>JASDDO010000019.1:307057765-312057765 GCA_030015575.1 Agapanthus africanus | reverse complement strand
CTGAGGCAGCTGGTCAAGTTGTCAGGACAGGAAGACCATATCCGAGCTGGTATGACTAGATCAAATACCCGCCGGGCTACACAATACCAAAATTCCATGTCTATAAGGGGACAGGCAATCCCCATCAACATGTGGCCCAGTTCAGGGTGCTCTGTGGCAACACTGGTGGTGACGATAAGCTCTTGCTTCGCCAATTCGTCGGCAGCTTATCAGAAACAGCGTTCGAGTAGTATTCTGAGCTCCCGAATGATTCCGTCAAGACGTTCGCCGAAATGGAACTGCTATTCACCCAGCGATTTCCAAGCGCCAGCGAACACACTCCGATAACAGCATTAATTAATGTCAGGGTGAAACCAGGCGAAACGTGGGTCCAGTACGCTATACGCTGGCGAAATCTGTGGTCGAAATGCGAACAACGCATCGAAGAAGCACCAGCGGTGGGCATGTTCGTGGGCACTCTAGACCCTCATGCAAGCATCTCACAGTTCATGATGTTCTTCAAACCAACCACGTTCCAGGCTCTGATCGACAAGTTGGCCCAGATGGACCAGATGGGTCACAGACCGTCTCCCCCGAAGCCAGAGCCTCGGAGCGACAAGGGTAAAGGGAAAGCGACCTTCGTCGCGAATGCTCAGCAGCAGCCCACTGCCCCAAAGCTGGCAGATCAACTAGAAGAAAGACGGCGGTATTATAATGAAAAGATGAAGCGTCCCTACTCGTTCCCGCAGGACAAAACGAAATGGTTATTTGAGCTGGCAATACGCAACATGCTTATCAACTTGCCAAATCCAAGGCGACCGCCACAACCCACTGAGATGAATAACCCCAATTATTGCCCTTACCATCAAACAGTAAGCCATCTGATAGAGGATTGCTTCGTCTTCAAAGCATGGATTGAGGATCAATACCTCTAGGGAAATTTTGCGCTGTCCGAAAAGTGGAAGGTGAACCCGCCACAGCCGCATACTCCTAAGAAGACAGACGCATCAAGGGCAACTTGTTCCTTTATTGAACAAGCTCCATGGGAGGTCGTGCTATCAGCTAAAACCAAAAGGATGCTGAGTGAGCTTCTTGCATGCCCAGCAGTCGAATGGAAGAACCAACTTGAACCTCAAATCATCGAAGGGATGCAGAATGTAACAACCTTAATTTTCTTATACACTTTTTCCTATAAAATTTTTTTCAAAATATTTTTAAAATCCACAAAGGAGTATTTTAGCCTGAGCACAAGATTTAGGTAATTATTATTTTTTTAATTACAAGCTACAAGAATGAAATAACTCCATTTTTAGTGTACAAGAAATCACTTTAAAATTTATTATATACTTGGAGTATTTACTCTTGCTGCTATCATTTTAAGTAATTAAATAACACAATAATTACAAGAAGGAGCTTGTAGCTCAATGGTAACACACTGCACTGCTGAACCAAGCCATCAGAGTTCGAATCCCATGCCCCACATTATTTTTAGTTTATTTTTCTTTAAAAATTCTTGGAAGCCCAACAGTCCACAGGTCATAACTCCCAAATGTTGAACTGAACCCAAAAATGTTAGTATACCAGAGCCTACGTCAGGCGAACCCACGCCCGACGGCACCCCGATTCGGCCCGAGTCGGCCGGCGGACCGGCCGACTCGGGCCGGCTCCGCCGGCCGGACTCGGCCAGACGGCCGAGTCGTCTACATGAAATTTTCGCCTTTTCGTCTCCTTTAACCCCCTGTTTACTCCAATTTATGGGATCGGTTTTCAAATGTTAATTACACCCAATTCAAAATAAATTTTAATGATTTTTCTTAAATTTTTACAAATTTTTTAAATAAATAAAACCCTTCACCTACCCTACCCTAGCTATCCTATAAATAGACCCCTACCCCTACCTTCTTATTCCAAAACCATAGAATTACTCTCTTGAAATTTTCACAAGAAAGTGTGCTTGAAACCGAGTTCACGGCGAAGCGCTGACGGATTCCGGCGACGTTCTTTGAAGCAACCGGCGACGAAACCACACTTCGGCCTTCTCCCTAATTCCTCTTTACTCTTTAGAAGTGTTTGAAACCCGTAAGTCCCATTCTTCTCTCTTTTCGATTTCTTAAAATACGGAATTATGAAACCCGACGGAAATCGGAACAAACCGATTTCCGATTCGGTTTTTCTATAAAATCCCACTTGTCACCTAATCCATAATACCTAAACATATTCATGATGACTATTAATCACATAAAAATCAAATTAGACAAACTTTCTCACATGAAATGATAGCTTTCTTGTAATATCGTATTCTTTTCACAATAATACCATAAATTTTATTTTTCTTCTTCTAATCAATTCCCTCATTCCTAAACATGTTCATCTTGATCACTAAACTTGTAAAAATCAATTTGAATGAGTTTTCACACATGAAATGATAACTTTTACAAATACCGTATTCTTACACTTAAATACCCTCATGTTTCATTTATCATATTTAACCTCTAAACTTCACTAAACCTTAAAATAAGTCACGAGGTAATGACCTACCTCCACACACACGCAAATACAACCTTAATTGATATTCCTAAAATTTAGAATACGAAAATACAAGACCTTACATTAAAATACCGTAATCTTCATAAAACCATTCTTAAAGATTTTAGATTTGTTTCACTTTTTAGTAAATGATTCTTATTTGGAAAATACGATAAGTTGTGGACATCGATCGTTTATCTAAACTGACTTTGTGGTGTCTAGGCAAGTGTGTCAAGGCTAGTGGTTTTTAATTAGGCCCACTATTGTGGTTCCTTCCCACTTACCTGGCACTTACCTGGCCGCAATTGGCGGTGAAGACGCGATTTGAGGCTTCTAATGACTTATTGTTTAGACCTTAGAAATAGGCTAGTTGGCTTAGAAAACCCTAGAAACTAAAATACGGAAATCTATACCTTTTTACGAATAAATACCTTATACTTATGAAACCGTTTTTCTAAATGAATAGTATTTATTAAACCTAAGCAAAGCGCCGCTACAACCCACCTTTGGGGAACCCGTTAGGGATAGTACGGTTCATCGTGCACCCGCGGGCTAGTAGTGTGAGATTCAGACCTCCGCAAGGAGCATTTGGTCTTGAAAGGTTTAAAATACGACATTTAAGAAAAATGAGATTTTTGGAAAATAAAATATTTATATAAAATTATTCTTATATTAACATATGTATATTTATCATTTAAACACCTATTTTATTATAAGATAAAGTTTCCACTTTTTCTAAAAATTACAAGATTAAAAGTTACATTAAAATACCATGAGTTTCAAATAAATCTATATTATAAATTAATACTTTTATTAGGATATATTCACTAGAATAACACAAATAAAATCCGCACTCATTATAACTATAAAGACGAATAACAAATACTTGAGGTGTATTTTGAAAACTATACAATAGTACTTTTTACATAAAACCCCCTCAAGTTTTATAAATTACAATAAGGACCCTAACAAATTATTAAACTTCAAATCACCTTTCTTTTAGTCTGACTCGGGTTAGAGTCTGACTATTTCTGACTTGAATATGATTCAAGTCAATCTATATTCTTTAATATTCCAACTCAAAATGAACACAGGAATCCCAGAATCCCGTTAACAATCTATATAACTTGACTGAACCGAACCATACCATGGATATATTCCTTTTACATGTTTCCCAGTATCCCATTTACATGACTCTACGGTTATAACCATTTCCTGAGATCATGGTTTTGGTCAGTCAGTCAATCATGCAATCAATACAATTTTACAAGATAACAATACAAACAAGACATCGCGGGGTTTAAGGGGTTGATTGGTACGGAAGGTGTTAAAGGTGGCACGAGACGGTCAGATTTAAGACACCTAACCTGAATCCAGTTGCCGTTGTTCCGGGTTGTATAACGGAGCCTTGTACTCTATTTCCGTTTGCCCTGGTCTCTAGCATATAGAGACCCCTCTCGTATACACTGGCATTCTTCTGTACCAAGCTACAAACAACAACGTTAATATAACATTACAACATTACAACAATACAATACAATATTAAAAGCTCTCTCTCTCTCCTACTCTTGTCTATTTCTCTCCCATCTTTAGGACTTACCGAGCGACATGTTCGCTGACGACATTCTATTTCCTTCTTCTTTGAATGTCGTCAGGTGGTCTGGACCCGGCAGAGATCGAGCCATCACAAGAAGACTTGGAGCATTTTACTGAAGACCCTACACTGTAGTTTCATTGTACACTTTTCTTTCCAGTACTTTACATTTCCTGTTATGCCACTGTTTAGGCATCTTTATTTCAGTTGTATTTTCTTTTCATGTATTGTACAAAGAATGTTAATCAATAAAAGTTGCTGTTCTTTTTATACTCTTATCTCTTGTGTATTTATTCTTATATTGCTTAGCTACGCTTAGCGTATGTACTTCTGAGTACATACATAGCGGACCTCGCCGTGTCCCCTTCGCCGTACACTGGGAAGTGGGGCGTGACAGGTTTTGTTGGTGGCCCATGCATGTCAGAGCTGTATGAATCCCTGTCATACAGTTCTGGTCTGCGTGAACAACCTAAGGAATATAACACAAGAACCAGCAACTTAAACATTCTTTACAATTCATATTCCATGAATCTTGCAAATTTTTATTCCTTGAATCTTATCATTTCATGTATTTGAATCTGTCCTAACACAAATTTTTCTTCAGGGTTATGGATTCCCCGAACAACACCAGCACCAACGTCAACAACACCTCTTCAGCACTACCTCTTACACCAGCTGTTCCTGCACCACCCACTGAGCAAACGATGCTATTTGAGGCGATCCGCAGCCTTCTCGAGGGACAGCAACAACTTCTGAACCGTCCTGAGATCGATGCACCGGGAGTAAAGCAATTTAGGGCTTTACATCCAAAGCAGTTCTCTGGTAAAGGAAGCCCTCTTGAAGCGGAAGAGTGGGCACAAAGCATCGAAGACGATCTGGCAGCAGCTCAAGTGCCAGACAACGCTTGGGTCCGTGTAGCAAAGCTACAGCTCACGGATAATGCTCGCAATTGGTGGAAGGCGGAAGAAAGCCGTATGGTACAGCCGATTGAATGGAAGAATTTTCGCGAGAAGTTCGACACGAAATACTTTCCAGCGACTGCCAGGTTTGCAATGGAGCAGCAGTTCATTCATCTACAACAAGGTTCGATGTAGGACAAATCAGTAGATGAATACGATACTGAATTCACCATGTTGAGCCGATTCGCGGCACACTTGATACCGACGGACGATATCAGAGCCCGTCGCTTTCAACAAGATTTGGACACCGAGATTAAGGTTGCTCTAGCCACAGGAAAGTTCTTGACTCATGAGGATGCTCTGGAAGCTGCCCGCAGCTATGAGGCAGTGATAAAAGAGAGGGGCAGACCTCAGTCTGCAGGAGTCAAGCGCCCTGCCAACCAGATGGCAGATGGAGCCTCTTCCAGGCCATCGTTTGAACCCAGGAGGACTGAAGAAATTTGTCATTACTGCCATAGAAAGGGACATTTGTGGAAGGACTATAGGCGCGCAAAAGGCCTGTGTCTAATTTGTGGCGCATCCAACCACGGTATTGGAAACTGTCCTTACAACAGCAACTCATCTCTCACACACACCAACCAACCGCAGCGGCCAACCATCCAGGCTCCCGCAACTCGTCTTGCACTACCTGCTCCACCACCTGCACAGCCTACTCGCCAATTCCAACAGGCAATGAGGGACATGCCTAGAGGGCAGAGAAATAGGCCTCAAAGGCAGAATGTGCCTCCAGCTAGAAGGAATATACCACGGCAACAGACCTTCACATTAGAAGCCGTAGAAACCGAGATTGTAGGTCAAGGCAACACCGGTAAGCCTTTTTCACCCTTGTATCTCTTTGTTATTTATACACTATCTATACTACAACCACCAAACTTCTTTGCACTATTACACTTTCCTTTTACAAATTTCGAGGACGAAATTTTTATAAGGAGGGTAGAATATAACAATCCTAATTTTCTTATACACTTTTTCCTATACAAATTTTTTTCAAAATATTTTTAAAATCCACAAAGGGGTATTTTAGCCTGAGCACAAGATTTAGGTAATTATTTTTGTTTTTAATTACAAGCTACAACAATGAAATAACTCCATTTTTAGTGTACAAGAAATCACTTTAAAATTTATTGTATACTTGGAATATTTACTCTTGCTGCTATCATTTTAAGTAATTAAATAACACAATAATTACAAGAAGGAGCTTGTAGCTCATTGGTAACACACTGCACTTCTGAACCAAGCCATCAGAGTTCGAATTCCATGCCCCACATTATTTTTAGTTTATTTTTCTTTAAAAATTCTTGGAAGCCCAACAGTCCACAGGCCATAACTCCCAAATGTTGAACTAAACCTAAAAATGTGAGTATACCAGAGCCTACGTCAGGCGAACCCACGCCCGACGGCACCCCGACTCGGCCCGAGTCGGCCGGGTCGGCCGGCGGACCGGCCGACTCGGGCAGGCCCCGCCGGTCGGACTCGGCCGGACGGCCGAGTTATCTACATGAAAGTTACCCCCTGTTTACTCCAATTTATGGAATCGGTTTTTAAATGTTAATTACACCCAATTCAATACAAATTTTAATGATTTTTCTTAAATTTTTACAAATTTTTTAAATAAATAAAACCCTTCACCTACCCTGCCCTAGCTACCCTATAAATAGACCCCTACCCCTACCTTCTCATTCCAAAACCATAGAATTACTCTCTTGAAATTTCCACAAGAAAGTGTGCTTGAAACCGAGTTCACGGCGAAGCGCTGACGGATTCCGGCGACGTTCTTTGAAGCAACCGGCGACGAAACCACACTTCGGCCTTCTCCCTAGTTTCTCTTTACTCTTTAGAAGTGTTTGAAACCCGTAAGTCCCATTCTTCTCTCTTTTCTATTTCTTAAAATACGGAATTATGAAACCCGACGGAAATCGGAACAAACCGATTTCTGATTCGGTTTTTTTACAAAATCCCACTTGTCACCTAATCCATAACACCTAAATATATTTATGATGACTATTAATCACATGAAAATCAAATTAGACAAAGTTTCTCACATGAAATGATAGTTTTCTTGTAATATCGTATTCTTTTCACAATAATACCATAAAGTTTATTTTTCTTCTTCTAATCAATTCCCTCATTCCTAAACATGTTCATCTTGATCACTAAACTTGTAAAAATCAATTTGAATGAGTTTTCACACATGAAATGATAACTTTTACAAATACCGTATTCTTACACTTAAATACCCTCATATTTCATTTATCATATTTAACCTCTAAACTTCACTAAACCTTAAAATAAGTCACGAGGTAATGACCTACCTCCACACACACGCAAATACAACCTTAATTGATATTCCCAAAATTTAGAATACGAAAATACAAGACCTTACATTAAAATACCATAATCTTCATAAAACCATTCTTAAAGATTTTAGATTTGTTTCACTTTTTAGTAAATGATTCTTACTAGGAAAATACGATAAGTTGTGGACATCGATCGTTTATCTAAACTGACTTTGTGGTGTCTAGGTAAGTGTGTCAAGGCTAGTGGTTTTTAATTAGGCCTACTATTGTGGTTCCTTCCCACTTACCTGGCACTTACCTGGCCGCAATTGGCGGTGAAGAGACGATTTGAGGCTTCTAATGACTTATCGTTTAGACCTTAGAAATAGGCTAGTTGGCTTAGGAAACCCTAGAAACTAAAATACGGAAATCTATACCCTTTTACGAATAAATATCTTATACTTATGAAACCGTTTTTCTAAATGAATAGTATTTATTAAACCTAAGCAAAGCGCCGCTACAACCCATCTTTGGGGAACCCGTTAGGGATAGTACGGTTCATCGTGCACCCGCGGGCTAGTAGTGCGAGATTCAGACCTCCGCAAGGAGCATTCGGTCTCGAAAGGTTTAAAATACGACATTTAAGAAAAATGAGATTTTTGGAAAATAAAATATTTATATAAAATTATTCTTATATTAACATATGTATATTTATCATTTAAACACCTATTTTATTATAAGATAAAGTTTCCACTTTTTCTAAAAATTACAAGATTAAAAGTTACATTAAAATACCATGAGTTTCAAATAAATCTATATTATAAATTAATACTTTTATTAGGATATATTCACTAGAATAACACAAATAAAATCCGCACTCATTATAACTATAAAGACGAATAACAAATACTTGAGGTGTTTTTTGAAAACTATACAATAGTACTTTTTACATAAAACCCCCTCAAGTTTTATAAATTACAATAAGGACCCTAACAAATTATTGAACTTCAAATTACCTTTCTTTTAGTTTGACTCGGGTTAGAGTCTGACTATTTCTGACTTCAATATGATTCAAGTCAATCTATATTCTTTAATATTCCAACTCAAATTGAATACAGGAATCCTAGAATCCCGTTTACAATCTATATAACTTGACTGAACCGAACCATGGATATATTCCTTTTACATGTTTCCCAGTATCCCATTTACATGACTCTACGGTTATAACCCTTTCCCGATATCATGGTTTCGGTCAGTCAGTCAATCATGCAATCAATACAATTTTACAAGATAACAATACAAACAAGAAATCACGGGGTTTAAGGGGTAGATTGGTACGGAATGTGTTAAAGGTGGCACGAGACGGTCAGATTTAAGACACTTAACCTGAATCCAGTTGCCGTTGTTCCGGGTTGTATAACGGAGCCTTGTACTCTATTTCCGTTTGCCCTGGTCTCTAGCATATAGAGACCCCTCTCGTATACACTGGCATTCTTCTGTACCAAGCTACAAACAACAACGTTAATATAACATTACAACATTACACCGGTACAATACAATATTAAAAGCTCTCTCTCTCTCCTACTCTTGTCTATTTCTCCCCCATCTTTGGGACTTACCGAGCGACCTGTTCGCTGACGACATTCTATTTCCTTCTTCTTTGAATGTCGTCAGGTGGTCTGGACCCGGCAGAGATCGAGCCATCACAAGAAGACTTGGAGCATTTTACTGAAGACCCTACACTGTAGTTTCATTGTACACTTTTCTTTCCAGTACTTTACATTTCCTGTTATGCCACTGTTTAGGCATCTTTATTTCAGTTGTATTTTCTTTTCATGTATTGTACAAAGAATGTTAATAAATAAAAGTTGCTGTTCCTTTTATACTCTTGTCTCTTGTGTATTTATTCTTATATTGCTTAGCTACGCTTAGCGTATGTACTTCTGAGTACATACGTAGCGGACCTCGCCACGTCCCCTTCACCGTACACTGGGAAGTGGGGCGTGACACTAAAGCCGCGTCCGACTACAAAGAGCGGTGGTGATGGCCCAAGTACTCACACCCAACCGTCAAAATCTTCAACGAAAAAGAAGAAGAAATCCAAGAGGCCCATGAAGCCTGGAGACAAGCACACGGATTTGCAGAAATAGATTGACGCACTGGAGGAGTCCAATCAAAAGGCGCGGACTCCCGTCACACTGCAAAAGTTCCTCAACCACGTCTTTTGGGAGGAAGATGATGGAGAAAGCTCGTCGGATGAATCCAAGGATTATGTGGCGAGTTGTCATGTTATCTCTCACTCGTTTACAGACAACGACAAAACTCCTGGCACTAAGAAACTGGGGGCAGAGCCTAAGACGGAGCTTGTACGGCCAATAGAAGCAATGATTGACGCCTTTCTAGACGAGATTCGTTTGAAAAGTAAAGCCGATCAGGAGCGTGAGATGGCTACATCGAAACGAGCCAAACGCAAGCGACTAAACGAAAGAGTCAAAGCACTCCCACCAGATCAAAAGACACTCGATGTGGATAAAAACATGTTGAAGACGAGGAAAAGGTTTGCCAAAGCCATGTCGATGGGAATGAAGCTGCCACCCTCGGAAGAAAACACGTTCGATGGGGCGGAGAGGCACCCTAATTACTGCTCATATCATCGGAAGATTTCACACCCCACTGAGGAGTGCGACGCTTTCAAGATATGGTGGCAAGGGTATGTTGCTCACCGGCAACATTTTAAGCGCATGAAACGCAGAACTCGTCGGGAGCAGGGAAGAACTACCGACGGGCATAAAAGAACTACCGGCAACTGTCGCATGGTTAACGCCGGAGGATCACAGGTTCTCACCTTTGGGAGTGACTCTGAGGAGGAAATGGCTCTGGGCCCTCTCTTTAAGGAATCCGTCTTAGGGAAAGAGGAAGAACCGGAGGCCTGCGAAAACATTCAGCTGCGCAATCGCACACTCCCGGAAAAGAATCTCGGACCCGCAAATAGAAAAGATAAGGGAAAGGAAAAAGTCACTGAGGATATCACCTTAGATGACCAAGTCATGAAAGAGCTGACTGCCAAGGACCCTCCCAGGAAGGGTAAGGTGGATTACAACATCCTGCGCACCTAAGGAAGCTACCTTCTCAGCTCAGCATTCTCGACGCCCTCCTACTATCAAAGGAAGCGAGAGATTCTTTAATTAAAGCACTACAAGAGCCCGAACAATTCCAAGCCTTCCTCGCCGAAGAAAGGATGAAGGATGAACTAGAAGAAGTACACACAGCCGATGTCACGTTCGGTGATGAGGACCTTCTCCTTGGGACGTGCGACCACAACCGTCCTCTCTACGTCTCTGGATATTGCCATGATATCAAGATAGGCAAAATCCTGGTGGATAATGGGTCCTCCGTTAATCTCCTCAATGTTCGGGTATTGAAGGAAATCTGCATGAGCGTGCAGCACCTCGCTCGTGACAAAATTACCATCTCCGGTTTTGACTCCCAGTCGTCACGGACTCTCGGATCTGTGATACTAACATTACGTTTCGGACTGCTCGTCACGGACATCAAGTTTCACGTCATTGATGCCAAGACCTGCTACAACGCCTTGCTCGGCCGTCCTTGGTTACACGAGTACAACAGCATCCTTTCTACACAGCATCAGTGTATGAAGTACTTTAAGGATGGTTTCGAGTATACCGTAACAGGTGAGCTAAACCCATTCTCCGTGAACGAAGTCCGCAAGCACGAAGATGCAAAGTACTTTTTGCCAGATTTCGAGGATACAGAAAGGTGCCGCAAGCCGGAGAACAAAGCCGCCGCCACCATCCCTGTTTTTGGAAGCGATACTGAAGAAGAAGAAGAGATAGTTTATGCTGGTCCGTCCCGACGCAACAACCCGGGACCGTCCGCCCCCATGTTGATCTTCGGAAGTGACTCGGAAGATGAGATTAATGTCGTGTTCTCCAGTCGGCCGTCAATACAAGCATCCCTTGGCGATGATTGTAGTTTGCAAATCACCATGGTGCCGCGGGAACACTACAAAGACCTTAACGTGCTTGAAGTTCACAATGTGCAGGACCTGCAGGCGTTTTATGTCCCTCCCAGGCGAAAGGGTGAAAAGGCGACCCTGTTCTATTGATCCTCAGAAACAAGAGTGGAGAAAGAGATCTGGCATGGCGCGGATTCTGCACCTGACAAACTTCAGCCCATCCGTTTGCCCAGATACTACACAGACGGGTTGAAAAGGCTATTGAAGCGCCAAGGGGTACCCTTAAAACAGACTACCCGACAAGCTCGATTCTATAACAGGATCTGGGATGTCCCTGGGACTCAGCGCAAGTTGCCCAACGGGAGAATGGAAACGCTTGGGCTTGGATACGTGAGAGCCGGAAAACAGGAACGGATCTACTGAGCTACGCCATATATACCTTTGATGAAGAAGAGGACGCCTTGTCAGAAAATGCCAACCTCTCATCGGAACTGGATCCCGCGATTGAAGTGCCGAGTCCGTCGTTTGAAGAACGAATGGACAAGCTTATCAGGAAAGCGGGTCAAAAAGCTCGAGACAACCATAGTCGCGAAATGGCCATCTACGAAAAAGCCAGGACGCAACGTCTGCTTCAACAGGCTGCAAAAGACGAAGATGCTCCACCCTATCAACCTATCGTGCAAAAGGCCCGACACAGAGGTAGAAATAAGTCAAAAGGCGGAAACAGGAGCCGACAGCAATGATGCAGGATTAAAGAGTCATGTGATCGGGTATTGCGCGGTCCGGACTTGTCCCTCATGAAAAAGATGGGTCGGGCGTATTCCTTCCCTCAAGAAAAGACACGGAAGATACTTGACCTCGCTTTAAAACATCGAATGATTACACTTCCGAAGTCTAAACACCCTGAGCAAGCTAATGAGATCTTTCATCCGGGCTATTGCTCTTATCACCGAGCCACAGGACACCCTATCGAAGATTGCTTCACCTTCAAGAACTGGGTCGAAGATCAGTATCAGCTCGGCAAGTTCGCTCTATCTGACAGCTGGAGGGTAACGCCGCTGCAGAAGCATGAACCCAAAGCCACGCGAGCAGAATCAGATTCACATCAGTCTTGGAAACGAGCTCGTACCTGTCGCATGATAACGATATCAAAGGAAGAGCCCGAGAATATGAATGGATTTCCCTGGTGCTTCGAAAACAATGATGACGAGGTGATCTTAGAGTTTCCACCGGCGCCAAAAGAGCTGGAAGATAGGATACACACTACTGCAGACAACCTCAAGAAGATTGAGTTGGGAACGACGAACGACCCACGACCGACGTTCATCAGCGAGTTGCTATCTGAAGAAAGGGTAGCCGAGTTAAATGACGTGTTTATGCAGCATAGAGATTGCTTCGCATGGAATTATTCTGAAATTCCAGGACTAGATCCAGAAGTTGCTGTGCATAAACTGGCGATATCCCCGGACGTTAAGCCAGTCAAACAGGCACCGAGAAGAATGCGGCTCGAACTTGAGATGAGTATTAATGCCGAGGTCAAGAAGCTGATCGACTCTGGCTTCATCCAGGAAGTTCAATACCCTGAATGGATCGCCAACATCGCCCCCGTGATGAAGAAAAATAGGACGGTGCGCATATGCGTGGACTTCTGGGATCTCAATAAAGCCTGCCCGAAGGACGATTTCCCAGTGCCAGTCACCGAACTGATGATAGATAACACGTCCACTCATGAGGTTTTCTCTTTCATGGACGGTTCATCCGGATACAATCAGATAAAGATGCATCCCGAAGACCAGAAGCACACCGCTTTGCGGACTCATTTGGGTATATTCTGCTGCAAAGTTATGCCTTTTGGTTTGAAGAATGTCGGTGCCACCTATCAGAGGGCCATGACAAAGATCTTCGATGATCTTATACATGAAATCGTCGAATGCTATATCGACGACCTTGTAGTAAAGAGCATGTCATACGAAGAGCACTTAGAGCATCTGAAGACCATATTTCAACGCCTTCGGCAATACAATCTGAAGATGAATCCCCTCAAATGCGCATTCGGAGTTTCCTCGGGTAAATTCCTAGGATTCATCATCCGACACCGAGGTATCGAAATAGATCCATCCAAGATCAAGGCGATCATGGAAATGCCTCCGCCGAGAACTCTCAAACAGCTGCGGTCTCTCCAAGGAAAGCTCGCGCACATCCGACGGTTTGTCGCCAACCTATCAGGCAAGTGCCGTCCTTACAGTCACCTGATGAAGAAAGGAACCCCGTTCGTCTAGGATCCCAAATGCCAAGGCGCGCTAGACGAGATCAAACAATACTTGCAGAACCCGCCGGTGTTGGCTGCTCCAGTAAAGGGAAAGCCTCTTATTCTTTATACAACCGCCCTCGAGGGTTCCTTAGGCGCATTATGGGCACAAGAGAACGATCAAGGGAAGGAGAGAGCGCTCTACTATCTGAGTAGAGTCCTAATGGGGGCAGAAAGCAACTACTCCCGTATTGAAAAATATTGCCCGGCGTTAATCTTTGCAATAACCAAGCTCAGGCACTATGCGTTGGCGTACGAAGTCCGTCTCATATCGAAAGTGGACCCCCTTAAATATCTGATGTCGAAGGCCATATTAACGGGTCGACTCGCTAAATGGGCCCTGCTCTTGATGGAGTTCTCGATAACGTATCAACCCCTCAAGGCAGTGAAAGGCCAGGCCATCACCGATTTCCTTGCTGAGCATCCGATACCCACCTATTCTCCTCTAAATTGCGATCTTCCAGACGAACATGCGTTTGACGCGATCGACGGTGGTGATACCCGATGGGAGCTTTATTTCGATGGAGCGTCCTCCATGAAGAAGCGCAAACAAAACACCCCTATAATCAAATCAGGGATGGGTCTTATTTTCGTAACTCCACAAGGAGGGATAATGCGCTTCACTTTCTCCTTAACAGAGCCGAGGACGAACAATGAAGCCGAGTACGAAGCTTTGATAGCAGGCCTCGAGATCGCCATCGACATGGGAATTGAAAACCTCCTCATATACGGAGATTCCTAACTGGTCGTTAGTCAAGTAAACGACGACTACCAGACATGCAAGCCAGAGCTGGTGAAGTACAGCGAGAAGGTGCAGCAACTATTGACCCAAATCCCCTCCTACACCTCGGAAATCATACCGCGTGCCGAAAATAGAAAAGCGGATGCATTAGCCAAGATAGCTAAAGAACTAGCTGATGAGAACCTCGATGATGTAAGAATCGTGGTACAAAGCCGTCGGGTTCTTGCTCCGGCAAAAATATCTCCGGAATCGTCCGAGGAAAGGGAAGCGACCGAGCGGAAGGCCATGCGAATAAAAGACCAAGAAACGGCCGAAGATTGGAGAGTAGTCTTTATAGATTACTTCAAATGTCGTCGAACGCCCGAAGATGCGTCCTCAAGACATCAGCTTATGAAACGAGCCCTGTCTTTCGCCCTCGTCAACGATACTCTGTGTAAAAGGTCGTTCGATTCTTTGTGCTTGAGATGCCTGGGACCTGTCGAAGCGAAAAGGGTCATTCAGGAAGTTCATGACGGATTCTGCGGTTCTCACCAAGCGGGCCCAAAGATGAAGTTGAAGATCAAACAAATGGGTTATTATTGGCCCACAATGATCCAGGACTGCCTCGAGTATGCGAAGCAATGTCACTCTTGCCAAATTCATGGAGACTTTATCCACCAGCATCCAAATCCACTCCATCCAACGGTGGCTAGCTGGCCATTCGAAATGTGGGGAACTGACATAATCGGCCCCATCGAACCAGCATCATCCAGGGGACATCGTTTTATCCTGGCGACGACTGATTACTTCTCTAAATAGGCAGAAGCAGTACCGTTAAGGGAAGTGAAGACGGAAAATATTCTCCATTTCTTCAAGACACACGTCATTTATCGGTTTGGAACTCCGCGACGGATTATTTCTGATAACTGGCCAGCCTACAGAAGTCACAAGATCAGCCGCTTTGCGCAACAGCATAATATAGACTGGAGGTATTCCTCGGTTTATAATCCGCGAGCTAACGGTCTCGCCGAGGCCTTCAACAAGACCTTGACGAAGATCATGAAGAAAATGGTGTCCCGAAGTAAGAAGGACTGGCATGAGAAACTGCAGGAGGCTCTCTGCGCATACCGAACAACGTTCAAAACGGCCACGAACATAACGCCATACGCGTTGGTGTTTGGTACAGAAGCAGTACTCCCTCTCGAGATAGAGTTACCTTCTCTATGAGTGGCAATCCCTTACGAGCTAACAGATGAAGAAAACGTTTACCTTCGGCTTGAGGAGCTTGATGCCCTTGATGAAACCTGGCTCATAGCACAACAAAACCTAGAAGCTTACAAAGCGAAGATGACACGCTCATACGAAAGGTTGACCAGGCCGAGGAAGTTCCGCCAAGGCAAACTCGTGCTAATTGTCAAAAGACCCATGATCCCCAATCGCGCCAAGCAGGGAAAATTCGAGCCAAACTTTGAAGGCCCGTACATCATAGACATGGTCTACCAGGGTGGAGCGTATCTACTCATGGATATGCACGGTGAAAGGCCTTTCAGGCCAGTGAACGGTCGCTTTCTGAAAAAATACTATGCTTAACGGGTCAAGGTCTAGGTCAATGATAGATGACGACGACTATGTCCGCTCGCTATCTTCCTAAGCCCGAACTCTAGGTAGTAACCAGCATCCTTAATAACGGACCGAAATGTCCTTAAACTAACGACGGACCGAAATGTCCTTAAACTAACGACGGACCGAAACGTCCTTAAACTAACGACGGACCGAAATGTCCTTAAACTAACGATGGACCGAAACGTCCTTAAACTAACAATGGACCACTATGTCCTAAAACTGGCTGTTGATCGAGATGTCGATAAACTACGGTGGATCGCAGTATCTCAAAGCCAATATAAAAAAAATAAAAACGGTATATCCATAAGCAAAATGGGCACGGATGAAAACCCGAAAGGGCTCCGTGAGTAAAAACAGCAGAGCTACCGGCGAGTGTTTGTGAAAACCCGAACGGGCGCAACCTCGTTAAAGGACACTTGCAGGGTCCTCACGACCTTGTAAGGAGAAACCACCCGCGTGAGATCCTTACGACTCACAAAAGAGCAACACACTTAGGAGTCCTCATGATTCCTAAGGAGAAATTACACTTGCGAGATCCTCACGACTCGTAAGGAGAACTCTCTTATGGGACCCTCACGGCTCATAAGATTTGAAAGTCTTAAGTCACAGAGACCTAAACCTGTGCTTAAGCAACCCCCATAACCTTCGATATTGCCCTACAAGTGGCTCAATACTGACCTTTGTATACAATCCACGGGCACGAATAAACATTTCCCTAACCAAGTCCCACCAGCGACTAGGGATATGCTCACATGGTGAACGACCCTCGTAAGTCCTCTCGACTTACAAGGAGAAAACACTCTTGTAAGATCCTTACGACTTATAAGAGAACACACACTTAGGAATCCTCACGATTCCTAAGGAGAAAACACACCTGCAAGATCCTCACGACTTGTAGGGAGAAATACCTTTGTGAGACTCTTACGGCTCACGAAGTCAAAAGCCTTAGTCGACAGGCCCCTTAACCCTATTTACTAAGCCACCTTTGTTCAACATCGACAGAGGCAAATGATGATTCGCTCCTGGCAACATCCAAGTTGTAGCGGTGCTGATGCCGAAATCGGTGTCTAAAATCCAAGCTTGCAGCAAAAAGGCTAGCGAGCCACACATGAATACGAAATAGCCGAAATGATGGGGCAACTTGCAATAAAAAGCAGCAAGTAAAAATGTATGCATGAGAAATAACCGAAATGATTGGGCAACTCGCAATAAAGAGCAGCGAGTAAAAATAAAATAAATAGCCGAAATGATCGGGCATCGCGAAAAATAGCCGAAATGATTGGGCAATCGCGACCTTCGCGATATAAAGCTGAAATGATAGAGCATCGCGGAAAAAGAAATAAAATAAAAATGAAATTTATGCCCTACAGGTGATATTACATCAATCCCTGTATACAATCCAGGGGTGCAGACGAAGAAGGAATCGCACTCCTCCTCTCGCAGGTTTCATCAGAAGAAGAAGCCAAATCTCGATGAGTCACAGATAGCTTAGAGATCATCTCAACGTTCGTCTCATTGCAGCATACACAATATCAAGCAAAGTGGAACAGCGGCAATTCCCAGTTCCATGACTCGACGGTGTACAGATGGCCGAGAGTCAAATCCCAACTTCATGAAATGCGGATATAATCAGCAAAATTCCTGGTCACGTAGAACACGGATAACGTCACTCTTTGACCCCGTGGAAAATGTCCAGAGTGGATCCTAGTCCTCGCAGAGCACGGCAGTGAACCCGTGTGAAGCATCCAGAGTGGAGCCTAATCCTCACCGAGCACGGCAGTGAACCCGTGTGAAACATCTAGTGCAAAATTCCTGGTTACGTGGAACGCGGATAACGTCACTCTTTGACCCCGTGGAAAACGTCCAGAGCGGATCCTGGTCCTCGCAGAACACGGCAGTGAACCCGTGTGAAGCATCCAGAGCGGAGCCTAGTCCTCGCCGAACACGGCAGTGAACCCGTGTGAAGCATCTAGTGCAAAATTCCTGGTTACGTGGAACGCGGATAACGTCACTCTTTGACCCCTTGGAAAACGTCCAGAGTGGATCCTGGTCCTCGCAGAACATGGCAGTGAACCCGTGTGAAGCATCCAGAGCGGAGCTTAATCCTCGCCGAACATGGCAGTGAACCCGTGTGAAGCGTCTAGTGCAAAATTCCTGGTTACGTGGAACGCGGATAACGTCATTCTTTGACCCCGTGAAAAATGTCCAGAGCGGATCCTGGTCCTCGCAGAACACGGCAGTGAACCCGTGTGAAGCATCCAGAGTGGAGCCTAGTCCTCGCCGAACACGGTAGTGAACCCGTGTGAAGCATCTAGTGCAAATTCCTGGTTACGTGGAATGCGGATAACGTCACTCTTTGATTCCGTGGAAAATGTCCAGAGCGGATCCTGGTCCTCGCAGAGCACGGCAGTGAACCCGTGTGAAGCATCCAGAGCGGAGCCTAGTCCTCGCCGAACACGGCAGTGAACCCATGTGAAGCATCCAGTGCAAATTCCTGGTTACGCGGAACGCCGATAATGTCACTCTTTGACCCCGTGGAAAACGTCCAGAGCGGATGCTGGTCCTCGCAGAGCACGGCAGTGAACCCGTGTGAAGCATCCAGAGCAGAGCCTAGTCCTCGCCGAACACGGCAGTGAACCCGTGTGAAGCATCTAGTGTAAATTCCTGGTCTCGTGGAACGCGGATAATGTCACTCTTTGACCCCGCAGAAAACGCCCAGAGCGGAGCCTGGTCCTCGCCAAGCACGGCAGTGAACCCGTGTGAAGCATCCTGAGCAAACATCGGATTGTGGAGTCCTTAAAATCCACGGACTATGATGTCCTTAACCTCGACCGTAATGTCTTAAAACTAACGATCAACCAGCCTGATTCTGTATTGATTCTACCTTGGTTTAAGGGTACATCTCTTCGCTCCTTTGATACCCGGCGTTGTAATTCCTCAACGTCTTCAAAGAGGTGACGGGTCCCTGCAACCAAACATCGGACCGTGGAGTCCTTAAATTCACGGACTATGAGGTCCTTAACCTTGATCGTGATGTCTTAAAACTAACATCGGACTGTGGAGTCCTTAAATCCACGAACTATGAGGTCCTTAACCTTGACCGCGATGTCTTAAAACTAACATCGGACTATGGAGTCCTTAAATCCACGGACTATGAGGTCCTTAACCTTGACCATGACGTCTTAAAACTAACATTGGACCGTGGAGTCCTTAAACCCACGGACTATGAGGTCCTTAACCTTGACCGCGGTGTCTTTAAACTACGACACCCTGAAAACCATCCCAAACCAACCCCTGACCCCGTAAAATACGGATAAGGGTGACCGCATTCAGCACTTGCGGGTCCTCACGACCTGCAAGGAAGAAAACTCTCTTGCGAGATCCTCACGACTCCCAAGGGAAAACCCGCTTAAGAATCCTCATGATTCTTCAGAAAAACTCACACCTACGGGATCCTCTCGACCTGTAGGGAGAAAAAACTCTTTATGAGACCCTCACGGCTTATAAAGCTCAAAAAAGCCTTAGGAGGCAGATCTTAACCTTGAATCCTAAGCCATCGCTGCCCTGCAAAGAGATCAAGATAGACTATCCGCAGAATACATTCAATGAAAAGGGACACTCCATTGAGAAGAAAAATGTATCTTTTATTCATAAACCAAAATGGATACAAAGTACAATTCATGAGAGAACAAAAAGAAAATACTCTTGCTCAAGAGTATGTACAAAAAAAAGATACAAGTTTTTCAAGCCGGCGGGCGATTTAGCAATTTTGCTAGCTCATCCTGATTTTGCTGGGCCACGGCTTCATGATTCAGGATCGCCAGAAGACAGGCCTCCGCCTGAGCCTGCTGGGCCTGATATGAGGCGAGCCGACCTTCAAGCTCCTTCTCGGTGGCCTTATGAGCCACGACCCTCTCACGAGTGAACGTGGCAGCTTTATCAAGAGCCACCACCTCTTTGATAGACTCTTGAAGCACCCGCCAGAGTTCATACGCTTTGTTGGCCTTGGCGGTAAGATTAGCTTGAAGCTCGCCCAGCGCCTTGGAGGCCAGTTCCCTCTCCGAGAATTTACGGCCGAGCCCTTTTTTCGCACAACAATATGTTCGCCACGTGTCGCCCTATCAAGCCACGTAAGCTCACTTTCGCGACCGCAACCTTGGAAACGGGACATACACGCTCAAGACCGTATAAATGGGCTTCCAGTCGACAGTAATAATCGATCTAAAACGCGCTAACATCACCTGGTATGAAAAGCAACGAGAAAATTTCCGACGTTTATCCTATCAAGCATGTGTTCGCAATTATATGAACATCCAAAAAAAAAGAAATAATATTCGAAGCTTTAATGTGCATGCGACATGATGATAGTGTTGATAATAAAAGAAAGTTCTTATAAGAAGAACACAAAGTTTATTTATGCAAGCGAAAACATACATACGAGTACCAAGCCTACATGGAAGTTCAGCATAAAGCATACAAAAAAAGACTAATTTAAATATAATACGCTAGCGGGAAAAGGTCACCAAACACGGGATCAGTAGCAAAAGGGTTAACAAAGCAAAGAACAAAATTCTCCATCTCTCTCTCTGCTTTCTCCAGCACATCAAAGCGACGGTTCTCGCGAGGAGTCGCTCCCCATCGATCGGCGCTATGTTCGTCCGCGAAAGCAGACATAATAGCTCGCCGGGCCTTTATTTGGCTCAGCAGGTGAATTGAGCAATCCTTCAAAGCCTGAGTAATCAGGCACGCTTCATGAAAGCCCTCGAGCTTTTCTTCAGCCACGTCAAGCATCGCCAGGGTCATCTCCGACGGGTGAGGAGGGATGTCGGCAAGCACGGCCACGAGAATCATCCGGAGCCAGAAGGACCCTATCGGGAGGGGGACCCCCTACGGATGGAGAGTTCATACATCGCCGAGTCGCATTCGTCATCGGTAAGGAGTGGATCCACCAATTGGGCGGCAAAGCGGGGGATCATCTCCTCGATAGGAACTTCCCATGGCTGTCGACGAGCATGAGAGCGATTGCAGGCCATGGCGCTCGGTTGTTTCTCAATACAAATCACACCAAAGTGAAAATAAATCTCTCTGTGAAGAGAAAAGAAGGCTATGGCCTCAGATATAAAGAGGTGCATTAAGTGTTGAGCGCGGAAAATTTTGCATGTTAAAGCTATTTCCAAGGCCTAAAAAAGGAAAGGCATCAGAAATCAAGGAAATGGAACTATTTCCATGGCTACTTTTCTGCATCTGATATTGTGCACTAAAAATATGGCATTGGAAAGTTTTTTTTTTGAAAGGACCCCACGTGTGGAGCACGTGAGCCTCAAGCTTGACGTGCACTAAAAAATGGAATAGCACCCTGCATATTAGAAGCACCAACAACAACAATAGAAAAATGATAAAATCCTACAGAAAGACATGCAAACATACAAAGACATAATAGAACTTATCATTCATACTTTAGGAAGTTCATACAAAATAAAAAGAACACATTTACAATGGTAAGACCTCAGACGCAGGGCATGGATTGAGAAACTCGAATGTAACTTTGTCCAAGATCTTCCAGGCACTTCGAACCATCCTGGTATGCTTCCTCTCGCGGTCGCAAGCGTCGGGGTCTCACGAATGTCCTCTACCCTCCGATAGGCGGCAAGTATGGCTGACTGCTGAAAGGCCTGGTGCAAGAGATCAATGAGGTGATCTCGCCTCCTCTTTGAGATTAAACTCATCAGGTACACCGAATGTACCTTGTCCTCAGCAGTGTCCAAGGCCCTGAGCGGTACGCCGGTGCAAAAGAGATGGAGTGCCTCCCAGATCGCCAGCACGATCAGTCTCAGAAGAGAAGAGCGACGAGGGAGTAGCCGATGATTGTACTCGTCGAAGCGGCTCATGATCTTAGCGCACTGAGCATTGGTGAACTCCTGGTTCTGGCTGCGGCCCAATGCACGAATATTCCCATAGGAAATGATTTCGTCAAGACCGTACATATGGGCATCCATAATACCTGAAATAAAGGTCATGAGAATTGTTACAAAGCTTCTGTTCCATTAATTACAGAATGACAACCTAGGGCCAAGAGGCCCTAAGAAAGCCTCCATGTGAAGAAACCGAGTTCTTCATAGGAATTAAATTCCTTATTAAGAAAAGGGGAATTAAATTCCCAGAAACTTTCTTGGGATGGAATTAAATTCCATAGATTTTAACCGCCACCATTATCTCCTTAAAGTTCATATGAACCCTAAAAAGATCTACTGTTGAAGATTAAATGGTTTCATACTTTGGTTAAAAACTTAAAGGAAAAATGGGTTCATATTAAAAGGGTGAAACCCTTGAGGTGGATTTAAAATCCAGAGAATTTTATGTATAAAATTTCTTCGTCCACTCAAGATGATTACCTGAGGAAGAGAAATCGGTCAAACAGAGTTAAACTCTGGAAAGTTTTTGAGGCAGAGAACTAAGCTCTGGAAGAAGAGAATTAAATTCTCAGAAAAAGATTGCAAGGAGGAAGATAAGCAAAGTGGAGGTGTCTCTGAAATGACCTCTATATTTATAGGATGTGATGGAAACGTTTCATCTACCCGAGTCCCTAGAGGAATCCAACGGTCACAAAGGTGACAGCGTTGCACTCATATGCAGACACGTGAGAACAACGCTGTGGGGGTATTTGTTTCCTGATTTAAAATCAGGAAAGTTCACGGAAGAGGCATCACGTGCTAGCACGTGACCAGCAGTTACGTGTTGGCACGTGACATTTAAAGCAGTGGCAAAGGCATATTCAGCTCCCTGATTAAATCAAAGAATAGACTCCAGAAAGGGTCAGGTGCTCACACATGACCAGGGGTCACGTGTTGGCACGTGACGGTTGAACAGCAGCTAGAAAACAGAGCGCAGAAAGGAGAAGAAAGCTCGTTCCAGAGGGTCACGTGCCTACACATGACCAAGGGTCACGTGGTCACACGTGACCGGCTTTCAAAGCCTCTCTATTTAATAGAATTAAATTCTGAAAGGGATTCAAATCTTCCCAAAGGAGAATGATTATTTGGAACCGATTGGATTAAAAATCTAAAGGTGATTAAATATCACCTATTCATGGAAAAATCTTGAACTTGGAAAGATTTCCCCTTAAAATCTAACCGAAATAACAAAGGAATATCTTTGGATTTAAAATCCAATGGTGAATAAAATTCACCTAATAATCCGAAGGTCCAGATGAATGATGAATGCAAATCAAATCTCTTGATGAAAGATTCACTAAAACAGATTGATTCTTCTCCTTCTCCTATAAATAGGAGCCAAGAAGAAAAAAAGAAAAAAAGACTTTTTGGGAGGAAGAAAAATACAGAGACACAGAGGGAGATAGAAAAAAAGAAATATAGCTTTGAGACTTTGGAAGAATTTGATCTGCTGCAGAAGAAAACCTTAGGTAAGAAAGGAGAGGCTTCAAAAGAGAATTTAATTCTCAAAAGAGTTTAACTCTTATATTAAAAAAGAAGAACTTAGTTCTCTCTTTAGTGGAGGATCTGCAAAGTGCACATCTCCCCATGAATTGAGAATTTAATTCTCATTGGGTTAAGATCCTGCCATGCAGATCCAAAGCATAGGGAGGGAATGGATGTTTGAGAATTTAATTCTCACAGAACTATCGGAATTTAATTCCTTTGAAATAAAATTAGGGTTTAACCCTATGTTATAGGAATTTAATTCCTTCAAAATGAACAGAATCAAGGTTTAATCCTAGTTAAGAACTTAAATCTGTCAAAATAACAGGAATTTAATTCCTTTAAGAAAGAAGAAATTAGGGTTTAACCCTATCTAAGAATATAATTCTTCAGAAGAAAATAGGAAATTAATTCCTCTAAAGTTTATTGCTATGGTCTAACCCTATGAAGGGTTTAATTCTTAAAAAGATAAAAACATCTTCAAACGGGCAAAGAAACAGGGTCATGTGCTACCACGTGACCCCTGCAAAGATCCATAGAGAAGAACTTTGAGGCAACGCCTCACGTGCTCCACGTGACTCCCAAAGCGCGCAAAGAAAAAGCAAAAGAAAAGAGGCTCTGGGGCGCCCTCACGTGTCACCACATGACCCCTAATGAATATTCTAACAGATCAAAGCGTGAGCCCCCATCACGTACCCACACGTGATGGCCTTCAGAATTAAAAGTGTTAAACACTTATCTGTAAAACAAAACGAAGGGGATCTGGCCCCACCTTTTGGAAGCCATCACGTGCCCCCACGTGATCTCTTTTCTTACAATATTTAGCATCAAACTGATGATCTGTTCCCAGTGTTTAACACTGATTTTCATAGTGTTTAACACTAGTTTGAAAACTCCATTTCCAGTGTTTAACACTAATTTTCTTAGTGTTCAAACACTAATTTGGAAAATTCTGCTCCCAGTGTTTAACACTGATTTCCTTAGTGTTTAACACTGATTTGAAATCTTTGTTCCCAGTGTTTAACACTGATTCGTCTTAGTGTTTAACACTAATTTGAAAACTCTGTTCCCAGTATTCCACACTGATTATCTTTTAGTGTTTAACACTAACTTGTTAATCTTATTCCCAGTGTTCAACACTGTTGGTCTCTAGTGTTCAACATTAGCTTCAGCCCAATTGGCTAAGTTTCTAGAGGCAAAGCCTCTCCTCCAATGGACCCACAGAGGGCCAATATTCTAAACATGATTGGACTTAGCCCAAGCTGTCCATAAGTCCTCAATTCAAACTTAACTGGGCTAATGGGCTCATAACATAATTAGTTGGTCTTGGTCCCAAATTGGGCCAAAAATTATTTGATCTACCTCGGTTTAAGGGTACATCTCTTCACTCATTTGATACTTGGCGTTGTAATTCCTCAACGTCTTCAAAGAGGTGACGGGCCCCGATGACCACACATTGATACGGACTGTGGGGTCCTTAAACTCATGGACTATGAGGTCCTTAACCTTGACCGGGATGTCTTAAAACTAACGCCGGACTGTGGGGTCCTTAAACTCATGGATTATGAGGTCCTTAACCTTGACCGGAATGTCTTAAAACTAACAACGGGCTATGACGTCCTTAACCTTGACCGGGATGTCTTAAAACTAACGCCGGACTGCGGGATCCTTAAACTCATGGACTATGATGTAACGTTTTGAAAATCGTTTCGGTGAAATTTCGAAAAAATCGGTAAAATAAGGGGGTTTTCTGTAAAAAGTCAAAATACAAATATCTTATTATAAAAATCAAATATACATATTCTAGCTATGTAATTGCTATTATTTGGTGTTTATTGAGCCGCTGGTGAAATTTCAAATTTTCTGAAAAAAATATTATTTTATTATTATTTTAAGCCGTCACTAATACATTTAATTAGGGAAAATTACAAATTGGAATGAGTGGAAACAAATTTTGTGCATCATAAAACATTAAATAAAATTTTATCATGTAGATTTTAGAACGAAATCATTTGCCAAAACGGTTTAGAAATTATTGAAGAAAAAAGACTTTTTTTTAGTGTAAATGGATGTTTGGGGTATTGTATTTATCATTTTTCATCACCCCACACCCGTACCCACACCCACACACCCCCATTCACTTCTACCCTTGGCTGAATTCAGCAGCCCCCATCTTTTTCCCCACTTGAATTTCAAAGGAAAGAAATGAAAGAAAAGAAAAGAAAATGGATAAATGAGGTGGACTTTTGACTTTGGTTTGACCTTGACTTTCTCCCCCCACTTTCTTTACCTCCCTCTCTCTCCTCTCCCCCTCCCATTCCAGCCGACCCCCCTTCTCCTACAGCAGCAGCAGCCCCCCCCCATTTCCCTTTCTCTTTTCTCTTCAAAACTTCATCAAAAATTGCCCCAAAATCCATCAAAAAAATCCCAAAACCCAAATCCGACTCCTACCCATTTTAGCTTAGCCCGTATAGCATGGATCCTTGTGAAAAGAGAGCATTTTGGGAGGCCATGGGTGCTTGTGGATCTTCAAATGTTTTTGGGTATAATTCTAAACATTTTTGCTTAATTTGTTACTAATTTCTTAAAGCTAATTTAATTAAGTGTTAATTTGGTTTATGTGAGTTTAATTGCATGATTAAAGATTTCAAGTTAGGGTTTGTTGTGGAAATGAGTTGTGTTTGATTGTGCATGGTTTAGTGATGTGGATTAACATATTTAGTTTTGTAGAAAACTAATCTAGTTGTTAATTACAAGTTGTTACTTGAAAAATGTCCAAATTAAGCTTTTTGTTGCAAACTAGGTTTTTTTGATTTAATTCGAAATATGAGATTAAAAATATGGTTAGGGTTTTTATCGTATTATTAACTTTATTAAGGGTAGTTTAATGCTTTAGGGCATGGAAATCCAACCTAAATTGTAGTTTGTGCATTTTTGCTATGAAATTGTTAAAAAGGGTATTTTGTAAACTAGAATATTAGGGTTTTTGGAATTTAATGAGATTGAATTCCGGAAATTGTTTCTATGACTTATTTAAGATATTTAATAAGTATATTGGCCGCTACATTCATTTAAACATCATGTTTTGTACAAAAACGGCGAATTGTGCTTGCTAGATTTTCGGAAAAATGACTTTTTAAGTGAAATTGGGGTTTTTGTGAGTTTTAACCTAGTTTATATTAAAATTAGTGTTCGTGAATGTGCAAATGAGTGTGATTGGATTTTTCTCGATGGTTTGACGTTTGTACATCGACATCGAGTGTTGGTTTGACTATTCTTGCATGCGTAGGCGATAGGTTTGGACCTATGCGTGATACGCGTGCCAATTTGATTTTCGTATGCCGTTTCGATTTCGAATTTAGTTTTAATGCGATACGGTGCGTTATGATATGTAGGTACCCCATGTGGACTTCGAGACGACAAGCAAGCGCGTGGCGACGTCGGCACCGGCTAGCGAGGACCAGGTGAGTAGATTTATATCTACGGGGAGAAGTCGGGTGGATGGAGTATAGCACCCCCGCAATTCGTGGTGATGTATACGAATACGTATGCACACATATATATATTGTTTATATATTGTTTGAGTATATTGATGATAATATGGATATTTGGTGTTCTTGGATGATTTAGTGTCCCGAAACCCTAGAGTAGTGGTCGCACTACACATGCACACACCAACCCATACTTGCATACTTTCTTCTTTCATTTATGCTTATACGGGATATATAGTTATGTGTTCACATGGGTATGGGACTATGGGTTCACATACGAATTTGAGGCTTGGGTTTGAGATGAGTCAATGAGATTTGTATTGAGGTTGTGACTTCGGTGATATGGCAGGATTCGTATTTGAGATACGACATGACGTTGTAGCGGGTCCTTGACGTAGTGTTTCACACACGTCCATGCATACTTAGGCGGTATCAGTATGGTACTAGACGTAGATCAATACCCCGATCATGATATTTGATAAAGAGGATACCGGGTGAATAGTATGATGAATGTGATATTGACCCGTACCCAGATTTGGGGATGCCGTACGACGGATTTACGTACGAGCTATATTTTGATGATTGATCCGCACTCTTGACTTAGGATGTCTAATTGTAGATATGGTATCGGATATGATATTATTGAGGCGGGATCACCGACTGTATATATTCAAGTATGTATATGTATCGACTCAGATGATAGGCGGTTTCCTTACCAGTAGTTCAGCTTGTTAGTTCAGCCGTATAGTTTAGTGTAGTTGTTAGATTAGATTAGACTCCTACCTATTTCAAAACTAGCGGATCGTGGGTATTTTAAAAGACAGGTCAAGGGATCTACGGATATTTCAAAAGACGTATCCTTTCTTAAAAACCACCGTAGCCCTATTTTCAAAACCCCGCGGTTCGTGTTATTTCAAATGGCACCATTTGTAGGACTTATATTAGATTAATGCAGATTAGTTATAGTTGCGTCTAGTTTTTAGCTCCCGCTCATTTTGGTTGCTCGCTCCGCATTGCATATTTACATTGTTATTTCATATTGCATTGTTGACATTATGCTGTTAGGACACCAGCACCATTACCGATGATGCGTATGTACCATATACACTTACTTGCCGGCTCACACACATCTTCATCGGTAATTGTCATGTCACGTACACCTTAGAAAATATTGTTGCTTAACTTAGCTTGATAGCCAGTAGTTTGACATAATATTAGTGTACATACCTTATATGCCAGCTTAGATATCGTAGTTATTACTTGTCACTTCATGCATACTGTTATTCATTCTCATACTTATATTCATGGTTCTACATGCTATTGATGATTCGGATTTCCATGATATTTTCTGGATTTGGAGGAAAACCGCAAAACATATATAAACTGATTTCTCTCTTTTTAAATAAAAGTGCGGTTTTTCCGATGATGTATGCGTCGTCCACCATGAGTTTGCTGATAGATTTCGAGACCCGATTCGAGGAGACGGATGAACCGTTTCGGGTACATGGTGGACCCGGTAAGGTACCCCGGGGCAAGAAGCTTGTGATGATGACGATGTGAGCCTGGCAGGGGAGCACTACCTACCGGTGATATTACCCGACGCGTCGGATATCCGGAAGATACCATCGTGGTCTTGAGATGGATGATAGGGGCCGGTCTGGATTGACGGCGCCCTAAATATTGTGATTGAGACATTGAGATTGAGACTTGAGGTACATAGATTGTGACACAGAGATATCGAGGTATTTGGACACTTGTTTTGTTTCGATGCTGGGCACTGTTTTATGCTGATTTCATTATGATATCTCATTTTAAAAATACAAGGGAATTCTCACTAAATTATGAAAACAGTTCTTCATTTACATGTATTCTGTTTTCATGCATTCATACCTCATTCATATGATATATTGCTACCTGAGGCACTGACACGGGCACATGAGATTACACTCGGGTTAGATATTTACCCTAGCCTTGTTATAGGTTGCATGTTATATATATTGAGGATATATTATGATCGTTGACCCAGGTTGCGTTATTTATGCGATTTCCTTCCGTAGATGTTTTTCTATTCACGAGTTGGCAACTCACCCCCGTTGTGCCCCAGTTTCTTGTAGGTTTGCCGTACAGGTTTCTTTACGGCTTTGCGGGCATAGTGTCCATTTCCGGGTGGCTTGCTAGTAGGTGGGTTATTTGTATCTTACCCATCATTATATCTTGTATATTATTATTCAGTTGTATCTAAAAGTTCCATCAACCAAACATGTATTTATTTTGAGATAGAGACCAGTGTTGTTTATTCTTTCGACCTTAGAGTCGCTCGTTATATTTCTGGTGGTTTTGAGTTTCCTTTTGAGTTTTGATCCTCGCCGTGGGCGTTGTATATTATATTGCTTGTGTGATTATGGTCGTCGATTGACGAAGAGCTAGCTCCCGCTTGGGGATGCCTTTTTATTGATTTCGTATACTATTCATGTTGTATCCCGTTTGGGGGCCAGTATTTACAAAGGAGACTCTGCCAAAATTTTCAGTAAATTTTTGATGTTTTAAAAACCGCATAATTCGGCTTATGCTATTGAAACTACTTACTTTAAGTTGGTTTTTCCTGCACTCTACTACTTTTCTTGGTTTGGATTTCTGGGTTTTCGGTTTACTTAGATTACGTACGCCTCGAGACGTTCGTAGTTTAAGTGCCGGTCATGTTCCGTGCTTTCGGGTCGTGACATATGAGGTCCTTAACCTTGACCGGAATGTCTTAAAACTAATAACGGACTGTGACATCCTTAACCTTAACTGTGATGTCTTAAAACTAACATTGGACTGTGGAGTCCTTAAATCCACAGACTATGACGTCCTTAACCTTGACCGCAACGTCTTAAAACTAACGTTGGACCGCAATGTCCTTAAACTACCTATGGACCGAGATGTCCTTAAACTACCAATGGACCGCAATGTTCTTAAACTACCTATCGACCGCAATGTTACTAAACTAAACAACAGGGCTCCCTTAATTGCTCTCTTGTCGGATTTAAACGATCCCATTAAGTTGATCTTAGTCTAAAGACTATGCTGACGTATCCTTAGCAAACGTTTAAGTAGATCTTAGTATCAAACGAGACTAACGTATCCTTCAACCCAAACCCCCAAACCCAAATCTAAGATAATATGGATTTGGATTAGTCCACGCCTTACGGGCGACAACATAACTCGATCTCCGTATACAATCCACAGGCAACCAAACACAAAATAAACACACACGACACGAAGTGACCATATGGAGAAGGAGAAAGTTGTTACCGCAATGCGGTAGCGTAATGAACCGCGGGGGCTTGTGCCTGCAGGGAAGAGCGTCCCCACAATCAAAAACCCCTCAAGCGAGGGGGAATCTGACGAAGTCTGATACATCGTCCGCATCCGTTTAAAACTTCGATACACGGTGCCATAAATCAACTTGGCATCTTCGGAGAGGTAGACGGATAGCACCAATTACCATCTGTACCGAATCTCAGGCGAGACGCACCGCGTCGTCGGCCGCCATTCGGAGGGGAACACTCGGTCCTTTTTCTGTGCAAATAATGCTGAGCATTCATATGGGTTCTGACACTTATACTTTGTTTTACTTCCCCTCTCTTTTTTTGTTCTTTTATTTTTATGGAGTGTTAACCACTCTTTATGGCGCCCTCGTGCAGAGCACGTGAGGCGCTTGGCGCTGAGCGCCAACCACTGAGTGCTAGGCACTCCTTATTGAGCAGCGCCCACGTAAGGGACACGTGAGGCGCTAGGCGCTGAGCACCGACCATTTGAGTGCTAAGCACTCTTTATTGAGCAGCGCCCACGTGAGGGACACCTGAAGCTCTTGGCGCTGAGAGCCAACCATTAAGTGCTAACCACTCTTTATTGAGCAGCGCCCACGTATGGGACACGTGAGGCGCTTGGCGCTGAACGCCAACCATTGAGTGCTAAGCACTCTTTATTGAGCAGCGCCCACATAAGGGACACATGAGGCGCATGGCCCTGTGCGCCAACCATTAAGTGCTAAGCACTCTTTATTGAGCAGCGCCCACATGAGGGGCACGTGAGGCGCTTGGCGCTAGGTTTTCTTTGTGTATTCTGTTCTAAAGAGTTTAATTCTCTGTTTTTTCTGGATCTTTGATCCCCAAGAACAAGTTCATTCCCATGAGAATTAAATTCTTATTTGTGGGAGACTTGTTTCATGGATCTCAGATCCAGAGAAAGAACTATATTCTTTTATGAGGGTTAAACCCTTGGATATGCAGATGAGATGCTATGATCTCTATTATTATTTTTATTTACCTAAAAAAAAGGTATTCTTCTTTCTTCCTTCTTAAAACTTTCTTCTTGCTTGCTCTAAAGTTTATTGGGGTTTTTTCTCTTTGTAAGACTTGAAGTCTTGGATCCTTTATATAGTAGAAGAAAGTTTGTTGATTTAGTTAAAGAAATCTCTTATTGAGAGATATTAATTGATTTGGGGATTTTATCCACCGTTAGATTTTTGATCCAAGGACTTCTGTTTTACCGAAGATATTTTTCTTATTTTTAACAAAATTAGGGAAATATTTTCCCATACATTATTTTTTCTGTAGATAAGCGATTTTTAATCATCATTGGATTTTTAATCCAACGGTACTCTGTTTTACAGAGCGTAATCTTTCTTGTTTAGAAAGATTTGAGGAATATTTCCTCAGAAAAATTTAATTCTGTATTTTGATGATTTATCATCTCCGTTGGATCTTCGATCCAATGGTGATTGATCTGCAATTTTGTGAAAGAAAAAGTAGTAGTAAAATAACCGCAATCAATAAAGGTGTCGCGTGTAGCGAACCTTTAGTGAGTACGAGTCGTCCTCTGGGATTCGTGGAATTTTATAGTTCTTGCTTTAGATCGGTTGAAAGAATTAGAAAAGAGAAAATCAAGAAAATCAAGAAAACAGTTTCAAGAAAATCAAGAAAACAGTTTCAAGAAAATCAAGAAAATAGTTTCAAGATCTAATTGAATTATCAAGAAAATGGTTCAAGATCTAATTGAGTTATCAAGAAAATTTTATATGAAGAAGGCTTCTAGGATTCGATTAGATTTAGTAGCCCTGAATGACTGATAAAGATGACTCCTCTTATCTATTGATAGATTTAAAACTAGATTGATGGTGATGAATAAGGATTAGGGTTCTTTGGAAGAAACTAGGGTTTCTCCTCTATTGATCCTTTTTCTTTCATCGATCTCCATTCATATCCAGCCCTTAACAAAAAGATCGTCAATCTTATCTCAAATCGTGGTCAAGATTATCAAGAAATTGATATCGCGCCCGATAAGGAAGTTGACGATTTTTTTGCTAAAGTTTATAAACTTCATAAGATTTAAAAGAAGTATAGAATTTTCTCACCCATTGATCTACCTTAATCCTACGAATACTATCAAGCGGAGAATTACTCGCGCATTATGAAAATAAAAGAAAGAATAGAGAAAGAATTCATAATGCGAAAATTAAAAGAAATCGAATTGATAAAACTGATGATCTATCTTTATTACTCAACTTCACAATACATTTCTTTGAGTTTAGATTATAAGAGGAAGAAGAATTGCTCTTGATCTCTGCCTCGAAGAAGTAAATGTTTCGTCGATCTTCACGTCGCTTGATCACCTTGAGTCTTGGACCTGTCTTGGATCGCTTACTCGTTGACGATGATTGGTTTCATGGAAAGGAGACTTGATTGATGTCGCTTGATAAATTTCTCGATGATTTTTTGATCTTGGATCTTAAGATCGAAGATTCTTGATATTAGATCTTAGATCCCCTTTTTGATATTGGATTTGATCTTGGATGTAATATAAAGATTTGTTGGCTCTTTTCTTGATTTTATTTGAAGATATTGGATCCAATTGGATGTAGCTCTCGGTCCTTTTTTTAGCCCCAAATCCAGTAACAGAAAATCCCAACAAACTAAGTTTGTTGCACAGAAGATTCCAAAAGAATATTGAACCCTAACTCCTCTTCTTAACCACTGCAATGCGGCAACTCGGCCGATTCGGCCGCGGATCGGCTACGACTCGGTGGGTTCTTGGCTTCATTCTTCGGAAATCTTCTCTTGTTAATATTTGGGTATTTATTTGATGTCTGGAACCTTCTTATCTTTTCTGAGTCTCTGCCAGTATTTGATTCTTTAACTTTCTTTACTTTATCGGTAGATTCTTGATTCCGAATATCTGACCTGAGCTAAACTTGCACAATATCTCAATGAAGAATATTAGTTATGTTTGAGATACAAAATATTATGCGTAAAGTATTAAACATACAATTTCCTTTATAATGTTGATTATAATATATAAACACATGGTAAATGGTATTTTGCAGATGAACTTATAATATGTGTTATATTTATAACAAATACCTTTAGATGATTAAGAAAAGTAAGGAAATTGTCATGTTAAAAGTGCACTATTTTCGACTGAACAAATACTCCCAAACTTGACTTTGATCATCCCGAGCAAACTATTTATTCAAGAGAAGGAGAAAAGAAGGATGGAAAGAAAAAGGAAAACTAACTAGCACACTTTCGTAGGCAACACAATTGCACTGAGCACATGCAACAAGCCGTTAAACCTCTAGGTGTCTCTAGTAGAAGGAGTGTTGTCTCCTGAGGGATTTCGGCAGATTACACCCAGAAAATCCTATAATAAAAGAAAGACGGTGAAAGTTACATATAAAGATAAGAACTATATAAAAGAAAGAACTTAAAAATAAGAGTTTCCAACTTCACTAGCTTTTCGGTTGTCATGAGCCCTATCTTAATGGTCAAGAAAAGATGTTAGAAATCATATTATCCCTCAATAAAATATCGCCTTTAGTCTTCCTCCCTACCTTTCTTCCAAACACATCCAAGCATGCACTAAGCGGGTTTAGCGCAAGTGGCAGCGTTTGTAAAAATTACGTAATAGAAAAGTTTGTTTTTGAAAAAGACGGATTTAGACAAATCACAAAAATGCACAATCAACCCTAGATCTAAGGTCGCCTAGGTCAAGTCACTAGACCGCTCCTAGGCTTCCAGAAGACAAATCGTAGGATCAATCCTCTACTACCTCTTTATCCTCCTTGTGGCCAGGTAAGTGCCAGGTAAGTGGAAGGTATTCGCTATATAAATCACCGAAATAGCGGGCCTAATTAAGTAACCACTTGCCTTAGACACACTTGCCTAGACACCACTAAAGAAATGTGGATAAGCAGTAGATTACCCATGACCCTCCTCTGTTCTTAATGAGCACGACAGTCCTTAGAGTCTTAGTCTAGATATTTTTTAATTAATGAAGGGTGATGCGGATTCTAGTTTTGTGATTTGTAGGGCTTAGGAAGGGTAATGAAATCCCCACCTAATCTGAATTTTGTCTTTGCCCCTTAATTTTCCGTATTACAATATGCAAAAACAAAACACGCAACAAGAATTTTTTAAGCGGCGAATTTTTTTACAATGAATCCTGCAGAAAAATTGTTATTGGACTTTTTCAGAGGAGAGAGAAGAAAATAGAAAAGATACCAGAGAGATTTGAAGCCCTAAGTCACCCAAGCTACCGCGATTCCGCCGCGAGAATGGCGAGAATGACATTCTTGCCACGGTTCCGCCGCCAACTTGATGGTTCTTGAAATTCTTTTTTCTACAGTTGCTTCACTTGCTTCTATGGTCTTGATGAATGCCTCTGAATCTTTATCTCCCTACTACAATAATTCCATATTCTCTCGCAAAATTCACACACTAATCGTTAAGCACAAGATGCGTTCTTGATTTATATTTTGATGGAATAATAATATTTCAACCCAAATAGCAAGAAAGAAAAATTACGCACGAATCTCCGGCAACTGCACTATTTGATTGATCTGTAATTTTGTGAAAGAAAAAAGTAGTAGTAAAATAACCGCAATCAATAACGGTGTTGCGTGTAGCGAACCTTTAGTGAGTACGAGTCGTCCTCTGGGATTAGTGGAATTTTATAGTTCTTGTTTTAGATCGGTTGAAAGAAATAGAAAAGAGAAAATCAAGAAAATCAAGAAAACAGTTTCAAGAAAATCAAGAAGATAGTTTCAAGAAAATCAAGAAAATAGTTTCAAAAAAATCAAGAAAATAGTTTCAAGATCTAATTGAATTATCAAGAAAATGGTTCAAGATCTAATTGAGTTATCAAGAAAATTTTATATGAAGAAGGCTTGTAGGATTCGATTGGATTTAGTAGACCTGGATGACTAATAAAGATGACTCCTCTTATCTATTGATAGATTTAGAACTAGATTGATGGCGATGAATGAGAATTGGGGTTCTTTGGAAGAAACTAGGGTTTCTCCTCTATTGACCATTTTCCTTTCATTGATCTCCATTCATATTCAGCCCTTAACAAAAAGATTGTCAATCTTATCTCAAATCGTGGTCGAGATTATCAAGAAATTGATATCGCGCCCGATAAGGATATTGACGATTTTTTTGCTAAAGTTTATAAACTTCATAAGACCTAAAAGAAGTATAGAATTTTCTCACCCATTGATCTACCCTAATCCTACGAATCCTATCAAGCGGAGAATTACTCGCGCATCATAAAAATAAAAGAAAGAATAGAGAAAGAATTTATAATGCAGAAATTAAAAGAAAGCGAATTGATAAAACTGATGATCTACCTTTATTACTCAACTTCACAATACATTTCTTTGAGTTTAGATTACAAGAGAAAGAAGAATTGCTCTTGATCTCTGCCTCGAAGAAGTAATGTTCCGGCGGTCTTCACGTCACTTGATCACCTCGAGTCTTGGACCTGTCTTGGATCGCTTACTCGTTGATGATGATTAGCTTCGTGTAAAGGAGACTTGATTGATGTCGCTTGATGAATTTCTCGATGATTTCTTGATCTTGGATCTTAAGATAGAAGATTCTTGATCTTAAATCTTAGATCCCCTTTTTGATATTGGATTTGATCTTGGATTTAATGTAAAGATTTGTTGGCTCTTTTCTTGATTCTATTTGAAGAGATTGGATCCAATTGGATATAGCCCTCGGTCCTTTTTATAGCCCCAAATCCAGTAGCAGAAAATCCCAACAAACTAAGTTTGTTGCACAGAAGCTTCCAGAAGAATCTTGAATCCTAACTCCTCTTCTTGACCGCTAAAACGCGGCAACTCGGCCGCGACTCGGTAGGTTCTTGGCTTCATTCTTCTGGAATCTTCTCTTGTTAATATTTGGGTATTTATTTGATGTCTGGAACCATCTTATCTTTTCTGAGTCTCTGCCAGTATTTGATTCTTCGATTTTCTTTACTTTATCGGCAGATTCTTGAATCCGAATATCTGACCTGAGCTAAACTTGCACAATATCTCAATGAAAATTTTTAGTTATGTTTGAGATACAAAATATTATGCGTAAATATTAAAACATAAAATTTCCTTCATAATGTTGATTATAATATATAAACACATGGTAAATGGTATTTTGCAGATGAACTTCTAATATGTGTTATATTCATAGCAAATACCTTTATATGATTAAGAAAATTAAGGAAATTGTCATGTTAAAAGTGCACTATTTTCGACTGAACAAATGGCTCTGTTTAACTGAAATTTTTTAGTTCTGGTGATGACGCCCTCATGCGAGGCACGTGAGGCGCTGCCTCAGAGTTTTTAACTCTGGTCGCTGCCTTCCAAACTTTGAACAGAGCCTTGCCCTTATTTTTATTGGGGAAACAAATCAGAATTTTTAACTCTTTGGCGCTGACGCCTTCGTGCAAGTCACGTGAGGCGCTGCCTCAGAGTTTTTTAACTCTTGGCGTTGGCGCCCTTGTGCAGGGCACATGAGGCGCCGCCTCAGAGTTTTTAACTCTTGGCGCAACCTTTCAAATTTAAAATAGAGCTTTGCTTTTTTATTGGGGAAACAAATGCCCCCCACCATTGCGCTCACGTGGCTCACACGTAATTGCAGCAGTGGCAGCTTTTCCACTGTTGGATTTTCTTGGAAGCTGAATCAACTACCTGTGCTTATAAGTAGGGCCTTTGGCCATTGGGATGACTGCTGTTCATCTTCTCTTGTTCTTCTTTTTTCTGAGAAATTAATTCTCCTTTCATAGCTTAGATCTCTACCCAAAGAAATCCCTTCTAAAGTTAGAACTCTGCCCAAAAATTTGGTAAAGATCATAATCAAATCCATTAACAGAGCTTTGCTCTTCTTAGATCGCAGATCTTAAGATGTATTTTAGGGCTGCTTAAAATATTAATTAGAACACTGTTCATCTTCCATGAAGAACTCTTAGAGTTTTTTTTGCAGATCTTAAAGATCTTGGGGTTTTACCCTGTTAAAAGCTTTGCTTTTGAGGGTTTTGGTAGATTATCTAATTGTTTTTTTACAGAGCATGGCTCTTAGAAATTTTTGGGGGAATTTTATTCCCCTCTTAATTAAAGTTGAGATATGTGAAATCTGTTTGCAGAGCACAGCTCTCGAGAGAGTTTAACTCCTTAGCCCAATGAGGTTTCTCATTAAATGAGAATCCTCTTAGGATTTTATCCTTAATGAGTGACTGCCCCATCAATGATGGGACATCACCTTAATATTGTGGGTCCCCCCTTTGTCCTTTTATTCTGCATTGCAGTGCGATACAATTTTTAAGTACCAAGTGTTGGAGTTCAGAACATAGCATTGATAACTAACCCTCGTCTCTCGTTGTGTAGGTACTATGGCTCCCGAATCTTATTTCCCTTTTGTACGTTTAGAGAGCGCCTTTGGCAACGCGTCCGTAGATCGGGAAGTCTTCGCGCTTATTAAAGATCATGACCCGGAGCAGAAATCTCTTCACCTATGGGGGTCATGGTATAATCAGATTATCTAGGTTTGGATGACGATGTTCCCCTGTCGGAAAATTTAAGGAGATCAGTTCTCACTGCTCAGACTGACAGGTAGTGTAAGGAGCGCACGGCGAGGGAGCGCGATGTCGTTTTGGCCGCAGGTGAAGGCTCAAGCAGTATCCCGCCTGCTGACACTCCTTCGGTGGATGTTCCCTCTGCCATGTCTACCTCCCATAGACAAGTTGCACGCGCAACTCGGGAAAAAACTGAAGCGATACTCCAAGGTAACGTAACGCCCAGTCTTTTATTAGAACTCGGTCCTCGAATTCTGACATACTCATTTTCTTTTACGCGGGGCCGAGTCCTGGTGATGGTATGGCATGTGAAACGTTGACGATTATAGAGCCCGAAGTGGCTTCTCTTTCTCGGGGATTTGGGACTATCCAGACCGCTGATCTTTCTCCCTATGGCTCCTTGGTATCGGCGAGTGTCACAAGCGGCACGACGGCCCTCTTCGATTCGGGAGATGAGGCTATGGGCGCAGAATCTATTCCTCCGAGAGAGAGTGAAGAAGCCATTACACCTGGTGACGTCTCCGTCACGGTTTTGGTCCATGATCCATCAGGTAGTTCTTGGGTCACCATTTTCAAGTTTTTCAATCCTGTTCAGCCCTTCTGATGATATTTTGGTTTTCTTGAGCATAGGTGCGGTGAACCCCGAGGCTATACCATCTGAAGAAGTGTCCCCGGTAGCTGCTCTAACGGTCGCTGTCCCGTCGCCTTCTTCTGTGCCGTCTTAAATATCGGAAGGTATGGGTGTGCGACTTATTTATTTCACTATGGACACCATCCGTTTTGTATTGACGGTATATTGTTGCAACTCTGCAGGAGTCTTTTTCGACCATTTATATCAGGTGTTGAACCCGCATTTTTCCTTTCGGTCGGAAATCGTCCCACCTTCTGGTATTAGTTAGTATATTCTTCAGCTAATTTCTTCCTCCTTTCTTTTATAGATAAAAGTATTGTTGCTAAGTCTTCTTCATATTGATCATAGAGTCACGGGCTGGAGGAGGATACGAGAGAATGGTCGTGCCTCCGGTACTCCCTATCCTGCTGCCTGTCGCAGCTAATATAATAGACTCCATCACTCATGTGTTTTCTTTATCTCCCGAGTCGACATTTGACCATAATTTATTTTGCAGCAATCGCACCGGCTCCAGCTCCTTTTGAGTCTCGCATTCCAATGCCCGCAGGGCCCTTCGCTAAACGCATATCTTCTAGGGGCACCGCAGATAGCCGGCAAATGTTGAGCGAATTTATCGAAGATCTCAATACCGAAGCCCTCAGTTCTGCTATGAATTTTGCTGTTGAAGTCAATACAATGCTGAAGACACTCATGAACATCCATAATGAAGATCTCGTCGGCTCTTGGGTTGATTACTGCAGAAAGATCGAGGCTTGCCTGCATGAGATTGAGCTCAAGCATCTCGCTCCTGATGTGTTGGCTTCGAACTCCTAATGGGCTGCGTGGGTCGAGCATAGTGTTCCTTTCATTTGCCATTTTGAACAAGAGGTGACCCTGAACAAAAGGACCATGAGGTGGCTTCGAGCGAATCTGTCCGATTGCGCGCCAAGGTTGAAGCAAATGTTGCACAGTTAAAAGATGTTTTCGACAACCTCCAGCGATGTATCTCGGATGGGTTGACGCTGAGGGGGACACTTGACCTCATCGAGCGGGTCATGCAGGACTGCGAAACTGCCCTGCTAGAAACCGATGAAAAGCTTTCGTCTTGTTTGCGGCAACGGACTCAAGTTGAAGCGGAATTGGCCGCGGTAGCTGACTATGAGAAAGGATTGAGAATAGCGCGCGAGCGGCTTGTCGATTTGCTGAAGACACCTCCTCCTTAATAACCGTCTTTGTACCTTTTTTATACCGACTGTAAATTTGTGATTCATTGATAACATATATTCATTCTGATCCCTTTATGAAATGTATCACGTATTCGCTTGAATTCATGAATAAAAGACATATTTTATTTCATATTGGCATGTAACTTTTGGCAAACGTGTGGCATGTAAATAGTCCATCTTGACCTCCTTGTAGGGCAACGATGGCTTAGGAAACAGGTTCAGATCTGCCGCCTAAGACTTTTCAACTTTACGAGCCGTGAGGGTCTCATAAAGACTTTTCTCCCTACGAGTCGAGAGGATCCCGTAGGTGTATTTTCTCCTTAGGAGTCGTGAGGATTCCTAAGTGTGTTTTCTCTTGAGAGTCGTAAGGATCTCACAAGAGAATTTTCCTCTTTACAAGTCGAGAGGACTCATAAGTGGTTTTTTCCCTCCTTGTCAATATTTGACTTGGGAGAGTGTGGCTCATAGATAGTATGCAATATTCCATCTTGGACCTACTTGCAGGGCCCCAGTGCTTAGGAAACAGGTTTAGATGCCCGCTGCCTAAGGCTTTTCACCTTCATAAAGATTTCATGAAGATGTTTTTCCCTACTTGTCAAGACAAGTCGAGAAGCTCTCGCAGGAACATTGTTTTCCCTACGAGTCGAGACGAATCGAGAAGTTCTCGCAAGAATGTCCTAACGTCATAGTTAACCTCTGCTGATAGAAGTCCATTAGGGTTTATGGTATTAAGGTTTTTTGTCCATCGTACCGTCGTGCTGGCCGATATATTCCCCGATATCCAATCTTGCATGTTCGAGTAGCCTTGTGACTGTCATATCTCTGTTCCTTTCGGAGGCTGGACAAGACGTCTTCAAGTAATCTCCTAGGTCATATTACCTTCGGAAGAGCAAGCATTAGTGATATTCCATGCCGCTTTTTACTTGAGGTTAAGCTCAATCTGGGAGACCCAATGAGTCATGACCACTCCGTGCTGGTGTGGGATGATCTCCGATAGTCTTTCTGGTTTTATTTGAGTTTCCATCAAGACCCTGACGCTAGGGATCTTCCTTTGCTTCGTTTGTTGACATTGTGTCTGCTATATTGCGATCAGTGTCGAGGTTGCCTCTAGGTTGTCTGTGAACCGTCGAAAGTCGGAACTAGGGACTTTGCTATGGCTCCGTCATTTTGACTCTGGGGTCGGTTGTTGACGTTGCATCTGCATCCTGCTGGAGTGGGGAGGAACACCGTTGTTGATCTCTAGTAAGTCTGTGAACCGTCGAGTCTTGGAACTAGGGGCTTTGCCATGGCTCCGATATAGTCTCTAGGTTGTTTGTGAACCGTCGAGGCTTGGAACTAGGGACTTTGCCATGGCTCCATTGTTTCGACCCAGGGGTCGGTTGTTGACGTTGCGTCCGCATCCTGCTAAAGCGAGAAGGAACGCTGTGGTGATCTTTAGGCTGTAGATGTACCGTCAAGATTTGACTCTCCCTTTTGACACGGCCCAGTGGGGAAATCGTTTATTTTTGCCCATGGATTGTATACAGGGGTGGATGTGGACTCACCTGCAGGGCATAAGTTTCATCATTTTTTTTATTTCTTTCCGCGATGCTCCATCATTTCAGCTTTTTATATCGCGAAAGTCGCGATTGCCCAATCATTTCGGCTATTTTATCGCGGCGCCCAATCATTTCGGCTATTTTTTCTTTTTACTCGCTGCTTTTTATTGCGAGTTACCCAAACATTTTGGCTGTTTTTATATGCATATATTTTGCTCGCTGATTTTTTTATTGCGAGTTGCCCCATCATTTCGTCTATTTCATATGCATTTTTTGCTCGCTGATTTTTATTGCGAGTATGGAACTCGACATCTGATATCAATTTTGGCATCAACACCGTTGCGACTAGAATATTGCCAGGAGCGAATCATCATTTGCCTTGAAAGGACTTAGAAGTTGCTACCAATTCAGGCATCAGCATCGCTACAACTGGGATATTTCCAGGAGCGAATCATCATTTGCCTTTGTCGATTTGAACAAAGGTGGTTTAGCAAACAGGGTTAGGATCCTGTTGACTATAGCTTTTTGAATTTATGAGCTGTAAGGGTCTCATAAAAGTATTTTTTCGCTACAAGTCGTAAGGATCCCACAGGTGTATTTTCTCCTTAGGAATCATGAGGACAACTAAGTGATATTTTCTCTTGCAAGTCGTAAGGATCTTACAAGAGTGTTTTCTCCTTACAAGTCGAGATGACTTATAAGTGTCGTTCACCACATGAGCACATTCCTCGTCATTGGTGGAACTTGGTGGGGAAATCGTTTATTTATGCCCGTGGATTGTATACAAGGGTCAATATGGGGCCGCTTGTAGGGCAACTTGGGGAGTGTGATGGCTTAAGAACAGGTTCAAGTCCCTATATCTTAAGGCTTTTGAATCCTATGAGCCGTGAGGGTGTCATAGGGGGGATTCTCCCTACGAGTCGTGAGGATCTCGTAAGTGTAATTTCTCCATAGGAATCGTGGGGATCCCTAAGTGTGTTGCTCCCTTGTGAGTCATAAGGATCTCAGGCAGGTGTTTTCTCCTAGCAAGATCGAGAGGACCTTGCAGCTGTCTTTATTTTAGCAAAATTGCGCCCTTTCGGGTTTTCACAAACTCACCGGTAGCCCTGCTATTTTTATTCACAGCTCCCTTTCGGGTTTTCATCCGTGCCCATTTCGCTTGTGGACGTACCGTTTTTTTGCCAATGGCACTTAGGGGGGCTTCGCCACCGGGGTCGCTACGTAGCCAGCGGGATTTGAGTGACAGCTCTTGCCGTTGGGACTTATGGACTTGCATTCCATTATCGTCACGCTTGAGGCGATATATTTAGTTTATAGACATTGCGGTCCATTGTTAGTTTAGGGACATTTCTGTCCATTGCTGCCATTTTGGAGGCAACGTTTAATTTAAAGACATTTCGATCCATTGTTAGTTTAAGGACGTCTCGGTCCATTGTTAGTTTAAGGACGTCTCGGTCCATTGTTAGTTTAGAGACACCTCGGTCTATTGTCATCTTCGAGGCGAAGTTTCGTCGGATACTACTTATAGAGTTTGGACTTAGGAAGACAGCGAGCGGACACGAGTGTCGTCATCTATCATTAACCTGAGCCGTGACTTGTCAAGCGTAATATTTCTTAAGGATCCTGCCGTTTATTAGCCGGACGGGTCTTTCGCCATGCATATCCATGAGAAAGTAATCCCCACCCTGGTAGACTTTATCTATGATGAACGAACCCTCATAGTTTGGCTCAAATTTCCTCCGTTTCGCACGGTTGGGGATTATAGGTATTTTTACGATTAGCATGAGTTCACCTTGGCGGAATGTTCTCGGCCTGGTCAGTCTTTCATATGAGCGCGTTATCCTTACTTTGTAAGCTTCCAGGTTTTGCTGCATCATGAGACGAGTTTCATCGAGGGCGTCGAGCTCCTCAAGCCAAAGATGGGCATTTTCTTCATCTGCCAGCTCATGTCGAACTGGCACTCGTAGAGAGGGTAGTTCTATCTCCAAGGGAAGTACCGCTTCCGTGCCGAATACAAACGCAAATGGTCGTGGCCGTTTTGAACGTGGTTCGATACTCCCAGAGAGCTTCATGCAGTCTCTCGTGCCAGTCCCTTTTATTTCTGAACAACGTTTTCTTTATGATCTTCATCAAGGTCATGTTGAAAGCCTCAGCTAGACCATTAGCTCGAAGATTATAGACTGAAGAGTATCTCCAATCTATATTATGCTGCCGTGCAAAGCAAATGATCTTATGGCTCCTGTAGGCCGTTCCATTATCCGAGATGATTCATCGCGGGGTGCCGAACAGGTAGATGACATGTATCCTGAAGAAATGGAGGATGTTCTTCGTCTTCACTTCCTTTAGCGGTACTGCATTTGCCTACTTAAAGAAGTAATCGGTTGTTGCCAATATGAACCAATGTCCCTTGGACGATGCTGGTTCGATGGGCCCGATTATATCAGTTCCCCACATTTCAAATGGCCAGCTAGCCAGTGTTGGGTGTAGCGGATTTGAATGTTGGTGGATGAAGTCCCCTTGAATTTGGCACGAGTGACATTGTTTCGTATATTCGAGGCAGTCCTGAATCATCATAGGACAATAGTAACTCATTCTTTTGATCTTCAGCTTCATCTTTAGCCCGGCTTGATGAAAACTGCAGAGTCCGTCATGAGTTTCTTGGATGACCTTTTTTGCTTCTTCTGGTCCCAGGCATCTCAGCCACAGACAGTCGAATGATTTCTTATAAAGAGTATCATTGACGAAGGCGAAGGACAGGGCTCGCTTCATGAGCTGATGTCTTGACGATGTGTCTTCGGGTGTCCGATAGGATTTGAAGTAGTCTATAAAGACTTCCCTCCAGTCCGTGACCCTTTCTTCATCTTCTATTTGGAGGACCGCTTGTCTGCTCTATTCTTTTCTTTCAGACGACTCCGAAGATATTTCTGCTGGCACGAGAATCCGACGGCTTTGCACAATGATCCTTACGTCATCAAGATTTTCATCATCCAGTTCTTTAGCGAGTTTCGCTAATGCATCCGCCTTGCTATTTTCCGCCCGCGGTATGCTTTTCAAGACGTAAGATGGAATTTGAGTCAGCAGTTGCTGCACCTTTTCGCCATATTTTACCAACTCTGGCTTGCACGTCTGATAGTCGCCATTTACTTGGCTAACGATCAGTTGGGAATCTCCATATACGAGGAGCTCTTCTATTCCCATGTCGCCAGCAATCTCAAAACCCGCTATCAAAGCTTCATATTCCGCTTCGTTGTTTGTTCTTGGCTCTGTTAAAGAAAGAGCAAAACGCATTATCCCTCATTGCAGAGTCACGAAGATAAGGCCCACCCCAGCTTTGATTATGGGGTCGTTTTGCTTTCGCTTCTTCATGGAAGACACTCCATCGAAGTAAAGTTCCCATTGGACATTATTTTCCTCTGTCTTCCCTTCGATTGTGTCGAACGCGTGTTCATCTGGCAATTCTCAATTTAAGGGAGAATCGGCTGGTATCGGATGCTCAGTGAGAAAGTCGGCGATGACCTGGCCTTTTACTGCCTTGAGAGGTCGATATATTATGGAGAACTCCATCAAGAGGAGGGCCTATTTGGAAAGCATTCCCGTTAGTATGGCTCTTGACATCAAATACTTGAGAGGATCCACTTTTGATATGAGATGGACCTCATGTGCCAAGGCATAATGTCGAAGCTTCGTTATCGCGAAGATCAGTGCCAGGCAATGCTTTTCGATGGGGAAGTAGTTGTTTTCTTCCCTCAGGAGAACTCGACTCAAATAATAGAGAGCTCTCTCCTTCCCCTGGTCATTCTCTTGTGCCCATAGTGCACCTGAAGAACCTTCAAGGGCTGTTGTGTACAGGATGAGAGGCTTTCCCTTGACCGGAGCAGTCAGTACTGGCGGGTTCAACAGATATTGTTTGATTTCGTCTCGTGCACTTTGCATTTATGATCCCAAATGAACGGGGTCCTCTTATTCATTAGATGACTGTAGGGGCGGCATTTGCCGGAGGGGTTAGTTATGAACCGTCGGATATACACGAGCTTCCCTTGGAGAGACCGCAGTTGCTTGAGATTTCTTGGGGATGGAGTTTCCATAATCGCCTTGATTTTTGATGGATCTATTTCGATGCCTCAGTGTAGTACGATGAATCCTAGGAATTTTCCCGAGGAAACTCCAAACGCGCATTTCAGGGGGTTCATTTTCAGGTTGTACTTCCGAAGGCGCTGGAACACTATTTTAAAATGTTCCCAGTGTTCCTCATACGATTTGCTTTTCACCACAACGTCGTCGATATAGCATTCAATGATCTCATGGATGAGGTCATCAAAGATCTTCGTCATGGCTCTCTGGTAGGTAGCGCCAGCGTTCTTCAGACCGAAGGGCATCACTTTATAGCAAAATATGCCCAGCGGAGTCCGGAAGGCAGTATGCTTTCGGTCTTCGGGATGCATCTTTATTTGATTGTATCCTAAAGTCCCATCCATGAAGGAGAAGACTTCATGAGTGGACGTGTTATCTATCATCAGCTCGGTAACCGATACGGGGAAGTCATTCTTCGGGCAAGCTTTATTGAGGTCTCGAAAGTCCACGCAAACATGCATCGTCCCATTTTTCTTCATCACTGGGACAATGTTGGCGATCCAGTTGGGGTATTGAACTTCTTGGATGAAGCCAGAGTCAATTAGCTTCTTGACTTCGGCATTGATACCCATCTCAAGTTCGAGCCGCATTCTTCTTGGCGCCTGCTTGACTGGCTTAACGTCTGGCGATATAGCCAGTTTATGCACAGCTATTTTTGGATCTAGTCCCGGCATCTCGGAATAGTTCCACATGAAGCAGTCTTTATACTGCATAAGCACGTCTTTTAGTGTAGTCACTGTTGGAGATAGTGCCCTTAGAGTCAATTATTGGATCACAGGCACGTGATTGCAATGATTGAGGGATGACCTATCCCGGTAGGACAGTCTTACTCAAGATGATAGTATGCTATCTGGATTACCTTTATCATCGTGTACTGCTTTAGGTGACCTTATGAGTCACTATTGCACGTTGATAGAGCCTCTAGAATTCTTGCTTGACTACTAGCAGTATGAGGGCAATCATATAAGTGAGAGCTGGAGTCTATAAGCACATCCTTAAAAGGTCCCTAGTCGTGGGAGTTTCGAGACAGGGCATCGATTCTCCAGTGTAGACTAGTGTATACAGTCCAGACACCGACGAGGGGCAGTGGCCGGTCTCACAAGCCACTGGTGTCTGTTGGTTCACCTAAGATGTATACAGGTGCTCATTGGGTTATGAGTACACCGGACAGGACTCGCCGGGAACCTGCTAGTTGGGATTATACCAGACATCAGATAGCAGTTCCCTGGTGACATGTGTACAGGTTAGTTCATCGACCTGAGATCGTTATTTGTCTCGTGTGAGTTCCCACTGTACTTTTATTACTACCCTACCACGGCTCAAAGGAGTCGTGCAAACAAGTTTTAGTTGGGTACAGTCCCGAGCCACATAGAGGCAGTGAGCGGATCTGCAGGGGTTCGTCTCTCCCGGTATTGGGGGTGAGGTCGCGCTGTGTCTAGGAGAGCCATTACACAAAGCCCTCGGCCGAGGCAGGAGATTTACTGGTAGGTATTCCAGTAGTATCTCAGGGTGTTCTGGGCTACACTCCGACACGACTTGTACCGCTTTTGGGGGTCTGACTTTTACCAACCCCCTAGGCCCGCCATATGATACTCATAGACGAACGGACCGGACTGTACGATTATTGTCACTGACAGGCTCAGTAGGGTGTCAGGATGAGTTCTCTCATCGACGTCCCTTTTGGTCAATAGCTGGTGGCCCGTCACGTAAGGCTAATACCTCTGACGTGCTAGTGGTTAAATCCACAGCCATAGTATTGACGAGTCTTTAGAGTCCACCACACACAGTTACTCAGGTTTCGGGCGAAACGCTGTAGAGGCCGTATGGAGATATGGCAGGGTTCGATCAGATACGTGCGGTATTGCACGAATCGTGATCGGACGGATTTTACTAGACGGCTTTGGCTTAAGTCGGATCCTAGTATTAGACAGTGTAGATTTTGTCTCTTTGCATTTGTGTTCGGTGGGAATACAAATGCGGGCATGTATTTGCAGTAGCAGGGTTTTCCTGTAATTTATTACGGGATCAGTTTTCTGAAGTTGCCAGTTTGCATTCCGTTCCGACCGGTTTTCCTTTGTTCTTTCGCGGCCGGACTTTCCGATGGAGGGGGTAATTTGCAATTGTGCAAATTACTTTTTGTGGAGGGTTTCTTACATATTTGTGGCATCATGATTGTTTATCCATCATGAGATCCTTTTATGGTCTTTTCCTTTGCTTTCATTATGATGGGCTTTGATTTGAAATGGATGTGGCCATTTTCTTTTCTCTTGTTGATACATATTCTTTCTTGCATTATTCTTTTTGACTTATCCATCATTTTTCATGGGAGGGGCCGTCCACTTCATTGTGAAGGGGAGGATCATTTTGTGAGGGATGAAAAATCATTCTCATTCTCATGTTGCATCAAAAATTCCATAACCATCTCCAAAGCCCATTTTTCTTCTTCCCTCCATATATGGCAACTTCTACCCGCAAGAGACAAAGCATTTCTACACTAGCCTACAGCAAATCTTGGACGTGTCGGCTAGCCAACTTCGCACCCGAGTTGCCTCGGTCCAGAGGTGGGAGCCCGTATACGAACCCGGCTACGTGGTGCCTTTCCGACGAGCGAGGAGGTGACGGACGGAGATTCCGCGGGAGATTGGAGTGGAGACGAAGACCGAAGGACACGGATTGCTTGGTATAGCTTCTCTACTCTTTTCTATTTTGCTAGTAGCTAGGTTAATGGCCCGATCCGGGTGAAAAGTGCGCGGTGGTGCCGGTTCAATAGTTTTTGAAAGTTTTTGTTTCCGCGTTTCCGGCGTCTGATTGACGGCCGGGGCGCCACCGCGGGCTTACATTGGTATCAGAGACACGCCATTAACCATGCCTAGCTTGCTCTAGTATGTTTAGTACTCGATCGAACAAAATTCCCTAAAAACCGTATTTTGTATGCACATGTGTTTTCTGTCGAAATTTTTTCTGCTCCAAAAATTTTTCAGGTTGTCTCAGAATACTGTGCATAGACATAGAAGCAATCTGTGAAAATTTGGTGGCGCGATCTCTCCAAACCACCGCGGAACCGCGGCCAAACCCATGCTTGGACCGCGGTTCCGCCGCGCTTTTGATTGATCACTTGATCAATATTTTGCAGATAGCTTATGAGTTAAAAATAGGGGTTTGGGGATATTCTTTTTGGGCCCAGATTTTCTGTGAGTGCTACAGTACTGCTTGGGGCCCACTTTGATAAATTTGTTCGATCAGATATTTTAAACATGCCAGTTCACAGTATTTACATTATATCTGCGACCGTGAATGTCACTCGATCGGTAAATCCAGTCTATCTGCTATAGCCCGGTTAGACGGATTTGCGAACGTGACATTCACGTTGATGTTCTGTGATTGTGCTGTGTTGTTGCGGATCGATCATGGGGGATAACCTGGATGCAATGTTAGTACAGTTTTGTTTTATATGTACATTTGATATTGCGGGGCGAGCGTCCGACATGTGGACTGCCGTCACTGCCTGTTTGTATTATTATTTTGGGGTACGACCAGGTTGCGGTCGATGTACCCGTTGTATGTATATTTTTCTTTCTGTACTAGGATTACCCCAAGGAGGGGTGCACGGATAGCCGGGTTCTAAAGGGCAACGAGCCCTCATCTCATGGATTTGAGACGGAGGGGGCTTCACTCTAGAATTGGCGGGCTATTCGCCGCACTCGTAGGGGGTATAGGTTGACCCAGGAGGGGTGCCCAAGTTACCGGATTCCGTGAAGTGCTGGGTGGTCCATTCACGTTGCTGAAGGGGGCTGCCTCGCTTCAAGTTTTGGCGGGTAACTTGCCGCGCCCGTAGGGGTCTAGGATTTTCATTGCACAGGCTATCCACACGACCAGGGGAACGTCGGGTTTCAGTAGCGGCTCTGTGAAACCCGGGGATCCCAGATATCTGTATTGATCTGTGTTGCATTTTATCACGCCTTGAGCGAAAAATTATATATTATATATATACTACTAGATGTTGTATATGTTTTGCATCCGTGCTAGTCCAGTCCCCGCTCTGTCGTTAGTTAGCTAACCTAACGGGTGATGACGGGACCCAGTGGCGAATGCGGATGGCATATACGTACATCATTATTTTCGTTCTTTTGTGGTGTGATCAATTGATGGGACTGCATTGATTCGGATCAATGCAAGCGAAACAAACCTATTCTGATGTTGTTGGAACACTTTTCAAAAAGCTATTATTGCAAGGGCGTTCTCTTTTGTTTTGCACAGTGGTATTCGGTTGGAATATCCTGCACCTCATTCTACGGGGAAAGAGCCGAGATCCCTTCACCGGGAGTGACCTCTTTAGCAAAGGTTTTCGTCACTATATTTTTTAAAAGCTATCAGTTCGTTCAACGATATCAAGTTCATTACGTTAAAGGTTTTCGCCAGAAACCATTCGTAGCCCTCCGTCATTTCATATGGATAGTCAATAGTATTCAAGTTGTGTATGTTGGCCAAAGTCAAGGCACAGTGTTTGGTAGCTGTTGGGTATTCATATGCAACATAGATAGATGCGTTGGTTTGGGACAGTCGTACTGCCATTTTGGCCAAAGTCAAGGGTAGGTACGGGTGGGTTCAAATTAACCTGGATAATGACGGGTAGAACTTGACATGTGACTTATGATATGTTGGCCAAAGTCAAGGTCATAAGAGCATGGGGCAAAAATCCACATCGAGAGTTTCAAAAGAACTGAAACTTGCCAGATATGCGCATACCTTCTGGAGTGTGATAACATGAGCGGATTTCGTCACGTTATCATGCGATGAGAGTTGGATCCCGATTCCCACTGATGAGTTGGTTTACTCCTCGGGTGATTCCGGCTAATTCTTCTTTCAGGTTTTGGGAAGAATTTGACATTACAGTGGGAGGTTTCCAGATTAGATAAAGTGATAACCATTCTGATCTAGGTTAGAGTGCACGCTGAGCGTTTCTTTTCTCTCTCTCTTTGGCAGCGACCATTGACCCGACCCTAGACTATGACTCAGTGACCAAGTTGACTGAACCTTCTTAACACTGGCTTTTGGATTGTCAGAGTTGCAGACCTCATTGCCACTCCTACTTTTACCCTTTTCTCCGGGACACCCCGTGTTACTACGAACGTCCACTTCCATTGGATAAAACCATCGTATGGTTAAATACGAACTCGAAGGAATTCGAGGATGGTTTCCGGTTCTGGAGAAAACGAATAGGACTATTCAGTTGTCTTTTCCTTTCACCTTCTCTCAGGTTGCAAGTACTCCTTGGTTTAGGAGTAGTACACCTATTACGCAAATTGGATAGTCTTCTTCCAAACCTTAGGCTGGTGCCGACCGGTAGGGAATGAAGAAAACCAATTAGCCTAAACGGTATACAGAAGGTATTAAGTTAAGACAAAGAAAGGGATTAGTAAGAGGGCAAAGTAAATTGCGACTGCTATTCATGACCAAACCAAGTATTTCTTCGCCAATCCTAAATCACCTTTGTATTTCTTCAGGACACTCCGTATCACTACGAAGATCCCAGTTTATTAGATAATCCATCGTATGGTTATATACAAACTCGAAAGGAACTCGTTCCAGTTCGGGGATGGATCCTGGTTCAGGAGAAATAGGAATAAAGTTCATTCAGGTGTCTTTTATCTTCACCTTCTCTCGCATTGCGAGTGCTCCTAGGATTAGGAGTAGTACACCCATTATGCTTATTGGATAGTCTTCTTCCAAACCATAGGCTGGTGCCCAACGGTAGGGAAGGAAGAAAACCATTTGGCCTAAAGGGGTGTACAGAAGGTAATGACTAAAGACATATAAAGGGATTTGGAGAGGTGGCAAAGAATTATACGGTTATAGTTGTGAATCTGGATAATGGAAGAGGAATTACTAGGAATACCGGGATACCCCATCGAAACATTTCAATGTTTCAGTTTCACTGTGTACTGTTAAAAGAAAACTGATTTCCCAATTAGACACTTGCTCCAGGGTATGTATTTACCAGGTATGAGTCTCACATCTGTATGGTTTTATAGATGATGAGTGGGAGTAAGTTATTGGGAATTAGGTGACCATCCTCATTATATCGGGATTCGTTGGAATTGGTGATATTTGAGGAAGCCACCTGGGTTGTTTACCCGTCGGCAAATATTTGGTTTTGAATATCCGTTGTTGTGCACCAATTTCAAATTGATATAGCTGTACGTCTATTTTTATAGAGTGATACATACCTTTTTGAAATTATGTCTATGACATTTACCTATACCAGTGGATGGTTAGGTAAGGAGCATTGAACAGCGGTGTAGTTCTTCTTAACCATAAGTACAGTTTTCAACCTACGACACACAGTGAATGAGTTATCAGACTCAAGGGACTTATACAGAGTATTGTATGTTGTCCAGCGTCCATAAGGACAGAGGGGTTGGTTCTCGTACTATATTCGGTTTACTTATGACTTCTCTAGTTTTTAGACAGGTGTTTCGTAGAAACACAGGGTCCGAATTTTGAGAAGTTATAAGTATATGAATAAAGTAGAGAACCAGGTATTGCAAGTATCGCTATTCTTCAAAGTGATCGAAGATGTAGATACTTGTATATGGTATTCAGTTGATAGTAATGGTTAAGAGAACTTGCTTCTCTTTCAGGTTACTCATAATTGGAAGTATTCCTAAGTTGAGTAATGCTGATCGGCCTCCTTCTATTTAGTTGACATGCACTGGAGACAGCTGCATGATTTGAATCTGGTTCAATTAAATCAGTGAATCTGTTTCTATATTGGATATAGAACAGTTCATATCTTGACATTGTTAAGGTACGGGGAGTTGTCCAGCTTATGCTTAAAACCAGACACTGGACTACTCAAGGCACGTTTCTGTAATGGCTATGACGAGGGTTGACTTTCTACCATCTGGAAGATCAATAGTGATATTGTTCTAGACTCGCCACAGTTTTATTAAAAATGGATTTTTTCAGAAAACAGTAGTGGGAGTATGGTAGAACTGGAAGTGATTCCAGAACCGCAAACGATTACTGAAGATTTGATAAGAACCTAAAGATTCAATCTGATTTGACATTCCATTGGCCACTCCGCAGATATGGTGGGTAACCTCAGGCACTCGAGAGGTACTTCAGTATGCTCAAGGACGGTGGCAGGGAGGTTCTTGTTTACCCAGACTCGCCATTGCTGTTGTTCCAGACTGTGAGATTCGGCAGGAGGATGAGTGTAGCGTCGTTCTAAACTAGCTTTAGAAGTGTACGTCTATATGACTCTGCCAGAGGGTTGTCGTAGTCAGTGGGAGCAGCGGAAGCATTGATGGACATCAGGCTTATGTCTATTTATAGACTAAAGCAGATATAGTGGAGATAGATCATCTATTTCTGACGTGAAAGTCAAAGGTTTGACTTCATCTGAATAGGGGATGGATCTGTTAAGAAGGTAGTAGGGTGTGATGTCCTGGTATTTGATGACATACACAGAGTAGGAAGTGATATTCCTATACTACGATCGATTATACTTTGGTCGTCACACAGTAGTTTCTCCACAAAGGAATTGGATCTTATATCGTACATTCTGGTTACTAGATCTATGGTTTTAGATCTAGATTTGGGTGATTTTCCAATCAGGGTACTTAGACAGCATTCTAAGAGTATTTAGAATGGACGACTCCTGGCACGGTAGTGTACCTGCAGGTAATGGAGTCACCCTCTCTAAAGGTGTTTTACAGACTAAAGGGGAGAGGGATGTTCATGATTGGCAGATCACTTGCTTAGGCAATTGAGTCAATCATGAGATTTCAAGTACCACACCAGATGTTGTTCTTGCAGTAGATGCAATAAGTTGATATTGATCCAATCCTGGAGAAACAGTCGGAGGCAGTTTTAGAACATAAGTGGATGTTCTAGGATATGATAACGGCAGCCTCCTTTAGGAGAAGGTTATCATTCCAGGCTTCCAAGGTGACATGGATGGTAGAGTGGCTGTCAGAGTTATAGTTTTCCCTCTGACAAGGGGCAGTATTTTGGACAGTTGGTCCAGGTGGATACTGAGAGAAGGCATAGCGCAGGATACTGATTAAGTTCAGTTGACGTTACAGTCTAAGAAGTTTGGATTTGGAGTTCATTTATGAGCTAGGTCCCATCAGACATCCAGACATTTTAAGACAGGTATTGCTCATTTCGGGAGATAGCTTTCTCCGCGAACTTGAGATATAGAGAGACATAGAAAGAAACATCATAGCGGATCCACTCACTTAGGCTATTCCTCGAACGCAATAGTTTCACAAACGAGCTCTGTGAGACTGACTAGTAGAGGAGTTGGGTGTTCGGTATCATACGGGCTGTGAGTATGCGACATCGCAATAATTAGCCTTGAGTGCAAGTGGGAGATTGTTGGAGATAGTGCCCTCAGAGTTAATTATTGGATCACAGGCACGTGATTGCAATGATTGAGGGAGGACCTATCCCGGTAGGACAGTCTTACTCAAGATGATAGTATGCTATCTGGATTACCTTTATCATCGTGTACTGTTTTAGGTGACCTTACGAGTCGCTATTGCACGTTGATAGAGCCCCGAGGATTCTTACTTGACTACCAGCAGTATGAGGGCGATCATATAAGTGAGAGCTGGAGTCTATAAGCACATCCTTAAAAGGTCCCTAGTCGTGGGAGTTTCGAGACAGGGCATCGATTCTCCAGAGCAGACTAGTGTATACAGTCGAGACCCCGACGAGGGGCGGTGGCCGGTCTCACAAGCCACTGGTGTCAGTTGGTTCACCTAAGATGTATACAGGTGCTCATTGGGTTATGAGTACACCGGACAGGACTCGCCGGGAACCTGCTAGTTGGGATTATACCAGACGTCAGATAGCAGTTCCCTGGTGACATGTGTACAGGTTAGTTCATCGACCTGAGATCGTCATTTTTCTCGTGTGAGTTCCCACTGTACTTTGATTACTACCCTACCACGGCTCAAAGGAGTCATGCAAACAGGTTTTAGTTGGGTACAGTCCCGAGCCACATGGAGGCAGTGAGCGGATCTGCAGGGGTTCGTCTCTCCCGGTATTGGTGGTGAGGTTGCGCTGTGTCTAGGAGAGCCATTACACAAAGCCCTCGGCCGAGGCAGGAGATTTACTGGTAGGTATTCCAGTAGTATCTCAGGGTGTTCTGGGCTACACTCCGACACGACTTGTACCGCTTTTGGGGGTCTGACTTTTACTAACCCCCTAGGCCCGCCATGCGATACTCATAGACGAACGGATCGGACTGTACGGATATTGTCACTGACAGGCTCAGTAGGGTGTCAGGATGAGTTCGCTCATCGACGTCCCTTTTGGTCAATAGCTGGTGGCCCGTCACGTAAGGCTAATACCTCTGACGTGCTAGTGGTTAAATCCACAGCCATAGTATTGACGAGTCTTTAGAGTCCACCACACACAGTTACTCAGGTTTCGGGCGAAACGCTGTAGAGGCCGTATGGAGATATGGCAGGGTTCGATCAGATACGTGCGGTATTGCACGAATCGTGATCGGACGGATTTTACTAGACGGCTTTGGCTTAAGTCGGATCCTAGTATTAGACAGTGTAGATTTTGTCTCTTTGCATTTGTGTTCGGTGGGAATACAAATACGGGCATGTATTTGCAGTAGCGGGGTTTTCCTGTAATTTATTAAGGGATCAGTTTTCTGAAGTTGCCAGTTTGCATTCCGTTCCGGCCGGTTTTCCTTTGTTCTTTCGCGGCCGGACTTTCCGATGGACGGGGTAATTTGCAATTGTGCAAATTACTTTTTGTGGAGGGGTTTCTTACATATTTGTGGCATCATGATTGTTTATTCATCATGAGATCCTTTTATGGTCTTTTCCTTTGCTTTCATTATGATGGGCTTTGATTTGAAATGGATGTGGCCATTTTCTTTTCTCTTGTTGATACATATTCTTTCTTGCATTATTCTTTTTGACTTATCCATCATTTTTCATGGGAGGGGCCGGCCACTTCATTGTGAAGGGGAGGATCATTTTGTGAGGGGTGAAAAATCATTCTCATTCTCATGTTGCATCAAAAATTCCATAGCCATCTCCAAAGCCCATTTTTCTTCTTCCCTCCATATATGGCAACTTCTACCCGCAAGAGACAAAGCATTTCTACACTAGCCTACAGCAAATCTTGGACGTGTCGGCTAGCCAACTTCGCACCCGAGTTGCCTCGGTCCAGAGGTGGGAGCCCGTATACGAACCCGGCTACGTGGTGCCTTTCCGACGAGCGAGGAGGTGACGGACGGAGATTCCGCGGGAGATTGGAGTGGAGACGAAGACCGAAGGACATGGATTGCTTGGTATAGCTCTCTACTCTTTTCTATTTTGCTAGTAGCTAGGTTAATGGCCCGATCCGGGTGAAAAGTGCGCGGTGGTGCCGGTTCAATAGTTTTTGAAAGTTTTTTGTTTCCGCGTTTCCGGCGTCGGATCGACGGCCGGGGCGCCGCCGCGGGCTTACAGTCACTTGCTCTTCGGACAGCAGCTCGCTGACGAACGTTGGCCTCGGATCGTTTGTCATCCCCAAGTCGATTTTCCTCAGATTATCCGCCGTGGTATGTATCCCATCCTCCAGCTTACCGGTGGAAATTCTGAGATCACTTCGTCCTCATCTTCATTTGTGAAGCACTGGGAAAGGTCGTCCATATTCTTATGCTCTCCCTCCTTTAAGAATGTTATCATGTGGCAGGTACGAGCTCGTTTCCAAGCTCGTTGTTGATCTGGACTTTCCCTCGTAGTGTAGGTTGCTCTTGGCTCATGCTTTCGTGGTGGGGCTACCCTACAATTGTCGGATAAAGCAAACCTGCCTTGTTGATACTGGTCTTCAACCCAGTCTTTAAAGGTGAAGCAGTCTTCAAGCAGATGTCCTATTACTCGGTGGTAGGAGAAATAATCCGGCTGATGGACGTCGTTTATCTATTCAAGGTATCGAGACTCCGGGAGCATCATCATTTGACGCTTCATGACAAGATCGAATATTTTCCTTGTCTTGTTTTGGGGGAACGAGTACTCTCGATCTATCTTCTTCATAACAGACGGATTTCAGCTGACCTTTTCTCCATCGCGTGGCTTATTGAATCCACTTCGCTGTTTTCGAGCGTCATTCTTTTTCTTCACCTTGTTGTTGCTTCTGCGTCGGGCTTTTTCCTTGCCACGAGAGCGCACAGCGGGCTGAGGGTGAAGGGTATCGTCATCCTCCGTAGCCTGCTAAATGAGAGGCTGCGTTATGGCTTTCTCGTAAATGGCCATTTCATGGCTGTGGTCATCCTGAACCTTTTGACCAGCTTCTCTTATTAGCTTGTCAATTTGTTCTTCGAATGACGGGCTTGGCATTTTTAAGGCGGAATCCCTCTTTGGCTCGATATCGGCGCTATTTGGAAAAGCGTTCCCTTCTCCTCCGGAGTCATTTATAATGTGGCATCCATGGAATCGCTCCCGTTTCTTGGACCGAACGTATCTAAGCTCAGTCGTCTCCATCCTCCCGTTGGGCATCTTTCACTGAGTCTCGGGAACGTCCCAAATCTTGTTGTAGAACTGGGCTTGTCGAGTAGTTTGTTTGAAGGGTACACCCTGGCATTTTAGTAGCCTTTTCAATCCCTCTGCGTAGTATCTGAGTAGACGGATTGGTTGAAGCCTGTCAAGCGTAAGATCGGCACTATACCAGACTTCTTTCTCCACTTTGGTCTCTGTGGATTGATAGAAGAGGATCTCCTTTTCACTTCTCTCGCCTGGGAGGGACGTAAAAGGTCTGCAGCTCTTGTACATTGTATGTATCAAGCGCATCAAGTTCCCTGTAATGCCGTTGTGGAACCATGGTAATTTGTAAACTATGATCAGTTCCAGTGAAGGTTTGTGCTGATGGGCGAGTGGTGAACACGGCGTTGACCTCGTCCTCAGAGTCACTACTAAAGACCAACATAGGAGTAGCTGGTCCTGACCTGCTGCCTTAGGGTTGCCCAGAGAAGACTATCTCTTCCTCCCCTTCGGTATCGCTCCCAAAGATCGGGATAGTGGCGACGGCTTTTTGTTTGTTCTCCGGTTTACGACATCATTCCGTGTCACTGAAGTCTGGTAAGAAGTACTTGGCGTCTTCATATTTGCGGACTTCATTTATGGAGAATGGGTTTAGCTCCCCTGTAATTGTGTACTCGAGGCCGTATTTGAAGTACTTCATACACTAATGTTGTGTAGAAGGGATGATGTTGTATTTGTGTAACCAAGGCCGGCCGAGCAGAGCGTTATAGCAATTCTTGGCGTCAATGACATAAAATTTGATGTCGGTGATGAGCATCCCAAAGCGTAACATCAGTATCACAGACCCAAGCGTCCGTAATGACTGCGAGTCAAACCCGGAGATGGTAATTTTGTCCCAAGCCAGGTGCTGAACGTTCATGCAAATCTCCTTTAGCAACCTCACATTGAGAAGGTTGACAGAGGACCCGTTGTCGAACTGGATTTTGCCTATCTTAATATCGTGGCAGTACCTGGTGACATATAGAGAACGGTTGTGCTCGCATGTTCTGAGGAGGAGGTCTTCATCGCTGAAGGTGATGTCAGCTGTGTGAACTTCTGTCAGCTCATCCTTCATTGTTTCTTCCGCAAAGAAAGCTTGGAACTGATCAGGCTCTTGCAGCGCCTTGATTAGAGAATCTCGTGCCTCTTTGGACTGGAGGAGGGCATCCAGTATGCTCAGTTATGAGGGTATCTTTCGCAGATATGCCAGAACAGTATAATCTACCGTGTTTTTCTTAGGCGGGTCTTTGGCTGCGAGCTCTATAAAGACTCTATCATCGAGGGCAATTTCCTCAGGGACTTTTTCCTTCCCCTTGTCTCTTTTGCTCAAACCTTTGTTTGTAGGCCCGAGGTTCTTTTCAGGAAACGTACGGTTACGCAGCTGAATGTTCTCAAAGTTCTTCACCTCTTCTTCTTTTCCAGAGGTGGATTCCTTGAAGAGAGGGCCGAGGGTTATTTCTTTCTCAGAATCGCTCTCGAAGGTGAGAACTTGGGTTTTCCCTTTAGTCGAACTGGTATCAACCATATAACAGCTGCCAGTCATTTTTCCGCGCTCATCTGTCACATTTTTTCGCTGTCGACGACCTTCACGCTTCATCCTCTTGAAATGTTGTCTGTGGGCCACGTATTCCTGCCACCACTTCTTGAAGGCGCTGCACTCTTCGGTGGGGTGTGTGATCCTCCGATGGTATAAACAGTAGTTTGGGTGTACATCCGCTTTATCGAGGCACGTACTCCTGGGAGCATTTCCTTTGACAGGTGGCAGCTTCATCCCTATTGACAGGGCTTTGGCGAACCGTTTCCCCATCTTAAACCTGATTTTGTCTGCCTCGAGTGTGCTTCGATCCGGTTGGAGTACCTTGTGACTCTTCATCGCTGCAGCTTCTTCATCCTGACGCCGACGCTTAACCATTTCGTATATGGCCGTTTCACGCTCTCGGTCAGTTTTGCTCTTTTGAAGGGCTTCATTCAGTAGTTTATCAATCAGGTCGTCTGACGGTTCCAGGGATTTTGACGCCGGTCCTGCCTCCAGTACCTCTGCGTTGCTTTCCGCCACCGAGGGAGCTTCTTTGTCTTTTAACGACAGGTGAGAGATTATGTGGCAACTCGCTACATAATCCTCGGGTTCTTTTGACGAGCTGTTTCCTTCATCAATGTCATTGTCTCTGTTCTCAAGAATATGCTTGAGGAACTTTTCAGGTGTGACCGGGGTCTACGCCTTTTGGTTGTATTCCTCCAGTGCGTCGATGTATTTTTGCAGATCCGTACGATTGTCGTCAAACTGCATGGGCTTCTTGGTCTTCTTCTTTTCCTTCGAAGACTTTGAAGGCGTGACCTGGGTGTTTTTCCCATCGCTACAAACTTTTGGTGTTGGACGCGGTTTCAGCATCCCGTCAATGATCTCGGGCTTCAGCAGGCTTTTCCACCTGATTGCCGGGCATGCTTGAAGATCCTTCAGCATTCTTTTAGTTTTAGCCGAAAGGACAACTTCCTACGGAGCTTCTTCTACAAATGAGCATGATGCCCCCGGCTTATCCACTTTTTTAGGAGCGTGCTGCTGTGGCGGGTTTACCTTCCAGTTTTCGGATAGTGCGAATTTGTCTTGTTGGTACTGGTCCTCAACCCAGTTTTTGAAGACGTAGCAATATTCGATTGGGTGGCCCATTATTCTGTGGTAGGGACAGTAGTTGGGACTATTGACGTTACCAGGCTGCAGTGGGCGTCTCGGATCCGGTAGAGTAATGAGCCTGTTGTGCACCGCTAGTTCGAACAATCTCCTCGTTTTATCCCGGGGAAATGAGTAAGGACGTCTCAACTTCTCTTCGAGGGATTGTGGTTTTTTGCTTTGGCGAGCAACCGGTTTCAGGTCACTCGGTTGTTTTTGAGCGTTGGCAACGAAAGTCGCTTTTCCTTTGCTCTTTTCATTCCAGGGATCCGTTTTCGAAGAGGACGGCCTATGGCCCATCTCGTCCATTTAGGCCAGCTTGTCAATCAAGGCCTGGAAGGTGGTCGGCTTGAAGAACATCATAAATTGAGATATAGTCGCCTAAGGATCAAGGGTCCATACGAACATACCCACGGCATGAGCTTCTTCTATGCGTTGTTCGCATTTTGACCATAGGTTCCGCCACTGAATTGCATATTGAACCCAGGTTTCTCCCGGCTTCATCCTGGAATTGATTAATGTAGTGATCAGGGTGCGCTCGCTTGCGCTTGCGAAATGCTGCGTGAACAGTAGATCCATTTCTGTAAATGTTTTAATGGAGTCATTCGGAAGCTCCGAGTACCATTCAAATGCTATCTTCGCCAAGCTGCCAATGAACTGGCGAAGCAGCAGTTTGTCGTCGCCTCCAATATTGCCACATAGAGCTCTGAACTGAGCGACGTGCTAATGGGGATTGCCTGTCCCCTTATACATGTGGAATTTAGGGATCGTATATCTCAGCGGGTACTTGATTTGATCGTACCAGCCTAGATAAGGTCGTCCAGTTCTGACGACTTGGCCAGCCGCTTCGCTTGCCTGATGAGCTCGTATTTGTTGAGATATGTAGTCGTCAAGTGCAGCCTTGGAGATCGTTTATTCCTTGGCTGCCGAGAAAGCCAGTGGAGGATTTGACGTTTCCCCTCTGTCGTCTTCGATAATTATCGGAGGGTCTTCGGCTGGAGGTTCCGGCTGGATCATCATCCCAACCATGTCTTGGAACAGAAGCGCCATCTGTTTTATATTAGCAACATGCTCCACGGCATCTTTATCCTTTCTTTCCAGCAACCTTCGCAGGAACTCGGTGTCGGACTCTTGTTCCTGGCGCTGCTCAGACGTTTCTTCCAGGCATTCTTTCTGCCCAGTGTGTGTGTCCATCTTTGTCAGCATCTCCTGGAGCTTTTGTTGTTGCTCCTGAGCTTTCGTCACAGATCGTGTGAGTGGTCGATGACCCATGGAAGTACGGATTTCCTCTTTTTCGGAAGCCATGTACACCGTGTGTACTACCATGCTCTCAAACTTGGGGTGTTTGGATCCATCACGCTTGGGATTTGCCGCTGATGGGAGGCTGAAGTTGGAGGGGCTATTGCAACAGGCACCCATATGGACGAGGCCTTCCATGGTATGACGGGGGAATGGTCATCCTCCTACCGAGCCTTCGTTTTCATCAGCCGGCGAGAGTAGTCTTTGTCAATTACAGAGTCTTGGACTCTCCGCCAGACCCTATGGATCTTGGAGGACATCCGTTGAGGAGGCTGTTCCGGTTTTTCCTGCATTGTGTTTTCAACAGGCGGAGGAGACTTCTTAAGTACAACGGTTGGAGAGTTCTTGAGCACCCTCCTGAGCAGCTCGAAGCTGTTCCTAGTTGTAACAGCAGCATCAATTTCCACCATTGGAGCTGGTGGGGTAAGTCCAGAGGGGAAACTGCCCCCAGCTTTCCTCACACGACACCAGTGGCAACGTCGAGTATGTCGTGCAGACGGGACCACCTCTGTCGTAGGAGCGGCTTCTTCATGCTCCCCACTTTGATGAAGGGCTACTTCTGTTGCCAGCCTATTAAAGATTGACGTCCATTGAGTGGGGATGGTCAATCTTTCAAAGGCCGACCTTTTGGTAGGGAAAGCAGTCTTGATGACTTCGCCGGAAGCAGGAATTGGAACGACCAATCTTGCGAAGACCGAGCCTTTGGTAGGAGAACGACATTATCTGCCGGAACTGGACTATCCGCTTCGGGATAACCCCTTAAGGTATCGCGATCGTCTTTGCAGGCCCACTGGAGTTTTGGCTTAGTCTGTCAAAGACCAAGGTAGTAGGCTTGGACGACCCGTTAAGAGAGGCCGTGGTGGTTGCAAGTCGATCAAAGACCGACTTCTTTGGAGCTTCTTGTAGTAGATCGGGATGCTGAAGTTTGATGGAGAGATCATGGTCCCAAAGAATAGTCCAGTGGTGGCCTGAGTCACCTGTTCCACTGGCATTGCAAAGATAGAGGCTGCTTGGGGCCCGTAAGTCACTACTCCAGTCGGGGTGGAGCGAGAGTTGCTGTTGCAGTTAGTGCAGCTGGAGGCCATCGATGTTATCTCCTTTTCTACATGGAGCAAGACACCAAATCTTAGTACCTCGAATACAAGGGCAACCATATCAAACCGCGATTTATTCGCGAACACGACACACGAAGTATGGAGTGGAAAGAGGAAGAGGTCCCACCGGGCGTGCCAGAATCTGTTTACCGCCGTAAACGGGAGACAGAACCGCGTAGGTCGTCTTGCCTAAATTTGGGGGCAGAAGCTATTTGGATTTATCCATCCACCTCTCCAAAAATGCCAAGTTGATTTATGGCACCGTGCATCGGAGGTTTGAATGGATGCGGCCGTTGTAGCAGACTTCATCAGATTCCCCCTCGTTTGCGAGGGGTTTTTGATTGTGGGGATGCTCTTCCCTGCAAGCGCAAGCCCCTGCAGTTAATTACGTTACTGCATCGCGATAACCACTTTCTCCTACTCCAGAGGTTCACTTTGTGTCGTGTGTGTTTGTTTTATTTTTGGTTTCCCATGGATTGTATACGTAGACTAATTTATGTTATCGCTCGTAGGGCATGGATTAGTCTAAATCCGTATATTCTTAGATTTGGGTTTAATTTGATTTAAGGATCGTTAATCTCATTTGAGATTAAGATCAACTTAAATGTTTGTTAAGGATACGTTAGTCCAATTTTAGACTAAGATCTACTTACCAAGGTTTTAGGATCATTCAGATCCAACAAAAGAGCATTTGGGCTCTATTGTGTTAGTTTAAGGACGTTGCGGTCCGTTGCTAGTTTAAGAACGTTGCGGTCCATTGCCAGTTGTGGGATGTGCCCGTTAATTTGGGAGTGCGCCAAAGAGTTGTTGGTTATCGGGACCCACTACCTCTCTGAAGACGCTGAAGAATTACAACGAGATGTATCAGGGGTGTGAGGAGATGTACCCTTTGTTCACGTCAATTAATCACACCAGAAAATCAATGCCGTCCCATCAATTAATCACACTAGAAAAGAACGAAAATAAAATGTACGTATATGCCATCCGCATTCGCCACTGGGCCCCATCATCACCCGTTAGGTTACTTAACTAACAACAGAGCGGGGGATGGACTAGCGCGGGTGCAAAACATATACAACATCTACTAGTATATATATAAATATATATAACAATCGTCCCAGGCATGATATAAAGCAACATCACAGAAAATCAGCCAAGCAACACAGAATGGTGGATAATCCTGGAGCTTCGGGTTTCACTTGAGCCGCAAATGAGACCCGACGTTCCCTGTCGTGTGGATAGCCTGTGCAATGAAAACCTAAACCCCTACGAGCGCGGCAAGTTACCCGCCAAAACCAGAAGTGAGGCAACCCCTTTCAACAAAGTGAATGGGCCACCCGACACTTCACGGAATCCGGTAACTTGAGAGCCCCTCCGTGGGTCATCCTATACCCCCTACGAGTGCGGTGAATAGCCCGCCAATTCTAGAATAAGGTCCCCTCCGTCTCAACGCCATGAGATGCGAACCCGTTGCCCTCTAGAACCCGGCTATTCGTGCACCCTACCGCGGGATAATCCTAGTACAGAAAAGAAAATAATTTGTACAAGGGTGACATCGACCTCAACCCGGTTGTGCCCCAAATAAATAATATATAAACTGGCAGTGACGACTGTCCACATGTCGGACGTTTGCCCCGCAATATCAAATGTATAAATGTGACTAAACTGTACTAATATTGCACCCAAGCTATCCACCATGATGATCCAACCACAATCACAACACAGAACATTAATGTGAATGTCACGTTTGCAAACCCGTCTAAAAGAACATATAGCAATTAGATGAGTTGTACCGCTCGAATGACATTCACGGTCGCAGATAGTAATGCATGTACTGATAAATATTTAAACAGTGTTAAATTATCGACTTTGAAACACCCCGAATTGCCTCTGAAGAAAAGATAAAACCATATCCAAACTGAGCTAAACTAGCAATATCACTGAACCAATATTCCAGAGACAAGACCACACCCAAAATACGAAGTCCAAACTCAAGTAAATGGCTGGCCAGATTGGAATTTTTGTGCATGTGGCCGGTCCAATACGAGTGGAATGGGTTCGTATTTGGGGAGTGTTCTATTGGTCACCTAAGTAGTCTTCTGCGGTTGCTAAAAAAAATTTTGAAGACCAAATAAAATTCGACATAAACTGGAATATGCAGTGCACTATTTCGGGGTTGTTTCGGTTTCGACACTTTAACATTGTCTAAAACTGTTAGTAAGGGGTTTACGGGTTGGCTTTGATACCATGTTGGGTTATGGCAGCGCCCCGACCATCAAACCGTGGCCAAATGCTGAACAAATTTTTTCTAAACTGGCGCTACCACAACCCGATGCCCGGATCTACCCTAAACCCTATACTAGCAAGCAATATAAATAGTTAGGAATGGTTATATCGAGTTGATCCGCGTCCTTCGGTCTTCAACCTTCATCCCAAGCTCCTAGTAGTTGCGGATCGAGTTTGGTTATCGGTCTTCCTCCATCTACGATGATCCACCTGAGAGAAACGACGCAAGCTCTAGCCTCGCCAAGCGAGGCAACCGACGCTCCAAGGTTACTAACAATGGAGAGTGGAGGTGTAGGAATGTGTCACTATAATTTTTCTCTCATCACAAATGCTCCATGAGCAACTCAAGAAGATGAAGAGGAGGTGAGGAAACATGTGTCATGAGCAACTAAAGAAATGTGCTAAGTATTTCTCCAAGTGAGAGTGAATGAGTGAAGAGAGCAAGTGAAGAAAATAAAATGAGCAAGCCCACTCAAAAATGTGGCTGCCCCCCTCACTCACACTCTCTCTCTCTCTCCAACAAAAAATATCTCATCTCTTTTTCAAATAAACACATGAGAGCCATTTCTCTCTAGATGCCATGACCCATGCTCATGCCAACTCAGCCTTCACCTCATTGCCATAATTGATTTTATAAAAAGAAAATCGATAATGAGGTGGCCATCTTCTAGAAGCTATTCCGTATAAATACGGAACACTTCATGTAACAACCCTAAACTTCCTGTACAACTTTCTGTACACTTTTTCAAAAAAATACATAAAGGGGTATTTTAGCATGGGCACAAGTTATAAGTTTGTTTTACTTTTTAATAGCAAGCAAGAGCTTGTAGCTCATTGGTAAGACTTTGCACTGCTGAACCAAAGCACCAGAGTTCAAATCCCATCCCCCACATTATTTTTAATATTGTTTTCTTTTAAATTTTTAGAAGTCCAAGGGTCTACACGTGCATAACTCGTAAAAACCCTACTTCACATATAAAACAAAGTGAACCAAGGGGAAGACCGACCGACGAGCGACCCACGACGACGACCCCCGGCCCGACTCGACCCACGACGACGAAACGACGCACCGGAGATTCCCCTCGATACATATATCTTCCCTCTTTCTTGTTAGCTAGTAAGTCCCTCCTCCCCCTTCTCTATTCCATTCTAAATATTTGTAAAACTAAAACCCGACGGAAGCGGAGTTAATCTGACTTCCGATTCAGTTTTCTTTAAAACGATCAACTTTCCTCAAATACAACCATACTAAACTCTTAGATCTTGACTATTAATGATTAACAAAACATGTTGAACAAGTTTCATAGCAAAATATTTCTTATTGCAATTTTTATCGTACTTTTTCAGTAAAATACCATGTAGTTTCGTTTCGACTTTAAAACATCATAATTCTTTCTATACCTTTAGATAGATCACGAGGTAATGACTTACCTCTTCACAACACTCATATACAACATAACACGATACCTTTTGGAAAATATAGATTCAGGAAAATACCGTTTTACACAAAACTACCTTTAACTTATAAAAACCATTTTCACAAGATTATGTATTTTAAACAAGTTTTGCAAAGCGCCGCTACAACCCATTTTAGAGGACCCGTTTGGGATGGTGCAGATTATCGCACATCCTTGGGCTTAGTAGTGTGAGATGCAGACCTCCGTAAGGAGCATTCGGTCTCGAGATATTTAAAAGTACAAATATCTTAAGAAAATGATATTTCTAGAAATATAATATATTAAAATTATTTATATACATATATATATATATATATATATCATTAAAATATCTATTTTTGTGATAATATAAATATTCCAACTTTTCTAAATCACAAGAATCACTTTACATGAAAATACCATGAAATTCCATACAAGTTCAACATTATAATTAAATACCCTATATTATGAAATTATGTTATTTTCACTAGAAAGGTCACATATATAAAATCTACATTTATGACAACTCTAAAAACGATAATTAAATAATTGGGGTGTATTTTGAAAATTATACAAAAGTATTTTTACATATAACCCCTCAAGTTTTATAAATTATAATAAGGACCCTAGTAAATATAGGTTTAAGCGAGACCAGTCTCTTGAGCCTCAGGGAGCCGGAGATATGGGTGCTTTCCTATTTAAGGTAGACAACTTAACAAACGGTGTTATCAACACGGTAATCGTCTTTGAAAAAGACACAAATCCTGTCGTCCATGTCTAGTGGTTACCGATAACACCAAAACTTAATTCAGAATTCAATTTCATTTCTAATTGTCTGACTCAGACCGAGTCTCATTAAATAATTTGACTTGAATATGATTCAAGTACAAACTACAATTCAATATGAATCCATATATTCAATCCGTTCAAACTATTCAATCTGTATTGACTGAACCGAATCATGGATATACTTCCATTTACATGATTCTCCAGTTAAATCCATTTACTGATATTATGGTTTCGGCAAGTCATCCAATTATACAATCTATATTAAAAGAAAATACAAGTTGCAATACAGTACTAACAATACTTCGCGGGGTTTAAGAGGTAGACCGGTACGGAAGGTGTTAAAAGTGGCACGAGACTGCAACTATTAAGACACTTAACCTGAATACAATCGCCGTTGTTCCGGGCATTCTAACGGAGCCTTGTACTACATTTGCCTTTAGTCTCTAGCATATAGAGACTCCTCTCGTATACACTGGCATCCTTCTGTACTAAGCTACAAACAACAACGTTAACACTAAATACAACATTATAATAATATAATACAATTTTAAAAGTTACACACACACACACTCTCTCTCTCTCTGTCTATTCTACTTCTCCCTTATCTTTGGGACTTACCGAGCGATTTATTCGCTGACGACATTACTTCTCTTCCTTCTTAGGAATGTTGTTAGGAGATTCAGACCTTCCAGAGATCGAGCCCAGCGTCGAAGACTTGGACCAGTTTACTGAAGATCCCGAACTGTAGTTTCACTTGTACTTTTTCTTTTACATTCTGTATTTTCCTTTTCTGTTATGCCACTGTTTAGGCATTGCTTTCATTCAGATGTATTTACCTTCCATGCATTGTACAAAAGAATGTTAATAAATAAAGTTGTTGTTTCATTACATTTGTCTATTGTGTATATTTCTTTTATATTGCTTAGATATGCTTAGCGTATTTACTTCAGAGTAAATACGTAGCGGCATCGTCGCGCCCTCTGCCCGTACACCGGGATGCGGCGCGTGATAGGTTTTGTTGGTGGCCCATGCAGGTCAGAGCTGTATGGAACCTTACCATGCAGTTCTGTTCTGCGTGAACAACCTAAGCAATATAACACAAGAACCAGCAACTAAAAACAATCTTTACAATTCATACTTCTTGAATCTCATCATTTCATATACTTTGAATCTATCCTAATCTAAAAAATTTCATTCAAGGTTATAGATTCCCCGAACAACACCAGCACTAATGTCAACAACACACCTCCACCACTACCACTAACACCTGCCGTCACTGCTCCGATCAACGAGCAGACGGTTCTGCTTGAGGAAATCTGCAGCCTCCTGGAAGGACAACAACAACAGACTGCTCTTTTAATGAACCGTACCAAGGCAGAAGCATCTAGGGTGAAGCAATTCAAAGCTTTGCACTCTAAACAGTTCTCAGGAAAAGACAGCCCACTAGAAGCTGAGGAATGAGATTAGAGCATCGAAGATGATCTGTCGGCAGCACAAGTGCCAGAAATACTTTGGGTTCGTGTTGCAAAATTACAGCTCACGGACAATGCACGGGTCTGGTGGAAGGTGGAAGAAAGCCGTCTTGATCAACCCCTCGAATGGAAGACTTTCCGCGACATGTTCGACGCAAAGTACTTCCCTGAGACTGCCCGCTTTGATATAGAACAGCAGTTCATCTATCTGCAATAAGGTTCAATGTGGACCAAGTCGGTAGATGAATATGATGCTGAGTTCACCATGCTCAGCAGGTAAGATACGTCTCAATGTTCGATTCTATATCACATACTACACAGCTAACACAAGACCGTAACAGGTTTGCGGCCCATATCATACCGACTGCTGAGATAAGAGCGAGAAGATTTCAGCAAGGGTTGGACCCGGAAATCCAAGCTGCTCTAGCTACAGGGGATTTCCCAACCCATGATTTGGCTTTGAAGGCTGCCCGAAGATACGAGGAAGTAGTAAAGAGAAAGGGCGGACCTCAACCTGCCGGAGTGAAGCGCCCTGCCAATCAGATGGCAGGAGGAGCCTCTTCAAGGCCAACTGTTGAACCAAGAAGACCAGAAGTGACATATAACCATTTGAGTCCCGACTTTTGCTTCAATTGCAAGAGGGAAGGACACTTGTGGAAGGATTGTAGGTGCGCAAAAGGCCTATGCTTAGTTTATGGCGCATCCAATCACGGAATTGGAAACTATCCTTATAGAAGCAACCCAGATCACACACCAACCAACTACCCACAGCGGCCAGCTGTTCCCCTCCGAAAGACGGCGCACAAGACTGCGGTGTCTTGGCACTGAGATTCGGGGCAGATGCTAATTGGTGCTATCCGTTCACCTCTCCGAAGATGCCAAGTTGATTTATGGCACCATGTATCGAAGGTTTAAACGGATGCGTCCGATGTAGCAGACTTCGTCAGATTCCCCCTCGCTTGAGGGGTTTTTGATTGTGGGGACGCTCTTCCCTGCAGGCGCAAGCCCCTGCAGTTAATTACGCTACCGCATTACGGTAACAACTTTCTCCTTCTCCAGCTGGTCACTTCGTGTCGTGGGTGTTTGTTTTGTGTTTTGTTGCCCGTGGATTGTTTACGGAGACTGAGTTATGTCGTCGCCCGTAGGGCGTGGACTAGTCCAAATCCGTATTATCTTAGATTTGGGTTTGGGGGTTTGGTTTGAGGATACGTCAGCCATACTTGAGGCTAAGATCAACTCAAACGTTTGTTAAGGATACGTTGGTCTAACTTTGTGACTAAGATCAACTTAACGGGATCGTTTAGATCCGATAAAGGAGTGTTTGGACTCCATTGTTCCAGTTTAGGGACCTAAAGGTCCAATGTATGTATGGCCGTCAGGACCCGTCACCTCTCTGAGGACGTTGAAGAATTACAACGACGGATGTCAGAGGAGTTCAGAGATGTACCCTTGAGCCAGAGTTAATTGGGGGGATTTATAGTCCACTCTGTTTGAAGGTTTAAGGATACGTTAGCCATCTTTGAGGCTAAGATCAACTTAAACGGGACCGTTTAGATCCGACAAAAGAGCATGCGGGGCTCTATTGTTCTAGTTTAAGGACATTGCGGTCCATGGGTAGTTTAAGGACATTGCGGTCCATGGGTAGTTTAAGGACATTGCGGTCCACTGTTAGTTTTAAGACATCTCGGTCAAGGTTAAGGACGTCGTAGTCCATGGGTTTAAGAACCCCACAGTCCGTTGTTAGTTTTAAGACATCCCGGTCAAGGTTAAGGACGTCGTAGTCCATGGGTTTAAGGACCCCACAGTCCGTTATGTGCTCTGGATGCTTCACACGGGTTCACTGCCGTGTTCTGCGAGGACCAGGCTCCGCTCTGGACGTTTTCCACGGGGTCAAAGAGTGACATTATCCGCGTTCCACGTAACCAGGAATTTGCATTAAACACGGGTTTAAGGACCCCGCAGTCCGTATCAATGTGTGGTCGTCGGGACCCGTCACCTCTTTGAAGACATTGAGGGATTACAATGCCAAGTATCAAAGGAGTGAAGAGATGTACCCTAGAACCGGAGTGGATTAAATAGTCCTTGGCCCAATTTGGGGTCAAGACGAATTAATTGTGTTATGAGTCTATTGGCCCAGTTAATCACAAATTGAGGACTTATGGCCATCTTGGGCTAAGTCCAATCAGGAGAGGCTTTGCCTCCATCCATTTAGTCAATTGGGTCAAAGCCTAGTGTTAAACACTACAGAGCAATCAGTGTTGAACACTGGGAATGAGGTTGACAAGTTAGTGTTTAACACTAAGAGATAATTGGTGTTAAACACCAGCAACAAGGCTTTTCAAATTAGTGTTAAACACTAAAACAGATCAGTGTTGAACACTGCAAATGAAGATCTCAGATTAGTGTTAAACACTAAGGCAATCAGTGTTGAACACTGCAGATAAAGCTTTTTAATTAGTGTTGAACACTAAGGCCCAACAGTATTTTAACACTGGGTTCGAGAGTTTCAATTTAGTGTTAAACACTAAGACAAGAGGGGTCACGTGGCAGCACGTGAGAGCGCCCTCCCTTCATTTATCCTGAGATTATCGTGTCTTTCAGAGCGTCACGTGCCATCACGTGATGGGCATTCAAATGCCTATATATTAGAGCTTCTGCCGAGGGTCACGTGGGTCACGTAGGGTGCTGCCTCAAAGGGGCTTTCTGTAGATCTCTTGGGGGGTCACGTGATGACACGTGACCCTGCCTCTATGTATTTTGTTTAGAGGCTTTGTTAATCTTTTTTCAGGAATTAAATTCCTCGAGCTGTAAATTTCAGAGGAATTAAATTCCTACTTCCTTTCCAAGACTTATATTCTGGAATAGAGTTTAACTCTGAATTTTCTGTAGGAATTACATTCCTCATATATGTGAAGGGCTGAATAGGGTTAAACCCTAATAAAAGTTTTTAAGGAATTGAATTCCCATTCCCTGTTAAATGATGATTAAGGGAATTAAATTCCCGTTGTTTCAACAGAACTAAGTTCTTAATTAGGGTTAAACCATGTTTCTTTTTATTCTGAAGGAATTAAATTCCCATGATACAGGGTCAAGCCCTAATTTTATTTTAAAGGAATTAAATTCCTATAGTTCTGTGAGAATTAAATTCTCATGCTTGCATTCCCTCTCTATGTTTCGGATCTGCATGGCAGGATCTCAACCCATTGAGAATTAAATTCTCAACCTAAAGGGGAGATGTGCACTTTGCAGATCCTCTATCAAACAGAGAAGAAATATGTTCTTCTATTTTTATGTATCAGAGTTAAACTCTGTTGAGAATTAAATTCTCTTCTTCTTTCAAGGAGCTTTTCCCTTTCTTACCTAGGGTTTTTGCAGAAGATCCAAGTTCTCCAAGTATCGAAGCTCTCTTTCTTTTCTCTTTTTTTTTCTCTGCGTATGTATCTCTCCTGTGTCTCTTGGCTCCTATTTATAGGAGAAGCAGGCGAATCAATCAGTTTTTGACGAATCTTCATTAAGAGATTTGGTTTGCATCCATCATTTGTTTTGGACCTTTGGATTATTAGGTGAATTTTATTCACCATTGGATTTCAAATCCAGGGGTTCCCCTTTATTATTTCGGTTAGATTTAAAGGGGAAATCTTTCCAAACCCGAGATTTTCCCATAGATAGGTCACCTCTGAATCTTTAATTCGATTGGTTCCAGATAGTTGCTTTCCTTTGGAAAGATTTGAATTTCTCTCAGAATTTAATTCTGTTAACACAGTGGGCTTTGAAAGCCGGTCACGTGTGACCACGTGACTCATGGTCACGTGTGGGCACGTGACCCACTTTGGAATGAGCCTTTTCCTTTCTTTTGCGCTCTGTCTTCTTATTGCTGCTTGAACGTCACGTGCTGCCACGTGACCCCTGGTCACGTGTGAGCACGTGACCCTTGTTTGAACTCTCTCTTTCCTTGGTTCAACTGGAGAACGAGTCTGCTGTCTTGAACGTCACGTGGCAACACGTGACCCTGGTCACGTGGAAGCACGTGACCTCTTCTGAAGCCTTTTCCTTGACTTGATCAGGGAACTGGTGTGCCTTTTGACTCTTGCATTTAAATGTCACGTGTCGCCACGTGACCCGGGTCACGTGGGAGCACGTGACTCTTTCTGAAGCCCCCCTTTCTTCAACGTAGTCAGGAAACTGAACTTGCCTTGATGATGTTTTTAGGTGTCACATGCCAACACGTGACCGCTAGTCACGTGTAAGCACGTGACCCTCTTCTGAAGCTTTTCCCAGAAGCTTTCCTGATTTTAAATCAGGAAACAAATGCCCCCACAGCGTTGTTCTCACGTGTCTGCACGTGAGTGCAACGCTGTCACCTCTTGTGACCGTTGGATTCCTCTAGGGATCTGGGGAGACGAAACGTTTTCATTGTCTTCTATAAATACCTCTGTCTCTTCATAGGAGCCTTCACTTTGTTCATCTTCTTCTTCTGAGAACTTCTTCTTTGATAATTTAATTCTCGCTTTCAGAGCTTAGTTCTCTGTTTTGAAATAATCTTCAGAGTTTAACTCTGTTCGAAAGGAATCCTTTTTCCTCAGGTAATGTTCTTGGACAACGATGGACATTCACATTTCTCTGGATTTTAAATCCAAAACAAGGGTTTTACCCTTTTTTCTTCATATTTTCCATAAGAACATGAAACTGTTTAATCTTTCAACTGTAGATCTCTTAGGGTTTAGATGATCTTTGGGGAGATGATGATGGCGGTTCAAATCCATGGAATTTAATTCCAACCAAAATGCTTCTGGGAATTTAATTCCCTTTTCTCAATAAGGAATTTAATTCCAACGAAGAACTCAATTTCTTCACACAGAGGCTTCCTGGGGTCTCTTGGCCCGAGGTTGTTCTTCTGCAATTAATGCAATGGGGGCTTTGTAATGATGTCTTTTTGTGTGAATTTAATTCCTTTGATTTTATTGGATCCACTGTAGAGCCCGAGACAGATCCCGTTGGGAGAATGTGCATGGCCATCATTTTTTATTAAATGAGGATATTCCCTTTTGTTTTATTGTAACTGTTTGGCCTCATTATTAATGAGCCGTCATCCGGATTCTGTGGGGCCAATGTGTTTTGTAGCCAATGGTCCCAGGAAACTTTGCTGTTGCTTTCTCCCACTAGTCTTCATGTTCATGCATGAATATATATATCGCTGACTTTCCTTTTAACGGTCTTCTTTTATTGGATTTCAGGTGCGATGGCTTCTGCTCCACGCTTTCCCTTTTCTCGCTCGGAGGCGGCTTTTCCTCAGTCACCGTCTGATGAGGAAGCGATGGCGATGATTCGGGCCCATGACCCGAACTGCACCAACCTTCTTCAGTGGGGGTCTTGGTATAGTCAGATTATTCAGGGTCGTCGGAGTTTTCTCTGCGCGGTGCCAACGGAGCCCACTTTCCCCTTTTTACCGATGGATCCTCCAAGGACAGCTTTTGCTGTGGAAATGCCCAACAGGACTCCAACGGGGAGGCTTGAGCCTTCGACGACCGGTATTCCGAACCATCCGATTCCGGCCATAGACATCTTGGGGCGGCGTATCTGCCAGGGTGAGGCCCACCCGTGGGGGCAAATTTATAAGATAGGGCTCACTCCCCGGCATCCTACGGGCTATCTTCTCTGGGCTCGCTACATCCTTTCTGCCCATCGTGCGCGGTTGCAGAAAGTCGGGCTTTATCAGGCCATATACGCGTCACTATTCCACTATAAGTCCCCGCATGCCTGGTGGGTTAAGGCGTTTTTGAACCAATGGAATCTTCCCACTAACACTTTCATTCTAGGAGATTGTGAGGTCTCGATCTCTCTTGCAGAATTTTATGAAATCTCGGGATTGCCAATCAGGGGCGCACTGTATGAGGAGTTATTGCCTCCTGACGAGTATGTCTTCGAGCCTGAGTCTGCACCGGTTGACGGCCTGTCCGCTGAGAATGTTGTTCGCCATAAGCGCCCCAGTTTAATTAAAGCCCTAGGCATCTTCGACCGATTATTCACCGAGTCTGAGGAGTAGGGTGTCACTTTCAAGAGCTTCATTGCTTGTTTCCTTCGTAAGGATGCCTTATCGAAGACAGCCCCGAAGTTTGCCAACATTGGGGACCCCTTTGGGTTCGGTCCGAAGAGGTTGCCGACCAACGAGTCAGATTTACCTCAATATTACATCCCTATTATATCGCCGATATCTTTTGAATCCATTGCTGTCCCGGGCATGGACGAGGTGACGTTCTTTGTGGGGTTTGTTAGCGTCTGGCTTAGTTGGTTCGTTATCCCCATGCATCGCCGCTTCATGAGAGCCTCGGTCATCTACCCGGCTCATCGTATCGCTGAGGGGATACGGTTGGCCATCGGCATCCCGGCCTTGGCGCACCTCTATAATGGATTGGGCACCGCGGCTAATACCTCTACTCCTGGCATGGACGTAGTGAACTTTTCGCTTCATTATTTCACGTCGTGGATCGAAATGCATGTGCTGGGGTCTTTTGCTATGCATCAGAGGCCCGCCTTTTACGACGCCTATCCCTTCCCACGACTTATGCGGCTGGTGGGTGCTTCTGCTGCCGACCCGACTCAATTTGGGGCCATTCGGGTGCTGATTTCTCCTCATGCCACCGCTGGCGGGTTGGTTTTTAATGATCGGGTTTTGTTTACTCCTTCGGGTCCCGTTCAACAACTCTGGGACCAGTCGAAAGACAACGCACCTTCTCTGAAGCCCCGAGAGGCCACGCATTTGTATGCAATTAGACCGGGCTACTTGGTGTTTCGCCAAGACAGTGCGGCTCTTTTTATGCGGTACAATCCGCATCGATTTGCCCGGCAGCTTGGATACGACCAGGGTGTTCCTTTTGAGGCTTTTATAGTCGCCCCGATCCCTTCGCTTGATGCTGTTCGCGATGCCGCTCATCATTTCATGAGGCTGAACACCGGCTCTTATTTCATGGTCCCTGAAGCCGAGTACATGCCCCGATGCGTGGGCGCGTTTACGGGTTGGTATCTTCATCGGGTCAGCCCAATCATTCTCGAGGAAAGGAGGGTGCTTCTTGGCCACGATGCCCCTCCTCTGGTTCCTGGGGCTAAGCTACGGCCGAGGGCTCCGGTCCGCTTCCCTTTGAGGGAAATCGGCACCGCGCTCATCCCGGGGGAGTCAGGGGTAGGCCTTACTCCAACGACTAGTATGCCCTTGGGTTCCTGATCACGGGGTAAACGGGCCCCAGTAGTAGCACCCCTGCCGGTGGCGGCACCGCCTCCTGTGGCGTTGACAATGGCTATGTCATCCTCGGTTGTGGCATCGAGCGAGAGTAACAGGAATGAGGGCGCCGAGGGCGATGTGGGCCAGCGCCGAGGGCGATGTGGGCCAGCGCCGCCCTAAGGCTTCGCGAGGGAGGAAGCGGTCATCCTCAGCGACCGGCTCTGGGTCCAAACGGCGGAAGAAAGCGGCTACTGCCCCGCTTGATTCTGTGGTGGAGTCTGAGCCTATCCTTGAAGACGAACCATTGGCTCTGCAAGGGTCAGACGCTGGACTTCTCTTCCCGGGTTCAGCTGATGAGGAGGCTGCGCAGTTGGCCGAGGCCATACGGCGCTCAAAAGACGCGTCTCATAACGCCAAGGTTCCGAAGAAGTCTTATCCCGCTGTAATTTTCTACGAAGTCCCTTCGTGGATTCGGCGGCGATTTATCGGCCCTTTGGAGGAATGGGGGGAAAGCGCTCTGAAGCAGGCCGCTTCAGAAGACGCAGCTGATGCACTCTCTTTGTGGACCGGCGGTCATAAGTCTACCCTTGAACCCCGGCGAGCCCACCTCCTTGAGAAGGAGCAGCGGCTTGAAGAAGCCATATTGAGGGCTTCTTTGCGTATAGGTACGTTGTGCTTCCTTTGTAGTCTTTCCGATTATTTATGCCTGTGCATCTGTATCATTATTCTTATTTGAATCGTGCAGAATCTTCGACGCTGGGGGAGCTCCCTACGGGCCCATTAAAGCTAAAGCCCGCCGAAATTCTCAATGAAGCCCTGCTGGATGTGGAGGGGGCTGACGAGGCTGCTCCTCTCATGGTGGAACTTCCAGCGGCGGTTCTTGACCAGGGAATGCCTGCCCCTCTGGGGGAGGCTCCTTTGGAGGCCGCCGCCCCAATGACTCTTAATGAGAGCGGCCCAATGGCTGGGAGCGAGGTAGTCGGGACTACTCTCCCTTTGTTGGAGCCTGAGGTTACGGCGGAAACCGTTGAAGCTGCTATCCCCCCGGCTCAGAATGAGAGGAGTGTTGAAGGTATCCCTCTGCGTTTTAATTTAGCAACCCCTTCATAGTCTGAACTCTTTTATCTTTCTCAGAATTGCGCGGTTTGGCGGCCACGATCGCGGATCTGTCGCCTCGACAGTCATTCAGCGTTTATTGGAGATGGCAGCTCCGTAGGCGATCTCCCCTCAGCGCATTGTCCTTTCGTCTGGGCAAGGTTGGTGTCGTCCATTCCTTCTCATAGCATCGTCGTTATTTTTGCGTACTGACATTGACGTTTTCTGCAGTTCTGGAAGCCGATGACGAGGTCGAGATTCTCGAAGGGCCAGGGGAGCCTTCAGCTCCTACTTGCACGACTGTCGGTGAGTGACATTTCATTGCACTCTCACTCGTTCTTTGCTTAAGAATTTTGTTGACGTCTTCTAAATTTGAACAGCTCTGCCAATCTCCACGGCGTTGGAGTCGCGCATCGTGATGCCACCCGGCCCTTATGCCTTGCGGGCTTCAGAACGCTTGGCCCAATTAAGCCTCGTCTCCTTGTCGTCTCTGATCGAGGAGCTTCGTGCCGGCAGCACGACCACGGCTGAAGCATTCGCTGCCGAGGCTAACGGTTCTCTTCCTTTTCTTGCCACCTACCACAGCGAAGAGGTGGTGCGAGTCTGGGTGGAATTCTGCCGGCGAGTGGAGGCTTGCCTGCACACTCTCGAGTGTTCTCGCCTTTCCTCGGAGGCCGTGGTTGCAAAGGCGGAGTTACGAGGGCTGATAGCACGGTGCGCGGCCAACATGACGTCATGTGAGAAGAGGCTCGGTCGCAAGTTCTTGGAAAGGGAGTTAGCCTCCAAGGCGCTGAGCGAGCTTCAAGCCAATCTCACAGCCAGGGCCAACAAAGCGTATGAACTCTGGCGGGTGCTTCAGGAGTCCATCAAAGAGGTGGTGGCTCTCGACAAAGCTGCCACGTTCACTCGTGAGAGGGTCGAGGCTCATAAAGCCACCGAGAAAGAGCTCGAAGCTCGGCTCGCTTCGTATCAGGCTCAGCAAGCTCAAGCGGAGGCTCGTCTTCTAGAGATCTTGCGTCATGAAGCCGTGGCTCAGCAAAAGAAGGATGAGCTGACCAAGCTGCTGAATCGCCCGCCGGCCTGAAACATTTGTATCTTTTTCTTCCTTTTTGTACATACTCATGGATGAGAGTATTTTCTTTTTTTTTCTTTCATGAATTGTACTTTGCACCCATTTTGGTTTATGAATAAAAGATACATTTTTCTTCTCAATGGTGTGTCTCCTTTTCATCGAATGTGTTCTGCGGATATTCTATCTTGATTTCCTTGCAGGACAGCAATGGCTCAAGACTCAGGGTTAAGATCTGCTTCCTAAGACTTTTGCATTTCACGAGCCACGAGGGTCTTATAAAGAGTTTTTCTCCCCACAGGTCGAAAGGATCCCATAGGTGTAAGTTCTTCTTAAAGATCGTGAGGATCCTTAAGCGGGTCTTCCCTTGAGAGTCGTAAAGATCTCGCAAGAGAGTTTTTTCTTCCTTACAGGTCGTGAGGGCCTGCAAGTGTTGGATGCGGTCACCCTTGTCCGTGTTTTACGGAGTCGGGAGTTTCTCAAGGTATCGTAGTTTAAAGACGTCACGGTCAAGGTTAAGGACCTCATAGTCCGTGGATTTAGGGACTCCACAGTCCGATGTTAGTTTTAAGACATCACGGTCAAGGTTAAGGACCTCATAGTCCGTGGATTTAGGGACTCCACAGTCCGGTGTTTGGTTGCAGGGACCCGTCACCTCTTTGAAGACGTTGAGGAATTACAACGCCGGGCATCAAAGGAGTGAAGAGATGTACCCTTAAACCAAGGCCAAGTCTGTAGGGAATCGGGGTGGTTGATCGTTAGTTTTAAGACATCACGGTCGAGGTTAAGGACGTCATAGTCCGTGGATTTTAAGGACTCCACAGTCCGGTATTTGCTCTGGATGCTTCACACGGGCTCACTGCCGCGCTTGGTGAGGACCAGGCTCCGCTCTGGACGTTTTCCATGGGGTCAAAGAGTGACATTATCCGCGTTCCACGTAACCAGGAATTTTGCACTAGATGCTCTACACGGGTTCACTGCCGTGCTCGGCGAGGACTAGGCTCCACTCTGGATGCTTCGCACGGGTTCACTGCCATGCTCTGCGAGGACCAGGATCCGCTCTGGACGTTTTCCACGGGGTCAAAGAGTGACATTATCCGCGTTCCACATAACCAGGAATTTTGCACTAGATGCTTCACACGGGTTCATTGCCGCGTTAGGCGAGAACTAGGCTCCGCTCTGGATGCTTTGCACGGGTTCACTGCCATGCTCTGCGAGGACCAGGATCCGCTCTGGACGTTTTCCACGGGGTCAAAGAGTGACATTATCCGCGTTCCACGTAACCAGGAATTTTGCACTAGATGCTTCACACGGGTTCACTGCCGCGTTAGGCAAGGACTAGGCTCCGCTCTGGATGCTTCACACGGGTTCACTGCCATGCTCTGCGAGGACCAGGATCCGCTCTGGACGTTTTCCACGGGGTCAAAGAGTGACATTATCCGCGTTCCACGTAACCAGGAATTTTGCACTAGATGCTTCACACGGGTTCACTGCCGCGTTAGGCGAGGACTAGGCTCCGCTCTGGATGCTTCGCACGGGTTCACTGCCATGCTCTGCGAGGACCAGGATCTGCTCTGGACGTTTTCCACGGGGTCAAAGAGTGACATTATCCGCGTTCCACGTAACCAGGAATTTTGCACTAGATGCTTCACACGGGTTCACTGCCGCGTTAGGCGAGGACTAGGCTCCGCTCTGGATGCTTTGCACGGGTTCACTGCCATGCTCTGCGAGGACCAGGATCCGCTCTGGACGTTTTCCACGGGGTCAAAGAGTGACATTATCCGCGTTCCACGTAACCAGGAATTTTGCACTAGATGCTTCACACGGGTTCACTGCCGCGTTAGGCGAGGACTAGGCTCCGCTCTGGATGCTTCGCACGGGTTCACTGCCATGCTCTGCGAGGACCAGGATCCGCTCTGGACGTTTTCCACGGGGTCAAAGAGTGACATTATCCGCGTTCCACGTAACCAGGAATTTTGCTAAATATATCCGCATTTCACAGAATAGAGGTTTGACTCTTGGTGATATGTATATCGCCGAGCCATGGAACTGGGGGTTGCCGCTGTTCCGTTTCGCTTGATGTTGTGTCTGCTGTTACGAGACGAGTGTTGGGATGATCTCTAGGTTGCTTGTGGCCCGTCGAGATTTAGCTTCGTTCTTTGGTGAAACCTGGGGGAGGGAGGTACGTTCCCTTCTTTGTTTGCGCCCCTGGATTGTATACAGGGATAGATGTAACATTACCTGTAGGGCGAAGATTTCATTCTTTCGTCATTTTTTTTTTATTCTTTTCGCGATGCTCTATCATTTCAGCTTTTTATATCGCGAAAATCGCGATTGCCCAATCATTTCGGCTATTTTTCGCGGTGCCCACTCATTTCGGCTGTTTTTTTTTTACTCGCTGCTTTTTATTGCGAGCTGCCCAATCATTTCGGCTGTTTTTTATGCCTTCATTCTTACTTGCTGCTTTTTATTGCAAGTTGCCCCATCATTTCGGCTATTTTGTAGGCATGTGTGGCTTGCTAGCTTTTTCGCCGCAAGCTCGGATTTTGGACACCGATTTCAGCATCAGCATCGCTGCAACTGGGATGTTGCCAGGAGCAAATCATCATTTGCCATGAAAGAACTTGGGATTTGATACCGGTTTAGGCATCAGCATCGCTGCAACTGGAATATTGCCAGGAGCGAATCATCATTTGCCTCTGTCGATGTTGAACAAAGGTGGCTTAGCAAACAGGGTTAAGGTCCTGTCGACTAAGGCTTTCGACTTCATGAGCCGTAAGGGTCTCACAATGGTATTTCTCCCTACAAGTCGTAAGAATCTTGCAGGTGTATTTTCTCCTTAGGGATCGTGAGGATTCCTAAGTGTATGTTCCTCTGTAAGTCGTAAGGATCCTACAAGAGGGTTTTCTCCTTATGGGTCGAGAGGACCTACAAGGGTTGGACTTTGCTGGGGAAATGTTTATTCGCGTCCGTGGATTGTATACAAGGGTCAGTATTGAGCCTCTTGTAGGGCAATATCGAAGGTTGTGGAGGATTTGCTTAAGAACAGGTTCAGGTTTCTGTATCTTAAGACTTTCAAATCTCATGAGCCGTAAGGATCCCATAAGAGAATTCTCCCTACGAGTCGTGAGGATCTCGTAAGTGTATTTTCTCCTTAGGAATCGTGAGGATCCCTAAGTGTGTTGCTCCTTTGTGAGTCGTAAGGATCTCATGCAGGTGGTTTCTCCTTACAAGGTCGAGAGGACCCTACAAGTGTCTTTTAACGAGGTTGCGCCCTTTCGGGTTTTCACAAACGCTCGCCGGTAGTCCTGCTGTTTTTACTCACGGAGCCCTTTCGGGTTTTCATCCGTGCCCATCTTGCTTACGGACATACCCCCTTTTTTTTTCTTTTTCATCTTTTTTTACAAGGTCGCGCCCTTTCGGGTTTTCACGAACGCTTGCCGGCAGCCCTGCTGTTTTTACTCACGGAGCCCTTTCGGGTTTTCATCCGTGCCCACTTTGCTTATGGACATACCGTTTTTTTTTTGTTTTTTTATCTTCTTCTTTTTTTTTATCCATCTCGTCAACCTAAGGATGTTGCGGTAGTAGTTTTAGGGACGTTTCGGTCCGTCGTTAGTTTAAGGACGTTTCGGTCCGTTGATAGTTTAAGGACGTTTCGGTCCGTCGTTAGTTTAAGGACGTTTCGGTCCACCGTTAGTTTAAGGACGTTTCGGTCCGTCTATAGTTTAAGGACGTTTCGGTCCGCCGTTAGTTTAAGGACGTTTCGGTCCGTCGATAGTTTAAGGACGTTTCGGTCCGCCGTTAGTTTTAGGACGTTTCGGTCCGTCGATAGTTTAAGGACGTTTCGGTCCGTCGTTATGGGAAGCCCGGCTGCTGCTTGTAAAGTCTGAGCCTAGGAAGATAGTGAGCGGACATAGTCGTCGTCATCTATCATTGACCCAGACTGCTGCTTATTAAGCGTAGTATTTCTTCAAGAGGCGGCCGTTTATTGGCCTGAAAGGCCTTTCACCGTGCATGTCCATGAGTAGGTAGGCTCCACCCTGGTAGACCTTGTCTATGATGTACGGGCCTTCATAGTTTGGCTCAAATTTTCCTCGCTTGGCACGATTGGGGATCATAGGTCTTTTGACCACTAGTACAAGTTCGCCTTGGCAGAATGTCCTCGGCCTGGTCAATCTTTCGTATGAGCGCGTCATCTTTGCTTTGTAGGCCTCTAGATGTTGTTGCGCTATGAGCCGGGTTTCGTCGAGGGCATCAAGCTCCTCAAGACGAAGGTGAGCATTTTCTTCATTCGTCAGCTCGTGGTGGACTGCAATTCGTAGAGAGGGTAACTCTATCTCGAGGGGGAGCACTGCTTCCGTCCCAAATACCAACGTACGGCGTTGTGTTCGTGGCCGTCTTGAACGTAGTTCGATAAGCCCAAAGGGCTTCTTGCAGCCTTTCGTGCCAGTCTCTTTTATTCTTGGAAACGGTCTTTTTTATGATCTTCGTCAAGGTCTTATTGAAGGCCTCGGCTAGACCGTTAGCTCGTGGATTGTAAACCGAAGAATATCTCCAGTCTATATTGTGCTGTTGTGCGAAGCGGCTAATCTTATGGCTTCGGTAGGCCGGCCCGTTATCGGAGATAATCCGCCGTGGAGTCCCGAACCGATAGCTGACGTGCGTCTTGAAGAAATGGAGGATATTCTCCGTCTTTACTTCCCTCAGTGGTACTGCTTCTGCCCATTTGGAGAAGTAATCAGTTGTTGCCAGAATAAAACGGTGTCCCCGGAATGATGCTGGCTCAATGGGGCCTACTATGTCAGTCCCCCACATTTCGAATGGCCAACTAGCCACCGTTGGATGCAGTGGATTCGGATGTTGGTGGATGAAGTCTCCATGAATCTGGCATGAGTGGCATTACTTCGCATACTCGAGGCAGTCCTGGATCATCGTGGGCCAGTAGTAACCCATCCGTTTAATTTTTAACTTCATCTTTGGGCCTGCTTAGTGAGAACCGCAAAGTCCGTCATGAACTTCTTGAATGACTCTTTCTGCTTCGTCAGGTCCTAAGCATCTCAGCCATAGAGAATCAAATGATCTCTTGTATAGAATATCGTTGACAAAAGCGAAGGATAAAGCTCGTTTCATGAGCTGATGTCTTGAGGACGCTTCTTCGGGCATTCGGTGGGACTTAAAGTAGTCTATGAAGACTTCCCTCCAGTCTTCGGCCTTCTCATGGTCTTTTATTTGTAGGGTCGTCTGCTCAGTCGTTCCCTTTTCTTCGCATGATTCCGGAGGTATTTCTGCCGGGGCGAGCACTCGGCGGCTTTGTACCACAATTCTAACGTCGTCGAGGTTCTCGTCGGCCAGTTCTTTAGCAAGTTTAGCCAACGCGTCTGCCTTGCTGTTTTCCGCGCGCGATATGTTCTCCAAAGTATAGGAGGGAATTTGGGTCAATAGTTGTTGCACCTTTTCGCCGTACTTCACCAACTCCGGTTTGCACGTTTGGTAGTCACCATTTACTTGACTAACGACCAGCTGAGAATCCCCGTATATAAGGAGGTCTTCAATTCCCATGTCGATGGCGATTTCGAGGCCTGCTATCAGAGCTTCGTATTCGGCTTCATTGTTTGTCCTCGGTTCTGTTAAGGAGAAGGCGAAGCGCATTATCCCTCCTTGTGGAGTTGCAAAGATGAGGCCTATCCCTGATTTGACCATTGGGACACCTTGTTTCTGTTTCTTTATGGAGGATACTCCATCGAAATAGAGTTCCCATCGGGCGCTTCCGCCGCTAATCGCATCAAATGCATGCTCGTCCGGCAAATCACAGTTCAGAGGAGAATCGGCCGGTATCGGGTGCTCGGCGAGGAAGTCGGCAATGGCCTGGCCTTTCACTGCCTTGAGAGGTTGATATGTTATCGAGAACTCCATCAAGAGCAGGGCCCACTTAGCAAGTCGTCCCGTCAATATGGCTTTCGACATCAGATATTTGAGAGGGTCCACCTTCGAAATAATACGGACTTCATGTGCTAATGCGTAATGTCTAAGCTTTGTTATTGCGAAGATCAACGCCAGGCAGTGCTTTTCAATGGGGGAATAGTTGCTTTCTGCCCCCAGCAGCACTCGACTTAAGTAGTAAAGTGCTCTTTCTTTCCCCTGATCGTTCTCTTGTGCCCATAATGCGCCCAAAGAACCTTCGAGGGCGGCCGTGTAAAGAATGAGAGGCTTTCCCTTCACTGGAGCAGCCAACACTGGAGGGTTCTGCAGGTACTGCTTGATCTCGTCTAGTGCACCTTGACATTTGTGATCCCAAACGAATGGAGTTCCCTTTTTCATCAGGTGGCTGTAAGGACGGCATTTGCCCGAAAGATTAGCGATAAACCGCCGGATGTATGCGAGCTTCCCTTGGAGAGACCGCAACTGCTTGAGGGTTCTTGGCGGAGGCATTTCCATGATCGCCTTAATCTTTGACGGATCTATTTCAATACCTCGGTGTCGAACGATAAATCCCAGAAATTTGCCCGAGGAGACTCCAAACGCGCATTTGAGGGGATTCATTTTCAAATTATATTGCCGAAGGCGTCGAAATACAGTCTCCAGATGCTTTAAATGATCTTCGTATAACATGCTCTTTACTACGAGGTCGTCGATATAGCACTCGACGACGTCGTGTATGAGGTCATCAAAGATCTTTGTCATGGCCCTTTGATAGGTAGCGCCAGCGTTCTTAAGACCAAAGGGCATAACCCTGTAGCAAAATATACCCAAAGGGGTCCGGAAAGCGGTGTGCTTCTGGTCTTCGGGATGCATTTTTATCTGATTGTATCCTGATGAACCGTCCATAAAGGAGAAAACCTTGTGAGTGGACGTGTTATCTATCATTAGCTCGGTTACCGGCACCGGGAAATCGTCCTTTGGACAGGCTTTATTGAGATCCCTGAAATCCATGCATATGCGTACCGTCCCATTCTTCTTCATTACCGGGACGATATTGGCGATCCAGTCGGGGTATTGGACTTCTTGGATAAATCCAGAATCGATCAACTTCTTGACTTCGGTGTTGATGCTCATTTCAAGCTCGAGTCGCATCCTCCTTGGCGCCTGCTTGACTGGCTTGATATCTGGGGATATTGCTAATCTATGCACAGCAATCTCCGGGTCCAATCCTGGCATCTCGGAGTAGTTCCACGCGAAGCAATCTTTATGCCGTAGAAGCACGTTCTTTAACGCAGCCACCTTTTCTTCGGATAGCAGCTCGCTGACAAATGTCGGTCGCGGGTCGTCTGCCGATCCCAACTCAATCTTCTTGAGGTTATCTGCAGTAGTATGTATACCATCTTCCAGTTCTTTCGGAGCGGGCGGAAATTCCGAGATCACCTCATCATCGCTGTTCTTAAAGCACCGGTAAAGGTCATCTACGTTCTCGGGCTCTTTTCCTAATATCGTAATCGTATAACAAGTGCGAACCCGCTCCCTGGACTGAGGTGGACCCGGTTCTGCTCTTGCGGCCTTGGGCTCATGCTTTTGCGGTAGCGTCACATTCCAGCCGTCGGATAAAGCGAATCTGCCCCGTCGGTACTGGTCCTCGACCCAGTTCTTGAAGGTGAAGCAGTCTTCGGTAGAATGTCCTATGGCCCGGTGATAAGAGCAATAACTCGGATGAGAAGCCTTGCTAGCTTTCTCAGGATGTCTAGACTCTGGAAGCGTGATCATTTGATGTTTTATGGCGAGGTTAAGTAACCTCCCCGTTTTGTCTCGGGGGAAGGAGTACGCTCGACTCATCTTCTTCATGAGGGACAAACCCGAGCCGCTTCTTGATTTATTTCCGTCTCTGCGTCGGGCCTTTCGTACAACGGATTGACGAGGATAAGCGTCTTTGTCTTTTGCAGCTCATTGAGATAGACGTTGCGTCCTGGCCTTCTCGTAGATGGCCATTTCGCGGTTGTAGTCTTCCCGAGCTTCCTGACCCATTTTCCTGATAGGCTTGCCCACTCGCTCTTCAAACGACGGACTCGGCGCTTTAATTGCGGGGTCTAGTTTTGATGGGTGGTTGGCATCTCCTGATAGGGCATCCTCCTCTTCATCAAAGGTATATATGGCGTAGCTACTGTGGGCCCGTTCCCGTTTTCCGGCTCTTGCGTGTCCAAGCCCGAGTGTTTCCATCTTCCCGTTGGGCAATTTGCGTTGAGTCCCGGGGACATCCCAAATCCTGTTGTAGAACCGCGCCTGCCGAACGGTCTGTTCTAAAGATACTCCTTGGCGCTTCAATAGCTTCTTTAATCCATTTGTATAGTATCTGGGCAGACGGATGGGTTGGAGCCTGTCAAGTGTAGCATCCGTGCCATGCCAGATCTCTTTCTCTATTTTCGACTCTGAGGATCGGTAGAATAGGATCACCTTCTCGCCCCTTCGCCTGGGAGGGACGTAAAATGTTTGCAGGTCCTGTACATTGTGAGCCTGAAGCGCGTCGAGATCCTTGTAGTGTTCTCGCGGTACCATGGTGATTTGCAAACTATGGTCATCGCCAGGGGGTGCTTGTATTGACAACCGATTGGAGAACACAGCATTAACTTCATCTTCTGAATCACTTCCGAAGACCAACACGGGGGCGGGCGTCCCCAGGTTGTTGCGTCGAGATGGCCCTGCATAAACTATCTCTTCCTCTTCTTCGGTATCGCTCCCGAAATCGGGATGGTGGCGGTGGTTTTGTTCTCCGGATTGCGACACCTTTCTGTATCCTCGAAATCTGGCAAAAAGTATTTCGCATCTTCGTATTTGCGGACTTCGTTCACGGAAAATGGGTTCAGCTCTCCTGTTACGGTATACTCGAAACCGTCCTTAAAGTACTTCATACACTGATGTTGTGTAGAAGGGATGATGTTGTACTCGTGTAGCCAAGGACGACTGAGCAAGACGTTGTAGCAGGTCTTGGCGTCAATGACATGGAATTTGATGTCTGTGATGAGAAGTCCAAAGCGTAATGTTAGTATCACAGATCCGAGAGTCCGTGACGATTGTGAATCGAAACCGGAGATAGTAATTTTGTCACGAGCGAGGTGTTGCATACTCATGCAGATTTCCTTCAACACCCGAACATTAAGGAGGTTGACGGAGGATCCATTATCCACCAGGATCTTACCTATCTTGATATCATGGCAGTATCCGGAGACATATAGGGGACGGTTATGGTCGCATGTCCCGAGAAGGAGGTCTTCATCACCGAAAGTGATGTCGGCTGTATGCACTTCCTCCAGTTCATCCTTCATCTTTTCAGTGGCGAGGAAGGCTTGGAATTGCTCAGGTTCTTGTAACGCCTTAATTAGTGAGTCTCGCGCTTCTTTTGATAGTAGGAGGGCATCGAGAATGCTAAGCTGAGAAGGCAGCTTCCTTAGGTGCGCGAGGATGTTATAGTCCACTTTACTCTTCCTGGGAGGGTCTTTGACAGCCAGCTCCCTCATGACTTGGTCATCTAAAGTGATATCTTCAGTGACCTTTTCCTTTCCCTTATCCCTTCTATTCCCGGGCCCGAGATTCTTTTCTGGGAGTGTGCGATTGCGCAGCTGAATGTTCTCGCAGGCCTCCGATTCTTCTTCTTTCCCCAAAACGGATTCTTTAAAGAGAGGGCCCAGAGCCATTTCTTCGTCAGAGTCGCTCCCAAAGGTGAGAACTTGTGACCCCCTGGCGTTAACCATGTAACAATTGCCAGTCGTTCTGTTGTGCCCATCGACAGTACTTCTTCGCTCCCGACGGCTCTTGCGTTTCATGCGTTTAACATGTTGCCGACGAGCGACATATCCTTGCCACCATATCTTAAAGGCGTCGCACTCCACCGTGGGATGTGATATTCTCCGATGATATGTGCAATAGTCAGGGTGTGTCTCTACCCCATCGTGTGTGTTTCCTTCCGAGGGTGGTAGCTTCATTCCCATTGACATGGCTTTGGCAAACCTTTTCCTCGTCTTGAATATCTTCTTGTCTACTTCAGATGCCTTACGCTCTGGCAGGGGTAGTTCAACTCTTTCGTTCAGTTGCCCGCATTTGGCTCCTTCCGACGTGGTCATCTCACGCTCCTGGTCCGCTTTACATTTTAGACGAATCTCGTCTAGAAAAGCGTCGATCATTTCATCTGTTGGCCATGCACGCTCTGGTACAGGCTTTGTCTCCAGCTTTTCAATGCCAGGAGTTTTCCCATCATCGGTAAACGAATGGGAGATTACGTTACAACTCGCCACATATCCTTCGGATTCATCCGACGAGCTTTCTCCATCATCTTCTTCTTGAAAGATGTGGTTGAGGAACTCTTGCAGTGTGACAGGGGTTCGCGCCTTTTGATTGTACTCTTCCAGTGCGTCGATTTGCTTCTGCAAGTTCGTGTGCTCTTTTCCAGGCTTCACGGACTTCTTGGATTTCTTCTTCTTTTTCTTCGAAGATTTTGACGATTGGGCGTGAGTATCTGGGCTCTTATCGTGAGTCTTTGTAGTCGGGCGGCGCCTTAGCATCCCTTCGATAATTTGAGGTTCAAGAGGGTCCTTCCATTCGATCGCAGGGCATGCATGAAGGTCTCTCAGCATTCTTCTGGTTTTAGTTGATAGCATGACCTCCCATGGAGCTTCTTCAATAAAAGAACATGTTGCCCCCGGTGTATCCGCTTTCCTAGGAACATGCGGCTGTGGGGGGTTCACCTTCCACTTTTCGGACAGTACAAACTTCCCCTGGAGGTACTGGTCTTCAATCCATCCTTTGAAGACGAAGCAATCTTCAATCGGATGGCCTACCGTTTGATGGTAAGGGCAATAGTTAGGGTTATTCACTTCGGTGGGTTGCGGCGGTCGCCTTGGATTTGGCAGGTTTATAAGTCTGTTGCGTATTGCCAGCTCGAATAGCCGTTTCGTCTTGTCCCGTGGGAACGAGTAGGGACGCTTCATCTTCTCATTATAATACCGACGCCTTTCCTCGAGTTGATCTGCCGGTTTCGGGGCGTTAGGTTGCTGCTGGGCATTCGCAACAAAGGTTGCCCTCCCTTTACCCTTGTCATTCCGAGATTCCGACTTCGGGGCAGGTGGTCTATGACCCATCTGGTCCATCTGAGCCAACTTGTCGATCAAAGCCTGGAATGTGGTTGGCTTAAAGAACATCATAAACTGGGAGATAGTTGCGTGAGGGTCTAGAGATCCCACAAACATGCCCACCGCAGGTGCTTCCTCAATGCGTTGCTCACATCTCGACCACAAGTTCCGCCAGCGTATAGCGTACTGGACCCAGGTTTCATCCGGTTCTACCCTGGCGTTAATCAGTGCAGTTATTGGAGTGCGTTCGCTGGCACTTGCGAATCGCTGAGTGAACAACAGCTCCATTTCAGCGAACGTTTTGATAGAATCGTTCGGGAGTTCCGAATACCATTCAAACGCAGTTTCTGATAAGCTGCCCACGAACTGGCGGAGCAACAGTTTATCATCACCGCCGGTGTTACCGCAGAGGGCCCGGAACTGGGCGACATGTTGATGGGGATTGCCGGTCCCCTTATACACGTGGAATTTTGGTATCGTATAGCCTTGCGGGTATTTGATTTGGTCGTACCAGCTCGGATACGGCCGCCCCGTTTTCACGACTTGACCAGCTGCCTCAGTCGCGTGATGAACCCGGATCTGCTGGGCTATGTAGTCAGCCAAGTCAGCCTTAGAGATTGCCTCCTCCTTAGCCGTTGAGAGGGCTGGTGGTGGATTTGACGTTTCTCTTCGGTCGTCTTCAAGAACGATTGGGGGATCCTCGGCGGGTAAGTCCTGCTGGATCATCATTCCTATCACATCTTGGAAGAGGAGGCCCATCCGTTGTATATTGGCCGCTTGTTCAGCAGCCTCTTTATCCCTTTTCTCCAGTGTCCGGCGAAGGAATTCAGCATCGGTTTCTTCCTCCCGGCGTGCGTCTGAGGATGTTTCTGGGTTTTCTTTTGGCCCGGTGAGCGCGGCCATAGCATTCATCATTTCTTGAAGCTTTTGTTGCTGCTCTTGAGCCTTCGTCACGGATCGGGTTAGCGGTCGGTGGCCCGTAGACGTGCGGCTTTCCTCTTTTCCAGAGGCCATGTAAACAGTGTGGACCACCATGCTCCCAGACTTAGGGCGTCTGGGCTCAGTGCTTTTAGCCGTCGTTGCATGCTGTGGGGTTTTCTGTGGCCTCCTCCTTTTATGAGCCATGGAGGTTGAGGTGGGCGTCCAGACAGCCTTTTGGGGTTTAGCCTGGTGACCAGCTTCCGGTTGGATTTTCAGCTTCTTGTGTTGGCGGGAGAAGTTTGGATCGATGATCGAGTCCCGTGCCTGCCGCCAAACCTTATAGATTTTGGAAGACAGCCGTTGAGGAGATCGGGGTTGTTCGGGTTTTATTTCGACAACCTTTTTTAATGAGGGAGGAGACTTCTTCAGCACTGCCGTAGGAGAATTCCTTCGCACCTTATTTAGCATTTCAAAGCTGTTCGCAGTTGGAACAGCAGCATTAACCTCTGCCATCGGGACCGATAGAGTCAACCCGGAGGGGGAGTTGCCCCCAGCCTTCCTTACTCGGCGCCAATGGCGACGTCGAGCGTGTCGAGCGGATGGTGTAGGGTCAGCGGTAAGAATGGTTTCGTCTTGCCCCCTGTCTGGGTGGGGGGTCGCAGTTGGTATTAGCCTGTCAAAGACCGATGTCCTTTGGGCAGTAGGAGCGGGAGCTGAAGCCGTTAATCTTGTAAAGACCGACCTTTTGGCCGGAGAAGCTGCCTTGACGACTTCGGGGGCAGGAGCGGGCACCTTCTTAGAAGCAGCCTTCTCTGAGATTGTAGGTCCCATGATGGGTTCGCAGGATTTCTGGCCCAATCTAGAGAAGACCGAGGCGTTGACGTTGGGCGACTCGTTGAGAGGAGCCGCGGCCGGGGTAAGACGATCAAAGACCGACTTCTTGAGAGCTTCCGTTGTCAGCGCTGGAGCGGTGAAGTTTGTAGGTGGGAGCATGGTCCCAAAGAACAATCCTGTGGTGGCGCGAGTGACCTGTTCCACGGGCATTGTGAATAGCGAAGCAGCTTGGGGTCCGTAGGCTATACCTCCTGGCGAGGCAGAGCGTTGGCTGCAATTGCAGCCTGAGCAGTTGGAGAATTTCATGGAAGTAGAAGCCATCGATCCTTTGCTTTCTGCAATAAGCAAGACGCCAATTCTTAGTATCTTGAAACCCAAGGGCAACCATTGGCGAACCGCGATTGGTTCGCGAGTCACGACACACGAAGTGTGGAGTGGAAAGAGGAAAAGGTCCCACCAGGCGTGCCAGAATCTGTTCCCCTCCGAAAGACGGCGCACAAGACTGCGGTGTCTTGGCACTGAGATTCGGGACAGATGCTAATTGGTGCTATCCGTTCACCTCTCCAAAGATGCCAAGTTGATTTATGACACCATGTATCGAAGGTTTAAACGGATGCGTCCGATGTAGCAGACTTCGTCAGATTCCCCCTCGCTTGAGGGGTTTTTGATTGTGGGGACGCTCTTCCCTGCAGGCGCAAGCCCCTGCAGTTAATTACGCTACCGCATTGCGGTAACAACTTTCTCCTTCTCCAGCTGGTCACTTCGTGTCGTGGGTGTTTGTTTTGTGTTTTGTTGCCCGTGGATTGTTTACGGAGACTGAGTTATGTCGTCGCCCGTAGGGCGTGGACTAGTCCAAATCCGTATTATCTTAGATTTGGGTTTGGGGGTTTGGTTTGAGGATACGTCAGCCATACTTGAGGCTAAGATCAACTAAAACGTTTGTTAAGGATGCGTTAGTCTAACTTTGTGATTAAGATCAACTTAACGGGATCGTTTAGATCCGATAAAGGAGTGTTTGGACTCCATTGTTCCAGTTTAGGGACCTAAAGGTCCAATGTATGTATGGCCGTCAGGACCCGTCACCTCTCTGACGACGTTGAAGAATTACAACGACGGATGTCAGAGGAGTTCAGAGATGTACCCTTGAGCCAGAGTTAATTGGTGGGATTTATAGTCCACTCTGTTTGAAGGTTTAAGGATACGTTAGCCATCTTTGAGGCTAAGATCAACTTAAACGGGACCGTTTAGATCCGACAAAAGAGCATGCGGGGCTCTATTGTTCTAGTTTAAGGACATTGCGGTCCATGGGTAGTTTAAGGACATTGCGGTCCATGGGTAGTTTAAGGACATTGCGGTCCACTGTTAGTTTTAAGACATCTCGGTCAAGGTTAAGGACGTCGTAGTCCATGGGTTTAAGGACCCCACAGTCCGTTGTTAGTTTTAAGACATCCCGGTCAAGGTTAAGGACGTCGTAGTCCATGGGTTTAAGGACCCCACAGTCCGTTATGTGCTCTGGATGCTTCACACGGGTTCACTGCCGTGTTCTGCGAGGACCAGGCTCCGCTCTGGACGTTTTCCACGGGGTCAAAGAGTGACATTATCCACATTCCACGTAACCAGGAATTTGCATTAAACACGGGTTTAAGGACCCCGCAGTCCGTATCAATGTGTGGTCGTCGGGACCCGTCACCTCTTTGAAGACATTGAGGGATTACAATGCCAAGTATCAAAGGAGTGAAGAGATGTACCCTAGAACCGGAGTGGATTAAATAGTCCTTGGCCCAATTTGGGGTCAAGACGAATTATGTGTTATGAGTCTATTGGCCCAGTTAATCACAAATTGAGGACTTATGGCCATCTTGGGCTAAGTCCAATCAGGAGAGGCTTTGCCTCCATCCATTTAGTCAATTGGGTCAAAGCCTAGTGTTAAACACTACAGAGCAATCAGTGTTGAACACTGGGAATGAGGTTGACAAGTTAGTGTTTAACACTAAGAGATAATTGGTGTTAAACACCAGCAACAAGGCTTTTCAAATTAGTGTTAAACACTAAAACAGATCAGTGTTGAACACTGCAAATGAAGATCTCAGATTAGTGTTAAACACTAAGGCAATCAGTGTTGAACACTGCAGATAAAGCTTTTTAATTAGTGTTGAACACTAAGGCCCAACAGTATTTTAACACTGGGTTCGAGAGTTTCAATTTAGTGTTAAACACTAAGACAAGAGGGGTCACGTGGCAGCACGTGAGAGCGCCCTCCCTTCATTTATCCTGAGATTATCGTGTCTTTCAGAGCGTCACGTGCCATCACGTGATAGGCATTCAAATGCCTATGTATTAGAGCTTCTGCCGAGGGTCACGTGGGTCACGTGGGGTGCTGCCTCAAAGGGGCTTTCTGTAGATCTCTTGGAGGGTCACGTGATGACACGTGACCCTGCCTCTATGTATTTTGTTTAGAGGCTTTGTTAATCTTTTTTCAGGAATTAAATTCCTCGAGCTGTAAATTTCAGAGGAATTAAATTCCTACTTCCTTTCAAAGACTTATATTCTGGAATAGAGTTTAACTCTGAATTTTCTGTAGGAATTACATTCCTCATATATGTGAAGGGCTGAATAGGGTTAAACCCTAATAAAAGTTTTTAAGGAATTGAATTCCCATTCCCTGTTAAATGATGATTAAGGGAATTAAATTCCCGTTGTTTCAACAGAACTAGGTTCTTAATTAGGGTTAAACCCTGTTTCTTTTTATTCTGAAGGAATTAAATTCCCATGATACAGGGTCAAGCCCTAATTTTATTTTAAAGGAATTAAATTCCTATAGTTCTGTGAGAATTAAATTCTCATGCTTGCATTCCCTCTCTATGTTTCGGATCTGCATGGCAGGATCTCAACCCATTGAGAATTAAATTCTCAACCTAAAGGGGAGATGTGCACTTTGCAGATCCTCTATCAAAGAGAGAAGAAATATGTTCTTCTGTTTTTATGTATCAGAGTTAAACTCTGTTGAGAATTAAATTCTCTTCTTCTTTCAAGGAGCTTTTCCCTTTCTTACCTAGGGTTTTTGCAGAAGATCCAAGTTCTCCAAGTATCGAAGCTCTCTTTCTTTTCTCTTTTTTTTTTCTCTGCGTATGTATCTCTCCTGTGTCTCTTGGCTCCTATTTATAGGAGAAGCAGGCGAATCAATCAGTTTTTGACGAATCTTCATTAAGAGATTTGGTTTGCATCCATCATTTGTTTTGGACCTTTGGATTATTAGGTGAATTTTATTCACCATTGGATTTCAAATCCAGGGGTTCCCCTTTATTATTTCGGTTAGATTTAAAGGTGAATCTTTAATTCGATTGGTTCCAGATAGTTGCTTTCCTTTGGAAAGATTTGAATTTCTCTCAGAATTTAATTCTGTTAACACAGTGGGCTTTGAAAGCCGGTCACGTGTGACCACGTGACTCATGGTCACGTGTGGGCACGTGACCCCCTTTGGAATGAGCCTTTTCCTTTCTTTTGCGCTCTGTCTTCTTATTGCTGCTTGAACGTCACGTGCTGCCACGTGACCCCTGGTCACGTGTGAGCACGTGACCCTTGTTTGAACTCTCTCTTTCCTTGGTTCAACTGGAGAACGAGTCTGCTGTCTTGAACGTCACGTGGCAACACGTGACCCTGGTCACGTGGAAGCACGTGACCTCTTCTGAAGCCTTTTCCTTGACTTGATCAGGGAACTGGTGTGCCTTTTGACTCTTGCATTTAAATGTCACGTGTCGCCACGTGACCCGGGTCACGTGGGAGCACGTGACTCTTTCTGAAGCCCCCTTTTCTTCAACGTAGTCAGGAAACTGAACTTGCCTTGATGATGTTTTTAGGTGTCACGTGCCAACACGTGACCGCTAGTCACGTGTAAGCATGTGACCCTCTTCTGAAGCTTTTCCCAGAAGCTTTCCTGATTTTAAATCAGGAAACACCAGCTATTCAGGCTCCTGCACCTCGTCTTGCACTCACAGCTCCCCCACCTACACCGCCTACTCGCTAATTCCAATAGGCAATGAAGTACATGCCTCGAGGGCAGAGAGACATGCCCCATGGACAGAGGAATGTGCCTCCAGCTAGAAGAAACGTACCCCGGCGACAGGTTTTCACATTAGCAACCGTAGAAGCCGAGACTGTAGGTCACGGTAACACTAGTAAGTCTCTTTCACATTTTTAAAACCCTTGTACTACCTTATTATTTTTCATACACTATCAGTACTTCAGTTACTAAACTTTTCTTGAATCTGTTACACTTTCCTTTTACAAATTTCGAGGACGAAATTTTTATAAGGATGGTAGAATGTAACAGCCCTAAACTTCCTGTACAACTTTCTGTACAATTTTTCAAAAAAATACATAAAGGGGTATTTTTTCCTGGGCACAAGTTATAAGTTTGTTTTGCTTTTTAATAGCAAGTAAGATCTTGTAGCTCATTGGTAAGACCTTGCACTGCTGAACCAAAGCACCGGAGTTCAAATCCCACCCCCCACATTATTTTTAATATTGTTTTCTTTTAAATTTTTAGAAGTCCAAGAGTCTACACGTGCATAACTCGTAAAAACCCCACTTCACATATAGAAAAAACATAACCAGGGGGAAGACCAACCGACGAGCAACCCACGACGACAACCCCGACCTGACTGGCCGTGACTCGACCGGCGACTCGGCCGACTCGGCCGCCGCCGCCGGCCGAACTCGGTTGGATCTGAGTTGGTCCAACATGAAAGATGTGTCTTTTGTCCTTCTTAACTCCCCTGTACACTTTAAATTTTCTGCACATTAACAGAACTTTTTAAAACTCCATTAAACCATTTTTAAATACAATTTTTAATACAATTTTCAATACAACCTTTCACCTACCCTAACCCTAGTTTTACCCTATAAATTGTCGCGCCCCGCTTCCCAGTATACGGCGAAGGGGACGCGACTGGTCCGCTACGTATTTACTCAGAAGCAAATACGCTAAGCGTAACTAAGCAATATAAAAGTAAATGCACAAGAGACAAGATATAATAAAGGCAGCAACTTTATTTATTAACATTCTTTTGTATAATACATGAAAAGGAAATACAACTGAAATAAAAAAGCAATGCCTAAACAATGGCATGACAGGAAATTAAAGGCACTGAATAGAAAATGTACAATGTCTAGAGCTCAGGGTCTTCGTTGTACTAATCCAAGTCTTCTGCAGTTGGCTCGCATCTCTGACGGATCCAAATCACCTGACGACATTCAAAGAAGAAAGAAATAGAATGTCATCAGCGAACAGGTCGCTCGGTAAGTCCCAAAGATAAGAGGAAAGTAGAATAGACAGAATAAGAAAGTATCTTTTAAAGTTGTATTATATTGCTGTAACGTTGTGTTAACGCTGTTGTTTGTAGCTTGGTACAGAAAGATGCCAGTGTATACGAGAGGGGTCTCTATATACTAGAGACCAGGGCAAACGGAATGTACAAGGAACCGTTAAGCCACGGTACAACATCAACGGAATATAGGTTAGGTGTCTTAATCTTACCGACTCGTGCCTCCTTTAACACCTTCCATACCAATCTACCCCTTAAACCCCGTAGTGTTTTGATTGTATTATTTGCCTTGTAAATTGTATTGATTGTATAATTGGTTGACTGACCGAAACCATGATATCAGTAAACGGATGTAACCGTAGAATCGTGTATATGGAATAACTGGAGAACCATGTAAATGGAATGTATATCCATGGTTCGATTCAGTCAAGTTGTATAGATTGATAATTGGATTCATAGATTCATGTTGAATTATAATATTGAAGATTGTAAATTGTACTTGAATCATATTCAAGTCAGATTATATTGAGACTCGAACTGAGTCAGACAATTAGCAAAGTAAATTAAAGTCCTGATTGTTTTTATTAATTTGTCTACCTAAGATAGGCAAGCACCCACTTCTCCGGCTCTCTGAAGCTCAAGAGATTGGTCCCGCTTAAACCTATGTTTACTAGGGTCCTTAGGGTAATTTATAGAACTTGAGGGGGTTTTATGTAAAAATACTTTTATATACTTTTCAAAATATACCCCAAGCATTTATTATTCGTCTTTAGGGCTGTAATGAATATGGATTTTATATTGTCATATTTCTAATGAAAATATCCTAAATTCAGAAATAAAGGTATTTATTTGTAATATTGATTTATATGGAATTCATGGTATTTTAGTGTAAAATTGATTCTTGTGATTTTTAGAAAAAGGTGGAATATTTATATCATAACAAAATAGTTATTTTAATGATAAATATACATATATTTATACAAAAATAATTTTAATATATTTTTTTTATATTCAAAAAATCTCATTTTCTTAAGATGTCGTATTTTAAATCTTTCGAGACCGAATGCTCCTTGCGGAGGTCTGAATCTCGCAATACTAAGCCCAAGGATGTGCGATAATCCGCACCATCTCGAACGGGTTCCCCATAATGGGTTGTAGCGGCACTTTGCAAAGATTGTATAAATACTAAATCCTTTAGAAAACGGTTTTATGAAGTAAATGGTATTTATTTGTAAAATTGTCAATTTTCTGTATTCTATGTTCTAGGGTCTCCTAAGTCAACTAGACTATTCCTAACTGGTCCAAAACGACAAGTTGTGACATAGCTCAAATCGTCTCTTCACCGCCAATTGTGGTCAGGTAAGTACAAGTGAAGAAAGGAAGGATCCACTCACGAATCACCGTGAGACGGGCCTTTTAAAGTTACCTTTCTCACTTGCCTAGCCTAGACACCACAAAGTCAGGTTTAGATAAACGACTGATGTCCACAACTTATCCTAGTTTCATAATAAGTGGTATTTATTTAAAAAGTGTATCAATACTAAATCTTTTAGAAATGACTTTATTTAGTAAAGGGTATTTAAATGAAAATGTTTGTTTTCCGTATTCTGAGTTTTCAAGGGTATCGTGTTAGGTTGTATGTGAGTGTGTGAGGAGGTAAGTCGTTAACTCGTGATCTACTTTAAATGTATAGCAAGTTTGATGGAGTTAAATGTAGGATTGAAACAATGTGGTATTTAAGTGAAAAATACGATGAATGGAAATAGCTATCATTTTATGTAATGAAACTTGATCAATTTGTTTGATTAGTGTTTAATAGTCAATATGAGAAAGTTTAAGTATGAGTGTATTAGTGAGAAGTGGAATTTTATAGGAAACCGAATCGGAAATTGGATTTGTTCCGATTCCATCGGGTTTTGTAAATCCGTATTTTTAGATAGAAGAGATAGGTAGAAATTGGGACTTACGGGTTTTAGGTCACACAAGAGAGTGAAATAGAAGTAGGGGAAACGCCGATGTGTTGCGTCGTTGCCGGTAGCTCCTAAAACGATCGCCGAAAGTTCCGCCGGGAATTCGTCGGAGCTTCGCCTCGAGCTCGTTTTCAAAGTGCACAAGATTCATGAAAATTTTTTAGAGAGTTGGCTCAGAGTTAGGGGTGAAAGGGTAGAGGGTAGGGTGGTATTTATAGGATTAGGCTAGGATTAGGGTAGATGAAAGGTTAAAATGAAAAATGTGATAAAATGTATTAAAAGTGGAGTAATTGGGGTTTTAAAAGAGCTCTGGAAATGGTCTGAGGCTAAAATTTTGCAGATGCATAGGGAATGTGAAAAGACACAACTTTCATATTGGGGTCGTCGCCGGAATCGGCCGACTCGGCCGTGACTCGGTTGGAGGACTGAGTCGGCCGTGTCGAGGCCGATTTGGATGATTCCTAGCCGAGTCAGGCGGCCGGGATCCCCCCCGATGGTTTATCTAACTCTTGGCAATGTTACATTTTTGGGTGTAGTGGGGTTTTTGTGAGATATGCACGTGTAAACCCTTGGTATTCTAAAGGTTTTTAAAAAAATCAATATTAAAAATAATGTGGGGTATGGGATTTGAACTCTGGTGGCTTGATTCAGCAGTGCAAGGTATTACCAATGAGCTACAAGCTCCTTCTTGTAATTATGGTGTGAAATAAATACTTAAAGTGGTAACAGTAACATTAAATACTCCAAGTATACTTCAAATTTAAAACAAATTTTTGTACACTAAAAATGGAGTTGTTACATAAATACTACCCCTAAACACACCCCTTTCACTCATAAATTTTGTCCAAACTCTCAAGAAAACTCTCTAGAAATTTTGTATACAAGTGGAGTTAGCGAAGGGCAAAACTCCGGCGAATTTCCGACGGCGATACGAGGAGTTTCTGGCGACAAAACGACGCACCGGTGATTCCCCTATCTACCTCTATCTTCCCTCTTTCTTGTTAGCTAGTAAATCCCTCCTCCCCCTTCTCTATTCCATTGTAAAATTTTGTAAAACTAAAACCCGACGGAAGCGGAGTTAATCCGACTTCCGATTCGGTTTTCTTTAAAAAGATCAACTTTCCTCAAATACAACCATACTAAACTCTTAAATCTTGACTATTAATCATTAACAAAACATGTTGAACAAGTTTCATAGCAAAATATTTCTTATTGCAATTTTTATCGTACTTTTCAGTAAAATACCATGTAGTTTAGTTTCGACTTTAAAACATCAGAATTCTTTCTATACCTTTAGATAGATTACGAGATAATGACCTACCTCTTCACAACACTCATATGCAATATAGCACGATACCTTTTAGGAAATATAGATTCGGGAAAATACCGTTTTACACAAAGCTACCTTTAACTTATAAAAACCATTTTCACAAGATTATGCATTTTAAATAAGTCTTTGCAAAGCGCCGCTATAATCCATTTTGGAGAATCTGTTTGGGATGGTGCGGATTATCGCACATCCTTGGGCTTAGTAGCGCGAGATGCAGACCTCCGCAAGGAGCATTCGGTCTCTGGAGATTTAAAAATACAAATATCTTATGAAAATGAGATTTCTAGAAATATAATATATTAAAATTATTTTTCTATAAATATATATATATATCATTAAAATATCTATTTTTGTGAAAATATAAATATTTCAACTTTTCTAAATCACAAGAATCACTTTACATGAAAATACCATGAAATTCCATACAAGTTCAATATTATAATTAAATACCTTATATTATGAAATTAGGTTATTTTCACTACAAAGGTCACATATATAAAATCTATATCTATGACAACTCTAAAGATGATAATTAAATATTTGGGGTGTATTTTGAAAATTATACAAATGTATTTTTATATATAACCCCCTCAAGTTTTATAATTTATAATAAGGACCCTAGTAAATATAGGTTTAAGCGGGACCAGTCTCTTGAGCCTCAGGGAGCCGGAGATATGGGTGCTTGCCTTTTTAAGGTAGACAACTTAACAAACGGTGTTATCAACACGGTAATCGTCTTTGAAAAAGACACAAATCCTGTCGTCCATGTGTAGCGGTTACCGATAACAACAAAACTTAATTCTGGATTCAATTTCTTTTCTAATTGTCTGACTCAGACCGAGTCTCATTAAATAATTTGACTTGAATATGATTCAAGTACAAACTACAATTCAATATGAATCCATATATTCAATCCGTTTAAACTATTCAATCTGTATTGACCGAACCGAACCATGGATATACTTCCATTTACATGATTCTCCAGTTATATCCATGATTCTCCAGTTACATCAATTTACTGATATCATGGTTTCGGCAAGTCATCCAATTATACAATCTATTTTACAAGACAATACAAGTTGCAATACAATACAAACAATACGAACAATACTTCGCGGAGTTTATGGGGTAGATCGGTACAGAAGGTGTTAAAAGTGGCACGAGACTGCAACCATTAAGACACCTAACCTGAATACAATCGCCGTTATTCCGGGCATTCTAACGGAGCCTTGTACTACATTTGCCTTAGTCTCTGGCATATAGAGACTCCTCTCGTATACACTGGCATCCTTCTGTACCAAGCTACAAATAACAACGTTAACACTAAATACAACTTTATAAAAATATAATACAACTTTAAAAGTTACACACACTCTCTCTCTCTTTTTATTCTACTTCTCCCTTATCTTTAGGACTTACCGAGCAATTTGTTCGCTGACGGCATTCCTTCTCTTTCTTCTTTGGAATGTTGTCAGGAGATTCGGACCTTCCAGAGATCGAGCCCAGCGCCGAAGACATAGACCAGTTTACTAAAGATCCCGAGCTGTAGTTTCACTTGTACCTTTTCTTTTACATTCTGTATTTTCCTTTTCTGTTATGCCACTGTTTAAGCATTGCTTTCATTCAGATGTATTTACCTTCCATGCATTGTACAAAAGAATGTTAATAAATAAAGTTGACGTTTCATTACATTTGTCTCTTGTGTATATTTCTTTTATATTGCTTAGATACGCTTAGCGTATTTACTTCAGAGTAAATACATAGCGACCTCGTCGCGCCTTCTGCCCGTACACTGGGAAGCGGGGCGTGACACTTCCCAGTACACGTATCGAAATACATATATGCGTATTCGTACAAAAATACGAATATCTAAGAGAGAAAATGAATAGTGAACAATAATACTAGAATACATATATATAAATTATTAAATCAAAACCTGATTTATTAATCCGACTTAATCCTAAGCCTCTAGTATTATCAACCGTCCGATTAAAGTCTGTGCAGCCTGTACACATATTTAATCGGACACCTGTATGTACCAACATACGTCATCTACACTATATCTCCTGAACCGTGAAAACCCTCTGTGTGGGACTCTAAAGACTCGTCAATACGCTGACAGTGGGTTTAACCACAAGCACATCAGCGGCACTAGCTGTACGTAACGGCTACCCAAGTATTGAGCGAAAGGAAGGACGACGAGCAAACTCTTCCAAACCCCTACTGAGCTTGACAGTGACAATATCCGTACAATCCGGTCTATTCGTCTAAGAGTATCGCATATCGAGTGTAGGGGGATTGATAAATTCAGACCCCTAATAACGCGATAATTCATGTCGGTATGAAACCCATCACGACATGAGAAACTACCGATCTTAGATCAGTAATTCTCGACTATATTGGCCAAGGATTTCTGGTGATGGCTACCCGTGCACTGCGCGACATCAACCCAAATACCGGGAGAGATGAATCCCAGACAATCCACTCACTGCCTCCATGTGGCTCAGGACTGTACCCAACTAAAACCTGTTTGCACGACTTCTTTGAGCCGTGGTAGGGTAGTAATCAAAGCACAATGGGAACTCACACGAGACAAATGACGATCTCAGGTCGACAGACTAACCTGTACACATGTCGACTGGGAACTGCTATCTAACAATAGGTATAGTACCAACTAGCAGGTTCCCGGTGAGTCCGTCCAGTGTGCTTATAACCCAATGAGCACCTGTATACTATCTTAGGTGAACAAACTAACACCAATGGCTTATGAGACCTGGCCAGCACCCCTCGTCAGGGTCTCGATCAGTATACACTAGTCTACTCTGGAGTATCGATGCCCAGGCTCGAAACTCCCACGACTAGGGACATTTAAGGATGCGCTTATAGACCCCCAGCTCCCACATATATGATCGCCATCATAATGCTGGTAGTCAAGCAAGAATCCTATGGGCTCTATCAATATGTAATAATGATGATAAAGACAAACCAGATAGCATACTATCATCTCGAGTAAGACTGTTCTACCGGTATAGGTCCCCCCTCAATCATCATAATCACCATCCAGCGACTACGATAATTTCCTTGAGTGCACTATAGCCAACACCCATGAACTATTGTCCGTTGGGAGATCTGTAGTCGTGTTTGAGACTAAGACCAATTTGGAAAAAGATGAGCACATGGGCTCGGTTGATCTGAATTGGGGATTTGGTCAACTTAGACTCAACCCACTCAGTCTTTGAATAAAGTGTTAAACACTTACTTAGGCTCAGTCCCTTTTCTGTGCAAATAATGCTGAGCATTCATATGAGTTCTGACACTTATACTTTGCTTTACCTTTCCCTCTCTTTTTTTGTTCTTTTATTTTTATGGAGTGTTAAACACTCTTTATGGCGCCCTCGTGAGGAGCATGTAAGGCGCTTGGTGCTGAGCGCCAACCACTGAGTGTTAGGCACTCCTTATTGAGCAGTGCCCACATGAAGGACACGTGAGGCACTTGGCGTTGAGTGTCGACCATTGAGCGCTAAGCACTCTGTTTTAAGCAGCGCCCACGTGAGGGACACGTGAAGCGCTTGGCGTTGAGCGCCAACCATTAAGTGCTAGTCACTCTTTATTGAGCAGCGCCTACGTGAGGCGTTTGGCGCTGAGCGCCAACTATTGAGTGCTAAGCACCCTTTATTGAGCACCGCCCACGTGAGGGACACGTGAGGCGCTTGGCGCTGAGCGCCAACTATTAAGTGCTAAGCACTTTTTATTGAGCAGCGCCCTACGTGAGGGACACATGAGGCGCTTGGCGCTAGTTTTTTTTGTTTATTCTGTTCTGAAGAGTTCAATTCTCTGTTCTTTCCTGGATCTTTGATCCCCAAGAACAAGTTCATCCCCATGAGAATTAAATTCTCATTTGTGAGAGACTTGTCTCATGGATCTCAGATCTAGGGAAAGAACTATGTTCTTTTATGAGGGTTAAACCCTTGGATATGCAGATGATCTGATCTGATCTCTATTATTATTTTTATTTACCTCGAAGAAAGGTATTCTTCTTTCTTCCTTTCTAAAGCTTTCTTCTTTCTTACTCTAAAGCTTATGGGGGGTTTTCTCTCTGTAAGACTTGAAGTCTTGGGTCCTTTATATAGTAGAAGCAAGTTTGTTGATTTAGTTAAACAAATCTCTCATTGAGAGATCTTAATTGATTTAAGGATTTTATCCACCGTTGGATATTTTATCCAAGGACTTCTATTTTACAAAAGATATTTTTCTTGTTTTTAATAAGATTAAGGAAATATTTTCCCATACATAATTTTTTCTGTAGATTGATGATTTTTAATCACCATTGGATTTTTAATCCAACGGTACTCTATTTTATAGAGCGTAATCTTTCTTGTTTAGAAAGATTTGAGGAATATTTCCTCAGCAGAATTTAATTCTGTATTTTAATGATTTATCATTTCCGTTGTATTTTTGATCCAATGGCTCTATTTAACAGAGAGATTTTAGTTCTGGCACCGGCGCCCTCGTGCGAGGTACGTGAGGCGCTGCCTTCCAAACTTTGAACAGAGCCATGCACTTTTTTTATTGGGGAAACAAATTAGAGTTTTTAACTCTTTGACGCTGACGTCCTCGTGCAAGGCACGTGAGGTGCTGCCTCAGAGTTTTTTAATTCTTGGCGTTGGCGCCCTCGTGCAGGGCACGTGAGGCGCCGCCTCAGAGTTTTTAACTCTTGAAGCTGCCTTTCAAATTTTGAACAGAGTTTTGCTCTTTTATTAGGGAAACACTCCCTTAATGAAATGAGTAGGCCACTCGACACTTCAAAAACCCGGTAATTTGTACACCCCCTCCTTGTGTCTATCCTAGGTGCAAAAAAAATAAATGAAATAATACAATGGTGGCTACAATCTCAACCCGGATGTGCCTCGCAAAAGAATATTACAACAATTTAAAAATATACATGAATAAAAGAGATTGTTTAGCAATACATATATACACACAAATAAGCAAGAATTTAGAATTTTGATCGATAAAAACTATCCGCGTTTACCCCATGCACAAACCAGTACACAAACAAATTTGAGCAAAAACCAAATGTATCAAAAATCACATTTCCAAGAACCTGAATCACAGAAAAAAAATTGGGAGCACTTTGGCTATAACTCGGCCGCGGATCCGCGGCCAAATGACTTATTTGGCCGCAGATTAGCGGTCGAGTTATGAGCTTAAGTACTGAAAAAATTTCTTGGTCTTATAAAAGTCTGCATGTAATTTTAAGGCCACTGAAATAATTTTTTGAACAACATTGAAAATCGAACAGCAAGCATGACTTGGAAATGCAATTTGGGATATTTTCCGTCGATCGAAGTTCTAAACACTTTCTAACAAGCTAGTTAAGGTTTAAGTAGGCTCTAATACCACCGTAAGTCGATGACACACACCCCACACACTTGTGGGGAGGCGGAATATACGAAAAACGATTTCAAGACTTGCAATATCGACCTATCATACAGGATCTTTTCGAAAACCCTAACTAGCTAAACTACATAGAGTTTTAAACTATTATATAAGTGTTTTATACCTTGATGATTCTAGTTCTTCGGGTCTTCTTCTCCTTTGCTTGAGCTCCTTGAAGGTGCGGATCTAGCTCGGTTGTCGGCCTTCTCGTGTCGAAGACGATCCATCCGAGAGTCTATAGTTCAAGCTCTAACCTCTAAACAGAGATAACTAAAGTACCTAGTTCGCTAATCTAGATAGCTTAGGAGATGTAAAGTGTTAATTAGAGTATTTTATCTCAAATGATCCAAAAATTCACAACACATGTGAGAGTTAGGGTCTTGAGGAAGAAGGAGAAGAATAATGGAGAGAGAAAAAGAAAACACAAATGAGCAAGTGTTGTCCAAGTGAAAATTGACTCATTCTTTCTCAATGATCAAGCATGCAATATTTTCCAAAGAAAAATATCAACCATGCATGAATAGTAAAATCAAATGAAATAAACAAAGGAATAAACCATGCTTCACCGTGCCACAAATATCTCCATTTCCACCTCATTAATTTATTTTCCAAAAATAGATAAATCTAATAATGAAGTGTCCCCTTCTAGAAGCATCTCTTATAAAATTACAAGAATGCCCTCACCGTATATACATACATGTATTCGTATTGCAAAAATACGAATACGATGAGATAATAATAATCCAATAATATAATACTAGAATCTGGCTTAATCCAAAGCCCACTAATATTATCCGTCCGAACAACATCCGTGTATCCGGTACACGTATATGATCGGAACTCTGCACGTAAAACCATACGGCTTCTACATCGTTTCGCCTGAACCGGGGAAACCCTCTGTATGGGACACTAAAGACTCGATAGTATGCTGGTAGTGGGTTTAACCACAGGTCCGTCAGCAACACTAGCTGTACGTAACGGCTACCCAGGTTCCTGTCGAAAAGAAGGCCGACGAGCAAACTCATCTGAACCCCTACTGAGCCTATCCATGACAATCTTCGTACATATCGGTCTGTTCGTCTAAGAGTATCGCATATCGGGCCTAGGGGGCTGGTAAACGTCAGACCCCTAATAGCGCAATATGTCATGTCGGTGTAGAGCCCAATACATCCTGAGAAACTACTGGTGTACCTACCAGTAAATCTCACTTGTCCTGACTGGGGACTTTGTGTATTGGCTATCCAAACACAGTGCGATATCAACTCCCAATACCGGGAGAGACGAATCCTTTCTATCCACTACTGCCTCTAAGTGCTTTGGGACTACACCTAACTACTACCTGTTTGAACGAATTATTTGAGCCGTGGTAGGGTAGTAATCTAAGTTCAGTGGGAACCCACTCGAGACGAATAGTGATGTCAAGTCAACGGAATAACCTGCACTCATGTCACCGGGGAACTGCTAACTGACGATAGGTATAATACAAACCAGCAGTTCTAGCGAGTCCATCCAGTGTAACTCATAACCCAATGAGCACCTGTATACTATCTATGGTACAGCATACCAATGGCTTCGGGACAGGCCATCTCCCCTGACTGGTATGAGAAGCGTATACACTAGTCTAGTCTGAAGTTTCGATGCCCTGTCTCGATAATCCTACGACTAGGGACACGTTCAAGGATGTCCTTATGGACTACCCAGCCCCCACTAGTATGACTGCTATCACAACGCTGGTAGTCAAGCAAACATCCTAAGGTCTCTATCAATATGTATTATTGATATGCTAAAAGAAATATTATACATATATTAAGATAGAATCAAACCGGATAGCATACTATCATATTTAGCAAGACTGTTATTATATCTGTATATATCCCAAACTTCCAAAATGTAATATACAATCCAATACTATACAATAATGGCCTCTGGGGCATATATCACTAACACGTTATACATTCAATTTCTACCTGATAGTGTCTTCTACTCACGAGTTGGCAACTCACCCCATTGTGCCATAGTTTTCTTACAGGATCGACCGCTCGGATTCAGTAGCGGCTTGCTGGCACATTTCCTCTTTTAGGTGATTTGTTTGGTAGATGGGTTACACTTCAGATCGTAATTATCATTGTATATTTTATTCTTTTGTATCTAATTAAACGTCCATCAACCAAACTATGTATATTTGGTCAATTTAGAAACCAGAGATTTGTATATTCTTTTAGACTTAGAGTGAGATTTGTATATATTTTTTATACTTGAGTTCGATAATGTTTTGGTTTTCTTTACTTTCTTTTCAGAGTTGATCTTCTCTTTAGGCGTCGTATACTTACTTGCGTGGTAGTATTTCCTCCAATTGGCGAAGAGACAGCTCCCATTTAGGGATGCTTATATTATTATTGTTATATACTAATTTTGATCAAAATTTACAAAGGAGATGCTGTCCAGATTTCAAACGACGAAAATGTTTTCAAATTATAGTATATAATTCAATTGCATTCAAATGAACTTTATTTATACTTTAAAAAGAAAGAACGCGATTTAATTTATACCCCTTTTCAAAACTTCACTTCCACTATTTTCCTTAAAAGGTTTAGATTCCTGGTTTTCGGCTTACTTGGGTTACGGTGGGTTCCTATAGATTTCACGTGATTCAAGTGTCGGTTGTCGGTCACATGCCATTTCTGGGTCGTGAAAAAGTTGGTATCAAAGCGTTAGGTTTAACCTTTGTTCGAGTCTAGATTTGACTATGCGGAATCTAGAGAGTATATTTTGGAACCTAAGCTTGACCTTATGGAACTTAGACATGACTGAGGGGATATTAGACCCGAACTTTCTTTATATAGGTTGACCTTGGTTGATAGAGTAGGTAACTCAAGTAGAGTAAAATATCGTGCGTATGTTTCGTGGCATACTTAGGATACGATACTCCGCTTAAGTAATCTTAGGATATACATATCTTGATATTCGTTATTATACTCATTCTTGTGATCTATTCTCATCGATACTTATTGTGGTTCCTGTTACCATGGCTACGCGAGCTGAAAGAGTTGTGGCTAGAGATGCGGTTAGATCGAGCTCGTCAGGGACGAGGACTGACCAAGGTGTTATCCCGGTGACACAGGAACAAATCGTTATCCTTTTATGTTAGGATTTCTCGTTTGAGACAAGTGTTCAGGATCTACACCAGATGATCGGATCTTTGGTTGATGCCAGTCAGATTGAGAGGATTGTTGATGTACAGTCCACTCCAGAGATCGTTGTGTTGTATACCATGCAGACAGATGTACCAGCCGTTGCTGAGATCGATAAGGTGTTGCTTCCAGAGTTCACAAGCTGAAGCCACACAAGTTCACAGGCAGGGATGTGACAGAGGATCCTTAATCAATCTTGGATAGGATTGTTAGTGATATATGCCCTAGAGGCCATTATTGTATAGTACTGGATTGTATATTACATTTTAGAAGCTTGGTATATAGACAGATATAATAACAGTCTTGGTCAAAATGATAGTATACTATCTGGTTTGATTCTATTTTAATATGTGTATATGTTTCTTTTAACATATCGCTAGTACATATTGATAGAGCCCTTAAGATCCTTGCTTGACTACCAGCGTTGTGATGGCAATCACACTTGTGGGGGCTGGGTAGTCTATAAGCACATCCTTATACTTGTCCCTGGTTGTAGGATTATCAAGACAGGGCATCGATACTCCAGAGTAGACTGGTGTATACGCTTCTCATCCCAGTTCGGGAGATGGCCTGTCCCGCAGCCATTGGTATGCGATACCGGAGATAGTATACATGTGCTCATTGGGTTATGAGTTACACTTGACGAACTCACGGGGGAACTGCTGGTTGGGATTATATATATTGTCAGTTAGCAGTTCCCGGGTGACATGAGTATAGATTAGTCCGTTGACTTGACATCACTATTCATCTCGAGCGTGTTTTCGTTGTACTTAGATCACTACCCTACCACAGCTCAAATGAGTCGTGCAAATAGGTAGTGGTTGGGTGCAGTCCCGAAACACTTGGAGGCGGTATTGGTAAGATAGGATTCAACTCTCCCGGTATTGGGGGTTGATATCGCGCTGTGTTCGGATAGCCATTACACAAAGTTCTTGGCCAGAGCAAGTGAGCTTTATTGGTAGGTACACCATTAGTTTCTCAGGGTGTATTGGACTTTACACCGACACGACTTATTGCTCTCTTAGGGTTCTGACGGTTACCACCCCCTTAGGCCCGATATACGATACTCTTAGATGAACAAACCGGACTGTACGGAGATTATCACAGATAGGCTCAGTAGGAGTTTGGATGAGTTTGCTCGTCGGCCTTCTTATCGACAGATACCTGTGTAGCCGTTACGTACAGCTAGTGCCATTGATGGACTTGTGGTTAAACCCACTACCAGCATACTGTCGAGTCTTTAGAGTCCCACATAGGGTTTCTCTGGTTCAGGCGAAATGATGTAGAGACCGTATGGTTTTACGGCAGGGTTGCAATCATATACTTGCACTGGCTGCACAGATGTTGTTCGGACGAATAATACTAGTGGGCTTTGGTTTAAGCCAGATTCTAGTATTATATTATTGTATTATTATTATCTCATTATATTCGTATTTTTGCAGTACGAATACGGGTATGTATATACAGTGAAGGCATTCTTGTAATTTCACAAGAGAAGCTTCTAGAAGGGGACATCTCATTATTTGGATTTATCTATTTTTGCAAATAGATTAATGAGGTGGAAATTAGAGATATTTGTGGCATGGTGAAGCATGGCTCATTTCTTTGTTTATTGGATTGGGTTTACTATTGAAGCACCGTTGATATTTTCTATTGGAAAATAATCCATGCTTCATGTGAGAAGAGATGAACCATTCTTCACACTAGCCAAGACTTAGTTCATTTGCAACTTTTCTTTCTCTCTCCAATTTTCATCTCCTTCTTCCTTAAGACCTTAACCCTCACATGAGTTGTGAACCATAGGGTCAATTGAGATTAAATACTCCAATTAACACTCTACATCTTCTAAACCACCTAATTTAGTGAACTAGGTACCTTAGTTACCTGGGTTTTGAGGTTGGAGCTTGAACCACATACTCTCGGGTGGATCGTCTTTGACACAAGGAGACCGACGTTCAAGCGCGATTCGAATCTTTGAGGAGCTCAACAAGGAGAGAAGAAGAAGACCCGAAAGACAAGTAATAAAGAGGTATAAAACTCTTACCGAGTAGTTAGAACCTCCAAGTAGTATAGCTAGTTAAGATTTCTGTAAAGATCCTGGAGTTAAAGTCGGTGTTGCAAAGTCAAGAAAATCGTTTTTGTAAATTCCGCCTCCCCACAAATGCGTGTAGTGTGCGACATCGATTTACAGTGGTATCAGAGCCTACTAAATCTTAACTAGCTTGTTAGCAAGTAATTAGAACTTTGATCGACGGAAAATTGTCCGAAATCAAATTTCCATTTCATGCTTGCTGTCGATTTTAAAAACCGTTCAAAAAATTATTTCAGTGACCTTAAAAATACATGCAGGATTTTCTAAGAACAAGAAATTTTTTTGAGAATATAATCCTTTAGCTAGACTGCGGAACCGCGGCCAAACAGGTGTTTTAGCCGTGGATCCGCCGCTGAGTTGAGGACGATTTGCTCTAAATTTTTTCTGGGGTTCGGTTACTTGGAAATATGATTTTTGGTACATTTGGTTTTTACCCAGATTTGTTTGTGTACTGGTTTGTGTTGGAGATAGTGCCCTCAGAGTCAATTATTGGATCACAGGCACGTGATTGCAATGATTGAGGGAGGACCTATCCCGGGACGACAGTCTTACTCGAGATGATAGTATGCTATCTGGTTTACCTTTATCATCGTGTACTGCTTTAGGTTACCTGACAGGTCGCTATTTCACGTTGATAGAGCCCCTAGGATTCTTGCTTGACTGCCAGCAGTATAAGGGCGATCATATAAGTGAGAGCTGGAGTCTATAAGCACATCCTTAAAAGGTCCCTAGTCATGGGAGTTTCGAGACAGGGCATCGATTCTCCAGAGCAGACTAGTGTATACAGTCGAGACCCCGACGAGGGGCGGTGGCCGGTCTCACAAGCCACTGGTGTCAGTTGGTTCACCTAAGATGTATACAGGTGCTCATTGGGTTATGAGTACACCGGACAGGACTCGCCGGGAACATGCTAGTTGGTCTTATACCTGACGTCAGATAGCAGTTCCCAGGTGACATGTGTACAGGTTAGTTCATCGACCTGGGGATCGTCATTTGTCTCGTGTGAGTTCCCACTGTACTTTGATTACTACCCTACCACGGCTCAAAGGAGTCGTGCAAACAGGTTTTAGTTGGGTACAGCCCCGAGCCACATGGAGGCAGTGAGCGGATCTTCGGGGGTTCGTCTCTCCCGGTATTGGGGGTGAGGTCGCGCTGTGTCTAGGAGAGCCATTACACGAAGTCCTTGGCCAAGGCAGGAGATTTACTGGTAGGTATTCCAGTAGTATCTCAGGGTGTTCTGGGCTACACTCCGACACGACTTGTACCGCTTTTGGGGGTCTGACTTTTACCAACCCCCTAGGCCCGACATGCGATGCTCATAGACGAACGGACCGGACTGTACGGATATTGTCACTGACAGGCTCAGTAGGGTGTCAGGATGAGTTCGCTCATCGACGTCCGTTTTGGTCAATAGCCGGTGGCCCGTTACGTATTGGCTTATACCTCTGACGTGCTAGTGGTTAGATCCACAGCCATAGTATTGACGAGTCTTTAGAGTCCACCACACATTCAGTTACTCAGCTTTCGAACGAAACGCTGTAGAGGCCGTATGGAGATATGGCAGGATCCGATCAGATACGTGCGGTATTGCACGGATCAGGATCGGACCGTTAGTACTGGAGGCCGTATGGATATATGGCACGGTTCGATCAGATACGTGCGGTATTGCACGGATCAGGATCGAACGGATTTTACTAGCCGGCTTTGGTTTAAGCCGGATCCTAGTATAGTACAGTGTAGATTTTGTCTCATTGCATTTGTATCCGGTCGGAATACAGATGCGGGTGTGTATGCACAGTATCGGGGTTTTCCTGTAATTTATTACGGGACCAGTTTTCTGGAGTTGCCAGTTTGCATTCCGTTCCGGCCGGTTTTCCTTTGTTCTTTCCCGGCCGGACTTTTCCGATGGAGGGGGTTATTTGCAAGTTTGCAAATAACATTTTGTGGAGGGTTTATTTGTGAGATGAGAGATTATGATAGCATCTTTAGATTCCCTTTCCATCTTTTCTTTTGTTGCACCATCACTTGCATTAATTGAGATAAGAGAGGGTATGGGTTTGTTATGATGATGTTTTGTTTATGGTCACCTTTCTACTTTTACTACACTCACTCTCCTTCTTGGTTTTATGATGGTTGATTTTGTTTATCCCTCCACCATTCTCACATTTTGATGAGGCCGGCCACAAATTGAGGGAGAGAGAGGAGTTTTCATTTTTGAGCTTGTGGCATTCTTGATCTCATTTCATGCTAGAAAAATGCAAGCACCATTTTTCTTATCTTGATTCCTCCATCTATCAAATGGCAACATCCACTATCCCAATATGAGACATGAGTCCTACACATATTCTACAGCATATCTTGGGCATGTCGACTTGCCAGCTTCATGCCCGAGTTGCCTCGGTATAGAGGCGGGAGCCCGTAATAGATGCAGGCGACGTGGTGCCCTTCCGGCGAGGAGATGGAGACCGGACATTCCGCGTGAGATCGGGACGACGACGAGAAGACCGGAGGACTCGGATCACTCGGTATATCTCTTCCCCATCTTGTAGTTAGCTAGAACTAGTTTAATGGTCCGATCCGGGTGTTTAGTGCGCGGTGGTGCCGGTTTGCTAAGTTCGCAAAATTAAAGTTTATCACCGCTTCCGCATTTGGCCGTCGGATTGACGTCCGGGGCGCCGCCGTGTACTTATAGTGGTATCAGAGCCTCGCCATTAACTTCGTCTAGCTTTGTTTGATGTGTTTGCATTTCCGATCGACCAAAATTCCAAAAACTCGCGTTTTTCCTCACATCAGTTTTCTGTCGAAATTTTTTGAACTCCAAAAATTTTTCAGGTTGTAAAAAACTAATGTACTGGAAATTCTAAAACTACTGGAAAAATTCGACACAGTCAGTCGACCACTGAAGCGCGGAACCGCGGCCAAACCCCCCCTTGGGCCGCGGTTCCGCCGCACATTGGTGTCGTCACTGCATCATTTTTTTCCAGTGGGCTTATGGGCTAATTTTAGGGGTTTTGGAATATTAATATTGGGCCCAGAATTTCTGTGAGTACTACAGTATTGCTTGGGGGCCCACTTATTAATTTTTGATCGATCGGATATTTTAAACACATTTTTCACAGTATTTACATTATATCTGCGACCGTGAATGTCACTCGATCGGTAAATCCGGTCTAAGTGCTATAGCCCGGTTAGACGGATTTGCGAACGTGACTTTCACGTTGATGTTCTGTGTTTTGCTGTGATGTTGCGGATCGGTCGTGGGGATAGCCTGGATGCAATGCTAGTACAGTGTTGTTGTATTATGTACATTTGATATTGCGGGGCGAGCGTCCGACATGTGGACTGTCGTCACTGCCTGTTTGTATTATTCTTTTGGGGCACGACCTGGTTGCGGTCGATGTACTCGTTGTATGTATATTTTACTTTCTGTACTAGGATTACCCCGTGGAGGGGTGCACGGATAGCCGGGTTCAAGAGGGCAACAAGCCCGCATCTCATGGCATTGAGACGGAGGGGGCTTTACTCTAGGATTGGCGGGCTATTCGCCGCACTCGTAGGGGGTACAGGTTGACCCAGGAGGGGTGCCCAAGTTACCGGATTCTGTGAAGTGCTGGGTGGTCCTTTCACGGTGCTGAAGGGGGCTTCCTCGCTTCAGGTTTTGGCGGGTGACTTGCCGCGCCCGTAGGGGTCTAGGATTTCATTTTACAGGCTATCCACACGACCAGGGGAACGTCGGGTTTCAGTAGTGGCTCTGTGAAACCCGAGGATCCCAGATATCTGTATTGTTCTGTGATGCTGTACATTTCTGTGATGTTGCATTTTATCACGCCTTGAGCGAATATATTATATTGGTATATATATTAGTAGATGTTGTATATGTTTTGCATCCGCGCTAGTCCAGTCCCCGCTCTGTCGTTAGTTAGCTAACCTAACGGGTAATGACGGGACCCAGTGGCGAATGCGGATGGCATATACGTACGTCAGTATATTTTCGTTCTTTGTGGTGTGATCAATTGATGGGACTGCGTTGATTCGGATCAATGCAAGTTAAAACAAACCTATTCTGATGTTGTTGGAACACTTTTCAAAAAGCTGTTATTGCAAGGACGTTCACTTTTGTTTTGCATCGTGGTATTCATTTGGAATATCCTGCTCCTCAGTCGACGAGGCAAGGGCCGAGATCCCTTCACCGGGAGTGACCCCTTGGACAGAAGTTTGCGTCAGGGCACTAACTTCACTATAGCCGATTACTTTTGCTTTGCATCGCGGTATTCATTTGGAATATCCTGCACCCCATTCTACGGGGAAAGAGCCGAGATCCCTTCACCGGGAGTGACTTCTTTAGTAAAGGTTTTCGTCACTATATTTTCTAAAAAGCTATCCGTTCCTTCAACGATATCAAGTTCATTACGTTAAAGGTTTTCGCCAGAAACCATTCGTAGCCCTCCATCATTTCAGTTAAATATTCGGTAGTATTCAAGCTATGTATTTTGACCTCACGCCAAGGCATAGTGTTTGGTAGTTGCCGGGTATTTATCTGTTGCATAGATAGATGCGTTGGTTTGGGACAGTCGTACTACTATTTTGGCCTACGTCAAGGGTATGTACGGGTGGGTTCAAATTAACCTGGACAATGATGGGTAGAACTTGACATGTGACTTATGATATTTTGACCTCACGCCAAGGTCATAATAGCATGGGGTAGAAATCCACATCGGAAGTTTCAAAAGAACTGAAACTTGCCAGATATGCGCATACCTTCTGGAGTGTTATAGCGTGAGCGGATTCCGTCACGTTATCATGCGATGATAGTTGGATCCCGATTCCCACTGATGAGTTGGTTTACTCCTTGGGTGACCCCGACTAATTCTTCTTTCAGGTTTGGAGGAGAATTTGAGGTACAGTGGGAGGTTTCCAGATTAGATAAATTGGTAACCATTCTGATCTAGGGTAGAGTGCACGCTGAGTGTTTCTTTTCTCTCTCTCTTTGGCAGCGACCATTGACCCGACCCTAGACTTTGACTCAGTGACCAAGTTGACCGAACCTTCTTAACACTGGCTTTTGGATTGTCAGAGTTGCAGACCTCATTGCCACTCCTACTTTTACCCTTTTCTCCAGGACACCCGTATTACTACGAAGATCCACAGTTTATTGGATACTCCATCGTATGGTTATATACGAACTCGAAAGGAACTTGTTCCAGTTCGGGGATGGATTCTGGTCCAGGAGAAATAGGAATAAGGTTTATTCAGTTGTCTTTTCCCTTTTACCTTCTCTCAAGTTGTGAGTACTCCTTGGTTTAGGAGATAGTACACCTATTATGCAAATTGGATAGTCTTCTTCCAAACCTTAAGCTGGTGCCAACCGGTAGGGAATGAAGAAAACCAATTAGCCTAAACGGTGTGCAGAAGGTATTAAGATTAAGACAAAGCAAGGGATTAGTAAGAGGGCAAAGTAAATTGCGACTGATATTCACGACCAAACCAAGTATTTCTTCGCCAATCCTAAATCACCTTTGTATTTCTCCAGGACACTCCGTATCACTACGAAGATCCACAGTTTATTGGATACTCCATCGTATGGTTATATACGAACTCGAAAGGAACTTGTTCCAGTTCGGGGATGGATTCTGGTCCAGGAGAAATAGAAATAAGGTTTATTCGGTTGTCTTTTATCTTCACCTTCTCTCGCATTGCGAGTGCTCCTAGGGTTAGGACAGTACACCCATTATGCTTATTGGATAGTCTTCTTCCAAACCATAGGCTGGTGCCGAACGGTAGGGAAGGAAGAAAACCAATTGGCCTAAAGGGGTGTGCAGAAGGTAATGACTAAAGACATATAAAGGGATTTGGAGAGGTGGCAAAGAATTATACGGTTATAGTTGTGAATCTGGATAATGGTAGAGGCATTACTAGGAATACCGGGATACCCCATCGAAACATTTCAATGTTTCAGTTCAACTGTGTACTGTTAAAAGAAAACTGATTTCCCGATTAGATACTTACTCCAGGGTATGTATTTACCAGGTATGATTCTCACATCTGTATGGTTTTACAGATGATGAGTGGGAGTAGGTTATTGGGAATAGGGTGATCATCCTCATTATATCGGGATTCGTTGTAATCGGTGATATTTGAGGAGATCATCTGGGCTGTTTGCCGGTCGGCAAATATTTGGTTTTGAATATCCGCTGTTGTGCACCAATTTCAAATTGATATATCTGTACGTCTATTTTCATAGAGTGAGATATACCTTTTGATATTATGTCGATGAAATTTACCTATATCAGTGGATGGTTAGGTAAGGAGCATTAAACAGCGGTGTAATTCTTCTTAACCATAAGTACAGTTTTCAAGTTACGACACACAGTGAAAGAGTTGTTAGACTCAGCGGACTTATACAGAGTATTGTATGTTGTCCAGTGTCCATTAGGACAGAGGGGTTGGTCCTCATACTATATTCTGTTTACTTTTAACTTCTCTAGTTCTTAGACATGTGTTTCGTAGAAACACAGGGTCTAAGTTTTGAGGAGTTATAGGTATTTGAATAGAGTAGAGAACCAGGTGTAGCAAGTATCGGGATTCTTCAAAGTGATAGAAGATGTAGATACTTGTGTATGGTATTCAGTTGATAGTAATGATAAAGAGAAATTGCTTCTCTTTCAGGTTACTCATAATTGGAAGCATTCCTAAGTTGAGTAACGCCGATCGGCCTCCTTCCATTTAGTTGGCATGCACTGGAGATAGCTGCATGATTTGAATCTGGTTCAATTAAATCAGTGCCTCTGGTTCTATATTGGATATAGTACAGTTCATATCTTAACATTGTTAAGGTACGGGGAGTTGTCCGGCTTATGATTAAAACCAAACTCTGGATAACTCAAGGCACGTTTCTGTAATGGCTGTTTGTGGGTTGACCCAGGCTATGATGAGGGTTGATTCTCTACCATCTGGGAGATCAATAGTAAGATTGTTCTAGACTCGCCACAGTTTTAATAAAAATGGATTTTTTCAAAAACAGTAGTGGGAGTATGGTAGAACTGGAAGTGATTCCAGAACTGCAAATGATTACTGAAGATTTGATAAGGAACCTAAAGATTCAATCTGATTTGACATTCCATTGGCCACTCCGCAGATACGGTGGGTAACTTCAGGCACCCGAGAGGTACTCCGGTAGCCTCAAGGACGGTGACAGGGAAGTTCTTGTTTACCCACACTTGCCATTGTTGTTGTTCCAGGCTGCGAGACCCGGCAGGAGGATGAGTATAGCGTCGTTCTAAACTAGCTTTAGAAGTACACATCTATATGACTCTGCCAGAGGGTTGTCGTAGTCAGTGGGAGCAGCGGAAGCATTGGTGGACATCAGGCTTATGTCTATTTATAGACTAAAGCAGATATAGCGGAGATAGATCATCTATTTCTGATGTGACAGTCATAGGTTTGACGTCATCAGAATAGGGGATGGATCTGTTGAGAAGGTAGTAGGATGTGATATCCGGGTTTTGGATGACATACACAAAGTAGGAAGTGATATTCCTATACTACGATCGGTAATACTTTGGTCGTCACACAGTGGTTTCTCCACAAAGGAAATGGATTTTGTATCAGACATACTGGTTACTAGATCTATGGTTTTAGGTCTAGATTTGGGTGGTTTCCCAATCTAGGTACTTTGACAGCATTCTAAGAGTATTTAGAATAGACGACTCCTGGCATGGTAGTGTACCTGCAGGTGATGGAGTCGCCCTCTCTAAAGGTGTCTTATAGACTAAAGTAGAGAGGGATGTGCATGATTGGCAGATCACTTGCTTAGGCAATTGAGTCAATCATGAGATGTCAAGTACCACACCAGATGTTGTTCTTGCACTAGATGCAATAAGTTGACATTGATCCAATCCTGGAGAAACAGTCGGAAGCAGTTTTAGAACATAAGTGGATGTTCTAGGGATATGATAACGACAGCCTCATTTGGGAGACAGTTATCATTCCAGGCTTCCAAGGTGACATGGACGACAAGGAGGTTGTCAGAGTTATAGTTTTCCCTCTAACGAGGGGCAGTATTTTGGACAGGTGATCCAAGGCAATACTGAGGGAGGCATGGCGCAGGATACTGATTAAGTTCAGTTGACGATACAGTAGAAGAAGTATGGATTTGGAGTTCATTTATGAACTAGGTCCCATCAGACATCCAGACATTCTAAGACAGGTATTGCTCATTTCGGGAGATGGCTTTCTCCGCGAACTTAAGATATAGAGAGGCATAGAAAGAAACTTCTAGGCGGATCCACTCACTGAGGCTATTCCTCGATCGCAAGAGTTTCGCAAACAGGCTTTGTGAGACTGACTAGTAGAGGAGTTGGGTGTTCGGTATCACACGGGCTGTGAGTATGCGACATCGCAATAATTAGCCTTGAGTGCAAGTGGGAGATTGTTGGAAATAGTGCCCTCAGAGTCAATTATTGGATCACAGGCACGTGATTGCAATGATTGAGGGAGGACCTATCCCGGGACGACAGTCTTACTCGAGATGATAGTATGCTATCTGGTTTACCTTTATCATCGTGTACTGCTTTAGGTGACCTGACAGGTCGCTATTGCACGTTGATAGAGCCCCTAGGATTCTTGTTTGACTGCCAGCAGTATGAGGGCGATCATATAAGTGAGAGCTGGAGTCTATAAGCACATCCTTAAAAGGTCCCTAGTCGTGGGAGTTTCGAGACAGGGCATCGATTCTCCAGAGCAGACTAGTGTATACAGTCGAGACCCCGACGAGGGGCGGTGGCCGGTCTCACAAGCCACTGGTGTCAGTTGGTTCACCTAAGATGTATACAGGTGCTCATTGGGTTATGAGTACACCGGACAGGACTCGCCGGGAACATGCTAGTTGGTCTTATACCTGACGTCAGATAGCAGTTCCCAGGTGACATGTGTACAGGTTAGTTCATCGACCTGGGGATCGTCATTTGTCTCGTATGAGTTCCCACTGTACTTTGATTACTACCCTACCACGGCTCAAAGGAGTCGTGCAAACAGGTTTTAGTTGGGTACAGCCCCGAGCCACATGGAGGCAGTGAGCGGATCTTCGGGGGTTCGTCTCTCCCGGTATTGGGGGTGAGGTCGCGCTGTGTCTAGGAGAGCCATTACACGAAGTCCTTGGCCAAGGCAGGAGATTTACTGGTAGGTATTCCAGTAGTATCTCAGGGTGTTCTGGGCTACACTCCGACACGACTTGTACCGCTTTTGGGGGTCTGACTTTTACCAACCCCCTAGGCCCGACATGCGATACTCATAGACGAACGGACCGGACTGTACGGATATTGTCACTGACAGGCTCAGTAGGGTGTCAGGATGAGTTCGCTCATCGACGTCCCTTTTGGTCAATAGCCGGTGGCCCGTTACGTATTGGCTTATACTTCTGACGTGCTAGTGGTTAAATCCACAGCCATAGTATTGACGAGTCTTTAGAGTCCACCACACATTCAGTTACTCAGCTTTCGGGCGAAACGCTGTAGAGGCCGTATAGAGATATGGCAGGATCCGATCAGATACGTGCGGTATTGCACGGATCAGGATCGGACCGTTAGTACTGGAGGCCGTATGGATATATGGCACGGTTCGATCAGATACGTGCGGTATTGCACGGATCAGAATCGAACGGATTTTACTAGCCGGCTTTGGTTTAAGCCGGATCCTAGTATAGTACAGTGTAGATTTTGTCTCATTGCATTTGTATCCGGTCGGAATACAGATGCGGGTGTGTATGCACAGTATCGGGGTTTTCCTGTAATTTATTACGGGACCAGTTTTCTGGAGTTGCCAGTTTGCATTCCGTTCCGGCCGGTTTTCCTTTGTTCTTTCCCGGCCGGACTTTTCCGATGGAGGGGGTTATTTGCAAGTTTGCAAATAACATTTTGTGGAGGGTTTATTTGTGAGATGAGATATTATGATAGCATCTTTAGATTCCCTTTCCATCTTTTCTTTTGTTGCACCATCACTTGTATTAATTGAGATAAGAGAGGGTATGGGTTTGTTATGATGATGTTTTGTTTATGGTCACCTTTCTACTTTTACTACACTCACTCTCCTTCTTGGTTTTATGATGGTTGATTTTGTTTATCCCTCCACCATTCTCACATTTTGATGAGGCCGGCCACAAATTGAGGGAGAGAGAGGAGTTTTCATTTTTGAGCTTGTGGCATTCTTGATCTCATTTCATGCTAGAAAAATGCAAGCACCATTTTTCTTATCTTGATTCCTCCATCTATCAAATGGCAACATCCACTACCCCAATATGAGACATGAGTCCTATACATATTCTACAGCATATCTTGGGCATGTCGACTTGCCAGCTTCATGCCCGAGTTGCCTCGGTATAGAGGCGGGAGCCCGTAATAGATGCAGGCGACGTGGTGCCCTTCCGGCGAGGAGATGGAGACCGGACATTCCGCGTGAGATCGGGACGACGACGAGAAGACCGGAGGACTCGGATCACTCGGTATATCTCTTCCCCATCTTGTAGTTAGCTAGAACTAGTTTAATGGTCCGATCCGGGTGTTTAGTGCGCGGTGGTGCCGGTTTGCTAAGTTCGCAAAATTAAAGTTTATCACCGCTTCCGCATTTGGCCGTCGGATTGACGTCCGGGGCGCCGCCGTGCACTTACAGTTTGTGCATGGGGTAAACATGGAATGTTATTATCGATCGAAATTCTAAGTTTTTTCTTAACAGTGTTCCTATGTTTGTATATGTGTTGCTAAACGTTTGCTAATTGCTATATGTCGATTAGTGGGGGTTGGACATATTTGTATCTTGTTGATGCTTTGTGTATATGAAGTATTGGATCGTCGTGAATGAATAGCCGGGGGATGTGAGAAGAGTGTTCTTTTCTTTCATTCATGTATATTTGTAATTGATGTAATATTCTTTTGCGGGGCACATCCGGGTTGAGGTTGTAGCCACCGTTGTATTATTTCATTTACTTTTTCTTGCACCTAGGATAGACCCAAGGTGGGGTGCACAAACTACCGGGTTCTTGAAATGCTGAGTGGCCTACTCATTTTATTGAGAGAGGTTGCTTCACTTCGAAAATTTGGCGGGTAGTTTGCCGCATCCGTAGGGGTCTAGGGTAGGGTTTGGTTATTCATCATGACCGTGGAATCCGTCTTTCCTTATAGGCTAAAACGAAATATAGAAATCCTAGTATATCCAATATATTCATCTGTGTTGCTGTGATCTATGATCTGGAATGCCTATTATTGCGTGAGATGAATGGATATATATATATATATATATATTGTATATAATAAAAGTTGCTTATGTTTTGCACCCGCGCTAATCCAGCCCCCGCTCTGCCGTTAATTAAGTACCCTAACGGTGCATGATGGGGCCCCGTGGCGAATGCGAATGGCATAAGCATACGTGCTATTTTCGTTTCTTTCTGTAATGATAGGGTTAAATGATGGGACCACATTAATATTGATTAATGCAAAGAAAACAAACCAAAGTTAAATCGTTGGAACAATTTCAAAACCACTCGGTTTTCTTGAAAAACAACTTTTAAATGCGGAGCCTAAACCACTCCTTTTAAAAGATATCATGGTTCCTTCGACTATCTCAAGTTCATTACGTTCACGGTTTTCGCCAAAACCAGTCGTAGCCCTCCGTCATTTCAGATGGGTATTCAGTAGTATTTAAGATATGTATTTTGACCCTCACCAAGGAATAGTGATTGGTAGCTGCTGAGTATACATTTGTAGCATAGATAGATGTGTTAATTTAGGATAGGCGTACAGCAATTTTGGCCTTCGTCAAGAGTTTGTACGAATGAGTTCAAATTAACCTGGACAATGACGGGTAGAACTAGACTTGCATCTTATGATATGTTGGCCTTCGTCAAGGTTATAAGAGCCTGGGGAAAAAATCCATATCGGAAGTTTCAAAAGAAAAAGAAACTTGCTAGTTTTGCATACCATCTGGAGTGTGATGATTTTGTTACGATTCCTTCAAAGTTGTCATGCAATGATAGTTGGATCCCGATCCCACCGTGAGTTATGTTACTCCTCGGGAGATTTTTTCACTAAACAATCAATACTATAAACCAAGTAGGTGCCTAAAACAGTGTTAGCGGGGCTACGCCTCCAGGAAAAAGAGATTATGTAATTAAGGAACTTCGCGAAAGCGTTGGAAAACCTCCCTTGAAATACCAACACTAGCGTGGCCGAAAGGTTAATCAAGAATTGTAGGGTGAGATTAATCCTGACTAATTCTTCTTTTATAGTTTGAAGGAGGAGTCAAGTAACAGTGGGAACCATCCTGTTTAGATAAACTAATAACCAATCTAAACTTGCAAGAGTATCATGCTGAGTATTTTCTTCTCTCTCTCCTAATAGCAGCGACCAAGATGACCGGGATTAAGTTACTGCTAGATAAAAATAAATTGACGGGGCCAAAGTATAAAGATTGGCTAAGGAATGTTCAGATGGCCATTACCTACGACAAGCTGGACTACCTTCTTACTACTAAAGCCCCCGTCGTCCCAGGTCTAGATTCCACCGTCACGGATGTTGAGATCCGTAAGACATGGAAAATAGATTATGCGAGAGTCGAGTGCCTTGTGCTCGCCTCAATGTATAATGAACACCAGAGGCGGCACGAGAAGATGGACTTAGCTTCCATCTTTCTCCATACCAAAGATTTATATGGAGAGCAATCTCGTATCGCAAAATATGGGATCTTGAAGAAATTGTTTCAGACGAGATTGGTTGTCGGGTCATCTATAGGGGACCACATCCTTAAGATGATCAGTTGTATTGAAGAGCTCACGGACCTTGGGACCACGTTGGAGAACGAGTTATATACAGACTTGATTCTACAATCCCTTCTCTCTACCTACGCCCAGTTTATCTTGAATTTCAATATTCAAGTAAAGGAAGTTACACTTCTAGAACTCCTCAACATGTTGATGAGTGCAGAGGGCACCCTAAGGAATACCAGGAAGATACCCGCTCTGCTTATTGGGGAATCTTCCTCTTCTATATCCAAGGCGAAAGCCAAGGGGAAGAAGAAGAAGGCCCACACCAAGCCGAAAGGCGGTGTCAGTAAGGTAGAAGGAAAGGGAAGGTCAAAAGTTTCGGGGCCAACTGTAGGGAAGAAAGAATGTTTCTATTGTCACAGGAAAGGCCATTGGAAGAAGGACTGCAGGGCCTGGAAAGCCCAGAACTAGGATTCGAAGCACGTTGTGGTTCCGGTTTTAGGTGTGTTTATGATTGAAAACTGTCTGTCAATCAACACTACTTCCTGGGTATTGGATACCGGATCAGGATTTCATATCTGTAATTCATTGCAGGCGTTAAGAAACCGTAGAGCTTTGAAAGCAGGTGATATGACTCTCAGGGTTGCTAACGGAACGAGCGTGGATGATGTATCCGTAGGGGAATATCACCTAGGATTGACAAGTAGAAACACTTTGATTTTGCGTAACTGTTTTTGTGTACCTACTTTAACATGTAATATCATCGCTGTATTTTTACTATCTAAAGAAGGTTATGATTTTACATTTGTAAGCGATGTCGTAAATATCCACCTTAATCATGGTTTGATTGAGTCAAGTACGCTAGACAACGGTATATACATATTAAATCAATACCATGTTTTCAATGTCCAGAACACACTTAAAAGAAAGTCTCCAGAATTAAATCAAGCTTTCTTATGGCATTGTAGACTGGGTCACATCAATGAAACACGGTTGACGAAGTTATATAAAGAGTGATATTTGAATCCGTTTGAATATCTGTCTTATACAACTTGTTAATCATGTCTCAAATGAAAGATGACAAAGACTTTGTTTACTGGACACATGGTAAGAGCCAGCGAGCTCTTGGGATTTATACAAAGCGACGTGTGCGGTCCAATGTCTACACATCCAAGAAGTGGTTATTCCTACTTCATTACTTTTACGAATGATTTCTCAAGGTATGGATATATATTCTTGATGAAACAGTAAATCCGAGGCCTTTGAGAAATTCCAGGAATATAAGAATGAAGTGGAAAAACAAACATGCAAAAGTATCAAGACACTTAGATCTGATCGAGTTGGTGAATATTTAAGTGTCAAGTTCCTGGATTATTTAAAAGAGAATGGAATTCTCTCTCAGCTTACTCCTCCATACACACCTCAACACAACGGTGTATCGGAAAGGCGGAATAGCACCCTATTGGATATGGTACGTTTCATGATAAGTAACGCTGAGTTACCGTGATCCTTCTGGGGTTATGCACTAAAATCAACTGCATATCTTTTGAACAAGGTTCCTACTAAGTCAGTGCCTACCACACCATATGAAATGTGGAGTGGGAAGAAATCCTATCTTAAGTATCTAAAGATATGGGGATGTCAAGATTTTGTCAAAAAGCAGCATGGGATAAGCTCGAGGCACGCTCAGTACTGTGTAAGTTTGTGGGATACCCAAAAAACTCCAGGGGGTATCTTTCTATTACGCGGAGGAACAAAAAGTTTTTGTTTCTCGGCATGCCCACTTTTTGGAAACTCAATTTCTTGAAAAAGAAATAAGTGGGAGCGCAATAGAACTGGAAGAAATTCCAGAACCACAAACTATTACTAAAAGCATGGCGGAACCAGAAGTTTCAAAGGAACCATACGTCCCTACGCCACTCCGCAGATCTAGTAGGTAGTCTCATCCGCCCGAGAGATAATAAGGTTTTCTCATAGAAGGAGATAGAGAGGATTGCATCATTAACGATGATGAGCTAACTTGTTTCCAGCAAGCCATTAGGAGCAAAGACTCAGTAAAATGGCTATATGCAATGCGGACCGAAATGGAATCCATGTACACCTACAAAGTATGGACTTTGGACATTGCGCCAAAAAGGGTAAAACCCAGGCTGCAAATGGATCTTCAGAAAGAAGATTGGTGCAAATGGACAGGTTGAAACCTATAAGGCTAGACTTGTTGCAAAAGGTTTTTGTCAAAAACCTGGTTTGGACTATGATGAAACATTTTTCCCAGTGGCTATGCTTAAACCCATTCAGATCCTTCTTGCCATTGCTGCCTTCCATGATTATGAAATTTGGCCGATGGACGTAAAGACCACTTTTATGAATGGAAATTTGGAAGAGTGTGTTTATATGGATCAGCCAGAGGGTTTCATAGAGAGTGGGAGCAGCGGAAAAGTGTGTAAGTTGCTTAAATCCATTTACGGATTAAAGTAGGTGTTCATCGCTGAAAGACGCGGCCGGGACGTTAGGACGTCTGGCTTGAATTTTGGGGGCAGAGGACAGAACCTGATTGTTTTTGCATGCATCGATATTTACTGAAAAGATTTTAAAAGAGGTATAGTCTCACTATTTTCCTTCGTGTCAATGAGCGACACAAGATTTTCCAAAAACAAAACCCTTCTAAGATACTTTCAACAAGGCAGGATGTATAACTTAAGCAAAACGCGTGTGTGTGTATCTTCACAAATGAGCGTCCGCTACTTGTACCATAATATAGGCATCATACGACGATTTGAAAAGAATTTTCATACATTTTCAGTTATTTAAATGATTTTACTATGATGCGTACTATAAATGTATTGTAGCCCGGATTAGATTGTACTTGATTTAAACAGTAGATTTCGCAACTTGCGTTTTCATCATAACTCGTATGATTTGCATGACGTTTGACGGAGTTTCGATTATTGAGTTTTGCACTTGTTTTCATGCGCATGCGTTGCACTATGATATTTTTATCTTTTTTTATGATTTCAGAGCCCTGTTGATTGGATTTGATTTACTGAATTGTTTTAATACTTGGGGGGTTTAAATTTAAATTCGAGAATCGAATTTATTTAAGGGGGGAATACGGTAACATTTCAGAAAATAGAAAATATTATTTTTGAATTTAAATAATAAAATAATAAATTTACGGATATTCTACGAGTATGGATTTGAGTTTTAGTAGAATGGTATAATATACCTATATTTTTGGAAAATAATTATAATTTAAAAAGGAATTATTAATTTCGAAAGCATTTATTTAATTGAGTGTTTTTATAAATGAGTATATAATTATTTTCATACAATTTAAGGTTAAAATTAATTAGTGTTTAACTAATTACTACACTAAACCGTATTTTATTTTGTTAACCATGCTTGTATGCATGACATATTATTTATATGTTTTCTTTTCTTTTATTTGTTATGGTTTTATGTTTCCTTAAGAGAAAAAGAAAAGAAATGAAAAAGAAAAATGAGAGGGAGACAAGAGGACATAGAGGTATGGGTATGAGAGAGAAGGAGAGTGAGAGAGATATGGTTACTACAACCATAGAAAATTATTCACTTCATTCTCACCTCATTTCTTCATCTCCTCCTCCTCCTATCTCCACCTTCTCCACCACCTTCTACCATCATGCCTTACCCCACAAACCACCTCAAAACACACAAAAATCTTTACTAAATATTCCTAACCTCATCCTAAACTTTATGGCATGATCAAGATTTCGTCTTGAGCTCTTTTGGCCATCTTGGAATTTTCTTGAGTTGCTTTTTGAGATAATAACCATACTTTTAGATAAGTTTTTAAGTATCCTTGCCTTCACAACTAGTTTAGAGTTACAATGTAACATTTCAGAAAAATAAAATATTATTTTTGGGAATTTTTATAATTAAATAATATTATATTGAATATTTTAATAAGGCGGTATAATTAAATATCGATAAATTAGGAAAAAATTTGGAAAATTATGGAAATTACTAAAAAGAGGGCGTTTTATTGGATTTAAGCAAATTGTGAAATTTTATGATTAATTATATTCCATTTTAATGCTAATCGCGATTAAATATCGCTAATCGCGCATTAAGCTTGTTTTGTGCAAAACATGCACCATGTCACATTTACAAACACTTGTTACAATTTCTACCATGGCTTTTCTTTTTCTCTTCATACTTTGTTTGGGTTTTAGAATGAGAAGAAAAGAAAAGAAAAACAAAATAAAAAGGGAAAATAGTAAACAAATGAGCATGGGCAAGTGAGAGAGTGTGAGGGGTCAAGAGAGAACCATACCCATTTGTCCTCCTCATTTTCTTCATCTCTTTCTCTCTCCCTTTTACTCCATGGCTGCCTCTCCCTCTCCCCCTTCCTCTTCATCCTCAAAACACCTCATTTCCCACCTCAAAACACCTCACTCACTTCATTAAAATTATGCACAAGCCTTCTAGCTTCACTTTGGACCAAGAAAGCAAGGATTTTGGACACATGGGGCAACTCAAGAATTTTCTTGAGTTGCAAAGTGAGGTAATTTCTGAACCATTAGCATAGTATTTCCATTGCTTTTACATCCATGTTTGATTAGAACCAATTTAGTGTCGTTTAGTGAGGTTTGGAAATTTCTAGTTAGGATTTAGGAAATTCTTGAGTTGTGATGTATAATTGAGATTAGTAGTGACCTTAAACCCCCTTTAGTGATATCATATTGGACTAAAACCTGAGACTTAACCCCCAAATACGAACTTTGAAATTCTGCAGATACGGAAATTGTGGGAATTGTGATGGTTTTTTGTTATCTGCTAACACCCAGGGACTCAAAATTTATTTAGCGAACACAAAGAGATGTGCAGGTGATTTAGAGCATACCCTAAAGACCCGAGCCCCTACCCTAACACCTTGGCCACAATAAAATTCCACCTGGCCACAATTTGCGGCCAAGACTTGACCTGGGTGCCTCATTCTTGGTTCATAGATCCATTAGCAGTAAACTAGACGCTTTGTATATGCAAAATTGGCTAATTTCACCAAGGGTAAAATCTGGGACCATTTTCATGAGCTGTTGTTTTGATTCAGGGTTATATTTTTCGTATTTTGGATTCTGGATTTTAGTATTTGTGTTTTACCTCGATCACTTGACGTTTTTACGACGATATCGAGGGTTGTTTGATGGTTTGAAAGGCGTAGTCTGTAGGTTCTAACCTATAGACTTTTAGCGTGTCATTTTGATTTGGATTTGGATTTTAATGCGATATAATACGTTGTGACATGTAGGTACCCCCATAAGAACTTCGAGACGATAAGAAAGCGCGTGGCGACGTCGGCAACGGCAAGCGAAGAGCAAGGTGAGTAGATTATATCTACGGGGGGATTCGGGTGGATGGCATATAGCACCCCCGCAGTTCGTAGTGTAGTTGATGATATGTTATATATTTACATATGTGTTGTGAATTTGGATGATAGTGTCGTGGTTGATTTCTTAGTCGCGAACCATAGAATAGATTTGCACACACACCCTTGCATGCATTATTATTATTACTTGTGCGTATATGGGGATACGTATATATATATACACACACACACATAGGTATGGGACTATGTATATATATACGTATACCTATACTTGGATAATGAGGATAGTGGATGATATTCGGAGATGGGTCGATGAGATTTAGCTTGATGCCGTGAGATCGGTGATATATTTTGGTTCGTATTATGAGATACGACATGAGATTATAGCGGGCCTTTAGGCGTGTGTTTTCATACACGTAGATATATATATATAGATGGTATCAGTATGTACTACCCCTAATACAGGATATAATGATAATGGATACCAGATGAATAATGAGATGAATATGATATTTGACCCATACCCAGATTTGGGATGCCGTACGACGGATTTACGTACGAGCTATATATTGATGAGAGATCCGTACTCTTGACTCGAGGATATCATAATATATATTTTGTCGTATGTGATACTATTGAGGAGGGATCACCGACTATTATATTTATATGTATCGACTCAGATTTAGGTGGTTTCCTTACCTGTCGATTAGTCCTATAGTTTACTTATAGATGTTAGACTAGACTCGGGTCATACCTATTTCAAAAACTAATGAATCGTGAGTATTTGAAAGACAGGCCAAAAGATACTACGAAGATTTTCAAAGGATGTACTTTTTCATAAAAACACCGTAAACACCACGATTCGTGCAACTTTCAAATACCAAAAACTGTATGACTCGTATATAGGAATGTATATTTCTTTATTGCTGCATTATTATTCATTTACCATTTATTCTACTGCTCGCACTGCATTGCATGCTTATTTATTATTGATTCATATTCCATTATGCATATGACATATAGCATACCTGTATACCTACATGCTTACACATATGCCTTTACATAGTTACATATTCACCTTTATATGATGTTGTATGAATTTAGAGAATTTAGGAACCGCATGATATATTTTATAACTTGTTGCAGTTAAATAGCGATTTTTCCTTATATGATCAAATTACTGTTTCATGTTGCATATATTATATTCATGGGTTCCGCATTAAGATCTGGTTTTCATATGATATTTTCTGGATTGTTTTACTCCTGCGTATATATATCAGTGGTATGGGACACTGATATATATATGTATACCCATCGTATATATATATCAGTGGTATGGGACGCTGCTGATATATATATATATATATATATATATATATATATATATATATATATATATAGACACACACACACACACCTACATCATATATCATCATAATGGTATATGCATATATACTTATTCATTATATGGTGTGGGCCTATATGGTCCATGAGAAGGGCCTATGTGCTCGGGGCCTATGTGCTCGATATGAGGGGCCTATATGGTCGATGAGAGGGGTCTATGTGCTCGGGGCCTATGTGCTCGATGTGAGGGGCTTATATGGTCGATGAGAGGGGCATATGTGCTCGGGGCCTATATGCTCGATATTGGATATTGGATATATGAGATTTATTTGATATTGGGATATATATTTTGTGTCGATGCTTGACATTGATTTTCTGATGATTTCATTAATGATACTTAAATGTTTATACAGAAACTTCATTATATTAAGAAAACAGTTTTCTCATTCATGATGTCTTCTGTTTTCATTTTACCGCATTCATACCTCATATTTATGATATGTTGCTAGCTGAGGCACTGACACGAGCACGTAGTATTACGCTTATGTTTAGATGTTTACCCTTGCCACCTTTTCATGCTTCATATTTTATCATATTGAGGATATGTATATATTACTGATCGTTTGACCTAGGATTGAGTCATACATATGATTTCTGCTCTGTGATGTTTTCTACTCACGAGTTGGCAACTCACCCCCGTTGTGCTACAATTTCTTGCAGGTTTTGCCGTACAGGTTTCGTTGCGATTTTGCTGGCACACTGCTTTCCTTCCGGATGATTGCTTTGGTAGGTGGGTTCACTTGTATCGTGACCACCATTATACATTTATTTATTTTCAGCTGTATCTAGTAAAACTCCATCAACTAGACATGTATATGTATTTGACTTAGAGACCAGTTGTATATTCTTTCGACCTTAGAGTCGCGCGTTGTATTATTATGGGTTTTCATGTTGATTTGAGTTTCCTTTTCAGTTTTGATCCTCGCCCTTCGGCGTTGTATATTATATTGCTTGCGTGGTTGTGACCGTCGATTGACGAAGAGCTAGCTCCCGCTTGGAGATGCCTTTTTCATTGTGCATATATTATTCCTGTTGTACCCTGTTTGGGGTCAGTATTTACAAAGGAAACTCTGCCGAAATTTTCTGAAAAGACTTAATATTTTAAAATGCATATTCGGCTTATGTTATTTAAAAACCCCTTGTTTTAAAACATGTTTTCTTCACTTCTTTCTTTAAATAGTTTAGATTTCTGGGATTTCTTGGCTTACTTGAATTAGATGGGGTCCTATAGACTTCATATGATTCAAGTGCCAGTCACGTGCCATTTCGGGTCGTGACATACAATTTGTATGTTTTCTTCACTTGAGAATTGTAAAGTGAGACTTGATGGATAGAACTTCTAGTAGAAGTGTAGTAGAGGGTTTAGAGAGTGATTACTAGCCTAGTAGTGATAATATCTCTGATTTAGATGAGTTTACAAGTTCCTAACACGAGTTTAGAATTTTCTGACATCAGTTTTTCATTGAGTTTTGAGGATCAAATGGAATCTGGTACTATTTGGGAACTCTGAAAATTAAATAGAGCATACAGAGAGATGTATAGACCAGTAAAAAGCCACCGTAGAAGCTTAAGCCCCTATCACTTTGTTCTGGCAGCTAATTAATTGGTTTTGACCGCAATTTGCGGGTCAATTTTGGAATTAGGCTTTGAAATTTGTTTTGTAGCTTACTCACTAGATAACTAAGACTACCCTATACGCTAAAAAGTCTCAGATCACCTTAATAAAAATATGGAGTTGTTTTAACTTGGTTTTGACGATGTTTTATGATATTTGGAAACTTGGTTTTTAATAATTGTGTTTTGACTCGGTCGTTTGGCGTTCGTACGTTGACGTCGGGGGTATTTTGATGTTTTAGCACGCGCTGACCATAGATTCTAAGGTATGTGTGCTTCGCTCGTGATTTCAAACTCGATTCAGGTTTTAATGTGATTTTGGATATAGTTTGATTTGTATGTACAAACACGTGGACTTCTGAGACGATGAAGAAGAGTAAGGCGTCTATCGACTTCGACTAGGGCGAGGCGTGTCGAGGTGAGTAGATATATATATCTACGGGGGAAGTCGGGTGAATGGCGTATAGCACCCCCACAACTGTAGAATTAGCATATGTGTGTGTGTGTGTGTGTGTGTGTGTGTGTTAGATATGTATACCTACCTAATAGGGTTTCTAGAATACCATATGTGATAGTAGTATACTTAGAGAAAGATATATCCCTAGTTCTATTTCTTAGCCTATAGGTTATATCTACTTATGTAAGTGTATATATATACACCTTTTATGATTTAAGTTTACTAATGATACAAGGATATTTACGATATGTGGATATGAGTCGATATGTTATGATATGATGACATGAGGCGATATGATATGATATAATATGAGATGACATGAGATGACACGATATGATATAAGATGAGATGATGCACGTGACTATAAATCCGTACTATTGATTTGATGATACCATACGATGGATATTCCGTACGTGATATGATGAAGTTGGATCGCTGATATTTATTTTCGACTCGAGAAATCTTGCTTTAAAATCACAAGTAGATATTATATAGTGTTTAGAGCCATACCTACTTTCAAAACTAATAAACCGTTGCAAACTTTTAAATGATAATAAAAAGGGGACTCTTCGACTTTTTCAAATGGTATCTTCTTCAAAAATATCGTAGCCCCTATTTTCTAAAATAACGTTTCGTACTATTTTAAATTATAACTCTATGGATCATACGTAATTGCATAATTTTATATACTTGTTCGCGTTACTATTTCTTTATTCTGTTTATGCTCACATTTTAATTTCTTATTTCTGTATACGCTAGCGCTTTGATCTTTTACGATGTATATTACGTTTATATTTTAGTTTTACTTGACTTTGTACTAGGACACATGCACCATTACCGTTGATTTACATGTTGCACATGCACATACTCACATGCTCACACACACATTATCGGGAATTGCCATGCCACGTACACAGATAGAACTCGCTACGCTACTGCATCATACTATAACCTGTTAGCAAGCATGATTAGATTCTGATTAGATTCTATTAGTACTTTCTTTACAATGCTATACGACATACTTATATGAACACACTTGTTATGTATTACAGTATTATTTTGTGCCTGTACATATCTTTTCATTATTGTCATATTCTTATGAAATTCTGTTTTCATGAGATTTTTGGATTTGAGAAACCGTAAATATTATTTAAAAACTTGTGAATATTTTAAAAACGCGGTTTTCTCTTGATATAATATTTTGGCGTCTACCATGAGATTTCTCGATTCTGAGCTATGATAATTATCTGAATCGAGACAGGGGGAGAAACCGATTGCGGATACATGGTGGACCCGGTACGGTACCTCGGGGCAAGAAGATCATGTAGAAAGGCGTTAAGCCTGGCTGGGAACACTACCTACCAGTGACAATATTAGACTCACCAGATATCTGAAGGATACCGAACGGAGTTATATGAGACAGATAGATATGAAGACCGATCTGATAAGACGGTGCCTGAGATATGAGGGCCGATCCGATGAGACGGCGTCTGAGATATGAGGATTTATGTGTCGATGCTAGATACGGGTTTTATGATGATTTCGAGTGTCGATACTGGACACTCAGAATTTTATGATGATTTCGAGTGTCGTTGATGGACACTCGTTGGATGATATATATACATACATACGATGGATGGCATGATACCACATATTGAAACATGCACGATATTATATATATATATGTATATATATATATATACACACACACATATACACACACGTTCACCCTTGATACCATACGATATGATATTATTATTATATTACTGTATGACCTAGGTAGATTGTTATACATTCGATTTCTACGTGATGATGTTTTCTACTCACGAGTTGGCAACTCACCCCTATTGTGCCATAGTTTTCTTGCAGGATCGACCACTCGAATTCAGTAGCGGTTTGCTGGCACATTTCCTCTTTTAGATGATTTGGTTGGTATGTGGGTTACACTACAGATCATAACCACTATTATATATTTTATTCTTTTGTATCTAGTTAAAAACTCCATCTACCAGACTATCTATATTTGGTAGATTTAGAAACCAGAGACTTGTATATTCTTTTGGACTTAGAGTGAGGTTTGCATATATTCTTTAAACTTGAGTTCGATGATGTTTTGGTTTTCTTTACTTTCTTTTCTGAGTTGATCTTCACCTTAGACGTCGTATACTTACTTGCGTGGTTGTATTTCCGCCGCAGCAAAGAGCTGGCTCCCGCTTAGGGATGCCTATATTATTGTTGTTATATACTGGTTTTGATCAAAATTTACAAAGGATGTGCTGCACAAATTTCAAACGACGAAAATGTTTTCAAATTATAGTATATAATCCACTTGCATTCAAACGAACTTTATTTATGCTTTAAAAAGAAAGAATTTGATTTCATTTATACCCCGTTTCAAAACTTCACCTCCACTATTTCCCTTAAAAAGTTTAGATTTCTGGTTTTCGGCTTACTTGGGTTACGATGGATCCCATAGACTTCACGTGATTCAAGTATTGGTCATGTGCCAATTTTGGGTCGTGAAAGACGAACTCCTATACCGCACCATCTTTGGCTTGCTTCTTTCTTTGTACAAGTGCTGCTCATCAAAGATAACGTTTCGGTTTCGTATTATTTTCATACTTGTGTAATCCTACAGCCGATATCTGAATTCGTCTCCACCATACCCGATGAAAACATACTTCCTAAACTTAGAGTCAAGCTTACTCCTTTCTGCCTTATTAACCAAAGAATATGCAATACAACCAAATACTTTTAGGAACGCGTAATTAAACGGTTTACCTGACCAAATTTCTTCCGGAATGTCTCTATCAAGCGCACTTACTAGGCTTATGTTGATCAAGTACACAGCAGCATCAACCGGCGCTGCCCATAGAAACTTTGGCACATCCGCATCCTAGGTCATGATCCACACTCGCTTTTGGATCGCCATGTTCATCCTTTCAGCGATGTCATTCTACTGTGGCATCCATGGTACCGTTTTCAGCCAACGAATACCCTTTTGCAAGCAAAACGCCTCGAACTCCTGTGTGCAGTATTCCCTTCCATTATAGGACTTAAGGCATTTTACCTTAGCCCCTGTTTGATTTTTAACCTGCACAATCTAGTGTTTGAAGATACCAAACACATCGAACTTCTTCTTCATCGCATACACCTAGTCTTTCGACTTTCATCGTCGATGAATGTCATGAAGCACCGATTCCTTGCATAAGACTCCACCAAGGCCGGACCCATACGTATGTATGCACCATCTCTAGCTTCTTAGTCTTTTTAGCAACGCCTTCAATTTGAAATCTGAGCACGCTTTGCTTCCCACAAATGTAACTCTCTCAAAGCCCCAACTCCACCTTCTTCAGCCCCGAAAGAAGCCCCTTACCCTAAAGAATTTTCATATTCTTCTCATTGAGATGGCCCAATCTTCTATGCCATAACAAAATCTCTGAATTTATCTCCGAACATGCCGCCAACACAACCTAACCTCCACTGCCCCATTGAATGAGTACAACGAATCACTCAATTTGCCCCTACGACCACCAACGACCCTTTGGAAATCTTCCATTGAGAATTTCCAAACGTCCTAATATATTCTTTGTTGTCAAGCTGACTTGTGGAAATAAGACTTTTTTTCAAATCTGGAATATGTCTCGCATTATTCAGTTTTAATTGATTTCCTTCTGATGGTTGCAAGATGGTCGTCTCTTTGCCAACAATCTTGCATGGATGACCGTTTCCTACCATCAAATGTCAAAGATCGTCTTAAATATACTCGTTGAAGTGATGCCGGTCCGAAGTGCAGTGAAAAAAACCCCTCAAATCTATGAACTAAGTATCCGTATTTGTGCTCTCATTCACCGATAGACAAAGCCCTTGTTCTCCTTGTTCCTGTGTAGACACCGCATTTACTTCCTTTCTATCCGCCTTTTCATTTAAGCCTTTCTTTGGAAATTTGCAGCCACTTTTTTTGTGACCCTTTTTCCCACAATTCCAAAACGCGCCTTAGATTTATCCTGGAGATTTTCTTTGGCTTTTAAACTTTCCCTTCTTCCCTTTTCCCCTTTTTATCGTCTTACCGCGATTCTCTACTGCAAGCGCAGAAGTTCCTGAACTCTCACTCATAGCTTTTCTTCTCATCTCAATGCTTAATATGCTGCTCACAACATCATTAAACGTGAGAGTCCCTAAGATATAGTTGCTAACCGCTATCACGAGATTTTCCCAACTCTCCGGCAACGAACAGAGAAATAGAGAGCTCAAATATCGTCTTCGAACGTAATTGAAACTAATTCTAATTGGCTCGATACGTTGTTGAAATTGTTCAAGTGTTCTATTACCGTATCGCTTTTTTCCATTTTTATGTTGAAAAGTTTCTTCATCGGGATGATTTTGTTTGACGTAGAAGGATTCTCATGCAACTTGGCTAACGTCGCCATTAGTCCCATGGTTGTCTTCTCTTTCAAGATATTAAAGATCACCTGCGGAGTCAAAGACAACCTAATTGTCGCCAAGGCTTTCCTATACAAATGGTTCCACGCCTCATCGACCATCTTCTTAGGCTTTTCGCCTACCAATGGAAGATACAGATTCTTTTGATATATGTAGTTTTCCATCTGCATGCACCACCAACCATAATTGTAACCATTGAATTTTTCTATCCTCATCTTATCTTCCGCCATCTTTCGCTCTACGGTTGCAGCAAACACAACTTCTCGCTTAGATCTGAACCAACGCCTTTAAAACAATGATCTAAGAAAGTGAGGAAGAGAACGTAGTTGTCGTTACCCATCGTTGACCTAGATCGTAGAATTGAAGAACTCTATGTTTCTTAACCAAGCTCTAATACCAGTTGTTAGGAATAGGATGAGTCGTTACACGGAACAATACTCGCGACAACACAATCACGCAATCAACACAACCACACAATTAATCAACGAAAGATAAAATCAATAACGATGCGAGAATAATAAGAAATCAAACAAAAACTAGAGAGGATTTGTTAATGAGGTTCACTCACCGTATGGCTAGTCCCCGGTAGAGTGGAATCTGTAAACGTCCATTAAAATTCTTGAATCAATTACATGCACAAGCAACCTTAAGAGATTTCTCTCAAATCTCTCTACATCTCACAAACCCTAACCGTCACCATCTCAATACAATGATCTCTATTTATATTAATTTAGGCAGCATCTAATACATGTATGAGAGGTCCCCATATATAGGCAAGCAATAAACCTATCCAAAATTGAGATAAATCTTAATTTACCAAATAAAGATTCGCAGCAGTTTAACCGTCGACATACATTTGACCCACAATTGGGCAGACGTCTGTCTCTGATATGCACATCTTGATTTTTCTTAAGCAGACGTCTGGCTTGTCCCTAGACGTTTGTTCTCGAGTCTCGGGTTAGGTTTCATCTCTTCACCAGACGTCTGAACCACACTTCGTCAGATGTCTGGCCTTTAGTCTCTGGTCTTTGGTTTGTTTTAAATGAATGTCTGCCATTCTGGCCTTCAGACGTTACTTTGTTGTTCTGACATGCTTCTCATGTTCATGTCCAGACGTCAATTGTTGTCTCAGGATGATGTCTGATCTGAAGGAAACTCCACAATTTCTAACATTGTATGCATAGGCTAGGGTTTACGGGCTAGTGCCAAAAAAATCTCTTCACTTTCGAATTCGGTATGGTTACACTACATAACTTCTCCACGCATACACACAGAAAGAATAATGAAGGAGAGGTGCTATAGGAGAGAATTTCCTCATATGGCATAAAAAAAATACACCCTTCACGATTTTATCCGACGATCGACACTCATCATCTTCATCCTTATCATCAAAGAAGTGGATATCTTAAATTTCACATGATTCTACACTTTACACCATTGAATTAGCAAAGTAAAAGTTCTACTGTCGGTAAACCGTTAATTTTGCACCCACGAAATCAACGGTGAAAAAATTGTGGAATCGCATGAAATTTACTGATCCACATCTTAGATGATAAGGATGAAAATGATAGGTGCCGATTGACGGAAAAAATGATGGAGTGTGTAATTTTTCAACGCCATATATAGGAGGAAATTCCCTCCTATGGTCTCTTTCCTACATTATTCTCACACACGCACACTTTTCGGTAGTCATCTTCTGCGTCTAGATCGATCCCTCTTTTGATGATATCCCCATTGATTTATTTATGAATGTGCGCGCTTCACAAGCTAGCTCTTGATAAAACTCGAGACACAAAACTTCTGAGATTACGAACCGATTCCGAACAGCAACAAAAACATGATGTTTCCCACCCTCACATTTTGCTTGCAATAATTTAGTGTTTGACATTATTGGAATATGTCATGTGGAGGAGGACAGGCAAATGAAAATGACAAAGATTTTAGTACGGCAATAATGCAACGATCTCAGGAAAGTTGGCCATGTGATGGTTGGCAATTGCTGTTTTTCATGAGTTAATTTTTTTGCTATTTTTTTCTTTTCAATTTTTTGGTTAATCAAGAAAAGAAAGAGAAAGCAAACTGATATAATGACACATATATTTAAGAAGAAAGCCATCTCCTCAATCAAACTTTTCACCTTTTCCTAGCATCTTCACAGTATACATTTTATTATAAGCTTTGTGTTCTCTTTAGAAGTTATAAGATACTTTAGCTTTAAGTTATATTATAGTTAATTGATCATTAGTTATGTTGCTATCTAGCATATTACATTATTAGTAATTAAATATTTCCCATATGAATTATATATCTAGCATATTACATTATTAGTAATTAAATACCTTGGAGTGAAAGGTGTTTATACTTATGGACTTATGGATGTTCAATCAAACATTTCAAAGCTTCCAAGTAAATTCTAATAAAACATCCTCTAAAGCCCTCTACACTTAAAATGTCTTATATAACCTGCTTTTATCCTAGGTTTATCATATGAATTATTTCCTTCCGTTCTAATCTTTTAAAAGCTGTCTTTAATTAAATATTGAAAACATTTTATATATGATCCTAACTAAATCCGAAAGCGATTTTATCTAGAGGAAGTGCATTTCCAAACACCTTGAAATCTCTATTATAGCATGCATATATGTTGTTGCCTTGAAAATTTAACATTTTTTTAGCTTCCTATTTTGAACAACCTGTTTCATGGATAGTATTTCTATATGATTTCCCAAAGTGACGTGCGTTATCGTTTTTGGCTTAGTAGCTACTTGAAATCCCTATAGCATGCATATGGTTTTACAATCTTGCTTTGATTATAGTCTTCAACCATTGCTAAACCCCACTCTTTCAACGGAAGTTCCTATCGTTCGTGGTCGTCCAAGACAACCACTCACTTGTCTTTTCGCTTGTTTGGTTTGCATGCGTTATAACCGTCCTAACACAAAACAGAATTTTTTTTTTTTTTGTTTATGTCTAAACGGAATTTCATGTAATACATAATGAAATCTAGATAACTAATTTCCACTGAAAAATAATAAATGGAAATTCTGTAGGAACCCAACCCCTTAGTTAGCACTTAATAGAGCTTTGTACTTCATTCTTCAATGCCGAGCCGTATTTACTTCCCTTGCAACATTGTTAGTCGAAAAGGTCGGCACATTAATTCATTAGCTCAGCCCCACCCACGTGAAAAAATAGAAGACTGCAATCTCAGCCCGTGCTAAAAAATAAGAGGAAAATGGTCCCGAGCACGTGCTCACAAGACCATAACATGTAACATGCTCGTATATGAAATTTATTCATTGGTCCCCATCTTAGACCTTTTTTTCGGCCAAGAACTATGAAACTATCCTGCCTCTTGACAGAAAATTAACTTTCTTGAAATAATTATAAGGGGGAAAGTAAAAATATATGGGGGGAAATTTCAACGGGCTCAAGATTAGGAACTTCCTATTGACTAATTGATGTCTCTTAATCCACAAACTAATAATTTATTAAATTTGGAGCACATCAAAGATCTTAACTGCCTCTTCTTCCCAATGGCAAGAGCATGTGCAGCCAATGTCTCACATTCGGGTGGGGTCTATCTTGTCTAAACCCGCCCCATTTTTTTAAGGCATTATTATTTAATAAGTGGCTTTTTTTCCTTTTTGGCGAAGGCTGAAATCTCTCTCAGATGCTGTCCTACATCGATCTGGTTGCAAGCGGTTCTGAACGGTTGTGACTGGGAGTGAAAATTGAACGTGTGGATCTCAATGGGTTGTTGGATGTTGTTGACGTCGGGCTACCTGGAAGGGAAGTCCCGGGGTGGGAAACTACCGTAGGACCCTCCGACGATCAAGTAAGTACCGGGAAATAAAGGCAGCGTAGCGGCGTATTGGAATGACTTTGACTTACCTGAGTCGTTCTGGTGGAGGGGGTTTATATAGTGGTCGCATGAGGTGGACCGGCACGAGATTCTCGCCGCCCATTACGCCTCCGCATTACGTTTGCGCTGATGGCGGAACATGCCTATTAATGGCGGGATGCGCTTATTAATGACGATATACGCTAGTGCGTGATGCAGGTCATGGAGCGGCAGAGATTTCATCATGGCGAAATACACGGAGCCGTTACGGGGGCGCTTGGGCTCCGTGTTCTCGGTTGAACAGGGAAGCCGAGAAAGCTCAGCTCGGTGGATAACTCGGTAGCTCAGCTCAGCTAGGCTGTAGGGTTTCTCGGAGTAGAGCTGTCAGATGGTTGTTTAGGCGAAATAGGGAAGGCACTCCGAAGAGGTCCCCGAAAGGTCGGATGCAACCTCGAAGGCAAAGTGCCGAAGAATATCCCCGATGCATCATACTTGTTCTAGCTCCGTAGCCCCCAGGAGTCTGGCAGGCTTGGCGGATGATACGTCATCCACCATGTGTCGTGATCTTGGGAATACTCGTTCATGAGCCTCATCATTAGCCCCCTATTTTCGCCCTGACCTATTTATAGGTCAAGGTTGAGAGTGGTAAACCCCGTTTTTGACGATTCAGCCTAAGATTCCCCTGCAATTGGTTGTCGGACGAAGACGCGCCGTTTGGCGGCTACTCATCTTGAATCCCTAGATCCACGTGACGGCTCATGAAGCGCCTCAGTTCCCGCGCGTATCTTTGGTGACGTCAGTGCATCAGTAAAATAATTGCGCCTAAAAAGGGGGCGCCGTTTCGTTCACTCGGACGGTTGGGCTATGTGCCACGTGTCCTTCACTGGATGGTAAGACGTAGGTGGCCGTCACCCGAATCCTGGCGAGAGGGGATGTGTCCAATGGCCGGTTGCCACGTGGAGTCTCGGTGGCCGCTTGGTGTGACGCTTCGTTTTGGCGGAAACAGATGCGATCCATTGGATGTCTTCTTGCCGAGTGTATAAATATGGGGGTTTATCCCACGGTCATTACTTTACCTTAGCCATCTCTTGTTGTCTGAAGATTGCCCGGCGCACATTCGCATAGGTTGGAACTTCAACTGTCAAAACTTTTTCTTGGCCAAACTTTTCTTGAATCAGGTTAGATGTCTTTCTCCGAAGTATCTATTGACGTAGTAGGGGTTGAGTCGGGTAATGAGGCTTCAGTTTCTAGAGCCGAGCCCAGCGGGTCTTCTTCCTCCTCGGCTTCCGATAGCCGAGAGGGTTCTTCTTCTTCTTCATCCTCGTCTTCTTCTTCTGTGTCGGGCTCGCCCCCCAGGAGGAACAACGCCCTCGTCCCTCGTCGTCGGGGGGCGAAAAGGGCCCCCAAGGCGCGCATCGGGAATACCCGCGATGCGCCATCAGTTTTGAACCGTCTGGATGAGATTTCTGACATCCGGGCCCGTTTTCATATACCCTATGGCTATTCATTCTATTTGGCCAGGGATGGCGAGTGGGCAGACCAGGTACAGGGCAAAGAGATTGCCCTGTACTTGGAAGCGTTCTGGGCAGAAATGCGTCTGCCCTTCTCGCCTGTCACGCCCCGCTTCCCGGTATACGGCGAAGGAGACGCGACTGGTCCGCTACGTATTTATTTTGAAGTAAATACGCTAAGCGTATCTAAGCAATATAAAAGCAAATACACAAGAGACAAGATATAATAAAAACAGCAACTTTTATTTATTAATATTCTTTTGTACAATGCATGAAAAGGAAATAAAACTGAAATAAAAGTGATGCCTAAACAATGGCATCACAGGAAATGAAAGTACTGAATGGAAAATGTACAATGAAACTAGAGCTCTGGTTCTACAGCAAACTGCTCCAAGTCTTCTGCAGATGGCTCGATCTATGCCGGGTCCAAATCACCTGACTACATTCAAAGAAAAAAGAAAGAGAATGTCGTCAGCGAACAGGTCACTCGATAAGTCCCAAAGGTAAGAGGAAAGTAGAAAAGAAGAGAGAGAGAGGGAATAGCTTTTAAAGTTATATTTGATTATTATAATGTTGTATTTCGTGTTAACGCTGTTGTTTGTAGCTTGGTACAGAAAGATACCAGTGTATACGAGAGGAGTCTCGTTAGACCAGAGACTACGGTGAACTGAATATAGAGTACAAGGCTCCGTTAGAAGGCCCGGAACAACGGCAATTGGATTCATGTTAGGTGTCTTAAGTCTGACTGTCCCGTGCCACTTTTAACACCTTCCGTACCAATCTACCCCTTAAACCCCGTAGTGTTTTAATTGTATTGTATTGTAAACTGTATAAATTGTATAATTGGATGACTGACTGAAACCATGATATATGTAACGGATGTAACCGTAGAATCATGTAAATGGATGTAAACTGGAGTTCATGTAAATGGAATGTATATCCATGTTTCGGTTCAGTCAAGTCGTATAGATAGATAATTGGATTCATAGATTCATGTTGAATTGGAATATTGTAAATTGTAGATTGTACTTGAATCATATTTAAGTCAGATTCTAATGAGACTCCAAAAATTGTTCCCGCTTAAACCTATATTTACTAGGGTCTTTAGGGTAAATTATAGAACTTGAGGGGTTTTTATGTAAAATACTTTTATATACTTTTCAAAATACACCTCAAGTATTTATATTTCATCTTTAGAGTTGTAATGAATAAAGGTATTTATCTGTAATATTGATTTATTTGGAATTCATGGTATTTTAGTGTAAAATTTATTCTTGTGATTTTTAGAAAAAGTGGAATATTTATATCATAACAAAATAGGTATTTTAATGATAAATATACATATATTTATACAAAAATAATTTTAATATAGTTATTATATTCTAAAAATCTCATTTTCTTAAGATACCATACTTTAAATCTTTCGAGACCGAATGCGCCTTGTGGAGCACTGAATCTCGCACTACTAAGTCCGAGGATGTGCGATGATCCGCACCATCCCAAACGGGTTCCCCAAAATGGGTTGTAGTGGCGCTTTGCAAAGATTGTAAAATACTAAATCCTTTAGAAAACGGTTTTATGAAGTAAATGGTATTTATTTGTAAAGATGTAAATTTTCCGTATTGTATGTTGTAGATTCTCCTAAGTCAACTAGTCTATTCCTAACTGGTTCAAACGACAATTTGTGAAATGCCTCAAATCGCCTCTTCACCGCCAATTGTGGCCATGTAAGTACAAGTGAGGAAAGGAGGGATCCGCTCACGAATCACCGTGAGACGGACCTTTTAAAATTACCTTTCTCACTTGCCTAGCCTAGACACCACAAAGTCAGGTTTAGATAAACGACTGATGTCCATAAGTTATCGTATTTTCATAAGGAGTGGTATTTATTTAAAAAGTGTATCAATACTAAATCTTTTAGAAATAGTTTTATTAAGTCAAGAGTATTTAAATGAAAATGTTTGTTTTCTCGTATTCTAACTTTTCGATGGTATCGTGTTAGGTTGTTTATGAGTGTGTGAGAAGGTAAGTCATTATCTCGTGTTCTACTTTAAAGGTATAGCAAGTTTAATGCAGCTAAATGTAAAGTTGAAACAATGTGGTGTTTAAGTGAAAAATACGATAAATTGAAATAGCTATCATTTCATATAATGAAACTTGATCAATTTGGTTGATTAGTGTTTAATAGTCATCATGAGGAAGTTTAAGTATGATTGTATTAGTGAGAAGTGGAATTTTATAAGAAACCGAATCGGAAATCGGATTTGTTCCGATTCCATCGGGTTTTGTAAAAACCGTATTTTTAGATAGAAGAGATAGATAGAATTTGGGACTTACGGGTTTTAGGACACACAAGAGAGTGAGAGGGGACTAGAGGGATCGCCGATGTGTTGTGTCTTCGCCGGTAGTTCCTAAAACGATCGCCGGAAGTTCCGTCGGGAATTCGTCGGAGCTTCGTCTCGAGCTTGTTTTCAAAGCACACAAGTTTTCTTGGAATTTTGAGAGAGTGGGCTCAGAATTTTTGGGTGAGAGGATAGAGAGTGGGGGTGTATTTATAGGGTAGGCTAGGGTTAGGGTAGATGAAGGGTTTTTAAATAAAAAAATTGTAAAAATGTAGGAAATTCATTAAAAATTGTAGTAAATGGGGTATATTTAACTCTCTGGAACCGATCCATTTAATTAGAGTATATAGGGGAGTTTAGGAGACGAAGAGGCGCATTTCATCAGTTGACGACTCGGCCGTCCAGCCGAGTCCGGCCGGCGGCGCCGGACCGAGTCGGCCGGTCCGCCGGCCGACTAGGCCAAGTCGGGGGTCGGGCAGGTGGGGGGTCGCCGGGGGTAGGCATTGGTGCTTTTAGTTTTTCAGGTTCAGTTCAAGTTTTGGGAGTTATTGTGTGTGGACTGTTGGGCTTCCAAAGAATTTTAAACAAAATAAATACAAAAAAATAATGTGGGGCATGGGATTTGAACTCTGGTGGCTTGGTTCAGCAATGCAAGATATTATCAATAAGCTACAAGCTTCTTCTTGTAATTAAATTGCTAATTAATTACTTAAGTCTTGTGCTTAGGCAATAAACACCGGATTTAAAAAAAAAATTAAAAATTTGTATGGAAAGTGTATAAGAAAATTAGGGTAGTTACATCGCCTGAGGTTTGTACCGTGCTCCACTGTTTCTGTCTCGCCCCGGGCCTACTAGCGCCGAATTCGTGGAGAATCCTCCTCGGGTTTCTGGTCCGGTTGAAGATTGATCGGATCCTCTTTGATTTGAGTCTATTCTTTTCTTTCCTTTGCTATAAAAATCACCCATGTACCAGCAAGGACGAACCGAGCTGGGTGTACCTTTCATTCGAAAAACATAAGGGTAGGGCTGTTGGTTTGGGGATAGTGATCATCCCTTCTTCTATCCACGAATAGAAGGAGAAGTTTGTTTTCGTCGGGCCACCGGAGCATAAGGATTGGCCGGTGCCCATCAAGTGGCATAGGGTCGACTGTCCTAAAGTTAGACAGTCGAACGCCCCCGAGGCAAGAGTGGTGTCTCAATGGGAACCGCTCCAGTAGGCCGATGTCCTACTTTCCGAGCAGACTTTGAGCTGGGAAGGACTCAGCCCTACGCGTTTTGTGGGTAAGTTAAGGCTTGTGCCGATCTTTTTAGACTTATCTAACTCTAGTTATTGTTTTTGGTCACTAACCTTTTGCTTATAGTATCTTGCAGAGCCGATGGATCGCTCGAAAATTATGGCCGCCAAGGCCCAAGGAAGGAAGGGCGGTGGTGCAAGCTCATCTCAGCCTGCTCCGGGTGCGGCTCCCCAGCATACACCTTTAGCCAAGGTTCCCGCAGCGCCCCCCGTTCTGGAGGAGCGATGCGGGGGAGGGAAGAAGCATACGCGAGATGTAGCCCTCCGGGCTAGGACAGCAGCGCCGCTTCCTGCCGAATCCCCGCTCAAAAGGCAGAAGAGGGTGGTTTCTCGGCCCCCTCAAGCCAGGATTCAGGTGCAGGAGGGCTAATTCTGCATCGAGGTGCCCTCAGGGCTCTCTGTGGCCGACAGTTTTTTGGCGGACATGGAGAAGGCAGCGGGGACCAAAATCCCCCGAGGCACCATAAAGGCTCAATTGGTGGCGATAGCTCAGGAGGCTGTTCAGGACGGTAATTCTCCTATAATTCCTTCGAATAATAAAAAAAAATTGCTTCTAACACTGCTCCCATTTTCCTAGGTCCTCCAGCATTGCGCCCTCCTCGGTGCAATGGAGTCCGAGGAGGTGGCCCCAGCAATGAAGAAGGCAGAAGAATCTTTTTCACGAGAGGAAGAGCTCCTCGCCCGGCTGCAACAGGAGGAAAAGAAGACGGTCCTCCTCGATTCGAGGTAGGTCACGGAGGGCCAGACTGTCGCCAAGTTGAATAAGTTCCATCGGTTCCTGACTGAATCTAACCGGGCTAACCAGGCCCAGATAAGGGAGGTCAACAGGCTCTTCGATACCATGAAAAGGCAGAGGGATTCATTCAAGCGGGATGCTTGGGCGTCTTGCGAGGCAGCGAAGCTCACCGAGGGGATAGCGGAAAGGGCCGTGGATGAGTACAAGACTTCTGACCAGTTCTACCTTAACCTCACCGACTCCACGGCCGTCTTATGGCACAACGCCCTCGACACTGTTAAGGAAGCAGTCCCAGGGTTCGACGATCAAGAGCTCCATGCTAAGTATCCACTAGCCGAAGAAGCGCTACAGGGGGAAGGTGTCGAGCCGGTCGAGGGAGGTGAGGTGGCAGGCGAAAGCGCCGAGCCGGACGTCGCGATTGTAGCCCCAGAAGGAGGCACTGATCAAGGGGAAGTGGCGGCCGAGAAGGCAGTTTGAGCTACCCTCGCCTCGGTTACCACATTTTGTAAGCCTCCGGGCATTTTGTAAGGCTGGAGAGCCCGTAATACTTTGTATAAATTTTCTGGATATAAATAAAGTACTTTTAGCTCACAAGTGTCTTCATCTCGTAAGTATTTTTAGCTCGCTAGTATTTTCATCTCGTAAGTATTTTAGCTCGCAAGTGTCTTCATCTCGTAAGTATTTTTAGCTCGCAAGTATCTTTAGCTCGCCAGTATATTCATCTCGCATGTATTTTTAGCTCGCAAGTATTTTTAGCTCGCATTCAGAGTGCTTCTATTTTCGCAAGTGTAGATAGGTCGGTGTCCAGTACATGCAAAATTGAGTGTCGAGTTGTCACGCCCCGCTTCCCAGTATACGGGCAGAGGACGTGACGAGACTGCTATGTATTTACTCTGAAGTAAACACGATAAGCGTATCTAAGCAATATAAGATAAAAGTACACAAGAGACAAGATGTAGATGAAGAACAACTTTATTTATTAACATTCTTTTTACCATACAACTGAAATGGAAATACATGGAATAAAAGCAAGGCCTAAACAATGGCAAACAGAAATGTAAATCAAATGTACAAGTAACTAGAGCTCCGGGTCGAAGGCTAGCTGATCCAAATCCTCGCTGGTGGGTTCTGTCTCTAGAAGGTCCGATCCATCTGACAACATTCCTAAGAAGAATGAAACGGAATGTCGTCAGCGAACAATCGCTCGGTAAGTTCCAAAGAATGAGAGAAGTAAAATAGACAGAAAAGAGAGTATAACTATTATAATGTTGATTGTTATGTTAACGTAGTTGTTTGTAGCTTGATACAGAAGATGCCAGTGTATACGAGAGGAGTCTAACTTACACCGTGGACTTTGGAAACCCGTAGTACAAGGCTCCGTCGATAATACCACGGAACAACGATATGGATGTAATTACGTCTTAAGTGACCACCTCGTGCCACCTTTAACATATTCCATACCAGTCTACCCTTTTATAACCCCGTAGTGTTTATGTATTGATTGTATGGATTATATTGTCTTGTCATGTATTATAAATTGTATAGATGGATGACTTGCCGAAACCTTGATATCAGTAATGGAACAGATATAATGGATGAACATGTAGTTGGAATACATCCATGGTTCGGTTTAGTCAATATAAATTGAATAGATTGAATGGATGAATTCATAGATCCATGTTGTATTGTAGTTTGATACTTGAATCATATTCAAGTCAGATTGATTATATTGAGATTCAGTCTGAGTGAGACAATTAGAAAAGAAATTGAAGTCCTGAATTAGGTTTTGATGCTATCGGTAACTGCTGCACATGGACGACAGGATTTGTGTCTTTTTCAAAAACAATTACCATGTTGATATCACCGTTTGTTAAGTTGTTTACCTTAAATAGGCAAGCACCCATATCTCCGGCTCCCTGAGGCTCAAGAGACTGGTCCCGCTTAAACCTATGTTTAGTAGGGTCCTTATTGTAATTTAGTATAACTTGAGGGAGGTTCTATGTAAAATTATTTTTAGTATAATTTTAAAATACGCCTCAACTATTTAATTATCGTCTTTAGAGTTTTCATAGTTGTTTCTTTTATTAAATGTGAAATTTCCAGTGAATATGACCCAGTTTTAAAGTATAAGGTATTTATTTGAAATATTGGAATTGTATGGTATTTTCTTATAAATGGAATGTTTTTCTTGAATTTTGGAAATGTCGAATATTATAAATATTAAAAATAGATATTTTGATATTAATTACATATATGTTTATTTATTAAAAATATAAGTTTTATTTATAATAGAAATCACATTTTCTAAAGAAAAAATGTTTTAAAAATCTTTCGAGATCATATGCTCATTGCGGAGGTCTGCATCTCACTCTGCTAGGCCCGAGGATGTGCGATAATCTGCACCATACTGAACGGGTTCCCCAAAATGGGTTGTATAGGCACAATTGCAACGATTTGTTAAATACACTTCTTATAGAAAAATGTTTTATAAGTTGAAAGTAGTTATATGTAATATCGTATTTTCCCAAATCTATGTTCCCAAATTCCATCGTGCTATGTTAGATATGTGTGTTGTGAGGAGGTAGGTCATTACCTCGTGAGTTTTCTAAAGTAATACGGATTAAAAAGTTTAAGCATGTCGAAATGAAATATGAAGGTATTTTAATGTAAAAATGGAATAAAACTTGCTACGGTTATTATTTTGATGTCAAACTTATTCTTTTATCTTTGCTAATGATTACTAAACAATATATCAAAAGTTGTAGGTTTGTTATTAAGAAAAAATTTGTATTTTTAAAAGAAAAGAGAATCGGAAGCCGGATAACTCCGCTTCCGACACGTTTTAAGAATGAAGAGTTTGGGAATAGCAAAAGAGAGAGAGAAAGAGGACTTACTGGCTTTGATAAGAGGGGAGAGGTAGGAGGAGGTCTAGGATTCGTCGGTGCTTCGTTTCGTTACCGGAAACTCCTTGTATCGTCGCCGAAACTTCGTTGGAGCTTCGCCCTTTGTTAACTCCACTTGCACACTATGGGAACTTGGAAATTTCTTGAGAGTTTTGGCAGAGAATTGTGAGTGAGGAGGTGTGAAATGAGGGTGGTATTTATAGGGAAAATTAGGGTTTAGGGTGTTTAAAGAATGCATTGAAATATGCATTAAAAATTGGGATTAAATGGCATTTTATTGCTCTCTGGAAATATTCAAAATAAACAAACAACGTGGGGTTAGTGGGGTAGCTGAAGAGGTGTAGTGGGTGGAGTTTGGAAGCATTTGAGATGGTTTAACCTGACCTCGCCGGATTTTTTGAGCTTATCGCCAGTTTTGAACCGTCGGGTAGGGCTAGGGTTTAGGCCACGTGTCGGGGTCGTTTCAATTTCCCTCGTGCTTATGTTTATTTATTCTGTAACTTATCCTATTATGTGTGTTGTACGTGTAGACTCTTGGATTTCTAAAAGAATTTAAAATAAAAAGAATATGTCGCTGATGGGATTTGAACTCTGTTGCTTTGGTTCAGCAGTGCAAGGTCTAACCAGTGAGCTACAAGCTCTTTCTTGCCGTTCAAAAGAAAATCAAACTTATAACTTGTGCTCAGGCTCAAATACCCCTTTCTGTATTTTTGAAAAAAATGTACAGAAAGTTTAGGGTTGTTACATGAGTACTGGGAGAGCACGACGTACGAGCTAGCGAAAGCCAAGTCATAGGTAGACCGGCGCCTGCCATCACCCGGAGCTGAGGTGACGATCATGCGACGTGTATATAAATTGAACGAACACCAAGTATAGATAGGTCAGCATCCCACTCACCCAGGAGTCGAGATGACGATAGATCGTGCGATGCGTATAAATCGGACAAATCCCAAGTATAAGTGGATCGGCGTACCCCTCACCTCGGAGTCGAGGTGATGGTTGACCGTGCGCCGTGTCAGAATTGGACCTTGAAAGAGCCAGACAGGAAGCTGCTCGGTCTCCTCTAGACGAGGGGTTAGGATCCGCGGAATGGCTGGGCAGGAAGCTGCCTTTAGCAGATGAGCCGAGCAGGAAACTACTCGGCCGCCTCTTGGTGAGGGCTTTGGATCCTCGGTACTTTTTTTTTGCACTGGCCGACCCGTGCCCCTTCCATGTCCCCTAACTTGGACCCAAGGAAAAGAAGAAAGGGTGGGGTCACGGGTCGGTGTCGAAGTCTAACTTGCGTGAGGATTTTGTTTGGAAAATTTAGTTGATGTGGAAGGAAATTACATTATTCGAATAAAGGGAAAAAAAGGGGGTACATTTTTATTAGTACAAGTTAAGCTTTTCGGCATTATATGGCCGAGGTAAATTGCGTCCCTTGGAGTCCTAGAGACGGTAGGCTCCCCCGGGCAGCGTCTCTATCACGAGAAAGGGAATGTCCCATTTTAGGGAGAACTTATGTAGTTTCGTTTGGTCTATGAACTCGTTTCGTCGTAAGACCAGGTCTCCTGTCTTGAAAGCTCGATGCCTGACTCGGGCGTTGTAGTAGCAGGCGGTTTGCTGCTGATAGACGACCATCTTGATTTGCGTCCGATCTCGCTTTTCTAATAAGATGTCCAAGTTGCTTCATAAGGCCAATATGTTAGCTTCATCGTCAAAATGCTCAACCCGATAACTAGGCAATCCAATTTCTGTAGGGACCATCGCCTCGGTACCGTAGCAAAGGCTGAACGGGGCTTCTCCTATGGATGTTTTTCTTGACGTCCGTAGTGCCCATGGTACCCGAGATAGTTCCTCAACCCAGCCGCCTTGCCTTCCTTCTAGGAGAGTTCGGAGCCCTCGAATGGCGCTTCAGTTTGCTATTTCGGATTGCCTTTTGCATTGGGGATGCGCGACCGCGGCGAACTTCATTAATATGTGATAGTCGTTGCAAAATCCCTTGAATTTGTCGTTCTCGAACATGGTTCCATGGTTGGTGACGATGCACTTCGGGATCCCAAATGTGGAGATCACATTGTTCTACAGAAATTTTATCGTAGAGGAGGCGTCCGGTCTCCTGATAGGCATGGCCTCAATCCACTTTGTGAAGTAGTCTACGACGATAAGAATGTACCTGTGTCCACCCGTGCCGGCGGGAAGCTGGCCCACCATATCCATTCCACACTACGCAAATGGCCAAGGGGAACTCAGTGGCATTAGTTCGGTGGCGGGCTGACGAGGGATTCTGCCGAAGAGTTGTCAGCTCTTGCATCTTCTGAACATTTTCTCGGTATCTTGATATATTCCCGGCCAATAGTAGCCGTGGAGCAGCGTCTTTTGGACCAGGCAGCGGTCCCCTTGATGCGCCCCTCCGACCCCTTCGTGTATTTCTCGTAAGATGTAGTCTGCTTCGTAGGGGTCAACGCATTGGAGCAGAGCTTGAGTGTATGAATTTTTGTATAGGTTTTTTTGCTCCATATGAAATGGAGAGCTTTTGCTCGAAGTTGACGAGCCTCTGCCCGGTCATCCGGATGAATCCCATCTTTCAGAAATTCTACAATGGGCTTTCTCCAATCCGAGGCATCTTCTTGGGTTGTGTAGATTTGGAGCATTGCCTCTCCATCTTCCACGCTGGGTAGCAGCAGGACTTCGAAGAGGATGTTTCTCTTGTGATTGGCCGAATAGAAGGAGGCAAGTTTTCTCAGGGCATTGTTGTCGGTGTTCAGATTTCTGGGAATCTGCTCCACTTGTACTTCGTCGAATTTTTTCTGAAGCCTTCTTACCTCCACCGGGTATTTTATTATGAGTGGTTCTCGAGCTTCGAAATTCCCGGTTACTTGGCCGATAACCAGTGCGGAGTCGTTGTGTATCTGGATGGTTTTCAGCCCTACCCCGGAGGCGATTCGTAGCCCGACTAACAGGGCATCGTATTCTGCTATGTTGTTTGACGCTTTAAAACCAAGTTTCAGAAAGTACTCCATTTCTTCTTTGTTTAGGCTGCGGATGATCAGGCCAGCCCCACATCCCTCCTCGGTGGAGGATTCGTCTATATAGAGCCCCCAGTCCGGGATTAGGCCGAGCACCTCCTCGACCGAGGGCCGTGGGTCGGGGCCCTGAACCGTCGCTCCTTCCTTAGTGGTAATTCTGCAATCGACAACGAAATCGGCTAAGGCTTGTGCTTTAATTTCCCGTCTGGGTCAGTATTTGATGTCGAACTGGGACAACTCACACCTCTATTTCTCTAAGCGGCCTGATGATTAGGGGGAGGCGAGGATATTCCCTAAAGGTCGTTCAATGAGGATTAGCATTGTGTGTGCCTGGAAATAGTGTCGCAGTTTTCTGGACATGATGAAAAGCGCGAGGACTATTTTCTCTATGGCCGGGTATCTAGTTTCCGCGTTCTTGAAGACATGGCTTACATAGTAGACCGATTTCTGCGTTCCTTCGAACTCTCTGACGAGCACTGTGCCCGTGGCTTGATCGGAGATGGCCAGATATAGTAACAACTCGTCGCCTTCGACTAGTCTGGTGAGGAGTGGTGGGGTCGCGAGGTTGCCTTGAGTTGTTCTAAAGCGTCTTGGCATTCCTCGGACCATTCAAACCTGGGAATTTTCCTTAGGGCTTTGAAGAAAGGGAGGCATTTTTCCCCGGATCTGGACATAAAGCGGCTTAAAGCAGGCATCCTCCCGGTAGGTCGCATGATATCGACATTGCTTTTGGGTGTCGCCATTTTGATGATGGCGCTGATCTTCTCTGGGTTCGCCTCGATTCTTCGGTGGGTGACCATGAACCCAAGGAATTTTCCGCTTGTGACGTTGAACGCGCATTTGGCTGGATTCAGCTTCATCTTGTATTTTCGCAGGACGTCGAAAATTTTGGCTAGGTCTGTTGTGTGTCTAGTTGATGAGGCGGATTTCACGAGCATGCCGTCGATGTAGACTTCCATATTTCTCCCAATTTTTGGTCTGAATAGTTTGTTGACCAGTCGCTGGTATGTGGCTCCAGCGTTCTTGAGTCCGAAGGGCATTACCCTGCATCAGTATACTCCCCGATATGTGGTAAAGGATGTCAGCTCTTCATCGGCCGGGTTCATTCGGATCTGATTATATCCGGAGAAGGCATCCATGAAGCTCAGTAATTCGTGACCGGCTGAGCTGTCTACTAGCTGATCTATCTGAGGAAGCGGGTAGTTGTCTTTGGGGCAAGGCTTGTTCAGGTCCGTGAAATCGACGCACATGCGTCATTTCCCTGTTCCCTCATGGGAACTGAATAAAGCAACAAAGAAATACACAAGAGAAGTATCACGTGTCCACATGTGATCGGGCATCACGTGGGGACAGGTGACCTTCTATGGACAAAGTTATAAACGCTGAGATACACAACTTGAGATGGAGTCACGTGCCAACACGTGATGGGCCTTTAAACCCACTGAAAGGAATTAAAAGGTATAGTAAAACAGCAAGAGAAAACCCCAATGGGGCATCACGTGACCACACGTGACAGGAGGTCACGTGCCAACACGTGATGGGTTCCTAAGATCTCTGAAATAATAGAATTAAATTCTAATTAAATGGTCAATCAGAAGGTCACGTACCAACACGTGGCAGGCTCTTAAACCTTCTGAACTAATAGAATTAAATTCTAATTAAAGGAAATCAAAAACCTTAATTGGAAAAGTATTTCCCTAGATCTTTCCAAACAAAAAGATTGTTCTCTATAAAGTGGAACACCGTTGGATTAAAAATCACCAATCTATAGAAAGATTCTATACAAGGAGATATTTCCCTGAAATTTGCCAGGAATAATAGACAAAATATCTTTTGGATTCAAAAATCCAATGGTGAATAAAATTCGCTAAATGATCTAAAAGATCATGTTGGTTACAAAATTAATCAAAATCTTTCAATGAAAAATTGACTAAATAAACTGATTCTTTTCTTTCTCCTATAAATAGGAGCCAAGAAAAGAAGAGAAAAAAAAGAGACAACAACAGAGAGAAAAAAAAAGAGAATTTAATTCTCCAGAGAGAAAAGAAGGTCTCTTGAGAAAAGAAATAAATCATAGGTGAGAGATCATCCTATAAGCTCCCACAAAAGAAAAAAGAGAATTTAATTCTCAAACTAAGAGTTTAACTCTTCTGAATAAGAACTTAGTTCTTCCTTTGGTTGAAGGTCAGCAGAAGCAGATCTTCCCACAAGTTGAGAATTTAATTCTTATCGGGGATATTCTGACATGCAGATCTAAAACCTAAGAGAAGACCTAAGTTCAGAGAATTATATTCTCCCACAAAGCACATAGGAATTTAATTCCTCCAACAAAATTAGGGTTTAATCCTATAAAAGAATTTAATTCTTTCAAACATATAGGAATTTAATTCCTCTAAATAAAACTAGAATTTAACCCTATAAAAGAATTTAATTCTTAAATAAGGGACTTAAAAACTCTCCATGCACGTAAAAGCATCAAGTACCCAGCATGGTCATATGTCAACACGTGACCATCCCCCTCAGAGATCAAAAAAGAACGAACAAGATCAGGTCACATGCTCACACGTGACCCTTGAACAGACTCTTCAAAATAAGAAGAGCAGAACAGGCTGTGGGCACCATCACGTGTCTGCACGTGATAATCATGGAAATTAAGTGTTTAACACTTACCTGCATATTCTGAGAATAAAATAAAGAAAGTTTAGCCCAATTCTCAGGCGCCTCACGTGATCCTACGTGAGCGCTTCAATTTTAGTGTTTAACACTATTTTTTGAGCACCTCATCCTTAGTGTTTAACACTATTTTAAATATGTCACGTGGGAACACGTGATCGCCGAATGTACTCTAGTGTTTAACACTATATTTGAACCAATATTAGCCCAAATTGGCTAAGTTTTCCAGAGGCAAGACTCCCCTTTTGATTGAGCCTCAAATACATTCTTGTCTTCCAAGATTGATCATCGCATATGGTATATGAGTGCTCAGCACTCAATAAAAGACAAAACTTTGTCAGAAACCAGACCCATGTTTAGCATTGCTAAATAATGGGGGGCTGAACCCAGACAAATGCTCAGCAGCCCAAACAAAAGTCCAATATTTTAAACCTAATTGGACTTAGCTCAAGTTGGCCATAAGTTCTCAATTCGGATTTCACTGAGCCCATGTGCTCATAATCTAATTAATTGATCTTATTCCCAAATTGGACTACAGATTTCCCAACCAAAATTGGTTCAAGGGTACATCTCTTCACTCCTCTGATATTTGTCGTTGTAATCCTTCAACGTCTTCAGAGAGGTGACGGGTCCTGACAACCATACATTCCATGGACTATGACGTCTTTAAACTGGACTGTGGGGTCCTTAAACCTATGGACTATGATGTCCTTAATCTTGGACTGTGGGGTCCTTAAGCCCATGGACCGTAATGTCCTTAAACTAATGGACCGCAATGTCCCTAAACTAAACAATAGAGCCCAAATGCTCTTTTGTTGGATCTAAATGATCCCGTTAAGTTGATCTTAGTCTAAAATTAGACTAACGTGTCCTTAACAAATTGTTAAGTTGATCTTAGTCTAAAATTAGACTAACGTATCCTTAACAAACCTTTAAGTTGATCTTAGTCTCAAATGAAACTAACGTATTCTTAAACCCAACCTCAAACCCAAATCTAAAAAGATACGGATTTGGACTAATCCATGCCCTACGGGCGACAACATAAATTAGCCTCTGTATACAATCCACGGGCAACCAAAAACAAAACAAACACCCACGACACGAAGTGACCATCTGGAGAAGGAGAAAGTTGTTCCCACGATGCGGTAGTATAATTAACTGCAGAGGCTTGCGCCTGCAGGGAAGAGCATCCCCACAATCAAAAACCCCTCAAACGAGGGGGAATATGATGAAGTCTGCTACATCGGCCGCATCCGTCTAAACCTTCGATACACGGTGCCATAAATCAACTTAGCATCTTCAGAGAGGTGGACGTATAGCCCCAATTAGCATCTGCCCTCGGAATTCAGGCCCGGACGTTTCAACGTCCCGGTCGCGTCTTTCGGCGGAGAACAGATTCTGGTACGCCCGGTGGGACTCTTTCCTCTTTCCACTCCACACTTCGTGTGTTGGTTTCGCGAACAAGTCGCGGTTTGAGATGGTTACCTTTGGATTTGAAGTACTAAGATTTGGTATCTTGCTCCGTGCAGAAAAACAGAAGATCAATGGCTTCAAACTGCACTAATTGCAACAGCTCCCACTCCGTCCTCGCTGGAAGAGTGACCTACGAGTCTCAAGCGGCCTCCGTTTTCACAATGCCAGTGGAGCAGGTAACTCAGGCCACCACTGGGCTGTTCTTTGGGACCATGCTCCCACCAATGAGCTCCAACACCTTGTTGTCATCGTAAGAAGCTCCGAAGAAGTCGGTCTTTGATCGGCTTACGACTTACGTGTCCTCTCTCAACGGGTCGTCCAGTTCCAGGGCCTCAGCCTTTGACAGATTGGGCCAAAGCTCATGCGGGTCCATGAAGAAGCCTACAATACCAGAAGGGGTTATCTCGAAGAGGATAGCCATTCCTGCTCCTGAAGTCGTCAAAACGGCTTCTCCTGCCAAGGGGTCGGTCTTCACAAGACTGGCCGTTACAACTCCACATCCAAGCGAAGTCGCTAAGGTTGCTTGCCCTGCTCGGAAGATTGCCTTCGACAGGCTGACCATCCCTTCTCAACGAATGTCGGTCTTCAAAAGGCTGATACTAGCAGCGTTTGACCAGAACGGGGGGGGGGCATGATGAAGTCACCCCTACAGCTGAGCCAATACCGTCTACAAGGCATGCTCGACGTCGCTACTGGCGCCGAGCGAGGAAGGTTGGGGGCAATTCCCCCTCTGGACTGACTCCGCCGGCTCCAACGGTGGAAATTGATTTTGTTGTTCCAACTGGGAACAAATTTGAACTACTTAACAGGGTGTGCAAAAACTCGCCAACCGTCGTGCTAAAAAGATCTCCTCCACCTATGGAGAATGCTACAAAGGTGAAGCTGGAGCAGCCCCCTCAGCGGCTGTCCTCTAAAATTCATAAAGTTTGGCAACAAGTCCAAGACTCGGTGATCAACAAAGACTACTCCCGCCGACATAAAAAGATGAAATTTCGGCAGGTGAAGGACTACCCTGTTGTACCACAGAAGGCTACAGCTACTTGGATACCCGCTGCAACGGCCCCTTCAACTTCGACCGCCCACAAGAGGAGACGGCCGGAGAGGATCCCTGCGTCTGTGACAAATCGCAAAGGAATTGAATCTAAACGCCCCAAGTCTGGGGGCATGGTGGTGCATACTGTTTATATGGCTTCCGGAAAAGAGGAAAGCCGTGCTTTTATGGGTCACCGACCGCTCACCCGATCAGTAACAAAGGCTCAGGAGCAGCAACAACAAAAGCTCCAAGAGATGCTAACAGCCATGGCCGCACTCACGGGACCAAAAGTAAGCCCAAAGACGTCCTCAGAACAGCGTCATGAGAAGGAAACGGATGCCGAATTCCTTCGGAGAATGCTTGAGAAGAAGGACAAGGAGGCTGCGGAACAAGCGGACAACATAAAATAAATGACCCTTCTATTCCAAGATATGGTGGACCTGATGATCCAGCCGGACCCTCCAGCCGAAGATCCTCTAGTGATAATTGAAGATGATAGAGGAGAGACATCAAATCCTCTGCTGGCTCTGTCAGCAGCCAAGAAGGAGACCATATCCAAAGCCACGCTCGATGATTATATAGCTCAACAAATACGAGCTCATCAAGCGAGTGAAGCGGCTGGCCAAATCATCAGAACTGGATGGCCTTATCCGGGTTGGTACGATCAAATAAAGTACATGCCTGGATATACGATTCTTAAATTCCATGTGTACAAGGGGACAGGCAATCCCCATCAACATGCCGCTCAGTTCAGGGCTCTCTGCGGCAACACTAGAGGGGATGATAAGCTACTTCTTCGCCAATTCGTCGGCAGCTTGGCAGAGACGGCGTTCGAATGGTACTCAGAGCTTCCCAACGACTCCGTCAAAACTTTTACAGAGATGGAATTATTGTTCACCCATCTTTTCGCAAGCGCTAGCGAACGCACCCCAATCACAACATTAATTAACGCCAGAGTAAAACCAGGCGAAATATGGGTGCAGTACGCCATTCGGTGGCGGAACCTATGGTCAAAGTGCGAACAGCGCATAGAGGAGGCTCCTGCCGTGGGAATGTTCGTGGGGACCCTTGACCCTCAAGCAACCATCTCCCAATTCATGATGTTCTTCAGGCCGACCACTTTCCAGGTCTTGATCGACAAGCTGGCCCAAATGGACCAAATGGGCCATAGACCGTCCTCCTCAAAGACGGATCCTCGGAATGAGAAGGGGAAAGGGAAAGCAACCTTCGTCGCCAACGCTCAATAACAAATGAGTGGCCCGAGACCGGTTGTTCGCAAAAGCAACAAGCGGCAATCCCTCGATGAGAAATTGAGACGTCCTTACTCGTTTTCGAAGGATAAAACAAGGAGACTGTTCGAATTGGCAATGCGCAACGGGCTTGTCACCCTGCCGGATCCGAGACACCCACCGCAACTTGGTGATGTCAACCGTCCTAACTACTGCCCCTACCACCGAGTATTGGGTCACCCAATAGAAAATTGCTATGTCTTCAAAAATTGGGTTGAAGAACAGTATCAACAGGGCAAGTTCGTGCTGTCCGAAAACTGGAAGGTAAATCCGCCACAACAGCACACCCCTAAAAGGGTGGATACGCCGGGGGTGTTGAAGTCAAAATTTGCACCCCGGTTGACCGAGTCAAAGTCAAGGTCAACCCCCAAGCTAGGTAGGCCCAAGCCTAGGTCAAGCGGGCCCATGCCCAAGTCGAGCCCGCGGCCAGCCTCCCCATGACAACAACAAAATCATGTAATAAATAATTTTTATGTGATTTTTTATACATGAATATATGCAAAATGGGCATAAAGCCAATATTTTGTAAGCCCATGGCTTATGTGCAAAAATGAAATGGCACATGAGCCATGGGATGGGCAAAATGCCATTTTTGCAAAGCCCAAGCGGCTATATGTAAATATGTAAGCCTATATAAGGCAAAATGATGATGAATAAAGGAACAACTTTTCATTCCCCTCAAAAAAACCTAGGGTTTGTGCCTCTTTCCTTTCCTTGAAGGTTCCAAGCCTTCTTCTTTCTTTTGAATTAAATCAAGAGTTTCTCTTCTTTTTTCAAAACCAAATAGTTTTTCACCATAAAACCCATAAAGGGGAACTTGGATCTACCATCAGATCTCAAAAAGAAGAGATTTTTAAAATCCCACATCTCTTGATCTTCAAGATCCAGTAACTAGAGGAGAAGAATAACCCTTTTCATCAACCCCAAAACATACTAGGAGTCTAACTCCATATATATATATATATAAATATATATATATATATATAATATTTCCTTTCTGAAGTATAACTTCTGGTTCTGGGACTAAAAGCCCCTTTTTCTCGCCGACGCCCAAGCGCTCAAGCACTGAGCGCCCTCGTGCCGACAAGTGGCGCGCTAGCTCTCGAGCGCAGAGCGCCCACGTGCCGACACATGGCGCGCTGGCGCTCGAGCTCCCTACGCTCAAGCGCAAAGCGCCCATGTGCCGACACGTAGCGCGCTTGCGCTCCAGCGCCCAGCGCTCGAGCGCAAAGCGCCCACGTGCCGACGCGTGGCGCGCTTGCGCTCAAGCGCCCAGCACAAGCGCAAAGCGCCCACGTGCCGACACATGGCGCGCTTGCACTCAAGCGCAAAACGCCCACGTGCCGACACGTGGCGCGCTTGCGCTCCAGCGCTCGAGCGCAAAGCGCCCACGTTCCGACACGTGGCGCGCTTGTGCTCTAGTAACTGCGCTCGAGCGCAAAGCGCCCACGTGCCGACACATGGCGCGCTAGCGCCTGAGCGCACAGCACCTAAGCGCACAGCGCTCAAGACGCTGACCCCACGCATCCTTTGGATGCCCTTTACCTTTCTTATATATATATATGTATATATAAATACACACACACACGCATACTCTACAACACTCTTCCTCCCAAAAATTTTTTTGGGCCGGGGCGCTGCCCCACAGCCCGCAAGGGGGCTGCTAGCCCCCTTGACCCCTAGCCCGCTATCCGGGTAGTGGGACGCCCGTAAAAACACTGCGTGGCTCCCGATATATCCAAGCGCCCTCCAAAAAAAACACACGTACACTGCACATTGAGTTCGCATGACCAGTTTAACCCGTTAATCGGAGGTTCCCTCGCTCCAAAGGCGAGGGGTAATTAACGGCAGCTTAGTTCGCGGCTGCCGGAGATTCGGATCCCCACAATCATTAAACCCCGGCCTACCCTAGGCAGGGGGAATCTGTAGTACGCCTGACAAGCGCGCGCGTATTCCCATCTCAATGGGGTGACAAAAAACACCCTACAGATTCTGGCACGCCCCGTGGGACATATCTCTCGTCCCATATTTCGGGTTAAACGTTCATGCGAACTCAATCAATATACATATCTATACTTATACTAAAATAATGCTCTTTCATGCAGGTATTCAAGCAATCACTTTTCAACAATGTCTCCAAGGACGATCTCAGCTCTCACCACGGCTCCCATCTCCTATACGATGAAGATGGACTCCCAGACAGTCCTCCCGACTAGTCTCGGGCGACAATGAGAGGAGCCGCCGCTACCATTTGGCTCTATTATGTTCGTGTCTGCTAACGCCGTCCCAGCTCCTCAAGCTCCGGTAGCAGACAAACCGGTCTCAAAAAGGAAAAGGCCGAATGTCATGGCTGCAAGGGCACCTCTGCCCAAGCACAAATCCGTTTCCAAACGACCCTCCATCGCTCCAGGTGGGGTAAGGCCATTAACGTCAATGAAGCAACGGGGCATCTCGGGTAAGCTCCAGCGGTACCCCCGACAACTGCTCAATCGGGTGTCTTCTCTAAGCTCCCCGCTAATCAACTCACAGTGGCTTCCCGGATAACGGATGCCCGCCAAGCCTTCAAAATCGAAGAGCTGAGGCAGAAAAGGCTCAGGTATGGAGCCAAAAAAAGAGCTAGGGCTCCTGCTAGGCTGAACTTCATTAGGTTCGAGGAACGGGGTCACCCCGCCAAAGATAAAGATACGGCTGGATACGCGGTCCACACTGTCTACATGGTCGGACATGAAGAAACTAACCCTCCTATACTTCACAGCCAGGGTGATGATGCGGTGGACGCTACCCAACGTCAACTCGGTCTGAATGACGAAGAGATCGCTCAGGCCGATAAGCCAGAGGAGCCCGTGGTTCCTGCGGAATTGAGCTCAGGCAATAAAGATGACCCGGTTGTCATAGCCAGAACTACATAACAAGCATTATTCCGATAGCTTCAGAGGCAGCTTCAGGACAGGGATGAGAAGTTAGCCAAGGTACAGTCTAAGGTCGACGAATTGACAAACGTCGTGGCAGATCTTGCGACCCGAGTCACCCGATTGCAATTACAGCAGAATCAAATTTTGGTTCATGAGCTAGGGATTGATACCCGGAGGCAGCCAAATGATATCCCTTTCAACTTAAGATCGGAGCGCCTTCACAAAAAACGGCCGCAATCAACCTCCAGTCCCTCCGATACATACGCCGGGGGGGGGGGGGAATCGCCTCTAAAAGAGAAACTGGAAAAAGTCTATTCCTTCTAAAGGGAAAAAGTCCACAAGATATTCAGAGACGCCCTAAGAAACGGTCTACAACTGCCAGAATCAAAGAGACCACAAGAAGAGAATATGACCGACGACCCAAAATATTGCCCCTATCACAGGGTGATAGGTCATTCCATTGAAGACTGTTTCGTCTTCAAAGATTGGGTCGAAAGGCAATACAAGACGGGAGAGATAAAACTGTCTAAAGGCGTGTTAGCAAACAGTCAAGCTACGACCGCCGATTTCATGCAAATGGATACCGAAGCCTTTCGGGAACCTAACCCTCCCAGACATGTGCAGGGCGAACCAAAAACTGATCAGCCTCAGGGACCGGTATCAGTAAGGGCACCTACTCTGATGGAGAGAAAGAAGAAGGTGTACTCCTTCAGGAGGGATGAGGTCCGCAATATATTCGAGGAAGCCCTGAACAATAGCATGCAATTGCCTATTCCGAAGAGGCCACATGAAATGAATATGACCGGCAATCCCATATACTGCCCCTATCACAGGGTGATAAGTCATGCCATTGAAGACTGCTGTGTTTTCAAAGATTGGGCAGAGGACCAATACAAGCTTGGAAAAACCTCACAATCCTCGGATGTATCGCCAAGCCACAGAGCTAGGTCATCAACACAGCTCTGCCAAGATCAAAGTTCAAGGAGCTGGGATAAGAAAAGGGGACCACCACGTCGTTAAACTGGGAATGATCGACCTCTAAGTCGTTAAACTGGGAATGTAAAAAAAAGTGTAAATAAAAGAAAAATAAAGAAATGCTGAAATGATAGGGCAACTCGCAATAAAAATCAGCGAGTAAAAATAAAAATGAAAATAAAGCCGAAATGATGGGGCAACCGCGAATAAATAGCCGAAATGATAGGGCAATCGCGACCTTCGCGATAAGAAAAGCTGAAATGATAGAGCAATCGCGGTAAAACAAAAACAAAAAAACAAAACAACGGCGAATGATGAGTCGCTCCTGGTACCATATTCCAGTGCAGCGATGCAGACGCCAACAAAAATCCAATTTTTCAAAATTCCCTCGGCCCTACGGCCAATCCCCAAATTGACTACCGTATACAATCCACGGGCTCAAATAATTCTCATCATACTCATGCCCCACCGTAGTCACCAGTTATGCGGCTGGTCTCCGCCCTTGGAATTATGGTCCATTGGAAAGACCCACTCATGTGTCCTCATGATGCATGAGGAGAACAAACCTTCGTGTGATCCTTACGACTCACAAAGGAGAAAAACACTTGGGAGTCCTCACGACTCCTAAGGAGAAAATACACCTACGGGATCCTTACGACCCGTAGGGAGAAAATGCTTTTATGGGACCCTCACGGCCCATAAAATTGAAAAGCCTTAGGCGATAGGGATCTATACCTATATCCTAAGCCATCGCTCCCCCAATCCCCAAGTGGCGAATGATGAGTCGCTCCTGGTACCATATTCCAGTGCAGCGATGCAGATGCCAACAAAGTCCCGAAATTTTTATGGCCCTACGGTCTGGATCATACATCCTGCAAAACCGTATACAATCCACGGGCGTAAAACAATCCCAATCTCTCCAAAAATAATAAAATAAAAATAAAATAAAAAAAAGGTATGTCCACAAGAAAAATTGGCACGGATGAAAACCCGAAAGGGCTCCGTGAGTAAAAACAACAGGACTGCCGGCGAGTTTGTGAAAACCCGAAAGGGCGCAAACTCGTAAAAAAGAGATAAAATGCACTCACAAAGTCCTCTCGACTTTGTGAGGAGAAAATTCCCGCGTGAGATCTTTACGACTCACAAAGGAGCAACACACTTAGGAGTCCCCACGACTCCTGAGGAGAAAATACACCTACGGGGTCCTTACGACCAGTAGGGAGAAAATGCTTTGTGAGACCCTTACGGCTCACAAAATTGAAAAGTCTTAGGTGATAGGGACCTAAATCCTGTCTCCTAAGCCCTCGCTTCCTGATAAACAAGCGCAAATGATGATTCGCTCCTGGTACCATATTCTAGTGTAGCGATACTGATGCCAAGCAAAGACCAATTCCCAAATCCTCCTGGGGCAAATGATGAGTTGCTCCTGGCATTATTCCAGTGCAGTAATGCAGATGCCAAACAAAAACCAATTCCCAAATCCTCCCGGGGTAAATGATGAGTTGCTCCTGGCATTATTCCAGTGCAATAATGCAGATGCCAAACAAAAACCAATTCCCAAATCCTCCCGGGGCAAATGATGAGTTGCTCCTGGCATTATTCCAGTGCAGCAATGCAGATGCCAAAAAAAAAACCAATTCCCAAATCCTCCCGGGGCAAATGATGAGTTGCTCCTGGCATTATTCCAGTGCAGCAATGCAGATGCCGACAAAAAAAAATCCCTGAATCCTCTCATGGCAAATGATGATTCGCTTCTGGTACCATATTTCAGTATAGCGATGCTGATGTCAACCCAAATCACAATCAACAAGTCAACTTCAACTCCAACACCGCAGAAAGCGGAGCAAGTCAGAATCCAATCTCGACACCGCAAGAAGCGGAGCAAGTCAAGTCCACCCCTGACACTGCAAGAAGCAGAGCAAGTCAAATAGAGCGTCGACCATCCATGTCGCAAAACGGGCAGTGCAGGTTTCACATAAATCGGGAACCAAATCGCTCCGGATCAGAGCGTCGACCGTCCATGTCGCAAAAAGGGCAATGCAGGCCTCCTACAAAGCAGGGAACCAAATCGCTCCGGATCAGAGCGTCGATCGTCCATGTCGCAAAACGGGCAGTTCAGGCTTCCCACAAATCGGGAACCAAATCGCTCCGGATCAGAGCGTCAACCGTCCATGTCGCAAAAAGGGCAGTGCAGGCTTCCTACAAAGCAGGAACCAGATCACTCCGGGCTAGGGAAACGTCTACCACGGACACTTCGTCTCGGAGATGCATCAAGCGTCGACTGTCCATGTTGCAAAACGGGCAGTGCAGGTTTCCCACAAATCGGGAACCAAATCGCTCCGGATCAGAGCGTCGACCGTCCATGTCGCAAAAAGGCCAGTGCAGGCTTCCTACAAAGCAGGGAACCAAATCGCTCCAGATCAGAGCGTTGACCGTCCATGTCGTAAAACAGGCAGTGCGGGCTTCCCACGAATCGGGAACCAAATCGCTCCGGAATAGAGCGTCGACCGTCCATGTCGTAAAACGGGCAGTGCAGGCTTCGTACAAAGCAGGGAACCAAATCGCTCCGGATTAGAGCGTCGACCGTCCATGTCGCAAAAATGGCAGTGCAGGCTTCCTATAAAGCAGGGAACCAAATCGCTCTGGATCAGAGCGTCGACCGTCCATGTCGCAAAACGGGCAGTGCAGGCTTCCCACAAATCGGGAACCAAATCGCTCCGGATCAGAGCGTCGACCGTCCATATCGCAAAAATGGCAGTGCAGGCTTCCTACAAAGCAGGAACCAAATCGCTCCGGATCAGAGCGTCGACCGTCCATGTCGCAAAACGGGCAGTGCAGGATTCCCACAAATCGAGAACCAAATCGCTCCGGATCAGAGCGTCGACCGTCCATGTCGCAAAAATGGCAGTGCAGGCTTCCTACAAAGCAGGAATCAAATCGCTCCGGATCAGAGCGTCGACCGTCCATGTCGTAAAACGGGCAGTGTAGGCTTCCTACAAAGCAGGAACCAGATCACTCTAGGCCAGGGAAACGTCTACCACGGACACACCGTCTCGGAGACGCATCAAGCGTCGACCGTCCATGTCGCAAAAAGGGCAGTGCAGGTTTCCTATAAATCGGGAACCAAATCGCTCCGGATCAGAGCGTCGACCGTCCATGTCATAAAACGGGCAGTGCAGGCTTCCCATGAATCGGGAACCAAATCGCTCCGGATCAGAGCGTCGACCGTCCATGTCGCAAAAAGGGCAGTGCAGGCTTCCCATAAATCGGGAACCAAATCGCTCCAGATCAGAGCGTCGACCGTCCATGTCGCAAAACGGGCAGTGCAGGCTTCCCACAAATCGGGAACCAAATCGCTCCGGATCAGAGCGTCGACCGTTCATTGCCCAAAAAGGGCAGTGCAGGCTTCCTACAAAGCAGGAACCAGATCACTCCGGGCCAGGGAAACGTCTACCACGGACACTCCGTCTTGGAGACTCATCAAGCTTCGACCGTCCATGTCGCAAAAAGGGCAGTGCAGGCTTCCCATAAATCAGAAACCAAATCACTCCGGATCAAAGCGTCGACCGTCCATGTCGCAAACGGGCAGTGCAGGCTTCCCACAAATCGGGAACCAAATCGCTCCGGATCAGAGCATCGACCGTCCATGTCACAAAAAGGGCAGTGCAGGCTTCCTACAAATCGGGAACCAAATCGCTCCGGGCCAGGGAAACGTCTAACATGGACACTCCGTCTCGGAGACGCATCAAGCATCGACCGTCCACGTCGTAAAAAGGGCAGTGCATCCAAAAAAGTAGGAACCAAGGCAAGTCGCCTCCACATGAAAGAAGATCCATCAATTTCATGCATACGACCCAAATATGTGGTGTGCATTTATTGATGGGGGGCACTTTGTTGAAGTCAAAATTTACACCCCGGTTGACCGAGTCAAAGTCAAGGTCAACCCCCAAGCTAGGTGGGCCCAAGCCGAGGTTAAGCGGGCCCATGCCCAAGTCGAGCCCGCGGCTAGCCTCCCCATGCCAACAACAAAATCATGTAATAAATAATTTTTATGTGATTTTTTATACATGAATATATGCAAAATGGGCATAAAGCCAATATTTTGTAAGCCCATGGCTTATGTGCAAAAATGAAATGGCACATGAGCCATGGGATGAGCAAAATGCCATTTTTGCAAAGCCCAAGGGGTTATATGTAAATATGTAAGCCTATATAAGGCAAAATGATGATGAATAAAGGAGCAACTTTTCATTCCCCTCAAAAAAACCTAGGGTTTGTGCCTCTTTCCCTTCCCTGAAGGTTCCAAGCCTTCTTCTTTCTTTTGAATTAAATCAAGGGTTTTACTCTTCTTTTTTCAAAACCAAATAGTTTTTCACCATAAAACCCACAAAGGGGAACTTGGATCTACCATCAGATCTCAAAAAGAAGAGATTTTTAAAATCCCACATCTCTTGATCTTCAAGATCCAGCAACTAGAGGAGAAGAAGAACCCTTTTCATCAACTCCAAAACATCCTAGGAGTCTAACTCCATATATATATATATATATATAAAATAAATATTTCCTTTCTGAAGTATAGCTTCTGGTTCTGGGACTAAAAGCCCCTTTTTCTCGCCGACGCCCAAACACTCAAGCGCTGAGCGCCCTCGTGCCGACACGTGGCGCGCTAGCGCTCGAGCGCAGAGCACCCACGTGCCGACACATGGCGCGCTGGCGCTCGAGCGCCCTGCGCTCAAGCGCAAAGCGCCCATGTGCCGACACGTAGCGCTCTTGCGCTCCAGCGCGCTTGCGCTCCATCGCGCAGCGCTCAAGCGTAAAGCGTCCAGGTGCCGACACGTAGCGCGCTTGCGCTCCAGCGCCCAGCGCTCAAGCGCAAAGCGCCCATGTGCTGACACATGGCGCTCTTGCACTCCAGCGCCCTGCGCTCAAGCGCAAAACGCCCACGTGCCGGCACGTGGCGCGCTTGCGCGCACTTGCGCTCAAGCGCCCAGCGCAAGCGCAAAGCGCCCACGTGCCGACACGTGGCGCGCTTGCGCTCCAGCGCCCTACGCTCAAGCGCAAAACGCCTACATGCCGACACGTGGCGCGCTTAGACTGAAGCGCCCGGCGCTTGAGCGCAAAGCGCCCACGTGCTGACACGTGGTGCGCTTGCGCTCAAGCGCCCTGCGCTCAAGCGCAAAGGGCCTACATGCCGACACGTGGCGTGCTAGCGCCTGAGCGCACAGCACCTAAGCGCACAGCGCTCAAGGCGCTGACCCCACGCATTCTTTGGATGCCCTTTCCCTTTCTTTTATATATGTATATGTATATATAAATACACACACACACACATACTCTACAACACTCTCCCTCCCAAAAAACTTTTTGGGCCGGGGCGCTGCCCAGCACCCCGTAAGGGGGCTGCTAGCCCCCTTGACCCCCAGCCCGCTATCCGGGTAGCGGGACCCCCGTAAAAACTCTGCGTGGCTCCCGATATATCCAAGCCCCCTCCAAAACAAAACACACGTACACTGTACATTGAGTTTGCAAGACCAGTTTAACCCGTCAATCGGAGGTTCCCTCGCTCCAAAGGCGAGGGGTAATTAACGGCAGCTTAGTCCGCGGCTGCCGGAGATTCGGATCCCCAAGATCATTAAACCCCGGCCTACCCTAGGCAGGGAGGATCTGTAGTATGCTTGACAAGCGCGCGCGTATTCCCATCTCAATAGGGTGACGAAAAACACCCTACAGGGGGCATCATGCTCTTTTATAGAGGAAGCTCCATGGGAAGTCGTTCTTTCGGCAAAAACTAAAAGAATGCTGAAAGATCTTCAAACATGTCCGACGATCAGGTGAAAAAGCCCGCTAGAGCCGGAGATCATCAAGGGGATGCTGAAACCACGCCCAACATTGGGAGTTAATAGTGATGGTGGACAAAACATTCAGGCCCAGCCGTCAAAGTCTTCGAAGAAAAAGAAGAAGACCAAAAAGCCCGCGCAGTTTAATGACAAGCGCACGGATATGCAAAAGCATATTGACGCGCTGGAGGAATATAACCAGAAGGCGCGGATCCCGGTCACACACCAAGGATTTCTCAACAATATCCTTGAGAGCAGAGATAACGACAATAACGACGGGGACGACTCATCAGAATAATCTGAGGACTATGTGGCAAGTTGCCACATGATCTCTCATTCGGTGTTAACTAATGAAGAAGCTCACTCGGCGATAGAAGACAGCATAAAAGAGCTGGGGGCAGGATCGAAGCCAAAACCCTTGGAACCGTCTGACGAGATGATCGACTTGCTACTGAACCAAGCCCATCAGAAAAGCAAAGCCAATCGAGAGCGCGAACTGGATATATTCGAAAAAGCCAAACACCGACGACTGAATGAAAAGATCGAGGCACCCCAACCGGATCGAAGCATCCCTATTGCCAGCAAAAGCATGCTTAAAGTAAGGAAACGATTCGCTAGGGCCTTGTCAATAGGAATGAAGTTACCCTCTTTCAGTAGAAATTCTCCTTGCGGTATACATCTTGATGAAGTGCACATAAATCCTAACTTCTGCTTATACCATCAGAGGATTGCACACCCTACCGAGGAGTGCACAGCCTTTAAAAACTGGTGGCAGGGATATGTTGGCCACCGACAAAATTCTCAACGAGTGAAGCGCAAGGCTCGTCGGGAACAGAAAAGCACGACAGATGAGCGCAAAAGAGCTGCTAGCAACTGTCACATAGTCGACACCAAGGGATCGCAAGTTATCACCTTTAGAAGCGACTCTGACGAAGAAATCCCTCAGCCCTCTCTTCAAGGAATCCACCTCCGACACAAAAGATGCGATGATTTTCGAGAAAATCTAGCTTCGTAATCATACGTTGCCCGAAAAATCTCGGGCCTATGAACACATGACCGAAACGTCGTTAAACTACTACCAACCCGCGTCGTCCCCAGGCTGACGTGGTAAAAAAAAGGTACGTCCATAAGCAAGATGGGCACGGATGAAAACCCGAAAGGGATACGTGAGTAAAAACAGCAGGGCTACCGGTGAGTTTTGCAAAAACCCGAAAGGGTGCAATCTCGTTAAAAGACACTTGCAAGGTCCTATCGAGCCTGTAAGGAGAAAATACTCGCATGAGATCCTTACGACTCATAAAAGAGTGACACACCTAGGGATCCTCACGATCCCTAAGGAGAAAATACACTTATGAGATCCTCACGACTCGTAAGGAGAACCCTCTTATGAGACCCTTACGGCTCATAAGATTCAAAAGCCTTAAGTTACAGGGATCTGAACCTGTTCTTAAGCCATCACAATCCCCAGATTTCCCCACAAGCGGTTCAATACGGACCCTTATATATAATATACGGGCACAAATAAACGTTTCCCCAACAGAGTCCCACCACTGACGAGGGATATCTTCATATGGCGAACGACACTTGTAAGTCCTCTCGACTTATAAGGGGAAAACACTCTTGTAAGATCCTTACGACTTATAAGAGAACACGCACTTAGGAATCCTCACGATTCCTAAGGAGAAAATGCACCTACGAGATCCTCACGACACGTAGGAAGAAATGCCTTTATGAGACCCTTACAGCTCATGAAGTCAAAAGCCTTAGTCGACAGGATCTTAACCCTATTTGCTAAGCCACCTTTGTTCGAACCGACAAAGGCAAATGATGATTCGCTCCTGGAAATATCCCAGTTGTAGCGATGCTGATGCCTAAATCGGTATCAAATCCCAAATCCCATACTCGTGATAAAAATCAGCGAGCCAAAATGCATATGAAATAGCCGAAATGATTGGGCACCGCGAAAAATAGCCGAAATGATTGGGCAATCGCAACTTTCGCGATACAAAAAGCTGAAATGATAGAGCATCGCGGAAAGAAAAAATATATAAAATGAAACTTTTTGCCCTACACGTGAGATCACATCGATCCCTACATAAAAAAAGGGTTTCCCCAACAAACCTTGTCAAAGGGAGAGTCGGATCTTAACGGTAACATCTGCATCCCAGAGGAACAACAACGACCTTCCTCCTCATTCCAGCAGGATTCGGACGCAACGTCAACAAAGCGGAGTCATGGCAAAGTCCCTAGTTCCAAGACTCTACGGTCCACAGACAACCTAGAGTCAACCAATGACCTCCCCGCCGGATCAACGCTCCGTCTCGAAAATAAGTCAACCAACCCGAGGGAAATCAGTGTCCTTGGCAAAAACCTAGGTTCAGGGAAATCAGCGTCCTTGACGAGAGCATCTTGATTCGCGTCGACCCGCAGAGAAATCAGTGTCTTTGTAGGAATATCTCGATTCGTCTCAACTCCGAGGAAATCAGTGTCCTTGGAAAATACCTCGATTCAGGGAAATCAGCATCCTTGACGAGAGCATCTTGATTCACGTCGACCCGCAGAGAAATCGGTGTCTTTGCAGGAATACCTCGATTTGTCTCAACTCCGAGGAAATCAGTGTCCTTGGAAAATACCTTGATTCAGGGAAATCGGCGTCCTTGACGAGAGCATCTTGATTCGCGTCAATCCGCAGAGAAATCAGTGTCTTTGCAGGAATACCTCGATTCGTCTTAACTCCAAGGAAATCAGTGTCCTTGGAAAATACCTCGATTCAGGGAAATCAGCGTCCTTGACGAGAGCACCTCGATTCGCGTCGACCCGCAGAGAAATCAGTGCCTTTGCAGGAATACCTCGATTCGTTTCAACTCCAAGGAAATCAGTGTCCTTGGCAAATACTTCGATTCAGGGAAATCAGCGTCCTTGACGAGAGCATCTCGATTCGCGTTGACCCGCAAAGAAATCAGTGTCTATTTCCCTAATCAGAGCAAAGCTCTGTTCAAATTCCGAGATTTGAAACAATGCAACGCTTCGTGAAAAGCGCTAGCATTAAATGCGCAAGCACTAAGAGTCAAAGACTCTGAAACGGCGCTCACGTGCAAAGCACGAGAGCGCTAAGCGCCAGAAGCGCTTCATTCACGCAAGGATTACTTGCGCCTGTTTATAATAGTGTAAGTTCTATAGTGCAGATGCGCCTGACAGAGGAAGAACAAAAGAATTAAAATAAGAGGAACACATGACAGATAATGACAAAAAGGAAGAAAACACTTAATTAAACATTTTATTGCAATGGAAATAGATCGCCAAACATGGGATCAAAAGTACAGGGATTTACAAACATATAGATAAAATTATCTAGTTCCCTCTCTGTCTTTTCCACCATGTCAAAGCGACGATCTTCACGAGGAGTAGCTACCCATCGGTTAGCACAGTATTCACCAGCGAAAGCAGAGATGACGACCCGATGAGCCCGTATTTGGCTCAGCAACTGAACAGAGCAATCCCTCGGGGCTTTGGTGATCAATTGCACCTCGAAGAAGCACTCGATCTTGTCTTCAGTGGCATCGAGCATCACTGGGGTTATCTCCGCCGAAGGAGGGGGAATATCAGCGAGCACGGACATGAAGATCATCCAAAGCCAAATAGAGTTGGGAGGGAGAGGAGATCCTACAATAGTTAGGAGCTCGTGCAGCGCTGCGTCGCATTGGTCATCCGTAAGAGCAGGATTCACCAAGCGCGCAACGAAGCGAGGAACAATGTCCTGAATAGGCACTTTCCATGGTTGTCGACAAGCATGTGGGCGGTTGCAAGCCATAGTTAAGATGGTTCTCTGGAAATGAGAAAAGAAAGAAGCATTGCTTCAGATTATAAAGACTAGGCACAGAAAATTTTATGCATAATGGAACTATTTCCAAGAACTGGGAAATGTAAGTTCTGGGGAATATAAGTTTGACTTAAAAGGAAGGTGAAAAGACACCTCCAACAAAAAAAGCAACGCTTCATAGCAGCGCCAAGTGCGCTGCGCCCTAAGCAGCGCACCATGTGCAAAACACGTGTGCGCTAGCGCTCAGTGCGCTGCGCCCTAAGCAGCGCACCACGTGCAAAGCACGTGTGCGCTAGCGCTAGGAGCACTGCGCTCTAAGCAGCGCACCACGTGCAAAGCACGGATGCGCTAGTGCCAAGAGCGCTGCGCTCTAAGTAGCGCACCATGTTCAAAGCACGGGTACACTAGCGCTGGAACTAAAAGCTCCCCACCGTCAGATCAAGCATCCAATAATAATGATAAATCATTAATTAATCAGAATTAAAATCTGTTAAGTAAAGATTCCTCAAAATCTTTCCAAATAACAAAATTGTGCTCTGTAAATCAGAGCACCGTTTGATCATTGATTCAATGGTGATTAAAAATCACCAAAAGTACAGAATAAATTCTGTATGGAAAGATTTTCCAATCTTGTTTAAAAAAACAAAAAGATTGCCTTCTGTAAATCAGAAGTCTTTGGATCAAAGATCCAACGATGGGAAATTCCCCAAATCAATTGGAGAAAAGATCTCCTTAACTGATTGAACTGATTAGCTCGCCATATATAAAGGCCCCAAGACTTCAAGCCTTACAGATAGAGAAGCATACAGAGGAACCTCCCCAAAAACTTTGAGAAAATTGAGTGAGAAGAGCCAAGCTCTCGGTAAAAGAAAAAAGATTTTTCTTCAAGGTAAAAAAGGATGATGAACAGAGAGATGAAATCATCTCATGATTAATTAAAAAGAAGAATTCACTTCTTTAAAGATCATAGATGTACAAGATCAAGGTCTTTTACAAAGAGATCAAAGGATCTCATCATAAAAAGAAGAACATAATTCTTCTCACAGATCATAAATCTATAAGACAAAATGTTTTTCTGAGATCATGAACATCTCATTATAAAAGCGGGGAGAATAATTCAATTCTCTTGAGGATCACAGATCCATAACGGCAAAACCTTTCATCAAAATAAGAGATTGAAATATCTCCTATAAAATAAGAACTTTGTTCTTAGAACCTTGAGACAAAGTCTCTTATAAAAAGAGAATTTAATTCTCAAGGCGCAAACTGATCTAAGTTGCATGAAAGAAGCACTTCAGCGCTCCATATCTAGCGCAAAGCATTGCAGAGCCTTGGCGCTCTTAATTTTAAAGAGCCACAGCGCTCCAAACATAGCGCACCGCGCTTATCGATTGGCGCTCAGCGCCAAGCGCGATACGTGTCTCGCATGTGTGCGCCACTTAACAGTTAGCGATTAGCGCTCTTGAAATAGCGCTTTGCCTTCATGGACCGGCGCTCAGCGCCAAGCGCACCACGTGCTCCTCACGTAGGCGCCACTTAACAGTTAGCGCTTTGCGCTCATAGACAGGCGCTCAGCGCCAAGCGCACCACGTTCTCCTCACGTGTGCGCCACTAAACTAAAAGCGCAATGTGCTCATAAACTAGCGCTCAACGCTCATAAACTGGCGCAATGCGCCCATCATCTGGCGCTTAGCGCCAAGCGCAACACGTGTCCCTCATGTGCGCGCTACTCGGCAGAAGCGCACCGCGCTCTTTGACTGGCGCAAAGCGCCAAGCGCACCATATGTTGCGCTGATAGAACATAAATTGTTCTTTAATAAGCCGAGGGCTATGAGGAATGCTCAGCATTCAGTAAAAGATAAAAAAAAAAACTGTCAGGGCCAAGCCTAAATAAAGGCTCAACAGCCTAAAATAAATGTTAAATATTTTAACTTGATTGGACTTAGCACAAGATTGGCCATAAGTCCTCAACTCAGATTAACTGAGCCCATATGCTAATAAATCTTTCTGATCTTAGTCCCAATTGGACTACAGATCTCCCAACAAAAATTGGTTCAAGGGTACATCTCTGAACTCCTCTGATATTTGTCGTTGTAATCCTTCAACGTCTTCAGAGAGGCGACGGATCCCGACAACAATACATTCCATAGACTATGGCGTCCTTAAACTGGACTGTGGGGTCCTTAAGCCCATGGACTATGATGTCCTTAACTTCGGACCGAGATGTCCTTAAACTAACAACGGACCGAGATGTCCTTAAACTAATATCGGACCGAGATGTCCTTAAACTAACATTGGACCGAGATGTCCTTAAACTGGTAATCAGCCGCAATGTCCCTAAACTAAACAATAGAGTCCAAATGCTCTTTTGTCGGATCTAAATGATCCCGTTAAGTCGATCTTAGTCTAAAATTAGATTAACGTATCCTTAACACACTTTTAAGTTGATCTTAGTCTCAAATGAGACTAACGTATCCTTAAACCCAACCCCAAACCCAGATCTAAGAAAATACGGATTTGGAGTAATCCACGCCCTACGGGCGACAACATAAATTAGTCTCCGTATACAATCCACGGGCAACCAAAACAAAACAAACACACACGACACGAAGTGACTATCTGGAGAACGAGAAAGTGGTTACCGCGATGCGGTAGCGTAATTAACTGCAGGGGCTTGCGCCTGCATGGAAGAGCATCCCCACAATCAAAAAACCCCTCAACGGGGGGGGAATCTGACGAAGTCTGCTACATCGGCCGCATCCATTTAAACCTTCGAAACATGGTGTCATAAATCAACCATGCATCTTCGAAGAGGTGGACGGATAGCACCAATTAGCATCTGCCCTCAAAATTCAGGCCATGACGTCCCAACGTCGCGGTCGCGTGTTTCGGCGGGGAACAGATTCTGGCACGCCCGGTGGGACCTCTTCCTCTTTCCACTCCACACTTGTGTGTCGTGTTCGCGAAATGAATCGCGGTTTGATATGGTTGCCATTGGGTTCGAGGTACTAAGATTTTGTTTTGCTCCCGTGCAGAAAACGGAACATCAAATGGCCTCTAACTGCTCCAGCTGCAACTGCAACTCCCGTTCCGCCTCATCTGGAGGTGTAACTTAAGGGCCCCAAGCGGCCTCCCTGTTCAAAATGCCAGTGAAGAAAGTAACTCAGGCCACCACTGGACTGTTCTTTGGGACCATAATCCCACCCATGAGCTTCAATGCCCCGCTGCTTTCGCAAGAAGCCCCAAAGAAGTCGGTCTTTGATCGACTTATCACTACTGCGTCCCCTCTCAACAGGTCGTCCAGCTCCAACGCCTCAGTCTTTGACAGACTGGGCCAAAGCTCATTTGCGCCCATGAAGAAGCCCGCGATACCAGAAAGGGTTATCCCTAAGCGGATAGCCATTCCTGCTCATGAAGTCGTCAAGGCGGCTTCTCCTGCCAAAGGGTCGGTCTTCACAAGACTGACTGTTCCGGCTCCCGCACCAGGCGAGGTCCTCAAAGATGCTTCCCCTGCCCAGAAGTCTGTTTTTTGACAGATTGGACATTGCTTCTCAACGGACATCGGTCTTCAAGAGGCTGACGCCAGCGACAACCCTTCGCCAAAACAGGGGGCATGATGAAGCCACCTCCATAGCTGAACCAACTCCATCCACACGACATGCTCGCCGTCGTTACTGGCGCCGAGTAAGGAAGGCTGGGAGAAACTCTCCTCCTGGACTTACTCCGCCGACTTCAACGTGTAGGGTTGCTAGGCACGCGCACAAGGGTCTACGAGGCATCAACCATGCCCGATTAAAAATTTAGCCGTGCCGAACTACCCGAATACGGATCTTTAAACTAGAGTTTTGGCGAAAACTAACATGCTAAACACTTTAACACTAAGTGAGAGGGATTACAACCTTTGTAGATCCGGTCCTTCACTTCATATGCTCCGTGTTGTGGTCCCTTCGCTGTGATCATCGGGTTCCAGACTCTCGAGAGGTTCCACGAAGAGAAAGATGCAACCTTTGCTTCCGATCTTCGATACTAAGATGATCTACCTTGAAGTTCCGTTAACACAAGCTAACACTCATGAAATGATGTGAACACCCTCATCTAAATGGCAAGGGAAGATGAGGATGATGAAGTAGGATTTTTTCTCTCTTTATTTATCTTTTTCTCATATGTATTCATCACTTTGGAAAAATCTAGCAAGCTTTTTCATGAAGAGTGAAGGAAGAAGAAGATGAATAATAATTAGAATTCCTTTTGTGATGAATAATGCAAAAGAGATAATGATGAATTATGCAACCATGGTTGACTTAACCATTGTAGAGAATTGACCAAGGGTTAGGGTTTGGGTTGAGTTAAGAATGAGTCACTTGAAAATATCTTTTCCAAAACAAAAAAGAAAACCTTCTAGAATCTACTAGAAGTCATTAACCCAAATCAAGCCCTAATCTTGATTAATCTTTACTAAACATGTTGCATTAGTTATCATATCATGTTACAATATTATATATCGCATATATAATATTTATTGTAACCAAATAAAATAATACAATTAACATATATCGCATATATATCAATGTATTACCCGAGTGAGAAAAAGAATCTTTTAGTGAGCTAATATTAGTTAATGTAATTTAATATATCATATATATTATTATACATTAAATTATCGAATCAACACTTGATCCGACAATCCGGCTATATCGCATATAACCGACTAATATTTATCCGTACCGATTTATCGAATCAACACTTGATCAGATGACCCGGCTGATATCAAATATCGCGAGAATAGAATACGGTATCTCATATCGTATTATCCTCGGTCCCGCACATATCACATATGTGCTCCTACTCCGTTTTGCCTGAGCCAAGAAACCTCTGTGTAGGACTCTAAAGAATCGTCAATACGCCGGCAGTAGGTGATGATCATATCAAACACCCACAAGCTGCAAGCGGTCAGCTAAACGTAACAGCTACCCAGGTATTGAGCGCTCAGAAGATCAACAAGAAAGCCTGTAACTTCTCCTGTGAATCCAAACAGTAACACTCCCGTACAGTCCGGTCTCGTCGTCTGATATGTTGCATATCTCGCCTAGGGGTGGTAAACGTCAGACCCCAGTAGCTCGATAAGTCGTGTCGATATGAGGTCTATAATAGTTCGAGAAACTACTGATAACACTTACCAGTAAATCTCAGCAACCCTGGCCAGGGATTTCCGGTTATAGCCAATCGAACACAGCACAACATCAACTCCCTATACCGGGAGAGACGAATCCCCTCCTATCGCTCATTGCCTCCATGTGATTCGGGACTGTACCCAAAAGCCACCTTTTTGCACGCCCTCTTGGACGTGGTATGATGGAAATCAAAGCACAGTGGGAACCACACAAGACTCTATGACGATCTCGGGTCAACAGACTACTCTGTACCAGTGTCACCGGAGAACTGCCATCTGACGTATGGTATAATACCATCTGGGAGTTCTCGGCGAGTCCGTCCAGTGTACCCAGTCTCCACTGAGCACCCGTACACCATCCTTGATGTCAAACACCGATGGATATGGGATCATCCATCGCCCATCATATGGGTCAAGATGCGTATACGCTAGTCTACTCTGGTGTATCGATGCCCTGTCTCGATACACCATCGACTAGGAACAGTTATAGGATGTACTCGTCGACTACCGTGGCCCCACTAGTATGATCTCATCATAGTCCCAGTAGTCGAGTACATATCCTAAGGGCTTTATCAACATGTAATATAGAGACAATCAGAGTACATGTTAAGATAAAGTACAACCAGATAGCATACTATCATGTCGAGCAAGAAAGTCCTCCCTATATATGTCCTAGCATCCACTACAATATACATCGTATGTACAGTAATGGCCTCTAGGGCATACATATAACTAACAATCTCCCATTTGCACTAGGGCCATCTGTTATGGTATCGCATACCCAACAATTAGCTGCGGTTGAAGTATCTCATACTCAACCATCCCATAAAAGTCTCTACTGGGAAAACGGCCTTTGTGAGTGGATTCGCGCTGTTGTCCTCTGTGTCTACTCTCCTAACCTCGATCTCCCTGGAGATCAACCATCTCCATGATCAGGTGATACTGCCTAAGAATTATATCTGGATTTCTGATGGGACGGTAGTTCCTTGGCTGAAGCCACAACTCCATTGTCACACAATGGTAGGAACGAAGTTCATCTTATGAACTTATATATATCCAGACTGCCTCTTTGGTAGCATCCTTGGTAACGATGTATCTTGCCTTTAATCGTCTAGTATGTCACGGTATCTAGCTTGGAACTCTTCCAACATACCGTCCCTCCACTGAGGGTGTACACAATGCCTGCGACTGACATTCAGTCGTCCTTATCAGCCTGGAACCTTTCCAGTGATTCTCCCTAGGATCGATTGATACCATCTCACTACAACTAGTGAGTATCCTAACATCCAATTAGATCTATCTCATAGATCCAAAACCTAGGATTTAGGAGGTATCACCTTGATCCTATATGGAGAATCCTTGTGATAAGCGGAGATTAACCGAGCGTAGCATAGAAAACTCCTTCCCTATCAAGAGTATGTCATCCACGTACTCTACGAGGATCACCATCATACTCTCTACTACCCTTTTTGTATATACAAGGTTCATCTACCATTTTGATGAAGTCAAACTCTTTGACCACCACATCAAAACAGATGTTCCAACTCTGCGATGCCTGCTTTATCATATAAAACATCTTGCACACGTTTCCGCTGCTCCCACTGTCTACGAAGCCCTCTGGCTGTGTACTTATAGATGCTCTCTTCTAAAACATCACTTAGAAAAGCAGTCATGACACCCAACCACCAGATATTGTAGTCATGGTATCTAGCCATGGCAAGTAGGATCTGGATGGACTTAAGCATAGATCCTTAGAAAAGGTTTCAACATAATCCATACCTGGTCTATGATGCAAACCTTTAACAAGTCTAGCTTTGAAAGTCTCAACTTTTCTATGTACACCAAGTAATCTTCTCAAGATATACTTGCTCCTGATGGGGATTTAACCCTTCAGATAAAGCAACCAAAGTCCATACTTTGTTGGTGTATAAGGATTCCATCTCAGATCGATAAGCACCCAGCCATTCTTACAGAGTCCCACTCCTGATGGCCAGCTCGAAACTAGTTGGGTCATCATCTCATGATGCAATCCTCGCTCCCACTGTCATAGAGAAACCGAAGTACCTCTCAGGTGGCTGAGGAACCCTACTAGATCGGCGGAGAGGCTGAGGTCCGTTGGAAACTATTGAATCCTTTGGTTCTACCAAATCATCAGCTGCATTTTGTATAGCTGGAACCTTTCCAGTTCTACATAACAGACCTTGTCTCGAGCTTGTCCGGATTTTAATTTTAGACATAAGCCGGACAACCCCAAATCTTAGAAAACTCAAGATATGGGCTCTTCCCATTCCATATCACATATGAAGTGGTAGGCAACTGATTTGATTCGAACCCTATTCAACAGGTATGCAGCTTCTCAAGTGCATAACTCCCAAAAGGAAATAGGAAACTCAGTAGTACTCATCATAGAGCATACCATATCAAATAGGGAGCTAATGCTCCGCTCCGATACACCGACGTGCTGTGGTGTATTCGAAGGAGTAATGCTGAGAGAGAATCTCATTCTCCTTTAGAATAGTCCAGGAATTCCGTGCTCAAGTATTCTCCTCCTTGATCTTATCAAAGGACATAATACATATACCCGTATTTGGTTCTCTACTTCTAACTTATATTCTGTGAATATCTCAAAAGGTTCGGACTTGTGTTTCAACTGGAACATATGTCTGAATCTTGAGAGATCATCAGAGAATGTAATGAAGTACAAAGAACCGGTCTTGGCATGTGTAGACAGGGGACCTTTCATACATCAACATGTATCAATCCCAAGAGTTCACTAATTCTTTCTCTGTTTCCAATAAACAGAGCTATGGTCATCTTATCTTTGTGACATGACCGACAAGTTTCATAAGATGTAAATTCAAACTAATTTAAATATGCATCTAAATGTAACTTCAGCCAGTCGGGTCGCATTGATATGACCTAGTCTACAACGCCTCAAGAAGGATTCATTCATTTCTGAACTCTTCCTCTTGTATGTGTCCCTTATACTAAGAACTGTAGTTTGATTTAGAACGTCAATGCTTTTAGATAACGTGCCTGAACCGATCAACTCTTGATATAGGAAATGTTCAAAACATTATTCAACAATACAAAATTATATCTTTTCTTTACTAATAAAGAGACTGATATGATTTTGTATATCAGGTTCGGTATCTAATAACATTTGTTCAGAATCAATGTATTCTGGTAATACAGGGTGACAGTGACCAACAGACTTGGCTGCAACACTTGCACCGTTTTCTGTCTCATGAAACTTATCACCCGTTCTCAGTTTTCTACCTATCTGTAGCCCATGTAACAGATTACATATACGGGATCCTGATCCGGTATCACATACCCAGGACGTAAAGGATACTGAGAAACAGTTCTGTGTAATGAACACACCCGAAGATGATGCATCAACATGCACTTTCTTCGTTTGGGCGGCGCGGGAATTCTGGTAATCCCCAATTTCCTGCTCTGTCCTATAACAATTATAAGTTGGAGCGGGACCAACGTTCCCTAGCTCAGTATAACAAGCGGGTTCGGTTAATTCATCCATTTTATTATCTTGATTAAGGCGTGATATAGTCGCTACCTAGAGAGAGAGAGAAGAAAACATTCAGCGTATGCTCTTGCAAGATTAGATTGGTTATCTAATATATCTAATCAGGATGTCTCCCACTGTTTTAATCAAATCTTCCTTCAAACCCTAAAAGGAAAGACTAGCCGGGATTAATTACAAGCTACAAGTTTGCCAATCTTTCAGCCAGGCTAGTGTCGGTACTTTGAGGGAGGTCCTCCGTGCTTTCGCACGAACCTAATTAATGTAAACCTCGTTTTTCCAGAGGCGTAACCCCGTTAACACCTTTCTAGACACCTACTTGATCGGCTAATTGTAATGTATAAAACTCTCCCAGGAGTAACTCTTACTCGCAGCGGGTATCGGGATCCAACTATCTCATAGAAGGTATGCAATCTCATTGCAAATTTCAACACTTGAAATTCCCAATAATATTTTACCCCTAGCGTCCTATGACCTTGACGAAAGCCAACAAACCATAGGCTACTAGTCAAGTCCAACCCGTCATTTCTTAATTGAAGTAAACCCACCCGCACGACCCTTGATGAAAGCCAACAAAGCCGCACAACTACCCTAATCCAATCGCATCATATGCAGCAGATAAGCAGCAGATAGCTACCGCACACTACACCTTGACAAAAGCCAACAAATGTAGCACGAATACTATATACAACTTATCTGAAATGACGGAGGGTTACGACAGGTTTTTCTGAAAACCTATTGCGTAATGAACTTGATATCGTTGTAGAATTGAGTGATTTTTAAATGGAGTGTTTTTGAGGCTTTTCTAGGTTTGCTAAAGGGGTCACTCCCGGTGAAGGGATCGTCGGCCCTTTCCTCATCGAATAAGGTGCAGGATATTTCACAAATATCACTATGCAAAGCAGAAACTATAGAAGCAATCAAAAGACAAACCGAGTTTGTAGCATCTGCCAGTTATTGCTAAAGGAGTCACTCCCGGTGAAGGGATCTCGGTCCTTTCCTTATCGAATAAGGTGCTGGATGTTCTACAAGGAACACCGCTATGCAAAGCAAGAACTAGAGCTACCAGTTTTTAAAACAAGTTTCTACAACATCTTAGGTTTCTTTTAGTTTCATTAATCTCATTAATGAAGTCCCATTTCTTTATGCTTCGCAAGCATCTCTTTTGAAACGAAATCTGCAATATAACATATATCTCATATATATAATATAAACATTTGTCTCAGGCAGTAATATGATCTCATCACAGAACATTGCAGCAGAAGAACATATATGAAATATTGGATATACTAGGACGTCCGTGTTTTCAATACGAGCCTGTATAAAACACGGATTCCACGGTCGCGATGAATAGCCAAACCCACATCCCTAGACCCCTACGAGAGCGGCAAGTAACACTGCCAATTCTAGGGTTAGGAGACCCGGTCTCGACTCCTCGAGATGATCTCCCACTGGACCCTAGAACCCGGTTACTTGTGCTCCCCGCCTTGGGTCTACCTAATGCGGAAAAGTAAATAATATACAACGGTGACATCTTCCGCTACCTGGAAGTGCCCCAATAAAAGAATATTACATACAAATGAATTTTACATGAATGAAAAAGAAAAAACTCTCATCTCACATAAAACCCCTGGCTATTCAAAACGCGACGATCCAATATAACATATCACAGCAACACATAATATCTCATATCATCAACGTAAGCAAGTATGCGTATCCCGATTGTCGTTGATGTATAGCAACGAAGCCGGCAATACACCACATACTACGCTTACGGTCACAGAAAAGAAAGTGTAAAACTACAACAGTTGGAATCCGCAACCTCCTTAGACATCGCATGCCTAACAATTATAAACCCCGCATTTTAGTCTCATTATCGAAAACTCTTTTCAATATCAAGTCGGACAATTCAACAAGATTCCCGACAACCTGATCGAATGCTCGTCGCAAACTTTAGTAGACAGCCGCACCCCCGAAGCCGTCGACAAAGTGCACCAAGGCGGAACACCGCTACCGCGAGCACCCGAGCGGATGCTTTCGGCGACGGGGTTCTCCTACAGTCACTTGGTCGGGGCTATGGGGCGTAGCTGTCTATTAAGTTTACCCGGCGAGTATCCGCGTACGCTACGTGATTGCGACGGACTTTTAATCACATCAAAATTCCGTGGCAACCGATCATCTGAGACTAAACTGCTATGTTTATAATATTCAAATTAGTTATCTCATAACTACCTGTGGATTCCAAATATTGTATCACATTCCAGATAAATAGACAAAGTTAAACTTTCCAATCGAATCATCAAACACCCAAGATTTCCCCAATATATCTCAACACTTGAAATCAGTTTAAAAACATCCATCACATGCCACAGTACCAATGGTCCAGCCGTAGAAGGGTCAAGCCAACGCCTCACATGTGGCACGCCGTACTGCCCCAAACCCTAAGGTTCAAAAGGCAGTTCAAGACGGTCACATAATCGAGTTAAGGTTTGTTGTCTTCTAGAGGGTCCACCGCGTTACTTGCACGACTTAGAACATTCTTAAACACGAGAAAAAATCCAACTTTTGAAAAATTTTCCGACAGGGGAAAAAGTGAGTTATTGATATCCGTTCGAACTTTTTAACAGTTTCTAAAAGTTATCCGGAAAACACATAGACAAAATTAGGCAATCCGATCGAATCTACGAACTCCCAATACAACCCAGAAAATTCAACTCTTGAATAAATATTAAAAATTCCCAGGAAAACCAACACAGCAAAGTAGGAGTTACTGTGCAAAATTCAATGCATGAAGAGACTAAAGGGCCGCGGAACCGCCGCATTAGCATGCTAATGCCGCGGTTCCGCCGCGCTTTGGTGGACTTAGGTGCTCGAACTTCACAGTAATTCTTAGAAATACCTGCTGATTTTTCTGCATATTTTTAATTCTCAAAAATCCACAAATTCAGAAAATGTCCAGAGAGCATGGAAATATTGGGGTTTCGGTTCGATCGGAATTCAAACTCTGTCTAGACTTCGCCTAAAGCTCTAGCTTCGCTTTGATACCACTGTAGGGTTGCTAGGCACGTGCACAAGGGTCTACGAGGCATCAACCATGCCCGATTAAAAATTTAGCCGTGCCAAACTACCCGAATACGGATCTTTAAACTAGAGTTTTGGCGAAAACTAACATGCTAAACACTTTAACACTAAGTGAGAGGGATTACAACCTTTGTAGATCCGGTCCTTCACTTCATATGCTCCGTGTTGTGGTCCCTTCGCTGTGATCATCGGGTTCCAGACTCTCGAGAGGTTCCACGAAGAGAAAGATGCAACCTTTGCTTCCGATCTTCGATACTAAGATGATCTACCTTGAAGTTCCGTTAACACAAGCTAACACTCATGAAATGATGTGAACACCCTCATCTAAATGGCAAGGGAAGATGAGGATGATGAAGTAGGATTTTTGCTCTCTTTATTTATCTTTTTCTCATATTTATTCATCACTTTGGAAAAATCTAGCAAGCTTTTTCATGAAGAGTGAAGGAAGAAGAAGATGAATAATAATTAGAATTCCTTTTGTGATGAATAATGCAAAAGAGATAATGATGAATTATGCAACCATGGTTGACTTAACCATAGTAGAGAATTGACCAAGGGTTAGGGTTTGGGTTGAGTTAAGAATGAGTCACTTGAAAATATCTTTTCCAAAACAAAAAAGAAAACCTTCTAGAATCTACTAGAAGTCATTAACCCAAATCAAACCCTAATCTTGATTAATCTTTACTAAACATGTTGCATTAGTTATCATATCATGTTACAATATTATATATCACATATATAATATTTATTGTAACCAAATAAAATAATACAATTAACATATATCGCATATATATCAATGTATTACCCGAGTGAGAAAAAGAATCTTTTAGTGAGCTAATATTAGTTAATGTAATTTAATATATCATATATATTATTATACATTAAATTATCGAATCAACACTTGATCCGACAATCCGGCTATATCGCATATAACCGACTAATATTTATCCGTACCGATTCATCGAATCAACACTTGATCCGATGACCCGGCTGATATCAAATATCGCGAGAATAGAATACGGTATCTCATATCGTATTATCCTCGGTCCCGCACATATCACATATGTGCTCCTACTCCGTTTTGCCTGAGCCAAGAAACCTCTGTGTAGGACTCTAAAGAATCGTCAATACGCCGGCAGTATGTGATGATCATATCAAACACCCACAAGCTGCAAGCGGTCAGCTAAACGTAACAGCTACCCAGGTATTGAGCGCTCAGAAGATCAACAAGCAAGCCTGTAACTTCTCCTGTGAATCCAAACAGTAACACCCGTACAGTCCGGTCTCGTCGTCTGATATGTTGCATATCTCGCCTAGGGGTGGTAAACGTCAGACCCCAGTAGCTCGATAAGTCGTGTCGATATGAGGTCTATAACAGTTCGAGAAACTACTGATAACACTTACCAGTAAATCTCAGCAACCCTGGCCAGGGATTTCCGGTTATAGCCAATCGAACACAGCACAACATCAACTCCCTATACCGGGAGAGACGAATCCCCTCCTATCGCTCATTGCCTCCATGTGATTCGGGACTGTACCCAAAAGCCACCTTTTTGCACGCCCTCTTAGACGTGGTATGATGGAAATCAAAGCACAGTGGGAACCACACAAGACTCTATGACGATCTCGGGTCAACAGACTACTCTGTACCAGTGTCACCGGAGAACTGCCATCTGACGTATGGTATAATACCATCTGGGAGTTCTTGGCGAGTCCGTCCAGTGTACCCAGTCTCCACTGAGCACCCGTACACCATCCTTGATGTCAAACACCAATGGATATGGGATCATCCATCGCCCATCATATGGGTCAAGATGCGTATACGCTAGTCTACTCTGGTGTATCGATGCCCTGTCTCGATACACCATCGACTAGGAACAGTTATAGGATGTACTCGTCGACTACCGTGGCCCCACTAGTATGATCTCATCATAGTCCCAGTAGTCGAGTACATATCCTAAGGGCTTTATCAACATGTAATATAGAGACAATCAGAGTACATGTTAAGATAAAGTACAACCAGATAGCATACTATCATGTCGAGCAAGAAAGTCCTCCCTATATATGTCCTAGCATCCACTACAATATACATCGTATGTACAGTAATGGCCTCTAGGGCATACATATAACTAACACAACGGTGGAAATCGATGCTGCTGTTCCAACTGGGAACAGCTTTGAACCGCTAAGGAGGGTGCGCAAAAACTCTCCGACTGCCGTACTGAAGAGATCTCCTCCACCTGTGGAGAATGCTAAAGAAAAGAAGCCGGAGCAGCCCCCTCAGCGTCTGTCCTCCAAAATTTACAAAGTCTGGCGATAGGTACAGGAATTGGTGATTGACCAGGACTACTCTCGCCACCAAAGAAGATTAAAGCTCGGCAGGAAAAGATCCATCCCATGGTACCACATAAGATGTCATCCGTCTGGGTGCCTGCTGCAACGGCTCCCTCAACTTCAACCGCTCACAAGAGAAGGAGGCCGGAGAAAGCCCCTGTGACCGCGGCGAACCGCAAGGACGTAGAATTTAAACGCCCCAAGTCTGGGGGCATGGTAACACATACTGTTTATATGGCTTCCGGAAAAGAGGAAAGCCGTGCTTCTACGGGTCATCGACCGCTTACTCGATCGATAACAAAGCAACAGCAACAGAAACTTCAGGAGATGCTGACCGCAATGGCCGCACTCACTGGGCCGAAAGAAAATCTAGAAACCCCATAGCAGCGTCAGGAACAAGAAACTGATGTTGAATTCCTCCGAAGAATGCTCGAGAGGAAAGAAAAAGAGGCCGCGGAACAGGCGGCCAACATAAAACGAATGGCTCTTTTGTTCCAAGACATGGCCAGGATGATATTACAGCCGGAACCTCCAGCCGAAGACCCCCCGATTATCGTTGAAGACGACAGAGAGGAGACATCGAACCCTCCTCCGGCTCTTTCAGCAGCCAAGGAGGAGACCATCTCTAAGGCCGCTCTGGATGATTACATCGCTCAGCAGATACGAGTTCACCAGACGAATGAAGCGGCCAGGTAGATCGTTAAGACTGGACGGCCCTACCCGGGCTGGTATGACCAAATAAGGTACCCGCTGGGATATACGATCCCTAAATTCCATGTATATAAGGGGACGGGAAATCCGCATCAGCACGCCGCTCAATTCAGAGCCTTGCGCGGCAACACTGGAGGTGATGATAAACTTCTGCTCCGCTAGTTTGTTGGCAGCTTGTCGGAGACGGCTTTCGAGTGGTATTCTGAACTTCCAAACGACTCTATCAAGACATTTTCGAAGATGGAGCTGCTGTTTACACAGAGATTCGCAAGCGCTAGCGAGCACACCCTGATCACCGCATTGATTAACGCCAGGGTAAAGCCGGGCGAAACGTGGGTGCAATACGCAATACGATAGCGGAACTCATGGTCGAAGTGTGAGCAGTGCATCGAAGAAGCGCCTGCGGTGGGCATGTTCGTGGGCACTCTTGACCCTCAAGCGACCATCTCCCAATTCATGATGTTTTTCAAGCCGACCACTTTCCAGTCATTGATTGATAAGCTGGCCCAAATGGACCAGATGGGTCACAGGCCTTCCTCTTCGAAGCCGGAGCCGCGGAATGAAAAAGGGAAAGGGAAAACGACCTTCGTCGCCAATGCTCAACAGCAGCCCAGTGGTCCAAAATTAACTGATTACCTAGACGAAAGACGGCGATTCTATAACGAGAAAATAAAGCGCCCTTATTCGTTTCTCCGGGACAAAACAAGGAGATTGTTTGAGCTGGCGGTGTGCAATAGGCTCATTAATTTGCCAAATCCAAAACGCCCGTTGCAACCCAGTGAGGCTAATAATCCCAATTATTGCCCCTATCACCAAGTGATAGGCCATCCAATTGAGGATTACTTCATCTTCAAAGGCTGGATTGAAGACCAATACCAACAGGGCAAATTCGCACTGTCCGAGAATTGGAAAGTAAGCTTGCCGCAGCCGCACGCTCTCAAAAAAATGGACACACCGGGGGCATCATGCTCTTTTGTAGAAGAAGCTCCATGGGAGATCACTCTTTCAGCCAAAAGAATGCTGAAGGATCTCCAAACAAATCCGGCGATTAGATGGAAAAATCCACTGGAACCCGACATCATCGAGGGAATGCTGAAACCGTGCCCAACTCCAAAAATTGATGGTGATAGTCAAAGCGCCCACACCCAGCCGTCAAAGTCTTCAAAGAAAAAGAAGAAGACCAAAAAGCCCGTGAAGCCTGATGACAAGCGCACGGAACTGCAAAAACATATCGACGTGCTGGATGAATATAACCAGAAGGCGCGGACCCCAGTCATATTCCAAGAATTTCTCAGCCACGTCTTTAAGGACGGAGATGATGAAAATGGAGAAGACTCGTCGGATGAGCCTGAAGATTATGTAGCAAGCCGCCATGTGATCTCTCACTCGTTGATAGACGGTGAAAAAGCTCCTTACGCAGAGAAACTGGGGGAAGATCCTAAGCCGGAACTTCTATGACCATCAGACGAAGTGATCGACACATTCCTAAATGAAGCTCTTCTGAAAAGCAAAGCTGATCGGGAGCGCGAGATGGCCATATTCGAAAAGGCCAAACGCCGGCGACTGGACGAAAGGATCGAAACACTCCCACCAGATCAAAGTACATCTGCCGCAAATAAAAGCAGGTTCAAGAAGAGAAAAAGGTTCGCCAAAGCCATATCGATGGGAATGAAGCTTCCACCCTCCGAAGAAAACACTCCTGATAAAGCGGATATGCATCCTAGCTACTGCTTATATCATCGAAAGATTACACACCCTACTGAAAAGTGCAACTCTTTTAAAAGATGGTGGCAGGGATATGTTGCTCACTGACAACATTTCAATCGGATGAAACGCAAAACTCGTCAGGAGAAAAGAAATACGACCGAGGAGCGCAAAAGAACTACCGGCAACTGTCACATGGTCGACGCTGGGGGATCGCAAGTTTTCACCTTTGGGAGCGATTCTGATGAAGAAATACCCCTTGGCCCTCTCTTCAAAGAACCCACATCCGAAATGGAAGAAATTAAGTCCTGTGAGAACATTCAGCTGCGCAATCGTACGCTGCCCGAAAAGAATCTCGGGCCCTCGAACAGTGGGTGGAATAGAAAAGATAAGGGGAAAAAATCCCTGAGGACATCGCCCTAGATGATCAAGTCGTCAAAGAGCTGACAGCCAAGGACCCGCCAAAGAAGAACAAGATGGATTACAACGTTCTGGCACACTTGAGGAAGATACCTTCGCAGCTAAGCATTCTCGATGCCCTCTTGTTATCAAAAGAAGCAAAAGATTCTTTGATCAAGGCGTTACAAGAGCCCGAACAGTTCCAAGCTTTCCTCGCCGAAGAAAAGATGAAGGACGAGCTAGAAGAAGTACACACTGCCGATAACACTTTCGGCGATGAAGATCTCCTCCTCGGGACGTGTGAGCATAACCGTCCCCTTTATGTCTTCGGATACTGTCATGATATCAAGATATGCAAAATCCTGGTTGACAATGGGTCCTCCGTTAACCTCCTCAATGTAAGAGTGTTGAAGGAAATCTGCATGAGCGTTCAACACCTCGCTCGGGATAAGATCACTATCTCCGGGTTTGACTCCTAGTCATCATGGACGCTTGGGTCTGTGATACTGATGTTGCGGTTTGGGTTGCTAGTCACCGACATTAAGTTTCACGTCATTGACGCTAAGACCTGCTATAACGCTTTGCTCGGCCGGCCTTGGTTACACGAGTACAACATTATCCCTTCTACACAACATCAGTGTATAAAGTACTTCAAAGATGGTCTCGTGTACACTGTGACAGGGGAACTAAACCCATTCTCCGTGAACGAAGTCCGCAAATATGAGGATGCCAAGTACTTCCGGCCAGATTTCGAAGACACAGAAAGATATCGCAAACCAGAGAAAAAGAACAAAGCTATCACCACTATTCCAGTCTTCGGGAGTGATACCGAGGAGGAGGAAGAAATAATTTATTCAGGGCCGCCCCAACGCAATAAGCCGGGACCGTCCACCCTTATTCCGATCTTCGGCAGCGATTTAGAAGATAAGGTCAATGCTGTATTCTCTGCTCGGCCGCCGATACAAGCATTCGCTAACAATGAGCGGAGATTGCAAGTTGCCATGGTTCCGCAAGAGCATTACAAAGAACTCGATACACTTGAAACTTATAGTGTGCAAGAACTCCAGACATTCTATGTCCCCCCCCCTCAGGCGAAAGGATGAAAAGGCGATCCTATTCTACCGATCCGGGAAAACCAAAGTGGAGAAAGAAATTTGGCATGGTGCTGATTCTACACTTGACAGGCTCCAGCCCATCCGTTTGCCCAGATACTACACAGACGGATTAAAAAGACTATTGAGGCGCCAAGGCGTACCCTTCAAACATACTGCTCGGCAAGCCCAGTTCTATAACAGGATCCGGAACGTCCCCGGAACTCAACAAAAGTTGCCCAACGGGAGAATGAAAACGATCGGGCTTGGAAATGTTCAATCCAAGAAACGGGAGCGATGCCGCGGCTGCTACGTCATACATAACTTTGATAAAGAAGGAAATGCTCTCTAGGAAGATGTTAACCCTGAACCAAAACGAACTCCCATCGTGAAAATGCCAAGCCCGTCGTTCGAGGAACAAATGGACAAGCTTATAAGGGAAGCAGGTCAGAAGGTTCGAGACGACCATAATCGCGAAATGGCCATCTACGAGAAAGCCAGAACGCAATGCCTCCTTCAGCAGGCTGCAGAAAGTGATGACGCCCTTCGTCGCCAGCCCGTTATACAAAATACCCGAAGCAGAGGCAGAAATAAACCCAAGAATGGAAAAAAGCGTTCGACAGCGACAAAGCGGGACCAAGGTGTCACGCGATCGAGAATTGAGCAACCAGGATTCGTCTCTTATGAAGAAGATGGGTCAAGCGTATTATTTTTCCCAAGACAAGACAGGGAAGATACTCGATCTTGTCATAAAACATCAGATGATTACCCTCCCGGAGTCCAAACACCCCGAGCAAGCAGGCGAGGTCTCTCACCCAGAATATTGCTCCTATCACCGAGCGATAGGACATCCACTCGAAGACTGCTTCACGTTCAAATACTGGGTAAAAAACCAGTATCAGCAAGGCAGGTTTGCTCTATCCAGCAGTTAAAAGGTAACTCCGCCGCGGAAGCATGAACCAAAAGCCACGAAAGCAGAGCCGGATCAACGTCGGGCTTGGAAGCGATCTCGTACCTGTTACGTGATAACACTGTCAGAAGAAGAACCCGAGAATATGGATGACCTCCCCTGGTGCTTCGAAAATGATGATGATGAGGTGATCTCCGAGTTTCCACTGGCGCCAAAAGAGCTGGAAGATAGGATACATACTACTGCAGATAACCTAAAAAAATCGACTTGGGAATGGCAAACGACCCACAGCCGACGTTGATGTCTAAAGAAAAAGTGGCTACGCTCAAAGACATGCTCATGCAGTATAAAGATTGCTTTACATGGAACTATTCCGAGATGCCAGGACTAGATCCAGAAATTGCTGCTTACAAATTGGCGATATCTCCGGACGTCAAACCAATCAAACAAGCACCGAGAAGAATACGGCTTGAATTTGAAATGAGCATCAACCCCGAGGTCAAGAAGCTAATCGACTCCGGCTTCATCCAAGAGGTTCAGTACCCTGACTGGATCTCCATTATCGTCCCAGTGATGAAGAAAAATGGGACGATGCGCATATGCGTAGATTTTCGGGATCTCAACAAAGCTTACCCGAAGGACGACTTTCTAGTACCGGTCACGGAACTGATGATAGATAATACGTCCAGTCATGAAGTTTTCTCCTTCATGGATGGATCATCAGGGTACAATCAGATAAAGATGCATCCCGAAGATCAGAAGCATACCGCTTTCCGGACTCCTTTAGGAATATTCTGCTATAAGGTGATGCCCTTCGGTCTAATGAACGCCGGTGCCACCTATTAGAGGGCCATAACGAAGATTTTCGATGACCTCATACATGAAATTGTCGAATACTATATTGACGACCTTGTGGTGGAAAGCAAATCAAACGAGGAACATTTAGAACATCTGAAGATCGTATTTCAGCGCCTTCGGAAATACAACTTGAAGATGAACCCTCTCAAATGCGTGTTCAGAGTTTCCTCGGGCAAATTCCTAGGATTCGTCGTCCGACACCGAGGCATCGAGATAGACCCGTCGAAGATCAAAGCGATCATGGAAATGCCTCCGCCAAGGACTCTCAAGCAACTGCGGTCTCTCCAAGGAAAGCTCGCGTATATCAGGCGATTCATAGCTAACCTCTCCGGAAAATGCTGCCCCTGCAGTCACTTGATGAAGAAGGGAACCCCGTTCGTCTGGGATCGCAAATGCCAAGGTGCACTGGACGAAATTAAGCAATACCTACAGAATCCTTCGGTGCTAACCGCTTCAGTCAAGGGAAAACCTCTCATTCTGTATACAATCGCCCTCGAGGGTTCTCTAGGCGCATTATGGGCACAAGAGAACGACCAAAGGAAGGAGAGAGCCCTTTACTATTTAAGTCGAGTTCTTCTGGGGGCAGAAAACAACTACTCTCCCATCGAAAAACAATGTCTAGCGTTGATCTTCGCGATAACGAAACTTAGACACTATGCGTTGGCACATGAAGTCTATCTCATATTAAAGGTGGATCCTCTCAAATATTTGATGTCAAAGGCTATATTAACGGGACGGCTCGCTAAATGGAGTTCTCGATAATATACCGACCCCTCAAGGCAGTGAAAGGCCAGGCCATCGCTGATTTCCTCGCCGAGCATCATATACCTACCGACTCTCCCTTGAACTATGAATTGCCAGACGAGTACGTGTTTGACATGATCGACGGGGAGAGAAGAGAGAATGGCACCCGATAAGAACTCTACTTCGACGGAGCATCTTCCATGAAGAAGCGAAAGCACAGCACCCTCATAATCAAATCCGGGGTAGGCCTCATTTTCGTGACTCCATAAGGAGGGATAATGCGCTTTGCCTTCTCCTTAACAGAACCGAGGACGAATAATGAAGCCGAATATGAAGTTTTGATAGCAGGTCTTGAGATCACTGTCAACATGGGGATCGAGGACCTTCTTATATACGGAGACTGCCAGCTGATCGTTAGTCATGTAAACGGCGACTATCAAACGTGCAAACCAGAGTTGGTGAAGTACGGCGAGAGAGTGCAGCAACTGCTGACTCAAATCCCTACCTATGCCCTGGAAAACATATCACGTGCGGAAAATAGCAAGGCGGATGCATTAGCCAAGCTCGCTAAAGAATTGGTCGACGAGAACCTCGATGACGTAAGGATCGTTGTGCAAAGTCGTCGGATTCTTTCACCGGCAAAAATATCTCCGGAGTCGTCCGAAGAAAAGGGAGCTACCGAGCAAACGGCCCTACAAATAAAAGACCAGGAAAAGGCTATTGATTGGAGAGAAGTCTTTATAGACTACTTCAAATCCCGTCGAACACCTAAAGATGCATTTTCAATACATCAGCTCATGAAACGAGCTCTATCGTTTGCCTTTGTCAATGATACTCTGTATAAGAGATCGTTCGACTCCCTGTAGCTAAGATGCCTGGGACCTGAAGAGGCAAGGCGAGTCGTCCAAGAAACTCATGACGGACTCTGCAGCTCTCACCAAGCCGGGCCGAAGATGAAACTAAAAATCCAAAGGATGGGCTACTATTGGCCCACGATGATCCAGGACTGCCTTGAATACGCGAAGCAATGCCACTCGTGCCAAATTCATGGAGACTTTATCCACCAGCATCCAAATCCGCTACATCCAACGGTGGCTAGCTAGCCGTTCGAAATGTGGGGAACTGATATAATCGGCCCCATCGAACCAGCATCGTCCAGAGGACATCAGTTCGTACTGGCAACAACCGATTACTTCTCTAAGTGGGCAGAAGCAGTACCACTGAGGGAAGTGAGGACGGAGAATATCCTCCATTTCTTCAAGTCACACATCATTTTCCGGTTCGGCACTCCGCGACGGATTATCTCCGATAACAGGCCAGCCTATAGAAGCCACAAGATCAGCCGCTTTGCACAATAGCATAACATAGACTGGAGATACCCTTTGGTCTATAATCCCCGAGCTAACGGTCTAGCTGAGGCTTTTAACAAAATCTTGATGAAGATCGTAAAGAAGACGGTGTCTCGAAATAAGAAGGACTGGCATGAGAGACCGCATGAAGCTCTCTGGGCGTATCGAACTACGTTCAAAACAGCCATGAGCACAACGCCGTATGCATTGGTATTCGGCACAGAAGCGGTACTCCCCCTCAAGATAGAGTTACCCTCTCTACGAGTGGCCGTTCACTACGAGCTAACAGACGAGGAAAATGCTCACCTTCGGCTTGAGGAGCTTAACGCCCTTGATGAAACCCGGCTCATGGCGCAACAAAATTTGGAGGCTTATAAAGAAAAAATGACGCGCTCATATGAAAGATTGACTAGGCCGAGGACATTCCGCCAAGGCGAACCCGTGCTGGTGGTCAAAAGACCTATGATCTACAATGGTGCCAAGCGGGGGAAATTCGAGCCGAATTATGAAGGCCCGTATATCATAAACAAAGTTTACTAGGGTGGAGCCTATCTACTCATGGACATGCATGGTAAAAGACCTTTCATGCCAATAAACGGTCGCTTCCTGAAAAAATACTATGCCTAACGAGTCACGGCCTAGGTCAACGATAGATGACGGCGCCTATCTCCGCTCGCTATCTTCCTAAGCCTAAACTCTATAAGTAGTAGCCGGCTTGCAGACCGAAACGTCCTTAAACTAACGATGGACCACTATGTCCTAAAACTGGCTGTTGACCGAAACGTCAATAAACTACTACGGACCGCATCATCCTAAGGCTGACACAAAAAAAACGGTATGTCCATAAGCAAAATGGGCACGGATGAAAACCCGAAAGGGCTCCGTGAGTAAAAACAGCAGGGCTACCGGTGAGTTTTGTGAAAACCCGAAAGGTCGCAATCTCGTTAAAAGACACTTGCAAGGTCCTCTCGACCTTGTAAGGAGAAATCACCTGCGTGAGATCCTTACGACTCACAAGGGAGCAACACACTTAGGGATCCCCACGATTCCTAAAGAGAAATTACACTTGCGAGATCCTCACAACTCGTAATGAGAACCCTCTTATGAGACCCTCATGGCTCATAAGATTCAAAAGCATTAAGCTACAGGGATCTGAACCTATTCTTAAGTAGTCATACACCATGATTTTGCCCTACAAACGGTTCAATGCTAACCTTTGTATACAATCCACGGGCGCAAATAAACATTTCCCTAACAAAGTCCCACCAGAAACTGGGGATATGCTCATATGGCAAAAGACACTTGTAAGTCCTCTCGACTTATAAGGAGAAAGTACTCTTGTAAGATCCTTACGATTTATAAGAGACCATACACTTAGGAATCCCCACGATTCCTAAGGAGAAAATGCACCTACGAGATCCTCACGACTAGTAGGGAGAAATACCTTTATGAGACCCTTACGGCTCGTAAAGTTAAAAGCCTTAGTCGACAGGATCCTAATCCTGTTCGCTAAGCCACCTTTGTTCGACGTCGACAGAGGCAAATGATGATTCGCTTCTGGAAATATCCCAGTAGTAGCGATGCTGATGCCTGAATCAGTATCAAATCCCAAAACTCGCAGTGAAAAGCCAGCGAGCCACAAATGCATATGAAATAGCCGAAATGATTGGGCAACTTGCAAATCAGCAAGTAAAAATGTATGCATGCGAAATAGCCGAAATGATTTGGCAACTCGCAATAAAAAGCAGCGAGTAAATAAAACAAATAGCCGAAATGATTGGGCACCGCGAAAAATAGTCGAAATGATTGGGCAATCGCAACTTTCGCGATATAAAAGCTAAAATGATAGAGCATCACGGAAAGAAAAATATATAAAATGAAACTTTTTGCCCTACAGACGCACAAACAAAGAGGGAACCATACCTTCCCACCAGGCTCCATTAGAAAAAGAAGCCAAATCTCGACGGTTCACAGACAGCTGGAGATCATCTCAACATTCGTCTCATTACAACAGACGCAACATCAGTAAAGCGGAACCGCGGCAATTCCCAGTTCCATGACTCGGCGGTGCACAGACAACCGAGAGTCAAATCCCGACTCTGTGAAATGCGGATAAAGTCAACCCTTCCTGGTCTTGCGGAACACAACTAATGTCAATCCTGACCCCGTGCGAAGCGTCCAGAGCGGATCCTGGTCCTTGCGGAACATGGCTAATGTTAATCCTGACCCCGTGGGAAGCATCCAGAGTAAATCCTGATCTAGTGGAACATGGATAATGTCAATCCTGACCCTGTGGGAAGCGTCTAGAGCGGATCCCGGTCCTTGCGAAACACGGCTAATGTCAATCCTGACCCCGTGGGAAGCATCCGGAGCAAATCCTGGTCTGGTGGAACACGGCTAATGTCAATCCTAACCCATGGGAAGCGTCCAGAGCGGATCCTGGTCCTTGCGGAACACGGCTAATGTCAATCCTGACCCCGTGGGAAGCATCCAGAGCAAATCCTGGTTTAGTGGAACACGGCTAATGTCAATCCTGACCCCGTGGGAAGCGTCCAGAGTGGAACCTGGTCCTTGCGGAACATGGCTAATGTCAATCCTGACCCCGTGGGAAGCATCCAGAGCAAATCCCGGTCCTGTGGAACATGGCTAATGTCAATCCTGACCTCGTGGGAAGCATCCAGAGCAAATCCTGGTCCTATGGAACACGGCTAATGTCAATCCTGACCCCGTGGGAAACGTCCAGAGCGGAACCTGGTTCTTGCGGAACACGGCTAATGTCAATCCTGACCCCGTGGGAAGCGTCCAGAGCGGATCCTGGTCCTTGCGTATCACAGCTAATGGCAATCCTGACCCCGTAGGAAGCGTCCAGAGCGGAACCTGGTCCTTGCGGAATACGGCTAATGTCAATGCTGAACCCGTAGGAAGCATCCAGAGCAAATCCTGGTCCTGTGGAACACGGCTAATGCCAATCCTGACCCCGTGGGAAGCATCCAGAGCAAATCCTGGTCCTATGGAACATGGCTAATATCAATCCTGACCCCGTGGGAAATGTCCAGAGCGGAACCTGGTCCTTGCGGAACGCGGCTAACGTCAATCCTGACCCTGTGGGAAGCATCCAGAGCAAATCCTGGTCTAGTGGAACACGGCTAATGTCAATCCTGACCCCGTGGGAAATGTCCAGAGCGGAACCTGGTCCTTGCGGAACACGGATAATGTCAATCCTGACCCCGTGGGAAGCATCCAGAGCAAATCCTGGTCTATTAGAATACGGCTAACGTCAATCCTGACCCCGTAGGAAGCGTCCAGAGCGGAACCTGATCCTTGCGGAACACGGCTAACATCAATTCTGACCCCGTGGGAAGCATCCAGAGCAAATCCTGGTCCCGTGGAACACGGCAAAAGTCAACCTTGACCCCGTGGGAAATGCCCAGAGTAGCTTCTGACTCCGTGAAATGCGGATAATTTCAATCTCATCAATCACTTATGGGTCCTCTCGACCCGTAAGGAAGAAAACTCTCTTGTGAGATCCTTACGACTCCCAAGAGAAAACATACTTAGGGATCCTCATGATTCCTAAGGAGAAAATACACCTACGAGATCCTTTCGACTCGTAGGGAGAGAAGTCTTTATGAGACCCTCACGGCTCATAAAGTTGAAAAGCCTTATGCAGCATATCTTAACCTGCTTCCTAAGCCATCACTACCTCTCGAAAAGTTCAAGACGGAATGCTCTCTATCATCTACAGGCTACACTTGCTAAAGTAACATGCCGGCAACAAAGAGAAGAGAAGAAAGCGACAGGTAGGATAAAATTTGATTCGCATCCAGTTAAGCACTCAAAGCGCGCCCATTCATGCATAAGCAAAAAGGATTAATGCATAAGATAAACATATGGAAATAGAATAGCTTGCCATTCATACTTCAGAAAATTCTTACATTGATGAAAACGGAAAACAAAAAAACGCCATTAAGATGTTCACAAAGGCAAGACATCAAATCTAGGACATGGATTGAGAAATTCAAAAGTTAGGCCATCCAAAATTTTTCGGGCCTCTCGGACCATTTTCGTGTGTATCCTTTCACGATCAAAAGCGTCAGGATCCCCACTGATGTCCTCAACCCTTCGATAAGCAGCGAGTATCGCCGCCTGCTGAAAAGCCTGATGCAGGATATCAACGTGGTTGTTTCGCCTTTTCTTTGAGATTAAGCCCATCAGATACACCAAGTGCACCTTATCTTCGGCGTCGTCCAATACCTTAAGCGGCATACCGGCACAGAATAGAAGAAGTGCTCCCCAGATCGCTCCTACAATAAGCTTCAAGAGAGAGGAACGATGAGGAAGCAGTCGACCACTGTATGCATCAAAGCGACCCATAATTTCAGCACACTTGGCGTTTGTAAATTCTTGGTTTTGGGAATGGCCAAGTGCGTGAATGTCTCCATAAGAAATAATCTCATCGAGATCATACATATGAGCGTCCATAACGTGTGAAAAGGAAAATCAGTGAGAGTTAGTGGACAAACTGATTAAGAAAAGCTTATTAAAACAGATGCGGGATTTAAACATCTCTTTATATCCCCAAAGAGAAAATAAGTGCTAATTAAAATTACCCAATGAATTTAGTTCTGTGTGTTTCCTGATTAAAAAATCAGGAATTACCTCAATGAGGTATCACGTATCCACACGTGACCAATGGTCACGTGATGGATAAAACCCCATCAAGCAGAAAGAAAAACAAACGGCTAAAAGATGACTCAATTGGAGGTCACGTGCTCACACGTGACCAAGTGTCACATCCCGAATATTTCGACTCGTGACCGACACTTAACCACGCAACGTCTACAGGCGTAACGCGACTAAGTAAGCCGAACCCAGAAATCAAAACCATTTAAAAGTAGCGAGTGTTGAAAACATTCAATTAAAACATTTAGAAAACCTTAATAGCTCAATGAAGTTCTTTTTAAAATTTAATTATCCTTAATATAATTTTGGCAGCATTTCCTTTGTAAAAGTAACCCCGAAAATCGGGTATAAAACAGGATATAAGTGAAAATGATATATAATGAAATAAAGCATCCCCAACGGAAACAATCACACCCAACGGCGGAAACCATCACCACAAGAGTAATATACGACGCCGTAGCGAAGAACGAGAAATAAGTAAACATCACAAAATAATAAACGGCAGTATATAACAGTCGGCTCCCACGAGCTCGACACCAGAATACAAAAATATACATCATCATCCTCACACTGTCACTAAGTCCAGAACATATATGGTAGATGGAGAATACTAGATACAAAAGTGTGTACAATAAAGTAACCAGATACCACAACCCACCTAATAGAAAAATAGCTCTCGCACCAGCTGTAGTGGTATCTGTAGCCAAAAGATGCAAAAAGGCAGCCTGCCGCGACTACTCTGAGGGGCAACCTGCAAATACTGTGGCACAACGGGGGTGAATTGCCAGCTCGTGAATAGAGATAACATATAAGGGTAATCACGAGCATGCACGAACTGCGCTACGCTATCATATGCCGGCAGGTAAATCTATATGCGAAAAGCAGTAAGTGCAATAATCATGCAAATGCTCTGTCAGGTAAAATAACTACAGGATGAGATAAATGATAATCACTGCTGAGCATGGGATAAACAACATCTACACGAACTATCAATCGTGGAAAAATAATCGGTGCCCAAAACTGCACCCAAATCCCAAATAAACTCAGGCGCCGGCACTCTCCTCGGCCCTCAAATCCTGTAAATCTCTGAGAATTACGAGTGCCCAACATCGGCACTGAAAAATATCATAAATACTCGTGTCCAGTATCGACACATAAATCCTCATACATCGGGCTCCGTAAGTCCGGATCAGCCCACGGGCTCCGTCTGCGGTATCGACCCTCGGCCCCGGCAGTACGGATCATCCCGCATCCATCTCTCGACTTTGGTCAGTATCCTCCGGATAACCGTCAGGTCCAACCAATCACCGGTAGGTACTCGCCCACCTCCAGGCTCAATCGGCAAAGTCCATCGATCATCTTGCCGAGGGGAACCATACCGGGTCCACCACGAACCCGCAAACGGATCATCCACTCTACGAATCGGGTTTCAAGAACACGTCTCAGCACCGAAAAAACGCGTGGTGGACGCACCAAAATATCATATCACGAGGAACCGGGTTTTCAAATAGTGCGCCTTTTCATAAATAATTCCACGGTCCTTAAAAACCAGAAATCACATAAAAAAAATCCAACACCAATGAGTAAATCAAATATGATGTGCTATGTACATCAAGTCATAATATAGGTACAAGGGAGAAACCGCTTTTCTTAAGATAGTTTCAGTTTTCAAGACAGCATGCGGCTTCCAATTTCTATGAAAATCATATCGAATTATATGTGAAATGAACTACAGTATAATGATCATGGCAATTCTACAGTGAGTGTGTCATGGCAATTACTAACGGTGTGTGTATAACATGCAGATTAGTGCTCGTGTAACATGAACCGTTAGTAATAGTGCGGTGTTCTATCAATTCCAAGTTTTCATACATATAGCAGGGAATGCAGTATGCAACAACAGTATCCATGAACAGTCAATGTAGGTAAATGCAATATGTAGCAATAAAGTCCTATCAGCCCTGACGCATAACGCCATGCGGGGGATATCCCCATAGATGTTAAATCTACTCACCGAAAGTCTCGCGCTAAGTGTAGCCGACGACTTGCTTCCCCTTCTTCGCAGCTTCCGACTCACTCGCCTGCGAACCTAGAATTACACAATATATCACACATAAGCTCAAATCTACCAAAAACACAATATTAAGGTCAAACTAGAAACCCGCGTTGCAAACCAAGCGCGCGTGTGCGTGATACGTTAAAACGTGTGATTACGCTCCTGAAGTTAACCTGACGCGTCGCGATACGCAGCACAACCCAAACCCACACACGTATCACGTGTCGCGAAGATTTAAAATACGGAAAATAGGGTAATAGGTCCCAGATTTTGATACAGAAAGATTTTTATAAAAATAAATATACCAAAACACTCCAAATACCAGCAGACACCAACCACCAAAACCCCAACCCACAATTCTCCTATCTGGCCGCAAATTGCGGCCAGAATGAGTTTTTTGGCGGCCTGGGTAGGGGGGTGGGCTCCCGGGTTTGGTGTGTGCACTCTATACCCCATACACAAGCTACAGTAAATACAATTTTATTCTGAAACACCCCGGGTAGTAGCAGTTTCAACAGAACCCAATCTCATGTTAAAAATCATGCTTTTGCACTAAAATGATACTTTAGGGTATATTTGCGAAATCTGAAACAAACCCAAGTCTAAAACTACACTAATATCACATTACCAAGCTAATCAAGCCATAAAAAGTTAATTTTTATCATAACCTCACTAAATCCCTTTATATAGCATAAAACATGCATAAAATGTGATATTTTGCTAGAAATACTACAAGTTATGTAAAAGGGGTGCTAAGGGTGAGTTAATACCCTCAAAAGATCTCAAGAAACACCAAAAGCCCCAGATCTAGCTTCAAGTATGCAGTCTTGCCACCAAACACCTCAAATGAGCCAATAAACCAAGGTTTTGTGAAGGAAAAAGGTTAGATTTGAGTAGGGTTTGAATGAGGATCTAAAGAGAAGTGAAAAGAGAAGAGAAAAAGGGGGGAAATGAGGGTTTTTCTGCTGGAATTTCTAAAGAAATTCTGAATGAAGAGTAGAGAGAGAGAAAAGAGAAGAAAAATGGGTCAAAAGGTCAAACTTCCTACCTAACACCATACCTCATTTGTTTAATTGAAATCTTTGAATTTTAAAAGGGTTTGACTTGTTGAAATGGGGGGGGGGAATAGATTATCAATCATGCATGAAATGAAGAAGGGCTAACATGATACATTTCTCATCTAGTCTCAAAAAAACTAAGTGTGCATGTGTGCTCCCAACACAAAAATTCACACTTAGGGTAAACCCGACTAAAAATAATTAACAACCCTATAAATATATATATAACCATATAAACACTTCACAACACAAAAGACCACTAGCCAAGAAGGAAAATAAGATATCCGTTTTTTTTTTTAAAACACGCACACTTGCTAATTAACGCGAAAACATTTTAAACGAATTTCAAGGTGTTACAATCTATCCCCCTTAAAGAAATTCGGTCCCCGAATTTAAAAATCTAACTATACATACCTTCAAAAAGACGGGGATACCTCTTCCTCATCTCGCTCTCGGTCTCCCAAGTGACCTCCTCGCTGCTCGGACCACGCCAAAGTACCTTGACGGACGGTATCTCTTTCGATCTCAATTTCTTCACTTGTCGATCCAAAATCATCACCGGCTGCTCTGCATAGGAAAGATCGCTCTCAAGCTGGATCGTCGGATGCTGAATCGCATGCGAAGGATCATAAAGATACTTGCGGAGCATCGAAACGTGAAATACGAGGTGCACATCTGGGAAACTGGGCGGAAGGGCTAAATGATACGCAACCGCACCAACACGCTCGAGGATCTCGAAAGGGGCCCACATATCTGGGACTAAGTTTACCATTCTTCCCAAATCTCATCACACCTTTCATTGGGGAGACCCTCAAGAAAACATGATCACCAACAAAAAACTCAAGACTGCGCCGACGACGGTCCGCATAAGATCTCTGCATACTCTGGGCTACTCCTCAACAATCTGTGGCCCTAAGATACTGCTCTCACTGAGCTCTGTCCAACAGGCGGGCGATCTACATCTCCTCCCATAAAGAGCCTCAAACGGTGCCATCTGAATGGTCTGCTGGTAGCTGTTGTTATAGGAGAACTCTACTAAGGGCAAATGATGATCCCAGCTACCTCCGAAGTCTAATACGCACACTCTGAGCATGTCCTCGAGAGTCTGAATAGTCCGCTCTGACTGTCCGTCGGTCTGCGGATGAAATGCTGTGCTGAAACTCAAGCGGGTGCCCAAAGCCTCCTGAAGCCTCTGCCATAGTCGGCTGGTAAACTTGGTGCCTCTGTCGGATACGATACATGTCGGAACTCCGTGCAGTCGTACAATCTCATCAATATAAATCTGGGCATATTGAGCAAATCCGAAAGTCGTCTTCACCGGTAGGAAGTGAGCCGCTTTCGTCAAACGATCCACGATCACCCAGATGGAGTCATACCCTCGACTAGTCCTGGGTAGACCCACAATAAAGTCCATAGAAATCTGTTCCCATTTCCACTCCGGAATGGGCAACGGCTGTAGCTCTCCCGCGGGCCTCTGATGCTCAGCCTTGACTTGCTGACAAGTCAGGCATCTCGACACAAAATCTGCGATGTCCCTCTTCATCCCGTCCCACCAGTAAACATCTCTCAAATCATGGTACATTTTGGTGGAACCTGGATGAACACTATACACCGATCGATGTGCCTCCTCGAGAATCTCACGCCGCAGTCCCTCAGCATCTGGTACGCACAATCTGGTCCAAAATCGTAGTATCCCCTGATCATCGATTACGAACTCGGAAAATCTGCCATGTCCCATCTGCGTCCTGATCTCTGAACAACGGTCATCACTGTGATGTGCCTCATGTATACGGTCAAGCAACTATGGGCGTGCACGGACATGCGCAATCTGTCCTCCGATCGGCGTAAACTCGAACTGTACCCGGCTTTCGCATAAAATCTACCAATCTTCTGACGACTGCCTCTGCACTGCGCTCAAACGACATAGACTACCTCCAGGCCTCCTACTCAAAGCATCCGCCACTACATTAGCCTTGCCCGGGTGATACAAGATCTCTCAGTCGTAGTCCTTCACTAACTCCATCCATCGGCGCTGTCTAAGGTTTAGGTCTTGCTGCTGGAATATATACTTTAAGCTCTTGTGATCAGTGAATATCTGGCACGACTCGCCATATAGGTAATGTCGCCAGATCTTAAGTGCAAAGACCACTGCAGCCATCTCCAAATCATGAGTGGGGTAGTTCTTTTCATGTTTCTTCAATTGCCGCGAAGCATATGCGATCACCCTGTCATGCTGCATCAAAACACACCCTAGCCCCACTAGAGAAGCATCACAATATACCATAAATCCGCCTGAACCTGAAGGCAATGATAATACTGGCGCCGTAGTCAGTAGAGCCCGTAACTGCTGAAAACCGTGCTCACACTCCTCTGTCCAGACGAAAGGAACTCCCTTCCGGGTCAACCCGGTCAAAGGTGTAGCAATGCGAGAGAAATCCTGCACAAATCGCTTATAGTAGCCGGCCAGCCCTAGAAAGCTGCAAATCTCTGTAACTGATGTGGGTCTAGGCCAACTCCGAACGGCCTCGATCTTCCTCGGGTCTACACATATACCGTCTCGTGAAATCACGTGCCCGAAGAAGTCTACGCTGTCCAGCCAGGAAGCACACTTAGAGAATTTAGCGAAAAGCTGATGCTCTCTCAAGGTCCGCAGTGTAATCCGCAGGTGCTGCTCGTGCTCCTCTCTACTCCGAGAATACACCAGAATATCGTCAATGAATACAATGATGAACAGATCAAGATACGGCCGGAAAATACGGTTCATAAAATCCATGAATGATGCTGGCGCATTAGTGAATCCGAACGACATCACCAAAAACTCATAATGGCCGTAGCGCGTGCGGAAAGCTGTCCTAGGAATGTCCTCCTGTCGAACCCGCAGCTGATGATAGCCTGATCGCAAATCGATCCTCGAAAAGTATCCTGCCCTGTGAAGCTGGTCGAACAAATCGTCGATACGTGGCAAAGGATATATGTTCCGCACTGTAACCCTGTTCAGCTAGCGATAGTCGATACACAGACGCAAACTGCCATCCTTCTTCTTGACGAACAGGACTGGAGCACCCCAAGGAGAAACACTAGGTCGAATAAGTCCCTTGTCCAGCAAATCTTGCAACTGACCCTTCAATTCTCGAAGTTCCGCAGGGGCCATCCGGTAAGGCGGTATAGAAATAAGCCCCGTGCCAGGAACCAAATCAATACAGAAAGAAATGACGCGCTCGGGCGGTAGCCCAGGAAGCTCGTCAAGGAACACATCAGGGAACTCTCTAACAACCGGAACCTGATCCAGAGGAACCTCTGTAGCTCCAGTATCACAAACATAGGCGAGAAATCCCTGACATCCCTTCCTCAAAAGCTGTCCAGCGCGAAAAGAAGAAATCACACAGTGTGGGGCGGCACCACGGTCCCCCAACACAACAAAAACCGACTCGCCGGGAAAACAAAATCTAACTGTCTTCTCACGGCAGTCCACAGAAGCATAGCACGTGGCTAACCAATCCATGCCCAAAAGAACGTCGAAGTCCAACATCTCAAGAAGGATCAAATCGACAGGCAACTCTCTCTCGCCAATACAGACGGTACAGGATCGGAACACGTGCCTAGCAATAAACGACTCTCCCATAGGAGTGGTCACAACAAGTGGCTGATCAAGCAAACCGGACTCTCTACCCAAACTCGGCACAAAGTGTGTGGATACGTACGAGTGTGTGGATCCGGGATCGAACAACACATGTGCATCAACAGAACATACTGGAAGGATACCTGAGACCACCGCATTGGACGCCTGCGCATCCCGATGCGTCAAAGCAAAAACTCGTGCCTTCCCTCCACCTGTGACTGACTGTCCTCTGCCTCGGTCATCCCGTCCTCTCTGAGAAGCTCCTCCACGCCCACGACCTCTCTGTGTATGAGTCTGACGCGGAGTAACAATAGGAACAAGAGGCAACGCCCTCTGGGGTGGTGAAGGTGGTAAGGTGACGTGCGGTGCTGCTGTCTTCCTCCGGTGTATCTCAGGACAATCTCTGACGAGGTGAAGTAAACTGCCGCATCTATAGCAACCTCGCGACGACTGCTGACTCCCCCGTGGATACGAACTAAACATCAGGCCTCGTCCCGAATCTCTGCCACTCCTCGTACCTGAACGATACCTGTCGCGGCGTCTGAATGTCTGTCTCCGTGCTGCTATACCAGTACGAACTCTCTTCGGCTCTGGAACTACCGAAGTCTCAGCAAGGCGCTCCTCGACTAATAGAGCTGCATCTACCGCTGTTGCATATGTCTCGTAGTGCTGCGCGCTGATCGCAATGAACAGTGGTGTAAGCAAGCCTCGAACAAATCTCTTGACTCGCAACTCCTCGGTAGCCACTAGATACTGGGCATAGATAGATAGCTCTGTGAACAGCACATCATACTCTGCCACTGACATCTCCGGAGTCTGGCGTAAGGACTCGAACCTGCGTGCTCTAGCATCTCTGACACTCAGTGGGAGAAAGCGGGCAAGGAATAGCGCCACGAACTCCGTCCAGGTCATAGGAGGAAGACCTGCTGCTCTGCCCTTCTCGACTGATTCGCACCATTTCTGCGCAAGACCTTCCAGGAGAAAGCTCGCGAACTCAACCCATCTCGCATCTGCGCATCTGAGGGAATGACATATCCAAGCCATCCTATCAATGAAGGACTGTGGGTCCTCGGCTGCATCGGTGCCTATGAAGACCAGAGGCTTCAGCCTCATGAACTCTGATAGCGATACTGTAATCACCTCCGTAGCTGCAGGGGCAACTGGCTGTGCGGTAGGTACCATCGCGGTCTCTGTAACGGGTGGGGATACCTCTGGTCGCTGCGCTCGAAGCGTCTCAACTAGCGATCCTATCATCCGACGCATCTCCTGCATGCTGGATCCCACAGTCTGGCGCATCTCCTGCATACCAGCCCCTAGCGTGGCGATCTGATCTGTCACGGGAGGAACAACCTGCTCAGGTACAACCGGTGTACTACCTGGATCAGTCCTCGTCTCAGACGAATCAACTCGAATCTCGGCCATCGCGGCCGCTCTCTGCGCCCTCGTAGTCTTTGGCGGCATAATGGCTGAAAGGAAAATAGGATTCGATAAGGATGCAGAAATCGAATCTCAAGAATGTATATACTCAAAAGGAATTTAAATCAATAAGTCCTAAGGTTGCTTTGGCGGAGTACCGTGTCGTGAGTATGCCGCGGAACATACGCACGCTACGCCACTCTGCTTCAGCTACCTACTCCATCATACCAGGTCATCCTACACTCCGAAAGGTAAAACCTACGCTCTGATACCAACTTTGTCACGACCCGAATATTTCGAACCGTGACCGGCACTTAACCGCGCAACGTCTACAGGCGTAACGCGACTAAGTAAGCCGAACCCAGAAATCAAAACCATTTAAAAGTAGCGAGTGTTGAAAACATTCAATTAAAACATTTAGAAAACCTTAATAGCTCAATGAAGTTCTTTTTAAAATTTAATTATCCTTAATATAATTTTGGCAGCATTTCCTTTGTAAAAGTAACCCCGAAAATCGGGTATAAAACAGGATATAAGTGAAAATGATATATAATGAAATAAAGTATCCCCAACGGGAACAATCACGCCCAACGGCGGAAACTATCACCACAAGAGTAATATACGACGCCGTAGCGAAGAATGAGCAATAAGTAAACATCAAAAAATAATAAACGGCAGTATATAACAGTCGGCTCCCACGAGCTCGACACCAGAATATAAAAATATACATCATCGTCCTCACAATGTCACTAAGTCCAGTACATATATGGTAGATGGAGAATACTAGATACAAAAGTGTGTATAATAAAGTAACCAGATACCACAACCCACCTAATAGCAAAATAGCTCTCGCACCAGCTGTAGTGGTATCTGTAGCCAAAAGATGCAAAAAGGCAGCCTGCCGCGACTACTCTGAGGGGCAACCTGCAAATACTGTGGCACAACGGGGGTGAGTTGCCAGCTCGTGAATAGAGATAACATATAAGGGTAATCACGAGCATGCACGTACTGCGCTATGCTATCATATGCCAGTAGGTAAATCTATATGCGACAAGCAGTAAGTGCAATAATCATGCAAATGCTCTGTCAGGTAAAATAACTACAGGATGAGATACATGATAATCACTGCTGAGCATGGGATAAACAACATCTACACGAACTATCAATCGTGGAAAAATAATCGGTGCCCAAAACTGCACCCAAATCCCAAATAAACTCAGGCGCCGGCACTCTCCTCGGCCCTCAAATCCTGTAAATCTCTGAGAATCACGAGTGCCCAACATCGGCACCCAAAAATATCATAAATACTCGTGTCCAGCATCGACACGCAAATCCTCATACATCAGGCTCCGTAAGTCCGGATCAGCCTACGGGCTCCGTTTGCGGTATCGGCCCTCGGCCCTGGCAGTACGGATCATCCCGCATCCATCTCTCGACTCTGGTCAGTATCCTCCGGATAACCACAGGTCCAACCAATCACCGGTAGGTCCCACCTCCAGGCTCAATCGACAAAGTCCATCGATCATCTTGCCGAGGGGAACCATACCGGGTCCACCACGAACCCGCAAACGGATCATCCACTCTACGAATCGGGTTTCAAGCACACGTCTCAGCACCGAGAAAACGCGTGGTGGACGCACCAAAATATCATATCACGAGGAACCGGGTTTTCAAATAGTGCACCTTTTCTTAAATAATTCACGGTCCTCAAAAATCAAAAATCACATAAAAAAATCCAACACCAATGAGTAAATCAAATACGATGTGCTATGTACATCAAGTCATAATATAGGTACAAGGGAGAAACCGCTTTTCTTAAGATAGTTTCAGTTTTCAAGACATCATGCGGCTTCCAATTTCTATGAAAATCATATCGAATCATATATGAAATGAACTACAGTATAATGATCGTGGCAATTCTACAGTGAGTGTGTCATGGCAATTACTAACAGTGTATGTGTGTAACATGCAGATTAGTGCTCGTGCAACATGAACCGTTAGTAATAGTGCGGTGTTCTATCAATTCCAAGTTTTCATACATATAGCAGGGAATGCAGTATGCAACAACAATATCCATGAACAGTCAATGTAGGTAAATGCAATATGTAGCTATAATGTCCTATCAGCCCTGACGCATAACGCCATGCGGGCGATATCCCTGTAGATATTAAATTTACTCACCGAAGTCTCGCGCTAAGTGTAGCCGACGACTTGCTTCCCCTTCTTCGCAGCGTCCGTCTCACTCGTCTGCGAACCTAGAATTACACAATATATCACACATAAGCTCAAATTTACCAAAAACGCAATATTAAGGTCAACTAGAAACCCGCGTTGCAAACCAAGCGCGCGTGTGCGCGATACGCTAAAACGTGTGATTACGCTCCTGAAGTTAACCTGACGCGTCGCGATACGCAGCACAACCCAAACCCACACACGTATCACGTGTCGCGAAGATTTAAAATACGGAAAATAGGGTAATAGGTCCCAGATTTTGATACAGAAAGATTTTTATAAAAATAAATGTACCAAAACACTCCAAATACCAGCAAACACCAACCACCAGAACCCCAACCTACAATTCTCCCATCTGGCCGCAAATTGCGGCCAGAATGAGTTTTTTGGCGGCCTGGGTAGGGGGTGGGCTCCCGGGTTTAGTGTGTGCACTCTATACCCCATACACAAGCTACAGTAAATACAATTTTATTCTGAAACACTCCGGGTAGTAGCAGTTTCAACAGAACCCAATCTCAAGTTAAAAATCACACTTTTGCACTAAAATGATACTTTAGGGTAAATTTGCGAAATCTGAAACAAACCCAAGTCTAAAACTACACTAATATCACATTACCAAGCTAATCAAGCCATAAAAAGTTAATTTTTATCATAACCTCACTAAATCCTTTTATATAGCACAAAACTTGCATAAAATGTGATATTTTACTAGAAATACTACAAGTTATGTAAAAGGGGTGCTAAGGGTGAGTTAATACCTTCAAAAGATCTCAAGAAACACCAAAAGCCCCAGATCTAGCTTCAAGTATGCAGTCTTGCCACCAAACACCTCAAATGAGCCATTAAACCAAGGTTTTGTGAAGGAAAAAGGTTAGATTTGAGTAGGGTTTGAATGAGGATCTAAAGAGAAGTGAAAAGAGAAGAGAAAGGGGGGGGGGGGAATGAGGGTTTTTCTGCTGGAATTTCTGCAGAAATTCTGAATGAAGAGTAGAGAGAGAAAAGAGAAGAAAAATGGGTCAAAAGGTCAAACTTCCTACCTAACACCATACCTCATTTGTTTAATTGAAATCTTTGAATTTTAAAAGGGTTTGACTTGTTGAAATGGGGGGGGAATAGATTATCAACCATGCATGAAATGAAGAAGGGCTAACATGATACATTTCTCATCTAGTCTCAAAAAAACTAAGTGTGCATGTATGCTCCCAACACAAAAATTCACACTTAGGGTAAACCCGACTAAAAATAATTAACAACCCTATAAATATATATATAACCATATAAACACTTCACAACACAAAAGACCACTAGCCAAGAAGGAAAATAAGATATCCGTTTTTTTTTTAAAAACACGCACACTTGCTAATTAACGCGAAAACATCCTAAACGAATTTCAAGGCGTTACACCAAGGGTCATATGCCAGCACGTGACAGGCTTTGAAAGCCTTACAGCTTAATATAATTTAATTCTGAAAATCAGGAATTACCTCAATGAGGTATCACGTGCTCACACGTGACCAACAGTCACGTGTTGACACGTGACAATTAAAACAGAAATAAAATAACAAACGTCTGAAGGAAATACCTCAATGAGATGTTATGTGCTCACACGTGACTAATGATCACGTGTTGACACGTGATGGTTAAAACTGAAGCGTAAGCAAACGCTGAGAAAAGGACTCAATTGGGGGGTCACGTGCTCACGCGTGACCAAGGGTCACGTGTCAGCACGTGACTGGCTTCGAAAGCCTTATAGTTAATAGAATTAAATTCTAAAAGCTTTTAAATCTTTCCAAATGGAAAAAGATTATGCGGACCGTTGGATTAAAGATCCAAGGGTGATTAAAAATCACCAATTTATAGAAAAATCTTAGACAAGGAAAGATTTCCCCTAAATCTCACCGGAAATAACAAACAGAATATCTTTGGATTTAAAATCCAACGGTGAATAAAATTCATTGTGTGATCTAAAGGATCATATTAATTATGAAAACAAACAAAATCTTTCAATGAAAGATTTACTAAACAAATTGATTCTTCTCCTTCTCCTATAAATAGGAGCCAAGAGGAGAAGGAAAAAGAGATAGAATTTTGATATAGAGTTTTGGAATCTTGAAATTTCAGAGAGAAAAGAAAGGAGAATTTAATTCTCAATAAAGAAAACCCTAGGTGAGAAAAGAAAGGGGATCAAAACTTCAAACAGAGAATTTAATTCTCAAATCCAAGAGTTTAACTCTTCTGCACAAAGAACTTAGTTCTTCCCCTGGTTGAAGATCTGCAAAGAGCACATCTCCTCATAAGTTGAGAATTTAATTCTCATCGGGTTGAGATCCTGCCATGCAGATCCAAAACTTAGAGGGGGAATTGAGTTTTGAGAATTTAATTCTTCCAAAATAAAACTAGGGTTTAACCCTATATGAGAATTCAATTCTCCCAAATTCATAGGAATTTAATTCCTCAAAGACAGAACTAGGGTTTAACCCTACATAAGAATTTAATTCTTTCACATACATAGGAATTTAATTTCTCTAAAACATAATTAGGGTTTAACCCTTAAAAAAATAAAAAAGACTTGAAAGATCTCCATGCATATAAAGAATTAGGTCACGTGACCCCTGAAAAGATCCCCCAAAATGAGAAGAGAAAAATTGTTGAGGCAATGCCTCACGTGCTCCCACGTGACCCCCAAAATAACAAGAATTAAAGCAAAGGCAGATTCTAATTTGGGCGCCCTCACGTGTCCTCACGTGACTCTTAATAAAAGCCTTAACAAATCAGTGCATGAGTGTCTATCACGTGCCCACACGTGATGGCCAGGAAATTAAAAGTTTTTAACACTTATTCGCAGATTAGAGAATAAAATAAAAGGGATCTGGCCCCGCTTTTGATGCCATCACGTGCTCCCACGTGACCCCTTCTTTTTCTAGTGTTCAACACTAATCTGACAATTCTGTTTCCAGTGTTTAACACTGCTATCTTTTAGTGTTTAACACTAATTTGAGAGTCACATTTCTAGTGTTTAACACTAATTTGATAATCTTATTTCCAGTGTTTAACACTGTTGTTCTCTAGTGTTAGCCAAATTGGCTAATTTTCTAGAGGCAAAGCCTCCCCTTCAATTGAATCTCAAAATTGAGTAAAAATTCAGAGGTATAATGTTTAATCCTCAGCCAAAGACCCAAATGTTATCAAAGCCCTCAAACTCTTGTTCAGCATTGCTAAATAATGTGGGCTTGAACCCAGACAAATGTCTAATGGTCCAACAGAGGGCCAATACTTCAAACTTAATTGGACTTAGCTCAAGTTGGCCATAAGTCCTCAATTCAAACTCAACTGAGCCAATGTGCTCATAATTTAATTAATTGATCTCAGTTCCAAATTGGACTACAGATCATTTAATCCACTTTGGTGCAAGGGTACATCTCTTCACTCCTCTGATATTTGTAGTTGTAATTCTTCAATGTCTTCAGAGAGGTGACGGGTCCTGACAACCATACATTTCTACGGACTGTGGGGTCCTTAAACTCATAGACTATGATGTCCTTAACCTCGACCGTGATGTCTTAAAACTAACATCGGACTGTGGGGTCCTTAAACTCATGGACTATGATGTCCTTAATCTCGACCGTGACGTCTTAAAACTAACATCGGACTGTGCGGTCCTTAAACTCACGGACTATAATGTCCTTAACCTCGATCGTGACATCTTAAAACTAACATTGGACTGTGGAGTCCTTAAATCCACGGACTATGATGTCCTTAACCTCGACCGCGATGTCTTTAAACTAACATTAGACCGTAATGTTCTTAAACTAATTATCAACCGCAATGTCACTAAACTAAATAATAGAGCCCAATTGCTCTCTTGTCGGATCTAAACGGTCCCGTTAAGTTGATCTTAGTCTAAAATGAGACTAATGTATCCTTAACTAACGTTTAAGTTGATCTTAGTCTCAAATGAGGCTAACATATCCTTAAACCCAACCCCCCAAACCCAAATCTAAGAAAGCTACGGATTTGGACTAGTCCACGCCCTACGGGCGACAACATAAATTAGTCTCCGTATACAATCCACGGGCAACCACAAACAAAACAAACACCCATGACACGAAGTGACTATCTGGAGAAGGAGAAAGTTATTACCACAGTGCGGTAGCGTAATTAACTGTAGGGGCTTGCGCCTGCAGGGAAGAGCGTCCCCACAATCAAAAACCCCTCAAACGAGGGGGAATCTGACGAAGTCTGCTACATCGGCCGCATCCGTTTAAACCTTCGATACATGGTGCCATAAATCAACTTGGCATCTTCGGAGAGGTGGACGAATAGCACCAATTAGCATCTGCCCCGAAATTCAGGCAAGACGTCCGCCGCGTCTCTGCCACGTCTTTCGGAGGGGAACAGATTCTGGCACGCCCGGTGGGATCTTTTCCTCTTTCCACTCCACACTTCGTGTGTCGTGTTCGCGAACGAATCGAGGTTTGCTAAATGGTTGCCCTTGGGTTTCGAGGTACTGAGATTTGGCGTTTTGCTGGGTGCAGAAAGCGAAGGATCAATGACGTCTACTTGTGCAAAGTGTTCCAACTGCAACTGCAATTCACGTTCCGCCTCATCCGGAGGCATAGCTTATTGGCCCAAAGCGGCTTCTCTGTTCATGATGCCGATGGAACAGGTCACTCAAGCCACCACAGGATTGTTTTTCGGGACCACGCTCCCGCCAATGAGCTTCAGCGCTCCTATGTCAGCACCGGAAGCTCCTAAGAAATCGGTCTTCGATCGGCTTGCTACTACCACGGCCCCTCTCAACGGGTCGTCCGGCTCCAACTCCTCGGTCTTCGCCAGACTGAGCCTGAACTCCGATGGGCCTGCCAAGAAGCCCATGACACCTGAAGTGGCCATCCCAAAGAAGATAGCCATCTCTGCTCCTGAAGTCGTCAAGACGGCTTCTCCTACCAAAGGGTCGGTCTTTACAAGATTGACTGTTCCGGCTACGGTTCCTGTCCCTTCTCAGAAGACTATTTTCAACCGATTGGATACTGCTTCTCAAAGGACATCAGTCTTCAACATGCTGACGCCAGCAACAGCCCCTCACCTGGACAGGGGGCAAGACAAAGTCATCCCCATCGCCGAACCAACTCCATCAGCTCGACACGCTCGACGTCGTCACTGGCGCCGAGTAAGGAAGGCCGGGGGCAACTCCCTCTCTGGGCTAACGCCACCAGCTCCAACGGTAGAAATTAATGCCGCTGTCCCAACCAGGAACAGTTTTGAGCTGCTGAACAGAATACGCAGGAATTCGCCCACTGCCGTACTGAAAAGATCTCCGCCACCGGTGGAGACTGTTAAGGAAATAAAGCCGAAACAGTCCCCTCAACGGCTGTCTTCTAAATTTACAAGATCTGGCGACAAGTCTGAGAGTCGGTAGTGGATCAGGACTATCTCCGCCGACAGAAGAAGCTGAAGGCTCAGAAGGAAGAGCATCGTCCTGTCAAAACATAACAGACGATAACCACTTGGGTGCCCACTGCAACGACCCCCTCAACTTCGACCGCACATAAAAGAAGGAGGCCGGAGAAAGTCTCCATGCCTGCGGAAAATGACAAAGGCACTGACCCCAAATGCCCTAAGTCTGGGGGCATGGTGGTGCATACAGTCTATATGGCATCCGGGAATAAGGATAGCCGCGCTCCTATGGGCCACCGACCACTCACCCGATCCCTCACCAGAGCTCAAGAACAACAGCAACAGAAGCTTCAGGAGATGCTGACTGTGATGGCCGCACTCACCGGACCAAAAGAAAGCCCGGAAACATCCGCGGAGTAGCGTCACGAACAAGAAACTGATGCTGACTTCCTTCGCAGAGTCCTCGAAAAGAAGGACAAAGAAGCCGCAGAGCAAGCGGCTAACATAAAGCGAATGGCACTTCTCTTCCAAGACATGGTCGGGATGATGATTCAGCCGGATCCCCCAGCCGAAGATCCTCCAGTAATAATTGAAGATGATAGAGGAGAAACATCAAATCCACCTTCGTCTCTTTCAGCAGCCAAGGAGGAAACTATTTCCAAGTCCGCCCTGGATGATTACATCACTCAGCAGATACGAGTTCACCAGGCGAACAAAGCGGCTGGGCAAATTGTTAGAACTGGGCGACCATATCCAGGCTGGTATGATCAGATAAAGTACCCGCCAGGCTACACGATCCCGAAATTCCATGTATACAAGGGGACAGGCAATCCCCATCAACATGTCGCTCAGTTCAGGGCTCTTTGTGGCAATACCGGTGGCGATGATAAGCTTTTACTCCGCCAATTCGTCGGCAGCTTGTCGGAGACGGCATTTGAGTGGTACTCCGAACTTCCAAACGACTCCGTCAAAACTTCCGCGAAAATGGAGTTGTTGTTCACCCAGCGATTCGTGAGTGCTAGTGAACGCACCCAAATAACGGCATTGATCAATACCAGGGTGAAGCTGGGCAAGACGTGGGTTCAGTATACAATCCGATGGCGGAACCTGTAGTCGAAGTGCGAACAGCGCATCGAAGAAGCACCAGCGGTGGGCATATTCGTAGGCACTCTAGACCCTCATGCAACTATTTCACAGTTCATGATGTTCTTCAAACCGACCACATTCCAGGCTCTAATCGACAAGCATCTCCCCCGAAGCCGGAACCGCGGAATGAAAAGGGTAAAGGGAAGGCGATCTTCGTTGCGAACACCCAACAGCAGCCCAGTGCCCCAAAGCTAGCGGATCAATTGGAAGAGAGACAGCGCTATTATAATGAGAAAATGAAGCGTCCTTACTCGTTCCCATGGGATAAAACGAAGAGACTCTTTAAGCTGGCGATGCACAACAGGCTTATCAATTTGCCGAATCCAAAGCGACCATTGCAACCCTGCGAAGCAAATAATCCCAATTATTGCCCGTACCACCAAACGGTGAGCCATCCAACCGAAAATTGCTTCGTCTTCAAGGGATAGATCGAGGATGAGTACCAACAAGGCAAGTTTGCGTTGTTTGAGAAGTTGAAAGTGAGCCCACCACAACCGCACACTCCTAAGAAGACGGACACACCGGGGGCAACGTGCTCTTTTGTTAAAGAAGCTCCATGGGAGGTGGCTCTTTCGGCCAAAACCAAAAGGATGCTGAATGATCTCCAGACATGCCCGGCAATTAGGTGGAAGAATCCGCTGGAACCCCAGATCATCGAAGGGATGTTGAAGCCGCGGCCAACTCCAAAGATTGGTAGTGATAGCCAAAGTGCTCACACCCAGCCGTCGAAATCTTCGAAAAAGAAGAAGAAATACGAAAAGCCGGTGAAGCCTGGTGACAAGCGCACAGACTTGCAGAAACAGATCGATGTGCTGGAAGAGTATAACCTGAAAGCGCGGACCCCAATCACGCTCCAAGAGTTCCTCAGCCACGTCCTTGAAGACAGGGATGATGGAGAAGACTCGTCGGATGAATCTGAGGATTACGTAGCAAGTTGCCATATGATCTTTCACTCGTCCACAGACGATGAAGAAGCTCCTTGCACCGAAAAACTGAGGGCAACTTCCGAACCAGAACTTCCAGGGCCATCAGACGAGATGATCGACGCATTCCTGAACGAAGCTCTTCTGAAAAGTAAAGCTTATCGGGAACGTGAGATGGCTATACTTGAAAAGGCCAAACGCCGGCGACTGAACGAAAGAGTCGAGACATTCCCGCCGAATCAGAGGACATCTGTCACAAATAAAAACAAGCTCAAGACGAGGAAAAGGTTCGCCAAGTCCATATCAATGGGAATGAAGCTGCCACCCTCCGAAGGAAACGCTTCTAATGAAGAGGAAATACATCCTAGCTACTGCTCATATCACCGGAAGATTACGCACCCCACCGAAGAGTGAAACGCTTTTAAAAGATGGTGGCAAGGATATGTTGCTCACCGGCAACATTTTAAGAGGATGAAACGCAAAACTCGTCGGGAGCGAAGAAGCACGACTAAGGAGCGTAGAGGGACCGCCGGAAACTGTTACGTGGTCAATGCTGGGGGATCGCAAGTCCTCACCTTTGGAAGTGACTCCGACGAAGAGATGAATCTTTTCCCTCTTTTCAAAGAATCTACCTCGGGGAAAGAGGAAGAACTGAAGACCTGCGAAAATATCCAGCTGCGCAGTCGTATGCTGCCCGAAATGAATCTCGGACCCGCGAACAGAAAAGATAAGGGAAAAGAGAAGGTCTCTGAAGATATCGCCCTAGATGACCAAATCACGAAAGAACTGACTGCTAAGGACCTGCCAAAGAAGAACAAAGTGGACTGCAACGTTCTGGCACACTTGAGGAGGCTACCCTCGCAGATCAGCATTCTCGACACCCTTCTATTATCCAAAGAGGCGAGAGATTCATTGATCAAGGCGCTACAAGAGCCAGGACAATTCTAAGCTTTCCTCGCCGAATAAAAGATGAAGGACGAGCTGGAAGAAGTGCACACAGCCGATATCACCTTCGGCGATGAAGATCTCCTCCTTGGGACGTGCGAGCACAACCGTCCTCTATATGTCTCAGGATACTGCCATGATATAAAGATAGGCAAAATCCTGGTCGACAATGGGTCCTCCGTCAACCTCCTTAATGTGAGGGTGTTAAAGGAAATCTGCATGAGCGTTCAACACCTCGCTCGCGACAAAATCACCATCTCCGGGTTCAACTCCCAGTCATCACGGACGCTTGGGTCCGAAATTCTGATGTTACGCTTTGGGCTGCTTGTCACGGACATCAAGTTCCATGTCATTGACGCCAAGACATGCTACAAGGCTATGCTCGGCCGGCCCTGGTTACACGAGTACAACATCATCCCCTCTACACAATATCAGTGTATGAAATACTTCAAAGATAGTCTTGAGTATACTGTAACAGGAGAGCTGAACCCATTCTCCGTGAACGAAGTCCGAAAGTATGAAGATGCAAAATACTTTTTACCAGATTTCAAGGACACGGAGAGATGTCACAAGCCGAAGGACAAAGCTATCCTTATCATTCCGGTCTTCGGGAGTGATACTGAGGAGGAGGAAGAGATAGTTTATTCAGGACCGCTCCAGTACAACAAGCCGGGACCCTCCGCTTCTATGTTGATCTTTGGCAGCGATTCGGAAGATGAGGTCCATGCTATATTCTTCGCTCGGCCTTCAATACAAACCATCGTTGGTGAAGATCAAAGTTTGCAAGTTGCCATGGTTCCGCCCAAACATCATAAAGAACTAGACGCGCTTGATACCTACAGTGTGGAAGAGCTGCAGACGTTCTATGTCCCTCCCAGGCGAGAAGGTGAAAAGGCGATCATTTTCTACCGATCCGGGGAAACTAAAGAAGAGAGGGAAATCTGGCACGGCGCGGATTCCACACTCGACAAGCTTCAGCCCATTCGTTTGCCGAGATATTACACGAAAGGTTTGAAAAGGCTATTAAAGCGTCAAGGGGTACCCTTCAGACGGACTGCTCGACAAGCTCGATTCTACAACAGGATTTGGGATGTCCCCGGAACTCAGCGCAAGTTGCCCAACGGGAGAATGGAAACGATCGGGCTTGGATATGTGAAATCCCGAAAACGGGAACGAGTCCATGGTAGCTACGTCATATATGAATTCAATGAAGAAGAGGACGCCCTGTTAAAAGATGCTGATCCTGAACCAAAACAAGGTCCTGTCATCAAAATGCCGAGCCCGTCATTTGAAGAACGAATGGACAAGCTAGTAAGGGAAGCGGGTCAAAAGATCCGAGATGACCATAACCGCGAGATGGCCATTAACGAAAAAGCCAGGACACAGCGCCTCCTTCAACAGGCCGCGGGGAATGGCAATGCTCTTCCTTATCAACCTGTCGTACAAAAGGCCCGACGCAGAGGCAAAAATAAATCAAAGAGCGGAAAAGGCGTTCGACAGCGACAAAGCGGGGCCAAGAAGCCACATGACCGGGAATCGAGCAATCCGGATTCATCCCTTATAAAGAAATTGAGTCGAGCATACTCTTTTCCTCAGAACAAAACACGGAAGATACTTGATCTTTCCATAAGACATCAAATGATTACACTTCCGGAGTCTAAACACCCTGAGCAAGCCAACAAGGTCTCTCACCCAGACTATTGCTCTTATCACCGAACAATAGGACATCCTCTCGAAGACTGCTTCACCTTCAAGAACTGGGTCGAAGACCAATATCAGCTTGACAAGTTCGCTCTATCCAGCAATTGGAGGATAACTCCACCGCAGAAGCACGAACCAAAAGCCGCACATACAGCGAGAGTAGAACCAGATCAACATCGATCTTGGAAGCGAGCTCGTACCTGTCATGTGATAATGCTTTAAGAAGAAGAGCCCGAGAATATGGATGACCTCCCCTTGTGCTTCGAAAACAATGATGACGAGGTGATTTCAGAGTTTCCACCGGCGCCGAAAGAGCTGGAAGATGGAATACATACCACTGCAGATAACCTCAAAAAAATTGATTTGGGGACGACAAATGATCCACGACCGACGTTTGTTAGTGAGTTGCTGTCTGAAGAACGGGTGACCACATTAAAAGACGTGCTTATGCAGCATAAAGATTGCTTTGCATGGAACTATTCCGAGATGCCAGGACTAGATCCAGAGATTGTTGTCCACAAACTGGCAATATCCCCAGACGTCAAGCCAATCAAACAAGCGCCGAGAAGAATGCAGCTCGAGCTTGAGATGAACATCAACACAGAGGTCAAGAAGCTAATCGACTCTGGCTTCATCCAAGAGGTGCAGTACCCTGACCGGATCGCCAATATCGTCCCGGTGATGAAGAAAAATGGAACAGTGCGCATATGCGTGGACTTTCGAGATCTCAATAAAGCCTGCCCGAAAGACGATTTCCCGGTACCAGTCACCGAGCTAATGATAGATAATACATCCACTCATGAAATTTTCTCCTTCATGGATGGCTCGTCAGGATATAATCAGATAAAGATGCATCCCGAGGACCAGAAGCATACCACTTTCCGGACCCCTTTGGGTATATTCTGCTACAAGGTGATGCCCTTCGGTCCAAAGAACGCCGGTGCCACCTATCAGAGGGCCATGACGAAGATCTTCGATGACCTCATACAAAAAGTCGTCGAATGCTATATCGATGACCTCGTGGTTAAGAGAAAATCATACGAGGAGCATTTAGAGCATCTGAAGACCGTATTTCGACGCCTTCGTAAATACAACTTGAAGATAAACCCTCTTAAATGCGCATTCGGAGTCTCCTCGGGCAAATTCCTGGGGTTCATCGTCCGACACCGAGGCATCGAGATAGATCCATCGAAGATCAAGGCAATTATGGAGATGCCCCCACCGAGGACTCTCAAGCAGTTGCGGTCCCTCCAAGGGAAGATTGCATATATCCGGTGATTTATAGCCAATCTCTCGGGCAAGTGCCATCCTTACAGCCACCTGATGAATAAGGGAACCCCGTTCGTCTGGGACCACAAATGCCAAGGCGCACTGGACGAAATCAAGCAATACCTGCAGAATCCGCCAGTACTGGCCGCTCCGGTCAAGAGAAAACCTCTCATTCTGTATACAACCGCCCTTGAAGATTCCTTAGGCGCATTATGGGCATAGGAGAACGACCAAGGGAAGGAGAAAGCCCTCTACTATTTGAGTCTGGTTCTACTGGGGGCAGAAAGCAATTATTCTCCCATCGAAAAACACTGCCTGGTATTGATCTTCGCGATAACGAAACTCAGGCACTATGCGTTGGCGTATGAAGTTCGTCTCATATCGAAGGTGGATCCTCTCAAATATTTGATGTCAAAGGCCATATTGATAGGGCGGCTCGCTAAATGGGCCTTGCTCTTGATGGAGTTCTCAATAACTTATCAGCCTCTCAAGGCAGTGAAAGGCCAGGCCATCGCCGACTTCCTCGCTGATCATCCGATACCTGCCGATTCCCCTCTAAATTGCGAACTGCCAGACGAACATGCGTTTGACACGATCGACGGAAGTGATACCCGGTGGGAACTTTATTTTGATGGAGCGTCTTCCATGAAGAAGCGTAAACAAAGCACCCCCATAATCAAATCAGGGGTAGGCCGGATAATGCGCTTTGCCTTCTCTTTAACAGAGCCGAAGACGAACAATGAAGCCGAGTATGAAGCTTTGATAGTGGGTCTCGAGATCGCCATCGACATGGGGATTGAGAACCTCCTCATATACGGAGACTCCCAGCTGGTCGTTAGTCAAGTAAATGGCGACTACCAGACGTGCAAACCAGAATTGGTGAAGTACGGCGAGAGAGTACAACAACTGCTGACTCAAATCCCTTCTTACACCTTGCAAAGCATACCGCGTGCGGAAAATAGCAAGGTGGATGCATTAGCCAAGCTTGCTAAGGAATTGGCTGATGAGAACCTCGATGACGTAAGAATCGTGGTACAAAGCCGTCGGGTTCTTGCACCGGCAGAAATATCTCCAGAGTCGTCTAAAGAAAAGGGAGCAACCGAGCAAATGGCTCTGCAAGTAAAAGACCAGGAAAAGGTTGAGGATTGGAGAGAATTCTTCATAGACTACTTCAAATCCCGTCGAACACCTGAAGATGCGTCCTCAAGACATCAGCTTATGAAACGAACTCTGTCTTTCGCTTTCGTCAATGATACCCTGTACAAGAGGTCGTTTGATTCTTTGTGGTTAAGATGCCTAGGACCTGAAGAAGCAAAGAGAGTCGTCCAAGAAACCCACGATGGACTCTGTGGTTCTCATCAAGCCGGGCCGAAGATGAAGCTGAAAATCAAACGGATAGGTTATTATTGGCCCACGATGATTCAGGACTGCCTTGAGTATGCGAAGCAATGCCACTCGTGCCAGATCCATGGGGCTTTATCCACCAGCATCCGAATCCATTACATCCGACAGTGGCTAGCTGGCCGTTCGAAATGGGGGGACTGATATAATCGGCACCATCGAACCAATGTCGTCCAGAGGACATCGGTTCATTTTGGCGACAACTGATTACTTCTCTAAATGGGCAGAAGCAGTACCGCTGAGGGAGGTGAAGACGGAGAATATCCTCCATTTTTTTAAGACACACGTCATTTATCGGTTCGGCACTCCGCGACGGATCATCTCCGATAACGGCCCAGTCTACAGGAGCCAAAAGATCAGCCGCTTCATACAACAGCATAACATAGGCTGGAGATACTCCTCAGTTTATAATCCCCGAGCTAATGGTCTAGCCGAGGCTTTTAACAAGACCTTAACGAAAATCGTGAAAAAGACGGTGTCTCGAAATAAAAAGGACTGGCATGAGAGACTGCATGAAGCTCTTTGGGCGTATCGAACTACGTTCAAAACGGCCACGAACACAACTCCATACGCATTGGTATTCGGTACAGAAGCGGTACTCCCCCTCGAGATAGAGTTACCCTCTCTACGAGTGGCAGTTCATTACGAGATAACGGATGAAGAGAACGCTCACCTTCGGCTTGAGAAGCTTGATGCCCTTGATGAAACCCGGCTCATAGCACAACAAAATCTAGAGGCTTATAAAGCAAAGATGACGCGCTCATATGAAAGGTTGACTAGGCCGAGGACATTCCACCAAGGCAAACTCGTGCTAGTGGTCAAAAGACCTATGATCCCCAATCGCGCCAAACGGGGAAAATTCGAGCCAAACTATGAAGGCTCGTACATCATAGACAAAGTTTACCAAGGTGGAGCCTATCTACTCATGGACATGCATGGCGAAAGGCCCTTCAGGCTAATAAATGGTCGCTTTCTGAAGAAATACTATGCCTGACGAGTCACGGCCTAGGTCAATGATAGATGACGACGACTATGTCCGCTCGCTATCTTTCTAAGCCCAAACTCTATAAGTAGTAACCGGCTTCCTTTACAACGGACCGAAACGTCCTTAAACTAACAGTGGACCGAAACGTCCTTAAACTAACAACGGACCGAATTGTCCTTAAACTAACGACGGACCACTATGTCCTGAAACTAGCTGTTGACCGAGATGTCGATAAACTACGGTGGATTGCAACATTCCAAAGATGATAAAAAAAGAGAGAGAGAAAAAGAATTAAAAAAAAAAGAAACGGTACGTCCATAAGCAAAATGGGCACGGATGAAAACCCGAAAGGGCTCCGTGAGTAAAAACAGCAGGGCTACCGGCGAGTTTTGTGAAAACCCGAAAGGGCGCAATCTCGTTAAAAGACACTTTCAAGATCCTCTCGACTTTGTAAGGAGAAATCACCTGCGTGAGATCCTTACGACTCACAAGGGAGCAACACACTTAGGGATCCCCACGATTCCTAAGGAGAAATTACACTTGCAAGATCCACACGACTCGTAAGGAGAATCCTCTTATGGGACCCTCACGGCTCATAAGATTTGAAAGTCTTAAGCTACAGGGATCTGAACCTGTTCTTAAGCAGCCCTCACAACCTCCAATATTGCCCTACAAGCGGCTCAATGCTGACCCTTGTATACAATCCACGGGCGCGAATAAACACTTCCCTATCAAAGTCCCATCCGTGACTAAGGATATGTATACCTGGTGAACAGCCCTTGTAGGTCCTCTCGACTTATAAGGAGAAAGCACTCTTGTAAGATCCTTATGACTTATAAGAGACCACACACTTAGGACTCCTCACGATTCCTAAGGAGAAAACGTACCTACAAGATCCTCACGACTCGTAGAGAGAAATACCTTTATGAGACCCTTACGGCTTATGAAGTCAAAAGCCTTAGTCGACAGAATCCTAACCCTGTTCGCTAAGCCACCTTTGTTCGATATCGACAAAGGCAAATGATGATTCGCTCCCGGCAATATCCCAGTTGTAGCGGTGCTGATGCCGAAATCGGTGTCTAATCCCAAGTTTGCAGCAAAAAGCTAGCAAGCCACACATGCATACGAAATAGCTGAAATGATGGGGCAACTTGCAACAGAAGTAGCAAGTAAAAAAATGTATGCATGCAAAAGAGCCTAACTGATTGGGCAACTCGCAATAAAAAGCAGCGAGTAAAAATAAAATAAATAGCCGAAATGATTGGGCACCGCGAAAAATAGCCGAAATGATTGGGCAATCACAACATTCGCGATATAAAACGCTGAAATGATAGAGCGTCGCAGAATAAAATAAAAATATATATATATATAAAAATATGAATGAAATTTTTGGCCCTACAGGTGATATCACATCGGTCTCTGAATACAATCCAGGGGCGCGAACCTTTTCTCCCCACGTTTCATCAGAAGAAGTAGCCAAATCCCAACGGTTAATAGATAGCTTCGAGATCATCTCAACATCAGCCTCATTACAACAAACGTGTGGGCATCGAGACGCGGGCAGAGACACGGGATTTAAATAACTCTTTATATCCCCAAAGAGGAAATAAGTGCTAATTAAAATCACCCAATGAATTTAGTTCTATGCAATTAAGAAAGAAATCCTAAAACGGATTTCGCCTTTAATAAAATGGTCCCTCGGGCCAAGGAGTAAATCTCCCTTGAGAGCAATACTCTTCAGCAGAAATGACAACTGCCATAATTGATAGGGGAATAAAATTCCCCGAAAATGCTAAAGAGCAATGCTCTGTAGAGAAGATGTAATGATCCATCAAGAAACCCTGAAACCAAAGCTTTCTGCAGAAGTAAAAACTTCGAAATCTTTAAGATCTGTAAAGTGAATTCCAAAAATTCTTCATCAATAGGTCGAAAGAAACCCTAAAAAGGTTTTCTTTTTCGGATCCATGATCCAAATAGAGCAAAGCTCTGATAACGAATTCGAATCTTACCAAAAAGAAAAGGTCTGACAGAAGTTTTGATTCTTAAGAGATTTCTTAAAGAAGAGAGCAATGCTCTAAAGGAAAAATAATTCTCATCTCAGATAGCCAAAGGCCCTATTTATAGGCGTTGAGAGCTGTTTCAACTCCCAAAAAAGTTGATCCAACGGCGGAGATACTGCCACCGCTGCACTCGCGTGTGGGCCACGTAAGCGCAACGGTGGGGGCATTTGTTTCCCCAATCAGAGCAAAGCTCTGTTCAAATTCTGAGATTTGAAATGAAGCAACGCTTCATGAAAAGCGCTAGCATTAAATGCGCCAGCACTAAGAGTCAAAAACTCTGAAACGGCGCTCACGTGCAAAGCACGAGATCGCTAAGCGCCAAGAGCGCTAAGCGCCAGAAGCGCTTCACTCTCGCAAGGATTACTTGCGCCTGTTTATAACAGTGTAAGTTCTATAGCGCATATGCGCCTGACAGAGGAAGAACAAAAGAATTAAAATAAGAGGAACACTCGACAGATAATGACAAAAAGGAAGAAAACACTTAATTAAACATTTTATTGCAATGGAAATAGATCGCCAAACATGGGATCAAAAGTACAGGGATTTACAAACATATAGATAAAATTATCTAGTTCCCTCTCTGTCTTTTTGACCATGTCAAAGCGACGATCTTCACGAGGAGTACATACCCATCGGTTAGCACCGCATTCACCTGTGAAAGCAGAGATGACGGCCCGATGAGCCCGTATTTGGCTCAGCCACTGAACAGAGCAATCCCTCAGGGCTTTGGTGATCAAGTGCGCCTCGAAGAAGCATTCAATCTTGTCTTCAGTGGCATCGAGCATCACAGGGGTCATCTCCACCGGAGGAGGGGGAATATCAGCGAGCACGGACATGAGGATCATCCAAAGCCAAATAGAGTTAGGAGGGAGAGGAGATCCTACACGAGTCAAGAGCTTGTGCAGCGCTACGTCGCATTGGTCATCTGTAAGAGCAAGATTCACCAAGCGCGCAGCGAAGCGAGGAACAATGTCCTGAATAGGCACTTCCCATGGTTGTCGACGAGCATGTGGGGGGTTACAAACCATAGTTAAGATGGTTCTCTGGAAATGAGAAAAGAAAGAAGCATTGCTTCAGATTATAAAGACTAGGCACAGAAAATTTTGTGCATAATGGAGCTATTTCCAAGAACTGAAAAATGAAAGTTCTGGGGAATATAAGTTTGAATTAAAAGTGTTAGTTATGTATATACCCTAGAGGCCATTGTTGTACATATGATGTATATTATAATGGATGCTTGGATATATATAGAGAGGACTTTCTTGCTCGTCATGATAGTATGCTATTTGGTTTCCCTTTATCTTAACATGTTGACTTATATTAGTTTACTGTCTTACTCTCACATGTTGATAAAGCCTTTAGGATATGTACTCGACTACTGAGACTATGATGAGATCATACTAGTGGGGCCACGGTAGTCGATGAGTACATCCTATAACTGTTCTTAGTCGAGGGTGTGTCGAGACAGGGCATCGATACACCAGAGTAGACTAGCGTATACGCATCTTGACCCATATGATGGACGATGGATGATCCCATATCCATCGGTGTTTTGACATCAGAGATGGTGTACGGGTGCTCAGTGGAGACTGGGTACACTGGACGGACTCGCCGAGAACTCCCAAATGGTGATATACCTCACGTCAGATGGCAGTTCTCCGGTGATACTGGTACAGGGTATTCTGTAGACCCGAGATCGTCATAGAGTCTTGTGTGATTCCCACTGTGCTTTGATTTCCACCTTACCACGTCCAAGAGGGCGTGCAAAATAGTGGCTTTTGGGTGCAGTCCCGAATCACATGGAGGCAGTGAGCGATAGGAGGGGATTCGTCTCTCCCGGTATAGGGAGTTGATGTTGTGCTGTATTCGATTGGCTATACCTGGAAGTCCGTGGCCAGGGCTGATATAGAGATTTACCGGTAAGTGTTATCAGTAGTTTCTCGACCTGTTATGAGCCTCACATCGACACGACTTATCGGTTACTGGGGTCTGACGTATACCACCCCTAGACTAGATATGCAACATATCAGACGAAGAGACCGGACTGTACGGGAGTGTTACTGATTGGATTCACAGGAGAATGTACAGGCTAGCTTGTTGATCTTCTGATCACACAATACCTGGGTGGTTGTTACGTTTATCTGATCGCTTGCAGCTTGTGGGTGTTTGATATGATCATCACCTGCTACCGGTGTATTGACGATTCTTTAGAGTCCTACATAGAGGTTTCTTGACTCAGGCAAAACGGAGTAGGGGCACATATGTGATATGTGCAGGACCGAGGATAATGCGATATGAGATACCGTATTCTATTCTCACGATATTTTGATATGAGCCGGGTCATCGGATCAAGTGTTGATTCGATGAATCGGTACATGATAATATTAGTCGGTTATATGCGATATAGCCGGATTGTCGGATCAAGTGTTGATTCGATAATATAATGTATAATTATATATGTGATATATTACATTACATTATCTAATATTGGCTCGCTTTATTATTTCATTTTCTCACCGGGTAATACATTGATATATATGCGATATATGTTAATTGTATTATTTTATTTTGTTACAAAATATATTATATATGTGATATATAATATTGTAACATGATATGATTACTAATGCAACATGTTTAGTGGAGATTAAACAAGGTTAGGGTTTGATTTGGGTTAGTTCTTTCTTGATGCTTCTAGAAGGATTTATTTTGTCCTGAGCTTAGATATTATGGTTGATATTTTATAGTGACTCATTCTTTATCCCAACCCAAATCCTAGCCCTAGTTAAATCTCTACATGAGTTATCCTTGTCATCCTTGACCATGGTAACATTATTAATCATATATCATTTCATTATTCATCACAAAAGGAATTAATTCATTATTTTCTTCTTCTTCTTCAACCTTGAGCTTTGAGAAAGCTTTCTAGGTTTTCATTTTGTGATGATTAAGAGTGAGAATTTGATAATAAAAGAGAGCACAAATATTACTCCATCATCCTCATCTAATCTAGCCAATTAGATTAGGGTGTTCACCTCATTAGAGGAGAGAGAGAGAGCTTGAGTTATAGAAACATCGAGGTAGACCATCGGAGAAAAGGAAGACTACAAGCTAGCATGGATCGTTCGAGTTGTGGAGCCTCTCTTGATTCCCGGAGATCGTGGATCGCGGCGAAGGGACTTCTACTCGGAGCTTATGAAGTGAAAGAGAGGACTACAAAGGTTGTAATCCCTCACTCTTAGTTGTAAAGATGTTTACTTGCATGTTAAACCCTAATAATCTAGCAAAGATCCCGGCTTTGGGTTGTCTCGGCACGTCTAAATTTTAAATCGGACATGGTTGATATCTTATAAACCCTTGTATGACTGCCTAGGAACCTTACAGTGGTATCAGAGCCAAGCTAGAGCATTAAGCGACGTGTATACGAAGTTAAAACTCCGATCGAACCCCGAAACATCGAAAATGACCCCCTCTCTGGAATTTTTTTAAAAATGTGATTTTTCTGCATTAAAAATACTTTAAAAATCAGCAGGGAATTTTAAGGGTTACCATAAAATACGAGCCCCCAAGGCTCTCATATAGCCGCGGAACCGCGGCAAGAACCTACTTGTCGCGGCGGTTCCGCCGCAGGAACAGTGAATTGGGGACATGTTTTTAAACAGTAATATCCGTAGCCAATCCTGCATATTTCTGGGTATTTTTAATCTGACTCAAGTGTTGAGTGTTCTGGGGATTATTTTGAATTCGTTGATTCGATCGGAAAATTTAATTTCGTTCTTTTTCCGGATTTTTTAGAAACTGTTAAAATATTCGAACGGATATCATTAACTCATTTTTTCCCGGCACGAAAAACTTTCAAGTGTTGAATTTTTCTTGAGTTTAAATCTTTCGAAAAAAACGTGCAAGTAACGCGGTGGACCCTCTAGAAGAACACAAACCTTAACTCGATTATATGACCGTCTGAACCACCTCTAAACCTTAGGGTTTGGGGCAGTACGGCGTGCCACATGTGAGGCGTTGGCTTGACCCTTCTACGGCTGGACCATTGGTACTGTGACATATTCTGGGATTATTTGAACTCCACTCAAGTGTTGAGCTATTTAGGAAATCTTGGGTATTTGATTATTCGATTGGAAAGTTTAATACTGTCTATTTATCTGGAATGTGATACAATATGTGGAATTCATATAGTTAGGCATGAAATGCGAAGTATGTGATATTTCGGATTTACGATGTCTAAAGAGATTGTGGATTCCAAATGTTGTAGTTTTACACTTTCTTTTCTGTGACCGTAAGTATAGTATGTAGTTGTATTGCCGGTTTTCGTTGCTATACATCAACGATGATCGGTGTATGCACTTACTTACGTTGATGATATGAAATATTATGTGTTGCTGTGATATGTTATATTGGATCGTCGTGTTCTGAATAGCCGGGGGTTTTATGTGAGATGAGGGTTTTAATTTTCATTCATGTAAAATTCATTTGTATGTAATATTCTTTTATTGGGGCACTTCCGGGATGAGGTTGATGTCACCAGTGTATATTATTTACTTTTCTGCATTAGATAGACCCAAGGAAGGGAGCACAAGTAACCGGGTTCTAGGGTCCAGTGGGAGACCATCTCGAGGAGTCAAGACCGGGTCTCCTAACCTTAGAATTGGCAGTGTTACTTACCGCTCTCGTAGGGGTCTAGGGATGTGGGTTTGGCTATTCATCGCGACCGTAGAATCCGTGTTTTATACAGGCTCGTATTAAAAACACGGACATCCTAGTATATCCAATATTTCATATGTGTTCTTCTGCTGCAATGTTCTGTGATGAGATCATATTACTGCCTGAGACGAATGCTTATACTATATATATATGTTGATATATAAATATTACTGCTTTCGTTTCTTCTGTGATGCTTAGGAAGCATTAATTGATGGGATTTTTATTAATGAGATTAATAAAAGAAAAGAAACCTAAAAGATGTTATAAAATCAAAACTTTATAAAAAGGGGTAGCTATAGTTTTGCTTTGCACAGCGGTATATATGATATACCCTGCACCTTATTCGATGAGGAAAGAGCCGAGATCCCTTCACCGGGAGTGACCTCTTTAGCTAAACTGGCAGATGCTACAAACTCACGGTTTAGTTTTTGACAGCTTATATAGTTCTTGTTTTGCACAGCGGTATATATGATATACCCTGCACCTTATTCGATGGGGAAAGAGCCGAGATCCCTTCACCGGGAGTGACCTCTTTAGCGAAACTAGAAAAGCCTCAAAAACACTCCTTTTCAAAATCACTTGTTTCTAAAACGATATCAAGTTCATTGCGCAATAGGTTTTCTGAAAAACCTGCGTAGCCCTCCGACATTTCAGATAGGTAATACTTAGTATTCGTGCTGCGTTTGTTGGCTTTCGTCAAGGCGTAGTGTGCGGTAGCTAACTATTGCTTATCTGTAACATATGATGAGATTGGGTTAGGATAGTCGTGCGGCTTTGTTGGCTTTCGTCAAGGGACGTACTGCTGGGTTTAATTCAATCAAGAAATGTACGGGTTGAACTTGAGTAGTGGACTATGGTTTGTTGGCATTCGTCAAGGTCATAGCACGTTAGGGGCAAAATATTATCGGGAATTTCAAGTGTTGAAATTTTCAATGAGATTGCATACCTAGATGGATCCTGATACCCACTACGAGTAAGAGTTACTCCTGGGAGAGTTTTACACAGGACAATTAGCCGATCAAGTAGGTTTCTAGAAAGGTGTTAACGGGGTTATGCCTCTGGGAAGACGAGGTTTATTTTATTTAGGTCCGTGCGAAAGCACGATGAACCTCCCTCAAGTACCAACACTGATCTGGCTGAAAGATTGACGAAATTGTAGGGTGTGATTAATCCCGGCTAATCTTACCTTTTAGGGTTTGAAGGAAGATTTGATAAAAACAGTAGAAGATATCCTGATCAGATAAGATAATAACCAATCTAATCTTGTGAGAGCATACACTAAAGTGTTTCTTTCTCTCTCTCTCTCTCCAGGTAGCGACCATGTCAGGACTTAATCAAGATAATATATGGATGTATTGACTGAACCTGCTTATTATACTGAGCAGGGGATCGTTGGTCCCGTTCTTTCTTATAAGAGTTATAAGACTGAGCAGGAAACAGGAGAAAATCTGGATTCTCACGCCGCCCAAACAAAGAACAGGCATGCTGATACATCTTCTTCGGGTGTGTTAGTTATTGAGAACTATTTCTCAGTTCACCCTACGTCCTGGGTATTAGATACCGGATCGGGATCCCATATATGTAAATTGTTACGTGGGCTACGTAAAGATAGAGAACTGGGAAAGGGTGATCATTCCGTACAAGTAGGGAATGGTGCAAGTATTGCAGCCAAAGCAGTTGGCGAATATCACCTTGTATTACCAAGTAGTAATACACTGATTCTGAATGAGTGTTATTATATACCGAACATGATGTGCAACATTATATCAGTTTCTTTATTAAGTAAAGAAGGATATAATTTTGTTGTACAGGATAATGTTATGAACATATTCCTAGATCAAAAGTTGATTGGATCAGGCTCGTTACATAATGGCATATTCATTCTCAATCAAAATACAGTCCTTAATATACAAAACACACACAAGAGGAAGAGTTCAGAAATGAACGAATCGTTTTTGTGGCATTGTAGACTTGGTCATATCAATGCGACACGGCTAGCTAAGTTACATAAGGATGGATATTTGAATCCGTTCAAATTATCATCTTATGATACTTGTCATTCATGTCTCAAAGGTAAAATGACCAAAACTCCGTTTAGTGGACACGGAGAAAGAGTTAAGAAACTCTTAGGGCTGGTACATAGTGATGTATGCGGTCCTATGTCTACACATGCCAGGAATGGTTCTTCCTACTTTATTACATTCACTGACGATCTCTCTAAATACGGATATGTGTTCCTGATGAAACACAAGTCTGAAGATTTTGAGAAATTCAGAGAATATAAGAACGAAGTAGAGAACCAAACGGGCAAAAAGTATTAAAATCCTTCGATCTGATCGAGGAGGAGAATACTTAAGCAATGATTTTCAGGATTATCTAAAAGAGAATGGGATTCTCTCTCAGCTTACTCCTCCTTATACACCACAGCACAACGGTGTATCGGAGCGGAGGAATCGCACCCTATTAGATATGGTGCGCTCTATGATGAGCGATGCTGAGTTGCCTATTTCCTTCTGGGGGTATGCGCTTGAGATAGCCATACACCTATTGAATATGGTTCCTACCAAATCAGTGACTACAACTCCATATGAGATATGGAAAGGGAAGAGACCATCTCTTAAGTATGTTAAGATATGGGGTTGTCCGGCCTATGTCAAAAGGCTAAATCCGGACAAACTCGAGGCAAGGTCTGTCCTATGCAAGTTTGTAGGATATCCCAAGAACTCACAAGGATATATCTTCTACCACACTGAGGAACAAAAGGTGTTTGTTTCTCGACATTCCACCTTTTTAGAAAAGGAATTTCTTGCAAAAGAAATTTGTGGCGAGGAGGTAGAACTGGAAGAGGTTACAGCGACACAAACTATAACAGATGACTTGGTAGAACCAGAGGATTCGGTAATTCCCGACGAACCCCAACCTCTCCGCCGATCTACTAAGGTTTCTCACCCACCTGAGAGATACTACGGTTTTCTCATTGATGGTGGGAGCGAGGATTGTAGGGTTCCTAGGCACACAAATGAGGTCTAACAAGGCATCAACCTTGCCAATTTCAAAATTTACGGTGCCGAGAAACCCTAGACTACGGATCGTTAACTAGAATTTTAGGCGACAAAAAGAAACTAGTTAACAAGTTAACTAAAAGAACGGAAATACAACCTTTGTAGATCCGGTTCTCCACCTCCATAGCTCCGCGATGATGTCCCTCCGCTGTCCAAATCGGATCCCGGACTCTGGCATTGGCTTCATCGGAAAAATGGGCGGGCTTGGTCATCGGCTTCGATGCCGAAGATGATCTACGTCGAGGCATCACAAGATCAAGCTCCAACTTCACCAAGTCATGAAACTTGTGAAGAAAACACCCTATACTACTTGGCAAGAGGTAGAGGATGAAGAAATAGGAGGTGGGTTCACTTTAGAATTGGATTTCTCACTCATTTGCTCAAGTTGCCATTGATGAAGGCAAGGTTTCTTTTCTTGAAGAAGAAGATGAAGATATTATGATAAGTTAATTAGAAAATAGAAAATAAAAGAATACTTATCATAAATCAACCATGGTCAAGTGTAGAGAATTGACTAAGGTTAGATGAATGGTTAGGGTTAAACATGAAGACAAAATGGTCACTTGGTCAAAGCTTCATGAAGCTTCAACAAGCTTCATGAAAGAAAGAAAGAAAGAAACCATTTTGTTTTCTTTTGCCATTTCTTTTTAATCTAAATTAAAAAGATAAATAAATGATAAAATAAAAACCATAACCATTTACTTAACCAAGGTTTAATTCTTTACACAAAAACCCTAGCAAACATGTATCATCAAACATGATACAATCAAGTGCACAAAAGTATATCACATATACAATGTGCACATCCGAGTGAGAAAATCCATTTAAAGTGAACCGATACTAGTTAGTGCAAAGTAATATATCAAATATATAATTATACATTAAATCATTAAATCAACACTTGATTTAACGATCCGGTCATATCGCATATAACCGACAAGTATCCTATGTATCGGCTTATCGAATCAATCTTCGATTCGATAACTAGGTTATATCGCATACAACCAATCGATACATTCATCGCGAGAATAGAATACGGTATCACATACACGCATTATTCTCGGTCCCGCACATATCTCATATGCGCTCCTATTTCGTTTCGCTTGAGCCAGGAAACCTCTGTGTAGGACTCTAAAGACTCGTCAATATGCCGGCAGCAGATGATGATCATATCAAGCACCCACAAGCTACAAGCAGTCTGCTAAACGCAACGCCCACCCGGGTATTGAGCGATCAGAAGATCGACGAGCAAGCCCGCTCACACTCCTGTGAATCCAACCAGTAACACTTACCGTACAGTCCGGTCTGATCGTCTGATATGTCGCATATCTCGCCTAGGGGTGGTAAACGTCAGACCCCAATAGCTCGATAAGTCGTGTCGATCTGAGGTCTATAACAATTCGAGAAACTACTGGTAACACTTACCAGTAAATCTCAGCAACCCTGGCCAGGGATTTCCGGTTATAGCCAATCGAACACAGTGCAACATCAACTCCCTATACCGGGAGAGACGAATCCCCTCCTATCGCTCATTGCCTCCATGTGATTCGGGACTGTACCCAAAAACCACCGTTTTGCACGCCCTCTTGGATGTGGTAAGGTGGAAATCAAAGCACAGTGGGAACCACACAAGACTCTATGATGATCTCGGGTCAACAGACTACTCTGTACCAGTGTCACCAGAGAACTGCCATCTGACGTAAGGTATAATACCATCTGGGAGTTCTCGGCGAGTCCGTCCAGTGTACCCAGTCTCCACTGAGCACCCGTATATCATCTCTGATGTCAAACACCAATGGATATGGGATCATCCATCGCCCATCTGTATGGGTCGAGAAGGTATACGCTAGTCTACACTGGTATATCGATGCCCCGTCTCGATACACCCACGACTAGGGACTTTGAAGGATGTACTTTTGGACTACCATGTCCCCACTAGTATGATCCGCATCATAGTCCAGATAGTCAAGTACACATCCTAAGGGCTTTACCAACATGTATCAGAGAGACAATCAATGTACACGTTAAGGTAAAGAGCAACCAGATAGCATACTATCATGTCGAGCAAGAAAGTCCTCCCTATATATGTCCCAGCATCCACTACAATATACATCCTATGTATAGCAATGGCCTCTAGGGCATACATATAACTAACAATCTCCCACTTGCACTAGGGCCATCTGATAGCAGTGGTTGCAGTATCTCATACTCAACCATCCCATAAAAGTCTCTCTCTGGGAAAAGGCCTTCGTGAGTGGATCCGCCGTGTTGTCCTCTGAGTCTGTTCTCCTAATCTCGATCATCCTGGAAATCAAACATCTCCATGATCAGGTGATACTGCCATAGATTATGTCTGGATCACTGATGGGACCGACGTTCCTTGGCATAAGCCACAACTCCATTGTCTCACAATGGTAGGAACATAGTTCATCTCATGAACCAATATACACCCAAACATCCTCTTTGGTAGCATCTTAAGTAGCGGTGTATCCAGCCTTTATCGTCTAGTATGCCACGGTATCTAGCTTGGAACTCTTCCAACATACCGTCCCTTTACTGAGGGTGAAGACAATGCCTGTGACTGACACTCAGTCGTCTTTATCACCCTGGAACACTTCCAGTGATTCTGCCCAAGATCAATTGATACCATCTCACTACAACTAGTGAGTATCCTAATATCCAATTAGATCTATCTCATAGATCCAAAACCCAGGATTTAGTAGGTATCACTTTGATCCTATGTGGAGAATCATTGTGATAAGCGGAGATTGATCGAGCGTAGCATAGGAAACTCCTTCCCTATCATGAGTATGTCATCGACGTACTCTACGAGGATCGTCACCATACTCCCTACTACCTTTTTGTTTATACAAGGTTCATCTACCATTTTGATGATGTCAAACTCTTTGACTAACACATCAAAATAGACGTTCCAACTCCGCGATGCCTGCTTCAGCCTATAAAACATCTTGCACACGTTTCTGCTGCTCCCACTGTTTACGAGGCCCTCTGGCTGTGTACTTATAGACGCTCTCTTCCAAACCAATATTTAGAAAAGCAGTCATGGCACCCAACCGCCAGATATCGTAGTCATGGTATATAGCCGTGGCAAGTAGGATCTGGATGGACTTAAGCATAGCTACTGGAAAAAGGTTTCATCATTATCCACGCCTGGTCGATAATGAAAACCTTTAACTAGTCTAGCTTTGAAAGTCTCAACTTTTCCATTTACACCAAGTAATCTTCTCAAGATATACTTGCTCCTGATGGGAATTTAACCCTTCATATATAGCAACTAAAGTCCATACTTTGTTGGTGTACATGGATTCCATCTCAGATCACTAAGCATCCAGCCATTCTTACAGAGTCTTACTCCTGATGGCCAGCTCGAAACTAGTTGGGTCATCATCTCATGATGCAATCCTCGCTCCCACTGTCATAGAGAAACCGAAGTATCTCTCAGGTGGGTGAGGAACCCTACTAGATCGGCGGAGAGGCTGAGGTTCGTTGGTAACTATTGAATCCTTTGGTTTTATCAAATCATCTGCTGTAGTTTGCATAGCTGGAACCTTTCCAGTTCTACATTACAGACCTTGCCTCGAGCTTGTCCGGATTTTGTTTTTAGACATAGGCCGGTCAACCCCAAATCTTAACTAGCTTAAGACATGGGCTCTTCCCTTTCCATATCACATATGAAATGGTAGGCAACTGATTTGATTGGAACCCTATTCAATAGGTATGCAGCTTCTCAAGCGCATAACTCCCAAAAGGAAATAGGTAACTCAGTAGTACTCATCATAGAGCACACCTTATCATATAGGGTGTGATTGCTCCGCCCCGATATACCATCGTGCTATGGTGTATACGGAGGAGTAATGCTGAGAGAGAATCTCATTCTTCTTTAGAATAGTCCAGGAATTCCATGCACAAGTATTCTCCTCCCTGATCTCATCATAGGACATAATACTTATACCCGTATTTTGGTTCTCTACTTGTAACTTATATTCTGTGAATATCTTAAAGGTTCGGACTTGTGTTTCAATAGGAACATAGGTCTGAATCTCGAAAGATCATCAGAGAATGTAATGAAGTAAAAAGAACCGGTCTTGGTATGTGTAGACAGGGGACTTACATACATCAACATGTATCAGTCCCAAGAGTTCATTAACTCTTTCTCTGTTTCCAATAAACAGGGCTATGGTCATCTTATCTCTGTGACATGACCGGCAAGTTTCACAAGATGTAAATTCAAACTGATTTAAATATGCATCTACATGTAACTTCAGCTAGTCGGGTTGCATTGATATGACCTAGTCTACAATGCCTCAAGAAGGATTCGTTCATTTCTGAACTCTTCCTCTTGTGTGTGTTCTGTATACTAAGAACTGTAGTTTGATTTAGAACATCAACGCTTTTAGATAATGTGCCTGAACCGATCAACTTTTGATATAGGAAATGTTCAAAACATTATCCAACAATACACAATTTTATCATTTCTTTACTAATAAAGAGAGTGATATGATTTTGTATATCAGGTTCGGTATCTAATAACATTCGTTCAGAATCAATGTATTGGTAATACAGGGTGACAGTGACCAACAGACTTGGCTGCAACACTTGCCCCGTTTTCTGCCTCATGAAACTTATCACCCGTTCTCAGTTTTTCTACCTTTTTGCAGCCCTATGTAACAGATTACATATCTGGGATCCTGATCCGGTATCATATACTCAGGATGCAGAGGATACTGAGAAACGGTTCTTTGTAATGAAGACACCCGAAGATGATGCATCAGCATGCACTCTCTTCGTTTGGGCGGCACGGGAAATCTGATATTCCCCAATTTCCTGCTCTGTCTTATAACAATTATAAGTTGGAGCGGGACCAACGTTCCCCAGCTCAGTATAACAAGCGGGTTCAGTCAATAATCCGTATTATTATCTTGATTAAGGCGTGATATGGTCGCTACCTGGAGAGAGAGAGAAGAAAACACTCAGCGTGCGCTCTTGCAAGAATAGATTGGTTATTATTTTATCTAATCAGGATGGCTCCCACTGTTTTTATCAAATCTTCCTTCAAACCCTAAAAGGAAAGACTAGCCGGGATTAATTACACACTACAAGTTCGCCAATCTTTCAGCCAGGCCAGTGTCGGTACTTTGAGGGAGGTCCCCCGTGCTTTCGCACGAACCTAATTAATGTAAACCTGGTTTTCCCAGAGGCGTAACCTCGTTAACACCTTTCTAGACACCTACTTGATCGGCTAATTGTAATGTGTAAAACTCTCTCAGGAGTAACAATTACTCGCAACGGGTATCGGGATCCAACTATCTCATAGAAGGTATGCAATCTCATTGCAAATTTCAACACTTAAAATTCCCGATAATATTTTGCTCCGAACGATCTATGACCTTGACAAGGTCAACAAACCATAGACCGCAAGTCAAGTTCAACCCGTCATTTCTTGATTGAATCAAACCCACCCGCACGACCCTTGAAAAGGTCAACAAGGCCGCACGACTACCCTAACCCAATCTGCATCATATGCATAAGCAGATAAATACTAGTTAGCTACCGCACACTGCGCCTTGACAAGGTCAACAAACGCAGCACGAATACTAAACAGGACTTATCTGAAATGACGGAAGGCTACGACAGGTTTTTCTGAAAACCTATTGCGTAATGAACTTGATATCGTTGTAGAATCAAATGATTTTTAAAATGGAGTGTTTTTTAGGCTTTTCTAGTTTTGCTAAAGGAGTCACTCCCGGTGAAGGGATCGTCGGTCCTTTCCTCGTCGAATGAGGTGCGGGATATATCATATATATCACTGTATAAAGCAGAACTGCTTAAAAGCAATCAAAAGACAAACCGAGTGTGTAGCATCTGCCAGTTATTGCTAAAGGAGTCACTCCCGGTGAAGGGATCTCGGTCCTTTCCTTATCGAATAAGGTACAGGATATATCATATATACCGTTGTGCAAAGCAAGAACTGTAGCTACCTGTTTTATTTTGAAATTCGATTCTACAACATCTTAGGTTTCTTTTATTTCATTAATCTCATTAATGAAGTCCCATCATTTAAGTACCTAAACATCACAGATAAATACGACGTACACTTATGCCATCCGCATTCGCCTCGATGTCCCCTCGTGCACCGTTAGGTTAGGTAACTAACGGCAGAGCGGGGCAGGGCTAGCGCGGGTGTAAAACATAAGTAACGTCTATATAATATATCATATATACCATATACTGTATCTATCACAAAACATCACAGGATCACATCCTAGATATCGCAGCAGAAGAAACATATATGAAATATTGGATATACTAGGACGTCCGTGTTTTCAATACGAGCCAGTATAAAACACGGATTCCACGGTCACGATGAATATCCAAACCCACACCCCTAGACCCCTACGAGAGCGGCAAGCAACCCTACCAATTCCAGAGTTAGGAGACCCGGACTCGACTCCTCGAGTTGGTCTCCCACTGGACTCCAGAACCCGGTTACTTGTGCTCCCCTCCTTGGGTCTATCCTAGTGCGAAAAAGTAAATAATATACAAAAGGTGACATCTTCCGCAACCAGGAAGTGCCCCAATAAAAGAATATTACATACAAGTTATTACATGAATGAAAATGAAAAACCACTCATCTCACATAAAAACCCCTGGCTATTCAAACACGACGATCCAATATAACATATCCAGCAACACATAACATCACATGTCATCAACGTAAGTAATCATGCATATCCTAATTGTCGTTGACATATAGCAACGAAACCGGCGATATCACATATTACACTTACGGTCACAGAAAAGAAAGTGTAAAACTACAACAGTTGGAATCCGCAACCACCTCAGACATCACATGCCTGACCAAATGAATTACTTAGACATCGCATGCCTAACAATTATAAACCCCGCATTTTAGTCTCAAAATCGAAAACACTTTTCAATATAAAGTCGGGCAATTCAACAAGATTCCCGACATCCTGATCGAATGCTCATCGCAAACTTCAGTAGGCAGCCGCACCCCCGATGCCGCCGACGAAGTGCACCAAGGCGGAACACTGCTGCCGCGAGCACCCGAACGGATGCTTTCGGCGACGGGGTTCTCCTACAGTCACTTGGTCGGGACTAAGGGGTGTAGCTGTCTATTAAGTTTATCCGGCGAGTATCCGTGTACGCTACGTGATTGCGACGGACTTTTGATCGCATCAAAATTCCGTGGCAACCGATCAAGTGAGACTAAACTGCTATGTTTATAACATTCATTCAGTTATCTCATAACTGTTTGTGAATTCCAATTATTGTATCCCATTCCAGATAAAATAGAAAATGTTAAACTTTTCGATCGAACATTCAAACACCCAAGTTTTCCCGATACAGATCAACACATGAAACAAGTCTAAAAACATTCAGTTCATGCTTCAGTACCAACGGTCCAGCCGTAGAAGGGTCAAGCCAACGCCTCACATGTGGCACGCCGTACTGCCCCAAACCCTAAGGTTCAAAGGGCAGTTCAAGACGGTCACATAATCGAGTTAAGGTTTGTTGTCTTCTAGAGGGACCATCGCGTTACTTGCACTACTTAGAATGTCTTTAAACCACGGAAAGATCCAACACTTGGAAATTTCCCGACAGGGGAAAAAGTGGGTATTTATATCCGGTCGAACTTTTTAACATATTCAAAAATTATCCGGAAAACACACAGACAAAATTAGACAATCCGATCGAAGCACTGAGTCCCCAATACAACCCAGAAATTTCAACTCTTTAATAAATATTAAAAATTCCCAGAAAATACAGCACCCAAATATAGGAATTACTGTGCAAAGACCAACTGAAGAAAAGACCAAATGGCCGCGGAACCGCCGCATTAGCCATGCTAATGCCGCGGTTCCGCCGCTCTTTAAGGGAATCATGAGTACGGGCTTCACAGTAATTCTTACAATTCCCTGCTGCATTTTCTGCATATTTTTAATTCTCAAAAATCCACAATTTTCAAAAAAATACAGAGAGCAATTTTGGGTTTAGGGTTTCGGGTGGATCGGGTTTCAAACTTCGTCTACGCATCGCCTAAGGCTCTAGCCAGGCTCTGATACCACTGTAGGGTTCCTAGGCACACAAATGAGGTCTCACAAGGCATCAACCATGCCAATTTCAAAATTTACGGTGCCGAGAAACCCTATACTACGGATCGTTAACTAGAATTTTAGGCGACAAAAAGAAGCTAGTTAACAATTTAACTAAAAGAACGGAAATACAACCTTTGTAGATCCAGTTCTCCACCTCCATAGCTCCACGATGATGTCCCTCCGCTGTCCAAATCGGATCCCGGACTCTGGCATCGGCTTCATCGGAAAAATGGGCGGGCTTGGTCGTCGGCTTCGATGCCGAAGATGATCTACGTCAAGGCATCACAAGATCAAGCTCCAACTTCACCAAGTCATGAAACTTATGAAGAAAACACCCTATACTACTTGGCAAGAGGTAGAGGATGAAGAAATAGGAGGTGGGTTCACTTTAGAATTGGATTTCTCACTCATTTGCTCAAGTTGCCATTGATGAAGGCAAGGTTTCTTTTCTTGAAGAAGAAGAAGAAGAAGATGAAGATATTATTATAAGTTAATTAGAAAATAGAAAATAAAAGAATACTTATCATAAACCAACCATGGTCAAGTGTAGAGAATTGACTAAGGTTAGATGAATGGTTAGGGTTAAACATGAAGACAAAATGGTCACTTGGTCAAAGCTTCATGAAGCTTCAACAAGCTTCATGAAAGAAAGAAAGAAAGAAACCATTTTGTTTTCTTTTGCCATTTCTTTTTAATCTAAATTAAAAAGATAAATAAATGATAATATAAAAACCATAACCATTTACTTAACCAAGGTTTAATTCTTTACACAAAAACCCTAGCAAACATGTATCATCAAACATGATACAATCAAGTGCACAAAAGTATATCACATATACAATGTACACATCCGAGTGAGAAAATCCATTTAAAGTGAACCGATACTAGTTAGTGCAAAGTAATATATCAAATATATAATTATACATTAAATCATTAAATCAACACTTGATTTAACGATCCGGTCATATCGCATATAACCGACTAGTATCCTATGTATCGGCTTATCGAATCAATCTTCGATTCGATAACTAGGTTATATCGCATACAACCAATCGATACATTCATCGCGAGAATAGAATACGGTATCACATACACGCATTAATCTCGTCCCCGCACATATCTCATATGCGCTCCTATTTCGTTTCGCTTGAGCCAGGAAACCTCTGTGTAGGACTCTAAAGACTCGTCAATACGCCGGCAGCAGATGATGATCATATCAAGCACCCACAAGCCGCAAGCAGTCTGCTAAACGTAACAGCCACCCGGGTATTGAGCGATCAGAAGATCGACGAGCAAGCCCGCTCACACTCCTGTGAATCCAACCAGTAACACTTACCGTACAGTCCGGTCTGATCGTCTGATATGTCGCATATCTCGCCTAGGGGTGGTAAACGTCAGACCCTAATAGCTCGATAAGTCGTGTCGATCTGAGGTCTATAGCAATTCGAGAAACTACTGGTAACACTTACCAGTAAATCTCAGCAACCCTGGCCAGGGATTTCCGGTTATAGCCAATCGAACACAGCGCAACATCAACTCCCTATACCGGGAGAGACGAATCCCCTCCTATCGCTCATTGCCTCCATGTGATTCGGGACTGTACCCAAAAACCACCGTTTTGCACGCCCTCTTGGATGTGGTAAGGTGGAAATCAATGTTGGAGATAGTGCCATCAGAGTCAATTATTGGATCACAGGCACGTGATTGTAATGATTGAGGGAGGACCTATCCCGATAGCACAATCTTACTCGAGATGATAGTATGCTATCTGGTTTACCTTTAATATCGTGTACTGCTTTAGGTGACCTTACAGGTCGCTATTACACGTTGATAGAGCCCCTAGGATTCTTGCTTGACCACCAGCAGTATGAGGGCGATCATATACGTGGGAGCTGGCAGTCTATAAGCATATCCTTAAATGGTCCCTAGTCGTGAGAGTTTCGAGACAGGGCATCGATTCTCCAGAGTAGACTAGTGTATACAGTCGAGACCCCGACGAGGGGTGGTGGCCGGTGTCATAAGCCACTGGTGTCAGTTGGTTCACCTAAGATGTATACAGGTGCTCATTGGGTTATGAGTACACCGGACAGGACTCGCCGGGAACATGCTAGTTGGTCATATACCAGACGTCAGATGGCAGTTCCCTGGTGACATGTGTACAGGTTAGTTCATCGACCTGGGGATCGTCATTTGTCTCGTGTGAGTTCCCACTGTACTTTGATTACTACCCTACCACGGCTCAAAGGAGTCGTGCAAACAGGTTTTAGTTGGGTACAGTCCCGAGCCACATGGAGGCAGTGAGCGCATCTTCAGGGGTTTGTCTCTCCCGGTATTGGGGGTGAGGTCGCGCTGTGTCTAGGAGAGCCATTACACGAAGCCCTCGGCCGAGGCAAGGAGATTTACTGGTAGGTATTCCAGTAGTATCTCAGGGTGTTCTGGGCTACACTCCGACACGACTTGTACCGCTTTTGGGGGTCTGACTTTTACCAACCCCCTAGGCCCGCCATGCGATACTCATAGACGAACGGACCGGACTGTACGGATATTGTCACTGACAGGCTCAGTGGGATTGTCAGGCTGAGTTCGCTCACAGACGTCCCTTTTAGTCAATATCTGGTAGCCCGTTACGTATTGGCTTATACCTCTGACGTGCTAGTGGTTAAATCCACAACCATGGTGTTGATGAGTCTTTAGAGTCCCCCACATTCAGTTACTCAGCTTTCGGGCGAAAAGCTGTAGAGGCCGTATGGAGATATGGCAAGGTCCGATCAGATACGTGCGGTATTGCACGGATCAGGATAGGACAGTTTGTACTACAGGCCGTATGGATATATGGCAGGGTTCGATCAGATACGTGCGGTATTGCACGGATCAGGATCGAACGGATATTACTAGCCGGCTTTGGTTTAAGCCGGATCCTAGTATAGTACAGTGTAGATTTTGTCTCATTGCATTTGTATTTCGGTCGGAATACAAATGCGGGTGTGTATGCACAGTATCGGGGTTTTCCTGTAATTTATTACGGGACCAGTTTTCTGGAGTTGCCAGTTTGCTTTCCGTTTCGGCCGATTTCCTTTGTATCGTTCATTGGCCGAAGTTTGGTGGAGGAGGGCTTATTTGCATTGTTGCAAATAAGCATTTGTGGAGGGGGTCTTTGCATATTCTTGACTTCATGATGGTTCATGATGGGTGGACCATACCTTGACTTCATTTTCATGATGTCTTGACTTTGTTGAGATGATGAGGTTGGTGGAGTGTGGGTTTGGGTTAGTAATCATCTCTTGATATCATGACCTTTCTCTCTCTCCCTTGCATTATGGTTGTGGCTATCCTCTTTCATTTTTCTTCTCACTCCATTCTCTCCACCACAATGAGCTTGGCCGGCCACTCCCCTTAGTAGGCTGTCCAAAATTTGAGAGAAGAAAAATGTGTCTCATTCCCATGCCAAAAATCCCTTTGTTCATCCAAAAATATATATGGTTCATTTCCTCCACCAATGGCAATTCCTACAACCCCAAAATGAGACTTGAGCACTACACATTCTACAGCAAATCTTGGGCACGTCGACTAGCCAGCTTCGTGCCCGAGTTGCCTCGGCATTGAGGTGGGAGCCCGTAAAAGAAGTAGGCGATGTGGTGCACTTCCGGCGACGAGGTGGAGACAGAACATTCCGCGGGAGATCGGGACGACGACAAGAAGACCGGAGGACCTGGATCAGTCGATATATCTCTATTCCCTATCTTGTAGTTAGCTAGGACTAGTTAATGGTTCGATCCGGGTATTAGTGCGCGGTGGTGCCAGTTCATGAAAAATTTAAGTATATCACCGCTTCCGCATTTTGGCCTCGGGATGGAGGCCGGGGCGCCGCCGTGCACTTACAGTGGTATCAGAGCCTCGCCATTAATCTAGTCTAGCTTTGTTTAATGTGTTTACATTTCCGATCGACCAAAATTCCAAAATCCGCATTTTTGTTCACATCAGTTTTCTGTTGAAATTTTTTGGAGTCGAAAATTTTTTCAGGTTGCAGAAAAGTGATGTACTGGAAGATATAAGAATTCTGTAGAAATACGATAAAGTGAATCGACTATTAGAGCGCGGAACCGCGGCCAAAACCCCCATTGGGCCGCGGTTCCGCCGCACTATAGTGAGATTGATTTATCATATTTCTTCAGTTTATTTCTGGGTTTAAAATAGGGTGTTTGGAATATTAATATTGGGCCCAGAATTTCTTGATCTGCTACAGTAATGCTTGGGGGCCCACTTGTTAAAATTTGATCGATCGGATATTTTAAACATATTAGTTCACAGTATTTACATTATATCTGCGACCGTGAATGTCACTTGATCGGTAAATCCTGTCTAACTGCTATAGCCCGGTTAGACGGATTTGTGAACGTGACTTTCACGTTGATGTTTTGTGTATTGTTGTGATGTTGCGGATCGGTCGTGGGGATAACCTGGATGCAATGCTAGTACAGTTTTTGTTGTGTTATGTACATTTGATATTGCGGGGCGAGCGTCCGACATGTGGACTGCCGTCACTGCCTGTTTGTATTATTATTTTGGGGCACGACCAGGTTGCGGTCGATGTACCCGTTGTATGTATATTTTACTTTCTGTACTAGGATTACCCCGCGGTGGGGTGCACGGATAGCCGGATTCTAGAAGGCAACAAGCCCGCATCTCATGGCATTGAGACGGAAGGGGCTTCACTCTAGGATTGGCGGGCTGTTCGCCGCACTCGTAGGGGGTACAGGTTGACCCAGGAGGGGTGCCTAAGTTACCGGATTCCGTGAAGTGCTGGGTGGTCCATTCACGGTGCTGAAGGGGGCTGCCTCGCTTCAGGTTTTGGCGGGTAACTTGCCGCGCCCGTAGGGGTCTAGGATTTCATTGCACAGGCTATCCACACAACCAGGAGAACGTCGGGTTTCAGTAGTGGCTCTGTGAAACCCGGGGATCCCAGATATCTGTATTGTTTCTGTGATGCTGTACATTTCTGTGATGTTGCATTTTATCACGCCTTGAGCGAATATAATATATTGGTATATATATTAGTAGATGTTGTATATGTTTTACATCCGTGCTAGTCCAGTCCCCGCTCTGTCGTTAGTTAGCTAACCTAACGGGTAATGACGGGACCCAGTGGCGAATGCGGATGGCATATACGTACATCAGTATATTTTCGTTCTTTGTGGTGTGATCAATTGATGGGACTGCGTTGATTCGGATCAATGCAAGTTAAAAACAAACCTAATCTGATGTTGTTGGAACACTTTTCAAAAAGCTGTTATTGCAAGGATGTTCACTTTTGTTTTGCACAGTGATATTCGGTTATGAATATCCAGCACCTCAGTCGACGAGGCAAGGGCCGAGATCCCTTCACCGGGAGTGACCCCTTGGACAAAAAGTTTGCATCAGGGCATTAACTTCACTATAGCCGATTACTTTTGCTTTGCATCGTGGTATTCAGTTGGAATATCCTGCACCTCATTCTACGGGGAAAGAGCCGAGATCCCTTCACCGGGAGTGACCTCTTTAGCAAAGGTTTTCGTCACTATGTTTTTAAAAGCTATCAGTTCCTTCAATGATATCAAGTTCATTACGTTAAAGGTTTTCGCCAGAAACCATTCGTAGCCCTCTGTCGTTTCATATGGGTGGTCAATAGTATTCAAGATATGTATGTTGGCCAAAGTCAAGGCACAGTGTTTGGTAGCTATTGGGGTATTCATATGCAGCATAGATAGATGCGTTGGTTTGGGACAGTCGTACTGCCATTTTGGCCAAAGTCAAGGGTATGTACGGGTGGGTTCAAATTAACCTGGAGAATGACGGGTAGAACTTGACATGTGACTTATGATATGTTGGCCAAAGTCAAGGTCATAAGAGCATGGGGCAGAAATCACATCGGGAGTTTCAAAAGAACTGAAACTTGCCAGATATGCGCATACCTTCTGGAGTGTGACACCGTGAGCGGATTCCGTCACGTTATCATGCGATGATAGTTGGATCCCGATTCCCACTGATGAGTTGGTATACTCCTCGGGTGACCCCGACTAATTCTTCTTTCAGGTTTGGAGGAGAATTTGAGGTACAGTGGGAGGTTTCCTGATTAGATAAATTGGTAACCATTCTGATCTAGGTTAGAGTGCACGCTGAGTGTTTCTTTTCTCTTTCTCTTTGGCAGCAACCATTGACCCGACCCTAAGACTATGACTCAGAGACCAAATTAACCGAACCTTCTAAACACTGGACTTTGGATTATCAGAGTTGCTAACCTCATTGCCACTCCTACTTTTACCCTTTTCTCCAGGACACCCCGTATTACTACGAACGTCCACTTCCATTGGACAAAACCATCGTATGGTTAGATACGAACTCGAAAGAATTTATTCGAGGATGGTTTCAGGTTCTGGAGGAAACGGATAGGACTATTCAGTTGTCTTTTCCTTTTACCTTCTCTCAGGTTGCGAGTACTCCTTGGTTTAGGAGATAGTACACCTATTACGCAAATTGGATAGTCTTCTTCCAAACCATAGGCAGGTGCCGACCGGTAGGGAATGAAGAAAACCAATTAGCATAACGATGGTGTACAGAAGGTATTAAGTTAAGACAAAGTAAGGGATTAGTAAGAGGGCAAAGTAAATTGCGACTGATATTCATGACCAAACCAGGTATTTCATTACCACTCCCATTTCACCTTTGTATTTCTCCAGGACACTCCGTATCACTACGAAGATCCACAGTTTATTGGATACTCCATCGTATGGTTATATACGAACTCGAAAGGAACTTGTTCCAGTTCGGGGATGGATTCTGGTTCAGGAGAAATAGGAATAAGGTTTATTCAGGTGTCTTTTATCTTCACCTTCTCTCGCATTGCGAGTGTTCCTAGGATTGGGACAGTACACCCATTATGCTTATTGGATAGTCTTCTTCCAAACCATAGGCTGGTGCCGAACGGTAGGGAAGGAAGAAAACCATTTGGCCTAAAGGGGTGTGCAGAAGGTAATGACTAAAGACATATAAAGGGATTTAGAGAGGTGGCAAAGAATTATACGGTTACAGTCGTGAATCTGGAAGAGGCATTGCTAGGAATACCGGGATACCCCATCGAAACATTTCAATGTTTCAGTTTCATTGTGTGCTGTTAAAGGAAAACTGATTTCCCAGTTAGACACTTGCTCCATGGTATGTATTTACCAGGTATGATTCTCACATCTGTATGGTTTTACAGATGATGAGTGGGAGTAGGTTATTGGGAATTGGGTGATCATCCTCATTATATCGGGATTCGTTGTAATCAGTGATATTTGAGGAAATCACCTGGGCTGTTTGCCGGTCGGCAAATATTTGGTTTTGAATATCCGCTTTTATGCACCAATTTCAAATTGATATATCTGTACGTCTATTTTCATAGAGTGAGATATACCTTTCTGAAATTATGTCTACGACATTTACCTATATCAGTGGATGGTTAGGTAAGGAGCATTAAACAGCGGTGTAATTCTTCTTAACCATAAGTACAGTTTTCAACCTACGACACACAGTGAATGAGTAATCAGACTCAAGGGACTTATACAGAGTATTGTATGTTGTCCAGGGTCTATCAGGACAGAGGGGTTGGTCCTCGTACTATATTCGGTTTACTTATGACTTCTCTAGTTTTTAGACAAGTGTTTCGTGGAAACACAGGGTCCGAATTTTGAAAAGTTATAGGTATTTGAATAGAGTAGAGAACCAGGTGTAGCAAGTATCGGGATTCTTCAAAGTGATCGAAGATGTAGATACTTGGATATGGTATTCAGTTGATAGTAATGATAAAGAGATCTTGCTTCTCTTTCAGGTTACTCATAATTGGAAGCATTCCTAAGTTGAGTAACGCTGATAGGCCTTCTTCCATTTAGTTGACATGCACTGGAGACAGTTGGATGATTTGGATCTGGTTCAATTAAATCAGTGCCTCTGTTTCTATATTGGATATAGAACAGTTCATATCTTAACGATATTAAGGTACGGAGTTGTCCGGTTTATGCTTAAAACCAGACACTGGACAACTCAAGGCACGTTTCTGTAATGGCTGTTTGTGGGTTGACCCAGGCTATGACGAGGGTTGACTTTCTACCATCTGGGAGATCAATAGTAATATTGTTCTAGACTCGCCACAGTTTTAATAAAAATGGATCTTTTTCAAAAACAGTAGTGGGAGTATGGTAGAACTGGAAGTGATTCAAGAACCGCAAACGATTACTGAAGATTTGATAAGGAACCTAAAGATTCAATCTGGTTTGGCATTCCATTGGCCACTCCGCAGATACGGTGGGTAACCTCAGGCACCCGAGGGGTACTCCGGTAGCCTCAAGGACGGTGACAGGAAGGTTCTTGTTTACCCACACTTGCCATTGCTGTTGTTCCAGACTGTGAGACCCGGCGGGAGGATGAGTATAGCGTCGTTCTGAACTCGCTTCAGAAGTGTACGTGTATATGACTCTGCCAGAGGGTTGTCGTAGTCAGTGGGAGCAGCGGAAGCATTGGTGGACAGGTAGCTTATGTCTATTTATAGACTAAAGCAAGAATAGCGGAGATAGATCATCTATTTCTGACATGACAGTCATGAGTTTGACTTCATCAGAATAGGGGATGGATCTGTTGAGAAGGTAGTAGGGTGTGATGTCATGGTATTTGGATGACATACACAGAGTAGGAAAAGAAACTCCTATACTACGATCGGTTATACTTTGGTCGTCACACAGTGGTTTCTCCACATGGGACTTGGACATTATATCAGACATACTGGTTACTAGATCTATGGTTTTAGATCTAGATTTGGGTGGTTTCCCAATCAGGGTACTTTGACAGCATTCTAAGAGTATTTAGAATGGACGACTCCTGGCACGGTAGTGTACCTGCAGGTGATGGAGTCACCCTCTCTAAAGGTGTCTTATAGACTAAAGTAGAGAGGGATGTGCATGATTGGCAGATCACTTGCTTAGGCAATTGAGTCAATCATGAGATGTCAAGTACCACACCAGATGTTGTTCTTGCACTAGATGCAATAAGTTGATATTGATCCAATCCTGGAGAAACAGTCGGGAGCAACTTTAGAACATAAGTAGATGTTCTAGGGAAATGATAACGACAGCCTCATTAAGGAGACAGTTATCATTCCAGGCTTCCAAGATGACATGGACGACAAGGAGGTTGTCAGAGTTATAGTTTTCCTTCTGATGAGGGGCAGTATTTTGGACAGGTGGTCCAAGGCAATACAGAGGGTGGCATGGCGCAGGATACTGATTAAGTTCAGTTGACGATACAGTCTAAGAAGTTTGGATTTGGAGTTCATTTATGAGCTAGGTCCCATCAGACATCCAGACACATTCTAAGACAGGTATTGCTCATTTCGGGAGATGGGTTTTCTCCGCGAACTTGAGATATAGAGAGACATAGAAAGAAACAACTAAGCGGATCCACTCACTGAGGCTATTTCTCGAACGCAATAGTTTCGCAAACGAGCTTTGTGAGACTGTCTGGTAGAGGAGTTGGGTGTTCGGTATCACACGGGCTGTGAGTATGCGACATCGCAATAAATAGCCTTGAGTGCAAGTGGGAGATTATTGGAGATAGTGCCCTCAGAGTCAATTATTGGATCACAGGCATGTGATTGTAATGATTGAGGGAGGACCTATCACGATAGCACAATCTTACTCGAGATGATAGTATGCTATCTGGTTTACCTTTATTATCGTGTACTGCTTTAGGTGACCTTACAGGTCGCTATTACACGTTGATAGAGCCCCTAGGATTCTTGCTTGACCACCAGCAGTATGAGGGCGATCATATACGTGGGAGCTGGCAGTCTATAAGCATATCCTTAAATGGTCCCTAGTCATGAGAGTTTTGAGACAGGGCATCGATTCTCCAGAGTAGACTAGTGTATACAGTCGAGACCCCGACGAGGGGCGGTGGCCGGTCTCACAAGCCACTGGTGTCAGTTGGTTCACCTAAGATGTATACAGGTGCTCATTGGGTTATGAGTACACCGGACAGGACTCGCCGGGAACATGCTAGTTGGTCATATACCAGACGTCAGATGGCAATTCCCTGGTGACATGTGTACAGGTTAGTTCATCGACCTGGGGATCGTCATTTGTCTCGTGTGAGTTCCCACTGTACTTTGATTACTACCCTACCACGGCTCAAAGGAGTCGTGCAAACAGGTTTTAGTTGGGTACAGTCCCGAGCCACATGGAGGCAGTGAGCGCATCTTCAGGGGTTCGTCTCTCCCGGTATTGGGGATGAGGTCGCGCTGTGTCTAGGAGAGCCATTACACGAAGCCCTCGACCGAGGCAAGGAGATTTACTGGTAGGTATTCCAGTAGTATCTCCGGGTGTTCTGGGCTACACTCCGACACGACTTGTACCGCTTTTGGGGGTCTGACTTTTACCAACCCCCTAGGCCCGCCATGCGATACTCATAGACGAACGGACCGGACTGTACGGATATTGTCACTGACAGGCTCAGTGGGGTTGTCAGGCTGAGTTTGCTCACAGACGTCCCTTTTAGTCAATACCTGATAGCCCGTTATGTATTGGCTTATACCTCTGACGTGCTAGTGGTTAAATCCACAACCATGGTGTTGACGAGTCTTTAGAGTCCCCCACATTCAGTTACTCAGCTTTCGGGCGAAAAGCTGTAGAGGCCGTATGGAGATATGGCAAGGTCCGATCAGATACGTGCGGTATTGCACGGATCAGGATAGGACAGTTTGTACTACAGGCCGTATAGATATATGGCAGGGTTCGATCAGAAACGTGCGGTATTGCACGGATCAGGATCGAACGGATATTACTAGCCGGCTTTGGTTTAAGCCGGATCCTAGTATAGTACAGTGTAGATTTTGTCTCATTGCATTTGTATTTCGGTCGGAATACAAATGCGGGTGTGTATGCACAGTATCGGGGTTTTCCTGTAATTTATTACGGGACCAGTTTTCTGGAGTTGCCAGTTTGCTTTCCGTTTCGGCCGATTTCCTTTGTATCGTTCATTGGCCGAAGTTTGGTGGAGGAGGGCTTATTTGCATTGTTGCAAATAAGCATTTGTGGAGGGGGTCTTTGCATATTCTTGACTTCATGATGGTTCATAATGGGTGGACCATACCTTGACTTCATTTTCATGATGGCTTGACTTTGTTGAGATGATGAGGTTGGTGGAGTGTGGGTTTGGGTTAGTAATCATCTCTTGATATCATGACCTTTCTCTCTCTCCCTTGCATTATGGTTGTGGCTATCCTCTTTCATTTTTCTTCTCACTCCATTCTCTCCACCACAATGAGCTTGGCCGGCCACTCCCCTTAGTGGGCTGTCCAAAATTTGAGAGAAGAAAAATGTGTCTCATTCCCATGCCAAAAATCCCTTTGTTCATCCAAAAATATATATGGTTCATTTCCTCCACCAATGGCAATTCCTACAACCCCAAAATGAGACTTGAGCACTACACATTCTACAGCAAATCTTGGGCACGTCGACTAGCCAGCTTCGTGCCCGAGTTGCCTCGGCATTGAGGTGGGAGCCCGTAAAAGAAGTAGGCGATGTGGTGCACTTCCGGCGACGAGGTGGAGACAGAACATTCCGCGGGAGATCGGGACGACGACGAGAAGACCGGAGGACTTGGATCAGTCGGTATATCTCTATTCCCTATCTTGTAGTTAGCTAAGACTAGTTAATGGTTCGATCCGGGTATTAGTGCGCGGTGGTGCCAGTTCATGAAAAATTTAAGTATATCACCGCTTCCGCATTTTGGCCTCGGGATGGAGGCCGGGGCGCCGCCGTGCACTTACAATCAAAGCACAGTGGGAACCACACAAGACTCTATGACGATCTCGGGTCAACAGACTACTCTGTACCAGTGTCACCAGAGAACTGCCATCTGACGTAAGGTATAATACCATCTGGGAGTTCTCGGCGAGTCCGTCCAGTGTACCCAGTCTCCACTGAGCACACGTATATCATCTCTGATGTCAAACACCAATGGATATGGGATCATCCATCGCCTATCTGTATGGATCGAGAAGGTATACGCTAGTCTACACTGGTATATCGATGCCCCGTCTCGATACACCCACGACTAAGGACTTTGAAGGATGTACTTTTGGACTACCATGTCCCCACTAGTATGATCCGCATCATAGTCCAGATAGCCAAGTACACATCCTAAGGGCTTTACCAACATGTACCAGAGAGACAATCAATATACACGTTAAGGTAAAGAGCAACCAGATAGCATACTATCATGTCGAGCAAGAAAGTCCTCCCTATATATGTCCCAGCATCCACTACAATATACATCCTATGTATAGCAATGGCCTCTAGGGCATACATATAACTAACAAGGATTGCATCATGGAAGATGATGACCCGACTAGTTTCGAGCAGGCCATCACGAGTGGTGACTCTGTGAAATGGATGGATGCAATGCGATCTGAGATGGAATCCATATACACCAACAAAGTATGGACTTTGGAAGTTGCTCCTGAAGGGGTAAAACCTATTGGGAGCAAATGGATCTTTAAAAAGAAAATTGGTGTGGATGGAAAAGTTGAGACTTTCAAAGCTAAACTTGTTGCAAAGGGTTTTCGTCAACGACCATGTGTGGATTATGACGAAACCTTTTCTCCAGTAGCTATGCTTAAGTCCATCCGGATCTTACTTGCCATTACCGCTTACCATGACTACGAAATCTGGCAAATGGATGTTAAGACCGCCTTTCTAAACGGTGATTTAGAAGAGTGCGTGTACATGACTCAGCCAGAGGGCTTTATAGATAGTGGGAGCAACGGAAAGGTGTGCAAGCTGCTTAAATCCATTTATGGGTTAAAGCAAGCATCGCGGAGTTGGAACATCTGTTTTGATGTTGTAGTCAAAGAGTTTGACTTCATCAAAAATATAGATGAACCTTGTATTTATAAGAAGGTTGCAGAGAGTAAGGTTGTATTCCTCGTATTATACGTGGATGACATACTCTTGATAGGAAATGATGTTCCTATGCTGCAATCAGTCAAGCTCTTCTTATCACAAAGATTCTCAATGAAAGATCTAGGTGATGCCTCCTGCATATTGGGATTCATGATCTATAGAGATAGATCTAAACGGATACTGGGATTGTCCCAATCCAGGTACATTGACACCATACTGAAGAGGTTTAGTATGGAAGAATCCAAGCGTGGGAACCTACCCACGATTTCTGGACTCACTCTCTTCAAAGAGATGTCTCCCAAGACTGATTTGGAGAGAGCTCGTATGCAAGAGATACCCTATGTTTCGACAGTAGGCTCTATCATGTATGTGATACTATATACCATACCCGATGTAGCATACTCACTAAGTGTAGTGAGTAGGTATCAAGCAGATCCTGGAGAGAGTCACTGGATAGCTATGAAGAACATTCTCAAGTACTTAAGAATGACTAAAGAGATGTTCTTGGTGTATGGTAACGGAGAACTCCAGGTAGAGTCATTTACCGATTCGAGCTTCCAAAGTGATAAGGACGACTCTAAGTCGCACTCGGGATTTGTCTTTACCCTCAATGGAGGGGCGGGGTGTTAGAAGAGTTCCAAACAGGATACCGTTGCAGACTCGACGATGGAGGTTGAATACATCGCTGCCAACGATGCTGCCAAAGAGGCTGTCTGGATAAAGAAGTTCATTAGTGAACTTGGTGTGGTTCCATCCATTGAGCATCCAATACCTCTGTATTGCGATAACAATGGAGCTGTGGCTTTGGCCAAGGAACCCAGGTCCCATCAGAAGTCCAGACATATTATGAGGCGGTATCACCTGATCAGGGAGATAATTAATCGCCGGGAGATCGAGGTCAGGAGAGTAGATACGAAGGACAATACTACGGATCCACTCACGAAGGCCATTCCCCGGATACAGTTTAAGAGATTATTTGGGATGCTAGGTATGAGATACTACAACAGCTGGCCTTAGTGCAAGTGGGAGATTGTTAGTTATGTATATACCCTAGAGGCCATTATTGTACATATGATGTATGTTATAATAGATTCTTGGATATACATAGAGAGGACTTTCTTACTCGTCATGATAGTATGCTATTTGGTTTTCCTTTATCTTAACATGTTGACTTATATTAGTTTACTGTCTTACTCTCACATGTTGATAAAGCCCTTAGGATATGTACTCGACTACTGGGACTATGATGAGATCATGCTAGTGGGGCCACGGTAGTCGATGCGTACATCCTATAACTGTTTCTAGTCGAGGGTGTGTCGAGACAGTGTATCGATACACCAGAGTAGACTAGCGTATACGCATCTTGACCCATATGATGGGCGATGGATGATCCCATATCCATCGGTGTTTTGACATCAGAGATGGTGTACGGGTGCTCAGTGGAGACTGGGTACACTGCACGGACTCGCCGAGAACTCCCAAATGGTGATATACCTCACGTCAGATGGCAGTTCTCCGGTGACACTGGTACATGGTAGTCTGTAGACCCGAGATCGTCATAGAGTCTTGTGTGATTCCCACTGTGCTTTGATTTCCACCTTACCACGTCCAAGAGGGCGTGCAAAACGATGGCTTTTGGGTGCAGTCCCGAATCACATGGAGGCAATGAGCGATAGGAGGGGATTCGTCTCTCCCGGTATAGGGAGTTGATGTTGTGCTGTGTTCGATTGGCTATAACTGGAAGTCCCTAGCCAGGGCTGATATAGAGATTTACCGGTAAGTGTTATCAGTAGTTTCTCGACCTGTTATGAGCCTCACATCGACACGAATTATCGGTTACTGGGGTCTGACGTATACCACCCCTAGACTAGATATGCAACATATCAGACGAAGAGACCGGACTGTACGGGAGTGTTACTGATTGGATTCACAGGAGAATGTACAAGCTAGCTTGTTGATCTTCTGATCGCTCAATACCTGGGTGGCTGTTACGTTTATCTGATCGCTTGCAGCTTGTGGGTGTTTGATATGATCATCACTTGCTACCGGCGTATTGACGATTCTTTAGAGTTCTTCACAGAGGTTTCTTGACTCAGGCAAAACGGAGTAGGGGCATATATATGATATGTGCAGGACCGAGGATAATGCGATATGAGATACCGTATTCTATTCTCGCGATATTTTGATATGAGCCGGGTCATCGGATCAAGTGTTGATTCGATGAATCGGTACATGATAATATTAGTCGGTTATATGCGATATAGCCGGATTATCGGATCAAGTGTTGATTCGATAATATAATGTATAATTGTATATGTGATATATTACATTATATTATCTAATATTGGCTTGCTTTATTATTTCATTTTCTCATCGGGTAATATATTGATATATATGCGATATATGTTAATTGTATTATTTTATTTTGTTACAAAATATATTATATATGTGATATATAATATTGTAACATGATATGATTACTAATGCAACATGTTTAGTGGAGATTAAACAAGGTTAGGGTTTGATTTGGTTAGTTCTTTCTTGATGCTTCTAGAAGGATTTATTTTGTCATGAGCTTAGATATTATGGTTGATATTTTATAGTGACTCATTCTTTAACCCAACCCAAACCCTAGCCCTAGTTAAATCTCTACATGACTTATCCTTGTCATCCTTGACCATGGTTACATTATTAATCATATATCATTTCATTATTCATCACAAAAGGAATTAATTCATTATTTTCTTCTTCTTCTTCAACCTTGAGCTTTGAGAAAGCTTTCTAGGTTTTCATTTTGTGATGATTAAGAGTGAGAATTTGATAATAAAAGAGAGCACAAATACTACTCCATCATCCTCATCTAATCTAGCCAATTAGATTAGGGTGTTCATCTCATTAGAGAGAGAGAGCTTGAGTTATAGAAACTTCGAGGTAGATCATTAGAGAAAAGGAAGACTACAAGCTAGCATGGATCGTTCGAGTTGTGGAGCTTCTCTTGAGTCCGGGAGATCGTGGATCGCGGCAAAGGGACTTCTACTCGGAGCTTATGAAGCGAAGGAGCGGACTACAAAGGTTGTAATCCCTCACTCTTAGTTGTAAAGATGTTTACTTGCATGTTAAACCCTAATAATCTAGCAAAGATCCCGGCTTTGGGTTGTTTCGGCACGTCTAAATTTTAAATCGGGCATGGTTGATGCCTTATAGACCTTTCTATGACTTCCTAGGAACCCTACCTAAAGGAAGGTGGAAAAACACCTCCAACAATAAAAGCAACGCTTCATAGCAGCTCCAAGTGCGCTGCGTCCTAAGCAGCGCACCACGTGCAAAGCACAGATGAGCTAGCGCTCAGTGCACTGCGCTTTAAGCAGCGCGCCATGTGCAAAGCATATGTGCGCTAGCGCATACACGTGGTGCGCTAGTGCTAGGTGCGCTACGCTCTAAGCAGCGCACCACGTGCAAAGCACGGATGCGCTAGCGCCAAGAGCGCTGCACTCTAAGCAGCGCACCACGTGCAAAGCACGGGTGCGCTAGCGCTGGAACTAAAAGCTCCCCACCGTTAGATCAAGGATCCAATAATAATGATAAATCATTAATTAATCAGAATTAAAATCTGTTAAGGAAAGATTCTTCAAAATCTTTCTAAATAACAAGATTGTGCTCTGTAAATCAGAGCACCGTTGGATCAATGATCCAATGGTGATTAAAAATCACAAAAAGTACAGAATAAATTCTGTATGGAAAGATTTACCAATCTTGTTAAAAAAACAAAAAGATTGCCTTCTGTAAATCAGAAGCCTTTGGATCAAAGATCCAACGATGGGAAATTCCCCAAATCAATTGGAGAAAAGACCTCCTTAACTGATTGAACTGATCAGCTCACCCTATATAAAGGCCCCAAGACTTCAAGCCTGACAAATAGAGAAGCATACAGAGGAACCTCCCCAAAAACTTTGAGAAAATTGAGAGAGAAGAGCCAAGCTCTCGGTAAGAGAAAGAAGATTTTTCTTCAAGGTAAAAAAGGATGATGAACAGAGAGATGAAATCATCTCATGATTAATTAAAAAGAAGAATTCACTTCTTTAAAGATCATAGATCTACAAGACCAAGGTATTTTACAAAGAGACCAAGGGATCTCATCATAAAAAGAATGACATAATTCTTCTCACAGATCATAAATCCATAAGACAAATTGTATTTCAAAGATCATGAACATCTCATTATAAAAGGGGGTAGAATAATTCAATTCTCTTGAGGATCACAGATCCATAAAGGCAAAGCCTTCATCAAAATAAGAGATTGAAATATCTCTTATAAAATAAGAACTTTGTTCTTAGAATCTTGAGACAAAGCCTCTTATAAAAGAGAATTTAATTCTCAGGGCGCAAACTGATCTAAGTTGCATGAAAGAAGCACTTCAGCGCTCCACATCTAGCGCAAAGCGCTGCAGAGCCTTGGCGCTCTTAATTTTAAAGAGACACAACGCTCCAAACATAGCGCACTGCGCTTATCTATTGGTGCTCAGCGCCAAGCACGACACGTGTCCTGCACGTGTGAGCCACTTAACAGTTAGCGCTTAGCGCTCTTGAAATAGCGCTTTGCACTCATGGACTGGCGCTCAGCGCCAAGCGCACCACGTACTCCTCACGTAGGTGCCACTTAACAGTTAGCGCTTTGTGCTCTTGAAATAGCGCTTTGCGCTTATGGACTGGCGCTCAACGCCATGCGCACCACGTGCTCTTCACGTGTGCGCCACTAAACTAATAGCGCAATGCACTCATAAACTAGCGCTCTGCGCTCATAAACTGGCACTCTGCGCCAAGCGCAACACGTGTCCCTCACGTGTGCACTACTCTGCAGAAGCGCACTGCGCTCTTTGACTGGCGCCAAGCGCACCATGTGTTGCGCTGATAGAACTAAATTGTTCTTTAATAAGCCCAGGGCTATGAGGAATGCTCAGCATTCAGTAAAAGACAAAAACACTGTCAGGGGCAAGCCTAAATAAAGGCTCAATAGCCTAAAATAAATGTTAAACATTTTAAATTGATTGGACTTAGTCCAAGATTGGCCATAAGTCCTCAACTCAGATTAACTGAGCCCATATGCTCATAAATCTTTCTGATCTTAGTCCCAATTGGACTACAGATCTCCCAACCAAAATTGGTTCAAGGGTACATCTCTAAACTCCTCTGATATTTGTCGTTATAATCCTTCATCGTCTTCGTAGAGGCGACGGGTCCCGACAACCATACATTCTATAGACTATGACATCTTTAAACTGGACTGTGGGGTCCTTAAGCCTATGGACTATGATGTTCTTAACCTCGGACCGAGATGTCCTTAAACTAACAACGGACCGAGATGTCCTTAAACTAACATTGAACCACTTTGTCCTTAAACTGGTAATCAACCGCAATGTCCCTAAACTAAACAATAGAGTCCAAATGCTCTTTTGTCGTATCTAAATGATCCCGTTAAGTCGATCTTAGTCTAAAATTAGATTAATGTATCCTTAACACACGTTTAAGTTGATATTAGTCTCAAATGAGACTAACGTATCCTTTAACCCAACCCCCAAATCCAAATCTAAGAAGATACGGATTTGGACTAATCCACGCCCTACGGACGACAACATAAATTAGTCTCCGTATACAATCCACGGGCAACCAAAACAAAACAAACACACACGGCACGAAGTGACCATCTGGAGAAGGAGAAAGTGGTTACCACGATGCGGTAGCGTAATTAACTGCAGGGGCTTGCGCCTGCAGGGAAGAGCATCCCCACAATCAAAAAAACCCTTAACGAGGGGGAATCTGACGAAGTCTGCTACATCGGCCGCATCCATTTAAACCTTCGATACATGGTATCATAAATCAACTTGGCATCTTCGGAGAGGTGGACGGATAGCACCAATTAGCATCTGCTCTCGGAATTCAGGCCATGACGTCCCAACGTCGCGGTCGCGTGTTGTCCTTAAACTAACATCGGACCGAGATATCCTTAAACTAACATTGAACCACTTTGTCCTTAAACTGGTAATCAACCGCAATGTCCCTAAACTAAACAATAGAGTCCAAATGCTCTTTTGTCGTATCTAAATGATCCCGTTAAGTCGATCTTAGTCTAAAATTAGATTAATGTATCCTTAACACACGTTTAAGTTGATATTAGTCTCAAATGAGACTAACGTATCCTTTAACCCAACCCCCAAATCCAAATCTAAGAAGATACGGATTTGGACTAATCCACGCCCTACGGACGACAACATAAATTAGTCTCCGTATACAATCCACGGGCAACCAAAACAAAACAAACACACACGGCACGAAGTGACCATCTGGAGAAGGAGAAAGTGGTTACCACGATGCGGTAGCGTAATTAACTGCAGGGGCTTGCGCCTGCAGGGAAGAGCATCCCCACAATCAAAAAAACCCTTAACGAGGGGGAATCTGACGAAGTCTGCTACATCGGCCGCATCCATTTAAACCTTCGATACATGGTATCATAAATCAACTTGGCATCTTCGGAGAGGTGGACAGATAGCACCAATTAGCATCTGCTCTCGGAATTCAGGCCATGACGTCCCAACGTCGCGGTCGCGTGTTTCGGCAGAGAACAGTGTCTTTGCAGGAATACCTCGATTCGTCTCTACTCCGAGGAAATCAGTGTCCTTGTCAAATACCTCTATGCAGGGAAATCTATGTCCTTGATGAGAGCATCTCGATTCACGTCGACCCGCAGAGAAATCAGTGTCTTTGCAGGAATACCTCGATTCGTCTCAACCCCAAAGGAAATCAGCGTCCTTGGCAAAAACCTCTATTCAGGGAAATCAGCATCCTTGACGAGAGCATCCCGATTCGCGTCGACCCGCAGAGAAATCAGTGTCTTTGCAGGAATACCTCGATTCGTCTCAACTCTGAGGAAATCAGTGTCCTTGGGAAATACCTCGATTCAGGGAAATCAGCGTCCATGATGAGAGCACCTTGATTCGCGTCGACCCGCAGAGAGATCAGTGCCTTTGCAGGAATACCTCGATTCGTTTCAACTCCGAGGAAATCGGTGTCCTTGGCAAACACCTCAATTCAGGGAAATAAGCATCCTTGACGAGAGCATCTCGATTCGCGTCGACCCGCAAGGAAATCAGTGTCTTTATAGAAATACCTCGATTCGTCTCAACTCCGAGGAAATCAGTGTCCTTGGAAAATACCTCGATGTAGGGAAATCAACGTCCTTGTCGAGAGCATCTCGATTCGCGTCGACCTGCAAGGAAATCAATGTCTTTGCAGGAATCTCTCGATTCGTCTCAACTCCGAGGAAATCAGTGTCCTTGGCAAAAACCTCGATACAGGGAAATCAGCGTCCTTGACGAGAGCATCTCGATTCGCGCCAACCCGCAGAGAAATCAGTGTCTCTCCGGGAATATAAGATGACAGCCAAATGGAGCCATGGCGGAGTCCCTAGTTCCAAGTCTCGACGGCCACATCTACAGCCTAGAGACCCACAACAGCATTCCTCCTCATTCCAGCAGGATTCGGACGCGACAATCAATCTCGGAGCTATGGCAAAGTCCCTAGTTCCAAATCTCGACGGTTTACAGACAATCTAGAGACCACCTCGACATTCATCTCGTTACAGTAGCGCAACGTCAGCAAAGCGGAGCCGCGGCAAAGTTCCCAGTTCCAGGACTCGGCGAAATGCGGATAAGGTCAACCCCTGACCCCGTGAAATGCGGATAAGGTCAACCCCTAATCCCGTGAAATGCGGATAAGGTCAACCCCTGACCCCATGAAATGCGGATAAGGTCAACCTCCTGACACCGTGAAATGCGGATATGGTCAACCCCTGACCCCGTGAAATGCGGACAAGGTCAACCCCTGACTCCATGAAATGTGGATAAGGTCAACCCCTGACCCCATGAAATGCGGATAAGGTCAACCTCCTGACTCCGTGAAATGCGGATAAAGTCAACCCTCGACTTCCCCGACAAAGCAATTCTTTGATTCGGGAGCAAGTCAACTCAACAATCAGTTACGGGTCCTCTCGACTTGTAAGAAGAAAATTCTCTTGTGAGATCCTTACGACTCTCAAGAGAAAACGCACTTAGGAATCCTCACGATTCCTAAGGAGAAAATACACCTACGGGATCCTCTCGACTGGTAGGGAGAAAATTCTTTATGAGACCCTCACGGCTTATAAAGTTGAAAAGTCTTAGGTGGCAGGTCCTGACCTTGTCTCCCAAGCCATCATTGCTTCGCAGAGAAGTCAAGGTAGATTTTCCACGGGCCACACTCTCCGACAAGAAAGGAAACAACCACTTGCAAGTCCTCTCGACTCGTAAGCAAGAAACACCCTCTTGTGAGATCCTTACGACTCTCAAGGGAAAACACACTTAGAAATCCTCACGATTCTTAAGGAGAGAATACACCTACGAGATCCTCTCGACTCGCAGGGAGAAAATTCTTTATGAGACCCTCACGGCTCATAAAGTTGGAAAGCCTTAGGAGGCAGATCTGAACCTGACTCCTAAGCCATCGCTGTCCTACAAGGAGATCAAAATAGATTATCCACAAAATGCATTTACTAAAAGGGATACACCACCATGAAGCAAAATATGTCTTTTATTCATGAATCAAAATGAGTACAAAGTACAATTTATGAAAGAATCAAAAAATACTCTCATTCAGGAGTATGTACAAAAGAAGAATAAAATGAGACATATACAATTTTTCAAGCCGGCGGACGATGTAACAGATTTGTCGGGTCATCATTTTTCCGCTGGGACTCGGCTTTATAATTTGTTATGGCTACGAGATAGGCCTCCGCTTGAGACTGTTGGGCCTGGTACGAGGCAAACCGACTTTCAAGCTCCTTTTCGGTAATTTTGTGAGCTTCGACCATCTCGCAAGTGAAAACGACGGCTTTATCAACAGCTACCACCTCCCTGATAGCTTCTTGAAGCACTCGCCAAAGTTCATACGCACGAGTGGTCTTGGCTGTAAGTTCAGCTTGAAGTTCTCCCAGCGCTTTGGAAGCCACCTCCCTCTCCGAAAACTTTCGGTTGAGCCTTTTCTCGCGTGACAGCATATTTGCGGCGCACCGTTCAATCAGCCCCCGCAAGCTCATCTTTGCAGCCACGACCTCTGAGGGAAGGCATGTGCACTTTAGATCATGTAAACAGACCTCCAATCGACGCCAATCCTCGATCCAAAACACGCACAAGCTATTTTCTCTTTCTGGCAATAAGGAAAGTTTTCGTATTCGTACTTAAAGAAAATTTCCAAGGGTCAAGTATGAAGCTCGTGTACATAGGTGGGATGCACGTACGAATACACATCAAGCAGAAAAAGCCAACAGAAAACATTCAACAATTAATGATAAGAGAAAATACATTGATATTACTCTAAAAGAAAGAGATCACCAAACAAGGGTTAGGAAATACAAGGGTTAACAAAGCAAAACACAAAATTTTCCAGCTCCCTCTCCGCCTTCTCTAGCACGTCAAAACGACGGTTTTCGCGAGGAGTCGCTCCCCATCAGTTGGCGCCGTGCTCATCAGCGAAAGCGGACATGATGGCCCGTCGGGCCCTTATCTGACTCAGTATATGAACTGAATGATCCTTCAAAGCTTGAGTGATTAGACAAGCCTCGTGAAAGCACTCGAGCTTGTCCTCCGCCGCGTCAAGGATCACCGAAGTCATTTCCGCCGGATGAAGGAGTATATTGGCAACCACAGTCAGAAAGATCATTCAGAGCCAAATGGAGCCCATGGGAAGAGGAGAGCCCCGACGAGTCAGAAGCTCATACATCACCGCATCACATTGAGCATCGGTGAGGAGGGGATCTACCAGCCACACAGCGAAGCGAGGGATTATCTCTTCAATGGGCACCTCCCATGGTTGCCGACGAGCGTGGGGACGATTGCAAGCCATAGCAATTGATCGGTTTCTCAAAGATGATCACCTTAAGGTATAAATGGGTTTCTCTGTGAGGAAAGGAAGAAAGGCGTGGTTTCAGGTTATAAAGGGGAGCATTTAATGCTATGCACAAAAAATGTTGTGCATGGTGGAACTATTCTCAAAACCCGGAAAAAGGGAGAGAGCGTTGGAAATGTAAAGCAATGACGCATTGAAATCATATCAGGGAAATGAAATGTCCCCATCAAGCAGAGCCCCGCATGCGCAACACGTGAGCACAAGCCTTGATTGGAAGATAAAGCGGCACTGCACATACATGACACAGAACCGAGTTCTGAGGAAGAGAATTAAATTCTCAAGGCAAGAACAAGGAAGAAAGAAGATGAAGGAGTGGAGGCGCTTCTGAAGAGACCTTTGCATTTATAGGATGTGATGGGACACGGTTCATCTGCCCTCTTCCCTAGGCAAATCCAACGGCCACAAAGATGAAAGCGTTGAACTCACGTGCAAACACGTGAGAACAACGTTGTGGGGGCATTTGTTCCCTAGTGGGAACTGAATAAAGCAGCAAAGAAATACACAAGAGAAGCATCACGTGTCCACGCGTGATCAGGCATCACGTGGGGATACGTGACCTTCTATGGGCAAAGTTATAGGCGCCGAGATACACAACTTGAGATGGAGTCACGTGCCAATACGTGATGGGCCTTTAAACCCACTGAAAGGAATTAAAATGTATAGTAAAACAGCAAGAGAAAACCCCAATAGGGCATCACATGCCCACACGTAACAGGGGGTCACGTGCCAACACGTGATGGGTTCTGATTGATTCTTAATTCCGATTATGTCGTGTAACTCGAATAAGTTTCTTTGTGTCGGTATTTAGAAAATGAATAGAATTCACAATCAAAGAATTATTTGACCGCAACCAACTACGGTGTCAGATGTAGATCGTTAGCGAGTGCGGATCGTCCACAGGGATTATGCGATTCGTTTGTAATTTTGATTTGTTTGAATTGAAAAGTAAATAGAAAAGAAAAGAAAACATGATTCAAGATTTTTATCGATGGGTTTCAAGTGTCATTATTCTAATCAAGAATCAAGAAAATGATAAACATCGAGAATCGAGTTTCGATAGAATTCCAATCACTTTAGGGTTTCAAGATTTGAAGTAAAGCTCGTAGGAATCGAATAAATTGTAGATGTGATGAAGATTCAAGATTACGATTTCTTATCTAGTAACAAATTGATGCTAAATCGATGTCGAATTCATCGAGGATCAAGGATCTTGCGAGGAATTAGGGTTCCTCATCCTATCCTTTGTCCTTTCGATGAATAACATTCATTAGATAGCTTCTTGAAAGTCGAATGATCAATTGTCGATCTCTAGATCGTGCGAAAGGAATCAAGAACACATTCGCATCGATCTAGATCATTGATCAATCGATTTTCAAGAATTTACAATTGTTTTAAGACTTAAGGAAACGTTTAACAATTCATCAACATCATCATTTTACAATTGTTTCGATTCCTCCACGAGCGGAGTTTTATTCAAGCATCATCACAAAGTATATATTCAAGAATCGAAATGAATCAAAATGCTTGGATTAAAAATAAGCAAGTTAAAGAATCTTCACCTTCATTACATCAACAAGTAGTTACAACTCTCAAGATTTACAAGAGGTAGGAACTTCGCTCGTCGAATCTTGCATCGCTCAGCTTCTTGAGTCTTGGATCGCTTCGATCTCGTGCTCCGTTGAATACCGGCTTTGCTTCTAAAGGATATTTGAAGACTTGCTTTGCTTGAACTCCATGAATCTTGAATTGGGTATTTCTAGATTGGATTAAGGTTAGGGTTTGGAGGTGGCAAGAATGTGGGTAGATGAAGAACTAGGGTTTCTAATCAACAACTAATGATCAACCCACAAATGATTGATTTACAATATATGAGTCTATCTAAGATTTTTGAGATATTTTTCCATGAGTCCTTAGGGGTCTATTTATAGGTTTTCCAAACCCTAGGTCTAGGTTTTTGAATTTGCAATTCCCTCCAAAAGTTTGTTGTAAGTCAGTTAGGAGCTTAGCTTAGACTTTAAGCTAGGAATGTTTAGCTTAGAAACCCTAAGTTTGCTGAACTGGCAGAAACTTCAGGAGTATTCTGGAACTTGCAATGGCTTGAAGAGCTTCTGGAAGTGAGGTAGGAGTTTTGAAGCAGTTTTAGGGTGGTGACGTGGACAAGCCGCCGTGAAACCCCGGCGCAAGGCGGCTCCGGACGCGGTTCCGCGGCTATATGGTGGCCTTAGGGCTTGAGACTTCATATGCTGCTGTGTTGTCTTCAGGTGTACTTTTTGATATGTTGAATTGTATAATTCCCTCTATATTAATACCAGATTCCAAACCCATGAGTTGGCGTCTTTTTAACAGTCTTCGTTTGTAAATTTGACCAATCTTTTGTAATGTCCTGCACAGACTTCGAAACACAAGTTGCGATATATAGGAATGATGCCATGCTATGAAATGCAGTCAATTTGCTTTATAGTGCCGGTTTTAGAGTCTAACACATGCAATCTGATATTTAACACCTGATTTGCTAATATGTGCTATATGAATGTCGAACACTTCTAGATGAGTGCAAATGATAGGGAAATTGCCGGTTAAAAGATGCAGTATTTTCGACTGATCAAATTCCCCCAAACTTATTTTCAATCGTCTCGAGCGAACTGTTTTATTAAAAAGAAAGGAGAAAATAAAGAAAGAGAAAAACTAACTAGCGCACTTTCTTAGGCAACACGATTGCACTGAGCACGTGCAACAACCCTTTAAACCTCTAGGTGTCCCTAGTAGGAGGAATGTTGTCTCCTGAGGGTTTTCAGCGGTTGCACCCACAAAATCCAATAATAAAAGGAAGATCATGAATATTACATTTAAAGAAAAGAATTGTAAAAGAAAGACTTTGAAAATTAGGGTTTCCAACTAAGCTAGCTTTTCGGTTGTCATAAGCCCTATCTTAATAGTCATGAAAAGATGTCGGAAATCACGTCCTCCCTCAATAAAACATCGTCTTATTCTTCATTCCTATCTTTCTTCCAAACATCGATCATATAACCATGCGTGTGTGTAAAGACATCCTTACACCCGGAGAATTCAATTCAAGCTATCATACTCTTCCCCATCAGCCTCAGTACTTTTTAAATAATGAATATTTAGATGAGATTGCTCACACACTTTCATGCGACCGTTAATACTTCTTGAGGTACTAACCGACCGATTACTCCTGTACTTGCTTACTTGGTGTATTTTCCTCGTCTTGCACCACCTAAGGCTTAGCAGTGACTCCCAGACCAGTTAGCCTTAGGGCACTAGGTGAAGAGGCACCCTCGCTATATTTTTTTATTGCTGCCTTGGCGATAATAAAACCAGTGTTCATTTTTCTCACCACTTTATATTTTCTTCAATTTTTTTATTTCCTTCATACTTTTGGCTTTAAGACAAGAGCATTTCAAGGTATCCTCTACTATCCCAGGCTTTAAGATGTGTGTAAGTGCGAATAGCAGGGTATCAACGTTCAAAATGTTTGGCTTCCAGAATAGGAACTATTTTTCAGACTTATTTTTATCCTCAGATTAGTGACGTCTTTCATCTTACTAACCCTTGGGACAACGGCTCATAACTACTTATTACTAGTTCGTATAAGAAAACTTCTAATTTTCTTGATTTTCTTAAATTTTTCTAATCTCATGGATGTAATTTTTCACTATCTAAACTTTCATTATCTTATTTATGTACAAAAAATGTTTAAATGTTAAAATATTTTTATATTTTGAAAATTTTAAATTTTTATGGATTTTGGAAATTTTTTAAATTTTTAAAGAAATGTTTTGTGCTTATACAAATGATATGCAAATGATGCAAAAAATAAGCACAAACCTCCCCCAAACTTGTTTTCAACAGTGTCCTCACTGTTGCCAACAGCTATATCTACAAAACCTGTAAGTCTGGGAGGAATTATTAGTGGGGGCAACATATATAAGTGAAGAATCTCTCCCAAACTTACTCTTTTCACTCACCTCCATTCAAAAAGATGATGCAGTGATATGCAGGACATGAAGGTGAGACAGAGGAATTTTAATCCAAATAAAATGGCTCCTGTAAGAACAGGAGCTCCTCCGTGGGGTCAGTGGAAAAATACGGCTTTAGTCTATGCCCATTCACTTTGAAAAATGTGCCGTTTTTAACATTTTCTACTTCTACTGCCCCGTGCGGGTATACAGTCCGCACAACAAAAGGTCCCTTCCACCGAGATCGGAGCTTACCCGCGTGAAGGTGTGGTCGTGAATCGTAAAGAAGGACTTGTTGACCAGGTGAAAATGTTTTCCTCAAAATGTTTTTATCATGAAAAACCTTAGTCCTATTCTTTACGATCACAGCGTTATCATAAGCTTCATCGCGGGGTTCGCTTAGCTCATTTATTTGCAGCTTCCGAAAGTTGCAGGCTTGGTTTAGGTCAAAATTTATTTCCTTAATAGCCCACAATGCTTTATGCTCAATCTCGACGGGTAAGTGACATGCCTTCCCAAACACTATCCTATATGGAGACATCCCTAGGTCGGTTTTAAATACAGTTCGGAATTCCCAAAGAGTATCCGTCAGTTTGGTTGACCAGTCTTTTCTATTCTTAGCAACAGTCTTTTCCAGGATTAGTTTGATCTGTCTGTTTGAGATCTCAGCATGCCCGCTCGTTTGGGGATGATAGGGTGTAGAAAGTCGGTGGTTGATTGAGTATTTCCGCATCGGAGTCTCAAAAGACCTGTTGCAGAAATGTGTCCCATTATCGCTAATAATAGCGCGTGGGTGTCCAAATCGCGAAAAGATATTCTTTTTCAAGAACTTAATGACAACTTTCCTGTCATTAGTGCGACATGGAATGGCTTCAACCCACTTTGAGACATAATCAACCGCCAGCAGTATGTACAAATTCCCAAAGGAGTTGGGAAAGGGACCCATAAAATCAATGCCCCACACATCGAATATTTCAACAACCAGAATGGGTTGCTGAGGCATTTCATTTCTCCGGAAGATTCTATTCGTGTACTGACATTGTGTACAGGTTTTGCAATAGTCAAATGCGTCCTTGAATAAGGTCGGCCAATAAAAACCACATTGCAAAACCTTTTCCACCGTCTTTTTAGGACCGAAGTGACCCCCACAGGCCTGATCATGACAAAAAGAAAGAACACTCTTGAACTCTTCTTTCGGGACACACCGGCGAATGATCTGATCAGGACAATACTTAAACAAATATGGATCGTCCCAGTTACTTGGGATAGAAAACGGTATTTGTCCTGTTTTGACCAATCGCTGGGTATAAGTCCCGTGACAAGATAGTTCACAATATCCCTGAACCATGGTTCATTGGATACGCTCAAGAGTTGTTCGTCAGGAAACGAATCATTGATCGGCAGGGTCACAGAGGAAGAAGATATGCGTGAAAGATGGCCGGCTACTACGTTTTCACATCCTTTCTTATCTTTAATAACAAGATCAAATTCTTGTAGTAGAAGGATCCAACGTATTAGTCGGCCTTTTGCATCTTTCTTCGCCAGAAGATGTTTTAAGGCGGAATGGTCAGTATACACAACTATAGGTGAGCCAATTAAGTAAGGCCTGAATTTTTCTAATGCAAATACAACCGCTAAAAGTTCTTTTTCGGTGGTTGTATAATTGATTTGTGCATCATTCAAGGTCTTACTTGCATAGTATATCACGTGTGGCATCTTTTCAATGTGCTATCCTAAGACTGCACCTACTGCAAAGTCGGATGCGTCACACATCAGCTCAAAGGGGTAGTCCCAATTTGGAGATGATAGAACGGGGGCTGAAGTGAGGGAGTGTTTAAGTGAGTCGAAAGCTGTCTCAAAGTCCGAGTCAAAGTGGAAAGTCGTATCCTTGGCCAGGAGAAGAGTTAAAGGTCTAGCAATTTTGCTAAAGTCCTTAATGAATCTCCTATAAAAGCCCGCATGGCCAAAGAAAGATCGAATATCTTTGACACTTTTGGGATGAGGGAGGTTTTGAATGACATCTATCTTAGCTCTGTCAACCTCAATGCCTTTCTGTGAAATAACATGTCCAAGAACAATTCCTTCTTGGACCATGAAATGGCATTTTTCCCAGTTCAAAGTTAAGTTCTTCTCTTTGCAACGAGTAAGAACAGCGCCAAGATTCGATAGGCAATCAGAAAAGAGTCTCCAAAAATTGAGAAATGGTCCATAAAGATCTCCAGAAAATTCTTTACCATATCATAGAATATCCCCATCATACACCGCTGAAAGGTAGCGGGTGCATTGCATAACCCAAAGGGCATGCGACTGTAAGCAAAGGTACCAAAAGGACAAGTAAAAGTGGTTTTATCTTGATCCTTTTTGGCGATGGGGACTTGATTATAGCCTGAGTATCCGTCCATAAAACAATAATACTCTCGTCCTGCTAAGCATTCCAGCATTTGATCAATGAATGGTAGAGGAAAGTGGTCTTTCCTCGTGGCAGCATTGAGTTTTCTATAATCAATACATACACGCCACCCAGTTTGGGTGCGTGTCTGAATCAACTCATTTGCCTCATTGGTTATAACAGTGATACCGGATTTCTTAGGGACAACATGTATAGGACTCACCCATTGGCTATCGGAGATGGGGTATATAATACCATTATCAAGGCATTTGACGATCTCTTTCATCACCGCTTCCTTCATGACGGGATTCAACCGTCTCTGTGGTTCTTGGGTTGGTCTGGCATCATCCATCACATGTATATGATGTTCAACAATCAAGGGACTAATCCCTTTGATGTCCGCCATAGTCCAACCAAACGCCTCTTTATTTGATCTCAATACCGATAAAAGTGCATTCTCTTGCTCTGATGCTAGAGAAGTGGATATTATAACCGGTAAAGACTCCTTCTCATCTAAATAAGCATATTTAAGATGAGAAGGTAAAATTTTGAGATCTAATATAGGCGGAGAAATGATAGAAGGAGGGATCATCGAGTGATTTTTAGAATTACAAAGAAGCTCGGAGCCTGTGAAAGATACAGACTCGGGTGGAGAAAAGTCAGGAGTGCAGGACTCAAGTGTAGGAAAAGTGCCCTCACTAAGATCATATGTAAGGTCAAACAGAGATGTGATAATATCGTCGAGATCAGTAAAGCAAAGTTCCTCAGCTCCGCAACTATCGGGAGCGATCTCGTGGACAGAGCACACATCTAGAATATGAGCAGAGGGTTCTGATGGCTGACTTCCAACTTTGTAGATATTTAGTTCAATGGTCATATTTCCAAATGATAAGTTTATTGAACCATTCCTACAGTTTATAACAGCGTTGGAAGTGGCAAGGAAAGGACGACCCAGAATCACCGGAATTTGGCCCCGGGGGTTTGCTACAGGTTGTGTGTCGAGTACAATGAAGTCTACAGGGAATACAAATTCCCCGACCTTTATCAACGCATCCTCTAGTTCACCCCTTAGTTTGGTGATTGAACGGTCTGCCATTTGGAGAGTGCAGTGAGCAGGTTTCAGCTCTCCAATCCCTAATTGCTCATATACAGAATATGGAAGTAGGTTAACACTTGCGCCAAGGTCCAAAAAAGTACGATTTATGTTTTTACCCCAATAGAAATCGATATTATAGGACATCCTGGGTCCTTTCGTTTCTTTGGTAGCTGGGGGATAAAAGCAGTGCTAATATTATTAGACATAAAGACCTTCTTTGGCACTTGAGTCTTTCTCTTCCTAGTGCACAAGTCCTTAAGAATTTTCGTATAAGCGGGGACTTGTTGAATCGCATCTAGGAGAGGGATGTTATTGTTAACCTATTTGAACATTTCCATAATTTTCTCCATATGAGGACTCATTCTGTTACCCCTTAACCGATTCGGGTAAGGAGCTTTCCCAATAAGCGCCGGGTCCATCATAGGAGAAAGAAGAGTGGGTAGACGAGATCCCAAAAAAGGAGTGGGAACCGTCTGTGGAGAACTAGAAGGGCTATACTGAGGTGTCGAGCCTAGTGGGAAATAGAGAATAGGCCCGCGAGAAGGTGGTGGGGTAGAAGAACAAGGATCAGAAGTAGAAGTGTGTGTGTGAGGAAAGGTCTCAGCCGAGGTGTTAATGATAGGATTTTCAATATCATCAATTCCTTCCCCGACATGATTGTTCAGCACTCTTCCCGATCTCAACGTTGTGATGGCATTTACATTGTAATGCAGGATTCTGTAGGGGTTGAGAAGGAAGCTTCCCTTTTTCTCTCGCACTCATTTCGGCTTTAAGTCGTGCGATTTCAGCTTCCATCGATCTGATACTCTCAGCTTGGGACGCTGAGTTTTTCTTTATCTCACTGACGGAAGTTCTGACCTCAGCCGAAACCTCTATGAAATTTGACAAAAGTGATTTCATGGTTTGAGTGAATTGAGAGAGTTCGTTAGAACCAGTCAACTGCATAGGATTAGACTGTGCAAGAGTGTTAACCTGGTTGTGGAAATTTTGTGACTGGTAGGGGTGCTGAGTGAGTTGAAGTGGTTGTTGTAGTGGTGGAAGAGCCCTTTGGAAATTATTTTGGCTTGGAACCATGTTTTGAGATTGTTGTTGGTTCCAAGCAAAATTCGGATGATTCCTCCAACCCTGATTGTATGTGGAAGAATATGGATCGTTTCTAGGTCTTTGAAATGCGGCATTTGTATGCTCGTGACCTTGAAACGCAGAGTTTAATGGACATTCTTCCGTTAAATGAGACGGATCAGAACAGCAGCCACATACATTTTTGGGGAGCGGCATTGGGTTTAGGGAGGCTGCAGAAAATTTGTGTTCCATAGCGTCGAGCTTCTTTTGCATTGCTGCCATCTCAGCTCGAACACCTATGGACACATCTATTTGGTGTACGCCACCCCTATTCAATGATTGGGTTCCACTCTCCCACTGTAGTGATTTTTCAGCGAACTCTTCTAAAAATTTCCATGCTTCCCCATCATCCTTGGTCATAAAAGTACCTTGACACATGTTTTCAAGGTTCTGTTTAGTGTTTGGGTTAATGCCCTCATATATGATTTGGCAAAGATCCCATCTCGGGATGCTGTGATGAGGACATTGAACCAAAAGATCCTTGAAACGTTCAAAGCATTTTGAAAATGGTTCAGTAAGGAGCTGGGTAAATTGATTAAGTTCGCTACGGATTCGAGCTGTCTTTTGCATTAGGTAAAATTTCTTAAGGAATGCCGCTACAAATTCTTCCCAATTCGTGATAGAGTGTGCGGTAGTGTTATATAGCCACTTCTCGACTATATCGCACAAAGTAAATGGAAGAAGTCGTAGACGCATAGCATCCACTGAAAGTTGTGACGTACCCATCATTGCGCATACATTTTCAAATTTGGTAATGAAAACGTAAGCATCCTCAGTCTCGAGTCCGTGGAATTTGGGTAAAAGGTTGATGTATTGGGGTTTAATTTCAAAATTATCCCCGTTGGCTGGTGGAATGGATAAGCAGGTCGAAAGAGGACCTCGCAGTGGATAGCACCTCTCTTGGAGAGAGATACGGGGTGGATTCTGCGCACCAACGGACGACAGCAGATTAGTGTTAAAGAAGTTCGATGGAGGTGGATCCATCGATGTGGGTGTGGTGGTGGGTAAAGAAGAAGAAAATGGAGAAATACCGACTTCGGAGTCGATAAAGGGTACGCAGACTAAACGGGCACTAGAATCCCATGTCTAGCCTATCTTGTACTAAAAAGGGTTAGTACAAGTGGCAGCGTGAATTTATAATTAGGGGTAATGAATGAATGAATGCGGTGTTTGTTTTGAAAAGTGGATGGATTTTTGAAAATATGATGCAACACAACAAATGCAACACACAAAACCCTAATTCTATTGGTCGCCTAGGTCAAATCTCTAGACCGCTCCTAACTGCCAGAAGACAAGACGCAGGATAAATCCTCCACTGCCTCTTTGTCTCTCCTGTGGCCAGGTAAGTGCCAGGTAAGTGGGAGGTTCTCCACTACGTAAGTAGTGGGCCTAATTAAGTAACCACTAGCCTTCGACACACTTGCCTTAGACACCACAAGAGAAACGCGGATAAGCAATGAATTACCCACAGCCTTCTTCTGTCCTAAGTGAGCGCGATGGTCCTTAGAGTCATCTCTAGATCTTTTTTAGTTAATTGGGGTAAATGCGGATGCAATTTTGCGATTTTCGGGGCTTAGGAAGGGTAATGAACTCCCTACCTAATCTGGATTTGGTCTTTGCCCCTTAATGTCTATATTAATTATGCAAACAACCACTAAAATCAAAACAAGCACAATTTAATTTTTCTTTTTGCGCGCTGCGATTTTTGCAAAGAAGCCTGCAAAAAAAATGTTAATTGGAGCAGATTTAGGAAGGAGATAAGAAAGATAGAGGTTACCTGCCAAAACTTGTACAGAGATCTTCTTGAGAAGCCGCGGAACCGCCGCAGTAAGGAGATAGGGCCGCGGAAACGCAGTGGCTTAGTGAGATCACTGCACGAAATTTTAACAGAGAGCTTCTGTTGATCCCCTGAGTCCTCTGGAACTCTCCAAATAATTTTCCAATTGCACAGCAAGCTCCAGATTTTCCTTGCAAAACACCACAACAAATCGTTTAGATTTTGCGTGAATTTTGATTACAAAATTACAATAGAATAAATCTTTCAATTCAAATTTCAATATGAAACGAATTAGCGCGCGATCCCCGGCAACAGCGCCATTTGATTGATTCTTAATTCCGATTGTGTCGTGTAATTCGAATAAGTTTCTTTGTCTCGGTATTTAGAAAATGAATAGAATTCACAATCAAAGAATTATTTGACCGCAATCAACTACGGTGTCAGATGTAGATCGTTAGCGAGTGCAGATCGTCCACAAGGATTGTGCGATTCGTTTGTAATTTTGATTTTTTTGAATTGAAAAGTTAATAGAAAAGAAAAGAAAACATGATTCAATATTTTTATCGATGGGTTTCAAGTGTCACTATTCTAATCAAGAATCAAGAAAATGATAAACATCGAGAATCGAGTTTCGATAGAAATCTAATCTCTTTAGGGTTTCAAGATTTGAAGTAAAGTTCGTAGGAATCGAGTAAATTGTAGATGTGATGAAGATTCAAGATTACGATTTCTTATCTAGTAACAAATTGATGCTAAATCGATGTCGAATTCATCGAGGATCAAGGATCTTGCGAGGAATTAGGGTTCCTCATCCTATCCTTTGTCCTTTCGATGAATAACATTCACTAAATAGCTTCTTGAAAGTCGAATGATCAATTGTCGATCTCTAGATCGTGCGAAAGGAATCAAGAACACATTCGCATCGATATAGATCATCGATCAATCGATTTTCAAGAATTTACAATTGTTTTAAGACTTAAGGAAACGTTTAACAATTCATCAACATCATCATTTTACAATTGTTTCGATTCCTCCACGAGCGGAGTTTTATTCAAGCATCATCACAAAGTACATATTCAAGAATCGAAATGAATCAAAATGCTTGAATTAAAAATAAGCAAGTTAAAGAATCTTCACCTTCATTACATCAACAAGTAGTTACAACTCTCAAGATTTACAAGAAGTAGGAACTTCGCTCGTCGAATCTTGCATCGCTCGGCTTCTTGAGTCTTGGATCGCTTCGATCTCGTGCTCCGTTGAATACCGGCTTTGCTTCTAAAGGATATTTCAAGACTTGCTTTGCTTGAACTCCATGGATCTTGAATTGGGTATTTCTAGATTGGGTTAGGATTAGGGTTTGGAGGTGGCAAGAATGTGGGTAGATGAAGAACTAGGGTTTCTAATCAACAACTAATGATCAACCCACAAATGATTGATTTACAATATATGAGTCTATCTAAGATTTTTGAGATATTTTTCCATGAGTCCTTAGGGGTCTATTTATAGGTTTTCCAAACCCTAGGTCTAGGTTTTTGAATTTGTAATTCCCTCCAAAAGTTTGTTGTAAGTTAGTTAGGAGCTTAGCTTAGACTTTAAGCTAGGAATGTTTAGCTTAGAAACCCTAAGTTTGCTGAACTGGCAGAAACTTCAGGAGTATTCTGGAACTTGTAATGGCTTGAAGAGCTTCTGGAAGTGAGGTAGGAGTTTTGAAGCAGTTTTAGGGTGGTGACGTGGACAAGCCGCCGCGGAACCGCGGCGCAAGGCGGCTCCTGCCGCGGTTCCGCAGCCATATGGTGGCCTTAGGGCTTGAGACTTCATATGCTGCTTTGTGTTGTCTTTAGGTGTACCTTTTGATATGTTGAATTGTGTAATTCCCTCTATATTAATACCAGATTCCAAATCCATGAGTTGGCGTCTTTTTAACAGTCTTCGTTTGTAAATTTGACCGATCTTTTGTAATGTCCTGCACAGACTTCGAAACACAAGTTGCGATATATAGGAATGATGCCATGCTATGAAATGCAGTCAATTTCCTTTATAGTGCCGGTTTTAGAGTCTAACACATGCAATCTGATATTTAACACCTGATTTGCTAATATGTGCTATATGAATGCCGAACACTTCTAGATGAGTGCAAATGATAGGGAAATTGCCGGTTAAAAGATGCAGTATTTTCGACTGATCAGGTTCCTAAAATCTCTGAAATAATAGAATTAAATTCTAATTAAATGGTCAATCAGAAGGCCACGTGCCAACACGTGACAGGCTCTTAAACCTTCTGAATTAATAGAATTAAATTCTAATTAAAGGAAATCAAAAACCTTAATTGGAAAAGTATTTCCCTAGATCTTTCCAAACAAAAATATTGTGCTCTGTAAAGTGGAGCACCGTTGGATTAAAAATCCAATGGTGATTAAAAATCACCAATCTATAGAAAGATTCTATATAAGGAGATATTTCCCTGAAATTTTTCAGGAATAACAGACAAAATATCTTTTGGATTAAAAAATCCAATGATGAATAAAATTCGCTGAGTGATCTAAAAGATCATGTTGGTTACAGAATCAATCAAAATCTTTCAATGAAAAATTGACTAAACAAACTGATTCTTTTCTTTCTTCTATAAATAGGAGCCAAGAAGAGAAGAGAAAACAAAGAGACAACAACAGAGAGAAAAAAGAAGATAATTTAATTCTCCAGAAAGAAAAGAAGGTCTCTTGAGAAAAGAAAGAAATCCTAGGTGAGAGGTCATCCTATAAGCTCCCACAAAAGAAAAAAGAGAATTTAATTCTCAAACTAAGAGTTTAACTTTTCTGAATAAGAACTTAGTTCTTCCTTTGGTTGAAGGTCTACAGAAACAGATATCTCCACAAGTTGAGAATTTAATTCACATCGGGGAGATTCTGACATGCAGATCTAAAACCTAAGAAAAGAGCTAAGTTCAGATAATTATATTCTCCCACAAAGCACATAGGAATTTAATTCCTCCAACAAAATTAAGGTTTAACCCTATAAAAGAATTTAATTCTTTCAAACATATAAGAATTTAATTTCTCTAAATAAAACTAGGGTTTAACCCTACAAAAGAATTTAATTCTTAAATAAGGGACTTAAAAACTCTCCATGCACGTAAAAGCATCAAGTACTCAGCATGGTCACATGTCAACACGTGACCATCCCCCTCAGAGATCAAAAATGAACGAACAAGATCAGGTCACGTGCTCACACGTGACCCTTGAACAGACTCTTCAAAATAAGAAGAGAAGAACAGGCTATGGGCACCATCACGTGTCCGCACGTGATAATCATGGAAATTAAGTGTTTAACACTTACCTGCATATTCTGAGAATAAAATAAAGAAAGTTTAGCCCAATTCTCAGGCGCCTCACGTGATCCCACGTGAGCGCTTCAATTTTAGTGTTTAACACTATTTTTTGAGCGCCTCGTCCCTAGTGTTTAACACTATTTTAAATATGTCACATGGGAACACGTGATCGCCGAATGTACTCTAGTGTTTAACACTATATTTGAACCAGTTTTAGCCCAAATTGGCTATGTTTTCCAGAGGCAAGACTCCCATTTTGACTGAGCCTCAAATACATTCTTGTCTTCCAAGATTGATTATCTCATATGGTATATGAGTGCTCAGCACTCAATAAAAGACAAAATATTATCAGAAACCAGACTCATGTTTAGCATTGCTAAATAATGGGGGGCTGAACCCAGACAAATGCTCAGCAGCCCAAACAAAAGTCTAATATTTTAAACCTAATTGGACTTAGCCCAAGTTGGCCATAAGTCCTCAATTCGGATTTAACTGAGCCCATGTGCTCATAATCTAATTAATTGATCTTAGTCCCAAATTGGACTACAGATTTCCCAACCAAAATTGGTTCAAGGGTACATCTGTTCACTCCTCTGATATTTGTCGTTGTAATCCTTCAACGTCTTCAGAGAGGTGACGGGTCCCGACAACCATACATTCCATGGACTATGACGTCTTTAAACTGGACTGTGGGGTCTTTAAACCCATAGACTATGATGTCCTTAACCTTGGACTGTGAGGTCTGATCGCACGCTTTTGGCGTGTCGGATGTTCAAAGTTCTAAAGTTATAACCGCGATCAGGACAGTGTCGCTATGCAGCTAGCCGGTTGAGCACGGGTCGATCCACAGGGAGATGGTTGTATATCCGTTCGAGTTTTAGACGAGTCAATAAAGAATGTGTATATGTGTGTTCAGTTCTATCCTAAGTGATACATGCAAGTATAAAGTTGTTAAGAAAAAGATACGAAAGTGTAAGCTAAAGAAATCCACACTCAAAACCTTTGAGCCGAGTCTTGACCAATTGAAGCTAGAGCAATCGGAAACAACGTGGATTAGGGGATTTAAGCACGGTATTCGTAGAATCCGTCTTATTTACCCTTGTCCTTCCGTTCTTGTCTCTTGCTTTCGCCTCCGGCCAAACCGAACACAACCGGTCGCGGTTAGGAATCACCGTTACCTTGGTAGGGTAGGGTGCCTAACGGAGCGCTTGCGTAACGTTTGGGCGGAGTTCAATGGAAAATAACGGGAAAAGGAATTGAGCAAAGAAACATTAACTTACAATATCGTATTTATTCTTAACAACAATAATTATAACCATTCACAAAACGAACCAAAAAGAGAGAACAAAAAGATAAACAAAGAAAAGAAAAGATTACAAGCAAGTAATTAAAGTGCATGGTAATAAATTGCAAGTAATAAAAGACTAGAATGAAAAATGCAAGAAAGAGATAAGCAAGAAAGTAACACTAAGAACCATAGAACTCAAGACAAGTCATGGGATCAATAGCTAACCCTTAAACTTGCAAGCTCAATCAAGAGGTTGCAAGATCAAGAGAAGGGTAAAGAACTCATGTGAAATGAAGCACAAAAGAGAGAACAAAATGATACAACCCCATGAGATCAATGACCAAAACTTAAACTTGCAAGCTCACTTAAGAGGTTGCAAGATCAAGTTAAGGTAGAGAGCTCAAGGGGGAAGCTAAGCAAAAAAGAATGATACAAAAACCCTCATCTTCATTTAACATCCACTCAATGCTCTCACTACATTTTCATGGAGGAAAGAATGAAGAAGAAGAAGAAGAAGACTAAAAACTAACAAAAAAGAGGCTTAAGAATGAACTCCTTTGCTTGGCTCAGAACTGGGGTATTTATAGGCAGGGAAATGAAAACCTAGGGCAAGAATCAGGATCCACATAAAATTACCAAACAGCCCATAAAAAATCACCCTCTGAAGAGCCTGTACGGCCGCGGTTCCGCGGCCTAAGCGCGCTTAACCGCGGAACCGCAGCCATTTAGAGAGCTTGTGCATTAATCTTTTGTCGTATCCCATGTTTTGTGGTTCTCTTCTGTGTGGTATATGACTTTTCTCATAAACTCTTCACAATTCTTCCAGAATTTCAGTAGATCAAAAGGTGATGTGATGTGGATCTTTTGCCATGATTTCCTCGAGCTCCGCGTAGATTTCTTGGATCTTGTGTTGACATTGAGCTTTGTGCATGAAAATGACAATCGATTTGCCATTTTGTCCCTTAAACTGGTATGTGGCAACACACGGATAGAGAGCGGAGACCCGTGTTTTATCTGTTGTTGGCAGTAATCCGGAATTTGTCGTACTCTTCCATGGATTTCACTGTTTAGAGCTGAGAACCGGTATTCTGCAAATATGTAGCAAACACTGATCAAAAGCACCTGCCTATAAACAAACGAGCGCAAGAATGGGCGGTATAAAATGCAATATTCTGGTATGAACAAATACCCCCAAACTTAACTTTTGCTCGTCCCGAGCAAAACCAATTATTCACAAAAAATTCCTAACCACACTTTCGCAGGGAACGCGATTGCACTGAGCACGTGCAATAAGCCGTTAAACCTCTAGGTGTCCCTAGTAGGAGGAGTGTTGTCTCCTGAGGGTTTTCAGCGGATACTACTCACAAAATCCGGTCAAGCTAGTTTTGCAAAATTACTATGATTCAAACCCTAAAGTTTTGTTTCAGAAAATAACAATTCTATTATCCTAAGTATAGACTATCGAACCTTTATTTTTCACATCTCGCTTCTTATTTAACTTAAGATTTTATATGTCTTTACGTGCAGTGCAAATAGTGTTGTTAAGTTCCAGAAGGATCGATTAAAGTCGTCATGTCACACAATAAAGCCCAGATAAAAATTTTAAAAGGATCACATAAGTTTTATAAAGAGTTAAGTATTTTTCAAGTTTTGTTTTCCAGTAAAGTTTCAACTTCAATATTTCTATCTTCCCTAACAGGAAACTAGGTCTTATTTTTCACTCCACCTTTTTCTTGTTTTCATTTCATACACACCTCTGTGAACGTGCAATAGTCTTTATCATAGAATAAAACCTTCATATCTCCGCTAGAAATATTTTTTATAAAACCTGTCTTTTGTCAAAGATTATTCTCACACAAAGAACCGTTAGGAATTTTAACTCGGAGAGAACACTTGCTTGACTTTGTTTTAAACTGGACTTTTAGGCTTCTTAACGAGCTTTGGGCCAATGCACCCAAACCAGTTGGGTTTAGGGCATTAGGTGTAGAAACACCCCAACGGACTTAATTACTCAAGTTACCTAGGTCTAAAAACAAAAGACAATTTAGCGTGAAAATCATGATGATTCAATACGAACGGAGATATAACCGGCAGTTCAATTATTATTTTTTTTTGGATAAAAGACGTGTTTAGTGGGTTCGGTGTGTAATCATTCCAATCAAGTTCCAGATGGGTTATTTTTCAGAATTAGTTCCAATTAAGGTATCAATAATATCCCTTCATATTCACTTCACTTCATAAACTATTCTTGATATTACTTATTTCAGAACAAACCTATTTGATTCTCAGAAAATCATTTATCCATTTAAAAGTTTTTAGACATAAAAGACTTGTCATCTAATTTCCAAAACTCACGACACGTGTAGTGTGATGTAAAGACGTATATCAGCTATAGTAAACTTCAAAGGAGAGTTATCTTTCAGGTTTTCAAAATCTAAAAATAAGATTTAGTTATTCTTATCTTATCAAACAAAACCGTCGAAATGTTGAATCTGAGTTCTCCCACTAGCTAACTTGACAAAGTTTTTATATTTTTTGGAAAATTTTCGATTTTTGTGGGATTTTTAATAAGGTATGTAAATGCAAAATATACAAATGAATGCGAAGGAAGAAAGGTTACCGAGCACACCCCCAAACTTAAACTTGACAGTGTCCTCACTGTCAGGCTACACCAAGAGGGTCAAAATTGTCGGCGCTCTCCCTAAAAACAAATTATATACAAAACAAAAAGGAAAACAAAAAATATATACAAAAAAGGTTCCCCCCAAACTTAAGTAAAACAGTGTTCCTACTGTTAAGCGTTGAAGTTCAGGATCAGGGGGAAAGAGAATAGTATCAATCTATACAAGGCCTTACACAGACCAAAAGTTAACACCAACCATTCAAAGATTTTATCGTTATAATGTGCTGGTTGGTGAAAGAATACAGAGAGGTAAGAACTAGAGAATACGCGAGACCGTATTGAGATAGAAGCGGGATACGGTCTCGGTATATGAGAAAAAGAATGGCGGAAGGGAGAAAGAAGTGGAATACGAACTTGAGGGTGGAAATGGAGTGAATAGATTAGCACAATTTGTGATGACCGATGTGTGAAAAGCGATTATGCTAATATATTAACCCATCGAGAAATGGGGTCAAATCCCTTAAGATTCGTGAGAAACCATGGGTACGCCGAACTCGGTAAACCAGACATATGAAATGAAAGTGAGACGGTTTCTTGCAAGGACGGAACGATGGAAAGGATGGAGGTAGGTGATTGAGGAAGGTTATCGGTTAAAGGTTCAGGAGGGTGTACACAGTCAATGAAAGGAACTGGATGAATTGAAAAATCCGACTCATCAATTAAAACTGGTTCATCCTCAAAAATATCCTCAAAAGTCTCCTCAAAATTCAGCTTATCCATGCAAATTTCATCAAAATCAAGACGCATATGGGGTTCGGGAAAAACAGTTAATGACTTAGGATGATGAATTGGAGAGAAAAACTCTGCCAAATCTACAGGTTCATCATCCAAAATATTCCCGGTGTCTATATCCTCAATCAAGTGAAAATCAATATTCTCAGACACCTCAACAAAAGCATGGATATTAATCAATTCAGGTTCTAGAGTGGAGGTGTAGAGGTCAAAAGGATTGGGTGTGGTTTCACTCGAAAAGGACCCTTCACAATCGGGCAAATCAAACACTACAAAGTCACACAACTCATTATTTGTTCTATCTTTAATCAATGAATCGTTTGGAACACTAGATAGACATTCAAAACCGGAGTTGTGGGATTCAAGTTGAAACGGGTAGGCTTGATTCGGAAGGGGGTACATCTCACTCTTTCCACTCAAATTCTCAACCTGTCCTACCGCCTCTTCATACATTGGAAAATTTGGAGCTAGTTGAAAACTAGCTGCCGGGTCACTAGGTTGTATGAGGGCGGCCATGGACGCATTCAAATCCATCATCTGTTGGTACGATGCTACCCTAAAGTCTTCCAAAGACTGTTCCAGACTAGACATGGGTTGTGAAGGGGTTTCAGTAAAAGATTCAAAGTTGTTTGGATACTGAAAACTCCCAAATGGCGGTTCAGAAGCAATGTCTAGGGAAGGTGCAAAAGTCGGGTAGGACTGGTAGGAATTGAATGGCTGGACAGGAGCAGGATCATCATTTGGATAAGAAGGTGAATGGAATTGTTGATCCCAAGAATCTGTAGTGGTGAAAGGAGTGAAAGATCAGCTACAGGATTGTTCAATATGTTCAGCGACGGACAAAGGACGACTTGCAAAAGGGGTATCAACATAAGAGGGTGGAGGAGGTTGAAAAGGTTGATATAAAGTGGATTGCGGAGGGCAAGTGTTTGTCCTAGACGCGTCTATCCGATCTTTCAAAGAGATTTTGGGCATGGAGAGATCATTCGACGTTCGGCCAAAGCAAGAACCGTAAGAAGTAATGTCTGGTTGTGGGTACCAAAGTTTGGCAAGAGTTTTACAAGGTGGAGTACCCATGATATAAATGTAGGGTTCTTAGGCACTCAAGTGAGGTCTCCCAAGCCATCAACCATGGCACTTTCAAAAATTATGGTGCCTACAAACCCTAAACCACGGATCGATTGCTAGATTTCTAGGCGAACAAGAACTAGTTAACACTTAACTAATGAGAAAACGGAAATACAACCTTTGTAGATCCGGTGCTCCACCTCCATAGCTCCGCAACGAGGTCCTCTCCGCTGTCCAAGTCAAATCCGGGCTCTAGGATCGGCTTCGTCGGAGAATGGGCAAGCTAGGTCGTCGATGTCCATGCCGAAGATGATCTACGTCGAGGCATCGCTAAATCAAGCTCCGACTTCACCAAGTCAAGAAACTTGTGAAGTAAACACACTCTACTACTTGGCAAGAGGTAGAGGATGAAGAAATAGGAAGTGGGTAGACTTTAGTTTTGGATTTCTCACTCTTTTCAAACAATCACCATTGATGGACCTTGCTTTTCTTCACTTGAAGAATGAAGAAGAAGAAGGAAAATGATATGATAAGTTAAAAGAATAAGAAAAGAAAATGAATTCTTATCATAAGTTAACCATGATCAAGTGTAGAGACTAAACTAGGGTTAGTGGGAATGGTTAGGGTTAAGGATGAGATAAGAATGGTTGACTTGAACAAAGCTTCATGAAGCTTCAACTAAAGAACAAATTTAGCCACCATTCTTTTCTCATTTCTTTTATTCATTTATCAAAAATAAAAAGGATAATTAAATAAGATAAATGAATAACAAATAAGAAACCCTAACCATTTCATTAACCAAGGTTTAATACTTTACACTTAACCAAAAAGGATGTATCATCAAACATGATACAAGCAAGTGCACAAAATCATATCGCATATGTAATGCGCACACCCGAGTGAGAAAATCCATTCTAAAGTAAACCGATACTAGTTGATGCAAAGTAATATATCAAATATATAAATATGCATTAAATCATTAAATCAACACTTGATTCAATGATCCGGTTATGTCGCACACAACCGACTAGTATACAATATATCGGCTTATCGAATCAACGCTTGAATCGATAACTAGGTTATATCACATACAACCATTCGATACATTTATCGCGAGAATAGAATACGGTATCACATACACGTATTATTCTCGGTCCTGCACATATCTCATATGCGCTCCTATTTCGTTTCGCTTGAGCCAGGAAACCTCTGTGTAGGACTCTAAAGACTCGTCAATACGCCGGCAGCGGATGATGATCATATCAAACATCCACAAGCCGCAAGCGGTCTGCTAAACGTAACGGCCACCCGGGTATTGAGCGATCTGAAGATCGACGAGCAAGTCCGCTCACACTCCAGTGAATCCGACCAGTAACACTACCGTACAGTCCGGTCTGATCGTCTGATCTGTCGCATATCTCGCCTAGGGGTGGTATACGTCAGACCCCAATAGCTCAATAAGTCGTGTCGATATGAGGTCTATAACTGTTCGAGAAACTACTGGTAACACTTACCAGTAAATCTCAGCAACCCTGGCCAGGGATTTCCTGTTATAGCCAATCGAACACAGCGCAACATCAACCCCCTATACCGGGAGAGACGAATCCCCTCCTATCGCTCATTGCCTCCATGTGACTCGGGACTGTACCCAAAAACCACCATTTTGCACGCCCTCTTGGACGTGGTAAGATGGAAATCAAAGCACAGTGGGAACCACACAAGACTCTATGACGATCTCGGGTCAACAGACTACTCTGTACCAGTGTCACCAGAGAACTGCCATCTGACGTGAGGTATAATACCATCTGGGAGTTCTCGGCGAGTCCGTCCAGTGTACCCAGTCTCTACTGAGCACCCGTATATCTCCTCTGATGTCAAACACCAATGGATATAGGATCATCCATCGCCCATCTGTATGGGTCGAGAAGGTACAGGCTAGTCTACTCTGGTATATCGATGCCCCGTCTCGATACACCCACGACTAGGGACTTTGAAGGATGTGCTTATGGACTACCATGTCCCTACTAGTATGATCCGCATCATAGTCGAGGTAGTCAAGTACAGATCCTAAGGGCTTTACCAACATGTAACAGAGAGACAATCAGTATACACGTTAAGGTAAAGTTCAACCAGATAGCATACTATCATGTCGAGCAAGAAAGTCCTCCCTATATATGTCTCAGCATCCACTACAATATACATCCTATGTATAGTAATGGCCTCTAGGGCATACATATAACTAACAATCTCCCACTTGCACTAGGGCCATCTGTAGCAGTGGTTTCAAGTATCTCATACTCAACCATCCCATAAAAGTGTCTCTCTCTGGGAACAGGTCTTTGTGAGTGGATCCGCTGTGTTGTCCTCTGAGTCTACTCTCCAAACCTCGATCACCCTGGAGATCAATCATCTCCATGATCAGGCGATGCTGCCTTAGAATATGTCTGGATCACTGATGGGACGGACGTTCCTTGGCATAAGCCACAACTCCATTGTCACACAATGGGAGGAACATAGTTCATCTCATGAACCTATATACATCCAGACTGCCTCTTTGGTAGCATCTCAAATAGCGATGTATCCAGCCTTTATCGTCTAGTATGTCACGGTATCTAGTTTGGAACTCTTCCACCATACCGTCCCTTTACTGAGGGTAAAGACAATGCCTGTGACTGACACTCAGTCGTCTTTATCACCCTGGAACACTTCCAGTGATTCTCCCTAGGATCGGTTGATACCATCTCACTACAACTAGTGAGAATCCTAACATCCAATTAAATCTATCTCATAGATCCAAAACTCAGGATTTAGAAGGTATCATCTTGATCCTATATGGAGAATCATAGTGATAAGCGGAGATTGATCGAGCGTAGCATAGGAAACTCTTTCCCTATCAAGAGTATGTCATCCACGTACTCTACGAGGATCGTCACCATACTCCCTACTACCTTTTTGTTTATACAAGGTTCATCTACCATTTTGATGATGTCAAACTCTTTGACTAATTCATCAAAACAGATGTTCCAACTCCGCGATGCCTGCTTTATCATATAAAACATCTTGCACACGTTTCCGCTGCTCCCACTGTCTACGAGGCCCTCTGGCTGTGTACTTATAGACGCTCTCTTCTAAATCATCATTTAGAAAAGCAGTCAAGACACCCAACCACCAGATATCGCAGTCATGGTATGTAGCCGTGGCAAGTAGGATCTGGATGGACTTAAGCATAGCTACTTGAAAAGGTTTCATTATTATCCATGCCTGGTCAATGAAGAAAACCTTTAACAAGTCTAGCTTTGAAAGTCTCAACTCTTCCATGTACACCAAGTAATCTTCTCAAGATATACTTGCTCCTGATGGGGATTTAACCCTTCAGATCTAGCAGCTAAAGTCCATACTTTGCTGGTGTATAAGGATTCCATCTCAGATCACTAAGCATCCAGCCATTCTTACAGAGTCTTACTCTCGATGGCCAGCTCGAAACTAGTTGAGTCATCATCTCATGATGTAATCCTCGCTCCCACTGTCATAGAGAAACCGAAGTATCTCTCAGGTGGGTGAGGAACCCTACTAGATCGGCGGAGAGGCTGAGGTTCGTTGGTATCTACTGAATCCCTTGGTTCTATCAAATCATTTGCTGTAGTTTGTATAGCTGGAACATTTCCAGTTCTACATTACAGACCTTGCCTCGAGCTTGTCCGGATTTTGCTTTTAGACATAGGCCGGACAACCCCAAATCTTAACTAACTTAAGACCTGGGCTCTTACCATACCATATCACATATGAAGTGGTAGGCAACTGATTTGATTCGAACTCTATTCAATAGGTATGCAGCTTCACAAGTGCATAACTCCCAAAAGGAAATAGGTAACTCAGTAGTACTCATCATAGAGCACACCTTATCATATAGGGTGTGATTGCTCCGCCCTGATATACCATCGTGCTATGGTGTATTCAGAGGAGTAATGCCGAGAGAGAATCTCATTCTCCTTTAGAAAAGTCCAGGATTTCCGTGCTCAAGTATTCTCCTCCTTGATCTCATCATAGGACATAATACTTATACCCGTATTTTGGTTCTCTACTTCTAACTTATATTCTGTGAATATCTCAAAAGGTTCGGACTTGTGTTTCAACAGGAACATATGACTGAATCTTGAGAGATTATCAGAGAATATAACGAAGTATAAAGAACCAGTCCTGGCATGTGTAGACAGGGGACCTGCATACATCAATATGTATCATCCCAAGAGTTCACTAACTCTTTCTCTGTTTCCAATAAACGGAGCTATGGTCATCTTATCTTTGTGACATGACTGGCGAGTTTCACAAGATGTAAATTCAAACTGATTTAAAAATACATCTATATGTAACTCTAGCCAGTCGGGTCGCATTGATCTGACCTTGTCTACAATACCTCAAGAAGGATTCGTTCATTTCTGAACTCTTCCTCTTGTGTGTGTTCCGTATACTAAGAACTGTAGTTTGATTTAGAACATTAATGCTTTTAGATAACGTGCCTGAACCGATCAACTTTTGATATAGGAAATGTTCAAAACATTATCCAACTATACAAAATTTTATCATTTCTTTACTAATAAAGAGATAGATATGATTTTTTATATCAGGTTCGTTATCTAACAACATTCGTTCAGAATCAATGTATCGGTAATACAGGGTGACAGTGACCAACAGACTTGGCTGCAACACTTGCCCCGTTTTCTGCCTCATGAAACTTATCACCCGTTCTCAGTTCTCTACCTTTCTGCAGCCCTATGTAACAGATTACATATCTGGGATCCTGATCTGGTATCACATACCCAGGACGTAAAGGATACTGAGAAACAGTTCTTTGTAACGAACACACCCGAAGATGATGCATCATATGCACTCTCTTTGTTTGGGCGGCACGGGAATTCTGGTAATCCCCAATATCCTGCTCTGTCTTATAACAATTATAAGTTGGAGCGGGACCAACGTTCCCCAGCTCAGTATAACAAGCGGGTTCGGTCAATAATCCGTATTTTTATCTTGATTAAGGCGTGATATGGTCGCTACCTGGAGAGAGAGAGAAGAAAACACTCAGCGTGTGCTCTGGCAAGAATAGATTGGTTATTATTTTTATCTAATCAGGATGGCTCCCACTGCTTTTTATCAAATCTTCCTTCAAACCCTAAAAGGAAAGACTAGCCGGGATTAATTACACACTACAAGTTCGCCAATCTTTCAGCCAGGCCAGTGTCGGTACTTTGAGGGAGGTCCCCCGTGCTTTCGCACGAACCTAATTAATGTAAACCTCGTTTTCCCAGAGGCGTAACCCCGTTAACACCTTTCTAGACACCTACTTGATCGGCTAATTGTAATGTATAAAACTCTCCCAGGAGTAACTCTTACTCGCAGCGGGTATCGGGATCCAACTATCTCATAGAAGGTATGCAATCTCATTGCAAATTTCAACACTTGAAATTCCCGATAATATTTTGCCCCTAGCTCGCTATGACCTTGACGCATGCCAAACAACCCATAGTCTGCTAGTCAAGTTCAACCCGTCATTTCCTGATTGAATTAAACCCACCCGCACGACCCTTGACGCATGCCAAACAACGCCGTACGAATACCCTAATCCAATCGCATCATATGCTGGCAGATAAGCACTAGTTAGCTACCGTACACTACGGCTTGACGCATGCCAAACAACCGCAGCACGAATACTAACTAATACTTATCTGAAATGACGGAGGGCTACGACAGGTTTTTCTGAAAACCTATTGCGTAATGAACTTGATATCGTTGTAGGATCGAATGAATTTTGAAATGGAGTGCTTTTGAGGCTTTTCTTGTTTTGCTAAAGGAGTCACTCCCGGTGAAGGGATCGTCGGTCCTTTCCTCGTCGAATGAGGTGCGGGATATATCATATATATCACTGTGCAAAGCAAAAACACTTAAAAGCAATCAAAAGACAAACCGAGTGTGTAGCATCTGCCAGTTATTGCTAAAGGAGTCACTCCCGGTGAAGGGATCTCGGTCCTTTCCTCATCGAATAAGGTGCAGGATATATCATATATATCGCTGTGCAAAGCAAGAACTGTAGCTACCTGTTTTATTTTGAAATTCGATTCTACAACATCTTAGATTTCTTTTATTTCATTAATCATATTAATGAAGTCCCATCATTTAAGTACCTAAACATCACAGATAAATACGACGTACACTTATGCCATCCGCATTCGCCTCGATGTCCCCTCGTGCACCGTTAGGTTAGGTAACTAACGACAGAGCAGGGCAGGGCTAGCGCGGGTGTAAAACATAAGTAACGTCTATATAATATATCATATATACTATATACTATATCTATCACAGAACATCACATGATCACATCACAGATATCGCAGCAGAAGAAACATATGAAATATTGGATATACTAGGACGTCCGTGTTTTCAATACGAGCCAGTATAAAACACGGATTCCACGGTCGTGATGAATAGCCAAACCCACACCCCTAGACCCCTACGAGAGCGGCAAGCAACCCTACCAATTCTGGAGTTAGGAGACCCGGACTCGACTCCTCGAGTTGGTCTCCCACTGGACTCCAGAACCCGGTTACTTGTGCCCTCCTCCTTGGGTCTATCCTAGTGCGGAAAAGTAAATAATATACAAACGGTGACAACTTCCGCAACCTGGAAGCGTCCCAAATAAAAGAATATTACATACAAGTTTTTACATGAATGAAAAAGAAAAACACTCATCTCACATAAAAACCCCCGGCTATTCAAACACGACGATCCAATATAACATATCCAGCAACACATAACATCACATGTCATCAACGTAAGTAAATATGCGCATCCCAATTGTCGTTGACATATAGCAACGAAACCGGCGATATCACATATTACACTTACGGTCACAGAAAAGAAAGTGTAAAACTACAACAGTTGGAATCCGCAACCATCTCAGACATCGCATGCCTGACCAAATGAATTTCTTAGACATCGCATGCCTAACAATTATAAACCCCGCATTTTAGTCTCAAAATCGAAAACACTTTTCAATATCAAGTCGGGTAATTCAACAAGATTCCCGACATCCTGATCGAATGCTCGTCGCAAACTTCAGTAGATGGCCGCACCCCCGATACCGTCGACGAAGTGCACCAAGGCGGAACACCGCTACCGCGAGCACCCGGACGGATGCTTTCGGCGACGGGGTTCTCCTACAGTCACTTGGTCGGGGCTATGGAGCGAGGCTGTCTATTAAGTTTACCCGGCGAGTATCCGCGTACGCTACGTGATTGCGACGGACTTTTGATCACATCAAAATTCCGTGGCAACCGATCAAGTGAGACTAAATTGCTACGTTTATAACATTCATTCAGTTGTCACATAACTTATTGTGAATTCCAATTATTGTATCCCATTCCAGATAAACAGAAAATGTTAAACTTTCCGATCGAACAATCGAACACCCAAGTTTTCCCGAAACAGATCAACACATGAAACAAGTCTAACAACATTCAGTTCGTGCCTCAGTACCAACGGTCCAGCCGTAGAAGGGTCAAGCCAACGCCTCACATGTAGCACGCCGTACTGCCCCAAACCCGAAGGTTCAAAGGGCAGTTCAAGACGGTCACATAATCGAGTTAAGGTTTGTGTCTTCTAGAGGGACCATCGCGTTACTTGCACTACTTAGAACGTCGTTAAACTACGGAAAAATCCAACACTTGGAAATTTCCCGACAGGGGAAAAATTGGGTATTTATATCCGGTCGAACTTTTTAACATATTCAAAAAATTATCCGGAACGACACATAGACAAAGTTTGACAATCCGATCGAATATATGAACTCCCAATACAACCCAAAATACTCAACTCTTTATTTCAGATTAAAAATTCCCAGGAAAACCAGCACTGAAAAATAGGAGTTACTGTGCAAAATTGAGTGCCTAATAAGACAAAACGGCGGCGTAAGGGCCGCATTAGCACGCTAATGCCGCGGTTCCGCCGCACTTTAGAAAGATCATTAGGTAATTTTTGCATCGTAATTCTTAGATTTACCTGCTGATTTTTCTGCATATTTTTAATTTGCAAAAATCCACATTTTACAAAAAAGTACAGAGAGCAATTTGGAAATCGGATTTCGGTTCGATCGGACTTCAAACTCCGTCTACGCTTCGCCTAAGGCTCTAGCTAGTCTCTGATACCACTGTAGGGTTCCTAGGCACTCAAGTGAGGTCTCCCAAGCCATCAACCATGGCACTTTCAAAAATTATGGTGCCTACAAACCCTAAACCACGGATCGATTGCTAGATTTCTAGGCGAACAAGAACTAGTTAACACTTAACTAATGAGAAAACGGAAATACAACCTTTGTAGATCCGGTGCTCCACCTCCATAGCTCCGCAACGAGGTCCTCTCCGCTGTCCAAGTCAAATCCGGGCTCTAGGATCGGCTTCGTCGGAGAATGGGCAAGCTAGGTCGTCGATGTCCATGCCGAAGATGATCTACGTCGAGGCATCGCTAAATCAAGCTCCGACTTCACCAAGTCAAGAAACTTGTGAAGTAAACACACTCTACTACTTGGCAAGAGGTAGAGGATGAAGAAATAGGAAGTGGGTAGACTTTAATTTTGGATTTCTCACTCTTTTCAAACAATCACCATTGATGGACCTTGCTTTTCTTCACTTGAAGAATGAAGAAGAAGAAGGAAAATGATATGATAAGTTAAAAGAATAAGAAAAGAAAATGAATTCTTATCATAAGTTAACCATGATCAAGTGTAGAGACTAAACTAGGGTTAGTGGGAATGGTTAGGGTTAAGGATGAGATAAGAATGGTTGACTTGAACAAAGCTTCATGAAGCTTCAACTAAAGAACAAATTTAGCCACCATTCTTTTCTCATTTCTTTTATTCATTTATCAAAAATAAAAAGGATAATTAAATAAGATAAATGAATAACAAATAAGAAACCCTAACCATTTCATTAACCAAGGTTTAATACTTTACACTTAACCAAAAAGGATGTATCATCAAACATGATACAAGCAAGTGCACAAAATCATATCGCATATGTAATGCGCACACCCGAGTGAGAAAATCCATTCTAAAGTAAACCGATACTAGTTGATGCAAAGTAATATATCAAATATATAAATATGCATTAAATCATTAAATCAACACTTGATTCAATGATCCGGTTATGTCGCACACAACCGACTAGTATACAATATATCGGCTTATCGAATCAACGCTTGAATCGATAACTAGGTTATATCGCATACAACCATTCGATACATTTATCGCGAGAATAGAATACGGTATCACATACACGCATTATTCTCGGTCCCGCACATATCTCATATGCGCTCCTATTTCGTTTCGCTTGAGCCAGGAAACCTCTGTGTAGGACTCTAAAGACTCGTCAATACGCCGGCAGCGGATGATGATCATATCAAACATCCACAAGCCGCAAGCGGTCTGCTAAACGTAACGGCCACCCGGGTATTGAGCGATCTGAAGATCGACGAGCAAGTCCGCTCACACTCCAGTGAATCCGACCAGTAACACTACCGTACAGTCCGGTCTGATCGTCTGATCTGTCGCATATCTCGCCTAGGGGTGGTATACGTCAGACCCCAATAGCTCAATAAGTCGTGTCGATATGAGGTCTATAACTGTTCGAGAAACTACTGGTAACACTTACCAGTAAATCTCAGCAACCCTGGCCAGGGATTTCCTGTTATAGCCAATCGAACACAGCGCAACATCAACCCCCTATACCGGGAGAGACGAATCCCCTCCTATCGCTTATTGCCTCCATGTGACTCGGGACTGTACCCAAAAACCACTGTTTTGCACGCCCTCTTGGACGTGGTAAGATGGAAATCAAAGCACAGTGGGAACCACACAAGACTCTATGACGATCTCGGGTCAACAGACTACTCTGTACCAGTGTCACCAGAGAACTGCCATCTGACGTGAGGTATAATACCATCTGGGAGTTCTCGGCGAGTCCGTCCAGTGTACCCAGTCTCTACTGAGCACCCGTATATCTCCTCTGATGTCAAACACCAATGGATATAGGATCATCCATCGCCCATCTGTATGGGTCGAGAAGGTACACGCTAGTCTACTCTGGTATATCGATGCCCCGTCTCGATACACCCACGACTAGGGACTTTGAAGGATGTGCTTATGGACTACCATGTCCCCACTAGTATGATCCGCATCATAGTCGAGGTAGTCAAGTACAGATCCTAAGGGCTTTACCAACATGTAACAGAGAGACAATCAGTATACACGTTAAGGTAAAGTTCAACCAGATAGCATACTATCATGTCGAGCAAGAAAGTCCTCCCTATATATGTCCCAGCATCCACTACAATATACATCCTATGTATAGTAATGGCCTCTAGGGCATACATATAACTAACAATAAAGAGAGAAAGAAAGAAAGGCAGAGAAAAGGAGGGGAAAAACAATGTGATTTTTTTTTTTAGTTTTTAACAAAAGAATGAAATATACACACAAAAGAATCTAGACAAAAACAATCACGACACAAAAATACCACACACCTAATCATTCTAGGGTTCACCTAGGTCAACTAGACCTGCTCCAGAACTTGATTGTCGAAGTAAAACTGTGTCGAGAAACGGGCTTAAGATACACTGATCACGAGGCCAGGTAAGTGCAGAGATAAGGGGAGGTTTTCCAACGCTTTCGCGAAGTTCCTTAATTAAATAACCCTTTCTCTTTTGGCGGTTTCGCCGTTAACACTTTCCTAGACACCCCGTAAACAATATACCGTTAAGCGAGGTTCTAAACACAGTTAACTTCTCCTAGTGAGCGCGAAGTCCTTAAGGCTTAAAGTCTAGTTTCTTTTAAATTTTGTGCGGGTAAACGTTATGCTCAAGTTCGTGATTTGGGGGCCACGGAAAAGGTGATGAAATCATTTACCGTATGTTGTAGGGTTCGCTTGCCCTTAAGTCTGTATTAATGTATGCAATGCGCAATTCAATAAAAATTCTATAAAGAATCAAACAATCGTTTTTTAGTTTAAGCACGGCACTGCAACAAATACGGGTTAGTCAATTTTTAGCGTTTGCTAGCGAACCTGCAAAGAATCCTGCAAAGAATAGTATATTGGATGCGTCGGATTTGAGAAGAAGGTGTTAGTAAAGTACGTACCGTTAAGTTTTTGGGTTAGGAAACCCCCGTTGAATTAAATACGGTAATCTTGAAAAGTTCGCTTGCGCGGGTCAAACTACCCGGATCTTTGGCACTATACTTTGCAATCACCTTAGCCTTGAACGTACACTTTGCTCCCCACAATCGCAGTTCGCAAATCTGCAAAAATCTGCAGACTTGCTCACAAAAATTATCAAAAAAACAAAAAGATTTTTTATATTTTTTTTATAAATATATACAAAAAGAATATTAAACCGAATAACAAGAAAGAAAATACGCTACCGTCTCCCCGGCAACGGCGCCATTTGATCGCACGCTTTTGGCGTGTCGGATGTTCAAAGTTCTAAAGTTATAACCGTGATCAGGACGGTGTCGCTATGCAGCTAGCCGGTTGAGCACGGGTCGATCCACAGGGAGATGGTTGTATGTCCGTTCGAGTTTTAGACGAGTCAATAAAGAATGTGTATATGTTTGTTCAGTTCTATCCTAAGTGATATATGCAAGTATAAAGTTGTTAAGAAAAAGATACGAAAGTGTAAGCTAAAGAAATCCACACTCAAAACCTTTGAGCCGAGTCTTGACCAATTGAAGCTAGAGCAATCGGCAACAACGTGGATTAGGGGATTTAAGCACGGTATTCGTGGAATCCGGCTTATTTACCCTTGTCCTTCCGTTCTTGTCTCTTGCTTTCGCCTCCGGCCAAACCGAACGCAACCGGTCGCGGTTAGGAATCACCGTTACCTTGGTAGGGTAGGGTGCCTAACCGAGCGCTTGCGTAACGTTTGGGCGGAGTTCAATGGAAAATAACGGGAAAAGGAATTGAGCAAAGAAACATTAACTTACAATATCGTATTTATTCTTAACAACAATAATTACAACCATTCACAAAACGAACCAAAAAGAGAGAACAAAAAGATAAACAAAGAAAAAAAAAGATTACAAGCAAGTAATTAAAGTGCATACTAATAAATTGCAAGTAATAAAAGACAAGAATGAAAAATGCAAGAAAGAGATAAGCAAAAAAGTAACACTAAGAACCATAGAACTCAAGACAAGTCATGGGATCAGTAGCCAACCCTTAAACTTGCAAGCTCAATCAAGAGGTTGCAAGATCAAGAGAAGGGTAAAGAACTCATGTGAAATGAAGCACAAAAGAAAGAACAAAATGATACAACCCCTTGAGATCAATGACCAAAACTTAAACTTGCAAGCTCACTTAAGAGGTTGCAAGATCAAGTTAAGGTAGAGAGCTCAAGGGGGAAGCTAAGCAAAAAAGAATGATACAAAAACCCTCATCTTCATTTAACATCCACTCGATGCTCTCACTACATTTTCATGGAGGAAAGAATGAAGAAGAAGAAGAAGAAGACTAAAAACTAACAAAAAAGAGGCTTAAAAATGAACTCCTTTGCTTGGCTCAGAACTGGGGTATTTATAGGCAGGGAAATGGAAACCTAGGGCAAGAATCGGGCTCCACATAAAATTACCAAACAGCCCATGAAAAATCACCCTCTGAAGAGCCTGTACGGCCGCGGTTCCGCGGCCTAAGCGTGCTTATGCCGCGGAACCGCGGCCATTTAGAGAGCTTGTGCATTCATCTTTTGTCGTATCCCATATTTTGTGGTTCTCTTCTATGTGGTATATGACTTTTCTCAGAAACTCTTCACAATTCTTCCAGAATTTCAGTAGATCAAAAGGTGATGTGATGTGGATCTTTTGCCATGATTTCCTTGAGCTCCGCGTAGAGTTCTTGGATCTTGTGTTGACATTGAGCTTTGTGCATGAAAATGACAATCGATTTGCCATTTTGTCCCTTAAACTGGTATGTGGCAACACACGGATAGAGAGCGGAGACCCGTGTTTTATCTGTTGTTGGCAGTAATCCGGAATTTGTCGTACCCTTCCATGGATTTCACTGTTTAGAGCTGAGAACCAGTATTCTGCAAATATGTAGCAAACACTGATCAAAAGCACCTACCTATAAACAAACGAGCGTAAGAATGGGCGGTATAAAATGCAATATTCTGGTATGAACAGGGTCCTTAAGCCCATGAACTATGATGTTCTTAACCTTGGACTGTGGAGTCCTTAAACCCATGGAATATGATGTTCTTAACCTTGGACTGTGGGGTCCTTAAGCCCATGGACTATGATATCCTTAACCTTGGACTGTGGGGTCCTTAAGCTCATGGACCGTAATGTCCTTAAACTAATGGACCGCAATGTCCCTAAACTCAACAATAAAGCCCAAATGCTCTTTTGTTGGATCTAAATGATCCCGTTAAGTTGATCTTAGTCTAAAATTAGACTAACGTGTCCTTAACAAATTGTTAAGTTGATCTTAGTCTAAAATTAGACTAACGTATCCTTAACAAACGTTTAAGTTGATCTTAGTCTCAAATGAGACTAACGTATTCTTAAACCCAACCCCAAACCCAAATCTAAAAAGATACGGATTTGGACTAATCCACGCCCTACGGGCGACAACATAAATTAGTCTCCGTATACAATCCACGGGCAACCAAAAACAAAACAAACACCCATGACACGAAGTGACCATCTAGAGAAGGAGAAAGTTGTTACCGCGATGCGGTAGCATAATTAACTGCAGGGGCTTGCGCCTGCAGGGAAGAACGTCCCCACAATCAAAAACTCCTCAAACGAGGGGGAATCTGACGAAGTCTGCTGCATCGGCCACATCCGTCTAAACCTTCGATACACGGTGTCATAAATCAACTTGGCATCTTCGGAGAGGTGGACGGATAGCCCCAATTAGCATCTGCCCTCGGAATTCAGGCCCGGACGTCCCAACGTCCCAGTCGCGTCTTTCGGCGGAGAACATTCCCATTTTCCTTTTTGACCATAACAACATTAGCCACCCAATCCGAGTAGTCCAGGTTCCTGATAAAGTCGGCAGCGAGCAACCGGTCCACTTCCTCCTCTATCGCCCTTTGTTTTATTGGTGCGAAACTTCTCTTCCTTTATCGGATTGGCTTGTGTAACAACCCTAATTTTTCTATACCAAAATTTTTCAAATATTTTTTCAAAAATCCACAAAGGGGTATTTTAGCATGAGCACAAGATATAGGTAATTATTTTGTTTTTAATTACAAGCTACAAGAATATAATAACTCCATTTTTAGTGTACAAGAATTTACTTTAAATTTAATGTATACAAGGAGTATTTATTCTTGCTGCTATCAGTTTAAGTAATTAAATACCACAATAATTATAAGAAGGAGCTTGTAGCTCATTGGTAATACCTTGCACTGCTGAACCAAGCCACCAGAGTTCGAATCCCATACCCCACATTATTTTTATATTATTTTGTTTTAATTTTTTGGAAAGTCAACAGTCAAACCGTCATAACTCACAAACTTTATACTGAACCCAAAAAGTTAAATATACCAAAATTCCCCCCAGGAGATGACCCACCCGATGGTACCCCGACTCGGCCCGACTCGGCCGGACGGCCGAGTCGTCAACACGGAATTTTTTCGTGTTGACTTGGTCATACCCCCTGCATACTTTATTTTTTGTGATCGGTTACCGAATGCACAATAAATCACTTTTACTCCCAATTTTAATGAATTTTTAATGAATTTTTATATTTTTAATATTTTAAAACCCTAACCCTAGTCTAACCTTATATAAACCCCCCTATCCTCTACCCTCTCACCCTATATTCCTAAGTCCAATCTCCCAAAATCTCAAGAGAACTCGGTACATTAGAAAACGAGCGAAAGGCGAAGCGCTGCCGAAATCGACGGCGAATTCCGGCGATCGTGCTAGGACTCTTCACGACGATTCGACACCCGGCAAACCCTCTACCTCCCTCTCACTCTCTAACGTGTCCAAAACCCGTAAGTCCCCCTCTTTCTTTCTTTCTTTTCTTTTAAGAAAAATACGACTTTTTAAAACCCGACGGAAATCGGAACAAACCGATTTCCGATTCGGTTTTCTATCAAAACTCACTTGTCACAAATTCCATAATGCTTAAACATATGCATGTTGACTATTAATCACTTAAAAATCAATTTGGATAAAGTTTTTCACATGAAATGATAACGTTTCCATTTATCGTATTTCTTTCACTTAAATACCACAATGTTTAGTTATCACATTTAACCCTTAACAATTGCTATACCTTAACATAGATCACAAGGTAATGACGTACCTCCACACACACGCAATTACAACCCTAATTGATATCATCAAAACTTAGAATACGATAATACAAGACTTTTCATTAAAATACCATTTTCTTTATAAACCTTTTCTAAAGTTCTAAGTTGTTCACAATTTTAAAACAAAATCTTTTAATAGGAAAATACGATATGTCATGGATATCGATCGTTTATCTAAACTGACTTTGTGGTGTCTAGGCTAGGCAAGTGAGCTTGGGTAACTTTAAAAGGCCCGCCTCACGATTCGTGAGCGGATCCCTCCCTCCTCACTTGTACTTACCTGGCCGCAATTGACGGTGAAGAGGCGATTTGAGGCTTCTAATGACTTATCGTTTAGACCCTTTAGAAATCGGTTAGTTGGCTTAGGAAACCTTAGAATCTAAAATACGGAAATTTACACCCTTTTACAAATAAATACCTCATTTTTATGAAACCGTTTTCTAAATGACTAGTATTTATTAAATCTTTGCAAAGCGCCACTACAACCCACCTTTGGGGAACTTGTTAGGGATAGTACGATTTATCGTGCACCCTCAAGCTTAGTAGTGCGAGATTCAGACCTCCGCAAGGAGCATTCGGTCTCGAAAGGTTTAAAATACGACATTTAAGAAGAAAAAAAATGAGATTTTTGAAAATAAAATATTTATTTAAAATTATTCTTGTATTTATATATATATAATTATCATTTAAACGCCTATTTTGTTATAAGATAAAGTTTCCACCTTTTCCTAAAAAAATTACAAGATTAAAAGTTACATTAAAATACCATGAATTTTCAAATAAATCAATATTATAATTTAATACTTTTATTGGGATATATTCACTAGAATAACACAAATAAAAGTTACACTCATTATAACAATAAAGACGAATAATAAATACTTGGGGTGTATCTTGAAAACTATACAAAAGTATATTTACATAAAACCCCCTCAAGTTTTATAATTTACAATAAGGACCCTAACAATTATAGAACTTCAAATTACATTTCTTTTAGTCTGACTCGGGTTTGAGTCTGATTATTTCTGACTGGAATATGATTCAAGTCAATCTATATTCTTTAATATTCCAACTCAATATGAACACATGAATTCCAGAATCCAGTTATCAATCTATATTCTTTAATATTTCAACTCAATATGAATACATGAATCCCAGAATCCTGTTAACAATCATTACAACTTGACTGAATCAAACCATGGATATACATCCATTATTCCGTTATTCCATTTACCTGATTATGCAGTTACAACATGTTTACTGATATCATGGTTTTGATCAGTCATCCAACTTATACAATACAATACTATAATACAATCATAACACTACGGGGTTTAAGGGGTAGACTGGTACGGAATATGTTAAAGGTGGCACGAGGTGGTCACTTAAGACGTAATTACATCCATGCCGTTGATCCGTGGTATTATCGACGGAGCCTTGTACTACAGGTTACCAAGGTCCCCGGTGTAAGTGGGACTCCCCTCGTATACACTGGTATCTTCTGTACCAGGCTACAAACGACAACGTTAATACAATATTACAATATTATAATACAACATTAAAAGCGCTCTCTCTCTCTCTCTCTTTCTTACTTTCTGTCTATTTCTCCCTTATCTTTGGGACTTACCGAGCGACCTGTTCGCTGACGACATTCTATTTCTTTCTTCTTTGAATGTCGTCAGGTGCATTGGACCCAGCAGAGATCGAGCCCACCGGTGAAGACTTGGAGCAGTTTCACGAAGATCCCGAGCTCTAGATATTGTACCTTGTTCTTTTCAGTATTTCCATTTCCTGTTATGCCACTGTTTAGGCATCGCTTTCCATTTCAGTTGTATTTACTTTTCATGCATTGTACAAAAGAATGTTATTAATAAAGTTGCTGTTATTTCTATATCTCTTATCTCTTGTGATTTATTTTTATATTGCTTAGATACGCTTAGCGTATGTACTTCTGAGTATATACGTAGCGGGCCTCGTCGCGTCCCCTTCGCCGTACACTGGGAAGCGGGGCGTGACAGCTTGGCTTTCGGGTCGACCCCGAGCTTATGGGAGATCACCTTGGGATTGATTCCGGGCATGTCCGCCGGAGTCCAGGCGAACACATCCGAGTTGTTCCAGAGGAATCGGATTAGGTCATCGCAGACTCTCCTTGTCAAGAGAGAACCGATCTGGACAGTCCGGCCGTCGACCCCTTCTATGAGGGGAACTTCTGCTAACGCTTCCACCGGCACGCCACGGATTTCCTTTTGGTCGCCGTGGGTGTCCAAGGTGCCCTGGGGATCATGCGTATCTTCAAAGTCATCGCCCTGCTCCCCGGCGGGCAATATTGAGGCGAGGCAGATTCTGGCAGTTTGCTGATCTCCATAGGCGCGGCCTATCCCCCCGTAATCTAAAGGGAATTTGAGCGCAAGGTGGTAAATTGAGATCTGAGTCCGAAGGGCGTTCAATGTAAAGCGTCCTAGGAGGATGTTATAGGACGACGAAATCTTAGCAACGAGGAATTTTACCGATATGGTTCGCGTTTTTCCAGCGTCCCCAATGTTGAGTAGGAGGGCGATTGAACCTCCGACCGGAATGGAATGGTTGGTGAACCCAGAGAGGACATCAGAGGTCGATTGGAGATCGGAGGAACCTAATCCCATACGCTAGAAACATTCGTAGATTAGGATATCTGCTGAGCTCCCTGAATCGACCAATATTCTCCGGACCTCGAAACGGTGAACTCGGGTGGCTATCACAAGGGGGTCATTGTGAGGGAGTGATATGCTGTGAAGGTCTTCCTCGGTGAAGGTGATCGGGTCATCCTTCCTGTGCTTCTTATAGGGCGGATCACTTATAACCATGACTGGTACGGGGTGGCGGTCCCCCTCACTGTCCAGAGTCGGATGCATCGAGATGACCATGATCTTACCGATTGTTAACTCTCCGGGAGGGGGTTGGTCTTTCTGCTCTTGTTCCGCCTGCCGCTTATCTCGTAGGTATTTCGCCAGGTATCCTGAGCGGATCAATTCCTCAATATAGTCACGGAGTTGCTTACAACTCTCGGTCGGGTGCCCTTGTGACCTGTGGTAAGCGCAATACGGGCCTCGGAGCCGTTTTCCCGCCCTTTGGGTTGCGGGCGGAAGCCTGAAAAACCTCTCCCCTTTAGCCTCCTCTAGCAGTTCCGTCTGGGAGATGTTCAGAAGAGTGTATTTCATGGAATCTCGGGGAATAGGGTTTTGGACGGTCGACTTTCTTTTTGTCCTCTCTGTCCCGTTTCTTTCAGTCTGCTTGGTCACCCCGGAGCAGGTTGGTGTTCACCTCTGATTCGAGTTGAATATCTCGCTCGGTCCATGCTTTTACTTCGGCCATGGTCCTAGGTTGCGCTAATGCAAAAGAGCGGAGCCACTCTTTGTGCCTAAGACCTGACCTGAGGGCAGTGATAACCGTCTCATCATGATGCTCGGGTACCTCGAGAAGGGCATTGTAGAAGCGGGTGACTTACCCCTTAAAGGATTCCTTTTCACCGCTTTTGATGGTGAACAGATAGTTGACCGTCTTTTTCTGCCGACGGTTACCGACGAAATGACCGAGGAATTGGTTAGCCAGCTCATCAAAGGTCGATATTGAGCGTGGCGCGAGCTCTCGAAACCAATCTCGGCCGGCCCGGATGAGGGTGGTAGGGAAGGCTCGGCATTGAGCCATGTCTGAGTTGTCTTAGAAACTCATGCCGCCGTAAATGCGTCCAAGTGGTCCTTCGGGTCGGACTTGCCTTCGAAGAGGGACACTTTGGGCGGTTTGTTTCTGGATGAGACACGCTCAGATAGTAGTTGTTCGGTAAAGGGCCTTGTGAGTGAGTCAGCGGAGTACCTCGCGCCTTCGCCAGCCGTATGGTTATCATGTTTTATGCCTTCGATTTTCCTTTCAAGGGCCTCCATTCGTTGTTGGTACCCTGAAGAATCTTCACAGTCGGAGCGCTTGCTACTTCCATTCCTGGCTTGCGCAATGGAGAGGCTCCGGCTCCGCTCTATCAAGTTCCTTAAATCTTCAGGATGGACCCTTCGTGGATAGTCCCGGTGCTCGTTATACGCGTGACCTTGACAAAAGTGGCGGCGTGGGTCTAACCTGGAATCAAGCGATTTGACCGACACATCCTAGGGGGGTAAGAAAATGCGTCGCGCGTTGAAGTGATAGCCCGGTCCCCCCCTCAAGATCGGGGAGTTGAGCTATCCGGCACCCAACGGGTCATGGAATCATTTCCCGGATGCGGGCCATGAATGCCGGAACCGGCACGTCGGTGTTCGACCACATCAAGATGAGCGTGAGTGAGATTAAGAGCCTGAGTATGTCCTTCCAATTCCCTGCGAACGTCGTCACCCCGGGGAGGGGATGCTGCAGTCTGGCGGGCTTGGCCGGCCAGTTGGACGCGGGAGAGTGCGTCCACCATCGTCATGAGCCTGTCGATTCGAGCGCATAAGGCGTTGATGACGTTAGGGGGAGGAGTAGGGCCGTTTTCGCCCCTGTTGTGGAGGACGGTACGGCTCATGCTGGGATCGTCGTGGTTGTCTCTTGCCATTGAATCGGAGGCGGAAAATCAACTTTTTGGTTGGAGAAGAAAGTTCCTATAGACGGCGCCAACTGATGGAGGCTGAAATCTCCCTCAGGTGTTGTCCTCCGTCGATCTGGTTGCAAGCGGTTCTGAACGGTTCTGATTGAGAGTGAAAATTGGACGTGTGGATCTCAATAGGTTGTTGGATGCCGTTGATGCCGGGCTACCTGCCAAGGAAGTCCCGGGGTAGGAAACCACCGTAGGACCCTCCAACGATCAAGTAAGTACCGGGGTATAAAGACAGCGTTGTTGGGGTCAAAAATTGCACCCCGGTTAACCAAGTCAAAATCAAAGTCAACCCCAAGTAAGCGGGCCTAATCCCCGATCAAGTGGGCCCATGCCTAAGTCGAACCCTGGGGCCGGCCTCCCCAATGCCAAAATAAAAATCATGTAATAAATAATTTTGATGTGATTTTTATGGGCATAAAACCAAATTTTTGTAAAGCCCATGGCTCATGTGTAAAAGAAATGAGCACATGAGACATGGGCTGGGCAAAATGCCATTTTGTAAAGCCCAAGGGGCTATATTTAAATGTGTAAGCCTATATAAAGCAACATGATGATGAAATAAAAAAAACAATTCATTCTCCCCAAAAACTAGGGTTTGTGCCTCCATCCTCTCTCTCCCAAGTTTTTCCTCTTCCTTTTCATTTCCCAATTGAATCAAGAGCTTAGCTCTCTTTTTTTTTTAAACTAAATAAAGTTTCACCATAAACCCACCTCCCAAGACTCCATCAAGAGAAGAAAAATGGTCTCTTTTTTTATAATCCAAGATCTAAATCTTGGAGTTTCAAGAGAACCCATTTTGGATTTCTTCTCAAAAGAGAAAGGTGAAAATCTTTTGAAGTTTAACTTCACAAATAAAATTCTTTTGGAGTATAACTCTATAATAAAATTATTTTTTTTTAGTTTAACTCCGAATAAAATTATTTTGGGAGTTAAAATCTAAATAAATTTTTTTGGAGTTTAACTCCATCACAAAAAAAAAATCTTTTGGGAGCCCTTGCTCCCTCTCACTTGAGGAAGAGGGAACTCCCACCAAGTGGGAGCTTTCTCCCTCCCACATGATGGGGAGGCTCCCCATTTAGTGGAGTTTAACTCCACACCACATAAAAATCTTTTTGGAGTTGAACTCCATTTAAAATTCTTTTGGAGTTGAACTCTATAATAAAATCCTTTTTTTTGGAGTTTAACCCCGAATAAAATTGTCTTGAAAGTTTAATTCCAAATAAATTTTTTGGATTTTAACTCAATCACAAAAAAAGAGATCTTTTGGGAGCCTCTGCTCCCTCTCACGTGAGGAAGAGCGAACTCCCACCAAGTGGGAGCTTTCTCTCTCTCACATGAGGGAGAGGCTCCCCATTTAGTGGAGTTTAACTCCACACCACATAAAAATCTTTTTGGAGTTGAACTCCATTTAAAATTGTTTTGGAGTTTAACTCTATAATAAAAAACTTTTTTTTTGAGTTTAACTCCGAATAAAATTATTTTGGGAGTTTAACTCCAAATAAAAAATTTTGGAGTTTAACTCCATCAAGAAAAAAAAGGAGAGATCTTTTGAGAGCCCCTGCTCCCTCTCACGTGAGGAAGAGGGAACTCCCTCCAAGTGGGAGCTTTCTCCCTCTCACGTGAGGGAGAGGTTCCCCATTTAGTGGAGTTTAACTCCACACCACATAAAAATCTTTTTGGAGTTGAACTCCATTTAAAATTCTTTTGGAGTTTTAACTCCATATTTAAAATTCTATTGGAGTTTAACTCCAGCATAAAATTCTTTTTGGGGAGTTTAACTCCACATTAAATCTTTTTGTGAGTTCAACTCCATTTAAAATTCTTTTGGAGTTTAACTCCAAATAAAAAACTTTTTGGAGTTGAACTCCATTTAAAACCCCTTTTGGAGTTGAACTCCATAATAAAATTCTTTTTGTGGAGTTTAACTCTACATTAAATATTTTTGGGAGTTCAACTCCATTTAAAATTCTTTTAGAGTTTAACTTCGCAATAAAAATAATTTTGGATTTGAACTCCATTTAAAATCTTTTTGGAGTTGAACTCCATTTGGAGTTTAACTCCACATTTAAAATTCTTTTGGAGTTTAACTCCGCAATAAAATTCTTTTTGGACTTAAACTCCATTTAAAATTCTTTTGGAGTTGAACTCCACATTTAAAATTCTTTTGGAGTTTAACTCCACAAAAATATTCTTTTGCATGTAAAAAAAATAATACTTAAAAAAATTAATTTGGAGCACCCCACGTGAGGGGGAGTCTCCCACCAAATGAGGGCCTTTTTTCTCTCCTCACGTGAGGGGGAGGCTCCCACTAAATGGGAGCTAATGGGAGCCTCCCCCTCACGTGAGTCGGGAGAGCCCTTTTTTCCTTTTTTTAAAATCTTTTTATTTAAAAAAAATAATAAATAAATAAAAATAAATTATAAATTATATTTTTTTAAAGGAAATAATTTTCTAAATATTTATTTATTTATTTATTTTTGTTTTTTTATATAAAAAATATATATATTATTTTTTTTACAAATGGAACAAAACAAAATGAACACGTCTCCATTATAATATGTTAAAAAAATACACACACCAATGCATCGCATTGAGTCCGCATGACCGGTTTTACATGTCAATCGGAGGTTCTCTCGCTCTAAAAGAGAGGGGTAATTAACGACAGTTTAGTCCGCGGTTGCCGAAGATTTGGATCCTCGCAATCAATAAACCCCGCCTACCTTAGGCAGGGGGAATCTGTAGTACGCCTGACAAGCGATGCATATTCCCATCTCAATGGGGTGACGAAAAACACCCTACAGATTCTGGCACGCCCGGTGGAACCAATCTCTCGTCCCATATTTCGGGTTAAACGTTCATGCGAGCTCAATCAATGTACATATCGAATGCCTGTACTAAAATCATGTTTCTATTTGCAGGTTAACAATTTCCTATTACAATCTTCGGACACAACAAAATATCTCCAAGGACGATCTCAGCTCTCAGCACAACTCCCATCTTCTACACGATGAAGATGGACACCAGGACGGTCCTTCCGGCCAGTCTCGGGCGACAGTGGGAGGAGCCACCACTACCATTTGGCTCTATTCTGTTCATGCCAGCTAACGCCGTCCCTGCTCTTCAAGCTCCGGTAACCGACAAACCGGCCTCAAAAGGCAAGAGGCCAAATGTGGTGGTCTCGAAGGAGCCCCAACCTAAACGCGAGTCGGTGTTCAAACGACTCTCCATGGCCCCAGCTGGGGGCAAAGCCGTCAGAACAAAAGAAGTTGCCAGACGTCGCGGGCAAGCCCAAGCTATACCTTTCGACGGACACGCGGGCAGATGTCTCTCAAGCCTCCCCATCACTCGGCCTATGGCGGCTTCCCGAAGAGCAGAAGCGGCTCAGATACAGAGCCAACAAAAGGGCTAGGGCTCCGGCCATATTAAAATTTATGAATTTCAAAAGCCCGGACAGCTCCGCGAAACCAGCTGCTAGTGATGAAAGGATGGCTGAATGTGTTATCCACACCGTCTACATGGTGGGCACACGTCCGAGCAACAACTTTCGCAGCAAAAGTAAGGATGGGGCAACCGTATCTCAAATCCAATCTGGTGTGAATATGGCTGCCACATTCCAAGACCGGCCTTCTCTGGAAGGGAATGAAGACCCTTCCAGTGAGGCTGATAAGCAGAGAGAGCCCTCAATTCATGAGGAGTCGGGCTCGGAAAGCAAAGATGACCCAACTTTCCATCCTAAGACCGCAGAGCGGCAACTTCTCCAGGAGCTCCGAAAGCAGCTCAGAAACAAAGACAAAGAGATGCCCAAGCTCTACTCAAAAATTGACGACTTGACAAACGTCGTCTTACAACTCATGGCCCAACTTGCCTCTCAGCCGCCCAATCAAGCGCATGGCTCTGCTCATGAACCGGGAAACGGTGTCCCGAGGCAGCTAACGCCTATTCCACAAATCCAAAGGTGGGCGGACCGCACGATAGCCAGTCGCATCCTATCTCGAGAAATATCTTGGCTACCGATGACAGCAGCCCGCTAACTCAAGATCAAATCATGGATTTGGTTGCCAACAAAGTCAAAACCTTGGTAGACGAAGCCGAAGCGCAAAAAAATATCAGCAGTAGTGGGAGACCATATCCCGCTTAGTATGATCTGGTAGAGTTTCCTAGCGGCTATGTCATCTCTAAATTCGGAAGATTTGATGGGACGGGAAATGTGAATCAGCACATCGCCCACTTTAAACCCTCATGCGGGAATATTGGGGGCAATGATGCGCTTCTCCTCCTCCAGTTCATTAATAGCTTGACCGATATTACTTTCGACTGGTACGCGAGCATACCGGATGGCTCCGTCACAACTTTCGTCCAAATGGAGTCCTGTTTCGGCAGAGGTTCATGAGCGTCAGCGATAAGATCACCATTGCCGATCTCATAAGGACCAAGGAAAAGAACAACGAAAGCAGCATGGATTTTATAACCCGATGGCGCAATCTCTCCGTCAAATGTAAACTGCCGATAGAGCAGGACCGATCTGTCAGTCTCCTCGTTGGAAATCTCAACAATTGGATGGCCCCGTTTCTATACACCGTGGGTCTCAAAACATTCCAAGAGTTGACCAGGAAAGTTCAGATGTTGGAACGCTCAAAGCAGGAGTCCTCCTCCGACTCCCAAAATAACAATAGGTCCTGGAGAAACCGAAAGGACGAAAATTGCTAAGGCGGAAATTCTGACGATGCTGAATCTTTTAACATTTCGGCTAACCAAAATAAGCAAGGGATGAGTGAACCTAATGCCAACTAGTCTCGGAAGCCAGTGTTCGGAGAGGAAGAAGAATCTCCACTGAAAGAGAAGCTGGATAAGGTTTATTTCTTCAGAAGGGACAAAGTCCGTAAAATATTCAAGGATACCCTAAGAAACGGTCTACAATTGCCGGAATCAAAAAGACCGCAGGAAGCGAATATGACCGACGACCCCAAATATTGCCCCTATCACAGAGTCATAAGTCATGCTATTAAGGACTGTTTCGTCTTCAAAAATTGGGTCGAAAAACAATATAAGGCAGGAGAGATAGAACTGTCTAAAGGCGTGTTGGCAAACAGTCAAGCTGCGACCGCCAAACTCATACAAAACAGATGACTACCACATCGTTAAACTGGGAACAGTCGACCTCTAAGTCGTTAAACTAGGGATGTAAAATTGTGTAAATAAAACAAAAAAAAGATTAAAAAAATATAAAATAAAAAGCCGAAATGATGGGGCAACTCGCAATAAAAATCAGCGAGTAAAAATAAAGATAAAAATAAAGCCGAAATGATGGGGCAACCGCGAATAAATAGCCGAAATGATAGGGCAATCGCGACCTTCGCGATAAGAAAAACTGAAATTATAGAGCAATCGCGGTAAAAAAAATAAAAAAAATCGGCGAATGACGAGTCACTCCTGGTACCATATTCCAGTGCAGCGATGCAGACGCCGTCCAAAACTCAAATCCCCAAAGATGAATGATGTGTCGCTCCTGGTACCATATTCCAGTGCAGCGATACAGACGCCAACCAAACTCTGAATGTCTCAACAGCGAATGATGAGTTGCTCCTGGTACCATATTCCAGTGCAGCGATGCAGACGCCAACCAAAATCCAAATTCTCAAACGGCGAATGATGAGTCACTCCTGGTACCATATTCCAGTGCAACAATGCAGACGCCAACCAAAATCCAATTTCCCAAAATTCTTCCGGCCCAACGGTTGGTCTCCAAGTTGACTGCCGTATACAATCCACGGGCTCAAATAATTCTCATCACACCCATGCCGTACCACAATCACCAGTCCAGCGCCCCGTCTCCGCCCTTGGAATTATGCTCCATTTGGGAAGACCCACTCATGTGTCCTCACGATACATGATGAGAACAAACCTTATGGGATCCTCTCGACTCGTAAGAAAACACCTTCATGGGATCCTTACGACTCACAAAGGAAAAATACACTTGGGAGTCCTCACGACTCCTAAGGAGAACATACACCTGCGAGATCCTTTCGACTCGTAGGGAGAAGATGCTTTTATAAGACCCTTACGGCTCATAAAATTGAAAAGTCTTAGGCGATGGGGATCTAAACCTGTCTCCTGAGCCATTGCTCCCCAACGGGTAAAGGCAAATGATGAATTGCTCCTGGCACCTGTGCTTCAGTGTTAGCAACGCTGATGCCGACCCCTACACCAAAATTCCAAACTTTCGATCCAATAGACCCCTAAGTCTTTAAACTGGAAACAGATGATCTCTAAGTCGTTAAACTGAGAACAGATGACCCCTAAGTCGTTAAACTGGGAACGAGAGAAATCCCCTCACGGCAAATGATGAGTTGCTCCTGGCATTATTCCAGTGCAGCAATGCTGATGCCGACCCAAAAACCAAATCCCGAGTCCTCCCGGGGAAAATGATGAGTTGCTCCTGTAATTATTCCAGTACGGCAATGCTGATGTCAACCCAAATCATATCAAGTCAGTAAGACAACCAACGACCTCCTTGGCGGAATCAAGCTCCACCTCAGAAGCAAGTCGAATTCAATCCCTGACACCGCAAGAAGCGGACCAAGTCAACTTCAACCCCGACACCGCGGAAAGCGGAGCAAGTCAAATTAAATCCTGACACCGCGGAAAGCGGAGCAAGTCAAATCAAATCCCGACACCGTAAGAAGCGGAGCAAGTCATCGACTGTCCAAGTCGGAAAAAGGGCAGCACCGACCGTCCAAGTCGGAAAAGGGGCAGCACCGACCGTCCATGTCACTAAAAGGGACAGCACCGACCGTCCACGTCGCTAAAAGGGAAGAACCGACCGTCCAAGTCGCTAAAAGGGCAGCACCGACCGTCCACGTTGCTAAAAGGGCAACACCGACCGTCCAAGTCGCTAAAAGGGCATTACCGACTGTCCACGTCGCTAAAAGGGTAGTAACGACCTCCTCGTCGGAATTATACTCCGCCTTGGAATCAAGTCAACCAGACACTCCATGCCGGGGAAACGTCGACCAACGACACCCCGTGTCAGGGACACGTCAAACAGACACTCCGCCTCGGGGACACATCAACTACTGACACTTCGTCCCGGAGACACGTCAAGCATCGACCGTCCATGTCGTAAAAATGGCAGTGCCAGCCAGAAAGCGGGAACCAAAGCAAGTCGCCTCCACGCGAAAGAAGATCCATCAATTTCATGCATATGACTCACATATGTGGTGTGCATTTATTGATAGGGGGCATTTTGTTGGAGCAAAAATTGCACCTCGGTTGACCAAGTCAAAATCAAAGTCAACCCCAAGTAAGCGGGTCCAAGCCCAGATCAAGTGGGCCCATGCAAGTCGAGTCCCGCGGCCGGCCTCCCCCCATGCCAAAATAAAAATCATGTAATAAATAATTTTGATGTAATTTTTATGGGCATAAAGCAAAATTTTTGTAAAGCCCATGGCTCATGTGCAAAAGAAATGAGCACATGAGACATGGGATGGGCAAAATGTCATTTTGTAAAGCCCAAGGGGTTATATTTAATTGTGTAAACCTATATAAGGCAACATAATGAAGAAATAAAAAAACAATTCATTCTCCCCAAATATTAGGGTTTGTGCATCCATTCTCTCTCTCCCAAGTCCTTCCTCTTCCTTTTCATTTTTCAATTGAATTAAAAGCTTAGCTCTTTTTTTTTATAAAAAAACTAAATAAAGTTTCACCATAAACCCACCATCCAAGACTCCATCAAAAGAAGAAAAAGGGTCTCTTTTTTTATCATCCAAGATCTAAATCTTGGAGTTTCAAGAGAACTCATTTTGGGTTTCTTCTCAAAAAAGAAAGGATAAAATCTTTTGGAGTTTAACTTCACAAATAAAATTCTTTTGGTGTTTAACTGTATAATAAAAACCTTTTTTTTGAAGTTTAACTCCGAATAAAATTGTTTTGGGAGTTTAACTCCAAATAAAAAAATTTGGAGTTTAACTCCATCACCAAAAAAAAGATCTTTTGGGAGCTCCTGCTCCTTCTCACTTGGGGAAGAGGGAACTCCTACCAAGTGAGAGCTTTCTCCCTCTCACGTGAGGGGGAGGCTCCCTATTTAGTGGAGTTTAACTCCACACCACATAAAAATCTTTTTGGAGTTGAACTCCATTTAAAATTCTTTTGGAATTTAACTCTATAATAAAAATATTTTTTTTGGAGTTTAACCCCGAATAAAATTGTTTTAGGAGTTTAACTCCATCACAAAAAAAAAGATCTTTTTGGAGCCCCTGCTCACTCTTACGTGAGGAAGAAGGAACTCTCATCAAGTGGGAGCTTTCTCCCTCCCACGTGAGAGGGAGGCTCCCCATTTAGTGGAGTTTAATTCCACACCACATAAAAAACTTTTTGGAGTTGAACTCCATTTAAAATTCTTTTGGAGTTTAACTCTATAATAAAATTCTTTTTTTAGTTTAACTTCGAATAAAATTGTTTTGAGAGTTTAACTCCAAATAAAAAATTTTGGAGTTTAACTCCATCACAAAAAAAAAGAAGGAATCTTTTGGGAGCCCCTGCTCCCTCTCACGTGAGGAAGAAAGAACTCCCACCAAGTGAGATCTTTCTTCCTCTCACGTGAGGGGGAAGTTCCCCATTTAGTGGAGTTCAACTCCACACCACATAAAAATCTTTTTGGAGTTGAACTCCATTTAAAATTCTTTTGGAGTTTAACTCCATATTTAAAATTCTTTTGGAGTTTAACTCAACAATAAAATTATTTTTGGGGAGTTTAACTCCACATTAAATCTTTTTGGAAGTTCAACTCCATTTAAAATTCTTTTGGAGTTTAACTCCACAATAAAAATCTTTTTTGAGTTGAAATTCATTTAAAACCCCTTTTGGAGTTTAACTCCACAATAAAATTCTTTTTGGGGAGTTTAACTCCACATTAAATTTTTTTGGGAGTTCAACTCAATTTAAAATTCTTTTGAAGTTTAACTCCGCAATAAAAATAATTTTGGAGTTGAACTTCATTTAAATCTTTTTGGAGTTGAACTCCATTTAAAATTATTTTGGAGTTTAACTCTATAATAAAAATCTTTTTTTTGAAGTTTAACTCCGAATAAAATTGTTTTGGGAGTTTAACTCCAAATAAAATTTTTGGAGTTTAACTCCATCAGAAAAAAAAAAGGAGGGATCTTTTGGGAGCCCCTGCTCCCTCTCACATGAGGAAGAGAGAACTCCTACCAAGTGGGAGCTTTCTCCCTCTCACGTGAGGGGGATGTTCCCCATTTAGTGAATTTTAACTCCACACCAAATAAAAATCTTTTTGGAGTTGAACTCCATTTAAAATTCTTTTGGAGTTTAACTCTATATTTAAAATTGTTTTGGAGTTTAACGCAACAATAAGATTCTTTTTGGGGAGTTTAACTCCACATTTAATTTTTTTGGGAGTTCAACTCTATTTAAAATTCTTTTGAAGTTTAACTCCACAATAAAAATATTTTCGGAGTTGAACTCCATTTAAAACCCCTTTTGGAGTTTAACTCCACGATAAAATTCTTTTTTGGGAGTTTAACTCCACATTAAATTTTTTTGGGAGTTCAATTCTATTTAAAATTCTTTTGGAGTTTAACTCCGCAATAAAAATAATTTTGGAGTTGAACTCCATTTAAAATTCTTTTGGAGTTTAACTCCACATTTAAAATTCTTTTGGAGTTTAACTCCGCAATAAAATTCTTTTTGAAGTTAAACTCCATTTAAAATTCTTTTGGAGTTTAAGTCCGCAAAATTATTCTTTTGGAGTTGAACTCCATGTAAAGAAAAATAATAATTAAAAATAAAAAAAATTAATTTGGAACTCCTCACGTGAGGGGGAGGCTGAGTCTTTTTCCTCTCATGTGAGGGGGAGGCTGAGCCTTTTTCTGAGGAGGCTCCCATTTAGTAAGAGCCTCCCCCCCACCCCCCACTTGGGATGGGAGCCCTCACCCCCACTTGGGAGCCTTTCCCTTCCACTTGAGGGGGATGCTCCCACTAAATGGGAGCGTCTTTCCTTCCCTCATGTGAGTGGGGGGCCCTTTTTGTTTTTTTGTTTTTTTTAAGATCTTTTTATTTAAAAATAATAATAAATAAATAAAAATGAATTATAAATTATTTATTTTTTAAAAAAAATATTTCTCTAAATATTTATTTATTTTTGTTTTTTTATATAAAATATATATATATATATATATATATATATATATATCTTTTTTTCACAAATGGAACAAAACTAAATGAACACGTCTCCATTATAATATGTTAAAAAAATACACACACCAATTCATCGTATTGAGTCTGCATGACCGATTTTACCCGTCAATCGGAGGTTCTCTCGCTTCAAAAGCGAGGGGTAATTAACGGCGTCCGCGGCTGTCGGAGATTCGGATCCTCACAATCAATAAACCCCGTCTATCTTAGGCAGGAGGAATCTGTAGTACGCCTGACAAGCGACGCATATTCCCATCTCAATGGGGTGACGAAAAACACCCTACAAGCGTAGCGGCGTATTGGAATGAATTTGACTTACCTGAGTCGTCTGGTGGAGGGGGTTTATATAGTGGTCGCATGAGATGAACCAACGTGAGATTCTCGCCGCCCGTTACGTTTCTGCTTCATGTTCATGCTGATGGCGGGACATGTCTATTAATGGCGGGATGCGCTCATTAATGGTGGGGTACGCTAGCGTGAGATGCGGATCGTGGAGTGGCAGAGATCTCGTCGTGGCGAGATACACGGAGCCGTTCGGGGACGCTTGGACTACGTGTTCTCGGTTGAACAGGAAAGCTGAGGAAGCTCAGCTCAGTGGATAGCTCGGTGGCTCAGCTCAGCTTGGTTGTAGGGTTGCTGTTAGTTATATGTATGCCCTAGAGGCCATTACTGTACATTGGATGTATATTGTAGTGGATGCTGGGACATATATAGGTAGGACTTTCTTGCTCGACATGATAGTACGCTATCTGGTTGCTCTTTATCTTAACGTGTATACTTTCTGTCTCTCTGATTACATGTTGATAAAGCCCTTAGGATGTGTACCCGACTTCCAGGACTATGATGCAGATCATACTAGTGGGGCCTGGGTAGTCAATGAGTACATCCTTCATTGTTCCTAGTCGTGGGAATATCGAGACGGGGCATCGATATTCCAGAGTAGACTAGCGTGTATCTTCTCGACCCATGTGATGGGCGATGGATGATCCCATGTCCATTGGTGTTTGACATCAGAGATGGTATACGGGTGCTCAGTGGAGACTGGGTACACTGAACGGACTCGCCGAGAACTCCCAGATGGTATTATACCTCACGTCAGATGGCAGTTCTCTGGTGACACTGGTACAGCTTAGTCTGTTGACCCGAGATCGTCAAAGAGTCTTGTGTGTCTCCCACTGTGCTTTGATTTCCACCCTACCACGGCTCTACTGAGTCGTGCAAACAGGTGGTTTTTGGGTACAGTCCCGATTCACATGGAGGCAATGAGCGATAGGAGGGGATTCGTCTCTCCCGGTATTGGGGGTTGATGTTGTGCTATGCTCGACTGGCCATAACAGGAAATCCCTGACCAGGGTTGCAGTGATATACTGGTAAGAGTTATCAGTAGTTTCACGAATGTTATGGACCCTACGTCGGCATGACTTATCGAGCTACTGGGGTCTGACGTTTACCACCCCTAGGCGAGATATGCGACATATCAGACGAACAGACCGGACTGTACGGTAAGTGTTACTAGTTGGATTCACAGGAGTGTAAGCGGGCTTGCTCGTCGATCTTCTGATCGCTCAATACCCGGGTGGCCGTTACGTTTAGCAGACCGCTTGCGGCTTGTGGGTGCTTGATATGATCATCATCCGCTACCGGCGTATTGACGAGTCTTTAGAGTCCTACACAGAGGTTTCCTGGCTCAAGCGAAACGAAATAGGAGCGCATATGAGATATGTGCGGGACCGAGAATAATTCGTGTATGTGATACCGTATTCCATTCTCGCGATGAATGTATCGATTAGTTATATGCGATATAACCTAGTTATCGAATCAAGGATCGATTCGATAAGCCGATACATTGGATACTAGCCGGTTATATGCGATATGACCGGATCGTTAAATCAAGTATTGATTTAATGATTTAATGCATAATTATATATTTGATATATTACTTTACATTAACTAGTATTGGTTCACTTTATGAGGATATTCTCACTTGATGATGCACATTGTATATGTGATATATTCTTGTGCACTTGTTTGTATCATGTTTGATGATACATGCAACCTTGGGTTTGTGTAAAGACTTAAACCATGATTAGTGAATGGTTAGGGTTTCTTTTCTTTTAATTCTTTATCCATTTATTTATTTATTCATTCTTTTTGGCAAAAGAAAAGGATAGTGGCTTTCTTTGTTTTACATTGAAGCTTCTTGACGCTTTGAATAAGTCCACCATTCTTGTCTCATGTCTAACCCTAACCACTCATCTAACCCTAGTTAAATCTCTACACTAAACCATGGTTGTTGACATGATAAGTATCATATGGTTTTTTATTTTAAAAATAACTTATCATATATTATCTTCTTCTTCTTCTTCTTCTTCTTCAAGAAGAAAGATGTTGATAGCTTCAATAGCAACTAGCCAAATCAAGTGAGAAATCCAAAACTAAAGTCTATCCACTTCCTATTTCTTCATCCTCTACCTCTTGCCAAGTAGTATAGGGTGTTTCATTCACAAGTTTTCAACGCTTAGTGAAGTTGGAGCTTGTTCTTGTGAAGCCTCGACGTAGATCATCTTCGGCATCGAACCGACGATCAAGCCCGCCCATTTCTCCGATGAAGCCGATGCTAGAGTCATGGTTTTGATTTGGACAGCGGAGGGACCTCATCACGGAGTCTAGGATGTGGAGGACCGGATCTACAAAGGTTGTAGCCCCTTTCCTTTAGCTATATTTCCGTTTACATGCTTGCTTCGCCTATTTATCTAGTTAACGATCCGTATTAGGGTTTGTAGGCACTTGTAAAATTTCAATTGGCCATGTTTGATCACTTGTGAGACTCCTTTAGAGTGCCTAGGAACCCTACAGTGGTATCAGAGCCTAGATAGAGCCTTAGGCAAAGTCCCGACGGAATTAGAAGTCCGATCGACCCAAAACCCCGACTTGAAATTGCTCTCTGGACTTTTTCTGAAATCGTGGTTTTTTCGAAATTAAAAATATGCAGAAAAATCAGCAGGGAATCCTAAGAATTACTGTGCAACACGTGTCCATGATTCGACAAGAGTGCGGCGGAACTGCGGCAGAAGCAAGGCTTCTGCGGCGGTTCCGCGGCAGTATAATCACAATACCCAATACTGTTTGCACAGTAACTCCTAGTTTCTGGTGTTGGTTTTCCTGGGAATATTTTAATATTTATTCCACAGTTTCATTTTCTGGGTAGTATTGGGGACTCAGTGTATCGATCGGATTGTCTAATTTTGTCAGTGTGTTTTTCCGGATAAATTTTAGAATATGTTAAAAAGTTCGACCGGATATAAATACCCACTTTTTCCCCTGCCGGGAAATTTCCAATTGTTTGATTTTTCCGTAGTTTAACGACGTTCTAAGTAGTGCAAGTAACGCAATGGACCCTCTAGAAGACAACAAACCTTAACTCGATTATGTGACCGTCTTGAACTGCCCTTTGAACCTTCGGGTTTGGGGCAGTACGGCGTGCCACATGTGAGGCGTTGGCTTGACCCTTCTACGACTGGACCGTTGGTACTGAGGCACGAACTGAATGTTGTTAGACTTATTTCATGTGTTGAGTAGTATCGGGAAAACTTGGGTGTTCGATTGTTCGATCGAAAATTTTAACATTTTCTGTTTATCCGGAATGCGATACAATAATTGGAATTCACAAATAGTTATGAGATAACGGAATGAATGTTATAAACATAGCACTTTAGTCTCACTTGATCGGTTGCCACGGAATTTTGATGTGATCAAAAGTCCGTTGCAATCACGTAGTGTACGCGGATACTCGCCGGGTAAACTTAATAGACAGCCTCACCCCATAGCCCCGACCAAGTGACTGTAGGAGAACCCCGTCGCCGAAAGCATCCGTCCGGGTGCTCGTGGTAGCGGTGTTCCGCCTTGGTGCACTTCGTCGACGGTATCGGGGGTGCAGCCGTCTACTGAAGTTTGCGACGAGCATTCGATCAGGATGTCGGGAATCTTGTTGAATTTCCCGACTTGATATTGAAAAGAGTTTTCGATAATGAGACTAAAATGCGGGGTTTATAATTGTTAGGCATGCGATGTCTAAGTAATTCATTTGATTAGGCATGTGATGTCTAAAGAGGTTGCGGATTCCAACTGTTGTAGTTTTACACTTTCTTTTCTGTGACTGTAAGTGTAATATGTGATATCGCCGGTTTCGTTGCTATATGTCAACGACAATTGGGATGCGCATATTTACTTACGTTGATGACATGTGATGTTATGTGTTGCTGGATATGTTATATTGGATCGTCGTGTTTGAATAGCCGGGGGTTTTTATGTGAGATGAGTGTTTTTCATTTTCATTCATGTAAAAAACTTGTATGTAATATTCTTTTATTGGGGCGCTTCCAGGTTGCGGAAGATGTCACCCATTGTATATTATTTACTTTTCTGCACTAGGATAGACCCAAGGAGGGGAGCACAAGTAACCGGGTTCTGGGGTCCAGTGGGAGACCATCTCGAGGAGTCGAGTCCGGGTCTCCTAACCCTAGAATTGGTAGGGTTGCTTGCCGCTCTCGTAGGGGTCTAGGGGTGTGGGCTTGGCTATTTATCACGACCGTGGAATCCGTGTTTTATACTGGCTCGTATTGAAAACACGGACGTCCTAGTATATCCAATATTTCATATGATTCTTTCTGCTGCGTTATCTGTGATGTGATCATGCGATGTTCTGTGCTCTGTTCAGACAGATATTATATATAGTATATATGATATATTATATAGACGTTACTTATGTTTTACACCCGCGCTAGCCCTGCCCCGCTCTGCCGTTAGTTACCTAACCTAACGGTGCACGAGGGGACATCGAGGCGAATGCGGATGGCATAAGTGTACGTCATATTTATCTGTGATGTTTAGGTAATTTAAATGATGGGATATTCATTAATGAGATTAATGAAAGAAAATAAACCTAATTGATGTTGTGGAATCGAATTTCAAAATAAAAACAGGTAGCTACAGTTCTTGCTTTGCATCGCGGTGTTCATTATAGAACATCCTGCACCTTATTCGATGAGGAAAGGACCGAGATCCCTTCACCGGGAGTGACTCATTTAGCAATAACTGGCAGATGCTACAACCCTCGGTTTGTCTTTGATCGCTTCTATAGTTTCCGCTTTGCACAGTGATATATATGATATATCCCGCACCTCATTCGACGAGGAAAGGGCCAACGATCCCTTCACCGGGAGTGACCCTTTTAGCAAAACTAGAAAAGCTTCAAAAACATTCCATTTAAAAACCATTTGATTCCGCAACGAGATCAAGTTCAAAGCGTTAAAGGTTTTCACAAAAACCAGCCGCAACCCTCCGTCATTTTAGGAAGTAGAGTACTTAGTATTCGTGCTGTGTTTGTTGACCATAGTCAAGGCACAGTGTACGGTAGCTAAGTGATGTCTTCCTACACCGCATATGATGCGATTAGTTAGGACAGTCGCGTGACTTTGTTGACCTTAGTTAAGGGTCATGTGGGTGGGTCTAATTAATCACGAAATGACGGGTAGAACTTGACTAGTACTTATGATTTGTTGACCATAGTTAAGGTCATAGGTGCTAGGGGTAAAAACCTTTATCGGGAGTTTCAAGTGTTGAAACTTGCAATGAGATTACATACCTTCTATATGATAGTTGGATCCCGATACCCACTGCGAGTAATTGTTACTCCTGCGAGAGTTTTGCACTTTGCAATTAGCCGATCAAGTAGGTGTCTAGAAAGGTGTCAACGGGGTTACGCCTCTGGGAAAACGAGGTTTACTGTAATTAGGTCCGTGCGAAAGCACGGGGAACCTCTCTCAAAGTACCGACACTGGCCTGGCTGAAAGATTGGCGAACTTGTAGAGTGTAATTAATCCCGGCTAGTCTTTCCTTTTAAGGTTTGAAGGAAGATTTGATAAAAACAGTGGGAGCCATCCTGATTAGATAAAATATATAACCAATCTGATCTTCCAAGAGCGCACGCAGAGTGTTTGCTTCTCTCTCTCTCACCTGGTAGCGACCATATCACGCCTTAATCAAGATAATAATACGGATGTATTGACCGAACCCGCTTGTTGTACTGAGCTGGGGAACGTTGGTCCCGCTCCAACTTATAATTGTTATAAGACAGAGCAGGAAATAAGGGGAATACCAGGATTCCCGTGCCGCCCAAACGAAGAGAGTGCATGCTGATGCATCATCTTCGGGTGTGTTCATTACAAAGAACTGTTTCTCAGTATCCTCTGCATCCTGGGTATATGATACCGGATCAGGATCCCAGATATGTAATCTGTTACATAGGGCTACAAAAGAGTAGAAAAACTGAGAACGGGTGATAAGTTTCATGAGACAGAAACCGGGGCAAGTGTTGCAGCCAAGTCTGTTGGTCACTGTCACCCTGTATTACGAATACATTGATTCTGAACAAATGCTGTTAGATACCGAACCTGATATACAAAATCATATCAGTCTCTTTATTAGTAAAGAAAGGATATAATTTTGTATTGATGGATAATGTTTTGAACATTTCCTATATCAAAAGTTGATCGGTTCAGGCACGTTATCTAAAAGCATTGACGTTCTAAATCAAACTACAGTTCCTTGTATACTGAACACACACAAGAGGATAAGTTCAGAAATGAACGAATCATTCTTGAGGCATTGTAGACTAGGTCATATCAATGCGACCCGACTGGCTGAAGTTACATTTTAGATGCATATTTAAATCAGTTTGAATTTACATCTTGTGAAACTTGCCAGTCATGTCACAAAGATAAGATGACCATAGCTCTGTTTAAAGGAAACAGAGAAAGAGTTAGTGAACTCTTGGGATGATACATGTTGATGTATGTAGGTCCCCAGTCTACACATGCCAGGACTGGTTCTTTATACTTCATTATATTCTCTGATAATCTCTCAAGATTCAGTCGTATGTTCCTGTTGCAACATAAGTCCGAAGCTTTTGAGGTATTCACAGAATATAAGTTGGAAGTAGAGAACCAAAATACGAGTATAAGTATTATGTCCTTTGATGTGATCGAGGAGGAGAATACTTGAGCACGGAATTCCTGGATTATTCTAAAGGAGAATGAGATTCTCTCTCAGCATTACTCCTCCGTATACACCATAGCACAATAGTGTATCAGGGCGGAGCAATTACACCCTATATGATAAGGTGTGCTCTATGATAAGTACTACTGAGTTACCTTTTTCCCTTTTGGGAGTTATGCGCTTGAGAAGCTTCGTACCTATTGAATTAGGTTCGAATCAGATCACTGCCTACCATTCCATATGAGATATGGTATGGGAAGAGCCTATCTCTTAAGTAAGTTAAGATTTGGGATTGTCCGGCCTATGTCAAAAGCAAAATCCGGACAAGATCGAGGCAAGGTCTGTAATGTATAACTGGAAAGGTTCCAGCTATACAAACTACAGCAGATGATTTGACAGAACCAAAGGATTCTATAGTCCCCGACGAACCTCAGCCTCTCCGCCGATCTGGTAGGGTTCCTCGCCTGCCTGAGAGATACTTTCTCGATGACAGTGGGAGCAAGGATTGCATCATGAGATGATGACCCAACTAGATTCGAGCAGGCCATCAAGAGTAGGGACTCTGTAAGAATGGCTGGATGCTTAGCAATCTGAGATGGAATCCATATACACCAACAAAGTATGGACTTTGGTTGCGATATCTGAAGGGTTAAATCCCCATCAGGAGCAAGTATATCTTGAGAAGATTACTTGGTGTAGATGGACAAGTTGAGACTTTCAAAGCTAGACTTGTTAAAGGTTTTCGTTATCGACCAGGCACGGATAATGATGAAACCTTTTCCAGGGACTATGCTTAAGTCCATCCAGATCCTACTTGCCACGGCTACATACCATGACTACGATATCTGGTGGTTGGGTGCCATGACAACTTTTCTAAATAATGATTTAGAAGAGAACGTCTATAAGAACACAGCCAGAGGGCCTCGTAGACAGTGGGAGCAGCGGAAACGTGTGCAAGATGCTTTATAGGATAAAGCAGGTATCGCGGAGTTGGAACATCTGTTTTGATGGATTAGTCAAAGAAGTTGACATCATCAAAATGGTAGATGAACCTTGTATAAACAAAAAGGTAGTAGGGAGTATGGTGACGATCCTCGTAGAGTACGTGGATGACATACTCTTGTTAGGGAAGGAGTTTCCTATGCTACGCTCGATCAATCTCTGCTTATCACAAAGATTTTCCATATAGGATCAAAGTGATACCTACTAAATCCTAAGCTTTGGATCTATGAGATAGATCTAATTGGATGTTAGGATACTCACTAGTTGTAGTGAAATGGTATCAATCGATCCTGGGGAGAATCACTGGAAGGGTTCCAGAGTGATAAAGACGACTGAATGTCAGTCACAGGCATTGTCTTTACCCTTAGTAAAAGGACGGTATATTGGAAGAGTTCCAAGCTAGATACCGTGGCAAACTAGACGATAAAGGCTGGTAACATCGCTATTGAAGATACTACCAAAGAGGCAGTTTGGGTGTATATAGGTTCATAGGATGAACTAGGTTCCTACCATTGTGTGACAATGGAAGTGTGGCTTCGACCCTGGAACCCTGGTCCCATCAGTGACCCAGACAAATTCTGAGGCAGCATCACCTGATCATAGAGATAGTTGATCTCCAGGTTGATCGAGGTTAGGAGAGTAGACTCAGAGGACAACACAGCGGATCCACTCACGAAGGCCTTTTCCCAAAGAGAGACTTTAATGGGATGGTTGAGTATGTGATACTGCAACCACTGCTACAGATGGCCCTAGTGCAAGTAGGAGATTGTTAGTTATATGTATGCCCTAGAGGCCATTACTGTACATTGGATGTATATTGTAGTGGATGCTGGGACATATATAGGTAGGACTTTCTTGCTCGACATGATAGTACGCTATCTGGTTGCTCTTTATCTTAACGTGTATACTTTATGTCTCTCTGATTACATGTTGATAAAGCCCTTAGGATGTGTACCCGACTTCTAGGACTATGATGCAGATCATACTAGTGGGGCCTGGGTAGTCAATGAGTACATCCTTCATTGTTCCTAGTCGTGGGAATATCGAGACGGGGCATCGATATTCCAGAGTAGACTAGCGTGTATCTTCTCGACCCATGTGATGGGCGATGGATGATCCCATGTCCATTGGTGTTTGACATCAGAGATGGTATACGGGTGCTCAGTGGAGACTGGATACACTGAACGGACTCGCCGAGAACTCCCAGATGGTATTATACCTCACGTCAGATGGCAGTTCTCTGGTGACACTGGTACAGCTTAGTCTGTTGACCCGAGATCGTCAAAGAGTCTTGTGTGTCTCCCACTGTGCTTTGATTTCCACCCTACCACGGCTCTACTGAGTCGTGCAAACAGGTGGTTTTTGGGTACAGTCCCGATACACATGGAGGCAATGAGCGATAGGAGGGGATTCGTCTCTCCCGGTATTGGGGGTTGATGTTGTGCTATGCTCGACTGGCCATAACAGGAAATCCCTGGCCAGGGTTGCAGTGATATACTGGTAAGAGTTATCAGTAGTTTCACGAATGTTATGGACCCTACGTCGGCATGACTTATCGAGCTACTGGGGTCTGACGTTTACCACCCCTAGGCGAGATATGCGACATATCAGACGAACAGACCGGACTGTACGGTAAGTGTTACTGGTTGGATTCACAGGAGTGTGAGCGGGCTTGCTCGTCGATCTTCTGATCGCTCAATACCCGGGTGGCCGTTACGTTTAGCAGACCGCTTGCGGCTTGTGGGTGCTTGATATGATCATCATCCGCTACCGGCGTATTGACGAGTCTTTAGAGTTCTACACAGAGGTTTCCTGGCTCAAGCGAAACGAAATAGGAGCGCATATAAGATATGTGCGGGACCGAGAATAATTCGTGTATGTGATACCGTATTCCATTCTCGCGATGAATGTATCGATTAGTTATATGTGATATAACCTAGTTATCGAATCAAGGATCGATTCGATAAGCCGATACATTGGATACTAGCCGGTTATATGCGATATGACCGGATCGTTAAATCAAGTATTGATTTAATGATTTAATGCATAATTATATATTTGATATATTACTTTACATTAACTAGTATTGGTTCACTTTATGAGGATATTCTCACTTGATGATGCACATTGTATATGTGATATATTCTTGTGCACTTGTTTGTATCATGTTTGATGATACATGCAACCTTGGGTTTGTGTAAAGACTTAAACCATGATTAGTGAATGGTTAGGGTTTCTTTTCTTTTAATTCTTTATCCATTTATTTATTTATTCATTCTTTTTGGCAAAAGAAAAGGATGGTGGCTTTCTTTGTTTTACATTGAAGCTTCTTGAAGTTTTGAATAAGTCCACCATTCTTGTCTCATGTCTAACCCTAAGCACTCATCTAACCCTAGTTAAATCTCTACACTAAACCATGGTTGTTGACATGATAAGTATCATATGGTTTTTTATTTTAAAAATAACTTATCATATATTATCTTCTTCTTCTTCTTCTTCTTCAAGAAGAAAGATGTTGATAGCTTCAATGGCAACTAGCCAAATCAAGTGAGAAATCCAAAACTAAAGTCTACCCACTTCCTATTTCTTCATCTTCTAGCTCTTGCCAAGTAGTATAGGGTGTTTCATTCACAAGTTTTCAACGCTTGGTGAAGTTGGAGCTTGTTCTTGTGATGCCTCGACGTAGATCATCTTCGGTATCGAACCGGCGATCAAGCCCGCCCATTTCTCCGATGAAGCCGATGCTAGAGTCATGGTTTTGATTTGGACAGCGGAGGGACCTCATCACGGAGTCTAGGATTTGGAGGACCGGATCTACAAAGGTTGTAGCCCCTTTCCTTTAGCTATATTTCCGTTTACATGCTTGCTTCGCCTATTTATCTAGTTAACGATCCGTATTAGGGTTTGTAGGCACTTGTAAAATTTCAATTGGCCATGTTTGATCACTTGTGAGACTCATTTAGAGTGCCTAGGAACCCTACAGTTGCTAGAGGAGAGCTGTCAGATGGTTGTTTAGGCGAAACAGGGAAGGCACTCTGGAGAGGTCCCCGAAAGGTCGGATGCAACTTCGGAGGCGAGGTGCCGTAGAATGTCCCCGACACATCATACTTGTTCCAGCTCCATAGTCTCCAAGAGTCTGGCAGGCTTGACGGATGACACGTCATCCACCACGTGTCGTGATCTGAGGAATACTCGCAGTCAAAAACCCAGATCTTATCCATAAAAAGAAGGGGTACAAAAACGGATACATATAATGGGGATAACCCAAAAAGAGATGGAAGAAAAAAGAAGAAGAAGAATAGAAATAAAAATAGGCTTGACTTTATACTAGCATCTCAAAATTTATTCCTATGATAACCGAGCAAGCCCCTTGCCGACGTGGCACAGCATCTGGCCTACCCCAATTCTCTTTATAATGCATGCCGCGCATGCATCTTTGCTTCCTCATCTCTTCACCATCTAACCTTCTATTTGCACTGGCTACAGTGGTTGCACTATAGCTACTAAGTTCTCAAGCTCTTTATTTCTTCAATCGTTCTCGCTCTCGTAATCCAATGGCGAGCATTGAGGAGATCAGAAGAGCTCAAAGAGCCGAGGGGCCTGCTACTGTGCTGGCCATCGGCACCGCAATGCCGAAGAATTGTATCTATCAGGACGAGTACCCCGATTACTACTTCCGGATCACAAACAGCGAGCACATGACTGACCTTAAAGCAAAGTTCAAGAGAATGTGTAAGTTTTCTGTACGTCTATTTATTTTTTGGATTTAACTGTATATAATAAGTAAGCCCTACAAAATATTAGCCACCCAAATGTTGGGATTTATATATTATTAATATAAGCCCTACAAAATATTCATGATGTTAAAAAAAGCCTTCCAATTTTCTTAACTTATATAGTTTAGCTCTGCTATTAGTCTACCATTCATCAAATGCTACATAAAAAAAATATATGTCGAGCAGATAATTTTGCTTTATCATCCCCTACTTTCCTTACACCGACCACCACGACGATAGCAACCATAATAATAAGAAGAAGACAACACCAGTAGCAAAAAAAAAAGCAAGGAAGATGAAAATTTTTGGTGAGGGTAGTGGTGGTTATTTAGAAATCCCAAAGATCAGGAGACTAATATTTTAAATAAAAAAAAGGCAACTTATATAGAGACCAAATATTTAGTTTTATATCTTTCGTTTAATTATTTACATATTTACACAAAATAAAACTATTGTTTATTTCCTAAGTTAGCTTAGGAAGGTGTTTAAATTTAATCTTGTGTTAGACCAAGATTTTAGAAAATATATTAAAAGCTAAAAGTTAGGCTGATGTTTTCAGCGGCGAATTGAAAACAAGGGATCCGGAGTGGCTGCTATTTGAAGCAAAATAGTATCCATACTATTAGATCCGACGATTCAGATTCCTCCAAAATCGAAATCAACAGTCGAGATTTATGTAAAACAGAAGGCCCTTATGTATAATATAGATTGCATTTGGAATTCAAACTAATTTGTAGGAACTTCTTTTTTATTTTTCAAGTTCTAGAAAGTTACCTTTTTCTTTGTTTTTAAAAAAATGAAGAAGTTTAATTATTTTTGTGTTTTTGTTTGATTATGTGGGGCTTTAAGATTTGAGGAATTTTCTTCTTTTTTATTTGTTTTTCAAAATATGCAGAAAGTGAACTCTAACCAATATCATTTGTATTATATAATAGTATACATATATATTAAACCATGGAGAAATTTATATATTAGATGTGTGACAAGTAGAACGACAGATAAACTGCATCGTGGTATATTTTTTAACCCATAAATTTGGGCATAGAATAACAAGAGCCTGATGGTCCTAAATTTCCTCTTATAGAATTAGTTATAGCTAATTAACCAATGAGACTTAGCGTTTTTGCCTTTTTGTTATTGTTATTATTATTATTATTATTATTATAACGGATTACATTTAACAATCTTTTTTCTCTCTTCACAGGTGAGAAATCGATGATCCGGAAACGCTACATGCATCTGAATGAGGACATCCTCAAAGAAAACCCTAACATAACCGCCTACATGGCCCCCTCCCTCGACGCCCGTCAAGACATCGTGGTCGTCGAGATCCCAAAACTAGGCAAAACTGCTGCTCAAGCGGCCATCAAGGAATGGGGCCGCCCTAAGTCGCAAATCACCCATCTCATCTTCTGCACCACGAGCGGCGTCGACATGCCCGGAGCAGACTACCAGGTGACCAAACTGCTCGGTCTCCACCCCTCTGTAAACCGCTTCATGATGTACCAACAAGGCTGCTTCGCCGGTGGCACGGTCCTCCGCATGGCCAAGGACTTGGCGGAGAACAACCACGGCGCACGGGTTCTTGTAATCTGCTCGGAGATCACGGCCCTCACTTTCCGTGGGCCGACAGATACACATCTGGATACTATGGTCGGGCAGGCGCTTTTCGGGGACGGTGCGGCTGCATTGATCGTGGGTGCGGATCCCGATCTGTCCGTTGAGCGTCCCATCTTTCAGATTGTGTCCGCGTCCCAGACGATTATACCGGACTCGGAGGGAGCGATCCGCGGGCATCTGAGGGAGGTTGGACTGATGTTCCACTTACGGAAGGAGGTTCCCGGGCTGATATCGAAGAATATCGAGAAGAGCTTGGCGGAGGCGCTAGGACCATTGGGAATCAGCGACTATAACTCAGTGTTTTGGATCGCTCACCCGGGTGGTCCCGCGATTCTGGACCAGGTGGAGCAGAAGGTCGGGCTTAAGCCTGAGAAGATGAGGGCGGCGAGGGAGGTGCTGAAGGAGTACGGGAACATGGCGAGCGCCTGTTTGTTGTTTGTAATGGATGAGATGAGGAACAAGTCGGCGGCGGAAGGGTTGCCGACGACCGGAGAAGGGCTTGAATGGGGGGTGTTGTTTGGGTTTGGGCCTGGAATTACTGTTGAGACTGTTGTGCTCAAGAGTGTAGCTATTAATTGATGCTTCTTCTTCTTCTTTTTTTAGTTTTAATTTTCTTGCCTACCTCTACGTACATTTGAGTACTAGTTATGAAAGTGTGAGGGTTGATATTTATATATGATTGTAATGGAATATGTCATACCTATGTTCAATGAAAGTAATGTTGGTTTGCTTAAATTTGATGTTGTTCTGAGTATGTGTTAAATTTTTCAAGCATTAATTAATTTGATAAAAGTTTGCTTATGCATTCGCTGTTACAATCATAGCGGCATGCGCTTTATGGGCAGCATACAATGCATTTCAATCATAAAGGCATTTATTAGGATTACAACGTCTGGAAATAAGGGTATAACTGAAGGAGGCATGGTTTAAGTGGGGGTCAAGGATGAATCCAACGACCATTAGCTGGCAGCATACAATATATACATTTCATTTTTATCGCATCGAATATGATGCAACATTTGTTTAGCTATAAAGTTATATTGATACATATTACATATCTAATTCATTCTGACTCATTTAATAGGCATCTTGATGTGTTTTGCATATTAATCTCTATTCTTATTCTTATAATGCAAACTCACAACTCAATGTCAGCTGTTGATGGCGCCTCTCTCTCTCTCTCTCTCTGCCTCTCTCTCTCTCTCTCTTCCTTCTTCTAATTTAGGCTCATTTAGTTTTCTTCACTTGAATCGCAGAAAGACGATCAACTTTCACTTACCTAATGCTAAAATTTTGTACATGTATAATGTTCATTCCATAATAAATTCAAATCAGAAATTTTGTACATTAAATTTATTTTATTTTTATTGTTTTAAATAAAAATCATTTAGACGCTGGCCTCAAAGTCTTTCCATGGACATTGATGAGACGATCACCTGGACATTTGAGGTGATAACAGTTTAGATCGTCTCATCCGGATGCCTGAGACGTTAAGACGCTCCGTCTTTAAAATACTGAGTGGACTATCACTTTTACATGTACACTACCATATTTGCAGTTATCTAAACAATGTACAGGTGCCTCCCCTTTTAGCTGTTCATAAGGTTCCATTTGAGCTTGTTCATGATATTAGACACTTAACAGAGATCATATTTTTAAGCAAGGCTACAGGTAATGATAAAAGAGAGAAAATTTCTGTAACAATGGGTTTAAATTTGGAATGTTGGTTCTATTATACCTTTGAGATAGATGCAGTTCCTAAACTCAAATCCAATGCCCTTCTTCTCTTCTTCTCTTCTTACAAGTCGAGGAAAGTTTTTGGTTGATTGATGTTATAGATTTCATGGCAATTCCTTTGGCTCACCTTAGCCTAGTTTTATATTGCAACCAATGTAATTTAGGGTTTGAACTTAATTGATTTGTATTGAATCTCAAATATGTATATATACACTTTACATAATAAAGAAATAAAATAAAATCTTTCCTAATAAGAATAAAAAAATTCTTAACAAATAAAATCAGAAAAATTATTGAAATATTTGTGATCACAAATACGCCCCCGCAAGATTGAGACTCCGTTGGATACTCCAATCTTGAAACAAAATTTGAGAAATTGACTGCGTTCAAGCGTTTTTGTGAGAACATCCGCAAATTAATCATGAGTGCTGATGTGGTGAACACGAATGGTGTCATCTTCAACGCATTCCCGAACAAAATGATAGTCAAGAGTAATGTGCTTCATCCGAGAGTGGAAGACTGGGTTTGCACTAAGATAGGTTGCCCCAGTATTATTACAGTATAGAGATGATGATTTTCGCAGAATTGCCTTGAGTTCATACAGAAGATTTTTTACCTATAGTAACTCGGCCGTAACATTCGCAAGGGCTTTATATTAAGTTTCGGAGGAGGATCGAGAGACAGTCTTTTGTTGAGCCGATTTTTATGAGATGAGAATCGAGCCTAGATAGAAAATATAGGCAGTGGTGGAACGACCGTCATCGCGACTTCCACCCCAGTCAGAGTCACTGAAGACCTGAAGAGTTAGAGGGAATCGACGGCGGAGGTTAAGACCATGATGCATCGTACCTTTGAGGTATTGAAGAACATGTTGGGTGTCGTCCAGTGAAGCACTGTGGGAAAGTGTATGAATTAGGAGAGACAGTTGACGAAAAATGAAACATCGGGTCAAGTGAGAGAGGTATTGAAGAGCACCAAGTAGCAGACGATATGGCATGGATCGACAGATGAAGACCCGTCATGACAAAGTAGAGAGGTGATATTGCACTTTGGGATGGTAACTTTTTTAGGTTATTCCATAGAGAACTTTTTCAAAAGATCGGCGATGTGATGATATTGAGATAGCAAGAGTCCTTGTGTTGTGAGAATAACTTCTACTCTAAGAAAATGATGAAGATCGCCGGGATTCTTTAAAAAGAATCGTTGTCCAAGTTAACAAACAAAAGATTGAAAGAACCGTACATTATTACTTGTGAGAATAATGTCGTCAACATATACCAAGAAATAGGCTACGATGGCGTCTTTGGAGTAGATAGAAAGAAACGTATCCGCCACGGAATTTACGAAGCCATTTTGTAGATGATAGCCTGTGGATACCATGCCCTTGGCGCTTGCTTGAGATCATAGATAGGTTTTCATAGTTTACAGACGCAGTTAGGTAGGGAAGAGGGGAAAAGGCCGGATGGTTGAGCTATATACACATCTTCATACAGAGTATCATTGAGAAAAGTATTGTTAATGTCGGGTTGACGAAGAGGTCATCCTTGGAAGAGTGTTAAGCATAAGACTATACGCAGTGTTGTTGGCTTGATATCGGGGCTGAACGTGACAGAATAGTCTAGACCAGGCCGTCGATGGAAATTTTTGGCCACAAAACGAGCTTTGTATAGGGCAATGGTGTCGTCAAAGTTGCGCTTGATTCGGAAGACCCACTTGCACTAGTAAAATAGGCGGTTGCCCCTACGGATATTTGAATCCGTAGGGGCAGATATAACTTGGCCCTAAGGATTAATCCGTAGGGCTAAAAGGTTGCCCCTACGGGCAAAGACGTCCAAGAATAAAAATATTAATTCTTAATTAGGTGTTTGCCCCTACGGAGACGCAAACAAAGGACCTACGGGTATGTCCGTAGGGACAAGTAAATATCGATTTAACAAAATCCCAGATCGATCGCCTACGCTCACTTCCTCTCTCTCTCGATCGCGCGCGAAAATAAGCCCCAAATCGCCACGCCGTCATCACCAACGTTGTTCTCCTCGTCGCCACCGCCGGTTTCATCGCCACCGCAGTTCTCGTCGCCACCGCGGTTCAGGTCGTCGCCACCGCCGTTCAGGTCATCGCCCCAGCCCCAGCAGCCGTTCAGGTGAGTAAATCTCGAGGTAAATTAAAGAATTTTTGGATTATTTTGGGCTTAGGGTTCATGGCGCGCGAGTTGGGGTTGGGCAGGGGTCGCAGTCGCGGTCGGGGTCGGGGTAGGGTTAGGGTTGGGGCAGGGGCTGGGCTGCGGGGTCGGGTTCGGGGTCGGGGTGAGGTCGGGGTCGGGGTCAGGGTCGGGGAAGGGTCAATTTATCAAATTTTTTATTGGGGATGCGGCTGGGGCTGCGGGCTGGGGCTAGGGCTGGGCTGCGGCTAGGGCTAGGGTTGGAGCTGGGGCTCGGGCTGCGGCTAGGGTTGTGCGTCCTCCAGAGGGCGATCATAGGATCGGTGAAGTGAGGTGGCTGGATATGAGATACGATGGATTTCCATGTGTTCAATGGAATGCTGAGGGTCAGAGTCGGTTATTCATATATCTCCCAAAAAAGAATGAGTTTGTTATCAAAGGTGTATTGACTTCTACATCAAGGAATATCAGTTATATGTCATCCAGTGACTAAGTCCGTTTCTGGCCCAACCATATTTATGAATCGTTTCTTCTTTTTCCTTCTTACGTATATTTACTAGTTCAGACTGTATGCACCTCTGCAATCAACGCCGAGAACTTGTACATTATAGATTAATAGACATATGCTATGAAATCACAGTGCATATCGAATTCATGATATGTTATAGTCCCTCATTATTTTTACTGTGGTGAGAAAGCAGTCGCTGGTGGCCACAAGCCATAGAATTGGCAGTTGTCCTACCTGCGATAACATCTTACAAATCATCAGTAGACATCTCTGTTATATTAATCTTTTAATGTCTGCATGCATGCATGTTTATTTGCATATTTCCACTTGTTTGTGCCATAGTTTTTGTGTGCATGTGTGCGTGTGTGCCACAGTCATATTTACTTCTACATCAAGGAATATCAGTCGCATGGCAGGATTTAGTCCGGTTTTGGCCTAACCGCATTTATGAATTTGTCTTTTAGATGTTTTTCTGAGTGTCACATCGTTCTCACCCAAGTTTGTAAGCCATGTTCATTATTCTTTCAATTCTTTTAACTTGAATATGCCAGTTATTGTTCCGTTTACTATAAAGTTGCAACAAAGAGTCTCTGTTAGCACTTCCATGCACCCTTTACATGTTTTTATCATATCCACTCCTATCTATCCAGAAAGTCAACATCTTCTGGTATTTGTTTTCAAAAAGAAAAGATAAGAGAGGAAAAGATATTTGTCAGTCTCATATTTGAGCCATACTTTTGATTTTCTTGCAGATTCTGGGTTGATTTTCTGTGATAATTCATAAACATAGTAATATTTGTAATGTTTCTTCTTGTTAGTCTAGCTTTCCTCTTATGAATGCCAACACTGTTTTTGCCCTCCTTTTCTTCGGGGCACATGATATCTTGCACCTCTCCTCTCGAAAACTTATTTCTCTTTTATTTTCTATATCTTTATTTTATTTTATCTTATTTGCTACGCTTTGTTTTGTTTTATTATATTTTTCCTCTGCTAATTATATTCTTCAAGATCATGTTTGCCTAATCTATCCGAGGCTTAGCATAATCTAGTTGCGATAAACAATTCCAACTTCTGCTACTATGGTGGCACTGAGAAACTTCCATTTAGAAATGACAGCACGTATTTTGTGGAAGTACTGTACATAAGTAAAACCACAACGGGCATGACAAATATGTTGACCAGGTTCCGATTACTGTGTGAAAGTTGTTCGGATGAAATTCTAATTCTGGTGGAATTGAAACCGATAACCGGTTCATATGGTGATTTAGGCTGCTTCAGTGATATTTGTGCCTACATTGATGCCTCAAGCAACGAATCAATGGTGTGGATCACAAACTAATTAAATAAATTTTGAATACCAATCTGGACTGGGATTTGTGATTGGGGAGAAGTTTGTGTGCTCATGGGCATGGCACAAGTCTGGAAAGTACAACTTACAACGATCGTGTTCCAAATTAACGTAATTCAAATAGCAATTCCTTGGAATTTTTTAGTCCAGAGAATCTTGATCGAGTCTCGGTTCCATATTATTGCTAGTGGATGCGTTTTGTTCAAAGAGTCTTTTCCTTTTAGTAATTTTCCTTTTTAGGGAGTTTTCGACATTGAAATCTCACTAGTTGATAATGTTAAATGAGTTCTAGTCCTAGTTTGCTACATTTTTTTATATATAGTAGATGGTGATACTTCTTTAAGTAAAAACAACCCTACACTTAAGCGAAATCATAAATCGAAACACACATATATAGAATACAACTCATACATGGTATTCTCAAATCTAACTTTAATTATCGATAATTTATTTTTTTCAACGACAAACGCACACACAAAGCATATACACGGATTTTCTCCTTTGTCAGTAACCATCCCGTTCTTAGATTTCTCAATATAGTCATCATAACCTACAATTTATATGATACAGTCTAACATGGTCCATGAGTACGTCAGGGTTATGGACTGGATGTATGTGAATTGGCAACAACGTATGCAACCTAAGTTTGTCACTGGAGTTTCCGCTTTCATTGAATTTGCACGCGCACTTAAAATAACAACCTTTATACTAAAAAATTATGTATGCTATTACTTAGTAGTTTATGGTTTTTAGACGCAAAAGCCATTTGAGAAATACTTTTCCTACCCACTATTAATCCATATTCTCAATATAGTCATTGAATTTGCACGCGCACATAATAAGAAGGAGAAGACAGTAATGTGGCAGAAGAAGAAGGAGAAGACAGTAATGTGGCAGAAGAAGAAAAAAATGGCATTCCTTATTCTCTGTTTTAGCATCAATCTTCTGATATGAGCTAATGATGGCTTTTACATAGGCTTTTCCCTTTAGAGACTTCTTAGTGTCCAATAGAAAGTATACATCAGATTTGTGCAGGTCAGGTTCTTCTATGACTTTCAAGAGTCTCAACTGATTCTGTAAATTACACCATAGTTGGGTGATACTTTTACCACTTCTCACTGCAGGTGCACTCTCTAATATCCATTTTGAATGTAATATTATAGATATTCAAAATGGATATTAGAGAGCGCACCTGCAGTGAGAAGTGATAAAAGTATCACCCAACAAGAGTGTAATTTACAGAATCAGTTGAGACACTTGAAAGTCATAGAAGAACCTGACCTGCACAAATCTGATGTATGCTTTCCATTGGACACTAAGAAGTCTCTAAAGGGAAAAGCCTATGTAAAAGCCATCATTAGTTCATATCAGAAGATTGATGCTGAAACAGAGAACAAGGAATGTCATTTTTTTCTTCTTCTGCCACATTACTGTCTTCTCCTTCTTCTTCTGCCACATTATTGTCTTCTCCTTCTTATTATGTGCGCGTGCAAATTCAATGACTATATTGAGAATATGGATTAATAGTGGGTAGGAAAAGTATTTCTCAAATGGCTTTTGCGTCTAAAAACCATAAACTACTAAGTAATAGCATACATAATTTTTTTAGTATAAAAGTTGTTATTTTAAGTTTTCCCTTATAGAGATATAATCTAACTGCATCTATAAACTATAAGTATGCAGAAAATTATGATAAGAAACCATAAGAAAGGGTCATAGCCATGCATAACCTTGAATCTACATACCAAATCATGCAAAAGCATGCACTTATTGTCACCTTGCCTTGGAATATAAAATATCTTGGAAGACTATAAGCGAGCATTTAAATCTTGATAGCTTTTGACTTCAACATATATTTTTCTCAAGTACCATGAAATATACTTCCTCCGTATAAACCGTTTTCAGAAATATGGATTAACAATGACAAATTATCCATTGTGGCTCACTAGGTTAGCATTTTCTCTTCTATTGACCATCTTACTAATCTGCTTGGTAAATTTATTCGGAACCGGCTGCGAATCATTAAAAGACATACATAAGAAAGAAAGCTAAAATACAGATATATAGCATACCGATACATCGAAACTTCAAAGTTGCGATGACAATCCAGAGATATTTATTTCTACACACGTGGTGCGCGTGCGAATGCGTCAGGCATCATGGACAAATATTTCAGAACATGGAAAGTATTATTCGTATAAAGTAATTAAAGCTTTTAAACACCTTGGGTAGATATTTTCTTAGTTGATGCAATCATATCATGAGGAATAAATTTAAGCTATTATACATATGCATATGTATTTTTCTAACCTAATATATCACACACACACACAGAGAAAGAGAGAGAGAGAACACCAGTTTGGTAGAGAAATCAGCTTGCAGGACCCTGAAGAAATGGAGTCCATAGCATTGCCCATCATCATCATCCATGATCCCTTTGATAATATTTTTTCAAAGGGATCATGGATGATGATGATGGGCAATGCTATGGACTCCATTTCTTCAGGGTCCTGCAAGCTGATTTCTCTACCAAACTGGTGTTCTCTCTCTCTCTCTCTCTCTCTCTGTGTGTGTGTGATATATTAGGTTAGAAAAATACATATGCATATGTATAATAGCTTAAATTTATTCCTCATGATATGATTGCATCAACTAAGAAAATATCTACCCAAGGTGTTTAAAAGCTTTAACTACTTTATACGAATAATACTTTCCATGTTCTGAAATATTTGTCCATGATGCCTGACGCATTCGCACGCGCACCACGTGTGTAGAAATAAATATCTCTGGATTGTCATCGCAACTTTGAAGTTTCGATATATCGGTATGCTATATATCTGTATTTTAGCTTTCTTTCTTATGCATGTCTTTTAATGATTCGCAGCCGGTTCCGAATAAATTTACCAAGCAGATTAGTAAGATGGTCAATAGAAGAGAAAATGCTAACCTAGTGAGCCACAATGGATAATTTGTCATTGTTAATCCATCTTTCTGAAAACGGTTTATACGGAGGAAGTATATTTCATGGTACTTGAGAAAAATATATGTTGAAGTCAAAAGCTATCAAGATTTAAATGCTCGCTTATAGTCTTCCAAGATATTTTATATTCCAAGGCAAGGTGACAATAAGTGCATGCTTTTGCATGATTTGGTATGTAGATTCAAGGTTATGCATGGCTACGACCCTTTCTTATGGTTTCTTATCATAATTTTCTGCATACTTATAGTTTATAGATGCAGTTAGATCATATCTCTATAAGGGAAAACTTAAAATAACAACCTTTATACTAAAAAAATTATATATGCTATTACTTAGTAGTTTATGGTTTTTAGACGCAAAAACCATTTGAGAAATACTTTTCCTACCCACTATTAATCCATATTCTCAATATAGTCATTGAATTTGCACGCGCACATAATAAGAAGGAGAAGACAGTAATGTGGCAGAAGAAGAAGGAGAAGACAGTAATGTGGCAGAAGAAGAAAAAAATGACATTCCTTGTTCTCTGTTTCAGCATCAATCTTCTGATATGAACTAATGATGGCTTTCACATAGGCTTTTCCCTTTAGAGACTTCTTAGTGTCCAATGGAAAGCATACATCAGATTTGTGCAGGTCAGGTTCTTCTATGACTTTCAAGAGTCTCAACTGATTCTGTAAATTACACTCTTGTTGGGTGATACTTTTATCACTTCTCACTGCAGATGCGCTCTCTAATATCCATTTTGAATGTAATATTATAGATATCCATGCCTGTTTATGTCAAAATTACTTATATTGTCAATGTTTGATTGTCTAGTTGTTGGTGATGCGTCCATATCAGGGACAGAGGCCACTCCCGTTCCTCCAGGTATGTTTATATATTATATAGGGCATGTATATTGATTTAGAATGCTATATCATAAATATACACACATTCCTTTTGCTCTTAGTCGTCCAACTCATTATCATGGGCTGCTTGATGAGATTAGATTTGTGCCTGATGATCTACAAGAGCTTGTTCACTCCCTGTCATATGTGTAAGCAGCGCTATATATATGCGAGTTTACCTTGTTAATATGTATGTACTGAAATTAATTAATATTATTCAAATTTTGATACATGCAGATACCAGAGGAGCACATCTTCTATCTCTGTAGGTAAGGCTTTGAATTTGTTGATTTTGGTATTTCTTGTCAATTTTATAGACCAGTATGTGCTAAATATAATGTTCTGACAGTTGCTAGGGGGAAGGCAGCATTCGAGGCTGCTGACCCCAGTCCTGGACGCCGCACACGGACGACACCACGGAGGTTGGGAGAGAGGCCGATGACTGGGCTCTAGCAGGGCCCATATGAGGTTGGACTCCACCCCGGTGGTTACTTCCTCCGTCTCCAGTGAGCGACGTATCCAGCAGGAACTGGAGAGCTTGAAGGCCACCGTTCAGGAGTTAAAGGAGATGCTGGTATGTATACTACTTAATAGTAAAATATCATGTCATATTATAGATATCAACATATCCAATATCAGTACATAGCCTGAGCTTATTTGGTTGTAGACTTATGTTTTATTAATCATACATGTACATATCTAATTAAAATAAACTACAGTTTTCCAAACTAGATATCCAAATGGGGTTTCGAAATAACTCGATAATGATAAGAATTCGAATAAAACAGTGTTCTTACACGCTTATTGCATACGTTAGGTCCAGACGCGACGGGGTAGGCGCATGATTCTAGCGTTTATCAGAGGTGGAGCTGGACCGAGCTAGGCTAGCATTTTGATTCTTATTTTTTGAAACATGTATTTATTTATATGATACATATTGTACTACATTTTGAAACATTTTGGGCGATATTGATTTTGGTTTATATTTATATCATATTCAGTTTTTTGGTTTCTTTTGTATATTATATGCGTGAGATGTGAATATGAATACTGCGATATATGTTGTGTGATGATAAATTTTATATTTGATTGGTGTATATATTATTGTGCACAGGGCGGGAAAAAATCTAGCAGCCTAATTTTTAAAAAAAAATACAGATATTGTGTACCTACGGATTAATCCGTAGGTACACATGTTACCCCTACGGCTAAAACCGTAGGGACAAAATAACAGCAGTAACTGATATTTTCCCACTGATCGCAGTACCAGGAGTAGGGAGTGCCCCTACGGACTCACCCGTAGGGCCAAAAGCCTAGCCCCTACAGCGTTATCCGTAGGGTCCATATATCTGGATTCCTGATATATGGCCCCTACGGATAGGTACCTACGCGTATATCCGTAGGGGTTATCTAATACCCCTACGGTTATATCCGTAGGTACATTCAATATATTAAAAAAATCATAAATAATATAACTTTTTTTTACCCTACGCATTACTCCGTAGGGGCAACAGGACCTACACATATATCCGTAGGGGCAAAAATTTGCCCGTAGGGACAACCTCAGGGCTTCAACTTGCACCTGCGGTCTTTGCACCTACGGCTTATTTTTTAGCCCCTACGGATATATCCGTAGGGGCAGTGGTTTTCCCCTACGGATTTATCCGTAGGGGCAACCCTTATTTGTAGTAGTGTTGCAACCTACAAGATTCTGATTTGATTTGGGAATAAGATCCTATGTTCCGTTCTTCATAAGGGCATGTAACTTTTCGAACATGGCAGCATACCAGTTAGGATCTTTCACAGCTTGAGATACGCATGTTGGTTCGAGGATTTAGGAAATTAGATGAACAGTGGTATGGTTTATATATTGGGGGTTGAAGTATTTTGGGTTCGGTTTACGTTCATTGTTGGTGCGGAGATTTAGGGGTTGGGAAGAAGGGGATAATTGAGGAGCGGGTAAACGTGATTGAACGATTGTGGAGGAAGGTGGAGAGGTAGGTACTGAGAGGTTGGCGAGGTTATCGAAATTGAAGGACGATGAGTGTGAAGAGTCGGTGGATGGAGAGAGGTTGAGAGTATGAAATGTTGATGAGTGGGTTCAGTGGGGGGTTGGGTTAGGTAAGGTGTGTAGAATGTGCAGTTTGGTAGGTGCGATGCTGCGCCAGGGAAGATCAAATCTTGCGGAAGAGCCTCTTGATGTCTACTAGATAATTGCATGGGAAAATTGGTTTCGACGAATTTGACATGACGAGAAATGCAATTTTTTTGAGTGACATGATCTATACATTTATACGCAGATTGAGATGTTGAATAACAAAGAAAAATGCAGGGAATGAAGTTTGGAGGAGGTGTACGGCATTAATCAGGGATAGCAAAGACATCAAAAAATCTTGCGACGTTTGTAGTTTGTGGGACATTGAAATAGTTTTTCAAATGGAGATTGGAAATTATGAACCGGTGTGAGAAGACGATTTATGAGATAAACAGCGGTTTAAAGGGCTTGATTTCAATACTTGGAGGGAAGAGAGGTTGTATGCAAGAGTGTAAGACCGGTTTCGACAACACGACGATGGCGACGTTCTGACGTGCCATTGTGTTCAGTGGTGTGTGAAGGAGTAGTGAGATGAGAGGCACCATAGGATGTGAGAATAGAGGGATCAAAGAGTCCGTATCACTTATGATTCAAGACAGGCCAAAATAGATAAAGTTTAAACATGCGGTGTAATTTTTTGGAAAAAATGCTGAATAAAGGGAACAAAATTAGAATAGGGGGAGCTGCGTATTTTGAAAAGGGAGGGTGGCATGTGCTAGGTGTGCAAAGTGATTGGGTTTCCTGCAAGATTGGGTTTCCTGCAATTGAGCCCACGCTCCCTACAACTTAGGTTTGTGTGAACTAATTTTGTAGTTGATGGGGCAGCAAGGGCCTAAACGAACATGGAGGGGGATCATGGTTAAAAGGGATGTGTTTGTCATAAATTTAATCTGAAAGAATTCCGTTGACCGCAGAGTGGAGAAAAAGGATCCATGTAGGCGGTTTCAATCCGGAAGTAGCATGATTCGGATACGGATGTGAGATATGATACGAGCCAGGTTCATGGATTCTCAATTTTTCAAAAGTTTGGGATACGATTCGTTGGGATACATTAGCTTTTTCGGTTTATATTAAGCACAGACAAATGCACGTGTTGTCGTTGACAAAAATTAACTAAGAATACCAAGGGACATTGTTCTAAAAAGCGGCATAGGCGGCCGACAAGACGGAAGCGGTACGAAACCACTCCAATTTAACCGTAAACAGTTTAATTAGGAGGTTTAAGAGCTTAATAAGCACTTAAACCGTCCATCCCGTTGAAGTGGGCATCTAAGCTTACCCAACACACTTAATAGAATAAAATTTAGTCATTTTTGAAATATAATGGATCGAGTTTGTTTTCACCATACTTGACCCAAATCTATACTTAATGAATAAAAGTTAGCCAATTTTGTCCCTTTTTCTGAATAATTTTTGAATTATATAACTCAAAATCTATTTTTTTTTGCTGAGTTTTACTGTTAAACATCAATATGTTACCGGTTATTATGCTGAATTATCAATATATTCTGTTTTTACTGCTAAAATTTCAATATGTTGTTGTTTTCTATGTTGAAGTGTCCATATACTGCTGAAATTTCAATATGTGTATGTGTGTGTGTATAAAATTTTAACTAAAATTAAAAAACCGTCTAGACGCTAGGTGGTATCCCAACAGCTCAGCTCTGTTTAGCGCTTTTTACAAGCTTACCAGAGAAAAAATCACATGTTAACGACAACTAAGGAGTATTAGGTGCACGAAACACACACACAAGTGAGCGTGCACACATGAGAACCAAGAATACAAAAAAAAATAATAAGATAAAATTTACATATCTAAGAATATAGTTGTTTATACTTGTTCAATACATTTAGAATATATGATATAAATTTTAGGATGCGTCAAAAAGAGTCTCTTCAGTATTGTGATGAATCCGAACGAATCCTATAGTGAAACTAATCCTATAAAGTTTTAAAATGCTACTCTACGTTCCAGAGAGGAAGCAGGGGAGCTCATCCAAACCCTAATGGAGAACGAGGATAAGTCTCGCACTGCGTCAGAGATGGCCGATCTGCTCTACCACGCAATGGTGCTCCTGAATTTGAAGGATATGAAGATGGTAGACGTCCTCAGCAAGAGATTCTCTCAATCTGGAGTCGAGGAGAAGAGCAACCGGAAACCTAAGAGCCAAAGCTGACTAGGTCTCTGGTTTGTAATGAGTTTCTTGAAAATATGTATTTTGTTCTGTTCATTTTCCATTTTGACTTCGAAATGTTATTGTAAAATTTGATCTAGCATGGTTGGTGATTGGCACCTTACGGGCAATGTTATTTATTTTGGAAATAAACACTGTAGATTTTTTGTGGTTCATTGTTGAGAATGAATATAAAATTTCATAAACAGTTTTATTGCATTCTACTAAGTAATCTCTACAAGTATGACCCAAACCTAAAGGGATTGATCCGTTCTCTTCTCCTTTTTTGTCCTTTTTTGCTTTTTTAACCTGACGGATGTCGGATCTCGTCAAGATGTTACCTTCCGTAGATCTGCTGTTGGCAATGATGGACGGCTGAGATTGGGTTGGAGGTTGACTCCTGAAGTGTGTGGATCTCAATGGGTTTGACGTGGTTGAGGCCGAGCTACCTGCAAGAAAGTCCCGAGATGATTGTACCACCGAAGACCCTCCGACGATCAAGTTAGACCGGATATTTGAGCAGAGTAACGGCCTAGTGGGGAGAAAATGACTTACTTGAACCGTCTGAAAGAGGGGTTTATATAGTGGTGGCAACAGGCAGGAAAGCGCGAGAACCACGACGGCCGTTACGCTCCTGGCGTCACACCCGCGTGATGGGCGGGATCTCCCATTGATGACGAGACATGCTCGTTAATGGGGGATCGTGATTGCGTGGAACGTGGGACGTGGCCGGCGGATATCTCACGCATGGCGAGATTCGTGGAAGTGGGGCGGTTGCGCCTGCGATAGGTGCCGTTGGTCGGTCAATGAGACCGAAGAATATGAGCTTGGTGAGGGGCTCGGGGACGAGCAGGAGACCGAGGTATCTTGGTTCTGTGGTAGCCTGGAGACGAGCTGAGAGGGCCGAGGAGGCCGATTGTGCAGGGGGCTCGGAGGTGAGCCAACGGTTATTTGCAAGGCGGGTACAGGAAGGATGTGGACGGTCACAGAAGGTCGGCTACGTCCATGGGTCGCAGACCCAGGGTATTTTACCGACGTACGGTCCCTGGTCCTTTCTTGCTAGCTTCGGGACACGTCATCTACCACGTGTCACGATCTGGGAGATCGCCGATATCGAGCATCATCATTATCCCCCCACTCTCGTCCCGACCTGTCCACGGGTCGGGTTGAGAGTGGTCTGCCGGGTCATCCGAGGTGAGCTCATTTTCGAAGATATCGTAGGTGCGCGTTCCCGGGCAATTAGCTGTATTTTCTTGATGACGTCAGCGAATTAGGGGTCATATCTTGCATTAAAGAGGAAGCACCGGATCGTGCGTACGTTCGTCGAAGCGACAGCCCACGTGTCAAGGGCTGGTTGGATGACGTGACGAGCCGCAGGTCTCCCGCGCCCGATGGGACGCGACCAATGTGCGTGCGACAGGTGGAGCGATGGTGGCCGTCGAATGCGATGATGACTGTCGCCGTTGGATGTGTACGCCGACAGCTACAAATAGAAGTGGGGTCCCCATCAGAGCCCATACCTCTTCATAATTTCCTCGTCTTGAGTCTCGTTAGCTCGGCGCTCTCCTTCTTAGGTCGGGATATCTGCGTTTTGCTCTTCCGAGGACTCATCCCTTCCATCATGTTAGATGTCTTCTTGTGAGGAGTCTATAGAAATAGCTCGGGTAGAGTCTAGGGAGCCCCTTGTAAATTCTTCCTCTTCTTCTTCTGCTTCTTCTTCTTCTGAGTCGGAGTCCTCCCGAGAAGTTAGGTCCAGATCCTCTTCCCGGGGTCGCGCGACGGGAGCGGTTCCCATAGCGGAGGTCGTGGATGCCCTTGGCGTGTCATCCATGGTGAGGTATGAGGATGAGCTTGCCACCGCTCGGGCTCGTTTCCACATTCCTCCTGGTTATACGCTACATTTGGCCGAGGAAGGGGAGAGGGCAGACCAGGTACGGGGTAAGTAGATTTCCCTGTACCTGGAAGCCTTTTGGGCCGGAATGCGTCTGCCCTTCTCTCCTGAGGTCGTTAGAGTGCTGAATCATTTTGGGTTAGCCCCGGGCCAGCAAGTGCCGAACTCCTGGAGGATTCTCCTTGGGTTCCTGGTCCGTTTGAAGTTGCACATGATCCCTTTCAGGCTAAGAACTCTTGCCACTTCTCTCTGTTATAAAAGTCATCCCGGCACTCGCGCAGGCAAGTCGAGGTGGGTATACATCTCCTTTAGGAAACAACGGGGGAGTGATGCCGGGTCGGGGGTCGTCGTCGTACCTTCTTCCATCCACGATTGGAAGAAGAAGTTCTTCTTTGTTGTGCCACCCGAAGGTGAGGACTAGCATATGCCCACCCAGTGGTCTAGGGATAGATGCCGGCGGGAGAGTCAGTCGAACGGTCCCGACATGGCGAAAGTGGCGGAGTGGGAGCCCATTCCCTGGGCTGATATACTGCTTTCTGAGCAGGCCCTTAGTTGGGCTGGGTCAGCCCCGCCCAGTTCGCGGGTAAGTTAGGAGTTTACAGGCAATCTGTTAAACCTACGTTTATTTTTATTTTTGCTTGCATTGCTGACTCCATTGTACCTTGTCTTGCGCAGAACCCATGGACATGAGCAAATTCCGAGCAGCCATGCACAAGCAGAAGAAGGGATCGAGGGCTGGAGGTGCCAGTTCCTCTCATCCGACGCTGGCCCCAGCTCCCCCGGTAGCCGCCCCTCCTAGGTGTTCGAGTGCTACCCGTGCCCCGGAGTCCAGCCAGGCACCGACCCGAAAGCGGGTTCGGGAATAAGAGGCCCGGGCTTCGGAGATAGAGACTGGATCCCCGGTATCGTCTCTCAAGAGGTTCCACCGGACCGTTCCACGCACCCCGGCCTCCCCGATCTTTGTAGACGAGGGGGACCTCCGGTTTGAGGTGCCCTCGGAGCTCTCCGTTGCTGACAGCCTGCTGACAGAGATGGAGAGGTCGGCCGGGGGCAAAATCCCCCGGGGTCTCTCAGGGCGCAAACGGCGGCCATCGCCCAAAAGGCCGTGAAGGTTAGTGCTCGCGCCTTACTTGGTTTTTCACTCGGCGTCTTACTATTCTTTTGGTGCCTCCCTTTTCTTTCTGACCCCCCTCTGATTTCTCCAGGTCCTCCAGCACGTCGCCCTCGTCGTCCAAATGGAGGACGAAGAAATTACTTCGGCGATGCGAGCCGCGGGCGAGTTCTCCTCGCTGGAGGAGAGCTCAAAGTTGGAGCTGGAGGCGACGATGGCAAGGGTCGTTGTCCTCGAGGACGAGGTGGCGGCCGGGAAGTAAGAGGTGGCGACCGGGAAGCAGGAGGTCGCCAGGCACCGTGAGGCCGCCTGGGCCGCCAAGGCCAAGCTCCAGGACTTCAAGGTGCTCGTCGGCACCGTGAAGAAGTAGGCGAGCTCCCTCTGAAAGGAGCTGGAGGCGGCGATAGAAGGGATGAAGCGAGCCGAGCTCAGAGCGTCGAAGGCGGTGGAGAACTACAAGAAGTCGGACCATTTTTACACCGACCTAGCCGAAGCCGCTACCCTCGTCTGGCACGATGCCCTCGATGCCGTCAAAGCCCAGATGCCGGAGTTCTCTGATGAAGAGCTCCAGGATGAATATCCTCGCAGGGGCGACACGCAGGGGAATGCCCATGGAAGCGCTGCCGGGGAAGAAGCCCCCGGCGAAGGCGGCGCTAAGGCTCCTGCGATGGGCGCCGATCCTCAAGACGCAGCCCCGGTCGCGGTGGACGTGGTGATCCTCGAGGTTGCCCCTGGTCCTGAGGCCTGAAACCCCTCGTCTTTTTATATTTTTTGTTGCTTTGGGAATCTTGTAAGCCTCCAGGCATTTTTGTGAGGCTGGCGGGCCAATAATACTTTTGTAAAGACTTTGGAATAAAGCATTTTTTGCAGTGTTTGGCGCAGTTTTTCCTTTTGCTTGTTGTTAAATCTCTGTTTGCACGGTGCTGAGCTTAGAGAATTTCATTTGGCGACCGCACGTCGAATTGAATTTAACCATTTTGCCAATTGCCTAAGTGTGCAAAGACCGGTGGGAGGTCGGTATCTTCGTGGACCCGAAGTCGACGTGGGGATCGCGTAGTGAAGATACGTCGGGGTTATCCTCTAAGGTTGGACCGGGTAGGGGTGTTTCCCGATCGCCTCTTGGCGAGGGCTTAGATCCCTGGCTTCATGGGGTAGATAGCTGTCGGCCAGGAATAACCGAGCAGGGTAGCCGCTCGTTTCCTCTTGGTAAGGGCTTTGATCCTTAGAGCGGGAGGGGCCATAAGAGGCCTGCTAAGTATGGACTGAGCAGTGAAGCTGGCCAATTGTTTCTTGGCAGGGGCTTTGATCTCTGGCATCGTGGGGTAGTGAAGTACCAGCCAGGGATAACCGAGCAGGGTAGCCGCTCGGCTGCCTCTTGGCGAGGGTTTCGATCCTTAGCGCGGGAGGGGCCATAAGAGGCCTGCTAAGGATGGACTGAGCAGTGAAGCTGCCCAGTTGTTTCTTGGCGGGGGATTTGATCCCTGGCGTCGTGGGGTAGTGAAGTACCAGCCAGGGATAACCGAGCAGGGTAGCCGCTCGGTTGCCTCTTGGTGAGGGCTTTGATCCCTGGCATCATGGGGTAGGGAACTACCAGCCAGGGATAGCCGAGCAGGGTAGCCACTCGGCTGCCTCTTGGCGAGGGCTTCGATCCTTAGCGCAGGAGGGGCCGTAAGAGGCCTGCTAAGGATGGGCCAAGCAGGGTTCCTGCCCGGTGCTTCTTGGCGAGGGCTTCGATCCCTGGCACTGCGGGGTAGGGAACTACCAGCCAGAGATAATCGAGTAAGGGCGAACCCGGTTACCTCTTGGTGAGGGCTTCAATCCTTAGCGTGGGAGGAGCCGTAAGAGGCCTGCTAAGTATGGGCCGAGCAGGGTTGCTGCCCGGTGCCTCTTGGCGAGGGCTTTGATCCTTAGCGTGGGAAAGGCCGTAGGAGGCCTGCTAAGGACGGACCGGACAGGGTTGCTGCCCGGTGCCTCTTGGCGAGGGCTTGGATTCTTAAGGATGGGCCGAGCAGGGTTGTTGTCCAGTGCCTCTTGGGGAGGGCTTTGATCCTTAGCACGGGAGGGGCCGTAGGAGGCCTGCTAAGGATAGGCCGGGCAGGGTTGCTTCCCGGTGCCTCTTGGCGAGGGCTTGGATCCTTAAGGATGGGCCGAGCAGGGTTAATACCCTGTGCCTCTTGGCGAGGGCTTCGATCCCTGGCATTGCGGGGTAGGGAACTACTAGCCAGGGATAGCTTAGCAGGGTAGACGCTTGGTTGCCTCTTAGCGAGGGCTTCGATCCTTAGCGCGGGAGGGGCCGTAAGAGGCCTGCTAAGGACGGGCCGAGTAGGGTTGCTGCCCGGTGCCTTTTGGCGAGGGCTTTTGATCCTTAAGGACGGGCCGGGCAGGGTTACTGTCCGGTGCCTCTTGGCGAGGGCTTCGATCCCTGGCATTGCGGGGTAGGGAACTACCAGCCAGGGATAGCCGAGCAGGGTAGCCGCTCGGCTACCTCTTGGCGAGGGCTTCGAACTTTAGCGCGGGAGGGACCTAAGGGGTCTGCTAAGGATGGGCCGAACATGGTTGCTGCCCGGTGCCTCTTAGCGAGGGCTTTGATCCCGGCGTCGTGGGGTAGCGAACTACCAGCCAGGGATAGCCGAGCAGGGTAGCCGCTCGGCTGCCTCTTGGCGAGAGCTTTGATCCCTGGCAGCGTGGGGATAGTGAACTACCAGCCAGGGATAACCGGACAGGGTAGCCGCTCGGTTTCCTCTTGGTGAGGGCTTTGATCCCTGGCGTCGTGGGGTAGTGAACTACCAGCCAAGGATAACCGAGCAGGGTAGCCTCTCGGTTGCCTCTTGGTGAGGGCTTTGATCCTTAACGACGGGCCAAGCAGGGCTGCTGCCCGGTGCCTCTTGGCGAGGGCTTTAATCCCTGGCGTCGTGGGGTAGCGAACTACCAGCCAGGGATAACCGAGCAGGGTAGCCGCTCGGTTGCCTCTTGGTGAGGGCTTTGATCCTTAAGGACGGGCCGAGCAGGATTGCTGCCCGGTCGATTCGTGAGGTTCAGTCCAACCTTCCCGGTGTGAGTATGGGGAAAAGGGATAGTCACGGGCGACACGTGTAACGAATGCGTGGGGGAGGTAGATCGCCGAAGCCGCGTCGTTTCGATTTCGCCGAGAAAGGCTCGATGTCTGCCGCGTGGCGGTACAGTTGTAGGTAAAACGAGCGACTGTCGGACTCATGGGATGTTGTGAGCTATAAAACGGAGGGAGCGTTGATCACTCCTTCCTTCACATCCAACACGTAAGAATGGAGGAATTCCTTTTTACCATCCCCGACATCGTAAACTTCGAGGACGTGTACCTCTACGATCAGTACCGCACTGAGGACATGGTGCAGTTAGTGATAGGCCGCATTGAGAACACACACGACACGAAGTGACCATCTGGAGAAGGAGAAAGTGGTTATCGCGATGCGGTAGCGTAATTAACTGTAGGGGATTGCTCCTGCAGGGAAGTGTCTCCACAATCAAAAAACCCTCACAATGAGGGGGAAACTAACGAAGTATGCTACATCAGTCGCATCCGTCTAAACCTTCGATACATGGTGCCATAAATCAACTTGGCATCTTCGGAGAGGTGGACGGATAAAATTAAATAGCATCTGCCCCCAAATTCAGGAAAGACGACCTATGCGGTTCCGTCTTTGTTTTCGGCGGCGAATAGCTGTACGTAACGGCTACCCAGGTATTGTTGAAAAGAAGAGCGACAAGCAAGCTCGTCTGAAACCCTACTAAGTCTATCAGCGACATGTACCATACAGTCTCGTCTGTTCGTCTTAGAGTATCGCATATCCGGTCTAGGGGTGGATAACGTCAGACCCCTAATAACCTGATAAGTCATTCCAGTGTCAGGCCCTATCACCAATCAAGAAATTTCTGATCGCAATCAGTAAACCCCATCCGCCTAGGCCTAGGTCTTATGGTGACGGCCAACCGTACACTGTGTGATATCAACTCCCAATACCGGGAGAAAGGAATCCCCTCAATCGCTCACTGCCTCCAAGTGCTTCAGGACTGCACCAAAAAGTTACTTGTTTGCACGACTCTTTAAAGCCGTGGTGAGATAGCAATCAAAGTACAGTGGGAACACACTCGAGACAAATGACGATTTCAGGTCGACAGACTATGTTGTACTAATGTCACTTGAGAACTGCTATCTAACAATAGATATAATACTATCGAGGATGTTCCCGGCGAGTCCGTCCAGTGTAACTCATAACCCAATGAGTACCTGTATACAATCTTTGGTGACTGATTGACACCAATGGTTGTGATACCGGCCATCGCCCCTTGTCGGGGTCAAGAAACATATACACTAGTCTACTCTAGAATATCGATGCCCAGTCTCGATATTCCCACGACCAGGGACATTTAAGAATGTGCTTATAGACTATCCAGTTCTCACAAGTGTGATTGCCATCATAACCCTGGTAATCAAGCATGAATCCTATGGGCTCTTTCAATATGTAATAGTGATATGCTATACTACACAAGACGTACATAATGATAAAGTTAAACCAGATAGCATATTATCATCTCGAGTAAGGCTATTCTACCCGTATAGGTCCTTCCTCAATCATTATAATCACCTTCCTGCGATTATAATAATTACCTTGAGGGCACTATATCCAACAATATCACACTTGCACTTAAAGCTAATTATTATGGTATCTCATACCCACAGCTTGTGTGCTACCGATACCCAACTTCTCTACTGATCAGTTTCACAAACCGTGTTTGTGAAACATTCGTGTTTAAGAACTAGTCTCGGTGAGTGGATCCGCTCCAATATTTCTATCTTTATCTCTCTATATCTCAACTTCGCGGAGAACGTCTATCTTCCGAAATGAGCGATACATGTCTTAGAATTTGTCTGAATATCTGATAGGACCAAGTTCATAATATGAACACCAAATCCAAAAAATTTCTTAGACTGTATTATCTACTGAATTTAATCAGTATCCTGCGCCATGCATACCTTAGTATCCGCTTGGATCCCTGTCCAATATACTGTCCCTCAGAAGAGGGTAACTTATAACTCTGACAGTCACTCTGTCATCCAGGTCACCTTGGAAGCCATAACCGGTAACCGCCTTCTGTAGGAGGTTGCCATTACTATATACCAAGAACATTCTCTTATGTTCATAACTTCTTCCCTTTGTTTCTCTAGGATTGGATTAATATCTGCTTACTACAGCTAGTGCAAAAGCAACATTATCCATGTCCTGTGTGGAGAAACTCCTGTGACAACCACAATTTAACCGATTATAGTATAGAAACCTCACTTTCTATTTGGAGTATGTCATCCAAATTCGTGGACAGTACTCCCTACCACTCTTTTATCAGGATCATCTGTTATTTTGATGAAATCAAACACTATGACTGTCACATCAAAACAGATGATCCATCTCGGCTATACCTGTTTTAATCTATAAATAGATATAAGCAACTTGCCCACCAGGCTTCCGCTGCTCCCACTGACTATAACAACCCTCTGGCAGAGTCATATATATGTGCACTTCTAAAAGTCCATTTAGAATGACGTTATAGGCATCCACCTGCCAAGTCTCATAGTCAAGGGCAGTTGTAGTGGCAAGCTTAGTTTATCATACCATGATGCAAACCTCCTTGTCACCATTTATGAGGAAACCGAAATACCTCTCAGGCGGCTGAGATTACCCACTAAATCTGCGAAGTGACTTACGGATCGTCGAATCCAATTGAATTCTTAGATTCTACTGAATTTTCAGTAACCGTTTGTGGTTCTGGAATCACTTCGAGTTCTACCATACTCCCATTAATGTTTTCTAAAAATAATTCATTTTACTAAAAACGTGATGAGTCTAGCAAATGGTAGAAAATTATACCCTCGACAATACTCGGGATAACCCATAAACTGTTATTGCTGAAATGTGCCTTAAATTTATCCGGATTCTGGTTTTAAGTATAAGCCGGACAACTCCATATACCTTAACCCCGTTAAGATATGAATTATTCTATATCCATATAGAAACTTAGGCACTAATTTAGATAGAACCATATTCAAATAGTATGCAGCTGTTTCTAGTGTACCCACTTAATGGGAGAGGGCCCTTACAGCATTACTCATCAAAGAGCGCACCCACGGATGAGTAACCTGTCTGAGAGACAATACTCTCAACATTACTATAGTAGATTATCGTAACATTTCATAAGTTTTTAAAAGATTATTTTTGAAATTTAAATTATGATAAATGGGTTTTACTAAGATTATAATAATTATGGATATTGTTTATTATAATATGTTATTTTCCAATTAGTAACTATTTTGGATATGGCATGCATAATTAACCATGGCTTTTCTCTAGGTAGGGATTAATATTTATGTATATGGAATGGCTATATATATATAGTTTTGAGAGAGAGAGAGGACAAGAGGCATGGGCTCACACCCATGCCCATGCCCATGCCTTGCACATATCTATTTGTTAATTCTCTCTCATTCTTTCATCTCATAAACACTTTCATCCTCATTTCCTCCTCTCATTCTCTCATACTCTCACTCTCACAAACACCCTCTCACTACAACTTCAAATCAACCACCAAGTGATCAAGAACTCAAGTTAGATCAAGTTTCAAGTCCCCAAGTCCTTCAAAGTGGCTCCTTCATCTTCTTGAAGTGGTAAAGTCCTATCCCTATTAGTTGTTTTAAAACCATAATTTTAGTTCAAGATCATGTTTTAAGGTGTTTTAGTATTGCAAGATAGGCTTTTAATGAAGTTGTGTCTTGTGTTGGTAAGTTAGAGTAGTTCTAGTGGACTATATCACTTGTATGGCAAGTTAATGGTATTTTAATGCAAGATTTTTGGTTGCAAAAGGTGTTTAAAGTTTCAATGCTTGAGTTAAGATTTTCAAATATGGTTTCCTATGAATTTTTGATGTTCAATTAAAATCTGGAGCAATTTGGGGTCTTTATAAAATAAACAAACAATTATATTGACCTAATTAAACCACTATAAGACCACACAAGAAGCACGAGACCCTAATTCCAAAATTGGACCGCCTATAGCGGTTACTTTAGCACTTTTCGTCAGCCCAATTTTTGATTTGGATGTCAGGGTTTGGTCAGTAGCTCATATACTTGATAAATAAGCCCCTATGATACTTTGTTTTTCCCCAGATACCCCTAGGAAAAATCTAGAAGTGTTTTGAGTTGGATTTTACGATATTTTATGGTTTTCAAACTTGTGAATCCGTATTTTGTATTCTTGATGCATTCTTTTGTGCTAGAACAGCGAGTCCGGAGGTTATTCGTGGTAGTTAGCATACGGATGGCTCACGTTGGTCATAGGTTCTAACCTATGGGTATTTGTTCATTATATCGATGTCGGTTTGAATTCTTATATGTGTGTGTGGTTATGTGCATTCTAGGTTTGATGGTCGTAGGATACGACAAACAGTGAGTAGATTATATTTACGAGTAGGGAATTGGGTGGATGGTGTATAGCACCCCCATGAAACATATCTTTTATTATATCGTTGAATCTCATTAGGATGCTTGCCACGTATGTTTAGACGTGTTCGTTAGTTAAAAGATTTCATTATTATCTCTTAGTAGGCTTATTGTAGATACACTTGGTAAAACATTAGCACAAATACTAATGATTGCCATATTGCACGATCACAAACTCACTTGTACACTACACATCATTAGTACAGCCATGCCACGTAGAACTTTCCATACTTACGTATCTTAGTAAGTCGATGTTATAGTAGGATGATGTTATATACGATTTATATTGGTGCACGTACGAGACTTGAAGTTCGTACTTATTGTTGGGCAAGTACGCGATGGGAGATCCGTACTAGTCGCCGTACGTGTACGTGACACGAGGTGTCCGTACCGATCGTTGAGTGGGTGCGCGAACGAGATGTCTGCATCGATTCTATGTTTGTACATGAACAGATGTCTGTACTATTGATATTCCACTGCTATGTGTGTACGTAGACTTGATGTCCGTACTGGTTATACTATGTGTTTAGGTACGTAAATTAGATATTTGTACCGATCATTATTATGATATGATATGATGGAATATTTGATGGCTATCATACGATGTGAGAATTCGTACGGGGTGATATGATGATGATGATTAGCCAGATTTGACCCTATTTTTACTTGACTCGCGAAGTCTTATATCTTACCCGATTGGGAGATTATGTGGATATAACGATATTACCCACTTTCTAAAAACAACGGTTCATTTCATATTTTTAAAAAGTGATAATGAATGGATGTGCTACTTGGATTTCAAAAGGGGTAAATATATATGTTTTAAAAATATTGTATCCTTCTTATTTTCAAACAACGTTTCGTTCTACTTTGAAAACATATAAGTGGGAATATTCGAAATAATTACCTATTTACTGTTCTTTTGCGTTACGCTTACTTTATATGGCATTCTCTCGCGCTTTATTTATCTTATTAGTTATGCTACGCCTTATGATTTACGCTACGCATCATACATTGTTGATGTTATATCTCAGTAGTATGGGGCACTGATATATATATATATATATATATATATATATATATATCGCTACGCTTATATTACTGGCTTATGCTATGATATGTTATCCGTCTATGCCATGCCTAGTTCACACAGACTAAAAGGGTACGAGCTTGATGAGATTTATATTACTGTGGATATGATATGATATGATGTCAATCCTAAGAGATTGAATATATATAAAGGTATATAAGAAGATAAATATGATTCAGACACGGTGGATATGGCAGGAGATCCATAAGATATATATATGTGATCAATCTATGAGAGATTGAGGAAAAAAGAGATATGATGTCGCCTGGTGATATATATTTGTGATCAATCCATAAGAGATTGAGGCAAAAAGAGACATGATGCCGCCTGGTGATATATGTGTGTGTGTGTGTGTGTGTGTGTGTGATCAATCCATAAGTGATTGAACGTAGTTGACACATGATATCTTTACAGATATTATATATGTGATGGATCGATATAGATACTTTGCACTGAGATGGATATTATATATACATAAGGAATCGATATAGATGCCCTGCACTGATAAGATGTATTATGCTATATATAGTAGCCGGACAGGAATGACCCACGAGACAGTATCTGAATATTATTTTCATACATCGATATATTCTAAAGAGATTTTCAAAGGGACTATAGCCTCACTATTTTCAACGTGTCTAGGATCGACACAGACTTTTAAAAAAGAAAACCCCTTTTTAAATAAATCATTTTCAAAAGGTAGGATGTATATTTTAAACGAGATGCATTCCTTTTTTCAAAAAACAACGTCTGCTACATGTGCCGCGATATATATCATACGGATATTTTAAAAGGATTTCATATACATACATCTTCTGGCTACTCTTATATGATATCATATGGATGAGTGATATATATGTTATAGCCTTGACTGTGCTTACGTTGGTCGTGTGCTATAGATATTACATTACGGCTAAGGTGGTCGTGATTTAACACCGTTGTGTGTATATGTATATATATATATGTATATATATATATATGCAGTAAGTTATAGACGATTGATGATTATTAACGTTTCAGTTCGCAATATTGTATTTATTTCCGGAGCTCACATGCTTTCAGATTCTTATGGTTATGCTGTGCCCGTACCAGGCCAGATACTGATTTCTTGATGTTAGTATGATAACCACACACAGATTCATATTTTACATATTAGGATAGCGGTACACGAGTTGTACTTGAGGGCTTATTATCATTGTTATTTAATCACTCCAACTCTAGTTTCGACGCGTGCTTATTTACCCTTCTTGATACACACATTTATCATGTTTAGTTATTTCACTGCTTATCCATGCGACTTCTAACTTGTTATATTGTTCTATTCACGAGTTGGCAACTCACCCCCGTTGTGCCATGGTTCTTTGTAAGTTTGATCGCTTAGATCCATAGCGGCGTATTTTGACACGTTCGCTATTTTATGGGTGTGGTTGCGCATATCTCGAGTTGGTGGGTCATATTTTTGTATCAGCATTTGCCTTGTACATATTGGTATCCAGAAGTACTCCATCAAAGACCAAGTCTAGTATTGTCGAGACCTTAGTGTTGTATATCTTGTTGTTGTCGAAGTCGTATGGAGACGACTTAATATATATTTATGTTGTTTACTTTCTGCTTTATTGATCCTTCGCTTTTTGGCGTCGTTTATTACTGCGTGGTTGTGATTCCACCATTTGGACGTTGATTTATCTCCTGTATGTGGGGATGCTTGTTACTTATCATTGTATCTGTTTTGTTCAAAATTTACAAAAGAGGTGATGTCCGTTTTTCAAACAATCTTACGAACCGGCTTTACTTTTTCATAAGAACTTTTCAAAAACTTCACATCCACCTATTATTATCTATTTTCCTTATATATATATATATATGGTTTAGATTCTTGGTTTTGGCTTACTTGGGTTACGATGGGGCCCACTTGACTTTACGTAATACTTGTGCCGGTCATGTTCTCTGGTCATGACAATTACCTAGCATAAGTATCGATATCTTTGATTACCTCGAAGAATACCGATATTTTCAACGTGTAGTTCTCTACTTTATTCTTATACATATAAATTTCTTTAAGTTTTGGACCTTGCATGAATGCGTGTCCAGAACAAGAAAAATTATAAGTAAATGAAATATAGTACGAGTACCAACCTCTTTCCTACTGAACACTGGACAACATACAATACTTTGTATAAGTCTCCTGAATTTACCAACTCAAACTCTGTGTGTCGTAAGTTAAAACTGTATTTTGGTTAAAAAGAATTACACCGTTATTGAATGCACCTTACCTAATCATCAACTGATAAAAGTAAATATTATAAATATAATTTCAAAAGGTTATATCTCACTTTATGAAATAAACGTACAGATATATCAATTTGAAATTGGTGCATAACAACGGATCGCCAATAGGCAACCCTAGGTGATTTCCTCGAACATCAAAAATTACAACGAACTCTGATATTGAGGATCTAATCATCCAATTCCAATATTATACTCCCACTCATCATCTTTAACGCCATATAGTTGTGAGAATCTCAACCCGTATATATATACCCGGAGTCAGAATGTAATTGGGAAAGCGGTTTTCAATAACAACTGCACAGAAAAATTGAAATATGGGAATGTTTTGAGGGGATGCCTGAGTGTTCCAAGTAATACATCTTCCATTATCCAGATCCATGACACCAGTTGCAATTTCCATTACCCTCACTTCAATCTATTCATTTGTCTTTGCATCTTACCTTCTATACACCTTACTTAGGCTAATTGTTTTTCTTCCTTTCCTACCTTTCGGTATCTGCTTAAGATTTGGAAGAAGACTATCCAATAAGCATAATAGGTGTACTATCCTAATATGAGGAGCTCTCACAACCTGAGAGAAGGTAAAAGGTAAAGACAACCGAATAATCTTATTCAATTTCTCCAGAACCGGAATCCATCATCGAACTAAAATAAGTTTCTACGAGTTCGTATGTAATTGTATGAGATGATTTTATCCACTCTATCAGGATTGTTCACCTCCGAAAGACACGACGGAGACGCAGCGGACGTCTTGCCTGAATTTTGGGGTAGATGCTAATTGGTGCTATCCGTCCACCTCTCCGAAGATGCCAAGTTGATTTATGGCACCATGTATCGAAGATTTAAACGGATGCGACCGATGTAGCTGACTTCGTCAGATTCCCCCTCGTTTGAGAGGTTTTTGATTGTGGGGACGCTCTTCCCTGCAGGCGCAAGCCCCTGCAGTTAATTATACTACCGCGTCGCGGTAACAACTTTCTCCTTCTCCATATGGTTACTTCGTGTCGTGGGTGTCTGTTTTGTGTTTGGCTGCCCGTGGATTGTATACGGAGACTAATTTATGTTGTTGCCCGTAGGGCGTGGACTAGTCCAAATCCGTATCTTTCTTAGATTTGGGTTTGGGGGGTTGGGTTTAATGATACGTTAGCCTCATTTGAGACTAAGATCAACTTAAACGTTTGTTAAGGATACGTTAGTCTAATTTTAGACTAAGATCGACTTAACGGGATCGTTTAGATCCAACAAGAGAGCAGTTGGGCTCTATTGTTTAGTTTAATGACATTGCGGTCGATTAGTTTAAGAACATTGCGGTCCATTGTTAGTTTAAGGACATCTCGGTCCGTTGTTAGTTTAAAAACATTGCGGTCGATTGTTAGTTTAAAGACATCACGGTCGAGGTTAAGGACATCATAGTCCGTGGGTTTAAGGACTCCACAGTCCGATGTTAGTTTTAAGATATCACGGTCGAAGTTAAGGACATCATAGTCCGTAGGTTTAAGGACTCCACAGTCTGATGTTAGTTTTAAGACATCACGGTCGAGGTTAAGGACATCATAGTCCGTGGGTTTAAGGACTCCACAGTCCGATGTTAGTTTTAAGACATCACGGTCGAGGTTAAGAACATCATAGTCCGTGGGTTTAAGGACTCCACAGTCCGATATTAGTTTTAAGACATCACGGTCGAGGTTAAGGACATCATAGTCCGTGGGTTTAAGGACTCCACGGTCCGATGTTAGTTTTAAGACATCACGGTCGAAGTTATGGACATCATAGTCCATGAGTTTAAGGACCCCACAGTCCGTGAAATGTGTGGTTGTCAGGACCCGTCACCTCTTTAAAGACGTTGAGGAATTACAACGACAAATATCAAAGGAGTGAAGAGATATACCCTTAAACCAAGGTGGATTGTTTGAAAGATCTGTAGCCCAGTTTGGGACTAAGATCTGTTGGATATTTATGAGCAGATGTGCTCAGTTTAATATAAGTTGAGGACTTATGGCCAGAATTGGGATAAGTCCAATTAAAAATATTTAACATTTTTAGTTGCTCTGGCTATTAAGCATTTATTTAGGCTCAACCCTTTTAATAATGCTAGGCATTGAGCTCTGACATTTTTGTCTTGTATTGAATGCATAGCATTCATCAGAAACAAAGCTTGTTCTGACAGTGCGCCACGTGGTGCGCCAGGCGCTTAGCGCATTGCGCTTCTGTCAGGTAGCGCACACGAAGAGGACACGTGTCGCGCTTAACGCTAAGCGCTAGTTCATTAGCGCATTGCGCTTTTAATTTATGAGTGCTTTGGGCTAGTCTGTTGGCGCGCCAGTGAGTGACACGTGGCGCGCTTAGCGCTGAGCGCCAGTCCATGAGCGCAGTGCGCTGTTTCAGAAGTGCAAAGCGCAGATTGTGTCTTTGGTTGACACGTGGCGTGTTTTGGCGCTGAGCGCCGATTCAAGAAGCGCAAAAGCGCAATTCATGAGTGCAAGACACTTTCAAGATCAAAGAATAAATTTATGTTCTTCTTAAAGGAGGCTTTGCCTCAAGACCCAAGAACAAAAGTTCTTGTTTTGTAAAAAGGGCTCTGCCTTTATAGATCAAAGATCTGTGAATGAAGTAAAATACTTCTTTTATATTTATATATTTTTTTATGATTAGATCTTTTGATCTTTTGCTTTTTATTAAAGACCTTGGCCTTTTTTCAGATCTATAATATTTTTAGAAAATGGTTCTTCTTTTTACGAGATGATTTCATCTCTGTGGTTCAAGAACTAGTTTTTTTACCTTGAAGATGACGAAATGATCTTCTTTTCCTAAAGGCTTGCCTTTCTTTCTCTTTGAATTTTCTCAAAATTTGCAGAGGGTTTTCTCTCTCTCTTTTTTTTAGACTTGAAATCTAGGGGCCTTTATATAGGGCCAGTTGATTTGTTGAATCAGTTTTAAGAGATCTTTCTCTGATTGATTTGGGAATATTTCCCACCGTTGGATCTTTGATCCTAAGGCTTCTGTTTTACAGAAGATAATCTTCTTGTTTCAATAAGATTGAAAAATCTTTCTATAACAGAATTTTAGTTCTGATTAATTAATATTTTATTATTAGTAGATCTTTTAATCTAACGGTGAAGAATTTTTAATTCCAGCGCTGGCGCACCTACGTTCGACACGTGGCATGCGGCGCAGAGCGCAGCGCAACTGCGCTAGCGCACTCGTGTTTGACACGTGGCGCGCAGCGCAGAGCGCTGGATCTGAAGCGTTGCTTCAACTTTTAAATTTTGAATTTTAAAACAGAACTTTGCTCTGATTGGGATGCGCTGCCTAGGGCGCAGCGCTCCTAGCACTGGCGCGTCTGCGTTTGACACATGCCGCTCAGCACGCAGCGCGCAGAATCTGAAGGGTTGCTTCAATTTAAATTTTGAATTTTGAAATAGAGTTTTGCTCTGATTGGGGGAAAAGAAGCGTCGCTTCATTCCAAATCTTGGAATTTGAACAGAGCTTTGCTCTGATTGGGGGAAACAAATGCCCCCCTACCATCGCGCTTACGTGGTCCACACGTGAGCGCAGCGGTGGCAATATCTGAGCTTTTGGATCAACTTAGAAGTTGAAGAGGCGGCTTAACACCTATAAATAGGACCTTTGGTCCTCTAGATGACTATCATCTTCTTTGAGAATTTTGTTCAAAGCACAGCTCTTCTGTTTGAGAACTTCTCAAAAGCAAAAAGAAACTCTTTCCAAACTTAGGTAAGATTTTAATAAATCTTAATGAGTTATGGTTTTACCCATTAACAGAGCCTTACTCTTAATAGATCTTTGATCTTCAGAAAACCCATTTAAGGTTTCACTAGCAGAACTTTGCTCTATAGATCTAAAGAGAACCCTTTTAGGGTTCTATTAATAGAGCTTTGCTCTCTAAAAGGATTTTACTTATGATTTCTTAATTCATTAATGGAGTTTTGCTCCTTTCAAATCATATAGAAGAACTCTTAAGAGTTTTTCATGGATCTTGAAGATTAAATGGAATTTTATTTTTGATGAATTATATCATCTTCTCAGAGCAAGGCTCTCAATATTCTCGGGGAATTTCTTTAAATTCCCCTCATAATTGATTTTGACAGGTGTCACTCCTGTCTGCAGAGCATTGCTCTCGAGGAGTTTAACTCCCTGTGCCTGTTTTTAATAAGAATTCGCTTAATCAGTCTGTCCGCTAATTTTGTTGATTTTCTTTTTCAGGAGTAATGGACGCTCACATGTATGATCTCGACGAGATTATCTCTTACGGAGACATCCGCTCACTCGGCCGTTCTCAGAATCGAGAATTCATAAACGCCGAGTGTGCCGAAATTATGAGTCGCTCTGACGCATACAATGGTCGACTGCTTCCTCGATGCTCCTCTCTCTTGAAGCTTATTGTGGGAGCGATCTGGGAAGCGCTTCATCTATTCTGTACCGGCTTGCCGCTTAGGGCATTGGATGCCGCTGAGGATAAGGTGCATTCGGTGTATCTGATGAGCCTAATCTCGAAGAGAAGGCGAGACAATCTTATCGATCTCCTGCATCAGGCTTTTCAACAGTCGGCCATACTTGCTGCTTATCGGAGGGTGGAGGACATCCGTGGGGATCCCGACGCTTGTGACCGCGAAAGAAAGAATACTAGGATGGTTCAAAATGCCTGGAAGATTCTGGACAAAGTCACTTTTGAGTTCCTCAATCCATGCCGTGGATCTGAGGTTTTGCTATTGTAATTGTTTTGATAATGTTTCTGTTTACTACTTTCATAATTGTAAGAACTTTTTCGCAGTATGAATGGCAAGTTTCTTATTTCAGCTTATTTTATTTTACATACTAAATCTTTTGTGCATGCATGAACGGGTATGCTTCGAACGCTTAATTAAATGCGAATCAAATGTTTTCCTTGTCGCTTTCTTCTCCTTGTTGTGTTGTTGCCATGTGATTTTAGCAAGTGCGGTCTATAGATAGTATATAGCTGTCAGTCTTGGGCTCTTTGTAGGGCGGTGATGGCTTAGAAAACAGGGTTAGGATCTGTCACCTAAGACTTTTCAACTTTATGAGCCGTGAGAGTCTCATAAAGATTTTTTCCCTACGAGTCGTGAGGATCTCGTGGGTGTATTTTCTCCTTAGGAATCGTGAGGATTCCTAAGTGTGTTTTCTCTTGAAAGTCGTAAAGATCTCACAAGAGAATTTATTCCCTTACGAGTCGTGAGGACCCGCAAGTGACGGGTGAAGTTGTCCTTATCCGCATTTACGGAGTCAAGAGTTGCTCTGGATGCTTCCCACGGGTTCGCTGTCGTGTTCTGCGAGGACCAGGCTCCGCTCTGGACGTTTCCCACGGGGTCAGGGTTGACATTATCCGCGTTCCACGTAGCCAGGAATTTTGCTCTGGATGCTTCCTACGGGTTCACTGCCGTGTTCGGCGAGGACCAGGCTCCGCTCTGGATGCTTCACACGGGGTCATTACCGTACTCTGCGAGGACAAGGATCCACTCTGGATGTTTCCAACGGGGTCAGGATTGACATAAGCCGCGTTCCACGTAGCCAGGAATTTTACTCTAGATGCATCCCACGGGTTCACTGCCGTGTTCGGCGAGGACCAGGCTCCACTCTGGATGCTTCACACGGGGTCATTGCCGTGCTCTGCGAGGACCAGGATCTACTCTGGACGTTTTCCACGGGGTCAGGATTGACATAAGCCGCGTTCCACGTAGCCAGGAATTTTGCTCTGGATGCTTCTCATAGGTTCACTGCCGTGCTCGGCGAGGACCAGGCTCCACTCTGGATGCTTCACACGGGGTCATTGCCGTGCTCTACGAGGACCAGGATTCGCTCTGGACGTTTCCCACGGGGTCAGGATTGACATAAGCCGCGTTCCACGTAGCCAGGAATTTTGCTCTGGATGCTTCCCACGGATTCACTGCCGTGTTCGGTGAGGACCAGGCTTTTCTCTGGATGCCTCACACGGGGTCATTGCCATGCTCTGCAAGGACCAGGATTCGGTCTGGACGTTTCCCACGGGATCAGGATTGACATAATCCGCGTTCCACGTAGCCAGGAATTTTGCTCTGGATGCTTCCCACGGATTCACTGCCGTATTCGGTGAGGACCGGGCTTTGCTCTGGATGCTTCACACGGGGTCATTGTCATGCTCTGCGAGGACCAGGATCCGCTCTGGACGTTTCCCATGCGGTCAGGATTGACATAAGCCGCGTTCCACGTAACCAGGAATTTGCTCTGGATGCTTCCCACGGGTTCACTGCCGTGTTCGGTGAGGACCAGGCTCCGCTCTGGATGCTTCACACGGGGTCATTGTCGTGCTCTGCGAGGACCAGGATCCGCTCTGGACGTTTCCCATGGGGTCAGGATTGACATAAGCCGCGTTCTACGTAGCCAGGAATTTTGCTCTGGATGCTTCCCACGGGTTCACTGCCGTGTTCGGCGAGGACCAAGCTCCGCTCTAGATGCTTCACACGGGGTCATTAACGTGCTCTGCGAGGACCAGGATTCACTCTGGACGTTTCCTACGGGGTCAGGATTGACATAAGCCACATTCCACGTAGCCAGGAATTTGCTCTGGATGCTTCTCACGGGTTCACTGCCGTGTTCGGCGAGGACCAGGCTCCGCTCTGGATGCTTCACACGAGGTCATTGCCGTGCTCTGTGAGGACCAGGATCCGCTCTGGACGTTTCCCACGGGGTCAGGATTGACATAAGCCACGTTCCACGTAGCCAGGAATTTTGCTCTGGATGCTTCCCACGGGTTCACTGCCGTGTTCGGTGAGGACCAGGCTCCGCTCTGGATGCTTCATACGGGGTCATTGCCGTGCTCTGCGAGGACCAGGATCCGCTCTGGACGTTTCCTACGGGGTCAGGATTGACATAAGTCGCGTTCTACGTAGCCAGGAATTTTGCTCTGGATGCTTCTCATGGGTTCACTGCCGTGTTCGGAGAGGACCAGGTTCCACTCTGAATGCTTCACACGGGGTCATTGCCGTGCTCTGCGAGGACCAGGATCCGCTCTGGACGTTTCCCACGGGGTCAGGATTGACATAAGGCGCGTTCCACGTAGCCAGGAATTTTGCTTTGGATGCTTCCCACGGGTTCACTGCCGTGTTCAGCGAGGACCAGGCTCCGCTCTGGACGTTCCCCATGGGGTCAGGATTGACATAAGCCGCATTCCACGTAGCCAGGAATTTTGCTCTGGATGCTTCCCACGGGTTCACTGCCGTGTTCGGCGAGGACCAGGCTCCGCTCTGGATGCTTCACACAGGGTCATTGCCGTGCTCTGCGAGAACCAGGATCCGCTCAGGACGTTTTCCACGGGGTTAGGATTGACATAAGCCACGTTCCACGTAACCAGGAATTTTGCTCTGGATGCTTCTCACGGGTTCACTGCCGTGTTCGGCGAGGACCAGGCTCCGCTCTGGATGCTTCACACGGGGTCATTGCCGTGCTTTGCGAGGACCAGGATCCGCTTTGGACGTTTCCCACGGGGTCAGGATTGATATAAGCCGCGTTCCATGTAGCCAGGAATTTTGCTCTGGATGCTTCCCACGGGTTCACTGCCGTGTTCGGCGAGGACCAGGCTCCGCTCTGGATGTTTCCCACGGGGTCAGGATTGACATAAGCCGCGTTCCACGTAATCAGGAATTTTTCTCTGGATGCTTCCCACGGGTTCACTGCCGTATTCGGCGAGGACAAGGCTCCGCTCTGGATGCTTCATACGGGGTCATTGTCGTGCTCCACGTAGCCAGGAATTTTGCTTTGGATGCTTCCCACAGGTTCACTGCCGTGTTCGGCGAGGACCAGGCTCCGCTCTGGATGCTTCACATGGGGTCATTACCGTGCTCCACGTAGCTAGGAAGGGTTGACTTTATCCGCATTTCACGGAATCGAAGTTTGACTCTCGGTCATCTGTACACCGCCGAGTCATGGAACTGGGAGTTGCAGCTGTTCCGCTTTGCTTGATGTTGTGTCTGTTGTAATGAGACGAATGTTTAGATGATCTCCAGGCTATCTGTGAACCGTTGAGATTTGGCTTCTTCTGATGATGAAAACCTGGGGAGGAAAGGTGTGATTCCCTCTTTGTTTGCGCCTCTGGATTGTATACAGGGATCGATGTGATATCACTTGTAGGGCATAAATTTCATTTTTATTATTTTTTTTATTCTTTCCGCGATGCTCTATTATTTCAGCTTTTATATCGCGAAGGTCGCGATTGCCCAATCGTTTCGGCTATTTTTCGCGGTGCCCAATCATTTCGGCTATTTATTTTATTTTTACTCGCTGCTTTTTATTGCGAGTTGCCCAATCATTTCGGCTATTTTGCATGCATACATTTTTTTACTTGCTGATTTTGTTTGCAAGTTGCCCCATCATTTCGGCTATTTCGTATGTATGTGTGGCTTGCCAGCTTTTTGCTGGAAGCTTGGATTTAGATACTGATTTCGGCATCAGTATCGCTACAACTGGGATATTGCCAGGAGCGAATCATCATTTGCCTCTGTCGATGTCGAACAAAGGTGGCTTAGCAAATAGGGTTAAGATCTTGTCGACTAAGGCTTTTAACTTCATGAGCCGTAAGGGTCTCATAAAGGTACTTCTCCCTGCGAGTCGTGAGAATCTCGTATGTATAATTTCTCCTTAGGAATCGTGAGGATTCCTAAGTGCATGGTCTCTTATAAGTCGTAAGGATCTTACAAGAGGGTTTTCTTCTTATAAGTCGAGAGGACTTACACGGGTTGTTCACCATATAGACATATCCCTAGTCACGGATGGGACTTCGTTAGGGAAATGTTTATTCGCGCCCGTGGATTGTATACAAGGGTCAGTGTTGAGCCGCTTGTAGGGCAGTATTGGAGGTTGTGGGGGCTTCTTAAGAACAGGTTCAGATCTCTGTAGCTTAAAACTTTCAAATCTTATGAGCCGTGAGGGTCCCATAAAAAGGTTCTCCTTACAAGTCGTGAGGATCTCGCAAGTGTAATTTCTCCTTAGGCATCGTGGGGATCCCTAAGTGTGTTTCTCCCTTATGAGTTGTAAGGATCTCACGCAGGTGGTTTCTCCTTAAAAAGTCGAGAGGACCTTGCAAGTGTCTTTTAACGAGATCGCGCCCTTTCGGGTTTTCACAAAACTCGCCGGTAGCCCTGCTGTTTTTACTCATGGAGCCCTTTCGGGTTTTCATCCGTGCCCTTTTTGCTTGTGGACATACCGTTTTTTTTATTCTAACGAGGTTGCGCCCTTTCGGGTTTTCACAAGACTCGCCGGTAGCCCTGCTGTTTTTACTCACGGAGCCCTTTCGGGTTTTCATCCGTGCCCATTCTGCTTATGGACATACCGTTTTCTTTTTTTTCTTTTTTTTTAATCTTTTTTTTTGTGCTTTGGGATGCTGCAATCTATCGTAGTTTATCGACATCTCGGTCAACGGCTAGTTTTAGGACATAGTGGTCCGGTGTTAGTTTAAGGACGTTTCGATCCGCTGTTAGTTTAAGGACGTTTCGGTCCGTCGTTAGTTTAAGGACGTTTCGGTCCATAGTGAAGGAAGCCGGTTACTACTTACAGAGTTTAGGCTTAGGAAGATAGCGAGCGGACATAGTCGTCGTCATCTATCATTGACCTAGGCCGTGACTCGTTAGGCGTAGTATTTCTTCAGGAAGCGACCATTTATTGGCCTGAAGGGCCTTTCGCCATGCATGTCCATGGGTAGATAGGCTCCACCCTGGTAAACTTTGTCTATGATGTACGGGCCTTCATAGTTTGGCTCGAATTTCCCCCGTTTAGCACGATTAGGGATTATAGGTCTTCTGACCACTAGCACGAGTCCGCCTTGGCGGAATGTCCTCGGCCTAGTCAATCTTTCGTATGAGCGCGTCATCTTTGCTTTATAAGCCTCCAGATTTTGTTGCGCTATGAGCCGGGTCTCATCAAGGGCATCGAGCTCCTCAAGCCGAAGGTGAGCGTTCTCTTCATCCGTTAGCTCATAATGAACTGCTACCCGTAGAGAGGGTAACTCTATCTCAAGGGGAAGTACTGCTTCTATACCGAATACCAATACGTATGGAGTTGCGTTCGTGGCCGTTTTGAACGTAGTTCGATACGCCCAGAGAGCTTCGTGCAGTCTCTCATGCCAGTCCTTTTTATTTCGAGACACCGTCGTTTTCACAATCTTCGTTAAGGTCTTGTTAAAAGCCTCAGCTAGGCCGTTAGCTCGGGGATTATAGACTGAGGAGTACTTCCAGTCTATGTTATGCTGCTGTGCGAAGCGGCTTATCTTGTGGCTTCTATAGGCTGGCCCGTTATCAGAGATAATCCATCGCGGAGTGCCAAACCAATAAATGATGTGCGTCTTAAAGAAATGGATGATATTCTCCATCTTCACTTCCCTCAGCGGTACTGCTTCTGCCCATTTGGAGAAGTAATCAGTTGTCGCAAAAATGAATCGATGTCCTCTGGACGATGCTGGTTCAATGGGGCCAATTATGTCAGTCCCCCACATTTCGAACGGCCAGCTAGTCACTGTTGGATGTAGTGGATTCGGATGTTGATGGATAAAGTCTCCGTGAATCTGGCATGAGTGGCACTGCTTCGTGTACTCGAGGCAGTCTTGGATCATCTTGGGCCAATTATAACCCATCCGTTTGATCTTCAGCTTCATCTTCGGCCCAGCTTGGTGAGAACCGCAGAGTCCGCCATGAGTTTCTTAGACGACTCTCTTTGCTTCTTCAGGTCCCAGGAATCTTAACCATAAAGAATCAAATGATCTTTTATACAGGGTATCATTGACGAAGGCAAAAGACAGAGCTCGTTTTCATAAGCTGATGTCTTGAAGATGCATCTTCAGGTGTTCGATGGGATTTGAAGTAGTCTATGAAGACTTCCCTCCAATCGGTAACCTTTTCCTGGTCTTTTATTTGTAAGGTCGTTTGCTCGGTCGCTCCCTTTTCTTCGGACGACTCCGGAGATATTTCTGCCGGAGCGAGAACTCGACGGCTTTGCACAACGATCCTCACATCATCGAGGTTTTCGTCAGCTAGTTCCTTAGCGAGCTTGGCTAATGCATCCGCTTTGCTATTTTCCGCACGCGGTATGCTTTCCAAGGTTTAGGAAGGAATTTGAGTCAGCAGTCACTGTACTCTCTTGCCGTATATTACTAGCTCAGGCTTGCACGTCTGATAGTCGCCGTTTACTTGACTGACGATCAGTTGGGAGTCTCCGTATATAAGGAGATTTTCAATTCCCATGTCGATGGCGATTTCGAGACCCGCTATCAAAGCTTCATACTCGGCTTCATTGTTCGTCCTCGGCTCTGCTAAGGAAAAGGCAAATCGCATTATTCCTCCCTGTGGGGTCACGAAGATAAGGCCTACCCCGGATTTGATTATAGGGGTGCTTTGTTTGCGCTTCTTAATGGAAGACGCTCCATCAAAATAAAGTTCCCATCGGATGCCACCACCGTCGATCGTGTCAAATGCATGTTCGTCTGGTAGTTCGCAATTCAAAGGAGAATCGACATGTATTGGATGCTCAGCGAGGAAGTCGGCGATGGCCTGACCTTTCACTGCCTTAAGAAGCCGATAAGTTATCGAGAATTCCATCAAGAGCAGGGCCCATTTAGCGAGTCGTCCTGTTAATATGGCCTTCGACATCAAGTACTTAAGAGGATCCACCTTTGATATGAGATAGACCTCGTGTGCCAACGCATAGTGTCTGAGCTTCGTTATCGCGAAGATTAGCGCCAGACAGTGTTTTTCAATGGGAGAGTAATTACTTTTTGCCCCCAGTAGAACTCGACTCAAATAGTAAAGGGCTCTTTCCTTCCCTTGGTCGTTCTCTTGTGCCCATAATGCGCCGAATGAACCTTCGAGTGCTGTTGTATAAAGAATGAGATGCTTTCCCTTGATTGGAGTGGCCAGTACTGGCGGATTCTGCAGGTACTGCTTGATTTCGTTCAGTGCGCTTTGGCATCTGTGATCCCAGAAGAAAGAGATTCCCTTCTTCATCAGGTGACTGTAAGGACGACACTTGCCTGAGAGATTGGCTATAAATCGCCGAATATACGCGAGATTCCCTTGGAGAGACCGCAATTGCTTGAGAGTCCTTGGCGGGTGCATCTCTATAATTGCCTTGATCTTTGACGGATCTATCTCAATATCTTGGTGTCGGACGATGAATCCTAGGAACTTGCACGAGGAAACTCCGAACACGCATTTGAAAGGGTTCATCTTCAAGTTGTATTGCCGGAGGCGTTGAAACACGATCTTCAGATGCTCTAAATGCTCCTCGTATGATTTGCTTTCACCACGAGGTCGTCGATATAGCATTCGACGATTTCATGTATGAGGTCATCGAAGATTTTCGTCATGGCCCTCTGATAGGTGGCACCGGCGTTCTTTAGACCGAAAGGCATCACCTTGTAGCAAAATATACCCAAAGGGATCCGGAAAGCGGCATGCTTCTGGTCTTCGGGATGCATCTTTATCTGATTGTATCCTGACGAGCCGTCCATAAAGGAGAAAACTTCGTGAGTGGATGTATTGTCTATCATCAGCTCGGTGACCGGTACTGGGAAGTCGTCTTTCGGGCAGGCTTTATTGAGATCCCGAAAGTCCACACATATGCGCACTGTCCCATTTTTCTTCATCACCGGGACGATGTTGGCGATCCAGTCAGGATACTGCACCTCTTGGATGAAGCCAGAGTCGATCAGCTTCTTGACCTCGGCGTTGATGCTCATCTCAAGCTCGAGCCGCATTCTTCTCGGTCCTTGTTTAATTGGCTTGACGTCCGGCGATATCGCCAATTTGTGCACAGCAACCTCTGGATCTAGTCCTGGCATCTCGGAATAGTTCCAAGCGAAGCAATCTTTTTGTTGCATAAGCACGTCTTTTAATGTGGCCACCCGTTCTTCAGACAGCAACTCACTGACGAATGTCGGCCGTGGGTCACTTGTCGTCCCCAAATCAATTTTCTTGAGATCATCTGCAGTAGTATGTATTCCATCTTCCAGCTCTTTCGGCGCCGGTGGAAACTCCGAGATCACCTCGTCGTCATTGTTTTCAAAGCACCAGGGGAGGTCATTCATATTCTCGGGCTCTTCTTTTGATAGCGTTATCATATAACAAGTACGAACTCGCTTCCAAGACCGATGTTGATTCGGCTCTACTCTTGTGGATTTGGGTTCATGCTTCTGCGGCGGGGTTACCCTCCAGCTGCTGGATAGAGCGAACCTGCCTTGTTGATATTGATCTTCAACCCAGTTCTTGAAGGTGAAGCAGTCTTCAATAGGATGTCCTATAGCCCTATGATAGGAGCAATAGTCCGGGTGAGAGACTTTGCCTGCTTGCTCAGGGTGCTTGGACTCTGAAAGTGTAATCATTCGATGTTTTATAGCAAGATCAAGTATCTTCTTTGTCTTGTCTTAGGCAAAAGAGTACGCTCGACCCATCTTCTTTATAAAAGATGAGTCCTGGTTGCTCGGATCTTAATCGCGTGGCTTCTTGGTCCTGCTCTGCCGCTGTCGAACGCTTTTCCCGTTCTTTAGCTTGTTTCTGCCTCTGCGTCGGGCCTTTTGTATAACGGGTTAACATAGAGGAGCATTTTCATTTTTCACAGCCTGTTGAAGGAGGCGTTGCGTCCTGGCTTTCTCGTAGATGGCCATTTCGTGGTTATGGTCGTCTCGAACTTTTTGACCTGCTTCCCTTATAAGCTTGTCCATTTGTTCTTCGAACAACGGACTGGGCGTTTTTACGGCGGGAGCCCTTTCTGGTTCAGGGTTAGCATCTTCCCACAGAGCATCTCCTTCTTCATCAAAATCATGAATGACGTAACAGTCGCGAAGTAGCTCCCGTTTCTTGGATTGAACATACCCAAGCCCGGTCGTTTCCATTCTCCCGTTGGGCAATTTTCGCTGAGTTCCAGGGACGTTTCAGATCCTATTATAGAACCGTGCTTGTCGAGCAGTCTGTTTGAGAGATACGCATTGGCGCTTTAACAGCCTTTTTAGTCCGTTCGTATAATATCCGGGCAAACGGATGGGCTGGAGCCTGTCGAGTGTAGAATCCGTGCCATTCCAGATTTCTTTCTCCACTTTGGTTTCCCCAGATCGGTAAAATAGGATTACCTTTTCACCTTCTCGCCTGGGAGGGACATAGAACGTCTGCAGCTCTTCCACACTGTAGGTATCAAGTGCGTCTAGTTCTTTATGATGTTTTGGCGGAACCATGGCAACTTGCAAACTTTGATCTTCATAAGCGATGGTTTGTATTGATGGCCGAGCAGAGAATATGGCATTGACCTCATCTTCCGAGTCGCTACCGAAGATTAACATAGGAGTGGACGGTCCCGACTTGTTGCACTGGGGCGGACCTAAGTAAACTATCTCTTCTTCCTCCTCGGTATCACTCCCGAAGATCGGAATGGTAGGGATAACTTTGTTCTCTGGTTTGTGACATCTTTCTGTGTTCTCAAAGTCTGGTAAGAAGTATTTTGCATCTTCGTACTTGCGGACTTCGTTGACAGAGAACGGGTTTAGCTCTCCTGTTACAGTATACTCAGGACCATCCTTGAAGTATTTCATACACTGATGTTGTGTAGAAGGAATGATGTTGTACTCATGTAACCAGGGCCGGCCGAGCAAAGGGTTGTAGCATATCTTGGCGTCAATGATGTGAAACTTGATATCGGTGACGAGCAACCCAAAGCGTAACGTCAGTATCACGGACCCAAGCGTCCGTGATGACTGAGAGTCGAACCCGGAGATGGTGATCTTATCCCGAGCGAAATGTTGAACACTCATGCAGATTTCCTTTAACACCCTCACGTTAAGGAAGTTGACGGAGGACCCATTGTCGACCAGGATTTTACCTATCTTGATGTCATGACAGTATCCGGAGACATATAGGGGACGGTTGTGTTCGCACGTCCCAAGGAGGAGATCTTCGTCGCCGAAGGTGATATCGGTTGTGTGCACTTCTTCTAGCTCGTCCTTCATCCTTTCTTCGGCGAGGAAAGCTTGGAATTGCTCTGGCTCATGTAGCGCCTTGATCAATGAATCTCTTGCTTCTTTTGATAGTAAAAGGGCGTCGAGAATACTGAGCTGCGAGGGTAACTTCCTCAAGTGCGCCAGAACGTTGTAGTCCACCTTACTTTTCTTTGGCGGGTCCTTAGCTATCAGCTTTTCAACGGCTTGGTCATCAATAATGATATCCTTAGGGACCTTTTCTTTTCCCTTATCTTTTCTATTCGTGGGTCCGAGATTCTTTTCGGGCAGCGTACGATTGCGTAGCTGAATGCTTTCACAGGTCTTTGGTTCCTCCACTTTTCCCGGGGTAGATTCTTTAAAGAGAGGACCAAGAGCCATCTCTTCGTCAGAGTCGCTTCCAAAGGTGAGAACTTGCGATCCCCGGCGTTGACCACGCGATAGTTGCTGGTGGTTCCTTTATGCTCCTCGGCGATATTTCTTTGCTGCCGACGAGTTTTGCGCTTCATCCGCTTAAAATGTTGCTGGTGAGCAACATACCCCTGCCACCATCTTTTAAAAACGTTGCACTCTTCGATGGGGTGTGCCATCTTTCGATGATATAAGAAGTAGCTAGGATGCATCTCTGTTTCACCGAGAGTGTTTCCTTCGGAGGGTGGTAGCTTCATTCCCATTGATATGGCTTTAGCAAACCTTTTACTCGTCTTGAACTTGTTTTTATTCACGACGGATGTCCTTTGATTCGATGGGAATGTCTTGACTCTTTCATCCAGTCGCCGACGCTTGGCCTTTTCAAATATGGCCATCTCACGCTCCCGATCAGCTTTACTTTTCAGAAGAGCTTCGTTTAGGAATGCGTCGATCATTTCGTCTGATGGCCCTGGAAGCTCTAGTTCAGGACCTGCCCCCAATCTTTCGGTGCAAGGAGCTTTTTCATCGTCTGTAGAAGAGTGAGAGATCACATGGCAACTTGCTATGTAATCCTCAGATTCATCTGATGAGTCTTCTCCATCATCTCCGTCTTCAAGGACGTGGCCGAGAAATTCCTGGAGCATGATTGGAGTCCACGCCTTCTGGTTATACTCTTCCAGCGCGTCAATCTATTTCTGCAGGTCTGTACGCTTGTCGCCAGGCTTCACGGGCTTTTGGGATTTCTTCTTCTTTTTCGAAGATTTCGACGGATGGGTGTGAGCACTTTGGCTATCACCACCAATCTTTGGAGTTGGGCGCGGCATCAGCATCCCTTCGATGATCTGGGGTTCCAGCGGATTCTTCCACCTGATCGCCGGGCATGTCTGGAGATCATTCAGCATCCTTTTGGTTTTGGCCGAAAGGGCCACCTCCCATAGAGCTTCTTCAACAAAAGAGCACGTTGCCCCTGGTGTATCCGTTTTCTTAGGAGTGTGCGATTGTGGTGGGTTTACTTTCCACTTCTCAGACAGTGCAAACTTGCCTTGCAGGTACTGATTCTCGATCCATCCCTTAAAGACGAAGCAATTTTCGATTGGATGGCTTACTGTTTGGTGGTAAGGGCAATAATTGGGATTATTTGCTTCGCCGGGTTGCAATGGTCGTTTTGGATTCGGCAGATTGATAAGCCTATTGCGCATCGCCAGCTCGAATAGTCTCTTCGTTTTGTCCCGTGGGAACGAGTAAGGACGCTTCATTTTCTCATTATAATAGCACCGTCTCTCTTCCAGTTGATCCGTTAATTTTGGGGCACTGGGTTGCTGTTGGGTATTCGCAACGAAGGTCGCCTTCCCTTTACCCTTTTTGTTCCGCGGCTCCGGCTTCGGAGGAGACGGTCTATGACCCATCTGATCCATCTGGGCTAGCTTGTCGATTAAAGCCTGGAATGTGGTCGGTTTGAAGAACATCATGAACTGTGAAATAGTTGCATGAGGGTCTAGGGTGCCCACGAACATGCCTACCGCTGGTGCTTCTTCAATGCGCTGTTTGCATTTCGACCACAGATTCCGCCATCGGATCGCGTACTGAACCCACGTCTCGCCCGGCTTCACCCTGGCATTGATCAATGCCATTATTGGGGTGCGTTCACTAGCACTTGCGAATCACTGGGTGAACAACAACTCCATTTCTGCGAAAGTTTTCACGGAGTCGTTTGGAAGTTCAGAGTACCACTCAAACGCCGTCTCCGATAAGCTGCCGACGAATTGGCGGAGCAAAAGTTTATCATCGCCACCGGTGTTGCCACAAAAAGCCCTGAACTGAGCGACATGTTGATGGGGATTGCCTGTCACCTTGTACACATGGAATTTAGGGATCGTGTAGCCCGACGGGTACTTTATCTGATCATACCAGCTTGGATACGGTCGCCCAGTTCTAACAATTTTCCCAGCCGTTTCATTCGCCTGGTGAACTCGTATCTGCTGAGCGATGTAATCATCCAGGGCGGACTTGGAAATAGTTTCCTCCTTGGCTGCTGAAAGAGCCGGAGGTGGATTTGATATTTTTCCTCTATCATCTTTAATTATTACTGGAGGATTTTCGGTTGGAGGGTCCGGCTGGATCATCATGCCCACCATATCCTGGAATAGAAGGGCCATTTGCTTTATATTGGCCCCTTGTTCCGCAGCCTCTTTGTCATTCTTCTCAAGCATTCTCCGAAGGAATTCAGCATCAGTTTCCTGCTCACGGCGCTGCTCCGCGGATGTTTCCGGGCTTTCTTTTGGCCCGGTGAGTGCGGCCATCGCAGTCATCATCTCCTGAAGCTTCTGCTGCTGCTCTTGGGCTTTCGTCACGGATCGCGTAAGCGGTCGATGACCTGTGGAGATATGGCTATCCTCTTTTCCGGATGCCATATAGACGGTATGCACCACCATGCCCCCAGACTTGGGGCATTTAGGCTTAGTGCCCTTGACATTTATCGCATACATGGGGATCTTCTCCGGCCTTCTCCTCTTATGGGCTGTCGAAGTTGAGGGGGCCGTTGCAGTGGGCACCTAAGTAGCCGTCGCCTTCTGTATCTTAACAGGACGATTTTCTTCCTGTCGGACCTTCAGCTTCTTCTGCCGGCGGGGATAGTCTTGATCAACCACCGACTCTCGGACTTGTCGCCATATTTTGTAAACTTTGGAGGACAGCCGCTGAGGGGGCTGCTCCAGCTTTATCTCTGTGACAGTCTCCACCGGTGGCGGAGATCTTTTCAGTACGGCGGTAGGCGAGTTCCTGCGCACCTTATTCAGCAGCTCAAACCTGTTCCCGGTTAGAACAGCAGCATTAACTTCCACCGTTGGAGTTGGTGGAGTTAGCCCGGAGGGGGAGTTGCCCCAGCCTTCCTTACTCGGCGCCAGTGGCGACGTCGAGCATGTCGAGCTGTTGGGGTTGGTTCGGCGATGGGGGTGGCTTTGTCTTGCCCCCTATCCAGGTGAGGGGCTGTTGCTGGCGTCAGCCTCTTGAAGACTGATGTCCGTTGAGAAGCGGTATCCAACCAGTCAAAAACAGACTTCTGAGTAGGGACAGGAACCGTAGTGGGAGCCGGAACAGTCAGTCTTGTAAAGACCGACCCTTTGGTAGGAGAAGCCGCGTTGACGACTTCAGGAGCAGGGATGGCTATCCTTTTCGGAACAACCTTCTCTGGGATTGCAAGCTTCATCACGGACCCACAGGAATTTTGGCCCAGTCTGGCGAAGACCGAAGCGCTGGAGCTGGACGACCCGTTGAGAGGGGCCGCGGTAGTAGCAAGCCGATCAAAGACCGACTTCTTAGGAGCTTATGGTGTTGGTACAGGGAAGTCGAAGCTCATCGGTGGGAGCATGGTCCCAAAGAACAGTCCAGCGGTGGCCTGAGTCACCTGGTCCACCGGCATCGTGAACAGCGAGGCCGCTTGAGGCCCGTAGGCTATGCCTCCAGATGAGACGGAGCGCGAGTTGCAGTTGCAGTTGGAACATTTCACGCAGGTAGATGCCATTGCTGTTTCGCTTTCTGCGCCAAGCAAGAAACCAAATCTTAGTAACTCGAACCCAAGGGCAACCATTAGCAAACCGCGATTGGTTCGCGAACACGACACACGAAGTGTGGAGTGGAAAGAGGAAAAGGTCCCACCGGGCGTGCTAGAATCTGTTCCCCTCCGAAAGACGCGACGGAGACACGGCGGACGTCTTGCCTGAATTTCGGGGCAGATGCTAATTGGTGCTATCCGTCCACCTCTCCGAAGATGCCAAGTTGATTAATGGCACCATATATCGAAGGTTTAAACGGATGTGACCGATGTAGCTGACTTCGTCAGATTCCCCCTCATTTGAAGGGTTTTTGATTGTGGGGACGCTCTTCCCTGCAGGCGCAAGCCCTTGCAGTTAATTACGCTACCGCGTCGCGGTAATAACTTTTTCCTTCTCCATATAGTTACTTCATGTCGTGGGTGTCTGTTTTGTGTTTGGTTTCCCGTGGATTTTATACGTAGACTAATTTATGTTGTCGCCCGTAGGGCGTGGACTAGTCCAAATCCGTATCTTTCTTAGATTTGGGTTTGGGAGGTTGGGTTTAAGGATACGTTAGCCTCATTTGAGACTAAGATCAACTTAAACGTTTGTTAAGGATACGTTAGTCTAATTTTAGACTAAGATCGACTTAACGGGATCGTTTAGATCCAACAAGAGAGCAGTTGGGCTCTATTGTTTAGTTTAATGACATTGCGGTTGATTAGTTTAAGGACATTGTGGTCCATTGTTCGTTTAAGGAGATCTCGGTCCGTTGTTAGTTTAAAGACATTGCGGTCGATTGTTAGTTTAAAGACATCGCGGTCGATTGTTAGTTTAAAGATATCACGGTCGAGGTTAAGGACATCATAGTCCGTGGGTTTAAGGACTCCACAGTCCAATATTAGTTTTAAGACATCACGGTCGAGGTTAAGGACATCATAGTCCGTGGGTTTAAGGACTCCACAGTCCGATGTTAGTTTTAAGACATCACGGTCGAGGTTAAGGACATCATAGTCCGTGGGTTTAAGGACTCCACAGTCCGATGTTAGTTTTAAGACATCACGATCGAGATTAAGGACATCATAGTCCGTGGGTTTAAGGACTCCACAGTCCGATGTTAGTTTTAAGACATCACGGTCGAGATTAAGGACATCATAATCTGTGGGTTTAAGGACTCCACAGTCCGATATTAATTTTAAGACATCACGGTCGAGGTTAAGGACATCATAGTCCGTGGGTTTAAGGACTCCACGGTCCGATGTTAGTTTTAAGACATCACGGTCGAGGTTATGGACATCATAGTCCATGAGTTTAAGGACCCCACAGTCCGTGAAAAGTGTGGTTGTCAGGACCCGTCACCTCTTTGAAGACGTTGAGGAATTACAACGACAAATATCAAAGGAGTGAAGAGATGTACCCTTAAACCAATGTGGATTGTTTGAAAGATCTGTAGCCCAGTTTGGGACTAAGATCTGTTGGATATTTATGAGTAGATGTGCTCAGTTTAATATAAGTTGAGGACTTATGGCCAGAATTGGGCTAAGTCCAATTAAAAATGTTTAACATTTTTAGTTGCTCTGGCTATTAAGCCTTTATTTAGGCTCAGCCCTTTTAATAATGCTAGGCATTGGGCTATGACATTTTTGTCTTGTATTGAATGCATAGCATTCATCAGAAACAAAGCTTGTTCTGACAGTGCGCCACGTGGCGCGCCAGGCGCTTTGCGCCAGTCAAAGAGCGCATTGCGCTTCTGTCAGGTAGCGCACACGAAGAGGACACGTGTCGCGCTTAGCGCTAAGCGCTAGTTCATTAGCGCATTGCGCTTTTAATTTATGAGCGCTTTGCGCTAGTTTGTTGGCGCGCCAGTGAGTGACACGTGGCGCACTTGGCGCTGAGCGCCAGTCCATGAGCGCAGTACGCTGTTTCAGAAGCGCAAAGCGCAGATTGTGTCTTTGGTTGACACGTGGCGTGTTTTGGCGCTGAGCGCCGATTCAAGAAGTGCAAAAGCGCAATTCATGAGTGCAAGGCACTTTCAAGATCAAAGAATAAATTTATGTTCTTCTTAAAGGGGGCTTTGCCTCAAGACCCAAGAACAAAAGTTCTTGTTTTGTAAAAAGGGCTCTGCCTTTATAAATCAAAGATCTGTGAATGAAGTAAAATACTTCTTTTATATTTATATTATTTTTATGATTAGATCTTTTGATCTTTTGCTTTTTATTAAAGACCTTGGCCTTTTTTCAGATCTATGATCTTTTTAGAAGATGGTTCTTCTTTGTACGAGATGATTTCATCTCTGTGGTTCAAGAACTAGTTTTTTTACCTTGAAGATGAAGAAATGATCTTCTTTTCCTAAAGGCTTGCCTTTCTTTCTCTTTGAGTTTTCTCAAAGTTTGCAGAGGGTTTTCTCTCTCTCTTTTTTTTAGACTTGAAGTCTAGGGGCCTTTATATAGGGCCAATTGATTTGTTGAATCAGTTTTAAGAGATCTTTCTCTGATTGATTTGGGAATATTTCCCACCGTTGGATCTTTGATCCTAAGGCTTCTGTTTTACAGAAGATAATTTTCTTGTTTCAATAAGATTGAAAAATCTTTCTATAACAGAATTTTAGTTATGATTAATTAATAATTTATTATTAGTAGATCTTTTGATCTAACAGTGGGAATTTTTAATTCCAGCGCTGGTGCACCTTGCGCTAGCGCACCTACGTTCGACACGTGGCGCGCAGCGCAGAGCGCAGCATAACTGCACTAGTGCACCTGTGTTTCACGTGGCGCGCAGCGCAGAGCGCTGGATCTGAAGCATTGCTTCAACTTTTAAATTTTGAATTTTAAAACAGAGCTTTGCTCTGATTGGGGTGCACTGCCTAGGGCGCAGCGCTCCTGGTGCTGGCGCGTCTGCGTTTGACACGTGGCGCGCAGCGCGCAGAATCTGAAGCGTTGCTTCAATTTAAATTTTGAATTTTGAAATAGAGTTTTGCTCTGATTGGGGAAAAGGAAGCGTCGCTTCATTCCAAATCTTGGAATTTGAACAGAACTTTGCTCTGATTGGGGGAAACAAGGATCTTCGTAGTGATACAGAACATTCTGGAGAAAGCTAAGGGTAAAGTAGGAGGGGCATGGATATACGCGACTTTGTCGTGAATCTAAATGATCCAAAATCCTGATGGTAAAAGGTTCGGTTTAATTTTGTAATGAGTTTTAGTTTAAGGCGAGTCAAGATCACTGCCATAGAGAGAGAAAAGAAATACTCGGTGTGTAATCTAACCTAAGTCAGAATAGTTATTAATAATTTATCTAATCTAGATGGATCCCACTGTTTTCTCGAATTCTCCTTCAAACCCTATAAAGAGAACTAGTCGGGATAACCCGAGGAGTAATTCTTACTCATCAGTGAGAATCGGGATCCAACTATCATCGCATAGCAACTTGATAGAATCCACTCAAGTCACTACACTCCAGAAAGTATGTGCATACTTGGCAAGTTTCTTTTATATTTGAAACTCCCGATATGGTTTTTGCCCCTAGCACCCTAGTGATCTTAACTGAGCCAACAAATCAAACGGTCCTAGTCAAGTTCAACCCGTCATTATCTTGATTGTATTAAACATACCCGTACAAGCCTTTGACTGAGCCAACAAACTCGTATGACTGTCCTAACCAACCACATCTTTATACGACAGAAAAGCACTATAGAGCTACCGAACACTACGCATCGTGCTAAGCTCGACAAACGTAGTACAAATACTAAGTAATACCAATCTGAGACGGAGAGCTGCGGCTAGTTTTTGGCGAAAAATATTTAACGTAATGAGCTTGATCTCATTGTAGGAACCAAGTGGTTTCGCAAATATATAGTGGCGTAAACTTTTGCCAAAGAAGTCACTCCCTGTGAAGGGATCTAGGCTCTTTCCACATCGAATGAGGTGCTGGATATTCCTAAATGAATACCTCTGTGCAAAGCAAACGATCATGACTATAGTGAAGTTATTACAGTGAAAAAAACTTTTGTCCAAAAGGTCACTCCCCGTGAAAGGATCTAGGCTCTTGCCTCATCGAATGAGGTGCATGATATTCATGACTGAATACCGCTGTGCAAAACAAAAGACTACGAAAATGGTTTTAAACTGATATTCCGATAACATCATTTTAGGTTTTTTTTCTTTGCATTAATCAAAATTAATGCGGTCTCATCAATAAATAATATCACACCAGAAGAAAAGAAAATAACCACGCACATATATGCCATCCGCATTCGCCATAAGAACCCGGGTTTTCACTGTAAGGTTACTTAACTTACGGCAGGGCGGGTCAGGGCTAGCGCGGATGCAAACATATATAGCGTCTACTATATATATATATATATATAATATCATCATTCATCTCAGAGAATGATATAACACAAGTATCACAGCTGAAGCAATATCAATATGGAAATGCGGATAAACTAGGAAAAATATATTTCAATGGAGCCTTATATGAAAGAGCTACTGAATTTTTGGGACTGATGCATAGTGATGTATACGATCCTATATCTACACATGCCAAAAATGGGTCATCGTACTTTATTACATTCACCGATGATCTCTCAAGATTTGGACATGTGTTCTTATTGAAACACAAATCTGAAGATTTTAAGAAATTCAAGAAATATAAGTACGAAGTAGAAAACCAGACGGATAAAAGTATTAAAATCGTTCGATCTGATCGGGGAGGAGAATGCTTGAGCACGGAATTCCATGACTATTTAAAAGAGAATGTGATTCTCTCTCACCTTACTCCTCCGTATACACCACAGCACAACGGTGTATCGGAGCGGAGAAATCGCACACTATTAGATATGGTGCGTTCTATGATGAGTACTGTTGAGTTACCTATTTCTTTTTGAGGTTATGCGCTTGAGACAGCCGCATACCTATTGAATCAAGTTCCATCAAAATCTGTGCCTAAAACACCATATGAGATATGGAGTGGAAAGAGATCATATCTTAAACGAGTTAAGATATGGGGTTGTCCGGCCTATGTCAAAAAGCAAAATCCGGACAAGCTCGAGGCAAGGTCATTTCTTTGCAAGTTTGTGGGGTATCCAAAGAATTCACATGGATGCCTTTTCTACCATAGTGAGGAACAAAAAGTGTTTGTTGCTCAACATGCTACCTTTTTAGAAAAGAATTTCTTGTGAAAGAAATTAGTGGTAATGATGTAGAACTGGAAGAAGTTCCAGCCATAACTACAACTGATGATTCGGAGGAACCGGAGGATTCGATAGTCCCCGACGAACTTCAGCCACTCCGCAGATCTAGTAGGGTTCCTCATCCACCTGAAAGATACTACGGTTTTCTCATAGACGGTAGGAACGAGGATTGTATCGTGGAAGATGATGACCCAACTAGTTTCGAGCAGGCCATCACAAGTAGAGACTCTGTGAAATGGCTGGATGCTATGCGATCTGAGATGGAATCCATGTACACCAACAAAGTATAGACTTTGGAAGTTACTCCTGAAGTGGTAAAACCCATCGGGAGCAAGTGAATTTTTCAGAAGAAACTTGGCGTAGATGGAAAAGTTAAGACTTTCAAAGCTATACTTGTAGCAAAAGGTTTTCGTCAACGACCTGGTGTCGACTATGATGAAACCTGTTTTCCTATCGCTATGCTTAAGTCCATCAGGATCCTATTTGCCATTGATGCATACCATGACTACGAAATCTGGCAGATAGATGTCAAGACCGCTTTTCTAAATGGTGATTTAGAAAAGAACATGTACATGACACAGCCATAGGGCTTCATAGACAGTGGGAGCAGTGGAAGCGTGTGCAAGCTGTTTAAATCAATCTACGGATTAAAGTAGGTATCGCGGAGCTGGAACATTTGTTTGATGAAGCTATCAAAGAGTTTGACCTCATCAAAAATTTAGATGAACCATGTATATACAAGAAGGTTGTAGAGAATAAGACTGTCTTCCTCGTATTATACGTGGATGACATACTCTTGATAGGAAACGATGTTCCTATGCTACACTCGGTCAAGCTCTTCTTATCACACAAGTTCTCCATGAAAGATCTGGGCGATGCCTCCTACATCCTGGGGATTAAGATCTATAGAGATAGATCTAAGCGGATGTTGGGATTTTCCCAATCCAGGTACATTGACACCATACTAAAGAGGTTTGATATGGAAAATTCTAAACGTGGTAATTTACCCGCTTGTTCAGGAACCACTCTCTCCAAAGAGATATCTCCCAAGACCGATTTGGAGAGGACTCGCATGCAAGGAATACCCTATACTTCTGCAGTCAGGTCAATCATGTATGCGATGTTATATACCAGAACGGATGTAGCTTACTCACTAGGTGTAGTGAGTAGGTATCAATCAGATCCTGGGGAGAAACACTGGACAGCTGTGAAGAACATTCTTAAGTACTTGAGAAGGACTAAAGAAATGCTCTTGGTGTATGGTAGCGGAGAACTCCAGGTGGAGTCCTTTAGCGATTCGAGCTTCCAGAGTGATAAGGACGACAGTAAGTCGGTCTCGGGATTTGTCTACGGCCTCAATGGAGGGGCGGTATTTTGGAAGAGTTCCAAGCAAGATACCGTAGCAGACTCGACGATGGATGCTGAATACATCACTGCCAACGATGCTGCCAAAGAGGCTGTCTGGATGAAGAAGTTCATTGCTGAACTTGGAGTGCTTTCATCCATTAAGCATCCAATACCTGTGTATTGTGATAATAATGGAGCTGTAGTTTTAGCCAAGGAACCCCGGTCCCATCAGAGATCCAGAAATATTCTTGGGTGGTATCACCTGATATGGGAGATAGTAGATCGTCGGGAGATCGAGATCAGGAGAGTTGACACGAAGGACAACGTAGCGGATCCACTCACGAAGGCCCTCCCCCAAACGCAGTTTGAGAAACATTTTAGGATGTTGGGTATGAGATACTACAACAACTGGCCTTAGTGCAAGTGGGAGATTGTTAGGAATATGTATGCTCTAGAGGCCATTATTGTATGATGTAGTGGATGCTTGAACATATATAGAGGACTTTCTTGCTCGACATGATAGTTTGCTATCTGGTTGCTATTTATTTTAACATGTACACTTATATTATTATACCGTCTCTCTGATACATGTTGATAAAGCCCTTAGGATGTTTGCTTGAATACCAGGACTATGATGCGGATCATACTACTGGGACTTGTGTAGTCCACAAGCACATTCTTTAATAGTTCTTAGTCGAGAGAGTATCGAGACAGAGCATCGATATTCCAGAGTAGACTAGTGTGTACGTTTCTTGACCCTGTATGGGGCGACGGTTGATCCCATAACCATTGGTGTTTGATATCAAAGTTTGTACACAGGTGCTCATTAGAAAATGGGTACACTGAACAGGACTCGTCGAGAACTCCTAGATGGTACCATACCTATTATAAGATAGCAGTTTTCTGGTGACACTGGTACATGTTAGTCTATAGACCCGAGATCGTCATAGTGTCTTGTGTGGTTCCCACTGTGCTTTGATTTCCTCCCTACCACGGCTCAAAGGAGTTGTGCAAACAGGTGGATTTTGGGTACAGTCCCGAGTCACATGGAGGCAGTGAGCGATAGAAGGGGTTTCGTCTCCCCCGGTATCGGGAGTTGATGTTGCGCTATGCTCGATTGGCTATAACAGTAAGTCCCTGACCAGGGCTGATGAGATTTACTGGTAAGTGTTATCAGTAGTTTTTTGAACCGTTATGAGCCATACATGGGCATGACTTATCAAGTTACTGGGGCCTGACGATTCCACCCCTAGACTTGATATGCGAAATATTAGATGAAGAGACCGGACTGTACGGTAAGTGTTACTTATAGGCTTCATGGGAGTTTGGACAAGTTTGCTTGTTGATCTTCTATTCGCTCAATACCTGGATAGCCGTTCCGTCCATCTAGTACCGCTGACGGCTTATAGGTAACTGATGTGATCATTACCTACTGTTGGCGTATTGACGAGTCTTTAGAGTCCCACATAGAGGTTTTCTAGTTCAAGCGAAACAAAGTAGGGCACATATGTTGATATGTGCGGGGGGCTGATTAAATACGAGTATGTGATACCGTATTCTAATCTGGCGGTAATTTGATATCGGTTGGGTTATATGTGATATAACTGGATTATTGAATCAAGTGTTGATTTGATAATGTGATATACAAATAAATGATATTAGTCGGTTATATGTGATATAACCGGATTATTAAATCAAGTGTTGATTTAATAATTTGATATATATTTATATTTGATATAATTATATATTAACTAATATTAAACTCACTAATTATTTTCTTAATATATATATATATATCTATATTTGATATATGTATATATATATAATGAAGCATGGTTGGAATTTCTATCTTGGGAAAATAGAAATGAGGTGGAAAAATGGGGAGATATTTGTGGTATGGTGCAAGGCATGGCTTTTTTCATTTCTTTATTTATTTGGCTATACTATTGAAGTATGGTTGTATTTTCTATTGGGATTTTATTCATGCTTCAATGAGTGAGAATCCATATGAGAGCCATTCTTCACTTGGTTTTTGCCTTATCCATTTTTTAGCTCTCTCCATTTTTCCTTCTTCTTCTTCTTCTTCTTCTTCCTTTACACTTCAAGCTCTAAACCATCACATAAGTTGTGAACCTTAGAGCTTGAATAAATCCTAAGTGAGTTTAAAACTCCTACTTCACCATTCTACACTTGATTAACATTTGAATTTAGGGTGTTTCCTTCACTAAAGAGAGTTTAGTGAAGAGATAGCTTAGATTAGAGAAACTTTGGATGGATCATCTTCGACAGGAAGATCGCGAAAGAAGTTCGTGCACTTCTTCAAGTGGAGCCTAGAGGAGTCGTAGGGACTACTACCCGAAACTTTAGAAGAGAAGGATACGGTCTACAAAGGTTGTAATCACCATATCTTACAATAGTTCTTATGATATCATATGCTTAAACTCTAATAATCTAGTTAGATCTTTGGATAGTGCAACTTAGCACCCCGAATTTTTGAAAATTGCATGATTGATGCCGGTATAAACCCTTTGGTGGTGCTAGGGTACACTTTCACCTATTATATTTCAGATTGTATTTTGGTATAAATAAGATATTAGGGTTAAGTTTTAAGGTGTGCTTGATCATAAGGTTTAAGGAAGGAGAAAAGACGGCTTCATAAGGGATCAAGTAGCCCATTAAGGAGAACTTCAAGAGAGAAGAAGGTAGATCTTGTTGGAGATCTTAAAAGAGAGGATTTGTGTCACGCTCCGCTTCCTAAAATATGGAATGGGAGGGGTGACTAGGCCAGCCATGCTGCTACGGTCAAGAAAAGATCATATCGTAATCACACTTCGGCTCCTAGTGTTACATGGCAAGCAGTATATCAAGCATAGATAAAGAGAAAATAACAATCACTAATTATTACATTTAAACAAAACATGAGTTCATAACGGACAAAAGGTCTTTAACAACCAGAAGAGAACAATAACAATTCAAAGAACTACATAGAGTTTTAACGCAAAAGTAAAACTAAACATAAAAAGGAACAGTCGGTGCTGATCTAAATCTCCGCCAACTCATCAAAATAGGTTTGATCCTTTTCTGGGGCTGGATCCATTTCTTTCTCTGAGCATGCATACTCAGGTCGTCAGAGCGACATATAAATATGATATAACAATATATAATATGTTGCAGGGACCAAAGATAAGAAATAGAATTTATAAAGCAGTAACACGAGATTATAAAACAACATGAATATGGTGACAGCATAGCACGTGAATCATAGCAAAAATCAAATGCAATATTCATGTCGCTAAACCTAACAGTCTTTATGTCATTTGAAATCGAACGGTGGAAAAAAGTTCTCGTGTTTAATAAAGGTCTCGTGCATATCCGAGACTACGGTCCGCTGTGCCCGGGACATAACCCTGTCAACCACGCCGCTAGGCAAACGACCTAAACAGTAATATATCAATAATATCGAAAGATCATTTTCTAAAACAGTAAATCTTGCTAAATATAAGTATGATTCTACCCTCAGTTTTCCTATTTCCCCAAGGTTAAAGAATATATTCATGAATCATATTGATTGTGTATAAATACGTGTCATTTCATTCATTCATTCCCACTTTCACATACAATAGTCTGACTTCCATTCACTTTTGCATTTGCGTACTTGTCACAATCCAATTCATTAATATATTCCAATTTGACAATACAATACTACCAATGGGATGTCAATATAGGTGGATTCTAAACATGAGTCAAGCCATTACTATGAAGTAAAATTCAGTTAATCATGTTATATAGCATGAACAACCAAGCATGAGGGTAAAACAGTCATATGTCACGATAAAACACATTAACTAAACTTTAATTATTAATGGACAGCCATCACCAATCAATTTTCAAAAATTATTAAAAATACATACGATCGGAATCATGCATGACAATATAAAAGGCGCAGCAAATAGACTCATTCAACTAATCAACAAAATTGGATTCATCCAGATACCTATTCTGGATTGGTAGATATCCTCATTTTAATTCAAGTAAACAGAGTTGAAATCCAAGTTTTAGAACTGAAGACCCAATTTCGAGTGAAATATTCTATATGTTATGTTCTGAATTTGGGGTCGCTATAGTCGATGAATTATGGGTTTTTCAGTTGGCTTTCTAAATAAACAAACAGAATATTATTATCATGAATTTACAGAGAGTTATGGCCGTTACAAGGTTGATAGATACAATTAATATATCAGGAAAACAGCAGTACCCTTCAGCAGTATAAAATGCTTTGAAAATAACAAACGGTAATGAAAAATAACGAAACCAGCGCCAAATAATAGCTAACTCATTTACCTATCTATTGATATAGGTCTCATCATAGCAGGATGTTTATACAGGATTATTTCAATGGTTTAAAACAGACAACAGCGAATAATACTTCTCTGAACTGTAGTCCAGAACCGTGTTTCTCTCCAATATAAGGTAATAAAAAACATATTTTCCAGAAAAACTTGTTACATATATTGAGTATTTTAGGTTGACTTCGAAATGAAACCACGAACAATACAAAACGATTTTTTCATAATTTGTTATGATTTTTACAAGGCAGTGCATAAAGAAACATTCATATTTGTCGTCGCCTCTTGAGGACAACACTTCATGTTCGTAACTTCAGTATTTCAATCCTTCAAATCCCTACATGTTTAGCACTGGGTTCTAGACCCGGTTCCAATCAATCACGTGCAAAATCCAAAAAACTACGGGGTGTAGTTATAAACCATACCATACAGTACGACAAATATATATATATACACACATCTTATAGTTTCAAGTATTTATATAATTTAAACGCTTAGCATGATAAGCAAGTGGGGAACACTTGCCTTAGATCGCTGAAATAAAAACGATACGAACTCAGGGGATTGTATCGACACACGAGACGGCGACGAAGTGGCACGGTGCTTGGGGCGTAATGGTACGGTACTGGGTACGTGAGTGGTGCATGCTGGGTGCGTGCCTGGTGCGTGCATAGTACGGTGGTGGCTCGGTCTAGTGGTGATTGGCAGTTGCAGAAGGGGAGCTCAGTTGATGGTGATGACGACGGAGAGGCAAGCTGCTGCGACGGCGACTTGAACGGCAATGGGAACGAGCTCGTTTAGAGGAGGGGGTCACGATTGGGGTGTTTGGGTTCGGTTCGATGGGTGCTAACTGGAGGACAGCGAGAGGGGAGGTGATGGAGGAGGTCGAGGACGATGAGCTCGACGATGAGAAAGTCGGCGACTTGAGGTGGGTTCGGTGATGGTGTTTTGTGAGGAGAGAGGGAGAGGAGAACGAGAGAGAGAATGACAGAGAGAGAGAGAGAGAGAGAGAGAATGAGGGTAGGGTTTTGAGGAGTTACATGAGCAACTACACTCGAGAGATCGCAGACGAGATTGAGGAGGATCGCGCACAAATTGCGGGGGAGGACGTGGGTGCGGTTAGGGAAAAGAAAGAAAGAGGAGGAAGACGAAGTAGAAAGGAAGGGGAAGCTCGGGCTTGAGCAGGAATGAATAAGAAGAAAAGAAAAATAAAAGGAAAAAGAGGAGTGGGCTAGGCCGGCAAAAAGTGACGAAAAGAGAAAAGAAAACGAGTAAGTGGGCCGAGACTGGGCGGGGAAGAAGGAAAAAGGAAATTATAAATGAAAAGAAAATTTTAGGGGGGAAAATAGGAATTAAAATTTTATTCAAATACGCAATTTGCGTACAAAAGAACCGGTTATTACAGTTTGTAATCTTCTATAAGATTTTCTCTAAAATTCTAATAAAGTTTTCTCCCCTTTCCTCATGGTTTTTTTCCGTTTGGTCTCTTGTATTGCTATTTGATTTTGCTTTGTTTATAGTTGTTATTCGTTAAGGGATCTTAGGATCGATCAGGTTTCCGCACCAACATAACCGTTGTCTCAAAGTGCTGGATATCAAATTGTTGTATCCATTTGTCAAACACAATTGGATGTTGGTCCGTATAAGGAATTTGTTTCTGAATGATAATTAGGTTGGTATGGTGTCATACATAGTAGATAAGGAGATTGAAAGTAGTCCCAGCAAAGAGAAAAGAAGGAAGATGGTGCTTTCTGAGTTTTCATGCTTGGATTTTCATTTGAGCTGTGTCTCTTTCCAATTAGTTGATGCTTTAGCTTCTTAGATATTTTGTAATTATTATCGTTTTCTTGGGGCACACTTTGCAATTTTGACATGTTTAATGCATATGTTGCCTGGTGCTGGTAAAGCAGCTGCAGCGGTAGATAAATTAACTTCTCCAGATGGTAACAGCTCGGAGGTTTTACGGTGGACAAATCAGTGGAGTTCTCTTATGAAGAGCTTGCTAATGCTACAAATGACTTTAATATAGCCAATAAAATTGGTGAAGGCGGTTTTGGGGCTGTTTACTATGCAGAGCTTAAAGGAGAAGATTGTTACAGTGTTATTCTCGAAATAGTTATAGACACATGGAATTTTATGTGTGTGTGTGGGCGCGCGTCTGCTACTCAGCTTTTGTGCTTAGAAGTTAAAAGAAACTTATTTAAACAACCATTTCATGTTGTTTCAACCTGATTTCCTTCATAACCATCGTAATTCACTTATGTTTACCTCCTGATTGTGTACTTGTGGTTTGTGTATTTGACCAAACCTTACTCTAATAAATTCTCTGAAGTTTCTTGATGGTTTATTAGCTAGCTTTCTGAATATATATTCTTATTCTTTCAGAAAGCCGTGATAAAGAAAATGGATATGAAGGCATCCCGAGAATTCCTTGCTGAACCTGAAAAGCTTTCTTTTCTCGTCTTTGTGCACATGCCAGGTATCAAAAACGTGCAAAAACAAAATTCAGTTGGTTGCTTCTGAACCATTGTATGTCTTCTAGATAAGCAAATATGGTACTCTTCTGTTTAGTTTCTCAGGTAAATTAATATAAAGATGCTTTCTTATACTGCCTTGAATCGCAGATTAATTTCTTGTAGCATTGTGATATACAAGTCACCTGGCAAGCTTCAATTTATCACCATAAGATTATAGATCTATGACAACATATTGATGTTTAGTGTATCAAGTCTATGTCACTCTTGAGGTGATTGGTGATAGAGATTATGTAATATAGAGTACATCCATGACCATACAGTTCCTGTGTATATCCATCCTGACATTAAATCAGCCAATATTTTGCTAGACAAGAAGTTTATGCAAAGGTTGCTATGTTTTTTGACGAGTTGGTAATATGCAGGTGTTTATTTGCATGTTGGATGTCGCCGTCTGATGATGTTCTATATTGGCGATCTAATAATATCAGGACACGTGGCAGATGACGTGTCCCAAAACTCAGAAAAAATGGCCCACAGGGGCCGACCAGGCCACCATGGTACTCGACCTGCAAGCACAAGCCGGCTCACCTCACAGCCCCAGCAAATTGGACTCCTCGGCCCCTCAGCTCGCCCCCGAGCTACCACAGGACCAAGATACCTCGGCTTCCCCGCTCGTTCCCGAGCCCTCCCGCCGAGGCCATCTTCCTCGGTCCCTCCGACCGACCAACTCCACTACTCACAGACGTAACCGCCGCTCCGCAAATCTCGCCATATGCGGATTCTCCGCCGGCAACATCCCACGTTCCACACCATCACGATCCCCATTAACGGGCGATCCGCTTATTATGCGGGCGTAACGTCAGGAGCATAACTGCCGGCGAGATTCTCGTGCCTGCTACTGTGTGCTACCGCCACTATATAAACCCCCATCACAGAGGGGTCAAGTAAGCTCTTTTCACCCCACTCAGCCGTTACTTTGCTCGGATCTTGTGCTAACATGATCGTCGGAGGGTCCTCGGTGGTACCAAACCACCCCGGGATTTCCTTGCAGGTACTCGGCGCAAACTCCTCAAACCACCAATCTCCTCAAAACCCAATGAGACCCACACGCAACAGGAGATCACCTCCAAAATCCACCGGGAGATCGATGGAAGACAACATCTGACGGAGACCCGAAAAGGACCTCCATCAGTTGGCACCGTCTGTGGGAACTAAAACTCCATAAAAACAAAAGTTGTCCTTCCGATCTTCATCAATATGGCATGCGATCACCCTGAAGATCCAGGTACCAGCCGCCGCCTCCCACTTACCGGAGGCGCGGATGAACCTCCTCCGGCGACCGTCATCAACGCCCTCGCCGACCGAATAGATCGACTACAGTCCATCGTGGAGGTGCTCGTCCGCATCCAAACGGCCGGGCCAGGGCCCCAGATCGCCGCTCCTCCGCCTCCAGAAGACTTTGTAAGTCAATGTACAACACCCCACGAGTTGCGGGGAGACGGAAATATGAAAAACGATCTTGTTCTATCTACTAACATCGACTAACCGCAAGAAACATTGCTAAACGATAACTAACATAAACATAGAAGTTGTTAACTACTATGAGAAGTGATTATACCTAATGAACCGTGTCCTTCGTCTTTTCGTTCTCCACCTCCTCTTCGGCCTTCTCTATGTAGTAGATGATCCACCCGAGAGCTTTACTCCAAAATTCACCTCTAAACTTGAGGTAACTAGGTTTCTTTAGTTGCTAATCAAAGGTACCTAGATGATATAGAGAATGGTTATGGATTAATAAGTCTATCTAATCCTTGATTTCAACACATGCAACTGCCACCCATGCAACTGCCTCAGTATCCGCTTGGATCTGCTCACCTCCCTTCTTTCCTTAGCGTCACCTCCTTCATTCTTTCTTCTTTTAAAACCCATGCAACTGCCTCGCGACGAGGAACCCACAACCCTAACCCTAGCCTCACGCAGCACCTTGCCGTCACCACCTCCACCCTCGACCGCGATCTCCTCTTCCTCGTCCTCACAACCTCCACCGCCTCCACCCTTTCCTCTCATCCTCATCCAAGAACTCCGACGAACCTATCACCCGAGGCAACACCACAAACCTCCATCCTTAACCTTACCGTCATCATCATCATCTCTCTCCCGACCTCGACTTCTTCTTCTTCTCCCCTTCATTTCCCGACACCGCCCTTCTTCCCCCGAACCCGAGCATCCATCCCTGCACACACCCTCATCGCCTGAGCCTCACCTGCACACCCTCACACCGGTGACCCTCGTCGTCATCCCCTTCTCCTCCTCTGTCCCCAGAAACCCCAGAAGCAACCCAGCCTTCTCTTCTTCTTCTTCTTCTTCTTCTTTTCTCTTCTTCTTCTTTTTTTCTTGATTTCACATTTTCCGGTGATCACCGCCGAAGCTATTCCGCTGCTGATGATCCGAGAGATCCAGTGAACGTCCCTTGCCTGCGTGAGTACCCTCTTGCCTTGCCTGGACCCGTCCCGCGTGCCACGTGTGTGTTGCGACAAATACCCGACGACAGACGTGCCGTGCGCACTCATTGTGCGATCCGTTTAGGCAAGTTTATCTTGCCACATGCTATGTTATTATATTTGCATCCATATTAATAATAATATTAAATGTTCATTGCATTGTGCATCCATATTACAATTTAACAGTTTTTCGATACCCGTATGCATCCATACCGTTATTTACATATCTAGTCGCATGCAAGTTTATCTTGCTACATGCTATAATACTTATCTTGCATCCATATAACTACAAATATTACATGTTGATTGTATTATACATCCATACTAATGTTTTATTGTTTTTCGGATACCCGTATGTATCCATATCATTTAAAATACATGTAGCTGCATCTACAGATCATATTAATTCATGTTATTGTTATAATAACACCCCATGCTTAATAATGTGTATCCCACTTAGTTTTGGAGCTGTAAATGTAACCCCTAATCGATATTTGTGTATCTATTCCATTAATTATATATCTAGTTGCATGTCATGTCACGTTATTTCATATTACTGCTATATTAACACCCCATACTTGATAATGTGCATCCTACTTGATAATGTGTATCCTACATAGTAATGGAACTATAGTTGCAACCCCTGATAGTTATTTATGCATACATGTTCTATTGTATATCCATACCATTAATTCTGCATATCTAGTTGCATGCCATATTACATTAACGCATATTATTATTGCATTAGTCCCCCATACTTGATAATATGCATCCTACATAGTCATGATGTAACCCCTGATAAATATTTGTGCATCCATGCTTTTATCATGCATCCGTACTTGCTACAGTTTGTTATAAGCACCTTTTTGATACACTGTGCACCCCCTAACATGACCTGTTACACCACTGCTTAACTTGATACCCGCTCCTGTTCCTAATGCCGACAATCCTGACATGTTGCCCCGATGGACATATCCTGTTATCTGTATAGACAAACCTGTACTTGCTTGATCCTGCGTTGGCATTAGCTCCAGATTTATCAATATCTGACTTGAACACATAACTTGGGAGTATGGGGAAATCAATGATGAAACCTGACTTGTAACTCGACAGTTTGATGCTTATACTGATCAGTTTTGGGGGTTAGGCCAGTCCCGGGATGATGTTGCTGACATCATTCGTCTATACATGTTTCCTATTTGTGCTTAGCGGCACATCTCGGATTCAGCCCCGAGAGTCTAGACCGTGGTCCCGGGTACGCACGGGATACTATTGAGTTACATCGACAATTTATTAAATTGATTTCACAGACTTGAGAGTAGTTAACCCCGTAGCACAGTTTAGTTTTAACACTGCACTTCACATATACTGTTACATTTCACTGTTCTATATCCCTGCTTACTTATTACATTCATGTTGCTATTTTATAATTCATGCCTGCATGTCTTGTTACCCCCTGATTATATTACTGTTGTTATTGTGACGCGCTGACGTCTGGGTTCTGCATGGCCAAGATCCGCTACCCTTATCGCAGGCCGAGCAGGAGTACTTCAGTCGATAGACCGAGCAGTGAGGACCTGTCAGTATTCTAGTTTAGTTTCCTTTCAGCATTATTTTATTTCCTGATGTGAGCCCGTATTTGGGACGTACCTTTCAGATTGTTTTGTTTATTGGATTTATTGCTTCCGCATATTATTTCTTGACTCGTTTATTCTGGCATATGGATATGTACTAGATAGTTTATTTTATTTCTACCGTTCTTGATATCTTATAGACAGCCGTAATGCGACTGTGGAGGGATGTTTCCTAACCACAGGTAGCATGGTTGGCTCTGTTACGTGCCGATCTTAGCGCACTCTGGAAAGCGGGGCGTAACAGGGTTTGTTTGGTATCAAAGCTATAGAATTTAGGTTAATCGGGTTTGATTCTTTTGTAGTTGGGTATTGGACCCAATACACTAATCAGAAAACCCGTAATTAGGAACATGTCCTGCCATATTGTTGTCGTGATTCTTGAATCTTATTTTTCTCTTGACCCTTGTCTTGATGATATGCAAACAACTTTGTATCTCGGCTTGAAATCTTTTTGGTTCCCTATTGTTTCTCCCTTCTTATTCCTTCGATTCTGATACTAGGATTTGGGTGACTTGAAAGGAGTTATATGATTGTAACTATGAACTGCAGTATGGTTACAATACGGTACTCTATTTAAGTAACTTGGAGTTCTAGTCTTGATTCACTTCCTTATTTCATGGTCGTTATATTGCCTTGCTTTTCATTGCTTACCAGTTCATGTTTTATCTCATGCTTGAATCCTGTTTACCGTGCTTATCTTCTTCAGTATCTTGGCTTCAGATAAAGTTGTTTCCGGTATCCTACTTGTTCATGTTTTCCTGCATTAGCATTGTTCGATTCTGGTGCATCCCATTACTATATGTCGTCCAAGTTTATTGCTGCATGATCGATTTCTTGCACGGACCTGTCTTGTTGTTGGGACACACACATTGGGAGTGGGAAGATCATATCTAGTAGTGAGTGCAAAGATTGTTCAGTTGTTATCTGTGGACGGGAGTTATTTGCATATTTCTTGGTGATTGATACCGGCAGTTATGATGTTGTCTTGAGAATGGACTTTCTCGGCACTTTCCACGCTCACATTGATTGTAGGGCAAAGAAAGTGATTTTCTAGATTTCCGGACATCCGGAGTTTGTTTTTGCTGGAGGTAACAGTTCTGTCGGGCCAGTCGAGTTTAGGGCTAGGCCGATAAATAATATTCTTTCGTCGATGGAAGTTGAGAAGGAGGAAGCGCCAGCTGTTGTTCGAGAGTTCATGGACGTGTTCGAGAACATCTCGGGTTTACCGCCAAAACGAGATGTAGAGTTCGCGATTGATCTTGTTCCTGGTGCAGCGCCAATCTCAAAGGCATACTATCCAATGGCACCAGTGGAGTTGGAAGAAGTCAAGAAGCGGGTTACCGAATTGTTTGAGAAGGGTTGGATTCGCAGCAGCAATTCACCTTGGGGAGCTCCAGTTCTTCTAGTAAAGAAGAAAGATGACATAAGGAGGATGTGCATCGATTATCGACAATTAAACCGGGTGACTATTAAGAACAAGTACCCGATCCATCGCATTGGCGAATTGTTCGAGCAACTCAGTGGCGCGAGGGTATTCTCGAAGCTGGATTTGCGATCCGGATATCATTAGGTCTGAGTTAAATCAGAGAATATTTGCGAGACTGCGTTCCGAACTCGGTATGGACATTACGAGTATTTAGTGATGCCATTCGGAGTCACGACTGCACCGACGATATTTATGGACTTGATGAACCGAATCTTTTCACCGTTCTTGGACCAGTTTATAGTGGTGTCCATCGATAATATTCTGGTCTACTCGAGGAGCCTTGAAGAGCATGCTGAACTCTTGAAGACATGTTGAGAGCTTGCATGTTGGACTTCAAGGGTTCGTGGGAGGATCATCTAGACTTGGTGGAGTTTCGTACAATAACAGCTTTCAGGGGACTATTCAGATGGCTCCATTCGAAGTATTGTATGGTCGCAAGTGTCGCACACCCGTTTGTTAGGATGATGTTGGAGAACGAAGATTGTTAGGACCAGATTTGATCGTACAGACAGTAGAGAAGGTTAATACTATCCGGAATCACATGAAGGCAACGCAGGATCGACAGAAGAGTTGGGCCGATACATCGAGAAGACCTCTAGAGTTCGCCGTTGGTGATCTGGTATTCTTGAAGATATCACCGACCAGAGGAGTGATTTATTTTGGGAGTCGAGGCAAGCTTAGTCCTCGATTAGTTAGGCCTTTCGAGATTATGGAGCGTGTTGGAGAAGTGGCTTATCGTTTGGCTTTACCGCCATCTTTGGCGAATGTTCATGACGTGTTTCATATATCTCAACTCCGTAAGTATGTTCGAGATGAAACACATGTGCTAGATCATTCAGAGCTGACTGTAAGGGGGGATTTGACCTATGAGGAACGACCGATATCGATTGTGGATCGAAGAGAAAAGGTCCTCAAGAACAAGGTTATCCATTTCGTACTTGTTTCTTAGGGGAATCGCTCGCATGGAGAATCGACTTGGGAACGAGAAGACGAGATTCGACAGTAGTTTCCACACCTATTCTTGTAGATTCTTATTTGTTTATCTTTTCTTGTTCCTGGAATTTCGAGGACGAAATTCTTTTTGTAGTTGGGTATAATATAACACCCTAGTTCATTTATACCAGTTCTGTTTTGAGTATTTCTTTATTTATGGTATTTTCTTGATTTATAGTGTTTTGGGTGCGAATAGTGTATGACATTTGTATTTGCATCCGACCCGACCCGCTTGCTAGAAACCCGTCTTGATTCCTGTTTATGATTTATCCTGGCTTGTTATATGGACCCGTGCACTTTCATTTTATTTTATACATTGCATACTGGCATTATATTTGGCATCTGCATTTTTTAATGTAATATTTAAAGTCAAGAAAAATATTTTAGAAATATATTGCATGGCCTGCATGATACCCCTAGCCCCGGCGTAGCATCCGCGCACCTTATTATCGTTCCGTTCAGTGTAACGGACCTATTTGGATGGCTACGTGCACATGCGTTCATCCGTTCTTGGGGGTATGCATTTTGTTACCCGAACATCCAATTTTGGTTTTAGTCGACACGTATATTTTCCGTATTTTAAAACTGGTTTTTTAGACTCGACCCAAGCGCGTTTTGGACTATTTTTGTATTAGCCAAATATTAAATGTTTTATCAATATAATATTTTTTTATTAAATAATATATTATAAAAATTTCGTAACAGAATAATATTTTTAATTTTTTTAAAAGAAATCTTTTTTTAAATATAACAGACTCTCTCTCTCCCTCTCTCCCCCTCTCCCCCTTCTCTCTCCTCTCACGATTTCTGTTCATGAGGGATCCGCTCACCTCCCTTCTTTCCTTAGCGTCACCTCCTTCATTCTTTCTTCTTTTAAAGCCCATGCAACTGCCTAGCGACGAGGAACCCACAACCCTAACCCTAGCCTCACGCAGCACCTTGCCGTCGCCACCTCCACCCTCGACCCCGATCTCCTCACCCTCGTCCTCACAACCTCCACTGCCTCCACCCTTTCTTCTCATCCTCACCCAAGAACTCTGACGAACCCATCACCCAAGCCAACACCACAGACCTCCATTCCCAACCTCACCATCATCATCATCTCTCTCTCCCGACCTCGACTTCTTCTTCCTCTCCCCTTCATTTCCCGACGCCACCATTCTTCCGCCGAGCCCGAGCATCCATCCCTGCATGCACCCTCATTGCCTGAGCCTCGCCTGCACACCCTCACACCGGTGACCCTCGTCGTCGTCCCCTTCTCTTCCTCTGTCCCTAGAAACCCCAGAAGCAACCCAGCCTTCTCTTCTTCTTCTTCTTCTTTTCTCTTCTTCTTTCTTTTCTTGATTTCATATTTTCCGGTGATCACCGCCAGAGTCGTGTCGCTGTCGATGATCCGAGAGATCCAGTGAACGTCCCTTGCCTGCGTGAGTACCCCCTTGCCTTGCCTGAACCCGTCCCGCGTGCCGCGTGTGCGTTGCGACAAATACCCGACGACGGACATGCCGTGTGCACCTGTCGTGCGATCCGTTCAGGCAAGTTTATCTTGCCACATGCTATGTTATTATATTTGCATCCATATTAATAATAATATTAAATGTTCATTGCATTGTGCATCCATATTACAATTTAACAGTTTTTCGATACCCGTATGCATCCATACCATTATTTACATATCTAGTCGCATGCAAGTTTATTTTGCTACATGCTATAATACTTATCTTGCATCCATATGACTACAAATATTACATGTTGATTGCATTATACATCCATAGTAATGTTTTACTGTTTTTCGGATACCCGTATGTATCCATATCATTTAAAATACATGTAGCTGCATCTACAAATCATATTAATTCATGTTATTGTTATAATAACACCCCATGCTTAATAATGTATCTCACTTAGTCTTGGAGCTGTAAATGTAACCCCTAATCGATATTTGTGTATCCATTCCATTAATTATATATCTAGTTGCATGCCATGTCACGTTATTTCATATTACTGCTATATTAACACCCCATACTTGATAATGTGCATCCTACTTGATAATGTGCATCCTACATAGTAATGGAACTATAGTTGCAACCCCTGATTGTTATTTATGCATCCATGTTCTATTGTATATCCATACCATTAATTCTGCATATCTAGTTGCATGCCATATTACATTAACACATATTATTATTACATTAGTCCCCCATACTTGATAATGTGCATCCTACATAGTCATGATGTAACCCCTGATAAATATTTGTGCATCCATGTTTTTATCATGCATCCGTACTTGCTACAGTTTGTTATAAGCACCCTTTTGATACACTGTGCACCCCCTGACATGACCTGTTACACCACTGCTCTACTTGATACCCGCTCCTGTTCCTAATGCCGACAATCCTGACATGTTGTCCCGATGGACATATCTTGTTGTGTGTATAGACAAAGCTGTACCTGCTTGATCCTGCGTTGGCATTAGCTCCAGATTTATCAATACCTGACTTGAACACATAACTTGGGAGTATGGGGAAATCAATGATGAAACCTGACTTGTAATTCGACAGTTCGATACTTATACTGATCAGTTTTGGGGGGTAGGCCAGTCCCGGGATGATGTTGCTGACATCATTCGTCTGTACATGTTTCCTGTTTGTGCTTAGCGGCACGTCTCGGATTCAGCCCCGAGAGTCTGGACCGTGGTCTCGGGTACGCATGGGATACTATTGAGTTACATCGACGATTCATTAAATTGATTTCACAGACTTGAGAGTGGTTAACCTCGTAGCACAGTTTAGTTTTAACGCTGCACTTCACATATACTGTTACATTTCACTGTTCTATATCCCTGCCTACTTATTACATTCATGTTGCTATTTTATAATTCATGCCTGCATGTCTTGTTACCCCCTGCTTATATTACTGTTGATATTGTGACGCGCTGACGTCTGGGTTCTGCTTGGCCCAGATCCGCTACCCTTGTCGTAGGCCGAGCAGGAGTATTTCAGTCGACAGGCCGAGCAGTGAGGACCTGTCAGTATTCTAGTTTAGTTTCCTTTCAGCATTATTTTATTTCCTGATGTGAGCCCGTATTTGGGACGTACCTTCCAGATTGTTTTGTTTATTGGATTTATTGCTTCCGCATATTATATCTTGACTCATTTATTCTGGCATATGGACATGTACTAGATAGTTTATTTTATTTCTACTGTTCTTGATATCTTATAGACAGCCGTAATGTGACTGTGGAGGGATGTTTCCTAACCACAGATAGCATGGTTGGCTCTATTACATGCCGGTCTTAGCGCACTCTGGAAAGCGGGGCGTGACACAATTACTATTGATAACTCCGTTAGATTGTCTACCTTAAATAGGCAAGCACTCACTTTCTTCGGCTCTCTGGGGCTCAAGAGAATTGATCCCGTTTAAAACTATATTTACTAAAGTCCTTAAATATTGTTTTATATATCTCGAGGGGGTTTTATGAAAAAATATTTTTAATATAGTTAAAAAGTAAATCTCGAGGGTGATTAGTATTACTTAGGGTTTTCATGAGTGTGGATTTTAAGTATTGGGTATTTTAGTGATAATTACTTAGCTTGGAAAGTTCATGGTATTTTATTGTAAAGCTTGCCTTTTTGGTATTATGATGGTATTTTATTGACATTTATTAATCTTTTCATTTTTTGAAAAAACATAAGTTTATTATATTTTGAAAATATGGATTTATAATTTTAATTTTAAAAATAATTTTATTTTATTTAGAAAATTCATATTTCTTAAAATCCATATTTAAATCCTTTTGAGATCGAATGCTCTGTGAGGAGGTCTGCATCTCGCTCTACTAGCCCAAGGATGTGCAATAATTCACACCATCCATTAGCGGGTCCCCTAAAAATGATTGTAGATGCATAATCGCAAAGGAAATGAAATACGGCTTTAAAAGAAATCTGGTTTTAGATTTATGTGTTATTTTATTGTAAAGTTTTCTTCGTAACAAATATGCATACAAAAGAGGTATCGTGCTATGGAACCAAGTGTGCGTGTAGGGTAGGTCGTTACCCCTTGAAGTTTTCCCAAACGTATTGTTTTAACAACTACTAAAAGAGATATTTATAAAGTTCAAGGTATTTTAATGAAAAAGTTCTACTATGGTTGTTTCACATGAGAATTTTAATGAAATTTAATTCTAAATATTAGGATTTAAGGTTATAAGTATTGTGTAAAAACTTGGTTGATCAAAGAATAAAGGAGAAGGAGTTTCTAGGGTTTAGAAAAAAGGATATCGGTATTAACTCCACTTACCGATATAAGTTTTAAAATAGAATTTCAATAAAGAGAAAGAGAGATTGGGAGGGATTTACGGTTTAGAAAGCTCAAAGAGAGGTTGAAGAAGAGGGGATGAGCTTTGTGGTGTAGCGGGAGCTCCGGAATAGGCTTCGGTTTTCGCCGGAACCAACTTGCTTGCTAACTCCTCTTTACTTCACACTAGAAACTTTGTAGAGAGTTTTGGCTAGAATTTTCAGAATGGTGCTGAGCCAAGGTAGGGGTGGTATTTATAGTGGAGAATTAGGGTTTGAGAATTAAAAGTGGAGATTAAAAGCATTAAAATTGTGTTAAATTATGAATTGAAAAGTCTCTGTTTGATTGCAGGGAAATTAAACAGTGCAGAAGAGTTAGGGGTAGGTGAAGAGGTGTGTGTGCAAAGCCCGGGGCAATTTGGGCTTCATCCAATCGTCCCCGGCGGTTTTCCTTCAAGTTTGGCCGGTCGATCTCGAGACATTTGCCTCGAGATTCGTGCCACTTGATCAATCCTCTGTTTAAACCATTTTCTACATGTTTGATTTTTCTGAACTTTTCATTTCCCCATGTATTGCACGTGCAATATTTTGGGGTTCCAAAAAGTTTTAAAAAATTCAGAAAAAAATAATTGTATCTGATGGGAACCGAACATAGGGGCTACGTCCCAGCAGTGCAAGGGCTTTACCAATGAGCTACAAGTTATTTCTTACTGTTATTTACCAAAATTGACTTATAACTCAAACTCAGGCCTAAAACTCATTTCTTGTATATTAACAGTAAAATTTCCGTACAAGATTTTAGAGTCATTACATTCTACCCTTCTTATAAAAATTTCGTCCTCGAAATTTACATTTACTTATGGACTAACTTTCAAAGAGATAAGGGTATCTTGCACGCATGTCTTTTTCTCGTTCCTATGTTGATTCTCCTGACGAATCCTTTCTCCACATTACTCAGACCAAGTTTACTTCCTTGTTCTATAATGTCTTTCGGTCCAGAATCTCAACGGGTTGTTGCTTGCAAGTCAGGTCAGTATGTACTGTGAGCTCTGATTGATCAAGTATATAGCTGGGGTCGCTCACATATCGTCATAGCTGGGATATGTAGAACACATTGTGCAATCCTTCCAATGAGGGTGGTAGTGCTAAACGGTATGCCACTTCTCCAACTCGTTCGAGTATGTCGAACGGTCCTATGTATCCCGGACTGAGCTTACCCCTCTTACCAAAGCGGATCACTCCTCGGTTTAGAGATATCTTTAAAAAAACATGGCCTCCAGGTTGGAACTCCAGATGTCGCCACTTTACATCTGCCCAATGCTTCTGTCGGACTTGGGCTATGCGTATTCTTTCCCTGATCGTGCGAACTACGTCCACAGTTTCCACGATCATCTCTAGTCCAAGGAGTTCACGGTCTCCGATGTCGTCCCAACTTAGCGGTGAACGACATTTCCGTCCGTAGAGTGCTGCGAATGGTGCCATTCCAATACTTGCCTGATAGCTGTTGTTGTATGAAAACTCCACAAGGTGTAGGTGATCTTCCCACGAACTTCCGAAGTCTAATATATAAGCTCTTAACATGTCCTCCAGAATCTGAATTGTTCACTTGGACTGTCCGTCCATTTATGGATAATAAGCCGTGCTGAAATTCAGACTCGTTCCCAGGCTAGCTTGCAGACTCTGCCAAAACTGTGATCGAAATCTTGTATCACGATCTGAAAAGATGCAAACAGATACTCCATGTAATCTCACGATCTCCTCTATGTACTTCTTTTCTAACGTCTCGATTGACTGGACAATTCTGAATGGAATAAAGTGAGCCAACTTGGTGGGTCGATCCATAATAACCCATACTGCGTTGTTACCTTTCATGCTGCGAGGAAGGGCAGTCACGAAGTCCATGTTAATGTGCTGCCATTTCCATTCTGGGATTGAAACGGTTGAAGTAGACCAGCAGTTCTGTGATGTTCAGCCTTCACTTGCTGACACACCAGACACTTGGCTGTGCTCTTTGCTACTTCGTGTTTCATTCCATGCCACCAGTAGTGTTGCCGTAGATCCTTGTACATTTTCGTACCACCGGGGTGTACAGAATAAGGAGATCTGTGAGCTTCTTTCATCAACTTTTCTCAAACTGGGTCGTTTGGTACACATAATCAACTTCCATATCACAAGGATCCATCTTCGTAGATGATGAAATCACTTCGAAGTCCACTTTCTACCTGTTCTCGAATCTTTTCAGCTTAGCATCATTTGCTTGAACTACCTTGATCTGATTGATAAGAGTGGACTGGACTTTTAAGTTCATTAAATATGAAGCGTTACCTAGCATAAATACTTCGATCGCCAATCCGTGCAATTCCTGTTGTAGATTCCACTGAGCGGTGAGGTTCATTGCTAATGGCTGGTAGTAAATGCATCAGGAACTACGTTCACCTTCCTAGGATGATATTGTAGGTTGATGTCGAAGTCCTCCATGAGTTTTAACCATCTCGGCGTGTTCTTTCCAGGACAATCCGTAAGTGCTCGGCGTGTTCTTTCCGATTCTTTGAATACACTAGGATGTCATCGATGAAGATGACAACGAACCTGTCTAAGTACTCTCGGAAAACTTGTTTCATCAGGTTCATGAAGATGGCAGGTGCATTGGTCACTCTAAATGGCATTACGAGATACTCATAATGACCATATCGAGTCCTAAACGCCGTCTTCGGAATGTCAGACTCTTTGACCTTCACCTGATGATAACCCGAACGAAGATCTAGTTTTGAAAACACACAAGACCCACTTAGTTGATCGAAAAGATCATCGATGTGCAGCAGCGGATACTTGTTCTTGATCTTCACTTCGTTCAGAGCTCGATAATCTACACACATCCTGTAAGAACCTTCTTTCTTCTTCACCAGTAATACTGGAGATCCCCAGCTTGAAGTACTAGAACGAATCTAACCTTTCTTCAGGAGTTCTTCCAACTGAATGTGGATCTCCTTCAATCCTTCTGGACTTAACCGGTACGAAGCATTGATTACAGGTTGCGCACCGGGTAGTAAATCACTGCTGAATTCAAGAGCTCGATCAGGAGGCAAACCTGATATATCTTCCGAGAATACATTCTCGAACTCTCAAACTACCTCTGACTTCAATTCTTCCGCTTGCAATGCTGCCTTATTTGGTTTTGCTTTGTAGACGCTAGGTTCCAAGGTACTGTCTCCACTCTTAAAATAGAATACTGGATGATCTGGTATTTCAAACACTACCCTCGTTTGGCGACAATCGATGGTAGCGAAGAAAGTTCCCAGCCAGTCCATTCCCAAAACTACGTCGAAGTTCAGTTTGTCCAGTACCTTGAAGTCCACATAAAATTCTCTACCGCGGACGACCACTGAACACAGATCGTATCCCAAAATTGCTTTCAGAACGTCGTTCCCTGAATTGACATTCCAGCTGGATATGAGCGGTTTAACTAGAATCGCATGAGTTCGAACGAACCGTTGCGACATAAAGCAATGTAATACTCCAGTGTCGAAGAGTGCTAGAGCAGGAAGGGTGGCTACTAGTATAGTACCTAAGTTGTATGAGGTTAGGTTTAGATATAGGAAAAATTATATAGATATACAAGGATTGAAAAGGTTTGAAAGGATTAGGAAATACCAGTGATGACTTGGCCTATGGCTTCGGCCTCCTTAACCGTCATTGTGAAAGCTTGTCATCGTGGTACATTCCTCCTTTGAGGCATATTCCTCTGTCCTTGGGGTACGTTTCTCTGCCCTTGAGGCATGTTTCTCTGTGCCTGATGGAATTGATGTTGAGGCTGTCCAGGAGGTCCATATGGAGCTGGTGCAGGGAGAGCTAAACGGGGTGTAGGAGCCTGAATAGCTGGCCACTGCGGAACTGTGATTACGGGTCTGGGTGCTAGTGCTGGGTTGAAACAATATGGACATGCTCCTATGGCGTGAGTGGAAGTGCCACAAACCAAGCACGGGCCATTTGCACGCCTACAGTCTTTCGTCGGGTATCCAGTCCTTTTGCAGTAAAATCAAAAGTCTGGACTGGGCCGGTTAAACGATCATCCCGGTCTCCTGGGTGCAAATGTCGGCCTAGAAGAGGCTCCTCCTATCATCTGTATGGTAGGGCATTTCATACCAGCGGTCTGCGGTCTGCCCTTCTTCTTCACAACTGTTTCATAGCGTCAGGCAGCCTTCAAAGCAAGTTCATGGGTTGGGAAATCCTTTGTAGCGAGTGCAGCATGAATTTCCAGGTCCAACCCTTGCTGAAATCATCGTGCCCAGATTTCAGCAGTAGGAATCAGATGTGCAGCAAACCTGTTATGACCTTGTGTTAGCAGTGTAACGAGTGAGATCAGGAGTTTAGATTTGAGACAGTATCTTACCTGCTAAGCATGGTAAACTCAGTATCGTATTCATCCACGGACTTGACCCACATCGAGCCTTGTTGTAGATAAATGAACTGCTGCTCCATATCAAAACGGAAAGTCTCAGAGAAGTACTTAACATCGAACATATCGCGAAATGTTCTCCATTCTATCGGTTGGGTGAGACGGTTTTCTTCAGCCTTCCACCAGACTCTGGCGTTGTCCGTCAGTTGCAACTTAGCAACTCTCACCCAGACAATATCTGGCACTTGTGCTGTTGCCAGATTATCTTCGATCGATTGGGGCCTTTCTTCTGCCTCAAGTGGGCTCTCTTTCCCAGAGAAATGTTTTGTGTGCAGTGCCCGAAATTGTTTGACTCCAGGTGCCTCGGCTTCGGAAAGGTGCATGAGAATAGCAATCTGCTGCTGCTGACCCTCCAGAAGGCTCTTGATAGCCTTAAGTGGTACCGTTTGCTCGTTAATAGAAACTGCAACGGTAGGTGGTGGTGGTAGAGTAGGCGGTGGGGTGTTGCCATTAACATTGGTACTGGTGTTGTTCGGAGAATTCATGACCTTGATAGAAAAGGAATGGTTAGGATAGATTCAAGAAATTAAAAATATAAGGAATGCATAGTTACCAATTCTTATAATTCTTGTGATATATTGCTTAAGACTTCATGCATAACTGACCTGCATGGACCACCAACAAAACCTGTCACGCCCCGCTTCCCAGTAGACAGAAATGGTGACGTGGCAGGCCGTAACGTATTTACTAAGAAATAAATACGTTAAGCGTAAGTAAGCAATATATAAAAATGTACAAGAATGACAAGTGATATAAAATAAAACAGCAACTTTATTTACATTTATCTTTACATACAACTGTTTGAAAAGAAAAGATATAATGAATAAAGTAGTGCTTAAACAATGGCATACAAAATGAAAATGCATGTGAACTAGTAGTCAGGCTGAGTGGTGAGCTGGTCTAAGTCCACCTGGCTAGGCTCAATCTCCTGAGAGTCCGATCCTCCTGACGAACATTCCAAAGATAGAAATAGAAAGGAATGTCGTCAGCGAACTAACGCTCGGTAAGCCCCAAAAGAATAACAAGAAGATAGTATATAAAGTGAGAAGGAACAGGTAAAGTATATGACTGATTACTGGTATATAATAGATATTATAACGTGATTATTTGTTGTTGGGTTCGCTTAGCACCCCGACACATTTTCGGCAAGCATCAAGTATGCAACTTTAAAAATTTAGGGTGTCGAGCGAGCCCGAACCAAGGATCTAACTAGAGAATTTGGGTTTTTAAAACATGTAAACAACTTTACACTAAGTGATATAGGAATACAACCTTTGTAGACCGGTCCTTCACTTCTAAAGCTCCGTGTAGTATTCCCTTTGCTCTAAGTAGTGGTGTCCCGGACTCTCCTTTGGCTCCACTAGGCGAAAGGAACGGGCTTGTTTAAAGATCTTCAAGGCCGAAGGTAATCTACGTCGAAGAATCTCTAACTCAAGGTATCTCTTCACTAATTGAGAATTAGTGAATGAAACAGCCTATACTAAATAGCTAGTTTGGTATAGATTGGTGAAGTAGGAATTTTCTCACTTTAGAATTATTTTTCTCTCTTTCTTTTCTTCAATCAAGAAAACCTAGTGAGCTCAAATGAGATGAAGAAGAAGAAGAAGTGATGAATTATGGCAACCATGGGTGTGAAAATATCATATATGATATTTGTAGAGACTTAAACATGGTTAAAGATAATGGTTGGGTTAATAAATATCTAGAGTAAAACAAAATTAGTGGACTAAGTCAATGTTTCCACAAGGTTCTACAAGCATCTTAAACCATGGCTTTTTCCACCTAATTTTGTTTTTCCCTTAATAATTAAATTCCCAAAATTATCTTAAGTATGGTATGAGTCTCATACACCCATGTGCAATGTATCATCAAGCATGACACATAATAAATACATTAACATATATCACATATATATTAAATGTATAAGTAGAAAAGAAATTCTTAAGTGAGCTAATATTAGTTAATATATATTAATATATCAAATATATAATTATATATTAAATTATTAAATCAACACTTGATTTAATAATCTGGCTATATCACATACAACCGACTAATATCATATATCGCGAGATTAGAATACGGTATCACATACACGTATTAATCTCGGTCCTGCACATATCGCATATGTGCTCTACTTCATTTCTCTTGAGCCAGGAAACCTTTGTGTAAGACTTTAAAGACTCGTCAATACGCCGGCAGTAGGTAATGATCATATCAGTTACCCACAAGCCGTCAGCGGTACTAACTGGACGTAACGGTTACCCGGGTATTGAGCGATCAGAAGATCAACAAGTAAGCTTGTTCATACTCCCGTGAATCCATTAAGTAACACTACCGTACAGTCCGGTCTCTTCGTCTGATATGACGTATATCGAGTCTGGGGGTGGTAAACGTCAGACCCAAATAACTTGATAAGTCGTGCCGATGTGAGGCTCATAACGGGTCGAGAAACTACTGATAACACTTACCAGTAAATCTTAGTTTCTGCCCTGGCCATGGACTTCCTGTTATGGCCAATCGAGCACAGCGCAATATCAACCCCCAATATCGGGAGAGACGAATCCCCTTCTATCGCTCATTGCCTCCATGTGACTTGGGGCTGTATCAAAAAACCACCGTTTTGCACGCTCTCTTGAACATGGTAAGGTGGAAATAAAAGCACAATAGAAATCACACAAGACTCTATGACGATCTTAGGTCTACAGACTAACCTGTACTAGTGTCACAAGAGAACTGCTATCTGACATTAGGTAATACCATCTAGGAGTTCTCGACGAGTCCTGTTCAGTGTACCCAGTCTCCACCGAGCACCTGTATACAATCTTTGATGTCAAACACCGATGGATATGGGAGCATCCATTGCCCATTAAATGGGTCAAGAAACATATATGCTAGTCTACTCTGGAATATCGATTCCCCATCTCGATACACCCACAGCTAGGAACAATTAAAGGATGAACTTGTAGACTGCCCTGGCCCCACTAGTATGATCTGCATCATAATCCCAGTAGTCAAGGATACATCCTAAAGGCTTTACCAACATATGAGAGCAAGACAGTATCACTATACTAGTCTACATGTTAAGATAAAGAGTAACCAGATAGCATACTATCATGTCGAGCAAGAAAGTCCTCCCTATATATGTCCAAGTATCCACTATAATATACAAGCATGTACAATAACGACCTCTAGGGCATACATACAATTAACAATCTCCCACTTGCACTAAGTCCAGTTGTTGTAGTATCTTGTTCAGACCATAATATTGCATTTTTCATCCCCCTATTCTTATCCGTTTTATAAATAAACAGGTACTCTTGACGCACATTTGTTGCATGTTACAGGATACAGGCTCTTGGAGCAAATACAGTGAAAAAGACGAAAGTTGATACAGAAAAGGGACTTTTGACCAACAAGTAGACGGATCTTACTCAAGCCGAGACGAAGAACAGTGCAAGGTCCAAAAGACGAAAGTGAAACGGTCAAAAGATCCTTACAAGTTTTTACTGAAAATCTGGAGAAGACTAAGAAGCCCAACAGAGAAAAGAAGTATAAAAATAGGAAGCCCAAGAAGTCCTGAACCAAGCCTAGAAAGTTTACAACCTAACTCCACAGTTTGGCCGCGGAACCGCGGCCAAACCTAGGCTGGCGCCGCGGTTCCGCGGCCGTATAGTCGGTGCGTCGGTGCAGTTATCTTGTGTCGGTGCGTCGGTGCGGGTGTTGGGACTTTCCGTGGGCAAATCTGTAATTTCACATGTGCGAGAGTATGTAACTCTAGTTTCCCTGTTTTCCTATAAATTGTAATCACAGATCTGTAAAACTTATGCCTCTTTTCAATAAACAAATTCAGATCTGTTCTGTTTTTCTTGCTTGGAGGGAGCCATCAATACAATTAGTAAGTTATTTTTCATAGCTTTGTTTTAATTCTCTTTTACTTTAGAATGTTTATTAATCCCCTAATGAGCGAGTAATCTCCTCGCTTGTTAGGGTTAGCCTTAGGGAAAGGTTTGAGAGATGAGATCTCTCACCCCTTTCATGCCATTCACACCTAAGAATTAGAACTCCATGCATACGCGCACAACCGCTCCCTACGGCACCCTACCCCTCGAGGTAACGGTGAACCGTAGTATAAAGGGCCGGTTGCGCGCGTTTTCCATGGAGGTTAGGGTAATTATCGATAAAGGAAGGACAAGAATCTAGAGGAAGAAATATCTTCCCAAAAGATTCTTATCCACTTTATTGATAATTACTATAACATCTAAGAGATCTAAAATAAGGCATTGAAAGCGGTGAGGAAACCTTTAATCTCCAAACTTCCCCTAAACCTAACCCTAGCAAGACTTTAAATTAGATTAATTTAGTTTATCGATAGATCTAGGTTTCTTAGATTTAATAAATCAATCCTACAACATTTGGAATCAATTCGTAAAAACACATTAAGAAAATTACACATCTCTGTGGATCGACCCGTACTCACCGGCTAGCTGCAAAGCGACGCCGTTTCTGATTACGGTAAATACAAATTTTTGGACTAATCAAATGGCGCCGTTATCGGGGATGGCGTAAATTTTTTTCTGTGCAATTTCGGGTTGATATAAATTTTAAAAATTATAAAAATCTGAAAATAAAAAAAAAAGAAATAAAAATTATCAATTTTGATCTGTTTGAAGGGTGTATCTTTTGAATCTTGCAGGAACAGCGAAGAATAGCGAATCTGGAAATTTACAGAGGGCAAAACAGAATTTGGTACATAAGAACTGAGAGGAATTACAAGTACAGAACCCTACAAATTTTTTCAGAGCCTGAACACCTCACAAGGCCGCGGTTCCGCCGCAAATAGCCCATCAAGGCCGCGGAACCGCCGCGTGGCTGCCACGTCAGCACATCAAAATTGCAGGGTTTGTTTTCTTCTTCTCCCCTCTGCAACCTCCATATATCTGTAAAAATTTTCTGCAGGAATTCTTTGCGCTAAAAATTCTTTCTCCCCCTTCTAAATAACAGATTTTCTGCAGGTTTCTTTGCGCCGCGCTAAAAAAATTGATTGCAAGTGAATTTTATTGTTTTGCATAATTTAATCGGACTTTAAGGGGCTAATTGACCAAACTCAGATTGGGTGGGGATTTCATCACCCTTCCCAGGACCCCAGAAAACACTTAAAGTATTTTGCATCGACCACAATTAATAAAAAATACTAGACTCAGCCCTAAGGACATCGAGCTCAATAGGAAAAGGACTAGTATAGGCATCGACCGTTTATCCTAACTGACTCTGCGGTGTCTAGGCAAGTGTGTCTAGGCTAGTGGTTTTTAATTAGGCCCACTACTGTGGTTCCTTCCCACTTACCTGGCACTTACCTGGCCGCAGTGTCGGTGAAGAGGCGGTTTGAGGTCCTATTTCTAGCCCTAGTTAGGAGCTGTCTAGCAGACATAGGTGACCCTAGATCTAGGCCTGATTGTGCATGTGTGGTTGATAGTAATTGTGTCACGAGTCGCTTTTCAAAACCTCTTTGCAAAACTCTCACATAAAAAAAAAGAAAAAAATCTTTTCAAAACTTGCAACTTGTCGCTAAAAAAAAACTTGCACCTCACTTCCACCATTTCTTCTCATTGACGTTTTCTTACCCCCACATTCTGTTTTTTTTTCTTTTTCCTGACTACACTACCCCTTTAGTGTATGTCACTTTGGATTAGGGATACTAACGCCCGATTAGTCCGTGTTTCGTTGGTACCGACCGACGAACCTTTCGACATCGAAGTCGAAATTCCCTCCATTTCCGTACCTCCACCTTCAAATTCTTCTTTCGAAGGTATGTCGGGATTCAACCCCAACGATACCTTACCGACGGGAATGATTCCACCTCCGTTAGGTGCGAATAACCCGAATCTTCCGCCTGTTGTAGCGCCCCAACGAATCGCGCTCCAGGATTCTTCTACCCCGTCCGCACTTCTTTACCTACATGTCTTTCACCCCCACCGGCAAATGGGGACAATTTTGAAATAAAACCACATTTCATCAATATGCTGCCAAAATTTCATGGTTTGGAATCTGAAGATGCATATATCTTTATCAATAAAATCCAAAATGTGTGCGCTATGATGAAAACTACCCAATTAAGTGATGACGCTATAAGGCTAAGGGTCATTCCTTTTACCTTATGTGACCTAGCCGAGAAGTGGCTATACAGCACCGCATCACATTCCATTAGAAATTGGGACGAGTTTGTGAAAGCTTTTCTGAAAAAGTTCTATCCTCATCACAAAACTGCTAGAATCCGTAACGAGATTATACAATTTTCACAGCTTCCTTCCGAACCATTTTGGAAGTGCTTCGAGAGATTTAAAGACCTACTTGTTCAATGCCCTCATCATGGGATCGAAAGTTGGCAACTTTGCCAAACATTATACGAGGGATTGAACTCGGCAACAAAGCAGTTGCTAGAAACCATATGTCAAGGTCACTTTCTCTCCAAGTCTAGTGACGAAGCGTGGCAGTTTCTTGAGGATCTTAGTGAGCAAACGATTCAGTGGGAGAGCTCCAAGACCACATCATCTTCTTCTATTGGTCAATCTAGGGCAGGCATACATCAAGTAGATATGTCGATTGCTATGAAGGTCGAGATGGCCGCACTTATGAAAAAGCTAGAAGCCATTGAGACCAAAATCTCATCGCCTTCTTCTGCCCCTGTTATGCCTCCACGAACTGTTTGTGCTTGTTGTGCGGATCCATCGCATCTAACCGAAGAGTGTCCTTATAATGCATCTACTCAAGGACAGGATCAAGTCAATGCTACATTTCAGCAACGACAAAGAAACGATCCTTACTCTTCGACCTATAATCCAGGTTGGAGGAGTCACCCAAATTTCGCTTGGAACCAAAATCAACAAGTCCAAGGAAATAACAATTTTCAAAGACCTCCTCCACAACAACAACAAGCACCTTCACAAACTCAAAACCAGCAATCTTTCCAACAACAACCTTATACAAATCAAACGAACAATTTGGTTCAACCAAATGATGATAAGGTTATCTCGCTCGAAAAAAGTCTAGATGCATTTTTCAAGCAATCTACAGAATCCGCAGCAAGATTTCAAAATTATGTTCAGTCTTTGATGCATAACAATGCCTCACACGATCAAAGTATCAAATCTATTGAGGCGCAAATTGCACAATTAACTGCTGCGTTGAGCGAGAGAGAAAAGGGAAAGCTTTCATCTCAACCATTGCCAAATCCCGGTCACACACAAAACACATATCACAATCACAATGTAAATGCGGTGACCACGTTGAGATCCGGAAGAGTGTTGCAAAATAATATGGGTATTAGTGATGACATCCCCGCCGGTGGTTCTTCTTCTTCTTCTTCTTCTTCTCCATCGTCATCTTCCCCTTCTTCATTTTCTTCACTTTCTTCTTCACCTTTTTCTTTAGAGCCTATTCTCCACCCTTCACACGGCTCTACTTCTTCTAACTCGAACGGACCCATTTCTCACAACACGAACACATCTATACGGGGTGCCGTTCCTACTCCACATTCTACCCCACAGACATTTGACTCAACAAATCTTCAAAATGCTCCATTTCCAAACAGGTTGAGTCCCAATAAACCAACTGCATAAGTGGAGAAGATTGTGGAATTATTTAAGTAGGTTAGCATAAATATACCTCTCTTGGATGCCATCCAACAAGTCCCTTCATACACGAAAATCTTAAAGGGCTTATGCACCTCGAAGAGAAAGGCATCTCAAGTACCCAAGAAAGTGCTAGTGGCTAGTGCAGTGAGCAATACTATTAACCACCCTCAAACCTTACCCCAAAAACGAAAGGACCCCGGCTGTCCTACGATTTCAATCATAATTGGGGATAAGAAAATTAATCGAGCACTTTTAGATCTTGGGTCTAGTGTTAACCTGCTTCCCTACTCCGTGTACGAACAATTAGGGGTTGGAGAGTTGAAACCCACTCGTTGTACTCTCCAAATGGCTGATCGATCAATCACCCATCCAAGGGGTGAGCTAGAGGATGTGTTGATCAAAGTTGGGGAGTTCATATTCCCCGTTGATTTTATTGTTATGGATACACAACCTGTTGCTAACCCACGGAACCAAATTCTGGTGATCCTCGGTCGACCATTTTTGGCCACTTCCAATGCTGTAATAAACTGTCGCAATAGCTCCATGACTCTATCCTTTGGAAAGATGTCTAGTGAGTTCAATATTTATAAGATGGGAATTCTGCCCCCCGTGCCTAAAACTAGTACACGAGAAGTTTGCTCTATTCACGAAATCACGCAGGAGGACTGCGAGCTTGAAAGATTCTTGTTTGATGAAAACAGTTTTGACGCCACTAGTGCGTCCCTCCTTGAGCCTACCACCGTTGACACAACCGATATGGATTATGAATGTTTCACTTTTTCGGATGATGACGACTCACAGCCTGAATATGAGTCTTTTGAATTTTTGGATGAGTTAGTTGAACCATCCGAATCGGTTGCTTGCGGTGATTTTGAACCTGTGTTGGAGTCCTTTGAGTTCGAGGTAGATTCCGCAATGATTCTTTCGCCTCTGAAACTCGAACTCATGTCCTTACCTCCTCACCTTAAATATGCTTACATAGGTGAGAATGAGACCTTTCCCATTATCATATCGGCTTCTCTAGCCCTTGAGCAAGAGAACACCCTTTTGAAAGTCTTACAAGATAGGCGGCAAGTTTTCGGTTGGACTATGGCGGACATCGAGGAGATCAGTTCCCTTATAATTGAATATCATATGAGATTGATGGATGATGCCAAGTCAATAGAGGACCCACAGGAACATTTTGGGGGTATTATGGTGAGTCAACCTCCTTTAGAAGTTGAACCACCCCCATCTCTTTTAATAAACTACGAGAATGCCAATATTCCACTGATTGCTGATCATTCTCATTCTCGTTTTGATGGATCACCACCTCATGTATATTCACCTCCACACCTTCCATACCACCACTTCTATCTTCCCCAATTCTTTGTGGATCGCTACAACGTATTCTTCCACCAACCCATACTCTTTACTGATAAATTTTTCAACTGGTTGGTGTTGACGTTTGCTCTATGCAAGGTTTGGCAGTAATGTCTAACATAGTTTAAATAAAGTTTGGGGGAGAGCCTTTTTGTATATATTTTTGTTTTTCAATAAAAAAAAATTTGTGTAAATAAATAAACAGGGAAGTGCCGGTATTTTGACCCTCTTGGTTTAGCATGACAGTGAGGTCACTGTCAAGTTCAAGTTTGGGGGTATGCTCGGTACGTCTTCTTCCTTTGCATTCATTTGTACATATTTTTGCATTTGCATATTTATTTGAAAAACCATAAAAATTTGAAAAATTTCAAAAATTATAAAAATTATTGTATTCAATTTTGGCTTATTTGACTAGAGTTTGACAGATAGGTTAACTGGCTAGGAGCAACTAGATCTTAGACTTAATAAATTAAAAACCCTAAAAATAACATTCCTTAAAGTTTAACGGTAGAAAGTATATGCCTTGTAGTTTATTTAGAAATAGGCAAATTTTGGGTTCACTTTTTGGGCTAAGTCAAAACAAAGGAAGAGTATTGATGTTCTTATTAGAGTATAAGTTTGAAAAATAGTTCCTAGCTTAAGTCTAAATTCTGAAAATGTATACCCTACAAAATGCACAATCACACACCTTGAAACTTGGAATAGTAGAAGAGACCTTGAAATGTTCTTATCTAAAAGTCCTTAGTACAATGGAAAAAAAGTGAATAAAGGAAAAAAATGGACACTGGTTTTTGTGATTACTTAAGGTTGTAAAAATAGAAAAATCTTTAGCGAGGGTGCTTCATCACCTAGTGCCTTAGACCAACTGGTTTGGGAGTCACTACTAAAAGCCTTGGGTATTGCAAAACTAGGAAGTACGCTTTAAAGTGCTAACGCATCTTGTAATCGGTTGTTGGTACCTCAAGAAGTATTAACAGTCGCATGAAGGATGTGTAAGCGAAATTCAAAATTCACGAATTAATAAGTGCTTTGGACAATGGACGAGAGTACGATTGCTTGATTTGAATTTCCAAGTGTAGGGGTGATATTTACACACACGTAGGGATATGTGATTAGAGTTTAGATAAGAGAAAGGAATGAAGAATAAAACTTGTATCTTCAGTAGGGTTGATAGAAATTCCTAAGTGGAGATGGAACTTTAGAAGGAAAACTTAAGAAATGCCGAAAGCTAAATAAATCTATAGGATATATATAATCTTAAGTTAGATGATGAGGAAGTGTGAAGAATGTGGGTGGATAATTTGCGAGTCAAAAGATAATAGAATTCCGTGTTAGAAGACCTAATTGGAGAACAAAAGTCAGTGGGCCGAGTTGATAGGATTTTGTGGGTGTAATCCGCTGAAAACCCTCAGGAGACAACACTCCTCCTACTAGGGACACCTAGAGATTTAACGGCTTGTTGCACGTGCTCAGTGCAATCGCGTTTCCCTGCGAAAGTGCGGTTAGGATTTTAGAGAATAAAAATAAGTTTGCTCGAGGACGAGCAAAAGATAAGTTTGGGGGTATTTGTTCAGACCATGATATTGCATTTTTCATCCCCCTATTCTTATCCATTTTATAAATAAACAGGTACTCTTGACGCACGTTTGTTGCATGTTACAGGATACAGGCTCTTGGAACAAATACAGTGAAAAAGACGAAAGTTGATACAAAAAAGGGACTTTTGACCAACAAGTAGACGGATCTTACTCAAGCCGAGACGAAGAACTGTGCAATGTCCAAAAAGACGAAAGTGAAACGGTCAAAAGATCTTTACAAGTTTTCACTGAAGTTCTGGAGAAGACTAAGAAGCCCAACAGAGAAAAGAAGTATAAAAATAGGAAGCCCAAGAAGTCCTGAACCAAGCCTAGAAAGTTTACAACCTAACTCCACAGTTTGGCCGCGGAACCGCGGCCAAACCTAGGCTGGCGCCGCGGTTCCGCGGCCGTATAGTCGGTGCGTCGGTGCAGTTTTCTCGTGTCGGTGCGTCGGTGCGAGTGTTGGGATTTTCCGTGGGCAAATCTGTAATTTCACATGTGCGAGAGTCTGAAACTCTAGTTTCCCTGTTTTCCTATAAATTGTAATCACTGATCTGTAAAACTTATGCCTCTTTTCAATAAACAAATTCAGATATGTTCTGTTTTTCTTGCTTGGAGGGAGCCATCAATACAATTAGTAAGTTATTTTTCACAGCTTTGTTTTAATTCTCTTTTACTTTAGAATGTTTATTAATCCCCTAATGAGCGAGTAATCTTCTCGCTTGTTAGGGTTAGCCTTAGGGAAAGGTTTGAGAGATGAGATCTCTCACCTCTTTCATGCCATTCACACCTAAGAATTAGAACTCCATGCATACGCGCACAACCGCTCCCTACGGCACCCTACCCCTCGAGGTAACGGTGAACCGTAGTATAAAGGGCCGGTTGCGCGTGTTTTCCATGGAGATTAGGGTAATTATCGATAAAGGAAGGACAAGAATCTAGAGGAAGAAACATCTTCCCAAAAGATTCTTATCCACTTTATTGATAATTACTATAACATCTAAGAGATCTAAAATAAGGCATTGAAAGCGGTGAGGAAACCTTTAATCTCCAAACTTCCCCTAAACCTAACCCTAGCAAGACTTTAAATTAGATTAATTTAGTTTATCGATAGATCTAGGTTTCTTAGATTTAATAAATCAATCCTACAACATTTGGAATCAACTCGTAAAAACACATTAAGAAAATTACACATCTCTGTGGATCGACCCGTACTCACCGGCTAGCTGCAAAACGACGCCGTTTCTGATTACGGTAAATACAAATTTTTGGACTAATCATATCTCATACCCAGCATCCCTTAAAATCTCTCTAGGGAAAGGCCTTCGTGAGTAGATCCACCGTGTTATTCTTCGTCTCAACTCTCCTGACCTCGATTGCCCAGAGATCAACCATCTCCCTGATCAGGTGATACTACCTAAGAATATGTCTGGATCATTGATGGGACCGGGATTCCTAGGCCAAAGCCACAGTTCCATTGTCATCACAATGATAGGAACCTCACCAAGTTCATCTCATGAACATATTCATCCAGATAACCTCTTTGGTAGCATCGTTGGTAGCGATGTATTCAGCCTTTATCGTCGAGTTTGCTATGGTATCTAGCTTAGAACTCTTCCAACATACCGTCCCTCTACTGAGGGTAAAGACAAAACCCGCGACTGTCTTACAGTCGACCTTATCACTCTGGAAGCTCGAATCGGTAATGGACTCCATCTGGAGTTCACCGTTACCATACACAAAGAATATTTTTTAGTCCTTCTCAGATACTTAAGAATGTTCTTCACAGCTGTCCAGTGATTCTCCCCAGGATATAAGAGCCCAAATCCTTCATGGAGAACCATTGTGATAAGAAGAGCTTAACTAAGTGTAGCATAGGAACATCATTTCCTATCAAGAGTATGCCATCTACGTACAATACGAGGAAGACAACCATACTCTCTACAAACTTCTTGTATATACAAGATTCATCTATGTTTTTGATGAAGTCAAACTCTTTGACTGCCACATCAAAACAGATGTTCTAACTCCGCGATGCCTGGTTTAATTCGTAGATTAATGTAAGCAGCTTGCACACCTTTCCGCTGCTCCCACTATCTACGAAGCCCTCTGGCAGTGTCATATACACGCTCTCTTCTAAATCACCATTTAGAAAAGCGGTCTTGACGTCCATCTGCCAGATTTCGTAGTCATGGTATGCAACAATGGAAAGTTGGATCCGGATGGACTTAAGCATAGCCACTGGAGAAAAGGTTTCATCATAATCCACACCTGGTTATTGACGAAAATATTTTGCTACAAGTCTAGATTTGAAAGTCTAAACTTTTCCATCTACACCAATAATCTTCTCATGATCTACTTGCTCCCGATGGGTTTTACCCCTTCAAGTGCAACTTCCAAAGTCCATAATTTGTTGGTGTACATGGATTCCATCTCAGATCGCATTGCATCCAGCCATTTCACAGAGTCTCCACTTGTGATGGCCTGCTCGAAACTAGTTGGGTCATCATCTTACATGATGCAATTCTCGCTCCCACCGTCGACGAGAAAACCGTAGTATCTCTTAGGTGGATGAGGAACCCTACTAGATCTGCGGAGAGGCTGAGGTTCATCAGGGACTATTGAATCCTCTGGTTCTACCAAATCATCAGCTGTTAATTTGTCTAGCTGGAACTTCTTCCAGTTATACCTCATGACCACTAATTTCTTTCATAAGAAACTCCTTTTCTAAAAAGGTGGAATTTCGAGAAACAAATACCTTTTGCTTCTCAGTGTGGTAGAAGATATACCCTCGCGAATGCTTAGGATATCCTACAAACTTGCACAGAACTGACCTTGTCTCAAGCTTGTCTGGATTTTGCTTTTTGATATAGGCCGGACAACCCCATATCTTAACTCATTTAAGAGATGGTCTCTTCCCATTCCATATCTCATATAGAGTGGTAGGCACTGATTTGGATGGAACTCTATTCAATAGGTATGCGGCTTCTTAAGCGCATAACCCCAAAAGGAAATAGGCAACTCAGCGTTACTCATCATAGAGCGTACCATATATAATAGGGTGCGATTCCTCCGCTCCGACACACCGTTGTGTTATGGTGTATACGGAGGAATAAGCTGAGGGAGAATCCCATTCTCTTTTAAATAGTCCAGGAATTCTATGCTTAAGTATTCTCCTCCCCAATCAGATCGAAGAATTTTAATACTTTTACCCATTTGATTCTCTACTTCGCATTTATATTCCTTGAATTTCTTAAAATCTTCAAACTTGTGTTTCAACAAGAACAGATGTCGGAATCTTGAGAGATCCTCGGTGAATATAATGAAGTACGAGGAACCGTTCCTGGAAAGTGTAGACATGGGACCGCATACATCACTATGTATCAGTCCCAAGAGTTCAGTAGCTCTTTCTCCATGTCCAGTAAACGGAGTTTTGGTCATTTTACCTTTGAGACAAGACTGGCAAGTTTCATATGATGTAAATTCAAACTGATTCAAATATCCATCTTTATGCAACTTACCTAGTCGTGTCACATTGATATGACCTAGTCTACAATACCACAAGAAAGATTCGTTCATTTCTGAACTTTTCCTCTTGTGTGTGTTCTGTACGTTAAAAACTGTAGTTTGATTTAGAACGCATATGCCATTACATAACGTGCCTAATTCAATCAACTTTTGATTCAGGAAAATGTTCATAATATTATCCTGCAATATAAGATTATATCCTTCTTTACTTAATAAAGAAACTGATATAATATTGCATATCAGGTTCGGTATGTAATAACATTCGTTCAGAATCAATGTATTACCAGTTGGTAATACAAGGTGATATTCGCCAACTGTTTTGGCTGCAACAATTGCACCATTTCCTACTCTTATATCCTTAACCCATTCCCAGTTCTCTACCTCTCTTAAGCCCATAACAGATTACATATGTGGGATCCTGATCCGGTATCTAATACCCAGGACGTAGAGTGTACTGGGAAACAATTCTCAGTAATGAACACACTCGAAGAAGATGCATCAACATGCTCATTCCTCGTTCGGGTTGCGTGGGAATCATGGTATTCGCCTATTTCCTGCTCAAATTTATAACAATTATAAGATAGAGCGGAACCAATATTCCCCAGCTCAGTATAACAAGCGGGTTCGGTCAATACATCTATATTATTATCTTGATTAAGGCATGTCATGGTCGCTACCATGAGACAGAGAGAGAAGAAAACACTGTGTGCGCTCTTACAAGATTAGATTGGTTATTATTTTATCTAATCAGGATGGCTCCCATTGTTTTTATCAAATCTTCGTTCAAACCTTAAAAGGTAAGACTAGCCGGGATTAATTACACCCTACAAGTTCCCCAATCTTTCTGTCAGGCCAGTGTCGGTACTTTGAGGGAGGTTTCTCGTGCTTTCGTACGGACCTAATTAAAATAAACCTCGTTTTCCCAGAGGCATAACCTCGTTGACACCTTTCTAGTCACCTACTTGATCGGCTAATTGTACAGTGCAAAACTCTCTCAGGAGTAACTCTTACTCGCAGTGGGTATCGGGATCCAACTATCTCATAGAAAGTATGCAATCTCATTGCAAATTTCAACACTTGAAATTTTTAATAATATTTTGCCCCTAGCGTCCTATGACTTTGACGCAGGCCAACAAACCATAGTCCGCTATTCAAGTTCCCGTACATTTCGTGATTGAATTAAACCCACCCGCACGACCCTTGACGCAGGCCAACAAAGTCGCACGACTACCCTAATCCAATCGCATCATATGCAGCAGATAAGCACTAAATAGCTACCACACACTACGCCTTGACGCTGGACAACAAACGTAGCACGAATACTAAATAGTACTTATCTGAAATGATGGAGGGCTATGACAGGTTTTTAAGAAAACCTTTTGCGTAATGAACTTGATATCGTTGTAGAATCTAGTGATTTGAAAAGGAGTGGTTTAAGCTCCGCTTTTAAAATCGAGTTTTTCAAAATAAACCGAGTGGATGTAGTATCTGCTAGCTTTCGCTAAAGAGGTCACCCCCGGTGAAGGGATCTCGGCTCTTTCCTTATCGAATGAAGTGTTGGATATTCCTAAAGAATACCACTATGCAAAGCAAGAACGAGAGCTACCAATTTGAAATTTGATTCCACAATATCATTAGGTTTCTTTCCTTTTCATTAATCTCATTAATGAAATCCTATCGTTTATGCTTCCTACGCATCACAGATAAAAAAATGAAAATACAACGTACGTGCTTCCTACGCATCACAGATAAAAAAACGAAAATACAACGTATGCTTATACCATCCGTATTCGCCACGGGGTCCCGTCATGCACCATTAGGTTAGTTAACTAACGGCAGAGCAGGGGCAGGACTAGCGCGGATGCAAAACATAATCAACGTTTATTATATATCATATATATAATATAAAGCATTCGTCTCACGCAGTTATATGATCTCATCACACAACACTGCAGCAGAAGTCAACATATGAAATATTGGATATGCTAGAAAGTCTGTGTTTTAAATTAAGCCAGTAAAAAAATGCGAATTCCACGGTCGTGATGAATAGCTAAACCCACATCTCCAGACCTCTATGAGAGCGGCAAGCAACCTTACCAATTCTAGAGTTAGGATACCCGGACTCGACTCCTCGAGATGGTCTCCCATTGAACTCTAGAACCCGGTTACTTGTGCTCCCCGTCTTGGGTCTATCCTAATGCGGAAAAGTAAATAATATATATCAATGGTGACATCATCCTCAACCCGGAAGTGTCCCAATAAAAGAATATTACATACAAGTTTTTACATGAATGAAAATGAAAAACTCTCATCTCACGCAAAAAAAAACCCGGCTATTCAAACACGACGATCCAATATAGCATATCACAGCAACACATAACATCACATGTCATCAACGTAAGTAAATATGCGTATCCTAATTGTCGTTGATGTATAGCAACGAAACCGGCGATACACCAAATATTACACTTACGGTCGCAGAAAAGAAAGTGAAAACTACAATAATTGGAATCCGTAACCACCTTAGACATCATAAACCCGAAATATCACATACTTCGGATTTCATGCCTAACCATATAATTTCCTTAGACATCATAAACCCGGAATATCACATATTCCGAATTTCATGCCTAATATTATAAACCCGGCATTTTAGTCTCAAATTGAAAACACTTTTCAATATCCAGTTGGGCAATTCAACAAGATTCCTAACATTTGATCGAATGCTCATAGGAAACATTAGTAGACGGCCGTGCCCCCGAAGCCGTCGACGAAGCGAACTTAGGCGGAACACCGCGGCCGCGAGCATCCAAACGAATGCTTTTGGCTACGAGGTTCTCCTACAGTCACTTGGTCGGGGCTATAGGGCGTGGCTATCTAGTAGTATTACCTGGCGAGCGTTCGCGTACTATACGAGATTGCGACGGAGTTTTGATCCGAATCAAAACCCCGCGGCATCCAATCAAAAGAGACTAAATTGCTAAATTTACAAAATACTAATTAGTTTTCATAAAACCAATTATTATGGATTCCAAATATTGTATCACAAATCACAGATATCTAGACGTTGTTAAACATTTCGATCGATTTATCAAACATCCAAAATTCCCAGAGACCCCAACACAAGAGTCACTGTTAAAAATACCCAGAGAGTGCCCTAAGTACCTACGGACCTACACAAGAAAGCACACTCCCTGCCTCACCAATGGCGCCGCGGAACCTCCACTAAAGGCATACTTTGGCCGTGCTTCCACGGTCGTTTGGTCGAGTTGGGCCGTCGTTTTTCTTATGGGTCCATAGAAAACCCTGCACAATTTTCTGAATATTTTTAATTAGAAATATTCCAACTTTTGAATTTTTTTCCAGAGAGTGGGTTTTCCGAGTTTTCGAATAGTCGATCGAACACTTTAATTTCATCTAAACAACGCCTAATGCTCTAGCAAGGCTCTGATACCACTGCTGCCTTTGCTTAGCACCCCGATACGTTTTCGGCAAGTATTAAGTATGCAACATTAAAATTTTAGGGTGCCAAGCGAGCCTAAACCAAAGATCTAACTAGAAAATTAGGGTTTTTAAAACATGTAAACAGCTTTACACTAAGTGATATAGGAATAAAACCTTTGTAGACTAGTCCTTCACTTCTAAAGCTCCGTGTAGTAGTCCCTTTGCTCAAGTAGTGGTGTGTCGGACTCTCCTTTGGCTCCACTAGGTGAAAAGAATGAGCTTACTCAAAAATCTTCGAGGCCGAAAATGATCTACGTCGAAGAATCTCTAACTCAAGCTATCTCTTCATTAATTGAGAATTAGTGAATGAAACAACCTATACTAAATGGCTAGTTTGGTATAGATTGGTGAAGCAGGAATTTTGCTCACTTTAGAATTATTTTTCTCTCTTTCTTTTCTTCACTCAAGAAAACCTAGTAAGCTCAAATGAGATGATGAAGAAGAAGAAGTGGTGAATTATGGCAACCATGGGTGAGAAAATATCATATATGATATTTGTAGAGACTTAACCATGGCTAAAGATAATGATTAGTTTAATAAATATCTAGTGTAAAACAAAATTAGTGGACTAAGTTAATGTTTCCACAAGGTTCTACAAGCATCTTAAACCATGGCTTTTTCCACCTAATTTTGTTTTTCCCTTAATAATTAAATCCCCAAAATTATCTTATGTATGGTATGAGTCTCATACATCCATGTGCAATATATCATCAAGCATGACACATAATAAATACATTAATATATATCACATATATATTAAATGTATAAGTAGAAAAGAAATTCTTAAGTGAGCTAATATTAGTTAATATATATTAATATATCAAATATATAATTATATATTAAATTATTAAATCAACACTTGATTTAATAATCCGGCTATATCACATACAACCGACTACTATCATATATCGCGAGATTAGAATACGGTATCACATACACGTATTAATCTTGGTCCCGTACATATCAAATATGTGCCCTACTTCGTTTCGCTGGAGCCAGGAAATCTCTGTGTGTAGGACTCTAAAGACTCGTCAATACGTCGGCAGTAGGTAATGATCATATCAGTTACCCACAAGCAGTCAGCGGTACTAACTGGACGTAACGGTTACCCAGGTATTGAGCGATAAGAAGATCAACAAGTAAGCTTGTTCATACTCCCGTGAATCCATTAAGTAACACTACTGTACAGTTCGGTCTCTTCGTCTTATATGTCGCATATCGAGTCTAGGGGTGGTAAACGTCAGACCCCAATAACTTGATAAGTCATGCCAATGTGAGGCTCATAACGGGTCGAGAAACTACTGATAACACTTACCAGTAAATCTCAGTTTCCGTCCTGGCCAAGAACTTCCTGTTATGGCCAATCGAGCACAGCGCAACATCAACACACAATACCGGGAGAGACGAATCCCCTCCTATCGCTCATTGCCTCTATGTGACTCAGGACTGTACCCAAAAACCACCATTTTGCACTCTCTCTTGAACTTGGTAAGCTGGAAATCAAAGCACAGTAAGAATCACACAAGACTCTATGACGTTCTCAGGTCTACAGATTAACTTGTACCAGTGTCACCAGAGAACTGCTATCTGACGTTAGGTATAATACCATCTAGGAGTTCTCGGGAAGTCCTGTTCAGTGTACCCAGTCTCCACTGAGCACCCGTATACAATCTTTGATGTCAAACACCAATAGATATGGGATCATCCATTGCCCATCAAATGGGTCAAGAAATATATACGCTGGTCTACTCTGGAATATCGATACCCCGTCTCGATACACCCACGACTAGGAATAATTAAAGGATGAACTTGTGGACTACCCTGGTCCCACTAGTATGATCTGCATCATAATCCTGATAGTCAAGTATACATCATAAGGGCTTTACCAACATGTGAGAGCAAGACAGTATCACTATACTAGTCTACATGTTAAGATAAAGAGTAACCAGATAGCATACTACCATGTCGAGCAAGAAAGTCCTCCCTATATATGTCCAAGCATCCACTATACTATACAATCATGTACAATAATGGCCTCTAGGGTATACATACAACTAACAATCTCCCACTTGCACTACCTTTTTCTGAATCATAGATATATTTACTAACTAAGGCCAGTTGTTGTAGTATCTCATACCCAACATTCCTTAAAGTCTCTCTAGGGAAAGGCCTTCATGAGTGGATCTGCCGTGTTATTCTTCGTCTCAACTTTCCTGACCTCGATTGCCCGGAGATCAACCATCTCCCTGATCAGGTGATATTGCCTAAGAATATTTCTGGATCATTGATGGAACGGGGTTCCTAGGCCAAAGCCATAGTTCCATTGTCATCACAATGATAGGAACCTCACCAAGTTCATCTCATGAACATCTTCATCCAGACAGCCTCTTTGGTAGCATTGTTGGTAGTAATGTATTCAGCCTTTGTCGTCGAGTCTGCTACGGTATCTAGCTTGGAACTCTTCCAACATACTGTCCCTCCACTGACGGTTAAGACAAAACCCGCGACTGTCTTACAGTCGACCTTATCACTCTGGAAGCCCAAATCGGTAAAGGACTCCATCTGGAGTTCACCGTTACCATACACCAAGAACATTTCTTTAGTCCTTCTCAAATACTTAAGAATATTCTTCACAGCTGTCCAGTGATTCTCCCCAGGATGTAAGAGCCCAAATCCTTCATGGAGAACTATTGTGATAAGAAGAGCTTAACCGAGTGTAGAATATGAACATCATTTCCTATCAAGATTATGTCATCTACGTACAATACGAGGAAGACAACCTTACTCTCTACAACCTTCTTGTATATACAAGATTCATCTATGTTTTTGATGAAGTCAAACTCTTTGACTGCCACATCAAAATAAATGTTCCAACTCCGCGATGCCAGCTTTAATCCATAGATTAATGTAAGCAGTTTGCACACCTTTCCGCTGCTCCCACTATCTACGAAGCCCCCTGGCAGTGTCATATACACGCTCTCTTCTAAATCACCATTTAGAAAAGCGGTCTTGACGTCCATCTGCCATATTTCATAGTCATGGTATGCAGTAATGGCAAGTAGGATCCGGATGGACTTAAGCATAGCCACTGGAGAAAAGGTTTCATCATAATCCATACTTGGTCGATCTCGAAGCATTTGCCTCGAGATTCATGCCACTTAATCAATCCTCTGTTTAAACCATTTTCCACATGTTTGATTTTTCTGAACTTTTCATTTCCCCGTGTATTGTATGTGTAATCTTTTAGGCTTCCAAAAAGTTTTAAAAAAATTCAGAAAAAAATAATTGTGTCTGATGGGAATCGAACAAAGAGGTTACGCCACAGTAGTGCAAGGGCTTTACCAGTGAGCTACAAGTTGTTTCTTGCTGTTATTTAACAAACTTGACTTATAACTCAAACTCAGGCTGTAAAACTCATTTATTTTATATTAACAGTAAAATTTCCGTATAAGATTTTAGAGTCGTTACACGCTGGTTAGGTCAGTCAGTACTGTGAGCTCCGAGTGATCGAGTATGTAGCTAGGGTCGCTCACATATCGTCGTAGCTGGGATACGTTGAACACGTTGTGCACTCCTTCTAATGAGGGTGGTAATGCTAAACGGTTTGCCACTTCTCCAACTCGTTCGAGTGTGTCGAGCTTTCCCCTCTTGTCAAAGCGGATCGCTCCTCTATTTGGAGAGATCTTTAGGAAAACATGGTCTCCAGGTTAGAACTCCAAATGTCGGCGTTTTGCATCTGCCCAATGTTTCTGTCGGTCTTAGGCTATGCGCATCCTTTCCCTGATCGTGCGAACTACGTCCACGGTTGCCGCAATCATCTCTGGTCCAAGGAGTTCTCGATCTCCAACGTCGTCCCAACTCAAAGGTGAACGACACTTCCGTCCGTAGAGTGCTGTGAATGGTGTCATTCTAATACATGCCTGATAGCTTTTGTTGTATGAAAACTCCACAAGGTGTAAGTGATTTTCCCACGAACCTCCGAAGTCTAAGATACAAGCTCTTAGCATGTCCTCCAGAATATGAATTGTTCGCTCGGGCTGTCCTTCTGTTTATGAATGATAAATCGTGCTGAAATTCAGACTCGTTCCCAGGCTAACTTGCAGACCCTGCCAAAACTGTGATCGAAATTTTGTATCACGATCTGAGACGATGCAAGCAGGTACTCCATGTAATCTCACGATCTCCCCATGTACTTCTTTGCTAACGTCTCGGTTGATTGGCTAATTCTGAATGGAATAAAGTGAGCCGACTTGGTGAGTCGATCCACAATAACCCATATTGCGTCGTTACTTTTCGTGCTGTGAGGAAGGGCGGTCACGAAGTCCATGGTAATGTGCTGCCATTTCCATCTGGGATTGGTAACGGCTGAAGTAGACCAGTAGTTTTGTGATATTCAGCCTTCACTTGCTGACACACCAGACACTTGGCTACGCTCCATGATATTTCGCGCTTCATTCCATGCCACCAGTAGTGTTGTCGTAGATCCTTGTACATTTTCGTACTACCGGGGTGTACAGAATAAGGAGAGCTGTGAGTTTCTTTCATCAACTCTTCTCGAATTGGGCCGTTTGCTACACATAATCGACTTCCATATCGCAAGGATCCATCTTCGTGGATGATGAAATCACTTCGATGTCCACTTTCTACCTGTTCTTGAATCTTTTTCAGCTTGGCATCATTTGCTTGAGCTGCCTTGATCTGATTGACAAGAGTGGAATGGACTTGTAAGTTCATCAAATATGAAGCGTTACCTGGCATAACTACTTCGATCGCCAATCCGTGCAATTCCTGTTGTAGCTTCCACTGAACGGTGAGGTTCATTACTAATGGCTGGCGGCTAAGTGCATCAGGAACTACGTTCACCTTCCCAGGATGATATTGTAGGTTGATGTCAAAATCCGCCATGAGTTCTATCCATCTTCTCTGCTGCATGTTTAATTCCTTCTAAGTAAATACATATCTCAGACTCTTGTGGTCAGTGTATATATCCACTCGTTCTCCTAGAAGATAGTGGCGCCAAATATTAAGTGTGAAGATAACGGCCGCCAACTCCAGATCATGTATTGGATAGTTGCGCTCATGAACCTTCAGTTGTCTTGATGCAAAGGCCACAACTTTTCCATGCTGGTGTAGAACACATCCTAGTCCTTTACCGGACGCATCACAATGCATAATGAATCCTCCAGATTGATCCGGTATTACAAGAATATGAGCAGAGGTTAATCTTGACTTGAGTTCTACAAAAGCGTTTTCACATGCTTCTGTCCACACGAATGCTTCATCTTTACGTATGAGCTTGGTCAGGGGTGCTGCAATCTTTGAAAAGCCTTTAATGAATTATCGGTAGTATCCTGCTAATCCTAAGAAACTTCGTATATCTTTCACAATCTTTGGTGTCGGCCATTCGTTGACAGTTGACACCTTAGCTGGATCTACTGAGATTCTTTCGCCTGAAATGATATGTCCGAGAAATCCGACTTGATCTAGCCAAAATTCACACTTGTTGTACTTGGCATAGAGCTGATGTTGTCGCAATGTCTTCAGGACAATCCGTAAGTGCTCGGCCTGTTCTTTCCGATTCTTTGAGTACACTAGGATGTCGTCGATGAAGATGACAATGAACCTGTCTAAGTACTCTCGGAAAACTTGTTTCATCAGGTTCATGAAGATGGCAGGTGCATTGGTCACTCCGAATGGCATTACGAGATACTCATAATGACCATATCGAGTCCTAAACGTCATCTTCGGAATGTCGGACTCTTTGACCTTCACCTGATGATAACCCGAACGAAGATCTAGTTTTGAAAACACACAAGACCCACTTAGTTGATCGAAAAGATCATCGATGTGCGGCAGTGGATACTTGTTCTTGATCGGCACTTCATTCAGAGCTCGATAATCTACACACATCCTGTAAGAACCTTCTTTCTTCTTCACCAGTAATACCGGAGATCCCCAGCTTGAAGTACTGGGATGAATCCAATCTTTCTTCAAGAGTTCATCCAACTAAATGCGGATTTCCTTCAATCCATCTGGACTTAACTAGTATGGTGCTTTGATTATAGGTTGCGCACCGGGTAGTAAATCAATGCTAAATTCAGGAGCTCGATCGGGAGGAAAACCTGATATATCTTCAGGGAATACATTCTCGAACTCTCGAACTACTTCGGGCTTTTCTTCTTCTGCCGGTAGAGAGAACACTTCTGCATCCTTCGGTTTAGCATGGTATCTTCCTGGCTCCAGAGTTCTATCTCCTCTCTTGAAATAGAAGACGGGTGATCTGGTATCTTAAATACTATCCTCCTTTAACAGCAGTCAATAATAGCATAGAATACTCCCAGCCAATCCATTCCCAACATAACATAGAAATTTGGAATGTCCAGTACTTTGAAATTTGCGTAGAATTCTCGACCGCAAACTACAACTGAACACTGATCAAACCCCATAGTTACTTTTAGAACTCCATTCCCGGAACTGACATTCCATCTTGAAATGAGTAGCTTCACGGGAATCACATGTGTTCTCACGAATCATTGGGACATGATGTAGTGTGACGCTCCAGTGTTGAAAAGTGCGAGTGCAAAAAGGGTGGGTACTAATATAGTACCTAAGTTGTGTGAGATGGGTTTAGATATAGAAAAAGTATATTGACATACAAGGATTGAAAAGATTAGAAAGGATTGGGAATTACCAGTGATGACTTGGCCTGTAGGTTCGGCCTCCTCGATCGTCATTGTAAAAGCTTGACGTCGCGGTACATTCCTCCTTACCGGAGGCACATTCCTCTGTCCATAGGGCACGTTTCTCTGCCCTTGAGGCACGTCTCGTTGTGCCTGATGGAACTGACGTTGAGGCTGTGCAGGTGGTCCAGCGGAGCTGGTGCAGGAAGAGCTAGGCGAGGTGCAGAAGCCTGAATGGCTGGCCGCTGCGGGGATGTGATTGCGGGTCTGGGTGTTGGTTTCGTGTTTATACGATATGGACATGCTCCTATCGCGAGAGTGGATGCGCCACAAATTAAACACAAGCCATTTGCATACCTGCAGTCCTTCGCCAAGTGTCCTGTTCTCTTGCAGTAGAAATAGAAGTCTAGACTGGATCGGTTAAATGATCCTCCTGGTCTCCTGGGTGCAAAGGACAATCTAGAAGAGGCTCCTCCTGTCATCTGTGTGGTAGGGCATTTCACACCGGCAGTCTGCAGTCTGACCTTCTTCTTCACAACTGCCTCATAGCGTCGGGCAGCCTTCAGAGCAAGTTCATGAGTTGGGAAATCTCCTGTAGCGAGTGCAGCTTGGATTTCTGGGTCCAACCCTTACTGAAATCGTCATACCCGGATCTCAGCAGTAGAAATCAGATGTGCAGCGAACCTGTTACGACCTTGTGTTAGCAGTGTAATGAATGAGATCAGAAATTTGAATTTGAGACAATATATTATCTGCTGAGCATGGTAAACTCAGTATCGTATTCATTCACAGACTTGACCCACATCGAGCCTTATTATAGATGAATGAGCTACTGCTTTATATCAAAATAGGCAGTCTCAGGGAAGTACTCCGCATCGAACAGATCGCGAAATGTCTCCACTCTATGGGCTGGGTGAGACGGCTTTCCTCATCCTTCCAGCAGACTCTGGCATTGTCGGTTAGTTGCAACTTAGCAATTCTCACCCATGCAATATCTGGCACTTGAGCTGCTGCCAGATAATCTTCGATCGCTTGAGCCCATTCTTCTTCCTCAAGTGGGCTCTTTTTCTCGAGAAATATTTTGGCTGCAGTGCCCGGAATTGCTCGACTCCGGGTGCTTCGGCTTCTGGATGGTGCATGAGAATAGCAATCTGCTGCTGCTGACCCTCCAAGAGGCTCTTGATCGTCTCAAACAGTACTATTTGCTCATTGATAGGAGCTGCAATGGTAGGTAGTGGTGGTAGAGTAGGCGGTGGAGTGTTGCCATTGACATTAGTACCGGAGTTGTTGGGTGAATCCATGACTTTGATAGAAAAAGAATGGTTAAGATAGATTCAAGAAATTTGAAATATAAGGAGTGTATAGTTGCTGACTTTTATAATTCTTGTGATATATTGCTTAAGACATCATACAGAACTGACCTGCATGGGCCACCAACAAAATCTGTCACGCCCCGCTTCCCAATAGACGGTAATGGTGATGTGGCAGGCCGCAACATATTTACTAAGAAATAAATACATTAAGCATTATGTAAATGTACAAGAATGACAAGAGTATTAAAATAAAACATCAACTTTATTTACATTCATCTTTATATACAACTGTTTGAAAATAAAAGATACAATGAGTAAAGCAGTGTCTAAACAACGGCATAAAGGAAAGTAAGTGCAATGGAACTAAAAGTCAGACTGAGTGGTGAGTCGGTCCAAGTCCTCCTGGCTCGACTCAATCTCCTTAGAATCGGGTTCTCCTGACGAACATTCCAAAGAAAGAAAATAGAAAGAAATGTCGTCGGCGAACTAGCGCTCGGTAAGTCCCAAAAGAAGAAAGAGAAGATGGTATATAAAGTGAAATGAACAGCTAAAGTGTTTGACTGATTACTGGTATATGATAGTTATTCTAACATGGTTGTTTGAAGCTTGATAAAGAAGATATTCATGTATACGAGAGGAGTCCATCATACCCCGTGGACTATAGTAACATGTAGTTCAGGGCCCCGTCATAACCCACGGGACAACGACACGTGAATTCATGTAGGTGTCGTTTAAGTGACCTCTCGTGCCACAATATACTTTCCGTACCAATCTACCCCTTTATCCCCGCGTAATGTATTGTATAGATTATGTTTACCAGTCTTGCCGAAGCCATGGATACACAATGTTCAAGTATTCATGTTCAGGATGTAATCAAGTATTCAAGTAGTCATGTCAAGTTATAACTATGGTTCGGTCAAGTCAAGTCAAGTATACATGTTCGATATTGATGTTTGAATTCAAGTATTCATGTTCATGATCAAGCATTCATGTTTGGGTTTAGATTCAGGTTTTAGGTTAGACTCAGACTGAGTCAGACACTTGTACCGATTTAACTCTTGAATTTCTTAGGTTCGGGAGTTATCGGCAACTGCTGCATATGGACGGCAGAATTTATGTATTTTCCATGAAAATTGACATTGATAACTCCGGTTAAATTTTCTAACTTAAATAGGTAAGCACTCACTTTCTCCGGCTCCCTAAAGCTCAAGAGAATTGATCCCGCTTAAATCTATATTTACTAAAATCCTTAAAATATTGTTTTTATATAACTCGAGAGGGTTTTATGAAAAATATTTTAATATAGTTAAAAAGTAAACCTCGATGGTGATTAGTATTACTCAGGTTTTTCATGGGAATGGATTTTAAGTATTGAGGTATATTAATGATGAAGACTTAGCTTTTGAAAGTTTATAGTATTTTATTGAAAACTAGTTTTTTTAGTAACTTGATAATATTTTATTAACATTTGTTAATCTTTCATCTTTAGAAAAAAATATAGGTTTATTACATTTTGAAAATATGAATTTATAATTTTATATAATTTTTCTAAAAATTTATTTTATTTTATTTAGAAAAATTAGTATTTCTTAAAAACGTATTTAAATCCTTTCGAGATCGAATGCTCCGTGAGGAGATCTACATCTCGCTCTACTAGTCCAAGAATGTGCGATAATCCGCACCAACTATTAGCGGGTCCCCTAACAAGGGTTGTAGATGTATAATTACAAAGGAAATGAAATACCGCTTTTAAAAGAAACCCGGTTCTAGAACTATGTGGTATTTTATTGTAAATACTATTTTCGAACCAAAAACACACAAATAGGCATCGTGCTATGAAACCAAGTGTACGTATGTGGTAGGTCGTTATCCCGTGAAGTTTTCCTAAAAGTATTGTTAAGTGATTTTGTCGAAAAGAAGTGATAACAAAGTTCAAGATATTTTAATGTAAAAATTCAAATATGGTTGTTTTACATGAGATTCTTGATTCTAAACATTGGTATTAAGATTATAAGTGAAGTGGTAAAATTGGTTTGACCAAATGATAAAAGAAAATGGAGTTATAGGTTTTAGAAAAGATGATATCGGTAATAACTCCACTTTTACCGAATTTGATTAAAAATGAAATTCAATGAAGAGAAAGGAAGTTTGGGAGGGACTTACGGTTTAGAAACTTCAAAGAAAGGTTAAAGAAGAGAGGATGATTTTCATGGCATCGCGGGAGCTCCGGAACTGGCTTCGATATTCGCCGGAACCAACTTGCTTGCTAACTCCACTTTTACTTCACTTGCACTAGAAACTTTTTAGAGAGTTTTGCTTAGAATTTTCAGAATGGTGCTGAGCCAAAGTGTGGAGTGGTATTTATAGTAGAGAATTAGTGTTTGGGAATTAAAATTTTGGATTAAAAGTATTAAAATAGTGTTTAATTGTGAAATAAATGTCTCTGTTTGATTGCAGGGAAATCAAACAGTGCAGAGAAGTTAAGAGGAAGTGAAGAGTCATGTGTGCAGAACACGGAGCATTTTGGCCTCCATCCACCCGTCCCCGCCGACCCATAGGCTCTTTTGGCCAGTAGATCTAGGGTTTTAGGTCTTAAGATTCATGCCACGTGGATTATTCGGTGTGTACACCATTTTGCACATGTTTGATTTTTCTGAACTTTTCATTTCCCTGTGTATTGCACGTGCAATTTTTTAGGCATCCAAAAAGTTAAAAAATTATCAGAAAAAGATAATTGTGTATGATGGGAATCGAACATAGAGGCTACATCACAGCAGTGCAAGGTGTTCCCGCCAAAAATTTCTGCACAAAAGAGTCCAAGGTATCAAATGGCAGCAATACGCTTAAGAAAATGCGAACCAGTATCTTCCGGCCTGTATTTTGATAAACTCCCAAAGGAGGAACTATTAAATTCTGATAGTATTGAAATCATCTCGAAAAAACCTTCGATTTGATATATTATGGGCCTCATAATTGATCCGGGATCAAAAGTTATGAGCAAATGTCTATGCACATGTGATCTAAGGAAGAAGATACGAACCAGTATTTTCCGAGCTATATTTTGACAAATTCCGGAATGAGAAACAGCTAAGATTTGATGATATTGAAAACATCTCGAAAAAACCTTCGATTTGATATATTATGGGCCTCATAATTCATCCGGGATCAAAAGTTATGAGCAAATGTCTATGCACATGTGATCTAAGGAAGAAGATGCGAGTCAGTATTTTCCGAGCTGTATTTTGACAAACTCTGGGATGAGAAACAACTAAATTTTGATGGTATCGAAAGTATCTCGAAAAACCCTTCGATTTGATATATTATGGGTCTCATAATTCATCCGAGATAAAAAGTTGTGAGCAAATGTGCTATGCACGTGTAATCTAAAGTAATGCTCTACTATATGGGAAATGCATTTTTAGTCCCACATCGGGAAAAGGAGAGATGGCTTCTCTACCACTCCTATATAAATAAGAGGGGATACCTCTTAGAAAGGATAGAGTTCAATTCTCAAAGGATTCAATTCTCAAAGGAGCTTAGTTCTCCATATATAGAAGCCATGCTTCTCCCCATAATGCACATGTGCGCTACGTGCAACGCACGTGTGCCTGCCACACGCGCACCACGTGCAACGCACGTGCACCACATGAGAACATTTAATCATATTAAAAGGAGCTTAGTTCTCCATATATAGAAGCCCTGCTTCTCCTCATAATGCGCATGTGCGCTACGTGCAACGCACGTGTGCCCGCCACGCGCGCACCACGTGCAACGCACGTGCGCACCACATAAGAATATTCAATAATATTAAAATGAGACTCGTTCTCCATAGGAGCTTTCTCCCCCCATAATGCGCATATGCGCAAACTCCATGTGCGCTACGTGCAAATATGAGCGCCCAACACGTGCGACGCACGTGTTCGAACGCAAAGAAGCCTTTTTCAGCAGCGAGAAGCTTAAGCTCCAGCTTGTTCTTCCCCCCTAATGGGTGAGATATGGTTCAAAGGGTACATCCCTCCACACCTTCGATATATGGCACTGTAATCTCTCAGTGTCGTCGGAGAGGTGGTGGGTCCCAACGAACAATGATCCTTCTTTCTAAAATAAAAAAAAAGAAAAGATACAGAGATAGAGAAGAAGGAGAACTCTGAAAAATTTGAAAGGCAAGCTTTTGAAGAAAGAAGATCACCTTCTTCAAGATAAAGAATTAAATTCTTGGAAGAACAGAGATGAAAACACCTCACAAAAAGAAGGTTTTCTTCTAAAAAAAAGATCAAAGATCTAAGAACAAGATAAAGATCTTCAATATAAAAAAAAGCAAAAGATCATAAAGATCCAGTCATAAAAGATTAAAGAAGTAATTTACTTCATTTCTAGATCTTTTGATCTATATAAAGGCACAGCCTTTTGATGAACCATCAGTTCTTGAATCTTGAGGTAGAACCTCTTTAGAACAAGAAAAACTTGTTTTTTTGATCTAAATTGGATCAAGATGAGCACTGCACTCTTGAATTGGCGTAAATCACCAGGGCGCGCTACGTGTTAGCAGCGCACTGGCGCAGCGTACTGCGCTAACAGACTTGCGCTCAGCAGAGCATGACACGTGTCACCTCCACATGCGCTTGCGTCTTGTACTCTTTAATTGGCGCAAAGCGCCTGACAAGCCACATGGGGCACTGTCAGAACATTAAATGCAGTGCGTTATTAAATAAGGGCAGAGCCCAATAAAAGGCCTAACAGGCCAAAATAAATGCTATGCATTATAAAAAAGGGGACAGAGCCCAATTAAAAAAGCTTAACATGCCAGAATAAATGCCATGCATTATTAAACAGGGGCAGAGCCCAATTAAAAAGGTCTAACAGGCCAGAATGAATGCACTGCATGACAGGCCAAATGCAAATAAAACGTTGAACAGTTTCTACTGGACTTAACCCAATATTGGCCATAAGTCCTCAAATTAAATTGAACTGAGCACGACTGCTCTCTCAAATCAATTTACACCCGGTTCAAAAGTACATCTCTGAGCTTCTCTGATATCTGTCGTTGTAATCCTTCAACGTCGTCAGAGAGGTGACGGGTCCCGACAACCACACATTGATATGGACTAATGCGTTCTTAAACTCACGGACTAATGCGTCCTTAAACTCATGGACTAATGCGTCCTTAAACTCACGGACTAATGCGTCCTTAAACTCACGGACTAATGCCCCCTTAAACTCACGGACTAATGCGTCCTTAAACTCATGGACTAATGCGTCCTTACACCAGTATTCGTCCCCAAAATGGGAATGATAGACCACTATGTCCCTAAACTGGAACAATAGAGCCCAAATACTCTTTTGTCGGATCTAAACGATCCCGTTAAGTTGATATTAGTCTCAAATTAGATTAACGTATCCTTAACAAATGTTTAAGTTGATCTTAACCTCAAATAGGGCTAACGTATTTTTAAACCCTCAAACAGACTTTAGTTCCAAATTGGACTATAGATCTCCCAACCAAATTCGGTTCAAGGGTACATCTCTGAACTCCTCTGATATCTGTCGTTGTAATCCTTCAACGTCGTCAGAGAGGTGACGGGTCCCGACAACCACACATTGATATGGACTAATGCGTTCTTAAACTCACGGACTAATGCGTCCTTAAACTCACGGACTAATGCGTCCTTAAACTCATGGACCGAAACGTCCTTAAACCAGTATTCGTCCCCAAAATGGGAATGATGGACCACTATGTCCCTAAACTGGAACAATAGAGCCCAAATGCTTTTTTATCGGATCTAAACGATCCCGTTAAGTTGATCTTAGTCTCAAATTAGACTAACGTATCCTTAACAAATGTTTAAGTTGATCTTAGCCTCAAATAGGGCTAACGTATCTTTAAACCCTCAAACAGACTTTAGTCCCAAATTGGACTATAGATCTCCCAACCAACTTCGGTTCAAGGGTACATCTCTGAACTCCTCTGATATCTGTCGTTGTAATCCTTCAACGTCGTTAGAGAGGTGACGGGTCCCGACGGCCATACATGCAATGGACCACTACGTCCCTAAACTGGAACAATCAAGCCCCCAAATGCTCTTTTGTCGGATCCAAACGATCCCGTTAAGTTGATCTTAGTCTCAAATTGGACTAACGTATCCTTAACAAACGTTTAAGTTGATCTTAGCCTCAAATATGGCTAACGTATCCTTAAACCATAACCCCAAACCCAAATCTAAGAGAATACGGATTTGGACTAATCCACGTCCTACGGGCGACGACATAAATTAGTCTCCGTATACAATCCACGGGCAACCACAAACAAAACAAACACCCATGACACGAAGTGAAATTCTGGAGAAGGAGAAAGTTGTTACCGCGATGCGGTAGTGTAATTAACTGCAGGGGCTTGCGCCTGCAGGGAAGAGCGTCCCCACAATCAAAAACCCCTCAAACGAGGGGAAATCTGACGAAGTCTGCTACATCGGCCGCATCCGTCTAAATCTCCGATACACGGTGCCATAAATCAACTTGGCATATTCAGAGAGGTGGACGGATAAAACCAAATAGCATCCGCCCCGAATCTCAGGCTAGACGTCCATGTCTTGGCCGCCATTCGGAGGGGAACAGATTCTGGCACGCCCAGTGGGACCTTTTCCTCTTTCCACTCCACACTTCATGTGTCGTGTTTTTCCCGTGATTAGATAATCGCAGTGTGTATATTTGTGGTTGCCCTTAGGGGAGTGGATACTGAAGTCGGCGCTTCGTCTTTATGAAGAATGGTGTTTGTTCCGACCTTAGCAATACAGGCTCTGTCATATCTGGTGGAGTCAAGTACGGGCCACTTGGAGGCTCAAATCTCTGCAATCCGGCTCTTCAAGAAATCAACGGGCTTCTCTTTGGGTCAATGCTTCCACCTCCCACCCTCGGTGCCTCAACGCCGATGGAGGAAGCCCAGAGGATGTCTGTCGTCCACAGGCGGGCTCCCCAAGCAGCAGGTTTGCCGACGGAATCGGTCCTCAAACAACTGGCACATGCCAAAGACCAAGCTCGACACAAGGGGCAGAATATTCAAGCTCTTCAAGAAATCAATGGCTTCAAACTGCACTAACTGCAACAGCAACTCTCACTTTGTCCCATCTGGAGGAGTAACCTACGGGCCCCAAGCGGCCTCCCTTTTCACCGTGCCAGTGGAGCAGGTAACTCAAGCCACCACTGAGCCATTCTTCGGGACCATGCTCCCGCCAACGAGCTTCGGCGCTCCTGTACCATCGCAAGAAGCTCCCGAGAAGTCGTTTTTCAGCGCTCCTGTGCTTATTTACGCCTTACTTTGCATTATACTATATATAAGCACTCACAAAAAAATTGTGATAATAAAAGAGTAGAAAGTGAAAAATTATATTTAAAAGATAGGAATAGTTTAAGAAAAACAAGAAAGTTAGATGTTTTCTTAAATGAAACTAGTAATAAGTAGTTATGAGCTGTTGTCCCAAGGGTTAGTAAGATGAAGGAAATTACTAATCTGAGGATAAAAATAAGCCTGAAAAATAGTTACTATTCTGGAAGCCAAACATTTGAACGTTGATACCCTACTATACGCACTTACATACATCTTGAAACTCAGGATAGTAGAGGATACCTTGAAATACTCTTGTCTAAAAGTCAAAGTATGAAGAAAATAAAAGTGAAGAATAAAAGATAAAATGGTGAAAAGAAAAATGAACACTGGTTTTGTTATCATCGAGGCAGCAATAAAAAAATATAGCAAGGATGCTTTATCACCTAGTGTCTTAGACCAACTGGTTTGGGAGCCACTGCTAAGCCTTAGGTGTTGCAAGACGAGGAAAAACACCTAATTAGTAAGCACATGAGTAATCGGTCGGTTAGTACCTCAAGAAGTATTAACGGTCGCATGAAGAATGTGTAAGCAAATTTCGTCTAAATATCTATTAAAAAGTACTAAGGTGGATGGACAGGAGTATGATTGCTTGAATTGAATTCTCTGAGTGTAGGGATGTCCAGTTCACACACGTAGGGGTATATGATCAATGTTTGGAAGAAAGGTAGGAATGAAAACTAAAGGCGATGTTTTATTGAGGGATAATGTAATTTCTAACATTTTTTCATGACCATTAAGATAGGGCTCATAGCAACTGAAAAGCTGGTATAGTTGAAAACTCTTATTTTCAAGTTCTTTCTTTTATAGTTCTTATCTTCATATAACTTTCGCCATCTCTCTTTTATTATAAGATTTTGTGAGTGTAATCCGCTGGAAACCTTCAGGAGACAACGCTTCTCCTACTAGGGATATACCACTGGCGCCGAGTAAGGAAGACTGGGGGCAACTCTCCTTCTGGACTGACTCCGCCGATTATAACCACCCTCGAAGGTTCCTTGGGTGCGTTATGGGCACAAGGGAAAGAGCTCTCTATTACTTAAATCGAGTTCTCCTGGGGGAAGAAAGCAATTACTCCCCCATCGAAAAACACAGCCTGGCGTTGATCTTCGCGATAACAAAGCTTAGGCACTATGTGTTGGCACATGAAGTCCGTCTTATATCGAAGGTGGGCCCTCTCAAATATTTGATGTCGAAGGCCATATTGACAGAGAGACTCGCCAAGTGGGCCTTACTCTTAATGGAGTTTTCGATAACCTATCAGCCTTTTAACGCAGTGAAAGGCCAGGCCATCGCCGACTTCCTCGCTGAGCATCCGATACCGGCCGATTTCCCTCTGAATTACGAACTGCCAGACAAACATGCGTTTGATGCGATCGACGGTAGTGATACCCGATGGGAACTCTATTTTGATGGAGCGTCTTCCATGAAGAAGCGCAAACAAAGCACCCCTATAATCAAATCGGGGGTAGGCCTCATCTTTGTAACTCCACAAGGAGTGATAATGCGCTTTGCTTTCTCCTTAACAGAGCCAAGGACGAACAATGAAGCCGAATATGAAGCTTTGATAGCAGGCCTCGAGATCGCCATCGACATGGGAATTGAAAATCTCCTTATATACGGAGATTTTCAACTGGTCGTTAGTCACGTAAACGGCGACTACCAAATGTGCAAACCCGAACTGGTAAAATATGGCGAAAGAGTACAGCAACTACTGACTCAAATCCCCTCCTATATGCTAGAAAACATACCGCGTGCGGAAAATAGCAAAGCAGATGCGTTAGCCAAGCTCGCTAAAGAACTGGCCGACGAAAACCTCGATGACGTAAGGATCATGGTACAAAGCCGTCGGGTGCTTGCCCCAGCAGAAATATCTCCGGAATCATCCGAAGAAAAGAGAGTGACTGAGCAAATGGCTATGCAAATAAAAGACCAGGAAAAGGCTGAGGATTGGAGAGAAGTCTTTATAGACTACTTCAAATCCCGTCAAACACCTAAAGATGCGTCCTCAAGACATCAGCTCATAAAACGAGCTCTGTCTTTCGCCTTCGTCAATGATACTCTGTACAAGAGGTCGTTTGATTCTCTGTGGTTGAGATGTCTGGGACCTGACGAAGCGAAAAGAGTCATTCAGGAAGTTCATATTGGACTCTACGGTTCTCACTAAGTAGGCCCGAAGATGAAGTTGAAAATTAAACGGATGGGCTACTATTGGCCAACGATAATTCAGGACTGCCTCGAATATGCGAAGCAATGCCACTCATGCCAGATTCATGGGACTTCATTCATCAGCACCCAAATCCTCTACATCCAACAGTGGCTAGCTGGCCGTTCGAAATGTAGGGAACTGACGTAATCGGCCCCATCGAACCAGCATCGTCCAGGGGATATCGATTCATCTAGGCGACGACTGACTACTTCTCCAAATGGGCAGAAGCAGTACCGCTGAGGGAAGTGAAGATGGAGAATATCCTCCATTTCTTCAAAACACACGTAATTTATCAGTTTGGAACTCCACGACGGATCATAACGGGCCAGCCTACAGAAGCCACAAGATCAGCCGCTTCGCGCAACAACACAACATAGACTGGAGATATTCCTCATTTTATAATCCCTGAGCTAACGGTCTAGCTGAAGTTTTCAACAAGACCTTGACGAAAATTGTGAAGAAGACAGTGTCCCGAAATAAGAAGGACTGGCACGAAAGACTGCAAGAAGCTCTGGGCGTATCGAACTACGTTCAAAACGGCCACGAACACAACGCCGTACTCGTCGGTATTCGGTACAGAAGCAGTACTCCCCCTCAAGATAGAGTTACCCTCTCTACGAGTGGCAGTCCACTACGAGCTGACAGACGAAGAAAATGCTCACTTTCGGCTTGAGGAGCTTGATGCCCTTGATGAAACCAGGCTCGTAGCGCAACAAAATCTGGAGGCTTATAAAGCAAAGATGACGCGCTCATATGAAAGATTGACCAGGCCGAGGACATTCCGCCAAGGCGAATTCGTGCTAGTGGTCAAAAGACCTATGATCCCCAATCGCGCTAAGCGGGGAAAATTCGAGCCAAACTATGAAGACCCGTACATCATAGACAAGGTCTACCAGGGTGGAGCCTAGCTACTCATGGATATACACGGTGAAAGGCCTTTCAGGCCAATAAACGGTCGCTTCCTAAAGAAATACTACGCTTAATGAGTCACAGCCTAGGTCAATGATAGATGACGACGACTATGTCCGCTCGCTATCTTCCTAAGCCCAAACTCTATAAGTAGTAACCGGCCTTCTTCAATGACGGACCGAAACGTCCTTAAACTAATGACGGACCACTACGTCCTAAAACTGGCTGATGACCGAAACGTCTTTAAACTACTACCGCAGCATCCTCAGGCTGACGAGATAAATAAAAAAAATAAAAAGAATAAAAAAAAGAAAGAAAGAAACGGTATGTTCATAAGCGAAATGAGCACGGATGAAAACCCGAAAGGGCTCCGTGAGTAAAAACAGCAGGGCTACCGGCAAGTGTTCGTGAAAACCCGAAATGGCGCGGTCTCGTTAGAAAAAAAAGAATAAAAAGAATAAAAAAAGAGACGGTATGTCCATAAGCGAAATAGGCACGGATGAAAACTCGAAAGGGCTCCGTGAGTAAAAACAGCAGGGCTACCGGCGAGTGTTTATGAAAACCCGAAAGGGCGCAACCTCGTTAAAAGACACTTATAAAGTCCTCTCGACCTTTTAAGGAGAAACCACCCGCGTGAGATCCTTATGACTCACAGGGAAGCAACACACTTAGGGATCCTCACGATTCTTAAAGAGAAATTACACTTGCGAGATCCTCACGACTCGTAAGGAGAACTCTCTTATGGGACCCTCACGGCTCATAAGATTTGAAAGTCTTAAATTACAGAGACCTGAACCTATTCTTAAGCAACCCCCACAACCTTCGATAGTGCCCTACAAGCGGCTCAATACCGACCCTTGTATATAATCCACGGGCACGAATAAACATTTCCCTAATCAAGTCCCACCCATGACTGGGGATATGTCCATACGGTGAACAACCCTTGTAAGTCCTCTCGACTTATAAGGAGAAAACCATTTTGTAAGATCCTTACGACTTACAGGGGAACATACACTTAGGAATCCTCACGATCCCTAAGGAGAAAACACACCTACGAGATCCTCGCGACTTGTAGGGAGAAATACCTTTGTGAGACCCTTACGGCTCATGAAGTCAAAAGCCTTAGTCGACGGGATCCTAACCCTGTTCGCTAAGCCACCTTTGTTCAACATCGACAGAGGTAAATAATGATTCGCTCCTGGCAATGTCCCAGCTGTAGCGATACTGTTGCCTAAACTGGTATCAAATTCCAAGCCCTTTCATGGCAAATGATGATTCGCTCCTGACAATATTTCAGTTGTAGCGATGCTGATGCTGAGATTGGCGTCAGATTCCAAATTCCACACTCGCGATAAAAAATCAGCGAGCCATACATGCATACGGAATAGCCGAAATGATGGGGCAACTTGCAATAAAAATCAGCAAGTAAAAATATATGCATGCAAAATAGCCGAAATGATTGGGCAACTCGCAATAAAAAGCAGCGAGTGAAAATAAAATAAATAGCTGAAATGATTGGGCACCGCGAAAAATAGCCGAAATAATTGGGCAATCGGGACTTTTGCGATATAAAAGCTGAAATGATAGAGCATCGCGGAAAAGAAATAAAATGAAAAATATATAATGAAATTTATGCCCTATAGGCGATATCACAGCAATCCCTGTATACAATCCAGGGGCGCAAATAAAGAAGGAAACATATCTTCCCTCCCCATTCTCCATCAGAAAACGGAGCCAAGTCTTGACGACAACTCATATAAAGCCCAAAAGACAATCGGAGATCATCTCACCCTAGTGCGGAGTGGTCACCACCTCGACGTTCGTCTCAATACAACATACGGGATGTCACGACAGCGTTCTTCCTCCAACAGGATTCGGACGTGACAAAGCAAACGAAACGAAGGCCAAATTCCTAGTTTCAGGGTCTTAACGGCAAGTCATATAAAGCCTGAAAGACAATCGGAGATCATCTCGCACCAGTACGGAGTAGTCACCACCTCGACGTTCGTCTCGACACAGCAGACGCAACATCACCAAACGGAGCCACGGCAAAATCCCTAGTTCCAAACCTCGACGGTTCACCAACAACCTAGAGACAACCGCGACATCCGTCTCAACACAGAAGACGCAATGCCAGCAAACGAAGTGAAGGCCAAATTCCTAGCTTCGGGGTCTTAATGGCAAGTCATATAAAGCCTGAAAAACAATCGGAGATCATCTCGCACCAGTGCGGAGTGGTCACCACCACAGCGTTCGTCCTCCAGCAGGGTTTAGACGCGACAACAACAACGGAGCCATGGCAAAATCCCTAGTTCCAAACCTCGACGGTTCACCAACAAGCTAGAGACAACCGCGACATTCGCCTCGATATAGAGGACGCTATGCCAGCAAACGAAGCAAAGGCCAAATTTCTAGCTTCAGGGTCTTAACGGCAAGTCATATAAAGCCTGAAAGACTATCGGAGATTATCCCACACCAGCGCGGAGTGGTTATGACTCATCGGGGCTCCCTAAAATGAGCCTAATCTCAAGTAAAGGACGACATGGCAAAATTCCTAACGCTTGCTCTTCCGACGGCCAAACTGCCTAGGAGGATTTCTTGAAGACGTCTTGTCCATCTCCCGAAGGATCAGAGACACGACAATCGCAAGGCTACTCGAACAGCAAGATTGCCTATCGAGGAATACATCAGCCAACGCGACGGTACGATGGCCAAAACCCTAAGTACCACAGACCCTAACGGCTCGTAAAGTTGAAAAGTCTTAGGTGGCAGATCCTACTCCTATCTTCTAAGCCATCACTACCTTATAAAGGATTCAAGATGAATTGTTATCTATCATCTATGGACCACACTTGCCAAAGCTACATGCCACTGAAATGGAGAAGTTACTCACGAGCATATAATCTACTTCACGCCAGAGTAAAACATAAAGAAATAGAAGGGTGCGGCTCATGGAATTGAGAGTTTGGAAGTATATCTCTTAAGAGTCGAGATTTGAGTCAATGATAAATGACGACGCTTGTGTCCGCTCGTTATCTTCTCAGATCAAGATTCTGAAAGTTATATACCAACCCGAAACTGGTCATACGCTATGCAGTACACTGCACTACTTCACTCACGTATATACTTACATGGGCAAAATAATGGGGGGCATTTGTTCCCGCCAAAAATTTCTGCACAAAAGAGTCCAAGGTATCAAATGGCAGCAATACGCTTAAGGAAATGCGAACCAGTATCTTCCGGCCTATATTTTGATAAACTCCTAAAGGAGAAACTGTTAAATTCTGATAGTATTGAAAGCATCTCGAAAAAACCTTCGATTTGATATATTATGGGCCTCATAATTCGTCCGGGATCAAAAGTTATGAGAAAATGTCTATGCACATGTGATCTAAGGAAGAAGATACGAACCAGTATTTTCCGAGCTGTATTTTGACAAATTCCGGAATGAGAAATAGCTAAATTCTGATTATATTGAAAATATCTCGAAAAAACCTTCGATTTGATATATTATGGGCCTCATAATTCATCCGGGATCAAAAGTTATGAGCAAATGTCTATGCACATGTGATCTAAGGAAGAAGATGCGAACCAGTATTTTCCGACCTGTATTTTGACAAACTCCGGGATTAGAAACAGCTAAATTTTGATGGTATCGAAAGTATCTCGAAAAATCCTTCGATTTGATATATTATGGGTCTCATAATTTATCCGAGATCAAAAGTTATGAGCAAATGTGCTATGCACGTGTAATCTAAAGTAATACTCTACTACATGGGGAATGCATTTTTAGTCCCACATCGAGAAAAGGAGAGATGGCTTCTCTACCACTCCTATATAAATAAGAGGGGATACCTCTTAGAAAGGGTAGAGTTCAATTCTCAAAGGATTCAATTCTCAAAGGAGCTTAGTTCTCCATAGGAGCTTAGTTCTCCATATATAGAAGCCTTACTTCTCCCCATAATGCGCATGTGCGCTACGTACAACGCACGTGTGCTCGCCACACGCGCACCACGTGCAACGCACGTGCACCACATTAGAACATTTAATAATATTAAAAGGAGCTTAGTTCTTCATATATAGAAGCCCTGCTTCTTCTCATAATGCTCATGTGCGCTACGTGCAACGCACGTGTGCCCGCCACGCGCGCACCACGTGCAACGCACATGCACACCACATGAGAATATTCAATAATATTAAAAGGAAACTCGTTCTCTATAGGAGCTTGCTCCCCCCATAATGCGCATATGCGCAAGCTCCATGTGCGCTACGTGCAAATATGAGCGCCCAACAAGTGCGATGCATGTGCGTCCAACACGTGCGACACACGTGCGCGAACGCAAAGAAGCCTTTTTCAACAGCGAGAAGCTTAAGCTCCAGCCTGTTCTTCCCCCCTAATGGGTGAGACATGGTTCAAAGGGTACATCCCTCCACACCTTCGATATATGGCACTGTAATCTCTCAGTGTCGTCGGAGAGGTGGTGGGTCTCAACGACAAATGATCCTTCTTTCTAAAATAAAAAGAAAAGAAAAGATACAGAGACAGAGAAGAGGGAGAACTCTGAAAAATTTGAAAGGCAAGCTTTTGAAGAAAGAAGATCATCTTCTTCAAGATAAAGAATTAAATTCTTGGAAAAACAGAGATGAGAACACCTCACAAAAAAAAAGAATTTCTTCTATAAAAAAAAGATCAAAGATCTAAGAACAAGATCAAGATCTTCAATATAAAAAAAAGAAAAAGATCTTAAAGATCCGGTCATAAAAGATTAAAGATGTAATTTACTTCATTTCTAGATCTTTTGATCTATATAAATGCACAGCCTTTTGATGAACCATCGGTTTTTGAATCTTGAGGTAGAACCTCTTTAGAACAAGAAAAACTTGTTTCTTTGATCTAAATTGGATCAAGATGAGCACTGCCCTCTTGAATTGGCGCAAATCACCAGGGCGCGCCACGTGTCAGCAGCGTACTGGCACAGCGCACTGCGCTAACAGACTTGCGCTCAGCAGAGCATGACACGTGTCACCTCCACATGCGCTTGCACCTTGCACTCTTTAATTGGCGCAAAGCGCCTGACAAGCCACGTGGAGCACTGTCAGAACATTAAATGCAGTGCATTATTAAACAAGGGCAGAGCCCAATTAAAAGGCCTAACATGCCAAAATAAATGCTATGCATTATAAAAAAGGGGACAGAGCCCAATTAAAAAGGCCTAACAGGCCAGAATAAATGCCATGCATTATTAAACAGGGGCAGAGCCCAATTAAAAAGGCCTAACAGGCTAGAATGAATGCACTGCATGACAGGCCAAATGCAAATAAAACGTTGAACAGTTTCAACTGGACTTAACCCAATATTGGCCATAAGTCCTCAAATTAAATTGAACTGAGCACGACTGCTCTCTCAAATCAATTTACATCCGGTTCAAGGGTACATCTCTGAGCTCCTCTGATATCTGTCATTGTAATCCTTCAACGTCGTCAGAGAGGTGACGGGTCCCGACAACCACACTTTGATATGGACTAATGCGTTCTTAAACTCACGGACTAATGCGTCTTTAAACTCACGGACTTATGCGTCCTTAAACTCACGGACTAATGCGTCCTTAAACTCACGGACTAATGCGTCCTTAAACCAGTATTCGTCCCCAAAATGGGAATGATGGACCACTATGTCCCTAAACTGGAACAATAGAGCCCAAATGCTCTTTTGTCGGATCTAAACGATCCCGTTAAGTTGATCTTAGTCTCAAATTAGACTAACGTATCCTTAACAAATGTTTAAGTTGATCTTAGCCTCAAATAGGGCTAACGTATCTTTAAACCCTCAAAAAGACTTTAGTCCCAAATTGGACTATAGATCTCCCAACCAACTTCGGTTCAAGGGTACATCTCTGAACTCCTTTGATATCTGTCATTGTAATCCTTCAACGTTGTCAGAGAGGTGACGGGTCCCGACGGCCATACATGCAATGGACCACTACGTCCCTAAACTGGAACAATCGAGCCCCCAAATGCTCTTTTGTCGGATCCAAACGATCCCGTTAAGTTGATCTTAGTCTCAAATTGGACTAACATATCATTAACAAACGTTTAAGTTGATCTTAGCCTCAAATATGGCTAACGTATCCTTAAACCAAAACCCCAAACCCAAATCTAAGAGAATACGGATTTGGACTAATCCACGTCCTACGGGCGACGACATAAATTAGTCTCCGTATACAATCCACGGGCAACCACAAACAAAACAAACACCCACGACACGAAGTGAAATTCTGGAGAAGGAGAAAGTTGTTACCGCGATGCGGTAGCGTAATTAACTGCAGGGGCTTGCGCCTGCAGGGAAGAGTGTCCCCACAATCAAAAACCCCTCAAACGAGGGGGAATCTGACGAAGTCTGCTACATCGGCCGCATCCGTCTAAACTTCCGATACACGGTGCCATAAATCAACTTGGCATCTTCGGAGAGGTGGACGGATAAAACCAAATAGTATCTGCCCCGAATCTCAGGCTAGACGTCCATGTCTTAGCCGCCATTCGGAGGGGAACACAAGGCTTTACCAGTGAGCTACAAATTGCTTCTTACTGTTATTTCACAAAAGTGACTTATAACTCAAACTCAGGCTGTAAAACTCATTTCTTGTATATTAACAGAAAATTTTCGTACAAAGATTTCAGAGTCGTTACACTAGATATCAAAACAGATTGCTCGGTGATATCTCTTGCCCATCCTGTGTCATACCACTGTGGTCTCGACTTCTCTGTTTGCTAAATTTGCGATACATATATGCTATCTTGGACCTGCTCAATCTGAACCCCCTGATATTCTAACGTTTGCCTCCATAACTCCAATTTGGTATTAACCCCTACTTTCGTCTCATTGACTAGAACAATATTATCAGCAAATAGCATACACCAAGATACCTCATCTTGGATAGTTCTAGTAAGCTCATCCATCACAATGGTAAACAGGAATGGTCTTAATGCAGATCCTTAATGTAAACCAATTGTAATCGAAAAACCACTCATTAAGCCACCGCAAGTTCTGAAATTTAGCACTACTCCATCGTACATGTCCTTGATTATGTCAATGTAATTTTCTAGGACCCCCTTCTTCATCATTGTCCCCCATAATACCTCTTTAGATATCTTATCGTATGTTTTCTCTAAGTCAATAAATATCATATGCAAATCTCTTCTCCTCTCTCAAAAACATTCAACAAGTTGACGAAACAAATGAATAGCCTCTGTCATCGGTTGTCCAGGCATGAACCCAAACCGATTCTCTGTTATCTTAGCATCCTTCTTTGGCATGTGTTCAATCACTTTCTCCCAAAACTTCATGGTGTGACACATAAGTTTTATTCTATGGTAGTTTAAGCAATTTTGAATGTCATCCTTATTCTTATAGATAGGTACAAGGATATTTTTCTCAACTCATTTAGCCTCTTTTTGATCTGCCAAATCTTATTAAACAAATTTGTCAGCCATTTAACGTCTATCTCTCCTAAGTATCTCCAAATCTCGATAGGAATCCCGTCTGGACCAACCATTTTTCTTGATTTCATTCTCTTCAAAGACTCTTTAATCTCAGGTATTCTTAATTTACGCATGAAATTACGGTTTATATCTTGGGATTGAATGACAGGTACATCCAAATTCTTAGTTAAGCTCTTATTGAACAATTAGTCAGGCTAATCTCTCCACCTTTTCTTGATATCATCATCTCAAACTAAAACCTTCTTATTTTCATTTTTGATACACTTCACAGCACATAAGTCTCTGGTCTTTCTTTCTCGCATCCGAGCAATTTTGTATACATCATTTTCAGTCTCTTTAGTGTTCAACTTCTCGTACATCTCCTATAGACCTTAGCTTTACTTTCCGAACAGCTTTCTTAATTTCTTTTTAGCCATTTTATATTTCTCAAATCTCTCCGAATCTTTGCTTTTCTTCAATCTTTATAAGAATCCCTCTTGATTTTAATTGGAGTCTTTACTTTTTCGTTCCACTATGATGTGTCCTTAGATATTGGAGCACCATCCCTCGACGACTCACCAAGCAGATCTCTAACTACCCGCTTAATACAACTAGCCATCATCGTCCTCCTCATCATCCTCGATTATTATGAGCTCAGGATGTCCTTTTACAAAACTAGAAACCAATGCCTCTTGCTTTGATAAAAACAAAGGAGCAAGTCTCAGCTCAAATCTCTTCGTTTCTCACCATTAGCTCTCAATCTATCGCTTATGGTCAAATCGCCACATAACATGATGATAGCACAAATACACAAGCTCACATCAAAATGCATACAAATCAGTGAAAATTTTTATGACCCATGTTTCAAAATCCAATCTTTTCAGTTCAAACAACGTAACCAAAACGAATGCACATGAATTTGGGGGGAAATTGAAAAATCGTAGCAAAACAAGGAGAAAATGAGTTTAAAATAATCTTCTTGGATCGAATCGATGGATTTTGTTTCGAGAGAATTAGGATCGAAGAGGAAGTGGAGAAACCCTAACCTTAGAAAATGGCAGCAAAAGAGGAATTGGTTTATAATTTAAGACTAGGGATTGTTAAGAAAAGAGGAAGAATGCAAATAGCCTATTTTTGGACAGCAATTAAATATTTTTCATTTATTAGGGGAAAAGAGGCTTGGATCTTTTAAATCTCTTTTTCCTTTTCTTTTTTGCCTTTTTTTTCTTTTCAGAAATAAATCCTGACCATTTGTTTCTTGTAAAAGAGTCTCCATAAAATAATATTTTTGATAGCTTTCTATATTTATTTATCTAGGTTATGCACATATATTATGAAATATCTGCTTATAATAGGAGAAATTTTTGTTAAATGGGAGTTGTTGGGGCCTCACCCGCGTGCGCAAACGTGCGTGTTTTGGAAAAGAGAATGCTTTTAAGAAATAGTTGCGCATGCGAGCTCGGTCTCATTTTAAAATTTATAAACCGCAAGTACACAGCGCGTTGTAGCGAGCCGGCAAGTACGGGTCGATCCGCAGGGAATTGGAGATTAGGTTTTGTTGCTTAAGGTTCGAGAACAAAGAATATGGGTTTGGTTGTCACAAGAATAAAGAAAATACGAAAAAAGAAAACAAGTTAAGAAGAAGTGGACGTGGTTTTGGCTCGGATGGTTGAATCGCGGCGATTCTTTCGACGCTTCCTTGATCATGAGTTGTCCGTCCTTGTGTCGGTCCCGACGTGAAGCATGACTTGTCAATGCGGTTACGAAGCACAAGTCTCAAGTTGCCGATATTCGACGCAAACACGAAACGATTCCGTTTTGTTCACTTACCGTTTGTATGTCCAAACTTGAAGTATCAATACTAAGCACAAGGGTTAGCAAGTATACGACAATATCAAAAACACAAATTAGCGAGTGAGAGCAAATGATTTTAATGTTAACTTTGCTAAGTGTTTGTGATAGTATAGGGTATATGAAACCAAGCGGTTTGTCAAGCCACCTGATCATAAAATACCATATCTAAACTTAGCAAACTTAACACCAAATTGATTTTAACTTAAACATTGCAAATGGAGAGAATGAGTGAATATGGTATATGAAGAGGTTAAAGTAACCATGGTTTCAAAATACCATATCACACAATAACATAAAACAATTTTTAAGTTAGAATCATATTAAGAATTTTAAACAATAACAAGAGGAGGAGGAAGGCAATGCCATTCATCTCACATCCTCATCATAACCACAACCAAAGATTAGTTACACATAATAAATAAAAGGGAAAGCAAACAACAAAAAGAAGAAAGAAAATAAACAAAACAAAGACAAATGTATTAACACTTGAAAGAGTTGAGATACAAGGTGTTGGTTATTTGTTCAACCTCCATAATGAAGCTCTCAAATGAAGACTCCAAGAGAGAAGAAGAAGAAGAAGAAAACAAGCTAGACTCACACAACTCTCAAGCTAAACCAAAAACTAAAATGAACTATGGAATATATATTTTTACATGCCCCTCTCACTAAATCAGTTCTGGTATTTATAGGCAACAAACCAGAATAAACAAACAATATAAATGAGATGATGTGATGCCTAGAAATGACCAGAGAAAAATATGAGACGAGAGGAGCAAGGGGGACTGGTGGCGCCGGGTCATTAGGGGGGTCTCACCGGTCAAGTTGTGACCATTTGGGCTCGTGTTGGTATAGTGAACTCAAGTGCACTCCATGATTCTTCTGGTGTTGTTTGATTTCTCTAAATAACCCTAGTTTGTACTCTGTAGAATTGGAGGGAAAGTGTTGCTTTATATCACATTATAACTTTTTGCCTTTATCACACATCACACCCACTTGTGCCCACTTGCATAACTCATGAGTGTGCCAAGGCAGCCCCCACCATGGTCCATGTTCCAAAGAGCTAGTGCACACATGTAATGTGTTGGACCAAAATTGCGTACACAAGTTTATTTGCAAAAGAGCTCTTTGAATATCGATCGGTTTCCTGTTCTGATTGCAGTGTCGGCTCCCAAATGTTATATCCATGACTTTGAGTATGTTTTCCATTGTTTTGTCATGAATACCTGTTATCTGTATTTACTGAGCAGACACTGGTTAATAATACTGATAAATAACAAAATACATAATGAATGAGTGATATTAAAATGCAGTTTTCTGTGATGAACAAATACCTCCAAACTTATCTTTTGCTCGTCCTGAGCAAAACAAAATCCTAACCTCACTTTCGCAGGGAACGCGATTACACTGAGCATGTGCAACAAGCCGTTAAATTTCTAGGTGTCCCTAGTAGAAGGAGTGTTGTCTCCTGAGAGTTTTCAGCGGATTACACATACAAAATCCTGTCAAGTTAGTGTCGTGCGGAAACTGTTGATTCTAATCTTAAGTTAAGGATCAAAACTAGAAGTTCTATCATCCTAGTTAGAAAATGTCCAACCCTATTTTTCACTCCTCACGGTTTATTTAACATAAGATTATACACGCCTTATCGTGACTGTGCGAACAGTGTCGACAAGCTTTTAAGAACTTGATTAGGGTCATCATGTCATAAATACGGATCAGGATAGACTTCTGAAGGATCACACGAGTTTGAAAAGACATAAGATTTTCTCAAGTTTCGTTCTCTAGTTAGGTTTCAAGTCAGAATTTATATCATTTTTAACAGAGAACCACGTCTTATTCTTTACTCCTACCTTTCACCTGTTTTTGTTCATACACACCTTTCGTTATCGTGCACAACGTCTTTATAAATATAAACCTTCGTATCTCCGCTAAAAAAACTGTTTTATAATCGAAAACTCGTCTTCGCCAAGATTATTCTCCCACAAAGAACCGTGAGGACTTTTAACTCGGAGAGAACACTTGCTTAGCTTGTTTTATTTGGCAATTGGAAACTTAGTGAGTTTTGGGTCAATGAATCCCAAACCAGATAGTTTTAGGGCATTAGGTGTGGAGACATCCCAAGAACTTAATTACCTAAGTTACTAAGGCTACAAAACAAAAGACTCGATTTGTTTCATTAAAATATTCTGAAAGCAGTGAAAACAGAGATATTGCCGGCTTTTTCTTTTTAATCCCAAAAACGTAACCATATGGATAAGGTGTGTAATCACTCCAACAAAATTCCAGATGGGTTATTTTTCAGACTTATAGCTTGTATTAAAACCTCAATATTATCCTTCATATCTACTTCACTTTATGAACTATTCTTGATATTACTTAATTCAGAACAAACATGTATGATCCTAAAGATGTTTATCAATTTTCAAAAAGGTTTGAGACATGTCAGACATTTCATCTAATTCTTAAGAACTCATGACATGTGTAAAGTGATAAAAGACGTATATTAGCTACGGTTAAACTCAAAGAAGGGTTATCTTTCGGGTTTTCAATCTCTCGACAAGGATTTAGTTATTTCTATCTTATCAACCGAACCGTCAGATTTTGAGTCTAAGTTCCCTCGCTAGCTAACATGACGAAAAAGTTTTTATGTTTTTAAAGAAAATTTTCAATTTTTATGGGTTTTTAAATATGTATGTAATGCAGAATATACACATGATGAAGCAAAATAAACGCAGTGCTCATCCCTAAACCTGAGTTTTATGATGTCCTCATCGTTGCCCCCGTCTCCGGTAGCTAGATTTAGACATCAGGGTGAGAATTTTATTCAAAGAAAAAGAAAAAAAAAACTAAGACTAATTACAATATATACAAGTTAAAAGATTGGGTTAGTCCAGAAATTAATACCAGCCATATAAAATTTTTGTCTATATAATGTAAAGGCTGGTAAAAGAATATGTATATAAAAAAGAAAAAGGAAAAGGAAAAGGAAAAGAAAATGAATATATTAGATGTTAGTGAAGAGAATGGGTGTGTAAAAGTAGGGATCAGAAGACTCTGAATGCAGAGATGAAGTTTTGAAGGACTCAAAGAATTGTTGCCCGATTGAATTGAATTTTAAGAAGTATATGTTGAGTTTCGAAGTCAAGTTCGTTTAAAAAAATGGAGTTTATCCGCAAAAAGTTCAGTAAAAGAAAAGTTCGTAGGATTTTCCCAAATTGATTCTAACTAAAACTCACCAAGAATATCAAGTTCATTCGCAAATATCTCCTCAAAACTTGGCATGAAAGAATGTTTTTCAAGGCTGTCTTCCTTCCTATGATCCTCCACAATTCTATTCTCATTTCTACATCTTACTGCTCCCAAAACTAGCTCTCCTTCTTCACATTTAGATCTGGGTAGGTTCATGTCATCTAAAAAAATAGGTTCCCACACTAACATTTCTTCCAAAACAATATCAATAGGTGATATAAAAATTGTGGGTTCCTGATCCTTGATTTCCTCTAACAATCTATCCCAACCATATCCGTCAAATTCATAAGCTCCCTCCTCTAAAATTGGAGTGCAAAAATCAGTCGGTTCAAGAATTTTCTCTTCAAGTAGTACTTCAGTTAAATCAACCTCTAAATCACAAGTGACAAGAGATTCAGTTGGTACCTGAAAGCTTGTGTTGGACTGACCTAGAGGATTTTCTTGTGTGTCCCGATAACACTCAGTCAATTCAATCATATCATCATCTATGAAATAATCAAAATTTGTTTGATCGTTTATCTCACTCGAGTGACTTCCTAGATGATAAACATTGACATTATCTGGTTCCGATTGACTGTGTTCACTCCTTAGAATCCTCACAGCTACATGTTCTTCGATTCTAGCCAAAAATTGAGCTTGAGCGTGAAATAATTTCTCAGACTGCTATATGAACAGGGCTAGCATCGCAGCTGTTTGATTCTCGACCGCAATCATTACTTCAATACCCTTCTCTAAAGCGGTCAACCTAGCATCCATCTCACTATCATTCCCTAATGATGGGTCAGTTGTTTCAGGAAGAGAGGGTTGTGACGGTGGTGATACTAAAGCTGTTATCCCGTCGACCACCTTCTCTAAATTTTCAATCATTTGGTCTATGTTTGAAGTGGGACTGGGTTTAAGAGTGTTAGGTGGGTGACCGTTATCAAAACTCTGGAACGGTTAGTCACCCCCTAAGAAAGGACAGTTTTCATGAATATAGGAAGAATTGTGGCAATTTGAACAAACGAATTGGGACTGAGTATAAACAAAAGAATAAGAATCGTGAAAAATCAAATCAAGCTGTGTATCACCCATATTAACAAGAATTCATAAATTTCACAAAAACAAAGAATATCACACACCTAGCAGTCTATATTATGCTAAGTCAACTAGACCTGCTCAAGAACCTGATTGTCGAAGTAAAACTGTCTCGAGAAGCAGGCTCAAGATATACGGATTACAAAGACAGGTAAGTGCAGAGATAAGGGGAGGTTTTCCAACGCTTCCGTGAACTTCCTTAATTAGAATAACCCTTTCTCGTGAACACTTGTCTAGATACCCTGTAAACAATATACCGTTAAGCGGTGTTCTAAACACAGTTAACTTCTCCTAATGAGCGCGAAGTCCTTAAAGTCAGAGTTCTAATTGATTTTAAGATTACCGTGGGTATGCAAGAATGCAGTTTTATGATTTGTGGGTTATAAAGAAAGGTGATGAAATCCTTTACCGTATCTTGTTTGGTTTCGTGCCCTTAATATCCGTATTAAGATGCAAATGCGCAAATCAATAAAAGAATTCAAGAATTCAATCAATAAAGCAATTCTTTTTCGTTTAGGCTTAAACGCTGTAACAAATACGGGTTAGTTCTCTGTGCAATTGTGGCAAATTGTGCGAAGAATCCTGCAGAAGATAGAATATTAGAATGCGTCGGATTTGAGCGAAGGTGTTAGAAAAATACGTACCGATGTGATTTTGGTTTAAGAAAAACCCTTTGAAGTGATTACGGGTATTTGATTGTTCGCTTGCGAGGGTCAAACTACCTGAATCTTTGGCACTGCACTTCACTAACGTTTCGTAATTGAATTTGAACCTTGCTCCGCACGATCGCTTCTCGTAATCCCGTCGAAATCTGAAAATATCGAAAAATATGATATTTTATGCCAAAAGCGATATATCTGCCCCAATTCCTGCACACTGAAAATTATAAAAATCAAACAATACTAACAGAATACTAACAGTGCACTGGAGATAACACAAAAAGAAAAATTTCAAAACACGAAGAATGGACCGGCGGCGCCGGATTTTTAGTGTATGTCGCCGGTCGATTTTAAGAGTTGGGTGCTCGAATTTTGTGTGGCTCCTCCAAGCTATATTATTGTTCTAATAGTATACTTTGATTCTTCAGTTTAATAGTAAGGTGATAGCAGGTTACAAGGACAGAGAACAAAGAGTTAGAAATTATCGTTTTGTTAGTTTTGAAAGAATTTTGAGTTAGTAGTTAGTTTATTGGAACGAACCAGAAATAACAATACCTAATGACTACCAACTCCCCGGCAACGGCGTCAAAAACCTGTTGGGGCCTCACCCGCGCGCGCAAACGTGTGTGTTTTGGAAAAGAGAATGGTTTTAAGAAATAGTTGCGCACGCGAGCTCGGTCTCGTTTTAAAATTTATAAACTGCAAGTGCACGGCGCGTTGTAGCGAGCCGGTAAGTACGGGTCGATCTGGAGGGAATTGGAGATTAGGTTTTGTTGTTTAAGGTTCGAGAACAAAAAATATGGGTTTGGTTGTCACTAGAATAAAGAAAATACAAAAAAAAGAAAATAAGTTAAGAAGAAGTGGCCATGGCTTTAGCTCGGATGGTTGAATCGCGGCGATTCCTTCGACGCTCCCTTGATCATAAGTTGTCCGTCCTTGTGTCGATCCCGACATGAAGTATGACTTGTCAATACGGTTGCGAAGCACAAGTCATCAAGTTGCTGATATTCAACGCAAACACGAAACGAGTACGTTTTGTTCACTTACCGTTTGTATGTCCAAGCTTGAAGTATCAACACTAAGCATAAGGGTTAGCAAGCATACGACAACATCAAAAACACAAATTAGCGAGTGAGAGCAAATGATTTTAATGTTAACTTTGCTAAGTGTTTGTGATAGTATAAGGTATATGAAACCAAGCGGTTTGTCAAGCCACCTGATCATGAAATACCATATCTAAACTTAGCAAACTTAACACCAAATTGATTTTAACTTAAACATTGCAAATGGAGAGAATGAGTGAATATGGTATATGAAGAGGTTACCAAGTAACCATGTTTTCAAAATATCATATCACACAATAACATAAAAACAATCTTTATGTTAGAATCACATTAAGAATTTTAAGCAATAACAAGAGGAGGAGAAAGGCAAGGCTATTCATCTCACATCCTCACCATAACCACAACCAAAGATTAGTTACACATAATAAATAAAAAGGAAAGCAAACAACAAAAGAAGAAAGAAAATAAACAAAGCAAAGACAAATGTATTAACACTTGAATGAGTTGAGATACAAGGTGTTGGTTATTTGTTCAAGCTCTATAATGAAGCTCTTAAATGAAAGCTCCAAGAGGGAAGAAAAAGAAGAAGAAACCAAGCTAGGCCCACACAACTCTCAAGCTAAACTAAAAACTAAAATGAACTATGGAATATACATTTTTACATGCCCCCTCTCACTAAATCAGTTCTGGTATTTATAGGCAACAAACCAGAATAAACAAACAATATAAATGAGATGATGTGATGCCTAGAAATGACCAGAGAAAAATATGATACGATATGGGCAAGGGGGACCGGTGGCGCCGGGTCATTAGGGGGGTCTCGCCGGTCAAGTTGTGACCATTTGGGCTCATGTTGGTATGGTGAACTCAAGTGCATTTTATGATTCTTCTGGTGTTGTTTGATTTCTCTAAATAACCCTGGTTTGTACTCCGTAGAATTGGAGGGAAAGTGTTGCTTTATATCACATCATAACTTTTTGCATTTATCACACATCACACCCACTTATGCCCACTTGCACAAGTCATGAGTGTGCCAAGGCAGCCCCCACCATGGTCCATGATCCAAAGAGCCAGTGCACACATGTAATGTGTTGGACCAAAATTGTGTACACAAGTTTATTAGCAAAAGAGCTCTTTGAATATCGATCGGTTTCCTGTTCTGATTGCAGTGTCGGCTCCCAAACGTTATATCCATGACTTTGAGTATGTTTTCTAGTATTTTGTCATGAATACCTATTATCTGTATTTACTGAGCAGACAATGGTTAATAATACCGATAAATAACAAAATAGATAATGAATGAGTGGTATTAAAATGCAGTTTTCTGTGATGAACAGGAGTCGACGAATGATTGACGCTTTGTGTGACCCGGCTGATATAGGAATCTCTCTGGTAATTCAACTTCTAAAAGTTTGTTACGAAAGTGATGGAGGTAATGATCTTCCTCAGATGTTGTCCTTCGTCGATCTGGTAGCGAGTGGTTTTGAGCGGCTGAGATTTGTTTTGGGGGTTGTTGAGCATGTGGATCTCAATAGGTTGTTGGAAGTTGTTGAGGCTGAGCTACCTGCAAAGGAAGTCCCGGTGTGAGAAACCACCCTAGGACCCTCTGATGATCAAGTTAGTGACGGGGAATAAGAGCAAAGTAGCGGCCTATTGGAATGAGTTCCAGTTACCTGAGTCGTTTGAAAGAGGGGCTTATATAGTGGTCGCGTGGAGCGAGCTGGCATGAGATCCTCGCCGTCAGTTATGCCCCCACGTTATCCCTGCATTAATAGCGGGATACGCCTATCAATGGGAGGACGCGCCAGCATGGGACCCGAAACATGGGGAGGCGGATATCTCGCCCTGGCAAGATACGCGAAGCCGTTGCGGGGGCGCTTGGGCTCCATGCTCTCGGTTGATCGGAGAAGCCGAGGAAGCTCGGCTTGTCAGGTGGCTCGGAGAAGGGCCAGGAAGCCGAGGAAGCTCGGCCTGTCAAATGGCTCGGAGACGAGCCGGGAAGCCGAGGAAGCTCAGGCCTTGCAACAGCTCGGAGACGAGCAGGGAGGCCGAGGAAGCTCAGTTGAAGCATTGCTCGGAGGTGAGCTGTTGGCTGTTTGCTAGGTGAATATGGAAGGTACTCAGAGAGGTCTCTGGAAGGTCGGATGGATCCTCGGAGATGAAGTCCCGAGGAATTTCCCCAATGCATCTTCTTTATGCCACCTCCGTAGCCCCTGGGACATGTCATCCGCCACGTGTTGCAATCTGAGAAATTCCTACTTGTGAGCATCATTATTAGCCCCACACTCTCAGTCTGACCTATTCTACAGGTCGGGTCAAGAGCGGCCTGCTAGGTTTCCTTTACTCAGCTTGGCGCCGAGAATTCTTCGTGTTGGATTGTTCGGGAACGTCATGGTGTTTTGCGTTTACGTCGTTTCGATCTTTGAGTCCGCATGGCGTTTCACTGCGTGCCTAAGTTTTCGCGCGTATCTCTGATGACGTCAGTGGATCGGTGAAATGACTGCGCTTTAAAGAGGGGGCGCCATTTCATTCGATCGTTAGTTGGGGTACAGGCCACGTGTCCAACGTCAGTTGGCGGGCGCGGCAGGCTGTCTCTGACTCCTGCAATGAAGAGACGTCCCCAATGGTTGACCGCTAGGCGCGACATTTCATTTTTGCGGGAATCGATCTGGGACGTTGGATGCTCTCTTTGGGTGTATAAATAGAAGGGGACCATCCTAGAGCCAACACTTTACCTAAAATCTCTTTTATTGTTTGAAGATTGCTCGGCGCACCTCCGTTTAGATCGGATCTTCTGTTGAATTTTCTTCAGCGAGTCCCTTTCTTTGAATCAGGTTAGATATCTTTCTCCGAGGAGTCTGTAGATGTAGTTGAGATAGAGTCGGACGATGAGGCTCCGGTTGCTGGGGCCGAGTCCAGTAGGTCTTTCTCCTTTTCGGATTCAGATAGCCGAGAGGGATATTCTTCTTCTGCGTCTTCTGCGTCGGGCTCACCCCGTAGAGTCAGGGCCGCCCTTGTCACTCATCGTCGAGTGGCGACAAAGGCTCCCAAGGTGCGCATCGGGAACACCTGCGATGTGCCCTCCGTTTTGAATCGCATGGTCGAGCTTTCCGACATCCGGACTCGATTCCATGTTCTCTCTAACTATTCACTCCGTTTTGCCAAAGAGAGTGAGCGGGAAAACCAGGTGTACGGTAAGGAGACTGCTCTGTATCTGGAATCATTCCGGATACGAATGCGTCTGCCCTTCTCACCCGAGGTTCGTGCGGTGCTTCATTGCTTCTGTCTTGCCCCGGGCCAGCTAGCGCCAAACTCGTGGAGGATCCTCCTCAAGTTTCTAGTCTAGTTAAAATTTGATCGTATCCCCTTCATTTTGACTCTCCTCTTGTCTTTTCTTTGTTACAAAAATCACCCCGGTACTAGTAAGGAAGAGCCGAGCTGGGTGTACTTTTCTTTTAAAAAACGCAAGGGTGGGATGGCCGGATCGGGGGTAGTGGTCGTCCCTTCTTCCATCCATGAATGGAAGGAGAAGTACATCTTCATCGGGCTACCGGAGGGCGAGAATTGGCCTATGCCCACACAGTAGCACATACGACTGCCCGAGGGCGAAGCAGTCGACCTCTCCTGAGGCGAGGGTGGTGTCCCCATGGGAACCGATCTAGCGGGCCGATGTCTTGCTTTCCGAGCAGGTACTGAGTTGGGCTGGGATCAGTCCTGCGCGTTTTCTGGGTAAGTTATGGTTTTTGACGATCTGTTTAGACTTTGCTAAGTTTTCTTTGCCTTTTCAGTGTCACTGACCTTTTTTCTCCTATGTGTTCTTTTTTGCAGAGCCCATGGACCGATCAAAAATCATGGCTGCCATGGCTGCCAAGGCCCAAGGAAGAAAGACCGACGGCGCAAGCTCGTCCCGACACGGTCCAAGCGCGACCCCGAGGAAAACTCCTCCGTTCAAGCCATCCGCAGCACCCCCGGTCCCGGAGGAGCACCGAGGGTGGGTCAGAAGCACGTGCGCGACCCGGCGCCCCGGGAGAGGGAGGAGGAGTCTCCCCCCGCCGAGGAAATCGCCCTCAAGAGACAGAAGCGAGTGGTCTCTCGGCCACCCCCTACCGGGATCCAAGTGCAGGAGGGCGACTTCTGCATTGAGGTGCCCTCGGGACTATCTGTAGCCGACAGCGTGCTGTCGGACGTAGAGAAGTCATCCAGGACCAAGATTTCCCGGGGCAACATAAAGGCCTAGGTGGCCGCAATAGCGCAGGAAGCGGTTCAGGTCGGTATCTAGTTTTCTTCAAAAATTTCTAAAGTTTTATTTCCTCTGTTTTAGCTTTTTAACACGCTTGTTGTTTTTCTTAGGTCCTTCAGCACTGCGCTTTCCTAGTCGCCATGGAGTCCGAGGAAATAACCCCGGCGATGAAAAAGGCGGGAGAATCCTCCTCGCGGGAGAAGAGCTTCGCCTTCAATTGCAGCAAGCGGAAGAGAAGGCGGCCCTCCTTGACTCGAGATTGGTCGCCGAAGGGCTGACGATCTCAAAGTTGAAAGAGTCTCATCGGCTTCTAAACGAGTCCAACCGGGCTATCCAAGCCAAGATGGATGAGACGAACGACCTCTACAATGCTATGAAAAGGTCGAAAGACGCCATCAAGAAAGATACTCGGGAAGCCTTAGACGCGGCGAAGCTTGATGAGAGCCGGACGGTGAAAGCCATGGAGGAATACAAGGTGTCTGATCAATTTTACCTTGATCTCGTTGAATCCGCGGCCGTCGGGTGGAACCAAGCCCTCAACGCATGTTCTCTTTCGAAACATAGAGACGGGACCGCGTAGGTCCGTCTTGCCTGAATTTGGGGGCAGATACTAATTGGTGCTATCCGTCCACCTCTCCGAAGATGCTACGTTGATTTATGACACCATGTATCGAAGGTTTAAACGGATGCGGCCGATATAGCAGATTTCGTCAGATTCTCCCTCGTTGAGGGCTTTTTTTTATTGTGGGGACGCTCTTTCCTGCAGGCGCAAGCCCCTGCAGTTAATTACGCTACCGCATCGCGGTAACCAATTTCTCCTTCTCCAGACGGTCACTTCGTGTCGTGGGTATTTGTTTTGGTTTTGGTTGCCCGTGGATTGTATACGGAGACTAATTTATGTTGTCGCCCGTAGGGCGTGGATTAGTCCAAATCCGTATTTTCTTAGATTTGGGTTTGGGGGTTGGGTTTAAGGATACGTTAGTCTCATTTGAGACTAAGATCAACTTAAACTTATGTTAAGGATACGTTAGTCTAATTTCAGACTAAGATCAACTTAACAGTTTGTTAAGGACATGCTAGTCTAATTTTAGACTAAGGTCAACTTAACCATTTGTTAAGGATACGTTAGTCTAATTTTAGACTAAGATCTACTTAACATGATCATTTAGATCCAACAAAAGAGCATTTGGGCTCTATTTTTTTAGTTTAGGGACTTTGCGGTCAATTACCAGTTTAAGGACATGGTGGTCCAATATTAAGGACATCATAGTCCATGGGTTTAAAGGACCCCACAGTCCGAGATTAAGGACGTCATAGTCCATAGGTTTAAGGACCCCAAAGTCCAAGGTTAAGGACATCATAGTCCATGGGTTTAAGGACCCCACAGTCCAAGGTTAAGGACATCATAGTTTATGTAAAATCTGGTTGTCGAGACCCGTCACCTCTCTGAAAACGTTAAAAGATTACAACGACATATATCAAAGGAGTGAAGAGATGTACCCTTGAACAAATATTGGTTAGGAAATCTGTAATTGGATTGATTTAAGGGTCGTTAATCTCGTTTGAGACTATGATCAACTTAAACGTTTGTTAAGGATACGTTAATCTAATTTTAGACTAAGATCTACTTAACAGGATCATTTAGATCCAACAAAAGAGCATTTGGGCTCTATTGCGGTCCAAGTTCAGATGCAAGCATGGGTTTAGAAATGCACCAAATAGTTATTGGTCATCGGGACCCACCACCTCTCTGAAGACGTTGAAGAATTACAAAGACAAATATCAGAGGTGTGAAGAGATGTACCCTCGAACCAAATTTAATTGAAAGGGCTCTGGGAATTATTTTAAATATCATATGAAATGACCAATTTTTGAAGACAAAAGTGTGTTTGAGGTTCAGTCAAAAGGGGAATCTTGCCTCTGGAAGACTTGGCTAGTTCAAGCTAAGATTGGCTTGGATATAGTGTTAAACACTAGAGTAAACTCAGCTATTACGTGCTCCCACGTGATACATACAGCGCCCAAAATAGTGTTAAACACTAAAAAAAGGAAGCGCTCGCGTGGGGTCACGTGGGGCGCTTGAGTGTTGGGCCCAAACTTCCCTTATCTTATTCTCAGAATATTTAAATAAGTGTTAAACACTTTTAGTCTTCACGGCCATCACGTGTGGGCACGTGATGGGTATTCATGCACTGGATATTGAAAGGATTTGCTAGGGGTCACGTAGGACATGTGAGGGCGCCCATGCATTGGATTTTAATTCTTCAGTTCTTTCCATCTTCTCTTTTTTAAAGAGGCGTTTGTCAGGGATCACGTGGGGACACGTGAAGTGCCCTAGATCAGTACTGCCTTTGGTTTTGTTCTCTTTTATTTTGAGGGTCACGTGGGAGCACGTGAAGCATTGCCTCCAAGCTTATTCTTTCTCATTTTGAGGAGTCTGTTTAAGGGTCACGTGGGGCACATGAGCATGCGTTATTCATTCCTTTTTGTTCGTTAGGATGAAGTGTCACATGTTAATCATGTTGGATACTTAATCTTTACATGCATGGAGAGCTTCAAGTCTCTTGTTTTAAGAATTAAATTGTTTTATAGGGTTAAACCCTAATTTCATTTTAGAGGAATTAAATTCCCATGTGTTTTGAAAGAATTAAATTCTTATGTAGGGTTAAACCCTAGTTTCATTGGGAGGAATTAAATTCCTATGAATTTGGAAGAATTAAATTCTTATGTAGGGTTAAACCCTAATTTCATTGGGAGGAATTAAATTCCTGAAAACTTAAATTCTCCCTCTAAGTTTTGGATCTGCATGGCAGAATCTCCCCGATGAGAATTAAATTCTCAACTTGTGGGGAGATCTGCTTCTGCAAATCATCAACCAAAATAAGAACTAAGTTCTTATTCAGAAGAGTTAAACTCTTAATTTGAGAATTAAATTCTCTTTTTGTTTTATGGAGCTTAGATCTCTTTCCCTTTCTCACATAGGGTTTTTTTTTTCTGAAGAGAACTTCTTTTTCTCTCTTGAGAATTAAATTCTCCTCTTTTTTTTCTCTCTGTTGTTGTATATTTCCCCAAAAAAAAGTAGATCCTCATCTCTTCTCTTCTTAACTTCTATTTATAGAAGAAAGAAAAGAATCAATTTGTTTAGTCAATCTTTCATTGAAAGATTTTAGTTGTTTTTTGTAACCAACATGATCTTTTAGATCATCCAGTGAATTTTAGTCACAATTGGATTTTTAATCCAAAAGATATTTTATCTGTTATTCCTGGCAAATTTCAGGGAAATCTTTCCTTGTATAAAATCTTTCCATAAATTGGTGATTTTTAATCACCATTGGATTTTTAATCCAACGGTGCTCCATTTTACAGAGCACCATCTTTTTTGTTTGGAAAGATTTAGAGAAATATTTTTCCAGTTAGGGTTTTTGATTCCCTCTTAATTAGAATTTAATTCTATTAATTCATAGATCTTTAGGAACCCATCACGTGTTGGCACGTGACCCCCTGATTAAGTATTTGACCAGAATTTAATTCTGTTGTTTTAAAGAACTCAGGAATTATCACGTGTCAGCACGTGACCCTTGATCACGTGTTGGCACGTGATGCCCCATTGGGTTTTTCCTTATTATTTTATTATACATTTAATTTTTTTCAGTGGATTTAAAGGCTCATCACGTGTTGGCACATGACCCCACTGATTAATTATTTTCAATTATTTATTTTATTCAGTGCTTACAGGCTTTACCTGTAAATGGTCACGTGTCTAACGTGATGCCCGGTCACTTGTGGGCACGTGATGCTTCATAACTTTTGATCCCGGATGAATTATAAGACCCATAATATATCAAATCGAAGGATTTTTCGAGATACTTTTGACACCATCAGAATTTAGCTGTTTCTCATTTGGGAGTTTGTCAAAATGCAGCCCGTAAAATACTAGTTCGTATTTTCTTCCTTAGATTACACGTGCATAGCATATTTGCTCATAACTTTTGATCCCGGATGAATTATGAAGTCCATAATATATCAAATTGAAGGATTTTTTGAGACGCTTTCGATACCATCAAAATTTAGCTGTTTCAAATTTAGGAGTTTGTCAAAATACAGCCCGGAAAATACTGGTTCACATTTTCTTAAATTTATCGCTGCCATTAGATACCTTGGGCTCTTTTGTGCAGAAAATTTTCTGGCGGGAACAACGCCGTCAAGGAATCTATGTCGGAGTTTGTCGATGGCGAGCTCCGTGCTAAGTTCCTCCTTGCCGAGGAAGCACCGCAGGGGGGAGGCGCCAAGCTGGCTGTAGGAGGCGAGGCTGTCGGCGGAAGCACCGACCCTGAGGTTGCCGTTTTGGCCCCCGATGGTGGCATCGAGCAAGGTGAGATCCTGGCCGAGCAGGCGGTCTAAGCTATCCCCCCTCTATGATTTTTTCCTTCTCTCTTATTTTAGAATTTTGTAAGCCTCCGGGCATTTTTGTAAGGCTGAGGAGCCCACAATACCTTTGTACTTAATTTTTGTAAGGCTGAAGAGCCCACAATACCTTTGTACATAATTTTGATCATAAATAAAGTATGTATTTTCCTTTGCTCAAATGTCTGATCATCCTGCAAGCACTTCAGCTCGTATGTCTTTTCATCTTGCAAGTACTTTTAGCTCGTAAGTCTCTTTATCTTGCTAGTGTTAGGCCGGTGTCCATCCTTTCTAGGTGACAATCGTTCATTGAGTATAAGTCGAACGATAGCCAAGTGTAGAAAGTTCTGTATCCTCCCTTTTCCCGGAGTCACGGTGGCGATTGTGCATCTAGTATGAGTCGAACGATAGCCAAGTATAGGAAGGTCGGTATCCTCCCTTTCTCCGGAGTTGAGGTGGTGATCGCGCATCGAGTATGAATCGAACGATAGCCAAGTGTAGGAAGGTCGGTATCCTCCCTTTCCCTGGAGTCGAAGTGGCGGCCGTGCATCGAGTATGAATCGAACGATAGCCAAGTTTGAATAGGTCGGCGTCACTCGATTATACCCGGTCGCCTCGTAATGAGGGCTTTAGATCCATAACGTATGTTGGGCAGGATGCTACCTGCAGTGGATGGGCCGAGCAGGAATCTGCTCGGCAGCCTCACGATGAGGGCTTTGGATCTACAGCATCTATTGGGCAGGAAACTATTCGCTGCGGATGGGCCGAGCAGGAATCTGCTCGGCGGCCTCATGAGGAGGGCTTTGGATTTACAGCATTGTTGGGCAGGAAGCTACCCGTCGTGGATGGGCCGAGCAGGAATCTACTCGGTGTCCTCGTGAGGAGGGCTTTGGATCCACTTCTTCGTAGAACAAGAATCTACCCCCTGTGGATGAGCCGAGCAGGAATCTGCTCGATGGCCTGGTGAAAAAGGGTTTGGATCCACAGCGTTGTTGGGCAGGAAGCTACCCGATGTGGATGGATCGAGCGGGAATCTACTCGGTGGCCTCATGAGGAGAGCTTAGATCCACTTCTTCATAGGGCAGGAATCTATCCCTTATAGATGAGCTGAGCAGGAATCTGCTCGACGGCCTTGCGAGGAGAGCTTTGGATCCACAGCATTTTTGGGCAGGGAGCTACCCGCTGTGGATGGACCGAGCAGGAATCTACTCGGTGGCCTCACGATAAGGTCTTTATATCCACAGCGTTGTTGGGCAGGAAGCTACCCGTTTTGGACGGACCGAGCAAGAATCTACTCGGTGGCTTCGCGATGAGGACTTTATTATCTCCCTAATATCTCCTTGGGGCATCGTTCAACCTTCCGTGACCCATATAAGTAGGAATGGCGATCGTCGCGGATGACACATGGCAGCACCATATCGGTAAAGTGCGATATTCCGTGATTTGCGTCTTTGTGTAAGTAAATCTAGGCCGTTGGAAGATTTTTTTGAGGCTATCAATACCGAAGGCATATTGGTTTCTTTCCAGTATTGCATTCCCTGAAGATGACCGGCCGTGTGTATACCATCAGGGAGATCGTTTCTCATGACGATGTATACTTTTATAATCTCGATCGTTCCGAGGAGACGTACGAGGCGGTGATAGGCTGCCTAGAGGGCCACTGTGGGCGCCTGCTTCCCGGCGATCTCCTCCCCTTCAAGTGCTAATTTATGCGATATGGAGAACTTCCCCGAGTCTGTACAACACCCTATCTCCATAGTTGATGGATGAGGCATTCAACAAAATGCACACTGTCCACGGGCTTGATCTGATCTCAAAGAGTAGGAAGGATGGCTCGGTGGACCTCCTTCTTGAGAGTTTCTAGCAAATGTTGGTCGTCGCATCTTGCTCGGTAGACGAGGATCCCGGGGGGTCCGTGGCTTCTAGGGTCCGTGAGTACTGTCGGAAGGAGAGGGTCGAGACTGCTTGGGCTCGGCTGGAGGAGCTTTCTTCGGTGTATCACCGACAATGTTTTCTTAATCCCCGTCCTCCTTTGTTGTAATTGTTGTAAGGATGGGGAGCCCATAATACCTCTTAATAAATAAATTTATCCTTTGTTGAGGTGCATTGTCTCTTTTTATCCCCTCGGTACATTTTATACTTTTTCCTAAAAAACCTTGGATTCTCGAAACCGAGAAAAGAAACAAAAGGCTAGAGCCCATGGCGGTGTAAAAGGTCTCTTCTGTGAGAGGACCTAGCTCAGGAGACTTAATTAAATGCCAATAGGAATTACATTATTTCAAAAAAGGGTACATGTTTATTTATACAACTTAAGTTTTTCGGCGTTATAAGGCCGAAGAAAGTTAGGCCCCCCGGCGTCCTGCAGGCAGTATGCTCCACCGGGCAACGCATCTGTTATGAGAAATGGTCCGTCCCATTTCGGGGAGAACTTATGTAGTCTCCCTTGGTCTACGAACTCGTTTTTTCGTAAGATCAGATCTCCCATCTTAAAGGCCCGATGTTTAACTCCGGCATTGCAGTAGCGAGCGGTTTGCTGCTGATAGGCGGCCGCTCTGATTTGCGCTCGATCTCGCTTTTCCAATAGGACGTCCAAGTTGCTTTGGAGCGCCAAGGTGTTAGCTTCATCGTCAAAGTGTTTGACTCTATAACTCAGCAGTCCAATCTCCGCGGGGACTATCGCCTCGGTGCCATAGCAGAGGCTGGATGGGGTTTCTTCCGTTGGTGTTTTCTTCGATATCCGCAACATCCATAGCACCCGCGGCAGTTCTTCGACCCAGCCGCCTTGCCTTCCTTCTAAGCGGGCTCTAAGACCGCGGATGATGCCTCGGTTCGCTACTTCGGCCTACCCATTGCATTGAGGATGTGTGACCGTGGCAAACATCATCAATATGTGGTAGTCGCTGCAAAACTCTTTGACTTTATCGTTTTCGAAGTTGGTCCCATGGTCGGTAACTATGCATCTTGGGATCCCAAATCAAGAAATTATATTGTTCTACAGGAACTTCATCGTAGAGGTGGCATCAGGTTTCTTGATGGGTACGGTCTCTATCCATTTCGTGAAGTAGTCCACAGCGACAAGGATGTATCTGTGCCCGCCTGGTGGGGAGTTAGCCCACCATATCCATCCCCCATTATGCAAACGGCCAAGAGAAACTGAGTGGAGTTAGTTCAGTGGCGGGGAGACGAGGTATGCTGCCGAAGAGTTGGCAGTTCTTGCATCTTCTGACCAGCTTCTCGGCATCCTGGTGTATTCTCGGCCAATAGTACCCTTGTAGTAGTGCCTATTGGACCAGGGTTTAGGCCCCTTGATATGATCCCCCAACCCCTTCATATATCTCTCGCAGAACGTAGTCAGCATTGTGGGGGTCGATGCACAAGAGCAAAGGCTGAGTGTATGAATTCTTATACAGGTTTCCGTTGCTCCAGATGAAATGGCGTGCTTTGGCCCGAAGCCGTCGAGCTTCTCCTCGGTCTTCGGGAAGTACACCGTCCTTTAGGAACTTCACGAGGGGCTTTCTCTAATCCCGGCCTTCTTCCTGAGTTGTGTAGATCTGGAGTGTTGCCTCTCCGTCTTCCATACTGGGCCATGGCAAGACTTTGAAGAGGATATTTCTTCTATGGTTGGCCGAATAGGAAGAAGCGAGCTTGCTCAAGGCGTCGGCTTGGGTTTTCAAGTTCCTGGGATTCTGCTCCACTTGGACTTTGTCGAAATTTTTTCAAAGCCTTTTTACTTCGTCCATGTATTTTATCATGAGTGGCTCCCAGGCTTCGAAACGCCCAGTTACTTGGCCAACGACTAATGTGGAGTCGCTGCGAACTCTGATGGTCTTCAGTCCTACCCCGGAGGTGATTCGCAGTCCTGCCAACAAAGCCTCATATTCCGCGGCATTGTTCGATGCTCTGAACTCGAGTTTTAAAGAGTAGTCCATTTCTGCTTCGTCCAGGCCATGGATGACCAGGCCAGCCTCACTCTCCTCCTCGGTAAAGGATTCGTCCATGCAGAGCACCCAGTCTGGGATAGGGTCGGGTACCTCTTCGACTGAGGGACGTGATTCATGGCCCTACGCTGCCGTTCCTTCTTTAGCGGGAATAGTGCATTCGACAACGAAATCTGCTAAGACCTGTGCTTTGATGGCTTGTCTAGGGCGGTATTTGATATCGAATTGAGACAATTCCTACCTGCATTTCTCCAGATGACCTGACGACTCGGGGGAGGCGAGAATAGACCTTAAAAGTCGCTCGGTGAGGAAGAGGATTGTGTGCGCTTGGAAATAGTGTTGAAGTTTTCTGGAGGCGACGACAAGTACCAGGACTATTTTCTCTATGGCCGGGTATCTTGTTTCTACATTCTTGAAAACATGGCTCACATAGTAGACCAGTCTCTGTATGCTTTCGCATTCTCTAACAAGCACCGAGCCTACAGCTTGGTCGGAGACGGCTAGATATAATAATAGCTCGTCGCCCTTGACCGGTCGGGTGAATAGCGGGGGAGTCGCTAAGTGTGCCTTAAGTTGTTCGAAAGCGTTCCGACATTCCTCAGACCATTTGAACTTAGAAATTTTCTTTAGGGCCTTGAAGAACGGGAGGAACTTTTCTCTGAACCTGGACATAAAGCGACTCGGGGCAGCCACCCTCTCCGTAAGGCGCATGATGTCTACATTGCTCTTGGGCGTTGCCATGTTGAGGATGGTGCTGATCTTTACTGGGTTTGCTTCAATTTCTCGATGGGTAATCATGAACCCGAGGAACTTCCTACTGGTGACTCCGAATGCACACTTAGCTGGGTTCAGCTTCATTTTGTACTTGCGTAGGACGTTGAATGTCTTGCCGAGGTCTTTAGTATGCCCGGCTGAGGAGACGGATTTTATGAACATGTCATCAACGTAGACTTCCAGGTTTCTCCCAATTTGTGGTTTGAACAGTTTGTTGACCAGGCATTGATACATGGCCCCAGCGTTCTTGAGTCCGAAGGGCATCACTTTATAGCAGTATACCCCCCAATCCGAGGTGAAGGCGGTAAGTTCTTCGTCGGCCGGGTTCATCCAGATCTGATTGTAACCGGAGAAAGCGTCCATAAAGCTCGGCAGTTCATGGCCGGTCGAACCGTCCACTAGCTAGTCTATCCAAGGAAGTGGATAGTTGTCTTTGGGGCAAGCTTTGTTCAAGTCCGTTAAATCAATACACATGTGCCATTTCCTGTTTACCTTCTTGACCATGACCACATTCACCAACCAATCTGAGTAATCCAGGTTCTTGATGAAGTTGGCTACGAGCAATTGATCTACCTCGTCTTCTATCGCCTTTTGTTTAACCAGCGCAAGGCTTCTCTTCTTTTGTCGAACGGGTCGGGCTTGCGGGTCGACCCCGAGCTTGTGGGAAATCACTTTGGGGTTGATCCCGAGCATGTCCGCTGGCGTCCAAGCGAATACGTCTGAGTTTCTCCAGAAGAAACGGATTAAGTCTTCACGGTGGTCCTTGATTGGCCTCAAAAACTATCTATTAACCGCAATCAAGAACGGCGTCGCTTTGCAGCTAGCCGGTGAGTACGGGTCAGTCCACAGGGATGTTGTGAATCTCCTAATCGTGCTTACGAGTTAATTCCGAAGGGTGTTCGGATTGATTATTAAATCTAAAAACCTAATTATTCTATACTACGATTATCTAGATCTAGTCTTGTTAGGGTTAGGTTTAGGGATGGTTTGGAAATGCAAGTAAATCTCAACACTTTCTATACCCAAATGAAGATCTATGAGGAGTTATGGTAATTATCAATAAAGGGGATTAGATCCATTCGGGAAGGTGTTTCCTTCCTCTAGGTTCTTATCCTTCCTTTAGAGATCCTTACCCTAACCTCCATGGAAAACACGCGCAACCTGGCCTTTATACTACGGTGTCATCGTTACCTCGAGGGGTAGGATGCCGTAGGGCGCGGTGTGTGCGTGTATGCATTGAGTCCTATTAAAAATATATGATGGGTAAGAAAGGGATGAGAGATCTCATCTCTCAAAAGCCTTCCCCAAAACTAACTCTAAACAATTATCTACGGTAATGAATTGAATCTACCTAGGGCAAAGAATTGAAATTTAAACTAGAGCAATTAAATAAAACTACTTACAGATGGCTCTCTTCAAACATCAACGCAGGGTTGTTAGATCTGAATTCATGAATTGAAAAGAGGCACCGATGCTCTCCAAAAGAATTCTGGAATTTATTATTAAAAGGAGGCATAGGGAGGCATAAGGTTTACAATAATTTAGAGTTCCTATTTATAGAGGATAGGAAACCCTAGGTTACATCTGATTCGCATGTCTACAATTACAACAATAGCCCTATAAAGACCAGTCAACGCCGCCACAAAAATATGATAAAAAGATTTTCTCCTGACTATACTACCCTGCCGCGGAACCGCGGCCCGAGGCATGGTTTGGCCGCGGTTCCGCGGTCAAAAAGGATGGTTGGGCTTTGAATTTTGGGCTTCAGATTCTTGTAATTTTAGGCTTCCTGTTTACATATGTATTTTCTCATATTGACTTCTGTTTCTTCTCCAGATCTTCACAGTGAATTGTAGTGAACTTTTAACCGTTCGCTTTGACATCTTGGACCTTGTATTGCCTTGTACTGATCTTTGTGTAGGCTTGATTAAGATCCTTCTATTTGTTGGTTGTAGTTCCACTTTTGCATCGTCTTTTACCTTTTTCACTGTTTTAGATCCAAGAACCTGTAACCTGTAATATGTAGCAGACATGTGTCAAAAGCACCTGTTTATTTATAAAAAGAATAAGAATGGGGAATATAATAATGCAATATTATGGTGTGAACAAATACCCCCAAACTTATCTTTTGCTCGTCCTCGAGCAAACTTATTTTTATTCACTAAAATCCTAACCGCACTTTCACAGGGAAACACGATTTCACTGAGCTCGTGCAACAAGCCGTTAAACCTCTAGGTGTCCCTAGTAGGAGGAGTGTTGTCTCCTGAGGGTTTTCAGCGGATACTACCCACAAAATCCTATCAATTCGGCCTATCGACTTTAATTCTCCAATTAGGTTTTCTAACAAGGAATTCTATTATCGTCGACTCGTAAATTATCCACCCATATTCTTCACACTTTCTCATCATTTAACTTAAGATTATATATGTTCTATAGACTTACTTAGCTTTCGGCATTTCTTAAGTTTTCCTTCTAGGGTTCCATCTCCACTTAGGAATTTCTATCAACTCTACTGAAGATACAAGTTCTATTCTTCACTCCTTTCTCTCATCTAAACTCCAATCACATACCCCTACGTGTGTGTATAATTCACCCCTACACTTGGAAATTCAAATCAAGCAATCGTACTCTTGTCCGTTGTCCAAAGCACTTCTTAATTGGTGAATTTTTTAAATGAATTTTGCTTACACATCCTTCATGCGACCGTTAATACTTCTTGAGGTACCAACAACCGATTACAAGATGTGTTTGCACATTAAAGCGTAATTCCTAGTCTTGCAACACCCAAGGCTTTTAGCAGTGACTCCCAAACCAGTTGGTCTAAGGCACTAGGTGATGAAGCACCCTCGCTAAATATTTTTCTATTTTTGCAGCCTTAAGTAATCACAAAAACCAGTGTTCATTTTTTTTCTTTTATTCACACTTGTATATTTTTTTTTTAATTTTTTTCGTACTAAGGACTTTAGACAAGAGATTTCAAGGTCTCTTCTACTATTCCAAGCTTCAAGGTGCGTGATTGTGCAATTTGTAGGGTATACATTTTCAGAATCTAGACTTAAGCTAGGAATTATTTTTCAAACTTATACTCTAATAAAAACATCAATACTTTTCCTTCGTTTCGACTTAGCCCAAGAAGTGAACCCAAAATTTGCCTATTCCTAAATAAACTATAAAGGCATATACTTTCTACCGTTAAACTTTAAGGAAGGTTATTTTTAAGGTTTTTAATTTATTAAGTCTAAGATCTAGTTGTTCCTAACTAGTTAACCTATCTGTCAAACTCAAGTCAAATAAGGCCAAAATTGAATACATTAATTTTTATAACTTTTGAAATTTTTCAATTTTTTTATGGGTTTTAAAATAAGTATGCAAAAAAATATACAAATGAATGCAAAGGAAGAAGACGTACCGAGCACACCCCCAAACTTAAACTTGACAGTGTCCTCACTGTCATGCCACACCAAGAGGGTTGAGAATATCGGCACTCCCCTGTTTATTTATTTACAATTTTTTTTGATTTTTTTTTTAATTTTATAGAAAAAGAAAACAAATATATATATACATATATACAACAGGGTTCCCCCAAACTTAAGCTTGGCCTTACACAAGCAAAAGGTTAGCGCCAACCATTCAAAAATCTTATCGTGGTAATGGTCGAGTTGGTGAAAGAATGGAGTGGAAAGAAAAGAGATGAGAAGCACACGAGACCGTGTGGAGGTAGAAACGGGATATAGTCTCGGTGGGGGAGAAGAATGGCGGAAAAGAGAAAGAAGTGGAGTACGATCTTGAGGGTGTAAATCGAGTGAATAGATTAGCGCAATTTGTGATAACCGATGTGTTAAAAGCGATTGCGCTAACCTATCAACCCGTCGAGAAATGGGGTCAAATCCCTCAAGATTCGCAAGAAAACATGGGTACGCCGAACTTGGTAGTGGAGATGAAAGCGTAACAGTCTCTTGTACGGTCGGAACGATAGGAAGGACGAAAGGGAGTGAATTAGGGATAGTCTCATTCTCACCGTAGTAAACTGTTTCGAACTTAAAAGATTCCATCAATGGTTCGAAACTACTGTAAGCAACCGAGTCTGATGGTTCAACTAACTCATTTGAAAATTCAAAGGACTCAAACTCAGGCGGTGAGTCATCAATATCGTCCGAAAAAGTGAAACACTCGTAAGTGTTATCAGCTGGGAGAACTGTGTCAAATTCAAAGGAAAATTTTTCAAGCTCACAGTCTTCAAGCATGAAACTAGGCGTGGTCGGAACGATGGAAAGGAGGGAGGGTGATTTAGTTAAAGGTTCAAGAGGATGACTTGGAAAATCCGACACATCAAAGAAAAATGGTCCAACCTCAATATTATCCTCAATACTCTCATCAATACTATCCTCATAATTCTCCTCAATATTTAGCTCATCCATGCCATTATCATCAAAATCAAGACGCATATGAAGTTCGGGAGAAATAATTAATGACTCGGGATGATGAATTGGACATAAAATTTCAATCAAATCGACAGGTTCATCATCCGAAATATTCCCGGCGTCTATATCCTCAATCAAGTGAAAATCAATATTGTCAGACACCTCATCAAAAACATGGATATTTATCAATTTAGGTTCTAGAGTGGAGGTGTAAAGGTCAAACGGATTAGGTGTGGTTTCACTCGAAAGGGGTTCCTCATAATCTGGCAAATCAAGCACTACAAAGTCGCACAACTCATCATTTTGGACACATGTTTGAAAATTGGAGTTGTTGGATTCAATTGGGTATGGGTAGGTTTGATTTGGAAATCCTCTCACATTCTCACTCTGTCCAACTGCCTCCTTATACATTGAATAATTTGAAGCTAGCGGGAAACTAGCTACCGGTTCACTAGGTTGTATAAGGGCAGCCATGGACGCTTCCGCATTCCTAATCATTTTGTTTGTTGCTAAGATATAAGCCTCCAACGACTGTTCCAAACTAGACATGGGTGGTGAGGGGGTTTCGGTAAAAGATTCGAAATTGTTTGGAGACTTGAGACTCCCAAAAAGCTGTGTAGAAACAGTGTCTAGTGAAGGTGGGAAAGTCGGGCAGGACTGGTAGGAAGTGGGTGGTTGGACAGGGGTAGGGTCAACATGTGGATAAAAAGGTGAATGGTCTTGTGGATCCCTAGAACTAGATGAGTGGAGAGGGGTGAAAGATCGGCTACGAGATTAAGCAATATGCTCAGCAATGGACATTGGTTTAGGAGTTACAGCAGAACTTGAAAAAGTGGTATCAACATATGAAGGTGGTAAAGGTTGACTTGGTTGACACAAAGTGGGTTGCAAAGTCAAACTGTTTCTCTTAGACGCTTCTATTTGATCTTTCAAAGAAATTTTTGGCACGGAGGGATCTTCCTTAAATCGACCGAAACAATTGACGTACGACGCAAAGTTAGGTTCGGGATACCAAAGTTCGGCTAGTGATTTATGATTTGGGGTACCCATGTTAGAAGAAAGGGGAAAAGAAAGAATGTAGGTGGTACAAGGATTTATTTGCGGCAAAAATTTGCAAGTTTTCTAAAAAAAAAATTCCTTTTTCTTTTTATCTTTATTTGGAAATTGTTGCAAAAAGATTTTCGAGAAAAGATATGCAATAGAAAAGATTACTTGCAATCAATTTCAATTTTAAGTGAGGCGCAAAAATCCTGCACAAGATTGTTATTTGGAAGGGAAAATATTTTTAAGCCGCAAAAAAAAAACAGTTCATGTGAGTTTTCTCTCTTCTCCTCTGCAAATCTCTGATATCTCCTCTGAAAAATCTCCTGCAGCATTCTTTGCGCTTTAAAAATCTTCCCCCTTCCAAATAACAAATCTTGTGCAGGATTCTTGCGCTGCGCATAAAATAAAAAAGATTTGATTGCAAGCGATTTACTGTTTTGCATATCTTTAATCGGATTTTAAGGGGCTTTTGACCAATTCAGATTGGGTGGGGATTTCATCACCTTTCCCAGGACCCCAGAAATCACTTAAAGTATTTTGCATTGACCACTATTAATTAAAAAATACTAGACTCGGCCCTAAGGACGTCGCGCTCAATAGGACAGAGGACTAGTTATAGGCATCAGTCGTTTATCCTAACCTGACTTTGCGGTGACTAGGCAAGTGTGTCAAGGCTAGTGGTTTTTAATTAGGCCCACTACTGTGGTTCCTTCCCTCTTACCTGGCACTTACCTGGCCGCAATTGGCGATGAAGAGGCGGTTTGAGGTTCTATTTCTAGCCCTTTGGAACGGTTAGGAGTTGTCTAGCTGACCTAGGTGACCCTAGATCTAGGCCTGATTGTGCATTTTTGGTTGATCGAAAGTGTGTCTTAGCCCTTTATCAAAAAAAAATTTTTTTTTTTGCAAACAGTTCCAAATATAAAAAAAGGAAAAAGGAAAAATCTTTTATAAAAACTTGAAAAATTTTGCCACTAAGAAATCCTTGCACCACCCAACCTTCTTTCTTTTCCCCTTTCTTCTAACATAAGAACCCCAAATCATTGTATTCTTTTCATGCCTCCCTGTGCCTCTTTTTATCAATAAAATTTAGATTTCTTTTGGAGAGCATCGATACCTCTTTTCATTTCAGAAATTCAGATCTGACAAGTCTTGTGTTGATGTTTGGAAAGAGCCATCTGTAAAGTAAGTAATTAATTTCAATTCTTGCCCTAGGTAATTTTTCATTCTCTGCCCTAGTATAAATTTAATTCCTTGCCCTAGTTAGATAGTTAGATCTTTAATTCAATTGCCCTAGATTAATTTAGTTTTTAGATTTAATAACTGATCCATTCACACCGTTTGGAATTAACTCGTTTGAGCGAGTAGGAAATTCACAACATCCCTGTGGACCGACCCGTACTCACCGGCTAGCTACCAAGCGACGCCGTTCTTGATTGTGGTTACTAGATAGTTTTTGACATACAATCAAAAAATATCTATTAACCGCAATCAAGAACGGCGTCGCTTTGCAGCTAGCCGGTGAGTACAGGTCGGTCCACAGGGATGTTGTGAATCTCCTAATCGCGCTTACGAGTTAATTCCGAAGGGTGTTCGGATTGATTATTAAATCTAAAAACCTAATTATTCTATACTACGATTATCTAGATCTAGTCTTGTTAGGGTTAGGTTTAGGAATAGTTTGGAAATGCAAGTAAATCTCAACGCTTTCTATACCCAAATGAAGATCTATGAGGAGTTATAGTAATTATTAATAAAGGGGATTAGATCCATTCGGGAAGGTATTCCTTCCTCTAGGTTCTTGTCCTTCCTTTAGAGATCCTTACCCTAACCTCCATGGAAAACACACGCAACCGGGCCTTTATACTACGGTGTCATCGTTACCTCGAGGGGTAGGATGCCGTAGGGCGCGGTGTGTGCGTGTATGCATTGAGTCCTATTGAAAATATATGATGCGTAAGAAATGTTAGTTATATGTATGCCCTAGAGGCCATTACTGTACATAGGATGTATATTGTAGTGGATGCTGGGACATATATAGGGAGGACTTTCTTGCTCGATATGATAGTATGCTATCTGGTTGATTTTTACCTTAACGTGTATACTGTTTGTCTCTCTGTTACATGTTGGTAAAGCCCTTAGGATGTGTACTTGACTACCTGGACTATGATGCGGATCATACTAGTGGGGACATGGTAGTCTATAAGTACATCCTTCAAAGTCCCTAGTCGTGGGTGTATCGAGACGGGGCATCGATATACCAGAGTAGACTAGCGTATACCTTCTCGACCCATATAGATGGGCGATGGATGATCCCATATCCATTGGTGTTTGACATCGGAGATGATATACGAGTGCTCAGTGGAGACTGGGTACACTGGACGGACTCGCCGAGAACTCCCAGATGGTATTATACCTTACGTCAGATGGCAGTTCTCTGGTGACACTGGTACAGAGTAGTCTGTTGACCCGAGATCGTCATAGAGTCTTGTGTGGTTCCCACTGTGCTTTGATTTCCATCTTACCACGTCCAAGAGGGCGTGCAAAACGGTGGTTTTTGGGTACAGTCCCGAGTCACATGGAGGCAATGAGCGATAGGAGGGGATTCGTCTCTCCCGGTATAGGGGGTTGATGTTGCGCTGTGTTCGATTGGCTATAACAGGAAATCCCTGGCCAGGGTTGCTGAGATTTACTGGTAAGTGTTACCAGTAGTTTCTCGAATTGTTATAGACCTCATATCGACACGACTTATCGAGCTATTCGGGTCTGACGTTTACCACCCCTAGGCGAGATATGCGACATATCAGACGATCAGACCGGACTGTACGGTAGTGTTACTGGTTGGATTCACTGGAGTGTGAGCGGGCTTGCTCGTCGATCTTCAGATCGCTCAATACCCGGGTGGCCGTTACGTTTAGCAGACCGCTTGCGGCTTGTGGGTGTTTGATATGATCATCACCTGCTGCCGGCGTATTGACGAGTCTTTAGAGTCCTACACAGAGGTTTCCTGGCTCAAGCGAAACGAAATAGGAGCGCATATGAGATATGTGCGGGACCGAGAATAATGCGTGTATGTGATACCGTATTCTATTCTTGCGATGAATGTATCGAATGGTTGTATGCGATATAACCTAGTTATCGAATCAAGTATTGATTCGATAAGCCGATACATAGGATACTAGTCGGTTATATGCGATATGACCGGATCGTTAAATCAAGTGTTGATTTAATGATTTAATGCATTATTATATATTTGATATATTAGTTTGCATCAACTAGTATCGGTTTACTTAAGATGGATATTCTCACTCGGGAGTGCACATTGTATATGTGATATACTTTTTGTGCACTTGATTGTATCATGTTTGATGATACATGTTATGCTAGGGTTTTTGTGTAAAGATCAAACCATGGTTACATGATAATGGTTAGGGTTTTGTTTTATTCTTTTATCTTATTTATTTATTCATTTTGGAATATGATAAGCATAAAAAGAAAATGGTTGCTAATTTTGTATTCTAGTTGAAGCTTCTTGAACTTTTGACTATGTGACCATTTTTGTCTCATGCTTAACCCTAACCACTTCATTTAACCTTAGTTTAGTCTCTACACTTTACCATGGTTATTATTATGATAAGTATCCTTTTTCTTTTCTTTTTAATTAACTTATCATAATACTTTCTTCTGCTTCTTCCTTGAACTCAAGAAAAAAACCTTGCACTTCATCAATGGTGGATTGATGAAATGAGTGAGAAATCCAATTCTAAAGTCTACCCACTTCCTATTTCTTCATCCTCTACCTCTTGCCAAGTAGTAGAGTGTGTTTCCTTCACGAGTTTTCATGGCTTGGTGAAGGTGGAGCTTGATCTAGCGATGCTTCGACGTAGATCATCTTCGGCATGGACATCGATGACCTAGCCCGTCCATTCTCCGATGAAGCCGACGCTAGAGCCCGGGACTTATTATGGACAGCGAGGAGACTTCATTGCGGAGCTATGGAGGTGGAGAACCGGATCTACAAAGGTTGTATTTCCGTATCTCTTAGTTAAGTGTTAACTAGTTTATTGTTTCGCCTAGAAATCTAGCCGACGATCCATAGTCTAGGGTTTCTCGGCACCGTATTTTTTGAAATTGGCATGGTTGATGCCTTATGAGACCTCATTAGGGTGCCTAGGAACCCTACAGTGGTATCAGAGACTAGCTAGAGCCTTAGGCGAAGTCCAGACGGAGTTTGAAGTCCTAACGAAACCGAAACCCCAAAATTTCCACGCTCTCTGGACTTTTTCTGAAAACGTGGATTTTTCCAAATTAAAAATTGCTAAAAAATTCAGCAGGGAAATATATGAGTTACGGCGCAAAATTGGACCCATGATTCATCCAAAACGGCGCGGAACCGCGGCAGAAGCCCAGCTTCTGCGGCGGTTCCGCGGCTAGGTGATGACGTCACCTTCCCAAAGTTGCACAGTAATTCCTATTTTAATATGCTGGGTTTTCTGGGAATTTTTAATATTTATTCAAGAGTTGAATTTTCTGGGATTGTTTTGGGGATTCGGTGTTTCGATCGGAGTATCAAATTTTGTCTGTGTGGTTTTCCGGATAAATTTCAGAATATGTTAAAAAGTTCGACCGGATATAAATACCCAATTTTTCCCCTGTCGGGAAATTTCCAAATGTTGGATTTATCCGTAGTTTAACGACGTTCTAAGTAGTGCAAGTAACTCGATGGACCCTCTAGAAGACAACAAACTTAACTCGATTATGTGACCGTCTTGAACTGCCCTTTGAACCTTCGGGTTTGGGGCAGTACGGCGTGCCACATGTGAGGCGTTGGCTTGACCCTTCTACGGCTGGACCGTTGGTACTGAGGCACGAACTGAATGTTGTTAGACTCATATTTCATGTGTTGATCTGTATCGGGAAAACTTGGGTGTTCGATTGTTCGATCGGAAAATTTAACATTTTCTATTTATCCGGAATGTGATACAATAATTGGAATTCACAATAAGTTATGAGATAACTGAATGAATGTTATGAACATAGCAGTTTAGTCTCACTTGATCGGTTGCCACGGAATTTTGATGTGATCAAAAGTCCGTCGCAATCACGTAGCGTACGCGGATATTCGCCGGACAAACTTAATAGACAGCTACATCCCATAGCCCCGACCAAGTGACTGTAGGAGAACCCCGTCGCCGAAAGCATCAATCCGGGTGCTCGCGGTAGCGATGTTCCGCCTTGGTGCACTTCGTCGACGGTATCTGGGGTGCGGCCGCCTACTGAAGTTTGCGACGAGTATTCGATCAGGATGTCGGGAATCTTGTTGAATTGCCCGACTTGATATTGAAAAGTGTTTTCGATTTTGAGACTAAAATGCGGGGTTTATAATTGTTAGGCATGCGATATCTAAGTAATTCATTTGGTCAGGCATGCGATGTCTGAGGTGGTTGCGGATTCCAACTGTTGTAGTTTTACACTTTCTTTTCTGTGACCGTAAGTGTAATATGTGGTATCGCCGGTTTCGTTGCTATATGTCAACGACAATTGGGATGGACATATTTACTTACGTTGATGACATGTGATATTATGTGTTGCTGGATATGTTATATTGGATCGTCGTATTTGAATAGCCGGGGTTTTTTATGTGAGATGAGTGTTTTTCATTTTCATTCATGTAAAAACTTGTATGTAATATTCTTTTATTAGGGCACTTTCAGGTTGCGGAAGTTGTCACCTTTTGTATATTATTTACTTTTCCGCACTAGGATAGACCCAAGGAGGGGAGCACAAGTAACCGGGTTCTGGAGTCCAGTGGGAGACCAACTCGAGGAGTCGAGTCCGGGTCTCCTAACTCTAGAATTGGTAGGGTTGCTTGCCGCTCTAGTAGGGGTCTTGGGGTGTGGGTTTGGCTATTCATCACGACCGTGGAATCCGTATTTTATACTGGCTCGTATTGAAAACACGGATGTCCTAGTATATCCAATATTTCATATGATTCTTCTGCTGCGATATCTGTGATGTGATCATGTGATGTTCTGTGATAGATACTTTATATAGTATATATGATATATTATATAGATGTTACTTATGTTTTACACCCGCGCTAGCCCTGTCCCGCTCTGTCGTTAGTTACCTAACCTAACGGTGCACGAGGGGACATCGAGGCGAATGCAAATGGCATAAGTGTACGTCGTATTTATCTGTGATGTTTAGGTACTTAAATGATGGGATTTCATTATGTAACACCCGAGCCCAATAATACAATTTCTGGTTCTAGTTGAGTGTTATACTTTGCTCATTTCAATTATCCTGGTTGTTTGGTGCTTTTTGCTAAATTTTAACCGGTTAGGTCATTTTGGCATATAACAAATTTTAACACCTAAAATGAAATTAAAAATATCCATGTTGGCCTACTCGTCGCCACTAGTCGCGTGGTAGCGTCCGCGCGTCGAGATTTCGTCCCGTTCGGTGAAACGGGCAAGTTTGGACGACTACGCGCGCGTGCAAGTGTCCGACTTGGGGGCATGCATTTTAATCATAAAACACCTCATTTCAAAATTTGGAACTCGCTTAAAATCCTATAATTTGAATTTGAAATATTTGGGCGCAAACCGGGCGCGATTTGGAAATGTTTCATTTAGCGCCGAAATGCCCATTTAATTAAATATATTTAAACCATATAATATATATATTTCTGTTATACAATTAACGTATAAATCTTTTTATAATCTTTAAAAATTTTCCTTTTAACTCCCGTACGCCTCCTCAGCCAATCACGAGGGAATAAATCCCTCGTGGGCCCCACCAACTCTCTCTCTCTCTCCGCCTCTCAATCTCTCTCTATCTCTCTCTCTAACAATCTCTCTCTCTCTCTAATCTTTTTCTCTCTCTCTCTCTAACAATCTCTCTCTCTCTCTATCTTTTATAAACCCACGTCCTCGTCTTCACAGAACCCATCGCGAACCTCACCGAACCCTAACCCTAGCTTCCTCGTGCCCTCGCCGTCGACCTCCCCGCGACCTCGCCGTCACCGTCCTCGCCTCCACAGCCTAACCGCACCCCCTACCTCCTCTCCTCCCTCCTTCAGCGCCTGCAACCCAACCCCGACGCCACCTCCTGCACGCGGTGCCCGCCGTCGCCGCCGCCTCCCATCGCCGACGACGCCAGAGACTTCCTCTCTTCACCCTCGTCCCGACCTCCCCATCTTCCTCCTCCTTCCCTCGCCGGCGCTGCCACAAACCCGAGCCCAACCCTAACACCAACCCTGTCACCGGGAAACAGCGCCGTCGACCCTCGCCGTCGTTGCCAGAGCCACCGCCGACCACCTCCTTCTCCCCCTGAACACCAGAGCAGGCCAGCACCCCCTCTACTCACCGCATCATCCGATTCCAGCGACCTCCAGCAACCTTCAGCCTTGCTGCCGCCGTCGCTGCCTCGCCGGCGCCCCATCGCCGTCGAACCCGTCGTGGTTGCCACCTGGTTCTTCCCTGTAAGCATCTCTTTACCTTTCCATTCGTGTTAACCCCCTCGCTGGTCTTTAGTATACGTGTATCGTATTTTGCTAACTTGGTCGCCGTTTGACATTTCGCCGGATTCCGGCCGTGCCGACGTCTGGACCCGACTCTCCAGCGAAGTACTCTGGTCCGTGTGGTCCCGCTGTTCGCTGTTTGAACTCGATCCGTGGCCCGTGCATCCGTCTCGTGTTTTCCGCCGACGTTGCATTCGTGTTTTCCGGTTTGCGAAACCGTCGAGGCAAGTATCCGAATACTTGCTCTAACATGCTAATATACATGATCGAGTCTTGCTATGCATTGAATATCATATTATTGAATATATAACAACACAGTGATGGTGATATCGATAGTATAGTATAGCTTAGAATTGATGGTTGCAATTATCTTTAATATTGAATCAGTAAAGTAGCTTCGTGTAATTAATTGGTCTGCTATTAATCCATGCTTTAACTAACTAAACCAAGTAGAACGCCCTTGCTTAATTTGTTAGATCATCCATGTGACTATTATCTATGCTTTAGTTTTAATTTCATATAGCTTCATTGCCTTACGTTATTGATATTGCTTTACCCTGTGATTATTGCACCCCAAGGGTGCTTGAACCTGTTAATAAAGATAATACAAAGCACCATTGTGATTAAGTGACTATTATTGCCGTTTACTTTAAATTCTTGCTGCTGTTCATTGTTCGATTGTATACCTGTTGTGAGCACATACTCGATTGCACTACATATTGACCTGACCTTGCTACACATGACATATATATACATACCGACTCAACCTGTTGTACCATGACCTGACTTGTTACCTGATCTCATGCCTAATGCCAACAAACCTGACTTGGGGTCCTCATGGACCATTCCTGTTGTCTATCCAGACAAACCTGACCTGTTACCTGATCCTTTGTTGGCATTAGTCCTCGATCACTGAATACCTGACCTGACATACATGGCTTGGGGGTATGGGGAAATCAAAGGTGAAACCGACTTGTAACTCAACAGTTCGATACCTGTTCTGATCAGTCTTACGGGCTTGGCCAGTCCGGGAGTGACGATGCTGACATCACTCGTCCATCCTGCTACCTTTTACTGCCTAGCGGCACGTCTCGGATTCAGCCCCGAGGGTCTTGACCGTGATCCCGGGCATGCACGGGATACTATTGAGTTACATCGACGAGTCATCAATTGATTTCAAGGACCATAGAGTAGAAACCTGATAGGACAGTTTAGTTACCACTGCACATTACCCTGCACTGTTATTTCATAGTACTGCTTTATTCATTTTCATCCCTGCATTGCTTATTACCATGTTCATATTATATTATTGGTTGACATGACGCGCTGACGTCTGGGTTTTGCATGGCCCAGATTCCTTACCACTGTCGACGACCGAGCAGGAGTACTTCAGCCAGCAGGCTGATCTGTGAGTCCCATAGTGTTTAGTTTATTTATTTCATTTCATTTCCAGATGTGAGCCCGTATTATGGGACGTACTGTTTATTTATTGTATTGGATCATTTGCTTCCGCACTTATTGTTTATTGACTCTTGTTATTATGGATTTGGACATGTGTTAGATTAGTTTATTTATATTGTTCTTGATATCTCTACAACCGTAATGTGACTGTGGATGGATACTTCCTACCCACAGGTAGCATGGTTGGCTATGTTACGTGCCCAATCTTGCGTACTCTGGGAAGCGGGGCGTGACATGGTTCTTTTGGTATCAGAGCCATAGGTTAGTTGGGTTGATTCTTTTGTAGTTGGGTATTGTACCCGATACACGAATCAGAATACCCGTGATTAGAAAACATGTCCTGCCACCTTGACCGTTTTACCATCCTTGAATCATTCTTCCGGATCATGTCGACATGCAAACTTACTTTGCATTTGTCAACTCGAAAACCTAATTTCTTGTTATCTCTAGGACTTAGGCGACTTGGGTGGAGTTAAGTAATTGCGGCTATGATACCGCGGCATAGCTACAATGCGGTACTCTATTTAAGTATCTTGGAGTTCTAGCCTTGATTTATATATTGAATCTATCATCATGCTAATGTTGTTTGTTTTGGTTTCAGAACCATGGCAGATAAGAATTTCAAGACGTATCAGAGGCGCGTGGATGAAGCCGCCATGTTAGGAGTGATACGTGGGATGTTGGAGAATCAGAAGAGGCAAACTGAGCTGATCCAGCAGCAAGCAGATTCATTTCAGGAGGGTATGCAGGCCATTCGGCAGTCTGTGAACACCGCTGTAGCAAAACCAGTTGACCGAGTAGGGACAGTGGCAGATTTCAGACGGTTGGGTCCTACTACTTTCACTGGTCTGGAGGAGCCGTTGCCATCCGAGCAGTGGCTAGTGGACACGGAGAATTTACTGATTGCGGCACAGATCCCAGAAGACAAGAGAGTTGATGTGGTGCGCATTCAGCTGGTGGATTACGCCCGAGAGTGGTGGCTTGTGGAGGATACCCGCTTGCCCAAGCCAATCAGTTGGGCGTATTTCTCTAAAAGTTTCTTGGAGAAGTTCTTCCCGCGGACTGCACGGGAGGAAATGGAAGAGAAATTTATTGGGCTAAGACAAAATGGAGCAGCTGTGGATGTACATGCAGCGGAGTGGACGAGGCTCAGCCGCTTCGCTGGACCCTTGGTCGCCAACGAGGCAGACAGGGCGCGAAGGTTCTTGCGCAGTTTGGATGTGGACATCCAGAGGCAGATTGTCTCCCTGGGTTTGACCACTTTCTCGTAGGTTCTTACGGCAGCCAGAGAGCAGCAGAGTTTAACGGGATTGAAGGGGAACCTGCAGCAGACAGCAGTTGCGGCCAGGAAGCCTGCATTTGTACCTAATCGAGATCATGGGCACAGAAGTATTCCAGTGGACCGTCGAGGCGTAGCACCCATGAAGAAGCCTGTGATCGTTGACCGAAGGAAGAACGTGACCTGTGACTACTGCCACTTACCTGGGCACGTGCATAAGGAGTGTAGAAGAAGACTGGGACTTTGTCTGGTGTGTGGAGCGTCCGATCACGCAGTTGGTGCCTGTCCGTCGAAGCTTCGCACGAGAGATGATATACAGAAGCCTCCGCAGAGACCGTTCCAAGGGCAGAAACAGCTGACTCATGGACCAAATCAGGCTCGAGCTTTCACGTTGACAGCTGAGGAAGCTAAGGCATCAGGAGAAGTGGTTTCAGGTACTTTACTCGTTCATGGTTTTCCCGCATTAGCATTATTTGATTCCGGAGAATCCCACTGTTTTATGTCATCCAAATTTATAACTACACACTCGATTACCTGCACGACCCTGTCTAGTTTTTGGGACATACACACTGGGAATGGGAAAATCATAGCTAGTAAGGAATGTAGAGATTGTACAGTTGTTGTTTGCGGAAGGGAGCTCTTTGCAGATTTCTTGGTGATAGATACGGGCAGCTATGAAGTTGTCTTGGGAATGGATTTTCTTGGCACTTTCCATGCCCATATTGACTGTAGGGCAAGGAAGGTAATTTTCCAGATTTCCGGACACCCTGAGTTTACCTTTACTGGGGGAAGCAGCTCTGCCGGGCCAGTCGAGTTTAGGGCTAGGCCGACAAACAGTGTTCTTGCGACAATGGAAGTGGATAGTAATGAAGAGCCGGCAGTTGTTCGCGACTTTATGGATGTATTTGAAGATATATCGGGCTTACCGCCGAAGCGAGATGTGGAGTTCACGATTGACCTTATTCCTGGTGCAGCGCCAGTATCGAAATCTTATTATCCGATGGCAGCAGTGGAATTGGAAGAAGTTAAGAAACAAGTTGGTGAATTACTCGAGAAGGGTTGGATTCGAAACAGCAACTCGCCTTGGGGAGCTCCAGTTCTTTTAGTAAAGAAGAAAGATGGCACGAGAAGGATGTGCATTGATTATCGAGAATTGAACCGGGTGACTATTAAGAACAAGTACCCGATCCCTCGCATTGGAGAACTTTTTGAGCAGCTTAGTGGCGCGAGGGTATTCTCGAAACTGGATTTGCGATCAGGATATCATCAGGTCCGAGTGAAAGCAGAAGACATTTGCAAGACGGCGTTTCGAACTCGATATGGACATTTCGAGTATCTGGTGATGCCCTTCGGAGTGACGAATGCGCCGGCAATATTCATGGATTTGATGAATAGGATCTTTTCACCATTCTTGGACCAGTTTATTGTGGTATTCATTGACGATATTCTGGTGTACTCGAAGAGTCCGGAGGAGCATGCTGAGCATTTAAAGATCGCACTACAGACGCTGAGACAGGAGAAATTATTCGCGAAGATGAGTAAGTGCGAATTCTGGCTGGAAGAAGTGAAGTTTCTGGGGCATGTCGTGTCGGGCGATGGAATCGCCGTCGATCCCGAAAAGATTGCAGCAGTTCGAGATTGGCCTATTCCAAAGAATGTTGCAGAGATAAGAAGTTTTCTTGGACTCGCCGGGTACTACAGGAGATTTGTGGAGAACTTCGCTCGTTTGGCAGAGCCGTTAACCAAGCTTACGCGCAAGGAGGTACCGTTTGTTTGGACGGATGGTTGTGCATTGGCCTTCGAGACGTTGAAGCAGAAGTTGATAACCGCCCCTATCCTAACTGTACCGGATAATTCGGGAGGACTGGTGATTCACAGCGACGCATATGGAAAGGGATTGGGATGTGTTTTGATGCAGAATGGGAAAGTCGTAGCTTACGCATCGAGACAACTGAAGACTCATGAGAAGAATTATCCGACTCATGACTTGGAGCTTGTGGCCGTGATCTTCGCCTTGAAGATTTGGAAACACTACCTTTTGGGCGAGAGAGTCCAAGTCTTTACAGATCACAAGAGTTTGAAGTATGTGTTCACTCAGAAGGAGTTGAACATGAGGCAACGCAGATGGTTGGAGCTGATGGCCGACTATGACCTTGATCTTAAGTACCATCCGGGAAAGGTTAACGTCGTGCCGGATGCGCTTAGTCGGTTACCAGCGATTCAGGTATTGACTGCACAGAGGGAGATCATCGCGGAATTTCGAAGATTTGACTTGGAGGTTGTGCTACCACATTCTACGGGGCAGTGGATGCAGTTGCAAGTACAGTCGTCCTTAGTTGAGAAGATTAAAGCGACACAATCGCAGGATCCTAGACTGCAAAGGTTTCGAGAGCAGGTTGAAGCCGGACTACGAACCGATTTACTGATCCACGAAGACGGTTCGTTGAGATATGGTAGCCGTGTGTGTGTGCCAAAAGGGGATGTGCGTGAAGAGCTTATGAAGGAGGCACACAGTTCAGCTTACTCTGTACATCCAGGAGGGCCAAAGATGTACCGAGATATTCGACAGCACTTCTGGTGGGAAGGTATGAAACGGGAGATTGCTCGCTTCGTGGCTAAGTGCTTGGTGTGTCAGCAAGTCAAGGCTGAACACCAAAGGGTTGCTGGTTTGTTGCAACCACTTCCGATTCCTCAGTGGAAGTGGGAACATATAACCATGGATTTCGTGACGGCTTTACCGCGGAGTCCAAAGGGCAACAATGCAGTATGGGTGATTGTCGATCGGTTGACCAAGGCAGCTCACTTTATTCCTTTTCGGGTTGGTCAATCGACGGAAACTTTGGCAGAGCGGTACATGCAGGAGATTGTAAGATTGCATGGAGTACCGGTGAGCATCGTGTCCGATCGGGACACTCGGTTCTTGTCGCACTTCTGGAGGAGTTTACAAGAAAGTTTGGGGACTCGATTGAAGTTTAGCACAGCTTATCATCCTCAGACTGATGGACAATCGGAGAGAACGATCCAGACCCTTGAAGATATGTTGAGGGCTTGCATGTTGGACTTCAAAGGTTCTTGGGAGGATCATCTACCCCTGGTGGAGTTTTCGTACAACAATAGCTTCCAAGCGACTATTCAGATGGCTCCGTTTGAAGCGTTGTATGGTCATAAGTGCCGTTCACCTGTTTGTTGGGATGATGTTCGTGAACGAAGGTTACTAGGACCAGATTTGGTGGTACAGACAGTCGAGAAGGTGAATACAATCAGGAAGCATATGAAGGCAGCTCAAGACAGATAGAAAAGTTGGGCTGACACGTCAAGAAGACCTCTAGAGTTCGCCCTGGGTGATTTAGTATTCCTGAAGATATCACCGACTAGAGGAGTGATTCGCTTTGGGAGTCGGGGAAAGCTTAGTCCTCGATTCGTTGGACCCTTCGAGATATTGGAGCGTGTTGGGGAGGTAGCGTACCGTTTGGCGTTACCACAGTCATTGGCAGGAGTGCACGATGTGTTTCATGTATCTCAACTACGGAGGTATGTTCGTGATGAAACTCACGTCTTGGATCATTTGGAGTTGACTGTACGGGAGGACCTAACTTTTGAGGAGCGACCAGTTGAAATCAAGGATCGAAGAGAAAAGGTTCTTAAGAACAAGATTATCCCTCTTGTGCTAGTTTCTTGGGGTAATCAATTGCATGGAGAATCCACTTGGGAGCGAGAAGACGAGATCCGGCAGAAATTCCCTCACCTTTTCCTGTAGTTAGCTATCTTGTATTCTTGGAATTTTGAGGACGAAATTCATTTTGTAGTTGGGTATGATGGAACACCCGAGCCCAATAATACTATTTCTGGTTCTAGTTGAGTGTTATACTTTGCTCATTTCAATTATCCTGGTTGTTTGGTGCTTTTTGCTAAATTTTAACCGGTTAGGTCATTTTGGCATATAACAAATTTTAACACCTAAAATGAAATTAAAAATATCCATGTTGGCCTACTCGTCGCCACTAGTCGCGTGGTAGCGTCCGCGCGTCGAGATTTCGTCCCGTTCGGTGAAACGGGCAAGTTTGGACGACTACGCGCGCGTGCAAGTGTCCGACTTGGGGGCATGCATTTTAATCATAAAACACCTCATTTCAAAATTTGGAACTCGCTTAAAATCCTATAATTTGAATTTGAAATATTTGGACGCAAACCGGGCGCGATTTGGAAATGTTTCATTTAGCACCGAAATGCCCATTTAATTAAATATATTTAAACCATATAATATATATATTTCTGTTATACAATTAACGTATAAATCTTTTTATAATCTTTACAAATTTTCCTTTTAACTCCCGTACGCCTCCTCAGCCAATCACGAGGGAATAAATCCCTTGTGGGCCCCACCAACTCTCTCTCTCTCTCTCCGCCTCTCAATCTCTCTCTATCTCTCTCTCTAACAATCTCTCTCTCTCTAATCTTTTTCTCTCTCTCTCTCTAACAATCTCTCTCTCTCTCTCTATCTTTTATAAACCCACGTCCTCGTCTTCACAGAACCCATCGCGAACCTCACCGAACCCTAACCCTAGCTTCCTCGTGCCCTCGCCGTCGACCTCCCCACGACCTCGCCGTCACCGTCCTCGCCTCCACAGCCTAACCGCACCCCCTACCTCCTCTCATCCCTCCTTCAGCGCCTGCAACCCAACCCCGACGCCACCTCCTGCACGCGGTGCCCGCCGTCGCCGCCGCCTCCCATCGCCGACGACGCCAGAGACTTCCTCTCTTCACCCTCGTCCCGACCTCCCCATCTTCCTCCTCCTTCCCTCGCCGGCGCTGCCACAAACCCGAGCCCAACCCTAACACCAACCCTGTCACCGGGAAACAGCGCCGTCGACCGTCGCCGTCGTTGCCAGAGCCACCGCCGACCACCTCCTTCTCCCCCTGAACACCAGAGCAGGCCAGCACCCCCTCTACTCACCGCATCATCCGATTCCAGCGACCTCCAGCAACCTTCAGCCTTGCTGCCGCCGTCGCTGCCTCGCCGGCGCCCCATCGCCGTCGAACCCGTCGTGGTTGCCCCTGGTTCTTCCCTGTAAGCATCTCTTTACCTTTCCATTCGTGTTAACCCCCTCGCTGGTCTTTAGTATACGTGTATCGTATTTTGCTAACTTGGTCGCCGTTTGACATTTCGCCGGATTCCGGCCGTGCCGACGTCTGGACCCGACTCTCCAGCGAAGTACTCTGGTCTGTGTGGTCCCGCTGTTCGCTGTTTGGACTCGATCCGTGGCCCGTGCATCCGTCTCGTGTTTTCCGCCGACGTTGCATTCGTGTTTTCCGGTTTGCGAAACCGTCGAGGCAAGTATCCGAATACTTGCTCTAACATGCTAATATACATGATCGAGTCTTGCTATGCATTGAATATCATATTATTGAATATATAACAACACAGTGATGGTGATATCGATAGTATAGTATAGCTTAGAATTGATGGTTGCAATTATCTTTAATATTGAATCAGTAAAGTAGCTTCGTGTAATTAATTGGTCTGCTATTAATCCATGCTTTAACTAACTAAACCAAGTAGAACGTCCTTGCTTAATTTGTTAGATCATCCATGTGACTATTATCTATGCTTTAGTTTTAATTTCATATAGCTTCATTGCCTTACGTTATTGATATTGCTTTACCCTGTGATTATTGCACCCCAAGGGTGCTTGAACCTGTTAATAAAGATAATACAAAGCACCATTGTGATTAAGTGACTATTATTGCCGTTTACTTTAAATTCTTGCTGCTGTTCATTGTTCGATTGTATACCTGTTGTGAGCACATACTCGATTGCACTACATATTGACCTGACCTTGCTACACATGACATATATATACATACCGACTCAACCTGTTGTACCATGACCTGACTTGTTACCTGATCTCATGCCTAATGCCAACAAACCTGACTTGGGGTCCTCATGGACCATTCCTGTTGTCTATCTAGACAAACCTGACCTGTTACCTGATCCTGTGTTGGCATTAGTCCTCGATCACTGAATACCTGACCTGACATACATAGCTTGGGGGTATGGGGAAATCAAAGGTGAAACCGACTTGTAACTCAACAGTTCGATACCTGTTCTGATCAGTCTTACGGGCTTGGCCAGTCCGGGAGTGATGATGCTGACATCACTCGTCCATCCTGCTACCTTTTACTGCCTAGCGGCACGCCTCGGATTCAGCCCCGAGGGTCTTGACCGTGGTCCCGGGCATGCACGGGATACTATTGAGTTACATCGACGAGTCATCAATTGATTTCAAGGACCATAGAGTAGAAACCTGATAGGACAGTTTAGTTACCACTGCACATTACCCTGCACTGTTATTTCATAGTACTGCTTTATTCATGTTCATCCCTACATTGCTTATTACCATGTTCATATTATATTATTGGTTGACATGACGCGCTGACGTCTGGGTTTTGCATGGCCCAGATTCCTTACCACTGTCGACGACCGAGCAGGAGTACTTCAGCCAGTAGGCTGATCTGTGAGTCCCATAGTGTTTAGTTTATTTATTTCATTTCATTTCCAGATGTGAGCCCGCATTATGGGACGTACTGTTTATTTATTGTATTGGATCATTTGCTTCCGCACTTATTGTTTATTGACTCTTGTTATTATGGATTTGGACATGTGTTAGATTAGTTTATTTATATTGTTCTTGATATCTCTACAACCGTAATGTGACTGTGGATGGATACTTCCTACCCACAGGTAGCATGGTTGGCTATGTTACATGCCCAATCTTGCGTACTCTGGGAAGCGGGGCGTGACACATTAATATGATTAATGAAATAAAAGAAACCTAAGATGTTGTAGAATCGAATTTCAAAATAAAACAGGTGGCTACAGTTCTTGCTTTGCACAGCGGTATATATGATATATCCTGCACCTTATTCGATAAGGAAAGGACCGAGATCCCTTCACCGGGAGTGACTCTTTTAGCAATAACTGGCAGATGCTACACACTCGGTTTGATTTTTGAGTGCTTTTAAGTGTTTTTGCTTTGCACGGTGATATATATGATATATCCCGCACCTCATTCGACGAGGAAAGGACCGACGATCCCTTCACCGGGAGTGACTCCTTTAGCAAAACTAGAAAAGCCTCAAAAGCACTCCATTTTAAAATCATTTGATTCTACAACGATATCAAGTTCATTACGCAATAGGTTTTCAGAAAAACCTGTCGTAGCCCTCCGTCATTTCAGATAAGTACTAGTTAGTATTCGTGCTGCGGTTGTTTGGCATGCGTCAAGGCGTAGTGTACGGTAGCTAACTAGTGCTTATCTGCTAGCATACAATGCGATTGGATTAGGGTATTCGTACGGCGTTGTTTGGCATGCGTCAAGGGTCGTGCGGGTGGGTTTAATTCAATCAAGAAATGTACGGGTTGACTTGACTAGCAGACTATGGGTTGTTTGGCATGCGTCAAGGTCATAGCGAGCTAGGGGCAAAATATTATCGGGAATTTCAAGTGTTGAAATTTGCAATGAGATTGCATACCTTCTATGAGATAGTTGGATCCCGATACCCGCTGTGAGTAAGAGTTACTCCTGGGAGAGTTTTACACATTACAATTAGCCGATCAAGTAGGTGTCTAGAAAGGTGTCAACGGGGTTACGCCTCTGGAAAAACGAGGTTTACATTAATTAGGTTCGTGCGAAAGCACGGGGGACCTCCCTCAAAGTACCGACACTGGCCTGGCTGAAAGATTGGCGAATTTGTAGTATGTAATTAATCCCGGCTAGTCTTTCCTTTTAGGATTTGAAGGAAGATTTGATAAAAAGCAGTGGGAGCCATCCTGATTAGATAAAATAATAACCAATCTATTCTTGCAAGAGCGCACGCTGAGTGTTTTCTTCTCTCTCTCTCCAGGTAGCGACCATATCACGCCTTAATCAAGATAATAAAACGGAATATTGACCGAACCCGCTTGTTATACTGAGCTGGGGAACATTGGTCCCGCTCCAACTTATAATTGTTATAAGACAAAGCAGGAAATTGGGGATTACCAGAATTCCCGTGCCGCCCAAACGAAGAGAGTGCATGTTGATGCATCATCTTCGGGTGTGTTCATTACAAAGAACTGTTTCTCTGTATCCTCTACGTCCTGGGTATGTGATACCAGATCAGGATCCCAGATATGTAATCTGTTACATAGGGCTACAGACAGGTAGAGAACTGAGATCGGGTGATAAGTTTCATGAGGCAGAAAACGGGGCAAGTGTTGCAGCCAGGTCTGTTGGTCACTGTCACCCTGTATTACAATACATTGATTCTGAACGAATGTTATTAGATACCGAACCTGATATACAAAATCATATCAGTCTCTTTATCAGTAAAGAAATGATAAAATTTTGTATTGTTGGATAATGTTTTGAACATTTCCTATATCAAAAGTTGATCGGCTCAGGCACGTTATCTAAAAGCATTAATGTTCTAAATCAAACCACAGTTCTTAGTATACGGAACACACACAAGAGGAAGAGTTCAGAAATGAACGAATCCTTCTTGAGGCATTGTAGACTAGGTCATATCAATGTGACCTGACTGGCTGGAGTTACATTTAGATGCATATTTAAATCAGTTTGAATTTACATCTTGTGAAACTCGCCAGTCATGTCACAAAGATAAGATGACCACAGCTCTGTTTATTAGAAACAGAGAAAGAGTTGGTGAACTCTTGGGATGATACATGTTGATGTATGTAGGTCCCCTGTCTACACATGCCAAAACTGGTTCTTTGTACTTCATTACATTCTCTGATAATCTCTCAAGATTCAGATCTATGTTCTTGTTGAAACATAAGTCCGAACCTTTTGAGATATTCACAGAATATAAGTTAGAAGTAGAGAACCAATACGGGTATAAGCATTATGTCCTTTGATGTGATCAAGGAGGAGAATACTTGAGCACGGAAATCCTGGACTATTCTAAAGGAGAATGAGATTCTCTCTCAGCATTACTCCTCCGTATACACCATGGCACGATGGTATATCGGGGCAGAGCAATCACACCCTATATGATATGGTGTGCTCTATGATGAGTATTACTGAGTCACCTATTTCCTTTTGGGGTTTATGCACTTGGGAAGTTGCATACCTATTGAATAAGGTTCGAATCAAATCAGTGCCTACCACTTCATATGTGATATGGAAAGGGAAGAGCCCATTTCTTAAGTTAGTTAAGATTTAGGGTTGACCAGCCTATGTCTAAAAACAAAATCTGGACAAGCTCGAGGCAAAGTCTGTTATGTAGAACTGGAAATGTTCCAGCTATACAATCTGCAGCTGATGATTTGATAGAACCAAAGGATTCAGTAGATACCAATGAACCTCAGCCTCTCCGCCGATCTAGTAGGGTTCCTCACCCACCTGAGAGATACTTCGGTTTCTCTATGACAGTGGGAGCGAGGATTACATCATGAGATGAGGACCCAACTAGTTTCGAGCTAGCCATCAGGAGTGAGACTCTGTGAGAATGGCTGGATGTTTATCGATCTGAGATGGAATCCTTATACACCAACAAAGTATGGACTTTAGTTGCTATATCTGAAGGGTTAAATCCCCATCAGGAGCAAGTATATCTTGAGAAGATTACTTGGTGTACATGGAAAAGTTGAGACTTTCAAAACTAGAATTGTTAAAGGTTTTCGTCATCGACCAGGCGTGGATAATGATGAAACCTTTTCCAGTAGCTATGCTTAAGTCCATCCAGATCCTACTTGCCACGGCTACATACCATAACTACGATATCTGGCCGTTGGGTGCCATGACTGCTTTTCTAAATGATGTTTTAGAAGAGTGCGTCTATAAGTACACAGCCAGAGGGCCTCGTAGACAGTGGGAGCAGCGGAAACGTGTGCAAGATGCTTTATAGGATAAAGCAGGCATCGCGGAGTTGGAACGTCTGTTTTGATGAAGTAGTCAAAGAGTTTGACATCATCAAAATAGTAGATGAACCTTGTATAAACAAAAAGGTAGTAGGGAGTATGGTGACGATCCTCGTAGAGTACGTGGATAACATACTCTTGATAGGGAAGTAGTTTCCTATGCTACGATCGATCAATCTCCGATTATCACAAAGATTCTCCATATAGGATCAAAGTGATATCTCCTAAATCCTGGGTTTTGGATCTATGAGATAGATCTAATTGGTTGTTAGGATTCTCACTAGTTGTAGTGAGATGGTATCAATCGATCCTGGGAAGAATCACTGGAAGTGTTCCAGGGTGATAATGACGACTGAGTGTCAGTCACAGGCATTGTCTTTACCCTCAGCAAAGGGACGGTATGTTGGAAGAGTTCCAAGCTAGATACCGTGACATACTAGACGATAAAGGCAGGATACATCGCTACTTAAGATGCTACCAAAGAGGATGTTTGGGTGTATACTAGTTCATGAGATGAACTACGTTCCTACCATTGTGAGACAATGGAGTTGTGGCTCATGCCGAGGAACGCCAGTCCCATCAGTGATCCAGACTTATTCTAAGGAAGTATCGCCTGATCATGGAGATAGTTGATCTCCAGGGTGATCGAGGTTAGGAGAGTAGATTCAGAGGACAACACAGCGGATCCACTCACAAAGGCCTGTTCCTAGAGAGAGATTTTTATGGGATGGTTGAGTATGAGATACTACAACCACTGCTACAGATGGCCCTAGTGCAAGTGTGAGATTGTTAGTTATATGTATGCCCTATAGGCCATTACTGTACATAGGATGTATATTGTAGTGGATGCTGGGACATATATAGGGAGGACTTTCTTGCTCGACATGATAGTATGCTATCTGGTTGATCTTTACCTTAACGTGTATACTGTTTGTCTCTCTGTTACATGTTGGTAAAGCCCTTAGGATGTGTACTTGACTACCTGGACTATGATGCGGATCATACTAGTGGGGACATGGTAGTCTATAAGTACATCCTTCAAAGTCCCTAGTCGTGGGTGTATCGAGACGGGGCATCGATATACCAGAGTAGACTAGCGTATACCTTCTCGACCCATACAGATGGGCGATGGATGATCCCATATCCATTGGTGTTTGACATCGGAGATGATATACGGGTGCTCAGTGGAGACTGGGTACACTGGACGGACTCGCCGAGAACTCCCAGATGGTATTATACCTTACGTCAGATAGCAGTTCTCTGGTGACACTGGTACAGAGTAGTCTGTTGACCCGAGATCGTCATAGAGTCTTGTGTGGTTCCCACTGTGCTTTGATTTCCATCTTACCACGTCCAAGAGGGCATGCAAAACGGTGGTTTTTGGGTACAGTCCCGAGTCACATGGAGGCAATGAGCGATAGGAGGGGATTCGTCTCTTCCGGTATAGGGGGTTGATGTTGCGCTGTGTTCGATTGGCTATAACAGGAAATCCCTGGCCAGGGTTGCTGAGATTTACTGGTAAGTGTTACCAGTAGTTTCTCGAATTGTTATAGACCTCATATCGACACGACTTATCGAGCTATTGGGGTCTGACGTTTACCACCCCTAGGCGAGATATGCGACATATCAGACGATCAGACCGGATTGTACGGTAGTGTTACTGGTTGGATTCACTGGAGTGTGAGCGGGCTTGCTCGTCGATCTTCAGATCGCTCAATACCCGGGTGGCCGTTACGTTTAGCAGACCGCTTGCGGCTTGTGGGTGTTTGATATGATCATCACCTGCTGCCGGCGTATTGACGAGTCTTTAGAGTCCTACACAGAGGTTTCCTGGCTCAAGCGAAACGAAATAGGAGCGCATATGAGATATGTGCGGGACCGAGAATAATGCGTGTATGTGATACCGTATTCTATTCTCGCGATGAATGTATCGAATGGTTGTATGCGATATAATCTAGTTATCGAATCAAGTATTGATTCGATAAGCCGATACATAGGATACTAGTCGGTTATATGCGATATGACCGGATCGTTAAATCAAGTGTTGATTTAATGATTTAATGCATAATTATATATTTGATATATTAGTTTGCATCAACTAGTATCGGTTTACTTAAGATGGATATTCTCACTCGGGAGTGCACATTGTATATGTGATATACTTTTTGTGCACTTGATTGTATCATGTTTGATGATACATGTTATGCTAGGGTTTTTGTGTAAAGATCAAACCATGGTTACATGATAATGGTTAGGGTTTTGTTTTATTCTTTTATCTTATTTATTTATTCATTTTGGAATATGATAAGCATAAAAAGAAAATGGTTGCTAATTTTGTATTCTAGTTAAAGCTTCTTGAACTTTTGACTATGTGACCATTTTTGTCTCATGCTTAACCCTAACCACTTCATTTAACCTTAGTTTAGTCTCTACACTTTACCATGGTTATTATTATGATAAGTACCCTTTTTCTTTTCTTTTTAATTAACTTATCATAATACTTTCTTCTTCTTCTTCCTTGAACTCAAGAAGAAAACCTTGCACTTCATCAATGGTGGATTGATGAAATGAGTGAGAAATCCAATTCTAAAGTCTACCCACTTTCTATTTCTTCATCCTCTACCTCTTGCCAAGTAGTAGAGTGTGTTTCCTTCACGAGTTTTCATGGCTTGGTGAAGGTGGAGCTTGATCTAGCGATGCTTCGACGTAGATCATCTTCGGCATGGACATCGATGACCTAGCCCGTCCATTCTCCGATGAAGCCGACGCTAGAGCCCGGGACTTGTTATGGACAGCGAGGAGACTTCATTGCGGAGCTATGGAGGTGGAGAACCGGATCTACAAAGGTTGTATTTCCGTATCTCTTAGTTAAGTGTTAACTAGTTTATTGTTTCGCCTAGAAATCTAGCCGACGATCCATAGTCTAGGGTTTCTCGGCACCGTATTTTTTGAAATTGGCATGGTTGATGCCTTATGAGACCTCATTAGGGTGCCTAGGAACCCTACAAGAAAGGGATGAGAGATCTCATCTCTCAAAAGCCTTCCCCAAAGTTAACTCTAAACAATTATCTACGGCAGGGAATTGAATCTACCTAGGGCCAAGAATTGAAATTTAAACTAGAGCAAAATAAATAAAACTACTTACAGATGGCTCTCTCCAAACATCAACGCAGGGTTGTCAGATCTGAATTCATGAATTGAAAAGAGGCACCGATGCTCTCCAAAAGAATTCTGGAATTTATTATTAAAAGGAGGCATAGGGAGGCATAAGGTTTACAATAATTTAAAGTTCCTATTTATAGAGGATAGGAAACCCTAGGTTACATCTGATTCGCATGTCTACAATTACAACAATAGCCCTATAAAGACCAGTCAACGCCGCCACAAAAATATGATAAAAAGATTTTCTCCTGACTGTACTACCCTACCGCGGAACCGCGGCCCGAGGCATGGTTTGGCCGCGGTTCCGCGGTCAAAAAGGAAGGTTGGGCTTTGAATTTTGGGCTTCAGATTCTTGTAATTTTAGGCTTCCTGTTTACATATGTATTTTCTCATATTGACTTCTGTTTCTTCTCCAGATCTTCACAGTGAATTGTAGTGAACTTTTAACCGTTCGCTTTGACATCTTGGACCTTGTATTGCCTTATACCGATCTTTGTGTAGGCTTGATTAAGATCCTTCTATTTGTTGGTTGTAGTTCCACTTTTGAACCGTCTTTTACCTTTTTCACTGTTTTAGATCCAAGAACTTGTAACCTGTAATATGTAGCAGACATGCGTCAAAAGCACCTGTTTATTTATAAAAAGAATAAGAATGGGGAATATAATAATGCAATATTATGGTGTGGACAGTCCTCGGTTAAGAGAAAGCCAATCTGGACTGTCCGGCCATCGACTCCTTCTACGGAGGGGGCTTCCATCAATGCTTCCACTGGGGTGCCTCGGATTTCCCTTTGGTCGTCGCGTGTATCTAAAGATCCCTGGAAATCATGCGCGTCCTCAAAATTTTCACCCTGCTCTCCGGCGATGGATGTCGAGGCGAGGCAAATCTTAGCGATTTGTTGGTTCCCATAGGCCTGGGCTATCCTCCCTTGATCTAAAGGAGATTTGATCGCAAGGTGATAAGTCGAAATTTAAGCCCGGAGGGCGTTCAAGGTAAGGCATCCCAGGAGAATGTTATAAGATGAAGGGACCTTAACAACGAGGAAGTTCACTGGCATGGTTCGTGTATTGCCCGCTTCCCCAATGTTGAGGAGGAGGGTGACAAGCCCCTCGGCCGGGACGGAGTGGTTTGTGAACCCAGAGAGGACATGGGAGGTCGATCGAAGGTCGGATAGTCCTACCCCCATACGCTGGAAACAGTCGTGGAATAGGATATCCGCCGAGCTCCCTGAATCGGCCAAAATTCTCTGTACATCATAACGGTGGACTCAGGCCGTTATCACGAAAGGGTCATTGTGAGGAAGCGATATGCCATGGAGGTCTTCATCGGTGAAGATGATCAGTCCGTCCCTCCTACACCTCTTGTGGGGCGTATCGTTAGCGCCCTCGACCGGGAGGAGGCGGTGGTTCCCCCATTTTCCCGAGCTGGATCTGAGGTAACGACCACGATTTGTACGATCATTAATTACCCGGGAGGAGTTTGGTCTTTTTGCTCCTGCTCTGCCTGTCACTTGTCCTGTAAGTATTTCGCCAGGTTGCCAGAGTAGATCAACTCCTCGATGTAGTGATGGAGTTGTTTGCAGTTGTCACACCCCGCTTTCCAGTGTATGGGGAAGTAGACGTGGCGAGGCCCGCGACGTATTTACTCAGAAGTAAACATGTAAGCATAAATAAGCAATATAATAAATATACACAAGAAATGACAAGAGATATAAATAAACAACAACTTTTTTATTTATATTCATTCTTTACATATAACTGAAAAATAAATACAATGCTGGAAAGCGATGCCTAAACAATGGCAAGTGAACTAAAAGTAAAGTAAGTACAAGTGAACTAAAACTCCGAATCCTCAGTAAAGTGCTCAAAATCGTCCTGGCTGGGCTCGATCTCCTGAGAGTCAGGTCCTCCTGACAACATTCTAAAGAAAGAAGAAATAGGAATGTCGTCAGCGAACTAGCGCTCGATAAATCCTGAAAGATAGGATAGAAATAGGCAAATATAGTGAATAAAATTGATAAAGAAAATGTTAGTTATGTTAACGTAGTTATTTGCTTGGTACAGAATATATCAGTGTATATGAGAGGAGTCCAGCTTGCTCCATAGACTAAGGCATATGGAGTACAAGGCCCCGTCAAAACCCACGGGACAACAGCAACGGATATTCAGGTTAGATGTATTATAGTGACCGTCTCATTCTACTTCTAATACATTCCGTACCAATCTACCCTTTAAAAACCCCGTGAATGTATAATGTGTTGTTTTATAGATGTAAGACTTGCCGAGACCACGGTATAAATTGTTCATGTAAACAGATAAGCATATAAACGGATAGTCATGTAGTCAAGTCAAGATATATCCATGGTTCAGTCAATTCAAGTCATGTTGATTTTGTTCTGGTATAGTTCTGGTATTCATGTTCATGTTTGTCAAGCCCCGCTTCCCAGAGTACGCTAAGATGGGCACGTGACATAGCCAACCATGCTACCTGTGGCTAGGAAATATCCATCCACAGTCACATTACGGCTGTAGAGATATCAGGAACATAATATAACTATCTAATACATTCCATAAGCCAAGATAAAATGAGTCAAGAATAATAAAACGCGGAAGCAAAAGATCCAATACAAAATAACTGGAATGTATGTCCCATAATGTGGGCTCACATCAGGAAATAAATGCAGAAAAGTAAAAGAACTAACTATTACTGAATCCTCACTGCTCAGCCTGCTGGCTGAAGTACTCCTGCTCGGACTGCAGCAAAGGTACGGAATCTGGGCCATGCAAAACCCAGACGTCAGCGCGTTATGTCATCAAGCAATAAAATATAAACAGGGTAACAGGCAATACAAATATAATCATGAATGATAAAGCAGGCGTAACAGTAATATAAATCAGGACAGTGAAGGGTAGTGTGCAGTAAGTAAACTAAACTGTTATATTGGGTTTTCTACTCTCAAGTCTTTGAAATCAATTTGATGAATTATCGACGTAACTCAATAGTATCCCGTGCATGCCCGGGACCACGGTCTAAGACTCTCGGGCTGAAACCGAGACGTGCCGCTAGGCACTAACAGGAAAAGGGTACAGACCAACGATGTCAGCAGCATCGTCACGAGGTGGGCCTAGCCTCTAAAACTGATCAGTAAAAGCAAGCAACTGTCGAGTTACAAGTCAGGTTTCATCATTAATTTCCTCATACCCCCAAGTTATATGTGTCAAGTCAGGTATTCCGTAATCAAGAACTAATGCCAATACAGGATCAGGTAGGTGCAGGTTTGTCTGGATAGACAACAAGAATGGTCCGTAAGGATAACATGTCAAGGTTGTTGGCATTAGGTAACAGGCCAAGCTATGGTACATCAGGTCAAATCAGGTAGTGTACATATATCAAGTCATGTCAAGTAGTGGTGTATCAGGTATCAAGTGAAGCAGTGGTATGTCAGGTCATAACAGGTAGTGCACATGTGTCAAGCGGATGCCCATACTAAAACTGTAGCAAGTACGGATGCACGGTAAAGCATGGATGCACAAATATTTATCAGGAATTACATCATGACTATGTAGGATGCACAAGATCAAGTGTGGGATACTAATGTAACAGTAAAATGAAATAATATGGTCTCGGCGTGCAACTAGATATGTAATAAACCGTACGGATACAGACGGATACTATAAAACTGTAAATCGGTAAAATTTGCTGAATATTAAAACCCAAGCGCTATTATTTATTAAATAGATATTGATATAATAATATTAACATGGATAACATATTCAAGCCGATTAATAACTATAAAAGTGGTATTGATTAACCATGCACAAGAAAGTTCCGTTCAGAAATTCGGCGTCACCCTGATTTGTAAAATAGCTTAAAAATAACAAACGTTCTCCAAAAGGGACGTGTCTTATACCAAAATAAAGATAATTCAATAAGGTTTTCATTTTTATAAGTATAAACATCTCAGGTTGTCCCTACAAAAAGCTATGAACATTCGAAGTTGAAAGTTTGCTGCTGGAATTTCCCTGGACAGCAGTTTAGAGACATTTTCATTTGCATTTTATGTTATTTAAACAATTTATTTTGTAAGTAAATATTTCATAGAGTTATATTATTATGAGTTAGCTTCGTAACGAACTAAAGAACGTATACTAATGATTTTTCTATAATTTATAATGAATTTTATAAGGTAAGGTGTACAGTAAATTTCAGATTTGTCGTATCCGCTTTTTTAACGAATTTCATGTGTAAACTATAATATTTTCAAATGTATAATATTATAAAATGCAGATTATAAACTAATTAAAGATAATAATAAGAAATATTACGACAATATATATATATTAAATGATATGGATGCAGTATAATGTAATCTAGTATGTCACAAGATAAGTTTTCATGATCTAGATTTAAAATGATATAAACGGATGCAAACGGAATATCGAAACGTTATAAAATTAAACATGGGGTACTAGATTTAAACTATAGGTATGATATTTATTTAAATAGGTATAAAATGAATTATATAGCATGTAGCAAGATTAACTTGCCTAGACGGAACAAGAACGGATGTGTACGGAACGTCCTTCGTCGGCGAAATGTCGTGACGCGCGCACGGTACACGGAACGGTTCCAAAAAAACGCACGAGGGTGATCACGCAAGTCAGGTACGTTCACTGGATCACTCAGATCGTCAGCGACGAGCACGTCTCCGGCGGTGATCACCGAAAGAAGATCAAGAAAAAGAAAGAAGAAAGAAGAAGAAGAAGTAAGAAGAAGAGGTTGTGTATTAAATAAGGAAAGAAAAATTAAATAAATAAAATATATATATATATATATATATATGCAGAGGAGAGAGTGAGAGAAATGGGTTGTTGGTTTGTTACGAAATTAGATTTAAAATTTTAAAAGATTTTTAGATTTAAAATTTTAGATAAGAGGTTTCATTTTGTTAAAGAAATCGTACGAAAATATTTAAACTAAATTTTAAAATTAAATAAATTGAATTCTGGTGGGATACAAAAATATTTCAAAACGCGCCTGGGTCGGGTCTAAAAATTCAGATTTAAAATACGAAAAATATGTGCGACTTTCAAAATTCAAAATGAATGCTCAGGTAACGAAAATGCATAGACGGATGCACGTACATGCGCATAGCCATCCAAACACGTCCGTTTCACTGAACGGGACAATAACAAGATGCGCGGATGCTACCACGGGGTTAGGGGTATCATGCAGGCTATGAAATGCAATTTTAAATTATTTTACATGACCTAAAATGTTATATGGTAAAAGATGCAATGCCAGGTAAAATGGCAGTATGCAGTATACATAAGATGCACGTGTCTATATAACAAGTCAGGTTAATCTATAAATATGAATCAAACAGGTTCAAGCAAGCGGGTCGGGTCGAATGCAATGTAAAATGTAAAAATACCATTCGCACCCAAAACCCGTTAAATCAAGAAAATACCACAGATAAGTAAATACGGGAACTGGAATTGGTATAAATGAACTCGGTTGTTACAATGTTCAAGTATAGATTGGATTCATGTTGTATTGGAGTTAAGATTGGATTGTGTTCATATTTAGATTGTATTCAGATTAGACTGAGACTCAGATTGAGTCAGACACTTAAACAGAATTGGATTCCTGAATTAGGTTTTAGAGTTATCGGTAACTACTGCACATAGACGGCAGGATTTATGACTTTTTTCAAGCCAATTACCATTGATAACCCCGTTTTAGTTTTCTGCCTTAAATAGGCAAGCACCCACTTTCTCTGGCTTCCTGAGGCTCAAAAGAATTAGTCCCGCTTTAACCTATATTTACAAGGGTTCTTATTGTAATTTAATATAACTTGAAGGGGTTTAATAAAAAATATTTTACATATACTTCCAAAATAATCCTCAAGTATTTATTTATCGTATTTAGGATTTTCATGGATGTAATTTTTAAAAGTGAGGTATTCTAGTGAATAAATACCTAGATTGAATAATACAAAGTATTTTAGTGTAAAGTTGATTTGTATGAATTCTTGATGGTATTTTCATGAAACTTGTAATTCTTTTATTTAGAAAAATCATGGAATTTATTATATATTTAAAATAGATGGTTTGATAATATTTATATATAATTATTAAAAATAAAATTTATTTATTAAATAGAAAATCACGTTTTTCTTAAAAATTACATTAAAAATTCCATCGAGATCGTATGCTCCGTGAGGAGGTCTGCATCTCGCCCTACTAGTCCGATAGATGTACGATAACCTGCACCAACCGAATCGGATTTCCCACAATGGGTTGTAAAGGCATAATTGCAAGGAATTTAAATAATAAAATTTAAAGAATATAGTTTTTAATAGTTTATGGTATATGTAAAAATCGTATTTGTCCCAAAAATATTGTTAAAAGGAAATCGTGCTATATCATGATGCGTGTTTGTGAGAGGTAGATCATTATCTAGTGAGATTTTCTAAAGATAATACAAGCAAAAAACAATAAAAGATGTCATATGTAATTTTATGGTATTTAAACGTAAAAGTGTAATAAAAGTTGTTTTATATAGAGTTTTGAAATGAAACTTGTTTATAATTATTGTTTAATATTTAACAAACAAAGTATAATGATTTAGATAATTAGTTCTTAAGAAAACTTGTTGTTTTAAAATGTTTTAGAAATGAATGTCGGTATAACTCCACTTACCGACATTATTGAAAAGAAGATGTTTTGAGATGTGAAAAGAAGAGAAGTGTAACAACTCCAATTTTAGTGTACAAAAATTGTTTAAAAGTTAATGTATACTTGGGGTATTTGCATTTACTGTGATTACTATAAGTAATTGTTTTGCTCTTTAATAGCAAGCAAGAGCTTGTAGCTTATTGGTAAGACCTTGCACTGCTGAACCAAAGCACCAGAGTTCAAATCCCATACCACACATTATTTTTTAATATTATTTTTCTTTTAAACTTTTAGAAGTCCAAGATTCTACACGTGCATAACTCATAAAAAACCCACTACACATGAAAAACAAACTGGACTAGGGAGAAGACCAAGCGACGACCAACCCCGGCCTGAATCGACCCGGATCGGCCGGTGACTCGGCCGCCGCCGCCTGCCGGACTCGGCCGGACCGCCGAGTTGTCAACACAAAAGTCATGCCTTTTCACTTCCCCATCACTCCTGCATACTTAAATTCTTTGGATCGGTTCCAGAGCTCTTTAAAATCCCATTAAACCCTATTTTTATTACAAATTAATACAATTTTCAATACACCCCTTCACCTAACCCTAACCCTAGATTTACCCTATAAATACCACCCTTAGACACCCTCCCTCACTCACAATTCTGTCCAAACTCTCAAGAAATTCCTCTAAAAATTTTAGTGTGCAATTGAAGTTAACAAAGGGCGAAATTTCGGCGATTTTCCGACGACAACCCTAAGAGCTCCCGGCGACGAAACGACTCACCGGCACCTCCTACTGTTTCCTCTTCGTCATCTCTAACCTACAAACTCGTAAGTCCTATCTCCCTCTTCTCTATTCTTTTCTAAAAACATGTATTTCTAAAACCCGGCGGAATTGGGGTTAATCCGATGTCCGATTCAGTTCTTCCTAAAAAATCCAATCTTTTCTTAAATACAAACATACCAAACCCTTACATATTGACTATTAATCATTAACAAACATGATGAGAAAGTTTCATGGCAATATATTTCATTTTGTAAATTTTACCGCTCTTTTTCACTAAAATACCATGTAGTTTACTTTCTATTTTAAAACATCATTAAATTTGCTATACCTTTAGATAGATCACGAGATAATGACATACCTCCTCACAACACTCATATGCAATATAGCACAATACCTTTCGGGAACATAGAATACGGAAAAATGAAACTTTACATATAAATACCACTAACTATTAAAACCGTTTTCTATAAGAATTCGTATTTTTATAAATCTTTGCAAAGCGACGCTACAACCCATTTTAGGGAACCCGACTGGGATGGTGCGGATTATCACGCATCCCTGGACTTAGTAGTGCGAGATGCAGACCTCCGCAAGGAGCATTCGGTCTCGAGAGATTTAAAATATAAATATCTTAAGAAAATGATATTTCTAGAAATATAATATATATATTAAAATTATTTTTATATAAATATATATGTGTGTGTGTCATTAAAATATCTATTTTGTGATAATATAAATATTCCAACTTTTTTCTAAAATCACAAGAATCACTTTACATTAAAATACCATGAAATTCCATACAAGTCCAATACTTACAATTAAATACCCTATATAATGAAATTAGGTTATTTTCACTAGAAATATCACAAATATAAAATCTACATCTATGAAAACTCTAAAGACGACAATTAAATACTTGGGGTGTATTTTGAAAATTATACAAAAGTATTTTTACATAAAACCCTCTCAAGTTCTATAAATTACCCTAAGGACCCTAGTAAATATAGGTTTAAGCGGGACCAATCTCTTGAGCCTCAGAGAGCCGGAGAAGTGGGTGTTGCCTATTTAAGGTAGACAGCTTAACAACGGTGTTATCAACACGGTAATTGTTTTTGAAAAAGACACAAATCCTGCCGCCTATGTGCAGCGGTTACCGATAACATCAAAACCTAATTCAGGACTTCAATTTCTTTTCTAATTGTTCCGATTCAGACTGAGTCTCATTATAAATAATCTGACTTGAATATAATTCAAGTACAATCTATAATTTACAATTCAACATGAATCCCTGAATACATATATTCAATCTATTCAATCCGTATTGACTCAACCAAACCATGGATATACTTCCATTTTCATGATTCTCCAGTTACATCCATTTACTGATATTATGGTTTCAGCAAGTAATTAATTGAACAATCTATATGACAAGACAATACAAGTTATAATACAACACAAACAATACAAACAAGATATCGCGGGGTTTAAGGGGTAGATTGGTACAGAACGTGTTAGAAGTGGCACGAGACTGCAAGATTTAAGACACCTAACCTATATTCCGTTGCTGTTGTACCGTGGCATAACGGTTCCTTGTACTTCCATTTGCCCAAGTCTCTAGTATATAGGGACTCCTCTCGTATACACTGGTATCCTTCTGTACCAAGCTACAAATAACAGCGTTAACACTAATTACAACTTTAAAAGTTATACTCTCACTCTTACTCTCTGTCTATTATCTTTCTCCTTTATCTTTGGGACTTACCGAGCGATTAGTCTCTGACGACATTCCTTTTCTTTCTTCTTTGGAATATTGTCGGGTGATCTGGACACTCAGGAGATCGAGCCTACTAGAGAGGATTTGGATCAGCTTGCCTATGACCCAGAGCTCTAGCTTCATTGTACATATTTTTATTTCAGTACTTTTCATTTCTATTATGCCACTGTTTAGGCATTGCTTTCATTCAGTTGTATTTACTTTTCCATGTATTGTAAAAAGAATGCAAATAAATAAAGTTGCTGTTTTAATTATATCATGTCTCTTGTGCATTTATATTTATATTGCTTAGATATGCTTAACGTATTTACTTCACAGTAAATACGTAGCGGCCTCATCGCGTCCTCTGCCCGTACACTGGAAAGCGGGGCGTGACAAGAAGAGAGGGAACTTACTAGTTTAGGGTTTAGAGAAGAGGTTGATGAAAGAAATGGAAGCTTCGTAGAGTCACGGGGTCGCCGGAATCGTCTCGAATCGTCGCTGGAACTTGACTTAGTGCTAACTCCATTTGTACTCTTCTTTGCCTTGGAAAATTTTAAGAATTTTTGACAATAGATTTCAGAATGAAGAGGACTGGGATATGATGTGGTATTTTTAGGATGGAATTAAGGTTTTGAAAATTGAAGAGAGAATTAAAATGTATTAAAAATAGGATTTATGAGTGAATTAACACTCTCTGGATAATTGCAGGGAATTCAAACATAATAGGAGTAGTGGGGATAGGCGAAAGGATCGGGGTTCAGAACATGGGAGCATTCCCAACGGGGGAGCCCAGCACCGCCGGCCCTATAGAAGATCTCGCAGCTCCACTGTTGGAGGTGGGGGCTTGGATGAATGCCACGTGTCTAGGTCGGTTCATATAACATTCGGCACATGTTTGATTTTATCAGACTTTTCATTTTATGTGTATTGCACATGTAAACTTTTGGGCTTCCAAAAAGATTTTAAAAAAATCAATAAAAATATATGTGGCTGATGAGATTCGAACGCAGGGGCTATGTCACAGCAGTGCAAGGATTTACCAAGAAGCTACAAGTACTTTCTTGTTGTTCTCAAACAAATTAAATTTATAACTTCTGCTCAGGCTTGAAACTCTATTCTATTCTGTACATTAATTTGAAAATTTTTATACAGTGAAATTGGAGTCGTTACATTCTACCCTCCTTACAAGAATTTCATCCTCGAAATTTACAATTATTTGAGGATTAGTTTACAAATAAGTAAGGGTATCTTGTACGCATGTCGTCCTCGCGTTCCCACGTTGATTCTCCTGGTGAATTTTTTCTCCACATCACTCGGACCAAATTTACTTTCTTGTTCCTAAGTGACTTTACTTTTCTGTCCAGGATCTCAACGGTTTGTTACTCATAAGATAGATCCGTCTGTACAATGAGCTCGGAGTGATCAAGAATGTGGCTGGGGTCACTCACATATCTTTAAAGCTGGGATATGTGGAATACATTATGCACTCCTTCCAATGAGGGTGGAAGTGCCAAACGATAAGCCACTTCTCCGACTCGTTCGAGTATGTCGAATGGTCCAATAAATCTCGAACTGAGCTTACCCCTCTTGCTAAATCGAATTACTCCACGGTTTGGAGAGATCTTTAAAAACACATGATCTCCCGGCTGAAACTCCAGATGTCGGTGCTTTGCATCAGCTCAGTGCTTTTGTCGGTCTTGGGCTATTCGCATTCTTTCCCTGATCGTGCAATGAAATTGAAGTCGTTACATTCTACCCTCCTTACAAGAATTTTGTCCTCGAAATTTACAATTATTTGAGAATTAGTTTACAAACAAGTAAGGGTATCTTGCACGCAAGTCGTCCTCGCGTTCCCACGTTGATTCTCCTGGTGAATCTTTTCTCCACATCACTTGGACCAAATTTACTTCCTTGTTTCTAAGTGACTTTACTTTTCTGTCCAGGATCTCAATGGGTTGTTGCTCATAAGATAGATCCATCTGTATAATGAGCTCGGAGTGATCAAGAATGTAGCTGGGGTCGCTCACGTATCTTTGAAGCTGGGATATGTGGAATACATTGTGCACACCTTCCAATGAGGGTGGAAGTACCAAACGATAAGCCACTTCTCTGACTCGTTCGATTATGTCGAATGGTCCAATAAATCTCGGACTGAGCTTACCCCTCTTGCCAAATCGAATTACTCCACGGTTTGGAGAGATCTTTAAGAACACATGATCTCCCGGCTGGAACTCCAGATGTCGGCGCTTTGCATCAGCCCAGTGCTTCTGTCGGTCTTGGGCTATTCGCATTCTTTCCCTGATCGTGTGAACTACATCCACAGTTGCCATGATCATCTCAGGTCCACTGAGTTCCCTACCTCCGACATCGTCCCAACTTAATAGTGAACTGTTAGTTATATGTATGCCCTATAGGCCATTATTGTACATGAGATGTATATTATAATGGATGCTTGGACATATATAGGGAGGACTTTCTTGCTTGACATGATAGTATGCTATCTGGTTGCTCTTTATCTTAACATGTTGACTGTATAAGTGATGTTGTCTTGCTCTCACATGTTGATAAAGCCCTTAGGATGTGTACTTGACTACCAGGACTATGATGTAGATCATACTAGTGGGGCTAAGGGTAGTCCACAAGTACACCCTATAATTGTTCCAAGTCGTGAGAGTGTCGAGACATGGCATCGATACTCCAGAGTAGACTAGCGTATGTGCTTCTCGACCCATATGATAGGCGATGGATGATCCCATATCCATTGGTGTTTGACATTAAAGAAGGTATACGGGTGCTCAGTGGAGACTGGGTACACTAGACGGACTCGCCGAGAACTCCTAGATGGTATTATACCTATCGTCGGATAGCAGTTCTCTGGTGATACTGGTACAAATTAGTCTGTCGATCCGAGATCGTCATAGAGTCTTATGTGATTCCCACTGTGCTTTGATTTCCACCATACCATGGTCAAGAGATCGTGCAAAAATGGGGTTTTTGGGTACAGTCCCGAGTCACATGGAGGCAATGAGCGATAGGAGGGGATTCGTCTCTCCCGGTATTGGGAGTTGATGTTGCGCTATGCTCGATTGACCATAACATGAAATCCGTGGCAGGGTTGCTGAGATTTACTGGTAAGTGTTATCAGTAATTTCTCGAACCGTTATGGACCTTGCATCGGCATGACTTATCAGGCTATTAGGGTCTGACGATTACCACCCCCAGGCTGTGATATGCAACATATCTGACGAAGAGACCGGACTATACGGTAGTGTTACTAATTGGATTCACAGGAGTATGAGCAGGCTTGCTTGTTGATCTTCTAATCGCTCAATACTCGAATGATCGTTACGTTTAGTAGACCGCTTGCGGCTTGTGGGTGTTTGATATGATCATCACCTACTGCCGGAGTATTGACGAGTCTTTAGAGTCCTATACAGAGGTTTCCTGGTTCATGCGAAACGGAGTAGGAGCACATATGTGATATGTACGAGACCGAGATTAATGCGCGTATATGATACTGCATTCTATTCTCGCGATATGTGATATCGGTCGGTTATATGTGATATAGCCGGGTTATCGGATCAAGTGTTGATTTGATAGATTGTTACATTTGATATTAGCCGGTTGTATGTGATATAGCCGGATTATTAAATCAAGTGTTGATTTAATAATTTAATGTATAATTTTATATTTGATATATTAACTTAAATTAACTAATATTAGCTCACTTAAACATTTCTTTTTCTTACTAGTGTACACTTAGTATATATGTGATATATATTAATGTACATTATTTTGTGTCATGCTTGATGCCACATGGTTCATGGGTGTATGAGACTCACGCCATGCTTATTAATAATGAAGGGTTTTATTATTTAAAGTAAATCAAAAATGGTTGGAAATTATCATATGGTTGAAGCTTGTAGAAGCTTATGGAACCATTGACCAAGTCCACTCTTTTTTTTTTACTTGAAGATATTTATTAACTCAACCATTATTGTTAACCCATGGTTTATTCTCTACATGAGTTAGTGTATGACACTAACTCACCCATGGTTTGCTATTCTCACCTCATGAGTTTATTCTCTCATTTTCCACTTCGTCTTCTTCCTCAAGAGAAAAAGCTTGCTAGCTTTTTTCTGAGTGATGAAATATTGTGAGAAAAAGAAATCTAAAGAGAGCCTAATTCCTACTTTATCATCCTCTACTATTAGCCATTTAGTTTAGGGTGTTTGCTTCACTAATCTACCATTAGTGAAGAGATAGCATAAGCTTGAGTCTCCTCGACGTAGATCATCATCGGCCTCGAAGACTTCGAGCAGGCTTGTTCATTTCTTCATATGAACCCTTACTAGAGTTCGGGTGTTCACTACTTGGAGCGAAGGGACTATTACACGGAGATTTAGAAGCGAAGGACCGGTCTACAAAGGTTGTATTCCTCATTCACTTAAGATGTAAAGTTGTTTGTATTGCTTATTGTTTAAATCTTTAGTTAAAGATTCTAGGTTAGGGTTCTTTAGAACATCAAAAATTTTAAAACGGCATAGACGATGTCTCCCGAAACCTTGTTGTCGCCCTACGGAACCCTGCAGTGGTATCAGAGCGAAGCTAGAGATTTAAACGATATTTGTTAGAATTACGAAACCGAAACAACTCTGAAACACCCGATATAAAATCTAGTTTCTGTCGAATTTTTAAAGGTGTCAAAAAAAATTTCTAGCAACTGCAGAATGTTGTATGAGATATAATATGAACACTGTGAAAATTTGGAACAATTTGGCCTCAAAGTGGCCGGCTACATAGCCCCAAAAACCGGACTGCTCGGTTCATTTGGCTCCTCTGGGCTTCAAATTTTTAGGGTGTTCCAGTCTCTGGGTTTTAGTGTTTCAGGTGTTGCTTGTTTTTGCTAAATTTGCATGTGATGTTAACTTTCTGCAAAAGCAATTCGGAGTGTTTCGTAATCGTAATTCTAACATGTATTCGGGTTATTTAGACGACGTTAAAAAGTTCGAACGGATATCAATAACCCATATTTTCCCTCGCTGGAAATTTTCCAAGAGTTGGATTTTTTCCGTGTTTAAAATCTTCAGAAAATCATGCAAGCGATTCTGTGGACCCTCTAGAAGAACGATACCCAAACTCGACTTTTTGGATCGCGGAACCGCGGTAATACTGTTTCCTGATTTAAAATCAGGAAAACCTACGGAGGAGGCATCACGTGCTAGCACGTGACCATCGGTCACGTGTTGGCACGTGGCATCTAAAAGCAGCGGCACAAAGCACTTCCATTCCCTGATTAAAAGTCAAGAAGAAGCTCCAGAAAAGGCATCACGTGTGCACACGTGACCAGTGGTCACATGTTGGCACGTGATGACTAAGCAGCGGCAAAGAATAGAGCGCAGAAGGAAGCCTATACTAGGGGTCACGTGGCCACACGTGACCAACGGTCACGTGGCCACACGTGACCAGCTTTAAAAGCCTTATTTCTATGACAGAATTAAATTCTGAGAAAAGATCTCTCAAGTCTTTCCAAAGTGTAAAAGATTATTTGGACCGTTGGATTAGAAATCTGAAGGTAGTTAAAAAACCACCAACTTATGGAGAAATATCAGATTTGGAAAGATTTCCCCTTAAATCTAACCGAAATAACAAAGAGACATCTTTGGATTTAAAATCCAATGGTGAATAAAATTCATCTAATAATCCAAGGGCCCAGATGAATGATAAATATAAATCAAATCTCTCAATAAACAAATCAAATCTTTCAATGAAAAATTCACTAAAACTGATTGATTCTTTTCCTTTTCCTATAAATAGGAGCCAGAGGAGAGAATTTGGGATAGACAGAGACATACAGAGAGAGAAAAATAGAGCCTTGAGATTTTGGAAGAATTTGATCCTCTGTAAAAGAAAACCCTAGGTAAGAAAGGAGAGGCTTCAAAAGAGAATTTAATTCTCAAAAGAGTTTAACTCTTATATATATATATATATATATAAAAAGAACTTAGTTCTTCCTCTGGTAGAGGATCTGCAAAGTGCACATCTCCCCATGAATTGAGAATTTAATTCTCATTGGGTGGAGATCCTGCCATGCAGATCTAAAATATAGAGGAGGAATTAAATTTTGAGAATTTAATTCTCACAAAGTTATAGGAATTTAATTCCTCCAAGATAAAATTAGGGTTTAACCCTATATGAGAATTCAATTCTCCAAAATTACAGGAATTTAATTCCTTCAAAATGGACAGAAGTAGGGTTTAACCCTAATTGAGAACTTAATTCTCTCAAACTCACAGGAATTTAATTCCCTTAAAAGGAAATTAGGGTTTCACCCTATGCCAGAACTTAATTCATCACATATATGGGAATTTAATTCCTACAGAATGTAAATCAGGGTTTAACCCTATCTGAGAATATAATTCTTCAAAAAAAAGAAAGCGGGAATTTAATCCCTCTAAATTTATTGCTAGGGTTTAACCCTATGAAGAATTTAATTCTTAAAAGATGAACAGATCTTTAAAAACATGCAAAGAATCAGAGTCACGTGCCCCATGTGACCCCTGCAAAGATCCACAGAAAAAGAGCTTTGAGGCAACACCTCATGTTCCCCACGTGACCTTTGAACCACACAGAGAAAAAGCAAAAGAAACAAAAGCTCTAGGGCGCTCTCACGTGCTACCACGTGACCCCTTGGCTGAAGCTCTAACGAGAAAACACCTAAATTCCCATCACGTGACAGCATGTGATGCTGTTTTTGACAGAACTAAATAAAGAGAAGCAGGGCGCACTCACGTGCTACCACGTGACCCCTTTTGCCTTAGTGTTTAACTAAATTGAAATTTCTGTATCCAGTATTTAACACTGATTTGCCTTAGTGTTAAACACTAATCTGGAATCTCCGTTTCCAGTGTTTAACACTGATTTGCTTTAGTGTTTAACACTAATTTGAAAGATCTGTTTCTAGTATTTAACACTGATTATCTTTTAGTGTTAAACACTAACGTTAGCCCAATTGGCTAAGTTTCTAAAGGCAAAGCCTCCCCTTCAACGAGCCAACAGAGGGCCAATATTCTAAACATGATGGGACTTAGCCCAAGGTGGCCATAAGTCCTCAATGACGACTTAATTGAGCTAATGGGCTCATAATATAATTAACTGGTCTTGGTTCCAAATTGGGCCAAAGATTATTTAATCTACCTTGGTTTAAGGGTACATCTCTTCACTCCTTTGATACTTGGCGTTATAATTCCTCAACGTCTTCAAAGAGGTGACGGGTCTCGATAACCACACATTGATACGGACTGTGGGGTTCTTAAACTCACGGACTATGAGGTCCTTAACCTTGACCGAGATGTCTTAAAACTAACACCGGACTGTGGAGTCCTTAAATCCTCGGACTATGATGTCATTAACCTTGACCGGAATGTCTTAAAACTAACAACGGACTATGACGTCCTTAACCTTGACCGTGATGTCTTAAAACTAACACCGGACTGTAGAGTCCTTAAATCCATGGACTATGACGTCCTTAACATTGACCGCAACGTCTTAAAACTAACATTGGACTGCAATGTTCTTAAATTACCTATTGACCGCAATGTCACTAAACTAAACAACAGGCCCACCTTAATTGCTCTCTTGTTGGATCTAAACGATCCTGTTAAGTTGATCTTAGTCTAAAATGAGACTAACGTATCCTTAACAAACGTTTAAGTTGATCTTAGTCTCAAAAGAGGCTAACGTATCCTTAAACCCAAACCCCCAAACCCAAATCTAAGATAATACGGATTTGGACTAGTCCACGCCCTACGGGCGACGACATAACTCGGTCTCCGTATACAATCCACGAGCAACCAAACATAAAACAAACACACACGACACGAAGTGACCATCTGGAGAAGGAGAAACTTGTTACCGCAATGCTGTAGCGTAATTAACTGCAGGGGCTTGCGCCAGTAAGGAAGAGCGTCCCCACAATCAAAAACCCCTCCAGCCAGGGGGAATCTGACGAAGTCTGCTACATCGGACGCATCCGTTTAAACCTTCGATACATGGTGCCATAAATCAACTTGGCATTTTCGTAGAGGTGGACGGATAGCACCAATTAGCATCTGCCCCGAATTTCAGGCAAGACGTCCGTCTTGCGCCGTCTTTCGGAGGGGAACAGATTCTGGCACGCCCGGTGGGACCTTTTCCTCTTTCCACTCCACACTTCGTGTGCCGTGTTCGCGAACCAATCACGGTTTGCTAATGGTTGCCCTTGGGTTTCGAGGTACTAAGATTTGGCATTTTGGTTGGTGCAGAAAGCAAAAGATCAATGGCGTTCACCTGCTCAAAGTGTTCCACATGCAGCTGCAACCCACGTCCTGCCTTAACTGGGGGCATAGCCTACGGGCCCCAAGCGGCCTCCCTGTTCACGATGCCCGTAGAACAGGTCACTCAAGCCACCATAGGGTTGTTTTTCGGGACCATGCTCCCGCCAACGAGCTTCACCGCCCCTGTGCTGACACCGGAAGCTCCCAAGAGGTCGGTCTTTGATCGGCTTACACCTACCGCGGCCCCTCTCAACGGGTCGCCCGACACCAGCGCCTCGGTCTTTTCCAGACTGGGCCAGAGCTCCTGTGGGCCCGTAATGGGGCCTGCAATCCCAGAGAAGGCTGCTCCTAAGAAAATGACCAATTCTGATCCTGAAGTCGTCAAGGCGGCTTCTCCTGCCAAAAAGTCGGCCTTTTCAAGATTGACCGTCCCAGCTCCCGCTCCTGCTATCCAAAGGACATCAGTCTTTAACAGGCTGACACCAACAGTGACCCCCCACCTACACAGGGGGCAAGACAAGGATATCGCCATCACCGAGCCAATTCCATCAGCACGACACGCTCGACGTCGCTACTGGCGCCGAGTGAGGAAGGCCGGAGGCAACGCCCCTTCCGGGCTAACTCCTCCAACCCCGACGGCTGAAGTTAATGCTGCTGTTCCAACTGGGAACAGCTTTGAGATGCTAAATAAGATGCGTAGGAATTCTCCTACCGCTGCGCTGAAGAGGTCTCCCCCTCCGCTGGAAAGGGCTGCGGAAGCAAAGCCAGAACAGCCCCAATCCCCTCAACGGCTGTCCACTAAAATCTATAAAGTCTGGCGGCAGACCCAAGACTCGGTGATCGATCCAAATTTCTCCCGCCAGCACAAGAAGCTGAAGATCCAACATGAAGTCAGCCGTCCTGTTAAGCCACGAAAAGCTGTCTGGGTACCCACCTCAACGGCCCCCTCAACTTCCACTGCTCATAAAAAGAGGAGGCTGGAGAAGATCCCTGGGCCTGCAATGAAAGCTAAAGGCACTGAGCCCAGACGCCCTAAGTCTGGGGGCATGAGGGTCCATACTGTATACATGGCGTCGGGGAAGGAAGATAGCCGTACATCCACAGGTCATAGACCGCTTACACGGTCGGTGACCAAAGCTCAGGAGCAACAACAGAAGCTCCAGGAAATGATGATCGCAATGGCCGCGCTTACCGGGCCAAAAGAGAGCCCCGAAGCGTCCTCGGATCAGCGACAAGAACAAGAAACCGATGCTGAATTCCTTCGGAGGATATTGGAAAAGAAAGATAAAGAGGCTATGGAACAAGCGGCCAATATACAACGAATGGCCCTTCTGTTCCAGGACATGGTGGGTCTGATGATCCAGCAAGAGCCTCCTGCTGAAGATTCTCCAATCGTTCTTGAAGACGACAGGGGAGAAACGTCAAATCCTCCGCCTGCTCTGTCCACAGCCAAGGAGGAGACAATCTCCAAGGCTGACCTGGACTAATACATAGCTCAACAAATATGCGTTCACCAGGCGACTGAGGCAGCTGGTCAAGTTGTCAGGACGGGAAGACCATATCCAAGCTGGTATGACCAGATCAAATACCTGTCGGGCTACACAATCCCGAAATTCCATGTATACAAGGGGACAGGCAATCCCCATCAACATGTCTCTCAGTTTAGGGCTCTTTGTGGCAACACCGGCGGCGATGATAAGCTCTTGCTTCGCCAATTCGTCGGCAATTTATCAGAGACAGCGTTTGAGTGGTACTCTGAGCTTCCGAACGACTCCGTCAAAACTTTTGCTAAAATGGAGTTGTTGTTTACCCAGCGTTTCGCAAGCGCCAGCAAACGCACCCCGATAACAGCTTTGATTAATGCAAGGGTGAAGCCGGGTGAAACTTGGGTCCAATACGCGATCCGATGGCGGAACTTATGGTCAAAGTGCGAACAGCGCATTGAAGAAGCGCCCGCGGTGGGCATGTTCGTGGGTACCCTAGATCCTCATGCAACTATCTCACAGTTCATGATGTTCTTTAAGCCAACCACGTTCCAGGCTTTGATCGACAAGTTGGCCCAGATGGACCAGATGGGTCATAGACCGTCTCCCCCGAAGCCAGAACTTTGGAATGACAAGGGTAAAGGGAAGGCAACCTTCGTCGCGAACGCTCAGCAGCAACCCAGTGTCCCAAAGCTGGCGGATCAACTGGAAGAAAGACGGCGGTATTATAACGAGAAGATGAAGCGCCCCTACTCGTTCCCGCGGGACAAGACGAAACGGTTATTCGAGCTGGCCGTACACAACAGGCTTATCAACTTGCCAAACCCAAGGCGACCGCCACAACCCACTGAGGTGAATAACCCCAATTATTGCCCTTACCCTCAAACGGTAAGCCATCCGATTGAGGATTGCTTCGTCTTCAAAGGATGGATTGAAGATCAATACCTCCAGGGAAAGTTTGCGCTGTCTGAAAAGTGGAAGGTGAACCCGCCACAGCCGCATACTCCTAAGAAGACGGACGCACCGGGGGCAACTTGTTCCTTTGTTGAAGAAGCTCCATGGGAAATCGTGCTTTCAGCAAAAACCAAAAGGATGCTGAGTGATCTTCATACATGCCTGGCGGTTGAATGGAAGAACCCGCTTGAACCTCAAATCATCGAAGGGATGCTGAAACCGCGTCCAACTACAAAGATCGGCGGTGATGGCCCAAGTACTCACACCCAACCATCAAAATCTTCGAAGAAAAAGAAGAAGAAATCCAAAAAGCCAGTGAAGTCTGGAGACAAACGCACGGACTTGCAGAAGCAGATTGACGCGCTGGAAGAGTACAATCAAAAGGTGCGGACTCCCATCACACTCCAAGAGTTCCTCAACCACGTCTTTCAGGAGGAAGATGATGGAGAAAGCTCGTCGGATGAATCCGAAGGATACGTGGCGAGTTGTCATGTGATCTCCCACCCGTTTACGGACAATGGAAAAACTCCTGACACTGAGAAACTGGGGGCACACCCTGAGCCAGAACTTGTATGGCCGACAGATGAAATGAGTGACGCCTTTCTAGATGAGATTCGTTTGAAAAGTAAAGCTGATCGGGAGCGTGAGATGGCGGCATCGGAAGGAGCCAAACGCAAGCGACTAAACGAAAGAGTCGAAGCACTCCCGCCAGATCAAAAGACATCCGATGCGGATAAAAACATATTCAAGACGAGGAAAAGGTTTGCCAAAGCCATGTCAATGGGAATGAAGCTACCACCCTCGGAAAAAAACACGCTCAATGGGGCGGAGAGGCACCCTAATTATTGCTCATATCATCGGAAGATTTCACACCCTACGGAGGAGTACGATGCTTTTAAGATATGGTGGCAAGGATATGTTGCTCACCGACAACATTTTAAGCGCATGAAACGCAGAACTCGTCGGGAGCAGGGAAGAACTACCGACGAGCACAAAAGAACTACCGGCAACTGTCGCACGGTTAACGCCGGAGGGTCATAGGTTCTCACCTTTGGGAGCGACTCTGATGAGGAAATGGCTCTGGGCCCTTTTTTTTTGAAGAGACCGTCTTAGGGAGAGAGGAAGAACCGGAGGCCTGCAAAAACATTCAGCTGCGCAATCGCACACTCCCGGAAAAGAATCTCGGGCCCGCAACTAGAAAAGATAAGGGAAAGGAAAAGGTCACTGAGGATATCGCCTTAGATGACCAAGTCATGAAAGAGCTGACTGCCAAGGACCCTCCCAGGAAGGGTAAGGTGGACTACAACATCCTGGCACACCTAAGGAAGCTACCTTCACAGCTCAGCATTCTCGACGCCCTCTTATTATCAAAAGAAGCGAGAGATTCATTAATCAAGGCATTACAAGAACCCGAGCAATTCCAGGCCTTCCTCGCCGCAGAAAGAATGAAGGATGAGCTGGAAGAAGTGCACACGGCCGATATCACTTTTGGTGACGAAGACCTGCTCCTCGGGACATGCGACCACAACCGTCCCCTATATGTCTCTGGATACTGCCACGATATCAAGATAGGCAAGATCCTGGTGGATAATGGATCCTCCGTCAATCTTCTTAATGTTCGGGTGTTGAAGGAAATCTGTATGAGCGTGCAGCACCTCGCTCGTGACAAAATTACCATCTCCGGTTTCGACTCCCAGTCTTCACGGACTCTCGGATCTGTAATACTAACATTACGCTTCAGACTGCTCGTCACGGATATCAAGTTTCACGTCATTGACGCCAAGACCTACTACAACACCTTGCTCGGTCGTCCATGGTTACATGAGTACAACATCATCCCTTCTACACAACATCAGTATATGAAGTATTTTAAGGATGGTTTTGAGCATACCGTAACAGGTGAGCTGAACCCATTCTCCGTGAACGAAGTCCGCAAGTACGAAGATGCAAAGTACTTTTTGCCAGACTTCGAGGATACAGAAAGGTGTCGCAAACCGGAAAACAAAGTCGCCGCCACCATCCCTGTTTTCAGGAGCGATACCGAAGAAGAAGAAGAGATAGTTTACGCTGGGCTGTCTCGACGCAACAACCCGGGACCGTCCACCCCCATATTGATCTTCGGAAGTGACTCGGAAGATGAGGTTAATGTCGTGTTCTCCAGTCGGCCGTCAATACAAGCATCCCCTGGCGATGATCAGAGTTTGCAAATCACCATGGTGCCGCGGGAACACTACAAAGACCTGGATGCACTTGAAGCTCATAGCGTGCAAGAGCTGCGGACATTTTACGTCCCTCCCAGTCGAAAAAGCGAAAAAGCAATCCTATTCTATCGATCCGCAGAAATAAGGCTGGAGAAAGAGATGTGGCATGGCACGGATGCTACACTTGACAGGCTCCAACCCATCCGTTTGCCCAGATACTACACAGACGGGTTGAAAAGGATATTGAAGCGCCAAGGGGTACCCTTAAAGCAGACTATTCGACAAGCTCGATTCTACAAAAGGATTTGGGATGTCCCTGGGACTCAGCGCAAACTGCCCAACGGAAGGATGGAAACGCTTGGGCTTAGATATGTGAGATTCGGGAAACGGGAGCGAATCCACAGTAGCTACGCCAAATATAACTTCGACGAAGAAGAGGACGCCCTGTTAGAAAGCGCCGACCCCGTGTCAAAACGAGATCTCGCAATCAGAATACCGAGTCCGTCATTTGAGGAAAGAATGAACAAGCTTATCAAGAGAGCGGGTCAAAAGGCTCGGGACGACCACAATCGTAAAATGGCCATCTACGAGAAAGCCAGAACGCAACGTCTTCTTCAACAGGCTGCAAAAGACGAAGATGCTCCTCCCTGTCAACCTACTGTGCAAAAAGCCCGACGCAGAAGCAGAGATAAGTCAAAGAGCAGAAAAGGCATTCGACGACGACAAAGCGGAACTGGGAAGTCACGTAATCGGGAATTAGGCAGTCGGGATTTGTCCCTCATAAAGAAGATGAGTCGATCATACTCCTTTTCTCGAGACAAGACGAAGAAGATACTTGATCTCGCTTTAAAACATCGAATGATCACGTTGCCGGAGTCCAAGCACCCTGAGCAAGCTAACGAGGTCTCTCATCCGGACTACTGCTCTTATCATCGAGCCATAGGACACCCTATCGAAGACTGCTTTACCTTCAAGAATTGGGTCGAAGACCAATATCGGCTCGGTAAGTTCGCTCTGTCTGACAACTGGAGGGTAACGCCGCCACAGAAGCACGAACCCAAAGTCACGGAAGCAGAACCAGTTCCACATTGGGCTGGGAAGCGGATGCGCACTTGTCACATGATAACAATATCGAAAGAAGAGCCCGAGAATATGAATGACCTTCCCTGGTGCTTCGAAAACAGCAACGATGAAGTGGTCTCAGAATTTCCACCAGTACCGAAAGAGCTGGAAGATGGCATACATACTACCGCAGACAACCTTAAGAAGATTGAATTGGGGACAGCGAATGACCCGCGGCCAACATTTGTCAGCGAATTGCTATCTGAAGAAAGGGTAGCCGTGCTAAAAGGCGTGCTTATGCAGTATAGAGATTGCTTCGCGTGGAACTATTCCGAAATGCCAGGTTTAGATCCAGAATTAGCTGTCCATAAATTGGCAATATCCCCGGACATCAAGCCAATCAAACAAGTGCCAAGAAGAATGCGGCTTGAGCTTGAGATGAGCATCAACGCCGAAGTCAAGAAGCTAATCGACTCTGGGTTCATCCAGGAGGTTCAGTATCCCGATTGGATAGCCAACATCGTCCCGGTGATGAAGAAAAATGGGACAGTGCGCATATGCGTAGACTTCCGAGATCTCAATAAAGCTTGCCCGAAGGACGATTTCCCAGTACCGGTCACCGAGCTGATGATAGATAATACGTTCACTCACGAAGTTTTCTCCTTCATGGACGGCTCATCGGGATACAATCAGATAAAGATGCATCCCGAAGACCAGAAGCACACCGCTTTCCGGACTCCTCTAGGTATATTCTGATACAAAGTTATGCCCTTCGGTTTAAAGAACGCCAGTGCCACCTATCAGAGGGCCATGACGAAGATCTTCGATGACCTTATACATGAAATCGTCGAATGCTATATCGACGACCTCGTTGTTAAAAGCAAATCATACAAGGAACATCTTGAGCATCTGAAGATCGTATTTCAACGCCTTCGGCAATACAACTTGAAGATGAACCCCCTCAAATGCGCGTTCGAGGTATCCTCAGGCAAGTTCCTAGGGTTCATTGTCCGGCACCGGGGCATTGAGATAGATCCGTCGAAGATCAAGGCGATCATGGAAATGCCACCGCCAAGGACTCTCAAACAATTACGGTCTCTCCAAGGAAAGCTCGCGTATATCCGGCGATTTATAGCCAACCTCTCAGGCAAGTGCCGCCCTTACAGTCACCTGATGAAGAAGGGAACCCCATTCGTCTGGGATCGCAAATGCCAAGGCGCACTGGACGAGGTCAAGCAATACCTGCAGAACCCGCCGGTGTTAGCTGCTCCGGTCAAGGGAAAGCCTCTTATTCTTTATACAACAGCCCTCGAAGGTTCCTTAGGCGCATTATAGGCACAAGAGAACGATCAAGGGAAGGAAAGAGCTCTCTACTATTTGAGTCGAGTTCTTCTGGGGGCAGAAAGCAATTATTCTCCCATCGAAAAACACTGCCTGGCGTTGATCTTCGCAATAGCAAAGCTCAGGCACTATGCGCTGGCACATGAGGTCCGTCTTATATCAAAGGTGGACCCCCTTAAATATTTGATGTCAAAAGCCATATTGACGGGACGACTCGCTAAATGGGCCCTACTCTTGATGGAGTTCTCGATAACCTATCAGCCTCTCAAGGCAGTGAAAGGCCAGGCCATTGCCGACTTCCTCGCTGAGCATCCAATACCTGCCGATTCCCCTTTGAATTGCGAACTGCCAGAAGAACACGCGTTTGATGCGATCGACGGTAGTGGTACCCGGTGGGAACTCTATTTTGACGGAGCGTCCTCCATGAAGAAGCGCAAACAAAACACGCCTATAATCAAATCGGGGGTAGGCCTCATCTTCGTAACCCCACAAGGAGGGATAATGCGCTTTGCTTTCTCCTTGACAGAGCCGAGGACGAACAATGAAGCTGAATACGAAGCTTTGATAGCAGGCCTTGAGATCGCCATCGACATGGGAATTGAAAACCTCCTCATATACGGAGACTCTCAACTGGTCGTTAGCCAAGTGAACGGCGACTACCAGACATGCAAGCTAGAGCTGGTGAAGTATGGCGACAGAGTACAGCGATTGCTGACTCAAATTCCCTACTACATGCTAGAAAGCATACCGCGTGCGGAAAATAGTAAGGCGGACGCGTTAGCCAAACTCGCTAAAGAATTGGCTGACGAGAACCTTGATGACGTCAGAATCGTGGTACAAAGCCGTCGGGTCCTCACACCGGCAGAAATATCCCCAGAATCATCTGAGGAAAAGGAAGTAACCGAGCAAATGGCTATGCAAATAAAGGACCAAGAGAAGGCTGAGGATTGGAAAGAAGTCTTTATAGACTACTTCAAATCCCGTCGAGCACCTGAAGATGCGTCCTCAAGACATCAACTTGTGAAACGAGCTCTGTCCTTCGCCTTCATCAATAATACTCTGTACAAGAGGCCATTTGACTCTCTGTGGTTGAGATGCATGGGACCTGACGAAGCGAAAAGAGTCGTTCAGGAAGTTCACGACGGACTTTGCGGTTCTCATCAAGCTGGCTCAAAGATGAAGCTGAAGATCAAACGAATGGGTTATTATTGGCCCACGATGATTCAGGACTGTCTCGAATATGCGAAGCAATGCCACTCATGCCAGATTCATGGGGACTTTATCCATCAACACCCAAATCCTCTACACCCAACAGTGGCTAGCTGGCCATTCGAAATGTGGGGAACTGACATAGTCGGCCCCATCGAACCAGCATCGTCCAGGGGACATCGTTTCATTCTAGCGACGACTGATTACTTCTCCAAATGGGCCGAAGCAATACAATTGAGGGAAGTGAAGACGGAGAATATCCTCCAGTTCTTCAAGACGCACGTCATCTATCGGTTTGGAACTCCGAGACGGATCATCTCCGATAACGGGCCAGCCTACAGAAGCCACAAGATCAGTCGCTTCGCGCAGCAGCACAATATAGACTGGAGATACTCCTCAGTTTATAATCCGCGAGCTAATGGTCTAGCCGAAGCCTTCAACAAGACCTTGACAAAGATCATAAAGAAGACGGTGTCCCGAAATAAGAAGGACTAGCACGAAAGGATGCAAGTAGCTTTTTGGGCGTATCGAACCACGTTCAAGACGGCCACGAACACGACGCCATATGCGTTGGTATTCGGTACCGAAGCAGTACTTCCCTTCGAGATAGAGTTACCCTCTCTGCGAGTGGCAGTCCACTACGAGCTGACGGACGAAGAAAATGCTCACCTTCGACTTGAGGAGCTTGACGCCCTTGATGAAACTCGGCTCATAGCGCAACAAAATCTAGAAGCTTATAAAGCGAAGATGACGCGCTCATATGAAAGATTGACCCGACCGAGGACATTCCGCCAAGGCGAACTCGTGCTAGTGGTCAAAAGGCCTATGATCCCCAACCATGCTAAGCGGGGAAAATTCGAGCCGAACTATGAAGGCCCGTACATCATAGACAAGATCTACCAGGGTGGAGCCTATCTACTCATGGATATGCACGGTGAAAGGCCTTTCCGGCCAATAAATGGCCGCTTCCTGAAGAAATACTATGCTTAATGAGCCATAGCCTAGGTCAATGATAGATGACGACGACTATGTCCGCTCGCTATCTTCCTAAGCTCGAACTTTATAAGCAGTAACTGGCCTTTTCCTGAACGGACCGGAACGTCCTTAAACTAATAACAGACCGAAACGTCTTTAAACTACTGACGGACCGAAACGTCCTTAAACTACTACCACAGCATCCTTAGGCTGATGAGATAAAAAAAATAATAATAAAAAAACGGTATGTCCATAAGCAAAATAGGCACGGATGAAAACCCGAAAGGGCTCCGTGAGTAAAAACAGCAGGGCTACCAGCGAGTGTTCGTGAAAACCCGAAAGGGCGCGACCTCGTAAAAAAAAAGAAAAAAAAGGGAATAAAAAAATGGTATGTCCACAAGCAAAATGGGAACGGATGAAAACCCGAAAGGGCTCCGTAAGTAAAAACAGCAGGGCTACCGGCGGGTGTTTGTGAAAACCCGAAAGGGCACAACCTCGTTAAAAGACACTTACGAGGTCCTCTCGACCTTGTAAGGAGAAAACACTTGTGTGAGATTCTTACGACTCACAAGGGAGCAACACACTTAGGAATCCTCACGATTCCTAAGGAGAAATTACACTTGCGAGATCCTCACGACTCGTAAGGAGAACTCTCTTATGGGACCCTCACGGTTCAAAAGATTTGAAAGTCTTAAGTTGCAGAGACCTAAACCTGTGCTTAAGCAATTCCCCCACAAACTTCGATAAGGCCCTACAAGTGGCTCAATACTGACCCTTGTATACAATCCACGGACGCGAATAAACATTTCCCTAACTAAGTCCCGCCCGTGACTAGGGATATGTCCATATGGTGAGCAACCCTTGTAAGTCCTTTCGACTTATGAGGAGAAAACCCTCTTGTAGGATCCTTACGACTTACAGAGGAACATACACTTAGGAATCCTCACGATTCCTAAGGAGAAAATACACCTACGAGATCCTCGCGACTTGTAGGGAGAAACACCTTTGCGAGACCCTTACGGCTCATGAAGTCAAAAGCCTTAGTCGACAGAACCCTTAACCCTGTTTACTAAGCCACCTTTATTCAACATCGACAGAGGCAAATGATGATTCGCTCCTGGCAATATCCCAGTTGTAGCGGTGCTGATGCCGAAATCGGTGTCTAAATCCAAGTTTGCAGCGAAAAGCCAGCAAGCCATACATGCATACGAAATAGCCGAAATGATGGGGCAACTTGCAACAAAATCAGCAAGTAAAAATGTATGCATGAAAAATAGCCGAAATGATGGGGCAGCTCGCAATAAAAAGCAGCGAGTAAAAATAAAATAAATAGCCGAAATGGTTGGGCACCGCGAAAAATAGCCGAAATGATGGGGCAATCGTGACCTTCGCGATATAAAAGCTGAAATGATAGAGCATCGCGGAAAAAGAAATAAAATGAAAATGAAAATTCTTGCCCTATAGGTGATGTTACATCAACCCCTGTATACAATCCAAGGGCACAAACAAAAAAGGGATCATACTTCTCCCCCCGGTTTTCATCATAAGAAGAAGCCAAATCTCGACGGGCCACAAAGATCGTCTCAACATTCGTCTCATTGCGGCAGACACAACATCAAACAAAGCGGAACAGCGGCAACTCCCAGTTCCATAGCTTGACGATATACAGATAACCGAGAATCAAATCCCCACTCCGCGAAATGCGGATATGATCAACAAAATTCCTGGTCACGTGGAACACGGATAATGTCACTCTCTGACCCCGTGGAAAACATCCAGAGCGGATCCTGGTCCTCACAGAGCACGGCAGTGAACCCGTGTGAAGCACCCAGAGCGGAGCCTAGTCCTCGCCGAACGTGGCAGTGAACCCGTGTGAAGCATCTAGTGCAAAATTCCTGGTCATGTGGAACACGGATAATGTCACTCTTTGACCCCGTGGAAAATGTCCAGAGCGGATCTTGGTCCTCGCAGAGCACGGCAGTGAACCCGTGTGAAGCATCCAGAGCGGAGCCTAGTCCTCGTCGAACACGGCAGTGAACCCGTGTGAAGCATCTAGTGCAAAATTCCTGGTCACGTGGAACACGGATAATGTCATTCTTTGACCCCATGGAAAACGTCCAGAGCGGATCCTGGTCCTCGCAGAGCATGGCAGTGAACCCGTGTGAAGCATCCAGAGCGGAGCCTGGTCCTCGCCAAACACGGCAGTGAACCCGTGTGAAGCATCCAGAGCAAACATCGGACTGTGGAGTCCTTAAAATTCACGGACTATGATGTCCTTAACCTCGACTGAAACGTCTTAAAACTAACAATCAACCACCATGATTCTAGACTGATTTTACCTTGGTTCAAGAGTACATCTCTTCACTCCTTTGATATTCGTCGTTGTAATTCCTCAACGTCTTCAAAGAGGTGACGGGTCCCGGCAACCAAATATCGGACTGTGGAGTCCTTAAATCCACGGACTATGATGTCCTTAACCTTGACCGTGATATCTTAAAATTAACATCGGACTGTGGAGTCCCTAAATCCACGGACTATGAGGTCCTTAACCTTGACCGTGATGTCTTAAAACTAACATCGGACTGTGGAGTCCTTAAATCCACGGACTATGAGGTCCTTAACCTTGACCGTGATGTCTTAAAACTAACATTGGACTGTGGAGTCCTTAAATCCACGGACTATGATGTCCTTAACCTTGACCGTGATGTCTTAGAACTAACATTGGACTATGGGGTCCTTAAACCCACGGACTATGAGGTCCTTAACCTTGACCGTAATGTCTTAAAACTAACATTGGACTGTGGGGTCCTTAAAACCACGGACTATGAGGTCCTTAACCTTGACCGCGATGTCTTTAAACTACGGTACCTTCAAAAACATCCCAAAGCAACCCCTAACCCCGTGAACTACGGATAAGGGCGACCGCACCCATCACTTGTGGGTCCTCACGACCTGTAAGGAAGAAAACTCTCTTGTGAGATCCTTACGACTCCCAAAGGAAAACCCGCTTAAGAATCCTCACGATTCTTAAGAAGAACTTACACCTACGGGATCCTCTCGACCTGTAGGGAGAAAAACTCTTTATGAGACCCTCACGGCTCATAAAGCTCAGAAGTCTTGGGAGGCAGACCTTAACCCTGAATCTTAAGCCATCGCTGCCCTGCCAAGAGACCAAAACAAGTTGCCCCCAGAACACATTCAATAAAAAGGAGACACACCATTGAGAAGAAAAATATGTCTTTATTCATAGACCAAAATGGATACAAAATACAATTCATGAAAGAACAAAAAGAAAGTACTCTCATTCAGGAGTATGTACAAAAAGAAAGGAAAAGATACAAGTTTTCATGCCAGCGGGCGATTTAATAATTTTGCTAGCTTATCCCTCTTTCGCTGGGCCTCGCCTTCATGGTTTGATATCGCCAGAAGACGGGCCTCGGCCTGAGCCTGCTGAGCCTGATACGAGGCGAGCTGGCCTTCGAGCTCTTTCTCAGTGACCTTGTGAGCCTCAACCCTGTCGCGGGTGAAAACGATAGCCTTATCAAGAGCTACCACCTCTCTGATAGACTCTTGAAGCACTCTCCATAGTTCATACGCTTTATTGGTTTTGGCGGTAAGATTGGCTTGAAGCTCGTCCAATGCCTTAGAGGCCAGCTCCCTCTCTGAGAATTTGCGACCGAGCCTCTTCTCGCATGATACCATATTCGCCGCGCACCGCTCGATTAAGCCCCGTAAGCTCGCCTTCGCAGCCACAGCCTCCGAAGAAAGGCGAGTACACTCAAGCACATGCAAACAAGCCTCCACCTGCCGGCAAAACTCAACCCAGACTTGCACCACCGCTTCGCTATGATAGACTGCAAGAAAGGGAAGAGAACCATTAGCTTCAGCAGCAAATGCTTCGGCTGTCATCACACTGCCCGCATGCAGCTCTTCGATCAGGGATGACAGGGAGTCGAGGCTCAATTTTGCTAGACGGTCTGAGGCTCGTAAAGCATAAGGGCCGGGCGGCATGGCGATGCGCGACTCCAGCGCTGTGAGAACTGGCAGGGCTGTTCAAATTTATAAAAGATCAGTGAAACTTTTAAAGCAAAAAGAACAAGTGGGACCATATTGAGACTTCACTTACCCACAGTCATGCAAGAAGGAGCTGAAGGTTCCTCTGGCCCTTCAAGGACCTCGACCTCGTCATCGGCCTCCAGAACTGTAAATGAAATCGATGTCATTTTTGCAAAATAACAACAACGTTATGAAAAGAGGACGAACAACACTGACCTTGCCCAGATGAGAGGACGATGCGTTGAGGAGATATCGCCTGTGAAGCGGCCATCTCCAGCAAATGCTGAAAGGATTGCCGGGGAGACAGATCGGCAATAGAGGCCGCCAGTCTGCGCAGTTCTGTAAAGACAAAAGATCTCAGATAACAGAAAGATCACTAGTTTAAAATGTGGAAGGTTACCTTCAACGCTCCTCCCATGCTGAGTTGGAGGGATAGCAGCTTCAACGGCCTCCGCCGCGACCTCGGGAACAGTACCAAGGACACGAGCCGGTGTAACAGCCTCTGAGGAAGGAGCAGCGGCAGCCACTGTGGTTTCCAACAAATGGAGGGTAGTCTCGACTACCTCCATCCCAGCCTCCGGGATGCCCTCAGGAAGAGTCATTGGGACGGCGACCACCAAAGGAGCCTCCCCAAAGGAACAAGCGCTTCGTGATCGAGAACCGCCACCGGAGGCTCTATTGCAAAAGGAACAGCCTCGTCATCCACCTCCACATCAAGTAAGGCTACACCGGGGATGTCAACAGGCTTTAGCTTCAACAGGCCCGTAGGGACCTCCCCTATCGCCGAGGACTCTGCGCTATCCACACAAGAATCAGAATGCATATATATGAGCGTAAACAATCTGACAAATTGCAAAGAAGTATAAAAAAACATACCAATGCGCAGGGAAGCCTTCAATATGGCTTCTTCAAGCCGATTCTTCTTCTCAAGGAGGCGTGCTCGCCGGGGTTCGAGGGTGGACTCGTGACCGCCAGTCCATAAAGAAAGTGCGTCCGCAGCGTCCTCCGAAGCGGCCTGCTTCAGCGCCCTTTCACCCCACTCCTCCAGAGGGTCGATAAACCGTCGCCGGATCCATGAGGGGTCTTCGTAGAAGATCACGGCGGGGTAAGCTTTCTTAGGAGCCCTTGCGTTCTGAGACTCATCTTTAGAACGCCGTATGGCCTCAGCCAACTGTGCGGCCTCTTCGGCAGCCGAGCCCGGGAAGAGAAGACCAGCTTCCGACTCTTGCATGACCAACGATTCGTCTGGAAGTATGGGCTCAGACTCCATTAAAGAATCAAGTAGGTTGGTGGCCACCTTCCTTCGCCTCTTAGATCCAGAACCGGCCGCCGAAGACGACCGTTTCTTTCCCCTCAAAGCCTTAGTGCGGCGTTGGCCCACGTCGCCCTCAACACCCTCACCCCGGGCCACAACTGGAGATAACACTGCCATCGTCGATGCCACGGAGGGTGGTGCTGCCTCGGGTGGTGGTTCTGTTACCGGAGCCCGTCTACCCCGCGACCGAGTACCCAGGGGCATACCAGCTATTGGAGTAAGATCTACTCCCGACTCTCCAGGAATAAGTGCAGCACCGGTATCCCTCAGGGGAAAGCGGACCGGGGCACGCAGTCGCAGCATAGCTCTCGTGGCCGGAACCTGAATAGGAGCACCGTGGCCAAGAAGCACCCTTCTCTCCTCAATAATAATCGGGTTCACCCGATGGAGATACCGGCCCGTGAACGACCCTACGCATCGGGGAATGTAATCTCCATCGGGGATCATGAATTGAGAACCGGTGTTCAGCCTCACAAAGTGGTGGGCGGCATCTCGGACGGCCTCGAGCAAAGGAACCGGCGCGACTATGAAAGCTTCAAACGGGACGCCCTGATCATAGCCAAACTGCCGGACAAAGCGATGCGGATTGTACTGCATGAAGAAAGCCGCACTGCCCTGACGGAACACCAGGTAACCCGGTCTAATTGCATATAAGCGTGCGGCTTCCCGGGGCTTCAAAGAGGGCGCATTGTCTATCGACCGATCCCAAAGCGGCTGGGCTGAACCCGCGGAAGAAGATAACACCCGATCATTAAATACCAACCCGCCAGCAGTAGCGTAAGGAGAAATCAACGTCCGAATAGCCCCGAATTGAGTCGGGTCAGCAGCAGATGCATCCACCAATCGCATAAGCCGCGGGAAGGTATAGGCGTCGTAGAATGCGGGCCTTTGATGCATAGCGAAAGCACCCAAGACGTGCATTTCAATCCAAGACGTAAAGTAATAAAGCGAAAAATTTACTACATCTACGCCGGGGGTGGAAGTGTTAGCTGCAGCACCCAACCCGTGGTAAAGATGCGCCAATGCCGGGATGCCAATGGCCAGCCGCGTTCCCTCAGCAATACAGTGAGCCGGATAAACGACCGAAACTCTCATAAAGCGGCGGTGCATAGGGATGACGAACCAGCTGATCCAGACGCTGATAAACCCAACAAAGAACATCTCCTCATCCATGCCGGGAGCTGCAATGGATTCGAAAGACGTCGGCGACATTAAGGGGATGTAATATTGCGGTAGATCCGATTCATTAGTCGGCAGCTTCTTCGGACCAAACCCAAAGGGGTCTTTAATGTTTTCAAACTTCGGAGCTGACTTCGACAAGACGCCCTCACGAAGGAAACAAGCAATGAAGCTCTTGAAAGTAACACCCTGCTCTTCAGATTCGGTGAACAAACGATCAAAGATACCCAGCACCTTGATTAAGCTGGGACGCGTATGGCGGATGGCGTTCTCAGCAGACAAGCCGTCAAGCGGTGCGGGCTCGGGTTCAAAGACGTATTCATCAGAGGGCAGCAACTCCTCATAAAGCGTCACTCGAATTGGCAGTCCCGAGATCTCATAGAACTCTCCCAAAGAGATCAAGACTTCTCTGTCCCCCAGAAGAAAAGTGTTGGTGGGGAGATTCCATTGATTCAAGAACGCCTTAACCTACCAGACATGCGGAGATTGATAATGGAAGAGTGACGCATATATTGCCTGGTAAAGCCCGACCTTCTGCAGCCGCGCACGATGGGTAGCAAGGATATAGCGAGCCCAGAGGAGGTAGCCCGTAGGGTGTCGAGGAGTGAGCCCTATCTTATAAATTTGTCCCCATGGGTGGGCCTCACCCTGGAAAATGCGTCGTCCCAGGATATCTATAGCGGGGATTGGATGGTTTGGGATATCGGTCGTTGAAGGCTCGAGCCGTCCCGTTGGGGTCCAATTTGGCATCTCCACAGCGAAAACCGTCCTCGGAGGATCCATCGGCAAAAATGGGAAAGTGGGCTCTGTCGGCACTTCACAGAGGAAACTCCGGTGACCCCAGATAATATGGCTGTACCAAGTTCCCCATAGAAATAAGTTGGTGCAGTTCGGGTCATGAGCCCGGATCATCGCCATCGCTTCCTCGTCAGATGGTGATTGAGGAAAAGCGGCCTCCGAGCGAGTGAAGGGAAAGTACGGAACAGAAGCCATCGCACCTGAAACAAAGTAAAGGAGAACTGTCAAAAGTGAAGCCAAGAATATACATATATATATATATGTGTGTGTGTATATATATATGTATATATATATATGTGTGTATATATATATATATATGAACATAAATATATGAAGACAGTTGAAGAAAGTGACAGAGGACTTGTTTGGTAGGACCATTAGTTACAAAACATGTGGGTCCCACGAAATCAAGATGATGGCTGGCTAATGATGAGACACAGTAATCATAATGAAACAAAGGGAATACTCTCATTAAATAAGCAGTGGGTTTCAAATAACCCCACACACTCCCCTAAAAGAAATCAACATTGGACTCTGCAACAAATCAAACAAGATCAAGGGAATTAAATTCCCATAAAAGAAATCATTGCAAGCTTCTTCTTCATTGATTACAGAAGGACAACCCAGGGCAAGAAAACCCTAAGAAGCCTCCATGCGAAGAACTAAGTTCTTCGCAGGAATTAAATTCCTTACTGAGAGAAGGGAATTAAATTCACTGAGACATTTTCTCTAAAATGGAATTAAATTCCTCGGAAAAGACAACCGCCATCATCACCTCTCTAAAAGATCAGATGAACCCTAAGAGGTTTACAGTTTGAAAATTAGATGGGTTTCTGTCCTTGCTGATGAACTTGAAAAATGGGTTCGTGTTAAAAAGGGTAAAACCCCTAATGTGGATTTAAAATCCAGAGAGTTCTTTTAAAATGAGGGTGCTTCGTTCGTTAAAGAGCATTACCTGAAGAAAAGAGTCTTTTTTGAACAGAGTTAAACTCTGAAAATGTTTCAAGGAAGAGAACTAAACTCTGGAAGAGGAGAATTAAATTCTCAGAAAAAAGTTTGCAAAGAAGAAGATGAGAAAAAGTGGAGGCTCTTCTGAAAGAACATGGGCATTTATAGGATGGGATGGAAAACGTTTCATCTACCCTACCCCCAAGGCAGATCTGACGGTCACAAAGGTGACAGCGTTTCACTCATGTGCAGACACGTGAGAACAACGCTGTGGGGGTATTTGTTTCCTGATTTAAAATCAGGAAAACCTACGGAGGAGGCATCACGTGCTAGCATGTGACCATCGGTCACGTGTTGGCACGTGACATCTAAAAGCAGCGGCACAAAGCACTTCCATTCCCTGATTAAAAGTCAAGAAGAAGCTCCAGAAAAGGCATCACGTGTGCACACGTGACCAGTGGTCACGTGTTGGCACGTGATGACTAAGCAGCGGCAAAGAATAGAGCGCAGAAGGAAGCCTATACCAGGGGTCACGTGGCCACACGTGACCAGCTTTAAAAGCCTTATTTCTATGACAGAATTAAATTCTGAGAAAAGATCTCTCAAGTCTTTCCAAAGTGTAAAAGATTATTTGGAACCGTTGGATTAGAAATATGAAGGTGGTTAAAAAACCACTAACTTATGGAAAAATATCAGACTTGGAAAGATTTCCCCTTAAATCTAACCGAAATAACAAAGAGACATCTTTGGATTTAAAATCCAATGGTGCATAAAATTCACCTAAAAATCCAAGGGCCCAGATGAATGATAAATATAAATCAAATCTCTCAATAAACAAATCAAATCTTTCAATGAAAGATTCACTAAAACTGATTGATTCTTTTCCTTCTCCTATAAATAGGAGCCAGAAGAGAGAATTTGGGACAGACAGAGACATACAGAGAGAGAGAAATAGAGCCTTGAGATTTTGGAAGAATTTGATCCTCTGCAAAAGAAAACCCTAGGTAAGAAAGGAGAGGCTTCAAAAGAGAATTTAATTCTCAAAAGAGTTTAACTCTTATATATATATATATATATATATAAAGAACTTAGTTCTTCCTCTGGTAGAGGATCTACAAAGTGAACATCTCCACATGAATTGAGAATTTAATTCTCATTGGGTGGAGATCCTGCCATGCAGATCTAAAACATAGAGGAGGAATTAAATTTTGAGAATTTAATTCTCACAAAGTTATAGGAATTTAATTCCTCCAAGATAAAATTAGGGCTTAACCCTATATGAGAATTCAATTCTCCAAAATTACAGGAATTTAATTCCTTCAAAATGGACAGAACTTGGGTTTAACCCTAATTGAGAACTTAATTCTCTTAAACTCACAGGAATTTAATTCCCTTAAAAGGAAATTAGGGTTTCACCCTATGCCAGAACTTAATTCTTCACATATATAGGAATTTAATTCCTACAGAATGTAAATCAGGGTTTAACCCTATCTGAGAATATAATTCTTCAAAAAAAAGAAAGCGGGAATTTTATCCCTCTAAAGTTATTGCTAGGGTTTAACCCTATGAAGAATTTAATTCTTAAAAGATGAACAGATCTTTAAAAACATGCAAAAAATCAGAGTCACGTGCCCCATGTGACCCCTGCAAAGATCCACAGAAAAAGAGCTTTGAGGCAACGCCTTACGTTCCCCACGTGACCTTTGAACCACACAGAGAAAAAGCAAAAGAAACAAAAGCTCTAGGGCGCTCTCACGTGCTACCACGTGACTCCTTGGCTGAAACTCTAACGAGAAAACACCTAAATTCCCATCACGTGACAGCATGTGATGCTGTTTTTGACAGAACTAAATAAAGAGAAGTAGGGCGCACTCACGTGCTACCACGTGACCCCTTTTGCCTTAGTGTTTAACACTAAATTGAAATTTCTGTATCCAGTGTTTAACACTGATTTGCCTTAGTGTTAAACACTAATCTAGAATCTCCGTTTCCAGTGTTTAACACTGATTTGCTTTAGTGTTTAACACTAATTTGAAAGATCTGTTTCTAGTGTTTAACACTGATTATCTCTTAGTGTTAAACACTAACGTTACCCCAATTGGCTAAGTTTCTAAAGGCAAAGCCTCCCCTTCAACGAGCCAACAGAGGGCCAATATTCTAAACATGATGGGACTTAACCCAAGGTGGCCATAAGTCTTCAATGCATATTTAATTGAGCTAATGTGCTCATAATATAATTAACTGGTCTTGGTTCCAAATTGGGCCAAAAATTATTTAATCTACCTTGGTTTAAGGGTACATTTCTTCACTCCTTTGATACTTGGCGTTGTAATTCCTCAACGTCTTCAAAGAGGTGACGGGTCTCGATAACCACACATTGATACGGACTGTGGGGTCCTTAAACTCACGGACTATGAGGTCCTTAACCTTGACCGAGATGTCTTAAAACTAACACCGGACTGTGGAGTCCTTAAATCCTCGGACTATGATGTCATTAACCTTGACCGGAATGTCTTAAAACTAACAACGGACTATGACGTCCTTAACCTTGACCGTGATGTCTTAAAACTAACACCGGACTGTGGAGTCCTTAAATCCACGGACTATGACGTCCTTAACCTTGACCGCAACGTCTTAAAACTAACATTGGACCGCAATGTCCTTAAATTACCTATTGACCGCAATGTCACTAAACTAAACAACAGGGCCCCCCTTTAATTGCTCTCTTGTTGGATCTAAACGATCCCGTTAAGTTGATCTTAGTCTAAAATGAGACTAACGTATTCTTAACAAACGTTTAAATTGATCTTAGTCTCAAAAGAGGCTAACGTATCCTTAAACCCAAACCCCCAAACCCAAATCTAAGATAATACGGATTTGGACTAGTCCACGCCCTACGGGCGACGACATAACTCAGTCTCCGTATACAATCCACGGGCAACCAAACATAAAACAAAAACACACGACACGAAGTGACCATCTGGAGAAGGAGAAAGTTGTTACCGCAATGCGGTAGCGTAATTAACTGCAAGGGCTTGCGCCTGCAGGGAAGAGCGTCCCCATAATCAAAAACCCCTCCAGCGAGGGGGAATCTGACGAAGTCTGCTACATCGGACGCATCCGTTTAAACCTTCGATACATGGTGCCATAAATCAACTTGGCATTTTCGGAGATGTGGATGGATAGCACCAATTAGCATCTGCCCTGAATTTCAGGCAAGACGTCTGTCTTGCGCCGTCTTTCGGAGGGGAACAAATACCTTAGGGTTTGCGGCAGTTTCGTGGCGACATGAGTAAGGCATGGGTCGGCCCTTCTACGGATGGTTCATAGAAGCTGTGGCAGTTTCTGGGTACCTTTTGAACTCCACTCAAGTGTTGAGCTTTTAGGAAAATTTTGGGTGTTTGTTTATTCGATCGAAAAGTTTAACATCGTCTAACTATATACGATTGTGATACAATATTTGGAATCCACATAATTAGTTATGAGATAACTAGTTTGAATTTTATAAATCTAGCAAGTTAGTCTCATTTGATCAGTTGCCACGGAATTTTGATATGGATCAAAAGTCCGTCGCAATCATGTAGTGTACGCGGATACTCGCCAGATAACATTACTAGATAGCCACACTCCATAGCCCCGACCAAGTGACTGTAGCAGAACCCCATCGCCAAAAGCATCCGTTTGGGTGCTCGCGGCCGCGGTGTTCCGCCTAAGTGCACTTCGTCGACGGCATCGGGGGTGCGGCCGTCTACTAAAGTTTCCGACGAGCATTCGATCAGGTTATCGGGAATCTTGTTGAATTACTCGATAAGTTATTGGAAAGTGTTTTCAATATCGAGACTAAAATGCGGGGTTTATAATTGTTAGGCATATGATGTCTAAGGAATTTATTTCGTTAGGCATGAAATCCAAAGTATGAGATACATTGGGTTTATGATGTTTAAGGTAGTTGTGGATTCCAATTGTTGTAGTTTTTCACTTTCTTTTCTGTGACCGTAAGTGTAATATGTGGTGTATCGCCGGTTTCGTTGCTATATGTCAATGACAATTGGGATACGCATATTTACTTACGTTGATGACATGTGATGTTATGTGTTACTGTGATATGTTATATTGGATTGTCGTGTTTTGAATAGCCGGGGGTTTTATGTGAGATGAGTGTTTTTCATTTTCATTCATGTAAAATCTTGTATGTAATATTCTTTTATTATGGCACTTCCGGGTTGAGGATGATGTCACCATTGATATATATTATTTACTTTTCCGCATTAGGATAGACCCAAGGAGGGGAGCACAAATAATCGGGTTCTAGAGTCTAGTGGGAGACCATCTCGAGGCGTCGACTCCGGGTCTCCTAACTCTAGAATTGGAAGGGTTGCTTGCCGCTCTCGTAGGGGTCTAGGGATGTGGGTTTGGCTATTCATCGCGACCGTGGAATCCGCGTTTTTTATTTGGCTTAATTTAAAACCCGGAATTCCTAGTATATCCAATATTTCATATGTGTTCTTCTGCTGCTGATATTCTGTGATGTGATCACTTGATATTCTGAGACGATGCTTATTTTTATATATATGATATATAATAAATATTGATGCTTTCGTTTCTTCTGTGATGCTTGGAAAGCTTAATTTGATGGGACTTCATTAATGAGATTAATGAAATAAAAAAAACCTAAAGATGTTGTAGAAACTTATTTTTAAAAAAAAACTGGTAGCTCTAGTTCTTACTTTGCATAGCGGTATTCCTTGTGGTATATCTAGCACCTTATTCGATAAGGAAAGAGCCGAGATCCTTTCACCGGGAATGATCTCTTTAGCGAAACTAGCATATGCTACAACCCACTTGGTTTGTCTTTTGATTGCTTCTATAGTTTTTGCTTTGCATAGTGGTATTTATGAAATATCCTGCATCTTATTCGATAAGGAAAGAGCCGAGATCTCTTCATCGGGAGTGACCACTTTAGCAAAACTAGTAAAAGCCTAAAAAATATTCGTTTTCAAAATCACTCGATTCCACAACGATATCAAGTTCATTACGCAAAGAGTTTTCTTAAAAACCTGTCATAGCTCTCTGTCATTTCAGATAAGTACTACTTAGTATTCGTGCTACATTTGTTGACCTTGTCAAGGCGCAGTGTGCGGTAGATAATTAGTGCTTATCTGCTAGCATATGATACGATTGGATTAGGGTAGTCATGCGGCCTTGTTGACCTTATCAAGGGTCGTGCGGGTGGGTTTAATTCAATCAGAAAATGACGGGTTGAACTTGACTTGCGGTCTATAGTTTGTTGACCTTGTCAAGGTTATAGATCGCTAGGGGCAAAATATTATCGGGAATTTCAAGTGTTGAAATTTGTAATGAGATTGCATACCTTCTATGAGATAGTTGGATCCCGATATCCACTGCGAGTAAGAGTTACTCCTGGGAGAGTTTTACATATTACAATTAGCCGATCAAGTAGGTGTCTAGAAAGGTGTTAACGGGGTTACGCTCCTGGGAAAATGAGGTTTATTTTAATTAGGTCCGTGCGAAAGCACAGGGAACCTCCCTCAAAGTACTGACACTGGCCTGACTGAAAGATTAGCAAACTTGTAGGGTGTAATTAATCTCGGCTCGTCTTACCTTTTAGGGTTTGAAAAAAGATTTGATAAAAACAGTGGGAGCCATCCTGATTAGATAAAATAATAACCAATCTGATCTTGAAAGAGCGCACGCAGAGTGTTTTCTTCTCTCTCTCTCCTGGTAGCGACCATGTCACGCCTTAATCAAAATAATAATATGGATGCTTTGACCGAAACTGCTTATTATACTGAGCTGGGGAACGTTGGCTCCGCTTTATCTTATAATTGTTATAAGTCCGAGCAGGAAATAGGGGAATATCCGGATTCCCATGCCACTCAATCAAGGAATAAAGCATGTTGATGCATATTCTTCGAGTGTGTTCATTACCGAGAACTGTTTCTCAGTATCCTCTGTGTCCTGGGTATGTGATACCGGATCAGGATCCCGCATATGTAATATGTTACATGGGCTACAGATAGGTAGAGAACTGGGAATGAGAGATATGTCTCTAAGTGTAGAGAATGGTGCAAGTGTTGTAGCCAAACCGGTTGGCAAATATCACCTTGTATTAATACATTGATTCTGAACAAATGTTATTATATACCGAACCTGATATACAACATTACATCGGTTTCTTTAGTGAGTTAAGAAAGATATAATTCTGTATTGGAGGATAATGTTGTGAACATTTTCCTGAATCAGGAGTTGATTCGATCAGGCATGTTATATAATAGCATATACGTTCTAAATCAAACTACAGTTCAAAGTATATAGAACACACACAAGAGGAGCAGTTCAAAAATAAACGAATCTTTCTTATGGCATTGTAGACTAGGTCATATCAATGCGACATGACCAGCTAAGTTACATAAGAATGAATATTAGAATCTGTTCGAATTTTTCATCTTATGATACTTGCCAGTCTTGTCTCAAAGGTAAAATGATCAATACTCCATTTACTGGAAACAGAGAAAGAGTTACTAAACTCTTGGGACGGATACATGATGATGTATACGGTCCTATGTCTACTAATGCCAAGGTTGGTTCTTCGTACTTCATTATATTCATTGATCTTCTCTCAAGATTCGGATATATGTTCCTGTTGAAATACAAGTCTGAAACTTTTGAAAAATTTAAGGAATATAAGGTTGAAGTTGAGAACCGGACGAGTAAAAGTATTAATTCTTTCGATGTGATCGAGGAGGTGAATACTTGAGCATGGAGTTCCTGGATTGTCTAAAAGAAGAATGCGATTCTCTCTCAGCTTACTCCTTCGAGTACACCACAGCACAACGGTGTATCAGAGTGGAGGTATCGCACCCTATGAGATAAGGTGCGCTCTATGATGAGTACTGCTGAGTTACCTATTTCCTTTTGGTGTTATGCACTTGAGAAGCTGCATACTTATTGAATGGGGTTCCATCCAAATCAGTGCCTACCACTACATATGAGATATGGAATGGGAAGAGACCATGTCTTAAACGAATTAAGATATGGGGTTGTCCGGCCTATGTTGAAAGGCAGAATCCGGACAAACTCGAGGCAATATCAGTTCTATAAGTTTGTTGGATATCCCGAACATTAGCAAGGGTATATCTTCTACCATTCTGAAGAGCAAATGGTGTTTTGTTTCTCAGCATGCCACCTTTTTATAAAAGGAATTTCTTGTGAAGAAATTTGTGGTCATGAGGTAGAACTGGAAGGAGTTCCAGCTAGACAAACTAACAGCTGATGATTTGGTGAAACCAAAAGATTCAATAGTCTCCAATGAACCTCAGCCTCTCCGCGAATCTGGTAAGGTTCCTCATCCACTTGAGAGATACTACGGTCTTCTCGGTGACAGTGGGAGCGAGCATTGCATCATGGTAGATGATGGCCTAACTAGGTTCAAGCAGGCCATCAAAAGTGGGGACTTTTTGAAATGACTGGATGCTATGCAATCAAACATGGAATCCATATACACCAATAAAGTATGACTTTGAATGTTGCACTTGAAGGGGTAAAACCCATTGGGAGCAAATGGATCTTAAGAAGATTCTTGGTGTAAATGGAAAAGTTGAGACTTTCAAAACTATGCTTAAGTCCATCAGGATTAAAGCAAGTATCGCGGAGTTGGAACATCTGTTTTGATATGGCAGTCAAAGAGTTTGACTTCATCAAAAAGGTAGATAAACCTTATATATATAAGAAGGTAGTAGAGAGTAAAGTTGTCTTCTACGTGTTGTATGTAGATAACATACTCTTGATAGGAAATTACACTCGGCCAAGCTCCTCTTATCACAAGGATTCTCTATGGAAGATCTGGATGATACCTACTACATCTTGTGGATTATGATCTATGATGATAGATCTAAGTGGATGTTGGGAGTGTCCCAAATCCAGATACATTAACACCGTACTAAAGGGGTTTAGTATGGAAGATTCTAAGCGTAGTGGTTCGTCCACTTACTCAGGAATCACTCTCTCCAAAAAGATGTCTTCCAAGACTGATTTGGAGAGAACTCGTTGTTCTCTGCCGAAAAGACGCGAGACGGAACCGCGTAGGCTCGTCTTGCCTGAATTTGGGGGCAAATGCTATTTGGGTTTTATCCGTCCACCTCTCCGAAGATGCCAGGTTGATTTATGGCACCATGTATCGGAGGTTTAGACAGATGCGGCCGTTATAGCAGGCTTCATCAGATTCCCCCTCATTTGAGGGTTTTTTAATTGTGGGGACGCTCTTCCCTGCAGGCGCAAGCCCCTGCAGTTAATTACGCTACCGTATCGTGGTAAAAACTTTCTCCTTCTCCAGATGGTCACTTCGTGTCATGTATGTTTATTTTATTTTTGGTTGCCCGTGGATTGTATACGGGGACTAATTTATGTTGTCGCCCGTAGGGCGTGGATTAGTCCAAATCCGTATTTTCTTAGATTTGGTTTTGGGTTGGGTTTAAGGATCGTTAATCTCATTTCAAACTAAGATCAACTTAAACGTTTGTTAAAGATACGTTAGTTTAATTTTAGACTAAGATCTACTTAACAGGATCATTTAGATCCAACAAAAGAGCATTTGGACTCTATTGTTTTAGTTTAGGGACTTTGCGGTCCAGAAGTTTAAGGACATCATAGTCCATGAAGTTTAAAGACATCATATTCCATAGTTTAAAGACATCATAGTCTGTAAAGTTTAAAGACATCATAGTCTATGGGTTTAAGGACCTCACAGTCCGCAAAGTTTAAGGACATCATAGTCCATAAGTTTAAGGACCACACAGTCCGTGGAATGTCTGGTTGTCGGGACCCGTCACCTCTCTGAAAATGTTGAAGGATTACAACGACAAATAATAGAGGAGTGAAGAGATGTACCCTTGAACCAATATTGGTTGGGAGATCTGTAGTCCAATTTAGGACTAAGATCAAAGATTTATGAGTATATGGGCTCAATTAATCTGAATTAGGGATCTGTGGCCAACTTGGGCTCGGCCCATTCAGTTAAAATGTTGGACATTTAATTAGATTCGGTCCTTTTTCATTTAACAATGCTGAGCATTGGTTTGGGTTCTGACAACAGTTTTTGTCTTTTATTGAATGTTGAGCACTCATTATAACTCTGGGGCTTCATTTAAAGAACGGTTTATGTTTCCTCAGCGCACACGTGAGGAGCACGTGGTTGAGCGCCAGTCAATGAGCGCAGAGCGCTTCTATTAAGTAGCGCACACGTGAGGAGCACGTGGCGCGCTTGGCGTTGAGCGCCAGTCAATGAGCGTAGAGCGCTTCTGTTAAGTAGCGCACACGTGAGGAGCACGTGGCACGCTTGGCGCTGAGCACCAGAAAATGAGCGCAGAGCACTTCTGATAAGTAGCGCATACGTGAGGAGCACGTGGCGCTCTTGGCGCTGAGCTCCAGTCAATGAGCGCAGAGCACTTTTGATAAGTAGCGCATACGTAAGGAGCACGTGGCGCGCTTGGCGCTGAGCGCCAGTCAATGAGCGCAGAGCGCTTCTAATAAGTAGCGCACACATAAAGAGCACGTGGCGTGCTTGGCAATGTGCGCCAGATTTGGAGCGCTAAGACGCTTCTTATGAAGTAGCGCACACGTGAGGAGCATGTGGCGCGTTTGGCGCTGAGCGCCAGACAATGAGCATAGAGCGCTCCTGATCAATTTTGTGATCTGAGAAATAAGTTCTCGCTTACAAGAGACTTTGTCTCATGGTTCTAAGAACAGAGTTCTTATTTTTATAGGAGATGTTATAATCTCTTATTTTTTGTGAAAGGCTTTGCCTTTATGGATCTGTGATCTGAAAAGAATTGAATTCTTCCTCCCCCTCTTTTTTATAATGAGATGCTATGATCTCTTTTGTGAAAGACGTCTATCTTATAGATCTATGATCTTAAAAAAGAACTAAGTTCTTCTTCCCTGATGAGATTTTTTTATCTATCTGTTTTTTACCTTAAAGAAAAGTTTTTCTTCTCAGAGCTTGCTCTTTTCTTTGAAATTTCTCAAAGCTTGGGGGGGTTCCTCTCTCTGAGACTTGAAGTCTTGGGGCCTTTATATAGGGTAGGCTGATTTGTTGAATCAGTTGAAGAGATTTTTTCTCTAATTGATTTGAGAATATTTCCCACCGTTGGATCTTTGATCTTAGGGCTTCTGTTTTACAGAAGGCAATCTTCTTGTTTTTAACGAGATTGGGAAAATCTTTTCCCATACAGAACTAGTTCTGTATCTTGGTGATTTTTAATCACCGTTGGATCTTTGATCCAACGGTGCTCTGATTTTCAGAGCATAATCTTTCCTGTTTGGAAAGATTCTGAGGAATGTTTCCTTAACAGAATTTTATTCTGGTCAATTGATGATTTTTAATCATGTTCGTTGGATCTTTGATCCAAGAGCCGAGAACATTTTGTTCTATCGCTAGCGCTCACGTGCTTTGCACGTGGTGCGCTGCTTAGAGTGCATCACTCTTAGCGCTGCGCTAGCGCTCACGTGCTTTGCACGTGTTGCGCTGCTTAGAGTGCAGCGCTCTTAGCGCTAGCGCTCATGTGCTTTGCACGTAGTGCGCCGCTTCAGAGTCTAGCGCATTGGCGCTAGCGCTCATGTACTTTGCACGTGAGCGCTACCTCAGAGTCTTTGACTCTTAGTGCTAGCGCTGCTTGCGCTAGCATTCTCGTGTTTTGCACATGAGCGCTGCATCAGAGTCTTTGACTCTTAGCGCTAGCGCTGCTATGAAACGCTGCTTCATTTCAAATTTCAAAATTTGAATAGAGCTTTGCTCTGATTGGGGAAACACTCGCGTGCAAGGGATACCCTATGCTTCGGCAGTAGGCTCTATCATGTATGCGATGTTATGTACCAGACTAGATGTAGATGACTCACTAAGCGTAGTGATCATGAATCAATCGGACCTTGGGAGAATCACTGGACAGTTGTGGAGGACATTCTTAAGTACTTGAGAAGCACTAAAAGAATATTCTTGGTTCGAGCTTCCAGAGTGATAAGGTCGACTGAAAGTCAGTCACAGGCATTGTCTTTACCCTCAGTGGAGGGACGGTATGTTGGAAGAGTTCCAAACTAGATACCGTGGCATACTAGACGATAAAGGCTGAATATATCGCTACCAACGATGCTGCCAACGTGGCTGTCTGGGCATTACTTGTTCATGAGATGAACATGGTTCCTACCATTGAGCGTCCAATAACTGTTATTGTGACTACAATGGAGTTGTGGTTTTAGCCTAGGAACACCGGTCCCATCAGCGATCCAGACATATTCTGAGGCTAGTATCACCTGATCAGGGAGATGGTTGATCTCCAATGGATCAAGGTCAGAAGAGTTGACATGGATGATAACACGGCTGATCCACTCACCAAGGCCTACTTCCCCAAATACTATTTGAGAGATTTTGGGATGGTTGAGTACGGGATACTACAACCACTGCTATATTGTTGGGTATTGGATACTACAACAAATGGCCTTAGTGCAAGTGGAAGATTGTTAGTTATATGTATGCCCTAGAAGCCATTATTGTACATGAGATGTATATTATAATGAATGCTTGGACATATATAGGGAGGAATTTCTTGCTCGACATGATAGTATGCTATCTGGTTGCTCTTTATCTTAACATGTTGACTTGTATAAGTGATACCGTCTTGCTCTCACATGTTGATAAAGCCTTTAGGATATATACTTGACTATCAGAACTATGATGTAGATCATACTAGTAGGGCCAAGGGTAGTCCACAAGTACACCCTATAATTGTTCCTAGTCGTGGAAGTATCGAGACAAAATATCGATACTCCAGAGTAAACGAGCGTATGCTTTTCTCGACCCATATGATGGGCGATGGATAATCCCATATCCATTGGTGTTTGACATCAGAGAAGGTATACGGATGCTCAGTGGAGACTGGGTACACTGGACGGACTCGCTGAGAACTCCTAGATGGTATTATACCTATCGTCAGATAGAAATTCTCTGGTGACATTGGTACAGGTTAGTCTGCCGACCCGAGATCGTCATAGAGTCTTGTGTGATTCCCACTGTGCTTTGATTTCCACCATACCATGATCAAGAGATCGTGCAAAAAGGTGTTTTATGGGTACAGTCTCGAGTCACATAGAGGCAATGAGCGATATGAGGGGATTCGTCTCTCCCGGTATTAGGAGTTGATGTTGCGCTATGCTCGATTGGCTATAACATGAAATCCCTGGCCAGGATTGCTGAGATTTACTAGTAAGTGTTATCAGTAGTTTCTCGAACCGTTATGGACCTTGCATTGGCATGACTTATCAGGCTATTGAGGTCTGACGATTACCACCCTCAGGCTGTGATATGCGACATATCTAACGAAGAGACCGGACTGTACGGTAGTGTTACTGATTGGATTCACAGGAGTATGAGCAGGCTTGCTTGTTGATCTTCTGATCGCTCAATACCTGAGTGGCCGTTACGTTTAGTAGACCGCTTGCGGCTTGTGGGTGTTTGATATGATCACCACCTACTGCCGGAGTATTGACGAGTCTTTAGAGTCATATACAGAGGTTTTCTGGTTCATGCGAAACGGAGTAGGAGCACATATGTGATATGTGCGGGATCGAGATTAATGCGCGTATGTGATACCGCATTCTATTCTCGCGATATATGATATCGGTCGGTTATATGTGATATAGCCGGGTTATCGAATCAAGTGTTGATTCGATAGATTGTTACATTTGATATTAGCCGGTTGTATGTGATATGGCTGGATTATTAAATTAAGTGTTGATTTGATAATTTAATGTATAATTATATATTTGATATATTAACTTACATTAACTAATATTAGCGCACTTAAACATTTCTTTTTCTCACTAGTGTACGCTTAGTATATATGTGATATATATTAATGTACATTATTTTGTGTCATGCTTGATGACACATGGTTCATGGGTGTATGAGACTCACATCATGCTTATTAATAATGAAGGGTTTTATTTATTTAAAGTAAATCAAAAATGGTTGGAAATTATCACATGGTTGAAGCTTGTAGAAGCTTGTGTAACCATTGACCAGGTCCACTCTTTTTATTTTACTTGAAGATATTTATTAACCCAACCATTATTGTTAACCCATAGTTTATTCTCTACATGAGTTAGTGTATGACACTAACTCACCCATGGTTTGCTATTTTCACCTCATAAGTTCATTCTCTCATTTTCCACTTCATCTTCTTCCTCATGAGAAAAGGCTTGCTAGCTTTTTTCTAAGTAATGAAATATTGTGAGAAAAAGAAATCTAAAAAGAGCCATATTCCTACTTCATCATCCTCTACTATTAGCCATTTAGTTTAGGGTGTTTGCTTTACTAATCTACCATTAGTGAAGAAATAGCATGATCTTGAGTCTCCTCGACGTAGATCATCTTCGACCTCGAAGATTTCGAGTAAGCTTGTTCATTTCTTCATGTGAACCCTTACTAGAGTTCGGATGTTCACTACTTGGAGCGAAGGGACTACTACACGGAGCTTTAGAAGTGAAGGACTGGTCTACAAAGGTTGTATTCCTTATTCACTTAAAATGTAAAGTTGTTTGCATTGCTTATTTTTTAAATCTCTAGTTAAAGATTCTAGGTTAGAATTCTTTAGAACGGCAAAAATTTTAAAACGGCATGGACGATGCCTCCCGAAACCTTGCTGCCGCCCTACGGAACCCTGCATAAACGACACTTCCTTCCATAGAGAGCTGCAAAGGATGCCATTCCAATACTCACCTGGTAGATATTGTTGTGTGAAAACTCCACAAGGTGTAAGTGATCTTCCCACGATCCTCCGAAGTCTAACATACACGCTCTTAGCATATCTTCATGGATCTGAATCGTTCGCTCAGACTGGCCATCTGTTTGTGGATGATAAGCTGTGCTGAAGTTCAGACTCGTTCCCAGGTTAGCTTGCAGATTTTGCCAAAACTGCGATCGGAATCTGGTGTCACGATCGGAGACAATGCAAACCGGTACTCCATGTAATCTCACGATCTCATGCATGAGTTCATGGTTATCAGAAATAGTACACTATGAAGAGTTAAATTTTACTTAAATTCAGACTTACTTCCATGTACTTCTTTGCTAGTGTCTCAATATATTGGCCAACTCGAAATGGAATGAAGTGGGCCGACTTTGTGAGTCGATCCACAATAACCCATACCGCATCGTTACCTTTCGTGCTGCGAGGAAGTGCAGTCACGAAGTCCATGGTGATGTGTTGCCACTTCCGTTCTGGAATAGATAACGGTTAAGTAAACCAGCAGTCCTGTGATACTCAGCTTTTACTTGATGACACACCAAGCATTTGACTACGCTTCTAGCTACTTCACACTTCATGCCATGCCACCAGTAATGTTGTCGTAGATCTTTATACATCTTTGTATCACCTGGGTGTACTGAGTATGGAAAGCTGTGAGCTTCTTTCATCAACTCTTCCCAAACATGGCCTTATGGTACACACAATCTGCTTCCGTATCTCAAAGATCCGTCTTCATGGATAATGAAGTCTGTTCTAAGTCCACTTTCTACTTGTTCTCTGATCTTTTGCAACTTGGCATCACTTGCTTGAGCTACTTTGATCTGATTGACAATGGTAGACTGAACTTGTAAGTTCATCAACTTTGAAGTATTACCTGGCATAACCACTTCTATCTCCATCTTGGGTAATTCTTGTTGAAGTTTCCACTGTGCGGTGAGATTCATTGATAGAGGCTGACGACTAAGTGCATCAGGAACTACATTCACCTTTCCTGGATGATATTGTAGGTTGATGTCGAAGTCCGCCATAAGTTCTAGCCATCTTCTATGCCGCATGTTCAACTCCTTCTGAGTAAACACATATTTCAGACTCTTGTGGTCCGTGTATATGTCTACTCGCTCTCCAAGTAGATAATGACGCCAAATCTTAAATGCAAACATAACGGCCGCCAACTTCAAATCATGTGTTAGATAATTGCGCTCATGAATTTTCAGCTGTCTTGATGCATAAGGTACAACTTTTCCTTGCTGTTGTAGAACACATCCTAATCTCTTACCGGATGCAAAGCAATGCACAACGAAACCTTCAGATTGGTCTGGTATTACAAAGATAGGAGCTGATGGTAATCTTGACTTAAGTTCTACAAAAGCTTGTTCACATGCTTCTGACCACATGAATACTTCATCTTTACGTGTGATCTTGGTCAGGGGTGTTGCAATCTTCGAAAAGCCTTCCATGAATTTTCGGTAGTATCTTGCTAAACCCAAGAAACTTCGAATGTTCTTCACCGTCTTTAGTGTCGGCCATTCGCTTACTGTTGATACTTTAGCCGGATCCACAGAGATTCCTTCGCCTGAAACGATATGTCCGAGAAATCCGACTTGATCTAACCAAAATTCGCACTTGTTGTACTTGGCATAAAGTTGATGTTGTCGCAAAGTCTCCAGAACAATCCTCAAATGTTCAGCGTGCTCTTTCCGATTCTTTGAATATACCAGGATGTCGTCGATGAAAATGACAACGAACCTGTCTAGGTACTCTTGGAAAACCTGGTTCATCAGATTCATAAATATGGCTGGTGCATTGGTCACTCCAAATGGCATCACGAGAAACTCATAATGACCATAAAGTGTCCTGAATGCCGTCTTCGGAATATCAGACTCTTTGACCTTCACCTGATGATAACCTGAACGAAGATCTAACTTTAAGAAAATGCAAGACCCACTTAGCTGATCGAATAGATCGTCGATGCGCGGTAGTGGATACTTGTTCTTTATCGTGACTTCGTTCAGAGCTCGGTAGTATATGCACATTCTGTATGAACCTTCCTTCTTCTTCACAAGCAGAACTGGAGATCCCCAACTTGAGGTACTGAGACGAATCCATCCTTTCTTCAAAAGTTCGTCCAATTGAGTACGGATCTCCTTCAATCCTTCAGGACTTACGCGATATGGTGTTTTGATCACCGATTGTGCGCCAGGTACTAAATCAATACCGAATTCAAGAGCTCGATCAGGAGGCAAACCTGAGATGTCTTCAGGAAATACATTTTCGAACTCTCGAACTACCTCTGGCTTGTCTTCTTTCGCTTGAAGTGTAGCAACCACTGCCTTCTTTGGTTTAGCTTTGTAGGTGCTAGGCTCTAGTGTACGATCTCCACTCTTGAAATAAAAGACCGGATGATATGGAATCTCGAACACTACCCATTTTTGACGACAGTCGATGATAGCGTAAAAAGTTCCTAGCCAATCCATACCCAAGACTACGTCGAATTTCGGTATATCCAGCACCTTGAAGTCCGCATAAAATTCTCTGCTGCAGACAACTACTGGACACAAGTCGTATCCCAAAGTTGCCTTTAGAATGTCGTTCCCTGAACTGACATTCCAGCTGGATACGAGTGGTTTGTTAGTGTATAAGCCCTAGAGGCCATTACTGTATCATACTAGTATGTATATTACTTGATGGAAGCTTGGGATATTCACAGTTGTATAGACAATCTTGCTCAAAATAGTAGTATGCTACTTGGCTTGTCTTTGCTTTAATGTGTACATGTGTTTCTCTATTATATCACCTATACGCATTAGTAGAGCCCTTAGGATCTTAGCTTGATTACCGGCGTTGTGATGGCGATCACACTCGTGGGGGCTGGGTAATCCACAAGCACATCCTTATACACATCCCTAGTCGTGGGATTATCGAAACAGGGCATCGATACTCCGGAGTAGACTAGCGTATGCGCTTCTCATCCCAGCACGGGAGACGGTCTGTCCCACAGCCGTCAGTACGTCGTACTTGAGATAGTATGCGGGTGCTCGTTAGGTTACGAGTACACTGGACAGGACTCGTCGGGAACTGATGGTTGGTATTATACCTATCGTCAGTTATCAGTTCCCAGGTGACATGAGTACAGCTTAGTCCGCTGACTTGACACTGTCACTTCGCCTCGAGTGTGTTCCCACTGTTCTTTGATTACTACCCTACCACGGCTCTACTGAGTCGTGCAAACAGGTAGTAGTTGGGTGCAGTCCCGAAGCACTTGGAGGCAGTGACGGTTAGACAGGATTCATCTCTCCCAGTATTGGGGGTTGACATCGCGCTGTGTCTAGGAGAGCCATTACACATGTAGTCCCTGGCCAGGGCAAGCGAGACATACTGGTAGGTTTCCAGTGATGTCTCAGGGTGTTCTGGGCTACACTCAGACACGACTTGTACCGCTATTAGGGGACTGACGTTCACCACCCCCGTAGGCCCGCCATGCGATGTATCAGACGAACAGACCGGACTGTACGGAGATTGTCACATACAGGCTCAGTAGGAGTTCGGATGGGTTTACCTCATCGGCCTTCTTATCGACATCTACCTGGGGACCGTTACGTACAGCTAGTGCCGCTTGCGGTCTGTGGTTAAACCTACTGCCAGTGTAGTGTCGAGTCTTTAGAGTCCCACACAGAGAGTTTCCCTGCATTAAGCGAAACGTGTAGAGGCCGTATGGTTTTACGGCGGGGCTACGATCACTTACGTGCACTTGTGTGCGTATGCTGTTCGGGCAGGCAACACTAGTGGGCTTTGGTTTAAGCCAGATCCTAGTATTGCACAGATGGATTTGATTTGTCTTCTGTGCATTCGCATTCTACGGAATGCGGATGCGGGTGTGTATGCACAGTTTTGAGGAGCGATGAAGGAGGATGTGCCCCATTAGGGTTTTGGCAGTTGGTTCGGCCAAAACCGTAATGTGGCACACTCATTAGGGTTTTGACAGTTCGTTTGGTCAAAACCGTTATGAGCCGAAGACATTGTTTACTAATCCTTTTAGTGATAGATTTGTGATGGCTAATTGCATTGACCATTTGACCACTTGGATCTCTCTTGACTTTGTTGACCCGTTGACCGTGTTGACCATTGACCTTCAAGAGAGATCTACACTCTTCTTTTATTTTCTTTTTATTTCTTGTGTTATGATAATGGTCAATTCAATGTGCCATCAACTTCTATCATGATAGGATTAGTAATGATGATTTTGTGTATTATTGGAACCATGGTTCATTTCTTTTGGCTTAATCTTTTCATTATTCTCTTCTCATTCTCTCTCTTGAAGTGAGAAGAAAAAGAAAAGCTCCATGGTTGCGAAGTTTCTCCTTCTTCTTCCTCCTCTTGATCTCATCTTTTGATCTCATGTGTTGAGAGAAAAAGATCCCACAAAGACAAACGCATCCATACATCTCCTCTACACATCCTAGGGCTTCTTGACTAGCAATCACTTTGCCCTAGTTGCCTCGGCTTGAGGTGGAGCTCGGTGTACATCTCTCGGGTGGATCGTCTTCGACTCAAAGAGGCCGCGGAGGTGACCAAAGTCCGGATCAACCCTCGGAGCAAGCAAGGAGAAGAATAACAAGAAGAGAAGGAGTTCAAGTTGTGGTATAACCCCTAACCGAGTAGATAAATCTCTAGTTAGGATGCTAGTGTGTTGTTTAGCATAGATCCGGCTTTTACGGTCCATGTTACCAAGTCTAGAAAAAATTTTGTTTTACCGTTTCCGCAACCCCGAAAGTACCGGAAGAGGTAACGTGGACCTAACAGTGGTATCAGATCCTAACTAAACACACCCTAGCATGTTAGCAAAGTATTTAGAATTTCGACCGGACGAAAAACAGCAAAACACCCCGGAAATTTGAAGTTTCTGCCGATTTTTAGAACTGTTCCAAAATTAATAAATCATACACTAAAAATCGGCTCAGGCTTTTTATAGAATACTGAAGAAAAATGATCACCTAACTCGGTTAAAGCACCGCGGTTCCGTGGTATAAGCTTGCTTATGCCGCGGAACCGCGGCCGATTTAACTCAGTTGATGATTTTCTTTTCTGCAGTTTTCTTAGATGGGTATTTTGGGATTTTTACAATATGACTTTTCTGCCCAGATTTTCCAGAAAGCAAAATTTGTTTTTGGGGCTTAAAAATCCGTATTTTTTGGTCGATGTTCTGTAGACTTTGGCTAATGGTTATATCTATAATTTTATATGTGTATTGAACGTCTACTAATCGCTATACGTCGATTAGTGGGGGTTATACATATATGTGATCTGTGTTATTGATGGTATGTGTATATGAACTCGTTGGATTGTCGCGGATGAATAGCCGGGGTGGATGTGAGATGAGAGTTTCTTTTTCTTTCATTCATGTAATAAATTTGTAAATTGATGTAATATTATTTGTATGGCCGCACAACCGGGTCGGGGTTGTAGCCGTCATTGTATAATTCTTTTTACTGTTTTTGCTCCTAGGATAGACCCATGGAGGGGGTGCACAAACTACCGGGTATCTCGAAGTGCCGAGTGGCCTACTCACGGCGTTGAGGGAGGTTGCTTCGCTTCGAGTACTTGGCGGGTAGTTTGCCGCACCCGTAGGGGTCTTGGGTAGGGTATTGGCTATTCATCGCGACCGTGTAATCCGCTTTTCGTTGCAGGCTCGAATGAATCGTGGGTTCCTAGTATATCCAAAGTGTTCATCTGCGATCTGGATTGGCTATCATTGCTATATATCTATATATAATAACTATTTAGACGTTGCTTATGTTTTTCAGCCGCGCTAGCCCAGCCCCCGCTCTGTCGTTAGTTAAGTAACCTAACGGGTGATGACGGGGCCCCGTGGCGAATGCGAATGGCATAAGCGTACGTCATATTTTGGTTGTTTTCTGCAATGGTAGGATTTAAATGATGGGACGCATTAAAAGAACTAATGCAAGAAAATAAACCTAAAAGACGTTGTTGGAACAATTTTTCAAAAAAAGCTGTTATTGCAAGGACGTTCACTTTTGTTCTGCATCGAGGTATTCGGTTATGAATGCCCAGCACCTCATTCGACGAGGCAAGGGCCGAGATCCCCTCATCGGGAGTGACCCCTTGGACAAAAGTTTGCGTCAGAGTAATAACTTCACTATAGTCGATTAATTCTTGCTTTGCATCGAGGTATTCAGTTTGGAATATCCTGCACCTCATTCGACAAGGAAAGAGCCGAGATCCCTTCACAGGAAGTGACCTCTTTAGCAAAAGTTTTTCGCCACTATATTTTCAAAAAGTGTATCACGTTCCTTCAACGATATCAAGTTCATTACGTTAACGGGTTTTCGCCAAAAACCCAGCCGTAGCCCTCCGTCATTTCTTACAAGTAACACTTAGTATTCGTGCTGCGTTTGTTGACTCCGTCAAGGCGTAGTGTACGGTGGCTGAGTGCTGCTTGTTTGTATCGGTATATGGGATTGGTTAGGACAGTCGTATAACCTTGTTGACTCCGTCAAGGGTTATGCGGGTGGGTTTGATGCAATCCAGATAATGACGGGTTGAACTTGACTAGGACTCTTTGATTTGTTGACTCCGTCAAGGTCACTTGGGTCCTAGGGGCAAAAACCATATCGGGAGTTTCAAAAGTACTGAAACTTGCTAGTGTTGCATACCATTTGGAGTGTGATGATTCTGGTAGGATTCCTTCAGTTTTGTCACACGATGATATTTGGATCCCGATCCTACTGTGAGTATATGCTACTCCTCGGGAACTTTCTCGCTTAACGATCAATGCTATAAACCAAGTAGGTGTCTAGAAAGGTGTTAGCGGGGCTACGCCCACAGGGAAAAGAGGTTACTTAATTAAGGAACTTCGCGAAAGCGTTGGAAAACCTCTCTCGAAGTACCGACACTGGCCTGGCTGAACGGTTAAGTAAGTATTGTACGGTGAGATTGATCCCGACTAATTCTTCCTTTATGGTTTGAGGAGGGATTCGAGAGACAGTGGGAGCCATCCTGTTTAGATAAATTAAAAACCAATCTAAACTTGTAAGAGCGCACGCTAAGTGTTTCTTTTCTCTCTCTCTCCAGGTAGCAACCATTTCACGCCCTAATCAAGATAATAAAATGTATCGCTTGACCGATCCGAATTCTTATTCGGGGCTGGGGAACGTTGGTTCGGCTCTAACTTGTGACAACAGTCATAAGTATGAGCAAGGGAAAGGGGATTGTATGGATTCCCAGGATACCCAGTTGAAGAAGAAGCATGGTTTTGCATCTACTTCAGGTGTTCTTGTAATTGAGAACTGTTTTACGGTCAGCCCTACCTCCTGGGTACTTGATACCGGATCAGGATCTCATATCTGTAATTTATTGCAGGGACTGAGAAAAAGTAGGAAAGTTGCACCGAGTGGTATGTCGCTCAGAGTAGCGAACGGAGCACAAGTTTATGCGGCAGCCGTCGGCGAATATCACCTAGTATTGCCAAATGGCAAGACTATAATTTTGAACGATTGCTACTATGTACCTTCCATAGTTTGCAACATCATATCAGTTTCTTTACTCGATAAAGATGGATATAACTTTGTTCTTGATAGAAATATCATGAACATTTACCTTCATAAGGTACTGGTTGCAGAAGGTACACTGTGTAATGGTATCTACGTTCTAAATCAGAATACAGTTCTCAATGTACAAAATACACGCAAGAGGAAGAATTCAGATACGAATGAATCCTACTTGTGTCATTGTAGACTTGGTCATATCGGAGAGAAAAGACTGAGTAAGTTGCATAAAGATGGACTCTTGAATACGTTCGAGTTTTCATCCTATGAAACTTGTCAGTCTTGTTTCAAAGGGAAGATGACCAAATCTCCGTTCACCGGACATGGAGAGAGGGCAGCAGAGCTCTTAGGACTCATATACAGTGATGTATGTGGTCCGATGTCTATACATGCAAGGGGTGGGTTCTCGTACTTCATCACATTCACTGACGATCTCTCTAGAATCGGATATGTGTATCTTATGAAACACAAATCTGAAGCTTTTGAGAAATTCAAGGAATTCAGAAAGGAAGTAGAGAACCAGACTGGCAAAAGTATCAAGATCCTCCGGTCTGATAGAGGAGGGGAGTACTTAAGCACGGAATTCCTGGATTACTTAAAAGAGAATGGTATTCTCTCTCAGCTTACTCCTCCTTATACACCACAGCACAACGGTGTATCAGAGCGGAGGAATCGTACCCTATTGGATATGGTTCGCTCCATGATGAGTAGTGCTGAGTTGCCTCTTTCATTTTGGGGACATGCGCTTCAGACAGCGGCATACCTATTGAATTACGTTCCATCCAAATCAGTGCCTAAGACTCCATATGAAATATGGAGTGGAAGAAATCCGTATCTTAAGCGATTTAAGATATGGGGTTGTTCGGCCTATGTGAAAACACAGAAACCGGACAAGCTAGAGGCACGGTCAGTTCTGTGTAAATTTGTGGGATATCCTAAAGACTCACTAGGATATCTTTTCTACCACACTGAGGAACAGAAGGTGTTTGTATCTTGCCACGCTACCTTTTTAGAAAGGGAGTTTCTTGCAAAAGAAACTAGTGGGAGTTCGGTAGAACTGGAAGAAATTCAGCGACCACATGTAACTGAAAATTTGGAGGAACCACTGAATTCAATAACCCCAAACGAACCTCAGCCACTCCACAGATCTGGTAGGATTTCTCATCCGCCCGAGAGATACTACGGTTTTCTCATAGACGGGGATCGAGAGGATTGCATCTTGGAAGAAGATGACCCTACCAGTTTCAGGCAGGCCATTATCAGTAGGGACTCTGATAAGTGGCAGGAAGCAATGCAATCCGAAATGGAGTCCATGTACGCCAATAAAGTGTGGACCTTGGATATTGCTCCACCTGGGGTAAAACCCGTTGGATGCAAATGGATCTACAAAAGGAAACTTGGTGTAGATGGGCAGGTGGAAACCTATAAGGCTAGACTCGTTGCAAAAGGTTTTCGTCAAAGACCTGGTTTGGACTATGACGAAACTTTTTCTCCGGTGGCTATACTCAAATCCATTCGGATCCTACTTGCCATTGCTGCCTTCCATGACTATGAAATCTGGCAGATGGATGTTAAAACGGCTTTCCTAAACGGTTGTTTGGAAGAGTGCGTTTACATGGATCAGCCAGAAAGTTTCGTAGACAGTGGGAGCAGCGGGAAGGTGTGCAAGTTGCTTAAATCCATTTATGGATTAAAACAGGCATCGCGGAGCTGGAACATCTGTTTTGATGAGGCAATCAAGGAATTTGATTTCATCAAGAACGAAGATGAATCCTGTGTCTATAAGAAGATTGTAGGACGAACTGTCGTATTCCTAGTCTTGTACGTGGACGACATTCTTTTGATAGAAAATGACATTCCTATGCTACAATCGGTCAAGCTATTTTTGTCACAACGGTTCTCCATGAAGGACCTGGGTGATGCCTCGTACATTCTGGGGATCAAGATCTATAAAGATAGATCCAAGAGACTACTGGGACTTTCGCAGTCCAGGTACATAGAGACCGTACTAAAGAGATTTAGTATGGAGGATTCCAAGCGCGGTAACATACCCGCATTGCACGGAATTACTCTCTCCAAGAAGATGTCTTCTAAGACTGACGAGGAGAGGGTTCGCATGAGCACTATACCCTACGCTTCGGCGGTAGGATCTATAATGTATGCGATGCTATGTACAAGACCAGATATAGCTTACGCGCTGAGCACGGTAAGCCGGTATCAGTCAGACCCAGGTGAGGACCACTGGACAGCAGTGAAGAACATTCTCAAGTACATGAGAAGGACTAAGGAGATGTTCCTGGTTTACGGTAATGGAGACCTTAGGGTCGAGTCCTTTACCGATTCAAGCTTCCAGAGTGACAAAGATGACAACAAGTCTGTCTCGGGTTTTGTGTTTACTCTCAATGGAGGGGCGGTATGTTGGAGGAGTTCCAAACAGGATACCGTCACAGACTCGACGATGGAGGATGAATACATTGCTACAAGCGATGCCACAAAAGAGGCGGTCTGGATGAAGAAGTTCATTAGTGAACTTCAGGTGGTTCCGTCCATTGTTGACCCAATACCTTTGTATTGCAATAACAATGGGGCTATAGCTTTAGCGAAGGAACCAAGGTCCCATCAGAAATCCAGGCACATCTTAAGGCGGTATCACCTGATCAGGGAGATCATTGATCGCCAGGAGATCGAGGTGCGGAGAGTGGACACAAAGGACAACACAGCGGACCCATTCACGAAAGCCTTGCTCCAGACTCAGTTCGAGCGGCTGATCGAGATGATAGGTCTTCGATACGCCAGTACATGGCCTTAGTGCAAGTGGGAGATTGTTAGTGTATATGCCCTAGAGGCCATTACTGTATCATACTAGTATGTATATTACTTGATGAAAGCTTGGGATATTCACAGTTGTATAGACAATCTTGCTCGAAATAGTAGTATGCTACTTGGTTTGTCTCTGCTTTAATGTGTACATGTGTTTCTTTATTATATCACCTATACGCATTAGTAGAGCCCTTAGGATCTTTGCTTGATTACCGGCGTTGTGATGGCGATCACACTCGTGGGGGCTGGGTAATCCACAAGCACATCCTTATACACGTCCCTAGTCGTGGGATTATCGAGACAGGGCATCGATACTCCGGAGTAGACTAGCGTATGCGCTTCTCATCCCAGCACGGGAGACGGTCTGTCCCACAGCCGTCAGTACGTCGTACTTGAGATAGTATGCGGGTGCTCGTTAGGTTACGAGTACACTGGACAGGACTCGTCGGGAACTGATGGTTGGTGTTATACCTATCGTCAGTTATCAGTTCCCAGATGACATGAGTACAGCTTAGTCCGCTGACTTGACACTGTCACTTCGCCTAGAGTGTGTTCCCACTGTTCTTTGATTACTACCCTACCACGGCTCTACTGAGTCGTGCAGACAGGTAGTAGTTGGGTGCAGTCCCGAAGCACTTGGAGGCATGACGGTTAGACAGGATTCGTCTCTCCCGGTATTGGGGGTTGACATCGCGCTGTGTCTAGGAGAGCCATTACACATGTAGTCCCTAGCCAGGGCAAGCGAGACATACTGGTAGGTTTCCAGTGATGTCTCAGGGTGTTCTTGGCTACACTCCGACACGACTTGTACCGCTATTAGGGCACTGACGTTCACCACCTCCCTAGGCCCGCCATGCGATATATCAGACGAACAGACCGGACTGTACGGAGATTGTCACATACAGGCTCAGTAGGAGTTCGGATGGGTTTACCTCATCGGCCTTCTTATCGACATCTACCTGGGGACCGTTACGTACAGCTAGTGCCGCTTGCAGTCTGTGGTTAAATCCACTGCCAGCGTAGTGTCGAGTCTTTAGAGTCCCACACAGAGAGTTTCCCTGCATTGATCGAAACGTGTAGAGGCTGTATGGTTTTACGGCGGGGCTACGATCACTTACGTGCACTTATGTGCGTATGCTGTTCGGGCAGGCAACACTAGTGGGCTTTGGTTTAAGCCAGATCCTAGTATTGCACAAATGGATTTGATTTGTCTTCTGTGCATTCGCATTCTACGGAATGCGGATGCGGGTGTGTATGCACAGTTTTGAGGAGCGATGAAGGAGGAGGTGCCCCATTAGGGTTTTGGCAGTTGGTTCGGCCAAAACCGTAATGTGGCACACTCATTAGGGTTTTGACAGTTCGTTTGGTCAAAACCGTTATGAGCCGGAGACATTGTTTACTAATCCTTTTAGTGATAGATTTGTGATGGCTAATTGCATTGACCATTTGACCACTTGGATTTCTCTTGACTTTGTTGACCCGTTGACCGTGTTGACCATTGATCTTCAAGAGAGATCCACACTCTTCTTTTATTTTCTTTTTATTTCTTGTGTTATGATAATGGTCAATTCAATGTGCCATCAACTTCTATCATGATAGGATTAGTAATGATGATTTTGTGTATTTTTGGAACCATGGTTCATTTCTTTTAGCTTAATCTTTTCATTATTCTCTTCTCATTCTCTCTCTTGAAGTGAGAAGAAAAAGAAAAGCTCCATGGTTGCTAAGTTTCTCCATCTTCTTCCTCCTCTTGATCTCATCTTTTGATCTCATGTGTTGAGAGAAAAAGATCCCACAAAGACAAACACATCCATACATCTCCTCTACACATCCTAGGGCTTCTTGACTAGCAATCACTTTGCCCTAGTTGCCTCGGCTTGAGGTAGAGCTCGGTGTACATCTCTCGGGTGGATCGTCTTCGACTCAAGGAGGCCGCGGAGGTGACCAAAGTCCGGATCAACCCTCGGAGCAAGCAAGGAGAAGAACAACAAGAAGAGAAGGAGTTCAAGTTGTGGTATAACCCCTAACCGAGTAGATAAATCTCTAGTTAGGATGCTAGTGTGTTGTTTAGCATAGATCTGGCTTTTACGGTCCATGTTACCAAGTCTAGAAAAAATTTTGTTTTACCGTTTCCGCAACCCCGAAAGTACCGGGAGAGGTAACGTGGACCTAACATGGTTTCACTGGAATCGCATGAGTTCGGATGAACAATTACGACATAAAGCAATGTGATGCTCCAGTATCGAAGAGTGCTAGTGCAGGAAGTGAGGCTACTAAGATTGTACCTAAATTATGTGGGATATGTTTAGATATGAAAAAGAATATATGGATGTAAACAAGTATTGAACAGATTTGAAAGATGGGAAGTTACCAGTGTTGACTTGGCCAGTGGCTTCAGCTTCTTCCGCAGTCATTGTGAAGCCTGTTGTCTAGGTACATTCCTCCTTACTGGAGGCGCATTCCTCTGTCCGTTCCTCTGTCACTGAGGTAGATTCCTTTATGCTTGATGGAACTGACGAGGAGGAGGTGCAGTAGGTCTACGAGGAGATGGATCTAGGAGAGCAAGTCGAGAAGCGGGTACCTGAATAGCTGGCCGCTGCGGATAAGTGATGACTGGTCTTTGAGCTAAGTTCGGATTGAGTCTACGAGGACATGCACCAATGTCATGAGTGGATGAGCCGCAGACTAAGCATAGGCGATTAGCACGCCTGCAATCTTTCGCCGGGTGTCTATTCCTTTTGCAATAGAAGTAGAAATCTGGACTGGACCGGTTAAAAGATACTCCCGGTCTCCTGGGTACAAACGGTGGCCTAGAAGAGGCTCCTCCTGCTATCTGAATAGCAGGGCGCTTCATACCGGCAGATTGAGGTCTGCCCTTTTTCTTCACTGCTGCCTCATATCGACGGGTAGACTTCAGATCTAGGTCGTGAGTTGGGAAATCCCCTGTAGCTAGAGCAGCTTGGATCTCTTGGTCCAACACTTGCCGAAATCATCTAGCCCTAATCTATGCAGTCAGTATGAGATGTGCCGCGAAGCTGTTACGGTCTTGTGTTAGCTGCGTAGTATGTGATATTAGAAAACTTAAATATTTGAGACATCTCTTACCTGGTCAGCATGGTGAATTCAGCGTCATACTCATCCACATATTTGCTCCATATAGAACCTTGTTGCAGGTGAATGAATTGCTGCTCCCTGTCAAAACGGGAAGTCTCGGGAAAATATTTCGCGTCGAACATGTCGCGAAATGTCTTCCATTCAATTGGCTGGGTAAGTCGGCTTTCTTCAGCCTTCCACCATACTCTGGCGTTGTCAGTTAGTTGCAGCTTCGCAACTCTTACCCAACCAATATCTGGCACTTGTGCTGCTGCCAGATCGTACTCAATCGACTGAGCCCATTCCTCTGCCTCCAAAGGGCTCTCTTTCCCAGAGAATTGTTTAGGGCGCATTGCCTGGAATTGTTTCACACCGGGTGCCTCAGCTTCTGGGCGATGCAAAATGATAGAGTCTGCTGCTGCTGTCCCTCCAAGAGGCTCTTGATTACCTCAAGTAATACCGTCTGCTTGTTGATAGGAGCAGCTACGGTAGGTGTAAGTGGTAGAGGTGATGGTGGGGTGTTGCCATTCACGTTGGTGCTGGTATTGTTCGGGGAATCCATAACCTTGAAATAAAAATAGGGTTAGGATAGATTCAAGAAATATGAAATGTAAAGAATGTTTAGTTGCTGATTCTTATAATTCTTGTGATATATTGCTTAGGTTTCCATGCAAAACTGACCTGCATGGGCCACCAACAAAACCTGTCATGCCCTGCTTCCCAGGGTACGGGAAAGTAGATGTGGCGAGGCCCGCGACGTATTTACACGTTAAGCGTAAATAAGCAATATAATAAATATACACAAGAAGTGACAAGAGATATAAATAAACAACAACTTTTTATTTATATTCATTCTTTACATACAACTGAAAAGTAAATACAATGTTGGAAAGTGATGCCTAAATAGTAGCAAGTGAACTGAAAGTAAAGTAAGTACAAGTGAACTAAAACACCGAATCCTGCTGGGCTCGATCTCCTAAGAGTCGGGTCCTTCTGACAACATTCCAAAAAAAAAAAAGAAATAGGAATGTCGTCAGCGAACTAGCGCTCGGTAAGTCCCAAGAGATAAGATAGAAATAGACAAATGAAGTGAATAGAACTGATAAAGAAAATGTTAGTTATGCTAACGTAGTTGTTGTAGCTTGGTATATAATATATTAGTGTATATGAGAGGGGTCCAACTTGCTCCGTGGACTAAGACATATGGAGTACAAGACCCCGTCAAAACCCACGGGACAACGGCAACGAATATTCAGATTAGGTGTATTATCGTGACCGTCTCATTCCACTTCTAATACATTCCGTACCAATCTACCCCTTAAAAACCCTATGAATGTATATTATGTTGTTTTATAGATGTAAGACTTGCCGAGACCATGGTATAAATTGTTCATGTAAACGAATAAGAATGTAAACGGATAGTCATGTAGTCAAGTCAAGATATATCCATGGTTCATATTGACTTTTCTGGTATAGTTCTGGTATTCATATTCAAGTTCAAGTATAGATTGGATTCATGTTGTATTGGAGTTAAGATTGGATTGTGTTCATATTTAGATTATACCCGGATTAGACTGAAACTCAGATTGAGTCAGACACTTAAACAGAATTGGATTCCTGAATTAGGTTCTAGAGTTATCGGTAACTGCTGCATATGAACGGCAGGATTTGTGACTTTTTCCAAACCAATTACCATTGATAACCCCGTTTTAGTTTTCTACCTTAAATAGGCAAGCACCCACTTTCTCCGGCTCGCTGAGGCTCAAGAGAATTGGTCCCGCTTTAACCTATATTTACTAGGGTCCTTATTATAATTTAATATAACTTGAGGGGGTTTTATGAGAAATATTTTACATATACTTCCAAAATAATTCTAAAGTATTTATTTATCGTATTTAGGATTTTCATGGATGTAATTTTTAAAAGTGAAGTATTCTAGTGAATATATACCTAGGTTGAATAATACAAGGTATTTTAGTGTAAAGTTGACTTGTATGGATTCTTGATGGTATTTTCATGAAACTTGTAATTCTTTTGTTCAGAAAAAACATGGAATTTATTATATATTTAAAATAGATGGTTTGATAATATTTATATATAATTATTAAAAATAAAATTTATTTATAAAATAGAAAATCATATTTTTCTTAAAAATTGCATTAAAAATTCCATCGAGATCGTATACTCCGTGAGGAGGTCTGCATCTCGTCCCACTAGTCCGATAGATGTGCGATAAGCCACACCAACCGAATCGGATTCCCCAAAATGGGTTGTAGATGTATAATTGCAAGGAATTTAAATAATACAATTTAAAGAATACGGTTTTTAATAGTTTATGGTATTTTAATATAAAAATTGTATTTGTCCCAAAAATATTTTTAAAGGAAATCGTGACATGTCATTATGCGTGTTTGTGAGAGGTGGTCATTACCTCGTGAGATTTTCTAAAGATAATACAAGCAAAAAATGATAAAAGATGTCATATGTAATTTTATGGTATTTAAACGTAAAAGTGTAATAAAAGTTGTTTTATATGGAGTTTTGAAATGAAACATGTTTATAATTATTGTTTAATGTTTAACAAACAAAGTATAATGATTTAAATAATTAGTTCTTAAAAAAAGTTGTTATTTTAAAAAGTTTTAGAAATGAATGTCGATATAACTCCACTTACCGACATCATTGAAAAAAAGAAGTTTTGAGATGTGAAAAGAAGATAAGAGAGGGAACTTACTAGTTAAGAGTTTAGATGAGAGGTTGATCAAAGAATTGGAGTTTCGTGGAGTCGCGGGGTCACCGGAATCGTCTCGAATCGTCGCTAGAACTTGACCTAATGCTATTCCACTTGTACTCTTCTTTGCCTTGGAAAATTTTGAGAACTTTTAACAATAGATTTCAGAATGAAGAGGGCTAGGATATGATGTGGTATTTATAAGATGGAATTAGGGTTTTGAGAATTGAAAAGAGAATTAAAATGTATTAAAAATAGGATTTATGTGTGAATTAACACTCTCTGGATAATTGCAGGGAATTCAAATATAATAGGAGTAGTGGGGATAGGCGAAAGGACTGGGGTTCAGAATATGGGAGCATTCCCAACGGGAGAGCCCGACGCCGCCGGCCCTATAGAAGATCTCGCTGATCCACTGTTGGAGGTAGGGGCTTGGATGAATGCCACGTGTCTAGGTCGGTTCATATAACATTCAACACATGTTTGATTTTATCAGACTTTTCATTTTACATGTATTGCACGTGTAAATTTTTAGGTTTCCAAAAAGTTTAAAAGAAAAATCAGTAAATATATATGTGGCTGATGAGATTCGAACACATGGGCTTTGTCACAGCAGTGCAAGGGTTTACCAATGAGCTATAAGTGCTTTCTTACTGTTCTTAAACAAATTAAATTTATAACTTGTGCTCAGCCTTGAAACTCTATTCTGTACATTAATTTGAAAATTTTTGTACAATGAAATTGGAGTCGTTACAGCAATTCTCAGTCAGGTGACCCTGTGACCTGTGGAAGGCGCAGTACAGGCCGCGGAGACCTTGCCCGCTCTTTAGGTAACCGGCGGGAGCTTAAAGAACCTCTCGCCCTTAGCTTTCTCCAGCAGCTTGTTCTGGGAAATGTTTAGATGTGTGTACTCCAAGAACCTCGGGGAGTAAGGTTTCGGACAGTCGACTTTCTTTTTCTCCTCCCTGTCCATTTTCTTTCGGTCCGTTTGGTCGGCTCGGGGCAGATTTGAGTTCACCTCCGACTCGAGTTGGATCTCTCGCTCGGTCCAAGCTTTCATTTCGGCCATGGTCTTAAGTTGCGCTAATGCAAAAGAGCGGAACCACTCTTTGTGCCTAAGACCCGACCTCAGTGCGGTGATAACTGTTTCATCACGGTGCTCGGGAACTTCCAGAAGGGCGTTGTAGAAGTGAGTGACATACTCTTTAAAGGATTCCTTGTCTCCGCTTTTGACAATGAACAGGTAGTCGACCGTCCTTTTCTGTCGTTGGTTTCCGTCTAAATGACCAAGGAATTGGGTAGCCAGCTCGTCGAAGGTCGAGATGGAGTGCGGCGTGAGTCTTTCAAACCAGTCCCGGCCAGCCCGGATTAGGGTAATGGGGAAAGCTCGGCGTTTGAGTTATCTTGGAAGCTCATGCCAGCCGTGAATGCGTCCAAGTGGTCCTTCGGGTCAGACTTCCCATCGAAGAGGGCCACTTTGGGCGGCTTTTTCCTGGATGAGACGTGCTCGGCCAGCAGCTCTTCTATAAATGGCTTTGTGAGCGAATCGGCGAAATAACTGGCCCCTTCGTCGGACATGTGGCCATCTCGTCGTATCCCTTCGATTTCTTTTCGATGGCTTCAAGCCGGTGGTGGTACCCTGAGGATTTTGCATAGTCGGAGTGGTAGCTGCCCCCGCTCCGGGTCTGCGCAGTGATGTGGCTTCGATTCCGCTCTATCAAATTTCTTAAATTCTCGGGAGAGGCCCTTCTTGAGTAATTCCGACGTTCTCCGTTTGCACGGCCTCGGCGGGAGTGGGGGCGTCGGTCATGCCTGGAAGCAGGCGAACTGACCGACATCTCCTTAGGAGGTGAGAGCGCGCGGCGGGCGTCGGAGAGACGGCGTAGTCCCCTCTGAGATCGGGGTATGGAGCTGTCCGGCGCCCAGCGGGTCATGCAATCATTCACCGCATGCGGGTCATAGTTGCCGAAATCGGCACACCGGCGCTCAGTGATGCTGAGATGAGCGTGAACGAGATCAAGGGCCTGAGCTTGCCCATATGTCCTTCTGCGGACGTCGTTATCCCGGGGACGGGGAACGGTGGCTTGATGCATAGGGCCCGCCGTTTGAACGCGGACGAGCGCATCCATCAGAGCCGTAAGTTTGTTGATTCAGACGGATAAGACGTCAATGACGTTAGGAAAGGGAGGAGAACCGCTCCTGCCTCCGTTATGGATGGTGGGGCGGATCGTATTGGGATCGTCTCGATTGTCGCTCGCCATCGGGTCGAGAGCGGAAGATCAAATTTATGGGTGGAGAAGCTTCTGATAGGTTCCCACAGACGGCGCCAACTGATGGAGGTCATGATCTCCCTTAGATGTTGTCCTCCGTCGATCTAGTAGCGAGCGGTTTTGAGCGGCTGAGACTTATTTTGGGGGTTGTTGAGCGTGTGGATCTCAATGGGTTATTGAAAGTTGCTAAGGCCGGGCTACCTGTAAGGGAAGTCCCGGGGTGGGAAACCACCGTAGGACCCTCCGATGATCAAATTAGTACCGGAGAATAAGAGCAGCGTGGCGGCCTATTGGAATGAGTTCCAGTTACTTGAGTTGTCTGAAAGAGGGGTTTATATAGTGGTCGTGTGGAGCGAGCCGACGCAAAATCCTCACCGTCAGTTACGCCTCCGCGTTATCCCTGCATTAATGGCGGGATACACCCATTAATGAGGGACGCGCCAGCGTGGGACGAGGAACGCGGGGAGGCGGATATCTCCTCCTAGCGAGATACACGAAGCCGTTGCGGGGACACTTGGGCTCCGCGCTCTCGGTTGATCGGAGAAGCCGAGAAAGCTCGGCCTGTAAGATGGCTCGGAGACAAGCCGGGAGGCCGAGAAAGCTCAAGCCTTACAACAGCTCAGAGACGAGCAGGGAGGCCGAGAAAGCTCGGTTGTAGTATTACTCGAAGATGGGCTGTTGGCTGTTTGCTAAGTGAATATGGAAGGTACTCAAGAAAGTCTCCGGAAGGTCGGATGCATCTTCGGAGACGAAGTCTCGAGGAATTTCCCCAATGCATCTTGTTTATTCCACCTCCGTAGCTTCTGGGACATGTCATCCGCCACGTATCGCAATCTGGGAATTCCTCCTTGTGAGCATCATCAGAAAGAGCGATACTTTTCCTACCCGCAATTTGTCTACCCAAAATCTTACCCAAGAGACAAAATGGTAGGACCTACAACATCAAGATAATAATATCAAATATGTGGGCTCATGGTGTTTGTCTTTTTGATAAACTTTGGGCTAGACAAATCATGGAAGTATTTTTGGTTACGAAAATAACAACTGCACTTCGAATGCATAACATAAAATGACCGCAGCCTGGCCGTAGTTTGGGACTCAATTTTCACTATACAATTTGTTTAATCCCATTATAAAAGGCCTCAATAGATATATTAAAATGGAATAAGAGTGTTTTGACTGCTATGGTTTCAAAAGGTACTTAAGGAACACATTTAGTATTTTAAAAATCACTGTTACGTTAAGTGATGCACGTTTGTATATTTTGACACCATAAGATTAAAACAGTTTGTTATAGGTGAATAGCAACAATAAACCTAAATCTTTATATTTTATTTTTATTTCAAGTACAATATAAATCAAAATTATCAAATTTTGACATATCAGCATTGCTTGATTGGCAGAAACCTAAAGGGTTTATTTTGCACGTGCTGTGTCCATCCCTTCTTTGATATTAATATAGTAGAGATATATTTTCCATTCCATCTAAATAATTATGGTGTTAATTAATATCATTTTACATGCAGCAAGAGATAAAACACACTTTTCTTCCATAGAAATGCATCCATTTTCATTATCTTAGTGGATAATTGATACCGTCCCTCTTAAATCTTAGTACTCGGAAAGCTAAGAAGCACCAATAATAGTTCCGGGTATGTTAAGAAAGATTATTTGAGGGTATGTTAAGAAAGATAATTTGGCAAGAGTAAAATTTCGTCTGTAAAATAGCAGTCTCATATGTTAAAATGCATTTTACAACAATTTGAATCTTTGATTTATCAGTGGTTACTAAACCAACCCGGATCCGAACCACTGAACCTACGGTGGGAAATCAAACACTTGTAACATTAGCGCATGTTTGGTTGTCCGGATATACCGGAAGAACCGAAAGTAGTATTGAAGCGGCTTCCAAAACAGCTGTCATGGAAGTAAACCTAAATCCTACTTTCTTGTTTGCTTGTATGTTTTTTTGAAAAAGGAAATAAAAAATGAAGCAATTTTCTATGTTTCTTTTATTAAAAAAACAAACAAAAAGATATTTTTTAATAGTATTGTATTGTTCCTTTATGGAAGTAATAAAAAGAAGTATTAAATAATTAATACATTTTCTTATTTTTTGTGTTCCATGGTTACATTCTATATTAATCATGACATATAAGATCCACCTCATCACCATGAAATAACTTCTAAGTACTGCTTCCGTCAAAATAAACACATGAAATATCTGAAGCAAGCCTACTACCGTCGCTTCTATATTTTTGCCGTGCAAAGAAACAAGCCTTAGTGCATTACTGTAACTGTTATAGCGGCAAGACGTGGACTAATTTGCCCCTCATATTCTTCGTCCCATCATTTGAAAAATTCGTCGCATCCCCGAATTGATCAAAACCCTCCAACCAAAAAAAAAGAAGCGCCATGGCGATTCTCCGACGATCTCTCATCCGCCTCCACCAATCCCTTATCCTAATTCAATCCCCATCTCAGCAATCCATCTTCAGGTATTCCCTCTCTCTCTCTCTCTCTCACCAAAAAAAGCTAGGGTTTGAGCTTATGTTTTGTGTTTTTTATCCCTCAGGTCTCAGATTGGATCGACTTTTCGATTCTACTCTGATCTCTCCAACGAGGAAAGCAAGCGGCGTATTCACAACAGGTTTATTTTAAGAATTGCTTCGTTTTTTCGATTAATTCGTGGGATTGTTGCTATAAAAATCGTTCCTTTTTTTTGTTGTTTGTGTAGGTTGTTGTATAGAAGCAAGCAGAGGGGGTTTCTTGAATTGGATTTGGTTTTGGGGAAATGGGTGGAGGAGAATATTAAAACGATGGATGAGCCCAAGATTCAAGCTCTTGTGGATGTCCTTGACTTGGTAATTCTTAATCATGCATTCATTCACTATCGATTTTTTTTTACATCTAAGATATAGTTTGCTCGTTTATAATAATAAACATGCTAAAAATGCGATAATCTGTTTTATACTTGTGTAATGCCTATATTTTATAATGTATATTACAATATGAAAGCAAAAGCCTTTATGTCTCTTAGTGAGGCCAATTCACATGGATGCTAAATTGAATGTTGATCATATGGATAGATGGTGTGTCCTTAGATGCCCGTGACTTTTGTGGATCTCCTTTTTGAATCCTCTTTACCATCCGCTTCATAGAAATCTGACTAAGTTTATGTTAGTTGTAGGCTACCGAACACAACCCTAATTTATCATGGTTTGATACCAAAAAATTATATAAAAGAATAAGACATTTTAGTGCAATACCCATGTACTTATTTCCAATAGAATTAGCATAACATCTCGCAATAGCCAAGTGTGCTTGCACGTAGCCCTCCTATACTACAGGGATGGTGAACTTATCAACCCTGAATAATCACAATAAACACCCACATCCCCTCTGGGTAAAACGTACTTTATAATTCCTAACCTTCCTTCTTTCTTTCAACTATGTAGAACTTATAATCCTAAGATTCCTAACTTAAAAGGTCAAATGGAAAGAAGAATCCCTTGCAAAAGCAACTAAAGAAAACAACGACACATTAAAATAGAAAACCATTCATCTTGAATTTCTTTATTTCCTCAAGAATTTTAAAAAAAATATAGTTAAAAAGTTAACGGAGAGAAGATGTTAAATATCATCATTTTTCAAATATCAATAGAAGCAATTGCAAAAAGAGAAATAACCTAGGTATAATGAAAGTTTGGGGTTGTACCAGTGATCATAAAGATCATCGAGCTTTTAGAGTAGGGCTAGGGATTGGTTGTTTACCGTTGAAGAGAAAGAAGAAAAGAGTACATGGAAATTAGAAAAATATTTGTTAATTAGGGGGGTCGGTGCTTCTTATGATAATTCAAGGGGGAGTAAGTGTCCAGCCCAGTATAGTTTATGGGGATCGAGTGTGTGTTTTTGAATAGAAAACCATAGCTATTTGAGTGCTATGAATTATGCATAATGTTGCATGAATTCATTTATAAGTTCAAATAGAAAGGCCGATCTTTCAAATTGTGAAAACATGGGCACCATATTCTGTTGAAATCTCGATTGGCAAGTCAAGCTTGCCTAGTGTTCTAAAAAACGGTCTAGACGGCCGCGTAGGCAGAAGCCGTTCTAAACCGCTCCGCTTCAGTTTTAGACGGCTTAATTAAGAGATTTAAGCGCTTAATAAGCCTGCCTTGCTTAAGCGGGCGTCTAAACGGACCCAGCCCATTTAATGGAATAAAATTTATTTATTTTTGAAGCACCATGGGTCGAGTTTGTTCTCTTTTCACCATTTCTGACTCAAACCCATACTTAATGAAATAAAAGCTAGTGAATTATGCCCTTTTTTTCTGAATAATTTTTGAATTATTGCTGAAATTTCAATATATATATATATATATATATATATATATATATATATAAAATTTTATCTAAAATTAGAAAAACCATCTAGACGGCGTCCAGACGGTTAGGCGCCAGGCGGTACTCCAACCGCTTAGCTCCGCCTAGCGTTTTTTACAACCTTGGGCTTGCCTCCCCTCATATGTCCTATGAGACATCATGCCTTCAACCTTGATGTTTGAAAGTTATACCTAATCCTGATATAGTGTGTCTAATCTAACATCTAAATATCCAATATTACTGATGAGTTCTCCCTTTCAATGAATTTCTGAGTATGCACTTGTGTATCTTTTATGAAGAGAGTGCAGCATGACCTCTTTTCCATTTTCCTTTCTGCCCTTCAGCTTTTCCCTTTTCCCTTTCCACATTCTTTTTTTGATTTTGATGTCTGATAATACGATAGTGTAATTTATTTACTTTTTTAAAAATGTCAGTCAATAGCTCAGACCCATATCTCCATCCTCCAGCATGATATTCTGATATAGAGACCTGATAGGCAGTTGCCAATTGCAAAGACTTATAAGATATGCGCTTATATTGACCCTTGCTTCAGAGTTTGCATGGTAAGCATGTTTAATGCTCTCAAATTGACATCTGTTTCATGCGATTATCCTCTTGAGCTTGAATGAACCACTGCTAATAATATAAGCATTTAGTGATATTGTTTCTAGGCACTTCACTCTTTGTTTATCAACATTTTAAACTATCTAGGTGTGTTTACCTGTATGGTCTCCCATTTAATTTGCACATTGTAGTCTCACTGATGACCCAAATATTGTCAATAGTACTCTCGCTCTTTAGGAGTCGTACACTATGAGATATCCTGTCTTATTTATGTAAAAATAGTTGCCTGCTGCAATTTTAGGCAGTGCACTCTTTATATCTTTTCGGGTCTAAGTATGCCGAGTAATTCTTCAGGAAAATCCAGATCTATGGAAGTGGCTAACTGGTCAGGAGCAACCGCCAGAGGCGGTGAACACAAACCCAGTAAAATTTTCTCTTCTTTATTATTTCTACTATTCTATATATGCCTCTAGCATTTGCTATTACACTAATCCGTTCGATATTCAGGTGTTTGTTGCTGTTCGATCCAGAGTCATGGAAAACCTGAATCATGCCGCCCCTGAAACACGTGCAAAACCGGGCCAGCCATGGGTCCGAGGATGGGATGATAAGAGAGGACAAGAAGCTGGCCCTAAGTTCGGCAATCAGTAATTTATATGCATATCGCATTCGAATATCAATAGAGTTTTATGAATAAATTCTTCATGGGTATCATACTGATTTGCATTTGTGATCATATAATAAGTTGGTCCTTTGTAATTCATGGGCATGTCATATGTATATCTGGTAGTTTGTTCAACCAGATATCTTCGCACACAAATTTATATACTATATAAGAGTGATTTTGTTGAAAAGGTCGCTTGATTGATTATTGGATTGCAATTGAGTCTCACCTCTTGTGACTTGCAACAACATTTCTGTAAATTGGAAAAGGGTTAATTGCACAAAGCTCCCTTTAGTTTACCCCATATAGCAGCGGGGTACACAATTTGTGAATACAAAATGTAACACTTAGATATTTTTGTACTTATTGTCGACAAAAGGACAATGTTTACAACAGGAATATGGACACAACTCTTCCTTTTTCGACAACCATTCATTCAGTTAACAAGGGCTCCGGTTTACGAAGACTGCGGTTCGTAAGACCATTTGCATTTCTACCTTCGTCGCCGTTCCTCTTTCGCCATCGATCATCGCTGCTATCGTTGTCTTGAAAACAGTAGGTCGGTGCTTGCCACTCTGAATCGTCAAGTGATGCCCCAACCTCAAAGGCCATCACATGCGTCGATATCCCTGTGTGCATGATGCATAGCATGCATCTATACGTGTCAAGCTTGATTTCATATAACATATTTATCCGAGGGGAAATAAAGAAAGTTCAGAAAATAAAGACTTGTCGTAACTGTATTTGCAACAGCATATGCTATAAGGCCCTTACCGTCATAGGAGTCCCAACGAACCAGCCAATGCGTATTCACATCCTCATAGTACCAAATGAAATCCACTTTCTCCCAAACATGGCACAAGAATCCGTCGGTGTACCTCTGGCCAAGGTATGTCGACCCTGCCAGCCAATCTGGCCGTGGGATCCCCACCTCGAAATGCATTGTCGGATGACTCTTTTCTTTCCCTAGCGTTTAGTAGTAGTTTGTACATGTTAGCAAAAAAATATCTTCATCGAAAGATTCATGAATGCATAATTATCAATAATGGCTGGTTTCATTAGGAGTTCCAACTTCCAATCTCATTTTATACTTCAAATTAAATTGGAGAAATCCTTCTTCATTTTGCGCATATAGATGGATACTCTGAAAAGCTGCAGGTTACCACTTAAATTGACAGGTCAGCCTATATTTTATAGCATCAGTAACATTGTTCCACTCCACATGATATAACAACATCCCCAGCTTCTTCTGCATCAGGTTCCGATTTCGCCCCTTCGGCCAATCGTACCAAAGATTCATTATCCGAAGGTGTCCGGTAGTACCGTTCATGTAAAGAAGTGCATGGAATCGGTTGGGCCATAGCGTCGGTGACGGGTCCTGGGTGCTGTTTGATCGGCCCTGGGTGGTTCAGAGCAGCAAGAGGTAGGGGAGAAATGAAGATATTGTTATGGTTCTGGTGGTGGATGTTTCCATTTTTGGCTTTATGATGAGGCAGCAACCTCTAACACATGACTCTACACTCGTTATTTATTTATTTATTAGAACTTGAGATATGTGAAGATGCAAATGCCAAAGTGCTGGAGATTTAGCAACCACATGTGAACAGATCGAGAAGTTAAGATCAAAGCAACTTCATGTTGTGAATCCTGGGAAAAATTATCCAATACACTGGTCATATGTTTCCGGTCATGCGAGAGAAAGAAATAAAAACACGGACCCTACCAAGTTGTTCAAAGGGTGCCCGAAATTCTCCATCTCTTTCTTTCTCCGGTCCGGACGTATCACCCAGCATGCTGAATAATTTCTCAAATCCTAGGCTCTTAGGATTAAGAGTTAAGTTTGGATGCAGTGCTATAATTTTCCATGCTATGATTATCCGAACCCTCCATCATAGATCAACACCACCCCAATCTCATGGGCCCTTGTGTTTTCTCCTAATTGAAGCTGTCTTGGGTATAATAGCACCATACTATTACTTTTATAATAGCAGGAACTCTGGATCGGGTTGTATATTTTGAGTTGGGATTGTCTACTATTATTTCTCATGCTATTATCATCTCATCCACTCATCTCATATCAAGCCGCATCTCATATCAATAGGCCTCATGTTTGACTGATTAAGAGCTGTTGGATTTCGGAAAATAGCACCCTTGCGCTAAATTCATATAGCAAGTACTCTGGATCCGTATATTTTGGGTTTTACTAACCTATCACTCTCAAATTTAGTTGTTTCTATATAGCATCATCGAAGCTTTGTACTTCCTTGCATCACCTTCTAAGTATTATCGTTATTCAAACTTGTTATTTTGCACATACGATGCACGTAGAATATGAAAAACCTGCACTGTGTGTGTTTAAGATATGAAAACATGTAACTTTATTTTCGTAGAGCTCCGGACATAGCTTGGTATGTACAACATAAAGTTAGTGCAAGCACTTCATTGTATTTCATCAAAAAAGAAAAAAAGAAAAAGGACTTCATTGTAAAATAAAAATAAATATTATCAATTTTTGGTGTGATGCAAAATTTGATCTTTTATGTATCATAATAAAAGAGAGTATTTTTTAGATTTTACAAAACTTTTGGTTTAATTAGATAGATAGATAGATAGCATTTTGGAAAGAGGAACAGCAATGGAGGAAATGTCAGCTCTGTTTCAAAATTCCTCTTCTTTTCCAAGTATTCTTTTTTTTTTATATATATAATAATAATTGGTGTTAACCATACCGGTATTCATTAAAGATCACTAATGAAATGAAAAAGGTTCTAATACAAGTTCAGGCACTACGGCCCGAAACTGTGGGATAAAAAATGATTCCCATCCAATATGGCTCCATATCAGAAACATCCAAAATATATCAAGAAGCAAAAAAGAAAAACAAACAGATAAGGGCTCAAAACAACACCATCAGCACCTTATCGAAAACTATACCAACATATTACTCCTCCTGATAGTTAATGTTGATCGAGCATCTAAACGCATCAAGGATCTTGTGGATGAAGTGATGTGGATAAACCACCAAATTCTAATTCTGCTCGTCATTGCGCATTCAAAAAATATATATTCCAATAGTCTCACTAAGTGCAAAAACACGTATTTAATAGACACAGCAATATTCCTCTCTTAGGATATCATCTCCAAATACAGGTTTAGGTATAAGTGTAATATCTTTTTCTCCAAATGTAGATCCAAATGCAGCATCTCCTTCCACTAATTCCAATTCTGATAGATTTTGTTAGAATATGAAAGTAAATCCTTCAATCCTCATATTACCTTTGGGGTTCCGATGTGTTGGAAGGAACATTTAGCATGATATCAAAACAACCCAGGTTCGATTTATATTCGGAGTTGCAACCCATTATATTTGGAGTTTTGGTGTGTTGACAACAACATTTAACGCGTTAACAAAACAATCCAGATCCGATTCCCATCAGACTCTTATTAAATATGAATTAATTTAAATAAAGAAATATCGCCAGCAAAAGCTCAGGTTTCGGCTTAATTTTAGAGTTTTGGTGACAAGAGAAAAGAAGAAAGGTCTTGAAAATATAAAGCTCATTTATATGAAACTGTCCTGTAACTCCAAGGAAATAGAACCACAAATTAAGAGGAGAACCTACAAAGATGTTGCAGATGGCAAATTTATTACCCTGGGACGAGTTTGGCGATCAATAATCATTCATTCACCTGACAAGGACACTAGTTTACGAAGACTGTGGTTCATAAGACCATTTGCTTTTCTACCTCCTCCGCCGTTCCTCTTACGCCATCGATCACCGCTTCTATCGCTGTCTTGAAAACAGCAGGTTGGTGCTTGCCAATCTGAATCTTCAAGTGAGGCCCCAACCTCAAAGTTCATCACGTGAGTCGATATCCCTGTGTGCACGATACATATTATACGTGCCAAGCTTCATTTCATATAACATATTTATCCCGGGGGGTGCGCAGGAAATAAAGACTTGTTGTAACTTTATTTGCAACGGTATAATGCCCTTACCGTCATAGAAGTCCCAACGAACCGGCCAATGCGAATTCACGTCCTCATAGTACCAAATGAAATCCACTTTCTCCCAAACATGGCACAAGAATCCATCGGTGTGCTTCTGCCCAAGGTACGTCGACCCTGCCAGCCAATCTCGCCGCGGGATCCCCACCTCGAAATGCATTGTCTGACAACTCCCTTCATTCCCTAGTGTATAGTAGTAGGATGTACCTGTTACCAAAAGATTTTTTTTTTTTTATCTTCATCGATAGATTCATGAATACATTATTATCAAACTAGTGGTCAGGTTTCCTTTAGGAGTTCCAATGGCATATCATATTTTCAACTAGATTAGAATATCCTTCATCGTTAAAAGCTACAGTTTACCCTCTAAACTGATAGAGGTTAACATTTTTTTGGGGGTAATATATCTGCAATTTTTCCCAACCAAAAAAATACTCTAATGTGAAGCATTAGCTATTAAATATTAGTGAAAATGGCATGAAAATTGAAGGCCACACTTAATGAAATGAAGATTTTTTTGCAAAGCTTCCTAGCCTCCTAGGTGTGACTTATTTTTTGATGGCGGCTGCTCTGGACCATTGCTGCTAGAAATTAAAGAAGCAGATGCAATACATAAGGGATTTTCAACTTCTTGAATTGCTTGATGATGATGCAGTATGATTGATGACTTGAAGTTGTTTAGGCAAGGCTTAAAGCAGCTTCTCTCTTGGTTTTCTGTTTATTGCTTTGTCTATTAATGTATTGTGTTCGAAGTTCTGCTATGTCATATTAATGGAGCTGTAGTTGAGGATTTGTATTCTCTCGGAAGGCGTAAAAACTTGTATGGAGCATGTTTAAGTTGCGAATGGCCGAAGGTCCGCTCCTCGCTCTTTCTCATGTTGCCTTTCATGTTTATGTTCAATCTGAGAGCTTTTTCTCCCTCAACTCCCCTCTTGTTTCATTTTCTGTAATTTTGATTTTGTACATCTTACTCCATTTTTTTATGTATTCTGGTGTGTAGGAATCGTCTCACATGTTTACTACAATGACGGGGAAGGCTTTTTTGCAATTTACCCTATATTGTATAGTATCATTACCATTGTTCCACTCGACGTCGTGCAACAACACCCCCAGCTGCTTCTGCACCAGGTTCAGATTCCGTCTCTTCGGCCAGTCGTACCACAGATTCGTTATCTGAAGCTTTCCGTCGGTGAGGTTCATGTAAAGAAGTGCATGGAATCTTTCGGGCCATAGCGTCGGTGATGGATCCTCGGTGTTGTTTGATTGGCCCTGGGTGGTTTGGAGCAGCAGGAGGAGGGGGAGAAATAAAGATAATGTTATGGTTTTGGTTGTGGAATTTTGCATTTCTTTGGCTCAATGATGAGGCAGCAACCTTGAACACAAAGTTTTGAATTGTTGGGCTTAGTTTGCTGTGTGGTAGATTGGTGGTGGAGATAAGTTAAGATGCAAATGCAAATTAAGTGCTGGAGATTTCGCAACCACATGTCATCTATCTAGCCTGGGAAAAATTATTCCCTATACCGCCGGCCGTATATGTCCCACACACTGTCCAAAACTTCCTCCCTCACGAATAATTTATCCTAGGTAGAATGTATATCTTGGGTTTTGCCGGCCTAGCACCCTCAAAATATAGCTATTTCTTTATGACTAAAATGGTAGGCTCAGTGCTTGCGGACACGGGTTCAACCCCGCTGATGGGTCCCACCCTGTCCGTGCATGTTTGTGCATGCGTTCGTAGGCACTAGGCCTGATGATGCTCACAAGTGGGAACTCCCCAGACCATGACACGTGGCTGATGACGTGTCCCGGGGCTCACGCAAATAGGGCAAGCACCATGCGTTGGAGGCTCTTCCCGTGCTATTGTCCCGGGGTATATCCCGACCTTCTATGAATGCCTGAGCACTTCAATGCCCGCCTTACAGATAACCATTGGCTCGCCTCTGAGCCCTCCTACACGCTGAGCTTCCTCAGCCCTCCCTGCTCGTCTCCGAGCTATCACATAATCGATCTTCCTCGGCCTCCCGCTCGTTTCCGAGCCACCCGCCGAGCTAAGCCATCCCGGTTCTACCGAGCAACCAAGGACGCAGAGCCCAAGCGCCTCTGCCACGGCCCCACGTATCTCTCCAGAAGCGAGATATCCGTCACCCAACATTCCGTGATCCACGTCGCCGTATCCCCCCATTAACGAGCGTATCTCATCATTAATGGGGGGATCTCGTCATTCACGCAGGCGTAACGCCAGGGGCGTAATGGCCGGCGAAGATCTCGCGCCAGCTCGCTCAAAGCGACCACTATAAAAACCCCTCTCCTAGACGACACAACTAACGCAATTTTATTCCAATAAACCGCTACTCTGCCCAAATACCTCGGCTAACCTGATCGTCGTAGGGTCCACGGTGGTATAACCACCCTGGGACTTCTTTTGCAGATAGCTCGGCTTCGCCTCGATCAAGCCTACTGTGATCCACACGCTCAAGGAGGCAACCCTCAACACCAATATCAGCCGTTCACCAACGCTCGCGAAAGATCGACGGAGGACAACATCTAAAGGAGATCATAATCTCCATCAGTTGGCGCCGTCTGTAGGAATAGAAAATTCCACTCATCGAAAGTTGATCTTCCGATCTCGAACTCATGGCGAGTGAAAACCGTGATGATCCAAGCACAAGTCGTCGCCTTCCCCACAACAGAGGTGTGGATGGATCTACTCCTCCCCCTAACGTCGTTCACGCCCTTTCTGTATGGATCAACAGGCTCACATCCATAGTGGATGCCCTTGTCCGAGTCCAAACGGTGGGACAAGCCCCCCAGATCGCCGTTCCCCCTCCCCAGGATCATGACCTCTGCGGAGGGGGAGATGACATTGTCCACGCTGGCACCACTGAACAGCGTCTTGCTATCTCCGGCGGCCACAGGCCCCGCGGCGACCGATTCAATGACCCGTTGGGCGCCTCACAACTCCACGCCGAGGTCTCGTGAAAGAGCTCCCCATCCTGAGGCCCATCACGCTCCCGTCCCTCCCAAGGAGGTGTCGGTCAGCTCGCCTGCTCCCAGGCATGACCGGCACCCTCTCCCTCGATGGGGTCGCACGGGCGGCACTCGCCGTGATGACTCGAGAACGACCTCGCCAAGGGACCTGAGGAACCTGATAGAACGGAACCGGAGCCACAGCCAGGCGCAGGCCGCCAGCGAGAAGGGCCATAACTCCGACTACGCCAAATCCTCGGGGTATCACGACCGTCTCGACGCCCTTGAAAAGAAAATCGAGGGTATACATCGGGAGGGTCATCTTCAAACGAGGGGGCCAGGTATGTCGCTGACTCGCTTATGAAGCCCTTCACTGAAGAGCTGCTCGTTGTCCGCGTCTCATCCAGAAACAAGCCTCCAAAAGTGGCCCTCTTCGACGGGAAGTCCGACCCGAAAGACCATCTGGACGCGTTTATGGCGGGCATGAGTTTCCAGGACAACTCCGACACTGCCCAATGCCGAGCGTTCCCCGCCACTCTTATCCGGGCTAGACGAGACTGGTTCCGAGGACTCACGCCACGCTCCATCTCTACCTTTGATGAGCTGGCCGCCCAGTTCCTCGGACATTTCGTCGGGAACAGACGACACAAGCGGACATTCGATTACCTCTCCACTATAAAGAGCGGGGACAAGGAATCCTTTAAAGGATACGTCACTCGCTTCTACAACGCTCTTCTTGAAGTTCCCGAGCACCCGGATGAGACTGTAATCACAGCTCTGAGGTCAGGTCTTAGGCACAAGGAGTGGCTCCGCTCCTTTGCATTGGCGCAACCTAAGACCATGGCCGAGGTAAAAGCTTGGACCGAGCGGGAAATCCAACTCGAGTCCGAAGTAAACGCAAACCTATCCCGGGGCGACCAGGCCGACTAAAAGAAGATGGGCATAGAAGAGAAGAAGAAGGTCGACCGGCCAAAGCCATACTCCTCGAAGTTCCAAGAGTATACTCCGCTCAATATCTCTCAGACTGAGCTGTTGGAGGAGACGAAGGGCGAGCAATTCTTCAAGCTCCCTCCGGTCACCAATAGAGCGGCCAAACGGACTCAAGGCCTGTACTGCGCCTTCCATAGGTCGCAGGGACACCCAACCGAGAACTGTAAACAACTCCGCGACTACATCGAGGAGTGGATTCGCTCGGGCCACCGGCGAAGTACCTGCGAGAAAAGCGACAGGCAGACCGGAAGCAAGAAACCCATCCTCCTCCCGGTGAATTAACGATCGGCCAAATCATGGTCGTCTCTTCGGGGGGTGCATATGGAGCCGGCGAGATTCGCCACCTCCTACCGGTCGATGGAACCAGCGACCAGCCCCGGAAGAAAAACAAAGCAGCCGAGCCCATCACCTTCACCGACGAAGACCTCCACGGAATATCCTTTCCTCATAATGACCCCCTCATGATTACGGCACGGGTCCACCGCTACGAGGTCCAAAGGATACTGGTCGACTCAAAAAGCTCGGCGGACATCCTTTTCTATGGCTGCTTCCTGCGTATGGGGCTCGGCCCGTCAGACCTGCGGCCAACCACCCACATTCTGTCGGGATTTACTAACCACTCCATCCCGGTAGAGGGAGTGGTTACCCTCCTCCTTAACATTGGGGAGGCGGGCCATATGAGAACCATACCGGTGGAGTTCATCATCGCCAAGATCCCCTCGTCCTATAATATCCTCCTAAGACGCCTGACGCTAAACTCCCTTAGGGCCCAAATCTCGACCTACCACCTCACGATCAAGTTTCCATTGGATCAAGAGGGAATAGGCCAGGCCTACGGGAACCAGCAAATCGCCAAGATTTTCTTCACAGCGACATCCACCTCCGAGGAGCGGAGCGACGACCTTGGAAGCGCGAGCGATTTCCAGGGGTCCTTGGATACTCGTGACGAACAAAAAGAAATCCGAGGGGCCCCAGTGGAGGCGCTAACAGAGGTCCCCCTCGTCGAGGGGAAGAATGAACAAACTGTCCAGATCGGATCCTTCTTAACGGGAGCCCGGCACGAAGACTTGAGCCACTTTCTCTGAGGAAACTCGGACGTGTTCGCATGGGCGCCTGCCGACATGCCCGGGATCGACCCCAAGGTAATCTCGCATAAGTTCGGGGTCGACACGACATCCCGACCCGTCAGGCAAAAGAAACGAAGCTTCGCTCCGATCAAACAAAAGGCGATAGAAGACGAGATCAATGAGTTGCTTGCAGCCAACTTCATTCGAAATGTAGCCTACTCGGAATGGCTAGCGAATGTGGTTATGGTTAAAAAGGCAAGCGGGGAGTGGTGCATGTGCGTCAACTTCACAGATCTCAACAAGGCCTTCCCGAAAGACAACTATCCCCTCCCTTAGATAGATCAGCTTGTCGACAGCTCGGCAGGCCACGAATTGCTCAGCTTCATGGATGCTTTCTCCGGATACAACCAGATCCGTATGAACCCGGCAGATGAAAACCTTACCGCGTTCATAACGGACCAGGGCCTGTACTGCTACAAAGTGATGCCCTTCGGCTAAAAAACGCCGGGGCTACATACCAGCGCCTGGTTAACAGAATGTTCAAACCGTAGATCGGGAGGAACATGGAGGTTTACGTCGACGACATGCTTGTAAAATCGACCTCGTCGGACGAGCACGCGAAAGATCTTGGTGAGACATTCGACATCCTCCGCAAGGACAAAATGAAGCTGAATCCCGCCAAGTGCGCGTTCGGGGTCACTAGCGGAAAATTTCTCGGGTTCATGGTTACCCACCGAGGAATTGAGGCTAACCCGGAGAAGATCAGCATCATTCTCAACATGGCCACACCAAAGAGCAACGTGGAGGTCATGCGACTCATGAGGAGAGTGGCCGCTCTTAGTCGCTTCGTGTCGAGGTCCGGGGAAAAGTGTCTCCTGTTCTTCAAAGCCCTGAGGAAAATCCCAAAGTTTGAATGGTCGGAAGAGTGTCAGAATGCTTTCGAGCAACTCAAAGCGCACCTGGCAACTCCCCTACTGCTCACCCGGCTTGCCGAAGGAGACGAGCCGCTGCTGTACCTTACGGTGTCCGATCATGCTGCCGACTCGGTGCTCGTCCGAGAAGTCGAAGGAGCACAGAAGATGGTCTACTACGCGAGCCATGTCTTTAAGGACGCGGAAACAAGATACCCAGCTATAGAAAAGATTGTCTTGGCGCTTATCGTGGCCTCAAGAAAGCCACGACACTACTTCCAGGCACACACTATCCTCATCCTCACCGAGCGTCCCTTAGGGGCTATTCTCGCCTCCCCCGAGTCATCTGGTCGCCTGGAGAAATGGAGGTGGGAGTTATCCAGTTCGACATCAAATACCGCCCCAGGCAATCCATCAAAGCGCAATTCTTGGTAGACTTTGTTGTCGAGTGTACTATCCCCAACAAGGATGCAACGTCGGCGCCCGTCCTCGAGTCCCGGCCCTCGGTCGAGGAAGTGCCCGACTCCGTCCCCGACTGGGTCCTCTACGTCAATGGATTCTCTACCGAGGAGGGGAGTGGTGCCGGCCTTATCATTCGGGGCCCGAACAAGGCAGAGATGAAGTGCTATTTGAAGCTCGGGTTCAGAGCATCAAACAACGCCGTGGAGTATGAGGCCTTGCTAGCTGGACTACGAATCGCCTCCGGAGTGGGGCTGAAGACGATCCAAATTCGCAGCAACTCCGCCCTAGTCGTGGGCCAAGTGACTGGCCGCTTCGAGGCCCGGGAGCCGCTATTGGTAAAGTACTTAGCCAAGGTAAAGAGACTACGAAAAAACTTCGACAAAGTTCAAGTGGAGCAGATTCCTCGGCACTTAAACGCCCAGGCCGACGCCCTGAGCAAGCTAGCCTCCTCCTATATGGGTGAAAATAAGAGGAATATCCTCTTTGAAGTCTTGCCACGGCCCAGAGTGGAAGACAGGGAGGCAACACTTCAAGTATACACTACTCAGAAGGAAGGCCGGGATTGAAGGAAGCCCCTCGTAGAGTTCTTGAAAGAAGGTGCACTCCCAGAGGACCGAGGGGAAGCATGCCTCCTTCGAGCTAAAGCCCGCCATTTTGTCTGGAGTAATGGGAACCTCTACAAGAAGTCGTACATCCAACCTCTGTTCGGTGCATCGACCCCCACGAAGCCGACTACGTCCTGCATGAGATATATGAAGGGGTCGGTGGAGCACATCAAGGTCCCGCACCTTAGTCCAGAAAACACTGCTCCATGGGTACTATTGGCCAACGATTCACCAAGACGCTCAAAATCTTATCAGAAGATGCAAAAGTTGTCAACTCCACGGCAGCATACCCCGTCTTCCGGCTACCGAGCTAACCGCCCTCACCTCCCCTTGGTCGTTTTCCCAATGGGGATGGACATGGTGGGCCAACTCCCAACTGGTACGGGCGGGCAAAAATACATCCTCGTCGCGGTGGACAATTTTACGAAATGGATTGAGGCTGTCCCCATCAGGAAACCGGACGCCACCATGACCATCAAATTCCTGCAGAACAACATAATATCCCGATTCGAGACCCCAAGGTGTATTGTTACCGACCACGGGACGAATTTTGAAAACGACAAAGTCAAAGGATTCTGCAACGAATACCACATACTAATAAAGTTTACCGCGGTCGCGCATCCTCAATGCAACGGGAAGGCCAAGGTCGCTAACAGAGACGTCATTCGAGGTCTTCGAACTTTTCTAGAAGGAAGACAGGGCAGCTGGGTCGAAGAACTACCCTGAGTTTTATGGGCCTTACGTACATCGAAGAAGACCCCCACTGGAGAGACCCCCTTTAGCATCTACTACTGCACTGAGGCAATGGTCCTAGGAGAGATTGGAATGCCCAGTTACAGAGTCGAATACTTTGACGACGAAGCAAACACCTCGGCGCTCCGGACTAATCTGGACATCTTGCTAGAAAAGCGGGACCGGGCACAGATCAAAGCCGCCGCTTATCAACAACAAACTTCCCGCTACTACAATGCACGAGTCAAGTATCGCGCCTTTAAGACGGGAGATTTGGTCCTAAGACGGAACGAATTCATAAACCAAGGAAAGCTACACAAGTTCTCCTCGAAGTGGGACGACCCATTCCTCATCTCCGAAGTATTGCCCGGAGGAGCCTATCGCTTACAAGACACGGGGGGACGTAAGCTTCCGCAGCTTTACAACGCCAAGAAGCTCAAATTGTACAAGTGAATATGTTTTCAAAATTTTGTATCAGTGAATATGTTTCTTTCTTTGTCGAAGCGATGTGATTTTTCTTTATTATTAAGTCTCCTGAATTAAAGGAAACTCCTTCGATATGTTTCCCTCTTCCTCGATTCCAAGACCCCTGGGTTCATTTTTGTGAAAATATGCAACAACACAAAGAGGATAAAAGGGAGACAATAGCACGTCGCAAAAGAAGGATTTTATTCATCAAGGGTATTATGTTTAAGTCAATGTCGCGCACCTCGCGTGTTCGCGGGGAGGCAGAATATGCAAAAAACGATTTTTCAAAGCTCGCAACACCGACTTGAACTCCAGGATCGATACTAAACCCTAACTTGCTAACTTGCAATGAGGTTTAACTACTCGGAAAGAAGTTATACCTCACGATACCAAGTCCTTCGGGTCTTCTTCGCTGTCCTCTACCTCGTTATCAGCTCCAAGGATCGAAATGGATCGGGCAACCTCGACGGCCTCCTCGAGTCAAAGACGATCCACCCAAGAGTCTATAGTCCGAGCTTCTACCTTAAATCTGAGATTACTACGGCCTCTAGTCCGCTAAACTAGAATTCCTAGGTTGTGTAGAGTGAGAAGATGGAGTGATTTGTCTCTTGGAACCCTTGGTTTCTCAACTCAAGAGAGGTTTAGGGTTATAAAGAAGAAGAAGGTCACTTGAAGAAAATGAGAGAGGAGATGAGAGCTTGGATGAAGAATGACTTTCATTTATGATGAATAATGAACCATGTGATAAATTGATGAGATAAATAAATATCTCACATATATCAACCATGGATCACAAAATATCTATTTTGTCAAGTGATGAGTCATAGCCATCCAAGAAATATCTCCATCTCATTTTCTACACCTCATTATTCTTTAATCAAAATGGAAAAAGAAACCCTAATGAGGTGTTTCTTCTAAAAGTTTTCCTGCAAAATTATGAGAACGCCCCTCATCCGTATATACATACCCGCATCCGCATTCCGAAGAACATGAATACAAAGAGACGAAAATAATCCATCAATATAATACTAGGATCCGTCTTAAACCAAAGCCCACTAGTATTATCCGCCCGATCATCATACATGCACAAGTATACATAAGTAATCGAAGCCTTGTCGTAAAACCATACAACCTCTACACCTTTTGTCCGGTGCAAGGAAACCCTCTATGTGGGACTCTAAAGACTCGACACTACGCTGGCAGTGGGTTTAACCATAAGCCGCAAGAGGTACTAGCTGCACGTAACGGCTATCCAGGTATGTGTCGATAAGAAGGCCGATGAGCTAACTCATCCGAACTCCTATTGAGCCAGAATGTCACAATCTCCGTACAGTCTAGTCTGTTCGTCTAAGAGTATCGCATATCGGGCCTAGGGGGTAATCGTAAGACCCTTAATAACGCAATAAGTCATGTCGGAGTATATCCCAAAACACCCTGAGAAACTACTGGAATACCTACCAGTAATTCTCGCTTGCCTTAGCCAAGAACTTTGTGTAATGGCCTTCCGAATACAGCGCGATATCAACCCCCAAATACCGGGAGAGACGAATCATATCTAACCGCCACTTCCTCCAAGTGTTTCGGGACTGCACCCAACTACTACCTGTTTGCACGACTCTTTTGAGCCATGGTAGGGTAGTAATCAAAGTACAGTGGGAACACACTCGAGGCGAAGTAGCAGTGTCATGTTTACGAACTAAGCTGTACTCATGTCACCTTGGAACTTGTAACATTTTGAAATATTTTAGATACTTAATTATTTTATTTAATTAATTAAAAATGTTATTTAATTTTTATTGTAATAAAAAGACATTTTAATATGTGGTAGACTAATTTAGTAAAGATTGTAGTTTGTTTAAATAATAATAAGTGTCATAAGGGGTTTTGTGGAAAGTTTAATTCTTTGTAAAAATTGGATATTATGTGAGGGTTTTTATGAAAATGTGTTAGGCCATGGTTTAGACTAAGCTAAACCTCATACACACCACACCTTAGGTTGAACCTCAAGCCTACACTTCATGCTTGCATGAAAGCTTAACACCTCTTCAAGGTGACACCTCCTCCTCCTTTTATCCATGTATATCTCCTTATTGGTTCAGTTATCACACAGATTATATGGAAAACACTTAGTTTAGAAATTTCCGTACCCCACTTAAGAAAAGAAATGGAATAGAGAAGCTTATGTTCTTAGGTTTTCTTGACTCAATCCATCAAGCTAGGCTTCTCATGATCTTAACCATCCCTTGAGGAACTACTTTAGTTGATTCTTCAATTTGGTATAACTTCCAATCCCGTATATCTAAATTTTCAGTATGGTTAGTATAGAAATGATAGTATCACTAATATCGTATTCTTGCTTAAATTCTTACTCTGTTTTGATCTGCTATAATTTAGTTAATCTCTAACAAAATCAAGTAGTACAATAGCCTTATAAATTAGACCTAGAATATACACAAGAAACACGAACCCATTCTGTGGATTTTCGACCGGCGACTTTTCCCAAATTTCCGAGCTCGCCGGTTTTTGTAGGGATTTGGGTGTTGGTTTTTCTAGAGTAGCTCTCTATTTATATTTTAGGGTGTCTGGTATAGTTAGGTTATGTTATATATTCAGTATATAGAATCTGGAAGCAAATTCCTGTTTTGGGGTTAAAATTCTAAATACGATACGGATATTTCGTGTCACGATTCTGTTTTTCCTATTGCGAACAGTGAAGGGTTAGATCAGGTTAGTATAAGTTTAGATAGTTCATAATATTCGTACGTAGTATGTTTAGTATGTAAATCTTGTAGTTTCACGTTTTCGCCGTATCGGAGTTTAGCCGTTTCTTATACGAAAGTTAATTTCGATGTTAGGTTCGACCGCGGGGACTCCGGAGACTGCAAGGAAGGAAAATGGATTGATGACATCCGAGTAGCTTCGACGTATTCCGGTGAGTAGATTAAACATCTACCAGGGGATTTTGTATGGATGGCATAATACACCCGTAATTAGAAGTTTGGATAATAATTTCCTTTGTATTGTGTATATATTTAAAACTAAGAAACTTTATCATATGCATTCATATCTATAAAATAACACTTGCTAGAACACTGCATGAATTATCGATGAGTCATGTTGCACGCGCACATACCTACATATTACACTACACCTCATCGATAATTGACATGTCACGTATCACTTAGAACTTGTCATATCTTATATGATTCCCTTCATACCATATGTATCATTATTAGTGGTTGTTTGCATCATTGTTATTAATTGCTACCTATCATGTCTTACTTTCAAATTTTTATAATTATAGCACAAGATGTATTGGATTTGAGAATTTCTGGTTTTGAGTTTTATATACTATTAAGTTATATTCATTGGTTCTTCATGATTGATGTGATATATCCACCATGAGATGTCGTTTCTATGATTTGGATTTACTCCGAACCGAGTGGGGGGGGCTATGCGGTTGCGGATTTATACGTAATCCAGACTGAGTGAGGGGATATACAGTCGGATACACGGTGGACCCGGTCGAGACCGAGGGACATGATAGCCTCATGTGAGGCGGGGAGCCTAGAGAGGATACTCGATACCGGAGATAGTAATGAAACACGACGGATGTCTGGAGAATACCGACCGATATTGTGGATTGACAGAATCGTTCAGGGAACGATGTCTACTAAAAACAGAAGATTTGTGTCGATGTTGGACACGAAAAAATGAATCTTATCTGGAAATTTATGATGTTGAAAATACTTGATGAGATTTCAGTGTTGTTTTATACATTTAGTTAATACATGTTCATGCTTCCACATGTTATCATACATTACTTATCTTTATTGCTATTAACTCTAGTTTCTCATACTTACATTATCAGCTGTTAGATATTAGTTTTATTCACTGAGTTGGCAACTCACCCCCATTGTGCCTTAGTTCCTTACAGGAGACGCATGGATGCATAGCAGCAGTGCGGATCCACTTGCCAGCTTATATCGCTTATTTTGCTAGGTGGGTTACATATACTGTGACCGCCTTGGTTATGTATTTTGGATCTAGTATCACTCCATCAGACTCTGTATATTTAACTTAGAACGAAATATGTTTGTATATGTTTTGTTTTGATTGAGTGAGATTGTTTAGTTGTGTTAAGTTATGTTTCCTTTACTTATTCATGAAATTCTTCGCTTGAGCGTCGTATTGTTGTTGCGTATTGCTTTCCGTCGTTTAGCGTTATTTTGCTCCCAACTAGGGACGCAACTTATTTAAACATTTTGTAACTGCTTTTATTAACGATTAAAAGGAGGTGCGGTCGAAAATTTAAATGCTAAAAATCAGTTGTTTAGATTTCAATTCTTAAAAAATCATTCGACATCCTCATTCTTTTTACTTAAAAACTGAAATTTTCATAATTCCGCAAATGGGTTTTTGATCTTGGTTTCTGGCTTACTCAGATTGTGTCGGTATCTTTAGATGTCGTACAATCTAAGTGCCGGTCACGCCTAAATTTCGGATCGTGACAAAGTTAGTATCAGAGCTTAGGATTAATTTTACGGAACCGAGTAATGATTTGAAGTTAGTAGGCTTTAACTTTCGTTATGTAGGTCGACCTTTGGTTTGATGGAGTAGGTGATTTAGGACGAGTAGAGTACCGTACATGTGTTCCACGGCATATTTACGCTACAATACTCAGCCTAAGTAACCTTAGGATGTATATCTTAATTAATCCTTCCTTTGACTCACTATTATTATTGTTCCTATTCGTACGCCTTATCAACTCTTGCTTCTTGTTCTAGTTGCTATAGTTACGCGAGCTAGACGAGCCGCAGCCAGGGATGCAGCTAGGACAGATCCGCCTGTGATGGCGACTGACGCACAGGACATTCCGGCAGTACTAGAGCATGTTGATCCTCCTCCTCCAGATAGACTGACTAGGATAGAGGAGAGCATGTTGGGCTTACAGCAGATGGTGGGACAGTTGACTGAGACCACCCGTGTTTAGAGACAGGATCAGGCATCGACGATGGCAGAGCCCGTTGTACAGCCCATGCAAACTGTCACACTTGTAGACTCGAGGGTTATGGAGGTATCACTTCCGGAGTTTATGAGGTTGAGACCTCCGGTGTTTACGGTGACCGACGCAGTAGAGGATCCTCAGTCATTTCTTGATAGGATGGCTAGGATCGGCAGGTCATTGAGATGTTCTGATGCGAGGTCGATGGAGCTGACCAGCTTTCGATTGGAGGGACTTGTACAGACATGGTGTGAGTCGATGGAGAGAGGGCGAGCCACAGGTCTTCCTCTGATGTCATGGACAGAGTTTTCTGAGGTTTTCCTTGCCAGATTTCTTCCACAAAGCGTAAGAGATTCCAGAGCCAGCAGTTTCGAGGCGTTGCGAAAATCTGCAGATATGCCGGTGGCAGAGTATGACTTAGTTCCTACGGAGGAGCTCCGGGTGAAGAAGTTTGTGAGGAGTCTGGATACACAGCTGTTCCTTGCTATAGGCTCCCAGCATTTCGATACTTATACGCAGGCCATGGACGCAGCTATACGAGTAGAATAGCATCTGAACGATACAACGATCGTTCCGGAGCCAAAGAGGACCAGACTTATTAGGTCAGTTACCAGGCATTTTGGGAGAGGTAGAGGCATACACATTCCAGGCCGCAGTTTTGGTTGAGGTTTGGCTCAGAGCCAGATGTTCAGCTCGTACCCCGTGGAGCAGAGACCTCCATTTACATGTTTTAGTTGCGGACTTCCAGGGCATTTGGCTAGAGAGTGTAGACGCCATGGAGGGACTGTTGTTCCGCAGACTACTTTACCCCCTCCACCTTCTACTTCAATGGCATTACTTCCTCCATAAGTTGGCACTATGCGCCAGGCCGTTGTACTGCGAGGTCGGGGTTTTGCAGGACGTTTCCAGAGTGGACGAAAAGACCAAGGGAGAGGACGTCAGGATGCTGGTAGGGGCCAGGCTCGGGTTTTTGCTTTGACTCCACAGGATGCCCAGGCATCCAATGCAGTTGTGACAGGTACTCTTTCCGTATGTTCCTTAGATTCATATATTTTATTTGATCCCGGATCTATGCACTCTTACGTGTCTGCACACTTTGCACTTTCTCTAGAGAGAGAGTCATCGCTATTAGAATTACCGCTAGTTATGATTACTCCTGTAGGAGATTCTTTTGTAGCCCGACACGTTTTCAAGTCCTGTTCAGTACGTGTTGGTGATAGGGATTCGTTAGTCTATTTGATTCTCCTGGATATGCTATATTTTGATATACTTCTCGGTATGAATTGGCTGGCCGCTTTTCATGCTTATGTTGATTGTCGGGGGAAAGCGATCAGATTCTGTTTTCCAGGAAAACCGATTTTTGTTATGCAGGAAGACTGCAGTATAACTCCTGCCAACCTAATTTCTACTCTTTGTGCGGGACGGCTCTTGAAGAAGGGTTGTTGTAGGTTCTTAGCGTTTGTTCAGGACGTAGGAGCCACTGAAGTCCCATTGGACCAGGTTCCGATCGTATGAGAATTTCCTGATGTGTTCCCTGCTGAGTTACCAGGATTGTCGCCTGATCGTGATATCGAATTTTGCATTGACTTGATTCCGGGTGCGGGGCCTATTTCTATACCGCCTTATCGGATGGCCCCGACGGAGCTAAAGGAGCTCAAGGGTCAGTTGCAAGAATTTCTTGATAAGGGGCTCGTTCGTCCGAGTGTATCGCCGTGGGGGGCTACTTTCTTATTCGTTAAACAGAAGGACGGCAGCATGAGATTATGCATCGAATACAGGCAGCTGAATCGAGTTACGGTGCAAAATAGGTATCCATTACCTCGTATTGATGACTTATTCGATCAGCTGCAGGGAGCTGGTTATTTCTCGAAGATCGATTTGCGGTCATGGTATCACCAATTGAGAGTTCGGAAGGATGACATTCCGAAAACTGCTTTTCGCACACGTTACGGGCATTATGAGTTTTTGGTGATGTCGTTCGGGCTCACCAATGCCCCGGCAGCTTTCATAGATATGATAGACAGCATTTTCAGGCCGTTTCTTGATCAGTTCATTATTGTGTTCATTGATGATATTCTTATATACTCCCGTAGTCGAGAGAATCATGAGCAGCACTTGCGAATTACATTGCAGATTTTGAGGGAACACCAGTTATTCACTAAATTCTCGAAGTGTGCTTTCTGGCTGGATAGTGTGGATTTCTTGAGTCACGTAGTTATGAAAGACGGTATACGTGTGGACCCAAAGAAGATCGAGGCAGTACAACACTGCCTCAGACCTGTATTAGTTACTGAGATTCGCAGCTTCTTGTGTTTGGCCGGTTACTACCGACGTTTTGTGCAGGATTTTTCGTGTACCGCTGCACCGCTGACCGGGTTGACCGGGAAGGAAGTTCCATTTCTTTGGACAGAGGCATGCGAGCAGAGTTTCCAGCAGTTGAAGACTCGCTTGATGACTGCACCAGTCTTATCTTTACCTTCTAGGTCAAGTGGTTTTGTTGTCTATTGTGACGCCTCTCGAGTGGGTTTAGGCTGTGTGTTGATGCAGCACAACAGGGTCATCGCTTATGCTTCTCGGCAGTTGAATAAGCACGAGCAGAACTATCCCACTCATAACTTAGAGATGGCCGTAGTGGTCTTCGCACTCAAGATTTGGAGGCATTACTTATATGGTGAGTCGTCCCAGATATTCACAGACCATAAGAGCTTAAAGTATATCTTTCAGCAGCGGGTTCTGAATTTAAGGCAGCGTCGTTGGATGGAGCTTGTAAAGGACTATGACTGCGAGATTCTCTATCATCCGGGCAAGGAGAATGTGGTGGCGGATGCTTTGAGTCGGAGGCCAGGAGGTAGCTTATCTTATTTGAGCACAATGCAGAGGCAATCTTCCGTAGATTTGCAGATTCTATGTGACAGCCGAGTACAGTTTGAATTTACATCGACAGGGGGACATCTCGCTCATATCTGCACCCGTCCACAGTTACTTGATCGCATCCGAGAGGCACAGCCCGCCGATGCTCGCTTGTCCGAGATCATAGAGCAGGTTAGACAGGGTAGAGATTCTGAGTTCATGATCGATGACCATGGAGTGTTACAGTTTGGGACTCGCCTTTATGTGCCAAATTCTGAGGGACTGAGACGCGAGATCTTAGAAGAGGCGCATCGGTCAGCATATAGTATTCATCCGGATTCCACCAAGATGTATCATGACTTGAAGATGTTTACTGGTGGGAAGGGATGAAGATAGATGTCACGGATTTTATTTCGAGATGCTTGACTTGTCAACAAGTCAAGGCCGAGCACCAGAGGCCGGCAGGAGAGTTACAGCCCTTACCCATTCCGGAGTAGAAATGGGACCAGATCTCCATGGATTTCATTATGGGTCTTCCCAGGACTAGCAGAGGGTATGATTCCATCTGGGTGATTGTGGATCGATTGACAAAGACAGCTCACTTTCTTCCGGTGAAGACGACTTATGGGTATGCGCAGTACGCCCAGATCTATGTTGACGAGATTGTGTGATTGCATGGAGATCCGACTTGCATAGTGTCCGATAGAAGCGCACAGTTCACCGGCCGACTATGGCAGAAACTTCATGAGGCTCTAGGCACCCGATTGAGTTTCAGCACAGCTTTCCGTCCGCAAACTAACGGTTAGTCAGAGCGGACCATACAGACTCTTAAGGATATGCTTCGAGCCTACGGTTTAGATTTCGAGGGCAGTTGTGATCGTCACTTGCCCTTGATAGAATTCTCTTACAACAACAGTTTTCAAGAGACGATTCAGAAGGCACCCTTTGAAGATTTGTATGGGAGAAAATATCGATCGCCCGTTTGTTGGACTGAACTCAGCGAGAGCAGCATTTTGGGACCACAGCTAGTGTAGGAGACTACAGAAAAGATCCAGTAAATACGGGACAAGATGAGAGTGGCCCAGTGCAGACAGAAATCTTATGCTGATCGACGTCATTGCAGACTTGAGTTTGATGCGGGAGACCATATGTTCCTCCGTGTCTCTCCGATGAAGGGTGTGATGTGTTTCGGGAAAAAGGGGAAGCTCAGTCCCAGATATGTCGGACCCTATGAGATTTTGGAGAGAGTGGGTGCTGTAGCTTACCGTTTAGCACTTCCATCGAGTTTTCCTGATGTGCATCCAGTGTTCCATGTGTCTATGCTTCGCAAGTATCTTCACGATCCTTCTCATACCATCCAGCATCAGTCTTTACAGCTTGAGCGGGATTTATCATATACTGAGCAGCCGGTAGCTATTCTAGACCGGCAGGTAAAGAAACTAAGATCAAGGGTACTTCCATCCGTAAAGATTCTTTGGCGAGGAACAAATAGCGAGGAGGTCACTTGGGAGGCTGAGGATGACATCCGGAAGAAATTCCCGCATCTTTTTGAAGGTACGTGTACTTGAGTTTTAAATTCAGAGACCGAATTTTCTTAACAGAGGAATATTGTAACATTTTGAAATATTTTAGATACGTAATTATTTTATTTATTTAATTAAAAATGTTATTTTATTTTTATTGTAATAAAAAGACCTTTTAATATGCGGTAGACTAATTTAGTAAAGATTGTAGTTTGCTTAAATAATAATAAGTGTCATAAGGGGTTTTGTGGAAAGTTTAATTCTTTGTGGAAATTGGATATTGTGTGAGGTTTTTATGAAAATGTGTTAGGCCATGGTTTAGACTAAGCTAAACCTCATACACTCCACACATTAGGTTGAACCTCAAGCCTACACTTTATGCTTGCATAAAAGCTTAACACCTCTTCAAGGTGACACCTCCTCCTCCCTTTATCCATGTATATCTCCTTATTGGTTCAATTATCACACAAATTATATGGAAAACACTTAGTTTAGAAATTTCCCTACCCCACTTAAGAAAAGAAATGGAATAGAGAAGCTTGTGTTATTAGGTTTTCTTGACTCAATCTATCAAGATAGGCTTCTCATGATCTTGAGCATCCCTTGAGGAACTACTTCAGTTGATTCTTCAATTTGGTATAACTTCCAATCCTGCATATCTAAATTTTCAGTATGGTTAATATAGAAATGATAGTATCACTAATATCGTATTCTTGCTTAAATTCTTACTCTGTTTTGAACTGCTATAATTTAGTTAATCTCTAACAAAATCAAGTAGTATAGTAACCTTATAAATTAGACCTAGAATATACACAAGAAACACGAACCCATTCTTTGGATTTTCGACCGGCGACTTTTCCCAAATTTCCGAGCTCGCCGGTTTTTGTAGGGATTTGGGTGTTAGTTTTTCTAGGATAGCTCTCTGTTTATATTTTAAGGTGTCTGGTATAGTTAGTTTATATTATATATTCAGTATATAGAATCTGGAAGCAAATTCCTGTTTTGGGGTTAAAATTCTAAATACGATACGAATATTTCATGTCACGATTCTGTTTTTCCTGTTGCGAACAGTGAAAGGTTAGATCAGGTTAGTATAAGTTTAGATAGTTCATAATAGTCGCACGTAGTATATTTAGTATGTAAATCTTGTAGTTTCACGTCTTCGCCGGATCGGAGTTTAGCCGTTTCTTATACGAAAGTTAATTTCGATGTTAGGTTCGACCGCGGGGACTCCGGAGACTGCAAGGAAGGAAAAAGGATTGATGACATCCGAGTAGCTTCAACGTATTCCGGTGAGTAGATTAAACATCTACCGGGGGATTTTGTATGGATGGCGTAATATGCCCGTAATTAGAAGTTTGGATAATAATTTCCTTTGTATTGTGTATATATTTAAAACTAAGAAACTTTATCATATGCATTCATATCTATAAAATAACACTTGCTAGGACACTGCACGAATTATCGATGAGTCGTGTTGCACGCACACATACCTACATATTACACTACACCTCATCGGTAATTGACATGTCATGTATAACTTAGAACTTGCCATATCTTATATGATTCCCTTCATACCATAAGTATCATTATTAGTGGTTGTTTGCATCTTTGTTATTAATTGCTACTTATCATGTCTTACTTTCAAATTGTTATAATTGTAGCACAAGATGTATTGGATTTGAAAATTTCTGGTTTTGAGTTTTATATACTATTAAGTTATATTCATGGTTCTTCATGATTGATGTGATATGTCCACCATGAGATGTTGTTTTTATGATTTGGATTTACTCCGAACCGAGTGGGGGCTATACGGTTGCGGATTTATACATAATCCAGACTGAGTGGGGGGATATACAGTCGGATACATGGTGGACCCGGTCGAGACCGAGGGGCAGGATAGCCGCATGTGAGGCTGGGAGCCTAGCGAGGATACTGGATACCGGAGATAGTAATGAAACACGACGGATATCTGGAAGATACTGACCGATGTTGTGGATTGACAGAATCGTTCTGGGAACACTGTCTGCTAAAAACAGAAGATTTGTGTCGATATTGGACACGGAAAAATGAATCTTATCTGGAAATTTATGATGTTGGAAATACTTGATGAGATTTTAGTGTTGTTTTATACATTTAGTTAATACATGTTCATACTTACATTATCAGCTGTTAGATATTAGTTTTATTCACTGAGTTGGCAACTCATCCCCGTTGTGCCTCAGTTCCTTGCAGGAGACGCGTGGACATATAGCAGCAGTGCGGATCCACTTGCCAGCTTATATCGCTTATTTTTCTAGGTGGGTTACATATACTTTGACCGCCTATTTTTGGTTATGTATTTTGGATCTAGTATCACTCCATCAGACCCTGTATATTTGACTTAGAACGAAATATGTTTGTATATGTTTTGTTTTGATCAAGTGAGATCGTTTAGTTGTGTTAAGTTATGTTTCCTTTACTTATGCATGAAATTCTTCGCTTGAGCGTCGTATTGTTATTGCGTATTGATTTCCGTTGTTTGGCGTTATTTTGCTCCCAACTAGAGACACAGCTTATTTAAACATTTTGTAACCGCTTTTATTAACGATTAAAAAGGAGGTGCGGTCGAAAATTTAAATGCTAAAAATCAGTTGTTTAGATTTCAATTCTTAAAAAATCATTCGACATGCTACCTCATTCTTTTTACTTAAAAACTGAAATTTTTTTAATTCCGCAAATGGGTTTTTGATCTTGGTTTCTGGGTTACTCAGATTGTGTCTGTTTACCCCAATCAGAGCAAAGCTCTGTTCAAATTCTAAGGCGGGAAACGAAGCAACGCTTCTGTTTTCCCCAATCAGAGCAAAACTCTGTTTTGAAAATTAAAATTAAAATAAATGAAGTAACGCTTCAGCTGACTTGCGCTCTGCGCTGCGCGCCACGTGGCAGCGCAGTTTGCGCTTTCTGAAAACTGGAAGGTAAACCCACCACGGCCGCACACTCCAAAGAAGACGGACACGATGGGGGCAGCTTGTTCTTTTGTTGAGGACGAAAACGATGGAGAAGACTCATCAGATAAATCCGAAGACTACGTAGCGAGTTGTCGTGTGATCTCTCACTCATTGGTAGATGATGAAGAGACTCCTTGCGCCGAGAAACCGAGGGCGGACCCTGAACCAGAAATTCTGCGGCCGTCAGACGAGTTGATCGATGCCTTCCTGAATGAAATTCGTCTGAAAGTTAACGCCAATCAAGAGCATGAGATGGCCATACTAGAAGGAGCCAAGCACTGACTACTGGGCCAAAGAGCTGAGGCACTTCCGTCGAATCAAAAGTCATCCACTGCGGATAAAACCAAATTCAAGACGAGGAAAAGGTTCGCCAAAGCCCTATCAGTGGGAATGAAGCTACCGCCCTCTGAAGAAAATACTCTCGGTAGAGTAGAGATGCATCCTAACTTCTGCTTATATCATCAGAAGGTCATACATCCTACCGAAGACTGCGACTCCTTTAAGTGTTGGTGGCAAGGATACGTCGCTCAAAAGCAACACTCCAACAGGACAAAATGTGAAGCTCGTAGACATCGAAAAAATGCGATAGAAGAGAGCAAAAGAACTGTCGACGACTGTCATATAGCCGACTCCAAGGGATCGCAAATTATCACCTTTGGAAGCGACTCTGATGAAGAAGCTGCCCTCAACCCTCTCCTCAAGGAATCTATTTCAAAAATGAAAGAATTAAGGAGTTGCGAGAACGTTCAGCCATGCAATCGCACGCTACTCGGAAAAAATTTCGGCCCCGTAAACAAAGGGTCGAGCAAAAAGGATAAAGGAAAGGGGAAAATGACCTTCGTCGCCAACACTCAACAACAGTCGAGTGGCCCTAAACCGGTCGTTCGTCAAAACAATACACGTCCACGCATATCCCTCGAGGATAGGCTAAGACGTCCTTACTCATTTTCCCAGGATGAAACAAGGAGGCTGTTCGAAGTGGCAGTACATAACAAGCTTATCACTCTACCGGAGCCGAAACACCAACTACAACTGGATGATGTCAACAGTTTTAATTATTGCCCTTATCACCAAGTATTGGGCCATCTGATCGAAAACTGTTATGTCTTCAAAAACTGGGTTGAAGACCAATACCAACAGGGCAAGTTCGTCATCTCCGAAAACTGGAGGGTGAACCCGCCACAACCGCACGCTCTGAAAAAGATGGATATGCTGGGGGCATCATGCTCATTCATAAGGAAAATCCCATAGACCGAAAAGTCAGTAAACTAGAGATTCGCCTGAAATACAGCGATGACGGACCGAAATGTCCTTAAACTAATGACGGACCGAAACGTCCTTAAACTAACGATGGACCGCAATGTCCTAAAACTTGCACATGACTGAAACGTCTTTAAACTACTACCGCAGCATCCTCAAGCTGACAAAAAAAAAGGTATGGCCATAAGCAAAATGGGCACGGATGAAAACCCGAAAGGGCTCCGTGAGTAAAAACAGCAGGGCTACCGGCGAGTGTTCGTGAAAACCCGAAAGGGCGCGACCTCGTTAGAAAAAAGAATAAAAAAAAAAGAGACGGTATGTCCATAAGCAAAATGGGCATGGATGAAAACCCGAAAGGGCTCTGTGAGTAAAAACAACAGGGCTACCGGCGAGTGTTTGTGAAAACCCGAAAGGGCGCTACCTCGTTTAAAGGACACTTGCAGGGTCCTCTCGACCTTGTAAGGAGAAACCACCCGCGTGAGATCCTTACGACTCAAAGAGAAGCAACACACTTAGGTATCCTCACGATTCCTAAGGAGAAATTCCACTTACGAGATCCTCACGACTCGTAAGGAGAACTCTCTTATGGGACCCTCACGGCTCATAAGAATTGAAAGTCTTAAGTTACAGAGACCCAAACCTGTGCTTAAGCAAACCCCCCACAACCTTCGATTTTGCCCTACAAGTGGTCCAATACTGACCCTTGTATACAATCCACGGGCGCGAATAAACATTTCCCTAACCAAGTCCCATCCGTGACTGGGGATATGTACGTATGACGAACAACCCTTATGAGTCCTCTCGACTTACAAGGAGAAAATCCTCTTGTAGGATCCTTACGACTTACAGAGGAACATACACTTAGGAATCCTCACGATTCCTAAGGAGAAAATACACCTACAAGATTCTCACGACTTGTAGGGAGAAATACCTTTGTGAGACCCTTACGGCTCATGAAGTCAAAAGCCTTAGTCGACAGAACCTTAACCCTGTTCGCTAAGCCACCTTTGCTCGACATTGACGGAGGCAAATGATGATTCGCTCCTGGCAATATCCCAGTTGTAGCGGTGCTGATGCCGAAATCGGTGTCTAATTTCAGGTTTACGACGAAAAGGCCAATAGGCCACACATGCATACTAAATAGCCGAAATGATGGGGCAACTTGCAATAAAAAGCAGCAAGTAAAAACGTATGCACACAAAAATAGCCAAAATGATGGGGCAACTTGCAATAAAAAGCAGCAAGTAAAAATGTATGCATACGAAATAACCGAAATGATGGGGCAACTTGCAATAAAAAGCTGCAAGTAAAAACGTATGCACACAAAATAGCCGAAATGATGGGGCAACTTGCAATGAAAAGCAGCAAGTAAAAACGTATGCACACAAAATAGCCGAAATGATTGGACAACTCGCAATAAAAAGTAGCGAATAAAAATAAAATAAACAGCCGAAATGATTGGGCACCGCGAAAAATAGCCGAAATGATTGGGCAATCACGACCTTCGTGATATAAAGCTGAAATGATAGAGCATCGCGGAAAAAAAATGATGAATGAAACTTCTACCCTACAGGTGAGATCACATTGATCCCTGTATACAATCCAGGGGCACAAACAAAGAAGGAACCATATTTTCCCAAGAGGCTCCACCAGAAAGCGAAGCCAAATCTCGACGGCTCATAGACAACCTAGAGACAATCTCGATATTTGTCGCAATATTGCAGGCACAATGTCAACAAACGAAGCAAAAGAAGATCCTTAGCTTCAGGATCTCGACGTCAACATCGACAACTTAGGGATCACCAACGGCGTTTATCCGCACTCCAACCAGATGCAGACGTAACGTCAACAATCGACCTCAGACTCACAACGAAACGGAACCATAGCAAAGTCCCTAGTTCCAAATCTCAATGGCCATATCTACAGCCTGGAGACCAACAATGGTGGGTCTCCTCATTCCAGCATGACACAGAGGTTACACCATCAAACGGAGCGACGGCAAAATCCTAGCTCCACCTCAGCATTCGTCTCGTTGCAGCAGACGCAATGTCAACAACGGCGTGCCTTCGCAGTCCATCAAGATGCAGATGCAACGCCAATGAAAGACCTCGCGGTCAAAACAAAACGAAGCGACGGCAAAATCCCAGCTTCATCTCAACAATCGTCTCGATACAGAAGACGAGATGTTAACAAAGGCGTTTCTTCGCAGTCCATCAAGATGCAGATACGACGCCAACAAAAGACCTCGCGGTCAAAACAAAACGAAGCGACGGCAAAATCCCAGCTTCATCTCAACAATCGTCTCGGTACAGCAGACGAGATGTTAACAAAGGCGTTCCTTCGCAGTCCATCAAGATGCAAATACAACGCCAACGAAAGACCTCGCGGTCGAAGCAAAACGAAGCAAAGGCCAAATTCCTAACTTCAAGGTCTTAACGGCAAGTTATATAAAGCCTGAAAGACAACCGGAGATCGTCTCACACCAGTGCGGAATGGTCACCGTCTCGATGTTCGTCTCGATACAGCAGACGAGTTGTCACCCCAGCGTTCTTCCTCCAACAGGGTTTAGACGCGACAATCAAACAAACGGAGCCACGGCAAAATCCCTAGTTCCAAACCTCGACGGTTCATCAGCAGCCTAGAGACAACCGCGACATTCGTCTCGATACAGCAGACGCAGTGCCAGCAAATGAAGCAAAGGCCAAATTCCTAGCTTCAAGGTCTTAACGGCGAGTCATATAAAGCCTGAAAGACAATCGGAGATCATCTCGTACCAGTGCGGAGTGGTCACCACCTTGACCTTCGTCTCGACACAGCAGACGCAACATCATCAAACAAATGGAGCCACGGCAAAATCCCTAGTTCCAAACCTCGACGGTTCACCAGCAACCTAGAGACAACCGCGACGTTCGTCTCGATACAGCAGACGAGTTGTCATCCCAGCGTTCTCCCTCCAGCAGGGTTCAGACGCGACAATCAAACAAACGGAGCCACGGCAAAAATCCCTAGTTCTAAATCTCGACGGTTCATCAGCAACCTAGAGAGAACCGCGACGTTCGTCTCGATACAGCAGACGAGTTGCCATCCTAGCGTTCTTCCTCCAGCAGGGTTCAGACGCGACAATCAAACAAACGGAGCCACGGCAAAATCCCTAGTTCCCACCGCGACATTCGTCTCGATACAGCAAACGCGATGCCAACAAACGAAGCAAAGGCCAAATTCCTAGCTTCAGGGTCTTGACGGCAACTCACATAAAACCTGAAAGACTATCGGAGATCATCCCACACCAGCGCGGAGTGGATATGACTCATCGGGGCTCTCCAAAAGGAGCCTAACCTCAAGTAAAAAGCGGCATGGCAAAATACCTAACGCTTGCTCTTCCGACGGTCAAACTGCCAAGGAGGATTGCTAGAAGACGCCTTGTCCAGCCCCCGAAGGGATCAGAGACACTGCAGTCGCAGGGCTACTCGAACAGCACGATTGCCTATCGAGGAATATATCAGCTTATGCGACGGTACGACGGCCAAAACCCTAAGTACCACGGACCCTAACGGACTTTCTGTCGTAAAGTGCAAAGGTTAACTGTGACGTTAGGATATTCTTACGAGAAATGCTCGATTCGTCTCGACTTGTGAAGAAATTTGATGTCTTTGCGAGAACTTCTCGATGCGGCTCGACTCGTGAGATAAAGCCTTAGGCAGTGGGCATAAAAGAAACCTGTTTCCTAAGCACTGGGACCCTGCAAGTTGGTCCAAAATGGTCTCTTGCATACTATCCACGGGTCTCACTCTCCAAAGTCGAATCTCGACAAGGAGGGAAACAACCGCTTACGGGTCCTCTCGACTCGTAAGAGGGAAAAATTCTCTTATAGGATCCTTACGACTTATAAGAGAAAACACACTTAGGAATCCTCACGATTCCTAAGGAGAAAATCCACCTACGAGATCCTCTCGATCCGTAGGGAGAAAAGTCTCTATGAGACCCTCACGGCTCATAGAGTTGAAAAGTCTTAGGCAGCAGATCTGAACCTGCGGCCTAAGCCATCGCTATCTCTTAAAAGAAACCAAGGTGCTTACTCTGTTATCTGCCAACCATGTTCACTGAGGTAACATATGGATAATAAAAGAAAGAAGAAAACGACAGAAAGAGCATCTGATTAGCATTTGATCAAGCACTCGAGACACACTCATTCATGCATGTGCAAAAGACTTAGAACAAGAAATAAGACAAGATGAAAGGAGAAATTTTCCATTACAAAGGGTTCTTACAATCATAGAGAAATAAGCAAAACATTGCTCAAATTATTACAATGGTATAACCTCAGATCCGGGGCACGGATTGAGGAACTCAAAAGTAAGGCCATCTAGAGTTCTTCTAGCCTTTCTGATGATCCTCGTGCGCAGCCTCTCACGCTCACGCGTGTCAAGATCTTCGGCAAGACCCCCTATCCTTTGATAAGCAGCGATCATCGTCGTCTGCTGAAAAACTTGATGAAGAATGTCGACGAGGCTATCCCGCCGTTTCTTCGAAATCAGCCCCGACAGGTGCACTGAATGCACCATGTCTTCGGCGTCATCCAGCGCATTGAGCGGCATGGCCTCGTGGAACCCCGGGAGTGCTCTCCAAATTGCTCCCAGCACGACTTTCAAGAGAGCAGAACGGCGAGGGAGCAGCCAACCAACGCGCGCGTTCAGACGACCCAAAACCTCCGCACACTGGGCATCTGTAAACTCCTGGTCCTGTTGACGGCCCTGTACGCGGATATCCTCGTAGGTGATGAACTCGTGTAGACTGTATAGACATACCTCCATAATGCCTGAAGGAAATATCATTGGAGGATTAGCAATGAGAAAAAGACAGGGAGCTAAACTCCTCAGAGCAATGCTCTGCAGACAGGAGTGACACCTGTCAAAATCGGTTATGAGGAGAATTTGAAGAAAATCCCCTAAGAACATTGAGAGCTTTGCTCTAGAAAGATGACATAATTCATGAAAAATAAGATTCCATCTTTAACTTCCAAGATGCCATGAAAAACTCTTAAGAGTTCTTCTATATGATTTGGAAGGAGCAAAGCTCCATTAATGAATTAAGAAAGTCCAAGGAAAATCTTTTAGAGAGCAGGGCTCTATTAATGGAACCCTAATAGGATCCCCTTTAGTTCTCTTTAGATCCCTTTAGACCTATAGAGCAAAGCTCTGCTAAGTGAAACCCTAAATGGGTTTTCTTTAGATCAGGGATCTATTGAGAGCAAGGCTCTGTCAATGAAAATTAATTTAATTTAATTTAATTTAATTTAAAAATTTTACCTAAAAGTTTTAAAGAAATTCTAACTCTTGGAGTTCTTGAAGGCAAGAGCAAGGCTCTGAAGTTTTGAAAGTAAAAATCTTAAAGATGATAACCATCTGTTGAGGACCAAAGGTCCTATTTATAGGCATCAAATGCCCTTTCAACTTCCAAAAGTTGCCGCGACGGTTGGAATTCTGTCACTGCTGCGCTCACGTTTGGGGGCCACGTAAGCACAACGGTGGGGGGCATTTGTTTATCCCAACCAGAGCAAAGCTTTGTTCAAATTCTAAGGCGGGAAACAAAGTAACGCTTCTGTTTCCCCCAATCAGAGCAAAGCTCTGTTTTGAAAATTAAAATTAAAATAAATGAAGTAACGCTTCAGCTGACTTGCGCTCTGCGCTGCGCACCACGTGGCAGCACAGTTGCGCTGCGCTCTGCGCTACGCGCCACGTGGCAGCGCAGTTGCGCTGCACCTTGCGCTGTGCGACACGTGTCAAGCGCTGGGGTGTTTGCGCCAAACAGAATTAAATTCCAGTAAGATTTTTCGGTTCTTGTTAAAACAAGAAGATTGCCTTCTGTAAAACAGAAACCCTTGGATCAAAAATCCAACGGTGGGGAAAATTCCCCAAATCACTCAGAGAAAGATCTCTTCAACAAATTTTTGGGCACTATATAAAGGCCCCTATATCCCAAGTCTAAAAAAAAAAACACAGAGAGAAAAAACAGAGAATTCCTCTAAAGAATTTTGAGAAAAGCTCGAAGAAAGGTAAAAACCTTTATAAAAGAGAAGAATTTCTTCTGAATAGATCATTGATTTAAGAACAAGATCAATAATCTTCAACAACAAATAAATAATAACAGTGCCTTGCACTTTTTATGAACCATTGGTTCTGAAATCTTAAAAGATTCTTTTCTTGAATCCAAAATTGGATCAAGTTATTGAAACAGTGCCTTGCACTTGCAAAATCTGCACTGTTGCGCTCCTGGATTGGCGCAAGCCACCAGGGAGCGCCACGTGTCAGCTCTAGAATAATCTGCGCTATGCGTTGTTAAAATAGAGCGCCACTCTCATGAATTGGCGCAACTCACCAGAGCGCGCCACGTGTCGGCAGCGCAACAGCGCAGCACACTGCGCTTGCGCTCACCAGAGCGTGACACGTGTCACCTCCCCCTGGACTTGCGCCTTGCGCTTCTCAATTGGCGCAAAGCGCCTGACAAGCCACGTGGGGTAATGTCAGAACATTAAATGCACCGCATTAATAAAAGGGCAGAGCCCAATAAAGGAAGGTCTATCAGACCAAACAAAGTGCTATGCACTATTAAAAGGGACAGAGCCCAAATCAAAAAGGCCTTACAGGCCAAAATAAAATGCAGTGCATTATTAAACAGGGGCAAAGCCCTAGCACAGGCCTAATAGGCCAAAGATAAAAAAAAACGTTGAATATTTTCAACTGGACTTAGCCCAATCATGGCCGTAAGTCCTCAAATTAAATTGATTGAGCACGACTGCTCTCTTAAATCAATTTACATCCGGTTCAAGGGTACATCTCTGAACTCCTCTGACACCTATCGTTGTAATCCTTCAACGACGTCAGAGAGGTGATGGGTCCCGACAACCACACATCGATACGGACTGCGAGGTCCTTAAACACATGGACCAAAACGTCCTTAAACTAATAATGGACCACCACGTCCCTAAACTGAAACATGGACCACCATGTCCCTAAAATGGCGATGGACCGCAATGTCCTTAAACTACCAATGGACCGAAACGTCCTTAAACTAATATTCGTCCCCAAAACGGGAATGATGGACCACCATGTCCTAAACTGGCGATGGACCACCATGTCCCTAAACTGGCGATGGACCGCAATGTCCTTAAACTACCAATGGACCACTACGTCCCTAAACTGGAACATGGACCACTACGTCCTTAAAATGGAACATTAGAGCCTTCAGACGCTCTTTTGTCGGATCTAAACGATCCCGTTTAAGTTGATCTTAGCCTCAAAAATGGCTAACGTATCCTTAAACCTTCAGACAGATTTTGGTCCCAAATCGGACTATAAGATCCCCAATCAACTTTGGTTCAAGGGTACATCTCCGAACTCCTCTGACACCTGTCGTTGTAATCCTTCAACGTCGTCAGAGAGGTCACGGGTCCCGACGGCCATACATTAAATGGACTACTACGTCCCTAAACTGGAACAATAGAGCCCCTAAATGCTCTTTCCGTTAAGTTGATCTTAGTCTCAAACAGGATTAACGTATCCTTAACGAACGTTTAAGTTGATCTTAGCCTCAAAAATGGCTAACGTATCCTTAAACCTTCAGACAGATTTTGGTCCCAAATCGGACTATAAGATCCCCAATCAACTTTGGTTCAAGGGTACATCTCCGAACTCCTCTGACACCTGTCGTTGTAATCCTTCAACGTCGTCAGAGAGGTGACGAGTCCCGACGGCCATACATTAAATGGACCACTACGTCCCTAAACTGGAACAATAGAGCCCCTAAATGCTCTTTCCGTTAAGTTGATCTTAGTCTCAAACAGGACTAACGTATCCTTAACGAACGTTTAAGTTGATCTTAGCCTCAATACGGCTAACGTATCCTTAAACTAAAACACCAAACCTAAATCTAAGTAAATACGGATTTGGACTAATCCACGTCCTACGGGCGACGGCATAACTTAGTCTCCGTATACAATCCACGGGCATCCACAAACAAAACAAACACACACGACACGAAGTGAAATTCTGGAGAAGGAGAAAGTTGTTACCGTGATGCGGTAGCGTAATTAACTGCAGGGGCTTGCGCCTGCAGGGAAGAGCGTCCCCACAATCAAAAACCCCTCGAGCGAGGGGGGATCTGACGAAGTCTGCTACATCGGCCGCATCTGTCTAAACCTCCGATACACGGTGCCATAAATCAACTTGGCATCTTCGGAGAGGTGGACGGATAAAACCAAATAGCATCTGCCACCGAATCTCAGGCAAGACGTCCCTATGTCGTCTTGGCCGCCTTTCGGAGGGGAAGAGTGTCGACATCTTTAGATGTCATACAATCTAAGTGTCGGTCACGCCTAAATTTCGGGTCGTGACAGAACTGCTACCCGACGATAGGTATAATACCCACCAACAGTTTCCGACGAGTCCTGTCCAGTGTACTCATAACCTAATGAGCACCCGCATACTATCTCCAGTACGACGTTCTAATGGCTGTAGGACAGACCATCCCGTGCTGGGATGAGAAGTGTATACACTATTCTATTCTAGAGTATCGATACACTGTCTCCATAATCCTACGACTAGGGACCTGTATAGGATAGGATATGCTTATAGACTACCCATCCCCCACTAGTGTGACTGCCATCATAATGCTGGTAATCAAGCAAAGATCCTAAGGGCTCTACCAATATGTATAAGCGATATCCTAAAACACATGCACATATTGAGGTAGAAACAAACCAGGTAGCATACTACCATTTCGAGCAAGACTGTTACTATATCCGTGTATATCCCAAGCTTTCATTAAGTAATATACAAACCAGTACGATACAATAATGGCCTCTAGGGCATATATCACTAATAATCTCCCACTTGGACTAAGGCCATATACTGGCATATCGCAGACCGAAAATCTCGAATAGCCTCTCGAACTCTATCTGAGGGATAGCCTCTGTGAATGGATCTGCAGTGTTGTTCTCCGTATCTACTCTCCTCACCTCGATCTCCCGGAGATCAACGATCTCCCTGGTCAGGTGGTACCGCCTCAAGATATGTCTGGATTTCTGATGGGACCTGGGTTCCTTCCCTAAAGCTACAACGCCGTTTATTGTCATAATACTAAAGTATTAGACCGACAATGGAAGGAACCACCGGAAGTTCAGTTAAGAACTTCTTCATCCAGACTGCCTCTTTTGCGGCGTTTCATTGCAGCGAACTATTTCGTTTCCATCGTCGAGTCTGCAACGGTGTCCTGCTTGGAGCTCTTCCAACAGACCGCCTCTCTATCGAGGGTAAAGACATAACCTCACATGAACTTGGAGTTATTCTTATCACTATGGAAGCTGGAGTCAGGAAAGGCCTCAATCTGGAGGTCCTTTTCCGCTATACACCAAGAACATCTCCTTAGTCCTTCTCAGGTACTTGAAAATGTTCTTTACTGCTTCCCAGTGCTTCTCTCCTGGGTTTGACTGATACCAGCTTACCACGCTCAGTACGTAAGCTACATCTGGTCTAGTAAACAACATCGCATATATTATAGAGCCTACCGTATATGCGTAGGATATAATCGACATGCGAGCCCTTTCCGGGAGACATCTTTTTGGAGAGGGTGATTCTGTAACAAGCCGATAGACTACCGCACTTTGAATCGTCCATACTAAATCTTTTCAGTATGGTGTTGATGTACCTTGATCGTGAAAGTCCCACTATCCTATTTGATCTATCACGATAGATCTGGATCCCCAAAATGTAGTTGGCATCGTCCAGGTCTTTCATGGAGAACCTTAGTGACAAGAATCATTTGACTGATTGTAGCATAGCAATGTCATTTCCTATCAAGAGAATGTCATCTACGTACTAGACGAGGAATCCCACAGTTCTCGCTAAAATCTTACTATAAATGCATCGTTCATCTGAATTTTTGATAAAGTCGAATTCTTTTGACTGTCTCATTAAAACAGATGTTCCAACTCCGCGATACCTGTTTTAGTCCATAAATGGACTTAAGCAACTTGCATACTCTCCCGCTGCTCCCACTTTGATTGAAACCCTCTGGCTGATTCATATAGACGCACTCTTCCAAATAACCATTTAGAAAAGCCGTCTCTACATCTATCTGCCGGATCTCAAAATCTTGGAAGGCAGCAATGGCAAGAAGGATCCGAATGGATTTGAGCATAGCCACTGGAAAAAAGGTTTCATCATAGTCCAAACCAGGTCTTTGACGAAAACCTTTTGCAACAAGTCTAGCCTTATAGGTTTCAACCTTTCCATCTGCACCAATCATCTTTCTAAAGATCCATTTGCAGCCTACGGGTTTTACCCCTTCTGGAGCAATGTTCAAAGTGCATACTTTGTTGGTGTATATGGACTCCATCTCGGTCCGCATTGCTTCCAGTCATTTTACCTAGTCGCTGCTCTGAATGGCTTGCTGGAAGCTAGTTGGCTCATCATTGTCAATAATGCAATCCTCTTTATCCCTGTCTATGAGAAAACCATAGTATCTCTCGGACGGATGAGACTGCCTACTAGTCCTGCGGATTAGCGCAGGGATGTCTTGTTCTTTTGAAATCTCTGGTTCTACCATACTTTCAGTAATAGTTTGTGGTTCTGAAATTTCTTCCAGTTTTATTGCGTTCCCACTAGTCCTTTTTCAAAAAATTGATTTTCTAAAAAAAATGGGCATGACGAGGAACAAAAAACCATTTGTTCCTCTGCGTAATAGAAAAGATATCTCCTGGAGTTCTTTGGGTATCCCACAAACCTACATAGTACTGAGCGTGCCCCGAACTTGTCCGCATACTGCTTTTTGACAAAATATGGATATCCCTATATCTTCAGATACCGAAAATAGGGTTTCTTCCCACTCCACATCTGATATGGTTGTGATATCCACAGTCTTGGTAGGAACCTTATTCAAAAGATATGCAGCTGATTCTAGTGTATAACCTCAGAAGGATTGCGGTAACTCAGCGTTACTCATCATGGAACAAATCATATCCAATAGGGTTTTGTTCCGCCTTTCCGATACACCATTGTGTTGCGGTGTGTATGGAGGAGTAAGCTGAGAGAGAATTCTATTCTCTTTTAGGTAACCCAGGAACTCGGAAATTAAGTATTCACCACATCGATCAGATCTCAATGTCTTGATACTTTTGCATGTTTGTTTTTCCACTTCATTCTTTTATTCCCAGAATTTCTCAAAAGGCCTCGGATTTATACTTCATCAAGAAAACATGTCCTTACCAAGAGAAATTATCCGTAAAAAGTAATAAAATAGGAATAACCACTTCGTGTATCTGTAGATATTAGATCACACACGCCACTGTGTATGAGTCCTAAGAGCTCGCTCGCTCTTGCTCCGTGTCCAGTGAATGGAGTCTTTGTCATCTTTCCTATGAGACAAGATTGACAGGTTGCATAAGACTAATATTTGAACGAATCCAAATATCCTTCTCTATGTAACTTCGACAACCATGTTTCATTGATGTGACCCAGTCTACAATGCCATAAGAAAGCCTTATTTAATTCTGGAGACTTTCTTTTAAGTGTGTTCTGCACGTTGAAAACCTGAGCTTGATTTAGCATATATATACTGTCCTTTAGTGTACTTGGCCCAATCAAACCTTGATTTAGGTGAATGTGGACCACATCGCTTACAAACTAGACTAGGTACACACAAACAGTTACGTAGAATCAATATCTGCCCACTTGTCAATCCTAGGTGATATTCCCTACGGATACAGCGTCCACGCTCATTCCGTTAGCAACCCTGAGAGTCATATCACCTATCCTGATAACTCTACGGTTTCTCAAAGCCTGTAATAAATTACAGATATGAGATCCTGATTCGGTATCTAGTACCCAGGAAGTAGAGTTAATTGACAGACTATTTTCAATTACAAACACACCCGAAGTCAAAACCACAACGTGCTTCGGATCCTGGATTCTGGCTTTCCAAACCCTGCATCCTTCTGCCAATGCCCTTTTCCGTGACAATAGGAACATTCCTCCTTCCCTACTGTTAACCCCGAAACTTTTGCCTTGCCCTTTCCTTCTACCTTACTTACACAGCCTATCGGCTTTGTAGAGGTCTTCTTCTTCTCACCCTTGGCTTTTGCCTTGGATCCAGAAGAGGAAGATTTCCCAATAAGCAGAGCGGGTGTCTCCATGGTTTCCTTCAGGATGCCCTCAACTGGAAGTATAACTTTCTTCCCCTGGGCGTAAGTAGAAGATAGGGACTGTAGAATTAAAGGTAATACATGACTCATTCTCCAACGTGGTCTCCAGGTCCTGTGAGATTTTTAATATAGCTAATCATTGTAGGGACGTGGTCCCCTACAGATGACCCGATAGCCAATCTCGCTTGAAGCAATTCCTTCGAGGTCTCATATCTTGCGATACGAGATTGCTCTCTATATAATACTTTGTTATGGAGGAAGATGGAAACTAAGTCTATCTTCTCGTGCCGCCTCTGGTATTCACCATCTACTGAGGCCAATATGAGTGGCATTCGCACTGTCCTTTTCCGATATCTTACGGATATCAGCATCCGTGCCGGTGGAAACTGGACCTGGGATAGCGGGGGCTTGAGTAGTAATAAGGTGGTCCAGCTTGTCATAGGTAATGGACATCTGGACAAACCTTTGCCGGTCAATATAATATAACTCAATCATTTTATTATCTAACTGTAATCTAATCTGGTCACCCGATCGCTGCAATTAGGAGAGAGAGAGAAGAAAACACCCAGCATGATACTCTTGCAAGTTTAGATTGGTTTTTAATTTATCTAAATAGGATGGCTCCCACTGTTTCTCGAATCCTTCCTCAAACCATAAAAGAAGAATTAGTCAGGATTAATCTTACCGTACAATACTTGCTTAACCTTTCAGCCAGGCAAGTTTCGGTATTTCGAGGGAGGTTTTACGACGCTTTCGCGAAGTTCCTTAATTAAATAACATTTTTTCCCTGGAGGCGTAGCCCCGCTAGCACAGTTCTAGATACCTACTTGGTTTATAGCATTGATCGTTAAGTGAAAAATCTCCCGAGGAGTAGCATATACTCATAGTAGGATCGAGATCCAAATATCATTGTGTGATAATCCTGAAGGAATCCTACCAGCATTATCACACTCCAAATGATATGCGGCACTAGCAAGTTTCAGTTTCTTTAGAAACTCCCGATATGGATTTTTGCCCCATGCTCTTATGACCTTGACGAATGCCAACAAATCATAAGTCACATGTCAAGTTCTACCCATCATTGTCCAGGTTAATTTGAACCGACCCGTATATACCCTTGTCGAAGGCCAACAAAGTAATACGACTGTCCCAAATCAACGCATCTATCTATGCTACATATGAATACCCGGCAGCTACCAAACATTATGCCTTGGCGAAGGTCAACAAACATAGCTTGAATACTACTGAACATTCATATGAAATGAAGGAGGACTACGAATGGTTTTGGCGAAACCGTGAACGTAGTGAACTTGATATAATCGAAGGAACCTGATAGCTTTTAAAAAGAGTGGTTTAAGCTCCGCATTTAAAAGTCTCCTGTTTTAAAATAACCGAGTGGTTTTAAAATTTGTTCCAACGATTCAGTTTTGGTTTGTTTGCTTTGCATTAATCTAATGCAGTCCCATCATTTACAACTATCATCACAGAAAGAAACGAAAATATGACGTATGCTTATGCCATTCGCATTCGCCACTGGGCCCCGTCTAACACCGTTAGGTTACTTAACTAACGCCAGAGCGGGGGCTGGACTAGCGCGGATGCAAAACATAAGCAACGTCTATTATATAGCATATATATAATAACCATTCATTTTACGCAATAATAGGCATTTCAGATTATAGATGAACATATTGGATATACTAGGAATTCTGCGTTTCGTTTAAGCCTGTAACGAAAGACGGATTCCACGGTCGTGATGAATAGCCAAACACCACCCAGACCCCTACGGGTGCGGCAAACTACCCGCCAAATACCCGAAGCGAAGCAACCTCCCTCAGTAACATGAATAGGCCACTCAGCACTTCAAAGTACCCGGTAGTTTGTGCACCCCACCTTGGGGCTATCCTACGAGCAGAAAACAGTAAAAGAAATAATACAACGGTGGCTACAACCTCAACCCGGATGTGCCCCGCAAAAGAATATTACATCACTTTACAGTTTACATCGAATGAAAGAATGAAAAACCATCATCTCACATCCCCAGCTATTCATCCACGATGAGCCAATAAGTTCATATACACAAACTAATATAGCAACACAGATATGTACAACCCCGACTAATCGACGTATAGCAATTAGTCAACGTTTCCAAACACATATATCACAACTTGAAACTTTAAATGACGTTAAAACTGCGACTTCGAAGCACTCCCTATTGCCACAGTAAAAAGATAACAGTATATCCAAAATTGGAAAAACCAAACAGCACCCGAGACCTTAGATCCAAGCAACTAGAACATAGACCAAAATTCAAAGAATTCCACGAAAATAAAAAAGGTGAGGCCGGGAAAAATGAGGGTTTGGCCGGTCACATTTAGGTAGAATTGCTTCATTTTTGGTGTGTGTTCATATCACAACAAGTAGAGCACTCTGCAATTGTTTTAAAAAAAAATTAGAGGCTCGGAAAAATTTGGCAGAAACTTGGAGTTTAGGTTTCGTGTTTCGGGGTTATTTCGGTTTCATAGTTTTACACTTCGTCTAAACAGTTAGCTAATGTTTAGTTAGGCTCTGATACCACTGTAAGTCGATATCGCGCACCCCGCGTGTTCGCGGGGAGGCGGAATATGGAAAATACGATTTTTCAAAGCTCGCAACACCGACTTGAACTCCAGGATTGATACTAAACCCTAACTAGCTAACTTGCAATGAGATTTAACCACTCGGAAAGAAGTTATACCTCACGATACCAAGTCCTTCGGGTCTTCTTCGTTGTCTTCCACCTCGTTGTCAGCTCTAAGGATCGAAACGGATCGGGCAATATCGACGGCCTCCTCGAGTCAAAGACGATCCACCCAAGAGTCTATAGTCCGAGCTCCTACCTCAAATATGAGATAACTACGGCCTCTAGTTCGCTAAACTAGAAATCCTAGGTTGTGTAGAGTGAGAAGATTGAGTAATTTGTCTCTTGGAACCCTAAGTTTCTTAACCCATGAGAGATTTAGGGTTATGAGGAAGAAGAAGGTCATTTGAAGAAAATGAGAGAGGAGATGAGAGGTTGGATGAAGAATGACTTTCATTTGTGATGAATAATGAACCATGTGATAAATTGATGGGATAAATAAATATCTCACAAATATCAACCGTGGCTCACAAAATATCTATTTTGTCAAGTGATGAGTTATAGCCATCCAAGAAATATCTCCATCTCATTTTCTACACCTCATTATTCTTTAATCCAAATAGAAAAAGAAACCCTAATGAGGTATCTCTTCTAGAAGCTTTCCCACAAAATTACGAGAACGCCCATCATCCGTATATACATACCCGCATCCGTATTCCGAAGAACACGAATACAAAGAGATGAAAATAATCCATCAATATAATACTAGTATCCTGCTTAAACCAAAGCCCACTAGTATTATCCGCCTGATCATCATAGGTGCACAAGTACACGTAAGTGATCGAAGCCCCGTCGTAAAACCATATGACCTCTACACCTTTTGCCCGGTGCAGGAAAACCTTCTATGTGGGACTCTAAAGACTCGACACTACGCTGGCAGTGGGTTTAACTATAAGCCGCAAGTGGTACTAGCTGCACGTAACGGGTATGTGTCGATAAGAAGACCGATGATCTAACTCATCCGAACTCCTACTGAGCCTGTATATGACAATCTCCGTACAGTCTAGTCTGTTCGTCCAAGAGTATCGTATATCGGGCCTAGGGACGGTAATCGTCAGACCCCTAATAGCGCAATAAGTCATGTCGGAGTATAGCCCAAAACACCTTGAGAAACTACTGGAATACCTACCGGTAAATCTCGCTTGCCTTGGCCAAGGACTTTATGTAATAACCTTCCGAACACAACGCGATATCAACCCCTAAATACCGGGAGAGACGAATCCTATCTAACCGCCACTTCCTCCAAGTGCTTTGGGACTGCACCCAACTACTCCCTGTTTGCACGACTCCTTTGATCCGTGGTAGGGTAGTAATCAAAATACAGTGGGAACACACTCGAGGCGAAGTAGCAGTGTCAAGTCGACGGACTAAGCTGTACGCATGTCACCTGGGAACTGCTACCCGACGATAGGTATAATACCCACCAACAGTTCCCGACGAGTCCTGTCCGGTGTACTCATAACCTAATAAGCACCTGCATACTATCTCCAGTACGACGTGACAGACCATCTCCCTTGCTGGGATGAGAAGCGTATACATTAGTCTGCTCTGGAGTATCGATGCCACGTCTCGATAATCCTACGACTAGGGATCTGTATAGGATGTGCTTATAAACTACCCAGCCCCCACTAGTGTGACTGCCATCACAACGCTGGTAATCAAGCAAAGATCTTAATGGCTCTACCAATATGTATAAGCGATATGCTAAAACACATGCACATATTGAGGTAGAAACAAACCAAGTAGCATACTACCATTTCAAGCAAGACTGTTACTATATTCGTGTATATCCCAAGCTTACATTAAATAATATACAAACCAGTATGATACAATAATGGTCTCTAAGGCATATATCACTAACATTATGGGCTCCCCAGCCATACACAAAAGAAAATATATACAAAAATATTACAACAGAAGGGTAGGGGTGGAGAAAACACTGCTGGTGGTACTTCAAAAAGATCGCCGCCAGCCGAATCCTCGCTTCCTCAGCCCGCTCCCTCTAATGTTGCCCTCAGACCCGTTATGCCAAGGATGGGCTAAAGACCACACCGACCGGGCAGCCATCGGCGATCCAACTTTGCTGAAAGCACTCTAGAACAAGGGCCACCAAGAGATCCCGCCGGCTCTTCGAGATCAGACTGTGGTGGTGGAGTGAATGCAGCTTGTCAACTACCTTGTCCTTGAGCTCTTCGGACAGGGCGTTGTGCAACCCCGGTGACATCCTCCAAATTGCATACATGAGCAATAGAAGGAGGGATGATCGCCGAGGAAGTAGACGGCCGAAGTGTTCCCCCACGCGCTGGACCACTTCCCAGTACGTCTCCTCGGTGCTTGCCTGACCGTACAAGTAGATGTCGTCACGAGAGACGATCTCTTGAGCGGAGTAGATGAAACCTGCCATTTTTTCTGAAGCGCAAAGCTAAAAATAACCAACACGCCTTCGCTATTTATAGCCCCAACGGAATCCAAAAAGGTCGAAGTTTGTGCGTGCAATAGCACGATTCACGAGGTCTTTTCAAAATTCCCAACCCAGGGCTGTCGCGTGGCAACCATGCCCCCAAACGGTCAAATGGAAGTTGGAACGACACGCATAATGGAGAGTCACGCCTTCCCACGCTTCTCTTCCACGTGTTGTCTTCGACGATCTCTCTCCCCAGATTTTGCGGGTCTAGGGAGACGGACCGACACCAAAGAAGCCCTCACCAAGAGGCCACCGAACAGCTTCCCTGCTCGGTCAATCCCTGACTGGTAGTCCCCTACCCACCGACGCCAAGGATCGAAGCTCTCATCAAGAGGCCACCGAGCAGCTTCCCTGCTCGGTCAATCCTTAGCGGGTAACTTCCTACCCATCTACACTAAGGATCAAAAGCCCTCATCAAGAGGCCACCGAGCAGCTTCCCTGCTCGGTCAATCCTTAGCGGGTAACATCCTACCCATCTACGCTAAGGATCAAAAGCCCTCATCAAGAGGCCACCGAGCAGCTTCCCTGCTCGGTCAATCCCTGGCTGGTAGTCTCCTACCCACCGACGCAAAGGATTAAAGCCCTCATCAAGAGGCCACCGAGCAGCTTCCCTGCTCGGTCAATCCTTAGCGGGTAACTTCCTACCCATCTACGCTAAGGATCAAAAGCCCTCATCAAGAGGCCACCGAGCAGCTTCCCTATTCGGTCAATCCTTAGCGGGTAACTTCCTACCCATCTAGGCTAAGGATCAAAATCCCTCATCAAGAGTCCACCGAGCAGCTTCCTTGCTCGGTTAATCCCTAACCGGTAGTCCCCTACCCACCGATGCCAAGGATCGAAGCCCTCATTAAGAGGCCACCGAGCAGCTTCCCTGCTCGGTCAATCCATTAGCGGGTAACTTCCTACCCATCTACACTAAGGATCAAAAGCTCTCATCAAGAGACCATCGAGAAGCTTCCCTGCTCGGTCAATCCCTGGCCGGTAGTCCCCTACCCACCGACGCCAAGGATCGAAGCCCTCATCAAGAGGCCACCGAGAAGCTTCCCTGCTCGGTCAATCCTTAGCAGGTAACTTCCTACCCATCTACGCTAAGGATTAAAAGCCATCGTCAAGAGGCCACTGAGCAGCTTCACTGCTCGGCCAACGCCGACCAATTCTAACTTGGCTATTATTTAACTTACGCTAAGGGAAGTGGTTGCCGGTCCGACTCAAAGGAATGGGCAAATCTCGACCTTCCTACACTGAAGGAACTTCCGATGTATTCTAAGCGAACGATCGCCACCTCGACTCTTGGGGCAGGACGGGATCGACCTTCCTGCCCTTAGCGATTAACTGGCTTACACTCGACGGGCGATCTCCATCTAAAAGACCGGTCATCGACCTACGGCCTAATTCTTGGGATGAGGAAAAGACTAACAAGCTCAAGTGCTCGCACAAGAAAACATTGCCATGAAGAAGAATTAATAACAGTTTTATTTACGATCTGAGAGTCTTTACAAGGTACTATAGGCTCCTCAGCCATACAAAAAATGCCCGGAGGCTTACAAAATTTATAAAAGAGAGAAAAAGGCAGGAAGGCTCAGGCCTCGGGACTGGGGAGAATCTCGACCTGCTCTACGCCGGCGTCGGGATCCGGGGTGATGGCTTTTAGGTAGGTGCTCCAACCAAGAGCTTTATCTCCAGCACTCTCACTGGCAGATTCTCCCCCGACGGCACTCCCGGTGGTTTCCCCCTATGGCTCAACCTCGGAGAGGGGGTACTGGAGCCGAAGCTCGCCATCATCAAACCTCGAGATCAACGCCTTGACAACGTCGAGAGCCTGGTGCCAAACGATGGCCGAAGTGTCGGCAAGGTCGGCGTAGAACTGGTCCGACGTCATGTACCTCTCCACCGACTTCACAGCCCGGAGGTCGGCAAGCTTCACCGCGTCAAGCGCCGCCTGGGTTTCCCTCTTGCAGGCGTCCCACGACTTCTTCATCGTTGCGTTAAGCACCTTAGCATCCTCCAACTTAGCCTGGATGGCCTTGTTGGATTCACTCAGAAGTCGGACGGACTCCTTGCATTTGGAGTTTGTCAACTCCTCGGCGATCACCCGGGTTTCGAGGGCGGCTATCCTCTCCTTCGCCTACTGCAACTCTAAGCGCCGGTCCTCCTCCCGCGAGGACGACTCGCCCGCCTTCCGCATCGCCGGGGCGACCTCCTCGGACTCCATGTTGACGATGAGGGCGCAGTGCCGGAGGACCTGAGGAAAGTAAAGGACGGGGTTAAAAGTATCCAATTCGAGGAAAAAGGAGGCCACTTGGGCCTTAAGGGTCCCCCGGGGAATTTTGCACCCGGCCAATCGTTCCATATCCGAAACCAAGCTATTGGCAACAGAAAGCCCCGATGGCACCTCGAACTAGACGTCCCCCGTGCACGGGGATCGGGGAAGCCGTAGATCGAGAAACCGCCCTCTTGTATCTCTTAGGGGGGCCTCGGGAGGGTCGGCTTCATCCTCCACCTCCCTCGCCCGGGGCTCCGGTTCCCGAGCGTGCTTATGGCTCTCCCCGCGGCTGGGTTCCGGATCTTGGGGCGCGGCGGAAGGCTTAGCCGGTGCGGCTGGCTTTGGGGCCGAACCCGAACCGGGGTGGGATGAGCTAGTGCCCCCGGTCTTCCTCCCCTTCTTTGCGGCTATAGCAGCCAAGAATTTAAATCGGTCCATTGGCTCTTCAGAAAGAAGAATACACGAAGAGAGTTGGCGACGCTGGAAAGAGCAAAAGAAAAATATTCAAGTCAAAACAGATCGTCCAAGCTCCTAACTCACCCACGAATCGAGCAGGGCTGAGCCCGGCCCAGCTAAGGGCCTGCTCGGAAAGCAAAACGTCGGCCCGCTGGATCAGCTCCCACATGGACACCACCCTCGCCTCGGGAGAGGATGACCGCTTCACCCACGGGCAGTCGGCCCTATGCCACTGTACAGGCATAGGCCAATTCTCGCCCTCGGGTGGCCCGACGAATACAAACTTCTCCTTCCATTCGTGAATGGAAGAAGGAACAACTACTGCCCCTGACCCGGCCGCCCCTCCCTTACGTTTTTTGAAGGAAATGTACACCCAGCTTGGCTCGTCCTTACGGGTGCCGGAATGATTTTTGTAACAAAGGAAGGAAGTGAGAAAGGTCAAGCTGAAAGGGATTTCTTCAAGTCTCAACCGGACTAGGAACCCGAGGAGAATTCTCCATGAGTTCGGCACTAGCAGGCCCGGGGCAACTTGGAATCAACGTAGTACCCTGCATACTTCGGGGGAAAGGGCAGACACATCCCAGCCCAGAATGCATCCAAGTACAAAGCAATCTCCTTGCCCTGCACCTGATCCTCCCTTTCGTCCTCCCTAGCTAAACGGAGCGAATAGCTAGGGGGAATGTGGAAACGAGCCCGAATCTCAGTGAGCTCGTCCACGTTTCTTAGGAGGAAGGGGGCATCACGATCATTCCCAATACGCACTTTGGGGACCCTTACCGTCGCCTGACGATGAGCAGCGCGGGTGGCCCTAACTCTATGGGGGGAACCCAATTCGGATGGGGCAGAGGAAGAAGCAGGAGAAGACACCCTGGACTCGGCTCCAACAACTGGAACCTCATCGCCCAACTCTACCCTAACAACTTCCACAGACTCCTCAGAGGAAGACATCTAACCTGATTTAAAAGATGGAGTCCTCCGAGGAAAGAGCGCGAGGGATCCGGTCTAAAGGACGAAGAGCCGAGCTATCTCTCACAGCAAAAGGAAAATAATGGCGAAAGTGTAGACCCTGGGGGGATCCCACCCCTATTTATATTACTTGGGCGATGCATTCAACGGCTCAGATCGTTTCCTACCAAAACGAAGCTTCACGCCTGCTAGCCGTCGACGCCCCACGTGTCAAACGACCATTGGAGACGTCCCTTCAGGAGCAGGCGACAGCGACAGCCAGTCACGTCCGCCAATCCGCGTCGGACACGTAGCCTGCGCCTCAACAGACATACAAGCGAATCGGCACTCCGTCTTTAATGCACGGTCTCCCCCCTGATCCGCTGACGTCATCGAAGATACACCAAGCCGTCTCAGAGATCCGCACTGATAGGTTCTTGAGTACAGGCTGATCCCAGGAGACTGGTCAGACCACTCTCGACCCGACCCATAAATAGGCCGGGACGAGAGTGGGGAGCTAATGATGATGCTCACAAGTGGGAACTCCCCAGATCATGACACGTGGCTGATGACGTGTCCCGAGGCTCACGCAAATAGGGCAAGCACCATGCGTTGGAGGCTCTCCTCGGGCTATTGTCCCGAGGTATATCCCAACCTTCTATGGATGCCTGAGCACTCTTATGCCCACCTTACAGATAACCATCGGCTCGCCTCCGAGCCTTCCTACACGCTGAGCTTTCTCAGCCCTCCCTGCTCGCCTCCGAGCTATCACAGAATCGATCTTTCTCGGCTTCCCGCTCGTCTCCGAGCCATCCGCCGAGCTAAGCCGCCCCGGTTCTACCGAGCAACTAAGGACGCAGAACCCAGGCGCCTCTGCCACGGCCCCGCGTATCTCTCCAGAAGCGAGATATCCGCCACCGAACATCCCGTGTTCCACACCGCCGTATCCTCCCATTAACGAGCATATCTCGTCATTAATGGGGGGATCCCGTCATTCACGCAAGCGTAACACCATGGGCGTAACGGCCGGCAAAGATCTCGCGCCAGCTCGCTCTAAGCGACCACTATAAAAACCCCTCTCCAAGACAACTCAGATAACGCAATTTTATTCCAATAAGCCGTTACTCTGCCCAAGTAGCTCGGCTAACTTGATCGTTGGATGGTCCATGGTGGTATAACCACCCCGGGACTTCTTTTACAGATTGCTTGGTTTCGTCTCGAATCAAGCCCACTGAAATCCACACGCTCAAGGAGGCAACCCTCAATATCAATATCAACCGTTCACCAACGCCCGCGACAGATCGACGGAAGACAACATCTGAAGGAGATCATAACCTCCATCAGGGCCTGAGGAGCTATCTGGCCCGGTACCTCTTTCTATCTATCGATCTATCTATGCATCTTTATCAAAGTTGGATACTTTCTCAATATCTTATCATTACTCAGACTAATTTTTTGCACGCTTGATTGATGCACGTAGAATAAGAAATCATCATTGGATATAAGATACGGAAATGTATACAATATGGCAGATTTTTTTTTACTCAAATAACAATATGGCAGAAAATACCAACATTCAGAGAGAAGCGCTTAGTCTTCCTAAAATAAAATTAACACCGTTAGCTTTCCGTTAAGTTTGATCAAGAATATTTTTTGCAATCCCAAAACTACCATCTTGACCTAATACAAAATCCCTTTCACAAAAAAGGAAAAAAATTTAGGTATGGCCATTAGGCAGAAAACACTCGAACATTGATAGAGAAGCGTTAAGTTTAGGTTTCCAAAACTACCATCTTGGCCTAAAATTAAATTAACGCCATTAGCTTTCCGTTAAGTTTGATTAAAAATAACTTCTGTAATCCCAAAACTAACCTCTTGACCTAATACAATATCCCTTTCACAAAGACAAAACAAAAAAGTCTTTTCCAAAATTATTAGTTATGGCCACTTGCAACTTGTTATCGTGACCCTCTTCTAGCCTAGATCCTTCAGAAAAAGATTATACATAAACGGGTGATTTTTGCATCTGCATTGTATGTAATTATAGTACTTTCGACGATAAATTTATTTATTAATTTAACTGCATGCATCTCACTTATAAAATAATAACGACGCAGCAATTTAATTATGTGCATTGCGCTTGTAAAACAACAATGACATGACGTTTAATTACATGCATTGCACACAAATCGATGATGTTTTTTTGTTTGATTTATCTAAAATAATAAGAAGCCACCCCATCAATCAATTTCAAAATCAAATGACCCCTTCCTTTTGCTCAATAATCTACTGGCATTTTTGCACGTACGATGCACGTTTGTAGCTTTATCCTGTTTAGAGTCCAAATTTTTTTTTCTTGAGCTTATATAAAATGGGGTTTTTTGGTTTAAAATTATTTTGAATGTTAATAAGTGAATAAAATAATCATTTTAATAACTTGGATGATAAGAATAAAATATGCTATTTACCATATTTAAATAAAAGAAGGTGGCTATAAATAAATGAAAGTAGAATTTGAAAAATGATAAGAATAAAATAACTTCTAGAAATTTCTTTTTTTATCTTAAATCTGAGTGTAATATAGATTGGATTTGGAATTCAAACTAATTTCTAGAAAGTTCTTTTTTTTGTCTCAAGTTCTAGAAAATTTATTTTTTCTTTGTTTTTCAAAAATTGTAGAAGTTTAATTATTTTTGTCTTTTCCTTTAATGATGTGGACGCTCTAAGGTTTGAGAAATTTTCTCCTTTTTTTGGTTTTTCAAAAAATGAAAAAGATTCAATCAATTCCATTAGCATCATACACACACTAGTAGTTTGCACTTCGCACCTGTATACATTGAAATATGTTTAGCCAAAGCTTGGTTAAAGCGAAGGCATGATTAGGTGTAAGATGTGAGCTTGGGTTTAACCCTAATCAGCGTCATATATATCCACCCAATCCACTCTATTTGATTAACTATAACCCACACTTTAAAAAAAAATTAAAAATAAAGGTTTGTTTATTTTATGAATTTATTTTGAAATCGAATTAGAATAGGTTTTATAAGCTTATATGCAAAATAATTAATTGTATAAAAGAAACATGGCAACCAAAAAAATATTGATTTCAAATTTAAATGAAATCTAAATAAAATAAAAATTATATAACTCCTTAATTAGTTTTATAACTAAAAAAACATGTGCCTGAAAATTTGGTATTGAGATGTGAGTGATTTTCGGTACTGACTAGTATTTTGCACGTGCGATGCACTTATGTGTATTTTGAACAACATATATGTTAAAAGCATGTGTAAAGTTTTTACTTCTCTATTATTTCAAGATTTGATGTGAATATTTTATCTATTATTAACTGAATTTTTTTAAACCGTCTATTATCTTAACTAAACGTATTAAAAATCATTTTAAATCCTGGTTGTTTAATGCTAACATGTATCAACGCACGTCATACGTGTAAATCTTTTTAAATCTTGGCTGGTTAATGTTAGTTTGTTTTAACGTGCTTCACACGTGCAAAAAACAGATGATGAGGACCATCTAAGAATTAAATATTAATTCCAAATAAACATGAGAATGCCCCGTGGCATCCCTCACTTTTGCATTATAAAAGCAGAGATGTTTTTTATTCTTATCTATTAGTTAAAAATTCATTAGTTTTATACTAATGGTCATACAAAATTATGCAAAAATCCTACAAGATAAAAAACAGATTTAATAATATTGATTTGCAATATATATTATAGTATTAAGTTTATGTTGTTTATTTATAAAATTATAATAAATTATGCTATTTTTATATAGAATATAGGAAGCTCATGGTATTTTAGTTAAATTTAGCTTCAAACAGCATATAATATAGATTTGTTTGACCTCAGCCCAAAGATGCGCGGTTGAGATAAAATCTCTATTATTAAAAAGACAAAATTCTGAATACTCTGTCCGCTTCGTTCTCTGAAAGTTTCTGTTTCACGGAGAACTACAAATATCTCAAACCCTAAAAAGCCCTAAAAATCTCAAACCCTAGAAATCGAAAATCGAGCAAAAATCCAAGGCCATCTGTTGAAAAATGATGGATGCCGCTGCTGAGGGGTTAGTATCTAGCACTCCCTCTCTACATTTCTTACCCAAGATTGTTTCTTTTGTTGATCTAAGCGCGCGTTGTTAATCGGCATCCCTAATAATATATTTTTCATTTGCAATAGGGACAATTTTTATAGTAAACCAATTTAAAATAATAATTATAAAAAATAACCTCTTTCAAAAATAATTATAAAAAGAAGCCATTTTCTGCCACGTACAAGCCAGCTCACTGGCGTCAATTAAAACCTTTTTAGGGGCACAGTTTGAAACCGCGCCCACTACATTTGTATGGGGCACAGTTTCAAACTGCGCCCAATATATTTGTTATGAGCGCATTTTTAAACTGCGCCCATTACATTTGTATGTGGCGCCGTTTAAAACTGCGCCCATTACAAATGTAGTGGGCGCAGTTTCAAACTGCGCACTGCGTCCATTAATAAAAGTAAAATAATATGAATCATTGTCATTGTTGGGACTTTATTTGATTTTGGGCAGTTTGAAGATGCGTCCCAAAAGAAAACACTATCATTCACGGGTATGTGTTTTTCTGGAGCGCAGTTGCAAACTGCGCTTCAAAAAAGAAACATACTCATTGACGGGTCTGTTTTTCTATGGCGCAGTTTGAAGGTGCGTCCCAAAAGGAAACACAATCATTATATTAAGAGTTCAATCTTTTCCTCTCTATTTCGAATCTCACTCTCTGAGCCAAGCTCTTTCACACACTCTCAGATCTCATCACCATCACATTCTCTGTCTTTCTCCCTCTCGGTTCTTAGTCTCGCTCTTTCTCAATGTCGGGATTTTCATCTGCAGGATTGCCATCAATCGATGAAATTAAGATATGTATCCCTTATACCGTGGTGAAATCTGTAAATACGATGATAGACTACTCTGGTTACAAAGACATTTTCTATCGATTACGAGATGGTATGAACTGGCCGATGAAGATCAATCGTGAAATCATGTAGCTCTTGTACTTAGCCGTATTGGATGCGCTCCTGTCTCCCCGTGAAGAAGTAACCCATGACCACCATGGGGAAGTAAATCATTGTCTCCACTTCTTTCATTCTATGGGTCTTCTTTCAGGTCACAATATCGAGTACTTGTAGGATTCCTAGGCACTCTAAGGAGGTCTTACAAGGCATCGACCATGCCAATTTCAAATTTTACAAGTGCCGAGAGACCCTAATACGGATCGTTAACTAGAGATTAGGCGAAAACAAGAACTAGTAAACTGCTTTACTAATAAGTGAATGGAAATACAACTTTTGTAGAACCGGTCCTCCACCTCCATAGATCCATGATGAAGTCCCTCCGCTGTACCCATCGGATCCCGGACTCTCGCGGTGGTTTCATCGAAGAAATGATCAGGCTAGGTCGTCGACTTCGATGCCGAAGATGATCTACGTCGAGGCAATACAAGATCAAGCTCCAACTTCACCAAGTCATGAAACTTGTGAAGAAAACACCCTATACTACTTGGCAAGTGGTAGAGGATGAAGAAATAGGAAGTGGGTTCACTTTAGAATTGGATTTCTCACTCTTTTTCTCAAGACACCATTAAAGGATGCAAGGTTTTCTTCATCTTGAAGAAGAAGAAGAAGAAGATAATATGATAAGTATTATGCAAAATAAAAAATAAAATGAATACTTATCATATAACAACCATGGTTAAGTGTAGAGACTAAACTAGGGTTAGGTTGAATGGTTAGGCTACGGAAAAGAACAAGAATGGTCAAGCTTTCAACACTTCAAGAAGTTTCAACAAAACAACAAAATAAGCCACCATTCTTTTTATCTTTTCAAAATGAATAAATAAATAAATGAATAAGTAAATAAACAAAACCCTAACCATTAACATAACCATGGTTTAATCACACACACTAACCCTCATGTATCATCAAACATGATACAATCAAATGCACAAAAGTATATCACATATACAATGTGCACATCAAGTGAGAAAATCATTTTTTTAAGTGAACAAATATTAGTTAATGTAAAGTAATATATCAAATATATAATTATACATTAAATCATTAAATCAACACTTGATTTAACGATCCGGTCATATCGCATATGACCGACTAATATCCAATGTATCGGCTTATCGAATCAATCCTTGATTTGATAACTAGGTTATATCGCATACAACCAATCGATACATTCATCGCGAGAATAGAATACGGTATCACATACACGCATTATTCTCGGTCCCGCACATATATCATATGCGCTCCTATTTCGTTTCGCTTGAGCCAGGAAACCTCTGTGTAGGACTCTAAAGACTCGTCAATACGCCGGCAGCAGATGATGATCATATCAAACACCCACAAGCCGCAAGCGGTCTGCTAAACGTAACGGCCACCCAGGTATTGAGCGATCAGAAGATCGACGAGCAAGCCCGCTCACACTCCTGTGAATCCAACCAGCAACACTTACCGTACAGTCCGGTCTCGTCGTCTGATATGTCGCATATCTCGCCTATGGGTGGTAAACGTCAGACCCCAATAGCTCGATAAGTCGTATCGATATGAGGTCTATAACAGTTCGAGAAACTACTGGTAACACTTACCAATAAATCTTAGCAACCCTGGCCAGGGATTTCCGGTTATAGCCAATCGAACAAAGCGCAACATCAACCCCCTATACCGGGAGAGACGAATCCCCTCCTATCGCTCATTGCCTCCATGTGACTCGGGACTGTACCCAAAAACCACCGTTTTGCACGCCCTCTTGGACGTGGTAAGGTGGAAATTAAAGCACAATGGGAATCACACAAGACTCTATGACGATCTCGGGTCTACATACTAACCTGTACCAGTGTCACCAGAGAACTGCCATCTGACGTGAGGTATAATACCATCTGGGAGTTCTCGGCGAGTCCGTCCAGTGTACCCAGTCTCCACTGAGCACCCGTATATCATCTCCGATGTCAAACACCAATGGATATGGGATCATCCATCGCCCATCTGTATGGATCGAGAAGGTATACGCTAGTCTACTCTGGTATATCGATGCCCCGTCTCGATATACCCACGACTAGGGACTTTGAAGGATGTACTTATGGACTACCATATCCCCACTAGTATGATCCACATCATAGTCCAGGTAGTCAAGTACACATCCTAAGGGCTTTACCAACATGTAACAGAGAGACAATCAGTATACACGTTAAGGTAAAGAGTAACCAGATAGCATACTATTATGTCGAGAAAGAAAGTCCTCCCTATATATGTCCCAGCATCCACTACAATATACATCCTATGTATAGCAATGGCCTCTAGGGCATACATATAACTAACAGTACTCTGCAAGCTCTCTCTACCGTATCTTTATACACCGTCGGACTTTGAACCATCTTGAGCTCACTCGAGATTCTGCGGTAAGTGATGAGGCCATTGATGCAATTACATAGCGGATTAATTCTGTTACTGCGGAGCTAAATAACGTAGAGGATTTATTTTTGAAATTTTAGTGATGAATTATGTTGTTATTACTGTTCTTGCTATCTATTTTGTTTGCATCATTCTCGTATATGTTGTGGATGGGTGTACCATGTGTGTGCAATATATCATGTATGAACACATGTTTGTGTGAGAGAGAATCAATATTTGAATTAAAATGAATTAAAGTGTTGTTTTGTAAAGAAATAATCGGGGAAAATCGGACAGCACCAGTTCACCGCCGAAAGACACGACCGGGACGTTGGGACGTCTGGCCTGAATTTTGGGGGCAGATGCTATTTGGATTTATCTGTCCACCTCTCCGAAGATACCAAGTTGATTTATGGCACCGTATATCGGAGGTTTGGACGGATGCGGCCGTTATAGCAGACTTCGTCGGATCCCCCCTCGTTTGCGAGGGGTTTTTGATTGTGGGGACGCTCTTCCCTGCAGGCGCAAGCCCCTGCAGTTAATTACGTTATCGCATCGCGATAACCACTTTCTCCTACTCCGGAAGTTCACTTCGTGTCGTGTGTTTTTTTGTTTGTTTGGGTTGCCCGTGGATTGTATACGGAGACTAATTTATGTTGTCGCCCGTAGAGCGTGGATTAGTCTAAATCCGTATATCTTAGATTTGAGTTTGTTTTATTTAAGGATCATTAATCTGGTTTGAGATTAAAATCAACTTAAATGTATATAAGCAGTTGGGGCTCGGTTGGTTTTTTGTTAAGGATACGTTAGTCCAATTTGAGACTAAGATCTACTTAGGGTTTTAGGATTATTTTTGTTTCAGATCCAACACGAGAGTATTTGGGCTCTGTTGTTTTAGTTTAAGGACATTTCGGTCCATTATCGTCATTTTGGAGGCGAAATTTTAGTTTGAGAACGTTACGGTCCGTTGATCACCATTTTTGAGGTGAGCTTTTAGTTTAAGGACGTTACAGTCCGTTGTTGCCGTTTTGGAGGCAACGTTTAGTTTGAGGACGTTTCGGTCTGTTGATCACCATTTTGGAGGTGAGGTTTTAGTTTAAGAACGTTACGGTCCGTTGATCACCATTTTGGAGGTGAGATTTTAGTTTAAGGACGTCTCGGTCCATTGATCACCATTTTGGAGGTGAGGTTTTAGTTTAAGAACGTTACGGTCCGTTGATCACCATTTTGGAGGTGAGATTTTAGTTTAAGGACGTCTCGGTCCATTGATCACCATTTTGGAGGTGAGATTTTAGTTTAAGAACGTGTTGGTCCGTTGTTAGTTTAAGGACATCACCATTTTGGAGGTGAGATTTTAGTTTAAGGACGTTACGGTCCGTTGATCACCATTTTGGAGGTGAGATTTTAGTTTAAGGACGTTACGGTCCGTTGTTAATTTAAGAACATCTCGATCCATTGTTAGTTTAAGGACATCTCGGTCCATTGATCATCTTGCGTGCACGTGTATTTGTTACGTGACGGGATGAGCAACGATGATATGGGATGCATCCAGTTTGGAATGTGGTTTGATCTGGAATGTGCACGTCAGTTTGGGAAGTGCGCCAAAAAGTAGTCGGTTGTCGGGACCCGCCACCTCTTTGAAAACGTTGAGGAATTACAATGACATGTATCAGAGGTGTGGAGAGATGTATCCTTGACCCAATTCCCATATTTGAGGGAAAAAGTAATCAGTGGTAAACCCAGAAATCATTAGTCGTATTTTGAGACTGAGACTTCCTCAGGGGAATGTGGGACGAATATCGTTTTGGGATAACATCAGTTGGAAGATCGATAATCATATTTGGGACTAAGATCAGTTTGGGAAGTAGTGAACCATAGGCTCAGTTGATCTGAATTAGGGACCTAGCCAACTTGGGCTTGGTCCGCTCAGTTTTTTTTATTTGAAAAGAAGTGCTAAGCACTTGTTTAGGCTCAGTCCCCTTTTTTTATGCAAAAAGTGCTGAGCACTTATGTAAGTTCTGGGGTTTTCAGTCATGGGGATTTGCCCAATAAGTGTTAAACACCTTACCCTTTCTTGTCTCTTTATGGAGTGCTAAGCACTCTTTATGGTGCCCATGTGCAAAGCACGTGAGGCGCTAGATGAGTGTCAAGCACTTTTTATTCTGTGGCGCCCACGTGAGCGACACGTGAGGCGCTGGGCGCTAGGCGCCGCTCACTGAGTGCTAAGCACTCCTTTATTTTGTAGCGTCCACGTGAGAGGCACGTAGGGCGCTGGGCACTGAGCGCCAGTCACTGAGTGCTAAGCACTCCTTTATTTTGTAGCGTCCACATGAAAGGCACGTGGGGCTCTGGGCGCTGAGCGCCAGTCAATGAGTGCTAAGCACTCCTTTATTTTGTAGCGCCCACATGAGAGGCACGTGGGATGCTGGGCGCCAGTCACTGAGTGCTAAACACTCATTTATTTTTATTTACCTAATTTTCCAAGAAAAGTGTTCTTCTTCCTCGAGAATTTAATTCTCTGTTCTTTCTGAAGCTTATGGGGGGTTCCTCCTTCTTTTTCTCCTTTTTTTGGAAAGAATGATCATTGGTCATTGGGACCCACCACCTCTCCGACGATATTGAGAGATTACAGCGTCATATATCGAAGGTGTGGAGGGATGTACCCTTTGAACCATGTCCCACTCATCAGGGGGGAAGAACAGGTTGGAGCTTAAACTCTTAACTACTGAAAAGGATTCTTTGCGTTCGCGTACGTGCGTCGTACGTGGTGAGCGCACGTGCGTCGCACGGCGTGTGCATGTGGCGGACGCATGTGGCGCTTGCACATCATGGGGGGCAGCTAAGGCCCTAACTTGGAGAACTAAGCTCCTTTGAGGATTGAAAACTCGCACGTGGTGCGCACGCGGGTTTCACATGGTGTGCATGTAGAGGGCGCATGTGCATTGCACGTAGCGCACATGGTGCTTGCGCATATGCGCGTTATGAGGGGCTGCTAAGGCCCTAACTTGGAGAACTAAGCTCCTATGGAGAACTAAGCTCATTTGAGGATTGAATTCTCGCACGTGGTGCGCATGTAGCGGACGCACGTGCGTTGCACATGGTGCGCATGTGGAAGGCGCATGTGCATTGCACGTAGTGCACATGGCGCTTGCGCATATGCGCGTTATAAGGGGCAGCTAAGGCCTTAACTTGGTGAACTAAGCTCCTATGGAGAACTAAGCTTCTTTGAGGATTGAATCCTCGCATGTGGTGCGCACGTAGCGGGCGCACATGCGTTGCACATGGTGCGCATGTGGAGGGCACACGTGCATTTCACATAGCGCACATGGCGCTTGCGCATATGCGCGGCAGCTAAGGCCCTAACTTGGAGAACTAAGCTCATTTGAGGATTGAATCCTCCCTTTTCTAAGAGGTATCCCCTCTTATTTATATTGGAGTAGTAGAGAAGGGATCTCTCTTTTTCCCGACGTGGGACTAAAAATATATCCCCCATGTATCAGAGCATTACTTAGATTACACGTGCATAGCATATTTGCTCATAACTTTTAATTCCGGATGAATTATGAGGCCTATAATATATCAAATCGAAAGATTTTTCGAGACGCTTTCGATACCATCAAAATTTAGCTGATTCTCATTCGTAAGTTTGTCAAAATACAGCCCGGAAAATACCGGTTTGCATTTTCTTAAGCGTATTGCTGCAATTTGATTCCTTGGGCTCTTTTGCGTAGAAATTTTTGACGGGAACAGCACCTCCGTCGTAAATTTTGAATAAAATTCATATACAAGTATAGTAAAATAATAGCATTTACAGACGGGGCTAACTCAACGCCTAAACGACGGAGGCACGGGTGGTGCAGGGATGGGTGGCGGAGGCACGGGTGGTGCAGGCACGGGTTGTGCAGGCACGGCCGGTGGACGTGTGAATCTGTGCCTCATCATCATACTCCTGATCAGAGACTTGATGTTCATAAAGCAACTCGTTGAGTCCCTGGTGCCACCCATACCCTCATCAGCTATATTCTCTAACGCGTAAATAGTTTGGACCTATATTGATGGTAAATAATATAATAAATTTCATAAAAATAAGATTTTAGTTTTAAAAGATTTGATATAAACTTACCAAATTTCTCTCTATTGGTCCTCGAGGCGTATATGAGGTGGGCGGAGGGGCGGCTGTGATGACGAATCTGCGGGTAATCATCCAATACCATTAAAGGTACTGATCTTTCAGCATACCTGGCTGTATCTCATCGGTTATGTGGTGTACTCGATCGTACCATCGACCCACCCAAATTTGATACTCTACGAGCTAAGCATCCCCAACTAGCGCTCTACGCTGCCGCGGTGTCTGCTCTACCGTGTCTGGTATGTGCTGTCTAAAACCGAACTGGTGAAGGACACGGTCTGGCACGTGCATCTGAATAATATCGCTGCAGACGATCGGCGTCCGCGCACGCCAGAAGCCAGCGTCTGCCAAGCATAATGGATGCAGAGTGCCTATCAAGTCATGCGTGTACGGTGTCCACGTAACTGCCGCCTTCTCTATGATATCTAACTCATTGTGGTAGAAGCGGAGACTGCGATCCGGTGTCACATCCCATGACTTAGACACATTCCACTTGCATAGAGATTACACACAAGTAAATATTCTAAAAAAACCTTGAAATTTGAAATATGCGTATAGTTTCAATTTCTTACAGGCATCCATATGGCTTTTGGCCATCTAAAGCGAACTGTGTTGTAATGGTCGGACGACCAATAGAGAGATATGTGCATGACCATATCTGAAATACAATATGATAGAATTGCGTTTTATATTGAATATCAATTTAATTACGCAAAATTAGTAGAATGCGATTTTAAGTATTGTATACCTGAAGAAGCGTCAAACAGCACCTAAAACTCTTCTGCTCCATCAATGCAGCCATTCCCAGCTCGCTGTATTGGAATGACAGAACTGCACCCTTACGATAAAGTGGTACACTGGTCGAGATCAACTAAAAGAGGCAACCAGGCAAGACTAACTCTACTTTTGCTCCTATTCGGGAACAAGCGAACCCTTATTTGATGTAACATGTAGGCTCGTGTGTGCTGCTCGATCGTCGTGGGGGTAGCATCCATGGTAGGCTCAGCACTAAACGCCTCCCGCAGCCAACTCAAGTTAATATTACCGCCACTTCTCTGTCCAACAGGCGGCATCCTACCCAACAAGCTGGGTCAAAAGTCTGATCAATCGTGGCTGTACTCCACAGCAACCACCTCTCCGTCTATAAATAGACCAAGCAGCACAGCGACGTCCTGAAAGGTGATAGTCATCTCACCAACTATAAAATGAAATGTGCAGATCTTTGGTCTCCATCTATCTACCAAAGCCGTAATCAAGTCTCTATCAAGATGTATATACTTTAATCTGGATAAAAAAAATGAAAGTTTGCCCATTGCAGATCAGCCTGCACATAGGCATCTCCAGCTGGGATCCGGCTGCTCTGGACAGAATGGTCAACGTATGTAATCACGCGATCACTCTACCAATTACAAAAAGATGACTTGTATCAGTAACGTATAAATAACATATGTAATTAAAGAAAATAAAACTACAAAGTTTTACCTGTATTACTGCGGCATTGGCCGACCTGTGGTCAGCCTGCAAGTACAGAACACTCGTATTTATAGGTCCAGGATCCATAAGTATATTTGCATAATGAAAAGTCGAGTTATATTATCTTTGAAAAAAATAGCATTTATAATATAGAACATATGTGTGCGTGAATGTGTGTAGATGTATATTTGTTTTTTGTGTTTGGACGTGTGTGTATATGCATGTGTGTATTTCAAAATATAGATGGTGATTACCAATGGCGACGTGGGGCTGGAGGATTTTTGCATCGTGCTTTGTTATGACCATACTCATTGCAGATACTGTATCTATTTTGCCTACGTCCTTCTCGTGAATCGTCCATAACACCTTTAATACGAGTAGAACGTGGTCGTCCTGCTTGTCTCCTACCGAAAGGTGGTAATATAATTAGACCATTGTATACCTCCCAATATCGGTTATCGGGTACTGGATGAAACAACGGAGCATAAGCAGTTTTGTATTTGGGGACAAAATACCACTTCGAAGCAAGATCGTGATGTGCAATGTTCCCCCCACCCTCTGCTCGTGTGCATGCTGAAATTACATGTGAAGAAGGCAATTTTTGCAACTTAGGAATATTGCACGTACAACTGCAGTCCCTACCATCGATGACTACGCCGTAATTATTTTTCCATTTTTTCAGTTACTTGCCATTCGGACTGGCTGAACCTCACGATCCAAGTGTACCTAGTATCAGTAGCCCTCTTTGTTATTAATTGTTCGAATTTAAGACATAACTTTGTTGTCCACTTTTGTCTCTCCTGACGTCGTGTAAAGAAGTATTTGTTCGCTATGTAAAAAGTCTATCCTACTAAGGTCTGAATAGGCAAAAATCGAGATCCTTTTAAGACCCCGTTAAAACTTTCTAAAGCATTCGTAGTCATCATGCAAAATTGCCTACCACGATCTTTTGAAAGATCCCATCTTTTTTCTTCATTTTTAGACTACTTTCAATCCAAGTATCCGCTCTTGGACATATACGTTTAAGTTCCCCTATCAGCTCTGTGTAGCTCAAATCATGTGATGCACATGCAATTTGAGAGAACAAACTCTGCAAGGTTTTGCCACTAAATCCAGTAATGGAGAAGTTGGCTCTGATATGTCGCATACAATAACGATGTCTATGAGGTTCTGGTCATGATTTTCATAGTGCGGTCGGAATTCCTTTCATCCGGTCAGATATGAAAGTAACGTGTCTTCCCCACACGGATGGAATATAGAGATGAATACAAGCAATGAACCACTCCCAATTTTCAGTGGTTTCACCTCCAACTACAATATATGCCAAAGGATAAAGACCATCATTTGCATCGGCGCCAGTAGCAACGAGCAAAGTTCCTTGTTCGTCGCCGAAAACCGGGAAGACAAACGTCTTGCCTGAATTTGGGGACAGATACTATTTGGTTTTATCTGTCCACCTCTTCGAAGATACCAAGTTGATTTATGGCATCGTATATCGGAGGTTTAGACAGATGCGGCCATTATAGCAGACTTCGTCAGATTCCCCCTCATGTACGAGGGGTTTTTAATTGTAAGGACTCTCTTCCCTACAGCCGCAAGCCTCTGTAGTTAATTACGCTACCGCATAGCGGTAACCATTTTCTCCTTCTCCACATGGTCACTTCGTGTCGTGTGTGTTTGTTTTATTTTTGGTTGCCCATGGATTGTATACGGAGACTAATTTATGTTATCGCCCGTAGGGCGTGGATTAGTCCAAATCCGTATTTTCTTAGGTTTGGGTTTGGGTTTGTTTTAAGGATCGTTAACCTCACTTGAGATTAAGATCAACTTAAATGCTTGTTAAGGATACGTTAGTCTAATTTTAGACTAAGATCTACTTAACAAAATTTTGGGATCATTTAAATCCAATGAAATAGTATTTGGACTCTATCGTTTTAGTTTAAGGATGTTGCGGTCCATTGGGTTTAAGGACATCGTAGTCCATGAGGTTTAAAGGCATCGTAGTCTGTATGGTTTAAAGACATCGTAGTCTGTATGGTTTAAAGACATCGCAGTCTCTAAGGTTTTGGTTTACCCATTTGGGGATGCACCAAAAGTTATTGGTTATTGGGACCCTCCATCTCTCTGAAGACGTTGAAGAATTACAACGACATGTATCAGATGAATGAAGAGATGTACCCTTGATCCAATATTGATTGGGAGATCTATAGTCAGGTTTGGGACTAAGATCAATTAACGATATTGTGAGCACATGGGCTCGGTTGATCTGAATTAGGGACTTGTGGCCAACTTGGGCTCAGTCTACCCAGTTTTGAATAAACTGTTGAGCACTTGTTTAGGCTCAGTCCCTTTTTTATTCAACAATGCTGAGTATTGATTTGGGTTCTGACACCCCTTTTCTTTTTTGTCTTTTATTGAATGTTGAACACTTTTTATAGCGCTGGGGATTTATTTACAGAGCGCTTTGTAATTCCTTAGCGCCCACGTGAGGAGCACGTGGAGCGCTTGGCGCTGAGCGCCAGACTTGGAGTGCTAAGGCGCTTCTTATAAAATAGCGCCCACGTGAGGAGCGCTTGGCGCTGAGCGCCAGACTTGGAGCGCTAAAGCGCTTCTTTTAAAATAGCGCCCATGTGAGGAGCGCGTGGAGCGCTGGGTGCTGAGCGCCAGACTTGGAGTGCTAAAGTGCTTCTTTTAAAATAGCGCCCACGTGAGGAGCGCATAGAGCGCTAGGCGCTGAGCGCCAGACTTGGAGCGCTAAGGCGCTTCTTATAAAATAGCGCCCACGTGAGGAGCGTGTGGAGCACTTGGTACTGAGCGCAAGACTTAGAGCGCTAAGGCGCTTCTTAGGCAGCTCTGATCAGTTCTGTGCTCTGAGAATTAAATTCTCGGTTTATAAGAGACTTTGTCTCATGGATTTAAGAATTGAGTTCGTTTTTTATGAGGAGATGCTATGATCTGATCTCTTTATTTTTGTGAAAGACTTTGTCTTATAGATCTGTGATCTAGAAAAAGAACTAAGTTCTTATGATATGAGAGTTAAACTCTCAAATATGGAGAAGATGTTATGATCTCTCTTCTTTTTATTCACCTTGAAGAAGATTCTTCTTCTTAGAACTTGCTTTTCTCCTTTTCTTTTCTAAGAACTTGAAACTTATAGGGAGGTTTCTCTCTTTTGTTTGTGCAAGACTTGAAGTCTTGGGTCCTTTATATAGGGGAGATTGATTTGTTGAATCAGTTAAGGAAATCTCTCATTGAGAGATCTCTGATTGATTTGGGGATGTTTCCCACCATTGGATCTTTGATCCAAGTGCCCCTGTTTTACAGAAGACATTTTTCTTATTTTTAACAAAATTGGGAAAATATTTTCCCATACAGAACTTATTCTGTATCTTGGTGATTTTTAATCACCATAGAATCTTTGATCCAATGGTGCTTTGATTCACAGAGCACAATCTTTCTTATTTGGAAAGATTTGAGGAGTATTTCCTCAACAGAATTTTATTCTGGTAATTTGATGATTTATCATCTTCGTTGGATCTTTGATCCAAGGATTGAGAACATTTAGTTCTAGCGTTGGTGCTCTCGTGCTTCGCATGTGAGGCGCTACCTCAGAGTCTTTTTACTCTTAGCGCTGGCGCTCTTGGCTTGAGCGCTCTCATGCTTTGCACGTGAGGCACTGCCTCAGAATCTTTAGCGCTGGCGCTCTTGGCGCAAGCGCTCTCATGCTTTGTACGTGAAGCGCTGCCTCAGAGTCTTTGACTCTTAGCGCTGGCGCTCTCATGAGGCGCTGCCTCAGTTCAAATTTCAAATTTTGAATAGAGCTTTGCTCTCTGATTGGGGGAAACAAATGCCCCCCAACCGTTGCGCTCACATGGCTCACACGTGAGTGCAGCGGTGGCAGCCTTTCCACCATTGGATTGTCTTGAAAGTTGGATCGACTTACAGCGCCTATAAATAAGGCCTTTGGCCCTTGGGATGACTTCTGTTCATCTTCTCCCTTTCTTGTTTTTTCTGAGAATTGAATTCTCTCTTCAGAGCACAGCTCTCTGCCCCAAGAACTTTCTTTGTTCAAATAGGTAAGAATCATGTTTAAACCCCATTAAACAGAGCTTTGCTCTTACTAGATCATAGATCTTCAAACCGTTAATTAAAACAGAGCTCTGCTCTTCCTAGATCATAGATCTAAAAAAATCTTTTTTGGGGTTTCTTAATAGAGCTTTGCTCTTTCTTAGATCATAGATCTAAAGAGATCCTTTTTAGGGTTTCTTAACCCATTAATGAAGAACTCTTAGAGTTCGTTTTGCAGATCTTAAAGATCTCGGAGTTTTTAACTCAGTAAGAGCTTTGATTTTTTAGGGTTTTGATGGATGATTCCATCGTTTTCACATAGCATAACTCTTTAGAATTTTTGGGGGAATTTTTATTCCCTTCATCATTAATTTTGACAGATGTCATTTCTGTTGCAGAGCGCTGCTCTCGAGGGAGTTTAACTCCTTGGCCCGAGGGGCCTCTCATTAAATGAGAATCTTTTTAGGATTTCCTCTTTATTGAGTGACTGTCTCATCAATGATGAGCCGTCACCTTGATTTGGTGGGTCCCTCTTGGTCCCTTTCCAATGCATTACAGTGTGGTACAAATTTTAAGTACCAAGTGGTAGAATTTGGGCTGTAGAATTGACAGCTAACCCTTGTTCCTTTTCGCGCAAGTACTATATCTTTCGACACTTCTTTCCCCTTCGTTCGTCCGGAGAGCGCATTTGCTGACACGCCCGTAGACCGGGAAGTTTTCGCACTGATCAAAGATCACGACCCGGAGCAAAAGTCTCTTCATTTATGGGGGTCGTGGTACAATCAAATCATCCGGGGTCGACGCAGCTTCTCTTGTGTGGTGCCTTCGGAACCCATTTCGGCGATCCACTACGTCGACTCACCCCCAGTGAACTATGCCGTAGAGGAGGTCAACTGGACTTCGAAGGGCTGCCTTCAGCCCTCTATGGCCGCGATACCCGTAAACCCGCCAATGGCTTTGGATATTCTGGGGCGGCGTATATGTCAAGGTGAGTCGCGCCCTTGGGGACAGCCGTACATGATAGACTTGACTCCTCACCATCCAGCTGGGTATTTGCAGTGAGCTCAATACATCTTGTCGGCCAAGAAATCACTGCTGCTAAAGCTTAGGTTGTACCCCGCAGTTTACGCATCTCTTTTCCAGTATTCCACGCCCCCTGTATGGTGGGTCAAAGTTTTCTTGGAACAATGGAATATTCCGACTCACACCTTCTTTCTATCAGATCGGGAAGTTTCAATCCCTTTGGAGGAGTTTGCGGAGATCTCTGGCTTACCCGTCAGGGGAGAACATTACGAGGAGCTACTTCCTCCTGACGAGTACATCTTTGCCACCAAATCAATGGTGATGGGCCTTACCTTGGAGAATGCCATTCAACATCAATCCCTAAGTCTTATTAAGGTGTTGAATATTTATGAGGGTCTATTTCTCGAATCCGGAAGGCAGGGATCAGCTTCGCATATTTCATCGTCCGCTTTCTCCGCCCGGAAGTTTTGTCAAAACAAGCTGCGAGATTCGCCAAACTCAATGACCCGTTTGGTTTTGGTTTGGATAACCAACCGACGGTGGAAACAGATCAAAAGAATTTCTTCCTCCCGGATACCCCGGTCGTTCCTTTCGCAGAGCTTGCTGCTTCAGACGTCGATGAAGAGACGTTCTTCCTGGGGTTTCTCGGCCTATGGTTAAGCTGGTTTGTGCCCCTTTGCACCATCGCTATATGATGCCATCCGTCTTCTATCCGGCTCACCGGATGGTTATTGGCATGCGAGTGGCCGTCGGGATCGCTGGGCTGGCTCACCTGTATCATGGCCTTAGCTTGGCGGCAGACACCACTCAGCCAGGGGGTGCAGCCCGTAAACCTCCCGCTGCATTATTTTCCGTCGTGGATCCAACTTCATATGCTCAGCGCTTTTGGAGTCCACAAGCGGCCCCGTTTCTACGACAGTTATAACTTTCCTCGGGTTATGCTGCTAGTTGACGCTTCTGCTTTGGAACCGACTCAGCGAGAGGCTCGGGGCTTGGTTCTTCGCCCACTTATGGTCGGGGATGGCATGACATTCATCGATAAGGTCTTAACCATCGGCAAAGAATCCACAAAAACGGTGCAGCCGCTGCGCGACACCTTCAAAGACGGGGCTTCTACCTTGAAAGCTCGGGAGATTTTTCATTTATATTCAATCAGGCCGGGCTTTTTAGTGTTTAGGTAGAACGATTCGGCGATGTTCATGAGATACAACCCGCACCGTTTCGCCCAACAATCAAGCTACAATCAGGGTGTCCCTCTCGAGGCTTTTTTAGCTGAGCCGGTTGCTACAGAGGAGGGTATCCATAGCGCACTGCACCATTTCATGCGGCTTAACACTGGGTCCAGCTTTTTATCAGTGAGCCGAGCTGCGTTCCGAAAGTCTTGAACGTATACGTGGCGTGGTACCAGCACGCGATGGGTGCTGTTATTAGGGAAGAAAAGCGATTATTGCTTGATCGCAAGGATGCTGTCCCAGCTGGTAATCCAGCCGTTCTCTTGAAGCGACGGACCATCGTTCGTCCTTCCTTGAAAGAAGTTGCGGCGGTGGTGGTCCCGTGCGCCTTTCCTGATAAGCCTCTACCTCGTGTGCCTGTAGAAGCGGTGGCTGCAGTGTTTCCTGAGTCTGGCGTGGGTACAGAGATCGGGACTCGTCGCCCAAAGTTGCCCGCCAAGCGCAAACTCCTGTCATCGACTGCCGGCGCTTGCTCACAAAAGAAGAAGAAGTCGCTATTTTCTGCCGACGCTGTGCTCGGCCGGGAGACCCATGCTCCCTACAGCGAAGGCTTAAGTGAGTATGGCACCAACAAGGGTTTATTTATCGTGCCTGCTGAGGATACTGATGTTCAAGCTGCCCTTGTGGCTTCCGAGCGACTGTCTCGCGATGAAACAGCACTGATCACTATCGCACAGTCAGGTAGACTTCAGTCGTATCTTTCCGCGGTTATCTTTTTTTATTATGCTTTTACTGAGGCTTTCTTCTTTAACAGGTATCTCTGCCGAAGAGGCTCTCGCAGCTTTCCTCAAAACGTTTGAAGAGAAAGAGAGGCTCCGTGCTTCTTTGGGCTTTGGTATACTTCGGCTCATTGTGCCTTCATTCCCTTTTTCTCTATTCGATGTTTGACCCTCTCTTTTATTTTGCTGCAGGGACTGCCTTGACTCGGGTTATTCCAAGTGCGGTACCAATCGCGAGTGGTGACGCAGTGGCATCGTTAGAGCCGGATACCGCAACTATAGCTATCCCTAAGTCACCACAAGGGGTCTCGCTAAAGCAGCCGATAATGGACGTCGTAACGGCGCCGGAGGCAGAGCTTGGTTTAGACAATGGTATACCCTTGTCGGAAGTCCTAAGGAGGTCAGCTCTCACGGCCCAGGCTGAAAGGAAGCGTAGGAGGTGTTCCCGCCAAAAGTTTCTACGCAAAGGAGTCCAAGGTATCAAATGGCAGTGATACGCTTAAAGAAATGCGAACCAGTATCTTCCGGCCTATATTTTGATAAACTCCCGAAGGAGGAACTGTTAAATTCTGATGGTATTGGAAGCATCTCGAAAAATCCTTCGATTTGATATATTATGGGCCTCATAATTCATCCGGGATCAAAAGTTATGAGGTATTACGTGTCCACACGTGATGGGCTTTTAAGAACCCGCTGGAGGAGTTAAAAGATATAATAAAAACTTAGAAAAGACCCCAATGGGGCATCACGTGCTCACACGTGACCATGGGCCACGCGCAGACACGTGATGGGCTCTTAAGGCCTCTAAAATAATGAATAGAATTAAATTCTAAAATTTGTTCCCTGATTAAAAATCAGAAGTTACCTCAATGAGGTATCATGTGCTCACACGTGACCAATGGTCACGTGTTGACACGTGATGGTTAAAACAACAATATGAACAAGCGGCTGTTAAAGGAACCAATTTGGGGGTCACGTGCTCACACGTGACCAAGGGTCACGTGCCAGCACGTGACAGGCTTTGAAAGCCTTACAGTTTAATAGAATTAAAATTCTAAATTTCTCTAAAAATCTTTCGAAATAGAATTAAAATTCTAAATTTCTCTAAATCTTTCCAAATGGAAAAGGATTATGGGAACCGTTGGATTAAAAATCCAAAGGTGATTAAATATCACCAATTTATGGAAAAATCTTGGACTTGGAAAGATTTCCCCAAATCTCACCGAAATAACAAACAGAATATCTTTTGGATTTAAAATCCAACGGTGAATAAAATTCACTGAATGATCTAAAGGATCATATTAATTATAAAATCAAATCAAATCTTTCAATGAGAGATTTGCTAAACAAATTGATTCTCTTCCTTCTCCTATAAATAGGAGCCAAGAAAAGAAGAGAAGGGATCTACCTTTTTGGGAGAGAAAAGAACAGAGAGAGGAGAATTTAATTCTCAAGAGGGAAGAAAAGAAAGGAGAATTTAATTCTCAACAAAGAAAACCTTAGGTGAGAAAAGGGAAAAAGATCAACTTCAAAAAGATAATTTAATTCTCAAAATTTAAGAGTTTAACTCTTCTACAAATAAAGAACTTAGTTCTTCTTCTGGTTGAAGATCTGTACAGAGCACATCTCCCCATAGAATGAGAATTTAATTCTCATCGGGTCGAGATCCTGCCATGCAGATCCTAAACTTAGAAGGGAAATTGAGTTTTGAGAATTTAATTCTTCCAAACTAATTGGAATTTAATTCCTACAGAATCATAATTAGGGTTTTACCCTAAATAAGAATTTAATTCTTTCGCAATAGGAATTTAATTCCTCCAAAGTCATAATTAGGGTTCAACCCTACAGAGAATTTAATTCTCAAAATAAAATGAAGAGACTTAAAAGATCTTCATGCATGCAAAGGACTAAAGTCACGTGTCCCCACGTGACCCCCTGAAAAGATCCCCAAAAATAAAGAGGAAATAGCTTTGAGGCAATGCCTCACGTGCTCCCACGTGACTCCCAAAACGCAGAAAGAAAAAAACAAAGGAAATGAAAGTTTTGGGTGCTCTCACGTGTTACCACGTGACCCCTTAGCAAACGCTTTAATGATCAGCGCACAGATGACCATCACGTGCCAACACGTGATGCTCAAAATAAAAATATAAAAAGTGTTTAACACTTAATTGCAGAACGAGGAAAAAGAAGGTCTGGCCCCATCTCAGGCGCCTCACGTGACGCTTTCCTTTCTAGTGTTTAACACTATTTTTAACATTTTGTCTTCAGTGTTTAACACTACTTTAAATGCATCACGTGGAAACACGTGACCGCCAGATATGTGCTAGTGTTTAACACTATTTTCAAATCAGCCTTAGCCCAAATCAGCTAAGCTTTCTTGAGACAAGATCTCTCCTTTGGTTGAATCCCAACTACATTCTTCCAAACTTTATCATTTCATATAACATTCAAAAATAAAATCCCAGAGCCATGATGAATGGTCAGTGCTCAGCCAAAGACAAAATGTTATCAGAACCCCTAAACTCTTGTTTAGCGTTGCTAAATAATGAGGGGCTGAACCCAGACAAATGTTTAATGGTCCAGCAAGGGGCCAACATTTCAAACACAGTTGGACTTAGCCCAAACTGGCCATAAGTCCTCAAATCATCTTGAACTGAGCACATCTGCTCTTTAAGCCAACTCATTGGTTCAAGGGTACATCTCTGAACTCCTCTGATATTTGTCGTTGTAATCCTTCAACGTCTTCAGAGAGGTGATGGGTCCCGACAGCCATACATTTTATGGATCACTATGTCCTTAAACTGGTATTGGACCACCACGTCCCTAAACTGGAATTTGGACCACCACGTCCCTAAACTGGAACTTGGACCACCACGTTCCTAAACTGGAATATGGACCACCACGTCCTTAAACTGGCAATGGACCACCACGTCCCTAAACTGGAACAATAGAGCCCCAAATGCTCTTTTGTCGGATCTAAACGATCCTGTTTAAGTTGATCTTAGCCTCAAAAATGGCTAACGTATCCTTAAACTTTCAAACAGACTCTAGTCCCAAATCGGACTATAAATCCCCTAATCAACTCTGGCTCAAGGGTAAATCTCTGAACTCCTCTGACATCTGTCGTTGTAATCCTTCAACATCGACAGAGAGGTGATGGGTCCCGACAGCCATACATTTAATGGACCACTATGTCCCTAAACTGGAACATTAGAGCCCAAATGCTCTTTTGTCGGATCTAAACGATCCCGTTAAGTTGATCTTAGTCTCAAACTGGACTAACGTATCCTTAACAAACGTTTGAGTTGATCTTAGCCTCAAATATGGCTAACGTATCCTCAAACCAAAACCCCAAACCCAAATCTAAGAAAACACGGATTTGGACTAATCCACGTCCTACGGGCGACGACATAAATTGGTCTCCGTATATAATCCACGGGCAACCACAAATAAAACAAACACACACGACACGAAGTGACCATCTGGAGAAGGAGAAAGTTACCGCGATGCGGTAGCGTAATTAACTGCAGGGGCTTGCGTCTGCAGGGAAGAGCGTCCCCACAATCAAAAACCCCTCAAGCGAGGGGGAATCTGACGAAGTCTGCTACATCGGACGCATCCGTTTAAACCTTCGATACATGGTGCCATAAATCAACTTGGCATCTTCGGAGAGGTAGACGGATAGCACCAATTAGCATCTGCTCCGAATCTCAGGCAAGACGTCATGTCGCGCCGTCTTTCGGAGGGGAACAGATTCTGGCACGCCCGGTGGGACCTCTTCCTCTTTCCACTCCACACTTCGTGTGTCGTGTTCGCGAATGAATCGCGGTTTGCTGTGGTTGCCTGTGGATTCGAGGTACTAAGATTTGGTGTCTTGCTCCGTGCAGAAAACAGAAGATCAATGGCTTCAAACTGCACTACCTGCAACTGCAACTCTCGCTCCGTCCTTGTTGGAAGAGTAACTTATGGGCCCCAAGCGGCCTCCATCTTCGCTATGCCGGTGGAACAGGTGACTCAGGCCACCACTAGGCTATTCTTCGGGACCATGATCCCACCAATGAGCTTCAATGCCCCATTACCATCGCAAGAAGCTCCGAAGAAGTTGGTCTTCGATCGGCTTACAACTATCGCGGCCCCTCTCAATGGGTCGCCCAAGCCCAATACCTCAGCTTTCAGCAAACTGGGCCAAAACTCATGTGGGCCCATGAAGAAGCCTGCAATACCAGAAAAGGCTGTTCCAAAGAGGATAGCCATCCCTGCTCCTGAAGTCGTCAAGGCGGCTTCTCCTGCCAAAGAGTCGGTCTTCACAAGACTGACTATTCCGGCTCCCGTTCCTGCTCGAAGGTCTGTCTTTGACAGATTGGATACCGCTACTCAAAAGACGTCAGTCTTCAAGAGGCTGGCACCAGCGGCGCCTCATCTGGACAGGGGCCAAGACAAAGCCATCCCCATCGCCAAACCGACACCGTCCGCTCGACATGCTCGACATCGCCACTGGCGCCGAGTAAGGAAGGCTGGGGGCAACTCCCCCTCTGGGCTAGCTCCACCGGCTCCAATGGTGGAAATTAATGCTGCTGTTCCAACCGGGAACAGCTTTGAGCTGCTGAATAAGGTGCGTAGGAATTCGCCTACCGCTGTATTAAAAAGATCTCCGCCGCCAGTGGAGACTGTCACAGAAATGAAGCCGGAACAGTCCCTCCAACGACTGTCTTCTAAAGTTTACAAAATCTGGCGACAAGTCCGAGAGTCGGTAGTGGATCAAGACTATCTCTGCCGACAGAAAAAGAGGAAGGTTCGGCAGGAGAAGGACTACTCTGTCAAGCCACCAAAAGCGACAGCTACTTGGGTACCCACTACAACGGCCCCCTCAACTTCGACCGCTCAAAAAAGAAGGAGGTCGGAGAAGATCCCTGTGTCTTTGGCAAATCGCAAAGACACTGAATCTAAACGCCCCAAGTCTGGGGGCATAGTGTGTTAGTGTTTATGCCCTAGAAGGCCATTACTGTATCATACTAGTTTGTATATTACTTAATGGAAGCTTGGGATATTCACATGTATATAACAGTCTTGCTAAACATGGTAGTATGCTACTTGGTTTTTCTATCTTAATATGTGAGTATACGTATTGATAGAACTCTTAGGATCTTGCTTGACTACCAGCGTTGTGATGGCAGTCACACTAGAGGGGGCTGGGTAGTCTACAAGCACATCTTTATTCAGGTCCCTAGTCATTGGATTATCGAGACAGGGCATCGATACTCCGGAGTAGACTAGTGTGTACGCTTCTCATCCCAGTTGGGGAGATGGTCTGTCCCACAGCCGTCAGTACGTCGTACTGGAGATAGTATGCAGGTGCTCGTTGGGTTACGGGTACACCGGACAGGACTCACAGGGAACTGTTGGTTGGTTTTATACCAGTCGTCAGTGAACAGTTCCCAGGTGACATGAGTACAGCATAGTCCGCAGACTTGACACTGCTACTTCGCCTCGAGTGTGTCCCACTGTTCTTAGATTGCTACCCTACCACGGCTCAAAGGAGTCGTGCAAACAGGTAGCAGTTGGGTGCAGTCCCGAGCACTTGGAGGCAGTGGCGGTTAGACAGGATTCGTCTCTCCCGGTATTGGGGGTTGATATCGCGCTGTGTCAGAGAGCCATTACGCAAAATCCCTGGCCAGGGAAAGCGAGATTTGCTGGTAGGTTCCAGTAGTTTCTCAGGGTGTAATGGGCTTCGCTCCGACACGACTTATACCGCTATTAGGGGACTGACGCTTGCCGCCTCCCTAGGCCCGATATGCGATAGTCTTAGACGAACGGACCGGACTGTACGGAGATTGTCACATCAGGCTCAGTAGGAGTTCGGATGGGTTTCCTCATCGGCCTTCTTATCGACATCTACCTGGGGACCGTTACGTACAGCTAGTGCCGCTTGCGGTCTGTGGTTAAACCCATTGCCAGCGTAGTAGTCGAGTCTCTAGAGTCCCACACAGAGAGTTTCCCTACTCCAGCCGAAACGATATAGAGGTCGTATGGTTTTACGACAAGGGTTCGGACGCATACGTGTGTTTACACACGTACGACTTTTCGGACAGTTTTTACCAGTCGGCTTTGGTTTAAGCCAGTTACTGGTATCCGGTTATTGGATTTATACAGTCTAAAGTTTTTCCGTATTTTTGCGGAAAGGAGGGGCGTTCTCGTAATTGCACGAGAAGCTTCTAGAAGATGGTGACTAAGGAGGTTTAGGTGGCATATACAATGAATGTGATTAGTGAGTCATATGGATGATTCATCCATGTCATTAATGCATCATAAATGCTTGATGACTCATGGATGTGAATCATCACTAGATATTATCAAGCATGGTTGTTAAATTCATTTTCTTTTCTTTTCTTGATAAAAGAAATGCTTGATATATATTATCATAGCTCATTCTTCTCACTTCATTATTATCTTCACCTTCTCTCTCCTCAAGCTCTCCCTCTTCAAACCCTAATCCTCCCCTCTCATATGTTGAGTACAAGGATTAGTTAGACTAATTAAACCATAACCCTCACTCTATATCACCTAGCTTCTTTGATTAGCACTTAAAGAAGGTTAGTTGCCTCAAGTTTAGAGGCTAAGCTTGGAGTAAAGCTCTCGGGTGGATCGTCTACTACTTCGAGAAGGCCGAGGAGGAGGAGGAGTTCGCAAAGACGAAGGACACGATTCGTTAGGTATAATACCTAAACATAGTAGTATAGAACTTCTATGTTTCTTGTTAGTTATCGTTTAGCTTCGATTCGTGCGGTTAGTCAATGTTTAAGCAAAGAACAAGATCGTTTTTCATATTTCCGCCTCCCCGCAAGTCGTGGGGTGTTGTACATCGACTTACAGTGGTATCAGAGCCTCGCTAAACAATAAATAACTTACTTGCAAATTTGTATGAATTTCGAACGGAAAAAACGAAACCGGAAAAACCCGAAATCACAAGTTTCTGTCGATTTTTAAATGAAGTCCTAAAATTTTTCAGGGAGGTTCAGAAAGCTTAAAAAGACAGTAGAAGAACACACAAGAAATTTAGGCCCCTGAATCGCCTAAAGCGCCGCGGAACCGCGGCGGATCGCACCGATCCGCCGCGCTTCCGCCGCCGAGTTGGCGATTCAGGAACCCAATTTTCCTGTGTTGCTTCTCTGTGATATTTGGTATTTTCTGGAAGTTTTTATTTTTGCTCAGGTTTCAGATTTACAGAGAAGTATTGGAGCAAAATTAAAAGTGTTTAATCGATCGAAATTATACAGTATTTGCTTGTTGGATTATATCTGTGTTTGTATAATGTGTTCGTAAACCTCCCCTAACTGCTAGTATGTCGGTTGGCAGGGGGTTGCACATTTCTGTAATGGATTTTATCTGTTTGTGTATATGAACTGTGTTGGACTGTTGTGATGTATAGCCGGGGTTATGTGATGGGTTATTATTTAATTCATTTGATGTAAATGTAATTTGTTGTAATATTATTTTGCGGGGCACATCCAGGTTGCGGTTGTAGCCACCGTTGTATTATTTCATTTTACTGTTTTTGCTCCTAGGACAGACCCAAGGTGGGGTGCACAAACTGCCGGGCGGGTAGTTTGCCGTACCCGTTGGGGTCTTGGGTGGGGTAATGGCTATTCATCACAACTGTGTAATCCGTCTTTTGTTGCAGGCTCAAAACAAACACGGATTGCTTGCAAATCCAATAAAGTTCATCTGTGATCTGGAATGCCTATTATTGCGTCTGACGAATGTACAATATATATATATGATAGCTATTTAGACGTCACTTATGTTTTACACCCGCGCTAGCCCAGCCCCCGCTCTGTCGTTAGTTAAGTAACCTAACGGGTGATGACGGGACCCCGTGGCGAATACGGATGGCATAAGAGGACGTTGTATTTTCGTTGTTTTCTGCAATGATAGGTTAATGATGGGACGCATTTTCTATAATGCAAAGAAAAACAAACCAAAGTTTAAATCGTTGGAACAATTTAAAAGAAACCACTCGGTTAATTTTAAAAAACAGATATTTTTTTAAATACGGAGCTTTAACCACTCCTTTTTAAAAGCTATCAGGTTCCTTCGGTTATATCAAGTTCACTACGTTCACGGTTTCGCCAAAACCAGTCGTAGCCCTCCGTCATTTCTTATGGATAGTCAGTAGTATTCAAGCTATGTTTGTTGGCTTTCGTCAAGGCATAGTGTTTGGTAGCCACTGGGTATTCATTTGTTGCATAGATAGATGTGTTGGTTTGAGACAGTCGCATTACCTTGTTGGCTTATGTCAAGGGTATATACGGGTGGGTTCAAATTAACAAGATAATGATGGGCAGAACTTGACATGTGACTTATGATTTGTTGGCTTACGTCAAGGTCATAAGAGCATGGGGCAAAAACCTATATCGGGAATTTCTAAAGAAACTGAAATTTGCAAAGAGATGCATACCATTTGGAGTTTGATGAATGTTGGTAGGATTCCTTCAACATTATCATACGATGATATTTGGATCCTGATCCTACTGTGAGTATATGCTACTTATCAGGATATTCGTCACTTAACGATCAATGCTATAAACCAAGTAGGTGTCCAGAAAAGTGTCAGTAGGGTTACGCCCCAGAGAAAAGAGGTTATTTAATTAAGGAACTTCGCGAAAGCGTTGGAAAACCTCCCTCGAAGTATCGACACTGGCCTGGCTGAACGGTTAAGCAAGTATTGTACAGTGAGAATAGTCCTGGCTAATTCTTCTTTTATGGTTTGAGGAAGAATTTGAGAAACAGTGGGAGCCATCCAGTTTAGATAAACTAAAAACCACTCTAAACTTGCAAGAGCATCATGCTAAAGAGTTTTCTTCTCTCTCTCCTAATTGCAGCGACCCTGAAAATGACTGGACTTAAGTTACTTTTAGAGAAAAATATACTGACAGGGCCAAACTATAAAGATTAGCTGCGGAATGTCAAAATGGCTTTGACCTATGACAAATTGGGGTACGTCCTCACCGCTACGGCACCTGCTGTCCCTGGTCCCAAATCCAGCAATGCGGATAAGGAAATCCGCAAAACCTGGGATTTAGATTGCGCGAAAGCCAAGTGCATCGTGCTTGCCTCAATGAACAATGAACATCAGAGGAGGCACGAGGATATGAACCTAGATGGCATATTTCTCCATACAAAGGAACTTTATGGAGAGCAATCTCGTATAGCAAGATACGAGACCTCTAAGAACTTGTTTCGAGCGAGGTTGGCTGTCAGGTCATCGGTAGGAGAACATGTCCTAAAGATGATCGGCTATATTGAAGAGCTCGCAGACCTTGGGACAACTTTAGATAATGAGCTCTATACAGACCTTATTCTCCAGTCCCTTCCTCCCACCTACGCCCAGTTTATCCTGAACTTCAACCTTCAAAGAAAAGAAGTTGAACTTCCGGAACTCCTGAACATGTTAAGGAGTGCAGAGGGCACCTTGCAGAAAGCAAGGGAAACACCCGCTATGTTTGTTAGCGGTGCATCTTCTTCCGGGTCCAAGGCTAGGGCCAAAGGAAGGAAGAAGAAGGCCGCCACCAAACCTAGAGGAGGTGTTAGTAAGGTGGGAGGGAAGGGAAAGAAAAAGTTTGCGGTACCGGTAGTTGGCCAGGATGAGTGCTTCCATTGTCACAGGAAAGGGTACTGGAAGAAAGATTGCAGGGCGTGGAACGCCAAGAATCAGGAACCGAAGCAAGTTGTGGCTTCGACTTCAGGTGTGTTTGTAATTGAGAATTGTCTGTCGATCAACTCTACTTCCTGGGTATTGGATACCGGATCAGGATCTCATATTTGCAATTCATTGCAGGCACTGAGAAACCGTAGAGTGCTGAAGGAAGGTGATATGACCCTAAAGGTTGCTAACGGAGCTAGCGTGGGAGCTGCGTCCGTCGGGGATTATCACCTAGGATTGACAAGTGGACACATTTTGGTTTTACATAACTGTTATTTTGTACCAAGCTTAACGTGTGATATCATATCAGTTTTCTTGTTATCAAATAAAGGTTATGATTTCACGTTTGTAAGAGATGTTGTTAACATCCACCTTAATCATGGTTTGATTGGGTCCGGTACCCTAAATAACGGTATATATGTTTTAAACCAACTCCAAATTTTCAATGTCCAGAACACACTAAAAAGAAAGTCTCCAGATTTAAATAAAGCTTTCTTATGGCATTGTAGACTGGGTCACATCAATGAGAGAAGGTTGACTAAGTTGTATAGAGAAGGATATTTGGACTCGTTCGAATATCAAACTTATGACACTTGTCAATCTTGTCTCAAAGGAAAGATGACAAAGACTCCATTTACTGGACAAGGAGTAAGAGCGAGCGAGCTCTTAGGACTCATACACAGCGATGTATGCGGTCCAATGTCTACACATGCAAGAGGTGGTTTTTCCTACTTCATTACTTTTACAGATGATTTCTTTAGGTATGGACATGTCTTCTTAATGAAACATAAATCCGAGGCTTTTGAGAAATTCCGAGAGTATAAGAATGAAGTAGAAAACCAAACCGGCAAAAGTATCAAGACACTTAGATCTGATCGAGGTGGAGAATACTTAAGTGCCGAGTTCCTAGGTTACCTAAAAGAGAAAGGAATTCTCTCTCAGCTTACTCCTCCATACACTCCACAGCACAACGGTGTATCGGAGAGACGGAATCGAACCCTATTGGATATGGTACGATCCATGATGAGTAATGCTGAGTTACCACGATCTTTCTGGGATTATGCGCTAGAATCAGCGGCATATCTTTTGAACAGAGTTCCAACCAAAACTGTGCCTACCACACCATATCAGATATGGAGTGGAAAGAAACCCTATCTTCAGTACCTGAAGACATGGGGATGTCCAGCTTTTGTAAAAAAGCAGCATCCAGACAAGCTCGAGGCACGCTCAGTAGAGTGTAAGTTTGTAGGATATCCAAAGAACTCTATGGGATATTGTTTCTATTACGCAGAGGAACAAAAGGTTTTTGTTTCTCGTCATGCCCGCTTCTTAGAAACTGAATTTTTAGAAAATCAGAAAAGTGGGAGCGAAATAGAACTGGAAGAAATTCCAGAACCACAAACTGCTACTGAAAGTTTGGTAGAACCAGTAGTTCAAGAAGAACAGGACATTCCCGCACCCCTCCGCAGGAGTAGTAGGCCGTCTCATCCGCCTGAGAGATACTACGGTTTTCTCATAGATGGGGATAGAGAGGATTGCATCATAGATGATGATGAACCTACTGACTTCCAGCAGGCCATCTAGAGCGGCGACTCGGTACGATGGCTAGATGCAATGCGGACCGAAATGGAGTCTATGTACACCAACAAAGTATGGACTTTGGACTTTGCTCCAGATGGGGTAAAACCCATAGGATGCAAATGGATCTTCAAGAAAAAGATTGGTGTAGATGGACAGGTAGAAACCTATAAGGCTAGACTTGTTGCAAAGGGTTTTCGTCAAAGACCTGGTTTGGACTATGACGAAACTTTTTCTCCAGTGGCTATGCTCAAATCCATTCGGGTCCTTCTTGCTATTGCTGCCTTCCATGATTATGAAATCTGGCAGATGGACGTAAAGACGGCTTTTCTGAATGGAAATTTAGAAGAATGCGTCTATATGGATCAGCCAGAGGGTTTCAATCAGAGTGGGAGCAGCGGGAAAGTATGCAAGCTGCTTAAGTCCATTTATGGACTAAAGCAGGCATCGCGGAGTTGGAACATCTGTTTTGATGAGACAGTCAAAGAATATGACTTTATCAAAAATCCAGATGAACCGTGCATATATAGTAAAGTTGTAGCCAGAAGTGTCGTATTCCTCGTCTTGTACGTGGATGACATTCTATTGATAGGAAATGACATTCTTATGCTGCAATCTGTCAAAGGATTCTTGTCACACAGGTTCTCCATGAAAGACCTGGGTGATGCCTCTTACATTCTGGGGATCCGGATCTATCGTGATAGATCCAAGAGGATGTTGGGACTTTCGCAGTCCAGGTATATCGACACTGTACTGAAAAGATTCAGTATGGAAGATTCTAAGCGCGGTAATCTACCGGCTTGTCACGGAATCACCCTCTCGAAAGAGATGTCTCCCAAGACTGATTTGGAAAGGGAACGCATGTCTATTATACCCTACGCTTCTGCGGTAGGCTCTATAATGTATGCGATGTTGTGTACCAGACCAGATGTAGCTTACGCACTGAGCGTGGTAAGCCGGTATCAGTCAGACCCAGGGGAGAAGCACTGGATAGCAGTAAAGAACATTCTCAAGTACCTGAGAAGGACTAAGGAGATGTTCTTGGTTTACGGCGGAAAAGACCTCAGGTTGGAGGCCTTTGCTGATTCCGGCTTTCAGAGTGATAAGGACGATTCCAAGTCCATGTCGGGTTATGTCTTTACCCTCAATGGAGGGGCGGTGTGCTGGAAGAGCTCCAAGCAGGACACCGTTGCTGACTCAACGATGGAAGCGGAGTATATAGCTGCTTGCGATGCCGCAAAAGAAGCAGTCTGGATGAAGAAGTTCCTAACAGAACTTCAGGTGGTTCCTACCATAGTTGATCCAATACCTCTGTATTGCGACAATAACGGAGCTATAGCTTTAGCAAAGGAACCAAGGTCCCATCAGAAGTCCAGACACATCTTAAGGCGGTATCACCTGATCAGGGAGATCATTGATCGTCAGGAGATCGAGGTTCGGAGAGTTGCTTCTGAAGAGAACATTGCTGATCCATTCACGAAGGCCCTACCTCAGATTCAGTTCGAGAGGCTACTCGAGATCATCGGTCTACGATACGCCAGTACATGGCCCTAGTGCAAGTGGGAGATTGTTAGTGTTTATGCCCTAGAAGGCCATTACTGTATCATACTAGTTTGTATATTACTTAATGGAAGCTTGGGATATTCACATGTATATAACAGTCTTGCTAAACATGGTAGTATGCTACTTGGTTTTTCTATCTTAATATGTGAGTATACGTATTGATAGAACTCTTAGGATCTTGCTTGACTACCGGCGTTGTGATGGCAGTCACACTAGTGGGGGCTGGGTAGTCTACAAGCACATCCTTATTCAGGTCCCTAGTCGTTGGATTATCGAGACAGGGCATCGATACTCCGGAGTAGACTAGTGTGTACGCTTCTCATCCCAGTTGGGGAGATGGTCTGTCCCACAGCCGTCAGTACGTCGTACTGGAGATAGTATGCAGGTGCTCGTTGGGTTACGGGTACACCGGACAGGACTCACAGGGAACTGTTGGTTGGTTTTATACCAGTCGTCAGTGAACAGTTCCCAGGTGACATGAGTACAGCATAGTCCGCAGACTTGACACTGCTACTTCGCCTCGAGTGTGTCCCACTGTTCTTAGATTGCTACCCTACCATGGCTCAAAGGAGTCGTGCAAACAGGTAGCAGTTGGGTGCAGTCCCGAGCACTTGGAGGCAGTGGCGGTTAGACAGGATTCGTCTCTCCCGGTATTGGGGGTTGATATCGCGCTGTGTCAGAGAGCCATTACGCAAAATCCCTGGCCAGGGCAAGCGAGATTTGCTGGTAGGTTCCAGTAGTTTCTCAGGGTGTAATGGGCTTCGCTCCGACACGACTTATACCGCTATTAGGGGACTGACGCTTGCCGCCCCCCTAGGCCCGATATGCGATAGTCTTAGACGAACGGACCGGACTGTACGGAGATTGTCACATCAGGCTCAGTAGGAGTTCGGATGGGTTTCCTCATCGGCCTTCTTATCGACATCTACCTGGGGACCGTTACGTACAGCTAGTGCCGCTTGCGGTCTGTGGTTAAACCCACTGCCAGCGTAGTAGTCGAGTCTCTAGAGTCCCACACAGAGAGTTTCCCTACTCCAGGCGAAACGATATAGAGGTCGTATGGTTTTACGACAAGGGTTCGGACGCATACGTGTGTTTACACACGTACGACTTTTCGGACAGTTTTTACCAGTCGGCTTTGGTTTAAGCCAGTTACTGGTATCCGGTTATTGGATTTATACAGTCTAAAGTTTTTCCGTATTTTTGCGGAAAGGAGGGGCGTTTTCGTAATTGCGTGAGAAGCTTCTAGAAGATGGTGACTAAGGAGGTTTAGGTGGCATATACAATGAATGTGATTAGTGAGTCATATGGATGATTCATCCATGTCATTAATGCATCATAAATGCTTAATGACTCATGGATGTGAATCATCACTAGATATTATCAAGCATGGTTGTTAAATTCATTTTCTTTTCTTTTCTTGATAAAAGAAATGCTTGATATATATTATCATAACTCATTCTTCTCACTTCATTATTATCTTCACCTTCTCTCTCCTCAAGCTCTCCCTCTTCAAACCCTAATCCTCCCCTCTTATGTGTTGAGTACAAGGATTAGTTAGACTAATTAAACCATAACCCTCACTCTATATCACTTAGCTTCTTTGATTAGCACTTAAAGAAGGTTAGTTGCCTCAAGTTTAGAGGCTAAGCTTGGAGTAAAGCTCTCGGGTGGATCGTCTACTACTTCGAGAAGGCCGAGGAGGAGGAGGAGTTCGCAAAGACGAAGGACACGATTCGTTAGGTATAATCCCTAAACATAGTAGTATAGAACTTCTATGTTTCTTGTTAGTTATCGTTTAGCTTCGATTCGTGCGGTTAGTCGATGTTTAAGCAAAGAACAAGATCGTTTTTCATATTTCCGCCTCCCCGCAAGTCGTGGGGTGTTGTACATCGACTTACATAGTGGTGCATACTGTTTATATGGCATCCGGGAAAGAGGACAGCCGCGCTGCGACGGGTCACCGGCCACTCACCCGATCCATGACGAAAGCCCAAGAGCAGCAGCAGAAGCTCCAAGAAATGATGAATGCGATGGCCGCACTCACCGGGCCAAAAGAAAGCCCCGAAGCATCCTCGGATCAACGCCAGGAACAAGAAACTGACGCTGAATTCCTTCGCAGGATACTGGAAAAGAAGGATAAAGAGGCTGCGGAACAAGCAGCCAATATAAAGCGAATAGCCCTTCTGTTTCAGGATATGGTAGGTATGATGATCCAACAAGATCCTCCTGCTGAAGATCCTCCGATCGTCCTCGAAGATGACAAAGGAGAAACGTCGAATCTTCCACCGGCTCTGTCAACAGCCAAAGAGGATACAATCTCTAAAGCTGCCGTGGATGACTATATAGCTCAGCAAATACGAGTTCACCAGGCAAACGAAGCGGCTGAACAAGTTGTTAGAACTGGGCGACCGTATCCAGAGTGGTATGACCAAATCAGTTACCCGCCGGAATATACGATCCCTAAGTTCCATGTATACAAGGGGACGGGAAATCCGCATCAGCACGTCGCTCAATTCAGAGCCTTATGCGGCAACACTGGCGGCGATGATAAACTCTTGCTCCGCCAATTCGTCGGCAGCTTATCGGAGACGGCGTTCGAGTGGTACTCTGAACTCCCAAATGACTCTGTCAAGACATTCGCAGAGATGGAGTTTCTATTCACCCAGCGTTTTGCAAGCGCTAGCGAACGCACCTCAATCACGGCATTGATCAATGCCAGGGTGAAGCCTGCAGAAACTTGGGTCCAGTATGCGATACGATGGCGGAATCTATGGTCGAAGTGCGAACAACGCATCGAAGAAGCACCTGCGGTAGGCATGTTCGTGGGCACACTTGATCCGCAAGCGACCATCTCGCAATTCATGATGTTCTTCAGGCCGACCACCTTCCAGGCCTTGATCGACAAATTAGCCCAAATGGACCAGATGGGCCATGGACCGTTTCCTCCAAAACCGGACTCTCGAAATGAAAAGGGGAAAGGTAAAGCGATCGTCGTCGCCAATACTCAACAACAGCCGAGCCACTTAAAGCCAGTTGTTCGCCAAAACAATGTGCGACCACGCCCATCCCTCGAGGAGAGACTGGGACGTCCTTACTCGTTTCCTCAGAATAAAACAAGGAAACTGTTCGAACTGACAGTGCGCAACAGACTCATCAATCTGCCGAGTCCAAAACGTCCGTTGCAACCAGGCGATGTCAACGATCCCAATTATTGCCCTTACCACCAAGCGGTAAGCCACCCGATCGAGGATTGCTTCGTCTTTAAAGGATGGATCGAAGATCAGTACCTACAAGGCAAGTTCGCGCTGTCTGAAAAGTGGAAAGTAAACCTACCACAGCCGCACACTCCAAAGAAGACGGACACACCGGGGGAAACTTGTTCTTTTGTTAAAAAAGCTCCGTGGGAAATCGTGCTTTCAGCAAAGACCAAAAGAATGCTGAATGAGCTTCAGACATGCCCGGCGATCAGGTGGAAGAACCCGCTGGAAACCCAAATCACTGAAGGGATGCTGAAGCCGCGCCCAACTCCAAAGATCGGTGGTGATGGCCCAAGTACTCACACTCAGCCGTCGAAATCTTCAAAGAAGAAGAAGAAGAGGTCCAAAAAGCCCGTGAAGCCTGGCGACAAGCGCACGGACTTACAGAAACAAATTGACGCGCTGGAAGAGTACAATTAAAAGGCGCGGACTCCCATCACACTCCAAGAGTTCCTCAACCACGTCTTTCAGGGAGATGATGACAATGGAGAAGACTCGTCGGATGAATCTGAAGATTATGTGGCAAGCTGCCATGCGATCTCTCACTCATCAATAAATGACGAAAAAGCTCCTTACACAGAGAAGCTGGGGGCAGATCCTGAGCCAGAACTTCTAGGACCTTCAGACGAAATGATTGACGCATTCCTGAACGAAGCCCGTCTAAAAAGTAAAGCTGATCGGGAGCGCGAGATGGCCATATTTGAAAAAGCCAAACGCCGGCGACTGGACAAAAGGGTCAAAACACTCCCACTAGATCAAAATACATCCGCCGCAAATGAAAATAGGATCAAGACAAGGAAACGATTCGCCAAAGCCATATCGATGGGGATGAGGCTGCCCTCTTTCAGAGAAAATTCTCCTGGTGGTATACATCTTGATGAAGCGGACGTACATCCTAACTTCTGCTTATATCATCAGAAGATCGCACATCCTACTGAGGACTGCAACTCCTTTAAGTGTTGGTGGCAAGGGTATGTCGCTCACAGGCAACGCTTCAATAGGACAAAGCGTGAAGCTCGTAGACAGCGGAAGAATGCGACAGATGAGCATAAAAGAATTGCTGGCGATTGTCATAGGGTTGATCCCGAGGGACCGCAAGTTCTCACCTTCGAGAGCGACTCCGACAAAAAAGCAGCCCTCGGCCCTCTCTTCAAGGAATCCATCTCTAAAACGAAAGAATTGAGGAGTTGTGAGAGCATTCAGCCTTGCAATTGCATGATACCCGAAAAAAATCTCGGACCCGCAAGCAACGGTTCGAACAAAAAGGATAAAGGGAAGGGAAAAATAGCCCTCGTAGCCAACACTCAACAGCAATCGAGTGGCCCTAGACCGGTTGTTCGCCAAAACAACAAGCGGCAACCCCTCTATGAAAAGTTGAAACGTCCTTACTCGTTTCCCCAGGACGAAACAAGGAGGCTGTTCGAACTAGCAGTGCGCGACGGACTTATCACTCTATAGGAGCCGAAATGCTAGCTACAACTGAATGAGGTCAACAATCCTAATTACTGCCCTTACCACCAAGTATTGGGCCATCCGATCGAAAATTGCTACATCTTCAAAAACTGGGTTGAAGACCAATACCAACAGGGCAAGTTCGCATTGTCCGAAAGCTGGAAGGTGAGCCCGCCACAACCACATGCTCCGAAAAAGATAGATATGCCGGGGGCATCATGCTCATTCATAGAGAAAGCCCAACGGACCACTACGTCCTAAAACTGGATAATAGACCGAAACGTCATTAAACTAACAATGGACCACTATGTCCTAAAACTGGCTGTAGACCGAAAAGTCAGTAAACTAGAGATTCGCCTCAAATACGGCGACGGTAGACCGAAATGTCGTTAAACTAACGATGGACCACTATGTCCTAAAACTGGATATGGACCGAAACGTCCTTAAACTAACGGCGGAACGCAATGGCCTAAAACTTACAACTGACCGAAACGTCGTTAAACTACTCCCAACGCGCAGCATCTTCAGGCTGACGTGGTAAAAAAAAAACGGTACGTCCACAAGCAAAATGGGCACGGATGAAAACCCGAAAGGGCTCCGTGAGTAAAAACAGCAGGGCTACCGGCGAGTGTTCGTGAAAACCCGAAAGGGCGCGACCTCGTTAAAAAAAAGAATAAAAAAAAAGGTACGTCCACAAGCAAAATGGGCACGGATGAAAACCCGAAAGGGCTCCGTGAGTAAAAACAGCAGGGCTACCGGCGAGTGTTCGTGAAAACCCGAAAGGGCGCGACCTCGTTAAAAAAAAGAATAAAAAAATAAAAAGAACGGTATGTCCATAAGCAAAGGGGGCACGGATGAAAACCCGAAAGGGCTCCATGAGTAAAAACAGCAGGGCTACCGGCGAGTGTTTGTGAAAACCCGAAAGGGCGCAATCTCGTTAAAAGACACTTATAGGGTCCTCGCGACCTTGTAAGGAGAACCCACCTGCGTGAGATCCTTACGACTCACAAGGGAGCAACACACTTAGGGATCCTCACGATTCCTAAGGAGAAATTATACTTGCGAGATCCTCACGACTTGTAAGGAGAACTCTCTTATAGGATCCTTACGACTTATAAGAGAAAACACACTTAGGAATCCTCACGACTCCTAAGGAGAAAATACACCTACGAGATCCTCACGACTCGTAGGGAGAAAAGTCTTTATGAGACCCTCACGGCTCGTAAAGTTGAAAAGTCTTAAGTGGCAGATCCTACCCCTGTCTTCTAAGCCATCACTGCCCTGCAAAGAGGTCAAGATGGACTATCTATGAGCCACACATGCCAAAACTACATGCCACTGAAATGGAGAAGCTACTCATGAGCATATAAACTACTTCACTCCAGAGTAAGACATAAAGAAATGGAAGGGTGCGGCTCATGGAGTTAAGGGTTTGGAACTATATCCCTTAAGATTTGAGATTTGAGTCAATGACGACGCTTGTGTCCGCTCGTTATCTTCTCAGATCAAGATTCTGAAAGTGATACACCAACCCGAAACTGGTCATACGCCATGCATAACTCTGCACTACTTCACCCACGTACATATTTACGTGGGCAAAGTAGTGGGGGGCATTTGTTCCCGCCAAAAATTTCTACACAAAGGAGTCCAAGGTATCAAATGGCAGTGATACGCTTAAAGAAATGCGAACCAGTATCTTCCGGCCTATATTTTGATAAACTCCCAAAGGAGGAACTGTTAAATTCTGATGGTATTGGAAGCATCTCGAAAAACCCTTCGATTTGATATATTATGGGCCTCATAATTCATCCGGGATCAAAAGTTATGAGGTATTACGTGTCCACACGTGATGGGCTTTTAAGAACCCGCTGGAGGAGTTAAAAGATATAATAAAAACTTAGAAAAGACCCCAATGGGGCATCACGTGCTCACACGTGACCATGGGCCACGTGCAGACACGTGATGGGCTCTTAAGGCCTCTAAAATAATGAATAGAATTAAATTCTAAAATTTGTTCCCTGATTAAAAATCAGAAGTTACCTCAATGAGGTATCATGTGCTCACACGTGACCAATGGTCACGTATTGACACGTGATGGTTAAAACAACAATATGAACAAGCGGCTGTTAAAGGAACCAATTTGGGGGTCACGTGCTCACACGTGACCAAGGGTCACGTGCCAGCACGTGACAGGCTTTGAAAGCCTTACAGTTTAGTAGAATTAAAATTCTAAATTTCTCTAAAAAATCTTTCGAAATAGAATTAAAATTCTAAATTTCTCTAAATCTTTCCAAATGGAAAAGGATTATGGGAACCGTTGGATTAAAAATCCAAAGGTGATTAAATATCACCAATTTATGGAAAAATCTTGGACTTGGAAAGATTTCCCCAAATCTCACCGAAATAACAAACAAAATATCTTTTGGATTTAAAATCCAACGGTGGATAAAATTCACTGAATGATCTAAAGAATCATATTAATTATAAAATCAAATCAAATCTTTCAATGAGAGATTTGCTAAACAAATTGATTCTCTTCCTTCTCCTATAAATAGGAGCCAAGAAAAGAAGAGAAGGGATCTACCTTTTTGGGAGAGAAAAGAATAGAGAGAGGAGAATTTAATTCTCAAGAAGGAAGAAAAGAAAGGAGAATTTAATTCTCAACAAAGAAAACCTTAGGTGAGAAAAGGGAAAAAGATCAACTTCAAAAAGATAATTTAATTCTCAAAATTTAAGAGTTTAACTCTTCTACAAATAAAGAACTTAGTTCTTCTTCTGGTTGAAGATCTGTACAGAGCACATCTCCCCATAGAATGAGAATTTAATTCTCATCGGGTCGAGATCCTGCCATGCAGATCCTAAACTTAGAAGGGGAATTGAGTTTTGAGAATTTAATTCTCCCAAACTAATTGGAATTTAATTCCTACAGAATCATAATTAGGGTTTTACCCTAAATAAGAATTTAATTCTTTCGCAATAGAAGTTTAATTCCTCCAAAGTCATAATTAGGGTTCAACCCTACAGAGAATTTAATTCTTAATCCTACAGAGAATTTAATTCTCAAAATAAAATGAAGAGACTTAAAAGATCTCCATGCATGCAAAGGACTAAAGTCACATGTCCCCACGCGACCCCCTGAAAAGATCCCCAAAAATAAAGAGGAAATAGCTTTGAGGCAATGCCTCACGTGCTCCCACGTGACTCCCAAAACGCAGAAAGAAAAAAACAAAGGAAATGAAAGTTTTGGACGCTCTCACGTGTTACCACGTGACCCCTTAGCAAACGCTTTAATGATCAGCGCACAGATGACCATCACGTGCCAACACGTGATGCTCAAAATAAAAATATAAAAAGTGTTTAACACTTAATTGCAGAACGAGGAAAAAGAAGGTCTGGCCCCATCTCAGGCGCCTCACGTGACCCCACATGACGCTTTCCTTTCTAGTGTTTAACACTATTTTTAACATTTTGTCTTCAGTGTTTAACACTACTTTAAATGCATCACGTGGAAACACGTGACCGCCAGATATGTGCTAGTGTTTAACACTATTTTCAAATCAGCCTTAGCCCAAATCAGCTAAGCTTTCTTGAGACAAGATCTCTCCTTTGGTTGAATCCCAACTACATTCTTCCAAACTTGATCATTTCATATAACATTCAAAAATAAAATCCCAGAGCCATGATGAATGGTCAGTGCTCAGCCAAAGACAAAATGTTATCAGAACCCCCAAACTCTTGTTTAGCGTTGCTAAATAATGAGGGGCTGAACCCAGACAAATGTTTAATGGTCCAGCAAGGGGCCAACATTTCAAACACAGTTGGACTTAGCCCAAACTGGCCATAAGTCCTCAAATCATCTTGAACTGAGCACATCTGCTCTTTCAGCCAACTCATTGGTTCAAGGGTACATCTCTGAACTCCTCTGATATTTGTCGTTGTAATCCTTCAACGTCTTCAGAGAGGTGATGGGTCCCGACAACCATACATTTTATGGACCACTATGTCCTTAAACTGGTATTGGACCACCACGTCCATAAACTGGAATTTGGACCACCACGTCCCTAAACTGGAATTTGGACCACCACGTCCCTAAACTGGAACATGGACCATCATGTCCTTAAACTGGCAATGGACCACCACGTCCCTAAACTGGAACAATAGAGCCCCAAATGCTCTTTTGTCGGATCTAAACGATCCTGTTTAAGATGATCTTAGCCTCAAAAATGGCTAACGTATCCTTAAACTTTCAAACAGACTCTAGTCCCAAATCGGACTATAAATCTCCTAATCAACTCTGGCTCAAGGGTACATCTCTGAACTCCTCTGACATCTGTCATTGTAATCCTTCAATGTCGTCAGAGAGGTGATAGGTCCCGACGGCCATACATTTAATGGACCACTATGTCCCTAAACTGGAACATTAGAGCCCAAATGCTCTTTTGTCGGATCTAAACGATCCCGTTAAGTTGATCTTAGTCTCAAACTGGACTAACGTATCCTTAACAAACGTTTGAGTTGATCTTAGCCTCAAATATGGCTAACGTATCCTCAAACCAAAACCCCAAACCCAAATCTAAGAAAACACGGATTTGGACTAATCCACGTCCTACGGGCGACGACATAAATTGGTCTCCGTATACAATCCACGGGCAAACCACAAATAAAACAAACACACACGACACGAAGTGACCATCTGGAGAAGGAGAAAGTTGTTACCGCAATACGGTAGCGTAATTAACTGCAGGAGCTTGCGCCTGCAGGGAAGAGCGTCCCCACAATCAAAAACCCCTCAAGCGAGGGGGAATCTGACGAAGTCTGCTACATCGGACGCATCCGTTTAAACCTTCGATACATGGTGCCATAAATCAACTTGGCATCTTCGGAGAGGTAGACGGATAGCACCAATTAGCATCTGCCCCGAATCTCAGGCAAGACGTCATGTCGCGCCGTCTTTCGGAGGGGAACAGGAGGCGTGCAACAAAAGAACGTGATGCCGCCTTGGCTGTAGATGCAGGCTCAATCACCGCTCCCCCTGTCGCTATTCCTCCAGAGGATGCTCCAGCTGCCCTGTCTACCGCCTATAGACAGGTTGCACGCGCGGCTCGGGAAGAAACCGAAAAGCTTCCCGAAGGTAATGTAACGTTGAGTCTTTTTTATTAGGACTTGATCTTCAAATTCTTATATACCATATCCTGCAGAACCAAGTCCTGGTGATGAGATAGCAGGTGAGATGACGGTGACCACATAGACCGAAGCGGCTACTCTCTCTTGGGAGTCTGGGACTGCCCAAACCTCCGCTCTTTCTCCTTGTGGTTCCCTGCTATCGGCGGGCATCGTGAGTGTCACGACGGCCTTCGTCGAATCAGGGGACGAAGCCATGGGCGCCGAGACTACTCGTCTGAAGGAGAGCGAAGAAGCTGCAACGCCCGGTGATGCTTCCGTCGCGGTTTTGGCTGATGACCGGTCAGGTAAGTCTTGAGTCATTGTTCTCCTTTCATTTTACAATCCCATTCATTTTCTTCTGACGATTTTTGTTTGTAGGTGCAGTAAACATAGAAATTGTTCCATCTGAAGCACTTCCGGTCGCCGTCATGACGGTTGTTGTTCCCCCGCCTTCTCTTATGTCCTCCGAAATATTGGAAGGTATAGATTCGCGATTTATTTGGTTGAACTATGAACATCGTAACTTTGCAGGAGTCCTCTTTGATCATTTGTATCAGGTGCTGAACCCATATTTCTCCTTCCAGTCGGAAGTCACTCTGCCTGCTGGTGTCGGTGAGTATAGTTTTTAACCGACATCCTTTCCTTTCTTTTACGGGCAACCATGTCGTTGCTAATTCTTCTTTGAATTGATTGCAGCGTTACAAATTGGAGGAGGAGACGAGAGAATAGCTACGCCTCCGGTACTCCCAACTTTGCCACCTGTCGCAACCGGTATGGTAGACTCCATCGCTCGTGTATTTTCTTACCTCCCGAGTCGACATCTGACCATAATTTGTTTTGCAGCAATCGCACCGACCCCAGCTCCCTTCGAGTCTCGAATCCCAATGCCGGTAGGGCCCTTTTATAAACGCCTATCTTCCAGGGGTGCTGCGACGAGCCTGCGAATGTTGAGCGAGTTCATCGAGGATTTTGACACCGAAGCCCTCGCATTTGCTGCAGACTTTGCTTATGAGGTTAATCCCATGCTGGCGACGCTCGTGAACTTTCATGATGAAGGCGTCGTCAAGTCTTGGGTTAATTACTGCAGGAAGATCGAGGCCTTCCTGCATGAGATTGAGCTCAAGCGTCTCGCTCCTGAAGTATTAGTTTTGAACTCCCAGCGAGCTGCATAGGTTGAGTAGAGTGTTCCTTTCCTTCGACATTTTGAACAAGAGGCGACCCTTAGGCGGAAGGAACAAGAGGCGACTTCTAGCGATTCTGTCCAATTGCGTGCCCAGATCGAAGCAAATGTTGCGCAGCTGAAATCTATTTTCGAAAACCTCCAACGATGTTTTCTGACGGGCTGGTGCTGAGGAAGAAGCTTGGCCTTACTGAGCGGGTTACGCAGAGTCATGAAGCCACTCGGCGGGAAATGGATGAGAAGCTTTCATCTTGTTTGCAACAGCGGGCTCGAATTGAAGCGGAGATGGCCGCGACAGCTGATCATGAAAAGGAATTGAGAGGAGTGCGAGAGCGGCTTGCTGATTTGCTAAAAACGCCTCTTCCTCAGTAGCCATCTTTGTATCGATCGAAAATTTGTAATTTATGAATAACATGCCTTTATTCATTTTTTTTAATTCTTTTATATGATATATCTTGTACTCAATTGAATTTATGAATAAAAGACACACATTCTTTTTTATCTCCTATTATCGCTTTCTTTTCTCTGTTGTGTTGTTGGCATGTTACTCTAGCAAGTGTAGCATGTAGATGATAGATAACAATTTATCTTGAACTCTTTGTAGGGTAGCGATGGCTTAGGAAACAGGTTTAGGTCTGCTGCCTAAGAATTTTCAATTTTATGAGCCGTGAGGGTCTCATAAAGACTTTTCTCCCTACGAGTCGAGAGGATCTCGTAGGTGTATTTTCTCCTTAGGAATCGTGAGGATTCCTAAGTGCGTTTTCTCTTGAGAGTCGTAAGGATCTCACAAGAGAATTTTCTCCCTTACAAGTCGAGAGGGCTCGTAAGTGGTTGGTGGGTTAACTTGTTTCCGAATCGAAGCACTGCTCCGACGAGGAGATCACTGGTTGACGTATTTCTAAGGCGGGGTCACTTACCGACATGTTTCCGCGACGGGGTCATTTGCTGACGTATTTCCGCGATGGGATCATTGGATAACGTTTTTTCGTGACGGAGGTCACTGGCTGACGTGTTTCCGAGACGGAGGTCACTGGCTGACTTGTTTCCGCGATGGAGGTCACTGGCTGACTTGTTTCTGCGACGGAGGTCACTGGCTGACGTGTTTCCGAGACGGGGTCATTGGCTGACGTCTTTCCGTGATGGGGTCATTGGTTGACGTATTTCCGCGACGGAGGTCGTTTGCTGACGGATTTCCATGACGGGGTCATTGGATGACATATTTCCGAGGCAGAGTCATTGGATGACGTATTTCCGTGATGGGGTCATTTGCTGACGTGTTTCCGAGATGGGGTTATTGGCTGACGTATTTCCGAGATAGGGTCATTGGATGACGTATTTCCGAGACGGAGGTCGTTTGCTGACGTATTTCCGAGGCGGAGTCATTTGCTGACGTATTTCCGAGACGGAGTCATTGGCTGACGTGTTTCCGAGACGGTGTCATTGGATGACGTATTTTGAAGACGGAGGTTGTTTGCTGATGTGTTTCCGAGACGGGGTCATTGGCTGACGTATTTCCGTGACGGGGTCATTGGATGATGTATTTCCGAGACGGGGTCATTGGCTGACGTATTTCCGAGACGCGGTCATTGGCTGACGTATTTCCGAGACGGGGTCATTGGTTGACGTATTTCCGCTTTCTGCGGTGTCGGGGCTGACTCTAGGTTGTCTGTGAACTGTAGAGTCTTGAAACTGGGGACTTTGCCGTGGCCGTGATTGGTGGTGTCGCATCCGTGCCCTGCTGGCATGAGGAGGAACGCCGTTGTTGGTCTTCTGGGATGCAGATGTTGCTGTCGAGATCTGACTTTCCCTTTGACAGAGTTTGTTGGGACATGTGGTTCCCTTTTCGTTTATGCCCATGGATTGTATATAAGGGTCAGTATAGACTTACCTGCAGGGCAAAAGTTTCATTCTTTCATTTTTTTATTTCTTTCCGCGATACACTATCATTTCAGCTTTTTATATCGCGAAAGTCGCATTGCCCAATCATTTCGGCTATTTTTCACGGTGCCCAATCATTTCGACCATTTTTCTTTTTACTCGCTGCTTTTTATTGCGAGTTGCCCCATCATTTCGGCTATTTTTGTATGCATATCTTTTACTTGTTGATCTTGTTGCAAGTTGCCCTATCATTTCGGCTATTTCATATGCATTTATAGCTTGCTGACTTTTTGCTGCGAGTATGGAACTTGGAATCTGATGCCAATCTTAGCATCAGCATCGTTGCGACTGGAATATTTCCAGGAGCGAATTATCATTTGCCGTGAGAGGACTTGGAATTTGTTACCAATTCAGGCATCAGCATCGCTACCACTGGGACATTTCCAGGAGCGAATCATCATTTGCCCTTTTGTCGGTTCGAACAAAGGTGGCTTAGCAAACAGGGTTAAGATTGTGTCGACTAAGGCTTTTGATTTCATGAGCCGTAAGGGTCTCATAAAGATGTTTCTCCTTACGAGTCGTGAGGATCTCATAAATGCGTTTTCTCCTTAAGAATCGTGAGGATTCTTAAGTGTATGGTCTCTTATAAGTCGTAAGGATCTCATAATAGCATTTTCTCCTTGCAGGTCGAGAGGACCTACAAGTGTTTGTTCACCAAATGAGGACATTCCTCGTCATTGGTGGGACGCGGTGAGGAAATGATTATTTATGCCCGTGGATTGTATACAAGGGTCCGTATTGAACCGCTTGTAGGGAATTCTGGGAAATATGACGGCTTAAGAACATGTTCAGATCCATGTAGCTTAAGGCTTTTTGAATCTTATGAGCCGTGAGGGTCTCATAAGAGGGTTCTCCTTACGAGTCGTGAGGATCTCGTAAGTGTAATTTCTACTCAGGAATCGTGAGGATCCCTAAGTGCGTTGCTCCCTTGTGAGTCGTAAGGATCTCACGCGGGTATTTTCTCCTTACAAGGTCGAGAGGACTTTGCAAGTGTGCATAAATTTTTAACGAGTCTGCGCCTTTTCGGGTTTTCACAAACTCGCCGGTAGCCCTGCTGTTTTTACTCACAGAGCCCTTGCAGGTTTTCATCCGTGCCCATTTCGCTTATGGACATACTGTTTTTTTTGCGTCGGCCCAAGGATGCTGTGGTTTGTAGTAGTTTAAAGATGTTTCGGTCCGTCGTTAGTTTAGGGATGTTTTGGTCCGTTGTTAGTTTAAGGACGTTTCGGTCCGTTGTTGCCATTTTGGAGACAATGGTTTCGCTGGATACTACTTATAGAGTTTGGGCTTGGGAAGATAACGGCGGACATAGGCGTCGTCATCTATCGTTGACCTAGGTCGTGGCTCGTTAGACGTAGTATTTTTCCAGGAACCGGCCGTTTACTGGCCTGAAGGGTCTTTCGCCATGCATATTTATGAGCAAGTAAGCCCCATCTTGGTATACTTTGTCTATGATGTATGGGCCCTCATAGTTCGGCTCAAATTTCCCCCGTTTGGCACGATTGGGGATCATGGGTCTTTTGAAAACTAGCACGAGTTCGCCTTGGCGGAATGTCCTCGGCCTAGTTAATCTTTCGTATGAGCGCGTCATTCTTGCTTTGTAAGCTTCTAGGTTTTGCTGCGCCATGAGACGAGTTTTATCGAGGGCGTCGAGCTCCTCAACTCGAAGATGAGCATTCTCTTCGTCTGTTAACTCGTAATGAACCGCCACTCGTAGAGAGGGCAGCTCTATCTCCAAGAGGAGTACTGCTTCAGCGCCGAATACCAATGCATACGGCTTTGTGTTTGTGGCTATTTTGAACGTGGTCTGATATGCCTAGAGAGCTTCATACAGTCTCTCGTTCCAGTCCTTCTTATTTTTGGACACCGTCTTCTTTATGATCTTCATCAAGGTCTTGTTGAAAGCCTCAGCTAGACCGTTAGCTCAGGGATTAAAGACCGAAGAGAATCTCCAGTCTATATTATGCCGTTGTGCGAAGTGGCTGATTCTGTGACTTCTGTAGGTCGGCCTGTTATCGGGGATAATCCGTCGCGGAGTGCCGAACCGATAGATGACGTGTGTCTTGAAGAAATGGAGAATATTCTCCGTCTTCACTTCCCTTAGCGGTACTGCTTCTGCCCACTTGGAGAAGTAATCGGTTGTCGCCAATATGAACCGATGTCCTCTGGATGACGCCGGTTCGATGGGCCCAATTATGTCAGTTCCCCACATTTCAAATGGCCAGCTAGCCAATGTTGGATGTAACGGATTTGGATGCTGGTGGATGAAGTCTCCATGGATTTGGCATGGGTGGCACTGCTTCGCGTATTCAAGGCAGTCCTGAATTATCGTGGGCCAATAGTAGCCCATCCTTTTGATCTTCAGCTTCATCTTCGACCCGGCATGATGAGAACCGCAGAGTCCATCGTGAGTTTCTTGGACGACTCTCCTTGCTTCTTCCGGTCCCAGACATCTCAGCCACAGAGAGTCGAACGATCTCTTCTATAGAGTATCATTGACGAAGGTGAAAGACAGAGCTCGTTTCATGAGCTGATGTCTTGAGGACGCATCTTCAGGTGTTCGACGGGATTTGAAGTAATCTATAAAGACTTCTCTCCAATCCTTAGCCTTTTCCTGGTCTTCAATTTGCAGGGTCGTTTCCCCGGTCACTTCCTTTTCTTCAAACGACTCTAAAGATATTTCCGTTGGTTCAAGGACCCGACAACTTTGTACAATGATCCTTACGTCATCGAGGTTTTCGTCAGCCAGTTCTTTGACGTGTTTGGCTAATACATTCGCCTTGCTATTTTCTATACGCGGTATACTTTCTAGGACGTAGGAAGGGATTTGAGTCAATAATTGTTGCACTCTCTCACCGTACTTCACCAACTCTGGTTTGCACGTTTGATAGTCGTCGTTTACTTGACTAACGACCAGCTGGGAGTCTCCGTATATGAGGAGGTCTTCAATTCCCATGTCGACAGCGATCTTAAGACCTGCTATCAAAGCCTCATATTCTATTTCATTATTTGTCCTCGGCTCTGTTGGGGAAAAGGCAAAACGCATTATCCCTCCTTGCGGAGTCACGAAGATAAGGCCTACCCCCGATTTGATTATAGGGGTGTTGTGTTGTCTCTTCTTTATGGAAGATGCCCCATCAAAGTAGAGTTCACATCGGGTATCACTCCCTCCCCTCTCCCTGTCGATCATGTCAAACGCGTGCTCGTCCGGTAATTCACAATTTAGGGGTGAATCGGCAGGTATCGGATGCTCAGCGAGGAAGTCGGCGATAGCCTGGCCTTTCACTGCTTTAAAAGGTCGGTATGTTATCGAGAATTCCATTAAGAGTAGGGCCCATTTAGCGAGCCGTCCCGTTAGTATGGCTCTTGACACCAAATACTTGAGAGGATCCACTTTTGATATGAGATGAACCTCATGCGCCAAAGCAAAATGCCGAAGCTTCGTTATCGCGAAGATTAACGCCAGGCAGTGTTTTTCGATAGGGAGTAGTTGTTTTCTGCCCCCAGGAGAACTCGACTCAAATAGTAGAGGGCTCTCTCTTTCCCTTGGTCGTTCTCCTGCGCCCATAGCACGCTTAAAAAACCTTCGAGGGCGGTTGTGTACAGGATGAAGGGATTTCCCTTGACCAGAGCGGTCAGCACCGGCGGATTCTGCAGGTATTGCTTGATTTCATCCAGTGCGTTTTGGCATCTGCGATTCCAGACGAACGGTGCCCCCTTCTTCATTAAATGGCTGTAGGGGAGGCATTTGCCGGAGAGATTGGCTATGAACCGCCGGGTATACGCGAGCTTTCCTTGTAGAGACCGCAGTTGCTTGAGAGTTCTTGGCGGAGGCATTTCCATAATCGCCTTGATCTTTGACGGGTCTATTTCGATGCTCCTATGCCGTACGATGAATCCTAGGAATTTTCCCGAGGAAACTCTGTACGCTCATTGGAGATGGTTCATCTTCAGGTTGTATTTCCGAAGACGTTGGAACACTATCTTTAGATGCTCCCAATGTTCCTCGTGTGATTTTCTTTTCAACACGAGGTCGTCAATATAGCATTCGACGATTTCATGTATGAGATCATCGAAAATCTTTGTCATGGCCTTCTGATAGGTAGCGCCGGCGTTCTTCAGACCGAAAGGCATCACTTTGTAGCAGAATATACCCAGAGGAGTTCGGAAAGCGGTATGCTTCTGGTCTTCGGGATGCATCTTTATTTGATTGTACCCTGATGACCCATCCATGAAGGAGAAGACTTCGTGAGTGGACATGTTGTCTATCATTAGCTCGGTAACCGGTACGGGAAAATCATCCTTCGGACAGGCCTTGTTGAGGTCCCGGAAGTCCACGCAGATGCGCACCGTCCCATTTTTCTTTATCACTGGAACAATGTTGGCGATCCAGTCGGGGTATTGAACTTCTTGGACGAAGCCGGAGTCGATTAGCTTCTTGACCTCGGCGTTGATACTGATTTCAAGTTCGAGCCGCATCCTTCTTGGTGCTTGTTTGACTGGCTTAACGTCCGGGAATATCGCCGATTTATGCACAACTATTTCCGGATCTAGCCTCGGCATCTCGGAATAGTTCCATGTGAAGTAGTCTTTATACTGCATGAGCACGTTTTTTAGCGTAGCTACCTGCTCTTTAGACAGCAGCTCGCTGATGAAAGTTGGCCGCGGGTCGTTAGCTGTCCCCAAGTAGATTTTCCTCAGGTTGTCCACAGTAGTATGTATCCCATCTTCTAACTCTTTTGGCACCGGTGGAAATTCTGAGATCAACTCATCTTCATCCTCATTTTCGAAGCACCAGGAGAGGCCATTCATATTCTCGGGCACTCCTTCTTCTGACAGCGTTATCACGTGACAGGTACGAGATCGTTTTCAAAACCGATATTGATCTAGTTCTACTCTCGCTATATACGTTGCTTTTGGCACATGCTTTTGCGGTCGGGCTAACTTCCAATGTTGGATATAGCGAATCTGCCAAGCTGATATTGGTCTTCAACCCAGTTTTTAAAGGTGAAGCAGTCTTCAAGAGGATGTCCTATCGCTCAGTGATAGGAACAATAATCCGGACGATGAACTTCGCTTGCTTGATCGGGGTGCTTGGACTCCGGGAGCGTAATCATTTAATGTTTCACGACGAGGTCGGAGATCCTCCTTGTTTTGTCTTGAGGGAAGGAATATGCTCGACCCATCTTTTTCATAAGAGACGGATTCCGGCTGACCTTTTCTTGATCACGTGGCCTTTTGAATCCGTTTTGCCGCTGTCGAACGTTTTTTCCGTTCTTTGACTTGTTTTTGCCTCTGCGTCTCGCCTTTTTCTTGTCTTGGGGATAGATGGCGGGCTGACGGCGAAGGGCATCGTCATCCTCCATGGCCGGCCGAAGGAGGCGTTGCGTCTTGGCCTTTCCGTAAATGGTCATTTCGCGGCTGTAGTCGTTCCGAACCTTTTGACTCGCTTCCCTTATTTGCTTGTCCATCTGTTCTTCAAATGACGGACTCGGCATTTTTATGGAAGGACCGCGTTCTGGCTCAGTGTCAACGTCTTTTAAAAGAGCATCCTCTTCTTCATCAATGTCCTTTATGACATGGCAGTCATGGAATTGCTCCCGTTTCTCGGACTGGAAATATCCAAGCCCAATCGTTTCTATTTTTCCGTTGGGCAATTTTTGCTGAGTTCCGGGGACGTTCCAAATCCTGTTGTAGAACTGAGCTTGTCGAGAAGTCTGTTTGAAAGGTATGCCTTAGCATCTTAATAACCTTTTCAATCCCTCGGTATAATATCTGGGCAGACAGATCGGTTGGAGCCTATCGAGCATAGGATCGGCACCATGCCAGACTTCTCTTTCGACTTTAGTCTCCGTGGATCGATAGAATAGGATCACCTCTTCGCCCGAGAGGGACGTAAAACGTCTGCAACTCTTGCACGCTATATGTCTCCAGCGCATCAAGCTCTCTGTAGTGTCGCCACGGAACCATGGCGATTTGCAAACTCCGGTCTACTCCAACGAAGGTTTGCATCGACGGGCGGACAGAGAATACGACGTTGGTTTCATCTTCGGAGTCGCTGCCAAAGACCAAAATCGGAGCGGACGGTCCGGGTTTATCATTCCGCCTCTGAGGCTGTCCCGAGTAGACTATTTCTTCATCCTCCTCGGTATCGCTTCCAAAGGTAGGAATGGGAATGACGGGCTTCTGTTTAAGCTCCGGCTTATGACACTTCTCCATGGCTTCGAAGTCTGGCAGGAAGTATTTGGCGTCTTCATATTTTCGGACTTCGTTCATAGAGAATGGGTTTAGCTCTCCCATAACGGTGTACTCGAGGCCGTCTTTGAAATACTTCATACACTGATGTTGTATAGAAGGGATAACGTTATATTCGTATAACCAAGGCCGACCAAGTAGAGCGTTGTAGCAAGTCTTAGCGTCGATGACATGAAATTTGATGTCTGTGACGAGAAGTCCAAAGCGCAATGTTACTATCACGGACCCGAGCGTCTGCGATGACTGCGAGTCAAATCCAGAGATAGTGATTTTATATCGGGATAAATGCTAAACTCTCATGCAGCTTTCTTTTAGCACCCGCACGTTGAGAAGGTTGACAGAGGACCCGTTGTCAACAAGTATTTTCCCTATTTTGATGTCATGGCAGTATCCAGTGACATATAAAGGGCGGTTGTGGTCGCACGTACCAAGGAGAAGATCCTCGTCGTTAAATGTAATGTTAGCCGTGTGGACTTCTGCCAGCTCATCTTGCATTTTCTTCTCTGCGATGAAGGCCTGGAACTGATTGGGCTCTTGTAACGCCTTGACCAAGGAATCCCATACTTCTTTAGACAGAAAGAGGGCATCCAGTATGCTTAGTTGTGAGGGTATCTTCCTCAAATGCGCTAGGATATTGTAATCCACTTTGCTTTTCTTAGGCGGGTCTTTGGCTGCGAGCTCTTCGACGACCCCATCATCGAGGGCAATCTCCTCATGGATTTTCTCCTTCCCTTTGTCTTTTCTGTTTGAACCTTTGTTTGAAGGTCCGAGATTCTTTTCAGGCAATGTACGATTACGCAGCTGAATGTTCTCGCAGTTCTTTATCTCTTCTTCTCTTCCAGAGGTGGATTCCTTAAAGAGGGGGTGAAGGGCCATTTCTTTGTCAGAATCGCTCCCGAAGGTGAGGACTTGAGGTTTCGGTCTTGTCAGGGTGGCATCCACCATGTGACAGTTACCAGCTGTTTTTTTACGTTCATTGGTCGTGCTTCTCTGTTCCCAACGAGCCTTGCGCTTTAATCGCTTGACGTGTTACGGTGGGCAACATATCCCTGCCATCAGTTCTTGAAGGCGTTATACTCTTCAGTAGGGTGCGTGATCCTCCGATGGTATAATCAGTAGTTTGGATGTGCATCCGCTTCGTCAAGGTGTATGCTGTCAGGAGTATTTCCTTTAAAAGGTGGCAGCTTCATTCCCATTGATAGGGCCTTAGCGAACCGTTTCCTCGTCTTAACCCTACTTCTGTCTGCCACGGGCATGCTTCGATCTGGTTGGAGTGCTTCAACCTTTTCATCCTGTCGCCGACGTTTGGCTTTTTTGAATATGGTCATTTCGCGCTCTCGATCAACTTTGCTCCTTTGACTGGCTTCGTTCAGTAACATGTCAATCATCTCGTCTGACGGTTCCAAGAGTTCCAGTTCTGGATCTGCCCCCAGTTTCTCTGCATGAGGAGCTCCTTTGCCTTTTATTGACGAGTGAGAGATCATGTGGCAACTCGCCACATAATCCTCGGGCTCTTCTGAAGAATTGTCTCCTTCATCAGCGTCGTCGTCTTTATTCTCAAGAACACGCTTGAAGAATTCATCCAATGTAATTGGGGTCCGTGCCCTCTGGTTATATTCTTCCAATGCATCGATATATTTCTGCAAACCTGTATGGTTGTCGTCGGGTTGGACAGGCTTCTTGGCATTCTTCTTCTTCTTTAAAGACTTCGGAAGCTTGGCCCAAAGGTTCTGTCCACCATCACCAACTTTCAGCGTTGGGGGCGCGGCTTCAGAATCCCCTCAATAATCTCAGGCTTCAGCGGGCTCTTCCACCTAATCGCCGGACATGCTTGAAGGTCCTTCAGCATTCTTTTAGTCTTAGCTGAAAGGGCCACCTCCCATGGGGCTTCCTCTATAAGCGATCATGATGCCCCCGGCGTGTCCACCTTTTTAGAAGCGTGCGGTTGTGGCGGGTTCACCCTCTAGTTTTCGGACAGCGCGAACTTGCCCTGTTGGTACTAGTCTTCGATCCAACTTTTGAAGATGTAACAATCTTCGATTGAGTGACCCAATATTCAGTGGTAAGGACAGTAATTGGGGATGTTAACGTCGCCTGATTGCGTTGGGCGTCTCGGCTCTGGCAGAGTGATGAGCCTGTTGCGCAGCGCTAACTCGAATAATCTCTGCGTCTTATCCCCAGGGAACGAGTAAGGGCGTCTCATCTTTTCTCCGAGTGATCGCTGTTTATCGTTTTGATGAGCAACTGGTTTCAGGCCACTCGGTTGTTGCTGAGCGTTGGCGACGAAGGTCGCTTTCCCTTTCCCCTTTTCATTCCGAAAATCTGTTTTCGAAGAGGACGGCTTATGGCTCATCTGGTCCATTTGGGAGAGCTTATCGATCAAGGCCTGGAAAGTGGTCTGCTTGAAAAACATCATGAATTGGGAAATGGTCACCTGTGGGTCGAGGGTCCCCACGAACATGCCCACGGCAGGAGCTTCCTCTATGCGCTGTTCACACTTTGACCACAGGTTCCGCCACCGAATGGTGTACTGAACCCAGGCTTCTCCCGGCTTCACTCTAGCGTTAATTAGTGCGGTGATTGGGGTGCGCTCGCTAGCGCTTGCGAATCTTTGTGTAAACAGTAGCTCCATTTCCGCAAATGTCTTGACAGAGTCATTCGGGAGTTCGGAGTACCATTCGAATGCTGTCTCCGACAAGCTGCCAACAAACTGGCGAAGCAGCAGTTTGTCGTCACCCCCAGTATTACCACACAGAGCCCTGAATTGAGCAACGTGCTGGTGTGGATTACCCGTCCCCTTATACACATAGAATTTGGGTATCGTATATCCTGGCGGGTATTTAATTTGATCGTACCAACCCGGATAGGGTTGTCCAGTCTTGACGATTTGGCCAGTGGCTTCGCTCGCCTGGTGAGCCCGTATCTGTTGATCTATATAGTTGTCAAGGGCGGCTTTGGAGATGGTCTCTTCCTTGGCTGCTGATAGAGCCGGAAGAGGGTTTGATGTCTCCCCTCTGTCATTTTCAAGGATTATTAGAGGGTCTTCAGTCGGAGGATCCGGCTGTATCATCATCCCAACCACATCTTGAAACAGAAGCAACCTTTACTTTATGTTAGCCGCTTGTTCCGCGGCCTCTTCGTCTTTCTTCTCGAGCATTCTTCGGAGGAACTCGGCGTCAGTTTCCTATTCCTGGCGCTGCTCCGACGACGTCTCCAGGCTTTCTTTCGGCCCAGTGAGCGCGGCCATCTTTGTCATCATCTCCTGGAGCTTCTGCTGTTGTTGCTCCTGAGCCTTTGTCACAGATCGGGTGAGTGGTCGATGACCCGTAGAGATATGGCTATCATCCTTCTCGGAAGCCATGTAGATGGTGTGCACTACCATGCCCCCAGACTTGAGGCGTTTGGATTCAGCACCTTTGAGATTTGTCGCAGACACAGGGATCTTCTCCGGCCTTCTCCTTTTATGGGCGGTCGAAGTTGAGGGGGCCGTTGCAGCGGGCACCCATGTAGATGATACCTTCCGTGGCATGGCGGCGAGATGGTCCCCCTCCCGTCGACCCTTCATTTTCTTCTGTCGGCGGGAGTAGTCTTGGTTAATTACAGAGTCTTTGACTTTTTGCCAAACCCTGTGGATTTTGGAGAATAGCCGCTGAGGGGGCTGTTCCGGCTTTGCCTTTGTAATGTTCTCTACAGGTGGAGGAGATATTTTTAGCACGGCGGTCGGATAGTTCTTGCGCACCCTCTTGAGTGGTTCAAAACCGTTCCCAGTTGGAACAACAGCATCAACTTCCACCGTTGGAGCTGGTGGGGTAAGTCCGGAAGGGGAACTGCCCCCAGCTTTCCTCACTCGGCGCCAGTAGCGACGTTGAGTATGTCTTGCAGACGGTACTGTTTCAGTTACGGGGGTGGCTTCATCATGCCCTCTGTTCTGGTGAAGGGTTGCTGTTGGTGCCAGCCTATCGAAGACAGACATCCGCTGAGAAGAAACGTCCAACTTGTCGAAGACTGACCCTTGGATAGGGGAAGCCGCTTTGGTGACTTCGCCTGAAGCGGGAGTTGGAACGAGCAGTCTTGTGAAGACCGATCCTTTAGCAGGAGAAGCCCCTTTTACGACTTCGTCCGTCGGAGTTGGAATGTCTATCCGCTTCGGGATAACTCCCTCGGGTATTGCAGGCTTCTTCACGGGCCCGCTTGAGCTTTGGCCTAGTCTGTTAAAGACCGAGGCGTTGGACTTGGACAACCCGTTGAGAGGGGCCGTTGTGGTGGTAAGCCGATCAAAGACCGACTTCTTTGGAGCCTCCTGCGTCGGCATTGGAGCATTGAAGCTCATTGGCGGGAGCATGGTCCCGAAGAACAACCCAGTGGTGGCTTGTGTCACCTGTTCCACCGGCATTGCAAAAATGGAGGCCGCTTGGGGCCCGTAGGTTACACCTCCAGATGGGGCGGAGCGGGAGTTGTTGTTGCAGTTGGTGCAGTTGGAGGCCATTTTCTCTGCACAGGAGCAAGACACCAAATCTTAGTACCTCGAATCCAGGGGCAACCATATTAAACCGCGATTCGTTCACGAACACGACACACGAAGTGTGGAGTGGAAAGAGGAAAAGGTCCCACAGGGCGTGACAGAATCTGTTCGCCGCCGAAAACCAGGAAGACAAACGTCTTGCCTGAATTTGTGGGCAGATTCTATTTGGTTTTATCTGTCCACTTCTCCGAATTTTCCAAGTTGATTTATGGCGCCGTATATCGGAGGTTTAGACAGATGCGGCCGTTGTAGCAGACTTTGTCAGATTCCCCCTCGTGTATGAGAGGTTTTTGATTGTGGGGACGCTCTTCCCTGCAGGCGCAAGCCCTTCCAGTTAATTACGCTATCGCATAGCGGTAACCACTTTCTCCTTCTCCAGATGGTCACTTCGTGTCGTGTGTGTTTGTTTTATTTTTTGTTGCCCGTGGATTGTATACGGAGACTAATTTATGTTGTCGCCCGTAGGGCGTGGATTAGTCCAAATCCGTATTTTCTTAGATTTGGGTTTGGGTTTGTTTTAAGAATCGTTAACCTCACTTGAGATTAAGATCAACTTAAATGCTTGTTAAGGATACGTCAGTCTAATTTTAGACTAAGATCTACTTAACAAAATTTTGGGATCATTTAGATTCAACGAAAGAGTATTTGGACTCTATCGTTTTATTTTAAGGACGTTGCGGTCCATTGTGTTTAAGGACATCGTAGTCCATGAGGTTTAAAGACATTGTAGTCTGTATGGTCTAAAGACATCATAGTCTGTAAGGTTTTGGTTTACCCGTTTGGGGATGCACCAAAAGTTATTGGTTATTGGGACCCTCTATCTCTCTGAAGACGTTGAAGAATTACAACGACATGTATCAAAGGTATGAAGAGATGTACCCTTGAACCAATATTGGTTGGGAGATCTATAGTCAGGTTTGGGACTAAGATCAATTAACGAGATTGTGAGCACATGGGCTCGGTTGATCTGAATTAGGGACTTGCGGCCAACTTGGGCTCAGTCCACCCAGTTTTGAATAAAGTGTTGAACACTTGTTTGGGCTCAGTCCCTTTTTTATTCAACAATACTGAGCATTGATTTGGGTTCTGACACCCCTTTTTTTGTCTTTTATTGAGTGTTGAACACTTTTTGTAGCGCTGGGGCTTTATTTACAGAGCGCTTTGTAATTCCTTAGCGCCCACGTGAGGAGCACGTGGAGCGCTTGACGATGAGCGCCAGACTTGGAGCGCTAAGGCGCTTCTTATAAAATAGCGCCCACTCGATGAGCGCGTGGAGCGCTGGGCGCTAAGCGCCAGACTTGGAGCGCTAAAGCGCTTCTTTTAAAATAGCGCCCATATGAGGAGCGCGTGCAGCGCCGAGCGCCAGACTTGGAGAGCTAATGCGCTTCTTATAAAATAGCGCCCACGTGAGGAGCGCGTGGAGCGCTTGGCGCTGAGCGCCAGACTTGGAGCGCTAAGGCGCTTCTTAGGCGGCTCTGATCAGTTCTGTGCTCTGAGAATTAAATTCTCGGTTTATACGAGACTCTGTCTCATGGATCTAAAAACTGAGTTCTTTTTTTATGAGGAGATGCTATGATCTGATCTCTTTGTTTTTGTGAAAGACTTTGTCTTATAGATCTGTGATCTAGAAAAAGAACTAAGTTCTTATGATGTGAGAGTTAAACTCTCAAATATGGAGGAGATGTTATGATCTATTTTCTTTTTATTCACCTTGAAGAAGGTTCTTATTTTTAGAGCTTGCTCTTCTCTTTTTCTTTTCTGAGAACTTGAATCTTATAGGGAGGTTTCTCTCTTTTGTTTGTGAAAGACTTGAAGTCTTGGGTCCTTTATATAGGGGATACTGATTTGTTGAATCAGTTAAGAAAATCTCTTATTGAGAGATCTTTGATAGATTTGGGGATGTTTCCCACCATTAGATCTTTGATCCAAGGGCCTATGTTTTACATAAGACATTTTTCTTGTTTTTAAAAAGATTGGGAAAATATTTTTCCATATAGAACTTATTCTGTATCTTGGTGATTTTTAATCACCATGGAATCTTTGATCCAATCGTGCTCTGATTCACAGAGCACAATTTTTCTTGTTTGGAAAAATTTGAGGAGTATTTCCTCAACAGAATTTTATTCTGGTAATTTGATGATTTATCATCTTCGTTGGATCTTTGATCCAAAGGTTGAGAACATTTAGTTCTAGCGCTGGCGCTTTCGTACTGCGCACGTGAGGCGCTACCTCAGAGTCTTGACTCTTAGCGCTGTCGCTCTTGGCGCGAGCGCTCTCGTGCTTTGCACATGAGGCGCTGCCTCAGAGTCTTTAGCACTGGCGCTCTTGGCGATAGCGCTCTCGTGCTTTACACGTGAAGCGCTGCCTCAGAGTATTTGACTCTTAGCGCTGGCGCTCTTGGCGCCAGCGCTCTTGGCGCCAGCGCTCTCATGAGGCGTTGCCTCAGTTCAAATTTCAAATTTTGAATAGAGGTTTGCCCTCTGATTGGGGAAAACATTCCTTTATATTTGTCGTACAAGTGGGTCCCATCAATACTGAGAACGGGACGACAATAAGCAAAACCATCAATGGCCGGTCCTAATGCCCAAAACATACCACTAAATAATCTTATTCCTTCTGTATTTGAAACGTCGGTTATTATCTTGAAGACAGTCCCGAAATTAGTAGCTTTGATGGCGGTAAGAAATCGTGGCAAATGTTCATACGAATCCTCCCAATCTCCGTATATTTTAGACAATGCCTTGTTCAACGCATTTCATGCCTTCATATAATTTATTTCAATGAATAATGTATCTTTTATAAGAACTTGAATCATTTTGGGGGTCAAATCGACATCCACTTTCACAAAAGACAATATCCTGTTACATATGAACGTAGAAGTGGCATGTTTATGATTTCAATTCACTACAGGATTCACGCAAGTATGATTACCCGCATACTTCTTTATCTTCCAGAATCATGTCAATGATTTCTTTGAGATATATGCATGAAGCATCCATGAACAGTTCGCGTCTGTTTTACAAACGACGGTGTACCTCGTCGTGTTAGTCTTGATTAGTTTAAAAAAAACTCCGTGTTTAATTGACCAAACACCGACTACCTGAATTAATTTCTCCTTATTCTCGAACATATCGACCGCCAAAAACCTATCCGCACGAAAGTTGACATTCTCTATTACCGATATAGATAACATGTGAACATCTGTCATGTTATCGGTAAGTGGATCTTCAAATTCAACGAAATCATTGTTAACACATGAATTAGTAATCCACTGCCTATCATTCTCATCAGTAAGGACATGTGCAATTTGCATGCTAGTTTATGCTTGAATCTTGTCCCCATCACTGGCATCATCATCATTGCTTTCATCTCCATTATGTTCCAACACCGTTTGATCCGTAGCAGGTACATCGGTTGGATGCACGGAACCAATATTAAGGACTTGCATGGTACTCGATGTTCTGGCTTCATACTGACGAAATCCCAATCTATCGTCTACAAACGGTGTCCATCCCGTATTGTATGACTGTATGTGCTCAGTATTTTAGGGCATAATATTGAAGCTGAAACTCGGCATTGGCATGCAATTAAAACCGATGTTTGGACCTGACATGCAATTATAACTGGACAGCGGTACATAAGAACTGCATACAAATTTATGAATACTTAGTAACTACAACATACCTCCACTATCAATAAATAGTGATCCGCTAAAAGTATATGCGGTATAAACATATGCAAGGTAATACTTCATAAACTGCCAATTCACCGGCGTCCTGCTTGATGTGCCTTCACCTACGTAACTTTGATCTATATACCGTTCATCATTGGTGGGAGACATAAATCCGGTAGAATTAGAATTCATATTGAGCATGCGTGTCATTTCTCATTGCGGGTATTGCTCGGATGCTCGAAAAGAAGAATCAGACATTTCAGAATAAAGTTCGAGCAGTTGAGCGGACGTCAATATCTCTTTCTTCACAAACGGCTCGATCGATTTCAATTCCGATGCAAGCATGATTTGTTATCATCATTATCGGATACTTCAATGGCGGTATATTCATGTTCCGTCGGCCATTTGCATATTAAGGAGATATTGAACTCTAACGGATTGATTTTGGTAGCTTTGTATACTACTTGGCATAGTTCGTTGTATGTGCTAGACTTCTTGACTCTAATTATTTTAGTTTTTCCACCGACATATTCAGAAATATTATTTTTTCCAATCGTTAATTGGTCATCGAAATAACAAACTAGATAGATGTAATTATCCGTCATTTTCCCACCTGCCAGAAATATTGGCACGTTTTGAGAGTTCTCATCAAACAATCTACTTATTTATCTTCACAATTATAATCAACTAATTATATAAAATTACAATAAAATCCATATTTATAGCATGTAACAAGTTGCAAGAACTTGTATCTTATTCATTGATCCGTCACAAGTAAAATCGGGGAAACCCCCTAATATATACCAAATTTGTTCAATTTGCTTACCCAATATGAAATTTTAACCGCATTTTTAAAAATTATTTTAAAATAAAATTAGGGTTTAACTAACCTTCGAGATGCTCACAGTGGGAATGATGATGGCGAGGATGAAGGTGATCGTTCGTCCGTGAATTCCTCTTAAATCTGAATCTGCACAAGCAAGAGATTGTGAGATCGAGAAAACTGAGTGGGCGAGAGAGATGAGAGAGAGCCAGAGGGAGAGAGATGAGAGAGAGAGAACAGAGGAGGCTCGGGAGGAGGTCGGAGGAGGGAAAAGAGGAGGCTCGGAGGGAGGTTAAGTGAGGAATGAGAAAAGATAGTGTCGGATTGATATAAGGAGGGGAAAGGGCACACTTTCAAAGTGCGCCCAATTATTTTGGACTAAAATATATGGGCACAGCTTGAATCTGCGTTAATTACATTTGTAATGGGTGCAGTTTGAAACTATACCCATTTATATTTGTATGTGGCGCAGTTTCCAAATATGTTCCATACAAATGTAATGGGCGCAGTTTAAAAATGTGCCCATTACAAATGTATTGGACGCAGTTTCAAACTGTCCCTAAAAAAATATTTTTTAATTGACGCCAGCGTCAGCTACATTTGTATGGGGCTGACGTGGCGTCTATGTGGCAGAAAATGATCTCTTTTTTTAATTATTTTTGAAAGTGCTTTTTTTTATAATTATTATTTTAAATTGGTTTACTATAAAAAAAAATTGTCCTTGCAATAAAGCTAAGAACTTGGGTAAAGTTTGTAGCTTAGTGATAATTTTGTGCGATTGTTATTTTAGTTACAAGCCTGGTGAAGAATTCGAAGAGGATACAAACGATCCGCTAGTTGATATCTCGTTGACAGACTCGAGAGCTGTGGCTTATTCAATGGCCAACTAAAGATGTAATTGCATTATTGCCGTGTTCATGTTATCTGTATTTTGGGTTTAAATCAGAAATTGATTTAATTTGATGGAAGATTTTTTTTTATATAAATTTTTTTTGATGGTTATTTAGTTGACACCTAGTGATTTCCATGGGAAAGAGCTGGATCTCAAGCTTCATCGTGACGGGAAGCTGGGGAGTTTAGAGACCACGTCTGGTGAGATGCGAAGCATTACCCCCCTCTTTTTTCCTTTTCAAGTTTATAGGGTTAATTGCACAAACTTCCCTGTAATCACTCCATATAGAACTTATACCCCCTCAAATGATTTATTAGGGCAAATACCGTCTGTGCACATTAATAAAAAAATGCTCAAACACACTCAAATTCTACTCAAGACAACTTAAATGATTGTATAATCTAACTCTAGAACTTATTTTGTCCTTTTTTTATAGTAGAATTTGTGTTTTTTTAAAGTTTTGATCCATTAACAGAGCGGGGGTTTGCGCTAATAAATGACACCTGATGTTAGTGCTATACGGGTAATCTGCATGGGGATTTTGTGCAATTAGTCCTTTTAATGAGGTGTTGTTTGGTTCAGTGAAGTGGGGTCACTTATTAGTTCCCCACTACGACAATCTTAAGAACTTCACAACTCATTGTATTGTGTAATCCGTATAATCAAGCCAACTTAGATCAATAGATGGACATGTAGATCACAAATAGCCCTCATGAATAGCCAAACATATAACCGAGCCTTGAAACATTTGCACAATAAGCCTATAATTGTCTACCCTTTGTATATTTGGTTTGCCAATGCACTTGAGAAGAGTCTAAACCAAGATATCCGATTGGAGCAATAGTGTTGTAATCCCTTGGGCTAAGCTTTCAAATTGGATGCGCCAAATGTAGAGAGTGCAGTGTATTCACTTTACCGCATTCTTAGTTTGTCGTCTCTCAGAAACAATATTCTTACTATGTTAAATTTGTTGACGAAGGCAAGTCAATGGAATGCTGGTTCTTTCTCTATCTATTAGCTGATACTCAATGTTATGTTCTAAAAATTTATGATTTTTCCCGATCTTTTCCTGTAGCTTCTGTAGCTATCTGAATGTGTTGATTCTGTAGCTATCTGAATGTGTTGATATGTTTCTGATGCTTCATTTATTTGCAATATGACATGGAAATCATACAATATGGTTAGGTTTGCAGCTCAAGCGCCTGATGCTGCTGTTTTACTCCCTACATCCGAGTCAAAAGTTGGTGCGCAACTGTCTTACCCTTTACATATTATATATTCATTTGATTGATTCTCTGCTATAACAACACATTATCAATGTTGTTGATGTCGAAATTGGGGCAACCTGTACGATTTCTGTGTTGCTTTATATCACGGATCATGATTTTTCAATCTGTTTATCCATAAATCAACTATCCATGTGGACCAAATCATAGGATGCTTCCTTGATTTAGTTTTTCTTTATCTCTTTAGATCTTTGCTCTGCAGTCAAGAACATACTGATTTGAGAAAAGTTGAATTAGTCTGCTATACAAGCCGATTAATACTTCCAAATTTTAGAAGATGAGCTAACAAAGTTAGTTGTCTCATCTAATGTTATCTATACATTTTGGTATTTAGTTTATCAATTAGCAAATCAATGGCGAGTTCTATTTGATTTGGCACCTGAATTAAAGTTCTTTAATTACCTTATCGAGACAAAGGCATTTTGATTCTTTTAATTAAAATGAGACTGTATATCTGATTACATTGGCCTTCCCAATAAGAAGAAAAGCTACATGCCAGTTACAATGATATGAATGAATGCAGAATGATAAGTGCTCTATTAGGAGTGGCAAAGTTGTAGTTTATGGATAAAGGCTGGAGGTAGAGGCCAATACGAACATGGATAGAATCAGTCAAGATAAAAATATGTTAGTTAATTTAATCGGGAAGATGATTCTGAAGAGAGCTGAATGGAAGAAAATGATTTATGTAGCTGATTCGTAAAGTCTGGGATAATTATATGGCACAACAACACCACATTAAAAGAAGGGGAAAATATTAAAAACATCTTTTCAGTCTCGTTGTGTTCACACAAGTAAACAGATATCTACTTGTTACAATATGAAGCTTTTGAGTATTTAATAAAACAACCGACAGCTCTCACCTTCTTCCCCAAATTACATGATTGTGCTATGAGACAACATAAGCTAATGATCATCAAAGATGCTAAAAGTAAACACATTCCTTGAAGAACTTCTGCATATTATATAGTGGCTCAATTGTTTATCTGTATTCAAGCTAGCTTACATCTATACACTATAAAACTTAGTCATATGATACCGACCTCATGTGAAATATTGTTAGGCTTTTTATCTTTATAAGATTAAACTATTAATGCTAGGTATACTCAATTAATGGATAGCAAGATGTGTTGTTCTGATTGAGTTCTTCCTGCCCTCCGATATTTGATGCTTTTTTATTCATTGATATAATATTTACTCCCATTTTTTTTGGTATTAATGAACCATTGCAGTTGGAAAATTTTCTCGCCGAGTTTGTTTACGTCAATATCCGGAGCCTGAAGTGTTCGAACAGCCCATTTTTATTAATCCCAACCGTCGAGGTCAAAGAGGTAATAAACGCCCATCTCATTCTTTCCACTTTTTTAAGATGTGTTTTTGCTCAAGTTGCATGCTCACTAGATCAACTTCAAATTATTTTAAGCGCAAACCGTCATATTCTTGTGTTTGCACCTTAGTCACTTGGAATGCATCGGATAAGTGATTCAAAGGAATTAGATTGGTTTAAAATATCCACACTTTAACCTTAGCATTGAACTGAGTCTTACTGAATATTTGAAATCTGTCGGCAAACGGTGTCACACCCTAAAACCAGCTATAATTTTTTTAATTGTGAAAGTGTGACCAGTTGCAATCCCGACCATTAGAAACTGCAAGGCTTAAAATCATGTGATACCACACACCGATTAGAAACTGCAACGGAGATGAAATGATCTCTAAGTCTTTTTCCTCACCTAAGGTTTCTTTTTCTTTAAAGAGAACTCTTCTTTTTTGTTTTTTCCAATCTTGTGGGGGGTCTCCTCCCCCTCTCTCTTCAGTCTCGAGTCCTTTATATAGTAGATGCAAATTTGTTGATCTTGTTAAGGAAATATCTTATTGAGAGATTTTTGATTGATTCAGAAATTTTATCCACCATTGGATCTTTTGATCCAAAGACTCCTGTTTTACAGAAGACATTTTTCTTGTTTTCAATAAGATTGGTAAAATATTTTCTCAAACAGAGCTCATTCTGTATCTTGGTGATTTTTAATCACCATTGGATCTTTAATCCAACGGTGCTCTGAGTTACAGAGCACAATCTTTTTTATTTAGAAAGATTGGGAAAATATATTCCCATACAGAACTTATTCTGTAGCTTGATGATTTTTAATCACCATTGGATTTTTAATCCAACGGTGCTCTTTTTTACAGAGCACAATCTTTCTTGTTTAGAAAGATTGGAGGAAATATTTTCCAAATAGGGCTCTGATCCTTCTTATTTAGAATTTAATTCTATCGGCTCAGAAGGTATTAGGTACCATCATGTGTAGCACGTGACCCATAGCATTAGGCCGGTTTGCTTATATGCAGCAGTCCCAGAAAAGTATCACGTGTTGGCACGTGATGCGCCTTCTGGCCTGTTATTTGTTTTAGGAAGGCGCCTATATATTTTGTATATAGATGCTCACGTGCATGCACGTGAGGCTCAATTTCAGCCTTATTTGTTAAGCGTATTGCCTATAATTTTTGCTCCAAGGCGCATCATGTGCGGGCACGTGATGCTCCATTTGGGGAATTTTTCCATCGCTTTTTGTTTCATTATTTATTTATTTTTTATAAGGGAACAAGGAGCGACCCATCATTCGTTTTTGGAGGATTTAGAATTTGGATCTTGGATGGCGTCTGCATCGCTATACTGGAATATGGTACCAGGAGCAACTCATCATTCCTCTTTGGAGGATTTGGAGATTTGGATTTTGGTTGGCGTCTGCATTGCTACCTTTCGAGTTTTTTTACGAGTTTGCCTTGCGGAGTTTTCACAAGCTCGGCAGTCTCGCTGTTTCTACTCACATAGCCTTTTTAGGTTTTCATTCGTGTCCCTTTTGATTGTGAATTGACCCTTTATTTCTTTTCTTTTTCTTTTTTTCCCAGTTAAACGACTTACGGGTCAAAACTGCGCTTATTCTTTGTTTGGACTTATTGGTGCCTTACTGCAAAGTTATTTGAAATTCTCGGATTTTGAATTTGATGGAGTCGAACCGATGACCGAGATGGTGGGCCTTGTTTGATTCTTTCATTTGATCCTTAGCCCATTCTGAAGTAGCTTCAACATTTTCTTCGTCCTTTGGCCAATCGTATATCCCACAAAGGCTGCAGCAAGTCCGAGTCGTTCCTCAGAGCGGGCGATTGAGTTGTTTGCTTCCGGAGGATTTCGGCATTCGTTTGTATAATGTTGGCAGTCGTGGCTTGATTGTTCGTCAGCATACCGGAAAACAGTGAAATTTCTCTCGTCTTGTACCGTTCTTCAATCTAGTTTTTGAAAATATAGCATTCTTCAATTGTATGCCCCAACACTCTGTGATATGAGCAGTAATTGGGGTCATTGGTCATTTTTGCTTCATGCGGTATTTTTGGCATGGGTAGCCGTAGACCGCTCTTCAGGACTCCCCAAATATCTTGAGGAATTTATCTTTTCTGAAAGAGTAGATTTTATTCAACTTCTCTTTCAGGGACGATTCTCCTCCTAATATTGACTTTCGAGTCCGATCGGTTTTGGGTCTGCCCGCGGTTTGCTTGTCCCGGTTAGCAGATGTATCGAAAGAGTTGGTATTGCCGGAACTTTCATCTCTACAGCTGCTGTCCTTCCGGTATCTGGATTTGTTATTAGTTTGGAAATCTGAGGTGGATTCGGGATTTGCACGCTCCATCATCTGGACCCTTTCAGTCAGGTCCCAAAGAGTTTTGGGATTTACCGTGCATAAGGATGGGGTCATCCAGTTATCGATATTTCCCCTGATAAGGCTGATGGCTTGCCCCTGTTCTATCAATTGTTTGCATTTAGTGCGATGATTACACTACCGGTTTACATGATCAGCAATGCTATCCCGTTTAGTCTTCACGAGGTCAGTCATAATGATTTTATCACCGACACTAATGAATCTTTATTTGAACAGTGATTCCATTTGAGCAAATGTATAGACCGAGTGTACCAGTGGAAAGAAAAGTCGGTCAAACTTCTGACGAACCGTCTGAGAAGCAACACATCATTGTCGTCTATGTTTCCTCATGGCGCCTTGAAGTGAGCAATATGTTGATCGGTGTTCCCTATCCCGGCGAACTTTTCAAAATTAGGGATGGCATAACCAAAGGGATATTCCATAAGATCATATTCGGCGGAGTAGAGCCTCCCATTAATGGTGTAGCATTTCTGTACTTCGGCTTCGATCATCGATGATTTTCCTTTGATCTTGTCCTATGTCAATTTGCCACGGTTAAGTGTCAGAATTTCCCTGGAAGCTGGCTGCCGTTGATTTTCATGAAGATTCCCCACCCTCGAGCTGGATGGAATAGTTGTTGGCTGATTCGAGACGTCACTCCATGGTTTATATACAGAGCTTTGATTTTACTGCAACCGCATCCGAACGACTTGGGTTGTGAGGTTCGCCACGACGTTTATCAAATCGTCTATTTTGGAATAGACCTTGGCTAACTCCTTATCTTCGTCATATAGCTGCTTCTGGAGGTCTTGGAACAATGTTCGCTCCGTATTTTGGGGAGAAGGGCTAGACTATCATTGTCGTCCGACCCCTCAGGAAGTGTAATTTCTTTTTGCTTAATCACCTGAGCAGAGGCTTTAACATCGTTTAACTGGGCTGGGATTGGACAGCAACAGCATCTTTATCATGATTGTGAAACCTAGAAGGACTTGTTCTTCTGGGTCCCACCATGTAGGCTGTATGGATTTGTATCCATCCATTTGCCTCGTCATCGGTAACGATATTTGTGGGACTTTTGGACCCTTTTCGTGGTCCACTCCTTTTAGGGAAGGACAAACAACTGAGAGCGGTCGGTTCCCTAAAAACTCCGGTCTCTATTTTTATAAAATTAGCAGTCGCGGCTTGATCGTTTGTCAACACGCCTTTAGACAACGAGATCACTCCCTCCTTGTATTGTTTTTCAACCCAATTTTTGAAAACAAAACAGTCTTCAATGATATGACTCACCACGCTGTAATATGGGCAATATTTGGGGTCGTTGGTCTTATTCGCTTCTTGTGGTATTTTCGATTCTAGCAATTATAGACCGTTGCTTAGGGCGTCCTTGAATATTTTACGGACCTTGTCTTCTCAAGGAATAAACTTTATTCAACTTCTCTTCAAGGGGAGATTCTCCTTCCCCTCCCAGCACTGGTTTTCGAGGCTGGTTGGTCTTCAACCCGTCCGTTCTTTGCTTGCTAAAAGAATCGGTACTATTAGAACTTTCGCCTTTGCGATTGTCGTCCTTCCGATTCTTTGGCTTAGTAAATTGGAGGTTCTGAATAGACTCAGGCCTTGAGCGTTTCAACATCTGAACCTTCTTGGTCGGTTCCTGGAATGTTTTGAGACCAGCTATGCATAGAAAAGAAATCATCCAGTTGCCGATATTTCCTATAAGAAGGCTGACGGATTGGTCCTGCTCTAACGGCGGTTCGCACTTGACGGTGGGATTACGCCATCAGACTATAAAATCTGTGTTGCTTTCGTTGTTCTCTGGTTTGGTCCTCACAGAGTTGGCAATGGTGATTTTATCGTTGACACTCATGAATGTTTGCTTGAACAGAGATTCCATTTGAGCGAACGTCGACCCATTTGGTACGCTCGCATACCAATCATAGGCAATATTGGTCAAGCTGTTAACGAACTGCCGGAGGAGAAGCACACTATTGCCCCCGGTATTTCCGCACGATGCTTTAAAATGGGCAATGTGTTGGCTTGTATTTTTCGTTCCGTCAAACCTTTCGAATTTTGGAATGTAGCCGCTGGGAAACTCTATAAGATCATAGTGTGCAGGGTACGGTCTTCCACTGCTGCCGACGTTTTTCTGTGCTTCGGCTTCGGCCACCAATGTATTGATTTTGTTGGTGACCAAATCCATTATTTTATCTTGATTTAGCGCGTTACTGTCGTCGAAAGTCAAGACATTTCTCGAAGTTGACTGTGGTTGACTTTCATGCTGCTCACCCACCTTTAGACTTAGGGGGACGGGCATCGGCTACTTCGGGTCATTGTTACCTAGCTCATGAGTAGAGCCTTGTGCCTGATTTGGCTGCGGCCGGGCAACTTGGACCGTGAACTACATTATGACATTCGTCAAATCATCAATTTTGGAGTAGAGCTTGGCCATCTCCTTGTCTTTGCTTTTAAGTTGTTTCCGGAGTTCTTGGAGAAGCTGTTGTTTTGCGATCTTGGGAATGAAAGTTGGCACCTCATTGCTATCCGATCTCGACTCTTCATGAATTAAGGGATCTTTTTATTTAGCAGCCTTACAAAAAGGGTTTTTATTGTCTTCCAGAGGAGGCTGGGCCTGAGAAGTGGCAGCCACATTCAGACCAGATTGGGCCTAAGAAGTGATAGCCCCATCTTTGGTCTTTTGGACCGTCGTCGTGACCCTTCCTTCGCAAGAAATGATAAGCAACTGAAGACAGTCGGCCTGGCTGGGCTCTTAGGCGGCACTGGTACCCCCTTTGAAAATGTAACATTTCAGAAATATAAAATATTATTTTTGGGAATTTAATATTAAAATAATATATTTGGCGAAAGCTATTCGATTTGCGAATATGGGTTTTTCGTAAATTGGTATAAGTATATACCAATATTTGGAAAATAATCGGAGATTAAAATGATTTATTTATTATAATGATATTTATCGGATTTTGGCATTTTTATAAATAATAATATGCAATTTCGATTAAAATTGATTTGTGCACTACTAATCGTGATTTGGCCAAATCCGTAATTTTACATTTCTCTATGGCTAGTGCACCATGTCATGTGCATGTTATTTTTGTGTTTGTGACTTGTGAAATTGTGAGAATGGGAAAAGAAAAGGAAAAGAAAAAGGTTGTGTGTGAAAGGAGTCGTGAGTGAAAAACAAAAGAGATATTTGTTTGGAGAGTGAGTGTAGGGGATATTTGTGAGTGAGAGAGTGCGCATAAGAGAGAGAGGGTTAAACTTGGCTGCCCTTATTCTTTCCCCATTGTTTTCTTCATCTATTTCTTCATCTCCTTCATTCTCCCACTACTTCCATTCCACATCTCCAACCCTTTCTCAAAACCTCATGCCACCTTCACAATAAACATGCACAAACTCATTCTAAACCCTTTGAACTATCCAAGTTTGGATTTTGAAGATTTTGGGCAACTCAAGAATTTTCTTTAGTTGCAAATGAGGTAATCTCTTCACTTTAGATTAGTGTTTATGTTAAATATCCTAGTTTAGTTTAGAATTTGATATAATTAGGATATGCGATCTTAGAAAATTACAAGTTGTTGTTAAGTGGTTAAATGAGGTGTAGTGAGTGTTTACAAGACCTTAGATATTGATTTCCTTTCCTGGAAAGGAGTTTAGAAACCGATACACGAAATTAGAATTTTCCCGTGTCGGTTTTGTGAAACCTAAAGGCCCACAGGGTATCTGGAGCAACTTGGATCATTTATAAGAAAATCAAACAAGTCCTTTGACCTAGATAAACCGCTAGAAGACCACCACAGAAGTACGAACCCGTTTCTCCCTATTTAGACCGGCGAGGCCGTATTTTTGGGTGATCTTGCCGGATCCCCTAATTACTATGGTGATGTGGGTTTGCCTGTAGCTTACTTACCCTATAACCTATCCTATGTACTTGCTTGTTTAGTCCCTATTTACCTGAGCCAAAATCTGGGAGTTGTTTGCGGGTGCTTTGGCTATTGTTTCCGCTATTTGAATTCTTGGTTTTTGTATTTGAGATTTGAATTGGTCGTTGGACGTTTGTACGTCAACGACGAGGGCTGTTTGGTTGTTTTTGCATGCGTAAGCTATAGGTTCTAACCTATAAGCAATTCGTGTGCCGTATCGGTTTTCGGATATTGATTTTAATAGTATTGCGATTGTATATTGATTGTAGGTACCTTCGCGTGGACTTTCGAGACGACGAAACACATCGACTTAGGCTAAGCGAGGAGTTTAGCGGGTGAGTAGATTTATATTTACGGGGGAAGTCGGGTGGATGGCGTACAGCACCCCCGCAACCATTGATATGGAAGATCGTTTTATAAATTATATTTTGATAAAGATATGCTACGAACTTAATATAACCTTATTATATGATTTAATAAGATTTAGTAAGATATGATATGATAAAAGTTGACACTAATGAATATATATATTGTCTTGAGAATAGGATATAGGTATATAAGATAACATGATGTGGGATATTGAGATGATAGATATAGATGATTCGGATTGATATATGAGAATATGAAATAAGAAGTGAATCATGATAAGTATGAATTGAAAGATGACAAATATGGGTTGATAAAGATAGGATATGAGATCGAGATCGATAAACACGACACGAGATTGAGATAGAGGTGTTGTGAAATTAATAAGATATGACGTTATACAAATGTGATTTGAGATATATATATATATATATATATATATATATATATTTATGAGTATAATGAGTAATATGTCGTACGAGATTTTAGATTCGTATCCTCATTATTGTATATGTCGATAGATTCCCTATTCTGTTTGATGACCTCGTACAATGGATTACCGTACGTGATGAAATGTACCGGATGATTGATCTGTACTAGTAATTTGAGGACGATGATCGAGAATTATTGTCATATCGGATGTTATGAGGCGGGATCGCCGATATAAAGATTGCCACCTGAACCATATCTATTTTCAAATGACGATGTGTATCGTTTAAAAAGTGACCGTATGATTCTTGTGTAGATAGATTTACCCATTTATTGTCCATGTTGTGTAGGATATTACCCCTCGTGATGTACATACCACGTGCCGGTATTTAATGCTATATAATATCATTTGCTAGTACACCTGCACAATTACCGTTGATGCGTATGTTACACATACACAGATTTGCCGGCTCACACACATTCTTCATCGGTAATTGCCATGTCACTTACACAGTAGAATTGCCATGTCACTTATACAGTAGAATTGTTGTGCTATTTACACAGGAGAACTGCCCTATCATGATATAAATCTTAAAAGGTAAAGGTACATTCATTGTTCGGTATTATCACTTGACATGCTTGCATGATATACTTGATATGCTCATGTTACTACTCTATGTTGCATACATCGTACTTTATGGTTATATGCATTGAGATGTTTTTATGAGATCTCTGAATTTGAGAACCGCAGTTTAATTTCAAAGGAAATTGTGTATTGTTTTAAAGATGCGGTTTCTCTTGATATGATATTTCGAGGTGTCCACCATGAGTTTTCTCGGTTTTGAGCAGTGAGTATACCCGATTCGAGGAGCGGTAGTCACCGTCTACGGGTACATGGTGGATCCGGTGAGATACCCCGGGGATAGAAGACTTGTATTGTTAGGCGGTGAGCCTGGCAGGGGAGCACTACCTACCGGTGATTGTATAGAACTCGGCGGATATCCGGAGGATACCGTTTTGGAGTTATGATATGAGATGAATATGAGGGCCGATCTGAGTATGTGGCGCCTGAGATGAGATATATATGAGGGCCGATCCGAGTATGCGGCGCCTGAGATATGAGGATTTACGTATCGATACTGGACACGGGTTTCATGATGTTTGGAGTGTCGGTGTTGGACACTTAAGTTCCATGATTTTGCTGTGTCGTTGATGGACACACGTGGTTGATATATATATATATATATATATATATATATATATGTTTTCATGATGTTTCGAGTATCGGTATTGGACACTCAGGTTCCATGATATTGTTTGTGTCGTTGACGGACACGTGAAAGATATCCACATGCATACAGGCATATAATGTCGGATGTTTATTTATATATGTCATTGCATTGATCGATTTTTGACATATAGGCATATGTGGTCACTCTAGATATCATAATATTACCTTCGGGATATAGTGACCTAGGAAATCGTTGTTTTATTCGATTTCTACCTGCTGATGTTTTCTACTCACGAGTTGGCAACTCACCCCCGTTATGCCACAATTCTTGCAGGTTTGACCGCTTAGGATTAGTTGCGGTTTCACTGGCACACAGCTTCATCCAGGGTGCTTTGCTTTAGTAGGTGGGACACATGTTGGATCGTGCTCACTCTCGTACTTATATTCTATTGTATCTAAATAAACTCCATCACATCAGATCAGATCAAATCAGAGACTGGAATTTGTATATTGGTAGACCCAGTCAGACTTGGGTATTGTGCGAGACTTAAAGCGATGGGTTTATGATCGCTTTCTTGAGTTTTGATGTCATGCTTTATTTGTTCTTTCTGGGTTGATTCTTCGCCGTTGGGCGTCGTATATATGTTATTGCATGGTTGTGATTCCGTCAGTTGGCGAAGAGCTAGCTCCCGCTTGGGGATGCCTATATATTGTTGTGTATATGTTTTTGGATCAAAATATACAGGGGTGGTGTTGCCCAAATTTTTAAAGACGAAACATGTTTCCAACTGTAATACAACCCACTTGCATTTTCATGTTTTATTAGCTATGCATTCAAAGAAAAACATAATTCATTATACCTTTATTTCAAAATTGCACCCCAACTATTTTCCGCAAAAAAAAGGTTTAGATTTTCTGGGCTTCGGCTTACTTGATTTACGTCACGCCTTTAGACGTTGCGTAATTTAAGTGCCGGTCACGTACTAAATTACGGGTCGTGACAAAATTGGTATCAGAACGTTAGGTTTAACCTTGGTTTGAGTCTGGGTTTGACTATGCGGAGTTTAGGGCGTATATATTTCGGAACCTAGGCTTGACCTTACGGAACTTAGACTTGACGGGGGGTATTGGACCTGAACTTTCGTTTCATAGGTTGACCTTGATTGATGGAGCAGGTAGCTTAAGTAGAGTGACGTACCGTACGTATGTTCCGCGGCATATTTACGATACGATACTCCACTTAAGAAACCTTAGGATGTACGTATCTTGAGATCTTTGATACTATTCGTTCCTATGATTATATATCCATTTGGGATCTGTTGATTTCTTTCGTTCCTTTAATTTATCTTCATCGATACCTGCTTGAGATTCCTGTCACCATGGTTTGAGCGCAGAGAGAGCTGCTGCTAGTGTTACGGTCAGAGCGAGATCGTCACGGACGAGGGTTGACCATGTTGTTTCTGGTGACATAGGGACGTGTAGGTATAGTGTTGTGTTGTGATCTCTCGTTTGAGGTGAGTGTTCGGTTTTGCACCGGATGATCGGGCCATTGATAGAGGCTGCCGGATTGAGAGGACTGTTGATGTACAGTCTACCTCAGAGATCGTGATGTTGTCTACCGTGCAGACAGATGACTCAGCTGTTGCTGAGATTGATGGGATGTCGTTTCCAGAGCTTATGAGCTGAAACCACTGGAGCTTTCAGGCAGAGATGTGACAGGAGATAGCTAGTCTATCTCGAGTTGAGTGACTGATATGATTCGTCAGATTTGATGTGTCGATGCAGGCTCAGTTGAATCGAAGAATTCCAGTTGAAGAATCTTACTTGGATCTAGAGTAGATCGATCAAGAGAGGACATTGTTCGTCGGATACTCCGATATGAGATCGGTAAGTTGACCAGGTTCGGATAGAAGGACCTCACCCAGATGCGTTATGAGTTGATCGAGAACGGACGAATAAAGTGTATTCCTCCGATAATTTGGACGAGTTCTCGAGAACGTGTTCGGCTAGATATCTTTTACAGAGTGGTGAAGACACCGAGTTCTTAATTTTGAGTTTATGTGAGAGACTCCAGATTGACTGTAACCGAGAACGAATTGCAATACGCAGACAGCAAGAGATGACGTCGAAGTAGACGATAATAAAGACGCGTGGAACAAGAGATTCGTGCAAGATGTTAGCGAGCGGTTGTTACGCTCCGTTGATGCCAGAGGATTGATATGTGTGCAGAGGCGTTGGATACAGCCAAATTTCAGATGCATGCCGTGCTGAGGACACAGCTGTCCGGTTATGAGAAAAGAGTAAAGCAAGAGTGCCAACCTTCATATAGTTCGGCATAGGTGAGATCGGAAGAAGCCATGAGCAGATTCTTTCCAGGATACCGCAGTGATAGGGATTTGCACCCAGGGTCAGTTATATCGTGCGTATTCAGAGGGCCAGATGCCGCCGTCAGTAATGTGCCGTTGAGTGTGGTCATGTTGATTGGTCAAACGGTGATCAGAGGAGTTCCGGAGCGAGACTATTTCGTTAGTACACCTAACTGGGCCGACGAGCCGAAAGATCGTGAAATTTGTAATCCACAGAGAAAACGAGGACCCTAAGACCGGGGACGCCATATTGTGAGCATGAGGCAAGTAGATGATCTTGCTCTGCCAGCTTTGGGCGTACCGGTATTTTTCGTTATTGTAGGAGGTGTACCTCAATTTCATTTATTGCAATTGCGTTTTGTGATCCGATTATCACATTTTTATCGCTTGGACTTGAGTTTCGATGATTGGGTTTCATGATTTATGTTTTGTGCACCATGGCTGCACCTACTAGAGATTTATATTTTGTGCACAATTATTGCACTCGATTTATGTTTATACACCGCTGTATTGGTTTATGAGTTGTGCATACATATTGCACTTGGTATCGATTTGTGCCTTCGTTGCACGTATTTATGGTTTCGTGGATTCGATACCGTCGATTTGATTTCGTGCATGTTATATGCACTTGCCTTTACTTATGCACTCGGTATAGCTTATATGTGCTTGCAGTGCATTGGGATGGATTTTGTGCACGCAGTTGCACACGTTTATGATTATATACACCTTGGTATACTCGGTGTCGTTTTTGTGAGCATTTGAGATATTGATGAGTTTTCGTGCATTAGTTGCACCAGATTCGTATTTCGTGCATTTGTTGCACCAGATTTATATTTTCGTGCGCGTCTACACTTGATGTTCGTTATCGTGCATACTGTTGCACTGGATGTTTTATACGGACCTGAAGCACTTGATTTGGATTTTCGCGCACATTGGGCGCATGATATGAGATTTTGTACACACCGGGTGCACTCGATTGAGATTATTATTCGTGCATGATTGGATGCACTTGATTGTGATTTTATTTGTGCATGATTGGATGCACTTGATTTGAGATTTTTATTCGTGCATGTTAGTTGCACTGGGTTGAGATTTTCGTGCACTATAGATGCACTTGATATTGTTGTCGTGCACATCCGTTGCAGTGAACAGATGCTTTCATGTACACCCGTTGCACTCAGTTTTGCTTTTGTGCATATTGTGGTACTTGTATTGGATTTGATTTCCGTGCGCACCAGACGCACGTGATGTTGGATACGCTTTTTGAGGCTGATTTTATTTATGAGTATCGCGTTTTGATGATTGATACTATATTATATAGCAGCCGAGCAGGACTGGTCTGAGGACAGTGACTGAGTACTTTTGCATGCATGAAAATTTACCAAGACGTTTTCAAAAAGGAGCTATAGTCTCGTTATTTCCTACGTGTCCGCGAGTGACACGAAGTTTTTACAAGGAGAACCTTCTGGGATATTTCAAAAAGGCGGGACGTATAATTTGAGCAAAACATATATAAGTATATATTTACTACTTTACAAATGATTGTCCGCCACTTGTGTCGTGAGCTACGCATAGCACGGAGATTTGGGAAAGATTTCGCATGAGTTATTCAGCTTTTAAAATGGTTTTACAAAGATGCGTTCTATATACGTATTATGATTTGACTATAGTACATTTGAATTCCAGTCGTGGAATTCGAGATTCGTATTTCCATTTTTAACTCCGATGATTGCGTGATGCTTGACGGAGTTTGATTTTGAGTTTCGCACTCGTTTTCAGGCGCACACGATGCGCCGTGGTATTTCTGTATTTTCCGTGATTTTGGAGCCCCGTTGACTTGAGCGGATTATTGAAATGTTTTAGTATTTAGGAATTTAAATTTAAATTCGGGGACCGAATTTATTTAAGGGGGGAACACTGTAATATTTCAGAAATATAAAATATTATTTTTGGGAATTTAATAGTAAAATAATATATTTCGCGAAAACTATTCGATTTGCAAATAGGGTTTTTTCGTAAATTGGTATAAGTATATACCAATATTTGGAAAATAATCGGAGATTAAAATGATTTATTTATTATAATGATATTTATCGGATTTTGGCATTTTTGTAAATAATTATATGCAATTTCGATTAAAATTGATTAGTGCACTACTAATCGTGATCTGGCCAAATCCGTATTTTTACATTTTTCCATAGATAGTGCGCCATGTCATGTGTATGTTGTTTTTCTGTTTGTGACTTGTGAAATTGTAAGAATAGGAAAAGAAAAGGAAAAGAAAAGGGTTGTGTGTGAAAGCAGTTATGAGTGAAAAACAAAAAAGATATTTGTTTGGAGAGTGAGTGTAGAGGATATTTGTGAGTGAGAGAGTGAGCATAAGAGAGAGAGGGTTAGACTTGGCTGCCCTTATTCTTTCCCTATTGTTTTCTTCATGTATTTCTTCATCTCCTTCATTCTCCCACTACCTCCATGCACCATATCCAACCCCTTCTCAAAACCTCATGCTACCTTCACAATAAACATGCACAAACTCATTCTAAACCCTTTGAACCATCCAAGTTTGGATTTTGAAGACTTTGGGCAACTCAAGAATTTTCTTTAGTTGCAAATGAGGTAATCTCTTCACTTTAGATTAGTGTTTATGTTAAATATCCTAGTTTAGTTTAGAATTTGATATAATTAGGATATGTGATCTTAGAAAATTACAAGTTGCTGTTAAGTGGTTAAATGAGGTGTATTGAGTGTTTACAAGACCTTAGAGATTGATTTCCTTGCCTGGAAAAGAGTTTAGAAACCGATACACGAAGTTAGAATTTTCCCGTGTCGGTTTTGTGAAACCTAAAGGCCTACAGAGTATCTGGAGCAACTTGGATCATTTATAAGAAAATCAAACAAGTCCTTTGACCTAGATAAACCGCTAGAAGACCACTACAGAAGTACGAACCCGTTTCTCCCTACTTAGATCGGCGAGGCCGTATTTTTGGGTGATCTTGCCGGATCCCCTAATTACTATGGTGATGTGGGTTTGCCTGTAGCTTACTTACCCTATAACCTATCCTATGTACTTGCTTGTTTAGTCCCTATTTACCTGAGCCAAAATCTGGGAGTTGTTTGCAAGTGCTTTGGCTATTGTTTCCGATATTTGAATTCTTGGTTTTTGTATTTGAGATTTGAATTGGTCGTTGGACGTTTGTACGTCAACGACGAGGGTTGTTTGATTGTTTTTACATGCGTAACCTATAGGTTCTAACCTATAAGCAATTCGTATGCCGTATCGGTTTTCGGATATTGATTTTAATAGTATTGCGATTGTGTATTGATTGTAGGTACCTTCGCGTGGACTTCCGAGACGACGAAACACATCGACTTAGGCTAAGCGAGGAGTTTAGCAGGTGAGTAGATTTATATCTACGGGGGAAGTCGGGTGGATGGCGTACAGCACCCCCGCAACCATTGATCTGGAAGATTGTTTTATAAATTATATTTTGATAAAAGATATGCTACGAACTTAAGATAACCTTATTATAGTATTTAGTAAGATTTAGTTAGATATGATATGATAAAAGTTGACACTAATGAATATATATATATTGTCTTGAGAATAGGATATATGTTTATAAGATAACATGATGTGGGATATTGAGATGATAGATATAGATGATTTGGATTGATATATGAGAATATGAAATGAGAAGTGAATCATGATAAGTATGAATTGAAAGATGACAAGTATGGGTTGATAAAGATAGGATATGAGATCGAGATCGATAAACACGACACGAGATTGAGATAGAAGTGTTGTGAAATTAATAAGATATGACGTTATACAAATGCGATTTGATATATGTGTATGTGTGTGTGTATAAATTTATGAGTATAATGAGTAATATGCCGTACAAGATTTTAGATCCGTACCCTCATTATTGTATAGGTCGATAGATTCCCTATTTTGTTTGATGACCCCGTACGATGGATTACCGTACGTGATGAGATGTACCGGATGATTGATCCGCACTAGTAATTTAAGGATGATGATCGAGAATTATTGTCATATCGAATGTTATGAGGCGGGATCGCCGATATAAAGATTGCCACCTGAACCATACCTATTTTCAAATGACAATGTGTATCATTTAAAAAGTGACCGTATGATTCTTGTGTAGATAGATATACCCATTTATTGTCCATGTTGTGTAGGATATTACCCCTCGTGATGTACATACCACGTGCCGGTATTTAATGCTATATGATATCATTTGCTAGTACACCTACACAATTACCGTTGATGCGCATGTTACACATACACAGATTTGCCGGCTCACACACATTCTTCATCGGTAATTGCCATATCACTTACACAGTAGAATTGCCATGTCATTTATACAGTAGAATTGTTGTGCCATTTACACAGGAGAACTGCCCTATCATGATATAAATCTTAAAAGGTAAAGGTACATTCATTGTTCGGTATTATCACTTGACATGCTTGCATGATATACTCGATATGCTCATATTACTACTCTATGTTGCATACATCGTATTTTATGGTTATATGCATTGAGATGCTGTTTTTATGAGATCTCTGAATTTGAGAACCGCAGTTTAATTTCAAAGGAAATTGTGTATTGTTTTAAAGATTCGGTTTCTCTTGATATGATATTTCGAGGTGTCCACCATGAGTTTTCTCGGTTCTGAGCAGTGAGTATACCCGATTCGAGGAGCGGTAATCACCGTATGCGGGTATATGGTGAACCCGGTGAGGTACCCCGGGGCAAGAAGACTTGTATTGTTAGGCGGTGAGCTTGGGAGGGGAGCACTGCCTATCGGTGATTGTATAGAACTCGGCGGATATCCGGAGGATACCGTTTTGGAGTTATGATATGATATGGATATGAGGGCCGATCTGAGTATGTGGCGCCTGAGATGAGATATATATAAGGGCCGATCCGAGTATGCGCGCCTGAGATATAAGAATTTACGTGTCGATGCTGGACACGGGTTTCATAATGTTTCGAGTGTCGGTGTTAGACACCCAGGTTCCATAATTTTGATGTGGTGTTGATGGACATACGTGGTTGATATCCTCATATATATATATATATATATATATAGGCATATGTTCTCATGATGTTTCGAGTGTCGGTGTTGGACACTCAGATTTCATGATATTGTTTGTGTCGTCGACAGACACGTGGATGATATCCACATGCATACCGGCATATGATGTCGGATGTTTATTTATATATGTCATTGCATTGATCGATTGTTGACATATATGCATATGTGGTCACCCTAGATATCATACCTTCATGATATAGTGACCTAGAAAATTGTTGTTTTATTCGATTTCTACTTGTTGATGTTTTCTACTCACGAGTTGGCAACTCACCTCCGTTGTGCCACAGTTTTTGCAGGTTTGACCGCTTAGGATTAGTTGCGGTTTCACTGGCACACAGCTTCATCCAGGGTGCTTTGCTTTGGTAGGTGGGACACATGTTGGATCGTGCCCACAAACGTACTTATATTCTATTGTATCTAGATAAACTCCATCACATCACATCAGATCAAATCAGAGACTAGAATTTGTATATTGGTAGACTAGTCAGACTTGGGTATTGTGCGAGACTTAGAGCGATGGGTTTATGATCGCTTTCTTGAGTTTTGATGTCTTGATTTATTTGTTCTTTCTAGGTTGATTCTTCGCCGTTGGGTGTCGTATATATGTTATTGCGTGGTTGTGATTCCGTCAGTTGGCGAAGAGCTAGCTCCCGCTTAGGGATGCCTATATATTGTTGTGTATATGTTTTTGGATCAAAATATACAAGGGAGGTGCTGCCTAAATTTTTAAAGACGAAACATGTTTTCAACTGTAGTATAACCCACTTACATTTTCATGTTTCATTAGCTATGCATTCAAAGAAAAACATGATTCGTTATACCTTTATTTTAAAACTGCACCCCCACTATTTTCCGCAAAAAAAAGGTTTAGGTTTTCTGGGCTTCAGCTTACTTGATTTACGTCACGCCTTTAGACGTTGCGTAATTTAAGTGCTGGTCACGTGCTAAATTACGGGTCGTGACAGGAAATCTCCTCGTTACTTTCACATGGCGAGAAACGCTTGGTATACTTTTGATGAGATAGTGTCACGCTTTCGAGTTGGCGGCTTAGACAAGCCTCTTTGCAAGACTCTTCGAATCGCTTGCTTTTTATTTTAGCGATCATAACGTTCTTCTGAACCAGTTTTAATGGATCAAATGAGTTGGCGATTTTCACGGCCGGTCCAGCTTGTGTCGCGGGGTAACCGTCTTTTTGGAACCTCACTAATACCAAATGATCAAGAGCTCTTGCCCTTTTATTGGCTCTATATCTGAGTCGTTTCTGCTTCAGCTTCTCAGTTTTGAGGGCCTGACGAGCATCTTCTTGTTTGGTAGTTGCCATAGGCCGATTGACAAAGATCTAGAGTAGACATTTGAGCGTGCGGTCGTCAGGCGCATCGCTTGAGCTTGCTCGAGTCGTCTTGCCGTCTCTTTTAAGTTAAGGGTCCTGCCCCCAGCTGGGGCGACGGAAAGCCGTTCGAAGATAGACTTACGTTTGGGCTCGGACAACCTTGCAACTACGACATTCGACCTCCTCCCTTTTGAGGCCGGTTTGGCCACTTGGCTTGTTGTAGCCTCCGCGGTAAGAGCACTGATGGGTGGGGTGAATGTGATGGACCCGAACTTAAGCAGCTGTTCCATCCATTGCTGCATAAGGCTCGACGGAAGATTCACCTTGGCAGTTGCCCTGATCGTATAAGCGACAAGCGACAGGGGTCGCATTGGAATTGAGCTTATTTGCTAAGACATCATTGAGCGATATTGGTTGTTGAGAATTGTTGGGAGTTGATAGCTGTTGATTTGCATGAAAGAACATGATTTCAGTACAGATGACGATTTATATACCGAATGAGTTCGCATGGTCATTTGACCCGAGATATGGGAGGAGAGACTGGTCCTACCGGGCGTGTCAGAATCTGTAGAGTGTTTTTTGTCACTCTATTGAGACAGGATGCGCTCACTTGTCAGGTGCGTACAGATCCTCCTGCCTTAGGTAGGCGGGGATTTATTGATTGTGGGGATTCTGATATTCGACAGCCGCAGACAAAGCTGCCGTTAATTACCCCTCGTTTGAGACGAGAGAACCTCCGATTAATGGGTCGTACAACTCATGCGAACTCAACGTGAATGTGTGTTTGAAGAGAAATATCAGGTTTGTTCGTTTCATTTTTTTTGTTTATTTATATTTCTCTCTCTCTCACACACACATATGTATATATATATTTCGTATTATATTTTTTTTCGTTTATATTATATTTTATTTTATTTTGAACGACTCAATTAAGGGTGTCAAATGCCTCTTAGAGGCATCCAGATCGGGAGTCCCCCTTAGGGGTCCCAACGGCGGGGCCCCCTTAAGGGAGGTCCCGACAACGGGGAACTCCTTGCGAGGATTTCCGAAGTGGAAAATCCCCGTGAGGGGATCTCTGACGGTAACAGATGAAACCGCGATTCTCGAAAGGGAAATACGGATCGCAATCCGCATTCCCGAGGGTTTTATCAAGAGAAAAGCCCAAAGGCTTTCCCTTTGATAGGGTCGCCCTCAACCTTCTCCTATTTGCTCCCAAAATACTTTCTTGAATTTTCAAAACTTTGGATTTGAATCTTGAAAAATAAAATGGGATCTCTTTTCCCTTTTCAAAGTTTTAGATCTCATCACAAAGGGGGTTTTGGAGATGGGTTCTCCTTCTTCTTCCTCTTTCCTCTTTTGATCTTAAGGAGGAAGGAGTTGCCAAAATTCTCTCTTTTTTGAGATTTAATGGAAGATTGATTCTCTTTTCAATGGATTTGTGGTCTAACTCTATTTACTTTTGAAAAAAGTGAAGGTTTTCTTCAAATTTAATTGAAGAACCTTGAGAAGAGTGTGAGGCTCAAAATTCTAGAATGATATGAAAATAAAAGTTATTGATTTCTTTATATGTTTACCTTATACAGACTTGCAACTTTACACCCCCGGGCTTTACAATTTTAGCTTTATGCCCATTCTTCTTACATTTAATTCTAGAAATTACATTTAAATTTATTTATTACATAATTTTTTTCCTCCTGGCATTGGGCTGGCCTCATGCTTATGATTGACTTGGGCTCGGGCCCACTTGGCTTGGGCATTGATCTTGACTTTTTAACTGATTTTTTGGACAAAGGGGTATAAATTTTGACCCCAACAGCCTCTCCGGCTCCGGCCTGTTCCCTCCCAAAATGTCATTTAATTAATATTTACTATTTATTTAAATTTATTAATATTATAATTAATTGTATTATGATAAGTGTAGAATTGTCTTTTACTATGAAATTTAATACCGTTAAAGTTGACTGTTGATTCAAGATAGTTTTTCGTAGTTTTCGAAGGAAATCGTAGTTTTCTGTCACGGGCTCAAACGTAAAGAGAGTTTCAGTAAATAAGCCACCAGTTAACAATGTTATGAGAAGATAAATATCCAAATTAAAGCAAGATTAAATAATATGTTTGCTGTGATATGATGGATAATTTAAGATTTGAATATTTTAACATAATATAATATAGGTATCCAAATATAAATTATTAAGATTTTAAATAATCTGCAGATTATTAGAAAAGAAGAGAAGATATTGTTTTTGTACATAAAAATGAGATATTAATTTGGATTTGGATAAGTTATAATCTTTAGATTTTAATATTATTAATTTAATTGTTAGTAGATGTATTATTTTGGTTTTTTGCGTTTTAATTTATTCAAGAAATAGAAGTATGTCGTCTAGAGAGTCAAACCTTATTTTATTTTATAAGATATTGGGGACATGCATTGGAGGTTTTAATTATTATATTTCAATTTGAAAAATATTGGTTTGTGGAGGTCAAATTATTTTAGGACTTGCGGTTTATGACGATAGGAATTGTGGTCGATCACGCATAACTTATGGAAAAACTTATTATCGGTTTTGAGACATGACAAATAGTAAACAATGCCAAGACCTATAAACACAAAACATTGATGATTTTGGTGAAATAGAAACTTTGATATTTATATCGGATTCCGTGAACTATGGCATGCAAAAATCTGATGAATTTGAAAAACAACAAACTTTCCATATTTATTAGGTCGTTATACACCAAAAATGTGTAATGTTGTTTGGAATGAAATAAGATGGCGTACGTCATTTTCGTCAACTATCAAGATCTTTGAAGTAAAAAAAATATCTCCTTCCAATTTTTAAACTGTGCCAAGACCCATAAATACAAACATTGAAAATTTTGGTGGTATAGAAACTTTGATACACTACTACAAATAGGGGTTGCCCCTACGGATAAATCCATAGGGGCAACCCACTGCCCCTACGGATAAATTCATAGGGACGCATAAATACGCCGTAGTTGCACACGCCGCAGGTGCAAGTTTTAGCCTTAAACATGCCCCTACGGTTTAATGCGTATGTCTAATTGTCCCTATGGATTTCTACATAGGGACAACATATTTATTTAATTTATCGGTTTATAAAATAAAATAGTTGCCCCTCCAGAGAAATACGTAGGGACAAAAATATACCCCTGCGGCTTAAGGCGTAGGTACAGATGTGTAGGGGCAAAATATCAGGTATCCTGATATTTTGTCCCTACTGGTAAATTTGTAGGGGTAAAACCATGCCCCTACGGATTACTCCGTAGGGACAAGCCTAACCCCTGTTACTGAGTCCATAGGGTCAAAATATCAGGTATCCTGATTTATTGTCCCTACGGATAAATGTGTAGGGGCAAAGTTGGACCCTACGGATTAAACGGTAGGTGCAATATTTGTACCTACGGATTAATCCGTAAGAACATATTATCAGGGTTTTTAAAAAAAAAAGGGCTGTCTGTTTTTTCCTCGTCCTGTACACAATAATATATACATCATATATGAAAGCAATCAACAAGCAGAATATATACAGCAGTATTCATAATCAATATCTCACGCATAATATATAAAAGAAATCAACAAGCAGAATACGATATCAATCTAAATCAATATGAACACCACCAATATCGTCCAAAATATATACAATATGTATCATATAAGTAAATACATGTTTAAAATATAAAAATCAAAAAACTACCCTAGCTCGGTCCAGCTCTACCTCTGATAATCGCTGTAATCTGGCGCATCTACTCCCCGGATAAACCCTGAGTCAACAACTCAAGCAATGCGGACGGTGCGGGAGTCTGAGCGGGCTGTGGAGCTATGGAGCCGGTCTACGCAACCGCAGCCGAGGTGGTGGCTTGCGGATCCGCAGCTGCGGGAGTCTGAGCGGGCTGTGGAGCTGTAGGAGCCGAAGGAGATGCATGTGGAGCCTCAGCCGAAGTACCCTGTCGCGTCTGTTCAGTTTTGCGTGTAATAAACGAGTAAGAATTGTGTATTAGTCGAATTTGTTTCATTATCAGGTTATTGCGAAACCCCAATCTATGAATATCTAGTTTGGAAAATCGTAGTTTATTTTAATTACACAGTTCTATGTATGTATGATTAATCAAAGCTAAATCTACAACTAAATAAGCTCAGGCTACGTACTAATATTGGATATGTTGCTATCTATAATATGACATAATATTTTACTATTAAGTAGTATACATACCATCATCTCCTTCAACTCCTGGACGGTGGCCTTTAAGGTGTCAAGTTCTTGCTCTAGACGTCGCTCACGGGAGATAGCGGAAGTAACCGCCGGAGTGGAGTCCAACCTCATATGGGCCCTGCTAGGACCCAGTCCCCGGCCTCTCTCCCAACCTCCGTGGTGCCCTCCATGTGCGGCGTCTAGGACTGGGGTCAGTAGCATCGGATCGTTTTGTCCAGTAAAATCGATCCCCGATGCCTCGGCCTGCTCAACCATCCGCTCCTACACCCACATTAATCAGTAAAATATAAGTATATCATTTAAATTTGAACTTTTCAAAACAAAAATTTCAAATAGGGGTTGAATAAATATTAACACTTACGCAATACTCCTGGGTAGCGGTGTCGGGGTATCGAAGCTCGCCCGTGGCGGGATCTGTCGAAGTGCCGTGGACGGCAAGATACGCGGACAGCACGCTCAGTGTACCACCCTGCGCCAGGGTCTGAGCTCTCTGCAATGCGCCAAAAATTTATATTTATTATAAAATTACTCTTGAGTTCACATTATATTAAAATAGATCTATTGTAATTTACCGATGCCTCCATGGCACGAGTAATATTCCTCGAGCCACCTGTATAAGTGGGGCGACCCCTCTTCGCCGACTTCCTATTCTCTTTATTTTGATCCGCCTGTTTCTGCACAACACATTCAGATTTAGTTTTCTAATTAAGCAACACAAAAAATAAATTATATACTAAATAATGAATTACATTTAAAATACATACCTGTTTGCGCTGAGAGTCGAAATATTGGCACAATAAAGGTTATATATCTACAGACTCTCGCAAAGACCGGAATATGTAGGAGGGTCGCTCTCTGTGCCTCGGGGGTCGCCATCCACAGGGAATAGCAGTCGATCTTCAGCTTGTTCCTATTGTATCGGACCTTCGATTGCATGTTCTTCTTCAGGCCATGGTACAGAGCGTGAAGATCGAGCACCCTCCCAGGATGATCAGGGTCGGGTACAGACTGAAAATCGTAATCCAACTGCAAATACAAAAAAAAACAATGTTATTAAATTGCAAGTGTTAATAATAAATATATTGGATAAATCAAATGAAAATATATATTAATACCCGAGCCTGATCCCAGAAGAGAGCGAATGAGCGCCGGTGCTACTCGTCCCACTCAACGTGAAGTGGATACTTCTTCACGAGGCGGCTCTCATCCCCCATATACCGGCCGAACCTCTCGGCATAATCGCCGGTATAGCGATAATCAGGGGGTAAAGAAGAGGGGGAGTGCTGCTTCCCCCTGGCTCTGTCGGGTCTCAGCCTATGAGACTGATTCGAGCCTCGAGTCCCCCTCTCGGGATGGGGATGCCATGCGTCTACAAGAAATATCAAGACAATCAATATTAAGACAAAGTGGTATTAAGAAATCAAGGTTTAACGAAAATTGAAGTGTTATATATACCTCCGGCGACAGAAGCACGAGCCTGGGCCCGGGCAGCAGCACGAGCGGGGCGATAGTTCCTCCGGTGAGGAACAGCCGGTGACCCGGACGTGGATGCATCCCCTCCAACTAGAAAATAAATATTGATAAAATTACATGAATATTTAAAGGATATGTAAAATGAATAAATATTTTATATTTATTCATACAAACCCGCAGACTGAGCGGAGGGTATGGAAGTGACGGGAGTGGCCCCTGCACCTGATGTAAACATACCTGCAGGTGCGGTGGTGGGCTCTGCCCCTGATGTAAGTACGTAAGAGCAAAAAAAATGTATGTATATTTATGATATAGTATTCTAAATCAATATACATGCACTATATGATATATAAATATACCTGGAGGTGCGGGAGTGATCTCTGTCCCTGATGTGAACGCACCAACAGCTAGACAATCAAACAGTGACTATGTAAGTAATTTTGACATGAATATGCATGCATATCTATAATATTACATTCAAAATGAATAGGGGTGTAACATACCTGGAGGTGCGGGAGTGGCCTCTGTCCCTGATGTGGACGCACCACCACCAACTAGACAATCAAATATTGACTATGTAAGTAATTTTGACATGAATATGCATGTATATCTATAATAGATATTGTAGGGTTACTAGGCACTGTCACAAAGGTCTACAAGGCATCAACCATGCCCGATTTAAAATTTAGACGTGCCGAACAACCCTAACCAAGATCTTAGACTAGAGATTAGGCGAAACAAAGTATGTAAACAACTTTACATCTAAGAGTTTGGGATTACAACTTTTGTAGTCCGGTCCTTCACTTCAAAAGCTCCGTGTTGAGGTCCCTTCGCTGCGATCATCGAGTACCCGGACTCTAGAGAGGTTCCATGAAGAGAAAGATGCAAACTTGCTTCCGATCTTCAATAACAAAGATGATCTACCTTGAAAAAACTCAAGCCCAAGCTTTTGCTCGGCTAATCAAGTATTAGCAAAGCAAACACCCTAATCTAAGTGGCTAGAATAGATAAGGATGATGAAGTGGGAATTTAGCTCTCATTTGTTTTCTTTATCTCACTCATTTTCATCACATAGAAATCTTTTCATCAAGAGGAAGAAGAAGAAGAAGAAGCAAAACCATTTGTGATGAATAATGAAACTCATGTGAGGTTAGAAATGCAACCATGAGTTAAGAAAGAAAACTTAACCCTTGTAGAGATTTAACTAGGGTAAAGGGTTGGGTTGGGTTAAAGAAATATCTATGCAAAATATCACAAAATATCAAGGTCAAAGTCAAAACTTCAAGAAGCTTCTTGAAAACTTCATGAAAGCTTAACCCTAATCCAAACCCTAACCATATTTAAACTCCACAAAACATGTTGCATTTATAACCCTAACTTGTTACAATATTATATATCACATATACAATATTTATTGTAACAAAATAAAATAATACAATTAACATATATCACATATATATCAATGTATTACCCGAGTGAGAAAAAGAATCTTTAAGTGAGCTTATATTAGTTAATGTAATTTTATATATCAAATATATAATTATACATTAAATTATCGAATCAACACTTGATCCGATAATCCGGCTATTTCGCAAATAACCGACTAATATAATCTGTATCAGTTCATCGAATCAACACTTGATCCGATGACCCGACTATATCATATATACCCGGCCGATATCTCATATCGCGAGAATCTAATACGGTATCGCATACACGTATTATTCTCGGTCCCGCACATATCACATATGTGCTCCTACTCCGTTTTGCCTGAACCAGAAAATCTCTGTGTAGGACTCTAAAGAATCGTCAATACGCCGGCAGTAGGTGATGATCATATCAAACACCCACAAGCTGCAAGCGGTCAGCTAAACGTAACAACCACTCAGGTATTGAGCGATCAGAAGATCAACAAGCAAGCCTGTACATTCTCCTGCGAATCCAATCAGTAACACTCCCGTACAGTCCGGCCTCTTCGTCTGATATGTCGCATATCTCGCCTAGGGATGGTAAACGTCAGACCCTAGTAGCTTGATAAGTCGTGTCGATATGAGGTCCATAACAGTTCGAGAAACTACTGATAACACTTACCAGTAAATCTCAGCAACCCTGGCCAGGGATTTCCAGTTATAGCCAATCGAACACAGTGCAACATCAACTCCCTATACCGGGAGAGACGAAACCCCTCCTATCGCTCATTGCCTCCATGTGATTCGGGACTGTACCCAAAAGCCACCGTTTTGCACGCCCCTATGGACGTGGTAAGGTGGAACTCAAAGCACAGTGGAAATCACACAAGATTCTATGACGATCTCGGGTCTACAGACTAACCTGTACCAGTGTCACCAGAGAACTGCCATCTGACGTGAGGTATAATACCATCTGGGAGTTCTCGGCGAGTCCGTCCAGTGTACCCAGTCTCCACTGAGCACCCGTATTCCTTCTCTGATGTCAAATACCAATGGATATAGGATCATCTATCGCCCATCATATGGGTCAAGAAGCGCATACGCTAGTCTACTCTGGAGTATCGATTCCCCATCTCGGTACTCCCACGATTAGGAACATTTGAAGGATGTACTTGGCGATTACACTGTCCCCACTAGTATGATCTGCATCATAGTCCTGGTAGTCAAGTACTCATCCTAAGGACTTTATCAACATGTGTCATAGAGACATTCAGAGTACATGTTAAGATAAAGAGTAACCAGATAGCATACTATCATGTCGAGCAAGAAAGTCCTCCCTATATATGTCCAAGCATCCACTACAATATACAACATATGTACAGTAATGGCCTCTAGGGTATACATATAACTAACAGATATTACATTCAAAATGAATATACGTGCAATATACCTGGAGGTGTGGCAAAGTCCACACGGAAGGAGGCATCCGAAGGGGTCTCCGATCGGGGTGTAAGACCGGCCCTCTGAAGCTTCCTATGCAGCTCTCCGGGCGGCAGAACCGCTCTGCCTCCGCCTCCGCCTCTGCCGGTGCCGCGGCTGGAGCTCCTGCCGCCCCTCGCTGCTCCCGTCGTCGCCATCAAATCTAGATAAAATGGTTCGTGTACGCATTAGACAATCATTACATATGCATGCTATATATGTATAGATCGTAAAATGTGAAGTAATAATATAACATTACTGATAACCTTTTTCGTTTCGTGGACGCATTATACATATCTACTTGGATTTCATCATCGATATCATTTCTAACCCGCGTAACTTCATGATCAGCCGATATTTAACAACCTTTGTATAGTTCTATGTCACGACGAATATCGAATGTATGTTAACCGATAGACAGGGACTAAGTGGCGCTTTGAGTTTCATATGAGTATCGCTGAGAATATGAAAGTTTCATATTATCATCGAGTATTATATATTGGTTTTAACTTGAACATCTTGAATCATTCTCTAATGATGTGTTTGTTGTGTATTCGTGTTATATGTATGTGTTTCGGCTGTAAAGGGTAAGGCTTCTATCCCATTAAGAATGTATAGAGCGGACACCGATTCGCTTGTGCTTTCAACCATTTCGAGTAAATTTCGGCAGCACCTCTCCGCTGTTCTCCGAGTACACTGTAATAGAATAGATAATCATTTCAAAGCTGTGAAACAACGTTGAAATGAACATCTAATCTATCTTTGTACACGGAGAACCGGCGAAAAAGTACCGACGAAATATCTCGAAATGGATGAAAACACAAGTGAATGCAGGTGTTTGCTTTATACATTCCTAACTTGTCCACACGGGAGAAATCTATCAGTTATCATACGATTGAATCTTCTCGTCATATAGACTACACGACGGTTGTTAGTACCGAGCTATACCGTCCGATATTTAACAACTTTCGTATAGTTCTATGTCACAACGAATATCGAACGTATGTTAACCGATAGACGGGGACTAAGTGGCGCTTTGAGTTTCATATATGAGTATCGATGAGAATATGAAAGTTTCATATTATTATCGAGTAACATATATTGGTTTTAACTTCACTCTCTAATGATGCGTTTGTTGTGGTTTTACGTTTACGTTTCGTTATTAAGGGTTCGAAATTTCAAGTTTAGGGTAAATTTTTCTTGCGTTTACGGTAAAGTTGTACGTTTACGTTATCATCGAGTATTCTACTGCAATGAACTAGTGCACCCTAAACCATAACCCTAAATAACCCAAATTAACCTAATTAACCACAATTAACCATAATCGTTACCCTAACATAAATTATCCCTAATTAACCCAAACTTAACCCAATTTACCCAAATTAACCTAATTAACCTTAATCAATCCAAACTTAACTCAATTTACCCAAATTAACCTAATTAACCCTAATCAACACCCTAACCCTTTCAAATGATCACTAATTAATCCAAATTAACCCTACCCTCTAATTAATAGCCTTTAACCAAACCCTAACCCTAATTACCCTAACCCTAAGCCCAACTAATTAACCCTAACCTTAGCCCCAACCCCAACCGAACCCAACCCCAACCCCAACCCCAACCCCAATCGAACCCCAACCCCAACCCCAACCGAACCCCAACCCCAACCGAACCCTGCAGAACCAGATGCCTAACCCTAACCCTCAGGCCCCCACCCGAACCCTGCAGAACCAAGAACCCTAGCCCTAACATCATCAAAATTATAAGTAATTGGAGATTTACTAACCTGTAGCGGGCGGTGGAAGAGACGACGGAGGAGACCGGTGGTCGACGATGCAATCGAAGACGACTCGCGGGCGGTGGCGACGAGGAAGTCGACGAGAAAGTTTTGGGAACGAGGGGGGTGGCGGGTCGCGGGCGGAAGGCGGTGGCGACGAGGAAAAAATTGGAGGCGCGGGAACGAGATCGAGACGCGGGAGATTGAGAGAGAATTTTGGGAACGATGATGCGTAGGGCTTTTCTGTGCCTTTTTATATTAAATACCCATTTATATGCCCATACGGACTTCACCGTAGGTCATTTGTTTGCGGCTCCGTAGGGCCAAATAACAAATTATGATTTAATATTTTTAAATTAAAACGTAGGACACCGTAGGGACAACCATGAGGACCTACGGATTAGTCCGTAGGGGCAATAAAAAATTGCCCCTACGGATTCATGTAGCCGTAGAGGCAACCCCATATTGTAGTAGTGATATTTATATCGAATTCCATGAACTATGACATGCAAAAATTCGACGAATTTGGAAGAAAAAATAACTCCATCCAATTTTTAAACCATGCCAAGCAAAAAATCGATGAATTTGGAAAAACAACAAATTTTCCATATTTATTGGGTTATACACTGAAAATCTCTAATATTGTTTAGAATTAAATGAGATGGCGCAAGTCATTTCTTCAACAATTAAAAATCCATGGGTTATATATAGGACATTGAGAGTAAAAACATGATAAGTTGTTAATTTTTGATGATTTTCTGGAAAAAAAAATAAGTTGGGCTATATATACCATGTAAAAAAATAAAAACTATTGATGATTTTCTGAAGGAAAAAAAAGAACTTGTCAATTTTTGCATATTTTTGTGGGCTATATCATGTAAAAATTGATGTTTTTCTGGTGCAAAAAACTAGAAATTTTCTTGCTGATTTCTATAGACTACAGTATGCTTGCTAAATGTTGATTACATTGCTTTGTCAAGTTGATATGTTAACAATTGGATAAATTATAGAAATAAAAACTCTTTACTGGATTTCGTGGCTATAGCAAGCTAAATATCGATGATATTCGTGTATTGAAAACTTGTCAATTCTACCCATTTACTATGTCAAATATTGACGATCAAAAAGTCGGGCTATTTTCCCCTGGTATTATTTAACTATTTGATGCTATTTTCCCCTGGCTAAACATCAACTTTTGGGTAATCACATGTGTCGAAGATCTAACCTCCACTCCTTCCCCCCTCCCAATTTTTTTTTTCTCGTTTTTCCCCTTTTAAATATTGGTGGGTAAATAAATCCCTTTTTTCCCTTCAACCTTCCTTGAACTTATGAGCATAGACACAAATTCATGATTCGGCAATAATTCGGCGAGGTCGAAAATTCGGATTCGGAGAACTATTCGGAAAAAATCGGCAGGTATTCGGGAAAGATTCGGTAAGTGTTCGGGAAATGTTCGGGAAGGATTTCGAGCAAAAAATTAATATAAAATTAATATATGAGACGCTAGATTTTGATTTCGTGAATTATTTGGTGTTTTTTGAATAATTCGTTTTTTTTTAATAACTCGCGAATAATTCAGGAATTATTCGCGAATTATTCGGCAATAATTCGGCGTGTTCGGTAAAGGCGAATAATTCGCAGATTTAATCGGCAGTCACATAATTCGTGAATTATTCGTGAATTGGCCCAATAATTCGCGAATTATGTGCCTAGCTTCACAATTCTCTTGTTTTATTTTTTTAGATTTCCCTATGCAATAAGTCATATCATGCCAAATAACGATGAGGCAGGGGGAAATGAATTTTTTTTGCTCAATTTAGTGGGCTCGACTTTCATAGCAAAAAGTAGAATGCCAAAAATTGATAATTTTGTGTAATAGAAATATGTAAGATTTGCCTTTTTTGTTTCTGTGGGTCAGTGAATGGAAAATCAAATGTCGATAACTTCTTTAGATTTCCGTGGCTAATAAAATATCAAATTTGCAAAGATGCGAAGAGATTTGAGAAGTATAAAATGGTTAAAAAGAAAGTTAAGAAAGCTGTTCGGAAAGCTAAAACCAAGATCTATAAGGAGATGTACGAGAAATTGGACACTAAGAAGGCTGAAAATGATATATACTGGATTACTCGGATGCAGAAAAGGAAGACCAGAGACTTATGTGTAGTGAAATGTATCAAAAATGAAGATCAAAAGATTTTAGTTCGAGATGAGAATATCAAGAAAATATGGTGAGATTATTTTGATAAATTATTCAATGAGAGCTTTACTAAGAATTCAATCTCAAGATATAAACCGTGATTTCATGCGTAAAATAAGAATACCAAAGATTAAAGAGGTTTTGAAGAGAATGAGATCAAGAAAAGCGGTTGGTCCAGACAGGATTCTATCGAGTTTTGGAGATGCTTAAAAGAGAAATCGGCGTTAAATGGTTGACATATCTATTCAATAAGATTTGGCAGACCAAAAAGATACCAAATGAGTGGAGGAAATGTACTCTTGTACTTATCTACAATAACAAGGGTGACATTCAAAATTGCTCAAACTACCGTGAAATAAAACTTATGCGTCACACCATGAAGTTTTGGAAAAGAGTGATTGAATACAGGCTAAGAAAGGGTGTTAGGATAACAGAGAACCAGTTTGGCTTCATGCCTGAACGATTGACGACAGAGGCTATTCATTTGCTTTGTCAACTTGTAGAGCGTTTTGATATTTATTGATTTAGAGAAAGCGTACGACAAGATACCTAGAGAGGTATTATGGGGGACAATGATGAAGAAGGGGGTCCCGTCAAGTATATTGACATAATTAAGGATATATACGATGGAGTAATGGCAAATGTCAGAACTTGCGGCGACCTAATGAGTGATTTTCCGATTACAATTGGCTTACATCAAGAATCTGCATTAAATCCATTTCTGTTTACCATCGTGATAGATGAGCTTATTAGAACTATTCAAGATGAGATACCTTGGTGTATGCTATTCGCTGATAATATTGTTCTAGTAAATGAGACGAAAATAGGGGTTAATACCAAATTGGAGTTATTGAGGCAAACGTTGGAATCTCAGGGGTTCAGATCGAGCAGGTCCAAGAAAATATATATGCATTGCAAATTTAGCAAACAGAGAAGTCGAGACCACATTGGTATTACACTGGAAGGACAAGAGATATCACCGAGTGATCGGTTTAGATATCTAGGTTCTATCATCCAAAAGGATGGTGACATCGATAGCGATGTTGATCAAAATATCCAAACTGGTTGGTTGAAATGGACGAGTGCAACAGGGATTTTGTGCGATCATAACTTTCCGTTAAGTTTGAAAAGAAAGTTTTATCGGAGCGCTATTCGGCCTACCTTATTATATGGTACAGAATGCTGGGCTCCTAAGAAGCATCATACACAGAAGATGCACGTAGCGGAGATGTGCATGCTGCGTTGGATGTGTGGTAACGCTAGAAAAGATAAGATGTGAAATGAGGATATTCGTGCAAAAGTTTGTGCAACACCTGTGGAGGAGAAGTTGCTGGAAAACCGGCTAAGATGGTTTGGTCATGTACAACGCAGATCTTTGAAAGTACCGGTTCGACGAATGGATACTATCGATATAGGCAATATCAAAAAGACGAAAGGGAGACCGAAGAAAATATAGATGGAGATGATTCGAAAAGATATGGTTGTCAAAGGCCTCAATGAAAGTATATTGTTCGATAGGAGTGAGTGGAGGTGGAGGTGGAGGTGGAGGATTTATATGCTGGACCCAGCGTGATTCTCATGTTGGTTCATATAGCCTACTGCATATGCTTAGGATACAAGGCTTGCCCTTTCTTCAAATATTTGTGGGTAATAGAGTATTAAATTTATCGTGCAACAGGATCTCGGTGGACCTCATCACACCGGTCAACGATATTGAGAGGTACAAATGATACATTTGCTTTAGCACAAAGCTTCGAGACACCACAGCTTTCAATCGCAGGTCTGCTGAGAGATCTTCTCATGGCTCCCGACCAGAGAGCAATGTGACCGATGCTTCGTTAAAATCGGAAGAAAAATCTCATGGAGACAAATCTGAGAAGAAGAAGAAATAGATTATAGATAGAGTAGGCAGATGTCTTTTGATAATCCTGTTTTGTTTTAACGTCATTGATGAGGTATAATATTTTATGAAACGATTCTCAAAAATTATTTAAGAAACTTGTGACTGTGATGGTGCTAAGTGGGTGGTTCTCCTTGTTCGATTATCAATGATGTTGATTAACTATTTTCTTCAACAATCAGAGGGAGGGAGAAGTTTATACTTACTAGATTTTTGCATGTGCGATGCACGTTTCTGAGTGATGATGATGGGTGATATGGAATATTCGACAGACAGCGAAATTTCTCTCATCTTTTTCAAATTTTAATTTGGAAAAATGAGTGCACACGTGCCCTTTCAGTTTCAGCTATAACAGTAAAGATGATGTACTTAGAAAAAGAGATATGTTGACGTCTTCTTTATATTCTTTTAAGGTGGGAGGGAGATTACTGAGAAAATATTGAACTCCAAAAGAAGCTTGGTTCTGTTAAGAGGCCTAAGTTAGAGCTTGGACAATGCTACCTCCATGGTTTCAGCAAAAAAAGAAAAGAAAAGGCGGTCAATCTACATATTTCTTGGCATGTTTGTTTTTTTAAAAAAAATTATTAAACGAAAGCAACAAAAATTGCCCTGCCTTCCATTAAAAGATAAATTAACCAAACAAGTTTCCTGAAGAAAAAGAGAAGACGAAAAAAGTAAGGGAAAAATGAGTCTAAGTCACTTGCTATGAAAAGATATTAGTTTAGGTCCCTGGTTCAAAAAAATTTGTGAAAAATTCCCAAAACTTAAACATTCTTGTGTTTTAGTTCTTATAATATATTTACTATTGTTTTATGCCAACATTGGTTTTTCAGGTAAACTACTACATTTATCGGTTAAAGTACTACAGTCATCTTTAAAAGTACTACATTTATATTGAAATAGGTTAAATATAATAGATATAGCAATTTTACTAAAAAATTGTAACAGTTTCATGTCAAATGTAGTGTTTTACATAAATGTAATATTTTATAACATAAATGTAATGTAGTATTTTGAAAGATAACTATAATACTTTGAAAAGTAAATATAATAGTTTACCTCAAAAGACGGTGTTGGCATAAAACAATAGTAAATATACTATAGGGACTAAACACAAAAATATTTAAGTTTAGAGAGTTTTTCATAAATTTTTTTGGACCAGGGGCCTAAACCTATTACTTTTCAAAGTTAAAGATTTAGATATATTTTCCCAAAAAGTAAAGTATTAGCAAAAAAAGTCATACAACCGCTGTCGCACAAATAGCAACATAAGAGAGTCCTCCCAGATATCATAAACAAAGTAGTCAGCACCTAGGACTACACATCCTCCTCCGCTTCAGCAGGGACCGCTGAATTCACCTTACCTGTACCGTGATAAGCCGTGCCTCCTCATCTCTAGCCTCGTGTGGACACAACCTAGCCTTCTTCCTCACTCTTGCCGCCTCCGCACCTGTCCAGATTGAGATAGTAGACTCGGTGAAACATAACAAAACATGTATAGTCTTATGCACAGAGTTGAAAATTCTATTGTTTCGCTCATTCCAGACAACCCAATATATCTTATAAACTATAATATTCTTAGCATGTTTGTTGTTTGTGGTTTAAGATGCTGTGCGGTCTACTTAAATAGATGGTGTATTATTGAATGTTCGGTTACTTCTCCAACTTTTATGTCATGCGAAATGTCGAAAAAATTTGCTTAACGAGAAAACTTGCAAGATTTTACTAGTTTTCACCGCTATAACATGTATGATGGAGTTTATTTTGAAAAAGAAAAGAATTTCCATGGGTACCAATTTTATAAATGCGCGAGTAAGAAATCCAAAGTAAAAAAAATCATATTAATGCAAAAAAAAATTGTTACATGATTTGTAAGTTGTAATATCTTATATGAGTTGGACTATTTTAATTTTAGGAGGAGAGATAATATGCTCCTCCCATGTTTTACAGTGTTGGATAGTTTGATCTAGTGATGGAAAATATGGGATGATATCATCAATTTTTATATATTTATTATGAACCTCATATGTAAAATATATGAATATTAACTTGTTTTGGTATTTAACTTGAGCTTTTTAATATTTTTCTTGCTATAGAATCCGAAATCATGAAAATTTTAAAATTCTCAAAATTTTCTATTAGGTTTTCAATGTTTTGCTTGTTATAACACACGAGAATCACAAAATGTAAAAAAAAACTTTCATTTTCTAGAAATTTTCAGCGTTGTGCATGCTAGACTACGAATATGATGAACTTTAAAAAATCTAAAAATTTATGTTTCCTTCGGTATTCCAAATATGTTACTTACTATCGCAAAAATTTTAAATATCTCAAAATCTTCCGTTTTCTTTTCTTTTTCAATAGAATGTATGCTATCAAACCAAAAAAATCATGAAATTTTCAAAATCTCAAGTTTTTTTGTTTCTTCACATTCTTAATATTTTGCACGCACATGATAATTGCGAAATTTTCAAAAATAAAAAACATGTTCGTTTTCACACTATAATTGCGTAATTTTCAAAAATTTAAAACTTTTCTGTCAGTTTATAATATTTTGCTTACAATGGCACATGAAAATCAAGAAAATTTCAAAACCCTTGAAGATTTTCAGTTTTCTTCGAATTTGAAATTTTTTGAATGCTATAGCATAAGAATCGTGAAATTTTCGAAAATCTCAAAAAATTTCGTGCAATTTTGTATTTTAATATCCGGCTTGCTATAGCACAAAGAATCATGAAATTTTCAGAAATAATTTTTTTCTGTATTCGTCGGTTTTTTAATATATTCCATGATATAGCGCGCACACGAAAATCATAATTTTTTTTGTCTATTTCCTCTTTCAAAATTATGCATGCTATATGACATTAAAAAACATGAAATTTTCAAAAATCTCAAGCTAGCTTTTCTGCTTTCTTCATATTTTTAATATTTTGCAAGCGAATCGAGAAATTTTCTAAAATCCAAAATCATATGTTTTTGTAAAATTTATAATATTTTGCACACCATTGTTGATCTCACTCCGTTATATTTTGATTATTGCCAAATAAGTTGTTTCGTATTACGGGTATTATCGTTTTTGCAGATTTATCCATACGGAACATTTGATGGAAGGCGAAGAACTGAACTCATATCGTCAAATGAAAATAGGCGGAAGCTGACACAAATAGTCCTAGAAAGGGAGAAAATAGGACTACACAAACAATATGTCCAAATTAAAAATTCTATCAACTACACTTGCAAAGATATCACAATTGAATTGCTTAACAAAAGATATACCAATAGTGATAAGTAGTTAAGCTAACTACAATTTTGCAAACCTAAACAATAGTAAGCAAGAATAGAGATAGCAATCAATTCTAAGCAATGAGCATATAATGTGGAATTTAAACCTAGCATGTAATTTCTAACCAATTGAAATATAAATTATAAGAGAAATTGCAAACGCTAACACGAGTCGATTTAGAGTGGTTTGGAAGATATCCTAGTCCACTTTATTTAGGCGTATGAGCTCGTTCCACTAAACACGTCTCCACCGAGACTCTCACGTTGTGCACCCGCAACCAAACATGTCACTCGACACATGAGTGACTCTTCTCTTTATAAGCACTTGCACTCCTCTTTTACTAAGGTACCGATAACGTCTCGGTTCTCACACAAAGATAGAAATACAAATCTCTCAATCTTCTCTTTTACAAAGGCTTTCTTGCACTCAAGAATTCTCACTCAAAAATAAGAAGAGCATTTACAATGAAACACAATACTCTCAAAGGAGTTTCTCTCAAAGTGCTCTCTCTAATACTCTTACAAGTATGAATAATCAAATGAAAGCTCTTGATTTTGTGTGTGAGTGAATTTGGATAGCAAATTGAAAACTCTTTTAAATTCTCACAAGAAATGAGATATTTCTTTTGAAGATCACTTTTCAACTGAAATCTCTAAGTGATTAGAGCTCAAAATACCAACACAAAACATTTTTATAGCCCCCAACAAAAACTAGCCGTTATGGGTCAAAATCAGTAGAAAACGCTCACGGCAGACATCTGAAGAATACCAGGGCAGACGTTTGGCCTTTTAGAAAAAGTAAGCAAACGACTATAGTTTTCAAAAAATCTTAACCGCAAACATCTGAAGTTCAAATAGGCAGACGTCTGAAGAAGAAAAAGTTTTGGTAAAAATATAATATTATACGTCCGTCCCGATGAACTACAGACGTCTGTGTTCCTTACTGCAAAGCACAGAGCCAAAACCAGCCGTCTGAAATTCAAATGAGAAGACGTCTGAAGTTTAAAAAATTCATATTGAAACCCTTCATCAGACGTCTGGTCCATTGACCTTCAGACGTCTGTCTCATTTCAATTTTGAAAATATATCTGAAATATCAGATATTAACAGTGCACTGACGTCTGAACTTCAATGAGGTACTTATAATGACTCCTATGTCAGTTCAGTAAATTTTCAAATTCTTGAATTCTTGTTGTCTCTAGCTCTTGAACCTTGGCGTTTGGGCAATTGATCTTCAATTTACTTCGACACTTGACTCTTCAAATTCGAACATGCACTCACGAACGTCTTCAAGTCAATATACGCATCCACAAATCTTGAACTTCGACTTTTGACGCTTTAGTCTCGGACTTCGGCTTCTTAGCTATCCATACCTTGAATATGCAAATTGTGATGCACTCATCCGTATCCTCTAATCTCCATTAGATATATCTGTTTAAGTTCAATAACCTTCATCCTCCTTTGTATGCTTGTGTTGTGAAAATATCCTGAAAACCAATCTCTAACACAACCAAGCATATCATATACAATGTCATGAAATATAAGCAAAGTAATAAACACAAATATATGAACATTCATCGTTTTTTATATCACAATCATGAATAGTATATCAATATCAAGATATAACTCAAACTCAAAACATGAGATATTGATATACTAAATATATATAAATGGTATAAGAGAACCAAGATATTGATTACATATATATACAAATTCATGTTGTGAATTATTAAAATAATGAATGAGAGTAATATATCGATATCAAGAATATAAAACAAGTGTAGCACGAGATATTGATATATTACTCGGTATACACAAGATATAGGATAAGCAAGCTCTATCAAGTGTATACGAGTTTACTGTCTATAGGATAAAGCAAGATACACAAGTGACACTAAACGAACTATTCATGTTTAAACTATCACCAAAACCATATGAAAAGATCATTAAAAACCATAAGCTATCATCAAATCTATAGGAGGCTGGAGGTCAATAGTTAGACTTATAATTTAATAATTTCAAAATCAAGTTTGAAGCCAACAAGCGACAAGAGCCATTGATTGACTCAACGGGTTTTGTTTTTATATTCATTTTCTTTTAAGGACTATAATATAAAAGGATTAGAATCTAAAGAGCTTGAGAAAGCACACACTTGAATTTTCATATTATATATGTTGAGAAAATAATTATTAGTTATAAATTATTTTTCAAATGATTTTCCAAAATGCTTATGTTAGTTTATCACTAATATTATTACTAGTTTTGACTAATTTGGAAAATAACTAGCCGTTGGTGTGTGTGTGTGTGTCTCTCTCTCTCTATATATATATAGAGAGAGAGAGAGAATAATGGAGGAAAGAAGTCCTCCTATGACGTCGAAAAAGTAAGCCATCCATCGTGTTTTCCGACGATCGGAATCCATCAACTTCATCGTTATTATCTAAGATGTAGGTACGTCAAAATTTATATGATTCTACAACTTTTTCACCGTTGATTTAGCAATGTAAAAAGTTCTATTGTCGGTAAACCGTTAATTTTGAACCCACTAATTCAACGGTAAAAAAGTTGTAGAATCACATGAAATTTGGCGTACCCACATCTTAGATGACAACGATGAAGATCATGGATTCCGATCGTCAGAAAACACGATGGAGGGCTTATTTTTTTGACGCCATAGGAGGAAATTCCCTCATATGGCATCTTTCCTCCATTATTCTCATATATATATATATATATATATATATATATATATATATAGTAAGATAGCTATCTAAGGGAGGTATTTATTTTATTATCTTTTTATCCTATGTTTTATTGCAAACATGAAGGGTTAAATAACCATGAGGATACCTTTTAAATAATATAGCCGTTATATCTAATTAGAAATCCATCTTATGTTTTGAGCAAAATTATTTTCAAATATATTATTACCTTACGTACAAATTCATTTATAAATACTACCGGCTTTTCTCAAAAAGAAATATACTTCACTTTAATATCAAAAGAGAAAAAGAAGAAGCTGACTTGCTCAAATCATTTTAATAGAACCCCTCAAGCTCATCATTTTCAATACCCTATAGAAAATTTGTGTGTACCTCATTATCTCTCACCTATTTAGAGAGAAGAATCGATATATTGTAAGGATGATCCATTACCCGATAAAAAAAAAGATGTAAGGGTGTTCCACTACGCAGGAAACGAGGTGTTTTTAAGGGTTTATCCGTCCGGTTGAAGGAGGGTTATTGTGAAATAGAAAAATCCTAAAGGAGGGGACTTGGGTAGTAGACTAGGCAGAAGGTGCGGAACCACTCTCAATCGACCGTGTCACAGTTTGCATTTCTTTATCTCTTTACTTATCGTATTGCTTATATATTTGTGTTATGATTGATTTAGTTTAACTTGTGCTTGAATTGTTTTATCATTTGAATATTTAACTATATGTTAAAGTTAGAGATTAATTTTTGAAAACCCTATTCAAAACCCCCCCCTCCTCTCGGGTTATTAGTGCACTTTCAACCATCACACGAAAATTGCATAATTTTCATAAATCTAATACTTTTTTTCTTTAATTTTTAATATTTTTCTTGTTATATCATTGAAATATCGCGAAATTTTCAAAACTATAAAACTTTCCAGTTTTTCGTTTTTTAATATTTTGCATGTTGTAACAAACAAATCATAAAATTTTCAAAATCTCAAAAAATTTCGTCCTCTTCGGTTTTCCAATATTTAGTTTACAAGAATCATGAAATTTTCAAATATAAAATATATTTTGTTAACTTCGTTTTTTAATGTTTTCCATAATACAACACACGGAAAGCTTAATCTTCTCAAAAATTCAAAAGTTTTGGTTTTCTTGATTTTTTCAATATTATGCATTTACAACACACAAAAAATCATGAACTTTTCTGAAGTCTCAAGTTTTTAGTTTTCAAAAATCCAAAAATTATTTGATTTTTAAATTTATAATATTTTTTAGGCTAACACACAAAAATTGCGTAAATTTCAACAATCTCAAACTTTTTTGTTTTCTTCAGTTCATATATTTTGTTTGGTACAATACATGAGAATATCACGGAATTTTCAAACCCATAAAAAAATTTCAGTCTTTCTTCGACTTCGTAATATTTTTCATGCATATATGACGAAATTTTCAAAAATCTCAAAATGGTATACGTCTTAAGGTATTTTAATATTTTGTTTGCTAGCATTCGAAAAACATGATATCTTCGAAAATCCAAAATTTTTATTTTTTCTTCAAATTTTCAATATTTTTCTTGAGTAAACAAAAATCGTGACCTTTTTAAAAAATCAAAAATTGTTCGGCTCAAATTTTCAATATCTTACATACGCACATGAAAATTGCGAAAATTTTAAAAATCTCAATATTTTCTGTTTTATGTGGATTTTTTTAAATTTTTTGCTAAGATCGTGAACTTTTCAAAATTATCAAAATTTTGTGTTTTCTTCTATTTTCTAAATTTTCTTATAGCACATGAAAATCACTAAATTTTAAAAAATCTCAAACCATTTTTGTTTTCTTCGGTGTTACAATTTCTTATTCTAGATAGCACACGGAAATTTTAATTTTCAAAAATTATTTTTGATTTGCTCCGGTGTTTTATTATTTTGCTTGCTAAAACATGAAAATTGCAATATTTTCAAAAATCTGAATTTTTTTCGATTTCTTCGGTTTTCATCATTTTGTTTCTTATAAATGGAAATCCTAAAATTTTTAAATTTTCTTCACTTGTTTAGTAATTTGCATGATATGGCATATGAATATTGCAAAACTTTCAGAACACTAAAAAATATTCTATTTTCTTTATTTTCTCATTATTTTTCATGCAGTACATAAAAATCAGGAAATTTCAAAAATTTCAGAGTTTTTTTTGTTTTTTTTTGGTTTTCTACTATTTTGTGCTCATACGTTAAGAAGCTAACTTGGCAGGGCCGATGGAATGCTAAATTAGAAAGAGGTCCAAGATTATTTGTCCAAAATATAAATGGGTCAACCTTAATTTTCCAGCCCAATTAATATTTAGTACCATTACATTCTAAGACGGGCTTCGAATAGGGCTAGATGTAATTGTGAAAAATCAGGGGCCTTATGTAATTTTGAATGCACTCATAAGCCTTATTAAGGATATTGCCAACATAGAATAGCGAATATTCCTAGAATGTTCTATGATACCAGTTTAGTTAGTACAAGTCTTTTGCACTTGCCATGGGCATGAAGAATTGATAATCTCTTTACAATTTACAAACAATATAATATCATATATGAAATATGGTGTGTACTCCATTGCATACACAGATATTTGGTCGCATATGATTATTTATTTTGAAAAGATTTGCTTACATATGATTTTTTCTAATTGATTGCAAAGTTTCAAAAATCAATTTTGGTCGGAATATGAAATAAATTGTAGCACAATTTATTTTTTGTTTGTATTTTATATGGTGTATGGAGCATTTTATTTTAAGGTGTAGAGCTTATATTTTTTGGTTTTATTTGTGGGAAGATAATGACAATAATCCTTCCACAAATAAAATCATCTCTACTATTATAGGGCAAAAGAAGGGGGTCATTTAATTTTGAAATTGATTAGTGATGTGACTTCTTATTTTTTCAAAGAAATCAAACAAAAAAAACACAAATAATTTATGTACAATGCACATAATTAAATGCCACGTCATTATTATTTTACAAGTGCAATGCACGTAATGAAATTGCCATATCATTATTATTTTACAAATGCGATACACATAGTTAAATAATATAGAAATTTACATAAAAATTCTACGATTACGTGCAAAGGACGTGCCAAAAACACTAGTAAGATATTAGTTCAAACACTAATCGTTTACTCGATGCATTGTATGTTTTGTCTTGTAAATATTTTATTTTATTGAGAAGGGTGTCTTGTACTGCTTTTTCCCTCAAAAAAAAAAATTGGTTGAAATGAATAAATTTTGGGATATGATGCAAGAAAAGTACATATTAATTTGCTATTAAAAGAGGTATAGCTATAGGGTGAGATGGTGAGATGAGATTCTTAAGGTGGGATGGAAAAATCCAATCGTTGGATCGATGATCGAATTTTTGCATCATGTTCTACATGTCAAAATATATATGTGTACAAAAAATTAGACAATTTGGAGGTTTGTAAGTCGTGCATCAAGGGAATGTAATGTATACAACTTTTACGATGCTTTAATAATCATCCATTTTGTGAGCTTGATATCCATATCTAAAAGTGTCTTAATCGTCTAAATTTTTTTTACACATATGTTGATTGACATGTAGAACAAGATATATAGAACCGATCATCATTTTGATTGATGGATGATGCTTGGATTTTTCCATCTTTAAGACTCATCTCACCGTATATATATATATATATATATATATATATATATATATATATTACTTTTTAATTTTAAAATATTTACTAAGTTAACTTGTATAGATCTTGGAATACCCCATGCATCCTACATTTTTTTCCTATCGCTCTTGATGTAAGGCCTTTAATCCCAAGAAAAAAATAATTTAGCTATTTTAAATATTTTTTAAAATCTTTATTATCGTAACTCAAATTACTTAAGAAACTTCTCAAACAAAAAAATAAAGAGATTTAACCTAAAGAACTAACAAATCCTTTTATTCTTTTTATATCTTATTAATTTAATTATGTGCATCATACTTACCATAATAAGGTGACACGTCATCTTTGCTTAGACAACGGCAAATTAAAGAGTTGTTTTTTAGTGCTTCCTACACCTCTCCTTTGACATAACATTATAATAGAACTAGTGTATTGCACGTACAATGCACGTTTATTTATAACTTGTACTATAGAAAAGAAAATTAAGCAAAACATATATCGGTCAATATAGACATACAACAACAACAATTGAGCATTTTATCCCAAGTATATAGGGTAGGCTGCATTAACCAATATGAGAATCACGCCGGGTCTAGCACATGAATTCTCCGCCTCCACTCACTCCTATCGAACAATATACTTTCATTGAGGCATTTGGCAACCATATCTTTTCATATCACCTCCATCCATGTTTTTTTCGGTCTCCCTTTTGACCATTTGATATTGCCTATATCGATAGTATCCATTCGTCAGACCGGTACTTTTATAGGTCTGCATCGCACATGACCAAACCATCTTAGCTGGTTTTCCCGCATCTTCTCCTCCACAGTTGTTACACCAACTTTTGCACGAATATCCTCATTTTGCACTTTATCTTTTCTAGTGTTACACATACAACGAAATATGCATATTTCTGCTATGTGCATCTTTTGTGTATGATGTTTCTTAGGAGTCCACTATTATGTACCATATAATAAGACAGGCCGAATAGCGCTCCAATAAAACTTTCCTTTCAACCTTAACGGAAAGTTATGATCCCACAAAATCCCTGTTGCACTCCTCCATATCAATCAACCAGCTTGAATCCTTTGATTAACATTGCTATCGATCTCCCCATCCTTTTGGATGATGGAACCTAGATATTCAAACTGATCACTCGGTGATATTTCTTATCCTTCCAGTATTATACCAATGTGGTCTCGACTTCTTTGTTTGCTAAATTTGCAATACATATATGCTGTCTTGGACCTGCTCAATCTGAACCTCCGGGATTCCAACATTTGCCTTCATAACTCCAATTTGGTATTAACCCCTGCTTTCGTCTCATTTACTAGAACAATATTATCAGCGAATAGCATACACCAAGGTACATCATCTTGGATAGTTCTAGTAAGCTCATCCATCACGATGGTAAACCGGAATGAATTTAATGCAGATCCGTGATGTAAGCCAATTGTAATTGGAAATCACTCGTTAGGCTGTCGCAAGTTCTGACATTTGCCATTACTCCATTGTACATATCCTTGATTATGTCAATGTACTTGACGAGGACCCCCTTCTTCATCATTGTCCCCCATAATACCTCTCTAAATATCTTGTCGTACGCTTTCTCTAAATCGATAAATATCATATGCAAATCTTTTCTCCTCTCTCGAAAACGCTCGACAAGTTGACGAAGCAAATGAATAGACTCTGTCGTCGATCGTCCAAGCATAAACCCAAACCGGTTCTCTGTTATCTTAACATCATTTCTTAGCCTATATTCAATCATTCTCTCCCAAAATTTTATGGTGTGACACATAAGTTTTATTCCACGGTACTTTGAGCAATTTTGAATGTCATCCTTGTTCTTGTAGATAGGTACAAGGGTACTTTTTCTCCACTCATTTGGCATCTTTTTCGTCTGCCAAATCTTATTAAACAGATCTATTGGCCATTTAACGCTTATTTCTCCTAAGCATCTCCAAACCCCGATAGGAATTCCGTCTGGACCAACCGCTTTTCTTGATCTCATTCTCTTTAAAGCCTCTTTAACCTCTGCTATTCTTATTTTAAGTATGAAATCCCGGTTTATATCTTAAGATTGCATGACAAGTCCATCCAAATTCTTAGTAAAGCTCTCATTGAACAATTTGTCAAAATAATCTCTCCACCTTTTTTTGATATTCTCATCTCGAATTAAAACCTTCTGATTTTCATTTTTGACACACTTCACTGCACATAAGTCTCTGGTCTTCCTTTCCCGCATCCGAGCAATCCATTATATATCATTTTCAGCCTCCTTAGTGTCCAACTTCTCGTACACCTCCTTATAGACCTTAGTTTTAGTTTCCCGAACAGTTCACTTAACTTCCTTTTTAGCCATTTTATACTTTTCAAATCTCTCCGCATCTCTGCTTTTCTTCAAATCTTTATAAGAATCCATCTTGATTTTAATAGCAGCATTTACTTCTTTGTTCCACCATGATGTGTCCTTAGATGGTGTAGCACCACCTCTCGACTCACCAAGTAGATCTCTAGCTACCCTCTTGATATAATTAGCCATCTTGTTTCTGTAAGTCTATGGTAGCACCCCAGCCGTCAATCCGAGACCAAACGTGGAATAAAATCTTTTTATAAAACTGGCGCTAACACAGACTTTTACCCAGATCGTTCCATTAACCCTATACTAGCAAACTACAAAGAAGTTAGAATGGCTATACCGATCGATCCATGTCTTAGCCACCATCCTTAGCTCCTCGCGGCATCTCCGATCTCGCTCGATCTCCGGTCTCGTCATCGAAGTGGCACCACGTCAAGGAATCTTTTTACGGGCTCCCGCTCCAAAACCGAAGCAATTCGGACATGAAGTTTGCTAGTCGACATGTCCAAGGTAAAGTAGAGAATGTGTGTGATTACTTTATCTCATGACATCCATTGATTCAAAACACATGAGATGGTATGGATGGAGGTTGAAGAAGAAGCCATTGATGGAAGTTGTGAGCACAAGAAGAAAGCTATTGAAGAAGAGGAAGTGCTTGCTTATTGCGTGGGATGAAAAATGTGAGAGCTCATGATGCAAATGAAGAGCCAACCCCAACCTTTAGTGGCTGCCCCCCCTCTCTCTCCATATATCAATTCCACACAATAATCAATCAAGAAAATTGACATGGCACAAAAAATAACACCATGAGTCACCAAAAATGCACATGCCACATTTAATGCTCTTCATCATGACTAGCACTCACAATTTCCATTTAATAAACATTAACCCAAATGTTTAGAACAATAAATAGAATGTCATCTTCTAAAGTAAACTCGTGACGGATCACAAGGATACCCCTCATCTGTATATACATACCAGCATCCGCATTCCGACTGAATACGAATGCAATGAGACGAAAGTAATCCAACAAATCTAATACTAGGATCCGGCTTAAACCAAAGCCCACTAGTATGATCCGTCCGATCATGATCCGTGCACAAGTGCACGTATATGATCGAACCCTGCCATAAAACCATATGGCCTCTACAACGTTTCGCCCGAACTAGGGAAACTTTCTGTGGGGGACTCTAAAGACTTGTCAATACGCTGGCAGTGGGTTTAACCACAAGCACGTCAGTGGCACTAGCTGTACGTAACACCCATTCATGTATTGACCAAAAGGGAGGCCGGTGAGCGAACTCATCCTGAAACCCTACTGAGCCTATCAGTGACAATATCCGTACAGTCCGGTCCGTTCGTTTATGAGTATCGCATATCGGGCCTAGGGGGCTGGTAAACGTCAGACCCCCAATAGCGGTATAAGTCGTGTCGGAGTGTAGCCCAGAACACCCTGAGAAACTACTGGAATACCTACCAGTAAATCTTACTTGCCTTGGCCAAGGACTTCGTGTAATCGCTCTCCTAGACACAGCGCGATCTCACCCCCAATACCGGGAGAGACGAAAGCTCTGCCGATCCGCTCACTGCCTCCATGTGGCTCGGGACAGTACCCAACTAAAACCTGTTTGCATGACTCCTTTGAGCCGTGGTAGGATAGTAATCAAAACATGGTGGGAACTCACACGAGAAAAATGACGATCTCAGGTCGATAGACTAACCTGTACACATGTCACCAGGGAACTGCTATCTGACGTGAGGTATAATTCCAACTAGCATGTTCCCGGCGAGTCCGTCCGGTGTACTCATAACCCAATGAGCACCTGTATACGTCTTAAGTGAACCAACTGACACCAATGGCTTGTGAGACCAGCCACCGCCCCTCGTCGGGATCTCGATCCGTATACACTAGTCTACTCATAGAGTATCGATGCCCAGTCTCGAAACTCCCACGACTAGGGACACTTTAAGGATGTACTTATAGACTACCCAATTCTCACGTATATGATCGCCATCATACTGCTGGTAGTCAAGAAAGAATCCTAAGGGCTCTATCAACATGTAATAGTGATCTGTAATGTCACCTAAAGTATGTACACAATGATAAAGACAAACCAGATAGCATACTATCATCTCGAGTAAGACTGTCCTACCGGTATAGGTCCTCCCTCAATCATTGCAATCACGTGCCTGCGATCCAATAATTGAGTTTGAGAGCACTATATCCAACAATCTCTCACTTGCACTTAAGGCTAATTATTGCGATGTCGCATACTCACAGCCCGTGTGATACCGAACACCCAACTTCCCTACTGATCAGTTTCACAAAGCTCGTTTGTGAAACTATTGCGTTCGAGAAATAGCCTTAGTGTGTGGATCCGCTCTGATGTTTCTTTCTATGTCTCTCTTTATCTCAAGTTCGCGGAGAAAACCATCTCCCGAATTGAGCAATACCTGTCTTAGAATATGTCTGGATATCTGATGGGACCCAGTTCACAAATGAACCTCAAATCCAGAAAACTTCTTAGACTGTATCGTCAAATGAATTTAATCTGTATCCTGTGCCATGCCTCCCTCAGTATCCGCTTGGACCACCTGTCCAAACTACTGCCCCTTGTCAGAGAGAAAATTATAACTCTGACAGTCACTCTGTCATCCAGGTCACCTTGGAGGCCTAGAATGATGACCGTCTCCTGAAATAGGCTGTCGTTATCATCTCCCTAGAACATCCACTTATGTTCTAAAACTACTTCCGAATGTTTCTCCAGGATTAGATTAATATCAACTTATTGCAGCTAGTGCAAAAACAACATCTGGTGTGGTACTTGATATCTCATGATTGACTCAATTGCTTAAGCAGGTGATATGCTAATTATGCGCTTCCCTCTCCCTTTTAGTCTGTAAGACACCTTTAGAAAGGGTGACTCCATCACCTGCAGGTACACCACCATGCCAGGAGTCGTCCATGTTTCCCCCAATCAGAGCAAAACTCTGTTGGAAATTCAAAATTCAAATTTTAAGCAACGCTTCAAATCTCGGGCGCAACGCGCCACATGTCAGGCGCTGATACGTCAGCGCAGCGTCCAAGAAGGCGCGCCCAATCAGAGCAAAGCTCTATTTTAAGCAAAATTAAAGGAAGCAACGTTTCAGTTGCGCAAGCACTGCGCTGCGCGGCACGTGTCAGCGCAGTTGCGCTGCGCTTTGTGCAGCGCGGCACGTGTCAGCGCAGATGCGCTTGCACAGTTGCGCTGCGCGACACGTGTCACGCTCTGGAGCATTTGCGCCAAACAGAATTAAAATTCTGAAGAAATCTTTTCTGTTCTTGTTAAAACAATAAGATTTTCTTCTGTAAAACAGAAGACCTTGGATCAAAGATCCAACGGTGGGGGAAATTCCCCAAATCACTCAGAAAAAGATCTCTTTAACAAATTTATGGGCACTATATAAAGGCCCCTAGACCTCAATTAAAAGGCATCAACATTTGGTGAGAAATCAAAAAATTTAAACAGAGAGAACTCTGAAGAAATCTCAAGGGGAAAAAAGGTAAAACCTTTAAAATAGAAGAATTTCTTCTAATAGATCATTGATCTAAGAACAAGATCAATGATCTTCAATAAAAAAACAAATAAAAATAGTGTTTTGCACTTTTCTATGAACCTCTGGTTCTCTGAGATAAGAAAAAACAAGAGAAACTTGTTTTCTGTGATCTAAATTAGATCAAGAAAGCAAACAGTGCTTTGCACTTCTTTTATGAACCTTTAGTTCTTGAATCTAAAATATTCTCAAATTTATAGTGCCTTGCACTTGCAAACTGCGCTGTTGCGCTCTTGGGAGAGCGCCACGTGTCAGCATCTGAACCACTTGCGCTATGCGTTTTAAGATAGAGGTTTGCTCTCTGAAATTGGCGCAACTCACCAGAGTGCGCCACGTGTTAACAGCGCAAGCACAGCGCACTAGCGCAGCGCACTGCGCTTGCATGACACGTGTCGTCACTACAAGCGCTTGCGCTCTTTGATTGGCGCAAAGCGCCTGAAATGCAATGCATTTCTTTTGCTAAAGGGCCAGGCCCAAGTCAAAAAGACCTAACAGGCCTAATTAAATTGCAAAGCAATAAAAAGGGCAGAGCCCAAGTAAAGTTGATGCTCTGCATCATTTGTAAATGGGCAGAGCCCACAATAAATTGATGCTCTGCATCCTTTATGAGCAGAGCCCAACCAAAAATAGAAAATAATGCAATGCATTATTTAAAAAATGGGCCAAGCCCTAGTACAAAAATAAAAAAAAGTGTTGAACCTTTTTCAACTGGACTTAGCCCAATCATGGCCGTAAGTTCTCAAATTAAATTGACTGAGCAAGATTGCTCTCCTAAATCAATTTACATCCGGTTCGAGGGTACATCTCCGAACTCCTCTGACACCCATCGTTGTAATCCTTCAACGATGTCAGAGAGGTGACGGGTCCCGACGACCACATATGAATACGGACTGCGGGGTCCTTAAACTCGTGGACCGAAACGTCCTTAAACTAATATTGGACCGAAACGTCCTTAAACTAATAATGGACCACCACGTCCCTAAACTGGTGATGGACCGAAACGTCCCTAAACTGGTGATGGACCGAAACGTCCTTAAACTAATAATGGACCACCACGTCCCTGAACTGGCGATGGACCGAAACGTCCTTAAACTAATGTCGGACCGAAAAGTCCTTAAACTAATGTTGGACCGAAACCTCTTTAAACTAATAATAGACCACCACGTTCCTAAACTGGCGATGGACCGAAACGTCCTTAAACTAATATTGGACCGAAACGTCCTTAAACTAATAATGGACCACCACGTCCCTAAACTGGAACATGGACCACCACGTCCCTAAACTGAAGCGATAGAGCCCCAAAATGCTCTTTTGCCGGATCTAAATGATCCCGTTTAAGTTGATCTTAGCCCCAAATACGGCTAACGTATCCTTAAACATTTAAATGGACTATAAAACTCCAAATCAACTTTGGTTCAAGGGTACATCTCCGAACTCCTCTGACACCTATCGTTGTAATCCTTCAACGACGTCAGAGAGGTGACGAGTCCCGACGGCCATATATTAAATGGATCACCACGTTAAGTTGATCTTAGTCTCAAAACAGGACTAACGTATCCTTAACGAATGTTTAAGTTGATCTTAGCCTCAATACGGCTAACGTATCCTTAAACTGAAAACACCAAACCCAAATCTAAGTAAATATGGATTTGGACTAATCCACGTCCTACGGGCGACGGCATTACTCAGTCTCCGTATACAATCCACGGGCAACCACAAACAAAACAAACACCCACGACACGAAGTGAAATTCTGGAGAAGGAGAAAGTTGTTACCGCGATGCGGTAGCGTAATTAACTGCAGGGGCTTGTGCCTGCAAGGAAGAGCGTCCCCACAATCAAAAACCCCTCAAGCGAAGGGGAATCTGACGAACTCTGCTACATCGGCCGCATCCGTCTAAACCTCTGATACACGGTGCCATAAATCAACTTGGCATCTTCGGAGAGGTAGACGGATAAAACCATATAGCATCTGCCCTGAATCTCAGGCAAGACGTCCTCACGTCGTCGCCGCCGCCATTCGGAGGGGAACAGATTCTGGCACGCCCGGTGGGACCTTTTCCTCTTTCCACTCCACACTTCGTGTGTCGTCTTCGCGAACCAATCGCGGTTTGTTAACGGTTGCCTTTGGATTTCAAGTTTGCTAAGATTTGGTCTCTTGCTTGGTGCAGAAGAGAAATCAAGCATCGATGGCCTCAGCTTGTTCGAAGTGCTCCAACTGCAGCTGCAGCTCGCGTCCGGCCTCAACTGGGGGCATAACCTACGAGCCCCAAGCGGCCTCTTTGTTCACCATGCCCGTGGAGCAGATTACTCAAGCCACCACGGGGTTGTTTTTCGGAACTATGCTTCCGCCAACAAGCTTTAGCAACCCCGTGCCCGTACAAGAAGCTCCTAAGAGGTTGGTCTTCGATCGACTTTCAGTTATTGCGGCCCCTCTCAACGGGTCGCCCAACACCAGTGCCTCGGTCTTCTCCAGATTGGGCCAAAACTCTCGCGGACCCGCGATGAAGCTTGCAGCCCCAGAAAAGGATACTTCAAAAGGAGTAGCCAAACCTGCTCCTGAAGTCGTCAAGACGGCTTCTCCTGCTAAGAGATCGGTCTTTACAAGATTGACCGTCCCAACTCCCACTCCTACTCTTGCTGCTTAAAAGACATCAGTCTTCGATAGGCTGACACCGGCAACCACCCCACACCTGAACAGGGGGCAAGAAGAAGCTGTTTCTGTCTTTGAGCCAATACCGACGACTCGTCGCGCCCGACGACGCCACTGGCGCCGGATAAGGAGGGCCAGGGGAAACTCCCCTTCTGGGATGACTCCGCCAACTCCGACGGTGGAAGTTAATGCTACTGTTCCAACCGGGAACAGCTTTGAGCTGTTGAATAGGGTACGCAGAAACTCGCCAACTGCGGTCCTTAAAAGATCTCCTCCACCGGTAGAAACCGCCGTGGAAGCAGAAAAGCCGGAGCAGCCTCTTCAATCGCTGTCCTCCAGGATCTATAAGACATGGCGACGAGTCCGAGAATCTGTCATTGATCCTAACTTCTCCCGCCAACAGAAGAAGTCGAAAGGTCGGCAAGAAGAAAATCCCCTGGTCAAGCAACGAAAGGTGACGACCGCTTGGGTGCCCAAAGCAACGGCCCCTTCAACTTCTACGACCCATAAGAGAAGGAGGCCAGAGAAAGTTCCTACACCTGCAGTAAATACCAAAGGAGGTGAACCCAAACGCCCTAGGTCTGGGGGCATTGTAGTTCATACCGTCTGTATGGCGTCTGGTAAAGAGGACAGCCGCATATCAACAGGTCATAGACCGCACACGAGGTCAGTGACCAAGGCTCAAGAGCAACAGCAAAAGCTCCAGGAGATGATGAACGCGATGGCCGCACTCACTGGGCCAAAAGAAACCCCTGAAACGTCCTCGGACGAGCGTCAAGAACAAGAAACTGACGCTGAATTCCTTCGTCGCGTACTGGAGAAGAAGGATAAAGAAGCTGCGGAACAGGCAGCCAACATAAAGAAAACGGCCCTCCTGTTCCAGGACATGGTGGGTATGATGTTCAACAAGATCCTCCTGCTGAGGATCCCCCGATCATCCTTGAAGACGATAAGGGAGAAACGTTGAATCCTCCTCCAGCCCTGTCAACAGCCAAAGAGGAGGCAATCTCCAAAGCCGATCTGGACGAATACATAGCTCAGCAGATCCGGGTCCATCAAGCGACGGAAGCAGCGGGTCAGGTCGTAAAAACGGGGCGGCCATATCCAAGTTGGTACGACCAAATCAAGTACCCACCCGGTTACACAATTCCTAAGTTCCATGTCTACAAGGGGACGGGCAATCCTCACCAGCATGTTGCCCAGTTCAGGGCTCTCTGCGACAACACCGGCGGTGATGACAAGCTGTTGCTTCGCCAGTTTGTTGGAGTTTATCAGATACGGCGTTCGAGTGGTACTCTGAGCTGCCGAACGACTCTATCAAGACCTTCGCAGAGATGTTGCTGTTGTTTACTCAGCGTTTTGCAAGCGCCAGTGAACGTACCCCGATAACGGCATTGATTAATGCCAGGGTAAAGCCGGGCGAAACATGGGTCCAATATGCTATACGGTGGCGTAATTTATGGTCAAAATGCGAGCAACGCATTGAAGAAGCTCCTGCAGTGGGTATGTTTGTGGGAACCCTCGATCCGCAAGCAACCATCTCGCAATTTATGATGTTCTCCAAGCCGACCACCTTCCAGGCACTAATCGACAAGCTAGCGCAGATGGATCAGATAGGCCATAATCCTCCTCTTCCAAAGCCGGACTCCCGAAATGACAAAGGGAAGGGAAAAGCGGTCGTTGTCGCTAATGCTCAACAACAACCGAATGACTCAAAGCCAGTCATTCGTCAAAATAATATGCGCCCGTACGTACCCCTTGAGGAGAGGATAGGACGTTCCTACTCGTTCCCCCGAGATAAAACTAGAAGGTTATTCGAGCTGGCGTTGCGCAACCGACTCATAAATCTGCCGGACCCAAAACGTCCGTCGTAACCAAGTGATGTCAATGAGCCCAACTACTGTCCTTATCATCGAGTACTGGGTCATCCGATCGAGGATTGTTATGTCTTCAAAAATTGGCTTGAAGACCAGTACCGACAGGGCAAGTTTGCATTGTCCGACAAATGGAAGGTGAATCCACCGCAACCCCACACCTCTAAGGGAATGAATACGCCGGGGGCAACATGCTCTGTCGTTGAAGAAGCTCCTTGGGAGGTTGTATTATCAGCCAAGACAAAGAGGATGCTAAATGATCTTCAAACATGCCCAGTGATCAAGTGGAAGAACCCGTTGGAGCCGCAGATCATTGAAGGGATGTTGAAGCCTCGTCCAACTCAAAAGATCAATGGAGGTGGCCCAAGCATTCACAACCAGCCGTCGAAATCTTCAAAGAAGAAGAAAAAGAAGTCAAAGAAGCCCGTGAAGCCTGGCGACAAGCGCACGGACTTGCAAAAACAAATCGACGCGCTGGAGGAATACAACCAGAAGGCACGGACTCCCATTACATTCCAAGAGTTCATCAACCACGTCTTTCAAGAGGAAGATGAGGGATATAGTTCATCGGATGAATCTGATAAATATGTGGCGAGCTTTCATATGATTTCCCATTCGCTCACGAACGATGAGGAGACTCCTTGTACTGAAAAGCTGGGGGTAGATCCCGAACCAAAAATTCTAGAGCCATCGGATGAAGTAATCGATTATTCCTCAATGAAGCTCTCTTAAAAAGCAAAGCTGATCGGAAGCGCGAGGAGGTTATATTCGAAAGGGCCAAACGCTAGCGCCTTGACGAAAGAATTGAGATACTCCCGCTGGAGCAAAGTACACCCACTGTGGATAAAATCAAATTCAAGGTGAGGAAAAGGTTTGCTAAAGCCATATCAATGGGTATGAAGCTACCATCCTCTGAGGGAAGCGTTACTGGTGAAATGGAAATGCACCCCTCCTATTGCTTATATCATCAGAAAGTTTCGCATCCCACTGAGGAGTGCAAAGCTTTCGATAGGTGGTGGAAAGGATATGTTGCTCACCGACAACAGGTTAAGCGGGAGAAGCGCAAGACTCTCCGGGAGCAAAACAGTGCGACCGAAGGGCTTAATAGAACTACCGGCAATTGTCGCATGGTCAACGCCAGAGGATCACAAGTACTCACATTCGGGAGCGATTCTAATGAGGAGTTGGAGCTTGGCCACCTCTTTAAAGAGCCCACTTTGGGGAAAGAAGAAGAGCCGAAGATTTGTGAAAATATCCGGCTGCGTAATCGCACGTTGCCCGAAAAGAATCTCAGACCCCCAAACAAAAGAGACAAAGGGAAAGAAAAGGTCCCTGAGGAGATCGCCTTAGACGACCAAGTCATGGAAGAGTTAACTGCCAAAGACCCGCCGAAGAAAAATAAGGTGGATTACAACGTCTTAGCGCATCTGAGGAAGCTACCCTCGCAACTCAGCATTCTTGACGCCCTTTTACTATCAAAGGAGGCGAGAGATTCGCTAATTAAGGCACTACAGGACCCGGAGCAGTTCCAAGCTTTCCTGGCCAAAGAAAAGATGAAGGATGAACTGGAAGAAGTGTACACAGCCGATGTCACTTTTAGCGATGAAGACCTTCTCCTTGAGACGTGCGAACACAATCGCCCCCTCTATGTCTCAGGATACTGCCATGATATAAAGATAGGCAAAATCCTGATCGATAACGGGTCGTCTGTTAACCTACTCAATGTGCGGGTTTTAAAGGAAATCTGCATGAGCGTTCAACACCTCGCTCGAGACAAGATCACCATCTTTGGGTTCGACTCCCAATCGTCAAAGACTCTTGGATCTGTGATACTGACGCTACGCTTCGGGCTGCTCGTCACTGACATTAAATTCCACGTCATAGATGCCAAGACATGCTACAACGCTCTGCTCGGCCGACCATGGTTACACGAGTACAACATCATCCCTTCTACACAGCATCAGTGTATGAAATATTTTAAGGATGGTCTCGAGTACACCGTGACGGGAGAACTGAATCCGTTTTCCGTAAATGAAGTTCGCAAATATGAAGATGCCAAATACTTCTTACCGAGTTTCGAAGACACGGAAAGGTGTCGCAAGCCGGAGAACAAAACTAACGCTACCATCCCTGTCTTCGGCAGTGATACCGAAGAGGAAGAGGAGATAGTATATTCGGGTCCGCCCCAATACACCAAGCCGGGACCATCCGCTCCTACGTTGATCTTTGGTAGTGATTCGGAGGATGAGGTCCATGCTGTATTCTCTGCTCGACTTTCAATACGAGCTTCCGCTGACGAAGAGCAAAGTCTACAAGTCGCTATGGTGCCGCTTAAATATTATAAAGAACTGGATGCGCTTGATATCGACAGTGTAGAGGAGCTGCAGACGTTCTATATCCCTCCCAGGCTAGAAGGCGAGAAGGCAATTCTATTCTACCGCTCTGAAGAAAACAAAGTGGAGAAAGAAATATGGCACGGGGCGGATCCTACGTTGGACAGGCTTCAACCCATTCGTCTACCCAGATATTATGCAGAAGGCTTGAAGAGGCTGTTGAAGCGCTGAGGGATACCCTTCAAACAGACCGTTAGAAAGGCCAAATTCTATGACAGGGTCTGGAACGTCCCCGGAACTCAGCACAAGCTGCCTAGTGGGAGGATGGAGACGATCGGGCTCGGATACATTCGCCCCAAGAAACGAGAGCTGCTCCATGACTGTTACGTCGTGCGTGACTTCAATAAAGAAGCAGATGCTCAACAGGAGGACGCTAATCCTGAACCAGTAAAAGTTCCTGATGCAAAAGTGCCCCGTCCATCGTTTGAAGAACAAATGGACAGGCTTATAAGGGAAGCCGGCCAAAAAGTCTGACATGATCACAATCGTGAAATGGCAATCTACGAGAAAGCCAAAAAGCAACGCCTCCTTCAACAGGTCCTGAAAGACGAAAATGCCACACCCTGCCAACCTGTTATAAAAAAGGCTCGACGCAGAGGCAGAAACAAATCGAAAGGCCAAGAAGGTGCTCAACAGCAACAAAACGGGGCTAAGAGGCCACGCAAGCGGGAGTCGAGCGTTATTGATCTGTCCCTCATGAAGAAAATGGGTCGAGCGTACTCGTTTCCTCGGGACAAGACGAAGAAGATACTCGATCTTGCTATAAAACATCAGATGCTTACACTGCCGGAGTCCAAAAACGCCGAACAAACAGGCAAAGTCTCTGACCCAAACTATTGCTCTTACCATCGAGTAATAGGGCATCTTCTTGAAGATTGCTTCACCTTCAAGAATTGGGTTGAAGATCAGTATCAGCTTGGCAAATTCGCTCTGTCTGACAACTGGAGGGTAGCGCCGCCACAGAAGCACGAACCCAAAGCCGCAAGAACAGAACCAACTCCGCATTAGGATTGGAAGCGGATTCGCACTTGTCACGTGATAACAATATTAAAAGAAAGGCCCGAGAACATGGACAACCTTCCCTGGTGCTTCGAAAACAGCAACGACGAGGTGATCTCAGAATTTCCATCAGCGCCAAAAGAGCTTGAAGATGGAATCCATACCACGGCGGATAACCTCAAGAAAATTGAATTAGGAATGGCGAATGACCCGCGACCGACATTCATTAGTGAGCTGCTGTCTGAAGAGAAGGTGGCTTCATTAAAAAACCTGCTTATGCAGCACAAAGACTGCTTTGCATGGAACTACTCCGAAATGCCGGGACTAGATCCAGAAATTGCCGTGCACAAATTGGCGATATCTCCAGGCGTCAAGCCAATCAAACAGGCTCCGAGGAGAATGCGGCTCGAGCTTGAGATGAGCATCAACGCCGAGGTCAAGAAACTGATCGACTCTGGCTTTATCCAAGAGGTTCAATATCCTGAATGGATCGCCAATATCGTCCCGGTGATGAAGAAAAATGGGACGGTGCGCATATGCGTGGATTTTCGGGATCTCAATAAAGCCTGCCCGAAGGACGATTTTCCAGTGCCAGTCACCGAACTGATGATAGACAATACGTCCACTCATGAGATTTTCTCCTTCATGGACGGCTCATCAGGGTATAATCAGATAAAAATGCATCCCGAAGACCAGAAGCACACTGCCTTTAGGACTCCTTTGGGTATATTTTGCTACAAGGTGATGCCCTTCGGTCTGAAGAACGCCGGTGCCACCTATCAGAGGGCCATGACGAAGATCTTCGATGACCTTATACATGAAATCGTCGAATGTTATATTGACGACCTCGTGGTTAAGAGCAAATCGTATGAGGAACATCTCGAGCACCTAAAAACTGTATTTCAACGCCTTCGGCAATACAACTTGAAGATGAACCCTCTCAAGTGCGCATTCGGAGTTTCCTCAGGCAAATTCCTGAGATTCGTCGTCCGACACCGGGGCATTGAGATAGATCCGTCAAAGATCAAGGCGATCATGGAAATGCCTCCGCCAAAGACTCTTAAGCAGCTGCGATCTCTCCAAGGGAAGCTCGCATATATACGGTGATTTATAGCCAACCTTTCGGGGAAGTGTCGTCCTTACAGTCACCTGATGAAGAAGGGAACCCCGTTCGTCTGGGATCAAAAATGCCAGGGCGCACTGGACGAGATTAAACAGTACCTGCAGAACCCGCCAGTGTTGGCTGCTCCGGTTAAGGGAAAGCCTCTCATTCTTTACACAACCGCCCTCGAAGGTTCTTTAGGTGCATTATGGGCGCAAGAGAATGATCAAGGGAAAGAGAGAGCTCTTTATTACTTAAGTCGAGTTCTACTGGGGGCAGAAAGCAACTACTCCCCCATTGAAAAACACTGCCTGGCGTTGATCTTCGCGATAACAAAGCTCAGGCACTATGCATTGGCACATGAGGTCCGTCTCATTTCGAAGGTTGACCCTCTTAAATATTTGATGTCGAAGGCCATATTGACGAGACGACTCGCTAAATGGGCCCTGCTCTTGATGGAATTTTCGATAACATATCAACCTCTCAAGGCAGTCAAAGGCCAGGGCATCGCCGACTTCCTCGCTGAGCATCCGATACCCGCCGATTCTCCTTTGAATTGCGATCTTCCAGACGAACATGCCTTTGATGCGATCGACGGTAGTGATACCCGATGGGAGCTTTATTTCGACAGAGCATCTTCCGTAAAGAAGCGCAAACAAAGTACCCCTATAATCAAATCTGGGGTAGGCATTATCTTCGTAACTCCACAAGGAGGGATTATGCGCTTCGCCTTCTCTTTAACAGAGCCGAGGACGAATAACGAAGCCGAATACGAAGCTTTGATAGCAGGTCTCGAGATCGCCATCGACATGGGAATTGAAAACCTCCTCATATACGGAGATTCTCAACTGGTCGTTAGTCAAGTAAACGGCGATTACCAAACGTGCAAACCGGAATTGGTAAAGTACGGTGAAAAGGTGCAACAACTGTTGACCCAAATTCCCTCCTATACTTTGGAAAGCATACCGCGCGCGGAAAACAGCAAAGCAGACGCGTTGGCCAAACTTGCTAAAGAACTAGCTGACGAGAACCTCGATGACGTAAGAATCGTAATACAAAGCCGTCGGGTGCTTGCCCCAGCAGAAATATCTCCGGAATCATCCGAAGAGAAGGGAGCGACTAAACAGACAACCTTGCAAATAGAAGACCGGGAAAAGGCTGAGGACTGGAGGGAAGTCTTCATAGACTACTTTAAGTCCCACCGAATGCCCGAAGAGGCGTCCACAAGACATCAGCTCATGAAACGAGCTCTGTCTTTCGCCTGCGTCAATGATACTCTATACAAGAGGTCATTCGATTCTCTGTGGCTGAGATGCTTGGGACCTGACGAAGCGAAAAGAGTCGTTCAGGAAATTCATGACGGAATCTGTGGTTCTCACCAAGCGGGCCCGAAGATAAAGTTGAAGATCAAACGGATGGGATACTACTGGCCCACAATGATTCAGGACTGCCTCGAATATGCGAAGCTGTGCCACTCATGTCAAATTCATGGGGATTTCATCCATCAGCATCCAAATCCAAATCCACTACATCCAAATCCACTACAGCATCCAAATCCACTTCGTCAGCCACTACCTTGGGCCCAGCAATCCCAGCTATGTCATCCGCCACCGACTCGGGCTCGACCAATGTCTCTCCCCTCAGCCCCTCAGGTTCGACAGTCTCCGCCTCCCCCTCGGTTAAGCTTGGCCCTGCAGGGTAGAATATATAAGAACCGACAGCTTTATGAGTCTTATAACGAAATTCTGAAAGAAGTATTACCTGAGATAGACTTGTCGTTAGCCTCTCTATTGGCGCGGATCGCCTGTCTATCAGCTGTAGACAGGGCGACCGGGGACTCTTCTGACAGAGTGTCGGCTCGAGGAACGGTGCTGGGGCCCGCTCCAATGGCCAAAGCAGCCCTGCGTGCCTTTGCTTCGCGCCTCGACTGCTTCCTCTCCTCCCGGGCCGTCACGATGGACCTCTTTGACGCTTCCTTTATCGAAGCATCGTCGTCCTCATTTAAAGATACCTCCAGAGCCTTTAAGGCATCTCTCATCGGCTCTTCAAGACGAACCTCCTGCGGTGGCCCAGAGGAAGCGGGAACATTGGCAACTGGCAGAACATTTGCGTCGCTTGGCGGGAACGACATTGAGGTTTCTGCAATAAAAAGGGAGAGATTAGATTGACCATAACACAAGGAGAATAAAAACTTGATGAATCGAAACTTACTGAGGCCTAAAGACGCTCTAAGGCGTTCCTCCTCTTGGAAGGTCTTGAGTGAAGCGGCAATGGCTTCCTCATCAGTGATGCCTGTTGGAAGAAAAGAAAGAAAATCGTTAGTCAAAGGCAATGAAGAGGATATGATACAATAAAGAAAATGCGACTAGTAGTTACCTGATTGCGCAAGCCCAGCTAGCCACGCGTCACGCTTTGCCAACCACGCTGAAGTTTCGAGAGCGGCTTCCAAGTCTGTATCATTCGGCGGCGGCATGACTAATCCCTCATTAGTCCCATATTCGATTAGGCCCTCGGCATATGGAGCATGGGATTCCTGACCGAACGCGACATCTGCAGCGAAGAGCGACTTCTTTTTCTTCTGCCCTTCGACCCTAGGTGCACGTGGGATTGACTTACGCTTAGCAGCCACCTTGGGACGGCGGCTCCCGATGTCCGCACCCACGCCAGACTCCGGCGATGCTACAACCACTGTCTCCACTGGAGCACAGGGCACTGGAGGTGCATCTGTGATATCAGGGAGCGGCAATCCGCGTGGAGGACTTTGCGCACGCGATGGCCTGGTTCTAACCTCTTTTAGAGGAGCAACTACTGGAGTCCTAGGAACCAAAGGAGCGTTACGGTCGGTACCTGGAGGCACACCCTTACGATCGACCAGCAATCGCCTTTCCTCCTTTATAACGGCTCCTGTTGCATGATTGTACCAGTCTTTGTACACATTGAGGAGTCGTGGAGCGCAAGCCAGCGCACTGATAAAAAAATGAGAGCCTGTATTCAGGCGCATGAAATGATGCAGCGCGTTCTCCATCCCTTCTTCAGTGGCAGCGGGTTCCAGCAAGAAGGCTTCCAAGGGGACCCCCTTGATCGTAGCCCAGTTGTTGGGCAAAATGATGCGGGTTGTACCTCATAAAAATTGCCACACCATTCTGCCTAAAAACTAGGAAGCCCGGTCTAATGGAATATAAGTAAAGGGTCTCCCGGGCCATCAAAACTGAGGCTCTATCCTTAAAGAATCTTGTAGTGGCCGCATCGCAGTGGTAGACGCCTTTCCAATGGTTAATACCTTATCGACAAAGGACATCCCGGCTCCAACGGTGTGAGGGCGAAAGAGTAAACCCCTGGCGTTCCGTGGTGATGGGGTTACAATTGATGCGCCGATCAGTTGTATAATGCGAGGAAAACCGCACTTGTCAAAAAACGAGGGCCTTTTATGCATGCCGAAGACACCCGCCGTGTGTAGCTCGAGCCACGATACAAAGTAGTGCATCGGGAAGACCACGTGCAGTACCCCGGGCTCATTAGCATCCGCTGCTCGACTGAGGCCATGATATAAGTGTGCCAAGCCGGCAATCCCCACAGCCACCTTTACCCCGATGACCATCCGGTGGGCTGGGTAAAAGACAGAGGGCCGCATACGGTGAGAGTGCATTGGGATCGTAAACCAACTCAGCCACAATCCGAGAAATCCTAAGAAAAAGGCCTCCTCGTCCATCCCGGGGGCCGCAATTTCTGCAAAAGACATAGTTGGGAAGTCTGGAAGAAAAAAACCCTTTTGGTCTATCTCCTTCGCTGGCAGGTTATCCAAACCTAGACCGAAAGGGTCATCCAGGGTAGCAAACTTGGCAGCTTCTGATGAGAGGACGCTTGGGCGAAGGAACCGAGCGATGAAATCCTCAAAATTAACTCCCCGACTCCCATGTTCGATAAAAAGAGACTCATAGATGTTCAACACTTTAATCAAGCTTGGGAATTGGTGTTGAACAGCATTCTCCGGTGTAAGCCCCCTTACCACCGGCCTAGCACCAAAGACGTACTCGTCTGTCGGGAGCAACTCCTTATAGTGTTCCCCTGTAACTGGTAAACCGGATACCTCTGTAAACTCTTCCAAAGAGATTGACACTTCCCGATCCATGGCGAGGAAAGTGTGGGTAGGAATGTTCCACTGCTCCAGGAAAGCCTTGAACCACCAGATCGGGAGCGTGGGATATTGGAACAGAGAGACGTACACTGCGGTGTACAATCCTAACTTTATCAACTGTGACTTCTTCGTCGACAGGATGTACCAGGCCCACGGCAGATAACCGATCGGGTGGCGGGAGATCAGACCAATGTTATATGATTGCCCCCAAGGTCGCGCCTCGCCCTGACAGATACGGCGTCCTAGGATATCCAAAACCATAGGACGCTGGACCGGAATCGCATCTATGGCGGGATGAAGAAAGCCTTTCAAGGTCCAATCAACCATCTCCACGGCATACTGCACCGAGGGTGGGGTAGCATAGTGAATCGCCGTGATGGGTTCTGACGGTACGGCACACGTGAAGCTCCGTCGATCCATGATAATCTGGTTATACCACGACCCCCAAAGATGGAGACTCTTATATTCCGGGTCGTAGTCCCTAATCATAGCCAAGACGTCATGAACCAAGGGCGCTTCAGGAAACCCTTCCTCCGAGCGGATGAACGGGAATGAGGTGTCGAGAGACATGATCGCTGCAAGTGAACAGAAATTAGCCGTTAGTGTTGCAATTCCAACGCTTAGCGTTTAAGGAAAAAAATGCATTAATCAATCAATTAAATTAAAAATTAATTAAATTAAAATTAATTAATTACACCACACAGCAGTGCAGTGGGTAGGAGACCGAAGGGGGACCCACAAAATCTGGATGACAATACGTCAGTTAATAAGACAAGCTCATCATTGGATGAGATTGTCAGTTGGTCCTCAGGAAAACATTCCCACTGATAATAATAATAAAAAATCCCTAGGGACAAGGAGAAAATCTCCTCTTTCAGAGCAAAACTCTGTCACAGAGTGACTTGTAAAACTCTGGTCTCAGGGAAATAAGATTCCTTAAGAGAGCCTAGCTCTGTGGTGATGATGAGAAAATTTATTTAAAACTCCTAAAGAAATGAAAACATTTTGAAGACTCTTAGAAGTTTTTCATTTTTAGATCAAAAAGATCTATTTTTGGATCCATGAGCAAAGCTCTGCTCATGGGTTAAAACCCATGAACAAGATCTCTGTAGATCTATGGATTCATGAAAGCAAAGCTCTGTTAGTGAAACCCCAAAGGGAATTTCTTTAGATCAAAAGATCTATGAGAGCAAAACTCTTTTGGTTAAGATTGATGTAGATTAATTTGATTTAAATTAATTTTACCTAAAAGTTTTCTAACTTTGGAAACGAGCAAAGCTCTGAAGTCCTTAAGCAAGAGCAAGCTCTGAAAATAAAAGTTCTTAAAGATGGTAATCATCTACTGAGGGCCAGAGGTCCTATTTATAAGACGCTTGCGCCCCTTCAACTCACCCCTTAATCCAACGGTCAGGAGCTTGCCACCGCTGCACTCACGTGCGCGCCACGTGAGCGCAACGGTGGGGGGGCATTTGTTTCCCCCAATCAGAGCAAAGCTCTGTTGGAAATTCAAAATTCAAATTTTAAGCAACGCTTCAAATCTCGGGCGCAACGCGCCACATGTCAGGCGCTGATACGTCAGCGCAGCGCCCAAGAAGGCGCGCCCAATCAGAGCAAAACTCTATTTTAAGCAAAATTAAAGGAAGTAACGCTTCAGTTGTGCAAGCACTGCGATGCGCGACACGTGTCAGCGCAGATGCGCTAGCGCAGTTGCGCTGCGCTTTGCGCTGCGCGACACGTGTCACGCTCTGGAGCATTTGCGCCAAACAGAATTAAAATTCTAAAGAAATCTTTTTTGTTCTTGTTAAAACAAGAAGATTTTCTTCTGTAAAACAGAAGACCTTGGATCAAAGATCCAACGGTGGGGAAAATTACCCAAATCACTCAGAGAAAAATCTCTTTAACAAATTTATGGGCACTATATAAAGGCCCCTAGACCTCAATTCAAAGGCATCAACATTTGGTGAGAAATCAAAAATTTTAAACAGAGAGAACTCTGAAGAAATCTCAAGGGGAAAAAAGGTAAAAACCTTTAAAAGAGAAGAATTTCTTGTAATAGATCATTGATCTAAAGAACAAGATCAATGATCTTCAATAAAAAAACAAATAAAAATAGTGCTTTGCACTTTTCTATGAACCTCTGGTTCTCTGAGATAAGAAAAAACAAGAGAAACTTGTTTTCTGTGATCTAAATTAGATCAAGAAAGCAAACAGTGCTTTGCACTTCTTTTATGAACCTTTGGTTCTTGAATCTAAAAGATTCTCAAATTTATAGTGCCTTGCACTTGCAAACTGCGTTGTTGCGCTCTTGGGAGAGCGCCATGTGTCAGCATCTGAACCACTTGCGCTATGCGCTTTAAGATAGAGCTTTGCTCTCTGAAATTGGCGCAACTCACCAGAGTGCGCCACGTGTCAACAGCGCAAGCACAGCGCACTAGCGCAGCGCACTGCGCTTGCATGACACGTGTCGTCACTACAAGCGCTTGCGCTCTTTGATTGGCGCAAAGCGCCTGAAATGCAATGCATTTCTTTTGCTAAAGGGCCAGGCCCAAGTCAAAAAGACCTAACAGGTCTAATTAAATTGCAAAGCAATAAAAAGGGCAGAGCCCAAGTAAAGTTGATGCTCTGCATCATTTGTAAATGGGCAGAGCCCACAATAAATTGATGCTCTGCATCCTTTATGGGCAGAGCCCAACCAAAAATAGAAAATAATGCAATGCATTATTTAAAAATTGGGCCAAGCCCTAGTACAAAAATAAAAAAAAGTGTTGAACCTTTTTCAACTGGACTTAGCCCAATCATGGCCGTAAGTCCTCAAATTAAATTAACTGAGCAAGATTGCTCTCCTAAATCAATTTACATCCGGTTCGAGGGTACATCTCTGAACTCCTCTGACACCCATCGTTGTAATCTTTCAACGACGTCAGAGAGGTGACGGGTCCCGACGACCACATATGAATACGGACTGTGGGGTCCTTAAACTCGTGGACCGAAACGTCCTTAAACTAATATTGGACCGAAACGTCCTTAAACTAATAATGGACCACCACGTCCCTAAACTGGCGATGGACCGAAACGTCCTTAAACAAATGATGGACCACCACGTCCCTAAACTGGTGATGGACCGAAACGTCCTTAAACTAATAATAGACCACCACGTCCCTAAACTGGCGATGGACCGAAACGTCCTTAAATTAATGTCGGACCGAAACGTCCTTAAACTAATGTTGGACCGAAACGTCCTTAAACTGGCGATGGACCGAAACGTCCTTAAACTAATATTGGACCGAAACGTCCTTAAACTAATAATGGACCACCACGTCCTTAAACTGGAACATGGACCACCACGTCCCTAAACTGAAACGATAGAGCCCCAAAATGCTCTTTTGCCGGATCTAAATGATCCCGTTTAAGTTGATCTTAGCCCCAAATACGGCTAACGTATCCTTAAACATTTAAATGGACTATAAAACTTCAAATCAACTTTGGTTCAAGGGTACATCTCCGAACTCCTCTGACACCTATCGTTGTAATCCTTCAACGACGTTAGAGAGGTGACGAGTCCCGACGGCCATATATTAAATGGATCACCACGTTAAGTTGATCTTAGTCTCAAAACAGGACTAACGTATCCTTAACGAATGTTTAAATTGATCTTAGCCTCAATACGGCTAATGTATCCTTAAACTAAAAACACCAAAGCCAAATCTAAGTAAATAAGGATTTGGACTAATCCACGTCCTACGGACGACGGCATTACTCAGTCTCCGTATACAATCTACGGCCAACCACAAACAAAACAAACACCCACGACACGAAGTGAAATTCTGGAGAAGGAGAAAGTTGTTACCGCGATGCGGTAGCGTAATTAACTGCAGGGGCTTGCGCCTGCAGGGAAGAGCGTCCCCACAATCAAAAACCCCTCAAGCGAGGGGGAATCTGACGAAGTCTGCTACATCGGCCGCATCCATCTAAACCTCCGATACACGGTGCCATAAATCAACTTGGTATCTTCGGAGAGGTAGACGGATAAAACCATATAGCATCTGCCCCGAATCTCAGGCAAGACGTCCTCACGTCGTCGCCGCCGCCATTCGGAGGGGAACAGTCCATTCTAAAACACATTTAGAATGCTGTCTAAATACATAGATTGGGACACTATCGAAATCTAGATCTAAAACTATAGATCTAGTAACCAGAATTCCTAATATTATATCCATATCCAATGTGGAGAAACCACTGTGTGACAACCACAGTATAACCGACCGTAGTATAGAAATATCACTTCCTACTCTGTGTATGTCATTCAAATACCAGGACATCACACCCTACTACCTTCTTAACAGATCCATCCCCTTATTCTGATGAAATCAAAACCTATGACGGTCACATCAAAAATAGACGATCTATCTCCGCTATATCTGCTTTAGTCTATAAATAGACATAAGCTACTTGTCCACTATGCTTCCGCTGCTCCCACTGACTACAACAACCCTCTGGCAGAATCATGTAAACGTGCACTTCTAAAGCTAGTTTAGAACGACGCTATACTTATCCTCCTGCCGGGTCTCATAATCTGGAACAGCAGTAATGGTAAGTCTGGGTAAATAAGAACCTTCCTGTCATCGTCCTTGAGGATACCGGAGTACCTCTCGGGTGCCTGAGGTTACCCATTATATCTGCGGAGTGGCTAATGGAATATCAAACCTGATTGAATCTTTAGGTTCCAATTAAATTTTCAGTAATCGTCTGTGGTTCTGGAATCACTTCCAGTTCTACCATACTCCCACTACTGTTTTCTGAAAAAATCCATTTTATTAAAACTGTGGCGAGTCAAGAACAATATCATTATTGATCTTCCAGATGGTAGAAAATTAACCCTCGTCATAGCCCGGGTTAACCCACAAACTGCCATTACAGAAACGTGCCTTGAGTTATCCAGAGTCTGGTTTTAAACATAAGCCGGACAACTCCATATACCTTAACATTGTTAAGATATGAGCCATTCTATATACAATATAGAAACAGAGGCACTGATTTAATTGGAACCAGATTCAAATCATGCAGCTGTATCCAGTGCATATCACCTGAATGGAGAGAGACCGATCAGCATTACCCAACTTAGGAGTGCATCCAGATATGAGTAACCCGAAAGAGAAGCAAGTTCTCAAAACCATTACGATCAACTGAATACCAAACACAAGTATCTACATCTTCGATCACCTTGAAGAATCCTGATACTTGCAATACGTAGTTCTCTACTTTACTCTTATACCTATAACTTCTCAAAACTTGGACCTTGTATTTCTACGAAACACATGTCTAAAACTGGAGAAGTCATAAGTAAACAGAATATAGTACGAGGACCAACCCCTCTGTCCTAATGGACACTGGACAACATACAATACTTTGTATAAGTCCCCTGAGTTTAATAACTCAAATCCTGTGCATTGTAGGTTGAAAACTGTACTATGGTTATGAAGAATTACACTGCTGTTTAATGCTCCTTACCTAACCATCAACTGATATAGGTAAATGTCATAGACATAATTTCAAAAAGTTATATCTCACTTTATAAAATAAACGTACAGATATATCAATTTGAAATTGGTGCATAACAACGGATATTCAAAACCAAATATTTGCCGTCTGGCAAAAAACCCAGGCGATTTCCTCAAATATCACCAATTACTACGAATCCTGATATAATGAGGATGATCACCTAATTTCCAATAACTTACTCCCACTCATCATCTGTAAAACCATACAGATGTGAGAATCATACTTGGTAAATACATACCCTGGAGTAAGGTCTAATTGGAAAATCAGTTTTCTATTAACAATGCACAGTAAAACTGAAACATGAAAATGTTGCGCAGGGGTATCCAGGTATTCTTAGTAATGCCTCTTACATTATCAGATTCATGACTGTAACCGTATATTTCCTTACCATCTCTCCAAATCTCTTTATTTGTCTTACTCATTACCTTCTGTACACCATCGTTAGGCTAAATGGTTTTCTTCCTTCCCTACCGTTTGGCACCAACCTATGCTTTGAAGGAAAACTATCCAATAAGCGTAATAGGTGTACTGTCCTAATCCTAGGAGCACTCGCAACCTGAGAGAATGTAAAGATAAAAGACAACTGAATAAACGTTATACCTATTTCTCCTGAACCAGAATCCATCCTTGAACTGGAACAAGTTCTTTCGAGTTCGTATATAACCATACGATGGAAATATCCAATAACTGTGGATCTTCGTAGTGATACGGGGTATTCTGGAGAAATACAAAGGTGAAGTAGGAGTGGCGATGAAATATGTGGTTTGGTCGTGAAAGACAGCAGTTGCAATTTACTTTGCCCTCTTTCTGATCCATTTATTTTTCTTTACTTATTACCTTCTGTACACCACATTTAGACTAATCGGTTTTCTTCATTCCCTACCTTTCGGCACCTGCTTATGGTTTGGAAGATGACTATCCAATAAGCGTAATAGGTGTACCTTTCTCCTAATCCTAGGAGCCCTCACAACCTGAGAGAAGATAAAAGGAAAAGACAACCGAATAATCCTATTCAATCTCTCCAGAACCAGAATCCATCCTCGAATCTAGAACAAGTTCCTTCGAGTTCGTATATAACCATACGATGGATTTATCCAATGGAAGTGGATATTCGTAGTGATATGGGGTGGTCTGGAGAAATGCAAAGGGTAAAAGAAAGAGTGACAATGACGTATGCAACTCAGACAATCCAAAAGCCAGTGTTTTAAGAAAGTTCGGTTAACTTGGTCACTGAGTCATAGTCTAGGGTCGGGACATGGTCGCTGCCAGAGAGAGAGAGAAAAGAAACACTCTGCGTGCACTCTAACCTAGATCAGAATGGTTATCAATTTATCTAATCAGGAAGCCTCCCGCTGTATCCTCAAATTCTCCTCCAAATCTGAAAGAAGAATTAGTTGGGATCACCCGAGGAGTAAACCAACTCATCAGTGGGAATCGGGATCCAACTATCATCGCATGATAACGTGATGGAATTCACTCACGTTATCACACTCCAGAAGGTATGCGCATGCCTAGCAAGTTTCAGTTTCTTTAGAAACTCCCGATGTGATTTTTACCCCATGCTCTTATGACCTTGACGAAGGCCAACATATCATAAGTCACATGTCAAGTTCCACCAGTCATTATCCAGGTTAATTTGAACCCACCCGTACATACTCTTGACGAAGGCCAAAATAGTAGTACGACTGTCTCAAACCAACGCATCTATCTATGAACAGAAAAGTAACAAATAGCTACCATACACTATGCCTTGACGAAGGCCAACAAACATAACATGAATACTAAGTGCTACCCGTCTGAAATGACGGAGGGCTACAAATGGTTTTTGGCGAAAAACCTTTAACGTAGTGAACTTGATATCATTGAAGGAACCGGATAGCTTTTTACAAAATATAGTGGCGAAAACCTTTGCTAAAGAGGTCCCGGTGAAGGGATCTCGGCTCTTTCCATGTAGAATGAGGTGCAGGATATTCCAACTGAATACCGCGATACAAAGCAAAAAGTAATCGACTATAGTGAAGTTATTACCCTGACGCAAACTTCTGTTCAAGGGGTCACTCCCGATGAAGGGATCTCGGCCCTTGCCTCGTCGAATGAGGTGCTGGATATTCATAACCGAATACCTCTGTGCAAAACAAAAGAAAACATCCTTATAATAACAGCTTTTTAAAAAATGTTCCAACAACATCAAACATGTTTGTTTTCCTTGCATTGATCCGAATCAACGCAGTCCCATCAATTAATCATACCAATAAAGAACGAAAATACGATGTACGTATATGCCATCCGCATTCGCCACTGGGTCCCGTCATCACCCGTTAGGTTACTTAACTAACGACAGAGCGGAGACTGGACTAGCGCGGGTGTAAAACATAACAACATCTACTAGTGTATATATATCAATATATAATAATCGGTCCAGGCGTGATAAATGCAACATCACAGAAAAGTAATAAGCATCACAGAACAATACAGATAATCTGGGAGCCCTGATTGATCTCAAAAACTATCTATTAACCGCAATCAAGAACGGCGTCGCTTTGCAGCTAGCCGGTGAGTACGGGTCGGTCCACAGGGATGTTATGAATTTCCTAATTGCTCTTACGAGTTAATTCCAAACGGTGTGAATGGATTAATTAAATCTAAAAACTAAATTAATCTAGGGCAATTGAATTAAAGATCTAACTATCTAATTAGGGCAAGCAATTAAATTTAATCTAGGGCAGAGAATGAAAAATTACCTAAGGCAAGAATTGAAATTTAAACTAGGGCAATTAAATAAATCTACTTACTTTACAGATGGCTCTCTCCAAACATTTACACAGGGTTGTCAGATCTGAATAGATGATATGAAAAGAGGCATCGATGCTCTCCAAAAGATTTCTAAATTTTATTCATAAAAAGAGACATGAGGGAGGCATAGCCTTTACAGTGATTTAGAGTTCCTATTTATAGAGGATAGGAAACCCTAGGTTACAATTGATTCGCACGTCTACATTTACCAAAATATCCTTAGGAAGACCTAGTCAAAGTAGACTCCAAGGTTTGGTAAAATTTTATGTCTCTGTCTCTTTAAAAGGAAGTATTGAGCTTTGAAATTTCCTTTGTTGGCTCTTCTGTTTTTGGGCTTCTATATTATTTGGTTCTTTTATTAAAATAGCTTCTATGTTTCTTCCAGATCTCCAGTGAACAATTGCAGTGGACTTTTAACCGTTTGCTTTGTAATCTTGGACCTTGCATTGCCTTGTACTTTGTGAATTTTATCTTTGATGTAGGCATGATTAAGATCCTTCTATTTGTTGGTCAAAGTCCCCTTTTTATATCGCCTTTTGTCTTTTTCACTGTTTTCGCTCCAAGAACATGTAACCTGTAATATGCAGCAGACATGCGTCAAAAGCACCTGTTTATTTATAAAGCGAATAAAAATGGGGAATATAATAATATAATATTATGGTATGAACAAATACCCCCAAACTTATCTTTTGTTCGTCCTCGAGCAAACTTAGTTTTATTCTTTACAAAAAACCTAACCGCACTTTCGCAGGGAAACGCGATTGCGCCGAGCACGTGCAACAAGCCGTTAAATCTCTAGGTGTCCCTAGTAGGAGGAGTGTTGTCTCCTGAGGGTTTTCAGCGGATACTACCCACAAAATCCTATCAATTAGGCTTTTCGACTTTAATTCTCCAATTAGGTTTTCTAACAAGGAATTCTATTATCGTCGACTCGTAAATTATCCACCCAATTTCTTCACACTTCCTCATCATTTAACTTAAGATTATACATGTTCTATAGACTTACTTAGCTTTCGGCATTTCTTAAGTTTTCCGTCTAGGGTTCCATCTCCACTTAGGAATTTTTATCAACTCTATTAAAGATACAAGTTCTATTTTTCACTCCTTTCTCTCATCTAAACTCCAATTGTTCCCCCAATCTGAGCAAGGCTCATTTGAATTTTGAAAATTCAAAAATTTCTGAAGCAACGCTTCAAATTCCGTGCGTTGCGCAGTGCGCAAGCGGTCCACAGTGCGACACGTGTCTGCGCAGTTGCGCAAGCGCACCGCTGCGCGACACGTGTCTGCGCAGTTGCGCAAACACTGTTGCGCAAGTGCACAGCAGTGCGACACGTGTCTGCGCAGTTGCGCAAGCGCACCGCTGCGCGACACGTGTCTGCGCAGTTGCGCAAACACTGTTGCGCAAGTGCACAGCTGCGCGACACGTGTCTGCGCAGTTGCGCAAGCACTGTTGCGCAAGTGCATCGCTGCGCGACACGTGTCTGCGCAGTTGCGCACACACGGTTGCGCAAGCTCACTGCTGCGCGACACGTGTCTGCGCAGTTGCGCAAGCACTGTTGCGCAAGCCTTCCACTGCACGACACGTGTCATTCAGTGGGGAGTTGCGCAGAAACAGAATGAAAATTTGATGAAATCTTTTCTGTTCTTTCCAAAACCAGAAGATTTTCTTCTACTTTTGGATCAAAGATCCAATGGTGGGAAAATTCCCAAAATCATTCAGGAAAGATTTTGTTAACAAATCCAACAAATTTGTGAGCACTATAAATAAGACCCCAGGCCTCATTCAAAAGGGCAGGATCATCATCAAGAGAAGAATTAACTTTTGGTAAAAAAAAAAAAAAGAGAAAGAACTCTTGAAGATTAATCAAGAACACAAAAAAGAGGTAAAAACTTCTTTTGGAAGAAGAGAAAAATCTCTGAAGAACAGAGGATTAAAAAAAGGAATAATTAAATAAAAAGAAATAAACAGTGCCTTGCACTTGATACGAACCCTTGGTTCTGTAAAATCAAGGAAAACAAGAAGAAAAACTTGTTTTCCTTTGATCCAAATTTAGATCAAAAGTGCTATGCACTTTTGTTCTTAAATCTGGAAAATTCTTGAGTTTCTGCACAAGTGCAACTCATTATTTAAAAGGGCCTGGCCCAAATCAAATCACAAAAAAATAATAAAAGGGCAGAGCCCTGTTTGAAAAATTCTTGAGGGCCTGGCCCAAATCAAATCACAAAAATAATAAAAGGGCAGAGCCCTGTTTGAAAAATTCTTGAGGGCCTAGCCCAAATCAAATCAAAAAAAAAAAAATATAGTAAAAGGGCAGAGCCCTGGTTGGCAAATTCTTGAGAGTCTGACCCAAATCAAATTGCCAAAAATAATAAAGGGGCAGAGCCCTGTTTGGACTAGTCAGGCAAAGCCCAAAATAAATAAATAAAAAATTGGACTTAACCCAATCCTGGCTGTAAGTCCTTAAAATTAAATTGATTGAGCAAAATGGCTCCCCTAAACCAATTCACGACCGGTTCGAGGGTACATCTCCGAACTCCTTTGACATCCCTCGTTGTAATTCCTCAACGACGTCAAAGAGGTGACGGGTCCCAACGACCACTTATCTAATCGGACCGAAACGTCCCTAAACTAATATAGGACCGAAACGTCCTTAAACTAATAATGGACCGAAACGTCCTTAAACTAATGTTGGACCGAAACGTCCTTAAACTAATAATGGACCGAAACGTCCTTAAACTAAGATCGGACCGAGACGTCCTTAAACTAATATCGGACCGAGACGTCCTTAAACTAAGATCGGACCGAAACGTCCCTAAACTAAGATCGGACCGAAACGTCCTTAAACCAATAATAGACCACCATGTCCCTAAACTGGCAATGGACCACCACGTCTCTAAACTGGCAAAATAGGGCCCAAACGCTCTTTTGTTGGATCTAAACGGTCCCGTCTAAGTTGATCTTAACCCCAAATACGGTTAACGTGTCCTTAGATCTTTAAATAAACAACAAAACTCCAAATCAACTTCGGTTCAAGGGGTACATCTCTGAACTCCTCCGACGCCTGTCGTTGTAATCCCTCAACGACGTCAGAGAGGTGACGAGTCCCGACGGCCGGATAATTAAATCAATCACTACGTCAAGTTGAATCTTAGTCCAAAACAGGACTAACGTATCCTTGACGAACGTTTAAGTTGATCTTAGCCGCAACGCGACTAATGCATCCCTAAACTAAAAACACCAAACCCAAATCTAAGTAAATGCGGATTTGGACTAATCCACGTCCTACGGGCGACGGCATTACTCAGTCTCCGTATACAATCCACGGGCAACCACAAACAAAACAAACACACACGACACGAAGTGAAATTCTGGAGAAGGAGAAAGTTGTTACCGCGATGCGGTAGCGTAATTAACTGCAGGGGCTTGCGCCTGCAGGGAAGAGCGTCCCCACAATCAAAAACCCCTCACCCTGAGGGGGAATCTGACGAAGTCTGCTACATCGGTCGCATCCGTCTAAGCCTCCGATACACGGTGCCATAAATCAACTTGGCATCTTCGGAGAGGTGGACGGATAAAACCAAATAGCATCTGCCCCGAATCTCAGCGTTAGGACATCGCCGTCCTGTGCGCCGTCTTTCGGAGGGGAACAGATTCTGGCACGCCCGGTGGGACCTTTTCCTCTTTCCACTCCACACTTCGTGTGTCGTCTTCGCGAACCAATCGCGGTTTGTTAAATGGTTGTCTTCGGATTTCAAGTTGCTAAGATTTGGTCTTTTGTCTGGCAGAGAACTCAAGCATCCATGGATTCTCACTGCACCAAATGCGCGAAGCACCACTGCAACGGACGCTCCACCTCACCGAGAGGTGTAACATATGGGCCCCAAGCGGCCTCTTTCCTTGCTCTGCCGGTGGAGCAGGTGACCCAGGCCACCACCGGCCTATTTTTCGGGACCATGGTCCCACCTGCAAGCTTCTCTATGCCGATATCCGCACCGGAAGCGAACAAGAAGTCGGTATTCGACCGGCTTACCGCTACCACGACCCCTATCAACGGGTCGCCCGCTACTAAGCCAACAGCCTCCGTTTTTACCAGGCTGGGTCAGATCTATAAAGTGGCCGTCCCAAAAAGGGCAACGGCTGCTGCTTTGGAGGTTGTTAAAGCGGCTTCTCCCATCAGAGAGTCGGTCTTCACAAGATTGATGGCTCCCAATCCTCCCCCAGCTGGTCAAAAGGCATCAGTCTTCGATAGGCTGACATCGGCAGTTACCCCACACTCAAACAGGGGGCAACAAGAAACCATCTCGACTTCCGAGCCAGTCCCAACGGCTCGTCGTGCGCGACGTCGCCATTGGCGACGAGTGAGAAAAGCAGGGGGCAACTCTCCCTCAGGGCTAACCCCACCTGCTCCAGTGGTGGAGGTCAACGCTGCTGTTCCAACTGGGAACAACTTTGAATTGCTGAGGAAGGTGAGAAAGAACTCTCCAATTGCTACGTTGAAAAGATCTCCTCCACCTGCGGAGAGAGTTCCAGAAACAAAACAAGAACAGCCCCCTCAACGGCTATCCTCAAAAGTTTATAAAGTATGGCGTAGGGTTCAAGACTCTGTGATCGATCCAGACCACTTGCGTCACCAGAAAAGGGCGAAGGTAGAAAATAACAAAAACTGCCCCATTAAACAGCAGGGGGCGACGGTTGCTAGGATGCCCACTCCAACGGCTCCTTTAACCTCGATGGCCCACAAAAGAAGGAGGCCAGAGAAAGCTCCCGCATCAGCAGCAAGAGTTAACAACGGTGAACCTAAACGCCCCAAGTCAGGGGGCATAATTGTTCATACGGTTTACATGGCTTCTGGAAAGGAAGAAAGCCGTACTTCTACGGGTCACCGACCGCTCACCCGATCAGTGACCAAGGCTCAGGAGCAGCAACAAAAGCTCCAGGAGATGATGACCGCAATGGCTGCACTCACTGGGCCGAAAGAAACCCCGGAAACATCCTCAGAAGAACGTCACGAACAAGAGACGGACGCCGAATTCCTTCGGCGCGTGCTAGAGAAGAAAGATAAAGAGGCTGCGGAACAGACAGCCAACATAAAGAAAATGGCCCTCCTGTTCCAGGATATGGTGGGTATGATGATTCAACCAGATCCACCTGCTGGAGATTCCCCGATCATTCTTGAAGATGATAGGGGAGAGACAACGAATCCTCCACCGGCTCTATCCGCAGCTAAAGAGGATACCATATCAAAAGCTGATTTGGATGAATATATTGCCCAACAAATACGGGTGCATAACGCGACTGAAGCAGCCGGTCAGATCGTGAAAACGGGGCGACCATATCCGGGCCGGTATGACCAAATCAAGTACCCGCCGGGTTACACTATTCCCAAGTTTCATGTTTACAAAGGGACCGGCAATCCCCATCAACATGTTGCCCAGTTCAGGGCGCTTTGCGGTAATACAGGCGGCGACGACAAGTTGTTACTTCGCCAGTTTGTTGGAAGCTTATCAGACACAGCGTTTGAATGGTATTCTGAGCTTCCCAATGACTCTATTAAAACCTTTGCGGAGATGGAACTGCTCTTCACCCAACGTTTTGCAAGTGCCAGTGAGCGTACCCCGATGACGGCACTGATCAATGCCAGAGTAAAACCCGGCGAGACATGGGTTCAGTACGCTATACGGTGGCAAAATCTATGGTCGAAGTGCGAACAGCGCATAGAAGAAGCTCCAGTGGTGGGAATGTTTGTTGGAACACTCGATCCACAAGCAACCATTTCACAGTTTATGATGTTCTTCAAGCCGACCTCCTTCCAGGCTTTGATCGACAAATTAGCGCAGATGGACCAGATGGGCCATAAACCCCCTCTCCCGAAACCGGACTCCCGAAACGATAAAGGAAAGGGAAAAGCGATCATTGTCGCTAATGCCCAACAACAACCGAGCGACTCGAAGCCGGCTGCTCGTCCAAACAATACACGCCCATACGTACCCCTTGAGGACAGGATGGGACGTGCTTACTCCTTCCCCCGTGATAAAACAAGGAGGCTATTCGAGCTGGCATTGCGCAACAGGCTCATAAATCTGCCAGATCCAAAACGTCCGTCACAACCGAGTGACGTCAACGAGCCCAATTACTGCCCTTATCATCGAGTGCTAGGCCATCCAATTGAGGATTGCTACGTTTTCAAGAATTGGCTTGAGAACCAGTACCGTCAGGGCAAATTTGCGCTATCTGACAAATGGAAGGTGAATCCTCCGCAGCCCCACACCTCTAAGGGGACGAATACGCCGGGGGCAACATGCTCCGTTATTGAAGAAACCCCCTGGGAGGTTGTATTATCAGCCAAAACGAGGAGAATGCTAAATGATCTTCAGACCTGTCCAGCAGTCAAGTGGAAGAACCCCTTGGAACCGCAGGTTATTGAGGGGATGTTGAAACCACGACCGATTCCGAAGACCGATGGTGGCAGTTCAAGTGCTCATAGTCAGCCGTCAAAATCTTCGAAAAAGAAGAAGAAGAAATCTAAGAAGTCCGTAAAGCCTGGTGACAAGCGCACGGACTTACAAAAGCAAATCGATGCGCTGGATGAGTACAACCAAAAGGCGCGGACTCCCATTACGCTCCAAGATTTCCTTAATCACGTCTTCCAAAAAGAAGATGAGGGAGAGAGTTCATCAGACGAATCCGAGGAGTATGTGGCGAGCTGTCATATGATCTCTCATTCGGTCACGAATGATGAAAAGACCTCTGGCACTGAAACGCTGGGGGCAAATGCCGAATCAGGAACCCCAGGGTTACCGGTTGAAATGATCAGCGCGTTTCTTAATGAAGCTCGGTTGAAAAGCAAGGCTGATCGAGAACGCGAGACGGCTATATTCGAAAGAGCTAAGCGTCAGCGACTTGAGGAAGGAGCTGAAATGATCCCGTTGGAGCAAAATGCCTCCACCGCTGGCAAAAGCCAATTCAAGATAAAAAAGAAGTTTGCTAAGGCCATATCGATGGGCATGAAGCTACCACCCTCTGAAGAAAAAGTTACTGGCGTGGTAGAAATGCACCCCTCTTATTGCTTATACCATCAGAAGGTCTCGCATTCCACCCAAGATTGCAAAGCTTTCAATAGATGGTGGCAAGGATACGTTGCTAATCGACAACGATTTAAACGGGAAAAACGTGAAATTCGCCGAGAGCAAAGAAATACGACTAAAGAACTTGAAAGAACTGCCGGCAATTGTCACATGGTTAACACTACCGGGTCACAAGTGCCTACATTTGGGAGCGACTCCGATGAAGAGCTAGAGCTTGGCCCCCTCTTCGAAGAATCCACTTCGGGAAAAGAAAAAGAACCGAAGGCCTGCGAGAATATACAGCTGCGCAATCGAACATTACCCGAAAAGAACCTCGGACCCTTGAATAAGAAAAACAAAGGGAAAGAGAAGGTCTCTGAAGACATCGCTTTGGACGACCAAGTTGCGGAAGAGTTAACCGCCAAGAATCCCCCAAAAAAGAATAAAGTAGATTACAATGTCTTGGCGCATCTGAGAAAGCTACCCTCACAACTCAGCATTCTCGATGCCCTATTGCTATCGAAAGAAGCGAGGGATTCTTTGATTAAGGCCCTACAAGATCCGGGCCAGTTCCAAGCCTTCTTAGCCGAACAAAAGATGAAGGATGAATTGGAAGAGGTGCACACAGCCGACGTTGCTTTTGGTGATGAAGACCTTCTCCTCGGGACGTGTGAACACAATCGCCCCCTTTATGTCTCAGGATACTGCCATGACATAAAGATAGGAAAAATCTTGGTCGATAACGGATCGTCTGTCAATTTACTCAATGTGCGAGTGTTAAAGGAGATTTGCATGAGTGTCCAACACCTCGCCCGGGACAAAATCACCATCTCCGGTTTCGACTCTCAATCCTCAAAGACTCTTGGATCTGTGATATTGACGCTACGCTTCGGGGTGCTCGTCACAGACATCAAATTCCATGTTATAGATGCCAAGACGTGCTACAATGCTCTGCTCGGCCGACCATGGCTACACGAATACAATATCATCCCTTCTACACAGCATCAGTGCATGAAGTATTCTAGGGATGGCCTCGAGTACACAGTGGCAGGAGAGTTGAATCCGTTTTCCGTAAACGAAGTTCGCAAGTATGAAGATGCCAAATACTTCTTACCGAGTTTCGAAGACACGGAAAGGTGCCACAAACCGGAGAACAAAACTAACGCAACCATCCCTGTCTTCGGCAGTGACACCGAGGAGGAGGAGGATATAATTTATTCAGGTTCACCCCAATCCACCAGGCCAAGACCATCCGTTCCTTCATTGATCTTCGGTAGTGATTCAGAGGATGAAGTTCATGCTGTATTCCCTGCTCGGCCTTCAATACGAGTCTCCGCTGATGAAGGGCGAAGTCTACAGATAACCATGGTGCCGCCTGAACATTACAAAGAACTGGATGCACTCGACGCCAACAGCGTAGAAGAATTACAGATATTCTATATCCCTCCCAGACGAAAAGGCGAGAAGGCAATCCTATTCTACCGCTCTGAAGAAAACAAGGCGGAAAAAGAAATTTGGCATGGCACAGATCCCACGCTCGACGGGCTTCAGCCTATCCGTCTTCCCAGATATTATACCGAAGGTTTGAAGAAACTACTGAAGCGCCAGGGGATGTCCTTCACACAGACCGTTAGAAAAGCCAAATTCTATGATAAGGTCTGGAACGTTCCCGGGACTCAATGCAAACTGCCTAACGGGAGAACGGAAACAAAAGGGCTTGGGTACATCCGGCCAAAGAAACGGGAGCTAGTAAACAGCTGTTATACCATGTATGACTTCGATGAAGAGGCTGACGCTCAATGGGAGGACACTAATCCTGAATCAGCAAAAGTTCCTGACACAAAACTGCCCAGTCCATCGTCTGAAGACCAGATGAGCAAACTTATAAAGGATGCGAGTCAAAAAGCCCGAGATGATCACGATCGTGAAATGGCAATCTATGAGAAAGCCAAGACACAGCGTCTCCTTCGACAGGCAGTAAAGAACGAAGATGCTGCCCCACGTCAGCCTGCTACAAAAAGGGTTCGACGCGAAAGCAAAAACAAGTCGAATGGCCGAAAAGGTGCTCGACAACCATAAAATAGAGCTAAGAAGCCACGCATCCGAGAGTCGAGCGTTATTGACCTAGCCCTCATGAAGAAAATGGGTCGAGCATACTCATTTCCTCGGAACAAAACAAGGAAAATACTTGATCTTGCTCTAAAACATCAAATGCTTACACTGCCAAAGTCTAAACACCCTGAGCAAGCAGGCGAAGTCTCCAACCCAAATTATTGCTCTTACCATCGAGTAGTAGGGCATCCGCTTGAAGATTGTTTTACCTTTAAGAATTGGGTTGAGGACCAATATCAGCTTGGCAAATTTGCGTTGTCTGACAGTTGGAGGGTAGCGCCGCCGCAAAAGCACGAACCCGAAAACACAAGGATAGAACTAACTCCGCATTGGGATTGGCAGAAAATTCGCACCTGCCATGTGATAACAATATTAAAAGAAAGGTCCGAGGACATGAACAACTTCCCTTGGTGCTTTGAAAGCGGCAGCGATGAGGTAATCTCAGAATTTCCCCCAGCTCCGAAAGAACTGGAGGATGGAATCCATACCACTGCAGATAATCTCAAGAAAATCGAGTTAGGGACAATAAATGATCCGCGACCGACATTCGTCAGCGAGCTGCTGTCGGAAGAGAGGGTGGCTGCGTTAAAAGATGTCCTTGTGCAGCATAAAGATTGCTTCGCATGGAACTATTCCGAGATGCCGGGGCTAGATCCAGAAGTTGCTGTACATAGACTAGCAATATCCCCAGACGTCAAGCCGATCAAACAGGCGCCGAGAAGAATGCGACTCGAGCTTGAGATGAGCATAAATACCGAAGTCAAAAAGTTAATCGACTCTGGCTTCATCCAAGAAGTTCAGTACCCCGAATGGATCGCCAACATCGTCCCAGTGATGAAGAAAAATGGAACAGTGCGCATATGCGTAGACTTTCGGGATCTTAATAAAGCTTGCCCAAAAGATGATTTCCCAGTGCCAGTCACTGAACTTATGATAGACAATACATCCACTCATGAGGTTTTCTCCTTCATGGACGGCTCGTCAGGGTATAACCAGGTAAAAATGCATCCCGAAGACCAGAAGCACACAGCCTTCAGGACTCCTCTTGGTATATTTTGTTATAAAGTGATGCCCTTCGGTTTGAAGAACGCCGGTGCTACTTATCAGAGGGCCATGACAAAGATCTTCGACGACCTTATACACGAAATCGTTGAATGCTATATCGACGATCTCGTGGTTAAAAGCAAATCATACGAAGAACATCTCGAGCATTTGAAGACCGTATTTCAACGCCTTCGGCAATACAATTTGAAGATGAATCCTCTTAAATGTGCGTTCGGAGTTTCCTCGGGCAAGTTCCTGGGATTCATCATCCGACACCGAGGTATTGAGATAGATCCGTCTAAAATCAAGGCGATCATGGAAATGCCTCCGCCGAGAACTCTTAAACAACTGCGGTCTCTCCAAGGAAAGCTCGCATACATTCGGCGGTTTATCGCTAATCTTTCAGGAAAGTGCCGTCCTTACAGTCACCTGATGAAGAAGGGAACCCCGTTCGTTTGGGATCAAAAATGCCAAGGCGCACTGAATGAGATCAAGCAATACCTGCAGAACTCGCCGGTGTTGGCTGCTCCGGTTAAGGGGAAGCCTCTCATTCTTTATACAACCGCCCTCGAAGGTTCCTTAGGCGCATTATGGGCGCAAGAGAACGATCAAGGGAAAGAAAGAGCACTCTATTACTTAAGTCGAGTTCTGCTGGGGGCAGAAAGCAACTATTCTCCCATTGAAAAATACTGCCTGGCGTTGATCTTCGCAATAACAAAGCTTAGACATTACGCATTGGCGCATGAGGTCCGTCTCATTTCAAAGGTGGACCCCCTTAAATACTTAATGTCAAAGGCCATATTGACGGGACGACTCGCTAAATGGGCCCTGCTCTTGATGGAATTTTCGATAACATATCAACCTCTCAGGGCAGTAAAAGGCCAGGCCATCGCCGACTTCCTTGCCGAGCATCCCATACCTGCCGATTCTCCTTTAAATTGTGATTTGCCAGACAGACATGCGTTTGACGCAATCGACAGTGGTGATACCCGTTGGGAGCTTTATTTCGATGGATTATCTTCCATGAAAAAGCACAAACAAAGTACGCCAATGATCAAATCGGGGGTAGGACTCATCTTCGTGACTCCACAAGGAGGAATAATGCGCTACGCATTCTCCCTGACGGAGCCGAGAACAAACAATGAAGCCGAATACGAAGCTTTGATAGCGGGCCTCGAGATCGCCATTGATATGGGAATTGAAAGCCTCCTCATATATGGGGATTCCCAACTGGTCGTCAGTCAAGTGAACGGCGACTACCAAACGTGCAAACCGGAATTGATAAAATACGGTGAAAAAGTACAGCAACTGCTAACCCAAATTCCCTCCTACACGTTGGAAAGCATACCGCGTGCGGAAAACAGCAAAGCAGACGCACTAGCCAAACTTGCTAAAGAACTGGCTGACGAGAACCTCGACGACGTTAGAATCGTGGTACAAAGCCGTCGAGTGCTTGCCCCAACAGAAATATCTCCGGAATCGTCTGAAGAAAAAGGAGCGAAAGAGGAGACAACCCTGCAAATAAAAGACTGGGAAAACGCCGAAGACTGGAAAGGAGTCTTCATAGATTACTTCAAGTTCCACCGAATGCCTGAAGAAGCGTCCATAAGACATCAGCTGGTGAAACGAGCTCTGTCTTTCGCCTTCGTCAACGATACTCTATATAAGAGGACATTCGATTCTCTGTGGCTGAGATGCCTAGGACCTGACGAAGCGAGAAGGGTCGTCCAAGAGGTTCACGACGGACTCTGCGGTTCCCACCAAGCAGGCCCTAAGATGAAGTTGAAGATAAAACGAATGGGCTACTACTGGCCCACGATGATTCAAGACTGCATCGAATATGCGAAGCAATGCCACTCATGCCAAATTCATGGGGACTTCATCCATCAACATCCAAATCCATTACATCCAACGGTGGCCAGTTGGCCATTCGAAATGTGGGGAACTGACATAGTCGGCCCTATCGAACCAGCATCGTCCAAGGGACATCGTTTCATCTTGGCGACGACTGATTACTTCTCCAAATGGGCAGAGGCGGTACCGTTGAGGGAAGTGAAGACGGAGAATATTCTCCATTTCTTCAAAACGCATGTCATATACCGGTTCGGAACCCCAAGAAGGATCATCTCTGATAATGGGCCAGCCTACCGAAGTCATAAAATTAACCGCTTCGCACAGCAGCACAATATAGACTGGAGATACTCCTCAGTTTATAATCCGCGAGCCAATGGATTAGCTGAGGCCTTCAACAAGACACTGACAAAAATCATAAAGAAAACAGTGTCCCGAAATAAGAAAGACTGGCACGAGAGACTGCAAGAAGCTCTTTGGGCGTATCGGACCACGTTCAAGACAGCCACAAACACAACGCCATACGCGTTGGTGTTTGGGACAGAAGCAGTACTCCCTCTCGAGATAGAATTACCCTCTCTACGAGTGGCAGTCCACTACGAGCTGACAGACGAAGAAAATGCTCACCTTCGGTTTGAAGAGCTTGACGCCCTTGATGAAGCCCGGCTCCTAGCACAGCAAAATCTGGAAGCCTATAAAGCGAAGATGACGCGCTCATATGAAAGATTGAGCCGGCCGAGGACATTCCACCAAGGCGAACTCGTGTTAGTAGTCAAAAGGCCCATGATCCCCAATCGCGCCAAGCGGGGAAAGTTTGAGCCAAACTATGAAGGACCGTACATCATTGACAAGGTCTACCAGGGTGGGGCCTATCTACTCATGGACATGCACGGTGAAAGACCTTTCAGGCCAATAAACGGCCGCTTCCTAAAGAAATACTACGCTTAATGGGCCACAGCCTAGGTCAATGATAGATGACGACGACTATGTCCGCTCGCTATCTTCCTAAGCTCAGGCTTTATAAAAAGTAGCCGGCCTTCTCAATAACGGACCGAAACGTCCTTAAACTAACGACGGACCGAAATGTCCTTAAACTAATAGCAGACCGAAACGTCTTGAAACTAATACCGCAGCACCCTTGGGCTGACGAGATGAAAAAAAAAAACAAAAAAAAAACGGTAAGTTCATAAGCAAAATGGGCACGGATGAAAACCCGAAAGGGCTCCGTGAGTAAAAACAGCAGGACTACCGGCGAATGTTTGTGAAAAACCGAAAGGGCGCAACTTCGTTGAAAAACCCTTATGGAGTCCTCTCGACCCTGTAAGGAGAAACCACCCGCGTGAGATCCTTACGACTTACAAGGGAACAACACACTTAGGAATCCCCACGGTTCCTAAGGAGAAAATACGCTTGCGAGATCCTCACGACTCGTAAGGAGAACTCTCTTATGGGACCCTCACGGCTCATAGGATTTGAAAGTCTTAAGTCACAGAGACCTAAACCTGTGCTTAAGCAAACCCCTACAAATTTCCAATATTGCCCTACAAGTGGCTCAATACTGACCCTTGAATACAATCCACGGGCGCGAATAAACATTTCCCTAGCCAAATTTCATCTGTAATTGGGAATACGTTCGCATGGTGAACAACCCTTATAAATCCCCTCGATTTATGAGGAGAAAACCCTTCTGTAGGATCCTTACGACTTACAGAGGAACAAAACACTTAGGAACCCTCACGATTCCTAAGGAGAAAATACACCTACAAGATCCTCACGACTTGTAGGGAGAAATACCTTCACGAGACCCTTACGGCTCATGAAGTCAAAAGTCTTAGCCGACAGGACCCTAACCCTGGTCGCTAAGCCTCCTTTGTTCGACAACGGCAGAGGCAAATGATGAGTCGCTCCTGGTAATATCCCAGTTGTAGCGGTGCTGATGCCGAAATCGGTGTCCAATTTCAGGTTTACGGCGAAAAGCCAGTAGGCCGCACATGCATACGAAATAGCCGAAATGATAGGGCAACTTGCAATAAAAAGCAGCAAGTAAAATGTATGCATGCAAAATAGCCGAAATGATTGGGCAACTCGCAATAAAAAGCAGCGAGTAAAAATAAAAAAAAATAGCCGAAATGATTGGACACCGCGAGAAATAGCCGAAATGATTGGGCAATCGCGACCTTCGCGATATAAAAGCTGAAATAACGGAGCATCGCGGAAATAAAATAAAAAAAATGATGATAAAACTTTGGCCCTACAGTTAAGATCACATCGATCCCTGTATACAATCCAAGGGCGTAAACAAAGAGGGAGCCATACTTTCTCAACAGGCTCCGCCAGAAGACGAAGCCAAATCTCGACAGTTCAGTCCAACTCCGAAGAAATCAATATCTTCATCAAACTCCTCGACTCACGGATACAAACACTCCTTGACGAGAGCCTCCTGATCCGCGTCGACCCGCAGAGCCACCAGTGCCTCCGTAGGAATCCTCGACTCGTTTCAAACCCCAAGGACACAAATAATCCTTGGCGCTTGGGAAACCAATAATCCCTCGCAAAATCCTCGACTCACGGATACAAACACTCCTTGACGAGAGCCTTCTGATCCGCGTCGACTCGCAGAGCCACCAGCGCCTCCGTGGGAACCATCGACTCGTTTCAAACCCCAAGGACACAAATAATCCTTGGCGCTTGGGAAACAAATAATCCCTCGCAAAATCCTCGACTCACGGATACAAACACTCCTTGACGAGAGCCTTCTGATCCGCGTCGACTCGCAGAGCCACCAGCGCCTCCGTGGGAACCATCGACTCGTTTCAAACCCCAAGGACACAAATAATCCTTGGCGCTTGCGAAACAAATAATCCCTCACAAAACTTCTCAACTCACGGATACAAACACTCCTTGACGAGAGCCTTCTGATCCGCGTCGACTCGCAGAGCCACCAGCGCCTCCGTGAGAGCCATCGACTCGTTTCAAACCCCAAGGACACAAATAATCCTTGGCGCTTGGGAAATAAATAACCCTCGCAAAACTTCTCAACTCACGGATACAAACACTCCGTGACGAGAGCTTCTTTGACTCACATCCCGGGCAGTAAGGATTCAAAAACTTGCTTCCTGAACAATGGGACCCTGCAAGTCAATCCTAGATGGTCTCTTGCATACTATTCACGGGTCTCACTCTCTGAAGTCGATTCTCGACAAAGAGGGAAACAACCGCTTACGAGCCCTCTCGACTCGTAAGAGGGCAGTGGGATCCTGCAAGTCAATCCTAGATGGTCTCTTGCATACTATTCACGGGTCTCACTCTCTGAAGTCGATTCTCGACAAAGAGGGAAACAACCGCTTGCGAGCCCTCTCGACTCGTAAGAGGGAGAAATTCTTTTATAGGATCCTTTCGACTTATGAGAGAAAACCACACTTAGGAATCCTCACGGTTCCTAAGGAGAAAATCCACTTACGAGATCCTCTCGATCCGTAGGGAGAAAAGTCTCTATGAGACCCTCACGGCTCATAGAATTGAAAAGTCTTAGGCAGCAGATCTGAACCTGCGGCCTAAGCCATCGCTATATCTCGAAGAAACCAAAATGCTTACTCTATTACCTGTCAATCATGTTTATCAAGGCAGCATGCTGATAATAAGCGAAGGGAGAGAGCAAAGAAATGATACAAGACATGGCAAAAAATGTGTATCTTTATTTATTAATTCAATCAAATACATGGCGAATCGTACAAAAGAATAAAGAATGTATACATCTTATTCGAAAAAGAAAATTACAAGTATATTGATACAAGGGCAACTACTGGGAAGGAAGCGTCTTAAATAGCCCTATCAATTGCTCGCGTACTTCCTCCCACGCCTTCTCCTGAGCAACTACCACTGCCAGTTCCGCCTCTACTTGAGCCCGCTGCTGCGTGAAGGATGCAAGCTCTTCCCCAACAACCTGCTGAGCTGCTTCTTGGCCTCGGGCATCACGTTCAGCAGCATCAAGTTTCTGCCTCAGTGCTAGCCCATTAGATATACGCTTGAGAAGACCTTCAAAGACAGCTTTCACCTCAGCAGCATTCGTCCTGACTTCAGCACGAAGGCAAGCGGTCGCGTTTGAAGATTCCTGATGCGCCTTTAGCCGTAAAGCTGCCTCCTGCTCCAAATGGCGGAGATAAGAGGCGCTTTGCTCAAGCCAAGCTGTCCGTTCGGCGCTCGCGGCCAAAACCTCGGGGGAAGGGCGTATCGACGCCAACCGATGCAGGCGAGCCTCGATCTCTCTGCAGTGGTTAACCCACGATTCGACGACGCCTTCATTATGAAAAGTTACGAGCGCCGCCAACATTGGGTTAACATCCACAGCGAAATCTACGGCAGAAGGAAGGGCATCCATGTTGAGCTCTTCGATGTACCCGCTCAGCATACCCAGGCTCATTACAGCACCCTTTGAAGACGGGCGTCTCAAGAAAGGACCCGCCGGTGAGAGGACGCGAGAATCAAAAGAGATCAGAGCTGGAACAATGGCTGCAAAACGAAACATGGTCAAACAACGATTCGAAAAGTCGGTGAAAGATCATATAAAAAAGGGGAAAGGAATATCTGTACCGTTTGCAACGGACGGCAAAGCCGGAGGCGCCGGTGGCAGCGCAGGCCTGGTGTCCACTCCTTCGATTTGAGGCACTGCAATCAAGAAGAGGAAAAGTCAGATGCGATCCTATATTCCCTCAAAAGAGACCAAGACAGCACTTACTGGCACCCCTAGAGGGAGAAGCGAGCTCGGATGGGAAGGGGAAGTGTGGGAGCAGCACTTGATACAGATGATCGAAGAACGCTCCTGAAAAGAGCATAGTGGTATAATGTTAGTGCATAGGCTACACGTTAAAAGATTAATGCATAAGTCGTAAATTCATACCTTCCGACATCCGTGATGGCACAAGGGAAGGCTGAGGAGTAACCACCGCCAAGGCAATGGTTGAAGGTGTGCCTTCAGGCAATGGAGCATCGGTACTAGCCGCACCTGCGTTTAAAACAAGGACGAACTGGTTAAAAGAGATCGTGAGGCACATATAAATGAAGAACATTGGCCATTTAAAACTTACCCGACAAGCTGCCCGCAGAAACAGAGGCAATCCCTTCCTCCACTGACGGAAGGCCACCGCCTGTAGCTTCATCGCCCGACTCAAGGGGAACCGTTGTTATGCTCTCAAGCTCTACAGGCGGCGGGGGACCATAGGCGGGGAGGGCTATGATAGGAACATTGCCAGATTCCTGAGAAGGAGCGCCTAACTCGTCTTCAGGAATCATGGCCGCCTCACCCGCTGCTCCCTCAGGATCGGCGATTACAGCTGCCTCGTCCATCGGTACCACGAGGTCCCCAGCCTCAAGCACTTCGCCCTCTACCGCCTTCGGCTCGGTTGAGACAATCATCTCATCTGCCGCCACTTCAGGCGCGGCATCAATGACCCTCTCCGCGGCAGGTTCCTCAATCTCGGTTTCAGGCACCGTGGCCCCGACGACGGTGCCCACCGTCGGCTCAGGTTCGGCAGGCGCCGCTTCCGCCGTTTCCTGGGGTCCAACGGTCTCCGCCTCCCCCTCAGTCGGACTAGGCCCTGCCAGATGAAACGCATGTGAGCCAATGGCTTTATAATTCTTACAACAAAGCTCTGAAAGAAGTACTACCTGAAGAAGATTTATCATTTGCACTTCGGGCCGCGCGCGCCGCTCGCCTATAAGCAGTAGATAGGGCGACAGGGGCCTCTTCAGAAAGAGTGTCAGCGCGAGGAATGGTGCTAGGGCCCGCTCCCGTGACCAAAGCAGCTCTGCTCGCCTCTGCTTCAGAAGGAGTGTCGGCACCAGGAAGAGTGCTAGGGCCCGCTCCCGCGGCCAAAGCAGCTCGGCATGCCCTTGCTTCGCGTCTCAACCGCTTCCGCTCCTCTCGAGCCATTGAGACGGATGCCACTAGGGCTTCTTTGAGTGAGGCTCCCTCGTCCGTATATAGGGATGCCTCTAGATTCTTCAAGGCATCCCTCATCGTCTTGTCAAGCCGAGGCTCTTGTGGCAATTTTGACGAAGCCGGGACTTCGATAACGGACTTGGGAGGGACCCCTGCGTCAATTGATACAGCGCCTGCAAAGAAACAAAAGAAGGTCAGGTTGACTATCAGAAAAAAGACAACAAACTTTCCTTGTAAAAGAGGAAGGGGTGAAACATACCAACGCCTGCTAGGGCACGCTTCTCCTCCTCCTCCTGAAAGGTTTTCAGGGAGGCAGCAATAGCCTCTTCAGTGGAGACACCTGTTGAAAATGGAGCGAATATTAGTTAAGGATAACAATATAAAATGCAATAAAATGACAAATAAGGCGTTTGATAATTACCGGACTCAGCGAGTTTGCTCAACATCGCTTCAAGCCTCGCCGATCGCTCTGAAGTTGCAATGGCGGCAGCCAAATTGGTGTCCGCAGGGTCCACCACAAAGCCCTCATTGCTGCCGTACTCGCATATGGTCTTGGCAGGAGAAGCCGCAGGCTTTAACCCGAGGATCGCATCGAGGGAAAGGGCGGACTTTTTCTTTTTCTGCTGTCCACCAGCTTTAGATCCACCTGGAGCGGATTTGCGCTTGGAAGCCACTTTAGGGCGGCGGGTCCCAATATCTGCCCCTACGCCTGACTCTGGCGATACTACTTTAGCCGCCTTCGTGGGAGCACGAGGCGCCGATGGTGCATCCACCGTAGCGGGCAACGGCAATCCCCGCGGAGGACTCAACACGCGTGGTCGATCAACTCCAGCATCTTTTAACGGAGGGACGACCGGGAGCCTTGGCTGCAAAGGGGCCTTGCGATCACCGCCAGGAGGCGCACCCCTACGGTTAACCAGTAGGCGTTTCTCCATTGAAATGATTGGGCCCATAGCGTGCGCATACCAGGCCACGTATGAATTAAGCATCTTAGGGACATAACTGGGTTCACTAATGAAGAAATAGGAACCCGTGTTAAGCCGTATAAAGTGATGCATCGCATTCTTTACCCCCTCTGGACCAACCACGGGCGTTTCTAAGAAGGCTTCCATCAGGATCCCCTGATTGTAGCTTGATTGCTGGGCAAATCGATGCGGATTATACCTCATGAACAAAGCCGTCTCATTCTGCCGAAACACTAGGTAGCCCGGCCGAATGGAGTAAAGATGGACGATTTCCCGAGCCTTCAGCACAGAAGCCCCGCCCTTAAACTCGTCACGTAGGGGAACCACCGACTTAGTAGTCTCCGAGCCTATAGTGATAACCTTATCCACGAAAGAAGTCGTCGCTCCGACCAAATGTGGGCGCAGGAGGAGTCCCCTAGAATCCCGCGGGGATGCAAACACGATTGAAGCCCCGATTAACCGTATGACTCTCGGGAGTCTGTACTTCTCGAAGAATGGAGGAGTCTTGTGGGCGCCAAACACCCCTCGCACGTGCATCTCCATCCAAGAAACGAAGTAATGCATTGGGAAATTAGCAGGCTGTGTCCCAGGATCATTGGCATCCGCCGCTACGCTGAGTCCATGATAAAGATAAGCTAACCCAGCAATCCCTACCGACAACTGCAGGCCGGCCACCATCCGATGTGCCGGGTAAAAGACAGAGGGCCGCATGAAGCGCGGGTGCATAGGGAGCGCAAAGTTGCATAACCACAAGCCCAGAAACCCAATAAAGAAAGTTTCCTCATCCATGCCGGGGACGGCGATTTCCGAGAAAGCGACGACGGCAGCATTGGGGAGATAGAAAGCCTTCTGGTCATTCTCCGATACGGGTCGGCGATCCAAACCGAAGCCAAAAGGGTCGTCAAGCTGAGCGAACTTCTCGCTCTGCTCTGATAAGAACTCCGGGCGGATAAAGCGAGCGATGAAAGCTGCGAAACTGACGCCCTTGTCCCCCGATTCCAAATGGAGTTCCTCATAGATCTCCAACACTTTCACCAAACCCGGATACTGATGCTGAATGGCATTCTCCGGGGTTAAGTCAAATACCAGCTGCTTGGTGGCAAAGACATACTCATCAGGAGGAAGCAACTCCTCATAGTGCTCTCCCCTCATTGGCAGACCTGAAATTTCGGCAAATTCCTCCAAAGAGATAGAAACTTCCTTATCCGCCATCAGGAAGGTATGGGTGGGGATATTCCATTGTTCAACGAAAGCCTTTATCCACCACGTTGGAGGGGAGGGGTACTCAAAGAGCGAGACGAAGACGGCTGAGTATAGACCAATCCTCGTTAGGTGGGTCCTCTTCGCCGATAGAATGTACCGGGCCCACTGCAAATATCCGGCGGGGGGTCGCGGGATCATTCCAATATTATAAGCTTGTCCCCAAGGGCGTGCTTCGCCCTGACAGATTCGCCTTCCCAGAATATCTATCGCCGGCGGCGGCTGCACGGGGATGGCGCCGATTGCAGGTTGAAGGAGGTCATCATAATTCCAATTCTTAACCTCCACGGCGTACTTCACCGGGGGTTCGTCCGCATAAGGGAGCGTGACTATGGGCTCAGAGGGCGCGGCAGAGCTAAAACTGCGACGGCCTTGGATGATCTGACTATACCACCTTCCCCACAGATGGAGCTGTTTGCACTCAGGATCGCGATCTTTAATAAGAGCGAATACCACCCGATCCACTGGCGCATGGGGGAACCCTCCTTCCGAGCGAACGAAGGGAAAAGACAAATCGTCAGACATGTTCTGTGGAAAGACAAAGAAACATACATCATTAATGGCCTAACGCTTGGCGGTTAAAAAATATATATATATATCTTGCTCCACACTGTGATGCAGTAGGTAGGGGACCAAAGGGGGACCCACAAAATCTGGATGATGTGCATCATTTAATAAGACAATCCCATCATTAGATGGGTCTGTCAACTCATAAAAAAAATATAAAAAAAAAAAAAAAAATCCCCAATAGGATACACCCATTGGTGGGGAGTCCCCAGAGACAAAGAGAAAATCTCCTCTTTTAGAGCAAAGCTCTGTCACAGAGTGACATTTGTCAAACTCTGACCTCAGGGGAACAAGAGTCCTTAAAAGAGCTTGGCTCTATGATAATGATGGAAATATCCATCAAAGGAAAATTAATTTTTGAAAATTAAAGATTAAAAAAAATTTTGGGATCTTAAAGACCCATGAAAACTCTTAAGAATTTTTTTTTTTTTTTTTAGATCAAAAGATCTATGTTTTGCCAAAGAGCAAAGCTCTGTTCATGGGTTAAGAAACCCTGAAACAGATTCTTGAGAGCAAGGCTCTGTTGGTGAAACCCCAAAGGGGTTTTCCTTAGATCAAAAGATCTATGAGAGCAAGGCTCTATTAATTAAAATTAATTTAAATTAAGATTAATTTTTACCTAAAGTTGTTCTAAAAAGTTCTAACTTTGGAAACAAGAGCAAGGCTCTGAAGTTCTTGAAAGCAAGAGCAAGACTCTGAAAATGAAAAATCTTGAAGATGGTAAAGAAATTAACAAGACCAAGGGTCTTATTTATAGGCGCCTGCGCCCCTTCAACTGACCCTGGCCACCGTTGCGCTTACGTCGCGCCACGTAAGCACAACGGTGGGGGGGCATTTGTTCCCCCAATCTGAGCAAGGCTTATTTGAATTTTGAAAATTCAAAAATTTCTGAAGCAACGCTTCAAATTCCGTGCGTTGCGCAGTGCGCAAGCGGTCCACAGTGCGACACGTGTCTGCGCAGTTGCGCAAGCGCACCGCTGCGCGACACGTGTCTGCGCAGTTGCGCAAACACTGTTGCGCAAGTGCACAGCAGTGCGACACGTGTCTGCGCAGTTGCGCAAGCGCACCGCTGCGCGACACGTGTCTGCGCAGTTGCGCAAACACTGTTGCGCAAGTGCACAGCTGCGCGACACGTGTCTGCGCAGTTGCGCAAGCACTGTTGCGCAAGCCTTCCACTGCGCGACACGTGTCATTCAGTGGGGAGTTGCGCAGAAACAGAATGAAAATTTGATGAAATCTTTTCTGTTCTTTCCAAAACCAGAAGATTTTCTTCTACCTTTGGATCAAAGATCCAATGGTGGGAAAATTCCCAAAATCATTCAGGAATGATTTTGTTAACAAATCCAACAAATTTGTGAGCACTATAAATAAGACCCCAGGCCTCATTCAAAAGGGCAGGATCATCATCAAGAGAAGAATTAACTTTTGGTAAAAAAAAAAAAAAGAGAAAGAACTCATGAAGATTAATCAAGAACACAAAAAAGAGGTAAAAACTTCTTTTGGAAGAAGAGAAAAATCTCTGAAGAACAGAGGATTAAAAAAAGGAATAATTAAATAAAAAGAAATAAACAGTGCCTTGCACTTGATACGAACCCTTGGTTCTGTAAAATCAAGGAAAACAAGAAGAAAAACTTGTTTTCCTTTGATCCAAATTTAGATCAAAAGTGCTATGCACTTTTGTTCTTAAATCTGGAAAATTCTTGAGTTTCTGCACAAGTGCAACTCATTATTTAAAAGGGCCTGGCCCAAATCAAATCACAAAAAAATAATAAAAGGGCAGAGCCCTGTTTGAAAAATTCTTGAGGGCCTGGCCCAAATCAAATCACAAAAATAATAAAAGGGCAGAGCCCTGTTTGAAAAATTCTTAAGGGCCTAGCCCAAATCAAATCAAAAAAAAAAAAATATAGTAAAAGGGCAGAGCCCTGGTTGGCAAATTCTTGAGAGTCTGACCCAAATCAAATTGCCAAAAATAATAAAGGGGCAGAGCCCTGTTTGGACTAGTCAGGCAAAGCCCAAAATAAATAAATAAAAAATTGGACTTAACCCAATCCTGGCTGTAAGTCCTTAAAATTAAATTGATTGAGCAAAATGGCTCCCCTAAACCAATTCACGACCGGTTCGAGGGTACATCTCCGAACTCCTTTGACATCCCTCGTTGTAATTCCTCAACGACGTCAAAGAGGTGACGGGTCCCAACGACCACTTATCTAATCGGACCGAAACGTCCCTAAACTAATATGGGACCGAAACGTCCTTAAACTAATGTTGGACCGAAACGTCCTTAAACTAATAATGGACCGAAACGTCCTTAAACTAAGATCGGACCGAGACGTCCTTAAACTAATATCGGACCGAGACGTCCCTAAACTAAGATCGGACCGAAACGTCCCTAAACTAACATCGGACCGAAACGTCCTTAAACCAATAATAGACCACCATGTCCCTAAACTGGCAATGGACCACCACGTCTCTAAACTGGCAAAATAGGGCCCAAACACTCTTTTGTTGGATCTAAACGGTCCCGTCTAAGTTGATCTTAACCCCAAATACGGTTAACGTGTCCTTAGATCTTTAAATAAACAACAAAACTCCAAATCAACTTCGGTTCAAGGGGTACATCTCTGAACTCCTCCGACGCCTGTCGTTGTAATCTCTCAACGACGTCAGAGAGGTGACGAGTCCCGACGACCGGATAATTAAATCAATCACTACGTCAAGTTGAATCTTAGTCCAAAACAGGACTAACGTATCCTTGACGAACGTTTAAGTTGATCTTAGCCGCAACGCGACTAATGCATCCCTAAACTAAAAACACCAAACCCAAATCTAAGTAAATGCGGATTTGGACTAATCCACGTCCTACGGGCGACGGCATTACTCAGTCTCCGTATACAATCCACGGGCAACCACAAACAAAACAAACACACACGACACGAATTGAAATTCTGGAGAAGGAGAAAGTTGTTACCGCGATGCGGTAGCGTAATTAACTGCAGGGGCTTGCGCCTGCAGGGAAGAGCGTCCCCACAATCAAAAACCCCTCACCCTGAGGGGGAATCTGACGAAGTCTGCTACATCGGTCGCATCCGTCTAAGCCTCCGATACACGGTGCCATAAATCAACTTGGCATCTTCGGAGAGGTGGACGGATAAAACCAAATAGCATCTGCCCCGAATCTCAGCGTTAGGACATCGCCGTCCTGTGCGCCGTCTTTCGGAGGGGAACACCAATCACATATCCCTACGTGTGTGTGTATATCATCCTTACACTCGGAAATTCAAATCAAGCAATCATACTCTTGTCCGTTGTCCAAAGCACTTCTTAATTGGTGAATTTTTATGAATTTTGCTTACACATCCTTCATGCGACCGTTAATACTTCTTGAGGTACCAACGACCAATTACAAAATGCGTTTGCACTTTAACGCGTAATTCCTAGTCTTGCAACACCCAAGATTTTAGCAGTGACTCCCAAACCAGTTGGTCTAAGGCACTAGGTGATGAAGCACCCTCGCTAAATATTTTTTTCTATTTTTTAGCCTTAAGTAATCACAAAAACCAGTGTTCATTTTTTTATTCTTTATTCACACTTGTAATATTTTTTCATTTTCTTCGTACTAAGGACTTTAGATAAGAGCATTTCAAGGTCTCCTCTACTATTCCAAGTTTCAAGGTGCGTGATTATGCAAATTTGTAAGGTATACATTTTCAGAATCTAGACTTAAGCTAGGAATTATTTTTCAAACTTATACTCTAATAAAAGTATCAATACTTTTCCTTCGTTTCGACTTAGCCCAAGAATTGAACTCAAAATTTGCCTATTTCTAAATAAACTACAAAGACATATACTTTCTACTGTTAAACTTTAAGGAAGGTTATTTTTAGGGTTTTTAATTTACTAAGTCTAAGATCTAGTTGTTCCTAACCAGTTAACCTATTTGTCAAACTCAAGTCAAATATGGCCAAAATTGAATACATTAATTTTTATAATTTTTTGAAAATTTCAAATTTTTATGGGTTTTTAAAATAAGTATGCAAATACAAAAATATGTACAAATAAATGCGAAGGAAGAAGACGTATCGAGCATACCCCCAAACTTAAACTTGACAGTGTCCTCACTGTCATGCTACACCAAGAGGGTCAAAATGCCGGCACTCCCCTGTTTATTTATTTATAAATTTTTAAAATATTTTTTTAATGTTTTGAATTTTTTTTATTTTTTATAGAAAAAGAAAACAAAAATATATATACATATATACAACAAGGTTCCCCCCAAACTTAAGCTTGACCTTACACAAACCAAAGGTTAGCACCAACCATTCAAAAATCTTATCGTGGTAATGGCCGAGTTGGTGAAAGAATGGGGTGTAGAGGAAAGAAATGAGAAACACACGAGACCGCATGAGAAGAAGGGTAGAATATGGTCTCGGTGGAGGAGAAGAATGGCGGAAAAGAGAAAGAAGGGTCGCGCGATCTTGAGGGTGTAAATCGAGTGAATAAATTAGCACAATTTGTGATGACCGATGTGTTAAAAGCGACTGTGCTAACCTATCAACCCGTCGAGAAATGGGGTCAAATCCCTCAAGATTCGCAAGAAAACATGGGTACGCCGAACTTGGTATTGGAGATGAAAGCGTAACGGTCTCTTGTACGGTCAGAACGATAGGAAGGGCGAAAGGGAGTGAATTAGGGATAGTCTCATTCTCACCGTAGTAAACTGTCTCGAACTTGAAAGATTCCATCAATGGTTCGAAACAACTGTAAGCAACCGAGTCTGATGGTTCAACTAACTCATCTGAAATGTAAAGGACTCAAACTCGAGCGGTGAGTCATCAACATCGTCTGAAAAAGTGAAATACTCGTAATCGATATCGTCTGTGAGAACTGTGTCAGATTCAAAGAGAAATTTTTCAAGCTCACAGTCTTCAAGTGTGATCTTATGCGTGGTCGGAACGATGGAAAGGAGGGAGGGTGATTTAGTTAAAGACTCAAGAGGATGAATTGGAAAATCCGACATATCAAACAAAAATAGTTCAACCTCAATATTATCCTCAATACTCTCCTCAATACTATCATCATAATTCTCCTCAAAATTTAACTCATCCATGCCATTATCATCAAAATCAAGACGCATATGAAGTTCGGGAGAAACATCTAATGACTCGGGATGATGAATTGGACATAAAATTTCAATCAAATCGACAGGTTCATCATCCGAAATATTCCCGGCATCTATATCCTCAATCAAGTAAAAATCAATATTTTCTGACACCTCATCAAAAGCATGGATATTTATCATTTTCGGTTCTAGAGTGGAGGTGTAAAGTTCAAAAGGATTAGGCGCGGTTTCACTCGAAAGGGGTTCTTCACAATCTGGCAAATCAAGCACTACAAAATCACACAACTCGTTTGATGTTTTATTTTCAACTTGTGAACTATTTGGAACAATCGATGGAAGTTGTGGGCTTCAATTGGGTAAGGGTAGGTTAGATTTGGAAATCCTCTCAAATTCGCACTCTGCCCAACCGCCTCCTTATACATTGGAAAATTTTGAGCTAGCTGAAAATTAGTTGCCGATTCACAAGGTTGCATAAGGGCGGTAATGGATGCTTCCACATTCCTAACCATTTTGTTTGTTGCTAAAATATAAGCCTCCAACGACTCTTCCAAACTAGACTTGGGTGGTAAGGGGGTTTCGGGAAAAGATTTGAAATTGTTTGGATACGTGAAACTCCCAAAAGGCTGTGCAGAAACAGGGACTAGTGAAGGTGGGAAAGTCGGGTAGGACTGGTAGGAAGTGGATGGTTGGACAGGGGTAGGTCAACATGTGGATAAAAAAGTGAATGGACTTGTTGATCACTATAACTTGATGTGTGGAGAGGGGTGAAAGATCAGCTACGAGATTGAGCAATATGCTCAGCAATGGACATCGGTTTAGGAGTTACAGCAGGACTTGAAAAGGTGGTGTCAACGTACGAAGGTAGTGAAGGTTGACATGGTTGACACAAAGTGGGTTGTGAAGTCAAACTGTTTCTCCTAGACGATTCTATTTGATCTTTCAAAGAAATTTTGGGCACGGAGGGATCTTCCTTAAATCGACCGAAACAATTGACGTACGAGGCAAAGTTATGTTCAGGATACCAAAGTTCGGCAAGAGATTTATGAGGTGGGGTACCCATGATGTCAGAAGGAGAAGAGAAAGAAGGTGGGTGTAAGTGGGGTGCAAGGATTTCTTAGCGACAAAATTTGCAAGTTTTTGTTTTTTTAAAATTTTCCTTTTTCCTTTTTCTCTTTATTTAGAACTGTTTGCAAAAAGATTTTCGAGAAAAGAGCTAAGACACACTTTCGATCAACCAAAGATGCACAATCAGGCCTAGATCTAGGGTCACCTAGGTCAGCTAGACAGCTCCTAACTGTTCCAAAAGGCTAGAAATAGGACCTCAAACCGCCTCTTCACCGCCAATTGCGGCCAGGTAAGTGCCAGGTAAGTGGGAGGCTCCCCGCTACAAGTAGCGGTCCTAATTAAGTAACCACTTGCCTTAGACACACTTGCCTAGACACCGCAAAGTCAGGTTAGGATAAACGGTCGATGCCTATAACTAGTCCTCTGTCCTATTGAGCTCGAAGTCCTTAGGGCTGAATCTAGTATTTTTTAATTAAGAATGGTCAATGCAAATGCCTTATGTGATTTCTGGGGTCCTGGGAAGGGTGATGAAATCCCCACCCAATCTGAATTGGTCAAAAGCCCCTTAAAGTCAGTTTTAAAGATATGCAAAACAGTAAATCATTTACAATCAAATCTTTTTATTTTATGCGCGGTGCAAAGAATCCTGCAGAAAATTTATTATTTGGAAGGGGAAAGATTTTTTAAGCGCAAAGAATCCTGCAGAAGATTTTTCAGAGGAGATATCAGAGATTTGCAGAGGAGGAGATCAGAAGACTTACATAGTTTTTTTGTTTTTTTTTATTTTATGAACCGCAGAGGAAATCTGGAGACTTGAAACGATCAAACGGCCGCTGATCCGCCGCTGATACCCTCTTCCGACCGCGGATCCGCCGCAAGGCGATGACGTCAGCACGCGATTTTTTTTCTTCACCAGATCTCGTAGTTGACTTGTTGACTCGATCCTCCAAATTTCTTCTGTTGTCTGTTGTGATATTCCTTTGTTTGTTCGAATTTGATACTTGCTGTTTTGTAATACCCAGCCTTTTATACCACAATTTATATTTTGTTACTTTAGAATTCTAATTATTTTTAATTATAATTTATTTATTTTATTTATTTTAGTTATTTCTTCTAAATCCCAAACCCATTCTTTTATTAAACTAAAATCTTTTCCTTTAAACCACAGCCCATCTCCTCTTAATTGAGTTTTTCCTTTCTTAATAATCCAAGCCCGGCCCTCTTCTCCCTTCCAAATTCCTCTTATATTCCTCCTGGCCCACTCCCTATATTTATCCCCAAATAATTTCCTATTAATCCCAAGCCCAAACTATATTTATTTTAAACCAGCCCGTTCCATTTCCTTTTCTTTTTAAACTTAATTTCCTAATCAAAAACCCCCGGCCCATTCTTTCCTTTCTCTTCTAAATTTCCCATTTTAATTCCTGGCCCAACTCACCCAGCGGCCCGTTTCTTCCTTTTCCCTTTTAATTCATTTTTATTTTGCGGCCCAGCCCTTTTCCTTGGCCCGCGTCGCGCACTCCAACCCGACCCGGCCCACCACTTCTTCTCCTTCTTCCCGTTGCGCTTTTCCCGCGCGCGTTTCCTTCGCGACCGCGTCGCCCGCGCTTCTCGCCTCCGCCTCCGCCTCCGCCGACGCTGGCGCGCGTTACTCCCACTACGCGCGCCCCTCTCCTCTCTCCCTTCTCTCGCCTTCACGTTCTCTTTCTCTTTCCCTCACGTTCTCCCCTCTCTCTCTCTGCTTCCGCTCCCCTCTCGAACCCACGCCCACGACCACTCGCCCCTCGCCCTGACGGCAATGACCACGACCTATCACCCACCTCTCTCATCTCCTTCCTCCTCAACCCAAACCCACAGCACCCCTCGAGCTTCCCGTCTCCTCCATTTACCCAGTCCCGACCTCGCGTACACGTCGCCGCCGTCACCTCCAGCCACCTCCCTCCATCGCCATAGTCTCGCCTCCACGCTGAAACACCACCACCGAGCTCCCTAAGTCAGCCAAACTCCTCCACTCACCTACGGCACTGTACCCGAGCTCAGCCTCAACCCCGACGACAGCGAGCCCTACTGCACCCTCACCTGCCTTTGTCGCCGACGTCCCCCCTAGTCGTTGACCGAGCACCTCCTTCCCTTTCAGTCCCTCACCGCTCACCTCGCCGGAACCCCGACCTCCGATCACTCATCCCTCTCTCTCTAACTCTCAGTTCTCTCTTTCTCCCTCTGTCCCTCTCTCTCCAACTCTCAGCTCTCTCTCTCCCTCAGTCTACACTCTCTCTCTCTCTGCCTAATCTCTCTCTCTCATTTCTCTCTCTCTCTCTAGCACTCTCTTTCTCTCTCCAAATCTCACCGTCTTACCATCCTCTAACAACCTACTACCACCACACGACATTGCCCGAGCCCACAACAACCCATTCCCAAGCTCGAGCCAAGCCCAAGTCTAGCCGAGACTCGTCGCGTGGTTGCTACCCCGTACCCGGGACGTGTCACTACTGCTTTAGCTGCCGCGCCATCAGTTCACCGTGTCCAGGCAAGTTTTATACTTGCTACATGCTAATTAGTATTTGTTACAAACTATAATCTTATAAATTTTATACTAAACATCCTCGATAAATTACACGATGCAACCGTTCGATGTGTAATCCCAATGAAATTACTTGTCAAATTTGACGGAACCAGATTGTTCTTGTTGGCCCTTGGTGTGATGAATATCTTGTGCAAATTTCGTTTGATAATATGACTGCTAATGACCAAAACGACTACCCCCAAGTTAAATCGTAAAACTGTAATTTTATTGTACCTGAAAATCGTTAAATTCACCATAAATCATATACATACTAGAATGGTGCGTTCGAGGGCTCAAATCGAAGCCGACTCGACGAACTTTAACCCTATACTAGTTTCCAGACATTCCTGTACTTAAACCGTGATGATAATTGGATCGGAGTGCGACTCTGGACTGCAGTCCAGAGCGACTCTAAATTGTTGCTTGCTGCTCCGTAATAGGTACCACAGGATTCCCTTAACTCGTAGGTTGCGGAACTCCACTGTTTATTATAGATAAATCTGTTGGCTAGACAACACAATTGATTTCATTCTGTTTCGTTACCATTTGTTATTTATTTTGTAATTTAAAAGATCGGGACGCATAACAGTCCCAACAGAATCAGAACTGACATATTAGTTTTAAACAGTGTATGACTCCTGACGTGCAGATGCGATTGACGATCCGTCTGTTACGTTGAAAACTTTACTGAAAACCCTAGATTTCATCCAACTGTAGCGTCGCTAAAACCTGATTCCAACTGGGATCAAAATGCGTTGCGAAACGGACTTCTGATTCTGAAACCGGATTTCCAGCCACGAGCGCTTAAAATGAAATGGTTATAATTAATGATCCTGGAACCCGATTGGCTTGAAACCAAATTAGATGGATAGCTAACTGAACATACTAATTATCACCTGTTTATCGTTTCACTAAACTATACACGTACGTTCCATGATAAATCGTGCAAGTGATAGAATACTGTTTTTATGACATCTTGATCGTGCTTCATATACTGTTTACGTATCATATCATACTCATATCATCGCAGTGATAATCTAGTGATATCGTTCATTTACCCAGTGTTAGATTTTAGTGATGATTGTGGCAAGCACGTCAGAGTTCGTGTATCCGTGATTAAGTGAAAGTGACACATACTTATACACAATCAGTGACCCTATTATTCTATTGCATTATCGACGTCTGTGGGATGCGTGTACGTGTGACTATAAGTGGTATGTGACACTTATGGAAGCGCTTGCACGGGTGTCACAGATAAGGCATCCGACACTGCCATTTATCTTAGGTATTAGTCGGGACGTGCTTGATGGAGGTCCTGCCTTCAGTTCTCGCGCAGACTTGTCACGGATCGATTAGTATTTAGGGTTATGGTTAGCGTTTGATGTAGACCACGGAGTGTGGGGTAGTTCAAGTGTGAGTTCAACAGAATCTCGGGAGTCCCATGCCGGCTTATATATTTAGGGAGATATATGGAGATTTACAGGATATGTGATATACACCGTGATATACATGTTACATGTTGGGCCCGTGGTCCCTTGCCCTTGGGTTCTACCCTTGGGTGGAGGACACTCGCGAGTGGTTGACTCTCACACTTGGACTGACGATAGGCTTAGTGACCTGTACAGTGAGACTTAGAGACTGATAGGGATACTGGCATTTATATACCTTATATACTGTGTTGACATACGTGACATATCGTTCTACTGCTTTACTGTTCCGCTGCATTGAATACTACACATTCATATTCATGCTGTCATTGATTTACTGTTATTCATATCTATTACCACTGTTAGAACTGTCGCTTGATTTTATATATATTGTATCGCTATTGTGTCGCTCTGACAACCTGAGTATGCATGCTCAGTGTGAGGAGAAGATTTAACCTGGACCAGAACTAGACGTGCATCACAGACTTCTTGACTTGCCTTTCCGAGTTACATTCGTTCGTTTCCCATCAGGTCAGTTTATATTATTGTTTCTTCCAGTTACTGCATTTCTCATTACCTGCGCATTATTTATTGTTTACCATGATAAACTAGAAGCCGAAGTATGACTACGGTGGGACTTTTTCTTGACCGTAGGAGCATGGCTGGCCTTGTCTACCCCTCGTATTCCGTATTTTGGGAAGCGGGGCGTGACATGTTTTGATCTCTGGAGATTTCCAGATCCGAACTTGATTGTAGATCCTGCAAAATTCAAACAAAGATACCCTTCACAAAATAACAAATGATATATTTTTATATTTTTTGTGATTTTTCATATTTTTATGATTTTTTAATTTTAGATTAACCCGAAATTGCAAAAAGAAAATAACACGTCATCCCCGGCAACGGCGCCATTTGATTAATCTCAAAAACTATCTATTAACCGCAATCAAGAACGGCGTCGCTTTGCAGCTAGCCGGTGAGTACGGGTCGGTCCACAGGGATGTTGTGAATTTCCTAATCGCTCTTACGAGTTAATTCCAAACGGTGTGAATGGATTAATTAAATCTAAAAACTAAATTAATCTAGGGCAATTGAATTAAAGATCTAACTATCTAACTAGGGCAAGCAATTAAATTTAATCTAGGGCAGAGAATGAAAAATTACCTAGGGCAAGAATTGAAATTTAAACTAGGGCAATTAAATAAATCTACTTACTTTACAGATGGCTCTCTCCAAACATTTACACAGGGTTGTCAGATCTGAATAGATGATATGAAAAGAGGTATCGATGCTCTCCAAAAGATTTCTAAATTTTATTCATAAAAAGAGGCATGAGGGAGGCATAGCCTTTACAATGATTTAGAGTTCCTATTTATAGAGAATAGGAAACCCTAGGTTACGATTGATTCGCCCGTCTACATTTACCAAAATATCCTTAGGAAGACCTAGTCAAAGTAGACTCCAAGTTTTGGTAAAATTTTATATCTCTGTCTCTTTAAAAGGAAGTATTAGGCCTTGAAATTTCCTTTGTTGGCTCTTCTGTTTTTGGGCTTCCTTATTATTTGGTTCTTTTATTAAAATAGCTTCTATGTTTCTTCCAGATCTCCAGTGAACAATTGCAGTGGACTTTTAACCGTTTGCTTTGTAATCTTGGACCTTGCATTGCCTTGTACTTTGTGAATTTTATCTTTGATGTAGGCTTGATTAAGATCCTTCTATTTGTTGGTCAAAGTCCCTTTTTTGTGTCGCCTTTTATCTTTTTCACTGTTTTCGCTCCAAGAATCTGTAACCTGTAATATGTAGCAGACATGCGTCAAAAATACCTGTTTATTTATAAAGCGAATAAGAATGGGGAATATAATAATACAATATTATGGTATGAACAAGCCCCGGGTTTCATTGAGCCGCAAGTGAAACCCGACGTTCCTCTGGTCGTGTGGGTAACCTGTGCAATGAAAACCTAGACCTCTACGGGCGCGGCAAGTTACCCGCCAAAACCAGAAGCGAGGCAGCCCCCTTCAGCAAAGTGAATGGGTCACCCAGCACTTCACGGAATCCGGTAACTTGAGCACCCCACCTTGGGTCAACCTATACCCCCTACGAGTGCGGCGAATAGCCCACCAATTCTAGAGTGAAGCCCCCTCCATCTCAAAGCCATAAGATGCGGGCCCGTTGCCCTCTAGAACCCGGCTACCCGTGCACTCCATCATGGGGTAATCCTAGTACAGAAAAGAAAATATGTACAACGGTGACATCGACCTCAACCCGGTCGTGCCCCAAAAGAATAATATACAAACAGGCAGTGACGACAGTCCACATGTCGGACGCTCGCCCCGCGATAACAAATGTATAAATAAAACTAAACTGTACTAACATTGCACACAATCTATCCACCACGACAAATCCGCAACATCACAGCACAATACAGAACATCAACGTGAATGTCACGTTCGCAAACCCGTCTAAAAGAGCTATATCAATTAGACAAGATTTACTGCTCGAATGACATTCACGGTCGCAGATAGTAATGTAAGTACTGTGAACTAACGTATTTAAAATTTCGATCGACAAAACTTTCCAAAATGGCCCAAAGTGCAAAACCCAGCACTCAAACAAATCTGGGCCTAAACAAAATATTCCAGAAACCACAATTCCATATGAAAGACACCCAGAAGAAAAATGGTGAACTGTTGCCCCAAAACGGCAGCGTAACCGCGGCCAACACATGGGTTGTGCGGCGGTTCCGCGGCAGTTTTGTGGGTTCAGTGGCCCAAATTTCTTGTGTAGTCTTAAAAAAGCCTGCACGATTTTCTGACATACTGAAAATAATTTTTCGACAACATTAAAAATTCAGCAGAAACTTGGAATTTGAAATTGCGGTTTCGGAAACTTTGTTCGATCGATATTTTAAACATGTTAAAACAAGCTATATGGGTTAATGGCGTGGCTCTGATACCATGCAAGTCTACGGTAGCACCCCGGCCGTCAATCCGAGGCCAAACGCGGAACAAAAACTTTTTATAAAACTGGCGCTAACGCAGACTTTTACCCGGATCGTTCCATTAACCCTATACTAGCAAACTACAAAGAAGTTAGAATGGCTATACCGATCGATCCATGTCCTTCGGTCTTTAGCCACCATCCTCAGCTCTTCGCGGCATCTCTAATCTCGCTCGATCTCCGGTCTCCTCGTCGAAGTGGCACCACGTCAAGGAATCTTTTTACAGGATCCCGCTTCAAAATCGAAGCAACTCGGACATGAAGTTTGCTAGCCGACATATCCAAGGTGAAGTAGAGAATGTTTGTGATTAGTTTATCTCATGACATTTATTGATTCTCAACACATGAGATGGTATGGATGGAGATTGAAGAAGAAGCCATTGATGGAAGTTGTGAGCACAAGAAGAAACCTAGTGAAGAAGAGGAAGTGCTTGCTTATTGTGTGGGATGAAAAATGTGAGAGCTCATCATGCAAATGAAGAGCCAACCCCAACCTTTAGTGGTTGCCCTCTCTTTCTCTCTCCACATATCAATTCCACACAATAATCAATCAAGAAAATTGACATGGCACAAAAAATAACACCATGAGTCACCAAACATGCACATGCCACGTTTAATGCTCTTCATCATGACTAGCACTCACAATTTCCACTTAATAAACATTAACCCAAATGTTTAGAACAATAAATAGAATGGCATCTTCTAAAGTAAACTCGTGACGGATCATAAGGATACCCCTCATCTGTACATACATACCTGCATCCGCATTCTGACTGAATACGAATGCAATAAGACGAAAGTAATCCAACAAATCTAATACTAGGATCCGGCTTAAACCAAAGCCCACTAGTATAATCCGTCCGATCATGATCCGTGCACAAGTGCACGTATATGATCGAACCCTACCATAAAACCATACGGCCTCTACAACGTTTCGCCCGAACTAGAAAAACTTTCCGTGGGGGACTCTAAAGACTCGTCAATACGCTGGCAGTGGGTTTAACCACAAGCACATCAGTGACACTAGCTGTTCGTAACGGCTACCCATGTATTGACCAAAAGGGAGGTCGATGAGCGAACTCATCTTGAAACCTTACTGAGCCTATCAGTGACAATATCCATACAGTCCGGTCCATTCGTCTATGAGTATCGCATATCGGGCCTAGGGGTTGGTAAACGTCAGACCCCTAATAGCGGTATAAGTCGTGTTGGAGTGTAGCCCAGAACACCCTGAGAAACTACTGGAATACCTACCAGTAAATCTCACTTGTCTTGGCCAAGGACTTCATGTAATGGCTCTCCTAGACACAGTGCGATCTTACCCCCAATACCGGGATAGACGAAACCCCTGCCGATCCGCTCACTGCCTCCATATGGTTCGGGACTGTACCCAACTAAAACCTGTTTGCACGACTTCTTTGAGCCGTGGTAGGGTAGTAATCAAAGCACAGTGGGACCTCACACGAGACAAATAATGATCTCAGGTCGATAGACTAACCTGTACACATGTCACCAGGGAATTGCTATCTGACGTCAGGTATAATTCCAACTAGCATGTTCCCGGCGAGTCCGTCCGGTGTACTCATAACCCAATGAGCACCTGTAAACGTCTTAGGTGAACCAACTGACACCAATGGCTTGTGAGACCGGCCACCGCCCCTCGTCGGGGTCTCGATCCGTATACACTAGTCTACTCATGGAGTATCGATGCCCAGTCTCGAAACTCCCACGACTAGGGACACTTTAAGGATGTGCTTATAAACTACCCAACTCTCACGTATATGATTGCCATCATACTGCTGGTAATCAAGCAAGAATCCTAAGGGCTCTATCAACGTGTAATAGTGATCTGTAATGTCACCCAAAGCATGTACACGATGATAAAGACAAACCAGATAGCATACTATCATCTCGAGCAAGACTGTCCTACCGGTATAGGTCCTCCCTCAATCATTGCAATCACGTGCCTGCGATCCAATAATTGACTTTGAGGGCACTATATCCAACAGTTTCATGTTATGTCTAAATCATTTTCAGATTGCCAATCCGCCTCTTGAACTACACGATCAATAAAACCTTTTTTGGTTATCTTCCTTCAGTCATCACCACTTAATTCTAGATGCTACCTTATTTCTAATCTTCCTATGTCCTTTTCTAAATAAAAAAATCTAGAACTAAAACCCTATGTTGAGTTGTTACACTCTCAGCTGGCACTACCTTACAGTCGATGCAACAATCCCTATCTATCCTTCTAGTCAGGAAAAAGTCTATTTGACTTGTACTTGATACGCTCCTAAAGGTGATAAGGTGAGACTCTCTTTTCCTAAACCAAGTGTTTGCTAAGATCAAGTCATAAGACAAGGCAAAATTTAGAATCGAGCTACCTGCTTCATTTCTTTTTCCAAAACCAAAAATTCCATGGAAAGTATCAAACCCACTACGACTAGTACTTACATGTCCATTGAGATCACCACCAATAAATAACTTCTCTCCATTAGGTATATTCTGCACCATCTCGTCTAAATCTTCCAAGAATAGACGCTTACTAGTGTCATCCAGATTTATCGGTGGTGCATAAGTACTAATAATATTAAAGATCTTCACATCTAGAATAAGCTTAAGCAGTAAAATTCTATCACCTTTTCTCCTAATCCCAACTACATCCTCAGACAACCGTCTATCTATGATTACGCCAACCTATTACGATTTTTATCTTTATCTGTGTACCAAAACTTATAACCCCAAGGTTTTATGACTCTACCCTTCTCACCTACCCATTAAGTTTCTTGCAAACATATAATACCTACTCTCCTTCTAATTATCACCTCCATTAATTCTGTTAGTCTACCCGTAAGGAAACCTATGTTCCAAGAAGCTAAATGGATGCTTATTTTTCACTACACTCGGGGTCCGATTTAGCACGCCGCTTCCGAACAATGACCTAGAAGCTTTTGCATACTTAACACTATATCCGGGATCCAATGTAGCATATTGCTGAGTAGGGGACACCCCAACGATATTCTTATTATAGTTCATGTCAATATAGATATATATTTTAATATTTGAGAATAGATGCGTTCACCGTCTTATTATGTTATCATGATTATTCAAATAAAAATAGACTGAAAAAAGAATAAAAATTAGAATTGAGATCTAATTTATTTTCAAAAAATAAACTCTTGAAAAATAAGAAAAATCAGTTAGGAGAAAAAACTCATCAATCATTAAAAAAAAAGGAAAATAAATATTAGAAGCATTTGTTTGCCTTCATTGTCTATCCTTCTCCCTCGTTCTTCATTTTTTCTTCTTCTTTTTTAAAATGTCTTTAAACATTAACTGTTTGTTTACGTGGTTTAATGGAGTTTTAACTTTTAAACCATCATCTAAAGTTAGTTTTAATTCGTAATCTAACAGTAGATTTTATTAGATAAATAGTTATTACATTAAATCAATTTTATATCTTTTGTGTAATTTTTATTTTTCTCTCCTCTTTTTACTTTTTACTTGATTTCTTTTTAATTGTAATAATGACACATGTCACTCAACGTTAGTCCAATCGGAATTTAAAATCGAGGACCTCAAGTTTTGCGGTTATAATAGTAGAGATAGAGATAGAAGTGGATAGATAGAAGATATAAAAAAAAGATGTCGATGGAAATAAGAGATAAGAAAAGTAATAAATAAAAAGATTATTTTTATATCCATCCTTAAATTCGCACATGTTTTTAAAAAACATACTCTAATCTTGATATTTCTAAACCTCTCCCTTGAAATCTTATGTTATTTCATATTTCTCCTTTCCACATTTTCCATCAACTAACTTTCTATTACACAAACCAATTTTGCTTTTTAATTGAAATTATGATATCTCTATAGCATTTTATGGATCGATGATAATAGCTTAATAAAAGGTAGCCACAGTTAATATAAAATCGGGTTAATTTTTGGATGAAAAATTTTAAAAGAAAAAATATGAAATATCTAATAGATTTGAGGGAGAAATATAAAATCTGAAAATTAAAGAGAATTTAATGAGCGATATAAAAAATCCTAAATAAAAATCTCAACTTACACAATTTATATTTTAATAATCTACTCTATTAAAATAGTGTTTGATTTTGAATTTTAAATTGAAACGGTTAATATGATAGGTTACATATGATTATTTTAAATAAACTGCAAAGTATTCTTAAAAAAAATAATTTTAAATGAGATAAGAAATTAGTTGAGATATGACGAACCAAAGATCTAATCAATTTGCTTGTACGAGTTGTAAGTATAGATATAGATAGATAGATTATGATCTCTCTATAGCATTTTATGGTTAATGATAATAGTTTGATAAAAAATAGTCTTAGTTAATATAAAATCAGGTTAATTTTTGGATGAAAATTTTTAAAAGAAGGAATATGAAATGTCTAATGTATAAAATATGAAGATTAGAGAGAGACATTTTTAAATAATAGGGATATGAGAGAGATGAAAAACCATACATAAAAATCTCAACGAACGTAATTTATATTTTAATTTAATAAACAACTCTAAAAAATAGGGTTTGATTTTGAATTTTAAAATGTAACGCTTTATATGATAGCTTATATATGATTATTTCAAATAAACTGCTAAGTAATATTTAAATTTTTTTAAAATTGAGGTAAGGAATTAGTTGAGATATGATAAACAAAAAACTTCATCAATTTGCTCATAAGAGTAGTACAGTGTGTGTGTGAGGATAATGGAGGAAATGTGCCATGGGAGGGAATTTCCTCCAATGGTGTCGAAAAAATACATCCTCCATGATTTTTTCAACGATCGGCACCCATCATCTCTATTTATTTCATCTAAGATGTTGATACACCAAATTTCATTTGATTCGATCACTTTTTCGCCGTTGATTTAGTAAGTGTAAAATTAACGGCATACCAACAATGGAATTTTTACATTACTAATTCAACGGTTAATAAGTGGTGGAATAGCATGAAATTTGGTGTATCCACATATTAGATGATAAAGATGACGATTATGTGTGCCGATCGTCGAATAAAATGGTGGAGGATATAGATTTTTGAGCCACCTAACCAAAAAGCCTCCAATGGACTCTTTTCTTCATTATATCTATAGCAAGGGCCACTGCGCAATGCATCTGTACGAAGTTCAAAATCAAGAAAAACATGTTAATTTAAAAGTTTATCATTGCATGATTTGGAAGTTGTAATATTTTAATTTTATGAGCTTCATATGTAAAATATATGTAGGATTAATTTGCTTTGGCATTTTTCTTCATCTTTTCAGTATTTTCATTGTTATAACATACGAAAATAGAGGAATTTTTAAAAATCTTAAATTTTTATATTTTCTTCAGTTTGTCAATATTTTGTTTGTAGCGAGGTTCACGAAATACACAAAAATCTAAAAAAAATTTATTTTCTTCAAATTTTCAATATTTTGCACGCTATAACACACAAAAATGGCAAAATTTTAAAAATCTCAATATTTCTTTTATCTTTGGTTTTCCGATATTTTGCTTCCTATATTTTTTGTTTTCTTTAGTTTTTTAAATTTTTCCATGTAGCATACAAAAATCATAAAATTTTCAAAAATCTTATAGATTGTATATTCATAATTATGCATTTTAACACTTGAGAAACCATGAAATTTTCAAAAATATTAATATTTTCGTTTCTTCGTTATATTAAAAAATCTCAAATATTTTGTTCTTTTCGGTTTTTCAATATTTTGCTTGTTATAAGATACGAACTCACAAAATTTTTAAAATCTAAAATGTTTACAGTTATGAAAATCGCGAAATTTTCAAATATCTCAAAATTTTCCATGTTCTCCGTTTTTTTAATATTTTAATTGCTATAACACAAGAACATCATGAAATTTTCTGCGCTTTTCGGACTTCTTCCTTTTTTCAATATTTTGCATGCGTATAACACGCAAAAATAATGAAAATTTCAAAAATCTCAAGTTTGTATGGTTTCTTTAGATTTTGCAATCACATGATAATCGCGAAATTTTCAAAAATCTAAAATCCAAAAGTTATTGTTTTCTATAAATTTATAATATTTTGCATGCTACTACTCGAAAATTAATTAATTTTTCATAAATCTCAAACTTTTCTGTTTTCTTCGATATTAAATATTATTTTTATTATAACACATAAAAATCACGAAATTTTTACAAACCTTAAAATTTTTTGGTTTTCTTCGATATTTCAATATTTGTATAATATAGCACACGAATCATGAAATTTTAAAAAAATTCAAAATTTTTGCGCTCTTCGGTTTTTCAATATTTTGCTTTAAATGGCACAAGAAAATCATGAAAATTTTAAAATAAAATTATTTTTTTGTTTTTCTCGGGTTTTTAATATTTTCCATGATAGCATAAGAAATCGTAAATTTTTAAAATAAATTATGATCTTTTTTCTTTCTTTTCTCAATATTATACATGCTCAAACAAACAATAAAACGAACAAAAATTATGAAATTTTCAAAAATCTCAAGATTTCTGTTTTCTTTCTATCTGTAATTTTTGAATGCTATATAAAGCACATAATAATTGCGGAATTTTCGAAAATCTAAAAATTATTAATTTTATTCAAATTTATAAAATTTTGCAAGCTACCACACGAAGTAATTTTCAAAAATCTCAAACTTTTCTATTTTCTTCGGCTCTTAATATTTTGCTTGCTACTACACAAAAATCACGTAATTTTCAAAAATCCAAAAAATCTCAAAAATTTCAAACACACGAGAATCATAGAATTTTCAAAACTCTAAAAAAAATCATATTTTTGGATTTTACTATATTTAGCATCGCAATGTCTTCAAAAATCCCAAAATCCTAAAATTTTTGGATTTTTCAATATTTGCAGGACAACACGAAAATTGTGATTTTTTGAGTTGGTCTCCTCAAGTTTTAATATTTTGGATGTTATATTAGACGAAAATCACGAAAACTTCAAATATCTCATTCTTTTCTTTTTTATATGGTTCTTCAATATTTTGCTTGCTATATGATATAAATATCACAAACTTTTCAAAAATAAAAATTTGTTTTTTCTTCTGCTTTTCTATAGTTTTCTTATAACAAAAGAAATCAGTAAATTTTAAATTAGCAAAATATAGCGATTTTTTATTTAAAATTTAGCGATTTTCATTTATTATAAGTAAAATATAGAAAAATGAAGAAAAACAAATTCTGATATTTTTTGAAAAGTTCACGATCTTTATGTGATATAGCTTGCAAAAATAGAAGAACCATATAAAACAGAAAATAATGAGATTTTTGAAGTTTTTCATGAGTTTCGTGTGCGGTATTGAAATTTTAAAAATTCGCAATTTCCTAATTCTCATGCAAAATATTGAAAATTTGAAGGAAATGTATAATTTTAGGTTTTTCCAAAGATCTCGCGATTTTCATGTGTTGTAGCATGCTAAATATTGTAAAATCCGAGAAAATGAAAAAAATTTAGAGTTTTGAAAATTATGTGATTCTCATGTGTTATAGCAAACAACTGTTGATGATGCTCAATATTGGCAATGCGAGAGCAGGACACGTGGCAGATAATATGTCCCAAGACCCAGAAGAAGGGGCCTACAGAGACCGACCAGGCAACCCTTTTACCCGACCTGCAAGCACAGGCTGACCCTCCTCGGGGCCCCTGCAAATTTGCCTCTTCGGCCCCTCAGCTCCCCCCGAGCTGCCACAGGACCAAGACTCCTCAGCCCTCTTGCTCGGTTCCGAGCTCCCCAGCCGAGGCCGTCTTCCTCGGTCCCTCCGACCGACCGACTCCACCACTCACAGGTGTAACCGCCGCTCCGCAAATCTTGCCATGCGCAGATTCTCCGCCAGCAACGTCTCGCGTTCCACGCCATCACGATCCCCATTGATGGGCGATCCGCTCTTTACGCGAACGTGACGTCGGGAGCGTAACTGCCAGCAAGATTCTCGCGCCTGCTGCTGCGTGCTGCCGCCGCTATATAAACCCCCATCACAGAGGGGTCAAGTAAGCTTTTCTTGATTCCACTTAGCCGTTACTCTGCTCGGATCTAGTACTAATCTGATCGTCGGAGGGTTCTCGGTGGTACCAAACCACCCTGAGACTTCTTTGCAGGTACTCGGTGCTAAACTTTTTAAATCACCAATCTCCTCAAAACCCATTGAGACCCACACGTAACCGAAGATCACCGCCGAAATCCACCGGGAGATCAACGGAAGACAACATCTGACTGAGACTCGAAAAGGACCTCCATCAACTGTAGAAAATAGAAAATTTTGTGACTTTTGAAAAAATCATTTTTTTGGATTTTACAATATTTTGCATTGCGATATCTTCAAAAATCCTAAAATTTTTGGTTTTTTCAATATTTGCATGACAACACGAAAATTGCGATTTTTTTAGTTGGCCTCTTCAAGTTTTAATTTTTGGTTGTTATACCAGACGAAAATCACGAAAACTTCAAAAATCTCATTCTTTTCTTTTTTATATGGTTTTTCAATATTTTGCTTGCAATATGATACAAAGATCACAAACTTTTCAAAATATCAAAATTTGATTTTTTTCTTCTGTTTTTCTATAGTTCGCTTATAACACAAGAAATCAGTAAATTTTAAATTAGTAAAATATAACGATTTTTTATTTAAAATTTAGCGATTTTCATTTGTTATAAGTAAAATATAGAAAAACGAAGAAAAAACAAATTCTGATATTTTTTGAAACGTTCACGATCTTTATGTGATATAGCTTGCAAAAATTGAAGAACCGTATAAAACAGAAAATAATGAGATTTTTGAAGTTTTCATGAGTTTCGTGTCCTATATTGAAAATTTATAAATTCACAATTTCCTTGTTCTCATGCAAAATATTGAAAAGTTGAAGGAAATGTAAAAATTTTGGTTTTTCAAAGATCTCATGATTTTCATGTGTTGTATCATGCTAAATATTGTAAAATTCAAAAAAATGAAATTTTTTAAAGTTTTGAAAATTATGTGATTCTCATGTATTATAACAAACAGAATATTAAGAACCGAAGAAAATAGGAATTTTTGTGACTTTTAAAAATTATGCAATTTTCGTGTACTAACTTACAAAATATTATAAAATTTGAAATAACAAATATTTTTTGGATTTTCGAAAATTCCGCAATTATCATACGGTTTATAACATGCAAAATATTAAAATACCAAAGAAAATAGAAAGCTTGAGATTTTTGAAATTTTCATTATTTTTAGGGTAAATTGTCAAAAAAAACTCAAGCAATTTTTTCCGCTGTCAAAAACCACCTGGCGTCGAAACGATAGTTAATTTTTCTGCAGTATCTACATAGTAGTATATCTAATCAATTCATACAAATTATTTAGATATCACAGGAAACAGTTTAGAAATCATAAGCAACTGTTTAGATATCGCAGGAAACCAGATATAGCAGAAAACTACTAAATATCACAGATAAGAGTTTTTTTGACAACTAAAAGTTTTTTAGGAAGGTTTTGACTACAATTTTGAGCCTGAGGGTTTTTGACAACGGGAAAAGTGTTTGGGTCTTTTTGACAATTTACCCTTCTTTTTATTTGTTTGCATGCGTAATATTGAAAAGAAGAAAGGAAACCAAAATTTTACGATTTTCGTGTGCTGTACCGTCAAAAATATTAAAAACCCAAAGAAATTTGTTTTAAAAAATTTCTTGATTTTCTTGTGCACAAAGCAAAATTTTGAATAACAGATTGTAGAAGATTTTGAGATTTTTAAAAATTTCATGATTCAAGTGTTATGACATATAAATATTGAAAAATTGAAGAAAACCAAATTTTTTTTAAAGATTTGTATATTTTTTTAAAGGTCATCTTACTGTGATTTACCCAAAAGTCAAAGCATAAATTCATGAAAATCAAAAGCATCAGCCATGTAGAAACTAATCCACACCACAGTTTCTTGTTTTATAAATCCATAAATATCACCCATAACTCAAATGAATATGAACAAGATTACTACTGCAAGTACAAAAAAGGTCAGAAAAAGAAAAAAGCAAAAAAAAAAATAGAGGATAAGGGGCCCAAGCAGCATTCACAAATTAGACGACTGAGAAATAATTACTGAAATCTTAATTCTTACAAGTATCTAGTTATATCCCCCCAAAAATTAATATTTCATTAACCTACATCCACAACAACATTATGAAAAGCAAAATTTACATCTGCATTAAATTTACTACCAAGGTTTCAGATCACCGACAGGCCCTGCAGTCCAATTCAGAGCCTTCTCCCCCGGCTTTAAATGCGACGACTCATCATGTGGAAGCTTCCGAGCGAGCCCATTAAGTACCTGATGAAAAGCATCTCCGGCATGAGCAGGCTGAGGAAACAACATCGCCTGTTTCATTGAAGGATTAGCAAGCAGCCGTTGTTTCCTTAATATAACCTCAGGAGATATCGATGTCAAAATTGTATCTAATTTTGGAACGTCCTTTTCGGCCACAAAGACGCCGATGTCTTCCCATGGAATTGCATCGGCAAAGGGGAGCACAATGTCGTCGGCAATGATCACCGGAATGCAGCCAAACACGACGGCTTCGACTAGCCGTGGACTCCATGGCGCCCACCCTAAGGGGCATAGGCAGAAGATGGCACGTTGCATGTCTTCGTAGTAGGTGGCGGGGTGCTCAGTGGAGATGTCAAAGAGAGGGTTGTCTTTGAAGTTCTCCCATACCGATGCCCGAGCGCCTCTGTGAAGTTTGGAGGATTAAATGAGCAAATAGTATAAAGCACAAAAAGATCAAAGCGTAATTTAAAATTTCAAGAATGAGCTAAAATTTTAAGAATGAGTAGTATATTGTGCTTCTGCTATGGCTTCTGTGTTCAGAAGAGGCCCCAATAATTTCTTGCATTATAAAGTTCACAAAAATAGGTAAAAGAAAACATTGTATCTTGGCATGAAAGAATGAGAAAAAATTGAAATCTTTTGCTTCTCCAAATGGATCGACTTTTGGCATGCTATTACACAAGAAAATCAAAAAACATGTAAGAAAATGTATGTTTGAAAACCATCAAATTCCTACCTTCAAAATTCAGTAAAAAAAGTAATAAACCAAACTATTGTCATTTTAAATGTGATATATACCCACAAAAATCATTTTATTAAATTTTAATCAGAATCAGTCTTTATCGATGTGCTATACCACCCGACTTTTCTTTTTCTGGTCGATATCTTATTCATCAATCATTATTTAAAACTAGTCATTTTTCGTGTGCTATATAACCCATAAATTCACGTTTAATTTTTAATAAAATTACTTACCCACAAATTACTTAATTTTAATCAAAATTAATTAGTGTCGGTGTGCTATTAAAATTAGTCACAAATCACTCAATTTTAATCAAAATTAGTTAGTGCAGGTGTGCCATTAGCTGAAGAGTTCTCTAATTTCTGATGAAATGTTATTAACCGTCTTTTTCTAATTCTTATGAGAATTATGCATTCCTTATCTGATACCACCACAAAATTTTCTATTTCTTTTCCAAGAAACGACTAGTTCATTTTAATTAATCATAATCATCATAATTAAACATTCTCAATATGTTATAACTTACAATTTTTTTTCTTTTTCGATTAAATAACTTATTCGTCATTTAATTCAATTATTATAATAATTGGTCATCCAGACTCATCTTTCGTGTGCTTTCCATGTGTTTCCATTTCATCAATATATTGACTTATGCATCGTTTACTTAATTAGTCGGTTTGCTATAACTTTTCTAGTTTCAAATGAAATGACTAAATCACAACCATATCCAATTCTTACTAAAATTGGTCATTCTTTTTTGCCCTGCAATCCCTCTTTTAGTCAAATCTATAGCCTACAAATTTACGTTTTCAGTCAAATGCCAAATTCATCATTTTATTTAACTTTTTAATTTAAATTAGCTGCTATTCAAGTAATATGCTCGATGCATTTTCTTTTTCTTGACAAAATTTACTTCATTCTTTATCAAAATTAGCATTTTCGTGTGCTATAAACAACGAATTTTATGTACCATTGGTTTCGATGAAATGAATTATTCACCATTTTATGTATCTTATGTAGCTGTTATTAAAATTAGTCATTTTCAAATATATGTTCCATTAATCCGAAGCAACTTCGTAAGATTATTACTAAACAATATAATTCAAATTCATGAAAATTGTGAAAGGATTACCTTGCATAGTACCCACCCTCGGGATCATTTCCCACATCGTAAAACAAGCCCCTGAAGTAAACAAATATGGATCGAGGGGTGTCGGGTGGAATCAAATGAGCTTGCATTTTTTGCGGAGGAGCATATGGGGGGATAGTAATAGAACCATCCTTCAAGCAAACATGATTTCGTTGTCCAAAAGTTTGAACCAATGTAGCACGTGAAAGCAAGTGGAGAATCCCGCGTTCAATAGCTTTTTCTTCCTGATAATACAAATAAAGAATTTATTAACATAAGAGCTTGGTAGTGGTTAAGGGATAATAATTGAAGACCGAAGATCCAAATTCTGGAGAAAGCAGCCAAAGTGCATATGTTGTATGCACACTCTCTTTTATACTGACATGTAAGTATGTGTGTACTTACACGAAAGTTATATGCACATACCATCTTTTATACATATAACACGCAAATGAATCTTTTATACTTATATGTAACTGTATAGATATACATATAACATACAAATATGTATGCGCGCATATGCATGTGTGTGTATGCACACATACATGTGTATGTGTGTGCATACACTGCGCATGTGTGCGTGCACACATGCGTGCATACATGTGCGTGCTGGGGGGGGGGGAGAGCCAAGAAGTGTAGGAGACTTTGGGAATGTCTTTTTCGCTCTTGAGACTTTGGGAATGTCTTTTTCGCTCTTGAATTTATCTATGCTGTAGAGTGGAGCATAATTCCTTGTTGCAAATTCTTCTAGAATTTTCTTCCAGTTTGGAGAATTGTGGTGGTAGATAATTGGTCATTCAATAGGTTTACGACCAGTTGATCTGACGCCCACCCTCTCTAATTCAGTGCCAAAATTTTGATCAATCTTTATTAGAGCCTTGCTCGGTATAGATGACCCCAAGTTGATGGGAAAGACTAGGGCAATGATACACAATGTTCAATGGATATGACAAGTTAATATCAAATCCTATTGGAAGGAGCCTAATCTCTCTCTCTCTCTCTCTCTCTCTCTCTATATATATATATATATATATATATATATATATATAATGGAGGAAAGAGGCCTTAGGAGGCTTTTTCATTAGGTGGCGGCAAAAAGTACACCCTCCACCATTTTATTCGACGATCGGCACCGTCCATCTTGATCTTCATTGTTTAATATATCGATACACTAAATTTCATATGATTATAACACTTTTTCACCGTTGATTAACGGTTACTGACAATAGAACTTTTTACATTGCTAAATCAATGGCGAAAAGATGTTAGAATCACATGAAATTTGGTGTATCGACATATTAGACGATGAAAATCAAGATGATCGGTGCCGATCATCAAATAAAATAGAGGGTGTACTTTTTGCCGCCACCTAACGAAAAAATGCCTCCTAGGGCCTCTTTCCTCCATTTCTCTCTCTCCCTCCCCGCCTCTCTCTCTCTCTCTCTCTCTCTCTCTATATATATATATATATATATATATATATATATATATATAAGGAAGAAGAGAGGGCCTAGGAGGCTTTTTCATTATGTGGCATCAAAAATCTATATTCTCCACGATTTTTTTCGACGATCGGCACCCGTCATCATCATCTTTATCAATTATGATGTGGATACACCAAATTTGATGTGATTTCCACTTTTTCACCGTTGAATTAGCAATGTAAAAAGTCTCTTGTCGGTTTACCGTTAATTTTGCACCTATTAAATCAACGGTGATGAAGTGATGGAATCACATAAAATTTGGTGTATGCGCATCTTAGATGATAAAGATGGTGATGGGTGCCGATCGTCGAAAAAAATCGTGGGCGTGTGTATTTTTTCGACTCCATAGGAGGAAATTCCCTCCTATGGCACCTTTTCTCTCTCTCTCTCTCTCTCTGTGTCTCTCTGTGTGTGTGTGTGTGTGTGTGTGTGTGTGAGAGAGAGAGAGAGAGAGAGAGAGAGAGCTTTTCAAGCAAATTATCCTCGTCTCAATTAATCTTCAGGAGTTGCCTTGCATCTTGCATATGTCAAAACTTGTGGTTGTTGAATTATAGAAATGAAACTTTATCAGTTCATAGTTTTTCACTAATTGAAACATGCAATTCCTTTTCAGCTCTCTTACCCCGATACTTATTTATCTCCATAAGCATAAAGGAACAGATTTTATTGTAGGAAACAGTGGTGCAAGTATAAAAGATTTGTTGTCTACAACATTTAAAAAGCACTTCATGAATAACAGATTGAGAATACAAACATGTAATAAATCAACTGCTAATATGAGGAAACTAGTCTGCGCACATATGTTATCAGAAGGCTGCTTGCATAACTGTAAGGCAATTCCAATAATGATTCATGCATACAACATGTAAAGAAATAAATTACTAATATGAAAAATCAATATGGTATATGAAGGCTATCACAGTTCCAATAAGAAGAAAAATCACACATGATAGTATTTTCTCACCATATAATGGAAGCATGCCCCAAAGTCATGAGGAACAACAAAAAAGTGGTCAGCCCCTTCAGTTCTATTCCAATAAGGCCAATTGGACGAGATCAGCTGTATTGCACTTCTCATCATTCTCGGTGATTTGAAAGGCAGAGGAAGTCCATTTGGAGTTAAATCACATGTAGTGTACACAGGTGTGTAGAACCAATCGGCCTCTTCAGGGTTAAGGGTTCGAACAGGGCTCGATAATAAGAACCGATGCATGAAAATCTCGGCGGCAAACATGTGATTGAGGCATCTTTGGTCCTTTTGTAGTATTTTCTTGTTGTATTTGCTTGGGAGCTCGTATACAAATACTTTTAGCCTTCCAACCGGATTGTCTTCAAGAACATCACCCGCACTCCCTACAATTTAGAAGAAGATAAATAAATTATGGAAGCATCAGGCAAAAAAAATTAAGTGACAATTAATGCAGTTAAATTATGGCAAAAATGAGTTAAGACGAGCAAATAATTGGAAGGATACACGTCGGTCTAACTCTTGATGAGAAACATATTCATTTGTTTGTGTGAATTGGGTGGGTGTAATATTCAAGCATTTAGGCGAGTTCAATTAAAAGATTAATTAAAAATGGCTTGTAGGGCGAGTATAAATTCAAAATAGAAAAAAAAAACATTGGAATAATAGTGTTCGTAGATATGAAGATGATTCTGCTCTAAGAAGCATAGCTACCAACAGAAAGTAAATTTTGTATATAACCTCAGATTGATGTATCAAAGTATACATCTGTTTTAATCCGCAACTCACTCTAGTCTCGGTTATTCATGTGGGTTTCAAGGTGATTTACAACAATAACAGCAAAGACTTCATCCCAAATGTCAATTGAGCTTTGATGTTCGTGTAGGCCTACCTCTAGCACCGTTGCTCCATTAAAAATGATCGTGTCGATACTAATAATGATCTCCATTGCACATGTCAATGTTAGGTGAGTATATTGTTTATTATCATATTTCAAATCCTGTGTGTGTGTATTGCCACTGATTTATCTCAACATTCTCATTCAAATTACACTCATTTCCTAGACATATTTCTTAGCCCATAAAGAATTTCGCGCTAATAAGTGCTTATAGAATTTTTAATTCCATAGCAATTTACAATCACATTATACTCCAAACCATTATTTCACATTAACTGTCTTATTTTTATTCTATGAATCACATGCTGGTCTCAGCATTATGGTGAATGATGTTCCAAATTAGCAAACATGGTCACTCCTCATCAACCTACAGTCTAACTTATTTTTCCTCATGATTATGCTATAAGTTTAGACATTATAGCCAATGAAATCCCCCTATATAACCTGACATTGATGATTATTTGGAAAATAAAATAAAGCACTTATGAGGGATCGCCATTTCCAACTTAAAAAGAAGAAGAAGAAGAAGAATGCTTTGAAAGCGGAAAAAATGGAACAGCCAGGATGCTGGGTCGCTTAAGCTCCTCCTAAGTGACCGCTCAGGCCGTTCAAAAATCAACAAATTTGTTCCTTTGCGTAATTGTGTTATTTATTGTAAATTATTTGTTAAAAATTAATCCTAAAGGTTCAACTATTTTTTTTCACTTCCAAATGGCTAATTGGGTATCTTCAAAGGCGTAAACAACTAAAAATGCTAATTGACATTGATTGGGAGTTAACTGTTATTCCACACCAAAATTACCAGGACTTTATGAGAAATATATTTTCTCAATAAATTTACTATTACAACACTCATTTACTTGATTACATCTAAAAACATCCCTTAAGTAACAAAAGTAGATTTAGATGAATATTGGCATGATGATATCACACCGCTTAATCGCTCAAAAGTTGAGCACTCAGCCGCTTTGGCTCGCCAAGGCGGCCAGTTTTTAAGACACTTGAAAGAACCACGCCTATCCTGGGATGACTCAAACAATGAACTAACTTGAACACTGGCTTTATGTAATAACGGATCCAGGAGATTCAAAGCACTATTCATTATGACTATATTTGATATATTAGCCTAGATAAAGGAAGACACCAATATCTGGTGTTCATAACCTGCCTTCCACAGTTAAGCTTCAACCAAGTTGCTAAATGGAAATACTCAATAGTAACCTAAATGCAAAACTCATAATCAATTACAATCCTTAAATTTGACTGGCATTTCACTAGGAAGACAGATACACTCAGGTCCTCAATCACTATAAGACAGTAGATATGTAAAAGGGCGTTATAGAAGGCCTTCAAAAGAATTATAGTCCCCATTGTCCTTTCTCAATGGACCTCATTGAGTACGCATGTATCCCAGAGCTATGCCCCCCATGAGCTATCTTCTAAACACAAATAGTATCCGGAAAAACTGACTTATTCAGAAAAAATGAGCTGCTTTAAAACTAGCCTAATGACAATATAGAGCATTTGAACATAACTAGCCTCAGAAAATAAGACTGCTATAGAATCCGGTATGCAACAATCAAAGAATTACTTGGAGAATGATGTGATAAGCATAGGACACAAATTTAAAACTTGAGTCGTAAGCATACAAGACATAATTCAAAGTTGTAATAATCTAGGACAACAAGAGATCAAAAACTATAAACCTATCCTTGATTACTCCTTAGATAAGCATGATACTATCTCTATTTCCAATATATAAGCATTATGTTTGTTATTGAATACCCATTTTTAGGATTTTACCATGATTAGAAACAATCAAACTAAGAGCACGCAATGAACTAATCAATAAGTCATAATTGACCCATCATGAAGAGAAATATATGCTGTCCACGGTATCCAAAAGGTTTCTATAATATTTCATCAGCAACTTCAAAACGTAAAAAAAAAATCCTTCAAAGGAAAAAAAATCAAAACCCTAGTTTGACAGGTGCCCAATTGCAAAGAGAAGCTCAATCGAAACTAAACAACTTCAGGCATACCAATCAACAGATTCAGATCAAACCTTCAAGAAATTTACAAACTCTAATTTTTTTATTAAAAAAAAAAGATAACCCAAAAACAGCAGCAAACTGCAAATTGATGCAAAATAAAAAATAAAAAAACACCCACCTGAAATTCTCTCTGTGCGATGGCTCCTTCCCATTTCAAAGGCATCAATCTCTGCAAATACACCAGAAAACAAGAAAATAGAGATGGCCCAAATCCCAAATTTCATCTTTCTCTTGGTTTAGAGCCGAAAATCAATCAAATTGTATAGAATGAAGACGAATTTGTGGTAAAGGGAAAATGGGTTTCGATGGAAAAAGGTGAAATTTTGGGGGTATTTAAGGAATTAGAAATTGGTGGAAGGTCGAAAGGAGCAGTTGGGAGAGTGTTTTCTTGAGAGATTTGCTTCAAGAATGGGGAAGCGTGGTTTGGTTTGGGGTTTGGTTGAATAAAAAAGATTTAAATAAAAATACAAACTTCAATCGGGATCTAGGGTTTTCTTTTTTCTGTTACTTCATTTTATTTTTATTTAAATTTTTTGGTAGAGTACACCAAGGTTAATTGATCTGATCGATGCCTTGGCTAAGCTAGCTTTAAATCATGTGAGAGGAGGAAGGGTGCCCAGTCCAACAAAAAAAAAAAGTTTCTTTCAGGCTTCTTGTACTTTAATATTATTCTATGTTCCTCCGTAACTCCGTAATAAGATTTTCTCTGTTTTCTGTCAACATCACCACCATCTTACTTTTCCTTCTCTTCTTCTTTAACCCATCAACACCAACTTCTTTCTCCTCCTCCTCATTCTCAACACCGCCGCTATCATCAACGGCATCACCACCACCTTCTTCTTGGTCTTCTTCTTCAATCCACAACCACCGCCGCCGCCATCCTTGGAGGGCGGTGGCGGTTGTGGATTGCAAAAGAAGAGAAAGATAAGTATGGTGGCGGCGGCGGTTGTGGATTGAAAAAGAAAGGCAAAAAAAAGTGGTGGTGATTGTGTTGATAATGGCGGCGGCGTTGAGAAGGAGGAGGAAGGATGCGGTGGCGGTGGCGGCGGCGGCGGCGGCGGCCGAAAAGAAGGATGCATGATTTTTTAAAGTGAAGCAGGGGCTATAGAAAAATCTTATAAATATAAGAGGGATACAGGTAAATACTAACTATGGAAGAAAGAGTTAAAGTATGGAAAGGTTAAGGGAAAAAACCCAAAAAAGATATAAGATAAAACCAATGGCGCTTTTTCCTCTTCTCATGTATCTATCTTAGACAACTTGGTTAAGACGTACCTAATCAGAGTGGGTTTTATGTTTGATGGCAAGTCATCCTCCCCAACCAAGAAGAGAACCATCCTCTTACATTGCTATTTTTCTTTTTAAATTTGCGACAGTATCCATTTTGTCCTGATAAAATGAGATTTTGCAAATTAGTCCTTATATAATAAGGATTCACAGCTATTATGCTTTTTTTTAAGGTAATGGTATTAAACCGTTTCATGAAATGATCAAAAGATAAAATGTTGCTAGTGTTTTAATAGTTGGACTCGTATTTTATATCTGTACATCATGATCGAATATGAATAGATATTGAATATATTTTTATACATATATAGTATTATACTAAGAGGAATGCGTAGCTCAGCATCCTAGGAGACTCCTAAGTTGAACAAAATGTCAGATCACCATGATTTCTTAATTTGATGATGGGTTCTGTCTATTTTGGTCTTCATGGTCCGCAACATATGGACACCGAATTTTGTGAGACTTTGATACCATTTGACCGTTAATTTAGTAACGGGAAATCTTCTACAGTCAATTAAGCGTTAAAATTCTCATCTTCCAATTCAATAGCAATATACAACGAGTATAATCTTTTATGTGTATTTGGTAAAATACATTGACCAAGATGAACAATGCCAGTCATAAAATAATCAATTAAGAACTTGTTTTTAACTGTACAAGAAGATATTTCCGTCGACTATTCACAAAATGCATTTTATTTTTCTGTTTGCACAGTTAAGTATGAAACAACCAAATGATGTTATAAATTGAATCTTAGATATATATGTTGAATTTTAGAACAACTTTAGATTCAATATAATTTCTTACAGATGAAATATTCATCCCTTGAAGTGCTTGCAGGTCAATCTAAGCATTTTTATATCCTCATTAAATTTCAAAAAAAATACAAATAATTAATGTAACAGATGATATTGATTACATGTAAGCTTGAGATCAACAAGGGAAGTCTCAGACTCTCATGCCAATGTTTGTCATTGTATACACTTCACTTGTTTTCAGTTTCTAATCTAGCACTGTCCTAAATTTAAAAAAATTTCAAGAAATTCCAAACCTTTTTATTATTATAAAGTCCAACCCTGAGAAAAATTACTCTGCACTCAACAAACATAAATCATTTTTTTGTCCTTTGGTCTTCATATCATCGCCGTTATTCATGGAATGAGTGTAGGATTCAGCGACGACCTGCAACATTTTATTTTAATCTTTTACAAGAAAAAGCCCACATTTTGCATCATGGTTAATCTTGTAGAGTCACAAATATTAGCAATTTAGCAGCACAACACCTCACAATGACAGCACATTATTATACAGCTCAAGCGTTAATAATACAGAAAGGCCTCAACAAGATCATTATCTAATTTAGAATAATATAAAAGAACACCAGCACCTAATCACAATCAGAATCTAACAACTGCAGTTACACCAAAGATAATATTCTAACGTGATTTCTTAAAACCAACATCAAAAACCAAACAGCTTCCAACAACCCAACACCACAACTATAATGTCTCACTTTAAGCAGATCGCCTTTTATTACAAAAAATAGAAATTTAAAAATTTCCTGCTCATGAACATCATGAGTATCAAATACACAATACTGCAACTATACAAAATTGTTCCCAAAAACTCTTTAAAACCGAATATTTAAGAATTTTTTTAAAATAATATGAGACCATGTAAAGCATCCTTATGTTGTCTCACTTTAAGCAAAGATCCTTATTACATAAGAAAAATTACATTTTTGAGTAATATTTTTGAGTATCAAATGCACAACATAATAGGCTGTCGCAATTATTTCAATAACTCTTTGAAAATTGAATAATTAGAAAACTCAACCAATCAGCAACTTGTTCTCCTCCAAAAAGCTATATGTCGGCACCTCCAGGTTAAACGGTGCTGGGCCCTTCCGGATCCTTCCAGAAATATCATAGTGGGATCCATGGCACGGGCAAAACCACCCCCCAAAATCCCCAGCATTCGGTAACGGGATACACCCCAAATGAGTACAAACCCCGACAACAACTAACCATTCCGGGTTCTTAACCCTAGCCGAGTCCTCTTGTGGATCTCTCAGGGACCCCACATCAACACTATTGGCCGACTTAATATCATCCTCAGTACGTCTACGAATGAACACAGGCTTCCCGCGCCATTTGACGGTGACGGTGGACCCAGGCTCGATGGAGGAGAGGTCGACCTCAAGGGAGGCGAGAGCAAGGACATCTTTTGAGGCGGACATGGAGAGGACAAGCTTGAGGACGAGGAGGCGAAGGAGGGACGCATACACGAAGCGGCCGCCCGTGAGGATGAAATAGGCAAAGGCCCGCTTGGAGGGGTCTCCGGGGGGATAGCGCTCGTGGTTGTACTCATCATACACAATCTTTGATGTTGGGTTCTTGATGGCTGTAATGGTGGCAGGGAGGTCTGTGAGGGTGAGGTCTTGTTGTGGGGCCAGAGTGCCGGTGGCAAACCCTAAATAGAAAAGAGTTAGTTATGTATGTAAAGGAATGACCTGAAGGAATAGGATTTGAATCTGTAAATACTCTTGCCGCAAAATCTATGGCAGATATGAAGTGAAATCTATATTTTGTGATATACCTAAAGTTGGTAATTTGCAAGTTTCGATGATTTTTTTTATTACCCTTCATAGGTTTACAAAGGAGGGGACAATTTGAATAACAAAATAATTTCTTTCCGGTTTGACAAGAGATTCGAGAGAAAATCTAATAATATTATTAGCTAACTAATGGAGAAATACATATATATTTATACTTGTGTTTACAGATACAAATATTAATCTAATATCAAAACCCAGCTACTTTATCTAATATTATCTCTGACATATCTAATACTATCTCTAGCACTCCCCTCAAGCTCGTGCATACATGCTATATAGACCCAGCTTGTTACATAAACATTCAATTCTTGCTTTTCCCAATACCTTTGTTAAAATATCTGATGATTTATCCTTACTTGCAATGTATTGAGGGTTAAGAAATACATCCTCCTTTTTCCAAAAAAAAATAGCAATCAACTTTAATGTGCTTGGTTCTCTTATGAAAAACAGGATTAGACGAAATATGGATTGCTGCTTGATTGTCACAAAAGAAAGAAATAGGCCGATGAATTTGAAATCCAAGCTTACTTAATAGGTTAGTTATTTAAATCAACTCGCGCATAGTATGAGCCATCGCACGGTATTCAGCCTCCGCACTTGATCTAGCCACAATAGATTGTTTCTTGTTTTTCCATACCACCGAGAAATGTACAATAACCAGTAGTAGACCTCCTATCAATCGACGATCCCACCCAATCAGCATCACAAAATCTCATCAACTGTTGAACATTTTCATGATTGCGGTAAATTAACCCATGACCTGATGAATTCTTCAAATAGCGAATAATACAAATAACTGCCATCCAATATAGATCCCTTGGAGAATCCATAAACTAGCTCGTCATGCTAACAGTAAAGGAGATGTCTGGTTTTGGTATCATAAGATAGTTAAGCTTCCCAACCAATCAACGGTACCTTCCTAGATTTTCTAATAATTCTCCTCGATTATTATAGAGTTTCATATTAGGATCCATCGGTATCTTTATAGGCTTGGTACCCAAATGTCCAGTTTCTTCTAGAATATCTAGGACATACTTCCTCTGAGACAAGCAAATAGCCTCTGGAGAGCGTGCAACCTCAATGCTCAAGAAATATCGCAATAACCCGACGTCCTTTGTATGGAAGTGATATTTGAGAAAAATTCTTAAGAACCTCAATCCCATCAGCATCATCTCCACTGATAACAATATTGACATACAACACTAATATAATTCTCTTTCCTTCAAGGACACGTGTAAAAACAGTATAATCACTCTTGCACTGACATAAACCAAACCCGTTCACAATAGCACTGAATCCACCAAACCAAGTCCGAGGAGACTGGTTGAGCCCATATATAACGTTTCGCAGTCTACATAATTTGCTCGTTTCCCCCTAACCACGAAACCAAGTGGTTGGTCCATATATATTTCTTCAAGTTCACCGCGGAGAAATGCGTTCTTAATATCCAACCGACAAAAAGGCCAATTCAAATTTGCTGCTAAAGAAATTAGAATGCACACGGACGGAAGCTTCGATACTGGAGAAAACGTCTCCGCATAATCAATTCCATATGTCTGTGTATAGCCTTTAGCAATAAGACGAGCATTCAGCCGCTCAATAGTCCCGTCAGGATAATATTTAATAGTGTACACCCAACGACATCCAACTGATGATTTTCCAGACGGTAAAGGTACCAAATCCCACATACCATTCTGATACATATCATCCATCTCTTCCTCTATAATCTTTTTCCAACCAGAGTGACCCAAAGCTTTATGTAAAGAATCAGGTAAGGAAGTTGATGACAAGGAAGATATAAAGGACTGATACCTGAATGACAATTATGAGTAGCAAACAAACTTTGATATAGAATGAGAAGTACAAGAGCGTGTACCTTTTCGTAACGCAATAGAAAGATTGAGATCAGATTGTGGAGCTTGTACGGAATCTACAAACTGTGGAGCTGATTGAGTAGCTGACTCTAATCGTGGCCTTCGTGAATAAAAACGATGGACTGGTGGTTTGGTGGAATAACCTGCAATTCTTCAGGACTCAAATCAACATCCACAATAGGTAAACAATTAAGAGACAATAGGGATTGTTCAGAAGAGGATTCACTTGAAGGGGAAAAATATGATACATTATCAAAGAAAGTGACATCTGCTGAAACATAATGTTTATTTAGGGTCAAAACATTTGTAACCTTTCTGAAGACGAGAGTAACCTAAAAAACACACTTAATGGCATGAGGATCCAATTTATCTCCTCCAGAAGCAAGTTTATGAACAAAACATATACTTCCGAACACTTTAGCAGGTAGTGGAAAATGTGATGTTTTTGGAAACAAAACATCATGGGGAGACTTTCTTGTCAAAGTAGGAGTGGGTAGACGATTAATAAGATAATATGCAGTTAAAAATGCATCACTCCAGTACTTTTTGGGAACATTCATATGAAACGATAAAGAACGAGCAAGTTCTAATAAATGACACATTTTCCGTTCAGCAATCCCATTTTGTTGAGGGGTAAATGAGTACGACATCTGATATACAATCTCATTATCAGAAAGATATTTATTGAAACAATCATAGATATTTTTTGCATTATCGGTACGTAGGATTTTCAACGACATACCAAATTGGTTTTGAACTTCCAGATGAAAGGCACGAAATATATTACTTAATTCAGAATGATTTTTCATCGAATACAAATAAGTGGTACGAGAGAAATCATCCACAAATATGACAATATTTAAAATCTAAATATAATGGCCCATTGAAGGGACCCCAAATATCTGAATGCACTAAATGAAAAGGGTTCAACATATGACTCTCAGAAATAAGAAAAGATGCATGATGGTGTTTCCTAAACTGACGTGACTCAGAATCAAGTGATATCATAGACCTAAAATGCGGGAATAAACCCTGAAGAATCTTCAAATGGAATGACTCATCTGACAGTGGAACTGAAGAAGAGAAACTGATGAGGACAACAAAGCTGCGGAACCTGAAGAAAACATATTATTCGTGCTCAGATAATAAAGGCCTTGAGATTCATGCTCGTCGCCAATCAACTTCCTGGTCTGCAGGTCTTGAAAGACAAAATGTCACAGAACAATTCAACGATCTTGTAAATTTGTTCACAGACAATAAACTAATAGTCGTGAAACATGATAAATAGATGAAAGCAAAAGATCCTTGTTCCTTAATAAAAAAAGAACGAGAGAAGGAAACGAAAACCCTCCCATGTGCAAAGCACATGAGCGCTCACATACAAAGTATGTGACCGCTGGTTTCAATAAGGAGTAAATCCTATGAAGTAGCCTCTCATGCGCAAAGCACATTAACACTTACATCCAACACATGTGACCACCTGTTTCAATAAGGATTAAATCATGTGATATAGGCTGCACGTGTTAAACATATGAGCGCTGACTACAAATAAATCAGAACCCAAACAGGGCCCCACATATTAAACACGGAGCGCTCAGATGTAAAGCACGTGAGCGCTGTTGTCGTTTATATATGATAGCCCTCACGTGAAACCCACGTGAGCGCATCTGTCTGAAGCTGGTGAATTAAATTCTATATGGGAAAATATTTTCCTAATCATATTGTTCTGTTGGATTTTAAAACTAGAAAGATTTTCTCTGTTAAACAGATAACCTTTGGATTTAAAATCCAACAGTGATTACAATGTCACCGATCAAATCAAAAGACCCTTTGTTAGGAAAATATTTTCCTAATCATATTAAAACTAACAGAAAATATATTCTGTTAAACAGAAAGCGATAGAATCAAAAATCCAACAGTGGACAAAATTCCTCGAATGATCTTTGAGATCAATTAAATCAATTGAGATCTCTCAAATAAGGGATTTTCTCAGCTAATCAACAATTTTTCATCACCTATATAAAAGACCCGAGACTTCAAGTCTCAAAAAGGATAGAAGACCCCCTATAAGTTTCTGTAAAAAAAATATACAAAAGATTCTCCAAAAGCTTCAGTATACGTTAGTCTTATATAATTAGGAAAATAGAATCTTCGATATACTCCAGAATCTGTTTATCGCCGAAAACAGTAGGATTGATCGTCTTGCCTGAATTTGGGGACAGATACTATTTGGACATATCTATCCATCTATCCGAAGATACCAAGTTGATTTATGGCATCATATATCAGGTTAGATAGACGCGACCGATGTAGCAGACTTTATCAGATTCTCTCATTTGTGAGGGGTTTTTAATTGTGGGACGTTCTTCCCTGCAGGCATAAGTCCCTACAGTTAATTACATTATTATGTTACGATAACTTTCTCCTGCTCCGGTAGGTCACTTCGTGTCGTATCATGTTTGGTTTATTTTGGTTGCCCGTGGATTGCATACGGAGACTAGTATATATATTAGATTTGGGTTTGAACCTAGATTGTATGCTCCATCAGTTCAGGAGATATTTTATTTTATTTAAGGACCGTTAATCTGGTTTTAGATTAAGATCGACTTCAATATATGAGCATATGGACTCAATTTATTTTAACTAAGAATACGTTAGTTTTATATGAGACTAAGATTAACTTGGAAATATGTATAGGGATCATTAAATTTTGTTAAGATCCAACTGAGCATATAGGCTAAGCTGCAAGGAAATTTCCACGACTTTGCCAATTTTGGGCTCAGTCTTGGGTTTTTTCCATCATTCAGCAGTGCTAAGCACTTAAACTTTTGACTATATATATGATATCCAATTGCTGCTCTGGCGCTCATGTATGTTTCATGTGAGGCGCTCAAACTTGGGCGTTGCCCAATCAGTGCTAAGCACTTAAACACTTGGAATATATAGTGCTAAGCACTTTCGTACAGCGCTCACGTGGGTATCACGTGTGGCGCTACTCCTTTTTCCCGCTTATGTGTTGCCACGTGAGGCGCTATATTTCTTGGCGCTCACATCACATGAGACGTTGGGTTCTTGGGCGCTCACATGTGTTTCACGTGAGGCGCTATCTTCCACTTCTTTTGAGCACTCACGTGAAAATCACGTGAGACGCGGAGTTCTTAGAGATTTAATCTATGCTGATATTTTTTGAGAAATTAAATCTCTGTTAATGGTATTTTGACCATTAACGATCACCAAAAACCACTGTTTTGAGGATCTGGGATCAATTTCTTTAAGAACTAAGTTCTTGATAATGAAGGAACTAAGTTCCTAAAGTATTATGGACTCCATCTTCATGTTCTTCTCTCATGTCTTTTTTACCTTGTTCTTCCCTGAATCCTTGATTCTCAAGAACAAGATCTTCCCGATGAGAATTAAATTCTCAACTTAAGAGAGATTTGTCTTGTGGATCTCAGATCCGGAGAAAGAACTTAGTTCTTTTCGAAAATGGTTACTCTTAGATATGATATGGTAGGTAAAAGCGATATTTTGATCTCTACTTTCTTTACCTAAGGTTTTGAGAAGGAACTTTTCTTCATCAAGAGAATTAAATTCTCTGCTGTTTTGTAGAAAATTTTGGAGAATCTTCTGTATATTTTTTTGCAGAAACTTACAGGGTCCCCTCTTTAAGACTTGAAGTCTTGGGTTCTTTATATAGGTGATGAAAAATTGTTGATTAGTTGAGAAAATCCCTTATTTGAGAGATCTCAATCTGATTTTATAATTAGAGGGTGGTTATTTTTATCACCATTAGATCTTAGATCCAAGGCTTTCTGTTTAACATAATATATTTTTCTTGTTAACAAAAGTAGGAAAATATTTTCCCATGCATAGAATTTAATTCTATTTTTTAATTCAAACGGTGATTTTTAATTGCCATTGGATTTTTAATCCAAGAGTTCTCTGTTTAACAGAGTATATCTTTCTTGTATAGAAATATTAGGGAAATATAGAATTAAATTCTATCTTTTGATGACCATTGGATTTTTGATCTATTGGTTCTCTGTTTAACAGAGAATACCTTTCTTATTTAATTTGATCAGGGAAATATTTTTCCCTAATAGAATTAGTTCTATCATTTAAATAGAATTTAATTCTATGATTTAATGATGAGACTAGTTTATGTCGTCGCCCGTAGAGCACGAATTAGTCTAAATCCGTATATATTAGATTTGAGTTTGAACCTAGGTTGTATGTTCCGTCGGTTCAAAAAATATTTTATTTTATTTAAGGAACGTTAATCTGATTTTAAATTAAGATTGACTTAAATATATGAGCATATGAACTCAATTTATTTTAACTAAGAATACGTTCTTATATGAGACTAAGATCGACTTAGAAATATGTTTAAGGATCATTAAATTTTGTTAAGATCCATCAACAGAGCATATAAGCTCGGCTGCAAAGAAATTTCAAAGACTTACACAAAATTTTGGGCTTTTTCCATCATTCAGCGGTGCTAAGCACTTAGTCTTTTGACTATGGATATGATATCCAATTGCTGCTCTGACGCTCACGTATGTTTCACGTGAGGCGCTCAGACGTGGGCGTTGCCCAATCAATGCTAAGCACTTAAACACTTAGAATATATAGTGCTAAGCACTTTCGTACAGCGCTCACGTGGGTATCACGTGAAGCGCTGCTCCTTTAATCCGCTCGCGTGTTGCTACGTGAGGCGCTGAATTCTTGGGCGCTCTCATGTGTGCATCACGTGAGGCGATGAGTTCTTAGGCGCTCTCACATGTGTTTCACATGAGACACTGAGTTCTGAGAAATTTAATCCCTGTTGATGTTTTTAAAGAAATTAAATCTCTGTTAATGGTATTTTGACCATTAACGTTCACCAAAGACCACTGTTTTGAGGATCTAGGATCAGTTTTTTTAAGAACCAAGTTCTTGATAATGAAGGAACTAAGTTCCTGAAGTATTATGGACTCCATCTTCTTCTTGTTCTTCTCTCATGTCCTTTTTAAGTTTGTTCTTTCCTGAATCCTTAATTCTCAAGAACAAGATCTTCCCGATTAGAATTAAATTCTCAGTTTATGGGAGATTTATCTTGCGGATCTCAGATCCAGAGAACTTAGTTCTTTTCGAAAGGGTAAAACCCTTACATATGATATGATAGGAAAAAGAGAGTTTTTGATCTCTCTACTTTCTTTAACTAGGGTTTTGAGGAGAAGGAACTTTTCTTCAGCAAAAAAATTAAATTCTTCGTTGTTTTGTGGAAGTTTTTGGAGAACTTTCTGGATATTTTTTAACAGAAGCTTATGGGGGGCTCCTATTCTTTTTGAGACTTGAAGTCTCGAATCCTTTATATAGATGATGAAAAATTGTTGATTAGTTAAGAAAATCCCTTATTTGAGGGCTCTCAATTGATTTAATTGATCTCAAAAATCATTCGGGGAATTGTCCACCGTTGGATCTTCAATCTCATGGCTTTCTGTTTAACAGAATATATTTTTTGTTAGTTTTAATATGATTAGGAAAATATTTTCCTAACAAAAGGTCTTTTGGTTTGATCGGTGACATTGTAATCACCGTTGGATTTTAAATCCAAAAGTTCTCTGTTTAACAGAGAATCTTTTTAGTTTTAGAAAGATCAGGGAAAATATTTTCCCATATAGAATTTAATTCAATCTAAAGCTGGCGCTTCAGATAGATGCGCTCATGTGGATTTCAAGTGAGGGCTATCATATATAAACGACAACGCTCACGTGTTTAACACGTGGGGCCCTATTTAGGTTGTGATTTATTTGTAGTAAAGCATGTGAGCGCTCACGTGTTTAACACATGAAGCCTAAATCACATGATTTAATCTTTATTGAAACCGGCGATCACATGCTTTGCATGCAAAGCATGTGACCGCTCACGTGCTTTTACATATATGGAAGGCTACTTCATAGGATTTAATTTTTATTGAAACCGGCGGCCACATACTTTGCATGTGAGCGCTTATGTGCTTTGCACATGGGAGGGTTTGCGTTTCTTTCTCTCATTCTTTTTTATATAAGGGAACAAATGCCCCCAGCGTTGCTCACATGCCTTACACGTGAGTGCAACGGCATCACCCTTACAGCCGTTAGATCTTCTATAAGGATGAGAATCTGAACAGATCCCATTATGCCCTATAAATAGATCCTTTGGCTCTGAAGTGATAACTGTTTCATTTTCCTCTTTCTTTTGATAATTTAATTTTCGCTCAGAGCTGGGTTCTCTGCCCTCAAAAATTCCTTTGAATACAGTTGACTCAACCAAAATTTTGGTAAGGATCATGAACAGAGTTTAGCTCTTAATATATTTTAGACATTCTTGGATTTTAAATCCATTAACATATTTAACAGAGCTTGGCTCTTTTTCTCGAACCGATCTCTTGGAGATCTGATTTTTTTTAAGATCATGGATCCTGATGTCCAGATCAAAGGTTCGAATCAACGGACATTCTTGAGATCATCGTTGATTTTCTCCTTAGGGATACCCCGTTGTCAATCTTGACATTGTGGAAATTTCGGAAATTTAATTCCTTTGTTTAAACCCACCATTATCTTCCTGTTTGCAGAGTTTTGCTCTGATTCGACGTTTTAAAAGTTTTCCATACTAGGAATTCTGGGAATTTTATTCCATCCAGTGTATTTCTTTTCTTTTTAGGGTTTTAATCCCCATCTCTGGATTTGAGTTTTTCTTTTGTTGTTAAAAAGGACCCATTTTTTGGGGATATTGGGAGTTAACTCCACTGCTTGTTTAATGAGAATCCTTTTTAATTCTCACAATAAGCACATGTTTCATCATTAGTAAACCGCCACTTTGATTCTGTAGAGTCCGTTAGCTTTAGAGTTAGTAGTCCCATAAAATAAACTAATGTCCTCTTTCTGATAATTCTTTTGTCCCTTTTCAGGTACAATGGCTTTGATTCCTTACTTCCCTTATACTCGTTTAGAAGCCGCTTTCCCGCAATCGCCTTCAGATGAAGAAGTGATGGCTATGATCAAGAGACATGACAAGGACGGAAAGAGTCTTCTTTTATGGGGGACCTGCTACGGTCACATTATAAGGGGCGCCGTAGTTTCATCTGTGGGGCACCAACGAAGCCCATCAGTTCAATTCAGTATACATAGTGTCTGTATACTGCTTACGCGATGGAAGCAACTGGACCCCTGAAGGTCGGCTTGAGCCATCATCAACTGGGATACCCAACCAACCTTTAGAGGCAATTGATATTCTAGGGCGCCGGATATGTCAAGACGAAGCTCGACACTTGGGGCAAGTTTATAAGATAGGCGTTGTCCCACGGCATCCAGTGAGCTACCTCCATCTGCGATCTGGTCGAGATCAGATCTTGTTCGAGTTCCTTAAGATCATATCTGCGAGGAGGCTGCAGGAAACGCAACAGAACAAGAAAGATAAGACAGGGAGGCAGGAGGCGCAGGGATTCAGAGATCAAGGAGACATGGTGGGAAGTGACAGGGATTCAGATCTTCTTCGAGTTCCTTGAGATCAGATGGATGGTGGAGATGATGGCGGCTAGGGTTGGATGAAACATGCTCTGTGACAAGAGATTTGAGGGAAAATCTAATGATTTCATTACCTAATTAATGGATATATATATATATATATATATTAGAGTTTACGGATACGGATATTAATCTAATATCAAAGCCCAACTACTTTATCTAATATTATCTCCAACAATCTAATATTATCTCTAACATCATCTCTAACATATCTAATATTATCTCTAACACGGTTAACTGCGTACGATAACCCTCACATATACCTCATCCGACACTTAATAACCCTTGCCGGGCTTTATTAACACCCTGCAGCTCTCGATTACTCAAGGTCATGTCAAATTTGATATTCCTAAGCTGATTGATATTTGTTTCATAGGTGCCAAGTTCTGATAAACCAGACAAAGGGTTACATGCAATCACCCTTTTCTTTAAATAACAATTTTGGTATGTACGACTAACGATTATTCCTAATACACACACACACACACACACACACACACACACATAAAGGGTTCCAATAACCCCTTCACACCCAATTTTCTTTTTCTACCCCTAACCCTTCACCTATTATCCGTGTTGTCAGAAGATGGCTTTTTCAAGTTGATGTGCTTATCCTGGATAAGATAGAATGGTGAAACAATTTCATTAAATGCAAAAGTATCATGTGAATGGCTCCAATCACAGGTAAATCAAAACAGTATGAAAGCAGTTTCAGTATTCTGGTATCAACAGAGAAAACAATCACATGCAAATAAAAACAATATGCTTCAGTATTCTATGCAGCATATCATCAAAAAACTTATAGTCGACTGGTACAATGTGCCCCGAAAGCAAAACCTTCCAGTCCGCAAAACGAAAATGGAAACATGGAACGCCATTTATCATGAAACGTGGTATGGTAGAGGTATTCTTCTTCGATATGCTTATATAGCTCTACAACTTGGTTCGTTTTTGAATTGTTTGTATTATGTGTGGTATGTATGTGTGTGTGTTGGGGGGAGGGGGAGGGGGAGAGACTAATTCTATCGGTAGGATTGGTAACAAATCTTACATAGGTTTTAACAATCAGGTTTGTTTTGGAATGTGCGCTAGTAATCATGTAACTAATTAGAAAAATGAAAGCTTCTCTTCATCATGCACGCATCCCAAAGCTGAGCCAAGGGTGACGCAGCATAAAAACGTAGGTAGGATTTGTAGTCTCCCCCCCCCAACACACAAAATTTAATTTCTTTTGCCATCTATTTAAATTCTTGAAAAAGAATTTAATATTTTTTTGGTATAATTTAACACAGCCCGACTTTATGCACATTTAACTTGAGTTATTAATGGAGTGATTCTTCCGATCCGGAACAATAGTGTTCTCTAATGAGGAACAATTGTTCCAAATCGCTAATTCCAAATATGCACTCTTTGCTTGGATCGGACAGGGAACTTCTATAAAAGATCTTTCCACTCATTCATCATACTATAGGTCGAAGTCACGGCATTGGGGGGCTCGGAATAATGTCGTGGTGGTGCTACAAGATGGCGATTTCTCGTATAGAAGAAAATAGATCCGTAGACCTATTGAGATGCGAACCGATCGACCGATTCTCGACCTTCTTTGCTCTCTTCTTCCATCGGCTCTTCTTTCATATGGAAGAAATGGTCCTATCCAGTTGGCGAATCCCCTTGTGAATCGGGAGGATGTCTTGAAAGAAACTCATTTCTCTACCCCCAAAAGGTTTGATTCTTTGGAGGGAGGATGTCGGGCGAGGCATTTTTTAAGACTTTCTTACTAAAGAAGGAGCCATTTTGACATAAATCATGGATCAACTAAACCCTTTCGAGGGCAGGTAGGTTGGGGCGCAACATGCCAAGAGGTTACTTGCCTTTCCTCAAATTCCAAGCCTGCTCTTTCGGGAAATGATCTGTTTTCTGAGATCTCCTGATCCAATAAATAATATATGGCAGTATCACATAGAAGTGGTACCATGACATTAACATGTAAATGTTGGCGGTATCATATAAAAGTAGTACCATGATTTTAACAAAAGTCTTGCATATTCCAAACCAGTGTCTTACACAATTATTTAAAATTATCAATTCGATAAGGGTTCATACCAAGTATATCCAAAACTAACCCCACATATGTTATGCATATGCTGCAATGCATATATAATTTCATACACCTAGTAACATATAAAAGGAAGAGGAGAGAAAAACTGTGTCGATACAAAGACAGTAGTCTGACTTGTCCGCTCTAACATTGTAATTCATAGTTCCGAATCCATATAATGCTAGGTTAACAGGATTTAAACAGTAAACAAGACAAAAGGAACCTAAAAGAATAGGTCTTGCATGCCAGGGACTGAATGAGCATTTGACATTTACCAAATCTATTTGCAAAATTCCAAGCATCTATAATGTATGGTGTGAATAAATGGTGCCATGTTTTCGAATGGAGTTACGTTAGCCGGAGTTTCATAAAGTTATCTAAACTCAACTCCAAATTCCAAACTATGCCATGTTTGGCATGGATTTTGGAGCATAGAAAACTCCGGTTATTTAAAATCCAAAATTGAGATAACTAGAGTTTACAAAACTTCAATCCAACCAAGTTTTTTAAACTCCAAAGTTTGTGAAGAAAACACCCATTTTGGGGTTTAGATAACTCCAAAACAACATTTTTGAGATTAGATAACTATAAAGCCAAACACCCCATCAAAGTTATTAAGTGGAGGTAGGGCCATGCAAACTAGAGTTTGCATCACTCTGCCTACACTTAAAAGTAAACTCCGGTTATCCGAACTCCATGCCCAAACAGGGCCTTAAGTTTCCAGTTCAAATTCAGACTGATAACACATATATCACATCAGTGATAGCCACTGTTCATACTTCATACAAACCATGGTAACTAGGTTGTCCCTTTGTAATGACTTTCCCGACCAAATAGCATGTGTGAATTTGACACAGACTTTGACTTCCAATTCAAGTTCAAAGTTCAACAAGTATGGGTTTACTTTATGTTTTTTTTTATATTACTACATGTTGTCTAAAATAAATTTTACATAATTTACTATGAATTCAAATATTTTTTATTTTTTTCATTAGTCGGATTTGGGTTTATGAGAGATAATATGCTTTAGTATGAAGAGAGTCGGTTCTTGGAATTAGAAGGTCAAAATCTAGAGTTATGGATGGATATAGGGACCAAATTTACCCTATTTTGTGGATGCACTCATTTCTTATCTATATCTTAAAGAGTATTGCTACTTATCCATTTCAACATTTACATTTCAGCTACACTCCATTTTGGAATCTGTTGTTTCTTAATTGTTCAACATTCTAACCATTAAAGCATTGCCGGTCTTTATATACTGCCTTATAGAACTTTCCATTCAATTTAACTGGTACTCTATAATCACATATTATATAGAAATACAAGAACAAACAAGCACGCATAAAATATTAGAGAAAGGAGGAAAAAAAGAGCATACAGTCGCATGAAACAAGCATGCAAGAGGCGAAAATCAGTTGGTGAGTGTGAGGTTAGCAAGTGCATGTCTTGATATATGATATTCTGAACAATGCACATAAAAAGGTAAGTAGAGAAGCAAGTTTTTGGTCTAAAACTTGAAAATCTTAAGTAATATACTGATGTAACATGGAGAACTGGTAAGAAACCAATATCTCATAATTCTTCACAGCTACATGTATTTGATTAATGATACAACAGAGTTAATAATATCATTGGTGTTGGCATCGGATGTGCGGTTATGATATAAGAAGTTGATTTCGGTTGTAATGGCGAAAATGATATTGATCTGATTGTAGTACCGATGGGGAAGGTGGCGGTGACGGTAGACTAGTGATTTCATAGAAACAACAGCAGAGGCCAAAGGATAAAATTTCATATAAGATATCGGTAGAGGATAAAACAAATAGCGGTGGCAGCGAAGAATATCATGATTGGTGCTAACTACAAAGGATATGCACACAGAAGAGCATTTTAAATTCTCCATGGAGACTTAGGAAAAATCACACTCATTGTCATACCCCCTCAAGGTCACTTCCTACATGGTTGTAGATCCATGCAACCCTTGCCACCACAGCCCAACCCGACTGCACAAGAACTAGTTCAAACTCTTCCATTTAGCTTACAAACCAATCTAAGTGTCAAATTAGCTTGCTGGTTGCAAACTAATCAAAGTGCTCAAGCTACACAAGGCTCGACTAAATCCAACTTTGAACGAATGTTGACGTGCATGTTATGTAGCGAATCCATTGCAATCTCATGTGAGGAGAAGAGAGAATTATCTTTCAGGCATAGTAACTTATGGATATTGGTCAAAATTATGTGCTATGTTATAAGTTTTAAATATATAAGTTTTGATCTTTTCTTCAATAATCTTTACATGCCATATTTCATTGTCATGTATATGATGAACTGATGAAGTGCATGTGGATGTGGGATGCAAGTTGGGGCTTCATCCAACTTTTACTCACTAAGAAGCAAGTTGAAGTTTCAAACTTATAAAGCGAGCAGCACGGCTTTATATTGTAGCATTATATGCAGAAGACAAGAAAATTGAGCCGCTTTCTGCCAAAATGGGGATTTATGAGTCTGTCCTGCCAATGACTCAAATCTACACTACTTGGTACACCCTAACATTAACTGGTTGAAAATACATGTCAAATTATAGAGAATTAGTCGCCTACAAAACTCAATTTACCACATCTAGATATCCGCATTGACTTCATGTTTGGTGTATATATATGCACTTCTTCTATTGAGATTCTTTAAAAACTCCTGATCATGTAGACTTTGTTCTTACTTAAATATTTTAATTCTTGCAGCATCAATTCATCTCCTACTCTTTATTTCGCATGTAATTGTAATGTGATTAGGTTTATAACATCTTATTATGAAAGAATTTTTATTTTCAGATAAATTTGTAATCTTATTAGGTTTATAACATCATATTTATGAAAGCGAGTTTAGTTTTAGATGAAATTGTAATGTGGTTGCTGGTTAATATTATAATATCAACACACACGTCTATAGGGCATAACCAACTTAGTTACGCCGTGTGGATAATTACTCCATTTGCCCTTCATTTATGGGTAAAGTAAGGATAGTTTTGGTATTTACAAGAATAGAAAAGCTAAAGGATCTTGTAATTGATGAGGCAATTGATGAATACAAGAAAAACGAATATCTCATAGGATTTTTACAAGAATATCTATTTTCTCTCACCTTGTAAATGAAAAAAACTATGCATGCTATATGCATGCACAAATGATAAATGGTGTAATTATCCACATTCCACAAGGCATAACTAAGTTGGTTATGCCCTGAAGGTAAATTAGCCTCAACACACACACACATGAAAGAATGTGTCAGAATCATGACAATAGAGGGTTTTCCAAAAGATGGAATACTCAAATAGTGTTAAACAACAACAATAAGCCTTTATCCCGAATTTGGGGTCGGTTATATGAATCGGTTTCTTCAATACCACTCTATTAAACATCATCTCCTAAGTTTGAATGCTCAAATAGAGATAAAGTATCGATTATCTAACGAACATGTTGTTCATTCGTACAACACTAGAGCACAAATTAAAGTTATAAACATCATCATTATTTTGATAAGAGATGAGATATACTCATTTGAAATATTATAATCAATACAAATTTTAGTTATAAACTTTCCCTGACAAAAGAAATTTTGAAAAATCAAAATAATTAGCTTCCTAGATGAAAAAATTCCCCTAATCGTACAAATAACAAAAGATATAATTTTTAACATATAAACTTTCAGCTTCCTCCCGTTGCATCAATTCCAAGCAATTTTAATTAAATTCATTCTCCAGACATAAATTTTGAAGAAATCCGGAGCTCATCAGTATAAAAACCATACACAAATTAAGTCAACCCTAATGTATTTTTTTTTTTCAAAATAACGAAAATAACGCTAACCTCTAGCCGATCCAATAAGCCCCGCATCAATCAACCTACGCATAGGCGATTCCACCGGCGATATCGACTCATCAGAAGACCGATCGCCATGGATCGGATTCTTCGACACAAAGAACGAAGAAGAGGCAGGCACCGACCTCCACGAGAGAGAGGCCAGCCTTCGTCCTGCTACTCTCAGCATCCTCTTCCTCTTCTTCGAGCTCTTTAATGGCGATTTATAGGGTTTCGTTTCGCTCGGATCTCGAGAACGAAAGGGGGAAGAATGAAGGAGATGGCGGTCAAAAATTACAAGCGAGCCTCGCATGTATTTGAGACCGAATATTTCGATTGATTGTAACCGTTGGATATCCCATTGAAGATCGTACGGCTGTAAAAAGATCTATACGCGATGAAACTACGCCGAGTAATGTTCCAATTGGACCGGGCTGTATACGAGCAATCGAATTCAATTTGAACCTTCGGATTCATTTATAAGAATCAGCCCATGCAAACAAAAAAATAAACTGGCCCAAGTTTTTGGTCCAAAAGACCTTTGACTTGTGAGGACTTGTTTGAATAAAAAAAAGGGCTTAGAAGGCCTTCCCAACGAAGCGAGGGGCGTTGGAAGATGGATGCCTTGTTTTCTATCATGCGCGTAGAAACTCACCCATGAGGCTTGGGTTCCCTTTTCCCCTAAAAATGAATTCTCACAATCCTCATCACAATTTTAAAGTTACGATGCAAAGCCAAGTTATAATGCTATATTATGATATAAGCATAGTATTGCTAATGATCTCGAGCACCATGATAGAACAAGATATATCCTGATCAACAAACATTTTATCAAAGAGAGAGTTGTTAATAAAGAGACTGTATTATGTATACATTGTTTTATCAAATCAATTGGTGGGTGTCTTTACAAAGAGTCTCTTCAAATAGTATCTTATGTAGGATTTCATATATTTCATATAAAACCAGCAATATATATGGACTTTTAGGATAAAGCCAATCTAAAACTCTACAGATACAAGACCCAGCAATTTGTTACATGGGGTATCTGGCTCTCAAAATATCATAACAACAATGGTCTTAAAGGGAAACTCTTCTCTATAAGGACTTGTAGAGAAAATTTCTCTACAAACCCCTTAAAAACGTTTGGGTATACTTTGAGATTCGTGTAAGAAAAGAGAGAGAGTGTGATGGAGGGCTAGATCCCCTACAGATGCTGTCTTCCGTTGATCTGCAGCGAGCGTTGATGGATGGCTGAGATTGGGTTTGAAGGTTGCCTCTTGAAGCGTGTGATCTCAGTGGGCTTGATTTGGAATGAAGCCGAGCTACCTGCAAGAAAGTCCCGGGGTGGTTATACCACCGTGGACCCTCCGACGATCAAGTCAGTCGAGATATTTTGGCAGAGTAGCAGCCTATCGGGTAAAATTCCATTACCTGAGTCGTCTGAGAGATGGGTTTATATAGTGGCAGCCGTGGGCTGGCGGCCGCGAGATTCACGCTGGCCGTTATACCTCTAGCGTTACGCCTGCATGAAAGGCGGGATCCCCCATTAATGGCGAGATACGCTCGTTAATGGAGGAAACGCGATGGCGTGGAACGCGGGATCGTGGGCGGCGGATATCTCTTGTTTGGCGAGATTCGCGAAGCCGTGGCGGAGACGCCTGTGATCTGTGCTATTGGTCGGTCGGTGATACCGAGGAAGCTGAGCTCGGCGGGAGGCCCGGAGGCGAGCGGGAGGCCAAGAAAGCTTGGTTCTGTGATAGCTCAGAGGTGAGCTAGGTGGGCTAAAGAAGCTCGGCATGCGGGAGGGCTCGGAGCTGAGCCAATGGTTGTTTGTAAGACGAGCATAGGAGTGGTCTGGAAGGCCACCGAAGGTCGGGAACATCCTCAGGAGGGAGGCCCGGGGTATGCTTCCAATGTACCCTTTTTCTCCTTTCTCGTAAGTTTTGGGACACGTCATCTGCCACGTGTCATGATCTGGGGAATCCCCAGCACTGAGCATCATCATTAACCCCCCATTCTCGGGCCGACCTATTCATGGGTCGGGTCGAGAGTAGTCTGATCGGTCACCTAGGCCAAGTTCTTATTTGAAGACATCGTCGACGCGGATTCCCGGGCAATTAGTCATATTTTTTTCGATGACGTCAGCAGATCAGGGGGGAGATCTTGCATTAATGAGGAAGCGCCGATTCAGGCGTACGTTCGCCGAAACGCCAGGCCACGTGTCCGGCGCTGGTTGGCTGATGTGACGGGCCGCCGGTGTTCTTCGCGCTTGACGGGACGCGCCTAATGCGTGTGCGACAAGTGGAAAGTTGGCGGCCGTTGAATGCGAAGTGTTGTTTTGGCGGGAGACGATCGGCGCCGTAGGATGTGTTCGCCGACTGCCATAAATAGAGGTGGGATCCCTCCAGGGTCCACACGATAATTTCCCCAGCCCTTCGTGTGTTAGCTCGGCGCTCCTCTCTTTAGGTCGGATCTCTTGCGTTCTTCCCTCGGACGTCTCCTTCCTCTGTTCGGGTTAGATGTCTTCCTCTGAGGAGTCTGTTGAGGTAGTAGAGGTAGAGTCTAAGGAGTCTTCTGCCGCTTCTTCCTCATCCTCGTCTGAGTCGGAATCCTCCCGGGAAGTTAGGATTAATCATGTTCCCCGGGGCCGTCCAGCAGGGATGGTCCCCAAAGCGCGTGTCAGGAGTGTTCGTGACGCGCCTTCTCTCTTCAGGCATGTAGACGAGCTCACCATAATCCGAGCTCGCTTCCGCATTCCCCCCGGCTACTCGCTTCGCTTGGCCGGGGAAGGAGAGAGGGCTGACCAGGTACGGGGTAAGGAGATTGTCTTGTACTTGGAAGCCTTTTGGGCCGGAATGCGTCTGCCCTTCTCCCCCGAGATGAGTGCGGCGCTGCATTGCTTTCAATTAGCCCCGGGCCAGTTAGTGCCGAACTCGTGGAGGATTCTTCTCGGTTCCTGGTCCGGTTGAGACTGCAGGAGATCCCTTTCAACCTGAACCTTCTCATTTTCTCCCTTTGCTACAAAAATCACCCCGGCACTCGTAGGGATGAGCCTAGCTGGGTATACGTTTCTTTTAGAAAACACAGAGGAGGGACGGACGGGTCGAGGGTCGTAGCAATGCCTTCTTCCATTCATGAATGGAAGGAGAAGTTCTTGTTCATTGGGCCACCCGAGGGTGAGGATTGTCCTGTGCCTGTCCAATGGCACATGGCCAACTGCCCACGGGTGAGGCGGTCGAACGATCCCAATGCGGTGGCGGTGTCGGAGTGGGAGCCCGTCCATCGGGCCGATGTGTTACTGTCTGAGCAGGCCCTCGGTTGGGCCAGGCTCAGCCCCGCTCAGTTTGCGGGTAAGTTAGGAGTTTAGGCGATCTGTTTAGACTTGTGTATTCCTCCACTTTTTCTGGCATTGCTGTCCCTTTCTTTGTATTTTCGCTTTTTTGCAGAACCGATGGACCGATCTAAATTCCGGGCTACCCTTGCTGAGAAGAAAGGGAGGAAAGCCGGAGGTGCCGGCTCGTCACGCCCCGCTGCGAGCCCGGCACCATCGGTGGCCACTCCGACCAGGCGCTCCAGCACGCCCCGGGCCTCGGAGGCCGGCCGTGCGCAGAGCCACAAGCACGCTCGGGAACAGAAACCCCAGGTTTTGGAAGTGGGAGGCGAAGCCGATCCTCCCGCGCCCCTCCTCAAGAGACACCATAGGACGGTGTGTTGTTCCCTGTTTTCCCCGATCTTCGTGGATGAAGGGGATCTTCGCTTCATGGTGCCCTCGGGGCTTGCTGTCGCCGATAGCCTGCTCTTGAAAATAGAAAGGTAGCTAGGGGCTAAATCTCCCGGGGGACCCTCAAAGCCCAAATGGCGGCCATAGCCCAGGAGGCCGTGCAGGTCAGTTTTCGCTTCCCGCTCGGGTTTTTATTAAGTACTTTTTATTCTCAGGATCGGGTGCCTTTTTAACCCCTCCTTTCGTTTTCCTCAGGTCCTCCAGCACTGCGTCCTCATTGTCAATATGGAGTATGAGGAAATTGCCCCGGAGATGTAGATCGCTGGCGAGTTTTCCTCGCGGGAGGAGGGCTTGAGCCAGGAGCTGCGTGAGGCGAAGGAGAGGATCGCCGCCCTTGAAGACCAGGTGGCAGCCGAGGGTCAGGTGAACGCCGGCTGCCGGGAGACCATCAGAGTTTTGATGGAGTCCAACAAGGCCGTTGAGGCCAAGTTGGAAGATGCCAGGATGCTCGCCGCCACTCTGAAGAAGACGCAGGACACCCCCAAGAGGGAAAACGAAGCAATGAAGAAATCGATGAGGCGCGCTGACCTCCGGGCTGCGAAGGCGATGGAGAGCTACAGGACGTCGGATCAATTCTACGCCGACCTCACCGAAGCCTCGGCCTTCATCCGGCATGATGCCCTCAACGCCGTCAAGGCGCTGATACCGGAGTTTCCTGACGCTAAGCTCCGGCTCGAGTACCCCCTTAGGGGTGAGGTGCAGGGGGATGCCACCGGAAGCTTCGCCGGGGGACGACCCCTGGTGGGGGCGTCAGGGAGAAGGCGGTTACCCCGGCTCCCAGCGCCGAAGCTCCTGCGGTGGGCGCCGACCCTCAAGCAGCCACCCTGGCTCCCGAGGTGGCCGTGGAGCACGTCGAGGTCCTTCTCGGCCTTGAGGCCTGAGTCTCCCTGCCCTCCTTTTTGTATATTTTTTGTTTTCATCTTGAAATTTTATAAGCCTTCGGACGGTTTTGTAAGGCTGGGGAGCCCATAATACCCTTGTAAAGGTTCCCGATTTGTAAATAAAGCTCTCTTGCAGAATTTTTGTGGTAATGTTTCCATTTCGCTGCAATGTCTTCATTTTCTCGCCTGATAGACGCTAGGTCGGCGGCAGGCCCTTTAGTTGGCGATCGCGCGTCGAGTTAAATCCAATTATTTGAAGTGTATAAAGGCCAGTGTAAGATCGGCGTCCTTGTGGCCCTGAAGTCGAGGTGGCAATCACTCATTGAAGATGCGTTGAGTTGGACCGGAGACCACCGCTCTTAAGATCGGTCGGCATCGCCGAGATTGAGGACTTCTGACCCTTAGCACAGATGGGTAGGGAGTTACCCACTAAGGATGGACCGAGCAGGGAAGCTGCTTGGTGGCCTCTAGACGAGGGCTTTGATCCTTGGCGTCGGTGGGTAGTAACTACCAGCCATGGATGGACTGAGCAGGGCAGCTGCTCGGTTTCTTCTTAGCGAGGGCTTTGATCCTTAGCATAGATAGGTAAGAAGTTACCCGCTGAGGATAGACCGAGCAGGGTAGCTTCCCGATTGCCTCCTGGCGAGGGCTTTGATCCTTAGCGTAGATGGAAGTTACCCATTAAGGATAGACCGAGCAGGGTAGCTGCTCGGTTGCCTCTTGGTGAGGACTTTGATCCTTAGTGTAGATGGATAAGAAGTTACCCGCTAAGGATAGACCGAGAAAGGTAGCTGCTTGGTTGCCTCTTGGCGAGGGCTTTGATCCTTAGCGTAGATGGGTAAGAAGTTACCCGCTAAGGATAGACCGAGCATAGTAGCTGCTCGGTTGTCTCTTGGCGAGGGCTTTGATCCTTGGCGTCGGTAGGCAGTGAACTACTAGCCATGGATGGACCGAGCAAGATAGCTTCTCGGTTGCTTCTTGGCGAGGGCTTTGATCCTTGGCGTCAGTGGGTAGTGAACTACCAGCCATGGATGGACCGAGCAGCGTAGCTGTTCGGTTGCCTCTTGGCGAGGGCTTTGATCTTTGGCGTCGGTGGGTAGTGAACTACCAGCCATGGATGGACCGAGCAGGGTAGCTGCTCGGTTGCCTCTTGGCGAGGGATTTGATCCTTGGCGTTGGTGGGTAGTGAACTACCAGCCATGGATGGACCGAGCAGAGTAGCTGCTCGGTTGCCTCTTGGTGAGGGCTTTGATCCTTGGGGTCAGTGGGTAGTGAACTACCAGTCATGGATGGACCGAGCAGGGCAGCCGCTCGGTTTTTCGAGGCTCTACCCGACCTTCCGAGATGTGCGAATATTGGGGAGAGTGACCGTCGCGGGCAGCACGTGGCAGGGATGCATAGGTGAGGCGAGGTGTTCCAAGATCCGCGTCGTTCTGACTTCGATTCGCCGAGAAATATAGGATATCCGCCTCGTGGTGGTACAGTATTGGAAGAATCGAGTGAATCCCTAGATTCGCGCCCATGCTCGCGCAAATTCAGACTCTTGGGGATCTTTGGAGGCTATAAATAGAGAAGGAGATGCTAACTTTTCAACATTGCTTTTCGAGATGTCCGGGCGTATCTATGCAATCGAAGAGATCGTTACTCCCGATGACATCTATATATACGACCAGTCTGTTTCCAAGGAGAGGTACCGAGGAGTGGTCCAGCGCATCGAGGACCACATTGGCCGTCTCCTTCCTCGCCGGTCGCCCCTCCTTCAATTGCTGATGTACGCAATTTGAAGGAGGTCTCCGGGGTTGTACAACCCTCTTGGCGAGCAGTTGTTGGACAAGGCACTCGACAAGGTGCGTACGATCTTTGTTCTCGGTCTCATCTCGCAGACCAGGCATGACCGATCCTTGGCCCTCATTTTGGAGTGCTTTCAGAAGAGACAGATCGTGAGCCACGACTCGGCTGGTGGAGCGCCCGGCCCTTCCGTGGTGTCCCGGGTTCGCGTGCAGCATCAGCGGGAGCGGGTGCGGAGGCCAGGGCTCGGCTGACGGAGATCTCCTCGTAGTATCACCAGGAGTACTTCCTTGACCCCGCTCCCCCTCTGTTGTAATAATTTTTTTTATGTAAGGCTGAGGAGCCCACAATACCTTATAAATAAATAAAGTTCTCCTTTTTGCGATACTCTATTGTTTCCTTCTTATTATAAAAAAAAGAACTTAGAAAAATTTACATCGCTTTTGTGAAAGAAGAAATACACATTCATAGGTATTCCTTTCAAAGGTATAACTTAAGCTTATCGGCGTTGTAAGGCCGCGGAAATTTGCGACCCGCAGCGTCTTGTAAGCGATAAGCCCTACCGGGCAAAATTCTGGAGACGAGGAAGGAGCCGTCCCACTTCAGAGAAAACTTATGCAATTTTCCCTGATCGACAAACTCGTTCCGCCTCAGGACCAAGTCTCCGGTCTTGAAAACACGATGCTTGACTCGAGCATTGTAGTAGCGGGCGGTCTATCGTTGGTAAGCGGCAGCTCTGATCTGTGCCCGGTCCCGCTTCTCCAGCAAGAAGTCCAAGTTAGTCCGGAGGGCCGAGGTGTTTGCTTCGTCGTCGAAGTGCACGACCCTGTAACTGGGTAGCCCGATTTCTGCTGGGACCATCGCCTCGGTGCTGTAGCAGAGGCTAAAGGGGGTCTCTCCGGTAGGGGTCTTCTTCAATGTGCGCAAGACCTATAAGACCCGAGGTAATTCATCGACCCAACTGCCTTGTCGTCCTTCCAGGCGAACTCGAAGTCCTTGAATGACGTCCCTATTTGCGACCTCGGCTTGCCCGTTGCACTGGGGGTGCGCGACCGCGGCGAACTTCATCAGTATATGGTATTCGCTGCAGAATCCCTTAACTCTTTCGTTTTTGAAATTCGTCCCGTGGTCGGTGATGATACACCTCGGGACCCCGAACCGGAATATTACGTTGTTCTGCAAGAACTTGATGGTCATGGTAGCGTCCGGTTTTCTGACGGGAATAGCCTCGATCCACTTCGTAAAGTATTCCACCGCGATGAGGATGTATCTGTTCCTGCCCGTACCTGTAGGGAGTTGGCCTATCATGTCCATTCCACACTGGGCAAACGGCCATGGGGAGGTCAGGATAGTAAGCTCGGTAGCCGGAAGGCGGGATATGCTTCTATGGAGTTGGCAGCTCTTCCACCTTCTGACGAGCTTCTGAGCGTTCTGATGAATGGCCAGCCAATAGTACCCTTGGAGCAGCGCCTTTTGGCCTAAGGTGCGGGCCCCTTGATGTGCTCCGCCGACCCCTTCGTGGACCTCACGGAGGACATAGTCGGCTTCATAGGGGTCGACGCACCGAAGCAGGGGTTGAGTGAAGGATTTTTTGTAGTGGTTCCCATTACTCCAGACGAAATGGCGGGATTTGGCTCGGAGGCGGCGGGCCTCCCCACGATTTCCGGGGTGCGTACCCTCCTTCAGGAATTCCACGATGGGCTTCCTCCAATCTTGGTCTTCTTCCCGGGCCGTGTAAACTTGGAGCGATGTCGCTCTGTCTTCCACGCTGGGCCGTAGCAAGACCTCGAAGAGAATATTTCTCTTGTTGTTGGCTGTGTAGGAGAAAGCGAGCTTGCTTAGGGCGTCAGCCTGGGCATTTAGGTGCCGGGGGATCTGCTCCACTTGAACTTCGTCGAAGTCCTTTCGCAGCCTTCTTACCTCGGCTAAGTATTTCACCATCAGGGGCTCCCGTGTTTTGAAACAACCGGTCACTTGGCCGACGACCAGAGCGGAGTCACTACGGATTCGGATCGTCTTCAGCCCCACTCCGGAGGCGATCCACGGTCTAGCGAGCAGAGCCTCGTACTCCGCTACGTTGTTTGAGGCTTTGAACCCGAGCTTCAAAGAATACTCCATCTCTGCCTCATTCGGGCCCCGAATGATGAGGCCGACACCACAGCCTTCCTCGGTTGATAACCCGTCGACATAAAGTACCCAATCGGGGACGGAGTCGGGCCTCTCATCGATCGAGGGTTGATATCCGGGGACTGGCATGGGCACTGCCTCCTTGTTAGGGATAGTGCATTCGACGATAAAATCAGGCAGGGCGTGTGCCTTGATAGCTTGCCTCGGGCGGTACTTGATGTCGAATTGGGACAACTCCCACCTCCACTACTCCAGTCGACCAGAAGACTCGGGGGAGGCGAGAATGGCCCCTAGGGGGCATTCGGTGAGGACGAGGATGGTGTGCGCCTGGAAATAGTGTCGTAGTTTCCTCGAGGCCACGATGAGTGCCAAGACAATCTTTTCTATGGCCGGGTATCTTGTTTCCGCATCCTTGAAAACGTGGCTTACATAGTAGATCGGCTTCTGGACTCCCTCGACTTCTCGGACGAGTACCGAACCTACAAATTGATCGGACACCGCCGGATACAGTGATAGCTCATCTCCTTCAACTGGATGGGTGAGTAGTGAGGGAGTCACCAGGTGCACTTTCAATTGCTCAAAGACGATTTGATACTCCTCCGACTATTCGAACATTGGGATCTTCCTCAGAGCTTTGAAGAACGGGAGGCATTTTTCCCCGGATCTTGACATGAAACGACTCAGAGCAGCTATCCGCCCAATGAGCCGCATGATTTCGACGTTGGTCTTGGACGCTGCCATGTTGAGGATGGCACTGATTTTCTCCGGGTTAGCCTCGATTCCTCGGTGGGTGACCATAAACCCGAGGAACTTTCCACTGGTGACCCCGAACGCGCACTTAGTGGGGTTCAGTTTCATTTTGTATTTACGGAGGATGTCGAAAGCCTTGCCCAGATCTTTGGCGTGCTGATCTGACGAGGTCGATTTGACGAGCATGTAGTCGACGTAAACCTCCATGTTCCTGCCGATCTGAGGCTTGAACATCCTGTTGACTAAGCATTGGTACGTAGCCCAGGCGTTTTTGAAGCCAAAGGGCATCACTTTATAGCGGTATATCCCCCGGTCCGTTGTGAATGCGGTGAGCTCTTCGTCCGCCGGATTCATACGGATCTGATTGTAGCTGGAGAAGGCATCCATAAAGCTGAGTACCTCGTGGCCTGCCGAACTATCGACGAGCTGGTCTATCCGAGGGAGGGGATAGTTGTCCTTCGGGCAGGCCTTGTTGAGGTCAGTGAAGTCGACGCACATGCGTCATTTCCTGCTTGCCTTTTTAACCATGACCACATTCGCCAACCACTCCGAGTAAGCCACGTTCTGAATGAAGTTGGCTGTGAGCAGCCTGTCGACCTAGTCTTCGATCGCTCTTTTCTTGATCGGGGAGAAACTTCGTTTCTTCTGCCTGACGGGTCGGACCGCCAGGTCGACCTCGAGTTAATGTGATATTATTTTGGGGTCAATCCCGGGCATGTCGGCGAACGCCCAGGCGAACACGTCTGAGTTTCCTCTGAGAAAGTGGACCGGGTCGTCGCGCTGAGCCCCCGTTAAGAGTGACCCGATTTGGATGGTTTGTTCATTGTCCCCTTCGACAAGGGGGACCTCTGTTAGCGTCTCCACTGGGGCTCCTCGGATCTCTTTATGCTCATCCCGAGTAACCAAAGATCCCCTGAAATCATCCGCGCTCTCAAGATCATCGTTTCTCTCCTCGGGCATAGATGTCGTTATGAAGCAAATCTTCGTGGTTTGCTGGTTCCCATAGGCCCGACCTATCCCGCCTTGGTCAAGGAGGGGTGGTAGGTTGATATCTGGGCCCGGAGGGAATTCAGTGTTGGGCGTCCCAGGAGGATATTGTAGGCCGATGGAATTCTGGAGACGATGAACTCCACAGGTACGGTATGCATATGTCCTGTCTCCCCGATGTTAAGCAGGAGGGTGAACACCCCTTCTACAGGATGGAGTGGTTAGTGAACCCCGACAGGATGTGGGCGGTCGGCCTCAGGTCCGACGGGGTAAGTCTCATACGCAAGAAGTAGTCATAGAAGAGGATGTCTGCCGAGCTTCTCGAGTCGACTAATATCCTTTGCACTTCATAACGGTAGACCCGTGCGGTGATTACCAGAGGGTCGTTGTAAGGCAGAGATATTCCGTGGAGGTCCTCGTCGGTAAAGATGATGAGCTCAGCTGCTTTGACCCTCTTCCTGGGTTAGCTGCTAGTCCCTTCGACTGGCAAGGGATGCCGTGTCTCGTCGGCCCCAGGCGCACCCCCCGCTAATACGACCATGATTTGGCCAATCGTCAACTCGCCGGGAGGGGGTGGTGCTCTTGCTCTCGGTAGGCTTGTCGCTTGTCCCGCAAGTATCTTGCCAGGTGCTCCGAGCGGATTAACTCCTCGATGTAGTCTCGGAGCTGTTTGCCATTCTCGGTAGGGTGTCCCTGCGACCTGTGGAAAGCGCAATAGGGGCCCCGTGTCCGTTTGGCCGCCTTATGGTTGACCGGGGGGAGTTTAAAGGATCTCCCGCCCTTTGCCTCCTCCAACAGCTATGTCCGGGAGATGTTGAGCGGGGTATACTCCTGGAACTTTGGAGAGTAGGGCTTTGGCCACTCAATCTTCCTTTTATCCTCTCTTGCCCTCTTCTTCTGATCGGTCTGGTCTGTCCGAGGTAGGTTCGCGTTCATCTCGGACTCAAGCTGGATCTCTCGCTCGGTCCAGATTTTTACCTCGGCCATGGTCTTAGGTTGAGCTAATGCAATGGAGCAGAGCCACTCCTTGTGCCTAAGACCCGACCTAAGGGCAGTAATGACCTTCTCGCCCTGTGCTCTGGGACCTCAAGGAGAGCGTTGTAGAAGCGGGTGACGTATCTTTTGAAGGATTCCTTGTCCCTGCTCTTTATGGTAAAGAAATGATAGACGGTCCGCTTCTGTCGTCTGTTCCCGACGAAATGGCCAAGGAACTGGGTGTCCAGCTCATCGAAGATAGAGATTGAGCGTGGCGTGAGTCCTCGGAACCGGTCTCATTCAGAGCGGATGAGAGTGGAGAGGAATGCCCGACATTGTGCGGCGTCAGAGTTGTCCTGGAAGCTCATCCCTGTTGTGAACGCGTCCAAGTGGTCTTTCGGATCGGACTTTCTGTCGAAGAGGGATACCTTCGGGGCTTGTTCCTGGAGGAGACGTGGACAGCGAGCAGCTCTTCGGTGAAGGGCATCGTAAGCGAATCGGCGGCGTATCTAGCCCCGTCGCTTGAAGGACGACTCTCCCGATGTATACCCTCGATTTTCTTTTCGAGGGCATCGATTCGGTCATGGTATCCCGAGAATTCGGCATGCTCGGATTTATGGCCCCTGCTGCTGGCGACCTGCGCTGGGCCGCGGTTCTGGTTCCGTTCAATGAGGTTTCTCAGGTCCCCTGGCGAGGTCATCCTCGAGCTGTCGTGGTGAGTCCCGTCCGTGCGAACCTGTCGAGGGAGAGGGCGCCGACCATGTCTGGGAGAAGGAGAGCTGACCGACACCTCCTCGGGAGGGACAGGAGCGTGATGGGCCTCAAGGCGGGGGGCGCTCGGCGTCGAGCTGTGAGGTACCCACCGGGTCATCGAATTGGTCGCCATAGGGGATCCGTGGCCACCGGAGATAGCGTGGCGGTGCTCGGATTCGCCGGCGTGGGCAGTGTCTTCTCTCCCTATGTGTCGCTCCCGAGGTGGGGGAGCGGCGACTTAGGGAGCTTGTCCCGCCGTTTGGACACCGACAAGCGCATCCACGACGGACGCGAGCCGATCTATCCGCGCAGACAGTGCGTGCATAGCGTTCGGGGGAGGAGGGGATCCACCCGCGTCTCCGTTGTGGGGAGGACGGCGGCTGGAGCTTGGATTGTCGCGATGATCACTCGCCATGAGTTCGAGATCGGAAGATCAACTTTTGTTGAGCGGAATTTTTCGATTTCCCATAGACGGCGCCAACTGATGGAGGGCTAGATCTCCTTCAGATGTTGTCTTCCATTGATCTGCAGCGAGCGTTGATGGATGGCTGAGATTGGGTTTGAAGTTTGCCTCTTAAAGCGTGTAGATCTCAGTGGCTTGATTTGGAATGAAGCCGGGCTACCTGCAAGGAAGTCCCAGGGTGGTTGTACCACCGTGGACCCTCCGACGATTAAGTTAGTCAATGTATTTTGGTAGAGTAGTGGCCTATCGGGTAAAATTGCCTTACCTGAGTCGTCTGAGAGTGAGGTTTATATAGTAGCAGCAGTGGGCTGGCGGGCGCGAGATTCACGCCGACCATTACGCCCCTGGCGTTATGCTTGTATGAAAGGCGGGATCCTCCATTAATGGCGAGATACGCTCGTTAATGGGGGGAACGCGATGGTGTGGAATGCGGAATCGTAGACGACGGATATCTCGCGTCTAGCGATATTCGCGAAGCCATGGTGGAGATGCTTGTGATCTGTGTTGTTGATCGGTCGGTGATACCGAGGAAGCTGTGAGCTCGGCGAGAAACCCGGAGGCGAGCGGGAGGCCGAGCAAGCTTGGTTCTGTGATAGCTCGAAGGCGAGCTAGGTGGGCTGAGGAAGCTCAGCGTGCGGGAGGGCTCGGAGGCGAGCTAATGGTTGTTTGTAAGACGAGCATATAAGTGGTCTGGAAGGCCATCGAAGGTCGGGAACATCCTCAGGAGGGAGGCCCGGGGTATACTTCCAATGTACCGTTCTTGCTCCTTTCTCGTAAGTTTTAGGACACGTTATCTGCCACGTGTCTTGATCTGGGGAGTCCCGAGCACTGAGCATCATCAGCGTGTGCTTGTGCTTGGATAGAATTTGAGATTCGTGTAAGGAAAGAGAGACTGTGTGCTTACAAGAGGCTTATAGAAAAATAATTATAAGCCTTTGTAGAGGAGTTTTTTCTCTTGGGACAACTCACAATAGCACTTGCCCATAATGCATATAAATTTAATGGAAGAGGAGCAATTATGTAGTTAGTTAATCAAAATTAGATGGTCAAAAAGAATCCTTTTACTTATAAATAAATATGAGTTTTCATCTAGAAAACGTCATGAGATACAATGTGCTGACATCAAAGTGTGAGGCGATATTAATATACAACTCTATCAGATTCAAACCGTACAAGCTTAACATATAACCGATCATTAATTATTATTATGATCATAAAAACCAGTTGTTTTTGAAGTGCGGCGCTGCGCGGATCACTAAATTATCACAACAATATTCTCCACACACAAAAGAAAAACACAAGTTTTATATTAAAAAAATTAACCCATCCATACATACGTGTGTGCATGAGAATGTATAATTAGCTGGGAAATAAAAAAAAGAAAGTAAGAAGCTGCTGTAACCAAGAGAGCTGCTCTGAAGAGTTCTGAACAGTAAGGATCCTGTTATGTCTTGTTACATCAAAAGCCTTATCCATGTACTTTCAATATTAATTATAATATGAGGTTGTTGTTATGCATTGTCACCTGCTAGAATCCATGTAAGGGGTACTTTGGTCACGTATTTTCAACCCCATCTGGTACAGATGCTTTTATTTGTGTGGAAATTCTTTAATGCTTTCCAAAGAAGAAGAGGGAGTGAGTGTGTGAGAGAGAGAGATGGAGAATTGGGAAGCACCAAAGAATTACCCTTGTTTGTGCACCTCAAACTTTTCACTAAAAGAAACGATGAAAGATGAGTTAAAAGAGAAAGAGGCAAAAGGACAACTGCACTGCACCCCTGAAACCCAATGCAGTCATCAGTTAAATCGGTTGACTCCATTCACTGAAAATCTCTTGCTTGTCAAAAGAGATGCATGATATTGTTTGGAAATAATCAAGAATGCTACCGCAGGAGGTGATTTTATGTTGTCCCTACGGATAACTCCGAAAGCACAACTAATGCCCCTATTGATGTCCCTACGGATTATTCCGTAGGGACAACTAATACCCCTACGGATTAAACAGTAGAGCTGTGTATAAATAAAAATTTGTTAAAATTTAACATATGCAGTTGTCCTTACGGTGCCTAAGTTATGACCCTACGGTTATATCCGTAGGGACAAGGTCGGGGAATTTTTTTATAAAAAAAACTAAAATTTTCCCCACCTCGTTCCCACAGTACACTAATTCCCCGATTAATTTCCCTGCCCTCGTTGCTTCCTCTCTCGTCGTCTCCTCCGACCTCCAGAGCTGTCTCCACCTCCTCCGACCTCTCGTCGCCTCCTCCGACCTCGTCGTCTTCTCTAGCGCCATCATTGCCTCCTCCCTCGATTGTCGTCTCGATCGTGCCCTCCTCGTCAATGTCGATCGTCGCCCTCTTCATCAACGTTGAACTCCTCCCCTGCTTTCTCGTCACCGTCGAAATCCTCAACCGGTTAGTTAATTTATTCAATTTAAAATTTTAATTTTCTAAATTGAATTTGGTGGGCAGGGCTTTAATCTGAGGATTTTGGATTGTGGTGGTGGTGGTGGTCGGTGGTGGCTGCACTTCAATTTGGGCTCATTTGGGGCCGTAAGTGGCAGCGGTGGTGATCAAAATAGATTTCTCGTGTCGTATCTAAATTTAAAGTTAACCGCAATTGACCCTTGTCCATCCGTTCTTGTCCCTTAACTTTCGCTTCCTGCCAAACCAAATGCAACTAGTTACGGTTAGGGATCACCGATACCGTGGTAGGGTAGGATGCCTAACGGAACGCTTGCGTGAGATTTGAGCGGAGTTCAATTTAGCAAGTATTAGGCAAAAGAAATGAGTAAAAGAGATTCTTAATTTATACAACTATTCTCTTTCCCTAACAAGATCCACTATTCACAAACCATAACCAACATCAAAAGAAAGTATAAAAGAGAAGAGATCAAAGAAAACAATATTGCAAGTAAGTAAAATACAAGAAATTTAAGTGCAAGAAAGTAAAGTGAAGAAAATACTAAGAACCAAAGTGCATCAAAATGAAGGCTTTATTAAGTTCAACTCTAAGATACAAACCACGAGTTCAATAAACAAAATCTAAACTTGAAAGCTCAATGAAAAAGTTGCAAGATCGGGAGAAAGTAAGAAACTCAATGTGAACTAACTACTATGTACAAACCTTTAACAAGATTGCAAAATGAAAATGGACTGAAGTGTGTCCAAGTATGCTCCTTGAGCTTGCTCTCTATTTTGGTATTTATAGACACAAAATCAACAAAAACAAATAATAAAAATGAGATGATGTGACAACATGGAATGACCAGAAGAAAATTAGAGCCAAAAAGAGGTAGTTGGGATCGATGGTAACGGGAATTTGGCCAATTCTGGCGGTTTACTGTAAAGTGATGGGGCCCATTTTCTTGTGGTGATTTTATATCCTCTCCATGATCTCATTGGTATTGTTTGATTCTACTATATTAATTTGGGTTGTAATCTGTAGATGTGGAGGGAAATTGCAACTTTAAATCACATCACACCTTTTGTTTCCACTCATCACACATAGCCCCTGTTCCCCTCCGAAAGACGGCGCGACATGACGTCTCGCCTGAGGTTCGGGGCAGATGCTAATTGGTGCTATCCGTCCACCTCTCCGAAGATGCCAAGTTGATTTATGGCACCATGTATCGAAGGTTTAGACGGATGCGTCCGATGTAGCAGACTTCGTCAGATTCCCCCTCGTTTGAGGGGGTTTTGATTGTGGGGACGCTCTTCCCTGCAGGCGCAAGCCCCTGCAGTTAATTACGCTACCGCATTGCGGTAACAACTTTCTCCTTCTCCAGATGGTCACTTCGTGTCGTGGGTGTTTGTTTTGTATTTTGTTGCCCGTGGATTGTTTACGGAGACTGAGTTATGTCGTCGCCCGTAGGGCGTGGACTAGTCCAAATCCGTATTATCTTAGATTCGGGTTTGGGGGTTTGGTTTGAGGATACGTCAGCCATACTTGAGGCTAAGATCCACTCAAACGTTTGTTAAGGATACGTTAGTCTCACTTTGAGACTAAGATCAACTTAACGGGATCGTTTAGATCCGACAAAAGAGCGTTTGGGCTCTAATGTTCCAATTTAGGGACATAGTGGTCCATCGTATGTATGGCCGTCGGGACCCGTTACCTCTCTGACGACGTTGAAGGATTACAACGACGGATGTCAGAGGAGCTCAGAGATGTACCCTCGAGCCAGAGTTAATTGGGGGGATTCATAGTCCAGTCTGTTTGAAGGTTTAAGGATACGTTAGCCATCTTTGAGGCTAAGATCAACTTAAACGGGACCGTTTAGATCCGACAAAAGAGCATGCGGGGCTCTATTGTTCTAGTTTAAGGACATTGCGGTCCATGGGTAGTTTAAGAACGTTGCGGTCCATGGGTAGTTTAAGGACATTGCGGTCCATGGGTAGTTTAAGGACATTGCGGTCCATTGTTAGTTTTAAGACATCTCGGTCAAGGTTAAGGACGTCGTAGTCCATGGGTTTAAGGACCCCACAGTCCATTGTTAGTTTTAAGACATCTCGGTCAAGGTTAAGGACGTCGTAGTCCATAGGTTTAAGGACCCCACAGTCCGGTATGTGCTCTGGATGCTTCACACGGGTTCACTGCCGTGCTCTGCGAGGACCAGGCTCCGCTCTGGACGTTTTCCACGGGGTCAAAGAGTGACATCATCCGCGTTCCACGTAACCAGGAATTTTGCATTAAACACGGGTTTAAGGACCCCACAGCCCGTATCGATGTGTGGTCGTCGGGACCCGTCACCTCTTTGAAGACATTGAGGGATTACAATACCAAGTATCAAAGAAGTGAAGAGATGTACCCTAGAACCGGAGTGGATTAAATAGTCCTTGGCCCAATTTGGGATCAAGACGAATTAATTATGTTATGAGCCCATTGGCCCAGTCAATCATAAATTGAGGATTTATGGCCACCTTGGGCTAAGTCCAATCAGGAGAGGCTTTGCCTCCATCCATTTAGGCCAATTGGGCCAAAGCCTAGTGTTAAACACTACAGAGCAGTCAGTGTTGAACACTGGGAATGAGGTTGACAAGTTAGTGTTTAACACTAAGAGATAATTAGTGTTAAACACCAGCAACAAGGCTTTTCGAATTAGTGTTAAACACTAAAACAGATCAGTGTTGAACACTGCAAATAAAGCTTTTTGATTAGTGTTGAACACTAAGGCCCAGCAGTGTTTTAACACTGGGTTCGAGAGTTTCAATTTAGTGTTGAACACTAAGGCAAGAGGGGTCACGTGGCAGCACGTGAGAGCGCCCTCCCTTCATTTGTTCTGCTGAGATTATTGCGTCTTTCAGAGCATCACGTGCCATCACGTGATGGGCATTCAAATGCCTATGTATTAGAAATTCTGCCGAGGGTCACGTGGGTCACGTGGGGGTGCTGCCTCAAAGGGGCTTTCTGTAGATCTCTTGGGGGGGTCACGTGGTGACACGTGACCCTGCCTCTATGTATGTTGTTTTTAGAGGATCTGTTAATCTTTTCCAGGAATCAAGTTCCTCGTAGGGTTAAACCCTGACAGTAATTTCAGAGGAATTAAATTCCTACTTCCTTTTGAAGGTTTATATTCTGAATAGAGTTGAAGTCTGAATTTTCCGTAGGAATTAAATTCCTCATATATGTGAAGAACTGAATAGGGTTAAACCCTAATAAAAGCTTTTTAGGGAATTAGAACTTCCATCCTCTGTTAAATTATGATTAAAGGAATTAAATTCCCGCTGTTTCAACAGAACTAGGTTCTTAATTAGGGTTAAACCCTGTCTCTTCTTGTTCTGAAGGAATTAAATTCCCATGATACAGGGTCAAGCCCTAATTTTATTTTAAAGGAATTAAATTCCTATAGTTCTGTGAGAATTAAATTCTCGTGCTTGCATTCCCTCTCTATATTTTGGATCTGCATGGCAGGATCTCAACCCATTGAGAATTAAATTCTCAACCTCAAGGGGAGATGTGCACTTTGCAGATCCTCTATCAAAGAGAGAAGAAGTATGTTCTTCTGTTTTATGTATCAGAGTTAAACTCTGTTGAGAATTAAATTCTCTTTTTTCTTTCAAGGAGCTTTTCCCTTTCTTACCTAGGGTTTTTGCAGAAGATCCAAGTTTCTCCAAGTATCGAAGCTCTCTTCCTTTTCTTTTTCTCTCCCTGTCTCTGTATATATTTTCTCTGTGTCTCTTGGCTCCTATTTATAGGAGAAGCAGCCGAATCAATCAGTTTTTGACGAATCTTCATGAGAGATTTAATTTGCATCCATCATTCGTTTTGGACCTTTGGATTATTAGGTGAATTTTATTCACCACTGGATTTCAAATCCAGGGATTCCCCTTTGTTATTTCGGTTAGATTTAAAGGGGAAATCTTTCCAAACCCGAGATTTTCCCATAGATAGATCACCTCTGAATCTTCAATTCGATTGGTTCCAGATAATCGCTTTCCTTTGGAAAGATTTGAATTTCTTTCAGAATTTAATTCTGTTGACAAAATGGGCTTTGAAAGCCGGTCACGTGTGACCACGTGACCCATGGTCACGTGTGAGCACGTGACCCCCTTTGGAATGAGCCTTCTTCTTTCCTTTTGCGCTGTCTTCTGGTTGTTGCTTAACCGTCACGTGCCACCACGTGACCCCTGGTCACGTGTGAGCACGTGACCCTGATCTGGACTCTTTTTCCTTGACTTGATCAGGGAACCGATGTGCCTTTGAATCCGCTTTAAAATGTCACGTGCCAACAAGTGACCCTGGTCACGTGGGAGCACGTGACCCTTTCTTAAGCCCTTTTTCTTTGATGTAGTCAGGAAGCTGAACTTGCTTTGCCGATACTTTTGGGTGTCACGTGCCAACACGTGACTGCTGGTCACGTGTAAGAACATGACCCTCTTCTGAAGCTTTTTCCATAAGCTTTCCTGATTTTAAATCAGGAAACAAATGCCCCCACAACGTTGTTCTCACGTGTCTGCACGTGAGTGCAACGCTGTCACCTCTTGTGACCGTTGGATTCCTCTAGGGATCTGGGGAGATGAAACGTTTCCATTGCTTTCTATAAATACCTCTGTCTCTTCACAGGAGCCTTCACTTTGCTCATCTTCTTCTTCTGAGAACTTTTCTCTTGAGAATTTGATTCTCGCTTCCAGAGCTTAGTTCTCTGTCCTGAAACAATCTTCAGAGTTTTAACTCTGTTCGAAAAGAATTCTTTTCCTCAGGTAATGTTCTTGGACAAACGATGGACCTTCACATCCCTCTGGATTTTAAATCCAAAACAAGGGTTTTTACCCCCTTTTTCCCTCGTGTTTTTCCATAAGAATATGAAACCGCTTAACCTTCAAACTGTAGATCTCTTAGGGTTTAGATGATCTTTGGGGAGATGATGATGGCGTTTCAACTCCATGGAATTTAATTCCATCAAAAATGTTTCTGGGAATTTAATTCCCTTTTCTTAATAGGGAATTTAATTCCAATGAAGAACTTGATTTCTTCACGCGGAGGCTTCCTAGGGTCTCTTGGCCCTAGTTTGTTCTTCTGCAATTAATGCAATGGGGTTTTCTAATGAATCTCATGACCTTTATTTCAGGTATCATGGATGCCCATCTGTATGGTCTTGACGAGATCATTTCCTATGGGAATATTCGTGCACTGGGCCGGAGTCAGAACCAGGAGTTCACCGATGCTCAATATGCCGAGATTATGAGCCGCTTTGATGAGTACAACCATCGGCTACTCCCCCGTCGCTCTTCTCTTCTGAGGCTGATCGTGCTGGCGATCAGGGAGTCTCTCCCTCTATTCTGTGCTGGTGTGCCCCTTGGGGCATTGGACGCCGCCGAGGATAAAGTACACTCGGTGTATCTGATGCACTTGATCTCAAAGAGAAGGCAGGATAATCTCATTGATCTCCTGCATCAGATGTTCCAGCAGTCAGCCATACTTGCCGCCTATCGGAGGGTGGAGGACATTCGTGAGGACCCCGATGCTTGTGATCGTGAGAGGAAGCATACTCGGGAGGTTCGAAATGCTTGGAAAATCTTGAATAAAGTTAATTTTGAGTTTCTCAACCCATGTCCCGCATCTGAAGTTTTACCGTTGTAAATGTGTCCTCTGTGTTTTGTATAAACCTCTTGAAGTATGAGTGACAATTGTTATTATGTCTTTCTATGTTTGCATGTCTTTTCTCTGGGATTTTATCATTTTGCTACTGTTGTTGTTGGTGCTTTCAATATGCAGGGTGCTACTCCATTTTTTTTAGTGTACATCAGGTTTAGGCCTCACGTAGTCTGCACGTGGGGTCCCTTGATGTGGCTGTTCACAAAATCTTCTCATGCCCTATTTTCGGCGCACAATATTAGACGCAGAAAAAAGGGCCTTGGAAATAGTTCCATCTCCTTGATTTTCGATGTCTTTCCTTTTTTTGGGCCTTGGAAATAGTTTCACCATACAAGATTTTCCACGCACAGCACTTAATGCATTTCCTTATATATGAGGCTATAGCTTCCCTTTTCCTCCCACAAAGAGATTTATATTATTATTATTATTATTTTTTTTATCTTGGAGTAACTTGTCTTGAGAAACAAACGAGCGCCATGGCCTGCAATCGCCCTCATGCTCGTCGACAGCCATGGGAGGTTCCTATTGAGGAAATGGTCCCTCGCTTTGCTGCTCGGTTGGTGGATCCCCTCCTTACCGACAACGAATGCGACTCAGCCATGCATGAACTCTCGATCCGTAGGGGGTCCCCCCTCCCGATGGGTTCTCTCTGGCTCCGGATGATTCTCAAGGCCGTGCTTGCCGACATCCCTCCTCACCCGGCGGAGATGACCCTGGCGATGCTCGACGCGGCAGAAGAAAAGCTCGAGGGTTTTCATGACGCGTGCCTGATTACTCAGGCTTTGAAGGATTGCTCAATTTATCTGCTGAGCCAGATAAAGGCCCGGCGAGCTATTATGTCTGCTTTCGCGGACGAACACGGCGCCAATCGATGGGGAGCGACTCCTCGTGAGAACCGTCGCTTTGACGTGCTGGAGAAAGCAGAGAGAGAGATGGAGAATTTTGTCCTCTGTTTCATTAACCCTTGTATCGTTGATCCCATGTTTGGTGACCTTTTCCGTTAGCGTAGAACATTTTTAAATTAGTCCCTCCTTTTTTACGCTTTATGCCGAGATTCCGTGTAGGCTTGGTGCTAGTATGTATGTTTCCACTTGCATAAATAAACTTTGTATTCTTCTCATGAGAACTTTCTTTTATTGCAAATGCTACCATCACTTTCCTGCGCATCAGACCATTTTGGGTATTATGAACGTTCATGCGATTGCAAACGCTATTATTATTATTATTCCCTTTTTGAATACTCATATGATTGCGAACGTATGCTTGAAATATGTCGGAAACTTTTCTTGTTGCTTTTCACATCAGGCGATGTGAGCGCGTTTGCTGTGGTTACGAAAGCGAGCTTACGTGGCCTAATAGAGCGATACGTAGCGAACATAAGGTTGTGGCTCTCGATAAAGCTGCCACGTTCACTTGTGAGAGGGTCGAGGCTCATAAGGCCATTGAGAAAGAGCTTGAAGCCCGGCTTGCTTCATATCAGGCCCAATAAGCTCAGGCGGAGGCTCGTCTTTTGGAGATCTTGCGTCATGAAGCCGTGGTCCAACAAAAGCAGGATGAGCTGACCAAGCTGCTGAATCGCCCGCCGGCTTGAAACGTTTGTATCTTTTCCTTCCTTTTTGTACATACTCATGGATGAGAGTATTTTCTTTTTGTTTCTTTCATGAATTGTACCTTGTACCCATTTTGGTTTATGAATAAAAGATACATTTTTTTCTCTCAACGATGTGTCTCCTTTTCATTGAATGTATTCTGCGGATATTCTATCTTGATCTCCTTGCAGGACAGCAATGGCTTAGGATTCAGGGTTAAGATCTGCTTCCTAAGACTTTTGCATTTTACGAGCCACGAGGGTCTCATAAAGAGTTTTTCTTAGAGATCGTGAGGATTCTTAAGCGGGTTTTCCCTTGAGAGTCGTAAGGATCTCACAAGAGAGTTTTTCTTCCTTACAGGTCGTGAGGGCCTGCAAGTGCCGGATGTGATCACCCTTATCCGTGTTTCGCGGGGTCAGGGGTCTATTAAGGTATCGTAGTTTAAAGACGTCACGGTCAAGGTTAAGGACCTCATAGTCCGTGGATTTAAGGACTCCACAGTCCGCTGTTAGTTTTAAGACATCACGGTCAAGGTTAAGGACCTCATAGTCCATGGATTTAGGGACTCCGCAGTCCGGTGTTTGGTTGCAGGGACCCGTCACCTCTTTGAAGACGTTGAGGAATTACAACGCCGGGCATCAAAGGAGTGAAGAGATGTACCCTTAGACCAAGGCAGAATCCGTAGGGAATCGGGGTGGTTGATCGTTAGTTTTAAGACATCACGGTCGAGGTTAAGGACGTCATAGTCCATGGATTTAGGGACTCCACAGTCCGGTATTTGCTCTGGATGCTTCACACGGGTTCACTGCCGTGCTTGGCGAGGACCAGGCTCCGCTCTGGATGCTTCACACGGGTTCACTGCCGTGCTCTGCGAGGACCAGGATCCGCTCTGGACGTTTCCCACGGGGTCAAAGAGTGACATTATCCGCGTTCCACATGACCAGGAATTTTGCACTAGATGCTTCACACGGGTTCACTGCCGTGCTCGGCGAGGACTAGGCTCCGCTCTGGATGCTTCACACGGGTTCACTGCCGTGCTCTGCGAGGACCAGGATCCGCTCTGGACGTTTTCCACGGGTCAAAGAGTGACATTATCCGCGTTCCACGTGACCAGGAATTTTGCACTAGATGCTTCACACGGGTTCACTGCCGCGTTAGGCGAGGACTAGGCTCCGCTCTGGATGCTTCGCACGGGTTCACTGCCATGCTCTGCGAGGACCAGGATCCGCTCTGGACGTTTTCCACGGGGTCAAAGAGTGACATTATCCGCGTTCCACGTGACCAGGAATTTTGCACTAGATGCTTCACACGGGTTCACTGCCGCGTTAGGCGAGGACTAGGCTCCGCTCTGGATGCTTCGCACGGGTTCACTGCCATGCTCTGCGAGGACCAGGATCCGCTCTGGACGTTTTCCACGGGGTCAAAGAGTGACATTATCCGCGTTCCACGCAACCAGGAATTTTGCACTAGATGCTTCACACGGGTTCACTGCCGTGCTCGGCGAGGACTAGGCTCCGCTCTGGACGTTTTCCACGGGGTCAAAGAGTGACGTTGTCCGCGTTCCACGTAACCAGGAATTTTGCACTAGATGCTTCACACGGGTTCACTGCCGCGTTAGGCGAGGACTAGGCTCCGCTCTGGATGCTTCGCACGGGTTCACTGCCATGCTCTGCGAGGACCAGGATCCGCTCTGGACGTTTTCCACGGGGTCAAAGAGTGACATTATCCGCGTTCCACGTGACCAGGAATTTTGCACTAGATGCTTCACACGGGTCCACTGCCGCGTTAGGCGAGGACTAGGCTCCGCTCTGGATGCTTCGCACGGGTTCACTGCCATGCTCTGCGAGGACCAGGATCCGCTCTGGACGTTTTCCACGGGGTCAAAGAGTGACATTATCCGCGTTCCACGCAACCAGGAATTTTGCACTAGATGCTTCACACGGGTTCACTGCCGTGCTCGGCGAGGACTAGGCTCCGCTCTGGACGTTTTCCACGGGGTCAAAGAGTGACGTTGTCCGCGTTCCACGTAACCAGGAATTTTGCTGAATATATCCGCATTTCACGGGGTGAAGGTTTGACTGTTGGCGATATGTATACCACCGAGCCATGGAACTGGGAGTTGCCGCTGTTCCGCTTAGCTTGAAGTTGTGTCCGTTGTTACGAGACGAGTGTTGGGATGATCTCTAGGTCGCTTGTGGCCCGTCGAGATTTAGCTTCTTTCTTTGGTGAAACCTGGGGGAGGGAGGTACGTTCCCTTTTTGTTTATGCCATTGAATTGTATACAGGGTGTGATGGAACATCACCTGTAAGGCATACATTTTATTTTTATTTTATTTCTTTTTCCGCGATGCTCTATCGTTTCAGCTTTTATGTCGCGAAGGTCGCGATTGCCCCATCATTTCGGCTATTTTTCGCGGTGCCCAATCATTTCGGCTATTTATTTATTTTCTACTCGCTGCTTTTTATTGCGAGTTGCCCCATCATTTCGGCTATTTTTTATGCCTTCATTCTTACTTGCTGCTTTTTATTGCAAGTTGCCCCATCATTTCGGCTATTTTGTAGGCATGTGTGGCTTGCTAGCTTTTTCGCCGCAAGCTTGGATTTTAGACACCGATTTCGGCATCAGCACCGCTGCAACTGGGACGTTGCCAGGAGCGAATCATCATTTGCCTCTGTCGATATTGAACAAAGGTGGCTTAGTAAACAGGGTTAAGGGTCCCGTCGACCAAGGCTTTTGACTTCATGAGCCGTAAGGGTCTCACAAAGGTATTTCTCCCTACAAGTCGTGAGGATCTTGCAGGTGTATTTTCTCCTTAGGGATCGTGAGGATTCCTAAGTGTATGTTCCTCTGTAAGTCGTAAGGATCCTACAAGAGGGTTTTCTCCTTATAAGTCGAGAGGACCTACAAGGGTGGCTCATCATATGGACATATCCCCAGTCACGGGTGTGACTTCGCTGGGGAAATATGACTTCGCTGGGGAAATGTTTTTTCGCGCCCGTGGATTGTATACAAGGGTCAGTATTGAGCCTCTTGTAGGGCAATATCGAAGGTTGTGGAGGATTTTCTTAAGAACAGGTTCAGGTTTCTGTAACTTAAGACTTTCAAATCTCATGAGCCGTAAGGGTCCCATAAGAGAATTCTCCTTACGAGTCGTGAGGATCTCGTAAGTGTATTTTCTCCTTAGGAATCGTGAGGATCCCTAAGTGTGCTGCTCCTTTGCGAGTCGTAAGGATCTCACGCAGGTGGTTTCTCCTTACAAGGTCGAGAGGACTCTGTAAGTGTCTTTTAACGAGGTTGCGCCCTTTCGGGTTTTCACAAACACTCGCCGGTAGTCCTGCTGTTTTTACTCACGGAGCCCTTTCGGGTTTTCATCCGTGCCCATTTTGCTTATAGACATACCGTTTTTTTTTATTCTTTTTCACTTTTTTTTACAAGGTCGCGCCCTTTCGGGTTTTCACGAACACTTGCCGGCAGCCCTGCTGTTTTTACTCACGGAGCCCTTTCGGGTTTTCATCCGTGCCCACTTTGCTTATGGACATACCGTTTTTTTTTTATCATTTTTTATCTTCTTCTTTTTTTTTATCCATCTCGTCAACCTAAGGATGTTGCGGTAGTAGTTTAGGGACGTTTCGGTCCGTCGTTAGTTTAAGGACGTTTCGGTCCTTCGATAGTTTAAGGACGTTTCGGTCCGCCGTTAGTTTAAGGACGTTTCGGTCCGTCGCTAGTTTAAGGACGTTTCGGTCCGCCGTTGGTTTAAGGACGTTTCGGTCCGTCGCTAGTTTAAGGACGTTTCGGTCCGCCGTTAGTTTAAGGACGTTTCGGTCCGTCGTTATGGGAAGGCCGGCTGCTGCTTGTAAAGTCTGAGCCTAGGAAGATAGTGAGCGGACATAGTCGTCGTCATCTATCATTGACCCAGGCTGCGGTTTATTAAGCGTAGTATTTCTTCAAGAAGCGGCCGTTTATTGGCCTGAAAGGCCTTTCACCGTGCATGTCCATGAGTAGGTAGGCTCCACCCTGGTAGACCTTGTCTATGATGTACGGGCCTTCATAGTTTGGCTCAAATTTTCCTCGCTTGGCACGATTGGGGATCATGGGTCTTTTGACCACTAGTACGAGTTCGCCTTGGCGGAATGTCCTCGGCCGGGTCAATCTTTCGTATGAGCGCATCATCTTTGCTTTATAAGCTTCCAGATTTTGTTGCGCTATGAGCCGGGTTTCGTCGAGGGCATCAAGCTCCTCAAGCCGAAGGTGAGCATTTTCTTCGTTTGTCAGCTCGTGGTGGACTGCTACTCGTAGAGAGGGTAACTCTATCTCGAGGGGGAGCACTGCTTCCGTCCCAAATACCAACGCGTACTGCGTTGTGTTTGTGGCCGTCTTGAATGTAGTTCGATAAGCCCAAAGGGCTTCTTGCAGCCTTTAGTGCCAGTCTCTCTTATTCCTGGAAACGGTCTTTTTTATGATCTTCGTCAAGGTCTTATTGAAGGCCTCGGCCAGACCGTTAGCTCGTGGGTTGTAAACCGAAGAATATCTCCAGTCTATACTGTGCTGCTGTGCGAAGCGGCTAATCTTATGGCTTCGGTAGGCCGGCCCATTATCGGAGATAATCCGCCGTGGAGTTCCGAACCGATAGATGACGTGCGTCTTGAAGAAATGGAGTATATTCTCCGTCTTCACTTCCTTCAGTGGTACTGCTTCTGCCCATTTGGAGAAGTAATCAGTTGTTGCCAGGATAAAACGGTGTCCCCGGGATGATGCTGGCTCAATGGGGCCGACTATGTCAGTCCCCCACATTTCGAACGGCCAGCTAGCTACCGTTGGGTGCAGTGGATTCGGATGTTGGTGGATGAAGTCTCCATGGATTTGGCATGAGTGGCATTGCTTCGCATATTCGAGGCAGTCCTGGATCATCGTGGGCCAGTAGTAACCCATCCGTTTAATTTTTAACTTCATCCTTGGGCCTGCTTGGTGAGAACCGCAAAGTCCGTCATGAACTTCCTGAATGACTCTTTCTGCTTCGTCAGGTCCTAAGCATCTCAGCCATAGAGAATCAAACAATCTTTTGTATAGAATATCGTTGACGAAAGCGAAGGATAGAGCTCGTTTCATGAGCTGATGTCTTGAGGACGCTTCTTTGGGCATTCGGTGGGACTTAAAGTAGTCTATGAAGACTTCCCTGCAGTCTTCGGCCTTCTCATGGTCTTTTATTTGTAGGGTCGTCTGCTCAGTCGCTCCCTTCTCTTCGCATGATTCCGGAGATATTTCTGCCGGGGCGAGCACTCGACGGCTTGGTACTACGATTCTGACGTCATCGAGGTTCTCGTCAGCCAGTTCTTTAGCAAGTTTAGCCAACGCGTCTGCTTTGCTGTTTTCCGCGTGCGGTATGTTCTCCAGAGTATAGGAGGGAATTTGGGTCAATAGTTGTTGCACCCTTTCGCCGTACTTCACCAACTCCGGCTTGCACGTTTGGTAATCACCATTTACTTGACTAACGACCAGCTGAGAATCCCCGTATATAAGGAGGTCTTCAATTCCCATGTCGATGGCATCTCGAGGCCTGCTATCAGAGCTTCGTATTCAGCTTCATTGTTTGTCCTCGGCTCTGTTAAGGATAAGGCGAAGCGCATTATCCCTCCTTGTGGAGTTGCAAAGATGAGGCCTATCCCTGATTTGATCATTGGGATACCTCGTTTCTGTTTCTTTATGGAGGACGCTCCATCGAAATAGAGTTCCCATCGGGCACTTCCGCCGCTAATCGCATCAAATGCATGCTCGTCCGGCAAATCACAGTTCAGAGGAGAATCGACCGGTATCGGGTGCTCGGCGAGGAAGTCGGCAATGGCCTGGCCTTTCACTGCCTTGAGAGGTTGATACGTTATCGAGAACTCCATCAAGAGCAGGGCCCACTTAGCGAGTCGTCCCGTCAATATGGCTTTCGACATCAAATATTTGAGAGGGTCCACCTTCGAAATAAGACGGACTTCATGTGCTAATGCGTAATGTCTAAGCTTTGTTATTGCGAAGATCAACGCCAGGCAGTGCTTTTCAATAGGGGAATAGTTGCTTTCTGCCCCCAGCAGCACTCGACTTAAGTAGTAAAGTGCTCTTTCTTTCCCCTGATCGTTCTCTTGTGCCCATAATGCGCCTAAGGAACCTTCGAGGGCGGTCGTATAAAGAATGAGGGGTTTTCCCTTGACCGGCGCGGCCAACACCGGAGGGTTCTGTAGGTACTGCTTGATCTCGTCTAGTGCACCTTGACATTTATGATCCCAAGTGAATGGAGTTCCCTTTTTCATCAGGTGGCTGTAAGGACGGCATTTGCCCGAAAGATTAGCGATAAACCGCCGGATGTATGCGAGCTTCCCTTGGAGAGACCGCAACTGCTTGAGGGTTCTTGGCGGAGGCATTTCCATGATCGCCTTAATCTTTGACGGATCTATCTCAATACCTCGGTGTCGCACGATGAATCCCAGGAATTTGCCCGAGGAGACTCCAAACGCGCATTTGAGGGGATTCATTTTCAAATTATATTGCCGAAGGCGTCGAAATACAGTCTCCAGATGTTTTAAATGCTCTTCGTACGACATGCTCTTCACTACAAGGTCATCGATATAGCACTCGACGATGTCATGTATGAGATCGTCGAAGATCTTTGTCATGGCCCTTTGATAGGTAGCGCCAGCGTTCTTTAGACCAAAGGGCATAACCCTGTAGCAGAATATACCCAAAGGGGTCCGGAAAGCGGTGTGCTTCTGGTCTTCGGGATACATCTTTATCTGATTGTATCCTGACGAACCATCCATAAAGGAGAAAACCTCGTGAGTGGACGTGTTATCTATCATTAGCTCGGTTACTGGTACCGGGAAATCATCCTTGGGACAGGCTTTATTGAGATCCCTGAAATCCACGCATATGCGTACCGTCCCATTCTTCTTCATTACCGGGACGATATTGGCGATCCAGTCGGGATATTGGACTTCTTGGATAAATCCAGAATCGATCAGCTTCTTGACTTCGGCGTTGATGCTCATCTCAAGCTCGAGTCGCATCCTTCTTGGCGCCTGCTTGACCAGCTTGATATCTGGGGATATTGCTAATCTATGCACAGCAGTCTCCGGATCTAATCCTGGCATCTCGGAGTAGTTCCACGCGAAGCAATCTTTATGCCGTAGAAGCACGTCCTTTAACGCAGCCACCCTCTCTTCGGATAACAACTCGCTGACAAATGTCGGTCGCGGGTCGTCTGCCGATCCCAACTCAATCTTTTTGAGGTTATCTGCAGTAGTATGTATGCCATCTTCCAGTTCTTTCGGAGCGGGCGGAAATTCTGAGATCTCCTCATCATCGCTGTTCTCAAAGCACCGGGGAAGGTCATCTACGTTCTCGGGCTCTTCTCCTAATATCGTAATCGTATAACAAGTGCGAACCCGCTCCCTGGACTGAGATGGACCCGGTTCTGCTCTTGCGGCCTTGGGCTCGTGCTTTTGCGGCGGCGTTACCTTCCAGCCGTCGGATAAAGCGAATCTGCCCCGTCGGTACTGGTCCTCGACCCAGTTCTTGAAGGTGAAGCAGTCTTCGGTAGGATGTCCTATGCCTTGGTGATAAGAGCAATAACTCAGATGAGAAGCCTTGCTAGCTTGCCCAGGATGTCTAGACTCTGGAAGCGTGATCATTTGATGTTTTATAGCGAGGTTGAGCAACCTCTCCGTCTTGTCTCGGGGGAAGGAGTACGCTCGACTCATCTTCTTCATGAGGGACAAACCCGAGCCGCTTCTTGATTTATTTCCGTCTCTGCGTCGGGCCTTTCGTACGACGGATTGACGAGGATAAGCATCTTTGTCTTTTGCAGCACGTTGAGATAGACGTTGCGTCCTGGCCTTCTCGTAGATGGCCATTTCGCGGTTGTGGTCTTCCCGAGCTTTCTGACCCATTTTCCTGATAGGCTTGCCCATTCGTTCTTCAAACGACGGACTCGGCGCTTTAATCGCGGGGTCTAGTTTTGATGGGAGTTGGCATCTCCTGACAGGGCGCCCTCCTCTTCATCAAAGGTATATATAGCGTAGCTGCTGTGAGCCCGTTCCCATTTTCCGGCTCTTGCGTATCTAAGCCCGAGTGTTTCCATCTTCCCGTTGGGCAATTTGCGTTGAGTCCCGGGGACATCCCAAATCCTGTTGTAGAACCGCGCCTGCCGAACGGTCTGTTCTAAAGGTACTCCTTGGCGCTTCAATAGCTTCTTTAATCCATTTGTATAGTATCTGGGCAGACGGATGGGTTGGAGCCTGTCAAGTGTAGCATCCGCGCCATGCCAGATCTCTTTCTCTATTTTCGACTCTGAGGATCGGTAGAATAGGATCACCTTCTCACCCCTTCGCCTGGGAGGGACGTAAAATGTTCGCAGGTCCTGTACATTGTGAGCCTGAAGCGCGTCGAGATCCTTGTAGTGTTCTCGCGGTACCATGGTGATTTGCAAACTATGGTCATCGCCAGGGGGTGCTTGTATTGACAGCCGATTGGAGAACACAGCATTAACTTCATCTTCTGAATCACTTCCGAAGACCAACACGGGGGCGGGCGTCCCCAGGTTGTTGCGTTGAGATGGCCCTGCATAAACTATCTCTTCCTCTTCTTCGGTGTCGCTTCCGAAAACAGGGATGGTGGCGACGGTTTTGTTCTCCGGGTTGCGACACCTTTATGTATCCTCGAAGTCTGGCAAAAATTACTTCGCATCTTCGTATTTGCGGACTTCGTTCACGGAAAATGGGTTTAACTCACCTGTTACGGTATACTCGAAACCATCCTTAAAGTACTTCATACACTGATGTTGTGTAGAAGGGATGATATTGTACTCGTGTAGCCAAGGACGGCCGAGCAAGGCGTTGTAGCAGGTCTTGGCGTCAATGACATGGAATTTGATGTCTGTGACGAGAAGTCCAAAGCGTAATGTTAGTATCATAGATCCGAGAGTCCGTGACGATTGTGAATCGAAACCGGAGATAGTAATTTTGTCACGAGCGAGGTGTTGCACGTTCATGCAGATTTCCTTCAACACCCGAACATTAAGGAGATTGACGGAGGATCCATTATCTACCAGGATCTTGCCTATCTTGATATCATGGCAGTATCCGGAGACATATAGGGGACGGTTGTGGTCACACGTCCCGAGAAGGAGGTCTTCATCACCGAAAGTGATGTCGGCCGTATGCACTTCCTCCAGTTCATCCTTCATCTTTTCAGTGGCGAGGAAGGCTTGGAATTGCTCAGGTTCTTGTAACGCCTTAATTAGTGAGTCTCGCGCTTCTTTTGATAATAGGAGGGCATCGAGAATGCTAAGCTGAGAAGGTAGCTTCCTTAGGTGCGCGAGAATGTTATAGTCCACTTTACTCTTCCTAGGAGGGTCTTTGGCAGCCAGCTCTCTCATGATTTGGTCATCTAAAGTGATATCTTCAGTGACCTTTTCCTTTCCCTTATCCTTTCTATTTCCGGGCCCGAGATTCTTTTCTGGGAGTGTGCGATTGCGCAGCTGAATGTTCTCGCAGATCTCCGATTCCTCCTCTTTCCCCAACACGGATTCTTTGAAGAGAGGGCCCAGAGCGATTTCTTCATCAGAGTCGCTCCCAAAGGTGAGAACTTGTGACCCCCTGGCGTTTACCATGTAACAGTTGCCAGTAGCTCTGTCGTGCTCATCGACAGTACTTCTTCGCTCCCGACGGCTCTTGCGTTTCATGCGCTTGACATGTTGCCGACGAGCGACATATCCATGCCACCATATCTCAAAGGCGTCGCACTCCTCCGTGGGGTGTGAGATTTTCCGGTGATATGCGCAATAGTCAGGGTGCCTCTCCACCCCATCGTGTGTGTTTCCTTCCGAGGGTGGTAGCTTCATTCCCATTGACATGGCTTTGGCAAACCTTTTCCTCGTCTTGAATATCTTCTTGTCTACTTCGGATGCCTTTCGCTCTGGCAGGGGTAGTTCAACTCTTTCGTTCAGTTGCCCGCATTTGGCTCCTTCCGACGTGGTCATCTCACGCTCCTGGTCCGCTTTACATTTTAGACGAATCTCGTCTAGAAAAGCGTCGATCATTTCGTCTGTTGGCCATGCACGCTCTGGTACAGGCTCTGCCTCCAGCTTTTTAGTGCCAGGAGTTTTCCCATCATCGGTAAACGAGTGGGAGATTACGTTACAACTCGCCACATATCCTTCGGATTCATCCGACGAGTTTTCTCCATCATCTTCCTCTTGAAAGATGTGGTTGAGGAACTCTTGCAGCGTGACAGGAGTTCGCGCCTTTTGATTATATTCTTCCAACGCGTCGATTTGCTTCTGCAAGTTCGTGTGTTCGTTTCCAAGCTTCACGGGCTTCTTGGATTTCTTCTTCTTTTTCTTCGAAGATTTTGACGGTTGGGCGTGAGTATTTGGGCCATTATCGCGAATCTTCGTAATTGGGCAGGGCTTCAACGTTCCTTCGATAATTTGAGGTTCAAGAGGGTCCTTCCATTGGATCGCGGGGCACGCATGAAGGTCTCTCAGCATTCTTTTGGTTTTAGTTGATAGCACGACCTCCCATGGAGCTTCTTCAATAAAAGAACATGTTGCCCCCGGTGTATCCGCTTTCCTAGGAGCATGCGGCTGTGGTGGGTTTGCCTTCCACTTTTCGGACAGTACAAACTTCCCCTGGAGGTACTGGTCTTCAATCCATCCTTTGAAGACGAAGCAATCTTCAATCGGATGGCCTACCGTTTGATGGTAAGGGCAATAGTTAGGGTTATTCACCTCGGTGGGTTGCGGCGGTCGCCTTGGATTTGGCAGGTTTATAAGTCTGTTGCGTATCGCCAGCTCGAATAGCCGTTTCGTCTTGTCCCGTGGGAACGAGTAGGGACGCTTCATCTTCTCATTATAATACCGACGCCTTTCCTCCAGTTGATCTGCCGTTTTCGGGGCGTTAGGTTGCTGTTGGGCATTCGCAACAAAGGTTGCTCTTCCTTTACCCTTGTCGTTCCGAAGTTCCGACTTCGGGGGAGGTGGTCTATGACCCATCTGGTCCATCTGAGCCAACTTGTCGATTAAAGCCTGGAATTTGGTTGGCTTAAAGAACATCATAAACTGGGAGATAGTTGCGTGGGGGTCTAGGGTTCCCACGAACATGCCCACTGCGGGTGCCTCTTCAATGCGTTGTTCACATCTCAACCACAAGTTCCGCCAGCGTATAGCATACTGGACCCAGGTTTCGCCTGGTTTTACCCTGGCGTTAATCAATGCAGTTATTGGAGTACGTTCGCTGGCACTTGCGAATCGCTGAGTGAATAACAACTCCATTTCAGCGAACGTTTTGCTAGAATCGTTCGGGAGTTCCGAATACCATTCGAACGCTGTTTCTGATAAGCTGCCCACGAACTGGCGGAGCAACAGTTTATCATCACCGCCGGTGTTACCACAGTGGGCCCGGAACTGGGCGACATGTTGATGGGGGTTGCCGGTCCCCTTGTACACGTGGAATTTCGGTATCGTATAGCCTTGCGGGTATTTGATTTGGTCGTACCAGCTCGGATACGGCTGCCCCGTTTTCACGACTTGACCAGCTGTCTCAGTCGCGTGATGAACCCGGATTTGCTGGGCTATGTAGTCAGCCAAGTCAGCCTTAGAGATTGCCTCCTCCTTGGCCGTTGAGAGGGCTGGTGGTGGATTTGACGTTTCTCCTCGGTCGTCTTCAAGAACGATTGGGGGATCCTCGGCGGGTAAGTCCTGCTGGATCATCATTCCTATCATATCTTGGAAGAGAAGGCCCATACGTTGTATGTTGGCCGCTTGTTCAGCAGCCTCTTTGTCCTTTTTCTCCAGTGTCCGGCGAAGGAATTCAGCGTCGGTTTCTTCCTCTCGGCGTGCGTCTGAGGACGTTTCTGGGTTTTCTTTTGGCCCGGTAAGCGCGGCCATAGCATTCATCATTTCCTGAAGCTTTTGTTGCTGCTCCTGGGCCTTCGTCACGGATCGGGTTAGCGGTCGGTGGCCCGTAGAAGTGCGGCTTTCCTCTTTTCCAGAGGCCATGTAAACAGTGTGCACCACCATGCCCCCAGACTTAGGGCATCTGGGCTTAGTGCTTTTAGCCGTCGTTGCATGCTGTGGGGTCTTCTCTGGCCTCCTCCTTTTATGAGTCAGTTGATCAACAGCCTTTTGGGGTTTAGCCTGGTGACCATCTTCCGGTTGGATTTTCAGCTTCTTGTGCTGGCGGGAGAAGTTTGGATCGATGATCGAGTCTCGGGCCTGCCGCCAAACTTTATAGATTTTGGAAGATAGCCGTTGAGGAGATCGGGGCTGTTCGGGTTTTATTTCCACAACCCTTTTTAATGGGGGAGGAGACCTCTTCAGCACTGCAGTAGCAGAATTCCTTCGCACCTTATTTAGCATTTCGAAGCTGTTCCCAGTTGGAACAGCAGCATTAACTTCTGCCACCGGGGCCGATGGAGTCAACCCGGAGGGGGAGTTGCCCCCAGCCTTCCTTACTCGGCGCCAATGGCAACGTCGAGCGTGTCGAGCGGACGGCGTAGGGTCAGCGGTAAGAATGGTTTCGTCTTGCCCCCTGTCTGGGTGGGGGTCACCGTTGGTGTTAGCCTGTCAACGACCGACGTCCTTTGGGCAGCAGGAGCGGGAGCTGGAGCCGTCAATCTTGTAAAGACCGACCTTTTGGCCGGAGAAGCCGCCTTGACGATTTCGGGAGCAGGAGCAGCCACTTTCTTAGAAGCAGCCTTCTCTGAGATTGTAGGCCCCATGATGGGTTTGCAGGATTTCTGGCCCAATCTAGAGAAGACCGAGGCGTTGACGTCGGGCGACTCGTTGAGAGGAGCCGCGACAGGGGTGAGACGATCAAAGACCGACTTCTTGAGAGCTTCCGTTGTCAGCACTGGAGCGGTGCAGTTTGTCGGCGGGAGCATGGTCCCGAAGAACAATCCTGTGGTGGCGCGAGTGACCTGTTCCACGGGCATTGTGAATAGCGAAGCAGCTTGGGGTCCGTAGGCTATACCTCCTGGCGAGGCAGAGCGTTGGTTGCAATTGCAGTCTGAGCAGTTGGAGAATTTCACGGAAGTAGAAGCCATCGATCCTTTGCTTTCTGCAATAAGCGAGACGCCAATTCTTAGTATCTTGAAACCCAAGGGCAACCATTAGCGAACCGCGATTGGTTCGCGAATCACGACACACGAAGTGTGGAGTGGAAAGAGGAAAAGGTCCCACCGGGCGTGCCAGAATCCGTTCCCCTCCGAAAGACGGCGCGACATGACGTCTCGCCTGAGGTTCGGGGCAGATGCTAATTGGTGCTATCCGTCCACCTCTCCGAAGATGCCAAGTTGATTTATGGCACCATGTATCGAAGGTTTAGACGGATGCGTCCGATGTAGCAGACTTCGTCAGATTCCCCCTCGTTTGAGGGGTTTTTGATTGTGGGGACGCTCTTCCCTGCAGGCGCAAGCCCCTGCAGTTAATTACGCTGCCGCATTGCGGTAACAACTTTCTCCTTCTCCAGATGGTCACTTCGTGTCGTGGGTGTTTGTTTTGTATTTTGTTGCCCGTGGATTGTTTACGGAGACTAAGCTATGTCGTCGCCCGTAGGGCGTGGACTAGTCCAAATCCGTATTATCTTAGATTCGGGTTTGGGGGTTTGGTTTGAGGATACGTCAGCCATACTTGAGGCTAAGATCCACTCAAACGTTTGTTAAGGATACGTTAGTCTCACTTTAAGACTAAGATCAACTTAATGGGATCGTTTAGATCCGACAAAAGAGCGTTTGGGCTCTAATGTTCCAATTTAGGGACATAGTGGTCCATCGTATGTATGGCCGTCGGGACCCGTTACCTCTCTGACGACGTTGAAGGATTACAACGACGGATGTCAGAGGAGCTCAGAGATGTACCCTCGAGCCAGAGTTAATTGGGGGGATTCATAGTCCAGTATGTTTGAAGGTTTAAGGATACGTTAGCCATCTTTGAGGCTAAGATCAACTTAAACGGGACCGTTTAGATACGACAAAAGAGCATGCGGGGCTCTATTGTTCTAGTTTAAGGACATTGCGGTCCATGGGTAGTTTAAGGACGTTGCGGTCCATGGGTAGTTTAAGAACATTGCGGTCCATTGTTAGTTTTAAGACATCTCGGTCAAGGTTAAGGACGCCGTAGTCCATGGGTTTAAGGACCCCACAGTCCATTGTTAGTTTTAAGACATCTCGGTCAAGGTTAAGGACGTCGTAGTCCATGGGTTTAAGGACCCCACAGTCCGGTATGTGCTCTGGATGCTTCACACGGGTTCACTGCCGTGCTCTGCGAGGACCAGGCTCCGCTCTGGACGTTTTCCACGGGGTCAAAGAGTGACATCATCCGCGTTCCACGTAACCAGGAATTTTGCATTAAACACGGGTTTAAGGACCCCACAGCCCGTATCGATGTGTGGTCGTCGGGACCCGTCACCTCTTTGAAGACATTGAGGGATTACAATGCCAAGTATCAAAGGAGTGAAGAGATGTACCCTAGAACCGGAGTGGATTAAATAGTCCTTGGCCCAATTTGGGATCAAAACGAATTAATTATGTTATGAGCCCATTGGCCCAGTTAATCATAAATTGAGGATTTATGGCCACCTTGGGCTAAGTCCAATCAGGAGAGGCTTTGCCTCCATCCATTTAGGCCAATTGGGCCAAAGCCTAGTGTTAAACACTACAGAGCAGTCAGTGTTGAACACTGGGAATGAGGTTGACAAGTTAGTGTTTAACACTAAGAGATAATTGGTGTTAAACACCAGCAACAAGGCTTTTTGAATTAGTGTTAAAAACTAAAACAGATCAGTATTGAACACTGCAAATAAAGCTTTTTGATTAGTGTTGAACACTAAGGCCCAGCAGTGTTTTAACACTGGGTTCGAGAGTTTCAATTTAGTGTTGAACACTAAGGCAAGAGGGGTCATGTGGCAGCACGTGAGAGCGCCCTCCCTTCATTTGTTCTGCTGAGATTATCGCGTCTTTCAGAGCATCACGTGCCATCACGTGATGGGCATTCAAATGCCTATGTATTAGAACTTCTGCCGAGGGTCACGTGGGTCACGTGGGGTGCTGCCTTAAAGGGGCTTTCTGTAGATCTCTTGGGGGGGTCACGTGGTGACACGTGACCCTGCCTCTATGTATGTTGTTTTTAGAGGATCTGTTAATCTTTTCCAGGAATCAAGTTCCTCGTAGGGTTAAACCCTGACAGTAATTTCAGAGGAATTAAATTCCTACTTCCTTTTGAAGGTTTATATTCTGAATAGAGTTGAAGTCTGAATTTTCCGTAGGAATTAAATTCCTCATATATGTGAAGAACTGAATAGGGTTAAACCCTAATAAAAGCTTTTTAGGGAATTAGAACTTCCATCCTCTGTTAAATTATGATTAAAGGAATTAAATTCCCGCTGTTTCAACAGAACTAGGTTCTTAATTAGGGTTAAACCCTGTCTCTTCTTGTTCTGAAGGAATTAAATTCCCATGATACAGGGTCAAGCCCTAATTTTATTTTAAAGGAATTAAATTCCTATAGTTCTGTGAGAATTAAATTCTCGTGCTTGCATTCCCTCTCTATGTTTTGGATCTGCATGGCAGGATCTCAACCCATTGAGAATTAAATTCTCAACCTCAAGGGGAGATGTGCACTTTGCAGATCCTCTATCAAAGAGAGAAGAAGTATGTTCTTCTGTTTTATGTATCAGAGTTAAACTCTGTTGAGAATTAAATTCTCTTTTTTCTTTCAAGGAGCTTTTCCCTTTCTTACCTAGGGTTTTTGCAGAAGATCCAAGTTTCTCCAAGTATCGAAGCTCTCTTCCTTTTCTTTTTCTCTCCCTGTCTCTGTATATATTTTCTCTGTGTCTCTTGGCTCCTATTTATAGGAGAAGCAGCCGAATCAATCAGTTTTTGACGAATCTTCATGAGAGATTTAATTTGCATCCATCATTCGTTTTGGACCTTTGGATTATTAGGTGAATTTTATTCACTACTGGATTTCAAATCCAGGGATTCCCCTTTGTTATTTCGGTTAGATTTAAAGGGGAAATCTTTCCAAACCCGAGATTTTCGCATAGATAGATCACCTCTGAATCTTCAATTCGATTGGTTCCAGATAATCGCTTTCCTTTGGAAAGATTTGAATTTCTTTCAGAATTTAATTCTGTTGACAAAATGGGCTTTGAAAGCCGGTCACGTGTGACCACGTGACCCATGGTCACGTGTGAGCACGTGACCCCCTTTGGAATGAGCCTTCTTCTTTCCTTTTGCGCTGTCTTCTGGTTGTTGCTTAACCGTCACGTGCCACCACGTGACCCCTGGTCACGTGTGAGCACGTGACCCTGATCTGGACTATTTTTCCTTGACTTGATCAGGGAACCGATGTGCCTTTGAATCCGCTTTAAAATGTCACGTGCCAACACGTGACCCTGGTCACGTGGGAGCACGTGACCCTTTCTTAAGCCCTTTTTCTTTGATGTAGTCAGGAAGCTGAACTTGCTTTGCCGGTACTTTTGGGTGTCACGTGCCAACACGTGACTGCTGGTCACGTGTAAGCACGTGACCCTCTTCTGAAGCTTTTTCCATAAGCTTTCCTGATTTTAAATCAGGAAACAGCCCCACTTACACAAATCATGATTCTTGTGTGTCTGCTTGTGCTAGGCTGTCCCACCATGGTTCATGCATCAAAAGATTTAGTTCACACATGCATCATGTTGGACCATTCATGATAAAAATGTGTACACATGAATTGTTTTGCAAAATCTTCTGGTATAATGATCGGTATTCCGTTCTGGTTGCATTGTCGGCTCACAAATGCCATATCCGTGCATTTGAATGTGTTTCCAGTATTTTGTCATGAATACATGTAATCTGTACTTATTGAGCAGACACGGATTAATAGTATCGATATATCACAAAAATGATAATGAATGAGCGGTATTGAAATGCAGTTTTTCGTGATGAACAAATACCCCCAAACTTATCTTTTGCTCGTCCCGAGCAAAACAAAATTCTAACCTCACTTTCGCAGAGAACGCGATTGCACCGAGCTCGTGCAACAAGCCGTTAAATCTCTAGGTGTCCCTAGTAGGAGGAGTTTTGTCTGCTAAGGGTTTTCAGCGGATTACACCAGCAAAATCCCGTCAAGCTGGTTTTGTAAAATAATCGTCGATTCTAACCGTAGGGTTTAGTTTCAAAACAAAAAATTCTATCATCCTACGTTAGAAATATTGAACCTTTATTTTTCATACCTCACTTCTTATTTAACTTAAAATTTTAAACGTCTTTATGTGCGTTGTAAATAGCGTCGTTACGTTTCAAAAAGATCGATTAGAGTTATCATGTCATAAAATAAAGACCGGATAAAACTTCAAAAGGATCATACAAATTTATAAAGAGTTAAGTTTTCCTCAAGTTTTGTTTTCCGGCTAAGTTTCAAATTCGGAATTTCTAACTTCCTTAAAATAAAATTAGGTCTTATTCGTCACTCCACCTTTTACTTGTTTTTGTTTCATACACACCTTTATGAACGTGCATTAGTCTTTATCATCAAGTAAAACCTTCATATCTCAGTTTAAAATTACTTTTATAAAAACCTGTCTTTAGTCAAAATTATTCTCACACAAAGAACCGTCAGGGATTTTAATTCGGAGAGAACACTTACTTGACATTATTTTAAATTGGACTTTCTAGGCTTCTTACCGAGCTTTGGGCCAATGCACCCAAACCAGTTGGTTTTAGGGCATTAGGTGTAGAGTCACCCCGGCGGACTTAATTACCCAAGTTACTTAGGCCCTAAAACAAAAGACTCATTTTAGCATGAAAATTATAACAATTTAATGTGAACGGAGATATAACCAGTTGTTCAATTCTTTTCAAGGTAACAGATGTGTTTGTGTAGATAAGTTGTGTAATCACTCCGGTCAAATTCCAAATGGGTTATTTTTTAGACTTAGTTCTTATTAAGGTTTCAATAATATCGCTTCATATCCACTTCACTTTATAAACTATTTTTGATATTACTTATTTCAGAACAAAGTTATTTGATTCGAAAAAAATAGTTTATTAATTTAAAAGTTTTAAGACATATCAGACTTGTCATCTAATTTTCAAAATTCACGACACGTGTAATGCGATACAAAGACGTATATTAGTTACGGTTAAACTCAAAAGAAAGTTATCTTTCAGGTTTTCAAAATCTAAGAATAGGTTTTAGTTGGTCTTATCTTATCAAACTAAACCGTAGGTATTTCGAATCTAAGTTCCCCCACCAGCTAACTTGACGCCAAAGTTTTTTATGCCTTAGAAATTTTCTGATTTTTATTGGATTTTGAATATGTATGCAAATGCAGAATATACAAATGAATGCAAAAGATAGAGATGCTTACCGAGCACACCCCCAAACTTAAACTTGACAGTGTCCTCATTGTCATGCTATACCAAGAGGGTCCAAAATTGTTGAGGGGTCAAAATTGTCGGTTCTCTCTTTTTTTGTGTTTTCTTTTTTTTTTATAAAAGGAAAAGAAAACAAAATATATACACAAAAAGCCCCCCAAACTTAAGTGAAACAGTATTTTCCCTGTTAAGCGTTGAAGCTTAAAGTTGGGGGAGTTTACAGTTTCAATCTATATAAGGCCTTACATAGGCCAAAAGTTAACACCAACCATTCAAAAATGTTATCGTGATTTGCGCATGGTTGGTGGAAAAATGCGTAGAGAAGAGAAATGAAGGATACGCGAGACCGTATATGGATGGAAGTGGTATACGATCCCGGAATATGAGGAGATGAACGGAAGGGAGAAAGAAACGGAGTGTGAACTTAAGGTTGAAAATTGATTGAGTAATTTAGTACAGTCTGTAATGATTTGAAATTGGAGATTTCTAACTGTACTAAATTATCGATACATTGAGAGAAGGGGTCAAACCGCTCAAGATTCGCAAGAACACATAGGCTCGAACTTGGTGAACCAGATGAAGGTATCAAGTGGTCTTGTTGTATGGAAACGATGAGAACGATGGAGGGAAGTAATTGAGGAATGGTATCAGTTCGAAGCACAGGAGGATATTCACAGTCAATGGAGGGGACATGATGAATCGGAAAATCTGACTCATCCAATAAAACGTGTTTATCCTCAAAGATTTCCTCTAAATTCACCTCAAAATCAAGATCATCCATGCAATTGATCAAATCATTATCAATAACCTCAAGATGTAAATGGGGTTCAGGAGAAACATTTAAAGGTTCAGGATGATGTCCACATGGTTCTGAAAAAAGTGTTGAATTAGTGAGAAAAACCCACCCAAATTTGTTGGCTCATCATCAAAATCATCCCCTATATCGATATCCTCAATCAAGTCAAATATAAAGTTCTCACACATCTCAACAAAAGCATGGTTTTCAATCGATCGGGTTTGTAGAGATCAAAGGAAGTGGCATTGGTTTCACTAGAAAGGGACCCTTCACAATCGGGTAAATCAAATACTATGTAGTCGCACAACTCATTAAACATTCTATCTTCAATTGGTGAATCAGTTGGGATACTTGATAGAATTTCGGAACCGGAGTTGTGGAATTCAATTGGGAATGGGTAGGTTTGATTTTGAAGGGTGGATTGCGTACTTTCACTACTCAAATCATCAAATTGTTCAATTGCCACATTATACATGGGAAAATTTTGAGCTAGTTGGGAGCTAACTGCCGGTTCATAAGGTTGTATGAGTGTGGTCATGGATGCTTTCAATTCCTCCATGTGCCAGCATGAAACTACCCGAAATTCTTCCAATATTCTCTTAAGACTAAACATGCGTTGTGAAGGGGTTTCGATGAAAGATTCAAATTCGTTTGGATATGCGAAACTCCTAAATTGATGTTTAGAAGTGTCATGCCTCACTTCCCAGTAGACGGAAACGGTGACGTGGCAGGCCACAACGTATTTACTAAGAAATAAATACGTTAAGCGTAATTAAGTAATATATAAAATGAACAAGAATAACAAGAGTATTAAAATAAAACATCAACTTTCTTTGCATTCATCTTTACATACAACTATTTGAAAATGAAAAGATACAATGATATAAAGCAGTGCATAAACAATAGCATACAAAAAAGTAAGTACAAGGAACTAGAAGTTAGGCTGTGCCGCAAGCTGGTCCAAGTCTTCCTAGTTCGGCTCGATCTCCTGAGAGTCCGGTCCTCCTGACGAACATTCCAAAGAAAGAAATAGAAGGAATGTCGTCGGCAAACTAACGCTCGGTAAGTCCCAAAAGAAGAAAGAGAATACAATAAGTAATGTGAAATGAACAGGTAAGTTGTGTATGATTGATTTCCGGTATATGATAATTAATCTAACTTGGTTGTTTGTAGTTTGGTAAAGAAGGTATTCATGTATACGAGAGGAGTCCATCTAACTTGGTTGTTTGTAGGTTGGATCTGCAAATCAAACACTGTCCGTTGGCACGGCGACAATCCTTCTGGGTGTGTCCATCCCTGTGGCAGTAGTCGCAGACTAAGGCATTACTCTGTGGACGATGCTGGGGCACGAATGGACGCTTCATCTGCGTCGTCCCTGATCTATGGATTGGTATAACCCCTCGGGATGATGTGTGAGTACGCGGCGGAACTACTGAGGGCCTCCTATCACTCGAGCTGGGGCCTCTAAATTTATTGATTAGCTTCTCCTGAATTCGTGTAGCGTTGAGCACCTGCGCGAAAGTCTGCAACTCGAGTGACACAATCAACTACTGTAGCTCAAAGTCAAGTCCCTATAAGAAATGCCTGGCCCTGGTAGCCTCTAAAGCGACCATATACGAAGTGAATCGGCTCAGACGGTTGAATTCTGCCGCATACATGTCCACGGAACGACCATTCTGCTTCAGTAAGATAAATCTTTCTTCTATCTCTGCCTTGACGGTAGGAGGAAAATAGTGGTCCAACAAACACTCTTTGAACTTGCTCCACTCGATCGGCCCATCGAGTCTGCTCTCTTCGACTGACCACCAAGTACGGGCTTCGTCCTCCAACTGGATCTTTATCACATTCACCTTCTCTTCATCAGGTACCCGTGCGGCCGTCAGTAGGTTCTCCACATTGACCAGCCATTGTTCGGCCTCGAGAGGTTCGGCTAGTCCGGAAAACACAGCTGGGTGTAACCTCCGGAAATCCGACACGGTGCCAGTCCTGGCAGAAGTAGCTGGTGAAGTGGTGCCCTCGGGGGCGGTAATGAGAGCGGAGTATCCCCCTATTGCAGAAATTTCCCTGAGTCCCTCGGCGAGTAGGTCCGTCTTTCTCTCTTGGGCTTCCGCGAGAGTCGTCAGTGCATTCAAGATCCTCTTGGTGCGATCCTGACAACTAGAGTCTGAGGAGTGGTTGTTCGGGGACGTCATGTCGCTGGAAGATAGATGAACATATATGATTAGATACAAGGGTGAAGGTGAGTGATGGTGAAGTGAAAATAATATAATAAAGTGTAGTTAATGTTATCTCTTAATACTTCAAGCCTGGCGCTCCGATACCAACCAAACCATGTCACGCCCCGCTTCCCAAAATACGGAATACGGGAGACGACTAGGCCAGCCATGCTCCTACGGTCACGGAATAATTCTGCCGTAGTCACACTTCGGCTTCTAGCATCACATGGTAATCAGTAATCACAGTACGGAAGTAAAGGAAACAGAACGAAAGAAAAGAAACTACTAACCAAGTGCGAATACAAGGCGATTTATGGAAAGCAGTAAAAAGTACTGGAAGCACGACCGTCTAAATCTCTGCGAGCTCGAAGGATAGGTCTGACTCCTGAACTGGTTCTTCTCCAAGGTTCGAGCATGCACACTCAGGTCGTCAGGGCGACACCATAGAAATATATTATAATAATAACAACGAGGCAAGGAAAATAAAGTAAAAATGGTGGAGACAATAAATGCAGGTAATCAGTATGTCATTAAACAATGCAATGAATAATTATGTCTCTATCGGTCTCTAAGTCACTTTTGAAATCGAGTCGTGGAAAAGAATGAACATGTTTAACGAGGGTCTCGTACGTACCTGAGACTACGGTCCGCTGTTGCCCGGGACAACACTGTCAGGCGGACCGCTAGGTCCAAACCTAATATATATGAGTCGTTGTTTGAATGATCATTCTCTAAATCACTGACCTCGCTAAACACAAGTTCCTTTCCACTTCGATTTACTCCTTTTTCTCCATGTTTCAGTATCTATGAGCATGGGCTAGCCGTGTACAAGTACGCACTAATAACACTGTTTTATTCACTTTTCACTGCATCATTCACTATCACGGATCATTCACTTTTCACTGTCGTACTTAACACAACCAAACCAATACTATTCACGTTCGACAATGTATTATACACTGAAGATTAATAGGGACGCTCACTATCGCTAGAGGTATTACAGTCGGTTAAATTGTGAATCATGCCGCTAAACAATTTATATGCAATACAAGTCATTATGCGTCTCGTGAACTTATAAAAATCGCATTAAATTATACGTACAGAATTAAGTAAAATGATGCAAAAGAAGTAACAAGTAAACTCAGTCGGCAGATCAACGAAATTAGTTTTAAGTCAATCGGGTTTCGGGTTCATGAATTACAGTTGTTTCATTTTAAGTGTTCTCTGCTGGAAATTCAGTTCCTGAACTGAAAGTCCATTTTGTAACACATTTTCACCCTGTTGGGATCAAAATTAGGAACGCTATAGTTGAACAATATTTAGGTTTATCAGTTAGGTTTCCAACGAACCAGACGGATAGATAATATCTATAGTGTACTGGGAGTTATACATTGTACAACATTGGGTTATACGTTCTGTCCTTGCTTGGGACTGCTGTATGTACTGATGATTTAAATTACAATTAAAATAGTAAACGATAGTAAAAATGAATGAAACTACTTCAAATAGTTAGATAACAGATTTATCTTCTCTACGGTATAGGGTTCCGCATAATACCATTTTCACACAGAAACATGAGAGCTTTTCAAATCGGGTATCAACAAGTAGTGCTGCTCTGGACTGCAGTCCGGAACAATAAATCTATTCAGTTTTCACTATTTAAACCACATGATATTCTATAACCGTATACATGGATTCATAGATTATTCAGTTCTCTTCACAACGAGCCTAAGCACACCATGATCCGATTTTTATATAATTTATTATGAAGTTAACGAGGCTGCATGATCAGAAAATTCAGTTTTGATGATGCATCCTGAGTGCATCATATCATGTTTGGAACTTCGATATTTTAACACCAATTTTATACACATTACCAGATAACAGTACATGGATCTTTTAATCACAAATTTGGGGAATTTCAAACGAGGGTTTGGTTCAAGACATTTGATCGAGAACGTAGTATACACATGAAACTATCGATCGGAACTTCGAGTTTCGTCTAATCAATTCAAACGGGATTTGATCCCCCGATCCCTACATGTATTAACCCCGAGTTTTAGACACGATTCCAAATGATCACGCATAACTCCAAACAATTACAGGTCGTAGTAGAAAACTAGTTAGTAACAATACGACACACACACACACACAATTTCAATTGTCACATTTGTATCTAATTGAAATTAAAGAATACCAATTTCAATTGTCTATTCCATTTCAATTGTCTCCTACGTTCAAGATAAAGATATAGCATGATAAGCAAGTAGGAGATACTTGCCTGCGATGACTCGATAATGAAGACGATGATGGCGGCGACCCACGACGACGGTACACACACGGCTCCACACGGCTAGGATTCAGGCTTGGCCTCGGCGATGGAGACGGGTTGCTGGGCAGAGTCGCAGCTAATCGGCAGTGGGGGATGAGGCTCTGGAGGAGAGGAAGCTCGGGGTAGACATTGGCGTTGTGTGTTGAAGGAGGAGCTGGGGTCGATGGAGGGGTTGTGCGGTGGTCGGAGGTGGCCCGTGAGTGGTAGGGGATGCGGGAAGTAGAGGAGCTCGAGGGTTGTTGATGGAGGTGGGTCACGGTGGCGGGAAGGAGGTGCATGGATTTGCTCGGGTTTTACAACGGAGGAGAGAGATGTGAGACGAGGTCGAGCTCGGTGGTGGGATGAGGTACTGAAAGGAGGAGGTAAGGGGACTTGGGGTCGCGGATTGCAGAGGAGGTGGAGTTTTGTAGGGAGAGACGAGGTCGAGGGTGAATGAGGTTTGCGGTCGTGGGCGAGGAGCGGGAGACGTGGGGGAAGTGGCCGTTGAGGAAGTGAGCGGGGCGTGTGTCGTAGGGGCGTGGGTCCAAGGAGTGGGCACGGGCACGAGCACGAGAAGCGGTTGCGAGGGGAAGTGGTGGGAAAAAGGAGAGGAGGGAGGAAGAAGGGGAAACGGGTGCGGGTCGAGTCGGGTCTGGTATGGGTCGGGTCTGGTATGGGTTCGGATTTATAGTTTTAGGTAATAGTTTGAGAATAAGAAGTATATAAAAATGTATATAAAATGGAAAAATTCAAGGAAAATTTGAAAAGAAAAAAATACGGAAATTTTTTATATACGAAACTGGGGATTTATATCCTTCATAAAATAAGGCTTTTTATCCTTCCTATGAATCGCCTTCTTCAAATTGTTTTGAATTAAAATGGAAACCATACGGACTTACCACAAACTAAAACTCATATTTTCATCAAACTTCTCAATATCGAATTTCTTGATTGTCAGAGACATAATGTGGGATCAAATCAAAATATATTCAGTACTAACGAATCCTAGAACTTCAAAATCATGATCTAAGAAAGTGGGGAAGAGAACATAGTTGTCGTTACCCACCGTTAACTTATATTGCAAAATTAAAGACCTAATAGTTCAATCAAAAAATTTCACAAACAACGCAACAAAAACTCTGATACCAGTTTGTTGCGAATAAGGCAATCACAAAGCACAAAACAATCGATATAAAGAAGAGTATCAAATCACAGACAGGATAGAAATATGAATACTAACCACAAAACAAATAGACGAAAACGAAACTTTATTAATCATCAAATTCAAAGTACAAATCGATGGAGAATACAAATTCCTCTCAAAACCCTTGCTCTCTCAAAATAACAATAAGCTATCACCAAATAATCAAATTGCTATCTCTAAAAGGCTTCATTCTAGGGTTGCATCAAACTTTCTTATTTATAGCATACAAAAGATATTCCTTAAAAACTAATTTCCTAACTTAGGAAATCTGCACTCGGCTCGGCGGCAGACGTCTGTCCCAGAGATCCTTCATACAGCTTAGTGTCTATATCGATGAGGCGTGCTTCTCGGTATAGATACATCGTGGACCTAATCGACATCCTTTGCATAACTTTGGGTCCCACGGTCCAATCTCTCTCTATCTGATCAGTAATTGACGGATGTCGGATCACGTCAAAATGTTACCTTCCGTAGATCTGCTGTTGGCGATGATGGACGGCTGAGATTTGAGTTGGAGGGCTGGCTCCTGAAGCGTGTGGATCTCAATGGGTTTGAGATTGTTGAGACCGAGCTACCTGCAAGGAAGTCCTGGGGTGGTTGTACCACCGAGGACCATCCGACGATCAAGTTAGACCGGATATCCGAGCAGAGTAACGGCTTAGTGAGGAGAAAAAGACTTACTTTAACCGTTCGAAGGAGGGGTTTAAATAGTGGTGGCAGCAGGCAGGCAGGTGCGGGAATCGCGCCGGCCGTTACGCTCCCGGCGTCATGCCCGCGTGATAGGCGGGATCTCCCATTAATGGTGAGAAAGGCTCGTTAATGGGGGATCATGATAGCGTGGAACGCGGGATGTGGCCGGCGGATATCTCGCGTATGGCAAGATTCGCGGAGGTAAGGCGGATGCGCCTGCTGTCAGTGCCGTTGGTCGGTCGATGGGACTGAGGAAGATAAGCTCGGCGGGGGCTCGGGGACGAGCGAGAGGCTGAGCTATCTTGGTTTTGCTAGTGCCCGGAGGCGAGCTGAGAGGGCCGAGGAGGCCAATTATGCAGGGGGCTCGGAGGTGAGCCAGCGGTTGTTTGTAGGACGGGCATAGGAGTGGTCTGGTCGGCCACTGCAGGTCCTTGCTTGCAAGCTTCAGGACACGTCATCTGCCACGTGTCATGATCTGGGAGGTCATCGATATTGAGCATCATCATTAGCCCCCACTCTCGTCCTGACCTGCTCATGGGTCGGGTCGAGAGTGGTCAGCCAGGTCATTCGAGATGAGCTCCTTTTTGAAGACATCGTCGGGGCATGCTTCCGGGCAGTCTGTTGTATTCTCTCAATGTTGTCAGCGAATCAGGGGTCAGATCATCCATTAAAGAGGAAGCGCCGGATCGTGCGTACGTTCACAGATGCGACAGCACACGTGTCGGGCCCTGATTGGCTGACACGACGGGCCGCAGGTTTCCCGCGCCCGATGGGGTGCGGCCAATGTACGCATGACATGTGGAGCGATGGAGGCCGTCGAATGCGAAGAGTTGTTTTGGCGAAAGATGATCGTCGTCGTTGGTTGTGTATGCTGGTGGCTATAAAATAGAGATGGGTCCCCCATCAGGGCCCATACCTCTTCAGAATTTTCCTCGTCCTTAGTCTTGACAGCTCGGTGCTCTCCTCTTTTAGGTCGGGATTTCCGCGTTTTGTCTTCCGAGGGCTCATCCGTTCCATCAGGTTAGATGTCTTCTTCAGAAGAGTCTGTAGATGTAGTTCGGGTAGAGTCCGGAGAGCCCTCTGTAGATTCTTCCTTTTTTTATTCTTCTTCTTCTTCTCCTTCTTCCTCTGAGTCGGAGTCCTCCCGGGGAGTTAGGGTCAGATCCTCTTCCCGGGGTCACGCGACGGGGACGGTTCCCAGAGCGGAGGTCGCGGATGCACCTAGCATGTCATCCACGGTGAGGTATGAAGACGAGCTTGCCACCGTTCGGACTCGTTTCCATATTTCTCCCGGCTACACGCTGCGTTTGGATGAGGAAGGGGAGAGGGCAGATCAGGCACGAGGCAAGGAGATTGCCCTGTATCTGGAAGCTTTTGGGGCTGGAATGTGCCTGCCCTTCTCTCCCGAGGTTGTTAGAGCGCTAAATCATTTCGGGTTAGCCCTGGGCCAGCTAGTGCCGAACTCCTGGAGGATTCTCCTTGGGTTCCTGGTCCGTTTAAAGTTGCAGCCGATCCCTTTCAGGCTAGCTACCCTTGCCTCTTCTCTCTGCTACAAAGGTCACCCCGGCACTCACGCGGGCTAGCCGAGGTGGGTTTACATCTCTTTTAGGAAACAACGGGGAAGTGCTGCCAGGTCGGGAGTCATTGTCGTACCTTCTTCCATCCACGATTGGAAGAAGAAGTTTTTCTTTGTTGGGCCACCAGAGGGTGAGGACTGCCCCGTGCCCACCCAGTAGTCTAGGGATAGGTGTCGGCGGGAGAGTCAGTCTATCGATCCCGACGCGGTGAAAGTGGCGGAGTAGGAACCCATTCCCCGGGCTGATGTTCTGCTTTCTGAGTGGGTTCTTAGTTGGGCTGGGCTCAGCCCCGCCCAGTTCGCCGATAAGTTAGGATTTTACAGGCGATCTGTTAGACTTGCGCTTATTTTCATTTCCACTTGTGTTGCTGACTCCATTATACCTTGTCTTGTGCAGATCCCATGGAGCTGAGCAAACTTCGAGCGGCCATGCACGAGCAGAAGAAAGGATCGAGGGCCGGAGGTGCCAGCTCCTTCCGTCCGACATCAGCCCCGGCTCCCCCGACAGCCGCTCCACCCAAGCGATCGAGTGCGGCCCGTGCCCCGGAGCCCAGCCAGGCGCCGAGCCGAAAGCGGGCTCGGGAGCAAGAGGCCCGGGCTTCGGAGACAGGGACTGGCTCCCCGGAGTCGTCTCTCAAGAGGTTCCACCGAACGGTTCCGCGCACCCCGGCCTCCCCGATCTTGGTAGACGAGGGGGACCTCCGCTTTGAGGTGCCCTTTGGGCTCTCCGTTGCTGACAGCTTGCTGATAGAGATGGAGAGGTCGGCCGGGGCCAAAATCCCTCGGGGGACTCTCAGGGCGCAAATGGCGTCCATCGCACAAGAGGCCGTGCAGATTAGCGCTCGCACCTTGCTTGGTTCTTCACTCAGTGTCTTAGCATCCGTGAGATTTGGTGCCTCCCTTTTCCTTCTAACCCCCTTCTGATTTCTTTAGGTCCTCCAGCACGTCGCCCTCGTCATCCAGATGGAGGACGAGGAAATTGCCCCGGCGATGCGAGCCGCGGGCGAGTTCTCCTCGCTGGAGGAAAGCTCAAAGTTAGAGCCGGAGGCTGCGATGGCGAGGGTCGCTGCCCTTGAGGACGAGGCGGTGGCTGTGAAGCAGGAGATGGCGGCTGGGAAGCAGGAGGTTGCCCGGCACCGTGAGGCCGCCCGGGCCGCCGAGGCCAGCTTCAGGACTCCAAGGTGCTCGTCGGCACCCTAAAGAAGTCGGCGAGCACCCTCTGGAAGGAGCTGGAGGCCGGGATAGAGGGGACGAAGCGAGCCGAGCTCAGGGCGTAGAAGGCGGTGGAGAACTAAAAGAAGTCGGAACATTTTTACACCGACCTAGCCGAAGCCTCTACCCTCATATGGCACGATGCCCTTGACGCCGTTAAGGCTCGGATGCCGGAGTTCCCTGATGAAGAGCTCCAAAACGAATTCCCTCGTGGGGATGACGCGCAGGGGAATACACCTAGAAGCGCTGCCGGGGACGAGGTTCCCGGTGATGGCGGCGCCGAGGCTCCTGCGAAGGGCGTCGATCCTCAAGACGCGGCCCCAGTTATGGCGGACAATGAGCTCCCCGGGGTTGCGCCCGGCCCTGAGGCCTGAAACCCCTCGTCTTCTTATTTCTTTTCTTTTGTTCTGAAATTCTGTAAGCCTCCGGGCAATTTGGCAAGGCTGGGGAGCCCACAATACCCTTGTAAAGACTTTCGATTTATGTGAATAATAAATATTTTTGCAGTTTCTTTGGATGCACATTATCCTTTGCTTGTTGTTAAATCTCTGTTTGCACGGTGCTGTCTTCATATTAAGCATGTCTTTCATCTAGCGATCATGCGTCGAGTTGAATCTGATCATATCCCAAGTGTGCAAAGACCGGTGGGAAGACGCTATCTCCATGGTCCCGAAGTCGAGGTGGAGATCGCTCAGACTTAGATAGACCGGTTGCCTCTTGGTGAGGGCTTTGTTCCTTAGCGTAGAAGGCTCAGAGAGGCATGCTAAGGATGGACCGAGCAGGGCAACTGCTCGGTCGCCTCTTGGCGAGGGCTTCGATCCCTGGCGTTGTGGGGTAGAGAACTACCGGCCAGGGATAACCGAGCAAGGGAGAGCCCAGTTGCCTCTTGTTGAGGGCTTTGATCCTTAGCGTGGGAGGGGCCGTAAGAGGCCTGCTAAGGATGGCCGAGCAGGGTTGCTGCCCGGTGCCTCTTGGTGAGGGCTTTGATCCTTAAGGACGGGCCAAGCAGGGTTACTGCCCGGTGCCTCTTGGCGAGGGCTTTGATCCCTGGCGTTGCGGGTAGGGAACTACCGGCCAAGGATAACCGAGCAAGGGCGGGCCCGGTTGCCTCTTGGCGAGGGCTTTTGATCCTTAGCGCTGGAGAGGCCGTAATAGGCCTACTAAGGACGGGCCGAGAAGGATTGTTGCCCGATGCCTCTTGGCGAGGGCTTTGATCCTTAAGGACGGGCCGAGCAGGGTTGCTGCCCGGTGCCTCTTGGCGAGGGCTTTGATCCCTGGCGTTGTGGGGTAGGGAGCTACCAGTCAGGGATAACCGAGCAAGGGTGGGCCCGGTTTCCTCTTGGCGAGGGCTTTGATCCTTGGCGCGGGAGGGGCCGTAAGAGGCCTACTAAGGATGAGCCGAGCAAGGTTATTGCCATGTGCCTCTTGGCAAGGGCTTTGATCCTTAAGTAAGGGCCGAGCAGGGTTGCTTCCCGGTGCCTCTTGGCGAGGGTTTTGACCCCTGGCGTTATGGGGTAGGGAACTACCGGCCAGGGATAATAGAGAAGGGAAGCCGCTCGGCTGCCGCTCGGTGAGGGCTTGGATCCCTAGCGCTTGGGGGTAGAGAACTACCGGCCAGGGATAACCGATCAGGGTAGCCGCTCGGCTGCCTCTTGGTGAGGGCTTAGATCCTTGGCGCCGTGGGGTAGGAAACTACCGGCCAGGAATAACCGAGCAGGGTAGCCGCTCGGTTGCCTCTTGGTGAGGGCTTCTATCGACCCTCCTAACCTGTGAACATTAGAAAGGGTAGTAGTCACGGGTGGCACGCGTCATGAATGCGTGGGGAAAGCGAAGCGCCGGAGCCGCGTCCTTTCGACTTCGTCGGGAAAGGCTCAATGTCCGCCGCGTGGCGGTACGGTTGAGACGAGCGACTGTTGGACTCCGGGGGCGTTGTGTGCTATAAAACGGAGGGAGCGCTGATCATCCCTTCCTTCACATCCAAAACGCAAGAATGGAGGACTTCCCCTTTACCATCCCGACATCGTGAGCTTTGAGGACGTATACCTCTACGATCAGCACTGCACCGAGGACACAGTGCAGTTAGTGATAGGCCGCATCGTGAATCACTTTGGCCGACTGCTACCTCGTTGCTCCCCCCTGCTCCAGCTGTTGATGTACTCCATTTGGAGGGCGTCGTCGGGGCTCTACAGCCCCTCGTCCGAACAGCTGAGGGACGAGGCGGTTGGTAAGCTCAGGTCTTTGCAGCGCTTCGGCCTGATCTCCACGGTTCGGCGGGATCGCTCGGTGGCGCTCATCATTGAGTGCTACCAATTAAGGCACGAGCCGATGTTCGCGGGCGGCATCAGGGGCAGAGGTCTGAGCCCGCGAGGGCTCAGCTGGCGGAGATATTCTCGGAGTACCACGAGCAATGTTCTCTGCACCCCTTTCCCCCGCTACTGTAATTTTTATTTTTCGATGTACGGCTGAGGAGCCTATAGTACCCTTTTGAATAAACAGAACTCTTCTTTTTGCAATGCTTTATTGATCCCTTTTATTATATAAACAAGAAGATCCTGAGAAAGGTTTACATTGCCTTAGTAAAAAGAAGTACACGCTAGTAGATGTTCTTTTTATTGGCGCAGCTTGAGCTCCTCGGATGTCTGTTGGCCCCCACGACCTGCGTGGGGTGCCGAGCCCCGTAGGTACCCGAAGTACCCTCCGCTGACACAATCATGATTTGGCCGATTGTCAACTCGCCGGGAGGGGACGCTGCTCCTGCTCACGGTCAGCTTACCGCTTGTCTCGCAAGTATGTCGCGAGGTGTCCCGAGAGGATGAGCTCCTCGATGTAGTCTTGGAGCTGCTTACAGCTCTTCGTGGAGTAGCCTAGCGACTTATGGAAACCGCAGTAGGGGCCCCGGGTTCGCTTGGAGGCCATTCGCGAGATCGGGGGGAGCTTGAAGAACCCCTCGCCCTTAGCCTCCTCTAACAGCACCGTCTGGGAGACGTTTAGCGGGGTGTACTCCTGGAACTTCGGGGAGTAGGGTTTTGGCCGCTCAAGTCCCCTTTTCTCTTCCCTCGCCCTTTTCTTTTGGTCGGCTTGCTCTGCCTGGGGGAGGTTTGCGTTCACCTCGGATTCGACCTGGACCTCACTCTCGGTCCAGGCCTTTACCTCGGCCATGGTCTTAGGTTGCGCCAATACAAAGGAGCGTAACCACTCCTTATACTTAAGACCAGACCTAAGTGCTGTAATGACCGTCTCGTCCTGGTGCTCTGGGACCTTGAGAAGGGCGTTGTAGAAGCGGGTGACATACCCTTTGAATGTCTCTTTGTCCCCGCTCTTGATTGTGAAGAGATAGCGACTGTCCATTTCTGCCGCTCGTTCCCGACGAAGTGGCCAGGGAATTGGGTGGCCAGCTCGTCGAAAGTTGAGATCGAGCGTGGCGCGAGTCCTCAAAACCAGTTACGTCCAGAGCGGATGAGAGTGGCCGGGAAGGCCCGACATTGGGCAGCGTTGGAGTTGTCTTGGAAGCTCATTCCTGCAGTGAATGCATCCAAATGGTCCTTCGGGTCGGACTTTCCATCGAAGAGAGAGACCTTCGGGGGCTTGCTCCAGGAGGAGACACGGACGGTGAGCATCTCCTCGATGAAGGGTTTTGTGAGCGAGTCGGCGGTGTACTTAGCCCCGTCGCTCGTATGATGGCCTTCTCGATGCATACCGTCGATCTTCTTCTCGAGGGCATCGAGTCGGCCGTGGTATCCCGACGATTCGGCACATTTTGATCTTTGGCCTCTGTTGTTGGAGATCTGTGTCTGGCCGCGGCCCCGGTTCCTTTCAATGAGGTTCCTTAGGTCCCCTGGCGATGTAGTCTTTGAGCTGCCGTGATGAGTCTTGTCCGCGCGACCCCATCGAGGGAGGGGGTGTCGGTCATGCCTGGGAACAAACGAGCTGACCGACATCTCCTCAGGAGGGACAGGGGCACGGAGAGGCTCGGGGCGAGGCGCTCTGGCGATAGACCTCGGCGTTGAACCGTGGGGCGTCCAGCGGGTCGCAGAATATATTGGTTCGGGAGATCTGCGACCTGATGGTCGGTGGTAGCGAGGCGAGGTCGGTAGTACCGACGCGGGCAGAGTCTTCTCTCCTTCTGTAGGGGCCCCAATCCCGAGGCGGGGGAGTGGCGACCCGGGGATCTTTCCCTGCCGTTTGGACGCGGATGAGCGCCTCCACGATAGACGCGAGTCGGTCTATTCGGCCGGCTAGGGCGTTGATGGCCTTCGGGGGAGGAGGTTCATCCGCGCCTCCGTTGAGAGGGAGGCGGCGGTTAGTGCTTGGATCGTCGGGGTGATCGCTCGCCATACAGTTGGATCAGAAGATGAACTTTTGTTTTAGTGGAATCAAGAATATCCCACAGACGGCGCCAGCTGACGGATGTCGGATCACGTCAAGATGTTACCTTCCGTAGATCTGCTGTTGGTGATGATGGACGGCTGAGATTTGAGTTGGAGGGCTGGCTCCTGAAGCGTGTGGATCTCAATGGGTTTGAGGTTGTTAAGGTCGAGCTACCTGCAAAGTGTTGGATATAGTGCCCTCAAAGTCAATTATTGGATCGCAGGTACGTGATTGCAATGATTGAGGGAGGACCTATACCGATATGACAGTCTTGCTCGATATGGTAGTATGCTATCTGGTTTGTCTTTATCATCGTATACATACTTTAATTCATTATTGCATGTTGATAGAGCCCATATGATTCTTGCTTGACTGCCAGCAGTATGATGGCGATCATATACGTGGGAGCTGGGGTCTATAAGCACATCCTTAAAATGTGCCTAGTCATGGGAGTTTCGAGACAGGGCATCGATACTCCAGAGTAGACTAGTGTATACAGTCGAGACCCCGACGAGGGGCGGTGGCCGGTCTCATAAGCCATTGGTGTCAGTTGGTTCACCTAAGATGTGTACAGGTGCTCATTGCGTTATGAGTACACCGGACAGGACTCTCTGGGAACATGCTAGTTGGTATTATACATATCGTCAGATAGCAGTTCCCTGGTGACATGTGTACAGGTTAGTCTGTCGACCTGAGATCGTCATTTGTCTCGTGTGAGTTCCCACTGTGCTTTGATTACTACCCTACCATGGCTCAAGGGAGTCGTGTTGGCACGCCCCGCTTCCCGGTGTACGGCGAAGGAGACGTGACGAGATCCGCTACGTATATACTCAGAAGTACATACGCTAAGCGTATCTAAGCAATATAAAATAAATACACAAGAGACAAGAAATAAAAAGAACAGCAACTTTTATTTATTAACATTCTTTGTACAATACATGAAAGGAAATACAATTGAAATAAAAAGATGCATAAACAGTGGCATAACAGGAAATGAAAAGTACAGAAAGGAAAAGTGTACAATGAAACTAAAGTGCTGGATTTTCGGCAAACTGCTCCAAGTCTTCTGCAGATGGCTCGATCTCTGCCGGGTCCGAATCACCTGACGACATTCAAAGAAGAAAGAAATAGAATGTCGTCAGCGAACAGGTCGCTCGGTAAGTCCCAAAGGTAAGAGGAGAAATAGAATAGACAGAGAGTAAGAGAGAGAGGGAGAGGGTGGTTTTTACAGTTGTATTATATTTTTTTATTATTGTAGTATGGTGTTAACGCTGTTGTTGTAGCTTGGTACAGAAGGATGACAGTGTATACGAGAGGGGTCTCAGTATGCTAGAGACCAGGGCAAATGGAAGTACAAGCCTCCGTTATACAACCCGGAACAACGGCAATTGGATTCATGTTAGGTGTCTTAATCTTACCATCTCATGCCACCTTTAACACCTTCCGTACCAATCTACCCCTTAAACCCCGCGATGTCTTGTTTGTATTGTTATCTTGTAAATTGTGTTGGTTGTATGATTGATTGACTGACTGAACGAAACCATGATATCAGAAAACGGTTATAACCGTAGAGTCATGTAAATGGAATACTGTGAATCATGTAAAAGGAATATATATCCATAGTTCGGTTCAGTCAAGTTGTGTAAATTGATGATTGTAATCATGGATTCTTGTGTTCATATTGAATTGGAATCTTGAAGATTGTAGATTGACTTGAATCATATTCAAATCAGATTAATCAGACTCAAACCCGAGTCAGACAATCAGAACCGTGAATCGAATTCTTATAATTGCTAGGGTCCTCAGGGTAATTTATAAACTTGAGGGGGTTTTATGTAAAAATACTTTTATATACTTTTCAAAATACACCTCAAGTATTTATTGTTCGTCTTTAGAGTTGTAATGATGGTGGATTTTATATTGTGACATTTCTAGTGAAAATATCCTAATTTTATAAATAAGGGTATTTATCTGTAATATTGATTTATTTGAAGTTCATGGTATTTTAGTGTAAAATTTATTCTTGTGATTTTTAAAAAAAGGTGGAATATTTATATTATAATAAAATAGATATTTAAATGATAAGTATACATATATTTATACAAAAATAGTTTTATATTCCAAAAATCTCATTTTCTTAAGATGTCGTATTTTAAACCTTTCGAGACCGAATACTCCTTGCGGAGGTCTGAATCTCACACTACTAGCCCGAGGGTGCGCGATAAACCGCACGATCCTGAACGGGTTCCTCAAAGATGGGTTGTAGCGGCGCTTTACAAAGATTGTAAAATACTAATCCTTTAGAAAACGGTTTTATAAAGTAAAAGGTATTTATTTGCAAAGTGTAATTTTTCCGTATTTTAGATTCTAGGGTTTCCTAAGCCAACTAGCCTATTTCTAAATGGTCTAAACGACAAGGCGTTAGAAGGCTCAAATCGCCTCTTCACCACCAATTGCGGCCAGATAAGTGTCAGGTAAGTGGGAGGCTCTCCACTACAAGTAGTGGCCCTAATTAAGTAACCACTTACCTTAGACACACTTGCCTAAACACCACAAAGTCAGGTTTAGATAAACGATCGATGTCCACAACTTATTGTATTTTTCCTATTAAAGATATTGTTTAAACAAATGTATCAAACCTAAACTTTTATAAAAGGTTTTATTAAGGAAATGGTATTTTAATGTAAAATTTTGTTTTGTCGTATTAGGAGTTTTTAAGATAGCGTATTATGGTTTCATATGTGTGTGTGAGGAGGTAGGTCATTACCTCGTGATCTATTTTAAGGTATAGTAATGTTAAAGGGTTAAATGTGAAACTGAAATATGATGGTATTAAAGTGAAAAAATACGATAGATTGGAAAGGTTATCATTTCATGTGAGAAAACTTGTTCAAATTATTCGTTGAATGTTTAATAGTCAACAATAAGATGTTTAAGCATGATTGAATTGATTAGAAGTGAAATTTTATAGAAGACCGAGTCGGAAATCGGATTTGTTCCGATTCCGTCGGGTTCCGTAATTTCGTATTTTAAAGAAATAGAAAGGGGGATAGAATGGGACTTACGGGTTTCGATCTATACTAAGGAGTGTAGGGGAACTAAAGGAGTTGCCGAGGCGTTGCTTCGTCGCCGGTTGTTCCTAAAAACATCGACGAAATTTCGGCGCCGAAATTTCCCGCCGAAATTTCGTCGAACCTTCGCCGCCAACTTGTTTTCAAAGTACACAACTCTTGGAAAATTTTGAGAGAGTGAGCTTAGGATTTTTGGGATGAGAGGGTAGAGGGGAGGGGGTGTATTTATAGGGTAGGTTAGGGGTAGGGTAGGTGAAGTGTTTTTAAATAAAAAATGTAAAAATATATAAAATTATTAAAAGTTGGAGTAAATAGGGTATATGAAAGGTTTTAATGTAAAAATGTATAAAATCATTAAAAATTGGAGTAAATAGGGTATGTAAATCATTAAAATGGAGTAAATGGGGATTTCAATGGTCTCTGAAACCGATCTAGAAATTTGAAGTGTACATGGGGGTTTAGAAGATGAAGAGACACAATATTGAAGAAGAATTTAAAACAAAATAAATATTAAAAATAATGTGGAGCATGAGATCTGAACTTTGGTGGCTTGGTTCAGCAATGCAAGGTATTACCAATGAGCTACAAGCTCCTTCTTGTAATTAAATTGTTAATTAATTACTTAAATCTTGTGCTCAGGCAATAAATACCCTTTATGGATTTTTGAAAAAATATTTGAAAATTTTTTTATAGGAAAAAGTGTATCAGAAAATTAGGGTTGTTACACGTGCAAACAGGTTTTAGTTGGGTACAGTCCCGAGCCACATGGAGGCAGTGAGCGGATCGTCAGGGATTCGTCTCTCCCGGTATTGGGGGTGAGATCGCGCTGTGTTTAGGAGTGCCATTACACGAAATCCCTAGCCAGGGTAATCGAGATTTACTGGTAGGTATTCCAGTAGTATCTCAGGGTGTTCTAGGCTACTCTCCGACACGACTTATACGGCTATTGGGGATCTGACGTTTACCAGCCCGTAGGCCCTATATGCGATACTCATAGACGAACGGACCGGACTGTACGGATATTGTCACTGTCAGGCTCAGTAGGATTTCTGGATGAGTTCACTCGTCAGCTTTCCTTCTGATCAATATATCGACAACCGTTACGTACAGCTTGTACCTCTGACGTGCTAGTGGTTATACCCAGTGTCAATATATTGATGAGTTATTAGAGTCCCCCACAGACAGTTTCCCAAGTTCGGGCGAAACGTTGTAGAGGCCATGCGGTTTTATGGCAGGGTTCGATCATATTCGTGCACTTGTGTTCGGATCAGGATCGGACGGATAATATTAGCGGGCTTTGGTTTAAACCGGATCCTAATATTATATTGTAGGAATATTTTTTTGTTTCTTTGCATTCGTATTCGGTCGGAATACAAATACTGGTATGTATTTACAGTTGAGATGTAATCTCGTAATTCGCTACGGGAATATTTTTTGGGAGTTGCCAGTTTTCTTTTTCCGTCTTTAAACTTATTGATCTATTGTGAGCATTGACCTTTGATTTGGACCATTCTTTTCCTGCCCTTTCTTGCACTGGTGGGAGGCAGCCCATTTCGTGCACTATTCTCGGGGTGTCTCATTTATAAGGCATGGTGTGTCTTTTGAGCGATGGCCTTGATTAATTCAATACACTTGGTCTTTTATTAAGCATGGGCCATTTGGGCCATTTTTTAGGTGGCCGGTTTTCAAAGGTTGGGGTGTTTCCTGAAATTTTGGCTGTTCCTTTTGTTAAGGGTTTTTGCCGTGGTGTGCACTTGAACATCAATTTTGGAGAGAGGATATATGATGTTGACCTGTAGGAAATTAAAGGGGTTGGCTGTGGAAATTTTGGAGAGAGGATATATGATGGTGGGTTGTTTAATTCTTGAATGATGACTTGATCAAGAAATTTCCAGTGAGCATCCCTTTCCTTCGGCTGTGCATTTTCTTGTGGCCGAGCCCATGAAAATGAAAATCCCAAGGTCATTCCCTTTTCTTCAAGAAAAATTCCTTGCTCACTTGTTCATCCAATATGGCAACTCCAATTTACCTCCATCCGATTCATCGGGTGTCATGAGACAAAATATTCTACACTATCTCTACACCATTCTTGGACATGTCGGCTAGCAAACTTTATGTCCGAGTTGCCTCGGTCTTGAGGCGGGAGCCCGTATACAGATTCATCGATATGGTGCCACTTGACGGACCTGATCAGGAAGTGGACTTCATCGGTGTAGCAGCGAGGAGTTAGACGCGGAGATTAAAGACCGAAGGACACGGATCGATCGGTATAATCTTTTTAACTCCTTTTACAGACAGCTAGTTTACGGTTAATGGAAAGATCCGGGTATTTGGGCTGCGGTGACGCCGGTTTCGTAAAAAGATTTTGTTCCGCTTTTGGCCTCGTTTGGACGGCCGAGGCGCCGCCGTACCCTAACACAAAGAAGTCCCGGGGTGGTTGTACCACCAAGGACCCTCCGACGATTAAGTTAAACCGGATATCCGAGCAGAGCAACGGCTTAGTGGGGAGAAAAAGACTTACTTGAACCGTCTGAAGGAGGAGTTTAAATAGTGGTGGCAGCAGGCAGGCGCGGGAATCGCGTCGGCCGTTATGCTTCCGGCGTCACGTCCGCGTGATAAGCGGGATCTCCCATTAATGGCAAGACAGGCTCGTTAATGGGGGATCGTGATGGCGTGGAACGCGGGACGTGGCCGGCGGATATCTCGCGCATGGAGAGATTCGCGGAGGTGAGGCGGATGCGCCTGCTGTCGGTGCCGTCGGTCGGTCGATGGGACCGAGGAAGATAAGCTCAGCGGGGGCTCGGGGATGAGCGAGAGGCCAAGCTATCTTGGTTCTGCTAGAGCCCGGAGGCGAGCTGAGATGGCCGAGGAGGCCAATTGTGCAGGGGGCTCGGAGGTGAGCTAGCGGTTGTTCGTAGGACGGGCATAGGAGTGGTCTGGTCGGCCACTGTAGGTCCTTGCTTGCAAGCTTCGGGACACGTCATCTGCCACGTGTCATGATCTGGGAGGTCACCGATATTGAGCATCATCAAGAATAGTCGCAATTGTCTATGTACAAGTTTCTTTTTCATATCATGCCAAACTGCCTTGCACGACGAACACGGGAAAACATTTTCCGAAACATAATAAAAATTTGCTCCCAAGGGCATTTGGGTAAAACTCACATCAACCAACATATCCCGCTTAAAAGCGAACCCAAACCTGAGAAGGAAGAATAACATCCATGCCAACCAAATTAAGCGCCCTGCAAATTAAATTAAGAGAAGAAGATATATATACTCTCACACACACACACTAATTAATTAAGGAACGATGGACCCTGCAGACGCCTTCTCGGCACACAACATCTTCTGGTGGAACCCACGGGCCCCCTCCCCACCGCCTTCCTCCTACCACCACGCCAGGGACCTAGCCGACGTCTTCCAGGGATACGGCGTCCGATACGTGACGGTCGTCAGGATCGGGGAGCTGGGCTTCACGGCGAGCACCCTGGTCGGGATGAGAGACGAGGAGCTCGAGGACATGATGGCCACCATGACCCATCTCTTCAGGTGGGACCTACTCGTCGGTGAGCGGTACGGCATCAAGGCAGCCGTCCGAGCCGAACGCCGCTGTCTGGAGGCCGTTACAGGAGAATACGGACGGCGCCGTCTGCTTCTGCCGTCTCCTGATCATCAGCAGCACCCCATGGCGCTCGACGCGCTTTCTCAAGAAGGGAACTTCCTCCTATGGCGTCGAAAATGTACGTCTTCCTTTATTTTTTTCCGGCGATCGGCACCCATTATCTTCATCGTTATCATCTAAAATGTGGGTACACCAAATTTCATGCGATTCTACGACTTTTTCACCGTTGATTTTGCAATGTAAAAAGTTCTGTTGTCGGTAAACCGTTAATTTTGAACCCACAAAATCAACGGTGAAAAGGTCGTAGAATCGCATGAAATTTGGTATACCCACATCTTAGATGATAACGATGAAAATGATGTGTGCCGATCATAAAGGAGGGTGCACTTTTTCGACGCCATAGGAAGGAAATTCCCTTCTTTGGCATCTTTTCTCCATTATTCTCTCTCTCTATATACACCAAAAATTAATTCAAGGGGTAATTAGTACACTAAATTGTGTGCACAGGATTATCGGAGGAGCGAGTGCACCATGAGAGCGGAGGCGAGGTGGCAGACAAGGGCAAGCGGAGCTCCACTTCCGGGACAAAGACAAAAGACAAACGCAAGAAGAAACACAAGAAAAAGATGAACGCCGACGACAAGCAAGCGACAGCAGACAATGATCAGGAATCCGATTCGGATTCGGGCTCTCATGGAAGCGGAGTCGGGTACGGAGTCACGGAGCGGCAGAGGGAGCACCGGGCGAGGTGGCTCGTGCGAAAAAGAACAGGTTGGACTACTTGTTCCATCTCTACGAGCAGTGTCGTGAGTTTCTGATTCAGGTGCAGGCTTTGGCTAAGGAGAGAGGGAATATGTGCCCCACCAAGGTAAAAAAAAATTGACAGTTTTTTTACCATTCTGATTGGGACCCTTTTTGAGCCAGAGTCAGGAATGGTTTAGATTATGAGGTACTTAATGGCACTGCGGTCCGACTGTATCGTATTCGTTGCAATCAGTCACAACACCAAAAGGAGTAAAATAGTTTGGATAAGACTCACCCTTAGGGTTTGCTCACGCGTTCATATTTGATTCAAATCCGATGACTAATCTGATAAATGGATTTACGTCTCGGACGACCATGGCCAATCGGTTAATGAACCCCGTAAAAAGTCTAACAAGTGTTTGTGATATATAAGTAATATATGAGAGGAAACTTTAGAGGGTTTCTATTAACTCTTGATTCTTTTATATGAACAGGTTACAAACCAAGTGTTTCGGTATGCAAAGAAAGTCGGTGCAAGCTACATAAACAAACCAAAGATGCGGCACTATGTCCACTGCTATGCCCTGCACTGCCTCGACGAGGGCATGTCCAACGCCTTAAGGCGTGACTTCAAAGAACTCGGCGAAAACGTGGGCGCGTGGAGGCAGGCATGCTACCAGCCGTTGGTCACCATTTCGGCTCGCCACTCTTGGGACATTGATGCAGTCTTCAATGCTCATCCTCGTCTCTCGATTTGGTATTGTTTGCCTCCTATAACTATTTTTGAGGCTAAATTACACCAAAATAACCTTCGTTATTGCTGTTTTTAACTGAAGTACTGATGGAGGTCTTTTTAGGGTCTTCCTCAGATGTTGTCTTCTGTCGATCTCCCGGTGGATTTGAAAGGTGATCTCCTGTCGCGTGCGGGTCTCAATGGGTTTTGAGAAGATTGGTGATTTGAGGAGTTTAACGCCGAGTACCTGCAAAAAAGTTCCGGGATGGTTTGGTACCACTGATGACCTTCCGACGACCAAGTTAGTACGAGATCCGAGCAGAGCAACGGCTAAGTGGAATTAAAAATGGCTTACTTGACTCCTCTGTGATTGAAGTTTATATAGTGGCGGCAGCACGCAGCAGCAGGCGCGAGAATCTCGCCGGCAGTTACGCTCCCGACGTCACGCCCGCGTAAAGAGCGGATCACCCATTAATGGGGATCGTGGTGGCGTGGAACGTGGGATGTTGCTGGCGGTGAATCTGCGCATGGCGAGATTTGCGGAGCGGCGGTTACGCCTGTGAATGGTGGAGTTGGCCGGTCGGAGGACCGAGGAAGATGGCCTCGGCTGGGGGGCTCGGGAACGAGCGAGAGGGCCGAGGAGTCTTGGTCCTGGGGCAGCTCGGGGTGAGCTGAGAGGCCGAGGAGGCCAAATTTTAGGGGCTCTGAGGTAAGCCAGCTTGTGCTTGCAGGTCGGGTACAGGGGTGGCCTGGTCGGCCCGGTCAGCCTCTGTGTCCCCTTCTTCTGAGTTCTGGGACACGTCATCTGCCACGTGTCCTGATCTTGGAAACCGTCAATATTGAGCATCATCATTAGCCCCCCACTCTTGTCCCGACCAGCCAGCGGGTCGGGTCAGGAGTGGACTGCCGGGCCGCCCGGGGTGAGCTCCCTCCTAAGGTTTTGTCGGGACGCGTCCTCGGGCTGTCAGCTGTCTTTTCTGCCAGCGAGTCAGGGCGAGATCTTTGCATTTAAAGAAGGTGCGCCGGTTCTTGCATCCAGTCACTGAAGCGATGGTCCACGTGTCAATCATCGGTTGGCCGACGTGACGTGAGCAGACCTGCGATGCCTGATGGGGTGCGGTCCAGTGTAGGAACGACAAGTGGAGCAATCAGAGCCATTGGACTCGAGGGGGCGTTTTTGGCGGGAGATGAAGGGCGCCGTTGGATGAAGTCGCTCGCGGGAATAAGTAGAGGCGGGGCCCGCCCAAGTGCCCCTACTCTTTCATATTTCCTTTCTTCTAAGTTTTGGCAGCTCGGCGCTCTTTTTCTTTTGGATACATGGTTCGCTCCCACTCTTTGGGTTTCTTGTTCTAGGGGGAGGCCAGCGGCGCGACCGTGCCCCTGGCTGGCTCATGCCCTGCGCCGAATGTTCCGCCGGCGATAGGGCCTCCCGCTTCGTTGACGGCTCCCTGTGATTGCTCCGGTGGCGGCCAGAGACGTCCACGGTCATCCGAGCCCCAGACGAGAGACAGAGGGGAGGGCGAGGACGGGGTCCTCCTTAAGAGGAAAAGGACAATCTCTCGTGCGTTGCCATCAATGGTTCCTGAGGGGATTCCCGTGCAGGGGGGTGATGCCTTCTTCATGGCTCTATCTGGGCTTTCCGTCGCTGCCGGCTTGCTCGCCGGGATGGAAGAGTCGGCCGGAGAAAGGCTTCCGCACGGTACCCTAAGGGTCCAAATGGAGGCCATAGCCGAGGGGGCGGTCCAGGTACGAACTTCTCTACGCGTTGTTTTTGACCTTCCTTTCTTTGGCTTGAGCGCCCCCGAGTTTCTCACCCACATCCCATCAGGTCCTTCAACACTGCGCCCTCGCTATCCGTATAGAGGCCGAGGGGGAGTTCCACGTGCCAAGGCCAGTAGAAGCATTTCCATTGAAGGTCGAGGCCCTGCGGCGTGACCTGCGTCTGGAGAGGGCGAGGGCCGATGTCCTGGCGGCCTATGTAGAGGCTGCAGAGCTTGCTAATTCGGCGAATCGGGGCGCCTACCGTCGCCTGAGTGCATCCCACCGAGTTGCCGAGAGGAAGCTGGCGGATCCGGCGGAACGTCTCGCGGCTATGGAGAAGGAGAGAGACGCCAGCAGGGGGGATGCCGAGGCGGCGCTCTTGGTGGCTGAGACTGCCAAGGCTCGGGCTAGGAAAGCTGTGGCCGATTACAAGGTGTCTGGGCAGTTTTACGTCGAGCTTGGCGAGTATTCCTCCGTTGCGTGGAATAAGGCTCTGGATGCCATGAAGGAGCAGCTTCCTGAGTTCGCCGATGGCGAGCTTCATGTTCGGGTCCTACTCCCGGCGGCAAGGCCTTCGACAGACAATGATGAGGGAAGCGAGGCGCACCCCTGGTGGAAAAACCTCCGGTGGTGAAGCCTCCGGCAGACCGCGATGAGCGAGGCGCAAGGGGGGTTTGTGACTTAGGCCCTTTTTTGTGAGCCTCCGGGCAGCTTGTAAGGCTGGGGAGCCCAAAGTACCCTTTGTAAAGGCTTTGCCTTTGGTAATAAAAAAATTTTCTTTCTTTGGTTTGCACTTTATCTTCTGTTCGTGAAAAATGCTCGTAAAATTTCTCTTCTTGCACCGTTGGGCTTCCATGTCAGGTCGGCTATTTGTCTAGCGATCGTTCGTCGAGTTGATTTCTATTACTTGCCAAGCATGCCAAGCGCTGCTGAGAAGGAAGTATCTCCATAGCCCCTGAAGTCGAGGGGGGATCGCTCGAGACTCGGATAGACCTGATGCCCCTTGTTGGTGGATCAGATCCTCTGCATGTGATGGGCAGAGGGCTGTCCCCCGTATTTGTGCCGAAGATGGATGGGAAGCTGCTCGGTTGCCCCTTGGCGAGGGCTTCTGATTTCTGGCGCTGCGAGCAACGACCACCAGCTGGGGATGGTCGAGCGAGGGTCGGGCTCGACTGCCCCTGGGAGGACTTTAGGTCCTTAGCGTTGGAGGGGCTGTAAGAAGCCCACTGAGGATGTCCGGGCAGAGAAGTTGCGCGGTTGCCTCTTGGCGAGGGCTTTGATTTCTGGCGTCGTGGGTAGGCAATTACCAGTCTGGGACGACCGAGCGGGGTAGCCGCTCGGATGCCTCTTTCGAGGGCTTCGATCCCTGGTGTCATGGGTAGGGAGCTACCCGTCGGAGTTGACCGAGCAGGGCAGCCGCTCGGTTGCCTCTTGCGAGGGCTTTGATCCTTAGCGTTGGAGGGGCTGTAAGAAGCCCACTAAGGATGACCGGGCAGTGAAGCTGCGCGGTTGCCTCTTGTCGAGGGCTTTGATCTCTGGCGTCGTGGGTAGGCAACTACCAGCCTGGAACGACCGAGCGGGGTAGCCGCTCGGGTGCCTCTTGCGAGGGCTTCGGTCCCTGGCGTCATGGGTAGGGAGCTACCAGCCGGAGTGGACCAAGAAGGGCGGCCGCTCGGTTTCCTCTTGCGAGGTCTTCGATCGTTCAGGATGGGGACCGAGCAGGGTTATTGCCCAGTGCCTTTTGGCGAGGACTTTAATCCCTGTCGGTTTTGGTAGGAAGCTACCGGCCGGGGATAGCCGAGCAAGGACTCGACTACCTCTGGGAGGACTTTGATTCTTAGCACGGGAGGGGCTGTAAGAAGCCTACCAAGGACCCTTGACCGGGCGGGGTTACCGCCCGGTGCCTCTTGGCTAGGGCTTTTGTCCTGAAGGATAGCCGAGCGAGGGACCCTCGGGCTCGACTGCCTCTGGGAGGGATTTTGATCCCTGTCGGTCGTGGTAGGAAGCTACCAGCCGGGGATAGTCGAGCAGCGTAGCTGCTGAGCTGCCTTTAAGGAGGACTTTGATCCTTAGCGTTGGAGGGGCTGTAGGAAGCCTACTAAGGATAACCGGACAGTGAAACTGCGCGGTCACCTCTTGGTGATGACTTTGGCTCACAAAGACAGAACATTATTCGAGGTGCTCTGACGTTTCTTTATTCGAATGGACAGGATTTTTAGAAAACATTTACATCATCTTTGCGAAAGGAGGGGTATGCACTTGTTGGCTTTGGCCTCATTGGTATAGCTTGAGCTTCTAGGCGTTGTAAGGCCGCGGGAGCTTGCGTCCATCTGCGTCTTGTAGGCGGTAGGCTCCGCCGGGGAGCGCCTCAGAGACGAGGAAGGGACTATCCCACTTCGGGGAGAATTTGTGAAGCCTGCCTTGATCAACGAACTCGTTTCGCCGTAGGACCAGATCCCCGGTCTGGAAGGAGCGGTGCTTGACCCGAGCGTTGTAGTATCGGGCCGTTTGTTGTTGGTAAGCGGCAGCCCTGATCTAAGCCCGGTCTCTCTTATCCAACAAGATGTCCAGCTTGGTCCGTATCGCCGAGGTGTTCACCTCATCGTCGAAGTGCTCGACCCGATGACTGGGTAGCCCGATCTCCGCTGGGACCATTGCCTCGGTCCCGTAGCAGAGGTTGAAGGGGTTTCCCCGGTGGGAGTCTTCTTTGACGTGCGCAGGGCCCATAGGACCCGAGACAGTTCTTCGACTCAACTGCCCTGTCGCCCTTCTAGGCGGGTCCGGAGACCTCGGAGGACGTCTCGGTTAGCGACTTCGACCCGCTCGTTGCATTGGGGTGCGTGACCGCAGCGAACTTCATGAGGATATGGTATTCTGTTGGGTTTACCTAGCACCTTATCAAGGGTTTAGAAACATCACGTATGCCAAAATCAAATTTTTAAGTTGCTAAGTGAACTTGCAAAGAATCATAACTAGAAATTTAGGGTTTCTTTTGACTAAGCATCACATGCAAAAGAAAAAGTATCACTAAGAGTAGAGATTACAACCTTTGTAGACCTCCCTTGGTGACTCCTTGGCACTTTAAGAGTTTGGAACGGATCGATGGAAGCCTTCCTTATCCACGAAGATCCACCCGAAATCTCTTTGCCCAAAGCTCCTTGCTTTACTTGATTTGTGAATGAAGTAGAGCAAACACCCTACACAAATGGGCTAGATGTGTGTAGTATGATGATATGGTTTGTATTCTATAATCAAAACCCTTTCTTTTTATCAACTTCACTCAAAGAAATTTTCAAGAGAGGAAGAAGAAGATGGTGGCTAAGGTTGAGCTCAAAAGAAAAATGATATGAGTGAATTATTGAAATGAGAAAAGAATAATCCATATTAATCCTTCTCACTTCAACCATGGTTAGCAATTATCTAAATCTTTATCAAATGAGTTAAAAGGCAAAAGGATAATTAACTGAAGGTTAAAAAGTGGTTGAAGCATGGTCAAAGATGATAAACATTAACCATGTGTGAATTATCCTTTCCTTTATTCAAAATGATAAATAAATAGATAATTGCTACAATATGAGTCTTGCATTGCCACCAAATATGTATCAACAACCATGATACAATGTATGTATATATGTATGTGTCCATGCACATCATCATGTGCATATATGCATGCATACAAAAATAGAAAAATGGTTTAATTAAAGAATTAATCTAAAAGTCATTTGTTAAATCAACACTTGATTTTGCAAACCGGTCATATCACATACGACCCGACCAATAGAAAATGCCCGATTAATATACGGTATCACATATCCGTATTTAATCGGGTCCCCGCGCATATCTCATATGCACACCACATCTTTTCGCCTGAGCCAGAAAACTTCATTGTGGGACTCTAAGACTCGTCAATACGCCGGCAGTAGGTGATGATCATATCAAACACCTACAAGCCGCAAGCGGTCAGCTAAACGTAACGGCCACCCGGGTATTGAGCGATCAGAAGAAAACCAGCGAAGCTGTCAAAACTCCCGTCGAGCCAACTGGCAACACTTACCGTACAGTCCGGTCTCTTCATCAGATATGTTGCATATCGAGTCTAGGGATGGAATCATCGACCCCAATAACTCAATAAGTCATGCTGGTCTATGGCTCATAACAGATCGAGAAACTACCGATAACGCTTATCAGTAAATCTCAGCAGCCCTGGCCAGGGACTTCCTGTTATAGCCAATCGAGCATAGCACAACATCAACTTCCAATACCGGGAGAAACGAAACCCCTCCTATCGCTCATCGCCTCCATGTGCCTCGGGACTGTACCCAAAGTCCACCTGTTTGCACGACTCAGTAGAGCCGTGGTAGGGTGGATATCAAAGTACAGTGGGAGGACACACAGGACTCTATGACGATCTTGGGTCTACATACTAACCTGTATCAGTGTCACCTGAGAACTGCTATCCGACGATAGATATAATACCACACCAGATGGATATGGGATCATCCATCGTCCATCATATGGGACAAGAATAGTATACGCTAGTCTACTCTGGAATATCGATGCCCCGTCTCAATACACCCACGACTAGGAACAGTTTAAGGATATGCTTATAAACTATACATGCCCCACTAGTATGATCCGCATCATAGTCACAGTAGTCAAGCAAATATCCTGAAGGCTTTATCAACATGTGCAAATGAATAAAAGCATGATCAAATCAACATGTCAAGATAAAGTAAACCAGATAGCATACTATCATGTTGAGCGAGAAAGTCATCTAAAATCATATATACATGTCCAAGCATCCACTATACATATAATGGCCTCTAGGGCATACATATATATAACATATTCTTTGCAGAAGTCCTTCACTTTCTCATTCTCGAAGTTCGTCCCGTGGTCGGTGATGATACATCTCGGGATGCCGAACCGGAGTATCAGATTGTTTTGCAGGAACTTGATGGTTGTAGCGGCGTCCGGTTTCTTGATGGGGATGGCCTCGATCCACTTGGTGAAGTAGTCTACTGCGACGAGGACGTATTTGTGCCCGCCTGTACTGGTAGGAACTGGCCGATCATGTCCAATCCCCACTGGGCGAACGGCCAAGGGGATGTTAGGGCGGTCAGCTCGGTAGTGGGGAGGCGAGGGATGCTGCCGTGGAGCTGGCAACTCTTGTATCTCCTGATTAGCTTCTGGGCATCCTCATGAATAGTGGGCCAGTATTACCCCTGGAGCAACGCCTTTTGGATCAAGGTTCGGGCCCCTTGGGTGCGCACCGCCAACCCCCCTCATTGGTTTCCCGGAGGACGTAGTTGGCTTCGTGGGGGTCAATGCACCGGAGCAGGGGCTGAGTGAAGGACTTCTTGTAGAGGTTCCCGTTGCTCCAGATGAAGTAGCGGGCTTTGGCCCGGAGACGGCGGGCGGCTCCCCGATCTCCTGGGAGCGTACCGTCCTTCAGGAATTCCATGAGGGGCTTCCTCCAATCTTGGTCACTGTAACACCCAAGTTCATTTATACCAATTCCAGTTTCAGTATTTTACTTATCCATAGTCTATTCCTGATTTAGCGTGTTTGGGTGCGAATAGTGCTTTACATGTTACCGGGCATTCGACCCGACCCGCTTGCTTGAACCTGTTTAACTCTCAGTTATATGTTACCTTGACTTGTTGCATGGACTAGTGCATTTCATAATTTAGTACATACTGGTATTTTATCCTATATCGCATCTTTTGCATACAACAGTTTAAATCATGTAAAATAAATTAAAATTGCATTTCATGGCCTACTTGATACCCCTAACCTTGTGCTAGCATCCTTGCATCGTGCTCTCGTCCCGTTCAGTGAAACGGACGCGTATGGACAGCTACGCCCACGTACGTGCGTCCGTACTTGGGGGTATGCTTTTCTATGACAAAATCTTTCATTTTAAATTTTTGGAGTTTGCCAATAATTTTCATAGTTCAAAATCAAATTCTTGGACCCAACCCGGGCGCGATTCTGAAATATTGTGTTTTCCGCCAAATTCTATTTATTTCAATATTCTTAAATCTGTTTGAAATATATTCTCTTCAGCTTATAAAAATTCTTAACCAACCGTATATATTTTTAAAAAACCTATAAATCTTTGGATAATTTTTCCCCAACTGTTTGCATGCCTAAATCTTTCCCCTAAAATTCCTTTCCACCAATCACAATCCTCATTTTAACCCCTGGGCCCCCGCGAGCACTCTCTTTCCTCCCTCTCTCTTCTTTTTCTTCTTCTCTCGCTCTCTCTTCCTCTCTCACCTCCCGCTAACGTCCAAATTTCTTTCTCCTCTTCTCTCTCTCTCCTCTCGCTCTCTCCGTATCTCTCTCCTCTCGCGATCCTCTCTCTCTCCTCTCGCGATTTCTGTAGCCGCTCCCGTCACTGCCCCTGCTACCGCCACCTCCCTCTTCCATTCTCTTCTTCTTCTTCGTTCTAAAACCCAGCGCCCACGAGATAACCCTAGCTTGCCTCGCCGACGCCGCCTCCGCCACCTCGTCGCCACCTAAACCTCGACCTCGTCTCCTCTCTTCAACCTCCTCCATCTCCTCTCCCGACCACTCTCGACGAACCCCCCCACAAACCTTAACCCCACCTGCACACCCATGATCGCCTTCGCCCTCGAACCCATCACCGAGCAACCATGTTCCCGTCGCCTCCGATCCTCTAGCCTTGTCGTCTTCCTCCTCAAACTCACCTTCATCCTCTCCTTCCTCTTCTCCTCCGCCGGCACAGCCTATCTTCCTGTCCCCGGCAGCACAGAACCCACGCCTGCAACTTCCTCCTAGCCCACGTCGCCGTTTCCGGCACCATCACCGCTGACCAGCTTCGTCGACGTCCCCTTGTCACCTTCTCCAACCCGAGCCAACTCCAGACCAGAACCCCCACACCCCGATCTCTTTCTTTCCTTTACCTTAAACCTTAGCACCCACTGCTTTGGCCCGAACCATCGCCTGAACCTTGCCGTCTATGGCCCGTCATCGTCGTTATGTTTCCTGCCTCACCTCACCTCCCTTCTAAACCCAGAACACCTAACCCTAGTTCCCTCTTCTTCTTCTTCTTCTTCTTTCTTATTTCCTTCTTGATCTTGGACTTTTCCCCGGTTATCGCCGGAACTCCGATCCCGTCGCCTCCGTGCACTTGTTATCGCAGCTACCCCATCGTCCTCCCTAACCCCAGTGCACCTCGATCCATATAGCAACCCACTTCCTCTCTCTTCTTCTTCTTTTCTTCTTCTTTCTTGATCTCGGTTCTTTTCTGGTGATCGCCCGCCGGAGTCGTGCTGCTGCCGACAATCCGAGCAACCCTGTGGACGTTCCTAACCAGTGTGGTCATTCTCTTGCATTGCCTGGTTCTGTTCTGTACGCGCGAGCGTGCATCGAGACTGTTACCGACTTTGGACGCTGCGTACGCCTTCCTTTTGGGATCCGCTCAGGCAAGTGAAACTTGCTACATACTATTAAAATTAATATATATGCTATTTGAATTATTATATCCCCATTTGAGTGCACAGTAAACCTGTAGTTTACATTTAATACCATGAGTGCCATTTAAAGTCCCGTTATATCATTTTAGATTCATAACTCGAACATATCAGGTTGCATCTAGATTCTATTATACATAGTACCCATGTTCATATTTAAATCTTTTAACATTTATGTGCATAGCCCATAGTACCCCTTTATACCTTATACCAGTTGGACGGCTGTTCGCGTATTTATAACCTGATTTAAAGCCCATCGCATCTTTACATTATTAGAACATTTTAACCTGATTCTAATATCCATATTGTTATACTGCAGTAAGTAATGTGCAACTATCCCTTAACACAAAATGATAACCGTGCATCGATATCATGTAATATGTACTTATCTGCTTATCAACTTACTTGATCTAGTTTATTGCTCTGATAGTACTCATGCTTGTTCATTTATAATTTTGTTTATGTTAGTTTGATTATGAGCACCCACATGACATCTTGTACACCCTGACGTGACTTGCTACACATATTACTTGACATGACATGGTACCGTACACTCTTGACATGACATGACACCTATATACATTACTTGACTTGACCTGTTGTGCCATGGCTTTACCCGTTACCTGATCTTGTGTTTAATGCCAACAAACCTGACATGTAGTCCTCACGGACCGTTCCTGTTGTCTATCCAGACAAACCTGCTCTTACCTGATCCTGTGTTAGCATTAGTTCTTGATTACTGAATACCTGACTTGACACATATAACTTGGGGGTATGGGGAAATCAATGATGAAACCTGACTTATAACTCGACAGTGTACTACCTTTACTGATCAGTTTTAGAAGCTAGGCCAGCCTTGGGATGATACTGCTGACATCATTCATCTGTACATATTTCCTGTTTTAGTGCCTAGCGGCATGTCTCGGATTCAGCCCGAGAATTTTGACCGTGGTCCCGGGTATGCACGGGATACTATTGAGTTACATCGATGATTCATCAAATTGATTTCAAAGACTTAAGAGTAGATAACCCAATAGAACAATTTAGTTTACTCACTGCACACTACCATTCACTGCCCTGATTTACATTACTGTTACATCGGCTTGTCATTCATGATTATATTTGCATTGCCTGTTACCCTGTTTATATTTTATTGCTTGATGACATGACGCGCTGACATCTGGGTTTTGCATGGCCCAGATCCTTCTACCTTGTTTCAGACTAATCAGGAGTATTGCCGCTGTCAGACGAGCGGTGAAGTTCCTGTCGGTATGTAGTTTCACTTCCAGGGTTTTTTTATTGTATCTTTTGGCTTCCGCATATTGTTATTTCTTGACTCTTTTACTCTGGCTTATGGACATGTACTAGATAGTTAGTTTACTTTCCTGTTCTTGATATCTCTACAGCCGTAATATGACTGTGGAAGGATTTTTCCTATCCACAGGTAGCATGGTTGGCTATGTCACTTGCCCATCTTAGCGTACTCTGGGAAGCGGGGCGTGACAGTCGCCTTCCTACGCTGCATATACGTGGAGTGTTGTCGCTCCATCTTCCACGCTGGGCTGAGGCAATTTTCGAAGAGGATAGACCGCTTATTGTTGGCCGAGTATGACGAAGCCAGCTTGCTTAGGGCGTCGGCTTGAGCATTCAGCTGCCTGGGTATTTTTTCTACTTAGACTTCGTCAAATTTCCTTCAGAGTTTCCTTACCTCGTCCAGGTATCTTATCATCAGAGGCTCCCGAGCTTCAAAGCGGCCGGTCACTTGACCGACGACAAGGGCCGAGTCGCTGCGGATTCGAATTATCTTCAGTCCCAGCCCGGAGGCCATGCTCAGCCCGGCCAGGAGGGCCTCGTACTCTGCCGCATTGTTCGAGGCTTTGAAACCGAGCTTCAGAGAGTACTCCATTTTTGCTTCGTTTGGGCCTCGGATAATGAACCCGGCACCACAGCCTTCCTCGGTTGAAGACCCATCCACGTAGATGACCCACTCAGGAACCGATCCAGGCCTCTCCGCGATGGGATACTAAGTTGCAAGGGGCGGCGCGGACTCCGGTTTCTTGCTAGGGATGGTGCATTCGACGATGAAATCGGCCAGGGCCTGCGCTTTGATGGCCTACCTCAGGCGATATTTTATGTTAAACTGAGATAGTTCCCACCTCCACTTTTCTAAGCGGCCCGAGGACTCTGGTGATACAAGGATAGCCCCCAACGGGCGCTCGGTGAGGACGACGATGGTGTGTCCTTGGAAGTAGTGCCGCAGCTTTCTTGAGGCCACCACGAGGGCCAAGACAATCTTCTCTATGGCTGGATATCTCGTTTCTGCATCCTTAAATACGTGGCTCACATAGTACACCGGCTTCTGCGCTCCACCGACCTCTCGGACGAGCACCGAGCCTGCTACTTAGTCGGATACTTCTAGATACAGCGACAACTCGTCTCCTTCAACTGGTCGGGTGAGCAGCGGTGGCGTTGCGAGGTGCTTCTTCAATTGGTTGAAGGCGGCTTGGCACTCCTCCGACTACTCGAACCTCGGGATCTTCCTCAGAGCCTTAAAGAACGGGAGGCATTTCTCCCCTGACCTGGACATGAAACGGCTCAGAGCGGCGACTCGTTTCGTGAGCCGCATGATCTCGACGTTGGTCTTGGGTGCGGCCATGTTGAGGATAGCGTCGATTTTCTCTGGGTTAGCTTCAATTCCACGGTGAGTGACCATGAAATCGAGGAACTTTCCTCCGGTGACTCCGAATGCGCATTTGGCGGGGTTTAGCTTCATCTTGAACTTGCGGAGCACTTCGAAGACCTCGCCCAGATCCCTGGCACGGTCGTCCGACTAGACGGATTTGACTAGCATGCCGTCAACGTAGACTTCCATATTCCTGCCGATCTGTGGCTTGAACATGCGATTGACCAACCGTTGGTACGTGGCCCATGCGTTCTTGAGGTCAAAGGGCATCACCTTGTAGCAATATACCCCCTGTCTGTTGTGAACGCGGTGAGATCTTCATCTTCCGGATTCATACGGATCTGGTTGTAGCCGGAGAAAGCATCCATGAAGCTCAACAGCTCGTGGCCGGCCGAGCTGTCGACGAGCTGATCTATCCGAGGGAGTGGATAGTTGTTCTTGGGGCAGGCCTTATTGAGGTCGGTGAAGTTGACGCACATGCGCCACTTCCCGCTTGACTTCTTGACCAGAACTACGTTCGCCAGCCACTCCGAGTAGGGTACATTCCTGATGAAGTTGGCGGCCAGAAGTCGATCAACCTCCTCTTCGATAGCCTTCTGTTTGACCGCGGCGAAGCTTCGCTTCTTCTGTCTGACGGGTCGGGCCGCAGGATCAACCCTGAGCTTATGGGAGATGATTTTGGGGTTAATCCCAGGCATGTCAGCAGGCGCATAGGTGAAGACGTCGGAGTTATTTCTGAGGAATCTGACCAGGTCATCTCGCTGAGTTTCTGTCAGGAGTGATCTGACCTGGATGGTTTTTCCTCATCCCCTTCTGTCAGGGGCACCTCGGCCAGTGGTTCGACCGGTGTCCCCCGGACTTCTTTCCGCTCGTCTTGGGTGTCCAGAGAACCCTCGATGTCGTTATTTACCTCAGCATCGTCGGCCGGTTGCTCGGACGAAGATGTTTCGGTAAGGCATACCTTCGCGGCCTGCTGGTTCCCATAAACCCGACCTATCCCGCCCTGATCGAGAGGGAACTTCATCGCCAGATGGTAGGTCGATATCTAGGCCTGGAGGGAGTTCAGCGTCGGGTGACCGAGGAGGACGTTGTAGGCCGATGGAACCTTTGCTATGATGAAATCCACAGGCAACGTACGTGTGCGGCCGGGCTTCCCGACGCTGAACTGCACGGTGACCATCCCTTGCGCCGAGATGGAGTGGTTGGTGAACCCTGAAAGGATGTGGGAGGTCGGTTTCAAGTCTGCTCGGGTGAGCTCCATGCGCAGAAAGCAGTCGTGGAAGAGGATGTCTGCCAAGCTGCCTGAATCGACAAGTATCCGGTGGATCTCGTACCGGTGGATTCGGGCCGTGATCACCATAAGGTCGTTGTGGGGCATGGATATGCCGTGGAGGTCTCCGTCGCCAAAGGTGATAGGCTCGTGGCCCTGGCCTTTTTGTTCGGGCGGCTGTTGGCGTTCGTTGCCGGCGTGGGGCGCCGAGTCTTGCAGGAGCTCGACTGGCCCCCTGTCGTCATGACCATAGTTCTTGATGGGCCTCAGTTCCTTCCGGCGAGGTCCCCTGGGCCCCAGGGTAGGGTGGTCCCCGAGCTGCCTTGGCGGGCTTTGTTGGTGTGACCCCGTCGAGGGAGGTGATGCCGGTTGTGCCTGGAAGCAGACGAGCTGACCGCCACCGCCTCGGTAGGGACAGAGGGGCGACAAGGCCTGATGCGAGGCTCTCAGATGTGGGACTTCGAGTTTGAATGGGAAGGATCGAGGGGCCTGCGACCGCTGGAGTCCGCAAGGAGGTGGCCGACGGAGGAGTCGATGACATTCGGTTGAGGTTCACTCGCGCCTCCGTTGAGGGGGAGGTGGCGGCTGGTACCTGGATCTTTAGGGTGTTTGCTTGCCATGTGGATGGAGATCGGAAGGCCAACTTTGTTTTTGTGGAATTTGCGTTTTCCACAAACGGCGCCAACTGATGGAGGTCCTTTTAGGGTCTCCCTCAGATGTTATCTTCCGTCGATCTCCCGGTGGATTCGGAAGGTGATCTCCTGTCGTGTGCGGGTCTCAATGGGTTTTGAGGAGGTTGGTGATTTGTGGAGTTTAACGCCGAGTACCTGCAAAGAAATCCCGGAGTGGTTTGGTACCACCGAGGACCCTTCGACGATCAAGTTAGTACGAGATCCGTGCAGAGTAACGGCTAAGTGGAATTAAAAATGGCTTACTTGACCCCTCTGTGATTGAGATTTATATGGTGGCGGAAGCACGCAGCAGGCGTGAGAATCTCGCCGGCAGTTACGCTCCCGACATCACACTGCGTAAAGAGCATATCGCCCATTATTGGGGATTGTGGTGGCGTGGAACGTGGGAATGTAATGCAGTTTGTTTGGACTTTATCAAACTTAATTTTAGAGGGGAAAAATTGTTATTGGTGATTATTTCTAGAATGCGAATATCATGAATTTTTCATGTTTGGCCTATTTCTCGTTCATCTTTACCTTGTTCCTGAACTATATCGAGCAGAAAATTTGGTTTCCCTCTTGTTTTTGCGACAAGTAACCTCATATAAACGATGCCAGCGTTAAGATCTTTTTATTCTAAGACATCTTTCCTCTACACATTCAACACCGTCATTTTTGCTCAAAACTGTTCTATCGGTGAATTAGTATATAACTGGTTCCGGTCACCTTTAGGTCCAACGTCCCCGATAAAAGCTAGACCTCAAGTTAAAAAACAACTAAAAAATCATTAAATATGGACTCATAATCATCATCATCATCTAAGCCTTTTCTATCCCAAATAGGGTAAAAAATGAAGAAAAACTTCAGTAAAAAGTTTTATGTCAGGCAAGCTGCCGTCGAGACGTCAACTCTTTCCAAATAAATATCAATTCGTGGTTCACAAAACTATGATAAAAGAGAGAATTATCAAGCTCCTAAAAAAACAGTTGGCATCTTCCAAATCCTCACTAATCTCAAATAGAGAGAAAGGATGGTATACTTGCTATTTGGAATCATATAGGCACAAATATAGATGAATATGACATGTTCAAAATCTATATATATAATGCAAATACCTTGGTTAGAGATTCATCATTCTCCTTTTTTCAAGAAAAAAGAAGAAAAATTCTCACCTCTCAAGTCCTGCACATCATCTCTCTCATCTCATAAGCCCTCCACATCATCATATCTCTCTCTCTTTCCATAAAACAGTTAATTGTTTATCTAGAATTCTCCACATCATCAATCCTCCTTTTTAAAAAAGGTAAATAAATAAAACTTTAGAACTCTCCACATCTCTCCTCCAATCTTCTCTCTTTCCAGATTTTTTTAACATGTGCAACGCACGTGCTAAAATTCTTGTAAATCATAATGCAAAATGAAAATCATGATATGGTTCATGATATCTTTTGTCTTCTAACTTCAAGTCCCTGCAGCCTCTCTCTCTCTCTCGTTTGACCAATAAAGTGATATAGGGAGAGGCTCTGCAATGGAGCAGCATGCAGTGAGTTTGATTTAACATGTGACGGTTTGCTTCAGTGTCAATCTCTCTCTCAACAGAACGCTAAGAGGCCAAATTGTCCTGACTGCTGCTCTTCCAAACAAAAACGTCACTCTCTCCCTCTCTCTCTCTCTCCCCTCTCCTCATCTATCAGTGCTCCCTTTTTGGAACACGGTTTCAGCTGCAGCTAGTTTATGGAACTGCTGCACACATAATATCAACCTGTACCCATTGGTAACAGAACAACACATCATGACTCAAGTGACCTAAATACGCTTTACGTAGATTTTAAAGCAAAATTATAAATTGATGGAACAAGACTTAATAGGATCTTCACTGTTGACAGCCACAGATGTCATATTGGGAGAGAGGGAGAAAAGCTGAGAGTGACTTCAGCTATATATTTACTTCTGCTCCTGTTCTGAGTTCTGACTCTCATCTGCTACACTGTGAACAGTCACCATCCAAACTTTACATGCGTCGATTGAATACACTGCTTTCATGCATGCTCATGATACCCAATGCAATCTTTTTTTCTAAATGTCAGGCAAAAATATCCCCCAGAATCAACCCAACAAATTTGACACCATCCCCACCAACCTACTTCAAAGATACCAAGATCTGTGCTTGTATCTCAAAGTTCACTTGACTATAAATTACATAAAAGAAGTAGGGGAACCTGAGGGTAAGATGTGAACATCAAGATGAACAACGCTCATCATCAAAAATATTGTGAGTGATCGGCTATCTGAGAGAACCTCTCTCCCCTATGTTTGTTGAAAGCACACTTTTCTCAAGCAACTAACGTATACATACCAAAGGATAGGTAGTCATCGGTTTACTTCCCCTAACATTGTTAGGTCATGACGTATACAATTAAAAGACTGTCTAAACTGTACAATATCTCTATTTTAAACTGATGATGCTCATAAGTGGGAATTTCTCAGATCACGACACGTGACAAATGACGTGTCACTCGCGACAGCTCACTAGACTCCTGTGAGCTACCGAGGTAAAATCAGTGTGGGCACTCCACTTCTTGCCCACGAGCAATCTGGCAGCCGAACTTGCACCCCTCATCTTTTGCTCGCCTCCGAGCTATTGCAGAGCGGAGCTTCCTCGGCCTCTCGGCTCGTCTCCGAGCCATCCGCCGAGCTAAGCCTCTCCAGCTCTCCCGATCAACCGAGAACGCGGAGCCCGAACGCCTCCGCAACGACTCCGCGTATCTCGCCAAGACGAGATATCCGCCGCCTCACGCCCCGCGTCCCACGCTGGCGCATCCCTCATTAATGAGCGGACCCCGTCATTAATGGAGAGATCCCATCATTCACGCAGGCGTAACATCAGGGGCGTAACTGACGGCGAAGATCTCGCATCCGCTCGCTCCATACGACCACTATAAAAACCCCTCTCTCAGACGATTCGGGTAACACAATTTGATTCAAATACGCCGTTACTCTGCCAATATTCCTCGACACTAATTTGATCGTCGAAAGGTCCTACGGTGGCACAACCCACCCCGGGACTTTCTTTGCAGGTAGCTCGGCTTCCACCTCAAACTCAGCCCATTGAGATGCACACGCTCTAGGAGACCATGTTCAATTCAAATCTCAACCGTTCAACAACGCACGCTACAAATCGATGGAGGACAGCATCTGAAGAAGATCACACCCTCCATCAGTTGGCGTCGTCTGCGGGAAAGAAATACTTTTTTTGTTTCACCACTAAAGCTGATCTTCCGCCATCGATCTGCAGGGTTCCCTAGGGTCGCCGTTGGGTTTCGGAAGGTATCGACCATACCGTTTTAGAAAAATTGGCGCGCTAAAAACCCTAACCTAGAATTTTAACTAGAGAATTAGACGAAATAAGAATATAAATATCTTTACATCTAAGTGATCAAGGAATACAACCTTTGTAGACCGGTCCTTCACTTCATAAGCTTCGTATAGTAGGCTCTTTGCTCCAAGTAGTGATCTCCCGGACTCTAGTAAGGCTCCACAAGGTGAAATGAACAAGCTTGCTTGAAGTTTTCGAGACCGAAAATGATCTACGTCGAGGAGACACTAACCCAAGCTAGCTCTTCACTAAGTGATGAATTAGTGATGAAACAACCCAATCTAAATGGCTAGTTTAGAAGAGATTGATGAAGTAGGAATTTTGCTCACTTTAGAAATTATTTTCTCACTCATTTTCTTCACTTCCTAAAAAGCTAGAGAGCTTGAGGAAGGAGGTGAAGAAAAGCAACCATGGAAAAGATCAAGTGTAGAATGGCAACCATGGGTGGGTTAATATCATATACTAACCCTTGTAGAGACTAAACCATGGCTAATCATAATGGTTGGGTTAATAAATATTTTAAGTAAAACAAAATTAGTGGACTTAGTCAATGGTTCCACAAGCTTCAACCATGTGACTAATTTCCATCCAATTTTAATTTACTTTAAATAAATAAAACCCCTCATTATGTTAAGCATGGTGTGAGTCTCATACATCCATATAGCATGTAGCAACAAGTATGGCACAATAATATATATCACATATATATTAAGTGTACACACACAAGTGAGAAAAAGAAATGCTTAACTGAGCTAATATTAGCTAATATAAATTAATATATCATATATATAATTATATATTAAATTATTAAATCAAATCTTGATTTAATAATCCGGCCATATCACATAACTGACTAATATCATATGTATCAACTTATCGAATCAACACTTGATTCGATAACCCGGCTATATCACATATAACCGACCGATATCACATATTGCGAGAATAGAATACGGTATCACATACACGTATTAATTTCGGTCCCGCACATATCACATATGTGCTCCTATTTCATTTCGTCTGAACCAGGAAACCTCTGTGTAGGATTCTAAAGACTCGTCAATACGTCGGCAGTAGGTGGTGATTATATTAGTCACTCACAAGCCGCAAGCGGTCTGCTAAACGTAACGGCCACCGAGTATTGAGCGATCGTAAGATCAACAAGCAAGTCTGCTCATACTCCTGCGAATCCAATCAGTAGACCAGTCCTTCACTTGGAAAATTTCTCTTGTGCGGGAATCACACAAGACTCTATGACGATCTCGGGTCGATAGACTACTAGTGTCACCAGAGAACTGCTATCTGACGATAGGTATAATACCATCTAGGAGTTCTCGGCGAGTCTGTTCAGTGTACCCAGTCTCCACTGAGCACCCATATACTATCTCTGATGTCAAACACCAATGGATATGGGATCATCCATCGCCCATCATATGGGTCGAGAAGCGTATACGCTAGTCTACTCTGGAATATCGATGCCCCGTCTCGATACTCCCACGACTAGGAACATTTGAAAGATGTACTTACCGACTACCTCTGCCCCACTACTATGATCTGCATCATAATCCTGGTAGTCAAGTACTCATCCTAAGGGTTTTATCAACATGTAATAGAGAGACAATAAGTGTACATGTTAAGATAAAGCGGAACCAGATAGCATACTATCATGTCGAGCAAGAAAGTCCTCCCTATATATGTCCAAGCATCCACTATAATATACATCACATGTATAATAATGGCTTCTAGGGCATACATATAACTAACACGATCCAATGGCGAGCGACAACCGCGACGATCCAAATACGAGCCGCCACAACGGAGACGAGAGCGGCTTGTCTCTCCTTCTTAACGTGATCAACGCCCTATCAGCTCGGATAGACAGGCTCAAATCGCTGGTGGACGCTCTCGTCTGCGTTCAAGCGGCGGGCCCTACCCGCCAGACTGTCGTTTCCCCTTCCCGGGATAACGACGTCCGCAGAAGGATGGATGGGCACGCTCAAGCCTTCGATCTCACTCGTGCTTGTCCCAGCGTCACCGAGCGCCGGCGTGACGACTCTGGCCACCGTGACCTGCATGCAGCGATTGATTCCATGACCCGTTGGGCGCCGGACAGCTCCACGCCCCAATCTCGGGGAAGATTGGGTCGTCGCTCCGACGCCCGCCGCGCGTTCTCTCCTCCTGAGGAGGTGTCGGTCAGCTCGGCTGCTTCCAGGCATGACCGACGCCCCCACGCTCGTCGGGTCAGCGCAGACAGCGGGCGTCGGGACTACTTGAGAAGGGCCTCGCCCGAGGACCTGAGGAATTTGATAGAGCGGAATCGGAACTGCACCATCGTGCAGATCAGGAGCGGGGACAGTCGCCACTCCGACTGTGCTGAATCCTCGGATTACCACCATCGACTCGATGCCCTTGAAAATAAGATCGAGGGAATACGGCGAGACGGCCATCCATCCGGCGAAGGGACTAGGTATTCCGCGGATTCTCTCACGAAGCTCTTCACCGAGGAATTGCTGGCCGAACGTGTCTCATCCAAGAACAAGCCGCCTACGGTGCCGCTCTTTGACGGATGGTCCGACCTAAAAGATCACTTGGACGCATTTACATCGGGCATGAGCTTCCAAGATAACTCGGACGCAGCTCAATGCCGAGCTTTCCCCACCACCCTCATCCGGGCTGGCCGGGATTGGTTCTGAGGATTCACGCCATGCTCCATCTCGACTTTTGATGAGCTGGCCACCCAGTTTCTCGGTCACTTCGTTGGGAACAGACGACAGAAGAAGACGGTCGATTACCTCTTCACCATAAAGAGCGGGGACAAAGAATCCTTTAAGGGATATGTCTCTCACTTCTACAATGCTCTCCTTGAGGTCTCCGAGCACCACGATGAGATGGTTATCATCGCGCTAAGGTCAAGTCTTAGGCACAAAGAGTGGCTCCTCTCTTTTGCATTAGCGCAACCTAAGACCATGGCCGAAGTAAAAGCTTGGGCCGAGCGGGAGATCCAACTCGAATTAGAGGTGAAATCAAATTTGGCCAGAGGCGACCAAGACGACCAAAAGAAGAGGGGCAGAGAAGAGAAAAAGAGGAATGACCAACCAAAACCTTACTCCTTGATGTTCCAGGAGTACACTTCTCTTAACATCTCTCAGACCGAGCTGTTGGAGGAAGCGAAGGGCGAAAGGTTCTTTAAGCTCCCGCCAGTTTCCCAGAGGGCGGGAAAACGTCTCCGTGGCCCTTACTGTGTCTTTCATAGGATGCAAAGGCATCCGACCTAGAACTGCAAGCAACTTCGCGACTACATTGAGGAGTTGATCCGCTCTGGCCACTTGGCGAAGTACCTAAGGGACAAACGGCAAGCGGAACGAGAACAAAGAGACCCGATCTCCCCCGGGAATTAACGAGCATCCACATCATGGCCATTACCTCGAATCAAGTTCGGGAAGCCGGGGGGCGTCGTCCCCGGCCCAACAACGCTGAAAAGCTCAAGTTGTATAAATAGAAAATATTTGTCATTCTTCTTTTGAAACAATATAATTTTTATTGATATTGAATTAAATCTCCTGAGCTAGGTCCTCTTATGAAGGAGACCTTTTACACAACTCTTGTTTCTTTTCTTGGTTCTGAGACCCCTAGATTTGTTTTAAAAATTGTGTAAAATATACTGAAGGGATAAAAAGAGCTTCCTGCTCGGCTCATCCACAAGTGGATAGTTTCCTGCCCAACAACGTTGTGGATCTAAAGCCCTCCTCTCGAGGCCATCGAGCAGCTTCCCTGCCCGGACCATCCCTAGCGGGTAGGTTCCTATCCATCTATGCTAAAGATCAAAAGCCCTCATCACGAGGCAGCCGATTAGCTTCCTGCTCGGCTAATCCACAAGTGGGTAGCTTCCTTCCCAACAGCGCTGTGGATTTAAAGTCCTTCTCACGAGGCGACTGAGCAGCTTCCCTGCCCGGTCTATCACTAGCGGATAGCTTCCTATCTATCTACGCTAAGGGTCTAAAGCCCTCCTCACGATACCACCAAGCAGCATCCCAACCCGGTCCATCCCTAGCGGGTAGCTTCCTACCCATCTACGCTAAAGATCAAAAGCCCTCTTCTGGAGGCCACCGAGCAGCTTTCTGTTAGTTGTATGTATGCCGTAGAGGCCATTATTGTACATGATTGTATATTATAATGGATGCTTGGACATATATAGGGAGGACTTTCTTGCTCGACATGATAGTATGCTATCTGGTTACTCTTTATCTTAACATGTTGACTAGTATTGTGATACTGTCTTGCTCTCACATGTTGGTAAAGCCCTTAGGATGTGTACTTGACTACCAGGATTATGATGCAAATCATACTAGTGGGGCCATGGTAGTCCACAAGTTCATCCTTTAATTGTTCCTAGTCGTGGGAGTATCGAGACAGGGCATCGATATTCTAGAGTAGACTAGTGTGTACGTTTCTTGACCCTGTATGGGGCGATGGATGATCCCACATCCATTGATGTTTGACATCAAAGATTGTACACAGGCTCTCATTGGAGAATTGGTACACCGAACAGGACTTGCCGAGACTCCTAGAGGGTATTATACCTAACGTCAGATAGCAGTTCTCTAGTGACACTTGTACATGTTAGTCTGTAGACCCGAAATCGTCATAGAGTCTTGTGTGATTCCCATTGTACTTTGATTTCCACCTTACCACGTTCAAGAGAGCGTTCAAAACGTTGGTTTTTGGGTACAGTCCCGAGTCACATGGAGGCAATGAGCGATAGGAGGGGATTCGTCTCTCCCGGTATTGGAGGTTGATGTTGCGCTATACTCGATTGGCCATAACAGGAAGTCCCTAGCCAGGGCTGACACAGAGATTTATTGGTAAGTATTATCAGTAGTTTCTTGACCCGTTATGAGCTTTACATCGGCATAACTTATCAAGTTATTGGGGTCTGACGTTTACCATCCCCAGACTCGATATGAGACATATCAGATGAAGAGACCGGACTGTACGGTAGTGTTACTGTTGGATTCACGGGAGTATGAACAAGCTTTCTTTTTGATCTTCTGATCGCTCAATACCCGGATAGCCGTTACGTCCAGCTAGTACCGCTGACGGCTTATGGGTGACTGATATGATCATCACCTACTGCCGGCGTATTGACAAGTCTTTAGAGTCATACACAGAGGTTTTCTTGCTCATGCGAAACGAAGTAGGGCATATATGTGATATATGCGGGACCGAGATTAATACATGTATGTGATACCGTATTCTAATATCGCGATATAGGTTATATGTGATATAACCGGATTATTGAATTAAGTGTTGATTCAATAATTTATTAAATGATATTAGTCGGTTGTATGCGATACAGCCGGGTTATTAAATCAAGTGTTGATTTAATAATTTAATGTATAATTATATATTTGATATATTAATATACATTAACTAATATTAGCTCACTTAAGAAAATGTTTTCTCAAAATACATACAAATATATATGTGATATATATTAATGTATTTATTTATGTGTCATGCTAGATGATACATTGGACTTGGGTGTATGAGACTCATACCTAACTGTATGTCGATGTACAATACCCCACGACTTGCGGGGAGGCGGAAATATGAAAAACGATCTTGTTCTTTGCTATAACATCGACTAACCGCAAGAATCGTTGCTAAACGATAACTAACAAAAGCATAGGAGTTCTAAACTACTATGTGAAGTGATTATACCTAATGAACCGTGTCCTTCGTCTTTTCGTTCTCCACCTCCTCCTCGGCCTTCTCCAAGTAGAAGACGATCCACCCGAGAGCTATAATTCAAGCTTCACCTCAAACTAGAGGTAACTAGGTTTCTTAAAGTGCTAATCTAAGTAACTTAGGTGATATAGAGTTGGATTATGGAGTGATTAGTCTATTCTAATCCTTGATCTCAACACATGAGAGGGGAGGATTAGGGTTTGAAGAGAGAGAGAGAGAGAGAGCTTGAGGAGAGAGAAGGTGAGCATGAGAATGAGAATGAGATTGTGATTTATCATGATATATATGAAGCATTAATCTTTTTCAAAAAAATAGAAAATAGGATTTAACAACCATGCTTCATAAATACAAATGGGTGATTCACTCCATGAGTCATTAAGCATTTATGATGCATTAATGACATGGATGAATCACACAAATGAGTCACTAATCTCATTAAATGCATATGCCACCTAAACCCCAAGTCACCATCTTCTAGAAGCTTCTCGTGAAATTACGAGAACGCCTCTCCTATCCGTGAAAACACGGAAAAACTTTAGACTGTATAAATCCAATATCCCGATACTAGAATCTGGCTTAAACTAAAGCCGACTAGTAAAAAAACTGTCCGAAAGTCGTATGTGCGTAAACACACGTATGCGTCTGAACCCTTGTCGTAAAACCATATAACCTCTATATCGTTTCTCCTGGAGCAGGGAAACTCTCTGTGTGGGACTCTAATGACTCGACTACTACGCTGGCAGTGGGTTTAACCACAGACCGCAAGCGGCACTAGCTGTACGTAACGGTCCCCAGGTAGATGTCGATAAGAAGGCCGATGAGAAAACCCATCCGAACTCCTACTGAGCCTGATGTGACAATCTTCGTACAGTCCGGTCTGTTCGTCTAAAACTATCGCATATCGGGCCTAGGGACGGCAAGCGTCAGTCCCCTAATAGCGGTATAAGTCGTGTCGGAGTGAAGCCCATTACACCCTGAGAAACTACTGGAACCTACCAGTAAATCTCGCTTGCTCTGGCCAGGGACTTTGCGTAATGGCTCTCTGACACAGCGCGATATCAACTCCCAATACCGGGAGAGACGAATCCTGTCTAACCACCACTGCCTCCAAGTGCTCGGGACTGCACCCAACTGCTACCTGTTTGCACGACTCCCTTGAGCCGTGGTAGGGTAGCAATCTAAGAACAGTGGGACACACTTGAGGCGAAGTAGCAGTGTCAAGTCTGCGGACTATGCTGTACTCATGTCACCTGGGAACTGTTAACTGACGACTGGTATAAAACCCAACCAACAGTTCCCTGCGAGTCCTGTCCGGTGTACCCGTAACCCAACGAGCACCTGTATACTATCTCCAGTACGACGTACTGACGGCTGTGGGACAGACCATCTCCCCAACTGGGATGAGAAGCGTACACACTAGTCTACTCCAGAGTATCGATGCCCTGTCTCAATAATCCTACGACTAGGGACCTGAAAAAGGATGTGCTTGTAGACTACCCAGCCCCCACTAGTGTGACTGCCATCACAACGCTGGTAGTCAAGCAAGATCCTAAGAGCTCTATCAATACGTATACTCACATATTAAGATAGAAAAACCAAGTAGCATACTACCATGTTTAGCAAGACTGTTATATACATGTGAATATCCCAAGCTTCCATTAAGTAATATACAAACTAGTATGATACAATAATGGCCCCTAGGGCATATACACTAACACAAACTAAAGATAAATTGGGTGATTAATTATTAAGGGATAAAACAAAATTGGGTGGAAAAAGCCATGGTTTAAGATGCTTGGAGAAGCTTGTGGAAACATTGACTTAGTCCACTAATTTTGTTTTACTCTAGATATTTATTAACCTAACCATTATCTTTAACCATGGTTTAGTGTTTACATGAGTTATATGAGATATTTTCTCACCCATAGTTCATCACTTGATCACTTCTTCATCTCCTTCATTGCTTTCTAACTTTCTTATGAGAAGAAAAAGAAAAGGAGAAAATTAAATCTAAAGTGAGCAAAATTCCTACTTCATCAATCTATACCAAACTAGCCATTTAGTATAGGTTGTTTGCTTCACTAATTCTCAATTAGTGAAGTGGTAGATTGAGTTAGAGATTTTTCGACGTAGATCATCTTCGGCCTCGAAGATCTTTGAGCAAGCTCGTTCCTTTCGCCTAGTGGAGCCTAAGGAGAGTCCGGGACACCACTACTTGGAGAAAAGGGACTACTGCACGGAGCTCTAGAAGTGAAGGACTGGTCTACAAAGGTTGTATTCCTATATCACTTAGTGTAAAGTTGTTTATATGTTTTAAAAACCCTAGTTCTCTAGTTAGATCCTTGGTTCAGGCTCGCTCGGTACCCTAGATTTTTTAAAATAGCATACTTGATGCTTACCAAAACCGTGTCGGGGTGCTAAGCGAACCCAGCAGTAGTATCAGAGACAAGCTAGAGCATTAGGAGTGGTCTAGGTGAAGTTAAAAGTGTTCGATCGAATTTTCGAAACTTGGATTTCCCACTCTCTGGAATTTTTTTCAAAAGTTATTATATTTCCAATTAAAAATATTCAGAAAATAGTGCAGGATTTTCTTTGGACCCACAAGAAAAACGACGGCCCAACTCGATCAAACGACCGCGGAAGTGTGGCCAAAACATGGTTTTGGCAGCGGTTCCGCGGCGCCGTTGGTGAGGCAGGGAGCTTGCTTTCTTATGTCGGTCCGTAGGTACTTGAGGCACTGTCTGGCTATTTTTAACTGTGACTCAAGTGTTGAGGTCTCTGGGAATTTTGGGTGTTTGATAAATCGATCGAAATGTTTAACATCGTCTATATATCTGTGATTTGTGATACAATTTTTGGAATCCACAATAATTAGTTTTGTGAAAACTAGTTAGTTTTTTGTAAATCTAGAAATTTAGTCTCACTTGATCGGTTTCCGCGGGGTTTTGATTCGGATCAAAACTCCGTCGCAATCTCGTATAGTACACGAACACTCGCCGGGTAACACTACTAGATAGCCACGCCCTATAGCCCCGACCAAGTGATTGTAGGAGAACCCCGTAGCCAAAAGCATCCGTTCGGATGCCCGCGGCCGCGGTGTTCCGTCTAAGTGCACTTCGTCGACGGCATCCGGGGTGCGGCCGTCTACTAATATTTCTGATGTGCATTCGATCATCTGTTGGGAATCTTGATGAATTTCCCGACTGGTTATTGAAAACTGTTTTCAATTTGAGATCAAAATGCCGGGTTTATGTTGTTAGGCATGAAATCCGGAGTATGTGATATTTCGGGTTTATGATGTCTAAGGTGGTTGCGGATTCCAATTATTGTAGTTTTCACTTTCTTTTTTGCGAACGTAAGTGTAATATGTGGTGTATCGCCGGTTTCGTTGCTATACGTCAACGACAATTGGGATACGCATATTTACTTACGTTGATGACATGTGATGTTGTGTGTTGCTGTGATATGTTATATTGGATCGTCGTGTTTGAATAGCCGGGGGGTTTTGCGTGAGATGAGAGTTTTTTTATTTTCATTCATCTAAAAACTTGTATGTAATATTCTTTTATTGGGACACTTCTGGGTTGAGGATGATGTCACCATTGATGTATATTATTTACTTTTTCGTATTAGGATAGACCCAAGACGGGGAGCACAAGTAACCGGGTTCTAGAGTCCAGTCGGAGACCATCTCGAGGAGTTGAGTCAGGCCCTCCTAACTCTAGAATTGGTAGGGTTGCTTGCCGCTCTCATAGGGGTCTAAGGATGTGGGTTTGGTTATTCATCATAACCGTGAAATCCATGTTTTTTACTGGCTTAATTTAAAACACGGACCTCCTAGTATATCCAATATTTCATATGTTGACTTCTGCTGCAATGTTCTGTGATGAGATTATATAACTGCATGATATGAATGATTTATATTATATATATGATATATAATAAACGTTACTTATGTTTTGCATCCACGTTAGTTCTGCCCCCGCTCCGCCGTTAGTTATCTAACCTAACGGTGCATGACGGGACCACGTGACGAATGCGGATGGCATAAGCGTATGTTATATAAGTATTTTCGTTTCTTTATCTGTGATGCTTAGGAAGCATAAATGATGGGACTTCATTAATGAGATTAATGAAAAGAAAAGAAACCCAATGATATTGTGGAATCAAATTTTCAAAAAGGTAGCTCTAGTTCGTGCTTTGCATAGCGGTAATCCTTTATGAATATCCAGCACTTTATTCGATGAGGAAAGAGCCGAGATCTTTTCACCGGGAATGACCTCTTTAGCAAAAGCTAGCAAATACTACAACTCACTCGGTTTTGACTTTTGATTGCTTCTCTAGTTCTTATTTTGCATAGTGGTATTCCTTGATGAATATCCAGCACCCCATTCGATGAGGAAAGAGCCGAGATCCCTTCACCGGGAGTGACCTTTTTAGCGAACTAGCAAAAACCTAAAAAACACTCCTTTTCAAAATCACTCGATTTTACAACGATATCAAGTTCATTACGCAAAAGGTTTTCTTAAAAATCTGTCGTAGCCCTTCGTCATTTCAGATAAGGACTATTTAGTAGTCGTGCTGCGTTTGTTGGCCTTTGTTAAGACGTAGTGTGCGGTAGCTGATTAGTGCTTATCTGCAATCATATGAAGTGATTGGATTAGGGTAGTCGTACAACCTAGTTGGCCTTTGTCAAGAGTCGTACGGGTGGCTTTAATTCAATAACGAAATGTACGGGTTGAACTTGACTATCAGCCTATGATTTGTTGGCCTCCGTCAAGGTCATAGGACGGTAGGGGCAAAATATTATTGGGAATTTCAAGTGTTGAAATTTGCAATGAGATTGCATACCTTATATGAGATAGTTGGATCCCGATACCCACTGCGAGTAAGAGTTACTCCTGGGAGAGTTTTGCACTTTACAACTAGCCGATCAAGTAGGTGTCTAGAAAGGTGTTAATGGGGTTACGCCCCTGGAAAAATGAGGTTTATTTTAATTAGGTCCGTGCGAAAGCACGGGAAACCTCACTCAAAGTACCGACATTGGCCTGGCCGAAAGATTGGCAAACTTGTAGGGTGTAATTAATCACAGCTAGTTTTACCTTTTAGGGTTTGAAAGAAGATTTGATAAAAATAGTGGGAGACATCCTGATTGGATAAAATAATAACCAATCTAATCTTGCAAGAGCGCACATAGTGTTTTCTTCTCTCTCTCTCCCCTTGTAGCGACCATTGTTCCCCTCCGAATGGCGGCCTGGGCGTTAGGACGTCTGTGCCTGAGATTCGGGGCAGATGCTATTTGGTTTTATCCGTCTACCTCTCCGAAGATGCCAAGTTGATTTATGGCACCGTGTATCGAAGGTTTAGACGGATGCGGCCGATATAGCAGACTTTGTCAGATTCCCCCTCGCTTGAGGGGTTTTTGATTGTGGGGACACTCTTCCCTGCAGGCGCAAGCTCCTGCAGTTAATTACGCTACCGCATCGCGGTAACAACTTTCTCCTTCTCCAGAATTTCACTTCGTGTCGTGTGTGTTCATTTTGTTTGTGGTTGCCCGTGGATTGTATACGGAGACTGAGTAATGCCGTCGCCCGTAGGACGTGGATTAGTCCAAATCTGTATTTACTTAGATTTGGGTTTGGTGTTTTTAGTTTAAGGATGCATTAGTCGCGTTGCGGCTGAGATCAACTTAAACGTTCGTCAAGGATACGTTAGTCCGGTTTTAGACTAAGATCAACTCAACGTAGTGATTAATTTAATGTATGGCCATCGGGATTCGTCACCTCTCTGACGTCGTTGAAGGATTACAATGACATGTATCAAAGGAGCTCGGAGATGTACCCTCGAACCAGAGTTGATTGGGAGTTTTATAATCCATTTGAATATTTAAGGATACGTTAGTCGTGTTTGGGGCTAAGATCAACTTAAACGTTTGTTAAGAATACGTTAGTCTAGTTTGAGACTAAGATCAACTTAACGGGACCGTTTAGATCCGATAAAAGAGCATTTGGGCTCTATTGTGCCAGTTTAGGGACGTGGTGGTCCGATATTAGTTTAGGGACGTTTCGGTCCGATATTAGTTTAGGGACGTTTTCGGTCCGATATTAGTTTATGGACGTTTCGGTCCGATGTTAGTTTAGGGACATTTCGGTCCGATATTAGTTTATGGACGTTTCGGTCCATTATTAGTTTAGGGATGTCTCGGTCCGATATTAGTTTAAGGACGTCTCGGTCCGATATTAGTTTATGGACGTTTCGGTCCAATGTTAGTTTAGGGACGTTTCGGTCCGATATTAGTTTATGGACGTTTCGGTCCGATATTAGTTTAAGGACGTCTCGGTCCGATATTAGTTTAAGGACGTCTCGGTCCAATATTAGTTTATGGACGTTTCGGTCCAATGTTAGTTTAGGGACGTTTCGGTCCGGTATTGGGTGTGTGGCCGTTGGGACCCGTCACCTCTTTGACGTCGTTGAGGAATTACAACGATGGATGTCAAAAGAGTTCGGAGATGTACCCTCGAACCGGATGTAGATTGATTTAGGAGAGCCATTTTGCTCAGCCAATTTAATTTAAGGACTTATGGCCACGATTGGGCTAAGTCCAGTAAAAAAAATGTCCAACATTGCTCTTGCATTTCCTTTTATTTTTATTTGGGCTTTGCCCAGAAAAGATGCAGGGCATCAATTTGTTTTGAGCTCTGTTCTTTATGAATGATGCAGAGCATCAATTTTGTTTGGGCTCAGCCCTTTTGTTGCTTTGCAATTTATTTTGGCCTGCTAGGCCTTTTTGATTTGGGCCTGGCCCTTCAAGTAATGCATTGCATTTGTGCAAAGCACCAAGAATCTTTTAGATTGAAGGGAAGGAGTGCAGAGCACTTTTAAATTTCTTGATCTAAATTTAGATCAAAGAGAAGAAGAAAAATCTTTTCTTTCTTTCTATCTCAGAGAACCAGAGGTTCTCTAGCAAGTGCAAGGCACTATTTTTTTATTATTTTTATTTATTTATTTATTGAAGATCACTGATTTTGTCTTTTAGATCAATGATCTATTCCTAAGAGAATTTTCTCTTATTTCAAAGGTTTTTACCTTCTTCTTTGTGTTCTCAAGAAGTTCTCTTCTTCTTTCTTTTTTTTTTTAATCCCAATTGTCTATATCTTTGAAATGGGGTCTGGGGTCCTTTTTATAGTGCTCAAAAATCAGTTAAATTTGTTAAAAAGATCTTTTCTGAGTGATTTGGGGAATTTTCCCCACCGTTGGATCTTTGATCCAAAGGCCCCTGTTTTACAGAAGAAATCTTCTTGTTTAAACAAGAACAGAAAAATATCCTTTAATCTTCACTCTGTTGTTGCGCAACTGACCAGCGTGTGACACGTGTCGCGCAGTGAAGCACTTGCGCAATCGCGCAGCGGTGCGCTTGCGCAACTGCGCAGACACGTGTCGCGCTGCCGTGCGCTTGCGCAATTGAACGTTGCTTATGTTTTTTTAAAGAGCCTTACTCTAATTGGACGTACTGTCTTGGGCGTTGTGCTGCCGTGTCAACTTCTGACTCGTGGCGCGTTGCGCGCAGCGCAAAGAATCTGAAGCGTTGCTTCATTCATTAAAGTTTTAATTTTTCAAAGCAAAGCTTTATTTCTGATTGGGGGAAGATGAAGCGTTGCTTCATCTCCCGCCTTGGAATTTGAACAGAGCTTTGCTCTGATTGGGGTAAACAAATGCCCCCCACCGCTGCGCTTACGTGGCCTCCAAACGCAAGCGCAACGGTGGCAGAATCCAAACCGTCGCGGCACCTTTGACAGTTGAAGAGGCAATTGATGCCTATAAATAGGACCTTTGGTACTTTAGATGATTTTCATCTTCACAATTTTATTTTCAAAACTCAGAGCCCTGCTCTTTATTTTCAAGAACTGCAAGAGTTGAACTCTTTAAAACTTTTTAGGTGAAAATTTAAATTAAGATTAAATTAAATTAGATTAATTTTCATCAACAGAGCCTTGCTCTCCATAGATCCCTGATCTAAAGAAAACCCATTTAGGGTTTCATTTAGCAGAGTTTTGCTCTAAAGGGGTCCAAAGAGAACTCAGGAGAATCCTGTTAGGGTTCCATTAATAGAGCTTCGCTCTATAAAAGATTTTTTTTTATATCTTCTTAATTAATGGAGTTTTGCTCCTCCCAAATTATATGGCACTTGGTAATATTATTATTATTATATCATTTTTTTCAGAGCGGAGCTCTCAATGTTCTCAAGGATTTTTCCTCAAATTCTCCTCATAACTGATTTTGACTGGTGTCGCTCCTGTCTGCAGAGCATTGCTCTCGAGGAGTTCAACTTTTAACTTTCTGTATTTTCTTGTTTGTTAATCTCCCTGTATTGTTTTCTTCAGGTATTATGGCGGTGCGTCTATATAGCTTGCACGAGTTCATCACTTATGAGGATATCCGTGTACAGGGCCGTCAACAGAACCAGGAGTTTACGGACGCCCAGTGTGCGGAGATCATGGGTCGCCTCAACGCGAGTTGTGGTTGGCTGCTTCCTCGTCGTTCGGCTCTCTTAAAGGTTGTGCTGGGAGCAATATGGAGAGCACTTCCGGGTCTTCATGAGGCCCTACCGCTCAATGCGTTGGATGATGCCGAAGACAAGGTGCATTCAGTGTACCTGACGGGGCTGATCTCGAAGAAACGGCGGGACGGTCTCATTGACATCTTACATCAAATCTTTCAGCAGACGACGATAGTTGCTGCTTATCGAAGGCCGGAAGGGCTTGCCGATGATATCGACACAGAGGAGCGCGAGAGGCTGCGCATAAGAATAATTAGAAAGGCCAGAAGAACTCTGGATGGCCTTACTTTTGAATTCCTCAATCCGTGCCCCGGATCTGAGGTTATTCCATTGTAATAATACTTTTCTTTCATTGCTTTTTATGATTGTAAGAATTTTGGGCAATATTAATGAATTTTTTTTTTATCCCAGCTTTTCTTTATTATATATCTTTTGTCCTGAGTCTTTTTGCCCATGCATGAATGAATGTGCCTTGAACGCTTGATCAAATATAAATCAGATGCTCTTTCTGTTGCTTTTCCTCTTTTTCAGCATGTCGTCACAATTAGCAGGTGATAGAGTAAGCTTCTTGAGTTCTTCTCGAGATAACGAGGGCTTAGGCCGCAAGTTCAGATCTGCTGCCTAAAACTTTTCAACTCTATGAGCCGTGAGGGTCTCATAGAGACTTTTCTCCCTACGGATCGAGAGGATCTCGTAGGTGGGTTTTTCTCCTTAAGAATCGTGAGGATTCCTAAGTGTGGTTTTCTCTTGTAAGTCGTAAGGATCCTACAAGAGAATTTTTCCCTCTTACGAGTCGAGAGGACTTGTAAGCGGTTGTTTCCCTCCTTGTCGAAGTTCGATGTTGGAGAGAGAGACCCGTGGATGGTATGCAAGAGACCGTTTTGGGCCAACTCGCAGGGTCCCAATGCTTAGGAAACAGGCTTCTTTTATGCCCACTGCCTAAGGCTTTATCCCACGAGTCGAGCCGCCTCGACAATTTTTCACAAGTCGAGACGAATCGAACGTTTCTCGCAAGAACATCTTAACGTCGCATTTAACCTCTGCTCTTTACGACAGAAGCCCGTTAAGGTTGGTGGTACTTAGGGTTTTGGCCATCGTACCGTCGCATAAGCTGATATAGTCCTCGATAGGCAATCGTGCTGTTCAAGTAGCCCTGCGACTGCCGTGTCTCTGATCCTTTCGGGGGCTGGACAAGACGTCTTCAAGCAATCCTCCTTGGCAGTTTGACCGTCGGAAGAGCAAGCGCTAGGAATTTGCCATGCCGCTTTTTACTTGAGGTTAGGCTCATTTTGGAGAGCCCCGATGAGTCATAACCACTCCGCGCTGGTGTGGGATGATCTCCGATAGTCTTTCAGGCTTTATATGACTTGCCGTTAAGACCCTGAAGCTAGGAATTTGGCCTTTGCTTCGTTTGCTGGCATTGCGTCCTCCGTATCGAGACAAATGTCATGGTGGGAACTAGGGATTTTGCCGTGGCTCCGTTTGTTTGATGACGTTGCGTCTGCTGTATCGAGACGAACGTTGGGGTGACATCTAGTCTGCTGTATCGAGACGGACGTCGAGGTTGTCTCTAGGTTGCTGGTGAACCGTCGAGGTTTGGAACTAGGGATTTTGCCGTGGCTCCTTTCGTTTAATGACGTTGCGCCTGCTGTGTCGAGACGAACGTTGGGGTGACATCTCGTCTGCTGTATCGAGACGGACGTCGAGGTTGTCTCTAGGTTGCTGGTGAACCGCCGAGGTTTGGAACTAGGGATTTTGCCGTGGCTCCATTCGTTTAATGACGTTGCGTCTGCTGTGTCGAGACGAACATTGGGGTGACATCTCGTCTCCTGTATTGAGACGGACGTTGAGGTGGTGACTATTCTGTGCTGATGCGAGATGATCTCCGATTGTCTTTCCGGTTTTATGTGAGTTACCGTAAAGACGTTGAAGCTAGGAATGTGGCCTTCGTTTCGTTTGCTTTGTCATGTCTGAATCCCTGCTGGAGGAAGAACACTGAGGTTGACATTTCGTCTACTGTATCGAGACGAACGTCATGGAGGTGACCACTTCATGTGAGATGGTCTCCGATTGTCTTTCCGGTTTTATGTGAGTTACCGTCAAGACGTCGAAGTTAGGAATGTGTCCTTCGCTTCGTTTGCTTTGGTGTGTCCAAATCCTGTTGGAGGAAGAACGCTGGGGTTGACATTTTGTCTGCTGTATCGAGACGAACGTCAAGGTGGTGACCACTCTGTGCTGATGTGAGATGATCTCCGATTGTCTTTCCGATTTTATGTGAGTTACCGTAAAGACGTTGAAGCTAGGAATGTGGCCTTCGCTTCGTTTGCTTACACTGCGTCTGGTGTATTGAGACGAATGCTGAGGTGGAGCTGGGATTTTGCCATCACTCCACTTTGTTTCGACCATGGGGTCTTTTGTTAACTTTGCATGTACACCCCGCTGGGCTGCGAAGGAACGCCGTTGTTGACATTGCGTCTGTTGTAACGAGACGAATGCTAAGGTGGAGTTGGGATTTTGCCGTTACTCCGCTTTGTTTCGACCGTGAGGTCTTTTGTTGACGTTGCATCTGCCTCCAGCTGGACTGCGGAGGAACGCTGTTGTCGACATTGCGTCTACTGTATCGAGACGAATGCTGAGGTGAAGCTGGGATTTTGCCATCGCTCCGCTTGATGGTGTAACATCTGTGTCCTGTTGGAATGAGGAGGCACACCGTTGTTGGTCTCTAGGCTGTAGACGTGGCCATTGAGATTTGGAACTAGGGACTTTGTCATGGTTCCGTTTCGTTGCGATTCTGAGGTCAGTTGTTGACGTCATGTCTGCATCTAGTTGGAGTGAGGAGAAACGCCGTTGGTGATCTTTAAGTTGTCGATATTGACGTCGAGACCCTGAAGTTAGGGACCTTCCTTTACTTCATTTGTTGACATCGTGTCTGTAATATTGCGACAAATGTCGAGATAGTCTCTAGGTTATCTATGAACCGTCGAGATTTGGCTTCGCTTTCTGGTGGAGCCTGTTGGGAAGGTATTGTTCCCTTTTTATCTGTGCCCCTGGATTGTATACAGGGATCGATGTGATTTCACCTGTAGGGCAAAAAGTTTCATTTTTTCATTTTTTTTATTCTTTCCGCGATACTCTATCATTTCAGCTTTTTATATCGCGAAAATCGCGATTGCCCAATCATTTCGGCTATTTTTCGCGGTGCCCAATCATTTCGGCTATTTTTCTTTTTACTCGCTGTTTTTTATTGCGAGTTGCCCAACCATTTCGGCTATTTTGCATGCATACATTTTTACTTGCTGATTTTGTTTGCAAGCTGCCCCATCATTTCGGCTATTCCGTATGCATATATATATATATATATTTTTTTTTTGACTCGCTGATTTTTTTTTTTTTTTTGTGTGCGAGTAGGGGATTTGGGATCTGATACCAATCTTGGAATCAGCATCGCTGCGACTGGAATATTCTCAGGAGCGAATCATCATTTGCCTCTGTCGATCCCGAACAAAGGTGGCTTAGTAAACAGGATTAAGGGTCCTGTCGGCTAAGGTTTTTGACTTCATGAGCCGTAAGGGTTTCACAAAGGTATTTCTCCCTACAAGTCGTGAGGATCTTGTAGGTGTGTTTTCTCCTTGGGAATCGTGAGGATTCTTAAGTGCATGTTCTCTTGTAAGTCGTAAGGATCTTACAAAAGGGTTTTCTCCTTATAAGTCGAGAGGACTTACAAGTGTTGTTTGCTGTACAAGCATATCCCTAGTCACGGATGGGACTTTGTTAGGGAAATGTTTATTCGTGCCCGTGGATTGTATACAAGGGTCATTATGAGCCGCTTGTAGGGCAATATCGAAGGTTGTGGGGGCTGCTTAAGAACAGGTTAAGGTTTCTGCAACTTAAGACTTTCAAATCTTATGAGCCGTAAGGGTCCCACAAGAGAGTTCTCCTTACGAGTCGTGAGGATCTCGCAAGTGTATTTTCTCCTTCGGAATCGTGGGGATCCCTAAGTGTGTTGTTCCTTTGTGAGTCGTAAGGATCTCACGCAGGTGGTTTCTCCTTACAGGGTCGAGAGGACCCTATAAGTGTTTCTTAACGAGGTTGCGCCCTTTCAGGTTTTCACAAACACTCGCCGGTAGCCCTGCTGTTTTTACTCACGGAGCCCTTTCGGGTTTTCTTCCGTGCCCATTTTGCTTATGGACATACCGTTTTTTTTTATATATTTTTTATATATTTTTTTTATTTTTTTTTACGAGGTCGCGCCCTTTCGGGTTTTCACGAACACTCGCCGGTAGCCCTGCTGTTTTTACTCACGGAGCCCTTTCGGGTTTTCCTCCATGTCCGTTTTGCTTATGGACATACCGTTTTTTTTTTCTTTATTTTTTTCTTCTCTTTTTTTTTTTTTTAACGAGGTCGCGCCCTTTCGGGTTTTCACGAACACTCGCCGGTAGTCCTGCTGTTTTTACTCACGGAGCCCTTTCGGGTTTTCATCCGTGCCCATTTTGCTTATGGACATACCTTTTTTTTGTTTTTTTTTAATTCTCGTCAGCCTGAGAATGCTGCGGTAGTAGTTTAAAAACATTTCGGTCATTTGCAAGTTTTAGGACATTGCGGTCCATCATTAGTTTAAGGACATCTCGGTCCGTTGTTAGTTTAAGGACGTTTCGGTCCGTTGTCGCCGTATTTGAGGCGAATATCTAGTTTATTGACTTTTCGGTCTATGAGTCTTTCTCCATGAATGAACATGATGCCCCCGGCATATCCATCTTCTTCGGAGCGTGCGGTTGTGGCGGACTCACCTTCCAGTTCTCAGACAGCGCAAACTTGCCTTGTTGGTATTGGTCTTCAACCCAGTTTTTGAAGACGCAGCAGTCCTCGATCAGGTGACCTACTGTTTGGTGGTAAGGGCAATAGTTAGGATTATTAACATCGCCTGGCTGCGACAGACGCTTTGGACTCGGCAGATTGATGAGTCTGTTACGCACTGCCAGCTCAAACAGTCTTCTCGTTTTATTCTGAGGAAACAAGTAAGGACGTCTTAGCCTCTCTTCGAGAGATGGGCGTGGACGCAGGTTGTTTTGGCGAACGATCGGCTTTGAGTTGCTCGACTGTTGTTGAGCATTGGCGACGATGATCGCTTTTCCTTTCTCATTTCGGGGTTCGGGTCTTGGAGGAGACGGCTTATGGCCCATCTGGTCCATTTGGGCTAATTTGTCGATCAAGGCCTGGAAGGTGGTCGGCCTGAAGAACATCATGAATTGCGAGATGGTCGCCTGCGGATCTAGAGTTCCCACAAACATGCCTACCGCAGGTGCCTCTTCTATGCGTTGTTCGCATTTCGACCATAGGTTCCGCCATCGTGTTGCGTATTGAACCCACGTTTCGCTTGGCCTTATCCTGGCATTTATTAGTGCTGTTATCGGGGTGCGTTCACTAGCACTCGCGAATCTTTGTGTAAACAGCAGTTCCATCTCTGCAAATATTTTGACAGAGTCGTTAGGTAGCTCTGAATACCATTCAAAGGCTGTTTCTGCTAAGCTGCAGACGAATTGACGTAGCAACAATTTGTCATCTCCTCCAGTATTGCCGCATAAGGCCCTGAATTGAGCGACATGCTGATGCGGATTCCCTGTCCCTTTATATACGTGGAATTTAGGGATCGTATATCCTGGCGGGTAACTGATTTGGTCATACCAGCCCGGATACGGTCGTCCGGTTCTAACAATTTGCCCAGCCGCTTCATTCGCCTGATGAACCCGGATCTGCTGAGCTATATATTCGTCTAGGTCAACTTTGGAGATTGCCTCCTCCTTGGCTGTTGACAGAGCCGGCGGATGATTTGACGTTTCTCCCCTGTCGTCTTCAAGGACGATCGGAGGATCTTCAGCAGGAGGGTCCGGCAGTAACATCATCCCTACCATATCTTGGAAGAGGAGCGCCATCTTTTTTATGTTAGCCGCTTGCTCTGCAGCTTCTTTGTCCCTCTTTTCGAGGACTCTGCGTAAAAAGTCAGCGTCGGTTTCTTGTTCTTGACGCTCATCCGAAGACATTTCAGAGCTTTCTTTTGGCTCAGTGAGTGCAGCCATTGTAGTCATCATTTCCTGAAGCTTTTGTTGTTGCTCCTGGGCTTTCGTCACGGATCGGGTGAGCGGTCGGTGGCCCGTAGAAGTGCGGCTTTCATCCTTTCCAGAAGTCATATAAACAGTGTGCACCACCATGCCCCCAGACTTGGGGCGTTTGTGTTCAGCGCTTTTATGCTTCGCCATGTTCACAGGGGCTTTTTGTGGCCTCCTTTTTTGAGTGATTGGAGTTAAGGGAGCCGTTGTAGTGGGCACCCAAGTAGCTTTTGCTTTTTGTGGTTTGACAGAGTAATCCTTCCCCTGCCGAACCTTCATCTTTTTCTGTCGTCGGAGGCAGTCTTGATCAATCACCGACTCTTGAACCTGTCGCCAGACTTTGTAAATTTTAGAGGACAGCCGTTGAAGGGGCTGCTCTAGCTTCTTCTCTGGAGTATTCTCCACAGGTGAAGGAGTTCGTTTCAACATCGCAGTAGGAGTGTTTCTGCGCACCTTGTTGAGCAGTTCAAAACTGTTCTTGGTTGGAACAGCAGCATCGATCCTCACCATCGGAGCTGACGGAGTTATCCCAGAGGGGGAGTTGCCCCCAGCCTTCCTTACTCGACGCCAGTGGCGACGTCGAGCGTGTCGTGCTGATGGAGTTGTTTCAGCTATAGGGGTGACCTTCTCATGCCCCCTGTGTTGGTCAGAATATACTGGTACCAGCTTTTTAAAGATCGACGTCCGTTGAACGGGGACGGCCAACTTGTCAGAAGCGGACTTCTGAACATGGGAAGCAACCTTGGTGATTTTGCCAGGAACGTGAGTTGGAATGGCTATCCGCTTCGGGATAACGCCTTCTGGTATGGCAGGCTTCTTCATGAGCCTGTTAGAGCTTTGGCCTAGTCCGTTAAAAACTGAAGCAGTGGAGTTGGACGACCCGTTGAGAGGGGTCGCGGCAGTGGTAAGTCGATCGAAGACCGACTTCTTTGGAGCTTCTTGCAATGTCATTGGGGAGTTGAAGCTCATTGGTGGGAGCATGGTCCCAAAAAATAGTCCAGTGGTGGCTTGAGCCATCTGCTCCACCGGCATTTTGAAAAGGGAGGCCGCTTGGGGCCCATAAGTCACTCCTCCAGTAATGACGGATCGAGAGTTGTTGCTGCAGGCGATGCAGTTCGAAGCCATTGATCTTCTGTTTTCTGCACGGAGCAAGACACCAAATCTTAGTACCTTGAATCCACAGGCAATCACAGCAAACCGCGATTTGTTCGCGAACACGACACACGAAGTGTGGAGTGGAAAGAGGAAGAGGTCCCACCGGGCGTGCCAGAATCTGTTCCCCTCCGAATGGCGGCCTGGGCGTTAGGACGTCTGTGCCTGAGATTCGGGGCAGATGCTATTTGGTTTTATCCGTCTACCTCTCCGAAGATGCCAAGTTGATTTATGGCACCGTGTATCGAAGGTTTAGACGGATGCGGCCGATATAGCAGACTTTGTCAGATTCCCCCTCGCTTGAGGGGTTTTTGATTGTGGGGACACTCTTCCCTGCAGGCGCAAGCCCCTGCAGTTAATTACGCTACCGCATCACGGTAACAACTTTCTCCTTCTCCAGAATTTCACTTCGTGTCGTGTGTGTTCATTTTGTTTGTGGTTGCCCGTGGATTGTATACGGAGACTGAGTAATGCCGTCGCCCGTAGGACGTGGATTAGTCCAAATCCGTATTTACTTAGATTTGGGTTTGGTGTTTTCAGTTTAAGGATGCATTAGTCGCGTTGCGGCTGAGATCAACTTAAACGTTCGTCAAGGATACGTTAGTCCGGTTTTAGACTAAGATCAACTCAACGTAGTGATTAATTTAATGTATGGCCATCGGGACTCGTCACCTCTCTGACGTCGTTGAAGGATTACAAAGACATATATCAAAGGAGCTCGGAGATGTACCCTCGAACCAGAGTTGATTGGGAGTTTTATAATCCATTTGAATATTTAAGGATACGTTAGCCGTGTTTGGGGCTAAGATCAACTTAAACGTTTGTTAAGGATACGTTAGTCTAGTTTGAGACTAAGATCAACTTAACGGGACCGTTTAGATCCGATAAAAGAGCATTTGGGCTCTATTGTTCCAGTTTAGGGACGTGGTGGTCCGATATTAGTTTAGGGACGTTTCGGTCCGATATTAGTTTAGGGACGTTTTCGGCCCGATATTAGTTTAGGGACGTTTTCGGTCCGATATTAGTTTATGGACGTTTCGGTCCGATGTTAGTTTAGGGACATTTCGGTCCGATATTAGTTTATGGACGTTTCGGTCCATTATTAGTTTAGGGACGTCTCGGTCCGATATTAGTTTAAGGACGTCTCGGTCCAATATTAGTTTATGGACGTTTCGGTCCAATGTTAGTTTAGGGACGTTTCGGTCCGATATTAGTTTAAGGACGTCTCGGTCCAATATTAGTAGGGAATGGTGCAAGTGTTGCAGCCAAAGCAGTTGGCAAATATCACCTTGTATTACCAAGTGGTAATACATTGATTCTGAACGAATGTTATTATATACCGAACCTGATATACAACATTAAATCAGTTTCTTTATTAAGTAAAGAAGGATATAATTTTGTATTGCAGAATGATATTATGAATATTTTTCTGAATCAAAAGTTGATTGGATCAAGCACGTTATGTAATGGCATATACGTTCTAAATCAAACTATAGTTCTTAACGTACAGAACACACACAAGAGGAAAAGTTCAGAAATGAACGAATTCTTCTTGTGGCATTGTAGACTAGGTCATATCAATGCGACACGACTAGCTAAGTTACATAAAGATGGATATTTGAATCAGTTTGAATTTACATCTTATGAAACTTTCCAGTCATGTCTCAAAGGTAAAATGACCAAAACTCCGTTTACTGGACACGGAGAAAAAGCTACCGAACTCTTGGGACTGATACATAGTGATATATGCAGTCCTATGTCTACATATGCCAGGGTTGGTTCCTCGTATTTCATTATATTCATCTATGATCTCTCAAGATTCAGACACGTGTTCCTGTTGAAACACAAGTCTGAAACTTTTGAGATATTCAAAGAATATAAGTGCGAAGTAGAGAACCAAACGGGTAAAAATATTAAAATCCTTGTTTGATCGGGGAGGAGAATACTTGAACACGGAGTTTCTGAATTATTTAAAAGAGAATGAGATTCTCTCTCAGCTCACTCCTCTGTGTACACCACAGCACAACGATGTGTCGGAGTCGAGGAATTGCACCCTATTAGATATGGTGCACTCTATGATGAGTAACGCTGAGTTACCTATTTCCTTTAGGGGTTATGCACTTGAGAAGCCGCATACCTATTGAATAGAGTTCCATCCAAATCAGTGCCTACCATTCTATATGAGATATGGAATGAGGAGAGAACGTATCTTAAATGAGTTAAGATATGGGGTTGTCCGGCCTATGTTGAAAAGCAAAATCCAGACAAACTCGAGGCAAGGTCGGTACTGTATAAGTTTGTTGGATATCCCAAACATTAGCGAGGGTATATCTTCTACCACACTGAGGACCAAAAGGTGTTTTGTTTCTCGGCATGCCACCTTTTTATAAAAGGAATTTCTTATGGATGAAATTAGTGGTCATGAGGTAGAACTGGAAGAAGTTCCAGCTAGACAAACTAACGGCTGATTATTTGGTGGAGCCGGAGGATTCGATAGTTCCCGACGAATCTCAGCCTCTCCACGGATCTAGTAGGGGTCCTCATCCGCCTAAGAGATACTACAGTTTTCTCAATGACAGTGGGAGCGAGAATTGCATCATGGAAGACAATGACCCAACTAGTTCAAGCAGGCCATCACGAGTAGGGACTCTGTGAAATGGCCGGATGCTATGCGATCTGAGATAGAATCCATGTACACCAACAAAGTATAGACTTTGGTAGTTGCACCTGAAGGGATAAAACCAATCGGCAGCAAGTGGATCTGGAGAAGATTCTTGGTGTAGATGGAAAAGTTGACACTTTCAAAGTTAGACTTGTAGAAAAAGGTTTTCGTCAATGACCAGGTGTGGACTATGATGAAATCTTTTTTCCAGTGGCTATGCTTAACTCCATCCAGATCCTACTTGCCATTCCTACATACCATGACTATGAAATCTGGCAGATGGACGCCAAGGCTGCTTTTCTAAATGGTGATTTAGAAGAGAGCGTGTACATGACACTGCCAGATGGCTTCATAGACAGTGGGAGCAGCGGAAAGGTGTGCAAGTTGCTTAAATCAATTTACGAATTAAAGCATGCATTGCGGAGTTGGAACATCTGTTTTGATATGACAGTCAAAGAGTTTGGCTTCATCAAAAAGGTAGATGAACCTTATATATATAAGAAGGTTGTAGAGAGTAAGGTTGTCTTCCTCGTATTGTATGCGGATAACATACTCTTGATAGGAAATGATGTTCCTATATTACACTCGGTTAAGTTCTTCTTATCATAATGTTTCTCCATGAAGGATTTGGGTGATGCCTCTTACATCCTTGGAGAATCACCGGACAGCTGTGAAGAACATTCTTAAGTACTTGAGAAAGACTAAAAAAATGTTCTTGGTGTATGGTAACGGTGAACTCCAAGTCGGGTCCTTTATCGATTCGAGCTTCCAGAGTGATAAGGTCGACTGTAAGACAGTCGCGGGTTTTATCTTTACCCTCAGTGGAGGGACAGTATGTTGGAAGAGTTCCAAGCTAGATACCGTAGCAGACCCGACGATGAAAAATGAATACATTGCTACCAACGATTCTGCCAAAGAGGCAGTCTGGATGAAGATGTTCATGAGATGAACTTGGTGAGGTTCCTACCATTGTGATGACAATGGAGCTATGGCCTTGGCCTAGGAACCCCAGTCCCATCAGTGATCCAGACATATTCTTAGGCAGTATCACCTGATCAGGGAGATGGTTGATCTCCGAGAGATCGAGATCAAGAGAGTTGAGACAAAGAATAACACGGCGGATCCACTCATAAAGGCCATCCCTCAGATACAATTTGAGAGTTTTTAGGATATTAGCTATGAGATACTATAACAACTGGCCTCAATGCAAGTGGGAGATTGTTAGTTGTATGTATGCCCTAGAGGCTATTATTGCACATGATTGTATATTAAAATGGATGCTTGGACATATATAGGGAGGACTTTCTTACTCGACATGATAGTATGCTATATGGTTACTGTTTATCTTAGCATGATGACTAGTATTGTGATACTGTCTTGCTCTCACATGTTGGTAAAGCCTTAGGATGTGTATTTGACTACCAGGATTATGATACAGATCATACTAGTGGGGCCATGGTAGTCCACAAGTTCATCCTTTAATTTTCCTAGTCGTGGGAGTATCGAGACAAGGCATCGATATTCCAGAGTACACTAGTGTGTACGTTTTTTGACCCTGTATGGGGCGATGGATGATCCCACATCCATTGGTGTTTGACATCAAAGATTGTACACAGGTGCTCATTGGAGAATGGGTACACCGAACAGGACTCGCCGAGAACTCCTAGATGGTATTATACCTAACGTCAGATAGCAGTTCTCTAGTGACACTGGTACAGGTTAGTCTATAAACCCGAGATCGTCATAGAGTCTTACGTGATTCCCACTGTTCTTTGATTTCCATCTTACCACGTTCAAGAGAGCGTGCAAAATGGTGGTTTTTGGGTACAGTCCCGAGTCACATGGAGGCAATGAGCGATAGGAGGGGATTCATCTCTCTCGGTATTGGGGGTTGATATTGCGCTATTCTCGATTGGCCATAACAGGAAGTCCCTGGCCAGGGCTGATACAGAAATTTACTAGTAAGTGTTATCAGTAGTTTCTTGACCCGTTATGAGCCTCACATCAGTATGACTTATCAAGTTATTGGGGTCTGACGTTTACCACCCCAGACTCGATATGTGACATATCAGACGAAGAGACCGGACTGTACGGTAGTGTTACTGTTGGATTCATGGGAGTATAAATAAGCTTGCTTGTTGATCTTCTGATCGCTCAATACCCGGATAGCCGTTATGTCCATCTAGTACCGCTGATGGCTTGTGGGTGACTGATATGATTATCACCTACTGCCGGCGTATTGATGAGTCTTTAGAGTCCTACACAGGTTTTCTTGCTCATGCGAAACGAAGTAGGGCAAATATGTGATATGTGCGGGACTGAGATTAATACGTGTATGTGATACCGTATTCTAATCTCGCGATATATGTTATATGTGATATAACTGGATTATTGAATCAAGTGTTGATTCAATAATTTATTAAATGATATTAGTCGGTTGTATGCGATACAGCTGGGTTATTAAATCAAGTGCTGATTTAATAATTTAATGTATAATTATATATTTGATATATTAATATACATTAACTAATATTAGCTCACTTAAGAAAATGTTTTCTCAAAATACATACAAATATATATGTGATATATATTAATATATTTATTTATGTGTCATGCTAGATGATACATTGGACTTAGGTGTATGAGACTCATACCTAACTAAAAATAAATTGGGTGATTAATTATTAAGGGATAAACAAAATTAGGTGGAAAAAGTCATGGTTTAAGATGCTTGGAGAAGCTTGTGGAAATATTGACTTAGTCCACTAATTTTGTTTTACTCTAGATATTTATTAACCTAACCATTATCTTTAGCCATGATTTAGTCTCTACATGAGTTATATGAGATATTTTCTCACCCATGGTTCATCATTTGATCACTTCTTCATCTCCTTCATTGCTTTCTAGGTTTCTTGTGAGAAGAAAAAGAAAAAGAGAAAATTAAATCTAAAGTGAGCAAAATTCCTACTTCATCAATCTATACTAAACTAGCCATTTAGTATAGCTTGTTTGCTTCACTAATTCCCAATTAGTGAAGAGCTAGGTTGAGTTAGAGATTTTTCGACGTAGATCATCTTCGGCCTCGAAAATCTTTGAGCAAGCTCGTTCCTTTCACCTAGTGGAGCCTAAGGAGAGTCCGGGACACCACTACTTGGAGCAAAGGGACTACTACATGAAGTTTTAGAAGTGAAGGACCAGTCTACAAAGGTTGTATTCCTATATCACTTAGTGTAAAGTTGTTTACATGTTTTAAAAACCCTAATTCTCTAGTTAGATCCTTAGTTCGGGCTCGCTCGGCACCTTAGATTTTTTAAAATAGCATACTTGATACTTGCCAAAACCGTGTCGGGGTGCTAAGCAAACCCAACACTTTCCTGCACGGTCCATCCCTAGCGGGTAGCTTCCTACCCATCTATGCTAAGGATCTAAAGTTCTCCTCTCTAGACCACTGAGCAGCTTCCATGCCCGGTCCATCCCTAACGGGTAGCCTCCTACCCATCTACGCTAAGGGTCTAAAGCCCTCCTCACGAGGCCACCGAGCAGCATCCCTGCTCGGTCCATCCCTAGCGGGTAGCTTCCTATCCATCTACGCTAAGGATCTAAAGCCTTTCTCTTGAGGCCACCGAGTAGCTTCCTGCTCGGTCCATCCGCAGTGGGCAACTTCCTGCCCATCAACGCTTTAGATCGAAGCCCTCATCATGAGGCGGCCGACCAATTTCTTGCTGGCCCATCTCTTACGGATAGCTTCCTACCCATCTACGCTAAGGATCAAAATCCCTCATCACGAGGCGGCCGAGTAGCTTCCTGCTCGGCTCATCCACAAGCGGGTAGCTTCCTGCCCAACAGCGCTGTGGATCTAAAGCCCTCCTCACTAGGCGACCGAGCAGCTTCCCTGCCCGGTCCATCCTTAGCGGGCAGCTTCATATCCATCTACGCTAAGAATCTAAAGCCCTCCTCTCGAGGCCACTGAGATGCTTCCCTGCTCGGTCCATCCCTAGCGGGTAGCCTCCTATCCATCTACGCTAAGGATCTAAGGCCCTCCTCTCGAGGCCACCAAGCAGTTTCCATGTCCGGTCCATCCGTAGCGGATAGCTTCCTACCCATCTACGCTAAGGATCAAAATCCCTCATCACGAGACGGCCGAGTAGCTTCCTGCTCGGCTCATCCACAAGCGGGTATCTTCTTACCCAACAGCGCTGTAGATCTAAAGCCCTCCTCACGAGGCGACTGAGCAGCTTCCCTACCCGGTCCATCCCTAGCTGGTAACCTCCTACCCATCTACGCTAAGGATTTAAAGCCCTCTTAACGAGGCCATTGAGCAGTTTTCATGCTCGGTCCATCCGCAGTGGGTAGCTTCCTGCCTAACAACGCTATGGATCGAAGCCCTCATCACGAAACCACTGAGCAGTTTCCTGCTGGCCCATCCGCAGTGGGTAGTTTCTTACCCAACAACGCTGTAGATCAAAAGCCCTCCTCTCGAGGCCACCGAGCAGCTTTCTTGCCCGGTCCATCCCTAGCGGGTACCTTCTTAGCCATTTACGCTAAGAATCAAAAGCCCTCTTAACGAGGCCACCGAGAAGTTTTTCGGCCCGGTTCATCCCTAGAGTGTAGCTTCTTACCAATCAACGCTAAGGATCTAAAGCCCCCTTAATGAGGCCACCGAGCAGTTTGCTTACCCGGTCCATCACCAGCGGGTAGTTTCCTACCCATCAACGTTAAGGATCTAAAGCCCTCTTACAGAGACCACTGTGCAGATTCCTGCTCGGCTAATCTCCTAGGGGTAGATTCCTGCCCTATGATGACATGGATCTAGGACCCACATTGAAGAAGAATCAGTTATGGCTGACCTGTTCTGACTTGGCCGATCTTCTACTCATGCTAAAATAGGTGGTCATCACCTGGACTCCGAGGTATGGACTAATACCAACCTTCCTAGCTTTGGGATATCTTGTGATTCATCCTAAATGAACGATCGCCACCTCGACTCCGGAGAGCGGGAGGGTGCCATAACGACCTTCCTGCACTTAGTTATTATTCGACTTACACTTGACGCGCGATCATCATCTAAAAAGCCCGGCATAGACTTACGAACTAACACTCGCGGGAGGAGAAGACCGACGAGCTAAAATACTCACGCAGAAAACAGACATTCATGCAGAAAAAATAAGCTCAACTTTATTTATATTTCAAATTTGTGCAAGGTATTTTGAGCTCCTCAGCCTTACAAAAATGCCCGGAGGCTCACAAGATTTTAAAAAGAAAAACAAAAACTCCTAAGGGAAGATAGCTCAGGCCGTGGGCTCCACCGGGATTTCGCCCTGCTTGACACCGCCCTTGGGGGACGAGGCTTTGGTCTCTTGGACTGCTTCGCCCCCTGCGCCCGCCCCCTGCGGCACGTCCTCGGAGAGCGGGTACTTAGCGTGGACCTCACCGTCGGAACTTCGGCATTGACGCCTTGACGGCGTCGAGGGCCTCATGCCAAATGATGGCCGAGGCTTCGGTGAGGTTGGCATAGAATTGGTCAGATGCCTTATACCTCTCTACGGACTTCACCGCTCGGACCTCAGCAAGCTACACCACATCGAGCGCCACCCGAGCATCCTTCCTGTTGGCATCCCCCGACTTCTTCATTGTGTTATAGATGTTGCCAACCTCCTCCAACTTAGCCTGGATGGTCCGGTTGGATTCACTCAGAAGTCGGTGAGACTCCTTGTACTTGGAATTCGTCAGCTCCTCGGCGACCACTCGAGCTTCGAGGGCGGCTATCTTCTCCTCTGCCTGCTGCAAATGAAGGCGCAGATCATCCTCCCGCAAGGACGATTCGCCCGCTTTCTTCATAACCAGGGCTATCTCCTCGGATTCCATATTGACAATGAAAGCATAGTGGTGGAGGACCTGAGAAAAGCAGCAAAAGGAGTTAGAAATGTTTAAACTGAAAAAAATATACTTAAGAAATTTTTTAAAGGAAAACGGATACCGACCTGAACCGCCTCCTGAGCAATGGCTGCCACCAGGGCCTTCAAGGTCCCATGGGGAATCTTGCCCCCAGCTGCTTGCTCTATGTCGGAGAGCAGGCTGTCGGCAACGGAGAGCGCCGAGGGCACCCTGAAACAGAAGTCCCCCTCCTGCACTGGAATTCCGATGGAGGGCACTCGAGAGACCGTTCTTTTTTGCCTTTTAAGGGGAACATCGGTGGGTTCCTCCTCCTCCTCTGCCTCCTTCGCCCGGGGAGCCGGGTCTCGCGCGTGCTTCTGCCCCCCCCAACGGCTTTCTTCTGGGGTTTAGGGCGTAGCAGAAGGCTTGCTCGGCAGAGCTGGCCTCGGGGCCGAACTCGAACCAGGTCGGGACAAACTTCCACCCCCGGTCTTCTTTTGGGCCTTCGCGGCCATGGCAGCTAAGAACTTGGATCGGTCCATTTGCTCTGCAAAAGAGAGAATAAACAAAAAAGAGTTAGTGACGCTGAAAAGGGCAAAGAAAATTCATCAAAGTCTAAATAGATCTTCCACGGCCCTAACTTACCCAGAAAACGCGCGGGGCTGAGCCCAGCCCAGCTCAGAGCCTGCTCAGAAAGCAAGACGTCGGCCCGCTGGATCGGCTCCCACAATGACACCGCCCTTGCCTCGAGTGAGGATGATGGTTTCGCCCTCGGGCAATCAGCCCTGTGCCACTATGCAGGCACAGGCCAATTCTCGTTCTCGGGTGGCTCGACGAATACGAACTTCTCCTTCCATTCATGGATGGAAGAAAGGACGGCTACCACACCCGACCCAGCCACCCCGCCCTTGCATTTTGTGAAGGAAAAATATACCCATCTCGGCTCATCCTTGCTGGTGCTAGGGCGATTCTTATAACAGAGGAAGGAAACGTGGAAGGTCAAACTAAAGGGGATGTTTTCTTGTTTCAACCGGATAAGAAACTCGAGAAGGATTCTCCATGAGTTCGGCGCTAGCTAGCCCGGGGCAAGATGGATGTAACGAAGTGTTAGTTATATGTATACCCTAGAGGCCATTACGTACATGGGATGTATATTGTAGTGGATGCTTATACATATATACGGAGGACTTTCTTACTCGACATGATAGTGTGCTATCTGGTTGCTATTTGTCTTAACATGTTGACTTGTATAAGTGATGATGTCTTGCTCTCACATGTTGATAAAGCCCTTAGGATGTGTACTTGACTACCAGGACTATGATGGAGATCATACTAGTGGGGCCAAGGGTGTTCCCCTCCGAACGGCAGCCTAGACATGAAGACGTCTTGCTTGAGATTCGGGGCAGATGCTATTTGGTTTTATCCGTCCACCTCTCCGAAGATGTCAAGTTAATTTATGGCACCATGTATCGGAGGTTTAGACAGATGCGGCCGATATAGCAGACTTCGTCAGATTCCCCCTCGCTTGAGGGGTTTTTGATTGTGGGGACACTCTTCCCTGCAAGCGCAAGCCCTTGCAGTTAATTATGCTACCGCATCGCGGTAACAACTTTCTCCTTCTCCAGAATTTCACTTCGTGTCGTGGGTGTTTGTTTTGTTTGTGATTGCCCGTGGATTGTATACGGAGACTAATTTTTGTCGTCGCCCATAGAACGTGGATTAGTCCAAATCCGTATTTCCTTAGATTTGGGTTTGGGGTTTTGGTTTAAGGATACGTTAGCCGTATTTGAGGCTAAGATCAACTTAAACGTTTGTTAAGGATACGTTAGCCTAATTTCCAGGCTAAGATCAACTTAACAGGATCATTTAGATCCATTTCCAGTTTAGGGACATGGTGGTCCATTACATGTATGGCCGTCGGGACCCATCACCTCTCTGACGATATTGAAGGATTACAACGATAGGTGTCGGGAGTTCAAAGATGTACCCTTGAACCGAAGTTGATTAGGGGATCTATAGTCCGATTTGGGACTAAAGTCTGTTTGAAGGTTTAAGGATACGTTAGCCATTTTTGAGGCTAAGATCAACTTAAACGGGATCGTTTAAATCCGACAAAAGAGCATTTGGGCTCTGTTGTTCCAGTTTAGGGACATAGTGGTCCAACATTCCCGTTTTGGAGACGGATATTAGTTTAAGGACACGTTAGCCATATTTGAGGCTAAGATCAAGTTAAACGATTGTTAAGGATACGTTAGCATAATCTCCAGACTAAGATCAACTTAACGGGATCATTTGGATCCGACGAGAGAGCAATTGGCTCTATTGTTCCAGTTTAGGGACATAGTGGTCCATTGCCAGTTTAAGGACGTGGTGGTCCATTGCCAGTTTAGGGACATGGTGGTCCATATTCCCAATGTGTGGTTGTCGGGACCCGTCACCTCTCTGACGCCGTTGAGAGATTACAACGACAGATGTCAGAGGAGTTCAGAGATGTACTCTTGAACCGAAGTTGATTAGGGGATCTATAGTCCGATTTGGGACTAAAGTCTGTTTAAAGGTTTAAGGATATGTTAGCCATTTTTGAGGATAAGATCAACTTAAACGGGATCGTTTAAATCCGACGAAAGAGCATTTTGGCTCTGTTGTTCCAGTTTAGGGACATAGTGGTCCAACATTCCCGTTTTGGGGACGGATATTAGTTTAAGAACACGTTAGCCATATTTGAGGCTAAGATCAACTTAAACGTTTATTAAGGATACGTTAGCCTAATCTCCAGACTAAGATCAACTTAACGGGATCGTTTGGATCCGACGAGAGAGCAATTGGCTCTATTGTTCCAGTTTAGGGACAGTGATCCATTGCCAGTTTAAGGACGTGGTGGTCTATTGCTAGTTTAGGGACATGGTGATCCATATTCCTAATGTGTGGTTGTCGGGACCCGTCACCTCTCTGACGCCGTTGAGGGATTACAACGACATATGTCAGAGGAGTTCAGAGATGTACCCTTGAACCGGATGTCAATTGATTTAAGAGAGCAGTCGTGCTCAGTCAATTTAATTTGAGGACTTACGGCCAGAATTGGGCTAAGTCCAGTTGAAAATGTTCAACATTTTATTTGTAGTTGGCCTATTAGGCCTTTGATTGGGCTTTGCCCTTTGTTTAATAATGCATAGCATTAATCTTGGTCTCTGTTGGACCTTTATTTGGGCTTTGCCTCTTTTTAAATAATGCACAGCATCTGTTTTGGTCTGATCGACCTTTGTTTGGGCTTTGCCCTTTTTTTTTAAATAATGCATGGCATTTTATTAGGCCTGTTAGGCCTTTTTTGATTGGGCTCAACTCTTCTTTAAATAATGCAGAGCATTGATTAAACCGACAGAGTGCCACGTGGCCTGTCAGGCGCTTTGCACCAATTAATGAGCGCAAGCGCATGTGGAGGTGACACGTGTCACGCTCTAGTGAGCGCAAGCGCAGTTTGCGCAGTGCGCTGTGCTAGTGCGCTGCGCTGTTGCGCTGCTGACACGCGGCGCGCTCTGGTGAGTTGCGCCAATTTCAGAGAGCAATGCTTTATTTTAAAAGCGCATAGCGCAAGTTGTTCTGGAGCTGACATGTGGCGCTCTCTGGTGGCTTGCGTCAATTTCAGAGAGCAATGCTCTTTTTTAAAGCGCATAGCGCAAGTTGTTCTGGAGCTGACACGTGGCGCTCTCTGGTGGCTTGCGCCAACCCAAGAGCGCAACAGTGCAGATTTACAAGTGCAAGACACTGTTTTAATATCTTGATCCAATTTTGGATTTAAGAAAAGAATCTTTTAAGATTTCAGAACCAGTGGTTCATCAAAAGGCAATGTCTTTGCGTAGATCAAACGATCTAATAAAGAAGTATCTTACTTATTATTTTATTCTTATTATTTGATCTTTTCTTTTTATTTTAAGATCTTGATCTTGTTCTTAGATCATTGATCTTTTCTGAAGAAATTCTTCTTTTCAAAGGTTTACCTTTTTTTTCTTTCTGAGTTCTTCTTAAACTTTTCTTTTTTTTAGTAGTTCTCTGAATTCTCTCTCTGTTTTTGTGTTTTAGATTTGGAGTCTAGGAGCCTTTTTATAGTGCCAATTGATTTGTTAAATCAGTTAAAGAGATCTTTCTCTGAGTGATTTAGGGATTTTTCCCACCGTTGGATCTTTGATCTAAGGGCTCCTGTTTTACATGAGAGAATCTTATTGTTTTAATAAGATCAGAAAGATATTTCTGGAATTTTAATTCTGTTTTAGTGCTGGCACAGTTGGCGCAAGCGCACCCGCGCTTGACACGTGTCGCGCAGCGTAGAGCGCAGCGCAACTGCGCTGCCACGTGTCGCGCAGCGCAGAGCGTAGCGCAACGGCGCTAGCGCAACTGCGCTGACACGTGTCGCGCAGCGCAGAGCGCAGTGCTACTGTGCTTGACACGTGTCGCGCAGCGCAGAGCGCAGCGCAACTGCGCTGCCATGTGTCGCGCAGCGCAGAGTGCAACTTGTCTGAAGCATTGCTTCCTTTATTTTTTTATTTTAAATAGAGCCTTGCTCTGATTGGGTGCGCTGCGCTCCTTGCGCTGGCGTGCCTAATTTTGACACGTGGCGCGTTGCACCCAGCGCAAGGAATCTGAAGCGTTGCTTCTTTAATTTTAATTTTAATTTCAAAGCAAAGCTTTGCTCTGATTGAGGGAAACAGAAGCGTTGCTTCATCTCCCACCTTGGAATTTGAACAGAGCTTTGCTCTGATTGGGGGTAAACAAATGCCCCCCACCGTTGCGCTTACGTGGCCCCAAACGTGAGCGTAGCGGTGGCAGAATTCCAACCGTTGCGGCAACTTTTTGGAAGTTGAAGGGACTCTCAATGCCTATAAATAGGACCTTTAGTCCCTTAGATGATTTTTACCTCTTCATAAGAATTTCTGTTCAGAGTCCTGCTCTTTCGTTTCAACACTTTTAAAAGTTCAAACTCTAGAGAATTTTAGGTAAAAATTAATTTGGATTAAATTAAATCAATTTTAAGAGCCTTGCACTCAATAGATCCCTGATCTAAAGAAGACCCATTTAGGGTTTCATTTAGCAGAGCCTTGCTCTAAAAGGATCTAAAGGGCTGGTCTGCTTGGTCAATTCCAAAGTGAGAGAACTAAGGAGAACCTTATTAGAGTTCCATTAATAGAGCTCTGCTCTCTAAAAGATTTTCCTTATATTTTCTTAATTCATTAATGGAGCTTTGCTCCCTCCAAATCATATAGAAGAATTCTTAAGAGTTTTTCATGGATCTTGGAGGTTAAAGATGGCATTTTATATTATTATTATTATTATATCATCTTTTCAGAGCAAAGCTCTCAATGTTCTTAGGGGATTTTCTTCAAATTCTCCTCATAACTGATTTTGACAGGTGTCACTCCTGTCTGCAGAGCATTGCTCTCGAGGAGTTTAACTCCCCGTGTCTTTTTTCTCATTGCTAATCTTCCAATGATGTTTCCTTCAGGCATTATGGCTGTTCATCTATACAGTCTGCATGAATTCATCACCTACAAGGATATCCGCGTACAGGGCCATCACCAAAACTAGGAGTTTACAGATGCCCAGTGTGTGGAGGTTATGGGTCGTCTGAACGCACGCGTTGGTTGGCTGCTTCCTCGCCGTTCTGCTCTCTTGAAAGTCGTGCTGGGAGCAATTTGGAGAGCACTCCCGGGGTTTCACGAGGCTATGCCGCTTAATGCGCTGGATGATGCCGAAGACAAGGTGCATTCAGTGTACCTGTCGGGGCTGATCTCGAAGAAACGGAGAGATAGCCTCATCGACATTCTGTATCAAATCTTTCAGCAGACGACGATAATCGCTGCTTATCGAAGGATGGGGGGCCTTGCCGAAGATCTTGACACACGTGAGCACGAGAGGCTGCGCATGAGAATAATCAGAAAGGCCAGAAGAACTCTAGATGGCCTTACTTTCGAATTCCTTAATCCATGCCCTGGATCTGAGGTTTTGCCATTATAATCATTTGAATAATGTTTTTGTTTATTTCTTTATGATTGTAAGAACCCTTTGCAATATGAATGGAAAATTTTTATTTCAGCTTGTCTTATTTCTCGTTCTGAGTCTTTTGCACATGCATGAATGAACGTGTCTCGAACGCTTGATCAAATGCACATCGGATGTTCTTTCTGTCGCTTTCTTCTTTCTTTTATTATCGGTATGCTGCCTTAGTAAACATGGTTGACAGATAATAGAGCGAGCATCCTGTCTTGGTTTCTTCAAGAGGTAGCGATGGATTAGAAGGCAGGTTTAGATCTGCTGCTTAAGACTTTTCAACTTCATGAGCCGTGAGGGTCTCATAAAGACTTTTCTCCCTACGGATCGAGAGGATCTCGTAGGTGTATTTTCTCCATAGGTATCGTGAGGATCCCTAAGTGTGTTTTCTCTTATAAGTTGTAAGGATCCTATAAGAGAATTTTCCCTCTCACGAGTCGAGAGGACTCGTAAGCGGTTGTTTCCCTCCTTGTCGAGATTCGACTTTGGAGAGTGAGACCCGTGGATAGTATGCAAGAGACCGTTTTGGGCCGACTTGCAGGGTCCCAGTGCTTAGGAAACAGGTTTTTTAATCCTTACCGCCTAAGGCTTTATCTTACGAATCGAGAAGTTCTCGTAAAGACATCAATTTCCTCACGAGTCGAGATGAAATGAGCATTTCTCACAAGAATATCCTAACGTCACAGTTAACCTCTGCTCTTTGCGACAGAGATCCGTTAGGGTCTGTGGTACTTAGGGTTTTGGCCGTCGTACCATCGCGTTGGCTGATATATTCCTCGATATGCAATCTTGCTGTTCGAGTAACCTTGCGATTGTCATGTCTCTGATCCCTTCGGGGGCTGGACAAGACGTCTTCAAGTAATCTTCCAGGTAATCTTACCGTCGAAAGAGCAAGCGTAGGGATATTCCATGTCACTTTTTACTTGAGGTTAGGCTCATTTTGGAGAGCCCCGATGAGTCATAACCACTCTGCGCTTGTGTGGGATGATCTCCGTTAATCTTTCAGGCTTTATATGACTTGCCGTCAAGACCCTGAAGCTAGGAATTTGGCCTTTGCTTCGTTTGCTGGCATTGCATCCTCTATATCGAGACGAATGTCACGGTTGTCTCTAGGTTGTTGGTGAACCGTCGAGGTTTGGAACTAGGGACTTTGCCGTGGCTCCGCTGTTTGATTATCGCGTCTAAATCCTGTTGGAGGAAGAACGCTGGGGTGACATCTCGTCTGCTGTATCGAGACGAACGTCGAGGTGGTGACCGCTCCGCACTGGTGCAAGATGATCTCCGATTGTCTTTCAGGCTTTATATGACTTGCCGTTAAGACCCTGAAGCTAGGAATTTGACCTTTGCTTCGTTTGCTGGCATTGCGTCCTCTATATCGAGACGAACGTCGCGGTTGTCTCTAGGTTGTTGATGAACCGTCGAGGTTTGGAACTAGGGACTTTGCCGTGGCTCCGCTGTTTGATTGTCGTGTCTGAATCCTGTTGGAGGAAGAACGCTGGGGTGACATTTCGTCTGCTGTATCGAGACGAACGTCAAGGTGGTGACCACTCCGCACTGGTGCAAGATGATCTCCGATTGTCTTTCGGGCTTTATATGACTTGCCGTTAAGACCCAGAAGCTAGGAATTTGGCCTTCGCCTCGTTTTCTTTGTCACGTCCGAATCCTGGTTGGGGAAGGACGCTGTAGTGACATCTCGTCTACTGTATCGAGACGAATGCCGAAGTGGAGCTAGGATTTTGCCGTTACTCCACTTGTTTGACCATGGGGTCTTTCGTTGACGTTGCATCTGCATCCTGCTGGACTACGAAGGAACGCCTTTGTTGACATCTCGTCTGCTGTATCGAGACGAACGTCGAGGTGGTGACCACTCCATGTGGGATGATCTCCGGTAGTCTTTCAGGTTTTATATGAGTTACTGTCAAGACTTGACTCCGTTTTCTGATGGAGCATGGGGAGGGAAGATGCGTTTCCTTCTTTGCTTGTGCCCCTGGATTGTATACAGGGACTGCTGTGAGATCGCCTGCAGGGCATGAATTTCGTTATATATATTTTTCATTTTATTTCTTTCCGCGATGCTCTATCATTTCAGCTTTTATATCGCGAAGGTCGCGATCGCCCAATCATTTCGGCTATTTTTCACGGTGCCCAATCATTTCGGCTATTTATTTTATTTTCACCCGCTGCTTTTTATTGCGAGTTGCCCAATCATTTCAGCTATTTTGCTTGCATACATTTTTCTTGCTGATTTTTATTGCAAGTTGCCCCATCATTTCGGCCATTTTGTATGCATGTATGGCTCGCTGATTTTTTGTCGCGAGTGTGGAATTTGGAATCTGACGCCAATCTCAGCATCAGCATCGCTACAACTGGAACATTGCCAGGAGCGAATCATCATTTGCCATGAAAGGGCTTGGAATTTGATACCGGTTTCGGCATCAGTATCGCTACAACTGGGATATTGCCAGGAGCGAATCATCATTTGCCTCTGTCGATGTTGAACAAAGGTGGCTTAGCGAACAGGGTTAGGATCCTGTCGACTAAGGCTTTTGACTTCATGAGCCGTAAGGATCTCACAAAGGTATTTCTCCCTACAAGTCGTGAGGATCTCGTAGGTGTGTTTTCTCCTTAGGGATCGTGAGGATTCCTAAGTGTATGTTCCCCTGTAAGTCGTAAGGATCTTACAAAAGGGTTTTCTCCTTATAAGTCGAGAGGACTTAAAAGGGTTGTTCACCGTATGGACATATCCTCAGTCACGGGTGGGACTTGGTTAGGGAAATGTTTATTCGCGCCCGTGGATTGTATACAAGGGTCAGTATTGAGCCGCTTGTAGGGCACTATCGAAGGTTGTGGGGGTTGCTTAAGAACAGGTTCAGGTCTCTGTAACTTAAGACTTTCAAATCTTATGAGCCAGGAGGGTCCCATAAGAGAGTTCTTCTTACGAGTCGTGAGGATCTCGCAAGTGTAATTTCTCCTTAGGAATCGTGAGGATCCCTAAGTGTGTTGCTTCCCTATGAGTCGTAAGGATCTCACGCGGGTGGTTTCTTCTTACAAGGTCGAGAGGACCCTGCAAGTTTCTTTTAACAAGGTTGCGCCCTTTCGGATTTTCACAAACACTCGCCGGTAGCCCTGCTGTTTTTACTCACGGAGCCCTTTCAGGTTTTCATCCGTGCCCATTTCGCTTATGGACATACCGTTTTTTTATTCCTTTTATTCTTTTTTCTAATGAGGTCGCGCCCTTTCGGGTTTTCACGAACACTCGCCGGTAGCCCTTCTGTTTTTACTCACGGAGCCCTTTCGGGTTTTCATCCGTGCCCATTTTGCTTATGGACATACCGTTTTTTTAATTCTTTTTATTCTTTTTTCTAATGAGGTCGCGCCCTTTCGGGTTTTCACGAACACTCGCCAATAGCCCTGCTGTTTTTACTCACGGAGCCCTTTCGGGTTTTCATCCGTACCCATTTTGCTTATGAACATACCATTTTTATTCTTTTTTTTATTCTCTTTCTTTTTTTTATATTCGCGTCAGCCTGAGGATACTGCGGTAATAGTTTAAAGACATTTCGGTCATCAGCTAGTTTTAGGACGTAGTGGTCCGTCGTTAGTTTAAGGACGTTTCGGTCCGCCGTCGCCGTATTTGAGGAGAATCTCTAGTTTACTGACTTTTCGGTTTATGGGGCTTTCCTTATGAATGAGCATGATGCCCCCGTCATATCCATCTTTCTCGGAGCATGTGGTTGTGGCGGGCTCACCTTCCAGTTTTCGGACAACGCGAACTTGCCCTATTGGAATTGGTCTTCAATCCAGTTTTTGAAGACGTAGCAATTTTCGATCGGATGGCCCAATACTTGGTGGTAAGGGCAATAATTAGGATTGTTGACATCATTCAGTTGTATCTGGTGTTTCGGCTTCGGTAGGGTGATAAGCCTGTCGTGCACTGCTGCTTCGAACAGCCTCCTTGTTTCATCCTGGGGAAATGAGTAAGGACGTTTCAACCTCTCATAGAGGGGTTGCCGTTTGTTGTTTTGGCGAACAACCAATTTAGGGCCACTCGATTGTTGTTGAGTGTTGGCAGCGAAGGCCGTTTTTCCCTTTCCTTTATCCTTTTTGTTCGCTCCGTTGTTTGTGGGTCCGAGATTCTCTCCGGGTATCGGGCAATTGCACGGCTGAATGTTCTCGCAACTCGTCAATCCTTCGGTGATGGACTCCTTGAAGAGAGGGCCAAGGGCTACTTTTTCATCGGAATCGCTCCCGAAGGTGAGAACTCGTGATCCCTCAGGATCATCCCTATGACAATTGCCGGCAACTCTTTTATGCTCATCCGTCGTATTTTTTCGCTGTCTACGAGCTTCCCGCTTTGTCCTGTTGAAGCGTTACCTGTGAGCGACATACCCTTGCCACCAACACTTAAAGGAGTTGCAGTCTTCAGTAGGATGTGCGATCTTCTGATGATATAAGCAGTAATTAGGATGCATCTCTACTCCGCCGAGAATGTTTTCTTCAGAGGGTGGTAGCTTCATTCCCATTGATATGGCTTTAGCAAACCTTTTCCTTGTCTTAAATTTGTTTTTATCCACAGCGGATGTCTTTTGATTTGACGGGAGTGCCTCGACTCTTTCGTCTAGTCGCCGGCGTTTGGCTCCTTCCATTATGGCCATCTCGCGCTCCTGTTTGGCTTTACTTTTCAGACGAATCTCATTCAGGAAGGCATCGATCATCTCGTCTGACGGCCATAGAAGTTCTGGTTCAGGACCCGCCCTCGGTTTCTCGGTGCAAGGAGCCTCTTCATCATCTATCAATGAGTGAGAGATCACACGACAACTTGCTACGTAGTCCTCAGATTCATCTGATGAGTCTTCTCCATCGTTTTCGTCCTCAATGAAAGAACAAGTTGTCCCCGGCGTGTCCGTCTTCTTTGGGGTGTGCGGCTGTGGTGGGCTTACTTTCCACTTTTCAGACAGCGCGGACTTGCCTTGTAGGTACTGATCCTCGATCCATCCCTTAAAGACGAAACAATCCTCGATCGGATGACTTACCGTTTGGTGGTAAGGGCAATAATTGGGATTATTGAGATCACCTGGCTGCAACCGACGTTTTGGACTCGGCAGATTGATAAGTCTATTGCGCACTGCCAGCTCGAACAATTTCCTCGTTTTATTATGAGGAAACGAGTAAGGACGTCCCAGTCCCTCCTCGAGGGATGGGCGTGGACGCACGTTGTTTTGGCGAACAACCGGCTTTGAGTTGCTCGGCTGTTGTTGAGTATTGGCAACGACGATTGCTTTACCTTTCCCCTTTTCACTTCGGGAGTCCGGCTTTGGAGGAGATGATCTATGACCTATCTGATCCATTTTAGCTAGCTTGTCAATTAAGGCCTAGAAAGTCGTCGGCTTAAAAAACATCATGAAATGGGAAATGGTCGCTTGCGGATCAAGAGTGCCCACGAACATGCCTACCGCAGGTGCTTCTTCAATGCGTTGTTCGCACTTCGACCATAATTTTTGCCACCGTATTGCGTATTGAACCCACGTTTCGCCTGGCCTTATCCTGGTGTTGATCAGTGCTGTTATCGGGGTGCGTTCACCAGCGCTCGCGAATCTTTGTGTAAACAGCAGCTCCATCTCCGCAAATGTTTTGACAGAGTCGTTAGATTGCTCCGAATACTATTCAAAGGCCGTTTCCGATAGGCTGCCGACGAATTGGCGAAGCAGGAGCTTGTTGTCGCCTCCAGTGTTGCCACAAAGAGCCCTGAATTGAGCGACATGCTGATGGGGATTCCCTGCCCCTTTAAATCGTGAAACTTAGGGATCGTATATCCCGGCGGGTAACTGATTTGGTCATACCAGCTCAGATAGGGCCGTCCGGTTCTAACAACTTGCCCAGCCGTTTCATTCGCCTGATGAATTCGTATCTGCTGAGCTATATAGTCATCGAGCGCGGCTTTGGGAATGGTTTCTTCCTTGGCTGCTGAAAGAGCCATAGGAGGATTAGATATCTCCCCTCTATCGTCCTCAACAATGATTGGAGGGTCACCAGCTGGAGGGTCCGGTTGTAACATCATCCCTATCATATCTTGGAAGAGGAAGGCCATTTGTTTTATGTTAGCTGCTTGCTCTGCAGATTCTTTGTCCTTCTTTTCGAGGACTCTGCGTAAGAAGTCAGTATCGGTTTCTTGTTCGTGACGCTGCTCTGATGATGCCTTCAGGATTTCTTTTGGCCCGGTGAGTGCAGCCATTTGCGTCAGCATTTCCTGAAGCTTCTGTTACTGCTCCTGGGCTTTTGCACTGACCGTGTGAGCGGTCGGTGACCCGTCGAAGCGCGGCCTTCCTCCTTTCCGGAAGCCATATAAACGGTATGCACCACCATACCCCCAGACTTGGGGCGTTTAGATTCAGTGTCTTTGCAATTTGCCAAAGACACAGGGATCTTCCCCGACCTCCTTCTTTTTTGAGTGGTCGAAGTTGAGGGGGCCGTTGTAGTGGGCACCCAAGTAGCTGTTGCTTTTTGTGGCTTGACAAAGTAGTCCTTCTCCTGCCGAGCCTTCATCTTTTTCTGTCGGCGGAGATAGCGTTGATCCATCATGGAGTCTTGGACTTGACGCCAGACCTTGTAAATTTTAGAGGACAGCCGTTAAGGGGGCTGCTCTAGCTTCTTCTCTGGAGTATTCTCCATAGGTGAAGGAGCTCTCTTCAGCACTGCAGTAGGAGAGTTTCTGTGCACCGTGTTCAGCAATTCAAAGCTGTTCCCGGTTGGAACAGCAGCATCGATCCCCACCGTTGGAGCTGGCGGAGTTATCCCAGAGGGGGAGTTGCCCCCAGCCTTCCTCACTCGGTGCCAGTGGCGACGTCGAGCGTGTCGTGCGGATGGAGTTGTTTCAGCTATAAGGGTGACTTCGTCATGCCCTCTTCTTTGAGGAGAGACCGTTATTGGTGCTAGCCTCGCCTGGAGCAGCAACCGGAATGGCCAGCCTTGTAAAAACTGACTTCTTAGAAGGAGGAGCCTTTCCAATGATTTCATCCGCTTGAGCCGGGATGGCTATCCGCTTTGGGATGGCAACTTTGGGTATCGCGGGCTTGTAGACGTTCTGGCCCAGTCTGTTGAAAACTGAGGTATTGAAGTTGGGCGACCCGTTGAGAGGGGTCGCGGCAGTGGTAAGCCAATCAAAGACCGACTTCTTTGGGGCTTCTTGTAATGTCATTGGGGAATTGAAGCTCATCGGCGGGAGCATGGTCCCGAAGAATAGTCCAGTGGTGGTTTGAGTTACCTGCTCCACTGGCATCTTGAAAAGAGGGGCCGCTTGGGGCCCGTAAGTCACTCCTCCAGCAAGGACGGAGCGAGAGTTGCAGTTGCAGGTAGTGCAGTTTGAAACCATTGATCTTCCGTTTTCTGCACGGAGCAAGATACCAAATCTTAGTACCTCGAATCCACAGGCAACCACAGCAAACCGCGATTCGTTCGCGAACACGACACACGAAGTGTGGAGTGGAAAGAGGAAGAGGTCCCACCGGGCGTGCCAGAATCTGTTCCCCTCCGAACGGCGGCCAAGACATGAAGTCTTCTTGCCTGAGATTCGGGGCAGATACTATTTGGTTTTATCCGTCCACCTCTCCGAAGATGTCAAGTTAATTTATGGCACCATGTATCAGAGGTTTAGACGGATGCGGCCAATATAGCAGACTTCGTCAGATTCCCCCTCGCTTGAGGGGTTTTTGATTGTGGGGACACTCTCCCTGCAGGCGCAAGCCCCTGCAGTTAATTACGCTACCGCATCGCGATAACAACTTTCTCCTTCTCCAGAATTTCACTTCGTGTCGTGGGTGTTTGTTTTGTTTGTGATTGCCCGTGGATTGTATACGGAGACTAATTTATGTCGTCGCCCGTAGGACGTAGATTAGTCCAAATCCGTATTTCCTTAGATTTGGGTTTGGGGTTTTGGTTTAAGGATACGTTAGCCGTATTTGAGGCTAAGATCAACTTAAACATTTGTTAAGGATACGTTAGCCTAATTTTCAGGCTAAGATCAACTTAACAGGATCATTTAAATCCATTTCCAGTTTAGGGACATGGTGGTCCATTACATGTATGGCCGTCGGGACCCATCACCTCTCTGACGACGTTGAAGGATTACAACGATAGGTGTCAGAGGAGTTCAGAGATGTACCCTTGAACCGAAGTTGATTAGGGGATCTATAGTCCGATTTGGGACTAAAGTCTGTTTGAAGATTTAAGGATACGTTAGCCATTTTTGAGGCTAAGATCAACTTAAACGGGATCGTTTAGATCCGACAAAAGAGCATTTGGGCTATGTTGTTCCAGTTTAGGGACATAGTGGTCCAACATTCCCGTTTTGGGGACGGATATTAGTTTAAGGACACGTTAGCCATATTTGAGGCTAAGATCAACTTAAACGTTTGTTAAGGATACGTTAGCCTAATCTCCAGACTAAGATCAACTTAACGGGATCGTTTGAATCCGACGAGAGAGCAATTGGCTCTATTGTTCCAATTTAGGGACATAGTGGTCCATTGCCAGTTTAAGGACGTGGTGGTCCATTGCCAGTTTAGGGACATGGTGGTCCATATTCCCAATGTGTGGTTGTCGGGACCCGTCACCTCTCTGACGCCGTTGAGGGATTACAACGACAAATGTCAGAGGAGTTCAGAGATGTACTCTTGAACCGAAGTTGATTAGGGGATCTATAGTCCGATTTGGGACTAAAGTCTGTTTGAAGGTTTAAGGATACGTTAGCCATTTTTGAGGCTAAGATCAACTTAAACGGGATCGTTTAGATCCGACAAAAGAGCATTTGGGCTCTGTTATTCCAATTTAGGGACATAGTGGTCCAACATTCCCGTTTTGGGGACGGATATTAGTTTAAGGACACGTTAGCCATATTTGAGGCTAAGATCAACTTAAACGTTTGTTAAGAATACGTTAGCCTAATCTCCAGACTAAGATCAACTTAACGGGATCGTTTGGATCCGACGAGAGAGCAATTGGCTCTATTGTTCCAGTTTAGGGACATAGTGGTCCATTGCCAGTTTAAGGATGTGGTGGTCCATTGCCAGTTTAGGGACGTGGTGGTCCATATTCCCAATGTGTGGTTGTCGGGACCCGTCACCTCTCTGACGCCGTTGAGGGATTACAACGACAGATGTCAGAGGATTCAGAGATGTACCCTTGAACCGGATGTAAATTGATTTAAGAGAGCAGTCGTGCTCAGTTAATTTAATTTGAAGACTTACGGCCAGAATTGGGCTAAGTCCAGTTGAAAATGTTCAACATTTTATTTGTAGTTGGCCTATTAGGCCTTTGATTGGGCTTTGCCCTTTGTTTAATAATGCATAGCATTAATCTTGGTCTCTGTTGGACCTTTATTTGGGCTCTACCTCTTTTTAAATAATGCACGGCATCTGTTTTGGTCTGACCAACCTTTGTTTGGGCTCTGCCCTTTTTTTTAAAATAATGCATGGCATTTTATTAGGCATGTTAGGCCTTTTTTAATTGGGCTCGGCCCTTCTTTAAATAATGCAGAGTATTGATTAAACTGACAGAGTGCCACGTGGCCTGTCAGGCGCTCTGCGCCAATTAATGAGCGCAAGCGCATGTGGAGGTGACACGTGTCACGCTCGGGTGAGCGCAAGCGCAGTTAGCGCAGTGCGCTGCGCTGTTGCGCTGCTGACACGTGGCGCGCTCTGGTGAGTTGCGCTAATTTCAGAGAGCAATGCTCTATTTTAAAAGCGCATAGCGCAAGTTGTTCTGGAGCAGACACGTGGCGCTCTCTGGTGGCTTGCGCCAATTTCGGAGAGCAATGCTCTTTTTTAAAGCGCATAGCGCAAGTTGTTCTGGAGCTGACACGTGGCGCTCTCTGGTGGCTTGCACTAACCCAAGAGGGCAACAGCGCATATTTACAAGTGTAAGGCACAGTTTTAATATCTTGATCCAATTTTGGATTCAAGAAAAGAATCTTTTAAGATTCCAGAACCAGTGGTTCATCAAAAGGAAATGTTTTTGCGTAGATCAAACGATCTAATAAAGAAGTATCTTACTTCTTATTTTATTCTTATTATTTGATCTTTTCTTTTTATTTTAAGATCTTGATCTTGTTCTTAGATCATTGATCTTTTCAGAAGAAATTCTTCTTTTCAAAGGTTTACCTTTTTTTTTTCTTTCTTAGTTCTTCTCAAACTTTTCTTTTTTTAGGAGTTCTCTGAATTCTCTCTCTGTTTCTGTGTTTTAGACTTGGAGTCTAGGGGCCTTTTTATAGTGCCAATTGATTTGTTAAATCAGTTAAAGAGATCTTTCTCTGAGTGATTTAGGGATTTTTCCCACCGTTGGATCTTTGATCCAAGGGCTCCTGTTTTACAGGAGAGAATCTTATTGTTTTAATAAGATGAGAAAGATCTTTCTGGAATTTTAATTCTGTTTTAGTGCTGGCACAGTTGGCGCAAGCGCACCTGCGCTTGACACGCAGAGCGCAGCGCAACCGCGCTGCCACGTGTCGCGCAGCGCAGAGCGCAGCGCAACTGCGCTTGACATGTGTCGCTCAGCGCTGACACGTATTGCGCAGCGCAGAGCGCAGCACAACTGCGCTAGCGCAAATGCGCTGCCACGTGTCGCGCAGTGCAGAGCGCAACTTGTCTGAAGCATTGCTTCCTTTATTTTTTTATTTTAAATAGAGCCTTGCTCTGATTGGGTGCGCTGCGCTCCTTGCGCTGGCGTGCCTGATTTTGACATGTGGCGCGTTGCGCCCAGCGCAAGGAATCTGAAGCGTTGCTTCTTTAATTTAAACTTTAATTTCAAAGCAGAGCTTTACTCTGATTGGGGTAAACAGAAGCGTTGCTTCATCTCTCACCTTGGAATTTGAACAGAGCTTTGTTCTGATTGGGGGTAAACAAAGGGTAGTCCATAAGTACACCCTATAATAGTTCCTGGTCGTGGGAGTATCGAGACAGGGCATCGATACTCCAGAGTAGACTAGCTTATACGCTTCTTGACCCATATGATGGACGATGGATGATCCCATATCCATTGGTGTTTGACATCAGAGAAGGTATACGGGTGCTCAGTGAAGACAGGGTACACTGAACGGACCCGCCGAGAACTCCTAGATGGTATTATAGCTATCGTCAGGTAGCAGTTCTCTGGTGATACTGGTACAGATTAGTCTGTAGACCCGAGATCGTCATAGAGTCTTGTGTGATTCCCACTGTGCTTTGATTTCCACCATACCACGGTCAAGAAATCGTGCAAAAAGGTGCTTTTTGGGTATAGTCCCGAGTCACATGGAGGCAATGAGCGATAGGAGGGGTTTCGTCTCTCCTGGTATTGGGAGTTGATGTTGCGCTATACTCGATTGGCCATAATAGGAAATCCCTGGCCAAGTTGTTGAGATCTACTGGTAAGTGTTATCAGTAATTTCTCGAACCGTTATGGACCTTGCATCAGCATGACTTATCAGGCTATTGGGGTATGACGTTATACCACCGCTAGGCTGTGATATGCGACATATCTGACGAAGAGATCGGACTGTACGGTAGTGTTACTGATTGGATTCATAGGAGTATGAGCATGCTTGCTTGTTGATCTTCTGATCGCTCAATACCCGGGTGGCCGTTACGTTTAGCAGACCGCTTGTGGTTTTGGGTGTTTGATATGATCATCACCTACTGCCGGTGTATTGACAAGTCTTTAGAGCCCTACACAGAGGTTTCCTGGTTCATGCAAAACGAAGTAGGAGCACATATGTGATATGTGCGGGACCGAGATTAAAACGATATGTGATACCGTATTCTATTCTCGCGATATATGATATCGGTCGGTTATATGTGATATAGCCGGTCTATCGGATCAAGTGTTGATTCGATAGATTGTTACATTTGATATTAGTCGGTTGTATATGATATAGCCGGATTATTAAATCAAGTGTTGATTTGATAATTTAATGTATAATTATATATTTAATATATTAAGTTACATTAACTAATATTTGCTCACTTATGATTTCTTATTCTCACTCGTGTGCATTAGTATATATGTGATATATATTAATATACATTTTATTGTGTCATGCTTGATGCCACATGCTTCAAGGGTGTGTGAGACTTACACTGTGGTTAGGATAATCCTAGGGTTTTTATTTATCAAAGTAAATCACAAAACGGTGGAAATTGGATTAATGGTTATAGCTTGGAGAAGCTTGGAGAACCATTGACTAAGTCCACTCCTTTTGTCATGCTTAAAATATTTATTAACCTAACAATTATCCCTATATATAGTTAAGTCTATAAATGAGTTAAGGTATGACATTAACTCACCCATGGTTGCTATTCTCATCTCATGAGTTCATTCTTCATCTCTTCACTTCATCTTCTTTCTCATGAGAAAAAGCTTGCTAGTTTTTCTAAGGTGATGAAATATTGTGAGAAAAAGAAATCTAAAGAGAGCCCACTTCCTACTTAATCATCCTCTACTATTAGCCATTTAGTTTAGGGTGTTTGCTTCAGTAATCTACCATTAGTGAAGAGGTAGCATGAGCTTGAGTCTGCTCAACGTAGATCATCTTCGTCCTCGAAGACTTCGAGCAAGTTTGCATCTTTCACTTTGTGGATCCTCTCAAGAGTTCGGGAGATCATTACTCACAGCGAAGGGACGTCTACACGGAGCATTTGAAGTGAAGGACCGGTCTACAAAGATTGTATTTCTCATTCACATAGTATGTACAGTTGTTTGCATGCTTATTGTTTAAATCTCTAGTTATGATTCTAGGGTTAGGGTTCTTTAGAAAGGCAAAAACTTTGAAAACGGCATGGACGATACCTCCCGAAATCTTGCTGCCACGCTAAATAACCCTACAGTGGTATCAGAGACAAACTAGAGATTTAAACGATGTTTGTTAGATAACAAAACCGAAACTACTCCGAAACTTGAAACACGATGATCTAGTTTCTGTCGAATTTTTAGAGGTGTCAAATTTTTTTTTAAACAACTGCAGAATGTTGTATGAGATATAATATGAACACTGTGAAAATTTGAAGCAAAATCACCTCAAAGTGGCCGGCCACAATGCCCTAAAAACCGATGAGCTCAGCCCATTTTGGGAGTTCAGGGTTAAAATTTTCAGGGTGTTCCAATCTCTGGGTTTTGGTAATTCAGGTGTTGTTTGTTTTTGCTAAATTTTCATGTGATGTAAATTTTCTGCAAAGTCAATGTCACGCCCCACTTCCCAAAATACGGAATACGAGGTGTAGACAAGGCCAGCCATGCTCCTACGGTCAAGGAAATGTCCTGCCGTAGTCACACTTCGGCTTCTAGTTTTTCATGGTAAACAGTAAATGATGCGCAGGTAATGAGAAATGCAGTAACTGAATGAAACGATGTAAAGAACTGACCTGAGGGGAAACAAACGGGATATAACTCTGGATAGCAAGTCGAGGTGTCTGTGATGTACATCTAGTCCTGGTCCAGGCTAAATCTTCTCCTCACACTGAGCATGCATACTCAGGTCGTCAGAGCGACACAAAAGCAATATAATATATATAAAATCATGTGACAATTCTAACAGTGATAATAGATATATATAACGGTAGATCAATGGCGGTATGGATATGAACATGCAATAATCAATGCAGCGGAACAGTAAAAGCAGTAGAATGATATGCCATGTATGTCAACATTGTAAGTAAGGTATATAAATGCCAGTATCCCTATCAGTCTCTAAGTCTCACTGTACAGGTCACTAAGCCTATCGTCAGTCCAAGTGTGAGAGTCAACAACTCGCGAGTGTCCTCCACCCAAGGGTAGAACCCAAGGGCAAGGGACCACGGGCCCAACATGTATATCACGGTAATAATCATGTACCCTGTAAATCTCCATATATCTCCCTAAATATATAAGCCGGCATGGGACTCCCGAGATTCTGTTGAACTCACACTCAAACTACCCCACACCCCGTGGTCTACATCAAACGCTAACCATAACCCTAAATACCAATCGGTCTGTGACAAGTCTGCGCGAGAACTGGAGGCAGGACCTCCATCAAGCACGTCCCGACTAATATCTAAGATAAATGGCAGTGTCTGGTGCCTTACCTGTGACACCCGTGCAAGAGCTTCCATAAGTGTCCCATACCACTTATAGTCACACGTACACGCGTCCCACAGACGTCGACAATGCAATAGAATCATAAGGTTCACTGATTGTGTACAAGTACGTATCACTTTCACTTATTCACTGATACACGAACACTAACGTACTTGCCACAATCATCACTAATACCTAACACTGGGTAAATGCACGTTATCACTAGGTTATCAATGCAGTGACATGTGTATGATACGATGCGTGAACAGTATATAAAGCATGTTTAGGATGTCCTGAATTAATAATCTACCACTTGCATAATTTATCATAAATCATACGGTTACAATTTAGTGAAACGATGAACAGGTAATAATTAGTATGTTCAGTTATCTATCCATCGAATTTAGTTTCACGCCAATCGGGTTCCAGGATCACTAATTATAGCCTTTTCATTTTAAGCGTTCACGGCTGGAAATCCGGTTTCAGAATTGGAAGTCCGTTTCGCAACGCATTTTAATCCTAGTTGGGATCATATTTTAGCGACACTACAGTTGAATGAAATCTAGGGTTTTCAGTAAAGTTTTCAACGAAATAGACGTATTTTCAATCGCGTCTGTACGTCATGAGTTATACATTGTTTAACGCTAGTATGTCGATTCTGATTCTGTTGGGACTGTTATACGTCCAAATCTATTAAATTACCGATTAAATATCAAACGATAATGAAACAGGATGAAACCACTTGTGTTGTCTACCTAACAGATTCACCTATAATAAATAGTGGATTTCCGCAACCTACAAGTTAAGAAAACAGGGTGGTACTCATTACGGGACAGTAAACAACAACTGGAGTCGCTCTGGACTGCAGTCCAGAGTCGCACTCCGATCCAATTATTGACACAGTTTGAGTACAGAAATATTTGGAAACTTGCATAGGGTTATAGTTCGTCGAGTCATATTTGATTTGAGCCCTCGAACGCATCATTCCAGTGTGTATATAATTTATGGCGATTTTAACGGTTTTCAGGTGCAAGGAAATTCCAGTTTTACGAGTAAACTTGAGGGTAGTTGTTTTAGTCGTTATCAGTCATATTATCCAACGAAATTCACACACTAGGTTCACAGCCATACGGGCCAAACAATACCATTTAGTTTCGTCAAATTTAATGATGATTTCCTATGAGAACATATATCGAACAGTTACGTTGTAATATTTAACACAAAGTAAAACATGGGATATATATACGATTTTAATTTGTAATTAACAAAAGGTAGCATGTAGTAAGTAGGAAACTTGCCTGGAGACGTTTTTGGGCACACGGTGACTGTAACGTCACGAACGTGCGACGAACGGCGACGGCAGTGTCTTAGAATGAGCTTTGGTCGAATAGGATGCAATCGAGGCTCGTGGAAGTTGGGGCTCGCTATTGATAGTTGATATGGAGGGCAGTGGTATAGCGGGGAGACGAATTCGCCGTCTAGGGTTTGAGAGGGAGAGGTAGAGGAAGAGAGAGATTTTAGAGGGAGAGAGAGCAGGGAGAGAGTGAGAGAGAGAGATAGAGAGTTAGAGTGTGAGTGAGAGAGAGAGAGAGAGAAAACCAGAGAGAGGGGGGGAAGAGAGAGAGATCAGAGAGGTGCAGAGATTGGGAGAGAGAGAGAATTTGAGGGAGAGAGAGAGAAGACAGAGAGAGAGAGAGAAGGGAGACAGAGAGAGAGATGTAAAGAGAGAAAGAGAGAGAAATCAGAGGTTGAGAGAGGGGGAGACACAGAGAGAGAAGGAGGGCTTGGTGATGGTGAGGGGGTGGTACTCGGGTCGACGAGATGAGTTGCGGAGGTGGTGCTCGCCGGCGAGAAGGTGCAGGGGGTGGAGCTCGGGTGTGGTTAGGGGATATTTGATTGGTTTAGTGGAGTGGTGAGGGTGCTGTTGGTGGTGGAGGGATGTGCGAGGGGGAGTACGAGGTGGTGGGATCGTCGCCGACGTCGTCGACAAGGAGGCTCGAGTTGGGTTCGGTTATGGGTTGTGAGGGGAAAGAGATGGGGAATGAGAGTGAATGAGAGTTTTGAGGGAGAGAGAAAGAGAGATAGGGGATACAGGGTCGCGCGTCGTGGAGAGTAACGCGCGCGAGCGACGGGGCGCGAGCGTGGGCGACGGCGACGGGAGTGGGTCGAGCGCGCGAGGGGGAAAGGAAATAGCCTTTGGAGGAAGATGAGGGGGTAGTGGGCCGGGCCGGGTCGGCAGAGGGGGTGTAGGCTGCTGGGCCAGAAAAAAATAGAATTAAAGGGAAATGGGAACGGGCCAAGCTGGGAATTAATATAAGGAAAATTAAATAGGGAAATTAAGGGAGTGGGCCGGGATGCTTAGGCCGCAGGAGAAAATAAGGTTTAAATGGGAAAAGGGAGGAAACGGGCCGGGGCGAGTGGGGCCAGGGGTTTGGGAAAAATAAAGAAAATGATGGGGAAAAATAGAGAGTGGGCTGCTGGGCTGGGCTGCTGGAAAAATCAATAAAAAGGTTAAGAGAGAAGAGAAGGGCCGGGCAAGAGAAAAGAATTGGGCTGGAAGAAAAGGTAAAAAGAAAATGAATTTATTTAAAAGAATAGGATTGGGGTTCTATTAAAAGAAAATGGTGTTGGTTAAGGGAATTTGTTGGAAAAAGATATAATACGGTTTGGGTTTTGGGGTTTTAGGATAAATAAAATTATAAATAAGATAAATAAAATTATAAATAAAATAAATAGAATTATAAATAAGATAAATAAAATTATAAATAAAATAAATAGAATTATAAAGTAACAAAATACAGATTTTGGTATAAAAGGGGCTGGGTATTATATCATACCACCCTTACAAAAATTTCGTCCTCGAAATTTAAAAATAAACGATAAATTATAAAATCATAACCGAAAGCTACTACATCACGACGAACACACAATGATTTACTTGAAATAGGCGGATGAGGAAATTTGAAGGTTTGTATACGTAAGAACAACATACAAAAATATAGGTCTAAATAAGTATAAGACAGGAACAACTACAAAGGCAACTTGCATGTATACGAGAATGGATAACAATAACGAACAATAATACTCAAAGCGTGTTCGGTAAACTCGAAATCTAAATATGTGTACATATACGTATATCAAAAGTAGCCAAGCAGAATTAATAAGTATAAGGCACAACCATTTATACCAGTAAACGTAGGCACAATACCCAAAAAATAAAGTAACGACAATAAAATAGTGAAAGATTTGTCGGTAGGTTAAAACATTTTAGGACGATGTATCGATCAAATAGTTTTAAAATAACTTAGAAAACTCATTTCGTGAAAATAAGAAACATGGAACAAAAATATGCGCGGTGTAAGGTTGCGCTACTGAAAATGAGAATAATAATAATGTACTTAAAATACATAAAATGGAGTAATCAATAACACGTACTCTTTGATAAATACAAAATACTGAAAACTAAATTTTCGAATAAAAGTGTCCCTAAATATAGTTAGGGTAACAGGAAAAACACAAGGAGGTATAGGGCTAGTTAGGGTAATGATTACAAGGAAGTGTGGCTCAATCAGAAGATTGGAGTGTGGCGGCTTTAGGTTGAAGATCAACGAGATTGGGATCGGGTCAGCACAGGAAGTAAGGGTGAGCAATAAAGGACTATAAGGAGAAAAATGTATGAGGAGGATACTGGTCGGTACATCATGTGAATCAAAAATTTGAAGGATTAGCAAACTCGGAAATTTCACTAAAATTTTCTCCTCCCAGAAAGATCTCAAACGGGGCACAGACGAAGGATGAATGGTGGACCTATAAAAGATCGGGCGTGGTACTAGTTAATCTTGGTGAGGGTTAGAACAATGTAAGGAGTAGGGGTGAACAGATCTCTGTAGGAAAATAATTGCATAGAAGAAATAATCAAGCATCAAGGGAACTAAGAAGATCGACAGATTAGCGAACTCAATACTTTATTTCATTCCAGAAGATTTTAAACAAAGCATTGTCAAAGACGAAAGGTGGCCCTAAACTATACACAGATTTATTTGGCCCAAAAAGACAACATCTAAAGAAATCCCGTTAGTCGCGGTTGTGGAGATTCAGCAGGTTGCGGTAGGCTCGCGCGCTCAGGTAGGGGCGTCTATTCCCATATCGCCTTGCAGGGATCGTCATTGGGAGTTCTTCCACCGCAAGATCTTGTCCTTCTGGTCCTTCTTCCTTGGCTGGAGCTTCTTCATCAAGATCTGATTCCATGGGATTCTCTTCTATGGGATTTTCCTCCACTGGATTTTCTTCAACTGGATTTTCTTCTATCGGGTCTTCCTCGGGATCTTCCTCTATCGGGTTCTCTTCAGGGTCTCCTTACTCTTCGTCGGAATCGTCTATCATGTTAGACTCTAGGGCGACTGCTCCTTCGTCTTCGGAATCGTTGTTCCCGAAAATGGCCTGGGGATCGTTGATCTCGTCATCAGAACTCGTCAGCGTGCGGTCTAAGGAAACGCATGACTGTGCATCCTCATCTAGATGCGGCGCTGCTCCAGGGTGAGCCATGGCCTGAAAAGAAAGAGTCATGATTAGACAGTGGAATACATCAAGAAAATAGCTCAGGGTACGAAGTATAGGAAAATATGCGGTGGCAGGAATCGAAAAAATCAGGATAATAATGCTATAATAATGAATAGTATAAATAAGGGAAATGACAAGAGAAAGATACATATATTACGAATCAAGTTTTATTGCATTCAACCAAAAGTTCAACGGATACAAGATTTCAAACGGAAAGAAATATTCATAAGGGGATGACAACATAATGCTGAAATTAGAAAACAGGAAAATTCTCCTTTGATTGATAGGCCGCTGCATTCTCGTCACGCGAGTTGAAACCTGTGTTGGGTCCGCCCTATTCCTCGAAATTCGAACTACGCAGTAATCCTCACTTGGCAGAAGTAGGGAGTGTGGACGAGTCTCCTCCCTGTAGTTCTTTCCTTTCTGGGCAACCGTTGATGAGATGTTTGTTGGACCCGCATATCAGACATTTCCCTTGGGCGCGGGGACAATTCCTCTGAAGATGTCCTGGCCTCTTACAATACCCACAACCTGGGGTCTTCTGCTGCTTCTGTCGCGGGGAAACAAATTGGCGCTTCATTTTCTTCTCTTTTCCTCGTCTAACGGGGATCCCTTTATGATTGGAGACTCCCGCTGGTGCCTGATTCATCTGTCTTCTCAGTCCTTCAGCCAACAAATCGTTTGTTCGCTCCTGGGCTTCCTTTAGACCTTGCAGTACACTCAGAATCTCAATGGTCTGATTCTGGGGAGCGGATATAGATGAAGTTGGAAGACATGATCCTGAAACAACAATTTTGAGGATGATATAAGTCACAAGCTATACGAATCAAAATATAATATGGATAGGACAAAGATTCAAGAATATCAGAAGTGATGAATTTATTACAAGTGGAGAATCAACTGTATGACTTTAAGCCACTTAAATAGAGTACGGTAGTGCAATTGCAACCACGTAACCTTGCCAAGTCATCCGAAACCCTAGCGAATGGATAGCAGAACACTCAATGTGAATATGGATCAAGGATATCAAGTTTACAATCTAAACTGAGGGATGTCATAGATTGTCAAACTCTACACGGAAAACTGCAATCCCCATCGAAGCAAAACCTGGCTCTGATACCAACTAAACCATGTCACGCCCCGCTTCCCAAAATACGGAATACGAGGGGTAGACAAGGCCAGCCATGCTCCTACGGTCAAGGAAATGTCCTGCCGTAGTTACACTTCGGCTTCTAGTTTTTCATGGTAAACAGTAAATGATGCGCAGGTAATGAGAAATGCAGTAACTGAATGAAACGATGTAAAGAACTGACCTGAGGGGAAACAAACGGGATATAACTCTGGATAGCAAGTCGAGGTGTCTATGATGTACGTCTAGTCCTGGTCCAGGCTAAATCTTCTCCTCACACTGAGCATGCATACTCAGGTCGTCAGAGCGACACAAAAGCAATATAATATATATAAAATCATGTGACAATTCTAACAGTGATAATAGATATATATAACGGTAGATCAATGGCAGTATGGATATGAACATGCAGTAATCAATGCAGCGGAACAGTAAAAGCAGTAGAATGATATGCCACGTATGTCAACATAGTAAGTAAGGTATATAAATGCCAGAATCCCTATCTGTCTCTAAGTCTCACTGTACAGGTCACTAAGCCTATCGTCAGTCCAAGTGTGAGAGTCAACCACTCGCGAGTGTCCTCCACCCAAGGGTAGAACCCAAAGGCAAGGGACCACGGGCCCAACATGTATATCACGGTAATAATCATGTACCCTGTAAATCTCCATATATCTCCCTAAATATATAAGCCGGCATGGGACTACCGAGATTCTGTTGAACTCACACTCAAACTACCCCACACCCCGTGGTCTACATCAAACGCTAAGCATAACCCTAAATACCAATCGGTCTGTGACAAGTCTACGCCAGAACTGGAGGCAGGACCTCCATCAAGCACGTCCCAACTAATATCTAAGATAAATGGCAGTGTCTGGTGCCTTACCTGTGACACCTGTGCAAGAGCTTCCATAAGTGTCCCATACCACTTATAGTCACACGTACACGCGTCCCACAGACGTCGACAATGCAATAGAATCATAAGGTTCACTGATTGTGTACAAGTACGTATCACTTTCACTTATTCACTGATACACGAACACTAACGTACTTGCCACAATCATCACTAATACCTAACACTGGGTAAATGCACGTTATCACTAGGTTATCAATGCAGTGACATGTGTATGATACGATGCGTGAATAGTATATAAAGCATGTTTAGGATGTGCTGAATCAATAATCTACCACTTGCATAATTTATCATAAATCATACGGTTACAATTTAGTGAAACGATGAACAGGTAATAATTATTATGTTCAGTTATCTATCCATCGAATTTAGTTTCACGCCAATCGGGTTCCAGGATCACTAATTATAGCCTTTTCATTTTAAGCGTTCACGGCTGGAAATCCGGTTTCAGAATCGGAAGTCCGTTTCGCAACGCATTTTAATCCCAGTTGGGATCAGATTTTAGCAATGCTACAGTTGAATGAAATCTAGGGTTTTTAGTAAGGTTTTCAACGCAATAGACAGATTTTCAATCGCGTCTTTACGTCATGAGTTATATATTGTTTAACGCTAGTATGTCGATTCTGATTCTGTTGGGACTGTTATACGTCCAAATCTATTAAATTACCGATTAAATATCAAAAGATAATGAAACAGTATGAAACCACTTGTTTTGTCTAGCTAACAGATTCACCTATAATAAAAAGTGGAGTTCCGCAACCTACGAGTTAAGAAAACAGGGTGGTACCCATTACGGGACAGTAAACAACAACTGGAGTCGCTCTGGACTGCAGTCCAGAGTCACACTCCGATCCAATTATTGACACAGTTTGAGTACAGAAATATTTGGAAACTTATATAGGGTTATATTTCGTCGAGTCGGCTTCGATTTGAGCCCTCGAACGCATCATTCCAGTGTGTATATAATTTATGGAGATTTTAACGGTTTTCAGGTGCAAGGAAATTCCAGTTTTACGAGTAAACTTGAGGGTAGTTGTTTTAGTCGTTATCGGTCATATTATCCAACGAAATTCACACACTAGGTTCATAGCCATACGGGCCAAACAATACCATTTAGTTCCGTCAAATTTAATGATGATTTCCTATGAGAACATATATCGAACAGTTACGTTGTAATATTTAATACAAAGCAAAACATGTGATATATATACAATTTTAATTTGTAATTAACAAAAGGTAGCATGTAGCAAGTAGGGAACTTGCCTGGAGACGTTTTGGGGCACACGGTGACTGTAACGTCATGAACGCGCGACGAACGGCGACGGCAGCGTCTTGGAATGAGCTTGGGTCGGATAGGATGCAGTCGAGGCTCGTGGAAGTTGGGGCTCGCTGTTGATAGTTGATATGGAGGGCAGTGGTGTAGCGGGGAGACGAATTCGCCGTCTAGGATTTGAGAGGGAGTGGTAGAGGAAGAGAGAGATTTTAGAGAGAGAGAGACCAGTGAGAGAGTGAGAGAGAGAGATAGAGAGTTAGAGTGTGAGAGAGAGAGAGAGAGAAAACCAGAGAGAGGGGGGGGAAAGAGAGAGAGATCAGAGAGGTGCAGAGATTAGGAGAGAGAGAGAATTTGAGGGGGAGAGAGAGAAGACAGAGAGAGAGAGAAGGGAGACAGAGAGAGAGATGTAAAGAGAGAGAGAGAGAGAAATCAGAGGTTGAGAGAGGGGGAGACACAGAGAGAGAAGGGGGCTTGGTGATGGTGAGGGGGTGGTGCTCGGGTCGACGAGATGAGTTGCGGAGGTGGTGCTCGCCGGCGAGAAGGTGCAGGGGGTGGAGCTCGGGTGTGGTTAGTGGATATTTGATTGGTTTAGTGGAGTGGTGAGGGTGCTGTTGGTGGAGGAGGGATGTGCGAGGGGAGTACGAGGTGGTGGGGTCATCACCAGCGTCGTCGACAAGGAGGCTCGAGTTGGGTTCGGTTATGGGTTGTGAGGGGAAAGAGATGGGGAATGAGAGTGAATGAGAGTTTTGAGGGAGAGAGAAAGAGAGATAGGGGATACATGGTTGCGCGTCGTGGAGAGTAACGCGCGCGAGTGACGGGGGCGCGAGCGTGGGCGACGGCGACGAGAGTGGGTCGAGCGCGCGAGGGGGAAAGGAAATAGCCGTTGGAGGAAGATGAGGGGGTAGTGGGCCGGGTCGGGTTGGCAGAGGGGGTGTAGGCTGCTGGGCCAGAAAAAAAAAGAATTAAAGGGAAATGGGAACGGGCCAGGCTGGGAATTAATATAAGGAAAATTAAATAGGGAAATTAAGGGAGTTGGCTGGGAGGCTTGGGCCGCAGAAGAATATAAGGTTTAAATGGGAAAAGGGAGGAAACGGGCCGGGGCGAGTTGGGCCAGGGGTTTGGGAAAAATAAAGAAAATGATGGGGAAAAATAGAGAGTGGGCTGCTGGGCTGGGCTGCTGGAAAAATTAATAAAAAGGTTAAGAGAGAATAGAAGGACCGGGCCAGAGAAAAGAATTAGGCTGGAAGAAAAGGTAAAAAGAAAATGAATTTATTTAAAAGAATGGGATTGGGGTTCTATTAAAAGAAAATGGTGTTGGCTAAGAGAATTTGTTGGAAAAAGATATAATAGGGTTTGGGTTTTGGGGTTTTAGGATAAATAAAATTATAAATAAGATAAATAAAATTATAAATAAAATAAATAGAATTATAAATAAGATAAATAAAATTATAAATAAAATAAATAGAATTATAAAGTAACAAAATACAGATTTTGGTATAAAGGGGGCTGGGTATTAGAGGCAACTCGGAGTGTTTCATAATCGTAATTCTAACATAGATTTGGGTTATTTAGGCGATGTTAAAAAGTTCGAACGGATATTAATAACCCAATTTTTCCCCCGCTAGAAATTTTTCAAGAGTTGGATTTTTTCTGAGTTTAAAATCTTCAGAAAATCATGCAAGCGATTCTGTGGACCCTCTAGAAGAATGATACCCAAACTCGACTTTTTAGATCGCGGAACCGCGATCATACCCTAGGGTTTGCCGCAGTTCCGTAGCGACATGAGTGATGCATGGGTCTGCCCTTCTATGGATGGTTCATAGGAGCTATGGCAGTTTCTGGGTACTTTTTGAACTCCGCTCAAGTGTTGAGCTTTTCGGGAAACTTTGGGTGTTTACTTATTCGATCGAAAAGTTTAACTTCGTCTAGCTATTTTTGATTGTGATACAATATTTGGAATCCACAAAAGCAGTTATGTGATAACTAGTTTGAATTTTATAAATCTAGCAAGTTAGTCTCATTTGATCGGTTGCCACGGAATTTTGATGAGGATCAAAAGTCCGTCGCAACTACGTAGTGTACGCGGATACTCGCCGGGTAACCTTACTTGATAGCCACGCCCCATATCCCCGACCAAGTGACTGTAGGAGAACCCCGTCGCCAAAAGCATCCGTTCGGGTGCTCGCGGCCGCAGTGTTCCGCCTTAGTGCACTTCGTCGACGGTATCGGGGTTGCGGCCGTCTATTAAAGTTTCCGACGAGCATTCGATCAGGTTATCGGGAATCTTGTTGAATTACCCGATAGGTTATTGGAAAGTGTTTTCAATATCGAGACTAAAATGCGGGGTTTATAATTGTTATGCATGTGATGTCTAAGAAATTCATTTGTTGGGCATGAAATCCAAAGTATGTGATACATTGGGCTTATGATGTCTAAGGTGGTTACGGATTCCAATTGTTGTAGTTTTTCACTTTCTTTTCTACGACCGTAAGTGTAATATGTGGTGTATCGCCGGTTTCGGTGCTATATGCCAACGACAATTGGGATACGCATATTTACTTACGTTGATGACATGTGATGTTATGTGTTGCTGTGATATGTTATATTGGATCGTCGTGTTTTGAATAGCCGGGTTTTTTATGTGAGATGGGAGTTTTTCATTTTCATTCATGTAAAAGCTTGTATGTAATATTCTTTTATTGGGGCACTTCCGGGTTGAGGATGATGTCACCATTGATATATATTATTTACTTTTCCGCATTAGGATAGACCCAAGGAGGAGAGCACAAGTAACCGGGTTCTAGGGTCCAGTGGGAGACCATCTCAAGGAGTCGAGACTGGGTCTCCTAACTCTAGAATTGGTAGGGTTGCTTGCCGCTCTCGTAGGGGTCTAGGGATGTGTGTTTGGCTATTCATCGCGAACGTGGAATCCGTGTTTTATAATGGCTTAATTTAAAACACGGAATTCCTAGTATATCCAATATTTCATATGTGTTCTTCTGCTGCTGATATTCTGTGATGTGATCACTTGATATGTTCTGGGACGAATTCATATATTATATATATGATATATAATAATTATTGCTGCTTTCGTTTCTTCTGTGATGCTTAGGAAGCATAATTGATGGGACTTCATTAATGAGATTAATGAAATAAAAGAAACCTAAACATGTTGTAGAAACTTGTTTTAAAAACTGATAGCTCTAGTTCTTACTTTGCATAGCGGTATTCCTTATAGAATATCCAGCACCTTATTCGATAAGGAAAGAGCCGAGATCCCTTCACCGGGAGTGACCTCTTTAGCGAAACTAGCAGATGCTACAACATACTCGGTTTGGCTTTTGATTGCTTCTATAGTTTTTCTTTGCATAGTGGTATTTGTGAAATATCCTGCACCTTATTCGATAAGGAAAGAGCCGAGATCCCTTCACCGTGAGTGACCTCTTTAGCTGAACTAGTAAAAGCCTCAAAAACACTCCTTTTCAAAATCACTCGATTCTACAACGAGATCAAGTTCATTACGCAAAAGGTTTTCTTAAAAACCTGTCGTAGCCCTCCGTCATTTCAGATAAGTACTACTTAGTATTCGTGCTACGTTTATTGACTATGTTAAGGCATAGTGTGCGGTAGCTGATTAGTGCTTATCTGCTTAAGCATATGATGCGATTGGATTAGAGTAGTCGTGCGACTTTGTTGACTATGTTAAGGATCGTGCGGGTGGGTTTAATTCAATCAGGAAATGACGGGTTGAACTTGGCTAGCACTTATAATTTGTTGACCTTGTTAAGGTCATAAGTTGCTAGGGGCAAAACATTATCGGGAATTTCAAGTGTTGAAATTTGCAATGAGATTGCATACCTTCTATGAGATAGTTGAATCCCGATACTCACTGCGAGTAAGAGTTAAACCTGGGAGAGTTTTACACATTGCAATTAGCTGATCAAGTAGGTTTCTAGAAAGGTGTTAACGGGGTTACATCCCTGGGAAAACGAGGTTTATTTTAATTAGGTCCGTGCGAAAGCACGCGGAACCTCCCTCAAAGTACCGACACTGGCCTGACCGAAAGATTGGCAAACTTGTAGGGTGTAATTAATCCCGGCTAATCTTACCTTTTAGGATTTTGAAGGAAAATTTGAAAAAAAAATAGTGGGAGCCATCCTGATTAGATAAAATAATAACCAATCTAATCTTGTAAGAGCGCACGCAGAGTGTTTTCTTCTCTCCCTCTCCTGGTAGCGATTATGTCATGCCTTAATTAAGATAATAATATGGATGTATTGACCGAACCTGCTTATTATACTGTGCTAGGGAACGTTGGTTCCGCTCTATCTTATAACTGTTATAAGTCCGAGCAGGAAATAGGGATTATCCGGATTCTCATGCCACCCAATCGAAGAAAGTGCATATTGATGCATCTTCTTCGAGTGTGTTCATTACCGAGAACTGTTTCTCAGTATCCTCTACGTCCTGGGTATGTGATACCGGATCAGGATCCCGCATATGTAATATGTTACATGGGCTACAGATAGGTAGAAAACTGGAAATGGGTGATATGTCTCTAAGTGTAGAGAATGGTGCAAGTGTTGCAGCCAAACCAGTTGGCAGATATCACCTTGTATTAAATACATTGATTCTGAACGAATGTTATTACATACCGAACCTGATATACAACATTACATCGGTTTCTTTATTAAGTTAAAGAAGGATATAATTCTGTATTGGAGGATAATGTTGTGGACATTTTCCTGAATCAAGAGTTGATTGCGTCAGGCACGTTATGTAATAGCATATGCGTTCTAAATCAAACTACAGTTCAAAGTAAGTAGAACACACACAAGTGGTCTAGTTCAGAAATGAACAAATCCTTATTGTGGCATTGTAGACTAGGTCATATCAATGCGACACGACCAGCTAAGTTAAATAAAGATGAATATGAGAATTTGTTCGAATTTTCATCTTTCGATACTTGCCAGTCTTGTCTCAAAGATAATATGACCAATACTCCATTTACTGGAAACAAAGAAAAAGTTACTGAACTCTTGGGACAGATACATGATGATGTATATAGTCCTATGTCTACAAATGCCAAAGTTGGTTCTTCATACTTCGTTATATTCACTGATCATCTCTCAGGATTCGGACATATGTTCCTGTTGAAATACAAGTCTGAAACTTTTGAGAAATTTAAGGAATATAAGCTTGAAGTTAAAGAACCAGATGGGTAGAAGATTTAGTCCTTCGATGTGATCAAGGAATAGAATACTTAGGCATGGAATTCCTGGATTAATTAAAGAAGAATGTGATTCTCTCTCAGCTTACTCCTTCGTAAACACCACATCTCAACGGTGAATCGGGGCGGAGGTATCGCACCCTATGAGACATGGCGCGCTCTATGATGAGTACTGCTGAGTTGCCTGTTTCCTTTTGGTGTTATGCACTTGAGAAGCTACATACCTATTGAATGGGGTTCCGTCCAAATCAGTGCCTACCACTCTATATGAGATATGGAATGGGAAGAGACCATGTCTTAAACGAGTTAAGATATGGGGTTGTCCGGCCTATGTTAAAAAGCAAAATTCGGACAAACTCAAGGCAAGGTCAGTTCTGTATAAGTTTGTTGGATATCCTAAATATTTGCGAGGGAATATCTTCTACCACACTGAGGAGCAAAATGTGTTTTGTTTCTCAGCATGCCACCTTTTTGGAAAAGGAATTTCTTGTGAAAGAAATTTGTGGACATGAGGTAGAACTGGAAGAAGTTCTAGCTAGACAAACTAACATCTGATGATTTGGTGAAACCAAAGGATTCAATAGTCTCCAACGAACCTCAGCCTCTCCACGAATCTGGTAGGGTTTGTCATCCACTTGAGAGATACTACGGTCTTCTCGGTGACAGTGAGAGTAAGGATTGCATCATGGATGATGATGGCCCAACTAGGTTCAGGCAGGCCATCACGAGTGGGGACTCTATGAAAAGGCTGGATGCTATGCGATCAAAGATGGAATCTATGTACACCAACAAAATATGACTTTGCATGTTGCACCTGAATGTACACCAACAAAATATGACTTTGCATGTTGCACCTGAAGAGGTAAAACTCATTGGGAACAAATGGATCTTGAGAAGATTCTTGGTGTAGATGGAAAAGTTGAGACTTTCAAAGCTATGCTTAAGTCCATCAGGATCAATGCGCGCATCGCGGAGTTAGAACATCTGTTTTGATGTGGCAGTCAAAGAGTTTGACTTCATCAAAATGGTAGATGAACCTTATATATACAAGAAGGTTGTAGAGAGTAAGTTTGTCTTCTACGTATTATACGTATATGATATACTCTTGATAGGAAAGGGTTTCCCATACTACAATCGGTCAAGCTCCTCTTATCATGAGGATTCTCCATGGAAGATCTAGATGATTCCTACTACATCTTGTGCATAATGATCTATGGTGATAGATCTAAGTGGATGTTGGGAGTGTCCCAAATCCAGGTATATTAACATCATACTAAAAGGGTTTAGTATGGAGGATTCTAAGCGTGGTGGTTCACCCACTACCTCAGGAATCACTCTCTCCAAAAAGATGTCTTCCAAGACTGATTTGGAGAGAGCTCGCATGCAAGGGATACCCTAAGCTTCGGCAGTAGGCTCTATCAGAGTATGCGATGTTATGTACCAGACCAGATGTAGATGACTAACTAGGTATAGTGATCAGGAATCAATCGGATCTTGGGAGAATCACTGGGAAGCTGTGGAGGACATTCTTAAGTACTTGAGAAGCACTAAAAGAATATTCTTAGTTCGAGCTTCCAGAGTGATAAGGTCGACTGAAAGTCATTCACAGGCATTGTCTTTACCCTCAGTGGAGGGACGGTATGTTGGAAGAGTTCCAAGCTAGATACCGAGGCATACTAGACGATAAATGCTGAATACATTGCTACCAACGATACTGCCAAAGTGGCTGTTTGGGCATTTCTTGTTCATGAGATGAACATGGTTCCTACCATTGAGCGTCCAATAATTTTTATTGTGACAACAATGGAGTTGTGGCTTTGGCCTAGGAACACAGTTCCCATCAGCGATCTAGACATATTCTGAGGCAAGTATCACCTGATCAGGGAGATGGTTGATCTCCAAGGGATCGAGATAAGGGGAGTAGATTTTGAGGTTAACACGGCGGATCCACTCACCAAGGCCTGTTTCCCCAAATACTATTTGAGAGATTTTGGGATGGTTGAGTATGGGACACTACAACCACTGCAATATTGTTGGGTATTGGATACTACAACAGATGGCCTTAGTGCAAGTGGGAGATTGTCAGTTATATGTATGCCCTAGAGGCCATTACTGTACATGGGATGTATATTGTAGTGGATGCTTGGACATATATAGGGAGGACTTTCTTGCTCGACATGATAGTATGCTATCTGGTTGCTCTTTGTCTTAATATGTTCACTTGTATAAGTGATGCTGTCTTACTCTCACATGTTGATAAAGCCCTTAGGATGTGTACTTAACTACCATGACTATGATGGAGATTATACTAGTGGGGCCAAGGGTAGTCCACAAGTACACCCTATAATAGTTCCTGGTCGTGGGAGTATCGAGACAGGGTATCGATACTCCAGAGTAGACTAGCGTATACGTTTCTTGACCCATATGATGGGCGATGGATGATCCTATATCCATTGGTGTTTGACATCAGAGAAGGTATACGGGTGCTCAGTGAAGACTGGGTACACTGAACGGATTCGCCGAAAACTCTTAGATGGTATTATACCTATCGTCATGTAGCAGTTCTCTGGTGACACTGGTACAGGTTAGTCTGTAGACCCGAGATCGTCATAAAGTCTTGTGTGATTCCTACCGTGCTTTGATTTCCACCATACCACGGTCAAGAGATCGTGCAAAAAGGTGTTTTTTGGGTACAGTCCCGAGTCACATGGAGGCAATGAGCGATAGGAGGGGTTTCGTCTCTCCCGGTATTGGGAGTTAATGTTGCGCTATGCTCGATTGGGCATAACAGGAAATCCCTGGCCAGGTTGTTTGAGATCTACCGGTAAGTGTTATTAGTAGTTTCTCGAACCGTTATGGACCTTGCATCGGCATGACTTATCAGGCTATTGGGATCTGACGTTATACCACCCCTAGGCTGTGATATGCGACATATCTGACGAAGAGACCAGACTGTACGGTAGTGTTACTGATTGGATTTGTAGGAGTATGAGCAGGCTTGCTTGTTGATCTTTTGATCGATCAATACCCGGGTGGCCGTTACGTTTAGCAGACCGCTTGTGGCTTGTGGGTGTTTGATATGATCATCACCTACTGCTGGCGTATTGACGAGTCTTTAAAGTCCTACACAGAGGTTTCCTGGTTCATGCGAAACGAAGTAGGAGCACATATGTGATTGTGCGGGACCGAGATTAATACGATATGTGATACCGTATTCTATTCTCACGATATGTGATATCGGTCGGTTATATATGATATAACCGGGTTATCGGATCAAGTGTTGATTCGATAGATTGTTACATTTGATATTAGTCGGTTGTATATGATATAGCCGGATTATTAAATTAAGTGTTGATTTGATAATTTAATGTATAATTATATATTTGATATATTAAGTTACAATAACTAATATTTGCCCACTTATGATTTCTTATTCTCATTTGTGTGCATTAGTATATATGTGATATATATTAATGTACATTTTATTGTGTCATGCTTGATGCCACATGCTTCATAGGTGTGTGAGACTTACACTATGGTTAGGATAATCCTAGGGTTTTTATTTATTAAAGTAAATCACAAAATGGTGGAAATTGGATTAATGGTTAAAACTTGGAAAAGCTTGTAGAACCATTGACTAAGTCCACTCCTTTTGTCATGCTTAAGATATTTATTAACCTAACCATTATCCTTACCTATAGTTAAGTCTCTACATGAGTTAAGGTATGACATTAACTCACCCATGGTTGCTATTCTCACCTCATGAGTTCATTCTTCAACTCTTCACTTCATTTTCTTCCTCATGAGAAAATGCTTGCTAGTTTTTCTAAGGTGATGAAATATTGTGAGAAAAATAAATCTAAAGAGAGCCCACTTCCTACTTAATCATCCTCTACTATTAGCCATTTAGTTTAGAGTTTGCTTCACTAATCTGCTATTAGTGAAGAGGTAGCATGAGCTTGAGCCTCCTCAACATAGATCATTTTCGGCCTCGAAAACTTCGAGCAAGTTTGCATTTTTCACCTTGTGGATCCTCTCAAGAGTTCGGTAGATCATTACTCGCAACGAAGGGACGTCTACACGGAGTATTTGAAGTAAAGGGCTAGTCTACAAAGGTTGTATTTCTTATTCACTTAGTATGTAAAGTTGTTTGCATGCTTATTGTTTAAATCTCTAGTTAAGATTCTAGGGTTAGGGTTCTTTAGAACGGCAAAAATTTGAAAACGACATAGACAATGCCTTCCTAAACCTTGCTGCCGTGCTAAGTAACCCTATACGAAGCACCCCACATATCTCGGTTGAGAAGGGCAGACGCATTCCGGCTCGGATTGCTTCCAAATATAGGGCAATCTCCTTACCCTGCACTTGGTCCGCCCGCTCACCCTCTCTGGCTAAACTAAGTGAATAGTTGGAGGGAATATGGAATCGAGCCTGAATCTCGGCAAGCTCATCCACACTCCTCAAGACGGAGGGCGCATCGCAGGTGTTCCCGATACGCACCTTAGAGGCCCTTATCGCTGCCTGACGGCGAACGACACTGGCAGCCCTGGTTCTAGGGGGCGAGCTAGACACAGATGACACAGCAGAAGAAGCCTCTCGGCTATCTGAAGACGGAGAGGAGGAAGACCCGCTGGACTCAGCTCCAACAACTGGAGCCTCATCGTCCGACTCTATCCTGACTACCTTTACATACTCCTCAGATAAAGACATCTAACCTGATTCAAGGGAATGGGCTCGCCGAGGAAAAATCACGGGTGGTCCGATCTAAAGGGAAGGAGCGCCGGGCAATCTTTGACAACGAGAGTGAATTAGGATAAAAGTGTTGGCCCTGAAATGGTCCCCTCCTATTTATACACTCCAAAGAAAAAATCCAACGACCCAGATCGATTCCCGCCAAAACAAAACGTCGCGCCTGCCAGCCGTCAGAGCTCCATATGGCGATCGGCCATTGGGGACGTCCTTTCAGTTGCAGGTGACAGTGACAGCCTGTCGCGTCTGCCAACTCACGTCGCACACGTGGCCTGCAGTCCAATAGAAGAACGATCGAAACGGTGCACCCTCCTTAATGCGTAATCATTTCACTGATCCGCTAATATTATCGGAGATACGCACAATGATCCAAACTCCGAGGGGAGGTGCCACGTGGCTTCAAAGATCGAAATGACGCAACTGCCCCACGCCATGTCTCCCCAAAAAATTTGCACTAATGATTCTCGGCAACAGACTGGGCCGAGAAAAACTAAGCAGGCAATTCTCGACCCGACCCATAAATAGGTCAGAACGAGAGTGGAGGGCTAATGATCATGCTCATAAGTGGGAATTTCTCAGATCACGACACATGGCAAATGACGTGTCACCCGCGACAGCCTACTAGACATATGGGGGCTACCGAGGTAAAATCAGTGTGGGCACTCAATTTCTTGCCCATAAGCAATCTGGAAGCCGAACTTGCACCACTCCTCTTTTGCTCGCCTCCGAGCTATTGCAAAGTTGAGCTTCCTCGGCCTCCCGGCTCATCTCCAAGCCATCCGCGGAGCTAAGCCTCCCCAGCTGTAAAAACCCTAAACTTTCTGTACAATTTTTTTCAAAAATACAGAAAGAGGTACTTGAGCCTGAGCACAAGTTATAAATTTGATTTGCTTTTGAACAGCAAGAAGAAACTTGTAGCTCATTGGTAGGACCTTGCACTGCTGAACCAAAGCACCAGAGTTCAAATCCCATCAGCCACACATTCTTTTTATTTAAAATTCTTTTAACCTTTTAGAAGCCTTAGAGTCTACACGTGCACTACACGTAATAGGGTAAGTTACAGAATAAACAACGGGGCCACGAGTCAAGACGAAGCGACGGGGACACGAGGAATGGAGACGCGGTCCGACTTGGCCAACTCGGGCCGGCGACTCGCGCGAATCGGCCGGCGCCGCCGGTCCGACTCAGTTGAAACCCTAATTTTCTTTTACTGTTGCGACTCTTGAACTCCCCCTATAACCCCCATATTATTTAAATTCCCTGTACATTTACAGAGCAAATAAAACACATACTTAATCCATTTTAATACAAAATTTTAATACACACTTTCATTACCCTAAACCATAATTTTTCCTATAAATACCACACCTAAAATCACCCCTCCTCACTCCCAAATCTCTGCCCAAACTCTCAAGAAATTCCCAAGACTTTTTGTGTGCAAGTGGAGTTAGTAAAGGGCGAAACTTCGACGAACTTCCGACGACCACCCGTAGAGTTTCCGACGACGAAACGACGCACCGGCACCTCCCATCTCTTCCTAATTCTCTTCTCTATCTAATCAACCTATAAGTCCCTAATTCTTCTTCTTTTCTCTACTCTAAAAACTTTCAAAACTAAACCCGACGGAAGCGGAATTAGTCCGACTTCCGATTTGGTTTTCATTAAAAACTATACTTTTGCTTAACAAAATAAAACCATACTCTTATATGTTGACTAATAAACATTAAAAAAACTTAATAAAACAAGTTTCACATCAAACTAATCATTTTTGTAACTTTTATTATATTTTTTCAGAAAATACCATATAATTTAGTTTCGACATAAACCATGATAATTCCTTGTTAAACCTATAGATAGCTTACGAGGTAATGACCTGTCTCCTCACAACACTCATATCTAACATAGCACGATGGAATTTGGGAATATAGATCTGGAAAAAATACGATTTTACACATAACTACTTCCGACTTATAAAAACATTTTTCTATAAGATGTGTATTTTAACAAATTTTTGCAATTGCGCCTCTACAACCCATTTGGGGAACCCGTTCAGGATGGTGCAGATTATCGCACATCCTCGGGCTTAGTAGAGTGAGATGCAGACCTCCGCAAAGAGCATACGATCTAGAAAGATTTAAAATACAATTTTCTTTAGAAAATGTGATTTCTATTATAAATAAAACTTATATTTTTAATAAATAAATATATATGTAATTAATATCAAAATATTTAATTTTAATATTTATAATATCCACATTTCCAAAATTCAAGAAAAACATCTCATTTACAAGAAAATACCATACCAATCCAATATTACAAATAAATACCATATATTATGAAATTAGGTTTTACTCACTAGAAATATCACATTGATAAAATATACATCCATGAAAACTGTAAAGACGATAATAAAATACTTGAGGTGTATTTTGAAAATATAACAAAACTATTTTACATAAAACCCCTCAAGTTATACTAAATTACAATAAGGACCTTAGTAAACATAGGTTTAAGCGGGACCAGTCTCTTGTGCCTCACGGAGCCGGAGATATGGGTGCTTGCCTATTTAAGATAGACAACTTAACAAATGGTGTTATCAACATGGTAATTGTCTTTGAAAAAGACACAAATCCTGCCGTCCATGTGCAGCAGTTACCGATAGCACCAAAACATAATTCAGGATTCAATTTCTTTTCTAATTGTCTGACTCAGACTGAGTCTCGATATGATTCAAGTATATATTTAACATGAATCCATGAACCCATATATTCAATCTATTCAATCTATACAACTTGACTGAACCGAACCATGGATATACTCCATTTACATGTTCATCCATTATATCCGTTCCATTACTGATATCATGGTTCCGGCAAGTCATCCATCTATACAATTTAATTTACAAGATAATACAATACAAACAATACAAACAAGACATCGCGAGGTTTATAAGGGGTAGACTGGTACGGAACATGTTAAAAGTGGCACGAGGTGGTCACTTAAAACGTAATTACATCCATACCGTTGTTCCGTGGTATTATCGACGGAGCCTTGTACTCCGTATACCGTAGTCTCTGGTCTAGTGAAACTGCTTTCGTATACACTGGTTTCTTCTGTACCAAGCTACAAACAACAACGTTAACATAACAATCAACGTTAAAATAGTTGTACTCTCTCTCTCTCTCTGTCTATTTTACTTCTCCCTCATTTTTGGGACTTACCGAATGATTTGTTCGCTGACGACATTCTCTTTTTTCTTCTTCGGAACGTCGTCAGGTGATTCGGACTCACTGGAGATCGAGCCCACCAGCGAGAACTTGGATCAGCCAGCCTTCGACCCGGAGCTCTAATTACTTGTACACATTTACATTCTGTATTTTCCATTTCTGTTATGCCACTGTTTAGGCATTGCTTTCCATTTCATGTATTTACTGTTTAGATGTATTGTAAAAAGAATGTTAATAAATAAAGTTGCTGTTCAATTATATCTATTGTTACTGTCTCTTGTGCATTTTACTTATATTGCTTAGATACGCTTAGCGTGTTTACTTCAGAGTACATACGCAGCGGCCTCGTCGCGTCCTCTGCTGTATACTAGGAAGCGGGGCGTGACACCAGCTCTCCGATCAACCGAGAACGCGGAGCCCGAGTGCCTTCGCAACGACTTCGCGTATCTCGCCAAGGTGAGATATCCGCCGCCCCACGCCCAGCGTCCCACGCTGGCGCATCCCCCATTAATGAACGGATCCCATCATTAATGAAGGGGTCCCATCATTCACGTAAGCGTAACGTCAGGGGCGTAACTGACGGCGAATATCTCGCACATGCTCATTCCATGCGACCACTATAAAACCCATCTCTCAGACGATTCGGGTAACGCAATTTGATTCCAATACGCTGCTACTCTGCTAATATTCCTCGGCACTAATTTGATCATCGGAGGGCCCTACGGTGACACAACCATCCCGGGACTTCGTTTACAGGTAGCTCGGCTTCCACCTCAAACTCAGCCCATTGAGATCCACATGCTCTAGGAGACCACCGTCAACTCAAATTTCAACCATTCAACAACGCACACTATAAATCGACGGAGGACGGCATCTGAAGGAGATCACATCCTCCATCACAAACCATTAAGCTGTCGTGTGTCGTGTGTATATCGACATAAAACAAAAAGAATAAAGAATTAAAAAACTAGACAACTGAAAAAACTAGACAGCTGAAAATACTGTTTAAAATAACAAATAGTGCATTGGCTAAAGCAACTCTTCCCTCGATAAATTTCAAGACTGTTCAACCCAAATTGATCAGTTTATTTGCGTTTAGAGCACATGCATGTATAATTTTTTTACTGGGGAAAATATCCCAACATGGTTTTATTTATTTATTTATAAAGAATGTCATTCTTTTCAATCATTATTCTTTGTGGGTATTGTCAAAGTCGAATTTGGCATGTGATACCACAGACAACAAATAGCAATTACAACCAAGAAATCCGCACACGATTATTTTCAGTTTGGCTATAGATATTTTCAGTTTCGAGAACTAAACTTATTTTAAGGAGATATAATGTAATACCCTTAGAAAAAGGGAAATAGATGTTTTGTAGGAACCGCACAATAAATATATATTAAATATTAGGTGTTTTATATAATTGTGCATAACATTTAATATATATATTCTAACCTTTTTCCTAAAATTAACCTAACCCTAACCCTAACCTCACGTAGCCGCTCTCTCTCTCTCTCTCTTTCTCTCACACTTCTCACGTTCTCTCTCTCTCTCGCTCTTGTTCCTCTCTTTCTCTCGTCTTTCCCTCCCTCTTTTTTGGTTCTCTTTCTCTTTCTCTCTCGTACGGTCCTCTCTTTCTCCCCCTCTCAGTTCTCTCCCCGTTTTAATCGTCAGGGATTGATCCCTTAAAATCTCTCTTGTTTTCTAGCGAAAAGTTGGCGATTTTTTCCCTTAATCATCCGCCGTTCTTATGGATTTAGGGCATGAATCAATTTTTTTATTAGTTTATTATTTTAGATTTTATCTTGTTAGTGAATATAAATTTGCAACTTGTATTTGTTGAGAGATTTACCGCAATAATAATTATGGCTCATAAAAAAAGATTTGTTGGAGTTTGGATTTGATTAGGTTGGCAAAACAGACATTATTTCTATTGATACATATGCATTAAAATTCTTGATTTAGAGAAATTAAATAGTATGTAATCGGAAATTATACACTACTAAAATAAGGGGCTGCCCCTACGGATATTGAAATCCGTAGGGGCAGATTTATGTTGGCCCTACGGATTAATCCGTAGGGCTAGAAGGTTGCCCTTACGGGCCAAGACGTTCAAGAATAAAAATATTAATTCTTAATTTGGTGTTTGCCCCTACGGAGCCGCAAACCAAGGACCTACGGACAAATCCGTAGGGGCAACTAAATAGCGATTTAATAAAGGGCACAGATCGATCGCCTACGCCCCTTATCTCTTTCTCTCTCTCTCGATCGCGCGCGAACCAAAATCCCCAAATCATTCCCGCCATTCTCGTCGTCGCCGCCGCCGTTCTCGTCGCCGCCGCCGCCGTTCAGGTTAGTAAATCTTCAACTAAATTAAACAAATTTTTGATTATTTAGGGTTAGGGTTCATGGCTGGGGCTAGAGTTGCAGTTGGAGTTGGGGTTCGGCAGGGGTTGGGGTTAGGCTTGGGGTTGGGGTTCGGCTGGGGCTGGGGTTAGGGTTTGGCTTAGGGTTGGGGTTGGGGTTTAGCTGGGGCTGGGGTTAGGGTTAGGTTGGGGCTGGGCTAGGCTGGGGCTGGGCTAGGCTGGGGCTGGGGTTAGGTTGGGGTTGGGGTAGGGCTGGGCTGGGGCTGGGTCTGGGGTTAGGGTTTGGCTTAGGGTTGGGGTTGGGGTTTGGCTGGGACTGGGGCTGGGGCTGGGGTTAGGTTGGGGTTGGGGTGGGGCTGGGCTGGGGCTGGGTCTGGGGTTTGGGTTAGGTTGGGGTTGGGGTTTGCTGAATTTGGCAAACCTGAGAGGAATTTCCAGCAATTTTAGCCTAGTTTGATTACTAAAATTATTGTTGATCGAGAAAATCTTGGGTCCTTCTAATCAAACATTGTTTGTTACTATATGTCAACGAGTACTGATAAAAGAAAAAACCGATTTCAAGTGGAAATTAGGTATGTACAATGTTCTAATATAATTTGTATTTCTTGCCATCATCAAACATATAAAAGTACTAATATGAAATGGAAAATAAATAAATAAATAATCAAAGCTTTTGCATGTATGTAAAATCCCTTGTTACTTTTTCTTGGTTGCCCAACTTTGAAAATTCTATCTATTAAATTAGACATACTCTAAAAAGAATGATATTGCAAGAATTTGACTTGGTGGAGACTTGCATCATTAATAGAAATATGAAAGTGTAAGGACGTTCTTTACCTTCGATAGGGTTCGGTTGGGGTGGGGCTGGGGCTAGGGAGGGCTTGGGCTTCATCACCTGATATAGCGAAATACAAAGTGTACTTCAGTACACCCGACCTCATTGAGTTTCCTATTGAAGTTCCCGGTTAAACGGCATATGCATATTTTTATTCGCCATGAAATCCCAATTATTAAGCTACCGAGGACGAAAAGCCACCTTTGTTAGTCGAGAGTCATGGTAATAGACCTGTCCTTATAGATCATAGTCAATTGTTTTTCCTATCATTTTCTTGATCCAGATGCTAATCAACTTGTTAATTAGTTACTGTTTTTATAACGTATTTGTCTATATTTGTTGACAGTGGCCTTTCTTTTGGATGAACATAATTTTTTGATGCATGTTTCAGTCATGTGAATTCATATGTTGCGTATAACGCTTTATGATATCAGTATCCTACATTTATAGTTTTAATCGTTGATTGTTATAGATGAATGCCATTGCAATAATAGTTTTTGGTTGATGAATGCTATTGCAATGTAGGATGATCAGTTCTATCAATCTTGATCTCAATGGTTTAAAATCATGTTACGCATATAACAAGAATACACACAAACGCATCATTAGAGAGTGATTCGAGATATTCAAGTTAAAACCAATATATGATACTCGATGATAATATGAAACCTTCATATTCTCATCGATACTCATATATGAAACTAAAAGTGCCACTTAGTCCCCGTCTATCGGTTAACATACGTGCGATGCTCGTCGTGACATAGAACTATACGAAGGTTGTTAAATATCGGACGGTATAGCTCGATACTAACAACCGTCGTATAGTCTACGCGATGAGAAAATTCAATCGTATGGTAACCGATAGATTTGTCCCGTGTGGACAAGTTAAGAATGTATAAAGCAAACGCCTTCATTCACTAGTTATTTTCATCCGATTCCAAATATTTCGTCGGTACCTTTCCGCTGGTTCTCCGTGAACAAAGATAGATTAGATGTTCATTTCAACGTTGTTTCACAGCTTTGAAATGATTAGCTATTCTATTACAGTGTACTCGGAGAACTGCGGGGAGGTGCTGCCGAAATTTACTCGAAACGGTTGAAAGCACAAATGATAGGTGTTCGCTCTATACATTCTTAATGGGATAGATGCCTACTCCCGACAGCCGGAACACACACATACAACAAGAATACACAACAAACGCATAATTAGAGAGTGATTCGAGATGTTCAAGTTAAAACCAATATATGATAATATGAAACCTTCATATTCTCATCGATACTCATATATGAAACTAAAAGTGCCACTTAGTCCCCGTCTATCGGTTAACATACGTGCGATACTCGTCGTGACATAGAACTATACGAAGGTTGTTAAATATCGGACAGTATAGCTCGATACTAACAACCGTCGTATAGTCTACGCGACGAGAAAATTCAATCGTATGGTAAACTAGATTTGTCCCGTGTGGACAAGTTAAGAATGTATAAAGCAAACGCCTTCATTCACTTGTGTTTTCATCCGTTTCGAGATATTTCGTCGGTACCTTTCCGCTGGTTCTCCGTGTACAAAGATAGATTAGATGTTCATTTCAACGTTGTTTCACAGCTTTGAAATGATTATCTATTCTATTACAGTGTACTCGGAGAACAGCGGGGAGGTGCTGCCGAAATTTACTCGAAACGGTTGAAAGCACAAGTGATAGGTGTTCGCTCTATAGATTCTTAATGGGATAGAAGCCTACCCCTGACAGCCGGAACACACACATACATCAAGAATACACAACAAATGCATAATTAGAGAGTGATTCGAGATGTTCAAGTTAAAACCAATATATGATAATATGAAACCTTCATATTCTCATCGATACTCATATATGAAACTAAAAGCGCCACTTAGTTCCCATCTATCGGTTAACATACGTGCGCTACTCGTCGTGACATAGAACTATACGAAGGTTGTTAAATATCGGACGGTATAGCTTGATACTAACAACCGTCGTATAGTCTACGCGACGAGAAAATTCAATCGTATGGTAACCCATAGATTTGTCCCGTATGGACAAGTTAAGAATGTATAAAGCAAACGCCTTCATTCACTTGTGTTTTCATTCGTTTCGAGATATTTTGTAGGTACCTTTCCGCTGGTTCTCCATGTACAAAGATAGATTAGATGTTCATCTCAACGTTGTTTCACAGCTTTGAAATGGTTATTTATTCTATTACAGTGTACTCGGAGAACAGCGGAGAGGCGCTGCCGAAATTTACTCGAAACGGTTGAAAGCACAAGTGATGGGTGTTCGCTCTATACATTCTTAATGGGATAGAAGCCTACCCCCAACAGCCGGAACACACACATACAACAAGAATACACAACAAACGCATAATTAGAGAGTGATTCAAGATGTTCAAGTTAAAACCAATATATGATAATATGAAACCTTCATATTCTCATCGATACTCATATATGAAACTAAAAGCGCCACTTAGTCCCCGTCTATCGGTTAACATACGTGCGATAATTTATTCTTTTCAACGACAAACGCACACACAAAACATATACACGGATTTTCTCCTTTGTCAGTAACTATCACGTTCTTATATTTCTCAATATAGTCAGCATAACCTACAATTTATATGGTATACAGTCTAACATGGCCCATGAGTACGTCAGAGTTAAGGACTGGATGTATGTGGATTGGAAACAACGTATGCAACCTAAGTTTGTCGCAGGAGTTGCTGCTTTCCTTGAATTTGCACGCGCACATAATAAGATCGAAGATTCTCTGTCCATGCGATAGATGTGGCAATAAGTACTGGCAGAAGGTAGAATTGGCAGAGCTTCATATTGTAAAACATAGGTTTACTAGATTTTATACAACTTGGAAATATCACGGGGAAGGAGAAGAATGCAGTACTGCGGTAGAAGAAGAAGGAGAACACAATAATACGGCAGGAGAAGAAGAAGAATTCGGTAATGCGGCAGAAGGAGAAGACGGTAATTTATTTCCATCAGAAGAAATGGAGGATATGGTAGAGGCTGCCCTAGGTGAATCTATTCGTACCGAAGATGACATTCCTTCCGGTCAAGGACCGCGTGCGGATAAATATGAAAATTTCATGAATGATGCTAGGAAACCAATTTATGAGAATGCGAAGTATTCCACCCTCTCATGGTTCGTCCAACTTTTCCAGATTAAGTGCCTAAATGGATGGAGCAACAAGTCATTCACAATGCATCTTTCGTTCTTAAAAGATTCTATGCCTCCGGGAAATAATGTGCCCGACAGCTGGTACGAAGCCCAGAAGATGATGTCTGATTTGGGTCTAAAGTGCGAGAAGATTCAAGCATGTCCTAAAAATTGCGTGTTGTACCGGAAAGAGAATTCAGATTTGAAAAAGTGTCCAACATGCGGAGAGGCCAGGTATAAGCCGAAAGATTCTGATAAGAAGCCTGATATACCTGTGAAGATAGCACGATACTTTCCCATAACACAGAGACTACAGAGGCTATTCAGGTGCAAGAAAACAGCCGATGCAATGATTTGGCATCACCGTGCTCCTCCAAGTGAAGATGGAAAAATGAGCCATCCAAGAGATTCACCGGCATGGAAGGATTTCGATAGGAGGCACGTAATATTCAGTAGTGATCCTCGCAATGTCCGGCTCGGACTGGCTACTGATGGCTTCTGCCCATTCAACTATATGGCTGGAAGTCACAGCACATGGCCCGTTGTAATGATAATTTATAATCTGTCTCCTTGGTTGGTTATGGACCAATCATACTTTATGATGCCTCTTCTTATCGACGGACCAAACTCACCGGGGAACAATATCGACGTCTATCTCCGACCTCTGATCGAGGAGTTGAAATCTTTGTTCATTGATGGTGTAGAGACATATGATGCAAACACAAATACAACTTTCATACTGCGTGCGGCTTTAATGTGGACAATTAATGACTTTCTTGAGTATGGAATGCTATCAGGTTGGTCCGTACATGGTCACAAAGCATGTCCTTATTGCCATGAACACACAACATCGAAATTCTTGAATTTTAGCAGGAAGGTTTGTTATTGTTTTGTTAGATCCACGATCCGAACTTGTCTGCATCATTTGAGAGTGATTCAAGATGTTTAGCTCAATTTCCTAGTACGGAAGTTGCATATTACAAAAGATTTGGTGTCCTTGGATACAAATTCGAAGTTAAAGACATAGAAACATCTAGAACCACTCAGAATAGTGGGATTGCGACGGTAGGATCAGACGGTGTGATTTATTATGGGTACTTAAATTGTATACTCGGCATACACTATCCCGGACGATCAGAACCCATTTATATATTCCAGTGTACTTGGTACGATACGCGAACCGATACGGACAGGTGGAGAAGCAATCTTGGGACTTGGAAAGATGAATATGGATTGACCAGTGTGAACACACTTCGATTTTACGATCAGGAAGATCCGTTTATCTTTCCGAACCAAGCGTTCCAAGTATACTACTTACAGTGTTTGAAGTATCCGGAGTGGAGTGTTGTATGCCGATGGAAACCCAGAGATGTCTACGATGTCCCAGAATACGAGGACAGCGATGAGGACGAAGAAGAGAGAAGGCTTAAAGTTCTCCGACCGTCTGTTTCGAAGGATGGGTTGTTTTCGACCGATCATGAAGTTACGTGGGTTAGAAATGATATCGACGATGAAATCCAAGTAGATATGTATAATACGCCCACGAAACGAAAAAGGTTATCTGTAATGTTATATTATTACTTCACATTTTACGCTCTATACATATATAGTCAATACTTTTAATGATTGTCTAATGCGTCCACAAACCGTTTATCTAGATTTGATGACGATGTCGGGAGCAGCGAGGGGCGGCAGGAGCTCCAGCCGCGGCAGAGGCAGAGGCAGAGGCAGAGCGGTTCTGCCGTCCAGAAAGCTTCGTAGGGAGCTTCAGAGGTCTGGTCTTGCACCCAGATCAGAGATCCCTCCGGATGCCTCCTTCCGTGTGGATTTTGCCACACCTCCAGGTATACTGCACGCATATCCATTTTGAATGTAATATTACAGATATTCATTCCTGTTTATTTCAAAATTACTTATATTGTCAATGTTTGATTGTCTAGTTGTTGGTGATGCGTCCATATCTGGGACATAGGCCACTCCCGCTCCTCCAGGTATGTTTATATATCATATAGTGCATGTATATTGATTTAGAATGCTATATCATAAATATACACACATTCCTTTTGCTCTTACTTAGCAATTTTTATTATTGTCTAGCTGTAGGTTGTGACACCACCGCACCTGCGGGTATGTTTATATATCCTATAGTGTATGCATATTGATTTAGAACGTTATATTATTGATCTACACATTCTTTTTGCAATTACTTATATAATCTATTTTTAATTGTCTAATTATAGGTGGTGCGTCCACATCTGGGACAGAGGCCACTCCCGCTCCTCCAGGTATGTTTATATATCATATAGTGCATGTATATTGATTTAGAATGCTATATCATAAATATACACACATTCCTTTTGCTCTTACTTAGCAATTTTTATTATTGTCTAGCTGTAGGTGGTGACACCACCGCACCTGCGGGTATGTTTATATATCCTATAGTGCATGCATATTGATTTAGAACGTTATATTATTGATCTACACATTCTTTTTGCAATTACTTATATAATCTATTTTTAATTGTCTAATTATAGGTGGTGCATCCACATCTTCCACAGGGACCACTCCTGCCGCTTCCATACCATCCGCATCGTCTGGAGGTTAGTATGAATAAATATAAAATATTTATTCATTTTACATATGCTCTATAGAATAAATATGAACATCATGAAAATTTAGCGTCAATGTTTATTTTATAGTTGGAGGGGATGCGACCCCATCCGGGACCCCGGTTGTTCCTCACCGGAGGAACTATCGTCCCGCTCGTGCTGCTGCCCGGGCCCAGGCTCGTACGATAGTCACCGGAGGTATATATCACACTTCAATTTTCGTTTAAGCTTGATTTCTTAATACAACTTTGTCTTAATATTGATTGTCTTGATATTTCATGCAGACGTAGGGCCTCCCCATCTCCAGAGGGGGACTCGAGGCCCGAATCAGTCCCATAGGCTGAGGCCTGACAGAGCTAGGGAGGAGGCAGCATTCCCCCTCTTTTTTACCCTTGACTGTCGCTATACCGGTCCTCATGTCGAGAGGTTCGGCCGGTATATGGGGGACGAGAGCCGGCTCGTGAAGAACTATCCACTTCACGTTGAGTGGGGCGAGCAGCACCGGCGCTCATTCGCCCTCTTCTTTGATCAGGCTCGGGTACGTATTAATATATATTTTCTTTTGATTTATCCAATATATTTATTATTAACACTTGCAATCTAATAAAAATGGTTTTTTTTGTATTTTCAGTCGGATTACGATTTTCAGCCTGTACCCGACCCTGATCACTCTGGGAGGGTGCTCGACCTTCATGCTCTGTACAATGGCCTGATGAAGAACATGCAGACCAAGGTCCGATACAACAGGAATGAGCTGAAGGCCGACTGATACTCCCTGTGGATGGCGTCCCCCGAAGCAGAGAGAGCGGCCCTCCTATCTACTCCGGCGTTTGCGAGAGTCGACGTAGAGACATGGCCTCTATTGTGCGAATATTTCGACTCCCAACGCAAACATGTATGTATTTTAAATGTAATTCATTGTTTAGAATATAATTTATTTTTTTGTGTTCCTTAATTAGAAAACTAAATTGTAACACCCGAGTTCATTTATACCAATTCCAGTTCCCGTATTTTCTTTATTCGTGATATTTCTTGATTTAGCGTATCTTGGGTATGAATGGTATTTTACACTTTATATTGTATTCGACCCGACCCGCTTGCTTGAACCTATTTGACTCTTATTTATAAATTACCTTGACTTATTGCATGGACTAGTGCATCTCATAAGTTAGTATATATTGGTATTTTATCTAGTATCGCATCTTTTGCATATAACAATTTAAATCACATAAAATAATTTAAAATTGCATTTCATAGCCTACATGATACCCCTAATCTCGTGGTAGCGTCCACGCATCTAGTTCTCGTCCCTGTTGGGGTAAAAATTTACACCCCGTTGACCGAGTCAAAGTCAAGGTCAACCCCAAGGGTGGCCCAAGCCCAGGTTAAGCGGGCCCATGCCCAAGTCGAGCACGCGGCCAGCCTCCCTATGCCAACAACAAAATCATGTGATAAATAATTTTTATGTAATTTTTTATACATGAATGTATGCAAAATGGGCATAAAGCCAATATTTTGTAAGCCCATGGCTTATGTGCAAAAAAGAAATGGCACATGAGCCATGGGATGGGCAAAATGCCATTTTGCAAAGCCCAAGGGGCTATATGTAAATATGTAAGCCTATATAAGGCAACATGATGAATAAAAAAAAGAGGCAACTTTTCATTCTCTCCACAAAAATCTTAGATCTGAGATCTTTTGTGCCTCCTGCTCCTTCTCCAAGGTTCTAAACCTTCTCATTTCATTTGAATTAAATCAAGAGTTTTACTCAGTTTTACTCTTTCTTTTCAAAAACTAAGAAGTCTTCCACCACAAAACCCACAAAGGGGAACTTGGATCTACCATTAGATCTCAGAAAGAAGAGATTTTTAGATGTCACATCTCTTGATCATTAAGATCCAGCCAACAAAGGAGGAAGAGGAAGAATCCCTTTCATCAACCAAAACATTTTAGGAGTTTAACTCCATATATTTATATATATATATATATATATAATAAATATTTCCTTTCTGAAGCATAGCTTCTGTTTCTTAGGCTAAAAGCCTCTTTTTCTCGCCGGCGCTCAAGCGCAGAGCGCCCGCATGTCGATACGTGGCGCACTTGCGCTCAAGCGCAAGCGCCGGAGCGCAAGTCGCCCACGTGCCGACACGTGGCACGCTTGCGCTCAAGCGCAAGCGCCCGAGCGCAAGTCGCCCCGGTGCCGACACGTGGCGTGCTTGCGTTCAAGCGCTCGGGCGCAAGTCGCCCCCGTGTCGACACGTGGCGCACTTGCGCTCAAGCGCAGGCGCTCGAGCGCAAGTCTCCCCCGTGCCGACACGTGGCACGCTTGCGCTCAAGCGCAGGCGCTCGAGCGCAAGTCTCCCCCGTGCCGACACGTGGCGCGCTTGCGTTCAAGTGCAGGCGCTCGAGCGCAAGTCGCCCTCATGCAGACACGTGGCGCACTTGCGCTCAAGCGCCCAGCGCTCAAGCGCAAAGCGCCCACGTGCCGACACGTGGCACTCTAGCGCCTGAGCACACAGCGCCCAAGGTGCTGCCCCCACGCATCCTTTGGATGCTTCTCCCCCCTCTTTTTTTTTATATGTATATACATATATATATATATATATACATATGTACACATATGCATACATATGTGCACACACAGATACACCACGACACTGTCCCTGTTAGAAAAAAATTTCTAACGGGGCGCTGCCCCGCACCCCGCAAGGGGGCTGCTAGCCCCTTTGACCCCCAGCCCGCTATCCGGGTAGCGGGACCGCCGTAAAAACTCTGCGTGGCTCCCGATATATCCAAACCTCCCCTTTCAAAACACAACACACGTACACTGCACGTTGAGTTCGCATGACCAGTTTAACCCATTAGTCGGAGGTTCCCTCGCCCCAAAGGCGAGGGGTAATTAACGGCAGCTTAGTCCGCGGCTGCCGGAGATTCGGATTCCCACAATCAGTAAACCCCGGCCTACCCTAGGCAGGGGGAATCTATAGTACGCCTGACAAGCGCGCGCGTATTCCCATCTCAATGGGGTGACGAAAAACACCCTACAGATTCTGGCATGCCCAGTGGGACTAATCTCTCCTCCCATATTTCGGGTTAAGCGTTCATGCGAACTCAATCAATATACATGTCTATATTTAAACTAAAATAATGCCTTTTCATGCAGGTTTTCAAACTCTCCAACAATGTCTCCAAGGACGATCTCAGCTCTCAGCACGACTCCCGTCTCCTACACGATGAAGATAGACTCCAGGACGGTCCTTCCGGCCAGTCTCGGACGACAATGGGAGGAGCCGCTGCTACCATTTGGCTCTATTATGTTCATGCCAGTTGGCGCCATCCCAGCTCCTCAAGCCCCGGTGGCAAACAAACCGGTCTCGAAAGGCAGGAGACCAAATGTGGTGATCTCAAGGGCGCCCCAACCCAAACGCAAGTCGGTGTTTGAACGACTTTCCTTGGCCCCAGCTGGGGGCAAGGCCATCAACACCAACAAAACTACAACGCGTCCCGAGCAAGCTCCAGCGGTGCCCTTGACCACTACTCGATCGGGTGTCTTCTCTAAGCTCCCCTCTGATCAACTCATAATGGCTTCCCGGGTAGCGGATGCCCGCCAAGCTTTCAAAATCGAGAAGCTGGGGGAGAAAAGGCTCAGATATAGAGCTAACAAAAGGGCTAGGGCTACTGCCAGGCTAAACCTCATGAGGTTCGAAGAACAGGGTTACCCCGCTAAAGATGAAGGGATGGCTGAATGTGTTATCCACACTGTCTACGTGGTGGGCACACGCAGCAAGAGCAAGGACGGGGCCACCACATCTCAAATCCAATCTGGCTTGAATGTGGTTGCCACTTCCCAAGAACAGCCGCCTCCGCTGGATGATGAAAACCCTCTCGATGAGGCTGATAGGCAGAGAGAGCCCTCAATTCATGAAAAGTCAGGCTCGGAAAGCGAAGATGAGCCAACTTTCCGTCCTAAGACCGCAGAGCAGCAACTTCTCCAAGAGCTCCGAAAATAGCTCAGAAGCAAAGATAAGGAGATGGCCAAGCTCTACTCAAAGATCGACGACTTGACAAATGTCGTCTTACGGCTTACGGCCCAACTTGCCTCTCAGCCGCCCAATCAAGCACAGGGCTCAGCTCATGAACCGGGAAACGGTGTCCCGAGACAGCCGACGCCCGTTCTCTCAAATCCAAAAGTGGGCGTACCGCATGAAAATCAGTCGCATCCTATCTCAGCAAATGTCTTGGCTACCGATGACAGTTGCCCGCTAACTCAAGATCAAATCATGGATTTGGTTGCCAACAAAGTCAAAACCTTGGTAGCCGAATCCGAAGCGCAAAAAGATATCAGCAGTAGTGGGAGACCATATCCTGCTCAGTATGATCTGGTAGAATTTCCTAGCGGCTATGTCATCCCCAAATTCGGAAGATTCGATGGGACAGGAAATGCGAATCAGCACATCGCCCATTTCAAAGCCTCATGCGGGAATACTGGGGGCAATGATGTGCTTCTCCTCCGCCAGTTCGTTAATAGCTTGACCGATGTTGCTTTCGACTGGTACGCGAGCATACCGGATGGCTCCGTCACAACTTTTGTCCAAATGGAGTCTCTGTTTCGGCAGAGGTTCATGAGCGTCAGCGATAAGATTACTATTGCCGAGCTCGTAAGGACCAAGCCCAAGACCAACAAAAGTAGCATGGATTTTATAACCCGATGGCGCAATCTCTTCGTCAAATGTGAACCGCCGATAGAGCAGGACCAATCTGTCAGTCTCCTTGTCGGAAATCTCAACAACTGGATGGCCCCGTTTCTATGTACCACGGGTCTCAAAACATTCCAAGAGCTGACCAGAAAAGTCCAGATGTTGGAACGCTCAAAACAGGAGTCCTCCTCTGACTCCCAAAATAACAATAGGTCCTGGAGAAACCGAAAGGACGAAAATCGCAAAGGCGGGGGTTCTGACGATACTGAATCTTTTAACACTTCGGCTAACCGAAATAAGCAAGGGATGAGTCGGCCTATTGCCAACCAACCTCGGAAGCCAGTGTTCGGAATGGGAGGAGAATCTCCACTAAAAGAGAAGCTGGATAAGGTCTATTTCTTCAGAAGGGACAAAATCCATAAAATATTCAAAGACGCCCTGAAGAACGGTCTACAACTGCCAGAGTCAAAAAGACCACAGGAAGCGAATAGGACCGACGACCCCAAATACTGCCCCTATCACAGAGTGATATGTCATGCCATTGAGGACTGCTTCGTCTTCAAAGATTGGGTCGAAAAGCAATATAAGGCAGGAGAGATAGAACTGTCTAAAGGCGTGTTAACAAACAGTCCAGCTGCGACCGCCAATTTCATACAAACGGAGACCGAAGTTCTTCGTGAAACTGATTCTTTCAGACATCTGTCTTTCTCTGAAAACAATCGACCACCACGTCATTAAACTGGGAACAATCGACCTCTAAGTCGTTAAACTGGGAATGTAAAAAAAAATGTAAATAAAAAAAAAGTGTAAATAAAAGAAAAATAAAGAAAAGCCGAAATGATGGGGCAACTCGCAATAAAAATCAGCGAGTAAAAATGAAAATAAAAATAAAGCCAAAATGATAGGCAACCGCGAATAAATAGCCGAAATGGTAGGGCAATCGCGACCTTCGCGATAAGAAAAGCTGAAATGATGGAGCAATCGCGGTAAAACAAAACAAAACAAAACAAAAGCGGCGAATGATGAGTCGCTCCTGGTACCATATTCCAGTGCAGCGATGCAGACGCCAATCAAAATCCATTTTCCCAAAATTCTTCCAGCCCTACGGCCAGTCCCCAAATTGACTGCCGTATACAATCCACGGGCTCAAATAATTCTCAGCATACCCATGCCCCACCGCAATCACCAGTTACACGGGTGGTCTCCGCCTGTGGAATTATGCTCCATTAAGAAGACCCACTCATGTGTCCTCATGATACATTAGGAGAACAAACCTTTGTGGGATCCTTACGACTCACGAAGGAAAAACACACTTAGGAGTCCTCACGACTCCTAAGGAGAAAATACACCTACGGGATCCTTACGACCCGTAGAGAGAAAATGCTTTAATGGGATCCTCACGGCCCATAAAATTGAAAAGCCTTAGGTGATAGGGATCTAAACCTGTCTCCTAAGCCATCGCTCCCTAACCCCAAAGTGGTGAATGATGAGTCGCTCCTGGTACCATATTCCAGTGCAGCGATGCAGACGCCAACCAAATTCCAAATCCCATACCCCAACGGTGAATGATGAGTCGCTCCTGGTACCATATTCCAGTGCAGCGATGCAGACGCCAACAAAGTCCCGAAATGTTTTTGGCCCTACGGTCTGGATCATACATCCTGCAAAACCGTATACAATCCACGGGCGTAAAACAATCCCAATCTCTCCAAAAAAAATAATAAAATAAAAATAAAAAAGGTATGTCCACAAGCAAAATGGGCACGGATGAAAACCCGAAAGGGCTCCGTGAGTAAAAACAGCAGGACTGCCGGCGAGTTTGTGAAAACCCGAAAGGACGCAAACTCGTGAGAAAAAGATGAAATGCACTCGCAATGTGCTCTCAACTTTGTGAGGAGAAAATTCCCGCGTGAGATCCTTACGACTCACAAAAGAGCGACACACTTGGGAGTCCCCACGACTCCCAAGGAGAAAATACACTTACGGGATCCTTACGACCTGTAGGGAGAAAATGCTTTGTGAGACCCTTACGGCTCACAAAGTTGAAAAGTCTTAGGCGATAGGGACCTAAAGCCTGTCTCCTTAGCCATCATTTCCTAATAAGCAAACGCAAACGATGATTCGCTCCTGGCACCATATTCCAGGGTAGCGATGCTGATGCCAAACAAAAAAAAAAACAATTCCCAAATCCTCTCATGACAAATGATGATTCGCTCCTGGTACCATATTCCGGTGTAGCGACGCTGATGTCAACCCAAATCAAATCAAACCAACCACCTCTACGGCGGAATCATGCTCCGTTCCAGAATTTACCCTGTGTCGAAATCATGTTTCGCCTCGGGATATCTACCTTCCCTGCCAGAATTATGCTCTGCCTCGGAATTAAATTAACCAACAAGCTCTGTGTCGGAATTATGCTTCGTCTCAGAATACACCCCGTGTCGAAATGATGCTTCGCCTCGGTGTACCTGCCTTCCCTATCGAAATTATGCTTCGTCTTGGAATCAAGTCAGCCAACAAGCTCTGCACCGGAATCATGCTCCGTCTCAGAATATACCCCGTGTCGAAATCATGCTTCGCCTCGGAATATTTGCCTCCCTTGTCGGAATTATACTTCGCCTAGGAATCTACCTCTGCGTCGAAATCATGCTTCGATCAGAATGTCTGCCGATCCTCGGAAAGATGCTCCGAATCCTGGAATCATGCTCCGATCATCGGAACGATGCTCCGATCTCTGGAATTATGCTCCACCCATCGGAACGATGCTCCGATCTCTGGAATTATGCTCCGCTTTTCGGAAAGATGCTCCGATCTCTAGAGTTATGCTCCGCCCATCGGAACGATGCTCCGATCTCTGGAATTATGCTCCGCTCTTCGGAAAGATGCTTCGAACTCTGGAATGATGCTCCGCTCATCGGAATGATGCTCCGATCCTTGGAATCATGCTCCGCACTTTAGAATGATGCTCCGAATCCTGGAATCATGCTCCGATCATCGGAACGATGCTCCGATCTCTGGAATTATGCTCCGCCCATCGGAACGATGCTCCGATCTCTGGAATTATGCTCCGCTCTTCGGAAAGATGCTCCGATCTCTGGAATTATGCTCCGCCCATCGAAACGATGCTCCGATCTCTGAAATTATGCTCCGCTCTTCGGAATGATGCTCCGAATCCTGGAATGATGCTCTACTCTTCGGAATGATGCTCCGAATCCTGGAATTATGCTCCGCTCTTCGGAATGATGCTCCGAACCCTAGAATTATGCTCCGCCCTTCGGAACGATGCTCCGAATCCTGGAATCATGCTCCGATCATCGGAACGATGCTCCGATCTGTGGAATTATGCTCCGCCCATCGGAACGATGCTCCGATCTCTGGAATTATGCTCTGCTCTTCGGAAAGATGCTTCGAACTCTGGAATCATGCTCCGCTCATCGGAATGATGCTCCGATCCTTGGAATCATGCTCCGCACTTTGGAATGATACTCCGAACCCTGGAATCATGCTCCGCTCATCGGAATGATGCTCCGATCCCCTGGAATCATGCCCCGCTCTTCGGAATGATGCTCCGAATCCTGGAATGATGCTCTACTCTTCGGAATGATGCTCCGAATCCCGGAATTATGCTCCGCGAACCAGAATGATGCTCCGATCCCCGGGAATCATGCTCCCCGGGATGATGCTTCGCCACCGGAATGATGTTCCACCTCGAAGTTCAGCTTCAAGATCCATCAATTTCATGCACACAACTCAAATGTGCAGTGTGCATTTATTGATGGGGGGCACTTTGTTGGGGTAAAAATTTACACCCCGTTGACCGAGTCAAAGTCAAGGTCAACCCAAAGCTAGGTGGGCCCAAGCCCAGGTCAAGCGGGCCCATACCCAAGTCCAGCCCGCGGCCAGCCTCCCCATGCCAACAACAAAATCATGTGATAAATAATTTTTATGTAATTTTTTATACATGAATGTATGCAAAATGGGCATAAAGCCAATATTTTGTAAGCCTATGGCTTATATGCAAAAAAGAAATGGCACATGAGCCATGGGATGGGCAAAATGCCATTTTGCAAAGCCCAAGGGGCTATATGTAAATATGTAAGCCTATATAAGGCAACATGATGAATAAAAAAAAGAGGCAACTTTTCATTCTCTCCACAAAAATCTTAGATCTGAGATCTTTTGTGCCTCCTGCTCCTTCTCCAAGGTTCTAAACCTTCTCATTTCATTTGAATTAAATCAAGAGTTTTACTCAGTTTTACTCTTTCTTTTCAAAAACTAAGAAGTCTTCCACCACAAAACCCACAAAGGGAAACTTGGATCTACCATTAGATCTCAAAAAGAAGAGATTTTTAGATCTCACATCTCTTGATCATTAAGATCCAGCCAACAGAGGAGGAAGAGGAAGAATCCCTTTCATCAACCAAAACATTTTAGGAGTTTAACTCCATATATATATATATATATATATATAATAAATATTTCCTTTCTGAATCATAGCTTCTGTTTCTTAGGCTAAAAGCCTCTTTTTCTCGCCGGCGCTCAAGCGCAGAGCGCCCGCGTGTCGACACGTGGCGCACTTGCGCTCAAGCGCAAGCGCCGGAGCGCAAGTCGCCCACGTGCCGACACGTGGAGCGCTTGCGCTCAAGCGCAAGCGCCCGAGCGCAAGTCGCCACGGTGCCGACACGTGGCACGCTTGCATTCAAGCGCAAGTGCTCGGGCTCAAGTCGCCCCCGTGCCGACACGTGGCGCGCTTGCGCTCGAGCGCAGGCGCTCAAGCGCAAGTCTTCCCAGTGCCGACACGTGGCGCGCTTGCGCTCGAGCGCAAGTCTCCCCCGTGCCGACACGTGGCGCGCTTGCGCTCAAGTGCAGGTGCTCAAGCGCAAGTCGCCCTCGTGTCGAGCGTAAGTCGCCCTCGTGCCGACACGTGGCGCACTTGCGCTCAAGCGCAGAGCGCCCACGTGCCGACACGTGGCACTCTAGCGCCTGAGCGCACAGCACCTAGGCGCACAGCGCCCAAGGTGCTGCCCCCACGCATCCTTTGGATGCTTCTCCCCCCTCTTTTTTTTATATGTATATACATATATATATATATATATACATATGTACACATATGCATACATATGTGCACACACAGATACACCACGACACTGTCCCTGTTAGAAAAAAATTTCTAACGGGGCGCTGCCCCGCACTCCGTAAGGGGGCTGCTAGCCCCCTTGACCCCCAGCCCGCTATCCGGGTAGCGGGACCGCCGTAAAAACTCTGCGTGGCTCCCGATATATCCAAACCTCCCCTTTCAAAACACAACACACGTACACTGCACGTTGAGTTCGCATGACCAGTTTAACCCGTTAATCGGAAGTTCCCTCGCCCCAAAGGCGAGGGGTAATTAACGGCAGCTTAGTCCGCGGCTGCCGGAGATTCGGATCCCCACAATCAATAAACCCCAGCCTACCCTAGGCAGGGGAAATCTGTAGTACGCCTGACAAGCGCGCGCGTATTCCCATCTCAATGGGGTGACGAAAAACACCCTACAGTCCCGTTCAATGAAACGGACGTGTTTGGATGGTTACACGCACGTACGTGCATCCGTTCTTGGGGGTATACATTTTCTTTAACTGAGCATTCATTTTGAAATTTGGAAGTCGCATATATTTTTCATATTTTAAATCTGAATTTTTGGACCCAACCCGGGCATATTTGGGAGTAAGTTTGTATTTTCTCAAATCTCAAAACGGACTAATATTATAATATTATATTCTAATATCTTTTCAAACCTTTAATAATCTTTATAAAAATTAAATATTCTCTCTCTCTGTCTCTCTCTTCTCTCTCTCTCCGTTTCTCTATCCGTTTCTCTCTTCTCTCTATCCGTTTCTCTCTTCTCTCTCTATCTCTGTCTCTCTCTTCTCTCTCTCCGTCTCTCTCTTCTCTCTCTCTCTCTTCTCTCTCTCCGTTTCTCTCTTCTCTCTCTCTCTCTCTGTCTCTCTCTCTCCATTTCTCACACTCTCTCTCTGTCTCTCTCTTCTCTCTCTCTCTCTCAAATTATATTTATATTTTACGTGATTTTCTAAATCTCGGATACCACTATTTTTCTTTAAAGTAACCGTGCCACGTATCTCTCTCCCTCCTCTGTTATTTCTTCCTCTTCCTCGCGAAAACCTTAACCAACCCTAACTTTTCAAAACCCGTTCGCCGGCGCCCCTCATCGCCGCTGGTCTCGCCGCCATCACCAGATCACCCCACTACAACCCAGTAAGCCAGTTTAGTCTCATTCCTCTTCTTTTCTTTCCCTTCTTCTCTTCTTGTTTCTTTGTGCATTTTCTGTTCTCTTTTATTCACTGTTGTTTTAGATCGCCGGAATCCAGTCGGGCCGTCGACAATCTCGACGACCCAGCGAGGACATCTGACCCGTGTGATCCCACTGTTCGTTGTTTGGTCTCATTCCGTGTACCGTGCGCGCGTCACGACTATTCCCGCCGATGCGTGACGTTCCGTTTACCGCTTCATGATCTGTCGAGACAAGTGAAACTTACTACATGCTATTCATACTATTCCTATATTAATTTATCTATTTTCTTATTAAATCTATAAATAGAATCTAAATCCATGAGTTCCAAGTTAACAGTACAATATTCCGTTTACATATTTCAGATCTAGAACTTGAAACCTAACTGTTGCATTTAGTTTACTAAACCTAATAACCACATTTATATGTTAGATCTCATAATCACAATTGTTTGCATAACCATAATACCCTTTTGTAGTTTATACCCTATCGGATGACCGGTTGCATACATCTAGTCTAATTCATATTCAATTGCATCTCTAGATTGTTTTAGTACATATTAATATGATTTTATCACCCACATTTATTATACTGCATGCATGTAATGTTGAAACTATCCCTTAAACCCAAACTGATAACCGTGCATCCAAGCAGTTTAATCTGTATCTATTCGCATATCACATTACATGTGCCAGTTTACTGTTCTGATAATACCCATGTTTGTTTATTTATAACCATGATTATTTTAGTTGATTATGAGCACCCACATGATATCTTTTACACCCTGACATGACTTGCTACACACATATTACTTGACCCGACATGGTACCGTACACTCTCGACATGACCTGACACCTAAATACACTACTTGACCTGACCTGGTGTACCATGGCTTAACCTGTTACCTAATCTTGTGTCTAATACCAACAAACCTGACATGTAGTCCTTACGGACCGTTCCTGTTGTCTATCCAGACAAACCTGCACCTACCTGATCCTGTGTTGGCATTAGTTCTTGATTACGGAATACCTGACTTGAACACATAACTTGGGGGTATGGGGAAATCAATGATGAAACCTGAATTGTAACTCGACAGTTCGATGCTTATACTGATCAGTTTTAGGGGCTAGGCCAGCCCTGGGATGCTGCTGCTGACATCATTCATCTGTAAATGTTTCCTGTTTAGTGCCTAGCGGCATGTCTCGGTTTTAGCCCGAGAATCTGGACCGTGGTCCCGGGCATGCACGGGATACTATTGAGTTATATTGACGATTCATCAAATTGATTTCAAAGACTTGAGAGTATTTAACCCAATAGACTAGTTTAGATTACTCACTGCACACTACCTTTCATTATCCTGATTTATATTGCTGTTACACTTGCTATACCTTTTATGATTATACTTGCATGTCTTGCTACCCTGTTTACATATTATTGCTTGATGTTATGACGCGCTCACGTCTGGGTTTTGCATGGCCCAGTTTCTCTACCTTTGTTGCAGACTGATCAGGAGTATTGCCGCTGTTAGATCAAGCGGTAGGGATCCTGTCGGTATCCAGTCTTACTTTCCAGGTGTTTATTTGATCTTTTGCTTCCGCATACTATAATATTTCTTGACTCTTTTACTCTGGCTTATGCACATGTACTAGATAGTTAGTTTACTTTCATGTTCTTGATATCTCTACAGCCGTAATGTGACTGTGGAAGGATTTTTCCTAACCACAGATAGCATGGTTGGCTATGTCACGTGCCTATTTTTAGCATACTCTGGGAAGCGGGGCGTGACATGGTTCTTTTGGTATCAGAGCCATAGGATATAGGTTAATCGGGTTTGATTCTTTTGTAGTTGGGTATTGGACCCAATACACGAATCAGAATACTCGTGATTAGGAATATGTCCTGCCACCTTGTTATCATGATTCTTGAATCATATCTTTCTTTTGATCCTTATCTTAACGATATGCAAACGACTTTGCATCTCGGCTTGAAACCTTTTGGGTTCACTATTGTCTCTTCCTGTTTCTTGATTCTGATACTAGGATCTGGGCGACTTGAGTGGAGTTATGTAATTGTACCCATGAACTGCAGCATGGTTACAATGCGGTACTCTATTTGAGTAACTTGGAGTCCTGGTCTTGATTCACTTTCTTATTTCATGATCATTATATTACCTTGTTTTTCTCGGTTTCATTGCTTACCAGCTATTGTTTTATCGCCAGCTTGAATCATGTTTCCCGTGCTTAATCCTCTTCGGTATCTTGAGTTCGGATGAAGTCATCTTGGTATCCTACTTGTTCATATCTTTCCCGCATTGGAATCATTCATTTCCGGTGCATTTCTTGTTTGTTGTTGCCTTGGGAATGAATTTTCTTGGCACCTTCCACACTCACATTGATTGTAGAGCAAAGAAAGCGAATTTCCAGATTCCCGGACATCCGGCGGTTGTTTTGCTGGAGGAAGTAGTTCTGTCGGGCCAGTCGAGTTTAGGGCTAGGCCGACAAACCAGGTTCTTTCGTTGATGGAAGATGATAAGGAAGAAGCACCGGCTATAGTTCAAGAATTCATGGATGTGTTTGAAGAAATATCAGGTTTACCGCCGAGGCGAGACGTGGAGTTCGCGATTGATCTTGTTCCTGTTGCAGCGCCAGTTTCTAAAGCATATTATCCAATGGCACTAGTGGAGTTGGAAGAAGTTAAGAAGCAGGTTACCGAATTACTTGAGAAGAGTTGGATTCGAAGCAGTAACTCGCCTTGGGGAGTTCCAGTTCTTCTAGTCAAGAAGAAAGATGGCACAAGAAGGATGTGCATCGACTATCGAGAATTAAACCGGGTGACTATTAAGAACAAGTACCCGATCCCTCGCATTGGCGAATTATTTGAGCAGCTTAGTGGCGCGAGGGTATTCTCGAAGCTGGATTTGCGATTCGGATATCATCAGGTCCGAGTGAAAGCAGAGAATATTTGCAAGGCGGCGTTCCGAACTCGGTATGGACATTACGAGTACTTAGTGATGCCCTTCGGAGTTACGAATGCACCAGCGATATTCAAGGACTTGATGAACCGAATCTTTTCACCATTCTTGGACCAGTTTATAGTGGTGTTCGCTGAGGATATTCTGGTCTGCTCGAGGAGCATTGAAGAGCATGCAGAACACTTGAAGATCGCACTGCAGACATTGAGGTAAGAAAGATTATATGCAAAGATGAGCAAGTGCAAGTTTTAGCCTGAAGAAGTAAAGTTTTGGGGCATATCGTAGCTGGAGGTGGAATCGCCGTTTACCCAGGGAAGATTGCAGCAGTTCAAGACTTGCCGATTCGGAAGAACGTTGTAAAGATCAGAAGTTTCTTGGACTTGCAGGATACTATAGAAGGTTCGTGGAGAATTTCTTTGCTCGTCTAGCGGAGCCGTTGACCAAGCTTACGCGCAAGGAGGTACCTTTTGTGTGGACGGATTGGTGTGTGTCAGCTTTTGAGGCGTTGAAGCAGAAATTGATAACCGCTCTTTGTTTTAACCGTGCCAGACAGTTCCGGAGGATTGGTGTTTCGCAGCAACGCATCTGGGAAAGAATTGAGATGTGTATTGATACAGCATGAGAAGGTTGTAGCTTACGCGTTGAGACGGTTGAAGACCCATGAGAAGAATTACCCAACTTACGACTTGGAGCTTGCGGCTGTGATCTTCGCTTTGAAGATTTGGAGACACTACCTTTTGGGCGAAAGCGTCGAGGTGTTCACTGATCATAAGAGCTTAAAGTATGTGTTCACGCAGAAGGAGCTTAATATGAGGCAGCGTAGATGGTTGGAGCTGATGGTTGACTATGATCTTGATCTTAAGTACCATCCGGGGAAAGTTAATGTCGTGCCGGATGCGCTCAGTCGGTTACCAGCAATTCAGACGTTGACTGCACGGAAGGAACTCATTGAAGACTTTCGAAGATTCGATTTGGAGGTTTTGCTACCGTATTCTTCGGGACAGTTGATGCAGCTGCAAGTACAGTCATCGTTGATCGAGGATATTAAAGCAGTGCAATTGCAGGACCCAAGATTGCGGAAGTTTCGAGAACAGGTTGAAGCTGAACTTCGAACGGACTACTGCTTCATGAAGATGGTTCGTTGCGGTATGGTAGCCATTTGTGTGTGTCAAAAAAAGATATTTACGAGGGTGTTATGAAGGAGGCATAGAGTTCCGCGTATTTCGTACATCCAGGAGGCATGAAGATGTACCGAGATCTACGACAGCAATTCTGGTGGAAAGGCATGAAACGGGAGATTGCTCGCTTTGTGGCAAAGTGCTTGGTGTGTCAGCAAGTTAAGGCTGAACATCAAAGGGTTGCTGGTTTATTGCAATCACTTCCAATTCCTCAGTGGAAGTGGGAACATATAACCATGGATTTCGTGACTGTTCTACCGCGGAGTCCAAAAGGCAACAATACAGTTTGGATGATTGTTGACGGATTGACCAAGGCAGTTCATTTCATCTCTTTTCGAGATGATCGATCAACAGAAGTTCTGGCAGAACGATGCATACAGGAGATAGTAAGATTGCACGGAGTACCGGTGAGCATCGTGACCGACCGTGACAACCGCTTATATCACACTTTCGGAGGAACTTACAGGAAAGTTTGGGAACTAGTTTGAAATTTAGTACAACTTATCATCCTCAGACAGATGGCCAATCGGAGAAAACAATCCAAACCCTTGAGGACATGTTGAGAGCTTGCGTGTTGGACTTCAAGAATTCATGGAAAGATCATCTACATTTAATAGAGTTTTCTTATAGCAACAGTTTCCAGGCAGCTATTCAGATGGCTCCATTGATGCTTTATATGGTCGCAAGTGTCGTTCACCGTTTTTTTGGACGATATTGGTGAACGAAGATTGTTGGGACCAGATTTGGTTGCGCAGACAGTTGAGAAGATTAATACTATTCGGAATCATATGAAAGCAGCACAAGACCGACAGAAGGAGTTGGGCAGATACGTCGAGAAGACCTCTAGAGTTCGCCGTGGGTGTTTTTAGTATTCTTGAAGATATCACTGACTTGAGGGGTGATTCGTTTCGGAAGTCGAGGAAAGCTTAGTCCTCGATTCGTTGGACCTTTTGAGATTTTGAGTGTTGGAGAAGTGGCATATCGTTTGGTGTTACTACAATCTTTGGAGAATGTTCTTGACGTGTGTTACGTACCTCAACTCCGTAAGTATGCTCGAGATGAAATACATGCGTTGGATCATTCGAAACTGACTGTACGAGAAGATTTGACGTTTGAGGAGCGACCGATGTCGAATTTTGGATCGAAAAGAAAGGTTCTTAAGAATAAAGTTATCCCTCTTGTACTTGTTTCTTGGAGTAATCGCTCGCTTGGAGGACCAAATTTGGAACGAGATGATGAAATCCGGCAGAAGTTTCCACATCTATTCTTGAAATATCTTGTTTATTTATCATATCTTGTTCTTGGAATTTCGAGGACGAAATTCTTTTGTAGTTGGGTATAATGTAACACCCGAGTTCATTTATACCAATTCCAGTTCCCGTATTTTCTTTATTCGTGATATTTCTTGATTTAGCGTATCTTGGGTACGAATGGTATTTTACACTTTATATTGCATTCGACCCGACCCGCTTGCTTGAACCTGTTTGACTCTTATTTATAGATTATCTTGACTTGTTGCATGGACTAGTGCATCTCATAAGTTAGTATATATTGGTATTTTATCTAGTATCGCATCTTTTGCATATAACAATTTAAATCGCGTAAAATAATTTAAAATTGCATTTCATAGCCTGCATGATACCCCTAATCTCGTGGTAGCGTCCACGCGTCTTGTTCTCGTCCCGTTCAATGAAACGAACGTGTTTGGATGGTTACACGCACGTACGTGCATCCGTTCTTGGGGGTATACATTTTCTTTAACTGAGCATTCATTTTGAAATTTGGAAGTCGCATATATTTTTCATATTTTAAATCTGAATTTTTGGACCCGACCCGGGCATATTTTGGAGTAAGTTTGTATTTTCCCAAATATCAAAACGGACTAATATTATAATATTATATTCTAATATCTTTTTAAACCTTTAATAATCTTTATAAAAATTAAATATTCTCTCTCTCTGTCTCTCTCTCTCTCTCCGTTTCTCTATCTGTCTCTCTCTTCTCTCTCTTCGTTTCTCTCTTCTCTCTCTATCTCTGTCTCTCTCTTCTCTCTCTCCGTTTCTCTCTTCTCTCTCTCTCTCTGTCTCTCTCTCTTCTCTCTCTCTCTCCATTTCTCACCCTCTCTCTCTCTGTCTCTCTCTTCTCTCGCTCTCTCCGTTTCTCTCTCTCTCTCCAATTATATTTATATTTTACGTGATTTTCTAAACCTCGGATATCACTATTTTTCTTTAAAGTAACCGTGCCGCGTATCTCTCTCCCTCCTCTGTTATTTCTTTCTTTTCCTCGCGAAAACCCTAACCAACCCTAGCTTTTCAAAACCCGTTCGCCGGCGTCCCTCATCGCAGCTGGTCTCGCCGCCATCACCAGATCACCCCACTACAATCCAGTAAGCCAGTTTAGTCTCATTCCTCTTCTTTTCTTTTCCTTCTTCTCTTCTTGTTTCTTTGTGCATTTTCTGTTCTCTTTTATTCACTGTTATTTTTGATCGCCGGAATCCAGTCGGGCCGTCGACAATCTCGACGATCCAGCGAGGACATCTGACCCGTGTGATACCACTGTTCGTTGTTTAGACTCATTCTGTGTACCGTGCGCGCGTCACGACTTTTCCCTCCGACGCGTGACGTTCCGTTTACCGCTTCGCGATCCGTCGAGGCAAGTGAAACTTGCTACATGCTATTCATACTATTTCTATATTAATTTATCTATTTTCTTATTAAATTTATAAATAGAATCTAAATCCATGAGTTCCAAGTTAACAGTACAATGTTCCGTTTACATATTTCAGATCTAGAACTTGAAACCTAACTGTTGCATTTAGTTTACTAAACCTAATAACCACATTTATATGTTAGATCTCATAATCACAATTGTTTGCATAGCCATAATACCCTTTTGTAGTTTATACCCTATTGGACGACCAGTTGCATACATCTAGTCTAATTCATATTCAATTGCATCTCTAGATTGTTTTAGTACATATTAATATGATTTTATCACCCACATTTATTATACTGCATGCATGTAATGTTGAAACTATCCCTTAAACCCAAACTGATAACCGTGCATCCAAGTAGTTTAATCTGTACCTATTCGCATATCACATTACATGTGCCAGTTTACTGTTCTGATAATACCCATGCTTGTTTATTTATAAACATGATTATGTTAGTTGATTATGAGCACCCACATGATATCTTTTACACCCTGACATGACTTGCTACACACATATTACTTGACCCGACATGGTACCGTACACTCTCGACATGACCTGACACCTAAATACACTACTTGACTTGACCTGATGTACCATGGCTTAACCTATTACCTGATCTTGTGTCTAATACCAACAAACCTGACATGTAGTCCTTACGGACCGTTCCTGTTGTCTATCCAGACAAACCTGCACCTACCTGATCCTGTGTTGGCATTAGTTCTTGATTACGGAATACCTGACTTGAACACATAACTTGGGGGTATGGGGAAATCAATGATGAAACCTGACTTGTAACTCGACATTTCGATACTTATACTGATCATTTTTAGGGGCTAGGCCAGCCCTGGGATGATGCTGCTGACATCATTCATCTGTACATGTTTCCTGTTTAGTGCCTAGCGGCATGTCTCGGTTTTAGCCCGAGAATCTGGACCGTGATCCCGGGCATGCACGGGATACCATTGAGTTACATTGACGATTCATCAAATTGATTTCAAAGACTTGAGAGTATTTAACCCAATAGACCAGTTTAGATTACTCACTGCACACTACCTTTCATTACCCTGATTTATATTGCTGTTACACTTGCTATACCTTTTATGATTATACTTGCATGTCTTGCTACCCTGTTTACATATTATTGCTTGATGTTATGACGCGCTGACGTCTGGGTTTTGCATGGCCCAGTTTCTCTACCTTTGTTGCAGACTGATCAGGAGTATTGCCGCTGTTAGATCAAGCGGTAGGGATCCTGTCGGTATCCAGTCTTACTTTCCAGGTGTTTATTTGATCTTTTGCTTTCGCATACTATAGTATTTCTTGACTCTTTTACTCTGGCTTATGCACATGTACTAGATAGTTTGTTTACTTTCATGTTCTTGATATCTCTATAGCCGTAATGTAACTGTGGAAGGATTTTTCCTAACCACAGGTAGCATGGTTGGCTATGTCATGTGCCTATTTTTAGCGTACTCTGAGAAGCGGGGCGTGACATAAATGTTAATGCGTTGTGCAGAAACAGGCCGCTCAGAATACAGAGAACAGGAAGTCGGCGAAGAGGGGTCGCCCCACTTACACAGGTGGCTCGAGAAATATTACTCGAGCCATGGAGTTATCGGTAAATTACAATAGACCGACCTTTGTGATATTCTGCAATATTAAGAGTTATTTTCTAATATTTCTAATATTAAGAGTTATTTTCTAATATTGCAGACAGCTCAGACCGTGGCGCAAGGTGGTACACCGAGCGTGCTGTCCGCATATCTTACCGTCCACGGCACCTCGACAGATCCCGCCACGGGCGAGCTTCGATATCCCGACGTCGCTACCTAGGAGTATTGCGTAAGTGTTAATATTTATTCTACCCATATTTGAAATTTTAGTTTTGGAAGGTTCAAGTTTAAATTTTATACTTATACTTTACTGATTAATGTGGGTGTAGGAGCGGGTGGTTGAGCAGGCCGAGGTCTCGGGGATCGATTTTACCGGACAGAGCGATCCGAGGCTGCTGACCCCAGTTCTGGACGCCACACACGGGCACCACGGAGGTTGGGAGAGTGGCCGGGGACTGGGCCCTAGCAGGGCCCATATGAGGATGGACTCCACCCCGGCGGTTACTTCCCCCGTCTCCAGTGAGCGACGTGTCCAGCAGGAACTGGAGAGCTTGAGGGCCACCGTTCAGGAGTTGAAGGAGATGCTGGTATGTATACTACTTTATAGTAAAATATCATGTCATATTATAGATATCAACATATCCATAATTAGTACGTAGCTTGAGCTTATTCGGTTTTAGACTTAGGTTTGATTAATCATACATACATATGTAATTAAAATAAACAACGGTTTTCCAAACTAGATATCCAAATGGGATTTCGAAATAACTTGATAATGATATGAATTCGAATAATACACAGTTCTTACACGCTTCTTACGCACGTTAGGTCCAGACGCGACAGGGTACACCGGCCAAGCCTCCACATGCATCTCCTTCGGCTTCGGCTGCGGTTCCGCAGACAGCTCATACAGCTCCACCGCCCGCTCAGACTCCCGTAGCCGCGGCTCCGCAAGCTACTACCTCGACGGCGACTGCGCAGACCACATCGCCAGCTCCACAGGACGCTCAGACTCCCGTTCGCGTCGAATTGCATGGTTTATTGACCGAGGAGCAGGCGCGCCTTATTCTATCGTTTATCAGAGGTGGAGCTGGACCGAGTTAGGGTAGCTTTTTGATTCTTTTTTTTTGAAACATGTATTTATTTATATCATACATATTGTACTACATTTTGAAACGATATTGATATTGGTTTATATTTATATCATATTCAGTATTTGGGTTTCTTTTGTATATTATATGCGTGAGATGTGATTATGAATACTGCGATTAATTTTATATTTTATTGATATATATATTATTGTGCACAGGGCGAGAAAAAATCAGGCTGCCCTTTTTTTTTAAAAAAAATCAGATAATGTGTACCTACGGATTAATCCGTAGGTACACATGTTGCCCCTACGGTTTAAACCGTAGGGGCACAATATCAGCATTAACTGATATTTCCTCCCTGATCTCAGAATCAAGGGGTTGGGCTTGCCCCTACGGATATAACCGTTGGGGCAAGTAAAATCCCCTACGGATATATCCGTAGGGGCAAAATATCAGGAATTCTGATATTTTGCCCCTACGGATATGTACCTACGCATGTATCCATAGGGGAAAGTAATATCCCCTACGGATATATCCGTAGGTACAGCTAATATATTTTAAAAAAACGTAAATAAAATAACTTTTTCCTCCCTACGGCCAACTCCGTAGGTGAAAATGGACCTACACAGAACTCCATAGGGCAAATTTTTGCCCGTAGGGGCAAGTTCAGGGCTTCAACCTGCACCTACAGCGTTTGCACCTACAGGTTATATTTTCGCCCGTACGGATATATCCGTAGGGACAGTGGTTTGCCCCTACTGGTAAATCCGTAGGGGCAATCCCATATTGTAGTAGTGATAGGATATGATCTAGCCCTTTTATAATGCTTAATAGTATCCAACTCCCTTTCCTACATCATAATATATCAAGTTTATAAAGTATATAGAAATAAAATGACTAGGCTATATTTCTTTAATTTGGTTTTCTAAATATTGAAATTTGAGGCTTAATGTTTAGTGATTAGAAATTTAACAAGTGAGACATTTAGAATATGTATTAATTATAATATTTATATGTTTGATGGAGATCGATTTGAATTTCGAGATCTGGATATGGAACCACATCAAAATTTAGGTTTCAAGTACTGTAAGTGGGAATATATTGTTTAACAATTATTTATCATATTTGGTGCTTGTCCCTTTACAATACTATAATTGGTTGAATGTTTTGTATGTAATGCTTATATATGTATGCGTATCTATATAATATGGTTGTATGCAATGATTATATTGATATTGTGCATTAACGAGCTAACTAGTGTTATGAAACTATCTGGGGTATATATGAACAATAATTGTTATACATATAACGAACTCGTTGATGTGAAGTTTATATGAAGCTATGAGATAAACTTATTATATAGAAATCATATTTTTCATATAGTTAATGAGATGCGTACACATGTGTCGTGATTTGAATATTGGTTTTGTGCATATGGCACAACTGTTGTATTATTGGTTGAAATATTGAACACATGGTTGTCGTTGGTTATGATAAATTTCAACTATATTTTGGTACATAGGCGGCATGCATATCATAGGTCAATACCGGTCTAATTATGGAAAGTTAAGTGGATTACAACACAGGCTAGTAGTGTAGCTCCGTTGGAGTTATTGCGCGGGCCATAAGGCAACCTAATCACGAGTTAATGTCAGTTCTCCCTACCACGGGTTATTAATAGTGGCGTTTCATTTATGTCAACCAAGATAGAGGTGTTGACCATACTTAGCCGTAATTCACTAGTCTTCCATCGCATGAAAATATAATTTCCTAAACTATTGTATATTCTATTGGATGAGCTTGATTATTTCAGCGAAATTATCGACTTATTATACCTTTTTATTTTAATTTACTATTATTATATTTATTGTTTGGTGTAATACCTTTTCTTATATAAATTATTAGACATCATATATATTTCTCTTGCTGAGTGTTAATACGTACTCACCCATTTTTTATGTGGTTGATAATCAAAATGCAGGTTATTATATTTAAAGGAAGAAGCTTTCAAGAAAAAAAAAGAATACGGAATCCAGGATATGCGCATATGGATTGAGATTTTTATATTTATCATTAGTAGTGTTTTTTTAATTGAGACGGTCCTTCCAGTCTTCTTGAGGAGAAGATTATGGTATGTCATGTTTGGAACTTTTAAATAATTTTTCTATATGATTTTGAGGCCTGACATGATATATACCATTAAAAGACTGTCTAAACTTCACAGTATCTCTATTTCAAACAATTAAGCTGTTCGTGTGTGTATATGGATGTACACATCTTTCTAAAATATAAGCACAGGGGAAAACTAAAAAGAATAAAGAATAAAAAACTGGACATCTGGAAATACTGTTTAAAATAACAAATGGCGCATCGGCTAAGGGCCTGTTTGGTGGAGAATTCCCTAAGAATTGGAAACTGCAATCCAAAATATTGAGAGGATTCCATAATTTTATGTTTGATTATGCAATTTGGATTTGTAGGATTCCTTTGTTTTTTATGGAGGGTCCACCACAAAACAAGAATTCTACGATCCTAGAAAATTTTGAGAATTTGCAGAGATTTTGCACTATTCATTGCACTTTTAGATGGAATCTTGGTACTTTATTTATTTAATAATTCGCTCTCTATCTATCTCTTTCTAAAATCCTCAAATCCAAATCCTAATTTTTATCACCAACCAAATTAAATTTACAAGGATCTACAAATCCAAAACTAGGAATCCAATACCAACCAAACAACAAATTACCAAATCCAGAAATTTTCAACCGTACTATTCTGAAATCCAAATTTTATAATCTTGCAACCAAACAGCCCCTAATGCAACTATTCCCTCAATAAATTTCAAGACTGTTCAACCCAAATTGATTGGTTTATTTCGCTTTTAGAGCACATGCATGTATAAATTATTTGCTAGGGAAAATATCTCAACATGGTTTTTCTAAAAATAAAGAATGCCATTCTTTTTTATCATTATTCTTTTTTAGTATTGTCAAAGTCTAATTTGGCATGTGATACCATAGACAACAAATAGCAATTACAACCAAGAAATCAGCACACGGATATACCACAATAATGGGTGAGACATACATTAAAGTTAATAAGCAAGATGTATATCACGCTTTTAGTTAACCGTATCAAAATTGTACTAAATCGTTCAAATAAAGTTAAAAGCTGAAATTTAAGTTGAGAGGAAATTACTAACCCGAGATAAACTGTGCCTCCCTTATTTCTCACCAGCAAGTGCAGCAGAATGATGTGTCGGGTACCATCACGTAATATCGGTTGGTCATCAATAACCTTTTTCACCACGGAAGAAACTTCATTAATGCTAGCCCGGATTTGGTTTTAGCCGTCTCTCTCAAATATTGCTACAGATGTTGTGGAGCCGACCGTAACGGCGAAGGGAACACCAATGTTGAAATATTAAATTGTTTTACTTTCACCTACTAAGTTTAGAAAAGTCTACACAAATAAGAATCATGTGGGTTGCTCAAATGTTTTCACCATGGACTGCCGCAAGAGATTTCCACAAGTACCCATCCACTTTTAGACTTTTGGTATTTTGCATTTGTTAAACATGCATGTGGTGTAATAGTATAGATAGACTTTTGGTATTTTTCATTTGTTAAACATGCATGTGGTGTAATAGTATATATAGGGGTGATTGATGATGAAGAGAGCAAGCCAAGCAGTGAAAAAAAAAAAAATAAGAGAAGTAGGGAGCATTATAAAGAAAGAGTTTAAGAGAGATGCGTTGAAACACCGAATTGAAGAAGGGTGGGTTGTATTTTGTAGTAACAAATGTTATTAATAAGAGTGTTTGAATTTTATCTTTATATTGAGGGTGCGATTTATCTGTAATTTGCATTCTCTATCTCTCCTATTTCCATCAAATTGCTAACGGAGTCGGTCGATCAAACCGGACGAATCAAAGTCCACGAAATGACGAATATATATGATCCAACCGCAAATTCCAAATCTGACGAGAACAAACTATGATAACTAGAGTATACAGATGAAAGTATTGCTCGACTCGTAAGAGTTGTGGGAGATCGTCAAGAACGGTTATGTAGAAACCGAGTAGCCTATCGCAGAAGCGGTGCTTAGCAATATTCAGAATAATGAATTGAAAGAGTCAAGAAAAAAGACAAACATCCAGCTTTCTTAATGTATCAAGGTATGGAGGAGTCGACATTCGAGAAAATCTCAAATGCAAAATTCTCCAAACAAGTATGAGATATTTTACAAAAGACTTATCGAGACACCGATAAAACGAAAAAGGTACGCCTTCAAGCTTTAAACACATAGTTCGATACTCTGGAGATGAAAGCAAATGAGACAATTTCATATTATTACAATAAAGTCCAAATCAGCTCAAATCAAATGAAAAGAAATGGAGAGGAGGTTGATGATGTTAGAATTATAGAGAAAATTCTAAAATCATTAACTCCGAAATTCAATTATATAGGCCACACAATTGAATAATCCAAAGATCTCTCCTAAATTTCTATTGATGAATTATGAGGCTCATTGCAAGCTTATGAGCAGAGAATGATCAGGAGAAATCAAACTGAGAATTTTGAGCAACCATTACAAAGTAAGCTGACAATCGGCAAAAGTGTTCAAAGAAGCCGAGACGGTTACAAAGGCCGAGGAAACAATAGAGGCGGTCCAAGTTTTCAAAAAGGTCATGTCATGCAATCCTATCAGAACAACTACAAAAACCAAAGTTGTGAAGGTGTTCGTGAACAATCAACCGCCTATGGCCGAGGTCGTGGAGGAAGAGACCGAGGACGTAAAGAATACCATCAAACAGATCGTTCTCAATTACAATGCTATAACTGTAAGAAGTACTGTCACTTCAGCTATGAGTGTACTTACAAACCAGAAGAAAATATCGCTGAGAGAAGCAATTTTGTTGAGAAAAATGAGTTTGAAAACTCGGCTATCCTACTAGCATGCAAGGACGGCGACAACAAGCACCAGAATGTTTGGTTCTTGGACTCCAGTACAAGCAACTACATATGCGGCATCAATAAGTTCTTTACCAAGTTGAATGAATCGGTGAATGGCGAAATCACATTCGGTGGTCAATCAAAACTTGCCGTCAAAAACAAAGGCAAGATAATGAACCAGACGAAAATGGGAGATCACAGGTACATCTATGATATTTGCTATATTCCTGCGTTACGTAACAATATTATAAGCCTAGGACAACTTGTTTAAAATGTTATGATATTTATCTTAAAGATTTTTCTCTGACGATCAAGAATAGAGCTGAATTAATTCAAGGTGGATATGTCTAGAAATAAACTATTTACCTTAAACATTAATACTGATTCTGTGAAGCACTTAAAGTTCGTTATAAAAGATGAGTCATGGCTCCGGCATCTACGATTCGAGCATCTGGCATTCAGCGGTCAAAATCTCCTGTGAAAAGAGAAGATGGTGAAAGGCTTATCTTATATCGATCAACCAAATCAGCTAGCTATGCGAAGACTGTATGAGAGGCAAGCAACACAGACGAAATTTCGAGATTGGCAAATCTCGAAGAGCAACACAACTGCTCAAACTGGTGCACACAGACATTGCAGAACCATTTGAGATGGTTTCGTTTGGAGGTAACCGATACTTCATTATATTTATTGATAATCATATCAGAAAAACGTGGATCTATTTCTTAAAAGAGAAATCATAGACGTTAGAGAAATTCTTAAAAATTACTAAACTTAGTTTTAAATATAAAACCATCTTCTAAAAGTATTTTCCATCAATAGAAATACTAAAATAAGTACGAAGATAGAAGTAAAATTATACGAAAACTTTATTAAGATATAGACAAAATGCAGACGTTACAGAATGGAGCATCAAGATTACCTGGCGTTACAGAATGGAGCATCAAGATTACCTGGCTGATAAGTATAGTTAACCAGTTAATGATGCCGTGTCTCATATTTAAATGCAACTAGCTTTGACTGATAGAGAAAACAAAACTATAATAGACACAAATTGATAAGCAGTGAGGAGACATCCGAACTTAATAATTCAAGGAGGATGCTATTACATACAATGAATAACCGAAGCAAAATGCACATCGATCCAACATGCATAAGCAATAACTGTACTGTAATCCGCCTAAGTAGAAAGAAAATATGCAAGCATCCATCTTCCAAATCCACGCAGCATTTGCATTTTGCGCCCATTCATTTAATTCATTGTTTTGATGCTAAAGCAATCTCATTTTCTACTATCATGCTTTCCATGGTTTCTTCCTACTTCGGTGTTCCGCACAATGACATCAGATTAGCCAAGATGCATAAAATAAGAAAACTAAAAACCGTAACATCTAGACTAGCTACATTTAAAATTATGTTTCCTAAGGCGTCGCGCCGTGTACAATTTTGAGCCTTGAAGGAACTTTCAGGATAACTCACTCTAGTCTCCTAGAATTGTTATACACCAAATGGCAAACCAGATTGATTCACATAGTAGACCTTTGTCACATTCGATTGAATGATGAACCGATTGGTCGGTTACCACTCGATCGATACTTGGAAGCATATACTGGCATGTAATACCTCCATTGTGCCGGTGACCAATATTTGCTATGTATAATAGGCTTAGTGATCACAAATTTCCTCGATTGCAGGTTTGAACAATATGGAACATACATACGAAAACATATCTCTATATGTAACTGTGTGTGTATTACAAAATATAATAGATTTTGGGAAGAAACATGTAGTATAACTCTTAAACTCACAAGAAAAATAAAACCAAGATATTAACTACCATGCATAACATAAGATTTCTTGACCATAATAAAATTACAAATATAAGCAACTAAAAATTATACACATGAGGTACAATCCATTGCAACCAAAACAAAGAGAATGTGAACCCTTCTTGATTAAAGCGGAATTCCATGTACATGAATTCATCATATGCATGATTTTGAAAACTTAACTCCTGCTCTAGTCCACCAATAGAGAAATTAATTTGAAACATTCAGTATTCTCCAAGTTGTCTACATCTATATTTTAGAAGTGTCGGGCACCTCCAATTAGGATGGGACATGAACCAGACATCGATGGCATGTGAGAGTATGTGTCCGAGCATGAAGAATTTGTGATGCTTCATAGATCGTAAGACGCTATCACTAATGACACTGCTTAAAATTTGGCAAATGGCTCAATCTCATGTCAGGTCATTTATACCAAAATGGTATAGTGGACAAGGGAAATTCGTATTTCCAATGCTACAGCTAGGCCTGGCAAATGAGGCGAGTTAACCGTGACTCGTCTCGCTTCACCTTGCAACAAGACGAATTTTTATTCGTCTCGTTGGTGACGTGGACGAGTCAACGAGTTGACTCGCCTATTCTAGAAGAGTTGGACAAGGCGAGTAAGTTCGCAAAATCCTCATTGTTGCCTCGCTCAAGTTTGCCTCGTCTAACTTGTCCTTCGCCTCGCCTTGCCTCGTCAACTCACGAGTTGACTCGTCTTGACTCGCCTCGACTCGCTAACTGCTTCAACTCAGTCGCCGCCTCGTCTTGAAACCCACATCCAACAGTCGAAAACAGTTGGAGGCTTCATTTCTTCTCTTGTTCCATGAGACGGCTCATGACCATTATTTCCGCCAAAAATTTCTGCGCAAAAGAACCCAAGGTATTATTAAATGGCAGCGATATGCTTAAGAAAATGTAAACCGGTATTTTCCGGGTTGTATTTTGACAAACTCCAGAATGAGAATCAGCTAAATTCTGATGGTATCGAAAGTGTCTTGAAAAATTCTTCGATTTGATATATTATGGACCTCATAATTCATCCGGAATCAAAAGTTATAAGCAAATGTGCTATGCACCTGTAATCTAAATAATGCTCTACTACATAGGGGATACATTTTTAGTCGCGCATCGGGAAAAAGAGAAATCCTTTCTCTACCTCTCACATATAAATAAGAGGAAATACTTCTTAGAAAAAATAGTATTTAATACTCAAATGAGCTTAGTTCTCCATAAGAGCTTAGTTCTCCAAGTACGGGCTTTAGCTGCCTCCCCATGATGCACATATGCGCAAGCGCCATGTGCACTACGTGCAATGCACGTGCTCCCTCCACATGCGCACCATGTGCAACGCACGTGCGCCCGCTACGTGCGCAACACGTCTGAGAATTCAATCCTCATAAGAGCTTAGTTCTCCAAGTTAGGCCCGTAGCTACCCTCTCCATGATGTGCAAGCGCCACGTGCGACGCATGTGCACCCGCCATGTGCGCACCACGCGCAACGCACATGCGCCCACTAAGTGCGCAACACGTGCGACGCTCATGCACCCACGCCGTGCGTAACACGTGCGGCGCACGTGCGCCCAACACGTGCGGCGCACATGCGCGAATGCAAAGAAACCTTTTTCAGCAGTTAAGAGTTTAAGCTCCAACCTGTTCTTTCCCATGATGAATGGGACATGGTTCAAAGGGTACATCCATCCACATTTTCGATATATGGCGCTGTAATTTCTAAGTGTCGTCTGAGGGGTGGTGGGTCCCAACGACTAATGATCTTTCTTTCCAAAAAAAGAGGAAATGAGGAGAAACCCCTCCATAAGCTTCTAAAAACAAAACGGAAAGCTTCAAAAAAGAAGAAAGAAGAAGATCCCCCTTCTCAGAAATAAAAAGTAGAGCGATCAAAACATCTCATTTACCTATTGAAGGGTTTAATCCTTTTAAAAGAACTTAGTTTTTTCTCTGGATCTGAGATCCACAAGACAAGTCTCCCACAAGTTGAAAATTTAATTCTCATCGGGAAGAACTTGTTTTTGAGAATCAAATATTCAGAAAACAACTAGAAAATCGAACTCTTCAAAACAAAACATATAAGGAAAAAAACCTAGCGCCTAGCGCCCAACGTGGACGCCACAGAAAAAAATGAGTGCTTAGCACTCAATGAGCGGCGCTCAGCGCCTCACGTGGGCGCTACTAAATAAGGAGTGCTTAGCACTTAATAAGCGGTGGTCAACGCCCAGCGTCTCCCGTGCTCCTCACGTGGGCGCCTCAGAAAAATAAGGAGCGCTTAGCACTCAGAGGGCGGCGCCCAGCGCTCCACGTGCCCTCACATGGGCGCCACAAAATAAGGAGTGTCTAGCACTCAGTGAGCGGCGCTCAGCACCTAGCGTCTCGCGTGCCTCTCATGTGGACGCCTCAGAACTCAAGAGCGATTAGCACTCAGTGGGCGGCGCCCCCACCGTCCAGCGCTCCACGTGACTCTCACGTGGGCGCCAAAGAATAAAAGTGCTTGGCACTCACTAGGCAGCGCCTAACGACTAGCTCCTCACGTGCTTCGCACGCGGGCGCCATAAAGAATGTTTAGCACTCCATATAAAAACAAAAGGGGTAAAGTGTTTAACATTTATTGGGCAATTCCCATGACTGAAAATCCCATATGATTATATGTGAGCGTCAGAACTTACATAAGTGCTCAGCACTTTTTGCACAAAAAAGGGACCGAGCCCAAACAAGTGCTTGGCATTTTTCGAAAAAGAACTGAATGGACCAAGCCCAAATTGACTAGGTCCCCTGAGGATAGAACTTCTCTGATTTAGACCATCCGAGCATATATGCTCACTAATTCCCAAACCGATCTTAGTCCCAAATACGACTATCGATCTTCCAACTGAGGATATTCCAAAACGATATTTGTCCCACATCCCCCTGAGGAAATCTTAGTCTCAAAATACGACTAATGATTCCTGGGTTTACCATTAATCCATTTTCCCTCAATTACGGGGATTGGTTCAAGGGTACATCTCTCTACACCTCTGATACATGTCATTGTAATTCCTCAATGTCTTCAGAGAGGTGGCGGGTCTCGATAACCAACTGCTTTTTGGTGCACTTCCCAAATTGACGTGCACATCCCAAATCAAATCACATCCTAGACTGGATGCATCCCATATCATCGTTGCTCATCCTGTCATGTAACAAATACACATGCACGCAAGATGGCTAATGGATCGAAACGTCCTTAAACTAATTGTTGCCTCCAAAATGGCAACAACGGACCGAGACGTCCTTAAACTAAAATCTCACCTCCAAACGGTGATCAAAGGACCGAGACGTCCTTAAATTAAAACCTCACCCTAACGGACCGAGACGTTCTTAAACTAAAATCTCACCTCCAAAATGGTGATCAACAGACCGAGATGTCCTAAAATTAAATCCTCACCTCCAAAATGGTGATCAACGGACTGAGATGTCCTTAAACTAACATTCGCCTCAAAATGGCGACAATAGACCGAAATGTCTCTAAATTAAGACAACAGAGCCCAAATGCTCTATTGTTGGATCTGAAACAAAAATGATCCTAACACCCTGTTAAGTATATATTAGTCTCGAATTGGACTAACGTATCCTTAACAAAAAACCAACCGAGCCTCCAAATCCCCACATACGTTTAAGTCGACCTTAATCCCAAAATAGATTAACGGTCCTTAAATAAAAACCCCAAATCTATGAAATACAGATTTGGACTAATCCACGTCCTACGGGCGACAACATAAATTAGTCTCCGTATACAATCCACGGGCAACCAAAAATAAAACAAACACACACGACACGAAGTGAACTTCCGGAGCAGGAGAAAGTAGTTATCGCGATGCGATAACATAATTAACTGCAAAGGCTTGCACCTACAGGGAAGAGCGTCCTCACAATCAAAAAATCCCTCGCAAACAAGGGGGAATCTTACGAAGTCTGCTACAACGGCCGCATTCGTCCAAACCTCCGATATACGGTACCATAAATCAACTTGGCATTTTCAGAGAGGTGCATGGATAAATCCAAATAGCATCTGCCCCCAAAATTCAGGCCAGAAATCCTAACGTCCCGGTCGCGTCTTTCGGTGGTGAACAGATTATGGCATGCCCGGTGGGACCTTTTTCTCTTTCTACTCCACACTTCGTATGTCGTATTTCGCGAACAAAATCGCGGTTCGCTATGGTTGCCGTTAGATTCGAGGTACTAAGATTTGGTGTCTTATTGCCGGTGCAGAAAGAAGAAGTGAACATCAATGGCTTCCAGCTGCACCAACTGCAACAGCAACTCCCGCTCCGCCCCAACAGAAGGAGTGACATATGGGCCCAATGCGGCCTCCATCTTTTCTATGTCGGTTGGGAAGGTGACTCAAGCCATTACGGGTTGTTCTTCGGGACCATGCTCCCACCAGCAAGCTTCAGCGCCCCAGTGCTACCACAGGAAGCTCCGAAGAAGTCGGTCTTCGATCGACTTGCAACCACCAAGGCCCCTCTCAACGGGTCGTCCATGTCTGCCATCTCAGTCTTCAACAGGCTGAGCCGAAACTCAAGTGGGCCCGCAAAGGGACTCGCGATACCTGAAAGGGCTATTCCAAAACGAATAGTCCTGCCCACTCCTGCTACGGGCGAAGTCATCAAAAGTGCTTCCCCTTCAAGAAAGTCGGCCTCTGAAAGATTGGAGTTTCCCTCTCGATGGATGTCGATCTTCGACAGGCTGGCACCAGCAGCAGTTCCTAATCAAAGCAGGAAGCACGACGGACCGCTTCCACAACTGAGGTGGTCTCATCGGCAAGGCACGCTCGACGTTGCCACTGACGCCAAGTGAGAAGAGCTGGGGGCAACGCCCCTCCGGACTCACTCTACCTGCTACAATAGTGGAAGTTGACGCTGCCGTTCCAATCGGGAACAGGTTTGAACCGCTTAGGAGGGTGCACAAAAACTCCCCAACTGCGGTGCTGAAGAAATCTCTCCCACCTGCTGAAAACATGACGCAGGAAAACCGGAGCAACCCCATCAGCGGCTGTCTTCCCAAATCCACAGGGTCTGACGGAAAGTCCATGACTCTGTGATCAACAAAGACCGCTCTCGTCAACCGAAGAAAATGAAGGTCCGACAAGAGGAAAATCATCCCTCCACTATGCAGCAAGGGACTTATTTCATACAGGCGCTTGTTACAGCGGCTCCTTCAACCTCGACCTCTCACAAAAGGAGGAGGCCGGAGAAAATCTCATTGCCTGCGGCAAATTCCAAAGTCGATGGACCTTAATGCCCCAAGCCTGGGGGCATGGTTGTACACACGATTTACATGACTTCTGGAAAAGAGGAAAGCCGTGCTTCCGTGGGTCATCGGCCGCAAACTCGGTCGTTAACAAAGGCTCAGGAGCAACAACAAAAGCTCCAGGAGATGCTGACGAAAATGGCAGCACTCACCGGGCAGGAAGAAAGTCCGGAAGCAGCATCTGAACAGCGCCAGGAGCAGGAGACCGATACAGAGTTCCTGCGAAGGGTGCTGAAAAGAATGATAAGGAGGCCGCGGAACAGGCTGCTAATATAAAGCAAATGACACTTTTGTTCCAAGATATAGTTTGAATGATGATCCAGCCAAAACCTCCAGCTGAAGACCCGCCGATAATTATCGAGGACGACAGAGGGGAAACATCAAACCCTCTTCCAGCTTTATCGACAGCCAGGGAGGAAACGATCTCCAAATCTGCCCTTGATGATTACATAGCTCAATAAATACGAGCTCATCAGGCAAGTGAAGCGACGGGCCAAGTCGTCAGAACTGGGCGACCGTACCCAGGCTGGTACGATCAAATCAAGTACCCGCCGGGATATACGATCCCTATATTCCATGTATACAATGGGACAAGCGACCCGCATCAGCACATTGCTCAGTTCAGAGCCTTATACGGCAATACTGGAGGCGACAACAAATTGATGTTTCGCCAGTTCGTTGGCAGCCTGTCAGAGACGTCGCTTGAATGGTTCTCGGTGCTCCTAAATGATTCCATCAAAACATTCACAGAGATGGAATTGCTATTCACGCAGCAGTTCTCTAGCGCAAGCGAGCGCACTCCGATCACAACATTAATCAATGCCAAGGTGAAGCCAGAAGAGACATGGGTTCAATACGCGATCCGGTGGCGGAACCTATGGTCGAAAAGTGAACAACGCATCGAAGAAGCTCCTGCTGTGGGCATGCTCATAGGGACTCTCGATCCTCAGGCGACTGTGTCCCCGTTCATGACGTTCTTTAAACCGACCACCTTCCAGGCTTTGATCAACAAGTTGGCCCAAATGGACCAGATGGGCCACGGGCTTTCCTTTTCAAAAATGGACCCTCAAATGCCAAGGGTAAAGGGAAAGCGGCCTTCGTTGCCAACACTCAACAGCAACCGAGTGACCCGAAATCGGTTACTCGCCAAAACAGCGCACGCCCGTGCTAATCCCTAGAAGAGAAGCTAGGACGCGCTTACTCGTTTTTCCGTGATAAAACGAGGAGACTGTTCGAACTGGCAGTGTGCAACAAACTCATCACTCTGCCGGACCCAAAACGTCCACTGCAGCCCGGTGACATCAACAACCCTAACTACTGCTCCTATCACAGGATGGTGAACTACCCCATTGAGGATTGCTATATTTTCAAGAACTAGGTCGAGAACCAGTACCGTCAAAGGAAATTCGCGCTGTCAGAGAACTGGAGGGTGAACCCGCCATAGAGGCACGCTCCTAAAAAGGTGGATACGCAGGGGGCATCATGTTCGTTTGTGGAAAAAGCTTCGTGGGAAGTTATCCTTTCAACTACAACCAAACGAATACTGAAGGATCTTCTTTTGGTGGAAAAGCCCGCTGGAGCCCGAGATCATTGAGGGGATGCTGAAACCGCGTCCCACACCGAAAACTGCTAACGATGGGCAAAACACCCAGATCAAGCCTTCAAAGTCTTCGAAGGGAAAGAAGAAGACCAAGAAACCCGTGCTGCCTGACGACAAGAGCACAGACCTACAAAAGTATATCGACGCACTGGAAGAATACAACCAGAAAGCACGGACACCAGTCACCCTCGAAGAGTTTTTCGAACATATACTTGAGAACGGAGATAGTGACGATGATGAGGGAAATGGATCGTCGGAAGAAACCTAAGATTATGTAATAAGTTACCACATGGTTTCTCATTCGTCGTTAAATAACGAAGAAACTCACTCAGCGTTGGAAAGCAACGCAGAGGAACTGGGGGAAGAATCGGCGCCAAAATTCCCGGAACTGTTAGAAGACCCAATTGACAGGCTGCTAAACGAGGCTTTTCAAAACAGCAGAGCTGACCGAGAACGTGAAACATCCATATACGAAAAGGCCAAGTATCGGCGTCAGGATGAAGAAGACACAGCGAGGAGTGCTTAGCACTCAATGAGCGGTGCTCAGCGCTTCACGTGCCCTTTAGTTGGACATCGCTAAATAAGGAGTCCTTAGCACTTAATAAGCGGTGCTTAGCACCCAGCGTCTCGCGTACCCCTCACGTGGGCGCCTCAGAAAAATAAGGAGCGCTTAGCACTCAGTGGGTGGCGCCCAGCACCCAGCGCTTCACGTGCCCCTCATGTGGGTGCCACAAAATAAGGAGTGCCTAATGCTCAGTGAGCGGCGCTCAGCGCCCAGCATCTTACGTGCCCCTTACGTGGACGCCTCAGAACTCATGAGCGCTTAGCACTCAGTAGGCGGCGCCCCCAGTGCCCAGCGCTCCACGTGACTCTCACGTGGGCTCCACAGAATAAAAGTGCTTGGCACTCACTAGGCAGCGCCTAACACCTCATGTGCTTCGCACGTGGGCGCTATAAAGAGTGTTTAGCACTCCATATAAAGACAAAAGGGGTAAAGTGTTTAACATTTATTGGGCAATTCCCATGACTGAAAACCCTACTTGATTATATGTGAGCATCAGAATTTACATAAGTGCTCAACACTTTTTGCACAAAAAAGGGGACTGAGCCCAAACAAGTGCTTGGCACTTTTCGAAAAAGAACTAAATGGACCAAGCCCAAATTGGCTAGGTCCCCTGAGGATAGAACTTCCCTGATTTAGACCATCTGAGCCAATATACTCACTACTTCCCAAACTGATATTAGTCCCAAATACGACTATCGATCTTCTAACCGATGATATCCCAAAACGATATTCGTCCCACATCCCCCTGAGGAAATCTTAGTCTCAAAATACGACTGATGATTCATGGGTTTACCATTTGTTAGTTATATGTATGCCCTAGAGGCCATTACTGTATATACGATGTATATTGTAATGGATGCTTGGACATATATAGGGAGGACTTTCTTGCTCGACATGATAGTATGCTATCTGGTTATACTTTATCTTAACATGTACTCTGATTGTCTCTATGTTACATGTTGATAAAGCCCTTAGGATATGTACTCGACTACTGGGACTATGATGAGATCATACTAGTGGGGCCACGGCAGTCGACGAGTACATCCTATAACTGTTCCTAGTCAAGGGTGTATCGAGACGGGGCATCGATACACCAGTGTAGACTAGCGTATACGCATCTTGACCCATATGATGGGCGATGGATGGTCTCATATCCATCGGTGTTTGACATCAAGGATGGTGTACGGGTGCTCAGTGGAGACTGGGTACACTGGACGGACTCGCCGAGAACTCCCAGATGGTATTATACCTCACGTCAGATGGCAGTTCTCCGATGACACTGGTACAGAGTAGTCTGTTGACCCGAGATCGTCATAGAGTCTTGTGTGATTCCCACTGTGCTTTGATTTCCATCATACCACGTCTAAGAGGGCGTGCAAAAAGGTGGCTTTTGGGTACAGTCCCGAATCACATGGAGGCAATGAGCGATAGGAGGGGATTCGTCTCTCCCGGTATAGGGAGTTGATGTTGTGCTGTGTTCGATTGGCTATAACCGGAAATCCCTGGCCAGGGTTGCTGAGATTTACTGGTAAGTGTTATCAGTAGTTTCTCGAACTGTTATAGACCTCAAATCGACATGACTTATCGAGCTATTGGGGTCTGACGTTTACCACCCCTAGGCGAGATATGCGACATATCAGACGACGAGACCGGACTGTACGGGAGTGTTACTGTTTGGATTCACAGGAGAAGTTACAGGCTTGCTTTTTGATCTTCTGAGCGCTCAATACCTGGGTGGCTGTTACGTTTAGCTGACCGCTTGCAGCTTGTGGGTGTTTGATATGATCATCACCTACTGCCGGCGTATTGACGATTCTTTAGAGTCCTATACAGAGGTTTCTTGACTCAGGCAAAACGGAGTAGGGGCACGTATGTGATATGTGCGGGACCGAGGATAATGCGATATGAGATACCGTATTCTATTCTCGCGATATTTGATATCAGCCGCGTCATCGGATCAAGTGTTGATTCGATGAATCGGTGCGGATAAATATTAGTCGGTTATATGCGATATAGCCGGATTGTCGGATCAAGTGTTGATTCGATAATTTAATGTATAATAATATATATGATATATTAAATTACATTAACTAATATTAGCTCACTAAAAGATTCTTTTTCTCACTCGGGCAATACATTGATATATATGCGATATATGTTAATTGTATTATTTTATTTGGTTACAATAAATATTATATATGTGATATATAATATTGTAACATGATATGATAACTAATGCAACATGTTTAGTAAAGATTAATCAAGATTAGGGTTTGATTTGGGTTAATGACTTCTAGTAGATTCTAGAAGGTTTTCTTTTTTGTTTTGGAAAAGATATTTTCAAGTGACTCATTCTTAACCTAACCCAAACCCTAGCCTTGGTTAATTCTCTACAAAGGTTAAGTTAACCATGGTTACATTATTGATCATTATCTTCTTTGCATTATTCATCACAAAAGGATTCTTATCATATTGTTCATCTTCTTCCTTCTTCTTTCTTCCATGAAAAAGCTTACTAGCTTTTTCCAAGTGATGAATAAATATGAGAAAAAGATAAATAAAGAGAGCAAAAATCCTACTTCATCATCCTCATCTTTCCTTGCCCTTTAGATGAGAGTGTTCACTCAATTTTAGTGAGTGTTAGCTTGTGTTAATGAAACTTCAAGGTAGATCATCTTTGTATCGAAGATCGGAAGCAAGACTGCATCTTTCTCTTCGTGGAACCTCTCGAGAGTCCGGAACCCGATGATCGCAGCGAAGGGACCACAACACGGAGCTTATGAAGTGAAGGACCGGATCTACAAAGGTTGTAATCCCTCTCACTTAGTGTTAAAGTGTTTAGCATGTTAGTTTTCGCCTAATCTCTAGTTTAAAGATCCAGCTTCGGGTTGTTCGGCACGGCTAATTTTTTAAATCGGGCATGGTTGATGCCTCGTAGAACCTTGTGCGCGTGCCCAGCAACCCTACAGTGGTATCAGAGCCAAGCTAGAGCTTTAGGCGATATCTAGACGAAGTTTAAAGTCCGATCGAACCCGGAAAACCCGATATACCCTAGTTTCTGGAAATTTTTCAAAACTGTGTTTTTTTTTCATATTAAAAATACCCAAAAAATTCAGCAGGGTATTCTAGGAATTACTGTGAAACCCGACCCCCTAAATCGTCCAAAGCGCCGCGGAACCACGGCCAAACCCTGGTATTGGCGGTGGTTCCGCGGCAAGAAGGAAGGATTGAGGGATAGGGTTTGCACAGTAACCTCCGTAGCTAATTCCTGATTCTTCTGGGCATTTTTAATTATACTCAAGTGTTGGGTTTTCTGGGGTGTATTGGGGACTCGTTGTTTCGATCGGATATTTTAACTTTGTTTAGTTTGTCCGGATAATTTTTAGAAACTGTTAAAAAGTTCGAACGGATATCAATAACTCACTTTTTCCCCTGTCGGGAAATTTTTCAAATGTTAGATTTTTTCTCGTGTTTAAGAACGTTCTAAGTCGTGCAAGTAATGCGGTGGATCCTCTAGAAGACAACAAAGCTTAACTCGATTATGTGACCGTCTTGAACTGCCTTTTGAACCTTAGTGTTTGGGGCAGTACGGCGTGCCACATGTAAGGCGTTGGCTTGACCCTTCTACGGCTGGACCATTGGTACTGTGGCATGTGATGGATTTTTTTAAACTGATTTCAAGTGTTGAGATATATTGGGGAAATCTTGGGTGTTTGATTATTCGATCGAAAAATTTAACTTTGTCTATTTATCTGGAACGTGATACAATATTTGGAATCCATAAAAAGTTATGAGATAACTAATTTGAATATTATAAACATAGCAGTTTAGGCTCAGATGATCGGTTGCCACGGAATTTTGATGTGATCAAAAGTCCGTCGCAATCACGTAGCGTACGCGGATACTCGCCGGGTAAACTTAACAGACAGCCATGCCCCATAGCCCCGACCAAGTGACTGTAGGAGAACCCCGTCGCCAAAAGCATCCGTTCGGGTGCTCGCGGCAGCGGTGTTCCACCTTAGTGCACTTCGTCGACGGCATCTGGGGGTGCGGCCGTCTACTAAAGTTTGCGACGAGCATTCGATCAGGACGTCGGGAATCTTGTTGAATTGCCCGACTTGATATTGAAAAGAGTTTTTGATAATGAGACTAAAATGCGGGGTTTATAATTGTTAGGCATGCGATGTCTAAGGAATTCATTTGGTTAGGCATGCGATGTCTAAGGAGATTGCGGATTCCAACTGTTGTAGTTTTACACTTTCTTTTCTGTGACCGTAAGCGTAGTATGTGGTGTATCGCCGGCTTCGTTGCTATACATCAACGACAATCGGGATACGCATACTTGCTTACGTTGATGATATGAGGTATTATGTGTTGCTGTGATATGTTATATTGGATCGTCGTGTTTGAATAGCCGGGGGTTTTATGTGAGATGAGAGTTTTTTTTCTTTTTCATTCATGTAAAATTCTTTTGTATGTAATATTCTTTTATTGGGGCACTTCCAGGTTGCGGAAGATGTCACCGCTGTATATTATTTATTTTTCCGCATTAGGTAGACCCAAGGCGGGGAGCACAAGTAACCGGGTTCTAGGGTCCAGTGGGAGACCATCTCGAGGAGTCGGGACCGGGTCTCCTAACCCTAGAATTGGCTGTGTTGCTTGCCGCTCTCGTAGGGGTCTAGGGATGTGGGTTTGGCTATTCATCGCGACCGTGGAATCCGTGTTTTATACAGGCTCGTATTGAAAACACGGACATCCTAGTATATCCAATATTTCATATATGTTCTTCTGCTGCAATATTCTGTGATGAGATTATATTACTGCCTGAGACGAATGTTTATATTATATATGAGATATATGTTATATTGCAGATTTCGTTTCAAAAAGAGATGCTTGCGAAGCATAATTAAAATGGGACTTCATTAATGAGATTAATGAAATAATAGAAACCTAAGATGTTGTAGAAACTTGTTTAAATTAGAAACTTGTTTAAACTAGTAGCTCTAGTTCTTGCTTTGCATCGCGGTGTTCCTTGTAGAACATCCTTCACCTTATTCGGTAAGGAAAGGACCGAGATCCCTTCACCGGGAGTGACTCCTTTAGCAATAACTGGCAGATGCTACAATCTCGGTTTGTCTTTTGATTGCTTCTATAGTTCTTGCTTTGCACAGCGATATTTGTGAAATATCCTGCACCTTATTCGATGAGGAAAGGGCCGACGATCCCTTCACCGGGAGTGACCCCTTTAGCAAAACTAGAAAAGCCTAAAAAAACACTCCATTTAAAATCACTTGATTCTACAACGATATCAAATTCATTACGCAAAGGGTTTTCTGAAAAACCCGTCGTAGCCCTTCGTCATTTCAGATAAGTACTTCATAGTATTCGTACTGTGTTTGTTGACCTTGTCAAGGCGTAGTGTGCGGTAGCTATTTATGCTTATCTGTATAAGCATATGATGTGATTGGATTAGGGTAGTCGTGCGACTTTGTTGACCTTGTCAAGGGTCGTGCGGGTGGGTTTAATTCAATCAGGAAAAGACAGGTTGAACTTGACTTGCGGTCTATGGTTTGTTGACCTTGTCAAGGTCATAAATCGCTTGGGGCAAAATTATCGGGAATTTCAAGTGTTGAAATTTGCAATGAGATTGCATACCTTCTATGAGATAGTTGGATCCCGATACCCGCTGCGAGTAAGAGTTACTCCTGGGAGAGTTTTACACATTATAATTAGCCGATCAAGTAGGTGTCTAGAAAGGTGTTAACGGGGTTACGCCTCTGGGAAAATGAGGTTTACATTAATTAGGTTCGTGCGAAAGCACGGGGGACCTCCCTCAAAGTACCGACACTGGCCTGGCTGAAAGATTGGCGAACTTGTAGCGTGTAATTAATCCCGGCTAGTCTTTCCTTTTAGGGTTTGAAGGAAGTTTTGATTAATACAGTGGGAGACATCCTGATTAAATATATTAGATAACCAATCTAATCTTGCAAGAGCATACGCCGAGTGTTTTCTTCTCTCTCTCTCCAGGTAGCGACCATATCACGCCTTAATCAAGATAATAAAACGGATATATTGACCGAACCCGCTTGTTATACTGGGCTGGGGAACGTTGGTCCCGCTCCAACTTATAATTGTTATAAGACAGAGCAGGAAATTGGGGAATACCAGATTTCCCGTGTCGTCCAAACGAAGAAAGTGCATGTTGATGCATCATCTTCGGGTGTGTTCATTACATAGAACTGTTTCTCAGTATTCTTTACGTCCTGAGTATGTGATACCGGATCAGGATCCCGCATATGTAATCTGTTACATGGGCTACAGATAAGTAGAGAACTGAGAACGGGTGATAAGTTTCATGAGACAGAAAACGGTGCAAGTGTTGCAGCCAAGTCTGTTGGTCACTATCACCCTATATTACCAGAATACATTGATTCTGAACAAATGTTATTAGATACCGAACCTGATATACAACATCATATCAGTCTCTTTATTAGTAAAGAAGGATATAATTTTGTATTGTTGGATAATGTTTTGAACATTTCCTATATCAAGAGTTGATCGGTTCAGGCACGTTATCTAAAAGCGTTGACGTTCTAAATCAAACTACAGTTCTTAGTTTACAGAACACACACGAGAGGAAGAGTTCAGAAATGAACGAATCCTTCTTGAGGCATTGTAGACTAGGTCATATCAATGCGACCCGACTAGCTAAGTTACATTTAGATGCATATTTAAATCTGTTTGAATTTATATCTTGTGAAACTTGCCAGTCATGTCACAGAGATAAGACGACCATAGCTCTGTTTATTGGAAACAGAGAAAGAGTTAGTGAACTCTTAGGATGATACATGTTGATGTATGTAGGTCCCCTGTCTACACATGCCAAGACCGGTTCTCTGTACTTTATTACATTCTCTGATAATCTCTCAAGATTCAGACATCTGTTCCTGTTGAAACACAAGTCCGAACCTTTTGAGATATTCACAGAATGTAAGTTAGAAGTAGAGAACCAAAATATGGGTACAAGTATTATGTCCTTTGATGGGATCAAGGAGGAGAATACTTGAGCACGGAAATCCTGGACTATTCTAAAGGAGAATGAGATTCTCTCTCAGCATTACTCCTCCATATACACAACAGCACGTCGGTGTATTGGGGCGGAGCAATAGCACCCTATGTGATATAGTGTACTCTATGATGAGTACTGCTGAGTTTCCTATTTCCTTTTGGGAGTTATGCACTTGAGAAGCTGCATACCTATTGAATAGGGTTCAAATCAAATCAGTTGCCTACCACTTCATATGTGATATGGAAAGGGAAGAGCCCATATCTTAAGTTAGTTAAGATTTGGGGTTGTCCGGCCTATGTCTAAAAAGAAAAATCCGGACAAGCTCGAGGCAAGGTCTGTTATGTAGAACTGGAAAGGTTCCAGCTATACAAACTGCAGCTGATGATTTGGTAGAACCAAAGGATTCAATAGTTTCCAACGTACCTCAGCCTCTCCGCCGATCTAGTAGGGTTCCTCACCCACCTGAGAGATACTTCGGTTTCTTTATGACAGTGGGAGCGAGGATTGCATCATGAGATGATGACCCAACTAGTTTCGAGCTGGCCATCAGGAGTGAGACTCTGTAAGAATGGCTGGATGCTTATCGATCTGAGATGGAATCCTTATACACCAATAAAGTATGGACTTTGGTTGCTTTATCTGAAGGGTTAAATCCCCATCAAGAGCGAGTATATCTTGAGAAGATTACTTGGTGTACATGGAAAAGTTGAGACTTTCAAAGCTATGCTTAAGTCCATCCAGATCCTACTTGCCACGGCTACATACCATGACTACGATATCTGGCGGTTGGGTGTCATGACTGCTTTTCTAAATGATGTTTTAGAAAAGAGCGTCTATAAGTACACAGGCAGAGGGCTTCATAGACAGTGGGAGCAGCGGAAACGTGAGCAAGATGTTTTATGTGATAAATCAGGCATCGCGGAGTTGGAACATCTGTTTTGATGTGGTAGTCAAAAAGTTTGACTTCATCAAAATGGTAGATGAACCTTGTATATACAAAAAGGTAGTAGAGAGTATGGTGGTGATCCTCGTAAAGTACGTGGATGACATACTCTTGATAGGGAAGGAGTTTCCTATGCTACGCTCGGTCAATCTCCGCTTATCACAAGGATTCTCCATATAGGATCAAAATGATACCTCCTAAATCCTGGGTTTTGGATCTATGAGATAGATCTAATTGGATGTTAGGATTCTCACTAGATGTAGTGAGATGGTATCAATCGATCCTGGGGAGAATCACTGGAAGGGTTCCAGGGTGATAAGGACGACTGAATGTCAGTCGCAGGCATTGTCTTTACCCTCAGTGGAGGGACGGTATGTTGGAAGAGTTCCAAGCTAGATACCGTGACATACTAGACGATTAAAGGCAAGATACATCGTTACTAAAGATGCTACCAAAGAGGCAGTCTGGATAAATATATAAGTTCATGAGATGAACTTCGTTCCTACCATTGTGTAACAATGGAGTTGTGGCTTTAGCTTAGGAACTTCTGTCCCATCTGAAATCCAGATATAATTCTTAGGCAGTATCACCTGATCATGGAGATGGTTGATCTCCAGGGAGATCAAGGTTAGGAGACTAGACACAGAGGACAACAGTGCGGATCCACTCACAAAGGCCTTTTTCCCAGTAGAGACTTTTATGGGATGGTTGAGTATGAGATACTTCAACCGTAGCTAATTGTTGGGTATGTGATACCACAACAGATGGCCCTAGTGCAAGTGGGAGATTGTTAGTTATATGTATGCCCTAGAGGCCATTACTGTATATACGATGTATATTGTAATGGATACTTGGACATATATAGGGGGGACTTTCTTGCTCGACATGATAGTATGTTATCTGGTTATACTTTATCTTAACATGTACTCTGATTGTCTCTATGTTACATTTTGGTAAAGCCCTTAGGATATGTACTCGACTACTGGGACTATGATGAGATCATACTAGTGGGGCCACGGTAGTCGACGAGTACATCCTATAACTGTTCCTAGTCGAGGGTGTATCGAGATGGGGCATCGATACACCAGTGTAGACTAGCGTATATGCATCTTGACCCATATGATGGGCGATGGATGGTCTCATATCCATCGGTGTTTGACATCAAGGATGGTGTACGGGTGCTCAGTGGAGACTGGGTACACTGGACGGACTCCCCGAGAACTCCCAGATGGTATTATACCTCACGTCAGACGGCAGTTCTCCGGTGACACTGGTACAGAGTAGTCTGTTGACCCGAGATCGTCATAGAGTCTTGTGTGATTTCCACTGTGCTTTGATTTCCATCATACCACGTCCAAGAGGGCGTGCAAAAAGGTGGCTTTTGGGTACAGTCCCGAATCATATGGAGGCAATGAGCGATAGGAGGGGATTCGTCTCTCCCGGTATAGGGAGTTGATGTTGTGCTGTGTTCGATTGGCTATAACCGGAAATCCCTGGCCAGGGTTGCTGAGATTTACTGGTAAGTGTTATCAGTAGTTTCTCGAACTGTTATAGACCTCAAATCGACACGACTTATCGAGCTACTGGGGTCTGACGTTTACCACCCCTAGGCGAGATATGCGACATATCAGACGACGAGACCGGACTGTACGGGAGTGTTACTGTTTGGATTCACAGGAGAAGTTACATGCTTGCTTGTTGATCTTCTGAGCGCTCAATACCTGGGTGGCTGTTACGTTTAGCTGACCGCTTGCAGCTTGTGGGTGTTTGATATGATCACCACCTACTGCCGGCGTATTGATGATTCTTTAGAGTCCTACACAGAGGTTTCTTGACTCAGGAAAAATGGAGTAGGGGCACGTATGTGATATGTGCGGGACCGAGGATAATGCGATATGAGATACCGTATTCTATTCTCGCGATATTTGATATCAGCCGTGTCATTGGATCAAGTGTTGATTCGATGAATCGGTGCGGATAAATATTAGTCGGTTATATGCGATATAGCCGGATTGTCGGATCAAGTGTTGATTCGATAATTTAATGTATAATAATATATATGATATATTAAATTACATTAACTAATATTAGCTCACTAAAAGATTCTTTTTCTCACTCGGGCAATACATTGATATATATGCGATATATGTTAATTGTATTATTTTATTTGGTTACAATAAATATTATATATGTGATATATAATATTGTAACATGATATGATAACTAATGCAACATGTTTAGTAAAGATTAATCAAGATTAGGGTTTGATTTGGGTTAATGACTTCTAGTAGATTCTAGAAGGTTTTCTTTTTTGTTTTGGAAAAGATATTTTCAAGTGATTCATTCTTAACCTAACCTAAACCCTAGCCTTGGTTAATTCTCTACAAAGGTTAAGTTAACCATGGTTGCATTATTGATCATTATCTTCTTTGCATTATTCATCACAAAAGGATTCTTATCATATTGTTCATCTTCTTCCTTCTTCTTTCTTCCATGAACAAGCTTACTAGTTTTTTCCAAGTGATGAATAAATATGAGAAAAAGATAAATAAAGAGAGCAAAAATCCTACTTCATCATCCTCATCTTCCCTTGCCCTTTAGATGAGAGTGTTCACTCAATTTTAGTGAGTGTTAGCTTGTGTTAATGAAACTTCAAGGTAAATCATCTTTGTATCGAAGATCGGAAGCAAGACTGCATCTTTCTCTTCGTGGAACCTCTCGAGAGTCCGGAACCCGATGATCGCAGCGAAGGGACCACAACACGGAGCTTATGAAGTGAAGGAACGGATTTACAAAGGTTGTAATCCCTCTCACTTAGTGTTAAAGTGTTTAGCATGTTAGTTTTCGCCTAATCTCTAGTTTAAAGATCCGGCTTCGGGTTGTTCGGCACGGCTAATTTTTTAAATCGGGTATGGTTGATGCCTCGTAGAACCTTGTGCGCGTGCCCAGCAACCCTACACCATTAATTCATTTTCCCTCAATTACGGAGATTGGTTCAAGGGTACATCTCTCTACACCTCTGATACATGTCATTGTAATTCCTCAACGTCTTCAGAGAGGTAGCGGGTCCCGAAAACCAACTGCTTTTTGGTACACTTTCCAAACTGACGTGCACATCCCAAATCAAATCACATCTTAGACTGGAAGCATCCCATATCATCGTTGCTCATCCCGTCACGTAACAAATACACGTGCACGCAAGATAGCCAACAGACCGAAACGTTCTTAAACTAACTGTTGCCTCCAAAATGGAAACAACGAACCGAGATGTTCGTAAATTAAAATCTCACCTCCAAAATGGTGATCAACGGACCGAGACATTCTTAAACTAAAATCTCACCTCCAAAATGGTTGTCAATGGACCGAGACGTCCTTAAACTAAAATCTCATCCCAACAGATCGAGACGTCCTTAAACTAAAATCTCATCTCCAAAACGGCGATCAACGGACCGAGACGTCCTTAAACTAAAATCTCACCTTCAAAATGGTGATCAACGGACCGAGTCATTATTAAACTAAAATCTCACCTCCAAAATGGCGATCAACAGACCGAGATGTTCTTAAACTAAAACCTCACCTCCAAAATGGTGATCAACGGACCGAGATGTTCTTAAACTAACATTCGCGTCCAAAATGGCGACAATAGACCGAAATGTCCCTAAACTAAGACAACATAGCCCAAATGCTCTCTTGTTGGATCTAAAATAAAAATGATTCTAACACCCTGTTAAGTAGATCTTAGTCTCGAATTGGACTAACGTACCCTTAAGAAAAAACCAACCGAGCCCCCAAATATTCACATACGTTTAAGTCGACCTTAATCCCAAAATAAATTAACGGTCCTTAAATAAAACCCCCAATTCTATGAAATACGGATTTGGACTAATATCCACACCCTACGGACGACAACATAAGTTAGTCTCCGTATACAATCCATGGGCAACCAAAAATAAAACAAACACACACGACACGAAGTGAACTTCTGGAGCAGGAGAAGGTGGTTATCGCGATGCGATAACGTAATTAACTGTAGGGGCTTGCGCCTGCAGGGAAGAGCGTCCCCACAATCAAAAAACCCCTCGCAAATGAGGGGGAATCTGACGAAGTCTGCTATAACGGCCGCATCCGTCCAAACCTCCGATATATGGTGCCATAAATCAATTTGGCATTCTCGGAGAGGTGGACGGATAAATCCAAATAGCATCTGCCCCTAAAATTCAGGCCAGACGTCCTAACGTCCTGGTCGCGTCTTTCGGCGGTGAACAATCATTCTTGAGCCGGCTCGACCCTTTTTTTGAGACGGCTCAGTCTATTTATGTCGGTTCAAGATATGCCTGGAAAGCTATATTCTTCTCAGTTTTTTTAAACGGCTTACAGTCCTTTAGAGCTGGCTCAAAGTATGTCGCGTGGCAAATAAAGCGAGCCACCTCACCTCGAAACTCCCATCCATCGGTCGATATTCGACTCGTCTCGCCTCATCTCGAAAACCCCATCCAACGGTCTGCTACGCTGGATTCTAGGCAATTTAACTCGCCTCGGTTTGCTTTGTCTCGTAACGGCTACAATTTTTTAAAAAATTCCAAAACCCCATAAATACAACTCCACCCTCATTTCTTCTCATTTCAAAGCTTTTTCTCTTCAAAATTAAAAAATATATATATCATCTCTCAACTCTATCTTCTAAGTTTTGAAGAATTGAACCTCCGACTATGAGTTTTCGACGCTCTGACCGACTCATTCTACTCTACTGCTATTTTGAAATTCTGCACCTTTTCTTGTTTCTTGTTTTTATTTTATTAATTCTCTTTTGGCGGTTAAATTGGTATTGCCGGGGTTGTAATATTTAGTATTTGATTTTTTTAATTAGTTAAAAAATTACATGGAGGGTTAATCCGATACGCATTAAACCCAAGTTCCTAACTCCGAATTAGAAACACAAGTAGAAGAATCCACACCTGCATCTAGAGAAACTAGAAAATGTGTGATTAGTAGTAATGTTTGGGACTACTATACAACTGAAAAGAGAGAAGGTGTTAGATACACAGTATGCAAATATTGTGCCACTACATGTAAACATAAAGAAGGTACCGACACTGGTATTTTACATAAACATGTAAAAAAACACTTAGCACGGCCGATTCCACCTTCACACAATCACAAATTAATTTCTCCGGTGGGACTTTTTTAATATAATTATGATTTAAATATTGAAGAAATAACAAGATTTGTTATGGCAGATGAATACGTTCTCGGATATGAAGAAATCCAAGATTTTGAATGGTACATTCAGAAGGTATTACAACCGGGATACAAAAGGGTTTCGAGGAGTACGCTTAAAAGTCGTCATTTTAGCCTCTATAACGAAGGTAAACAGGTATTAATTGCTGCTATTGTTTCTTTAGATACTAGTATTCCGTTGACTTTTGATATTTGGACTGATAGAATGGAACTTTCTTGGATTTGTATTACTGCACATTGGATAGATTCTGACTGCTATTTGCAAAAAAGAATTATTACTTATAAAGTATTTCAATTCCCGCATAGTGCTTTTAATATAACTTCTGGAATTAGATCTATTTTAGAAGAATATTATTGTGTAAATAAAAAAAATTCTATTTTTTCGATAATACTAGAAACAATAATTCTGCTGTTACTAAACTTATTAGGCTGTGTAAACCAATTTGTCATGGTCGTTTTTTCATATTCGTTGTTCATGTTATATACTTAATCTTGTTGTACAGCATGCATGTCAAGTATGTTTTTCAAATATTCAAACAATTAAAGATGCATGTAGTTTTATTAAAAGTTCTGGAAAAAGAAAATCTGAATATAAAGTTAGATGTCAGGCTGCAGGTTTAAGACCGTCTCTTAAAAAAGATGTTTCCACTAGGTGGAATAGTATATATGATGTGCTTCGTACTACATCAAAGACTAGCAAAATTATTAGTAACATGTGGAATGAGCAAGTGCCTAAAGAAAACCATTTGATAGATGATCATTGGGCGGTTGCAGAACTTTCAAAATTTTTTTATAACTTTTAAAATAGCAACCGAACATTTTTATGCTACTTATAACCCTACTTCTCATATTACTGTCTCTAAATTGTATAATATAACTCAATGTTTTGCTGGTCATTATAATAATGAGATACTTCAGCCCGTTATACTTACCATGCTAGCTAAGATTTCTAAATATTACTTTGAAATTCCAATGTTTACTGTTTGTGTTCGGTAATAGACCCTAAAATTAAATTAGAATGTTTGGAGACTCTTTTAAACTGGTTCCATGGATGCATGAGGCATAGTATATATATTGATGCTTATATTAATACCGTTAAAAGTACTTTATGTTTGATTTGTATCTTGCAAGATCTTCTGCTGGTAGAAGTACTAGACCACCGGCTGCAACCAGTTCATGTGCTTCGACTCCAGCTTTTGCACTTATTCAACAGTCGAAAAGGGCATGAGACCCCGTGGCCTCATTATCGTCATCTTTAAATGAATTAACAATATATTTACAAACCGAGTTAAACGTAGATTATACTATAGATGATATTGATGTTTTAGCATGGTGGAAAATCCACGGACGTTTGTATCCAGTGCTTTCTACTATATCCCGTGATTTACTAATCAATCCACTGTACACAGTAGCGTTGGAAAGTTCTTTTAATACAGTTGGCAGGATATTAAACGAGAAGAGATTCATTTTGACGTACGACACCACGGAGTGCATGATTTGTACGCAAGATTGAGAAGCAACAACTGTCAGGAAACAAAATGCAACAAGTTTAGGCTCGGATTATGTACTTGAGAAGCTTACAGGATTGAACGAGACCAACACCAAAGGAGGAAGTACAGCCGGCGACGACAAGTAGTGAGTATGAACCGTAATAATAGAATAAGAACTGCGTAGACCTGATTCCCTCTTATTGAGCTCAATATTTGGAAAGAATACATAGGCAGCCCGAGAGGGTTCGATCTCTATGGCAAAAAAACAAATTGTATTATTTAATTGTAATTTAATTTATTTTTTATAATGATTCTGATAAAAATTTCATTCAAAGTAATCTTTTTAATAGATAGGAAAGATCCACAAAATAGGAAAGAGATCAGGTCAAAGATATTTCGAAAATTTGCCACTGTCATATTTTGAACCGTCTCAAACAGAACCTGAACCGTCTCAAAGAAACAGAAAAGAATTAAACTTTTCAGACATATTTTGAGCTGCTTTAAAAAGACTGAGCCGTCACAAGAAAGGGATTGAGCCGTGTCAAGAAAGGATTTTTTTTGTTTAAAAAAAAAACCAGAGTCGGGTGAGTCGTCTCGCCTCGCGATTTGCTTAAGCGAGGCGAGCAAGATCTGGCTCCGCTACTGCTCGCCTCGCCTCGCCTCGCTCAACTCGTCTCGACTTATAAGCGCGAGTCGGGCGATTTGCGAAGCGAGCCGCCCCGGCTCGCTTCATTTTCCACGCCTAGCTACAGCATACCCAATGTGGAACACGGCAACAGATCCAAGAAGCAAAAGGAAAAGGAAGGTCAAATAATACATGTTTCAAATCAGAAGCATACCTGTGATATCTATAATATTAGAGATTCCAGCAGCTTTTAATGATTTAGCAATTTCTTTGGCAACATTGTGTAAAATTATGCCGGGCTCATTCAAGCAGTACATAATCACATTGGGAGTGAACACTCTTTGATGTTCCTTCTTTTTCTCCACACTGATCGGGACCATGTTTTTTCACAATAATGACAAATTTGTCAAGAGTGCAGACTTTGAATTTGACTTTGCCTTCAGATTCCAAAGCGGATTTCATTTGCAATGATTCGGTCTCTTTCATGTACTGTTTAGACTAAGAGCAAATGTAACATGGAATTATTATTATTATTATTTATAGTTAGTTCTGTTAAATTTGATTTAAATTCAGATTAGCTGGAATTTAAATCTAATATTTTTAGTTTAGATTTAAAACTAATCTCTAAATTAAATTCCTATTTGTCTCTAGTTTAAATATGGATTTATCTCCTACCATATATATATATATATATATATATATATATATATATATATATATGAGGCTTTCTCTAGGTTTTTTAAAGTTTTCATAATTCTCTAATAATCTAGGCTTTGATTAGTGTGGGAGAGACGGCCAAGCGCGGTCACGGATAGAGAGAGGTTTTGTAAGAGAGTATTTTTTTTAAAAGAAGGATGAGAAGTCGGAGTAATCTCTTATAATTCTTTCATATAGTGGAAGTTCTCGTCGTGGCTTACAGAATTAGGTGCTGGTTGTGCCGAACCTGGGTAAATCTTGTGTGTTTTTATTGGTGTATTCTTTTCGTGTGATTTGGTATCCGTCGGACAGTTTTTTTTAATCTATCCTAAAACAACGGTCTTGTCACGTCCCGCTTCCTAAAAGATGTGAGCAGGCACATTGTCACGTCCCGCATTCCAAAATACGGGATACGAGAAGCGACTAGGCTAGCCATGCTCCTACGGTCAGGGAATAATCTTGCCGTAGTCACACTTCGGCTTCTAAAATTATATGATAATCAGTAAACGCAGCACAGAAGTAAAGAAAATACATCACTAATTTATTACATCAACTTTCATTATTCACGGTTTACAATAGTTTGAAAGAAAAGAAAACTACTGACCAAGTACGAATACAAGGTTGATTTATGAAAAGCAGTAAAAATACTGAAGGTACGACCGTTTAGATCTCTACGAGCTCGAATGGTAGGTCTGACTCCTGAACTGGGTCCTCTCCAAGCTCTGAGCATGCATACTCAGGTCATCAGGACGACGCAATAACAATATTATGATAACAATAATGAGGTAAGAAATAAAAGTAATAACAGTGGAGACAATAAATGCAGGTAATTGATATGTCAATAATCAATGCAATGTATTACATGTGTTCCTACTGGTCTTTAAGTCAATTTTGAAATCGAGTTTGCGGAAATGAGTGATCATGTTTAATGAGGGTCTCGTGCGTATCCGAGATTACGGCCCACTGTTGCCCAGGACATAACTCTGTCAGCCGAACCACTAAGTCCAAACCTAATATATATAAGAGTCGTTGTTCGAATGATCATCCTCTAAATCGCTAACCTCGGTAAATACAAGTTCTTTTTCACTTCAATTTCCCCTTTTCCCCCAGATTTCGCTATCTATAAGTATGGGCTAGTTGGGTACAAGTACGCACCAATAACACTGCTTTATTCACTATTCACTGAACTGTTCACTATCACGAATCGTTCACTTTTTACTGGCGTACTCAACACAACTAAACCGATACCATTCAAGTTCGACAATGGATTATACACTAAGAATTAATAAGGACACTCACTATCGCTAGAGGTATCACAGTCGGGTAAATATGTGAATTATGCCGCTAACAAATCATATGCAATACAAGTCATTATGTGTTTTAGGAACTTAGAAAAATCACATTAAATCGTGCGATGAGAATTAAGCAAAGTGATGCAAAAAGGTTAGAAATTAAACTTAATTATAAATTCAAAGAAATTGGTTTCAAATCAATTGGGTTCCGGGTTTGTGAATTACGATTATTTCTTGTTAAGTGTTTTCTGCTGTAAATTCAGTTCTTGAACTGAAAGCCCGTTTCGTAACACAGTTTTATCTTGTTAGGATCATAATTAGGCGACACTACAGTTGGGTAATATTTAGGGATATTAATTAAGGTTCCAACGCACCAGACGGATCGACAATATCCTCTGTGTGCTTGAAGATATGCATTGTTTAAAATCAGGGTATACGTTCTGTCCCTACTTGGGACTGCAGTACGTAACGACGCTTTAAAATATAATTAAAATAGAAAACGATAGTAAAAACGAATGAAACCACCAGCAATAGTTATCTGACAGAATAATCTTCTCAACGGTATAAAGTTCCGCATAATATCATTTTCACACAGAGTTGTACAAACCTTTTAATCCAGGTATCGACAATCAGTGCTGCTCTGGATTGTAGTCCAGAGCCGCACTCCCAATTAGCTTTCGTCATCATTTTAAAACAGGAAAGAAATATAAATTATAGGGGATTCTAAGGTGTCGAGTTATCACCGATATGAGCCTTCGAACACAACGTTCCAGTATGTATCCAAATTACTATGATTTTTACAAGTTAGGTGTACGGAAAACTTTCAGATTTGGTGAAGCTAATTAAGGGTACCATTTCATGGCATTAGGGTCCGTATTTTCATTATAACATTTTACATATCGTCCATTATCACTAAAGCAATCCATTAGACCTATATTCTGCCATAATCGATAGGGTTTTTGCATAAAATATGTATCGAACACCTAATATGGGTATTCGGGATCAACCAACCACACGTTTCCTTAGATTTCTCGAAACGGTTTGTTATATCTATGATTTTTCATGTGATAACGACCCGTCATAAGTCCTAATATGGCTCTGCTCAGGTTCCCACGTCTCGAGATTTACTACACAACACCCAAGCATATAAACACACATATATAAAAACGTATCGATATAGTTGCATTTTGTATGTATATTTAGTTCTAATGTGATTTCCTATACGGTAGCATAAAAACAAGTGAAGATTTTCACTTACCTTTTGATGAAACGACCGTGATGATCGCGGCGACGGATAGCACGGGCACGGCACGATGGCCACAAGCTTGGGCTCGGCTATATGGCTCTAGCTCGGCAACGGTTATGTATCGTGAGACTGAGGAGATGATGGTGCTGCGACGGTTAGCTGTAGTCGGAGGTGGTGGGGCGGCGGGGCGACTCCGACGTAGTGGGAAGCTTGAGCGGCGAGTAGCTTGTCGAGGAGGATGGGTTTGGAGGTGCGGGAGGAGGAGGGCGGCGATGGGTGCTTTAGTGGTGTTGGGGTCGAGGTAGGAGCGCGGTTGGGGTCGCAGGGGATATGACGAGACGATGGCGACGAGAGGCGGCGCTGGAGATGGCTGTAGGGGTCGGCTAGAGACACTGAGAGGCGCTCGCGATGGAGGGAGTTGCCGGGGGGTAGCTGCTATGGGTGGTGTAGTCGATGAGGAGAGGTCAGTGGTGGCAACTGGTGATGGGTGCTCTGTGGGGTGGCGATGGAGGTCGGGGAATGTGGTCGGTGGAGGTGACAAGAGAGGGACTTGGGGAGGGTCGTCGAAGGCGATATAGGGGAGCCGGAGGTGATGGCGGTGGCTCCGGTGGTTGCGGCGACGAGATGGGTCGCGGTGGTGGTGGGGGTTAAAGTGGGTTCGTCAGTGAATGAGCGGGAGAGAGGAGGAGAGAGATCGAGAGGAGAGAGAGTTTGTGAGGGAGAGGGGGAGAGAGAGTGAGCTGAAGAGAGGGTGTGTGTGTGTTTAATAGAGAGAGAGAATTAATAAAATTAAAAAATAATATATATGATGGATTTAGGTATTAATGAGGATTTATGGGGAATTTAAAAGAGAATATTTTTTTTTGAATTTAAAGGGGAAGAGAGATACTGTTGAGGGAAAAGGAAGAGGAAGATTTGGGCTATTGGGTTTGGATCTTGGGAAAAGAAATAGGAAAAAGAAATAAATATTATGGTATTAACAATTAGATTAGAGTTTGGAAAAATAATTGAGATTTAAATTAGGAAAAATAAAATGATTGAAATGAATATATATGGAGCAAATTAAATAGAAAGTACAGGGAAAAATAGGATATGAAAAATAATAGAAGTTGAATTAGGAAAAAATATTATTAAAATACGGATAATATATATACACAGGAAAACCGGTTATTATACACGTGACGAGACCCACGACGTATTTATTCCGAGAAGATCCTTTATCGAAACAAATACGCAAAGCGTATATAAGTAATATAAAAATGATAAGAAATGACATGATAAAGAAAATCCAACTTTATATATTTACATTCCAAACTTTACAGAGTTGAAACTGATACATGATGTCCGAACAAAAAACATAAAATAAAAGTGCCTAACTAGATGGCATGTTGAAAGAAAAAACTAAAAGAAACTAAAAATCTGCTTGTGATACAAACTGGTCGTAATCCTTAGCAGTAGATTCCATTTTCTCAGTCTCTAGATCATCTGACAAGCATTCTAAAGAAACAAAAAATGGATGGAATACCCGTCAGCGAACTTACGCTCGGTAAGTCCCTAAAAAGGGTGGGATGTGAATATATATAAATGAAATATAAGGTGACATGTGATATGATATCAATGAAAATAAAATATGAACAAGTATAACATGGCAATGTTAAAGGTAACTATGTAAGTATGGTAATGTAATATGAGCATAACAAATAAGTATAATATAGTCGTGTAGTATAGGTATAGTGAACTGAAGTGTACAATCAATGTGTCCTGAAGAGGTCACTAAAAGGTAAGCTAACTAACGTGAGTTTTAGTGTGAATATTAACATATCTCAGGAGTGTTCTCGAACCCAACATGCTGTAATTCTGAAGCAAGGAAGCATGGGCCCTCATTCGTAAATTCATGATTTCATGATGTAAGTATGGAAGTCATGAGATTCCGTTGGATTCATACTCAAACTACCCGCAATACTCCGCGTATATTAATTTATGATTAAAGTTACAACTGTTGCCTGAATCCATGAATACATAAGAGAGTGCACTTTAAGTATCGAGTCGAGTTCAAGTATTCAAGTCAAGTGTTCATGTATTCATATCAAGTCATTACGTACTCATGATTCGGGTCAAGTTGAGTCAAGTATGAAATAGGTTTATTCATGTAAATCATGTAGATACATTAAGCAAGCGGAACATAGCATGAGATGATACAAGTATAATGTTCAAGTAACGACCAGAAACAGTGCTATAAAGAAGTATTATGTACGATTCATTACTCAAGTCAATTGGATTCAGAATATAAACAAAAAACATAGCCTTAAGTATTATGCACGCATGAGTTCCAGTCACGCCTAAATACGACTATTGGTTTAAGAGATATACTCATTTTCGTATTGTCGCGCAAAACATCAGAATCTGTTTAACACCGTCACATATTTTTAAAACACAGTTTGAGTTGATTTCCGTCGGGTTTTAGGTTTCTAAGATTATTAGAAAATTGTAGGTATTTCGGAGTATATATCTAAACAACTAAGGTTCGCACGATTTGGACTCCTGAAGCTCAAGTTACGATCATTTTAATATCATCATTTACAACAGAAATTCTAATTTCTGGACAGTAACTATATATTGTATTGCAAACCCTATATCGGGTTGTTTCATGCATTTATAAGTAATATAGTATACAGAAAATTATAATTCTATCAATTGTGCATCTACACATCTAATCTTTGTCATGAACAAATATTGGGAGTTCGACTTAAGTCCTATTTAAAAACAGTGTGCGAGTCAGGATAGATTTTGTCTAGATTCGTCACTAAATATTGTAACATAGTTTTCTATATTTTATATCAATTTTCAGGAAAATCTTATAACTAATAAAATCTAGATCTTTCAATCTAAATATCTAAAATATCTAAAAACACTTAATTTGGATCACCAATGAAAGAATTATGGCTTCTCGAAAAAGACCCTTAAAAGCAGTTTTCTGGTTTTAAAAAAACAACGACTAAAAACTACATAACTCTTAAACCGTAATTCGATCCAATCTAAAAAATTTATTGTAAATCTGAATTCTATTTAGTATTTACCCTAATTTTCTTAGGATTTTCAGAGATGAGATTTAATTTCTAAAAATTATTTTAAAAATAAAGGTATTTGGGATCGTATTTAAAAACGCTAAAACCATGGTATTAATCTGCAACTTTGATTTTTTTATACTTGCTAACATTCTAATTTAGAATGTACAAGAGAAAATATACCAAAAATTCTATAAAAATCATATCACAAATTGTTGTATATCATCAATATTTTAATCACGCGATCGGGTTATAAAAGAAATACATACGAATTTTCATGAAACTGCCATAAAAACCTTTCACATATATTATTTTTAAATTCCACTGAGATACTACTTACAACATTACTTTCATTTAAACGAATGATGTTAGTATAAAACAATTACTATAGACTATGCATAAATACCACAAGTATCCAAGCATAACATGTAGAATACATAGTCAATTATTCATGTTCATATTTTATATAACTAATTTCTTTTACTAAAAATCAAACAAATGTTAATCTAGACAAATGGAGGAAACAAGATAAAGAGAGCAGGGATAAGAGAAAAAGAGGGACTTTCAAACATAAGCCGGTATTGTCACTGGGCTTGTTTATCCGCCGATAGCCTCACATTACTAGCGAGGCTTTCTTGAAAGTTTCTTCGTATTCTTATTCGAGAACTCTAGATGAAGAGGGTGAAGGAAATTGAATAATATTTCGTGAGGAAGAAAGAAAGGAAAAGAGTTGTTCTTCTTTCTAATCTTGTAAGAGAAAGAAGAATAAAAAGGTAAAATGTATATATAAAAGAATTATGTCATATTAATTCAGATTATTATGAGTTCATAATTGGAGTTAAGGAGATAATGAAAGGGTGTCAATTCATTTGGAAGTTAAAGAAAATGAAAGGTCTCATTTATAGGTTATGAGAGAGTTTTAAAAAATAGATAAAAATAATTACAAGACCCAAGATTCAAACATGTGGCATGTGGAGTAACAATGCAATGACTTAACCAATAGGCTACAAAGCTATTATTAAATAAAATTAAATAGAAATAAATATATGCAGAGTTTCAAAGAAGAATAATTTTAAAATTAAACAAAATAAATCATTTTCTTAACTAATTTTTTTCCTTTCAAACAAAACAAATTCTCTTTCCAAAACTTTCCTTTCAACACAAAATAGAATAAATTCTTTATATTACAGAGATCAAACTAAATCTTTTAAAAAAAATCTTTCAAAGCCTTTTCTTTTTATAAAACTTTTCATTTCGAAATAAGTATATTTTTATTTATTAAAAATCATTATAGTAAAAATAGGGTCGTTACAGGTCTTGGATCCTTACAACAAATGTTATCAGAGTGTCAAGTTCACGTTTTAGAGTCGATTGGGAAGACGACGTATACAAATTACGAGATCGAAAATTTCGATGGACGCAATAAATTCAGTCTATGGAGATTGAAGATGACGATGCTGCTGAAACAATAAGATGTGCACAAGATTGTCTTTGCGAAAGTGTTGGGGCTTCACGCGCCCGCGCCTAAGCGTTTTGAAAACAAAAGGTTTTAGAAATTAGGCGCACACAAGCTCGGTCTCATTTTAAAATTTATAAACCGCAAATACACGGTGCGTTGTTACTAGCCGGCAAGTATGAGTCGATCTACAGGGAATTGGTGATTAAGGGTTTTTATGTCAAGTTCAAAAAGAAAAGAATTGGTTTTGAATTAGGTTTATCACAAAAATAAGAAAATACGAAATAAAGAAAAGAAGGTGGTCGTGGCTCCGGTTCAGATGATTGAATCGTGGTGAAGTCTTTGCCTTTCTCTTGATCAATGAACATTCCTTCCTCTTGTTAGAATCTAAATTGAAGCATGGCTTATCAAGAGATGCTCGAGCATAAACCATTAAGACTATGAGATCACAACGCGGGGAATGAACAGGTCCGTTACATCCTCACTTACCATTTGTATGTCCAAACATGTAGTATCGAAGCACATTGTTCCCGCCAAAAAATTTCTGCGCAAAAGAGCCCAAGGTATCAAATGGCAGCGATACGTTTAAGAAAATGTGAATCAGTATTTTTCGGGCTGCATTTTGACAAACTCTCGAATAAGAAACAGCTAAATTATGATGTTATTGAAAGTGTCTCGAAAAATCCTTCGATTTGATATATTATGGGCTTCATAATTCATCCGGGATCATAAGTTATGAGGCATCACGTGCAGACAAGTGACCGGGCATCACGTACAGACACGTGACCATTTACAGGCAAAGCCTGTAGGCACTGAATAAAATAAATAATTGGAAATAATTAATTAGTGGGGTCATGTGAAAACACGTGATAGGCGTTTAAACCCACTGAAAAGAATTAAAAGTATAATAAAATAACAAGGAAAAACCCCAATGGGGCGTCACGTGCCAACACGTAACCAAGGGTCACGTGCTGACACGTGATAATTCCTGAGTTCTTTAAAAAAATAGAATTAAATTCTGGTCAAATGCTTAATCAGGGGGTCACGTGCCAATACGTGATGGGTTCCTAAAGATATATGAATTAATAGAATTAAATTCTAATTAAGAGGGAATCAAAAATCCTAATTGGAAAAATATTTCTCTAAATCTTTCCAACCAAAAAAGATTATGCTCTGTAAAGTGGAGCATCGTTGGATTAAAAATCCAATGGTGATTAAAAATCACCAATTTATGGAAAGATTTTATACAAAGAAAGATTTCCCTAAAATTCATCAGGAATAACAGATAAAAAATCTTTTGGATAAAAATCCATTGGTGAATAAAATTCACTGTGTGGTCTAAAGGATCATATTAGTTATGAAAACAAATAAAATCTTTCAATGAAAGATTTACAAAACAAATTGATTCTTTTCCTTCTCCTATAAATAGGAGCCAAATGGAGAATTTTGGAGATATAGAATTTTGGGATCTTGAAATTTTCTAAAAGCAAATAGCAGAGAGAAAAGAAAGGAGAATTTAATTCTCAAGAAAGAAAGCCTGGGTGAGAAAAGGAAAAATGATCAAAACTTCAAAAAAAGAGAATTTAATTCTCAATCTAAGAGTTTAACTCTTCTGCAAAAAGAACTTAGTTTTTCCTTTGGTTGAGGATCTGCAGAAGCAAATCTCCCTATAGGTTGAGAATTTAATTCTCATCGGCTTGAGATTCTGCCATGCAGATCCAAAACTTAGAGTGAGAATTGAGTTTAGAGAATTTAATTCTCCTAAATTCACAGGAATTTAATTCCTCCAAGATGAAATTAGGGTTTAACCCTATATGAAAATTTAATTCTCTCAAACTCACAGGAATTCAATTCCTTTAAGATAAAACTAGGGTTTAACCTTATATGAGAATCTAATTCTCCTAAAATTATAGGAATTTAATTCCTTCAAGATGGACAAAACTACGGTTTAACCCTAATTAAGAATTTAATTCTCTCAAATTCACAGGAATTTAATTCCTCCTAAATGAAATTAGGGTTTAACCCTACATAAGAATTTAATTCTTTCACATAGGAATTTAATTCCTCTAAAGAAACCATAATCAAGGTTTAACCTTATAAAGAATTTAATTCTTAAAGAAATAAAGAGACTTGAAAGATCTCCATGCATGCAAAAGACTGAGATCACGTGTCCCCACGTGACCCTTGAAAAGATCCCCCAAAATGAGAAGGAATTAGCTTTGAGGCAACGCCTCACGTGCTCCCACGTGACCTCCAAAACAATGAGAATAAAAGTAAAGGCAGATTCTAATTTGGGCGCCCTCACGTGTTACCACGTGACCCATTAATAAGTGCTTTAATAATCAACGCACAAATCTCCATCACGTGCCAACACGTGATGGTCAAAAAATTAAAAGTGTTTAACACTTTTTTGCAGAACAAAGTGAGGAGATCTGGCCCCACCTTTGGGCGCCCTCACGTGTCCCCACGTGACCCCTTTTTCTTTAGTGTTTAACACTAATTCGAGAGCTTTATTTCCAGTGTTTAACACTGATTGTCTTCTAGTGTTTAACACTAATTTGAGAATCTTATTTCTAGTGTTTAACACTGTTATCTTCTAATGTTTAACACTAATTTGAGAGCTTTATTTCCAGTGTTTAACATTGCTGTTCCCTAGTGTTTAACACTACTTTTAGCCAAATTGGCTAATTTTCCAGAGTCAAAAGTCTCTCCTTCAACTGAATCTCAAAATTGAGTAGAAACTCAGAGCTATAATGTTTAATGCTCAGTCAAAGACCAAAATGATAACAAAGCCCTCAAACTCTTGTTTAGCATTGCTAAATGATGAAGGGCTGAACCTAAACAAATGATTAATGGTCCAACAAAGGACTAATATTTCAAACTTAATTGCACTTAGCCCAAGTTGGCCATAAGTCCTCAATTCAGACTCAACTGAGCCAATGTGCTCATAATATAATTAATTGATCTTAGTTCCAAATTGGGCTACAGATCACTTAATCCACTTTGGTTTGAGGATACATCTCTTCACTCCTTTGATATTTGTCGTTGTAATCCTTCAACGTCTTCAGAGAGATGATGGGTCCCGACAACCACACATTTCACGGACTGTGGGGTCCTTAAACTCATAGACTATGATGTCCTTAACCTCGACCGCGATGTCTTTAAACTAACATTGGACTATGGGGTCCTTAAACCCATGGACTATGATGTCCTTAACCTCGACCGTGATGTCCTTAAACTAACATTGGACTGTGGGGTCCTTAAACCCATGGACTATGATGTCCTTAACCTCGATCGTGATGTCTTTAAACTAACATTGGACTGTGGGGTCCTTAAACCCATGGACTATGATATCCTTAACCTCGACCGTGATGTCTTTAAACTAACATTGGACTGTGGAGTCCTTAAACTCACGGACTATGATGTCCTGAACCTCGACCATGATGTCTTTAAACTAACATTGGACTGTGGGGTCCTTAAACCCATGGACTATGATGTCTTTAATCTCTACCGTGATATCTTTAAACTAACATTGGACTGTGGGGTACTTAAACTCATGGACTATGATGTCCTTAATCTCGACCGTGATGTCTTTAAACTAACATTGGACTGTGGGGTCTTTACACTCACGGATTATGATGTTCTTAACCTCGACCGTGATGTCTTTAATCTAACATTGGACTGTGGGGTCCTTAAACCCATGGACTATGATGTCCTTAACCTCGACTGCGATGTCTTTAAACTAACAACGGACCGACATGTCCTTAAACTACCAATGGACCGTAATGTCCTTAAACTAATCGACCGCAATGTCCCTAAACTAAACAATAGAGTCCAAATGCTCTTTTGTAGGATCTAAACGATACCGTTAAGTTAATCTTATTCTAAAATTAGACTAACGTATCCTTAACTAACATTTAAGTTGATCTTAGTCTCAAATGAGGCTAACATATCCTTAAACCCAAACCCCCCTAACCCAAATCTAAAAAAGATACGGATTTGTACTAGTCCACGCCCTACGGGCGACAACATAAATTAGTCTCCGTATACAATCCACGGGCAACCAAACACAAAAACAAACACCCACAACACGAAGTGACCATATGGAGAAGGAGAAAGTTGTTACCGCGATGCGGTAGCGTAATTAACTGCAGGGGCTTGCGCCTGCAGGGAAGAGCGTCCCCACAATCAAAAACCCCTTAGATGAGGGGGAATCTGACGAAGTTTGCTATCTCGGCCGCATCCGTTTAAACCTTCGATATATGGTGCCATAAATCAACTTGGCATTTTCGGAGAGCTGGACAGATAGCACCAATTAGCATCTTCCCCGAATTTCAGGCAAGTCGGACCTATGCGGTCGCGTCTCTGTGATTCGGAGGGGAACAGATTCTGGTACGCCCGTTGGGACCTTTTCCTCTTTCCACTCCACACTTCGTGTGTCTTGTTCGCGAATGAATTGCGGTTTTCTAATGGTTGTCTTTAGGTTCGAGGTACTAAGATTTAGCGTTTTGCTTGGTGCGGAAAGCGAAGGATCAATGGTGTCCACTTGTGCAAAGTGTTCCAACTGCAATTGCAACCCACGCTCCGCCTCATTTGGAGGCATAGCTTACGGGCCCCAAGCGGCTTCCCTGTTCACGATGCCGGTGGAACAGATCACTCAGGCCACCACTGGATTGTTTTTCGGGACCATGCTCCCACTGATGAGTTTCAGCGCCCCTATGCCAGCACCGGAAGCTCCCAAGAAGTCGGTCTTTGATCGGCTTGCAATTACTGCGGCCCCTCTCAACGGGTCGTCCAGCTCCAGCGCCTCGGTCTTCGCCAGATTGGGCCAAAGTTCCTGTGGGCCTAAGATGAAGCCTGTAATTCAAGAAAAGATTATTTCGGAAAGAGTGACCAACCCTGCTCCCGAAGTGGTCAAGGCGGCTTCCCCTGCCAAGGGGTCGGTCTTTACAAGACTGACTGTTCCGGCTCCCGCTCGGGCTCCCCATTCCTGCTCAAAAGTCTGTCTTCAACAGATTGGATACTGCTGCTCAACGGACGTCAGTCTTCAAGAGGCTGGCACCGGCGACGCCTCACCTGAACATGAGACATGACGAAGCCATCCCCATCACCAAACCAACACCATTGACTCGACGCGCTCGACGTCGCCACTGACGCCGAGTAAGGAAGGCTGGGGCAACTCCCCCTCTGGGCTAACTCCACCAGCTCCAACGGTGGAAGTCAATGCTGCTGTTCCAACTGGGAACAATTTTGAATTGCTGAATAAGGTGTGCAAGAACTCTTCTACCGCCGTACTGAAGAGATCTCCTCCACTGGTAGAGACTGTCACAGAAATGAAGCCGGAGCAGTCCCCTCTACGGCTGTCCTTTAAAGTTTACAAAGTCTGGCGTCAAGTCCAAAACTTGGTTGTTGATCAAGACTACCCCCGCCAACAAGAAAAGATGAAGGTTCGGCTGGAAGAGAACCGCCCTGTTAAGCTACAGAAGGAGACAGCTACTTAGGTGCCCATTACAACGGCCCCCTCAACTTCGATCGCCCATAAGAGGAGAAGGCCGGAGAAAATCCCCGTGTCTGTGACAAATGTCAAGGGCAATGTACTTAAATGCCCCAAGTCTGGGGGCATGGTGGTACATACCGTCTATATGGCGTCCGGAAAAGAGGATAGCTGTATCTCCACAGGTTATCGACCGCTTACGCGATCCATGACAAAAGCCCAAGAACAGCAACAGACGCTTCAAGAAATGCTAACAGCTATGGCCGCACTTACGGGACCGAAAACAAGCCCGGAAACATCCTCGGAGCAGCGCCGTGAGCAGGAAACTGATGCTGAATTCCTTCGGAGAATGCTTGAGAAGAAGGATAAAGAGGCCGCGGAACAAGCGGCCAATATAAAACAAATGTCCCTTCTATTCCAAGATATGGTGGGCATGATGATTCAGCCGGACCCTCCAGCCGAAGACCCTCCAGTAATAATTGAAGATGATAGAGGAGAGATATCAAACCCTCTTCCGGCTTATTCAGCAGCCAAGGAGGAGACCATCTCAAAAGCTGCCCTGGATGATTAAATCACTCAGCAGATACGAGTTCATCAAGCGAGCGAAGTGGCCGGGCAAATTGTTAAAACTGGACGACCCTACCCGGGCTGGTATGATCAAATCAAGTACCCGCCAGGATACACGATTCCTAAATTCCATGTGTACAAGGGGACAGGCAATCCCCATCAACATGTCGCTCGGTTCAGGGCTCTCTGCGGCAACACTGGAGGAGATGCTAAGCTACTGCTTCGCCAATTTGTTGGCAGTTTGGTGGAAACGGTTTTTGAGTGGTATTCGGAGCTTCCCAACGACTCCGTCAAAACTTTTACAGAGATGGAGCTGTTGTTTACACAGAGATTCGCAAGCGCTAGCGAGCGCACCCCAATAACAGCATTGATCAATGCCAGGGTGAAGCCAGGTGAAACGTGGGTGCAATACGTAATACGATGGCGAAATTTATAGTCGAAGTGCGAACAACGCATAGAAGAAGCGCCTGCGGCAGGCATGTTCGTAAGGACCCTTGACCCTCAAGCGACCATTTCACAATTCATGATGTTCTTCAAGCCAACCACCTTCCAGGCCTTGATTGACAAGCTGGCCCAAATGGACCAGATGGGCCATAGACCTTCCTCTTCAAAGAAGGTGCCTTGGAATGAAAAGGGCAAAGGGAAAGCAACCTTCGTCGCTGTTCCCCTCCGAAAGACGCAGCGGAGATGCGACGGACGTCTCTCCTGAAATTCGGGGCAGATGTTAATTGGTGCTATCCGTCCACCTCTCCGAAGATGCCAAGTTGATTTATGGCACCATGTATCGAAGGTTTAAACGGATGCGGCCGATGTAGTAGACTTCATCAGATTCCCCCTCGTTTGAGGGGGTTTTGATTGTGGGGACGCTCTTCTCTGCAGGCGCAAGCCCCTGCAGTTAATTACGGTACCGCATCGCGGTAACAACTTTCTCCTTTTCTAGATGGTCACTTCATATCGTGGGTGTTTGTTTTGTGTTTGGTTGCCCGTGGATTGTATAAGGAGACTAAGTTGTGTTGTCGCCCGTAGGGCGTGGACTAGTCCAAATCCGTATCTTTCTTAGATTTGGGTTTGGGGGTTTAGGTTTATGGATACGTTAGCCTCATTTGAGACTAAGATCAACTTAAACGTTTGTTAAGGTTACGTTAGTCTAATTTTAGACTAAGATCAACTTAACGGGATCGTTTAGATCCGACAAGAGATCAATCGGGCTCTATTGTCTAGTTTAGTGATATTGCGGTCGATAATTAGTTTAAGGATATTACGGTCCATTGGTAGTTTAAGAACATCTCGGTCTAATGTTAGTTTAAAGACATCGCGGTCGAGATTAAGGACATCATAGTCCATGGGTTTAAGGAACCCACAGTCCAATGTTAGTTTAAAGACGTCATGGTCGAGGTTAAGGACATCATAGTCCATGAGTTTAAGGACCCCACGGTCCATTGTTAGTTTTAAGACATCACGGTCGAGGTTAAGGACATCATAGTCCATGAGTTTAAGGACCCCACAGTCCAATGTTAGTTTTAAGACATCACGGTCGAGGTTAAGGACATCATAGTCCATGAGTTTAAGGACCTCACAGTCCGATATTAGTTTTAAGAAATCACGGTCGAGATTAAGGACATCATAGTCCATAGGTTTAGGGACCCCACAGTCCGATGTTAGTTTTAAGACATCACGGTCGAGGTTAAGGACATCATAGTCCATGAGTTTAAGGACCCCACAGTCCGTTGTAATGTGTGATTGTCGGGACCCGTCACCTCTTTGAAGACGTTGAGGAATTATAACGACAAATATCAAAGGAGTGAAGAGATGTACCCTTGAACCAAGGTGAGTTGGTTGAAAGAGCAGATGTGCTCAATTCAAGATAAGTTGAGGAATTATGGCCAGAATTGGGCTAAGTCCAATTAAAAATATTTAACATTTTATTTTTATTCTGGCTATTAAGCCTTTATTTGAGCTCAGCCCTTTTAATAATGCTAGGCATTGGGCTGTGACATTTTTTGTCTTATATTGAATGCATAGCATTCATCAGAACAAAGTATGTTCTGACAACGCGCCACATGGCGCACCAGGCGCTTTGCGCCAATTAAAGAGCGCATTGCGCTTCTGTCAGGTAGCGCACACGAAGATGACACGTGTCGCGCTTAGCGCTAAGCGCTAGTTTGTTAGCGCATTGCGCTTTTAATTTATGAGCGTGCTGCGCTAGTTTATGGGTGCGCCAGTGAGTGACACGTGGCGCGCTTGGCGCTGAGCGCCAACCCAAGAGCGCAATGCACTGTTTTCAGGAGCGCAACGCCCACGTCATGTCTATGGTTGACATGTGGCATGTTTTGGCGCTGTGCGCCGGTCCAAGGAGCGCAAGGGCGCAGTTCATGAGTGCAAGGCACTGTCTAAAAGCGCAAAGCGCATTTTGATCAATTTTAAGATCAAAGAACAAATTTATTATCTTCAAATGAGGCTTTGCCTCAAGATCCAAGAATAAAAGTTCTTGTTTTTATAAAGGCTCTGCCTTTATAGATCAAAGCTCTGTCAATGAAGTAAAGTACTTCTTTTGTTTATTATTTTTTTATGATTAGATCTTTTGATCTTTTCTTTTTAATCAAAGACCTTGGTCTTTTTATAGATCTAAAATCTTTTTAGAAGATATTTCTTCTTTTTATGAGATGTTTCATCTCTGTTGTTCAAGAATTAATTCTTTACCTGGAAGAAATGATCTTCTTTTGCTAAAGGCCTGCCTTTCTTTTTCTTTGAGTTTCTCAAACTTTGCAGAGGGTTTTTTCTATATGAGACTTGAAGTCTTAGGGCCTTTATATAGGACCAATTGATTTGTTAAATCGGTTAAAGAGATCTTTCTCTGATTGATTTGGGAATATTTCCCACCGTTGGATCTTTGATCCTAGGGCTTCTGTTTTACAGAAGACAATCTTCTTGGTTTTTAACAAGATTGAGAAAATCTTTCCATAACAGAATTTATTCTGTCTTTTGGTAATTTTTATTTACCATTGGATCATTAATTCAACGGTGCTCTGATTTACAGAGCACAATCTTGTCATTTGGAAAGATTTTGAGGAATCTTTCCTTAACAGAATTTAATTCTGATTAATTAATGATTTATCATTATTATTAGATCTTTGATCTGACGATTGGGGAGCTTTTAGGTTCCAGCGCTAGCGCACCCGTGCTTTGCACGTGGTGCGCTGCTTAAAAGGCAGCGCACATTGCGCTAGCGCACACGTGTATGACACGTGGTGCGCTGCTTAGAGCGCAGCGCACCTAGCGCTAGCGTACACGTGCTTTGCACGTGGTGTGCTACGACAGAGTACTTTACGCTAGCGCACACGTGTATGACACGTGGTGCGCTGCTTAGAGCGCAGCGTACTTAGCGCTAACGCACACGTGCTTTGCACATGGTACGCTACGACAGAGTCTTTGACTCTCAGCACTGAGACATTTACATTCTTTTCATGTGGAGTTTTTCCCTTTATTTTATATATATATATATATATTATTTTATTATTATTATTATTATTTATTTTATTATTTTTTATTGTTATTATTATTATTGTTATTATTATTATTATTATTATTATTTTTTTTTATAAGGGAGCAGGCTGTGAGCCAAAATTTTGGCGAGAACAAATGCCCCCCACTACTTTGCCGACGTAAGTACGTACGTGGGTGAAGTAGTGCAGAGTTATGCATGACCACAGAATTGAGGGCTTAGGAGACAAGTTTAGAGTCCTTATAGCCTAAGACTTTCTTCGTCTTCATGAGCCGTAAGGGTCTCAAGAAGGTTTTTCTCCCTACGAGTCGAGAGGATCTCGTAGGTGCAAACTCTCCCTAGAAATCGTGAGGGTTTCTAAGTGTTCATTACCTCCGTGAGTCGTAAGGATCTCACTCGGGTATTTTTTCTTACGAATCGTGAGGATCCGTAAGTAGCTTCTTCACTTCAGCGGCAAATGTGGCCCTTAGATGGCAGATGACATTTCATCCTGAACTCTTTATAAGGTAGCGATGGCTTAGGAGACAGGTTCAGATCTACCGCCTAAGACTTTTCAATTTTATGAGCCGTAAGGGTCTCATAAAGATTTTTTTCTCCCTACGAGTCGAGAGGATCTCATAGGTGTATTTTCTCCTTAGGGATCGTGAGGATTCCTAAGTGTGTTTTCTCTTGAGAGTCGTAAGGATCTCACAAGAGAATTTTCTTCCTTACAAGTCGAGAGGACTCGTAAGTGACTGATGAGTTGACCTACTCCCGAGTCAAAGCACTGTTTCAACAGGGAGGTCGAGGGTTGACTTTGGGTTGTCTGTGCACCGTCGAGTCATGGAACTGGGAACTTTGCCGCGGCTCCGCTTTGCTGATGTTGTATATTTCGGCAGAGACACTGATTTCTCTGCGGGTCGGCGCGAATCGAGATGTTCTCGTCAAGGACGCTGATTTCTCTGAATTGAAGGATTTACCAAGGACACCGATTTCCTTGGGTTGAGACGAATCGAGGTATTCCTGCAAAGACACTGATTTCCTTGGGGGTCTACGCGAATCGAAGTGCTCTCGTCAAGGACGCTGATTTCCCTAAATCGAGGAGGTTGCCAAGGACACTGATTTCCATGGATCAGGGAGGTTGCCAAGGACACTGATTCCCTCGGGTTGAGACAAATCGATGTATTCCTGTAAAGACGCTGATTTCTCTGCGGGTCGACGCGAATCGAAGTGCTCTCATCAAGGATGCTGATTTCCCTGAATCGAGGAGGTTGCCAAGGACACTGATTTCCTCGGGTTGAGACGAATCGAGGTATTCCTGCAAAGACACTGATTTCCTTGCGGGTCGACGTGAATCGAAGTGCTCTCGTCAAGGACGCTGATTTCCCTGAATCGAGGAGGTTGCCAAGGAAACTAATTTCCTCGGGTTGAGACGAATCGATGTATTCCTGCAAAGACGCCGATTTCTCTGTGGGTCGACTCGAATCGAAGTGCTCTCGTCAAGGATGCTGATTTCCCTAAATCAAGGAGGTTGCCAAGGACACTGATTTCCTCGGGTTGAGACGAATCGAGGTATTCCTGCAAAGACACTGATTTCCTTGCGGGTCGACGCGAATCGAAGTGCTCTCGTCAAGGACGCTGATTTCCCTGAATCGAGGAGGTTGCCAAGGACACTGGTTTCCTCGGGTTGAGACGAATCGATGTATTCATGTAAAGATGCTGATTTCTCTGCGGGTCGATGCGAATCTAGATGCTCTCGTCAAGGACGCTGATTTCCCTGAATCGAGGTTTTGCCAAGGACACTGATTTCCCTAGAGTTGAGACGAATCGAGGTATTCCTGCAAAGACACTGATTTCCTCTGCGGGTCGACGCGAATCGAAGTGCTCTCGTCAAGGACGCTGATTTCCTTGAATCGAGGAGGTTGCCAAGGAAAATGATTTCCTCTGGTTGAGACGAATCGATGTATTTCTGCAAAGACACTGATTTCTCTGCGGGTCGACGCGAATCGAAGTGCTCTCGTCAAGGACGCTGATTTCCCTGAATCGAGGAGGTTGCCAAGGACACTGATTTCCCTGGAGTTGAGACGAATCGAGGTATTCCTGCAAAGACATTGATTTCCTCTGCGGGTCGACGCGAATCGAAGTGCTCTCGTCAAGGACGCTGATTTCCCTGAATCGAGGAGGTTGCCAAGGACACTGATTTCCTTGGGTTGAGACGAATCGATGTATTTCTGCAAAGACACTGATTTCTCTGTGGGTCGACGCGAATCGAAGTGCTCTCGTCAAGGACGCTGATTTCCCTGAATCGAGGAGGTTGCCAAGGACACTGATTTCCTCGGGTTGAGACGAATTGAGGTATTCCTGCAAAGATGCTGATTTCTCTGCGGGTCGATGCGAATCGAGATGCTCTCGTCAAGGACGTTGATTTCCCTGAATCGAGGAGGTTGCCAAGGACACCGATTTCCTCGGAGTTGAAACGAATCGGGGTATTCCTGTAAAGACACTGATTTCCTTGCGGGTCGACACGAATCAAGGTGCTCTCGTCAAGGACGCTGATTTCCCCGAATCGAGGTTTTTGCCAAGGACACTGATTTCCCTGGAGTTCGGTTAACTTGTTTCCGAGACGGAGCGTTGATCCGGTGGGGAGGTCATTGGTTGACTCTAAGTTGTTTGTGGACCGCAGAGTCTTGGAACTAGGGACTTTGCCATGGCTCCGCTTTGTTAACGTTGCATCCAAATCCTGCTGGAACGAGGAGGAATGCTATTGTTGGTCTCCGGGCTGTAGATGTGGCCGTCGAGACTTGGAACTAAGGACTTTGCGATGGCTCCGATTGGTGATGTCTCGTCTGAATCCTGCTGGAATGAGGAGGAACGCCGTTGTGGGTCTCCAGGCTGTAGATGTGGCTGTCGAGATTTGGCTCTCTATCTGATAGAGCCTGGTGGGATGATATGGTTCCCTTTTTGTTTGTGCCCCTGGATTGTATACAGGGATTGATGTGATCTCACCTGTAGAGCAAAAAGTTTCATTCTTTCGTTTTTTTATTTCCGTGATGCTATATCATTTCAGCTTTTTATATCGCGAAAATCACGATTGCCCAATCATTTCGGCTATTTTTCGCGGTGCCCAATCATTTCGGCTATTTGTTTTATTTTTACTCGCTGCTTTTTATTGCGAGTTGCCCAATCATTTTGGCTGTTTTGCATACATTTTTACTTGCTGATTTCGTTGCAAGTTGCCCCATCATTTCGGTTATTTCGTATGTATGTGTGGCTCGCTAGCTTCTTGTTGCAAGCTTGGAATTAGATTTCGGCATCAGCACCGCTATAACTGGGATATTGCCAGGAGCGAATCATCATTTGCCTCTGTCGATGTCGAACAAAGATTTCTTAGCGATCAGGGTTAGGATCCTGTCTACTAAGGCTTTTGACTTCATGAGCCGTAAGGGTCTCACAAAGGTTTTTCTCCCTACGAGTCGTGAGGATCTCGTAAGTGCGTTTTCTCCTTAGGAATCGTGAGGACTCCTATGTGTATGGCTTCTCTTAAATCGTAAGGATCTTACAAGAGAGTTTTCTCCTCAGAAGTCGAGGGGACTTACAAGGGTTGTTCACCATGCAGACATATCCCTAGTCACGGATGGGACTTTGTTAGGGAAATGTTTATTCACGCCCGTGGATTGTATACAAGGGTCAGCATTGAGCCACTTGTAAGGCAGTATTAGAGGCATGGGGGCTGCTTAAGAACAGGTTCAGATCCCTGTAGCTTAAGACTTTTGAATCTTATGAGCCATGAGGGTCCCATAAGAGGGTTCTCCTTACGAGTCGTGAGGATCTCGCAAGTGTAATTTCTCCTTAGGAATCGTAGGGATCCCTAGGTGTGTTGCTCCCTTGTGAGTCGTAAGGATCTCACACGGGTGGTTTCTCCTTACAAAGTCGAGAGGATCTTGCAAGTGTCTTTTAATGAGATTGTGCCCTTTCGGGTTTTCACAAAACTCATCGGTAGCCCTGCTATTTTTACTCATGGTGCCCTTTCGGGTTTTCATCCGTGCCCATTTTGCTTATGGACATACCGTTTTCTTTTTTCTCTTTTTTTTATTCTTTATTTTTGTATCAGATTTGGGATGCTGCAATCCATCGTAGTTTATCGATATCTCGATCAACGGCCAGTTTTAGGACATAGTGGTCCGTTGTTAGTTTAAAGACGTTTCGGTCCGTTGTTAGTTTAAAGACGTTTCGGTCCGTCGTTAATTTAGGGACACTGCGGTCCATCGTTAGTTTAGGGACGTTTCGGTCCACTGTAGCTTTGAGGCGAAGTTTCGCCAGATGCTTTATAAACAAGTAGGTTTCTCCTTGATAGACCTTGTCACATAATCCAAGGGTTTTGGCACTGCTCCTGCCCCCAGCTCTTCTACGCTATCTCCTAACGCTGAGTGAGCTTCTTTGTTACTTAACGATAAATGAGCGATCATGTGGCAACTTGCCACATAATCTTTGGATTGTTCTGATAAGTCGTCTCCCTCATCATTGTCGTTATCTTCATTCTCAAGGATGTGACTGAGGAACTCTTGAAGCGTGACTGGGGTTCGCGCCCTTTGGTTGTATTCTTTCAGCGCGTCAATATGCTTTTGCAGATCCATGCGCTTGTCGTTAGACAGCGCGGGCTTTTTGGTCTTCTTCTTTTTTTTCGAAGACTGTGACGGCTGGGCCCGAATGTTTTGTCCACCATCACTATTAATTCCTAATGTTGGATGTGGTTCCAGCATCTCCTCGATGATCTCCGGCTCTAGCGGGCTTTTCCACCTGGTTGCTGGACACGTTTGAAGATCTTTCGGCATTCTTTTAGTTTTTGCCGAAAGAACAACTTCCCATGGAGCTTCCTCTATGAATGAGCACGATGCCCCCGGCATGTCCATCTTTTTCTGAGCATGTGGTTGTGGCGGGTTCACCATCCAATTTTCAGAAAACGGGAACTTGCCTTACTGGTATTGGTCTTCAACCCAATTTTTGAAGACGTAGCAATCTTCGAGTGGATGGCCTAATACTCGATGGTAAGGGTAGTAATTGGGATCGTTGACGTCATTCGGTTGCGGTGGGTATCTCGACTCCGGTAGAGTGATGAGCCCATTGCGCACTGCCAGTTCAAACGGTCTCCTTGTTTTATCTCGGGGAAACGAGTAAGGACGCTTCATTTTCTCATTATAATAGCGTCGTCTCTCTTCCAGTTGATCCGCTAGTTTTGGGGCACTGGGCTGCTGTTGGGTGTTCGCAACGAAGATCGCCTTCCTTTTACCCTTTTCGTTCCGCGGTTCCGGCTTCGGGGGAGATGGTCTATGACCCATCTGGTCCATCTGGGCCAGCTTGTCGATTAGAGCCTGGAACGTGGTCGGTTTGAAGAACATCATGAACTGTGAAATAGTTGCATGAGGGTCTAGGGTGCCCACGAACATGCCCACCGCTGATGCTTCTTCGATGCGCTGTTCGCACTTCGACCACAGGTTCCGCCATCGAATTGCGTACTGAACCCATGTCTCGCCTGGCTTCACCCTGGCATTGATCAATGCTGTTATCGGGGTGCGTTCACTGGCACTCGCGAATCGCTAGGTAAACAATAACTCCATTTCTACGAAAGTATTGACGGAGTCGTTTGGAAGTTCGGAGTACCACTCAAATGCCGTCTCCGACAAGCTGCCGACGAATTGACGGAGCAAAAGCTTATCATCGCCACCGGTGTTGCCGCAAAGAGCTCTGAACTGAGCAACATGTTGATGGGGATTGCCCGTCCCCTTATACACATAGAATTTCGGGATCGTGTAGCCTGGCGGGTACTTTATCTGATCATACTAGCCTGGATACGGTCGCCCAGTTCTAATAATCTGCCCAGCCGCTTCATTTGCCTGGTGAGCTTTTATCTGCTGAGCGATATAGTCATCCAGGGCGGTCTTGGAAATTGTTTCCTCCTTGGCTGCTGAAAGAGCCGGCAGAGGGTTTGATGTTTCTCCTCTATCATCTTCAATTATTACTGGAGGATCTTCGGCTGGGGGATCTGGCTGGATCATCATGCCCACTATATCTTGGAATAGAAGGGCTATTTGCTTTATATTGGCCGCTTGCTCCGCGGCCTCTTTGTCCTTCTTTTCAAGCATTCTCCGAAGGAACTCGGCATCAGTTTCCTGCTCGTGGCGTTGTTCTGAGGATGCCTCTGGGCTTGCTTTCGGTCTTGCGAGCGCAGCTATAGCAGTCATCATCTCCTGAAGCTTCTGCTGCTGCTCTTGGGCTTTTGTCACGGATCGCGTAAGCGGTCGATGAGCTGTGGAGATACGACTATCCTCTTTTCCGGATGCCATATAGACGGTATGCACCACCATTCCCCTAGACTTAGGGCGTTTCGGCTCAGTGCCTTTGACATTTGTCACAGGCATAGGGATTTTCTCCAGCCTTCTCCTCTTATGGGTGGTCGAAGTTGAGGGGGCCGTTGCAGTGGGCACCCAGGTAGCCGTTGTCTTTTGTGGCTTATCAGGACGGTTTTCTTCCTGTCGGACCTTCAGCTTCTTCTGTTGGCGGGAGAAATTTGGATCAATCACCGAGTCTTGGACTTGACGCCAGACCTTGTAGATTTTAGAGGATAGCCGTTGAGGGGGCTGTTCCAGGTTTACTTCTGTGACAGTCTCCACTGGCGGCGGAGATCTTTTCAGCACGGCGGTAGGAGAATTCCTGCGCACCTTATTCAGCAATTCGAAGCTGTTCCCGGTTGGAACAGCAACATTAATTTCCACCGTTGGAGCTGGTGGAGTTTGCCCAAAAGGGGAGTTGCCCCCAGCCTTTCTTACTCGGTGCCAGTGGCGACGTCGAGCATGTCGAGCCGTTGGTGTTGGTTCAGTGATGGGGACGGCTTTGTCTTGCCCCCTGTCCAGATGAGGCGCCGCTGGTGCTAGCCTCTTGAAGACTGGCGTCTTTTGAGTAGCGGTATCCAATCTGTCAAAGACAGACCTTCGAGCAGGAACGGGAGCCGGAATAGTCAGTCTTGTAAAGACTGACTCTTTGGCTGGAGAAGCCGCCTTGAAGACTTCAGGAGCAGAGATGGCTATCTTCTTTGGGATGGACACTTCAAATGTCATGGGTTTCTTGGCAGGCCCATCGGAGTTCAGGCTCAGTCTGGCGAAGACCGAGGAGTTGGAGCTGGACGACCCGTTGAGAGGGGCCGTGGTAGTAGCAAATTGATCAAAGACCGACTTCTTGGAAGCTTCTGGTGTTGGTACAGAAACGGTGAAGCTCGTTGGCGGGAGCATGGTCCCGAAAAACAATCCAGTAGTAGCCTGAGAGACCTGTTCCACTGGCATCGTGAATAAGGAAGCCGCTTGGGGCCCGTAAGCTACACCTCCAGGTGAGGCGGAGCGTAGGTTGCAGTTGCAATTGGAACATCTTGCACAAGTGGACGCCATTGATTCTTTGCCTTCTGCAGCAAGCAAAACGCCAAATCTTAGTACGTCGATCCCAAGGGCTACCATCAGCAAACCGCGATTGGTTCGCGAACACGATGCACAAAGTGTGGAGTGGAAAGAGGAAATGGTCCCATCGGGCATGCCAGAATCTGTTCCCCTCCGAAAGACGCGACGGAAGTCTTAACTTCTCATCGAGGGATTGCCGCTTGTTGCTTTGGAGAACAACCGGTCTCGGGCCACTCGGCTGTTGTTGAGCGTTGGCGATGAAGGTTGCTTTCCCTTTGCCCTTTTCATTCCAAGGCTCCGTATTTGAAGAGGAAGGCATATGGCCCATCTGGTCCATTTGGGCCAGCTTGTCAATCAAGGCCTGAAAAGTAGTTGGCTTGAAGAACATCATGAATTGGGAAATGGTCGCCTGAAGGTCGAGAGTACCCATGAACATGCCTACCGCATGAGCCTCTTCGATGCGCTGTTTGCACTTCGACCATAGATTCCGCCACTATATTGCGTACTGGACCCAAGTTTCTCCCGGCTTCACCCTGGCATTGATCAGTGCCGTGATTGGAGTACGTTCGCTAACGCTCGCTAAACGTTGGGTGAATAGCAGCTCCATCTCTGTAAAGGTTTTGACGGAGTCGTTGGGCAGTTCAGAGTACCATTCGAACGCTGTCTCTGACAAGCTACCGACGAACTGGCGAAGTAGCAATTTATCGTCACCTCCAGTGTTTCCACATAGAGCCCTGAACTAGGAGACATGCTGGTGGGGATTGCCTGTCCCTTTATATACATGGAATTTAGCGATCGTATATCCTGGCGGGTACTTTATTTGATCATACCAACCCGGATAGGGCCGTCCAGTTCTGACGACTTGGCCAGCCGCTTCATTTGCTTGATGAGCTCGTATTTGTTGAGCTATATAATCATCGAGCGCAGCTTTTGAGATGGTCTCCTCTTTGGCTGCTGAACAAGCCGGAAGGGGATTTGACGTTCGCTCGGTCATCTTCAATAATGATCGGAGGGTCTTCAGCTGGAGGATCCGGCTGTAACATCATCCCGACCATGTCTTGGAAGAAAATCGCCATTCGTTTTATGTTGGCAGCTTATTCTGCTGCTTCTCTGTCCTTCTTTTCGAGAACTCTGCGGAGGAAGTCAACATTGGTTTCTTGTTCGTGACGCTGCTCTGATGACGCCTCCTGGCTTTCTTTGGGCCCGGTGAGTGCGACCATTTGCGTCAGCATTTCCTGAAGCTTCTGTTGCTGCTCCTGGGCTTTTGTCACGGATCGGGTGAGCGGCCGGTGACCCGTCGAAGCGCGGCTTTCCTCTTTTCTGGAGGCCGTGTAAACAGTATGGACCGTTATGCCCCCAGACTTGGGGCATTTGGGCTCAGCGTCTTTGCGGTTTGCCGTAGTCACAGGGGCTTTCCCTGGCCTCCTTTTCTTTTGAGCAGTTGACGTTGAGGGGGCCGTTGCAGCGGGCACCCAGGTGGCTGTCGTCCTTTGTGGCTTGCCAGGACGGTTCTCTTCCTGCTGAACCTTCAGCTTCTTCTGTCGACGGGGATAGTCTTGATCAATCACCGAATCCTGGACCCGTCACCAGACTTTGTAGATTTTGGAGGATAGCAGTTGAGGGGGCTGCTCTGGCTTCGCCTTCGGTGCATTCTCCATGGGTGGAGGAGATCTTTTTAGTATGGCGGTAGGAGAGTTTCTGCGCACCTTGTTTAGCAATTCAAAGCTGTTCCTGGTTAGAACAGTAGCATCGATCTCCACCATTGGAGCTGGTTGGGTAAATCCAGATGGAGAGCAGCCCCCAGCCTTCCGTACTCGGCGCCAGTGACGACGGCGAGCATGTCGCGCAGACGGTGTTGGTTCGGCTATGGGAATGGCTTTGTCATGCCCTCTATTTTGAGGGGAGGCTGTTGTTGGCACTAGCCGGTTGAAAACTGACGTTCGTTGAGAGGGGATAGTCAGTCTTGCGAAGGCCGACTTTCGAACAGGGGAAGCTGCCTTAACAATTTTAGGAGCAGGAATGGCTATCCGCTTCGGGATGGCCGCTTCAGGTAACGCGGGCTTCTTCATGGGCCCACTTGAGCTTCGGCCTAGTTTGTTGAAAACTGTGGCATTGGACTTGGGCGACCCATTGAGTGGGGTTGCGGTAGTTGTAAGCCGATCAAAGACCGACTTTTTTGGAGCTTCTTGCGACGACATTGGGGCGTTGAAGCTCATCGGTGGGAGCATAGTCCCGAAGAATAGCCCAGTGGTTGCTTGAGTCACCTGTTCCACTGGCATAGCGAAGATGGAGGCCGCTTGAGGCCCGTAAGTCACTCCTCCGGACGGGACGGAGCGAGAGTTGCAGTTGCAGTTAGTGCAGTTTGAAGCCATTAATCTTCTGTCTTCTGCACGGAGTAAGGCACCAAATCCAAGTATCTCAAATCCACATGCAACCATATCAAACCGTGATTCGTTCGTGAACACGACACACGAAGTGTGGAGTGGAAAGAGGAAAAGGTCCCACCGAGCGTGCCATAATCTGTTCCCCTCTGAAAGACGCGGCGGAGACGCGACGGACGTCTCGCCTGAAATTCGGGGCAGATGCTAATTGGTGCTATCCGTCCACCTCTCCGAAGATGCCAAGTTGATTTATGGCACCATGCATCGAAGGTTTAAACAGATGCGGCCGATATAGCAGACTTCGTCAGATTCCCCCGCGTTTGAGGGGTTTTTTATAGTGGGGGCGCTCTTCTCTGCAGGCACAAACCTCTGCAGTTAATTATGCTATCGCATCACGGTAACAACTTTCTCCTTCTCCAGATGGTCACTTCGTGTCGTGGGTCTTTGTTTTGTGTTTGTTTGCCCGTGGATGGTATATGGAGACTAAGTTGTGTTGTCGCCCGTAGGGCGTGGACTAGTCCAAATCCGTATCTTTCTTAGATTTGGGTTTGGGGGTTTGGGTTTAAGGATACGTTAGCCTCATTTGAGACCAAGATCAACTTAAACGTTTGTTAAGGATACATTAATCTAATTTTAGACTAAAATCAACTTAACGGGATCGTTTAGATCTGACAAGAGAGCAATCGGGCTCTATTGTCTAGTTTAGTGACATTGCGGTCGATAATTAGTTTAAGGACATTACGGTCCATTGGTAGTTTAAGGACATCTCGGTCCAATGTTAGTTTAAAGACGGTCCAATGTTAGTTTAAAGACGTCACGGTCGAGGTTAAGGATATCATAGTCTATGAGTTTAAGGACCCCACGGTCCATTGTTAGTTTTAAGACATCACGGTCGAGGTTAAGGACATCATAGTCCATGAGTTTAAGGACCCCACAGTCCAATGTTAGTTTTAAGACATCACGGTCGAGGTTAAGGACATCATAGTCCATGAGTTTAAGGACCTCACAGTCCGATATTAGTTTTAAGACATCACGGTCGAGGTTAAGGACATCATAGTCCATGGGTTTAGGGACCCCACAGTCCGATGTTAGTTTTAAGACATCACGGTCGAGGTTAAGGACATCATAGTCCATGGGTTTAGGGACCCCACAGTCCGATGTTAGTTTTAAGACATCACGGTCGAGATTAAGGACATCATAGTCCATGAGTTTAAGGACCCCAAGTCCGTTGTAATGTGTGGTTGTCGGGACCCGTCACCTCTTTGAAGACGTTGAGAAATTGCAACGACAAATATCAAAAGAGTTAAGAGATATACCCTTGAACTAAGGTGAGTTGGTTGAAAGAGCAGATGTGCTCAATTCAAGACAAGTTGAGGACTTATGGCCAGAATTGGGCTAAGTCCAATTAAAAATGTTTACCATTTTATTTTTGTTCTGGCTATTTAGCCTTTATTTAGGCTCAGCCCTTTTAATAATGCTAGGCATTGGGCTCTGGCATTTTTTGTCTTATATTGAATGCATAGCATTCATCAGAACAAAGTATGTTCTAACAGCGCGCCACGTGGCGCGCCAGGCGCTTTGCGCCAATTAAAGAGCGCGTTGCGCTTCTGTCAGGTAGCGCACACGAAGATGACACGTGTCGCGCTTAGCGCTAAGCGTTAGTTTGTTAGCGCATTGCGCTTTTAATTTATGAGTGCGCTGCGGTAGTTTATGGGCGCGCCAGTGAGTGACACGCGGCGTGCTTGGCGCTGAGCGCCAACCCAAGAGCGCAATGCGTTGTTTTCAGGAGCACAAAGCGCAGGTCATGTCTATGGTTGACACGTGGCATGTTTTGGCGCTGAGCGCCGGTCCAAGGAGCGCAAGGACGCAGTTCATGAGTGCAAGGCAATGTCTAATAGCGCAAAGCGCATTTTGATCAATTTTAAGATTAAAGAACAAATTTATGTTCTTCAAAGAAGGCTTTGCCTCAAGATCCAAGAATAAAAGTTCTTGTTTTTATAAAGGCTCTGCCTTTATAGATCAAAGATCTGTCAATGATGTAAAGTACTTGTTTTGTTTATTATTTTTTTATGATTAGATCTTTTGATCTTTTCTTTTTAATCAAAGAGCTTGGTCTTTGTATAGATCTAAGATCTTTTTAGAAAATGTTTCTTCTTTTTATGAGATGTTTCATCTCTGTTGTTCAAGAATTAATTCTTTACCTAGAAGAAATGATCTTCTTTTGCTAAAGGCTTACCTTTCTTTTTCTTTGAGTTTTCTCAAAGTTTGCAGAGGGTTTTCTCTATATGAGACTTGAAGTCTTAGGGCCTTTATATAGGGCCAATTGATTTGTTAAATTAGTTAAAGAGATCTTTCTCTGATTGATTTAGGAATATTTCCCACCGTTGGATCTTTGATCCTAGGGCTTCTGTTTTACAGAAGACAATCTTCTTGTTTTTTAACAAGATTGAGAAAATCTTTCCATAACAGAATTTATTCTGTCTTTTGGTAATTTTTATTTACCATTGGATCATTGATCCAACGGTGCTCTGATTTACAGAGCACAATCTTGTCATTTGGAAAGATTTTGAGGAATTTTTCCTTAACAGAATTTAATTCTGATTAATTAATAATTTATCATTATTATTAGATCTTTGATCTGACGGTTGGGGAGCTTTTAGATTCCAGCGCTGGCGCACTCGTGCTTTGCACGTGGTGCGCTGCTTAAAAGGCAGCGCACACGTGTATGACACGCGATGCGCTGCTTAGAGCGCAGTGCACCTAGCGCTAGAGCACACGTGCTTTGCACGTGGTGCGCTACGACAGAGCACATTGCGCTAGCGCACACGTTTATGACACGTGGTGCGCTGCTTAGAGCGCAGCGCACCTAGTACTAGTGCACACGTGCTTTGCACATGGTGCGCTACGACAGAGTCTTTGACTCTCAGCATTGAGACATTTACATTCTTTGCATGTGGAGTTTTTCCCTTTATTTTATATTATATTTATATATATATATATTTATTTTATTATTATTATTATTATTATTTATTATTATTATTATTCTTATTTTTTTATATAAGGGAGCAGGTTGTGAGCCAAAATTTTGGCGGGAACAGTCGCCAACGCTCAACAACAACCGAGTGGCCCAAGACCGGTTGTTCGCCAAAGTAACAAGCGGCAATCTCTCGATGAGAAGTTGAGACGCCGTTACTCGTTTCCCCGGGATAAAACAAGGAAACTGTTTGAACTGGCAGTGCATAATGGGCCCATCACTCTACCGGAGTCGAGACACCCAACGCGACCGAACGACGTCAATAATCCTAATTACTGCCCCTACTACCGAGTATTGGGCCATCCGATCGAAGACTGCTACGTCTTCAAAAACTGGGTTGAAGACCAATACCAACAGGGCAAGTTCGCGCTATCCGAAAACTGGAAGGTGAATTTGCCACAACAGCACACTCCTAAAAGGGTGGACACACCGGGGGCATCGTGCTCTTTTATAGAAGAAACTTCATGGGAGGTCGTTCTTTCAACCAAGATGAAAAGAATACTGAAGGATCTTCACACATGCCCGGCAATTAAGTGGAAAAGCCCGCTAGAGCCTGAGATCATTGAGGGAATGCAAAAACCGCGCCCGATGCCGAGAATTGGTAGCGATGGTCAAAACGCTCAGGCCCAGCCGTCAAAGTCTTCGAAGAAGATGAAAAAGCCCGTGAAGCCTGATAACAAGCGCACGGATCTGCAAAAGCATATTGACGCATTGGAGGAATATAACCAGAAGGTGCGAACCCCGGTCACACTCCATGAATTTCTCAACAAGATCCTTGAAAGCGGAGATAACGACAATAACGACGGGGATGACTCGTCAGAAGAATCTGAGGACTATGTGGCAAGTTGCCGCATGGTCTCTCATTCGGCGTTAACTAACGAAGAAGCTCACTCGGCGATAAAAGACGGCATAAAAAAGCTGGGGGCAGGATCGAAGTCAAAACCCTTGGAACCATCTGACGAGATGATCGACTTGCTACTGAACGAGCCCGTCAGAAAAGCAAAGCCAACTGAGAGCGCAAACTGGTTATATTCGAAAAAGCCAAACGCCGACGACTGGATGAAAAGGTCGAGGCACCCCAACCGGATCGAAGCATCCCTATCGCCAGCAAAAGCAAGCTTAAAGTAAAGAAACGATTCGCTAGGGCCCTGTCAATAGGAATGAAGTTGCCCTCTTTCAGAGGAAATTCTCCTGGCGGTATACATCTTGATAAAGCGGACAAACATCCTAACTTCTGCTTATACCATCAGAGGATTGCACACCCTATTGAGGAGTGCATAGCCTTTAAAAACTGGTGGCAGGGATATGTTGCCCACCGACAACATGTTCAACGTGTGAAGCGCAAGGCTCGTCGGGAATAGAAAAGCACGATAGATGAGCGCAAAAGAGCCGCTGGCAACTGTCACATAGTCGACACCAAGGGATCGCAAGTCATCACCTTTGGAAGCGACTCTGAAGAAGAAATCGCCCTCAGCCCTCTCTTCAAGGAATCCACCTCCGATATAAAAGATGCGAAGACTTGCGAGAAAATCTAGCTGCGTAATCGTACGTTGCCCGAAAAATTTCGGACCCAGGACTGAAATGTTCCTAAACTAACAATGAACCGCAATGTCCTAAAACTTGCAACTGGCCGAGAAGTCTATAAACTACTACGGACTGTGGCATCCCCAAGTTGACGTGTAAAAAAAAAGGGTATGTCCACAAGCAAAATGGGCACGGATGAAAACCCGAAAGGGCTCCGTGAGTAAAAACAGCAGGACTACCGGCGAGTTTTATGAAAACCCGAAAGGGCGCAATCTCGTCAAAAGACACTTGCAAGGTCCTCTCGACCTTGTGAGGAAAAATACCTGCGTGAGATCCTTTCGACTCACAAGTGAGCAACACACTTAGGGATCCCCACGATTCCTAAGGAGAAATTACACTTGCGAGATCCTCACGACTCGTAAGGAGAATCCTCTTATGAGACCCTCACGGCTCATAAGATTCAAAAGCCTTAAGCTACAGGGATCTGAACCTGTTCTTAAGCCATCACAACCTCCAGCATTGCCCTACAAGCGGTTCAATATTGACCATTGTATACAATCCACGGGCACGAATGAACATTTCCCTAACAGAGTCCCATCAGCGACTAGGGATATGCTCACACGGTGAACAAACACTTATAGGTTCTCTCGACTTGTAAGGAGAAAACACTCTTGTAAGATCCTTACGACTTATAAGAGAACACACACTTAGGAATCCTCACGATTCTTAAGGAGAAAACGCACCTACGAGATCCTCACGACTCGTAGGGAGAAACACCTTTATGAGACCCTTACGGCTCATGAAGTCAAAAGCCTTAGTCGACGGGATCCTAACCCTGTTTGCTAAGCCGCCTTTGTTTGACATCGACAGAGGCAAATGATGACTCGCTCCTGGCAATATCCCAGTTGTAGCGATGCTGATGCCTAAATCGGTATCAAATTCCAAGTCTTTTCATGGCAAATGATGATTCGCTCCTGGCAATATTCCAGTCGCAGCGATGCTGATGCTAAGATTGGCACCAGATCCCAAGTTCCACACTCGCGATAAAAAAAATCAGCAAGCCAAAAATGCATATGAAATAGCCGAAATGATGGGGCAACTTGTAACAAAATCAGCAAATAAAATATATGCATACAAAATAGCCGAAATGATTGGGCAACTCCCAATAAAAAGCAGCGAGTAAAAATAAAAAAATAGCCGAAATGATTGGGCACCGCGAAAAATAGCCGAAATGATTGGGCAATCGCGACTTTCGCGATATAAAAAGCTGAAATGATAGAGCATCACGGAAAGAAATAAAAAAATGAAAGAATGAAACTTTTTGCCCTGCAGGTGAGGTCACATTGACCCCTATATACAATTCATGGGCACAAACAAGAAGGGAACCAGATCGTCCCACCAGGCTTCGTCAAAGCGAAGCCAAATCTCGACGGTTCATAGATAACCTATAGACAATCTCGACATTCGTCGCAATATTGCAGACACAATGTCAACAAACTAAGCGAAGGAAGATCCCTAGCTTCAGGGTCTCGACGTCAACATCGACAACTTAGAGATCAACACTGGCGTTCTTCCTCCCTCCAATCAGATGCAGACGCAACATCAACAAATGGAGCCACGGCAAAGTCCCTTAGTTCCAAATCTCGACGGTTCACAGACAACCTAGAGACTATCCCGGAACCATGGCAAAGTCCTTTAGTTCCAAATCTCGACGGTTCACAGACAGCCTAGAGATCACCAATGGCGTTTCTCTTTACTCCAGCAGGATGCAGATGCGACGTCAACAAACGACCCCAGGGTCAAAACAACGGAACCATGGCAAAGTCCCCTAGTTCCAAATCTCGACGGTTCACAGACGGCCTAGAGATCACCAACGGCATTTCTCCTTACTCCAACAGGATGCAGATGCGACGTCGACAAACGACCCCAGGGTCAAAACAATGGAGCCATGGCAGAGTCCCTAGTTCCAAGTCTCGACGGCCACATCTACAGCCTGGAGACCAACAGCAGCGTTTCTTCTCACTACAACGGAAAGCAGACGAGACGTCAACAAGCGACCCCAAGGTCAAAACAAATCGGAGCCACGGGAAAGTCCCCAGTTCCAAGTCTCGACGGTTCAAAAACAACATAGAGACTACCTCAACGTTCGTCTCGATACAGCGGACGCGATGTCACCCTAGCGTTCTTCCTCCAATAAGATGCAGACATGACACCAACAACGGAGCCATGGCAAAGTCCCTAGTTTCAAGCCTCGATGGTTCACTAACAACCTAGAGACAACCGCGACATTCGTCTCGATACAGTAGACACAATGTCAACAACGGCGTTCTTGCACAGTCCATTCGAATGCAGACGCAACATCAACAAACGGAGCCACGGCAAAGTCCTTAGTTCCAAGACTCTATAGTCTACAGACAACCTAGAGTCAACCAATGACCTTTCCGCCGGATCAACGCTCTGTCTTGGAAATAAGTCAACTAACCCCAGGGAAATCAGTGTCCTTGGCAATACCCCGATTCAGGAAAATCAGTGTCCTTGACGAGAGTATCTCGATTCGCATCGACCCGCAGAGAAATCAGTGTCTTTGCAGGAATACCTCGATTCGTCTCAACCCCAGGGAAATCAGTGTCCTTGGCAAAAACCTCGATTCAGGGAAATCAGTGTCCTTGATGAGAGCATCTCGATTCGCGTCGAACCGCAAGGAAATCAGCGTCTTTGCAGGAATACCTTGACTCGTCTCAACCCCGAGGAAATCAGTGTCCTTGGCAACACCTCGATTAAAGGAAATCGGTGTCCTTGACGAGAGCATCTCGATTCGCGTCGACCCGCAAGGAAATCAGCGTCTTTGCAGGAATACCTTGACTCGTCTCAACTCCAGGGAAATTAGTGTCCTTGGAAACCTCCTCGATTCAGGGAAATCAGTGTCCTTGACAAGAGTATCTCGATTCGCATCGACCCGCAAGGAAATCAACGTCTTTGCAGGAATACCTCGACTCGTTTCAACCCCAGGGAAATCAGTGTCCTTGGAAACCTCCTCGATTCAGGGAAATCAGTGTCCTTGACGAGAACATCTTGATTCGCGTCGACCCGCAAGGAAATCAGCGTCTTTGCAAGAATACCTCAATTCGTCTCAACCCCAGGGAAATCAGTATCCTTGGCAACCTCTTCGATTCAGGGAAATCAGCGTCCTTGACAAGAGCATCTCGATTCGCGTCGACCCGCAGAGAAATCAGCGTCTTTGCAGGAATACCTCGATTCGTCTCAACCCCAAGGAAATCAGTGTCCTTGGCAACCTCCTCGATTCAGGGAAATCAGCGTCCTTAACAAGAGCATCTCGATTCGCGTCGACCCGCAGAGAAATCAACATCTTTGCAAGAATACCTTGATTTGTCTCAACCCCAGGAAAATCAGTGTCCTTGGCAATACCTCGATTCAGGGAAATTAGTGTCCTTGACGAGAGCATCTCGATTTGCGTCGACCCGCAGAAAAATCAGCGTCTTTGTGGAATACCTCGATTCGTCTCAACTCCGAGAAAATCGGTGTCCTTGGCAACCTCCTCGATTCAGGGAAATCAACATCCTTGACGAGAGCATCTCGATTCGCATCGACCCGCAGAGAAATCAGCATCATTGCAGGAATACCTTGATTCGTCTCAACCCCAGGGAAATCAGTGTCCTTGGCAACCTTCTCGATTTAGGGAAATCAGCGTCCTTGACGAGAGCATCTCAATTCGCGTCGACCTGCAGAGAAATCAGTGGCTTTGCAGGAATACCTCGATTCGTCTCAACTCCGAGAAAATCAGTGTCCTTGGCAATACCTCGATTCAGGGAAATCAGTGTCCTTAACGAGAGCATCTCGATTCGCGTCGACCCACAAGGAAATCAGCATCTTTGCAGGAATACCTCGACTCGTCTCAACCCCAAGGAAATCAGTGTCCTTGGAAACCTCCTCGATTTAGGGAAATCGGTATCCTTGACGAGAGCATCTCGATTCGCGTCGACCCGTAAGGAAATCTGCGTTTTTGCAGGAATACCTCGGCTCGTCTCAACCCCAGGGAAATCAGTGTCCTTGAAAACCTCCTCGATTCAGGGAAATCAGCGTCCTTGACGAGAGCATCTCGATTCGCGTCGACCCGCAGAGAAATCAGCGTCTTTGCAGGAATACCTCGATTCGTCTCAACCCCAGGGAAATCAGTGTCCTTGGAAAGCTCCTCGATTCAGGGAAATCAGCGTCCTTGACGAGAGTATCTCGATTCGCATCGACCCACAGAGAAATCAGTGTCTTTGCAGGAATACCTCGATTCGTCTCAACCCCAGGGAAATCAGTGTCCTTGGCAACCTTCTCGATCAGGGAAATCAGCGTCCTTGACGAGAGCATCTCGATTCGCGTCGACTCGCAGAGAGATCAGTGTCTTTACAGGAATACCTCGATTCGTCTCAATTCCGAGGAAATCAGTGTCCTTGGCAGTACCTCGATTCAGGGAAATCAGTGTCCTTGACGAGACCATCTCAATCCACGTCGACCCGCAGAGAAATCAACATCTTTGCAGGAATACCTCGATTCGTCTCAACTCCGGGGAAATCAGTGTCCTTGGCTCAACATCTCGATTCAGGGAAATCAACGCCCTTGACGAAAGCATCTCGATTCGCGCCGACCCGCAGAGAAATCAGTGTCTCTGCAGGAATATACAATGTCAGCAAAGCGGAGCCGCGGCAAAATTTTCAGTTCCATGACTCAGCGGTGCACAGACAAACCAAAGTCAACCCTCGACCTCCCTGTTGAAGCAATGCTTTGACTCGGGAGTAGGTCAACTCATCAATCACTTACAAGTCCTCTCGACTTGTAAGGAAGAAAATTCTCTTGTGAGATCTTTACGACTCTCAAGAGAAAACACACTTAGGAATCCTCACGATTCCTACGGAGAATATACACCTACGAGATTCTCTCGACTCGTAGGGAGAAAAAAAATCTTTATGAGACACTCACGGCTCATAGAGTTGAAAAGTCTTAGGCAGCAGATCTGAACCTGTTTCCTAAACCATCGCTTCTTATCTCGATTCAGGGAAATCAGCGTCCTTGGCGAGAACCTCTCGATTCATTTCGACCCGCAAGGAAATCGGTGTCTTTGCGAGAATCTCTTGATTCGTCTCAACTTGCGGGGAAATTAGTGTCCCTATGCATAAAAAAATTCTCTTGTGGGATCCTTACGATTCTCAATAGAAAACGCACTTAGGAGTCCTCATGACTCCTAAGGAGAAAAGACACCTACGAGATTCTCACGACTTGTAGGGAGAAAAGCCTTTGTGAGACCATCACGGCTCATAAAATTGGAAAGTCTTAGACAACAGATCCTAACCCTATTTCCTAAGCCATTGCTACCTTATAAAGAGTTCAAGATGAACTGTTATTTACCATCTATGGGCCACACTTGTTAAAGCTACATGCCACTGAAATGGAGAAGTTACTCATGAGCATATAAACTGCTTCATGCCAGAGTAAAACATAAAGAAATAGAAGGGTGTGGCTCATGGAGCTGAGGGTTTAGAACTATGTCCCTTAAGAGTCGAGATTTGAGTCAATGATAAATGACGATACTTGTGTCCGCTCGTTATCTTTTCAGATCAAGATTCTAAAAATTATATACCAACCCGAAACGGGTCATACGCTATAAATTACTTTGCAGTACTTCATCCATGTATATACTTACGTGGACAAACTAGTGGGGGCATTTGTTCTCGCCAAAAAATTTCTGCACAAAAGAGCCCAAGGTATCAAATGGCAGCGATACGTTTAAGAAAATGTGAACCAGTATTTTCCGGGCTGCATTTTGACAAACTCTCAAATGATAAACAGCTAAATTCTGATGTTATCGAAAGTGTCTCAAAAAATCCTTCGATTTGATATATTATAGGCTTCATAATTTATCCAGGATCAAAAGTTATGAGGTATCATGTGCTTACACGTGACCGGACATCTCGCACAGACACGTGACCATTTACAGGCAAAACCTATAGGCACTGAATAAGATAAATAATTAGAAATAATTAATCAGTGGGGTCACGTGACAACACGTGATGGGCCTTTAAACCCACTGAAAAGAATTAAAAGTATAATAAAATAATAAGGAAAAACCCCAATGGGGCGTCACGTGCTAACACGTGACCAAGGGTCACGTGCTGACACGTGATAATTCCTGAGTTCTTTAAAAAAACAGAATTAAATTCTGGTCAAATGCTTAATCAGGGGGTCACGTGCCAACACGTGATGGGTTTCTAAAGATCTATGAATTAATAGAATTAAATTCTAATTAAAAGGGAATCAAAAATCCTAATTGGAAAAATATTTCTCTAAATCTTTCCAAACAAAAAGGATTATGCTCTGTAAAGTGGAGCACCGTTGGATTAAAAATCCAATGGTGATTAAAAATCACCAATTTATGGAAAGATTTTATACAAGGAAAGATTTCCCTAAAATCCAATAGTGAATAAAATTCACTGTGTGATCTAAAGGATCATATTAGTTATGAAAACAAATAAAATCTTTCAATGAAAGATTTACTAAATAAATTGATTCTTTTCCTTCTCCTATAAATAGGAGCTAAGAGGAGAATTTTGGAGATATAGAATTTTGGGATCTTGAAATTTTCTAAAAGCAAATAGCAGAGAGAGAAAAAAGGAGAATTTAATTCTCAAGAAAGAAACCCTAGGTGAGAAAGGGAAAAAGGTTCAAAACTTCAAAAAAAAAGAATTTAATTATCAATCTAAGAGTTTAACTCTTCTGCAAAAAGAACTTAGTTTTTCCTCTGGTTGAACATCTGCAGAAGCAAATCTCCCCATAGGTTGAGAATTTAATTCTCATCAGGTTGTGATTCTGCCATGCAGATCCAAAATATAGAGGGAGAATTAAGTTTAGAGAATTTAATTCTCCTAAATTCACAAGAATTTAATTCCTCCAAGATGAAATTTGGGTTTAACCCTATATGAGAATTTAATTCTCTCAAACTCACAGGAATTCAATTCCTTCAAGATAAAACTAGGGTTTAACCCTATATGAGAATTTAATTCTCCTAAAATTATAGGAATTTAATTCCTTCAAGATGGACAAAACTAGGGTTTAACCCTAATTAAGAATTTAATTCTCTCAAATTCACAGGAATTTAATTTCTCCTAAATGAAATTATCGTTTAACCCTACATAAGAATTTAATTCTTTCACATAGGAATTTAATTCCTCTAAAGAAACCATAATCAGGGTTTAACCCTATAAAGAATTTAATTCTTAAAGAAATAAAGAGACTTGAAAGATCTCCATGCATGCAAAAGACTGAGGGCACGTGTCCCCACGTGACCCCTGAAAAGATCCCCCAAAATGAGAAGGAATTAGCTTTGACGCAAAGCCTCACGTGCTCCCACATGACCTCCAAAACAATGAGAATAAAACTAAAGGCAGATTCTAATTTGGATGCCCTCACGTGTTACCACATGACCTTTTAATAAGTGCTTTAATAATCAATGCACAAATCTCCATCACGTGCCAACACGTGATGGTCAGAAAATTAAAAGTGTTTAACACTTTTTTGCAGAACAAAGTGAGGAGATCTGGCCCCACCTTTGGGTGCCCTCACGTGTCCCCACGTAACCCCTTTTTCTTTAGTGTTTAATACTAATTCGAGAGCTTTATTTTCAGTGTTTAACACTGATTGTCTTCTAGTGTTTAACACTAATTTGAGAATCTTATTTCTAGTGTTTAACACTACTTTGAGAATTTTATTTCCAGTGTTTAACACTGTTATCTTCTAGTGTTTAACACTAATTTGAGAGCTTTATTTTCAGTGTTTAACACTGCTATTCCCTAGTGTTTAACACTACTTTTAGCCAAATTGGCTAATTTTCCAGAGGCAAAAGTCTCCCCTTCAACTGAATCTTAAAATTGAGTAGAAACTCAGAGCTATAATGTTTAATGCTCAGTCAAAGACCAAAATGATAACAGAGCCCTCAAACTCTTGTTTAGCATTGCTAAATGATGAAGGGCTGAACCCAAACAAATGATTAATGGTCCAACAAAGGACCAATATTTCAAACTTAATTGGACTTAGCCCAAGTTGGCCAAAAGTCCTTAATTCAGACTCAACTGGGCCAATGTGCTCATAATATAATTAATTGATCTTAGTTCCAAATTGGGCTACAGATCACTTAATCCACTTTGGTTCGAGGGTACATCTCTTCACTCCTTTGATATTTGTCGTTGTAATCCTTCAACGTCTTCAGAGAGGTGACGGGTCCCGACAACCACACATTCATGGACTGTGGGGTCCTTAAAATCATGAACTATGATGTCCTTAACCTCGACCGTAATGTTTTTAAACTAACATTGGACTGTGGGGTCCTTAAACCCATGGACTATGATGTCCTTAACCTCGACCGCGATGTCCTTAAACTAACATTGGACTGTGGGGTCCTTAATGTAGGGTTCCTAGGCACTCTCAAGGGGTCTCAGAAGGCATCAACCATGCCAATTTCAAATTTTACGGTGCCGAGAAACCCTAGACTACGGATCGTTAACTAGATGTCTAGGCGAAAGATGAACTAGTAAACTATCTTTACTTAAGAGAACGGAAATACAACCTTTGTAGATCCGGTCCTCCACCTCCATAGCTCCGCAATGAAGTCTCATCGCTGTCCAAATGGAAACCCGGGCTCTAGCGTCGGTTTCATCGGAGAAATGGGCGGGCAAGGTCGTCGGCTTCATGCCGAAGATGATCTACGTCGAGGCATCACAAGATCAAGCTCCCACTTCACCAAGTCATGAAACTTGTGAAGAAAACACACTCTACTACTTGGCAAGAGGTAGAGGATGAAGAAATAGGAAGTGGGTTCACTTTAGAATTGGATTTCTCACTCATTTGCTCAAGTTGTCATTGTTGAAGCAAGCTTTCTTCAAGTGAAGAAGAAGAAGAAAGAAAGAAAGAATATGATCATAGTCATGAAAAGAATAATAAAATCATTCTTATCATAATATTAACCATGGTTATGTGTAGAGAATTGACTAAGGTTAAATGAATGGTTAGGGTTAATGAGATGAAGACAAAAGGGTCACTTTGGTCAAAGCTTCATGAAGCTTCAACAAGCTTCATAAAAGAAAGAAACCCTTTTGTTTTTCTTTTCTCTTTTCTTTTAATCCAAATAAAAAGACAAATGAATGAGAAAAAGAAAACTCTAACCATTTACTTAACCATAGGTTTAACTCTTTACACATACCCTAGCAATCTTGTATCATCAAACATGATACAAACAAGTGCACAAAAATATATCACATATACGATGTGCACATGCGAGTGAGAAAATCCATCTTAAGTAAACCGATACTAGTTAATGCAAACTAATATATCAAATATATAATTATGCATTAAATCATTAAATCAACACTTGATTTAATTATCCGATCATATCGCATATAACCGACTAATATTAACAGTAACAACTTATCGAATCAACACTTGATCTGATATCCCGGCTATATCGCATATAACCGATCAATGTCACATATCGCGAGAATCGAATACAGTATCACATACTGGTATCATTCTTGGTCCCGCACATATCTCATATGCGCTCCTATTTCGTTTCTCTTGAGCCAGGAAACCTCTGTGTAGGACTCTAAAGATTCGTCAATACGCCGGCAGTAGGTGATGATCATATCAAACACCCACAAGCCGCAAGCGGTCTGCTAAACGTAACGGCCATCCGGGTATTGAGCGATCAGAAGATCGACGAGCAAGCCCGCTCACACTCCTGTGAATCCAACCAGTAACACTTACCGTACAGTCCGGTCTGATCGTCTGATATGTCGCATATCTCGCCTAGGGGTGGTAAACGTCAGACCCCAATAGCTCGATAAGTCGTGTCGATATGAGGTCTATAACAATTCGAGAAACTACTGGTAACACTTACCAGTAAATCTCAGCAACCCTGGCCAGGGATTTCCGGTTATAGCCAATCGAACACAGTGCAACATCAACTCCCTATACCGGGAGAGACGAATCCCCTCCTATCGCTCATTGCCTCCATATGATTCGGGACTGTACCCAAAAACCACCGTTTTGAACGCCCTCTTGGACGTGGTAAGATGGAAATCAAAGCACAGTGGGAACCACACAAGACTCTATGACGATCTCGGGTCAACAGACTACTCTGTACCAGTGTCACCAGAGAACTGCCATCTGACGTAAGGTATAATACCATCTGGGAGTTCTTGGCGAGTCCGTCCAGTGTACCCAGTTTTCACTGAGCACCCGTATATCATCTCCGATGTCAAACACCAATGGATATGGGATCATCCATCGCCCATCTGTATGGGTCGAGAAGGTATACGCTAGTCTACTCTGGTATATCGATGCCCCATCTCGATACACCCACGACTAGGGACCTTGAAGGATGTACTTATGGACTACCATGTCCCCACTAGTATGATCCGCATCATAGTCCAGGTAGTCAAGTACACATCCTAAGGGCTTTACCAACATGTAACAGAGAGACAATCAGTATACACGTTAAGGTAAAAAGTAACCAGATAGTATACTATCATGTCGAGCAAGAAAGTCCTCCCTATATATGTCCAAGCATCCACTACAATATACATCCTATGTATAGTAATGGCCTCTAGGGCATACATATAACTAACAATCTCCCACTTGCACTAGGGCCATCTGTAGCAGTGGTTGTAGTATCTCATACTCAACCATCCCATAAAAGTCTCTCTCTGGGAATAGGCCTTTGTGAGTGGATCCGCCGTGTTGTTATCTGAGTCTACTCTCCTAACCTCGATCCCCTGGAGATCAACCATCTCCATGATCAGGTGACACTGCCTTAGAATATGTCTGGATCACTGATGGGACCGGCGTTCCTTGGCATAAGCCACAACTCTATTGTCTCACAATGGTTGGAACGTAGTTCATCTCATGAACCAATATACACCCAAACATCCTCTTTGGTAGCATCTTAAGTAGCGATGTATCCTGCCTTTATCGTCTAGTATGCCATGGTATCTAGCTTGGAACTCTTCCAACGTACCGTTCCTTTACTGAGGGTAAAGACAATGCCTGTGACTGATATTCAATCGTCCTTATCACCCTGGAACACTTCCAGTGATTCTCCCTAGGATCGATTGATACCAACTCACTACAACTAGTGAGAATCCTAACATCCATTTAGATCTATCCTATGTGGAGAATCATTGTAATAAGCGGAGATTGATCGAGCGTAGCATAGGAAACTCCTTCCCTATCAAGAGCATGTCATCCACGTACTCTACGAGGATCGTCACTATACTCCCTACTACCTTTTTGTTTATACAAGGTTCATCTACCATTTTGATGATGTCAAACTCTTTGACTAACACATCAAAACAGATGTTCCAACTCCGCGATGTCTGTTTTATCACATAAAATATCTTGCACAAATTTCCGCTGCTCCCACTGTCTACGAGGCCCTCTGGCTGTGTACTTATAGACGCTCTCTTCTAAAACATCATTTAGAAAAGCCGTCATGACACCCAACCACCAGATATCGTAGTCATGGTATGTAGCCGTGGCAAGTAGGATCTGGATGGACTTAAGCCTAGATCCTTAGAAAAGGTTTCATTATGATCCATATCTGGTCAATGATGCAAACCTTTAACAAGTCTAGCTTTGAAAGTCTTAACTTTTCCATGTACACCAAGTAATCTTCTCAAGATATACTTGCTCCTGATGGGGATTTAACCCTTCAGATATAGCAACCAAAGTCCATACTTTGTTGGTGTATAAGGATTCCATCTCAGATCGCTAAGCATCCAGCTATTCTTACAGAGTCCCACTCCTGATGGCTAGCTCGAAACTAGTTGGGTCATCATCACATGATGCAATCATCGCTCCCACTGTCATAGAGAAACCAAAGTATCTCTCAGGTGGGTAAGGAACCCTACTAGATCGGCGGAGAGGCTGAGGTTCGTTGGAATCTACTGAATCCTTTGGTTCTACCAAATCATCTGCTGTTGTTTGTATAGCTGGAACCTTTCCAGTTGTACATAACAAACCTTGCCTCGAGCCTGTCCGGATTATGCTTTTAGACATAGCCCGGACAATCCCAAATCTTAACCAACTTAAGATATGGGCTCTTCCCTTTCCATATCACATATGAAGCGGTAGGCAACTGATTTGATTGGAACCCAATTCAATTGGTATGCAGCTTCTCAAGTGCATAACTCCCAAAAGGAAATAGGAAACACAGTAGTACTCATCATAGAGCACACCATATCACATAGGGTGCTATTGCTCCGCCCCGATATACCATCGTGCTATGGTGTATACGGAGGAGTAATGCTGAGAGAGAATCTCATTCTCGTTTTAGAATCATCCAGGAATTCCGTGCTCAATTATTCTCCTTCCCTGATCTCATCAAAGGGCATAATACTTATACCCGTATTTTAGTTCTCTACTTCTAACTTATATTCCGTGAATATCTCAAAAGGTTCGGACTTGTGTTTCAACAGGAACATATGTCTGAATCTTGAGAGATCATCAAAGAATGTAATGAAGTACAAAGAACCGGTCTTGGCATGTCTAGACAGGGGACCTTTATACATCAACATGTATCATCCCAAGAGTTCACTAACTCTTTCTCTGTTTCCAATAAACAGAGCTATGGTCATCGTGTCTTTGTGACATGACTGGCAAGTTTCATAAGATGTAAATTCAAACAAATTTAAATATGCATCTAAATGTAATTTCAGCTAGTCAGGTCGCATTGATATGACCTAGTCTACAATACCTCAAGAAAAATTAGTTCATTTCTGAACTCATCCATGTTTCCTGATTTAAAATCAGAAAAGCTTATGGAAAAAGCTTCAGAAGAGGGTCACGTGCTTACACGTGACCAGCAGTCACGTGTTGGCACGTGACACCTAAAAGCATCAGCAAGGCAAATTCAGTTTCCCAAATACATCAAAGAAAAGGGGCTTCAGAAAGGGTCACGTGCTCCCACGTGACCTGGGTCACGTGTTGGCACGTGACAATCAAAAGCGGCTTCAAAACCCAACAGCTCCCTGAGCAAATCAAGAAAAAGGCTTCAGAAGAGGTCACGTGCTTCCACGTGACCAGGGTCACGTATTGGCACGTAACACTCAAAACATCAGACTCATTCTCCGGTTAAATCGAGAAGAAGGCTCCATGCCAGGGTCACGTTTTCACACGTGATCAGTTGTCACGTGGTGGCACGTGATAGTTAAGCAGCAACCAGAAGACAGAGCGTAAAAAGAAGGAAGAAGGCTCATTCCAAGGGGGTCACGTGTCCACACGTGACCATGGGTCACGTGGTCACACGTGACCGGCTTTCAAAGCCCATTTTGTTAACAGAATTAAATTCTGAAAGAGATTCAAATCTTTCCAAAGGAAAGCGATTATCTGGAACCAACCGAATTAAAGATTTAAAGATGATTGAATATCATCTATCTATGGAAAAATCCTGAACTTGGAAAGATTTCCCCTTTAAATCTAACAGAAATAACAAAGGAGAATCCCTGGATTTGAAATCCAATGGTGAATAAAATTCACCTAATAATCCAAAGGTCCAAAACGAATGATGGATGCAAATCAAATCTCTCAATGAAGATTCGTCAAAAAACTAATTGACTCGGCTGCTTCTCCTATAAATAGGAGCCAAGAGACACGCAAAAACATATACAGGCAGAAGGAAGAAAAGAGAGAGAGCCTCGATATTTTGAGGAATTTGGATCTTCTGCAAAAAGAAAACCCTAGGTAAGAGAAGGAAGGCTTCTTGAAAGAAAAGAGAATTTAATTCTCGACAGAGTTTAACTCTGATATAGAACAGAGGGACATATTTCTTCTCTCTTTGATGGAGGATCTGTAAAGTGCACATCTCCCCTTGAGTTGAGAATTTAATTCTCAATGGGTTGAGATCCTGCCATGCAGATCCAAAGCATAGAGAGGGAACGGAAGCACGAGAATTCAATTCTCACAGAACTATAGGAATTTAATTCCTTTAAAATAAAACTAGGGCTTGACCCTGTGTTATGGGAATTTAATTCCTTCAGAACAAAAAGAAACAGGGTTTAACCCTAATTAAGAACTTAGTTCTGTTGAAACAACAGGAGTTTAATTACCTTAATCATAATTCTTTAACCGAGAATGGGAGTTTAATTCTTTAAAGCTTTTATTAGGATTTAACCCTATTCAGTTCTCCACATATATGAGAAATTTAATTCCTACAGAAAATTCAGAGTTCAACTCTATTCCAGAATATAAATCTTCAAAAGGAAGTAGGAATTTAATTCCTCTGGAATTTAAAGCTTTTTATTAGGGTTTAACCCTACGAGGAATTTAATTCCTGAAAAAAGATTAACAGATCTTCTAAACAACATACATAGAGGCAGGGTCACGTGCCACCACGTGACCCTCCCCCCAAAAAGATCTACAGAAAGCCCTCTGGAGGCAGTGCCTCACGTGACTCACGTGACTCTTGACAGAAGCTTTAACACATAAGCGCTTGAATCCCCGTCACGTGATGGCACGTGATGCTCTAAAAGATGCATAGTCTCAGAAGAACAAGTGAAGGGAGGGCGCTCTCACGTGTTGCCACGTGACCCCTCTTGCCTTAGTGATTAAACACTAAAACGGAACCCCTGAATTCAGTGACAAAACATTGTTTGGCCTTAGTGTAACACTAAGCACAGAACTATATTTGCAGTGTTCAACACTGATTACCGTAGTGTCCAACACTAGTTTGGGACTCCTGTTGCCAGTGTTTAACACTGGACTGTTTCAGTGTTCAACACTAATCTGAAAGCCTGGTTGCTGGTGTTTAACACCAGCTATCTTTTAGTGTTGAAACACTAACTTATCAATCTTATTCCCAGTGTTCAACACTGATTCGTCTTTAGTGTTTAACACTAGACACTGGCCCAATTGGCCGAATGGATAGAGGCAAAGCCTCTCCTTCAAGGGACCAACAGGAAGTCAATATTCCAGACATGATTGGACTTAGCCCAAGATGGCCATAAGTCCTCAATTCGTAATTAACTGGGCTAATGGGCTCATAACATAGTCAATTGGTCTTGATCCTAAATTGGGCCAAAGACTATTTAATCCACTCCGGTTCCAGGGTACATCTCTTCACTCCTTTGATACTTGGCGTTGTAATCCCTCAACGTCTTCAAAGAGGTGACGGGTCCCGATGACCACATATTGATACGGACTGTGGGGTCCTTAAACCCATGGACTACGACGTCCTTAACCTTGACCGAGATGTCTTAAAACTAACAACGGACTGTGGGGTCCTTAAACCCATGGACTACGACGTCCTTAACCTCGACCGAGATGTCTTAAAACTAACAATGGACTGTGGGGTCCTTAAACCCATGGACTACGGCGTCCTTAACCTGGACCGCAATGTCCTTAAACTACCTATGGACCGCAATGTCCTTAAACTACCTACGGACCGCAATGTCCTTAAACTAGCAATGGACCACTATGTCCTTAAACTGGAACAATAGAGCCCAAACGCTCTTTTGTCGGATCTAAACGATCCCGTTTAAGTTGATCTTAGCCTCAAATATGGCTAACGTATCCTTAAACCTTCAAACAAACTGGACTATGAATCCCCCCAATCAACTTCGGTTCAAGGGTACATCTCTGAACTCCTCTGATATTTGTCGTTGTAATTCTTCAACGTCGTCAGAGAGGTGACGGGTCCCGACGGCCATACATTCAATGGACCACTATGTCCCTAAACTGGAGTAATAGAGCCCCAAATGCTCTTTTGTCGGATCTAAACGATCCCGTTAAGTTGATCTTAGTCTCAAGTTAGACTAACGTATCCTTAACAAACGTTTGAGTTGATCTTAGCCTCAAATATGGCTAACGTATCCTCAAACCAAACCCCCAAATCCAAATCTAAGATAAATACGGATTTGGACTAGTCCACGTCCTACGGGCGACGACATAACTCAGTCTCCGTATACAATCCACGGGCAACCACAAATAAAACAAAAACACAAGACACGAAGTGACCATCTGGAGAAGGAGAAAGTTGTTACCGCAACGCGGTAGCATAATTAACTGCAGGGGCTTGCGCCTGCAGGGAAGAGCGTCCCCACAATAAAAAAAAACCTCAAGTGAGGGGGAATCTGACGAAGTCTGCTACATCGGACGCATCCGCTCAAACCTTCGATACACGGTGCCATAAATAAACTTGGCATCTTCGGAGAGGTGGACGGATAGCACCAATTAGCATCTGCCCCGAACCTCAGGCATAGACGTCCCCGCGTCTCGGCCGCCGTTCGGAGGGGAACAGATTCTGGCACGTCCGGTGGGACCTTTTCCTCTTTCCACTCCACACTTCGTGTGTCGTGATTCGCGAACCAATCGCGGTTCGCTAATGGTGGTCTTTGGGTTTCAAGATACTAAGAATTGGCGTCTCGCTTATTGCAGAAAGCAAAGGATCGATGGCTTCTACTTCCGTGAAATTCTCCAACTGCTCAGACTGCAATTGCGACCAACGCTTTGCCTCGCCAGGAGGTATAGCCTACGGACCCCAAGATGCTTCGTTATTCACAATGCCGGTGGACCAGGTGACTCAGGCCACTACCGGATTGTTCTTCGGGACTATACTCCCACCAACAAGCTTCACGGCGCCAGTGCTGACAAAGGAATCTCCCAAGAAGTCGGTCTTTGATCGTCTTACCCCTGCCGCGGCTCATCTCAACGGGTCGCCCAACATCAGCGCCTCGGTCTTCTTTAGATTGTGCCAGAAATCCGGTAGACCCATCATGAGGTCTGCAATCCCGGAGAAGGCTGCTTCTAAGAAAGTGGCTGCTCCTGCTCCCGAAATCGCCAAGGCAGCTTCTCTGGCCAAAAAGTCGGTCTTTACAAGATTGACGGCTTCAGCTCCCGCCCCTGCTACCCAAAAGACGTCGGTCTTTGACAAGCTAATACCAGCAACGACCCCCCACCTACACAGGGGGCAAGACGAAACCATTCTCACCGCTGACCCATCGCCGTCCGCTCGACACGCTCGACGTCGCCATTGGCGCCGAGTAAGGAAGGCTGGGGGCAACTCCCCCTCCGGGTTAACTCCATCAGCCCCGATGGCAGAAGTTAATGCTGCTGTTCCAACTGGGAACAGCTTCTAGATGCTAAATAAGGTGCGAAGGAATTCTCCCACTGCAGTGCTAAAGAGGTCTCCTCCCCCATTAAGAAAGGTTGTGGAAATAAAATCAGAACAGCCCCGATCCCCTCAACGGCTGTCTTCCAAAATCTATAAGGTTTGGCGACAGGCCCGAGACTCGATCATCGATCCAAACTTCTCCCGCCAGCATAAGAAGCTGAAAATTCAACCAGAAGCTGGTCACCAGGCTAAACCCCGAAAGGCTGTCTGGACGCCCACCTCAACGGCCCCCTCAACCTCCATGGCTCATGAAAGGAGGAAGCCAGAGAAGATCCCCCAGCCTGCAACGATAGCTAATAGCACTAAGCCCAGACGCCCTAAGTCTGGGGGCATGATGGTCTACACCGTATACATGGCGTCAGGAAAAGAAGACAGCCGCGCGTCCACGGGTCATAGACCGCTTACACGGTCGGTGAACAAAGCTCAGGAGCAGCAGCAAAAGCTCCAAGAAATGATGAATGCTATGGCCGCACTTACCGGGCCAAAAGAAAGCCCAGAAACGTCCTCAGACGCACGCCAGGAGGAAGAAACCGACGCTGAATTCCTTCGCCGGATACTGGAGAAAAAGGACAAAGAGGCTGCCGAACAAGCAACCAACATACAGCGTATGGGCCTTCTCTTCTAAGATATGATAGGAATGATGATCCAGCAGGACCTACCCGCCGAGGATCCCCCAATCGTTCTTGAAGACGACCGAGGAGAAACGTCAAATCCACCGCCAGCCCCCTCAACGGCCAAGGAAGAGACGATCTCTAAAGCTGACTTGGTTGACTATATAGCTTTCCAAAATACGGAATACGAGGGGTAGACAAGGCCAGCCATGCTCCTACGGTCAAGGAAATGTCCTGCCGTAGTCACACTTCGGCTTCTAGTTTATCATGGTAAACAGTAAGCGGTGCGCAGGTAATGAGAAATGCAGTAACTGAAGGAAACAATATAAAGACTGACCTGAAGTGGAACAAATGAATGTAACTCGGGAAGACAAGTCAAGAAGTCTGTGATGCACTTCTAGATCTGGTCCAAGCTAAATCTTCTCCTCACACTGAGCATGCATACTCAGGTCGTCAGAGCGACACAATAGAAATATAATGTACATAATCAGGTAACAGTTCTAACAGTAGTGAAGGATATGAATAACAGTAAATCAATAACAGCATGATTATAAATAAGCAGAGATAAATGCAGCGGAGCAGTAAAACAGTATAACGATGTGTTATGTATGTCAACACAATATATAAGGAATGTAAACGACAGTAACCCTATCAGTCTCTAAGTCTCACTGCACAGGTCAATAAGCCTATCGTCAGTCCAAGTGTGAGAGTCAACCACTCGCGAGTGTCCTCCACCCAAGGGTAGAACCCAAGGGCAAGGGACCACGGGCCCAACATGTAACGAATGTATCACGGTGTCTATAGCACATACCCTGTAAATCTCCATATAACTCCCTAAATATATAAGCCGGCATGGGACTCCCGAGATTCTGTTGAATTCACACTTGAACTACCCCACACCCCGAGGTCTACATCAAACACTAACCATAACCCTAAATACTAATCGATCCGTGACAAGTCTGCGCGAGAACTGGAGGCAGGACCTCCATCAAGCACGTCCCGACTAATACCTAAGATAAATGGCAGTGTCGGATGCCTTATCTGTGACATCCGTGCAAGCGCTTCCATAAGTGTCCCATACCACTTATAGTCACACGTACACGCATCCCACAGACGTCGACAATGCAACAGAAAAAAGGGACACTGATTGTGCACAAGTACGTATCACTTTCACTTAATCACGAATACACGAACACTGACGTACTTGTCACAATCAACACTAAAATCTAACACTGGGTAAATGCACGATGTCACTAGGTTATCACTACAATGATATAGGTATGATATGATGCATGAACAGTATAAGAAGCACAACTAAGGTATCATAAAAACAGCAGTCTATCACTTGCACGATTTATCATGAAACATATGTATATAATTTAGCGAAATGATAAACAGGTAGTATTTAATATGTTCAGTTATCTATCCTTAGAATTTTGTTTCAGGTCAAACGGGTTTCAGGATCATTGGTTATAACTGTTTCATTTTAAGCGCACGCGGCTGGAAATCCAATTTCAGAATCAGGAATCCATTTCGCAACGCATTTTAACCCCAGTTGGGATCATAATTTAGCGACGCTACAGTTGAAAGAATTCTAGGGCTTTCAGTAAAGTTTTCAACGCAACAAACGGATCTTCAATCGCGTCTGTATGTTAGGAGTTATAATCTGTTTAATATCAACATGTCAATTCTGATTCTACTGGGACTGTTATGTGTCCCGATCTTCTAAATTACAGATTAAATAGTAACTGATAACGAAACAGGATGAAACTAATCATGTTGTCTAGCTAACAGAGTTACCTACAATAAGCAGCGGAGTCCCGCAACCTACGAGTTAAGGAAGTTCTATGGTATCCATTACGGAACAGCAAGCGCAATTTGAGTCGCTCTGGACTGCAGTCCAGAGTCGCACTCCGATCAAATTTTCATCACGATTTAAGTATAGGAATGTCTGGAAACTAGCAGAGGGTTAAAGTTCGTCGAGTTATCTTCGATTTGAGCCCTCGAACGCACCGTTCTACTATGTATATGATTTATGGTGAATTTAACGATTTTCAGGTACGCAAGAATTTCAGCTTTACGGTTAAACTTGGGGGTAGTCGTGTTAGTCATTATCGATTACAACATCCAACAAAATTCACACACTATGTTCACAGCCCTATGGGCCAACCTACACTATTTAGTTCCGTCAATTTTGATAATGTTTTCCTAAGGGAACAAGCATCGAACAGTTGTGTTGAATAATATTACGGAAAAGAAAAGCATGATTTATATACGGTATTGATTTGTAACATATATAGAATAGCATGAAAGCAAGTAAAAACTTGCCTGGGGGCGCCTCGGGTCACACGGTAGCAACGGCGTCACGAACGCGCGACGAATGTCGATTGGGATGGATGCAAGTGTTCGGCCGCGGTAACGTCTCGGAGTGTTCGATCTATTCTGGCCAGCGGAGAGTGACGTTGGCTGTCCGGAGCAGGGGAGAGACGCCGAGGGATACGGAGAGAAAGTTGTAGAGGGGGAGAAAGAGAGACAGGGTTAGAGAGAGAAAGAGAGAAAGAGAAATGAGATGGAGAGAGAGAGTGTGGGCATAGGCAGAGGGAGATGAGTGAGAGAGAGAAGACTGGGAGAGAGAGAGAGGGGGACTGAGGGAGAGAGAGTCGGCACAGAGAGAGAGAGGAGAGAAACAGTGAGATTGAGAGAGAGGAAGAGAGGGTAGCTTGGGTGAGGTCGGGCATGCAGGTGAGGTGAGGAGGGCTCGGGGCTTTGGAGGGAGGAGAGAGGAAGGCAGGCGAGGGTGAAGGCTCGGTGAACGAGGATCTCGTGGAGGATGAAGGAGGGAGCTCGGGGTGCTGGAAGAGAGGGAGAAGGAGGTGGCCGGAGGCGGTTAGTGGGTTTGGGAGAGAGGGAGGAAGAGAGATGTGTGGGTTGAGCGAGACTGGAAGGAAGCAGGGAAGGGTAGAGAGGCGAGGAGGGGTCGCACTTCGTGGGGTAACGCCTAGGCGACGTGGGCGCAGGCGGAGGAGGCGCCGCGAGAAGTGCGCTCGCGAAGGAACGTGCGCGGGAGAATCGCAACGGGAGGAAGATGAAGTGCTGGGCCGGGTCGGGGTGTGAAGCGGCGCGGGCTGGGGAGAGGAAGGTGGGCCGGGCCAGGAGAAAAACAGAAAACAAAGGATTTGTTTAGGGAAAAAGAAGCGGGCCGGGCCAAGGAAACAGGCTGGGGAAATAAAGAATAAGAAATTGAAAAGATTAAAAACAGATGGGGAATTATGGGCTGGGGTGTTTGATTATGAAATTAAATTTAAAAAGAAAGGAAATGGAACGGGCTGGTTTGAAATAAATATAGTTTGGGCTTGGAATTAATAGGAAATATTTTTGGGGATAAATATAGGGAGTGGACCCGGGGAAAATATAAGAAAGGGAAAACTCAGTTAAGAGGAGATGGGCTTGCAAAATAAAAGAGAATAAATTAAAAGGGAAAAAGAGAAACGGGCTGCTGGGTGAGTTGGTCTGGGAATAAAAATATAAGTAAATATTTATGAGAAAGAATGGAATGGGCTCGGCTGCTTTTGGGCTGCAAAATTATAAATAAAAAAAACAGAATTATAAAGAAACTGTGAGGAATATTTCCGGGGCCGCAGGAAATTTACTTAGAGGGAAAAAATGGAATAAAACTGGGGGCAGCTGGGCTGAAGAAAATAAATGAATTAGAGAGGATTGGGAACGGGCCAGGTTGGAATTTATTATGATGAAAAAATAGGGAAGTTAAGAGAGTGGACAGGGGGCTTGGGGTCGGCTTTCTAGAGTGCATATTTTACAAAGGAGGGGAAAAACCGAGGATAAGAAAAATACAGGGTATAACAGGGTTTGGGTTTCAAAAGGAGTTTCAAAATAGATAAACTAATAATCATAAATAAAGTAAAATCTTATATGTTAACGAGAAGTACATATATTAGTATAAATAGGGCTGGGTGTTACATCATACCACCCTTACAAAAATTTCGTCCTCGAAATTTAAAATAAGCGATAAGTTATACAAACGTAAGCGGAAGCTATTAGATTGCACACTATCACCAAGGATTTATTAACAGTACGTGGACGAAGAAATTTGAAAGTTTATATCTGTAAGAACACATTCAAAAATATAGGTTTAAATAGCACATAACAAGAACAGCTACTAAAGCAACCTATGAGAATAGCAATAACAACAATAATGACCAATGGTATTCGAGGCGTACTCGATAAAATCGAAACTCAAATATATGCACATATCTGTATATTAAAAGTAGCACATCAGGAGTGGTAAGCATAGAGCACCCTACTCGAAAATAAGGTACCGACAATAAAATAGTGAAAGATTTGGCAGTAGGTTAAAACATTTCAGGAAAACGTATCGAAAAAAATAGGTTTAAAATGATTTGGAAAACTGGTATAGTGAAATTAAAAAGCATGGACCAAAAGTATGCGCGGTGTAAGGTTGCGCTACTAAAGTGAGAATAATAATAATGCACTTAAAATACATAAAACGGGATAATCAATAACACGTACCCTCTGACAAATGCAAAATACTAAAACTACATTTAAAAATAATCGTGCCCCTAAATATAGTTGGGGTAACAGGAAAAAGCACAAGTAGGTCTAGGCCTAGGTAGGGTAGGGATTACAATGGGATGTGGCTGATACAAGAGGTCGAAGGGTGACGGCTTTAGTCTGAAGATCAAGGTCATCGGGATTGGGTCAGCACGGAAAATAAGGGTGACCAGTAAAGGGCTATAAGGAGAAAAATGTATGGGGAGGATATTGGTCGGTACAACACACGAATCAAGATTTGAAGGGTTAGCTAACTTGAGAATTTTTCACTATGAACTTCTCCTTCCAGAAGGATCTCAATCGAGACACAGACGAAGGATGAGGATGGCTCATTCCAAGGATCAAGGTGCGGTACTTTCTAGTCGAAACGGGGTGAAAACTTTTCAATGAGTAGGGGTGAACAGTCAGGAAATCCCAACAGAAAAAAATAAATGGATATGGCAATAAACAAGTATTTAGCGAACCAGTAATCAAAAGGTTTACAAATTCAGAAGATTTATTTCATTCAAGAAAATTTGAAACAAGGCATTCTCCAAGACGAAAAGTGGCCCTAAACTATACACATTTTGTTTGGCCAGAAGACAACATCAAAAGATATTCCGTCAGTCGCGGTTGTGGAGATTCAGTAGGTTGCGGTAGGCTCGCGCACTCAGGTAGGGGCGTCCATTTCCATAGCGTCTCGCAGGTATTGCTAAAGGAAGTTCCTCCTTGGCAGGGTCTTGATCTTCTGGTCCTTCATCCTCGGAAAAACTTCTTCATCGAGGTCCGATCCCATGTGGTTTTCTTCTTCTGCATTCTCTTCCATGGGATTTACCTCCACTGGGTTTTCTTCCATCGGTTCTTCCTCAGGGTCTTCCTCCATCGGGTTCCCTTCGGGATCTTCTTCTTCTTCGTCAGAACCAACCATCATGTCGAACTCTGGGGCGGCTGCTCCTTCGTCCTCTGAATCGTTGTTTTCGAAGTGGACCTGGGGACCGTTGGCTTCATCATTAGAACTCGTCAATGTGTGATCTAAGGAAACGCAAGACTGTGCATCCTCGTCTAGATGCGGTGTTGCTCCAGGGTGGGCCATGGCCTGAAAAGAGAAGTTCACGATTAGATAGTGAAATACATCAAGGAAAGCTCAGGTTACGAAATATAGGAAAATATGCAGGAACTGAAAGATCAGAATGAAAACACTGTGATAATGAATGGAATTTGACATAGAGAAAGCATGAGAGTGATACATATATTATGATTCAAATTTTATTTTATTCAACTAAAAGTTCAACGGATACAGAGGTTCAAATGGAAAGAAATGTTTATAAAAGGATGACAATATAATACTGAAATTGGGAAACATATAATTCTTCTTTGACTGCCAGAACGCTGCATCTTCGTTGCGCGAGTTGAATCCTGCGTTAGGTTCGCCTTATGGTCGAGGTTCAAACTACGCGATGATCCTCACTTGGTAGGAGTGGGGAGTGCGGATGAGTTTCCTCCTTGTAGTTCTTTCCTTTCCGGGCAACCGTTGATGAGGTGTTCGTTGGAACCGCATATCAGACATTTCCCTTGGGCACGGCGACAATCCTTCTGAAGACGTCCTGGTCTCTTACAATATCCCCAGCAAGGGTTCTTCTGATGCTTCTGTTGACGCTTCATCTTCTTCTTCTTTCCTCGTCCAATAGGGATCCCTTTATGATAGGAGACTCCCGCTGGTGCCTGATTCACCGGTCTTCTCAGTCCTTCAGCCAACAAGTCGTTTGTTCGCTCCTGGGCTTCCTTCAAATCTTGCAGTACACTCAGGATCTCAACAGTCTGATTCTGGGGAGCGGATAAAGATGAAGAGTCGTTGGAAGACATGGTCCTGAAACAACAATTTCGAGAATGATATGAGTCACAAGCTAAATGAATCAAAATATGATATGGATAGAACAAGGATTCAAGAATCTCAGAGATGGTGAATTTCATTACAAGTGGGGAATCAACTGTATCACTTTAAGTCACTTGAATAGAGTACGGTAGTGCAATTGCCACCACGTACCCTTGTCAAGTCACCCGAAACCATAGCGAATGGATAGCTGAACACACGATGTGAATATGGATCAAGAATGACAAGTTTACAATCTAGACCGAGTGATGTCTTAGATTGCCAAACTCTACACGGAAAACTGCAATCTTAATCTATGCAAAACCTGGGCTCTGATACCAACTAAACCATGTCACGCCCCGCTTTCCAAAATACGGAATACGAGGGGTAGACAAGGCCAGCCATGCTCCTACGGTCAAGGAAATGTCCTGCCGTAGTCACACTTCGGCTTCTAGTTTATCATGGTAAACAGTAAGCGGTGCGCAGGTAATGAGAAATGCAGTAACTGAAGGAAACAATATAAAGACTGACCTGAAGTGGAACAAATGAATGTAACTCGGGAAGACAAGTCAAGAAGTCTGTGATGCACTTCTAGATCTGGTCCAAGCTAAATCTTCTCCTCACACTGAGCATGCATACTCAGGTCGTCAGAACGACACAATAGCAATATAATGTACATAATCAGGTAACAGTTCTAACAGTAGTGAAGGATATGAATAACAGTAAATCAATAACAGCATGATTATAAATAAGCAGAGATAAATGCAGCGGAGCAGTAAAACAGTATAACGATGTGTTATGTATGTCAACACAGTATATAAGGAATGTAAACGACAGTAACCCTATCAGTCTCTAAGTCTCACTGCACAGGTCAATAAGCCTATCGTCAGTCCAAGTGTGAGAGTCAACCACTCGCGAGTGTCCTCCACCCAAGGGTAGAACCCAAGGGCAAGGGACCACGGGCCCAACATGTAACGAATGTATCACGGTGTCTATAGCACATACCCTGTAAATCTCCATATAACTCCCTAAATATATAAGCCGGCATGGGACTCCCGAGATTCTGTTGAATTCACACTTGAACTACCCCACACCCCGAGGTCTACATCAAACACTAACCATAACCCTAAATACTAATCGATCCGTGACAAGTCTGCGCGAGAACTGGAGGCAGGACCTCCATCAAGCACGTCCCGACTAATACCTAAGATAAATGGCAGTGTCGGATGCCTTATCTGTGACATCCGTGCAAGCGCTTCCATAAGTGTCCCATACCACTTATAGTCACACGTACACGCATCCCACAGACGTCGACAATGCAACAGAAAAAAGGGACACTGATTGTGCACAAGTACGTATCACTTTCACTTAATCACGAATACACGAACACTGACGTACTTGTCACAATCAACACTAAAATCTAACACTGGGTAAATGCACGATATCACTAGGTTATCACTACAATGATATAGGTATGATATGATGCATGAACAGTATAAGAAGCACAACTAAGGTATCATAAAAACAGCAGTCTATCACTTGCACGATTTATCATGAAACATATGTATATAATTTAGCGAAATGATAAACAGGTAGTATTTAATATGTTCAGTTATCTATCCTTAGAATTTTGTTTCAGGTCAAACGGGTTTCAGGATCATTGGTTATAACTGTTTCATTTTAAGCGCACGCGGCTGGAAATCCAATTTCAGAATCAGGAATCCATTTCGCAACGCATTTTAACCCCAGTTGGGATCATAATTTAGCGACGCTACAGTTGAAAGAATTCTAGGGCTTTCAGTAAAGTTTTCAACGCAACAAACGGATCTTCAATCGCGTCTGTATGTTAGGAGTTATAATCTGTTTAATATCAACATGTCAATTCTGATTCTACTGGGACTGTTATGTGTCCCGATCTTCTAAATTACAGATTAAATAGTAACTGATAACGAAACAGGATGAAACTAATCATGTTGTCTAGCTAACAGAGTTACCTACAATAAGCAGCGGAGTCCCGCAACCTACGAGTTAAGGAAGTTCTATGGTATCCATTACGGAACAGCAAGCGCAATTTGAGTCGCTCTGGACTGCAGTCCAGAGTCGCACTCCGATCAAATTTTCATCACGATTTAAGTATAGGAATGTCTGGAAACTAGCAGAGGGTTAAAGTTCGTCGAGTTATCTTCGATTTGAGCCCTCGAACGCACCGTTCTACTATGTATATGATTTATGGTGAATTTAACGATTTTCAGGTACGCAAGAATTTCAGCTTTACGGTTAAACTTGGGGGTAGTCGTGTTAGTCATTATCGATTACAACATCCAACAAAATTCACACACTATGTTCACAGCCCTATGGGCCAACCTACACTATTTAGTTCCGTCAATTTTGATAATGTTTTCCTAAGGGAACAAGCATCGAACAGTTGTGTTGAATAATATTACGGAAAAGAAAAGCATGATTTATATACGGTATTGATTTGTAACATATATAGAATAGCATGAAAGCAAGTAAAAACTTGCCTGGGGGCGCCTCGGGTCACACGGTAGCAACGGCGTCACGAACGCGCGACGAATGTCGATTGGGATGGATGCAAGTGTTCGGCCGCGGTAACGTCTCGGAGTGTTCGATCTATTCTGGCCAGCGGAGAGTGACGTTGGCTGTCCGGAGCAGGGGAGAGACGCCGAGGGATACGGAGAGAAAGTTGTAGAGGGGGAGAAAGAGAGACAGGGTTAGAGAGAGAAAGAGAGAAAGAGAAATGAGATGGAGAGAGAGAGTGTGGGCATAGGCAGAGGGAGATGAGTGAGAGAGAGAAGACTGGGAGAGAGAGAGAGGGGGACTGAGGGAGAGAGAGTCGGCACAGAGAGAGAGAGGAGAGAAACAGTGAGATTGAGAGAGAGGAAGAGAGGGTAGCTTGGGTGAGGTCGGGCATGCAGGTGAGGTGAGGAGGGCTCGGGGCTTTGGAGGGAGGAGAGAGGAAGGCAGGCGAGGGTGAAGGCTCGGTGAACGAGGATCTCGTGGAGGATGAAGGAGGGAGCTCGGGGTGCTGGAAGAGAGGGAGAAGGAGGTGGCCGGAGGCGGTTAGTGGGTTTGGGAGAGAGGGAGGAAGAGAGATGTGTGGGTTGAGCGAGACTGGAAGGAAGCAGGGAAGGGTAGAGAGGCGAGGAGGGGTCGCACTTCGTGGGGTAACGCCTAGGCGACGTGGGCGCAGGCGGAGGAGGCGCCGCTAGAAGTGCGCTCGCGAAGGAACGTGCGCGGGAGAATCGCAACGGGAGGAAGATGAAGTGCTGGGCCGGGTCGGGGTGTGAAGCGGCGCGGGCTGGGGAGAGGAAGGTGGGCCGGGCCAGGAGAAAAACAGAAAACAAAGGATTTGTTTAGGGAAAAAGAAGCGGGCCGGGCCAAGGAAACAGGCTGGGGAAATAAAGAATAAGAAATTGAAAAGATTAAAAACAGATGGGGAATTATGGGCTGGGGTGTTTGATTATGAAATTAAATTTAAAAAGAAAGGAAATGGAACGGGCTGGTTTGAAATAAATATAGTTTGGGCTTGGAATTAATAGGAAATTTTTTTGGGGATAAATATAGGGAGTGGACCCGGGGAAAATATAAGAAAGGGAAAACTCAGTTAAGAGGAGATGGGCTTGCAAAATAAAAGAGAATAAATTAAAAGGGAAAAAGAGAAACGGGCTGCTGGGTGAGTTGGTCTGGGAATAAAAATATAAGTAAATATTTATGAGAAAGAATGGAATGGGCTCGGCTGCTTTTGGGCTGCAAAATTATAAAAAAAAAAAAACAGAATTATAAAGAAACTGTGAGGAATATTTCCGGGGCCGCAGGAAATTTACTTAGAGGGAAAAAATGGAATAAAACTGGGGGCAGCTGGGCTGAAGAAAATAAATGAATTAGAGAGGATTGGGAACGGGCCAGGTTGGAATTTATTATGATGAAAAAATAGGGAAGTTAAGAGAGTGGACAGGGGGCTTGGGGTCGGCTTTCTAGAGTGCATATTTTACAAAGGAGGGGAAAAACCGAGGATAAGAAAAATACAGGGTATAACAGGGTTTGGGTTTCAAAAGGAGTTTCAAAATAGATAAACTAATAATCATAAATAAAGTAAAATCTTATATGTTAACGAGAAGTACATATATTAGTATAAATAGGGCTGGGTGTTACACCACCTCCCCCGAAGTCGGAACCTCGGAATGACAAGGGTAAAGGAAGGGCAACCTTTGTCGCAAATGCCCAACAGCAACCTAACGCCCCGAAACCGGCAGATCAACTGGAAGAAAGACGCCGGTATTATAATGAAAAGATGAAACGTCCTTACTCGTTCCCACGAGACAAGATGAAACGGTTATTCGAGCTGGCAATACGCAACAGACTTATAAACCTACCAAATCCAAGGCGACCGCCGCAACCCACGGAGGTGAATAACCCTAATTATTGCCCTTACCATCAAACGGTAAGTCATCCGATCGAAGATTGCTTCGTCTTCAAAGGATGGATTGAAGATCAGTACCTCCAGGGGAAGTTTATACTGTCCGAAAAGTGGAAGGTGAACCCACCACAGCCACATACTCCTAAGAAAGCGGATACACCGGGGGCAACCTGTTCTTTTATTGAAGAAGCTCCATGGGAGGTCGTGCTATCAACTAAAACCAAAAGAATGCTGAGAGACCTTCATGCGTGCCCTGCGATCGAATGGAAGGACCCTCTTGAACCTCAAATTATCGAAGGAATGTTGAAGCCTCGCCCAACTACGAAGACTCGCGATAAGGGCCCAAATACTCACGCCCAACCGTCAAAATCTTCGAAGAAAAAGAAGAAGAAATCCAAGAAGTCCATGAAGCTTGGAAACGAGCACACGAACTTGCAGAAGCAAATCGACGCACTGGAAGAATACAATCAAAAGGCGCGAACTCCTGTCACACTGCAAGAGTTCCTCAACCATATCTTTCAAGAGGAAGGTGATGGAGAGAGCTCGTCGGATGAATTCGAAGGATATGTGGCGAGTTGTAACGTAATCTCCCACTCGTTTACCGATGATGGGAAAACTCCTGGCACTAAGAAGCTGGAGGCAGAGCCTGAACCAGAGCGTGCATGGCCAACAGAAGAAATGATCGACGCTTTTCTAGACGAGATTCGCCTAAAAAGTAAAGCGGGTCAGGAGCGTGAGATGGCCGCTTCAGAAGGAGCCAAACGCAGGCGACTGAACGAAAGAGTTGAACTACCCCTGCCAGAGCGAAAGGCATCCGAAGTAGACAAGAAGATATTCAAGACGAGGAAAAGGTTTGCCAAAGCCATGTCAATGGGAATGAAGCTACCACCCTCGGAAGGAAACACACACGATAGGGTGGAGAGGCACCCTGATTATTGCGCATATCATCGGAAAATCTCACACCCCACGGAGGAGTGCAACGCCTTTAAGATATGGTGGCAAGGATATGTTGCTCATCGGCAACATTTTAAGCGCATGAAACGCAAGATCCGTCGGGAGCGAAGAAGTACCGTCGATGGGCACAACAGAACTACTGGCAACTGTTACATGGTTAACGCCAGGGGGTCACAAGTTCTCACCTTTGGGAGCGACTCTGATGAAGAAATGGCTCTGGGCCCTCTCTTTAAAGAATCTGTTTTAGGGAAAAAGAAGAAATCGGAGGCCTGCGAGAACATTCAGCTGCGCAATCGCACACTCCCAGAAAAGAATCTCGGGCCCGCGAGTAGGAAAGATAAGGGAAAGGAAAAGGTCATTGAAGATATCACTTTAGATGACCAAGTAATGAGAGAGCTGGCTGCCAAAGACCCTCCTAGAAAGGGTAAAGTGGACGATAACATCCTAGCGCACCTAAGGAAGCTACCTTCTCAGCTTAGCATTCTCGATGTCCTCCTATTATCAAAAGAGGCGCGAGACTCACTAATTAAGGCGTTACAAGAACCTGAGCAATTTCAAGCCTTCCTCGCCACTGAAAGGATGAAGGATGAACTAGAGGAAGTGCATACGGCCGACATCACTTTCGGTGACGAAGACCTCCTTTTCGGGACGTGCGACCACAACCGTCCCCTATATGTCTCTGGATACTGCCATGATATCAGGATAGGCAAGATCCTGGTGGATAATGGATCCTCCGTCAATCTCCTTAATGTTCGGGTGTTGAAGGAAATCTGCATGAGTGTGCAGCACCTCGCTCGTGACAAAATCACTATCTCCGGTTTCGATTCACAATCGTCACGGACTCTCGGATCTGTAATACTAACATTACGTTTCGGACTTCTCGTCACAGACGTCAAATTCCATGTCATTGACGCCAAGACCTGCTACAACGCCTTACTCGGCCGTCCTTGGCTACACGAGTACAACATCATCCCTTCTATGCAACATCAGTGTATGAAGTACTTTAAGGATGGTTTCGAGTATACCGTAACAGGTGAGTTGAACCCATTCTCCATAAACGAAGTCCGCAAATACGAAGATGCGAAGTACTTTTTGCCAGATTTCGAAGATACAGAAAGGTGTCGCAACCCGGAAAACAAAACCGCCGCCACCATCCCTATTTTCGGGAGCGATACCGAAGAAGAGGAAGAGATAGTTTATGCAGGGCCATCTCAACGCAACAACCTGGGTACGCCCGTCCCCATGTTGGTCTTCGGAAGTGATTCAGAAGATGAAGTTAATGCCGTGTTCTCCAATCGGCTGTCAATACAAACACCCCCTGGCGATGACCATCGTTTGCAAATCACCATGGTACCGCGAGAACACTACAAGGATCTCGACACACTTCAAGCTCACAATGTGCAGGACCTGCGAACATTTTACGTCCCTCCCAGGCAAAGGGGTGAGAAGGCGATCCTATTCTACCGATCCTCAGAGTCGAAAGTAGAGAAAGAGATCTGGCATGGCGCGGATGCTACACTCGACAGGCTCCAACCCATCCGTCTGCCCAGATACTATACAAATGGATTAAAGAGGCTATTGAAGCGCCAAGGAGTACCCTTAAAACAGACTGTTCGACAAGCTGGGTTCTACAACAGGATCTGGGATGTCCCTGGGACTCAACGCAAATTGCCCAACGGGAAAATGGAAACACTCGGGCTTGGATACGCGAGAACCGGAAAACGGGGACGGGCCCACAGCATCTACGCTATATATACTTTTGATGAAGAAGAGGATGCCCTGTCAGGAGATGCCAACCCCTCATCAAAACTAGATCCCACGATTGAAATGCCGAGTCCGTCGTTTGAACAACGAATGGACAACCGTATCAGGAAAGTGGGTCAGAAAGCTCGGGAAGACCACAACCGCGAGACGGCCATCTACGAGAAAGCCAAGACGCAACGCCTTCTCCAACAGGCTGTAAAGGATGAAAATGCCGCTCCTTGTCAACCTGATATAAATAAAGCTCAACGCAAAAGCAGAAATAAGTCGAAAGGCCAAAAAGGCGCTCAACAGCAGCAAAACAGGGCTAAGAAGCCACGCAAACGGGAATCGAGCGTTATTGACCTATCCCTCATGAAGAAAATGGGTCGAGCATACTCGTTTCCTCGGGAAAAGACGAAGAAGATACTCGATCTTGCCCTAAAGCACCAAATGCTTACATTGCCGGAGTCTAAACACCCCGAACAAGCGGGTGAAGCCTCACTCCCAGACTATTGCTCTTACCATCGAGTGATAGGTCATTCTCTCGAAGATTGCTTCGCCTTCAAGAATTGGGTCGAGGATCAGTATCAGCTTGGCAGATTCGCCTTATCCGACAGCTGGAGGGTAACGCCGCCACAAAAGCACGAACCCAAAGCCGCAAAAGCAAAACCAGATCCACCTCAGTCCTGGAAGCAGATTCGCACCTGTTACACGATTACGATATTAAAAGAAGAGCCCGAGAATATGGATGACCTTCCCTGGTGCTTCGAGAACAGCGATGATGAGGTGGTCTCAGAATTTCCGCCCGCTCCGAAAGAACTGGAAGATGGCATACATACTACTGCAGATAACCTCAAGAAGATTGAGTTGGGATCGGCAGATGACCCGCGACCGACATTTGTCAGCGAGCTGCTATCTGAAGAAAGGGTGGTTGCTTTAAAGAACGTGCTTCTACGACATAAAGACTGCTTCGCGTGGAACTACTCCGAGATGCCAGGATTAGATCCGGAGATTGCTGTGCATAAGTTAGCAATATCCCCGGATATCAAGCCGGTCAAGCAGGCGCCAAGAAGGATGCGACTCGAGCTTGAAATGAGCATCAACGCCGAAGTCAAGAAGCTGATCGATTCTGGATTTATCCAAGAAGTCCAATATCCCGACTGCATCGCCAATATCGTCCCGGTAATGAAGAAAAATGGGACGGTACGCATATGCGTGGATTTCAGGGATCTCAATAAAGCTTGCCCGAAGGACGATTTTCCAGTACCGGTAACCGAGCTAATGATAGATAACACGTCCACTCATGAGGTTTTCTCCTTTATGGACGGCTCATCAGGATACAATCAGATAAAGATGCATCCCGAAGACCAGAGGCACACCGCTTTCCGGACCCCTTTGGGTATATTCTGCTACAGGGTTATGCCCTTTGGTCTAAAGAACGCCGGTGCTACCTATCAAAGGGCCATGACAAAGATCTTCGACGATCTCATACATGACATCGTCGAGTGCTATATCGATGACCTTGTAGTGAAGAGCATGTCGTATGAAGAGCATTTAAAACATCTGGAGACTGTCTTTCAACGCCTTCGTCAATATAATTTGAAGATGAATCCCCTCAAATGCGCGTTTGGAGTCTCCTCGGGTAAATTCCTGGGATTCATCATCCGACATTGAGGTATCGAAATAGATCCATCTAAGATCAAGGCGATCATGGAAATGCCTCCGCCAAGAACCCTCAAACAGTTGCGGTCTCTCCAAGGGAAGCTCGCATACATCCGGCGGTTTATCGCTAATCTTTCAGGCAAATGCCGTCCTTACAGTCACCTGATGAAGAAGGGAACCCCATTCGTCTGGGATCAAAAATGCCAAAACGCGCTAGACGAGATCAAGCAATACCTGCAGAACCCGCCGGTGTTGGCTGCTCCGGTTAAAGAAAAACCTCTCATTCTTTATACAACCTCCCTCGAAGGTTCTTTAGGCGCATTATGGGCACAAGAGGACGACCAAGGGAAAGAAAGAGCACTCTACTACTTAAGTCGAGTTCTGCTGGGGGCAGAAAGCAACTACTCTCCCATTGAAAAACATTGCTTGGCGTTAATCTTCGCGATAACAAAGCTCAGGCACTATGTGTTGGCACATGAAGTCCGTCTCATCTCGAAGGTGGACCCTCTTAAATATCTGATGTCAAAGGCTATATTGACGGGTCAACTCGCTAAATGGGCTCTACTCCTGATGGAGTTCTCAATAACGTATCGACCTCTTAAGGCAGTGAAAGGCCAGGCCATTGCCGACTTCCTCGCTGAGCATCCAGTACCTGCCGGTTCTCCTCTGAACTGCGAGTTGCCAGAAGAGCATGCATTTGATGTGATTGGCGGCGGTAGTGCCCGATGGGAACTCTATTTCGATGGAGCATCCTCCGTAAAGAAACAGAAACAGGGTATCCCAATGATCAAATCGGGGATAGGCCTCATCTTCGCAACTCCACAAGGAGGGATAATGCGCTTCTCCTTCTCCTTAACAAAGTCGAGGACAAACAATGAAGCTGAATACGAAGCTCTGATAGCAGGCCTCGAGATCGCCATCGACATGGGAATCGAAAATCTCCTTATATACGGGGATTCCCAATTGGTCGTTAGTCAAGTAAATGGTGACTACCAAACGTGCAAACCAGAATTGGTGAAGTACGGCAAAAAGGTGCAACAACTATTGACCCAAATTCCCTCCTATACTTTGGAGAACATACCGCGTGCGGAAACAACAAAGCAGACGCGTTGGCCAAACTTGCTAAAGAACTGGCTGACGAGAACCTTGATGACGTCAGAATCGTGGTATAAAGCCGTCGAGTGCTCGCCCCGGCAGAAATACCTCCGGAATTATATAAAGAGAAGGGAGCGACTGAGCAGGCGACCCTACAAATAAAAGACCGCGAGAAGGCCGAGGACTGGAGGGAAGTCTTCATAGACTACTTTAAGTCCCACCGAATGCCCGAAGAAGCGTCTTCAAGACATCAGCTCATCAAACGAGCTCTATTTTTTGCTTTTGTTAATGACACTCTATACAAAAGATCGTTTGATTCTCTATGGCTGAGATGCCTAGGACCTGACGAAGCAGAAAGAGTCGTTCAGGAAGTTCACGACGGACTCTGCGGTTCTCACCAAGCAGGCCCAAAGATGAAGTTAAAAATTAAACGGATGGGTTACTATTGGCCCACGATGACCCAGGACTGCCTCGAGTATGCGAAGCAATGCCACTCGTGCCAGATTCATGGAGACTTTATCCACCAACATCCGAACTCACTACACCCAACGGTGGCCAGCTGGCCATTCGAAATGTGGGGGACTGACATAGTTGGCCCCATCGAGCCAGCATCGTCCCGGGGACATTGTTTCATCCTGGCGACAACTGATTACTTCTCCAAATGGGCAGAAGCAGTACCGCTGAGGGAAGTGAAGACAGAGAATATCCTCCACTTCCTCAAGACGCACGTCATCTATCGGTTTGGAACCCCACGGCGGATTATATCTGATAACGGGCCAGCCTACAGAAGCCATAAGATTAGCCGCTTCGCGCGGCAGCACAATATAGACTGGAGATATTCTTCAGTTTACAACCCACGAGCTAACGGTCTGGCCGAGGCCTTCAATAAGACCTTGACGAAGATCATAAAAAAGACCGTTTCCCGGAACAAGAGAGACTGGCACGAGAAGCTGCAAGAAGCCCTTTGGGCTTATCGAACTACATTCAAGACGGCCACGAACGCAACGCCGTACGCGTTGGTATTTGGGACGGAAGCAGTGCTCCCCCTCGAGATAGAGTTACCCTCTCTACGAGTGGCAGTCCACTGCGAGCTGACGGACGAAGAAAACGCTCACCTTCGGCTTGAGGAGCTTGACGCCCTCGATGAAACCCGGCTCATAGCGCAACAACATCTAGAAGCCTACAAAGCAAAGATGACGCGCTCGTATGAAAGATTGACCAGGCCGAGGACATTCTGCCAAGGCGAACTCGTACTAGTGGTCAAAAGACCTATGATCCCTAATCGTGCCAAGCGGGGAAAATTTGAGCCAAACTATGAAGGCCCGTACATCATAGACAAGGTCTACCAGGGTGGAGCCTATCTACTAATGGACATGCACGGTGAAAGGACTTTCAGGCTAATAAACGGCCGCTTCTTAAAGAAGTACTATGCTTAATGAGCCACAGCCTGGGTCAATGATAGATGACGACGACTATGTCCGCTCGCTATCTTCCTAAGCTCAGACTTTACAAGCAGTAGCCGGCCCTCCCCTGAACAACGGGCCGAAATGTCCTTGAACTAACAACGGACCGATACGTCCTTAAACTAACGACGGACCGATACGTCCTTAAACTAACGACGGACCGATACGTCCTTAAACTAACGACGGACCGAAACGTCCTTAAACTAACGACGGACCGAAACGTTCCTAAACTACTACCGCAGCATCCTTAGGCTGACGAGGTAAAAAAAAGGAGAAAAAGAAAAATATAAAAAAAAATGATGAAAAAACGGTATGTCCATAAGCAAAAAGGGCACGGATGAAAACCCGAAAGGGCTCCGTGAGTAAAAACAGCAGGGCTACCGGCAAGTATTCGTGAAAACCCGAAAGGGCGCGACCTTGTAAAAAAAAAAAGAAGAGAAAAAGAATAAAAAAAAACGGTATGTCCATGAGCAAAATGGGCACGGATGAAAACCCAAAAGGGCTCCGTGAGTAAAAACAGCAGGACTACCGGCGAGTGTTTGTGAAAACCCGAAATGGCGCAACCTCGTTAAAAGACACTTATAGGGTCCTCTCGACCTTGTAAGGAGAAACCACCTGCGTGAGATCCTTACGACTCACAAAGGAGAAACACACTTAGGGATCCTCACGATTCCTAAGGAGAAAATACACTTACGAGATCCTCACGACTCGCAAGGAGAACTCTCTTATGGGACCCTCACGGCTCGTAAGATTTGAAAGTCTTAAGTTACAGAGACCTAAACCTGTGCTTAAGCAATCCCCTACAACCTTCGATGATGCCCTACAAGTAGCCCAATATTGACCCTTGTATACAATCCACGGGCGCGAATAAACATTTCCCTAACTAAGTCCCATCCGAGACTAGGGATATGTTTGCAGGGTAAACAACCCTTGTAAATCCTCTCGACTTACAAGGAGAAAACCCTCCCGTAGGATCCTTACGACTTACAGAGGAACAAGGCACTTAGGAACCCTCACGATTCCTAGGGAGAAAATACACCTATAAGATCCTCACGACTTGTAGGGAGAAATACCTTTGTGAGACCCTTACGGCTCATGAAGTCAAAAGCCTTAGTCGACAGGACCTTAACCCTGTTTGCTAAGCCACCTTTGTTCAACATCAACAGAGGCAAATGATGATTCGCTCCTGGCAATATTCCAGTTGCAGCGATGCTGATGCCTAAACCGGTATCAAATCCCAAGTTCATTCATGGCAAATGATGATTCGCTCCTGGCAATATTCCGGTCGCAGCGATGCTGATGCTAAGATTGGTATCAGATCCCAAGTTCCACAATCACGATATATATATAAAAAAAAAAACAGCAAGCCATACGTGCATACGAAATAGCCGAAAAGATGGGGCAACTTGCAATAAAAATCAGCAAGTAAAAAAAATGTATGCATGAAAAATAGCCGAAATGATTGGGCAACTCGCAATAAAAAGCAGCGAGTAAAAATAAAGTAAATAGCCGAAATGATTGGGCACCGCGAAAAATAGCCGAAATGATTAGGCAATCGCGATTTTCGCGATATAAAATGCTGAAATGATAGAGCATCGCGGAAAGAATAAAAAAAATGATGAAAGAATGAAACTTTTTACCCTACAGGTGATGCTACATCAATCCCTGTATACAATCCAGGGGCGCAAACAAAGAAAGAGTCGCACTCTTCCCCCCCAGGTTTCGCCAAAGAAGAAGAAGCCAAATCTTGACGTGCTAAAGGAGACCTGGAGATCGTCTCAACACTCGTCTCGTAACGACGGACACAACTTCAAGCTAAACGAAATAGCGGCAACTCCCAGTTCCATGGTTCGGCGGTATACATATCGCCAACAGTCAAACCTCCATCCCGTGAAATGCGGATACAATAGACAAAATTCCTGGTTACGTGGAACGCAGATAATGTCACTCTTTGACCCCGTGTGAAGCATCCAGAGCGGAGCCTAGTCCTCGCCGAGCGCGGCAGTGAACCCGTGTGAAGCATCTAGTGCAAAATTCCTGGTTACGTGGAACGCGGATAATGTCACTCTTTGACCCCGTGTGAAGCATCCAGAGCGGAGCCTAGTCCTCGCCGAGCGCGGCAGTGAACCCGTGTGAAGCATCTAGTGCAAAATTCCTGGTTACGTGGAACGCGGATAATGTCACTCTTTGACCCCGTGTGAAGCATCCAGAGTGGAGCCTAGTCCTCGCCGAGCACGGCAGTGAACCCGTGTGAAGCATCTAGTGCAAAATTCCTGGTTACGTAGAACGCGGATAATGTCACTCTTTGACCCCGTGTGAAGCATCCAGAGCGGAGCCTAGTCCTCGCCAAGCACGGCAGTGAACCCGTGTGAAGCATCTAGTGCAAAATTCCTGGTTACGTGGAACGCGGATAACGTCACTCTTTGACCCCGCGGAAAACATCCAGAGCGGATCCTGGTCCTCGCAGAGCACGGCAATGAACCCGTGTGAAGCATCCAGAGCGGAGCCTAGTCCTCGCCGAACACGGCAGTGAACCCGTGTGAAGCATCTAGTGCAAAATTCTTGGTTACGTGGAACGCGGATAACGTCACTCTTTGACCCCGCGGAAAACGCCCAGAGCGGAGCCTGGTCCTCGCCGAGCACGGCAGTGAACCCGTGTGAAGCATCCAGAGCAAATACCGGACTGTGGAGTCCTTAAAATCCACGGACTATGACGTCCTTAACCTCGACCGCAATGTCTTAAAACTAACGATCAACCATCCCGATTCCCTACGAATTCTCCCTTGATTAAAGGGTACATCTCTTCACTCCTTTGATACTCGGCGTTGTAATTCCTCAACGTCTTCAAAGAGGTGACGGGTCCCTGCGACCAAACATCGGACTATGGAGTCCCTAAATCCATGGACTATGAGATCCTTAACCTTGACCGTGATGTCTTAAAACTAACATCGGACTGTGGAGTCCTTAAATCCACGGACTATGAGGTCCTTAACCTTGACCGTGATGTCTTTAAACTACGATACCTTGAGCGACCCCTGACCCCGTGAAACACGGATAAGGGCGACCACATCCAACACTTGCAGGTTCTCACGACCTGCGAGGAAGAAAAACTCTCTTGTGAGATCCTTACGACTTTCAAGGGAAAACCCACTTAAGAACCTTCACGATTCTTAAGAAGGACTTACACCTATGGGATCCTCTCGACCTGTAGGGAGAAAAGCTCTTTATGAGACCCTTGTGGCTCTTAAAATGCAAAAGTCTTAGGAAGCAGATCTTAACCCTGAGTCTTAAGCTATCGCTGCCCTACGAGGAGATCAAGATAAATTGTCCACAAACGCATTCAATGAAAGGGGACACATCGTTAAGAAGAAAAATGTATCTTTTATTCATAAACCAAAATGGATACAAAGTACAATTCACGAAAGAAACGAAAAAAAAGGAGATACTCTCATTCATGAGTATGTACAAAAAGGGGGAGAAAAGATACAAGTTCTCAAGCCGGCGGGCGGTGCAGTAATTTTACCAGCTCATCGTTCTGTTGCTGAGCCACGGCTTCATGACGCAAGATCTCCAAAAGACGAGCCTCCGCCTGAGCTTGCTGAGCTTGATACGAGGAAAGCCGAACTTCGAGCTCTTTCTCGATGGCTTTATGAGCCTCGACCCTTTCACGAGTGAACGTGGCAGCTTTATCGAGAGCCACTACTTCTTTTATGGACTCCCGAAGCACCCGCCAGAGTTCGTATGCTTTGTTGGCTTTGGCTGTGAGGCTGGCATGAAGCTCGCTCAGCGCCTTAGCAGCTAGCTCTCTCTCCGAAAATTTACGGCCGAACCCTTTTCTCGCACAACAATATGTTCGCTACGTGTCGCTCTATCAGGCCACGTAAGCTCGCTTTCATGACCACAGCCTTGGAAACAAGACATTTACAAGACCGTATAAATGGGCTTCCAGTCGACGGGAATAATCGATCTAAAACGCGCTCACATCACCTGACGTGAAAGGCAACAAGAAAGATTCCCGACATATTTCAAGCATGCGTTCGCAATCATATGAGTCTTCAAAAAGAAAATAATAATAATAATAGCATTTGCAAGCGCATGAACGTTCATAATACCCAAAAAGGTCTGATGCGCAGGAAAGTAATGATAGCATTTGCAACTAAAGAAAATTCTCATGAGAAGAATATGAAGTTTATTTATGCAAGCGGAAACATACATACTAGTACCAAGCCTACATGGAAGTTCGGCATAAAGCGAAAAAAAGGGAGGGACTAATTTAAAAATGTTCTACACTAACGGAAAAGGTCACCAAACATGGGATCAACGGCACAGGGGTTAACGAAGCAGAGGACAAAATTCTCCATCTCCCTCTCTGCTTTCTCCAGCATATCAAAGCGACGGTTCTCACGAGGAGTCGCTCCCCATCGATTGGCGCCGTGTTCGTCCGCGAAAGCAGACATAATAGCTCGTCGGGCCTTGATCTGGCTCAGCAGATGAATTGAGCAATCCTTCAAAGCCTGAGTAATCAGGCACGCTTCATGAAAGCCCTCGAGCTTTTCTTCCGCCGCGTCGAGCATCGCCAGGGTCATCTCCGCCGGGTGAGGAGGGATGTCGGCAAGCACGACCGTGAGAATCATCCGGAGCCAGAAGGAACCCATCGGGAGGGGTGACCCCCTACGGATCGAGAGTTCATGCATGGTTGAGTCGCATTCGTCGTCGGTAAGAAGTGGATCCACTAACCGAGCAGCAAAGCGGGGGATCATCTCCTCGATAGGCACTTCCCATGGCTGTCGACGAGCGTGTGGACGGTTGCAGGCCATAGCACTCAGATACTCCTCAAATTAAATCACGTCAATATGGGAATGAATTTCTCTGTGAGGAGAAAATAGGCTATGGCCTCAAGAATATAAAGAAGTGCATTAAGTGCTGTGCGCGGAAGATCTTGCATGGTGAAGCTATTTCCAAGGCCCAAAAAAGGAAAGTCATCGAAAATCAAGGAGATGGAACTATTTCCAAGGCCCTTTTTTCTGCGTCTGATATTGTGCACTGAAAATAGGGCATGGGAAGATTTTGTGAACAGCCCCGTCAAGGGATCCCACGTGCAGAATACGTGAGGCCTAGACCTGATGTACACTAAAACAAAAGAAAAATGGAGTAGCACCCTGCATATTAAAAGCATCAACAACAACAGTAGCAAAATGATAAAATCCCAGAGAAAGGCATGCAAACATGGAAAGACATAATAAAGCTTATCATTCATGCTTTAAGAAGTCCATACAAAATGAAAAGAAAACGATTACAATGGCAAGACCTCAGACGCGGGGCACGGATTGAGAAACTCAAGCTTGACTCTGTCCAAGATCCTCCAAGCATTTCGAACCGCCCTAGTATGTTTTCTCTCACGATCACAAGCGTCGGGGTCCTCACGAATGTCCTCCACCCTCCGATAGGCGGCAAGTATGGCCGACTGCTGAAATGCCTGATGCAAGAGATCAATGAGGTTGTCGTGCCTTCTCTTCGAGATTAGACTCATCAGATACACCGAATGTATCTTATCCTCGGCAGCGTCCAATGCCCTGAGCGGCACACCGGTGCAGAAGAGAGGGAGTGCCTCCCAGATCGCCAGCACGATCAGCCTCAGAAGAGATGAGCGACGAGGGAGTAGCCGATGGTTGTACTCGCCGAAGCGACCCATGATCTCAGCGCACTAAGCATTGGTGAACTCCTGGTTCTGACTGCGGTCCAATGCATGAATATTCCCATAAGAAATGATTTCGTCAAGACCATACATATGGGCATCCATGATACCTGAAATAAAGGTCATGAGAATTGTTACGAAGCCTCTGTTCCATTAATTGCAGAAGGACAACCTTGGGTCAAGAGACCCCAAGAAGCCTCCGTGTGAAGAAACTGAGATCTTCATAGGAATTAAATTCCTTATTAAGAGAAGGGAATTAAATTCCCAGAGACATTTTTGGATGGAATTAAATTCCAAGGAGTCGAACTGTCATCATCATCTCCCCAAGGATCATCCGACCCTAAGAGATCTACTGTTGGAGGTTAAGTGGTCTCATATTTGGTTAAAGAAATTGAAGAAAAATGGGTTCCTTGTGAAACCCTTAATGTGGATTTAAAATCCAGAGAGTTCTTTTAAAATAAAGGTGCTTCGACCGTTCAACATCATTACCTGAGGAAAAAGGATCCTTCAACAGAGTTAAACTCTGGAAAAATGTCTGAGACAGAGAACTAAGCTCTGGAAACGAGAATTAAATTCTCAAAGGAAAAAGCTCTCGAGAGAAGGAGATGAGCAAAGTGAAGGCTCTTCTGAAGAGACATGGGTATTTGTAGAAGGCGATGGAAACGATTCATCTCCCCAAATCCCTAAAGGAATCCAACGGCCACAAAAGGTGACAGCGTTGCACTCACGTGCGGACACGTGAGAACAACGCTGTGGGGGCATTTGTTTCCTGATTTAAAATCAGAAAAGCTTATGGAAAAAGCTTCAGAAGAGGGTCACGTGCTTACACGTGACCAGCAGTCACGTGTTGGCACGTGACACCTAAAAGCATCAGCAAGGCAAATTCAGTTTCCCAAATACATCAAAGAAAAGGGGCTTCAGAAAGGGTCACGTGCTCCCACGTGACCTGGGTCACGTGTTGGCACATGACAATCAAAAGCGGCTTCAAAACCCAACAGCTCCCTGAGCAAATCAAGAAAAAGGCTTCAGAAGAGGTCACGTGCTTCCACGTGACCAGGGTCACGTGTTGGCACGTGACACTCAAAACATCAGACTCATTCTCCGGTTAAATCGAGAAGAAGGCTCCATGCCAGGGTTACGTGTTCACACGTGATCAGTTGTCACGTGGTGGCACGTGATAGTTAAGCAGCAACCAGAAGACAGAGCGTAAAAAGAAGGAAGAAGGCTCGTTCCAAGGGGGTCACGTGTCCACACGTGACCATGGGTCACGTGGTCACACGTGACCGGCTTTCAAAGCCCATTTTGTTAACAGAATTAAATTCTGAAAGAGATTCAAATCTTTCCAAAGGAAAGCGATTATCTGGAACCAACCGAATTAAAGATTTAAAGATGATTGAATATCATCTATCTATGGAAAAATCCTGAACTTGGAAAGATTTCCCCTTTAAATCTAACAGAAATAACAAAGGAGAATCCCTGGATTTGAAATCCAATGGTGAATAAAATTCACCTAATAATCCAAAGGTCCAAAACGAATGATGGATGCAAATCAAATCTCTCAATGAAGATTCGTCAAAAAACTAATTGACTCGGCTGCTTCTCCTATAAATAGGAGCCAAGAGACACGCAAAAACATATACAGGCAGAAGGAAGAAAAGAGAGAGAGCCTCGATATTTTGAGGAATTTGGATCTTCTGCAAAAAGAAAACCCTAGGTAAGAGAAGGAAGGCTTCTTGAAAGAAAAGAGAATTTAATTCTCGACAGAGTTTAACTCTGATATAGAACAGAGGGACATATTTCTTCTCTCTTTGATGGAGGATCTGTAAAGTGCACATCTCCCCTTGAGTTGAGAATTTAATTCTCAATGGGTTGAGATCCTGCCATGCAGATCCAAAGCATAGAGAGGGAACGGAAGCACGAGAATTCAATTCTCACAGAACTATAGGAATTTAATTCCTTTAAAATAAAACTAGGGCTTGACCCTGTGTTATGGGAATTTAATTCCTTCAGAACAAAAAGAAACAGGGTTTAACCCTAATTAAGAACTTAGTTCTGTTGAAACAACAGGAGTTTAATTACCTTAATCATAATTCTTTAACCGAGAATGGGAGTTTAATTCTTTAAAGCTTTTATTAGGATTTAACCCTATTCAGTTCTCCACATATATGAGAAATTTAATTCCTACAGAAAATTCAGAGTTCAACTCTATTCCAGAATATAAATCTTCAAAAGGAAGTAGGAATTTAATTCCTCTGGAATTTAAAGCTTTTTATTAGGGTTTAACCCTACGAGGAATTTAATTCCTGAAAAAAGATTAACAGATCTTCTAAACAACATACATAGAGGCAGGGTCACGTGCCACCACGTGACCCTCCCCCCAAAAAGATCTACAGAAAGCCCTCTGGAGGCAGTGCCTCACGTGACTCACGTGACTCTTGACAGAAGCTTTAACACATAAGCGCTTGAATCCCCGTCACGTGATGGCACGTGATGCTCTAAAAGATGCATAGTCTCAGAAGAACAAGTGAAGGGAGGGCGCTCTCACGTGTTGCCACGTGACCCCTCTTGCCTTAGTGATTAAACACTAAAACGGAACCCCTGAATTCAGTGACAAAACATTGTTTGGCCTTAGTGTAACACTAAGCACAGAACTATATTTGCAATGTTCAACACTGATTACCGTAGTGTCCAACACTAGTTTGGGACTCCTGTTGCCAGTGTTTAACACTGGACTGTTTCAGTGTTCAACACTAATCTGAAAGCCTGGTTGCTGGTGTTTAACACCAGCTATCTTTTAGTGTTGAAACACTAACTTATCAATCTTATTCCCAGTGTTCAACACTGATTCGTCTTTAGTGTTTAACACTAGACACTGGCCCAATTGGCCGAATGGATAGAGGCAAAGCCTCTCCTTCAAGGGACCAACAGGAAGTCAATATTCCAGACATGATTGGACTTAGCCCAAGATGGCCATAAGTCCTCAATTCGTAATTAACTGAGCTAATAGGCTCATAACATAGTCAATTGGTCTTGATCCCAAATTGGGCCAAAGACTATTTAATCCACTCCGGTTCCAGGGTACATCTCTTCACTCCTTTGATACTTGGCGTTGTAATCCCTCAACGTCTTCAAAGAGGTGACGGGTCCCGATGACCACATATTGATACGGACTGTGGGGTCCTTAAACCCATGGACTACGACGTCCTTAACCTTGACCAAGATGTCTTAAAACTAACAACGGACTGTGGGGTCCTTAAACCCATGGACTACGACGTCCTTAACCTTGACCGAGATGTCTTAAAACTAACAACGGACTGTGGGGTCCTTAAACCCATGGACTACGACGTCCTTAACCTCGACCGAGATGTCTTAAAACTAACAATGGACTGTGGGGTCCTTAAACCCATGGACTACGACGTCCTTAACCTGGACCGCAATGTCCTTAAACTACCTATGGACCGCAATGTCCTTAAACTACCTACGGACCGCAATGTCCTTAAACTGGAACAATAGAGCCCAAACGCTCTTTTGTCGGATCTAAACGATCCCGTTTAAGTTGATCTTAGCCTCAAATATGGCTAACGTATCCTTAAACCTTCAAACAGACTGGACTATGAATCCCCCCAATCAACTTCGGTTCAAGGGTACATCTCTGAACTCCTCTGATATTTGTCGTTGTAATTCTTCAACGTCGTCAGAGAGGTGACGGGTCACGACGGCCATACATTCAATGGACCACTATGTCCCTAAATTGGAGTAATAGAGCTCCAAATGCTCTTTTGTCGGATCTAAACGATCCCGTTAAGTTGATCTTAGTCTCAAGTTAGACTAACGTATCCTTAACAAACGTTTGAGTTGATCTTAGCCTCAAATATGGCTAATGTATCCTCAAATCAAACCCCCAAACCCAAATCTAAGATAAATACGGATTTGGACTAGTCCACGTCCTACGGGCGACGACATAACTCAGTCTCCGTATACAATCCACGGGCAACCACAAATAAAACAAAAACACACGACACGAAGTGACCATCTGGAGAAGGAGAAAGTTGTTATCGCAACGCGGTAGCGTAATTAACTGCAGGGGCTTGCGCCTGCAGGGAAGAGCGTCCCCACAATAAAAAAAAACCCTCAAGTGAGGGGGAATCTGACGAAGTCTGCTACATCGGACGCATCCGCTCAAACCTTCGATACACGGTGCCATAAATCAACTTGGCATCTTCGGAGAGGTGGACGGATAGCACCAATTAGCATCTACCCCGAACCTCAGGCATAGACGTCCCCGCGTCTCGCCCGCCGTTCGGAGGGGAACAATCCACTTGTGTGTGTTCTGTATACTAAGAACTGTAGTTTGATTTAGAACATCAACGCTTTTAGATAACGTGCCTGAACCGATCAACTTTTGATATAGGAAATGTTCAAAACATTATCCAACAATACAAAATTTTATCATTTCTTTACTGATAAAGAGACTGATATGATTTTGTATATCAGGTTCGGTATCTATTAACATTCGTTCAGAATCAATGTATTGGTAATACAGGGTGACAGTGACCAACAGACTTGGCTGCAACTCTTGCCCCGTTTTCTGCCTCAGGAAACTTATCACCCGTTCTCAGTTCTTTACCTATCTGTAGCCCATGTAACATATTACATATGCGGGATCCTGATCCGGTATCATATACTCAGGACGTAAAGGACACTGAGAAACAGTTCTATATAATGAACACACCCGAAGATAATGCATCAGCATGCACTTACTTCGTTTGGGCGGCACGGGAATTCTGGTAATCCCCAATTTCCTGCTCTGTCTTATAACAATTATAAGTTGGAGCGGGACCAATGTTCCCCAGCTCAGTATAACAAGCGGGTTCGGTCAATACATCCATTTTATTATCTTGATTAAGGCGTGATATGGTCGCTACCTGGAGAGAGAGAAGAAAACACTCAGCGTGCGCTCTAGCAAGAATAGATTGGTTATTATTTTATCTAATCAGGATAGCTCCCACTGCTTTTTATCAAATCTTCCTTCAAACCCAAAAAGGAAAGACTAGCCGGGATTAATTACACACTACAAGTTCGCCAATCTTTCAGCCAGGCCAGTGTCGGTACTTTGAGGGAGGTTCCCCGTGCTTTCGCACGGACCTAATTAATGTAAACCTCATTTTCCCAGAGGCGTAACCCCGTTGACACCTTTCTAGACACCTACTTGATCAGCTAGTTGCAATGTGTAAAACTCTCCCAGGAGTAACTCTTACTCACAGCGGGTATCGGGATCCAACTATCTCATAGAAGGTATGCAATCTCATTGCAAATTTCAACACTTGAAATTCCCGATAATATTTTACCCCGAACGATCTATGACCTTGACAAGGTCAACAAACCATAGACCGCAAGTCAAGTTCAACCCGTCATTTCTTGATTGAATCAAACCCATCCGCACGACCCTTGACAAGGTCAACAAGGTCGCATGACTACCCTAACCCAATCTGCATCATATGCATAAGCAGATAAATACTGGTTAGCTACCGCACACTGCGCCTTGACAAGGTCAACAAACGCAGCACGAATACTAAACAGGACTTATCTGAAATGACGGAGGGCTACGACAGGTTTTTCTGAAAACCTATTGCGTAATGAACTTGATATCGTTGTAGAATCAAATGATTTTAAAATGGAGTGCTTTTGAGGCTTTTCTAGTTTTGCTAAAGGAGTCACTCCCGGTGAAGGGATCGTCGGTCCTTTCCTCGTCGAATGAGGTGCAGGATATATCATATATATCACTGTGCAAAGCAGAAACTTATAGAAGCAATCAAAAACAAACCGAGTGTTGTAGCATCTGCCAGTTATTGCTAAAGGAGTCACTCCCGGTGAAGGGATCTCGGTCCTTTCCTCATCGAATGAGGTGCAGGATATATCTCATATACCGCTATGCAAAGCAAGAACTGTAGCTACCTGTTTTAATTTTGAAATTCGATTCCACAACATCTTTAGGTTTCTTTTTCTTTCATTAATCACATTAATGAAGTCCCATCATTTAAGTACCTAAACATCACAGATAAATACGACGTACACTTATGCCATCCGCATTCGCCTCGATGTCCCCTCGTGCACCGTTAGGTTAGGTAACTAACGGCAGAGCGGGCCAGGGCTAGCGCGGGTGTAAAACATAAGTAACGCCTATATAATATATCATATATACTATATACAGTATCGATCACAGAACATATCACATGATCACATCACAGATATTGCAGCAAAAGAATCATATGAAATATTGGATATACTAGGACGTCCGTGTTTTCAATACGAGCCAGTATAAAACACGGATTCCACGGTCGCGATGAATAGCCAAACCCACACCCCTAGACCCCTACGAGAGCGGCAAGCAACCCTACCAATTCTAGGGTTAGGAGACCCGGACTCGACTCCTCGAGATGGTCTCCCACTGGACCCTAGAACCCGGTTACTTATGCTCCCCTCCTTGGGTCTATCCTAGTGCGGAAAAGTAAATAATATACAAAGGGTGACATCTTCCGCAACCTGGAAGTGCCCCAAATAAAAGAATATTACATACAAGTTTTTACATGAATGAAAATGAAAAACACTCATCTCACATAAAACCCCCGGCTATTCAAATACGACGATCCAATATAACATATCCAGCAACACATAACATCACATGTCATCAACGTAAGTAAATATGTCCATCCCAATTGTCGTTGACATATAGCAACGAAACCGGCGATATCACATATTACACTTACGGTCACAGAAAAGAAAGTGTAAGACTACAACAGTTGGAATCCGCAACCTCTTTAGACATCGCATGCCTAATCAAATGAATTCCTTAGATATCGCATGCCTAACTATTATAAACCCCGCATTTTAGTCTCATTATCGAAAACTCTTTTCAATATAAAGTCGGGCAATTCAACAAGATTCCCGATATTCTGATCGAATGCTCGTCGCAAACTTTAGTAGGCGGCCGCACCCCCGACGCCGTCGACAAAGTGCACCAAGGCGGAACACCGCTGCCGCGAGCACCCGAATGGATGCTTTCGGCGACGGGGTTCTCCTACAGTCACTTGGTCGGGGCTATGGAGTGAGGCTGTCTATTAAGTTTACCCGGCGAGTATCCGCGTACGCTACGTGATTGCGACGGACTTTTGATCAAATCAAAATTCCGTGGCAACCGATCAAGTGAGACTAAACTACTAGATTTATAACATTCATTCTGTTATCTCATAACTACCTGTGAATTCCAAATGTTGTATCACATTCCGGATAAATAGAAAATGTTAAACTTTCCGATCGAACAATCGAACACCCAGGTTTTCCCAATACAGCTCAACACATGAAATAAGTCTAAAAACATTCAGTTCATGCCTCAGTACCAACGGTCCAGCCGTAGAAGGGTCAAACCAACGCCTCACATGTGGCACGCCGTACTGCCCCAAACCCTAAGGTTCAAAAGGCAGTTCGAGACGGTCACATAATCGAGTTAAGGTTTGTTGTCTTCTAGAAGGACCATCGCGTTACTTGCACTACACAGAATGTTCTTAAACAACAGAAAAATCCAACACATGGAAATTTTTCCGGCAGGGGAAAAGTTGGGTATATATATCCGGTCGAACTTTTTAACATATTCAAAAATTATCCGGAATCCACATAGACAAAATCTGATAATCCGATCGAATCATCGAAGCTCCAAAACACCCTGGAATATTCAACTCTTGAATAAATATTAAAAAAATTCCCAGAAAATCCAGCACCTGAAGTGACAAATTACTGTGCAAAAATGGAGGGCTGACGTCATCATATGGCCGCGGAACCGCCGCACAAGGCATGCTTGTGCCGCGGTTCCGCCGCGCTTTAGATGAGTTAGCCCCTCGAATTTCACAGTAATTCAACTAAGACCCTGCTGAATTTTTTAGCAATTTTTAATCTGGAAAAAACCCAGGTTTTGAAAAAAGTCCAGAGAGCATTTTGGAAATGGGATTTCGGTTCGATCGGACTTCAAACTCCGTCTACGCATCGCCTAAGGCTCTAGCTAGGCTCTGATACCACTGTAGGGTTCCTAGGCACTCTCAAGGGGTTTCAGAAGGCATCAACCATGCCAATTTCAAATTTTACGGTGCCGAGAAACCCTAGACTACGGATCGTTAACTAGATGTCTAGGCGAAAGATGAACTAGTAAACTATCTTTACTTAAGAGAACGGAAATACAACCTTTGTAGATCCGGTCCTCCACCTCCATAGCTCCGCAATGAAGTCTCCTCGCTGTCCAAATGGAAACCCGGGCTCTAGCGTCGGCTTCATCGGAGAAATGGACGGGCAAGGTCGTCAGCTTCGTGCCGAAGATGATCTACGTCGAGGCATCACAAGATCAAGCTCCCACTTCACCAAGTCATGAAACTTGTGAAGAAAACACACTCTACTACTTGGCAAGAGGTAGAGGATGAAGAAATAGGAAGTGGGTTCACTTTAGAATTGGATTTCTCACTCATTTGCTCAAGTTGCCATTGTTGAAGCAAGCTTTCTTCAACTGAAGAAGAAGAAGAAAGAAAGAATATGATCATAGTTATGAAAAGAATAATAAAATAATTCTTATCATAATATTAACCATGGTTATGTGTAGAGAATTGACTAAGGTTAAATGAATGGTTAGGGTTAATGAGATGAAGACAAAAGGGTCACTTTGGTCAAAGCTTCATGAAGCTTCAACAAGCTTCATGAAAGAAAGAAACCCTTTTGTTTTTCTTTTCTCTTTTCTTTTAATCCAAATAAAAAGACAAATGAATGAGAAAAAGAAAACCCTAACCATTTACTTAACCATAGGTTTAACTCTTTACACATACCCTAGCAATCTTGCATCATCAAACATGATACAAACAAGTGCACAAAAATATATCATATATACGATGTGCACATGCGAGTGAGAAAATCCATCTTAAGTAAACCGATACTAGTTAATGCAAACTAATATATCAAATATATAATTATGCATTAAATCATTAAATCAACACTTGATTTAATGATCCGGTCATATCGTATATAACCGACTAATATTAACAGTAACAACTTATCGAATCAACACTTGATCTGATATCCCGACTATATCGCATATAACCGATCAATGTCACATATCGCGAGAATCGAATACAGTATCACATACTGGTATCATTCTCGGTCCCGCACATATCTCATATGCGCTCCTATTTCGTTTCGCTTGAGCCAGGAAACCTCTGTGTAGGACTCTAAAGACTCGTCAATACGCCGGCAATAGGTGATGATCATATCAAACACCCACAAGCCGCAAGCGGTCTGCTAAACGTAACGGCCACCCAGGTATTGAGCGATCAGAAGATCGACGAGCAAGCCCGCTCACACTCCTGTGAATCCAACCAGTAACACTTACCGTACAGTCCGGTCTGATCGTCTGATATGTCGCATATCTCGCCTAGGGGTGGTAAACGTCAGACCCCAATAGCTCGATAAGTCGTATCGATATGAGGTCTATAACAATTCGAGAAACTACTGGTAACACTTACCAGTAAATCTCAGCAACCCTGGCCAGGGATTTCCGGTTATAGCCAATCGAACACAGTGCAACATCAACTCCCTATACCGGGAGAGACGAATCCCCTCCTATCGCTCATTGCCTCCATGTGATTCGGGACTGTACCCAAAAACCACCGTTTTGCACGCCCTCTTGGACGTGGTAAGATGGAAATCAAAGAACAGTGGGAACCACACAAGACTCTATGACGATCTCGGGTCAACAGACTACTCTGTACCAGTGTCACCAGAGAACTGCCATCTGACGTAAGGTATAATACCATCTGGGAGTTCTCGGCGAGTCCGTCCAGTGTACCCAGTCTTCACTGAGCACCCGTATATCATCTCCGATGTCAAACACCAATGGATATGGGATCATCCATCGCCTATCTGTATGGGTCGAGACGGTATACGCTAGTCTACTCTGGTATATCGATGCCCCATCTCGATACACCCACGACTAGGGACCTTGAAGGATGTACTTATGGACTACCATGTCCCTACTAGTATGATCCGCATCATAGTCCAGGTAGTCAAGTACACATCCTAAGAGCTTTACCAACATGTAACAGAGAGACAATCAGTATACATGTTAAGGTAAAGAGTAACCAGATAGCATACTATCATGTCGAGAAAGTCCTCCCTATATATGTCCAAGCATCCACTACAATATACATCCTATGTATAGTAATGGCCTCTAGGGCATACATATAACTAACACTTAAACCCATGGACTATGATATCCTTAATCTCGACCGTGATGTCTTTAAACTAACATTGGACTGTGGGGTCCTTAAACCCATGGACTATGATGTCCTTAACCTTGACCGTGATGTCTTTAAACTAACATTGGACTGTGGGGTCCTTAAACCCATGGACTATGATGTCCTTAACCTTGACCGTGATGTCTTTAAACTAACATTGGACTGTGGGGTCCTTAAACCAATGGACTATGATGTCCTTAATCTCGACCGTGATGTCTTTAAACTAACATTCGACTGTGGGGTCCTTACACTCACGGACTATGATGTCCTTAACCTCGACCGTGATGTCTTTAAACTAACATTGGACTGTGGGGTCCTTAAACCCTTGGACTATGATGTCTTTAATCTCGACCGCGATATCTTTAAACTAACAACGGACCGAGATGTCCTTAAACTACCAATGGACCGTAATGTCCTTAAACTAATCGACCGCAATGTCCCTAAACTAAACAATAGAGTCCAAATGCTCTTTTGTCGGATCTAAACGATCCCGTTAAGTTGATCTTAGTCTAAAATTAGACTAACGTATCCTTAACTAACGTTTAAGTTGATCTTAGTCTCAAATGAGGCTAACGTATCCTTAAACCCAAACCCCTCCAAACCTAAATCTAAGAAAGATACGGATTTGGACTAGTCCGCGCCCTATGGGCGACAACATAAATTAGTCTCCGTATACAATCCACGGGCAACCAAATACAAAAATAAACTCCCACGACACGAAATGACCATATTGAGAAGGAGAAAGTTGTTACCGCGATGCGGTAGCGTAATTAACTGCAGGGGCTTGCGCTGCAGGGAAGAGCATCCCCACAATCAAAAACCCCTCAGACGAGGGGGAATCTGACGAAGTTTTCTATCTCGGCCGCATCCGTTTAAACCTTCGATACATGGTGCCATAAATCAACCTGGCATCTTCGGAGAGGTGGACGGATAGCACCAATTAGCATCTGCCCCGAATTTCAGGTAAGACGGACCTACACGGTCGCGTCTCTGTGATTCGGAGGGGAACACACATCACTAAGAATCACAAGGCATAGCACATCAACAAACAACAATTAGCAAATAAGAAGTAAAGTTAGCATCAAAATAAAGGGTGTCAAGCAACATTAAGCAAATTATTCTATCTAAATAACCATGCAAACTTAACACATTGATAAATCTCAATATTAACATTGTAAAGAGTGTGCTACAAGCATAACGCATATGCTAAGAAGGTAAAACCATCAAACACAAGCTATATGCTTTATCTAGTTTTTTTTTACAAACACTTTAGAATCCTAAAATTGATATTTAGTTTTAAGCACATAATCAATCACAAGAGAAGGAGGAAGGTTATGCCATTTAACTCACTTCCTCTCTATTACCGCAACTAAAAAGAGTTACTCAATCATAATCATAAAATAGAAAAGAGAAACACATGAGAATAATATAAAGAACAAGTAAAGAAATGAGCAAAGAAACATAAAGCAAAAGAGTGCAAAATTTATTAATAAAGTGGTGGGTTTTGAGATACAAGATAGATAACAACCTCAACTTCTTTAATGGAGCTCTCAAATGAGAGCTCGAAGAGAGAAAAAGAGCAAGTTATCAAGTATTACAAACTATTTTTCACTCAAGAACCAACAAGAAACTCTCTCTATGATCTGCTATATATAGGGTTTTGTACAGAAGAAAAGAGGTATGGAAGTGGCATAATTGGATAGAGATGGACCCATGACAGTAGGACGGGCCCACATGGAGGATGTGTCATGTCCCGCTTCCCAAAAGATGGAAGCAGGTACGTGACGAGGCCGCGGTGTATTTATTTCGAGAAGATCATTTCCCGGAATAAATACTGTAACAACCCTAAACTTTCTGTATGAATTTTTTCAAAATACTGAAAGGGACACCTAAGCCTGAACCTGAGTAATAAGTTTGCTTTTCTTTAAAACAGCAAAAAGGAGCTTGTAGCTCACTGGTAAGACTTTGCACTGCTGAACCAAAGCAACAGAGTTCAAATCCCATCAGCTACATATTCTTTTTATTTTAAATTCTTTTAGTATTTTAGAAGCCCAAGAGACTACACGTGCACTACATGTAAACTGAAGAGACACAAGATAATCAAACACGTGCACTGTAGAATACCAAACGACCCCGACCCAATACCCCAACACCAACCTAAACCGTCGGCATTGGGCCGGCGACACTTGCGATGGGGGCCCCGACTTCGGTCTCCCCTATCCCAAATGCTTCAAAACTTCACCCCCTGCACCTCTTCAGCTACCCCACTAACTCCACATTACTTGTTTACTCTGATTATTTCCAGAGAGCAATAAAATGCCCATTTAACCTCATTTTAATGCATTCTTTAAACACCATAAACCCTAATTTGTCCTATAAATACCCACTCTATTTTGCATCCCTTCACACTAAAAATTCTATACAAAAACTCTCAAGAATTCCCAAGCCTCTATTTGTGTGCAAGTGAAGTTAGCAAAGGGCGAAACTCCGACGAAGTTCCGGCGACGATACAAGGAGTTTCCGGCAACGAAACGAAGCACCGACGAATCCTAGACCTCCTCCAACCTCTCCCCTCTCATCAAAACTAGTAAGTCCCCCTTCTCTCTCTCTTTTGCTATTCCCAAACTCTTCATTCCTAAAATGTGTCGGAAGCGGAGTTATCCGGCTTCCGATTCTCTTTTCTCTCAAAAATACAACTTTTTCTTAATAATAAACATACAACTTTTGATATATTGTTTAGTAATCATTAACAAAGACAATAAAACAAGTTTGACATCAAAATGATAACCATAGCAAGTTGTATTTCAATTTTACATTAAAATACCTTTATGTTTCTTATCAACATGTTTATACCCTTTAATCGTGTTATCTTTAGAAAACTCATGACGTAATGACCTACCTCCTCGCAACACACATATCTAACATAGTACGATGGAATTTGGGAATATAGATTCGGGAAAATACGACTTTACATATAACTATCTTCAACGTATATAACGTTTTTCTATAAGAAGTGTATTTAACAAATCTTTGCAATTGCGCATCTACAACCCACTATTGGCGACCCATTCGGTATGGTTGGTGCAGATTATCGCACATTTTCGGGCCTAGTAGAGCGAGATGCAGTCCTCCTCACAGAACTTACGATCTCGAAAGATTTTTAATACATTTTTCTTTAGAAAATGTGATTTCTATTATAAATAAAACTTATATTTTTAATAAATAAATATATATGTAATTAATATCAAAATATCTATTTTTAATATTTATAATATTCCACATTTCCAAAATTCAAGAAAAACATCCCATTTACAAGAAAATACTATACAATTCCAATATTTCAAATAAATACCTTATACTTTAAAAACTATGTCATATTCACTAGAAATTTCACATTGAATAAAAGAAAAATCTATGAAAACTCTAAAGACGATAATTAATTACTTAAGATATATTTTGAAAGTATAACAAAATTATTTTACATAAAACACCCTCAAGTTATACTAAATTATAATAAGGACCCTAGTAAACATAGGTTTAAGCGGGACCAGTATCTTGAGCCTCAGGGAGCCAGAGATATAGGTGTATGGCTATCTAAGGTAGAAAACCTAACAAACGGTGTTATCAATATAGTAATTGTCTTTGAAAAAGATACAAATCCTGCCGTCCATATGCAGCAGTTACCGATAACATCAAAACCTAATTCAGGACTTCATTTCTTTTCTAATTGTCTGACTCAGACAGAGTCTTAACCTAATCAATTTGACTTGAATATGATTCATGTATAAACTACAATACAACATGATTCAATATGAATCCATCTATTCAATCTGTATTGACTGAACCGAACCATGGATATATTCCATTTACATGTTCATCCATTATATCCGTTCTATTACTGATATCATGGTTTCGGCAAGTCATCCATCTATACAATTTACAAGACAATACAATACAAGCAATACAATCAAGACATCGCGGGGATTTATAAGTGGTATATTGGTACGGAAGGTGTTAAAAGTGGCACAAGACTGTAACCATAATATACCTAACCTGAATTTCCATTGCCGTTGTACCGTGTCTGAACGGTTTCTTATACTCCTTATACCTTAGTCCACGGGGAAATTTGGACTCCTCTCGTATACACTGGCCTCTTCTGTACCAAGCTACAAACAACAGCGTTAACACTAAATAACAACATTAAACAACTATACTCTATTCTGTCTATTCTATTCTTATCTATCTACGGGACTTACCGAGCGATTTGTTCGCTGACGACATTCTCTTTCTTCTTCTTTGGAATGTCGTCGGGTGTTTCGGACTCACTGGAGATCAAACCTAGCAGCGAAGACTTGGATCAGTTTACTGAAGACCCGGAGCTTTAGATTCACTTGTACATTACATTTCATTTCAGTTATGCCATTGTTTAGGCATTCCTTTCATTCCATGTATTTTCATTTCAGTTGTATTGAAAAAAGAATATTTAATAAATAAAGTTGATGTTATTTACATTTTGTCTCTTGTGTACATTTTATTTTATATTGCTTAGATACGCTTAGCGTGTTTACTTCTGAGTAAAAACGTAGCGGCCTCGTCGCGTCCTCTGCCCGTATACTGGGAAGCGGGGCGTGACAGATTTTGTTGGTGGCCCATGCAGGTCTGATGTGTGTGGATATACAGGTCAGCTCTGTATGGACATACAGGTCAGTTCTGCGTGGACAACCTAAGCAATATAACACAAGAAACAGCAACTAAAAACATTCTTTATAATTCATATTCCTTGAATCGTATAATTTCATATAGTTTGAATCTATCCTAACCCAAATTTTTCTTTCAAGGTTATATATTCCCCAAACAACACCAGCACGAATGTCAACAGCACTCCCCCACCACTACCACTCACACATGTCGTAGCTGCTCCAATCAATGAGCAGACGGTATTGCTTGAGGCGATCCGCAGCCTCCTGAAAGGACAGCATCAGCAGACCGCTATTCTCTTGAACCGTCCATAAGCGGAAGCACCCGGAGTGAAGCAATTCCGAGTACTGCACCACAAGAACTTTTTGGGAAAAGAGAGCCCTCTGGAAGTGGAGGAATGGGCTCAAAGCGTTGAAGATGACCTGGCAGCAGCACAAGTGCCAGAGGTCGCTTGGGTTCGAGTTGCAAAGCTGCAGCTCACTGATAATGCACGGGTTTGGTGGAAGGCGGAAGAAAGCCGTCTTCATCAGCCTATCGAATGGAAGACTTTCTGTGACATGTTCGATGCAAAGTACTTCCCTGAGACTGCCTGCTTTGATATGGAGCAGCAGTTCATCCATCTGCAACAAGGTTCAATATGGACCAAATCTGTAGATGATTATGATGCTGAGTTTACCATGCTCAGCAGGTAAGATATGTCTCAATGTTTGATTCTATATCACATACTACACAGCTAACATAAGACCGTAACAGGTTTGCGGCCCATCTCATACCGATTGCTGAGATCAGGGTTAGAAGATTTTAGCAGGGGTTGGACCCGGAAATCCAAGCTGCATTAGCTATAGGGGATTTCCCAACCCATGATTTGGTTTTGAAGGCTGCCCGAAGATACGAGGCAGTGGTAAAGAGGAAGGGCAGATCTCAACCTGACGGAGTGAAGCGCCCTGTCACTCAGATGGCAGCAGGAGCCTCTTCAAGGCCAACTGTTGAACCTAGGAGACCAGAAAAAACCAATAACCAGCCGAGTCCCGATTTTTGCTTCTATTGAAAGAGAGAAGGACATTTGGTGAAGGACTGTAGTCATGCAAAAGTCCTGTGCTTAGTTTGTGGCGCATCCAATCACGGAATTGGAAACTGTCCTTATAGACGCAACCCAGCTCACACACCCATCAACCACCACAGCGGCCAGCTATCCAGGCTCCTACACCTCGTCTTGCACTCCCAACACCGCCTCTTGCACAGCCTACTCGCCAATTCCATCAGGCACTGAGGAACATGCCTCGGGGGCAGAGGAACATGCCCCAAGGACAGAGGAATGTACCTCCATCTAGGAAGAATGTCCCCCGGCGTCAGGCTTTCACCTTAGCAGCCGAAGAAGCCGAGACTGTAGACCAAGATAACACTGGTAATTCTCTTCAACCTTTTCAAACCCTTGTACCACTTTGTTATTTTTCATACACTATCAGTACTTCTATCACCAAACTTTCCTTAAATCTGTTACACTTTCCTTTTAAAAATTTCGAGGACGAAATTTTTATAAGGAGGGTAGAATGTAACAACCCTAAACTTTCTATACGAATTTTTTCAAAATACAGAAAGGGACAACTAAGCTTGAACCTGAGTTATAAGTTTGTTTTGTTTTAGAACAGCAAGAAGGAGCTTGTAGCTCACTGGTAAGACCTTGCACTGCTGAACCAAAGTAACAGAGTTCAAATCCCATCAGCCACATATTCTTTTTATTTTAAATTCTTTTAATCTTTTAGAAGTCCAAGAGACTACACATGCACTACACGTAAACTGAAGAGACACAAGATAATCAAACACGTGCACTGTAGAATACCAAACGACTCCGACCCAATACCCCAACACCAACCCAAACCGTCGGCATTAGGCCGGCGAAACTTGCGATAGGGCCGGCGACGTCGGTCTCCCCCGTCCCAAATGCTTCAAAACTTCACCCCTGCACCTCTTCAGCTACCCCACTAACCCCACATTACTTGTTTACTCTGATTATTTCCAGAGAGCAATAAAATGCCCATTTAATCTCATTTTAATGTATATTTCAATGCATTCTTTGAATACCCTAAACCCTAATTTTTCTTATAAATACCCACTCCATTTTACATCCCTTCACACTGAAAATTCTATACAAAAACTCTCAAGAATTCCCAAGTCTCTATTTGTGTGCAAGTGAAGTTAGCAAAGGGCGAAACTCCGACGAAGTTCTGGTGACGATACAAGGAGTTTCCGGAAATGAACCGAAGCACTGACGAATCCTAGACCTCCTCCTACCTCTCCCCTTTCATCAAAGCCAGTAAGTCCCCCTTCTCTCTCTTTTGTTATTCCCAAACTCTTCATTCTTAAAATATATCGGAAGTGGAGTTATCCGGCATCCGATTCTCTTTTCCCTTAAAAATACAACTTTTTCTTAATAACAAACATAAAAGTTTTGATATATTGTTTAGTAATCATTAAAAAATACAATAGAACAAGTTTGACATCAAAACGATAACCATAGCAAGTTGTATTTCAATTTTACATTAAAATTCCTTTATGTTTCTTATCGATATGTTTATACCCTTTAACCGTGTTATCTTTAGAAAACTCATGAAGTAATGACCTACCTCCTCACAACACACATATCTAACATATCACGATGGAATTTGGGAACATAGATTCGGGAAAATACGACTTTACATATAACTACTTTCAACTTATAAAACAATTTTCTATAAGAAGTGTATTTAACAAATCTTTGCAATTGCGCCTCTACAACCCACTATTGGGGACCATGTTCGGTATGATTCGGACCTATTAGAGCGAGATGCAGACCTCCTCACGGAACATACAATCTCGAAAGATTTTTAATACATTTTTCTTTAGAAAATGTGATTTCTATTATAAATAAAACTTATATTTTTAACAAATAAATATATATGAAATTAATATCAAAATATCTATTTTTAATTTTTATAATATTCCACATTTCCAAAATTCAAGAAAAACATCCCATTTACAAGAAAATGCCATACAATTCCAATATTTCAAATAAATACCTTATACTTAAAAAGTAGGTCATATTCACTAGAAATTTCACAATGAATAAAAAAAATATCTATGAAAACTCTAAAGACGATAATTAAATACTAGAGATAAATTTTTAAAGTATAACAAAATTATTTTACATAAAACCCCCTCAAGTTATACCAAATTACAATAAGGACCCTAGTAAACATAGGTTTAAGCGGAACCAGTCTCTTGAGCCTCAAGGAGCCGGAGATATGTGTGTTTGCCTATCTAAGGTAGACAACCTAACAAACGGTGTTATCAATACAGTAATTGTCTTTGAAAAAGACACAAATCCTGCCGTCCATGTGTAGCAGTTACCGATAACATCAAAACCTAATTCAGGACTTCATTTCTTTTCTAATTGTTTGACTCAGACTGAGTCTCAACCTAATCAATTTGACTTGAATGTGATTCAAGCACAAACTACAATACAACATAATTCAATATGAATCCATTTATTTAATCTATATCAATCTGTATTGACCGAACCGAACCATGGATATATTCCATTTACATGTTCATCCATTATGTCCGTTCCATTACTGATATCATGGTTTCGGCAAGTCATCCATCTATACAATTTACAAGATAATACAATACAAGCAATACAATCAAGACATCACGAGGTTTATAAGGGATAGATTGATACGGAAGGTGTTAAAAGTGGCACGAGACTGTAACCATAATACACCTAACCTGAATCTCCGTTGCCGTTGTACCGTGGCTGAACGGTTCCTTGTGCTCCTTATACCTTAGTCCACGGGGAAAGTTGGACTCCTCTTGTATACACTGGCCTCTTCTGTACCAACCTACAAACAATAGCGTTAACACTAAATAACAACATTAAACAAGTATACTCTATTCTGTCTATTCTATTCTTATCTATCTACGGGACTTACCGAACGACTTGTTCGCCGACGACATTCTTTTTCTTCTTCTTTGGAATGTCGTCAGGTGTTTCGGACTCACTGGAGATTGAACCCAGCAGCGAAGATTTGGATCAGTTTACTGAAGACCCGGAGTTTTAGATTCACTTGTACATTATATTTCATTTTTATTTCTGTTATGCCATTGTTTAGGCATTGCTTTCATTCCATATATTTTCATTTCAGTTGTATTGAAAAAAAATTTAATAAATAAAATTGTTGTTATTTACATTTTGTCTCTTGTATATATTTTATTTTATATTGCTTAGATACGCTTAGCGTGTTTACTTCTGAGTAAATATGTAGCGGGCTCGTCGCGTCCTCTGTCCGTATACTGGGAAGCGGGGCATGACAAATACGCTAAGCATAAAATAAGCAATATAAAATGACAAGAGAATAAATATAAGATTTAAAATTCAACAACTTTATTTACATTCAACTTGATTCATTTACAATATATGATTTTAACTTAAAGAAAATATAAAGATGGAAATGCTTAAACTGAGAAAAGATAACTGGTCTAGGCCTGAGTCTCGGTCTGATCGTGCTCTTCCTCTGAGATGTCTACCTCTTCAGTCTCCACAGTATCTGACGAACATTCCAAGAAAACAGAGAAGGGTGGAATGCCCGTCAGCGAACTTTTGCTCGGTAAGTCCTAAGGAATGAAGTGAAATATAAAGTGTAATGATAAAGTAAAAGTATAACATGAATAAGTGAGTATGAAGTATGTTGTGTCAGCATGTCGTTTAATGTAAGTATGGCAAGTTTATTTAGCATGCAGTTCTATCATAATATATATGAACAAGTATGGTAATATATAATAAGTAGATAAGTATGATTGCATAGCATGAGCATGGAAAACAAATGTAACATGGCCGTGTGGTGTAAGTATAGTGAACATGCAGTGAATGTAAGTGTCTTAACAGGTCTTAGGTACACTAATTTAATGTAAGTTCAAGGGTGAATGTCAACCAATCTCAAGAGTGTTCTCGAACCCAACAGGCTGTAATCTAGGGGTAAGGAACTACGGGCCCGAATCAAGTATTAGTAACGGGACTTCAACCTAGTGTTGAAGTATTCCAAACTCAACAGGCTGTAATTCAGGAGCAAGGAAATACGGGCCCTTGTGATAGCTTGCTTGTATTAGTGTAGGGTTACTAGGCACAAGAACAAGGTTCTACAAGGCATCAACCATGCCAAAATCAAATTTTTCATATGCCGAACAACCCTAACCAAGATTTTAGACTAGAGATTAGGTGAAACAAAGCAAGTAAACAACTTTACTTCTAAGAGTTAGGAATTACAGCCTTTGTAGTCCGTTCCTTCACTTCTAAAGCTCCGTGTTGAGGTCCCTTCGCTGCGATCATCATGTATCCGGACTCTAGAGAGGCTCCATGAAGAGAAAGATACAATCTTGCTTCCGATCTTCAATAACAAAGATGATCTATCTTGAAGAAACTCAAACCCAAGCTCTTGCTTTGCTAATCAAGTATTAGCAAAGCAAACACCCTAATCTAAGTGGCAAGAATAGATGAGGATGATGAAGTAGGAATTTAGCTCTCATTTGTTTTCAATTTCTCACTCACTTTCATCACAAATGAAAAAGCGAGAAAGCTTTTCTAAAAGGAAGAAGAGGAAGAATTACTTTGTGATGAATAATGAAAACTTGTGTGAGGTTAGAAATGCAACCATGGGTTAAGAATGAAGACTTAACCCATGTAGAGAATTTACTATGGTAAAGGATTTGGGTTTGATTAAGAAATATCAACCAAATATCTTTACAAAATATCTTTACTTAAAAACAAAAGCAAATCTTCTAGAAGCTTCAAGAAAGCTTAACCCTAATCCAAACCCTAACCATGTTTAAACTCCATAAAACATATTGCATTTGTAACCTTAACTTGTTATAATATTATATATCACATATACAATATTTATTGTAACAAAATAAAATAATACTATTAATATATATCACATATATATCAATGTATTACCCGAGTGAGAAAAAGAATCTTTAAGTGAGCTTATATTAGTTAATGTAATTTAATATATCAAATATATAATTATACATTAAATTATCGAATCAACACTTGATCCGATAATCCGGTTATTTCACAAATAACCGAATAATATAATCTGTATCAGTTCATCGAATCAACACTCGATCCGATGACCCGGCTATATCACATATACCCGTCCGATTCACATATCGTGAGAATCTAATACGGTACCTCATATCGTAATATTCTCAGTCCCGCACATATCACATATGTGCTGCTACTCCGTTTTGCCTGAACCAAGAAACTTCTGTGTAGGACTCTAAAGAATCGTCAATACGCCGGCAGTAGGTGATGATCATATCAAACACCCACAAGCTGCAAGCGGTCAGCTAAACATAACAGCCACCCAGGTATTGAGCAATCAGAAGATCAACAAGCAAGCCTGTACATTCTCCTACGAATCCCCTCAGTAACACTCCCGTACAGTCCGGTCTCTTCATCTGATATGTCGCATATCTCACCTAGGGGTGGTAAACGTCAGACCCCAGTAGCTTGATAAGTCATGTCGATATGAGGTCTATAACGGTTCGAGAAACTACTAATAACACTTACCAGTAAATCTCAGCAACCCTGGCCAGGGATTTCCAGTTATAGCCAATCGAACACAGCGCAATATCAACTCCCTATACCGGGAGAGACGAAACCCCTCCTATCGCTCATTGCCTCCATATGATTCGGGACTGTACCCAAAAGCCACCTTTTTGTACGCCCTCTGGACGTGGTATGATGGAAATCAAAGCACAGTGGGAATCACACAAGACTCTATGACGATCTCGGGTCTACAGACTAACCTGTACAGGTGTCACCAGAGAATTGCCATCTGACCTGAGGTATAATACCATCTGGGAGTTCTCGGTGAGTCCGTTCAGTGTACCTAGTCTCCACTGAGCACCCGTATACCTTCTCTGATGTCAAACACCAATGGATATGGGATCATCCATCGCCCATCATATGGGTCAAGAAGCGCATACGCTAGTCTACTCTGGAGTATCGATGCCCTGTTTCGGTACTCCCACGATTAGGAACATTTGAAGGATGTACTTGGCGACTACACTGTCCCCACTAGTATGATCTGCATCATAGTCTTGGTAGTCAAGTACTCATCCTAAGGGCTTTATCAACATGTGACATAGAGACAATAAGAGTACATGTTAAGATAAAGAGTAACCAGATAGCATACTATCATGTCGAGCAAGAAATTCCTCCGTATATATATCCAAGCATTCACTACAATATACATCGTATGTACAGTAATGGCCTCTAGGGCATACATATAACTAACAATCTCCCACTTGCACTAGGTCCATCAGTTGTGGTATCGCATACCCAACAATCAGCTGTGGTTGAAGTATCTCATACTCAACCATCCCATAAAAGTCTCTACTGGGAAATAGGCCTTTATGAGTGGATCCGCGCTGTTGTCCTCTGTGTCTACTCTCCTAACCTCAATCTCCCTGGAGATCAACCATCTCCATGATCAGGTGATACTGCCTAAGAATTATATCTGGATTTCTGATGGGACAGGGGATCCTAGGCCAAAGCCATAACTCCATTGTCACACAATGGTTGGAACGAAGTTCATCTCATGAACTTATATATATCCAGACTGCCTCTTTGGTAGCATCCTTGGTAACAATGTATCTAGCCTTTAATCGTCTAGTATGTCATGGTATCTAGCTTGGAACTTTTCCAACATACCGTCCCTCCACTGACGATAAAGACAATGCCTGTGACTGACATTCAGTCATCCTTATCACCCTGGAACCTTTCCAGTGATTCTCCCCAGGATCAATTGATACCATCTCACTACAACTAGTGAGAATCCTAACATCCAATTAGATCTATCTCATAGATCCATAATCCAGGATTTAAGAGGTATCACCTTGATCCTATATAGAGAATCTTTGTGATAAGTGGAGATTGACCGAGCGAAGCATAGGAAACTCCTTCCTTATCAAGAGTATGTCATCCACGTACTATACGAGGATCACCTACTCCTTACTACTTTTTTTTGTATATACTTGGTTCATCTACCATTTTGATGAAGTCAAACTCTTTGACTACTACATCAAAACAGACGTTCCAACTCCGCGATGCCTGATTTATCTTATAAAACATCATGCTCATGTTTCCGCTGCTCCCACGGTCTACGAAGCCCTCTGGCTGTATACTTATAGACGCTCTCTTCCAAATCATCATTTAGAAAAGCAGTCATGACACCCAACCACCAGATATCGTAGTCATAGTATGTAGCAGTGGCAAGTAGGATCTGGATGGACTTAAGCATAGCTTTGAAAGTCTCAACTTTTCCATGTACACCAAGTAATCTTCTCAAGATATACTTGCTCCTGATGGGGATTTAACCCTTCAGATAAAGCAACCAAAGTCCATACTTCGTTGGTGTATAAGGATTCCATGTCAGATCACTAAGCATCCAGCCATTCTTACAGAGTCCCACTCCTGATGGCCTGCTCGAAACTAGTTGGGTCATCATCTCATGATGCAATCCTCGCTCCCACTGTCATAGAGAAACCAAAGTATCTCTCAGGTGGGTGAGGAACCCTACCAGATCGGCGGAGAGGCCGAGGTTCGTTGGAAACTATTGAATACTCCGGTTCTACCAAATCATCAGCTGCAGTTTGTATAACAAACTTCCACAGAACTGACCTTTGCCTCGCGCTTGTCCGGATTTTGCTTTTGACATAGGCCGGACAACCCCAAATCTTAACATCCTTAAGAGATGGGTTCTTCTCATACCATATCACATATGGAGTGGTAGGCACCTGATTTGATTGGAACCCTATTCAATAGATATGCAGCTTCACAAGTGCATAACACCCAAAAGGAAATAGGCAACTCAGTAGTACTCATCATAGAACACACCATATCACATAGGGTGCATTTGCTCCGCCCCGATACACCGACGTGCTGTGGTGTATACAGAGGAGTAATGCTGAGAGAGAATCTCATTCTCCTTTATAATAGTTCAGGAATTCCGTGCTCAAGTATTCTCCTCCTTGTTCTTATCAAAGGACATAATACTTATACCCGTTTTTGGTTCTCTACTTCTAACTTATATTCTGTGAATATCTCAAAAGTTTCAGACTTATGTTTCAACATGAACATATGCCTGAATCTTGAGAGATCATCAGTGAATGTAATGAAGTACAAAGAACAGGTCCTGGCATATGTAGACATGGGACTTTCATACATCAGCATGTATCAATCCCAAGAGTTCAGTAATTCTTTCTCTGTTTCTAATAAACGGAGCTATGGTCATCTTATCTTTGTGACATGACTGGAAAGTTTTTACAAGATGTAAATCCAAACTAATTTAAATATGCATCTTTATGTAACTTTAGCTAGTCGGGTCGCATCGATATGACCTAGTCTACAATGCCTCAAGAAGGATTCGTTTATTTTTGAACTCTTCCTCTTATATGTGTTCTGTACGTTAAGAACTGTGGTTTGATTTAGAACGTCTATGCTTTTAGATAACGTGCCTAAACCGATCAACTCTTGATATAGGAAATGTTCAAAACATTATCCAACAATACAAAATTATATCCTTCTTTACTAATAAAGAGACTGATATGATGTTGTATATCAGGTTCGGTATCTAATAACATTCGTTCATAATCAATGTATTCTGGTAATACAGGGTGATAACTGCCAACTAACTTGGCTGCAACACTTGCATCATTTCCAATCTTGAAACTTATCACCCGTTCTCAGTCCTCTAACTATCTGTAGCCCATGTAATAGATTATATTTGCGTGATCCTGATCCGGTATCACATACCCAGGACGTAAAGGATATTGAGAAACAGTTCTTTGTAATGAACACACCGGAAGATGATGCATCAGCATGCTCTTTCTTTGTTTGGGCGGCACGGGAATTCTGGTAATCCCCTATTTCCTACTCTGTCTTATAACAATTATAAGTTGGAGCGGGACCAACGTTCCTTAGCGCAGTATAACAAGCGGGTTCGGTCAATGCATCCGTATTATTATCTTGATTTAAGGCGTGACATGGTCGCTACCTGGAGAGAGAGAGAAGAAAACACTCAGCGTATGCTCTGCAAGATTAGATTGGTTATTAATATACATAATCAGGATGTCTCCCACTGTTTTAGTCAAATCTTCCTTCAAACCCTAAAAGGAAAGACTAGCCGGGATTAATTATACCCTACAAGTTCGCCAATCTTTCAGCCAGGCCAGTGCCAGTACTTTGAGAGAGGTTCCCCGTGCTTTCGCACGGACCTAATTAAAGTAAACCTCGTTTTCCAGAGGCATAATCCCGTTGACACCTTTCTAGACACCTACTCGATCGGCTAATTGTAATGTGTAAAATTCTCCGAGGAATAACTCTTACTCGCAGCGGGTATCGGGATCCAACTATCTCATAGAAGTTATGCAATCTAATTGCAAATTTCAACTCTTGAAATTCCCAATAATATTTTGCCCTGAGCGATCTATGACCTTGACAAGGTCAACAAACCATAGACCGCAAGTCAAGTTCAACCCGTCATTTTCCGATTGAATTAAACCCACCCGCATGACCCTTGCAAGGTCAACAAAGTCACACGACTACCCTAACTCAATCGCATTATATGCTTTTGCAGATAAGCATAAATAGCTACCGCACACTACGCCTTGACAAAGTCAACAAACGCAGTACGAATACTATGAAGTACTTATCTGAAATCACGGAGGGCTACATCAGGTTTTTAAGAAAACCCTTTGCGTAATGAACTTGATATCGTTGTAGAATCGAGTGATTTTAAATGGAATGTTTTTGAGGCCTTTTTTTAGTTTTGCTAAAGAGGTCACTCCCGGTGAAGGGATCTCGGCTCTTTCCTCATCGAATAAAGTGCAGGATATTTCACAAATATCACTATGCATAGCAAAAACTATAAAAACAATCAAAAGACAAACCGAGTTTGTAGCATCTGCTAGTTTCGCTAAAGAGGTCACTCCCGGTGAAGGTATCTCGGCTCTTTCCTTATCGAATAAGGTGCTGGATATTCTATAAGGAATACCGCTATGCAAAGCAAGAACTAGAGCTACCAGTTTTTAAACAAGTTTCTACAATATCTTTAGGTTTCTTTTAGTTTCATTAATCTCATTAATGAAGTCCCATTTATTATGCTTCACAAGCATCACATTTGAAACGAAATCAACATTATACAATATATATCTCATATATATAATATAAACATTCGTCTCAGGCAGTAATATGATCTCATCACAGAACAATGCAGCAGAAGAATATATATGAAATATTGGATATACTAGGAGGTCCGTGTTTTAATATGAGCCTGTATAAAACACGGATTCCATGATCGTGATGAATAGCCAAACCCACATCCTAGACCCCTACGAGAGCGGCAAGTAACCCTGCCAGTTCTAGAGTTAGGAGACCCGGTCTCGACTCCTCGAGATGGTCTTCCACTGGACCCTAGAACCCGGTTACTTGTGCTCCCTGCCTTAGGTCTATCCTAATGCGGAAAAGTAAATAATATACAATGGTGACATCATCCTCAACCCGGAAGTGCCCTAATAAAAGAATATTATATACAATGAATTTTACATGAATGAAAATAAAAACCCTCATCTCACATAAACCCCCCGGCTATTCAAAACACGACGATCCAATATAACATATCACAGCAACACATAATATCACATGTCATCAACGTAAGTAAATATGCGTATCCCAGTTGTCGTTGATGTATAGCAACAAAACCGGCGATACACCACATATTACACTTACGGTCACAGAAAAGAAAGTGTAAAACTACAACAGTTGGAATCCGCAACCTACTTAGACATCTCATGCCTAACCAAATGAATTCCTTAGACATCGCATGCCTAACAATTATAAACCCCGTATTTTAGTCTCAATATCGAAAACACTTTTCAATATCTAGTCGGGCAATTCAACAAGATTCCCGACATCCTGATCGAATGCTCGTCGGAAACTTTAGTTGACGGCTACACCCTCGACGCCGTCAACGAAGTGCACTAAGGCGGAACACCACTACCGCGAGCACCCGAACGGATGCTTTTGGCGACGGGGTTCTCCTACAGTCACTTGGTCGGGGCTAAGGGGCGTGGCTATCTATTAAGTTTACCCGGCGAGTATCCGCGTACGCTACGTGATTGCAACGGACTTTTGATCATATCAAAATCCCGTGGCAACCGATCATTTGAGACTAAACTGCTAGATTTATAACATTCAAATTAGTTATCTCATAACTACTTGTGGATTCCAAATATTGTATCACATTCCAGATAAATAGACAATGTTAAACTTTCCAATCGAATAAACAAACACTCAAAATTTCCCTTTTTGCTCAACACTTGAACTTTGTTTAAAAGCATCCATCACATGCCACAGTACCAATGGTCCAGCCGTAGAAGGGTCAGACCAACGCCTCACATGTGGCAACGCCGTACTGCCACAAACCCTAAGGTTTAGAGGCGGTTCAGACGGTCACATAATCGAGTTAAGGTTTGTGTTCTTCTAGAGGGTCCACCGCGTTACTTGCACGACTGTGAATGTTCTTTAACTAAGGAAAAATCCAACACTTGGAAATTTTCCGGCAGGAGAAAAAGTGAGTTATTGATATCCGTTCGAACTTTTTAACACGTTCTAAATTACCCGGAAAAAGTTAAACGAAGTTAAACTTTCCGATCGAATCAACGAATACAAAAGATCTCCAGAAAACTCAACACTTGGGTAAAATTAAAAATTCCCAGAAGCATACAAAAATACCAAATACCAACGGATGTTACTGTGAAAAATCTAACCCTAATACCCCTGTACGGCCGCGGAACCGCCGCGCATGGCATGGTATTGCCGCGGTTCCGCAGCGCTTTAAGGGGATTAGTGGTTCATTTTTCACTGTAATCCTTAGAATTCCCTGCTTAATTTTCTGAGTATTTTTAATACAGAAAAAATCAACATTTTAAAAAATTTCCAGAGAGGGTGTGTATATCGACGTTTCGGGGTTCGATTGGACTTTAAATTTCGTCTAGACATCGCCTAAACCTCTAACTTGGCTCTGATACCACTGTAGGGTTACTAGGCATAAGAAAAAGGTTCTACAAGACATCAACAATGCCAAAATCAAATGTTTCATGTGCCGAACAACCCTAACCAAGATCTTAGACTAGAGATTAGGTGAAACAAAGCAAGTAAACAACTTTACTTTTAAGAGTTAGGGATTACAACCTTTGTAGTCCGTTTCTTCACTTCTAAAGCTCCGTGTTGAGGTCCCTTCGCTGCAATCATCATGTATCCGGACTCTAGAGAGGCTCCATGAAGAGAAAGATGCAATCTTGCTTCCGATCTTCAATAACAAAGATGATCTATCTTGAAGAAACTCAAACCCAAGCTCTTGCTTTGCTAATCAAGTATTAGCAAAGAAAACACCCTAATCTAAGTGGCAAGAATAGATGAGGATGATGAAGTAAGAATTTAGCTCTCATTTGTTTTCAATTTCTCACTCACTTTCATCACAAATGAAAAGGCTAGAAAGCTTTTCTAAAAGGAAGAAGAGGAAGAATTACTTTGTGATGAATAATGAAAACTTGTGTGAGGTTAGAAATGCAACCATGGGTTAAAAATGAAGACTTAACCCATGTAGAGAATTTACTATGATAAAGGGTTTGGGTTTGGTTAAGAAATATCAACTAAATATCTTTACAAAATATCTTTGCTTAAAAACAAAAGCAAAGCTTCTAGAAGTTTCAAGAAAGCTTAACCCTAATCCAAACCCTAACCATGTTTAAACTCCATAAAACATGTTGCATTTGTAACCTTAACTTGTTACAATATTATATATCACATATACAATATTTATTGTAACAAAATAAAATAATACAATTAACATATATCACATATATATCAATGTATTACCCGAGTGAGAAAAAGAATCTTTAAGTGAGCTTATATTAGTTAATGTAATTTAATATATCAAATATATAATTATACATTAAATTATTGAATCAACACTTGATCCGATAATTCGGCTATTTCACAAATAACCAACTAATATAATCTGTATCAGTTCATCGAATCAACACTTGATCCGATGACCCGGCTATATCACATATACCCGGCCGATGTCACATATCGTGAGAATCTAATAGTGTATCTCATATTGTAATATTCTCGGTCCCGCACATATCACATATGTGCTCCTACTCCGTTTTGCCTGAGCCAAGAAACCTCTGTGTAGGACTCTAAAGAATCGTCAATACGCCGGCAGTAGGTGATGATCATATCAAACACCCATAAGCTGCAAGCGGTCAGCTAAACGTAACAGCCACCCAGGTATTGAGCAATCAGAAGATCAACAAGCAAGCCTGTACATTCTCCTGCGAATCCACTCAGTAACACTCCCGTACAGTCCGGTCTCTTCGTCTGATATATCGCATATCTCGCCTAGGGGTGGTAAACGTCAGACCCCAGTAGCTTGATAAGTCGTGTCGATATGAAGTCCATAACGGTTCGAGAAACTACTGATAACACTTACCAGTAAATCTCAGCAACCCTGGCCAGGGATTTCCAGTTATAGCCAATTGAACACAGCGCAACATCAACTCCCTATACCGGGAGAGATGAAACCCCTCCTATCGCTCATTGCCTCCATGTGATTCGGGACTGTACCCAAAAGCCACCTTTTTGTATGCCCTCTTGGACATGGTATGATGGAAATCAAAGCACAGTGGGAATCACACAAGACTCTATGACGATCTCGGGTCTACAGACTAACCTGTACAGGTGTCACCAGAGAACTGCCATCTGACGTGAGGTATAATACCATCTGGGAGTTCTCGGCGAGTCCGTTCAGTGTACCCAGTCTCCACTGAGCACCCGTATACCTTCTCTTATGTCAAACACCAATGGATATGGGATCATCCATCGCCCATCATATGGGTCAAGAAACGCATACGCTGGTCTACTCTGGAGTATCGATGCCCTGTCTCGGTACTCCCACGACTAGGAACATTTGAAGGATGTACTTGGCGACTACACTGTCCCCACTAGTATGATCTGCATCATAGTCCTGGTAGTCAAGTATTCATCCTAAGGGCTTTATCAACATGTGACATAAAGACAATCAGAGTACATGTTAAGATAAAGAGTAACCAGATAGCATACTATCATGTCGAGTAAGAAAGTCCTCCCTATATATGTCCAAGAATCCACTACAATATACATCGTATGTACAGTAATGGCCTCTAGGGCATACATATAACTAACAATTAGTAGATATGGATTCATGATCTAGTGGGACTCCTGAGATTTCGTTGGATTCACACAAGAATTACCCACATTACCGTTAAATTTACAGACCTTGCTCAAATCTATGAATACATCAAGTAGCAAGATAGAGTTCATGTCGATATCGAGTATTCATGTATTCATGTTAAGTTGTATTTATGGTTCGAGTCAAGTCAAGTCATGTACTCAGGTTTGGTATATGTGTTTGAATTCAGGCATTCAGGTTCAGGTTCAAGTATGCATGCTAGACTTTGGATTCATTTTTGAGTTGGATTCTGATTTGAGTTTGGTTTCAAGTTTGATTTAGACTCAGACTTGAGTCAGACACTTATAACTGATTTAGATCTGGAATTAGGTTCAGGAGTTATCGGTAACTGCTGCACATGGACGGCAGGATTTGTGTCTTTTTCCAAAACAATTACCATTGATAACACCATTATGTTTTCTACCTTAAATAGGCAAGCACTCACTTTCTCTGGCTCCCTGGGGCTCAAGAGAATTGATCCCGCTTAAACTTATATTTACTAAAATCCTTAACAGTGTTTTATATAGCACGAGGGAGTTTTAAGAAAAATATTTTTACATAATTTCAAAATAAATCTCGAGAAGTTATTTATATTATTTAGAGTTTCCATGAATGTGAATTTTAGGGATTTGAGGTATTTCAGTGATAAATACTTTGCTTGAATGGTTCATGGTATTTTTTTGTAAAGCTTGACTTGTATTGATATCTTGAGGGTATTTTGGTGAAACTTGTGAAATTTCATTCTTTTAAAAATGTAAGTTTGTTGTATTGAAAATATATGGATTTATAATATTTATATAATTATTAAAAAAATTATTAAATTAGAAAATGCGTTTTTCTTAAAAACCATATTTAAAAACCTTTCGAGATCGAATACTCCATGAGGAGGTCTGCATCTTGCTCAACTAGCCCAATGATGTGCGATAATCTACACCATCCAATAGCGGGTCCCCTAAAAAGAGTTGTAGAGGTATATTTGCAAAGGAGTTAAAAAAATACAATTCAAAAGAAAACCGTTTTTATAGTAAGTGGTATTTTAATGTAATATTGTAATCGTAACAAAAACTATGTTCAAATAGTAGCGTGCTATGGTAACATGTGTGTTTGTGAGGGGTAGGTCATTACCCCGTGAGGTTTTCTAAAGGTATAATTAACAAAAATACTAAAAGAGAGATATGTGAAGTTCATGGTATTTTAAACGAAAAACTTAAATTAAAGTTATTTTGCATGGAATTCTAGGTTATAATTTATTCTAAACATTTATAATAATGTTACAAGTATTGTGTAAAAGTTGTATGAACAATATGTAAGAAAAAGGGTGAGTTTTTAGGGTTTATAAGATCGACATTGGTATTAACTCCACTTACCGATATTCGTTTTTAAAAAGATTTTCAAAGAGGAAGAAGAGAGATTGGGAGGGACTTACCATTTGATTATACTAAGAAAAGATAGGAGAAGGGATTGTTGTCGTCGTGGCGTCACGGGATCGCCGGAATTATCTTCGATCCTCGCTGGAACTTGATTGCTTGCTAACTCCACTTTACTCCACTTGCACCTAGGAACCTTTGAGAGAATTTTGGCTAGAATTTTCAGAATGGTGAAGGGTTAGGACATGGGATAGTATTTATAGTATGAAATTAGGGTTTTGGGATTAAAAGAGTGAATTAAAATGCATTAAAATGAAGATAAATGTGAATTGAAGAGTCTCTGTTTGATTGCAGGGAAATAAAACAGTGCAGGAGAGTTAGGGGTAGGCCAAGAATTGTGTGTGCAAAGCACGGAGGAGCTTGGGCCAAGATCGACCGTCCCCGTCGGCTTTTGATGAAGTTTGGCCGGTCAGATTGGGGCTATGGGCTCTGTATTTTTGCCACATGTTCACGCCAGTGTTAACACCCTTTTGCACATGTTTAATTTTTCCGACTTTTCATTTTTATGTGCATTGCATATGTAAACTTTTGGGCTTCCAAAAAGTTCAAAAAATAAAATCAGAAAAATAATGTGTCTGATAGGATTTAAACACAGAGAATGCATCACAGCAGTTCAAAGGCTTTACCAGTAAGCTACAAGTTGTTTCTTGCTGTTCTTTAGCAAAATTTATTTATAACTTGTACCCAGGCTGTTATACTCTCTTCTGTACATTAAACTGAAAAATTATGTACAGAAAATTCAGAGTCGTTACAGGATGTGGGGCTGAGATTTGTGGTCAAATGGCGGCCAAGTTGCAGCCTGTGGGGCCCATCTTCCTCCAATATACTTTGTTGCTCAATTATTGATTTTTAGCATACTCTGTTTTCTCTTATTCTCACTTGATTTTATTTTGTGACTTAAGAACAGAGGAGGTGATTAAGTGGGCAATGTGTTCACACTTTAAATCACACTTATTCAAATGCCCACTTGCCTAAGCCCACTTGCATGACACAATAAGTGTGTTCCTCCACTTGTGCATCATGTCATGCCTACTTGTAATGATCCATGGTTATCCCATATCATGAGCCATGCCCACTAGATCACACATGCATCATGTTGTATTATTTTTCTATCATGTTGGACCAAAGTGAGTAATTTTTGTATACACGCTTACTTTGTTGCAAAAACACTTGGATGTTGATCATTTTCCGTCCCGATTGTAGTTTCAACTTAAATCCGTCGTATTCGTGCAAGTTGTGCGTGTTTCCTGTGTTATTCCCCTGTCTACCTATAACCTGTACTAATGAGCAATCATAGATTAAAAGCACACGTTTATTAACAAAATGATAAGGAATGAGCGGTATAAAATGCAGTTATTCATGTCGAACAGAAAGACAAGAAGCCTGCGACGACCACGGTAGCGAAAAGTGTAGAGATGAAGGATAAAGCTCACAGTTCAATCTAGTTTTTAATAGTTGATAAAGTTCTTTACGAAGTGGCGCAAGAGACGACAACGGCAGAATTATTGAACATACTGGAGTCCTTTTACATGAAAAAACCCCTTACTAACCGATTCTATCTAAAGCAGTCCGGGAAGCACATAGAGGTTCTTCGATTCAGATTATGCGGATGGTTCGCTTCGCTGGAGTTCACAGGATTATGTAGGTCGGAGAGGATCATGCATCTATATAACACATTGTGAGATCCTCGGTTAGATGGCATTGTATGGCGGATGGTTCGGACAGTTTGGAAGAACAGAACTTTATGGCTTACGACTGGTTTTCTAAGGAAATTTCGGCTGGAGCCCTATCTCCTACCGAGTACCTCATCGATCGGTAACTATTGACGGTGGTAGATATAAGAATTCCCGAGGAGTTATGAACTGAAGGGGCTGGGAATTACTTAGGGATTCATGGAATTCGATGCATCGTAGTGCCGAGGATCAAGAGACGTTTTCTTGTCGACTTTGAAGACGGAGCAAAAGGGTACAGGTTGTGATGTCATAGGACCCATAGTGGAGTAATCAGCTAAGTAACATTCGTTGAGTCTACGATACTTCAAAGAAGACAGACTCAGTCAGATGGTTAATGGATAACATGTATGCTGCCAAGCGAGGTGGAGTTTGAAGTCCCAGTCTAAGTTATGAAAGATGAGGTGGTCGGTACTTCGATTTAGATGGAGAGTCCAGTAGAGCAAGAAATGCAGAGGTCAGGAACTGTTCGGCACACAGGAATCGCTAGGGACTAGTCTCCAAGGCAAAAGAATCAGGAGTTTTGCAGAAAGACTGCACGTTTGATTCGTGACATGGATAGTATCTGTCGGGACCCAGTTCTTGCTCACGGAACAAAGTGCCACACAGAACAAAGTGCAACGCCAATTGTCATGACAAGGGGGCGGGGGCCACCTCTTGAATTCGTGGAGGCCACCTCTTAAGTCCATGGGACCTACTGTAGAACAATGGGGAATTTTCGGAACACATTCCGAAAGAGGACCGAACTGCATTATAAATGTTACGCCCCACGTCCCAGTAATGTTGGGACCCGGTTCTTACTCAAGGAACAAAGTGCCACACAGAACAAAATGTCATGCCAAGGGGGCAAGGGCCACCTCTTGAGTCCGTGGGACCTACTGTAGAACAATGGGGAATTTTCAGAACACATTCCGAAAGAGGACCGAATTACATTATAAATGTAATGATACCACTCTCAATTAACAGAGACGTCTTTTAAGTGAATCGGTACTACAGAAGCTTGAGAACTCCGTAGTTATGCGTGCCCGGGCTAGGGAAGTCTTAGGATGGGTGACCTCCTGGGAAGTGGCCCCTGGTCGGGTCCAGTTCGCTCTAAAGGGCAAAATCGTGCGGTTTCGGCCAGAGCAGACAATACCATCTGTACTAGGGCGTGTGGCGTTACATTTATGGTGGTCCATGCAGGTCCCTCAGTAGTAGGTCTGTGATTCGAGAACGAACCATTGTTTAAAGGTGGGGAGAATGTCGGGACCCGGTTCATGCTTAACTACGGAGAAAAGTGCCACGCCAATTGTCATGCCAATAGGGTGGGGGACACCTCTTGAATCCATGGGGCCTACGTCTTGAGTCCATGGGACCTACTGTAGAACAATGGGAAATCTTTGGAATACATTCCGAAAGAGGACCGAACTGCATTATAAATGTAATGATACCACTCTCAATTACAGGAGCTTAAGAACTCCGTAGTTAAGCGTGCTCGGGCCAAGGAAGTCTTGGGATGGGTGACCTCTAGGGAAGTAGGCCCTGGTCGGCTCTGGTTCGCTCTAAAGGGCAAAACCGTACGGTTTCGGTTAGAGCGGACAATATCATCTGTACTGGGGCGTGGGGAGTTACAGTATCATGGATGGGGAGTTGCATCGATTGCAGAAATGTATCGAGCAAGTTCTAGCTTGGTATAGGATGGAGAAGACACGACCCGTGGCTTCTCACTTAGAAGCGCACTTTAGGTTTTCGGCAATGTTATCATCAGATATAGATTACACCAGTGATAAGTGCAGATGGAGTTCGACGACAGGTTACATGTTGAGCATGGATGCAGTGCTAAAGAGATCGACACTTCAGTCCAGTTAGGGAGGCCATCGATTTGCGGAGATTGTTGGGTTTAGGAGTTCCAGAGGAAATGAGAGTATTTTTCTTGGAAACCAAGAAGAATGTGATGTCACTTACGATGGTTGGTGCCCTACAAGATACGGCAAATGTGTTTCTAAGATGGTTCCGGTCTAAGTTCTGCCTAGTAGATTGTTGAAATTCATTCGGGCTCAAGACGACAAGAGCGGAGTTCTAAGATGATGATAAAGTGAAAAGTTTTTGATGAATTTGAATTAAGGTGTAGATTGTTAAATTTGATTAAATTTGGATTAGTTAGGATTTAAATCTAATCTCTTTAGTTTAGATTTAAATCTAAACTCTAAATTAAATTTATACTTATCTCTAGTTTAAATATGAATTTATCTCTTAGCATTTATATACCCTATATATATAAGGTTTTCTCAAGATTTTTTACAGTATCCATAATTCTCTAATGATCTATGGTTTGATTAGTATAGAAGAGTGGCCCTTGGTCGGGTCTGGTTCGCTGTAAAGGGAAAAACCGTGCGGTTTCGGTCAGAGCGGACAATATCATCTATACTGGGGTGTGGGGCGTTACAGTATTATGGATGGGGAGTTGCGTCGGTTGCAGAAATATATCGAGCAAGTTCTAGCTTGATATAGGATACTATTTATTAAATTAGAGAGAGTATCTTAATCACTATAACATTTGATTGGTACGAAAAAGTTGTGTTTGTAGTGTAACCGCAATCAATAACGGTGTCGCGTGTAGCTAGACCGAGATGAGTACGGGTCGTCCTCAGAGAAACGTTGAATCTTTTACTCTTACTTTAGATGTGTTGAAAAAGAGAGGAGGGATAAGAATGTTGAGGAATGGTTTCTAGATCTACGTTAAGCACTAATGCAAAATATAGATCTAGATTATTTATGGATGTAGTTAATATAAGAAGGGGCTTGTAGGGTTCGTTAGGATTTAGTAGTTATGAATGATTGATTAAAAGTTACCCTCTTTATCCTTTAATAGATTTAAAACTAGAACGACGGTGATGCGTGTATATTAGGGTTTCTGGAGGGAAAAGAAATCCCACTCTTAACCCTTATCTCGACACGGAACTCCGTTCATATCCAGCCTTTACCAAAACAATCATTAATCTAATCTCTAATCGCGGTCGGAACTAACAAAGAATTGTTAGCGCGCACGATTAGGATGTTAATGATTCTTTTGATAAAGTTCATAAACTTTATAGGACTTAAAAAGGGTTTAGGGATGTTCATCATCCATTAGCCTACCCTAATCCTACGAACCCTAACAAGCGGAGAATTACTCGCGCATGTTGGGAGAAAAAGAGATGGAAAGAAATTGCATAATTAAACTACGAAGAAATAGAATAAGAAAAAGAAAGCTATCTTTATTAATCAACAATATTCATTACACTTGAATCCTTAGAAAATGATTGCAAGTACTAGTTGCTTCTCGATCTCTTCTAAGAAGGTAGATGAACCGTTGATGATCAGCCTGGATGCATGAGCCGTCTTGGACTTCGTGATCTCATTGGCTTGATGCCTTCTAGCTTTAGCCCTTGGTCCTTTATATAGCCCTCAAAGAAGAAAAACTAGTTACCATGTATGGTGACTTCCTAATATGGTGACTTTCCATATTTGGATCCTGAGTCCCTGTCAGTATTGATTTTATGATTTTGGCAGATTTTTGATCCTGACATCTTGAACATCTTGATCTCTAGACCTGAGCTAAATCTTGTACAATATCTCTATGAATAATGTTAGTACTATTTATTAAATTAGAGAGAGTATCTTAATCACTATATATAGTAATAAATCTTTAAAAAAACATGATTAAGAATATTTGATATGCTATGCATCTTTTAATTACTAAAATATTATGCATATATTTTGAAATATTATTCTAACCATTTGTATGATATTATATCTTTTAAAAATTGTGATTAGAATATTTGATATGATATGCATATTTTCAATTACCAAAATATTATATAAATATAAAATGCCTATATTTTCCTTCATAATATTAATTATAATATATAAACATATGGCAAATAGTATTTTGCAGATAAATCCAAATATGTTTAATATTTATAATAAACACCTTTTATTATTTAAGTAATGTAAGGAAAATACTTATACCAAAGTGCAATATTTTCAACTGAACAAATACCCCCAAACTTATCTTTGATCGTCCTGAGCAAACTAGTTTATTCAAGAGAAAGAGAAAAAGAAAGAAGAAAACTAAGCACACTTTCGTAGGCAAACACGATTGCACTGAGCACGTGCAACAAGCCGTTAAACCTCTAGGTGTCCCTAGTAGGAGGAGTGTTGTCTCCTGAGGGTTTTCAGCGGATTACACCTACAAAATCCTATAATAAAAGAGAGATGGTGAAAGTTACATATAAAGATAAGAACTATAAAAGAAAGAACTTGAAAATAAGAGTTTTCAACTACACCAGTTTTTCAGTAGTCATGAGCCCTATCTTAATAGTCATGAAAAGATATTAGAAATCACATCATGCCTCAATAAAACATCGTCTTTATTCTTCATTCCTACCTTTCATCCAAATATCGATCATATACCCCTACGTGTGTGAATAGATCATCCCTACACTCGGAGAATTCAATTCAAGCTATCATACTCTTGTCCATCTACCTCAGTACTTTTTAATTTGATGAATATTTAGATTGCTCACATATTTTCATGCGACCATTAATACTTCGTGAGGTACTAACTGACCGATTACTCATGTGCTTGCTTATACGGTGTATTTTCCTCGTCTTGCACCACCTAAAGCTTAGCAGTGACTCCCAAACCAATTGGTCTAAGGCACTAGGTGATGAAGCACCCTCACTATATTTTTTTATTGCTGCCTTGGCGATAACAAAACCAGTGTTCATTTTTCTCTTCACCATTTTATATTTTATTCAATTTTTTTATTTTCTTCATACTTTGGCTTTTAGACAAGAGCATTTCAAGGTATCCTCTACTATCCCGAGTTTCAATACGTGTGTAAGTGCATATAGTAGGGTATCAACATTCAAATGTTTGGCTTCCAGAATAGAAACTATTTTTCAGACTTATTTTTATCCTCAGACTATTGACTTCCTTCATCTTACTAACCCTTGGGACAACAGCTTATAACTACTTATTACTAGTTCGTTTAAGAAAACTTCTAATTTTCTTGGTTTTCTTAAACTATTCCTATCTTTTGGATGTAATTTTTCACTTTCTACTCTTTTGTTATAAAAAAAAATTTTAATTTTTTTTTTGAAAATGTTGTACTTATGCAAAATATGATGCAAAGTGATAAGCACAAACCTCCCCTAAACTTGTTTTCAACAGTGTCCTCACTGTTGCTATCTGCTGGATCACAAAAACATGTAAGCTTGGGAGGACATTATTAATGGGGGCAAGAATATATGAAAGTGAAAATCCTCCCCCAAACTTATTTTTGGCTCACAAATTTGAGGACAAAAGTTATGTTCAAGAGCCAAAAATATAACCCCCCCCTCAAACATGAGTTAGACAATATGAAGCATTTTAAGAGGGGGTGGGTCATTTGGTCAAAGTAAGACTTTACAAAGACCAAAAGTTAACACCAACCATTCAAAGATTTTATCAGTATAGCGCATAGGTCGGTGGAAGAATGTGTTGTATCGAGTCAAGAAAAGATAGGGAAGGGATAAGAGGTGGTCTGGAAAGGGTTTGAATTTGAAATTAGAGAAAAGAAAGAATGATGATGAATGTGAATGATTAGGAAGAACGAATGGTGACGGTTCAACCTCTATAGGTGGAGATTGATCAATCACAAAATCCGTATTGTTTAAAAATTCAAGTTCGTCAGCAAAAAGTTCTTCAAAACTTTTATCAATGGCGTGATTGAACATTTTGCTGTCAAAGAGTTTTGTGCCAGAATTTATCCTACTTGATTCATCAAAAATCATTGAGGTAGAGGACTCGAAAAACTCATCTATCTCATTTTCACAAATATCCAAATCAAGTTGAATTTCTGGTATTATTGAACTTGAATGAACGGATTGTGATTCATCAAAACTCACTGAAACTATAGGAACAGAAGAAGAACCGGAGAAAGTAGAAGGTGAAATGGGTAAACAAATTGGTGTGTCGAGTGTTGCTGAACCAGATGTGGAAGATGGAGGCTGTATTTCTTCGGGTATACTTTTATTATCAACTTCAAGACATATTTGGGGTTCGGGAAGAATTAAAGGCTCAAGATGATGACCACAAGGAAGTGAAAGGATTTGATGAATTGGTGGGACAAAATCATCCAAAATTTTGGGTTCATCAATCAATATATCCCCAACGTCAATCACCTCATTCAAGTGAAGGTTAAAATTCTCAAACACCTCATCAAAAGTGGTTTTCAATCAGTTTTAGTTCAAGAGTGGAGGTGTAGAGATCACAAGGGTTGGGTATGGTTTCACTTGAAATGGACCCTTCACAGTCGGGTAAATCAAACACTACAAAGTCACACAACTTATCAGACATTCTATTTGGTGTACTTGATGAATCTATGAAACTGGAGTTGTGGATTTCAATTTGGATTGGGGAGGTTTGATTAGGAAGGTGTACAGTTCTGTCTCACTACCCAAATTCTCATTTTGTCCTATGCCCGAATCATATACTGAAAATTTTTGGGCTGGTTTGGAATTCCTTGCTTGCATCCACTCTGTTGTTTCCTTCCTAATTTGGTTCGACAATTCCAGAAATTTTTCTAATGTCTGCTCCAAACTAGTCTTGGGTTGATAAGGGGTTTCAGTATAAGATTGAAATTCCTGTGGATAATTAAAACTCCCAAATGACTGATTAGAAGAACTGTCTAGAGAAGTTGGAAAAGTCGGATTGGATTGATAGGAATAGAATGGTTGCGAAAATTGGGTGGGAGTAGGGTCAACATTGTGATAAAAAGAATATTGATAAGGGTTGGTTGGTTGGCTATCAAACTCTTCTTTGGAAAGTGGAGGTGATGGTTGATATTGGTCCGGGTTGAAACTTTGGCCTCTAGCCCTAGCTATGTGCTCAGCAATGGACATTCGTCTAGGGGCTTCCTCACTCTGGGTATCAACTGAAACAGGTGTAGGATTAGGATACGGTTGATAAGATTTAGACTGAGGCGGCCAACTGTTTCTTTCTGCATGTTCTATATGATCTCTTAAGGACATGGAAGAGCCGGACGGTATACCGAAGGGATTACGAAAACAAGAGATATCTGGTTGTGGACAGCAAAGCTCGGCAAGTGTTCTTCTGTTTAGGTCACCCATTATAAGAAGAGAAGAAGGGGGAAGGGGTAAAAAGGGAGAAAATAATTGGTTCGTTTTGAAAAATGACGGATTTAGACAAATCACACAAAAATGCACAAACAACCCTAGAACTATGGTTACCTAGGTCCAATCTCTAGACCGCTCCTAGACTTCCAAAGGACAAACCGCAGGATCAATCCTCTACCTCCTCTTTACTACTCTTGTAGCCAGGTAAGTGCCAGGTGAGTGGGAGGCTCCCCACTACGAAAGTAGTGGTCCTAATTAAGTAACCACTCGCCTTAGACACACTTGCCTAGACACTACAAAAGTAATGCGGATAAGCGATAGATTACCCACGACCTTCCTCTGTCCTTATTGAGCGCGATAGTCCTTAGAGTCTGGTCTAGATATTTTTTAAATTAATGTAGGGTTAATGCAGATGCTCGGTTTGTGATTTGTGGAGCTTAGGAAGGGTGATGAAATCCCCACCTAATCTGGATTTTGGTCTTGCCCCTTAAAAATCCGTATTAAAATATGCAAAAATAAACCGCAAAACAAAACTTTGCAAAAAGATTTTTGAGCGGCGATTTTTTGTAAAGAATCCTGCAGAAAAGATATTTTATTGGATTTCAGAGGAGAGAGAAAGATATAGAAAATATACCAGAGAAGTTTGCAGCCCTAAATCCCCTCTGCCGCCGCGCTTCCGCCGCCAAAAGAGCTCCTTTGCCGCGGTTCCGCCGCTGGGTGGAGGGATCAGGTGGTGAAAGTTTGCTCTGTGGCTTCCTGTACTCCTCTGGATCTTGATGAATGTCTCTGTCTTCTGTTTCCTCAAGTCCGTGACTCCAGATTTTCTCGCAAAATTCACACAATAATCATTAAATATACAATTTGCAGTTTTGTTTTAATTATGATATGGATCGTATAAGAATTCAACACAAATAGTAAGAATAAAAAATTACGCACGTATCCCCGGCAACGGCGCCATTTGATTGGTACGAAAAGGTTGTGTTTGTAGTGTAACCGCAATCAATAACGGTGTCGCGTGTAGCTAGACCGAGATGAGTACGGGTCGTCCTCAGGGAAACGTTGAATCTTTTACTCTTACTTTAGATGTGTTGAAAAAGAGAGGAGAGATAAGAATGTTGAGGAATGGTTTCTAGATTTACGTTAAGCACTAATGCAAAATGTAGATCTAGATTATTTATGGATGTAGTTAATATAAGAAGGGGCTTGTAGGGTTCGTTAGGATTTAGTAGTTATGGATGATTGATTAAAAGTTACCCTCTTTATATTTTAATAGATTTAAAACTAGAACTACGGTGATGCATGTAAATTAGGGTTTCTGGAAGGAAAAGGAATCCCACTCTTAATCCTTATCTCGACACGGAACTCCGTTCATATCCAGCCTTTACCAAAACAATCATTAATCTAATCTCTAATCGCGGTCGGAACTAACAAAGAATTGTTAGCGCGCCCGATTAGGATGTTAATGATTCTTTTGATAAAGTTCATAAACTTTATAGGACTTAAAAAGGGTTTAGGGATGTTCATCATCCATTAGCCTACCCTAATCCTACGAACCCTAACAAGCGGAGAATTACTCGCGCATGTTGGGAGAAAAAGAGATGGAAAGAAATTGCACAATTAAACTACGAAGAAATAGAATAAGAAAAAGAAAGCTACCTTTATTAATCAACAATATTCATTACACTTGAATCCTTAGAAAATGATTACAGGTACTAGTTGCTTCTCGTTCTCTTCTAAGGAGGTAGATGAACCGTTGATGATCAGCCTGAATGCGTGAGCCGTCTTGGACTTCATGATCTCGTTGGCTTGATGCCTTCTAACTTTAGCCCTTGGTCTTTTATATAGCCCTCAAAGAAGAAAAACTAGTTACCATATATGCTGACTTCCTAATATGATGACTTTCCATATTTGGATTCTGAGTCCCTGTCAGTATTGATTTTATGATTTTGGCAGATTTTTGATCCTGACATCTTGATCTCTAGACCTGAGCTAAATCTTGCACAATATCTCTATGAATAATGTTAGTACTATTTATTAAATTAGAGAGAGTATCTTAATCACTATATATGGTAATAAATCTTTAAAAAACATGATTAAGAATATTTGATATGCTATGCATATTTTAATTACTAAAATATTATGCATATATTTTGAAATATTATTCTAACCATTTGTATGATATTATATCTTTTAAGAATTGTGATTAGAATATTTGATATGATATGCATATTTTCAATTATCAAAATATTATATAAATATAAAATGCCTATATTTTCCTTCATAATATTAATTATAATATATAAACATATGGCAAATAGTATTTTGCAGATAAATCCAAATATGTTTAATATTTATAATAAACACCTTTTATTATTTAAGTAATGTAAGGAAAATACTTATACCAAAGTGCAATATTTTCAACTGAACAAGACACGACCCATGGCTTCTCACTTAGAGGCGCACTTCAGGTTTTCGGCGATATTATCATCAGGTATAGATTACGCCGGTGATAAGTGCAGATGGAGTTCAACGACAGGTTACATGTTGAGCATGGATGCAGTGCCAGAGAGATCGACACTTCAGTCCGGTTAGGGAGGCCATCGATTTGCGGAGATTGTTGGGTTTAGGAGTTCCAGAGGAAGTGAGAGTATTTTTCTTGGAAACCAAGAAGAATGTGATGTCACTTACAATGGTTGGTGCCCTAGAAGATCCGGCAAATGTGTTTCTAAGATGGTTCCGGTCTAAATTCTGCCTAATAGATTGTTGAGGTGCATTCGGGCTCAAGACGACAAGAGCGGAGTTCTAAGATGTTGAGAAAGCGAAGAGTTTTTGACGAATTTGAATTAAGGTGTCGATTGTTAAATTTGATTAAATTTGGATTAGTTAGGATTTAAATCTAATCTCTTTAGTTTAGATTTAAATCTAAACTCTAAATTAAATTTATATTTATCTCTAGTTTAAATATGAATTTATCTCCTAGCATTTATATACCCTATATATATGAGGTTTTCTCAATAATTTTTAAAGTATCCATAATTCTCTAATGATCTATGGTTTGATTAGTATAGAAGAGACGGCCAAGCGCGGTCACAGATAGAGAGGTTTTGTAAGAAAGAGTATTTCTTTATAAAAGAGGGTGAGAAGTCGGTGTAATCTCCTGTAATTCTTTCTTATAGTGGAAGTTCTCGTTGTGGTTCACCGGATTAAGTGCTAGTTGCGCCGAACCTAGGTAAATCTTGTGTGTTCTTGTTGGTGTATTCTTTTCGTGTAATTTAGTATCCATCGGATAGTTTTTTTCAATCTACCCTAAAACAAAGATCTTAGATTTCCGCAGCGCAATAGATACGTAATTCTTACAAGTTCATGTTAGCACCGGATATTATGTTGTTCACCTCCAAAGCTTCCACCGCATTCTTTTGGCTACCCTAGAATGGAAAAAACTACTCTAGAAGGGCTTGCATGGTGCAAGCCCCTCTAGAGCCCTTGCATGGGCTTCCCTTGCATGTGGGGGAAGCCCATCCAAGGGCGATGCAAGGGCTTGCACCATGCAAGCCCTTGCATAGTAGTTTTTTTCCCCTAGAATGCAAGACCCAGCTCTTTCTTTCATGGCATTATAACGCTTTTGAAATAATAAATGTCGAGTAAACAAACATATTAAGAAAAAAATTAAAAAGAAGAAGAAGAAAAATGGTCCCAGCTGGAGGGATACCATATTTCTAATAGAACATATTTCTGATTCTCAGAATTTATAGTAAACGATTAGAATGGTTCTAGGTTCTATATGCAAATGTGTACAAATAGGAGCAAAACCAAAAATCAAGAGAGCTTACCATTTACAGCATGATCGATTTGTAGGTTCATATATATAATATGAAAAAACAAAATCCAAGTCAAAATGTATATGAAAAGAAGCTCTTCGTTAAGTTTTATAAAACAAATAAAATAATTGTTAAAAATTACGTGAATGGCAGATTTCTACTACAATATCTACTCATACAATTGCAATTCCTACAATTATAATGAGAACGATGTAATGAAGCAAATACCGGACTCTTGGTACCTCTAACGAGCCGAAGGGAAAAGCGAATCCCTCTAGACAGCTAAACAGCGATGACGCGCTTTACCCATGCCATTAATCATAGTAATCTTGATAGAAACATATAGGATTAAGGGTTTTAAAACTTTGTTTCCAGCCTCAATAAGAATTCAAGCTTGTGTCCTCTTTCCCATCTTCTTAGATTGTGATCTTGAAGTCTTAGGATTTGTAAGCACTCAAGATGTCTTCTTTTGATCCTACATCATGTCTCCAACGATTATGAAGTTCGATATTGAAAAGTTTGATGGGAATATGAGCATTTGTCTATGGAAAATTCGTATGATTGCCATATTGACACGGAATAATTTGAGAAAGACGATTCTTAGAAAGAATTCAAGATCCCCCACCATGACGGAGGAAGTATAGGAGGAGTTGGATGAAAAATCTCTCACGGCTATCCAATCGTGTTTGATAAACGAAGTTTTGCAAGAAGTTTTGGTGGAGAAGAAAGCGGCTAATTTGTGGTTGAAGTTAGAAGAGTTGTATTTGAAGAAGTCTCTCATAAATCGACGCCTTTTGAAGCAACGTCTCTACACACTTCATATGTCTGAAGGCTCTCTTATCAAATCTCACATCGGTGAGTTTAATTCGATCATTACTGATCAGGATAAGATCGATATTAAGATTGATGATGAAGATCAGGTATTTTTATTGTTATATTCTTTACCACCCTCTTATAAGCACTTTCGTGACACCATGGTTTATGGATGAGATACTGTCTCGATCAAGAATATCAACGAAAATTTGATGAACAAGAAAAAGATCGACAAGGAGTTAACTTCTTGTAATGGCGATGGTCAATCTTCAGGCTTATTTGTTTTAAGGCGAGAGGAGAAGAGAGATCCGGAAGGCAGCAAGAAGAAGTCAAGGTCGAAGTCCAAGAATAAAAACTTAACCTGCAACTATTGTAAGAAAAAGGGCACTTCAAGATCGATTGTTTCAAATTGCAGAACAAGATAAAGTTTGAAGACAAACTGTAACACCCGAGTTCATTTAAACCAATTCCAGTTTCAGTATTTTACTTATCCATGGTCTATTCCTTATTTAGCGTGTTTGGGTGCGAATAGTATTTTACATGTTACTGGGCCTTCGACCCGACCCGCTTGCTTGAACTTGTTTGATTCATATTTATAGATTATCTTGACTTGTTACTTAGACACGTGTATTTCATGTATACTGCATACTGACATTTTCATCTGGCATTGCATAATTTACCGTATAACATTTTAAGTCACAGAAAATATTTTAAAATTACATAACATGGCTTGCATGATACCCCTAACTCCGTGGTAGCGTCCTTGCATCGTGTTCTCGTCCCGTTCAGTGAAACGGACGTGTTTGGACGACTACGCGCACGAACGTGCGTCCGTTCTTGGGGGTATGCTTTTTAATTACAGAATCCTTCATTTCAATTTTTGGAACCGGCCTATATTTTTCATATTTCAAATTCATATTCTTGGACCCGACCCGGACGCAATTCTGAAATATTGTGTTTTCCGCCAAATTCTATTTATTTCAAAATTACTTAAAACCGCTTTAAATATATTTTCTTCCTATGAAATATTAACCAACGGTAAATATTTTTATAAACCCATAAATCTATTATAACTCTCCCCCAACAGTTTACATCTTTCCCATAAATTTTCCTTCCACCAATCACAATCTTCCTTTCTAACCCTGGGCCCCCACCGTCTCTCCCTCTCTTTCTTTCTCCTTCTCTTTCTCTCTCCCCGAGCGCGCACTCTCTCTCTCTCCTTTCTCTTTCTCTCTCCTCTCGTCTCTCTCTCTCTCATCTCGCAAGCACTGTTGATTCCTCGATTCTCGTCACCGCGCGCGCGATATGGGCACCTCCCTTCACAGCGTTTCTTCTTCTCCTCCTTCTTCTTTTGTCTGCTTAGAACCATCGCACCTCGCCACGAGGAAACCCCAGAACCCAAAACACCTAGCCGCCTCCTCTCATTCTTCCCCGACCTCGCTCCTCATTCCCTCGTCGCCTTCCTCGACTTCCTTCCTCTCTCCTTCTCTTCTCCCCTTTCCTTCATCCCCGACCGAGCCTGCACCCACCACACGACCCATCAACCTAGAACCCTAACCCTTATCGCCAAAGCTCCAATCACCGACGATTGCTTACCTTCATCACCGACACCTTCACCTTCACCCTCTTCAGTCCTCAACAACCACCATTCTTCTTCTTTTCAAACCCTAGCACCCTCGTCCCTGCACACCCTTCTCTCGCCTACAGACCGACCCCATCGACGGCGACCCATCACCTCGTCATCACCATCCCCTCTCCTCACAACATCACGACCCTTCCTCCTCTGTGAACCCCGACAACCCCAAGCCAAGCCAACCATAGAACCCATCACCACGTCGAGACCCTCTCCCAACACTGCAACCATCGACACCTTCGTCTTCCTCCAGCAGCCGCCTCACCGACGTTAACCCACGACACCATCTCTTTCAGCGAGACTTCACCAATGGAGCACCTCTTACGGTATGGAGAGCAGATTATCAGACGAGGCCCATGTTGCAATGGCTAAAGAGTTGGGCCTTGAAATGGCTATCCGGTCTCTGGAGCACCACCAACATCGCTACCCTTGCCGCCAATCCCATCGCAGCAAAAACTCATCGCATCAACCCTCACTATTGACGAAGCCTTTATCGCCAGTATCGCAATGTTCCTTGGCCGCATCACTACCCAAGCCTAGTTCAGGTTGAGCCCAGCGGAGATCCAAAGCTTTGATCCTTGCATCGTTTCATCGTCATTTCCCTGATCATCGAACTGAGATCCTTTGACTTTAGCGAAAGAGGATCGTGAGTACTTCGTTAGGATTGTCGATCGCTATCGCCGGAGCCGTACGTGACGCTGACGATCTAGACTACCCAATAGAGATTTTTCCGTCGTTTTCTCGCATTCTTGCTGCGTGTCGTGCATCAGTGGATCCCCGAGGCAAGTTAATCTTGCTATATGCTATTTGAATCATTCTATACCTATTCTATATATATAACATACCTGTAGTTTGAATTTAGCACCCCATGCATCGTTTTATAGCATTCGATGTTCCGTTTGCATCTGTTTATATTATTTCAGATCTAGAACTTGAAAGGTAACCATTGCATTTAGTTACTAAGCATACATAACCACATTTATATGTTTTAATCACATTTTAACTATTAACACGGCCTATGGTATTCTCTATATAGTTTTACTCCATCGGACACTCATGTGCATTTTAACCTGCTTTAGCTAGGATTTCATCCAGTGCACATATTTATATATCATTGCATCCTTAAAATTTCTTAATACCCGATAACATGAGTAAACATCCATTTTAGTTATGCTGTAGTTAAGTAATGTTGACACCATCCCTTAAACGTAAAGTGATAACCGTGCATCGATATAATTTAATCAGTACCTAATTGCTTATCATATCACCTGATCCGGTTTATTGTGCTGATATTACTCATGCTTGATTACTTTTAACCATGATTATACTAGATGTTTATGAGTACCCACATGTTATCTTTTACACCTTGGCCTGACTTGCTACATACATATCGATTGACCCGACATGGTACCGTACACTACTTGACTTGACCTGTTGTACCATGGATTGACCCGTTACCTGATCTTGTGTCTAATGCCAACAAACCTGACATGTAGTCCTCACGGACCGTTCCTGTTGTCTATCCAGACAAACCTGCTTTTACCTGATCCTGTATTGGCATTAGTTCTTGATTACGGAATACCTGACTTGACACATATAACTTGGGGGCATGGGGAAATCAATGATGAAATCTTGACTTGTAACTCGACAGTTTCTCGCTTATACTGATCAGTTTTAGAGGTTAGGCCCGCCTCGTGACGATGCTGCTGATATCGTTGGTCTGTACTCCTTTCCTGTTAGTGCCTAGCGGCACGACTCGGTTTCAGCCCGAGAGTCTGTAGACCGTGGTCCCGGACATGCACGGGATACTATCGAGTTACATCGATGATTCATCAAATTGATTTCAAAGACTTGAGAGTAGATAACCCAATAGAACAGTTTAGTTTACTCACTGCACACTGCCCTTCACTGCCCTGATTTCATTACTGTTACACCTGCTTTTCATTCATGATTATATTTGTATTGCCTGTTATCCTATTTGTATTTTATTACTTGATGACATGACGCGCTGACGTCTGGGTTTTGCATGGCCCAGATTCTTCTACCTTGTTGCAGACTGATCAGGAGTATTGCCGCTGTTAGACCGAGCGGTGAAGTTCCTGTCGGTATGTAGTTTCACTTCCAGGTGTTTCATTTATTGTACCTTTTGGCTTCCGCACATCGTTATTTCTTGACTCTTTTACTCTGGCTTATGGACATGTACTAGATAGTTGGTTTACTTTCCTGTTCTTGATATCTTTACAGCCGCAATGTGACTGTGCAAGGATTTTTCCTATCCACAGGTAGCATGGTTGGCTATGTCACGTGCCCATCTTAGCGTACTCTGGGAAGCGGGGGGTGACATGGTTCTTTTGGTATCAGAGTCATAAGATATAGGTTAATCGAGTGTGATTCTTTTGTAGTTGGGTATTGGACCTAATACACGAATCAGAATACTCGTGATTAGGAACGTGTCCTGCCACCTTGTTATCGTGATTCTTGAATCATATCTTTCTTTTATCCTTAGTCCTTGACGATATGCAAACAACTTTGCATCTCAGCTTGAAATCTTTTTGGATTCACCATTGTTTCTCCCTGTTTATTGATTCTGATACTAGGATTTGGGTGACTTGGGTGGAGTTATGTAATTGTACCCATGAACTGCAGCATGGTTACAATACGGTACTCTATTTAAGTAACTTGGAGTCCTGGTCTTGATTCACTTCCTTGTTCCATGATCATTGTACTACCTTGTTCCTCTCAGTTTTATTGCTTACCAGTTATTGTTTCATCGCCAGGTTGAATCATGTTTACCGTGGTTAACCCTCTTCAGTATCTTGACTTCGGATGAAGTCATCTTGGTATCTTACTCGTTCTTGTTTTTCCCCGCGTTAGGAATATTCAATCCTGGTGCATTTCCTTGTTTGTTGTTGTCTTGGGAATGGGATTTCGCGGCACTTTTCACGCTCATATTGATTGTAAGGAAGGGAAAGTGGTTCTCCAGATTCCCGGACATTCGGAGGTTGTTTTGCTGGAGGAAGCAGTTCTGTCGGGCCAGTCGAGTTTAGGGCTAGGCCGACAAATAATGTTCTTTCGTCGATGGAAGTGGGTAAGGAAGAAGCGCCGGCAATATTCGAGAGTTTCATGGACGGGTTTGAAGACATATCAGGTTTACCACCGAGGCGAGACGTGGAGTTCGCACTTGAACTTGTTCCTGGTGCAGCGCCAATCTCAAAGGGCATAATACCCGATAGCACCAGTGGATTTGAAAGAAGTCAGGAAGTAGGTTGCTGAATTATTTGAGAAGGGTTGGTTTCGCCGCAGCAACTTAACTGGGGAAGCTCCAGTTCTTCTAATAAAGAAGAAAGAAGACACAGGGAAGGCGTGCGTTGATTATCGAGAAGTAAACCGAGTGATCATTATGAACTAGTACCCGATCCATCGCATTGGCAAAGTGCTTTGAGCAGCTTAGTGGCGCGAGGGTATTCTCGAAGCTGGGTTGCAGTTCGATATCATCAAGTCCGAGTTAAATCAGAAGATATTTGCAAGACTGCGTTCCGAACTCAGTATGGACATTACGAGTATTAGTGATGCCCTTCGGAGTAACGAATACACCGGCAATATTTATGGACTTGATGAACGGAATCTTTTCACCATTCTTGGAGCAGTTTTAGTAATGGTCATGGAAGATATTCTGGCCTACTCGAGGAGCATTGAAGAGCATGCAGAACACTTGAAGATCGCACTGCAGACTTGGAGGCAAGAAATATTATATGCAGAGATGAGCAAGTGCAAGTTTTGGCTTGAAGAAGTAAAGTTTTGGGGCGTATCGTAGCTGGAGATGGAATCGCCGTTTATCCAGGGAAGATTGCAGCAGTTCAAGACCGGCCGATTCCGAAGAACGTTGCAAAGATCAGAAGTTTCTTGGACTTGCAGGATACTATAGAAGGTTCGTGAAGAAATTTTGCTCGTTTAGCTGAGCCTCTGACCATGCTTACGCACAAGAAAGTACCATTTGTGTGGACGAATAAGTGTGCGTCAGCCTTTGAGGCGTTGGGGCAAGGTTGATGACCGCTTTTGTTTTGACTGTACCAGACGGTTCTGGAGGATTGGTGATTCACAGCGACGCATCTGGGAAAGGTTTGGGATATGTTTTGATACGGCATGAGAAGGTTGTAGCTTACACATTGAGACAGTTGAAGACCCATGAGAAGAATTACTCAACTCATGACTTGGAGCTTGCGGCTGGGATTTTCGCTTGAAGTTTTGGAGACACTACTTATTGGGCGAAAGGGGTCGAAATATTCACCGATCACAAAAGCCTAAAATACGTGTTCGCTCAGAAGGAGCTAATTGTGAGACAGCGAAGATGGTTGAAGCTGATGGCTGACTACGATCTTGATCTTGAGTACCATCCGGGAAAGTTAATGTTGTGCCGGAAGCGCTTAGTCGGTTGCCAGCAATTCTGATGTTGACTGCACCAAGGGAACTTATTGAAGACTTTCGGAGATTCGAGTTGGAGATCGTGCTACCGCGTTCTTTGGGATAGACGATGCAACTGCCAGTACAGTCATCGTTGATCGAGGATATTGAAGCAGTGCAATTGCAGGACCCAAGATTGCAGAAGTTTCGAGAACAAGTTGATGTTGGACTTCGAACAGGCTTAGTGATTCCTGAAGATGGTTCGTTGTGATAGTTGTTTGTGTGTGCCAATGGAGGTATTCATGAAGAAGTTATGAAGGAGGCGCACAGTTACACGTATCCCGTACATCCAGGAGGCACGAAGATGTACCGAGATATACGACAGCGTTGTGGTAGGAAGGCATGAAACAGGAGATTGCCTGTTTGTGGCAAAGTGCTTGGTGTGTCAGCAAGTTAAGGTTGAGCATCGAAGGATTACCGGTTTATTGCAACCACTTCCGATTCCTCAGTAGAAGTGGGAACACATAACCATGGATTTCGTGACTGCTTTACCGCGGAGTCCAAAAAGCAACAGTGCAGTTTGGGTGATTGTTGATCGTTTGACCAAGGAAACTCATTTCATTCCTTTTCGGGTTGGTCAATCAACAGAAGTTTTGGCAGAACGGTACATACAGGAGATTGTAAGATTGCATGGAGTACCGGGAAGCATCGTGTCCGACCGTGACACTCGTTTCTTAGCACACTTTTGGAGGAGCTTACAGAGAAGTTTGGGGACTCGATTGAAGTTAGCACAGATTATCACCCTCTAACAGATGGCTAGCCGGAGAAAGCAATCCACATTCTCGAAGACATGTTGAGATCTTGCATGTTAGACTTCAAGGGTTCATGGGAGGATCATCTACACTTGGTGGAGTTTTCTTACAACAACAGTTTCCAGACGACTTTTGGATGGCTCCATTCGAAGCTTTATGTGGTCGCAAGTGTCGTTCACCTGTTTGTTGGGACGATGTTGGTGGACGAAGTTTGGTGGGACCAGATTTGGTTGTGCAGACTGTTGAGAAGGTTAATAGATTCTGGAATAATATTAGCGCAGCACGGGACCGACAAGAGTTGGACAGTTACATCGAGAAGACCTCTAGAGTTCGCTGTTGGTGATTTAGTATTCTTGAAGATGTCGCCGACTAGAGGGGTGATCCGTTACAGAAGTCGAGGAAAGTTTAGTCCTCGATTCGTTGGACCTTTTAAGATTTTTTGGGCGTATTGGAGAAGTGGCGCATCGTTTGGTGTTACCGCAATTTTTGGAGAATGTTCATGACAAGTTTCTTGTATCTCAACCCGTAGGTATGCTCGAGATGAAATACATGTATTGGATCTTTTGGAGATGACTGTACGAGAAGATTTAACATTTGAGGAGCGACCGATATCAATTGTGGATCGAAGAGAAAAGGTTCTTAAGAACGAGGTCATCACTGTTGTACTTGTTTTCTTGAAGTAATCCCTCACATGGAGAATCAACTTAGGAACGAAGAGTTGAAGTCCGACAGAAGATTTCTCATCTATCTTTGTAGTTTCTTGATTGATTATCCTTTCTTGTTCTTGGAATTTCGAGGACGAAATTCTTTTGTAGTTGGGTATAATGTAACACCCGAGTTCATTTATACCAATTCCAGTTTCAGTATTTTACTTATCCATGGTCTATTCCTGATTTAACGTGTTTGGGTGCGAATAGTATTTTATATGTTACTGGGCCTTCGACCCGACCCGCTTGCTTGAACTTGTTTGATTCATATTTATAGAATATTTTGACTTGTTACTTAGACACGTGTATTTCATGTATACTGCATACTGGCATTTTCATCTGGTATTGCATAATTTATCGTATAACATTTTAAGTCACAGAAAATATTTTAAAATTACATAACATGGCTTGCATGATACCCCTAACTCCGTGGTAGCGTCCTTGCATTGTGTTCTCGTCCCGTTCAGTGAAACGGACGTATTTGGACGACTACGCGCATGAACGTGCGTCTGTTCGTGGGGGTATACTTTTTAATTACAGAATCCTTCATTTCAATTTTTGGAACATGCCTATATTTTTCATATTTCAAATTCATATTCTTGGACCCGACCCGGACGCAATTCTGAAATATTTTGTTTTCCGCCAAATTCTATTTATTTCAAAATTACTTAAAACTGCTTTAAATATATTTTCTTCCTATGAAATATTAACCAACGGTAAATATTTTTATAAACCCATAAATCTTTTATAACTCTCCCCCAACAGTTTACATCTTTCCCATAAATTTTCCTTCCACCAATCACAATCTTCCTTTCTAACCCTGGGCCCCCACCGTCTTTCCCTCTCTTTCTTTCTCCTTCTCTTTCTCTCTCCCCGAGCGTGCACACACTCTCTCTCTCCTTTCTCTTTCTCTCTCCTCTCGTCTCTCTCTCTCTCATCTCGCAAGCACTGTTGATTCCTCGATTCTTGTCACCGCGCGCGATATGGGCACCTCCCTTCACAGCATTTCTTCTTCTCCTCCTTCTTCTTCTGTTTGCTTGGAACCATCGCACCTCACCACGAGGAAACCCCAGAACCCAAAACACCTAGCCGCCTCCTCTCATTTTTCCCCGACCTCGCTCCTCATTCCCTCGTCGCCTTCCTCGACTTCCTTCCTCTCTCCTTCTCTTCTCCCCTTTCCTTCATCCCCGACCGAGCCTGCACCCACCATACGACCCATCAACCTAGAACCCTAACCCTCATCGTCGGAGCTCCGATCACCGATGATTGCTTACCTTCATCACCGACACCTTCACCTTCACCCTCTTCAGTCCTCAACAACCACCATTCTTCTTCTTTTCAAACCCTAGCACCCTCGTCCCTGCACACCCTTCTCTCGCCTGCAGACCGACCCCATCGACGGCGACCCATCACCTCGTCATCACCATCCCCTCTCCTCACAACATCACGACCCTTCCTCCTCTGTGAACCCCGACAACCCCAAGCCAAGCCAACCATAGAACCCATCACCACGTCGAGACCCTCTCCCAACACTGCAACCATCGACACGTTCGTCTTCCTCCAGCAGCCGCCTCACCGACGTTAACCCACGACTCCATCTCTTTCGGCGAGACTTCACCAATGGAGCACCTCTTACGGTATGGATAGCAGATTATCAGATGAGGCCCTTGTTGCAATGGCTGAAGAGTTGGGCCTTGAAATGGCTATCCGGTCTCTGGAGCACCACCAACATCGCTACCCTTGCCGCCAATCCCATCGCAGCAAAAACTCATCGCATCAACCCTCACTATTGACGAAGCCTTTATCGCCAGTATCGCTATGTTCCTTGGTTGCATCACTACCCAAGCCTAGTTCAGGTTGAGCCCAGCGGAGATCCAAAGCTTTGATCCTTGCATCGTTTCATCATCGTTTCCTTGATCATCGAACTGAGATCCTTTGACTTTAGCGAAAGAGGATCGTGAGTACTTCGTTAGGATTGTCGATCGCTATCGCCGGAGCCGTACGTGACGCTGACGATCCAGACGACCTAATGGAGATTTTTCCGTCATTTTCTCGCATTCTTGCTGCGTGTCGTGCATCTATGGATCCCCGAGGCAAGTTAATCTTGCTACATGCTATTTGAATCATTCTATACCTATTCTATATATATTTAACATACCTGTAGTTTGAATTTAGCACCCCATGCATCGTTTTATAGCATTCGATGTTCCGTTTGCATCTGTTTATATTATTTCAGATCTAGAACTTGAAAGGTAACCATTGCATTTAGTTACTAAGCATACATAACCACATTTATATGTTTTAATCACATTTTAACTATTGACACGGCCTATGGTATTCTCTATATAGTTTTACTCCATCGGACACTCATATGCATTTTAACCTGCTTTAGCTAGGATTTCATCCAGTGCACATATTTATATATCATTGCATCCTTAAAATTTCTTAATACCTGATAACATGAGTAAACATCCATTTTAGTTATGTTGTAGTTAAGTAATGTTGACACCATTCTTTAAACGCAAAGTGATAACCGTGCATCGATATAATTTAATCAGTACCTAATTGCTTATCATATCACCTGATCCGGTTTATTGTGCTGATATTACTCATGCTTGATTACTTTTAACCATGATTATACTAGCTGTTTATGAGTACCCACATGTTATCTTTTACACCCTGGCCTGACTTGCTACATACATATCGATTGACCCGACATGGTACCGTACACTACTTGACTTGACCTGTTGTACCATGGATTGACCCATTACCTGATCTTGTGTCTAATGCCAACAAACCTGACATGTAATCCTCACGGACCGTTCCTGTTGTCTATCCAGACAAACCTGGTCTTACCTGATCCTGTATTGGCATTAGTTCTTGATTACGGAATACCTGACTTGACACATATAACTTGGGGGCATGGGGAAATCAATGATGAAATCCTGACTTGTAACTCGACAGTTGCTCGCTTATACTGATCAGTTTTAGAGGCTAGGCCCGCCTCGTGACGATGTTGCTGACATCGTTGGTCTGTACTCCTTTCCTGTTAGTGCCTAGCGGCACGTCTCGGTTTCAGCCCGAGAGTCTGTAGACCGTAGTTCCGGGCATGCACGGGATACTATCGAGTTATATCGATGATTCATCAAATTGATTTCAAATACTTGAGAGTAGATAACCCAATAGAACAGTTTAGTTTACTTACTGCACACTGCCTTTCACTGCCTTGATTTATATTACTGTTACACCTGCTTTTCATTCATGATTATATTTGTATTGCCTGTTACCCTGTTTGTATTTTATTACTTGATGACATGACGTGCTGGCGTCTGGGTTTTGCATGGCCCAGATTCTTCTACCTTGTTGCAGACTGATCAGGAGTATTGCCGCTGTTAAACCGAGCGGTGAAGTTCCTGTCGGTATGTAGTTTCACTTCCATGTGTTTCATTTATTGTACCTTTTGGCTTCCGCACATTGTTATTTCTTGACTCTTTTACTCTGGCTTATGGACATGTACTAGATAGTTGGTTTACTTTCCTGTTCTTGATATCTCTACAGCCGTAATGTGACTATGGAAGGATTTTTCCTATCCACGGGTAGCATGGTTGGCTATGTCACGTGCCCATCTTAGCATACTCTGGAAAGCGGGGCGTGACACAAATAGAAAAAGTCTTCAGCTGAACTGGTATTGCCGAAAGAGAAGGAGATCTACTTGTGCTTCTTGACAACATATATCGATTCAAGGACGAATGGATTATAGATTCGGATTGTTCCTACCATATGTGTCCTAATAGAGATTTGTTCATCACCTATGAGTCTTTTAATAGTAGAGTGGTTTTGATGGGCAACAATAGTTCATGTCGAGCAATTGGTAAGGGGACGATCCAAATCAAAATGTTTGACGGCGTTATGAGAACATTAGCGGAAGTTAGGTATGTATCTGACTTGAAGAAAAATATCATCTCATTGGGTACATTTGACAGTAAGGGTTATAAGTTCTCCGCTGAAGTAGGAGTTTTGAAAGTTACCAAATGTGCTTTCATCATTATGAAGAGCTTGAAAATTGGGTCCTTATATGTGTTGCGGGGTTCAACAACTTCCGGTTGGCGGCGGTTTCATCATCTAAATCTATTTCAGATTCAGATGTTACTAGATTATGGCACATGAAGCTCGGGCATATGAGTGAGAGAGGTATAGCCGAGTTATTGAAGCTGGGTCTACTTTAAAGTCAAAGCATATTGAAAATGGAGTTTTGTGAGTATTGCATTTTTGGGAAGCATAAACGAGTTAGTTTCAGTTCGACGGTGCACAACATAAAAGATAATCTTGACTATATCCATTTGGATCTTTGGGGACCCTCTCAAGTCGCTTCCAAAAGAAGCGGTGCAAAATATCTGCTTACTTTTATCGACGATTTTTCGAGAAGGTTTGGCTCTATTTCTTGAAGCACAAGAGTGATGTGTTTCTTATGTTCAAGCAATGGAAGACGTTGATTTAGAAACAGAAAAGCAAGCAGATTAAGAGGCTAAGGACAGACAACAGATTAGAATTTTGTGGTGAAAATTTCAATGAATTCTATAAAAACGAAGGTATCATTCGACATCATACCGTTGTCCACACACCGTAGTAAAATGGAGTTGCGGAGCGGATGAATCAGACTCTTTTGGAGAAAGCTCGGTGCATGTTATCTAATAAAGGGCTCGGCAAGGTGTTATGGGCAGAAGCCGTGAACACGACATGCTACGTGGTGAATCGATCAGCTCATACAGCACTTGGTAGTAAAATACTGGAACAGTTATGGTCTGAGAAGCACGCTGATTATTCTACACATAAAGTGTTTGGTTGTTCGGCATAAGCCCATTTCCATGAAGGCAAGTTAGATCCTTGAGCGAATAAATGTATTTTTCTTGGTTATTCTACAGGGGTCAAACGTTATAGGTTGTGGTGTTTAGATCCTAAATTGCCAAAATTTATGATTAGCAGAGATATCACTTTTGACGAGTCTGCTATGTTGAAACAAAAGAACGTGGAATCTCCAAATCAATACGATACAGGGAAGGACGAGCCGAGCGTTGAATTTTAGGTCGATGAAAACTCGGGTTCGCATGAGATCTGTAACGACTCTGAAATCTTTGTACGGAAATTTTTCTGTTAATATATAAGAAATGAGTTTTACAGCCTGAGTTTGAGTTATAAGTTACTTTTATTAAATAAAAACAAGAAATAACTTGTAGCTCACTGGTAAAGCCCTTACACTGCTGTGACGCAGCCCTTGTGTTCGATTCCCATTAGAAACAATTATTTTTTTTTCTGATTTTTCTTTTTAACTTTTTGGAAGCCCAAAAGATTGCACGTGCAATACACGGGGAAATGAAAATTTCAGAAAAATCAAATATGTGGAAAATGGTGTAAATAGATAGTTGATCAGATGGCACGAATCTCGAGGCAAATGCCTCAAGATCGACCTGCGGAAATGGGCTTGGGGCCGGTGCCGAGGGTTGGATGGTGGCCAATGAACTCTGTGCTTCGCATACATGACTCTTCACCTCCTACTAACCCCTCTGTACTGTTTGATTTCCCTACAATCAAATAGAGACCCTTCAATTCACCAATTAACACAATTTTAATGCTTTTAATCCACATTTTTAATTCCCAAATCCTAATTCTCCACTATAAATACCATCCCACATTTTGGCTCAGCACCATTCTGAAAATTCTCGCCAAAACTCTCTAAAAAGTTCCTAGTGCAAATGAAATAAAAGTGGAGTTAGCGAGCGAGTTGGTTCCGGCGAAGATCAAAGCAAATTCTGGAGCTCCTGCGACGCCACGAAGATCATCCTTTCTTCTTTAATCTTTCTTTGACATTTCTAAACCGTAAGTCCCTCCCAAACTCTCTTTCTCTTCATTGAATTTCATTTTAATCAAAATCGGTAAAAGTGGAGTTATTACCGATATCATCTTTTCTAAAACCTATAACTCTATTTTCTTTTATCTTTTGGTCAAACCAATTTTACCACTTTACTTGTAATCTTAATACCAATATTTAGAATCAAGTTTAAATCAAGAATCTCATGTAAAACAACCATATTTGAACTTTTACATTAAAATACCTTGAACTTTGTTATCACATCTTTTCGACAAAATTTCTTAACAATACCTTTAAGAAAGCTTCACGGGGTAACAACCCACCCCACACGCACACTTAGTTTCATAGCACAATACCTATTTGTATGTATTTTTGGTTCGAAAAATAGCATTACAATAAAATACCACATAATTCTAAAACCGGACTTCTTTTAAAACGGTATTTCATTTCCTTTGCGATTATACATCTACAACCTTCTTTAGGGAATCCGCTAATGGATGGTGCAGATTATCGCACATCTTTAGGCTAGTAGAGCGAGATGCAGACCTCCTCACGGAGCATTCGATCTCGAAAGGATTTAAATACGTTTTTAAGAAATATGAATTTTTCTAAATAAAATAAAATTAATTTTTAGAAAAATTATATAAAATTATAAATCCATATTTTCAAAATATAATAAACCTATATTTTTCTAAAATGATAGATTAACAAATAACAATAAAATACCATCAAGATACCATAAAGGACAAGTTTTTCAATAAAATACCATGAACTTTCCAAGCTAAGTATTGAGCACTAAAATACCACAATACTTAAAATCCATGCTCATAAAAACCCTAAGTAATACTAATCACCCTCGAGATTTTATTTTTAATCTATATTAATATATTTTTCATAAAACCCCCTCGAGTTATATAAAGACAATATTTTAAGAACTTTAGTAAATATAGGTTTAAGCGGGATCAATTCTCTTGAGTCCCAAGGAGACGGAGAAAGTGAGTGCTTGCCTATTTAAGATAGAAAATTTAATGGTGTTATCAATGTCAATTGTCTTAGAAAAAGACAAATCCCACCGTCCATATGCAGCAGTTGACGATGACTCCCGAACCTAAGAAATTCAAGATTTAAATCAGTTTACGAGCGTCTGGCTCAGTCTGAGTCCAATCTCAAACCTGAATCCAAAATCAAACATGAATACTTGATTATGAACATGAATACTTGAATTCAATTATCAATATCAACCATGTATACTTGACTTGACTTGACCGAACCATGGTTATAACTTGACATGATTACTTGAATACATGACTATATCTTGAACATGACTACTTGAACATTTTGTATCCATGGTTTCGGCAAGACTTGTAAATATAATCTATACAATACATTCCGTGGGGATAAAGGGGTAGATTGGTACGGAATGCATATCATGGCACGAGAGATCACTTAAAAGACACCTACATGAATTCTTGTGCCGTTGTCCCATGGGTTATGACGGGGCCTTGTACTACATGTTGCCATAGTCCACGGGGTAAGATGGACTTCTCTCGTATACACGAATACTTTCTGTATCAAGTTACAAATCACCATGTTAGAATAACAATCATATACAACTACCAGTTCATTTCACATTACATGTTATATTCTCTTTCTTCTTTTAGGACTTACCGAGCGCTAATTCGCTGACGACATTCCTTTCTATTTCCTTTTTTGGAATGTTCGTCAGGAGGACCACACTCCGAGGAGATCGAACCAGGAGGATTTGGACCAGCTTATCGCACAGCCTGACTTCTAGTTCCGTTACACTTACTTTCCTGTATACCATTGTTTAGGCACTGCTTTACTCATTGTATCTTTTATTTCCAAAACAATTGTATGTAAAGATGAATGTAAATAAAATTGCTGTTTATTTTATTACTCTTGTCATTCTTGTTCATTTTTATATATTGCTTAATTACTTTTAACGTATTTATTTCTTAGTAAATACGTTACGACCTGCCACGTCACCATTTCCGTCTACTGGGAAGCGAGGCATGACAATATCTCTCCTTCACCATCATCTGATGAAAAATAGTCCCAAGATGAGCAGTATCTACTCACTCGACACTGACAACGAAAGAACATTAGATAGCCACAGAGATGTAGCTACGATGATATGTTGGCGTATGCGTTGTCCGTTGCAAAGACAATTGGTACTAGCGAGCCTACGAGTTATCAAGAATTTATCTCATTCGATGGGTCAGCTTGTTGGCTAGTCACTATGAATGAAAAGATTGAGTCTCTTCATAAGAACCAAATATGAAAGCTCGTTAAGCCAGAAGGAGAAAAGAAAGTAATTGACTGAAAGTGGGTTTTAAAAAAGAAAGAAGGAGATTAGGGGGTTGCGGATACTCGATACAAGGCACGGTTTGTAGCTAAAGGTTATTCGCAGGTCGGAGACTGGACTTCAATAAAATATATTCTCCGGTTGTAAAATACACCTCTATTCGTGTCTTGCTCGGTTTGGTAGTTATGCAAGATTTGGAGCTCGAGCAGCTCAATGTTAAGACCGCTTTCTTGCATGGTGATTTGGTAGAAAAGATCTACATGCAACAAACCGAAGGTTTCGAAATTGAAGGCGAGGAAGACCGTGTTTGTTTGTTAGAGAAGTCTCTCTATGGCTCGAAGCAGTCGCCTAGACATTAGTATAAGAAATTTGATTCATTCATGAGTGATATTAGGTTTACGAGAAGTAAGGACGACAATTGTGTTTATTGCAAGAAACTCGCCGATGGTTTTTTCATATACTTGTTATTTTATGTTGATGATATGTTGATAGCGGCAAGATATATGGTTGATATTCAGAAGCTTAAAGAACAGTTGAAAGGCAAGTTCAAGACCAATGATTTGGGAGCAGTCAAGAAAATTCTTGGTAAGGAAATTAGGCGTGATCGTAAGTGAGGTAAACTTTACTTGTCTCAACAGCGATATATTAAGGAAGTTTTGAAGTGTTTTTGCATGGCAGACGGTAAATCAGTAAGTATCTATCTAGAATCTCATTTCAAACTCTCAACTCGTTTATCACTGCAAACTGAGGAAGAAATTAAGTATATGTTACGTGTTCCTTATTCGAGTGTGGTAGGTAGAATTGTGTGTGGCATGGTTTGTACCCGACCCGACATTTCACACGCAGTTAGTATTGTTAGTCGCTATATGCATCTCCTAATAAAGGCCATTAGCAAGCAATAAAATGGATTTTACGATACTTATGAGATACGTCTGATGTGGGGTTGGAGTTTGGAAGGAACAGTGACAATTTGGTTGGCTCAGCAATTCTAACTATGCAGGTGATCTCGACAAGAAAAGGCCGATCACCGATTATATATTCTTTTTAGGAGGATATGCCATTAGTTGGCGTGCTTCGTTACAAGCTACAGTAGCGTTATCTACAACAGAGGCAGAGTATATGGCCGTTGTTGAAACTGTTAAGGAAGTAATCTGGTTGAAAGGACTATTTTCGGAACTTGATATCCAAAAGTAGTCTATTGTGATAGCCAAAGCGCGATTCATTTTATAAAAGACCAGATGCGTCATAACAGAACGAAGAACATCGACGTTCAGTATTGGTTTGTTCAGGATATCGTTGAAGAGGAAGAGATAATTGTAAAGACGGTTGGCACAGTGGATAATCCAGCCGACATGTTGATTAAGTGTCTTTCGTTTGTTAAATTTGAGCATTGCTTGAATTTAATTGGAGTGTGTCGCACTCATTGAGCCTTTTAGGGGTTTTATGGAGAACGTGGAACTATTGCTAATATTATGGAGGAGTTTTGTGGTGAATACGAGATAGGTAAAGTAGAAATTTGTTGTGTTTATCTCGTTTTCTCTGATCTCTATGAGTTGAACCGGCTCACGACAATCTTGAGCCGGCTCATAAGTAGTTTGGAAATATCAATTGTTCTCTGTTTGCAAGAGATAACTCAAGACAATTTTGAAACGGCTCGACCCTATGATGAGACAGCTCATAACATGTCTGGAATTACTGTTCGTATGAGACGGCTCAAGGTAAATTTGAGCCGGCTCGAAGTCTGTTTGGCCGAATTCTGGGTTGTTTCGGGAATCCTTTTTCTAATCATACTATATATATTGTAATTTGTAACCCTAATTGAGTTAACCCTTTGTAATCAAAATTAAAAGAGAGCAGGCTATGGGTCTTTGTTAGGGATTTTGTGAGAGTTGATCCACATTTGTAATCTTCCAATTTGTTCAATTAATAAAGTTTCTCTTTTGCCTGTGGTTTTTTCCGTAAGGGTTTTCCACGTAAATCTTGTGTCTTTTGGTTTATGCTTTATTTCTATCGCTTTTGATAATTTGTTTCTTCTTTTTATCGTTTGTTTATTGCTTCGTGGTCGTATTTGCCGCAACAACAAATGATGCTAAAGGATGAGGATTATTTACTTGGTGGATTGCCCAGAAAGTTGCTCGTCTCTTGGAAACATCGAGAATTCCAATTCTGCCACATCAGTGAACTTTGGATGAGATTTATCCTTCGGATCCACAAAGTTTTCGGTCTCTGCAAGTGTAAAGTCACGGACTCTCAGCAGACCTTGGCGAGGTGATATCTGATGTCATAGAAAAGCTGGTTATGTTTACAAAGTAATAATTTATTTGGTATGAAACCGACATGTATACACCCATCAGACATATTTTGCAAATAATATCTCTATAGCATATACACTAGAATTTAAAATGACAATAAAATCAGCATAGAGAATTCAATAATTTAATTAACATATGCATCTCATTAAAGATGCTTCATTGTAGGTTCCCGCCAATGTTTAAAATAGCTCGCTATTTTGCGCTATGTAGCATAGGTTAGGCTCTTCACTACGTAGTATCAGAAAATAGCTTAAATACAAAGTGACTTACTTTTTTCTTCAAATAGCTTATACTTTTTAACAAATATTATACGCGACGCTATGCATACGCTATTTTCACATAAGATTTTCTATTGAGGTGCTTAAAATTTAGTATCTAATCCAAAACTATATGAGGACGGTCTCCTTGAAGTTCTAACCTCTCAATTTGAAATCATATTTAATAGACATGTTTCTCGAATAGAGATTATTCGATTGATTTTTGATACGCTTAACACAATTATGAATCATATATGTGAATTCAAGGATTGATAATTAAGAAAATAATGTTATATTTGTATGTTCTATATTTTTATAATATATAATTTATTGTAAATAAGATGATAGTAATAATAATTAGTAATAATTAATAGTTCGTGCAGCTTATGCTGTGCGCAATGCTGTTTGCGCTTTTCGATATTCAGTACTGTCAATCTATACTACACGCCATCACTCTTTTGAACATCAGTTCCTGCCTTCTCATATCCTCCAACAAAATCCCCATGTCATACCATTTAAAGACATAACAGAGATCCTTCATATTAAGCCTCACACAATGCGCACATTGATAATAACTGGAGCAATTATTTGATGCTATAGGAAACGAAACAATTGTCACAAGACCTGAAGGGCAGCAAGAAATAAATGCAGGATAATGTTTGACAGCAACAATATTTCAGTTTTAGAATAGGATAGTTTGTACTACAAGAACTGCATCTTGCAAATTAAACCGATCGATGTCTGAAGGATCTCAAATCTGAAGACTTCAAAAGGTTGAATCACCAATGTGATTCTTCAGCCAACAAGAATTTATCACAAAACATAAAAACCTTTATAGCTGAAACTCAAATAAAACCAATGCACTCATAAAAAGTCTTTCTTTTATATAATATTCAACATCGAGTAATATTACCCATGACTAAAACATCAGTCAATAGTTTCGTACTTGTACCAAAACATAAGCTGCCATTGTTTTCTTTTCTCTTTCAGAAAAGGCAAAAAGTGTTGCACTTTGAACGATAACAAGCACTACTCGAGCTCATCATCTTGAGCAGCAGCTGTAAGGGGGCTTGAAGGTGAATCCACACTATTGTCAGCAGCAACTGTGATTTTTATCTCTTCATTGGCTAATTTTATTCGCTTTTGAGGAGGTTCAGCCGAGTCTTCTTCCAAAGCCCCATTCTCCGGTGCTTCAACCTCATTTTCGTCCACATTTTCATCTAAAGGCTCGAGTTTCGCCTCTGCTTCAACCTCGTTTTCATCCGCATCACCCATACCATTCTCTTCTGCTTTTTCAGCCAACTCTTTCTCCTCGCGTTTATGTTTCTCAACCCAATTTAGGATCTGAAAATTGACCTGTAAAAAGCAAAATATTCCTTGCATAATGTATCGTAAATATTTAAGGTTATGTATGTATATCTATAATTTGAACTTGGAAGCTGCTGCAACTGCCTACAACTCAAAAGTTGGGGTAATCTGTGTATGTTTTTTTTTAATATAGTAAAGCAAATGCATGACAGGTCAGGTTTCAGCCTGAGTGGCTTTGACGAAATTTTAAACACAACGGAAATTATGAGGGTCCAGGGAAAAACTTTATCAGCTAACAAATAAATGCTGAAATTGTTTCTTCTATTTATTCCACTCAGTTAAATTAACAATTAATATATCATTTTTAATTGTCTTTAACCATATTCGTTTAAGCCTACCTCTAGCCCTCATTGTGACATTAACCACAGTTTAGTCACTTCCTAACTGGAGCATTTATAGCTCTTCGATCGCATGTCCAAACCATCTTAAACAATTCTTCCTCATTTTATCCTCTATGGAAGCTGCCTCCAACTTGTTATGGATACATTCATTTCTTTCACGTTTTATAGAGTAGCACCACTCAACCACTTCGATTCTCACCTCAACTACACTCTTCTTTTTTGGCTATGTTGTTCTGCAAATGTCAAACACTATGATCCATAAACGAATGCTTAGCTTTATAGCCATCTTATAAAGTATTCCTATCAATTTCGAAGTTATCCTACGATATAGCATTCCTGAAGCAATTATACTTTTAACCATTCTGCTTTAATCATACGAGCTACGTCTTCCTTGATTTCACTATAAATATAATTTATGGATCATAAGTAACAGGGATTAATTATGCCTCCAAATTTTTGGCCATCAATTTCCATCAAATGATCATTTCTTCGTATTATTTTGTTAAAGTATATTTTGTTTTTGTTCTTGTAATTCTTAATCTATTACATTCCTAGGCATCTTCCATACTTCTGCTTTAGAAGTTATCCCTTGTTCAGATTCATCTATAAACAATAGACATACTGATAAAAACAAAGAAGCCGGACGAGAAATCTTCTCTCTAAAAATAGAACGGTATTAGAGCTCTTTTAACTGAATATGAAAATGCTATGACTCTACTTGGCTTTGGAGAAGTTTGATAACCAGAGTTATCAAAATCCAAATTCAAGATAATGGGAATCATTCACAACCACTCCTAGCTCATTATCTTGAAAGAAAAGGGAAAATCTAATTCTTGTGGGGGTAGATAACCCCAAAGCTGGGGAAAAATACAAAACCTTCCGAAAACACAACTGCGGCTGTCCAAACTCCAAAGCTAGAAGTTTTATAAGCTTTATGAATTTTACCTTCGGGTTCTTCAAGAAGTCTGCAATATCAGCTGGGCACAAAGGGCACTTTTTGACAATTTTCTGTGCGCGGAGAGTGCGACCACCCGTACTGAATCTCTCTCTAAGAAAGGACTGGTCATCATAGTGGTCAACAAGGCACTGCTTGCAGAAACTGTGGCCGCAAGGTGTTGAAACTGGTGTATCCATCAGTTTACAGCATTTAGGACAGGTGAATTCTGGAAGATCAGACCAACAAGGGCTCATCAATCAAATTACAGGGTAGTTTGTTTGCTAGAAAATATAACGATATGCAGCATTTATTAAGGAAAAAAAAAAAGTTCTCCATGTTTGGTTAGAAATATGTTTAGGATTTAGAAATAAAGCTGCCTTGCAGGATAGAACTGCAATCAGATAGTTGCAGTAAATGTTGCACCTTTATTGGGATTTTTTTTTATATATAAAGATATGCGGTATCAGCAATGCTATAGTAAACTAGATAATTGCAGCTCCAAGTTCAAATCCTTAACCTAACCAAACATTAAATTGCATTAGAAATGCATGTCATGCAACAGAAGTTGCAATCACCCAATCAATCTCGACCAAAAATAAAACTTAAATTCCATTTTTGAAGTCCCTACATCTTAGACCTCAAAGAAACAACATCAGATTTTAACATCAACCGTGATCTCCAGATAGAAAGTAAAGTAACAGAAATGATAAGAAAACAAACTTTTAAGAAGCTCCTTTTTAAAATTGGTATTCTGCGCAAGCCGGATCACTCTCCTTGCTGTACTCTGCTCGCTGGGGTCTCCGGTCCTAACAGGCTTTTTGCTTACAGGTGGGGCCTTCACCCACATCCAACCCTTCTCTTCCTGTTAAACAGCAGATATTAAAATAATGTAGATAAGAATGACAGCTAATTTAATCCTAGGCCATAACTAGCCTGGTTAAGCCTTGCAGATGTCGGACAAAGCTTCTCATCCTGCCCACTTGAATTACGAGTAAAACTAAACTGGTTATTAACTGGGAGCAACTTATCAGCCCCTTTCAATAAAATATTTCATCAATGTGTCATAACTGGTTTAGCTGTCTTTAATAGGGAGATATATTGGTAAGAAAGGGAATGCGCTATATAGCTATGATATCAAATCGGTAAATGATGGAAAAAAAATATTCAATGTGCAGTAATTTCTATTGTTTATCTGCATTAATCAACGTGAACAGAAGAAAAATAAATGGTTTGCTTTACCATGATAATTGTACATGTTCATATCCATGTGGATAGCTACATGCATAGATACGTACATACATACATATAGGATGTTATAATAACGTAAATTTAGAAAATCCATACATCGTAATCCCAAGACGGACTGTCTTTTCTTTCTGTCACATCAGTAGCAACCTTAAGTTCCTTAATGACAGGTAAGGGCCTTGGGCGATCACCATGATCATCACTGGAAAATATAAATCATAAGACTCTTGGTTTTAAGCCGATTCATGAACAAAAGTTATAGATGAAAGCAGTCACAAAATTATGAACAATTAAAAAGCAGTATTATTACCTTGTCCATGGTGCAGGTTCATTATCACAGCGTACAAATAGATAACGGCACACTTTGAAACCCTGAACAGCCAATAAAGGCACTATTCATAAGCAGCAAGAATTTGGATATAGAAAATATTAAAGGGATTAAGAAAACTTTCCATAAAGATAGAACGGTTTAATTATGCAGTTAACATGCCTGGATCCCAGGTTTTCTCCAGCATTTTTCTATCCTGTAAACACCATCATATCGCACACCCTTTTCTGGAGCATAAGAAGAGCGCTTCTCTTTGAAGGACCTGCAGAGGTTAATATGGATCCAAACTGAAAGATGCATAAATGAATCCTAGTATATCCAAAAGAACAAGGTGAGCACATGAGCACATTCAAGAAAGGTCCAGCAAAGAAAAGGAAGAAAAACCCTTGTAGGATTGGAATACCATAGAGGCAAAGGGATCTGAAAGAGAAAAGAATCCAACTTTTTTTATGCATACTCAAAATAGATCTCTTAGCCTCTTACTACATTACACGCCGGAAAAAAATATTTGCTAATACCATAAATTTCAAATGGATAGGCAATGTTCTTCAATTGAGAAAGTAAAACCTGATGGAAATGAAAATATACACAGAAATGCAAACTAAAGCAAGATCAAGAGTGCATGGTAGATATTATTGAATTTCCTATCAAATGTCAATTAATAATAGTAATAGTATTAGTAATAGTAATAGATACAGTGATAGTGATAGTAATAAATAGTTCGGATCTTTCTATAGCCAGTTTATTTTGCATGCAAAGAGATGCCAACATGAAGTTAATCAGAGTGCAGCTCTTAGCCTCTTACTACGTTACAAGCTAAAAAAACTACTTATTGCCAATTTACATATATAACAAATTAATGGACAGAGTACATCAATTAAGAAAGCATAACTCGTTAGAGATGAATTATATGGGGACAAATGCAAATTAAAGCAAGATCAGTAACATATTATACCTACGCTTGATTTTTCTATCGAATGTCAATTTAAAGATAATTAAATAATTCCGAAATTTATATCACCAGTTTATTTGACATGGAAAAGAGACGCTAACATAATGTCAAATTCAAAATTCCATATAGTGGTTGGGAGATCACCGACCTTACTACCCTCACAGGATAACCTTTCAGGCAGCTGACTCTTAATGCCTGATTCATCTTCTCGAACTTCTGATCAAACGACTGCTCCTTGTTTGTCCGCTTGTTCCCACTTAGATCCCTTCCACCACTATTATTATTAAAATAAAGTTAAACATCATAACAATTCATGACTCATTGCAAATTTGCGGTAATAACTTTATAATGTTATCGAGGAAGAAGAAATGGAGTCCGTACTCTCTTTAAACTCGAAATTGAATATGAATAAGCAATAAACAAGAAAGAAAATTAACAGCGGGAAACAAGAATGAATCCCATTCATAGTCAGTTAATAGGCTATTAAAACCTATGTAGCACGGGTTCGGATGCGGATACGGGATACGATACGGATTCGCGGATCGCAATTGTCCAAAAGCCTAGGATACAAGATACATTTTTATATCGATTTTAAATTAACTAAATATGAATATATATTAACGTATACATACCAGTATATAATAATATGAATAAAATAATGGAATTATGTTAGATATACAAAGCACTTTCAAACTTCTGACTTTTGAGTGCCTTAATTTTCGAGAAAAAGAAAAGATGTGCCGATTCGAGAGAGGTTGATGAGACATTTACAAGTCCAAGTGAATCCGAGATTTTCCACGAGTTTCCGAGAGTTTCGGACTCCGATACGCGATCGGGTACGATACGTGAGGCATATACAAGTATCCGTGCTTCATAGATTAAAACAATAGGTACTTCACGAACAAGTTAAGCTCGTGAGTTGTAGGCTAACGATTATTTTAAGTTATCCAACATAGGAGAACAAACGACATTTTGTACATGGAAGAGGAAGCACATGAGAGGACTTTTTTGAATTAAAAATAGGTAAATTGAATAAATCACAATTAAACTTTTCTCGATTTTTAATTGAACAGCGTTGAACTTCAAAAATTGCATTACTCGCCAATTGAACTCTTAAAAAGTTTTATAAAAATCCCATAAAACAGAATTCAATTTTGCATTAAAAACACATCAGTGGTGCTATTTGTATTTTTCAAAGTTCGGTGGTGTTATGTAGAAAACTAGTTGTATGATTTTCTTTTTTTGGAATAATAGTATGTAACCTGATGCAAGGCAGATTTTATGGTTGGTACAGTTGATGATACTTTATGTAGTTTACCCTAAAAAACCATTTACGGCTACAAATTGAACTAAACAAAACTTTTATTTGCTACCGCTAATACCAAGTTGGCAACCAATTTACCTAAAGGCTTAACCCCATGATGATAGAAAAAGAGATGTGCATACCTGCCAGTGTAAAGAAACCATTCACCATGATCTTCATCATCTACATACCCTCCAGATAGCGCAACCGATTGTGAACCATAGTCACTCTGCCCAGCAATGCCAGCAACATGTGGTAGGTGAGCCCCCCACTGCCTACACTCCAATCTATCCTCCCACGATTCCCCAACCAACACTCCCTGGTTTCTTTTAGGATCATTCTCAGCAGGAATCGGACCAAAATGGTCTGGAGGAACCGTAACAAAAATTTGACCACTGCAAGCATTTGCTTTCCCAGCCCTTTTAGCCCGATCAGTTGTGAATGCCTTCTCAGGCCTTGCCTCATCACGCATGAAATGATACACTTTACTGGCCCCTGCAGAGGCTGATTTAGCGGCCCTTGCCATTCGAATAGCTGCGACGAGTGCAGAGTTAATCCTTGGTTGGGATGCGAACTTTGATGGAATTGGCGCACGACAGTTAGCACACTGCAGCTTGCTCTGCCTAACCCATTTTTCGAAACATTTCAAGCAGAAGTTGTGACCACATGGTGTCTGTACAGAACAAAAAATAGACATGGTTAGACCAAAACTACATGTTCATGTACATTAATTAATCAACACAAAAGGAAAAATGAGAAGAAATAATAAGCTTAATCAATAAATAAAAAACAATTAAATATTCTTTATTTAAATCATGTAAATGCGTCTACCCAAATAAAAGTGAAATAAAATAAAATTGCATGCCTCGGTTACTAGTGATTTAGTTAGCTACTTAATTTAGTGAGATATTACAAAACAGGCAAGGTCCTATCATATGTTAAATGTTACCATAAAAGTCTGTATGCTTAACCAGGATATGGGCAAAACATGTATTTGACAAGGAGCGAAAACAGGCTGCTGCGATGAATTCCCGTGTCCCGGTAGCTTACAGTATAGCACATAAATCTATCCACAAAACATTGTATAAAGTCTTCAAATATTCATGAACTGCATACAATGACACAATAAACAATCATAGTAAAAATATGAAAGCAAAATGCTTTCAAAATTAGAAGATTGTACTTTGACCGCTAGTAACTCCAACTGAAAGCTGTCAAAAAATCCATCTTAAAAAGAATAATGTAATTCTAAAATACCAAACATTTTGACAGGCTATTATGATCATTCAATCACAAACATAAAAGGCTTGACCCTTCTTTTTTATCATTTTCAAAATCTCCATACATGAACTGCTCTTCCCCGGGATTAACTAATATCTAAATAAGGAAAATCTCATAAACTTCATTTAGGAAGCATTGATATCTACAAAAAGAATACTGGAAGCGCATGAAAAGGGTTCCCGAACCCATTCAAGCTAGTGAACTCCATTTTGGAGGCACCAAAAAAATCCTTTGATATGTAAAGCACATTGAAGGCATGGGCTATTGAATGCACAAGTAAAAGACATATTAAATGATTGGATCTTTTTTAATTGTTTACAAACACAACAAATTGTTAGTTACATGGCAAATATTAACACTCATGGAAGCTTCTTGGCCATGTGGGAACCTTGTGAAATGGAACCTTGACATTTTTACAAAAATTTTATATTTAAAACACTGCATTGATACATTTATGATTCTTAATAGGTACATTTTCAACACTTCTCAAGTATTAAGTTATATTATAGTTTACAGCATAAATTTATTTCTTAAACATGCCAGACACTAATGAAACAACCAAGATTTTTTTTATAAATTATATTTTGGAGACTACATTGATACGTTTACAGACCTTATCAAATACACATCCAACATTTCTTGAACAATACATTTCATTCATCATAGTTAAGAACATGTAGTTACATTTATTTACATATTAAAGCATACATTAAAGAGCATCAAAAGAGTAATTTGTCTAGAAGTATAAAACTATAATAAATCAAGAATCTATGGCATTGTGCTGGAAAGAATGAGATACGGGTGAGCTAGCAAAAGCAGGTCAGTTTAGCTAGTTGTTTTTGAATAATAGATTCTTATATTTATATTTATATATAGTGCCAATGGATGTCTTCTAAAACTTCATAAAAATGTACAATTGGTTAACTTTTAAAAATAGCTGAGTATTATAACTTTTTACTGATTATATGTACTATATGCATATATGATGTCATGTTATTGTGTTAGTGTTTTTATGTCCTTTTCAAGGAACAATAATATCAGTAGTGTTTATATGATCGTATCTGTGTCCATGCTGAGATTGGGAATTACTATCTTATCTTTGCGCTAACAATAATTATATGGGAGAAATGGCTATAAGCTAATTTTGCAATGACAATAATTATTAACTTATCTTATCTGCCAAACTAAGCCAGTACTGAAAATGGTAGAAGAAATAATTGTAATAAGTTTTCCCTTTCTGTGACCAACTCCCAAGTCCTACACTCTCGTTACTCTCCGTCTCTCTCTCTCTCACACACACTTTATATTTCCCTTAACCCAACGTTCCACCTTCCTCCTCAATATCCATAATTCTCCTCTCTACAATTACGAAAAATAATTATTTTATTATTGCGAGTATCTTAATTGATAATTTGTATAGCCTAGCTATTTATTCATATTTTACGTTTGCTATGTTTGTCACATTAGTGGGTATGATTTCTAATTTTCTTATTTTAAAATTAAATCATGCATGTTATTTTCTCTCTACTTTTTTCATTATTTATTGCTTCTTAGGACGAATAAATTCGACCAAATCAACCATTATCTTTTCTTTTGGAATGAAATATTAAACACTAATACGAGAATTCGTTATTTAGAACTTTCAATAGATGTGCAAAAATATTTTTCCCTTTCATTTTAAATTTTTATGTTTGTTGAGATCCATATATATCCTTCTTTAATAATTGTTATTTCATTCTCTTCAATTTAGCCTTCTCATAACAATCGAAAATTTGATTGGAACTTTCGATTATATGTTTAACTGTGAGTATTTAATTTTCTTCTCTTAGAATATAATTAATATGCAAACTCCTCTTAAATGAGAAATCTGAATTATAAACCTTTTAATTATATCTTTAGGTATGATTATTTGATTTTCCTCTCTTGGAATATGATCTATATGCAAACTTTATTTTATGTGAGCAATCTAAATTATAGGCCTTACCACGTAATTCAGCTGAAAGATAGAATTTGCCAATGAATTTAGTACAAATAGAACATAATGTTTAGAGAAGCTTTTGCGAGACACTCATTCTATGTATATATGTCTTACTTATGGAATATTTTGATTATTTTTACAACTTTCAAAAGCAAAGATGCCAATCTTTGTTTCATCATTTGTACAATCAATCACCAAATCACCTTGCAAGTCAATTTATAACAATCACCGTGAAGATGACAAAGGAGCCCGAGATTTAGAATGAAAAAAGAAAAGAACATTAGTTTTTTTCTCAGATCGAGTAGGAAATGAAGCAAGTGGATGTGCTATGATTCAGTACGATGAAATAAATGTCTGGAGAGAGAGCGAGAAAGAAACAAAATTATGGGATTAAGAAAAGGAAAAGAACATGTTCTCGGATCGAGTAAGAAAACAAAGTAAATGGATGGACTGAGGTTGAGGAAGATGAAAGAAATGAGAGAGTGTGTGTGAAAGAAATAGAATGATAAGATTGAAAAAAGGAAAGAACATAATTTTTTTCTCGAAGTGAGTAGTAAAATGAAGCAAGTAAATGGATTTAAGGAAGATGAAAGAAAGAAAATGATTTGATTGGGTGTGGGGTTGAATAGGACCTAGAAGTACATCATGGGAAAGGAGAGTGAGAAAGTACAAGCTATCATAATTAATACTCTACGGCCTATAGCCAAGTCAACACTAGCTTGTTTTTGCAAGCTGGCAACATCTAACCAATTTGCCCTAATTGCTTTGCCTTTACATTGTCTTATTTCTCGATCATTCAAAATATCTTTAGATTAGAAGAACAACAAAGGTTGTCTCATGAAGCAATAAGCTGCAAATTTACCATCAGTCTATGGACACTCAAATGAGTGGCCATCCAATCTAGGTTGGATGTACTTTGGGTGAATTATCTCACTAGGACCTAGCCAATCGACTTAAACCAGAGCGGGTCATGTTACGGTCAAAATTAAGACTCAATTTTGTTTCTCTACCATACATGTACGAGCAAGGGCTTTTGTTTGTGATAGCTACTGCTATTCTCCATAGAGCCGCCATTCTTCTATTCAGTATTCCATCCGAATTCACGCAATTAATTGTATGGTAAATAGTGAAAAATGCTCATATTACATAAACGATGATTCTCTAAACTATCGCGAAGATTGTTGATGGATTATTAAAACCGTTTTTAAATGATCCCTATTTATAAACTTTATCAAGATGCTTCTCCAAACTATTGTGAAGATCGTATTATTAAACCTTTTGTGCTGATCAAAATTTCAAATATAAACCTTCTCAATACGGTCCTTATTTATAAGTGCATGCTAAGATTTCTATGTTACTTCTATTGAATGGATTATACCTGCTTTTTAGTTCTAGCTGGTTGCATCTTAAAACCTAACATGTTAGGTGGCATAATTGCAAGACCAATAGTATATTCCCATATCCTCAACAAATGATTTTCACTATCAATTCACTTGTTATATCTGAGAAATTTAGCAACATAAAAGAGATCTCAAATTTCGGAAAAGAAAAACTCAAGTTTCATAAAGAAATCTTTGACAATCTTTAAATAAAATCTATAGTTTCCTTCCGTAAGTTACTTTAATGTTATTTAAGATAAATGTCTCATGTCCATCTTCAGGGACAACGCCAATGAGCTTGCCCTTTTTAAATTACAACCTTAGCATGATATAAATAAACTATGTTTAATTCAATAAATTACAATAATGTATTATTCAAACAAATAGAAAAGTAATATATACCATTTTACTTAATGTGTTGATCCTTACGAATTAACTTGAATTTGAAAATCACAAGTAAATATTTACACCGATCACTTGCAAAGATGAAATTAATTAATTAGATCAGATCATTGTTATATTAGTTAGCATATTAATAATTAACAAATTTCATGATAAATTAAATTTCATATTTGTTAGAATAATTCATTTGGATATTTTAAATAAATGCCATGCCCTACTAAATTAGTCTTGGTTCACGTATTTAGATTTCAAATGTATTAAAGAATAAGTTGTAAACAAGTCTATTTAATTGATCTTTTTAACGAGTTACATTGCTACTTAATCTTATATTTGGACTAACTTAGGTATTTTGATCTATCTAATCTTATATCTAGACTCCCTCGGGTAATTTGATCTTTGAAATATAAGTGCATGATACTATAGAACTAGAAATATTAAAAACTTTTTTGAATATTTATCTACCTTAGTTTATTGACTCATACTATTTCTCATTAAAATTAATGTCATTTCAGACATTTTAATATACAAGATGTCATCAAAGTCTACAGAATTAAAAGTCAAACCATTACTACCTATCTTCAATCTTGTACTGAAATTTTAGTTTTCCAAGCTATCAATATCACTTATTCAATGTTCATATAGACAAATTTATAAAATCGATACCCAAAATTACAAGCTAAATCCTATACTATTACAGCATTTTGAACCTATGCCTAATGACCTACAAATTACTTCTAAGAAATGAACTAAAAATTATTGAAATAAATAAATAGTTATAATCAAAGAATAATAGAGGAAACGGCTTTTGAGGGAATCCATACCCTGTACCATTTAATTTAAGAAAGTCGATCTTATTTTTTCATGATTAACACCGACCATCTTGATCTTCACTGTGTAAAACATAGATACACCAAATATCATCCAATTTTAATGTCTTAAACCATTTTGATCTAGTGGCAAAAAAACCCAAGTATTGACAAATCATTAATTTCGCACTCACTTGATAAGTGGACATCAGTATTAAAATCACATGAAATTCAGGGTATCAATGGAGATCATACTATCGTCTAAAAGAATAATATAAAGATGACTTTCTTTGTCCGCCATAGGCGAGATTCACACATTAAGGCGTTTGGCCTCCATTATTCTCTAATAATTAATGGTCCAACGAATTTCATAACTATAACGTAAAACATGACCAAAAATAAATTAATGTAAAATCCAAATATACAAGAAAAGGAAGGGACAACCTTGTTGCTTCGTACACTATGTTTATTAAACTCTGGTTTTATCATACTATCCCCTACATCTCTTGCAACACGCATTAAAGAATTGCCATCATATTTGAAGACTCCTGCACCATGCGCCTCTTCTCCAGCAACTCTTAATAACTCATCTCCAACTCCTTCGTACACTACAATCTCGAGCTCTTCCGTCATCTTCTTCATTGGACTCTTTGGTTGTCTTCACCATCAATCGCTTCAGTTATCTATTGTCTTCTCCGTTAAATGTGTTTTCGGCAACAAACTTTACCATCAAGCTCTAATATCTCTAATTAGAGACAAATTCTTGACACCGCTCTCCAACAACAAGTTATCATGTCTTTCTACGATAATAAGCTTCAATATATTCATAGACATTAAAGTTTTTCATTCATATGAGGGTTTTTCCTTTCCAAACTCACGATCCTAGAGCCACCATGGTTTAAAGGGAATCATTAAAGATGGCAATCTAAAAGCTAAAAATGACAAATTATCTACAGAATCATGGCCAATTCCACAACTTTATTTTAGAGTAATTAGAATATTTATTTACACATCAACAAGGATTGTTTTTCTTTAATTATATCCAAATCTTTAACTTACACGCTTTTTAATTAGAATATATACATTGCTTTTTATACCAAAAAAATTATCGATTTATACCATATTACAAATTGACATCATGAAATTGACATCAACAATGTATCGTCGATATTTGGTCTTATTCTCATATTCTGCGAGTCTCGTTATAGAAACTTAAAACACACTATAAAAAAAGCATTTTTCCATTTCGCAACAATTCTAAAATTGTGAAATTTGGCATAATTTTCATACAAATATGACCTATCTAAAAAATATAAGACGTTTGTTGGTGCAATAAGAATATTCAAACTTCAAAGGGATCTTCACCTCGAGTTTTCTCATATTAAATTATAGATAGTTGTGGTGCAAGAAAGAAGAGCATAGATGACAACAGAAAGTATAGAGGCAGCACTTGCATCGACCACGGCGGTTGTGGCAACCAATGCTTGCAAAATCGCACGATATACATATATATTGCACAATTCTTACGGTGCTTTTTTATCCATATCATGAGGATATACTACAATAGCTAAAATATTGTTCAATATGATGTGTATCATATGATATGACTTGGTGAAGTAAAAAAATATGGGGTTAGAGTTTAATTGGGTCGGATTCTTAGTTCAATTAAAACAAACTACTACCACAAATAATTCCCAAATCCTTTAATTCTTTCATGAGAAATCTCAACGAGCTTCTTCTCACGTCAATAGCTTCTTCTCACGTCAATAACTTCTTCACCACCACACCACTTCTTCTCCACAAGCTTCTTCTCGTCATTGCATCTCCACATCATCTCATCATCACTTCTCCACTCGCCTCTTCATCTTGTATCCACTTCACCACTTCATCTCCAATACAAAAATAAGAGATAAGGATCTACTTGGTTTTTAACCAATTATTGATAAGACCCCAAAATTTGAATGTTATTTCTAAAAATGATTCCAAAGGAAAAGGAAAGTAATGGAGGTGTAGGACGAAGAGTTCGGGAAGGTTGAAAGTGATGAACATGAGGAAAATGAACACATCATCATTAAAGATGATGATTTCAATGGAACGGTCAGGGCCTATTGATGATTTATAATTTTGTTACTTTCTTAAAAGCTTATGATTCATTAGCGAACGTATAAGGAAGTTCTATTTGTGGGACTTATTGTGTTAATATTTACTTAATATGGTTTACACTTTACACTATTTTGTATCATATTTATAATTTATCTCAAAACTGTGTGTTCACTTGAATTTGTGTTGAGTCATGTATCTTATATTTGGATTTGTGTAGTTGTGTTATTTGTGTGAATCATACTTTACAACCATTACATTTCTTCTTGTTTATCAATCTACGTTGCTAACTTAATCGTATTTCTATAAAATATAAAGGTGTATACTTAATTGCTTAACTGCTGCTCAAGGAAAATATCTTATGATATACGATACATTATGTGATACAATATATAAGGAAAGAAATATGTGATACATATTACGATTAGTGGTGAGGATTATTGTGGGAATGATGGGCAATGTATGTGACACAACATTGAAGATAGAGGCAGTTGCAGTGGCAACAGCAAATGCGGTGAAGTGCCAAAGGTAGAGGAGGGCACTAGCAGCGAGGTCGATAACAATATCAATGTTGACATTCATAATGAAGGGGGAAATGGCTATATATGTCCATGACTATGGATGACGCAGTGATGTTGGCGTCTTCGGAGAAACAACGATGGAAGGTGAAAAAATGGTTAAAAATAATATTTTCTTTTGGAAGAAAGTAGTCAGTTTCATATAAATTTCAATGCAAGTAGAACGTTGGATGCCCATGAGTATGGGAATCAGATTCTCACAAGTACATATAGCAATGGGAACTATATTCTTCAAAATACTAACTATAATGATGTCGGATCTAGTTTGTAGGAATTTGGCATTCCCCTTAGGTTCCATCAACAAAGCCAGCCTTTTTAAAAGGCATGTATTTTTCTGACCAAAAACAAAAGGTAAACATTTAAGTTGAACATCACAAGAAGTTTCTTGATATTTCTAAGTAGAAAAATCAAAGGAAAGGTTTTTTTTTAAAATGTAGAATCACAAGTCACTTAGGTAAAGAATATTTTCATTCTAAAATGAGAATCTAAGCGTATATAAATGAGTTTCATGACACGAAACTACAGGTAGACCACAATTATTAGTGTTTTTGCAGGTATTTACAATCAGATTAGCGTATAAATTTACTATAGGTGTGGCGAAAGCCAAAAGATAACCCAAAAAAAAGAACACTATAATTTCCGGAATTACGATACTTGCAAAATAATGTTATTAGTAACAAATGAGGTTGATATTTACAGTATAATGCAGGCAACATATCACATTCAAAGTCTTATTCAGGCTCCAAGAGCAGAAATTCTTTATGTTTTTATTTAAAAATTCCAACACTTCAACAAAAATTTAAAAGAAGTATCAGTCAGTCAATAATAAACGATAAATCAGTATAAACACGTAGGTAGTGAGGGGAAACTAAACAAAAAGAAATCTTCCCTGGGCCAACTTGCTATATGCTCTTATATGGTTCATATCATGACTATTAGATATGTAACATAAAGAATTATTTTGCTGAAAATAAGGTATGGTGACGCAGCTTATAAGGTAATAATCAATTGATCAGTTTGTCACTGAGAGGTCTCAAGACTGAGAAATAGCAATGTGTTTATGCCAAAATTTAATGGAGGTAACAGAAGAAAAAATATCTGAATCCAAAAGTTCAGTGAGCTGATGTCAAAATTCAAACAACTATGTTGTCAAATGTGAAGTAAAAGGACAACTAATATGCTAAATAAAGTAGTGATTGTTTTAGCCGCTGATAATTCTTAAACTTGCATGATAATTTAAAATAACTAAGTAAAACTATTTAACTTTAATGCCATAGCCCAAACGCAAAACAATTATGCAATTCAGCTAAATTTTCAAAAACTATAGGAAGTTCAGTTAGTGTTAATTTATCTTGCAGTAATGCAAATCATTGATTGAAAAAAAACCCAAAAAAAGGTCAAAAACAAAAGACTAAAAGAGCTAGTTAATTACCAATATTGAGTTGAAAAAAAAGATAGATAATTATTGAAGAAAATAAAAAGGGTATTGGAAGCATCCTCTGCAACCTTCCAACAAAAAAGCAACAGATGCACAAAACAAAAATAATTTTCCTGCAACAATTTGTCTACCCAAAATTTTACCAAAGAGACAAACACCATGGGCCCACCTGTTTGACACTATTATTGTAGGTCTTAACATTTTGTTTCTTGGGTAAACTTTTGGATAGACAAATTACGGCAGGAAAAGTATTGCTCGTGTACAAAAATGTATTCTGCTACCAGAAACCCAAAAAAAGACAAACTAGAACAACATAAAAGCAGCTGACATAACAACTTTTTTAAAGGGAAATGCATTTAATCAAAATAAATAAAACTACGTAAAAGCAATTAATTGAAGCCCTCTACAATCAAATTTAATCACCACAAGCAAAAAAGATAAGAGATCAATTGGAGAACATCAAATAAAATGGGGGTTTTGGCTTGTAGCCCCCCCCCCAACCCCACATAGCAAATTCCGTTCTAACCCTCCAAAACTTGGTATTTACTTTTTACCCCAAAACTAATAAGACACATCATTTTAGCCATTTTCCGTCAGAAAAAAAACCTGTTAACTTTAATTTTAATTTTAATTTTTCTCCGTAGATATACCATTTATCCGAAAACAATAAGTACAACAGCAGAAGTATTCAACTTCTTCATAACTAAATAAGCGTGTTGAAAATGCTCCTGATTTCATGGCCGATTTGTAGAAAGATAGAGCAGAAGTCTAAACCCTAATTTCAATTTATGGAAGAAATTGAGTATTTCCAAAGAAAAAGAGATGTTGGGATATTTCAAAAAAAAACATGATATTATGCTCTTAAAAGTTGAGGGAAATCGTAAAGAGGGTAAACTGATTTATCTTGTTAGTTTTGTTTAGGTAGAAAGAAAATTGGGGCTACAAGTATAAAAAGGAAAGAAAATTTCAAAAAAGAAAATTAATTATTCGTCCAAATAATCTCGAGAAAAACATCCAAACTACACGGTACACGGTACCACGTGTACAGAACAGCAAACGTCATCTCTCTCACTCTCCCTGAAACGCCGTTACTCTCTCTCGAACGGCGTTAATCTCTATCTGGCTTGGATCAATGAAACGCCATTAATTTCAAACTCAAGTTCTTAGCACACAAAATTCTTTTTATAAAAAAGAGATTAAAAAATGGTCCTAATAATAAGAAAATCAAACTAAAATACTAACGACGAGCAATCGATAGAAAATCAAACAGATCTATTTTCGTAACCGCATTGTCCTCTAAATAATAAGAAAATAATCGAAAAACTTTAATTAAAAAAACTGTAAATTTTGAAAAGAAAAAACTCACAGTGACAGGACGCTCAGGCAGTTGCATGCAAATCGAGCAGTTGAAGCTGTCATCGAGAAGATCAAGCACGTCGTCGACATCCTCCTTCTTCCCTTTCTCTCTCCTCCTCGTCTCTTCATCCTCTTCCTCCTTATCCTGCGCCTGTCCGCTAACAAGCGCCTGCCTCCTCCTTGCCTTCTCCTTCTCGTCGATCGTCTCGTCCGCCTCGATCGCCCTGATCATCGCCACCAGATCGCTCGATCCACCGCCTACGCCTCCCGCCGCGGATTCGGTGTCGCCTCCGGCGACGTCGTCGATGGACGGAGGGGAGCAATCGGGGCAGAGCCAGCCCACGACCGACGCCATTGTCTCCGGCGGCTGCGAAAGGCACTGCACGTGCCAGGGGGTGGCGCACGTGCGGCAGAGGAGGGCCTCGGCCTCCGGCGGCGTCGTCTTACACTTCATGCAGTTGCCGTCGCCGTCGATGGGGAGATCGCAGGCCATTGGGAAGTTGACGGCCGTTAGGGTTTTTGGTTACGGCGTATGGGGTTTTGAGAGAGGCGGGGGGTTTGAAAACGGGAGCTTTTTTGAAAAAAATTTGGTTTGAATTTTTTATTGCTCGATTTGTTTTGAGGAAGAAGAAATGGGACTGTGGACCTGCGGCTGGAAGAAGGGGTGGGTATGGTGAAATGACAAATTTGCCCATGCATCGCTTTTGGAGGAAGGGGATATTTGCTTGGATCTACTGTATAATTTAAATATCATTATTATTAGGTTTAATGGATAAATTCATGTCATGAGATAAAAATATTTAGGACAAAATGCATATTATTGGATATTACCGAATTTAAATATATCATATTATAGAGAATTGTTTGGTTGGATCTGCTAAAAGGATGAGAAAAAAATTAGCATCCTTCGGGAAAATAAAATTTGTTTCAAATGAAAATTGTAATGGTTTCGAGTTAGAAACGTTCTTAGGTTTTCTGCCTTTGTGCTGATTGGAATTTCGTGAGATCATATTACTTATAATGGAATATTTTTGCTTCATATTGGTGTATGTTCTCATCTCTTATGAAAACAAAATCACTGAACTATAAAACTTACAAATCTTGTTTTTACGGAAATTTGCATGTTGATAATATGGTACATGGACAAACAAACACGCGAACTTATTATGAAAAAATTAAAAATTTATAACATGAAATGATTAAGGCTGCTTCCTAAATGGCCAATCTAATCCGTCTACAATGGAAAAACCATTTTAAATTATAAAAGCGATTGTTACATTTTTATTAAGAAGGTTTCTTTTTTTTTCCCTCTCATAAAAGATTATTTATTTCCTAGCAAAGCATTTATTTTATGTGATGTGTATGCATACACACCGAAAACTCCTTCTATATACCAGGTGCATCTATCTGTTCATGTGAATGAAAAAAATAGGATTATATAACCCCACAAAACCGCTCAAGAGATACCTGATGATTTTCATTTATTTATCTCTTATGTCCGGATTCATAGTATCCGGTATATAGAATGATTTCTTGAATGGACATTTCTCACCAAAATCTAAAGAGGGAAACTAAATCTTATATGTAAATTATTAACTTAAGGGCAGCCTGGGGACAGCATAGAAAAATCCAATCCAATTACAAGCATCGTATAATAAAATAAGATAATTAAGCGGATCCTGGGGATTCATCCATGCTTCCTGCAAAAAAGGGGGATGCATATGGATTCGCTTTTTTTGTAAATAAAAAGATGCTTTCAAATTGGCCAAAAAAATATTCTAAAAAGGTATTTGCACTCTTACAGGTGAGCCCTCGTGATTCATTTATTTGTACAAATGCAAGCCCATCCACGAAGGACTGTTTAGGCTTTTTATTCTCTGTGTAAAAGACTTCCTCGTCATTTTGTTTACTTCGAGACCATCCCTGCGACCAGTAGAAGCATGCCACGTGTCCCAAAGCCTCGTTTATGTAGCCCGACTAGTAAAATAAGAAGAATAAAACAAAAATTGTAAAGTAAAGTTATTGGTAATCACGGATGAAACGGCACCGTTACAACGGAAAAAACTTTTACTTAAAGGCTTGAATGGTACAAGTCATTTACAAGCTTTTGGATGGCTTCGCTTACACAAAACCTAAAGTCATCCAAAGTCTTGCAAGTGGCTTATATGGTGCAAACCCTTGCATACTAATTTTTTCCGTTGCAGCCGCACTAACGAAAATTTCAAATGTTTGATGCTTGGTAATTAAGCGTGGCATGGGCCGGGTTCGGATCGGAGTGTGATGGTAAATTTGAGTTTGGATCCAAGGCAATTGGTTTAGAATCGAGCTTGGATTATAAGTCTCGTTTTCGTATTCCAAGTTTTGTTAGAATTTCAAATTATGATCAAATCCAAATAGCAAATTTATAGAAAACTACCTGGTGTATATATTTCCCTTTCCCTTGTTCCCGAATCTCGGTTATAAAACCCAGCATCTCAGAGGAGGAAGAAAACGGATTCATAATGGATGGTACTTAGAAGCGAGTGTGAAAAGACGTCGTTTCAACTGCAGCTGCTCTAATGAAAATTGCACGCGTGCGGCAAGCTTTAGAGGTCTTTTGAAAATGATTGGTGTTTGAGGCTCATCTATTAAACATCGGGTGTCGACCAGAATCATATAAACCCGAGTTCAGATCCAAGCCTCGTTGATGTAACTTAACTGTTATAACAAGAGGAACAAAACGAAACTGTAATGTAAAGTTTTCGGTAGGCACGTGCATGAAAATTCACATATGCAACAGTTTTTAAAAAGTGCTTCGTTGACGTATAGTGTTTTTGGGATCAATTTGTAAACAGAGATGGCATAAGTAAATCCGAGTGCGGTTTCAAGCCGCTTGTTGTTAGGATGAGGATTTAATATTACGACTCATCTTCGTGTTCTAGTTAAAATTTCGAATTCCGATCAAGTCTGGACTAAAAGTATATTTTTAAAAAACTATATAAAAAAAAATACTGGCTGTTTCCATTCTCCTGTCCTCAAACCTCGGAGCTATTAATAGGAGGAAGCAAACAAATATGTAATGGATATTACTGATTAGAAAGCACACGTGGAAAGATGTCCTTCTCATTGCAACCGCGCTCATGAAAATTGAACATATGCGACACGTGTGACAGGTTGTTTCTTTAATGTTTTGCCAACTCAACTCAAGACACGTGTGAAGTTACATACTGGATTCAAGCGCAAACATGCAGACGTTCGAACTATTACTGTTTTCAAAAATTTTTTTTTTTTTATAAAGAATACAACGATAGGCCCCCAAATTATAGTTTATCTACATATCTTGTAAAGCCGCAAACACAGGCCTTTCGTTGACGTTTTATGTTTAAGGGTCAGCTTGTAACTACGACCAGCACGTATCGGGTTTGGATTGGATTTGGATCGAATTCATAAAAATTGCCTAAGACTGCATTATTTGCATATAGGCAATTTTAAGCCGTCATTAATTAGCATCATTTGCGTGAAGTCCAGTTTCTAAGTATCGCCCGAGATTGGATCGGTCTCTATATCTATGTATCAAGTCTAAGACTAGTAGATTCATAATTGGACTTGTTGGATCTTGTGGGTGTTTTCTCGAGGGAAAAACAAAATAATGGGTGAAATTTCAAACTATATGCTATATGTTATTTATTATGAATAACTACAAAATACTCTAATAGCACAGTTAGTTTGCAAATGTTTTGCCACACAAGGGTTTCGTGGACATGGGTGTGGATCGGGCTGAGACGCATTGAGCGCACAATACTTTGTACTTATCGCGTGGGCATTCGTGGTCTAATTGACGCCTGCGTGGCAGCCTAGTAGGCTGTCTAGTTGGATGTCGCGTTAACACTCGCGTGGCTGCCTCACAGGAGTATTTGGGTTGTTGGGCTACTCTAAACGATTTAGACTGATTGAATAGAGACTGTTGGGCTTGCTATCAGTTATAAAAAAGCTGTAACGGATGGGATTATTAGGCCGGGTCTGATAGCTCTCTCTATATATAGAGCTCAAACTAGAAAGAAAAAGTTATCAGGAAAAAGTGAAAGGCAGAACTGTTTTCATAGTTCTTGGAATAGAAAGAAAGAGAACTATTTCCATAGCTCTTGAGAAAGAATTTGGAGCCCGAAAACTGAACTACTTCGTAGTTCCTCATAACTGAATAGAAACAAAGTACTATTTTATAGTTCTATTCTAATCAGAAAAACTGAATAGGAGTTCCAATCCTATTCGGAACAATTGAATTGAGAACACAAAGAATATTGTTGATCTCAATTCGGATAATATTACAAAATATTCTCATTTCAAAACTCCGGAAAGTATTGAAAAAATACTTTCACCAAATTCAATCAGCCTAAAATCAGAGAGCTTTGCCCGTACGCCATCGGATCGTCCATAACCTAGTTGCTGGTTAGTGCGCACTAGAACTCATGATTACTGTTTCTGGGGTAGATCGGTTTTGAGATCCTTCCACTGGAATATGCCGAATCTGTTTTAAGCTCCGCATTTGCGAACACACAACAACTCTCGATTTGATCTTGCAAAAGATCATTTCGGTAACTGTTGGGAATTGAGGGCGCAGCGGATGCGTCAACAACTGATGATGCTCGATATCGGTGATCTCTCAGATCATGACACATGGCTGATGACGTGTCCCGAAGCTCACAAGAAAGGACCTAAAGTGGTCGACCAGGCCACTCCTATGTCCGTCCTACAAGCAAACAACTGCTGGCTCACCTCCGAGCCCCCAGCACAATTGACCTCCTCGGCCCCATCAGCTCGTCTCCGGGCTACCGCAGAACCAAGATACCTCGGCTCTCCCCCTCGTCCATGAGCTCTCCCGCCGAGGTCATCTTCCTCGGTCTCATCGACCGACCAACAGCACCACTCACAGGCGCAACCGCCATCCCGCAAATCTCGCCATGCGCGAGATATCCGCCGGCCACATCCCACATTCCACGCCATCACGATTCCCATTAACGAGCCTGTCTCGCCATTAATGCGGGATCCCGCCCATCACGCGGGCGTGACGTCGGGAGCGTAACGGCCAGCGTGATTCTCGCGCCTGCTTGTCTGCTGCCACCACTATATAAACCCTTCCTTCAGACGGTTCAAGTAAGCCATTTTTACTCCACTAAGCCGTTACTCTGCTCGGATATCCTTTCTAACTTGACCGTCGGAGGGTCCTTGGTGGTACAACCACCCCGGGACTTCCTTGCAGGTAGCTCGGCCCAACCAACCTCAAACCCATTGAGATCCACACGCTTCAGGAACCACCCTCCAGATCCAATCTCAGCCGTCCATCGCCGCCATCAACAGATCAACGGAAGGTAATATCTTGACGTGATTTTACGCACGTCAACTGGCGCCGTCTGTGGGAATGTGATTCCACAAAACAAAAATTTCATCTTCCGATCTCAACCAAATGGCGAACGGTCATCACGACGATCCAAGCACCAGCCGTTGCCTCCCCCACAACGGAGGCAAGGACGAATCTCCTCCCCCGAATGCCATCAACGCTCTAGCCGGCCGGATAAATCGACTGGCGTCCGTCATGGAGGCGCTCATCCGCATCCAAACGGTAGGACAAGATCCCCAGGTCGTCGCTCCCCCACCTCGGGACCGAGACCCCGGCGGAGGGAGAGAAGACTCTGCTCGCGTCGGTACTGCCGACCACCGCCTTGCTGCCGCCTAAAGCCGCAGATCCCCCGGGCCGATACATTCTGCAACCCGCTGGGCGCCCCACAGTTCAACACCGAGGTCTGTCGCCAGAGCGCATCGCCCCGAGATCTTTCGCGCACCTGTCCCTCCTGAGGAGATGTCGGTCAGCTCGCCTGTTACCAGGCACGACCGACACCCCCTCCCTCGACGGGGTCACGCGGACGGGGCTCGTCACGGCAGCTCACAGACTACCTCGCCAGGGGATGTAAGGAATCTCATTGAAAGGAACCGCAGCCGCGGCCAGGCACAGGCCTCCATCAGCAGAGGCCAAAGGTCAGAATGTGCCGAATCATCGGGATACCACGTTCGACTCGACGCCCTCGAGAAGAAGATCGAAGATATGCATCGGGAAGGTCACCGTTCGAGCGATGAGGCTAGGTACGCCTCCGACTCGCTCACCAAACCATTCACCGAGGAGCTTCTCGCTGTCTATGTCTCCTCTCGCAACAAGCCCCCGAAGGTCTCCGTCTTCGACGGCAAATCTGACCCGAAGGACCATTTGGATGCATTCACCGCGGGGATGAGCTTCCAAGATAACTCCGACGCCGCCTAATGCCGAGCTTTCCCGGCCACTCTCATCCGCTCCAGACGAGACTGGTTCCGAGGAATCGAGCCACGCTCGATCTCAACTTTCGACGAGCTGGCCACCCAATTCCTCGGTCACTTTGTCGGGAACAGGCGGCAAAAACGCACAGTCGACCATCTCTTCACAATCAAGAGCCGGGACAAAGAGACATTCAAAGCATACGTCATCCGCTTCTACAACGCCCTTCTCGAGGTCCCAGAGCACCGGGATGAGACGGTCATTACGGCGCTTAAGTCTGGTCTTAGGCACAAGGAGTGGTTACGCTCCTTTGCATTAGCGCAACCTAAGACCATGGTCGAGGTAAAGGCCTGGACCGAGCATGAGGTCCGGCTCGAATCCGAGGTGAACGCAAATCTCCCCGGGACAGAGCAAACCGACCAGAAGAAGAGGGCAAGGGAAGATATGAGGCTCGAGCGATCAAAGCCCTCACCAAGGGACAGCCGAGCGGCTACCTTGCTCGGCTATCCCTGGCTGGTAGTTCTCTACCGCACAACGCCAGGGATCAAAGCCCTCGCCAAGAGGCACCGGGCAATAACCCTGCCCGGCCATCCTTAAGGATCAAAAGCCCTCGCAAGAAGCAACCAGGCCCGCCCTTGCTCGGTTATCCCTGGCTGGTAGCTCCCTACCCCACAATGCCAGGGATTAAAGCCTTCGCCAAGAGGCACTGAGAAGCAACCCTGCTCGGCCCATCCTTAGTAGGCCTCTTACGGCCCCTCCCGCGCTAAGGATCAAAAGCCCTTGCAAGAGGCAACCGGACCTGCCCTTGCTCGGTTATCCCTGACTGGTAGCTCCCTACCCCACAACGCCAGGTATCAAAGCCCTCGTCAAGAGGCACCGGCCAGCAACCCTGCCCGGCCATCCTTAAGGATCAAAAGCCCTCGCAAGAGGCAACCGGGCCCGTCCTTGCTCGGTTATCCCTAGCTGGTAGCTCCCTACCCCACAACGCCAGGGATCAAAGCCCTCGCCAAGAGGCACCGGGCAGCAACCCTGCTCGGCCCGTCCTTAGTATGCCTCTTACGGCCCCTCCCGCGTAAAGGATCAAAAACCCTCGCAAGAGGCAACCGGGCCCACCCTTGCTCGGTTATCCCTGGCTGGTAGCTCCTTACCCCATAACACCAGGGATCAAAGCCCTCGCCAAGTGGCACCAGGCAGCAACCCTGTCCGGCCATCCTTAAGGATCAAAAGCCCTCGCAAGAGGCAACCAGGCCTGCCCTGCTCGCTTATCCCTGGCTGGTAGCTCCCTACCCCACAACGCCAGGAATCAAAGCTCTCGCCAAGAGGCACCGAGCAGCAACCCTGCTCGGCCCGTCCTTAGTAGGCCTTTTACGGCCCCTCCCATGCTAAGGATTAAAAGCCCTCGCAAGAAGCAACTGGGCCCGCCCTTGCTTGGTTATCCCTGGCTGGTAACTCCCTACCCCACAATGCCAGGGATCAAAGCCCTCGCCAAGAGGCACCGGACAGTAACCCTGCTCGGCCCGTCCTTAGTAGGCCTCTTACGGCCCCTCCCGCGCTAAAGATCAAAGCCCTCGCCCAGAGGCAACCGGGCTCGCCCCTGCTCGGTTATCCCTGGCTGGTAGTTCCCTACCTCACAACGCCAGGGATCAAAGCCCCTCGCCAGGAGGCACCGAGCATCTAATCCGCTCGGTCCATCCTTAGCACGCCTTTCTGTGCTTCACACGCTAAGGAATAAAGCCCTCACCAAGAGGCATCCGGTCTATTTGCGTCTGAGCGATCTCCACCTCGACTTCGGGGCTATAGAGATAACGTCTTCCCACCGGTCTTTGCACACTTGGAAATGAACATGTTCAACTCGACGTGTGATCGCTAGATGAAGAACCGACCCGACATGGAGGCAGTACTGTGCAGATACAAGTGTTTACCGACAAAGGAAAATACACGCGCAAATACTACTGCAAAAATAATTCATTCCCAAAATCAAAGTCTTTACAAGAGTATTGGGGGCTCCCCAGCCTTACAAAATGCCCGGAGGCCTACAAAATTCCCGATGCAATAAAAGAAAAGAAACAAGAAGAAGAGGGGCTTCAGGCCTCGGGACCAAGCGCAACCCCGTGAAGCTCAATATTTACCGCGACTCGGGCTGCGTCTGGGGGCTCAGCGCCCACCACAGGAGCCGCGGCGTTGCCCTCGCCGGGAGTCTCTTCCCTGGCCTCGCCCCTGGGGTCGCCCCCTGCTCGTCATCCCCGCGAGGATATTCAGCTCGGAGCTCTGCGTCAGCGAATGTAACACCCTAATTCATTTATACCAGTTCTAGTTCATGTATTTTTTTATTTATGTTATTTTCCTGATTTACTGTGTTTTGGGTGCGAATAGTGTATTTGACATCTGTATTTGCATTCGACCCGACCCGCTTGCTTGGAACCTGTCTTAGTTCATGTTTATGGTTATCCTGACTTGTTGCATAGACTGGTGCACATTCATGAATACTGCATACTGGCATTTTATCTGGCATTTGCATTTTACAATATAACATTTTAAGTCGCATAAAATATTTTAAAAATACATTGCATGGCCTGCCTAATACCCCTGACCCTGTGGTAGCATCCGCGCATCTTGTTCTCGTCCCGTTCAGTGAAACAGACTTATTTGGATGGTTACGCGCACGTATGTGCATCCGTTCTTCGGGGTATGCATTTTCGTTACCCGGATATCCAATTTTAGTTTTGGCCGACATGTATATTTTTCATATTTTAAAACTGGATTTTTAGACCTGACCCGGGCGTGTTTTGGACTATTTTTGTATCCCGCTAAAAATTCAAATTTATTAATATAATATTTATTTACATGGTTACATTTAAAATTTAATTAACTAATTATATTTTTATAATTCTAAAATCCTAACTAAACGCCAAACTTCTCTCTCCTCTCGCAGTCTCTCTCTCCTCTGCCTATCTTTCTCCCCCTCTCTTTTTCTCTCTCCCTATCTCTCTCTCTCACCGTTTCTCTCTCTCTATCTCTCTTTCTCTGCTGACTTTCTCTCTCTCCCATATATATATATATATATATATATATATATATATATATTCCTTTTTATTTTTAAAACCTAAGTTTTAATACCCACGCATCCTTCTTCTCCCCAGAGATCCCGCCGCCTCACCTCTCGCAACCCTAACCCATGCCACGCTCGTCCTTGACACCACTTCCTTCTCATCTTCCTCGACCTCCTTCCTCTCCTCTCCTTCCCAACATCAAGAAATCCCCGCTGCACACCCTCCTCGCCGGTGATCCCTGCTTCCATCTCATCGGCCTCACTGCCGACCATCCTCTTCGGCCCCCCTCGTCACCAGCACCGTCTCCATCTCCTTACCAACACACTACAAGCCCATGACCCCTGCTCTTCCCTGCACAGAACCCGACACTGCAAGAACTTGCACCCCACGGCCACTGTCATCGCCGTGGATCTTGCCGTCGATGGCCCATCGTCGTCGTCGTATCCCATGCCTCGCCTCTGAATCCAGAACTCAGCCCCAGCCCTTTTCCAGCCTTCTTCTACTTCTTCTTCTTCTTTCTTCTTCTTTTTCTTTCTCTTCTCTTTCTTGATCCGTATTTCCCGATGATCGCCGGACCCGTGCCGCTGCCGATGATCCGAGTAACCCTGTGGACATTCCTAACCAGCGTGGTCACTCTCTTGCAATGCCTGGTCCTGTTCCGTACGCGCGAGCGTGCATCGAGACTTTTATCGACATTGGACGCTGCGTACGTATTCCGTTTTGTGATCCGTTCAGACAAGTTAATCTTTCTACATGCTATAATACCATAATCTATATCTATTTGAATTATAATACTTCAAAATGATTGTAATGACCCCAAAATCTTTATACATTTGTATTATCCCTCTTCAATAATATACCGTATTTATTTGTACTTGGTATTTTCCTTTTTCTATTAAATTTATTATTATTTTACTCCTCAATCTATTATGTATTTTTTTTCTAGGTACAATTTCTTTTTCTTATATTTAAGTTTTTAACTTCTCATTCTTATTTTTCCTTTCATAAATATTTAACCCAAATCCATTATTCTTATTCTCCACAGCCCATCTAAAAAGCTCATTTTCTTTTTAACCAACATCATATATTTAATTCTAATTAAATATATGCATGAACAACTTTATAGCTCATTGGTTAAGTCCTTGCATTGTTATTCCATAAGTCGCATGTTCAAATCCCCATTCTTGCAATTATTTTTATCATTTTTTATTCTTCTCATAACCTACAAATGAGACCTTTCATTTCCAAATTGAATGGTGACCTTTCATTTCTCTTTTAATTCTCATGTTGAATGCATATATTATTATACATAATTCACCATTATACCACCTTTATTGTCCTCCTATATCTTTTCCTTCCTCACATTTTCCTATCTCTCACTTCTTCCTCTTCACCTGGAGTCCAAGAAGAAGAACATGAAGAAGTATTCAAGAAGGTCTCGCTACTAACGCGAGACTATCGGCGGATAGACAAGCCCGGTGACAATACCGGCTTGTGCATGTAAGTCCCTTCTCTCTCCTTTCCACCCATCTCTTTTTTCCTCTTGTCATGCATCGTGAACCCCTTATTCTTTTCATATCATAATCCATAAGAGAAGATACACATAAACATATACATATACATATACATAAATTTAGATATATATGATTCTATATGGTTTAATAATATCTTATTATCTCTTGTTCAAATTAAAGTATTTTTAATTCTTTCTTCATGATTATGAATGTTTATTACAAGTTGTGAGAACATAGATTTCAATCCATAATATATCTACGATATCTCATGGAATCGGTTTGGTTATTAAAAGAAAGGATAAAGCTTGCATAAAAATACTAGTTAATCTTTTTGCCGATTTTAGTATACACATCAATACCTTTAGGTTTAAAATAATTTTTAGACATTAATTTTTACTTCTGAAAATTTCATGGAATTTACATATGATAGATTATATTATTTTATACATGCTGTAAAAATTTTAGATCGATCCGCATAACGGTTTGTGAATTACATCGTATTTATTCACTGATCGTAAAACAGAAAACTGCAGCTATCGGTCAATTTCTAGGATACATAACTTGGTATACCGGTATCCAAATTGAGCAAACTCAGATGTTTTTGATATCTGCATCGAATTACCTAGATTTTCTTAGTTCTATAGTTTTACCGAAAACCTATCTAAGATAAAGAAAACTGCATTACAATATTAAGTGACGGATCTGGACAGAATCTGTTCCGATTCGCACACTGTTTTTAAATTTGACATAACTCGAATACCCGATGTCCGTTTGTGACAAAATTTAGATGTGTAGATGCACCATTGATAGAACTATAATTTTCTGTATATTATATTACTTAGGAATGTATGAAACAACCTGATATAGGCTTTGCAATAGAATATATAGTTGCTGTCCAGAAATCTGAATTTCTGTTTTAAATGCTGATATTAAAATGATCATAACTAGAGCTTCAGAAATCCAAATCATGTGAATCTTGGTGTTTTGGATAATTACATCGAAATACCTACAATTTTATAATAAGCTTCGTAACCTAAAACCCGATAGAAATTAACTCAAACCGCGTTTTAAAAATATGTGACGGTGCCGAATAGATTCTGATCCGTTTTGCGCGACGATACGAAAACATTTATATCTCTCAAACCGGTAGTCGTATTTAGGTGAAACTGGAACTTACGCATGCTAAAACATTTAGAGACATATCTCTGTTTATATTCCGCATTCGTTCAACTTGATTAATTAGTCGTACATAATATTTCTTTACAGCATTGTTTATGGTAGTTACTCGAATAATATACTTGACTCATTTCATGTTAGTCGAACATGTATACATATTTAGCTTGATCATTAAATTGTTGTATGTATATAAAGACGATAATTAAATACTTGAGTTGTATTTTGAAAAATATACAATAGTATTTTTACAATAAACCCCCTCAAGTTTTATAAATTACAATAAGGCCCCTAACAATTATTGAACATCAAATTACCTTCTTGTAGTCTGACTCGGGTTAGAGTATGACTATTTCTGACTTGAATGTGATTCAACTCAATCTATATTCTTTTATATTCCAACTCAAGATGAATACATGAATTCCAGATTCCAGTTAACAATCTATATAACTTGACCGAACCGAACCATGGATATTCCTTTTACATGATTCCCAGTATTCCATTTACATGACTCTATGGTTATAACCGTTTCCTGATATCATGGTTTCGGTCAGTCAATCAAGTCAATCATGCAATCATTACAAGTTTTACAAGATAACAATACAAACAAGACATCACGGGGTTCAAGGGGTAGACTGGTACGGAATATGTTAAAGGTGGCACGAGGTGGTCACTTAAGACGTAATTACATCCATGCCGTTGTTCCGTGGTATTATCGACGGAGCCTTATACTACAGGTTACCAAGGTCCCCGGTGTAAGTGGGACTCCCCTCGTATACACTGGCATCTTCTGTACCAGGCTAAAAACAAAAACGTTAATACAATATTATAATATTATAATACAACAGTAAAAGCTCTCTCTCTCTCTCTTTCTTACTGTCTGTCTATTTCCCCCTTATCTTTGGGACTTACCGAGCGACCTGTTCGCTGACGACATTCTATTTCTTTCTTCTTTGAATGTCGTCAGGTGGTTTGGGTCCGGCGGAGATCGAGCCATCGGTAGAAGAGTTGGAGCAGTTTGCCGAAGATCAAGCACGTTAGTTTCATTGTACATTTTTCTTTTCAGTACTTTTCATTCCCTGTTATGCCATTGTTTAGGCATCTTTATTTCAGTTGTATTTCCTTTTCATGTACTGTACAAAGAATGCTAATAAATAAAAGTTGCTGTTCTTTTTATACTCTTGTCTCTTGTGTAATATTTTGCTTAGCTACGCTTAGCGTATGTACTTCTGAGTACATACGTAGCGGACCTCGTCGCGTCCACTTCGCCGTACACTGGGAAGCGGGGCGTGACAATGATTGACTTTGCAATCCACATTATTTTTTTTTTCAGTTTTATCGATTATTCGACATCCGTATATATCCGTATAAATCATTTCAGATCTAGTGCATGAAAACCTATCTTGTTACATACGACACTACAACATACTGCATTCAATTGAATATAACAGTTCATATTGTTTAAATTGTACATTCCGTATTTACCAGTTTATCATTCTACGGTTATTTGATATCCGTTTTCATCCATATCATATAGTACACATATAGCTGCATTTACAGATCTCATTAATAACCTAATACTGTTGTTTTAATACCCCATATTTAATAAAGTGCATCCTAATTAGTATTAGAGCTATAAATGAAACCCTAATCGATAATTGTGCATCCATTGATTTTATACCTACCATGTCACATTATTTCATTGTATTGTTATATTTGATTTCGTGCATTCATACCTGCTATAGTTGATTATGATTACCCATTTGTTACCTGTGCACTACTTGACCTGACCTGATACCCTATTTGACATGACTTGATACATGTGCACTATCTGACACAACCTGATGTATTACTACTTGACTTATTACCTGATCTTGTTACTAATGCCAACAATCTTGACTTGTTGTCCCTACGGACATATCCTGTGTCTATTTAGACAAACCTGTACCTACTTGATCCTGTGTTGGCATTAGCTCCCGATTTATCAATACCTGACTTACACACATAACCTTGGGGGTATGGGGAAATCAAGAATGTAACTGAATGTAACTCAAAGGGCTATTACATCATGTACCGTGGTCCCATGAGGTATGAACGGGACATAGACTCACAGTCTATTATATATTGTACCGTGGTCCCGTGGGGAATGAACGGGGCATAGACCGATGGGTTACGATGAAGATTACATTAATTAATTTCGAATAACTTTAGAATAGATAACCCCATAGCACAGTCTAGACTACTCACTGCACTTCACCTGTTTATATCCTGTTCACTGATCTATGTTCATATTACGGTTTACTTGCTACTGATGACTTGTTACTGTTCATATTTCATGCCTGCATATTTCATCACATCCTGCTTGCTTAGAATTATTGATATTATGATGCACTGACGTCTGGGTTTTGCATGGCCCAGATCCCTTATCCTTATCGCAGGCAGTCCAGGAGTATTTTGATCAACAGGCCGAGCAGTGAGGACCTGTTATTAGTTTAGTTTAGTTTCCTTTCAGTATTTTCATTCCTAATGTGAGCCCGCATTATGGGACGTACATTCCAGTTTATTATTGTACTTGGATCTTTTGCTTCCACATTATTTTATTTCATGACTCGTTTATTCTGGCTTATGGACATGTGTTAGATAGTTTATTACTGTTCTTGATATCTCTACATCCGTAATGTGACTGTGGAGGGATATTTCCTGTTCACAGGTAGCATGGTTGGCTCTGTCACGTGCCTATCTTAGCGCACTCTGGGAAGCGGGGCGTGACAGCGAACCCCGGCATCCGAGCCTTGACGGCGTCGAGGGCCTCGTGCCAGATGAGGGTAGTGGCCGAGGCTAGGTCGGTGTAAAAATGTTCCGACTTCCTGCAGTTCTCCACTGCCTTCACCGCTCTAAGATCGACTCACTTCGTCCTCTCTACCGCCGCCACCAGCTCCTTCCGGAGGGCGCTCGTCGACTTCCTCAGGATACCGACGAGCACCTTGGAGTCCTGAAGCTTGGCCTCGGTGGCCTGGGCGGACTCGTGGTACCTGGCAACCTCCTGCTTCCTGGCCGCCACCTCCTGCTTTCCGGCCGCCATCTCGCCCTTGAGGGCAGCGACCCTCGCCATTGCCGCCTCTCGCTCCAACTTTGAGCTCTCCTCCAGCTAGGAGAGCTCGCCCGCGGCTCGCATCGCCAGGGTAATTTCCTCTTCCTCCATTTGGACGACGAGGGCGACATGCTGGAGGACCTGAAGAAATCATAGGACGGTCAGAAAGAAAGGGGGCCACCAAATCTCACGAATGATAAGACGCTGAGTGAAAAATCAAGTGAGGTGCGGGCACTAACCTGCACGGCATCTTGGGCGATGGCCGCCATTTGCGCCTTGAGAGTCCCCCGAGGGACCTTGCCCCTGGCCGACCTCTCCATGTCGGCCAGCAAGCTGTCAGTAATGGAGAGCCCCGAGGGCACCTCAAAGCGGAGGTCCTCCTCGTCCACCAAGATCGGGGAGGCCGGGGTCCACGGAACTGTCCGGGGGAACCTCTTGAGAGGCGACCCCGGGGAGTCGATCTATGTCTCCGGAGCCTGGGCCTCCTGTTCCCGAACCCGCTTTCGGCTCGGCGCCTGGCTGGGCTCCGGGGCACGGCCCGCACTCGAACGCCGGGGTAGGGTGGCTGCCGGGGGAGCTGGGGCCGACGTCGGACGGGAGGAGCTGGCACCTCCAGCTTTCGATCCTTTCTTCGGCTTGCGCATGGCCGCTCGAAGTTGGCTCAAGTCCATGGGTTCTGCACAAGACAAGTTACACTGGAGTCAGCAACACAAATAGAAATGAAAATAAAACGCAAGTCTAACAGATCGCCCGCAAGCTCCTAACTTACCGACGAACTGGGCGGGGCTGAGCCCAGCCCAACTAAGGGCCCGCTCAGAAAGCAGCACGTCGACCCGAGGAATGGGATCCTATTCCGCCACTTTCACAGCGTCGGGATCGTTGGACTGGCTCTCCCGCCGGCACCTATCCCTAGACCACTGGGTGGGCACGGGCCAGTCCTCACTCTCTGGCGGCCCAACAAAGAAAAACTTCTTCTTCCAATCGTGGATGGAAGAAGGCAAGACGACGACCCCCGACCCGGCTGCACTCCCCCGCTGTTTCCTAAAGGAGTGGTAAACCCACATCGGGTCGTAAGCGCGAGTGCCGGGGTGACTTTTGTAAATGAGAGAGGAAGCAAGGGTGGACAGCCTGAAAGGGATTAGCTGCAACTTCAAACGGACCAGGAACCCGAGAAGAATCCTCCAGGAGTTCGGCACTAGCTGGCCCGTGGCTAACCCGAAATGATTCAGCGCTCTAACCACCTCGGGGGAGAAGGGCAGGCGCATTCCAGCCCAAAAGGCTTCCAAATACAGAGCAATCTCCTTGCCCCATATCGGATCCGCCCTCTCCCCTTCCCTGGCCAAATGCAATGTGTAGCCAGGAGGAATATGGAAACGAGTCCGAACGGTGGTGAGCTCTTCCTCGTACCTCACCGTGGACGACATGCCAGGCGCATCCGTGACTTCCACTCTGGGAACCGCCCTCGTCGGGTGACCCTGGGAAGAGGATCTGACCCTAACTCCCTGAGGGGACTCCGATCCGGAAGAAGGAGAAGAAGAAGAAGAATGAGAAGAGGAAGAATTTATAGAGGGCTCCCCAGACTTTACCCCAACTACATCTACAGACTCCTCAGAAGAAGACATCTAACCTGATGAAGAAGAGTCCTCGGGAAAGCAAACGTGGAAATCCCGACCTAAAGAGGAGAACGCCGAGCTAACAAAACCAAAGATGAGGGAATTGCGAAGAGGAATTGGCCCTCTTATGGACCCCACCTCTATTTATAGCAGCCGACGTAACTCATCCAACGGCCCCAGTCATCTCCTGCCAAAACAACTCTTCGCACTCAACGGCCACCATCGCTCCATCGGTCATGCACACATTGGCCATACCCCATCGGGCGTAGGAAACCTGCGGCCCGTCGCCTCAACCAACCAGTGCCCGACACACTGGCAGTCGTTTCGGTAACCGAATGCACGATCCGACACACCCTCTTTAATGGAGGATCTAATCCCTGATTTGCTGACGCCATCCAGAGAATACGATAGATTTTCCGGGAACATGCCACGATATCTTCGAAAAGGAGCTCACCTCGAGTGACCCAACAGACCACTCTCGACCCGACCTATGATCTGGCCGGGACGAGAGTGGGGGGCTAATGATGATGCTCGATATCGGTGATCTCCCAGATCATGACACGTGGCTGATGACGTGTCCCGAAGCTTACAAGAAAGGACCTAAAGTGGTCGACCAGGCCACTCCTGTGCCCGTCCTACAAGCAAACAACTGCTGGCTCACCTCCGAGCCCCCAGCATAATTGACCTCCTCGGCCCTATCAGCTCGTCTCCGGGTAACCGTAGAACCAAGATACCTCGGCTCTCCTGCTCTTCCACGAGCTCTCCCACTCTTCCACGAGCTCTCCCGCCGAGGTCATTTTCCTCGGTCTCATCGATCGACCAACAACACCACTCACAGGCGCAACCGCCATCCCGTGAATCTCGCCATGCGCGAGATATCCGCCGGCCACATTCTACGTTCCACCCCATCACGATTCACATCAACGAGCCTGTCTCGCCATTAATATGGGATCCCGCCCATCACGCGGGCGTGACGTTGGGAGCGTAACGGCCGGCGTGATTCTCGCGCCTGTCTGCCTGCTGCCACCGCTATATAAACCCCTCCTTCAGACGGTTCAAGTAAGCCATTTTTACTCTACTAATCCGTTACTCTGCTCGGATTTCCTCTCTAACTTGATCGTCGGAGGGTCCTTGGTGGTACAACCACCCCGGGACTTCCTTGCAGGTAGCTCGGCCCAACCAACCTCAAACCTATTGAGATCCACACGCTTTAGGAGCCAGCCTCCAGATCCAATCTCAGCCATCCATCGCCGCCATCAGCAGATCAACGGAAGGTAACATCTTGACGTGATCCGATGCACGTCAACAACTAACCTTTATGAATCTAAACCTAGATCTTTTTAAAATGAATAACAAAATCGTACAAACACAATAATAACACAAGAAGATATTTGGAGGAAAAGGGGAGAACTTTATTAGAATTTTAAGAAAAAAAGAAAACCTTATGGAAGATTATAATTAACGCTCTCCTTATGATGTACAACGAGATCTTCCTCTCTCTGGCTCTCCTTATAAGTTCTCCTTAATTGATCGTCTTGATCTCTTATGGAGTCGTCGCCTGCTTTTAAAACTTTATGATTAACTCTCTTTTTAAACTTTAACTATAAGATCCAATGTATAGCCCATACAATTTGAGTTACAATAAGATTCCAAAATTTTCAAAACTGCCATCAGAATCTGTATTTTCGAGATAAATCTCGAATTGAAAATTCACGCTTATCTCTAAGGCAGATGTCTGAACCTTTGAGAGACAAACGTCTGCGTTTGCTCTGCTTCTTGCCAAACATCTGAAATTATGTATTCAGACGTGTGAGCCTCTATAGTGCGTCTGGCCAGAGCGATGGCAGACGTCTGAGCTCATTGTACAGATGTCTGCGTCTCCTCTGGAAAATCCGGATTTTATTGTGAGACGTCTGAAGCTCATTGTTTCAGACATCCGGCCCTTCTCTGTATTTGAGCGTAGTCTTAATATATAAGACATCCTTCACAACAATAACCCTGCGAAAATGTTTTTAAATTACCGTCCATTTTTCTTGCATACTCCAACAGGGCTTTCAATATAAAATCCCATATTCTTGTGGTTTGATAACATCTCACCATATTAGCCTAAATCTTTTACCCATGAATGCGATTTCTACGTAATTCTGATCTATTTGCTAATGCTCTGGAGTACATCGTATGAAGAGGCTAAAAATAAATTAATTAGCTAAAAAAAGTGCATATGCGTCCTTAGAATATAGAAATAGTTACCTCGGAGTTTTAAAACTAAGACAATTACTTTATAATGATATATCAAAGTCCAGCTGATGGTGCTCATAAAAGGAAATTCCTCAGATCACGACACGCGGCAGATGACGGGTCACCCATATAAGCCCACTAGATTCCTGAGAGCTACGGAACTGAAACAAATATGATGCATTGGGGACATTCCTCGGCGCCCCGCCTCCAAATTTGCACCCGGCCTTTTAAAGGACCTCCCCGAAGTAAGTATCCCTTTTCGGCCGACCGCCAGCCAACGGCTCGTCTCCGAGCTATCCTATAGCTGAGCTATCTCAGCCTCCTCACTCGTCTCTGAGCTATCTTATGATCGAGCTATCTCAGCCTCCCCGCTCGTCTCCGAACTGTTACAGAGCCGAGCTTCCTCAGCCTCCCCGTCTGGCCGGGGCATGGAACCTGAGCGCCCCGTAACGGCTTCGTGTATCTCGCTACGACGATATATCCACCGCTTCACGTCCCGCATCCTACACTAGCGTATCTCGTCATTAATGAGCGTATCTCTCCATTAATGGACGTATCCAGCCATCAACGTGAACGTGACGCAGAGGTGTAACGGACGGCGAGAATCTCGTATCGGCTCGCTCCAATGTGCCCCCTATATAAACCTCTCATCCAGACGACTAAGGTATCTCGAACTCATTCCAATACGCCGCTACTCTGCCTCAATATTTCTCGATACTTTTTGAGCGTCGGAGGGTTCTACGGTGGTTTCCCACCCCAGGACTTCCTTTGTAGGTAGCTCGGCGTCAACAACCCATTGAGATCCACATGCCCAACCTTCACCACCAATCTCAGCCATTCAACACCGTTAGTAACAAGATCGACGGAGGACAACATCTGAGAGAGATCCCGACTTCCATCAGTTGGCGCCATCTGTGGGAAAATCTTTTCCACCAAAAAAAGCTGATCTTCCGCCCTCGATATAATGGACAACGATCATCACCATGGAGAACTCGGCACGAGCCATCCCGTCCTCCACAACGGAAGCAGTTCTAGCTCGCCTTCCAACGTCGTCAAAGCCTTATCAGCACGGATGGACATGCTCACGGTGATGGTAGACGCACTCGTTCGTGTCCAAACAGCCACCCACGCACTCAGGAACGACAGTGTTCTCGAGGCAGCAGAAGGGTGCGTCCAAGCCCCTGGCCTCACTAGAGCCCACCTCGATGTCGCGGAACACCGGCAGGCCGATTCCGGCAGTCACAGCCCCCGTATGAGAAATGATTCCATGACTCGTTGAGCGTCAGGAAGTCCGACACCGAGGTCAAGTGATCGACTAGATCATCGCTTCAGCGCTCACCGCGCTCCTTCGCCCTCCAAAAAGAAGTCGGTCGGGTCACCTGATTTCAGGGAAGACTGACGTCCCCATACCCATTGAGGCCACGCACACGGCGCATCTCAGGGTCAACCACGAAGGGTTCCCCTCGAGGACCTGAGGAACATGATGGAGCGAATCCGAAACCGCTCCATCGGGCAGGCCCGAAGCAAGGAAAACAGGCGTTCCGATTACGAAGAATCCTCAGGGTACCATCAGCGAATCGAGGTCATCAAGAAGAAAATTGAAGACATGCGGCACACTACCCGTTCGGCCGGAGGAGTGGCAAAATACTCCGCAGATTCGCTCACGAGGCCCTTCACGGAGCAGTTACTAGGTGAGCAGGTCTCGTCTCGGAACAAACTGCCCAAGGTGGACCTCTTCAATGGGAAGTCTGATCTGAAAGACCACTTGGATGCGTTTAAAACATGCATGAGCTTCCAAGATAACTCAGACGCATCTCGGTGCCGAGCCTTCCCCACCACCCTCATCCGGGCCGGCCGAGATTGGTTCCGCGGCCTTACGCCATGCTCGATCTCGACCTTTGACGAGCTGGCGACTCAGTTCCTCGGTTACCAACGACAGAAAAGGACGGCCGACTACCTATTTACCATCAAGAGTGAAGACAGGGAATCTTTCAAGGGTTACGTCACCCACTTCTATAATGCTCTTCTGGAAGTCCCTGAGCACCACGACGAAACGGTTATCACCGTCTTGAGGGCGGGTCTTTGGCACAAGGAGTGGCTCCGCTCTTTCGCATTAGTGCACTATAAGACCGTGGCTGAAGTAAAAGTCTGGACCGAGCAGGAAATCCAACCCGAATCAGAAGTAAACGCCAACTTACCACGCGGCCACCGGATGGACCGAAAGAAACAGGACAGGGAAGAGAAGAAAAAAGTCGATCGTCCGAAATTTTAATCTCTGAGGTTTCATGAGTACACTCCCGTGAACGTCTCTCAGGTCCAGCTAGTGGAGGAGGCTAAGGGCAAAAGATTTTTCAAACTCTTGCTAGTGACTCAAAAGCCGGGCAAGCGACTCCGCAGCCCGTACCGCGCCTTCCATCGATCACAGGGGCACCCGACCGAGAACTGCAAATAACTCCGTGACTATATCGAAAATCTGATCCGGTCCGGTCACCTGGCAAAGTACCTATGAGACAAACGACACGAAGATCAGGAGCAAGCGAACCACCTCCTCGTGGAGAGTTGATGGTCGGACAGATCATGGTTGTCTCTGTTGGCTCGACTCCGAGCAACGAGGACACCCACCGTCTCCGGCCGGTCATGACCTTAAGTGATCCCCCTACAAGTAGTGCAAGAAGGGCTATCCAACCACCTTCACCGACGAGGACCTTCACGGCATATCACTCTCATCCAATGATCCCCTTATGATAGTAGCCCGGGTAAACCGATATGAAGTCTAGAGAATTTAGTTGATTCGGGGAGCTCGGCGGATATCCTGTTTTACGACTGTTTCCAACGTATGGGATTAAGCCTGTCCGACCTCCAACCGACCTTCCACGTCCTCTCCGGGTTTACAAACCAATCCGTCGTGGCCGAAGGATCGATCACCCTCCCTCTCAACATTTGGGAAACAAAAAGAATGAGAACCATCTTGGTGAATTTCCTCATTGCCATGATTCCTTCATCCTATAATATCCTCTTGGGTCATCCCACCCTAAACGTCCTCCAGGCACAGATCTCAACCTATCACCTCGCGCTCAAGTTCCCTCTGGACAATGGGCGGATAGGCCGGGCCTACGGAGACCAGCGAACCGCCAGGGACTGTCTCGCCTCGACGTTCCCTGAGGACAAAGAAGTTGACAATTTTGAAGATGTGTACGATCCTCAGAAATCTCTAAATATGCGCGACGACAAAAACGAGATTTGCGGTTTCCCGGTAGAGGCTTTGTTAGAAGTTCCTATCAAGGAGGGAGACGACAGCCGAACTGTCCAAATCGGCTCACTCTTGACCGATGATGCTCGGAATAGCTTGATCCAGTTCCTTCGGAGCAACTCTGATGTGTTGGCTTGGACTCCTACGGACATGCCCGGGATCGACCCCAAGGTGATCTCCCACAAGCTCGGGGTCGACTCGAAAGCCAGGCCGGTCTGACAAAAGAAAAGAAATTTCAATCTTGTAAAACAGAAAGCAATAGAGGAGGAGGTAGACCGACTACTCGCGGCCGCCTTCATCAAAAATCTGGACTACTCGGCTTGGCTAACAAATATAGTCATGGTCAAGAAGGCAAATGGGAAATGGCGCATGTTCGTCGATTTCACAAATCTAAACAAGACCTGCCCCAAAGACAACTACTCACTCTCTCGGATAGATTAGTTAGTTGATAGCTCGGCCGGTCATGAGCTGCTGAGCTTCATAGATGCCTTCTCCGGTTATAATCAAATTCGGATGAATCTGCCGACGAAGAGCTTACCGCATTCACCACCGATTGAGAAGTCTACTGCTACAAGGTAATGCCTTTCGGCCTAAAAAACGCAGGGACAACATACCAGCGGTTAGTCAAAAAGCTGTTCAATCCATAAATTGGGAGAAATATAGAAGTTTACATCGATGACATGTGATTAGTCTAAAAGATTGCACATTTGCATGAACATTTTCCCTACTATTATTAATAAATAAAAGGTGTTAATTGTAAATAAAGAACATGTGCGGGTTTATTTGTAAAAACATTATTATCATATATTTCTTCATTTTAATTAATATAATAAGGAAAAATATATGCATATAATATTTAAATAAAATATTAGTAATTAAAATATGCTTATCATATCAAATATTTCTAATCAATATTCTTAAGATATTATATCATATAAATGGTTAGGACAATATCTCAAAAATACCAAATGCTACTAACACTTTGATTTGAGATATTGTGCAGATATTAGCTCAGGTCTAAGGTCCAAGTTAGAGATCCAAGTCAAATCGGGATATCGAAACCGAATCTGCTAAATTTTAGAAGCAAATCGAGGAATCTAGCAACGGCAGAGACTCAGAGCAATATTTTCAGAATCTATATATCAAAAGGATCTCCAAATGTCAACATAGGAAGCCAGAAAAAAATCCCAAGTCATGATCCCACCAAAGCGCGGCGGAAGGGTGGCCAAACGTGGCATTATGCGGCGGTTCAGCGGTCAAATCTAAGCCGTTGGATGTGGGATTTTAGGATCATGATCTTAACTGCATCTATTCCTATATGGAATCTAGGGTTTCTGGTTTCAAGGACTATATAAGGGACCGAGAGCTGTACATTGAAAATTATCACCGAAGAGATCAAGAGATTCACATATCCGAGTGATCATCATTTATTCATCTACCTCCAACAAGAGAGAGATGTAGATCAAACTAGGGTCTTGTAATTTACTTTCTAAGGAGAACTATAAATGCAATAGTTCATTAATAAAGGTAGTTTTTATTTTAATTCTCTTTGCATTTATTTTCTGCACTTACTTTTCTGCATCTTCATTATGCTTTCATTCACCTTCACCCTCTCTTATAAGTTAACCATGAGCGAGTAATTCCTATCTTGCTAGGGTTTGTAGGATAGGGTAGGATAATGGATAAGAAAACCTTTTCACTTCTTTTATACATTTTAAACTTTATAAACTTTAGCAAAATAAATGTTAATCTCCTTATCGGGCGCGCTGCCAATTTATTGATAGGCTCGACCACGATTTGAGATCGTTTTAACACTTGTTTTGTTAAGGGCTAGACATGAATAGAGATCAATGTAAGGACAAAGGTTAGTAGTGGGGAAACCCTAGTTTCCTCCAAGAACCCTAATCTACATTCACCACTATCGCTCTAGTTTTAAACTATTAAAAGATAAAAGAGTCATTTTTAATTATTTATCCATTAACTACTGAGTCCTATGAACCCTACAAGCCTTTTTATTATAAATTTTATATCCGTTTTAAAATATAACGACAAACAATCATCCATCTTTCATCAACTCGTCCAAAGCAAGAAAAGAGTTCACGTTTCCCTACGGAAGACCCGTACTCATCGCAGTTAGCTACCAGCGACACTGTCTTGATTGCGGTTATTTACAAAAACACTTCTTTTGCACACGAATCAATCAACATGCTCGTGAAACCTACATTGTCAGCCGAACATACCATAGACCTCGGCGAGATATTCGATGTCCTGCGAAATTACAAAATGAAACTAAATCCAGCCAAGTGTGTGTTCGGTGTCACGGGCGAATAATTTCTTGGATTCATGATCACCCACCGAGAAATCGAAGCAAACCTGGAGAAGATTAGAGCCATTATTGACATGGCAATGCCTAAGAGCAATATTGATATCATACGACTCACGGGCAGGGTGGCCACTTTGAGTCGCTTCATGTCCAAATCCGGAGAAAAGTACATGCCTTTCTTTAAAATCTTAAGGAAAATCTCCGGGTTCGAGTGGTCCGAGGGGTGTCAAGTCGCTTTCGAACAGCTCAAGACACATCTGGCAACCCCCCCTCTTCTTACCAGACCGGCCGAGGGGGACGAGCTGTTGCTGTATCTGGCCGTCTCTGACCAGGCTGCTGGCTCCGTACTCATCAGAGAATCCGAAGGAATATAAAGACCATTTTACTACGTCAGCCATGTTTTCAAAGAAATAGAGCTAGATACCCGGCCATAGAAAAGATAGTCCTGACGCTCTTTGTCACCTTCAGGAAGTTCTGGCACTATTTTCAGGCTCACACGATCATTGTTCTCACCGAACGACCCTTGGGGAATATCCTCGGCTCCCCCGAGTCGTCGGGCCGCTTAAAGAAATGGAGATAGGAGTTGTCCCAATTGTACTGACCAAGGCAAGCTATCAAAGCACAGACCCTAGCCGATTTCATTATCGAATGCACCATTCCTAATAAAGAAGGAGTGCCGGCGCGAGGACCTGACCCACGACTCTCAGTCGAGGAGACGCTCGTCCCGATTCCAGACTGGGTACTATATGTGGACGACTCCTCCACACAAGATAGGAGTGGGGCTAGGTTGGTCATACGTGGTCCAAATGAAGCATAGATGGAGTAATCTCTGAGGCTTGGGTTCAAGGCGCCGAATTTCCCGAAAAGCTAATTATAGGTTCTTATTGTAATCGCAAGCACGCGATTGTGATGATTAAAAGAGGACCTATACGGTTAGAACAGTCTTACTCAAAATGATAGTATGCTATCTGGTTTGTCTCTATCATCATCTACATGTATTATGTGGTATTACAGATCACTATTACATGTTGATAGAGCCCATAGAATTCTTGCTTGACTACCAGCATTATGATGACGATCATATACGTGGAAGCCGGGTGGTCTATAAGCACATCCTTAAATGTCCCCAGTCGACGGAGTATTGAGACTGGGCATCGATACTCCGGAGTAGACTAGTGTATACTTTTCGAGACCCCGACAAGGGGCGGTGGCCGGTCTCACAAGCCATCGGCATCAGTTAGTCACCTAAGATAGTATATAGATGCTCATTGGGTTATGAGTTACACTGGACGGACTCGCCGGGAACATGCTAAATGGTATTATACCTATTGTCAGATAGCAGTTCTCAGGTGACATAAGTACAGGTTAGTCTGTCGACCTGAGATCGTCATTTGTAGCTAGTTTTAGGTTTATGGTTTCGATTCTAGGACGGGTTTTTTAGCGCCAAAATTTTTAAACACCATTTTTTGTTCCGCACCAGCCACGGTAAATGGCCAGGGCGCTAGCAAACCCCAACATGGTATCAGAGCCATCCCATAAACCTTTACTAGCTAGTTTACACAAGGTTAAAATATCGATCGACGAAATTTTCTGAATCACAATTCCATTTTGACATGCCCGCTGTCGATTTTGAAAATTGTTTAAAAAATATTTTAGATTGCCTTAAAAATACGTGCATGCATTTTTAGAGCGCCTTAAGAAATTTGGGCACGTGACCCAACTATATGGCCGCGGAACCGCTGTAAACATGCCTATTGGTGGCGGTTCTGTGGTCGGTTTGTGACCATTGTGCACCAAATTTCTTCTAGCACTCTATTATATAGAAATGTGATTTTTGGATGTATGTTTTTGGCTCAGATTTGTTTGAGTGCTAGTTTACATTTGGGACCAATATGGAAAAGTTTTGGTCGATCGAAATTTTGAATACGTGTTTATCAGTGCATATGTTAATATCTGCGACCGTGAATATTATTGAGCGGTACAACCCGACTAGTTGCTATATATTCAATTAGACGGGTTTGCGAACATGATATTCACGTTGATGTTATGTGTTGTGCTGATATTGTGGATGAGTTGTTGTGGTGGATAGCCTATAGTGCAATGGTAGTAGTACAGTTCAGATTCATTTGTATATTCATTATGGCGGGGCGAGCGTCAGTCATGCGGACAGCCGTTTCTGCCTGATTGTATATTCTTTTATTGGGGTACGACCGGGTTGAGGTCGATGTCACCATTGTGTATATACTTTTCTTTTCTATACTAGGATTACCCTACATTGGAGTGCTCGAGTAGTCGGGTTCTAGAGGGCAACGGCCCGCATCTCATGGCGTTGAGACGGAGGGGGCCTTACTCTAGAATTGGCGGGCTATTCGCCGCACTCGTAGGGGTATAGAATGACCCACGGAGGGGTGCTCAAGTTACCGGATTCCGTGAAGTGTTGGGTGGCCCATTCACTTAGTTGATTGGGGTTGTCTCACTTCTGAGATTGGCGGGTAACTTGCCGCACTCATAGGGGTCTTAGTTATACATTGCACAGGCTATCCACACAACCGGAGAACGTCAGGTTTCATTTGCGGCTCGAATGAAACCCGGGGCTCCTAGATTATCCGTTATTCTGTGTTGCTTATCGCTTTTCTGTGATGTTGCTTATATCATGTCTGTGACGAATGTTATATATATATATATATATTTATATAAACTAGTAGATGTTGTATATGTTTTGCATCTACGCTAGTCCAGACCCTACTCTGTCATTAGTTAAGTAACCTAACGGTGCATGATGGGGCACCGTGGCGAATGCGGATGGCATATACGTACATTGTATTTTCGTTCTTTTCTGGTGTGATATGGATTAATTGATGGGACTGCGTTAATTTTGATTAATACAAGGAAAAATAAACCTAAATGATGTTGTTGGAACCAATTTTTGAAAAACTGTTATTATAGACGTTTCTTTTTATTTTGCACAACGATATTCGGTTATGAATATCCAGCACCTTATTCGACGAGGCAAGAGCCGAGATCCTTTTATAGGGAGTGACCACTTAGGCAAAAGTTTGCGTTTTTGTAATAACTTCACTATAATCGATTATTTTGCTTTGCATCGTGGTATTCAGTTAGGAATATTATGCACCTCACTCGATGAGGAAAGAGCCAAGATCCCTTCACAGGGAGTGACCTCTTCAGCAAAAGTTTACCCCACTATATATTTGTAAAACCATTCGGGTTTCTTCAATGATATCAAGTTCATTACGTTAAAGGTTTTTCGCCAAAAACCAGTCGTAGCCCTCTGTCATTTCTTACAAATACTACTTCGTATTTGTGCTACGTTTGTTGACTATCTCAAGGTGTAGTGTGCGGTAGCTAAATGGTGCTTGTCTGTAGCATGCAATGCGATTGGTTAGGACAGTCGTGCGGCCTTATTGACTGTGTCAAAGGCTCATGCGGGTAGGTTTAATACAATCAAGATAATGACGGGTTGAACTTGAATATGACCTTTTGATTTGTTGACCATGTCAAGGTCACTTGGGTTCTAGAGGCAAAAACTACATCGGAAGTTTCAAATATAAAGGAAACTTGCCAGGCATGTGCATACTTTCTGGAGTGTGGTGACTTGAGTGGCTTCCATCAAGTTATCATGTGATGATAGTTGGGTCTCGATTCCCACTGATGAGTAGGTGTTACTCCTCGGATGATTTTCAGATGATCTCGACTAATTCTCCTTTTAGGGTTTGAAGAATAATTCGAGGAAACTGTGGGAGCCATCCTGATTAGATAAACCGATTAACCAATCTAATCTAGGTTAGAGTGCACGCTGAGTGTTTCTTTTCTCTCTCTTTGGCAGCGACCATGACCTGACCCTAAACTAAAACTCATGAACTAAGTTAACCGAACCTTCTTAAAACACTTTGGCTTTTGGATTGTCATTTAGTCGCATGTATCCCTGCCGCTCATATTTTCCCTTTGCATTTCTCCAGAACACTCCATATCACTACGAAGATCCGTATTGCTTGGATATGCCATCGTATAGTTACATACGAACTCGAAGGAACTTGTTTCAGTTCGAGAATGGTTTCCGGTTCTGGAGAAATTGAATAGGATTATTTGGTTGTCTTTTCTCTTTACCTTCTCTCAGGTTGCGAGATCTTCTAGTATTAGGAGAGTACACCTATTACGCTTATTGGATAGTCTTCTTCCAAACCTTAGGCAGGTGTCGAAAGGTAGGGAAGGAAGAAAACCAATTAGCCTAAGTGTGGTGTACATGAGGTAAAAAATAAAGACATATAAAGGGATTAGAGTGAGGGCAAAAGAAATTGCGACTGTATCATTCACAACGAAGCCGCATATATCCCTGCCACTCCTACTTCCCCTTTGCATTTCTCCAGAACACTCCGTATCACTACGAAAATCCATATTGCTTGGATATGCCATTGTATAGTTACATACGAACTCGAAGGAACTTGTTTCAGTTCGAGAATGGTTTCCGGTTTGGGAGAAATTGAATAGGATTATTCGGTTGTCTTTTCTCTTTACCTTCTCTCAGGTTGCAAGGGCTCCTGGTATTAGGAGAGTACACCTATTACGTTTATTGGATAGTCTTCTTCCAAACCTTAGGCTGGTGCCGAAAGGTAGGGAAGGAAGAAAACCAATTAGCCTAAGTGTGGTATACAGAAGGTAAGAAGTAAAGACATATGAAGGGATTGGAGTGAGGACAAGAAAATATACGGTTACTGTCATGAATCTGGATATTGGAAGAGGCATTACGAGGAATACCCGGCTACCCCTTTGAAATATTTTCATGTTTCAGTTTTACAGTGCGGTGTTAATTGAAAACTGTTTTCCCAATTAGATTCTGACTCCAGGGTATGTATTTACCAGACTTGATTCTCACATCTGTATGGCGTTACAGATGCTGAGTGGGAGTAGAATATTGAGAATTGGGTGATTAGATCTTCAATATATCAGAATTCTTTGTAATTGGTGATATTTGAGGAAATCGCCTGGATTTTTCCTAACGACAAATATTTGGTTTTGAATATTCGTTGTTATACACCAATTTCAAACTGATATATCTGTACGTTTATTTTATAAAGTGAGATATAACTTTTTGAAATTATGTTTATGACATTTACCTATATCAGTTGATAGTTAGGTAAGGTGCATTTAACAGCAGTGTAATTCTTCTTAATCATAGCACAGTTTTCAACCTACGACGTACAGGGTTTGAGTTATTAAACTCAGAGGACTTATACAAAGTATTGTATGTTGTCCGATGTCCGTTAGGACAAAGGAGTTGGTACTCGTACTATATTCCGTTTACTTATGACTTCTCTGGTTTTAGACAAGTATTTCGTTGAAATATAAGATCTAAATTTTGAGAAGTTATAGATATAAGAATAAAGTGGAGAACCATATGTTGCAAGTATCAGGATTCTTCGAGGTGATCGAAGATGTAGATACTTATGCTAGGTATTCCGTTGTAAGTAATATACTTGAGAACTTGCTTCTCTCTCAGGTTACTCATCCGTGAGTACGCTTCTTGATGAGTAATGCTGCTTGGCCTTCTTCCATTTAGTCGATATGCACTAGAAATGGCTGCATGTATTTTGAATCTGGTTCCAATTAAATTAGTGCCTTTGTTTCTATATTGGATATATAATGGATTCATATCTTAACGATGTTAAGGTATATGACGTAGTCCGGATTATGCTTAAAACCAGAATCTGGATAAACTCTAGGCACGTTTTAGTAATGGCAGTTTGTGGGTTTTCCTGGGCTTTGAAGAGGGTTAACATTTGGAAGATCAATAGTTATATTGTTCTTGACTCGCCACCCGTTTTAGTAAAATGAATTCTTTTCAGAAAACATTAGTGGGAGTATGGTAGAACTGGAAGTGATCCAGAAGCACAAACAGTTACTGAAAATTTAATAGAACCTGAGAATTCAATTGGTTTCGACGATCCATTAGCTACTTCGCAGATTTGGTGGGTAACTTCAGCCACCCGAGAGGTATTTCGGTCTCCTCAAAGACGGTGACATGGAGGTTTTGATGACCCAAGCTTGCCACTACTGCTGTCCTAGACTATGAGATCTGGTAGATGGATGACTATAATGTCGTTCTAAATTAGCTTTAGAAATGCACATGTATATGACTCTGCCAGAGGGTTGTTGTAGTCAGTTGGAGCAGCGGAAGTATAGTGGGCAAGTAGCTTCTGTCTATTTATAGACTAAAGCAAATATAGCAGAGATAGATCATTTATTTTTGATGTGACAGTCATAGAGTTTGACTGCATTAGAATAACAGATGGACTTGGCAAGAAGGTAGTAGGGAGTGATGTCCTGGTATTTAGATGACATGCTCTTGATAGGAAGTGATCTTCCTATACTACGATCGGTTATACTGTGGTACTTACAAAGTGTTTCTCCACATAGGATCTGGATAAAATATCAGGGATTCTGGTCACTAGATCTATGGTTTTAGATCTAGATTTGGGAAGTGTCCTAATTTGGGTACTTTGACACTATTCTAAAGTGTTTTAGAATGGACGACTCCAGGCGTGGTGGTGTACCCGCAGGTGATGGAGTCACCCTCTCTAAAGAGATGTCTTCTAGACTGATGAGGAGAGAGATTTGCATGATTGGCATATCACTTGCTTAGGCAATTGAGTTAATCATGAAATGTCAAGTACCACACCAGATATTGCTTTTGCACTAGATGCAATAAGCATATATATTAATCCAATCCTAGAGAAACATTGGGAAGCAGTTATGAACATAAGTGGATGTTCTTGGTATATGGTAATGGCAGCCTCCTTCACGGGGCGGTTATCATTTCAGGCTTCTAAGGTGACCTGGATGACAGAGTGACTGTCAGAGTTAAAGTTTACCCTCTTCTGAAGGATAATATGTTGGACAGGGGGTCCAAGCGGATACTGAGGAAGGCATGGCACATGATACTGATTAAATTCAGTGGAAGATACGGTCTAAGAAGTTTGTTGGATTTGGAGTTTATTTGTGAACTAGGTCCCATCAGATATCCAGACAAATTCTAAGACATGTATCGCTCATTTCGAGAGATGGTCTTTCTCCGCGAAGTTAAGCTACAGAGAGATAAAGATAGAAACACTGGAGCGGATCCACTCACTGAGGCTATTTCTCGAACGCGATAGTTTCGTAAACGGGTTTTACGAGACTGATTAGTAGAGAAGTTGGGTATTCGGTATCACACGGGCTGTGAGTATGCGACACGGCAATAATTAGCCTTAAGTGCAAGTGGGAGATTGTTGGCTATAGTGCCCTCAAGTCAATTATTGAATCACAGGCACGCGGTTGTGATGATTGAGGGAGGACCTATACCGGTAGAACCGTCTTACTCAAGATGATAGTATGTAATCTGGTTTGTCTTTATCATCATGTACAGCATTAGGTGGCATTACAGATTACTATTACATGTTGATAGAGCCCATAGGATTCTTGCTTGACTACCAGCATTATGATGGCGATCATATACGTGGGAGCTGAGTGGTCTATAACAACATCCTTAAATGTCCCTAGTCGTGGGATTATCGAGACTGTGTATCGATACTCAGGAGTAGACTAGTGTATACTTATCGAGACCCCGACGAGGGGCGGTGGCCGGTCTCACAAGCCATTGGTGTCAGTTAGTCACCTAAGATAGTATATAGGTGCTCATTGGGTTATGAGTTACACTGGACTCGCCGGGAACATGCTAGATGGTATTATACCTATTGTCAGATAGCAATTCTCAGGTGATATGAGTACAGGTTAGTCTATCGACCTGAGATTGTCATTTGTCTCATGTGAGTTCTTATTTTGCTTTGATTACTACCCTACCAGGCTCAAATGAGTCGTGCAAACAAATTTTAGTTGGGTACAGTCCCGAGCCATATGGAGGCAATGAGCGGATCGTCGGGGATTCGTCTTTCCCGGTATTGGGGGTTGATGTTGCGCTGTGCACGGGTGGCCATCACCAGAAATCCTTGGTCAAGGTAGACGAGAATTACTGATTTGGATTAATAGTTTCTCAGTGGGTGATGGGCTTCATATCGACACGACATATCGCGTTATTAGGGGTATGATTTTATCCACCCCGTAGACCCGATATGAGATATTCTTAGACGAACAAACCGGACTGTACGAAGATTGTCACAGACAGGCTCAGTAGGGGTTCGGACGAGTTCGCTCGCCGGTCTTCCTTTCGATCAATACCTGGGTAGCCGTTACGTACAGCTAGTGCCGCTGACGTGCTTATGGTTAAACCCACTGCTAGCGTATTGACGAGTCTTTAGAGTCCCACATAGAGGGTTTCCCTGGTTCAGATGAAATGATGTAGTAGCAGTATTTTGATACTGCAGAGTTCCGATCGAATGATTGTACTAGTTATCCGGACATTTGATCGGACGGTTGATAATACTAGCCGGCTCAGGATTGGGTCGGATTATTAAATCAGGCATTGATTTAATAATTTACGTATATGTATTTCGATATGTATATTCTAGTATTATGTTCTTTGTGTTATTCTATCTCTTTGGGTATTCGTATTTTCGTACGAATATATGTATGTATATACAGTTGAGTGTAATCCGTATTTACACGGAAAACATTTTAAAAGGTGGACACCTCATTTTGGATTATCCATTTATTTATTTAATAGAAATGAGGTGTAAAGGTGATGAAGAGAGATTGGTGAGAACCATGCTGGAATAGTGTTGACAAATGAATTGTTAATTCATTTGTGCAAACTATTCAAGTATGGTTGATTTTTCTCACTCTCACCATTTTGCTTGCTCTCTTCACTACCTTTCTTGAGCTCCTCCTCCTTCATTTTCATCTTCTACCCTACCATCTCATGTGTTGAGAAACAAGGGTAGAAGAGAGGTAGATAAACATTTAGAGCCACTCACTACATCCCTAGACACTATAGATTAGCAACCTAGAGTCCCTAGTTGCTTCACTAGATTCCTAGTGTGGAGCTAGAGCCATGAGCTACATCTCTCGGGTAGATCATCTTCGACGGAGGAAGACCGACGGCCAAGCTCAATCGAGGACACCTCAAAGAGCCAAAGAAGAGGTAGAAGACCGAATGACACGAATCATTCGGTATAACACTACTATCTTTTATAGCTAGTTTTAGGTTTATGGTTTCGATTCTAGGATGAGTTTTTTAGCGCCAAAATTTTTAAACACCATTTTTTGTTCTGCACCGGCCACGTTAGATAGCCAGGGCGCTAGCAAACCCCAATACGAACAACGCCGCAAAATACGAAGCCTTATTGGCTGGGCTACGAATTGCCTCCTGGGTAAAGCTAAAGACAATTAAGATCCGCAGTCACTCTGCGCTGGTCGACGGTCAGGTCACCGGACGTTTCGAAGCCCGGAAGCCCCTGATGATGAGATACCTAGCGGAGGTAAAAAAACTTCGGAGAAATTTCGACTAGGCCTAAGTAGAACAGATTCTCAGGAGCATGAACGCCGAGGCTGGCGTGCTAAGCAAACTCGCATCTTCTTATTCGGCTAATCACAAGAGAAACATTCTCTTCGAAGTCCTGCCACGACCCAGCATCGAAGATAGAGAGGTGATACACCGGATCTATACTGCTCAGGGGGATATCCCAGATTGGAGAAATCTCATAGTGGAGTTCCTCAAGGACAGAGTACTTCCCGAGGACCGAATTAAGACACACCGGCTCCACATAAAAGCTCGTCACTTCGTATAGATCAAGGGAAACCTATACAAAAAGTTGTACACCCAACCTCGACTCCGATATGTTGATCCCAACGAAGCAGATTACGTTCTCCGAGAAATGTATGAAGGAGTCGGAGGAGCACATCAAGGGGAATGCGGTCTAGTTCAAAAGACACTATTGCAGGGGTATTACTGGCCGACTATCCACCATGACGCGGGAAAGCTTGTAAGGAGGTGCAAAATCTGCCAATCTTTGGCTGCATTCCACGGCTACCCGCTACCGAGTTGATGCCACTATGTTCCTCTTGGCCATTCGTGCGGTGGGGGATGGACATGGTCGGCCAACTCCCCATCGGCACGGGTGGACACAAATACTTCCTTATCGCCGTAGACTACTTTACGAAGTGGGTTGAAGCCACGCCGATCAGGAAACCGGATGCCACCTCTAAGGTGAAGTTCCTACAGAATAATATAATTACCCGATTTGGAATCCCGAAGTGCATCATCACTAACCACGGAACCAATTTTGAAAATGACATAGTCAGATAATTCTACAGCGACTATCACATATTGATGAAGTTCTCCGCAGTCGCGCATCCCCAATGCAACGGGTAAGCCGAGGTAGCAAACCGAGGTGTCATCTGGGGCCTCAGAGCCTTACTGGAAGAAAGACAGGGCGGCTGGGTCGAGAAACTACCACGACTGTTATGGGCATTGCGAACATCAAGAAAAACACGCACGGGGGAAACCCAGTTTAGCCTCTGTTACGGCACCGAGGCAATAGTCCCCGCAGAAATCGGTCTTCCCGGCTATCGAGTCGAACACTTCGACGATGAGGCCAATGTTTTAGCACTTCGAAGCAACCTAGATATCTTATTGGAAAAGATAGATCGCACAAATAAGGATGGCCACATATCAGCAACAGACCACCCGATATTACAACGCCCGGGTTAAATATCGAGATTTCAAGGCAGGAGACTTAGTCCCACATCAAAACGAGTTCGAAGACCAAGAGAAGCTGCACAAGTTCTCTCCGAAGTGGGACGGTCCCTTCCTCATAACCGAGACATTGCCTGGCGGAGCCTACCGCCTCCAGGATTCCTAGGGACATAACTTTCCATGGACATATAACGCCGAAAAGCTTAAATTGTACAGATAAATTTCTACTCTGTCGAATAATGAGATTCCTCTATTTATGTCAACTAAAGTTATTTTAGTTTCCAAACTAAGCCCTCACGCGAGTAGATTCCTTCTTGGTTCCGAGGCAGGCAGATAGTCTCCTATTTGCCGTGCTCATCCTCAGGGGGTACCTTCCTGCCCAACAACGCTGTAGATCCAAAGCCCTCGTCATGAGGCAGACGAGTAGTTTCCTGCTCGGCCCATCCGCAGCGGGTAGCTTCTTACCCAACGACACTGTGGATCCAAATCCCTCGTCATGAGGTGGCCGAGCATCTTCCTGCAGAAGTCGTCCTGCTGCACCTGTATCCCGGCCGTGGGTGACCGGGAAACCACTCTCTTTTACCTTTTGAGCGGAGACTCAGCAGAGGACGGAACTTCCATCTTGGCCTGGGGAGCCGGATCCCGGGCATGCTTCTGCCCTCCGCTACGACGTTCCTCCAGGACGGAAGGGGTCGCAGAGACCTTGGCGGAAGGGGCTTGCCGGGGGAACACATCCGGTACGGGTCTGGATGAGCTAGCACTGCCGCCCTTCCTCCCCTGCGCCTTGCCAGCCATGGAAGCCGTGATTTTCGAACGATTCATTGGCTCTGCGGAAGAAAACAGAAGAAAAAGGTCAGCAACAGGAATGACAATATCATGCCAAGCCTAAATTAGTCGGTGAAGTCCTAACTTACCCCCGAAGCGCGCGGGGCTGAGTCCTGATTGGTTCAAAAAGTGAGTCTTTGTATGTTCTAATTACCACAATCAATAATGGTGTCGCAATAGCTAGCCGTTAGTGAGTACGGGCCGTCCACTGGGTAATGGTGAACTACTTTTCTTGTTTTAGACGAGTTAATAGAAGAAAGGTGGGATTTTTATCGTTTTATATTAGAAAGGTTTGAAACATTTATAAGAGAAAGGCTTCTAGGGTTTATAGCATTTAGTAGTTCATGGATGGAGTTTTAAAAATAATTCTTTTAATCTTTTAATTATTTAATAGTAGAGAAATAGCGATGAATGTGGATTAGGGTTCTTGGAGGGAATCAGGGTTTCCCTCTACTGACTCTTGTCCTTCCATTGATCCCTATTTATCTCAAGCCCTCAACAAAGCGAGTATTAACGAATCTCAAATCGTGGTCGTGACTATCATGAATTGATAGCACGCCCGATAAGAAATTTAAGATTCATTTTGCTAAACTTTATAAAAATTAAAACTAAAAAGAAATTGATGGATTTTGTTCATTCATTATACTACTCTATCCTACAAAGCCTAACAAGGAAGAATTTACTCGCTCATTGGGATAAACGAAGTAAACGGGAAAAGATAGAAGATTAATGAATCCATAAGCAATAACAAAATTAAAATTGCGGAAAGTAAATGCAGAAATTAAAATGCGGAAAGTAATGAGACAAGGTTGAATAAAAACTACATTTTATTGAATAAACTATTGCATTATAGAACTTGATTGCTGAAATTAAACTACAAGAACTAAAAACCCTAATTTCTCGATAGATTTAGATTGCTTGATCGGTAGATCGGTCGATAGATTGCTCTCAGTTCTTTTATAGGCTCTGGAACTTGAAAGCCTAAACATCATATTGAAATCTGTGCAAAGACGATCAAGCCCCTGATTTTTCACATCCTACGGCCACAGATTGACCGCGCTTCCGCCGCCCAATACCTCTATCGGCCGCGGATCCGCCGCCCTCTGGTAGAGTTGAGTCTCCAGATTTCTCGTGCCTCCTCTCTCGATATTTCGAGATCCTTCTGATAAAAATATTCTGAAAATATTGCTTTTTCTCTACCGTTTTGAAATTCTTCAATTTGCTTCTAACATTCGGCAGATTTGGTTTGGTAATTCGATTTGATATAGATCTCGTACTTGTATTTCAGATCTGAACTGATCTATTATAATACCTGCACAATATCTCAAATCAAAATGTTAGTAGCATTTGTTTTATTTGAGATAATATTCCAACCAATTAATTGATATGATATCTTAATAATATTGATTATGAATATTTGATATGATATGCATAATTTAATAATAAATAATCTTATGTATTTTTTATTTAAATATGATATGCATATATTCCCCAATTATATTAATTATAAATTAAGAAACATATGACAATAATCCTTTTACAAATAAACCACATATGTTCTTAATTTACAATTAACACCTTTTAGTAATTAATAATAGTAGGGAAAATGACCGTACAAATGTGCAATAAATTTGACCGATCAAATACCCCCAAACTTATCTTTGATCGTCCCGAGCAAACTATTTATTTTAAAAAGAAAAAGAAAAACCTAGCAAATTTTCGTAGGCAACACGATTGCATTTAGCTCGTGTAATAAGTTGTTAAACCTCTAGGTGTCCCTAATAGGAGGAGTATTGTCTCCTGAGGGCTTTCAACGGATTACATCCACAAAATCCCAAAAATTTAGAAAATAAAACAAAGAAAATGAAAATTACATGCAAAGATAAGAAACATATAAAAGAAAAAATTGAAAATAAGAGTTTCAAACTACACTAGCATTTTAGTCGTCATGAGCCCTATCTTAATGGTCTTGAAAATATATCAGAAAACACATCCTCCCTCAATAAAACAACGTCTTTAGTCTTCCTCCCTACCTTTCCTCCAAATATTGATCATATATCCCTACGTGTGTATAAAATTCATCGCTACACTTTGAGAATTCAATTCAAACTATCATACCCTTTGTCCGTATTCCTTAGTACTTTTTAGTCGGCGATGATTTAGATAAATTTGCTCACACATTCTTCATACGACCATCCTCACTCAATAAAATAATGTCTTTAGCTAAATTCGCTCACACATTCTTGAGGTACTAACCAACCGATTACCGAATGTGCTCACTTATTAAGCTGTAATTAGCAATATTCTCGTCTTGCAACATCTAAGGCTTAGCAGTGACTCACAAACCAGTTGGTCTAAGACACTAGGTGATAAGACACCCTCGCTATATTTTTTTTATGCTGCCTTAAGTAATTACAAAACAAGTGTTTGTTTCCTGATTTAAAATCAGGAAAGCTTACGGAGGAGGCATCACGTGCTAGCACGTGACCAGCAGTCACGTGTTGGCACGTGACATTTAAAAGCAGCGGCAGAAGCACATCAGTTCCCTGATCAAATCAACGGAAAGGCTTCAGAAAAGGTCACGTGCTCACACGTGACCAGGGGTCACGTGTTGGCACAAGACGGTTGAACAGCTGCCAGAAAACAGAGTGCAGAAAGGAAAAGAAAGCTCATTCCAGGGGGTCACGTGCCTACACGTGACCGGGTGTCACGTGCCTACATGTGACCAAGGGTCACGTGGTCACACGTGACCGGCTTTTAAAGCCTCTCTATTTAACAGAATTAAATTCTGAACGGCATTCAAATCTTTCCAAAGGAAAATGATTATTTGGAACCGATTGGATTAAAAATCTAAAGGTGATTAAATATCACTTATTTATGGAAAAATCTTGAACTTGGAAAGATTTCCCCTTAAAATCTAACCGAAATAACAAAGGAATATCTTTGGATTTAAAATCCAATGGTGAATAAAATTTACCTAATAATCCAAAGGTCCAAATGAATGATGAATGCAAATCAAATCTCTAATGAATACAAATCAAATCTCTCAATGAAAGATTCACTAAAACTAATTGATTCTGCTCTTTCTCCTATAAATAGGAGCCAAGAGATATACAGAGACACATACAGGGAGAGAGAGAGACATAGAGAGAAGAAAAAATAGAGCCTTGAGACTTTAGAGGAATTTGATCTTCTGCAAAAGAAAACCTTAGGTAAGAAAGGAGAGGCTTTTAAAAAAAGAATTTAATTCTCAAAGAGTTTAACTCTTATATTAAAAAGAAGAACTTAGTTCTCTCTTTAGTAGAGGATCTGCAGAGTGCACATCTCCCAATGAATTGAGAATTTAATTCTCATTGGGTTGAGATCCTGCCATGCAGATCCAAAGTATAGAGAGGGAATGAAAGTTTGAGAATTTAATTTTCACAGAATTATAGGAATTTAATTCCTTTGAAATAAAATTAGGGTTTAACCTTATGTTATAGGAATTCAATTCCTTCAAAATAAACAGAACCAGGGTTTAACCCTAGTTAAGAACTTAATTCTGTCAAAATAACAGGTATTTAATTCCCTTAAGAAAGAAGAAATTATGGTTTAACCCTATGATAGAATTCAGTTCTTCACATACATCAGGAATTTAATTCTTACAGAAGAAAAGCCGGGGTTTAACTCCATCTAAGAATATAATTCTTCAAAAAGAAAGTGGGAATTTAATTCCTTTAAAGTTATAACTAGGGTTTAACCCTATGAAGGATTTAATTCTTAAAAGATAAATAAACATGTAAAGAAGCAGGGTAACGTGCTACCACGTGACCCCTGAAAAATTCCACAGAGAAGGGCTTTGAGAGCGCTCTCACGTGCTACCACGTGACCCCTCTTGCCTTAGTGTTTAACACTAAAGTTGAAACCTCTATATCCAGTGTTCAACACTGATTTTCTTAGTGTTTAAACACTAATTTGGAAAACTCTATTTACAGTGTTTAACACTGACTTTCTTAGTGTTGAACACCAATTTGGAAAACCCTGTTTCCAGTGTTTAACACTGATCTGCCTTAGTGTTAAACACTAATTTGAAATCCCCACTGCCAGTGTTTAACACTGATTTATTTTAGTGTTTAACACTAATTTGAAAGCCTCTGTTGCTGGTGTTTAACACCAACTATCTTTTAGTGTTAAACACTAACCTGTCAATCTCATTCCCAGTGTTCAACACTGGTTGGCCTTTAATGTTTAACACTAGCTTCAGTCCAATTGGCTAAGTTCTAGAGGCAAAGCCTCTCCTTCAATGGACTAACAGAAAGCCAATGTTCCAAACATGATTGGACTTAGCCCAAGATGGCCATAAGTCCTCAATCCAAACTCAACTAGGCTAATGGGCTCATAACATAATTAATTGGTCTTGGTCCTAAACTGGGTCAAAGACTGTTTAATCTACCTTGGTTCCAGGGTACATCTCTTCACTCCTTTGATACTTGGCGTTGTAATTCCTCAACGTCTTCAAAGAGGTGACGGGTCCCTATGACCACACATTGATACGGACTGTGGGGTCCTTAAACTCATGGACTATGACGTCCTTAACCTTGACCGGGATGTCTTAAAACTAACATCGGACTGTGGGATCCTTAAACCCATGGACTATGACGTCCTTAACCTTGACCGGGATGTCTTAAAACTAACATCGGACTGTGGGGTCCTTAAACCCATGGACTATGACGTCCTTAACCTTGACCGGAATGTCTTAAAACTAACAACGGACTATGACGTCCTTAATCTTGATCGGGATGTCTTAAAACTAACATCGGACTGTGGAGTCCTTAAATCCACGGACTATGATGTCCTTAACCTTGACCGCAACGTCTTAAAACTAACATTGGACCGCAATGTCCTTAAACTACCTATTGACCGCAATGTCACTAAACTAAACAACAGGGCTCCTTTAATTGCTCTATTGTTGGATCTAAACGATCCCGTTAAGTTGATCTTAGTCTAAAAACCTGGCTAACGTATCCTTAACAAACGTTTAAGTTGATCTTAGTCTCAAAACGAGGCTAATGCATCCTTAAACCCAAACTCCCCAAACCCAAATCTAAGATAATACGGATTTGGACTAGTCCACGCCCTATGGGCGACGACATAACTCAGTCTCCATATACAATCCACGGGCAACTAAACACAAAATAAACACACACGATACGAAGTGACCATCTGGAGAAGGAGAAAGTGGTTACCGCGATGCAGTAGCGTAATTAACTGCAGGGGCTTGCGCCTGCAGGGAAGAGCGTCCCCACAATCAAAAACCCCTCAAGCGAGGCGGAATCTGACGAAGTCTGCTACATCGGACGCATCCGTTTAAACCTTCGATATACGGTGTCATAAATCAACTTGGTATTTCGGAGAGGTGGACGGATAGCACCAATTAGCATCTGCCCTGAATCTCAGGCGAGACGTCCCCGTCGCGCCGTCATTCGGAGGGGACCAGATTCTGGCACGCCCGGTGGGACCTTTTCCTCTTTCCACTCCACACTTCGTGTGTCGTGTTCGCGAAACAAACACGGCTCGCTAATGGTTGCCCTTGGGTTTCAAGGTACTAAGATTTGGCGTTTTGCTTATTGCAGAAAGCAAAGAGTCAATGGCTTCCACTTGTGCGAAATGCTCCAACTGCAACTGCAATCGGCGCTCCGCCTCGCCAGGAAGTATAGCCTACGGGCCCCAAGCTGCTTCGCTGTTTACAATGCCTGTGGAACAGGTCACTCAAGCCACCACAGGATTGTTTTTCGGGACCATGCTCCCGCCAATGAGCTTCACCGCTCCTGTGCCAACACCGGAAGCTCCTAAGAAGTCGGTCTTCGATCGGCTTACAGCTAATGCGGCCCCTTTCAACGGTCGTCCAACTCCAGCTCCTCGGTCTTCGCCAGACTGCGCCAAAATTCCTGTGGACCCACAATGAAGCTTGCAATCCCAGAGAAGGTTATTCCGAAGAGGATAACCATCCCTGCTCCTGAAGTCGTCAAGGCGGCTTCTCCTACCAAAGGGTCAGTCTTTACAAGATTAACGGTTCGGGCTCCCGCTACGGTTCCTGTCCCTGCTCAGTAGACTGTTTTCAACCGATTGGATACTGCTTCTCAAAGGACATCAGTATTCAACAGTTTGACACCAGCAGCAACCCCCCACCTACACAGGGGGCAAGACGAGGCTATCGCCCTCACCGAACCGATTCCATCAGCACGACACGCTCGATGTCGCTACTGGCGCCGAGCGAGGAAGGCCGGAGGCAACTCCCCTTCTGGGCTAACTCCTCCAGCCCCGACGACAGAAGTTAATGCTGCTGTTCCAACTAAGAACAGTTTTGAGATGCTGAATAAAGTGCGTAGGAATTCTCCTATCGCGGCGCTAAAGAGGTCTTCCCCTCCGCTAAAAAAGGCGGCGGAAATAAAGCCAGAACAGCCCCAATCTCCTCAATGGCTGTCTTCCAAAATCTATAAAGTCTGGCGGCAAACCCAAGACTCAGTGATTGATCGAAATTTCTCCCGCCAGCACAAGAAGCTGAAAATTCAACAGGAAGTCAGTCATCACGTTAAGCCATGAAAAGCTGTCTGGGTGCCCACCTCAACGATCCCCTCAACTTCCACTACTCATAAAGAGAGGAGGCCGGAGAAGATCCCCGGGCCGGCAATGAGAGCTGAAGGCGCTGAGCCCAGACACCCTAAGTCTGGGGGCATGATGGTCCATACTGTATATATGGCGTCGGGGAAGGAAGATAGCCGGGCGTCTACAGGGTATAGACCGTTCACACGGTCGGTGACCAAAGCTCAGGAGCAACAGCAAAAGCTCCAAGAAATGATGACCTCAATGGCCGCACTTACCGGGCCGAAAGAAAGCCCCGAAGCGCCATCCGATCAACGCCAGGAGGAAGAAACTGACGCTGAGTTCCTTCGTAGGATATTGGAGAAGAAGGATAAAGAGGCTGCTGAACAAGCAACCAATATACAACGAATGACCCTTCTGTTTCAGGACATGGTGGGTATGATGATCCAACAAGAACCCTCTACTGAAGATCCTCCAATCATTCTTGAAGATGACAGGAGAGAAACGTCAAATCCCCCACCCGCTCTGTCAACGGCTAAGGAAGAGACAATCTCTAAGGCTGACCTAGACGAATACATAGCCCAACAGATAAAAGTTCACCAGGCGGCTGAGGCAGCTGGTCAAGTTGTCAGGACAGGAAGACCATATCCGAGCTGGTATGACCAGATCAAATACCCGCCGGGCTACACAATACCAAAATTCCATGTCTATAAAGGGACAGGCAATCCCCATCAGCATGTGGCCCAGTTCAGGGCGCTTTGTGGCAACACTGGTGGCGACGATAAACTGTTGCTTCGCCAGTTCGTGGGCAGCTTATCAGAAACGGCGTTTGAATGGTATTCAGAACTCCCGAACGATTCCATCAAGACGTTCGCTGAAATGGAATTGCTATTCACTCAGCGATTCGCAAATGCCAGCGAACGCACTCCGATAACAGCATTAATTAATGCCAGGGTGAAACCAGGCGAAACGTGGGTTCAGTACGCTATACGCTGGCGAAATTTGTGGTCGAAATGCGAACAACGCATTGAGGAAGCGCCCGCGGTGGGCATGTTCGTGGGTACACTAGATCCTCATGCAACCATCTCACAGTTCATGATGTTCTTTAAACCAACCATGTTCCAGGCTCTGATCGACAAGTTGGCCCAGATGGACCAGATGGGTTACATACCGCCTCCCCCGAAGCCAGAACCTCGGAATGACAAGGGTAAAGGGAAGGCAACCTTCGATGCGAACGCACAGCAGCAACCCAGTGCTCCAAAGCTGGCGGATCAGCTGGAAGAAAGACAGCGGTATTACAACGAGAAAATGAAGCGCCCCTACTCATTCCCGCGGGATAAGACAAAGAGGCTATTTGAGCTGGCAATACGCAACAAGCTTATCAACTTGCCAAACCCGAGGCGGCCGCCGCAACCTACTGAGGTGAATAACCCCAATTATTGCCCATACCATCAAACGGTAAGCCATCCGATTGAGGATTGCTTCGTCTTCAAAGGATGGATTGAGGATCAATACCTCCAGGGAAAGTTTGCGCTGTCCGAAAAGTGGAAGGTGAACCCGCCACAGCCGCATACTCCCAAGAAAGCAGATACACCGGGGGCAACTTGTTCCTTTATTGAAGAAGCTCCATGGGAGGTCATGCTATCAGCTAAAACCAAAAGGATGCTGAGTGATCTTCATGCGTGCCCGGCGGTCGAATGGAAGAACCCGCTTGAACCTTAAATTATCGGAGGGATGCTGAAGCCGCATCCAACTACAAAGAGCGGTGGTGATGGCCTAAGTACTCATGCCCAGCCGTCAAAATCTTCAAAGAAAAAGAAGAAGAAATCCAAAAAGCCCGTGAAGCCTGGAGACAAGCGCACAGATTTGCAGAAACAGATTGACGCACTGGAGGAGTACAATCAAAAGGCGCGGACTCCCGTCATACTGCAAGAGTTCCTCGACCACATCTTTCAAGAGGAAGATGATGGAGAAAGCTCGTCGGATGAGTCCGAGGGATATGTAGCGAGTTGTCATGTGATTTCCCACTCGCCTACGGATGATGAGAAAAGTCCTGGCACTGAGAAACTGGGGGCACACCCTGAGCCAGAACTTGTATGGCCAACAGATAAAATGATCGACGCCTTCTAGACGAGATTCGTTTGAAAAGTAAAGCCGATCAGGAGCGTGAGATGGCTGCATCGGAAGGAGCGAAACGCAAGCGGCTAAACGAAAGAGTCAAAGCACTCCCGCCAGATCAAAAGACACCCGATATGGATAAAAATATATTCAAGACGAGGAAAAGGTTTGCCAAAGCCATGTCGATGGGAATGAAGCTGCCATCCTCGGAAGAAAACACGTTCGATGGGGCTGAGAGGCACCCTAATTATTGTGCATATCATCAGAAGATTTCACACCCCACTGAAGAGTGCGACGCTTTTAAGATGTGGTGGCAGGGATATGTTGCTCACCGACAACATTTTAAGCGCATGAAACGCAAAACTCGCCGAGAACAAAGAAGTACTACCGACAGGCACAAAAGAACTACCGACAACTGTTACATGGTCGACGCCGGAGGATCACAAGTTCTCACCTTTGGGAGTGACTCTGATGAAGAAATGGCTCTAGGCCCTCTCTTTAAAGAATCCTTTTTAGGGAAAGAGGAAGAACCAGAGGCCTGCGAAAACATTCAGCTGCGCAATCGCACGCTCCAGGAAAAGAACCTCGGGCCCGCGAATAGAAAAGATAAGGATAAGGAAAAGGTCACTGAGGATATCGCCTTAGATGACCAAGTCATGAAAGAGCTGACTGCCAAGGACCCTTCCAAGAAGGGTAAGGTGGACTACAACATCCTAGCGCACCTGAGGAAGCTACCTTCTCAGCTCAGCATTCTCGATGCCCTCCTATTATCAAAAGAAGCGTGAGATTCATTAATCAAGGCGTTACAAGAACCCGAGCAGTTCCAAGCTTTCCTGGCTGAAGAAAAGATGAAGGATGAATTGGAGGAAGCGCACACGGCCGATGTCACTTTCGGTGATGAAGACCTTCTCCTCGGGACGTGCGACCACAACCGTCTCCTATACGTCTCCGGATATTGCCACGATATCAAGATAGGCAAGATCCTCGTGGATAATGGATCCTCCGTCAATCTCCTTAATGTTCGGGTGTTGAAGGAAATCTGCATGAGCGTGCAGCACCTCGCTCGTGACAAAATTACCATCTCCGGTTTCGACTCCCAATCATCACGGACTCTCGGATCTGTGGTATTAACACTACGCTTCAGGCTGCTTGTCACGGACATCAAGTTTCACGTCATTGACGCCAAGACCTGCTACAACGCCTTGCTCGGTCGCCCTTGGTTACACGAGTACAACATCATCCCTTCTACACAGTATCAGTGTATGAAGTACTTTAAGGATGGTTTCGAGTATACCGTAACAGGTGAGCTGAACCCATTTTCCGTGAACGAAGTCCGCAAGTACGAAGATGCAAAGTACTTTTTGCCAGATTTTGAGGATACAGAAAGGTGTCGCAAGCCGGAGGACAAAGCCGCCGCCACCATCCCTGTTTTTGGGAGCGATACCGAAGAAGAAGAAGAGATAGTTTACGCTGGTCCGTCCCGACGCAACAACCCGGGACCGTCCGCCCCTATGTTGATCTTCGGAAGTGACTCGGAAGATGAGGTTAATGCCGTGTTCTCCAGTCGGCCGTCAATACAAGCATCCCCTGGCGATGATCAGAGTTTGCAAATCACCATGGTGCCGCGGGAACACTACAAGGATCTCGACACACTTCAAGCTTACAATGTGCAGGACCTGCAGACGTTTTACGTCCCTCCTAGGAGAAAGGGTGAGAAGGTGATCCTATTCTATCGATCCTCGGAAACGAGAGTAGAGAAAGAGATCTGGCATGGCGCGGATTCTACACTCGACAGGCTCCAACCCATCCATTTGCCCAGATATTACACAAACGGACTAAAGAGGCTATTGAAGCGCCAAGGGGTACCCTTAAGACAGACTGTTCGACAAGCTCGATTCTACAACAGGATTTGGGATGTCCCTGGAACTCAGCGCAAATTGCCCAACGGGCTTAGATATGCGAGATCCGGGGAATGGGGACGAGTCCACGGTAGCTACGTCATATATAACTTTGATGAGGAAGAGGACGCCCTGTCAGGAAATGCCAACCCCTCATCAAAACTAAATCCCGCGATCGAAGTGCCGAGTCCATCGTTTGAAGAACGAATGGACAAGCTTATCAGGAAAGTGGGTCAGAAAGCTCGGGAAGACCATAATCGTGAGATGGCCATCTACGAGAAAGCTAGGACGCAACGTCTGTTTCAACAGGCTGCAATAGACGAAGATGCTCCTCCCTGTCAACCCGTTGTGCAAAAGGCCCGATGCAGAGGCAGAAGTAAGTCAAGAAGCGGAAAAAGGAGTCGACAACAACGATGCAGGATTAGAGAGTCATGTGATCGGGCATTGCGCGGTCCAGATTTGTCCCTCATGAAGAAGATGAGTCGAGCGTATTCCTTCCCTCGAGACAAGACGAAGAAGTTACTCGAGCTCGCTATAAAACATCAAATGATTGCACTTCCGGAGTCTAAGCACCCTGAGCAAGCTAACAAAGTTTCTTATCCGGGCTATTGCTCTTATCACCGAGCCATAGGACACCCCCTCGAAGACTGTTTTACCTTCAAGAACTGGGTCGAAGACCAGTACCAGCGGGGCAGATTCGCTTTATCCAGCAGCTGGAAGGTAACGCCGCCACAAAAGCACGAACCCAAAGCCACAAGAGCAGAAACAGATCCACATCGGTCTTGGAAGCGGATTCACACTTATCACATGATAACAATATTAAAAGAAGAGCCCGAGAACATGGATGACCTTCCCTGGTGCTTTAAGAACAGCAATGACGAGGTGATCTCAGAATTTCCACCAGCTCCGAAAGAACTAGAAGATGGCATACATACTACTGCAGATAACCTCAAGAAGATTGAGTTGGGGTCGGCAGATGATCCGCGACCGACATTCGTCAGCGAGCTGCTGTCTGAAGAAAGGGTGGCTGCGTAAAGGACGTGCTTCTACAATACAGAGACTGCTTCGCATGGAACTATTCCGAAATGCCGGGATTAGATCCAGAGATTGCTGTGCATAGATTAGCAATATCCCCGGATATCAAGCCGGTCAAACAGGCGCCAAGAAGGATGCGGCTCGAGCTTGAGATGAGCATTAACGCCGAAGTCAAGAAGCTGATCGATTCTGGGTTTATCCAGGAAGTACAGTATCCTGACTGGGTCGCCAACATCGTCCCGGTGATGAAGAAAAATGGGACAGTACGCATATGTGTAGACTTACGAGATCTCAATAAAGCTTTCCCGAAAGACGATTTCCCAGTACCGGTCACCGAACTAATGATAGACAATACGTCCACTCATGAGGTTTTCTCCTTTATGGACGGTTCATCAGGGTACAATCAGATAAAGATGCGTCCCGAAGATCAGAAGCACACCGCTTTCCGGACTCCTTTGGGTATATTCTGCTACAAAGTTATGCCCTTCGGTTTAAAGAACGCCGGTGCTACCTATCAAAGGGCCATGACAAAAATCTTCGATGATCTCATACATGAAATCGTCGAGTGCTATATCGACGACCTCGTAGTAAAGAGCATGTCATATGAAGAGCATTTAGAACATCTGAGGACCGTATTTCAACGCCTTCGGCAATATAATTTGAAGATGAATCCCCTCAAATGCGCGTTCGGAGTCTCCTCGGGTAAATTCCTGGGATTCATCATCCGACACCGAGGTATCGAAATAGATCCATCTAAGATCAAGGCGATCATGGAAATGCCACCGCCGAGAACTCTCAAATAATTGCGGTCACTCCAAGGGAAACTCGCGTACGTCTGGCGGTTTATCGCCAACCTGTCAGGCAAGTGCCGTCCTTACAGCCACCTGATGAAGAAGGGAACCCCGTTCGTCTGGGACCAAAAATGTCAGAGCGCGCTAGATGAGATCAAGCAATACCTGCAGAACCCGCTGGTGTTAGCTGCTCCAGTCAAGGGGAAGCCCCTTATTCTTTATACAACAGCCCTTGAGAATTCCTTAGGCACATTATAGGCATAAGAAAACGACCAAGGGAGGGAGAGAGCGCTCTACTATTTAAGCCGAGTTCTTCTTGGGACAGAAAGCAATTACTCCCCTATCGAAAAACATTGCCTGGCATTAATCTTTGCGATAACAAAACTCCGGCACTATGCATTGGCACATGAAATCCGTCTTATATCAAAGGTGGACCCCCTAAAATATCTAATGTCAAAGGCCATATTGATAGGGATACTCGCTAAATGGGCCCTGCTCTTGATGGAGTTTTCAATAACCTATCAGTCTCTTAAGGCAGTGAAAGGCCAAGCTATTGCCGACTTCCTTGCTGAGCATCCAGTACCTGCCGGTTCTCCTCTAAATTGCGATTTGCCGGACGAACATGTGTTTGACGCGATCGATGGTGGTGATACCCGATGGGAACTTTATTTCGATAGAGCGTCCTCCGTAAAGAAGCACAAACAAAGTACCCCAATGATCAAATCGGGGGTAGGCCTCATCTTCGTAACTCCACAAGGAGGGATAATGCGCTTCGCTTTCTCCTTAACAGAACCGAGAACGAACAATGAAGCCGAATACGAAGCTTTGATAGCAGGCCTCGAGATCGCCATTGACATGGGAATTGAAAACCTCCTCATATACGGGGATTCTCAACTGGTCGTTAATCAAGTAAACGGCGACTACCAAACGTGCAAACCGGAGTTGTTGAAGTACGGTGAAAAGGTGCAACAACTGTTGACCCGAATTCCCTCCTATACTTTGGAAAGCATACCACGCGTGGAAAATAGCAAAGCGGACACGTTAGCTAAGCTCGCTAAAGAACTGGCTGACGAGAACCTCGATGACGTCAGAATCGTGGCACAAAGCCGTCGAGTGCTCGCCCTAGCAGAAATATCTCCGGAATCATCCGAAGAAAAGGGAGCGACTGGGTAGACGACCCTACAAATAAAAGACCGTGAGAAGGCTGAGGACTGGAGGGAAGTCTTCATAGACTACTTTAAGTCCCACCGAATGCCCGAAGAGGCGTCCTCAAGACATCAGCTCATGAAACGAGTTCTATCTTTCGCTTTCGTCAACGATACTCTATACAAGAGATCGTTTGATTCTCTATGGCTGAGATGCTTAGGACCTGACGAAGCAGAAAGAGTCGTTCAGGAAGTTCATGACGGAATCTGTGGTTCTCATCAAACAGGCCCGAAGATGAAGTTAAAAATTAAACGGATGGGTTACTACTGGCCCACGATGATCCAGGACTGTCTCGAATATGTGAAACAATGCCACTCATGCCAAATCTATAGGGATTTCATCCATCAGCATCCGAATCCACTACATCCAACGGTGGCTAGCTGGCTATTCGAAATGTGGGGAACTGACATAGTCGGCCCCATCGAACTGGCATCGTCCAGGGGACATCGTTTCATCTTGGCGACGACTGATTACTTCTCCAAATGGGCAGAAGCAGTACCACTGAGGGAAGTAAAGACGGAGAATATCCTCCACTTTTTCAAGACGCACGTCATTTATCGGTTTGGAACTCCACGACGGATCATTTCCGATAACGGGCCAGCTTACAGAAGCCATAAGATCATCCGCTTCGCGCAACAGTATAATATAGACTGGAGATATTCCTCGGTTTATAATCCACGAGCTAACGGTCTAGCTGAAGCCTTCAACAAGACCTTGACAAAGATCATGAAGAAGACAGTGTCCCGAAATAAGAAGGACTGGCACGAGAGACTGCAAGAACCTCTCTGGGCATATCGAACTACGTTCAAGACGGCCACGAACATGACGCCATACGCATTGGTATTCGGTACGGAAGCAGTACTCCCCCTCGAGATAGAGCTACCTTCTCTACGAGTGGCAGTCCACTGCGAGTTGACGAGCGAAGAAAATGCTCACCTTCGGCTAGAAGAGCTTGATACCCTTGATGAAACACGGCTCATAGCACAACAAAACTTGGAGGCTTACAAAGCAAAAATGACACGGTCGTATGAAAGATTGACCAGGCCAAGGACATTCCGCCAAGGCGAACTCGTGCTAGTGGTCAAAAGGCCTATGATCCCCAATCGCGCCAAGCGGGGAAAATTCGAGCCGAACTACGAAGGCCCGTACATCATAGACAAGGTCTACCAGGGTGGAGCCTATCTACTCATGGATATGCACGGTGAAAGGCCTTTCAGACCAATAAACGGCCGCTTCCTAAAGAAATACTACGCTTAATGAGCCACAGCCTAGGTCAATGATAGATGACGACGACTATGTCCGCTCGCTATCTTCCTAAGCTCAAGCTCTATAAGTAGTAGCCGGCCCTCTCCATGACGGACCGAAACGTCCTTAAACTAACGACGGACCGAAACGTCCTTAAACTAACGACGGACCGAAACGTTCTTAAACTAACGACGGACCGAGACGTCCTTAAACTAACGATGGACCGAAACTTCTTTAAACTTACGAAGGACCGAAACGTCCATAAACTAACGACGGACCGAAACGTCCTTATACTAACGACGGACCGAAACGTCCTTAAACTAACGACGGACCGAAACGTCCTTAAACTAACGTCGGACCGGAACGTCCTTAAACTAATGATGGACTGAAACGTCCTTAAAACTACTACCGCAGCATCCTTAGGCTGATGAAATGAATTAAAAAAAATAAAAAAAATGGCATGTCCATAAGCAAAAAGGGCACGGATGAAAACCCGAAAGGGCTCCGTGAGTAAAAACAGCAGGGCTACCGGCGAGTGTTCGTGAAAACCCGAAAGGGCGCGACCTCGTAAAAAAAAAAGAAAGAAAAAAAATATATAAATAAAAAATGGTATGTCCATAAGCAAAATGGGCACGGATGAAAACCCGAAAGGGCTCCGTGAGTAAAAACAGCAGGACTACCGGCGAGTGTTTGTGAAAACCCGAAAGGGCGCAATCTCGTTAAAGGACACTTGCAGGGTCCTCACGACCTTGTAAGGAGAAACCATCCGTGTGAGATCCTTACGACTCACAAGGGATCAACACACTTAGGGATCCTCATGATGCCTAAGGAGAAAATACACTTGCGAGATCCTCACGACTCGCAAGGAGAACTCTCTTATAGGACCCTCACAGCTCATAAGACTTGGAAGTCTTAAGTTACAGAGACCTAAACCCGTGCTTAAGCAAAATCCCCTACAACCTTCGACAATGCCCTACAAGCAGCTCATACTGACCCTTGTATACAATCCACGGGCGCGAATAAACATTTCCCCGGCAAAGTCCCACCCGTAACTAGGGGTATGTCCCTATGGTGAACAACCCTTATAAGTCCTCTCGACTTATAAGGAGAAGGCCCTCTTGTAAGATCCTTACGAATTACAGAGGAACATATGCTTAGGAATCCTCACGATTCCTAGGGAGAAAATACGCTTACGAGATCCTCATGACTTGTAGGGAGAAATACCTTCGTGAGACCCTTACGGCTCATGAAGTCAAAAGCCTTAGTCGACAGGACCCTAACCCTGTTTGCTAAGCCACCTTTGTTCAACATCGACAGAGGCAGATGATGATTCGCTCCTGGCCATATCCCAGTTGTAGCGGTGCTGATTCCGAAATCGGTGTCTAATTTCAGGTTTATGGCGAAAAGCCAGGAGGCCGCACGTGCATACGAAATTGCCGAAAGGATGGGGCAACTTGCAATAAAAAGCAGCAAGTAAAAATGTATGCACGCAAAATAGCCGAAATGATGGGGCAACTCGCAATAAAAAGCAACGAGTAAAAATGAAATAAATAGCCGAAATGATTGGGCACCGCGAAAAATAGCCGAAATGATAGGGCAATCGCGACCTCCGCGATATAAAAGCTGAAATGATAGAGTATCGCGGAAAAAGAAATAAAAAAGAGGTTTTAATTTATGCCCTACAGGTGATGTTCCATCAAGCCCTGTATACAATCCAAGGGCGTAAACAAAGAAGTGATCATACTTCCCCCCCAGGTTTCATTAAAGAAAGAAGCTAAGTCTCGACGGGTCGCAAGTGACCTAGAGATCATCCCAACACTCGTCTCGTAACAACGGACACAACTTCAGACAAAGCGGAGCAGCGGCAACCCCTAGTTCCAAGGCTCGGCGATATACATGTCACCAACAGCCAAACCTCCATTCCGTGAAATGCGAATACAATCAGCAAAATTCCTGGTTACATGGAACGCGGATAACGTCACTCTCTGACCCCGTGGAAAACGTCCAGAGTGGAGCCTAGTCCTCGCCGAACACGGCAGTGAACCCATGTGAAGCATCTAGTGCAAAATTCCTGGTTACGTGCAACACGGATAACGTCACTCTTTGACCCCGTGGAAAATGTCCAGAGCCGATCTTGGTCCTCGCAGACCACGGCAGTGAACCCGTGTGAAGCATCCAGAGCGGAGCCTAGTCCTCGCCGAACACGGCAGTGAACCCGTGTGAAGCATCTAGTGCAAAATTCCTGGTTACGTGGAACGCGGATAACATCACTCTTTGACCCCGTGGAAAACGTCCAGAGCGGATCCTGGTCCTCGCAGAGCACGACAGTGAACCCGTGTGAAGCATCCAGAGCGGAGCCTAGTCCTCGCCGAACACGGCAGTGAACCCGTGTGAAGCATCTAGTGCAAAATTCCTGGTTACGTAGAACGCGGATAACGTCACTCTTTGACCCCGTAGAAAACGTCCAGAGCGGATCCTGGTTCTCGTAGAGCACGGCAGTGAACCCGTGTGAAGCATCCAGAGCGGAGCCTAGTCCTCGCCGAACACGGCAGTGAACCCGTGTGAAGCATCTAGTGCAAAATTCCTGGTTACATGGAACGCGGATAGCGTCACTCTTTGACCCCGTGGAAAACGTCCAGAGCGGATCCTGGTCCTCGCAGAGCACGGCAGTGAACCCGTGTGAAGCATCCAGAGCGGAGCCTAGTCCTCGCCGAACACGGCAGTGAACCCGTGTGAAGCATCTAATGCAAAATTCCTGGTTACGTGGAACGCGGATAACGTCACTCTTTGACCCCATGGAAAACGTCCAGAGCGGATCCTGGTCCTCGCAGAGCACGGCAGTGAACCCGTGTGAAGCATCCAGAGCGGAGCCTAGTCCTCGCCGAACACAGCAGTGAACCCGTGTGAAGCATCTAGTGCAAAATTCCTGGTCACGTGGAACGCGGATAATGTCACTCTTTGACCCCGTGGAAAATGCCCAGAGCGGAGCCTGGTCCTCGCCAAGCACGGCAGTGAACCCGTGTGAAGCATCCAGAGCAAACACCGGACCGTGGAGTCCTTAAATCCATGGACTATGATGTCCTTAACCTCGACCGTAATGTCTTAAAACTAACAATCAACCACCCTGATTCTGTATTGATTCCACTTTGGTTTAGGGGTACATCTCTTCACTCCTTTGAAACCTGGCGTTGTAATTCCTCAACATCTTCAAAGAGGTGACGGGTCCCCGCAACCACACATTGGACTGTGGAGTCCTTAAATCCACGGACTATGACGTCCTTAACCTTGACCGTGATGTCTTAAAACTAACATCGGACTGTGGGGTCCTTAAATCCACGGACTATGACGTCCTTAACCTTGACCGTGATGTCTTAAAACTAACATCGGACTGTGGAGTCCTTAAATCCACGGACTATGACGTCCTTAGCCTTGACCGTGATGTCTTAAAACTAACATCGGACTGTGGAGTCCTTAAATCCACGGACTATGACGTCCTTAACCTTGACCGTGATGTCTTAAAACTAACATCGGACTGTGAGGTCCTTAAATCCACGGACTATGACGTCCTTAACCTTGACCGTGATGTCTTAAAACTAATATCGGACTGTGGAGTCCTTAAATCCACGGACTATGACGTCCTTAACCTTGACCGCAACGTCTTTAAACTACGATACTTTGAGCAACCCCTGACCCCGTGAAACACGGATAAGGGCGACCACATCCAGCACTTGCAGGTCCTCACGACCTGTAAGGAAGAAAACTCTCTTGTGAGATCCTTACGACTCTCAAGGAAAAACCCGCTTAAGAATCCTCATGATTCTTAAGAAGAACTTACACCTATGGGATCCTCTCGACCTGTAGGGAGAAAAACTCTTTATGAGACCCTCGTGGCTCATAAAGCGCAAAAGTCTTAGGAAGCAGACCTTAACCCTGAATCCTAAGCCATCGCTGCCCTGCAAGGAGATCAAGATAAATTGTCCGCAAAACTCATTCAATGAAAGGAGACACACCATTGAGAAGAAAAATGTATCTTTTATTTATAAACCAAAATGGATACAAAGTACAATTTATGAAAGAACAAAAAGAAAATACTCTTATTCAGAAGTATATACAAAAGGAAGGAAAAGATACAAGTCTTCAAGCCGGCGGGCGATGTAGCAATTTTACCAGTTCATCTTTTTGTTGCTGAGTCACGGCTTCATGATTCAGGATCGCCTGAAGACGAGCCTCCGCCTGAGCCTGCTGGGCCTGATACGAAGCAAGCCGAACATCAAGCTCTTTTTCGGTGGCTTTATGGGCCTCGACCCTTTCACGGGTGAACGTGGCAGCTTTATCGAGAGCCACCACCTCCTTGATGGCCTCTTGAAGCACTCGCCAGAGTTCGTATGCTTTGTGGGCCTTAACGGTAAGATTAGCTTGAAGCTCGCTCAGCGCCTTAGAAGCCAGTTCCCTCTCCGAGAATTTGCGGCCGAGCCTCTTCTCGCACAACAATATGTTCGCCACACGTCGCTCTATCATACCACGCAAGCCTGCTTTCGCGACCGCAACCTCTGAAACAGGACATATACGCTCAAGACCGTATAAACAAGCCTCCAGTCGATAGCAATAGTCGATCTAAAACACGCGCATATCATCTGGTATGGGAAGCAACAAAAATCCTCGATGTATATCCTATCAAGCATGCATTCGCAACTATATGAATATCTGAAAAGAAATAATACCCGAAGCTTTGATGTGCATGCAACATGGTGATAGTGTTCGCAATTAAAGAAAGTTCTCATAGGAAAAACACAAAGTTCATTTATGCAAGCAAAAACATACATGCGGATACCCAGCACACATGAAAGTCCAACATAAAGCAGGCAAAGACTAATTTGAAAATACTACACTAGCGGGAAAAGGTCGCCGAACAAAGGATCGGTAGCGCAAGGGTTGACAAAACAAAAGACAAAATTCTCCATCTCTCTCTCTGCTCTCTCCAACACGTCAAAGCGCCGGTTCTCGCGAGGAGTCGCTTCCCACCGATTAGCGCCATGTTCATCCGCAAAAGCAGACATAACGGCCCGACGGGCTCTTATTTCGCTCAAAAGGTGAACCGAGCGATCTTTCAAAGCTTGAGTAATTAGGCACGCTTCGTGAAAGCCCTCGAGCTTTTCTTCGGCCGCATCAAGCATCGCCAGGGTCATCTCCGTTGGGTGAGGAGGGACTTCAACAACCATGGCGGCAAGAATCGTCCGGAGCCAGAAGGAACCCATTGGGAGGGGAGACCCTCTGCGGATCGAGAGTTCATACGCCGTTGAGTCGCATTCGTCGTCGGTAAGAAGGGGATCCACCAATCGGGCGACAAAGCGGGGGATCATCTCCTCGATAGGAACTTCCTAAGGCGGTCGACGAGCATGAGGGCGATTGCAGGCCATGGCGCTCAGTTGTCTCTCAAGACAAATCACACCAAAATGAGAATAAACTTCTCTGTGAAGAGGAAGGAAGGCCATAGCCTCAGATATAAAGAGGTGCATTAAGTGTTGAGCGCGGAAAATCTTGCACGATGAAGCTATTTCCAAGGCCTAGAAAAGGAAAAGCATCGGAAATCAAGGAGATGGAACTATTTCCCAGGCTCCTTTTCTGCATCTGATATTGTGCGCTAAAAATATGGCATGGGAAATTTTTTGAACAGTCCCATCAAAGGACCCCACGTGTGGAGCACGTGAACCCCAAACTTGACATGCACTAAAAAATGGAATAGCACCCTGCATATTAGAAGCACCAACAACAACAATAGCAAAATGATAAAATCCCATAGAAAAGCATGCAAACATACAAAGACATAATAGAACTTATCATTCATACTTTAAGAAGTTCATACAAAATAAAGAGAACACGTTTACAATGGTAAGACCTCAGACGCAGGGCATGGATTGAGAAATTCAAACTTGACTTTGTCCAAGATCTTCCAGGCGCTTCGAACCATCCTGGTATGCTTCCTCTCGCGGTCGCAAGCATCGGGGTCCTCACGAATGTCCTCCACCTTCCGATAGGCGGCAAGTATGGCTGACTGCTGAAAGGCCTGGTGCAAGAGATCAATGAGGTGATCTCGCCTCCTCTTTGAGATCAAGCTCATCAGGTACACCGAATGCACCTTATCCTCAGCAGTGTCCAAGGCCCCGAGCGGTACGCCGGTGCAAAAGAGAGGGAGTGCTTCCCAGATCGCCAGCACGATCAGTCTCAGAAGAGAAGAGCGACGGGGGAGTAGCCGATGGTTGTACTTGTCGAAGCGGCTCATGATCTCGATGCATTGAGCGTTGGTGAACTCCTGGTTCTGACTGCGACCCAATGCACGAATGTTCCCGTAGGAAATGATTTCGTCAAAATCATACAAATGGGCATCCATGATACCTGAAATAACAATCAAAATTTTTTTTTTACGAACTTCTTCCTCTCGGTTGAGAAGGACAACCTCGGGCAAGGAAACCCTAAGAAGCCTCCTTGGGAAGAACTTAGTTCTTCACAGGAATTAAATTCCTCATTAAGTAAAGGGGAATTAAATTCCCATCAACATTTTTTCTGTGAACGGAGGTAAACTCCATGGATTATCACCATCATTTCCCTAAAAGATCAACTAAACCCTAAGAGATCTACTGTTGAAGGTTAAGTGGTTTCATATTTTGGTTAAAGAACTTGAAGAAAAATGGGTTCTTTGTTAAAAAAGGAGTGAAGCCCTTGATGTGGATTTAAAATCCAGCGAGTTTCGTCAAAATGACGGTGCATCGATCACCATTACCTGAGGAAAAAGAGTCTTTTTAAACAGAGTTAAACTCTGAAAATGTTTCAAGACAGATAACTAAGCTCTGGAAGAAGAGAATTAAATTCTCAGAAAAAGTTCTCAAAGGAAGAAGATGAGCAAAGTGGAGGCTCTTCTGAAGGGACATGAATATTTATAGGATGTGATGGAGACGCTTCATCTCCCCAAATCCCTAGAGGAATCCAACGGTCACAAAAAGTGACAGCGTTGCACTCACGTGCAGACACGTGAGAACAACGCTGTGGGGGTATTTGTTTCCTGATTTAAAATCAGGAAAGCTTACGGAGGAGGCATCACGTGCTAGCACGTAACCAGCAGTCACGTGTTGGCACGTGACATTTAAAAGCAGCGGCAGAAGCACATCAGTTCCCTGATCAAATCAAGGGAAAGGCTTCAGAAAAGGTCAGTGCTCACACGTGACCAGGGGTCACGTGTTGGCACGTGATGGTTGAACAGCTGCCAGAAAACAGAGCGCAGAAAGGAAAAGCTCGTTCCAGGGGGTCACGTGCCTACACGTGACCAGGTGTCACGTGCCTACACGTGACCAAGGGTCACGTGGTCATACGTGACCGGCTTTCAAAGCCTCTCTATTTAACAGAATTAAATTCTGAAAGGCATTCAAATCTTTCCAAAGGAAAATGATTATTTGGAACCGATTGGATTAAAAATCTAAAGGTGATTAAATATCACCTATTTATGGAAAAATCTTGAACTTGGAAAGATTTCCCCTTAAAATCTAACCGAAATAACAAAGGAATATCTTTGGATTTAAAATCCAATGGTGAATAAAATTCACCTAATAATCCAAAGGTCCAAATGAATGATGAATGCAAATCAAATCTCTAATGAATACAAATCAAATCTCTCAATGAAAGATTCACTAAAACTAATTGATTCCGCTCCTTCTCCTATAAATAGGAGCCAAGAGATATACAGAGACACATATAGGGAGAGAGAGACATAGAAAGAAGAAAAAATAGAGCCTTGAGACTTTAGAGGAATTTGATCTTCTGCAAAAGAAAACCTTAGGTAAGAAAGGAGAGGCTTTTAAAAAGAGAATTTAATTCTCAAAGAGTTTAACTCTTATATTAAAAAGAAGAACTTAGTTCTCTCTTTAGTAGAGGATGTGCAGAGTGCACATCTCCCCATGAATTGAGAATTTAATTCTCATTGGGTTGAGATCCTGCCATACAGATCCAAAGCATAGAGAGGGAATGAAAGTTTGAGAATTTAATTCTCACAGAATTATAGGAATTTAATTCCTTTGAAATAAAATTAGGGTTTAACCCTATGTTATAGGAATTCAATTCCTTCAAAATGAACAGAACCAGGGTTTAACCCTAATTAAGAACTTAATTCTGTCAAAATAACAGGAATTTAATTCCCTTAAGAAAGAAGAAATTAGGGTTTAACCCTATGATAGAATTCAGTTCTTCACATACATCAGGAATTTAATTCTTACAGAAGAAAAGCCGGGGTTTAACTCCATCTAAGAATATAATTCTTTAAAAAGAAAGTGGGAATTTAATTCCTCTAAAGTTATAACTAGGGTTTAACCCTATAAAGGATTTAATTCTTAAAAGATAAACAAACATGTAAAGAAGCAGGGTCACGTGCTACCACGTGACCCCTGAAAAGTTCTACAGAGAGGGGCTTTGAGGGCGCTCTCACGTGCTACCGCGTGACCTCTCTTGCCTTAGTGTTTAACACTAAAATTGAAACCTCTATATCCAGTGTTCAACACTGATTTTCTTAGTGTTTAAACACCGATTTGGAAAACTCTATTTATAGTGTTTAACACTGACTTTCTTAGTGTTGAACACCAATTTGGAAAACCCTGTTTCCAGTGTTTAACACTGATCTGCCTTAGTGTTAAACACTAATTTGAAATCCCCACTGCCAGTGTTTAACACTGATCTGTTTTAGTGTTTAACACTAATTTGAAAGCCTCTGTTGCTGGTGTTTAACACCAACTATCTTTTAGTGTTAAACACCAACCTGTCAATCTCATTCCCAGTGTTCAACACTGGTTGGCCTTTAATGTTTAACACTAGCTTCAGCCCAATTGGCTAAGTTCTAGAGGCAAAGCCTCTCCTTCAATGGACTAACAGAAAGCCAATGTTCCAAACATGATTGGACTTAGCCCAAGATGGCCATAAGTCCTCAATCCAAACTTAACTGGGCCAATGGGTTCATAACATAATTAATTGGTCTTGGTCCTAAACTGGGTCAAAGACTGTTTAATCTACCTTGGTTCCAGGGTACATCTCTTCACTCCTTTGATACTTGGCGTTATAATTCCTCAACGTCTTCAAAGAGGTGACGGGTCCCTATGACCACACATTGATACGGACTGTGGGGTCCTTAAACCCATGGACTATGACGTCCTTAACCTTGACCGGGATGTCTTAAAACTAACATCGGACTGTGGGGTCCTTAAACCTATGGACTATGACGTCCTTAACCTTGACCGGGATGTCTTAAAACTAACATCGAACTGTGGGGTCCTTAAACCCATGTACTATGACGTCCTTAACCTTGACCGGAATGTCTTAAAACTAACAACGGACTATGACGTCCTTAACCTTGACCGGGATGTCTTAAAACTAACATCGGACTGTGGAGTCCTTAAATCCACGGACTATGATGTCCTTAACCTTGACCGCAACGTCTTAAAACTAACATTGGACCGCAATGTCCTTAAACTACCTATTGACCGCAATGTCACTAAACTAAACAACAGGGCTCCTTTAATTGCTCTATTGTTGGATCTAAACGATCCCGTTAAGTTGATCTTAGTCTAAAAACCAGGCTAACGCATCCTTAACAAACGTTTAAGTTGATCTTAGTCTCAAAATGAGGCTAATGCATCCATAAACCCAAAACCCCCAAACCCAAATCTAAGATAATACGGATTTGGACTAGTCCACGCCCTACGGGCGACGACATAACTCAGTCTCCGTATACAATCCACGAGCAACTAAACAAAAAATAAACACACACGACACGAAGTGACCATCTGGAGAAGGAGAAAGTGGTTACCGCGATGCGGTAGCGTAATTAACTGCAGGGGCTTGCGCCTGCAGGGAAGAGCGTCCCCATAATAAAAAACCCCTCAAGCGATGGGGAATCTGACGAAGTCTGCTATATCGGACGCATCCGTTTAAACCTTCGATATACGGTGCCATAAATCAACTTGGCATCTTCGGAGTGGTGGACGGATAGCACCAATTAGCATCTGCCCCGAATCTCAGGCGAGACGTCCCCGTCGCGCCGTCATTCGGAGGGGACCAGTATTCATTTTTCTGCACCATTTATATTTTTTTGATGTTTTTTTTTCATACTAGGTTTTTAGGAAAGTGTATTTCAAGGTATCCTCTACTATCCGAAGTTTCAAGATGTGTGCAAGTGCATATAGTAGAGTATCAATGTTCAGAAGTTTGGACTCAAGAATAGAGACTATTTTTCAGACTTATTTCTATCCGCGAACTAGTAATTTCTTTCATCTTACTAACCCTTGGGACAACAGCTCATTACTACGTATTACTAGCTTTGTTTTAAAATATCTAATTTTCTCGCATTTCTTAAATCTCTTCCTCTCTTTCATATGTATTTTTCACTTTCTAACTTTTATTTTCTAAATTTTTTATTTTTATAGTGCAAAATGATACGTGAATAAACACAAACTTCCCCCCAAACCTGTTTGCAGCAATGTCCTCACCGAAGCTGATGTTCGAGCGCAAAAACCTATAGACTTGGATGGAGAATAATAGGTGTTCTCCGCCGAACACAGAGACGCGACCGCGCAGGTCCGTCTTGCCTAAATTTCGGGGCAGATGCTAATTGGTGCTATCCGTCCTCCTCCCCGAAGATGCTAAGTTGATTTATGGCACCATGTATCGAAGGTTTAAACGGATGCGGCCGATATAGCAGACTTCGTCAGATTCCCCCTCATATGAGGGGTTTTTGATTGTGGGGACGCTCTTCCCTGCAGGCGCAAGCCCCTGCAGTTAATTACGCTACCGCATCGCGGTAACCACTTTCTCCTTCTCCAGATGGTCACTTCGTGTCGTGTGTGTGTTTGTTTTGTTTTTGGTTGCCCGTGGATTGTATACGGAGACTAATTTATGTCGTCGCCCGTAGGGTGTGGATTAGTCCAAATCCGTATTTTCTTAGATTTGGGTTTGGGGGTTGGGTTTAAGGATACGTTAGTCTCATTTAAGACTAAGATCAACTTAAACGTTTGTTAAGGATACGTTAGTCTAATTTTTAGGCTAAGATTAACTTAACGGGATCGTTTAGATCCAACAAGAGAGCATTTGGGCTCTATTGTTTAGTTTAAGGACATTGCGGTCGGTAATTAGTTTAAGGACATTACGGTCCAAGGTTAAGGACATCATAGTTCGTGGGTTTAAAGGGACCCCACAGTCCGAGGTTAAGGACATCATAGTCCGTGGGTTTAAAGGGACCCCACAGTCCAGTTTAAAGACATCATAGTCTGTGAAATGTGTGGTTGTCGGGACCCGTCACCTCTCTGAAGACGTTGAAGGATTACAACGACAAATATCAAAGGAGTGAAGAGATGTACCCTTGAACCAAAGTTGATTGGGAGATCTGTAGTCCAATTTGGAACTAAGATCAATTAATTAGATTATGAGCACATTGGCTCAGTTAAATCTGAATTGAGGACTTATGGCTAATTTGGGGTAAGTCCATTTAAGTTTGAAACGTTGGCCCTTTATTAGGCTATTAAACATTTATCTGGGTTCAGCCCCTCATTATTTAGCAATGCTAAACAAGAGTTTGAAGGCTTTGATAACATTTTGTCTTTGGCTGAGCATTAAACATTATAGCTCTGGATTTTAAGGCTCATTTGAAGGGGAGATTTGCCTCTGGAAAACTTAGCTAATTTGGGTTAAGCTGTTTTTTTAAAAATAGTGTTAAACACTAGAGGACATCTGGTGGTCACGTGTCCTTACGTGATGTATTTAAATCAGTGTTAAACAGTGGAGACACAATGCCCAAAATAGTGTTAGACACTAGAAAGGAAGGGGTCACGTAGGGTCACGTGAGGCGCCTGAAGATAGGGCCAGACCTCCTTTATTTTACTCTCAAATCTGCTAATAAGTGTTAAACACTTTTGATCTTCTGGCCATCACGTGTTGGAACGTGATGGGTATTCATGTATTGATTATTAAAGTGTTTACTAAGGGTCATGTGAGGACACGTGAGAGCGCCCAAAATCAGTACTGCCTTCGCCTTTATTCTCTTCGTTTTGAAAGTCACGTGGGAGCACGTGAGGCATTGCCTCTGGGCTAATTCCTTCTTATTTTGGGGAGTCTTTTTAAGGGTCACGTGGGAACACGTGACCTAGTCTTGTTCGCTCTTTTCTGCTCATTGAGAATGGGGGTCACGTGTTACCACGTGACCAAGTTCTTTACGTGCATGGAGAGCTTTAAGTCTCTTGTTTTAAGAATTAAATTCTCTGGTAAGGCTAAACCCTAATTCTGTTTTTAGAGGAATTAAATTCCTATATATGTGGAAGAATTAAATTATTATGTAGGGTTAAATCCTAATTTCATTTAGAGAAATTAAATTCTTATGAATTTGGGGAGAATTGAATTCTCATGCAGGGTTAAACCCTAGTTTTATTTGGAGGAATTAAATTCCTATGAAATTGAGAGAATTAAATTCTCATATAGGGTTAAACCCTAGTTTTATTTGGAGGAATTAAATTCCTATGAATTTGGGAGAATTAAATCCTCTAAACTCAACTCTCCCTCTAAGTTTTGGATCTGCATGGCAGAATCTCCCCGATGAGAATTAAATTCTCAACTTGTGGGGAGATTTGCTTCTGCAGATCTTCAACCAGAGCAAGAACTAAGTTCTTATTCAGAAAAATTAAACTCTTATATTGAGAATTAAATTCTCTTTTTATTTTATGGAGCATAGATCTCTTTCCCCTTTCTCATCCAGGGTTTCTTTTTTTGAGAATTAAATTCTCCTCTCTTTTCTCTCTATTGTTGTTTTTTCTCCAGAAAATCAAGATTCCAAAAATCCCCTCTCTTCTCTTCTTAGCTCCTATTTATAGGAGAAAGAAAAGAATCAATTTGTTTAGTGAATCTTTCATTGAAAGATTTTGGTTGTTTTTGTAACTAACATGATCTTTTAGATCACTCAGTGAATTTTATTCACCATTGGATTTTTAATCCAGAGGATATTCTGTTTGTTATTCTTGGTGAATTTCAGGAAAATCTTTCCTTGTATAAAATCTTTCCATAAATTGGTGATTTTTAATCACCATTGGATTTTTAATCCAACGGTGCTCAATTTTACAGAGCACCATCATTTTTGTTTGGAAAGATTTAAAGAAAAAATTTCCCGGTTAGGGTCTTTGATTTCCCTTAATTAGAATTTAATTCTATTAGTTCAGAAGGCTTTTAAAAGTCTATCACGTGATCCCTTTATTTGATTATTAAATAGAATTTAATTCTATTGATTAAGGAGCTTAGGAGCCCATCACGTGTTAATACGTGACCAGAATTTAATTCTGTTTTCAGGGAGCTGAGGAATCATCACGTGTCAGCACGTGACCCTTGGTCACGTGTGAACACGTGACGCCTTATTGAGGTTTTTCTTTGCTGTTTATTATATTTTTGTTTGACTAGAATTTAATTCTATAACGTAGAGATCAAAGGAACTTATTACGTGTCAGCACGTGACCCTTGGTCACATGTGAGCACGTGACCCTTGGTCACGTGTGAGCACGTGATACCCCATTGGGGTTTTCCTTATATTTTATCAGGGAACAATATGATCAAAAGTTAGTCAAAAGGAAAGCCACCCCAAACTTGTTTTTTAGTACGCACATATATATTTTTTATTATTGGATGTACTAATATACACACCTCCATTCATAGATGAAACAGTGTTGCCACAGTTTATAGCTGGAAAACTGAAATATGGAGGTGAGGCGGAGGAAAGTTAGTCGAGATAAAGCGGCTCCTGCAAGAACAAGAGCTCATCCGATGGGTCGGCGGAAAAGTACGGTTTTAATCTATACCCATTTCTTTGAAACCAGAACTGTTTTTAGCATTTTCTACATTCACCGCACCGTGCGGGTATACATACCGCACCACAAAAGATCATTTCCAATGAGATCTCAGCTTACCCGGATGAAGATGGAGACGGAAATCGTAAAGAAGGACCTGCTGTCCCGGTGTGAATGTTCTTCGCAAAAGGTGATTGTCATGGAACACCTTTGTCCGGTTCTTTACTATAACCGCGTTATCATAGGCTTTATCACGAAGCCTGCTCAACTTATTTAATTGCAGCTTCTGATAGTTGCCTGCTTGGTCAAAATCAAGGTTAAGCTTTTTAATCGCCCACATTGCCTTATTTTTGATCTCGACAGGGAGGTGGCAAGCCTTCGCAGACACCAATCGATAAGGAGACATGCCAAAATCAGTCTTATATGCGGTACGAAATGCCCAAAGAGTATCAGTCAGTTTAGTGGACCAATCTTTATGGTTCTTAGAAACCGTTTTCTCCAAAATTTGCTTGATCTGTCTATTAGAGACTTCAGCTTGCCCTCTCATTTGGGGATGATAAAGCGTAGAAAGCTTGTGATTGATTGAATATTTCCGCATCAAAGTCTCGGAAGACCGATTGCAAAAATGTGTCCCATTGTCTCTAATAATGGAACGAGGGTTCCCGAACCGAGAAAAGATAAGTTCTTTAAGGAACTTAACGACAACCTTGTTGTCATTAGTATGGCTCGGTATTGCTTTAACCCATTTAGAGACTTAATCAACCGCTAAGAGAATGTATAAATTCTTAAAAGAGTTAGGAAACAGGCCCATCAAATCAAGTCCCCATACATCAAATATCTCCACAATCGAGATTGGTTGGAGCGGCATCTCGTTTCTTCGTGAAATCCGACACATGTGTTGACATCGTGAACAAGTTTTGCAATAATCATATGCATCTTTAAATAACGTTGGCCAATAAAACTCACATTGCAAAACTTTTTCCGCGGTTTTTTTTACCAAAGTGACCACCACATGCTTGATCATGACAGAAGGACAACACACTCCTGAACTCATTATTAGGGACACATCGGCGAATGATTTGATCGGGACAATACTTGAAGGTTCTTCCCAGTAAAAGTGTTTTACCAGGGATAAAAACCTGTGATTGTCTTGATTTGACCAACCGTTGGGTAGAAGTCCCGTTACTAAATAATTCATAATATAAGCGAACCGAGGTTCGCAAGATAGGGTCAAGAGATATTCATCCGGAAAAGAGTCGTTTATTGGCAAGGTCAACTTTGGTGAAGAAGAAAGTCGTGAAAGATGGTCGGCTAAGATGTTTTCACATCCACTTTTGTCTCTTATGACAAGGTCAAATTCTTGTAACAAGAGAATCCAACGTATTAGTGTTCATATCATAATTTTGCATTATTATATTCCCCATTCTTAATCATTTTATAAATAAACAGGTGCTTTTGATCCATGTCTGCTACATAGTTGCAGGTTGCAGATTCTCGGAACAAAACAGTGAAAAAGATGAAAAGACGATACAAAAGTGAGACTACGACCAACAAATGGAAGAATCTTGATCAAGTCTACAGTTGGAGAATAAACGAAGATCAATGAACAAGTTCACAAAGTACAAAGGTAGCGCAAGGTTCAAGACTTCGACATGAAGCAAATGGTAAAGTCCACGACATTATTCACTATAGAAATCTGGAAGAAAACAAGAAGAAAATTTAAGAAACCAAGTGAAGAAAAGCCAAGGAAAAAGCAACAGGAGAATTACCAGAGAAGCAGCAACCAACAAGCTCCCAACATGGTCTCGGATCCGCGGCCAAACATGGCTCTTGGCCACGATTCCGCGGCCATATGAAGCCCGTGTCGGTGCAACTTCGTGTCGGTGCGGCGGTGCGTTGACTAGTCTTCTTAGGGGTAAAATTGTAAATGTAGATATGAACCGATTGTAACCCTAGGATTTCTATGCTCTATAAATAGAAATCCTAAACCTCTCTTTGAGGTATGCCTCTTCTTGTGCCTCAATGCATTTATCAAAATTCAGAATTCAATTCCTGTAAATGATTGAAGAGAGCATCAAATAAAAATTAAAGTAAGTTTTTTTATTGCCCTAGTTAATTTTTTTCTGCCCTAGTTAATTTTTATTATCTGCCCTAGTTAATTTTTATTATCTGCCCTAGTTAATTAGTTTAGAATATGTTTATCAATTTCCTAATGAGTAAGTAGATCCTCGCTTGTTAGGGTTAGGAATAGGAAAGATTTGAGAGATGCAAATCTCTCACCCCTTTCTTGCCCATCACATATTTTTATAGGACTCCATGCATACATACACACACCGCTCCCTACGGTACCCTATCCCATAAGATAGCGGTGATACCATAGTATAAAAGACTGGTTGTATATGTTTTCCATGGAGGTTAGGGTAAGAATTAAGAAAGGAAGGACAAGAACCTAGAGGAAGAAATATCGTTTCTTCCCGATGATACTAATCCACTTTATTAATTATTACCATAACACCTCATAGATCTTAATTAGGGCATAGGAAGCGGTGAGGAATATTGACTTTCCAAACTTAACCTAAACCTAACCCTAACAAGATTTTAATCCTAGTCTAGATCAACCTTAGTTTTTAGTGATAAATCAATCCGACACCGTTTGGAATTAACTCATTAGAACAATTTGAGAATACACTAAATCCCTGTGGACCGACCCGTACTCACCGGCTAGCTACCAAGCGACGCCGTTCTTGACTGCGGTAATTAATTCTTTGATCGTAAAACCTATCACAACAAATCAAATGGCGCCGTTGCCGGGGACGGCGTTATTATTTTCTTTTTGTAATTTCGGGTTAATATAAAATTAAAAAATCATAAAAACTGAAAAATATAAAAATAAAAAAAATTTATCATCTTGTTATTCTTTGAAGGGTGTTTTGTTTGAATTGTGCAGGATCGACGAACGGATTCAGATCTGGAAAATTTCAGTGAGCAAAACAGCAAACATCAGATCTGAACAGACAGAGGAAAATCAGAACAGAGAAACAGAAAAATATTTGGGATCTGAACCAACGAGTTGACCGCGTTTCCGCCACGTTGACCCGCTTTTGACCGCAAAACCGCCGCATTGTGGTGACGTCATCATTTGAAATTTTCTCTGTAAGCATCATTTCTTCTTCTGAACCCCTAATATCCCCTGAAAAATTTTCCTGCAGGATTCTTTGCGCAAAAATTTCTCCCCTTCTCTAATAACTTGATCTTGTGCAGGATTGTTTGCACCGCGCTAAAAAAAATTGTTTGCAAGTGATTGTGTTTACTGCTTTGTATATTTAAATTGACTTTAAGGGGCTTGAACACCAATTCAGATTGGGTGGGGATTTCATTACCCTTTCCAGGACCCCAAAAATCACATAAAGCATATTGCATTGACCATCAAGTTAATTAAAAAAGATTAGACTCAGCCCTAAGGACTTCGCGCTCAATAGGACAAAGGAATAGTTGTAGGTATCGACCGTTGATCCTAACCTGACTTTGTGGTGCCTAGGCTAGACAGGTAGGGAAAGATCACTTTAAAAGGCCCGACTTCACGGTGATTCGTGAGCGGATCCCTCCTTTCTCTACTTATGCTTACCTGGTCACAATTGGCGGTGAAGAGGCGGTTTGAGGTCCTTACATCCTGCCCTTTGGAACAGTTAGGAGCTGTCTAACTGACCTAGGTGACCATAGATCTAGGCTTGATTGTGCATTTGTGATTGATTGAACGTGTGTCTAAGCCTTTTATTGAAAATCTCTTTTGCAAAAAGCTCCTTATAAAAAAAAACACAAAAAGAAAAAAAGAAAATATTTTTACAAAAAAACTTGCAACTTGCCGCTAAGAAATCCGTGCACCTCACTTCCACCCACATTCTTTTTCTTCTCCTTCCTTACATCATGGGTACCCCACCTCATAAAACTCTTGCCGAACTTTGGTACCCTCATCCAAACATTGCTTCCTACGCGAATTGTTTTGGTCGAATTACGGACGACCCCTCCATGCCTAAAATTTCTTTGAAAGATCGAATAGAAGCGTCTAGGAGAAACAGTTCGACTCCACAATCCACTTTGTATCAACCATTTCAACCTTCACCACCTTCTTATGTTGATACTACTTTTTCGAGTCCTGTTGTAACTCCGAAACCCATGTCTATCGCTGAACATATTGAACAATCTCATAACCAATCTTTCACTCCTTTCAACACTTTTAGTTCTTGGGATCAACAAGTCCATTCACCTTTTTATCCAAATGTTAATCCTACTCCTGTCCAACCATTCAATTCCTACCAGTCCTACCTGACTTTCACACCTTCCTTAGACATTATTTCTACACAACCATTTGGGAGTTTCACTTATCCAAACAATTTTGAATCTCTTATTGAAACCCCTTCACAAACCATGTTTAGTCTGGAAAAGCCGTTGGAAGCGTATATTGCGGCAACAAACCGACAGATGAGGAATTTGGATGAGTCCATTGCCGCCCTTATGCAACCTAGTGACCCGGTAGCTAGTTTCCAACTAGCTCCAAAAATTCCAATGTATGATGGGGCGGTTGGATAGAGTGAGAATTTGAGTGGTGAGAGTGGGTTCTATACACTTCAAAATCAAACCTACCCATTCTCAATTGAATCCCACAACTCCGGTGTTCAAACAAGTGTCCCAAATGATTCACCAGTTAAAAATAAAACTTTTAATGAGTTGTGCGACTTTGTAGTGCTTGATTTTCCAGATTGTTAAGGGTCCCTTTCGAGTGAAACCATCACCAATCCTTTCGACCTCTACACCTCCAATCTAGAACCTGAATTGATAAATATCCATGCTTTTGATGAGGTGTCCAAAAAAATTGATTTTCACTTGATTGAGGATATAGACGCAGGGAATATTTTGGATGATGAACCCGCAAATTTGACTGAATTTTTCTCTCCAATTCATCATCCCGAGTCATTAAATGTTTCTCCCGAACTTTATATGCGTCTTGATTTTGATAATAATTGCATGGATGGGATAACTTTTGAGGAAAATTATTAGTATAGTATTGAGGAGAGTATTGAGGATGAACCAGTTTTGTTTGATGTGTCGGATTTTCCAATTCATCCTCCTGAACCTTTAGCTGTTATACTTCCTAAATCACCCCCCTTCATCCTTTCCATCGTTCCGACCATGCAAGAAATCACGCAGGAGGACCGTGAGCTTGAAAAATTTATGTTCGATCACAGCAGTTTTGACGCCACTAGTGCGTTCCTCCTTGAATCTGACACAGTTTGCACAACCGATAATGATTATGAGCGTTTCACTTTTTTGGACGATTTTGAAGTCTCATTACCCGAGTTTGAGTCCTTTGAATTTTCGGATGAGTCAGTTGAACCATCCGAATCGGTTGCTTACAGTGATTTCGAATCATTGATGGAATCCTTCGAGTTCGAGACAGTTTCACCAATTTTACCTTCAATTGTTTCACCTCTGAAACTCGAACTCAAGCCAAGTCATTTCGAACCATTGATGGAGTCCATCGTTTCGACCGCGCAAGAATCCGTCACGCTTCCATTTGCAATGTCTGGTTTACCAAGTTCAACGTATCCAAGTTTTCTCGCGAATCTTGAGGGATTTGACCCCATTTCTCGAAGGATTGATAGATTAGCACAATCACTTTTAACACATCGATCATCACAATGTGCGCTAATTTATTCACTAGATTTACGCCCTCAAGTTCGTACTGCACTTCTTTCTCTCTTCCGCCATTCTTCTCCTAATAGACCGAGACCATATTCCACCTTTCTTTCCACATGGTCTCATGTGTTTCTCAACTCCTTTCTCTACACTCCATTCTTCCACCAACCTTACCATTATAACGAAATTCTTATGAATGGTTGGTGCTAACCTTTGGCCTGTGTAAGGCCTTGTATAGTTTGATTTTTCTCCTCCTTAACTCTGAACTTTAACGCTTAAAACAGTGGAAACACTGTCTCACTTAAGTTTGGGGGGGGGGGGCTTTTTGTATATATATTTTGTTTTTTTAACAATAAAAAAAATATAAAAAAATAAACAGGAGAGTGCCGACATTTTGACCCTCTTGGTGTGGCATGACAGTGAGGACACTGTCAAGTTTAACTTTGGGGGTATGCTCGGTAAGCCTTCTTCCTTCGTATTCATGTGTATATTTTTGCATTTGCATACTTATTTTAATACCCATAAAAATTGAAAAATTATAAAAATTATAAAAATTGAAATATTCAATTTTGGTCATAATTGACTTGAGTTTGACAAGAAGGTTAACTAGTTAAGAACAACTAGATCCTAGACTTAGTAAATTAAAAACCCTAAAAATAACCTTTCTTAAAATTTAACGGTAGAAAATATATGTCTTTGTAGTCTATTTAGAAATAGGCAAATTTTGAGTTCACTTCTTGGGCTAAGTCAAAATAAAGAAAAAGTATTGATATTTTTATTAAAGTAAAAGTCTAAAAAATAATTCCTAGGCTTAAGTCTAAATTCTGAAAATATATACCCTACAAATTGCACAAACACGAACCTTGAAACTTGGAATAATAGAAGAGACCTTGAAATACTTTTGTCTAAAGTCCTTAGTATAAAGGGAAATAAAATAAAAATACAAGTGTGAATAAAAGGGAAAAAAAATGAACACTAGTTTTTGTAATTACTTAAGGCTGCATAAATAGAAAAAATATTTAGCGAGGGTGCTTTATCACCTAGCGCCTTAGACCAACTGGTTTGGGAGTCACTGTTAAAGCCTTAGGTGTTACAAGACTAGGAATTACGTCTTAATGTGCAAACACATTTTGTAATCGGTCGTTGGTACCTCAAGAAGTATTAACGGTCGCATGAAAAATGTGTGAGAAATTTCATCTAAAAATTCACCAATTGAAAAGTACTTTAGACGATGGACAAGAGTATAATAGCTTGATTTGAATTTCCAAGTGTAGGGGTGATATATACACACACGTAGGGGTATGTGATTGGGGTTTAGATGAGAGATAGGAATGAAAAATAGGACTTGTATATTTAATAGAGATGATAAAAATTCCTAAGTCGAGATAGAACCCTAGAAGAAAAACTTAAAAGATGCTAAAAGCTAAGTAAGTCTACAGAACATATATAATTTTAAGTTAAATAATAAAGAAGCGTGAAAAATACGGGTGGATAATTTCTGAGTCGAAGATAATAGAGTTTCTTGTTAGAAAACCTAATTGGAGAATAAAAGTCGATAAGCCGAATTGATAGGATTTTGTGGGTAGTATCCGCTGAAAACCCTCAGGAGAAAACACTCCTCCTACTAGGAACACCTAGAGGTTTAACGGCTTATTGCACGAGCTCGGTGCAATCGCGTTTCCCTGCGAAAGTGAGGCTAGGTCTCTTTCGAGAATAAAACTAGGTTTGCTCGAGGACGAGCAAAAGATAAGTTTGGGGGTATTTGTTCATATCATAATTTTACATTATTATATTCCCCATTTTTAGTCATTTTACAAATAAACAGGTGCTTTTGATCCATGTCTGCTACATAGTTATAGGTTGCAGGTTCTCGGAACAAAAACAGTGAAAAAGATGAAAAGACGATACAAAAGTGAGACTACGACCAACAAATGGAAGAATCTTGATCAAGCTACAGTTGGAGAATAAACGAAGATCAATGAACAAGTTCACAAAGTACAAAGGCAGCGCAAGGTTCAAGACTTCGACACGAAGCAAACGGTAAAGTCCACGACATTATTCATTGTAGAAATCTGGAAGAAAACAAGAAGACAATCTGAGAAACCAAGTGAAGAAAAGTCAAGGAAAAAGCAACAGGAGAATTACCAGAGAAGCAGCAACCAACAAGCTCCCAACATGGTCGCGGATCCGCAGCCAAACATGGCTCTTGGCCACGATTCCGCGGCCATATGAAGCCCGTGTCGATGCAATTTCGTGTCGGTGCGGCGGTGCGCTGACTAGTCTTCTTAGGTGTAAAATTGTAAATGCAGATATGAACCGATTGTAACCCTAGAGTTTCTATGCTCTATAAATAGAAATCCTAAACCTCTCTTTGAGGTATGCTTCTTCTTGTGCCTCAATGTATTTATCAAAATTCAGAATTCAATTCCTGTAAATGATTGAAGAGGGTATCAAATAAAAATTAGAGTAAGTTTTCTTTTCATTGCCCTAGTTAATTTTCTTTCTGCCATAATTAATTTTTATTATCTGCCCTAATTAATTTTTATTATCTGCCCTAGTTAATTAGCTTAGAACATGTTTATTAATTCCCCAATGAGTGAGTAGATCCTCGCTTGTTAGGGTTAGGAATAGGAAATGTTTGAGAGATGAAAATCTCTAACCCATTTCTTGCCCATCACATATTTTTATAGGACTCCATGCATACATACACACACCGCTCCCTACGACACCCTATCCCACGAGGTAGCGGTGATACCGTAGTATAAAAGACTGGTTGTATATGTTTTCCATGGAGATTAGGGTAAGAATTAAGAAAGGAAGGACAAGAACCTAGAGGAAGAAATATCGTTTCTTCTCGATGGTACTAATCCACTTTATTAATTATTACCATAACACTTCATAGATCTTAATTAGGGCATAGAAAGCAGTGAGGAATATTGACTTTCCAAACTTAAGCTAAACCTAAACCTAGCAAGATTTTAATCCTAATCTAGATCAACCTTAGTTTTTAGTGATAAATCAATCCGACACCGTTTGGAATTAACTCGTTAGAACAATTTGAGAATATACTAAATCCCTATGGACCGACCCGTACTCACCGGCTAGCTACCAAGCGACGCCATTCTTGATTGCGGTAATTAATTCTTTGATCGTAAAACCTATCACAACAAATCAAATGTTCATATCATAATTTTGCATTATTATATTCCCCATTCTTATTCATTTTACAAATAAACAGGTGCTTTTGATCCATGTCTGCTACATAGTTGCAGGTTACAGGTTCTCGGAACAAAAACAGTGAAAATGATAAAAAGACGACACAAAAGTGAAACTATGACCAACAAATGGAAGAATCTTGATCAAGCTTACAGTTGGAGAATAAACGAAAATCAATGAATAAGTTCACAAAGTACAAAGGCAGCGCAAGGTTCAAGACTTCGACACGAAGCAAACGGTAAAGTCCACGACATTATTCACTGTAGAAATCTGGAAGAAAACTAGAAGACAATCTGAGAAACCAAGTGAAGAAAAGCCAAGGAAAAAGCAACAGGAGAATTACCAGAGAAGCAGCAACCAACAAGCTCCCAACATGACCGCGGATCCGCGGCCAAACATGGCTCTTGGCCGCGCTTCCACGGCCATATGAAGCCCGTGTCGATGCAACTTCGTGTCGGTGCGGCGGTGCGCTGACTAGTCTTCTTAGGTGTAAAATTGTAAATGCAGATATGAACCGATTGTAAGCCTAGGATTTCTATGCTCTATAAATAGAAATCCTAAACCTCTCTTTGAGGTATGCCTCTTCTTGTGCCTCAATGTATTTATCAAAATTCAGAATTCAATTCCTATAAATGATTGAAGAGAGTATCAAATAAAAATTAGAGTAAGTTTTCTTTTTATTGCCCTAGTTAATTTTCTTTCTGCCCTAATTAATTTTTATTATCTGCCCTAGTTAATTTTTATTATCTGCTCTAGTTAATTAGTTTAGAACATGTTTATCAATTCCCTAATGAGTGAGTAGATCCTCGCTTGTTAGGGTTAGGAATAGGAAATGTTTGAGAGATGAAAATTTCTCACCCCTTTCTTACCCATCACATATTTTTATAGGACTCCATGCATACATACACACACCACTCCCTACGGCACCCTATCCCATGAGGTAGCGGTGATACCGTAGTATAAAAGATCGGTTGTATATGTTTTCCATGGAGGTTAGGGTAAGAATTAAGAAAGGAAGGACAAGAACCTAGAGGAAGAAATATCGTTTCTTCCTGATGGTACTAATCCACTTTATTAATTATTACCATAACACTTCATAGATTTTAATTAGGGCATAGAAAGCGGTGAGGAATATTGACTTTCCAAACTTAACCTAAACCTAACCCTAGTAAGATTTTAATCCTAGTCTAGATCAACTTTAGGTTTTAGTGATAATCAATTCGACACCGTTTGGAATTAACTCGTTAGAACAATTTGAGAATATACAACATCCCTGTGGACCGACCCGTACTCACCGGCTAGCTACCAAACGACACCGTTCTTGATTGCGGTAAAATATTTTTGATCACAACATCTATCATTCAATCAAATGGCACCGTTGCCGGGGATGGCGTAGTATTTTCTTTTTGTAATTTCGGGTTAATATAAAAATTGAAAAATCATAAAAACTAAAATATATAAAAATAGTAATTTTTTTTTATCATCTTGTTATTCTTTGAAGGATGTTTTCTTTTGAATTGTGCAGGATCGAAGAACGAATTCAGATCTGGAAAAATCCAGAGAGCGAAACAGAAAACAGAAAATCTGAACAAACAGGGGAGAATCCAAACAACAAACAGAAAGATTTTGGAGATCTGAACCGACTGTTCAACCGTGTAACCGCGGTCAAAGGCAACATTTGGCGGTGAAAACGCGGCGCATTGGTGACGTCAGCTCGTGGAAAAATCTCTGTAAGCTTTCTTTTCTTCTCTGTAAACCCTTTATCTCATCTGAAAAAAATTTCCTGCAGAGTTCTTTGCGCAGAAACTTCTCCCCTTCTCCAATAACTTGATCTTGTGCAGGATTGTTTGCGCCGCGCTAAAAAAAATTGTTTGCAAGTGATTGTGTTTACTGCTTTGCATATTTAAATTGACTTTAAGTGGCTTGAACACCAATCCAGATTGGGTGGGGATTTCATTACCCTTCCCAGGACCCCAAAATTCACATAAAGCATATTGCATTGACCATCAAGTTAATTAAAAAAAGATTATACTCAGCCCTAAGGACTTCGCGCTCAATAGGACAAAGGAATAATTGTAGGCATCGACCGTTGATCCTAACCTGATTTTGTGGTGCCTAGGCTAGACAGGTAGGGAAAGGTAACTTTAAAAGGCCCGTCTCACAGTAATTCGTGAGCGGATCCCTCCTTTCTCTACTTGTGCTTACCTGGCTACAATTGGCGGTGAAGAGGCGGTTTGAGATCCTACTTCTTACCTTTTGGAACAGTTAGGAGATGTCTAGCTGACCTAGGTAACCCTAGATCTAGGCTTGATTGTGCACTTTATGATTGATTGAACGTGTGTCTAAGCTTCTTATTGAAAATCTTTTTGCAAAAATCTCTTTATATAAAAAAAAACACAAAACGGAATTTTTTTAATAAAAACTTGCCACTTGTCGCTAAGAAATCCATTACACCCCACTTGCACCCACATTCTTTTTCTTCTCCTTCTTACATCATGGGTACCCCACCTCACAAAACTCTTGCCGAACTTTGATACCCTCATCCAAACATTGCTTCATACACGAATTGTTTTGGTCGAATTACGGACGACCCCTCCATGCCCAAAATTTCTTTGAAGGATCGAATAGAAGCTTCTAGGAGAAACAGTTCGACTCCACTGTTCCCCTCCGAATCTCGGGGACGCGACCGCGCAGGTCCGTCTCGCCTGAAATTCGGGACAGATGCTAATTGGTGCTATCCGTCCACCTCTCCGAAGATACCAAGTTGATTTATGGCACCGTGTATCGAAGGTTTAAACAGATGCGGCCGATGTAGCAGACTTCGTCAGATTCCCCCTCGCTTGAGGGGTTTTTGATTGCGGGGAAGCTCTTCCCTGCAGGTGCAAGCCCCTGCAGTTAATTACGCTACCGCATCGCGGTAACAACTTTCTCCTTCTCCATATGGTCACTTCGTGTCGTGGGTTTTTGTTTTGTTTTTGGTTGCCCGTGGATTGTATACGGAGACTAATTTGTGTTGTCGCCCGTAGGACGTGGATTAGTCCAAATCCGTATCTTTCTTAGATTTAGGTTTGGGGGGGTTATGTTTAAGGATACGTTAGCCTTATTTGAGGCTAAGATCAACTTAAATGTTTGTTAAGGACCCGTTAGTCTAATTTTAGACTAAGATCAACTTAACGGGATAGTTTAGATCTGACAAGAGAGCAATTGGGCTCTATTGTTTAGTTTAATGACATTGCGGTCGATAATTAGTTTAAGGACATTACGGTCCAATTTTAGTTTTAAGACATCGCGGTCGAGGTTAAGGACATCATAGTCCGTGAGTTTAAGGACCTCACAGTCCGATGTTAGTTTTAAGACATTATGGTCGAGGTTAAGGACATCATAGTCCGTGAGTTTAAGGACCTCACAGTCCGATATTAGTTTTAAGACATCACGGTCAAGGTTAAGGACATCATAGTCCATGGATTTAAGGACTCCACAGTCCGATGTTAGTTTTAAGACATTACGGTCGAGGTTAAGGACATCATAGTCCATGAGTTTAAGGACCCCACAGTCCGATGTTAGTTTTAAGACATCACGGTCGAGGTTAAGGACATCATAGTCTGTGGATTTAAGGACTCCACAATCCGATGTTAGTTTTAAGACATCACGGTCGAGGTTAAGGACATCATAGTCCGTGGACTTAAGGACTCCACAGTCCGATGTAATGTGTGGTTGTCGGGACCCGTCACCTCTCTGACGACGTTGAAGGATTACAACGACAGATATCAGAGGAGTAAAGAGATGTATCCTTGAACCGGGTGTAAATTGATTGGAAGAACAGATGAGCTCAGTTCAATTTAGGTTGAGGACTTATGTCCAGAATTGGGCTAAGTCGAGTTAAAAATGTTTAACATTTTATTTTTGTTCTGCCTGTTGAACCCTTTGTTTGGGCTCTGCCCTTTTAATAATGCCAAGCATTGGGCTCTGACATTTTATCTGGTATTGAATGCATAGCATTTATCAGAACAAAGTATGTTCTGGCAGCGCGCCACGTGGCGCATCAGGCGCTTTGCGCCAATTACAGAGCGCATTGCGCTAGCGTATATGAGGGTGACACGTGTCGCTTAGCGCTAAGCGCTAGTTTGTTAGCGCACTGCGCTTCAGATTTATGAGCGCGCTGCGCTAATTTAATGGTACGCCTGTGAGTGACACGTGGCGCGCTTGGTGCTGAGCGCTAACTCAAGAGCGCAGTGCGCTGTTTTCAGGAGCTCAAAACGCAGATCATGTCCATGGTCCACACATGGCATGTTATGGCACTGAGCGCCAGTCTAAGAAGCGCAAGGGCGCAGTTCATGAGTGCAAAGCATTTTCCAATGGCGCAAATTGCATTTGATCAATTTTAAGATCAAAGAACAAATTTTATGTTCTTCTAAGGAGGCTTTGCCTCAAGATCCAAGAACAAAAGTTCTTGTTTTGATAAAAAGCTCTGCCTTTATAGATCAAAGATCTATGGGCGAAGTAAAATACTTCTTATATATTTTTTTTATAATTAGATCTTTTGATCTTATTATCAAAGACCTTGGTTTTTTTTTTTTAGATCTGTGATCTTTTTAGAAGAGGGTTATTCTTTTATGAGATGTTTTCATCTCTATTTTTTTAAGAATATAGTTCTTTTTTACCTTGAGTATGAAGAAAACTCTTCTTTTATCTAAGAGCTTGCTCTCTCTTTTTTTTTTGGCAGAGGGTTTTTTTTCTTGCTGTCCTGTATATCGAGACTTGAAGTCTAGGGGTCTTTTTATAGGGTCAATTGATTTGTTAAATCATTTAAAGAGATTTTTCTCTGATTGATTTGGGGATATTTCCCCACCATTGGATCTTTGATCCTAGGGCTTCTGTTTTACAGAAGGCAATCTTCTTATTTTTAACAAGATTAGAAAATCTTTCCATGCAGAATTTGTTCTGGTTTTGGTAATTCATTATTTACCATTGGATCATTTGATCCAGCGGTGCTTAAAGCGCAATCTTGTTCTTTGGAAAGATTTTGAGAAATCTTTCCTTAACAGAATTTAATTCTAGTTAATTAATGATTTATCATTATTATTAGATCCTTTGATCCAACAGTGGGAATTTTAATTCCAGCGCTGGCGCATTTACGTTAGACACGTGGCGCGCAGCGCAACTGCGCTAACGCGCTCGTGCTTGACACGTGGCGCTCAGCGCAGAACGCAGCGTAACTGCGCTAGCGCGCTCGTGCTTGACACGTGGCGCTCAGCGCAGAGCGCAGTGTAACTGCGCTAGCGCGCTCGTGCTTGACAACCTGTGTTAGACACGTGGCGTGTAGCGCAGAGCGCGGCACAACTGCGCTAGCGCACCTGTGTTAGACACGTGGCACGCAGCGCAGAGCGCTGGATCTGAAGCGTTGCTTCATCTTTTTAATTTTTGAATTTTGAAATGGAGCTTTGCTCTGATTGGGGTGCACTGCCTAGGGCTCAGCGCTCCTGGCGCTGGCGTGTCTGCTTTTGACACGTGGCGCACAGCGCGCAGGATCTGAAGCGTTGCTTCCATTTTGAATTTTGAAATTCAAAACAGAGCTTCGTTCTGATTGGAGAAACAAATGCCCCCCCACCGTTGCGCTTACGCGGCGCACACATGAGTGCAGCGGTGGCAACATCTGAGCCCTTAGATCAACTCAGAAGTTGAAGAGGCAGTTCGGTGCCTATAAATAGGACCTTTGGTCTTTTAGATGATTATCATCTTCTTCTTGAAAATTTTCATTCAGAGCGCAGCTCCTTTTTTAAGAACTTTCAAGAGTCAAAACTCTTAGGTAAAATTTAGAAATTTTAATTTTAACAAATTAGGGTTCTTACCCATTAACAGAGCCTTGCTCTTCATAGATCTTTGATCTAAAGAAAACCCCTTTTAGGGTTTTATTAATCGAGCTTTGCTCTCGTGAACTCATAGATCTAAACAGATCTTTTCTTGGGGTTTCTTATCCCATGAATCAGAGCTCTGCTCTTTTGATAACCCGCAGATCTTTTGGTTTTTTGATGAAGAACTCTTGAAAGTTTCTTCATGGATCTTTAAGATCTAATATGGAATTTTATTTTTGATGAATTATATCATCTTCTTAGAGCGAAACTCTCAATGTTCTCGGGGGCCTTCTTTAACTTCCCTTCATACCTGATTTTGACAGGTGTCACTCCTGTCTGTAGAGCATTGCTCTCGAGGAGTTTAACTCCATGTGCCTATTTTGAACAAGAAATTGCTTATTCAGTCTGTCTGCTGATCTTTGCTGATTTTCTTTTACAGGAGTAATGGACGCTCACATGTATGATCTCGAAGAGATTATCTCTTATGGAGATATCCGCCGACTCGGCCGTTCTCAAAATCGAGAATTCACAAATGCCGAGTGCGCCGAAATTATGAGTCGCTTTGACGCATATAATGGTCAACTGCTTCCTCGGCATTCCCCTCCTCTGAAGTTTATTGTGGGAGTGATCTGGAAAGCGCTCCCTCTATTCTGTACCGGCGTGCCGCTTAGAGCATTGGATGCCACTGAGGATAAGGTGCACTCGGTGTATCTGATGAACCTAATCTCGAAGAGACGGCGAGACAATCTTGTCGATCTCCTGCACCAGGCTTTTCAATAGTCTGCCATACTTGCTGCCTATCGGAGGGTGGAGGACATCCGTAGGGATCCCGACGCTCGTGATCGCGAAAGAAAGCACACTAGGATGGTTCGCCAGGCTTGGAAAATTCTGGACAAAGTCACTTTTGAGTTCCTCAATCCATGTCCTGGATTTGAGATTTTGCCATTGTAATTACTTTAGTAATGTCTTTGTTTATTGCTTTCATAATTGTAAGAACCTTTTTGCAATATGAATGGTAAATTTCTCCTTTTAGCGTGTTTTATTTCATGTTCTGAATCTTTTGCAAATGCATGGATGGGGTGTGCCTCGAACGCTTAATTAAACGCAGCTCAGATGTTCTCCTTGTTGCCTTCTCCTCTTTGCTGGTTGTTACCATGTGATTTTAGATAGTATATAACTATCAGTCTTGGATTCTTTGTAGAGTGGTGATGGCTTAGAAACAGGGTTAAGATCTGTCACGTAAGACTTTTCAATTTTATGAGCCGTGAGTGTCTCATAAAGGATTTTCTCCCTACGGGTCGAGAGGATCCCGTAGGTGTAATTTTCCTTAAGAATCGTGAGGATTCCCAAGGGCATTTTCTCTTGAGAGTCGTAAGGATCTCACAAGAGGATTTTCTTCCTTACGAGTCGTGAGGACCCGTAGGTGGTAGGTGAAATTGTCCTTATCCGCATTTCACGGAGTTAGGGGTTGCTCTGGATACTTCCCACGGGTTCACTGCCGTGTTTGGCAGGACCAGGCTCCGCTCTGGACGTTTTCCAGGATACCGTAGTTTAAAGACATCGCGGTCAAGGTTAAGGAGATCATAGTCCGTGAGTTTAAGGACCTCACAGTCCAATGTTAGTTTTAAGACATCACGGTCGAGGTTAAGGATATCATAGTCCATGAGTTTAAGGACCTCACAGTCTAATGTTAGTTTTAAGACATCACGGTCGAGTTTAAGGACCTCATAGTCCATGAGTTTAAGGACCTCACAGTCCAATGTTAGTTTTAAGACATCACGGTCGAGGTTAAGGACGTCATAGTCCGTGGATTTAAGGACTCCACAGTCCGTTGTTAGTTTTAAGACATCACGGTCGAGGTTAAGGACATCATAGTCCGTGGATTTAAGGACTCCACAGTCCGATGTTAGTTTTAAGACATCACGGTCGAGGTTAAGGACATCATAGTCCGTGGATTTAAGGACTCCACAGTCCGTTGTTAGTTTTAAGACATCACGGTCGAGGTTAAGGACATCATAGTCCGATGTTAGTTTTGAGACATCACGGTCGAGATTAAGGACATCATAGTCCGTGGATTTAAGGACTCCACAGTCCGTGAAATGTTTGGTTGTTGGGACCCGTCACCTCTTTGAAGACGTTGAGGAATTATAACGACAAATATCAAAGGAGTGAAGAGATGTACCCTTGAACCAAGGTAAAATTATTTTAAGGACATTACGGTCCATCGTTAGTTTTAAGACATCACGGTCGAGGTTAAGGACATCATAGTCCGTGGTTTTAAGGACTCCGCAGTCCGACGTTAGTTTTAAGACATCATGGTCGAGGTTAAGGACATCATAATCCATGGATTTAAGGACTCCATAGTCCGTTATTAGTTTTAAGACATCACGGTCGAGGTTAAGGACATCATAGTCCATGAGTTTAAGGACCTCACAGTCCGATGTTTGCTCTGGATGCTTCCTACGGGTTCGCTGCAGTGTTCGGCGAGGACTAGGCTCCACTCTGGATGCTTCACACGGGTTCACTTCCGTGCTCTGCGAGGACCAGGACCCGCTCTGGACATTTTCCACGGGGTCAGAACTGACATAATCCGCGTTCCACGTAGCCAGGAATTTTGCTCTGGATGCTTCCTACGGGTTCGCTGCCGTGTTCGGCGAGGACCAGGTTCCGCTCTGGATGCTTCACACAGGTTCACTGCCGTGCTCTGCGAGGACCAGGATCCGCTCTGGACATTTCCCACAGGGTCAGAAGTGACGTTATCCGCGTTCCACGTAACCAGGAAATTTGCTCTAGATGCTTGCCACGGGTTCACTGCCGTGTTTGGCGAGGACCAGGTTCCGCTCTGGACGTTTTCCACGGGGTCAGAGTGACGTTATCCGCGTTCCACATAGCCAGGAATTTTTCTCTAGATGCTTCCCACGGGTTCACTGCCGTGTTTGGCGAGGATCAGGCTCTGCTCTGGACGTTTTCCATGGGGTCAGAAGTGACGTTATCCGCATTCCACGTAGCCAGGAATTTTGCTCTAGATGCTTCCCACGGGTTCACTGCCGTGTTCGGCAAGGACTAGGCACCGCTCTGGATGCTTCACATGGGTTCACTGCCGTGCTCTGTGAGGACCAGGATCCGCTCTGGACGTTTTCCACGGGGTCAGAAGTGACATAATCCGCATTCCACATAGCCAGGAATTTTGCTCTAGATGCTTCCCACGGGTTCACTGCCGTGTTCGGCGAGGACTAGGCTCCGCTCTGGATGCTTCACACGGGTTCACTGCCGTGCTCTGCGAGGACCAGGATCCACTCTGGATGTTTTCCACGGGGTCAGAACTGACATAATCCACGTTCCACGTAGCCAGAAATTTTGCTCTAGATGCTTCCCACGGGTTCACTGCCGTGTTCAGCGAGGACTAGGCTCCGCTCTGGACGTTTTCCATGGGGTCAGAAGTGACATAATCCGCGTTCCACGTAGCCAGGAATTTTGCTCTGGATGCTTCCCACGGGTTCACTGCCGTGTTCGGCGAGGACCAGACTCCGCTCTGGACGTTTTCCACGGGGTTAGAAGTGACGTTATCCGCGTTCCACGTAGCCAGGAATTTTGCTCTGGATGCTTCCCACGGGTTCACTGCCGTGTTCGGCAAGGACTAGGCTCTGCTCAGGATGCTTCACACGGGTTCACTGCCGTGCTCTGCGAAGACCAGGATCCGCTCTGGACGTTTTCCACGGGGTCAGAAGTGACATAATCCGCGTTCCACGTAGCCAGGAATTTTGCTCTAGATGCTTCCCACGGGTTCACTGCTGTGTTCGGCGAGGACTAGGCTCCGCTCTGGACGTTTTCCACGGGGTCAGAAGTGACGTTATCCGCATTCCACGTGACCAGGAAAGGTTGACTTTATCCGCATTTCACGGAGTCGGAATTTGACTCTCGGTCATCTGTATACCGCCGAGTCATGGAACTAGGGGTTGCCGCTGTTCCGCTTTGCTTGATGTTGTGTCTGTTGTAATGAGACAAATGTTGAGATGATCTCGAGATTATTTGTGAACCGTCAAGATTTGGCTTTTCCTTCTGATGAAAACCTGGGGAGGAAAGGTGTGATTCTTTCTTTGTTTGCGCCCCTGGATTGTATACAGAGATTGATGTAATATCACCTGTAGGGCATAAATTTCATTTTTATTTTTCAATTCTTTCCGCGATGCTCTATCATTTCAGCTTTTATATCGCGAAGGTTGTGATTGCCCAATCATTTCGGCTATTTATTTTAGTTTTACTCACTGCTTTTTATTGCGAGTTATCCAATCATTTCAGCTATTTTGCATGCATACATTTTTACTTGATGATTCTGTTGCAAGTTGCCCCATCATTTCGGCTATTTCGTATGCATGTGTGGCTCGCAAGCTTTTTACCGCAGGCTTGGGATTAGACACCGATTTTGGCATCAGCACCGCTACAACTGGAATATTGCCAGGAGCGAATCATCATTTGCTTTCGTCGATATCGAACAAAGGTGGTTTAGCGAACAGGGTTAGGATCCTGTCGACTAAGGCTTTTGACTTCATGAGCCGTAAGGGTCTTATAAAGGTACTTCTCCCTGCGAGTCGTGAGGATCTCGTAGGTGCGTTTTCTCCTTAGGAGTCGTGAGGACTCCCAAGTGTATGATCTCTTGTAAGTTGTAAGGATCTTGCAAGAGTGTTTTCTCCTTATAAGTCGAGAGGACTTACAAGGGTTGTTCATCGTGCGAACATATCCCTAGTCACGGATGGGACTTTGTTAGGGAAATGTTTACTCGCGCCCGTGGATTGTATACAAGGGTCAGTGTTGAGCCGCTTGTAGGGCAGTAGTGGAGGTTTTGGGGGCTTCTTAAGAACAGATTCGGGTCTCTGTAACTTTTTAAGACTTTTGAATCTTATGAGCCGTGAGGGTCTCACAAGAGGATTCTCCTTACGAGTCGTGAGGATCTCGCAAGTGTAATTTCTCCTTAGGAATCGTGGGGATCTCTAAGTGTGTTGCTCCCTTGTGAGTCGTAAGGATCTCACGCGGGTGATTTCTCCTTACAAGGTCTAGAGGACCTTGCAAGTGTCTCTTAACGAGGTTGCGCCCTTTCGGGTTTGTTCCCCTCCGAAAGACGGCCAAGACATGAAGACGTCTTGCCTGAGATTCAGGGCAGATGCTAATTGGTTTTATCCGTCCACCTCTCCGAAGATGCCAAGTTGATTTATGGCACCGTGTATCGGAGGTTTAGACGGATGCGACCAATGTAGCAGACTTCGTCAGATTCCCCCTTGCTTGAGGGGTTTTTGATTGTGGGGACGCTCTTCCCTGCAGGCGCAAGCCCCTGCAGTTAATTATGCTACCGCATCGCGGTAACAACTTTCTCCTTCTCCAGAATTTCACTTCGTGTCGTGTGTGTTTGTTTTGTTTGTAGTTGCCCGTGGATTGTATACGGAGACTAAGTTATGCCGTCGCCCGTAGGACGTGGATTAGTCCAAATCCGTATTTACTTAGATTTGGGTTTGGTGTTTTGGTTTAAGGATACGTTAGCCATATTGAGGCTAAGATCGACTTAAACTTTTGTTAAGGATACGTTAGCCTAATCTCCAGACTAAGATCAACTTAACGGGATCGTTTAGATCCAACAGAAGAGCAATTGGCTCTATTGTTTAGTTTAATGACGTTGCGGTCAATTTCCAGTTTAGGGACATGGTGGTCTATTGCCAGTTTAGGGACATGGTGGTCCATTGCATTTGTGGCCATCTGGACCCATCACCTCTCTGACGTTGTTGAAAGATTACAACGACAGATGTCAGAGGAGTTCAGAGATGTACCCTTGAACCGGATGTAAATTGATTTAAGAGAGCAGTCGTGCTCAGTCAATTTAATTTGCGGACTTACGGCCATGATTGGGCTAAGTCCAGTTGAGAATGTTCAACATTTTTATTTATATTTAGCCGAGTAGGCCTTTATTAGGGCCCCGCCCTTGTTAATAATACGCTGCATTTTATTCTGGCCTGTTAGGCCTTTTTGATTTGGGCTCTGTCCCTTTTAGTGCATAGCACTTTGTTTGGTCTGATAGACCTTCCTTTATTGGGCTCTGCCCTTTTATTAATGCGTTGCATTTAATGTTCTGACATTGCCCCACGTGGCTTGTCAGGCGCTTTGAGCCAATTGAGGAGCGCAAGGCGCAAGTCCATGGGGAGGTGACACGTGTCACACTCTGGTGAGCGCAAGCGCAGTGCGCTGCGCTGTTGCGCTGCTGACACATGGCGCGCTCTGGTGAGTTCAAGCTCAGTGCGCTGCGCCCTTGCGCTGCTGACACATGGCGCGCACTGGTGAGTTGCGCCAATTTCAGAGAGCAATGCTCTATCTTAAAAGCGCATGGCGCAAGTGATCCTGGTGCTAACACGTGGCGCTCTCTGGTGGCTTGCGCCAACCCAGGAGCGCAACAGTGCAGTTTTGCAAGTGCAAGGCACTGTTTCAAAATCTTGATCCAATTTTGGATTCAAGAAAAGAATCTTTAAGATTCCAGAACCAATGGTTCATAAAAAGTGCAAGGCACTATTATTATTTGTTTTTTTTTATTGAAGATCATTGATCTTGTTCTTAGATCAATGATCTATTAGAAGAAATTCTTCTATTTTATAAAGGTTTTTTTTTTAACCTTTTTTTTGAATTTTCTTCAGAGTTCTCTCTGTTTTGAAGTTCTTGATCTCTCACAATGTTCATCCTCCTTTGAGTTGGGGTCTAAGGTTCTTTATATAGTGCCGATAGATTTGTTAAATTTGTTAAAGAGATCATTCTCTGAGTGATTTGGGGAATTTTCCCCACCGTTGGATTTTTGATCCAAGGGCTTCTGTTGTACAGAAGACAATCTTCTTGTTTTAATAAGAATAGAAAGATCTTACTGGAATTTTAATTCTGTTTTTGCGCAAACGCCCCAGCGCTTGACACGTGTCGTGCAGCGCAGAGCGCAGCGCAACTGCGCTGCCATGTGTCGCGCAGCGCAGAGCGCAAGTTAGCTGAAGCGTTGCTTCTTTATTTAAAGATTTGATTTTTATTATCTTTTAAAACAGAGTTTTGCTCTGATTGAGGGAAACAGAAGCATTGCTTCATTTCCCGCCTTGGGATTTGAACAGAGTTTTGCTTTGAAAGGGAGGTTTTCTCCTTTATTATTATTATTTATTTATTTATTTTAATTTTATTGGAACGGGTTTTGAGCCAAAATTTTGGCGGGAACAAATGCCCTCCACTACTTTGCCCACGTAAGTATGTACGTGGGTGAAGTAGTGCAAAGTTAGGAGTGGCCATGAAATCGAGGGCTTAGGAGACAAGTTTAGGGTCCTTGTAGCCTAAGATTTTTCAACTTTATGAGCCGTGAGGGTCTCACAAAGACTTTTCTCCCTACGGATCGTGAGGATCTCGTAGGTGTATTTTCTCCTTAGGGGTCGTGAGGACTCCTAAGTGTGTTTTCTCTTATAAATCGTAAGGAGCTTATAAGAGCATTTTCCCTCTTACGAGTCGAGAGGACTAGTAAGCGGTTGTTTCCCTCCTTGTCGAGATTCGACTTTGGAGAGTGTGACCCGTAGATAATATGCAAGAGACCGTTTTGGATCGACTTGCAGGGCCCCAGTGCTTAGGAAACAGGTTTTTTAATCCCCACTGCCTAAGGCTTTTTCTCACGAGTCGAGCCGCATCGAGAAGTTCTCGCAAAGACATCAATTTCTTCACAAGTCGAGACGAATCGAGTATTTCTCGCAATAATATCCTAACGTCACAGTTAACCTCTGCTCTTTACGACAGAAGTCCGTTAGGGTCTGTGGTACTTAGGGTTTTGGCCGTCGTACCGTTGCATAAGCTGATATATTTCTCGATAGGCAATCGTGCTGTTCGAGTAGCCCTGCGAATGCCGTGTCTCTGATCCCTTCGGGGGCTGGACAAGATGTCTTCAAGCAATCCTCCTTGGCAGTTTAACCATCGGAAGAGCAAGCGTTAGGTATTTTGCCATGCCGCTTTTTACTTGAGGTTAGGCTCATTTTGGAGAGCCCCGATGAGTCATAACCACTCCGAGTTGGTGTGGGATGATCTCCGATAGTCTTTCAGGTTTTATGTGAGTTGCCGTTAAGACCCTGAAGCTAGGAATTTGGCCTTTGCTTCGTTTGCTGGCATCGCGTCTGCTGTATCGAGAAAAATGTCGCGGTTGTCTCTAGGTTGCTGGTGAACCATCGATGTTTGGAACTAGGGATTTTTCCGTGGCTCCGTTTGTTTGATTGTCGCGTCTGAACCCTGCTGGAAGAAGAACGCTGGGGTGACAACTCGTCTGCTGTATCGAGACGAACGTCGCGGTTGTCTCTAGGTTGCTGGTGAACCGTCGAGATTTGGAACTAGGGATTTTGCCATGGCTCCATTAGTTTGATTGTCGCGTCCGAACCCTGCTGGAGGAAGAACGCTGGGGTGACAACTCGTCTGCTGTATCGAGACGAATGCCGCGGTTGTCTCTAGGTTGCTGGTGAACCGTTGAGATTTGGAACTAGGGATTTTGCTGTGGCTCCGTTAGTTTGATGATGTTGCGTCTGCTGTCTCGAGACGAACGTCGAAGTGGTGACCATTCCGCACTGGTGTGAGATGATCTCCAGTTGTCTTTCAGGCTTCATATGACTCGCCGTTAAGACCTTGAAGCTAGGAATTTGGCTTTCGCTTCGTTTGCTTTGTCGCGTCCGAATCCTATTGGAGGAAGAACGCTGTCGTGACATCTCGTCTGCTGTATCGAGACGAACGCCGAGGTGGAGCTGGGATTTTGCCGTTACTCCGCTTGTTTGACCATGGGGTCTTTCGTTGGCGTTGTAGCTGCATCTTGATGGTTTACGAAGGAACGCCGTTGTTAACATCTCGTCTGCTGTATCGACATGATTGTTGAGATGAAGCTGGGATTTTGTCGTCGCTTCGCTTTACTGACCATGGGTTCTTTTGTTGACGTTGCATCTGCATCCTGCTGGACTGCAAAGGAACGCCGTTGTTGACATTGCGTCTGCTGTAACGAGACGAATGCTGGGGTGGAGCTAGGATTTTGCCGTCACTCCGCATTGTTTTGACCATGAGGTCTTTTATTGGCGTTGTATCTGCATCTTAATGGTCTACGAAGGAACGCCGTTGTCAACATCTCGTCTGCTGTATCGAGATGATTGTTGAAATGAAGCTGGGATTTTGCCGTCGCTTAGCTTTGCTGACCATGGGGTCTTTGGAACTAGGGACTTTGCCATGGTTCCGTTTCGTTGCGACTCTGAAGTTGATTGTTGACGTCACGTCTGCATCTGGTTGGAATGCGGAGAAACGCCGTTGGTGATCTCTAAGTTGTCGATATTAACGTCGAGACCCTGAAGTTAGGGATCTCCTTTTGCTTCGTTTGTTGACATTGTGTATGCAATATTGTGACAAATGTCGAGATCGTCTTTAGGTTGTCTATGAACCGTCGAGATTTGGCTTCGCTTTTTGGTGGAGCCTGTTGGGAAGGTATGTTTCCCTCTTTGTTTGTGCCCCTGGATTGTATACAGGGATCGATATGATCTCACCTGTAGGGCAAAAGTTTCATTCATTTTTTTTATTATTATTATTTTTTTTTCTTTCCGCGATGCTCTATCATTTCAGCTTTTATATCGCGAAAGTCGCGATTGCCCCATCATTTCGGCTATTTTTCACGGTGCCCAATCATTTCGGCTGTTTATTTTATATTTACTCGCTGCTTTTTTTTATTGCGAGTTGCCTAATCATTTCGGCTGTTTATTTTATATTTACTCGCTGCTTTTTTTATTGCGAGTTGCCCCATCATTTCGGCTATTTTGCATGCATACATTTTTACTTGCTGATTTTGTTGCAAGTTGCCTCATCATTTCGGCTATTTCGTATGCATGTATGGCTCGCTGATTTTTTATCGCGAATGTGGAATTTAGAATCTGACGCCAATCTCAGCTTCAGCATCGCTACAACTTGAATATTGCCAGGAGCGAATCATCATTTTCCATGAAAGGGCTTGGAATTTGATACCAGTTTAGGCATCAGCATCGCTACAACTGGGACATTGCCAGGAGAGAATCATCACTTGCCTCTGTCGATGTTGAACAAAGGTGGCTTAGCGAACAGGGTTAGGATCCCGTCGACTAAGGCTTTTGACTTCATGAGCCGTAAGGGTCTCACAAAGATATTTCTCCCTACAAGTCGTGAGGATCTCGTAGGTGTGTTTTCTCCTTAGGGATCGTGAGGATTCCTAAGTGTATGTTCCCCTGTAAGTCGTAAGGATCTTACAAAAAGGTTTTCTCCTTATAAGTCGAGAGGACTTACAAGGGTTATTCACCGTATGGACATATCCCCAGTCACGGGTGGGACTTGGTTGGGGAAATGTTTATTCGCGTCCGTGGATTGTATACAAGGGTCAATACTGAACCGCTTGTAGGGCAGTATCGGAGGGTTGTGGGAGTTGCTTAAGAACAAGTTCAGGTCTCTGTAGCTTAAGACTTTCAAATCTTATGAGCCGTGAGGGTTCCATAAGAGGGTTCTCCTTACGAGTCGTGAGGATCTCGCAAGTGTAATTTCTCCTTAGGAATCGTGAGGATCCCTAAGTGTGTTGCTCCCTTGTGAGTCGTAAGGATCTCACGCGGGTGGTTTCTCCTTACAAGGTCGAGAGGACCTTGTAAGTGTCTTTCAACGAGGTTACGCCCTTTCGGGTTTTCACAAACACTCGCCGGTAGCCCTGCTGTTTTTACTCACGGAGCCCTTTCGGGTTTTCATCCGTGCCCATTTTGCTTATGGACATACCATTTTCTTTTTTTTCTTTTTTTTTTTCTTTTTTTTTAACGAGGTCGCGCTCTTTCGGGTTTTCACGAACACTCGCCGGTAGCCCTGCTGTTTTTACTCACGGAGCCCTCTCGGGTTTTCATCCATGCCCATTTTGCTTATGGACATACTGTCTTTTTTGTTTATTTTCTTTTTCTTTTTCTTTTTCTTTTTTTTCCTTTTTTTTATCTCGTCAGCCTAAGGATGCTGCGGTAGTAGTTTAAGGACGTTTCGGTCCGTCATTAGTTTAAGGACGTTTCGGTCCGTCGTCGCAGTATTTGAGGCGAATCTCTAGTTTACTGACTTTTCGGTCTATAGGGCTTTCTTTATGACTGAGCATGATGCCCCCGGCGTGTCCATCTTTGTCGGAGCATGTGGTTATGGAGGGCTCACCTTCCAGTTTTCAGACAGCGCGGGTTCGCCTTGTTGGTACTAGTCTTCAACCCAGTTTTTGAAGACGAAGCAATCTTCGATCAGGTGACTTACCGTTTGGTGGTAAGGGCAATAATTGAGATCGTTAACATCGCCTAGCCGCAACGGGCGTTTTGGACTCGGCAGATTGATGAGTCTGTCACGCACTGCCAATTCGAACAGTCTCCTTGTTTTATCTTGAGGAAACGAGTAAGGACGCTTCAACTTTTCATAGAGGGGTTGCCGCTTGTTATTTCGGCAAACAACCGGTCTAGGGCCACTCGATTACTGTTGAGTGTTGGCTATGAGGGCTGTTTTTCCCTTTCCTTTATCCTTTCTGCTCGATCCTTTGTTTGCGGGGCCGAGATTTTTTTCGAGTAGCGTGCGATTGCACGGCTGAACATTCTCGCAACTCCTCAATTCTTTTATTTTTGAAATGGATTCCTTGAGGAGAGGGTTGTGGGCAGCTTCTTCGTCAGAGTTGCTTCCAAAGGTGATAACTTGCGATCCCTTGGTGTCGGCTATGTGACAGTTGTCGGCGGCTCTTTTGCGCTCATTTACCACATTTTTCTGATGTCTACGAGCTTCATGCTTTGTCCTGTTGAAGTGTTGCTTTTGAGCGACATACCCTTGCCACCAACACTTAAAGGAGTCGCAGTCTTCGGTAGGATGTATGATCTTCTGATGATATAAGCAAAAGTTAGGATGCATCTCTACTCCACCGAGAGTATTTTCTTCAGAGGGCAGTAGCTTCATTCCCATTGATAGGGCTTTGGCGAACCTTTTCCTCGTCTTGAATTTGTTTTTATCCGCAACGGATGATTTTTGATTTGACGAAAGTGCCTCGACTCTTTGGTCTAGTCGGCGGTGTTTGGCTCTTTCCAGTATGGCCATCCCATGCTCTTGATTGGCTTTAACTTTCAGACGAATCGAAGGCATCGATCAACTCGTCTGACGGCCGCGGAATTTCTGGTTCAGGGTCCACCCTCGGTTTCTCGGCGCAAGGAGCTTCTTCATCATCTGCCAATGAGTGAGAGATCACATGACAAGTCATTATGCAGTCTTCGGATTCACCTGATGAGTCTTCTCCATCGTTTTTGTCCTCGACAAAAGAACAAGTTGCCCCTAGCGTGTCCGTCTTCTTTGGAGAGTGCGGCTGTGGTGGGTTCACCTTCCAGTTTTCAGACAGCGCGAACTTACCTTGTATGTACTGATCCTCGATCCATCCCTTAAAGACGAAACAATCCTCGATCGGGTGACTTACCGTTTGGTGGTAAGGGCAATAATTGGGATTATTGAGATCGCCTGGCTGCAACAGACGTTTTGGACTTGGCAGCTTGATGAGTCTGTTGCGCACTGTCAGCTCAAACTGTCTTCTCGTTTTATTTTGAGGAAACGAGTAAGGGCATCCCAGTCTCTCCTTGAGTGATGGGCATGGACGCACGTTATTTTGGCGAACGACCGGCTTTAAGTTGCTCGGCTGTTGTTGAGCATTGGCGACGACGATCGCTTTCCCTTTTCCTTTCTCATTTCGAGAATCGGGTTTTGGAGGAGACGGTCCATGGGCCATTTGGTCCATTTGGGCTAACTTGTTGATCAGGGCCTGGAAGGTGGTCGGCCTGAAGAACATCATGAATTGCGAGATGGTCGCCTGCGGATCAAGAGTGCCTACAAACATGCCTACCGCAGATGCCTCTTCTATGCGTTGTTCGCATTTTGACCATAGGTTCCGCCATCGTGTTGCGAATTGGACCTGCGTTTTGCCTGGCCTTATCCTGGCATTGATCAGTGCTGTTATCGGGCTGCGTCCACTAGCACTTGCGAATCTTTGTGTAAACAGTAGCTCCATCTCTGCAAATATTTTGACAGAGTCGTTAGGTAGCTCCGAATACCATTCAAAAGCTGTTTCTGCTAAGCTGCCGATGAATTGGCGAAGCAACAATTTGTCATCGCCTCCAGTATTGCCGCATAAGGCCCAGAATTGAGTGACATGCTGATGCGGATTCCCTGTCCCTGTATATACTTGGAACTTAGGGATCGTATATCCCGGCGGGTAACTGATTCGATCGTACCAGCTCGGATATGGTCTCCCCGTCTTGACGACTTGACCAGCTGCCTCAGTTGCCTGGTGAACCCTTATCTGCTGAGCTATATACTTATCCAAGGCGGCTTTGGGAATCGTCTCCTCTTTGGCTGCTGACAGAGCCGGTGGAGGATTCAACGTCTCTCCCCTGTCATCTTCAACAATGATTGGAGGGTCATCAGCTGGAGGGTCTGGTTGTAACATCATCCCTACCATATCTTGGAAGAGGAGCGCCATTTGTTTTATGTTAGCCGCTTGCTCTGCGGTTTCTTTGTCCTTCTTTTCGAGGATCTGCGTAAGAAATCAGCATCAGTTTCCTGTTCGTGACGCTGTTCCGATGACGCTTCCGAGCTTTCTTTTGGCTCAATAAGTGCAGCCATTGCAGTCATCATTTCCTGAAGCTTTTTTTGTTGCTCCTGGGCTTTTGTCACAGATCGGGTGAGCGGTCGGTGACCCGTCGAAGCACGGCCTTCCTCCTTTCCGGCAGCCATATAAACAGTGTGTACCACCATGCCCCCAGACTTGGGGCGTTTGTGCTCAGCGCTTATACGAGTCGCCGTATTCATAGGGGCTTTTTGCGGCCTCCTTTTCTTTTGAGTGATTGACGTCGAGGGAGCCGTTGCAGTGGGCACCCAAGTAGCTATCGCCTTTTATGGCTTGACAGGATGGCTCTCTTCTCGCTGGACCTTCACCTTTTCCTGTCGGCGAGAGTAATCTTGATCAATTACTGAGTCTTGAACCTTTCGCCAAACATTATAAATTTTGGAGGATAGCCGCTGAGGGGGCTGCTCCAGCATAATTTTCGTAACTCTCTCCGCAGGTGGAGGAGATCTTTTCAGCGTGGCGGTTGGAGAGTTCTTACGTACCCTTCTAAGTGGTTCAAAGCTGTTCCTAGTTGGAACAGCAGCATTAACTTCCACAACTGGAGCAGGTGGAGTTAGCCCTGAGGGGGAGGTACCCCCAGCCTTCCTTACTCGGCGCCAGTGGCGACGTCGAGCATGACGAGCCGTTGGGACTGGCTCGGCGATAGGGACAGCTTCATCTTGCCCCCTGTCCGAATGAGGCGCTGCTGGTGCCAGCCTCTTAAAGACGGAGGTCGTCCTTTGAGTGGCAATATTCAATCTGTCAAAGACATATCCTCGAGCAGGGGCAGGAGCTGGAATAGTCAGCCTTGAAAAGACTGACTCCTTGACAGGAGAAACCGCTTTGGCGACTTCGGGAGCAGCCGTCTTCTTTGGGATGGCCTTCTCAGGTATCATGGGCTTTTTGGCGGGCCCTTTGGAGTTCAGGCTCAGTCTGGTGAAGACCGAGAAGTTGGACGACCCGTTGAGAGGGGCCGTGGGAGTAGAAAGTCGATCGAAGACCGACTTCTTGTAAGCTTCCAGTACGGGTATTGGCAGGGTGAAGCTTGCAGGAGGGATCATGGTCCCGAAAAACAGGCCGGTGGTAGCCTTGGTCACTTGTTCTATCGGCATGGCAAGGATGGAGGCCGCTTGAGACCCATAGGCTACGCCTCCAGGTGAGGCGGAGCGTTGATTACACTTGCACTTCGAGCAGCTCGAGCAGTTGGAGGCCATTGATGCTTGATTTCTGCGTCAGGCAGAAGACCAAATCTTAGTAACTTGAAACCTAAAGGCAACCATTAACAAACCGCGATTCATTCGCGAAGACGACACACGAAGTGTGGAGTGGAAAGAGAAAAAGGTCCCACCGGGCGTGCCAGAATCTGTTCCCCTCCGAAAGACGGCCAAGACATGAAGACTGTCTTGCCTGAGATTCGGGGCAGATGCTAATTGGTTTTATCCGTCCACCTCTCCGAAAATGCCAAGTTGATTTATGGCACCGTGTATCGGAGGTTTAGACGGATGCGACCGATGTAGCAGACTTTGTCAGATTCCCCCTCGCTTGAGGGATTTTTGATTGTGGGGACGCTCTTCCCTGCAGGCGCAAGCCCTTGCAGTTAATTACGCTACCGCATCGCGGTAACAACTTTCTCCTTCTCCAGAATTTCACTTCGTGCCGTGTGTGTTTTTTTTGTTTGTGGTTGCCCGTGGATTGTATACGGAGATTAAGTTATGCCATCGCCCGTAGGACGTGGATTAGTCCAAATCCGTATTTACTTAGATTTGGATTTGGTGTTTTGGTTTAAGGATACGTTAGCCATATTGAGGCTAAGATCGACTTAAACTTTTGTTAAGGATACGTTAGCCTAATCTCCAGACTAAGATCAACTTAACGGGATCGTTTAGATCCAACAGAAGAGAAATTGGCTCTATTGTTTAGTTTAATGACGTTACGGTCAATTTCCAGTTTAGGGACATGGTGGTCCATTGCCAGTTTAGGGACATGGTGGTCCATTGCATTTGTGGCCGTCGGGACCCGTCACCTCTTTGACGTCGTTAAAAGATTACAACGACAGATGTCAGAGGAGTTCAGAGATGTACCCTTGAACCGGATGTAAATTGATTTAAGAGAGCAGCCGTGCTCAGTCAATTTAATTTGCGGACTTATGGCCATGATTGGGCTAAGTCCAGTTGAGAATGTTCAACATTTTTATTTATATTTAGCTTAGTAGGCCTTTATTTGGGCCCCGCCCTTGTTAATAATGCGCTGCATTTTATTCTGGCCTGGCCTGTTAGGCCTTTTTGATTTGGGCTCTGTCCCTTTTAATAGTGCATAGCACTTTGTTTGGTCTGATAGACCTTCCTTTATTGGGCTCTGCCCTTTTATTAATGCGGTGCATTTAATGTTCTGACATTGCCCCATGTGGCTTGTCAGGCGCTTTGCGCCAATTGAGGAGCGCAAGGCGCAAGTCCATGGAGAGGTGACACGTGTCACGCTCTGGTGAGCGCAAGCGCAGTGCGCTGTTGCGCTGCTGACACATGGCGCACTCTAGTGAGTTCAAGCACAGTGCGCTGCGCCGTTACGCTGCTGACACGTGGCGCGCACTGGTGAGTTGCGCCAATTTCAGAGAGCAATGCTCTATCTTAAAAGCGCATGGCGTAAGTGATCCTGGTGCTGACACGTGGCGCTCTCTAGTGGCTTGCGCCAACCCAGGAGCGCAACAGTGCAGTTTTGCAAGTGCAAGGCACTGTTTCAAAATCTTGATCCAATTTTGGATTCAAGAAAAGAATCTTTAAGATTCTAGAACCAATGGTTCATAAAAAGTGCAAGGCACTATTATTATTTGTTTTCTATTGAAGATCATTGATCTTGTTCTTAGATCAATGATCTATTAGAAGAAATTCTTCTATTTTATAAAGGTTTTTTTTTTTACCTTTTTCTTGAATTTTCTTCAGAGTTCTCTCTGTTTTGAAGTTCTTGATCTCTCACAATGTTCATCCTCCTTTGAGTTGGGGTCTAGGGGTCTTTATATAGTGCCCATAGATTTGTTAAATTTGTTAAAGAGATCATTCTCTGAGTGATTTGGGGAATTTTCCCCACCGTTGTGTAGGGTTACTAGGCACTCTAATAAGGATCTACAAGGCATCAACCATGCCGGATTAAAATTTTATGTGCCGAGCAACCCTAAGCAAGATCGTATACTAGAGATTAGGCGAATCAAAATAGCAAGTAAACAACTTTACGACTAAGGGTATGCGAAATACAACCTTTGTAGATCGGTCCTTCACTTCTTAAGCTCCTTGTAGTAGTCCCTTCGCTGCAATCATCGAACATCCGGACTCTTGGACGACTCCATAATAAAATTGCAACGATATTGCTTGAAGTCTTCGAGGCCGAAGATAATCTACGTCGAGGGAATACGAACTCAAGCTTCCACTTCACTAACCAAAGAATTAGTGAAGCAAACACCCTAAACTAAAGTGCAAGTCTAGTAGAGGATGGTGAGATAGGAAATGAGTACACTTTAGAATTTCTTTTCTCACTTTGATTCTCTCTCTATTTCAAACCCTAGATAGAAATTTTGAGGAAGAAGAAGATGGGCTCAAAATGAATATGAAAAATAATCAAGAGAGAGAATGAGCTAACCATGGTGAGTGAGTATCATATACTAACTCATGTAGAGACATTACCATGGGTAATTATAGTGGTTAGGTTAACTAATATCTTAAGTAAAACAAAAATAGTGGACCAAGTCAAATGCAAAGATAAGCTTCATGAAGCTTCATGCATTTGTGCTCATTATCCATTTGTTTTAGAATTACTTTAAATATAAAAACCTAACAAATATAATTAGTATGGTATAAGTCTTCTACACCCATGTAATGTGTATCAACAACCATGATACAATTTGTACATAAATAAATATATATCACATATATATTAACTTGTGCACAAGTGAGAAAATAAATGCTTAAGTGAACCAATGTTAGTTAATGTAAATTAGTATATCACATATACAATTATACACTAAATTATTAAATCAATACTTGACTTAATAATCCGGTCATATCACATATAACCGACTAACATCCAATGTATCGACTTATCGAATCAACCTTTGATTCGATAACTAGGTTATATCGCATATAACCGATCGATACAAACATCGCGAGAATAGAATACGGTATCACATACACGCATTATTCTTGGTCCCGCACATATCACATATGCGCTCCTATTTCGTTTTGCCTGAGCCAGTACAACCTCTATGTAGGACTCTAAAGACTCGTCAATACGCCGGCAGTTGGTGATGATCATATCAAGCACCTACAAGCCGTCAGCGGTACTAGCTGGACGTAACGGCTACCCGGGTATTGAGTGATCAGAAGATCAGCAAGCAAGCCCGCTCCAACTCCTGTAAAAGCCTGACAGTGACACTACCGTACAGTCCGGTCTCCTCGTCTGATATGTCGCATATCAAGTCTAGGGGTGGTAAACGTCAGACCCCAATAACCGATAAGTCATGCCGATATGAGGCTCATAACAGGTCGAGAAACTACTGGTAACACTTACCAGTATATCTCTAAACCAGCCTTGGCCAGGGACTTCCCTGTTACGGCCAATCGAGCATAGCGCAACATCAACCCCCAATACCGGGAGAGACGAAACCCGTCCTATCGCTCATTGCCTCCATGTGACTCGGGACTGTACCCAAAAACCACCGTTTTGCATGCCCTCTTGGACGTGGTAAGGTGGAAATCAAAGCACAGTGGGAATCACACAAGACTCTATGACGATCTCGGGTCTACAGACTAACCTGCACCAGTGTCACCAGAGAACTGCCATCTGACGTAAGGTATAATACCATCTGGGAGTTCTCGGCGAGTCCGTCCAGTGTACTCAGTCTCCACTGAGCACCCGTATATCATCTCTGATATCAAACACCAATGGACATGGGATTATCCATCGCCCATCTATATGGGTCGAGAAGGTATACGCTAGTCTACTCTGGTATATCGATGCCCCGTCTCAATACACCCACGACTAGAGACCTTGAAGGATGTACTTATGGACTACCATGTCCCCACTAGTATGATCCGCATCATAGTCCAGGTAGTCAAGTACACATCCTAAGGGCTTTACCAACATGTGACAGAGAGACAATCAGTATACACGTTAAGGTAAAGAGTAACCAGATAGCATACTATCATGTCGAGCAAGAAAGTCCTACCTATATATGTCCAAGCATCCACTACAATATACATTACATGTATAGTAATGGCCTCTAGGGCATATATATAACTAACAATCTCCCACTTGCACTAGGGCCATCTGATAACAGTGGTTGTAGTATCTCATACTCAACCATCCTATAATAGTCTCTCTCTGGGAAAAAGCCTTTGTGAGTGGATCCGCCGTGTTGTCCTCTGAGTCTACTCTCCTGACCTCGATCCCCTGGAGATCAACCATCTCCATGATCAGGTGACACTGCCTTAGAATATGTCTGGATCACTGATGGGACGGGCGTTCCTAGGCATAAGCCACAACTCCATTGTCTCACAATGGTAGGAACGGAGTTCATCTCATGAACTAATATACACCCAGACTGCCTCTTTGGTAGTATCTTTGGTAGCGATGTATCCAGCCTTTATCGTCTAGTATGCCACGGTATCTGGCTTGGAACTCTTCCAACATACCGTCCCTTTACTGAGGGTAAAGACAATTCCTGTGACTGACATTCAGTCGTCCTTATCACCCTGGAACCCTTCCAGTGATTCTCCCCAGGATCGATTGATACCATCTCACTATAAATAGTGAGAATCCTAACATCCAATTAGATCTATCTCATAGATCCAAAACCCAGGATTTAGTAGGTATCGCTTTAATCCTATGTGGAGAATCATTCTGATAAGCGGAGATTGACTGAGCGTAGCATAGGAAACTCCTTTCTTATCAAGAGTATGTTATCCACGCACTCTACGAGGATCTCCACCATACTCTCTACTACCTTTTTTGTATATACAAGGTTCATCTACCATTTTGATGAAGTCAAACTCTTTGACTACCACATCAAAACAGACGTTCCAACTCCGCGATGCCTGCTTTATCATATAAATCATCTTGCACATGTTTCCGCTGCTCCCACTGTCTATGAGGCCCTCTGGCTGTGTACTTATAGACGCTCTCTTCCAAATTATCATTTAGAAAAGCAGTCATGACACCCAACCGCCAGATATCGTAGTCATGGTATGTAGCCATGGCAAGTAGGATCTGGATGGACTTAAGCATAGCTACTTAGAAAAAGGTTTCATCATAATCCATACCTGGTCAATGATGCTAACCTTTAACAAGTCTAGCTTTGAAAGTCTCAACTTTTCCATGTACACCAAGTAATCTTCTCAAGATATACTTGCTCCTGATGGGAATTTAACCTTTCAGATAAAGCAACCAAAGTCCATACTTTGTTGGTGTATAAGGATTCCATCTCAGATCATTAAGCATCCAGCCATTCTTACAGAGTCCCACTCCTGATGGCCAGCTCGAATCTAGTTGGGTCATCATCTCATGATGCAATCCTCGCTCCTACTGTCATAGAGAAACCGAAGTATTTCTCAGGTGGGTGAGGAACCCTACTAGATTGGTGGAGAGGCTGAGGTTCGTTGGAAACTACTGAATCCTTTGGTTCTACCAAATCATCAGCTGCAGTTTGTATAGCTGGAACTACTTCCAGTTTTACAGAGCTGACCTTGCCTTCAGCTTGTCCGGATTTTGCTTTTAGACATAGGCCGGACAACCCCAAATCTTAACAAACTTAAGATATGGGCTCTTCCATTTCTATATCTCATATGAAGTGGTAGGTAACTGATTTGATCGGAACCCTATTCAATAGGTATGCAGCTTCACAAGTGCATAACTCCCAAAAGGAAAAAGGTAACTCAGTAGTACTCATCATAGAGCACACCTTATCATATAGGGTGTGATTGCTCCGCCCCGATACACCGACGTGCTGTGGTGTATACGGAAGAGTAATGCTGAGAGAGTATCTCATTCTCCTTTAGAATAATCCAGGAATTCCGTGCTTAAGTATTCTCCTCCCTGATCACATCAAAGGACATAATATTATACCCGTTTTGGTTCTCTACTTCTAACTTATATTCTGTGAATATCTCAAAAGGTTCGGACTTGTGTTTCAACATGAACATATGTCTGAATCTTGAGAGATTATCAGAGAATGTAATGAAGTACAAAGGACCGGTCTTGGTATGTATAGACAGGGGACCTTCATATATCAGTATGTATCATCGCAAGAGTTCATTAACTCTTTCTCTGTTTCTAATAAACGGAGCTATGGTCATCTTATCTCTATGACATGAACGGCAAGTTTCACAAGATGTAAATTCAAACTAATTTAAATATGCATCTATATGTAACTTCAGCTAGTCGGGTCGCATTGATATGATCTAGTCTACAATACCTCAAGAAGGATTCGTTCATTTCTGAACTCTTCCTCTTGTGTGTGTTCTGTATACTAAGAACTGTAGTTTGATTTAGAACGCCAATGCTTTTAGATAACGTGCCTGAACCGATCAACTCTTGATATAGGAAATGTTCAAAAAATTATATCCTTCTTTATGAATAAAGAGACTGATATGATGTTGTATATCAGGTTCAGTATCTAATAACATTCGTTCAGAATCAATGTATTCTGGTAATACAAGGTGATAGTGACCAACAGTCTTGGATGCAACACTTGCACCGTTTTCTATCTCATGAAACTTATCACCCGTTCTCAGTTCTCTACCTATCTGTAGCCCATGTAACAAATTACATATGCGGGATCCTGATCCGGTATCTAATACCCAGGACATAAAGGATACTGAGAAACAGTTCTCTGTAATGAACACACCCGAAGATGATGCATCATCATGCACTTTCTTCGTTTGGGTGGCACGGGAATTCTGGTAATCCCCTATTTTCCTGCTCTGTCTTATAACATTTATAAGTTGTAGCGGGACCAACGTTCCCCTAGCTCAGTATAACAAGCGGGTTCGGTCAATACATCTATATTATTATCTTGATTAAGGCGTGACATGGTCGCTACCTGGAGAGAGAGAGAAGAAAACACTCTACGTGCGCTCTTGCAAGATCAGATTGGTTATTTTATCTAATCAGGATGGCTCCCACTGTTTTTATCAAATCTTCCTTCAAACCCTAAAAGGAAAGACTAGCCGGGATTAATTACACCCTATAACTTCGCCAATCTTTCAGCCAGTCCAGTGTCGGTACTTTGAGGGAGGTTCCCCGTGCTTTCACACGGACCTAATTAAAGTAAACCTCGTTTTCCCAGAGGCGTGACCCCGTTGACACTTTTCTAGACACCTACTTGATCGGCTAATTGTAATGTGTAAAACTCTCCCAAGAGTAACAATTACTCGCAGTGGGTATCGGGATCCAACTATCTCATAGAAGGTATGCAATCTCATTGCAAATTTCAACACTTGAAATTCCCGATAATATTTTGCCCCTAGCATCCTATGACCTTGACGAAAGCCAACAAACCATAGGCTACTAGTCAAGTTCAACCCGTCATTTCCCGATTGAATTAAACCCACCTGCACGACCCTTGACGAAAGCCAATAAAGCCGCACGACTACCCTAATCCAATCGCATCATATGCAGCAGATAAGCAGCATAAAGTTACCGCACACTACACCTTGACGAAAACCAACAAATGTAGCACGAATACTATATACAACTTATCTGAAATGACGGAGGGCTACGACAGGTTTTTCTGAAAACCTATTGCGTAATGAACTTGATATCGTTGTAGAATCAAATGATTTAAAATGGAGTGTTTTTGAGGCTTTTACTAGTTTCGCTAAAGAGGCCACTCCCGGTGAAGGGATCTCGGCTCTTTCCTCGTCGAATGAGGTGCATGATATATCATATACATCACTATGCAAAGCAAAAACTCCAAAAGCAATCAAAAGACAAACCGAGGGGTGTAGCATCTGCCGGTCATTACTAAAGGGGTCACTCCCGGTGAAGGGATCTCGGCCCTTTCCTTATCGAATAAGGTGCATGATGTTCTACAAGGAACACCGCGATGCAAAGCAAGAACTGTAGCTACCTGTTTTTGAAAATTCGATTCCACAATATCTTTTAGGTTTCTTTTCTTTCATTAATCACATTAATGAAGTCCCATCATTTAAGTCACCTAAACATCATAGATAAATACGACGTACACTTATGCCATCCGCATTCGCCTCGATGTCCTCTCGTGCACCGTTAGGTTAGGTAACTAACGGCAGAGCAGGGCAGGGCTAGCGCGGGTGTAAAACATAAGTAACGTCTATATAATATATCATATATACTATATACAGTATTTATCACAGAACATCAAATGATCACTTCACAGATATCGCAGCAGAAGAAACATATGAAATATTGGATATACTAGGACGTCCGTGTTTATTTTGAGCCTCTATAAAACACAGATTCCACGGTCGCGATGAATAGCCAAACCCACACCCCTAAACCCCTACGAGAGCGGCAAGCAACCCTTCCAATTCTAGAGTTAGGAGACCCGGACTCGACTCCTCAAGTTGGTCTCCCACTGGACTCCAGAACCTGGTTACTTATGCTCTCCTCCTTGGGTCTATCCTAGTGCGGAAAAGTAAATAATATACAAATGGTGACATCAACCTCATCCCGGAAGTGCCCCAATAAAAGAATATTACATACATTTAATTTTACATGAATGAAAATAAAAACTCTCATCTCACATAAAAAACCCCGGCTATTCAGAACGCGACGATCCAATATAACATATCCAGCAACACATAACATCACATGTCATCAACGTAAGTAAATATGCGCATCCCAATTGTCGTTGACATATAGCAACGAAACCGGCGATAACACATATTACACTTAAGGTCGCAGAAAAGAAAGTGTAAAACTACAACAGTTGGAATCCGCAACCTCCTTAGATATCACATGCCTAACAATTATAAATCCCGCATTTTAGTCTCTATATTAAAAAACACTTTTCAATATCTAGTCGGGCAATTCAACAAGATTCCCGATATCCTGATCGAATGCTCGTCACAAACTTTAGTAGACGGCCGCACCCCCCGATGCCGTCGACGAAATGCACTAAGGCGGAACGCCGTCGCCGCGAGCACCCGAACGGATGCTTTCGGCGACGGGGTTCTCCTACAGTCACTTGGTCAGGGCTATGGGGCATGGCTGTCTATTAAGTTTAACCGGCGAGTATCCGCGTACGCTACGTGATTGTGACGGACTTTTGGTCGCATCAAAATTCCGTGGCAACCGATCATTTGAGACTAAACTGCTATGTTTATAACATCCAAATCAGTTATCTCATAACTACTTGTGGATTCCAAATATTGTATCAGATTCCAGACAAATAGATAGTATTAAACTTTCCGATCGAATAATCAAATACTCAAGATTTCCTTAATAGCTCAACACTTGAGCGGAGTTCAAAAATTCCAGAATACGTCACAGTAGCAACAGTCCAGCCGTAGAAGGGTCAAGCCAACGCCTCACATGTGGCACGCCGTACTGCCTCAAACCCTAAGGTTCAAAAGGCAGTTCAAGACGGTCACATAATCGAGTTAAGGTTTGTTGTCTTCTAGAGGGTCCATCGCGTCACATGCACGTTTTTCCGAAAGATTTAAACCCGAGAAAAATTCAACACTTGAATGTTTTTCGTGCCGGGAAAAATTGAGTTAATGATATCCGTTCGAACATTTTAGTACTTTCTAAATTATCCGGAATACCAAAACAAAATTAAATTCTCCGATCGAATCAACGATTACAAAATAAACCTCAAAATACTCAACACTTGAGTCAGATTAAAAATACCCAGAAAATATCAATTACAGAAGTGAACATTACTGTACAAACAGAAAAGCCCAATGTCACAGTACGGCCGCGGTTCCGCGGCACAAGCAGGGTATTGCCGTGGAATCACGGCGGTCTGTACGACTTAGGTGCTCGTTTTGCACAGTGATGCTTAGAAAACCCTGCTGAATTTTTAGGTATTTTTAATTCAGAAAAAACACAGTTTTGAAAAAATGTCCAGAGAGGGGGTTAACTTTGACGTTTTCGGCTTCGATCGGGGTTTTAACTTCGTTAACACATCGCCTAATGCTCTAGCTAGGCTCTGATACCACTGTAGGGTTACTAGGGACTCTAATAAGGATCTACAAGGCATCAACCATGCCGGATTAAAATTTTATGTGCCGAACAACCCTAAGCAAGATCGTATACTAGAGATTAGGGGAATCAAAATAGCAAGTAAACAACTTTACGACTAAGGGTATGCGAAATACAACCTTTGTAGATCCGTCCTTCACTTCTTAAGCTCCTTGTAGTAGTCCCTTCGCTGCGATCATCGAACATCCGGACTCTCGGACGGCTCCATGAGAAAATTGCAACGGTATTGCTTGAAGATTTCGAGGCCGAAGATGATCTACGTCGAGAGAATATGAACTCAAGCTTCTATTTCACTAACCAAAGAATTAGTGAAGCAAACACCCTAAACTAAAGTGCTAGTCTCGTAGAGGATGGTGAGATAGGAAATGAGTACACTTTAGAATTTCTTTTCTCACTTTGATTCTCTCTCTATTTCAAACCCTAGATAGAAATTTTGAGGAAGAAGACGATGAGCTCAAAATGAATATGAAAAATAATCAAGAAAGAGAATGAGCTAACCTTAGTGAGTGAGTATCATATACTAACTCATGTAGAGACATTACCATGGGTAATCATAGTGGTTAGGTTAACTAATATCTTAAGTAAAACAAAACTAGTGGACTAAGTCAAATGCAAAGATAAGCTTCATGAAGCTTCATGCATTTGTGCTCATTATCCATTTGTTTTAGAATTACTTTAAATATAAAAACCTAACAAATATAATTAGTATGGTATAAGTCTTCTACACCCATGTAATGTGTATCAACAACCATGATACAATTTGTACACAAATAAATATATATCACATATATATTCACTTGTGCACAAGTGAGAAAATAAATGCTTAAGTGAACCAATGTTAGTTAATGTAAATTAGTATATCACATATACAATTATACACTAAATTATTAAATCAATACTTGACTTAATAATCCGGTCATATCACATATAACCGACTAACATCCAATATATCGACTTATCGAATCAACCTTTGATTCGATAACTAGGTTATATCGCATACAGCCGATCGATACAAACATCGCGATAATAGAATACGGTATCACATACACGCATTATTCGTGGTCCCGCACATATCACATATGCGCTCCTATTTCGTTTTGCCTGAGCCAGTACAACCTCTATGTAGGACTCTAAAGACTCGTCAATACGCCGATAGTAGGTGATGATCATATCAAGCATCCACATGCCGTCAGCGGTACTAGCTGGACGTAACGGCTACCCGGGTATTGAGCGATCAGAAGATCAGCAAGCAAGCCCGCTCCAACTCCTGTAAAAGCCTGACAGTGACACTACCGTACAGTCCGGTCTCCTCGTCTGATATGTCGCATATCAAGTCTAGGGGTGGTAAACGTCAGACCCTAATAACCGATAAGTCATGCCGATATGAGGCTCATAACGGGTCGAGAAACTCCTGGTAACACTTACCAGTATATCTCTAAACCAGCCCTGGCCAGGGACTTCCCTGTTACGGCCAATCGAGCATAGCGCAATATCAACCCCCAATACCGGGAGAGACGAAACCCCTCCTATCGCTCATTGCCTCCATGTGACTCGGGACTGTACCCAAAAACCACCGTTTTGCACGCCCTCTTGGACGTGGTAAGGTGGAAATCAAAGCACTGTGGGAATCACACAAGACTCTATGACGATCTCGGGTCTACAGACTAACTTGTACCAGTGTCACTAGAGAACTGCTATCTGACGTATGGTATAATACCATCTGGGAGTTCTCGGCGAGTCCGTCCAGTGTATTAAGTCTCCACTGAGCACCCGTATATCATCTCTGATGTCAAACACCAATGGATATGGGATCATCCATCGCCCATCTATATGGGTCGAGAAGGTATACGCTAGTCTACTCTGGTATATCGATGCCCCGTCTCGATACACACACGACTAGGGACCTTGAAGGATGTACTTATGGACTACCATGTCCCCACTAGTATGATCCGCATCATAGTCCAGGTAGTCAAGTACACATCCTAAGGGCTTTACCAACATGTGACAGAGAGACAATCAGTATACACGTTAAGGTAAAGAGTAACCAGATAGCATACTATCATGTCGAGCAAGAAAGTCCTACCTATATATGTCCAAGCATCCACTACAATATACATCACATGTATAGTAATGGCCTCTAGGGCATACGTATAACTAACACGTTGGATCTTTGATCCAAGGGCTTCTGTTTTACAGAAGACAATCTTCTTGTTTTAATAAGAACAGAAAGATCTTTCTGGAATTTTAATTCTGTTTGGCGCAAACGCCCCAGCGCTTGACACGTGTCGCGCGGCGCAGAGCGCAGCGCACTGCGCTAGCGCAACTGCGCTGCCACGTGTCGCGCAGTGCAACTGCGCTGCCATGTGTCGCACAGCGCAGAGCGCAAGTTAGCTGAAGCGTTGCTTCTTTATTTTAAGATTTGATTTTTATTATCTTTTAAAACAGAGCTTTGCTTTGATTGGGGAAAACAGAAGCATTGTTTCATTTCCCGCCTTGGGATTTGAACAGGGTTTTGCTTTGGAAGGGAGGTTTTCTCCTTTATTATTTATTTATTTATTTATTTTTATTTTATTGGAACGGGTTTTGAGCCAAAATTTTGGCGGGAACAAGGTTTTCACAAACACTCGCCGGTAGCCCTGCTGTTTTTACTCACGGAGCCCTTTCGGGTTTTCATCCGTGCCCTTTCTGCTTATTGACATACCGTTTTCCCTTCTTTTTTTTAACGAGGTTGCGCCCTTTCGGGTTTTCACAAACACTCGCCGGTAGCCCTGCTGTTTTTACTCATGGAGCCCTTTCGGGTTTTCATCCGTGCCCTTTCTGCTTATGGACATACCGTTTTCCCTTTTTTTTCAATGAGGTTGCGCCCTTTTAGGTTTTCACAGGACTCGCCGGTAGCCCTGCTGTTTTTACTCACGGAGCCCTTTCGGGATTTCATCCGTGCCCGTTTTGCTTATGGACATACCGTTTTCTCTATTTTTTATTCTTTTTTTTGTATCAGCTTTAGGATGCTGCAATCCATCGTAGTTTCTCGACATCTTGGTCAACAGCTAGTTTTCGAACATAGTGGTCCGTTGTTAGTTTAAGGACGTTCCGGTCCGTCGTTAGTTTAAGGACTTTTCGGTCCACCGTTAGTTTAAGGACGTTTCGGTCCGCCCTTAGTTTAAGGACGTTTCAGTTCGTTGTAAAGTAAGCCGGTTACTACTTACAGAGTTTGGGCTTAGGAAGATAGCGAGCGGACATAGTCGTCGTCATCTATCATTGACCTAGGCTGTGACTCGTCAAGCGTAGTACTTCTTCAGGAAGCGACCGTTTATTAGCCAGAAAGGTCTTTCACCATGCATGTCCTTGAGTAGATAGGCTCCACCCTGGTAGACCTTGTCTATAATATACGGGCCTTCATAGTTCGGCTCGAATTTTCCCCGCTTGGCGCGATTGGGGATCATAGGTCTTTTGACCACTGGCACGAGTTCACCTTGGCGGAATGTTCTCGGCCTGGTCAATCATTCATATGAGCGCGTCATCTTTGCTTTATAAACTTCCAGATTTTGCTGCGCCACGAGCCGGGTTTCATCAAGGGCATCGAGCTCCTCCAGCTGAAGGTGAGCATTCTCTTCGTCCGTTAGCTCATAATGGACTGCCACTCGTAGAGAGGGTAACTCTATCTCGAGGGGGAGTACTGCTTCTTTACCGAATACCAACACGTATGGAGTTGTGTCCGTGGTGGTCTTGAACGTAGTTCGATATACCCAGAGAGCTTCTTGCGGTCTCTCATGCCAGTCTTTCTTATTTCGAGACATCGTCTTTTTCACGATCTTTGTTAAGGTTTTGTTGAAAGGCTCAGCTAGACCGTTAGCTCGGGGGTTATAAACTAAGGAGTATCTCCAGTTTATATTGTGCTGTTGTGCGAAGCGGCTGATTTTGTGGCTTCTGTAGGCTGGCCCGTTATCGGAAATGATCTGTCGCGGAGTTCCAAACCGATAAATAACGTGTGTCTTGAAGAAATGGAGGATATTCTCCGTCTTCACTTCCCTCAGCGGCACTGCTTCCGCCCATTTGGAGAAGTAATCAGTTGTCGCCAAAATGAATCGATGTCCTCTGGACGATACTGGTTCGATGGGGCCGATTATGTCAGTCCCCCACATCTCGAACGGCCAGCTAGCCACTGTCGGATGTAGTGGATTTGGATGCTGGTGGATGAAGTCCCCATGGATCTGGCATTAGTGGCACTGCTTTGCATATTCGAGGCAGTCCTGGATCATCGTGGGACAATAATAACCCATCCGTTTGATCTTCAACTTCATCTTCGGGCCTGCTTGGTGAGAACCGCAGAGTCCGTCGTGAACTTCTTGGACGACTCTTTTCTCCTCTTCAGGTCCCAGGCATCTCAACCACAGAGAATCAAACGACCTCTTGTACAGAGTATCATTGACGAAGGCGAAAGATAGGGCTCGTTTCATGAGCTGATGTTTTGAGGACGCATCTTCAGGCGTTCGACGGGATTTGAAGTAGTCTATAAAGACTTCTCTCCAATCCTCAGCCTTTTCCTGGTCTTTTATTTGCAGGGTCGTCTGCTCAGTCGCTCCTTTTTCTTCGGACAACCCCGGAGATATTTCTGCCGGTGCAAGGTCCCGACGGCTTTGCACAACGATCCTTACGTCGTCGAGGTTCTCGTCGGCCAGTTCTTTAGCGAGCTTGGCTAATGCATCCGCCTTTCTATTTTCCGCACGTGGTATGCTTTCCAAGGTGTAGGAAGGTATTTGGGTCAGCAGTTGCTGTACCCTCTCGCCGTACTTCACCAGTTCCGGTTTGCACGTTTGATAGTCGCTGTTTACTTGACTAACGACCAGTTGGGAATCTCCGTATACGAAGAGGTTTTCAATCCCTATGTCAATGGCGATCTCGAGACCTGCTATCAAAGCTTCGTATTCGGTTTCATTGTTTGTCCTCGGCTCTGTTAAGGAGAAGGCAAAGCGCATTATCCCTCCTTGTGGAGTTACGAAAATGAGGCCTACTCCTGATTTGATTATGAGGGTGTTTTGTTTGCGCTTCTTCATGGAAGACGCTCCATCAAAATAAAGTTCCCACCGGATACCACCATAGTCGATCGCATCAAACGCATGTTCGTCTGGTAGTTCGCAATTCAGAGGGGAATCGGCAGGCATCGGATGATCAGCGAGGAAGTCGGCGATGGCCTGGCCTTTCACTGCCTTAAGAGGTTGATAAGTTATTGAGAACTCTATCAGGAGCAAGGCCTATTTAGCGAGCCGATCTGTGAATATGGCCTTTGACATTAAATATTTGAGAGGGTCCACCTTCGATATGAGACGGACTTCATGCGCCAATGCATAGTGCTGAAGTTTTGTTATCGCGAAGATCAACGCCAGGCAGTGTTTTTCAATGGGAGAATAATTGCTTTTGCCCCCAGGAGAACTCGACTCAAGTAATAGAGAGCTCTTTCTTTCCCTTGGTCGTTCTCTTGTGCCCATAATGCGCCTAAGGAACCTTCGAGGGCTGTTGTATAAAGAATAAGGGGATTTCCTTTGACCGGAGCAGCCAGCACTGGCGGGTTCTGCAGATACTGGTTGATTTCGTCCAGCGCGCCTTGGCATCTGTGATCCCAGACGAACGGGGTTCCCTTCTTCATCAGGTGACTATAAGGACGACACTTGCCAGAAAGATTGGCTATAAATCGTCGGATGTACGCGAGCTTCCCTTGGAGAGACCGCAATTGTTTGAGAGTCCTTGGCGGAGGCATTTCCATGATCGCCTTGATTTTTGACGGATCTATCTCGATACCTCAGTGTCGGACGATGAATCCTAGGAATTTACCTGAGGACACCCCGAATGTGCATTTGAGAGGGTTCATCTTCAAGTTGTATTGCCTAAGGCGTTAAAATACGATCTTCAGATGCTCTAAATGCTCCTCGTATGATTTTCTTTTCACCACAAGGTCGTCGATATAGCATTCAACGATTTCATGTATGAGGTCATCGAAGATCTTCGTCATGGCCCTATGATAGGTGGCACCGGCGTTCTTTAGGCCGAAAGGCATTACCTTGTAGCAAAATATGCCCAAGGGAGTCCGGAAAGCGGTGTGCTTTGGTCCTCGGGATGCATCTTTATCTGATTATATCCTGATGAGCCGTCCATGAAGGAGAAAACTTCATGAGTGGACGTATTGTCTATCATCAGCTCTGTGACCGGTACTGGGAAGTCATCCTTTGGGTAGGCTTTATTGAGATCCCGAAAGTCCACACATATGCGCAGTGTCCCATTTTTCTTCATCACCGGGACGATGTTGGCGATCCAGTCAGGACATTGAACCTCTTGGATGAAACCGGAGTCAATTAGCTTCTTGACCTCGGCGTTGATGTTCATCTTAAGCTCGAGCCGCATTCTTCGCGGTGCTTGTTTGATTGGCTTGACGTCCGGGGATATAGCCAGTTTGTGGACAGCAATCTCTGGATCTAGTCCTGGCATCTCGGAATAGTTCCATGCGAAGCAATCTTTATGTTGTATAAGCACGTCTTTTAATGTAGCCACCTTTTCTTCAGACAACAGCTCACTGACGAACGTCGGCCGTGGGTCACTTGTCGTCCCCAAATCAATTTTCTTGAGATTATCTTGAGTGGTATGTATTCCATCTTCCAGCTCTTTTAGCGCCGATGGAAACTCTGAGATTGCCTCGTCATCATTTTTTTCGAAGCACCAGGGGAGTTCATCCATATTCTCAGGCTCTTCTTTTGATAGTGTTATCATATAACAAGTACGAGCTCGCTTCCACGACCGATGTTGATCTGGTTCTACTCTTGCAGATTTGGGTTCATGCTTCTGCGGCGGGGTTACCCTCCAGCTGCAGGATAGAGCAAACTTACCTAGCTGATATTGATCTTCGACCTAGTTCTTGAAGGTGAAGCAGTCTTCGAGAGGGTGTCCTATTGCTCGGTGATAAGAGCAATAGTCTGGATGAGAGACCTCGTTATCTTGCTCAAGGTGTTTAGACTCCGGAAGTGTAATCATTTGATGTTTTATAGCGAGGTCAAGTATTTTCTTTGTCTTGTCTTGAGGAAAAGAATATGCTCGACTCATCTTCTTCATAAGTGACAAATCCGGACCGCTCGATTCCCGATCACGTGACTTCTTGGTCCCGCTTTGTCGTTGCTGAATGCCTTTTCCGCTTTTTGACTTGTTTCTGCCTCTGCGTCGGGCCTTTTTTACAACAGGTTGACAAGGAGGGGCATTTTCATTTTTCGCAGCCTGTTGGAGAAGGCACCGCGTCCTGGCTTTCTCGTAGATGGCCATTTCGCGATTATGGTCGTCTCGAACTTTTTGACCAGCTTCCCTTATAAGCTTGTCCATTTGTTCTTCGAACGACGGGCTGGGTATTTTCACATCAGGGGCTCTTTCTGGTTCAGGGTTAGCATTCTCCCATTGAGCATCTCCTTCTTCATCAAAGTCATGCACGACATAGCAGTCGCAAGTAGCTCCCGTTTCTTGGACCGAACATATCCAAGCCCGATCGCTTCCATTCTCCCGTTGGGCAACTTACGCTGAGTTCCGGGAACGTTCCAGATCCTGTCATAGAACTTAGCTTTTCGAGCGGTCTGTTTGAAGGGTATCCCTTAGCGCTTCAACAGCCTTTTCAAGCCTTCTGTATAATATCTAGGCAAACGGATGGGCTGGAGCCTGTCAAGTATAGAATCTGTGCCATGCCAAACTTCTTTCTCCACTCTTGTTTCCGTGGATCGGTAGAATAGGATTGCCTGTTCACCTTTTTGCCTGGGAAGGACGTAAAATTTTTGTAGCTCTTGCACGCTATAAGCTTCAAGTGCATCGAGATCTTTGTAGTGCTCCCGCAGAATCATGGTAATTTGCAAACTCTGATTATCACCAGCGAATGCTTGTATTGGTGGCCGAGCGGAGAATATAGCATGGACCTCATCTTCCGAGTCGCTGCCAAAGATCAACATAGGAGCGGACGGTCCCGGCTTGTTGTACTGGGGTGGACCTGAACAAACTATCTCTTCCTCTTCTTCAGTATCACTCTCAAAGACCGGAATGGTGGTGATAGCTTTATTCTCCGGTTTGTGACATCTCTCCGTGTCCTCGAAATCTGGCAAGAAATATTTTGCATCTTCATACTTGCGGACTTCGTTTACGGAGAACGGGTTCAACTCTCCTGTTACGGTATACTCGAGACCATCCTTATAGTATTTCATACACTGATGTTGTGTAGAAGGAATGATGTTGTACTCGTGTAACCAAGGCCGGCCGAGCAAAGCGTTATAGCATTTCTTGGCGTCAATGATATGAAATTTAATATCCGTGACAAGTAGCCCGAATCGTAATGTTAATATCACAGACCCGAGAGTTCGTGATGACTGGGAATCAAAACCAGAGATGGTGATTTTATCACGAGCGAGATGCTGGACGCTCATGCAGATTTCCTTCAACACTCGCACGTTGAGAAGATTGACGGAAGACCCGTTGTCGACCACGATTTTGCCTATCTTTATATCATGGCAGTACCCTGAGACATAGAGGGGACGGTTGTGCTCGCACGTTCTAAGGAGGAGGTCTTCGTCGCCGAAGGTGATATCGGCTGTGTGTACTTCCTCCAGCGCGTCCTTCAGCTTTTCTTCGGCGAGAAAAGCTTGGAATTGCTCTGGCTCTTGTAGCGCCTTGATCAATGAATCTCTCGCTTCTTTGGATAGTAAAAGGGCGTCGAGAACGCTGAGCTGTGAGGGTAACTTCCTCAAGTGTGCCAGAACGTTGTAATCCACCTTGTTCTTCTTTGGCGGGTCCTTGGCAGTCAACTCTTTCATGACATGGTCATCCAGGGCGATATCCTCAGAGACCTTTTCTTTTCCCTTATCTTTTCTATTCGTAGGTCCGAGATTCTTTTCTGGAAGCGTACGGTTGCTCAGCTGAATATTTTCACAGGCCTTCGATTCTTCCTCTTTCTCCAAGGTGGATTCTTTAAAGAGAGGGCCCAGAGCCATTTCCTCGTCAGAGTCGCTCCCAAAGGTGAGAACCTGCGATCCCCCGGTGTTGATCGTGCGACAGTTACCGGTAGTCCTTTTACGCTCCTCGGTCGCACTTCTTTGCTCCCGACGAGTTTTGCGTTTCATCCGCTTAAAATGTTGCCGGTGAGCAACATATCCCTGCCACCATCTTTTAAAAACGTCGCACTCTTCGGTAGGGTGCGAAATCTTTCGATGATATGAGCAGTAGCTAGGATGCATCTCTGCTTCACCGGGAGTGTTTCCTTCGGAGGGTGGGAGCTTCATTCCCATTGATATGGCTTTAGCAAACCTTTTCCTCATCTTGAACTTGTTTTTATCCGCGACGAATGTTCCTTGATTCGGCGGGACTGTCTCGACTCTTTCGTCTAGTCGTCGGCGTTTGGCTCTTTCAAATATGGCCATCTCATGCTCCCGATCGGCTTTACTTTTCAGATGAATCTCATTCAGGAAGGCATCAATCATTTCGTCTGACGGCCATAGAAGTTCCGATTCGGGACCTGCCCCCAGTCTCTCTGTGCAGGGAGCTTCTTCATTGTCTAGCGATGAATGAGATATCACATGGCAACTTGCTACGTAATCTTCAGATCCATCCGACGAGTCTTCTCCATCATCTTTGTCCTCAAGGACATGGCCGAGGAACTCTTGAAGCGTGATTGGGGTTCGCGTCTTCTGGTTGTACTCTTCTAGCTCGTCAATCTGCTTCTGTAAGTCCATGCGTTTGTCGCCAGTCTTCACGGGCTTCTTCTTCTTTTTCAAAGATTTCGACGGCTGGGTATGAACACCCTGGCTATCACCACCAATCTTTGGAGTTGGGCGCGGCTTCAGCATCCCCTCGATGATCTGGGGTTCCAGTGGATTCTTCCACCTGATTGCTGGGCATGTCTGGAGATTGTTCAGCATCTTGTTGGTTTTGGCCGAAAGAACGACCTCCCATGGAGCTTCTTCAACAAAAGAGCACGTTGCCCCTGGTGTGTCCATCTTCTTAAGAGTGTGCGGTTGTGGTGGGCTCACTTTCCACTTCTCAGACAACGCAAACTTGCCTTGTAGGTACTGATCCTCGCCCTTAAAGACGAAGCAATCTTCGATCGGGTGACTTACCGTTTGGTGGTAAGGGCAATAATTGGGATTATTCACTTCGTTGGGTTGTGGTGGTCGTCTTGGATTCGGCAAATTGATAAGCCTGTTGCGCATAGCCAGCTCGAACAGCCTCTTCGTTTTATCCTGCGGGAATGAGTAAGGGCGCTTCATTTTTTCATTGTAATAGCGCCGTCTCTCTTCCAATTGATCCGTTAGTCTTGGAGCACTGGGCTGCTGTTGGGTGTTTGCAACGAAGATCGCCTTCCCTTTACCCTTTTCGTTCCGCGGTTCTGGCTTTGGGGGAGATGGTCTATGACCCATCTGATCCAACTTATCGATTAAAGCCTGGAACGTGGTCGGTTTGAAGAACATCATGAACTGTGAAATAGTCACATGGGGGTCTAGGGTACCCACGAACATGCCCACCGCTGGTGCTTCTTCGATACGCTGTTCGCATTTCGACCATAGGTTCCACCATCGGATTGCGTATTGGACCCAAGTTTCGCCCGGCTTCACCCTTGCATTGATCAACGCCGTTATTAGGGTGTGTTCGCTGGCGCTCGCGAATCGCTGGTTGAATAGCAACTCCATCTCTGCGAAAGTTTTGACGGAGTCGTTTGGAAACTCGGAGTACCACTCAAACGCCGTCTCCGATAAGCTGCCGACGAATTGGCGAAGCAAGAGCTTATCATCGCCGCCGGTGTTGCCACAAAGAGCCCTGAACTGGACGACATGTTGATGGGGATTGCCTGTCCCCTTGTAGACATGAAATTTCGGGATCGTGTAGCCCGGTGGGTATTTTATCTGATCATACCAACCTGGATACGGTAGCCCAGTTTTAACAACTTGTCCAGCCGCTTCGTTCGCCTAGTGAACTCGTATCTGCTGAGCGATATAATCATCCATGGCAGCTTTGGAGATTGTCTCCTCTTTGGCTGTCGACAGAGCCGGCAGTGGATTCGATATTTCTCCTCTGTCATCTTCAATTATGACTGGAAGATCTTCGGCTGGGGGATCCGGCTGGATCATCATGTCCACCATATCTTGGAATAGAAGGCCCATTCGTTTTATATTGGCTGCTTGTTCCACAGCCTCTTTGTCCTTCTTTTCGAGCATTCTTCGAAGGAACTCCGCATCAGTCTCGTGTTCGCGACGTTGTTCCGATGACGCCTCCGGGCTTTCTTTTGGCCCGGTGAGTGCGGCCATCGCAGTCAGCATCTCCTGGAGCTTCTGCTGCTGCTGTTCCTGGGCTCTTGTGATGGATCGGGTGAGTGGTCGGTGGCCCGTAGAAGCGCGGCTATCCTCCTTTCTGGATGCCATGTAAATAGTATGGACCACCATGCCCCCAGACTTAGGGCGTTTGGGTTTAGTGCCTTTGACATTTATCCCAGGCATGGGGATCTTCTCCGGCCTTCTCTTCTTATGAGCAGTCAAAGTTGAGGGGGCCGTCGCAGTGGGCACCCAAATAGCTTTTCGTGGCTTGGCAGGATAGCTTTCTTCTTGTTGAACCTTCGCCCTTTTCTGTCGGCGAGGGTAATCTTGGTCAACTATTGAGTTCCGAGCCCGCCGCCAAACTTTGTAGACTTTGGAAGACAGCCGCTGAGGGGACTGTTCTGGTTTTTCTTCCGCAACATTCTCCACCGGAGGAGGAGATCTTCTTAGCACGGCGGTAGGAGAATTCCTGCGCACCCTATTCAGCAGCTCAAAACTGTTCCCGGTTGGAACAACAACATTAATTTCCATCGTTGGAGCTGGTGGAGTTAGCCCAGAAGGGGAGTTGCCCCTGGCCTTCCTTACTCGGCGCCAGTGGCGACGTCGAGCGTGTCGGGCTGATGGAGTTGGCTCAGTGACGGGGATGGCCTTGTCTTGCCCCCTGTTAAGGTGAGGGGCTGTTGCTGGTGTCAGCCTGTCGAAGATTGATATCCTTTGAGTAGCAGGAGCGGGAGTTGGGGCGGTCAGTCTTGTAAAGACCAATCCCTTGGCAGGAGAAGCCGTCTTGATGACTTCAGGAGCAGGGATGGTTATCCTCTTCGGAATAACCTTCTCTGAGATCGCAGGCTTCATTGTGGGCCCACATGAATTTTGGCCCAGTTTGGCGAAGATCGAGGAGCTGGAGCTGGACGAACCGTTGAGAGGGGCCGCAGTAGCTGTAAGCCGATCAAAGACCGACTTCTTGGGATCTTCCAGCATTGGCACAGGAGCGGTGAAGCTCGTTGGAGGGAGCATGGTCCCGAAAAACAACCCTGTGGTGGCTTGAGTAAACTGTTCCACGGGCATCGTGAACAGGGAAGCCGTTTGGGGCCCGTAGGTTATGCCCCCAGTTGAGACAGGACGTGGGTTGCAGTTGCATGTGGAACACTTTGAGCAGGTGAACGCCATTGATCCTTTGCTTTCTGCACCAAGCTAACCGCCAAATCTTAGTACCTCGAAACCCAATGGCAACCATTAGCAAACCGCGATTGGTTCGCGAACATGACACACGAAGTGTGGAGTGGAAAGAGGAAAAGGTCCTACCGGGCGTTCCAGAATCTGTTCCCCTCCGAATCACTGGGACGCGACCGCACAGGTCCGTCTCGCCTGAAATTCGGGGCAGATGCTAATTGGTGCTATCCTTCTACCTCTCCGAAGATTCCAAGTTGATTTATGGCACCGTGTATCGAAGGTTTAAACGGATGCGGCCGATGTAGCAGACTTCGTCAGATTCCCCCTCGCTTGAGGGGTTTTTGATTGTGGGAACGCTCTTCCCTGCAGGCGCAAGCCCCTGCAGTTAATTACGCTACCGCATCGCGGTAACAACTTTCTCCTTCTCCATATGGTCACTTCGTGTCGTGGGTTTTTGTTTTGTTTTTGGTTGCCCGTGGATTGTATACGGAGACTAATTTGTGTTGTCGCCCATAGGACGTGGATTAGTCCAAATCCGTATCTTTCTTATATTTGTGTTTGGGGGGGGTTGTGTTTAAGAATACGTTAGCCTTATTTGAGGCTAAGATCAACTTAAATATTTGTTAAGGACCCATTAGTCAAATTTTAGACTAAGATCAACTTAACGGGATCGTTTAGATCTGACAAGAGAGCAATTGGGCTCTATTGTTTAGTTTAATGACATTGCGGTCGATAATTAGTTTAAGAACATTACGGTCCAATGTTAGTTTTAAGACATCGCGGTCGAGATTAAGGACATCATAGTCCGTGAGTTTAAGGACCTCACAGTCCGATGTTAGTTTTAAGACATTACGGTCGAGGTTAAGGACATCATAGTCCATGAGTTTAAGGACCTCACAGTCCGATGTTAGTTTTAAGACATCACGGTCAAGGTTAAGGACATCATAGTCCATGGATTTAAGGACCCCACAGTCCGGTGTTAGTTTTAAGACATCACGGTCGAGGTTAAGGACATCATAGTCCATGAGTTTAAGGGCCCTACAGTCCGATATTAGTTTTAAGATATCACGGTCGAGGTTAAGGACATCATAGTCCATGGATTTAAGGACTCCACAGTCCGATGTAATGTGTGGTTGTCGGGACCCGTCACCTCTCTGACGACGTTGAAGGATTACAACGACAGATATCAGAGGAGTAAAGAGATGTATCCTTGAACCGGGTGTAAATTGATTGGAAGAGCAGATGAGCTCAATTTAATTTAGGTTGAGGACTTATGGCCAGAATTGGGCTAAGTCCAGTTAAAAATATTTAACATTTTATTTTTGTTCTGCCTGTTGGGCCCTTTATTTGGGCTCTGCCCTTTTAATAATGCCAAGCATTGGGCTCTGACATTTTGTCTGGTATTGAATGCATAGCATTTATCAGAACAAAGTATGTTCTGGCAGCGCGCCACGTGGCGCATCAGGCGCTTTGCGCCAATTACAGAGCGCATTGCGCTAGCGTACATGAGGGTGGCGTCTCGCTTAGCGCTAGTTTGTTAGCGCACTGCGCTAGTTTATGGGTGCGCCAGTGAGTGACACGTGGCGTGCTTGGCGCTGAGTGCCAACCCAAGAGCGCAGTGCGCTGTTTTCAGGAGCTCAAAGCGCAGATCATGTCCATGGTTGACACGTGGCATGTTATGGCGCTGAGCGCCAGTCCAAGAAGTGCAAGGGCGCAGTTCATGAGTGCAAAGCACTTTCCAATGGCGCAAACCGCATTTGATCAATTTTAAGATCAAAGAACAAATTTTATGTTCTTCTAAGGAGGCTTTGCCTCAAGATCCAAGAATAAAAGTTCTTGTTTTGATAAAAGGCTCTGCCTTTATAGATCAAAGATCTGTGGGCGAAGTAAAATACTTCTTATATATTTTTTTTATAATTAGATCTTTTGATCTTATTATCAAAGACCTTGGTCTTTTTTTTAGATCTGTGATCTTTTTAGAAGAGGGTTCTTCTTTTATGAGATATTTTCATCTCTGTTTTTTTTTTAAGAATATAGTTCTTTTTTACCTTGAGTATGAAGAAAACTCTTCTTTTTTCTAAGAGCTTGCTCTCTTTTTTTTTGGCAGAGGGTTTTTTTCTTGCTGTCCTGTATATCGAGACTTGAAGTCTAGGGGTCTTTCTATAGGGCCAATTGATTTGTTAAATTATTTAAAGAGATCTTTCTCTGATTGATTTAGGGATGTTTCCCCACCATTGGATCTTTGATCCTAGGGCTTCTGTTTTACAGAAGGCAATCTTCTTGTTTTTAACAAGATTGGAAAATCTTTCCATGCAGAATTTGTTCTGTTTTTGGTAATTCATTATTTACCATATGATCATTGATCTAGCGGTGCTTAAAGCGCAATCTTGTTGTTTGGAAAGATTTTGAGAAATCTTTCCTTAACAGAATTTAATTCTAGTTAATTAATGATTTATCATTATTATTAGATCCTTTGATCTAACGGTGGGAATTTTAATTCCAGCGCTGGCGCACTTACGTTAGACACGTGGCGCGCAGCACGGAGCACAGCGCAACTGCGCTAACGCACTCGTGCTTGATACGTGGCGCTCAGCACAGAGTGCAGCGCAACTGCGCTAGCGCACCTGTGTTAGACACATGGCGTGCAGCGCATAGCGCAGTATAACTGCGCTAGCGCACCTGTGTTAGACACGTGGCACGCAGCGCAGAGCGCTGGATCTGAAGCGTTGCTTCATCTTTTTAATTTTTGAATTTTGAAACAGAGCTTTGCTCTGATTGGGGTGCACTGCCTAGGGCTCAGCGCTCCTGGCGCTGGCGTGTCTGCTTTTGACACGTGGCGTGCAGCACACAGCGCGCAGGATCTGAAGCATTGCTTCAATTTTGAATTTTGAAATTCAAAACAGAGCTTCGCTCTGATTGGGGAAACATCCGCAATCCACTTTGTATCAACCGTTTCAACCTTCACCATCTTCTTACGTTGATACTACTTTTTCGAGTCCTGTTGTAACTCCGAAACCCATGTCTATCGCTGAACATATTGAATAATCTCGTAACCGATCTTTCACTCCTTTCAACACTTCCAGTTCTTGGGATCAACAAGTCCATTCATCTTTTTATCCAAATGTTGATCCTACTCCTGTCCAACCATTCAATTCCTACCAGTCCTACTCGACTTCCGCACCATCCCTAGACATTGCTTCTACACAACCATTTGGGAGTTTCACTTATCCAAACAATTTTGAATCCCTTACTGAAACCCCTTCACAAACCATGTCTAGTCTGGAAAAGTCATTGGAAGCGTACATTGCAGCAACAAACCGACAGATGTGGAATTTGGATGCGTCCATTGCCGCCCTTATGCAACCTAGTGACCCGGTAGCTAGTTTCCAACTAACTCCAAAAATTCCAATGTATGATGAAGCGGTTGGACAGAGTGAGAATTTGATGGTGAGAGTGAGTTCTATACACTTCCAAATCAAACCTATCCATCCTCAATTGAATTCCACAACTCTGGTTTTCAAACAAGTGTCCCAAATGATTTACCAGTTAAAAATAAAACTTTTAATGAGTTGTATGACTTTGTAGTACTTGATTTGCCAGATTGTGAAGGGTCCCTTTCGAGTGAAACCATCACCAATCCTTTCGACCTCTACAGCTCCAATTTAGAACCTGAATTGATAAATATCCATGCTTTTGATGAGGTGTCCAAAAAAATTGATTTTCACTTGATTGAGGATATTGACGCAGGGAATATTTTGGATGATGAACCTGCAGATTTGACTGAATTTTTCTCTCCAATTCATCATCCCGAGTCATTAAATATTTCTTCCAAACTTCATATGCGTCTTGATTTTGATGATAATTGCATGGATGGGATAACTTTTGGGGAGAATTATGAGGATAGTATTGAGGATAGTATCGAGGATGAACCAGTTTTGTTTGATAAGTCGGATTTTCCAATTCATCCTCTTGAACCTTTAACTTTTATACTTCCTAAATCACCCCCCACCATCCTTTCCATCGTTCCGACCACGCAAGAAATCACGCAGGAGGACTGTGAGCTTGAAAAATTTCTGTTCGATCACAGCAGTTTTGACACCACTAGTGCGTTCCTCTTTGAATCTGACACAGTTCTCACAGCTGATAACGATTACGAGTGTTTCACTTTTTCGAACGATTTTGAAGACTCATTACCCGAGTTTGAGTCCTTTGAAGTTTCGGATGAGTCAGTTGAACCATCCGAATCGGTTGCTTACAGTGATTTCGAACTATTAATGGAATCCTTCGAGTTCGAGACAGTTTCACCAATTTTACCTTCAATTGTTTCACATCTGAAACTCGAACTCAATCCAAGTCATTTCGAACCATTGATGGAATCCATCGTTTCAACCGTGCAAGAATCTGTCACGCTTCAATTTTCAATGGATGGTTTACCAAGTTCAATGTACCCATGTTTTCTTGCGAATCTTGAGGGATTTGACCCCATTTCTCGACGGGTTGATAAATTAGCACAATCGCTTTTAACACATCGGTCATCACAATTTGCGCTAATTTATTCACTCGATTTACGCCCTCAAGTTCGTACTACATTTCTTTCTCTCTTCCGCCATTCTTCTCCTAATAGCTCGAGACCATATTCCACCTTTCTTTCCACACGGTCTCGTGTGTTTCTCAACTTATTTCTCTACACTCCATTCTTCCACCAACCCTACCATTATAACGATAAATTTTTTGAATGGTTGGTGCTAACTTTTGGCCTGTGTAAGGCCTTATATAGTTTGATTTTCCCCCTCCCTAACTCTGAACTTTAATGCTTAAAACAGTGGAAACACTGTCTCACTTAAGTTTGGGGGGGGGGGCTTTTTGTATGTATATATATATATATATATATATATATATATATATTTAACAATAAAAAAAATATAAAAAAATAAACAGGGGAGTGCCGATAATTTTGACCCTCTTGGTGTAGCATGACAGTGAGGACACTGTCAAGTTTAAGTTTGGGGGTATGCTCGGTAAGCCTTCTTCCTTCGCATTCATGTGTATATTTTTGCATTTGCATACTTATTTTAAAGCCTATAAAAAATTGAAAATTTGAAAAATTATAAAAATTGAAACATTCAATTTTGGTTATAATTGACTTAAGTTTGACAAAAAAGTTAACTAGCTAGGAACAAGTAGATCTTAGACTTAGTAAATTAAAAACCCTAAAAATAACCTTTCTAAAAACTTAACGGTAGAAAGTATATGTCTTTGTAGTTTATTTAGAAATAGGCAAATTTCGAGTTGACTTCTTGGGCTAACTTAAAACAGGGGAAAAGTATTGATATCTTTATTAAAGTATAAGTTTGAAAAATAATTCCTAAGCTTAAGTCTAAATTCTGAAAATATATACCCTACAAATTGCACAAACACGAACCTTGAAACTTGGAATAGTAGAAGAGACCTTGAAATGCTCTTGTCTAAAGTCCTTAGTATGAAGGAAAATAAAATTAAAAAAATACAAGTGTGAATAAAAAGATAATAAAAAAATGAACACTGGTTTTTGTAATTACTTAAGGCTGCATTAATAGAAAAATTATTAGCGAGGGTGCCTTATCACCTAGTGTCTTAGACCAACTGGTTTGGGAGTCACTGCTATAAGCCTTAGGTATTACAAGACTAGGAATTACGCATTAATGTGCAAACACATTTTGTAATCGGTCGTTGGTACCCCAAGAAGTATTAACGGTCGCATGAAGAATGTGTGAGCAAATTTCATCTAAAAATTCACCAATTGAAAAGTACTTTGGGCGATGGAAAAGAGTATAATAGCTTGATTTGAATTTCCAGGTGTAGGGGTGATATATACACACACACGTAGGGATATGTGATTGGGGTTTAGATAAGAGATAGGAATGAAAAATAGGACTTATATCTTTAGTAGAGATGATAAAAATTCCTAAGTTGAGGTGGAACCCTAGAAGAAAAACTTAAAAGATGCTAAAAGCTAAGTAAATTTACAAGAACATATATAATCTTAAGTTAGATAATAAGGAAGCGTGAAAAATACGGGTGGATAATTTCTTAGTTGAAGATAATAGAGTTTCTTATTAGAAAACCTAATTGGAGAATAAAAGTCGATAAGCCGAATTGATAGGATTTTGTGGGTAGTATCCGCTGAAAACCCTCAGGATACAACACTCTTCCTACTAGGGACACCTAGAGGTTTAACGGCTTGTTGCACGAGCTCAGTGCAATCGCGTTTCCCTGCGAAAGTGAGGCTAGGTCTTTTTCGAGAATAAAACTAGTTTTGCTCGAGGACGAGCAAAAGATAAGTTTGGGAGTATTTGTTCATATCATAATTTTGCATTATTATATTCCTCATTCTTATTCATTTTACAAATAAACAGGTGCTTTTGATCTATGTCTGCTACATAGTTGCAGGTTACAGGTTCTCGGAATAAAAACAGTGAAAATGATGAAAAGACTACACAAAAGTGAGACTACGACCAACAAATGGAAGAATCTTGATCAAGCCTACAGTTGGAGAATAAACGAAGATCAATGAACAAGTTCACAAAGTACAAAGGCAGCGCAAGGTTCAAGACTTCGACACGAAGCAAACGGTAAAGTCCACGACATTATTCACTGTAGAAATCTGGAAGAAAACTAGAAGACAATCTGAGAAACCAAGTGAAGAAAAGCCAAGGAAAAAGCAACAGGAGAATTACCAGAGAAGCAGCAACCAACAAGCTCCCAACATGGCCGCGGATCTGCGGCCAAACATGGCTCTTGGCCGCGGTTCCGTGGCCATATGAAGTCCGTGTCGGTGCAACTTCGTGTCGGTGCGGCGGTGCGTTGACTAGTCTTCTTAGGGGTAAAATTGTAAATGCAGATATGAACCGATTGTAACCCTAGGGTTTCTATGCTCTATAAATAGAAATCCTAAACCTCTCTTTGAGATATGCCTCTTCTTGTGCCTCAATGTATTTATCAAAATTCAGAATTCAATTCCTGTAAATGATTGAAGAGAGTATCAAATAAAAATTAGAGTAAGTTTTCTTTTTATTGCCCTAGTTAATTTTCTTTCTGCCCTAGTTAATTTTTATTATCTTCCCTAGTTAATTAGTTTAGAACATGTTTATCAATTCCCTAATGAGTGAGTAGATCCTCGCTTGTTAGAGTTAGGAATAAGAAAGGTTTGAGAGATGAAAATCTCTCACCCCTTTCTTGCTCATCATATATTTTTATAGGACTCCATGCATACATACACACACCGCTCCCTACGGCACCCTATCCCGTGAGGTAGCGGTGATACCGTAATATAAAAGACCGGTTGTATATGTTTTCCATAGAGGTTAGGGTAAGAATTAAGAAAGGAAGGACAAGAACCTAGAGGAAGAAACATCGTTTCTTCCCGATGGTACTAATCCACTTTATTAATTATTACCATAACACCTCATAGATCTTAATTAGGGCATAGAAAACGGTGAGGAATATTGACTTTCCAAACTTAACCTAAACTTAACCCTAGCAAGATTTTAATCCTAGTCTAGATCAACCTTAGTTTTTAGTGATAATCAATACGACACCGTTTGGAATTAACTCGTTAGAACAATTTGAGAATACACAACATCCCTGTGGACCGACCCGTACTCACCGGCTAGCTACCAAGCGACGCCGTTCTTGATTGCGGTAAAATATTTTTGATCACAACATCTATCATTCAATCAATTAGCCTGGATTTAGCATACTTCTTTGATAAAAGATGTTTTAAGGCGAAATGTGTTGGGTTACACTAACACCCTGGCCATCATCCGTGGCCGTTTGCGGAACAAATTTTTTTTATAACGATTTAAATTGGCGCTAGAATAACCCGTTAACACCGGATCTACCATAAACCTAACTAGCAAGCTAAAGGGTTCTATCTACTATGATAGAAATTTAAACCTAAAGGCTCAAGTCCTTCGGGTCTTCACTCATCTTCTTTAGCTCCTTGAAGAGTGTACAGATCGCGCTTGATCGTCGGCCTCCTCGCATCAAAAATGATCCACCTGAGAATATATACTTTGAGCTCCTACCTCTAAACCGAGATAACTAGGTTACTTAGTATGCTAATCTAAGTAGGCTAGAAAATGTAGAGAGTGATGATGGCTTGCTTTGTCTCAAGAACCCTAGGTTTCTCAACATATGAGACTATTAGGGTTTGAGGTAGAAGAAGAGAACTTGGAGGAGATGAGAGTGTAGTAGTGAGCATAGAATGAAGAATGACTAACTTTTGTGAATTATCAAACATCCAATAATTCACCAAAATATCTTGAAGCCACCTTGTCTCAATAGTAAACTATGAGTCACCCCATGAGTCACTAAGTAGCCATGCTTCATTTAATGATAAACGAACACCTCATACCTCCACCTCATTAACCATTTAACAAAAATGGTTAAAACTAAAATGAGGTGTCTTCTTCTAGAAGCATCTTGCACAATTACAAGAATACCCCTCACCGTAAATACATACCCGTATCCGTATTCTGAAAAAATACGAATACAATGAAATGAAAATAATCCAACAATATAATATTAGGATCCGGCTTAAACCAAAGCCCACTAGTATTATCCGTCTGAATTATGATACGTGTAGCTAGTATACGTATATGATCGAACCCCTGCCGTAAAACCATACAGCCTCTATATCGTTTCGCCCGAAGCGGGGAAACCCTCTGTGTGGGACTCTAAAGACTCAACAGTACGCTGGCAGTGGATTTAACCACAAGCACGTCAGCAGTACTAGCTATACGTAATGGCTACCCAGGTACCTGTTGAAAAAGGAAGGTCGGCGAGCAAACTCATCTGAACTCCTACTGAGCCCATCCGTGACAATCTCCGTACAGTCCGGTCTCTTCGTCTAAGAGTATCACATACCGGGTCTAGGGGTTGGTAAACGTCAGACCTTAATAACCTGATAATTCGTGCTAATGCGGCTCAGGACCAATCCGGGAAACTACTGATCAACCTATCAGTAAATCCCAACTGCTTTGGCCAAGGTCTTATGGTCCTGACCAATCGAACACAGTGCGATATCGACTCCCTAAACCGGGAGAAACGAATCCCCAACAATCACTCACTGCCTCCATGTGGCTCGGAACTGTACCCAACCAAAACCTGTTTGCATGATTCAGTATAGCCGTGGTAGGGTAGTGATCAAAGCACAGTGGGAACTCACACGAGCCAAAATGACGATCTCAGGTCCGAAGACTAACCTGTACACATGTCACCCGAGAACTACCATCTGACGATATGTATAGTACCATCTAGAATTTCTCGGTGAGTCCGTCAAGTGTACTCACACCCAGTGAGCATCTGTATACGATCTTAGGTGCCTTAGACCAATGGCTGCGGGACCAACCATCGCCCCTCGTCGGGGTCTAGAAACGTATACACCAGTCTACTCTAGAGTATCAATGCCCAGTCTCGATACTCACACGACTAGGGACCATTTAAGGACGTGCTTATGGACTACCCAGCTCCCATAAGTATGATCACCATCACAACGCAGGTAGTCAAGCAAGATCCTACGGGCTTTATCAACATGTAACCGCCATATGTAATAACGAGTATGACAGATGCACATGTTGAGATAAAGTCAAACCATAATAGTATACTACTGTATCAAGTTTTTATCAATATGTGCAAGCTGGATAAAGCATCAATAGAAACAAATACACATATCAAGATAAAGGCAACTCAAATAATATACTATATAACTGAGCAAGATTATCCTGTACATACATATCCCCAGCATCCACATGTATACATATACAATAATGGCCTCTAGGGCATACATATCCAACAGAATGATCAGTGTAAACTACGACTGGAGAGCCAATTAGGTAATGTCTGAATTTTTCTAATGCAAAGACAACCACCAAGAGTTCTTTCTCGGTGGCTGTATAGTTCATTTGGGTATCGTTCAAGGTTCTACTCGCATAATAAATCACATGTGGTATCTTATCGATGTGTTGTCCTAAAACTGCACCAATAAAAAAGTCGGATGCATCACACATAATCTCAAAAAGGTGATTCCAGTCTGGAGATGATAGAACGGGAGCAGTAGTGAGGGAACATTTAAGTGATTCAAAAGCAACCAAGCAATCCGAATCAAAGTTGAAAAGTTGTATACTTGACCAAGAGAAGAGTTAAGGGTCTAGCAATCTTGCTAAAATACTTAATGAATCGTCTATAAAAACCGGTATGACCAAGAAAGGTTCGTATATATTTGACGCATTTGGGAGGAGGAAGGTTGGAAATGACATCTATTTTAGCTTTGTCTAGCTCAATTCCATTTTGTGAAATGATATGCCGTAAGACAATACCTTCTTGAACCATGAAATGATATTTTCCCCAATTTAAAGTTAGATTCTTATCCTTACAGCAGGTAAGAACATCGTCAAGATGACGTAAGCACTCCTCAAAGGAATCCCCAAACATAGAGAAATCTTTCATAAATATCTCCAGAAAATTCTCGACCATGTCCGAGAATACCCCCATCATACACCGCTGAAATTTAACGGGAGCATTGTATAACCCAAAGGGCATGTGTGTATAAGTGAAAGTGCCGAAAGGATAAGTAAAAGTTGTCTTATCTTGATCCTTTTCGGCAATGGGAATTTGATTATAGCCCGAGTAACCATCCAAGAAACAGTAGAATTCATGCCCAGCTAAACGTTCCAACATCTGGTCAATGAAGGGTAGAGAGAAATGATCTTTCTTTGTCGCGGCATTGAGTTTTCTATAATCAATACATACCCGTCACCCGGTTTGGGTGCAAGTTTGAATCAACTCATTTGTCTCATCAGTTATGACCGTGATGCCAGATTTTTTAGGGACAACGTGAATAGGACTTACCCATTGGCTATCAGATATTGGGTAAATTATACCATTATCTAAGCATTTGACGATTTTCTTCTTCACCACCTCTTTTATGACGGGATTTAACCGTCTTTGTGGGTCACGAGCTGGTTTGGCCTCATCCATCAAATTTATATGATATTCAACAATTAAGAGGCTAATCCCTTTGATGTCCGCCATTGTCCAACCGAAAACTTGCCGATTCGATCTCAAGACAGACATAAGAGATCTTTCTTGCTCTAGGGCTAGAGAAACTGATATGATGACGGGTAAAAACCCATTCTCACCTAAATATGCATATTTAAGATGAGACGGCAGCGGCTTGAAATCAAGTGTCGGCGGAGAGACGATAGAAGGTAGGTGTCACGCCCCACCTCCAATACAGAGAGTATTGTCCGCTTTGACCGAAACAGCACGGTTTTTCCCTTTAGAGCGAACTGGACCTGACCAGGGGCCACTTCCCAGGAGGTCACCCATCCCAAGACTTCCCTGGCCCGAGCACGCTTAACTACGGAGTTCTCAAGCTCCTGTAGTTCCGGTTCACTTAAAAGGCGCCTCTGTATTGAAGAGTGGTATCATTCCATTTATAGTACAGATCTGCCCTCTTTCGGAATGTATTCCGAAAAGTCCCCGTTGTTCTACAGTGGGTCCCACGGACTCGAGAGGTGGCCCCCACGGATTCAAGAGGTAGCCCCGCCCACTTAACACGACACTTGGCGTGGCACTTTGTTCCGTGTGGCACTTTGCTCCGTGAGCAAGAACCGGGTCCCGACATTCTCCCCACCTTTGAACAACGGTTCGTCCTCGAACCACAGACCTACTATTGAGGGACCAGCTCTGATACCATTCTGTCATGCCCCACCTCCAATACAGAGAGTATTGTCCGCTTTGGCCGAAACCGCACGGTTTTTCCCTTTAGAGCGAACCGGACCCGACCAGGGGCCACTTCCCAGGAGGTCACCCATCCCAAGACTTCCCTAGCCCGAGCACGCTTAACTACGGAGTTCTCAAGCTCTTGTAGTTCCGGTTCACTTAGAAGGCGCCTCTGTATTGAAGAGTGGTATCATTCCGTTTATAGTACAAATCTGCCCTCTTTCGGAATGTATTCCGAAAAGTCCCCGTTGTTCTACAGTGGGTCCTACGGACTCGAGAGATGGCCCCTACGGATTCAAGAGGTGGCCCCCGCCCACTTAACACGACACTTGGCGTGGCACTTTGTTCCGTGTGGCACTTTGCTCCGTGAGCAAGAACCGGGTCCCGACAGTAGGGCAAGGGAATGATACTCGGATTCCATAAGATGTTCATAGCTAGCGTAAGAGACTGACTTGGATAACTCGACTAACTTGTTCGAAAAGTGAAAGTATTCGAACTCAGGGGTGAACTTGTCGACAGAAAGGTCCCGTGAATCAAGATCATCAAGGAAAGCGAACCCTTCATATTCCCTATTCGTGTAAGGAGTGGCTGGATCAAATAATAACGCACTAGTAGCGTCGAGATCATTATCATAGAGCAAAAACTCCTCAAATTCGCAACTGTCGGAAGCTATCTCGTGGACGGAACATATATTTATCATATGAGCAGAAGATTCGAAGGGTTGACTTCCTACCCTGAAAATGTTAAGTTCAATTGTCATCTTCCCAAAATATAGGTTCATAGAACCATTACGACAATTGATTACCGCATTTGAGCTTGCTAGAAAAGGTTGACCAATAGTTACCGGGATTTGGTTCCGTAGGTTCGCCACAGGCTGTGTATCTAAAACTATAAAGTCCACAGGGAATATAAATTTCCCGACTTTTATCAACACGTCCTCTAGCTCACCCCTAGGATGGGTGATAGATCGATCTGCCATCTGAAGAGTGCAGTGCGTGGGTTTCAACTCTCCTATATCTAATTGCTCATAAACAGAATATGGAAGTAAGTAAACACTAGCACCAAGATCGAGTAGAGCACGATTGATGTTTTTACCTCCAATAGTTATAGAGATTGTAGGACAACCAGGGTCCTTATATTTCTTGGGCAAATTTTAGGTAAGAGCATCACTCGCATTGCTCGCTAAGAAAACCTTTTTAGCTACTTGAGTTTTCCTTTTCTTAGTGCACAAGTCCTTTAGAATTTTTGCATAGGATGGAACTTATTGGATAGCATCTAAAAGAGGAATATTAATGTTAACTTACTTAAACATTTCCACAACCTTCTCCATTTGTGGACTTGGTTTGTTGAGTCTCAACCTGTCACGTCCCGCTTCCCAAATGATGGAATACGATGGGTGACAAGACCAGCCATGCTCCTACGGTCAAGAAAATATCCTGCCGTAGTCACACTTCGGCTTCTAGCATTACGTGGTAATTAGTAATCAATGTACAGGTAATGAGAAATGCAGTCACTACTTCTATCGAACAGATATAAAACTAACCAGATAGAGGTCAAGGAAAAGTCAGCGCTGGCGTCGCTGATCTAGATGTGCGCAAGGTCCTCGAGGTACGATAGATCCTGATCCGAGCTAAGTCCACTTCTCACTCTGAGCATGCATATTCAGGTCGTCAGAGCGACACAATAGCAATATATATAGATACACACACACACACACACACACATACATATGTAAACACGTGCAATGATGATGAACTTAAAACAATAAACATGGAGTGATGACATGAGTATGAAGTAACCGGTACAGGTAAACAATGAAGCAGGCATATCAAATCAGTAATCAATGTAATGTCCATGTCACTAAGCTTACCAGTCTCTAAGTCTCACTGTCAAGTCACTAAACCTATCGTCAGTCTAAGTGTGAGCGTCAACCACCGCAGGAGTATCCCCAACCCAAGGGTAGGCTTCAGGGGCAAGAGAACACGGGCCCGAATCACGCTCGCTAATAATCAGTAACACCATCCATACAACTCCCAAAATCGTTGTATATGCCGGAAGTGGGACTCCCGAGATTCCGTTGATCGAACTCACACTCGAACTACCCCACACCTATGGTCTACATCAAATACCGACCATGAACCCAAATACCAGTCGCTCCATGATAAGTCTATGCGAGAACTGGAGACAGGATCTCCATCATTCATGGCTCGACTGGTATCCAAGATAAATGGACAGTGCTCGATATCTTACCTATCACACTAATATACGTGCTTCCATAACTGTCCCATTCCAATTATAGTTACACCTATATATGTCACATAGGCTTCGACAATGCAATAATTTAATTGGTTCCGCTGATTGTGTACAAGTACGTGTCACTTCACTTATTCATCCACGCTTTTACACTAACGTAGTTGCCACAATCCAATCACTAACATTTATCACTTGGTAATGTAACACGGTCAGTCGGTTATTAATGTTTATGACCACTATTCAAATGAGGAAATAACCGCTACATGATATGATGAGAATGCAATTAATTATAATACGAATAAAATATAGCAGCCAGTGTCATACCACTTGAAAAATTTACTATAAATCACACATGCAGAATTAAGCAAAACAATATAAAAGGGGTAAGCAGTATATTTAATTATCTGTACATAAAAATTGGTTTTGTATCAATCGGGTTTCAGGTTTTCTAGTTATGGTCATTTCATTTTAAGTGTTTACTGCGGGAAATCCAGTTTCTGAACTGGAAGTCCGTTTCGTAACACGCTTTACTCCCAGTTGATAGTATAATTAGGTGACGCTACAGTTGGATAATATTTAGGTTTATCAGTAAGGTTTTCAACTCACCAGACAGATTGATAATATCCGCTATGTTCTGAGAGTTATGAATTATTTAAGATTGGGATATGCATTCTGTCCCTGCTTGGGACAGCAGTATGTACTGATGGTTTAAAATGCGATTAAAATAGAAAGCGATGATAAAAATGGATGAAACTACTTCCAATAGTTAGATAACAGATTTATATTCGCTATGATATAGGGTTCCTCATAATACAATTTTCACACAGATATGTAAAAGCATTTCATTACAAGTGTCGACAGGCAGTGCTGCTCTGGACTGCAGTCCAGAGCAGCACTCCCGAACAGTTTATGTCACCGTTTTGAAATAGAAACAGATTATAATTTATATGGGGTTCTAGTTTGTCGAGTCATATTTGATATGAGCCCTCAAACACAACAATCCGGTGTGTAACCAATTTACTATGATTTTCGCAATATTCAGGTACGAAAAGTTTCAGATTCGACGGATCTAAATGGGGATGACATTTCACGGTGTTGGGGTCCATATTTTCGAGCCAACTCTTAATACAGTATTCGTTATCACTAGGGTAATCCTTTATGCTTAAGTTCCATCATTTTAAGAGAGCTTTTAGATTATGGTTTGCATCGAGCACTCATATTAACATTTGATTCGCAACCGAAATGAATATACTATAGCATGTAGCAAGTATTTGAACTTGCTTGACGGCGTATCGAAAAAGATACGGCAGCGATGCGGCAACGGCGGTGATCTACGTAAATGGCAATGGAACGATCACGACGCAAGCGTGACTAGGCACGACACGGCAACTCGACCTCGGCTCGAGCTTGGCGCGGTCTTGACGGCTCGGCAGTGGCAGCTGCGGCTCGAGTGGTCGTTGGTTAGTGAAAGGGGGAGAGATCGTCGGAGGTGTTGGGGTCTGCCAGAGCAGTCAGAGGTGGTGGCCGGAGCTTGATTTGGGTTTTGGTGAGGATGCAGTAGGTGTTTAGGCCAGGTTGCGGCTTGGGAGCTGATAGCGAAGGGAAGTGGTGAAGCGACGACGTGGAGGCGGTCGGAGGTGCTGTCGATGGTGAGGGGAGATCGGGCGCAAGAGCTGTGGGGAGCTCGGGTGAAAGTGGTGCTCGGCTTAGAGTGTGAAGGGAGGAAATATGCTCGTCGATGGAGGAAGAAGCTCCGGGGACGTGGGCATGCAGGCGAGGGTTGCAGGGAGATCGGGGTTCGAGCTCGGGAATGATGGCGAGGAAAGCTCTGGCAAGGGGGTGTTCAGGTGAGGGTGCTTGGGGAAGGAGGTAGCCGGTGATGGGTGAGATTGAAGGGGAAAGGAGACGAAGGAGGGCTCGATGGTGGTATCACGGTGGTGGTCGGTGGTCGGAGCTGTAGAGGATGTTGGTGGTGGGTTCTGAGAGGTGCCAGTGAGGATGGGTGCAATGGTGGTCGGTTGCGGGTGATGGAGTCGACGATGGAGAAGGCTAAAGATGCAACCGAGGGGTCTCGGGTCAGGTGCTGCCGGCGAGGGGCAACGATGGCGATAGTGCTGCGGTTTGAAGGAAGAAGAAGGAGGCAGTCGATGGTATGGGTTCTTGGTCAAGGTTAGGGTGGAGGTGTTAGAGAAAGAAGAAGAAGAAGAAGGTGGCTGTAATGATGATGATACTTGGAGGAGATGAAGGTGTCGACGGTGAAGACGAGAAGGAGGCGCTAGCTATGGGGTCAAGGTCGAGGATGGTGGCGGCTAATCGGTGACGACGTTACATTGGGTAAAGGTCTTTGCTTGGTGATGGGTTCAGGGAGAAGGAGATGGAATCGACAGGGGGATGAAGGAATATGAGGAGGTGGGAAAAAATGATCCTATGAGAGAGAGGGAGAGAGGAATTTTAGAGAGAGAGTGAGAGAGAGAATATTAAGATAATTAAATAAGGATTTTGGTAATTAATTTGGAATATAGAATTTAATGGGAAATGATTTGGGTATTAAGTGGGATTAAATGGGGGAATTCAAAAGAAATGGGGCAGTTGAGTAAAGGGTGTTGGGTTATAGGGTTAGAGCTTTAGACCATTGGGTCATAAGAATTAGATATAAAGAAATAGAGAATGGGTGAGAATAATTGTTAGGATAAAGAAATAGGTCTAAGGCCTTTGGGTTAGGTTTGTTTAGTGAAAACTATTTGGGTAAAAATATAGATTAGGGTTTTAAAAATAAATAAAATAAATAAAAATATAAATGAACAAATTTTGTAAACAACACATTATTTAAATACGGATATTGGCGTACAAAAGAAACTGGGTAAGGGAGCCTTATTAACAAGAGTTGGGTCCAACACTTGTGGAGAAGTTTGTGGGGATGGAATGGGTCCCAAAATTGGATTTGGGGTGGTCTGAGAGGGTAATTCATTCAAAAAAGTGGACCGAGAGTTCGAGCCCAGTGGAGAATGAAGAATGGGCTCGGAAGAAGATGTTTGGTTAGAAGAAGTAGAAGTAGAAGTAGTAACCGGGGTGTCATCAAAATCATCAACTTATTCTCCAACATGGTTGTTCAACATTCTTCCCGATCTCAACGTAGTTACGGCACTCACATTATGATTTTGTTGGTTAAGAACAGTGTTAGCATTTTGTGGGTGGCCAAGATTTGATAGAGGTTGAGATGGAAGTTTCCTTTTCTCTCTTTCACTCATTGCAGCGTTTAACTGTGCAATTTATGCTTCGATAGATTTAATGCTTTTATCGTGAGAAGCAGTGTGTTGCACTAACGTTTGGATAGAAGAAGTTAAGTTTGCCGACGTTTGCGCGGATTATTTAATAAATACTTCTAACCTTCTTTCGAGTGCAGAGATTTTATCGGTACCGACAGGAGGGACATTATTATATGGTTGGAAAGAATTTTTATAATGGACAAAGTTGCTGGCCGGATTTTGGAATGATTGTGGCTGAAAAGGTTGCTGAATTTGTTGGGGTGGTTGCTGCTGCTGTAGAAGAAGCCTTTGGTAGTTATTTTAACTTTAGAACTAATTTTGATTTTGGTTTTGAGTTTGGTTTTGGCTCCAAGTAAAATTTGGACGATTCCTCCATCCCTGGTTATATGTGGATGAATAGGGATCGTTTCTAGGTCGTTGCTGAAAAACAGCATTAGTTTTTTCTTGACCTTAAAAACGGAGGATTCAAAGGACATTCTTCCGTTAAATATAATGAGTCAAAACAGCAACCACAAACGGTTTTGGGGTGCGTAACTTGGTTTAGGGAGGGTGAAGAGAATTTGCTTTCAATAGACTCGAGCTTCTTTTGTATCACAGCCATTTCGGTTTCATTGCGATGGAAGTGTCGAGCTGATGGATACTAGCCCTAGATGAAGACGAAGATGATGTTGTTGGTCTTGTGCTCTCCCACTGTAGTGTTTGTTCGGAGAGCTCTTCAAGAAATTGCCACGCTTCCTCTTCGGATTTTGACATGAAATGACATTGACAAATGATTTCTAATATTTGTTTTGTCGCTAGATTAACACCCTCATACATAATTTGACAAAGCTGCCATTTTTCGAATCCGTGATGAGGGAATTGGACAAGGAGATATTTAAACCTTTCAAAGCATTTGCAAAAGGGTTCGTTGGAAAGTAGGGCAATCTGTTTAATCTTGCTCCTAATGCGGGTAGTTTTATGATTAGGATAAAAAATTTTAAGGAATACTTTAACAAATTCATCCCAATTGGTGATGGAATATGAGGAGGTGCTATAAAGCCACTTCTCTGCAAGATCGCACAAGATAAAAGGGAGAATACGTAATCGCATAGCATCCCCTGAAAGTTGGGTGGTGCTTATCATTGCGCATACGTTTTGGAATTTGGTTATAAAAACGTAGGCATCTTCATATTCAATCCCGTGAAATTTGGGCAACAAGTTGATGAAATAGGGTTTAATTTTGAAGTTATCCTGATTGGCTGATGGAAGAGACAGACACGTTGGAAGGGATCCACGGGTAGGGTAGCTGTTCCCGCCAAAAATTTCTGCGCAAAAGAGTCCAAATTATCAAATGGCAGCGATACGCTTAAGAAAATGCGAACCAGTATTTTACGGTCTGTATTTTGACAAACTCCCGAATGAGAAACAGCTAAATTCTAATAATATCGAAAGCTTTTCGTAAAAACCTTCGATTTGATATATTATATGCCTCATAATTCATCCGGGATCAAAAGTTATGAGCAAATATCCTACGCACATGTAATCTAAGGAAGAAAATGCAAACTAGTATTTTCCGGGCTGTATTTTGACAAACTTCCGAATGAGAAACAGCTAAATTCTGATGGTATCTAAAGCGTCTCGAAAAATCCTTTGATTTGATATATTATGGGCCTCATAATTCATCCGGGATCAAAAGTTATGAGTAAATGTGTTACACACGTGTAATCTAAAGTAATGCTCTACTACATGGGGGATGCATTTTTAGTCCCACATCGGGAAAAAGAGAGATCCCTTCTCTACCACTCCCATATAAATAAGAGGGGATACCTCTTAGAGAAGGTAGAGAATTCAATTCTCAAAAGAGCGTAGTTCGCCAAGTTTGGGCCATAGCTGCCCCCATAATGCGCATATGCGCAAGCGTCATGTGCGCCACATGCAATGCACGTGCGCCTGTCATATGCGCGCCACGTGCAAGGCACGTGAGCCAAACATGTGCAACGCACGTGGGAGAATTTAATTCTCAAAGGAGCTTAGTTCTCCATATTAGGGCCTTAGCTGCCCCCCATAATGTGTATATGCGCAAGCGCCACGTGCGCCACGTGCAATGCACGTGCGCCCGCCACATGCAACGCATGTGAGCCAAACATGTGCAACGCACGTGGGAGGATTCAATCCTCAAAGGAGCTTAGTTCTCCAAGTTATGGCCTTAGCTGCCCCCCCATGATGTGCAAGCGCCACGTCCGACGCACTTGCGCCCGCCACGTCCGACACAAGTGCGCCCGCCACGTGCGATGCACGTGCGCGAACGTAAAGAGGCTTTTTCAGCAGTTAGGAGTTTAAGCTTCAACATATTCTTCCTCCTAATAAGTGGGACATAGTTCTAAGGGTATATCCCTCTACGCCTTCGATATATGGCGTTGTAATCCCTCAGCGTCGTCGGAGAGATGGAAGGTCCCAATGACCAATGATCTCTCTTTCTAAATAACAGAGGGATCCTGATAAACTCCAAGTTCAAAAAGAGGGGAGGCACATACATAGACAGAGGGAGAGGGGAAGAAAAATAGAGAGAGAATTTAATTCTCTAAAGAAGAGGAACCCCTCCCAAAAGCTCCCACAAAAAGAGAATTTAATTCTCAAACCAAGAGTTTAACTCTTCTCAAAGAACTTAGTTCTTCCTATGATTAAGATCTGCAGAAGCAGATCTCTCCACAAGTTGAGAATTTAATTCTCATCGGGGAGATTCTGTCATACAGATTCAAAACCTAAGGGAAAGAACTGAATCCACAAGAGTTTAACTCTTACAAAACATATAGGAATTTAATTCCTCTGGAACTAGGGTTTAACCCTTTAAAAAGAATTTAATCCCTATAAAGAACAAAAAGAGAACTTGATCCCTCAGAACCATAGAAGAACAGCCTGATGATTCATTAGCATTCAAACGCTACATAAAAGCTCACGTGATCCCATGCGAGCAACTTTGAGGAACAAAGAGGGAAATAATAAGATCTAGTCACGTCACCCCACGTGACCCCTGAGAAGTGCTCAGCACTTACAAAAGAGAAAAGGAAATAAACCCTATTTTTGAGATCAGGTCACGTGCTCCCACGTGACCCCTGAAAAAAGCCCTTCAGAAGAAAAAAGGGGGAATAAACCCAAGGCAATTTCTATTTTGGGGCACCTCACGTGACATCACGTGACCCCTTAATAGTACTTAGCACTTTTTCAAAAGGGAATAAAATAGAGGCATCTTTCAGTCTTTGGGGACGCCTCATGTGATCCCACGTGACCCCTAAGCAGTGCTTAACTTTTATAAAGTAGAAATGGAATAAATCAAAGGGCAGTTTCCTTTCTTAGGGCACCTCACGTGATCCTACGTGACCCAATAGTGCTTGGCATTCGGAAAAGAAACAAGGGAATAAACCTAAAGGAGAAGCGCCAATTTCGAGCGCCTCACGTGACCCCACGTGAGCGCATCAAATTCTTAGTGTTTAACATTACTTCAAGCGTCTTACGTGACCCCACGTGAGCGCATCAAATTCTTAGTGTTTAACACTACTTCAAGCGTCTCACGTGACCCCACGTGAGCGCAACAAATTCTTAGTGTTCAACACTACTTCAAGCGTCTCACGTGACCCCACGTGAGCGCAACAAATTCTTAGTGTTCAACACTACTTCAAGCGCCCCATGTGATCCCACGTGAGCGCCTCAAATTCTCAGTGTTTAACACTATTTCAAGCGCCTCACGTGGGAGCACGTGACCGCTGATCATACACTAGTGTTTGACACTATGAGAGGCCAACATTAGCCGAATTAACCAAGTCTCCTGAAGCCAAGACCTTTTTTGGTCATCAATCAGCCGAGCCCTCATTATACTCAGGTTTTCTCAAAATTGATCCGAGTCTCAGAAATAGCTAATGAACTCCTAGCATCTAAGATGATGTTCATTCCACCATGATCTCTCCCCTCGATCTGGAATTTGGTTCAAGGGTACATCTCTCTACACCTCTGATACATGTCGTTGTAATTCTTCAACGAAATGGAGTGTCCCAATAACCAATAACTTTTGGCGTACCCCCAAACTAGTTAAACCAGAACTCTATGGACTATGAGGTCCTTAAACTCATGGACTATGATGTCCTTAAACTTTACAGACTATGAGGTTTTTAAACTAGACTATGATGTATTTAAACTGGACTATGGGGTCCTTAAACTCATGGACTATGATGTCCTTAAACTTTACGGACTGTGGGGTCCTTAAACTCATGGACTATGATGTCCTTAAACTTTACGGACTGTGGGGTCCTTAAACTCATGGACTATGATGTCCTTAAACTTTACAGACTATGATGTCTCTAAACTACCATGGACCGTGAGGTCCTTAAATTCATAGACTATGATGTCTTTAAACTTTACAGACTATGATGCCCTTAAACTTCATGGACTATGATGCCCTTAAACTTCATGGACTATGATGTCCTTAAACTTCTGGCAATGTCCCTAAACTAAACAATAGAGCCCAAATGCTCTTTTGTTGGATCTAAATGATCTTGTTAAGTAGATCTTAGTCTAAAATTAGACTAACGTATCCTCAACAAACGTTTAAGTTGATCTTAGTCTCAAATGAGATTAACGATCCTTAAATCAATCCAACTACAGATCTCCCAACCAATATTGGTTCAAGGGTACATTTTTTCACTCCTCTAATATTTGTCATTGTAATCTTTCAACGTCTTCAGAGAGGTGACGGGTCCCGACAACCAGACATTCCATGGACTGTGGGGTCCTTAAACTCTACGGACTATGATATCCTTAAACATTACAGACTATGATGTCTCTAAACTCCCATGGATTGTGGGGTCCTTAAACTCATGAATTGTGGGGTCCTTAAACTTTACAGACTATGATGTCTCTAAACTAGACCATGACATGTTTAAACTACGGACTATGATGTACTTAAACTCCATGGACTATGATGTCCTTAAACTTATGGACCGTAAAGTCCCTAAACTAAAACAATAGAGCCCAAATGCTCTCTTGTTGGATCTAAATGATCCTGTTAAGTAGATCTTAGTCTAAAATTAGACTAACGTATCCTTAACAAACGTTTAAGTTGATCTTAATCTCAAATGAGATTAACGATCCTTAAAACAAACCCAAACCCAAATCTAAGAAAATACGGATTTGGACTAATCTACGCCCTACAGGCGACAACATAAATTAGTCTCCGTATACAATCCATGGGCAACCAAAAACAAAACAAACACACACGACACGAAGTGACCATCTGGAGAAGGAGAATGTGGTTACCGTGATGCGGTAGTGTAATTAACTGCAGGAGCTTGCGCCTGCAGGGAAGAACGTCCTCACAATCAAAAACCTCTCAACGAGGGGGAATCTGACGAAATTTGCTACATCGGCCGCATCCGTTTAAACCTTTGATACATGGTGTTATAAATCGACTTGGCATCTTCGGAGAGGTGGACGGATAGCACCAAATAGCATCTGCCCTCGAAATTCAGGCCGGACGTCCCAACATCCCGGTTGCGTCTTTCGGCGGAGAACAGTAGCATCGGTCTTGGAGAGCGATGCGTGGTGGATTTTGAATTTGCGCACCTACGGGTGGTGGCAATGTGGTGTTGTTAAAACCCGGTGGAGGTTCGTCCATCTCGGGAGATGTGGTAGGTGGATGAGAAAAAGAAGGTGAAGAAGTATCGACCTCGGAGTCGACAGCAAAAACGCAGACTAGACGAGCGCTAGAATCCCATGTCCAGCCGATCATGCACTAAGCAGGTTTAGTGTACGTGGCAGGGTATGATAACATGTGAGAACGATTTTAAGAAGGTTTTGCTTTGTCAAGAGTGATGGATGTAAGACTTGACTCAACCAATCACAAAATGCACAAACAGTCCCTAGAGTTAGGGTCACCTAAGTCAAATCACTAGACCACTCTTAGACTTCTAAAGGACAAGACGTAGGATCAATTCTCTATCACCTCCTTATCAATCTTGCAGCGAGGTAAGTGCCAGGTAAGTGGGAGGTATCCGCTACATGAATCACCGAAATAGCGAGCCTAATTGAGTAAACTTATTTTCTTAATCACACTTGCTTTAGATACCACAAGAGAAATGCGGATAAGCAATACATTACCCATGACCCTCCTTTGTCCTAATTGAACGCGACTGTCCTTAGAGGCTTGGTCTAAATATTTTTTATTAATATAGGGTGATGCGTATACTCATTAGTGATTTGTGGGGCCTAGAAAGGATGATGAAATCCCCACCTAATCTGAATTTGGGTTTCTTACCCCTTAATGTCCGTGTTAAATATGCAAGACAAACAGAAATCTAAAACACGCAAACAGATTTTTTTAGCAGCGCTATTTGCAAAGAATCCTGCAAGTAAAACTAGCTTATTGGAGCTTTAGAGGATAGAGGAAGATGATAGAATAATACCAGAAAAATTTGGGGGCTTAACTCCCTAATATGGCCGCGGTTCAGCCACCGTCTGATGGAGTCTCGTCTCTAAACTTTTCACAGCACTCAAATTCTTCTCTGGTCCAATTCGAAAGTCTCTGAATCTTTGTTGGTTCGCTCCAATTGCTCCAGCTTTCTTGCAAAACTCGCACAAGAATCGTTAAAAACACAAAATGCGGTTTTGGTTCTCTTTTTATTTTTATTTTTCTGGTTTTATATTAGAAATCAACCTGAATAACAAGAAAAATATTACGACCGTTTCCCCGACAACGACGTCATTTAATTGGTTCGAAAAGTGAGTCTCTGTATGTTCTAATTACCGCAATTAATAACAGTGTCACAATAGCTAGCCGCTAGTGAATACGGGTCGTCCACTGAAAAATGGTGAACTACTTTTCTTATTTTAGACGAGTTAATAGAAGAAAGGTGAGATTTTTATCGTTTTATACTAGGAAGGTTTGAAAAGTTTATAAGAGAAGGGTTTGTAGGGTTTATAAGATTTAGTACTTAATGGATGGAGTTTTAAAAATAATACTTTTAATCATTTAATTATTTAATACTAGAGAAATAGCGATGAATGTGGATTATGGTTCTCAGGGGGAATTAGGGTTTCCCTATACCGACTCTTGTCCTTCTATTGATCCCTATTTATCTCAAGCCATCAATAAAGCGAGTGTTAACGAATCTCAAATTATGGTCATGACTATCATGAATTGATAGCACGCCCGATAAGAGGGTTAAAATTCATTTTGCTAAACTTTATAAAAATTAAAACTTAAAAAGAAATTAATGGATTTTGTCCATCCATTATACTATCATATCTTACAAACCCTAACAAGTAAGAATTTACTCGCTCATTGGGATAAACGAAATAAACGAGGAAAGATAGAAGATTAATGAATCCATAAGAAAAAACAAAATTAAAATTGCGGAAAGTAAATGCGGAAATTAAAATGCGGAAAATAATGAGACAAGATTGAATAAAAACCACCTTTTATTGAATAAACCATTACATTACAGAACTCGATTGCTGAAAATAAACTACAAGAACTGAAAACCCTAATTTCTCGATAGATCTAGATCGATAGATCGGTCGATAGATTATGGATGATAGATTGCTCTCGGTCCTTTTATAGGTGAAAGTGTTTATTGCCACCACCACTGGATTTTACTAGTATCAAGCATGCCATTTTTAAAAATTTTGGAGTGCTAATTAATACTAACCTAGAATCTAAACTAGATGATTAGGGTTTAAGCTATGATATTAAGAAAACTATACTAAGAAATGGAGGCTACAACCTTTGTAGACCGTGTCCTTCTCTTCAAATGTTTCGGGTAGTACTCCACGCGACTCCACTAGAAATTGGATCGAGCTTCCTTTAAGATCTTCGTGCCGAAGATGATCTACCCGAAACTTCGCTAATCCAAGCCACCTCTTCACTAAACTCTTTAGTGAAGGAAGTACACTACACCAAAATGTTAATCTTGTGTAGGATGGTGAAATAGAGGTTTTATTTGCTCACTTAGGATGCTTACAAGCTCAAGAGTTCAAAACTCATGTAAGGGATTGAGCTTAGAGGATCAAGGAAGAGAAAATGGAGAGAGCTAGAGAGGAAAGAGCTCAAGCACAAAATGAACTCAAGAAAAAATATCAAGTGAAGAATGGCTCTCATATCTCCTCACTTATTGAAGCATATAATTTTCATCAATTAAAAATTGTAACCATGCTTCAATAGTGCGTCAAGAGTAATAAACAATAATAAAAAGCCATGCTTCACCACATTCCTCAAACCTAAAATATCTCCTTATTTTCCATCTCTTTTCTATTTTCATAAAATAGAAAATCCATGCCATGCTGCTTAAATTTATATATATATATATATATATATATATATATATATATATATATACACACACACATATATGTATAGATACATACATACATACATACATACATACATATATATATATTAAGATAAGAAAATAATTAGCGAGCTATAATATTAGTTAATGTATAATTATATCAAATATAAATACACATCAAATTATTAAATCAATACTTGATTTAATAATCCGGTTATATCACATATAATCGACTAATATCATTTATCTGTATATCACATTATCAAATCAACACTTGATTCAATAATCCGGTTATATCACATATAACCTAACTGATATCAAATAACCGCCAGATTAGAATATGGTATCACATACTCATATTTAATCAGGCCCCTGCATATATCAGCATATATGCCCTACTTCGTTTCGCTTGAACCAGGAAACTTCTGTGTGAGACTCTAAAGACTCGTCAATACGCCAGCAGTAGATAATGATCACATCAGTTATCCACAAGCCGTCAGCGGTACTAGCTGGACGTAACGGCTACCCAGGTATTGAGCGAATAGAAGATCAACAAGAAAGCTTGTCCAAACTCCCATGAAGCCTATAAGTAACATTTACCATACACTCCGGTCTCTTCTTCTGACATGTCGCATATCAAGTCTAAGGGTGGAATCGTCAGACCCCAGTAACTTGATAAATCATGCCGATGTATGGCTTATAACGGTTCGAGAAACTACTAATAACTCTTACTAGTAAATCTCATCAATAGCCTTGGCCAGGGACTTCCTGTTATAGCCAATCGAGTATAGCGCAACATCAACTCCCTATACCGGGAGAGACGAAACCCCTCCTATCGCTCATTGCCTCTATGTGACTTGGGACTGTACCCAAAATCCACATGTTTGCACAACTCCTTTGAGCGGTGGTAGGGAGGAAATCAAAGCAAAGTGGGAACCACAGAAGACTCTATGACGATCTCGGGTCTACAGACTAACATGTACCAATGTCACCAAAGAACTTCTATCTGACGATAGATATTGTACCAACTAGGAGTTCTCAGCGAGTCCTGTTCGGTGTACCCATTCTCTAATGAGCACCTGTGTACAATCTTTAATGTTAAATATCAATGGCTATGGGATCAACCATCGCCCCATACAAGGTTAAGAAATGTACACACTAGTCTACTATGGAATATCGATGCCCTGTCTCGATATTCGCTCGATTAGGAACAATTGAAGGATGTGCTTGTGGACTACCCAGGTCCCAGTAGTATGATCCGCATCATAGTCCTGATAGTTAAGCCAACATCCTAAGGGCTTTATCAACATGTATATGAGAGACAGTATAATAATACTAGTGAACATGTTAAGATAAAGGCTGTTTACCCCAATCAGAGCAAAGCTCTGTTCAAATTCCGAGACGAGAGATGAAGCAACGCTTCATCTTCCTTCAATCAGAGCAAAACTTTGCTTTGAAAATTTGAACATTAATAAATGAAGTAACGCTTCAGATCCTTTGCGCTGCGCACAACGCGCCACATGTCAGGCGCTGATACGTCGGCACAGTGCCCAAGAAGGCGCGCCCAATCAGAGAAAAGCTCTATTTTAAACAAAATTAAAGGAAGCAACGCTTCAGTTGCGCAACACTGCGCTGCGCGACACGTGTCAGCGCAGTTGCGCTGCGCTTTGCGCTACGCGACACGTATCAGCGCAGATGCGCTGCGCTGTGCGCTGCTTGACACGTGTCACGCGCTGGGGCATTTGCACCAAACAGAATTAAGATTTCAAAGAAATCTTTCTGTTCTTGTCAAAACAAGAAGATTTTCTTCTGTAAAACAGAAGCCCTCGGATCAAACATCCAACGGTGGGGAAAATTTCCCGAATCACTCAGAGAAAGATCTCTTTAACAAATTTAACTAATTTATGAGCACTATAAAAAGGACCCTACACCTCAATTCAAAGGCATCAACATTTTTGAGAGAAATTAAACAGAGAGAACTCTGAAGAACTCCTTAAGAACAAAAAAGGTAAAAAGCCTTTAGAAAAAAAAGAAAATTCTCTTATGAACAGATCATGGATCTAAAAATAAGATCAATGATCTTGAATAGAAAAAAAATATAGTGCTTTGCACTTTTTATGAACCTTTGGTTCTCTGAGATAAGAAAAACAAGAGAAACTTGTTTTCTTTGATCTAAATTAGATCAAGAAAGCAAGCAGTGCTTTGCACTTCTTTTTATGAACCTTTGGTTCTTGAATCTAAAGGATTCTCAAATTTAGAGTGCTTTCCACTTGCAAACTGCGCTGTTGCTCTCTTGGGAGAGCGCCACGTGTCAGCGTCTGAACCATTTGCGCTATGCGTTTTTGAAATAGAGCTTTGCTCTTTGAAGTTGGCGCAACTCACCAGAGCACGCCACGTGTCAGCAGCGCAAGCGCAGCGCACTAGCGAAGCGCACTGCGCTTGCATGACACGTGTCGTCGCCAAAAGCGCTTGCGCTCTTTGATTGGCGCAAAGCGCCTGAAATGCAATGCATTATTTAAAAATGGGCCAAGCCCAAGTCAAAAAGACCTAACAGGCCAAATTAAATTGCAAAGCAATAAAGGGCAGAGCCCAAGTAAAATTGATGCTGCGCATTATTTATGGGCAGAGCCCAAAACAAATTGATGCTCTGCATCCTTTCTGGGCAGAGCCCAAATAAAAAAAAAAGAAATGCAAGGCCAAATGCAAACAAAATGTGGACATTTTTTAATTGGACTTAGCCCAATTTTGGCTGTAAGTCCTTAAATTAAATTGACCGAGCAAGATTGCTCTCCTAAATAAATTTACAACCGGTTCGAGGGTACATCTCCGAACTCCTCTGACACCTATCGTTGTAATCCTTCAACGACGTCAGAGAGGTGACGGGTCCCGACGACCACATATGAATACGGACTGCGGGGTCTTTAAACTCGTGGACCGAAACGTCCTTAAACTAATATTCATCCCAAAATGGGAATGTTGGACCGAAATGTCCTTAAACTAATGATGGACCGAAACGTCCTTAAACTAATGATGGACCACCACGTCCCTAAACTGGCGATGGACCGAAATGTCCTTAAACTAATGACATACCACCACGTCCCTAAACTGGAATACAGACCACCACGTCCCTAAACTGGCAATGGACCACCACGTCCTTAAACTGGAATATGGACCACCACGTCTCTAAACTGGAACATGGACCACCATGTCCCTAAACTGGCAACGGACCACCATGTCCCTAAACTGGAACAATAGAGCCCCCAAATGCTCTTTTGTCGGATCCAAATGATCCCGTTAAGTTGATATTAGTTTCAAATCAGTCTAACGTATTCTTAACAAACGTTTAAGTCGATCTTAGCCTAAATATGGCTAACGTATAATTAAAACTAAAACACCAAACCCAAATCTAAGAAAATACGGATTTGGACTAATCCACGTCCTACGGGCGACGACATAAATTAGTCTCCGTATACAATTCACGGGCAACCACAAACAAAATAAACACCCACGACACGAAGTGAAATTTTGGAGAAGGAGAAAGTTATTACCGCGATGCGGTAGCGTAATTAACTGCAGGGGCTTGCGCCTGCAGGGAAGAGCGTCCCCATAATCAAAAACCCCTCAAGCGAGGGGGAATCTGACGAAGTCTGCTACATCGGCCGCATCCGTCTAAACCTCCAATACACGGTGCCAGAAATCAACTTGGCATCTTCGGAGAGGTAGACGGATAAAACCATATAGCATCTGCCCCGAATCTCAGGCAAGACGTCCTCACGCCGCCGCCGTCTTTCGGAGGGGAACAAAGGCAACCGGATAGCATACTATCATGTCAAGCAAGAAGTCCTCTATATATATGTCCAAGCATCCACTACATCATACAATAATGGTCTCTAGGACATACATATTCCTAACAATAGGCTCCGGAACTTGAAACCCTAGATGTCATATTGAAGTGTGTGCAAAGATAATCAAGCCTCTGATTTTTCACATCCTACGGCCACAGATTGACCGTGCTTCCGCTGCTCAATACCCCTATCGACCGTGGATCCGTTGCCCTCTGGTAGAGTTGAGTCTCCAGATTTCTCGTGCATTCCTCTCATAATATTTGGAGATCTTTCTGATAAAAATATTCTGAAACTATTGCTTTTTCTCTGCCGTTTCGAGATTCTTCAATTTGCTCATGACATTCGGCAGATTTGGTTTGGTAATTCGATTTGATGTGGATCTACTACTTGTATTTCAGATCTGAACTGGTCTATTATAATACCTGCACAATATCTCAAATCAAATTGTTAGCAAAATTTGTTTTATTTGAGATAATATTCCAACCAATTAATTGATATGATATCTTAATAAAATTGGTTAGGAATATTTGATATGATATGCATATTTTAATAATAAATAATCTCATAGATTTTTTTATTTAAATATGATATGCATATATTCCCTAATTATATTAATTATAAATTAAGAAATATATGACAATAATGTTTTTACAAATAAACCCACATATGTTTTTAATTTACAATTAACACATTTTAGTAATTAATAATAGTAGGGAAAATGGCCGAACAAATGTGCAATAAATATGATGATCAAGTCCCGCCCCGCTCAAAGCCTGCTCGGAAAGCAGATCATTGGCCCGCTGGATCGGCTTCTACTACGACACTATCCCCGCCTCCGGGGCGTTAGACTGCTTGACCCTTGGGCAATCTGCCTTGTACCATTTGGTGGGCACTGGCCAATCCTCTCTCTCCAGAGGGCCGACGAAAACAAACTTCTCCTTCCACTCATGGATGGAAGAAGGGACGACCACTATCCCTGACTCGGCTGCCCTACCATTATGTTTTTTAAAAGAGAGGTACACCCAGCTCGGCTCGTCCTTGCGAGTACCGGGGTGATTTTTGTAGCAAAGAAAGGATAGAAGAAAACTCAAGTCGAGGGGGATCCAATCAACCTTCAACCGAACCAGAAACCCAAGGAGCATTCTCCACGAGTTCGGCGCTAGCTGGCCCGGGGAAAGACAAAAGTAATAGAGTACGGCACAAATCTCGGATGAGAAGGGCAGACGCATCTCTTCTCGGAACGCTTCTAGGTACAGAGCAATCTTATTGCCCTGTACTTGGTCTGCTCGCTCACCCTCCCTGGCCAGACGAAGTGAATAGCCAGGGGGGATGTGGAAATGAGCCCGAATATCGGAAAGCTCATCCAGGCGATTCATCATCTAGGGCATGTCGCGAGTATTTTTGATGCGCACCTTAGGGGCCCTCTTTGCAACCCGACGACGAAAGACAAGGGCATTGCCACCCTTTAGGGGCGAACCCGACGCGGAAGAAGAAGAAGAGGAAGAAGAACTTCCTCGGCTATCGGAAGCCAAGGAGGAAGAGGACGACCCACTAGACTCGGCCTCAGAAGCTGAAGCCTCGACCCTAACTACATCAATGGAAATTTCGGAGGAAGACATCTAACCCGATTTAAGAAAAGATTGGCTGAAGAAGGATTTTGGGCTGAAGATCCGACCTAAGCGATAGTGCGCCGGGCAATCTTTAAATGACAAGAGGCAACTAAGGCATAAATGTTTACCAAGAAATGGCCTTCCCTATTTATACACTCGGCAAAAACTATCCAACGGTATAAATCCGTTCCCGCCGAAACGAAACGTCGCACCAACGGCAATGAGGACGCCATGTGGCAACCAACCATAGGACGTTTCATCCCTCACACGGATCCAACCGACAGATACGACGTCTCGCGGTCCACCACTCTGTTGCGGTCATGTGGCTCAAAGATCAACGGCCTGAACAAGCGAAGCGACGTCCTATTTATGGCGCCACCGTTTCACCGATCCGCTGACGTCATCAAGGATACGCACAGAAATTAAGGTGCTTCGTGAACCGCCACGTGGACCCAGGAATCGAAGAGACACGGCCGCCAAATGTCATGTCGTTCCCAGAAAACTCATTGCGCGGGTTCCTCGGCACCAAGCTGAATTATTGAAGACCGGGAAGACAACTCTCGACCCGACCAATAAATAGGTCGGAACGAATGTGGGGGGATAATGATGGTGCTCGTAAAAAGGAATTCCCCAGATCATGACACATGGCAGATGACGGGTCACCCATGTAATTCCACTAGATTCCTGAGGGCTACGGAACTGAAACAAGTATGATGCATTGGGGACATTCCTCGACGCCTCGCCTTTAAGTTTGCACCTGACCTTTTGGAGGACCTCCCTGGAGTACGTTCCCCCTTTGGCCGACCGCCAGCCAACGGCTCGTCTCCGAGCTATCCTGTAGCTGAGCTACCTTAGCCTCCTCGCTCATCTCCGAGCTATTTTATGGCCAAGCTTTCTCAGCCTCTTCGCTCGTCTCCGAGCTGTTACAGAGCTGAGCTTCCTCAGCCTCCCCGTCTGGCCGGAGGCATGGAACCCGAGCGCCCCGTAACGACTCCGTATATCTCGCCACGACAAGATCTCCACCGCTCCACATACAGCATCCCACGCTAGCGTATCTCGCCATTAATGCGCGTATTCCTTCATTAATGGGTGTATCCCGCCATCAATGCGAACGTGACGCAGGGGCGTAACGGACGGCAAGAATCTCGCATCGACTCGCTCCAATGCGACCCCTATATAAACCACTCCTCCAGACAACTCAGGTATCTCGAACTCATTCCAATACGCCATTACTCTGCTTCAATATTTCTCGATACTTACTTGAGTATCGGAGGGTCCTACGGTGGTTTCCCACCCTTGGACTTCCTTTGTAGGTAGCTCGGCGTCAACAACCCATTGAGATCCACAAGTCCAACCTTCACCATTAATCTCAGCCGTTCAGCACCGCTGGTAATAAGATCGACTGAGGACAGTATCTGAGACAGATCCTGACCTCCATCACCAGCAGACGAGTATTCGGTATGTAGAACGTAGAAAATTTGTTGCAAAGAAAGTTGGCATGTTGGATACATCCTTTAATTACAACTTAAACCCCAATTCTTTTTCCCCACTGAACTAAACCAGTCTTGAATTTTGGCCCGTCTGGATTTCCTTATTCAGAGTTGATCAAGGTGTCTCAAATAGACCCATTCTATATGATAATAAAAGTGAGCTCGGTCCCAATTTTTTTCCTTGAACTTTTCCTTTTGTCTCTCTCTCTGTCTCTCTTCGGAAACCATGTCCCAGTTTCCTACTTTCTCTCTTTGTTAAACCTCCCCTCACCCCCTCCCCTCCCCTCCCCTCCCCTCTCCTCTTTTCAATCCATCCAAATGGCATCTTTCTTCCTTCCAAAAGAATATCTCCATGATCTCTTCTTCATAACTATTCTACTCGAATAATCCAAGCCTTTTCGTCGCGTTGGCCCGTTGAGTTTGCCCCTCAAAACTAGACAAACCTATACTCCCGATTCGAAAATCATATTGATCAAGGCAACTTTGCAAGAACCGGAGAAACCTTGATTCTCAAAACTAAACAAAACCTAATCTCTTATATTGATTATATTATCTTAATGCTTTGTAAATTCAACAACTCAATTTTTTCCCATCTGGTTTCCCATGCTTGTATTAGATGATATTTGTTTACTGCAACGAGATAACATAACCATGCATGCTATCACTTTCTAATCAAACGGGATAATATAAAACAATTAAAATTGCATAGGACCATACATGTAAAATGAATATTCAAATAAAAAAGTCCATTGGCAGAGCTCCTCACCCAAAATCATCCAAACACACGTCAATCAATTTTAACTAATTCTTAAGAATTTCATTTTAGTGATGCAGGTACAAGTTATTTTATTTCTAAATCGGATGTTATAAATTTTAATCATAATAATTACCCAAACATGTCTGACGTGCGTCGGATCACGTCAAGATGTTACCTTCCGTTGATCTACTGATGGCGGCGATGGACGGCTGAGATTGGATCTGGAGACTGGCTCCTGAAACATGTGGATCTCAATGGGTTTGAGGTTGGTTGGGTCGAGCAACCTGCAAGGAAGTCCCGGGGTGGTTGTACCACCAAGGACCCTCCGACGGTCAAGTTAAAGAGGGAATCCGAGCAGAGTAACGGCTTAGTGGAATAAAAATGGTTTACTTGAACCGTCTAAAGGAGGGGTTTATATAGCGGTGGCAGCAGGCATGTAGGCGCGAGAATCACGCCGGCCGTTACGCTCCCGACGTCACGTCCGCGCGATGGACGGGATCCCGCATTAATGGCGAGACAGGCTCGTTAATAAGGGATCATGATGGCGTGAAACGTGGGATGTGGCTGGCCGATATCTCGCGCATGGCAAGATTCGCGAGATGGCGGTTGCGTCTGTGAGTGATGCGGTTGGTCGGTTGATGAGACCGAGGAAGATGACCTCGGCGGGAGAGCTCGCGGACAAGCGGGAGAGCCGAGGTATCTTGGTTCTGCGGTAGCCCAGAGACGAGCAGATAGGGCCGAGGAGTCCAATTGTGCTGGGGGCTCGGAGGTGAGCCGGCAGTTGTTTGCTTGTAGGACGGGCACAGGAGTGGCCTGGTCGGCCACTGTAGCTCCTTTCTTATGAACTTCGGGACATGTCATCATCCACGTGTCATGATCTGGGAGATCACCGATATCGAGCATCATCATTAGCACCCCACTCTCGTCCCGACCAGCTGACGGGTCGGGTCGAGAGTGGCCTGCCAGGTTACTCGAGGTGAGCTCCTTTTCGAAAATATCGTGGCGTGTTTCCAGGAAATCTGTCGTATTCTCTGGATGGCGTCAGCGAATCAGGGATCAGATCCTCCATTAAAGAGAGTGCGCTGGATCGTGCGTACAGTCACCGAAGCGACTGCCCATGTGTCGAGCGCTGGTTGGTTAAGGCGACGGGCCGCAGGTTTCCTGCGCCCGATGGGGTGCGGCCAATGTGTGCATAACAGGTGAAGCGATGGTGGCCGTTGAACGCGATGAGTCATTTTTTGGCGGGAGATGACTGTCGTCATTGGATGAGTACGCCGGCCGCTATAAATAGAGGTGGGGTCCATATGAGGGCCCATTCCTCTTCATAATTTCCTCGTCTTTGGTCTTGTCAGCTCGGCGTTCTCCTCTTTAGGTCGGGATTCCCATGTTTTCTCTTCCGCGGACCCCTCTTCATCAGGTTAGATGTCTTCCTCTGAGGAGTCTGTAGACGTAGTCGGGGTAGAGTCTGGGGAGCCCTCTATAGATTCTTCCTCTTCTCATTCTTCTTCTTCTTCTTCTTCTCCTTCTTCCGGATCGGAGTCCCCCAGGGAGTTAGGGTCAGATCTTCTTTCCGGGGTCGCGCGTCGGGGGCGGTCCCCAGAACGGAAGTCGTGAATGCACCTGGCGTGTCATCCACGGTGAGGTACGAGGATGAGCTTGCCACCGTTCGGAGGCGTTTCCATATTCCTCTCGGCTATACGCTGCGTTTGGCCGAGGAAGGGGAGAGGGCAGATCAGGTACGAGGAAAGGAGATTGCCCTATACCTGGAAGCCTTTTGAGCCGGAATGCGTCTGCCCTTCTCTTCCGAGGTCGTTAGAGCGCTGAATCGTTTCGGGTTAGCCTCGATCCAGCTAGTGCCGACTCCTGGAGGATTCTCCTTGGGTTCCTGGTCCGTTTGAAGTTGCAGTTGATCCCTTTCAGACTGTCCACCCTTGCTTCTTCTCTTATCTACAAAAGTCATCCCGGCACTCGTGCTGGCAACCCGAGGTGGGTTTACCTCTCCTTTAGGAAACAACGGGGGAGTGCAGCCGGGTCGGGAGTCGTCATTTTGCCTTCTTCCATCCACGATTGGAAGAAGAAGTTTTTCTTTGTTGGGGTGCCAGAGGGTGAGAACTGGCCCATGCCCACCTAGTGGTCTAGGGATAGGTGCCCGCGGGAGAGTCACTTCAACGATCCCGACGCGGTGAAAATGGCGGAGTGGGAGCCCATTCCCCGGGCCGACGTGCCGCTTTCTGAGCGGGCCCTTAGTTGGGCTGGGCTCAGTCCCGCCCAGTTCGTCGGTAAGTTAGGAACTTGCAGGCGATCTGTTAGACTTGCATTTTATTTTCATTTCTATTTGTGTTGCTGACTCCAGTATACCTAGTCTTGTACAGAACCCATGGACTTGAGCCCACATCGAGAGGCCATGCGCAAGCCGAAGAAGGGATCAAAAGCTGGAGGTGCCAGCTCCTCCCGTCTGACGTCGGCCCCAGCTCTCCCGACAGCCACCCTACCCCCGCGTTCGAGTGCGGGCCGTGTCCTGGAGCCCAGCTAGGCACCAAGCCGAAAGCGGGTTCGGAAACAGGAGGCCCAGGCTCCGGAGATGGAGATCGACTCCCCGGGGTCGCCCCTCAAGAGGTTCCCCCGAACTGTTCCGCGGACCCAGCCTCCCCGATCTTGGTGGACGATGGGGCCCTCCGCTTTGAGGTGCCCTCGGGGCTCTCCGTCGCTAACAGCTTGCTGGCCGACATGGAGAGGTTGGCCGGGGGCAAGGTCCCTCGGGGGACCCTCAAGGCGCAAATGGCGGCCATCGCCCAAGAGGCTATGCAGATTAGTGCTCGCACCTCACTTGATTTTTCACTCAGCGTCTTATCATTCGCGAGATTTGGTGCCCCCCTTTTCTTTCTGACCGCCCTTTGATTTTTTCAGGTCCTCCAGCACGTCGTCCTCATCGTCCAGATGGAGGAAGAGGAAATTACCCCGGCGATGCGAGCCGCGGGCAAGCTCTCCTTGCTGGAGGAGAGCTCAAAGTTGGAGCTGGAGGAGGCGATGGTGAGGGTCGCCGCCCTTGAGGGAGAGGTGGCGGCCGGGAAGCAGGAGGTTGCCAGGTACCGCGAGGCCGTCCAGGCCGCCCAGGCCAAGCTTCAGGACTCCAAGGTACTCGTCGGTACCCTGAGGAAGTCGGCGAGCGCCCTCCGGAAGGAGCTGGAGGCGGCGGTAGAGGGGACGAAGCGAGCCGATTTCAGAGCGGCGAAGGCGGTGGTGAACTACAGGAAGTCGGAACATTTTTACATCGACCTAGCCTCGGCCACTACCCTCATCTGGCACAAGGCCCTCGACACCGTCAAGGCTCGGATGCCGGGGTTCGCTGACGTAGAGCTCTGAGTTGAATATCCTCGCGGGGATGATGAGCAGGGGGACGACCCCGGGGGTGAGGCCGAGGAAGAGACTCCCGGCGAGGGCGATGCCGAGGCTCCTGTGATGGGCGTCGAGCCCCCAGGCGCAGCCCGAGTCATGGTAGATATTGAGCTTGTTAGTTATATGTATGCCCTAGTGGCTATTACTGTACATACGTTGTATATTGTAGTGGATGCTTGGACATATATAGGGGGACTTTCTTGCTCGACATGATTGTATGCAATCTGGTTACTCTTTATCTTAACATGTACTCTGATTGTTACTATGTCACATGTTGATAAAGCCCTTAGGATGAGTATTTGACTACCAGGACTATGATGCAGATCATACCAGTGGGGACAGTGTAGTTGCCAAGTACATCCTTCAAATGTTCCTAGTCGTAGGAGTACCGAGACAGGGCATCGATACTCTAGAGTAGACTAGCGTATGAGCTTCCTGACCCATATGATGGGCGAAGGATGATCCCATATCCATTGGTGTTTGACATCAGAGAAGGTATACGGGTGCTCAGTGGAGACTGGGTACACTAGACGGACTCGTCGAGAACTCCTAGATGGTATTATACCTCACGTCACATGGCAGTTCTCTGGTGACACTGGTACAGTTTAGTCTGTAGACCCGAGATCGTCATAGAGTCTTGTGTGATTCCTACCGTGCTTTGATTTCCACCTCACCACGTCCATGGGGGCGTGGAAAATGGTGGCTTTTGGGTACAGTCCCGAATCACATGGAGGCAATGAGCGATAGGAGGGGGTTCGTCTCTCCCGGTATAGGGAGTTGATGTTGCGCTGTGTTCGATTGGATATAACTGGAAATCTGTAACAACTCCAATTTTTTGTATACCTAAAATTGATTTAAATTGGAAGTATACTTGGAGTATTGATGTTGCTGATAACATTTTAAGTATCTACTTTCCTACAATAATTACAAGAAGGAGCTTGTAGCTCATTGGTAATACCTTGCACTGCTGAACCAAGCCACCAGAGTTCGAATCTCATGCCCCACATAATTTTTATATCATTTTGTTTTAATTTTTTTGGGAAGTCAAACGGTCAAACAGCCATAACTCACAAATTAATACAACATATAAAAAATAAAGTGCACCAAAGTTTCCCCCAGAAAATTCCCCATCCAACGAGACCCGACTCGGCCCTGACTCGGCCTAGTCGGCCGGCGACTCGGCCGAATCGGCCGGCGCCGCTGGCCGGACTCGGCTGGTCGGCCGAGTCGTCAACACGAAAAATCTTCGTGTTGACTTGGTCAACCCCCCTGTATGGTCCATTTTCCCAGAACTGTTACCAAATGCCCATTACACCTCTTTTAATCCTAAATTTAATGAAATTTTAATGAAATTTATATTTTTTTTAAATATTTTTTTATCCAAACCCTAACCCTAGCCTAGCCCTATATAAACACCCCTACCCTCTACTATTTCACCTCACAACTCTAAGTCCACTCTCCCAAATTCTCGAGAACTCGGTACAAAGAGTGAGAAGCGAAGCGCTGCCGAAACCGACGACGGATTCCGGCGATCGGACTAGAACCTTCGCGACGTTTTCGACGCATCGACAACCACCACTTCCCTTAGCCTCCTTAGCTTGTCCAAACCCGTAAGTCCCATCTTTTCTATCTCTCTTTTCTTTAATATAAAAATACGACTTTTTTGAACCCGACGGAAATCGGAACAAAACGATTTCCGATTCGGTTTTTCTGCAAATTTCCACTTGTCACCTAATACATAATACCTACCTATATTCATGTTGACTATTAATCACCCATAAACCAATTTAAACAAAGTTTCTCACATGAAATGATAGCTTCTTGCAAAACCGTATTCTTTTCATAAAAATACCATAAAGTTTATTTTTCTTGTTCTAGTCAATTCCCTCACTCCTAAATATGTTTATCTTGATAAATAAACTTGAAGAACTCAATTTGAATGATTTTCACACATGAAATGATAACGTTTTCAAACACCGTATTCTTGCGCTTTAATACCTTCAAGTTTAACATATCATGTTTAACCTCTAAACTTCATCAAAACTTAAAATAAGTCACGAGGTAATGACCTACCTCTACACGCACTCAAATATAACCCTAATTGATATATGTCAAAACATAGAATACGAAAATACTGGACTTTTCACTAAAATACCATATTCTTTATAAACCTTTTCTAAAAGTTTTAAGTTGTACACAATTCTAAATAAAATCTTTTAAAATGAAAGCACGATAGGTCATGGACATCGATCGTTTATCTAAACTGTCTTGTGGTGTCTAGGCAAGTGTGACTAAGGCTAGTGGTTTTTAATTAGGCCCACGACTGTGGTTTCTTCCCTTACCTGGCACTTACCTGGCCGCAATTGACGGTGAAGAGGCGATTTGAGATTTCTAATGACTTGTCGTTTAGACCTTAGAAATAGGCTAGTTGGCTTAGGAAACCCTAGAAAATAAAATACGGAAATCTATACCCTTTTACAAATAAATACCTTTTATTTATAAAACCGTTTTTCTAAAAGAATAATATTTATTAAACCTAAGCAAAGTGCCACTACAACCCACTTTTGGGGAACCTGTTAGGGATGGTACGGTTCATCGTGCACCCGCAGGCTAGTAGTGCGAGATTCAGACCTCCGCAAGGAGCATTCGGTCTCGAAAGGTTTAAAATACGACATTTAAGAAAAATGAGATTTTTGAAAATAAAATATTCATTTAAAAATTATTCATGTGTTAATATATATATAATTATCATTTAAACACCTATTTTATTATAATATGAAGTTTCCGCTTTTTCCTAAAATTCCAAGATTAAAAGTTACATTAAAATACCATGAAATTCTAATAAAACAATTAATACTTTTATTAGGATATATTCACTAGAAATAAACAAATAAAATTCACATTCATTATAATTATAAAAACGAATAATAAATACTTGAGGTGTATTTTGAAGACTATACAAAAGTACTTTTTATATAAAACCCCCTCAAGTTTTACAAATTACAATAAGGCCCTAACTAATATTGAACTTCAAATTATCTTTCTTTTAGTCTGACTCGGGTTAGAGTCTGACTATTTCTGACTTGAATATGATTCAAGTCAATCTATATTCTTTTATAATCCAATACAATTTGAATACATAAATCCCTGAATCCAGTTAACAATATATTCTTTTTGACTGAATCAAACCATGGATATTCAACCATTATCCTGATATTCCATTTACCTGATTATACAGTTACAACATGTTTACTGATATCATGGTTTTGGTCAGTCACCTAACTTACACAATACATTACAACAATACTGTTAAAACACAACGGGGTTTAAGGGGTAGATTGGTACGGAAGGTGTTAAAGGTGGCACGAGCTGATCAGATTAAGACACCTAACCTGAATGCTATTGCTGTTGTACCGTGGCATAACGGTTCGTTGTACTTTCCTTTTGCCCTGATCTCTAGCATATAGAGATCCCCCTCGTATACACTGGCATCCTTCTGTACCAAGCTACAAACAACAGCGTTAATCAATGTTACATAATATTCAACCATATAATACTTTAGAAAATACTTTTACACTGTCTTTCTCATTCCTCCTTATTTTTGGGACTTACCGAGCGACCTGTTCGCTGACGACATTCTATTTCTTTCTTCTTTGAATGTCATCGGGTGCTTTGGACCAAGCTGAGATCGAGCCCACCGGTGAAGACTTGGAGCAGTTCCATGAAGACCCAGAGCTCTAGATATTGTACCTTGTTCTTTCCAGTATTTTCATTTATTGTTATGCCACTGTTTAGGCATTGCTTTTCATTTCAGATGTATTTTCTTTTCATGCATTGTACAAAGATTGTTATTAATAAAAGCTGTTGTTATCTCTATATCATTCGTCTCTTGTGTTTTACTTTATATTGCTTAGCTACGCTTAGCGTGTGTACTTCTGAGTACATACGTAGCGGGTCTCGTCGCGTCCACTTCGCCGTACATTGGGAAGCGGGGCGTGACAGGTTTTGTTGGTGGCCCATGCAGGTCAGAACTGTATGAATTCCTGTCATGCAGTTCTGGTCTGCGTGAACAACCTAAGCAATATAACACAAGAACCAGCAACTAAAACATTCTTTACAATTCATGTACTTTGAATCTTGCAAGTCTCTATTCCTTGAATCTTATCATTTCATGTATTTGAATCTGTCCTAATTCAAATTTTTCTTCAGGGTTATGGATTCCCCGAACAACACCAGCACCAACGTTAACAACACCCCTCCAGCACTACCTCTCACACCAGTTGTTCTGGCACCACCCACTGAGCAAACGATGCTATTTGATGTGATCCGTAGTCTTCTAGAGGGACAGCAACAACTTCTGAGTCGTCCTGAGACAGATGCACCGGGAATAAAGCAATTCAGAGCTTTGCACCCAAAGCAATTCTCGGGTAAAGGAAGCCCTCTTGAAGCGGAAGAATGGGCACAAAGCATCGAAGACGATCTGGCAGCAGCTCAAGTGCCAGATAACGCTTGGGTCCGTGTAGCAAAACTACAGCTCACGGATAATGCTCGCAATTGGTGGAAGGCGGAAGAAACCCGTCTGGTATAGCCGATTGAATGGAAGAAATTTCGCGAGAAGTTCGACGCGAAATATTTCCCTGTGACTGCCAGGTTCGCTATGGAGCAGCAGTTTATTCATCTACAGCAAGGATCAATGTGGGATAAATCGGTAGATGAATATGATGCTGAGTTCACTATGTTGAGCCGGTAAGATATGTCACAATAGTTCAATTTTTTTTAAATATCACATACTACACAGCTAACACAATTTTTAAAAAGATTCGCGGCATACCTGATACCGACGGACGAGATCAGAGCCCGTCATTTTCAACAAGGTTTGGACACAGAGATTAAGGCTGCTCTAGCCACAGGAAAGTTTTTGACTCATGAGGAAGCCTTAGAAGCTGCCCGCAGTTATAAGGCAGTAATAAAAGAGAGGGACAGACCTCAGTCTGCAGGAGTCAAACGCCCTGCCAACCAGATGGCAGGTGGAGCCACGTCCAGACCACCTTTCGTGCCAAGGCGACCCGGAGTACCAACTCATCGTCCTAGCCCAGCCTTTTGCACTTACTGCAAGAGAACTGGACATATGATGAAGGACTGCCATCGAGCCAACCGCCTCTGCTTAATCTGCGGTTCAGCTACTCACAGTATTGGATCTTGTCCCCAAAGACAGAACCCAGTTGCTGCACCCAGGCCAGCAAATACTTATCAGCAGAGACAAGCTCTTCAGGCACCTGCTCCCAGACTTGCACTGCCTGCACCACCCAGGGGACCACAAGCTGCACCACCTCCTCGACAGTTCCATCAAGCTCAAAGGAACGTTCCAAGGAATGCTCCTCAGGCCAGGAGGAATGTGCCAAAGCGTCAGGCTTTCATGATGTCTGTGGAAGAAGCTGAGACCACTGGCCAAGTCATTACTGGTAAATTCCTTCTCAAACTTATCTTTTAGTTTTGTTTACCTACACACTTTCCCTATACCTGAAACCTATCCCATATACCTTAGGTACAATCCTCGTAGCTTCACTACCTGCACTTGCACTGTTTGATACTGGAGTATCCCACTGCTTTATGTCGCAACGGTTTGTCCGAACCCATGCTATTCCAGTCTCACCGCTTGTACCCAGCTGGAACGTTAGTTCCGGAAATGGTGTTCTAAAGGCAACTATGGGATACAACATGTGTCCAGTCGTCGTCTGCAGTCAAGAATTTTATGCTGACTTCAAGGTACTGGACATACCAAACTTCGATGTGGTTCTAGGAATGGACTGGCTTGGAACTTTTTATGCTACCATCGACTGTCGTCAAAGGAGGGTAGTATTCGAGATTCCAGACCATCCGGTCTTCTATTTTAAAAGTGGAGACCGTATATTGGAGCCAAGTACTTACAAAGCAAAGCCAAGGGAAGCAGTAGTTGCAGCAGCTCAGGCAGAGGAAGAATCAAGACCAGAAATAGTTCGAGAGTTCGACGATGTATTCCCTGACGATATATCAGGTTTTCCTCTCGATCGAGCTCTTGAATTCAGTATTGACTTAGTACCAGGAGCACAACCAGTGATCAAAGCACCTTATAGACTATGTCCGGAAGGTTTGAAGAAAGTACGAACACAATTGGACGAATTACTGGCGAAAGGATGGATTCGTCCCAGCACTTCAAGTTGGGGAGCACCTGTACTATTGGTGAAGAAGAAGGAAGGTTCATACAGAATGTGCATCGACTATAGGGCCTTGAACGAAGTTACTATAAAGAACAAATATCCACTTCCGCGCATCGACGATTTATTCGATCAGCTAAGTGGATCTTGTGTCTTCTCTAAACTGGATCTTCGTTCAGGTTATCATCAAGTGAAGGTCAAGGAAGCTGATAATCACAAGACAGCTTTCAGAACTCGCTATGGACATTACGAATTTCTAGTAATGCCATTTGGTGTGACCAATGCACCAGCAATTTTCATGAACCTTATGAACCAAGTCTTCCGGGAGTATTTAGACAGGTTCGTTGTCATCTTCATCGACGACATCCTGGTATATTCTAAGAATCGGAAAGAACATGCGGAGCACCTACGAATTGTCCTGAAAACTCTTCGACAACATAAGCTTTATGCCAAATACAGCAAGTGCGAGTTTTGGCTAAAACAGGTTGGTTTTCTTGGACACATCGTATCAGGAGAAGGGATTTCTGTGGATCCAGCAAAAGTTTCAGCAGTCAGCGAATGGCATACACCAAAATCAGTGAAGGATATACGGAGTTTCTTGGGCTTAGCTGGATATTACAGAAGATTCATTGAAGGCTTTTCGAAGATAGCAACACCCCTGACCAAGCTCACATGAAAAGATGAAGAATTTGTATGGTCAGAAGCATGCGAGCAAGCTTTCGTAGAACTCAAGTCAAGACTGACATCTGCACATATTCTCGTCATACCGGATCAATCTGGAGGATTCGAAGTGCATTGTGATGCATCCGGTAAGGGACTAGGATGTGTTCTACATCAGCACGGTAAGGTTGTGGCTTATGCTTCAAGACAACTGAAGACTCATGAGTGCAATTATCCGATGCATGATCTGGAGTTGGCAGCCGTCATCTTTGCTCTGAAGATTTGACGCCACTACTTACTTGGTGAACGAGTGAACATCTACACAGATCATAAAAGTCTGAAGTATATGTTTACTCAGAAGGAGTTGAATATGCGGCAGAGAAGATGGTTAGAACTTATGGCGGACTTTGACATCAATTTGCAATATCATCCAGGAAAGGTGAACGTAGTACCTGATGCTCTTAGTCGTCAACCATTAGCAATGAATCTCACCGCTTAGTGGAAGCTTCAGCAAGACCTACATCAGATGGAGATTGAACTAGTCATGCCAGGTGATGTTTCAAATTTAATGAATCTACAAGTTCAATCAACTATTGTCAATCAGATCAAAGCAGCTCAAGCCAGCGTTGCTAAGTTGCAAAAGATCAGAGAACAAGTGGAAAATGGACTCAGAATAGATTTCATCATCCATGAAGACGGATCTTTGAGATACGGCAGCAGATTGTGTGTACCAAAGGGTCCTGTTCGGGAAGAGTTAATGAAAGAAGCTCACAGCTCACCCTATTCAGTATATCCTGGAGGTACCAAAATGTACAAGGATCTACGTCAGAATTATTGGTGGCTTGGAATGAAGCATGAAGTAGCCAGAAGTGCCGCAAAATGTTTGGTGTGTCAGCAAGTAAAGGCTGAACATCACAGGACAGCTGGACTACTTCAACCGTTACCAATTCCAGAATGGAAGTGGCAGCACATCACGATGGACTTTGTAACTGCTCTTCCCCGCAGCACAAAGGGTAACGATGCGATTTGGGTCATTATGGATCGACTCACAAAGTCGGCTCATTTCATCCCATTTCGAGTTGGCCAATCAACTGAGACATTAGCGAAGAAGTACATGGAGGTAATAATCTAAATTAGATTTAAAATCTCTTCATAATGTACTATCTCTGATACCCATGAACTCATACAGGAAATTGTAAGACTTCATGGAGTACCGGTCTGTATTGTCTCCGATCGTGACACCAGGTTCCGATCGCAATTTTGGCAGAGTCTGCAAGCTAGCTTGGGAACAAGTCTGAACTTCAGCACAGCTTATCATCTACAAACAGATGGTCAGTCGGAACGAACTATTCAGATCTTGGAGGACATGCTTAGAGCATGTATGCTCGACTTCAAAGGATCGTGGGAAGATCACCTGCATCTTGTGGAGTTTGCGTACAACAACAGCTACCAAGCAAGTATAGGAATGGCACCTTTTGCAGTATTATATGGAAGGAAGTGTCGATCGCCATTAAGTTGGGACGGCATCGGAGATAGAGAACTCCATGGACCAGAGATGATAGTAGCGACCGTTGATGTGGTCCGTACTATCAGGGAAAGAATGCGCATAGCCCAAGATAGACAGAAACATTGGGCTGATGCGAAGAGACGACACTTGGAGTTCCAGCCAGGAGATCATGTATTCCTGAAAATCTCTCCGAACCGCGGAGTGATCCGATTTGGAAGACGGGGAAAGTTGAGTTCGAGATACATTGGACCGTTCGACATACTCGAACGAGTCGGTGAAGTGGCATACCGATTAGCGCTTCCACCCTCATTGGAAGGAGTGCATAATATGTTCCACATATCTCAACTCAGAAAGTATGTGAGTGACCCTAGCCATGTACTTGATCATTCCGAGCTCACGATACAGCCCGATTTGTCTTGTGAGCAACAACCTGTGGAGATCCTGGACAGGAAAGTGAAGACACTTCGGAACAAAAAAGATAATTTGGTCCGGGTAATGTGGAGAAAAGACACTCCAGGAGAATCCACGTGGGAAAGGGAGGATGAGATGCGTGCAAGATATCCGGACCTTTTTGTAAACTAGTCCTCAAATAAAAGTTGTAAATTTTGAGGACGAAATTTTTGTAAGGAGGGTAGATTGTAACAACTCCAATTTTTTGTATACCTAAAATTGATTTAAATTGGAAGTATACTTGGAGTATTGATGTTGCTGATAACATTTTAAGTATCTACTTTCCTACAATAATTACAAGAAGGAGCTTGTAGCTCATTGGTAATACCTTGCACTGCTGAACCATGCCACCAGGGTTCGAATCCCATGCTCCACATAATTTTTATATCATTTTGTTTTAATTTTTTTGGGAAGTCAAACGGTCAAACAGCCATAACTCACAAATTAATACAATATATAAAAAATAAAGTGCACCAAAGTTTCCCCCAGAAAATTCCCCATCCAACGAGACCCGACTCGGCCCTGACTCGGCCAAGTCGGCCGGCGACTCGGCCGAATCGGCCGGCGTCGCCGGCCGGACTCGGCCGGTCGGCCGAGTCGTCAACACAAAAAATCTTCGTGTTGACTTGGTCAACCCCCCTGTATGGTCCATTTTCCCAGAACTGTTACCAAATGCTCATTACACCTCTTTTAATCCTAAATTTAATGAAATTTTAATGAAATTTATATTTTTTTAAAATATTTTTTTATCCAAACCCTAACCCTAGCCTAGCCCTATATAAACACCCCTACCCTATACTATTTCACCTCACAACTCTAAGTCCACTCTCCCAAATTCTCGAGAACTCGGTATAAAGAGCGAGAAGAGAAGCGCTGCCGAAACCGACGACGGATTCCGGCGATCGGACTAGAACCTTCGCGACGTTTTCGACGCATCGACAACCACCACTTCCCTTAGCCTCCTTAGCTTGTCCAAACCCGTAAGTCCCATCTCTTCTATCTCTCTTTTCTTTAATATAAAAATACGACTTTTTTGAACCCGACGGAAATCGGAACAAAACGATTTCCGATTCGGTTTTTCTGCAAATTTCCACTTGTCACCTAATACATAATACCTACCTATATTCATGTTGACTATTAATCACCCATAAACCAATTTAAACAAACTTTCTCACATGAAATGATAGCTTCTTGCAAAACCGTATTCTTTTCATAAAAATACCATAAAGTTTATTTTTCTTGTTCTAGTCAATTCCCTCACTCCTAAATATGTTTATCTTGATAAGTAAACTTGAAGAACTCAATTTGAATGAATTTTCACACATGAAATGATAACGTTTTCAAACACCTTATTCTTGCGCTTTAATACCTTCAAGTTTAACATATCATGTTTAACCTCTAAACTTCATCAAAACTTAAAATAAGTCACGAGGTAATGACCTACCTCTACACGTACTCAAATATAACCCTAATTGATATATGTCAAAACATAGAATACGAAAATACAGGACTTTTCACTAAAATACCATATTCTTTATAAACCTTTTCTAAAAGCTTTAAGTTGTACACAATTCTAAATAAAATCTTTTAAAATGAAAGCACGATAGGTCATGGACATCGATCGTTTATCTAAACTGTCTTGTGGTGTCTAGGCAAGTGTGTCTAAGGCTAGTGGTTTTTAATTAGGCCCACGACTGTGGTTCCTTCCCACTTACCTGGTACTTACCTGGCCGCAATTGATGGTGAAGAGGCGATTTGAGGCTTCTAATGACTTGTCGTTTAGACCTTAGAAATAGGCTAGTTGGCTTAGGAAACCCTAGAAAATAAAATACGGAAATCTATACCCTTTTACAAATAAATACCTTTTATTTATAAAACCGTTTTCCTAAAAGAATAATATTTATTAAACCTAAGCAAAGTGCCACTACAACCCACTTTTGGGGAACCTGTTAGGGATGGTACGGTTCATCGTGCACCCGCAGGCTAGTAGTGCGAGATTCAGACCTCCGCAAGGAGTATTCGGTCTCGAAAGGTTTAAAATACGACATTTAAGAAAAATGAGATTTTTGAAAATAAAATATTCATTTAAAAATTATTCATGTGTTAATATATATAATTATCATTTAAACACCTATTTTATTATAATATGAAGTTTCCGCTTTTTCCTAAAATTCCAAGATTAAAAGTTACATTAAAATACCATGAAATTCTAATAAAACAATTAATACTTTTATTAGGATATATTCACTAGAAATAAACAAATAAAATTCACATTCATTATAATTATAAAGACGAATAATAAATACTTGAGGTGTATTTTGAAGACTATACAAAAGTACTTTTTATATAAAACCCCCTCAAGTTTTACAAATTACAATAAGGCCCTAACTAATATTGAACTTCAAATTATCTTTCTTTTAGTCTGACTCGGGTTAGAGTCTGACTATTTCTGACTTGAATATGATTCAAGTCAATCTATATTCTTTTATAATCCAATACAATTTGAATACATAAATCCCTGAATCCAGTTAACAATATATTCTTTTTGACTGAATCAAACTATGGATATTCAACCATTATCCTGATATTCCATTTACCTGATTATACAGTTACAACATGTTTACTGATATCATGGTTTTGGTCAGTCACCCAACTTACACAATACATTACAACAATACTGTTAAAACATAACGGGGTTTAAGGGGTAGATTGGTACGGAAGGTGTTAAAGGTGACACGAGGTGGTCAGATTAAGACACCTAACCTGAATCCTATTGCTGTTGTACCGTGGCATAACGGTTCCTTGTACTTTCCTTTTGCCCTGATCTCTAGCATATAGAGATCCCCCTCGTATACACTGGCATCCTTCTGTACCAAACTACAAACAACAGCGTTAATCAATGTTAAATAATATTCAACCATATAATACTTTAGAAAATACTTTTACACTGTCTTTCTAATTCCTCCTTATCTTTGGGACTTACCGAGCGACCTGTTCGCTGACGACATTCTATTTCTTTCTTCTTTGAATGTCATCAGGTGCTTTGGACCAAGCTGAGATCGAGCCCACCGGTGAAGACTTGGAGCAGTTCCACGAAGACCCAGAGCTCTAGTTATTGTACCTTGTTCTTTCCAGTATTTTCATTTATTGTTATGCCACTGTTTAGGTATTGCTTTTCATTTCAGATGTATTTTCTTTTCATGCATTGTACAAAGAATGTTATTAATAAAAGTTGTTGTTATCTCTATATCATTCGTCTCTTGTGTTTTACTTTATATTGCTTAGCTACGCTTAGCGTGTGTACTTCTGAGTACATACGTAGCGGGCCTCGTCGCGTCCACTTCGCCGTACATTGGGAAGCGGGGCGTGACAAAATCCCTGGCCAGGGTTGCTGAGATTTACTGGTAAGTGTTCTCAGTAGTTTCTCGAACTGTTATAGACCTCATATCGACACGACTTATCGGTTATTGGGGTCTAACATTTACCACCCCTAGACTGCATATGTGACATATCAGACGAAGAGACCAGACTGTACGGGAGTGTTACTGATTGGATTCACAGGAGAATGTACAGGCTTGCTTGTTGATCTTCTGATCGCTCAATACCCAGGTGGCCGTTACGTTTAGCAGACCGCTTGCGGCTTGTGGGTGTTTGATATGATCACCACCTACTGCCGGCGTATTGACGAGTCTTTAGAGTCCTACACAGAGGTTTTCTGGCTCAAGTGAAATGGAGTAGGAGCGCATATGTGATATGTGCAGGACCGAGATTGATGCGTGTATGTGATACCGCATTCTATTCTCGCGATGTGTGACATTATTGGTTATATGTGATATAGCTGAGTTATCGGATCAAGCGTTGATTCGATAAGATGTTGCATTTCATATTAGTCGGTTATATGTGATATAGCCGGATCATTAAATCAAGAGTTGATTTGATAATTTAATGTATAATTATATATTTGATAAATTATATTACATTAACTAATATTTAGCTCACTAATGATTTTTTTTCTCACTTGGTGTGCATATTGTATATATGTGATATGTATATTTATGTACATGTATTGTGTCATACTTGATGATACATACAAGATGGGTGTATGAGATTAATACCACACTAGGGTTAAGTTAGGGTTTCTATTTATGTTAAGCTAATTCAAAAGAGATTGAGTTTGTTATGCTAAAGCTTGGACAAAAGCTTTTGGATAAGCTTTGACAAAGTCAACTCTTTTATCTAGTTAAAGATATTTATCAAACCCAACCCTTAACCATAGTGTGTGGTTTATTCTCTATATGAGTTAAGCATGATAGTTTTAACTCAACCATGGATGCAATAATTCATTTGGATGAATTATTCATGAGTTCTTCTTCTTCTTCTTCTTCAAGCTCCATGAAAAGCTTGCTAGCTTCAATGGAGGTATGAGAAATAATGTGAGAAAATCAATTCTAAAGTGAGCCCACCTCCTACTTCTTCATCATCTACCACTTGCCATGTATGTTTCCCCCAATCAGTGCAAAAATCTGTTTGAATTTTAAAATTCAAAATTCGAAGCAACGCTTCAAATTGTTTGCGCTGCGCGGAACGCGCCACGTGTCAAAAACTGATACGACAGCACAGCGCCCAAGGCAATGCGCCCAATCAGAGCAAACCTCTATTAAAAAACAAAAATAGAAGCAAAGCTTCAGTTGCGCAAGCACTGCGCTGCACGACGCGTGTCAGCGCAGTCGCTTTTGCGCAAAGCGCTGCGCTGCGCGACACGTGTCAGCGCAATTGCGCAAGCGCAGCAGCGCTGCGCGACACGTGTCAGCACAGGTGCGCTAGCGCAGCTGCGCTGCGCTGTGCGCTGCGCGCTGCGCGACACGTGACACGCTCTAGAGCATTTGCGCCAAATAGAATTAAAATTCTAAGAAATCTTTCCGTTCTTGTTAAAACAAGAAGATTTTCTTCTGTAAAACAGAAGCCCTTGGATCAAAAATCCAACGGTAGGAAAATTTCCCAAATCTCTCAGAGAAAGATCTCTTTAACAAATTTAACTAATTTATGGGCACTATAAAAAGGACCCTAGGCCTCAATTCAAAGGCATCAACATTTGGTGAAAAATCAAGAACTTCAAACAGAGAGAACTCTGAAGAAATTTCAAAAGAAGAAAAAGTAAAAACCTTTAGGAAAAAGAGAAAATTCTCTTATGAACAGATTATTGATTTAAGAACAAGATCAATAATCTTAAATAAAAAGAAAAATAAATAATAATAGCGCTTTGCACTTTCTTATGAACCATTGGTTCTTGAATCTAAAAGATTCTCAAATTACAGTGCTTTGCACTTGAAAAATTGCACTGTTGCCCTCCTTGGTTGGCGCAAGCTACCAGGGAGCGCTACGTGTCAACAGCACAACAGCGCAGCGCACGGACACAGCGCATTGCGCTGTAGCGCTTGCGCTCACCAGAGTGCGACACGTGTCGCTCCCATGAGCGCTTGCGCTTATTTTTGGCACAAAGCGCCTGATAAGCCACTGTCAAATAACTAATGCATTGCATTATTTGCAGAAGGGCCTAGCCCAATTAAAAAAAGGTTTAACAGGCTGAATTAAATGCTCTGCATTATTTTTAAAGGGGGGGCAGAGCCCAAGCAAAGACTCATGCTCTGCATCAGAAATAAAGGGACAGAGCCCAAATCAGAATGGCCTAGCAGGCCAGAATAAAATGCTGTGCATTACTAACATGGGCAAAGCCCTATCACAGGTCTAACAGGCCAAATGCAAACAAAACGTTGGATATTTCTCAGTTGGACTTAACCCAATCATGGCCATAAGTCCTCAAATTAAATTGACTGAGCACGTCGGCTCTCTCAAATTAATCTACATCCGGTTCGAGGGTACATCTCCGAACTCCTCTGACACCTATCGTTGTAATCCTTCAACGACGTCAGAGAGGTGACGGGTCCCGACGACCACACATCGATATGGACTGCGGGGTCCTTAAACTCGTGGACCGAGACGTCCCTAAACTAATATTGGACCACCATGTCCTTAAACTGGAGATGGACCACCATGTCCCTAAACTGGCAATGGACCGCAATGTCCCTAAACTACCTATTGATCACTACGTCCCTAAACTGGAACAATAGAGCCCCCCCCCAAACGCTCTTTTGTCGGATCTAAACGATCCCGTTTAAGTTGATCTTAGCCTCAAATATGACTAACGTATCCTTAAACATTCAAACAGACTTTAGTCCCAAATTGGACTATAAAACCCCCAATGAACTTTGGTTCAAGGGTACATCTCCGAACTCCTCTGACACATGTCCTTGTAATCCTTCAACGTCGTCAGAGAGGTGACGGGTCCCGACGGCCATATATTAAATGGACCACTACGTCCTTAAACTGGAAATGGATCTAGACGATCACGTTAAGTTAATCTTAGTCTCAAACAAGACTAACGTATCCTTAACGAACGTTTAAGTCAATCTTAGCCTCAACACGGCTAACGTATCCTTAAACTAAAAACACCAAACCCAAATCTAAGTAAATACGGATTTGGACTAATCCACGTTCTACGGGCGACGGCATTACTCAGTCTCCGTATACAATCCACGGGCAACCACAAACAAAACAAACACCCACGACACAAAGTGAAATTCTGGAGAAGGAGAAAGTTGTTACCGCGATGCGGTAGTGTAATAACTGCAGGGGCTTGCGCCTGCAGGGAAGAGCGTCCCCACAATCAAAAACCCCTCAAGTGAGGGGGAATCTGACGAAGTCTGCTACATCGGCCGCATCCGTCTAAACCTCCGATACACGGTGCCATAAATCAACTTGGCATCTTCGGAGAGGTAGACGGATAAAACCATATAGCATCTGCACCGAATCTCAGGCTAGACGTCCTCACGTCGTCTCCTCCGCCATTCGGAGGGGAAAAGATTCTGGCACGCCCGGTGGGACCTTTTCCACTTTCCACTCCACACTTCGTGTGTCGTGTTCGCGAACGAATCGCGGTTTACTGTGGTTGCCTGTGGATTCGAGGTGCTAAGATTTTGTGTCTTGCTCCGTGCAGAAATCAGAAGATCAATGGCTTCAAACTGCACTGCCTGCAACAGCAACTCTCGCTCGGTCCTTGCTGGAGGAGTGGCTTATGGGCCCCAAGCGGCCTCCCTTTTCAAAATACCAGTGGAGAAGGTAACTCAAGCCACCACTGGATTATTCTTCGGGACCATGCTCCCACCGTTGATGTTCAATGCCACAATGACGTTGCAAGAAACCCCGGAGAAGTTGGTCTTTAATCGGCTTACCACTGCCGCGACCCCTCTCAACGGGTCGCCCAGTTTCAATACCTCAGTTTTCAACGGACTGGGCCAGAACGTCTGCAAACCTGCGATACCCGAATCTGCCATCCCAAAGCGGATAGCCATCCCGACTCAAACGGATGAAATCATTGGAAAGGCTCCTCCTTCCGAAAAGTCAGTTTTTATAAGGCTGGCCATTCCGGTTGCTGCTCTAGGCGAAGTCCTCAAAGCTACTTCCCCTACCCAGAGCAGGGGGCACAAAGAAGCTTATCCAACAACGGAGGTGACTCCATCCGCAAGACACGCTCGACGTCGCCACTGGCGTCGAGTAAGAAAGGCTAGGGGCAACTCCCCCTCTGGATTTACTACACCAGCTCCGATGGTGGGGATTGATGCTGCTGTTCCAACCAGGAAAAACTTTGAATTGCTGAATACGGTGCGCAGAAACTCTCCAACTGCGATATTGAAACGAACTCCTTCACCTGTGGAGAATACTCCAGAGAAGAAGCTAGAGCAGCCCCCTCAACGGCTGTCCTCTAAAATTTATAAGGTCTGGCGACAGGTCCAAAAGTCGGTAATTGATAAAAACTATCTCCGCCAACAAGAAAAGATGAAGGTGCGGCAGGAGAAGGATTACTCTGTCAAGCCACAAAAAGCAAAAGCTACTTGGGTGCCCCCTACAACGGCCCCCTCAACTCCAATCACTCAAAAAAGGAGGCCGCAAAAAGCCCCAATGTCTTTGGCAAATCGCAAAGACACCAGACACAAACGCCCCAAGTCTGGGGGCATGGCGGTGCACACCGTTTATATGGCTTCCGGAAAGGAGGAAAGCCGTGCTTCGACGGGTCACCGACCGCTCATCCGATCTGTGACGAAAGCCCAAGAGCAGCAACGGAAGCTTCAGGAAATGATGACTGTGATGGCTGCACTTTCCGAACCAAAAGAAAGTTCGGAAGTATCATCAGAACAGCGTCACGAACAAGAGACTGATACTGACTTCTTACGTAGAATCCTCAAAAAAAAGGACAAAGAAGCCGCAGAACAAGCGGCTAACATAAAACAAATGGCACTCCTCTTCTAAGACATGATAGGGATGATGATACAACAAGATCCTCCGGCTGAAGAGCCCTCGATCGGCCTTGAAGACGACAGGGGAGAAACGTCAAATCCTCTACTGGCTTTGTCAGCAGCCAAGGAGGAGGCAATCTCCAAAGCTGACCTTGACGAATATATAGCCCAGCAGATACGGGTTCATCATGCGACTGAGGCAGCCGGTCAGATCGTCCAAACAGGATGACCATATCCGGGCTGGTACGACTAAATCAAGTACCCACCCGGTTACATAATTCCTAAGTTCCATGTCTACAAGGGGACAGGCAATCCTCACCAGCACGTTGCCCAGTTCAGGGCACTCTACGGCAACACCGGCGGTGACGACAAGCTGTTGCTTCGCCAGTTTGTTGGAAGCCTATCAGATACGGCGTTTGAGTGGTACTCTGAGCTCCCGAACGACTCTATTAAGACCTTCGCAGAGATGGAGCTACTATTCACTCAGCGATTCGCGAGTACCAGCGAACGGACCCCAATAACAACACTGATAAATGCCAGGATAAGGCCAGGTGAAACGTGGGTCCAATACGCAACACGATGGCGAAACCTATGGTCGAAATGCGAACAACGCATAGAGGAGGCACCTGCGGTAGGCATGTTCGTGGGTACCCTTGACCCTCAAGCGACCATCTCGCAATTCATGATGTTCTTCAGGACGACCACCTTCCAGGCTTTGATCGACAAATTAGCCCAAATGGACCAGATGCGCCATGGACCGTCTCCTCCAAAACCTGATTCTCGAAACGAGAAAAGAAAAGGGAAAGCGATCGTCGTCGCCAATGCTCAACGACAGCCGAGCAATTCAAAACCGGTCGTTCGCCAAAACAATATGCGTCCGTGCCCATCCCTCGAGGAGAGACTAAGACGTCCTTACTCGTTTCCTCAGAATAAAACGAAAAGACTGTTCGAGCAGGCAGTGCGCAACAGACTCATCAATCTGCCGAGTCCAAAGCGTCTGTCACAGCCAGACGATCTTAATAATCCCAATTATTGCCCTTACCACCAAACGTTAAATCACTCGATCGAGAATTATTTCGTCTTTAAGGGATGGATCGAGGATCAGTACCTACAAGGCAAATTCGCGCTGTCTGAAAATTGGAAGGTAAACCCGCCACAGCCGCATACTCCAAAGAAAACGGATACAATGGGTGCAGCTTGTTCTATCGTCGAAGACGAAAATGATGGAGAAAACTCATCAGATGAATCCGAAAACTACGTAGCGACTTGTCATGTGATTTCTCATTCACTGGCAGATGATGAAGAGGCTTCTTGCGCCGAGAAACCAATAGCGAACCCTGAGCCGGAGACTCTACAGCCATCAGACGAGTTGATCTATGTCTTCCTAAATGAAATTCGTCTGAAAGCAAATGCCAATCAAGAGCGTGAAATGGCCATACTGGAAAGAGCCAAGGCATTCCCGTCAAATCAAAAGCCATATACTGCAGGTAAAAACCAATTCAAGACGAAGAAAAGGTTCGCCAAAGCTCTATCAGTAGGAATGAAGCTACCGCCCTCTGAAAAAAAATACTCTCGCTGAGGTAGAGATACACCCTAACTTCTGTTTATATCATCAGAAGATCATATATCCTACCGAAGACTGCGAATCCTTTAACTGTTGGTGGCAAGGGTATGTCGCTCAAAAGCAACACTTTGACAGGGCAAAATGTGAAGCTCGTAGACGCCGAAAAAATGCAATAGATGAGCGCAAAAGAGCCGCCGATGATTGTCATATAGCCGACTCCAAGGGATCACAAATTATCACCTTTGGAAGCGACTCTGACGAAGAAGCTACCCCCAACCCTTCTTTCGGGGAATCTAGTTCAAAAATAAAGGAATTGAGGAGCTGCGAGAACGTTCAGCCGTACAATCGCACGCTACTCAAAAAAAATCTCAGCTCCGCAAACAACGGAGCGAACAAAAAGGATAAAGGAAAAGGAAAAACGGCCTTCATCGCCAGCGCTCAACAACAATCAAGTGACCCTAGACCGGTTGCTCGCCAAAGCAACAAGCGGCAACCCCTCCAGGAAAAGTTGAAACGTCCTTACTCGTTTCCGCAAGATAAAATAAGGGGACTGTTCGAACTGGCAGTGTGCGACAGACTCATCAATCTGCCGAGTCCAAAACGTCCGTTACGGCCAGGCGATGTTAATAATCCTAATTATTGCCCTTACCATCAAACGGTAGGTCATCTGATCGAGGATTGCTACGTCTTCAAAAACTGGGTTGAAGATCAATACCAATAGGGCAAGTTCGTCATCTCCGAAAACTGGAAGGTGAGCCCGCCACAACCACACGCTCCGAGAAAGATGGATATGCCGGGGGCATCATGCTCAGTCATAGAGAAAGCCTCATAGACCGAAAAGTCAATAAACTAGATATTCGCCTCAAATACGGCGACAACGGACCGAAACGTCCTTAAACTAATGATGGACCGCAATGTCCTAAAACTTGCAAACGACCGAAACTTCTTTAAACTAACTACCGTAGCATCCTTAGGCTGACGAGATAAAAAAAATAAGAAGAAAAATATAATAAATGAAAACGGTATGTCCATAAGCAAAAAGGGCACGGATGAAAACCTGAAAGGGCTCCGTGAGTAAAAACAGCAGGGCTACCGGCGAGTGTTCGTGAAAACCCGAAAGGGCGCGACCTCGTAAAAAAAAAGAAGAAGAAAAATAATATAATAAAAAGAAGAAAAAAAACGGTATGTCCATGAGCAAAATGGGCACGGATGAAAACCCGAAAGGGCTCCGTGAGTAAAAACAGCAGGGCTACCGGCGAGTGTTTGTGAAAACCCGAAAGGGCGCAACCTCGTTGAAAGACACTTATAGGGTCCTCTCGACCTTGTAAGGAGAAACCACCCGCGTGAGATCCTTACGACTCACAAGGGAGCAACACACTTAGGGATCCCCACGATTCCTAAGGAGAAAATACACTTGCGAGATCCTCACGACTCGTAAGGAGAACTCTCTTATGGGACCATCACGGCCCATAAGATTTGAAAGTCTTAAGTTACAGAGACCTAAACCTGTGCTTAAGCAACTCCCACAACTCCCGATATTGCCCTACAAGTGGTCCAGTACTGGCTCTTGTATACAATCCACGGGCACGAATAAACATTTCCCTAATCAAGTCCCATCCGAGACTGGGGATATGTTCGCATGACGAACAACCCTTATAAGTCCTCTCGACTTACAAGGAGAAAATCCTCTTGTAGGATCCTTACGACTTATAGAGGAACAAACACTTAGGAATCCTCACGATTCCTAAGGAGAAAATACACCTACAAAATCCTTACGACTTGTAGGGAGAAATACTTTTATGGGATCCTTACGGCTCATGAAGTCAAAAACCTTAGTCAACAGGACCTTAACCCTGTTCGCTAAGTCACCTTTGTTCGACATCGACGGAGGCAGATGATGATTCGCTCCTGGCAATATCCCAGTTGTAGCGATACTGATGCCTAAATCGGTATCAAATTCCAAGTCCTTTCATGGCAGATGATGATTCGCTCCTGGCAATATTCCGGTTGTAGCGATGCTGATGCTGAGATTGGCACCAGATTCCAAGTTCTACGCTCGCGATAAAAAATCAGCGAGCTGAAAATGCATATTAAATAGCCGAAATGATGGGGCAACTTGCAACGAAATCAGCAAGTAAAAATGTGTGCATACAAAAACAGCCGAAATGATTGGGCGACTCGCAATAAAAAAAAAGCAGCGAGTAAAAATAAAATAAATAGCCGAAATGATTGGACACCGAGAAAAACAGCTGAAATGATTGGGCAATCACGACCTTCGCGATATAAAAGCTGAAATAATAGAGCATCGCTGAAATAAAACAAAAAATGATGATGATAAAACTTTTGCCCTACAGGTTAGATCATATCAATTCCTGTATACAATCCAGGGGCACAAACAAAGAGGGAAACATACCTTCCCAACAGGCTCCATAAAAAAGCGAAGCCAAATCTCGACGGTTCACAGATAACCTAGAGACCATCTAAGCATTCGTCTCGTTACAGTAGATGAGATGTCAATAAAGGCGTTCCTTCGCAGTCCATCAAGATGCAGATACAACGCCAACAAAAGACCTTGCGGTCGAAACAAAGCGAAGCGACGGCAAAATCCCAGCTTCATTTTGACGTTTGTCTCGATACAGTAGACGCAATGTCAACCCCAGCGTTCTTCCTCCAACAGTATTTGGACACACCAAAGCAAACGAAGCGAAGGCCACATTCCTAGCTTCAACGTCTTGACGGTAACTCATATAAAACCGGAAAGACAATCGGAGATCATCTCGCACCAGCACAGAGTGGTCACCACCTCGGCGTTCGTCTCGATACAGCAGACGAGATGCCACCCCAACGTTCGTCTCGACACAGCAGACACAACATCATCAAACAAATGGAACCACGGCAAAATCCCTAGTTCCAAACCTCGACGGTTCACCAGCAACCTAGAGACAACTACGACATTCGTCTCGATACAGCAGACGAGATGCTACTCCAGCGTTCTTCCTCCAGCAGGGTGCAGACGTGACAATCAAACAAATGGAGCCACGGCAAAATCCCTAGTTCCCACCGTGACATTCGTCTCGATACAGCAGACACGATGCCAGCAAAACGAAGCAAAGGCCAAATTCCTAGCTTCAGGGTCTTGACGGCAACTCACATAAACCTGAAAGGCTATCGGAGATCATCCCACACCAGCGCGGAGTGGTTATGACTCATTGGGGCTCGCCAAAATGAGCCTAACCTCAAGTAAAAAGCGGCATGGCAAATTCCTAACGCTTGCTCTTCCGACGGTCAAACTGCCTATGAAGATTTCTTGAAGACGTCTTGTCCAGCCCCCGAAGGGATCAGAGACACGGCAGTCGCAGGGCTACTCGAACAGCACGATTGCCTATCGAGGACTATATCAGCTTATGCGACGGTACGATGGCCAAAACCCTAAATACCACCGACCTTAACGGGCTTCTATCGTAAAGAGCAGAGGTCAAATGCGACGTTAGGATGTTCTTGCGAGAAACGCTCGATTCGTCTCGACTTGTGAAGAAATTGATGTCTTTGCGGGAAATTCTCGATGCGGCTCGACTCGCGAGATAAAGCCTTATGCAGTAGGCATAAAAGGAGCCTGTTTCCTAAGCACTGAGACCCTGCAAGTTGGCCCAAAACAGTCTCTTGCACACTATCCACGGGTCTCACTCTCCAAACTCGAAACTCGACAAGGAGGGAAACAACCGCTTACGAGTCCTCTCGACTCGTAAAAGGGAAAATTCTCTTATAGGATCCTTACGACTTATATGAGAAAACCACACTTAGGAATCCTGATTCACGATTCCTAAGGAGAAAACCCACCTACGAGATCCTCTCGATCCGTAGGGAAAAAAGTATTTATGAGACCCTCACGGCTCATAGAGTTGAAAAGTCTAAAGCAGCAGATCTGAACCTGCGACCTGAGCCATCGCTATCTCTTGGAGAAAACTAAATTATCTGCCAATTATGATTATCAAGTCGACATGCTGATAATAAGAGAAGATAGAGAGCGAGAATGGCATACAAGACAATACAAAAAAAAATGTGTATCTTTATTTATTAATTCAATCAAGTACAAGGTGGATTGTACAAAAGAATAAAGAATGGATACATGTTATTCGAAAAGGAAAATTTATTAAAAGTTAATAGATACAAGGGGAACTACGGGGAAGGAAGTGTCTTGCATAGCTCTAGCAATTGTTCGCGCACCTCCTTCCACGCTTTCTCCTGATCGGCCACCACCGCCAGTTTTGCCTCCACTTGAGCCCGCTGCTGTAAGAAAGATGCCAGCTGCTCCCCCACGGCCTGATGAGCAGCTTCGCGGCTTGGGGCGTCATGCTCGGCGACATCAAGCTCCCGCTTTAAGTTTAACCCGTGAGAGAGGTGCTCCAGGAGGCCCTCAAAGATAGCCTTCACTTGGGCAGCATTCGCCTCAACCTCAGCACGCAGGCGAGCCGTCTTGCTCGAGGTCTCTTGGTATTCCCTCAGCCTTAAAGCCGCTTCTTGCTCCAAATGGTGGACGTAAGAAGCGCTTTGCTCAATCCACACGGTTCTTTGACGGCTTGCTGCTAAGGTCTCAGGAGTAGGGCGCATAAGCTCCAGCTGATGAAGGCAAGCCTCAATCTCTCGGCAGTGATTAACCCAAGATGCGACGATGCCCTCGTTATGGAAATTGGCAAATATCACCAGCATCGGGTTAACCGTCGTAGCGAAGTCCACAGCAGACGTAGGAGCCTCAACATCGAGTTCCTCGATATAGTCGCTCAACATACGCAGACTATTCGCCGCACCTTTCGAGGACGGACGTCTTTGGGAAGGGCCTGCCGGCATTGTAATACGAGGCTCAAAAGGCGCCAAGACCGGAACGACAGCTGAAAAAGACAAAATGCGATTAGATGATGATTCAATAAATATGGAGAAAGTCATTGATAAGATAGTTTACTATACCGGTTGAAGCAGGTGGTAAGGCCGGAAGGGCCGGTGGCGCAACCGATCTTTCTTCTCCCCCTTCGATTTGTAACACTGCAGTTAGGACAAGAGAGAGTTAGAAATAATTCTACCACCGAAAAACAAAGATATCAATCGGGAACGGTACTCACCAGCGCCACCAGAGGGAAAGGCGAATTCAGATGGGAAGGAGAAGTGTGGGAGCAACACTTGATATAGATGATCAAAGAGCACTCCTGAAAAGACATAGCATTACGACTTTAGTACACAAATTATGCGTTTAGAAGATAAGATTAATAAATTGCAAACCCATACCTTCCAACATCTTCGAGGGTATGAGAGAGGGTTGAGAGGTGACCACCGCCAAGGCGGTCGTTGAAGGCGCTCCTCGAGCAGTGGGGCATCGGCACTGGCTGCACCTGCGTTACGAAAAGGTGAACTTGTCAAAAAGGATTGTAAAGTGAAGAAAAACAGCAACTTGGGATTTACCTGAGGAGCTCCCGGCAGAAACGGAGGCGACTCCCTCCTCTATCGACATGAGGCCACTGCCTGTGGTCTCGTCACCCGACTCGATGGGGACCGTCGTCGTGCTCGCGCGGCCAGGAGACAGCGGAAAATCATAGACGGGGAGGGCAATGATCGGAGCATTGCCGGACTCTTGAGAGGGAGCAGCTGACTCTTCCCCAAGAGTCGGGCCCATCTCACCCGCTACCTCCTCGGGCTCCGCGATCTCCATCGGCTCATCCGCCGTCACCACAACATCGCCGGCCTCAAGCGCCTCGTCCGCCACTACCCTGGGCTCAGTCATAACGATCATTTCATTTGCCGCCACTTCAGGTTCGGCATCAATGACCTTCTCGGCTGCAGACCCCTCAACCGCCATCTCAGGCTCTGAAGCCTCAGCGACGTTGCCCACCGTCGGCTCGGGTTCGGCATGTGTCACCTCCTCTGTTTCCTTGGGTTCAACGGTCTCCACCTCCCCCTCGGTCGGACTTGGCCCTGCGAGATAAAATATATAAGAACCGTTGGCATTATAATTCTCACAATAAGAATTCTGAAAGAAATGCTATCTGAAGTGGACTTATCATTCGCGCTTCGAGTGTCGCGCGCCACTCGTCTGTGAGCAGTGGATAGGGCGACAGGAGCCTCTTCGGAGGGAGTATCAGCCCGAGGGACGGTGCTTGGGCCCGCTCCCGTAGCCAAAGCAGCCCGGCGCGCCTTCGCCTCACGCCTCAGCCGGTTCCTTTCCTCCCGGGCCGTTGAAATGGACCTTACCAGAGCCTCTTTCATTGAGGCGTCCTCGTCTGTATACAGGGATGCCTCCAAATTCTTCAAGGCATCCCTCGTCGACTTATCAAGTTAAGGCTCTTGCAGTAGTCCCGACGAGACCGGAATTCCAGTAACAGGTTCGGGGAGGATCATCTCATCGACTGGTATAACCCCTATAAAGAAACAAAGGAAGAAAGTTAGGGTGATCATCGAAAAAGATAACGAAATTTGTTTTAAAAAGGGGGGTGGGACATACCGGCGCCTGCTAAAGCGCGTTTCTCCTCCTCCTTTTGGAAGGTTTTCAAAGAGGCAGCGATAGCTTCTTCGGTAGAGACACCTATTGAAAATGGGGAAAAGTATTAGTCAAGAATAATGATAAAAAATGCGATGAAATGATGAAGAAAGTAGCTAATCATTACCTGACTCAGCGAGTTTACTCAACCACGCTTCAAGCCTCGCTGATCGCTCAGAAGCCGCAATGGCGGCCGCCAGGTCGGTGTCTGCGGGGTCTACCGCGAAGCCCTTATTGCTGCCATATTCACTTATTCCTTCGGTGAGAGGGGCCTCAGGCTCTAAGCCAAGAATCGCGTCAAGGGAAAGGAGCGACTGCTTCTTCTTTTGCCCGCCAGCTCTGGATGCACCCGGGACTGATTTACGCTTGGCGGACACCTTGGGGCGGCGGGTCCCGATATCCGTGCCTGCACCGGACTCCGGCGATACCACAGTTACCGCCTCAACTGGAGCACGGGGGGCTGGTGGCACATCCACAGTATCGCGAGGCGGCAATCCGCACGGAGGATTCAACACGCGCGGAGGTCCACCTCCAACACCTTTCAATGAAGGAATGATCGGAGTCCTCGGCCTCAAGGGAGCCTTGCGATCGCCGCCGGGAGGTGCACCTTTGCGGTCAACCAGCATACGTTTCTCCATCAGAATAACGGACCCCATTGCATGCGCATACCAGGCCACGTACGCGTTGAAGACTTTGGGGACGCAGCTCGGCTCGCTAATAAAGAAATAAGAACCCGTGTTAAGCCGCATAAAGTGGTGCATTGCATTCTTTATCCCCTCTCGGCTAACCACGGTTTTTTCCAAGAAAGCTTCCATCGGGATCCCTTGGTTGTAGCTTGATTGCTGAGTGAACCGGTGCAGATTATACCTCATAAAGAGTGCTGTCTCATTCTGCCTGAACACCAGGTAGCCCGGCCGAATGGAATAGAGGTGGAGGATTTCCCGAGCCTTCAATATGGAAGCCCCGTCTTTAAAATCATCGCGTAGCGACACTACTGACTTGGTGGTCTCCGAGCCTATTGTTATGACCTTATCCAAGAAAGAAGTCTTCGCCCCGACCAGGTGTGGTCGAAGGAGCATCCCCCTAGCCTCCCGCGGAGGTGCAACTACGATCGAAGCCCTGACCAGCCGTATGACCCTCGGGAACCTGCATTTCTCAAAAAAGGGAGGAATCTTATGGGCACCAAACCCCCCGTGCACGTGCATTTCCATCCAAGAGGTAAAGTAGTGCATCGGGAAGTTGGCGGGTTGCACCCCTGGCTCACTAGCGTCCGCCGCTACACTAAGTCCATTATAAAGATGAGCCAGCCCGGCGATTCCTACTGACAACTGCAAACCAGCCACCATCCGATGCGCTGGATAGAAAACAGTCGGCCGCATATGGCGTGGGTGCATAGGAAGAGCAAAACTGCACAACCACAAGCCTAAGAACCCTACAAAGAAGGTCTCTTCATCCATGTCGGGGACGACAATTTCTGAAAAAGGGACGACGGCAACACCGGGAAGATAAAAGTCTTTGTGGTCATCCTCCGATGTGGGTCGGCGATCCAAACCGAACCCAAAAGGGTCATCGAGCTGGGCGAACTTCTCGCTCCGCTCTGATAAGAACTCCGGTCGAATGAAGCGAGCAATGAAATCTGCAAAACTGACTCCCCGGTCACCCGATTCTAGATAGAGTCCTTCATAAATCTCCAATACCTTCACCAAGCCCGGATACTGGTGCTGAATAGCGTTCTCCGGAGTCAGATCAAACACCAGCGGCTTGGTGGCAAAGACGTATTCATCAGGAGGAAGCAGCTCCTCGTAGTGCTCCCCCCTCATTGGCAGACCCGAGACTTCAGCAAACTCTTCCAAAGAGATAGAGACCTCCCTGTCCGTCATCAGGAAGGTATGAGTGGGGATATTCCATTGTTCAATAAAGGCCTTGATCCACCACGTCGGAGGAGAGGGATACTCGAAGAGCGAGACATAGATGGCCGAATACAAACCAATCTTCGTCAAATGGGTCCTTTTCGCCGATAGGATATACCGGGCCCACTGCAAGTATCCGGCGGGGGGTCGCGGGACCAATCCAATATTATAGGCCTGTCCCCAAGGGCGTGCTTCACCCTGAAAGATTCGCCTTCCTAAAATATCTATTGCCGGCGGCGGTTGCACGGGAATAGCACCAATTGCAGGCTGTAGGAGGTCATCTGAATTCCAATTCTTAACCTCCACGGCATACCTCACCGGGGGTTCATCCGCATAAGAGATTGAAAATATCGGCTCAGATGGCGTGGCAGAACTGAAACTTCGGCGACCCTGGATAATCTCACTGTACCACCTACCCCACAGGTGAAGGCTCTTGTTCTCGGGGTCATGATCCTTTATGAGAGCGAGCACCACTCGGTCCACCGGTGCCTGGGGAAACCCTCCCCCCGAGCGAACAAACGGGAAAAACAAATTACCAGACATGTTTCCTGCGGAGAGACAAAAAATTTTAATTAGCCGTCGGCGTTGTAACTCCAACGCTCGACATTTTAAAATTTTACACCACACTGCAATGCAGTGGGTAAGGGACCAAATGAGGACCCACAAAATCTGAATGACGGCGCATCATTTAATAAAACAGTCCCATCATTGGATGAGACTGTCAGTTAATGAAAAGATCCCCAAGAGAATATCCTCATTGATGGGAAATCCCTAGAGATAAGGAGAAAATCTCCTCTTTTAGAGCAAGCTCTGTCACAGAGTGACATTTGTCAAACTCTGGTCTCAAGGGAATAAAAATTTCCTTGGAAAGAGCCCAGCTCTATAATAATGATGGAAAAGCCATCAAAAAGGAAAACTTTAACTCCTAAAGATTAAAAATTTAGGATCTTAAAGATCCATAAAAACTTTTAGGAGTTCCCCACTTTCAGATCAGAAAAGGTCTACATTTGATCCATGAGCAAAGCTCTGTTCATGGGTTAAAACCCATGAACAAGATCTCTGTAGATCTATAGATTTCTGAGAGCAAGGCTCTGTTAATAAAACCCCAAAGTGGTTTTCTTTAGATCAAAGATCTATAAGAGCAAGGCTCTGTTAATCAAATTTAATTTAATTTAATTTAATTTAAATTTTACCTAAGTTGTTCTAAAAATCTGAACTCTGGAAAGAAATGAGAGTAAGGCTCTAAAAATCTTAAACAAGAGCAAGGCTCTGGAATTCAAGTTCTTGAAAATGGTAAACATTTTTATCAAGGACCAAGGGTCCTATTTATAGGCGCCTGCGCCCTTTCACCTGACCCCTTGGATCCAACGGTCAAAATTTTGCCACTGCTGCACTCACGTGTGCGCCACGTGAGCGCAACGGTGGGGGGGCATTTATTTCCCCCAATCAGAGCAAAACTCTGTTTGAATTTCAAAATTCAAAATTCGAAGCAACGCTTCAAATTCTTTGCGCTGCGCGCAATGCGCCACGTGTCAAAAACTGATACGGCAGCGCAACGCCTAAGGCAATGCGCCCAATCAGAGCAAAGCTATATTAAAAAAACAAAAATAGAAGCAAAGCTTCAGTTGCGCAAGCACTGCGCTGCGCGACGCGTGTCAGCGCAGTCGCTTTTGCGCAAAGCGCTGCGCTGCGCGACACGTGTCAGCACAGGTGCGCAAGCGCAGCTGCGCTGCGCTGTGCGCTGCGCGACACGTGTCACGCTCTAGAGCATTTGTGCCAAACAGAATTAAAATTCTAAGAAATCTTTCTGTTCTTGTTAAAACAAGAAGATTTTCTTCTGTAAAACAGAAGCCCTTGGATCAAAGATCCAACGGTGGGAAAATTCCCCAAATCACTCAGAGAAAGATCTCTTTAACAAATTTAACTAATTTATGGGCACTATAAAAAGGACCCTAGGCCTCAATTCAAAGGCATCAACATTTGGTGAAAAATCAAGAACTTCAAACAGAGAGAACTCTGAAGAAATTTCAAAAGAAGAAAAGGTAAAAACCTTTAGGAAAAAGAGAAAATTCTCTTATGAACAGATTATTGATCTAAGAACAAGATCAATAATCTTAAATAAAAAGAAAAATAAATAATAATAGTGCTTTGCACTTTCTTATGAACCATTGGTTCTTGAATCTAAAAGATTCTCAAATTACAGTGCTTTGCACTTGAAAAATTGCACTGTTGCGCTCCTTGGTTGGCGCAAGCCACCAGGGAGCGCCACGTGTCAACAGCACAACAGTGCAGCGCACGGACACAGCGCATTGCGCTGTTGCGCTTGCGCTCACCAGAGTGCGACACGTGTCGCTCCCACGAGCGCTTGCGCTCATTATTTGGCACAAAGTGCCTGATAAGCCACCGTCAAATAACTAATTCATTGCATTATTGGCAGAAGGGCCTAGCCCAATTAAAAAAAGGTTTAACAGGCTGAACTAAATGCTCTGCATTATTTTAAAGGGGGGCAGAGCCCAAGCAAAGACAGATGCTCTGCATCAGAAATAAAGGGACAGAGCCAAAATCAGAAAGGCCTAGCAGGCCAGAATAAAATGTTGTGCATTACTAATATGGGAAAAGCCCTATCACAGGTCTAACAGGCCAAATGCAAACAAAACGTTAGACATTTCTCAGTTGGACTTAACCCAATCATGGCCATAAGTCCTCAAATTAAATTGACTGAGCACGTCGGCTCTCTCAAATTAATCTACATCCGGTTCGAGGGTACATCTCCGAACTCCTCTGACACCTATCGTTGTAATCCTTCAACGACGTCAGAGAAGTGACGGGTCCCGACGATCACACATCGATATAGACTGCGGGGTCCTTAAACTCGTGGACCGAGACGTCCCTAAACTAATATTGGACCGAGACGTCCTTAAACTAATATTGGACCACCATGTCCCTAAACCGGAGATGGACCACCATGTCCCTAAACTGGCAATGGACCGCAATGTCCCTAAACTACCTATGGACCACTACGTCCCTAAACTGGAACAATAGAGCCCCCCCAAACGCTCTTTTGTCGGATCTAAACGATCCCGTTTAAGTTGATCTTAGCCTCAAATATGGCTAACGTATCCTTAAACATTCAAACAGATTTTAGTCCCAAATTGGACTATAAAACCCCCAATCAACTTTGGTTCAAGGGTACATCTCCGAACTCCTTTGACACATGTCGTTGTAATCCTTCAACGTCGTCAGAGAGGTGACGGGTCCCGACGGCCATATATTAAATGGACCACTACGTCCTTAAACTGGAAATGGATCTAGACGATCACGTTAAGTTGATCTTAGTCTTAAACAAGACTAACGTATCCTTAACGAACGTTTAAGTCGATCTTAGCCTCAACACGGCTAACGTATCCTTAAACTAAAAACACCAAACCCAAATCTAAATAAATACGGATTTGGACTAATCCACGTCCTATGGGCGACGGCATTACTCAGTCTCCGAATACAATCCACGGGCAACCACAAACAAAACAAACACCCACAACACGAAGTGAAATTCTGGAGAAGGAGAAAGTTGTTACCGCGATGCGGTAGCGTAATTAACTGCAGGGGCTTGCGCTTACAGGGAAGAGCGTCCCCACAATCAAAAACCCCTCAAGCGAGGGGGAATCTGATGAAGTCTGCTATATCGGCCGCATCCGTCTAAACCTCCGATACACGGTGCCATAAATCAACTTGGCATCTTCGGAGAGGTAGACGAATAAAACCATATAGCATCTGCCCCGAATCTCAGGCTAAACGTCCTCACGTCGTCTCCGCCGCCATTCGAAGGGAAACAATGTAGTAGAGTGTGTTCTCTTCACAAAGTTCATGACCTGGTGAAGGAATATCTTGAGTTAGTGTCTTCTCGACGTAGATCATTTTCGGCCTCGAAGTCATCAAAGCAAGCACATTTGTTTCTTCATAGAGCCTCTCTAGAGTCCGTAGTTTACGATCGCAAAGAAAGGGACTACTGCACGGACCTATAAGAAGTGAAGAACCGGTCTACAAAGGTTGTAATCCTTAACTCTTAGATATAAAGTTGTTTACATGCATATTTAATCCTAAGTCTCTAGTTAAGATCTTGGTTAGGGTTTGTTTAGCACCAAAAAAATTTTAAAGTAGCATGATTGATGCTTGCTAAAACCTTCACAAGGTGCTATGCTAACCCTACAGTGGTATCAGAGCCAAGCTAGAGCATTAGGCGTTGTCTAGACGAAGTTAGAAGTCCGATCGAACCCCGAAACCCCGAAACAACCCCTTCTCTGGAAAAATTTTCAAAAGTTGAAATTTTTCATATTAAAAATATTCAGAAAATCATGCAGAGAATTCTAAGAATTACTGTGAAGTACGAAGCCATAACTCCATCACGTGACCGCGGAACCGCGGCCAAACCATGTGTTTGGCGGCGGTTCCGCGGTCAACATGAGGGGTTAGGGGCTAATACTTCAGGGCTTTATTCTTAGGTACTTTTTTATGCTTCTGGGAATTTTTAATTCTACTCAAGTGTTGAGCTTTCTGGGAAATATTGGGAACTCGTTGATTCGATCGGAAAGTTTAACTTCGTTTAACTTTTTCCGGGTAATTTAGAACGTGTTAAAAAGTTCGAACGGATATCAATAACTCACTTTTTTCCCTGTCGGAAAACTTTCAAGTGTTGGATTTTTCCTGAGTTTAAAACTTTCAGAAAATCATGCAAGCGAATCTGTGGACCCTCTAGAAGAACTTAACCTTAACTCGATTATGTGACCGTCAAAACTGCCACCGAACCATATGGTTTGTGGTAGTTTAGCGTTGCCACATGTGAGGCGTTGGTTTGACCCTTCTATGGCTGGTTCATAGCGGCTGTAACATGTTCTGGGACTTTTTGAACTTCGCTCAAGTGTTGAGCTATTTGGGAATTCTTGGGTGTTTGTTTATTCGATCGGAAAGTTTAACATTGTCTATTTATCTGGAATATGATACAATATTTGGAATCCACAAGTAGTTATGAGATAACTAATTTGAATGTTATAAATCTAGTATTTTTAGTCTCATTTGATCGGTTGCCACGGGATTTTGATGTGATCAAAAGTCCGTCGTAATCACGTAGCGTACGCGGATACTCGCCGAGTAAACTTAATAGATAGCCATGCCCCATAGCCCCGACCAATGCACTTCGTCGACGGCATCGGGGGTGCGGCCGTCTACTAAAGTTTCCGACGAGCATTCGATCAGGATGTCGGGATTCTTGTTGAATTGCCCGACTAGATATTGAAAAGTGATTTCGAGATCGAGACTAAAATGCGGGGTTTATAATTGTTAGGCATGCGATGTCTAAGGAATTCATTTGGTTAGGCATGAGATGTCTAAGGTGGTTGCGGATTCCAACTGTTGTGGTTTTACACTTTCTTTTCTGTGACCGTAAGTGTAATATGTGGTGTATCGCCGGTTTCGTTGCTATACATCAACGACAATTGGGATACGTATATCTACTTACGTTGATGACATGTGATGTTATGTGTTGCTGTGATATGTTATATTGGATCGTCGTGTTTTGAATAGCCGGGGGTTTTATGTGAGATCAGGGTTTTTATTTTCATTCATGTAAAATTCATTGTATGCAATATTCTTTTATTGGGGCACTTCCGGGTTGAGGATGATGTCACCATTGTATATTATTTATTTTTTCGCATTAGGATAGACCCAAGGCGGGGAGCACAAGTAACCGGGTTCTAGGGTCCAGTGGGAGACCATCTCGAGGAGTCGAGATTGGGCGTCCAAACTCTAGAATTGGTAGGGTTGCTTGCCGCTCTCGTAGGGGTCTAGGGGTATGGGATTGGCTATTCATCACGACCGTGAAATCCGCGTTTTATACAGGCTCGCATAAAACACGGAAATCCTAGTATATCCAATATTTCATATGTTATCTTCTGCTGCAATGTTCTGTGATGAGATCATATTACTGCCTGAGATGAATGTTTATATTATATATATTATATATATGTTATATTGCTGATTTCGTTTCAAATGTGATGCTTGTGAAGCATAATAAAATGGGACTTCATTAATGAGATTAATGAAACTAAAAGAAACCTAAAGATGTTGTAGAAACTTATCTCAAAAATTGGTAGCTCTAGTTCTTGCTTTGTATAGCGGTATTCTTTGTAGAATATCCAGCACCTTATTCGATAAGGAAAGAGCTGAGATCCCTTCACCGGGAGTGACCTCTTTAGCGAAACTAGCAGATGCTACAAACTCGGTTTGTTTTTTGATTGTTTTTATAGTTTTTGCTTTGCATAGTGATATTTGTGAAATATCCTGCACTTTATTCGATGAGGAAAGAGCCGAGATCCCTTCACCGGGAGTGACCTCTTTAGAAAAATTAGAAAAGACCTCAAAAACATTCCATTTAAAATCACTCGATTCTACAACGATATCAAGTTCATTACGCAAAGGGTTTTCTTAAAAACCTGTCGTAGCCCTCTGTCATTTTAGGAAGTACAGTACTTAGTATTCGTGCTGCGTATGTCGACTATAGTTGAGGCATAGTGTACGGTAGCTATGTGATGTCTTCCTACACAGCATATAATGCGATTAATTAGGACAGTCATGTGATTATGTCGACCATAGTTGAGGGTCATGTGGGTGGGTCTAATTAATCATGAAATGACGGGAAGAACTTGACCAGTACTTATGATATGTTGACCATAGTTAAGGTCATAAGTATCAGGGGCAAAATATTATCGGGAATTTCAAGTGTTGAAATTTTCAATGAGATTGCATACCTTCTATGAGATAGTTGGATTCCGATACCCACTGCGAGTAAGAGTTACTCCTAAGAGAGTTTTACACATTACAATTAGTCGATCGAGTAGGTGTCTAGAAATGTGTTAATGGGGTTACTGTTAGATATAGTGCCCTCAAAGTCAATTATTGGATCGCAGGTACGTGATTGCAATGATTGAGAGAGGACCTATACCGGTAGGACAGTCTTACTCGAGATGATAGTATGCTATCTGGTTTGCCTTTATCATCGTGTACAGCTTTAGGTGACTGTTCACTATTACACGTTGATAGAGCCCTTAGGATCCTGCTTGACTACCAACAATATGATGGCGATCATATACGTGAGAGTTGGGTAGTCCATAAGCACATCCTTAAAAGTGGTCCCTAGTCGTGGGAGTTTCGAGACAGGGCATCGATACTCCGGAGTAGACTAGTGTATACAGTCGAGACCCCAACGAGGGGCGGTGGCCGGTCTCACAAGCCACTGGTGTCAGTTGGATCACCTAAGATGTATACAGGTGCTCATTGGGTTATGAGTACACCGGACAGGACTCGCCGGGAACCTGCTAGTTGGTATTATACCTAGCGTCAGATAGCAGTTCCCTAGTGACATGTGTACATGTTAGTTCATCGACCTGAGATCGTCATTTGTCTCATGTGAGTTCCCACCGTGCTTTGATTTCTACCCTACCACGGCTCAAAGGATTCGTACAAACAGGTTTTTTTTGGGTACAGTCCCGAGCCACATGGAGGCAAGTGAGCGGATCGGCAGGGGATTCGTCTCTCCCGGTATTGGGGGTGAGATCGCGCTGTGTCTAGGAGAGCCATTACACAAAGCTCTCGACCGAGGCAGGAGATTTACTGGTAGGTACTCCAGTAGTATCTCAAGGTGTTCTGGGCTACACTCTGACACGACTTATACCGCTATTGGGGGCCTGACGTTACCAGCCCCCTAGGCCCGATATGCGATACTCATAGACGAACGGACCGGACTGTACGTATATTGTCACTGATAGGCTCAGTAGGGTTCCAGGATGAGTTCGCTCATCGGCTTCCCTTTCGGTCAGTACATGGGCAGCCGTTACGCACAGCTAGTGCCGCTGACGTGCTTATGGTTAAACCTACTGCCAGGGTACTGACGAGTCTTTAGAGTCCCCCACAGATAGTTTCCCAAGTTCGGGCGAAACGTTATAGAGGCCGTATGGTTTTATGGCAGGGTTCAAAAATGCACATGCATTTGTGCACGTGTCATATTTCGGACAGATAATACTGGTGGGCTTTGGTTTAAGCCGGATCCATGTATTATATTAAGTCGGAATATTTTAGTCTCTCGTATTCGTATTCGGTCGGAATACGGATACAGATATGTATATACAGGTGAGGGGTATTTTCGTAATCCGTTACGAGAATACTTTAGCAGATGCATTTCTTTTGGTTAATCATTTTGGTTTAAATGGTTAAAAGGATTTTGGAAAGGGTGACTCATTTTGGATGACACATTAACTCTAGAATGTTCACTAATGACTCATGTAATGAGTCATCTAGTGAGTCATTAAGGAGTTAATGTGTTTTGTTTTGGGTAGGATATTATGATGGGTTTGTGGGGATATTTTGTGAAGATATTTTCCTTGATATTTTATCACAAAACCTCATATATATCACCACTCATTTTTTGAACAGCCAAGGCTCATTTTTTTGGTGCTTGGTTATTTTGCTCTCTTGAGTTTTATTGAGTTCACCATTTCCAATCCTTAGCATCTTCTTCAACCTCCACCCTAACCCTCTCATGTGATGAGAACCCTAAGGTGTTTGAGACAAAATATTCTACTCGTTCTCTACTTCATCTTGGTCATCTGTTTTAGCAGACTTGATGACCGAGTTGTCTCGGTATAGAGGCGGGAGCCCGTTTAAAGATCCGTTGACGTGGTGCCACCTCGATGAGGAGACGAGAGATCGGAGTTGCCGCGAGGAGCGTGGGATGATGGCTAAAGACCGAAGGACTCGGATCGATCAGTATAGCCTTTCTACCTCTTTACAGTTTGTTAGTTTAGCATTAATGGCAAGATCCGGGTTAAAGTAAGCGATAGTGCCAATTATAAAAGTTTTTGTTCCGCGTTTGGCGTCAGATTGACGGCCGGGGCGCTACCGTAGACTTACAGTTACGCCCCTGGGAAAATGAGATTAATTTTAATTAGGTCCATGCGAAATCACGGGGAACCTCCCTCAAAGTACCGACACTGACCTGGCTGAAAGATTGGCGAACTTGTAGAGTGTAATTAATCTCGGCTAGTCTTACCTTTCAGGGTTTGAAGGAAAATTTGACTAAAACAGTGGGAGACATCCTGATTAGATATATTAATAACCAATCTAATCTTGCAAGAGCATACGCTGAGTGTTTTCTTCTATCTCTCTCCAGGTAGCGACCATGTCATGGCTTAATCAAGATAATAATACAGATGTATTGACCGAACCCGTTTGTTATACCGCGCTAGGGAACATTGGTCCCGCTCCAACTTATAATTGTTATAAGACCGAGCAGAAAATAGGGGATTACCAGAATTCCCGTGCTGCCCAAACGAAGAAAGTGCATGCTGATGCATTTTCTTCGGGTGTGTTCATTACCGAGAACTGTTTCGCGGTATCCTCTACGTCCTGGGTATGTGATACCGGATCAGGATCCTAGATATGTAATATGTTACATAGGCTGCAGATAGGTAGAGAACTGAGAACGGGTGATAATTTTCAAGAGTTGGAAACGGTGCAATTGTTGCAAGCCAAGTGAGTTGGCAGTTATCATCCTGTATTGCCAAATGCATTGATTCTGAACGAATGTTATTAGATACCGAACCTGATATACAACATTATATCAGTCTCTTTATTAGTAAAGAAGGATATAATTTTGTATTGATGGATAATCTTTTGAACATTTCCTATATCAAGAGTTGATCGGTTCAGGCACGTTATCTAAAAGCATATACGTTCTAAATCAAACCACAGTTCTTAACGTACAGAACACACACAAGAGGAAGAGTTCAGAAATGAATGAATCCTTCTTGAGGCATTGTAGACTAGGTCATATCGATGCGACCCGACTAGCTAAAATTACATAAAGATGCATATTTAAATCAGTTTGAATTTATATCTTGTGAAACTTACCGGTCATGTCACAAAGATAAGATGATCATAGCTCCGTTTATTGGAAACAGAGAAAGAGTTAGTGAACTCTTGGGATTGATACATGCAGATGTATGAAAGTCCCCTGTCTACATATGCCAGGACCGGTTCTTTGTACTTCATTACATTCACTGATGATCTCTCAAGATTCAGACATATGTTCCTGTTGAAACATAAGTCCGAACCTTTTGAGATATTAACAGAATATAAGTAAGAAGTAGAGAACCAGAAACGGGTAAAAGTATTATGTTCTTTGATGAGATCAAGGAGGAGAATGCTTGAGCACGGAATTCCTGGACTATTCTAAAGGAGAATGAGATTCTCTCTCAGCATTACTCCTCTGAATACACCATAGCACGTCGGTGTATCGGGGCAGAGCAATCGCACCCTATGTGATATGGTGTGCTCTATGATGAATACTACTGAGTTGCCTATTTTTTTTGGGGTTATGCACTTGAGAAGTTGCATACCTATTGAATAGGGTTCCAACCAAATCAGATGCCTACCACTCCATATGTGATATGGTATGGGAAGAGCCCATCTCTTAAAGATGTTAAGATTTGGGGTTGTCCGGCCTATGTCAAAAGCAAAATCCGGACAAGCTCGAGGCAAGGTCAGTTCTGTGGAAGTTTGTTGGATATTCCAAGCATTCGCAAGGGAATATCTTATACCAAACTTAGGAACAAAAGATGTTTTGTTTTCTCAGCATGCCACCTTTGGGAAAGGGAATTTCTTGTGAAGAAATTAGTGGTTATGAGGTAGAACTGGAAGTAGTTCCAGCTAAAACAAACTGCAGCTAATGATTTAGTAGAACCGGAGGATTTAATAGTTTCCAACAAACCTCAGCCTCTCCGCCGATCTGGTAGGGTTCCTCATCCACCTGAGAGATACTTCGGTTTCTCTATGACAGTGGGAGCGAGGATTGCATCATGAGATGATGACCCAACTAGTTTCGAGCAGGCCATCAGGAGTGGGGACTCTGTGAGAATGGCTGGATGCTTAGCGATCTGAGATGGAATCCTTATACACCAACGAAGTATGGACTTTGGTTGCTTTATCTAAAGGGTTAAATCCCCATCAGGAGCAAGTATATCTTGAGAAGATTACTTGGTGTACATGGAAAAGTTGAGACTTTCAAAACTATGCTTAAGTCCATCCAGATCCTACTTGCCACTGCTACATACCATGACTACGATATCTGGCGGTTGGGCGTCATGACAGCTTTTCTAAATGATGATTTAGAAGAAAGCGTCTATAAGTACACAGCCAGAGGGCTTCGTAGACGGTGGGAGCAGCGAAAACATGTGCAAGATGTTCTATGGGATAAATCAGGCATCGCGGAGTTGGAACGTCTGTTTTAATGTAGTAGTCAAAGAGTTTGACTTCATCAAAATGGTAGATGAACCTTATATATACAAAAAGGTAATAGAGAGTATGGTGGTGATCCTCATATAGTACGTGGATGGCATACTCTTGATAGGGAAGGAGTTTCCTATGCTACGCTCGGTCAATCTCCTCTTATCACAAAGATTCTCCATATAGAATCAAGGTGATACCTCCTAAATCTTGGGTTATGTATCTATAAGATAGATCTAATTGGATGTTAGGATTCTCACTAGTTGTAGTGAGATGGTATCAATCGATCCTGGGAAGAATCACTGGAAAGGTTCCAGGGTGATAAGGACGACTGAATGTCAGTCGCAGGCATTGTCTTTACCCTCAGTGGAGGGACGGTATGTTGGAAGAGTTCCAAGGTAGATACCGTGACTTACTAGACGATTAAAGGCAAGATACATCATTACCAAAGATGCTACCAAAGAGATAGTCTGGATATATTTGAGTTCATAAGATGAATTTCGTTCCTACCATTGTGTGACAATGGAGTTGTGGCTAAGGCCTAGGAATCCCTATCCCATCTGTGATCCAAACATATTCTTAGGCAGTATCACCTGATCATGGAGATGGTTGATCTCCAGGGAGATCGAGGTTAGGAGAGTAGACACAGAGGACAACAGCGCGGATCCACTCACAAAGGCCTATTTCCCAGTAGAGACTTTTATAGGATGGTTGAGTATGAGATACTTCAACCACGGCTTATTATTGGGTATGAGATACTACAACAGATGGCCCTAGTGCAAGTGGGTGATTGTTAGTTATATGTTTGCCCTAGAGGCCATTACTGTACATACGTTGTATATTGTAGTGGATGCTTGGACATATATAGGGAGGACTTTCTTGCTCGACATGATAGTATGCTATCTGGTTACTCTTTATCTTAACATGTACTCTGATTGTCTCTATATCACATGTTGATAAAGCCCTTAGGAAGAGTACTTGACTACCAGGACTATGATGAAGACATACTAGTGGGGACAGTGTAGTCGCTAAGTACATCCTTCAAATGTTCCTAGTCGTGGGAGTACCGAGACAGGGCATCGATACTCCAGTGTAGACTAGCATATGCGCTTCTTGACCCATATGATGGGCGATGGATGATCCCATATCCATTGGTGTTTGACATCAGAGAAGGTATACGGGTGCTCAGTGGAGACTGGGTACACTGGACGGACTCGCCGAGAACTCCTAGATGGTATTATACCTCACGTCGGATGGCAGTTCTCTGGTGACACTAGTACAGGTTAGTTTATAGACCCGAGATCGTCATAGAGTCTTGTATGATTCCCACCGTGCTTTGATTTCCACCTCACCACGTCTATGGGGGCATGCAAAACGGTGGCTTTTGGGTACAGTTCCGAATCATATGGAGGCAATGAACGATAGGAGGGGGTTCGTCTCTCCCGGTATAGGGAGTTGATGTTGCATTGTGTTCGATTGGCTATAACTGGAAATCTCTGGCCAAGGTTGCTGAGATTTACTGGTAAGTGTTTTCAGTAGTTTCTCGAACTGTTATAGACCTCATATCGACACGACTTATCGGTTATTGGGGTCTAACGTTTACCATCCCTAGATTGCATATGCGACATATCAGACGAAGAGACCGGACTGTAGAGAGTGTTACTGATTGGATTCACAGGAGAATGTACAGGCTTGCTTGTTGATCTTCTGATCGCTTAATACCCGGATGGCCGTTACGTTTAAGAGACCGCTTGCAGCTTGTGAGTGTTTGATATGATCATCACCTACTGCCGGCGTATTGACGAGCCTTTAGAGTCCTACACAGAGGTTTCCTGGCTTAAGCGAAACGGAGTAGGAGCGCATATGCGATGTGTGACATGATTGGTTATATGTGATATAGCCGAGTTATCGGATCAAGCGTTGATTCGATAAGATTTTGCATTTCATATTAGTCGGTTATATGTGATATAGCCGGATTATTAAATCAAGAGTTGATTTGATAATTTAATGTATAATTATATATTTGATATATTATATTACATTAACTAATATTTAGCTAATGTTTTCTTTCCTCACTTGGTGTGCACATTATATATATGTGATATGTATATTTGTGTACATGTATTGTGTCATGCTTGATGATACATACAAGATGGGTGTATGAGATTAATACCACACTAGGGTTAAGTTAGGGTTTCTATTTATGTTAAGCTAATTCAAAAGAGATTGAGTTTGTTATGCTAAAGCTTGGACAAAAGCTTTTGGATAAGCTTTGACAAAGTCAACTCTTTTATCTAGTTAAAGATATTTATCAAACCCAACCCTTAACCATAGTGTGTGGTTTATTCTCTATATGAGTTAAGCATGATAGTTTTAACTCAACCATGGATGCAATAATTCATTTGGATGAATTATTCATGAGTTCTTCTTCTTCTTCTTCAAGCTCCATGAAAAGCTTGCTAGCTTCAATGGAGGTATGAGAAATAATGTGAGAAAATCAATTCTAAAGTGAGTCCACCTCCTACTTCTTCATCCTATTCCACTTGCCATGTAATAGAGTGTGTTCTCTTCACAAATTATATGACCTAGTGAAGGAATAACTTGAGTTAGTGTCTCCTCGACGTAAATCATCTTCGGCCTCGAAGTCATCGAAGCAAGCACGTTCGTTTCTTCATAGAGCCTCTCTAGAGTCTGGAGTTTACGATCGCAAAGAAGGGGACTACTACACGGAGCTATAAGAAGTGAAGGACCGGTCTACAAAGGTTGTAATCCCTAACTCTTAGATGTAAAGTTGTTTACATGCATGTTTAACCCTAAGTCTCTAGTTAAGATCTTGGTTAGGGTTTGTTTAGCACCCCAAAAATTTTAAAATAGCATGATTGATGCTTACCAAAACCTTCACAAGGTGCTATGCTAACCCTACAGAGCTTCCCGGGGTTACGCCTGGCCCTGAGGCCTGAAGCCCCTCTTCTTCTTATTTCTTTTCTTTTGTTGCATCGGGAATTTTGTAGGCCTCCGGGCATTTTGTAAGGCTGGGGAGCCCCCAATACCCTTGTAAATACTTTGATTTTAAGAATGAATTATTTTTGCTGTAGTATTTGCGCTTTGCAGTATTATTTGCGCGCGTATTTTCCTTTGTCGGTAAACACTTGTATCTGCACAGTACCGCCTCCATGTCGGGTCGGTTCTTCGTCTAGCGATCACACGTCGAGTTGAACCTGTTAATTTGCCAAATGTGCAAAGACCGATAGGAAGACGGTATCTCCATGTCCCCGAAGTCGAGGTGGAGATTGCTCTGATGCAGATAGACCGGATGCCTCTTGGTGAGGGCTTTGTTCCTTAGCGTGTGAGGCACAGAGAGACGTGCTAAGGATGGACCGAGCGGATAAGATGCTCGGTGCCTCCTGGCGAGTGCTTTGATCCCTGGCGTTGCGAGGTAGGGAACTACCAGCCAGGGATAACCGAGCAAGGGTAGGCCCAGTCGCCTCTTTCGAGGGCTTTTGATCCTTTGCGTGGGAGGGGCCGTAGAAGGCCTACTAAGGACGAGCCGAGCAGGGTTTGCTTCCCGGTGCCTCTTGGCGAGGGCTTTGATCCCCGACGTTGTGGGGTAGGGAGTTACCAGCCAGGGATAGCCGAGCAAGGGCGGGCCCGGTTGCCTCTTGCGAGAGCTTTTGATCTTTAGCGCAGGAGGGGCCGTAAGAGGCCTACTAAGGACAGGGCCGAGCAGGGTTGCTGTCCTGTGCCTCTTGGAGAGGGCTTTGATCCTTAAGGATGGCCGGGCAAGGTTGCTGCCCGGTGCCTCTTGGCGAGGGCTTTGATCCCCGACGTTGTGGGGTAAGGAGCTACCAGCCAGGGATAACCGAGGATAACCGGGCAAGGGCGGTCCCGGTTGCCTCTTGCGAGGGCTTTTGATCCTTAGCGCGGGAAGGGCTGTAAGCGGCCTACTAAGGATGGGTCGGGCAGGGTTGCTGCACGGTGCCTCTTGGCGAGGGCTTTGATCCCTGGCGTTGTGGGGTAGGGAGCTACCAGCCAGGGATAACCGAGCAAGGGTAGGCCCGGTTGCCTCTTGCGAGGGCTTTCGATCCTTAGCGCGGGAGGGGCCGTAAAAGGCCTACTAAGGACGGGGCCGAGCAGGGTTGCTGCCCAGTGCCTCTTGGCGAGGGCTTTGATCCCTGGCGTTATGGGGTAGGGAGCTACCAGCCAGGGATAACCGAGCAAGGGCGGGCTCGGTTGCCTCTTGCGAGGACTTTTGATCCTTAACGCGGGAGGGGCCGTAAGAGGCCTACTATGGACGGGCCGAGCAGGGTTGCTGCACGGTGCCTCTTGAAGAGGGCTTTAATCCCTGGCGTTGTGTGGCAGGGAGCTACCATCCAGGGATAACCGAGCAAGGGCGGGCTCGGTTGCCTCTTGCGAGGGCTTTTGATCCTTAAGGATGGCCGGGCAGGGTTTGATGCCCGGTACCTCTTGGCGAGGGCTTTGATCCCCGGTGTTGTGGGGTAGGGAGCTACCGGCCAGGGATAACCAAGCAAGGTCGGGCTCGGTTGCCTCTTGCAAGGGCTTTTGATCCTTAGCGCGGGAGGGGCCGTAAGAGGCCTACTAAGGATGGGCCGAGCAGGGTTGCTGCACGGCGCCTCTTGGCGAGGGCTTTGATCCCTGGCGTTGTGTGGTAGGGAGCTACCAGCCAGGGATAACCGAGAAAGGGAGGGCCCGGTTGCCTCTTGCGAGGGCTTTTGATCCTTAAGGATGGCCGGGCAGGGTTGCTACCCAGTGCCTCTTGGCGAGGGCTTTGATCCCTGCCGTTGTGGGGGTAGGGAACTACCAGCCAGGGATAGCCGAGCAGGGTAGCCGCTCAGTTGCCTCTTGGTGAGGACTTAGCTCTTTAAGGAAGGACCGAGCAGTGAAGCTACTCGGAGCCTCTCGCGTGAGGTTCTGTCCGGCCTTCCCGGTGTGAGTACCGAGAAGATGGATAGCCACGGGAGACACGTGTCATGAGCGCGTGGGGAAGGCGAAGCGCCTGAGCAATGTCGCTTTGATTTCGCATCTGGCGGTGCGATGTCTGCCGCGTAGCGGCACAGTTGCGGGTGAAACAAGTGACCGTCGGACTTCCGGGGCATTGTGGGCTATAAAACAGAGGGAATGTTGATTACTCCTCTCCTCACACCCGAAACGTAAGAATGCAGGACTTCCCTTTCACCATCCCCGAAATCATAAACTTCGAGGACGTGTATCTCTACGATCAGTGTTGTACTGAGGACACGGTGCAGTTGGTGATAGGCCGCATCGAGGAGCATTTTGGCCGATTGCTCCCCCGGCGCTCTCCCCTGCTTCAGCTATTGATGTACTCCATCTGGAGAGTGTCGCCGGGGCTCTACAACCCCTTGTCCGAACAGCTGAAGGGCGAGGCCGTTGGCAAGCTAAGGTCTCTGAGGCTCTTCGGCCTAATCTCCGCGAGTTGGCTAAATTGCTCGGTGGCGCTTGTCCTTGAGTGCTACCAATTGAGGCACGATGCCGATGTCCGCGGGGGGCATCGGGGGCAGAGGTTAGAGGCCGCGAGGGCTCGGTTGGCGGAAATATCCTCAGAGTACCACGAGCTGTGCTCTCTGCTCCCCTTCCCCCGCTATTGTAATTTTTCTTTTTCGATGTATGGCTGAGAAGCCCATAGTACCTTTTTGAATAAATAAGACTCTTTTTTTGCAATGTTTTATTGATCCCTTTATTACATAAGCAAAAGTTCTCAAGAAAGGGTTACATTGCCTTGAAAAGAAGTACACGCTAGTAGATGCTCTTATTCGTGCAGCTTGAGCCCCTCGGATGTTTGTTGGCCTCTACGCCCGGCATAGGGTACTGAGCTTCGTAGGCATCCGACGTACCCTCCGCCGACACGACCATGATTTGGCCGATTGTCAGCTCGCTGGGAGGGGGACGCTGCTCCTGCTCGCGGTCAGCTTACCGCTTATCTCGCAAGTACGCTGCGAGGTGTCCCGAACGGATGAGCTCCTCGATGTAGTCTCGGAGCTGCTTACAGCTCTCCATGGAGTGGCCCTGCGACCTGTGGAAACCACAAAAGGGGCCTCAGGTGCGTTTTGAGGCCATGCACGAGATCGGGGGGAGCTTGGAGAACCCCTCGTCCTTAGCCTCCTCTAGCAGTACAGTCTGGGAGACGTTGAACGGGGTGTACTCCTGAAACTTCGGTGAGTAGGGATTTAACCGCTCGAGCCTCCTTCTCTCTTCCCTTGCCCTTTTCTTCTGGTCGGTTTGCTCTGCCCCGGGAATATTTGCGTTCACCTCGGATTCGAGCCGGACCTCACGCTCGGTCCAGGCCTTTACCTCAGCCATAGTCTTAGGTTGCGCTAATGCAAAGGAGCATAACCACTCCTTGTGCCTAAGACCAGACCTAAGCGCCGTAATGACCGTCTCATCCCGGTGCTCTGGGACCTCAAGAAAGGCGTTGTAGAAGCGGGTGACGTATGCTTTGAATGTCTCTGTGTCCCGGCTCTTGATTGTGAAGAGATGGTCGACTGTGCGTTTTTGCCGCCTGTTCCCGATGAAGTGGACGAGGAATTGGGTGGCCAGCTCGTCGAAAGCTGAGATCGAGCGTAGCTCGAGTCCTTGGAACCAGTCTCGTCCGGAGCGGATGAGAGTGGCCGGGAAAGCTCGGCATTAGGCGGCGTCGGAGTTATCTTGGAAGCTCATCTCCGCGGTGAATGCATCCAAATGGTCCTTCGGGTCAGATTTGCCATCGAAGAGAGAGACCTTCGGGGGCTTGTTGCTAGAAGAGACGTGGACAGCGAGCAGCTCCTCGATGAATGGTTTGGTGAGCGAGTTGGCGGCATGCCTATCCCCGTCGCTTGAACGGTGACCTTCTCGATGCATACCTTCGATCTTCTTCTCGAGGGCGTCGAGTCGAACGCGGTATCCTGACGATTTGGTACATTCTGATCTTTGGCCTCTGCTGATGGAGGCTTGTGCCTAGCCGCGGCCGCGGTTCCTTTCAATGAGGTTCGTTAGATCCCCTAGCGAGGTAGTCTGTGAGCTGCCGTGACGAGTCCCGCCCGCGCGATCCCGTCGAGGGAAGGGGTGTCGGTAATGCCTGGTAACAGGCTAGCCGACCGACATCTCCTCGGGAGGGACAGGTGCGCGAAGGATCTCGGGGCGAGGCGCTCTGGCGACGGACCTCGGTGTTGAACTGTGGGGCGCCCAGCGGGTCACAAAATGTATTGTCCCGGGGGATCTGCGGCTGTGGGAGGCAGCGAGGCGGTGGTCGGCAGTGCCGACGCGAGCAGAGTCTTCTCTCCCTCTGCCGGGGTCTCGATCCCGAGGTGGAGGAGCGGCGACTCGGGGATCTTATCCTGCCGTTTCGACATGGATGAGCGCCTCCACGACGGACGCCAGTCGATCTATCCGGCCGGCTATGGCGTTGACGGCGTTCTGGGGAGGTGGTTCGTCCGTGCCTCCATTGTGGGGGAGGCGACGGCTGGTGCTTGGATCGTCGTGATGACCGCTCGCAATTTGGTTGAGATCAGAAGATGAACTTTTTGTTTTGTGGAATCAAGGATTTCCTACAGACGGTGCCAGCTGACGTGCGTCGAATCACGTCAAGATGTTACCTTCCGTTGATTTGCTGATGGCGGCGATGGACGGCTGAGATTGGATCTGGAAGCTGGCTCCTGAAGCGTGTGGATCTCAATGGGTTTGAGGTTGGTTGGGCCGAGCTACCTGCAAGGAAGTCCCGGGGTGGTTGTACCACCAAGGACCCTCCAACGGTCAAGTTAGAGAGGGAATTCGAGCAGAGTAACGGCTTAGTGGAATAAAAATGGCTTACTTGAACCGTCTGAAGGAGGGGTTTATGTAGCGGTGGCAGCAGGCAGGCAGGCGTGAGAATCACGCCGGCCGTTACGCTCCCGACGTCACGCCCGCGCGATGGGCGGGATCCCGCATTAATGGCGAGACAAGCTCGTTAATGGAGGATCGTGATGGCGTGGAACGTTGGATGTGGCCGGCGGATAGCTCGCGCATGTCAAGATTCGCGGGATGGCGGTTGCGCCTGTGAGTGGTGCCATTGGTTGGTCGATGAGACCGAGGAAGATGACCTCGGCGGGCGAGGTATCTTGGTTCTGCGGTAGCCCGGAGACGAGCTGATAGGGTCGAGGAGGCTAATTGTGCTGAGGGCTCGGAGATGAGCCAGCAGCTGTTTGCTTGTAGGACGGGCACAAGAGTGGCCTGGTCGGCCACTGTAGGTCCTTTCTTGTGAACTTCGGGACACGTCATCAGCCACGTGTCATGATCTGGAAGATCACCGATATCGAGCATCATCAATATCCCCCACTCATAAAAGTTTGTCCACTGTGCTAAAGATAGTCTTGATGTTTTTCGAGGCAGGAGCAAATATGAATCAAAAGTGCTGCCAATGAAATTGAATGAATGCCAAAATCGAAATTATCAAAGGCAACTATTATGAAAGTATTATATGCACTTCGGGACCTTTTGAACGGACAGGTGGACTAGGCTTGATAAGCCTACAAAAGCTAAGCTAGTGTTTAAGCTAGCTACAAGCAGTGCTATATGCTCTATGCTTTTTGGCCATCTGCGCACGCAAAACATCTTTTCCATTATTAATGTCTTCGATTGGAGATATCCACCGCACTTTTTAACTTTGGGCCATCCACCCGCTCTTTGATGCTACAAATGATATAGAGAAAGCCTGTTATCACATCTTTTCGAGATATATATATGTTATCACATCTTTTCGAGATATATATATATATATATATATGGAGTAAAGAGCCATAGGAGGGGATTTCCTCCTATGGCGTGGAAAAAATACAACCTCCACCATTTTTTCCGACGATCGGCACCCATCATCATCATCGTTATCATCTAAGATGTGCGTACACCAAATTTCATGTGATTCCACAACCTTTTCACCGTTGAGTTAGTGGGTTCAAAATTAACGGTTTACCGACAATAGAACTTTTTTACATTGCTAAATCAACGGTGAAAAAGTTGTAGAATGACATGAAATTTGGTGTACACATATCTTAGATGATAGCGATGAAAATGATGGAGGCCGATCGTGGAAAAAATTGGTGGAGGTTGTATTTTTTCCACGCCATAGGAGGAAATCCCCTCCTATGGCCTCTTTTCTCCATTATTCTCATATATATACACACACACACATTGTATTGAAATCATGCATAACTTTTTTTTATCCCGTACATTACACAAAATTTTCTAGAAATATCAATAGTTTTTAAGATGGAAAAATTCTTCTTTTATTAAAGAAGATTTACGTTGTTGTTCCGTATTATTTATGATTAAATAAACGTTTTTTCTCAATCTGTTGTTACTTTCATGGTTAAATGGTTGGGCTAGTGACTCGTACTTGGAGAGAAAAACCTATGTTTTGTATACAAATTTAAATTTATTAGAATGATAGTGTCTTTAGTCTTTTAGGGTGGTGTGTGAGCAATATATATATATATATATATATATATATATATATATATATATGTGTGTGTGTGTGTGTGTACATATAGATATATATATAGTATATATGAGAATATATAGTAGTATATATATCTATGGACATGTTTGGAATGGATTATTTTTTGTCAGCAAGTGATTAAAAATCACATCAAGATGAGCCCCAAGTAAATAGGGTGTTTGGATCTCTCTTTTACTATTTAATAAGTGATTATTTTACAATAAGTCCACCATGATCAGCTTAAAAATGACATTTTTCCCACTTAATAATATGCTAGGAATTCCTTGCTTATTCCATAAGTGATTATGGAATAGTAGAGTTGACAAAGTAATATACCATAATACCCACAATAATCACTTTTGGTCATTTTGCCTCAATAATCACTTATCTATCTTTTCATCCAAACACATTATCTACTTATAATCATTTTTCTTACAAAATCATCCAAACACTAAACAACTTATTTGCTATAAATACTTATAAGTAGTTTTTTCACTTTTTCCAGAAATAATCACTTAAAAATAAGCTCATCCAAACAGGCCACACACACACACAAAAACACACGAGAATAATGAAGAAAAGAGGTCCTAGGTGGCTTTTTCGTTAGGTGGCGTCAAATGTCTATATTCTCCATGTTTTTTTCAACGATCGGCACTAATGATCATCTTTATCATGTAAGATATGGATATACCAAATTTCATGTGATTCCACCACCTTTTCATCGTTAAATTAACAATGTAAAAAGTTCTATTGTCGGTAAACCGTTATATTTGCACTCGCTAAATCAACGATGAAAAGGTGATGGAATCACATGAAATTTGGTGTATTCATATCTTACATGATAAAGATGATGATAATAAGTGCTGATCGTTAAAAAAAATCATGGAAGGTGTATTTTTCTACGCCATAGAAGGAAATTGTAACACCCAGTGCCGTGAAATCTCAATAAAATGATCTTTTGAATGTATTCTTTGATCCTATGTTCATGTAATGTATCAACTGTTGTAACAGATCAAACATTAGATAAATATCATCTTGAGCCGGCTCATCAATGTTTGAGACGGCTCGCATATGAAGGAGATGGCTCACAAGTCTTTTAGAATAACTATTTCTTCTCTGTATCCATGAAACGACTCATAACCATTTTGAGCCGGCTCATAAGTCCTCTAGAATAGCTACTTCTCCTCTGTTCCTTAGAGACGGCTCATGATGAAATTGAGCCGGCTCTAACTATTCATGAGATGGCTCAAGTCTACCTTGAGACATCTCAATATCCGTCTGGAAAATCATATTTCCTCTCTGTTGCTTTGAGACGGTTCATCATAAATTTAAGCCGGTTCAACTTAAAATTAATCGCGTTTCTGAGATCTCGCGTGATATTTTCTCTCACGTAACTGACAGATCCCTATATAAACACCCAGCCCTCATGCTAAAAACCCTAGATCCTTCTTCTAAAAACCATAGCCGCCTATTCTCTTCTCTCCTCTTCTCTCCCTTGCATCCACGTCTTTCATCTTTTTTGTCACGACCCGTAATTTAGCACGTGACCGGTACTTAAATCACGCAACGTTTAGAGGCGTAACGTAATTCGAGTAAGCCAAAGCCCTGAAAACTAAATCTTTTTGCGGAAAACAGCGGGGGGTGCAGTTTTGAAATAAAGGTATAATGAAATAAATTTTATCTATAAATGCATAACTAATGATATAAGAAAAATGCAAGTAGAATGTACTAAAATTGAGAATATTTTTCGTCCCTTTAAAAATTTGGACAGCACATCCCTTGTATATTTTGATCCAAAAACCACATAAAAGCAATATATATAGGCATCCCCAAGTGGGAGCTAGCTCTTCGCCAATTTGGCGGAAACACAACCACGCGAGTAAGCAATATATATATATATATATACACACACACACACACACACATACGACGCCCAACGGCGAAGATCAACACAGAAAGAATAATGAAGCAAAACATCAAAAACCTCAAGGAAAGCGAACATACATCCATCACTCTAAGTCTTGCAACTCAAGTCTTCTGGTCTATTAATATACAAATTCTAGTTTCTGATTGATGAAGTTTTTCTAGATACAATAGGAATAAAAAGTGCAAGAGTGGGCACGATCCAATGCGTGTCTCACCTACCAAGCAAAACACCCTGAAAGCAAACTGTGTGCCAGCGACATCGCTACTGATCCCAAGCGGTCAAACCTGCAAGAACAGTGGCACAATGGGGACGAGTTGCCAATTCGTGAGTAGAAAACATCAGCAGATAGAAATCGAATAAAAAAAACGATTTCTTAGGTCATACTATATCATGAAGGTAATACTATGATATCTAGGGTGACCATGTATGGATATATGTCAACAATAGAGTCAATACCAATAGCATATAGAAATAAACATCTGACATCATATGCTTGCATGTATGTGGATGTCATCCACGTGTCTATCAACGACACCAACAATATCATGGAATCTGAGTGTCCAATATCGACACTCGAATCGTCATGAAAACATATGCATGTATGTATGAGGATATCAACCACGTGTGTCTATCAACGACACATCAAAATCATGGAACTGAGTGTCCAACACCGACACTCGAAACATCATGAAAACCCGTGTCCAGTATCGACACGTAAATCCTCACATCTCAAGCGCCGCATACTCAGATCGGCCCTCATATCTATCTCATCTCAAGCGCCGCATACTCTGATCGGCCCTCATATCCATCTCACGACTCCGGTCGGTATCTTCCGGATAACCACCGGGTCCAAAAATATCACCGGTAGGTAGTGCTCCCCTGCCAGTCTCACCGCCTAACTATACGAGTCTTCTTGCCCCGGGGTACCTTACCGGGTCCACCATGTACCTGTAAACGGTGCCTACCACTCCTCGAATCGGATATACTCATAGCTCAGAACCGAGAAAATATATGGTGGACGTCTCGAAATATCATATCAAGATAAACTAGGTTTTTAAAACAATATACAATTTCCTTTACAATATAACCACGGTTCTCAAATCCAGAGATCTCATAAAATAGCACTTCAATGCATGTAACCATAAAGTACGATGTATGAAAATATAGAACAATAACATAAGCATATCAGTATATCATGCCTACGAGTCATGTGATAGTACTGAACAATGAATGTACTTTATATTTAAGAGTAATATCATGATATAGCAATTTTACCGTGTAAGTGACATAGCAATTACCGATGATGATTGTGTGTGAGCCGGCAAATCTGTGTAAGTGTAACATGCGCAACATCGATAATCGTGCAGGTGTACTAGCAGACGATATCTTAATAAATAATGGGAGCACAGATATATACAATGCAATGAGAATATCATAAACGTAGCAGCATAAGCGCCACATTATAAAATATATGTATTTAATCTAACATCTACATAAGGGACTAACTAAGGCAGTGTAGAAAGGGATTAAAATATCTATAACATATCCGAGTCGATGAATCAATCAATCGGCAATCTAGCCTCATAGCATCACGTACGGTAAAATCCATCGTACGATATCCTCGAGTCAAGGGTATGGATCAAACATCCGGTAAAACTCGTCGCGTACGGTAATCCATCGTACGGCGGGATTAAACAAATATGGATTCTATCGACCTATACAAGAATGAAGGTACGGATCTAAAGTCTCGTACGGCAAATCACTCATTATTCTCATAATTATATATATGTACCCATATCTTTCAAGTCACATCCGTATATCGACATATTAAGCCAAGTCATCTTATTTCATCATATTCTCTTTTCATCACATCAATATCTCACATTAAATAATCTAATATATATTTATCATATTTTACTGATCTCATGACACATCTATCTCAATCTTATCATATTCATCGATCTCACGTCATATCCTTATAGATCTCGTCTCATATCTTGATATATGTATTCAATCATTTATATCATCTCCAACTAACTTTTTGATCATATCCATAGTTTTCTAGTATAGATTTCTCCAACTATATTCTATATATATCGGTTTCTATTTTATAATTGCGGGGGTGCTATACGTTGTTTCCCCCCAATAAAAGAGCAAAACTCTGTTCAAAATTTGAAAGAGGCAGCGCCTCAGGTACCTTGCACGAAGGCGCCAGCGCTAAGAGTTAAAAACTCTGAGGCAACGCCTTATGTGCCTTGCACGAGGGCGCCAGCGCCCAGAGTTGAAAAAACTCTGAGGCAGCGCCTCACGTGCCTTGCACGAGGGCGCCAACACCAAGAGTTAAAAACTAGGAGGCAGCGCCTCACGTGCCTTGCACGAGGACGCCAGCGCCAAGAGTTAAAAACTCTGAGGCAGCGCCTCATGTGCCCCGCACCAGGGCGCTAGCGCCAGAACTAAAAGTTCTCAGCCGTTGGATCAAAGATCCAACAGAGATGATAAATCATCAAAATACAGAATTAAATTCTGTTGAAGGAATATTCCTCAAATCTTTCTAAACAAAAAAGATTACTCTCTGTAAAACAGAGCACCATTGGATTAAAAATCCAATGGTGATTAAAAATCACCAAGCTACAGAATAAGATCTGTATGGGAAAATATTTCCCAATCTTGTTAAAAACAAGAAATATCTTCTGTAAAACAGAAGTCCTTGGATCAAAGATCCAACGGTGGATAAAATCCCTAAATCAATTAAGGATCTCTTAATGAGAGATTTCTTTAACTAAATCAACAAATTAGCCTCTACTATATAAAGGACCCAAGACTTCAAGTTATGCAGAGAGGAACCCCCCCATAAACATCAAGTTCAAAAAGAAGACCAAGCAAAAAAGAAAGCTTTAAGAGAGAAGAAAGAAGAAGAACTTTCTTTAAGGTAAATAAAGATAATAAAGATCATAATATCTCATCTGCATATCCAAGGGTTTAACCCTCATAAAGAACATAGTTCTTTCCCCTGGATCCGAGATCCATGAGACAAGTCTCCCACAAATGAGAATTTAAATCTTATGGGGACGAATTTGTTCTTGGGGATCAAAGATCCAGGGGAGAACAGAGAATTGAATATCTTCAGAAAAATGCACAAAGAAAGAAACAGCGCCAAGCGCCTCACGTGCCCCTCACATGGGCGCTGCTAAGATAAAGAGTGCTTAGCACTCAATAGTTAGCGCTCAGCGCCAAGCGCCTCACGTGCCCCTCACGTGGGCGTTGCTCGAATAAAGAGTGCTTACCACTCTTTGGTTGGCGCTCAGCGCTAAGCGCCTCACGTGCCCATCACGTGGGCGCTGCTTAATATAAAGTGCTTTGCACTCATCAAACAGCGCCTAGGGCCAAGCGACTCACGTGCTCCACACGTGGGCGCCATAAAGAGTGTTTAACACTCCATAAAAAAATAAAAAAGGGGGTTAATGTAAAAGGTGAGCGTCAAAACCCATATCAATACCCAGCACTATTTGCACAGAAAAGGGACTGAGCCCAAATAAGTGTTTAACACTTTATTCAAAGATTAAATGGGCTGAGTCCAAGTTGATCAAATTCCCAACTCAGATCAACCGAGCCCATGTGCTCATCATGTTCCAAATTGGTCTTAGTCCCAAACACAACTACAGATCTCCTAACTGACATTGGTTTAAAAGTACATCTCCTCACACCTCTGGTACATCTCGTTGTAATTTTTCAGCGTCTTCAAAGAGGTGGCGGGTCCCGACAACCAACAACTCCTTGGACCGCAACATCTTTAAACTAGGTATGGACCGTAACGTCCTTAAACTAAGACAATATAGAGTCCAAATGCTCTTCTGTTGGATCTGAATGATCCCAAAAATCCTGTTGAGTAGATCGTAGTTTAAAATCAGACTAACGTATTCTCAACAAACATTAAAATTGATCTTAATCCCAAACGAGATTAACGATCCTTAAATCAAACCAAACCCTAATCTAAGAAAATACGGATTTGGACTAATCCACGCCCTACGAGCGACAACATAAATTAGTCTCCGTATACAATCCACGGGCAACCAAAAATAAAACAAACACACACGATACGAAGTGAACTTCTGGATCCGGAGAAAGTGGTTATCGCTACGCAGTAACGTAATTAACCGCAGGGGCTTGCGTCTGCAGGGAAGAACGTCCCCACAATAAAAAACCCCTCGCAAACGAAGGGGAATCTGACGAAGTCTGCTACAATAGCCGCATCCGTACAAACCTCCGATACACGATGCCATAAATCAACTTGGCATCTTCGGAGAGATGGACGGATAAATCCAAATAGCATTTGCCCCCAAATTCAGGTAAGACGATCCATCCCGGATCCGTCTCCGTTTTCGGCGGTAAACAGATTCTGGCATGCCCAGTGGGACATTTTCCTCTTTCTACTCCGCACTTCGTGTATCGTGTTCGCGAAAGAATCGCAGTTTAATATGGTTGCCCCTGGATTCGAGGTACTAAGATTTGGTGTCTTGCTTCTATGCAGAAGAGAAGAAGATCGATGGCTTTCAAGTGTAACTGCAACAACAACTCTCGCTCTGTCCCCGCTGGAGGAGTGACTTATGGGCCCCAAGCGGCCTCCATCTTTGCATTGCCGGTGGAACAGGTGACTCAAGCCACCACTCGATTGTTCTTCGGGACCAAGCTCCCGCCAATAAACTTCAATGCTTCAGTGACATCACATGAGGCTCTGAAGAAGTCGGTCTTCGATCGGCTTGCAACCACCGCGGCCCCTCTCAACGGGTCGTCCAATTCCAACGCCTCAGTCTTTAACAGGCTGAGCCTAAGCTCAAGTGGTCCCGCAAAGAGGCTTGCGATACCTGAAGGGATTATCCTGAAGCGGATAGCCATTCCTATTCCGACAGACGAAGCCGTCAAAAGGGCTTCATCAGACGAAGCCGTCAAAGGGCCTTCTCTGACAGAAGAAATCCGCACCAACATGTTGCTCAATTCAGACCTTTGTACGGTAATACCGGAGGTGATGACAAACTGTTCCTTCGTCAGTTTGTTGGCAGCTTGTCAGAGACGGCATTTGAATGATACTCCGAACTCCCAAATGACTCTGTCAAGACATTTACGGAGATGGAACTACTATTCACACAGCGGTTCGCAAGCACAAGCGAGCGCACCCCAACCACGACATTAATCAACGCCAGAGTGAAGCTGGGAGAGACCTGGGTTCAATATGCAATTCGTTGGCGTAACCTATGGTCAAAGTGTGAATAGCGCATAGAAGAAGCTCCTGCTGCGGGCATATTCGTGGGGACCCTTGTTTCTCAGGCAACTATATACCAGTTTATGATGTTCTTCAAGCCGACCGCCTTCCAGGCTTTGATTGACAAACTGGTCCAAATGGACCAGATGGGCCATAGGCCGTCCTCTTCAAAGATAGATCTTCGGAATGAAAAGGGCAAAGGGAAAGCGACCTTTGTCGCCAACGCTCAACAACAACCGAGTGACCCGAAACCGGTAGCTCGCCAAAACAACAAACCAAGATCTCTTGAAGAAAAGTTGAGACGTCCTTACTCGTTCCTCTGGGATAAAACGAGGAGGCTATTCAAACTGGCGGTGCGCAATAAGCTCATCACTCTGCCGTATCTGAGACGCCCACTGCAACCGGGCGACGTCAACAATCCCAATTACTGCCCCTACCACCGAATAGTGGACCACCCAATCGAAGATTGCTACGTCTTCAAAAACTGGGTTGAATACCAGTACCAACAGGGCAAGTTCGCGCTGTCTGAAAACTGGAAGGTAAACCCGCTACAGCAACACACTCCTAAAAAGGTGGATACGCAGGGGGCATCATGCTCATTTTTAGAGGAAGCTCCGTGGGAAGTTGTCCTTTCGGCTAAAACTAAGGATTTTCAAGCATGTCCGACGATTAGGTGGAAAAGCCCGCTAGAGCCTGAGATTATTGACGGAATGCTGAAACCGTACCCAACGCCGAAAGTTGGTAACGATGGGCAAAACCTCCAGGCTAAGCCTCCGAAGTCTTCAAAGAAAAAGAAAAAGGCCAAGATGCCCGTGCAGCTCGACGACAATCGTACGGGTCTGCAAAAATACATCGACGCACTGGAGGAATACAACCAAAAAGTGCAGACCCCAGTCACATTGGAAGAATTCTTCAAGCATGTTCTTGAGAACGGAAACAGTGACATTGATGAAGGAGACGATTTTTCATGACGGAAAACTGATATTACGCTTTCGGGTAATTTAGTACATTTCCTCACACCTCTGATATATGTCGTTGTAATTCTTCAGCGTCTTTAAAGAGGTGGCGGGTCCCGACAACCAACAACTCCTTGGACCGCAACATCTTTAAACTAGCTATGGACCGTAACGTCCTTAAACTAAGACAATATAGAGTCCAAATGCTTTTCTGTTGGGTCTGAATGATCCCAAAAATCCTGTTGAGTAGATCTTAGTTTAAAATTAGACTAACGTATTCTCAACAAATATTTAAATTGATCTTAATCCCAAATGAGATTAACGATCCTTAAATCAAACCAAACCATAATCTAAGAAAATATGGATTTGGACTAATCCACGTCCTACGAGTGACAACATAAATTAGTCTCCGTATACAATCCACGGGCAACCAAAAATAAAACAAACACACATGATACGAAGTGAACTTCTGGATCCGGAGAAAGTGGTTATCACTACGCGGTAACGTAATTAACCGCATGGGCTTGCGCCTGCAGGGAAGAGCGTCCCCACAATCAAAAACCCCTCGCAAACGAAGGAGAATCTGACGAAGTCTGCTACAATAGCCGCATCCGTCCAAACCTCCGATACACGATGCCATAAATCAACTTGGCATCTTCGGAGAGATGAACGGATAAATCCAAATAGTATCTACCCCCAAATTCAGGTAAGACGATCTATCCCGGTTCCGTCTCCGTTTTCGGCGGTAAACAGATTCTGGCATGCCCGGTGGGACCTTTTCCTCTTTCCACTCCGCACTTCGTGTATCGTGTTCGCGAAAGAATCGCGGTTTAATATGGTTGCCCCTGGATTCGAGGTACTAAGATTTGGTGAATTGCTTCTATGCAGAAGAGAAGAAGATCGATGGCTTTCAAGTGTAACTGCAACAACAACTCTCGCTCTGTCCCCGCTGGAGGAGTGACTTATGAGCCCCAAGAGGCATCCATCTTTGCATTGCCGGTGGAACAGGTGACTCAGGCCACCACTGGATTGTTCTTCGGGACCATGCTCCCGCCAATAAACTTCAATGCTTTAGTGACATCACATGAGGCTCTGAAGAAGTCGGTCTTCGATCGGCTTGCAACCACCGCGGCCCCTCTCAACGGGTCGTCCAATTCTAACGCCTCAGTCTTTAACAGGCTGAGCCTAAGCACAAGTGGTCCCGCAAAGAGGCTTGCGATACCTGAAGGGATTATCCCGAAGTGGATAGCCATTCCTATTCCGACGGACGAAGCCGTCAAAAGGGCTTCTTCAGACGAAGCCGTCAAAGGGGCTTCTCTGACAGACGAAATCCGCACCAACATGTTGCTCAATTCAGACCTTTGTGCGGTAATACCGGGGGTGATGAAAAACTGTTGCTTCGTCATTTTGTTGGCAGCTTGTCGGAGACGGCATTTGAATGATACTCCGAACTCCCAAATGACTCTGTCAAGACATTTACGGAGATGGAACTACTGTTCACGCAGCGGTTCGCAAGCGCAAGCGAGTGCACCCCAATCAAGACATTAATCAACGCCAGAGTGAAGCTGGGAGAGACCTGGGTTCAATACGCAATTCGGTGGCGTAACCTATGGTCAAAGTGTGAATAGCGCATAGAAGAAGCTCCTGCTGTGGGCATGTTCGTGAGGACCCTTGATCCCCAGGCAACTATATCCCAGTTTATGATGTTCTTCAAGCCGACCGCCTTCCAGGCCTTGATTGACAAACTGGACCAAATGGACCAGATGGGCCATAGGCCGTCCTCTTCAAAGATAGATCTTCGGTATGAAAAGGGAAAAGGGAAAGCGACCTTCGTCCCCAACGCTCAACAACAACCGAGTGACCCGAAACCGGTAGCTCGCCAAAACAACAAACCATGATCTCTCGAAAAAAAGTAGAGACGTCCTTACTCGTTCCTCCGGGATAAAATGAGGAGGCTATTCGAACCGGCGGTGCACAATAAGCTCATCACTCTATCGGATCCGAGACGCCCACTGCAACCGGGCGACGTCAACAATTCCAATTACGGCCCCTACCACCGAATAGTGGACCACCCAATCGAAGATTGCTACGTCTTCAAAAACTGGGTTGAAGACCAGTACCAACAGGGCAAGTTTTCGCTGTCTGAAAACCGGAAGGTAAACCCGCTACAGCAGCACACTCCTAAAAAGGTGGATACGCTGGGGGCATCATGCTCATTTGTAGAGGAAGCTCCGTGGGAAGTTGTCCTTTCGGCTAAAACTAAAAGTACACTGATGGATTTTCAAGCATGTCTAGGTGGAAACGCCCGCTAGAGCCTGAGATTATTGACGGAATGCTGAAACCGCGCCCAACGCCGAAAGTTGGTAACGATGGGCAAAGCCTCCAGGCCAAGCCTCCGAAGTATTCAAAGAAAAAGAAAAAGGCCAAGAAGCCCATGCAGCTCGACGACAATCGTACGGGTCTGCAAAAATACATCGACGCACTGGAGGAATACAACCAAAATGTGCAGACCCCAGTCACATTGGAAGAATTCTTCAAGCATGTTCTTGAGAACGGAAACAGTGACATTGATGAAGGAGACGATTTTTCATGACGGAAAACTTATATTACGCTTTCGGGTAATTTAGTACATCTCCTCACACCTCTGATACAAGTCGTTGTAATTCTTCTGCGTCTTAAAAGAGGTGGCGGGTCCCGACAACCAACAACTCCTTAGACCGCAACATCTTTAAACTAGCTATGGACCGTAACGTCCTTGAACTAAGATAATATAGAGTCCAAATGCATTTCTGTTGGGTCTGAATGATCCCAAAAATCCTGTTGAGTCGATCTTAGTTTAAAATTAGACTAACGTATTCTCAACAAATATTTAAATGATCTTAATCCCAAACGAGATTAACGATCCTTAAATCAAACCAAACCCTAATCTAAGAAAATACGGATTTGGACTAATCCACGCCCTACGAGCGACAACATAAATTAGTCTCCGTATACAATCCACGGGCAACCAAAAATAAAACAAACACACACGATACGAAGTGAACTTCTGGATCCGGAGAAAGTGGTTATCGCTACGCGGTAACGTAATTAACCGCAGGGGCTTGCGCCTGCAGGGAAGAGCGTCCCCACAATCAAAAACCCCTCGCAAACGAAGGGGAATCTGACGAAGTCTGCTACAATAGCCACATCCGTCCAAACCTCCGATACACGATGCCATAAATCAACTTGGCATCTTCGGAGAGATGGACGGATAAATCTAAATAGCATCTGCCCCCAAATTCAGGTAAGACGATCCATCCCGGATCCATCTCCGTTTTCGGCGGTAAACAGATTCTGGCATGCCCGGTGGGACCTTTTCCTCTTTCCACTCCGCACTTCGTGTATCGTGTTCGCGAATGAATCGCGGTTTAATATGGTTGCCCCTGGATTCGAGGTACTAAGATTTGGTGACTTGCTTCTATGCAGAAGAGAAGAAGATCGATGGCTTTCAAGTGTAACTGCAACAACAATTCTCGCTCTGTCCCACTGGAGGAGTGACTTATGGGCCCCAAGCGGTCTCCATCTTTGCATTGCCGGTGGAACAGGTGACTCAGGCCACCACTGGATTGTTCTTCGGGACCATGCTCCTGCCAATAAACTTCAATGCTTCAGTGACATCACATGGGGCTCTGAAGAAGTCGTTCTTCGATCGGCTTGCAACCACCACGGCCCCTCTCAACGGGTCGTCCAATTCCAACGCCTCAGTCTTTAATTGGCTGAGCCTAAGCTTAAGTGGTCCCGCAAAGAGGCTTGCGATACCTGAAGGGATTATCCCGAAGCGGATAGGCATTCCTATTCCGACAGACGAAGCCGTCAAAAGGGCTTCTTCAGACGAAGCCGTCAAAGGGGCTTCTCTGACAGATGAAATCCGCACCAACATGTTGCTCAATTCAGACCTTTTTGCGGTAATACCGGGGGTGATGAAAAACTGTTGCTTCGTCAGTTTGTTGGCAGCTTGTCGGAGACGGCATTTGAATGATACTCCGAACTCCTAAATGACTCTGTCAAGACATTTACGGAGATGGAACTGCTGTTCACGCAGCGGTTCGCAAGCGCAAGCGAGCGCACCCCAATCACGACATTAATCAATGCCAGAGTGAAGCTGGGAGAGACCTGGGTTCAATACGCAATTCGGTGACGTAACCTATGGTCAAAGTGTGAATAGCGCATAGAAAAAGCTCCTGCTGTGGGCATGTTCGTGGGGACCCTTGATCCTCTGGCAACTATATCCCAGTTTATGATATTCTTCAAGCCGACCGCCTTCCAGGCCTTGATTGACAAATTGGCCCAAATAGACCAGATGGGCCATAGGCCGTCCTCTTCAAACATAGATCTTCGGAATGAAAAGGACAAAGGGAAAGCGACCTTCGTCGCCAACGCTCAACAACAACCGAGTGATCCGAAATAGGTAGCTCGCCAAAACAACAAACCAAGATGTCTCAAAGAAAAGTTGAGTCGTCCTTACTCGTTCCTCCGGGATAAAATGAGGAGGCTATTCGAACTGGCGGTGCGCAATAAGCTCATCACTCTGCCGGATCCGAGACACCCACTGCAACCGGGTGACGTCAACAATCCCAATTACTGCCCCTACCACCGAATAGTGGACCACCCAATCGAAAATTGCTACGTCTTCAAAAACTGGGTTGAAGACCTGTACCAACAGGGCAAGTTCGCGCTGTCTTAAAACTGGAAGGTAAACCCGCTACAGCAACACAGTCCTAAAAAGGTGGATACGCTGGGGGCATCATGCTCATTTATAGAGGAAGCTCCGTGGGAAGTTGTCCTTTCGGCTAAAACTAAAAGAATACTGAAGGATTTTCAAGCATGTCCGGCGATTAGGTGGAAAAGCCCGCTAGAGCCTGAGATTATTGACGGAATACTGAAACCGCGCCCAACGCCGAAAGTTGGTAACGATAGGCAAAACCTCCAGGCCAAGCCACCGAAGTCTTCAAAGAAAAAGAAAAAGGCCAAGACGCCCGTGCAGCTCGACGACAATCGTACGGGTCTGCAAAAATATATCGACGCACTGGAGGAATACAACCAAAAGGTGCAGACCCCAGTCACATTGGAAGAATTCTTCAAGCATGTTCTTGAGAACGGAAACAGTGACATTGATAAAGGAGACGATTTTTCATGACGGAAAACTGATATTATGCTTTCGGGTAATTTAGTACATCTCCTCACACCTCTGATACATGTCGTTGTAATTCTTCAGCGTCTTTAAAGAGATGGCGGGTCCCGACAACCAACAACTCTTTGGACCGCAATATCTTTAAACTAGCTATGGACCGTAACGTCCTTAAACTAAGACAATATAGAGTCCAAATGCTTTTCTATTGGGTCTGAATGATCCCAAAAATCCTGTTGAGTAGATCTTAATTTAAAATTAGACCAACGTATCCTCAACAAAAATTTAAATTGATCTTAATCCCAAACGAGATTAACGATCCTTAAATCAAACCAAACCCTAATCTAAGAAAATACGGATTTGGACTAATTCACTCCCTACGAGCGACAACATAAATTAGTCTCCGTATACAATCCACGGGCAACCAAAAATAAAACAAACACATACGATACGAAGTGAACTTCTGGATCCGGAGAAAGTGGTTATCGCTACGCGGTAACGTAATTAACCGCAGGGGCTTGCGCCTGCAGGGAAGAGCGTCCCCACAATCAAAAACCCCTCGTAAACGAAGGGGAATCTGACGAATTCTGCTACAGTAGCCGCATCCGTCCAAACCTCCAATACACGATGCCATAAATCAACTTGGCATCTTCGGAGAGATGGACGGATAAATCCAAATAGCATCTGCCCCCAAATTCAGGTAAGACGATCCATCCCGGATCCGGATCCGTTTTCGACGGTAAACAGATTCTGGCATGCCCAGTGGGATCTTTTCCTCTTTCCACTACGCACTTTGTGTATCGTGTTCACGAAAGAATCGCGATTTAATATATTTGCCCCTGGATTCGAGGTACTAAGATTTGGTGTCTTGCTTCTATGCAGAAGAGAAGAAGATCGATGGCTTTCAAGTGTAACTGCAACAACAACTCTTGCTCTGTCCTTGCTGGAGGAGTGACTTATGGGCCCCAAGCGGCCTCCATCTTTGCATTGCTGGTGGAACAGGTGACTCAGGCCACCACTGGATTGTTCTTCGGAACCATGCTTCCGCCAATAAACTTCAATGCTTCAGTGACATCACATGAGGCTCTGAAGAAGTCGGTCTTCGATCGGCTTGCAACCACCGCGGTCCCTCTCAACGGGTCGTCCAATTCCAACGCCTCAGTCTTTAACAGGCTGAGCCTAAGCTCAAGTGGTCCCGCAAAGAGGCTTGCGATACCTGAAGGGATTATCCCGAAGCGGATAGCCATTCCTATTCCGACAGACGAAGCCGTCAGAAGGGCTTCTTCAGACGAAGCCGTCAAAGGGGCTTCTCTGACAGACGAAATCCGCACCAACATGTTGCTCAATTCAGACCTTTGTGCAGTAATACCGGGGGTGATGACAAACTGTTGCTTCGTCAGTTTGTTGGCAGCTTGTCGGAGACGACATTTGAATGATACTTCGAACTCCCAAATGACTCTGTCAAGACATTTACGGAGATGGAACTACTGTTCACGCAGCGGTTCGCAAGCGCAAGCGAGCTCACCCTAATCACGACATTAATCAACGCCAGAGTGAAGATGGGAGAGACCTGGGTTCAATACGCAATTCGGTGGCGTAACCTATGGTCAAAGTGTGAATAGCGCATAGAAGAAGCTCCAGCTGTGGGCATGTTCGTGGGGACCCTTGATCCTCAGGAAACTATATCCCAGTTTAAGATGTTCTTCAAGCCGACCGTCTTCCATGCCTTGATTGACAAACTGGCCCAAATGGACCAGATGGGCCATAGGCCGTCCTCTTCAAGGATAGATCTTCGGAATGAAAAGGGCAAAGGGAAAGCGACCTTCGTTGCCAACGCTCAACAACAACCGAGTGACCCGAAACCGGTAGCTCGCCAAAACAACAAACCAAGATCTCTCGAAGAAAAGTTGAGACGTCCTTACTCGTTCCTCCGGGATAAAATGAGGAGGCTATTCGAACTGGCGGTGCGCAATAAGCTCATCATTCTACCGGATCCGAGACGCCCACTGCAGCCGGGCGACGTCAACAATCCCAATTACTGCCCCTACCACCGAATAGTGGACCACCCAATCGAAGATTGCTACGTCTTCAAAAACTGGGTTGAAGACCAGTACCAACATGGCAAGTTCACGCTGTCTGAAAACTGGAAGGTAAACCCGCTACTGCAGCACACTCCTAAAAAGGTGGATACGCCGGGGGCATCCTGCTCATTTGTAGAGGAAGCTCCGTGGGAAGTTGTCCTTTCGCCTAAAACTAAAAGAATACTGAAGGATTTTCAAGCATGTCCGGCGATTAGGTGGAAAAGCCCGCTAGAGCCTGAGATTATTGACGGAATGCTGAAACCGCGCCCAACGCCGAAAGTTGGTAACGATGGGCAAAACCTCCAGGCCAAGCCTCCGAAGTATTCAAAGAAAAAGAAAAAGGCCAAGAAGCCCGTGCAGCTCGAAGACAATCGTACGGGTCTGCAAAAATACATCGACGCACTGGAGGAATACAACCAAAAAGTGCAGACCCCAGTCACATTGGAAGAATTCTTCAAGCATGTTCTTGAGAACGGAAACAGTGACATTGATGAAGGAGACGATTTTTCATGACGGAAAACTGATATTACACTTTCGGGTAATTTAGTACATCTCCTCACACCTCTGATACATATCGTTGTAATTCTTCAGCGTCTTTAAAAAGGTGGCGGGTCCCGACAACCAACAACTCCTTGGACCGCAACATCTTTAAACTAGCTATGGACCGTAACATCCTTAAACTAAGACAATATAGAGTCCAAAAGCTTTTCTGTTGGGTCTGAACGATCCCAAAAATCTTGTTGAGTAGATCTTAGTTTAAAATTAGACTAACGTATCCTCAACAAACATTTAAATTGATCTTAATCCCAAACGAGATTAACGATCCTTAAATCAAACCAAACCCTAATCTAAGAAAATACAGATTTGGACCAATCTTCGGAGAGATGGACGGATAAATCCAAATAGCATCTGCCCCCAAATTCAGGTAAGACGATCCATCCCGGATCCGGATCCGTTTTCGGCGGTTAACAGATTCTGGCATGCCCAGTGGGATCTTTTCCTCTTTCCACTCCGCACTTCGTGTATCGTGTTCATGAAAGAATCGCGGTTTAATATATTTGCTCCTGGATTCGAGGTACTAAGATTTGGTGTCTTGCTTCTATGCAGAAGAGAAGAAGATCGACGGCTTTCAAGTGTAACTGCAACAACAACTCTCGCTCTGTCCCCGCTGGAGGAGTGACTTATGGGCCCCAAGCGGCCTCCATCTTTGCATTGCCGGTGGAACAGGTGACACATGCCACCACTGGATTGTTCTTCGGGACCATGCTCCCGCTAATAAACTTCAATGCTTCAGTGACATCACATGAAGCTCTGAAGAAGTCGGTCTTCGATCGGCTTGCAACCACTGCGGCCCCTCTCAACGGGTCGTCCAATTCCAACGCCTCAGTCTTTAACAGGCTGAGCCTAAGCTCAAGTGGTCTCGCAAAGAGGCTTGCGATACTTGAAGGGATTATCCCGAAGCGGATAGCCATTCCTATTCCGACAGACGAAGCCGTCAGAAGGGCTTCTTCAGACGAAGCCGTCAAAGGGGGTTCTCTGACAGACGAAATCCGCACCAACATGTTGCTCAATTCAGTCCTTTGTGCGGTAATACCGGGGGTGATGACAAACTGTTGCTTCGTCAGTTTGTTAGCAGCTTGTCGGAGACGGCATTTGAATGATACTCCGAACTCCCAAATGACTCTGTCAAGACATTTACGGAGATGGAACTACTGTTCACGCAGCGGTTCGCAAGCGCAAGCAAGCGCACCCCAATCACGACATTAATCAACGCCAGAGTGAAGCTGGGAGAGACCTGGGTTCAATACGCAATTCGGTGGCGTAACCTATGGTCAAAGTGTGAATAGCGCATAGAAGAAGCTCCTGCTGTGGGCATATTCGTGGGGACCCTTGATCCTCAGGCAACTATATCCCAGTTTATGATGTTCTTCAAGCCGACCGCCTTCCAGCCCTTGATTGACAAACTGGCCTAAATGGACCAGATGGGCCATAGGCCGTCCTCTTCAAAGATAGATCTTCGGAATGAAAAGGGCAAAGGGAAAGCGACCTTCGTCGCTAACGCTCAACAACAACCGAGTGACCCGAAACCGGTAGCTCGCCAAAACAATAAACCAAGATCTCTCGAAGAAAAGTTGAGACGTCCTTACTCGTTCCCCCGGGATAAAACGAGGAGGCTATTCGAACTGGCGGTGCGCAATAAGCTCATCACTCTGCCGGATCCGAGACGCCCACTGCAACCGGGCGACGTCAACAATCCTAATTACTGCCCTACCACCGAATAGTGGACCACCCAATCGAAGATTGCTACGTCTTCAAAAACTAGGTTGAAGACCAGTACCAACAGGGCAAGTTCGCGCTTTCTGAAAACTGGAAGGTAAACCCGCTACAGCAGCACACATCTAAAAAGGTGGATACGCCGGGGGCATCATGCTCATTTGTAGAGGAAGCTTCGTGGGAAGTTGTCCTTTCGGCTAAAACTAAAAGAATACTGAAGGATTTTCAAGCATGTCTAGGTGGAAAAGCCCGCTAGAGCCTGAGATTATTGACGGAATGCTAAAACCGCGCCCAACGCCGAAAGTTGGTAACGATGGGCAAAACCTCCAGGCCAAGCCTCCGAAGTCTTCAAAGAAAAAGAAAAAGGCCAAGAAGCCCGTGCAGCTCGACGAAAATCGTACGGGTCTTCAAAAATACATCGACGCACTGGAAGAAAACAACCAAAAAGTGCAGACCCCAGTCACATTGGAAGAATTCTTCAAGCATGTTCTTGAGAACGGAAACAGTGACATTGATGAAGGAGACGATTTTTCATGACGGAAAACTGATATTACGCTTTCGGGTAATTTAGTACATCTCCTCACACCTCTGATACATGTCGTTGTAATTCTTCAGCGTCTTTAAAGAGGTGGCGGGTCCCGACAACCAACAACTCCTTGGACCGCAACATCTTTAAACTAGCTATGGACCGTAACGTTCTTAAACTAAGACAATATAGAGTCCAAATGCTTTTCTGTTGGGTCTGAATGATCCCAAAAATCCTGTTGAGTAGATCTTAGTTTAAAATTAGACTAACGTATCCTCAACAAACATTTAAATTGATCTTAATCCCAAATGAAATTAACGATCCTTAAATCAAACCAAACCCTAATCTATGAAAATACGGATTTGGACTAATCCACGCCCTACCAGCGACAACATAAATTAGTCTCCGTATACAATCCACGGGCAACCAAAAATAAAACAAACACACACGATACGAAGTGAACTTCTGGATCCGGAGAAAGTGGTTATCGCTACGCGGTAACGTAATTAACCGCAGGGGCTTGCGCCTGCACGGAAGAGCGTCCCCACAATCAAAACCCCTCGCAAACGAAGGGGAATCTGACGAATTCTGCTACAGTAGCCGCATCCGTCCAAACCTCCGATACACGATGCCATAAATCAACTTGGCATCTTCGGAGAAATGGACGGATAAATCCAAATAGCATCTGCCCCCAAATTCAGGTAAGACGATCCATCCCGGATCCGTCTCCGTTTTCGGCGGTAAACAGATTCTGGCATGCCCGATGGGACCTTTTCCTCTTTCCACTCCGCACTTCGTGTATCGTGTTCGTGAAAGAATCGCGGTTTAATATGGTTGCCCCTGAATTCGAGGTACTAAGATTTGGTGTCTTGCTTCTATGCAGAAGAGAAGAAGATCGATGGCTTTCAAGTGTAACTGCAACAACAACTCTCGCTCTGTCCCCGCTGGAGGAGTGACTTATGGGCCCCAAGCGGCCTCCATCTTTGCATTGCCGGTGGAACAGGTGACTCAGGCCACCACTGGATTGTTCTTCGGGACCATGCTCCCGCCAATAAACTTCAATGCTTCAGTGACATCAAATGAGGCTCTGAAGAAGTCGGTCTTCGATCGGCTTGCAACCACTGCGGCCTCTCTCAACGGGTCGTCCAATTCCAACGCCTCAGTTTTTAACAGGCTGAGCCTAAGCTTAAGTGGTCCCGCAAAGAGGCTTGTGATACTTGAAGGGATTATCCCGAAGCGGATAGCCATTCCTATTCCGACAGACGAAGCCGTCAGAAGGGCTTCTTTAGACGAAGCCGTTAAAGGGGCTTCTCTGACCGACAAAATCCGCACCAACATGTTGCTCAATTCAGTCCTTTGTGCGGTAATACCGGGGGTCATGACAAACTGTTGCTTCGTCAGTTTGTTGGCATCTTGTCAGAGACGGCATTTGAATGATACTCCGAACTCCCAAATGACTCTGTCAAGACATTTACGGAGATGGAACTACTGTTCACGCAGCGGTTCGCAAGCGCAAGCAAGCGCACCCCAATCACGACATTAATCAACGCCAGAGTGAAGCTGGGAGAGACCTGGGATCAATACGCAATTCGGTGGCGTAACCTATGGTCAAAGTGTGAATAGCGCATAGAAGAAGCTCCTGCTGTGGACATGTTCGTGGGGACCCTTGATTCTCAGGCAACTATATCCCAGTTTATGATGTTCTTCAAGCCGATCGCCTTCCAGGCCTTGATTGACAAACTGGCCCAAATGGACCAGATGGGCCATAGGCCGTCCTGTTCAAAGATAGATCTTCAGAATGAAAAGGGCAAAGGGAAAGCGACCTTCGTCGCCAACGCTCAACAACAACCGAGTGACCCGAAACCGGTAGCTCGCCAAAACAACAAACCAAGATCCCTCGAAGAAAAGTTGAGACGTCCTTACCCGTTCCCCCGGGATAAAACGAGGTGGCTATTCGAACTGGCGGTGCGCAATAAGCTCATCACTCTGCCGGATCCGAGACGCCCACTGCAACAAGGCGACGTCAACAATCCCAATTACTGTCCCTACCACCGAATAGTGGACCACCCAATCGAAGATTGCTACGTCTTCAAAAACTAGGTTGAAGACCAGTACCAACAGGGCAAGTTCGCGCTGTCTGAAAATTGGAAGGTAAACCCACTACAGCAGCACACTCCTAAAAAGGTGGATACGCCGGGGGCATCATGCTCATTTGTAGAGGAAGCTCCGTGGGAAGTTGTCCTTTCGGCTAAAACTAAAAGAATACTGAAGGATTTTCAAGCATGTCTAGGTGGAAAAGCTCGCTAGAGCCTGAGATTATTGACGGAATGCTGAAACCGCGTCCAACGCCGAAAGTTGGTAACGATGGGCAAAACCTCCAGGCCAAGCCTCCGAAGTCTTCAAAGAAAAAGAAAAAGGCCAAGAAGCCCGTGCAGCTCGACGAAAATCGTACGGGTCTTCAAAAATACATCGACGCACTGCAAGAATACAACTAAAAAGTGCAAACCCCTGTCACATTGGAAGAATTCTTCAAGCATGTTCTTGAGAACGGAAACAGTGACATTGATGAAGGAGACGATTTTTCATGACGGAAAACTGATATTACGCTTTCGGGTAATTTAGTACATCTCCTCACATCTCTGATACATGTCGTTGTAATTCTTCAGCGTCTTTAAAGAGGTGGCGGGTCCCGACAACCAACTCCTTGGACCGCAACATCTTTAAACTAGCTATGGACCGTAACGTCCTTAAACTAAGACAATATAGAGTCCAAATGCTTTTCTGTTGGGTCTGAATGATCCCAAAAATCCTGTTGAGTAGATCTTAGTTTAAAATTAGACTAACGCATTCTCAACAAACATTTAAATTGATCTTAATCCCAAACGAGATTAACGATCCTTTAATCAAACCAAACCCTAATCTAAGAAAATACGGATTTGGACTAATCCACGCCCTACGAGCGACAACATAAATTAGTCTCCGTATACAATCCACGGGCAACCAGAAATAAAACAAACACACACGATACGAAGTGAACTTCTGGATCCGGAGAAAGTGGTTATCGCTACGCGGTAACGTAATTAACCGCAGGGGCTTGCGCCTGCAGGGAAGAGCATCCCTACAATCAAAAACCCCTCGCAAACGAAGGGGAATCTGACGAAGTCTGCTACAATAGCCCCATCCGTCCAAACCTCCGATACACGATGCCATAAATCAACTTGGCATTTTCGGAGAGATGGACGGATAAATCCAAATAGCATCTGCCCCCAAATTCAGGTAAGACGATCCATCCCGGATCCGTCTCCGTTTTCGGCGGTAAACAGATTCTGGCATGCCCGGTGGGACCTTTTCCTCTTTCCACTCCGCACTTCGTGTATCGTGTTCGCGAAAGAATCGCGGTTTAATATGGTTGCCCCTGGATTCGAGGTACTAAGATTTGGTGTCTTGCTTTTATGTAGAAGAGAAGAAGATCGATGGCTTTCAACTGTAACTGCAACAACAACTCTCGCTCTGTCCCCGCTGGAGGAATGACTTATGGGCCCCAAGCGGCCACCATCTTTACATTGCCGGTGGAACAGATGACTCAGGCCACCACTGGATTGTTCTTCGGGACCATGCTCCCACCAATAAACTTCAATGCTTCAGTGACATCATATGAGGCTCTGAAGAAGTCGGTCTTCGATCGGCTTGCAACCACCGCGGCCCCTCTCAACGGGTCGTCCAATTCCAACGCCTCAGTCTTTAACAGGCTGAGCCTAAGCTCAAGTGGTTCCGCAAAGAGGCTTGCGATACCTGAAGGGATTATCCTGAAGCGGATAGCCATTCCTATTCCGACAGACGAAGCCGTCAAAAGGGCTTCTTCAGACGAAGCCGTCAAAGAGGCTTCTCTGACAGACGAAATCCGCACCAACATGTTGCTCAATTCAGACCTTTGTGCGGTAATACCGAGGGTGATGACAAACTGTTGCTTCGTCAGTTTGTTGGCAGCTTGTCGGAGACGGCATTTGAATAATACTCCGAACTCCCAAATGACTCTGTCAAGATATTTACGGATATGGAACTACTGTTCACGCAGCGGTTCGCAAGCGCAAGCGAGCGCACCCCAATCACGACATTAATCAACACCAGAGTGAAGCTGGGAGAGACCTGGGTTTAATACGCAATTCGGTGGCGTAACCTTTGGTCAAAGTGTGAATAGCGCATAGAAGAAGCTCCTGCTGTGGGCATTTTCGTAGGGACCCTTGATCCTCAGGAAACTATATCCCAGTTTATGATGTTCTTCAAGCCGACCGCCTTCCAGGCCTTGATTGACAAACTGGCCCAAATGGACCAGATGGGCCATAGGCCGTCCTGTTCAAAGATAGATCTTCGGAATGAAAAGGGCAAAGGGAAAGCAACCTTCGTCGCCAACGCTCAACAACAACCGAGTGACCCGAAACCGGTAGCTCGCCAAAACAACAAACCAAGATCTCTCGAAGAAAAGTTGAGACTTCCTTACTTGTTCCTCCGGGATCAAACGAGGAGGCTATTCGAACTGGCGGTGCGCAATAAGCTCATCACTCTGCCGGATCCGAGACGCCCACTGCAACCGGGCAACGTCAACAATCCCAATTACTGCCCCTACCACCGAATAGTGGACCACCCAATCGAAGGTTGCTACGTCTTCAAAAACTGGGGTGAAGACCAATACCAACAGGGCAAGTTCGCGCTGTCTGAAAACTGGAAGGTAAACCCGCTACAGCAGCACACTCCTACAAAGGTGGATACGCCGGGGGCATCATGCTCATTTGTAGAGGAAGCTCCATGGGAAGTTGTCCTTTCGGCTAAAACTAAAAGAATACTGAAGGATTTTCAAGCATGTCCGGCGATTAGGTAGAAAAGCCCGCTAGAGCCTGAGATTATTGACAGAATACTGAAACCGCGCCCAACGCCGAAAGTTGGTAACGATGGGCAAAACCTCCAGGCTAAGCCTCCGAAGTCTTCAAAGAAAAAGAAAAAGGCCAAGAAGCCCGTGCAGCTCGACGACAATCGTACGGGTCTGCAAAAATACATCGACGCACTGGAGGAATACAACCAAAATGTGCAGACCCCAGTCACATTGGAAGAATTCTTCAAGCATGTTCTTGAGAACGGAAACAGTGACATTGATGAAGGAGACGATTCTTCAGAAGAACCCGAGGATTATGTGGCGAGCTGGCACATGATCTTTCACTCGTGGATAAATGTCAAAGAAGCTCCTGACGTAGAGAAACTGGGGGCAGATCCAGAATAAAAATCCATGGAACCGTCAGATGACCTGATCGATGAGCTGTTGAACGAAGCCCTTCAAAAGAGCAAAGCTGACCGAGGACGTGAAGCGGCCATATACGAAAAGGCCAAGCGTCGGCGTCAAGCTGAAGAAGCCCCGGTAATGAGAAGTCGTAAAGTACCCCAACCGGATTGAAGCGTACCTGCCACCAATAAGAGCAGAATCAAAGTAGGGAAGCAGTTTGCCAAAGCTCTATCAATGGGAATGAAGCTGCCATCTTTCGAAGGAAATACTAGCAGGTGCACGTGCCTCGACGAAGTGAATGTAAATCCGAACTACTGCTTATACCATCGTAAGGTCACGCACCCTACCAAAAAGTGCAATGCCTTTAACAAGTGGTGGCAGGGATACGTTGCCCATCGACAATGCTTCAAGCGAATGAAGCGCAAAGCCCGTCGGGAATAGAGAAGCACGACGGACGAGCGTAAAGGAACGGCTGGCAACTGTCATATGGTTGATACTACTTCGACGAAAGGGAAATCTCAAGTTCTTACCTTAGGGAGCGATTCGGACGAAGAAATGGCCCTCGGCCCTCTCTTCAAGGAATCCACTCCTGGAAAAGTAGAAGAGGCGAGGAACTGTGAGAACTTTCAGCTGCGTAACCGTACATTGCCTGAAAAGAATCTCGGACCCTCAAACAAAGGTTCGTGCAAAAGAGACAAAGGGAAGGAAAATGTCCCTAAGGAGATTGCCCTCGATGATAGAGTCGTCGAAGAGCTCACAGCCAAGGACTCGCCCAAAAAGAATAAGGTGGATTACAATGTACTGGCACATCTGAGGAAGATATCCTCATAATTGAGTATTTTGGATGCCCTTCTCCTATCTAAAGAGGCACGAGATTCCCTAATCAAGGCGTTACAAGAGCCCAACCAGTTTTAAGCCTTCCTTGCAGAAGAAAAGATGAAGGACGAGCTGGAAGAAGTCCACACGGCTGATATCACCTTCAGCGATGAAGATCTCCTCCTCGAAACGTGCGAGCACAACCGTCCGCTGTACGTAACCGGGTATTGTCACGATATCAAGATAGGGATGATCCCGGTCGACAACGGGTCCTTCGTCAACCTTCTCAATGTAAGAGTGTTGAAGGAGATTTGCATGAATGTGCATCACTTGGCTCGGGATAAAATTTCCATCTCCGGTTTTGACTCCCAATCATCACAAACGCTCGGGTCTGTAAACTGATATTACGCTTCGGGCTGCTCGTCACTGACATCAAGTTCTATGTTATTGACGCTAAGACTTGCTGCAACGGTTTGCTCGGCAGGCCTTGGTTACATGAGTACAATATCATCCCATCTACACAACATCAGTGTATGAAGTACTTCAAGGATGGTCTTCAGTACATACTTACAGGGGAGCTGAACCCATTCTCTGTAAATGAAGTCCGAAAATATGAAGACGCCAAGTACTTATTACTAGACTTCGAAGACATGGAAAGATGTCGCAAACCGGAGAATAAACAAAAAGCCATCGCCACTATCCCGATATTTGGGAGCGATACCGAGGAGGATGAAGAGATGGTCTACTCGGGACAACCCCAAGGCAACAGGCCAGGACAATCTACTCCTATTTTGGTCTTTGGCAGTGACTCTGAAGAAGAAACCAACGCAGTGTTCTTCGTCCTCCCGCCAATGCAGACCTTTGCTGGAGCTGACCAGAGTTTACAGATTACCATGGTTCCACAGCGGCATTACAAAGAACTTGATGCACTTGATACGTACAGTGTGCAAGAGCTGCAGACCTTCTATGTCCCTCCTAAGCAAAGAGGTGAAAAGGCGATCCTTTTTTATCAATCCACGGAGACTAAAGTAGAGAAAGAAGTATGACACGGTGCCGAACCTGCGCTCGACAGGCTTCAACCAATCCGTCTACCCAGGTACTACGCAGAGGGACTAAAAAGGCTATTGAGATGCTAAGGTGTACCATTCAAACAGACTGCTCGACAGACCCAGTTCTATAACAAGATTTGGGACGCTCCTGGGACTCAGCGAAATATGCCCAACGGGAGAATGGAGACGACTGGCTTTGGATACGTTCGGTCCAAGAAACGGGAGTGATTCCATGGCTGCCATGTTATAAAGGATTTCGGTGGAAAAGAGAATGTCTTTCCAGATAGCGGTGATATTGAAACAGAGCGAAATCCCACCGTGGGAATACCAAGCCCGTCATTCGAAGAACAGATTGACAAGCTAATAAGAGAAGCAGGTTAAAAGGTTTGGGATGACCACAACCGCGAAGTGGCCATTTACGAAAAAGCCAAGACGCAACGTATCATTTAGCAGGCTACAGAGGATGACAATCCCCTTCACCCTCAACCCGCTGTGCGCTCTCGTGGCAAAAAGAAAGTCCGACGTAGAAGCAACGATAAGGTAAAGAACGGGAATGACGTTCAAAAATAGCGAAGCGGATTCAAAAAGCCATGCGATCGAGAAAAAGTCAGCTGAAATCCGTCTTTTATGAAAAATATAGGTCGAGAATACTCTTTCCCTCAAGACAAGACAAGGAAAATATTTAACCTTGTTATGAAGCATCAAATGATGACGCTCCCGGGGTCTCGATACCCCGAACAGATAAACAAGGTCCATCACCCGGATTCTTGCTCCTACCACCGAGTAGTGGGACATCCTCTTGAAGACTGCTTCACCTTCAAAGACTGGGTTGAAGATCAGTATCAGCAAGGCATGTTTGCTCTATCCGACAGTTGGAAGGTAGCCCCGCCATGAAAGCATGAGCCGAAAGCTAGCTACACTACAAGGGAAAGTCTAGATCAACATCGAACTTGGAAACGAACTCGTACCTATCACGTGATAACATTCTCAAAGGAGGAGGAGCATGAGAATATGGATGACCTCTCCCGTTGCTTTGCAAATGAAGATGAAGACGAGGTGATCTCAGAATTTCCACCGGCACTAAAAGAGCTGGAAGATGGGATACATACCACGGCGGACAACCTGAAAAAATCGACTTGGGGACGGCAAACGAGCCAAGGCCAACGTTCTTCAGTGAGCCGCTGTCTGAGAAATAGGTGGCCACGTTAAAAGACGTGCTTATGCAGTATAAAGACTGTTTCGCATGGAACTATTCCGAGATGCTGGGACTAGATCCAAAAATAGCCGTGCATAAACTGGCAATATAACTGGATGTTAAGCCAGTCAAACAAGCGCCACGAAGAATGCGGCTCGAACTCGAGATGACCGTCAATGCCGAAGTCAAGAAGCTAATTGACTCTGGCTTTATCCAAGAAGTTCAATACCCTGACTGGATAGCTAATATCGTTCCGGTAATGAAGAAAAATGGGACAGTACGCATCTGCGTAGATTTTCGGGATCTCAACAAAGCTTGTCTGAAGGATGACTTCCCATTGCCTGTTACCGAGCTGATGATCGATAACACATCCACCCATGAAGTCTTCTCCTTCATGGATGGATCTTCGGGGTATAATCAAATAAAGATGCATCCTGAAGACCAAAAGCACACTGCTTTCCGGACCCCGCTAGGCATATTCTGCTATAAGGTGATGCCATTCGGTTTGAAGAATGCAGGCGCCACCTACCAGAGGGCCATGACGAAGATCTTCGATGACCTCAAAAATGAGATTGTCGAATGTTATATCGACGACATCGTGGTAAAAAGTAAATCATATAAGGAGCACTGGGAGCATCTGAAGATAGTGTTCCAGCGCCTTCAGAAGTACAACCTGAAGATGAACTCTTTGAAATGCGCGTTTGGAGTTTCCTCAAGCAAATTCCTAGGATTCATCGTACGACACTGATGCATCGAAATCGACCCATCAAAAATTAAGGCGATTATGGAAATGCCCGCGCCAAGAACTCTCAAACAACTGCGGTTTCTTCAAGGAAAGCTCGCGTTTATCCGGCGGTTCATAGCTAATCTCTCCGGCAAATGCCGCCCCTACAGTCATTTAATGAACAAGGGGACCCCATTCGTTTGGGATCGTAAATGCCAAAGTGCACTGGACGAAATCAAGCAATACCTGCAGAACCCGCCGATACTGACCGCTCCGGTCAAGGGAAAGCCCCTTATCCTTTACACAACAGCCCTTGAAGGTTCTTTAGGCACGCTATGGGCACAAAAGAACGACCAGGGGAAGGAGAGAGCTCTCTATTATATGAGTCGAGTTCTCCTGGGGGCAGAAAATAATTACTCCCCCATCGAAAAGCATTGCCTGGCACTGATCTTCGCGATAACGAAATTTCGACATTATGCCTTAGCACATGAGGTCCATCTCATATCAAAGGTGGATCCTCTCAAGTATTTGTTGTCACAAGCCATGTTAAAGGGAAGGCTTACCAAATGGGCCCTCCTCTTGATGGAGTTCTCGATAGTATATCGACCCCTCAAGGCAATAAAAGGCCAGGCCATCGCCGACTTTCTCGCTGAGCATTCGATACCCGCCGACTCTCTCTTAAACTATGAATTGCCGGATGAACACGCGTTTGACGCAATCGACGGGGAGAAAGAAGGGTGTGATACCCGATAGGAACTCTACTTCGATGGAGCGTCCTCCTTGAAGAAGCAAAAGCAAAACGCCTCCATGATTAAAGCTGGGATGGGCCTTATCTTCGTGACTCCGCAAGAAGGGATAATGCGTTTCGCCCTTTCCTTAACGGAGCCAAGAACAAACAACGAAGCGGAATATGAAGTTTTGATAGCGGGTCTTGAGATCGCTGTTAACATGGGCATCGAAAACCTCTTCATATATGGAGACTCCCAGCTGGTCGTCAGCCAAGTAAATGGCGACTATCAGACGTGTAAACCCGAGTTGGTAAAATATGGCGAGAGAGTGCAGCAATCGCTGACACAAATCCCCTCCTACACCCCGGAAAGCATACCGCGTGCGGAAAATAGCAAGGCGGATGCTTTAGCCAAGCTTGCTAAAGAACCGGCCGACGAAAATCTCGATGACGTAAGGATCATTGTGCAAAGCCGCGAGATTCTCGCGCCAGCAGAAATATCTCCGAAGTCGTCTGAAAGAAAGGGAGCGACCTAACAAGCGGCCTTCCAAATAGAGGACGAAGAAAAGGCTAGGAATTGGAGAGAAGTCTTCATAGAATACTTCAAATCCCATCGAACGCCCGAAAATGCATTATCAAGACATCAGCTTATGAAGCGAGCTCTGTCTTTCGCCTTCGTCAATGATACCATATGTAAGAGATCGTCCGATTGTTTGTAGCTAAGGTGCCTGGGACCAGAAGAAGCAAAAAAGGGTCATCCAAGAAACTCATGACGGACTCTGCGGTTCCCATCAAGTCGGGCCAAAGATGAAGCTGAAGATCAAAAGAATGGGTTACTATTGGCCCACGATGTTTCAGGATTGCCTCAAATATGTGAAGCAGTGTCACTCGTGCCAAATTCACGGGGACTTCATCTACCAGCATCCGAATCCGCTACACCCTACACTGGCTAGCTGGCCATTCGAAATATGGGGAACCGATATAATTGGGCCCATCGTACCGGATCCAAGGGACATCGGTTCATACTGGCAACGACCGATTACTTCTCCAAGTGGGCAGAAGCAATAACGCTAAGAGAGGTGAAGACGGAGAATATCCTCCATTTCTTCAAGTCACATATCATCTACCGGTTCGACACTCCACGATGGATCATCTCGGTTAATGGGCCGGCCTACAGAAGCCATAAGATCAGCCGCTTCGCACAGCAGTATAAAATAGATTGGAGATACTCTTCAGTCTATAATCCTCGAGCTAACGGTCTAGCTGAGGCTTTCAACAAGACCTTGACAAAGATCATAAAGAAAATGGTGTCCAGAAATAAAAAGGGCTGGCACGAGAGATTGCATGAAGCTCTCTAGGCTTATCGGACCACGTTCAAGATGGCCATGAATACAACGCCATTCGCGTTAGTATTCGGCACGGAAGCAGTACTTCCTTTGGAGATAGAGCTACCCTCTCTACGAGCAGCAGTTCGATACGAGCTGACGGATGAAGAAAATGCCCATTTTTGGCTTGAGGAGCTCGATGCCCTCGATGAAACTCGTCTCATGGCGCAACAAAACCTGGAAGCTTACAAAGAAAAGATGACACGTTCATACGAAAGGCTAATTAGGCCGAGAACGTTCCGCCAAGGCGAACTCGTGCTAGTTGTAAAAAGACCTATGATCCACGATCGTGCTAAACGGGGGAAATTCGAGTCGAACTATGAAGGCCCGTACATCATAAACAAGGTCTACCAAAGTGGGGCCTACCTGCTCATCGATATGCATGGCGAAAGACCCTTCCGACCAATAAACGTCCGGTTTCTTAAGAAATACTACGCTTGACAAGTCACGGCTCAGGTTAATGATGGATGACGATGCTCGTGTCCGCTCGCTGTCTTCCTGAGTCCAAACTCTATAAGTAGTATCCGGCGAAACCTCGCTTCAAAATCCCAGCGGACCGCAACGTCCTTAAACTAGCTGCGGACCGAGATGTCCTTAAACTAATGACGGACCGAGATGTCCTTAAACTAATGACGGACCGAGATGTCCTTAAACTAACATTGGACCGAGATGTGCTTAAACTAACAATGGACCGCAATGTCTTTAAACAAAATACGCCGCTTCAAACACGGCAACAGTGGAATCTAGGTCCATAAGTCCCAGCAGTGAGGATTGCAACTCAAATCCCGCTGCCTACACAGCTACGCTTGTGGCGAAGTCCCACCGTGACCCAAAAAAAGGGTACGTCCACAAACGAAATGGGCACAGATGAAAACCTAAAAGGACGCCGTGAGTAAAAACAGCAGGGCTACCGGCGAGCTTGTGAAAACCCGAAAGGGCGCAATCTCGTTGTTAAAAAAAAGGGTACATCCACAAGCGAAATGGGCATGGATGAAAATCTGAAAGGGCGCTATGAGTAAAAACAGCAGGACCGCCAGCGAGTTTATGAAAACCCGCAAGGGCGCAGACTTATAAAAAAAATTCATGCACAGTTGCAAGGTCTTCTCGACCTTGTAAGAAGAAAATACCTGCGTGAGATCCTTACGACTCACAAGGGAGGAACACACTTAGGGATACCCATGATTCCTAAGGAGAAATTACACTTACGAGATACTCATGACTCGTAAGGAGAATCCCCCTTATGAGACCCTCACGGCTCATAAGATTCGAAAGCCTTAAGTTATAGGGATTTGAATCTCTTCTTAAGCCATCACACTCCTCAAATTGCCCTACAGGCGGTCCGATATCGGCCCTTGTATATAATCCACAGGCATAAATAAACGTTCCCTCATCTAGTTCCACCAATGGCGCGAAATTTCCCCATTTGGTGAACAACACTTGTAGGTCCTCTCGACTTGCAAAGAGAAAATAATCTTGTGAGATCCTTACGACTTACAAGAGAAGATATCACTTAGAAATCCTTATGACTCCTAAGGAGAAAATACACCTACGAGATCCTCACGACTCGTAGGGAGAAACGCCTTTATGAGACCCTTACGGCTCGTAAAGTCGAAAAGCCTTAGTCAACAGAATCCTAACCCTGTTTGCTAAGCCACCTTTATTAAAATAGACAAAGGCAAATGATGATTCGCTCCTAGCAATATCCCAGTTGTAGCGATGCTGATGCCTAAATCGGTATCAAATTCTAAGTCATTTCACGATAAATGATGATTCGCTCCTGGAAATATTCCAGTCGCAGCGATGCTGATGCTAAGATTGGTATCGGATCATGAGTTCTATACTCGCAATAAAAAAAATCAGCGAGCAAAAAAAATGCATATGAAATAGCCAAAATGTTTGGGCAACTCGCAATAAAAATCAACGAGTAAAATATATGCATATAAAAACGGCCGAAATGTTTGGGCAACTCGCAATAAAAAAGCATCGAGTAAAAAGAAAAACAGCCGAAATGATTGGGCACCGCGAAAAATAGCCGAAATGAATGGACAATAGCGACTTTCGCGATATAAAAGCTGAAATGATAGAGCATCGCAGAAAGAAACAAAAAAAATGAAACTTCTGCCCTGCAGGTGAGATCACATTGACCCCTGTATACAATCCATGGGTACAAACGAAAAGGGAACCATGTTGCCCCACCGGGTTTCGTTAAAGGGAAGCCAAGTCTCGATAGCTATATCTACAGCCTAGAAATCAACAAAAATGTTGTTCCTCCCTCCAGCAGGATGCAGACGCGACATCAACAAACGTTGCCATGGCAAAGTCCCCTAGTTCCAAATCTCGACGATTCACGGACAACCTAGAGACTACCTCGGAGCCATGGCAGAGTCCTTGGTTCCAAGTCTCGACGGCAATATCTACAGCCTAGAGATCAACAACAGCATTCTTCCTCCCTCCAGCAGGATGCAGACACGACATCAACAAACGGAGCCATGGAAAAGTCCCCTAGTTCCAAATCTCGACGGTTCACGGACAACCTAGAGACTACCTCGGAACCATGGCAGAGTCCCTGGTTCTAAGTCTCGACGACAACATCTACAGCCTAAAGATCAACTAAGCATTCTTCCTCCCCCGAGCAGGATGCAGACATGATATCAACAAACGGAGCCATGGAGAAGTCCCCTAGTTCCAAATCTTGATGGTTCACAGAAAACCTAGAGACAACCTCGACATTCGTCGCAATATTGCAGACACAATGTCAACAAACGAAGCCAAGGAAGATCCCTAGTTTCAGGGTCTCGACGGCAACATCTACAGCCTAGAGATCAATAATGGCGTTCCTTCTCACTCCAACAGGATGCAGATGCGACGTCAATGACCGAGTCCACGGTCAAAACAACGGAGCCGTGGAAAAATCCCTAGTTCCAAGACTCGACGGTTCACAGACAACCTAGAGGCAACCTCGACATTCGTCGCAATATTGTAGACACAATGTCAACAAATGAAGCAAAGGAAGATCCCTAGCTCCAGGGTCTTAACGGCAACTCAAATGAGACCTGAAAGACTATCGGAGATCATCCCACTCCAGCGCGGAGTGGTCATAACTCATCGGGGCTCCCAAACTGATCCTAACCTCAAGTAAAATGCGACATGAAATACCCCTAACGCTTGCTCTTTCGACGGTAATATTACCTGGAAGATTACTTGAAGACGTCTTGTCCAACCCCCGAAGGGATCAGAGATACGACAGTCGCGGGGATACTCGAACAACAAGATTGCGTATCGAGGAATACACCGGCCAACGCGACGGTACGTCGGGTAAAAAACCCTAGCACCACAGACCCTAATGGACTTTTATTAGCAGGAGTTAACTGTGACGTTAGGACATCCTTGCGAGAACTTCTCGATTTGTCTTGACTCGTGGGGAAAATAATGTTCCTGCGAGAACTTCTCGACTCGTCTCGACTCGTAGGGAAAAACCTTAGGCAATGAGGATAAGGACTTGTTTCCTAAGCACTGGGGCCCTGTAAGTCGGTCCAAGATGGACTATTGCATACTATTCATGGACCACACTCTCCAAAGTCGAATATCGACAAGGAGGGAAACAACCACCTATGAGTCCTCTCGACTTGTAAGGGGGGAAATTCTCTTGTGAGATCCCTACGACTCTCAAGGGAAAACACACTTAGAAGTCTTCATGACTCCTAAGGAGAAAACACACCGGCGGGATCCTCATGGCTCGTAGGGAGAAAAGTCTTTATAAGACCCTCACGGTTCATAAAGTTGAAAAGTCTTAGGCGACAGATCTGAACTTGTTTCCTAAGCCATCGCTACCCTGCAAGGAGATCAAGATAGACTATCTATGGGCCACATTTGCCAAAGGGACATGCCGATTACAGTCAATAAAAAAAGAGGGGTACAAAGACGGTTATTGAGGAGAAGGCATCTTCAACAAATCAGCAAGCCGCTCGTGCGTTCCTCTCAAACCTTTCTCGTGATCAGCCACCGCGGCTAACTCCGCTTCATCTTGAGCCCGTTGTCGTAAATATGATGAAAGCTTCCCATCGGCTTCTAGCAAGGAAGATTCACGGTCTTGCATGACCCGCTCAGCGAATTCAAGCGTCTGCCTTAGCGTCAACCCATCCGAAATACATCTCTGGAGATTGTCAAAAATAGTTTTTAGCTGTGCAGCATTCGCTTCAATCTGGGCGTGCAGTCGGACGGATTCGCTGGAAGCCACCTCGTGTTCCTTTCGTCTCAGGGTCGCCTCTTGTTCAAAATGGTGAATGAAAGGAACACTATGCTCGATCCAAGCAGCCCGCTGAGAGTTCGAAGTTAATACTTCAAGAGCTGGATGCTGGAGCTCAATCTCGTGCAGGCAAGCCTCGAACTTTTTGCAGTAATCAACCCAAGAGCCGACAATAGCTTCATCATAGAAATTCATGAGTGTAGCCAGCATTGGATTGACTTCCATGGAAAAATCCGTAGCAGAAGTGAGGGCCTCGGCATTGAGATCCTCAATGAATTCTCTCAACGTTCACCGGCTATTTGCGGCGCTCCTGGAAGACATGCATTTAGCAAAGGGCCTTGCGGGCATTGGAATGTGAGACTCAAAAGGAGATGGAGCTGGCGCAATTTCTGCAAAATGAATTAGGGTCAAAGGTCGACTCGGGGAATAAAGAAAACACATCAGCAATGAAGTCTATTATACCGGCTGTGAAAGGCAGCAGGATGGGGAGTACCGAAGGCACGGCTATTCTCTCGTCTCCTCCTCTGACCCGTGACGCTATGATCAACATGAAGAAAGCTTAGCAACAATACGTCTATTCGTAAAAGAAAGGAAGGGACATCAGTTGAAAAATATACTAACCAATACCAGTGATTGATCAAAGAATTTATTAACCGCAATCAAGAACGGCGTCGCTTGGTAGCTAGCCGGTGAGTACGGGTCGGTCCACAGGGATTTTGTGTATTTTCTAATTGTTCTAACGAGTTAATTCCGATTGTTGTCGGATTGATTAAATCTAAAAACTAAGTTGATCTAAACCTTGCTAGGGTTAGGTTTAGGTAAAATTTGGAAAGCCAAAATTCCTCACCGCTTTTTATGCCCTAATTAAGATCTATGAGGTGTTATGGTAATAATTAATAAAGTGGATTAGTACCATCGGAAAGAAACGATATTTCTTCCTCTAGGTTCTTGTCCTTCCTTTCTTAATTCTTACCCTAACCTCCATAGAAAACATATACAACCGGTCATTTATACTACGGTATCACCGCTACCTCGTTGGGTAGGGTGCCGTAGGGAGCGGTGTGTGCATGTATGCATGGAGTCCTATAAAATCGTATGATGGGCAAGAAAGGGGTGCAAGATTTTCATCTCTCAAGCCTTCCCCAAATCTAACCCTAACAAGTGAGGAGACTACTCACTCATTAAGAAATTGATTAACATGTTCTAAACTAATTAAATAGGGCAGAGAATAAAATCTAAACTAGGGCAGAAAGGAAAATTATACTAGGGCAGATAATAAAATTAACTAGGGCAAAAATAGAAAACTTACTCTAATTTGATGCATTCTTCATACTTTACAAGAATTGAAATTCTGAATTTAGATAGATACAATAAGGAACAAGAAGAGGCATACCTCAAAAGAGGTTTTAGGATTTCTATTTATAGAACATAGAAACCCTAGGGTTACAATTGAGTCACATCTGCTTTTAAAATTTTACTCCTAAAGAAGACTAGTCAACGCGCCGCCATAACTTTTTTGCACCGACACGGGCGACGCACGGCCGCAGATCCGCGGCCAAAACCCATATTTGGCCTCGGTTCCGCGGCCATATGGTGGCTTCTTGACCTGCAATTTTCAGAGGTTCTTTCTGTTGCTATTGGCTTCTTGTTTATTCACTTGGTTTCTCAGATTGTCTTCTAGTTTTCTTCCAGATTTCCACAGTGAATAACGCCGTGGACTTTTACCTTTTGCTTCGTGTCGAAGTCTTGAACCTTGCGCTGCCTTTGTACTTTGTGAACTTGTTCATTGATCTTCGTTTATTCTCCAAACTGTAGGCTTGATCAAGATTCTTCCATTTGTTAGTCCTAGTCTCACTTTTATATCGTCTTTTCATCATTTTCACTGTTTTGTTCCGAGAACCTGTATCCTGCAACTATATAGCAGACATGGGTCAAAAACACCTGTTTATTTGTAAAATGACTAAGAATGGGGAATATAATAATGTAAAATTATGATATGAACAAATACCCCCAAACTTATCTTTTGCTCGTCCTCGAGCAAACCTAGTTTTATTCTCGAAAAAGACCTAGCCTCACTTTCGCAGGGAAACGCGATTGCACTGAGCTCGTGCAACAAGCCGTTAAACCTCTAGCTGTCCTAGTAGGAGGAGTGTTGTCTCCTGAGGGTTTTCAGCGTATACTACCCACAAAATCCTATCAATTCGGGTTATCAACTTTTATTCTCCACTTAGGTTTTCTAACAAGAAACTCTATCATCTTCGACTCATAAATTATCCACCCGTATTTTTCACGCTCCTTATCATTTAACTTAAGATTATATATGTTCTGTAGACTTGCTTAGCTTTTAGCATCTTTTAAGTTTTCCTTCTAGGGTTCATCTCAACTTAGGAATTTTTATCATCTCTACTAAAGATATAAGTCCTATTTTTCATCCCTATCTCTCATCTAAAACCCCAATTATATACCACTACGTGTGTGTATGTACCACCCCTACACTTGGAAATTCAGTTCAAACTCTTATACTCTTGTCTATCGTCCAAAGTACTTTTAGTTGGAGAATTTTTAGATGAAATTGCTCACACATTCTTCATGCGACCATTAATATTTCTTGAGGTACTAACGACCGATTACAAAATGTGTTTGCACATTAAGGGGTAATTCCCAGTCTTGTTCACCTAAGGCTTTAGCAGTGACTCCCAAACCAGTTGGTCTAAGGCACTAGGTGATAAAGCACCATCGCTAAATATTTTTTTCTATTTATGCAGCCTTAAGTAATTACAAAAACCAGTGTTCATTTTTTTTATCTTTTTATTCACACTTGTATTTTTATTTTATTTTTCTAAGGACTTTAGACAAGAGCATTTCAAGGTCTCCTCTACTATTCCAAGTTCCAAGGTTCGTGTTTGTGCAAGTTGTAGGGTATATATTTTCAGAATTTAGACTTAAGCTTAGGGATTATTTTTCAAACTTATACTTTAATAAAAATATCAATACTTTTCCCTTATTTTGACTTAGCCCAAGAAGTCAACTCGAAATTTGCCTATTTCTAAATAAACTAAAAAGACATATACTTTCTACCGTTAAATTTTAAGAAAGGTTATTTTTAGGGTTTTTAATTTACTAAGTCTAAGGTCTAGTTGTTACTAGCTAGATAACCGCCATGTCAAACTTAAATCAAATATGGCCAAAATTGAACTTTTCAATTTTTAAAATTTTTGAAAATTTTCAATTTTTATGGGTTTTAAAATAAATATGCAAATGCAAAAATGTACATATGAATGCGAAAGAAGAAAGCTTACCGAGCACACCCCTAAACTTAAACTTGACAGTGTCCTCACTGTCAGGCTACACCAAGAAAGTCAAAATTGTCGACGCTCCCCTGTTTATTTTTTTTTATTTTTTATTGTTAACTGAAAAAGAAAACAAAAATATATACAAAAAGTTCCCCCCAAAACTTAAGTGAAACAGTGTTTCCACTGTTTTAAGCGTTAAAGTTCAGAGTTAGGGAGGAGAAAAATCAAACTATACAAGGCCTTACACAGGCCAAACGTTAGCACCAACCATTCAAAAATTCTATCGTGATAATGGTAGGGTTGGTGAAAGAATGGAGTGTAGAGAAAAGAGTTGAGAAACACACGAGACCGTATGGGAAGAAAGGTGGAATATGGTCTCGGTATATTCGGAGAAGAATGGCGGAAGAGAGAAAAAAGTATAGTACGAACTTGAGGGCGTAAATCGAGTGAATAAATTAGCGCAAATTGTGATGACCGATGTGTTAAAAGTGATTGTGCTAATCTATCAACCCGTCGAGAAATGGGGTCAAATCCCTCAAGATTCGCGAGAAAACATGGGTACGTTGAACTTGGTAAACCATCGATTGGAAGCGTGACGGATTCTTGCGCAGTCGAAACGATGGAAAGGATGAAGGGGAGTGATTTAGGAATAGTCTTGTTAACCACAATCAAAGAATTTATTAACCGCAATCAAGAACGGCGTCGCTTGGTAGCTAGCCGGTGAGTACGGGTTGGTCCACAGGGATTTTGTGTATTTTCTAATTGTTCCAACGAGTTAATTCTGATTGTTGTCGGATTGATTAAATCTAAAAACTAAGTTGATCTAAACCTTGCTAGGGTTAGGTTTAGGTAAAATTTGGAAAGTCAATATTCCTCACCGCTTTCTATGCCCTAATTAAGATCTATGAGGTATTATGGTAATAATTAATAAAGTGGATTAGTACAATCGGGAAGAAACGATGTTTCTTCCTCTAGGTTCTTGTCCTTCCTTTCTTAATTCTTACCCTAACCTTCATGGAAAACATATACAACCGGTCGTTTATACTACAGTATCACCGCTACCTCGTGAGGTAGGGTGCCGTAGGAAGTGGCGTGTGCATGTATGCATGGAGTCCTATAAAAACGTATGATGGGCAAGAAAGGGGTGCGAGATTTTCATCTCTTAAGCATTCCCCAAATCTAACCCTAACAAGTGAGGAGACTACTCACTCATTAGGGAATTGATTAACATGTTCTAAACTAATTAACTAGGGTAGAGAATAAAATCTAAACTAGGGCAGAAAGGAAAATTATACTAGGGCAGATAATAAAATTAACTAGGGTAAGAATAGAAAACTTACTCTAATTTGATGCACTCTTCATACTTTATAAGAATTTCTGAATTTAGATAGATACAATGAGGCACAAGAAGAGGCATACCTCAAAAGAGGTTTTTGGATTTCTATTTATAGAACATAGAAACTCTAGGGTTACAATCGAGTCACATCTGCTTTTACAATTTTACCCCTAAAGAAGACTAGTCAACGCATCGCCACACCGCCACAACTTTTTTGCACGGACACGGGCGACGCACGGCCGTGGATCCGCGGCCAAAACCCATATTTGGCCGCGGTTCCGCGGCCATATGGTGGCTTCTTGAGCTGCAATTTTCAGAGGTTCTTTCTGTTGCTATTGGCTTCTTGTTTCTTCACTTGGTTTCTCAGATTGTCTTCTAGTTTTCTTCCAGATTTCCACAGTGAATAACGCCGTGGACTTTTACCCTTTGCTTCGTGTCGAAGTCTTGAACCTTGCGCTGCCTTTGTACTTTGTGAACTTGTTCATTGATCTTCGTTTATTCTCCAAACTGTAGGCTTGATCAAAATTCTTCCATTTGTTAGTTGTAGTCTCACTTTTATATCGTCTTTTCATCATTTTCACTGTTTTGTTCCGAGAACCTGTAACCTGCAACTATATAGCCGACATGGGTTAAAAGTACCTGTTATTGGTAAAATGACTAAGAATGGGGAATATAATAATACAAAATTATGATATGAACAACCAGAAGGCGGAACGACTTTCGACTGAAAGCAGAAATGCGGGTTCAACACCTGGTATAGATGGTCGAAAAGGACTCCTGCAGAGTAGAGACAATATACTGTCAATATAAGGAGGATGGTACCCACAGTAAAACAAATAACTTGCAAACCCATACCTTCCAATATTTTAGAGGGCACAGAAGAAAGTGAGGGGACAACGACCGTTAAAGCGGCGACCGGCGATACTTTTTTAGACGGCACAGCCTCAAGGTTCACCACACTGTTAGTTATATATACTCCCTAGAGGCCATTGTTGTACATATGATGTATATTATAATGGATACTTGGATATATATAGAGAGGACTTTCTTGCTCGACATGATAGTATGCTATTTGGTTTCACTTTGTCTTAACATGTTGACTTGTATTAGTTTACTGTCTTGCTCTCACATGTTGATAAAGCCCTTAGGATATGTACTCGACTACTGGGACTATGATGAGATCATACTAGTGGGGCCACGGTAGTCTATGAGTACATCATATAATTGTTCCTAGTCGAGGGTGTATCGAGACAGGGCATCGATACACCAAAGTAGACTAGCGTATATGCTTCTTGACCCATATGATGGGCGATGGATGATCCCATATTTATCGGTGTTTGACATCAAAGATGGTGTACGGGTACTCAATGGAGACTGGGTACACTGAACGGACTCCCCGAGAACTCTTGGATGGGTTTATACCAATCGTCAGATAGCAGTTCTCTGGTGACACTGGTACAGGTTAGTCTGAAGACCCGAGATTGTCATAGAATATTGTGTGATTCCCACTGTGCTTTGATTTCCACCTTACCACGTCCAAGAGGGAGTGCAAAACGGTGGCTTTTGGGTACAGTCTCGAATCACATGGAGGCAATGAGCGATAGGAGGGGATTCTTCTCTCTCGGTATAAGGAGTTGATGTTGTGCAGTGTTCGATTGGCTATAACCGGAAGTTCCTGACCAGGGATGATATAGAGTGCTACTGGTAAGTGTTATTAGTAGTTTCTTGACCTGTTATGAGCCTCACATCGACACGACTTATCGGTTACTGGGGTCTGACGTATACCACCCCTAGACTAGATATGCGACATATCAGACGAAGAGACCGGACTGTACGGTAGTGTTACTGATTGGATTTACAGGAGAATGTATAGGCTTGCTTGTTGATCTTCTGATCGCTCAATACCTGGGTGGCTGTTATGTTTAGCTGACCGCTTGCAGCTTGTGGGTGTTTGATATGATCATCACCTGCTGCCGGCGTATTGACGATTCTTTAGAGTCCTACACAGAGGTTTCTTGACTCAGGCAAAACGGAGTAGGAGCACATATGTGATATGTGCGGGATCGAGAATATTACGATATGAGATAGCGTATTCTATTCTCGCGATATTAGATATCGGCCGGGTATATGTGATATAGCCGGGTCATCGGATCAAGTGTTGATTCGATGAACCGATACAGATTATATTAGTCGGTTATTTGAGAAATAGCCGGATTGTCAAATCAAATGTTGATTCGATAATTTAATGTATAATTATATATATGATATATTACATTACATTAATTGATATAAGCTCGCTTTATTGATTCATTTTCTCACCGGATAATACATTGATATATATGAGATATATGTTAATTGTATTATTTTCTTTTGTTACAAAAATATATTATATATGTGATATATAATATTGTAACAAGTTATGATTACAAATGCAACATGATTTGTGGAGATTAAATATAGTTAGGATTTGATTTGGGTTAGCTTTTCATGAAGCTTCTAGAAACTTTATTTTTGTTTTAAGCTTAGATATTTTGTGAAGATGTTTCTTAACCTAACCCAAACCCTTTACCATGGTTTATTCTCTACAATGGTTAAATCCTTCATACTTAACCAAAGGTTGCAATTATAACCATAGGAATAATTCATTATTCATACTCTTCTTCTTCTTCCTCTTCTTCCTCCTTAAAAAGCTTGCTAGCTTTTTACATGTGATGATTTTGTGTGAGAAATTGATAATAAAAGAGAGTATAATTCATACTTCATCATCCTTATCTATTCTAAACACTTAGATTAGGGTGTTCACTTTATTAATACTTGATTAGAGAAGTGAGAGCTTGAGTTAAAAATTCTTCAAGGTAGATCATCTTCGAAATGTAAGACTTCAAGCAAGCATAGATTATTCGTCTTGTGAAGCCTCTCCAGAGTCCGGAGGTTCATGGATCGCGGCGAAAGGACTACTACTCAGAGCTTATGAAGCGAAGGAGTGGACTACAAAGGTTGTAATTCCTCTCTCTTAGATGTAAAGATGTTTACATGCTTTGTTAACCCTAATTATCTAGAAAAGATCCTCGTTTTAGGTTGTTCGGCTCTTGAAAAAATTTAGATTTGGCATGGTTGATGCCTTATGAGCCTTGTGATAGTGCCTAGTAACCCTACAGTGGTATCGAGCCTAGCTAGAGCATTAAGCGACGTGTAGACGAAGTTAAAAGTCCGATCAAACCCCGAAATGTCGTATTTGACCCCCTCTCTGGAATTTTTTTAAAAAGATGGTTTTTTCCATATTAAAAATACTTAAAAAATCAAGCAGGTAATTGTATGGATTACTGTGAAATACGAGTCAATGTATCCTTTAAGTAGCCATGGAACCGCGGCCATACCATGCTTTTGGTGGCGGTTCCGCGGCCGTACTTGGGTGTCAGGGATAGTAATTTCTTAGGTTCATCCGTATGTATTACTACATGCTTCTGGGAATTTTTAATATTACTCAAGTGTTGAGTTTTCTACAGATCTATAGAATTCGTTGATTCGATCGGAATGTTTAACATCGTTTAGTTTTTCGGGTAATTTAGAACGTGTTAAAAGGTTCGAACGGATATCAATAACTCATTTTTTTCATGACGGAAAACTTTCAAGTGTTGGATTTTTTGCTCTGTTTAAAACTTTCGGGAAATCATGCTAGCGTATCTGTGGACCCTCTAAAAGAACCTAACCTTAACTCGATTATGTGACCGTCAAAACTGCCACTGAACCCTAGGGTTTGTGGTAGTTTAGCGTTGCCACTTGTGAGGCGTTGGTTTGACCCTTCTATGGCTGGTTCATTGGCGCAGAGACATGTTCGGGGATTTTTGAACTCCGCTCAAGTGTTGAGCTATTTGGGAAATCTTGGGTATTTGATTATTCGATCGGAAAGTTTAACATTGTCTATTTATCTGGAATGTGATACAATATGTGGAATTCATTAAGTTAGGCTTGAAATGCGAAGTATGTGATATTTCGGATTTAAGATGTCTAAAGTATTTGTGGATTCCAAATGTTGTGGTTTTACACTTTTTTTTCTGTGACCGTAAGCGTAGTATGTGGTGTATCGCCGGCTTCGTTGCTATACATCAACAACAGTCGGGATACGCATACTTGCTTACGTTGATGATATGAGATATTATGTGTTGCTGTGATATGTTATATTGGATCGTCGTGTTCTGAATAGCTGGGGGTTTTATGTGAGATGAGGGTTTTAATTTTCATTCATGTAAAATTCATTTGTATGTAATATTCTTTTATTGGGGCACTTCCGGGTTAAGGACGATGTCACCATTGTTTATTATTTATTTTTCCGCATTAGGTAGACCTGGGAGGAGAGCACAAGTAACCGGGTTCTAGGGTCCAGAGGGAGGCCATCTCGAGGAGTCGAGACCGGGCCTCTTAACCCTAGAATTGGCAGTGTTACTTGCCGCTCTCGTAGGGGTCTTGGGATGTGGGTTTGGCTATTCATTGCGACCGTGGAATCTGTATTTTATACAGGCTCAAAATAAAACATGGACGTCCTAGTATATCCAATATTTCATATGTTATCTTCTGCTGCAATGTTCTGTGATGAGATCATATTACTGCCTGAGACGAATGTTATACTATATATATATGGTGATATATAAATATTACTGCTTTCGTTTCTTCTGTGATACTTAGGAAGCATAACTGATGGGATTTATTAATGAGATTAATAAATGAAAAGAAACCTAAAAAGATGTTGTAGAATCAAAACTTTATAAAAAGGGTAGCTACAGTCTTGCTTTGCACAGCGGTATATATGATATACCCTGCACCTTATTCGATAAGGAAAGAGCCGAGATCACTTCACCGGGAGTGACCTCTTTAGCAAAACTGGCAGATCCTACAAACTCACGGTTTAGTTTTTGATTGCTTCTATAGTTCTTACTTTGCATAGTGGTATATATGATATACCCTGCACCTTATTTGATGAGGAAAGAGCCGAGATCCCTTCACCGGGAGTGACCTCTTTAGCGAAACTGGAAAAGCCTAAAAAACACTCCTTTTCAAAATCACTTGTTTCTACAACGATATCAAGTTCATTACGCTCATGGTTTTCTGAAAAACCTGCGTAGCCCTCCGACATTTCAGATAGATATTACTTAGTATTCGTGCTACGTTTGTTGGCCTGCGTCAAGGCATAGTGTGCGGTAGCTAACTAGTACTTATCTGCAACATGAGATGTGATTGGATTAGGGTAGTCGTACGACTTTGTTGGCCTGCGTCAAGGGTCGTACAGGTGGGTTTAATTCAATCAAGAAATGTACGGGTTGAACTTGACTAGCGGACTATGGTTTGTTGGCCTGCGTCAAGGTCATAGGACGCTAGGGGTAAAAGCATTATCGGGAATTTCAAGTGTTGAAATTTGCAATGAGATTGCATACCTTCTATGAGATAGATGGATCCTGATACCCACTGCGAGTAAGAGTTACTCCTGGGAGAATTTTACACAGGACAATTAGCCGATCAAGTAGGTGACTAGAAAGGTGTTTACGGGGTTATGCCTCTGGGAAAACAAGATTTATTTTAATTAGCCATGCGAAAGCACGGGAAACCTCCCTCAAAGTACCAACACTGGCCTGGCTGAAAAATTGGCGAACTTGTAAGGTGTAATTATTCCCGGTTAGTCTTTCCTTTTAGGATTTTAAGGAAGATTTGATAAAAACAGTGGGAGACATCTTGATTAGATAAGATAATAACCAATCTAATCTTGCAAGAGCATACGCTAAAGTATTTTCTTCTCTCTCTCTCCAGGTAGCGACCATGTCAGGCCTTAATCAAAATAATAACATGGATGTATTGACTGAACCCGCTTATTATACTGAGCAGGGGAACGTTGGTCCCGTTTTTTATTATAAGTGTTATAAGACTGAGCAGGAAATAGAAGAATATCTGGATTCTCACGCCGCCCAAACGAAGAACAAGCATGCTGATGCATCTTCTTCGGGTGTGTTAGTTATCGAGAACTGTTTCTCAGTTCACTCTACGTCCTGAGTATTAGATACTGGATCGGGATCCCACATATGTAATATGTTACATGGGCTACGTAAAGGTAGAAAACTGGGAATGTGTGATCATTCCGTCACAGTAGGGAATGGTGCAAATGTTGCAGCTAAGGCTGTTGGCGAATATCACCTTGTGTTACCAAAAGGTAATACATTGATTCTGAACGAATGCTATTACATTCCGACCCTGATATGCAATATTATATCAGTTTCTTTATTGAATAAAGAAGGATATAATTTTGTAATACAGGATAATGTTATGAATATATTCCTGAATCAAAAGTTGATAGGATCAGGATCATTAAATAATGGCATGTACGTTCTAAATCAAACTACAATTCTTAATGTATAGAACACAAACAAGAGGAAAAGTTCATAAATGAACGAATCCTTCTTGTGGCATTGTAGACTAGGTCATATCAATGCGACATGGCTAGCTAAATTGCATAAGGATGGATATTTGAATCCGTTCGAATTATCATCTTATGACACTTGCCAGTCATGTCTCAAAGGCAAAATGACTAAAACTCCGTTTAGTGGACACCGAGTAAGAGTTACAGAACTCTTGGGGCAGATACATAGTGATGTATGTGGACCCATGTCTACACATGCCAGGAACGGTTCTTCCTACTTCATTACATTCACTGACGATCTCTCAAGATACGGACAAGTGTTCTTGATGAAACACAAGTCTGAAGCTTTTGAGAAATTCAGAGAATATAAGAACGAAATGGAGAACTAAACGGGTAAAAGTATTAAGATCCTTCGATCTGATCGAGGAGGAAAATACTTAAGCAATGAGTTCCTAAACTATCTAAAAGAGAATGGGATTCTCTCTCAGCTTATTCCTCCTTATACACCATAGCACAACGGTGTATCGGAGCGGAGGAATCGCACCCTATTAGATATGGTGCGCTCTATGATGAGCAATGCTGAGTTACCTATTTTCTTCTAGGGATTTGCACTGGAGACAGCTGCAGACCTATTGAATATGGTTCCCACCAAATCTGTGCCCACCATTCCAAATGATATATGGAAAGAAAAGAGACCATATCTTAATTATGTTAGGATATGGGGTTGTCCGGCGTATGTGAAAACACAAAATCCGGACAAGCTCTGGGCAAGGTCCATTCTGTATAAGTTTATTGGATATCCCAAACATTCGCGCGGGTATATCTTCTACCACACCGAGGAACAAAAGGTGTTTGTTTCTCGGCATGCTACCTTTTTAGAAAAGGAATTTCTTGCAAAAGAAATTAGTGGCTCTGAGGTAGAACTGGAAGAAGTTCCAACGACACAAACCGCAACTGAAGATTTAATAGAGCCAGAGGATTCAGTAGTTCCTAACGAACCCCAGCCTCTCCGCCGATCTAGTAGGGTTTCTCATCCACCTGAGAGATACTACGGTTTTTTCGTTGATGGTGGGAGCGAGGATTGCATCATGGAAGATGATGACCCAACTAGCTTCGAGCAGGCCATCACGAGTGGGGACTCTGTGAAGTGGCTGGATGCAATGCGATCTGAGATGGAATCCATGTACACCAACAAAGTATGGACTTTGTAAGTTGCTCCTGAAGGGGTAAAACCCATTGGGAGCAAATGAATCTTTAAGAAGAAACTTGGTGTAGATGGAAAAGTTGAGACTTACAAACCTAGACTTGTTGCAAGGGGTTTTCGTCAATGACCAGGTATGGATTATGACGAAACCTTTTCTTCAGTGGCTATGCTTAAGTCCATCCGGATCTTACTTGCTATTGCTGCATACCATGACTATGAAATCTGGCAAATGGATGTTAAGACCACCTTTCTAAATGGTGATTTAGAGGAGGGCGTGTACATGACTCAGCCAGAGGGCTTCGTAGATAGTGGGAGCAGCGGAAAGGTATGCAAGCTGCTTAAATCCATCTACGGGTTAAAGCAGGCATCGCGGAGTTGGAACATCTACTTTGATGTTGTAGTCAAAGAGTTTGACTTCATCAAAAACGTAAATGAACCTTGTATATATAAAAAGGTTACAAAGAGTAAGGTTGTCTTCCTCGTATTGTACGTCGATGACATACTCTTGATAGGAAATGATGTTCCTATGCTGCAATCGGTCAAGCTCTTCTTATCATAAAGATTCTCAATGAAAGATCTAGGTGATGCCTTCTGCACACTGGGAATTATGATCTATAGAGATAGATCTAAATGGATACTGGGATTGTCCCAATCCAGGTACATTGACACAATACTAAAGAGTTTTAGTATGGAAGAATCCAAGCATGGTAACCAACCCACGATCTCTGGACCCACTCTCTCCAAAGAGATGTCTCCCAAGACTGATTTGGAAAAAGCTCGCATGTAAGGGATACCCTATGCTTCGGCAGTAGGCTCTATCATGTATGCGATGCTATGTACCAGACTCAATGTAGCATAGTCACTAAGTATAGTGAGTAGGTATCAAGCATATCCTGGAGAGAGTCACTGGATAGCTGTGAAGAACATTCTCAAGTACTTGAGAAGGACTAAAGAGATGTTCTTGGTATATGGTAATGGAGAACTCCAGGTGGAGTCCTTTACCGATTCGAGCTTCCAAAGTGATAGGGACGACTCTAAGTCGCACTCGGGATTTGTCTTTACCCTCAATAGAGGGGCAGTGTGTTGGAAGAGTTCCAAACAGGAAACCGTTGCAGACTCGATGATGGAGGCTGAATACATCGTTGCCAACGATGCTGCAAAAGAGGCTGTCTGGATGAAGAAATTCATTACTGAACTTGGTGTGGTTACATCCATTGAGAATCCAATACCTTTATATTATGATAACAATGGAGCTGTGGCTTTGGCCAAGGAACCCAGGTCCCATCAGAAGTCCAGACATATTCTGAGGCGGTATCACCTGATCCGGGAGATAGTTGATCGCCGGGAGATCTAGGTCAGGAGAGTTGATACGAAGGACAAAACTGCTGATCCACTCACGAAGGCCATTCTCCAGACACAGTTTGAGAGACTCTTCGGGATGTTGGGTATGAGATACTACAACAACTGGCCTTAGTGCAAGTGGGAGATTGTTAGTTATAAATATGCCCAAGAGGCCATTGTTGTACATATGATGTATATTATAGTGGATGCTTGGATATATAGAGAGAGGACTTTCTTGCTCGACATGATAGTATGCTATTTGGTTTCACTTTGTCTTAACATGTTGACTTGTATTAGTTTACTGTCTTGCTCTCACATGTTGATAAAGCCCTTAGGATATGTACTCGACTACTGGGACTATGATGAGATCATACTAGTGGGGCCACGGTAGTCTATGAGTACATCCTATAATTGTTCCTAGTCGAGGGTGTATCGAGACAGGACATCGATACACCAGAGTAGACTAGCGTATACGCTTCTTGACCCATATGATGGGCAATGGATGATCCCATATCCATCGGTGTTTGACATCAAAGATGGTGTACGGGTGCTCAGTGGAGACTGGGTACACTGAACGGACTCGCCGAGAACTCCTGGATGGGTTTATACCAATCGTCAGATAGCAGTTCACTGGTGACACTGGTACAGGTTAGTCTGAAGACCCGAGATCGTCATAGAGTCTTGTGTGATTCCCACTGTGCTTTGATTTCCACCTTACCACGTCCAAGAGGGCATGCAAAACGGTGGCTTTTGGGTACAGTCCCGAATCACATGGAGGCAATGAGCGATATGAGGGGATTCGTCTCTCCCGGTATAAGGAGTTGATGTTGTGCAGTGTTCAATTGGCTATAACTGGAAGTCCCTGGCCAGGGCTGATATAGAGTGCTACTGGTAAGTGTTATCAGTAGTTTCTCGACCTGTTATGAGCCTCATATCGACATGACTTATCGGTTACTGGGGTCTGACGTATACCACCCCTAGACTAGATATGCGACTGTACGGTAGTGTTACTGATTGGATTCACAAGAGAATGTACAGGCTTGCTTGTTGATCTTCTGATCGCTCAATAACTGGGTGGCTGTTACGTTTAGCTGACCGCTTGCAGCTTATGGGTGTTTGATATGATCATCACCTGCTACCGGTGTATTGACGATTCTTTAGAGTCCAACACAGAGGTTTCTTGACTCAGGCAAAACGGAGTAGGAGCACATATGTGATATGTGCGGGATCGAGAATATTACGATATGAGATACCGTATTCTATTCTCGCGATATTAGATATCGGCCGGGTATATGTGATATAGCCGGGTCATCGGATCAAGTGTTGATTCGATGAACTGATACAGATTATATTAGTCGGTTATTTGAGAAATAGCCGGATTGTCGGATCAAGTGTTGATTCGATAATTTAATGTATAATTATACATGTGATATATTACATTCCATTAACTGATATAAGCTCGCTTTATTGATTCATTTTCTCACCGAATAATACATTGATATATATGCGATATATGTTAATTGTATTATTTTCTTTTGTTACAAAAATATATTATATATGTGATATATAATATTGTAACAAGTTATGATTACAAATGCAACATGATTTGTGGAGATTAAACATAGTTAGGGTTTGATTTGGGTTAGCTTTTCATGAAGCTTCTAGAAGCTTTATTTTTGTTTTAAGCTTAGATATTTTGTGGAGATATTTCTTAACCCAACCCAAACCCTTTACCATGGTTTATTCTCTACAATGGTTAAGTCCTTCATACTTAACCAAAGGTTGCAATTATAACCATAGGAATAATTCATTATTCATACTTTTCTTCTTCTTCTTCTTCCTCCTTGAAAAGCTTGCTAGCTTTTTACATGTGATGATTTTGTGTGAGAAATTGATAATAAAAGAGAGCATAATTCCTACTTCATCATCCTTATCTATTCTAGCCATTTAGATTAGGGTGTTCACTTCATTAATACTTGATTAGAGAAGTGAGAGCTTGAGTTAAAAATTCTTCAAGGTAGATCATCTTCGAAAAGGAAGACTTCAAGTAAGCATGGATCATTCGGCTTGTGGAGCCTCTCTAGAGTCCGGAGGTTCATGGATCGCGGCGAAAGGACCACTACTCGGAGCTTATGAAGCGAAGGAGCGGACTACAAAGGTTGTAATTCCTCTCTCTTAGATGTAAAGATGTTTACATGCTTTGTTAACCCTAATTATCTAGCAAAGATCCTCGCTTTAAGTTGTTCGGCACTTGAAAAAATTTAGATTTGGCATGGTTAATGCCTTATGAGCCTTGTAATAGTGCCTAGTAACCCTATACGCACCTATACTCAAGGCAAACAAAATATCATTAGAAAGGCTGAACAAGATTGAAAAACTCGAAAATAGCGACCCAGCGACTACCGGATAAATCATGGCCCGAAACCATGACGGAGGCATCACCGGGTGTAACGGCTTCTTCGCTCTCTCTCGGAGGAGTAGATTCCGCGCCCATAGATTCATCTCCTGACTCGACGAGGTCCGTCGTGATGCTTGCGACGCCCGCCGATACCAAGAAGCCACAGGGAGAAAGGGAAGCGGTCTGGACAGTCCTAGATTCCCGAGAAAGAGTAGAAACTTCGGGCACTGTAACCACCAGGGTTTCACCTGTCATCCCTTCCCCAAGACTTGGCCCTGCAGAAAATGCATATGTCAAAATTCGAAGATCAGGTTCTAGTGAAAGAATGGGTGTTACGTTGCCTTAGAGCAGCTTTTCAGTTTCTTCCCGAGCTGCGTTTGCAACCTTTCTACGGGCGGTAGACAAGGCAAAGGGAACATCCGCTGAACGAGTATCAGCAAGCGGAATGCTTCTTGAGCCTGTACCTACGGCTAAACCGGCATCGCGTTCCCTCGCCGCATGCTTCCTACGCTTCCTTTCGGTCTGAGCAGTGAGAAATGATCTCCTCAAGATCTCTGACAAGGAGACGTTGTCGTCCGAACCAAGCTCTGCCTACGAAGCCGTTACGGCATCCATCATCGGCTGCTTCAGCAAAGCCTCCTGCGGTGACGTTGGAAGAGCTGGGGCCACAGTAGCTGGCTCTGGAAGTTTTGCCGCATCGCTACTCGGGATCGACACTGCACTTGGAATAACCTGAGTCAAGGTAGTCCCTGCAATAAAGTAAAGGAGAGGGTCAGAGCATGAATAAAAAGAATAAGGGTGTAATGAAGCGACTCATACCAAGACCCAAAGAAGCGCGGAGCCTCTCTTCCTCCTCGAACGTCCCGAGGGAAGCCGCGAGAGCCTCTTCGGCAGAAATACCTATTGAAGAAGAAAGCGTCAATACAAACATAACAAAGAGAAAAGAGATAGCTGCGGAAGAACATAACTGAAAGTGTACCTAATTTCGCGAAAGTAATCAGCGCCGCTTCCTCGCGAGCCAGTTGCTCGGAAGCCACAAGGGCAGTCTGGAGATCAGTATCATTCGCAGGCGCGATGAATAAACAATCATTGGTCCCGTACTCGCACAAACCCTCGCTATAGGGAGCATATGGCTACTAGCCAAATATGACATCGGCAGATAATAGCGACTTCTTCTTTTTCTGCGAGCGGACGCCGGCGGCCGATGACAAGAGCTTGCGCTTGACGGGCATTTTCGGGCGACGGGTCCTAATTTCTGCACCAACGCCGGATTCTGGGGATGCTACAGATACCGTTTCTACAGGAACACGGGGTGGAGGCTTCCCAGGGAAGGCGCGCGGGACCATAACCGCAGCAACTTCTCTTAAGGAGGGACGAACGGCGGTCCGTCGCTTCAAAGGAAATGCCGGATTACCAGCTGGGACAGCATCCTTATGATCAAGTAATAGCCGCCTCTCTTCCCTGATAACAGCACATGTTGCATGCTGATACCACGCCATGTAAGCATTCGAAGCTTTCGGCACGTAGCTTGGCTCGCTGATGAGAAAGTTAGACCCCGTATTTAGCCGCATAAAGTGGTGCAGCGCGCTGCAGATACCCTCTTCCGTAGCAACCGGCTCGGCTAAGAAAGCCTCGAGTGGGACACCCTGATCGTAACCCGACTGTTGAGCGAAACGGTGCGGGTTATACCTCATGAACAATGTCGAGGCGCCTTGCCTGAATACTAGAAAGCCTGGCCTAATCGAATATAAGTGCAGGATCTCCCGAGCCTTCAACGTAGGAGCCCCGTCTTTGAAAGTATCACGCAGCGGTTGCACTGCCTTGGTAGATTCCTTACCGATAATTAAGACTCTATCGACAAATGTCATGCTATCCCCGACCATACGTGGACGAAGGACCAGACGTCGAGGCTCTCGCTGCGACGGATCTAATGCGGAAGCGTCAACTAGAAACATGACCCGGGGAAAGTTATAGCTGTCGTATAAGTGGGGCTGTTTGTGGACTCCGAAAGCACCAAGCACGTGCATCTCGACCAGGATGTGAAGTAGTGCAACGGGAGATGTACGGGCTTTATCCCCGGCTGAGCAGTGTCTGCCGATAAGCTCAGGCCATGGTATAGATGAGCCAGCTCCACTATCCCAACGGCCACACGAGTCCCTGCAACCATGTGGTGGGTGGGATAAAAGACAGACGGCCTCATGTAGCGAGGGTACATCGGAAGCATAAACCAGCTCAACCACAGGCCGATAAACCCCAAGAAGAACGTCTCTTCATCGACATCTGAAGCAGCAAGCTTTAAGAAAAGAACAACCGGGGTGTCCGGAATGAAAAAGCTTCTTAAATCTGCTTCCGTCGTCGGCTGGTTATCCAAACCGAAACCAAACGGGTCGTCAAGATTGGTGAATTTCGCGGCTTGTTTTGATAGGACTTCTGGGTTAAGAAAGCGAGCGATTACGTCTGTGAAGCTGACTCCATGCCCCCAGACTCTAGAAATAGACTCTCGTAAATGTTCAACACCTTACTTAGGCTCGGGAATTGATGTTGAACGGTATTCTCCGGGGTAAGGCCCATCACCACTGATTTGGTGGCGAAGATGTACTCGTCAGGGAGAATTATCTCCTCGTAATGTTCCCCTCTGACATGTAAGCCCGAAAGTTCCGCGAACTCCTCTAAGGAAATCGAAAGTTCCCGGTCCGATAGAAGAAAAGTGTGAGTCGGGATGTTCCATTGCTCCAGGAAAGCCTTTACCCACTATACATGAAGCACGGGATACTGGAAAAGAGACGCATAAATTGCGGGGTACAATCCGAGCTTCAACAACAGCGACTTCTTGGCCCACAGGATGTATCGAGCCCACTGCAGGTATCCGGCTAAATGGCGAAGAGCCAAACCAATCATATATACTTGTCCCCAAAGGCGCGACTCGCCTTGACATATGCGTCGCCCCAAGATATCCAAAGCCATCGGCGGCTGTACGGGTATTGAATCCATAGAAGGCTGAAGGCGACCCTCCGATGTCCAGTTAACCTCCTCTACAGCGTAATTCACTTGAGGCGAGTCGACGTAATGCATTGCTGAAATTGGCTCTGAGGGCGCCGCACAAGAAAAACTACGCCGACCCTGAATGATCTGATTATACCACGACCCCCATAAGTGAAGAGACTTCTGCTCTGGGTCGTGATCTTTGATAAGCGCAAAAACTTCCCGATCTACGAGCGCGTCGGTGAAGGCGCTCTCTGAACGAAAAAAGGGAAGGAAGAGTCAAAAGCCATTATACCTGCACGAAAAGAAGCGAGGGTTAGTTGTCAACGCTATGATCCGAATTTTGACTCTGGGTACTTTAAAATTGTACTATACTGCAATGCAGGGAAAAGGGGCCAAGGGGGACCTACAAAATCACAATGACGTCCCATCATTGATGGGGCAGTCACTCATTAAGAGTGAAATCCTAAGAGGATTCTCATTTAATGGGAAATCTCATTGGGCCAAGCAGTTAAACTCCCTCAAGAGCTGTGCTCTGCAAACAGATGTCACATCTGTTTACTTTAATTAAGAAGGGAATAAAATTCCCCAATTTTTTTTTCTAAACAGCTATGCTCTGAAAAAACAATGGTATAATCTACCAGAACCCTTAAAAGCAAAGCTTTTTACAAAGTAAAATCCCAAGATCTTTAAGATCTGCAAAACAAACTCTAAGAGTTCTTCATGGAAGATGAACAGTGTTCTAATTAATGGGTTAAATAATCCTAAAAATACATATTAAAGATCTGTGATCTAAGAAGAGCAAAGCTCGGTTTAATGGGTTCGATTATGATCCTTACCAAAAATTTTGGGCACAGTTATAACTCTAAGAAAAGATTTCTGTGGGCAGAGATCTAAGCTCTGAAAGGAGAATTAAATTCTCAGGAGAAGAAAGAACAAAAGAAGATGAACAACAGTCATCTAAAGGGCCAAAGGCCCTACTTATAGGCATGGAAGGACGATCCAACTTCCAAGAAGATCCAACGGTGGAAAGGCTGCCACCGCTACACTCATGTGTAAGCCACGTGAGCGCAAAGGTGGGGGGGCATTTGTTTACCCCCAATAAAAGAGCAAAGCTCTGTTCAAAATTTGAAAGAGGCAGTGCCTCACGTGCCTTGCATGAGGGCGCCAGCGCCAAGAGTTAAAAACTCTGAGGCAGCGCCTCACGTGCCTTGCACGAGGTCGCCAGCGCCAAGAGTTGAAAAAACTCTGAGGTAGCGCCTCATGTGCCTTGCACGAGGGCGCCAGCACCAAGAGTTAAAAACTTTGAGGCGGCGCCTTACGTGCCTTGCACGAGGACGCCAGCGCCAAGAGTTAAGAACTCTGAGGCGGCGCCTCACGTACCCCGCACGAGGGCGCTAGCGCCAGAACTAAAAGTTCTTTGCCGTTGGATCAAAGATCCAACGGAGATGATAAATCATCAAAATACAAAATTAAATTCTGTTGAGGAAATATTCCTCAAATTTTTCTAAACGAGAAATATTACTTTCTGTAAAACAGAACACCGTTAGATTAAAAATCCAATTGTGATTAAAAATCACCAAGCTACATAACAAGCTCTGTATGGAAAAATATTTCCCAATCTTGTTAAAAACAAGAAATATCTTCTGTAAAACAGAAGTCCTTGGATCAAAGATCCAACGGTGGATAAAATCCCCAAATCAATTAAGGATCTCTCAATGAGAGATTTCTTTAACTAAATCAACAAATCGGCCTCTACTATATAAAGGACCCAAGCCTTCAAGTCTTGCAGAAAGGAACCCCCCCATAAACTTCAAGTTCAAAAAGAAGAGCAAGCAAAAAAAAAAGCTTTAAGAGAGAAAAAGGAAGAAGAACTTTCTTCAAGGTAAATAAAGATAATAGAGATCATAATATCTCATCTGCATATCTAAGGGTTTAACCCTCATAAAGAACATAGTTCTTTCCCCTGGATCCGAGATCCATGAGACAAGTCTCCTACAAATGAGAATTTAATTCTCGTGGGGATGAATTTGTTCTTGGGGATCGAAGATCCAGGGAAGAACAGAAAATTGAACATCTTCAGAAAAATTCACAAAGAAAGAAACAGGGCCAAGCGCCTCACGTGCCCCTCACGTGGGCGCTGCTCAGATAAATAGTGCTTAGCACACAATAGTTGGTGCTCAGCGCCAAGCGCCTCATGTGCCCCTCACGTGGGCGCTGCTCGAATAAAGAGTGCTTAGCACTCTTTGGTTGGCGCTCAGCGCCAAGCGCCTCACGTGCCCATCACGTGGGCGCTGCTTGACATAAAGTGCTCTGAACTCATCAAACAGCGCCTAGTGCCTAGCGCCAAGCGCCTAACGTGCTCCATACGTGGGCGCCATAAAGAGTGTTTAACACTCCATAAAAAAATACAAAAAGGGGGGGGGGTTAAAGTAAAGGGTGAGCGTCAGAACCCATATCAATACCCAGCACTGTTTGCACAGAAAAGGGTCTGAGCCCAAATAAGTATTTAACACTTTATTCAAAGATTAAATGGGCTGAGTCCAAGTTGATCAAATCCTCAACTCAGATCAACCGAGCCCATGTGCTCATCATGTTCTAAATTAGTCTTAGTCCCAAACACAACTACAGATCTCCTAACTGACATTGGTTTAAAGGTACATCTCCTCACACCTCTGATACATGTCGTTGTAGTTCTTCAGCGTCTTTAGAGAGGTGGCGGGTCCCGACAACCAACAACTCTTTGGACCGCAACATTCTTAAACTAGCTATGGACCGCAATGTCCTTAAACTAAGACAATATAGAGTCCAAATGCTTTTCTGTTGGGTCTGAATGATCCCAAAAGTCCCGTTGAGTAGATCTTAGTCTAAAATTAGACTAACGTATACTCAACAAATATTTAAGATGATCTTAATCCCAAACGAGATTAACGATCCTTAAATCAAACCAAACCCAAATCTAAGAAAATACGGATTTGGACTAATCCACATTCTATGGACGACAACACAAATTAATCTCCGTATACAATCTACGGGCAACCAAAAATAAAATAAATACACACGACACGAAGTGAACTTCTGGAGCCGGAGAAAGTGGTTATCGCTACGCGGTAACGTAATTAACTGCAGGGGCTTGCGCCTGCAGGGAAGAGCGTCCCCACAATCAAAAACCCCTCGCAAACGAGGGGGAATCTGACGAAGTCTGCTACAATGGCCACATCCGTCCAAACCTCCGATACATGATGCCATAAATCAACTTGGCATCTTCGGAGAGATAGACAGATAAATCCAAATAGCATCTACCCCTAAATTCACGCAAGACGATCCATCCCAGACCTGTCTCCATTTTCGGAGGTAAACATACGCCATCCACCCGACTTCCCCCGTGATATAAATCTACTCACCTCCTAAACTCCTTGTTTAGCCATAGTCGATGTGCTACGTCGTCTCGGAATTCGACACAAAGGTACCTGCAATCAAACACATCGAAGTGCAATTAAAACCAAGTCAGGAAAACCGATATGACACATAAAGTGCTCATAGGTTAGAACATATAGCTTACGCATGCAAGAACAACCAAATAACTCTCGTCGTTGATGTACAAACGTCCAACGACTAAATACAATATCAAATACCAAAACCCAAGTTTACAAATCGGAAAACGAAATTCAGCAACAGATGAAATCACTCCTGGATTTCACCCTAGGACAAACTAGTGAATTTTGCATATAGGGTTGCTCTAGATATCACATAACAAGTCCACTCACCAAAAATCACCACAATCCCTCTCAATGTGGCTGCAATTTGCGGCAACGAGGATTAAATCTGCGGCCCAAACTGAAGGGGAGGGGCTCAGGTTTCTACGGTAGGTTCTAGGTTGCCTGCTCGTCTCTCAGTAATGGCAACTTAATTTATAGGTCTATCGGGTCATCCCAGATTCCAATATACCCTCACAAACCGTCAAATAATCGATGTCGGGAAATTCTAACTTCGGGTTTTGGGTTCTAGTATCTGGTCTTGGCCAGTAAAAACAACACTAAGGTCTTACAAACAATCACTACACCACAATTTACCATTTACAAGTCCATACATCCACTAAACTTCATCTTAGAAAATTCCAAGATCGCTAAACATCACCAAAGAAACTCTAACCTAACTACAAGGTAAAGAAACAAATAGACAAGATGAAAATGAAAGTTATACCTCATGGATGCAACTCAAGAAAAACCCTAGATGCCTAAAGTCTCCAAAATCCAAACTTGAAAGGTCCATAGGGTTTAGGATGAGGTGGGGGTCATTTTTAATGAAGGTGGCATGGGGTTTTGGTGAAGATTTGGGGTGGTTGCCATATGGTAGAGGAGTTGGAGGAGGAGGAGAAGGAGTTGATGAAGATGAAGAATGAAGAAAGTGGGAAAAGAAATGAAGAAGTCAAGGATGTGCTGTTCTCCGCCGAAACACAGAAACAGGACCGCATAGGTCCGTCTTGCCTGAATTTGGGGGCAGATGCTATTTGGTTTTATCCGTCTACCTCTCCGAAGATGCCATGTTGATTTATGGCACCGTGTATCGGAGGTTTAGACGGATGCGGCCGATGTAGCAGACTTCGTCAGATTCCCCCTCTTTTGAGGGGTTTTTGATTGTGGGGATACTCTTCCCAGCAAGCGCAAGCCCCTGCAGTTAATTACGCTACCGCATCACGATAACAACTTTCTCCTTCTCCAGATGGTCACTTCGTGTCGTGGGTGTTTGTTTTGTTTTTGGTTGCCCGTAGATAGTATACGGAGACTGATTTATATTGTCGCCCGTAGGACGTGGATTAGTCCAAATCCGTATTTTCTTAGATTTGGGTTTGGAGTTGGGTTTAAGGATGCGTTAGTCTCATTTGAGACTAAGATCAATTTAAACGTTTGTTAAGGATACGTTAGTCTAATTTTAGACTAAGATCAACTTAACAGGATCATTTAGATCCAACAAAAGAGCATTTGGGCTCTATTGTTTAGTTTAGGGACATTGTGGTCAATTACCAGTTTAAGGACATGGTGGTCCAATGTTAGTTTAAGGATATCTCGGTCCAGTTTAAAGACATCATAGTCTATAAAGGTTAAGGTCATCATAGTCCATGAGTTTAAAGACCTCACAGTCCAAGTTAAGGACATCATAGTCCATGGGCTTAAGGACCCCACAGTTCGGGTTAAGGACATCATAGTCCATGGGCTTAAGGACCCCACAGTTCGGGTTAAGGACATCATAGTCCATGAGTTTAAGGACCCCATAGTCAATGGAATGATTGGTTATCGGGACCCGTCACCTCTCTGAAGACGTTGAAGGATTACAACAACAAATATCAAAGGAGTGAAGAGATGTACCCTTGAACCAATGCTGATTAGGAAATCTGTAGTCCAATTTGGGACTAAGATCAATTAATTGGATTATGAGCACATGGGCCCAGTTGAAACTGAATTGATGACTTATGGCCAACTTGGGCTAAGTCTAATTAGGTTTGAAATGTTGGCCCTTTATTGAACTGTTGAACATTTGTCTGAGTTCAGCCCTCCCATTATTTATCAATGCTAAACAGGGGTTTGGGGGCTCTGACAACATTTTGTCTTTGGCTGAGCACTAACCATTAATTATAGCTCTGGATTTTAATATTCATTTGAAAAGGAAATTTGCCTCTGGAAAACTTAGCCAATTTGGGCTAAGATTGGTTTTAAAATAGTGTTAAACACTAGAGGATATTTGGCGATCACGTGTTCCCACGTGATGCGCTGAAAAATAGTGTTAAACACTAGGGATGAAGCACTTAAAACAGTGTTAAACACTAAAAGTGAGGTGGTCATGTGGGGTCACGTGAGGCACCTGAGAATAGGGCCAGACTTGCTTTATTTGTTCTCAGAATATTCACAGAAGTGTTAAACACTTTTAGTTCTTTGAAATCATCACGTGTGGACACGTGACAATGCCTCTGCGTTGGGCATCCATTCCTCTGTCTTCCCCTATTTTACTCTTTTGAAAAGGGTGTTTGTCAGGGGTCAGGTGGGGATACGTGAGGCACCCTAGATCAGCACTGCCTTTGGATTTATTCCCTTTAATTTTAAGGGTCACGTGGAAGCACTTGAGGCAGTGCCTCTGTGCTAATCCCTTCTTATTTTGAGGAGTCCATAAAAGGGTCACGTGGGGGCACGTGAGCATGCCTCATTCGTTCTTTTCTGATCATTAAAGGAAGGGTCACGTGTTGCCACGTGACCACGTTTACATGCATGGATAATTTAAGTCCTTTGTTTGAGAATTAAATTCTTTGGTAGGGTTAAATTCTAATTCTGTTTTGAGGAATTAAATTCCTATGTATATGGAAGAATTAAATTCTTATGTAGGGTTAAACCCTAGTTTTATTGGGAGGAATTGAATTCCTATGAATTTGGGAGAATTAAATTCTCATATAGGGTTAAACCCTAGTTTTATTTGGAGGAATTAAATTCCTATGAATTTGGGGGAATTAAATTCCTTAAACTCAATTCTCCCTCTAAGTTTTGGATCTGCATGGCAGAATCTCCCCGATGAGAATTAAATTCTCAACTTCTGGGGAGATCTGCTTCTGCAGATCTTCAACCAAAGGAAGAACTAAGTTCTTATTCAGAAGAGTTAAACTCTTAAATTGAGAATTAAATTCTCTTTGTTTTATGGAACTTAGATCTCTTTCCCCTTTCTCACCTAGGTTTTTTTTTTCTTCTGAAGAAATCTTCTTTTCTCTCTATTGTTGTATCTCTCTAAAAAAATTCCCATGATCCTTCTCTTCTTGGCTCTTATTTATAGGAGAAAGAAAAGAATCAGTTTGTTTAGTCAATCTTTCATTGAAAGATTTTGGTTGTTTTTGTAACCAACATGATCTTTTAGATCATCCAGTGAATTTTATTCACCATTGGATTTTTAATCCAAAAGATATTCTGTTTGTTATTCTTGGTGAATTTCAGGAAAATCTTTCCTTATATAGAATCTTTCTATAAATTGGTGATTTTTAATCACCATTGGATTTTTAATTCAACGGTGCTCCCCTTTACAGAGCACAATCTTTTTTTGTTTGGAAAGATTTAGAGAGATATTTTCCAGTTAAGGTTCTCAATTCCTTCTTAATTAGAATTTAATTCTATTAGTTCAGAAGGCTTAAAATCTTATCACGTGTTGGCACGTGATCCCATTGTTTGATCATTCAAATAGAATTTAATTCTATTAATTAAAGAGTTTAGGAACCCATCACGTGTTGGCACGTGACCCCCTTGATTAACATTTTAACCAGAATTTAATTCTGCTGTTTTAAAGAACTAAGGAATCATCACGTGTCAGCACGTGACCCTTGGTCACGTGTGAGCACGTGATGCCCCATTGGAGTTTTTCCTTATTGTTTTACTATATCTTTTAATTCCTTCGGTGGGTTTTTAAAGGCCCATCACGTGTGGGCACGTGACTCCTGTTGATTAGAATTCAATTCTCTTATAATAGAGTCCCCAGGAAACCATCACGTGTCAGCACGTGACCCTTAGTCACGTGTGAACACGTAATGCCCCATTGGGGTTTTTTTCCTGATATTTTTATGAGGGAACAAATGCCCCCACAGTGTTGTTCTCACGTGTTTGCACGTGAGTGCAACGCTGTCATCTTTGTGGCCGTTGGATCTACCTAGGGAAGGGGGTAGATGAACCGTTTCCCATCACATCCTATAAATGCAGGGGTCCCTTCAAAAGCGCCTCCATTTTTTTCATCTTCTTCCTTGCTCATTTTCCTCTGAGAATTTAATTCTCTTTCCCAGAACTCAGTTCTCTATTTCAAAAATTTTCAGAGTTTAACTCTGTCAACAAAAGATTTTCTTTTTCAGGTAAGGAACTTGAACGGCTGAACAACTTCTTGGATTTTAAAATCCACACCAAGGGTTTTTCCCTTTAACAAGATCCCTTCTTTCCAAGTTTCTTTAAGATAATGTCCAACCTTTAAATAATAAACTCCTTTTTGCTAAGGTTTCTTTGATCTTAGGGATCGATGATGATACTTGTCATCTCTCTGGAATTTAATTCCATTCCAAAGAGCTTTAGCTCTGACAAATATTTTCTGGGAATTTAATTACTCTATTCAAAAGGAATTTAATTCCTTTAAAGAACTCAGTTCTGCACAGGGATCTTCATGATTTGCATAGAGTTCTTGCAGTGGGTTTTCTCCTTGGGGAATGTACAGAGTTGTTTGCAATCCATTGTTCATTTATTGAGAATTTTCCTTTTATTCCCATAATGATTACCCTGCCTCATCATTAGTGAGCCGCCATTTTGATTTTGTGGGGCTCCTGTGCTTTGTAACCAATGGTCCCATAAAATAAGTTGTTTATCGTTTTCTTCCACTGTCCTTATATATATATATATATATACACGTGTGGGCTTCATTAACAGTTTCCTTTCATCTGTTTCAGGAACAATGGCTTCTCTTCCGTACTTCCCTTTCACCCGCTCGGAGGCTGCCTTTCCTCAGTCACCGTCTGATGAAGAGGCAATGGCGATGATTAGAGCTCATAACCCTAATTGCACCAATTTGCTTTTACGGGGGACCTGGTACGATCATATCATCCGTGGTCTCCGCGACTTTCTTTGCGAGATACCAACAGAGCCTACCTACCAATATTTGCCGATGGAGCATCCACGGACCGCCTTTGCCATGGAGATGCTGAACTGGACCCTTACGGGACGGCTCGGGCCGTCAACAACTGGAATTCCAAACCATCCTGTGCCAGCTATAGACATCTCAGGGCGTCGTATCTGCCAAGGTGAAGCCCAGCCCTAGGGACATGTTTACAAAATAGGGCTTACTCCTCGACAACCCACGGGTTACCTTCTCTGGGCTCGTTATGTCCTACCCGCCCATCGTGCCCGACTGCAGAGGGTCGGGCTTTATCAGGCGGTGTACGCGTCTCTCTTCCACTATCATTCCCCCCATGTCTGGTGGGTTAAGACTTTCTTAAATCAATGGAATCTTCCCACCAACATCTTCTTGCTAGGGGACCGCGAAGTTTCAATTTCCCTGGAAGAGTTTCATGAGATCTCGGGGCTGCCGATCAGGGGGGACGCTCTATGATGAACTGCAACTTCCTGATGAGTATGTTTTCGAAACTGAGCCTGCTATGCTTGACGGCCTGTCAACTGAAAATGTCGTCCTCCACAAGCACCCAAGTCTAATCAAGACTCTAGGCATTTTTGAGAAGCTATTCACAGAGTCAGAGGAGCAGGGCGTCACCTTCGAAAGCTTTATCGCCTGCTTTCTTCGCGGAGACGTTCTATCAAAGACGGCTCCAAAGTTTGCGAGTATCAACGACCTCTTTGGGTTCGGTTTAAACAAGCTACTGGCTAAAGAAGAGGATTTGCCGCAGTTCTACATTCCAATCCTGTCGGCTGTACCTTTTGAGTCGATCGCAGCTCTTGACATAGATGAGAGACTTTCTTCATAGGTTTTATCAGCGTCTAGCTTAGTTGGTTCGTTATTCCAACGCACCGTCGGTTCATGAAAGCTTCAGTCATTTACCCTGCTCATCGCATCGTCGGAGGGACGCGACTAGCCTTGGGTATTGCGGGATTAGCGCATTTGTATCATGGACTAAGCGCTGCAGCCAATACCTCAACCCCAGGCGTGAATGTAGTGAGTTTTTTTCTTCATTACTTTATGTCATGGATTGAGATGCACGTGCTAGGGGCATTTGCTGCTCATCAGAGACCCAGCTTTTATGATGCCTACACTTTTCCATGGCTCATGAGGTTGGTGGACGCTTCGGCTCCTGATCCGACTCGGTCCGGAGCCATTCGTGTGCTGCTCGATCCTTATGCCAATGCGGGCGGGATGGTTTTTAACTATCGAGTCCTCACTGCTCCTTCAGGACTGATTCAACAGCTTTGTGACTCGTCGAAAAAGGGAGAACCTTCCCTGAAGCCCAAGGAAGCCATGCTCTTATATTCGATCAGACCGAGTTATTTGGTATTTCGTCAAAATGGTGCGGCCATTTTATGCGGTACAACCCACACCGCTTTGCTCGGCAACTGGGATACGACCAGGGTGTCCCCTTTGAGGCGTTTACAGTGGAGCCCAACCCGTCGTCGGAAGTTGTTCACAATGCCGCTCATCACTTCATGCGAATGAACTCCGGCTCACGCTTCATAATTCCTGAGGCAGACTACATTCCTTGATGTGTGGGGGCTTTCACGGGCTGGTACCTCCACCGAGTCAGTCCTATTATTGTTGAGGAGAGGAGGATGCTCCTTGGATATAGAGTTCCCACTCCGATCCAGGCTACGGGAGTCCCGCCGCGACCGCGGACAGTGGTTCGCCCTCCCTGAGAGATGCTGGTGTTGTGCTTATTCCTGAGACGGCGGAAGTGGATTTAACTCCCACAGCTGGTATGCCGCTGCGTACTAGAGCTCAAGCAATGGCCAATAAGGCGTCGGTAGCCGTATCATCAGCTGTGGCATCAGCAATGGCGATGTTGTCACTGGTAGCACAGCCGAGTGAGGATATCGAAGGCGAAGTGGGTCAACGCCGCGCCAAGGCACCAAGGGGAAGGAAGCGGTCGTCTTCTAGTGTTAGTTCTGGGTCCAAGAGACGAAGGAAGACGGCCACCAATCTGCTCGACCTTTTAGTGGAATTCGAGCCTATTCTTCAGAATGAGCCAGTAGCTATGCAAGAGCCGGATGGTGGTCTTCTTTTTCCTGGTTCATCTGCCGAGGAATCCGCGCAATTGGCTGAGGCTATAAGACGCTCTAAGGATGAAGCTGAGAATGTAAGGGTCCCGAAAAGGCCTTATCCTGCCGTCATCTTCTACGAAGATCCTCCATCGATAAGGCGAATATTTATAGGTCCTCTAGAGGAGGGAGGCGAGAGAGCCCTTAAGCAGCCCATCTCGGCCGACGCTGAAGACGCGCTGTCATTGTGGACTGTCGGCCACGAGTCTACCCTTGAACCCCGGCGAGCATACTTCCTCAGGAAGGAACGTCGGCTTGAAAAAGCCATATTAGAAGCTCCTTTGCGCATTAGTACATTTATATTTCCCCTTTTTTGTACTGCTTTATATGTATACATCCTTATCCTCGTGAAAACTTTGCAGGGACTTCGGCAATGGCAGAGGATCTGAGTTCGAGTCGCGCCTTGACTATGGACGCTGCAAATATCCCCGATGAGACACTAATAAGTGTGGAGGGGGTCGACACAACTGTTGTTCCTGCCACAGAGCTCCCCTCGGTGACTCCAGTTCCCCAGGCGCTTGCTCCTCCAGAAGAGGCATCTTCATTGGCTGTGGATTCCATGGATCTTTCTGGGGATGGCCCGGAGACTGTGGGACAGGTGGTCGAGGTCACCGTCCTTTCATTGGAGCCTGCAGCAATGGCCACTGCTCCCCAATCGGAAGTTATTATACTGGCCCATGTCCCCGATGAGGTTCCTGGAGGCATGGAGGAGGCCGCCGAAGCTTCTATCCCTCCAGCACAGAGTGGGAGGAGCATTGAAGGTAGCCTTCTATATTTTATATTAATAATCTCTCCATTATCTGAACCTTTCTGTCTTTTTTTAGAATTGAGCGGGTTGGTGGCGTCTATCGCTGATCTGTCTCCCAGGAAATCTTTTCAACGTCTGCTAGAGATGGCCGCTTCGTAGGCAATATCTCAACGCATAGTCCTATCTTCCGGTCAAGGTTAGTGTTGTTCGCCTTCTTCGCGGCATTATCATTATTCCATATAACGATACTGATGTCTTCTCCAGTTCTGGAGGCCGATGACGAAGTTGAGATTCTTGACGGGCCTGGGGAGTCTTCAGACCCTTCTTGCATGACTATGGGTAAGTAAAGTTTCAACGTTGTTCCATCTGCTCTTCGCTTATAAGTCTCGCTGATTGTTTATAAATCTTAACAGCTTTGCCAGTTCTTACCACGCTGGAATCTCGCATCGTCATGCCACCCGGTCCCTATGCTCTACGTGCTTCGGAACGGATGGCAAAGCTAAGCCTTCACTCCCTGTCAGCCCTGATTGAAGACCTTCGTGTTAGCAGTCAGATCACGGCCGAAGCGTTTGCCGCTGAAGCCAACGGTTCTCTTCCCTTTCTTGCTACTTACCATAGTGAAACATTGGTGCAAGTATGGGTCGAGTTCTGTCGGCAGGTGAAGGCTTTCTTGCATATTCTTGAATGTACACGCCTTCCTTCAGAGGATGTGGCCACGAAGGTGAGCTTACGGGGGCTGATTGAGCGATGCGCTGTGAACATGCTATCATGCGAGAAGAGGCTCAGCCAAAAGTTTTCATAGAGGGAGCTGGCTTCCAAATTGCTGAGGGAACTTCAAGCCAATCTTACGGCCAAGACCACTAGGGCATATGAACTTTGGCGGGTGCTTTAAGAGGCTATCAAGGAGGTGTTAGCCATTGATAAGGCCGTCATTTTCACTCGCGAAATGGTCGAAGCTCATAAGGTTACCGAAAAAGTGCTTGAAAGTCGGCTTGCCTTATACCAGGCTCAACAGGCTCAAGCGGAGGCCCGTCTCTTAATGATAATGAATCATGAGGCTGAGGCCCAGCGGAAAAAGGATGAATTGGAAAATCTATTGAATCGTCTGCCGGCTTGAAGAATTGTATATTTTTCTTTTCATTCTTCTTTCGTACATACTCCTGAATGAGAGTATTTTTTGATTCTTTCATAGATTGTACTTTGTATCCATTTTGATTCATGAATAAAAGACATATTTTGTTTCATGATGGTGTATCCCTTTTAGTAAATGCATCTTGTGGATAATCTATTTCGATTTCCTTGCACGACAGCGATGGATTAGGAGTCAGGGTTAGGATCTGCTTCCTAAGACTTTTCAACTTTATGAGCCGTGAGGGTCTCATAAAGAATTTTCTCCCTACCGGTCGAGGGGATCCCGTAGGTGTAATTTCTCCTTCAGAATCGTGAGGATTCCTAAGTGCATTTTCTCTTGAGAGTCGTAAGGATCTCACAAGAGAGTTTTTCTTGCTTACAAGTCGAGAGGACCTGTAAGTGATTATTTCTTTTCTTGTCTGAGAGGGTGGCCTGCAAAAAATCTATCTTGACCTCCCTGCGAAGCAACGATGGCTTGGGAGGCAGGGTTAGGATTTGCCTCCTAAGACTTTTCAACTTTATGAGCCGTGAGGGTCTCATAAAGAATTTTCTCCCTACAGGTCGAGAGGATCCCGTAGGCGTAATTTCTCCTTAAGAATCGTGAGGATTCCTAAGTGCGTTTTCTCTTGAGAGTCGTAAGGATCTCGCAAAAGATTTTTCTCCCTTACGAGTCGTGAGGACCCGTAAGTGATGGATGATGTTGATATTATCTGCATTTTATGGAGTCAGGAGTTACTCTGACCATTTCCCACAGGGTCAAGATTGACTTTAACCGTGTTCTATAGGACCAGGATTTGCCCTGGATGCTTCCCACGGGGTCAGGATCGACATAGCCGTGTTCCACAAGGACCAGGATCCGCTCTGGACGCTTCTCACGGGGTCAGGATTGGCATAATCCGTGTTCCACGAAACCAGGATTTGCTCTGGATGCTTCCCATGGGGTCAGGATTGACATAGCCGTGTTCCGCAAGGACCAGGATCCGCTCTGGACGCTTCCCACGGGGTCAGGATTAACATAAGCCGTGTTCCACAAAACCAGGATTTGCTCTGGATGCTTCCCACGGGGTCAGGATTGACATAGCTGTGTTTTGAAAGGACCAGGATCCGCTCTGGACGCTTCCCACGGGGTCAGGATTGATATAAGCCGTGTTCCACGAAACCAGGATTTGCTCTGGATGCTTCCCATAGGGTCAGGATTGACATAGCCATGTTTCGCAAGGACCAGGATCCGCTCTGGACGCTTCCCACGGGGTCAGGATTGACATAAGCCGTGTTTCACGAAACCGGGATTTGCTCTGGATGCTTCCCACGGGGTCAGGATTGGCATAGCCGTGTTCCGCAAGGACCAGGATCCGCTCTGGACGCTTCCCACGGGATCAGGATTGACATAATCCGTGTTTCACGAAACCAGGATTTGCTCTGGATGCTTCCCATGGGGTCAGGATTGACATAACCGTGTTCCACAAGGACCAGGATCCGCTCTGGACGCTTCTTACGGGGTCAAGATTGACATAAGCCGTGTTCCACGAAACCAGGATTTGCTCTGGATGCTTCCCACGGGGTCAGGATTGACATAGCCGTGTTCTGCAAGAACCAGGATCCGCTTTGGACGCTTTTCACGGGGGCAGGATTGACATAAGCCGTGTTCCTCGAAACCAGGATTTGCTCTGGATGCTTCCCACGGGGTCAGGATTGACATAGCCGTGTTCCGCAAGGACCAGGATCCGCTCTGGACGCTTCCCACGGGGTTACGATTGACATAAGCCGTGTTCCACGAAACCAGGATTTGCTCTGGATGCTTCCCGTGGGGTCAGGATTGACATAGCCGTGTCCTGCAAGGACCAGGATCCACTCTGGACACTTCTCATGGGGTCAGGATTGACATAGCCGTGTTCCACGAAACCAGGATTGGTTGACTCTCGGTTATCTGTGCATCGTCTAGTCATGGAACTAGGAACCCCGCCGCAACTCCGATTTGTTAATGTTGCATCTGTTGTAATAAGACAAATGTTGAGATGATCTTCAGGCTGTCTGTGAACCGTCGAGACTTGGCTTCTTTTTTCCGATGGAGCCTGGTGGGAAGGTATGGTTCCCTTCTTGTTTGTGCCCCTGGATTGTATACAGGGATCGATGTGATCTCACCTGTAGGGCAAAAGTTTCGCTTATATATTTTTTCTTTCCACGATGCTCTATCATTTTATCTTTTTATATCGCGAAAGTCGCGATTGCCCAATCATTTCGGCTTTTTTTCGCGGTGCATAATCATTTCGGCTATTTTGTATGCATACATTTTTACTTGCTGATTTTGTTGCAAGTTGCCCTATCATTTCGGCTATTTCATATACATTTGTGGCTCGCTGGCTTTTCGCTGCGAGTTTTGGGATTTGACAGCGATTTCGGCATCGACATCGCTACAACTAGGATATTGCCAGGAGCGAATCATCATTTGCCTTCGTCGCTGTCAAACAAAGGTGGCTTAATAGACAGGGTTAGGATCCTGTCGACTAAGGCTTTTAACTTTACGAGCCGTAAGGGTCTCATAAAGGTATTTCTCCTTACAAGTCGTGAGGATCTCGTAAGTGCGTTTTCTCCTTAAGAATCGTGAGGATTTCTAAGTGTATGGTCTCTTATAAGTTGTAAGGATCTTACAAGAGTCTTTCTCCATATAAGTTGAGAGGACTTACAAGGGTTGTTCACCGTGCAAACATATCCCTAGTCGCGGGTAGGACTTTGTTAGGGAAATGTTTATTCGCGCTCGTGGATTGTATACAAGGGTCAATATCGAAACGATTGTAAGGCCATACTAGAGGTTATGATGGGTTAAGAACAGGTTCAGATCCCTGTAGCTTAAGGCTTTTGAATCCTATGAGCCATGAGGGTCTCAAAGAGGAATTCTCCTTATGAGTCGTGAGGATCTCGTAAGTGTAATTTCTCCTTAGGAATCGTGGGGATCCCTAAGTGTGTTTCTCCCCTTGTGAGTCAGAAGGATCTCACGCAGGTGGTTTCACCTTACAGGGTCGAGAGGACCTTGCAAGTGTCTTTTAACGAGCTTGCTCCCTTTCGGGTTTTCACAAAACTCGCCGGTAGCCCTGCTGTTTTTACCCACGGAGCCCTTTCGGGTTTTCATTCGTGCCCATTTTCTTATGGACATACCGTTTTTTTTTGTCAGCCTTGGGATGCTGCGGTCCGTAGTAGTTTATCGACATCTCGGTCAATAGCCAGTTTTAGGACATAGTGGTCCATCGTAAGTTTAAGGATGTTTCGGTCCGTTTTTAGTTTTAGGACATTTCAGTCCGTTGTTGGTTTTAGGACATTTCGGTCCGTTGCCGGCTACTATTTATAGAGTTTGGGCTTAGAAAGATAGCGAGCGGTCATAGTCGTCGTCATCTATCGTTGACCTAGGCTGTGACTCGTTAGGCGTAGTATTTTTTCAGGAAGCGACCGTTTATTGGCCTGAAGGGTCTTTCACCATGCATATCCATGAGTAGATAGGCTCCACCCTGGTAAACTTTGTCTATGATATACGGGCCTTCATAGTTCGGCTCGAATTTCCCCTGCTTGGCACGATTTGGGATCATAGGTCTTTTGACCACCAGCACGAGTTCGCCTTGGCGGAATGTTCTCGGCCTAGTCAATCTCTCATATGAGCGCGTCATCATTGCTTTATAAGCCTCCAGATTTTGTTGCGCCATTAGCCGGGTTTCATCAAGGGCATCAAGTTCCTCAAGCCGAAGATGAGCATTTTCTTCGTCTGTTAGCTCGTAGTGAACGGCAACTCGTAGAGAGGGTAACTCTATCTCGAAGGGGAGTACCGCTTCTGTGCCGAATACCAATGCATACGGCGTTGTGTTCGTGGCTGTTTTGAACGTAGTTCGATACGCCCAGAGAGCTTCATACAGTCTCTCATGCCAGTCTTTCTTATTTCGAGACACCGTCTTTTTCATGATCTTCGTCAAGGTCTTGTTGAAAGCCTCAGCTAGACCGTTAGCTCGGGGATTATAGACCAAAGAGTACCTCCAGTCTATGTTATGATGTTGTGCGAAGCGGCTGATTTTGTGGCTTCTATAGGCTGGCCCGTTATCGGAGATAATCCGTCGCGGAGTGCCGAACCGGTAAATGACATGTGTCTTGAAGAAATCGAGGATATTCTCCGTCTTCACTTCTCTTAGTAGTACTGCTTCTGCCCACTTAGAGAAGTAATCGGTTGTCGCTAAAATGAATCGATGTCCTCTGGACGATGCTGGTTCAATGGGGCCGATTATGTCAGTTCCTCACATTTCGAATGGCCAGCTAGCCACCGTTGGATGTAGTGGATTTAGATGCTGATGGATAAAGTCCCCGTGAATCTGGCACGAGTGGCACTGCTTCGCGTATTCGAGGCAGTCCTGAATCATTGTGGGCCAATAATAGCCCATCCTTTTGATCTTCAGCTTCATCTTCGGCCCGGCTTGGTGAGAACCGCAGAGTCTGTCGTGAGTTTCTTGGACGACTCTCCTTGCCTCTTCAGGTCCTAGGCATCTTAACCACAGAGAATCAAATGATCTCTTATACAGAGTATCATTGACGAAGGCAAAAGATAGAGCTCGTTTCATGAGCTGATGTCTTGACGACACATCCTCAGGTGCTCGACGGGATTTGAAGTAATCTATAAAGACTTCCCTCCAATCCTTAGCCTTTTCCTGGTCTTTTATTTATAGGGTCGCTTGCTCGGTCGCTCTCTTTTCTTCAGAAGATTCCAAAGGTATTTCTGCCGGTGCGAGAACCCGACGGCTTTGCACAACGATCCTCACATCATCGAGGTTTTCGTCGGCCAGTTCTTTAGCGAGCTCGGCTAATGCATCCACTTTGCTATTTTCCACACACGGTATGCTTTCCAAGGTGTAGGAAGGAATTTGATTCAGCAGTTGCTGTACTCTCTCGCCGTACTTCACCAACTCTGGCTTGCACGTTTGATAGTCGTCGTGTACTTGACTAACGATCAGCTAGGAGTCTCCGTATACGAGGAGGTTCTCAATTCCCATGTCGACGGCGATTTCAAGACCTGCTATCAAAGCTTCATATTCAGCTTCATTATTCGTCCTCGGCTCTGTTAGGGAGAAAGCAAAGCGCATTATCCCTCCTTGTGGAGTCACGAAGATGAAGCCTACCCCTGATTTGATTATGGGGGTGCTTTGTTTGCGCTTCTTCATGGAAGATGCTCCATCGAAGTAGAGTTCCCACTGGGTATCATTCTTTCTTCTCTCCCTGTCGATCGTGTCAAACGCGTGTTCGTCTGGCAGTTCCCAGTTCAAGGGAGAGTTGGCAGGTATCGGATGCTCAGCGAGGAAGTCAGCAATGGCTTGACCTTTCACTGCCTTGAGGGGACGATAAGTTATCGAGAACTCCATCAAGAGCAGGGCCCATTTAACGAGCCATCCCGCTAATATAGCCTTTGACATCAAATATTTGAAAGGATCCACTTTTGATATGAGATGGACCTCATGTGCCAACGCGTAGTGTCTGAGCTTTGTTATCGTAAAGATCAACGCCAGACAGTGTTTTTCGATGGGGGAGTAATTGCTTTCTGCCCTCAGTAGAACTCAACTCAAGTAGTAGAGGGCTCTCTCTTTCCCTTGGTCATTTTCTTGTGTCCACAGCGCGCCTAAAGAATCTTCAAGGGCGGTTATATACAGAATGAGAGGCTTTCCCTTGACCGGAGCAGCTAGCACCGGAGGATTCTGTAGGTATTGCTTGATTTCGTCTAGTGCGCCTTGGCATTTGCGATCCCAGACGAACGGAGTTCCCTTCTTCATTAAGTGACTGTAGGGGCAGCACTTGCCGGAGAGATTGGCTATGAATCGCCGGATATACGCAAGCTTTCCTTGGAGAGACCACAGTTGCTTGAGAGTTTTGGCGGGGGCATTTCCATAATCGCCTTGATCTTCGACGGATCTATCTCGATGCCTCGGTGTCGGATGATGAATCCCAGGAATTTACCTGAGGAAACTCCGAATGCGCATTTGAGAGAGTTCATCTTCAAGTTGTATTTCCGAAGGCGCTGAAACACGATGTTTAGATGCTCTAAATGTTCCTCGTATGATTTGCTTTTAACTACGAGGTCATCGATATAGCATTCGACGATTTCATGTATGAGGTCATCGAAGATCTTCGTCATGGCCCTTTGATAGGTGGCACCGGCGTTCTTTAGACCGAAAGGTATCACCTTGTAGCAGAATATGCCCAAAGGGGTCCGGAAAGCGGTATGCTTCTGGTCCTCGGGGTGCATCTTTATCTGATTGTATCCTGATGAGCCGTCCATGAAGGAGAAAACTTCGTGAGTGGATGTATTATCTATCATCAGCTCAGTGACCGGTACTAGAAAGTCGTCCTTTGGGCAAGCTTTGTTGAGATCCCGAAAGTCCACACATATGCGCACCGTCCCATTTTTCTTCATCACCGGGACGATGTTGGCGATCCAATCAGGATATTGAACCTCTTAGATAAAACCGGAGTTAATTAGTTTCTTGACCTCGGCGTTGATGCTCATCTCAAGCTCGAGCCGCATTCTTCTCGGTGCTTATTTGATTGGTTTGACGCCTGGAGATATCGCCAATTTATGCACCGCAGTCTCTGGATCTAGTCCTGGCATCTCGGAATAGTTCAACGCGAAGCAATCTTTATACTGTATGAGGACACTTTTGAGCGCAGCCACCTTTTCTTCAAACAACAGTTCACTGACGAACGTCGGCCGTGGGTCGTCTGCCGTCCCCAAGTCAATTTTCTTGAGGTTATCTGCAGTAGTATGTATCCCATCTTCCAGCTCTTTTGGCGCCAGTGGAAACTCTAAGATTATCTCGTCATCGTCGTTTTCGAAGAACTAGGGGAGTTCATCCATATTCTCGGGTTCTTCTTCTGACAGCGTTATCACGTGACAGGCACGAGATCGCTTCCAAAACCGATGTTGGTCTGGTTCTACTCCCGCCGCATACGTGGCTTTCAGTTCATGCTTCTGTGGTGGGCTTACCCTCCAGCTGCTGGATAGAGCGAACTTGCCGAGTTGGTATTGGTCTTCGACCCAGTTCTTGAAGGTGAAGCAGTTTTCAAGAGGATTTCCTATTGCTCGGTGATAGGAACAATAGTCTGGGTGAGAGACCTCGTCTGCTTGCTCGGGGTGCTTAGACTCCGGGAGTGTCATCATCTGATGTTTCATGACAAGATCGAATATCTTCTTTGTCTTATCTTGGGGAAAAGAATATGCTCGACCCATCTTCTTTATAAGAGACGGATCTCGGCTGCTCGATTCTTGATCGCGTGGCTTTTTGGACGTGCTTGGCCGCTGTCGAACGTTTTTCCGTTCTTTGGTTTATTTTTGCCTCTACACCGGGTCTTTTGTATGACGGGCTGGTGACGAAGAGCAGTGTCATTCCCCGTGGCCTGCTAAAGGAGGCGCTGCTTCCTAACTTTCTTATAAATGGCCATTTCACGGCTATAGTCATCCCGGACCTTTTGACCAGCTTTCCTTATTAGCTTGTCCATCTTTTCTTCAAACGACGGACTCGGCATTTTCATGACGGGACCTCGTTTTGGTTCAGGGTTAGCGTCTTTTAACAGAACATCTCCTTCTTCGTCAAAGTCATGTATGACGTAGCAGCCATGGAATTGCTCCCGTTTCTTGGATTGAACATATCCAAGCCCGATCGTTTCCATTCTGTCGTTGGGCAATTTTCGCTGAGTTCCGGGGACAATCCAGATCCTGTTGTAGAACTGAGCTTTTCGAGCAGTCTGTTTGAAGGGTACGCCTTGGCGCCTCAAAAGCCTTTTTAATCCTTCTGTGTAATATCTGGGTAGACGGATGGGCTGGAGCCTGTCAAGTGTCGAATCGGCACCATGCCAAATTTCTTTTTCCACTTTGGTCTCCGTTGATCGATAAAAGAGGATCGCCTTTTCATCTCTTCGCCTGGGAGGGACGTAAAATGTCTGCAGTTCCTGCACATTATAGGCATCAAGCGCGTCTAGCTCTTTGTAATGCTCTTGCGAAACCATGGCAATTTGCAAACTCCGATCATCATCAGCGAAGGTTTGTATTGATGGTCGAACAGAAAATACGGCATTGACCTCATCTTCCGAGTCGCTGCCGAAGATCAACATAGGGGTGGACGGTCCCGGCTTGTTGTATTGGGGCGGTCTTCAATAAACTATTTCCTCTTCCTCCTCAGTGTCACTCTCGAAGACTGGAATAGTGGTGATAGTTTTGTTCTTCGGTTTGTGACATCTTTCCGTGTCCTCGAAATCTGGTAAGAAGTATTTTGCATCTTCGTACTTTTGGACTTCATTCATAGAGAATGTGTTCAACTCCTCTGTCACAGTATACTCGAGACTATCCTTGAAATACTTCATACACTGATGTTGTGTAGAAGGGATGATGTTGTACTCGTGTAACCAAGGCCTGCCGAGCAAAGCATTGTAGCAAGTCTTGGCATCAATGACATGAAACTTGATGTCCGTGATAAGTAACCCAAAGCGTAGTGTCAATATCACAGACCCGAGCGTCCGTGATGACTGGGAGTCAAACCCGGAGATGGTGATTTTATCACGAGCGAGGTGCTGAACGCTCATGCAAATTTCCTTCAACACTCTTACATTGAGGAGGTTGACGGAGGACCCGTTGTCGACCAGGATTTTGCTTATCTTGATATCATGACAGTATCCGGAGACATAAAAGGGACGGTTATGCTCACACATCCCAAGGAGGAGATCTTCATCGCCGAAGGTGATATCGGTTGTGTGCACTTCTTCCAGCTTGTCCTTCATTTTTTCTTCGGCGAGGAAAGTTTGGAATTGCTCGGGCTTTTGTAGTGCCTTAATCAAAGAATCTCTCGCCTCTTTGGATAGCATAAGGGTTGTTCCCTGATCAAAAAATCAGGAATTACCTCAATGAGGTATCACGTGCTCACACGTGACCAAGGGTCACGTGTTGACACGTGATAGTTAGACTCTAAAAATCAAGCAAAATTATAAACAAACGGCTAAGGAAAGACCCCAATGGGGCATCACGTGATCACATGTGACCAGAGGTCACGTGTTGACACGTGATGGTCCTTCAGCCCAGTTAAAAGACAGAATTAAATTCTGAATGAGGGAAGGTCACGTGCCAACACGTGATAGGCTTTGAAAGCCTTATAAGTTGATAGAATTAAATTCTAATTAAGGGAAATCAAAGACTCTAACTGGGAAAGTATTTCTTTAAATCTTTCCAAACAAAAGAGGACTATGCTCTGTAAAATGGAGCACCGTTGGATTAAAAATCCAATGGTGATTAAAAATCACCAATTTATGGAAAAATTTTATACAAGGAAAGATTTCCCTAAATTTCACCAAAAATAACAAACAGAATATCTTTTGGACTAAAAATCCAATGGTGAATAAAATTCACTGAGTGATCTAAATGATCATATTAGTTACGAAAAACAAACAAAATCTTTCAATGAAAGATTTACTAAACAAATTGATTCTTTTCCTTCTCCTATAAATAGGAGCCAAGGAGAGGAGAAAATGGAAGAATTTTGGGATCTTGAAATTTTCTGAAGGAAAATAGCAGAAAGAAAAGAACGGAGAATTTAATTCTCAAGAAAAGAAACCCTAGGGAAGAAAGGGGAAAAGGATCAAAACTTCATAAAGCAAAAAAGAGAATTTAATTCTCAATCTAAGAGTTTAACTCTTCTGCAAAAGAACTTAGTTCTTTCTCTGGTTGAAGATCCGCAGAAACAAATCTCCCCACAGGTTGAGAATTTAATTCTCATCGGGGAGATTCTGCCATGCAGATCCAAAACTTAGAGGGAGAATTGAGTTTAGAGAATTTAATTCTCCCAAAGATAAAACTAGGGTTTAACCCTATATGAGAATTTAATTCTCCCATATTCATAGGAATTTAAATCCTCCAAAATAAAACTAGGGTTTAACCCTATATGAGAATTTAATTCTCCCAATTTCACAGGAATTTAATTCCTCCAAGAAAAAACTAGGGTTTAACCCTATATGAGAATTTAATTCTCCCACATTCATAGGAATTTAATGCCCCTAAAACATAATTAGGGTTTAACCCTACAGAGAATTTAATTCTTAAAATAAAGAGACTTGAAAGATCTCCATGCATGTAAAGAACTTGGTCACGTGATGACATGTGATCCCAATCCGCAGTGATCAGAAAGAAAGAATAAAGCTAGGTCACGTGCCCCCACGTGACCCCTAAACAAATCCCCCAAAAATGAGAAGGAAAAAGCTTTGAGGCAATGCCTCACGTGCCCCCACGTGACCCTCATAATATAGGGAACAAAAGCAAAGGCAGTATTGGCTTTAGGCGCTCTCACTTATTACCACGTGACCCTTAATAAATGCTTTAATAATCAGTGCACAAATATCCATCACGTGTCAACACGTGATGGCCAGAAGATTAAAAGTGTTTAACACTTATTTGCAGTTCTAAGAACAAAGTAGAGGAGATCTGGTCCCACCTTTGGGTGCCTTCACGTGTCCCCACGTGGCCCCTTTCTCTCTAGTGTTTAACACTAATTTGAGCGTTTCATTTCCAGTGTTTAACACTGTTGTCCTTTAGTGTAAAACACTAATTTGAGCATTTCATTTTCAGTGTTTAACACTATTATCCTCTAGTGTTTAACACTATTTTAAAGCCAATCTTAGCCAAATTGGCTAAGTTTCCAGAGGCAAAAATAACTCTCCTTTAACTAAATATCAAAATTGAGTAAAACTCAGAGCTATAATGTTTAATACTCAGTCAAAGACAAAAATGTCATCAGAGCCTTCAAACTCTTGTTTAGTATTGCTAAATGATGAGGGGATGAACCCAGACAAATGTCTAATGGTCCAATAAAGGGCCAATATTTCAAACTTAATTGGACTTAGCCCAAGTTGGCCATAAGTCCTCAATTCAGATTTAACTGAGCCAATGTGCTCATAATCTAATTAATTGACCTTAGTTCCCAATTGGACTATAGATCCCCAAACCAACATCGGTTCGAAGGTACATCTTTTTACTCCTCTGATACTTGTCATTGTAATCCTTCAACGTCTTCAGAGAGGTGACGGGTCCCAACAACCATACATCTCATGGACTATGATGTCCTTAACCTTGACTGTGAGGTCTTTAAAATCATGAACTATAATGTACTTAACCTGGACCGAGATGTCCTTAAACTAACAATGGACCGTAATGTCCTTAAACTAACAATGGACCGTAATGTCCTTAAACTAATCAACTGCAATGTCCCTAAACTAAACAATAGAGTCCAATTGATCTTTTATTGGATCTAAACGATCCTGTTAAGTTGATCTTAGTCTAAAATGAGACTAACGTATCCTTAACAAACGTTTAAGTTGATTTTAGTCTCAAATGAGGCTAACGTATCCTAAAACTCAACCCCCCAAACCCAAATCTAAGAAGATACGGATTTGGACTAGTCCACGCCCTACGGATGACAATATAAATTAGTCTCCGTATACAATCCACGGGCAACCAAAAACAAAACAAACACCCACGAGATGAAGTGACCATCTGGAGAAAGAGAAAGTGGTTACCGCGATGCGGTAGCGTAATTAACTGCAGGGGCTTGCGCCTGCAGGGAAGAGCATCCCCACAATCAAAAAACCTTTCAAACGAGGGGGAATCTGACGAAGTCTGCTACATCGGCCACATCCGTCTAAACCTTCGATACGTGGTGCCATAAATCAACTTGGCATCTTCGGAGAGGTGGATGGATAGCACCAATTAGCATCTGTCTCGAAATTCAGGCAAGACGGACCTACGCGGTCGCGTCTCCGTGTTTCAGAGGGGAACAGATTCTGGCACGCCCGGTGGGACCTTTTCCTCTTTCCACTCCACACTTCGTGTGTCGTGTTCGCGAACGAATCGCAGTTTACTAATGGTTGCCCTTGGGTTCGAGATATTAAGATTTGGTGTCTTGCTTGGTGTAGAAAGAGAAAGATCAATGGCGTCCACTTGCACGAAGTGTTCCAGCTGCAACTGCAACTCGCGTTCCGCCTCATCTGGAGGCATAGCTTACGGGCCTCAAGCGGCCTCCCTATTCACGATGCCGGTGGACCAAGTAACTCAGGCCACCACTGGGCTGTTCTTTGGGACTATGATCCCACCCATGAGCTTCAATGCTCCGATGTTGCCGCAAGAGGCCCTAAAGAAGTCGGTCTTCGATCGACTTACTACTACTGCGACCCCTCTCAATGGGTCATCCAGCTCCGGCGCCTCAGTCTTTGCCAGATTAGGCCAAAGTTCATGTAGGCCCATGATGAAGCCTGCAATTCCAGAAAAAATTATTCCGAAGAGGATAGCCATCCCTGCTCCCGAAGTCGTCAAGGCGGCTTCTCCTACCAAAGGGTCAGTCTTCACAAGACTGACTGCTCCGGCTCCTGCTCCATTCAAAGTCCTCAAAGCTACTTCCCCCACCCAAAGGTCTGTCTCTGACAGGTTAGACACTACTGCTCGACGGGCGTCGGTCTTCAAAAGGCTGGTACCAGCAGCGCCTCACCAGAACAAGGGGCATGACGAAGTCACCCCTCAAGCTGAAACAATCCTAGCGGCTCGACACGCTCGACATCGCCACTAGCGCCGGGTAAGGGAAGCTGGGGGCAACTCCCCCTCTGGGCTAACTCCACCAGCCCCAACGGTGGAAGTCAATGCTGCTGTTCCAACCGGGAACAGCTTTAAATTGCTGAACAAGGTGCGCAGGAACTCTCCTACCGCCGTACTGAAAAGATCTTCTCCACCTGTGGAGAATGCACCGAAGGCAAAGCCGGAACAGCCCCCTCAGCGGCTATCCTCCAAAATCTATAAAGTCTGGCGAAGGGTTCAGGACTCAGTAATCTATCAAGATTACCCTCGCCGACAAAAGAAAGTGAAAGTTCAACAGGAAAAGAACCGTCCTGTCAAGCCACAAAGGACGACAACTCCCTGGGTGCCCACTGCAACGGCCCCCTCAACGTCAACTGCTCAAAAGAGAAGGAGGCCAGAGAAAGCCCCTGTGACTACAGAAGACCATAAAGACGCTGAGCCCAAACGCCCCAATCTAGGAGCATAATGGTGCATACTGTTTACATGGCTTCCGGAAAAGAGGAAAGCCGCGCATCGACGGGTCAACGACCGCTCACCCGATCCGTGACAAAAGCCCAGGAGCAGCAACAGAAGCTTCAGGAAATGCTAACGCAAATGGCCGCACTTACCGGGCCAAAAGAAAGCCCGGAGGCGTCATCAGAGCAGCGTCATGAACAAGAAACCGATGCTGACTTTCTCCGCAGAGTCCTCGAAAAGAAGGACAGAGAAGCAGCAGAACAAGCGGCTAATATAAAACGAATGGCGCTTCTCTTCTATGACATAGTCGGGATGATGTTACAACCAGAATCTCCAGCTGAAGACCCTCCTATCATCATTGAAGACGACAGAGGGGAGACATCGAACCCTCATCCGGCTCTCTCAGCAGCCAAAGAGGAAACCATCTCCAAGGCCGCTCTGGATGACTATATTGCTCAGCAAATACGAGCTCACCAGGCGAATGAAGCGGCCGGCTAAGTTGTTAAAACTGGGCGATCGTATCCAGGCTGGTATGACCAAATAAAGTACCCGCCGAGATACATGATCCCCAGATTCCATGTGTACAAGGGGACAGGCAATCCCCACCAACATGTCACTTAGTTCAGGGCTCTTTGCGGCAACACCGGGGGTGATGATAAACTTTTGCTCCATCAGTTTGTTGGCAGCTTGTCGGAAACAGCGTTTGAATGGTACTCTGAACTTCCAAATGACTCCGTCAAGACTTTCGCAGAAATGGAGCTATTATTCACGCAAATATTTGCAAGCGCTAGCGAGCGCACCCCAATCACAGCATTGATTAACGCCAGGGTAAAGCCAGGCGAGACGTGGGTTCAATATGCAATACGATGGCGGAATCTGTGGTCGAAATGCGAACAGCGCATCGAAGAAGCGCCGGCGGTGGGCATGTTCGTGGGCGCTCTGGACCCTCATGCAACCATTTCCCAATTCATGATGTTCTTTAAGCCGACCACATTCCAAGCCTTGATCGACGAGCTGGCCCAGATGGACCAGATGGGTTATAGACCGTCTCCTCCGAAGCCGGAGCCGCGGAACGAAAAGGGTAAAGGGAAGGTGACATTCGTTGTGAATACTCAATAGCAGCCCAGTGCCCCAAAACTAACGAATCAACCGGAAGAAAGACGACGCTACTATAATGAGAAAATGAAGCATCCTTATTCGTTCCCTCGGGACAAAACGAAGAGACTGTTCGAACTGGCGGTGCGTAACAGGCTCATCAATCTTCCGAATCCGAAATGACCGTTGTAACCCGGCGAGGTTAATGGTCCTAATTATTACCCTTACCACCAAACGATAAGCCTTCCGATTGAAGATTGCTTCGTCTTTAAGGGATGGATCGAAGACCAATACTAACAAGGCAAGTTTGCACTGTCTGAGAAGTGGAAAGTAACCCCACCACAACCGCAAACTCCTAAGAAGACAGACACGCCGGGGGCATCGTGCTCTTTTGTTGAAGAGGCTCCATGGGAGGTCGCTCTTTCAGCCAAAACTAAAAGAATGCTAAACAATCTCCAGAAATGCCCGGCGATCAGGTGGAAGAATCCACTGGAACCTGAGATTATCAAGGGAATGCTAAAACCGTGCCCAACTCCAAAAATTGGTGGTGATATTCAAAACACTCACACCCAGCCGTCAAGGTCCTCGAAGAAGAAAAAGAAGACCAAAAAGCCTGTGAAGCCTGGTGACAAGCGTACGAACCTGCAAAAGCAGATTGACACGCTGGAAGAGTATAACCAGAAGACGCGGACTCCAATCACACTCCAAGAATTTCTCAGTCACGTCCTTGAAGAAGGAGATGATGGAGAAGACTTGTCGAATGAATCTGAAAATTACATAGCAAGTTGCCATATGATCTCTCACTCATCGATAAACGATGGAGAAGTTCTTTATACGGAGAAACTGGGGCAGGTCCTGAGACGGAACTTCTAGGGCCATCAGACGAAATGATTGATGCGTTCCTAAATGAAGTGCTTCTTTAAACCCATTCTCCGTGAATGAAGTCCGAAAGTATGAAGATGCAAAATACTTCTTACCAGACTTTGAGGACACGGAAAGATGTCACAAACTGAAGAACAAAGCCATCACTACTATTCCGGTCTTCGGGTGTGATACCGAGGAGGAAGAAGAGATAGTTTATTCAGGACCGCCCCAATACAACAAGCCGGAACTGTCCATCCCTATGTTGATCTTCGGCAGCGACTCGGAAGACGAGGTCAATGCTGTATTTTCTGCTCGGTCATCGATACAAATCTCCACCGACAAAGATCAGAGTTTGCAAATTACCATGGTTCCACAAGAACATTACAAAGATCTCGATGCACTTGAAGCTTATAGTGTGCAAGAACTGCAGACATTTTACATCCCTCCCAGACGAAAAGGTGAAGAGGTGATCCTATTCTACCGATCTGGGGAAACCAAAGTGGAGAAGGAAATCTGGCACGGCACCGATTCTACGCTCGACAGGCTCCATCCCATCCGTCTGCCTAGATACTACACGGAAGGATTGAAAAGGCTATTGAAGCGCCAAGGGGTACCCCTCAGACAGACTACTCGACAAGCTCGATTCTACAATAGGATTTGGGACGTCCCCGGAATTCAGCGAAAGTTACCAAACGGGAGAATGGAAACGGTCGGGCTTGGATATGTTCAATCCAAAAATCGAGAACGAGTCTATGGCAGCTATGTCATACATGACTTCGATGAAGAAGGAGACATTCTATTAGAAAACACTGACCCTGAACCAAAACGAGATCCTACCATCAAAATGTCGAGTCCGTCGTTTGAAGAACGAATGGACAAGCTCATAAGGGAAGCGGGTCGAAAGGTCCGACATGACCATAACCGTGAGATGGACATTTACGAAAAAGCCAGGACGTAGCGCCTCCTTCAACAGGCCGCGGAGAATGACAATGCTCTTCCTTATCAACCCGTCATACAAAAGGCCTGACGCAAAGGCAAAAATAAATCAAAGAGCGGGAAAGGCGTTCGACAGTGACAAAGCGGGACCAAGAAGCCACGCGATCGGAAATCGAGCAATCCGGATTCGTCTCTTATAAAGAAGATGGGTCGAGCATACTCTTTTCCCCAGGACAAAACACCGAAGATACTTGATCTTTCCATAAAACATCACATGATAACACTTCCGGAGTCCAAACACCCCGAGCAAGCCAACGAGGTCTCTCACCAAGACTATTGCTCTTATCACCGAGCAATAGGACATCCTCTCGAAGACTGCTTCACCTTCAAGAACTGGGTCGAAGACCAATATCAACAGGGAAGGTTCGCTCTATCCAGCAATTGGAAAATAACCCCGCCGCAGAAGCATGAACCGAAGACAACAAGAGCATAACCAGATCAACATTGGTTTTAGAAGCGATCTCGTACTTGTCATATGATAACGCTGTCAGAAGAAGAGCCCGAGAATATGGATGACCTCCTATGGTACTTCGAAAAAAATGATGACGAGGTGATCTCAGAGTTTCCACCGGCGCCGAAAGAGCTGGAAGATGGAATACATACTACTGCAGATAACCTCAAGAAAATTTATTTGGGGATGGCAAGTGACCCGTGACCGACATTCGTCAGTGAGCTGCTGTCTGAAGAAAGGGTGGCTACACTAAAGGACGTGCTTATGCAATATAAAGATTGCTTCGCATGGAACTATTCCGAGATGCCAGGACTAGATCCAGAGATTGCTGTCCACAAATTGGTAATATCCCCGGACGCCAAGCCAATCAAACAAGCACCAAGGAGAATGCGGCTCGAGCTTGAGATGAGCATCAATGCCGAGGTCAAGAAACTAATTGACTCCGGTTTTATCCAAGAGATTCAATATCCTGATTGAATCGCCAACATCATCCCAGTGATGAAGAAAAATGGGACGGTGCGCATATATGTGGACTTTCGGGATCCCAATAAAGCCTGCCCAAAGGACGACTTTCCAGTACCGGTCATCGAGCTGATGATAGATAACATGTCTACTCACGAAGTCTTCTCCTTCATGGACAGATCGTCAGGATACAATCAGATAAAGATGCATCCCGAAGACCAGAAGCGCACCGCTTTCCGGACCCCTTTAGGCATATTCTACTATAAAGTGATGCCTTTCGGTCTAAAGAACGCCGGTGCCACCTATCAGAGGGCCATGACGAAGATCTTCGATGACCTCATACATGAAATCGTCGAATGCTATATCGACGACCTCGTGGTGAAAGCAAATCATACGAGGAACATTTAGAGCATCTGAAGATCGTATTTCAACGCCTTCGACAATACAACTTGAAGATGAACCCGCTCAAATGCGCGTTCGGAGTTTCCTCGGGTAAATTCCTAGGATTCATTGTCCGACACCGAGGCATCGAGATAGATCCATCAAAGATCAAGGCAATTATGGAAATTCCCCCGCCAAGGACTCTCAAGCAATTGTGATCTCTCCAACGGAAGCTCGCGTATATCCAGCGATTTATAGCCAATCTTTCAGGCAAGTGCCATCCTTACAGTCACCTGATGAAGAAGAGAACCCCTTTCGTCTGGGATCGCAAATGCCAGAATGCACTGGACGAAATCAAGTAATACCTGCAGAGTCCGCCAGTACTGGCCGCTCCCGTTAAAGGAAAACCTCTCATTCTGTATACAACCGCCCTTGAAGGTTCTTAGGCGCATTATGGGCACAAGAGAACGACCAAGGGAAGCAGAGAGCCCTCTACTATTTGAGTCGAGTTCTACTGGGGGCAGAAAGCAATTATTCTCCCATCGAAAAACACTGCCTGGCATTGATCTTCGCGATAACAAAGCTCAGGCACTATGCGTTGGCGCATGAAGTCCATCTCATATCGAAGGTGGATCCTCTCAAGTATTTGATGTCAAAGGCCATATTGACGGGGCGGCTTGCTAAATGGACCTTGCTCTTGATGGAGTTCTCGATAACTTATAGGCCTCTTAATGCAGTAAAATGCCAGGCTATCGCCGACTTCCTCGCCGAGCACCCGATACCCGCCGATTCTCTTTTGAACTGCGAATTTCCATACGAACACGCGTTTGAAACGATCGGCGGGAATGATACCCGATGGGAACTCAATTTTGATGGAGCCTCTTCCATGAAGAAGCGTAAACAAAGCACTCCTATAATCAAATCAGGGGTAGGCCTCATCTTCGTAACTCCACAAGGAGGGATAATGCGCTTCGCCTTCTCTTTGACAAAGCCGAGGATGAACAACGAAGCCGAATACGAGGCATTGATAGCAGGTCTCGAAATCGCCATCGACATGGGAATTGAAAACCTCCTCATATACGGCGACTCCCAACTGGTCGTTAGCCAGGTAAATGGTGACTATCAGACGTGCAAGCCTGAGTTGGTAAAGTACGGCGAGAGAGTATAATGACCGCTGATTCAAATTCCTTCCTACGCCTTGGAAAGTATACCGCGTGCGGAAAATAGCAAATCGGATGCATTAGCCAAGCTCGCTAAAGAACTAGCTGATGAGAACCTCGATAACGTAAGAACCGTGGTACAAAGCCGTCGAGTTCTTGCACCGGCAGAAATATCTCCGGAGTCGTCCGAAGAAAAAAGGAGCGACCGAGCAAGTGGCTCTGCAAGTAAAAGACCAGGAAAAGGTTGAGGATTCGAGAGAAGTGTTTATAAACTACTTCAAATCCCGTCGAACACCCGAAGATGCGTCCTCAAAACATCGGCTCATGAAGCGAGCCCTATCTTTCGCCTTCGTCAATGATACTCTGTATAAGAGGTCATTTGATTTTCTGTGGTTAAGATGCCTGGGAACTGAAGAAGCAAAAAGAGTCGTCCAAGAAACTCACGACGGACTCTGCGGTTCTCACCAAGCCGGCCCGAAGATGAAGTTGAAAATCAAAAGGATGGGCTACTATTGGCCCACGATGATCAAGGATTGCCTCGAATACGCGAAGCAATGCCACTCGTGCCAGATTCACGGGGACTTTATCCATCAGCATCCAAATCCACTACATCCAATGGTGGCTAGCTGGCCGTTTGAAATGTGGGAGACTGACATAATCGGCCCCATCGAGCCAGCATCGTCCAGAGGACATCGGTTCATTTTGGCGACAACTGATTACTTCTCCAAATGAGCAGAAGCAGTACCGCTGAGGGAAGTGAAGACGGAGATTATCCTCCATTTCTTCAAGACATACGTCATTTATCAGTTTAGAACTCCACGGCGGATTATCTCCGATAACGGACCAGCCTATAGAAGCCACAAGATCAGCTGCTTCGCACAATAGCATAACATAGACTGGAGATATTCATCAGTCTATAATCCCCGAGATAACGGTCTAGGCGAGGCTTTTAACAAGAGCTTGACGAAGATCGTAAAATAAACGGTGTCGCGAAATAATAAGGACTGGCACGAGAGACTGCATGAAGCTCTCTGGGCATATCGAACTATGTTCAAAACGGCCACGAACACAACGCCGTACGCATTGGTATTCGGTACAGAAGCAGTACTCCCTCTCAAGATAGAGTTACCCTCTCTACGAGTGGCAGTTCACTACGAGCTAACAGACGAAGAAAATGCTCATCTTCGACTTGAGGAGCTCGATGCCCTTGATGAAACCCGGCTCATAGCGCAACAAAATCTGGAGGCTTATAAAGCAAAGATGACGCGTTCATATGAGAGATTGACTAGGCCGAGAACATTCCGCCAAGGCGAACTCGTGCTACTGGTCAAAAGACCTATGATCCCCAACCATGCCAAGCTGGAAAAATTCGAGCCGAACTACGAAGGCCCATATATCATAGACAAAGTCTACCAGGGTGGAGCCTACCTACTCATGGACATGCATGGTGAAACACCTTTCAGGCCAATAAATGGTCGCTTCCTAAAGAAATACCACGCCTGACGAGTCACGGCCTAGGTCAACGATAGATGACGACGCCTATGTCCGCTCGCTATCTTCCTAAGCTCAAACTCTATAAGTAGTAGCCTGTTTTCGGACCGAAACGTCCTTAAACTAACAATAGACCGAAACATCCTTAAACTAACCACGGACCGAGACGTCCTTAAACTAACGATGGACCGAGACGTCCTTAAACTAACGATGGACCACTATGTCCTAAAAACTAGCTGTTGACCGAGGCATCGATAAACTACTGTGGATTGCAGCATCCCAAGGCTGATACAAAAAAAAAAAGAAGAAAGAAAGAAAAAAAAAGAAGAAGAAAAAGAAAACGGTATGTCCATAAGCAAAATGAGCACGGATGAAAACCCTAAAGGGCTCTGTGAGTAAAAACAGCAGGGCTACCGACGAGTTTTGTGAAAACCCAAAAAGGGCGCAATTTCGTTAAAAGACACTTACAGGGTCCTCTCGACCTTGTGAGGAGAAACCACCTACGTGAGATCCTTACGACTCATAAGGGAGCAACACACTTAGGAATCCCCACGATTCCTAAGGAGAAATTACACTTGCGAGATCCTCACGACTCGTAAGGAGAACCCTCTTATGAGACCCTCACGGCTCATAAGATTCAAAAGTCTTAAACTATAGGGATCCGAAGCTGTTCTTAAGCGGCCACCACAACCTCCAATACTGCCCTACAAGAGCTCAATGCTGACCCTTGTATACAATCCACGGGCGCGAATAAAGATTTCCCTAACAAAGTCCCATCCGTGACTAGGGATATGTCTACATGGTGAACAACCCTTGTAAGTCCTCTCAACTTATAAGGAGAAAACACTCTTGTAAGATCCTTACGACTTATAGGAGAACATGCACTTAGGAATCCTCATGATTCTTAAGGAGAAAACGCACCTATGAGATCCTCACGACTTGTAGGGAGAAATGCCTTTATGAGACCCTTACGGCTCATGAAGTTAAAAGCCTTAGTCGACAGGATCCTAACCCTGTCTACTAAGCCACCTTTGTTCGACATCGACGAAGGAAAATGATGATTCGCTCCTGGAAATATCCCAGTTGTAGCGGTGCTGATGCCGAAATCGGTGTCTAATCCCAAGCATGAAGCAAAAAGCCAGCGAGCCACACATGCATGCAAGATAGCCGAAATGATGGGGCAACTTGCAACAAAATCAGCAAGTAAAAATGTATGCATACAAAAATAGCCGAAATGATTGGGCAACTCGCAATAAAAAGCAGCGAGTAAAAATAAAACAAATAGCCGAAATGATTGGGTACCGCGAAAAATAGCCAAAATGATTGGGCAATTGTGACCTTCGCGATATAAAAGCTGAAATGAAAGAACATCGCGGAAAGAAAAAAAATTTTGAAAAAATGAAATTTTTTGCCCTATAGGTGATATCACATCAATCCTGTATACGATCCAGGGGCGCAAACAAAGAGGGAATCACACCTTTCCTCCCCAAGATTCACCAGAAGAAGAAGCCAAATCTCAATGGTTCACAGATAGCCTGGAGATCATCTCAACATTCGTCTCATTAGTACAGACACAACATCAAGCAAAGCGGAACAACGGCAACTCCCAGTTCCATGACTCGGCGATGCACAGATGACCGAGAGTCAAACCCCGACTCCGTGAAATGCGGATAAAGTAAACCCTTCCTGGTCATGTAGAACACGGCAATGACCCCATGTGAAGCATCCAGAGCGGAGCCTGGTTCTCGCAGAACACGGCAATGACCCCGTGGGAAGCATCCAGAGCAAATTCCTGGTTATGTGAAACGCGGCCTATGTCAATCCTAACCCCGTGGGAAACGTCCAGAGCGGATCCTAATCCTCGTAGAGCACCGTAATGACCCCGTGTGAAGCATCCAGAGCGGAGCCTGGTCCTCGCAGAATACGACAATGACCCCGTGGGAAGCATCCAGAGCAAATTCTTGGTCATGTGGAACGCGGCTTATGTCAATCCTGACCCCGTAGGAAACGTCCAGAGCGGATCCTGGTCCTCATAGAGCACGGCAATGACCCCGTGTGAAGCATCCAGAGCGGAGCCTGGTCCTCGCAGAATACGGCAATGACCCCGTGGGAAGCATCCAGAGCAAAATTCCTGGTCACGTGGAACGCGGCTTATATCAATCCTGACCCCATGGGAAACATCTAGAACGGATCCTGGTCCTCGCAGAGCATGGCAATGACCCAATGTGAAGCATCCAGAGCAGAGCCTGGTCCTCGCAGAACACGGCAATGACCCCGTGGGATGCATCCAGAGCAAAATTCCTGGTCATGTGGAACACGGCTTATGTCAATCCTGACCCCGTGGGAAACGTCCAGAGCGGATCCTGGTCCTCGTAGAGCACGGCAATGACCCTGTATGAAGCATCCAGAGCGGAGCCTGGTCCTCGCAGAACACGGCAATGACCCCGTGGGAAGCATCCAGAGCAAATTCCTGGTCACGTGGAACGCGGCTTATGTCAATCCTGACCCCGTGGGAAACGTCCAGAGCGGATCCTGGTCCTCGCAGAGCACGGCAATGACCCCGTGTGAAGCATCCAGAGCAGAGCCTGGTCCTCGCAGAACATGGCAATGACCCTATGGGAAGCATCCAGAGCAAATTCCTGGTCATGTGGAACGCGGCTTATGTCAATCCTGACCCCGTGGGAAACGTCCAGAGCGGATCCTGGTCCTCGCAGAGCACAGCAATGACCCCGTGTGAAGCATCCAGAGTGGAGCCTGGCCCTCGCAGAATACGGCAATGACCCCGTGGGAAGCATCTAGAGCAAAATTCCTGGTCACGTGGAACGCGGCTTATGTCAATCCTGACCATGTGGGAAACGTCCAGAGCGGATCCTGGTCCTCGCAGAGCACGGCAATGACCCCGTGTGAAGCATCCAGAGCGGAGCCTGGTCCTCACAGAACATGGCAATAAACCCGTGGAAAGCATCTAGAGCAAATTCCTGGTCACGTGGAACGCGGCTTATGTCAATCCTGGCCCCGTGGAAAATGTCTAGAGCGGAGCCTGCTCCTCGCAGAACACGACAATGACCTTGTGGGAAGCATCCAGAGCAACTCCTGACTCTGCGAAATGCGGATAATGGTAACCTCACCCATCACTTACGGGTCCTCACGACTCGTAAGGGAGCAAACTCTCTTGTCAGATCCTTACGACTTTCAAGAGAAAACACACTTAGGAATCCTCACGATTCTTAAGGAGAAATTACACCTACGGGATCCTCTCGACCTGTAGGGAGAAAATTCTTTATGAGACCCTCACGGCTCATAAAGTTGAAAAGTCTTAGGAGGCAGATCTTAACCCTGAATCCTAAGCCATCATTGTCCTGCAAAGAAATCGAGATGGACTATCCACAGAATACATTTAATAAAAGGGACACACCATCGTGAAGAAAAATATGTCTTTTATTCATGAATCAAAATGAAGACAAAGTACAATTCGTGAAAGAACAAAAAATATACTCTTATTCAGGAGTATATACAAAGAAATATATATATATATATATATACAAATCTTCAAGTCGGCGGGCGATTTAGTAGATTGGCCAGTTCGTCTCTCTTTCGCTGGGCCTCGCCTTCGTGATTCAGTATCGTCAAGAGACGGGCCTCCGCTTGAGCCTGTTGGGCCTGGTATGAGGCAAGCTGGCTTTCAAGCTCTTTTTCAGTAACCTTATGGGCCTCAACCATTTCACAAGTGAACATGGCAGCCTTATCAATGGCTACCACCTCCTTGATGGCCTCTTGGAGCACTCGCCAAAGTTCGTGTGCTTTAGTGGCCTTGGCCGTAAGGTTGGCTTGAAGCTCCCTCGGCGCTTTAGAAGCCAGCTCCCTCTCTGAAAACTTGCGGCCGAGCCTTTTCTCGCATGATATCATGTTCGCAGCACACCGCTTAATCAGCCCATGTAAACTCGCCTTCACGGCCACAACCTCTGAAGGAAGGTGTGTGCATTCAAGAACATGCAAGCAAGTCTCCACCTGCCGACAAAACTCAACCCAGACTTGCACCACTGTTTCACTATGATAGGTGGCATGAAAGGGAAGAGAGCCGTTAGCTTCAGCAGCAAATGCTTCGGCCGAGATCAAACTGCCAGCGCGAAGGTCCTCGATTAGGGATGACAGAGAGGCGAGGCTTAGCTTTGCCATCCGTTCCGAGGCATGCAAAGCATAGGGGCCGGGTGGCATGGCGATGTGAGACTCCAGCGCGGTGAGAACTGGCAGAACTGTTCAGATTTATAAACAGTCAGCGAAACTTGTAAGAAAAGAACAAATGGAACGACGTTGAGACTTTACTTACCCACAGTCATGCAAGAAGAATCTGAAGGCTCCCCAGGCCCGTTAAGAACCTCAACCTCGTCGTCGGCCTCCAGAACTGTAAAAGACGTCGGTGTCATTTTATGAAATAGTGATAATGCTGTGAAAAGAGGGTAAACAACACTAACCTTGCCCGGAAGAGAGGATGATGCGCTGAGGAGATATCGCTTGCGGAGCAACCATCTCCAACAGGCACTGCCTGGGAGACAGATCGGCAATAGATGCCGCCAATCCACGCAATTCTGAAAAGACAGAAGGGTTCAGATAATGGAGAGATTATTAATGTAAAATATAAAAGGCTACCTTCGATGCTCCTCCCATTCTGAGCTGGAGGGATAGCAGCATCAGCGGCCTCCTCCGTGGCCTCAGGCACATCATCGGGGACGTAGACCAATGTAGCGACTTCTGAGCGAGGAACAGCGGCTGCCACTGCAGGCTCCAGCGGAAGAAAGGTAGCCTCGACTACCTATACCCTAGTCTCTGGGTCCCCCTCAGGAAGATCCATTAGAGCGGCGGCCGACAAAGATTCCTCCCCCGAGGGAGCAAGCGCTTCGGGAGCAGGAACCACCGAGGAAGACTCCATCACAAGAGCGACGGTTGCATCGACCCCCTCCATGCTGATTGGTGTTTCACTGGGGATATCAGCAGAATCTACAATCAAAGCGCGGCTCAGAGCCGCCGCCGCCGCCGAAGTCCCTGCAAAGTTTTGTACGAAGATAAGGATACATATATATGTATGCAAGCAATACAAAATATTACAAAAAAGATATATGAACATACCGATGCGCAAGGGAGCCTCCAATATGGCTTGTTCAAGCCGACGCTCCTTCCTGAGGAGATGTGCTCACCGAGGTCTGAGGGTAGACTCGTGGCCACCGGTCCACAGTGAACGCGTGTTCTCAGCATCGGCCGAAAAAGCCTGTTTAAGGGCCCTTTCGCCCCATTCTTCTAAAGGGCCTATAAATCGCGCCGTATCCACGGAGGGTCTTTGTAAAAGATGACGGCAGGGTAGGGCTTCTTCGAAATCCTTACGTTCTCGGATTCATCTTGCGAACGTCTTATAGCCTCAGCCAATTGTGCGGCTTCCTCGGCAGATGAACTCGGGAAAAGTAGGCCACCATTCGATTCTTGCATAGCTAGCGGTTCATCCTGAAGAATAGGCTCAGACTCTATTAAAGAGTCGAGAAGATTGGTGGCCGTCTTCCTCCGCCTTTTGGACCCAGAACTAACCGTCGAAGACGATCGTTTCCTCCCCTGTGGAGCTTTGGTACGACGTTGACCCACTTCACCTTCAATGTCCTCGCTTGGCGGTGCTACCAAGGACGACACAGCCATTGTCGACGCCGCAGACGATGATACTGCTACCGGCGCCCTATTAGCCCTTGATTAAGCTCAAGTACGCAGTGGCATACCAGCTGTGGGAGTTAAGTCCACTTCTGCCGCACCCAGAATAAGTACGACACTGGTATCCCTCAAGAGAGGAAAAACTGTTGCACGCGGTTGCGGCGGAACTCCCGTGGCTCGAATCGGAATGGGAGCGATGTATCCAAGAAGCACCCTCTTCTCCTCAGCAATAATTAGACTGACCCGGTAGAGGTACCAGCCTGTGAAAGACCCCACACATCGAGGAATATGATCAGCTTCAGGGATCATGAAGTAAGAACCAGTGTTCAGCCGCATAAAGTGATGTGTGGCGTCACGAACAGCTTCAGGCGATGGGCTAGGCGCCACTGTAAATGCTTCGAAGGGGACTCCCTGATCATATCCAAGTTGCCGGGCAAAGCGGTGTGGGTTGTACTGCATAAAGAGGGCCGCACCGTTCTGACAAAATACCAGATAACCTGGTCTGATCGTGTACAGGTGCTTGGCTTTCCTGGGCTTCAGAGAAGGTACCCCTTCTTTCGACAAGTCATGGAGCTGTTGAATCGGTCCTGAGGGAGCAGATAGGGCTCGATCGATGAATACCATTCCGCCCGTATTAGCATAGGGAGCGATCAGCACATGAATAGCCCCAAACTGAGTTGGGTCAAGAGCAGAAGCGTCCACCAGCCGCATCAGTCACGGAAAAGTGAGGCGTCATAAAATTTGGGTCTTTGGTGCGCAGCAAAGGCCCCCAACATGTGCATCTCAATCCAGAACGTGAAGTAATGAAGAGAGAAATTTACCACATCTACACCTAGAGTTGAGGTATTAGCCGCGGCGCCTAACCCATGATATAGATGCGCTAGCCCCGAAACGCCCACAGCTAGTCGTGTTCCCTCTGCAATGCGATGAGCAGGGTAAATAACCGTGACTCTCATGAAACGGCGATGCATGGGAATGACGAACCAGCTAAGCTAAACGCTGATGAAGCCCACAAAGAAAGTCTCCTTATCCATACCAGGAGCTGCAATCGACTCGAAAGATACCGCCGACATGATGGGAATATAATACTGCGGCAAGTCCTCTTCTTTAGTCGGCCGCCTGTTGAAACCAAACCCAAAGGGGTCGTTAATGTTCGCGAACTTTGGAGCCGTCTTTGATAGGACATCCTCGTGAAGGAAACAAGCGATAAAACTTTTAAAAGTGACGCCCTGCTTCTATGACTCTGCGAACAGTTTGTCAAAAATACTTAAGGTCTTGATCAAACTTGGGCGCTTGTAGCGAACGGCGTTCTCGGTCGACAGGCCGTCAAGCACGGCAGGCTCAGTTTCGAAGACATACTCATCGGGAGGCAGCAATTCTTCATAAAGTGTCCCCCTGACCGGCAGCCCTGAGATGTCGCGAAATTCCTCCAGAGAAATTGAAACTTCGCGGTCCCCTAGAAGGAAGGTGTTGGTGGGAAGATTCCATTGGTTCAAGAAAGCCTTAACCCACCAAACATGGGGAGATTGGTAGTGGAAAAGGGATGCATATATCGCCTGATAGAGTCCAACCCTCTGCAGTCGCGCGCGATGGGCGGACAAGATGTAACGAGCCCAGAGAAGGTAGCCCGTGGGGTGTCAAGGGGTAAGCCCTATCTTTTAAATCTGTCCCCATGGCTGGGCTTCGCCCTGGCAAATGCGGCACCCTAAAATATCTATAGCCGGCACCGGAAGGTTCGGAATACCAGTTGTTGAAGGCTCAAGCCGTCCCATAGGGGTCCAATTCGTCATCTCCACAGCAAGGGCAGTCCGTGGAGGATCCATCGGCAGGAATGGATAGGTAGGCTCCGTCGGTATCTCGCAAAGAAAACTGCGGCGACCGCAGATGATGTGACCGTACCAGGTCCCCCATAACAGCAAGTTGGTGCGACTCGGATCATGAGCCCTGATCATCTCCATCACTTCCTCGTCAGACGGTGACTGAGGAAAGGAAGCCTCCGAGCGAGTGAACGGAAAATATGGAACAGAAGTCATTGCGCCAGAAATAAAAGAAGGGGAAACTGTTAAGGAAAGCTAACATGTGTTTATAAAGGCATATATGAAAAGACAGTGGAAGAAAGCAACAGAAGACTCATTTTATGGGACCATTGGCTACAAAACACATAGGTCCTACAAAATCAAGATGGCGGCTTGCTAATGATGAGGCAAAGCAATTACTATGAGACAAAAAGAAGATTCTCAATAAATGAACGATGGATTTCAAATGACCTACACATTCCCCAAAAAGAAATCCATCTTGGACTCTGCAACAAATCAAGCAGAGCAAGGGAATTAAATTCCCAGAAAACACCACTGCAAATCTCTTCTTCTTGGTTGCAAAGAAACAACTCAGGGCAAAAAAACCCCAAGAAGTTCTCTGGGAAGAACTAAGTTCTTCATAGGAATTAAATTCCTTTTGAAAAGGGGAATTAAAGTCCCAGAAAACATTTTTTCAGAGCCGAAGCTCTTTGAGGTGGAATTAAATTCCACAGAAAAGACGAGCGCAGCCATTAATTCCTTAAGATCAGAGAAACCCTAGCAAAAGGGGTTTATTCTTTAAAAATTGGACATCTCTGAAGAACTTAGAAAGATGGGTTCGTTAAAGGGAAAAACCCTTGGTGTGGATTTAAAATCCAAAAAGTTTTTTTATATATGTATGAAAGTCCTTCAGTCGTTCAAAGCCATTGCATGAAGAAAAGATTCTTTCTTGAACAGAGTTAAACTCTGAGGATTTTGGAACAGAGAACTGAGCTCTGAGAAAGAGAATTAAATTCTCAAAAGAAAATGAACAAGGAAGAAGATGACAGAGTAGAAGCGCTTCTGAAGAGACCTCTGCATTTATAGGATGTGATGGGAAACGTTTCATCTCCCCAATTCCTTAGACAGATCCAACGGTCACAAAGGTGACAGCGTTGCACTCACATGCAGACACGTGAGAGCAACGCTGTGGGGGCATTTGTTTCCTAACTAAAAAAATAAGGAATTACCTCAATGAGGTATCACGTGCTCACATGTGACCAAGGGTCACTTGTTGACACATGATTGTTAAACTCTAAAAATCAAGCAAAATTATAAACAAACGGCTAAGGAAAGACACCAATGGGGCGTCACGTGCTCACACGTGACCAGAGGTCACGTGTTGACACATGATGGTCCTTCAGCCCAGTTAAAAGACAGAATTAAATTCTGAATGAGGGAAGGCCACATGCCAACACGTGGTAGGCTTTGAAAGCCTTATAAGTTGATAGAATTAAATTCTAATTAAGGGAAATCAAAGACCCTAACTGGGAAAGTATTTCTTTAAATCTTTCCAATCAAAAGAAGACTATGCACTGTAAAATGGAGCACCGTTGGATTAAAAATCCAATGGTGATTAAAAATCCCCAATTTATGGAAAGATTTTATACAAGTAAAGATTTCCCTAAATTTCACCAAAAATAACAAACAGAATATCTTATGGATTAAAAATCCAATGGTGAATAAAATTCACTAAGTGATCTAAAAGATCATATTAGTTACGAAAAACAAACAAAATCTTTCAATGAAAGTGTAACGTCTTCAAAATAATAAAATATGATTTTTGGGAAATTTTATAATTTAATATTATTTTAATGAATATTTTAATATTCTGGTATAATTAAATACAGATAAATGGGGAAAAATTATGGAAAATTCTAAAATAAGGTATTTTAAGGAATTGCCTCGTTTTCTGTGCATGCCCCCATTTCCTCTAGTTTTGACCCTGAGTATGTCTAGTTTTGACTGATTCCATCTAGGGTGAAATCTGGGTTGATTTTCCTATGTTGGTGTATAATTTGGGACTTGTTTTAGCATGGATTTTGGTATTTGGTGATTCATTCCTGTCGGGTGGCGTTTGGACGTCAACGACAAGTGGATTTTGATTGTGTTTACATGCGAGTCGATAGGTTTTTACCTATACGGGTAGCGTGTGCTATTTTGGTTTCCGATGTGATTTTCATGTGCTTTAGCATTGTGATATACTTGTAGGTACCCCGCGTGATGTTGAGGCAAAGGAGGTGAAGATAGCGACATCGGCTTTGGCACACGAGAAGCAATATGAATAGATTTATATCTACGGGGAGAAGTCGGGTGGATGGCGTATAGCACCCCCGCAGTCCGTGGTGATGTATACGAATACGTATACACACGAATATTTATTATGTGTTGTTTAGGGTTATTGATGGTAATAATGATATTTTGATGATAAGAATATATATTGGTTTAGTATAGTGCGAACCCTAGAGTAGTGGTTGCACTCACACATACATTTACACACATACTTGCATTCATTCTTTCATTTATTAGAGTGCATATGATGGTGCGTATATCTACACATGGGTATGGGACTATGTGTTTATATACGGGATTTGAGGATGATACGTGGTTTGAGATGATACTTGATGTGAGGCCGTGAGATCGGCGATGTGACATAGCTTGTCTTCGAGGTGCGATATGATAATTTTAGCGGGCCTTTGGACATGTGCTTTACCCGCATTCATATTTTTATAGATGGTATCGATTTGTACTAGACTTAGAGTAGTACCCCAGATTATGCGATTTGATGATAGTGATACCTGATATGTGATGAGGTACTGTGATATTGACCCCTACCCAGCTATTGGGATGCCGTACGACGATCTACCGTACGAGCCGATATTGATGATAGATCCGCACTCATGACTCGAGGATATCTTCCGATATGTTATTGAGGCGGGATCACCGACTATCATATCTATATATATTGACTCAGATTAGGTGGTTTCTTACCCCTCCTGTCTAGATTACTTAGTAGACATTAGACTGGACCGAGTCATACCTATTTCAAACTAACGAATCGGGGATATTTTAAAGATAGGCAGAAGGGTCATACGGATATTTTCAAGTGATGTATCTTTTCTTAAAACACCGTAGCCCTTGTTTTTCCAAAAGCCCTGATTCGTCTTATTTCAAATGGCACCCCTGCATGACTTGTACATATTGGTGTAGATTCTTTACTTTTGCGTTGATTATTCGATTCCGCATATTCATGCTATTTGCATTGCATCGCTTGTACTGTGGTTATATTTCAGTCATGCTGCTAGGACACCAGCACCATTATCGATGATGCATATGTTCCACGTACACTTGTTGCCGGCTCACACACTCATCATCGATAATTGCCATGTCACTACACTGTAGTACTATTGCATTCAGTATATGATCCCTGCATGACATGAAGATATGCATACCTTCCTTTAAATGTCGCATACTTCATGCTTTTGATTATACGCATTGAGATATGTTGTTTCTATGATATTTCTGGATTTGGGAACCGAGAGTGTTTCAAAAGAGAATATGTCATTGCTTTAAAAACCCGGTTACCCTTGATATGATATTTCAGTGCGTCCACCATGTGTTTTCTCGGTGCTGAGAGCGACATGTGAAACCCGAATCGAGGAGTGGATGAGCCGATTGCGGGTACATGGTGGACCCGGTATGGTTCCCCTCGGCAAGATGATCGATGAGCTTTGCCGATTGAGCCTGAAGGCGGGCGAGTACCTACCGGTGATTGGTTGGACCTGGCGGTTATCCGGAGGATACTGACCAGAGTCGATGGATAGATTTGGGCGTCCTGCCGGGGCCGAGGGCCGATACCGCAGACAGAGCCCGCGAGCCGATCCGGACTGACGGAGCCCGATATATGAGGATTTACGTGCCGATGCTGGGCACAGTTTTCATGATGTTTTCGAGTGCCGATGCTGGGCACTCCGGTTCCATGATTTTGACGTGTCGCGAGGGACACGGGTGGGTTATATCCTCATATTTCCATGCACAGGTTTCATGATATTTACTTGCATGATGGTTATTGTCATTGGGTGACGAGTGGACGGGATCCACGTGTGTGCAGAATTGATTACATTGATCATACCTCATATTCATGACATGCTATTACCTGAGGCACTAGCACGAGCACTTGGCATTACACTCATGTAGAGATTACATTGCCAGTTTAGCATGCTTCAGCTTTATTCATATCGAGGTTTATTTATATCTGATCGTATTGACCTAGGATGGGTCATGCATTCGATCTCTGCTTGTAGATATTTTCTATTCACGAGTTGGCAACTCACCCCCGTTGTGCCCCAGTCCTTGCAGGTTTTTGCCGTACAGATTCCATAGCGGCATTTCTGGCACACTGCTTCCTTATGGGTGACTTGCTTGGATAGGTGGGTTCTTTTGTATCAGAACCGCCATTGTTCATGTATCATTTATTGTATCTAGAATTTCCATCAACCAAAACTTGTATATTGTTTCAGACTTAGTAAACAGTGTTGTTTTATTTCGACCTTAGAGTCGCGCTAGTAGTATTACGGTTTTCTGGCTGTTTGAGTTTTTTTTTTTTGGGTTTTGATCCTCGCCCTTTGGCGTTGTATATTATTATTGCTTGCGTGGTTGTGACCGTCGATGGACGAAGAGCTAGCTCCCGCTTGGGGATGCCTTTTATCATTTCATATATATCATTCTTGTTGTACCCCGTTCGGGGCCAGTTTTTACAAAGGAAACTCTGCCGAAATTTTCAGGAAAGGTTACACATTTAAAAAAAATGCATATTCGGCTTAGTTATTTAAAAAAACTTTGATTTCCAAACATGATTTCCTTACTTTTCAAAAACAGTTTTCCTTATTTACTCTTAAAATGGTTTTTGATTGCTGGGCTTTTGGCTTACTTGGATCAGATGGGGTCCTATAGACTTCATATGGTTCAAGGGCCAGTCACGTGCTCTTTCGGGTCGTGACAAAGTTGGTATCAGAGCGCTAGGTTGACCTTGGTTCGAGTCTAAGTTTGACTATGTGGAGCCTAGGGCGTTATCTATATAAGGAACTTAGGCTTGACCTTACGGAACTTAGACTTGGTCGAGGGGGTATTAGACCCGAACTTTCGTCGTGTAGGATGACCCTTGGTTGATGGAATAGGTGACTAAAGTAGAGTGACGTACCGTGGGTATGTTCCGCGGCATACTTACGACACGCCACTCCGCTTAAGAAACCTTAGGTTGTACATTTCCTTGCATTGTGTCATATTCCTTCCTATGATCTATCTTCATCGATACTGGTTATGGTTTTGCTGCCGCGATTGCACGGGCAGAGTGAGCTACGGCTCGAGTTGTCAGCATGAGCTCGTCGGGGACGAGGGCTGACCGGGGCGTGATTCCAGAGACATACGGTTGCATTGAGGCTTCGTATTTTGTGTTTCCGCACTATGGGCGTTTGACAGATCGCTGCTGTGAGATTTCTAGGATGTACCGGACGGTACCAGAGGATTGAGCCACTGATAGAGGCCAGCCAGGATGTGATGACCGTTGATGTATCGCTTATTCATGATGGTTGAGGCGCTGCTTAGCGTACCGACGAATGAGCCAGTTGTTGCTGCGAGTGATGAGATATCGCCCAGATGATTGGAGCTACTGCAGCATAAGCATATTCTTAGAGATGTGATAGTGAGTCGCTAGTCACCGAGGATTAATGACTAGGACATGTGGTTCGTTCGCTTACCCCGATGCGGGGTCATCAGATAGATTGATTCCAGCTAGAGGCGACTTCACGCAGATTCGTTGAGAGTCGATTGAGACGATCGAAGGTCAGGAACCCATTTTCCAGGTTTAAAGTATACGGAAAGACATGCAGGTGATTCTATGGACCCTCTAGAAGAATGAAACCCTAACTCGACTTAATGACCGTGTGAAAGCCTTTGAACCTTAGGGTTTGCGGCAGTTCCTCGGCGCCATTAGTGAGGCTTGGGTTTGCCCTTCTACGGCTGGACCACCGACGCTATGGCATGTACTCGATACTATTAAACTGTACCCGAGATGTTGAGCTCTTGGGGGATTGTGAGGTTCTGACGAGTCGATCGGATGATTCGACATCATTCGGATATCATGTGATGGGACACTGCTTGGGAGACTCCAGATACGAGCATAGCCGTCGGAGCGCAGTCTGTGTAGCCATGATGAGATGAGTTCGAACCAGTCGATATTGGAGCAAGGTGGAGTAAAGAGTTCGCACGAGATTTCGACGAGATGACGTTCCACTCCGCTGACATCAGAGATGTGACATGCACGTTGAGGACGTGTTCGGCTAGATATCTTCTACTGAGTGATGAAGATACTGAGTTCGTGATTTCGAGTCCGTGTTAGAGACTTCGGGTGGACCGTAGCCGAGGACATTGCAGTGTGCAGATAAAGACGCGACGTCGAATGGTCGATGATACAGACAAGCGGGACGAGAAGTTCGTGCGAGAGGCAGGAGAGCTGTCACTACACCCCGTTAAGATTAAAGGCCGGACATGCATACAGAGGCGCAGAGATGCGACCAGCTTCCGAGGAGATGTTGTACTAAGGACGCAGAGGTCCAGAGAGCGAGAAAAGATTTCTCCAGAGTACCAGCCTCCTTACAGTTTGGCTTAGGCAAGATCAGAAGAGACCTTGAGTAGGATTCCTTACAGTACACTGCTGCAATAAGAGTTGCACCCAGGATCGGATGTGTGATATGCATTCAGAGGACCCGAGGTCGGCGCCAGAGATGTGCTGCTTTACGAGCGGTCATGAGGATTGACCGAGAGATGACCAGGGAAGTGCAAGAACGGAATCGTTCCTGTCAGCACACCTGACCGGGCCGATGAGCCGATGGATTGCGAGTTGGTAATCTACAGGAAAGATCAGGAACCAGAGGCAGAGGACGCCAGCCGCGAGCAAGAGGCAAGTAGATATCTTGCGCCGCTAGCATCGGATGTACCGGTACCTTCTCGACCCTGAAGGAGGGTATACCGACGACGGTAATTATGATTTGTGATTTTGTGATTTGATTATCACGTATCCGTTGCTTTGGATTTCGGTATTTTGGGCGATCTATTCGCATGATTTAGTCTTGATGACTGAGTTTCATGATATTTGATTTTGTGCACCATGGTTGCACCTACTGGGTATTTATACCTTGTACATAGTTATTACTCTTGAGCTGTTGATTGCGATTTCATGCCTATTTTATGCTGGTGATTTGATTTACGCTTCCAGCAGAGTTTCATGTAATTTTAATGTTTTGATTTTGCACTCGGTATAGCTTATATGTGCTTGTAGTGCATCGATATGTGTTTTGTGCCCGCAGCTGCACACGTTTATGATTTTCTTCATATCTGGATACACTTGGTGTTGCTGCTTACGTATTTGAGTTATTGCTTGGTATTTGTGCATGGGATGCACCAGTTCTATACTTCGTGCATTTGTCGCACCAGTTTTATGTTTCTTGCGTTTATCGCATCAGATTTATATTTCGTGCCTTTGTTGCACCGGATTTATATTTTGTGCATTACGATTGCACCTGACTTCGATTTGATGCCTTTCGGTATGTCGATTTTGATTGTGATATTGATGTGGATTCTTGCACTCCGTGCTTTTGACTGGACTTACGCATATTCGACGTTGCTATTGGATTTTGTGATTCCGTGCATATTGAGTGCGCAGGGTCTAGATTTTCATTCGTGCATGATGGATGCACCGATTTGGATTTTCGCGCATGTTGGGCGCATGTTTTGAGATACGATTTTGGGGCACACCAGATGCACTAAATCGAGATTCTTCGTGCATGTCAGATGCACCTGTTTTGGCTGTCAGGCACACATGTTGCCTATGACAGATGCTTCGTGCACACCCGTTGCACCTAGATGTTGTTTTGTGCACATGTTTAGCGCATATATGGATTTTGATTTCCGTGCGCGTCAGACGCACAGGGTGGTGTTATGTGCATTTTTGGAATTTATTCCTTTTGGAGCAGTACATTTTTATGATGTGGGATATTTGCTTTCATACTGAGCAGGACTAGTCAGTGGACAGTGCCTGGATATATTTTGCATGCATCGATAGTTATCGAAGGGATTTCCGAAAAGCGAGCAATAGTCTCAGTATATACCTACGTGTCCGATATGACACAAAACGTTTTAAAAACAAGGAAACCCTTCTGATTATTTTCAAAATGGTGGAACGTGCTTATTAAACAAAGGATATATATATACATATATAGTTATTTTCTTATGAGAAACGTCCGCCACTGTGCAGTGTTACGCGCATCGCACAGCGACTTAAAAAGATTTGGCATACAGTTGCATCAGCTAATTACATGTATAGATTGGGTGTCTACATGTATAGTCTTGGTCCATATCATATTGATTTTGTATTGGATTTGACATTGTGTCGTTACCATGACTCCGATGATTGCGGATGCTTGATGGAGTGTTGCTTTTGAGTTATCTGCTCAGTACTCATGCGCATGCATTGCGCTATGATGTTTTATGTATAGATGATTTCGGAGCCCCGATGACTTGAAATTTGTATTGAAATATTTTAGTATTTGGGGGCTTAAATTTAAATTCGGGGACCGAATTTCTTTAAGGGGGGTAGATTGTAACGTCTTCAAAATAATAAAATATGATTTTTGGGAAATTTTATAATTTAATATTATTTTAATGAATATTTTAATATTCTGGTATAATTAAATACAGATAAATAGGGAAAAATTATGGAAAATTCTAAAATAAGGTATTTTAAGGAATTGTCTCGTTTTCTGTGCATGCCCCCATTTCCTCTAGTTTTGACCCTGAGTATGTCTAGTTTTGACTGATTCCATCTAGGGTGAAATCTGGGTTGATTTTCCTATGTTGGTGTATAATTTGGGACTTGTTTTAGCATGGATTTTGGTATTTGGTGATTCATTCCTGTCGGGTGGCGTTTGGACGTCAACGACAAGTGGATTTTGATTGTGTTTACATGCGAGTCGATAGGTTTTTACCTATGCGGGTAGCGTGTGCTATTTTGGTTTCCGATGTGATTTTCATGTGCTTTAGCATTGTGATATACTTGTAGGTACCCCGCGTGATGTTGAGGCAAAGGAGGTGAAGATAGCGACATCGGCTTTGGCACACGAGAAGCAATGTGAGTAGATTTATATCTACGGGGAGAAGTCGGGTGGATGGCGTATAGCACCCCCGCAGTCCGTGGTGATGTATACGAATACGTATACACACGAATATTTATTATGTGTTGTTTAGGGTTATTGATGGTAATAATGATATTTTGATGATAAGAATATATATTGGTTTAGTATAGTGCGAACCCTAGAGTAGTGGTTGCACTCACACATACATTTACACACATACTTGCATTCATTCTTTCATTTATTAGAGTGCATATGATGGTGCGTATATCTACACATGGGTATGGGACTATGTGTTTATATACGGGATTTGAGGATGATACGTGGTTTGAGATGATACTTGATGTGAGGCCGTGAGATCGGCGATGTGACATAGCTTGTCTTCGAGGTGCGATATGATAGTTTTAGCGGGCCTTTGGACATGTGCTTTACCCGCATTCATATTTTTATAGATGGTATCGATTTGTACTAGACTTAGAGTAGTACCCCAGATTATGCGATTTGATGATAGTGATACCTGATATGTGATGAGGTACTGTGATATTGACCCCTACCCAGCTATTGGGATGCCGTACGACGATCTACCGTACGAGCCGATATTGATGATAGATCCGCACTCATGACTCGAGGATATCTTCCGATATGTTATTGAGGCGGGATCACCGACTATCATATCTATATATATTGACTCAGATTAGGTGGTTTCTTACCCCTCCTGTCTAGATTACTTAGTAGACATTAGACTGGACCGAGTCATACCTATTTCAAACTAACGAATCGGGGATATTTTAAAGATAGGCAGAAGGGTCATACGGATATTTTCAAGTGATGTATCTTTTCTTAAAACACCGTAGCCCTTGTTTTTCCAAAAGCCCTGATTCGTCTTATTTCAAATGGCACCCCTGCATGACTTGTACATATTGGTGTAGATTCTTTACTTTTGCGTTGATTATTCGATTCCGCATATTCATGCTATTTGCATTGCATCGCTTGTACTGTGGTTATATTTCAGTCATGCTGCTAGGACACCAGCACCATTATCGATGATGCATATGTTCCACGTACACTTGTTGCCGGCTCACACACTCATCATCGATAATTGCCATGTCACTACACTGTAGTACTATTGCATTCAGTATATGATCCCTGCATGACATGAAGATATGCATACCTTCCTTTAAATGTCGCATACTTCATGCTTTTGATTATACGCATTGAGATATGTTGTTTCTATGATATTTCTGGATTTGGGAACCGAGAGTGTTTCAAAAGAGAATATGTCATTGCTTTAAAAACCCGGTTACCCTTGATATGATATTTCAGTGCGTCCACCATATGTTTTCTCGGTGCTGAGAGCGACATGTGAAACCCGAATCGAGGAGTGGATGAGCCGATTGCGGGTACATGGTGGACCCGGTATGGTTCCCCTCGGCAAGATGATCGATGAGCTTTGCCGATTGAGCCTGAAGGCGGGCGAGTACCTACCGGTGATTGGTTGGACCTGGCGGTTATCCGGAGGATACTGACCAGAGTCGATGGATAGATTTGGGCGTCCTGCCGGGGCCGAGGGCCGATACCGCAGACAGAGCCCGCGAGCCGATCCGGACTGACGAAGCCCGATATATGAGGATTTACGTGCCGATGCTGGGCACAGTTTTCATGATGTTTTCGAGTGCCGATGCTGGGCACTCCGGTTCCATGATTTTGACGTGTCGCGAGGGACACGGGTGGGTTATATCCTCATATTTCCATGCACAGGTTTCATGATATTTACTTGCATGATGGTTATTGTCATTGGGTGACGAGTGGACGGGATCCACGTGTGTGCAGAATTGATTACATTGATCATACCTCATATTCATGACATGCTATTACCTGAGGCACTAGCACGAGCACTTGGCATTACACTCATGTAGAGATTACATTGCCAGTTTAGCATGCTTCAGCTTTATTCATATCGAGGTTTATTTATATCTGATCGTATTGACCTAGGATGGGTCATGCATTCGATCTCTGCTTGTAGATATTTTCTATTCACGAGTTGGCAACTCACCCCCGTTGTGCCCCAGTCCTTGCAGGTTTTTGCCGTACAGATTCCATAGCGGTATTTCTGGCACACTGCTTCCTTATGGGTGACTTGCTTGGATAGGTGGGTTCTTTTGTATCAGAACCGCCATTGTTCATGTATCATTTATTGTATCTAGAATTTCCATCAACCAAAACTTGTATATTGTTTCAGACTTAGTAAACAGTGTTGTTTTATTTCGACCTTAGAGTCGCGCTAGTAGTATTACGGTTTTCTGGCTGTTTGAGTTTCTTTTTTTTTTGGGTTTTGATCCTTGCCCTTTGGCGTTGTATATTATTATTGCTTGCGTGGTTGTGACCGTCGATGGACGAAGAGCTAGCTCCCGCTTGGGGATGACTTTTATCATTTCATATATATCATTCTTGTTGTACCCCGTTCGGGGCCAGTTTTTACAAAGGAAACTCTGCCGAAATTTTCAGGAAAGGTTACACATTTTAAAAAAATGCATATTCGGCTTAGTTATTTAAAAAAACTTTGATTTCCAAACATGATTTGCTTACTTTTCAAAAACAGTTTTCCTTATTTACTCTTAAAATGGTTTTTGATTGCTGGGCTTTTGGCTTACTTGGATCAGATGGGGTCCTATAGACTTCATATGGTTCAAGGGCCAGTCACGTGCTCTTTCGGGTCGTGACAGAAAGATTTACTAAACAAATTGATTCTTTTCCTTCTCCTATAAATAGAAGCCAAGGAGAGGAGAAAAGGGAAGAATTTTAGGATCTTGAAATTTTCTGAAGGAAAATAGCAGAGAGAAAAGAACGGAGAATTAAATTCTCAAGAAAAGAAACCCTAGGGGAGAAAGAGGAAAAGGATCAAAACTTCATAAAGCAAAAAAGAGAATTTAATTCTCAATCTAAGAGTTTAACTCTTCTGCAAAAGAACTTAGTTCTTCCTCTGGTTCAAGATCTGCAGAAGCAAATCTCCCCACAGGTTGATAATTTAATTCTCATCGGAGAGATTCTGCCATGCAGATCCAAAACATAGAGGGAGAATTGAGTTTAGAGAATTTAATTCTCCCAAATTCATAGGAATTTAATTCCTCTAAAATAAAACTAGGGTTTAACCCTATATGAGAATTTAATTCTCCTAAATTCATAGGAATTTAATTCCTCCAAAATAAAACTAGGGTTTAACCCTATATGAGAATTTAATTCTCCCAATTTCACAGAAATTTAATTCCTCTAAGATAAAACTAGGGTTTAACCCTATATGAGAATTTGATTCTCCCACATTCATAGGAATTTAATGCCCCTAAAACATAATTAGGGTTTAACCCTACAGAGAATTTAATTCTTAAAATAAAGAGACTTGAAAGATCTCCATGCACGTAAAGAACTTGGTCACGTGATGACATGTGATCCCAATCCGCAGTGATCAGAAAGAATAAAGCCAGGTCACGTGCCCCCACATGACCCCTGAACAAATCCCCGAAAAATGAGAAGGAAAAAGCTTTAAGGTAATGCCTCATGTGCCCCTACGTGACCCTCATAATATAGGGAACAAAATTAAAGGCAGTATTGGCTTTGGGCGCTCTCACGTGTTACCACGTGACCCCTAATAAATGCTTTAATAATCAATGCACAAATATCCATCACGTGTCAACACGTGATGGCCAGAAGATTAAAAGTGTTTAACACTTATTTGCAGTTCTAAGAACAAATTAGAGGAGATCTGGCCCCACCTTTGGGTGCCCTCACGGTCCCCACGTGACCCCTTCCTCTCTAGTGTTTAGCACTAATTTGAGCGTTTCATTTCCAGTGTTTAACACTGTTGTCCTCTAGTGTTTAACACTAATTTGAGCATTTCATTTCCAGTGTTTAACACTATTATCCTCTAGTGTTTAACACTATTTTAAAGCCAATCTTAGCCAAATTGGCTAAGTTTCCAGAGGCAAAAAAACCTCTCCTTTAACTAAATCTCAAAATTGAGTAAAACTCAGAACTATAATGTTTAAGGCTCATTCAAAGACAAAAATGTTATCAGAGCCTTCAAACTCTTGTTTAGTATTGCTAAATGATGAGGGGCTGAACCCAGACAAATGTCTAATGGTCCAATAAAGGGCCAATATTTCAAACTTAATTGGACTTAGCCCAAGTTGGCCATAAGTCCTCAATTCAGATTTAACTGAGCCAATGTGCTCATAATCTAATTAATTGATCTTAGTTCCAAATTGGACTACAGATCCCCAAACCAACATCGGTTCGAGGGTACATCTCTTTACTCCTCTGATACTTGTCGTTGTAATCCTTCAACGTTTTCAGAGAGGTGACGGGTCCCGACAACCATACATCTCACGGACTATCATGTCCTTAACCTGGACCGAGATGTCCTTAAACTAACAATGGACCGTAATGTCCTTAAACTAACAATGGACCGTAATGTCCTTAAACTAATCGACCGCAATGTCTCTAAACTAAACAATAGAGTCCAATTGCTTTTTTGTTGGATCTAAACGATCCCGTTAAGTTGATCTTAGTCTAAAATGAGACTAACGTATCCTTAACAAACGTTTAAGTTGATCTTAGTCTCAAATGAGGCTAACGTATCCTTAGACCCAACCCCCAAACCCAAATCTAAGAAGATACAGATTTGGACTAGTCCACGCCCTACGGGCGACAACATAAATTAGTCTCCGTATACAATCCACGGGCAACCAAAAACAAAATAAACACCCACGACACGAAGTGACCATCTGGAGAAGGAGAAAGTGGTTACCACGATGCGGTGGCGTAATTAACTGCAGGGGCTTGCGCCTGCAGGGAAGAGCGTCCCCATAATAAAAAAACCCCTCAAACGAGGGGGAATATGACGAAGTCTGCTACATCAGCCGCATCCATCTAAACCTTCGATATGTGATGCCATAAATCAACTTGGCATCTTCGGAGAGGTGGACGGATAGCACCAATTAGCATCTGCCTCGAAATTCAGGCAAGACGGACCTACGCGGTCGCGTCTCCGTGTTTCGGAGGGGAACAAGGGCGTCGAGAATGCTTAGCTGTGAGGGGATCTTCCTCAGGTGTGCCAGAACGTTGTAATCCACCTTGCTTTTCTCTGGTGGATCTTTGGCTTTCAGCTCTTCGACGGCTTGGTCATCGAGGATGATATCCTCAGGGACCTTTTCTTTTCCCTTAACCTTTTTGTTCGACCCTTTGTTTACGGGCCCGAGATTCTTTTCTGGCAGCGTACGATTGCGCAGCTGAATATTTTCACAGGTCTTCATTTCTTCCGTTTTGGAGGTGGGTTCTTTGAAGAGAGGGTCAAGGGCTATTTCTTCATCAGAATCGCTCCCAAAGGTGAGAACTTGCGATCCCCAGCGTTGACCATGTGACAGTTGCTAGTAGTTCTTTTACGCTCTTCGGTCGTATTTCTTTGCTCCCGACGAGCTTTGCGTTTCATCCGCTTGAAATGTTGTCGGTGAGCAACATATCCCTGCCACCAGCTTTTAAAAGCGTTGCACTCTTCGGTGGGGTGCGCAATCTTTCGATAATATAGGCAGTAGCTAGGATGTATATCCGCTTCATCAGGAGTGTTTCCTTCGGAGGGTGGCAGCTTCATTCCCATCGATATGGCTTTGAAGAACCTTTTCCTCGTCTTGAACCTGCTTTTATTCACGGCGGATGTGCTTTGATCTGGTGGGAGTGTTTTAACCCTTTCGTCCAGTCGTCGGCGTTTGACCTTTTCAAATATGGCCATCTCGTGCTCTCGATCAGCTTTTCTTTTCAAAAGAGCTTCGTTTAGGAACGCATCAATCATTTCGTCTGATGGTCCTAGAAGTTCCGGCTCAAGATCTGCCCCCAGTTTCTCTGCATAAGGAGCTTCTTCACCATCTATCGACGAGTGAGAGATCACATGGCAGCTTGCCTCATAATCTTTAGGCTCATCCGACGAGTCTTCTCCATTGTCATCCTCTCCGTCCTCAAGGACGTGGCTGAGAAACTCTTGAAGTGTGACCGGGGTTCACGCCTTCTGGTTATATTCTTCCAGCGCATCGATATATTTTTGCAGGTCCATGCGCTTGTCATCAGGCTTCACGGGCTTTTTGGTTTTTTTTCTTCTTCTTCGAAGACATTGACGGCTGGGTGTGAGCACTTTGACTATCACCACCAATTTTTGGAGTTGGGCACGGTTTCAGCATTCCCTTGATGATCTCGGGTTCCAATGGGTTCTTCCACCTGACTGCCGGGCATGTTTGGAGATCCTTCAGCATTCTTTTCATCTTGGCTGAAAGAACGACCTACCATGGAGCTTCTTCTACAAAAAGGCATGATGCCCCTAGTGTGTTCGTCCTTTTAAGAGCGTGCGGCTGGGGTGGGCTTATTTTCCAATTCTCGGACAGTGCGAATTTGCCCTGTTGGTATTGATCTTCAATCCAGCCTTTAAAGACGAAGAAATCTTCAATTGGATGGCCTATCGCTTGGTGATAGGGGAAATAATTGGGATTATTAGCCTCACCGAGTTGCAATGGGCGTTTCGGATTCGGCAGATTGATGAGCCTGTTGCGCACCGATAGTTCAAACAATCTCCTCGTTTTGTCCTGGGAAAATGAGTAAGGGCGCTTCATTTTCTCATTATAAAATCACCGTCTCTCGTCTAGACGATCAGTTAATTTTGGACCACTAGGCTGTTGTTGAGCATTTGCGACGAAGGTCGCTTTCCTTTTACTTTTTTCATTCCGTAGCTCCGGCTTCGAAGTAGACGGTCTATGACCCATCTGGTCCATTTAGGCCAGTTTGTCAATCAAGGCCTGGAAAGTGGTTGGCTTGAAGAACATCATGAATTAGGAAATAGTCGCCTGAGGGTCAAGAGTGCCCATAAACATGCCCACTGCCCGCGCTTCTTCGATGCGTTGCTCACATTTCGACCACAGATTTCGCCATCATATTGCGTATTGAACCCATGTCTCGCCTGGCTTCACCCTGGCATTAATTAGTGCGGTAATCAGAGTACGCTCGCTAGCGCTTGCGAATCTTTGTGTGAATAGCAGCTCCATCTCTGCAAATGTTTTAACGGAGTCATTTGGGAGTTCCGAGTACCATTCGAACGTTGTTTCCGACAAGTTGCCGACGAACTGGCGAAGTAGTAGTTTATCGTCACCTCCAGTATTGCCACATAGAGCCCTGAACTGGGTGACATGCTGGTGGGGATTGCCCGTCCCCTTATATATATGGAATTTAGGGATCGTATATCCTGGAGGGTACCTTATTTGGTCATACCAGCCCGGATAAGGTCGTCCGGTCTTAAAGATCTGTCCAGCCGCTTCATTCGCCTGGTGAGCTCGTATTTGTTTAGCAATGTAATCATCCAGAGCGGCCTTGAAGATAGTCTCCTCCTTGGCTGCTGAAAGAGCCAGAGGAGGGTTCGATGTCCCCCCTCTGTCGTCTTCGATGATAATCGGGGGGTCTTCAGCTGGAGTTTCCGGCTGTAATATCATCCCAGCCATGTCTTGAAACAAAAGAGCCATTCGTTTTATATTGGCCGCCTGTTCCGCGGCCTCTTTTTCTTTCCTCTCGAGCATTCTTCGGAGGAATTCAGTATCAGTTTCTTGTTCCTGACGCTGCTCTGAGGTCTCTGGATTCTCTTTTGGCCCAGTGAGTGCGGCCATTGCAATCAGCATCTCTTGGAGCTTTTGCTGCTGTTGCTCCTGAGCCTTTGTTATCGATCGGATAAGTGGTCGATGACCCATAGAGGCACGTCTTTCCTCTTTTCCGGAAGCCATATAAACGGTATGTGTTACCATTCCCCCAGACTTAGAGCATTTAGATTTAGTGTCCTTGCGGTTCGCCGCGGTCACAGGGGCTTTCTCAGGCCTCGTTCTATTGCGAGCGGTTGAAGTTGAGGGAGGCGTTGCAGCGGACACCCAGACGGATAACATCTTCTGTGGTACCATGGGATGGCTCTCTTCTTGCCGAGCTTTAATCTTCTTTGGTCGGCGAGAGTAGTCCTGGTCAATCACCGATTCCTGGACCTGTCGCCAGACTTTGTAAATTTTAGAGGACAGCCGCTGAGGGGGCTGCTCTGGCTTCTTCTCTGTAGCATTCTCCACAGGTGGAGGAGATCTTTTCAGCACAGCATTCGGAGAGTTTTTGCGCGCCCTCCTTAGCGGTTTAAAGCTGTTCCCAGTTGGAACAGCAGCATCGATTTCCACCATTGGAGCTAGCGGAGTCAGTCCGGAAGGGGAGTTGCCCCCAGCCTTCCTGACTCGGCGCCAGTGGCGACGGCGAGCATGTCGTGCGGATGGGATTGTCTCAGCTGTAGGGGTGGCTTCGTCATGGCCCCTGTTTTGGTGAAAGGTTGTCGCCGGCGTCAGCCTCTTAAAGACCGATGTCCGTTGAGAAGCGATGTCCAATCTGTCAAAGACAGACCTCTAGGCAGAGGAAGCAGCTTTGGGGACTTCGCCTTGAGCAGGAGCCGGAATGGCCCGCCTTGTGAAGACCGACTTCTTGGCAGAAGAAGCCTCTCCGATGATTTCGCCTGCTTGAACCGGGATGGCTATCCTCTTTGGGATGGCTGCTTTAGATTTCGCGGGCTTGTTGGCGTTCTGGCCTAGTCTGTTGAAAACTGAGGCATTGAATTTGGGTGACCCGTTGAAAGGGTCCGCGGCAGTGGTAAGTCGATCAAAGACCGACTTCTTTGGGGCTTCCTGTAATGGCAGCAGGGCATTGAAGTTCATGGGTGGGAGCATGGTCCCGAAAAGTAGCCCAGTGGTGGCCTGAGTCACCTGGTCCACCGGCATTGTAAAGACAGAGGCCGCCTGAGGCCCGTAGGTCACTCCTCCTGCGGGGACGGAGTGAGAGTTATTGCTATTATTGCAGCTTGTGCAGTTGAAAGCCATTTGATCTTCTTTTCTCTGCACGAGAGCAAAACCAAATCTTAGTATCTCGAACCCAAGGGCAACCATATTAAACTGCGATTCGCTCGCGAACACGACACACGAAGTGTGGAGTGGAAAAAGGAAGAGGTCCCACCGGGCGTGCCAGAATCTGTTCTCCGCCGAAACACAGAGACGGGACCGCGTAGGTCCGTCTTGCCTGAATTTGGGGGTAGATGCTATTTGGTTTTATCCGTCCACCTCTCCGAAGATACCAAGTTGATTTATGACACCGTGTATCGGAGGTTTAGACGGATGCGGCCGATATAGCAGACTTCGTCAGATTCCCTCTTTTGAGGGGTTTTTGATTATGGGGATGCTCTTCCCTGCAGGCGCGAGCCCCTGCAGTTAATTACGCTACCGCATCACGATAACAACTTTCTCCTTCTCCAGATGGTCACTTCGTGTCGTGGGTGTTTGTTTTATTTTTGGTTGCCCGTGGATTGTATACGGAGACTAATTTATGTTGTCGCCCGTAGGGCGTGGATTAATCCAAATCCGTATTTTCTTAGATTTGGGTTTAAGGATGCGATAGTCTCATTTGAGACTAAGATCAACTTAAACGTTTGTTAAGGATACGTTAGTCTAATTTTAGACTAAGATCAACTTAACAGGATCATTTAAATCCAACAAAAGAGCATTTGGGCTCTATTGTTTAGTTTAGGGACATTGCGGTCAATTACCGATTTAAGGACATGGTAGTCCAATGTTAGTTTAAGGACATCTCGGTCCAGTTTAAAGACATCATAGTGTGTAAAGGTTAAGGAAATCATAGTCCATAAGTTTAAAGACCTCACAGTCTAGGTTAAGGACAGCATAGTCCATGGGCTTAAGGACCCCACAGTCCAGGTTAAGGACATCATAGTCCATGAGTTTAAAGACCCCACAGTCCAGGTTAAGGACATCATAGTCCATGGGCTTAAGGACCCCACAGTCCAGGTTAAGGACATCATAGTCCATGAGTTTAAGGACCGCACAGTCCATGGAATGATTGGTTATCGAAACCTGTCACCTTTCTGAAGACGTTCAAGGATTACAACGACAAATATCAAAGGAGTGAAGAGATGTACCCTTGAACCAATGCTGATTAGGAAATCTGTAGTCCAATTTGGAACTAAGATCAATTAATTGGATTATAAGCACATGGGCCCAGTTGAAACTGAATTGAGGACTTATGGCCAACTTGGGCTAAGTCCAATTAGGTTTGAAATGTTGGCCCTTTGTTGAACTGTTGAACATTTGTCTGAGTCCAGCCCTCCCATTATTTATCAATGCTAAACAGGGGTTTGGGGGCTCTGACAACATTTTGTCTTTGGCTGAGCACTAACCATTCATTATATCTCTGGATTTTAATATTCATTTGAAAGGGAAATTTGCCTCTGGAAAACTTAGCCAATTTGGGCTAAAATTGGTTTTAAAATAGTGTTAAACACTAGAGGATATTTGGCGATCACATGTTCCCACGTGATGCGCTGAAAAATAGTGTTAAACACTAGGGATGAAGCACTTAAAACAGTGTTAAACACTAAAAGTGAGGTGGTCACGTGGGGTCACGTGAGGTGCCTAAGAATAGGGCCAGACTTGCTTTATTTGTTCTCAGAATATTCACAGAAGTGTTAAACACTTTTAGTTCTTTGAAATCATCACGTGTGGACACGTGACAATGCCTCTGCGTTGGGCATCATTCCTCTGTCTTCCCCTATTTTACTCTTTTGAAAAGGGTGTTTGTCAGGGGTCACGTGGGGATACGTGAGGCGCCCTAGATCAGCACTGCCTTTGGATTTATTCCTTTTAATTTTAAAGGTCACGTGGGAGCACGTGAGGCATTGCCTCTGTGCTAATCCCTTCTTATTTTAAGGAGTCCATAAAAGGGTCACGTGGGGGCATGTGAGCATGCCTCATTCGTTCTTTTCTGATCATTAAAGGAAAGGTCACGTGTTGCCACGTGACCACGTTTACATGCATGGATAATTTAAGTCCTTTGTTTGAGAATTAAATTCTTTGGTAGGGTTAAATCCTAATTCTGTTTTGAGGAATTAAATTCCTATGTATATGGAAGAATTAAATTCTTATGTAGGGTTAAACCCTAGTTTTATTTGGAGGAATTGAATTCTTATGAATTTGGGAGAATTAAATTCTCATATAGGGTTAAACCCTAGTTTCATTTGGAGGAATTAAATTCCTATGAATTTGGGGGAATTAAATTCCTTAAACTCAATTCTCTCTCTAAGTTTTGGATCTGCATGGCAGAATCTCCCCGATGAGAATTAAATTCTTAACTTGTGGGGAGATCTGCTTCTGCAGATCTTCAACCAAAGGAAGAACTAAGTTCTTATTCAAAAGAGTTAAACTCTTAAATTGAGAATTAAATTCTCTTTTTTTTATGGAACTTAGATCTCTTTCCCCTTTCTCACCTAGGTTTTTTTTTCTTCTGAAGAAATCTTCTTTTCTCTCTGTTGTTGTATCTCTCTAAACAAATTCCCAGGATATTTCTCTTCTCTTCTTGGCTCCTATTTATAGGAGAAAGAAAGAATCAGTTTGTTTAGTCAATCTTTCATTGAAAGATTTTGGTTGTTTTTGTAACCAACATGATCTTTTAGATCATCCAGTGAATTTTATTCACCATTGGATTTTTAATCCAAAAGATATTCTGTTTGTTATTCTTGGTGAATTTCAGGAAAATCTTTTCTTATATAGAATCTTTCTATAAATTGGTGATTTTTAATCACCATTGATTTTTAATTCAACGGTGCTCCCCTTTACAGAGCACAATCTTTTTTTGTTTGGAAAGATTTAGAGAGATATTTTCCAGTTAGGGTTCTCAATTCCTTCTTAATTAGAATTTAATTCTATTAGTTCAGAAGGCTTAAAATCCTATCACGTGTTGGCTCGTGATCCCATTGTTTGATCATTCAAATAGAATTTAATTCTATTAATTAAAGAGTTTAGAAATCCATCACGTGTTGGCACGTGACCCCCTTGATTAACATTTTAACCAGAATTCAATTCTGCTGTTTTAAAGAACTAAGGAATCATCACGTATCAGCACGCGACCCTTTGGTCACGTGTGAGCACCTGATGCCCCATTGGGTTTTTTCCTTGTTGTTTTACTATATCTTTTAATTCCTTTAGTGGGTTTTTAAAGGCCCATCACGTGTGGGCACGTGACTCCTGTTGATTAGAATTCAATTCTCTTATAACAGAGTCCCCAGGAAACCATCACGTGTCAGCACATGACCCTTTGTCACGTGTGAACACGTGATGCCCCATTGGGGTTTTTTCCTAATATTTTTATGAGGGAACATGTGCCATGACATCCTCTCTCTCTCTCTCTCTCTCTCTCTAACCCATGCCTCATGTTATAATGTTGTCCTCCCTTTCTTTCTCATCAATTATCCTTTCATGTCTTCTCTTTTCTTTTCCTCACAAATAAAACCAATACCCCAATACAAATCAACAAACATGCAACAAAATGTAACATTTCATGGTGCACTAACCATGAAAAATGTGAAAAATACGGATTTGGCTTAATCGTGATTAATAGTGCACTAATCAAGTTTACTTTAAACTTGCATATTATTAATTATAAAAATGCCAAAATCCGATAAATATCTTTTTAATAAATAAATCATTTTTAATCTCTAATTATTTCCCACATATTGGCATATACTTATACCGTTTTACGAAAAACCACTATTCACAAATCGAATAGTTTTCGCGAAATATATTATTTTAATATTAAAATTCCAAAAATAATATTTTATATTTCTGAAATGTTACAATCTTCCCTCTTTAAATAAATACGGTCCCCGAATTTAAATTTAAACCCCCAAATACTAAAACATTTCAATAATCTTGTTCAAATCAACGGGGCTCTGAAATCACAGAATACACAAAACACCATAGCGCATCATGTGCGCATGTAAATGAGTGTAAAACTCAAAATCGAACTCCGTCAAGCGTAACGCAATCATCGGAGTTACAATGGAGATATAGATCTCGAAATCCACTACTGAAATCCAATGTACTATAGTCAAAATCATATTACGTATATAGTACGCATCCCTTTAATTTCCTCTAAAAACTGGATAAAAACACATGCAAAATCTTTTCTGAATCGCCGTGTATAGCGTAACTCACGGCACAGTAGCGGACGCTCAATTGTAAAGTAGTAAATATATCTATATATGTTTTTGCTCAAATTATACATCCCGCCTTTTTGAAATATCCCAGAAGGTTCTCCTTTGTAAAGGTTCGTGTCACTCGCGGATGTAAGTCCATGTCACGCACCCCGCGTGACCGCAGGGAGGCGGAAGTTGTGAAAAACAATTATCAAAGCATCGCAACACGGACTCGAGCTTCCGGATCATGTCTAAACCCTAACTAGCATGACTTGTAAAGAGGTTACCTACTCGGATAAGAGATTATACCTCACGATACAAGTTCTTCGGGTCTTCATCACTATCATCATCGTCATCGTAGGCTCTGAGGATTGAAATGGATCGTGGCTTTCTCGTCGTCTTCCTCGAGTCAAAGACGATGCACCCGAGAGTCTATAGTCCGAGCACCAACCTCAACTCCGAGGTAACTAGGGCAAGTAGCTTGCTAGACTAGATGGCCTAGGTGATGTAGAGAGAAGATGGAATGCTTTGTCTCTTTGAACCCTAAGCTTCTCAACTCATGAGACAATTAGGGTTTGTGTGAAAGTAGAAGTGAACTTCAGAAATAAGAAAGGAACTTGTGAACCCCTTGAAAAGAGATGGCTGCCCTAAAGATAAAGAATAAGTCATATGAGATATTTTGGAGATAAATATCTCACAAGCTTCACAAAATATCTATTTTGTCAAGTGTGAGTCACCTTGTAGCCATGCTTGATTCAATGTTCACAATCCACCTCATTTCTCCACCTAATTGTTTTAATCTCAAAAACAAATCAAAATCCTAATAGGTTTCCCTTCTAGAAGCTTTCCCGAAGTATTTACGAGAATGCCCCACATCCGTATATACATACCCCCATCCGCATTCCGAATAATATGAATACAAAGAGATGAAACAATCCATCAATACAATATTAGGATCCGGTTTAAACCAAAGCCCACCAGTATCGTCCGCCCGAACATCATACGCACACAAGTGCACGTACATGATCGAAGTCCTGTCGTAAAACCATACGACCTCTACATCTTTCGCCCGATGCAGGGTAACCCTCTGTGTAGGACTCTAAAGACTCGACAGTACGCTGACAGTGGGTTTAACCACAAACTGCAAGCGATACTAGCTGCACATAACGGCTACCCAGGTATCTGTCGATAAGAAGGCCGATGAGCAAACCCATCCGAACTCCTACTGAGCCTGCATGTGACAATCTCCGTACAGTCCGGTCTGTTCGTCAAAGAGTATCGCATATCGGGCTTAGGGGGATGGTAAACGTCAGACACCTAATAGCGGTATAAGTCGTATCGGAGTGTAGCCCAGAACACCCTGAGAAACTACTGGAATACCTACCAGTAAATCTCACTAGCCCTGGTCAGGGACTTTGTGTAATGGCTCTCCAAACACTGCGCGATATCAACCCCCAATACCGGTAGAGACGAATCCTATCTAACCGCCACTGCCTCCAAGTGCTTCGGGACTGCACCCAACTACTACCTGTTTGCACGACTCCTTTGAGTTATGGTAGGGTAGTAATCAAAGTACAGTGGGAACACACTCGAGGCGAAGTAGCAGTGTCAAGTCGACGGACTAAACTGTACTCATGCCACCTGGGAACTGCTACCCGACGATAGGTATAATACCCATCAGCAGTTCCTGATGAGTCCTGTCCGGTGTACTCATAACCTAATGAGCACCTGCATACTATCTCCAGTATGACGTACTAATGGCTGTGGTACAGACCATCTCCCCTGCTGGGATGAGAAGCGTATACACTAGTCTATTCTGGAGTATCGATGCCCCGTCTCGATAATCCTATGACTAAGGACCTGTATAAAGATATGCTTATAGACTATCCAGCCCCCACTAGTGTGACTGCCATCACAACGCTGGTAATCAAGCAAAGATCCTAAGGGCTCTACTAATATGTATAAGCGATTTGCTAAAACACATACACATACTGAAGTAGAAACAAACCAAGTAGCATACTACCATTTTGAGCAAGACTGTCAATACAACTGTGAATATCCCAAGCTTCCATTAAGTAATATACAAACCAGTATGATACAATAATGGCCTCTAGGGCATACATCACTAACAGCGGATACGTAGGAAATAGCGAGACTATATCTCATTTTTGAAAACCTCTTTGTAAACTTTTGATGCATGCAAAAGTACTCAAGCACTGTCCTCAGATCAGTCCTACTCGGCTACTATATAATATAGTGCCCAACATGAAAACGCGATACACATAACCAAAATCAGCCTCAAAAGGCGTATCCAACATCACGTGCGTCTGGTGCGCACGAAAATCAAAGCCAAATACAAGTGCCACGCGTGTGCACAAAAGCCATACTAAGTGCAACGGGTGTGCACGAAAATATCTGTCAAGTGCAACAGGTGTGCACGACAACAATATCATGTGCATCTAGAGTGCACGAAAATCTCAACCCAGTGCAACTAACATGAACGAATAATAATAAAATATCCTAATCAAGTGCATCCGGTGTGCACAAAATCCCATACCATGCGCACAATATGCACGAAATCCAAATCAAGTGCATCAGGTCCGCACACAACTTCTAGTGCTGCAAAGCGCACGAAAACGTAAATCTGGTGCAACAATGCACGGAGTATAAATCTGGTGCAACAAATGCACGAAAACTCAACAATATCTCAATGCGTATTAAAACAACACCGAGTGTACTAAGGTGTATAAAATTATAAACGTGTGCAACTGCGTGCACAAAACACATATCAATGCACTGTAAGCACATGTGAGCTATACCGAGTGCAAAAGCCAAATCGAGTGCGTACCACATGCACAAAATCAAATCGATAGTATCGAAATCCACAAATCATAAGTACGTGCAGCCAAGGCACAAAATCGATATCAAGTGCAATAGATATGCACAAATCATAAACCAGTGTAGCGGTGTATAAACATAAATCGTGAAACCCAATGTAACAACCCCAAACTTTCTGTGCAATTTTTTTTCAAAAATACAGAAAGGGGTGCTTGAGCCTGAGCACAAGTTATAAGTTTGATTTGCTTTTGAATAGCAAGAAGGAGCTTGTAGCTCATTGGTAATACCTTGCACTGCTGAACCAAAGCACCAGAGTTCAAATTCCATCAGCCACACATTATTAATTTGATTTCTTTTAATCTTTTTAGAAGCGCCCAAGAGTCTACGCGTGCTTAACCCATAAATTCAAAAGTCACACTAAAAACAAACGAGTTCAGGAGGTAGACCAAGCGAAGGGGGACACATGGCAGCAAGAATCGGCCCGACTCGGCCGACGCCGCCGGCCAAACTCGCTCGAATCCGATTCTTCCCTTCTTGACACCTGTGACTTTTGGCCTCCCCGTAACCCCTGTTCTATTTATTTTCCCTGCACATTAACAGAGCCAATTAAAACCTAATTTAAATCATTTTAATGCATTTTTAATGCATTTTTTAATCAAACCCTAAACATAATTTTTCCTATAAATATCACTCCATTTCACACACCCCTCACTCACAAACTCTTCCCAAACTCTCAAGAAAAATCCCAAGAAATTTTGTGTACAAGTGGAGTTAGCGATCGGCGAAACTTCGACGAATTTCCGACGACGACCCTAAGAGCTCCCGGCGACGAAACGACGCATCGGGGTGAGCTCGGTGAGCTCAAACAGAAAGTGGTTGCCCAAAGGCGACCAAGAACGAGAAGGCAGTCAGTTGAACGAGTGGAACGGTGCTTCGGTTGAACGAGTGGAACGGCATAGCCCCATTTGCCCCTGGCGCTTGAGGGGGCAAATGGGGCGCCCTTCTGTCTGTGAAAACTGTCATGTCCGTTCGGTGAGCTTGAACAGAGAGTGGTTGCCGAGTCGGCGACCACGAACGTCTGTTGCTAATGGTCCTCCTACCACTCCCTCTTTCTCTTCTCTAATATAAAATCCAGTAAATCCCTTCTCCCCCTTCTCTTTACTATTCCAAAAAACTTAGAATTCTAAAACCCGACGGAAGTGGAGTTAATCCGACTCTGATTCGGTTTTTCCTTAAAAATCATATTTTTCTTAAAAACAATAATACCAAACCATCACATCATGATCATTAAACATTAACAAAACATATTGGCAGGTTTCATATCAAAAGAATTTATATTTCAATTTTTATAGCACTTTTACAGAAAAATACCATATAGTTTAGTTTTGATATAAAACATCATTACCCTTTGCTATACCTTTAGATAGTCCACGAGGAAATGACCTACCTCCTCACAACACTCATATATAATATAGCACGATGATCTTTGCAATGTACCGCTACAACCCATTTCGGGAAACCCGTTCAGGAAGATGCGGATTATTGCACATCCTCGGGCTTAGTAGTGCGAGATGCAGACCTCCGCAAGGAGCATACGGTCTCGAAAGATTTAAAAATATAATTTTCTTTAGAAAATGTGATTTCTATTATAAATAAAACTTATATTTTTAATAAATAAATATATATGTAATTAATATCAAAATATCTATTTTTAATATTTATAATATTCCACACTTCCAAAATTCAAGAAAAACATCTCATTTGCAAGAAAATACCATACAATTCCAATATTACAAATAAATACCATATATTATGAAAAACAGGTTTTATTCACAAGAAATGTCACAATGATAAAATATACATCAATGAAAACTTTAAAGACGATAATAACAAACTTGAGGTGTATTTTGAAAATTATACAAAATTATTTTTATATAAAACTCCGTCAAGTTATACTAAATTATAATAAGGACCCTAGTAAACATAGGTTTAAGCGGGACCAGTCTCTTGAGCCTCAGGGAGCCGGAGATATGGGTGCTTGCCTATTTAAGGTAGACAACTTAATAAACGGTGTTATCAACACGGTAATCGTCTTTGAAAAAGACACAAATCCTGCCGTCCATGTGCAGCGGTTACCAATAACACCAAAACCTAATTCAGGATTCAATTTCTTTTCTAATTTTTTGACTCGGACCGAGTCTCAATATAATCAATCTGACTTGAATATGATTCAAGTATATATAACAATTCAATATGAATCCATATATTCAATCTGTTCAATCTAATCAATCTATATTGACTGAACCGAACCATAGATATACATCCATCCACATGATTCTCCAGTTACATCCATTTACTGATATCATGGTTTCGGCAAGTCATCCATCTATACAATTTATTATACAATTCAACACAATACAAACAATACAATCAAGATATCGCGGGGTTTAAGGGGTAGATTGGTACGGAAGGTGTTAGAAGTGGCACGAGACTGCAACCATTAAGACACCTAACCTGAATTCAATTGTCGTTGTACCATGGCTTAATGGTTTCTTGTATTCCATTCACCTTAGTCTCTGGTCTACCGTGACTCCTCTCGTATACACTGGCCTCTTCTACACCAAGCTACAAACAACAGCGTTAACACTAAATACAATATTATAACAATATAATACCACTTTAAAAGTTACACACTCTCTCTCTCTGTCTATTCTACTCCTCCCTTATCTTTGGGACTTACCGAGCAATTGTTCGCTGACGACATTCCTTATCTTTCTTCTTTGGAATGTTGTCGGGTAATTCGGACCTTCAGGAGATCGAGCCCACCAGCGAGGACTTGGATCAGCTAGTTTTCGACCCGGAGCTCTAGATACTTGTACGTTTCATTTCAGAACTTTCCATTTCTGTTATGCTACTGTTTAGGCATTGCTATTCATTCCATGTATTTACTTTTCAGATGTATTGTAAAAAGAATATGAATAAATAAAGTTGTTGTTCATTTATATCTATTTTCTTTGTCTCTTGTGCATTTTACTTATATTGCTTAGATACGCTTAGCGTGTTTATTTCAGAGTAAATATGTAGCGGCCAGTCGCGTCCCCTTCGCCGTACACCGAGAAGCGGGGCGTGACACCCAATCATCGAAACTCAAATCCAAGCGATAAAAGTATGACACTTGGATCAAAAAACGTACTCGCAATAAATGACATTGAGGTACACCTCCTACAATGTCGAAAAATGCCGGTGCGTCCAAAGCTGGCAGAGCAAGATCATCCACTTGCCTCCTGCTCGCAGTCAGACGTCCTCTGTCTCCGAGTCCTTATTTTCTCCCTGGATTATCAATCTCACAATCCTTCTGCTCGTCGACCCATTCAGGTGTACTAGCGGAACAGTCCGCTCTGGCACTCCGCTGATCCTCTCTTGGCCAATTATCATGAATACTCGTATAGCAGCACGTCACTGGTGATGGCATCTGGCCCTCTGAATAAGCGTGATATAATTGTTCCTGGTGCAAATCCTTATCGCTGCGGCATCCTGGAAAGAACCTACTCAAGGTCTCTTCCGATCTCACCTATGCCGAACTATACGAAGGTTGGCACCCTTGCATAATCTTTTCTCGTTTTCTGGATATCTGCGTTTTCAGCACAGCTTTTCCTCGGGAATTTGGTCGTATCCAATGCCTCTGCATACATGTCAATCCTATGGCATCATCGGGGAGCAACAACAACTCGTTAACATCTCGCACAAACCTCTTGTTCCACTCGTCTCTATTATCGTCCACTTCGATATCATCTCTTGTTGTCTGCGTATTGCAATTCGTTCTCGGCTGCAGTCAATCCGGAGTCTCTCACAAGGACTCAAAATTACGAACTCGGGTATCTTCACCACTCCGTGGAAAATATCTAGCCGAACACGTCCTCGGGAACTCATCCCAATTATCGGAGGAATACACTTTATTCGTCTGTTCTCGATCAACTCACAACGCATCTGGGTGAGATCCTTCTATCCAAAGCTGGTCAACTTACTAATTCCACATCGGAGCATCCAACGAACAAGGTCCTCTCTTGATCGACTTACTCTAGATCTGAGTAAGATCCTTCAATTGGAATTCTTCAACTCAACTGAGCCTGCATCGGCACATCAAATCAGACGAATCATCTCAGTTGCTCAACTCACGATAGACTGGCTATCTTCTGTCACATCTCTGCCTGAAAGCTTCAGCGGTTTCAGCTCATAAGCTCTGGAAGTGACATCCCATCAATCTCAGCAACAGCTGGATCATCTGTCTGCACGGTAGACAACATCACGACTTCAGGGGTAGGCTGTACATCAACAGTCCTCTCAATCTAGCAGTCTCTATCAATGGCCCGATCATCCGGTGCAAAACCGAACACTCGCCTTCAACGAGAGATCACAACCTAAGTACTATACTTACACGTTCCTATGTCACCCGAAAACACGATGGTCAGTCCTCGTCCTTGACTAGCTCACCCTGACCGCATCGCTAGCAGCAGCTCAATCTGCGCTCAAACAATGGTGACAGGATTCTCAAGCATGTATCGAAGAAGATAGATCAAAGGAACGAAAATAATTAACAGGTACAAAGTGGATATATGGTCATAGGAAAGAATAGAATCAAGTATTGTTCCCCTCCGAAAGACGGCGCACAAGACTGCGATGTCTTGGCACTGAGATTCGGGGCAGATGCTAATTGGTGCTATCCGTTCACCTCTCCGAAGATGCCAAGTTGATTTATGGCACCATATATCGAAAGTTTAAACAGATGCGGCCGATGTAGCTGACTTCGTCAGATTCCCCCTCGTTTGAGGGGTTTTTGATTGTGGGGACGCTCTTCCCTGCAGGCGCAAGCCCCTGCAGTTAATTACGCTACCGCATCGCGGTAACAACTTTCTCCTTCTCCAGATGGTCACTTCGTGTCGTGGGTGTTTATTATGTTTTTGGTTGCCCGTGGATTGTATACGGAGACTAATTTATGTCGTCGCCCCTAGGACGTGGATTAGTCCAAATCCGTATTTTCTTAGATTTGGTTTTGGGGTTTTGGTTTGAGGATACGTTAGCCATATTTGAGGCTAAGATCAACTCAAACGTTTGTTAAGGATACGTTAGTCCAGTTTGGGACTAAGATCGACTTAACGGGATCGTTTAGATCCGACAAAAGAGCGTTTGGGCTCTATTGTTCCAGTTTAGGGACATAGTGGTCCATTGAATGTATGGCCGTCGGGACCCGTCACCTCTCTGACGACGTTGAAGGATTACAACGACAGGTGTCAGAAGAGTTCAGAGATGTACCCTTGGACCAAAGTTGGTTGGGTGATCCATAGTCCAATTTAGGACTAAAGTCTGTTTGAATGTTTAAGGATACGTTAGCCATATTTGAAGCTAAGATCAACTTAAACGGTTGTTAAGGATAAGTTAGTCCAGTTTGGGACTAAGATCGACTTAACGGGATCGTTTAGATCCGACAAAAGAGCGTTTGGGCTCTATTGTTCCAGTTTAGGGACATAGTGGTCCATTTCCAGTTTAGGGACGTAGTAGTCCATTACCAGTTTAGGGACATGGTGGTCCATTGGTAGTTTAAGGACGCATAAGTCCATGGGTTTAAGGACCCCACAGTCCATATGGGTGTGTTTAAGGACGCATTAGTCCGTTAGTTTAGGGACGCATAAGTCCGCGGGTTTAAGGACCCCACAGTCTGTATCTTGGTTTAGGGACGCATAAGTCCATGAGTTTAAGGACCCCACAGTCCGTGTTGATGTATAGTTGTCGGGACCCGCCACCTCTCTGAAGACGTTGAAGGATTACAACGACAAATATCAGAGGAGTTCAGAGATGTACCCTTGAACCAATGAGTTGGTTGAAAGAGCAAATGTGCTCAGTTCAAGATGATTTGAGGACTTATGGCCAGTTTGGGCTAAGTCCAAAATATTGGCCCTCTGTTGGTCCATTGAAGGAGAGGTTTGCCTATGGCCATTTAGCCAATTGGGCCAATGCCTAGTGTTAAACACTAAAGACCAATCAGTGTTGAACACTGGGAATGAGATTGATAAGTTAGTGTTTAACACTAAAAGATAGTTGGTGTTAAACACCAGCAACAAGGCTTTCAAATTAGTGTTAAACACTAAAACAGATCAAAACACTGGCAGCAGAGGTCTCAAATTAGTGTTAAACACTAAGGTAATCAGTGTTGAACACTACAAATAAAGCTCTTTGATTAGTGTTGAACACTAAGGCCAAACAGTGTTTTAACACTGGATTCAGGGGTTCCAATTTAGCGTTAGACGCTAAGGCAAGAGGGGTCACGTGGTAGCACGTGAGGGCGCCCTCCCTTCATTTGTTCTGCTGAGAATATCGCATCTTTTGGAGCATCACGTGCCATCACGTGACGGGTGTTTAAATGGAGTATGTTAAAGCCTCTGCCAAGGGTCACGTGAGGCACTGCCTCAAAGGGGCTTTTCTGTAGATCTTTTTGGGGGTCACGTGGTGACACGTGACCCTGCCTCTATGTATTTTTTTTAGAAGATCTGTTAATCCCTTTCAGGAATTAAATTCCTCGTAGGGTTGAACCCTGGCAATAATTTCAGAGGAATTAAATTCCTACTTCCTTTTGAAGATTTATATTCTGGGATAGAGTTGAACTCTGAATTTTCTGTAGAATTAAATTCCTCATATATGTGAAGAACTGAATAGGGTTAAACCCTAATAAAAGCTTTAAGGAATTAAACTCCCACTCTCTGTTAAAGAATTATTCTGGGGAATGAGATTAAGGGAATTAAATTCCTGTTGTTTTAACAGAACTAAGTTCTTAACTAGGGTTAAACCCTGATTCTGCTCATTCACAGGGTCAAACCCTAATTTTATTTTAAAGGAATTAAATTCCTATAGTTCTGTGAGAATTAAATTCTCGTGCTTCCATTCCCTCTCTATGCTTTGGATCTGCATGGCAGGATCTCAACCCATTGAGAATTAAATTCTCAACTCAATGGGAGATGTGCACTTTACAGATCCTCCACCAAAGAGAGAACTATGTTCTTCTGTTTTTATATCAGAGTTAAACTCTGTTGAGAATTAAACTTTCTTTTCCTTTCAAAAAGGCCTTCCCCTTCTTACCTAGGGTTTTCTTTTGCAGAAGATCCAAATTTCTCCAAAGTATCAAGGCTCCCCTCTTTTTTGTCTCGATTCCTTTCTGCCTTCTTATCTCTCTCTTTTTCTCTCCTCCCCTCGCTGTGTCTCTTGGCTCCTATTTATAGGAGAAGCAGCCGAATCTATTAGTTTTGGCGAATCTTTCATTGAGAGATTTGATTTGTATTCACCATTTGTTTTGGGACCTTTGGATTATTAGGTGAATTTTATTCACCATTGGATTTTAAATCCAGAGATTCTCCTTTGTTATTTCGGTTAGATTTAAAGGGGAAATCTTTCCAAATTCGAGATTTTCCTATAGATAGATGGTATTTAATCACCTTTAAATCTTTAATTGAATCGGTTGCTTTGGAAAGATTTAAGAGGTCTTTTCTCAGAATTTAATTTCTGTTAGCAGATAGGCTTTGAAAGCCGGTCACGTGTGACCACGTGACCCTTGGTCAAGTGTGGGCACGTGACCCCCTTGGAACGAGCCCTCTTCTTTCTTTCTGCGCTCTGCTTTCTGGTCGCTGCTTAGCTGTCACGTGCCACCACGTGACAACTGGTCACGTGTGAGCACGTGACCCTGGCCTGAAGCCTTTTTCTTGATTCAATCAGGGAATTGAGTCTGCTGCTTTCGAGTGTCACGTGCCAACACGTGACCCTGGTCACGTGGGAGCACGTGACCCTTTCTGAAGCCCTTTCCTTTGATGTAGTTGGGAAACTGAATTTGCCTTGCCGATGCATTTAGATGTCACATGCCAACACGTAACTGCTGGTCACATGTGAGCACGTGACCCTTTTCTGAAGCCTCTTCCGTGGGCTTTCCTGATTTTAAATCAGGAAACAAATGCCCCCACAGTGTTGTTCTCATGTGTCTGCACGTGAGTGCAACGCTGTCACCTTTTGTGACCGTTGGATTCCTCTAGGGATTTGGGGAGATGAAACGTTTCCATCACCTCCTATAAATACCCATGTCTCTTCAGAAGAGCCTTCACTTTGCTCATCTTCTTCCTTTGAGAACTTTTTTCCCTTGAGAATTTAATTCTCATTTCCAGAGCTTAGTTCTCTGTCTCAGACATTTTCCAGAGTTTAACTCTGTTGAAGGATCCCTTTTCCTCAGGTAATAATGTTGAACGGTCGAAGCCCCTTTGTTTTAAAAGAACTCTCTGGATTTAAATCCACATTAAGGGTTTCAAAAGGAACCCATTTTTCTTCAATTTCTTTAACCAAATATGAGACCACTTAACCTCCAACAGTAGATCTCTTAGGGTCGGATGATCCTTGGGGAGATGATGATAACAGTTCGACTCCATGGAATTTAATTCCATCCAAAAATGTCTCTGGGAATTTAATTCCCTTCTCTTAATAAGGAATTTAATTCCTATGAAGATCTCAGTTTCTTCACACGGAGGCTTCTTGGGGTCTCTTAACCCGAGGAGCTTTGTAATGATGTCTTCTGTGGGAATTTAATTCCTTTGATCTTGTTGGATCCATTGTAGAGCCCGAGACAAATCCTGTTGGGGGAATGTGTAGGGTTACCATTCTTTATTTAATGAGGATATTCCTTTTGTTTTATTGTAACTATTTGGTCTCATTATTAATGAGCCGTCATCCTGATTCTGTGGGGCCCACGTGTTTTGTAGCCAATGGTCCCAGAAAAATCTGCTGTTGCTTTCTTTAACTAGTCTTCATGTTCATGCATGGATATATATCGCTGATTTTGCTTTTAACGGTCTTCTTTTGTTGGATTTCAGGTGCGATGGCTTCTGTTCCGTGCTTTCCTTTTTCTCGCTCGGAGGCTGCTTTTCCTCAGTCACCATCTGATGAGGAAGCGATGGCGATGATCCAGGCCCATGACCCGAACTGCACCAACCTTCTTCAATGGGGATCTTGGTATAGTCAGATTATTCAGGGTCACCGGAGTTTTCTTTGCGCGGTACCGACGGAGCCCACTTTCCCATTCTTACCGATGGACCCTCCGAGAACGGTTTTTGCTGTGGAAATGCCCAACTGGACTCCAATGGGGAGGCTCAAGCCTTCGACAACCGGTATTCCGAACCATCCTATCCCGGCCATAGACATCTTGGGGCGGCGTATTTGCCAGGGTGAGGCCCACCCGTGGGGGCAAATTTATAAGATAGGGCTCACTCCTCGACACCCTACGGGCTACCTTCTCTGGGCTCGCTACATTCTTTCTGCCCATCGTGCGCGGCTGCAGAAAGTCGGGCTTTATCAGGCAATATATGCGTCACTCTTCCATTATAAGTCCCCGCATGTCTGGTGGGTCAAGGCGTTTTTGAACCAATGGAATCTTCCCACCAACACTTTCATTCTAGGAGATCGCGAGGTCTCGATCTCTCTGGCAGAATTTTATAACATTTTGGGGTTGCCAATCAGGGGTAGTCTGTATGAGGAGTTGCTGCCTTCTGATGAGTACATTTTTGAACCCGAGCCCGCCCCGGTTGACGGCCTGTCTGCTGAGAATGCCTTCCACCACAAGCGTCCCAGTTTAATCAGGGCGCTAGGTATCTTCGACCGATTATTCACCGAATCCGAAGAGCAGGGTGTTACTTTCAAGAGCTTCATTGCTCGTTTCCTTCGCGAGGACGCCTTATCAAAGACAGCCCCGAAGTTTGCAAACATGAAAGACCCCTTTGGGTTTGGCCCGAAGAAACTGCCAACTAATGAATCGGATCTGCCGCAATACTACATTCCCATAATGTCGCCGACGTCTTTCGAATCCATCGCAGCTCCCGGCATGGATGAGGAGACATTCTTCGTGGGGTTTGTTAGCGTCTGGCTCAGTTGGTTTGTCATCCCCATGCATCGTCGCTTTATGAGAGCTTCGGTTATCTATCCGGCTTATCGTATTGCTGAGGGGACGCGGTTGGCCATCGGCATCCCAGCCTTGGAGCACCTTTATCATGGGTTGGGCACCGCAGCTAATACCTCTACTCCTGGCGTGGATGTGGTAAACTTTTCGCTTCATTATTTCACGTCCTGGATCGAAATGCACGTGTTGGGGGCTTTCGCTATGCATCAGAGGCCTGCGTTCTATGACGCCTACACTTTCCCTCGGCTTATGCGATTGGTGGATGCTTCTGCCGTTGACCCGACTCAATTCGGGGCTATTCGGGCGTTGATTTCTCCTTACGCTACTGCTGGCGGATTAATATTTAATGATCGGGTCTTATCTTCTTCCACGGGTTCGGCCCAGCCGCTTTGGGACTGGTCGAAAGATGACGCGCCCACTTTGAAACCCCGGGAAGCCGTGCGCTTATATGCAATCAGACCGGGTTACCTGGTGTTTCGTCAGGACAGTGCGGCTCTCTTTATGCGGTACAATCCGCATCGATTTGCCCGGCAGTTTGGCTATGATCAGGGCGTCCCGTTTGAAGCTTTCATAATCGCGCCGGTTCCTTCGCTCGAGGCCGTCCGGGATGCCGCCCACCACTTTGTGAGGCTGAACACCGGTTCTCAGTTCATGATCCCCGATGGTGACTACATTCCCCGATGCGTGGGGTCGTTTACGGGCTGGTATCTCCATCGGGTGAACCCAGTTATTATTGAGGAGAGAAGGGTGCTTCTTGGCCATGGTGCCCCTATTCAGGTTCCGGCCCCGGGAGCCATGCTGCGACCACGTGCCCCAGTCCGCTTTCCCCTGAGGGATATCGACACTGCGATTATTCCTGGAGAGTCAGGAGTAGATCTTACTCCAATAGTTGGTATGCCCCTGGGTATTCGGTCGCGGGGTAAACGGGCTCCGGTAACAGTACCCCCACCCGAGGCAGCACCAACCTCCGTGTCATCGACGATGGCAGTGTCATCTCCAGTTGTGGCCCGGGGAGAGGGTGTTGAGGGCGAGGTGGGCCAACGCCGCACTAAGGCTTCGAAGGGAAAGAGACGGTCGTCCTCGGCGACTGGTTCTGGGTCCAAGCGTCGAAGGAAAATGGCTACTAATTTGCTCGACTCTTTAACGGAGTCTGAGCCCATCCTTGAAGATGAGCCGTTGGCCTTACCGGAATCAAACGCTGAACTACTTTTTCCCAGTTCAGCCACCGAGGAAGCTGCACAATTGGCTGAGGCTATAAGGCGTTCCAAAGACACGTCTCAGAACGCCAGGGTTCCGAAGAAGCCCTATCCTGCTGTAATTTTTTACGAAGACCCTTCGTGGATTCGGCGGCGATTTATCAGTCCTTTGGAGGAATGGGGGGAAAGGGCTTTGAAGCAGGCCGCTTCAGAGGACGCAGCAGACACACTTTCTTTATGGACCGGCGGTCATGAGTATACCCTTGAACCCCGGCGAGCCCACCTCCTTGAGAAGGAGCAGCGGCTTGAAGAAGCCATATTGAGGGCTTCTTTGCGTATAGGTACGTTGTGCTTCTTTTGTAGTCTTTCCGATTATTTATGCTCGTGCATATGTATCATTATTCTTATTCGAATCGTGCAGAATCTTCGACGCTGGGGGAGCTCTCTATGGGCCCATTAAAGCTAAAGCCCGCCGAAATTCTCAATGAAGCCTTGCTTGATGTGGAGGGGGCTGATGAGGCTGCTCCTCTCATGGTAGAGCCTCCAGCGGCGGTTCTCGATCAGGGAGCGCTTGCCCCTTTGGGGGTCGCCGCCCTAATGACCCTTACTGAGGGAGGCTCAGAGGCTGGAAGAGAGGTAGTCGGGACTACCCTTCCTTTGTTGAATCCTGATGTTACGGCGGAGACCGTTGAAGCTGCTATCCCCCCGGCTCAGAATGGGAGGAGCGTTGGAGGTAACCCTCTGCGTCTTAATTTAGCAACCCTTTCATAGTCTGAACTCTTTTATCTTTCCCAGAAATGCGCGATCTGGCGGCCTCTATCACTGATCTGTCGTCTCGACAGTCATTTCAGCGTTTATTGGAGATGGCAGCTCCGCAGGCGACTCCCCTCAGCGTATTGTCCTTTCCTCCGGGCGAGGTTAGTGCCATTCGCCATTTTTTCTTTTACCATAGCATTGTTACTATTTCGCGAAATGACGTTGATGTCTCTCATAGTTTTGGAAGCTGACAATGAGGTCGAGATCGTTGAAGGGCCAGGGGAACCTTCAGCTCCTACTTGCATGACTGTCGGTGAGTGACCTTTTATTATAATCCCGTTCGTTCTGTGCTTAAGAATTTTACTAACATTTGTCAAATTTGAACAGCCCTGCCAGTCTCCATGGCTTTGGAATCGCGCATCGTGATGCCGCCCGGCCCTTACGCTTTGCGGGCTTCAGAACGCTTGGCCCAATTGAGCCTTGTCTCCCTATCATCTTTCGTCGAGGAGCTCCGTGCTGGTAGCGCGACCACAGCCGAAGCATTTGCCGCTGAAGCTAACGGTTCTCTTCCTTTTCTCGCCACCTATCATAGTGAGGAGGTGGTGCGGGTCTGGGTGGAGTTCTGTAGGAAGGTGGAGGCTTGTTTGCACGCTCTTGAATGTTCTCGCCTTTCCTCGGAAGCCGTGGCTGTGAAAGCGGAGTTGCGGGGTCTGATAGCACGATGTGCGGCCAACATGACGTCGTGCGAGAAGAGGCTTGGCCGCAAATTCTCGGAGAGGGAATTGGCTTCTAAGGCGCTGAGCGAGCTTCAGGCCAGCCTCACAGCCAAGGCCAACAAAGCATACGAACTCTGGCGAGTTCTCCAGGAGTCTATAAAAGAGGTGGTGGCCCTCGATAAAGCTGCCACGTTCACTCGTGAGAGGGTCGAGGCTTATAAAGCCACCGAGAAAGAGCTCGAGGCTCGGCTTGCTTCGTATCAGGCTCAGCAAGCTTAGGCGGAGGCTCGTCTTCTGGAGATCTTGCGTCATGAAGCCGTGGCTCAGCGACAAAACGATGAGCTGGTAAAATTACTACACCGCCCGCCAGCTTGAGGACTTGTATCTTCTCCCCCCTTTTTTTGTACATACTCATGGATGAGAGTATCTTTCTTTTTTGTTTCTTTCATAGATTGTACTTTGTATCTATTTTGGTTTATGAATAAAAGATACATTTTTCCTCTCAACGGTGTGTCCCCTTTCTATTGAATGTATTCTGCGGATATTCTATCTTGATCTCCTTGCAGGACAGCGATGGCTCAGGATTCAGGGTTAAGATCTGCTTCCTAAGACTTTTGCATTTTATGAGCCATGAGGGTCTCATAAAGAGTCTTTCCCCTACAGGTCGAGAGGATCCCATAGGTGTAAGTTCTTCTTAAGAATCGTGAGGATTCTTAAGCGGGTTTTCCCTTGAGAGTCGTAAGGGATCTCACAAAAGAGTTTTTCTTCCTTACAGGTCGTGAGGACGTGTAAGTGCTGGATGTGGTCACCCTTGTCCGTGTTTTACGGAGTCAGGGGTTTCTCTAGATATCGTAGTTTAAAGACGTCGCAGTCAAGGTTAAGGACCTCATAGTCAGTGGATTTAAGGACTCCACAGTCCGATGTTAGTTTTAAGACATCACGGTCAAGGTTAAGGACTTCATAGTCCGTGGATTTAGGGACTCTACAGTCCGATGTTAAGTTGCAGGGACCCGTCACCTCTTTGAAGACGTTGAGGAATTACAGCGTCAAACATCAAAGGAGTGAAGAGATGTACCCTTAAACCAAGGCAGAATCCGTAGGGAATCGGGGTGGTTGATCGTTAGTTTTAAGACATCACGGTCGAGGTTAAGGACATCATAGTCCGTGGATTTTAAGGACTCCACAGTCCGGTATTTGCTCTGGATGCTTCACACGGGTTCACTGCCGTGCTTGGCGAGGACCAGGCTCCGCTCTGGGCGTTTTCCGCGGGGTCAAAGAGTGACGTTATCCGCGTTCCACGTAACCAGGAATTTTGCACTAGATGCTTCACACGGGTTCACTGCCGTGCTCGGCGAGGACTAGGCTCCGCTCTGGATGCTTCACACTGGTTCACTGCCGTGCTCTGTGAGGACCAAGATCCGCTCTGGACGTTTTCCACGGGGTCAAAGAGTGACGTTATCCGCGTTCCACGTAACCAGGAATTTTGCACTAGATGCTTCACACGGGTTCACTGCCGTGCTCGGCGAGGACTAGGCTCCGCTTTGGATGCTTCACACGGGTTCACTGCCGTGCTCTGCGAGGACCAGGATCTGCTCTGGACGTTTTCCACGGGGTCAAAGAGTGACGTTATCCGCGTTCCACGTAACCAGGAATTTTGCACTAGATGCTTCACACGGGTTCACTGCCGTGCTCGGCGAGGACTAGGCTCCGCTCTGGATGCTTCACACGGGTTCACTGCCGTGCTCTGCGAGGACCAGGATCCGCTCTGGACGTTTTCCACGGGGTCAAAGAGTGACGTTATCCGCGTTCCACACAACCAGGAATTTTGCACTAGATGCTTCACACGGGTTCACTGCCGTGCTTGGCGAGGACTAGGCTCCGCTCTGGATGCTTCATACGGGTTCACTGCCGTGCTCTGCGAGGACCAGGATCCGCTCTGGACGTTTTTCACGGGGTCAAAAAGTGACGTTATCCGCGTTCCACGTAACCAGGAATTTTGCTGATTGTATCTGCATTTTACGGGATGGAGGTTTAACTGTTGGCGATATGTATACCACCGAGCCATGGAACTGGGAGCTGCCGCTGCTCCGCTTTGTTTGAAGTCGTGTCCGTCGTTACGAGACGAGTGTTGGGATGATCTCTAGGTCGCTTGTGGCCCGTCGAGATTTAGCTTCTTTCTTTGGTGAAACATGGGGGGGAGGTATGTTCCCTTTTTGTTTACGCTCTTGGATTGTGTACAGGGTGTGATGGAACATCGCCTGTAGGGCATAAATTTTATTTTTATTTTATCTCTTTTTCCGCGATGCTCTATCGTTTCAGCTTTTATATCGCGAAGGTCGCGATTGCCCCATCATTTCGGCTATTTTTCGCGGTGCCCAATCATTTCGGCTATTTATTTATTTTCTACTCGCTGCTTTTTATTGCGAGTTCCCCATCATTTCGGCTATTTTTCATGCATACATTTTTACTTGCTGCTTTTTATTTCAAGTTGCCCCATCATTTCGGCTATTTCGTATGCATGCGTGGCTCGCTAACTTTTTCACCGCAAGCTTGGATTTTAGACACCGATTTCAGCATCAGCACCGCTACAATTGGGATGTTGCCAGGAGCGAATTATCATTTGCCTCTGTCGATGTTGAACAAAGGTGGCTTAGCAAACAGGGTTAAGGGTTCTGTCGACCAAGGCTTTTGACTTCATGAGCCGTAAGGGTCTCACAAAGGTATTTCTTCCTACAAGTCGTGAGGATCTTGTAGGTGTATTTTCTCCTTAGGAATCGTGAGGATCCCTAAGTGTATGTTCCTCTGTAAGTCGTAAGGATCCTACAAGAGGGTTTTCTCCTTATAAGCCGAGAGAAATTATAAGGGTTGTTCACCATATGGACATGTCCCTAGTCACGGGTGCGACTTTGCTGGGGAAATGTTTATTCCCGCCCGTGGATTGTATACAAAGGCCAGTATTGAGCCACTTGTAGGGCAATATCGAAGGTTGTGGGGGATTTGCTTAAGAACAGGTTTAGGTTTCTGCAACTTAATACTTTCAAATCTCATGAGCCGTGAGGGTCCCATAAGATAATTCTCCTTACGAGTCGTAAGGATCTCGCAAGTGTATTTTCTCCTTAGGAATCGTGAGGATCCCTAAGTGTGTTGCTCCTTTGTGAGTCGTAAGGATCTCACGCGGGTGGTTTCTTATTACAAGGTCGAGAGGACCCTGTAAGTGTCTTTTAACGAGGTTGCGCCCTTTCAGGTTTTCACAAACACTCGCCGGTAGTCCTGCTGTTTTTACTCACGGAGCCCTTTCAGGTTTTCATCCGTGCCCATTTTGCTTATGGACATACCTTTTTTTTTTATTCTTTTATTTTTTTTTATTTTTTTTTACTCACTTTTTGTCCATCTCGTCAGCCTAAGGATGCTGCGGCAATAGTTTCGGTCCGTCGTCAGTTTGAGGACATTTTGGTCCGTCGTTAGTTTAAAGACGTTTCGGTCCATCATTAGTTTAAGGACGTTTCGGTCCATCGATAGTTTAAAGACGTTTCGGTCCATCGATAGTTTAGGGACGTTTCGGTCCGTTGTTAGTTTAAGAACGTTTCGGTCCATTATTAGTTTAAGGACATTTGGTCCATCATTAGTTTAAGGACGTTTCGGTCCGTCGTTAAGGGGAAGGTCGGCTACTGCTTATAAGGTCTGAGCTTAGGAAGATAGCGAGCGGACATAGTCGTCGTCATCTATCATTGACCCGGGCTGTGGCTCATTAAGCATAGTATTTCTTTAAGAAGCGGCCGTTTATTGGCCTGAAAGGCCTTCCACCGTGCATGTCCATGAGTAGATAGGATCCACCCTGGTAGACCTTGTCTATGATATACGGGCCTTCATAGTTCGGCTCAAATTTTCCCCACTTGGTACGATTGGGGATCATAGATCTTTTGACCACTAGTACGAGTTTGCCCTGGCGGAATGTCCTCGGCCTGGTCAATCTTTCGTACGAGCGCGTCATCTTTGCTTTGTAGGCCTCTAGATTTTGTTGCGCTATGAGCCGGGTTTCATCGAGGGCATCGAGCTCCTCAAGACGAAGGTGAGCATTTTTTTCGTCCGTCAGCTCGTAGTGGGCTGCCACTCGTAGAGAGGGTAACTCTATCTCGAGGGGGAGCACTGCTTCCGTCCCAAATACCAACGCGTACGGCGTTGTGTTCGTGGCCGTCTTGAATGTAGTTCGATAGGCCCAAAGGGCCTCTTGCAGCCTCTCATGCCAGTCCTTCTTATTTCGGGACACCATCTTTTTTATGATCTTTGTCAAGGTCTTATTAAAGGCATCGGCCAGACCGTTAGCTCGCGGATTGTAAACTGAAGAATATCTCCAGTCTATATTGTGCTGCTGCGCGAAGCGGCTAATCTTATGGCTTCTGTAGGCTGGTCCGTTATCGGAGATAATCCGCCGTGGAGTTCCAAACCGATAGATGACGTGCGTCTTGAAGAAGTGGAAGATATTCTCCGTCTTCACTTCCCTCAATGGTACTGCTTCGGCCCATTTGGAGAAGTAATCAGTCGTCGCCAAGATGAAACGATGTCCCCTAGACGATGCTGGTTCAATGGGGCCGACTATGTCAGTCCCCCACATTTCGAACGGCCAGCTAGCCATCGTTGGATGTAGTGGATTCGGATGCTGGTGGATGAAATCCCCGTGGATTTGGCACGAGTGGCACTGCTTCGCATATTCGAGGCAGTCCTGGATCATCGTGGGCCAGTAGTAACCCATACGTTTAATTTTTAACTTCATCTTTGGGCCTGCTTGATGAGAACCACAGATTCCGTCATGAACCTCTTGAACGACTCTTTCTGCTTCGCCAGGTCCTAAATATCTCAGCCACAGAGAATCAAACGACCTCTTATACAGAGTATCATTGACGAAAACGAAAGATAGAGCTCGTTTCATGAGCTGATATCTTGAGGACGCTTCTTCGGGCATTCGGTAGGACTTAAAGTAGTCTATGAAGACTTCCCTCCAGTCCTCAACCTTCTCACGGTCTTTTATTTGTAGGGTCGTTTGCTCAGTCGCACCCTTTTCTTCGTATGACTCGGGAGATATTTTTGCTGGGGCGAGCACTCGACGGCTTTGTACCATGATTTTGACGTCATCGAGGTTCTCGTCAGCCAGTTCTTTAGCGAGCTTGGCTAGCGCGTCTGCTTTGCTATTTTCCGCACGTGGTATGCTTTCCAAAGTGTATGAGGGAATTTGGATCAATAGTTGTTGCACCTTTTCGCCGTACTTCACCAGCTTCGGTTTGCACGTTTGGTAATCGCCATTTACTTGACTAACGACCAGTTGAGAATCCCCGTATATAAGAAGGTCTTCAATTCCCATGTCAATGGCGATCTCGAGGCCTGCTATCAAAGCTTCGTATTCGGCTTCATTGTTCGTCCTCGATTCCGTTAAGGAGAAAGCAAAGCGCATTATCCCTCCTTGTGGGGTTACGAAGATAAGGCCTACTCCCGATTTGATTATGGGGGTACATTGTTTGCGCTTCTTCATGGAAGATGCCCCGTCAAAATAGAGTTCCCATCGGGTATCACCGCCGCCGATCGCATCGAATGCATGTTCGTCCGGCAAATCACAGTTCAGAGGAGAACCGGCAGGTACTGGATGCTCAGCAAGGAAGTCGGCAATGGCCTGGCCTTTCACTGCCTTAAGAGGTCGATACGTTATCGAGAACTCCATCAGGAGTAGAGCCCATTTAGCGAGTCGACCCGTCAATATAGCCTTTGACATCAAATATTTAAGAGGGTCCACCTTCGAGATGAGACGGACTTCGTGCGCCAACGCATAGTGCCTGAGTTTTGTTATTGCGAAGATTAACGCCAAGTAGTGTTTTTCAATGGGAGAGTAGTTACTTTCTGCCCCCAGCAGAACTCGACTTAGGTAGTAGAGTGCTCTCTCTTTTCCTTGATCGTTCTCTTGTGCCCACAATGCGCCTAAGGAACCTTCGAGGGCGGTTGTATAAAAAATGAGGGGTTTTCCCTTGACCGGCGCAGCCAACACCGGAGGGTTCCGCAGGTACTGCTTGATCTTGTCTAGTGCACCTTGGCATTTGTGATCCCAAACGAATGGAGTTCCCTTCTTCATCAGGTGGCTGTAAGGACGGCACTTGCCTGAAAGATTAGCGATAAACCTCCGAATGTATGCGAGCTTCCCTTGGAGAGACCGCAACTGTTTGAGGGTTCTTGGCGGAGGCATTTCCATGATCGCCTTGATCTTAGATGGATCTATTTCGATACCTCGGTGTCAGATGATGAATCCCAGGAATTTCCCCGAGGAGACTCCAAACGCGCATTTGAGGGGATTCATCTTCAAATTATATTGCCGAAGGCGTTGAAATACAGTCTCCAGATACTTTAAATGCTCTTCGTATGACATGCTCTTTACTATAAGGTCATCGATATAGCACTCGACGATGTCATATATGAGGTCGTCGAAGATCTTTGTCATGGCCCTTTGATAGGTAGCGCCAGCGTTCTTTAGACCAAAGGGCATAACCCTGTAGCAGAATATACCCAAAGGGGTCCGGAAAGCGGTGTGCTTCTGGTCTTCGGGATGCATCTTTATCTGATTGTACCCTGATGAACCGTCCATAAAGGAAAAAACCTCGTGAGTGGACGTGTTGTCTATCATTAGCTCGGTTACCGGTACTGGGAAATCGTCCTTCGGGCAGGCTTTGTTGAGATCCCTGAAATCCACGCATATGCGTACCGTCCCATTTTTCTTCATTACCGGGACGATGTTGGCGATCCAATCGGGATACTGGACTTCTTGGATAAATCCAGAATCGATCAGCTTCTTGACTTCGGCGTTAATGTTCATCTCAAGCTCGAGCCGCATCCTTCTCGGCGCCTGCTTGACTGGCTTGATATCTGGGGATATTGCTAATTTATGCACAGCAATCTCCGGATCCAATCCTGGCATTTCGGAATAGTTCCACACGAAGCAGTCTTTATGTTGTAGAAGCACGTTCTTTAACGCAGCCATCCTTTCTTCAGATAGCAGCTCGCTAACAAATGTCGGTCGCGGATCATCTGCCGCTCCCAACTCAATCTTCTTGAGGTTATCTGCAGTAGTATGTATGCCATCTTCCAGTTCTTTCGGAGCTGGCGGAAATTCTGAGATCACCTCATCATCGCTGTTCTCAAAGCACCAGGGAAGGTCATCCATGTTCTCGGACTCTTCTTTTAATATCGTAATCGTGTAACATGTGCGAATCCGCTTCCAGGACTGAGGTGGATCTGATTCTGCTTTTGCGGTTTTGAGTTCGTGCTTTTGTGGCGGCGTTACCCTCCAGCCGTCGGATAAAGCGAATCTGCCCTGTTGGTACTGGTCCTCGACCCAGTTCTTGAAGGTGAAGCGGTCTTCGGTAGGATGTCCTATGGCTCAGTGATGAGAGCAATAGCTCAGATGAGACGCCTTGTTAGCTTTCTTAGGGTGCTTAGACTCTGGAAGCGCGATCGTTTGATGTTTTATAGCGAGCTCGAGTAACCTCTCCGTCTTGTCTCGGGGGAAGGAGTACGCTCGACTCATCTTCTTCATGAGGGACAAATCCGAGCCGCGCAATATCCGATCACGTAACTCTCTAATCCTGCGTCGTTGTTGTCGGCTCCCCTTTCCGCTTCTTGATTTATTTCTGCCTCTGCGTCGGGCCTTTCGTACAACGGGTTGACAGGGATGAGCATCTTCGTCTTTTGCAGCCTGTTGAAATAGACGTTGCGCCCTGGCCTTCTCGTAGATGGCCATCTCGCGGTTGTAGTCTTCCCAAGCTTTTTGACCCTCTTTCCTGATAAGCTTGTCCATCTGTTCTTCAAATGACGGACTCGGCACTTCAATCGCTGGCTCTAGTTTTGATGAGGGGTTGGCATTTCCCGACAGGGCGTCCTCTTCTTCATTAAAGGTATATATGGCGTAGCTACTGTGGGTCCGTTCCCGTTTTCCGGTTCTCACGTATCCAAGCCCAAGTGCTTCCATTTTCCCGTTGGGCAATTTGCGTTGGGTCCTAGGGACATCCCAAATCCTGTTGTAGAACCGAGCTTGTCGAACAGTCTGTTTTAAGGGTACTCCTTGGCGCTTCAATAGCCTCTTTAGTCCATTTGTGTAATATCTGGGCAAACGGATGGGTTGGAGCCTGTCGAGTGTAGCATCCGCGCCATGCCATATCTCTTTCTCTATTCTCGTTTCTGTGGATTGGTAGAATAGGATCACCTTTTCACCCTTTCGTCTGGGAGGGACGTAAAACGTCTGCAAGTCCTGCACATTGTAAGCTTGAAGTGCGTCGAGATCCTTATAGTGTTTCCGCGGCACCATGGTGATTTGCAAACTCTGATCATCGCTAGGGGATGCTTGTATTGACGGCCGACTGGAGAACACGGTATTAACCTCATCTTCCGAGTCACTTCCGAAGATCAACATGGGGGCGGACGTTCCCGGGTTGTTGCGTCGAGACGGCCCAGCGTAAATTATCTCTTCTTCTTCTTCGGTATCGCTCCCGAAAACAGGGATGGTGGCGGTGGCTTTGTTCTCCGGCTTGCGAGTCTTTTCTGTATCCTCGAAGTCTGGCAAAAAGTATTTTGCATCTTCGTAGTTGCGGACTTCGTTCACGGAAAATGGGTTCAGCTCACCTGTTACGGTATACTCGAAACCATCCTTAAAGTACTTCATACACTGATACTGTGTAGAAGGGATGATGTTGTACTCGTGTAACCAAGGACGACCGAGCAAGGCGTTGTAGCAGGTCTTGGCGTCAATGACATGGAATTTGATGTCTGTGACGAGCAGTCCGAAGCGTAGTGTTAGTATTACAGATCCGAGAGTCCATGACGATTGTGAATCGAAACCGGAAATGGTAATTTTGTCACGAGCGAGGTGTTGCACACTCATGCAAATTTCGTTTAACACCCGAACGTTAAGGAGATTGACGGAGGATCCATTATCCACTAGGATCTTGCCTATCTTGATATCATGGCAGTATCCAGAGACATATAGGGGACGGTTGTGGTCGCAGGTCCCGAGAAGGAGGTCTTCGTCACTGAAAGTGATATCGGCCGTATGCACTTCCTCCAGTTCATCCTTCATCCTTTCAGTGGCGAGGAAGGCTTGGAATTGCTCAGGTTGTTGTAACGCCTTAATCAGTGACTCTCGCGCTTCTTTTGATAATAGGAGGGCATCGAGAATGCTAAGCTGAGAAGGTAGCTTCCTTAGGTGTGCTAGGATATTGTAGTCCACCTTACCCTTCCTGGGAGGGTCTTTGGTAGTCAGCTCTTTCATGACTTGGTCATCTAAAGCGATATCTTCAGTGACATTTTCCTTTCCCTTATCTTTTCTATTTGCGGGCCCGAGATTCTTTTCTGGGAGTGTGCGATTGCGTAGCTGAATGTTCTCGCAGGCCTCCGATTCCTCCTCTTTCCCTAAAACGGATTCTTTAAAGAGAGGGCCCAGAGCCATTTCTTCATCAGAGTCGCTCCCAAAGGTGAGAACTTGTGACCTTCCGGCATTAACCATGTAACAGTTGCCAGTGGTTCTGTTGTGCCCGTCGGCAGTACTTCTTCGTTCCCGACGAGTCTTGCGTTTCATATGCTTAAAATGTTGCCGATGAGCAACATATCCTTGCCACCATATCCTAAAGGCATCGCACTCCTCTATGGGGTGTGAAATTTTCCGATGATATGTGCAATAAATAGGGTGCCTCTCCGCCCCATTGAGTGTGTTTTCTTCCGAGGGTGGTAGCTTCATTCCCATTGACATGGCTTTGGCAAACCTTTTCCTCTTCTTGAATATCTTCTTGTCTGCCTCGGATGCCTTTCGATCTGGAGGGAGTACTTCAACTCTTTCGTTCAGTTTCCTGCATTTGGCTCCTTCCGATGCGTCCATCTCATGCTCCTGATCCGCTTTACTTTTTAGACGAATCTCGTCTAGAAAAGCGTCGATCATTTCATCTGTTGGCCACACACGCTCCGGTTCAAGCTCTGTCCCCAGTTTCCTAGCGCCAGGAGTTTTTTCATCGTCGGTAAACGAGTAAGAGATTACGTTACAACTCGCCACATATCTTTCGGATTCATCCGACGAGCTTTCTCCATCATCTTCCTCTTGAAAGATGTGGTTGAGGAACTCTTGCAGCGTGACGGGAGTCCGCGCCTTTTGATTGTACTCTTCCATCGCGTCGATCTGCTTCTGCAAGTTCGTGCGCTTGTCTCCAGGCTTCACGGGCTTCTTGGATTTCTTCTTCTTTTTCTTCAACGATTTTGACGGTTGGGCGTGAGTATTTAGATCATCACCACGAGTCTTCGTAGTCGGGCACGGCTTCAACATCCCTTCGATAATTTGAGGTTCAAGCAGGTCCTTCCATTCGATTGCAGGGCACGCATGAAGGTCCCTCAGCATTCTTTTGGTTTTAGTTGACAGCACGACCTCCCATGGAGCTTCTTCAATAAAGGAACAGGTTGCCCCCGGTGTATCTGCTTTCTTAGGAGTATGCGGCTGTGGTGGGTTCACCTTCCACTTTTCGGACAGTACAAACTTCCCCTGGAGGTATTGATCTTCAATCCATCCTTTGAAGACGAAGCAATCCTCAATCGGATGACTTACCGTTTGATGATAAGGGCAATAGTTAGGGTTATTCACCTCAGTGGGTTGTGGCGGTCGCCTTGGATTTGGTAGGTTTATAAGTCTGTTGCATACTGCCAGCTCGAATAACCGTTTCGTCTTGTCTCGTGGAAACGAGTAGGAACGCTTCATCTTCTTATTATAATACCGGCGTCTTTCTTCCAATTAATCTGCCAGCTTTGGGGCATTGGGTTGCTGCTGGGCATTCGCGACGAAGGTTGCCCTTCCTTTACCCTTGTCGTTCCGAGGTTCCGACTTCGGGGGAGGTGGTCTATGACCCATCTGGTCCATCTGAGCCAACTTGTCGATTAAAGCCTGGAATGTGGTTGGCTTAAAGAACATCATAAACTGGGAGATAGTTCCGTGAGGGTCTAGGGTTCCCACGAACATGCCCACTGCGGGCGCTTCCTCAATGCGTTGCTCGCATTTCGACCACAAATTCCGCCAGCGTATAGCATACTGGACCCAAGTTTCGCCTGGTTTTACCCTGGCGTTAATCAATGCCGTTATTGGAGTGCGTTCGCTGGCGCTTGTGAATCGCTGAGTGAATAGCAACTCCATTTCAGCGAACGTCTTGATAGAATCGTTCGGGAGTTCCGAATACCATTCGAACGCTGTTTCTGATAAGCTGCCCACGAACTGGCGAAGCAACAGTTTATCATCACCGCCGGTGTTACCGCAAAGGGCTCTGAACTGGGCGACATGTTGGTGGGGATTGCCGGTCCCTTTGTAAACATGGAACTTGGGAATTGTGTAACCCGGCGGGTACCTGATTTGGTCGTACCAGCTTGGATACGGCCGGTCCGTTTTTATGACTTGACCAGCTGCCTCAGTCGCGTGATGAACCCGGATTTGCTGGGCTATATAGTCGACCAAATCAGCCTTAGAGATTGTCTCCTCCTTGGCCGTTGAGAGGGCCGGTGGTAGATTTGACGTTTCCCCCCTGTCGTCTTCAAGGACAATCGGGGGATCCTCAGCTGGTGGGTCTTGTTGGATCATCATTCCTATCATATCTTGGAAGAGAAGGCCTATACGCTGTATGTTGGCTGCTTGTTCAGCAGCCTCTTTGTCCTTCTTCTCCAATATTCGGCGAAGGAACTCAGCGTCGGTTTCTTCCTCCTGGCGTTCGTCTGAGGACGTTTCTGGGTTTCCTTTTGGCCCGGTAAGTGCGGCCATAGCGTTCATCATTTCTTGGAGCTTTTGCTGTTGCTCCTGAGCTTTGGTCACCGACCGTGTAAGCGGTCTATGACCCGTAGACGCACGGCTGTCTTCCTTCCCCGACGCCATGTATACAGTATGGACCATCCTGCCCCTAAACTTAGGGCGTCTGGGCTTAGTGCCTTTAGCTGTCGTTGCAGGCTGGGGAATCTTCTCTGGCTTCCTCCTTTTATGAGCAGTGGCAGTTGAGGGGGCCGTTGAGGCGGGCACCTAGACAGTGTTTCATGGTTTAGCCTGGTGACTGGCTTCCTGTTGGATTTTCAGCTTCTTGTGTTGGCGGGAGAAGTTTGGATCGATCATCGAGTCTCGGGCCTGCCGCCAAACCTTATAGATTCTGAAAGACAGCCGTTGTGGGGATCGGGGCTGTTCTGGCTTTATTTCCGCAACCTTTTTTAGTGGAGGAGGAGACTTCTTTAGCATCGCGGTAGGAGAATTCCTACGCACCTTATTTAGCATCTCAAAGCTGTTCCCAGTTGGAACAGCAGCATTAACTTCTGCCATCGGGGCTGGTGGAGTTAGCCCAGAGAGGGAGTTGCCCCTAGCCTTCCTTACTCGGCGCCAGTGGAGACGTCGAGCGTGTCGAGCGGACGGCGTTGGTTCAGCGGTGAGAATAGCTTCGTCTTGCCCCCTGTGTAGGTGGGGGGTCGCTGCTGGTGTCAGCCTGTCAAAGACCGATGTCCTTTGGGTAGCAGGAGCGGGAGCTGGAGCCGTCAATCTGGTGAAGACCGACTTTTTGGCAGAGGAAGCCGCCTTGACGACTTCAGGAGCAGGACCGGTCACTTTCTTAGAAGCAGCCTTCTCTGGGATTGTAGGCCTCATTGTGGGTCCACAGGAGTCTTGGCCCAATCTAGAGAAGACCGAGGCGCTGGTGTTGGGCGACCCGTTGAGAGGGGCCGCGGCAGGGGTAAGATGATCAAAGACCGACTTCTTGGGAGCTTCCTCTGTCGGCACCGGCGCGGTGAAGCTTGTCGGTGGGAGCATGGTCCCAAAAAACAATCCTGTGGTGGCTCGAGTGGCCTGTTCCACGAGCATTGTGAATAGCGAAGCAGCTTGGGGCCCGTAGGCTATACCTCCTGGCGAGGCGGAGCGCCGGTCGCAGTTGCAGTTGGAGTCTTTCGCACAAGTGGAAGCCATTGATTCTTTGCTTTCTGCAATAAGCAAAACGCCAAATCTTAGTACCTTGAAACCCAAGGGCAACCATTAGCGAACCACGATTGGTTCGCGAATCACGACACACGAAGTGTGGAGTGGAAAGAGGAAAAGGTCCCACCGGGCGTACCAGAATCTGTTCCCCTCCAAAAGACGGCGCACAAGACTGCGATGTCTTGGCACTGAGATTCGGGGCAGATGCTAATTGGTGCTATCCGTTCACCTCTCCGAAGATGCCAAGTTGATTTATGGCACCATATATCGAAGGTTTAAACAGATGCGGCCGATGTAGCAAACTTCGTCAGATTCCCCCTCGTTTGAGGGGTTTTTGATTGTGGGGACGCTCTTCCCTGCAGGCGCAAGCCCCTGCAGTTAATTACGCTACCGCATCGCGGTAACAACTTTCTCCTTCTCCAGATGGTCACTTCGTGTCGTGGGTGTTTATTATGTTTTTGGTTGCCCGTGGATTGTATACGGAGACTAATTTATGTCGTCGCCCCTAGGACGTGGATTAGTCCAAATCCGTATTTTCTTAGATTTGGTTTTGGGGTTTTGGTTTGAGGATACGTTAGCCATATTTGAGGCTAAGATCAACTCAAACGTTTGTTAAGGATACGTTAGTCCAGTTTGGGACTAAGATCGACTTAACGGGATCGTTTAGATCCGACAAAAGAGCGTTTGGGCTCTATTGTTCCAGTTTAGGGACATAGTGGTCCATTGAATGTATGGCCGTCGGGACCCGTCACCTCTCTGACGACGTTGAAGGATTACAACGACAGGTGTCAGAGGAGTTCAGAGATGTACCCTTGGACCAAAGTTGGTTGGGTGATCCATAGTCCAATTTGGGACTAAAGTCTGTTTGAAGGTTTAAGGATACGTTAGCCATATTTGAAGCTAAGATCAACTTAAACGGTTGTTAAGGATACGTTAGTCCAGTTTGGGACTAAGATCGACTTAACGGGATCGTTTAGATCCGACAAAAGAGCGTTTGGGCTCTATTGTTCCAGTTTAGGGACATAGTGGTCCATTTCCAGTTTAGGGACGTAGTGGTCCATTACCAGTTTAGGGACATGGTGGTCCATTGGTAGTTTAAGGACGCATAAGTCCATGGGTTTAAGGACCCCACAGTCCATATGGGTGTGTTTAAGGACGCATTAGTCCGTTAGTTTAGGGACGCATAAGTCTGCGGGTTTAAGGACCCCACAGTCCGTATCTTGGTTTAGGGACGCATAAGTCTATGAGTTTAAGGACCCCACAGTCCGTGTTGATGTGTGGTTGTCGGGACCCGTCACCTCTCTGAAGACGTTGAAGGATTACAACGACAAATATCAGAGGAGTTCAGAGATGTACCCTTGAACCAATGAGTTGGTTGAAAGAGCAGATGTGCTCAGTTCAAGATGATTTGAGGACTTATGGCCAGTTTGGGCTAAGCCCAAAATATTGGCCCTCTGTTGGTCCATTGAAGGAGAGGCTTTGCCTCTGGCCATTTAGCCAATTGGGCCAATGCCTAGTGTTAAACACTAAAGACCAATCGGTGTTGAACACTGGGAATGAGATTGATAAGTTGGTGTTTAACACTAAAAGATAGTTGGTGTTAAACACCAGCAACAAGGCTTTCAAATTAGTGTTAAACACTAAAACAGATCAAAACACTGGCAGCAGAGGTCTCAAATTAGTGTTAAACACTAAGGTAATCAGTGTTGAACACTGCAAATAAAGCTCTTTGATTAGTGTTGAACACTAAGGCCAAACAGTGTTTTAACACTGGATTCAGGGGTTCCAATTTAGCGTTAGACGCTAAGGCAAGAGGGGTCACGTGGTAGCACGTGAGGGCGCCCTCCCTTCATTTGTTCTGCTGAGAATATCGCATCTTTTGGAGCATCACGTGACGGGTGTTTAAATGGAGTATGTTAAAGCCTCTACCAAGGGTCACGTGGGTCACGTGAGGCACTGCCTCAAAGGGGCTTTTCTGTAGATCTTTTTGGGGGTCACGTGGTGACACGTGACCCTGCCTCTATGTATTTTTTTTTTAGAAGATCTGTTAATCCCTTTCAGGAATTAAATTCCTCGTAGGGTTGAACCCTGGCAATAATTTCAGAGGAATTAAATTCCTACTTCCATTTGAAGATTTATATTCTGGGATAGAGTTGAACTCTGAATTTTCTGTAGAATTAAATTCCTCATATATGTGAAGAACTGAATAGGGTTAAACCCTAATAAAATCTTAAAGGAATTAAACTCCCACTCTCTGTTAAAGAATTATTCTGGGGAATGAGATTAAGGGAATTAAATTCCTGTTGTTTTAACAGAACTAAGTTCTTAACTAGGGTTAAACCCTGATTCTGCTCATTCACAGGGTCAAACCCTAATTTTATTTTAAAGGAATTAAATTCCTATAGTTCTGTGAGAATTAAATTCTCGTGCTTCCATTCCCTCTCTATGCTTTGGATCTGCATGGCAGGATCTCAACCTATTGAGAATTAAATTCTCAACTCAAGGGGAGATGTGCACTTTACAGATCCTCCACCAAAGAGAGAACTATGTTCTTCTGTTTTTATATCAGAGTTAAACTCTGTTGAGAATTAAACTTTCTTTTCCTTTCAAAAAGGCCTTCCCCTTCTTACCTAGGGTTTTCTTTTGCAGAAGATCCAAATTTCTCCAAAGTATAAAGGCTCCCCTCTTTTTTGTCTCGATTCCTTTCTGCCTTTTTATCTCTCTCTTTTTCTCTCCTCCCCTCGCTGTGTCTCTTGGCTCCTATTTATAGGAGAAGCAGCCGAATCTATTAGTTTTGGCGAATCTTTCATTGAGAGATTTGATTTGTATTCACCATTTGTTTTGGGACCTTTGGATTATTAGGTGAATTTTATTCACCATTGGATTTTAAATCCAGAGATTCTCCTTTGTTATTTCGGTTAGATTTAAAAGGGAAATCTTTCCAAATTCGAGATTTTCCCATAGATAGATGGTATTTAATCACCTTTAAATCTTTAATTGAATCGGTTGCTTTGGAAAGATTTAAGAGGTCTTTTCTCAGAATTTAATTTCTGTTAGCAGATAGGCTTTGAAAGCCGGTCACGTGTGACTACGTGACCCTTGGTCACGTATGGGCACGTGACCCCTGGTCACGTATGGGCACGTGACCCCCTTGGAACGAGCCCTCTTCTTTCTTTCTGCGCTCTGCTTTCTGGTCGCTGCTTAGCTGTCACGTGCCACCACGTGACAACTGGTCACGTGTGAGCACGTGACCCTGGCCTGGAGCCTTTTTCTTGATTCAATCAGGGAATTGAGTCTGCTGCTTTCGAGTGTCGCGTGCCAACACGTGACCCTGGTCACGTGGGAGCACGTGACCCTTTCTGAAGCCCTTTTCTTATGTAGTTGGGAAACTGAATTTGCCTTGCCGGTGCATTTAGATATCACGTGCCAACACGTGACTGCTGGTCATGTGTGAGCACGTGACCCTTTTCTGAAGCCTCTTCCGTGGGCATTCCTGATTTTAAATCAGGAAACAAGGATGTCAAGAATGTACATCCTAAGGTAACTTAAGCGGAGTATCGTATCGTAAGTATGCCGCAGAACATACGCACGGTACGTCACTCTACTCAAGCCACCTACTCCATCAATCAAGGTCAAGCCAAGGTTCTGAAATACATATACGCCCTAGACTCCACATAGTCAAATCTAGACTCGAACCAAGGTTAAACCTAATGCTTTGATACCAAATTTGTCACGACCCGTAATTTAGCACGTGACTGGCACTTAAATCACGCAACATCTAAAGGCGTAACGTAATTCAAGTAAGCCGAAGCCCAGAAAACTAAACCTTTTTGCGGAAAACAGTGGGGGGTGCAGTTTTGAAATAAGGATATAATGAAATAAAGTTTATCTATAAATGCACAACTAATGATATAAGAAAAATGCAAGTAGAATGTACTAAAGTGAGAATATTTTTCGTCCCTTTAAAAATTTGGGCAGCACCTCCCTTGTATATTTTGATACATAAACCACATACAAGCAATATATATAGGCATCCCCAAGTGGGAGCTAGCTCTTCGCCAATTTGGCGGAAGCACAACCACGCGAATAAGCAATATATATATATATATATGACGCCCAACGGCGAAGATCAACACAGAAAGAATAATGAAGCAAGACATCAAAAACCTCAAGGAAAGCGAACATACACCCATCGCTCTAAGTCTCGCAACTCAAATCTTCTAGTCTATTAATATACAAATTCTATTTTCTGATTGATAGAGTTTATCTAGATACAATATGAATAAAAAGTGCAAGAGTGGGTACGATCCAATGTGTGTCCTACCTACCAAGCAAAACACCCTGAAAGCAAGCTGTGTGCCAGCGACACCACTACTCATCTTAAGCGGTCAAATCTGCAAGAACTGTGGCACAACGGGGGTGCGTTGCCAACTCGTGAGTAGAAAACATCAGCAGGTAGAAATCGAATAAAAAAATGATTTCCTAGGTCATACTATATCATGAAGGTAATATTATGATATCTAAGATGACCATGTATGCATATATGTCAACAATAGAGTCAATGCCAATAGCATGTAGAAATAAACATCTGACATCATATGCCTGCATACATGTGGATGTCATCCACGTGTCCATCAACGACACCAACAATATCATGGAACCTGAGTGTCCAACATTGACACTCGAATCATCATGAAAACATATGCATGTATGTATGAGGATATCAACCACGTGTGTCCATCAACGACACATCAAAATCATGGAACCTGAGTGTCCAACACCGACACTAGAAACATCATGAAAACCCGTGTCCAGCATCGACACGTAAATCCTCATATCTCAGGCGCCGCATACTCAGATCGGCCCTCATATATATCTCATCTCAGGCGCCGCATACTCTGATCGGCCCTCATATCCATCTCACGACTCCGGTCGGTATCCTCCGGATAACCGTCGGGTCCAAAAATATCACCGGTAGGTAGTGCTCCCCTGCCAGGCTCACCGCCTAACTATACGAGTCTTCTTACCTCGGGGTACCTCACTGGGTCCACCATGTACCTGCAGACAGTGCCTACCACTCCTCGAATCGGGTATACTCATAACTCAGAACCGAGAAAACTCATGGTGAACGCCTCGAAATATCATATCAAGATAAACCGGGTTTTTAAAACAATACATAATTTCCTTTGAAATATAACCACAGTTCTCAAATCCAGAGATCTCATAAAACGGCACCTCAATGCATGTAACCAAAATGTACGATGTATGAAAACATAGAACAGTAACATAAGCATATCATTATATCATGCCTACGAGTCATGTGATGGTACTGAACAATGAGTGTACTTTACAATTAAGAGTAATAGCATGATATAGCAGTTTTACTGTGTAAGTGACATAGAAATTACCGATGATGATTGTGTGTGAGCGGGCAAATCTATGTAAGTGTAACATGCGCACCATCGATAATCGTGCGGGTGTACTATCAAACAATATCTTAACAAATAATGGAAGCACAGGTATATACAATGCAATGAGAATATCATAAACGTAGCAGAAAGGTAAACCGTAAGCACTACATTATAAAATATACGTATCTAATCTAACATCTACATAAGGGACTAACTAAGGCGGTGTAGAAAGGGATTAAAATATCTATAACATATCCGAGTCGATGAATCAATCAATCGGCAATCCAGCCTCATAGCATCACGTACGGTAAAATCCAGCGTACGGCATCCTCGAGTCAAGGGTATGGATTAAACATCCGGTAAAACTCGTCGCGTACGGTAATCCATCATATGGCGGCATTAAAAAAATAGGGATTCTATCGACCTATACAACAATGAAGGTACAGATCTAAAGTCTCGTACGGCAAATCACTCATTATTCTCATAATTATATATATGTACCCATATCTTTCAAGTCACATCCGTATATCGACATATTAAGCCAAGTCATCTTATTTCATCATATTCTCTTTTCATCACATCAATATCTCATATTAAATAATCTTATATATATTTATCATATTTTACCGATCCCATGACACATCTATCTTAATCTTATCATATTCATCGATCTCACGTCATATCTTTATAGATCTCGTCTCATATCTTGGTATATGTATTCAATCATTTATATCATCTCCAACTAACTTTTTGATCATATCCATAGTTTTCTAGTATAGGTTTCTCCGACTATATTCTATATATATCGGTTTCCATTTTATAATTGCGGGGGTGTTATACGCCATCCACACGACTTCTCTCGTAGATATAAATCTACTCACCTCCTAAACTCCTTGTTTAGCCGTAGTCGATGTGCTACGTCATCTCGGAATTCCACACTGAGGTACCTACAATCAAACACATCGAAGTGCAATTAAAACCAAGTCCGGAAAACCGATACGGCACACGAAGTGCTCATAGGTTAGAACCTATAGCTTATGCATGCAAGAACAACCAAATAACCCCCGTTGTTGACGTACAAACGTCCAACGACCAAATACAATATAAAATATCAAAACCCAAGTTCAGAAATCGGAAAACGAAATTCAGCAACAGAGGAAATCACTCCTGGATTTCACCCTAGGACAAACTAGTGAATTTTGCATATCAGGTTGCTCTAGATATCACATAACAAGTCCACTCACCAAAAATCAACACAATCCCTCGCAATGTGGCAGCAATTTGCGGCCACAAGGATTAAATCTGCGGCCTAAACTGAAGGGGAGGGGCTCAGGTTTCTATGATAGGTTCTAGGTTGCCTGCTCGTCTCTCAGTAATGGAAACTTAATTTATAGGTCTCTCGGGTCATCCCAGATTCCAATATACTTTCACAAACTGTCAAATAATCGATGTCGGGAAATTCCAACTTCGGGTTTTGGGTTCTAGTCTTTGGACTTGGCCAGTGAAAACAACACTAAGGTCTTACAAACAATCACTACACCACAATTTACTATTTACAAGTCCATACATCCACTAAACTTCATCTTAGAAAATTCCAAGATCACTAAACGTCACTAAACAAACTCTAACCTAACTAGGAGGTAAAGAAACAAATAGACAAGATGAGAATGAAGGTTATACCTCATGGATGCAACTCAAGAAAAACCCTAGATGCCCAAAGTCTCTAAAATCCAAACTTGAAAGGTCCATAGGGTTTAGGATGAGGTGGGGATCATTTTTAATGAAGGTGGCATAGGGTTTTGGTGAAGATTTGGGGTGGTTGGCATGGGGTTTTGGTGAAGATTTAGGATGGTTGCCATGGGGTAGAGGAGTTGAAGGAGGAGGAGAAGGAGTTGATGAAATGAAGAATGAAGGAAGTGGGAAAAGAAATGAAGAAGTCAAGGGTATGCCATGCCATCCTCTCTCTCTCTTGAGCCCATGCCCCATGTCATAATGTTGTCCCCCCTTTCTCTCTCATTAATTATCCTCTCATGTCTTCTCTTTTCTTTTCCTCACAAATAAAACCAATACCCCAATACAAATCAACAAACATGCAACAAAATGTAACATTTCATGGTGCACTAACCATGGAAAATATGAAAAATACGGATTTGGCTTAATCCTGATTAATAGTTCACTAATCAAGTTTACTTTAAACTTGCATATTATTAATTATAAAAATGCCAAAATCTGATAAATATCTTTTTAATAAATAAATCATTTTAAATCTCCAATTATTTCCCAAATATTGGCATATACTTATACCGTTTTACGAAAAACCACTATTCACAAATCGAATAGATTTTGCGACATATATTATTTTAATTTTAAAATTCCAAAAATAATATTTTATATTTCTGAAATATTACATTTTTCCTCGACGAGTCCCCAACAACCGAGAACCCAACTTCATCCTCGTCATCGAAGCCGCCTCCATCGTGATCATTATAGCCGACCATCCGCATCGCCATCATTTTCTTCTTCGTGTTATCGGTTACAAGAACCCAAGCATAAAACCCATCAAACCGAGCACCAAATCAAGATCGCCGTCGTCGTCTCTCCTTCAAGCTGTGATTCTCTGCATCTTCAAGGCCGTCAATCTTCCCAATCCAGTTGAGATCCTACAAACCCTCGCAAAAAGGAAAGTACTCTTATTCCCGTTTTATTGGCTGATGCGACATTGGTTAATCCCTCGTTAAATTTTTTAGTTTAAAAAGAAAAGGACATAATCGTAACATCGTGAATCATTGCACATATATGAACCCATGCTCATCGTGTACATAAATTGAAATCCCAGGATCCTTGTACACCCATTAATCAACCCTAAAATTATGTTAAATTGTGCTTCGTTTGATGATGAATCCGCGTGCCGAATAGAAACACTTGTATTTGAATTGAATCTCGTTAAAGTTGATATATGAATGACCCTATTATCATTATTGTCGTGACCCATTTATTCCTGTTGTCATCGACGTATGGAAACCCATTGACATGCTTTAAGTATATATTCGTGATTGCTATATTGAACAACAAAACGTGATCACCGACTAGAATACCGAGAGATGCATATGGATTGATTTGTTTCACCGGCATAAATTCATGAATTCGTGACTATATGATTCGTGTTTTTGTGATTTAAGTGATTCAGTGATTATTCATGATACGTGCTGGTAATCGTTTCAGTCGGTATTCGAGATCTAGTGATTGGGTTTTATTGTTGTGATTGAACTTAGAAACGCGGGGTGTTGGGGTAGTTTGAGTTATGAGTTCGATCAACGGAATCTCAGGAGTCTCAAATTCGTGATATGTTGTTGTGGTACTGGGCGGGAACAATATAGATTCGTGATGTGTTGATGTGGTACCGGACAGGAATGGTATATTACATTGAATCGGGCCCGTGTTTCCTTGCCCTGGATATAGCCTTGGGTTTGAGAATACTCTTGCGGCGGTTGACACTCACGCTCGAACTGATGATAGATTAGATCACCCTTGTAGTGATATTTAGGACCCGACTTGACTTGCTATTCATACATACTTTTATTGTTGCTATAGTTGTAATTGCATGTACATGCGGACATTTCACGACACTTACATACTCATGTTATCACACTCACATATATACACTTTACGTTTGAGTACTTTTTGGGTGTTATGACATCTCTGGGACTTGCCACCTCAGGTTGAGAGATGGACCCACAGACAGAACAGGATCAGGGATATTTTCAGGAGCTTGCTGAGGAGCAGTAGTTAGTGTAGGTTTCTTCTTTTATTTTGATTCGGTCGTATTTAGTTTGTGATCCCCTAGTGAGATGTAGGATATATGTATTTCACTTTTCAGATTTGTATTTGGTTATTTGAATCTATTGTTATTCTATAGACCCTGATTGATTTGAAAAGGTGTGTTTTTTATTGTTTTAAATACCGCAATCAATACGGTTCGCAATAACTAGCCGCAGTGAGTATGGTCGTCCATAGAGAGATAGTAACCTTATTTTTAATGTTATAAACGAGTTAAATTAAAAGATTTTATTTAGGTTGTTTTAAATTAAGTGAGAAAAAATATCAATGAGAAAAACTCATTATGGTCTTCGGATTGGATAGTTAAAAGATGGTATTTTGAAAATTATTTTTTTATCCTTTAATTAATTAATGTTAAAGGAATGGCAATGAATGTGGATTAGGATATTTAAAGGGATATTAGGGATTCGCTCTATTGACCCTTGTCTTCCATTGATCCCTATTAATATCAAGCTTTCAACAAAGCGAGCATAACTAGTCTCAAATCTAGACCGCAACTATCTTAAAAGGATAGAGCGCCCAAATAGGAGAGTTAATACCCCTTTTGTTAAAGTTTATAAAAAATTAAAAAAACATAAGAAGAATATAAAGGATTTTTCCATCTCTTATGCTACCCTTTTCCTAAAAACCCTAACAAGCGAGAAATTACTAGCTCATTAGGATAAAATAAAATAAAAGAAGGATAATAGAAAGATCGAAGGATAATATGCTAACTACCAGGGTCCTCATGATAGTGAGGAGCAACCTTCGAGTATCATTGCATATAAATAAAGTAAATCAAAGAAAAAGGTGAAAGATTTTATTTTTAATTGAAAAGCTAGCTTCTAGATCCCTCACAATAGCGAGGAGAGTCTTTTGAGCATCATTGCTTCAAAACTAAGGAGAAGGAAGACAGAAGAAGAAGATCAAAGAAAACCATCAATAAAAATTTAAAGAGCGAGAAAATAAATTGCATAAAGCAAGTTGCGAAAATTAATTGAGACAAGAAATTAAATGCGGAAATTAAAGAGCGATAAGAAGAGACAATGAAAAAAACTATCTTTTATCAATACCTTGAAGCCTCATTACAAATTTTAATGGCTAAATGAAAAGGTGGCTACAAACCCTAAACAAAATAAAATGATAAAATTATAAAACCCAAGATCCCTCTCTGTTGGGTGCTCTCATTGCTATTTATAGGCCTTGGAATCTGAAACCCTAGCGTCGAAATCGCTGTACATGAAAATACGAAACTGCCCCTGAAACCCTAACTCGTGCAGCGTATAAAGTGTCGCGGTTCCGTCGCACCTCCTTCTTGGTCTGCCGTTGATCCGCCGCAATCTTGGGGCTTTAAGACTCCAGTTATTTTATGTGATCTCTTTGCTATTTCATAAGGCCTTTTAGCACATAATATCTTGATTTTGTTGACAGTGAAATTTGCAGGGTTGACTATGTTGATTTTGACTTTGACTTTGACTTTAACTGGATCGGTATGGTTTTATCTCGAAAGTCAGTCGTCCGCTCCAAACCTGTTTCCTGCACTTATATAGCAAATTTGGATTAAAAACACCAATTTTATAGGCAATATTATAAAGAATGGATAGTATTAAAATGCAATTTTATGATGTAAACAAATACCCCCAAATTTATCTTTTGCTCATCTCGAGCAAACTGTTTTATTTTTAAAAGAAAATCCTAGTTCATTCGTAGGCGTTACGATTGCACTTAGCTCGTGCAACAAACCGTTCAATCTCTAGGTGTCCCTAATAAGAATGTTGTCTCCTCAGGGTTTTCAGCGGATTACACCCACAAAACCCCGTCAAGCTAGTTTTGCAAGTCAACCATTGACTTAATCTTTCAGTTCAGTATATAAGTTAGAAACTCTATCATCCTAAGTTTAGAAAGATCAACCTTATTTTTCACACCTCACTCTTCATTAAACTTAAGCTCCTGTACGTCTTTATATGCTTGTGCAAATAGTGTCGTTTTGTTTCAAAATTTTCGATTAAAAGTCTTCAAGCCTTCAATAAAGAAGAGGAATAACTTCAAAAAGTATCCCGCGCATTTGCAAAGTCATAAGTTTTTCTTGAGTTTTCATTCTATAGCTTAGTCTCAAATCTAGGATTTTTATCGTCCTTAATAAAGAACTTCATCTTATTCTTCACTCCACATCTCGCCTATTTTCGTTCATATACACTTTCGTGAACGTGCAATAGTATTTTAGTCTTATAACATCAATTTAAACTTTCATATCTCCATTAAATTTCAAAATTTTATATCTTGTACTCGAAACTCGTTCTTAACCATGATTATTCTCCCACAAAAACCGCGAGGACTTTTAACTCGAAAAGAACACTTGCTTGGCTTGTTTTATTAGGCTTTCTAGGTTTCTTAACGAGATTTGGGCCAACAACTTCCAAACCAGTTGGTTTTAGGGTATTAGGTGTAGAGACACCCCAAAGACTTCATTGCCCAAACCACCAAGGCCACAAAACAAAAACTTATTTTATACATGAAAATTCTTAGAAAGAAAACCAACAAAGATACTTCAAGTTATGCTTTTCATCCCAAAAATTAAAGATGTGTAAATGTAGAAAAGGTGTATAATCATTCCAATCAAGCTCAAGATGTGTTATTTTTCAGACTTAGTCTTCATTAAAGATTCAATACTTTCCCTTCATATTAACTTCCTCATGAATCATACTCAATATTACTTATTTCCAAACAAACTTATTTAATCTTAAGAAAATTCATAAAATTTTAACATAGACATATCAAACTTGTCATCTAGTTCTCAAAACATCACGACACGTGTAGTGTGGTGTAAAAACGTATATTTGCTACAGTGAAACTTAAGGAGGGTTATTTTTCGGCTTTTCAGCTTCTAATTATAGAATTTAGTTACTTCTAACATATCAATTTGAACTGTCAAACTTTGAGTCTACGTTTCCCACTAGCTAACTTAATGACAAAGTTTTTATATTTTGAAAAAAAATTCAATTTTTATGGATTGTTTTTTTTATATGCAGTACAAAATTTAAATATGATACATGAATAGATACAAACCTCCCCCCCAAACCTATTTGCAGCAGTGTCCCCACTGATGCCGTCGTTTGAACTCAAAAACCTGGATACTTGGGTGGAAATGGATGGTGTACATAAGGAGCAAAAGTTAGTCAATTGAAAATCATCCCCCAAACTTGTTCGTGGCACACAACCCTATTTTTGCACACGAAAAAGAAAAAAAACTAATATGCATACCCCCCATTCTTATTTGAAACATTGTTGCCACTGTTTATGACTGGAAAACTGAAGCATGAAGGAGAGGCGGAGAAAAGTTAGTCGTGAAAAAACAGCTCCTGTAATAACAAGAGCTCCTCCGATGGTTCAACAGAAAATTACGGTTTTAATCTATATCCATTTACTTTGAAGAGTGAACCGTCTTTTGGATTTTCCAAATCCACTGCACCATGCGGGTATACATACCGCACCACAAAAGGTCCCGTTCAACAAGATCTCAGCTTACCCGGATGAAGATGAAGATGGGTATCGTAAAGATGGACTTGTTGTCCTGATGTGAATGTTTTGCGTAAAAGGTGTTTGTCATGAAACACCTTCGTTCGGTTCTTTATTACAACCGCGTTATCGTAAGTTTCATCCCGAAGCTCGTTCAGCTCGTTTAATTGCAGCTTCCGATAAATGCCCGCTTGGTAAAGATTAAAATTAAGCTCTTTAATTGCCCGCATAGCTCGATATTCGATCTCGACAAGGAGGTGACAAGCCTTTCCAAACACAAGCCAATAAGGAGATATACCAAGATCAGTTTTATATGCAGTACGGAATGCCCAAAGAGCATCAGTTAATTTAGAAGACTAATCTTTACGGTTTTTAGAAACCGTCTTCTCCAAAATCTACTTGATTTGCCGATTCGAGACTTCGGCTTGTCCGCTCGTTTGGGGTGATAAGGCGTAGAAAGTTTGTGGTTGATTGAATATTTTTGCATCAACGCCTCGAAAAATCGATTGCAGAAATACGTCCAATTGTCGCTAATGATAGCGCGAGGGTGCCCGAACCGAGAAAAAATGTTTTCTTTAAGGAACTTAATAACGACTTTGTTGTCATTAGTCCGGCTCGGTATTGTCTCGACCCATTTTAAGACGTAATCAACTACCAAGAGAATGTAAAAGTTTCCAAAAGAATTGGGAAATAGGCCTAAGAAATCTATACCCAAATATCAAATATCTCAACAACCAAGATTGGTTGGAACGGCATCTCGTTCCTCTGTGAAATCTGACCCATGTGTTGACACCGTGAACAAGTTTTGCAATAATTATGTGCATTTTTGAATAGCGTTGCCCAATATAAGCCGCATTGCAAAACTTTTTCCGCGGTTTTTTTGGGCCGAAATGACCGCCACATGCTTAATCATGGTAGAAAGACAACACACTTTTGAACTCATTATTAGGGACACATCGGTGGATGATCTGATCGGGACAATACTTGAACAAATAGAGTTTGTCCTAGTAAAAGTGTTTTACTAGGGATAAAAATCTGTGATTGTCTTGATTTGACCATTCGCTGGGTACAAGCCTCGTCACTAAATAGTTCACGATATCAGCAAACCAAGATTCACAAGAGATGCTCAAGAGGTGTTCGTCTGGAAAAGAGTCATTTATTGGCACAGTCAACGTTGGTGAAGAAGGAAGTCGTGAAAGATGATCGGCTACTACGTTTTCACATCCACTTTTGTCCTTAATGATAATGTAAAATTCTTGCAGCAAGAGAATTCAACGTATTAGCCTAGATTTAGCATCATTCTTTGTGAAAAGATGCCTCAAAGCGGAGTGATCGGTGTAGACAACGACTAGTGAACCGATTAGGTAATGCCTAAATTTTTCTAATGCAAATACAACTGCCAAGAGTTCCTTCTTGGTGGTAGTATAGTTCATTTGGGCATCATTCAAGGTTATACTCGCATAATAAATTACATGTGGCATCTTATCGATGTGTTGTCCAAGACTGCACCGATAGCAAAGTCGGATGCATCACACATAAGTTCAAAAAGGTGATTCCAGTCGGGAGATGATAGAACATGGGCGGTAGTGAGGGAACGTTTAAGCGATTCGAAAGCAGCCAAGCAATCCGAGTCGAAGTGAAAAGTTATATTCTTGGCCAAGAGAAGAATCAAGGGTCTAGCAATCGTGCTAAAATCCTTGATGAACCGTCTATAAAAACCGGCATGACCAAGAAAGGATCGTATATCTTTGACGCATTTGGAAGGAAGAAGGTTGAAAATGACATCTATTTTAGTTTTTTCAACCTCCATGCCACTTCATGAAATGATATGTCCTAAGACAATACCTTCTTGAACCATGAAATGACATTTCTCTCAATTTAAAGTTAGATTCTTGTCCTTACAGCAGATAAGAACAGCATCAAGATGACGTGAACACTCATCGAAAGAGTCTCCAAAGATAGATAAATCGTCCATGAATATTTCCAGAAAATTCTCGACCATGTCAGAGAATATTCCCATCATACACTACTGAAATATAGCAAGAACATTGCATATACCAAAGGGCATGCGTCTATATGTGAATGTGCCGAAAGGACAAGTAAAAGTTGTCTTATTTTTATCCTTATCAGCGATGGGAACTTTGTTGTAACTTAAGTAACCGTCCAAGAAACAGTAGTACTCGTTCCCAGTTAAGCGTTCTAACATCTGGTCAATAAAATGTAGAAGTTAGTGGTCTTTCCTCGTCGCAGCATTGAGTTTTCAATAATCAATACATATCCGTCATCCGGTTTAGGTGCAAGTCGGAACCAACTCATTTGCCTCATTAGTAACGACCGTGATGCCAGATTTCTTAGGGACAACATGAATATGACTCAACCACTGACTATCAGATATTGGGTAAATGATACCACTATCTAAGCATTTGACGATTTCCTTCTTTACCGTCTCTTTCATGACGGGATCCAACCGTCTTTGTGGGTCACATGCTGGTTTGGCATCATCCATCATATGTATATGATATTCAACAATTAAAGGACTAATCCCTTTAATGTCTGCCATTTTCCAACCGAAATCTTGCCAATTTGATTTCAAAACAGAAAGAAGGGATTTCTCTTACTCTAAAACTAGAGAAGCTGAGATAATAACGGGTAGAGTCTCATTCTCACCTAAGTATGCATACTTAAGATGAGACGGCAAAAACTTGAGTTCAAGTGTCGGCAAAGAGACTATAGAAGGTAGGGTAGGGGCCGATGCTCGAACTCGAAGGACTCCATGAGGGGTTCATAGCGAGTGTAAGAAACTGTCATGCCCCGCTTCCCAGTAGACGGAAACGATGACATGGTAAACCCGCAGCATATTTTTTCAGGAAGGTTATTCCTTAAATAAATATACTAAGCTTATTGAAACAATAATACACAATGCAAGAATAAATGGAGACTATAAAATTTTTCAACAAACAACTTTATTTACATTCAACTTCCAATATTTACAAGTACATGAGTTTCAACTAGAAAGTAAATACAATAAAGGAAAATGCCTAAACATGTGGCATACATAAGCTGAATAGAAAATGAAGCTAAGCTAATTCTGAGGAGCAATCCGGTTGTAGCCGCCTCCACTTCCTCCGTCTCGAACGTATCTAACGAACATTCCAAGAAAACAAGAGTGGGTGGAATACCCATCAGCGAACTAGCGCTCAGTAAGTCCCAAGGATAAAGTAAGAGTAAAAATGACAAGTGTAGAATATATATATATATGACAAGTAAAAATATATGTTCATATGCAAATATGTACTATAGGTCTATATATGGTCACTATGTTAACGTTAAGTTCCAAGTGTGGATGTCAACGCAGCCGTAGAAGTATTCACGAGTTCAAGAATGAGGCCCCAGAGGTAAGGAAACACGGGCCCATTTCATGTGTTAGTATCGGGGCTCTAGGCTGTGGATGAATCAACCCGACTGATATTCGAGTAAAATAAAAAAGTGGTTGATACGGGACTCCTGAAGCTCCGTTGGATTCACACAAGAAACTATCCCAAACACTCCGAATATAACTAGTCTATAACTGTATAATATACTTAATTAAATTGATTGATTGGTTATAACATGGATTGATCGAAACCATAGATTGCAAAAGGTGTAGAATGAAGTCGAGTGAGTCGAGTAAAATGCGAGTCATGTCAATTGCAATCTTGGTTTGAGTCAAGTTAGTTCGAGGAGACTGGATTCGAGTTCATGTTCAAGTTTAGATTCGAGTTAGGTTAGAGTTCGAGTTTGTGTTCGAGTTTGAGTTTAAGTTTAGATTCAAGTTTGGATTCGAGCTCAGGTCTTTTTCATATGCATTGATTTAAACCGTTAAAAATCTTATGTTCAGGAGAAATTGGCAACTGCTGCACATGGACGACAGGATTTGTGTTTTTTTCCAAGATAATTGTCATTGATAACTCCGTTAAGTTGTCTAACCTGAATAGGCAAGCACTCACTTTCTCCGGCTCCCTGGGGCTCAAGAAAAATGATATCGCTTAAACCTATATTAATCTAGAGTCCTTAAATATTGTTTGCATATCTCGAGGGGGTTTTATGAAAAATATTTTAATGTTGTTTAGAAATAAAGCTCGATGGTGATTTATAATATTTAGGGTTTTCATGAACATGTATTTTAATTGTTGTGGTGTTTTGATAATAAAACCTAGCTTGTTGAAAGTTTATGGTATTTTTATGAAAACTACTGCTTTTGAAAACTTGTCAGTATTTTATTAAAAATTCTAATCTTTCATTTTAAAAATATAGTTTCATAATTTGTTTTTATTAAAAATACGGATTCATAGTTTTATATAATTTTCCAAAGTTTAGTTTTGTTTAGAAAAATCGTATTTCTTAAAAACCGCATTTCTAATTCCTTTCGAGACCAAATACTCCGTGAGGAGTTCTGTATCTCGCTCTATAATCCCCAGAATGTATGATAATCTGCACTATCTATTAGCGGGTCTCCTAACGAGAGTTGTAGAGGAACAATTGCCAAGAATTTAAAATATCAATTAAAAAAAACCGTTTTGAAAAAATATGGTATTTTAATGTAAAACATATTCTTTAAATAAACCCTATATTTAGAACCTCGTGCTATGAAACCATAGTGTGCGTGTGGGGTGGGTCGTTACCCTATGAATGATCTAAAAGTACATGCTCTGGTTATTCAAATTACAGTTATATTAAAGTTCATGATATTTTTATGAAAACTTTGTTTTATGATTATTTCATATGAAATTTTTTATTAAACTAAAATCTAAATGATATAAATAAGGTTAAGAGTGGTGTGAGAATATTAGTTTGACCTATTTTGCTTATAAAGTGGAGTACAATTGTTAAAAAAATGAACTTATGTTGGGGCTAACCCCACTTTATTGATATGCTTATAGAAGGCGATTTGAGATGAAACGAAATAGAGGGAGAGGGATTTATGAGTTTTAGCTTATCAACAAGGGAAAGGGGAAGCCTTCGGGGTCGTGGTCACATCGGAGATCCTCCGTTCGTCGAGCTTGGCTTGCTACACCTTTTGGGTGCTTATATGACGCCCAACGCCCTAGTACAGATGGTATTGTCAAAGTCGTATTTCTTAAAAACCTCATTTCTAATTCCTTTCGAGACCAAATACTCCGTGAGAAGCTCTGCATCTCGCTCTACTATCTCCAAGATGTGCGATAATCTGCATCATCCATTAGCGGGTCTCCTGACGAAAGTTGTAGAGGCACAATTGCCAAGAATTTAAAATATCAATTAAAATAAACCCGTTTTGAAAAAATATGGTATTTTAATGTAAAACATATTCTTTAAATAAACCCTATATTTAGTATCTCATGCTATGAAACCATAGTGTGCGTGTGGGGTGGGTCGTTACCCCGTGAATGATCTAAAAGTATATGCTCTAGTTATTGAAACTACGGTTATATTAAAGTTCATGATATTTTTATGAAAACTTCGTTTTATGATTATTTCATATAAAAAAAATTTATTAAACTAAAATCTAAATGATATAAATAAGGTTAAGAGTGGTGTGAGAATATTAGTTTGACCTATTTTGCTTATAAAGTGGAGTATAATTGTTAAAAATGAACTTATGTTGGGGCTAACTCCACTTTATCGATATGCTTATAGAAGGCGATTTGAGATGAAAAGAAATAGAGGGAAAGGGACTTATGAGCTTTTTCTTTATCAACAAAGGAAAGGGGAAGCCTTCGGGGTCGTGGTCACGTCGGAGATCCTCTGGTCGTTGAGCTTGGCTTGCTACTCCTCTTGGGTGCTTATATAACGCCCCACGTCCCAGTACAGATGGTATTGTCCACTCTGGCCGAAACCGCACAGTTTTGTCCTTTGGAGCGAACTGGACCCGACCAAGGGCCACTTCCCAGGAGGTTATCCATCCCAAGACTTTTCTGGCCCGAGTACGCTTAACTACGGAGTTCTCAAGCTCCTGTAGTGCCGATTCACTTAAAAGGCATCTTTGTAATTGGGGTTGGTATCATTACATTTATAATATAGTTCGGTCCTCTTTCGGAATATGTTCCGAAAATTCCCCATTGTTCTACAGTGGGTCTCACGGACTCAAGAGGTGTCCCATGCCCCCTTGGCATGATAATTGGCATGGCACTTTGTTCCGTGTAGCACTTTGTTCCGTAAGCAAGAACCGGGTCCCGACATCCTCCCCACTTTTGAACAATGGTGCGTCCTCAAACCACAGACCTACTATTGAGGGACATGTATGGGCTACTATAAATGTAATGCCTCATGCCCCAGTATAGATGGTATTGTCCACTCTGACCGAAAACGCACGATTTTGTCCTTTAAAGCGCTGGACCCGACCAGGGGCCACTTCCCAGGAGGTCACCCATCCCAAGACTTCCGTGGCCCGAGCATGCTTAACTATAGAGTTCTCAAGCTACTGTAGTGCCGATTCACTTAAAAGGCGTCTCTGTAATTAAGAGTGGTATCATTACATTTATAATTCAGTTCGGTCCACTTTCGGAATGTGTTCCGAAAATTCCTCATTGTTCTACAGTAGGTCCCACGAACTCAAGAGGTGACCCCCGCCCCTTTAGCATGACAATTGGCGTGGCACTTTGTTCCATGTGGCACTTTGTTCCGTGAGCAAGAACCGGATCCTGACAGCTTAACTCCACTTGGTACCTAGAGAGTTTAAGAGAATTTTTAATAGAAATTTCAGAATGGTAGAGAGCTGAGGGATGGGGTAGTATTTATAGTGAAATTTGAGAGTATGAGAATTAAAAAAGTGAATTAAAAAGAATTAAAATGATATTAATGGGGAATTTGAAGAGTGTATGGTCAATTGCAGAGAAATCAAACACTACATAGGAGTAGTAGGGAGTCAAAGGGATGCACGGGCAAAGAATGGAGGCGATTGGGACTACTTGGACCATCGGTGGCGGCCAAAATAAGGATTTGGACAGTTGGATTTAATCCATCTGCCTCGAAATTCGTGCCACATATTATATTCTGTGTTTACTCCTCATTGCGCATGTTTGATTTTTCTGAAACCTTTCGATTCTCCGTGAATTGCACGTGCAACTCTTGGGCTTCCGAAAAATTAAAAAGAAAAAACTTAAAAATAATTGGAACTGAAGGGATTTGAACACACAGGCTATGTCACAGCAGTGTAGAGGCTTTACCAGTGAGGTACAAGTTGCTTCTTGTTTTCATTGAACAAAAATAACTTATAACTCCTACACAGGCTGAAATACCATTTTCTATACATTTAAATAAATAATTATGTACAGGGATTTTAGAGTCGTTACAGAGACTAAATCGAATGGCTCAACTAACTCATCCTAAAAGTCAAAGGATTCAAACTCGGAAGGTGACTCATTGACAGAAGGGTCCCATGAATCAAGACCATCAAGGAAGGCGAACCCTTCATATTCCCTATCCGTGTAGGAAGCAGCGGGATCAAATAATAACACGCTGGTGGCATCAAGATTTTTGTCGTTAAACAAAAACTCCTCGAATTCACAACTGTTGGGAGCTATCTCGTGGACGGAACAAATATCTATCATATGAGCAGATGGTTCGGAGGGTTGACTCCCCAACCTGAAAATGTTAAGTTCAATTGTCATTTTTCCAAAGGATAAGTTCATGAAACCTTCGACAATTGATCACCGTATTTGAGATTGCAAGAAATGGTCGACCGAGAATCACCGGAATTTGGTTCCGTAGATTCGCTACAGGCTGTGTATCTAAAACTATGAAGTCCACAGGGAATATGAATTCCCTGACTTTAATTAACACATCCTGTAGCTCACCCCAAGAGTGAGTGATAGATTGATCAGCCATTTAGAGAGTACAGTGTGTGAGTTTCAACTCCTCCATATCTAATTGCTTATAAACAGAATATGCGAGCAAGTTAACACTAGCACCAAGATTGAGAAGAGCGCGATTGATGTTTTTACCTCCAATAGTTATAGAAATTGTAGGACAATCAGGGTCCTTACGTTTTTAGGTAAATTTTGGGTAAGAGCATCACTCACGTTACTTTCTAAAAAGACTTTTTTGGGTACCTGAGTTTTCCTTTTCTTTGTGCACAAGACCTTTAGGATTTTCACATTGGACGGGACTTGTTGGATAATATCTAAGAGAAGAATATTAATGTTAACTTTTTTAAACATCTACACAACCTTCTCCATTTGTGGACTTGGTTTGTTGGGCCTCAACTGGTTTGGAAAAGGAGCTTTATTAAAAGGGGCCGGGTCCAACGCTAGTAGAGAAGTTTGTAGAGGTGGAATGGATCCCAAAACTAGAGTTGGAGTGAAATGAGAAGGGAATCCATTCATAGAAGTGGAAGGAGAGTTAAGAGCCCGATGGAGAACGGAGAATGAGCTTGGAAGAAGATGATGGATTAGAAGAAGAAGAAGAAGTAGCTGGGGTGTCATTGATGTCATCAACTTGTTCTCCAATGTGGTTGTTCAGCATTCTTCCCGATCTCAATGTAGTTACAACATTCACATTATAATTTTGTTGGTTAAGAATAACGTTAGTATTTTATGGGTGGCCGGAATTTGGTAGAGGTTGGGATGGAACTTTCCCTTTTTCTCTTTCACTCATCGATGCGTTCAACTGTGTTATTTGTGCTTCGATTGATTTGATGCTTTTACCGTAGGAAGCAGTGTGTTGCACTAACGATTGAATGGAAGAAATTAGACTAGCCGACATTTGAGCGGATTGTTTAATGAAGACTTCTAAGCTTCTCTCGAGTGCATAGACTTTGTCGGTACCGGCAGGAGAAACGTTGTTTTGTTGTTGGAAAGAATTGTTATAAGCAGCAAAATTGTTGGCCGAATTTTAGAATTGTTGTGGTTGAAGGGGCTGCTGAAATTGTTGTGGTGGTGAATGTTGTTGAGGAGGCTTTTGATAGTTGTTTAATTTTGGAACTGATTTTAGTTTTGGTTTTGAGTTTGGTTTTGGTTCCAAGCAAAATTAGGATGATTTCTCCATCTCGGATTATATGTGGAAGAATATGAATCATTTCTAGGTCGTTACTGAAAAACAGTATTGGTTTGTTCTTAACCTTGAGATAGATGATTCAAAGGACACTCTTCAGTCAAATGTGATGGATCAAAACAACAACCACACACGGTTTTTGGGAGAGAAACTTAGGGAGGCTGAAGAGAATTTGCTTTCAATAGCTTTGAGCTTCTTTTACATCACGGCCATTTCGGCTTTCATTGCGATGGAAGTGTCGAGCTGATGGACACCTGCCCTAGATGAAGATGAAGATGACGACGTCAGTCTTGTGCTCTCCCACTGTAGTGTTAGCTTGGCGAGATCTTCGAGAAATTGACACACCTCCTTGTCGGATTTAGACATGAAATGACATTGATAAATGGTTTTTAGCATTTGTTTGTCGTTAGATTAACGCCCTCATACATAATTTTACAAAGTTGACATTTTTTGAATCCGTAATGAGGGCATTGGACAAGGAGATCTTTGAACCTTTCAAAGTATTTTCAAAAGGGTTCGGTGGAAAGCTGGGCAAACTGGTTGATCTCGCTCCTAATGCGAACGGTTTTATGTTTAGGATAGAATTTTTTAAGGATTGCCTTAACAAATTCATCCTAATTGGTGATGGAATGTGATGAGGTGTTATAAAGCCACTTCTCCGTAAGATCGCACAGGGTAAAAGGGAGAATACGTAATCTCATAGTATTCTCCGACAGTTTGGTGGTGCTTATCATTACACATACGTTTTGAAATTTGGTTATAAAAACGTAGGCATCCTCAGATTCAAGCCCGTAAAATTTGGACAACAAGTTGATGAAGTGGGGTTTAATTTCGAAATTATCCCCATTGGCTGGTGGAAGAGACAGACATGTAGGAAGGGGTCCACGTGTGGGGGTAGCATCGGTCTTGGAGCGTGATGCGTGGTGTCGTTTGTATGAGAGATGTTGGAATTTGCGTATCGAGAGGTGGTGGAATTTTCGTATCAAGAGGAGGTAGCATCATAATGTTAGGAATGGTAGGGTTGTTTATGTTAAAACCCGGTGGAGGACCATCCATCACGGGTGAAGAGGTGGGTGAAAGAGAAAGTGAAGAAGTATCGACTTCGGAGTCGATAGAGAATACGCGAACTAAATGGGCGTTAAAATCCCGCGTCCAACCGAACATACACTAATCGAGTTTAGTGTAAGTGGCAGCGTGTGAAAAGGTGGGTGAATTTTTTTTATAGAAAAAGTACTTTGCTTTGGCAAAAGAATGGAAACGAAACTCGACTCAACCAACCACAAACATGCACATTCAGTCCTTAAAACTAGGATCACCTAGATCAAATCACTAGACCACTCCTAAACTTCCAAAAGAAAAGACGTGGGATAAAATCCTCTATTACCTCTGTATTTACCTTGCAGCCAGATTAGTACCAGTTAAGTGGGAGGTATCCGCTATACGAATTACCGAAATAGTGGACCTGATTAAGTAAACCACAACTTGTCACACTTTTCTTATACACTGCAAAAATAAATACGGACGAGCAATAGATTGTACACGCCCCTCTTTTGTCCTAATTAAGCACGACAGTCTCTAAAAGCTTGGTCTAGATATTTTTTAAATTAATGGGAGATGATGCAAATGCTTTTGTGATTTTTAGGGCTTAGAAAGGGTTATGAACTTCCCGCCTAATCTTGATTTGGGTTATTGCCTTTTAATTCCATTTTAAAATGCAAAGCACTAACAAAAAATCTAAAATAATTTTTCTCTTTTTAGGCGGTGCAGTTTGCAAAGAAAACCTGTAGAAGATTGCAATTCATTTGAGCTCAGAGGAGAAGGGAAGAAAAGAGGAACTTACCAGAGAAAAATGAGGGCCTAACTACACTAAACCGCAGCGAATCCAGCGCGGTTTGTGCTTCCTAGCCGCGGATCGCTGGTCTATTTTTGGCCAAACTGCCAAAGTCTTTAGCACTGGAATCCTTGTCCTTTGTTAGTCTATTTGAAGCCTTATCTCTCTGTTTTACCCACTCCAATCATTCCATATTTTCTGCAAACCTTGCACAAGGATAATAAGAAATAAAAATATGCGGTTTTAATGATTATTATCGTTTTTTATGATTTTTGAAGATTTTTCTTTTCTTTTTTCAATTTTTTTATATAAAAAAAGTTAACCCGAATAACAAGAAAAATAATATCATTGTCTCTCCGGTAACGATGCCATTTGATTGATTTAAAAAGGTGGCTTTTATTGTTTTAAATATCGCAATCAACATGGTTCGCAATAGCTACCCACGATTAGTACGAGTCGTCCACAAGGAGATGATAACCTTATTTTTAATGTTTTATACGAGTTAAATTAAAAGGTTTGATTTAGGTTGTTTTAAACTTAGTAAGAAAAAATATCAATGAGAAAAACTTATTAGGGTTTTCGGATTAGGTAGTTAAAAGACGGTATTTTGAAAATTATTCTTTTTATCCTTTAATTAATTAATGCTAGAGAAATGGTGATGAATATGGATTAGAGTACTTAAGGGGTACTAAGGATTCCCTTTATTGACTCTTTTCCTTCCATTGATCTCTATTAATCTCAAGTTTTCAACAAAACGAGCATAACTAGTCTCAAATCTAGGTCGCAACTATTTTAAAGGGATATAGTGTCCAAATAGGAGAGTTAATATCCCTTTTGTTAAAGTTTATAAAAAATTAAAAAACATAAGAAGAATATAAAAGATTTTTCCATCCATTATACTACATTCTCCTAAAAATCCTAATAAGCGAGAAATTACTCGCCCATTGGGATAAAATAAAATAAAAGGAGAAGAACAGAAAGATCAAAGGATAATATGCTTACTACTAGGGCCCTCACGATAGCGAGAAGCAACCCTCGGGTATCATTGCATATAAACAAAGTAAATCAAAGAAAAAGGAAAAATATTTTATTTTTAATTGAAAATCTAGCTTCTAGATCCCTCACGATAGCGAGGAGAGTCTTTTGGGCATCATTGCTTCAAAACCAAGGAGATGGAAGACAGGAGAAGAACATCATAGAAAACCATCATTAAAAATTTAAAGAGCGAGAAAATAAATTGCAGAAAGTAAATTGCGAAAATTAATTAAGACGAGAAATTAAATGCGATAAAAATTAAATGCGAAAATTAAAGAGCAATAAAAAGAGACAATGAAAAAAAACTACCTTTTATTAATACCTTGAAGTTTCATTACAAATTTTAATGGATAAATGAAAAGGTAGCTACAAACCCTAAACAAAATAAAATGTTAAAAATATAAAACCCTAAATGCCTCTCTGTTGGGTGCTCTCGCTGCTATTTATAAGCCTTAGAATCTGAAACCCTAGTGTCGAAATCGTTGTACATGAAAATACGAAACTGCCCCCGAAACCCTAACTCGTGCAGCGTATAAAGTGTCGCGGTTCCGTCGCACCTCTTTTTTGGTTTGCTGCTGATCCGCCGCGGTCTTGGGGCTTTAGGACTCCAATTTTTTCCTATGATCTCTTCGCTATTTTATAAGGCCTTTTAGCACATTATATCTTGATTTTGCTGACACAAAAATTTGCAAGGTTGGTTATGTTGATTTTGACTTTGATTTTAACTGGATCGGTCCGGTTTTATCTCGAAAGTTTGTCTTCCGCTCCAAACATATTTCCTGCACTTATGTACCAAATTTGGATTAAAAGCACCAATTTTATAGACAGTATTATAAAGGATGGATGGTATTAAAATGCAATTTTATGATGTAAACAGACCCCATCTTAGTATTCCTTATTATTTTATTATTTTATGTGGCATGACTATCAGTGATTTAATTTTATATTGGTGTACATCTTCGATATTATCGTTACAGGCTTAATTTAGAAGCCGTAGCATGACTACGGAAGGATCTTTTCTCACCGTAGAAGCATAGCTGGTGTTTTTTTACTCTCCGTATTTCCGTATTTTGGGAAGCGGGACGTGATAGAAATTCCCTCCTATGACACATTTCCTCCATTATCCTATATATAGAGGAAAAGGTATATGAGGCGGTGGTCTCTTTTTAAAAAAATGGCCCCCGACTCAGACACCCGTATCCTTTATGTTTTTCTTCAAGCCAAATTGCTTATTTTGATCTATATGTCATAAAAGCCCCATACACAAAAAATCTTGAAATTAAAAGACCTTTAACTTGCATTTATCAAGCGGATAAAAAAATTAATGACTTATCGATATTGAAAAAATGTGATCGTTTGATGGACGTGTTGGAGTTTTTTAAATCTGGAGAATTTTTGTACATAAAGATTTCATGATACGTAAATCAAAATGACCATATGGGATCAGTAAAATATATGGGGATAGGTGTATTTTAAGGCGGATGCCATTTTTTGGAAAAGGGCCGCCACCTTATATTCCTTTCTCTCTCTGTGTGTAAAGAGATAAAGAGAGAGAGAACAATGAAGAAAATTGGCCCTAGGTTTTTCCGTTAGGTGGCGTGAAAAATACACCCTCCACGATTTTTTTCGATGATCGGCACCCACCGTCATCATCTTTATCATGTACGAGGTGGATACACCAAATTTCATGTGATTCCACCATTTTCACCTTTGCATTGGCAATGTAAAAAGCGTGAAGGACGAAGGAAAACTATGTTGGGAGATCTAATCTTAACCATTGAACTTCATCCAACGGTCAAGAATTCTCATCACACTTTAAACTTACCCATCTCACCATCTTACCATGTCATTACCCTATATGAGTGTATAGATCTATTTGAATAATGCTCAGCACCCACAGGCATTTACCCTTGGTGCAAGGCGGGTGATAACCCTTGGTGCAAGTAGGTAGATGGTCTGTTGGTGTAAGCTCCGAGGGTACAAGCTCATTAACCCTCGGTGCAAACTTGCACCAATGGTAAAAACTGTTGGTGCATTGATCTTTTTGTTCAAAGAAAAAACTAATTTTTCTTTTTGGATGCACCATCAGTTAAAAGTGTTGATGCATAGATTTTTTAAATCTCACAATTTTTAAATATCTCATTTTCCACTAGGATGCACCTACGATCTCCAGCTGTTGGTGCAAATTTGCACATGCAAATCACATGACTTAGATTACCATTTGCACCTACACTTTGATCCCTCCGTGCATGTATGTTACGTGTAATACACGGCCAAGATAATAAAATAGAAATTGCTTCTTAATCCTGCAATACAATACGATTAATCATGACAATATTAATTAAATCAAGATCATACACTTGACAATCACATTAACACCAAAATTCCATTATAATAACTCCAAAAGGCTAATCAAATGTTATAAATTATTATAAAAAAAACAAGATATCCTAATCCAAAAAGTAGAAATGGATTCATTACAGATCTTTCAACGATAAACATAATTATCCATCCATTCATATAACTAACACTCAAGCACATATTAGATTGACTCCTTGTTGTCCAATAGGTTGGGTTTGCGCTCCATTCCCATTTCATTCCATATTAACTGCTGCAGCTAACATCCCGCCAAATCCTGTGGTATTTGCAGAAGCTGCATTTGGCTCTCCAAGTAAAGCTAAATATGATGGGTTTGGAAAGCGATACGGAATCGGCCAAACTGGAGCTAAGGTGTTCCAAGCAGCTGAAGGACACCACGATGAATTTGTGGTTAGCAAACCTACACTAGTAAAATAGGGGGTTGCCCCTACGGATATTGAAATCCGTAGGGGCAGATTTAAGTAGGCCCTACGGATTGGCTAAAAGGTTGCCCCTACGGGCCCAGACGTCCAAGAATAAAAATATTAATTCTTAATTTGGTGTTTGCCCCTACGGAGCCGCAAACCAAGGACCTACGGACAAATCCATAGGGGCAACTAAATATCGATTTAATAAAGGCACAGATCGATCGCCTACGCTCACTTTCTTCCTCTCTCGATCGCGTGCGAAAGAAAATCCCCAAATCGCCACCGCCGTTTTCGTCATCGCCACCGCCGTTCTCCTCGTCGCCGCCGCCGTTCTCGTCGCCGCCACCGCCGTTCAGGTGAGTAAATCTTCATGTAAATTAAAGAATTTTTTGATTATTTAGGGCTAGGGTTCATGGCTGGGCGCGCGAGTTGGGGTTCGGCTGCAGCTGGGGCTGGGGCTGGGGTTAGGGTTTGGCTTAGGGTTGGGGTTGGGGTTTAGCTGGCCGCGCTGGGGTTAGGGTTAGGCTGGGGCTGGGCTGGGCTGGGGCTGGGGCTGGGGCTGGGGCTAGGGTTAGGTTGGGGTTGGGGCTGGGGCTAGGGTGAGCATGGCTAGTTTTCGTGTGTGGACGATTTAATGGTGGTTGGTCAACTAATATCCAACTTGGAGAGAGTTTTAATGGGTTAGTTGAGGATATGTAAATGTTATGAGCATGGCTAGTTTTCGTGTGTGGGCGGTGTGATTGGTTTTGACGGTTGTACTCATCGCGACCTATACTAGTATAATTGATTTGATGGGAGAAAAACGTTTGACAGCAGGGTATGATTTAGAGAGAGATCCATCTGATTGTCGACTAACGGTTGTCGTAGGAATAATTAGTGGTGCAAGATTGATTATACGTGAACAGTGTTGGTTAAATTCCCGTGTTGCTTGATCATTGCTATCAACTTTTAATCAATGACGGGTTTTTAGGAAGATAAATATGATTAAATGATCTGAATTTGTTTATCGGCTTAACTCATGCCTAACAACATATTTCGTAACTCGGCCATTTATAATGCTGCTTACAAAGAGAACAAAAAGCACGGATAGGCTTTATTTTCATCCTACTCGTTACTTTTTTGGGAATTTGAAGTTGGTATTTACATTTTTTTAATGATGTTGGTTCGTTCTTTTAAAATGATGGTTGGAGTTGAATTTGATTAGACAAAAACTCCATTAAGATTAATTTATCTAGTGTTGTCATATGACTTGATGATATCCTAATCCCTTGTTGGAAAATTATATATATATATATATATATATATATATATATATATAATGAAGGAGGGAATTTTCTCTTATGGCGTCGAAAAAATACGCCCTTCCTTATTTTTTCCGACGATCGACATACATCATATTCTTCGTTATCAACTAAGATGTGGGTACAACAAATTTCATGTGATTCTACAACTTTTCATCGTTGATTTAGTGGGTTCAAAATTAAGGGCAATAAAATTTTTTACATTGCTAAATCAACGATGAAAAAGTTATAGAATCACATGAAATTTGATGTATCCACATCTTAGATGATAACGAAGAAAATGATGAATACCGATCAATGTTGCGTATAACGCTTTATGATATCAGTATTCTACATTTGTAGTTTTAATTGTTGATTGTTATAGATGAATACCATTGCAATAATAGTTTTTTGTTGATGAACGCTATTGCAATGTAGGATGATCAGTTCTATCAATCTTGATCTCAATGGTTTAAAATCATGTTACACATACAACACGAATGCACAACAAACGCATAATTAGAGAGCGATTCGAGATATTCAGGTTAAAACCAATATATAATACTCGATGATAATATGAAACCTTCATATTCCCATCGATACTCATATATGAAACTAAAAGCGTCACTTAGTCCCCGTCTATCGGTTAACATACGTGCGATACTCGTCGTGACCTAGAACTATACGAAAGTTGTTAAATATTGGACAGTATAGCTCGATACTAACAACCGTCGTATAGTCTACGCGACGAGAAAATTCAATCGTATGGTAACCCATAGATTTGTCCCGTGTGGACAAGTTAAGAATGTATAAAGCAAATGCCTTCATTCACTTGTGTTTTCATCCGTTTCGAGATATTTCGTCGGTACCTTTCCGCTGGTTCTCCGTGTACAAAGATAGATTAGATGTTCATTTCAACATTGTTTCACAGCTTTGAAATGATTATCTATTCTATTACAGTGTACTCGGAGAACAGCGGGGAGGTGCTGCCAAAATTTACTCGAAACGGTTGAAAGCACAAGTGATGGGCGTTCGCTCTATACATTCTTAATGGAATAGAAGCCTACCCCCGACAGCCGGAACACACACATACAACAAAAATACACAACAAACGCATAATTAGAGAGCGATTCGAGATGTTCGGGTTAAAACCAATATATGATACTCGATGATAATATGAAACCTTCATATTACCATCGATACTCATATATGAAACTAAAAGCGCCACTTAGTCCCCGTCTATCGGTTAACATACGTGTGATGCTCGTCGTGACCTAGAACTATACGAAGATTGTTAAATATCGGACAGTATAGCTCGATACTAACAACCGTCGTATAGTCTACGCGACGAGAAAATTCAATCGTATGGTAACCCATAGATTTGTCCCGTGTGGACAAGTTAAGAATGTATAAAGCAAACGCCTTCATTCACTTGTGTTTTCATCCGTTTCGAGATATTTCGTCGGTACCTTTCCGCTGGTTCTCCGTGTATAAAGATAGATTAGATATTCATTTCAATGTTGTTTCACAGCTTTGAAATGATTATCTATTCTATTACAGTGTACTCGGAGAACAGCGGGGAGGTGCTGCCGAAATTTACTCGAAACGGTTGAAAGCACAAGTGATGGGCGTTCGCTCTATACATTCTTAATGGGATAGAAACCTACCCCCGACAGCCGGAACACACACATACAACAAGAATACACAACAAACGCATAATTAGAGAGCGATTCGAGATGTTCCGGTTAAAACCAATATATGATAATATGAAACCTTCATATTCCCATCGATACTCATATATGAAACTAAAAGCGCCACTTAGTCCCCGTCTATCGGTTAACATACGTGCGATAATTTATTCTTTTCAACGACAAACGCACACATAAAGCATATACACGGATTTTCTCCTTTGTCAGTAACTATCCCGTTCTTATATTTCTCAATATAATCAGCATAACCTACAATTTATATGTTATACAGTCTAACATGGCCTATGAGTACGTCAGAGTTAAGGACTGGATGTATGTGGATTGGAAACAACGTATGCAACCTAAATTTGTCGCAGGAGTTGCTGCTTTTCTTGAATTTGCACGCGCACATAATAAGATCATAATAGAGAAGATTCTCTGTCCGTGCGATAGATGTGGCAATAAGTACTGGCAGAAGGTAGAATTGGCAGAGCTTCATATTGTAAAACATGAGAGCTTGAGGGCCACCGTTCAGGAGTTGAAGGAGATGCTGGTATGTATACTGCTTTATAGTAAAATATCATGTCATATTATATAGATATCAACATATCCATAATTAGTACGTAGCTTGAGCTTATTTGGTTTTAGACTTAAGTTTGATTAATCATACATACAGATGTAATTAAAATAAACAACAAACTAGATATCCAAACGGGGTTTCGAAATAACTTAATAATGATACGAATTCGAATAATACACAGTTCTTACACGCTTATTACACACGTTAGGTCCAGACGCAACAGGGTATATCGGCCGAGCCTCCACATGCATCTCTTTCGGCTGCGGCTCCGCAAGCCACTACATCGGCTGCGGTTCCGCAGACAGCTCCTGTAGCTCCACCGCCCACTCAGACTCCCGCAGCCGCGGCTCCGCAAGCGACTACCTTGACGGCGACTGCACAGACCACATCGCCAGCTCCACATGCCGCTCAGACTCCCGCTCGCGACGAATTGCAGAGTTTATTGACCGAGGAGCAGGCGCGCGTTATTCTATCGTTATTCAGAAGTGGAGCTGGACCGAACTAGGGTAGCTTTTTAGTTCTTATTTTTTGAAACATGTATTTATTTATATCATACACATTGTACTACATTTTGAAACTATATTGATATTGGTTTATATTTATATCATATTCAGTTTTTGGGTTTCTTTTGTATATTATATATATGCGTGAGATGTGATTATGAATACTGCAATATATGTTGTGTGATGATTAATTTTATATTTGATTGATGTATATATTATTGTGCACAGGGCAGGCAAAAAATCAAGCAGCCCATTTTTTAAAAAAAAAATACAGATAATATGTACCTACGGATTAATCCGTAGGTACACATGTTGCCCCTACGGTTATATCCGTAGGGGCACAATATCAGCAGTAACTGATATTTTCCCTACCAGAGGGTTGGGAGTGCCCCTACGGACATATCCGTAGGGGCCACTGCCTCTCTCCTACGGCGTTATCCGTAGGGGCAACATATCAGGATTCCTGATATTTTGCCCCTACGGATAGGTACCTACGTATATATCCGTAGGGGGTAGTATATGGACCTACGGTTATGTCCGTAGGTACATGTAATATATTAAAAAAAACCGTTAATAATATAAAATTTTATACCTTACGGATTACTCCGTAGGGGCAACATGACCTACACAGAAATCCGTAGAGGCAAGAATTTGCCCGTAGGGGTAAGTTCAGGGCCTCAACTTGCACCTGCGGCCTTTGCACCTACGGGGTATTTTTTCGCCCCTACGGATAAATCCGTAGGGGCAACCCTTATTTGTAGTAGTGCTAGACTAGGAAAAGTAGATGGCAATGTGGTTGGAAGAGTAGCAGAGTCGCCGTCAGAACCACATGGCTATGGAGTTGGATCATGAGATAGCTGCAACTGATTAAAGAATAGTTAATGATTATCTTTATTTTATAATAGTAAAAATCTTTGTAAGGTCACCAATAAATTGGAAACTAAAGTAATATGTACAGATATAATTGAAACAAGAAATAAGCATGTACATAGGTAGAAGCAGAAAATATCTATACATGTATCTAAGATTAAATTATTCTACATCCTAATTGAGCTTCAACCTAAATAACAAGTTCTCACACACACACACACACACACTTGGTTGTTAGCACAAGGCTACTACAAAAGCTCATCGTTACAACATAATCAAGATTGCTCAGGAGATGTTAACTACTTTCCAGAGTTGTCAAAAAGAATATCGACAGGGAAAGTTATGAAGTACAGATCCTACTTCTAGACTTTGTATATTTTCATATGTAATATTGAGCTTTAAAATTGAAACTATGCTTGTCATTCTATGAGCGACAAAACACAGCATGTGGTAGTAATAATGTTCCTTAACAACACCATATACATGTAAGTAGTCCACAATCTGCACAAAAAATATGGGAAGCTAAGTATAAATGAGGATCAAAAAAGAGAATGAAACACGTTAATAAGCAAATGAAAGCCGTAGAAATATAGATTGTTGGGAGAGAAAATGAAATCCATGAGCACATATTGAGAGAGAAAATCAAATCCCTCTCAATAATATTACGATGTATAGGACCATGAACATTATTATTGCCTCCTTTAAGATGCGGAAAAGCTTAATCCTTGAGCATGCAAGGTTCAAGAAAACATCAACATCCTAATGGATTGTACATATGAGCATATATGAAGAAGACAGAAAAGAAGAGCACTACAAACCTGATTTTCTTTGAGTCTCATATTTTCCTCTTCGAGTTGCGCAATCTTCTCTAGCAATTCCGCTACTATATGAGTCCTTGTTTGCCGAATTTTGAAGATTGCATTCTCTAAGTGTAGCTCTTGTCGGTCCGTATCCCATACCTCTATCATAGCCTCCGTGGTGACCAACGCTCACATGATCCAAGATGTGGGTTAGATCAGATTGATCGGATAGCTTGGACACATCAATCCCCCCACTTTCTAACACATTATGAGCTTTCTCCTGCAAGAAAATTCCGAATTTAAATTTATTCATATATGGATGGATTTCTATTATAAAAATTGAAAGGATACATGTGTGTATACAACACTTACACACATATATTGCAACACTTACTAAGTAGCGCTGAGTTTCTAAGCTAGGATAATCTCCAACTCCAGTATTAGGGTCATAGTTGGACATATGACATGCCTGATAGCCAATCGCAGCATTATAATTTTCTTTCAGTTCATCTTCCTACAATTTAAGCAATTCAAAGAAATTTCTCAGATTATGATTGAATAACATACTAAACATGAAAAATTCTTGATAGATTAATATTTACCAATATCTCATTTACACGAGCAAGGTATTTAAAAATAATTATTTTCTTTAAAGACATTTTGATGGCAAACCTTGTTCTCTCATCATCATCATCATCACTTATAAATTCCTATCTTTATCTACCAACTTAAGCTTACAGTGGAATACAATAGGTTTATGCAACTAACCTTGGGGTAAAAAGTCTTTGAGAGTTATATGACAATAGGTTTATGCTACTAGCCTGCTGCTCCCATAGAATGTGCCGCACGTTTGGCATGCAGCACGTTCTGCCTCACGACGCAGTCGTAGGTTCCGTGGTTTCCAGTTGGATGGTAATGTTGAATTCACTGTAAGATGCTTATTTAGTATATTCATGATATAGAATAAAAATAATCAATTAATTATACCTGTTGCAGAAGGAAAATTTTTGCCTGGTGGAAGCTGTGTCTCAATACTACCACCTTCTTGTAAGTCTGCATGCAATAAGGAGTCAGAGTATTTGAAGAATATATTTATTTCAGTTTTTTTGTGAAGTATATGTATATCGATTTACATTATAAGCAGTTATATAATCATATCTACCTCCACAGTTAGATGAGGATGACTGCAACGCATTATTAGTGAGAGTGAGAGCGGCAGAAGATGATGTGGTTTTTTTTTTCTTTTGGATGATGGGCCTCTCGGTGTTGAATTACCGCTAGTCATGGCTGAGAATAAAATCAAAAGAGAGATGAGCAATTAAAAGCAATTCTCCATATGACTCTATTTTTTTATGTTGATTTAAGATATTATTTACATTTTCGATTTTTTCTTGGGTTTACTTCTATAGGATGGTCTAGATCTTTTCAATGAATTATATCTATCAACCAATGGATGATAATTTGCATCAGCTTCAATCATCTTCAGATTATGCCTGACCAAGTCAACTTGAGTAGAGTTCAAATGTGTGGCATCGTTGGTTATAGACGGATCAAGATGCATGTGCTAGTTCATCTAGATCCTCCTCCCCCACTTCAGTAGTATCATCAATATGCATATCCACACTAGGCATGCCATAAATAACTCTGGGCTTCACCTGTTTACCACCATCCAACCGGAGCGCTTAAGATCGCGTGAGTAGTACACCTGTTGTGCTTGTGAAGGCCAAATATAAGGTTCATCTGTAAAGCTAGAGCGATGGGACTTCAACAAAGTTAATCCATACTTATCAATTGTACAGTCCCAGCGTTATATATGCTATCATACCAAGTGCGTTGAAAAATATAATATTGTTTGTTCGCTCCTTGGTAGGTTATCCTAATTAATTAGGGCATTTAAGATCCCGTAATATGTATAACCATCCTCACTTGGTATTGCAAAACCATAGTTTTGAGTTGACCTTGTATCTTCTACATCTTTGATTTCAAATTTAAATCTATTAATTCCAATACCCTTGTAATATGAAGCGTTTAGATTGGGGTATCTTAATAAAAGTAATAATTCATCCTGATGATGCTCGGTGCTGGGAACTCCCCAGATCATGACGCGTGACAGATGACGTGTCCCAAAGCTTACGAGAACAGAATGAGAACGGTACATTGGGAGCGTACCCCGGCCTTCGACCCGAGGATGCTCTCGACCCTCGATGACCGCCCAGAACACTCCTATGCTCGTCCTGCAAACAACCATTGGCTCACCTCCGAGCCCTCCAGCACGATGGGCCTCCTCGGCCCTCCCAGCTCGCCTCCGAGCTATCACGGAAACAAGCCTGCTCAGCCTCCCGCTCGCCTCCGAGCTTAGCTTCCTCGGTCTCATCGATCGACCCACCGCACAGATCGCAGGCATCTCCGCCACGGCTCCGCGAATCTCGCCAGACGCGAAATATCCGCCGCCCACTATCCCGCGTTCTACTCCATCGCGTTCTCCCATTAACGAGCATATCTCGTCATTAATGGGAGATCTCGTCTTTCATGCAGGCGTAACGTCAGGGGCGTAACGGCCGGCGTGAATCTCGTGCCCGCCAGCCCATGACTGCCATTATATGAACCCCTCTCTCAGACGACTCAGGAAAGGCATTTTTACCCCAATAGGACATTACTCTGCCCAAATACTTCAACTAACTTGATCCTCGGAGGGTCCACGGTGGTACAACCATCCCGAGACTTCCTTGCAGGTAGCTCGGCTTCATTCTCAAATCAAGCCTACTGAGATCCACACGCATCAAGAGGTAACCCTCAGACCCAATCTCAGCCACTCATCGCCACTTGCCACGGATCAACCGAAGACAACATCTGAAGGAGATCCTGAGCTCCATCAATTGGCGCCATCTGTGGGAACTCGAAAATTCCACTCAACAAAAGTTGATCTTCTGATCTCGAACTCATGGCGAGTGATCATCGCGACGATCCAAGCACTTGCCGCTGTCTTCCCCACAACGGAGGCATGGATGGATCCCCTACTCCTCCGAACACCATTCACACGCTGTCTGCTCGAATAGATCGGCTCACGTCCGTCGTGGATGTGCTTGTCCGTGTCCAAACGGCGAGGCAAGCTCTCCAAGTCGCCGCTCCCCGATCTCGGGAGCGACACATAGGGAGAGAACGCTTCGCCCACGCTGGCACATCCGAGCACTGCCTCGCTATCTCAGGCAGCTACAGATCCCCAATGCCGACCGATTCGATGACCCGGTAGGCACCTCACAGCTCGACGCCGAGGTCTTATGAAAGAGTACCCCGCCCTGAGGGCCATCGTGCTCCTGTCCCTCCCGAGGAGGCGTCGGTCAGCTCGCCTGCTCCAAGGCGTGGCCGGCGTCCTCTCCCTCGACAGGGTCGCGTGGACGGAACTCACCACGGTAGCTCGAAGACGACCTCGCCAGGGGACCTGAGTAACCTCATAGAACGGAACCGGAACCGCGGCCAGGCACAGGCTGCCAGCAGCATGGGCCATAAATCCGAGTATGCCGAATCCTCGGGATACCACGACCGACTCGATGCCCTCGAAAAGAAAATCGAGGGTATACATCGGGAGAGTTGTCCTTCAAGCGACGGTGCTAGATATGCCGCCGACTCGCTCACGAAGCCCTTCACCAAAGACCTGCTTGATGTCCACGTCTCCTCTAGGAACAAGCCCCCAAAGATCTCCTTCTACGGTAAATCCGACCCGAAAGACCATTTAGACGCGTTCACAGCAGAGATGAGTTTCCAGGACAACTCTGACGCCGCGCAATGTCGTGCTTTCCCCACCACTCTCATCCGCTCTGGGCGAAAATGGTTTTGAGGACTCACGCCACTCTCAATCTCAACCTTCGATGAGCTGGCCACCCAGTTCCTCGACCATTTCGTCGGGAACAGACGGCAGAAGCGGACAGTCGATCATCTCTTCACAATAAAGAGCGGGGACAAGGAATCATTCAAGGGATACGTCACCCGCTTCTACAACGCTCTTCTTGAGTTCCCAGAGCACCAAGATGAGACGGTCATCACTGCCCTTAGGTCGGGTTTTAGGCACAAGGAGTGGCTCCGCTCCTTTACATTAGCGCAACCTAAGACCATGGCCGAGATAAAAGCCTGGACCGAGCGAGAGATCCAGCTTGAGTCCTAGGTGAACGCGAACCTATCTCGGACAGACCAGACCGATCAAAAGAAGAGGGCAAGAGAGGATAGAAAGAAGATTGAGCGGCCAAAGCCTTACTCCCCAAACTTCCAGGAGTATACCCCGCTCAACATCTCTCAGACAGAGCTGTTGGAAGAGGCAAAGGGCGAGGGATTCTTCAAACTCCCCCCGGTCAACCATAAGGCGGCCAAATGAACACGAGGCCTCTATTGCGCTTTCCATGGGTCGCAGGGATACCCTACCGAGAACTGCAAACAGCTCTGAGACTACATCGAGGAGTTAATTCGTTCGGGGCACCTGGCAAGATACTTGCGGGACAAGCGACAGACCGATCGAGAGCAAAAGCACCATTCCTCTCCCGGCGATTTGACAATCGGCCAAATCATGGTCGTATCAGCGGAGGGTGCGCCTGGGGCCGATGAGACTCGGTCTTAAGGCGGAACGAGTTCGTTGATCAGGGCAAGCTGCACAAGTTTTCTCTGAAGTGGGACGGCCCATTTCTCATCTCCGAGGTTCTGCTCGGCGGGGCTTATCACTTACAAGATGCAACGGGTCGCAAGTTTCCGCGGCCTTACAACGCCAAGAAGTTAAAGTTGCACCTTTGAATGAAATATCTATGAATATATATTTCTTCTTTCACAAAAGTGAAGTAAATTTTTCTAAGTTCTTTTTTAATAATAAGGAAACAATAGAGTATTGATTGTTAGAGATTTTGCGTGTTCAAGTTTTAGTTAATTACCGCAATCAAGACGGTTTCGCTTGTAGCTAGCTGGTTGAGTACGGGTCGTCCGTAGGAAGATGGGAATCTTTTTCTATGTGCTTTAACGAGTTAAGTCCGAAGGTCCAGATTTTGTTTGTGATTATCTAAGTGGTAAAATGATATGTAAAGAGAGCTTGTTAGGGTTAGGATTAGGTTAGTTTGAGTTAGGAGTCGCTCACTTCTTTCGTTGCCACTTCTTAATATCGGTGTTACGGTAATCGGCAACAACGGGGATTAGCACGACTAGAAAGGAACTTGCGAGTATAAGCTAGGCTTTCCAACGCATAAGTTCTTCCTTTTGGTGCTTGTCCGTCCGTTCTTGGCTCTTAGCCATAACCTCCGGTTAATTCAACCACAACCGGTCTCACTACGGAATCACCGCTATCATGTAGGATAGGGTGCTGTAAGGAGCGGATTGTGGTTCAATTAATGGGAGTCGATTTAAGATGTTGGGCAAGGAAAGAGTGAGAGAGATTTCCTTCTCTCAAACTTCCCTTATCCTACCCTAACAAGTATGAAACTACTCACACATCATCATGAAAAGAAAATAAAACAAAAGAGGAAGATAGAAAGAAAGAGATTAGAAGATAACAACTAGCTATTTGCGACCTCACCTTGGCAAGGATCAAGCGTAAGCATCATGGTTGTTTTAAGGATAAAGAAAAAGAGAAAGAAAGAAACAACAAGAAATAACAACAACTACTTAACAAATGAAAATTACAAGCAATAATAAGAGAACAAGACAAGTAAAATAACAAAAGGAACTTCTTTATTCATCATTCTTCACTCACAAAAGCTCACTACAAGTTTTTCAATGGAGAAGAGATGAGGAGATGAAGAAGAACAAGTATTCTAAACCCTAACAAATACAAGATTATGCACCCTTTGACTTCACAAGGTTCTGGGCTATTTATAGGCAGGAAAAGGAAAACCTAGGGCAACATTCAGAACCCTCATGAAAAGACCAAGCTGCACCTGAAAGATCAACATCTGCCGCCACCATACGGCCGCTGTTCCGCGGCCTAAGCTGGCTTATGCCGCGGAACCGCGGCCTTATAGAGGACTTAGGTCTTCAGCTTTTGTGGTTTCTCCTGGTTTTGTGTGCCCTTTATTCTGGTATATGTATTTTCTCATATTTTCTTCACGATTTTTCCAGAATTTCTGTTGAGCAAAACGTGATTTGATGTGGATGTTTTTGTCATGATTTCCTCGAGCTCCGTGTAGATTTCTTGGATCTTGTGTTGCCATTGAGCCTTGTGCATGAAAACGACATCGATTTGCCATTTTGTCTCTTAAACTGGTGTGTGGCAACAGACGGATAAAGAGCGGAGATCCGTGTTTTATCTGTGATTGGCAGGAACCCGGATTTTGTCGTGTTTTTCCATGAATTTCACCGTTTTAGAGCCGAGAACCTGTATCCTGCAATTGACTAGCAAACACGGCTCAAGAGTACCTACCGATATGCAGTGTGATAAAAATTAGGCGGTATGAAAATGCAAAAATCTGATATGAACAAATACCCCCAAGCTTATCATTTGCTCGTCCCGAGCAAAGCCAATTTATTCACAAAAAATTTCCTAACCTCACTTTCGCAGGGAACGCGATTGCACTGAGCATGTGCAACAAGCCGTTAAACCTCTAGGTGTCCCTAGTAGGAGGAGTGTTGTCTCCTGAGGGTTTTCAGCGGATACTACCTACAAAATCCGGTCAAGCTAGTTTTGCGAAATTACTATGATTCAAAAACCCCTAAAGTTTTGTTTCAGAAAATAACAATTCTATGATCCTAAATCTAGACTATCGGACCTTTATTTTTCACACCTCGCTTCTTATTTAACTACAGATTTTATATGTCTTTACGTGCAGTGCAAATAGTGTTGTTAAGTTCCAGAAAGATCGAATAAAGTCCTCATAATAAAGCCCGGATAAGAATTTTGAAAGGATCACATAAGTTTTATAAAGAGTTAAGCATTTTTCAAGTTTCGTTTTCCAGTAAGGTTTCAACTTCAGAATTTCTATCTTCCTTAACAGGAAACTACGTCTTATTTTTCACTCCACCTTTTTCTTGTTTTCATTTCATACACACCCCTGTGAACGTGCAATAGTCTTTATCATAGAATAAAACATTCATATCTCCGCTAAAATTTTGATAAAAGCCTGTCTTTTATCAAGATTATTCTCACACAAAGAACCGTTAGGAATTTTAACTCGGAGAGAACACTTGCTTGACTTTGTTTTAATCTGGACTTTCTAGGCTTCTTAGCGAGCTTTGGGCCAATGCACCCAAACCAGTTGGCTTTAGGGCATTAGGTGTAGAAACACCCCAGCGGACTTAATTACTCAAGTTACCTAGGTCCAAAAACAAAAGACAGTTTGGCGTGAAAATCATGATGATTTAATACGAACGGAGATATAGCCGGCAGTTCAATTATTTTTTTTTGAATAAAAGACGTGTTTAGTGCGTTTTGGTGTGTAATCATTCCAATCAAGTTCCAGATGGGTTATTTTTCAGACTTAGTTCCAATTAAGACATAAATAATATCCCTTCATATTCACTTCACTTCATAAACTATTCTTGATATTACTTATTTCCGAACAAACCTATTTGATCCTCAGAAAATCATTTATCCATTTAAAAGTTTTTAGACATAAAAATACTTGTCATCTAATTTCCAAAACTCACGACACGTGTAGTGTGATGTAAAGACGTATATCAGCTATAGTTAACTTCAAAGGAGGGTTATCTTTCAGGTTTTCAAAATCTAAATATAAGATTTAGTTATTCTTATCTTATCAAACAAAACCGTCGAAATGTTGAATCAGAGTCCTCCCACTAGCTAATTTGACAGAAAAGTTTTTATATTTTAAGAAAATTTTCAGATTTTTATGGATTTTTTATGGATTTTAATATGCAAATGCAGAATATACATATGAATGCGAATGTAAGAAATGCGTACCGAGCGTACCCCCAAACTTAAACTGGACAGTGTTCTCACTGTCATTGCATGAAGAGATCATTTGAAGGGTCAAAATTGTCGGTTAGCGATACACAATTTTTTATGTTTTTGTTTTTAAAGAAAAGAAAAAGAAAAAGAATATCCACAAATATATAAAAAATGGTTTATACATACCCCCAAACTTATTTGGAACAGTGTCCACTTGTTCTTGGCTGGAAAACCGAAGTTTGGAAGTAGGCAGAGGAAGATTATGCAGGGTAAACCGGCTCCTGTAAGAACAGGAGCTCCTCTGTTGGTTTGGCGCTAAGGTACGGTTTAAGTCGGTGTCCGTTCACTTTGAAAAATGAACCGTCCTTTGGATTTTCCAAATCCACAGCGCCATGCGGATACACATTCCACACAGAATACGGCCCTTTCCAGGGAGATCTGAGCTTTCCTGGATGGAAATGTAGTCGGGTGTCGTAAAGCAATACCTGTTGACCAAGTACGAAAGTTTTGCGCAAAAGGTGTTTATCGTGAAACACCTTCGTTTGGTTCTTAACGACAACCGCGTTATCGTAAGCCTTATCCCTAAGCTCGCTCAGTTCGTTCAACTGCAGCTTCCGATGGCTGCCCGCATCTGCGAGAGACAGATTCAACTTCTTTATCGCCCAAAATGCGCGATGCTCTATTTCGATAGGTAGGTGGCAAGCTTTTCCGTACACAAGCCGATAGGGAGACATGCCAAGGTCGGTCTTATAAGCGGTTCGAAATGCCCAAAGGGCATCAGTGAGTTTCAGCGACCAATCCTTACGGTTCTTGGAAACCGTCTTCTCCAGTATCTGCTTGATTTGCCGATTTGAAACTTCGGCCTGCCCGCAGGTTTGGGGGTGGTAGGGCGTGGATAGCTTATGATTAATGGAGTATTTCCGCATCAAGGCCTCGAAAGTCTTATTGCAGAAATGGCTTCCATTGTCGCTAATGATCGCTCGGGGGTGCCCAAAACGGGAGAAAATGTTTTCTTTAAGAAACCTAACGACAACCTTGTTGTCGTTAGTCCGGCTGGGCACAGCCTCGACCCACTTAGAGACGTAATCAACAGCGAGAAGGATGTACAAGTTCCCAAAAGAGCTGGGAAACGGCCCCATGAAATCTATCCCCCAAACATCGAAAATCTCCACAACCAAGATTGGTTGGAGCGGCATCTCGTTCCTCCGGGATATCCGGCCCAAGTGTTGGCACCGGGAGCAAGTCTTGCAATAGTCATGAGCGTCTTTAAAAAGTTGTGGCCAGTAGAAACCACATTGCAAGATCTTCTCAGCTGTCTTTCTGGGGCCAAAATGCCCGCCACATGCTTGATCGTGGCAAAATGACAGCACACTCTTGAATTTCTCGTCAGGGACACACCGACGAATAATCTGGTCAGGACAGTACTTGAACAGATAGGGTTCGTCCCAGTAAAAGTGTTTTACTTGGGATAAGAAGCGAAGTCTGTCCTGACTTGACCATTCAGTCGGTAGTAATCCTGTGGACAAATAGTTCACAATATCTGCGAACCAGGGTTCGCAAGATACTGTCAAGAGCTGTTCATCCGGGAAAACGTCGTTGATCGGAATTGGAAGCGAAGGCGAAGAAGGAAGTCGTGAGAGATGGTCGGCAACTACGTTTTCACATCCTCGTTTGTCCTTAATGACAAGGTCAAACTCTTGAAGCAAGAGGATCCAATGTATTAACCAAGATTTTGCATCTTTCTTCGCAAAAAGATGGCGCAGAGCAGAATGGTCTGTATAGACAATGACTGGAGAGCCGATGAGGTAGGGCCTGAACTTTTCTAAAGCAAATACAACAGCCAAGAATTCCTTCTCAGTTGTTGTATAATTGAGTTGGGCGTCGTTCAGGGTTCGGCTTGCATATTAGATTACGTGCGGCATCTTGTTGATGTGTTGTCCAAGGACAACACCAATAGCAAAGTCAGATGCATCGCACATAATCTCAAATGGGTGCGTCCAGTCAGGCGAAGAAAGAACGGGAGCAGAGGTGAGTGAGCTTTTCAATGACTCGAATGCAGTCACACAGCTCGAGTTGAAGTCGAATGGCGTATCCTTGGCCAGTAAAAGAGTCAAGGGCCTAGCAATCTTGCTAAAGTCCTTGATGAACCGTCTATAGAAACCGGCATGGCCAAGGAAGGCTCGGATATCTCTGACGCATCGAGGAGGAGGTAAATTGGAAATGACCTCAATCTTTGCTTTGTCAACCTCTATGCCATTTTGCGAGATGATATGTCCTAAGACAATACCTTCGCGCACCATGAAGTGGCACTTCTCCCAATTCAAAGTGAGATTCTTGTCCTTACATCGGGTAAGGACAGCGTCAAGATGCAGCAAACACTCGTTGAAGGAATCGCCGAAGATGGAGAAATCATCCATGAAAATCTCCAGAAATTTTTCCACCATGTCTGAGAAGATTCCCATCATACACCGCTGGAAGGTAGCGGGCGCATTGCATAACCCAAAGGGCATGCGTCGATATGCAAACGTGCCGAAAGGACAAGTGAAAGTGGTCTTGTCCTGGTCTTTTTCGGCGATGGGAATTTGATTATAGCCGGAGTAGCCATCAAGAAAGCAGTAGTACTCGTTTCCGGCCAATCGTTCAAGCATCTGGTCAATGAAAGGTAGCGGAAAGTGGTCTTTCCGCGTTGCGGCGTTGAGTTTTCTGTAATCAATGCATACTCGCCACCCAGTTTGGGTGCGAGTAGGGATTAACTCGTTCGCCTCGTTGGTTATGACCGTGATGCCCGACTTCTTGGGGACAACATGAATGGGGCTAACCCACTGGCTATCAGAGATAGGGTAAATGATACCACTATCTAGACATTTTACGATCTCCTTCTTCACAGCCTCTTTCATGACTGGATTGAGACGTCTTTGTGGATCCCGGGCTGGTTTGGCATCATTCATCAGATGAATGTGATGCTCAACGATCAGGGGACTAATCCCCTTGATGTCCGCCATGGACCAGCCAAAAGCTTGCCTGTTGCTGTGCAAGACCGCGAGAAGGGCTTTCTCTTGCTCTGGAGCTAGAGAAGCCGAAATGATGACAGGTAGGGTCTCGTTCTCACCCAAGTAAGCGTACTTAAGGTGAGATGGCAAAGGCTTGAGTTCGAGCGTGGGAGGAGAAACGATTGAAGGCAAGATTGGTGCAGAGGTCTCGAACTCAAAGGACTCCAGCAAAGGTTCAAAACGAGTGTAAGCGACCGAGTCGGATGGTTCAGATAACTCATCAGGAAATTCGAAAGATTCAAACTCGGGTTGTGCGCGGCTAAGATCGTTCGAGAACGTGAAACACTCGTAGTCGTTGTCGGGCGCAGAAACAGCAGCAGGTTCGAGGAGGAATGCACTAGTGGCGTCAAGATTATCGTGATCAAACAGAAACTCCTCGAATTCACATTCTTCTGGGGTGATCTCCTGGATCGAGCAGACGTCCAGTATATGAGCAGTAGGTTCGGAGGGCTGATTCCCCAACCTAAAAATGTTGAGTTCAATTGTCATGTTTCCAAAAGAGAGGTTCATCGAACCATTGCGACAATTGATCACAGCATTTGAGGTTGCAAGGAATGGGCGACCGAGTATCACCGGAATTTGATTCCGGGGGTTAGATACAGGCTGTGTGTCTAATACAATGAAGTCAACGGGGAATATGAAGTCCCCGACTTTTATTAACACATCCTCTAGCTCACCCCTAGGATGGGTGATCGATCGGTCGGCCATTTGGAGAGTGCAGTGTGTGGGTTTCAGCTCTCCGACGCCTAATTGCTCGTATACTGAGTACGAAAGCAGGTTAACACTGGCACCAAGATCTAATAGTGCGCGGTTGATGTTCTTATCCCCAATGGTAATAGAAATCGTAGGACAGCCAGGGTCCTTCCGTTTTTGTGGTAAAGATTGGGTAAGGGCATCACTCACAGCACCGGCCAAGAAAACTTTCTTGGGTACCTGAGACTTCCTCTTTTTCGTGCACAAGTCCTTTAAGATTTTCGCGTAGGACGGGACTTGTTGGACAGCATCTAAAAGAGGAATGTTAATGTTAACCTGCTTAAATAACTCCAGAATCTTCTCCATCTGAGGATTTTGTTTATTGGACTTCAACCGGTTTGGAAATGGAACGTTTTTAAAATTGGTTGAGTCTAATGCTGGAGGAGGAGATTGTGGAGTTGGAACGGATCCCAGAACAGGTGTTTTCGTGGAGTGAGAAGTGGGTCCGTTCAGAGCAGAAGAAGAAGAAGGAGAAGAAGAAGAAGAAGCAGAAGAAGAAGAAGAAGAAGAAGCGGCCGGGGTGTCATTGTTGATTCGTGTGCCAATGTTGTTTTGCAGCATCCTTCCCGATCTCAATGTGGTCACGGCACTCACATTATGATTCTGTTGTTCAAGAGCAACATGTACATTCTGTGGGTGACCGGGATTTGGGAGTGGCTGGGACGGGAGCTTCCCCTTCTCTCGCTCGCTTAAGGCCGCATTCAGTTATGCAATCTGGGCCTCGATGGTTTTGATGCTTTGCCCGTGTACGGCAGTGTGTTGCACTAAGGACTGAATGGAAGACTGGATGTTTGCGGTGGATTGAGTCGATTGTTTGACGAACGCCTCCAGACTTCGTTCGAGCGAGGAAACCTTATCGTTGTTTGACGGAACAAAGTTGTTTGGAGGAAAATAATTGTTGGGTGCAAAGTTGTTCGTCTGATTTTGGAAAGGTTGGGGTTGGAAGGGTTGCTGAAACTGCTGTTGAGTTTGTTGTTGCGCTTGTTGTTGCGGCGGAGGGGTCCTTTAGAAATTGTTGCCTTGGAATTGATTCTGATTCTGATTCCAGGCGAAATTGGGGTGGTTCCTCCAACCGGGATTGTAGGTGGAAGAGTATGGATCATTCCTCGGTCTTTGCTGGAATGCAGCATTAACCTGATCCTGTCCTTGCGATGGTGGATTGTAAGGACACTCTTCGATCAAGTGAGAAGGATCGGAACAACAAGCGCAGATGGTACGAAGGGGAAGAACATGGGTAGGAGCAGGAGAAGAGAATTTGCTCTCTATAGCTTCAAGCTTTCTCGTTATTGCAGCCATTTCAGCTTTCATCGCAATAGAGACGTCAAGTTGGTGAATTCCTACCCTAGACTGACCAGTAGAAGTGGAGGTAGAAGAAGAAGAAGTCGGTCTGGTGCTCTCCCATTGTAGCGTTTGCTCCGCAAGGTCGTCAAAGAATTGCCACGCTTCCTCGTCAGATTTCGATAGGAAGTGGCCCTGACAGATGGTTTCCAACAACTGCTTCGTTGCTGGGTTCAGGCCCTCGTATAAGGTTTGGCAAAGTTGCCATTTCTCTATACCGTGGTGAGGACACTGAACAAGAAGGTCTTTGTACCGGTCAAAGCACTTCCAGAAGGGTTCAGAAGGAAGCTGAGAGAATTGGTTGATTTCATTTCGGATCCTTGCGGTTTTATGATTCGGATAAAATTTCTTTAGAAACGCTTTTACAAACTCGTCCCAACTGGTTATGGAATGGGAAGCGGTGCTATACAGCCATTTTTCAGCAAGATCGCATAAAGTGAACGGAATGACCCGTAGACGTATAGCATCGTCCGACAGCTGGGTGGTTTTCATCATGGCACAAACGTTTTGAAATTTATTGATGAAGATATAGGCATCTTCAGATTCAAGCCCATGAAATCGTGGAAGCATGTTGATGAAGTGGGGATTAATTTCAAAATTATCCCCATTGGCCGGTGGAAGAGAAAAGCAGGTGGGAAGTGCAGAACGGGTGGGATAGAAACGATCCTGGAGCGCTATTCGCTGCGGCGCTACAACAGGCGGTGGTGGTGGGTTATTGGTCTCCGTAGGAGGTGGAGCCAATCCAGGGGTAGTCAAAGAGATGTTCGGATTAAATCCTGACATCGCGGAAGAAGAGGTTGGTGATGGTGAAGGTGAAGATGTATGAACAGAATTCCGGTCAACGTCGGAGTTGGCAGGAAAAGGAAGGGGTGAAAGAGGAGTGGACGGAGTTTCGACGTCTGAGTCGATCGCGTAGTCGGTAGCGACTAACGTAACGCGGACTAGGCGGGCGCTAGTGTCCCGAGTCCAAGTGGACATACACTAAACGAGTTTAGTATAGTCAAAGCGGAGAAGGTGAGAGGAAGAAAACGTCAATGGAGAAAGGCGATGGGTGGTGGGTGAAAAATGGATTTTTGGCGACAAAGGGCAAGTTTTTATAAAAGTTTTTGATTTTTTTTTTTTTTAGAAAGAGCTTTACAGAAATATGTACGGATTTACGGCTTTAAGCAATCACAAACAAGATATGCACAATCACACCTAGATCTAGGGTCACCTAGGTCAACTAGACAGCTCCTAACTGTTCCAAAGAACTAGAAACAGGACCTCAAACCGCCTCTTCTCCGCCGATTGCGGCCAGATAAGTGCCAGGTAAGTGGGAAGTTGTCCAACGCTTTCGCGAAGTTCCTTAATTAAATAACCACTTGCCTTCGTCACACTTGCCTAGACACCGCAAAGTCAGGATAGGATAAACGGCCGATGCCTGTAATTAGTCCTCTGTCCTATTGAGCGCGAAGTCCTTAGGGCTGAGTCTAGTATTTTTTAATTTAACAATGGTCAATGCATATGCTTTTTGTGATTTCTGGGGTCCTGGGAAGGGTGATGAAATCCCCACCCAATCTGAATTGGTTTCAAGCCCCTTAAGTCCGTATTAATGAATGCAAAGCGGTAACAAATCAACTGCAAACAATTTTTATTTTTATTGCGGCGCAAAGAATCCTGCACAAGAACAGTTTATTGGAAGGGGGAAGAGAATTTGCGCAAAGAATGCTGCAGAAAACACAGTTTATTGGAGTCCAGAGGAGTGGGAGAGAGGAGTGAAAAATTTACCCAAAATTTTGAAACCTGAAGCCAACAAATGGCCGCGGTTCCGCGGCCAAACAAGTACTAAGGCCGCGGTTCCGCGGCTATGTGGAAGGATTGGGCTGCCAAACTTTTTGGGTGTGCTTCTGTGGTTGTCCTCTGCTTGTCTGTATGTCCTGAATCTTGATTTGTTCACTGGAACTGCTCCAGAATCTTACAGTAGACCGTTTGCTTCGTTTTGATCCGTCGCGGTGTAGCCGCGAAATGTGGGTCTATCTTCCCACGTCTTTGGCACTGAACTCGAATTCCGTATTATCCTGCACACTTGCACAAAAACTAATCAAAAATAACAAGATGCTTTTTCTTTACAAAGTATTTTTTTTTTGTTTTATATTTATATTCACAAGTTAACCCGAAATTACACAAAGAAATAAACTACCGTCTCCCCGGCAACGGCGCCATTTGATTGTTAGAGATTTTGCGTGTTCAAGTTTTAGTTAATTACCGCAATCAAGACGGTTTCGCTTGTAGCTAGCCGGTTGAGTACGGGTCGTCCGCAAGGAGATGGGAATCTTTTTCTATGTGCTTTAACGAGTTAAGTCCGAAGGTCCAGATTTTGTTTGTGATTATCTAAGTGGTAAAATGATATGTAAAGAGAGCTTGTTAGGGTTAGGATTAGGTTAGTTTGAGTTAGAAGTCGCTCACTTCTTTCGTTGCCACTTCTTAATATCGGTGTTACGGTAATCGGCAACAACGGGGATTAGCACGACTAGGAAGGAACTTGCGAGTATAAGCTAGGCTTTCCAACGCATAAGTTCTTCCTTTTGGTGCTTGTCCGTCCATTCTTGGCTCTTAGTCATAACCTCCAGTTAATTCAACCACAACCGGTCTCACTACGGAATCACCGCTATCATATAGGATAGGGTGCCGTAAGGAGCGGATTGTGGTTCAATTAACGGGAGTCGATTTAAGATGTTGGGCAAGGAAAGAGTGAGAGAGATTTCCTTCTCTCAAACTTCTCTTATCCTACCCTAACAAGTATGAAACTACTCACACATCATCATGAAAAGAAAATAAAACAAAAGAGGAAGATAGAAAGAAAGAGATTAGAAGATAACAACTAGCTATTTGCGACCTCACCTTGGTAAGGATCAAGCGTAAGCATCATGGTTGTTTTAAGGATAAAGAAAAAGATAAAGAAAGAAACAACAAGAAATAACAACAACTACTTAACAAATGAAAATTACAAGCAATAATAAGAGAACAAGACAAGTAAAATAACAAAAGGAACTTCTTTATTCATCATTCTTCACTCACAAAAGCTCACTACAAGTTTTTCAATGGAGAAGAGATGAGGAGATGAAGAAGAACAAGTATTCTAAACCCTAACAAATACAAGATTATGCACCCTTTGGCTTCACAAGGTTCTGGGCTATTTATAGGCAGGAAAAGGAAAACCTAGGGCAACATTCAGAACCCTCATGAAAAGACCAAGCTGCCCCCGAAAGATCAACATCTGCCGCTACCATACGGCCTAGGTTCCGCGGCCTAAGCTGGCTTATGCCGCGGAACCGCGGCCTTATAGAGGACTTAGGTCTTCAGCTTTTGTGGTTTCTCCTGGTTTTGTGTGCCCTTTATTCTGGTATATGTATTTTCTCATATTTTCTTCACGATTTTTCCAGAATTTCTGTTGAGCAAAAGGTGATTTGATATGGATGTTTTTGTCATGATTTCCTCGAGCTCCGTGTAGATTTCTTGGATCTTGTGTTGCCATTGAGCCTTGTGCATGAAAACGACATCGATTTGCCATTTTGTCTCTTAAACTGGTGTGTGGCAACAGACGGATAAAGAGCGGAGATCCGTGTTTTATCTGTGATTGGCAGGAACCCGGATTTTGTCGTGTTTTTCCATGAATTTCACCGTTTTAGAGCCGAGAACCTGTATCCTGCAATTGACTAGCAAACACGGCTCAAGAGTACCTACCGATATGCAGTGTGATAAAAATTGGGTGGTATGAAAATGCAAAAATCTGATATGAACAAGTATCGCAAAAAAGAGAACTTTATTTATTTATAAGGTATTATGGGCTCCTCAGCCTTACGTAAAATAGAAATTACAACAGCAGGGGAAGGGGATACAGGAAGCATTGCTCATGGTACTCCGAAGAGATTGCCGCCAGTCGAAACCTTACCACCTCTGATGCTGCCCGCAAACCCTCGAAGCCACGAACGGGCTGGAGAACCCTCCAGCCAGGCACCCATCGGCGAGATGCCTCAGTTGGTAACACTCGATGACGAGGACCACCGAGCGATCGCGCCGACTCTTCGAGATTAGGCAGAAGCGGCATAGCAATCTCAGCTTACCAACAGCCTTGTCCTTCAGTTAGTCGGACAAGGGGTTGTGCAGCCCGGGCGACGCCATCCAAATTGAGTACATCAGGAGCTAGAGCAAGGGTGATCGCCGAGGAAGCAGACAGCCGAAGTGGTCCTCCACATGCCGAACTACCGCCTAAAGCGTCTCCTCGAGACTCAGCTGGTCATACAAGTATACGTCTTCGAAGGAAATGATCTCAGGGATGGAGAAAGGGAATCCGTCCATTCTTATATTTCGGGGTGCAAAGCTCCGGCTAGAGTACCCCCTCTATTTATAGCCTCCACAGAATCCCCAAGAGTCCAAATTTGCACGCACGTGGGCGCGAATTCTAAGATTCGCTCGATTCTTCCAATACTGTACTGCCACACGGCAGGTATCCCGTGTTTCTCGGCGAATCGAAGTCAGAACGACGCGGATCCTTAGATGCCTCGCCTCACCTATGCGCCTCTGCCACGTGCCGCCCGCGACGGTCACTCTTCCCGATACTCACACATTTCGGTGGGTCGGGCAGAGCCTCATAAAACCGAGAAGCTACCCTGCTCGGTCTATCCTTTGCCGGTAAATTTTTACCCTTCTACGCTAAGGATCAAAGCTCTCGCCAAGCGGCAACCGAGCAGCTACCCTGCTCGGTCCATCTATGGCTGGTAGTTCACTATCCACCGACGCCAAGGATCAAAGCTCTCGCCAAGAGGCAACCAAGCAGCTACCCTGCTCGGTCTATCCTTAGCGGGTAACTTCTTACCCATCTACGCTAAGAATCAACGCCCTCGCCAAGAGGCAACCGAGCAGCTACCCTGCTCGGTCTATCCTTTGCGGGTAGTTTCTTACCCATTTACGCTAAGGATCAAAGCCCTCGTCAAGAGGCAACCGAGCAGCTATCCTTGTAACAACCCTAATTTTCCTATACACTTTTCTATACAATTTTTTTTTAAAATTTTTAAAAAATACATAAAGGAGTATTTTAACCTAAGCACAATATATATATAAGTAATTATTTTGTTTTTAAATAACTCCATTTTTAGTGTACATAAATTTTTTTTAAAATTAAAGTAATACTTTGGGTATTTAGTGTTGCTGTTACCACTTTAAGTAGTTATTTTCCCACAATAATTATAAGAAGGAGCTTGTGGCTCATTGGTAACATCTTGCACTGCTGAACCAAGCCACCAGAGTTCAAATCCCATGCCCCACATTATTTTTGTATTTATTTTGTTTTAATTTCTTTTGGAAGTCAACGGTCAAAAGGCCATAACTCCCAAAATATGTACTGGACAACAAAAAGTAAATATACCAAATTATACCCCGGAATTTTCCCCGGCCTCTGGTGGCCTGACTCGGCGCCGCCGGCCGGCGACTCGGCCGACTCGGTCCGACGCCGCCGGCCGGACTTGGCCGGACGGTCGAGTCACCAACAGAGAAAAGTTGTGTTATGACTTGGTCAACCCTCCTGCACACTTATTATACCTGGATCGGTTTTAAATTGCCCAATAAATTCCTTTTACTCCTATGTTTAATGATTTTTAATGATTTTTATATATTTTTTAATATTTTTTTAATTAAAACCCTAACCCTAGCCTAACCCAATATAAACACCCCTACCCTCTACCTTCTCATCACTTTTTCTAAGTCCACTCTCCCAAAATTCCAAGAGAACTTGGTACGTGAGAAAACGAGCGAAAGGCGAAGCGCTGACGAAATCGACGGCGGAATCCCGGCGATCGTGCTAGGACCTCTCAACGACGATTCGACGCACCGGCAAACCCACTATCTCCCTCTCACTCTCTAGCGTTGTCCAAACCCGTAAGTCCCTCTTTTCTACCTTTCTATTCTTTCATAAAAATACGAATTTTTAAACCCGACGGAAATCGGAACAAACCGATTTCCGATTCGGTTTTCTATAAAATCTCACTTATCACCAATTCCATAATGCTTAAACATTTTCATGTTGACTACTAATCACTTAAAAATTAATTTGAACAAGTTTTCACATATGAAATGATAGCTTTTGTAATATACCGTATTTTTGCACTTAAATACCACCATGTTTAGTTTATCACATTTAAGCCTTTAACATTGCTATATCTTAAAGTAGATCACGAGGTAATGACCTACCTCCACACACACGCAAATACAACCCTAATTGATATCATCAAAACTTAGAATACGATAATACAAGATTTTACATTTAAATACCCTTTTCTTATTAAAACCTTTTCTAAAAATTCTACGTTTTAAACAATTTTAAAACAATATCTTTTAAAAGGAAAATACGATATGCCGTGGACATCGATCGTTTATCTAAACCTGACTTTGTCGTGTCTAGGCAAGTGTGTCTAAGGCGAGTGGTTACTTAATTAAGGTCACTACTTGTAGTGGAGAGCCTCCCACTTACCTGGCACTTACCTGGCCGCAATTGGCGGTGAAGAGGCGATTTGAGGTTTCTAATGACTTGTCGTTTAGACCATTTAGAAATATGCTAGTTGGCTTAGGAAACTCTAGAATCTAAAATACGGAAATTTACACCCTTTTACAAATAAATACCTTATCTTTATAAAACCGTTTTCTAAATGATTAGTAATTATTAAATCTTTGCAAAGAGCCACTACAACCCACCTTTAGGGAACTCGTTAGGGATAGTACGGTTTATCGTGCACCCTCGGGTTTAATAGTGCGAGATTCAGACCTTCGCAAGGAGCATTCGGTCTCGAAAGGTTTAAAATACGACATTTAAGAAAAATGAGATTTTTGGAAAATAAAATATTTATTAAAAATTATTCTTGTATAAACATATGTATATTTATCATTTAAACACTTATTTTATTATAAGATAAAGTTTCCACCTTTTCCTAAAAATTACAAGATTAAAAGTTACATTAAAATACCATGAATTTCAAATAAATCAATATTATAAATTAATACCTTTATTTATGAAATTAGGATATTTTCACTAGAAATATCACAAAATAAATTACACTCATTATAACTATAAAGACGAATAATAAATACTTGAGGTGTATCTTGAAAACTATACAAAAGTATTTTTACATAAAACCCCCCAAGTTTTATAAATTACAATAAACACCCTAACAAATATAGAACCTCGACCTACATTTCTTTTGGTCTGACTCGGGTTTGAGTCTGATTATTTCTGACTTGAATATGATTCAAGTCAATCTATATTCTTTAATATTCCAACTCAATATGAATACATGAATCCCAGAATCCAGTTAACAATCTATACAACTTGACTGAATCAAACCATGGATATATATATCCATTATTCCGTTATTCCATTTACCTGATTATGCAGTTACAATCTGTTTACTGATATCATAGTTTCGGTCAGTCATCCAACTTACACAATACAATACTACAATACAAACAAAACACTACGGGGTTTAAGGGGTAGATTGGTACGGAAGGTGTTAAAGGTGGCACGAGGCGGTAAGATTAAAACACCTAGCATGAATCCAATTACCGTTGTTCCGGGTTGTATAACGGAGCCTTGTACTCTATTTTCTGTTTGCCCTGGTCTCTAGCATATAGAGACCCCTCTCGTATACACTGGTATTTTTCTGTACCAAGCTACAAACAACAGCGTTAATACAATATTACAACAAATAGTATATAACTTTAGAAGAAATCTCTTATTCTGTCTTTTCTAATTCCTCCTTATCTTTGGGACTTACCGAGCGACCTGTTCGCTGACGACATTCTATTTCTTTCTTCTTTGAATGTCGTCAGGTGTTTTGGACCCGTCAGAAATCGAGCCCACCGGTGAAGACTTGGATCAGTTTCACGAAGACCCCGAGCTCTAAACATTGTACCTTGTTCTATTCAGTATTTTCATTTCCTGTTATGCCATTTTTTAGGCATCGCTTTTCATTCCAGTTGTATTTACTTTTCATGCATTGTACAAAAGAATGTTATTAATAAAGTTGCTGTTATTTCTATATCTCTTGTCTCTTGTGATTTACTTTTATATTGCTTAGATACGCTTAGCATATGTACTTCTAAGTATATACGTAGCGGACCTCGTCGCGTCCACTTCACCGTACACCGGGAAGCGGGGCGTGACAGGTTTTGTTGGTGACCATGCAGATCTGAGTTGTATGAATCCCTATCATGCAATTCTGGTCTGCGTGAACAAGCTAAGCAATATAACACAAGAACCAGCAATTAAAACATTCTTTACAATTCATGTTCCTTGAATCTTACCATTTCATATTCCTTAAATCTTATCATTTCATATTCCTTAAATCATATATTTTGAATCTATCCTAACACAAAATTCCCTCACCTCTTTTACAATTTTACCAAAACCTTCGCATTCTTTCATTCCTTCACACAATCTTTACAGTTTTAAAACCCTGTCAGTACACTAGCACCAAACTTTTCTTGGATTTGTTACACTTTCCTTTTACAAATTTCGAGGACGAAATTTTTATAAGGATGATAGAATGTAACAACCCTAATTTTCCTATACACTTTTCTATAAAAAAAAAATTTAAATTATTTTTAAAAATACATAAAGGAGTATTTTAATTTGAGCACAATATATATATAAGTAATTATTTTGTTTTTAAATAACTCCATTTTTAGTGTACATAAAATTGTTTTAAAATTAAAGTAATACTTGGGGTATTTAGTGTTGCTGTTACCACTTTAAGTAGTTATTTTCCCACAATAATTATAAGAAGGAACTTATAGCTCATTAGTAACACCTTGCACTGCTGAACCAAGCCACCGGAGTTCAAATCTCATGCCCCACATTATTTTTGTATTTATTGGAAGTCAACGGTCAAAAGGCCATAACTCCCAAAATATGTACTGGACAACAAAAAGTAAATATACCAAATTGTACCCCCGAAGTTTCCCCGGCCTCTGGTGGCCTGACTCTGCCCGACTCGGCGCCGCCGGCCGGCGACTCGGCCGACTCGGTCCGACGCCGCCGGTCGGACTTGGTCGGACGGCAGAGTCACCAACAGCGAAAAGTTGTGTTATGACTTGGTCAACCCTCCTGCACACTTATTATACCTGGATCGGTTTTAAATTGCCCAATAAATCCCTTTTACTCCTATGTTTAATGATTTTTAATGATTTTTATATATTTTTTAATATTTTTTTTAATTAAAACCCTAACCCTAGCTCAATCCTATATAAACACCCCTACCCTCTACCCTCTCATCACTTTTTCTAAGTCCACTCTCCCAAAATTCCAAGAGAACTTGGTACGTGAGAAAACGAGCGAAAGGCGAAGCGCTGACGAAATCGACGGCGGAATCCCGGCGATCGTGCTAGGGCCTCTCAACGACGATTGGACGCACCGGCAAACCCACTATCTCCCTCTCACTCTCTAGCGTTGTCCAAACCCGTAAGTCCCTCTTTTCTACCTTTCTATTCTTTCATAAAAATACGACTTTTTAAACCCGAAGGAAATCGGAACAAACCGATTTTCGATTCGGTTTTCTATAAAATCTCACTTATCACCAATTCCATAATGCTTAAATATCTTCATGTTGACTACTAATCACTTAAAAATTAATTTGAACAAGTTTTCACAAATGAAATGATAGCTTTTGTAATATACCGTATTTTTGCACTTAAATACCACCATATTTAGTTTATCACATTTAACCCTTTAACATTGCTATATCTTAAAGTAGATCACGAGGTAATGACCTACCTCCACACACACGCAAATACAACCCTAATTGATATCATCAAAACTTAGAATACGATAATACAAGATTTTATATTTAAATACCCTTTTCTTAATAAAATCTTTTCTAAAAGTTCTAAGTTTTAAACAATTTTAAAACAATATCTTTTAAAAGGAAAATACGATATGCCATGGATATCGATCGTTTATCTAAACCTGATTTTGTCGTGTCTAGGCAAATGTGTCTAAGGCGAGTGGTTACTTAATTAGGGCCACTACTTGTAGTGGAGAGCCTCCCACTTACCTGGCACTTACCTGGCCGGAATTGACGGTGAAGAGGCGATTTGAGGCTTCTAATGACTTGTCGTTTAGACCATTTAGAAATAGGCTAGTTGGCTTAGGAAACCCTAGAATCTAAAATACGGAAATTTACACCCTTTTACAAATAAATACCTTATCTTTATAAAACCGTTTTCTAAATTATTAGTAATTATTAAATCTTTGCAAAGCGCCACTACAACCCACCTTTGGGGAACTCGTTAGGGATAGTACGGTTTATCGTGCACCCTCGGGCTTAGTAGTGCGAGATTCAGACCTCCGCAAGGAGCATTCGGTCTCGAAAGGTTTAAAATACAACATTTAAGAAAAATGAGATTTTTGGAAAATAAAATATTTATTAAAAATTATTCTTGTATAAACATATGTATATTTATCATTTAAACACTTATTTTATTATAAGATAAAGTTTCCACCTTTTCCTAAAAATTACAAGATTAAAAGTTACATTAAAATACCATGAATTTCAAATAAATCAATATTATAAATTAATACCTTTATTTATGAAATTAGGATATTTTCACTAGAAATATCACAAAATAAATCACACTCATTATAACTATAAAGACGAATAATAAATACTTGAGATGTATCTTGAAAACTATACAAAAGTATTTTTACATAAAACCCCCTCAAGTTTTATAAATTACAATAAACACCCTAACAAATATAGAACCTCGACCTACATTTCTTTTGGTCTGACTCGGGTTTGAGTCTGATTATTTCTGACTTGAATATGATTCAAGTCAATCTATATTCTTTAATATTCCAACTCAATATGAATACATGAATCCCAGAATCCAGTTAACAATCTATACAACTTGACTGAATCAAACCATGGATATATATATCCATTATTCCATTATTCCATTTACCTGATTATGCAGTTACAATCTATTTACTGATATCATGGTTTCGGTCAGTCATCCAACTTACACAATACAATACTACAATACAAACAAAACACTACGGGGTTTAAGGGGTAGATTGGTACGGAAGGTGTTAAAGGTGGTACGAGGCGGTAAGATTAAGACACCTAACATGAATCTAATTGCCGTTGTTCCGGGTTGTATAACGGAGCCTTGTACTCTATTTTCCGTTTACCCTGGTCTCTAGCATATAGAGACCCCCCGTATACACTGGCATTCTTCCGTACCAAGCTACAAACAACAGCGTTAATACAACATTACAACAAATAGTATACAACTTTAGAAGAAACCTCTTATTCTGTCTTTTCTAATTCCTCCTTATCTTTGGGACTTACCGAGCGACCTGTTCGCTGACGACATTCTATTTCTTTCTTCTTTGAATGTCGTCAGGTGTTTTGGACCCGTCAGAAATCGAGCCCACCGGTGAAGACTTGGATCAGTTTCACGAAGACCCCGAGCTCTAGACATTGTACCTTATTCTATTCAGTATTTTCATTTCCTGTTATGCCATTGTTTAGGCATCGCTTTTCATTCCAGTTGTATTTACTTTTCATGCATTGTACAAAAGAATGTTATTAATAAAGTTGCTGTTATTTCTATATCTCTTGTCTCTTGTGATTTACTTTTATATTGCTTAGATACGCTTAGCGTATGTACTTCTAAGTATATACGTAGCGGATCTCGTCGCGTCCACTTCACCGTACACCGGAAGCGAGGCGTGACAATCCTGCTCGGTCCATCCATGGCTGGTAGTTTACTACCTACCGACGTCAAGAATCAAAGCTCTCTCCAAGAGGCAACCGAGCAGCTGCCCTGCTCGGTCCATCCATGGCTGGTAGTTCACTATCCACCAACGCCAAGGATTAAAGCCCTCACCAAGAGCCAACCGAGCAGCTACGCTGCTCGGTCCATCCATGGCTGGTAGTTTACTATCCACCGAAGCCAAGGATCAAAGCCCTTGCCAAGAAGCAACCGAGCAGCTACCCTGCTCGGTCTATCTTTAGCGGATAACTTCTTACCCATCTACGCTAAGGATCAAAGCCCTCGCCAAGAGGCAACCGAGCAGCTACCCTGCTCGGTCCATTCATGGCTGGTAGTTCACTACCCACCGACGCCAAGGATCAAAGCCCTTACCAAGAGGCAACCGGGCAGCTACACTGCTCGGTCCATCCATAGCTGGTAGTTCACTACCCACCGACGCCAAGGATCAAAGCCCTCGGCAAGAGGCAACCGGGAAGCTACTCTGCTCGGTCTATCCTTAGCAGGTAACTTCTTGCCCATCTACGCTAAGGATCAAAGCTCTCGCCAAGAGGCAACCGAGCAGCTACCCTATTCGGTCCATCAATGGCTGGTAGTTCACTACCCACTGACGCCAAGGATCAAAGCCATCGCCAAGAGGCAACCGGGAAGCTATCCTGCTCGGTCCATCCATGGCTGGTAGTTCACTACCCACCGACGCCAAAGATCAAAGCCCTTGCCAAGAGGCAACCGGGCAGCTACCCTGCTCGGTCTATCCTTAGCGGGTAACTTCTTACCCATCTACGCTAAAGGATCAAAGCCCTCGCCAAGAGGCAACCGAGCAGCTACCTTACTCGGTCCATCCATGGCTGGTAGTTCACTACCCACAGACGCCAAGGATTAAAGCCCTCGCCAAAAAGCAACCAAGCAGCTACTCTGCTCGGTATATCCTTAGCGGGTAACTTCTTACCCATCTACGCTAAGGATCAAAGCCCTCGCCAAGAGACAACCGAGAAGCTACCCTGCTCGGTCCATCCATGGCTGGTAGTTCACTACCCACCGATGCCAAGGATTGAAGCCATCGTCTAGAGGCCACCGAACAGCTTCCCTGCTCAGTCCATCCTTAGTGGGTAACTCCCTACCCGTCTGTGCTAAGGGTCAAACCTCAACCTCGGTGATGCCGACCAATCTTAAAAGAGGTGGTCGCCAGTCCAGCTCGACGTGCTTTCAACGAGCGATCTCCACCTCGACTTCGGGACCATAAATACGCCGACCTTACACCGGTCTTTGCACACTTGAAAAATGACTGGATTTAACTCGACGTGCGATCGCCAACTAAAGGACCGGCCGCTAACCTAACATTCATCAGGCGAGCAAAATGAGACATTACCACAAACTGGAATATTGCTACAAACAAAAGCTACAAACAAAAATTTCTGCAAAAGGGCTTTATTCACAACTCAGGAATCTTTACAAAGGTATTCTGGGCTCCTCAGCTTTAGAAAATCGCCCGAAGGCCTACAAAATCCCAAAAAGAAAACAAAAATATACAAAAAAAAGGCAGGGAGACTCAGGCCTCAGGACCGGGAAGGACCTCGACGTGCTCTGCGGCCATCTCGGGAGCCGGGGCGACTGCTTGAGGGTCGGCACCCACCGCAGGAGTTTCGGCACTAGGAGCCGGGGTGACCACCTTCTCCCCGACGCCCCCACCAACGGCCTTCCCCCTGGCGATGCTTCCGGTGGCATCCTCCTGCCCCTTACCCTCGATGGGGTACTCGAGCCGGAGCTTAGCGTCGGGAAACTCCGGCATTAGCGCCTTGACGGCATCGAGGGCATCATACCAGACGAGGGCTGAGGCTTCGGCGAGGTCGGCGTAGAATTGATCCGACGTCCTGTGGGTCTCCACCGCCTTCGCGGCCCGGAGGTCGGTGCGCCTCACCGCCTCCTTCATCGCCTCATTTTCCCTTTTGAGGGCGTCCCGCGTCTTCTTCAGGGTAGCGGCGAGCATCCTGGCATCCTCCAACTTGGCCTCAATGGCCTTGTTGGACTCCATCATAACCCGGATGGTGTCCCGGCAGTTGGAGTTCACCAGATCCTCAGCTGCCACCCGGTCTTCGAGTGCGGCGATTCTCTCCTTCGTCTCGCGCAGCTCCCGGCTCAAGCCCTCCTCCCGTGAGGAAGACTCGCCAGCGATCTGCATCGCCGAGGCAATTTTCTCGTCTTTCATGTTGACAACGAGGACGCAGTGCTGGAGGACCTGAGGAAAACAAAGGAGGGGTTAAAAAGAGCACCCGATCCAGCGAACAAAAAGTACTTGATAAAGACCCGAGCAGGAGGTGGACACTGACATGCACAGCCTCCTGGGCTATGGCCGCCATTTGGGCCCTGAGGGTCTCCCGGGGGATTTTGCCCCCAGCCGACCTTTCCATTTCAGAGAGCGGGCTGTCGGTGACGGAAAGCCCCGAGGGCACTTCAAAACGAAGATCCCCTTCATCCACGAAGATCGGGGAAGCCGAAGAACGGGGAACCATCTATGATGCCTCTTGAGGAGGGGCGCAGGAACATCTTCCCCGTCTCCCACTGTTCATATCAGAAAATTGCATTCTAATACCGCTCATTCATTATCTAATTGTTATATTTATCGGTATTATTGACCAGTGTCTGCTCAGCATTATAGATTACAGGTATCCATGACAAAATACTGGAAATGCATCCAACAGCACGGATATATCACTTGAGGGAAGACACTGCGACCAGAAACGCTAACCGACCGATACTTCAGGAGTTCCTTTACGCAACAAGTTGTGTACACATTTTTTTTCTAAATGGTCCAACACAACAAGTGTGTACACAAGACTTTTAAGCACATGTGGATATGCTTTTATATGCAATCAAGGATATGATTCTATATGCAATCATCAAGGATATGATTTTATATGCAATCAAGGATATGATTTTATATGCATATGATATTATATGCATTCAAGACTAAAAATCATGTGTTCAAATCAAAGGCAATCAAACAAATCAGCATGAGCCATAATGGGGCAGATATGAATATTTCTTTCTGAGACTATAAATAGAGACCAGAGGCAAGAGGAAAGGGTAGCTTTTTTCTTTAGTTTTTATCTTAGAATTCTTGTAATTTTTCTTTTCATTCTTGAGCTCTTGCCCCTTTGTCTTGACCTTGCAACTTCTCATTTAGAACTTGCAAGCTTAAGGCTTAGGTTCTTGACTTCAAGATCTCTTGTAACAAGTTTGTTCTTCAATAAAAGTTCATATTTTTCTTACATGTCTTGTTCCACTTTACATAATTTCAATTGTGAAATTCATGCTTTACTTTGATCTTGCAACCTCTTAAGTGAGCTTGCAACCTTAAAGCTTGGTATTCGGATTTCACACGTTGCCGGGGATCGAACACTTGGAGATAAAAAGCTTGAACTCATCGGTTCTCTTTTCCCCTTTATTTCATTGCATGTTTTTATGTATCTTCTCTTTTCTTTCTTGTTAATTTGTAAATATGTGTGAGTAATCTTTTCACTTGTTAAGGGTGTAATATGTTAGATTGTATTCGAAGATTTTCTTTGTCCAAACTTTAAAACCTAAAACTTGCCTATTGAAACTTCGCGCAAATCACCCGCAACTCCGCTCACTAGGCATCCTATCCTACCACGATAGTGATGATTCCTAATCATGACTGGATTGCCCGTGGTTTGCCGAAGGCTAAAATCAAGAGATAACAACGGAAGGACAAGGGATAAGGAAAACGGATTTAGCGAAATGCCGCAAATACCGTATTTCAAGTTCCCTAATCCGCGTTGTTAGCTATTGTTTTAGTGTCAATACCAAGTTGGGGCTATAAGAATATAAGAAATTGGCAAACATCACCTTCATACAATCTAACTTATTACTACCCTTAACAAGTCCTTTTTATTCATATCTTTGTTACGACAATTAGTTAACCAACAAATCAAAACCCGGTATTAACTCGTTAAAACAAGATATAAAAACTTACCATCTCCCTGCGGACGACCCGTATTCATCGCGGATCGCTACAAGCGACACCGTTTTGATTGCGGTAATTTCAAAACTCTTTTTAAACACGACACGGTTAGATCGTGATAATCAAATGGCGCCGTTGCCGGGGAGACGGTAACGCTTTTTATACTTGTATTCTCGGGTTAAATTTGTGCATATTCTGTATAAAACTAACTTCTAACACATTCAAACAAATAACCATTCTTTTTGAAACCAACCACAAACACAAATAAAATTCTTTTCTTCTCTGGATTTGAATTCTGCTAACACTCTGATGCTAAAGAAATAAATCAAGTTATAAAATTGGAATGACATTTCTTCATTGAGACAACACACAAAATTTGAGCCAATTTCCTCACACAAAAACCGGCGACATACCCTAAAAAACCGAGCTCGCCGACCTTGGTGTGGCCTTTTCACTTTTGTTTTTCTGTGTTACTTCCAGTGTTTTGATATAAATTCCATTTTTATTATTTGATTTTCTTAATTATTTGTGTTCAGAATTGTGGTTGTTAATATTTCTTTTTGGCTCAAATATCCGTATTTTTCCAATATATGCAGATTTGACGGATTTTGAGCAGCGATCATATGGAACAAAGGGGCATTTTCAAGTGCAAAGGAGGGTGAACACTCAGTGCCAAAGATCCGGGTAGTTAGACCCGCGCAAGCGAACCATTCGACCACTCGGAGGCAATATCGACACGAGTTTCTGAAACTCGATACTTTTTGGTACGTATTTTTCTAAACTTCCCCTCTCAAACCCGACGCTCCAATATTCTTGTCTTTGCAGGATTCTTAGCAAAAATCGCCGCAAAAAGCCAAAAAAAAGAAACTAACCGTATTTGTTGCAGCGCCGCATTAAAAGTAAAAAACGATAACTGATTGCTTGAAAACAAAACTTGGTTGCATTTTGCGCATTGCATCATTTAATACGGACTTAAGGGGCTCTAACACCAATCCAGATTGGGTGGGGATTTCATCACCCTTCCTAAGACCCCGGAAATCACTAATTGCATAAGTGTCACCTCAAGTTTAATAAAAAATATCTAGACTCAGCCCACTAAGGACTTGTCGTGCTCAATAGGACAAAGGAAGATTGTGGGCATTCAATCATTTATCTAAACATGACTCTTGTGGTGCCTAGGCAAGACAAGTGAGGAGGTAACTTTAAAAGGCCCGTCTCACGGTGATTCGTGAGCGGATCCCTCCATACCTCACTTGTGCTTACCTGGCCACAACTGGCTGTGAAGAGGCGATCTGAGGGTTATCTCACAATTTGTCGCTTTGGAACAGTTAGGAGCAGGTCTAGTAGACTTAGAGGACCCTAGTCTAGGTATTGATTGTGCATTTGTGACTGTGCATTTGTGATTGTGTTTGTTGAACAGTCGTTTCATTTTCCCATTCTTTTGAAACAAACACAAAAAAAATGCCATTTTTACCACCATCACCCAATTTTTCTCCACTTTCGTTTTCTTACCCTCACATTCTACGCTTTGACTACACTAAACTCGTTTAGTGTATGTCCGCTTGGACTAGGGACCCTAGTTCCCGTTTAGTCCGCGTTTCGTTAGTCCCTACGGACTACGCAATCGACTCCAACGCCGAAAATCCCTCCACCCTTTTATCACCTTTACCTTTGCCGGTCAACTCCAACGTTGACAGAGATTCTATTCATACATCTTCACCTTCTTTATCACCAAATTCTTCTGAGATGTCAGGATTTAATCCTAACATCTCTCCACCTGCCCAGGGACTGACTCCCCTAATCTGGGTGCGAATAACCCGAATCAACCGCCTGTTGAAGCGTCCACACGAGTCGCGCTCCAGGATCTCTTCTACCCTGTCCGCACCTCTTTACCTACCTGTCTTTCACCCCCACCGGTAAATGGGGACAATTTTGAAATAAAACCCCACTTCATCAATATGCTGCCAAAATTTCATGGATTGGAATCAGAAGATGCGTATATTTTTATCAATAAATTCCAAAACGCTTGCGCTATGATGAAAACAACCCAATTAAGTGATGACGCTATAAGGCTAAGGGTCATTTCTTTCACCTTATGTGACCTAGCCGAGAAGTGGCTATACAGCACCGCATCACATTCAATTAGAAATTGGGACGAGTTTGTGAAAGCTTTTCTTAAAAAGTTCTATCCTCATCACAAAACTGCTAGAATCCGTAATGAGATTATACAATTTTCACAGCTTCCTTCCGAACCATTTTGGAAGTGTTTTGAAAGATTCAAAGACCTACTCGTTCAATGCCCTCACCATGGGATCGAAAGTTGGCAACTTTGCTAAACATTATACGAGGGATTGAACCCGGCAACGAAGCAGTTGCTAGAAACCATTTGTCAAGGTCACTTTCTATCCAAATCTAGTGAGGAAGTGTGGCAGTACCTTGAGGACCTTAGTGAACAAACAATTCAGTGGGAGAGCACCAAGACCACATCATCTTCTTCTAATGGTCAGTCTAGGGCAGGCATACATCAATTAGAGATGTCGATTGCTATGAAGGCCGAGATGGCCGCTCTTACGAAAAAGCTAGAAGCGATTGAGACCAAAATCTCATCGCCTTCTCCTGCCCCTATTGTGCCTCCACGAACTGTTTGTGCTTGCTGTTCGGATCCATCACATCTCACCGAAGAGTGTCCTTACAATGCATCTACTCAAGGACAGGATCAAGTCAATGCTGCCTTTCAGCAACGACAAAGAAACGATCCATACTCTTCTATATACAATCCGGGTTGGAGGAGTCACCCAAATTTCGCTTGGAACCAAAATCAACAATTCCAAGGAAATAACAATTTTCAAAGGCCTCATCCTCCACAACAACAAGCACCTCCACAAACTCAATTTCAACAACCTTTCCAACAGCAACCTTACCCTAATCAAGTGAACAATTTTGTGCCTAACACTGCTTACCCGCCAAACAATTTTGTTCAACCTAATAATGACAAGGTTAGCTCGCTCGAAAGAAGTCTAGATGCGTTCCTAAAGCAATCTACACAATCTACAGCAAGATTAGAGACTTATATTCAATCTTTGGTGCAAAACAGTGCCTCACACGATCAAAGCATCAAATCTATTGAGGCACAAATTGCACAACTCAATGCAGCATTGAGCGAGCGAGAAAAAGGAAAGCTTCCATCTCAACCATTGCCCAATCCTGGTCACGCACATGCTGCATATCAACAGCAAACTCATAACGTAAACGCTGTGACCACGTTGAGATCGGGAAAAATGTTGCAAAACAATGTGGGTATTCACGATGATACCCCTGCCGGTGGTTCTTCTTCACCTTCTTCTTCTTTGTTAGAGCCCGTTCTCCATCATTCACAAGGCTCTACTCCTTCTAGCTCAAGCGGACCCACTTCTCACAACACGAACACATCTGCACGGGGTTCCGTTCCAACTCAACAATCTGATCCGCAAAAATTGGACTCAACAACATTTCAAAATGCTCCTTTTCCAAACCGGTTGAGATCCAATAAACCAACCCCACAAATGGAGAAGATTGTTGAGCTGTTCAAACAGGTTAGCATAAATATCCCTCTTTTGGATGCAATCCAACAAGTTCCTTCATATGCAAAAATCTTAAAAGACTTATGCACCAAAAAGTGGAAGTCACAAGTACCAAAAAAAGTTTTTGTGGCTAGTGCTATTAGCGATGCTCTTGTCAATTCTTTACCCCAAAAGCAAAAGGACCCCGGTTGTCCTACTATTTCGATAACAATTGGGGACAAGAACATCAATAGAGCACTACTAGATCTTGGTGCTAGTGTCAATTTGCTACCTTATTCTGTGTACGAGCAATTAGGCATTGGAGAGCTTAAGCCCACTCACTGTACTCTCCAAATGGCTGATCGATCGATCACCCATCCAAGGGGTGAGCTAGAGGATGTGTTGATCAAAGTTGGGGAGTTCATATTCCCAGTTGATTTTATTGTTATGGACACACAACCTGTTGCTAACTCACGGAACCAAATTCCGGTGATCCTCGGTCGACCATTTTTGGCCACTTCCAATGCCGTAATAAACTGTCGCAATGGCTCCATGACTCTACCCTTCGGGAAGACGTCTAGTGAGTTCAATATTTACAAGTTAGGAAGTCTGCCCCCCGTGCCTAATAGTAGTACACGAGAAGTTTGTTCTATTCACGAAATCACGCAGGAGGACTGCGAGTTTGAAAGATTCTTGTTTGATGAGAACAGTTTTGACGCCACTAGTGCGTCCCTCCTTGAGCCTACCACCGTTGACACAACCGATATGGATTATGAATGTTTCACTTTTTCGGTTGATGACGACTCACAACCCGAATATGAGTCTTTTGAATTTTTGGATGACTTAATTGAACCATCCGAATCGGTTGTTTGCAGTGATTTCGAACCTGTGTTGGAGTCCTTTGAGTTCGAGGTAGATTCCCCAATTTTGCCTATGATTCTTTTGCCTCCGAAACTCGAACTCATGCCCTTGCCGTCTCACATTAAATATGCTTACATAGGTGAGAATGAGACCTTTCCCGTTATCATATCGGCCTCTCTAGCCCTCGAGCAAGAGAAGGCCCTTTTAATGCTCTTACAAGATAGGCGGCAAGCTCTCGGCTGGAATATGGCGGACATCGAGGAGATTAGTTCCCTCATAATTAAATATCATATGCATATGATGGATGATGCCAAGTCGATGAAGGATCCACAGAGATATCTTGGGGATAGTGTGCTTAGTCAACCTTCTCCTTTGGAAGTTGAACCACCCCCATTTCTTTTAATAAGTTACGAGAATTCCAATACTCCACTGATTGCTGATCATTCGCATTCTCGTTTTGATTCATCACCACCTCCTGTCTATTCACTTCCACACTTTCCATACCACCTCTTCTATCTTCCCCAATTCTTTTTGGATTGGTACAACATATTCTTCCACCAACCGATACTCTTTACAGATAAATTTTTCAACTGGTTGATGTTGACATTTGGTCTATGCAAAGTTTGGCAGTAATGTCTAACATTGTTTAAATAAAGTTTGGGGGGGCTTTCTGTATATATTTTTGTTTTAACAATAAAATAAAAAAATAAAAAATAAACAGGGAAGTGCCGGCATTTTAACTTTCTTGGTATAGCATGACAGTGAGGACACTGTCAAGTTTAAGTTTGGGGGTATGCTCGGTACGTCTTCTTCCTTCGCATTCATTTGTATATATTTTTGCATTTGCATACTTATTTTAAAAACTCATAAAAATTGAATAATTTCAAAAATTATAAAAATTATTCAATTTTGGCCATATTTAACTTGAGTTTGACAAATAGGTTAACTGGCTACGAACAACTAGATCTTAGACTTAGTAAATTAAAAACCCTAAAAATAACCTTCCTTAAAGTTTATCGGTAGAAAGTATATGTCTTTGTAGTTTATTTAGAAATAGGCAAATTTTTGGTTCACTTCTTGGGCTAAGTTGAAATAAAGGAAAAAGTATTGATTATTATTAGAGTATAAGTTTGAAAAATAATTCCTGGCTTAAGTATAGACTCTAAAAATGTATACCCTACAAAATTGCACAATCACGCACTTTGAAGCTTGGAATGGTAGAGGAGACCTTGAAATGCTCTTGTCTAAAAGTCCTTAGTACGAAGAAAATGAAAAATACAAAAGTGAATAAAAAAATGAACACTGGTTTTGTGATTACTTAAGGCTAAAAAATAGAAAAATATTTAGCGAGGGTGCTTCATCACCTAGTGCCTTAGACCAACTGGTTTGGGAGACACTGCTAAAAGCCTTGGGTGTTACAAGACTAGGAAGTACGCTTTAAAAGTGCAAATGCATCTTGTAATCGGTCGTTGGTACCTCAAGAAGTATTAACGGTCGCATGAAGGATGTGTAAGCAAAACTCACCAATTAATAAGTGCTTTGGACAACGGACAAGGGTATGATTGCTTGATTTGAATTTCCAAGTGTAGGGGTGATTTATACACACACGTGGGGATATGTGATTAGAGTTTAGATAAGAGAAAAGAATGAAGAATAAAACTTGTATCTTTAGTAGAGTTGATAAAAATTCCTAAGTGAAGATGGAACCTTTGAAGGAAAACTTAAGAAATGCCAAAAGCTAAGTAAGTCTATAGAACATATATAATCTTAAGTTAAATGATGAGGAAGCGTGAAGAATGTGGGTGGATAATTTACAAGTAAAAGATAATAGAGTTCCTTGTTAGAAAACCTAATTGGAGAATAAAACTCGATAAGCCAAATTGACGGGATTTTGTGGGTAGTATCCGCTGAAAACCCTCAGGAGACAACACTCCTCCTACTAGGGACACCTAGAGGTTAAACGGCTTGTTGCACATGCTCAGTGCAATCGCGTTCCCTGCGAAAGTGCGGTTAGGATTTTCGTTTGTGAATAAATGGTTTTGCTCGGGACGAGCAATAGATAAGTTTGGGGGTATTTGTTCATATCAGAAAATTGCATTCTAATACCGCTCATTCATTATCTAATTGTTATATTTATCGGTATTATTGAACAGTGTCTGCTCAGCATTACAGATTACAGGTATCCATGACAAAATACTGGAAATGCATCCAACAACACGGATATATCACTTGAGGGAAGACACTGCGACCAGAAACGCTAACCGACCGATACTTCAGGAGTTCCTTTACGCAACAAGTTGTGTACACATTTTTTTTCTAAATGGTCCAACACAACAAGTGTGTACACAAGACTTTTAAGCACATGTGGATATGCTTTTATATGCAATCAAGGATATGATTCTATATATGATTCTATATGCAATCAAGGATATGATTCTATATGCAATCATCAAGGATATGATTTTATATGCAATCATCAAGGATATGATTTTATATGCATATGATATTATATGCATTCAAGACTAAAAATCATGTGTTCAAACCAAAGGCAATCAAACAAATCAGCATGAGCCATAATGGGGCAGATATGAATATTTCTTTCTGAGCCTATAAATAGAGACCAGAGGCAAGAGGAAAGGGTAGCTTTTTTCTTTAGTTTTTATCTTAGAATTCTTGTAATTTTTCTTTTCATTCTTGAGCTCTTGCCCCTTTGTCTTGACCTTGCAACTTCTCATTTAGAACTTGCAAGCTTAAGGCTTAGGTTCTTGACTTCAAGATCTCTTGTAACAAGTTTGTTCTTCAATAAAAGTTCATATTTTTCTTACATGTCTTGTTCCACTTTACATAATTTCAATTGTGAAATTCATGCTTTGCTTTGATCTTGCAACCTCTTAAGTGAGCTTGCAACCTTAAAGCTTGGTATTCGGATTTCACACGTTGCCGGGGATCGAACACTTGGAGATAAAAAGCTTGAACTCATCGGTTCTCTTTTCCCCTTTATTTCATTGCATGTTTTTATGTATCTTCTATTTTCTTTCTTGTTAATTTGTAAATATGTGTAAGTAATCTTTTCACTTGTTAAGGGTGTAATATGTTAGATTGTATTCGAAGATTTTCTTTGTCCAAACTTTAAAACCTAAAACTTGCCTATTGAAACTTCGTGCAAATCACCCGCAACTCCGCTCACTAGGCATCCTATCCTACCACGATGGTGATGATTCCTAATCATGACCGGATTGCCCGTGGTTTGCCGAAGGCTAAAATCAAGAGATAACAACGGAAGGACAAGGGATAAGGAAAACGGATTTAGCGAAATGCCGCAAATACCGTATTTCAAGTTCCCTAATCCGCGTTGTTAGCTATTGTTTTAGTGTCAATACCAAGTTGGGGCTATAAGGAATTGGCAAACATCACCTTCATACAATCTAACTTATTACTACCCTTAACAAGTCATTTTTATTCATATCTTTGTTACGACAATTAGTTAACCAACAAATCAAAACCCGGTATTAACTCGTTAAAACAAGATATAAAAACTTACCATCTCCCTACGGACGACCCGTATTCATCGCGGATCGCTACAAGCGACACCATTTTGATTGCGGTAATTTCAAAACTCTTTTTAAACACGACACGGTTAGATCGTGACAATCACCCACCTCCAAAACCCGGGGTTCCTGCTCCCGGGCGTGTTTGCGGCTCTGCGTGCGGCCGGCCCCCGAGGCCCGAGGCGTGCTGGAACGCCTGACCGAAACGGCCGCCGGCGAAACCGGGCTCGCGGCAGGGCGTGACGGGCCGGCGCCTCCGGCCTTCCTCCCTTTCTTCTCGGTCAGCGCAGCCCGGAATTTGGATCGGTCCATCGGCTTTGCAAAAAGAAGCAAAAATATAAAGGAGTTAGCAATGCCAGCAAAAATGGAAGAATATACAAGTCTAAACAGGTCGCCTAAAACTCCTAATTTACCCACAAACTGAGCGAGGCTGAGCACGACCCAACTAAGGGCCTGCTCAGACAGCAACACATCGGCCCGGGGGACGGGCTCCTACTCCAACACTGCCATCGCAACGGGATCGGACGACCGCCTCACCCATGGGCAGTTGGCCCTGTGCCACTGGACAGGCACATGCCAATCCTCACCCTCGAGTGACCCGACAAACAAGAACTTCCCCTTCCATTCATGAATAGAGAAAGGCACTGCTATGACCCCCGACCCGGTCGCCCCTCCTCTGTGTTTTCTAAAAGAAATGTATACCCAGCTAGGCCCGTCCCTACGAGTACCAGGGTGATTTTTGTAGCAGAAGGAAGAAAGGAGAACGTTCAGGCTGAAAGGGATCTCCTGCAATCTCAACCGGACCAGGAACCCGAGGAGAATCCTCTACGAGATCGACACTAGCTGGACTGAGGCTAATTGAAAGCAACGCAGCGCCGCACTCACCTCGGGGGAGAAGGGCAGACGCATTTCTTCCCAAAAGGCTTCCAAGTACAAGGCAATCACCTTACCCTGTACCTGGTCTGCCCTCTCTCCTTACCCGGCCAAGCGAAGTAAGTAGCCGGGAGGAATGTGGAAGCGAGCCCGGATTGTGGTGAGCTTGTCCACATGCCTCAGGAGGGAAGGCATGTCGCGGACACTCCTGACACTCGCTTTGGGGACCGTCCCCGTCGCACGACCCTGGGAAGCATGACTAACCCTAACTTTACGGGAAGATTCCGACCCGGGCGAAGAAGAGGAAGATGCAGAAGACTCCCTACACTCTACCCGAACTATTTCTACGGCTCCTCAGAGGAAGATATCTTACCTGAGCAATAGAAGGAGTCCTCCGAGAAAAGAACGCAAGAGATCCGATCTAGAGGGAAGAGCGCCAAGCTAACACACGAAGGGTGGAGGAAATTATAGCGAAGTGTGGACCCTTAGGGGGATCCCATCTCTTTTTATAGCAGTCCGCGAACACATCCAGCGTCTCCGATCATCTCTCGCCAAAATGACACTTCGCATTCAACGGCCGTCAACACTCCACCTGTCGCACACGTATTGGGCGCGTCCTGTCAAGCGCGAAAGACACTGGCGGCCCGTCCCATCAGCCAACCAGCGTCGGACACATGGCCTGGCACTCCGATGAACGTACGCCCGGATCGGCGCTTCTTCTTTAATGCAAGATCTCTTCCCTGATCCGCTGACGTTATCAAGAAAATACAACTAATTGGCAGGGAATCCTCGCCGACGATATCTTCAAATAAGAATTTGGCCCGGGTGACCGATCAGACCACTCTCGACCCGACCCATAAATAGGTCAATCCGAGAGTAGGGGGCTAATGATGATGCTCGGTGCTGAGAACTCCCCATTGCAAGACACATGGCAGATGACGTGTCCTAAAGCTTACGAGAAAAGAGTGAGAACAATACATTGGGAGCATACCCCAGGCCTTCGACCCGAGGATGCTCTCGGCCCTCGATGACCGCCCAGAACACTTATATGCTTGTCCTGCAAACAACCATTGGCTCACCTCCGAGCCCTCCTGCACGATGAGCCTCCTCGGCCCTCCCAGCTCGCCTTCGAGCTATCACGGAAACATGCCTGCTCGGCCTCCCGCTGTCCATCGAGCCTCCCGTCGAGCTTAGCTTCCTCGGTCTCATCGACCGACCCACAGCACAGATCACAGGCGTCTCCGCCACGGCTCTGCGAATCTCGCCAGACACGAGATATCCACCGCCCACGATCCCGCGTTCCACGCCATCGCGTTCCCCCATTAACGAGCTTATCTCGTCATTAATGGGAGATCCCGCCTTTCACACAGGCGTAACGCCAGGGGCGTAACGGTCGACATGAATCTCGCGCCCGCCCGCTATATAAACCCCTCTCTCAGACGACTCAGGGAAGGCATTTTTACCCCAATAGGCCGTTACTCTGCCCAAATACTTCGACTAACTTGATCATCGGAGGGTCCACGGTGGTACAACTATCCCGGGACTTCCTTGTAGGTAGCTCGGCTTCATTCTCAAATCAAGCCCACTGAGATCCACACGCATCAAGAGACAACCCTCATACCCAATCTCAGCCACTCATCGCCACTCGCCGCGGATCAACTGAAGACAACGTCTGAAAGAGATCCAGAGCTCTATCGCATCCTCTATTTTCTCTCCTCGATTCTTCATTTCACGGATCTGAAAATAAAAAATTAACAAGCAATACTTACAAGAGAGAAAGAGAGATGAACAAAATTATTAAGTTAATATATGTTTTACATGAGACCAGTACCAATCATGAAATGTCGATTTGTGTTCTATGTATACTTCATTTGCTTCTACATCTTCAATGCCTAATCTCTCCGCTATGCCCTTTTTGTGCTTTCTGTAAAATATATTGATTTAACCAAATAGATTTACAAAGACTACCATATATTCTACTAAATGAAATTAATATAAGCAGAAGTTTATGCTCTATATGTATCGAGGCATTCGACATTTAAAAGTATAAATTTATGAATTGCAAATACGCATTTGATGCTGTTAATTGCTTTGTAGTTTTAGCACCATGTGGACCATCTTGAATCCGCATTGGTCTATTCAACTTCGTTTCAACATCTTCATCCAAATAACAACGATAGCAAAATGTGGTAACTTTCTCTTGGAGATAACCTTGCATAATCAAACCCTCTGGTCGGTTTCTATTGCGTACATAATATTTTAGAGTGAGCAAATACCAAGATACAATAAGATTATTTTTAATTTAAAATACTATTGGTATAAGAAACTAACAATTAAATAAAAATCATGACATACCTCTCAATAGGATATATCCATCGAAATTGGAACGGGCCAACTAATTGAGCCTCAATTGCAATATGCACAGAAAGATGTACTATAATATCAAACAATGATGGAGGGAAAATTTGTTCGAGCTTACAAAGAATGATGGAGAGAAAATTTGTTCGAGCTTACAAAGAATATCACGTTCAAGCTTTTCCATAGTTTGAGTAGTTATATTTTTAGAGCACAACCCACGAAAGAAGGTGCAATAGTCATTTAGCACCATACCAACTTCATCCTTCATAGAAGTTCTAAGGGATAGCCGGAGCAAATACTCCATTAATACATGGTGATCATGACTTTTTAATCCCTTAAGTTTGCCTTTCTTAACATCTACATGATTCTTGAAACTTGATGAGAAGCCCTCATGAAGTCTCAATTCGTGCAAGACTTGTAAAAACCTGTCTTTTTCTATTTTAGACATGTGATACACAGCATTCGGAAGCAAATACTTACCGGGTTTGCCTGGTATCTCAATAGGATGCAAGCTTTTTCTGATATTCATTTCTTTGAGATCAAGACGAGCATTCAAGTTGTCCTTGGACTTTCCATCCTTGCACAAGAATAAATCATATATGTGCTCAGAAATACCCTTTTCAATATGCATGACGTCGAGATTATGACGAACAATATTTGTTCCCCAATATGGAAGTTCATTGAATATGCTTAATTTTTCCCACCCTGGAGGCGTAGGATGCTCTTTTGACTCTTCCCATCCTTTCCACAGGTTCACAACATTGATCCCTGATAGTGAACAGGCGAACTGCGATTGCTCATCTTCTTTGAAGTTTTCAACATCAAACCTGAAGGGATGATCATGCAGCAAAAAATTCGGTGGCATGGATATACAACCTATTAAATTTAATTATACACAAACGAGGGGACGATTGTATAGTCTAATTTTATAGACGAACGTGGGGGCTTATTATATATTTTATTTATGTGGGTATACGGGTTTTTGATATAAGTGAGTTACAACAATAAGATTCAAGTCTTGTTGAAATTTGTCTCGTCTATATCTTATATCCATATGCTTCTTATATTTTTTCCAATGTGGGACTATTTTAATCCACACATCTCAACACAACCTTTTTACTGAAATCAAGCCAAGTTCCTATCTTCATATTGCAGCTAGGACATGCATGATATCCATGTGCAGAAGCTCCAAATAGCATGCCATAAGCTGGAAAATCATTTATGGTCCACAATAATGCTGTGCGCATATTGAAAGTTGTCTCCGTTGCTGCATCATAGATGTCTACACCAAATTCGAATAAATCTTTCAGCTCATCAATCACTGGCCGTAAATAAACATCGATATCATTATCTGGTGAATTAGGACCGTTGATAAGAAGGCATACCATAACTAACCATGGTGGTAAATTATAAGGCATTATTACTACTGGCCAAGTGCTATGGGTCGAACTCTTTTATCTGAAAGGGTTGAACCCATCACTAGCAAGGCCAAGCCTAACACTGCGATGATCTTGACTAAATGTCGGGTGTCTTGGATCAAAATTCTTCCTTGCCGGAAAGTCTTTTAAAATGACTCATTTCTCCATGCCTGCTCGGACCAGCTTGATGCTGCCAAATCATCGATTCTGCTGTTTACTTGGATCTAAACAACCTCTCCAATCTCAGTTTTATAGGAAAATATCTAGCGGCTTTGACCGGAATGTTTTTTGCTTTTTCATTTTTCTTTGGCTTCCATCTACTCTCATTGCACACAGGTCGTGCTTTTAGCGTCAAATCTTCCTTCCAACACAGCACACAATCACTACGACACGCATGAATCACCTTTGACTCTAGACCTAAACTCAACATGTTCTTTTCTGCTTCATACCAACTTATAAGCACATTATTATTTTCAGGCATTGATTCATTCAAGAATTTCAGAAGCTGTGAGAATGACTTGTCACTCCAACCGTTCAAACACTTCATCTGAAAAAGACGAACAAACCATGACAAAGTGGAATGCTTTGCATTTGGATAAATTAGAGTCCTTGCACCCTTCGTATACTTCTCAAATTTATATTCATTTTGATCTCTACTAGAATTATGATCATCTATTGAAGGTCCTGTTTCCACATAAGGATTGTTATTCCCTAAAGCATCATTTACTAAGTTTTCCATGTCATCTCCTGCAAAGGCATTTCATCAACAATTGTGTCACTCACATTCCTATAATCACTTTCCCTGTGATATTGCCAAGTAGTGTAGTTATTGACAAATCCATTACGGATGAGATGAATATCTACGTCATCCTTAGCAAGATGAGGATTATTCTCACACAGTTTACAGGGACATGCTATCTGCTTCTGACCTTTTCTCACATGTTCAAATGCGAAAATAATAAAGGAGTCTTTTCCTTTAGGTTGCATTCGTCTTTGAACATCCACGTGCATCCAACTCGTGTCGTTGACGTAATCAAACTCCATATTTATTATAATGATAGTTGAACCTGCAATCACCTACATGAACCAATTTTTTTCATAATCAAATTGAAATTATTTAGATGAATTATAGAGCTCGTTAAGATAATGAAAAATCCTACTATTGCGTCTTAGAAATACTTTGCTTCTTTATTATCAATTTAACATATTGCAAGGTTTTTAAAACATTAAAGATTGCTACTTACATTTTTAGTTGCAGCATTTAAAGACCGAAATCACTTCACAAGTACGGATTGATAAAGAAGATAACCTTTTTTAACAGGACCAAACATAGAAAATACTATCTGGTTGATGGAGGGTGGAATCTCCTTCAGATGTTGCTTCCCGTTGATCTGCAGATGGCTGCGATGTGTGGCTGAGATTGGATCTGGAGGCTGTCACTCCTGAATCGTGTGGATCTCAATGGGTTGAGATTGTGGTTGTCGAATTACCTGCAAGGAAGTCCTGGGGTGGTTGTACCACCGAGGGCCCTCCGACGATCAAGTTAGTCTAGAGATCCGAGCAGAATAACGGCTTAGTGGAGTAGAATCGGCTTACTTGATCCCTCTGGGAGAGGGGTTTATATGGCGGCGGCGGCATGCAGGGGCAGGCGCGAGAATCACGCCGGTCGTTACGCTCCCGACGTCACGCCCGCGTGATAAGCGGATCTTCCCATTAATGGCGAGACAGGCTCGTTAATGGGGATCGTAATGGCGTGGAACGTGAGATTGGCCGGCGGAGATCTCGCGCATGGCGAGATTCGCAGAGCGGAGGTTACGCCTGCTAGTGGTACCGTTGGTCGGTCGATGAGACCGAGGAAAATGGCCTCGAAGGGAGAGCTCGGGGGCGAGCACGAGAGCCGAGGCATCTAGGTTCTGTGATAGCTCGGAAGCGAGCTGGAAGGCCGAGAAAACCAATTTGTGCATCGTGGCTCTGATGAAAGCCAACTTATGCTTGCGGGTCGGGCACTGGGGTAGCCTGGTCGGCCCCTGTAGGCCCTTTCTTCTGAGCTCTGGGACACGTCATCTGCCACGTGTCACGATCTGGGAGATCGCCGATATCGAGCATCATCATTAGCCCCCACTCTCGTCCTGACCAGCTGACGGGTCGGATTGAGTGTGGACTGCCGGGCCACCAGGGGTGAGCTCCCTTCGAAGATATCGCTGGGACGTGTCCCCAGGCAATCTGTTGTCTTTTCTGCCAGCGAATCATGGGCGAGATCTCTGCATTTAAGGAAGGTGCGCCGGTTCGTGCATTCCGTCCCTGAAGCGACGGCCCACGTGTCGAGCGTCGGTTGGGCAACGCGACGTGTTGTAGACCTGCGGCGTCTGATGGGATGCAGCCCAATGCTGGAGTGACAGGTGGAGCAGTCGGGGTCGTCGGACGCGAGGAGTCGTTTTGGCAGGGGATGAAAGGCGCCGTTGGATGAGGGCGATGGCAGCAATAAATAGGGATGGGGTCCACTCCGGGGCCCCTATCTCTCCATATTTTCCTCACTTTAAGTCCTGATAGCTCGGCGCTCTTCTTCTTTCTTCTACTTTTGCCTTCCGAGGATCCCTCTTCTCCAGGTTAGATGTCTTCCTTTGTAGTGTCTGTAGATGTGGTGGGAGTAGGATCTAAGGACCCTCCAGTCGAGCCCGAGTCTTCCCGAGGAGCAGGGGTCAAATCATCTTCCCGGGATCGTGCGACTGGAGCAATTCCCAGGGAGGAGGCGGCAGACGCCGCTCCTGGCGCGCCATCCTTGATGAGGCACGAGGATGAGCTCACCAACGCTCGGGCTCACTTCCATATCCCTTCTGGCTATACGCTTCGCTTGGCCAAGGAAAGAGAGAGGGCGAACCAAGTACGGGGTAGGGAGATCGCCCTGTACCTGGAAGCCTTTTAGGGCGGAATGCGCCTGCCCTTCCCTTCGGAGGTCGTCAAAGCGTTGAACTTCTTCGAGTTAGCTCCGGGCCAGTTAGTGCCAAACTCATGGAGGATCCTCCTCGGGTTCCTGGTCCGCCTAAAGCTACAGACGGTCTCTTTCAGTCTCTCCATCCTTGATTCCTCTCTCCTCTTCAAAAATCATCCTGGGGGTCGAGCGGGAGATCCAAGGTGGGTCTACCTCTACTTTAGGAAGCGACAGGGGGTGCCGCCGGGTCAGGAGTTGTAGTCTTGCCTTCTATCCATGACTGGAAGAAGAAGTTCTTCTTTGTTGCGCCGCCCGAGGGCAAAGACTGGCCCGTGCCGACCCAATGGTCAAGGGATAATTGCTTACCAGGAAATCAGTCCAATGATCCCGCCGCGGTGAGAGTGGCGTCGTGGAAGCCCATTCCTCGACCTGACGTGCTGTTATCTAAGCGGGCCTTGAGTTGGGCTGGGCTCAACCCCGTCGAGTTCGTCGGTGAGTTAGGCTTGTGTTTTGCTTTATTTTTGTATGCGGCGCTGACTCCACTGCATCTTGTTTTGTGCAGAACCCATGGATATGAACGAACTCCGAGCCTCCATGCGGCAGCCGAATAAGGGCCCGAAGGCTGGAGGCGCCAGCTCTTCCCGCTCGAAACCTGTCCCAGTTCCTTCGGCCGTCATCCCGGTGCCTCCGGTGGCCAAACCTCCTCAGCATTCGGGGGCCCCGGAGTCCAGCAAAGCGCCAAGACGGTAGCGGGTGCGTGAACAGGAGGGCCCAACCTTGAAGGAGGAGACCGGGTCTCCATCAGCCCCCCTCAAGAGGGTCTATCGAAGGGCTCCTCGGACCCCGGCCTCCCCGATCATGGTAGAGGAGGAGGGCCTCTACTTTGCGGTGCCCTCGGGGCTCGCCGTTGCCGACAGCCTGCTGTTCGACATCAAGAAGTTGGCAGGGGGCAGGGTCCCCAGGGAGACCCTCAGAGGCAGATGGCGTCCATTGTCCAGGAGGCCGTGCAGGTAAGCGCTCAGCTATTCATGAAATTTGGTGCCTCCTTTGTCTTTCTGACCTCTCTTTGATTATCTCAGGTCCTCCAACATGTCGCCCTCAGCCATCCGCATGGAGGAAGAGGTGATAACCCCGGCGATGAAGGCCGCGGGCCAGCTTACCTCGCTGGAGGAGAGCTCCAAGCGGGATCTGGAGGCGGTGATGGTGATGGTCGCTGCTCTAGAGGGTGAGGTGGCGACCAGGAAGCAGGAGGCGGCCGCTGCGGCGCGGGCGGCGGCGGCTTCAAAGCAGGAGGCTGCCCGGCACCATGGGGCCACCCTAGCCGCCAAGGACAAGCTCTAGGATGCCAGGGTGCTCGTCGGCACCATGAAGAAGACGGTGGAGGCCCTCCAGAAGGAGTTAGAGGTGGCGACCGAGGAGGTGAATCGGGCCAATCTTGGAGCGGCTAAGGCGGTGGAGGACTATAAGAAGTCGAAAGACTACTACTCCGACCTAGCCGTGGCCACTACGAACATCTGGCACGAGGCCCTTGACGCCGTCAAGGCTCGGATGCCGGAGTTCGCTGATGAAGAGCTATGGGCCGAATACCCCCTCGCAGGTGCCGATGAGCAGGGGGGCGATCTCGGAGAAGAAGAGGTCCCTGATGAGGAAGTGGCCGAGGACTCTACCCGAGCCGTGGTAGATATTGAGGTTCCCGGGTTCACGCCTGGCCCCGAGGCCTGAAGCCTCCCGTCTTCCTGCTTTTTTATTTTGTCTCATCGGGAATTTTGTAAGGCTGGGGAGCCCACAATACCTTGCAAAAGTTTTAACTCTGTGAATAAAGGTATTCTTCTTGCAGTCATGTTTGCACGCGTATTTTCCTTCTTGTTGCGTAAACACTTGTATTTGCATAGGACTGTCTTTGCGTTGTGTCGTCTCTTTGTCTGGCGACTACACGTCGACTTGAATCCGCTCACTTACCAAGTGTTCCAAGACAGGCGGTAAGACGGTATCTCCATGGCCCCGAAATCGAAGTGCAGATTGCTCAGGCTTATATAGACCCGGTGTCTCTTGGAGATTGCTTCAGATCGGCGGCGTTTGATGACAATCGCCGGGGGAGGTTCATCCGTGCCTCCATTGAGGGGAGGCGGCGGCGTTTGATGAGCGGTAGGCTGCCCGCTGCAGATGTGTCGAGCCGAAGAGAGCTCGGTGCCTCACTCTGAGGGCTTCAGATGCCTCTTGGCTAGGTCTTTGATCCCTGGCGTCGTGGGTAAGGAGCTACCAGCCGGGGATGACCGAGCAGGGTAGCCGCTCGGCTGCCTCGTGGGGGGGCTTGGATCCCTGGCGTCGTGGGTAGGGAGCTACCAGCCGGGAATGACCGAGCAGGGTAGCCGCATGGCTTCCTCATGGGGAGGGCTTTGATCCCTGGCGTCGTGGGTAGAGAGCTACCTGACAGAGGTAACCGAGCAGGGTAGCCGCTCGGTGCCTCTTGGCGAGGGCTTAGATCCTTGGCGTCATGGGTAGGGAGCTACCGGGCGGGGATGACCAAGCAGGGTAGCCGCTCGGTGCCTCTTGGCGAGGGCTTTGATCCCTGGCGTCATGGGTAGAGAGCTACCAGACAGGGATAACCGAGCAGGGTAGCCGCTCGGTGCCTCTTGGCGAGGGCTTGGATCCTTGGCGTCATGGGTAGGGAGCTACCGGCCGGGGATGACCGAGCAGGGTAGCCGCTCGGTACCTCTTGGCGAGGGCTTGGATCCCTGGCGTCGTGGGTAGGGAGCTACCAGCCGGGAATGACCAAGCAAGGTAGCCGCTCGGCTGCCTCGTGGGGAGGGCTTGGATCCTTGGCGTCGTGGGTAGGGACCTACCAGCCGGGGATGATCGAGCAAGGTAGCTGCTTGGTGCCTCTTGGCGAGGGCTTTGATTCCTGGCATCGTGGGTAGGGACCTACCAACCGGGGATGACCGAGCAAGGGTCGAGCTCGGCCACCTCTAGGGAGGGCTTTGATCCTTCAGGACGGGGGACGAGTAGGGTTACTGCCCAGTGCCCCTTGGTGAGGAATTTGATCCCTGTCGGTTGTGGTAGAAAGCTACCATCCGGGGATAGCCGAGCAAGGGTCGGGCTCGGCCGCCTCTAGGGAGGACTTTGATCCTTAGAGCGGGAAGGGCTGTAAGAAGCCTACTAAGGATGAGGGCCAAGCAGGGTTACTGCCCGGTGCCTCTTGGCGAGGGCTTTTGTCCTTTAGGATGGGGCCGAGCAGGGTTACTACCCGGTGCCTCTTAGCGAAGGCTTTGATCCGTGGCGTCATGGGTAGGGAGCTACCAGCCGGGGATAGCCGAGCAGGGTAGCCGCTCGGCTGCCTCTAGGCGAGGGCTTTGATCCTTAGCGTTGAAGGGGCCGTAGGAGGCTTGCTAAGGATAACCGTTCAGTGAAGCTACGCGGTTGCCTCTTGGCGAGGGCTTTGATCCCTGGCGTTGTGTGTAGGGAAGCTACCGGCCAGGGATAGCCGGGCAGGGTAGCTGCGCGGCTGCCTCTAGACAAGGGCTTTGATCCTTGACGCTGGAGGGGCCGTAGGAGGCCTGCTAAGGATAACCGAGCAGTGAATCTGCGCGGTTGCCTCTTGGCGAGGGCTTTGATCCCTGGCATTGTATGTAGGGAAGTTACCGGCTAGGGATAGCCGGGCAGGGTAGCTGCGTGGCTGTCTCTCGATCCTTAGCGTTGAAGGGGCCGTAGGAGGCCTGCTAAGGATAACCGTGCAGTGAAGCTGCACGGTTGCCTCTTGGCGAGGGCTTCGATCCCTGGCGTTGTGTGTAGGGAAGCTACCGGCCAGAGATAGCCGGGCAAGGTAGCTGCGCGGCTGCCTTTAGACAAGGGCTTTGATCCTTAGCGCTGGAAGGGCCGTAGGAGGCCTGCTAAGGATAACCGGGCAATGTTCCATCGATCTTTTTTATTTTTTTTGAATAAATAAAACAGTTTTCTTCTTTTTCGCAATGTTCCATCGATCTTTTTTGTTACATAAGCAGCAGATTCTAGGAAGAGTTTACATTGCCTTTGAAAAAGAAGTACATGCTAGTAGATGACCTTATCTGCACAGTCCGAGCCCCTCGGATGCTTGTTGGTCTCCATGCTCGGCAGAGGGTACTGGGCTCCGCGGGCGCCGGACGTATCATCTGTTGATACGAGCATGATTTGGCCGATGGTCAGCTCGGCGGGAGAGGGACGCTTCTCCTGCTCGCGGTCGGCTTGCCACTTATCCCTCAGGTAGGCGGCGAGGTGCCCTGATCTGATGAGTTCCTCGATGTAGTCCCGGAGCTGCTTGAAACTCTCCGTGGAGTGGCCGAGCGACCTGTGGAAACAGCAGTAGGGGCCCCAGGTTCGCTTCAAGGGCTGACGCGGGATCGGAGGGAACTTGAAGAACCCCTCGCCCTTAGCCTCCTCCAGTAGCACTGCTTGGAAGACGTTGAGCGGAGTGTACTCCTGAAACTTTGGATGGTAGGGCTGCTGATGCGCTGGTCTCTCTTCCCTTGCCCTCTTCTTCTGGTCGGGTCGGTCTGCCCGGGGAAGATTCGAATTCACCTCGGACTCGAGCTAGACTTCGCGCTCGGTCCATGCCTTCACTTTGGCTATGGTCTTAGGTTGTGCCAATGCAAAGGAGCGTAGCCACTCCTTGTGCCTGAGACCCAACCTGAGCGCTATGATGACTGTTTCATCCCAGTGCTCGGGTTCCTCAAGAAAGGCGTTGTAGAAGCGGGTGGCGTAAGTTTTGAACGTCTCCTTGTCCCCGCTCTTGATTGTGAAGAGGTAGTCGACCGTGCGCTTCTGCCGACGGTTCCCGACGAAGTGGCCGGGGAACTGAGTGGCCAGCTCGTCGAAGGTTGAAATCGAGCGAGGCTCGAGTCCTCGGAACCAGTCCTGCCCGGAGCGGATGAGGATGGCCGGGAAAGCTCGGCACTGGGCGGCGTCGGAGAGGTCTTAGAAACTCATCCCCGCAATGAAAGCATCCAAATGGTCCTTCGGGTCGGTTTTCCCATCAAAGAGAGAGACCTTTGGGGGCTTGTTGCATGAGGAGACATGGACGGCGAGCAGTGTAAGTCAATACCACGCACCCCACATGTTCGTGAGGAGGCGGAATAAGCAAAAAACGATTTTAATTAGCTTCGTAACATCGACTAAACATCAAAATCGTTTCTAAACCCTAACTAACAATATAACTATGAGGTTGTATCTACTGTGTGTGCAGGATATACCTCAAGATCCCACTGTCCTTCACTTCCTCGCTGTCCTCTCTAAGTGGTGAGCTCCTTGACGTGAGAACGGAATCCACCTCCTCATCGTCTTCTCTGAATCGTAGAAAATCCACCCGAGAGTTCCGATGTCGAGCTTTGCTTCTAACTTAAAGCAACTAGGTAACTTGGTTTGCTAAACTAAGTGCCCTAGGTAGTGCAGAGAGTGATAAGGATCAAGTTGTCTCACTAAACCCTATGATTTCCAACACATGGAATGGTTAGGGTTTTTATTTGAGAGGAGAATGCTTGAAGAAGATGATGATGGAAGCTTAAGGTTTTCTTTCCTTTTGTGAAGTAATAATGTATCTGATACAATTTGTGAAGGCTTTATTTGAGTTGAAATAGTCAAGGGTTTTAACTCTTTCAAGCCTAGAAAGCTCTCAAAATATCCAACAAATATCTAAATCAATAAAGTCAACAAGTCAAAGTAGTCAACATAAAAAAAACCCTAAGCCCATTTCAACAAAATACCATAAGCTTCCATCTCATTTCTTCCATCTATTAATCTTGTCTAAATGACAAGAATACCCCTCATCCGTATGCGTACATACCCATATTCGTATTCCGAGAAATACGAATACAGTGAGACGAACTGATCCAATAATCAAATACCAGGATCCGGCTTAAACCAAAGCCTACTGGTAATGTTTGCCCAAACATCATAAGCGCATAAGTACACGTATGTATTCGAACCCTGTCGTAAAACCATACGACCTCTACACATTTCGCCTCAAGCCGGGAAACCCTCTGTGTGGGACTCTAAAGACTCGGCAGTACTCTGGCAGTGGGTTTAACCACAAGCGCGTCAGCGGTACTAGCTGTACGTAACGGCTATCCAGGTATCTATCGATGAGAAGGTCGACAAGGAAACTTATCTGTACCCCAACTGAGTCTATCTGTGGCAATCTCCGTACAGTCCGGTCTGTTCGTCTATGAGTATCGCATGTCGGGCCTAGGGGCGGTGAACGTCAGACCCCTAATAGCGGTACAAGTCGTGTCGGAGTGTAGCCCAGAACACCCTGAGAAACTACTGGAAACACTACCAGTAAATCTCGCTTGCCCTGACTAGGGACTTTGTATAATGGCTCTCCTAGACACGGCGCAATATCAACCCCCAATACCGGGAGAGACGAATCCTGTCTAACCGCCACTGCCTCTAAGTGCTTCGAGACTGCACCCAATTACTACCTGTTTGCACGACTCCTTTGAGCCGTGGTAGGGTAGCAATCAAAGTATAGTAGGAACACACTCGAGGCGAAGTAGCAGTGTCAAGTCGATGGACTAAGCTGTATTCCTGTCACCTGGGAACTGTTATCTGACGATAGGTATAGTACTAACCAACAGTTCCCGATGAGTCCTGTCCAGCGTACTCGTAACCTAACGAGCACCCACATACTATCTCCAGTACGACGTACTAATGGCTATGGGACATACCATCTCCCCTGCTGGGATGAGAAGCGTATACGCTAGTCTACTCCGGAGTATCGATGCCCCGTCTCAATAATCCTACGACTAGGGACCTGTATAAGAATGTACTTGTAGACTACCAAGCCCCCACTAGTGTGACTGCCATCACAACGCTGGTAATCAAGCATAGATCCTAAGGGCTCCACTAATATGTATAAGCGATATGCTAAAATAAACACATGCACATATTGAAGTAGAAACAAACCAAGTAGCATACTACCATTCTGAGCAAGACTGTCTATACAACTGTGAATATCCCAAGCTTCCATTAAGTAATATACAAACTAGTATGATACAGTAAGGGCCTCTAGGCATATACACTAACAATCTCCCACTTGCACTAGGGCCATGTACTTGCGTATCGAAGACCTATCATTTCGATCAGCCGCTCAAACTGAGTCTGGGGTATGGCCTTCGTGAGTGGATCTGCAGTGTTATTCTCCGAATCTACTCTCCTCACCTCGATCTCCCGACGATCTACGATCTCCCTGATCAGGTGGTACCGCCTCAAAATGTGTCTGGACTTCTGATGGGATCTAGGTTCCTTCGCTAAAGCTATAGCGCCGTCGTTGTCGCAATACAGCGGTATTGGATCAACAATGGTAGGAACCACCTGAAGCTCTGTAAGGAACTTCTTCATCCAGACAGCTTCTTTTGCGGCATCGTAAACAGCTATGTACTCCGCTTCCATCGTTGAGTCAGCAACGATTTCCTGTTTGGAGCTCTTTCAATAGACCGCCCCTCCATTGAGGGTAAAGACATAACCCGATATGGACTTGGAGTCATCCTTGTCACTCTGGAAGCTGGAGTCAACAAAGGCCTCGATCTGGAGGTCTTTTCCGCCATACACCAAGAACATCTTCTTAGTCCTTCTCAGGTACTTGAGAATGTTCTTTACTGCTATCCAGTGTTTCTTCCCTGGGTCCGACTGATACCGGCTTACAACGCTCAATGCGTATGCTACATCTGGACTGGTACATAACATCGCATATATTATAGAGCCTACCACATATGCGTAGGGTATAGATGACATCCGAGCCCTTTCCAAATCAGTCTTTGGAGAGGGTGATTCTGTGACAAGACGGTAAGTTACCGTGCTTTGAATCTTCCATACTGAATCGTTTCAGTATGGTGTCGATGTACCTGGACTGTGAAATTCCCAACATTCTCTTAGATCTATCACGATAGATCTGGATTCCCAGAATGTAGTTGGCATCGCTCAGGTCTTTCATGGAGAACCTCTGTGACAAGAATCTTTTGACTGGCTGTAGTATAGGAATGTCATTTCCTATTAAGAGAATGTCATCCACGTACAAAACTAGGAATACCACAGTTCTCCCTACAATCTTACTGTATATGCATGGTTCATCTGGATTTTTGATAAAGTCGAATTCTTTGACAGTATCATCAAAGCAGATGTTCCAACTCCACAATGCCTGCTTTAGTCCATAAATGGACTTAAGTAACTTGCACACTTTTCCGCTGCTCCCACTCTGAATGAAACCCTCCGTCTGATCCATATAGACGCACTCTTCCAAATTACCATTTAGAAAAGCCGTCTTTACGTCCATCTGCCAGATCTCATAATCGTGGAAGGCAGCAATGGCAAGAAGGATCCGAATGGATTTGAGCATAACCACTGGAGAAAAGGTTTCGTCATAGTCCAAACCAGGTCTTTGACGAAAACCCTTTGCAACAAGTCTAGCTTTATAGGTTTCAACCTGCCCATCTACACAAATCTTCTTTCTGAAGATCCATTTGCATCCTACGGGTTTTACCCCTTCTGGAGCAATGTCCAAAGTCCAAACTTTGTTGGTGTACATGGACTCCATTTCGGTCCGCATTGCATCCAGCCATTTTACTGAGTCGCCTCTCTGAATGGCTTGCTGGAAGCTAGTAGGCTCATCATTTTCAATGATGCAATCCTCTCGATCCCCGTCTATGAGAAAACCGTAGTATCTCTCGGGTGGATGAGACTGCCTACTAGTCCTGCGGAGTGGCGCTGGGATGTCCGGTTCTTCTGAAACCTCTGGTTCTACCAAGCTTTCAGTAATAGCTTGTGGTTCTGGAATTTCATCCAGTTCTATTGCGCTCCCACTTATATGATTTTCCAAAAACTCAGTTTCCATGAAGTGGGATGCTGAGAAACAAAAACCTTTTGTTTCTCTGCGGAATAGAAAAGATACCCCCTGGAGTTCTTAGGGTATCCCACAAACTTACACAGTACTGAGCGTGCCTCGAGCTTGTCCGTATACTGCTTCTTTACAAAAGCTGGACATCCCCATGTCTTAAGATACTTAAGACAAGGTTTCTTCCCACTCCACATCTGATATGGTGTGGTAGGCACAGTCTTGGTTGGAACCTTGTTCAAAAGATATGCAACTATTTCTAATGCATAACCCTAAAAGGATCACGGTAACTCAGCCTTACTCATCATGGAACGAACCATATCCAATAGAGTTCGATTCCGCCTTTCCGATACACCATTGTGTTGTGGTGTGTATGGAGGAGTAAGCTGAGAGAGAATTCCATTCTCTTTTAAGTAGCCCAGGAACTCGGCACTCAAGTATTCACCACCTCGATCAGATCTTAGTGTCTTGATACTTTTGCCTGTTTGTTTTTCTACTTCATTCTTGTATTCCTGGAATTTCTCAAAGGTCTCGGATTTATACTTCATCAGGAAAACATATCCATACCTAGAGAAATCATCCGTAAAAGTAATGAAGTATGAATAACCACTTCACGCAAGTGTAGGCATTGGACCACACACGTCACTGTGTATGAGTCCCAGGAGCTCTCTCGCTCTTACTCCGTGTCCAGTGAACGGAGTCTTTATCATCTTTCCCATGAGACAAGATTCACAAGTAGCATAAGACTGATATTCGAACGGATTCAAATATCCATCTTTATGCAATTTCGTCAACCGTGTCTCATTGATGTGACCCAGTCTGCAATGCCATAAAAAAGCCTGATTTGTTTCCGGAGACTTTCTTTTAAGTGTGTTCTGGACACTGAAAACCTGAGCTTGATTTAATACGTATATTCCGTTTTCTAATGTACCTGACCCAATCAGAACTTGATTTAGGTGGATGTGGACCACATTGCTTACAAAAGTAAAATCATATCCTTCCTTAGAAAGTAAGGATATAGATATGATATTACAAGCTAGACTAGGTACATACAAACAGTTACGTAGAATCAATATCTGCCCACTTGTCAATCCAAGGTGATATTCCCTTACGGATTCAGCGTCCACGCTCATTCCGTTTGCAACCCTGAGAGTCATATCACCTATCCCGATAACTCTACGGTTTCTCAAAGTCTGTAATGAATTACAGATATGAGATCCTGATCCGATATCTAGTACCCAGGAAGTAGAGTTAATTGACATACAGTTTTCTATTACAAACACACCTGAAGCCGAAGGCACAACATGCTTCGAATCCTGGCTACTGGCTTTCAAAGCCCTGCAATCCTTCTACCAATGACCTTTCCCATAACAATAGGAACGTCCCTCCTTCACTATATCTAGTCCCGAAACTTTTGCCCTTCCCTTTCCTCTACCTTCCTAGTTTCCTTCAGGGTGTCAGTAGCAGGTAGAGACTGTAGAATCAAGTCAGTATCTGACTCGTTATTCAACATGGTCCTCAGGTCCGTGGGCTCATCAATATAGCTAGTCACTGTAAGGACGTTGTCCCCTACAGATGACCCGACAGCCAATCTCGCTTTAAGCAATTCGTTCGAGGTCTCATATCTTGCGATACGAGATTGCTCTCCATCTAAATCTTTGTTATGGAGGAAGACAGAATCTAAGTCTATCTTCTCGTGCTTCCTCTGGTATGCACCATCAACTGAGGCCAACACGAGGCACTTGGCATTCACATAGTCTTTTCTCGATATCTTACGGATATCAATATCCGTGACGGTAGAAACTGGTCCTGAGACGGCGGTGGTTTGAGTAGTGAAGAGGTGTCCCAGTTTTTCATGGGTAATGGACATATGGACAGACCTTTGCCAATCAATATAGTCAGATTCAGTCATTTTATTATCTAGATGTAACCTATGTCTGGTCACTAGGTCGCTGCAATTAAGAGAGAGAGAAGAAAACACTTAGCATGATTCTCCTTACAAGTTTAGATTGGTTTTTATTTTATCTAAACAGGATGGCTCCCACTGTTTCTCGAATCCTTCCTCAAACCATAAAAGAAGAATTAGTCAGGATTGATCTTACCGTACAATTCTTTCTTAACCGTTCAGCCATGCAAGTGTCGGTACTTCGTGGGAGGTTTTACGACGCTTTCGCGAAGTTCCTTAATTAAATAACCTCTTTTCCCTGAAGGCGTAGCCCCGCTAACACTGTTCTAGACACCTACTTGGTTTATAGCATTGATCGTTAAGTGAAAAAAATCTCCCGAGGAGTAGCGGATACTCACAGTAGGAACGGGATCCAAATATTATTGTGTGATAATGCTGAAGGAATCCTACCAACATTATTAAACTCCAAATGGTATGCAACACTAGCAAGTTTCAATTTCCTTAGAAACTCCCGATGCGGATTTTTGCCCCATACTCTTATGGCCTTGACGAAGGTCAACAAATCATAAGTCACATGTCAAGTTCTACCCATCATTGTCCAGGTTAATTTGAACCAACCCGTATATACCCTTGACGAAGGTCAACAAGGTAATACGACTGTCCCAAACCAACGCATCTATCTATGCTACATATGAATGCCCAACAGCTACCAATCACTATGCCCTGATGAAGGTCAACAAGCATAGCTTGAATACTACTGAATATTCATATGAAATGACGGAGGGTTACGAATGGTTTTGGCGAAATCGTGAACGTAGTGAACTTGATATAATCGAAGGAACCTGATAGCTTTTAAAAGGAGTGGCTTAAGCTCCACATTTTAAAAGTTTTGCTGTTTTGGAAAAACCGAGTGGTTTTGAAATTGTTCGAACGATTCAGCTTTGGTTTGTTTGCTTTGCATTAATATAATGCAGTCCCATCATTAACCTATCATCGCAGAAAACAACGAAAAATATAACGTACGCTTATGCCATCCGCATTCGCCACTGAGCCCCGTCATCACCCCTTAGCTTACTTAACTAACGACAGAGCGGGGGCTGGACTAGCGCAGATGCAAAACATAAGCAACGCCTACTAGATATCATATATAGATATATATATTCATCAGACGCAATGATAGTCATTCCAGATCACAGATGAACACATTGGATATGCTAGAAATCTGCATTTCGTTCGAGCCTGCAACGAAAGACGGATTACACGGTCGTGATGAATAGCCAACCCCATCCTAGACCCCTACGGGTACGACAAACTACCCGCCAAGTACCCGAAGTGAAGCAGTCTCTCTCAACAACGTGAGTAGACCACTAAGCACTTCAATGTACCCGGTAGTTTGTGCACCCCACCTTGGGTCTATCCTAGGAGCAATAAACAGTAAATGAAATAATACAATGGTGGCTACAACCTCAACCCGGATGTGCCCCACGAAAAAATATTACAACCATTTACAAATTACATTTGAATGAAAGAATAAAACACCTCACATCCTCGGTTATCTATTCACGACAATTCGACAAGTCCATATACACAAACAAACATTACAGAAATGTGCAACCCCCAACTAACCGACATATAACAATTAGCGGAAGTTTACGAACACATTTATCAAACACAGAAACATTAAACAATATCAAACTGCGACTTCGAAGCATCTTCAATTGCCACAGAGAATAATAAACAGCATATGCAAAAGTGGCAAAAATAAACAACTCCTGAAACCCTAGATCCCAGCAACAAACCCATACCCAAAACTTCGAGGCAAAAGAACCAAGGGGGCCGAGGAGGCCGGAAAATATGGGTATGTGGCCGGCCAAACATGCATGGTTTTGCCTCGTTTTTGGTGTATGAACTTTTAACAGTGAAATGAACACCCTGCAGTTGTTTAAATAATTTTTCAGAGGCTCAGAAAAATCAACAGAAACTAGAATCTAGGTTTCGATGTTTGCGGGATATTTCGGTTTCGTAGTTTTAGTTATCATTTAATCTGTTAGCTATGGTTTAGTCGGCTCTGATACCACTGTAAGTTGATGCCACGCACCCCACGTGTTCGTGAGGAGGCGGAATAAGCAAAAAACGATTTTAATTGGCTTCGTAACATAGACTAAACATTAGAATCGTTTCTAAACCCTAACTAACAATATAACTATGAGGTTGTATCTACTGTGTGTGCAGGATATACCTTAAGATCCCGCTGTCCTTCACTTCCTCGCTATCCTCTCCAAGTGGTGAGCTCCTTGACGTGAGAACGGAATCCACCTCCTCGTCGTTTTCTCCGAATCGTAGACGATCCACCCGAGAGTTCCGATTTCGAGCTTTGCTTCTAACTTGATGCAACTAGGCAACTTGGTTTGCTAAACTAAGTGCCCTAGGTACTGTAGAGAGTGATAAGGATCAAGTTGTCTCACTAAACCCTATGATTTCCAACACATGGAATGGTTAGGGTTTTTATTTGAGAGGAGAAAGCTTGAAGAAGATGATGATGGAAGCTTAAGGTTTTCTTTCCTTTTGTGAAGCAATAATGTATCTGATACAATTTGTGAAGGCTTTATTTGAGTTGAAATAGTCAAGGGTTTTAACTATTTCAAGCCTAGAAAGCTCTCAAAATATCCAACAAATATCAACATACAAATATCTAAGTCAATAAAGTCAACAAGTCAAAGTAGTCAACATAAAAAAACCCTAAGCCCATTTCAACAAAATACCATAAGCTTCCATCTCATTTCTTCCATCTGTTAATCTTGTCTAAATGACAAGAATACCCCTCTCATCCGTATGCGTACATAACCATATTCGTATTCCGAGAAATACAAATACAGTGAGACGAACTGATCCAATAATCAAATACCAGGATCCGGCTTAAATCAAAGCCCACTGGTAATGTCTGCCCGAACATCATAAGCGCACAAGTACACGTATGTGTTCGAACCCTGTCGTAAAACCATATGACCTCTACATATTTCGCCTGAAGCCGGGAAACCCTCTGTGTGGGACTCTAAAGACTCGACAGTATTCTGGCAGTGGGTTTAACCACAAGCGCGTCAGCGGCACAAGCTGTACGTAACGGCTACCCAGGTATCTGTCAATGAGAAGGTCGGCGAGGAAACTCATCCGTACCCCAACTGAGTCTGTCTGTGGCAATCTCCGTACAGTCCGGTCTGTTCGTCTATAAGTATCGCATGTCGGGCCTAGGGGATGGTGAACGTCAGACCCCTAATAGTGGTACAAGTCGTGTCGGAGTGTAGCCCAGAACACTCTGAGAAACTACTGGAAACACTACCAGTAAATCTCGCTTGTCCTGGCCAGGGACTTTGTGTAATAGCTCTCCTAGACACAGCGCGATATAAACCCCAATACCGGGAGAGACGAATCCTGTCTAACCGCCACCGCCTCCAAATGCTTCGGGACTGCACCCAATTACTACCTGTTTGCACGACTCCTTTGAGTCGTGGTAGGGTACCAATAAAAGTACAGTAGGAACACACTCGAGGCGAAGTAGCAGTGTCAAGTCGACGGACTAAGATGTACTCCTGTCACCTGGGAACCGTTCTCTGATGATAGGTATAGTACTAACCAACAGTTCCCGACGAGTCCGGTCCAGTGTACTCGTAACCTAACGAGCACCCGCAAACTATCTCCAGTACGACGTACTAATGGCTGTGGGACATACCATCTCCCCTACTGGGATAAGAAGCGTATACGCTAGTCTACTCCGGAGTATCGATACCCCATCTCGATAATCCTACGACTAGAGACCTGTATAAGGATGTTCTTGTAGACTACCCAGCCCCCACTAGTGTGACTGTCATCACAACACTGGTAATCAAGCAAAGATCCTAAGGGCTCCACTAATATGTATAAGCGATATGCTAAAATAAACGCATGCACATATTAAAGTAGAAATAAACCAAGTAGCATACTAGCATTCTGAGCAAGACTGTCTATACAACTGTGAATATCCCAAGCTTCCATTAAGTAATATACAAACTAGTATGATACAATAATGGCCTCTAGGGCATATACACTAACAAGCAGCTCCTCGGTGAATGGCTTGGTGAGCGAGTCGGCGGCGTACTTAGCCCCGTCGTCCGAGGGGTGACCTTCCCAACGTATGCCCTCGATCTTCTTCTCGAGAGCATCGAGTCGGTCATGGTACTCCGAGGATTCAGCACCCCCCAATCCCTGGCATTTCCTGTGGGAGACCCGCGTTTGGGCACGGCCCCGGTTCCTCCCTCAGATTCCTGGGCGAGGTGGCCCTCGAGCCACCGTGGTGAGCCCTGTCCTCACGACCCCGTCGAGGGAGGGGGTGTTGGTCATGCCTGGGAACAGGCAAGCTGACCGACATCTCCTCGGGAGGGTAAGGGTCACAAGGAGGCTCGAGACGAAGCGCCCTGGCGGCGGATCTTGGCGTGGAGTTGTGGGGCGCCCAGCGGGCTGCAGAGAGTACCGGTCCGGGAGATCTGTGGCCATGGGAGGTAGCTTGTCGGTGGTTGGCCGTGCCGACGCGGGCGGAGTCTTCTTGAGGCGGAGGAGTGACGATTTGGTGATCTCGTTCCGCCGTTTGGATGCGGATTAGCACCTCCACAACAGTCATGAGCCGGTCTATGCGGCCGGCGAGGGCGTTGATGGCATTTGGCGGAGGGGGCTTGTCTGTGCCCCTGTTGAGAGGGAGGCGGCGGTTGGTGCTTGGATCGTCTTGAGGATCGCTCGCCATTGGACTGAGATTGGGAGGTGAACTTTTGTTTTTGTGGAATCTACGTTCCCACAGATGGCGCCAGCTGATGGAGGGTGGAATCTCCTTCAGATGTTGCTTCCCGTTGATCTGCGGATGGCTACGATGTGTGGCTGAGATTGGATCTGGAGACTGTCGCTCCTGAAGCGTATGGATCTCAATGGGTTAAGGTTGTGGTTGCCGAGTTACCTGCAAGGAAGTCCCGGGGTGATTGTACCACCGAGGACCCTCCGATGATCAAGGTAGTCTAGAGATCCGAGCAGAGTAACGGCTTAGTGGAGTAGAATCGGCTTACTTGATCCCTCTGGGAGAGGGGTTTATATAGTGGCGGCGGCATACAGGGGCAGGCGCAAGAATCACGCCGGCCGTTACGCTCTCGAGGTCACGCCCGCATGATAAGCAGATCCTCCCATTAATGGCGAGACAGGCTCGTTAATGGGGATCGTAATGGCATGGAACGTGGGATGTGGCCGGCGGAGATCTCGCGCATAGAGAGATTCACGGAGCGGCAGTTACGCCTGCGAGTAGTACCGTTGGTCGGTTGATGAGACCGAGGAAAATGGTCTCGGCGGGAGAGATCGGGGGTGAGCGAGAGAGCCGAGGCATCTTGGTCCTGTGATAGCTCAGAGGCGAGCTGGGAGGCCGAGGAAGCCAATTTGTGCATGGGGGCTCTGAGGAGAGCCAGCTTGTGCTTGCGGGTCGGGCACAGGGGTGGCCTGGTCGGCCCCTATAGGCCCTTTCTTTTGAGCTCTGAGACACGTCATCTGCCACGTGTCACGATCTGGGAGATCGCCGATATCGAGCATCATCACTAGTTTTTCCAAAGCTTTATAATATATGAACTACTACAAATAGGGGTTGCCCCTACGGATTTATCCGTAGGAACAAACCACTGCCCCTACGGATATATCCATAGGGGGAAGAAATTTCCCTATAGGTGCAAACGCCGTAGCTGCAAGTTTTAGCCTTAAACATACCCCTACGGTTAAATACTTGCCCCTACGGCGTAATGTGTAGGTCCATATGTCCCTACGGATTAGACTGTAGGGACAAAAAAGTTATTTAATTTATCGACTTATAAAATAAAATAGTTGTCCCTACGGAGTTATCCGTAGGGCCAAATGGCTGCCCCTACGGATACATGCGTAGGTCCAGATGTGTAGGGGCAAAATATCATATAGCCTGATATTTTGTCCCTACGGATACCTGTGTAGGGGCATGTTTAAGCCCCTACGGTCAAATCCGTAGGGACAAGTATAACCCTCTCTTACTGAGATCATAGGGGCAAATATCAGGTATCCTGATATTTTGCCTCTACGGATAAATCTGTAGGGGCAAAGTAGGACCCTACGGATTAATCCGTAGGGGTAATGTTAGGCCCTACGGATTAATCCGTAGGGACATATTATCAGGGTTTTTTTTTAAAAAAAGGGCTGCCTGTTTTTTTCTCTCCCTGTGTACAATAATATATACATCATATATAAAATTAATCAACACGCAGAATATATACCGCAGTATTCATAATCGCATCTCACGCATAATATACAAAAGAAATCAACAGGCAGAATACGATATCAATCTAAATCAATATAAACACGCAAACACCACCAATATCAATATCGTCCAAAATATATACAATATGTATCATATAAGTAAATATATATTTAAAATATAAGAATCAAAAAGCTACCCTAACTCGGTCCAGCTCCACCTCTGATAAACACCGTAATCTGGCACGCCTGCTCCTCGGATATACCCTGAGTCAATATCTCGAGCAATGCGGAGTGTGCGGGAGTCTGAGCGGGCTGTAGAGCTGTAGGAGTGGTTTGCGCAATCGCCGCCGAGGTAGTGGCTTGCGGAGCCGCAGCTGCGGGAGTCTGAGCGGGCAGTGGAGCTATAGGAATTGTCTGCGCAACCGCAGCCGAGGTAGTGGCTTGCGGAGCCGAAGGAGATGCATGTGGAGGCTCGGCCGATGTACCTTATCGCGTCTGTTCAATTTTGTATGTAATAAACGAGTAAGAACTGTATATTAGTCGAATTCATATTATTATCAAGTTATTGCGAAACCCCAATCTATGTATACTTAGGGACTTAGGCCTCGTTTGGATATCTAGTTTGGAAAACCGTAGTTTATTTTAATTAGATATGTATGTATGATTAATCAAAGCTAAGTCTACAACCAAATAAGCTTAGGCTATGTACTAATATTGGATATGTTGCTCTCTATAATATGACATAATATTTTACTATTAAGTAGTATACATACCAACATCTCCTTCAACTCCTGAACGGTGTCTTTCAAGGTGTCCAGTTCTTACTGGAAACATCGCTCACGGGAGATAGAGGAAGTAATGCCGGAGTGGAGTCCAACCTAGGTAGAAAATAGGAAGGTTTATGAAACCTCAACTCTCGAATGAGAAGATTTTCAAGTGCTCCATATGGGCCCTGCTAGGACCCAGTCCCCGGCCTCTCTCCCAACCACCGTGGTGCCCTCCGTGTGCGGCGTCTAGGACTGGGGTCAGCAGTATCGAATCGTTCTGTTTAGTAAAATCGATCCCCGATGCCTCCGCCTGCTCAACCACCCACTCCTACACCCACATTAACCAGTAAAATATAAGTATATCATTTAAATTTGAACCTTCAAAACAAAAATTTCAAATAGGGGTTGAATAAATATTAACACTTACGCAATACTCCTGGGTAGCGGTGTCGGGGTATCGAAGCTCGCCCGTGGCGGGATCTGTCGAGGTGTCGTGGACGGCAAGATACGCGGACAGCACGCTCGGTGTACCACCCTGCGCCAGGGTCTGAGCTCTCTGCAATATTAGATAATAACTCTTATATTAGATATATTAGAAAATAACTCTTAATATTACATTATATCATTTGTAATTTACCGATAACTCCATGGCACGAGTAATATTCCTCGAGCCACCTGTATAAGTGGGGCGACTCCTCTTTGCCGACTTCCTATTCTCTTTATTTTGATCGGCATGTTTCTGCACAACACATTCAGATTTAGTTTTCTAATTAAGCAACACAAAAAAATAAATTATATAATAAACAATGAATTACATTTAAAGTACATACATGTTTGCGATGAGAGTCGAAATATTGGCACAATAGAGGCCATATATCTACGTCGACTCTCGCAAAGACCGGAGTATGTAGGAGGGCTGCTCTCTCTGCCTCGGGGGTCGCCATCCACAGGGAATAGCAGTCGATCTTCAGCTCATTCCTGTTGTATCGGACCTTCGTCTGCATGTTCTTCATCAGGCCATTGTACGGAGCATGAAGATCAAGCACCCTCCCAGGGTGATCAGGGTCGGGTACAGGCTGAAAATCGTAATCCAACTGAAAATACAAAAAAAACATTGTTATTAGATTGCAAGTGTTAATAATAAATATATTGGATAAATCAAATGAAAATATATATTAATACCCGAGCCTGATCCCAGAAGAGGGCGAATGAGCGCCGGTGCTGGTCGCACCACTCAACGTGAAGTGGATACTTCTCCACGAGGCGGCTCATCCCCCATATACCGGCCGAACCTCTCGGCATAATCGCTGGTATAGCGATAATCAGAGGTAAAAAAGAGGGGGAATGCTGCCTCCCCCTAGCTCTTTCGGGCCTCAGCCTGTGGGACTGATTCGGGCCTCGAATCCCCCTCTCGAGATGGGGAGGCCCTGCGTCTACAAGAAATATCAAGACAATCAATATTAAGACAAAGTGGTATTAAGAAATCAAGGTTTAACGAAAATTGAAGTGTGATATATACCTCCGGCGACTAAAGCATGAGCCTGGGCCCGGGCAGCAGCACAAGCGGGACGATAGTTCCTCCGGTGAGGAACAGCCGGTGACCCGGACGTGGACGCATCTCCAACTAGAAAATAAACATCGATAAAATTATATGAAGTTCATGTTTATTCTTAAAGGATATGTAAAATGAATAAATATTTTATATTTATTCATACAAACCTGCAGACTGAGCGGAGAGTATGGAAGTGACGGGAGTGGCCCCTGCACTAGACGAGGACACACCACCTATAATTAGACAATCAAGTATCGGTTATATAAGTAATTGCAAAAAGAATACGTATATCAATAATATAACATTCTAAATCGACATGCATACACTATAAGATATATAAACATACCCGCGGTTATATGATATATAAACATACCTGGAGGTGCGGGAGTGGCCTCTGTCCCTGATGTAAGTATGTAAGAGCAAAACGAATGTATGTATATTTATGATATAGCATTCTAAATCAATATACATGCACTATATGATATATAAACATACCTGGAGGTGCGGGGGTGTCCTCTGTCCCTGATGTGGACGCATCACCAACTGCTAGACAATCAAACATTGACAATATAAGTAATTTTGACATGAACATAAATGTATATCTATAATATTACATTCAAAATGAATATGCGTGCAATATACCTGGAGGTGTGGCAAAGTCCACACGGAAAGAGGCATCTGAAGGAGTCTCCGATCAGGGTGCAAGACCGGCCCTTTGAAGCTCCTTACGCAGCTCTCCGGGCGGCAGAACCGCTCTGCCTCTGCCTCTGCCTCTGCCGGTGCGGCGGCTGGAGCTCCTGCCGCCCCTCGTTACTCTCGCCATCGTCATCAAATCTAGATAAAACGGTTCGTGGACGCATTAGACAATCATTACAAGCATTGACTATATATGTATAGATCGTAAAATGTGAAGTAATAATATAACATTACTAATAACCTTTTTCGTTTCGTGGGTGTATTAGACATATCTACTTGGATTTCATCATCGATATCATTTCTAACCCACGTAACTTCATGATCAGCCGAAGACAACCCGTCTTTCGAAACAGACGGTCGGAGCACTCTAAGTCTTCTCTCTTCTTCATCCTCATCGCTGTCCTCGAATTCTGGGACATCGTAGACATCCCTGGGTTTCCAACGGCATACGACACTTCATCCCGGATGTTTCAAACATTGTGAGTAGTATACTCGGAACGCTTGGTTCGGAAAGATAAACGGATCTTCTTGACCGTAAAATCGAAATGTGTTCACACTGGTCAATCCATATGCATCTTTCCAAGTCCCAAGATTGCTTCTCCACTTATCAGTATCGGTTCGCATATCGTACCAAATACACTGAAATATATAAAAGGATTCTGATCGTCCGGGATAGTGGATGCCGAGTATACAATTTAAGTATCTATAATAAATCACACCATCCGATCCTACCGTCGCAATCCCACTATTCTGAGTGGTTCTAGATGTTTATATTCCTTTAATTTCGAATTTATATCCAAGGACACTGAATCCTTTATAATATGCAACCTCCATACTAGGAAATTGAGCTAAATATCTTGAATCACTCTCTAATGATGCAGACAAGTTCGGATCGTGGATCTAACAAAACAAATTTTACGACAAATACATAACGTTATAAGTTTAGATTAAAACTGATAGCAATAATATATTATTCGAATAAGTTACATGATCTGCAACTCAATCGCAAAAATTATCCTGATGATATTTTTCCAATCGTTCATCATTCCAATCAGGATGCCCCTCACGTACCTCGTTAAAATGAATTCCGTTCTCAACAATAAATTATGACATTAATATTATATCATTTCATACACACACAAACAAATATAACAATTAATTCAAAAAACTTACTCTCTAATTTTTTCAAGACATGCGTAATTAAGCAAGATAAACCGGTATATCTTGTTGATAAATATAGTGTCTACTCTCTTATAGTCGGCTTTACCATATGGCCCGTCTTGAATTCTTCGAGACCGGTTAAGTCTCGTCTCAATGTTCTCATCCAGATAGCTGGAACAAAATGTGGTTGCTTCATCTAGAAGATAACCTTGCATGATAGAACCCTCTGGTCGATTTCTATTGCGTATATACTTTTTAAAAGTGTAGAGGTACCTAAAGAAAATATGTTGAATAAATAAATACGGGCATACAAGACAACAATAATTTTAAAAATTGCGCGAAACAAAAAATTCTATGTACCTCTCGACGGGATACATCCATCGATATTGTACCGGTCCAGCTAACTTAGCCTTAGTTGTAAGATGAACCGTCAGGTGTATTATGATATCGAAGAATGACGGTGGGAAAATACACTCAAACTTACAAAATATCAACGCAATAGAATTTTCTAGTTTATCAAACGTCACAACATCCAGTGTTTTAGCACACAACTCTCTGAAAAAATAACATAGGTCGTTAATTATTAGACCAACCGATTCGGGGAAAGAAGTCCTGAGAGCTAATGGGAGAAGGTGTACCACGATAACATAGTGATCATGACTTTTCAGCCCATCGATCTTGCCTTTCACAATTTTTATGTTCTTGCTGAATGATCTTGAGAAACCTTTGGGAACTTTCAAATCATGCAATACCTGCAAGAATCTTTTCTTCTCCGGTTGTGACATATGATAAGCGGCATTGGGAAGTACAAACTTGCCTGATTTACCCGCTACCGGTTTAGGATGCAATTCACTTCTTATTTCCCAGTCCTGTAGATCCATCCGAGTATTGAGGTTGTCTTTCGATTTCCCGTCTTTACAAAGAAGCAAGTTGAGTATGTGCTCGGATACTCTCTTCTCTATATACATGACGTCCAGAAAATGACGCACTAAATTTGTTGACTAGTACGGAAGCTCGAAGAAAATGCTTAACTTATTCCAGAATGGTGGTTTGACCTGTTTTGTCGGATCCATCCCGAAGGTCACATTATTGTAACCATCCCACTGAGCAGTCATGTCCTCTCCGTACAATGGGGCTGGAGGTCCAAGAAGCTCCTGATGACCATCAAAGTGAACAGTGTCTAATCTGTAGGGGTGGTCTAGAGGCAAGAAACGTCGATGGCCGCAATAATAAATCTTCCTGCTAAAATTCAAGAATTTCGATATTGTATGTTGATGGCAATGAAGACATGCTTTGTGACCATGTACAGACCAACCTGATAGCATTCCATACGCAGGAAAGTCATTAATTGTCCACATTAAAGCCACACGCAGTATGAAAGTTGTATTTGTGTTTGCATCGTAAGTCACTACACCATCAATGAACAAAGATTTTAACTCCTCGATCAGAGGTCGGAGATAGACGTCGATATTGTTTCCCGGTGAGTTTGGTTCGTCGATAAGAAGAGGCATCATAAAGTATGATTGGTCCATAACCAACCAAGGCGACAGATTATAAATTATCATTATAACGGGCCATGTGTTGTGGTTTCTAGCCATATAGTTGAATGGGCAGAAGCCATCACTAGCCAGTCCGAGCCTAACATTGCAAGGATTGCTACTGAATATTGCGTGCCTCCTATCGAAATCCTTCCATACCGGTGAATCTCTTGGATGGCACATTTTTCCATCTTCACTTGGAGGAGCACGGTGATGCCAAATCATTGCCTCAGCTGTTTTCTTGCACCTGAATAGCCTCTGCAACTCTGTGTTATGGGAAAGTATCGTGCTATCTTAATAGGTATATCGGGCTTCTTATCAGAATCTTTTGGCATATACCTGGCCTCTCCACATGTTGAACACTCTTTCAAATCTGAATTCTCTTTCCGGTACAACACGCAATTTTTAGGACATACTTGAATCTTCTCACACTTCAGACCCAAATCAGACATCATCTTCTGGGCTTTGTACCAGCTGTCGGGCACGTTATTCCCCGGGGGTATAGAATCTTTCAAGAACGAAAGAAATATTGTGAATGACTTATTGCTCCATCCATTTAGGCACTTAATCTGGAAAAGTTGGACGAACCATGAGAGGGTGGAATACTTTGCATTCTCATAAATTGGTTTTCTAGTATCATTCATGAAATTTTCATATTTATCCGCACGCGGTCCTTGACCGGAATGAATGTCATCTTCGGTACGAATAGAATCACCTAGGGCAGCCTCTACTATATCCTCAATTTCTTCTGATGAAAAGAAATTACCGTCTTCTTCTTCTGCCGCATTACCGTCTTCTCATTCTTCTCCTACCGCATTATCGTCTTCTCCTTCTTCTTCTGCCGCATTACTACGTTCTTCTCCTTCCCCGTGATATAACCAAGTTGTATAAAGTCTAGTAAAACCATTTTTTACAATATGAAGCTCTGCCAATTCTACCTTCCGCCAGTACTTATTCCCACATCTATCGCACGTGTAGAGAATCTTCTCTATCACGATCTTATTATGTGCACGTGTAAATTCAATAAAAACAGCAACTCCTGCGACAAACTTAAGTTGCATACGTTGTTGCCAATCCACATACATCCAGTCCTTAACTCTGACGTACTCATGGGCCATGTTAGACTGTATAACATATAAATTGTAGGTTATGATGATTATATTGAAAAATCTAAGAACAGGATGGTTACTGACAAAGGAGAAAATCCGTGTATATACTTTGTGTGTGCGTTTGTCATTGAAAAGAATAAATTATTGATAATCAAAGTTAGATTTGAGGATACTCATGTATGAGAATATGAAAGTTTCATATTATCATCGAGTATCATATATTGGTTTTAACTTGAACATCTCGAATCACTCTCTAATGATGCGTTTGTTGTGTATTCTTGTTGTATGTGTGTGTTTCGACTGTCGGGGGTAAGGCTTCTATCCCATTAAGAATGTATAGAGAGAACACCCATTCTTTTGTGTTTTCAACCGTTTCGAGTAAATTTCGGCAGCACCTCCCCGCTGTTCTCCGAGTACACTGTAATAGAATAGATAATCATTTCAAAGGTGTGAAACAACGTTGAAATGAACATCTAATCTATCTTTGTATACGGAGAACCAGCGGAAAAGTACCGACGAAATATCTCGAAACGGATGAAAACACAAGTGAATGCAGGTGTTTGCTTTATACATTCCTAACTTGTCCACACGGGACAAATCTATCGGTTATCATACGATTGAACCTTCTCGTTACATAAACTACACGACGGTTGTTAGTACCGAGCTATACCGTCTGATATTTAACAATCTTCGTATAATTCTATATCACGACGAACATCGAACGTATGTTAACCGATAGACGGGGACTAAGTGGCGCTTTGAGTTTCATATATGAGTATCGATGAGAATATGAAAGTTTCATATTATCATCGAGTATCATATATTGGTTTTAACTTGAAAAACGTACCATTGAAACAAATTATTGTTCTCCACCTTACACTCTCTTAACAATGGTACATGCATTAAACAACATGTAAGAACTATCTATAACAACTCTAAACTTTCACCTGTTGGGTTCAACACAAAGGTTTTTGATATAACAAACACAATCTTCCTCAATTTTTCCCTTTAATCGATGTGAAATTAATAGTGTCCATATGACACAATAGATATATTTTCCACATAAAAGGAAAAAGGCAAACAATAGTAAAGCAATTGTAATTCTATCAAGTATCTAGATTGAAAAAGAATAAATAGCAAACTAAAAATTAATCACTAATGAAAACAAACAAAAGTGTATCATTACAACCAGCAAATTAAAAGGACCATAAAGAAAACAACAAAGATTTAATTCTCATCTATGACAATTAAATCGGTGCTCAAGTATTTTCCATCTAAATTAGACATGGACGGAGCGATTTAATATGTAAGTTATGAAAGTCGACGGTCTTCACGCAAGTACATGTATATGCTTGTAAAAACGAATTAATCCAACCCTATGTGGAAGATGCCTATGCAAACAATATAAAAATCTATTGATCTAATGACCTTACATGGTTTCAACTTGGAAATCTAACTAGTATTAATTTGTGAAAAAAACAGCCGACTTTATATGGGATCAATCTTATATGAGCTCATTTTTTATTACAGCTTCAAATTTTACATTCTTGCAAAACCTTAAGCACCCACTATTGTTCACAAAGAATATGTTAAAGATGAAAATGCCCTGAGCTAATGAAACGCTAGAGCCTCAGCCCTAGCCTCAGCCCCAGCCGAACCCCAACCCCAACACCAAATCCCAACCGAACCCTAATCCTAACCCTAACCCCAACCCCAGCCCAACCGCAACCCCAACACCAAACCCCAACCGAACCCCAACCCCAACCCCAACCGAACCCAAACACCAACCGAACCCTAACCCTAACCTAAACTGAACCCGATGCCTAACCCTAACCCTCATCCCTACCCGAACCCTGAACCCTAGCCCTAACATCATCAAAATTATGTTTAATTGGAGATTTACTAATCTGTAGGCGGTGGAGGAGACGACGGAGATGCTTGGCGGTCGTCGACGCGCGCAATCGGCGACGAGAAACTCGACGAGAAAGAACGAAGGCGGTGGCGGGCCGCGAACGGAGGGCGGTGGCGACGAGTAGAAAATTGGAGACGCGGGAACGAGATCACAGAGAATTTTGGGAATTTTGGGAACGAGGGAAAGAGATCGAGACGTAGGGCATTTCTGTGCCTTTTTTTATTAAATTCCCATTTAGATGCCCCTACGGACTTAACCGTAGGTCATTGGTTTGCGGCTCCGTAGGGCCAAACAACAAATTACGATTTAATATTTTTAAATTAAAACGTCGGGCACCGTAGGAACAGCCATTGGGCCCTACGGCTTAGTCCGTAGGGGCAAGAAAAATCTGCCCCTATGGATTTCATTATCCGTAGGGGCAATCCCATATTGTAGTAGTGATGACTTCTCAATATGCAGTTCTTCGCTTTTCTGTAACATATTTTAATAAATTGTAGCATATATATGAAAGCAGCAGTTCTTCCTTTAAGCAAATTTGAATTTTTATTTTAAATAATAGTATAACTCATATCCTTATTGTATTGAGAGATGCAAATTCAGTATTATGTAAATTTCCTTTATATTCTAAACAAGAAAATTTTAAGTATGTATTATGGGAAAAAATCCTTGAAAAATCCTTTATCTCATTATGTGTATTGCATATGCATATCTATAGAAGTTATAAAATGTATGTTGGAAATGAGAGGGAGAGAATAGCAAATCTATATATAAGTGACTTTGTCAATTATTTTCATCTTCGAATAATAGATGCTGCTAAGGAAAATGGAATATACTACAGTCGAAGAGGCGTTGGTCTTATCGACAAGGTATTTCTTTAAGAGACTGAGTATAGAATTTGTGGTTTAGTTTTAAACAAATACTTCAGAATCAGCTTTAAAACTATATGAAAGCACCCTTCTATAAAATATGTCAAAGCTATCAATTAACAAAGGTACAAAGAAATTTAAACACTACTACAATAAGGAGTTGCCCCTACGGATAAAGCCGTAGGGGCAAAGCACTGTCCCTACGGATATATTCGTAGGGGCACAAAAATACACCATAGGTGTAAAAGCCACAGGTGCAAGTTTTCGTCCTGAACATATCCCTATAGAGTAATAATTGTCCATACGGTTTTCTCCGTAGGGGCACATGTCCCTACAGTTACAAAATATTTATTTAATTTAGTGGTTTATAAAATAAAATACCTGTCCCTCCGGAGATATCTGTAGGGGCAACGTCATGCCCTTACGGATTTATTCGTAGGTCTAGACATGAGCTCTTACGGATTTCTTCGTAGGTCCATCTTCAGGCCCCTACGGATATAGTCATAGGGACAAATGTAACGTCTGTTACTGAGTCCATAGGGGCAAAATATCAGATTTCCTGATATTGTCCCTACGGCTAAATTTGTAGGGGCAAACTATGGACCTACGGATTAATCCGTAGGTGCAACAGATGGCCCTACGTATTAATCCGTAGAGACAAAATATCAGGGTTTTTTTTATAAAAAGGGTCTTCCTGTTTTTCCTCATCCTGTGCACAATAATATATATATCATATAACCAAATACCGCAGTATTCATAATCAACATCTCACTCATAATATATAAAAGAAATCAAAAAAACAGAATACAATATCAATCTAAATCATCGTGAACACGCAAACACCACCAATATCGTCCAAAATATATACAATATGTATCATATAAGTACATACATGCTTAAAATATTAAAAAAGCTACCCAAGCTCGGTCCAGTTCCTCCACCTCTGATAATCGCCGTAATCTGGCGCATCTGCTCCTCGGTACAGCCCTGAGTCGTCAAAAACTCGACCAATGAAGGAGCAGACTGTGCGGGAGTCTGAGCGGGCTGTGGAGCTACAGGAGTGGTCTGCGCAACCGCAGCCGAGGTAGTGGCTCGCGGAGCCGCAGCCGAAGGAGATGCATGTGGAGCCGTAGCCGAAGTATCCTGTCGTATCTGTTCAATTTTGTGTGTAATAAACGAGTAAGAACTGTGTATTAGTCGAATTCGTATCGTTTCGTGGATGCATTAGACATATCTACTTGGATTTCATCATCGATATCATTTCTAACCCACGTAACTTTATGATCAGCCGAAGGCAACCCGTCTTTTGAAACAGACGGTCGGAGCACTCTAAGTCTTCTCTCTTCTTTATTCACATCACTGTTCTCGAATTCTGGGACATCGTAAACATCCCTGAATTTCCAATGGCATACGACAATCCATCCTGGATGCTTCAAATACTGTGAGTAGTATACTTGGAATACTTGATTCGGAAAAATAAACGGATCGTCCTGGCCGCAAAATCGAAGTGTGTTCACACTGGTCAATCCATATTCATCTTTCCAGTCTCGAGATTGTTTCTCCACTTATCTGTATCAGTTCGTGTATTGTACCAAGTACACTAAAATATATAAAACGGTTCTGATCGTCCGGGATATTGGATGTCAAGTATACAATTTAAGTATCCATAATAAATCACACCATTCGATCCAACAGTCGCAATCCCACTATTTTGAGTGGTTCTAGATGTTTCTATATTCTTAACTTCAAATTTGTATCCAAGGACACCGAATCCTTTATAATATGCAACCTCCATACAAGAAAACTGAGATAAACATCTTGAATCACTCTCTAATAATGCAGACAAGTTCAGATCATGGATCTAACAAAAAAAATTTACGACAAATACATAACGATATAAGTTTAGAATAAAACTGGTAGCAATAACATGTTATTCAAACAACTTACATGATCTGCAACCCAATCGCAAAAATTATCCTGATGATATTTTTCCAATCGTTCATCGTTCCAATCAAGATGCCCCTCACGTACCTCGTTAAAATGAATTTTGTTCTCACCAATAAATTATGACATTAATATTATATCATTTTATACACACACAAATACAAATATAATAATTAATCCAAAAAACATACTCTCTAATTTTTTCAAGACATGCGCTATTGAGGAGAATAAACCGATATATCTTGTTGATAAATATAATTGTTTACCGCCGAAAATCGGGAAGACAAACGTCTTGCCTGAATTTGGGGGCAAATGCTATTTGGTTTTATCCGTCCACTCTCCGAAGATGCCAAGTTGATTTATGGCACTATGTATCGAAGGTTTAAACGGATGCGGCCGATATAGCAGACTTCGTCAGATTCTCTCTCGTTGAGGGGTTTTTGATTGTGGGGACGCTCTTCCCTGCAGGCGTAAGCCCCTGCAGTTAATTACACTACCGCATTACGGTAACCACTTTCTTCTTTTTCAGATGGTCACTTCGTGTCGTGTGTATTTGTTTTATTTTTTGGTTTCCCGTGGATTGTATACGGAGACTAATTTATGTTGTCGCCCGTAGGGCGGGGATTAGTCCAAATCCGTATTTTCTTAGATTTAGGTTTGGGTTGGGTTTAAAGATCGTTAATCTCATTTGAGACTAAGATCAACTTAAACGTTTGTTAAGGATACGTTAGTCTAATTTTAGACTAAGATTTACTTAACAGGATCATTTAGATCCAACAAAAGAGCATTTGGGCTCTATTGTTTTAGTTTATGGACATTGCGGTCCAGAAGTTTAAGGATATCATAGTCCATAGTTTAAAGAAGTCATAGTCTGTAAAGTTTAAAGACATTATAGTCTATGAGTTTAAGGACCTCACAGTCCATGGTAGTTTAGAGACATCATAGTCTGTAAAGTTTAAGGACATCATAGTTCATGAGTTTAAGGACCCCATAGTCCGTAAAGTTTAAGGACATCATAGTCCATGAGTTTAAGGACTCCACAGTCCGTGGAATGCCTGGTTGTCGGGACCCGTCACCTCTCTGAAGACGTTAAAGGATTACAACGACAAATATCAGAGGAGTGAAGAGATGTACCCTTGAACCAATATCCCGATTTGGGAAATGGGATGAACATCAGTTTAGATGTCATCTGTTAAGAGAACACTAGTCATCTTTAGGACGAGGATTAGTTTGGGGAGACCTGAACATGGGGGCTCGGTTGATTGGTGACAAAAAGGATCTTGGCTTCGGAAGACTTGGCTAATTTGAGCTAAGGTTGATTTCCCTTAGTCATCCCATAGTGCTAAGCACTGAATCAGTGTTAAACACTGGGCTTTGGAAGAGCTCACGTGTGAACACGTGAGGGTCCCTGAAGCGGGCATTGTTACTTGGGTTTATTCCCTCATATATATATATATATATATATATGTGTGTGTGTGTGTGTGTGTGTGTGTGTGTGTGTGTGTGTGTGTGCGCGTGTGCTGAGCACTTGGCTTACGTGTGAGCACGTGAGACGCCCGAGGTAAGAACTATTCTCTGGATTTTATTCTTCTTTCATTTATAAGTGCTAAGCACTTGGTTCATCAAACAGGCACGTGCAGACCCGTGAGGTGCTTTCAAAATGCGAGCGCTGTCTTTGGAATTTTCTCCCTCTTTTATACATCACTGTTTGGGGGTCACGTGGGAACACGTGAGGTGTTTGAAGTAGTGTTAAACACTGAAGATATGAAGCGCTCATGTGGGGTCACATGGGTGTTTGAACTAGTGTTAAACACTGAAGTTATGAAGCACTCACGTGGGGTCATGTGAGGTGTTTGAAGTAGTATTAAACACTGAAAGTTTGAGGTGCTTACATGAGGTCACGTGAGGCGCCTAAGATTTGGCACAGCTTCTTTGAATTTGTTCCCTTTTTCTTTTCTGAGTGCTGAGCACTATTGGGTCACGTGGGATCACGTGAGGCCTCCCCAAAGACTGAAAGCTGCCTCTGTTTTATTCTCTTTTGAAAAGTGCTAAGCACTATTAAGGGGTCACGTAATGTCACGTGAGGCGTCCCAAAACTAGGGTTTATTCTCTTTTCTCTTTTATAAGTGCTGAGCACTTCTCAAGGGTCACGTGGGGTCACGTGACTAGTTCTCAGTCTTTCCCTTTTTTTTTGTTCCTCAATGGTATTCACGTAGGGACGCGTGAGCTTTTATTGTGTAACATTGAACACTAATATGCATCACCAGGCTGTTCTTCTATGGTTCTGAGGAATCACGTTCTCCTTTTGTTCTTTGTAGGGATTAAATTCTTTTTAAAGGGTTAAACTCTAGTTCCAGAGGAATTAAATTCCTATATGTTTTGTAAGAGTTAACTCTTTTGGATTCAGTTCTTTCCCCTAGGTTTTGAATCTGCATGACAGAATCTCCCCGATGGCAATTAAATTCTCAACTTGTGGGGAGATCTGCTTCTGCAGATCTTAACCAAAGGAAGAACTAAGTTATTGGAGAAGAGTTAAACTCTTGGTTTGAGAATTAAATTCTCTTTTTATGGGAGCTTTTGAACTTGGAGTTTATCGGGATCCCTCTGTTATTTAGAAAGAGAGATCATTGGTCGTTAGGACCCACCACCTCTCCGACGACACTGAGGGATTACAGCGACATATATCGAAAGTATGGAGGGATATACTCTCTGAACCATGTCCCACTTATCAGGAGGAAGAATATGTTGAAGCTTAAACTCCTAACTGCTGAAAAAGTCCTCTTTGCGTTCGCGCACGTGTGTCGCACGTGTTGGGTGCACGTGCGTCGCACGTGTTGGGCGCACGTCATGGGGGGCAGCTAAGGCCATAACTTGGAGAACTAAGCTCCTATGGAGAACTAAACTCCTTTGAGAATTAAATTCTCCCACGTGCGTTGCACAAGTTTGGCTCACGTGCGTTGCACGTGGCGCACATGTAGCGGGCGCACGTGCATTGCATGTGGCGCACATGCATATGCGCATTATGGGGGCGCAGCTAAGGCCCTAACATGGAGAACTAAACACTTTTGAGAATTAAATTCTCCCACGTGCGTTGCACATGTTTAGCTCACGTGCTTTGCACGTGGCTCGCATATGGCGGGCGCACGTGCATTGCACATGGCGCTTGCGCATATGCGCATTATGGAGGGCAGCTATGGCCCTAATTTGGAGAACTAAGCTCTTTTGAGAATTGAATTCTCTATTTTTTTCTAAGAGATATCCCCTCTTATTTATATGGGAGTGGTAGAGAAGGGATCTTTTTTTTCCCGATGTAGGACTAAAAATGCATCCCCCATATAGTAGAGCATTACTTTAGTTTACACGTGCGTAGCATATTTGCTCTTAATTTTTGAGGTCCACAATATATCAAATCAAAGGATTTTTTGAGACGCTTTCTATACCATCAGAATTTAGCTGTTTCTCATTCGGGAGTTTGTCAAAATACAGCCCGAAAAATACCGGTTCGCATTTTCTTCCTTAGATTACACGTGCGTAGTATATTTGCTCATAACTTTTGATCCCGGATGAATTATGAGGCCCATAATATATCAAATCGAAGGTTTTTTCGAGACGCTTTCGATACCATTAGAATTTAGCTGTTTCTCATTCAGGAGTTTGTCAAAATGCAGCCCAGAAAATACTGGTTCGTATTTTCTTAAGCGTATCGCTGCTATTTGATACCTTGGTTTTTTTTGTGCAGAAATTTTTGACGGGAACAAATGCCCCCCAATACTTTTCCCACGTAAGTATGTACGTGGGTGAAGTAGTGCAGAGTTATGCATGGCCATAGAATTGAAGGCTTAGGAGACAAGTTTTAGGGTCCTTGTAGCCTAAGACTTTTCATCTTCATGAGCCGTAAGGGTCTCAAGAAGGTTTTTTCTCCCTACAGGTCGAGAGGATCCCGTAGGTGTATTTTCTCCTTAGGAGTCGTGAGGACTCTTAAGTGCGTTTTCTCTTGAGAGTCGTAAAGATCTCACAAGAGAATTTTCTCGCTTACAAGTCGAGAGGACTCATAAGTGATTGTTTCCCTCCTGGTCGATATTCGATTTCGGAAAGTGTGGCCCGTGGATAGTCTACCTTGACTTCCTTGCAGGGCAGCGATGGCTTAGGAGACAGGGTTAGGATCTGCCACCTAAGACTTTTCAACTTTATGAGCCATGAGGGTCTCATAAAGACTTTTCTCCCTACAGGTCGAGAGGATCCTGCAGGTGTATTTTCTCCTTAGGGGTCATGAGGACTCCTAAGTGCGTTTTCTCTTGAGAGTCGTAAGGATCTCACAAGAAAATTTTCTCCCTTACAAGTCGAGATGACTCATAAGTAATTGTTTCCTTCCTTGTCGAGATTCGACTTCGGAGAGTGTGGCCCATAGATAGTCCATCTTGACCTCTTTGCAGGGCAGTGATGGCTTAGGAGATAGGGTTAGGATCTGTCACCTAAGATTTTTCAACTTTATGAACCATGAGGGTCTCATAAAGAATTTTCTCCCTACGAGTCGAGAGGATCCCGTAGGTGTATTTTCTCCTTAGGAATCATGAGGATTCCTAAGTGTGCTTTTTCTTGAGAGTCATAAGGATCTCACAAGAGAATTCTCCCGCTTATAAGTCGAGAGGACTCGTAAGTGGTTGTTTCCCTCCTTGTCGAGATTCGACTTCGGAGAGTGTGGCCCATGAATAGTATGCAAGAGTCCATCTTGGACCAACTTGCAGGGCCCCAGTGCTTAGGAAATAGGTCCTTATCCCCATTGCCTAAGGCTTTTCCCTGCGAGTCGAGACGAATCGAGAAGTTCCCGCAAGGGCACTAATTTCCTTATTAGTCGAGACGAACCGAGAAGTTCTCGCAAGGATGTCCTAACGTCACAGTTAACCTCTGCTCTTTACGACAGAGGTCCGTTAGGGCCTGTGGTACTAAGGTTTTGTCTGTCGTACCGTCATGTTGGCTGATGTATTCCTCGATAGGCAATCTTGCTGTTCGAGTGGCCTTGCGACTGTCATGTCTCTGATCCCTTCGGGGGCTGGACAAGACGTCTTCAAGCAATCTTCCAGGTAGTATTACCGTCGAAAGAGCAAGCATTAGGGATATTCCATGTCGTTTTTTACTTGAGGTTAGGCTCAGTTTGGGAGCCCTGATGAGTCATAACCACTCCGCGCTGGTGTGGGATGATCTCCGACAGTCTTTTAGGTTTTATATGAGTTGCCGTCAAGACCCTGAAGCTAGGAATATTGCCTTCGCTTTGTTTGCTGGCATTGCATCTGCTGTATCGAGACGAATGTCGCGGTTGTCTCTAAGTTATTGGTGAACCGTCGAGACTTGGAACTAGGGACTTTTCCATGGCTCCGTTGTTGGTGTCGCGTCTGCATCGTGTTGGAGGAAGAACGCTGGGGTGATATCGCGTCTGCTGTATCGAAACGAACGTTGAGGTGGTCTCTAGGTTGTTGGTGAACCGTCGGGACCTAGAACTAAGGACTTTGCCGTGGCTCTGTTGTTTTATGTCGCGTCTGCATCCTGCTAGGGGAAGAACGCTGGGGTGACATCGCATCTGCTGTATCGAGACGAACGTCGAGGTGGTCTCTAGGTTGTTGGTGAACCGTCGGGATCTGGAACTAGGGACTTTGCCGTGGCTCCGTTGTTGGTGTCGCGTCTGCATCTTGTTGGAAGAAGAACGCTGGGGTGACATCGCATCTGCTGTATCGAAACGAACATCGAGGTGGTCTCTAGGTTGTTGGTGAACCGTCGGGACCTGGAACTAGGGACTTTGTCGTGACTCCGTTGTTTTGTGTCGCGTCTGCATCCCGCTGGGGGAAGAATGCTAGGGTGACATCGCGTCTGCTGTATCGAGACGAATGTCGAGATGGTCTCCAGGTTGTTAGTGAACCGTCGGGACCTGGAACTAGGGACATTGTCGTGGCTCCATTGTTGGTGTCGCGTCTGCATCCTGTTGGAGGAAGAATGCTGGGGTGACATCATGTTTGCTGTATCGAGACGAACATCGAGGTGGTCTCTGGGTTGTTGGTGAACCGTCGGGACCTGGAAGTAGGGACTTTGCTATGGCTTCGTTGTTTTGACCTTGGGGTCGCTTGTTAACGTCGCGTCTACATTCCGTTGTAGTGAGAAGAAACGCGTTGTTGACACTGCGTCTGCTGTAACGAGACGAGTGTCGAGGTGGTCTCTAGGTTGTTTGTGAACCGTCGAGACTTGGAACTGGGGACTTTCCCGTGGCTCCGATTAGTGATGTCGTATATTCCTGCAAAGACACCGATTTCTCTGCGGGTCGACGCGAATCGAGATGCTCTCGCCAAGGACGTTGATTTCCCCGAATCGAGGTATTTGCCAAGGACACTGATTTCCTCGGAGTTGAGACGAATCGAGGTATTCCTGCAAAGACACCGATTTCCTTGCGGGTCGATGCGAATCGAGATGCTTTCGTCAAGGACGCCGATTTCCTTGAATCGATATTTTTGCCAAGGACACTGATTTCCCTGGGGTTGAGACGAATCGAGATATTCCTGCAAAGACACTGATTTCCTTGCGGGTCGACAGGAATCGAGATGCTCTCGTCAAGGACGCTGATCTCCCTGAATCGAGGTATTTACCAAGGACACTGATTTCCCTGGGGTTGAGACGAATCGAGATATTCCTGCAAAGACACTATTTCCTTGCGGACGCTGATTTCCCTGAATCGAGGTATTTTCCAAGGCCATTGATTTCCCTGGGGGTTGAGACGAATCGAGATATTCCTGGAAAGACACTGATTTCTTTGCGGGTCAACGCGAATCGAGATGCTCTCGTCAAGGACGCTGATTTCCCTGAATCAACGTTTTTGCCAAGGACACTGATTTCCTCGGAGTTGGTTGACTTGTTTCCGAGACGGAGCGTTGATCCGGCGGGGAAGTCATTGGTTGACTCTAGGTCATCTGTGGACCGTAAAGTCTTGGAACTAGGACTTTGTCGTGGCTCCGCTTTGTTGACGTCGCGTCCGAATCCTGCTGGAACGAGGAGGAACGCCGTTGTTGTTCTTCTGGGATGCAGATGTTGCCGTAGAGACTTGGAACTAGGGACTCTGCCATGGCTCCGAGATAGTCTCTAGGTTGTCTGTGAACCGTAGAGTTTTGGAACTAGGGACTTTGCCATGGCTCCGTTTGGCTGACATTGCGTCTGCATCCGATTGGAGGGAGGAAGAATGCCGGTGTTGATCTCTAAGTTGTCGATGTTGACGTCGAGACCCTGAAGCTAGGGATCTTCCTTCACTTCGTTTGTTGACATTGTGTCGGCAATATTGCGATGAATGTCGAGATTGTCTCTAGGTTGTCTATGAACCGTCGAGATTTGGCATTATTTCGACGAAGCCTGGTGGGACGATATGGTTCCCTTCTTGTTTGTGCCCATGGATTGTATACAGGGGTCAATGTGACCTCACCTGCAGGGCAAAATGTTTCATTTCATTTTTTTTATTTCTTTCCGCGATGCTCTATCATTTCAGCTTTTATATCGCGAAGGTCGCGATTGCCCAATCATTTTAGCTATTTTTTGTAGTGCCCAATCATTTCGGCTATTTTTGTTTTTACTCGCTACTTTTTATTGCGAGTTGCCCAATCATTTCGGCTGTTCTGTATGCATATATTTTACTTGTTGATTTCGTTGCAAGTTGCCCCATCATTTCGGCTATTTCATATGCATTTTTGGCTCGCTGACTTTTCGCTGCGAGTTTGGGATTTGATACCGATTTAGGCATCAGTATCGCTACAACTGGGATATTGCCAGGAGCGAATCATCATTTGCCTATGTCGAAGTCGAACAAATGTGGCTTAGTAAACAGGGTTAGGATCCTGTCGACTAAGGCTTTTGACTTCATGAGCCGTAAGGGTCTCATAAAAGTATTTCTCCCTACAAGTCGTGAGGATCTCGTAGGTGCGTTTTCTCCTTAAGAATCGTGAGGAGTCTTAAGTGTATGGTCTCTTATAAGTCGTAAGGATCTTACAAGAGTATTTTCTCCTTATAAGTCGAGAGGACTTACAAGGGTTGTTCACCATATGAGCATATCCCCAGTCGCGGGTGGGACTTTGTCAGGGAGATATTTATTCGCGCCCGTGGATTGTATACAAGGGTCAATACTGAACCACTTGTAGGGAAACACTGGAGGTTGTGATGGCTTAAAAACAGGTTCAGATCTCTAGAGGTTAAGGCTTTTGAATCCTATGAGCCGTGAGGGTCTCAAAGGGGAATTCTCCTTACGAGTCGTGAGAATCGCGTAAGTGTAATTTCTCCTTAGGAATCGTGGGGATCCCTAAGTGTGTTGCTCCTTTGTGAGTCGTAAGGATCTCACGCAGGTGGTTTCTCCTCACAAGGTCGAGAGGACCTTACAAGTGTCTTTTAACGAGATTGCGCCCTTTCGGGTTTTCACAAAACTCGCCGGTAGCCCTGCTGTTTTTACTCACGGAGCCCTTTGGGTTTTCATCCATGCCCATTTTGCTTATGGACATACCGTTTTCTTCTTTTTTATTTTTTTTTGTCAGCCTTGGAATGCTGCGGTCCGTAGTAGTTTATCGACGTCTCGGTCAACAGCCGGTTTTAGGACATAGTGGTCCATTGTTAGTTTAAGAACGTTTCGGTCTGTAGTCGGTTACTATTTATAGAGTTTGGGCTTAGGAAGACAGCGAGCGGACATAGGCGTCGTCATCTATCGTTAAGCTAGGCTGTGACTCGTCAAGCGTAGTATTTTTTTCAGGAGGCGACCGTTTATTGGCCTGAAAGGTCTTTCACCATGCATGTCCATGAGTAGATAGGCTCCACCCTGGTAAACTTTGTCTATGATATACGGGCCTTCATAGTTCGGCTCGAATTCCCCCCGCTCGGCACGATTGGGGATCATAGGTCTTTTGACCGCTAGCACGAGTTTGCTTTGGCGGAATGTTCTCGGCCTAGTCAATCTTTCATATGAGCGCGTCATCTTCGCTTTATAAGCGTCCAAGTTTTGCTGGGCCATGAGCCGAGTTTCGTCGAGGGCATCAAGTTCCTCAAGCCGAAGATGAGCATTTTTTCGTCTATTAGCTCGTAGTGAACCGCCACTCGTAGAGAGGGTAACTCTATCTCGAGGGGGAGTACCGCTTCTGTGCCGAATACCAATGCATACGGCGTTGTGTTCGTGGCTGTTTTGAACGTAGTTCGATACGCCCAGAGGGCTTCATGCAGTCTCTCGTTCCAGTCCTTCTTATTCTTGGACACCGTATTTTTCACGATCTTCGTCAAGGTCTTGTTGAAAGCCTCAGCTAGACCGTTAGCTCGGAGATTATAGACTGAAGAGTATCTCCAATCTATATTATGCTGTTGTGCGAAACGGCTGATTTTGTGGTTTCTGTAGGCTGGCCCGTTATCGGAGATAATCCGTCGCAGAGTGCCGAACCGATAAATGACCTGTGTCTTGAAGAAATGGAGGATATTCTCCGTTTTCACTTCTCTTAGTGGTACTTGTTTACCCCAATCAGAGCAACGCTCTGTTCAAATTCCAAGGCGGAAGATGAAGCAACGCTTCATCTTCCCCCAATCAGAGCAAAGCTCTACTTTGAAAATTCAAACTTTAATTAAAGAAGCAACGCTTCAGCTGGCCTGCGCTCTGCGCTGCACGCCACGTGGCAGCGCAGTTGCACTGCGCTGTGCGCTGCGCGACACGTGTCAACACAGTTGCGCAAGCGCAGTTACGCTGCGCTGTACGCTGCTTGACACGTGTCATGCGCTGGGGCATTTGCGCCAAACAGAATTAAGATTTTAAAGAAATTTTTCTGTTCTTGTTAAAACAAGAAGATTTTCTTCTGTAAAACAGAAGCCCTTGGATCAAAGATCCAACGGTGGGGAAAATTCCCCAAATCACTCAGAGAAAGATCTCTTTAACAAATTTAACTAATTTATGGGCACTATAAAAAGGACCCTAGACCTCAATTCAAAAGGATCAACATTCTTTGAGAAATAAAACAGAGAGAACTCCGAAGAATTGGAGAGAAATCCTCAAGAACAAAAAAAAAGGTAAAAAGCCTTTAGAAAAAGAGAAAATTCTCTTATGACCAGATCATTGATCCAGAAACAAGATCAATAATCTTTAATAAAAAATAAAAACAGTGCTTTGCACTTTTTTATGAACCTCTGGTTCCTAAAACAAGAAATACTTGTTTTCTTTGATTCTCATTAGATCGAGGAAAACAAATAGTGCTTTGCACTTCTTTTATGAACCATTGGTTCTTAAATCTAAAAGATTCTTAAATCATAGTGCCTTGCACTTGCGAACTGCGCTGTTGCTCTTCTGGATTGGCGCAAGCCACCAGAGCGCGTCACGTGTCAGCAACGTAGGTGCAGCGCATTAGCGCAGCGCACTGCGCTTGCGCGACACGTATCAACACTACAAGCGCTTGCGCTCTCTGATTGGCGCAAAGCGCCTGATAAATGCAAGACATTTTTTTAAGGGCCAGGCCCAAATCAAAAAGACCAAGCAGGCCTAATTAAATTGATGCTCTGCATCATTTATAAATGGGCAGAGCCCAAACAAAATAATAAAAATACTATACATTTTAAAAGGGGCAGAGCCCAAACAAAGTAGATGCTTTGCATCATTTATAAATGGGCAGAGCCCAAAACAAATTGATGCTCTACATCTTTTATGGGTAGAGCCCAAATAAAAATAAAAAGAAATGCAATGCAAAAGCAAATAGAATGTTGAACATTTTCAACTGGACTTAGCCCAATTTTGGCCGTAAGTCCTCAAATTAAATTGACTGAGCAAGATTGCTCTCTTAAAACAATTTACAACCGGTTCAAGGGTACATCTCCGAACTCCTCTGACACCTGTCGTTGTAATCCTTCAACGACGTCAGAGAGGTGACGGGTCCCGACGACCACACATCAATATGGACTGCGGGGTCGTTAAACTCGTGGACCGAAATGTCCTTAAACTAATATTGGACCGAAAGAATGTTGAACATTTTCAACTGGACTTAGCCCAATTTTGGCCGTAAGTCCTCAAATTAAATTGACTGAGCAAGATTGCTTTCTTAAAACAATTTACAACCGGTTCAAGGGTACATCTCCGAACTCCTCTGACACCTGTCGTTGTAATCCTTCAACGACGTCAGAGAGGTGACGGGTCCCGACGACCACACATCAATATGGACTGCGGGGTCGTTAAACTCGTGGACCGAAATGTCCTTAAACTAATATTGGACCGAAACGTCCTTAAACTAATATTGGACCGAAACGTCCTTAAACTAATGATGGACCACTACGTCCTTAAACTGGCGATGGACCGAAACGTCCTTAAACTAATAATGGACCGCCACATCCCTAAATTGGAACATGGACCACCACGTTCCTAAACTGGAGCGATAGAGCCTCCAAGTGCTCTTTTGCCGGATCTAAACGGTCCTGTTTAAGTTGATCTTAGCCCCAAATACGGCTAATGTATCCTTAAACATTTAAATGGACTATAAAACTCCAAATTGACTTTGGTTCAAGGGTACATCTCTGAATTCCTCTGACACCTATCGTTGTAATCCTTCAACGACGTCAGAGAGGTGATGAGTCCCGACGGCCATATATTAAATAGATCAGCACGTTAAGTTGATCTTAGTCTCAAACAGGACTAACGTATCCTTAACGAACGTTTAAGTTGATCTTAGCCTCAACGTGGCTAACGTATCCTTAAACTAAAACACCAAACCCAAATCTAAGTAAATACGGATTTGGACTAATCCACGTCCTACGGGCGACGGCATTACTCAGTCTCCGTATACAATCCACGGGCAACCACAAACAAAACAAACACCCACGACACGAAGTGAAATTCTGGAGAAGGAGAAAGTTGTTACCGCGATGCGGTAGCGTAATTAACTGCAGGGGCTTACGCCTGCAGGGAAGAGCGTCCCCACAATCAAAAACCCCTCAAGCGAGGGGGAATCTGATGAAGTCTGCTACATCGGCCGCATCCGTCTAAACCTCCGATACACGGTGCCATAAATCAACTTGGTATCTTCGGAGAGGTAGACGGATAAAACCAATTAGTGTCTGCCCCGAATCTCAGCGTCAGGACTTCGCAGTCTTGTGCGCCGTCCTTCAGAGGGGAACAGATTCTGGCACGCCCGGTGGGACCTTTTCCTCTTTCCACTCCACACTTCGTGTGTCGTGTTCGCGAACGAATCGCGGTTTACTGTGGTTGCCTGTGGATTCGAGGTACTAAGATTTGGTGTCTTGTTCCGTGCAGAAAACAGAAGATCAATGGCTTCAAACTGCACTGCCTGCAACTGCAACTCTCGCTCGGTCCTTGCTGGAGGAGTGACTTATGGGCCCCAAGCGGCCTCCCTTTTCAAGATGCCAGTGGAGCAGGTAACTCAGCCCACCACTGGATTATTCTTCGGGACCAGGCTCCCATTGTTGAGCTTCAATGCCACAATGACGTTGCAAGAAGCCCCAAAGAAGTCGGTCTTCGATCGGCTTAGCACTGCCGCGACCCCTCTCAACGGGTCGCCCAACTTCAATACCTCAGTTTTCAACAGACTGGGCCAGAACGTCTGCAAACCCGCGATACCCAACGTTGCCATCCCAAAGCGGATAGCTATCCCGGCCCAAGCGGACAAAATCATTGGAAAGGCTCCTCCTTCCAAGAAGTCAGTCTTTACAAGGCTGACCATTCCGGTTGCTGCTCGAGGCGAAGTCCTCAAAGCTGTTTCCCCTGCCCAGAGATCTGTCTTTAACGGATTAGACATCGCTTCTCAACGGGTGTCAGTCTTTGACAGGCTAGCACCAATAACAGTCTCTTCTCAAAGCAGGGGGCATGACGAAGCCACCCGCGTAGCTGAAACAACTCCATCCACAAGACACGCTCAACGTCGCCACTGGCGCCGAGTGAGGAAGGCTGGGGGCAACTCCCCCTCTGGGATAACTCTGCCAGCTCCAACGGTGGAGATCGATGTTGCTGTTCCAACCGGGAACAGCTTTGAATTGTTGAACACGGTACGCAGAACTCTCCCGTTGAGGTGCTGAAGCGAACTCCTTCACCTGTGGAGAATACTCCAGAGAAGAAGCTAGAGCAGCCCCCTCACCGGCTGTCCTCTAAAATTTACAAGGTCTGGCGACAGGTCCAAGAGTCGGTGATTGATGAAAACTATCTCCGCCGACAGAAAAAGATGAAGGTTCGGCAGGAGAAGGGCCACTCTGTCAAGCCAGAAAAAGCAACAGCTGATTGGGTGCCCACTGCAACGGCACCCTCAACGTCAATCGCTCAAAAGAAAAGGAGGCCGCAAAAAGCCCCTGTGAACATGGTGAACCGTAAACGCGCTGAGCACAAACATCCCAAGTCTGGGGGCATAGTGGTGCACACTGTTTATCTGGCTTCCGGAAAGGAGGATAGCCGCGCTTCGACGGGTCACCGACCGCTCACCCGATCCGTGACAAAAGCCCAGGAGCAACAACAGAAGCTTCAGAAGATGATGACTGCAATGGCCGCACTTACAGAGCCAAAAGAAAGCTCAGAGACATCATCGGAACAGCGTCATCAACAAGAAACTGACGCTGATTACCTACGCAGAGTCCTCAAAAAGATGGACAAAGAAGCCGCAGAGCAAGCGGCTAATATAAAACAAATGGCGCTTCTCTTCCAAGATATGGTAGGGATGATGATTCAGCAGAACCCTCCTGCTGAAGATCCTCCGGTCGGCCTTGAAAACGACAGGGGAGAAACGTCAAATCCTCCACTGGCTTTGTCAGCAGCCAAGGAGGAGGCAATATCCAAAGCTGATCTTGACGAATATATAGCCCAGCAGATACGGGTTCATCATGCGACTGAGGCAGCCGGTCAGATTGTCCAAACAGGACGACCATATCCGGGCTGGTATGATCAGATACAGTACCCGCCGGGTTATACAATACCTAAGTTCCACATATATAAAGGGACAGGGAATCCGCATCAGCATGTCGCTCAATTCAGGGCCTTATGCGGCAATACTGGAGGCGATGACAAATTGATGCTACGCCAATTCGTCGGCAGCTTGTCAGAAACAGCGTTCGAATGGTATTCCGAACTTCCGAACGATTCTGTCAAGACGTTCGCTGAAATGGAGTTGCTATTCACTCAGCGATTCGCGAGCGCCAGCGAACGGGCCCCGATAACAGCATTGATTAATGCCAGGGTAAGGCCGGGCGAGACGTGGGTCCAGTACGCTATACGCTGGCGAAACTTGTGGTCGAAATGTGAACAACGCATTGAAGAAGACCCTGCGGTGGGCATGTTCATGGGTACCCTAGACCCTCATGACACTGTCTCACAGTTCATGATGTTCTTTAAGCCGACGACATTCCAGGCTTTGATCAACAAGCTGGCCCAGATGGATCAAATGGGTCACAGACCTTCTCCCCCAAAGCCAGAACCGCGGAACGACAAGGGTAAAGGGAAGACAACCTTCGTTGCGAATGCTCATCAACAACCCAGCACCCCAAAGCTAGCAGATCAATCGGGAGAGAGACGGAGGTTCTATATTGAGAAAATGAGGCGCCCCTACTCATTCCCGCGGGATAAGACGAAGAAGCTGTTCGAGCTGGCTGTGTGCAACAGGCTTATCAACTTGCCGAATCCAAGGCAACCGCCACAACCCAACGAGGCGAATAACCCCAATTATTGCCCTTATCATCAAACGGCAAGCCATCCGATTGAGGATTGCTTCGTCTTCAAGGGATGGATTGAAGATCAATACCTACAAGGTAAGTTTTCCCTATCTGAAAAGTGGAAGGTAAATCCACCCCAGCCACACACTCCAAAGAAGACGGACACGATGGGGGCAGCTTGTTCTTTTGTCAAGGACGAAAACGATGGGGAAAACTCATCAGACGAATCCGAAGACTACGTAGCGACTTATCATGTGATCTCTCATTCACTGGCGGATGATGAAGAGGCTCCTCGCGCCGAGAAACCAAGGGCGAACCCTGAGCCGGAAATTCTACGGCCGTCAGACGAGTTGATCGATATCTTCTTAAATGAAATTCGTCTGAAAGCAAAAGCCAATCAAGAGCGTGAGATGGCCACACTGGAAAGAGCCAAGACACTCCCGTCAAATCAAAAGCCATCCACTGCAGATAAAAACAAATTCAAGACGAAGAAAAGGTTCGCCAAAGCCCTATCAGCGGGAACGAAGCTACCGCCCTCTGAAGAAAATACTTTCGGTGGAGTAGAGATGCATCCTAACTTCTGCTTATATCATCAGAAGATCATACATCCTACTGAAGACTGCGAATCCTTTAACTGTTGGTTGCAAGGGTATGTCGCTCAAAAGCAACACTTCGACAGGACAAAATGTGAAGCTCGTAGATGTCGAAAAAGTGCGATAGATGAGCACAAAAGAGCCGCCGACGACTGTCATATAGCCGACTCCAAAAGATCGCAAATTATCACCTTTGGAAGCGACTCTGACGAAGAGGCTGCCCTCAACCCTCTCCTCAAGGAATTCATTTCAAAGATGAAAGAATTGAGAAGTTGTGAGGACGTTCAGCCATGCAATCGCACACTACTCGAAAAAAATCTCGGCCCCGCAAACAAAGGATCGAGTAAAAAGGATAAAGGGAAGGGAAAAACAGCCCTCGTAGCCAATGCTCAACAGCAATCGAGTGGCCCTAGACCGGTTGTTTGCCGAAACAACAAGCAGCAACCCCTCCAATAAAAGTTGAAACGTCCTTACTCGTTTCCGCAAGATAAAACAAGGGGACTGTTCGAGCTGGCGTTGCGCAACCGACTCATAAATCTGCCGGAGCCAAAACGTCCGTCGCAACCAAATGACGTCAATGAGCCCAACTACTGTCCCTATCACCGAGTACTGGGTCACCTGATCGAGGATTGCTACGTCTTCAAAAACTAGGTTGAAGATCAATACCAACAAGGCAAGTTCGTCATCTCCGAAAACTGGAAGGTAAGCCCACCATAACCGCACGCATCAGGAAAGATGGAGACGCCGGGGGCATCATTCTCATTAATAGGGAAGGCCCCAGGGACCGAAAAGTCAATAAACTAGATGTTCGCCTCAAATACGGCGACGAAGGACCGAAACATCCTTAAACTAACGGCGGACCGAAACGTCCTTAAACTAATGATGGACCGCAATGTCCTAAAACTTGCAAGCGACCGAAACGTCTTTAAACTACTACCGCAGCATCCTCAGGCTGACGAGATAAAAAAAAGAGAAAAAAGAGGAAAAGAAAGTAAAAGAAAATGAATGATAAAAAAAAGAACGGTATGTCCATAAGCAAAAAGGGCACGGATGAAAACCCGAAAGGGCTCCGTGAGTAAAAACAGCAGGGCTACCGGCGAGTGTTCGTGAAAACCCAAAGGGGCGCGACCTCGTAAAAAAAAGAGGGAAAATAAAAAAAGGAATAAAAAAAGGGTAGGTCCATAAGCAAAAAGGGCATGGATGAAAACCCGAAAGGGCTTCATGAGTAAAAACAGCAGGACTACCGGCGAGTGTTTGTGAAAACCCGAAAGGGCGCAACCTCGTTAAAAGACACTTATAGGGTCCTTTCGACCTTGTAAGGAGAAACCACCCGCGTGAGATCCTTATGACTCACAAGGGAGCAGCACACTTAGGGATCCCCACGATTCCTAAGGAGAAAATACACTTGCGAGATCCTCACGACTCGTAAGGAGAACTCTCTTATGAGACCCTCACGGCTCATAAGATTTGAAAGTCTTGAGTTACAGAGACCTAAACCTGTGCTTAAGCAATCCCCACAACTTCCGATACTGCCCTACAAGTGGTTCAATACTGACCCTTGTATACAATCCACGGGCGCGAATAAACATTTCCCTAACCAAGTCCCATCCGTGACTGGGGATATGTCCATATGGTGAACAACCCTTATAAGTCCTCTCGACTGATAAGGAGAAAACCCTTTTGTAAGATCCTTACGACTTACAGGGGAACATACACTTAGGAATCTTCACGATTCCTAAGAAGAAAATACACCTATGAGATCCTCACGACTTGTAGGGAGAAATACCTTTGTGAGACCCTTACGGCTCATGAAGTCAAAAGCCTTAGCTGACAGGACCTTAACCCTGTCCGCTAAGCCACCTTTGTTCGACATCGACAATAGCAAATGATGATTCGCTCCTGGCAATATCCTAGTTGTAGCGATGCTGATGCCTAGACCGGTATCAAACTCCAAGTCCTGTCATGGCAAATGGTGATTCGCTCCTGGCAATATTCCAGTCGCAGCGATGCTGATGCTAAGATTGGTATCAGATCCCGAATCCCCTACTCGCAATAAAAAAAACGGTACGTCCATAAGCAAAATGGGCACGGATGAAAACCCGAAAGGGCTCCGTGAGTAAAAACAGCAGGGCTACCGGCGAGTGTTCGTGAAAACCCGAAAGGGCGCGACCTCGTAAAAAAATAGAGAGAGAAAAAAATATATATATAAAGGATAAAGAAATGGTACGTCCATAAGCAAAATGGGCACGGATGAAAACCCGAAAGGGCTCCATGAGTAAAAACAGCAGGACTACCGGCGAGTGTTTGTGACAACCCGAAAGGGCGCAATCTCGTTAAAAGACACTTACAAAGTCCTCTCGACCTTGTAAGGAGAAACCACCCGCGTGAGATCCTTACGACTCACAAGGAAGCAACACACTTAGGGATCCTCGCGATTCCTAAGGAGAAAATACACTTGCGAGATCCTCACGACTCGTAAGGAGAACTCTCTTATGGGACCCTCCCGGCTCATAAGATTTGAAAGTCTTAAGTTACAGAGACCTAAACTTGTGCTTAAGTAAACCCCACAACTTTCGATATTGCCCTATAAGTGGCTCAATACTGGCCCTTGTATACAATCCACGGGCGTGAATAAACATTTCCCTAACCAAGTTCCATCCGTGACTGGGGATGTGTACGCATGATGAACAACCCTTGTAAGTCCTCTCGACTTATAAGGAGAAAACCCTCTTGTAGGATCTTTACGACTTACAGAGGAACATACACTAGGAATCCTCACGATTCCTAGGGAGAAAACACACCTACAAGATCCTCACGACTTGTAGGGAGAAATACCTTTGTGAGACCCTTACGACTCATGAAGTTAAAAGCCTTAGTCGACAGGACCCTAACCCTGTTCGCTAAGCCACCTTTGTTCGACATCGACAGAGGCAAATGATGATTCGCTCCTATCAATATCCCAGTCGTAGCGGTGCTGATGCCAAAATCGGTGTCTAATCCAAACCTTGCGGCGAAAAGCCAGCAAGCCAACATGCATACGAAATAGCCGAAATGATGGGGTAACTTGCAATAAAAAGCAGCAAGTAAAAATGTATGCATAAAAAAATATAGCCGAAATGATTGGGCAACTCGCAATAAAAAGCAGCGAGTAAAAATAAAAAAAACATAAATAGCCGAAATGATTAGGCACCGCGAAAAATAGCCGAAATGATAGGGCAATCGCGACCTTCGCGATATAAAAGCTGAAATGATGGAGCATCGTGGAAAAAGAAATGAAATAAAAAAAAATTATGCCCTACAGGTGATGGTCCATCACATCCTGTATACAATCCAAGGGTGTAAACAAAGAAGTGAGCATACTTTCCCCCCAGGTTTCATCAAAGAAAGAAGCTAAATCTCGATGGGCCGCAAGCGACCTAGAGATCATCCCAACACTCGTCTCGTAACGACGGACACAACTTCAAACAAAGCGGAGCAGCGGCAACCCCTAGTTCCATGACTCGGCGATATACACATCACCAACAGTCAAACCTCCATTCCGTGAAATGCGGATACAATCAGCAAAAATTCCTGGCTACATGGAATGCGGCTTATGTCAATCCTGACCCCGTGTGAAACATCCAGAGCAAAAATTCCTGGCTACGTAGAAAGCAGCTTATGTCAATCCTGACCCCATGGAAAACGTCCAGAGCGGATCCTGGTTCTCGCAGAGCACGGCAGTGAACCCGTGCGAAGCATCCAGAGCGGAACCTAGTCCTCGCCGAACACGGCAGTGAACCCGTGGGAAGCATCTAGAGCAAAAATTCCTGGCTACGTGGAACGCGACTTATGTCAATCCTGATCCCGTGTGAAACATCCAGAGCAAAAATTCCTGGCTACGTGGAACGCGGCTTATGTCAATCCTGACCCCATGTGAAACATCCAGAGCAAAAATTCCTGGCTACGCGGAACGCGGCTTATGTCAATCCTGACCCCATGTAAAACATCCAGAGCAAAAATTCCTGGGTACGTGGAAAGCGGCTTATGTCAATCCTGACCCCGTGGAAAACGTCCAGAGCGGATCCTGGTCCTCGCAGAGCACGGCAGTGAACCCGTGCGAAGCATCCAGAGCGGAACCTAGTCCTCGCCGAACACGGCAGTGAACCCGTGGGAAGCATCTAGAGCAAAAATTCCTGGCTACGTGGAAAGCGGCTTATGTCAATCCTGACCCCGTGGAAAACGTCCAGAGCGGATCCTGGTCCTCGCAGAGCACGGCAGTGAACCCGTGCGAAGCATCCAGAGTGGAACCTAGTCCTCGCCGAACACGGCAGTGAACCCGTGGGAAGCATCTAGAGCAAAAATTCCTGGCTATGTGGAACGCGGCTTATGTCAATCCTGAACCCGTATGAAACATCCAGAGCAAAAATTCCTGGCTACGTGGAACGCGGCTTATGTCAATCAAGACCCCGTGTGAAACATCCAGAGCAAAAATTCCTGGCTACGTGGAAAGCGGCTTATGTCAATCCTGACCCCGTGGAAAATATCCAGAGCGGATCCTGGTCCTCGCAGAGCACGGCAGTGAACCCGTGCGAAGCATCCAGAGCGGAACCAAGTCCGCGCCGAACACGGCAGTGAACCCGTGGGAAGCATCTAGAGCAAAAATTCCTGGCTACGTGGAACGCGGCTTATGTCAATCCTGACCCCGTGTGAAACATCCAGAGCAAAAATTCCTGGCTACGTGGAACGCGGCTTATGTCAATCCTGACCCCGTGTGAAACATCCAGAGAAAAAATTCCTGGCTACGTGGAACGCGGCTTATGTCAATCCTGACCCCGTGTGAAACATCCAAAGCAAAAATTCCTGGCTACGTGGAAAGCGGCTTATGTCAATCCTGACCCCGTGGAAAACATCCAGAGCGGATCCTGGTCCTCGCAGAGCACGGCAGTGAACCCGTGCGAAGCATCCAGAGCGGAACCTAGTCCTCGCCGAACACGGCAGTGAACCCATGGGAAGCATCTAAAGCAAAAATTCCTGGCTACGTGGAACGCGGCTTATGTCAATCCTGACCCCGTGTGAAACATCTAGAGAAAAAATTCCTGGCTACGTGGAACGCGGCTTATGTCAATCCTGACCCCGTGTGAAACATCCAGAGCAAAAATTCCTGGCTACGTGGAAAGCGGCTTATGTCAATCCTGACCCCGTGGAAAACGTCCAGAGTGGATCCTGGTCCTCGCACAGCACGGCAGTGAACCCGTGCGAAACATTCAGAGCGGAACCTAGTCCTCGCCGAACATGGCAGTGAACCCGTGGGAAGCATCTAGAGCAAAAATTCCTGGCTACGTAGAACGCGGCTTATGTCAATCCTGACCCCGTGTGAAACATCCAGAGCAAAAATTCCTAGCTACGTGGAACGTGGCTTATGTCAATCCTGACCCCGTGTGAAACATCCAGATCAAAAATTCCTGGCTACGTGGAAAGCGGCTTATGTCAATCCTGATCCCATGGAAAACGTCCAGAGCGGATCCTGGTTCTCGCTGAGCACGGCAGTGAACCCGTGCGAAGCATCCAGAGCGGAACCTTGTCCTCGCCGAACACGGCAGTGAACCCGTGGAAAGCATCTAGAGCAAAAATTCCTGGCTACGTGGAACGCGGCTTATGTCAATCCTGACCCCGTGTGAAACATCCAGAGCAAAAATTCCTGGCTACGTGGAACGCGGCTTATGTCAATCCTGACCCCGTGTGAAACATCCAGAGCAAAAATTCCTGGCTACATGGAAAGCGGCTTATGTCAATCCTGACCCCGTGCGAAGCATCCAAAGCGAAGCCTAGTCCTCGCCGAACACGACAGTGAACCCGTGGGAAGCATCTAGAGCAAAATTCCTGGCTACGTGGAACGCGGCTTATGTCAATCTTGACCCCGTGGAAAACGTCCAGAGCGGATCCTGGTCTTCGCAGAGCACGGCAGTGAACCCGTGCGAAACATCCAGAGCGGAGCTTGGTCCTCGCCGAACACGGCAGTGAACCCGTGGGAAGCATCCAGAGCAACTCCTGACTCCGTGAAATGCGGATAAGGACAACTTCACCCATCACTTGCCGGTCCTCACGACTCGTAAGCGAATAAATTCTCTTGTGAGATCCTTACGACTTTCAAGAGAACGCGCTTAGGAATCCTCACGATTCCTAAGGAGAAAATACACCTACGAGATCCTCTCGCTCCGCAGGGAGAAAAGTCTCTATGAGACCCTCATGGCTCGTAGAGTGGAAAAGTCTTAGGCGACAGATTTGAACCTGCGGCCTAAGCCATCGCTGCCTTTTGAAGAAGCCAATACAGGATGCTCGCTCTATCACCTATCAACCATGTTTACTAAAGCAGTATACTAATAATAAAAGAAAGAGGGAGGCGACAGAAAAAACATCCGATTTGCATTTGATCAAGCGTTCGAGACGCACTCATCCATTCAGAACAAGAGATAAGACAAGCTGAAATGGAAATTTTCTATTCATATCATAAAAAGGGGTTCTTACAATCACGGAGAAATGGATAATAACATTATTAAAATGTTTACAAAGGTATAACCTCGAACCTAGGATATGGACTGAGGAACTCGAAAGCAACCCTATCTATGACTTTCCAAGCCTAGCGGACCATCCTGGTGTGCTTTCTTTCATGAGCACAAGCGTCAGGATCCCCCTGATGTCTTCCACCCTCCGATAAGCAGCGAGGATGGCAGACTGTTGAAAGACCTCGTGCAAGAGATCGAAGAGACTGCCTTGCCGTCTCTTCGAGATAAAGTTCATCAGGTACACCGAGTGCACCTTATCCTCGGCGACATCCAACGCCCTGAGCGGCACACCGGAACAGAACAGGGGAAGCGCCTCCCAGATGGCTCCCACGATAAGCTTAAGGAGGGAGAAACGTCGGGGAAGCAGTGGACCGTTGTATGCGTCGAAGCGGCTCATGATTTCAGCACACTCCGCGTTTGTGAACTCAAAATTTTGAGAGCGGCCAAGTTGGCGGATGTCCCCATAAGAGATGATCTCGTCAAGACTGTACATATGGGCATCCATTGTTCTGTGAAAGAAAATCAACAAAATTATCAGAAAGACTGATTAAGCGAAACGATATAATGCACTGAGGAATGAAATGCCATCTTTAAACTCCAAGATCAATGAAACACTCTTAAGAGTTCTTCTATATGATTTGGGAGGAGCAAAGCTCCATTAATGAAATGAGAAAATACAGGGAAGATCTTTTAGAGAGCAAAGCTCTATTAATAGAACCCTAATAGGGCTCTCCTTAGTCTTCTATAAACCCACTTAGAGCAAAGCTCTGCTAAGTGAAACCCTAAATGGGTCTTCTTTAGATCTGGGATCTATTGAGAGCAAGGCTCTTAAAATTGATTTAATTTAATCAAAATTAATATTTTATACCTAAAATTCTCTAAAGTCTGAACTTTTAAAAAAAAGTGTTTAAACAGGAGAGCAGGGCTCTGAGTTCTGAAAGTAAACTTGTGAAGGTGGAAGTCATCTAAGGGACCAAAGGTCCTATTTATAGGCATCAAATGCCCTTTTAGCTTCCAAGGGATGGCGCGGCGGTTGGGAGTCTGCCACCGCTGCGCTCACGTTTGGAGGTCACGTAAGCGCAACGGTGGGGGGGCATTTGTTACCCCAATCAGAGCAAAGCTCTGTTCAAATTCCAAGACGGAAGATGAAGCAACGCTTCATCTTTCCCCAATCAGAGCATAGCTCTATTTTGAAAATTCAAACTTTAATTAAAGAAGCAACGCTTCAGCTGGCCTGCGCTCTGCGCTGCACGCCACATGGCAGCGCAGTTGCGCTGCGCTGTGCGCTGCGCGACACGTGGCAGCGCAGTTGCGCTAGCGCAGCTGCGCTGTACGCTGCTTGACACGTGTCACGCGCTGGGGCATTTGCGCCAAACAGAATTAAGATTTTAAAGAAATCTTTCTGTTCTTGTTAAAACAAGAAGATTTTCTTCAGTAAAACAGAAGCCCTTGGATCAAAGATCCAACGGTGGGGAAAATTCCCCGAATCACTCAGAGAAAGATCTCTTTAACAAATTTAACTAATTTATGGGCACTATAAAAAGGACCCTAGACCTCAATTCAAAAGGATCAACATTCTTTGAGAAATAAAACAGAGAGAACTCCGAAGAATTGGAGAGAAATCCTCAAGAACAAAAAAAAAGGTAAAAAACCTTTAGAAAAAGAGAAAATTCTCTTATGACCAGATCATTGATCCAAAAACAAGATCAATGATCTTTAATAAAAAATAAAAACAGTGCTTTGCACTTTTTTATGAACCTCTGGTTCCTAAAACAAGAAATACTTGTTTTCTTTGATTCTCATTAGATCGAGGAAAACAAATAGTGCTTTGCACTTCTTTTATGAACCATTGGTTCTTGAATCTAAAAGATTCTTAAATCATAATGCCTTGCACTTGCAAAATGCGTTGTTGCGCTCCTGGATTGGCGCAAGCCACCAGAGCGCGTCACGTGTCAGCAGCGCAGGCGCAGCGCACTGCGCTTGCGCGATACGTGTCAACACTACAAGCGCTTGCGCTCTCTGATTGGCGCAAAGCGCCTAATAAATGCAAGACATTTTTTTAAGGGCCAGGCCCAAATCAAAAAGACCAAGCAGGCCTAATTAAATTGATGCTATGCATCATTTATAAATGGGCAGAGCCCAAACAAAATAATAAAAATGCTATGCATTTTAAAAGGGGCAGAGCCCAAACAAAGTAGATGCTTTGCATCATTTATAAATGGGCAGAGCCCAAAACAAATTGATGCTCTACATCTTTTATGGGTAGAGCCCAAATAAAAATAAAAAGAAATGCAATGCAAAAGCAAATAGAATGTTGAACATTTTCAACTGGATTTAGCCCAATTTTGGCCGTAAGTCCTCAAATTAAATTGACTGAGCAAGATTGCTCTCTTAAAACAATTTACAACCGGTTCAAGGGTACATCTCCGAACTCCTCTGACACCTGTCGTTGTTATCCTTCAACGACGTCAGAGAGGTGACGGGTCCCGACGACCACACATCAATATGGACTGCGGGGTCCTTAAACTCGTGGACCGAAACGTCCTTAAACTAATATTGGACCGAAACGTCCTTAAACTAATGATGGACCACTACGTCCTTAAACTGGCGATGGACCGAAACGTCCTTAAACTAATAATGGACCGCCACGTCCCTAAACTGGAACATGGACCACCACGTACCTAAACTGGAGCGATAGAGCCTCCAAGTGCTCTTTTGCCGGATCTAAACGGTCCTGTTTAAGTTGATCTTAGCCCCAAATACGGCTAACGTATCCTTAAACATTTAAATGGACTATAAAACTCCAAATTGACTTTGGTTCAAGGGTACATCTCTAAATTCCTCTGACACCTATCGTTGTAATCCTTCAACGACGTCAGAGAGGTGATGAGTCCCGATGGCCATATATTAAATGGATCACCACGTTAAGTTGATCTTAGTCTCAAACAGGACTAACGTATCCTTAACGAACGTTTAAGTTGATCTTAGCCTCAACGTGGCTAACGTATCCTTAAACTAAAACACCAAACCCAAATCTAAGTAAATACGGATTTGGACTAATCCACGTCCTATGGGCGACGGCATTACTCAGTCTCCATATACAATCCACGGGCAACCACAAACAAAATAAACACCCACGACACGAAGTGAAATTCTGGAGAAGGAGAAAATTGTTACCGCGATGCGGTAGCATAATTAACTGCAGGGGCTTGCGCCTGCAGGGAAGAGCGTCCCCACAATCAAAAACCCCTCAAGCGAGGGGGAATCTGACGAAGTCTGCTACATCGGCCGCATCCGTCTAAACCTCCGATACACTGTGCCATAAATCAACTTGGCATCTTCGGAGAGGTAGACGGATAAAACCAATTAGCATCTGTCCCGAATCTCAGCGTCAGGACTTCGCGGTCTTGTGTGCCGTCCTTCGGAGGGGAACAGTACTGCTTCTGCCCACTTGGAGAAGTAATCAGTTGTTGCCAGTATGAACCGATGTCCTCTAGACGATGCTGGTTCGATGGGGCCGATTATGTCAGTTCCCCACATTTCGAACGGCCAGCTGGCCACCGTTGGATGTAGTGGATTTAGATGTTGGTGGATAAAATCCCCATGAATCTGGCACGAGTGGCACCGCTTCGTGTATTCGAGGCAGTCTTGGATAATCGTGGTCCAATAGTAGCCCATCCTTTTGATCTTTAGTTTCATTCTTGGCCCGGCTTGATGAGAACCGCAGAGTCCGTCATGAATTTCTTGGACGACTCTCTTTGTCTCTTCAGGTCCCAGGCATCTTAGCCACAGGGAGTCGAACGATCTCTTATACAGAGTATCATTGAAGAAGGCGAAAGACAGAGCTCGTTTCATGAGCTGATGTCTTGAGGATGCATTTTCAGGCGTTCGACAGGATTTGAAGTAGTCTATAAAGACTTCTCTCCAATCCTTACCCTTTTCCTGGTCTTTTATTTATAGGGTCGCTTGCTCGGTCGCTCCTTTTTCTTCGGACGACTCTGGAGACATTTTTGCCGGTGCAAAAACCCGACGGCTTTGCACAATGATCCTCACGTCATCGAGGTTCTCGTCGGCTAGTTCTTTAGCGAGCCTGGCTAGTGCATCAGCTTTGCTGTTTTCCGCACGCGGTATACTTTCCAGCATGTAGGAGGGAATTTGAGTCAGCAGTTGCTGCACCCTCTCGCCGTACTTCACCAGCTCTGGCTTGCATGTTTGATAGTTGCCGTTTACTTGACTACGATCAACTGGGAGTCTCCGTATATGAGGAGGTTCTTAATTCCCATGTCGACGGCGATCTCAAGACCTGCTATCAAAGCTTCATATTCGGCTTCATTATTCATCCTCGGCTCTATTAAGGAGAAGGAAAAGCGCATTATCCCTATTTGTGGAGTCACGAAGACGAGGCCTACCCCGGATTTGATTATGGGGATGCTTTGTTTACGCTTCTTCATGGAAGATGTCCATCGAAGTAGAGTTCCCACTGAGTATCATTCTCTCTTCTCTCTGCGTCGATCGTGTCAAATGCGTGCTCGTCGGGAAATTCGCAGTTCAAAGGAGAATCAGCAGGTATAGGATGCTCAGCGAGGAAATCGGCGATAGCCTGGCCTTTTACCGCCTTGAGGGGACGATAAGTTATCAAGAACTCCACCAAGAGCAGGGCCCATTTAGCGAGTCGTCCTGTTAGTATGGCTTTTGACATCAAGTATTTGAGAGGATCCATTTTTGATACGAGGTGACCTCATGTGCCAAAGCATAGTGTCTGAGCTTCATTATCGCGAAGATTAACGCCAGGCAGTGTTTTTCGATGGGGGGGTAGTTGCTTTCTGCCTCCAGTAGAACTCGACTCAAATAGTAGAGGGCTCTCTCCTTTTCTTGGTCGTTCTCTTATGCCCACAGCGCTCCTAAGGAACCTTCGAGGGCTGTTGTATACAGGACGAGAGGTTTTCCTTTAACGGGAGCGGCCAGCACTGGCGGATTCCGCAGGTATTGCTTGATTTTGTCTAGTGCGCTTTGGCATTTGCGATCCCAAACGAACGGGGTTCCTTTCTTCATTAGGTGACTGTAGGGACGGCACTTGCCGGAGAGATTGACTATAAATCGCCGGATATACCCGAGCTTTCCTTGGAGAGACCGCAGCTGCTTGAGAGTTCTTGGCGGAGGCATTTCCATGATCGCCTTGATCTTCGACAGGTCTATTTCGATACCTCGATGTCGTATGATGAATCCTAGGAACTTGCCTGAGGAAACTCTGAACGCACATTTAAGAGGGTTCATGTTCAAATTGTATTTCCGAAGGCGCTGAAACACGATTTTCAGATGCTCTAAATGTTCCTCGTATGATTTGCTTTTAACTATGAGGTCGTCAATATAGCATTCGACGATTTCATGTATGAGGTCGTCGAAAATCTTCGTCATGGCCCTCCGATAGGTGGCACCGGCATTCTTTAGACCGAAAGACATCACCTTGTAGCAGAATATGCCCAAAGGGATCCGGAAAGCAGTATGCTTCTGGTCCTCGGGATGCATCTTTATCTGATTGTATCTTGATGAGCCGTCCATGAAGGAGAAAACTTCGTGAGTGGATGTATTATCTATCATCAGCTCAGTGACCGGTACTGGAAAGTCGTCCTTTGGGCAAGCTTTGTTGAGATCCCGAAAGTCCACACATATGCGCACCGTCCCATTTTTCTTCATTACTGGGACAATGTTGGCGATCCCGTCAGGATACTGAACCTCTTGGAGGAAGACGGAGTCGATTAGTTTCTTGACTTCGGCGTTGATGCTCATCTCAAGCTCGAGCCACATTCTTCTCGGTGCTTGTTTTATCGGCTTGACGTTCGGAGATATCGCCAATTTGTGCACAGCAATCTCTGGATCTAGTCCCGGCATCTCGGAATAGTTTCATGCGAAACAGTCTTTATACTGCATGAGCACGCCTTTGAGCATAGCCACCTTTTCTTCAGACAACGGTTCACTGACGAACGTCGGCCGTGGGTCGTTTTCCGTCCCCAAGTCAATTTTTCTGAGGTCGTCTGCAGTAGTATGTATCCCATTTTCCAGCTCTTTTGGCGCCGGTGGAAATTCTGAGATCAATTCATCTTCATTGTTTTCGAAGCACCAAGAAAGGTCATCCATATTCTCGGGTTTTTCTTCTGACCACGTCATTGTGTGACAGGTACGAGATCGTTTCCAAGACCGATGTTGATCTGGTTCTACTCTCATCGCATAAATGGCTTTTGATTCATACTTCTGTAGCGGGGTTATCCTCCAACTGCTGGATAGAGCGAACCTGCCTTGTCGATATTGTTCTTCGACCCAGTTCTTGAAGGTGAAGCAGTCTTCGAGAGGATGTCCTATTGCTCGGTGATAGGAGCAATAGTCTGGGTGAGAGACCTTGTCTTCTTGCTCGGGGTGCTTGGACTCCAGGAGTGTCACCATCTGATGTTTTATGACAAGATCGAATATCTTCTTTGTCTTGTCTTGAGGAAAAGAATATGCTCGGCCCATCTTCTTTATAAGAGACGGATCCCGGCTGCTCGATTCTTGATCGCGTGATTTCTTAGATCCACTACACTGCTGTCGAACGTTTTTTTCCATTCCTTGGTTTATTTTTGCCTCTGCGCCAGGTCTTTTATATGACAGGTTGGTAACGAAGAGCATTGTCATTCTCCGCGGCCTGCTGAAGGAGGCGCTGCATCCTGGCTTTCTCATAAATAGCCATTTCGCGGCTATGGTCATCCCGTACCTTTTGACTCGCTTCCCTTATTAGCTTGTCCATCTGTTCTTCAAACGACGGGCTTGGCATTTTCATGGCAGGACATCGTTTTGGTTCAGGGTTAGCGTCTTCTAACAGAGCATTTCCTTCTTCATCGAAGTCATGTATAACGTAGCAACCATGGAATCGTTCCCGTTTCTTGGATTGAACATATCCAAGCCCTATAGTTTCCATTCTCCCGTTGGGCAATTTTCGCTGAGTTCCGGGGACGTCCCAGATTCTGTTGTAGAACTGAGCTTGTCGAGCAGTCTGTTTGAAGGGAATGCCTTGGCGCCTCAACAGCCTTTTTAATCCTTCTGTGTAGTATCTGGGCAGACGGATAGGCTGGAGTATGTCAAGTGTGGAATCAGCACCATGCCAGATTTCTTTCTCCACTTTGGTTTCCGTGGATTAATAAAAGAAGATCGCCTTTTCATCTCTTCGCCTGGGAGGGACGTAGAATGTTTGCAGTTCTTGCACACTATAGGTACTAAGCGCGTCGAGCTCTTTGTAATGCTCTTGCAGAACTATGGCGATTTGCAAACTCTGATCATCGCCAGCGAAAGCCTGTATCGATGGTCGTACAGAAAATATGGCATTGACCTCATCTTCTGAGTCGCTGCCAAAGACCAGAATAGGGGTGGACGATCCCGGCTTGTTGCATTGGGACGGCCCTGAATAAACTATCTCTTCCTCCTCTTCGGTATCACTTCCGAAGACCGGAATGGTGGTGATAGCTTTGTTCTTCGGTTTATAGCATTTTTTCGTGTCTTCGAAATCTGGTAAGAAGTATTTTGCATCTTCATACTTTCGGACTTCATTCACGGAGAATGGATTTAGTTCCCCCGTCACGGTGTACTCGAGACCATCTTTGAAGTACTTCATACATTGATGTTGTGTAGAAGGGATGATGTTGTACTAGTGTAACCAAGGCCTACCGAGCAAAACATTGTAGCAACTCTTGGCGTCAATGACATGAAACTTGATGTCCGTGACGAGCAGCCCAAAGCGTAATGTCAATATCACAGACCGAGCGTCCATGATGACTGGGAGTCGAACTCGGAGATGGTGATTTTATCACGAGCGAGGTGCTGAACACTCATGCAGATTTCCTTCAACACTCTTACATTGAGGAGATTGACGGAGGACCCATTGTCAACCAGGATCTTGCCTATCTTAATATCATGACAGTATCCAGAGACATAAAGGGGACGATTATGCTCGCACGTCCTGAGGAGGAGATCTTCATCGCCGAAGGTGATATCGGCTGTGTGCACTTCTTCCAGCTCGTCTTTCATCTTTTCTTCGGCGAGGAAAGCCTGGAACTGCTCGGGCTTTTGTAGTGCCTTGATCAAGGAATCTTTCGCCTCTTTGGATAGCAGAAGGGCGTCGAAAATGCTTAGATGTAAGGGTAGCTTCCTCAGGTGTGACAGAACGTTGTAATCCACCTTGTTTTTCTTGGGCGGGTCCTTGGCTGCCAGCTCTTCGACGACTCGATCATCGAGCGCGATATCCTCAGGGATCTTTTCTTTCCCCTTATCCTTTTTATTCAATCTCTTATTTGCAGGTTCGAGATTCTTTTCGGGTAGCGTGCGATTGCGCAGCTGAATGTTCTCGTAGCTCTTCGGTTTTCCTCTTTTCTTGAGGTGGATTCTTTAAAGAGAGGGCCGAGGGATATTTCTTCGTCAGAGTCGCTCCCAAAGGTGAGAACTTGCGATCCTCTGCTATCAACCATATGACAGTTACCGACAGCTCTCCCTCGCTCGTCTGTCGCCTTTTTCCGCTATCGAAGAGCTTCACGCTTCATTCACTTGAAGTGTTGCCTGTGAACGACATACCCTTGCCACCAATTTTTAAAAGCGTTGCACTCTTCGGTGGGGTGCGCAATCCTTCGATGATATAAATAGTAATTAGGATGTACATCCTCTTCATTAAGGTGTATCTCATCAGAAGTGTTTCTTTTGGAGGATGGCAGCTTCATTCCCATCGATATGGCTTTAGCGAACCTTTTCCTCGTCTTGAACCTGCTTTTGCTGGCGGTCGAAGTGCTCCTATCTGGTTGGGGTCCTTCAATCTTTCCGTTCAGTCGCCAGCGTTTGGCCTTTTCAAGTATGGCCATTTCGCGCTCTCGATCAGCCTTACTTTTTAGAAGAGCTTCGTTCACAAGTGTATCAATCATCTCATCTGACGGTCCTAGGAGCTCCGATTCAGGATTTGCCCCCAGCTTCTCTATGTTAGGAGCTTCTTCACCGTCTATCGACGAGTGAGAGACTATATGGCAGCTTGCCACATAATCCTCAAGTTCATCTGATGAGTCTTCTCTATTGTCATCATCTCCGTCCTCAAGGGCGTGGCTGAAAAATTCTTGGAGTGTGACTGGAGTCCGCGCCTTCTGGTTATATTCTTCCAGCGCGTCAATATGTTTTTGCAGGTCCGTGCGCTTGTCACCAGGCTTCACGGGCTTTTTGGTTTTCTTCTTCTTCTTCGAAGACTTTGTCGGCTGGGTGTGGGCGCTTTGACTATCACCACCAATTTTTGGAGTTGAGCGTGGCTTTAGCATTCCCTCGATGATCTCTGGTTCTAGCTGATTTTTCCATCTGATCGCCGGGCATGTTTGGAGATCCTTCAGCATTCTCTTCGTTTTGGCTGAAAGAACGACCTCCCATGGAGCTTCTTCTACAAAAGAGCATGATGCCCCCGGTGTGTCCCCCCTTTTAAGAGCGTGCGGTTGAGACGGTCTTACTTTCCAATTCTCGGACAATACGAATTTGCCCTATTGGTATTGGTCTTCAATCCAGCCTTTGAAGATAAAGCGATCTTCGATTGGATGGCCTATCGCTTGGTGATAGGGGCAATAATTGGGATTATTAGCTTCACCGGGTTGCAATGGGCATTTCAGATCTGGCAAATTGATGAGCCTGTTGCGCACCGCTAGCTCGAACAATCTCCTCGTTTTGTCCCGGGGAAACGAATAAGGACGCTTCATTTTCTCATTAAAGAATCGTCGTCTCTCGTCTAGGCGATCAGTTAGTTTTGGGCCACTGAGCTGCTGTTGAGCATTGGCGACGAAGGTCGCTTTACCTTTTCCTTTTTCGCTTCGAGGCTCCGACTTCGAAGAGGAAGGTCTATGACCCATCTGGTCCATTTGGGCCAGTTTGTCAATCAAGACCTGGAAAGTGGTCGGCTTGAAAAACATGATGAATTGTGAAATGGTCGCCTTAGGATCAAGAGTACCCACGAACATGCCTACCGCAGGAGCCTCTTCGATGCGTTGCTCGCACTTCGACCATAGATTCCGCCACCGTATTGCGTACTGGACCCAAGTTTCTCCCGGCTTCACCCTGGCATTGATTAATGCCGTAATTAGGGTACGTTCGCTGGCGCTCCCAAAACGTTGGGTGAATAGAAACTCCATCTTCGTAAAAGTTTTGACGGAATCGTTGGGAAGCTCTGAATACCATTCGAACGCCGTCTCCGCCAAGCTGCCGACGAATTGGCGAAGCAGTAGCTTATCATCCCCTCCAGTGTTTCCGCAGAGAGCCCTGAACTGAGCGACATGTTGATGGGGATTGCCTGTCCCCTTGTATACATGGAATTTAGGAATCATATATCCTGGCGGATACTTTATTTGATCATACCAACCCAGATAGGACCGTCCAGTTCTGACGATTTGGCCAGCCGCTTCATTCGCTTGATGAGCTCGTATTTGTTGAGCTATATAATCATCGAGCGTGGCTTTAGAGATGGTCTCCTCCTTGGCTGCTGACAGAGCCGGCAGAGGATTTGATGTCTCTCCTCTATCATTTTCAATTATTACCAGAGGATCTTCGGCTGGAGGATCCGGCTGGATCATCATGCCCACCATATCTTGGAATAGAATGGCCATTTGTTTTATATTGGCCGCTTGTTCCGCGGTCTCTTTGTCCTTCTTCTCAAGCATTCTCCGAAAGAATTCATCATCAGTTTCCTGCTCACGGCATTGCTCCGAGAATGTCTCTGGGATTTCTTTCGGTCCTGTAAGTGCGGCCATAGCTGTTAGCATTTCTTGGAACTTCTGTTGTTGTTGCTCCTGAGCCTTAGCCATTGATCGCGTAAGCGGTCGATGACCTGTGGAGACATGGCTATCCTCTTTTCCGGATGCCATATAGATGGTGTGCACGACCATGCCCCCAGACTTGGGATGTTTAGACTCAGTGTTCTTGCGATTCGTCGCAAACACCGAGATTTTCTCCAGCTTTCTCCTCTTGTGAGCAGTCGAAGTTGAGGGGGCCGTTGCAGTGGGCACCCAAGTAGCTGTCGCTTTCTGTGGTTTGACAAGGTGATTCTCTTCTTGCCGAACCTTCATCTTTTTCTGTCGGCGAGAGTAATCTTGATCTACCACGGAATCCTGGACTTGACTCCAGACCTTGTAAATTTTAAAGGACAGCCGTTGAGGGGGCTGCTCCAGCTTTGCCTTTGGGGCATTCTCCATAGGTGGAGGAGATCTTTTCAGCACAGCAGTTGGCGAGTTCCTGCGCACCCGGTTAAGTAGTTCAAAACTGTTCCCAGTTGGAACAGCAACATCAACTTCTACCATTGGAGCTGGCGGAGTCAGTCCAGAAGGGGAATTGCCCCCAGATTTCCTTACTCGGCACCAATAGCGACGTCGAGCATGTCGTGCGGCCGGGATCACCTCCGCTGTTGGATCAGCTTTTCTATGCCCCCTGTTCTGATGAGAGTATGCTGTTGGTGCCAGCCTGTCAAAGACAGATGCTTGCTAAGAGGGAATGGCCAATCTTGAAAAGGCCAATTTTTGTGCAGGGGAAACAGCCTTGGTTACTTCACCCGGAGTAAGGGCTGAAACAGCCAATCTTATGAAGACCGACCCATTAGCCGGAGAAGCCGCCTTGGTGACTTCAAGAGTAGGAATGGCTATCGCTTCAGGATAACGCCTTCTGGTATTACGGGCTTCTTCATGGACCCGTTGGAGCTTTGGCCCGGTCTATTAAAAACCGAGGCAGTAGACTTAGACGACCCGTTGAGAGGGGCCGCAGTAGTTGCAAGCCGATCAAAGACCGACTTCTTGGGAGATTCTTGCGATGGTACAGGGGCACTGAAACTCGTTGGTGGGAGCATGGTCCCGAAGAACAATCCAGTGGGGCCTGAGTCACCTGTTCCACCGACATAGCGAAGATGGAGGCCGCTTAGGGCCCGTAAGTCACTCCTCCGGACAGGACGGAGCGAGAATTGTAGTTGCAGTTAGTGCAGTTTGAAGTCATAGATGTTCTTTTTTCTGCACAAGAGCAAAACTAAATCTTAGTACCTCGACCCCAAGGGCAACCATATTAAACCGCGATTCATTCGCGAACACGACACACGAAGTGTGGAGTGGAAAGAGCAAGAGGTCCCACCGGGCGTGCCAGAATCTGTTTACCGCCGAAAATCGGGAGACAAACATCTTGCCTGAATTTGGGGGCAAATGCTATTTGGTTTTATCCGTCCACCTCTCCGAAGATGTCAAGTTGATTTATGACACCATATATCGAAGGTTTAAACGGATGCGGCCGATATAGCAGACTTCGTCAGATTCCCCCTCGTTGAGGGGTTTTTGATTGTGAGGACGCTCTTCCCTGCAGGCGTAAGCCCCTGCAGTTAATTACGCTACCGCATTGTGGTAACCACTTTCTCTTTCTCCAGATGATCACTTCGTGTCGTGTGTGTTTGTTTTATTTTTTGGTTACCCGTGGATTGTATACGGAGACTAATTTATGTTGTCGCCTGTAGGGCGAGGATTAGTCCAAATCCGTATTTTCTTAGATTTGGGTTTGGGTTGGGTTTAAGGATCGTTAATCTCATTTAAGACTAAGATCAACTTAAACGTTTATTAAGGATACGTTAGTCTAATTTTAGACTAAGATCTACTTAACAGGATCATTTAGATCTAACAAAAGAGTATTTGGGCTCTATTGTTTTAGTTTAGGGACATTGCGGTCCAGAAGTTTAAGGACATCATAGTCCATAGTTTAAAGACGTCATAGTCTGTAAAGTTTAAAGACATCATAGTCTATGAGTTTAAGGACCTCACAGTCCATGGTAGTTTAAAGACATCATAGTCTATAAAGTTTAAAGACATCATAGTTCATGAGTTTAAGGACCCCACAGTCCGAAAAATTTAAGGATATCATAGTCCATGAGTTTAAGGACCCCACAGTCCGTGGAATGTCTGGTTGTCGGGACCCGTCACCTCTCTGAAGACGTTGAAGGATTACAACAACAAATATCAGAGGAGTGAATAGATGTACCCTTGAACCAATATCCCGATTTGGGAAATGGGATGAACATCAGTTTAGATGTCATCTGTTAAAAGAACACTAGTCATCTTTGGGACCAGGATTAGTTTAGGGAGACCTGAACATGGGGCCTCGGTTGATTGGTGACAAAAAGGGTCTTGGCTTCGGAAGATTTGACTAATTGGAGCTAAGGTTGATTTCCCTTAGTCATCCCATAGTGCTAAGCACTAAATCAATGTTAAACACTGGGCTTTGGAGGAGCTCACGTGTGAACACGTGAGGGTCCCCGAAGCGGGCATTGTTCCTTGGGTTTATTCCCTCATATATATATAAAAGTGCTGAGCACTTAGCTCACATGTGAGCACGTGAGACGCCCGAGGTGAGAACTATTCTCTGGATTTTATTCTTCTTTCATTTATAAGTGCTAAGCACTTGGTTCATCAAACAGGCACGTGCAGACACGTAAGGTGCTTTCAAAATGCGAGCACTGTCTTTGGAATTTTCTTCCTCTTTTATACGCCACTATTTGGGGGTCACGTAGGAACACATGAGGTGTTTGAATTAGTGTTAAACACTGAAGATATGAAGCGCTCACGTGGGGTCATGTGAGGTGTTTGAAGTAGTGTTAAACACTGAAGGTATGAAGCGCTCACGTGAGGTCACTGAGGTGTTTGAAGTAGTATTAAACACTGAAAGTTTGAGGCGCTCACGTGAGGTCACGTGAGGCGCCTGAGATTTGGCACAGCTTCTTTGAATTTGTTCCCTTTTTTTCTTTCTTGAGTGCTGAGCACTATTGGGTCACGTGGGATCACGTGAAGCCTCCCCAAAGACTGAAAGCTGCCTCTGTTTTATTCTCTTTTGAAAAGCGCTAAACACTATTAAGGGGTCACGTGATGTCACGTGAGGCGTCCCAAAAATAGGGTTTATTCCCTTTTCTCTTTTATAAGTGCTGAGCACTTCTCAGGGGTCACGTGGGGTCACATGACTAGATCTCAGTCTTTCCCTTTTTTTTGTTCCTCAAAGATATTCACGTGGGGACACGTGAGCTTTTAATGTGTAACATTGAACACTAATATGCATCACCAGGCTGTTCTTTTATGCTTCTGAGGAATCACGTTCTCCTTTTGTTCTTTGTAAGGATTAAATTCTTTTTAAAGGGTTAAACCCTAGTTCCAGAGGAATTAAATTCCTATATATTTTGTAAGAGTTAAACTCTTTTGGATTCAGTTCTTTCCCCTAGGTTTTGAATCTGCATGACAGAATCTCCCCGATGAGAATTAAATTCTCAACTTGTGGAGAGATCTGCTTCTGCAGATCTTAACCAGAGGAAAAACTAAGTTCTTTGAAAAGAGTTAAACTCTTGGTTTGAGAATTAAATTCTCTTTTTGTGGGAGCTTTTGGGAGGGGTTCCTCTTCTTTAGAGAATTAAATTCACTCTCTATTTTTCTTCCCCTCTCCCTCTGCCTGTGTATGTGTCTCCCCTCTTTTTGAACTTGGAGTTTATCTGGATCCCTCTGTTATTTAGAAAGAAAGATCATTGGTCGTCGGGACCCACCACCTCTCCGATGACGCTGAGGGATTATAGCGCAATATATCGAAAGTGTGGAGGGATATACCCTCTGAACCATGTCCCACTTATCAGGAGGAAGAATATGTTGAAGCTTAAACTCCTAACTGCTGAAAAAGGCTTTTTTGCGTTCGTGCACGTGCGTCGCAAGTGTTGGGCACACGTGCGTCGCACATGGCGCTTGCACATCATGGGGGGCAGCTAAGGCCATAACTTGGAGAACTAAGCTTCTATGGAGAACTAAGCTCCTTTGAGAATTAAATTCTCCTACGTGCGTTGCACATGTTTTGCTCACGTGCGTTGCACGTAGCGCGCATGTGGCGGGCACACGTGCATTGCATGTGACGGGCATGCATATGCGATTTATGGGGGGGCAGCTAAGGCCCTAACATGGAGAACTAAGCTCCTTTGAGAATTAAATTCTCCCACGTGCGTTGCACATGTTTGGCTCACGTGCGTTGCACATGGCGCGCACGTGCATTGCACGAGGCGCATATGGCGCTTGCGCATATACGCATTATGGGGGGGCAGCTATGGCCCTAACTTGGGGAACTAAGCACTTTTGAGAATTGAATGCTCTATCTTTTCTAAGAGATATCCGCTCTTATTTATATGGGAGTGGTACAGAAGGGATCTCTTTTTTTCCCGATGTGAGACTAAAAATGCATCCTCCATGTAGTAGAGCATTACTTTAGATTACACGAGCGTAGCACATATGCTCTTAACTTTTGATCTCGGATAAATTATGAGGCCCATAATATATCAAATCGAAGGATTTTTAGAGACACTTTCAATACTATCAGAATTTAGCTGTTTCTCATTCAGGAGTTTGTCAAAATACAGCCCGGAAAATACTGGTTCGCATTTTCTTCCTTAAATTACACGTGCGTAGTATATTTGCTCATAACTTTTGATCCCGGATGAATTATGAGGCCCATAATATATCAAATCGAAGGTTTTTTCGAGAATCTTTCGATCCCATCAGAATTTAGCTGTTTCTCATTCGGAAGTTTGTCAAAATTCAGCCCAGAAAATACTGGTTCGCATTTTCTTAAGCGTATTGTTGTCATTTGATACCTTGGGCTTTTTTGCGCAGAAATTTTTGGTGAGAACAATAGTGTCTACCCTCTTATAATCAATTTTACCATATGTCCCGTCCTGAATTCTTCGAGGCCAGTTAAGTTTCGTCTCAATGTTCTCGTCCAGATAGCGGGAACAAAATATGGTTGCTATATCTAGAAGATAACCTTACATGATAGAACCCTCTGGTCGATTTCTATTGCGTATATACTTTTTTAGAATGTAGAGGTACCTAAAAAAATATATGTTAAATAAATAAATACGAGCATACAAGACAACAATAATTTTACAAATTACGCGAAACGAAAAATTCCACGTATCTTTCGACGGGATACATCTATCAATATTGTACCGGTCCGGCTAACCTAGCCTCAGTTGCAAGATGAACCGTCAGATGTATTATGATATCGAAGAATGACAATGGGGAAATACGCTCAAAATTGCAAAGTATTAACGAAATAGAATTTTTTAGTTTCTCCAGCGTCACAACATCCAGTGTTTTAGCGCATAACTCTCTAAAAAAACAATATAGGTCATTGATTACTAGACCAACCGATTCAGGAAGGAAAGTCCTGAGGGCTGATGGAAGAAGGTGCTCCATAATAATATGGTGATCATGACTTTTCAGCCCATCGATCTTACCTTTCACAATTTTTATCTTCTTGCTAAATAGTCCTGAGAAACCTGTGAGAACTTTCAAATCATGCAGCACTTGTCACGACCCGAAATGGCACGTGACTGGCACTTCAATCATGTGAAGTGTATAGGACCCCACCTAATTCAAGTAAGCCAAAAGCCCAGAAATCTAAACCATTTGAAAAGAGAATGAAGGAAAAACTTATTTAAAAGTTAACATGAAAATTCATTTTGAAAGTCGTAGTAAGCACTTTTAAAATATCAAGTCTTTTCCAAAAATTTTGGTAGAGTTTCCTTTGTAATTACTGGCCCCAAACGGGTACAAACAGGAATATATATGAATAATGCATAAAGGCATCCCCAAGCGGGAGCTAGCTCTTCGCCAATTGGTGGAAACAATCACACAAGCAATATAATATACAACACCGAAGGGCGAGGATCAAAACTCAGAAAGAAACCAACATCCTCAAGAAAACTAGAGAAGAACCATAAATATACAAGTGCGCAACTCTAAGGTTGAAAAAATAAACAACTGGTTTTCTAGGTCTATCAATAATACAAGTCTGGTTGATGGAGTTTACTAGATACAACTGAATATAAATAAAAGTACAACGGTGGTCATGATACAAGTGAACCCACCTACCCAAGCAATCACCCGGAAGGAAGCAGTGTGCCAGCAAGCCGCAACAAAACCTGTACGGCCAAACCTGCAAGAAAATGTGGCACAACAGGGGTGAGTTGCCAACTCATGAATATAAAACATCACCGAGAAGAAATCGCATGTATGACTCTCTTCTAGGTCATACAATAATATCCTCATAATATAACCTGAAATATTTAATAATGGCAAGGGTAATCATCTAAACATCAGTGAAATACCAAGTGCTCATGTCAGTGCCTCAAGTAGCAGCATATCACATATATGATATACGAATGCATTAAGAATGAAAATAGACTACATCTTGAATGAGAAAATTGTTTTCTTATCTCAGTAAGATTTCTGTGTAAAAATCGAAGTATCATCAATGAAATTAATAGAGAATCCGTGTTAAGTATCGACACAAAACATATATCCTAATATTCAATGTCTCAATATCTCGGGCTCCGGCAATCCGGACTGGCCCATATCATCAAATCTCAATATCTCGGGCTCCGGCAATCCGGACTGGCCCATATCATCAAATCTCATGACTACTTCGGTATCCTCCGGATATGCGCCGCGTCACAAATAACCGGTCGGTAGTGCTCCCCTGCCGAGATCAACACCATCATCTGCGACTATCTTGCCTCGGGGTACCGCATCGGGTCCACCATGCACCCACAGACGGTTCATCCTCCTCCTCGAATCGGGTGTATGATACCTCTCAAGAACCGAAAAAACTCATGGTGGACACCTCTCACATCATATCACGAGAAAACCGTAAATTTCTATCTTTTGAAATGAAAATGAGTTTATAAAATCCTTGCGGTTTCTCCAAATCCAGAAATCTCATGGAAAATCCGAAATCCCAAACTTGAGAGTAAATAAACAGTGAATTACCAGCATAAAACCCCATAATATTGCATGACAAAAGAATATATATATATATATATATACATGCATGGATATCTAAGCAAAGAATGCAATATCTAAACTAGCATAGTAATGTTATATCGGAACTATCAGCTAGCAAGCTATATCAATAAAGTAATATTTCTAAAGTGTACGTGACATGTCAATTACCAATGATGATGTGTGTAAACCGGCAAGCAAGTGTTCGTGGGCATACGCATCATCGGTAATGGTGCTGGTGTCCTGACAAACGAGATCATGATGGTTAAGGAAACACATGTATAAACATGCAATGCAATGAGAATATGAGTATAACGTAAAGTGAATAGTAAACGCAACATTGAAGAATATACTTTTCTATATACGAGTCATACACTTTTTAGTGTTTGAAATCGTACGAATCGTGATTTTAGAAAAATAGGGGTTACGGGGTCTTTGAGAAAAGATACATCCTTCGAAAAATCCGTAGTATCCCTCAGCCTGTCTTTAAAATACTCACGATTCGTTAGTTTTGAAAATAAGTATGACTCGAGCCTAGTCTAACATCTATCAAATAAACTATAGGACTAAACTAAGAGACTGGTTGAAAGGGGTAAGGAAATCCACCTAAGTCCGAGTCGATATATCTAGTAGTCGGCGATCCCGCCTTAATAGCATCACGTACGGTAAAATATATAATACGACATTTTCGAATCAAGAGTGCAGATCAATCATCATATTTATATATCGTACGGTAAAATCCATCGTACGGCATCCCGGAAATCGGTGTATGGGTCAAATATCACATATACCTCATTAATCATATGGTATCATTATTATAATATCATGAATTAGAGCACCGTTCTAAAATCTAATACATTCCGATACCATCAAACATATATCCGCGTGTGAATAAAAACATATCGCCCATCAATCCATTATAATATCATGTCGTATATTATAACACGACCCAAATCACATAACCGATCTCACAGCATCATGCCCAATCATATCGACTCACGTCCAAGTATCATATACTATCCTCATCACCCGTGTATACGTATGTGTGTGTGTCTGTATATATATATACCAACGCATCCATATATATATATATATATAAACACCCATAATCATGTCACGTGTATGCGTGTGTGTATCAACTTTTACTCTAAGGTTTCGCGACTAAAAAACTAAACTAAAAGCGCTATCTTCAAATTTCGCTAAAACTAACCCATGATCTCCTAAAGCCTTCCTTACTAATTATGCATGTCTCACAACACACGCATACACACACACACACACACATATATATTCGCATGCTACACTACGAAACTGTAAGGGTGCTATACGCCATCCACCCGACTTCCCCCATAGATATACATCTACTCAGTTTGATCCTTACTTGCTGAAGTCGATGTCGCCTTGCTCCTCCTTATTATCCGAAGTCCACGTGGGGTTACCAACATATATAAACACATAGCATCGTAAACGAAAATCGCGCACGAAAAACAAGACGGCACACGAATCACACATAGGTTAAAACCTATGGTCTACGCATGAAAAAGGACCAAACAACACCCGATATCGACGTACAAACGTCAAGTGACCGAGACAAAACACAATATCCAAAGTTCAAGTCATTAACAATCATGAAACCAAAACAGCAACTCAAGAAAATGATTCCAGATTTTTGTTCAGGTGAAATTAGGCTAAACAAGTAATACAGTGGGGTAGTATATAGGGTATATGAGCTACATAATAAATTCCAACACCAAATCCCACAGATGACCCGATGAGATCACCCCAAAATCCGAGCTGGCCGACCTTAGATGCTTGGTTTGGGTTCGTATTCTCAGGGTGGTCTTCTAGTGTTAATTCTAAGTCAATAGAGTTGCTAGTTTTTCCAGTAATGATCTCAGGTCACTCCAGATTCCCTGTAGGCACAATTTATACACAAAACCGACATTTGAAATATCTAACTCAAGTTTTAGGGTTTAGTCACTAGTTTCAATCACTAAGGGGGGTCCTAGTCACCAATTACACATCACTTGCACCATCACAACTCAAGAATCCCCTAGACTTGATCTTGGAATTTTCCAAGATCACCAAACATCACTAAATGAATTCTAAACTAAACTAGAGATTATAGAAACTCAATTACTAAGCTGAAGGTGAAAAAATTACCTCAATTGCCAACTCAAGATTTTTCTTGAGTTGCCCTAAGTGTTCAAAATCCCAACTTTCTTGGTCCACCATACTTGTAGTGAGCTTGTGCATGAATTTTGTGAAGAGGATGAAGGATTTTGATGTGTATTTGAGGTTGTTGTGAGGAAGTGGAGGAGGTGGAGGGAGAGGGCAGCCATGGAGTGAAGAGGGAGAAGAAATATGAAGAAAATGAAGAGAAGAAGAAATGAGCCTTAGTCAAAAGAGACCCCCCCCTCCCTCTCCCCCCCCCCCTCCCTCTCCCTCTCCCTCAATTCTTTATTCTTTTCTTTTTTCCTTTTTCTTTTTCAAACCAAAAACAAATAAAACCATATACATATAAAAGAAAAACAAGATGCCATGGTTCATACAAATTGAAAAATGTGTTTTGAAACATGACATGGTGCATGTCATATGCCTAACTAAGCTTAATGCGTAATTAGTAGATATTAATCAAGCTTAGAGATAAACTTGTATATAATTAATTGTATACAAAAATCATATAGTGTCCAAATAAATCTAAACGCTTTCAAAGCCCATGATTCACATTATTTTCCAAATTATTGGTATATGATCATACCATAATATTAAAACTAATCTGCACACATTAAAATATTCATAATATTTATTATTTTAATTATTTAACTTCCCAAAAATAATACTTTGTTTTTCTGAAATATTACAGTGTTCCCCTCTTAAATAAATTCGGTCCCCGAATTTAAATTTAAACCGCTCAAATACTAAAACATTTCAGTAAAATGATCAAATCGTCGGGGCTCCGAAATCATAACTACATAAAACATATCGTAATGCAATGCTTGCGCATGAAAAACGAATATATAACTCAAATCAAAACTCCGTCAAGTATCACGCAATCATCGGAGTTACGGTGAAGATACCAAATGTCAAGTCCAGCACGAAAACCAACATGATATACTCAAAACTATAACATGTACATAGTACGCATCGTTGTAAACTTGTCAAAACATCTGAAAGGAAATGCATGCCAACCCTTTTTCAAGTCGCTGTACGATGCGCATATCACAGTACAAGTAGCGAACGTTTAATGTAAGAAAGATAACTATATAAAAATTATATATCCTTTGTTTTAACATATGTCCCGCCGTTTTGAAAGTAATTTAGAAGGGTTTCCTATGTAAAATGTTTCGTGTCATCTCGGACACATAGGAAAAGTATTGAGACTGTAGCTCCTTTTTGGAAATCCCTTCGATAACTATCGATACATGCAAAAACACCTAGGTACTGTTCTCAGAACGGTCCTGCTCGGTTACTAAACCAAATAGTAAATATCATGAAAATGTACTGCTCAAAGGAATCATATTCAATAGTACATGTAATAATGCCACGTGTGTCTGGTGCGCACAGAAATCGAAATCGATGAATGTGTCATACATGTGTACAGAAACAAAATCTAAGTGCCACGGGTGTGCACGAAAACACCTGTCAAAGGCAACGGGTGTGCCTGATAACAATATCAAATGCATCTGATATGCACGAAAAATCTCGATTTAGTGCATCTGGTGTGCACCAAAATCGCATCAAGCACGCCAATTATGCGGAAGAATCTAACTCAAGTGCACAAGGTGCACGAAAACAAATATCGAATATCACAATCGAAATAGATGGTATGCAACAAATCTCAATCCAATTCAGGTATACTGTGGTATATAATCTCACAACTACGTGCATCAGCATGCACAAAATCGGATCAAAGTATTAAAAGTGCATGAAAACTACACCGAAGGCACAAGTCAAATCACATACCTACCATAGGCATGAAATCAAATCAAACATCTCGGATGACATCAAATCGAAGTCGAGTGCAACTGTGGTGCACAAAAACTCAATCATACAAATAAATCGCCCAAACACCGAAATCCAAAATAGCGGATACGTGATATTCGAATCACCAAATCTCAAATCATAAATACTGTCATCGATATATCCTTCCTTCAAAGTCGAGAAGGTGTCGGTGCATCCCAAGCTAGCAGAGCAAGATATCTATTTGCCTCCTATTCATGATCTGGCGCCTTGTGCTTTTAGGCTCTCGTCTCTCACTGCGGATTGCTAGTTACATAACTCCTCGGCTCAACGCCCATTATGGAAATGATGATGGAAACCATTCCGCTCTGGCACATCCTCTAAAGATCTCTGGCCAACTATCATGGTCACTCATTACATGTCTTGTCGATGATGCCGAACTCTGGCCTACTGGGTGTGCGTAATACGACCGATCCTGGGTCCAAGTCTTCTCGTTTTGTATTCCAGAAGATTTTGTCGGGGTCTCTCCCAAATATCGTTCTTGCCGAACTGTCCGGAAGTTATCACCCTCTACTAAATCCATTCTTTGTTCCGGAACAGCTGCATACTCATCACGACTTCTTCTAAAAGATATATCCATATTCAACGCCTCTGTATGCGTATCACGTCTTTGATATCAATGGAGTGGAATGCCATCTCGTCAAAATCTCGTACGAACCTCTTACTCCACTTTTCTCTAATATGGACTGATTCGGACTCGTCTCTTCATAGCTGTATAGACTGCGCTACAAACGGCTATACTCATATCTAGAGTCTCCCTTCCGAAACTACGTACTCGGCATCTTAAATATCCTGTAGTAGGCATCTTGCCAATTACCTTCTCGGAAACTCGTTCAAATTATCGGAGTGAATCGCTTACGCTCGTCCTCCCTCGATCGACTCACAGCGTGCCTGTGTGAAGTCTTCTCTAGCTGAAATAAATCAATCTGATGACCTCGCATCGGGATGTGCAAACGAACTACATGTCCCAGTCATTCATCCATGGGTGACTAGCGATCTTCTATTATATCCCTAAGTACAAACTCGTGCTACAATAGCTTAAAACTATGGGGCGATATCTGGTCAGTCGTAGCAACAACTGGTTCATTCGTCCGCACGCTAAACAATGCCTCAATCCTCAAGAATAGACGATACATTAACGGTCATCACATTCTAGCCAACCTCTAACAGTGGCCCAATCTTCTGGTGCTGATCTAAACGTTCGAGAAATCTTAGTAAAAACAATCCATCAAGACGCTCGTGTCACGAAAAACACAATAAAACGATAAATCTATACAATCGTGTCACCAGAAATACGCCCTGGTCAGTCTTCATCCAAGACGAGCTCATGCTGACCGCAACTCTAGCCGCAGCTCTCTCTGCCCGTGCAACCGTGGTAACATAAACCACAATTCGATATCGATGAGAATAGATCATAGGAATGAATAGAAATACAATGCATAAGAAATGTACATCCTAAGGCTTCTTAAGCGAAGTAGCGTATCGTAAGTATACCGCAGAACATACACACAGTACGCCACTCTACTTAAGTCACCTGCTCTATCAACTAAGGTTAACCTACGTGACGAAAGTTCGGGTCTAATACCCCTCGACCAAGTCTAAGTTCTGTAAGGTCAAGCCTAGATTCCAAATATATATATACACCCTAGACTCCGCATAGTCAAACCTAAACTCGAACCAAAATTAACCCTAGTGTAGGGTGTTTTTTGTCACCCCATTGAGATGGGAATATGCGCACGCTTGTCAGGTGTACTACAGATTTTCCCTGCCTAGGGTAGGCTGGGGTTTATTGATTGTGGGGATCCAAATTTTCGGCAGCCGCGGACTAAGCTGCCGTTAATTACCCCTCGATTTTGGAGCGAAAGAACCTCCGATTGACGGGTTAAACAGGTCATGTGAACTCAATGTGCAGTGTTGTGTTTTGAAGGGGTTTCGGATGTATCGGGGCCCCACAGAGTTTTTACAGGGGTCCCGCTACCCGGATAGCGGGCTGGGGGTCAAGGGGCTAGCAGCCCCCTTGCGGGGTGCGGGGCAGTGTCCCGTTAGAAATTTTTTCTAACGGGGGAGGTATATTTAGTGTGGAGTGCATATAAAAAAAATGGAAAGCGTCTTAAAGACGCGTGCATGGCATGTAGGCGCATGGTGCCCGGGGTCACGTGCACGCACATGGGCGCTTTAGTTCCCGGGGCCACGTGCGCGTACGTGACCATTGGGCGCCTTAGCGCCCGGGGTCACGTGGCACATACGTAACCATTGGGCGCCTTAGCGCCCGGGGTCACGTGGCGCACACGTGACCATTGGGCGCCTTAGCGCCCCGGGGTCACGTGGCGCACACGTGACCATTGGCGCCTTAGCGCCCATGGTCACGTAGCACACACGTGACCACGGGAAACACCCGAGGGAAGGGGCCTAGCCCCTAGGTCAGGGAGTTGAACTCCCAAGGGGTTTTTGGAGTTGAACTCCTAACAGAAACTAATGTATGGGGTTAAACTCCAATAGATCTAGAAAGGAGTTAAACTCTTAGGAATGTTTGGCTCTTCTTCTGAGCCTTGGATCTGTCCAAAGTTAGATTTTTGGAGATAGGTCTCCTTCTTCCTTCTCTTGATTGGCGGGATCTTGGAGAAAAGGGGGTGAGACTTAAAAGTGTCCCCGTTTCGAGATCTGATTAGAGATCCGAGCTCCCCTTCGTGGGTTTTGTGGTGAAAAACTATTTATTTTTTAGAAAGGAAGAGTTAAACTCTTAATTTAATTCAAAAAAGAGGAAGAGGGTTTTAGACCCTTGAGAAAGGGGAAGGAGGCACACAAACCCTAGATTTTGAGGGGAATGAAAAGTGTATGCTTTATTCATCATCATATTGCCTTATATAGGCTTACACATTTACTGTCACGCCCCGCTTCCCAGTGTACGGCGAAGGGGACGTGACGAGCTCCGCTACGTATATACTCAGAAGTACATACGCTAAGCGTATCTAAGCAATATAAAATAAATACACAAGAGACAAGAAATAAAAAAGAACAGCAACTTTTATTTATTAACATTCTTTGTACAATACATGAAAGGAAATACAACTGAAATAAAAGATGCCTAAACAGTGGCATAACAGGAAATGAAAAGTACAGAAAGGAAAAGTGTACAATGAAACTACAGTGCAGGGTCTTCAGTAAACTGCTCCAAGTCTTCTTGCGATGGCTCAACCTCTGCCGGGTTCAAATCACCTGACGACATTCAAAGAAGAGAGAAACAGAATGTCGTTAGCGAACAAGTCGCTCGGTAAGTCCCAAAGATAAGGGAGAAATAAACAGAGAGTAAGAGAGAGAGAGAGAGTAGCTTTTAATGTTGTATTATAATATTGTAATGTTGTATTAACGCTGTTATTTGTAGCCTAGTACAGAAGATGCCAGTGTATACGAGGGGAGTCCCACTTACACCGGGGACTTTGGTAACCTGTAGTACAAGGCTCCGTCGATAATACCACGGAACAACGGCATAGATGTAATTACGTCTTAAGTGACCACCTCGTGTCACCTTTAACATATTCCGTACCAGTCTACCCCTTAAACCCCGCGATGTCTTGTTTGTATTGTTATCTTGTAAAATTGTATTGATTGTATGAGTGCTTGACTGACTGACCAAAACCATGATATCAGGAAACGGTTATAACCGTAGAGTCATGTAAATAGAATACTGGGAATCATGTAAAAGGAATATCCATGGTTCGGTTCGGTCAAGTTATATAGATTGTTAACTGGAATATGGAATTCATGTATTCATCTTGAGTTGGAATATAAAAGAATATAGATTGACTTGAATCATATTCAAGTCAGAAATAGTCAGACTCTAACCCGAGTCAGACTACAAGAAGGTAATTTGATGTTCAATAATTGTTAGGGGCCTTATTGTAATTTATAAAACTTGAGGGGGTTTATTGTAAAAAGTAATATTGTATAGTTTTCAAAATACACCTCAAGTAATTATTATTGTCTTTATAGTTATAATGAGTGTGAATTTTATTTGTGTTATTCTAGTGAATATATCCTAATAAAAAGTATTAATTGATTTATTTGAAATTCAAGGTATTTTAATGTAACTTTTAATCTTGTAATTTTAGAAAAATGTAAACTTGTTATTATAATAAAATAGGTGTTTAAATGATAATTAAATACATATTAATACAAGAATAATTTTAAATAATATTTTATTTTCTCAAAATCTCATTTTTTCTTAAACGCCGTATTTTAAACCCTTCGAGACCGAATGCTCCTTGCGGAGGTCTGAATCTCGCACTACTAGCCCGCGGGTGCACGATGAACCGTACTATCCCTAACGGGTTCCCCAAAGGTGGGTTGTAGCGGTGCTTTGCTTAGGTTTAATAAATATTATTCATTTAGAAAAACGGTTTTATAAATATAAGGTATTTATTTGTAAAGGATGTAATTTCCGTATTTTAGTTTCTAGGGTTTCCTAAGCCAACTAGCCTATTTCTAAGGTCTAAACAATAGGTCATTAGAAGCCTCAAATCGCCTCTTCACCGTCAATTGCGGCCAGGTAAGTGCCAGGTAAGTGGGAAGGAACCACAGTCGTGGGCCTAATTAAAAACCACTAGCCTTAGACACACCTGCCTAGACACCACAAAGTCAGTTTAGATAAACGATCGATGTCCATGACATATCGTGTTTTCATTTTAAAAGATTTATTTAGAATTGTGTACAACTTAAAGCTTTTAGAAAAGGTTTTATAAGAATATGGTATTTTAGTGAAAAGTCCTGTATTTTCGTATTCTATATTTTGATGTTTATCAATTAGGGTTATATTTATGTGTGTGTAGAGGTAGGTCATTACCTCGTGACTTATTTTAAGTTTTAATGAAGTTTTAGAGGTTAAATATGATGTATTAAACTTGAAGATATTAAAGCGCAAGAATACGGTATTTAAAAACGTTATCATTTCATGTGTGAAAATTCATTCAAATTGATTTCTACAAGTTTATTTATCAAGATAAATATATTTAGGAGTGAGGGATTTAATTAGAACAAGAAAAATAAACTATGGTATTTTTATGAAAAGAATACGGTTTTACAAGAAAGCCATCATTTCATGTGAGAAACTTTGTTTAAATTGGTTTCTATGTGATTAATAGTCATCATGGCTATGTTTAGGTATTGTGGATTAAGTGACAAGTGAAATTTTGTAGAAAAACCGAATCGGAAATCGGTTTGTTCCGATTCCCGTCGGGGTTCGTAATTTCGTATTTTAAGAAATAGAAAAGAAAGAAAGATGGGACTTACGGGTTTAAACTCTTCTAAAGAGTAAAGAGGACAAGGGGAAAGGCCGAGGTGTGGTTTCGTCGCCGGTTGCTTCAAAGCACGTCGCCGGAATTCCGTCAGGGCTTCGCCGTGAACTCGGTTTCAAAGCACACACTTCTTGGAAAACTTTTGAGAGTGTGGCTCAAGATTTTGGGGGGTGAGAGGGTAGTGTGTAGGGTTGGTATTTATAGGGTTAGGCTAGGGTTAGGGTAGATGAAAAGTTAAAAACAAAAATGTGATAAAATGTAATAAAAATGTATTAAAAGTGGAGTAATTGGGGTTTTTTAAGAGTTCTGGAAGTGGTATGAGGCTGAAACTTTGCAGGTGCGTAGGGAATATGAAAAGACACAACTTTCATATTGTGACCATCGCCGGAATCGGCCGAATCGGGGGTGACTCGGCCGTGACTCGGTCGGATCACTGAGTCGGCCGAGTCAAGGCCGAGTTGGCCGATTCTCGACCGAGTCCGGTGACCTGGATCCCCCCCGACGGTTCATCTAACTCCTGCAAGTGTTACATGTTTGGGTGTAGTGGGGTTTTTGTGAGATATGCACGTGTAAACTCTTGGTATTCTAAAGGTTTTAAAAAAAATCAATATTAAAAATAATGTGGGGTATGGGATTTGAACTCTGGTGGCTTGGTTCAGCAGTGCAAGGTATTACCAATGAGCTACAAGCTCTTTCTTGTAATTATGGAGTTATTTAATTACTTAAAATGATAGCAGCAAGAGTAAATACTCCAAGTATACATTAAATTTAAAGTAATTTCTTGTACACTAAAAATGGAGTTATTACATTCTTGTAACTTGTAATTAAAAACAAAATAATTACCTATATCTTGTGCTCAGGCTAAAATACCCCTTTGTGGATTTTTGAAAAAATTTAAAATTTTGTGTAGAAAAGTGTATAGGAAAATTAGGGTTGTTACATTTACATATAACCCATTGGGCTTTACAAAATGGCATTTTGCCCATCCCATACCTCATGTACTCATTTCTTTTGCACATAGGCCATGGGCCTTACAAAAATTTGGCTTCATGCCTATTTTCTTATTTTCATGCATAAAAAATTACATCAAATATATTTATTACATGATTTTTTATTTCGGCATGGGAAAGCCGGCCGCTTCATGTTCGGGCTCGACTCGGGCATGAGCCCAATTGATCTGGGCTTGGGCCTACCTAGATTGGGGTTGACCATGACTTTGACTTGGTCAACCGGGGTGCAATTTTCGACCCCAACAAAGTGCTCCCCATCAATAAATGCACACCACATATGTGGGTCGTGTGCATGAAATTGATGGATCTTCTTTGGCATGGAGGCGACTTGCTTTGGTTCCCACTTTTTGGGATGCACTGCCCTTTTTACGACATGGACGGTCGATGCTTGACACTTTTCCGAGACGGAGTGTCCGTAGTAGACGTTTCCTCGGTATGGAGTGATTTGGTTCCCGCTTTGTAGGAAGCCTGCACTGCCCTTTTTACGATATGGACGGTCGACGCTTGACGCGTCTCCGAGACAGAGTGTCCGTGGTAGACGTTTCCCTGGCCTGGAGAGTTTGGTTCCCGATTTGTGGGAAGCCTGCACTGCCCTTTTTACGACATGGACGGTCGACGCTTGACGCGTCTCCGAGATGGAGTGTCCGTGGTAGACATTTCCCTGACCCGGAGCGATCTGGTTCCTGATTTGTGGGAAGTACGCATTGCCCTTTTTACGACATAGACTGTCGACGCTTGATGCGTCTCCGAGACGGAGTGTCCGTGGTAGACTTTTCCCTGACCCGGAGCGATTTGGTTCCCGATTTGTGGGAAGCCTGCACTGCCCTTTTTACGACATGGGCGGTCGATGTTGCCATTTTTGCGACGTGGACAGTCGGTTTTGCCCTTGTAGCGACTTGGACGGTCGGTGACACTGAGTGTCGCTGTTCGACTTGTCCCCGGCACGGAGTGTCGTTGTTTGTTCGACATGATCCCCGGCACGGAGTGTCGCTGGTTGTTCGACTTGATCCCCGGCGCGGAGTGTCACTGATTGACTTGATCCCCGGCACGGAGTGTTGCTGATCGACTTGTCCTCGGCACGGAATGTCGCTGATGTTCGACTTGATCCCCGGCACGGAGTGTCGCTAGTCAACTTGTCCCCGGCATGGAGTGTCGCTGTTTGTTTGACTTGATCCCCGGCACGGAGTGTCGCTGGTCAACTTGTCCCGGCACGGAGTGTCGCTGTTTGTTCGACTTGATCCCCGGCACGGAGTGTTGCTGGTTGTTCGACTTGATCCCCGGCGCGGAGTGTCGCTGATCGACTTGATCCCCGGCACGGAGTGTCGCTGATCGACTTGTCTCCAGCACGGAGTGTCGCTGATGTTCGACTTGATCCCCGGCACGGAGTGTCGCTGGTCGACTTATCCCCGGCATGGAGTGTCGCTGTTTGTTCGACTTGATCCCCGGCAAGAAGTGTCGCTGGTCGACTTGTCCCCGGCACGGAGTGTCACTGTTTGTTCGACTTGATCCCCGGCACGGAGTGTCGCTGTTTGTTCGACTTGATCCCCGGCATGGAGTGTCGCTGGTTGTTCGACTTGATCCCGGAGCGGAGTGTCGCTGATCGACTTGATCCCCGGCACGGAGTGTCGCTGATCGACTTGTCCCTGGCACGGAGTGTCACTGTTTGTTCGACTTGATCCCCAGCACGGAGTGTCGCTGGTTGACTTGTCCCCGGCACGGAGTGTCGCTGTTTGTTCGACTTGATCCCAGGCACGGAGTGTCGCTGTTTGTTCGACTTGATCCCCGGCACGGAGTGTCGCTGTTTGTTCGACTTGATCCCCAGCACGGAGTGTCGCTGGTTGTTCGACTTGATCCCCGGCGCGGAGTGTCGCTGATCGACCTGATCTCCGGTACGGAGTGTCGCTGATCGACTTGTCCCCGGCAAGGAGTGTCGCTGATGTTCGACTTGATCCCCGGCACGGAGTGTCGCTGGTCGACTTGTCCCCGGCACGGAGTGTCGCTGTTTGTTCGACTTGATCCCCGGCACGGAGTGTCGCTGTTTGTTCGACTTGATCCCCGGCACGGAGTGTCGCTGGTTGTTCGACTTGATCCCCGGCACGGAGTGTCGCTGGTCGTTCGACTTGATCCCCAGTGCGGAGTGTCGCTGATCGACTTGATCCCCGGCACGAAGTGTCGCTAATGTTCGACTTGTCCCCGGCACGGAGTGTCACTAATGTTCGACTTGATCCCCGGCACGGAGTGTCGCTGTTGTTCGACTTGATCCGCGGCACGGAGTGTCGCTGTTGTTCGACTTGTCCCCGGCACGGAGTGTCGCTGTTGTTCGACTTGATCCCCGGCACGAAGTGTCGCTGTTTGTTCGACTTGATCCCCGGCACGGAGTGTAACAACCCTAATTTTCCTATACAATTTTTTTCAAATATTTTTTCAAAATTCTATAAAGGGGTATTTTAGCCTGAGCACAAGATATAAGTAATTATTTTGCTTTTTAATTTCAAGTTAAAAGAATGTAACAACTCCATTTTAGTGTACAAAAATTTGCTTTAAAATTAATGTATATTTGGGGTATTTACATTTTCTGTGACTATTTTAAGTAATTAAATAGCTCCATAATTATGAGAAGGAGCTTGTAGCTCATTGGTAATACCTTGCACTGCTGAACCAAGCCACCAGAGTTCAAATCCCATACCCCACATTACTTTTAATATTGATTTTTTTAAAACCTTTAGAATACCAAGGGTTTACACGTACATATCTCACAAAAACCCCACTACACCCAAAAATGTAACATTGCCAGAGGATAGATGAACTGTCGGGGAGGATTCCGGCCGCCGGACTCGACCGAAAATCGGCCAACTCGGCCTCGACTCGGTCGACTCAGTCCTCCGACCGAGTCACGGCCGAGTCACCCCCAAGTCGGCCGATTCCGGCGACGACCCCAACATGAAAATTGTGTCTTTTCACATTCCCTATGCACCTGCAAAATTTTAGCCTCAGACCATTTCCAGAGCTCTTTTAAAACCCCAATTACTCCACTTTTAATACATTTTTAATACATTTTATCACATTTTTCATTTTAACCTTTCACTTACCCTAACCCTAGCATAACCCTATAAATACCACCCCTACTTTCTACCCTCTCACCCCAAACTCTGAGCCAACTCTCTAGAATTTTCAAGAAACTTTTGTGTGCAATCGAAGTGAGCGAAAGGCGAAGCTCCGGCGGATTCTTCGACGGATTTTCCGGCAACGTCCGTAGGAACTCCCGGCGACGAAACGATGCACCGCCGGCTCCTTCCGAACCATCTCCCGCTTCTAGTTGTCCAAAACCCGTAAGTCCCCAAATTCTACCTCTCTTTTCTTTTCTAAAAATACGGATTTACAAACCCGACGGAATCGGAACGAATCCGATTTCCGATTCGGTTTCTTTATAAAACTTCACTTCTTGTTAATACAATTATACTTAAACTCTCTCATGTTGACTATTAAATACTAATCAACCAAATTGATCAAGTTTCATATCACCAAATAATTGCTAGTTCCTTTTACCGTATTTTTCATTTAAATACCACATAGTTCCTTTTGCGACATTTAAACTATTAAACTTGTTATACCTTTAAGTAGATCACGAGGTAATGACCTACCTCCTCACACACTCATATGCAACATAGCACGATACCCTCGGGAACATAGAATACGGGAAATCGACATCTTTACAAACAAAATAACCTTTGAGCTAATAATAAAAATATCTAGACTCAGCCAATTAAGAACTGTCGCACTCATTAGGACAGAGGAATGTTGTAGGCATTCAGTCGTTTATCTAAACCTGATTTTGTGGTGCCTAGGCTAGACAAGTGCGAAAGGTAACTTTAAAAGGACCGTCTCATGGTGATTCGTGAGCGGATCCCTTCTTTCTTCACTTGTACTTACCTGGCCACAATTGGTGGTGAAGAGGAGATTTGAGGGATATCTCACAACTTGTCGCTTTGGACTAGTTAGGAGCAGTCCAGTTGACTTAGGAGACGCTAGAATATAGAATACGGGAAATCGACATCTTTACAAATAAATACCATTTACTTAATAAAACCGTTTTCTAAACGATTTAGTATTTATACAAATCTTTGTAAAGTGCCGCTACAACCCATTTTGGGGAACCCGTTCGGGATGGTGTGGATTATCGCACATCCTCAGGCTTAGTAGTGCGAGATTCAGACCTCCGCAAGGAGCATTCGGTCTCGAAAGATTTAAAATACGACATCTTAAGAAAATGAGATTTTTATAATACAAAATATATATTAAAATTATTTTTGTATAAAAATATGTATATTTATCATTAAAATACCTATTTTGTTATAATATAAATATTCCAACCCTTTTCAAAAATCACAAGAATCAATCTTACACCAAAATACCATGAATTCCATACAAAACCAATATTACAAATAAATACCATTTATTATGAAATTAGGATATTTCCACTAGAAATATCACAATATAAAATCTACATTCATTACAACTCTAAAGACGATTAATAAATACTTGGGGTGTATTTTTAAAAATATATAAAAGTATTTTTACATAAAACCCCCTCAAGTTCTATAATTTACCCTAAGGACTCTAGTAAATATAGGTTTAAGCGGGACCAATCCCTTGAGCCTCAGGGAGCCGGAGAAGTGGGTGCTTGCCTATCTAAGGTAGACAACTTAACAATGGTGTTATCAATACGGTAATCGTTTTTGAAAAAGACACAAAAGGTTACCGATAATATCAAAACAATCAGAACTTCAATTTACTTTTCTAATTGTCTGACTCAGATGAGTCTCATTATAATCTGACTTGAATATGATTCAAGTACAATCTACAATCTACAATCTATAAATTACAATATTACAATTCAATATGAATACATGAATCCATTATTCCATATATTCAATCTATCAGCTTGACTGAACCGAACCATGGATATACATCCATTTACATGATTCTCCAGTTACATCCGTTTACTGATATCATGGTTTTGGTCAGTCATCCAACTATACAATTTATACAATACAATACAAAAATACAATCAAAACATTACGGGATTTAAGGGGTAGATTGGTACGGAAGGTGTTCAAAGTGGTACGAGATGGTAAGATTAAGACACCTAACCTATATTCCGTTGCTATTGTACCGTGGCTTAACGGTTCCTTGTACATTCCGTTTGCCCTGGTCTCTAGTATATAGAGACCTCTCTTGTATACACTGGCATACTTCTGTACCAAACTACAAACAACAGCGTTAACACAACATTACAACAATATAATACAACTCTAAAAGATACCTTCTTACTCTGTCTATTCTACTTTCCTCTTATCTTTGGAACTTACCGAGCTACCTGTTCGCTGACGACATTCTATTTCTTTCTTCTTTAAATGTCATCAGGTGATCTGGACCCGTCAGAGATCGAGCCCACTGCTGAAGACTTGGACCAGTTCAGTGAAGACCCCGAGCTCTAGTCATTGTACACTTTCATTCCAGTACCTTTTCATTTCTGTTATACCATTGTTTAGGCATTGCTTTATTTCAGTTGTATTTACTTTCCATGCATTGTACAGAAAGAATGTGAATAAATAAAATTGCTGTTTTATTATATCTTGTCTCTTGTGCATTTATTTTTTATATTGCTTAGTTATGCTTAGCGTATTTGCTTCTGAGTAAATACGTAGCGGACCAGTCGCATCCCCTTCGCCGTATACTGGGAAGCGGAGCGTGACACGGAGTGTCGCTGATTGTTCGACTTGATCCCCGGCGTGGAGTGTCGCTAATCGACTTGATCCCTGGCACGGAGTGTCGCTGATCAACTTGATCCCCGGCACGGAGTGTCGCTGATGTTTAACTTGATCCCCGGCACGGAGTGTCGTTGGTCGACTAGTCCCTGGCACAGAGTGTCGTTGTTTGTTCGACTTGATCCCCGGTACGGAGTGTCTGCTTGACGTTTCCCCGTTACGGAGTGTCTGTGTTGGTTCCGAGTCGAAGCATGATTCCGATAGGGAAGATAGATATCCCAAGGCGAAGTATGATTTCGACACGGGGTAAATTCTGGGACGAAGCATGATTTCGCCGCAGAGGTTGTCAGTTTAATTTAGGTTGACATTAACATCGCTACACTGGAATATGGTACCAGGAGTGAATCATCATTTGCCTTTGAGAGGATTTGGGGATTGGTTTTTTGTCGGCATCTGCATTGTTGCACTGGAATAATACCAGGAGCAACTCATCATTTGCCCCGGGAGGATTTGGAAATTGGTTTTTAGGTCGGCATCAGCACCGCTACACTGGAATATGGTATTAGGAGCGAATCATCATTTGCCTTTCTCTGTTGGGAAGCGATGGCTTAAGAGACAGGTTTAGATCCCAATCACCTAAGGCTTTTCAATTTTATGGGCCGTAAGGGTCCCATAAAAGCATTTTCTCCCTACGGGTCGTAAGGATCCCGTAGGTGTACTTTCTCCTTAGGAGTCGTGGGGACTCCCAAGTGTGTTTTTCCTTCGTGAGTTGTAAGGATCCCACGAAGGTGTTTTCTTATGAGTCGTGAGGATCCCATAAGTTTGTTCTCCTCATGTATCGTGAGGACACATGAGTGGGTCTTCCCAAATGGAGCATAATTCTAAGGGCGGAGACCAGCCGTGGGGCTTGTGATTGCCGTGGGACCTGGGTGTGATGAGAATTATTTGAGCCCATGGATTGTATACGGTAGTCAATTTGGGGACTGGCCGTAGGTCTGGGAGAATTTTGGGAAATTAGATTTTGGTTGGCATCTGCATCGCTGCACTGAAATATGGTACCAGGGGCGACTCATCATTCGCCGTTGGGACATTCAGAGTTTGGTTGGCGTCTGCATCGCTGCACTGGAATATGGTACCAGGAGCGACTCATCATTTGCCTTTGAGAGGATTTGGGGATTGGTTTTTGGGTTGGCATCAGCACCGCTACATTGGAATATGGTACCAGGAGAGAATCATCATTTGCCTTTCCCTGTTGGGAAGCGATGGCTTAGGAGACAGGTTTGGATCCCTATCACCTAAGGCTTTTCAATTTCATGGGACGTAAGGATCCCATAAAAGCATTTTCTCCCTACGAGTTGAAAGGATCTCGTAGGTGTATTTTCTTCTTAGGAGTCGTGAGGACCCCCAAGTGTGTTGCTCCTTTGTGAGTCATAAGTATCTCACGCGGGAATTTTCTCCTCACAAAGTCGAGAGGACTTTGCGAGTGCATTCATCTCTTTTTCATGAGTTTGCGGCCTTTCGGGTTTTCACAAACTCGCCGGAAGTTCTGCTGTTTTTACTCACGGAACCCTTTCGGGTTTTCATCCGTGCCCATTTTGCTTGTGGACATACCCATTTTTTTTTAATCTTCATCGCCGGTGGAATTTTGAATGTAGTCTCGCCGGTAGGACTTGGGAGAGATTGGGATCGTTTTACGCCTGTAGATTGTATATGGTTTTGCAGGATGTATGATCCAGACCGTAGGGCCGAAAAAATTTCAGGACTTTGTTGGCGTCTGCATCGCTGCACTGGAATATGGTATGGGGTATAAGATTTGGAATTTGGTTGGCGTCTGCATCGCTGCGCTGGAATATGGTACCAGGAGCGACTCATCATTCGCCACTTGGGGTATGGGGTTTGGAATTTGGTTGGCGTCTGCATCGCTGCACTGGAATATGGTACCAGGAGCGACTCATTATTCGCCATTTTTTTTGCCGCGATTACTCTATCATTTCAGCTTTTCTTATCACGAAGGTCGCGATTGCCCTATCATTTCGGATTTTTATTCGCGGTTGCCCCATCATTTCGGCTTTATTTTCATTTTTATTTTTACTCGCTGATTTTTATTGCGAGTTGCCCCATCATTTCGGCTTTATTTTCATTTTTACTTTTACTCACTGATTTTTATTGCGAGTTGCCCCATCATTTTGGCTTTTCTTTTGTTTTTATTTACATTCCCAGTTTAACGACTTAGAGGTCGATTATTCCCAGTTTAATGACATAGTGGTCAATTGTCCCCCAGTTTAACGACGTGGTGGTCGACTGTTCCCAGTTTAATGACATGGTGGTCATCTTGCTTTTCCCAGCTCCTCGAACTTTGATCTTGGCGGAGTTGTGTTGATGACCGTAGCTCTGTGGCTTGTCGGTACATCTGGCGACTGTGGGGCTTTCCGAAGATTGTATTGATTCTCCACCCACTCTTTGAAAATATAGCAGTCTTCGATGGTATGACTCACCATTCTATGATATGGGCAGTATATGGGATTGCCAGTCATGTTCATTTCATATGGCTTCTTTGGAACAGGCAGTTGCAGACCGTTGTTCAAGGCGTCCGCGAATATTTTGCGGACTTCATCCCTCCTGAAGGAGTATACCTTCTTCCTTCTCTCCATTGGAGTAGGTGCCTTTACTGATTCTGGTCCTTGAGGCCGATTAGTCTTTGATTCGCCATTTTCAGATGATGGCACATATCTGAGAGAATCAGGTTCTCGAAGGGCTCCGGTCTCCATTTGTATGAAATCGGCGGTCGTAACTTGACTGTTTGCTAACACGCATTTAGACAATTCTATCTCTCCTGTCTTGTATTGCTTTTCGACCCAATTTTTAAAGACGAAGCAGTCCTCAATGGCATGACTTATCACTCTGTGATAGGGGCAATATTTTGGGTCGTCGGTCATATTCGCTTCTTGCGGTCTCTCTGATTCTGGCAGTTGTAGACCGTTTCTTAGGCGTCCTTGAATATCTTGTGGACTTTGTCCCTTTTGAAGGAATAGACCATATCCAATTTCTCTTTCAGAGACGATTCCTTTTCGGTGTATATATCGGAGGGACTGGAGGCTGATCACAGCCGTTTTTCGCGAAGGCTCTCCGCTCTTAGGCTAAAGGGGGCATCAGTTGGCTGCCTCAGGGTATCAATCCCTGGCTTTTGAATCAAAATTTGATTCTGCTGTAATTGCAATCGGGCAACTTGGGTCACGAGATCTGCCGCAACGTTTTCCAATTCGTTGATCTTAGACGGTACCTTAGCTAACTTCCCATCACTGTCCTGAAGCTGCCTCTGAAGCTATCGGAATAATGCTTGTTCTGTAGTTCCGGTTATGACAACCGGGTCATCCTTATTGCCTGAGCTCAATTCCGCGGGAACCCCGGGCTCTTTTGGCTTATCGGCTTGAGTGAGCTCTTCATCATTTAGACCGAGTCGACGTTGGGTAGCGTCGACTATATCATCACTGTTGGAGATAGTGCCCTCATAGTCAATTATTAGATCGCAGGTACGTGATTGCAATGATTGCGGAGGACCTATCCCGGTAGGACAGTCTTACTCGAAATGATAGTATGCTATCTGGTTTGCCTTTATCAGTCGTGTACATGTTCAGGTGACTGATTGCATGTTACACTTTGATAGAGCCCTTAGGATCTTGCTTTACTACCAACAGTATGATGGCGATCATATACGTGAGAGTTGGGTAGTTTATATGCATATCCTTAATTGTGGTCCCTAGTCGTGGGAGTTTCGAGACAGGGCATCGATACTCCGGAGTAGACTAGTGTATACAGTCGAGACCCCGACGAGGGGCGGTGGCCGGTCTCACAAGCCACTGGTGTCAGTTGGATCACCTAAGATGTATACAGGTGCTCATTGGGTTATGAGTACACCGGACAGGACTCGCCGGGAATCTGCTAGTTAGTACTATACCTATCGTCAGATAGCAGTTCCCTGGTGACATGTGTACAGGTTAGTTCATCGACCTGAGGTCGTCATTTGTCTCGTGTGAGTTCCCACTGTGCTTTGATTTCTACCCTACCACGGCTCAAAGGAGTCGTGCAAACAGGTAGCTTTTGGGTACAGTCCCGAGCCATATGGAGGCACGTGAGCGGATCGGCAGGGGATTCGTCTCTCCCGGTATTGGGGGCGAGGTCGTGCTGTGTCTAGGAGAGCCATTACACAAAGTCCATGGCCATGGCAGGAGATTTACTGGTAGGTACTCCAGTAGTATCTCAGGGTGTTTTTTGGGCTACACTCCGACACGACTTATACTGCTATTGGGGGTCTGACGTTACTAGCCCCCTAGGCGGATATGCGATACTCATTGACGAACGGACCGGACTGTATATACATTGTCACTGTTAGGCTCAGTAGGGTTTCTGGATAAGTTCACTCATCGGCCACCCTTGAGTGCGCTCATCGGCCTCCCTTGAAGTCAGTCCATGGGCAGCCGTTACGCATAGCTAGTGCCGCTGACGGTTTGTGGTTAAACCCACTGCCAGGGTACTGACGAGTCATTAGAGTCCCCCACAGACAGTTTCCCAAGTTCGGGCGAAACGTTGTAGAGGCCGTATGGTTTTATGGCAGGGTTCGGAAAATGCACGTGCGTTTACGCACGTGTCAGTTTTCGGGCAGATGATACTGGTCGGCTTTGGTTTAAGCTGGATCCGAGTATTATATTGAGTAGATATAATATCTTTGTCTCAGTTGCATTTGTATTCGGTCGTAATACAAGTGCGGGTATATTTATACAGTTTCGGGGTTGTCCTGAAATTCGTTTCAGGATCACTTTTGGAAGTTGCCAGTTTCCAGTTTTCTATCAGCCGTCTTTTAACATTCGGTTAAAGACGGATTTATCTTTTCTTGGGTGAGGTGAGTCGTGCTTCTAGAAGTTTCTAGAAATGATGACTAGGATGGTGACTAGGCTAGTGACTCATCTTGACATTAATGGTTTCATTAAAGGCTTGATGAGGTGTCTATGTGAGTCATTCATTTACATTAATGCATTTTGTTTAGCTAAGGATATTTTGCTTTGATCTTTTGCTTATGGTCACTCTCCCCTCGTCCTACCATCACCTCCCTCCTTCTATAAGGTGGCCGCCCCTCTCTCTCCTCACTCACTCTCTCATTTTGTGAAATTATGGTTGCTAAAAAGAAAAGAGTATAGTTTAAAGTGTATGGAAATTTCATAGTTCATTCATTGTTCCATTTCATTTCCATCGGCAACTTCATTTACCGATCGTCCACGGACTTGGACGAAGTGAGACAAAATCATCTACTCATTCTCTACATCAACCTTGGTCGTCTCTTTTAGCAAACTTGACGACCGAGTTGCCTCGAGTCAGAGGCGGGAGCCCGTTTAAAGAATCAGTGATGTGGTGCCACCTGGACGAGCAGATCGGAGATCGAGGAGATCGGAGCAGCCGCAACGGAGCGTGGAATGATGGTTAAAGAACGAAGGACTCGGATCATTCGGTATAACCTTTCTACACTCTTTACAGTTTGTTAGTTTAGCAATAATGGAAGATCCGGGTTAAAGTATATGATAGCGCCAGTTTAAAAGTTTTTGTTCCGCATTTGGCGTCTGTAGACGGCCGGGGCGCTAGCGTAGACTTACAGTGGTATCAGAGCCTCACCATTTTGCTATACTAACTTGTGCTAACGCGTTTAAAATATCGATCGAACCGGAAATCGAAAATCACATTTTTTCATCTTGACAGTTTCTGTTGATTTTAAACGGTGTCCTAAAAATATTTCACACATCTCAGAAAACTGTGCAGGGATTTCTAAGAACCACGACAGAATTTGGGGACATGAATCCACCAAACCGCCGCGGAAACGCGGCCAAACCCATGGTTTGGCCGCGCATCCGCGGCCACTTGGTGAGCTCATGCTCCCAAATTTGTACAATGAGTTCTCTGTTGGATTTTGTGGTTTTTGGTAAATATCGTTTTTGCCCAGATTTTGTTACTGTTCACCAGTAAGTCGTGGGGCCCATTTTTTTGATATTTGGTCGATCGAAATTTAAACACGTTAGTTTACAGTGCTTACATTATATCTCCGAACGGGAATGTCATTTGATCGGTAAACTGCGTCTAATTGCTATAGTTCTTTTAGACGGGTTTGCGAACGTGACATTCGCGTTGATGTTCTGTGTTGTGCTGTATTGTTGCGGATTTGTCGTGGTGGATAGCAGTGTGCAATGATAGTGCAGTTTGAGTTTATTTGTACATTTGATATTGCGGGGCGAGCGTCCAACTCGTGGACTGCCGTTACTGCCTGTTGTATAATATTCTTTTGGGGCACGACCAGGTTGCGGTCAATGTACCTGTTGTACTATTTTTCATTACTGTACTAGGTTTTACCCCGCGACGGAGTGCACGGATAGCCGGGTTCTGGAGGGCAACGGGTCCGCATCTCATGGCTTTGAGAGGCAGAGGGGCCCCACTCTAAAATTGGCAGACTATTCGCCGCACTCGTAGGGGGTACAGGTTGACCCAAGGAGGGGTGCTCAATTTACCAGATACCGTGAAGTGCCGGGTGTTCCATTTACTATGCTGTGGGGACTACCTCGCTTCAGGTTTTGGCGGGTAACTTGCCGCACCCGTAGGGGTCTAGGTTTCATTGCACAGGCTATCCACACGACAGGGGAACGTCGAGTTTCAGCAGCGGCTCTGTGAAACTCGGGGATCCCAGATTATCTGTATTGTTCTGTGATGCTTATTACTTTTCTGTAATGTTGCATATTATCACGCCTGGAGCGATTATGTATATTGGTTTATATACTATTAGATGTTGTATATGTTTTACACCCGCGCTAGTCCAGTCCCCGCTCTGTCGTTAGTTAAGTAACCTAACGGGTGATGACGGGACCCAGTGACGAATGCGGATGGCATATACGTACATTTTATTTTCGTTCTTTTCTGGTGTGATTGATTGATGGGACTGCGTTGATTCTGATTAATGCAAAGTAAAACAAACCTGTTTGATGTTGTTGGAACAAATTTAAAAAGTGTTATTGCAAAGACGTTTCCTTTTGTTTTGCATAGCGGTATTCAGTGGAATATCCTGCACCTCATTCGACGGGGCAAGGGCCGATATCCCTTCACCGGGACTGACCCCTTGGGCAGAAGTTTGCGTCAGGGTAATAACTTCACTATAGTCGATTACATGTTGCTTTGCATAGCGGTATTCAGTGGAATATCCTGCACCTCATTCCACGAGGAAAGAGCCGAGATCCCTTTACCGGGAGTGACCTCTTTAGCAAAAGGTTTTCGCCACTATATTTTAAAAAGCTATCAGGTTCCTTCAGCGATATCAAGTTCACTACGCTAAAGGTTTTTCGCCAAAAACCAGCCGTAGCCCTCCGTCACTTCTTTTGGGTATTCAGTAGTATTCAAGCTATGTATTTTGACCTAACGCCAAGGCATAGTGTTTGGTAGCTGCTGGATATTCAATTGTTGCATAGATAGATGAGTTGGTTTGGGACAGCCGTTCTGCCATTTTGACCTAACGCCAAGGGCATGTGCGGGTGGGTTCAAATTAACAAGATAGTGATGGGTAGAACTTGGCATGTGACTTATGACATTTTGACCTAACGCCAAGGTTATAAGAGCATGGGGCAAAAATCAGATCGGGTGTTTCTAAAGAAACTGAAACTTGCCAAGTATGCGCATACCTTCTGGAGTATGAGTAACGTGGATGCATTCCATCACGTTATCATGCGATGAGAGTTGGATCCCGATTCCCACTGATGAGTTGGTTTACTCTTCGGGTGATCCCGATTGATTCTTCTTTTAGGTTTGGAGGAGAATTTGACAGGACAGTGGGAGGTTTCCGGATTAGATAAAGTGATAACCATTCTGATCTAGGTTAGAGTGCACGCAGAGTGTTTCTTTTCTCTCTCTCTCTTTAGCAGCGACCTTTGACCGACCCTAGACTATGACTCAGTGACCAAGTTGAACGAACCTTCTTAAAATACTGGCTTTTGGATTGTCTAAGTTGCATAAGTCATTGCCACTCCTTCTTTTACCCTTTGTATTTCTCAGAACACCCGTATTACTACGGATATCCACTTCCATTGGATAGATCCATCGTATGGTTATATACGAACTCGAAGGGACTTCTTCGAGGATGGATCCAGGTTCAGGAGAAATAGAATTGGTTTATTCAGTTGTCTTTTATTATCACCTTCTCTCAGGTTGCGAGAGCTCCTTGGTTTAGGAGAGTACACCTAATACGCTTATTGGATAGTCTTATTCCAAACCATAGGCAGGTGCCGAAAGGTAGGGAATGAAGAAAACCAATTAGCCTAAGTAGGGTATGCAGAAGGCAATAACTAAAGACAAAATAAAGGGATTAGAAAGAGGGCAAAGTAAATTGCGACTGATATCATTCACAACCAAACCGCGTACTTCATCGCCACTCCTATTTCACCTTTAAAGGAATAAGGTATTATTCAGTTGACTTTTATCATCACCTTCTCTCAAGATATGAGTACTCCTTGGTTTAGGAGGGTACACCTATTATGCTTACTGGATAGTCTTCTTCCAAACCATAGGCTGGTGCCGAACCGTAGGGAAGGAAGAAAACCATTTAGCCTAACGATGGTGTACAGAAGGTAACGACTAAAGACAAATAAAGGGATTTGGAGAGATGGCAATAAAATATACGGTTGAAGTCATGAATTGGATTATGGAAGAGGCATTGCTATGAATACCAGAATACCCCTACGAAACATTTTCATGTTTCAGTGCATTGTTAAAGGAAAACTGTTTTCCCGATTGGATACTTACTCCAAGGGTGTGTATTCACCAGGTTTCATTCTCATATCTGTATGGTTTTACAGATGATGAGTGGGAGTAAGTTATTGGGAATTAGGTGATTATCCTCATTATATCGGAATTCGTTGTAATTGGTGATATTTGAGGAAATCGCCAGGGTACAGTTTTCAACCTACGACGCACAGGTTTTGAGTTGTTTAAACTCAGCGGACTTATACAGAGTATTGTATGTTGTCCAGTGTCCATCAGGACAAAGGGGTAGGTCCTCGTACTATGTTCTGTTTACTTATAACTTCTCTAGTATTTAGACAAGTGTTTCGTAGAAATACAAGGACTAAGTTTTGAGAAGTTGTGGGTATAAGAATAAAGTAGAGAACCAGGTATCACAAGTATCGGGATTCTTCAAAGAGATCGAAGATGTAGATTCTTGTGATTGGTATTCAGATGATAGTGATGGTTTTGAGAAACGTGTTTCTCTTTCAGGTTACTCATAATTGGATGGATTCCTAAGTTGAGTAATGCTGATTAGCCTCTTTCCATTAAGTTGATATGCACTGGAGACAGCTGCATGATTTGAATATGGTTCCAATTAAATTAGTGCCAAAGTTTCTATATTGGATATAGAATAGTTCGTACCTTAAAAGATATTAAGGTATGGGAAGTTGTCCAGCTTATGCTTAAAACCAGACACTGGATAACTCAGGGCACGTTTCTGTAATGGTTGTTTGTGGGTTGACCCTGGCTATGTCGAGGGTTGATATTCTACCATTTGGAAGACCAATAGTGATATTGTTCTTAACTCGCCACAGTTTTAGTAAAATGGATTTTTTTCATAAAACAGTAGTGGGAGTATGGTAGAACTGGAAGTGATTCCAGAACCGCGAACGATTACGGAAAATTTAATAGGACTTATATATTCAATCAGGTTTGACATTCCATTAGCCACTCCGCAGATATGGTGGGTAACCTCAGACACCCGAGAGGTACTTCGGTAGCCTCAAGGACGGTGACAGGGAGGTTCTTATCTACCCAGACTTGACACTACTGTTGTTCCAGGCTATGAGACCCGGTAGGAGGGTTGTCGTAGCCAGTGGGAGCATCGGAAGTATAATGGGCAAGTAGCTTATGTCTATTTATAGACTAGAGCAGTTATGGCGGAGATAGATCATCTAATTTTGATGTGACAGTCATGGGTTTGACTTCAATCAGAATAGGGGATGGATCTGTTAAGAAGGTAGTAGGGTGTGATGTCATGATATTTGGATGACATACCCAGAGTGGGAAGTAAAATTCCTATACTACGATCGGTTATACTGTGATCGTCACACAGTTGTTTCTCCAGACAGGATATGGATGTAATATTTGACATTCTGGTTTCTGGATCTATGGTTTTAGATCTAGATTTGGGTAGTTTCCCAATGTGGGTACTTTGACAGATATTCTAATGGTTTTTAGAATAGTTGACTCCTAGCATGGTGGTGTACCTGCAGGTGATGGAGTCACCCTCTCTGAAGGTGTCATATAGACTAAAGGGGAGAGGGAAGTGCATGATTGGCAGATCACTTACTTAGGCAATTGAGTCAATCATGAGATGTCAAGTACCACACCAGATGTTGTTTTTGCACTAGATGCAATGAGTTTGTATTAATCCAATCCTGGAGAGACATAAGGAAGCAGTTTTAGAACATAAGTGGATGTTCTACGGATTTGATGACGGCAGCCTCCTGCGGGAGACGATTATCATTCCAGGCTTCAAAGGTGACATGGTTGACAGAGTGATTGTCAGAGTTATAGTTTTTCCCTCTGACGAAGAGGGACAGTATTATGGACAGGTGGTCCAAGAGGATACTGTGGGTGGCATGGTGCCGGATACTGATTAGGTTCAGTGATCGATAAAGTCTAAGAAGTTTGGATTTGGAGTTCATTTATGAACTAGGTCCCATCAGATATCCAGACATATTCTAAGACGGGTATTACTCGATTCGGGAGATGGCTTTCTCCGCGAACTTGAGACAAAGAGAGATAAAGAAAGATACTTCTAGGCGGATCCACTCACTGAGGCTATTTCTCGAACACAATAGTTTTACAAACGGGCTTTGTGAAACTGATTAGTAGAGGAGTTGGATGTTCGGTTTCACACGGGCTGTGAGTAGTCGACATCGCAATATTAGCCTTGAGTGCAAGTGGGAGATTGTTGGAGATAGTGCCCTCATAGTCAATTATTGGATCGCAGGTACGTGATTGCAATGATTGCGGAGGACCTATCCCGGTAGGACAGTCTTACTCGAAATGATAGTATGCTATCTGGTTTGCCTTTATCAGTCGTGTACATGTTCAGGTGACTGATTGCATGTTACACTTTGATAGAGCCCTTAGGATCTTGCTTTACTACCAACAGTATGATGGCGATCATATACGTGAGAGTTGGGTAGTTTATATGCATATCCTTAATTGTGGTCCCTAGTCGTGGGAGTTTCGAGACAGGGCATCGATACTCCGGAGTAGACTAGTGTATACAGTCGAGACCCCGACGAGGGGCGGTGGCCGGTCTCACAAGCCACTGGTGTCAGTTGGATCACCTAAGATGTATACAGGTGCTCATTGGGTTATGAGTACACCGGACAGGACTCGCCGGGAATCTGCTAGTTAGTACTATACCTATCGTCAGATAGCAGTTCCCTGGTGACATGTGTACAGGTTAGTTCATCGACCTGAGGTCGTCATTTGTCTCGTGTGAGTTCCCACTGTGCTTTGATTTCTACCCTACCACGGCTCAAAGGAGTCGTGCAAACAGGTAGCTTTTGGGTACAGTCCCGAGCCATATGGAGGCACGTGAGCGGATCGGCAGGGGATTCGTCTCTCCCGGTATTGGGGGCGAGGTCGTGCTGTGTCTAGGAGAGCCATTACACAAAGTCCATGGCCATGGCAGGAGATTTACTGGTAGGTACTCCAGTAGTATCTCAGGGTGTTTTTTGGGCTACACTCCGACACGACTTATACTGCTATTGGGGGTCTGACGTTACTAGCCCCCTAGGCGGATATGCGATACTCATTGACGAACGGACCGGACTGTATATACATTGTCACTGTTAGGCTCAGTAGGGTTTCTGGATAAGTTCACTCATCGGCCACCCTTGAGTGCGCTCATCGGCCTCCCTTGAAGTCAGTCCATGGGCAGCCGTTACGCATAGCTAGTGCCGCTGACGGTTTGTGGTTAAACCCACTGCCGGGGTACTGACGAGTCATTAGAGTCCCCCACAGACAGTTTCCCAAGTTCGGGCGAAACGTTGTAGAGGCCGTATGGTTTTATGGCAGGGTTCGGAAAATGCACGTGCGTTTACGCACGTGTCAGTTTTCGGGCAGATGATACTGGTCGGCTTTGGTTTAAGCCGGATCCGAGTATTATATTGAGTAGATATAATATCTTTGTCTCAGTTGCATTTGTATTCGGTCGTAATACAAGTGCGGGTATATTTATACAGTTTCGGGGTTGTCCTGAAATTCGTTTCAGGATCACTTTTGGAAGTTGCCAGTTTCCAGTTTTCTATCAGCCGTCTTTTAACATTCGGTTAAAGACGGATTTATCTTTTCTTGGGTGAGGTGAGTCGTGCTTCTAGAAGTTTCTAGAAATGATGACTAGGATGGTGACTAGGCTAGTGACTCATCTTGACATTAATGGTTTCATTAAAGGCTTGATGAGGTGTTTATGTGAGTCATTCATTTACATTAATGCATTTTGTTTAGCTAAGGATATTTTGCTTTGATCTTTTGCTTATGGTCACTCTCCCCTCCTCCTACCATCACCTCCCTCCTTCTATAAGGTGGCCGGCCCTCTCTCTCCTCACTCACTCTCTCATTTTGTGAAATTATGGTTGCTAAAAAGAAAAGAGTATAGTTTAAAGTGTATGGAAATTTCATAGTTCATTCATTGTTCCATTTCATTTCCATCGGCAACTTCATTTACCGATCGTCCACGGACTTGGACGAAGTGAGACAAAGTCATCTACTCATTCTCTACATCAACCTTGGTCGTCTCTTTTAGCAAACTTGACGACCGAGTTGCCTCGAGTCAGAGGCGGGAGCCCGTTTAAAGAATCAGTGATGTGGTGCCACCTGGACGAGCAGATCGGAGATCGAGGAGATCGGAGCAGCCGCAACGGAGCGTGGAATGATGGTTAAAGAACGAAGGACTCGGATCGTTCGGTATAACCTTTCTACACTCTTTACAGTTTGTTAGTTTAGCAATAATGGAAGATCCGGGTTAAAGTATACGATAGCGCCAGTTTAAAAGTTTTTGTTCCGCATTTGGCGTCTGTAGACGGCCGGGGCGCTAGCGTAGACTTACAGTGGTATCAGAGCCTCACCATTTTGCTATACTAACTTGTGCTAACGCGTTTAAAATATCGATCGAACCGGAAATCGAAAATCACATTTTTTCATCTTGACAGTTTCTGTTGATTTTAAACGGTGTCCTAAAAATATTTCACACATCTCAGAAAACTGTGCAGGGATTTCTAAGAACCACGACAAAATTTGGGGACATGAATCCACCAAACCGCAGCGGAAACGCGGCCAAACCCATGGTTTGGCCGCGCATCCGCGGCCACTTGATGAGCTCATGCTCCCAAATTTGTACAGTGAGTTCTCTGTTGGATTTTGTGGTTTTTGGTAAATATCGTTTTTGCCCAGATTTTGTTACTGTTCACCAGTAAGTCGTGGGGCCCATTTTTTTGATATTTGGTCGATCGAAATTTAAACACGTTAGTTTACAGTGCTTACATTATATCTCCGAACGGGAATGTCATTTGATCGGTAAACTGCGTCTAATTGCTATAGTTCTTTTAGACGGGTTTGCGAACGTGACATTCGCGTTGATGTTCTGTGTTGTGCTGTATTGTTGCGGATTTGTCGTGGTGGATAGCAGTGTGCAATGATAGTGCAGTTTGAGTTTATTTGTACATTTGATATTGCGGGGCGAGCGTCCAACTTGTGGACTGCCGTTACTGCCTGTTGTATAATATTCTTTTGGGGCACGACCAGGTTGCGGTCAATGTACCTGTTGTACTATTTTTCATTACTGTACTAGGTTTTACCCCGCGACGGAGTGCACGGATAGCCGGGTTCTGGAGGGCAACGGGTCCGCATCTCATGGCTTTGAGAGGCAGAGGGGCCCCACTCTAAAATTGGCAGACTATTCGCCGCACTCGTAGGGGGTACAGGTTGACCCAAGGAGGGGTGCTCAATTTACCAGATACCGTGAAGTGCCGGGTGTTCCATTTACTATGCTGTGGGGACTACCTCGCTTCAGGTTTTGGCGGGTAACTTGCCGCACCCGTAGGGGTCTAGGTTTCATTGCACAGGCTATCCACACGACAGGGGAACGTCGAGTTTCAGCAGCGGCTCTGTGAAACTCGGGGATCCCAGATTATCTGTATTGTTCTGTGATGCTTATTACTTTTCTGTAATGTTGCATATTATCACGCCTGGAGCGATTATGTATATTGGTTTATATACTATTAGATGTTGTATATGTTTTACACCCGCGCTAGTCCAGTCCCCGCTCTGTCGTTAGTTAAGTAACCTAACGGGTGATGACGGGACCCAGTGACGAATGCGGATGGCATATACGTACATTTTATTTTCGTTCTTTTCTGGTGTGATTGATTGATGGGACTGCGTTGATTCTGATTAATGCAAAGTAAAACAAACCTGTTTGATGTTGTTGGAACAAATTTAAAAAGTGTTATTGCAAAGACGTTTCCTTTTGTTTTGCATAGCGGTATTCAGTGGAATATCCTGCACCTCATTCGACGGGGCAAGGGCCGATATCCCTTCACCGGGACTGACCCCTTGGGCAGAAGTTTGCGTCAGGGTAATAACTTCACTATAGTCGATTACATGTTGCTTTGCATAGCGGTATTCAGTGGAATATCCTGCACCTCATTCCACGAGGAAAGAGCCGAGATCCCTTTACCGGGAGTGACCTCTTTAGCAAAAGGTTTTCGCCACTATATTTTAAAAAGCTATCAGGTTCCTTCAGCGATATCAAGTTCACTACGCTAAAGGTTTTTCGCCAAAAACCAGCCGTAGCCCTCCGTCACTTCTTTTGGGTATTCAGTAGTATTCAAGCTATGTATTTTGACCTAACGCCAAGGCATAGTGTTTGGTAGCTGCTGGATATTCAATTGTTGCATAGATAGATGAGTTGGTTTGGGACAGCCGTTCTGCCATTTTGACCTAACGCCAAGGGCATGTGCGGGTGGGTTCAAATTAACAAGATAGTGATGGGTAGAACTTGGCATGTGACTTATGACATTTTGACCTAACGCCAAGGTTATAAGAGCATGGGGCAAAAATCAGATCGGGTGTTTCTAAAGAAACTGAAACTTGCCAAGTATGCGCATACCTTCTGGAGTATGAGTAACGTGGATGCATTCCATCACGTTATCATGCGATGAGAGTTGGATCCCGATTCCCACTGATGAGTTGGTTTACTCTTCGGGTGATCCCGATTGATTCTTCTTTTAGGTTTGGAGGAGAATTTGACAGGACAGTGGGAGGTTTCCGGATTAGATAAAGTGATAACCATTCTGATCTAGGTTAGAGTGCACGCAGAGTGTTTCTTTTCTCTCTCTCTCTTTAGCAGCGACCTTTGACCGACCCTAGACTATGACTCAGTGACCAAGTTGAACGAACCTTCTTAAAATACTGGCTTTTGGATTGTCTAAGTTGCATAAGTCATTGCCACTCCTTCTTTTACCCTTTGTATTTCTCAGAACACCCGTATTACTACGGATATCCACTTCCATTGGATAGATCCATCGTATGGTTATATACGAACTCGAAGGGACTTCTTCGAGGATGGATCCAGGTTCAGGAGAAATAGAATTGGTTTATTCAGTTGTCTTTTATTATCACCTTCTCTCAGGTTGCGAGAGCTCCTTGGTTTAGGAGAGTACACCTAATACGCTTATTGGATAGTCTTATTCCAAACCATAGGCAGGTGCCGAAAGGTAGGGAATGAAGAAAACCAATTAGCCTAAGTAGGGTATGCAGAAGGCAATAACTAAAGACAAAATAAAGGGATTAGAAAGAGGGCAAAGTAAATTGCGACTGATATCATTCACGACCAAACCGCGTACTTCATCGCCACTCCTATTTCACCTTTAAAGGAATAAGGTATTATTCAGTTGACTTTTATCATCACCTTCTCTCAAGATATGAGTACTCCTTGGTTTAGGAGGGTACACCTATTATGCTTACTGGATAGTCTTCTTCCAAACCATAGGCTGGTGCCGAACGGTAGGGAAGGAAGAAAACCATTTAGCCTAACGATGGTGTACAGAAGGTAACGACTAAAGACAAATAAAGGGATTTGGAGAGATGGCAATAAAATATACGGTTGAAGTCATGAATTGGATTATGGAAGAGGCATTGCTATGAATACCAGAATACCCCTACGAAACATTTTCATGTTTCAGTACATTGTTAAAGGAAAACTGTTTTCCCGATTGGATACTTACTCCAAGGGTGTGTATTCACCAGGTTTCATTCTCATATCTGTATGGTTTTACAGATGATGAGTGGGAGTAAGTTATTGGGAATTAGGTGATTATCCTCATTATATCGGAATTCGTTGTAATTGGTGATATTTGAGGAAATCGCCAGGGTACAGTTTTCAACCTACGACGCACAGGTTTTGAGTTGTTTAAACTCAGCGGACTTATACAGAGTATTGTATGTTGTCCAGTGTCCATCAGGACAAAGGGGTAGGTCCTCGTACTATGTTCTGTTTACTTATAACTTCTCTAGTATTTAGACAAGTGTTTCGTAGAAATACAAGGACTAAGTTTTGAGAAGTTGTGGGTATAAGAATAAAGTAGAGAACCAGGTATCACAAGTATCGGGATTCTTCAAAGAGATCGAAGATGTAGATTCTTGTGATTGGTATTCAGATGATAGTGATGGTTTTGAGAAACGTGTTTCTCTTTCAGGTTACTCATAATTGGATGGATTCCTAAGTTGAGTAATGCTGATTAGCCTCTTTCCATTAAGTTGATATGCACTGGAGACAGCTGCATGATTTGAATATGGTTCCAATTAAATTAGTGCCAAAGTTTCTATATTGGATATAGAATAGTTCGTACCTTAAAAGATATTAAGGTATGGGGAGTTGTCCAGCTTATGCTTAAAACCAGACACTGGATAACTCAGGGCACGTTTCTGTAATGGTTGTTTGTGGGTTGACCCTGGCTATGTCGAGGGTTGATATTCTACCATTTGGAAGACCAATAGTGATATTGTTCTTAACTCGCCACAGTTTTAGTAAAATGGATTTTTTTCATAAAACAGTAGTGGGAGTATGGTAGAACTGGAAGTGATTCCAGAACCGCGAACGATTACGGAAAATTTAATAGGACTTATATATTCAATCAGGTTTGACATTCCATTAGCCACTCCGCAGATATGGTGGGTAACCTCAGACACCCGAGAGGTACTTCGGTAGCCTCAAGGACGGTGACAGGGAGGTTCTTATCTACCCAGACTTGACACTACTATTGTTCCAGGCTATGAGACCCGGTAGGAGGGTTGTCGTAGCCAGTGGGAGCATCGGAAGTATAATGGGCAAGTAGCTTATGTCTATTTATAGACTAGAGCAGTTATGGCGGAGATAGATCATCTAATTTTGATGTGACAGTCATGGGTTTGACTTCAATCAGAATAGGGGATGGATCTGTTAAGAAGGTAGTAGGGTGTGATGTCATGATATTTGGATGACATACCCAGAGTGGGAAGTAAAATTCCTATACTACGATCGGTTATACTGTGATCGTCACACAGTTGTTTCTCCAGACAGGATATGGATGTAATATTTGACATTCTGGTTTCTGGATCTATGGTTTTAGATCTAGATTTGGGTAGTTTCCCAATGTGGGTACTTTGACAGATATTCTAATGGTTTTTAGAATAGTTGACTCCTAGCATGGTGGTGTACCTGCAGGTGATGGAGTCACCCTCTCTGAAGGTGTCATATAGACTAAAGGGGAGAGGGAAGTGCATGATTGGCAGATCACTTACTTAGGCAATTGAGTCAATCATGAGATGTCAAGTACCACACCAGATGTTGTTTTTGCACTAGATGCAATGAGTTTGTATTAATCCAATCCTGGAGAGACATAAGGAAGCAGTTTTAGAACATAAGTGGATGTTCTACGGATTTGATGACGGCAGCCTCCTGCGGGAGACGATTATCATTCCAGGCTTCAAAGGTGACATGGTTGACAGAGTGATTGTCAGAGTTATAGTTTTTCCCTCTGACGAAGAGGGACAGTATTATGGACAGGTGGTCCAAGAGGATACTGTGGGTGGCATGGTGCCGGATACTGATTAGGTTCAGTGATCGATAAAGTCTAAGAAGTTTGGATTTGGAGTTCATTTATGAACTAGGTCCCATCAGATATCCAGACATATTCTAAGACGGGTATTACTCGATTCGGGAGATGGCTTTCTCCGCGAACTTGAGACAAAGAGAGATAAAGAAAGATACTTCTAGGCGGATCCACTCACTGAGGCTATTTCTCGAACACAATAGTTTTACAAACGGGCTTTGTGAAACTGATTAGTAGAGGAGTTGGATGTTCGGTTTCACACGGGCTGTGAGTAGTCGACATCGCAATATTAGCCTTGAGTGCAAGTGGGAGATTGTTGGAGATAGTGCCCTCATAGTCAATTATTGGATCGCAGGTACGTGATTGCAATGATTGCGGAGGACCTATCCCGGTAGGACAGTCTTACTCGAAATGATAGTATGCTATCTGGTTTGCCTTTATCAGTCGTGTACATGTTCAGGTGACTGATTGCATGTTACACTTTGATAGAGCCCTTAGGATCTTGCTTTACTACCAACAGTATGATGGCGATCATATACGTGAGAGTTGGGTAGTTTATATGCATATCCTTAATTGTGGTCCCTAGTCGTGGGAGTTTCGAGACAGGGCATCGATACTCCGGAGTAGACTAGTGTATACAGTCGAGACCCCGACGAGGGGCGGTGGCCGGTCTCACAAGCCACTGGTGTCAGTTGGATCACCTAAGATGTATACAGGTGCTCATTGGGTTATGAGTACACCGGACAGGACTCGCCGGGAATCTGCTAGTTAGTACTATACCTATCGTCAGATAGCAGTTCCCTGGTGACATGTGTACAGGTTAGTTCATCGACCTGAGGTCGTCATTTGTCTCGTGTGAGTTCCCACTGTGCTTTGATTTCTACCCTACCACGGCTCAAAGGAGTCGTGCAAACAGGTAGCTTTTGGGTACAGTCCCGAGCCATATGGAGGCACGTGAGCGGATCGGCAGGGGATTCGTCTCTCCCGGTATTGGGGGCGAGGTCGTGCTGTGTCTAGGAGAGCCATTACACAAAGTCCATGGCCATGGCAGGAGATTTACTGGTAGGTACTCCAGTAGTATCTCAGGGTGTTTTTTGGGCTACACTCCGACACGACTTATACTGCTATTGGGGGTCTGACGTTACTAGCCCCCTAGGCGGATATGCGATACTCATTGACGAACGGACCGGACTGTATATACATTGTCACTGTTAGGCTCAGTAGGGTTTCTGGATAAGTTCACTCATCGGCCACCCTTGAGTGCGCTCATCGGCCTCCCTTGAAGTCAGTCCATGGGCAGCCGTTACGCATAGCTAGTGCCGCTGACGGTTTGTGGTTAAACCCACTGCCGGGGTACTGACGAGTCATTAGAGTCCCCCACAGACAGTTTCCCAAGTTCGGGCGAAACGTTGTAGAGGCCGTATGGTTTTATGGCAGGGTTCGGAAAATGCACGTGCGTTTACGCACGTGTCAGTTTTCGGGCAGATGATACTGGTCGGCTTTGGTTTAAGCCGGATCCGAGTATTATATTGAGTAGATATAATATCTTTGTCTCAGTTGCATTTGTATTCGGTCGTAATACAAGTGCGGGTATATTTATACAGTTTCGGGGTTGTCCTGAAATTCGTTTCAGGATCACTTTTGGAAGTTGCCAGTTTCCAGTTTTCTATCAGCCGTCTTTTAACATTCGGTTAAAGACGGATTTATCTTTTCTTGGGTGAGGTGAGTCGTGCTTCTAGAAGTTTCTAGAAATGATGACTAGGATGGTGACTAGGCTAGTGACTCATCTTGACATTAATGGTTTCATTAAAGGCTTGATGAGGTGTTTATGTGAGTCATTCATTTACATTAATGCATTTTGTTTAGCTAAGGATATTTTGCTTTGATCTTTTGCTTATGGTCACTCTCCCCTCCTCCTACCATCACCTCCCTCCTTCTATAAGGTGGCCGGCCCTCTCTCTCCTCACTCACTCTCTCATTTTGTGAAATTATGGTTGCTAAAAAGAAAAGAGTATAGTTTAAAGTGTATGGAAATTTCATAGTTCATTCATTGTTCCATTTCATTTCCATCGGCAACTTCATTTACCGATCGTCCACGGACTTGGACGAAGTGAGACAAAGTCATCTACTCATTCTCTACATCAACCTTGGTCGTCTCTTTTAGCAAACTTGACGACCGAGTTGCCTCGAGTCAGAGGCGGGAGCCCGTTTAAAGAATCAGTGATGTGGTGCCACCTGGACGAGCAGATCGGAGATCGAGGAGATCGGAGCAGCCGCAACGGAGCGTGGAATGATGGTTAAAGAACGAAGGACTCGGATCGTTCGGTATAACCTTTCTACACTCTTTACAGTTTGTTAGTTTAGCAATAATGGAAGAACCGGGTTAAAGTATACGATAGCGCCAGTTTAAAAGTTTTTGTTCCGCATTTGGCGTCTGTAGACGGCCGGGGCGCTAGCGTAGACTTACAATCACCATGGCTGTGAAGCATAGGAGGGTTCGTTTCTTCATGCCCGACCATGTAGACAGTGTGGACCACATATCCAGCCGTCTCTTTATCTTTAGCGGGGTAACCCCGTTCTTGGAGCCTCATGAAGCTCAGCCTAGTGTGAGCTCTAGCGCTTTTGTTGGCTCTGTATCTGAGCCTTTTCTGCCTTAGCTTCTCGATTTTGAGGGCTTGGCGGGCATCCGTTTTCTAGGAAGCCACCGTGATTTGATTGATAGGGAGCTTAAAGAAGATACCCGATCGAGCAGTTATCGAGGGTACCGCCGGAGCTTGCCCAAGATGCCCCATTGCTTTGTTGACATTGATGGCCTTGCCCCCAGCTGGAGCCAAGGAAAGTCATTCAGACACTGACTTGCGTTTGGGTAGTGGTGCCCTCGAGATCACCACATTTGGCCTCTTACCTTTCGAGGCCGGTTGTCTGTTACCGGAGCTTAAGGAGTTGGAATGGCGTTAGCTGGCACGAACAGAATAGAGTCGAACTGTAGCAGCGGCTCCTCCCACTGTCGCCCAAGACTGGCCGGGAGGACCGTCCTGGAGTCCATCTTCATCGTGTATGGGAGCTGAGTTCATCTTTGGAGATATTGTTGAAAATTGATTGCTTGGAAAACCTGCATGAAAGAGCATTATTTTAGTATAAACATAAATATGTATATTGATTGAGTTCGCATGATTGTTTAACCCGAAATATGGAAGGAGAGATTGGTCCCACCGGACGAGCCAGAATCTGTAGGGTGTTTTTTGTCACCCCATTGAGATGGGAATACGCACACGCTTGTCAGGCGTACTACAGATTCCCCCTGCCTAGGATAGGCTGGGGTTTATTGATTATGGGGATCCAAATCTCCGGCAGCCACGGACTAAGCTGTCGTTAATTACCCCTCGCTTTTGGAGCGAAGGAACCTCCGATTGATGGGTTAAACAGGTCATGTGAACTCAATGTGCAGTGTTGTGTTTTGAATGGGTTTCAGATGTATCAGGGGCCCCGCAGAGTTTTTACGGAGGTCCCGCTACCCGGATAGCTGGCTGGGGGTCAAGGGGGCTAGCAGCCCCCTTGCGGGGTGCAGGACAGCGCCCCGTTAGAAATTTTTTCTAACGGGGAAGGTATATTTAGTGTGGAGTGCATATAAAAAACAGAGGAAAGCATCTTAAAGACGCGTGCATGGCACGTGGGCGCATGGTGCCCGGGGTCACGTGCGCGCACATGGGCGCTTTAGTGCCCAGGGTCACGTGGCGCGCACGTGACCGATGGGCGCCTTAGCACCCGGGGTCACGTGGCGCGCACGTGACCGATGGGTGCCTTAGCACCGGGGGGTCACATGGCGCACACGTGACCATTGGGCGCCTTAGCACCCCGGAGTCACATGGTGCACACATGACCACGGGAAACACCCGTGGGAAGGGGCCTAGCCCCTAAGTTGGGGAGTTGAACTCCCAAGAGGTTTTTGGAGTTGAACTCCTAATAGAAACTAATTTATGGAGTTAAACTCCAATAGATCTAGAAATGAGTTAAACTCCTAAAAATCTTTGGCTCTTCTTTTGAGCCTTAGATCTGTCCAAACTTAGATTTTTGGAGATGGGTCTCCTTCTTCCTTCTCTTGATCGGCGGAATCTTGGAGAAAAGGAGGTGAGACTTAAAAGTCTTCCCTTTTCGAGATCTGATTGGAGATCCGAGCTCCCCTTCGTGGGTATTTTGGTGAAAAACTATTTATTTTTTAGAAAGGAAGAGTTAAACTCTTGATTTAATTCAAAAAAGAGAAAGAGGGTTTTAGACCCTTGAGAAAGGGGAAGCAGGCACACAAACCCTAGATTTTGAGGGGAATGAAAAGTGTATACTTTATTCATCATCATGTTGCCTTATATAGGCTTACACATTTACATATAGCCCCTTGGGCTTTACAAGATGGCATTTTGCCCATCCCATACCTCATGTGCTCATTTTTTTGCACATAAGCCATGGGCCTTACAAAAATTTGGCTTCATGCCCATTTTCTTATATTCATGCATAAAAAATTACATCAAAATTATTTATTACATGATTTTTTATTTCAACATGGGGGAAGCCGTCCGCTTCATGTTCGGGATCGACTCGGGCATGAGCCCACTTGATCTGGGCTTGGGCCCACCTGGCTTGGGGTTGACCATGACTTTGACTTGGTCAACCGGGGTGCAATTTTCGACCCCAACACCTAGCGCTTTGATACCAACTTTTTCACGACCCGAAATGGCACGTAACTGGCACTTGAATCATGTGAAGTCTATAGGACCCTACCTAATTCAAGTAAGCCAAAAGCCCAGAAATCTAAACCATTTGAAAAGAGAATGAAGGAAAAACTTATTTAAAAGTTAACATATAAATTCACTTTGAAAGTCGTAGTAAGTATTTTTAAAATATCAAGTTTTTTCCAAAAATTTCGGCAGAGTTTCCTTTGTAATTACTGACCCCAAACGGGTACAAACAGGAATATATATGAATAATGCATAAAGGCATTCCCAAGCGGGAGCTAGCTCTTCACCAATTGGCGGCACGCAAGCAATATAATATATAACGCCGAAGGGCGAGAATCAAAACTCAGAAAGAAACCAACATCCTCAAGAAAACCAGAGAAGAACCATAAATATACAAGTGCGCGACTCTAAGGTCGAAAGAATAAACAACTGGTTTTCTAGGTCTATCAATAATACAAGTATGGTTGATGGAGTTTACTAGATACAACTGAATATAAATAAAAGTACAACGGTGGCCACGATACAGGTGAACCCACCTAGCCAAGCAATCACCCGGAAGGAAGCAGTGTGCCAGCAAGCCACAACGAAACCTGTACGGCCAAACCTGCAAGAAACTGTGGCACAACGGGGGTGAGTTGCCAACTCGTGAGTAGAAAACATCACCGAGAAGAAATCGCATGTATGACTCTCTCCTAGGTCATACAATAATATCCTCATAATATAACCTGAAATATCTAATAATGGGAAGGGTAATCATCTAAACATCAGTGAAATACCAAGTGCTCGTGGCAGTGCCTCAGGTAGCAACATATTATATATATGATGTACGAATGCATTAAGAATGAAAACAGACTACATCTTGAATGAGAAAACTATTTTCTTATCTCAGTGAGATTTTTGTGTAAAAATCGAAATATCATCAATGAAATCAATAGAGAATCCGTGTCAAGCATCAACACAAAACATATATCTCAATATCTCAATGTCTTAATATCTCGGGCTCCGGCAATCCGGACTGGCCCATATCATCAAATCTCAATATCTCGGGCTCCGGCAATCCGGACTGGCCCATATCATCAAATCTCACGACTACGTCGGTATCCTCCGAATATCCGCCGCATCACAAATAACCGGTCGGTAGTGCTCCCCTGCCGGGCTCAACGCCGTCATCTGCGACCATTTTGTCCTGGGATACCGCACTGGGTCCACCATGCACCCGCAGATGGTTCATCCTCCTCCTCGAATCGGGTGTATGATACCTCTCAAGAACCGAGAAAACTCATGGTGGACACCTCTCACATCATATCACGAGAAAACCGAAAATTTCTATATTTTGAAATGAAAATGAGTTTATAAAATCCTTACGGTTTCTCCAAATCCAGAAATCTCATGGAAAATCCGAAATCCCAAACTCGAGAGTAAATAAACAGTGAATTACCGGTATAAAGCCCTATAATATTGCATTACGAAAGAATATATATACAAGCATGGGTATCTAAGCAAACAATGCAATATCTAAACTAACATAGTAATATTATATCGGAACTATCAGCTAGCAAGCTATATCAATGAAGTAGAATTTCTAAAGTGTACGTGACATGTCAATTACCGATGATGATGTGTGTGAGCCAGCAAGCAAGTGTTCGTGAGCATACGCATCATCGGTAATGGTGCTGGTGTCCTAACAAACGAGATCATGATGGTTAAGGAAACACATGTATAAACATGCAATGCAATGAGAACATAAGTATAATGTAAAATGAATAGTAAACGCAACATTGAAGAATATACTTTTCTATATACGAGTCATACAGTTTTTGGTGTTTGAAATTGCACGAATCATGGTTTTAGAAAAATAGGGGTTACGGTGTCTTTGAGAAAAGATACATCCTTCGAAAAATCCGTAGTATCTCTCATCCTGTCTTTAAAATACTCACGATTCGTTAATTTTGAAAATAAGTATGATTCAAGCCTAATCTAACATCTATCAAATAAACTATAGGACTAAACTAAGAGACTGGTCGAAAGGGGTAAGGAAATCCACCTAACTCCGAGTCGATATATCTAGTAGTCGGCGATCCCGCCTCAATAGCGTCACGTACGGTAAAATATATAATACGACATTCTCGAATCAAGAGTGCGGATCAATCATCATATTTATACCTCGTACGGTAAAATCCATCGTATGGCATCCCGGAAATCAGGGTACGGATCAAATATCACATATACCTCATTAATCATATGGTATCATTATTATAATATCATGAATTAGGGTACCGTTCTAAAATCTAGTACATTCCGATACCATCAAATATATATCCGCGTGTAAATAAAAACATATCGCCCATCGATCCACTATAATATCATATCGTATATCATAACACGACCCAAATCACATAACCGATCTCACGGCATCATGCCCGATCATATTGACTCACCTCCAAGTATCATATACTATTCTCATCACCCGTCTATGTGTGTGTGTGTGTGTGTACCAACGCTTCCACATATATATATACACACACACACATATACATACATATAAACATATATACCCATAATCATGTCACGTGTGTGCGCGCGCATGTATGTGTATCAACTTTTACTTTAGGGTTTCACGACTAAGAAACTAAACTAAAAGCACTAACTTCAAATTTCGCTAAAACTAACTCATGATCTCCTAAAGCCCTCTTTGCTAATTATACGCGTCTCACAATACACACACACACACACACACACATATTCGCATGCTACACTACGAAACTGCGGGGATGCTATACGCCATCCACCCGACTTCCCCCGTAGATATACATCTACTCACCTTGATCCTTACTTGCCGAAGTCGATATCGCCCTGCTCCTCCTTATTATCCGAAGTCCACGTGAGGGTGCCTACATATATAAACGCATAGTATCGTAAACGGAAATCACGCACGAAAACCAAGACGGCACACGAACCACATATAGGTTAAAACCTATGGTCTACGCATGAAAAAGGACCAAACAACACCCGATATCGACGTACAAACGTCAAGTGACCGAGACAAAACACAATATCCAAAGTTCAAGTCATTAACAATCATGAAACCAAAACAATAACTCAAGAAAATGATTCCGGATTTTTGTTCAGGTGAAATTAGGCTAAACAAGCAATGTAGTGGGGTAGTATATGGGGTATATGAGCTACAGAACCAATTCCAACACCAAATCCCACAGATGACCCGATGAGATCACCCCAAAATCCGAGCTATCCAGCCTTACATGCTTAGTTTGGGTTCGTATTCTCAGGGTGGTCTTCTAGTGTTAATTCTAGGTCAATAGAGTTGCTAGTTTTTCCAATAATGGTCTCAGGTCACTCCAGATTCCCTGTAGGCACAATTTATACACAAAACCGATATTTGAAATATCTAACTCAAGTTTTAGGGTTTAGTCACTGGTTTCAATCACTAAGGGGGTCCTAGTCACCAATTACACATCACTTGCACCATCACAACTCAAGAATCCCCTAGACTTAATCTTGAAATTTTCCAAGATCACCAAACCTCACTAAATGAATTATAAACTAAACTAGAGGTTATAGAAACTCAATTACTAAGCTAAGAGTGAAAGAATTACCTTAATTGGCAACTCAAGAATTTTCTTGAGTTGCCCCAAGTGTTCAAAATCCCAACTTTCTTGGTCCACCATGCTTGTAGTGGGCTTGTGCATGAATTTTGTGAAGAGGATGAAGGGTTTTGATGTGTATTTGAGGTTATTGTGAGGAAGTAGAGGAGGTGGAGGGAGAGGGCAGCCATGGAGTGAAGTGGGAGAAGAAATATGAAGAAAATGAAGAGAAGAAGAAATAAGCCTTAGTCAAAAGAGACCCCTCACCCTCTTTCTCTCTTGCCTATAGCTCAATTCTTTATTCTTTTCCTTTTTTCTTTTTCTTTTCCAAACCAAAAACAAATAAAACCATATACATATAAAAGAAAAACAAGATGCCATGGTTCATACAAATTGAAAAATGTGTTTTGAAATATGACATGGTGCATGTCATATGCCTAACTAAGCTTAATGCGTAATTAGTAGATATTAATCAAGCTTAGACATAAACTTGTATATAATTAATTGTATACAAAAATCATATAGTGTCCAAATAAATCTAAACATTTTCAAAGCCTATGATACACATTAATTTTCCAAATTATTGGTATATGATCATACCATAACATTAAAACTAATCTGCACACATTAAAATATTCATAATATTTATTATTTTAATTATTTAACTTCCTAAAAATAATATTTTATTTTTCTGAAATGTTACAACCTGCAGGAATATTTTCTTCTCCGGTTGTGACATATGATATGCGGCATTGGGAAGTACAAATTTACATGGTTTATCCGCTATCGGTTTAGAATGCAATTCACTTCTGATTTCCCAGTCCTGTAAATCCATCCGAGCATGGAAATTGTCTTTCGATTTCCCGTCTTTACAAAGAAGCAAGTTGAGTACGTGCTCGGATACTCCCTTCTCTATGTGCATGACGTCCAGACAATAACGCACTAAATTTGTTGACCAGTACAGAAGCTCGAAGAAAATGCTTAACTTATTCCAGAATGGTTGTTTGACCTGTTTTGTCGGATTTATTCCAAAGGTCACATTATTGTAACCATCCTACTGAGCAGTCATGTCCTTTCCGGACAATGGGGCTGGAGATCCAAGAATCTCCTGATGACCATTAAAGTGAACAACGTCTAATCTGTAGGGATGGTCTAGAGGCAGGAAACGTCGATGGCCGCAATAACAAACATTTCTGCTAAAATTCAAGAATTTCGATGTTTTATGTTGATGGTAATAAGGACATGCTTTGTGACCATGTACGGACCAACCTGATAGCATTCCATACGCAGGAAAGTCATTAATTGTCCACAATAAAACCGCACGCAGTATGAAGGTTGTGTTTGTGTTTGCATCGTAAGTCTTTACACCATCAATGAATAAAGATTTTAACTCATCGATCAGAGGTCGGAGATAGACGTCGATATTGTTTTCCGGTGAGTTTGGTCCGTCGATAAGAAGAGACATCATAAAGTATAATTGATCCATAACCAACCAAAACGACAGATTATAAACTATCATTACAATGGGCCATGTGCTGTGGCTTCCAGCATATAGTTGAATGAGCAGAAGCCATCACTAGAGAGTCCGAGTCTGACATTGCGAGGATCGCTACTAAATATTTCGTGCCTCCTATCGAAATCCTTCCATGCCGGTAAATCTCTTGGATGACTCATTTTTCCATTTTCACTTGGAGGAGCATGGTGATGCCAAATCATTGCCTCGGCTTTTTTCTTGCATTTGAATAGCCTCTGCAGCCTCTGTGTTATAGGAAAGCATCGTGCTATCTTGACAGGTATATCGGGCTTCTTATCAGAATCTTTCAGCTTATACCTGGCCTCTCCGCAGTTGGACACTCTTTCAAATCTGAATTCTCTTTCCGGTACAACACGCAATTTTTAGGACATGCTTGAATCTTCTCACACTTCAGATCCAAATCAGACATCATCTTCTGGGCTCCGTACCAGCTGTCGGGTACGTTATTTTCCAGGAGCATAGAATCTTTCAAGAACAAAAGAAGTATTGTGAATGACTTGTTGCTCCATCCATTTAGGCACTTAATCTGGAAAAGTTGGACGAACCATGAGAGGGTGGAATACTTTGCATTCTTATAAATTGGTTTTCTAGCATCTTTCATGAACTTTTCATACTTATCCGCACGCGGTCCTTGACCGGAAGGAATGTCATCTTCGGTACGAATAGATTCACCTAGGGCAGCCTCTACCATATTCTCCATTTCTTCTCCTGGAAAGAAATTACCGTCTTCTTCTTCTGCCGCATTACTGTTTTATCCTTCTTCTTCTGCCGTATTAATGCCTTCTTCTCCTTCCCCGTGATATAGCCAAGTTGTATAAAGTCTAATAAAACCATGTTTAACGATATGAAGCTCTGCGAATTCTACCTTCTGTCAGTACTTATTCTCATATCTATCGCACAGGCAGAGAATCTTCTCTAACACGATCTTATTATGTGCGCGTGCAAATTCAATGAAAGCAGCAAATCCTGCGACAAACTTAGATTGCATACGTTGTTTTCAATCCACATGCATCCAGTCCTTAACTCTAATGTACTCATGGGCCATGTTAGACTGTATAATATATAAATTGTCGATTATGATGACTATATTGAGAAATCTAAGAACGGGGTGGTTACTGACAAAGAAGAAAATCCGTGTATATGCTTTGTGTGTGTTTGTCGTTGAAAAGAATAAATTATCGATAAACAAAATTAGATTTGAGGATACCCAAATATGAGTTGTATTCTATATATGTGTGTTTCAATTTATGATTTCGCTTAAGTGTAGGGTTGTTAGTGTGTATGTACTGTGTGTGCGTTTGTTGTGTATTCGTGTTGTATGTGTGTGTTTCGGCTGTCGGGGGTAAGGCTTCTATCCCATTAAGAATGTATAGAGCAGACACCCATTCGCCTGTGCTTTCAACCGTTTCGTGTAAATTTCGGCAGCATCTCCCCGCTGTTCTCCGAGTACACTGTAATAGAATAGATAATCATTTCAAAGCTGTGAAACAATATTGAAATGAATATCTAATCTATCTTTATACACGGAGAACCAGTGGAAAAGTACTAACGAAATAACTCGAAACGAATGAAAACACAAGTGAATACAGGTGTTTGCTTTATGCATTCCTAACTTGTCCACACTGGACAAATCTATCGGTTATCATACGATTGAATCTTCTCGTCACACAGACTAAATGACGGTTGTTAGTACCGAACTATACCGTTCGATATTTAACAACCTTCGTATAGTTCTATGTCACGCCGAATATCGAACGTATGTTAACCGATAGACGGGGACTAGGTCGCGCTTTGATTTTCTTATATGAGTATCGATAAGAATATGAAAGTTTTTTATTATCATTGAGTATCATATATTGGTTTTAACTTAAACATTTAACTTGAATAGGTTTTATGTTTACGTTTCGTTATTAAGGGTTCGAAGTTTTTAGTTTAGGGTAATTTTTCTTGCGTTTACGGTAAACTTGTACGTTTACGTTATCATCGAGTATCCTGCTGAATGAACTAGTGCACCCTAAACCCTAACCCTAAGTAACCCCAATTAACCTAATTAACCCCAATTAACCATAATCGTTATCCTGACATAAATTATCCCTAATTAACCCAAACTTAACCCAATTTACTCAAATTAACCCTAATCAACACCTTAACCCTTTCAAATTATCACTAATTAACCCAATTAACCCTATCTATTTTACGTAATTAACCCAAATTAACCCTAACCCTGAACCAAACCCTAACCCTAAACCCTAACCCTAACCCTGAACCAATCCCTAACCCTAACCATACACTAAACCCTAGCCCTAACTCTAACCCTAACCATGCACTTAACCCTAACCCCAGCCCAACTCTTACCCTAACCCTAACCCCAGCCCAAGTCTTATCCTAACCCCAACTAATTAACCCTAAACCTAACCCTAACTGAACCGAACCCTAACCCTAACCCTAAACTAAACCCTAACCCTAACCGAACCCTGAACCCTAATCCTGAACCGTAACCCTAGCCCAAGTAGCAACCCAATAATCAACAAAAACAGAAATAAATGCATAATTAGAAGTAAAAATGTGAAATTTACTAACCTGTAGGCCGGCGATGGAGGTGACCGAAGATGGTTGACGACACAATCGGCGACGAGAGAGTTCCTAACGTCGATGAGGAAGTCGACGGTGATGTCAGGGACGATGAGACGCGCGCGGGAGTGCGGTGGCGACGACGTGTGGGCGGTGGCGACAAGGCGTGCGCGGGAGAGTGAGAGAGAGGAAGTTGTGGGAAAGAGGAAATTTCTGAGCTTTTTTTATATAAAATAACCCATATAATGCCCCTACGGATGAATCGAGCCTTCGTTTGCGGCTCCGTAAAGCCAAATAACAAGTTACGTTTTAATATTTTTAAATTAAAACGTAGGTCACCGTAAAGGCAACCATGGAGACCTACGGATTAATCCGTAGAGGCAATAAAAGGTTGCCCCTTCGGACACCTTTATCCGTAGGGCAACCCCTTATTTTAATAGTGAAATCACAGTAGTATAATGCTCAGTTATCTTCTGGTTCTAATGCCTATTTCATAAATAATCTTTTTCAATCTACCATGTACAAGATTAGTAATTTAATACCAAGTATATTGCATGACAAGAACGAAAATAGAGGAACTTTAAAATAAGCTATAAGCTCAATAAATTTACCATAAGTTTGAAGGATTTGTGCAGTTGCCAACAATAGAATGCGCCACAAGCAATTTCTAATTTCCTTATCCTGAAAATTCATAAATGAAGTATATGTGTAATAAACCGATTGGATCAAGAAACATGCAACCATTATATAATCGTTTTAGGGTTTCGCTAAGATACAGAACAAAGGAGGATTTAGCGTTTCACTGAGATAAAGAGCAAAAGCAACGAATCAGATCGATCCGACCAATGAATAAACAAAACTAAAGATGATTATCAAACAACTAAAAAACCCTAATCAAATCAAAATCTCTTTTTAAATCCAATACCTTGAAGAACATAAACGACCTTACCAAAATCTGAAATTGAAGCCGGAGGATTGCGGAGAAATGTGTAAAGCTCCCTTGCCATCCTTGTTCTTGCCTTTAGCCATTGCTGCCTGAAATTGGAAGAAATTAGAGGAAATTGGGGGAAATTGAGCTGGGGTTGAGAGAGAATTGGGGATATGAGAGATTTTATTTGATCAAATTCGTTGAACACTCCTCCTTACAAATGAGCTAGTATAGCTAACCATAAACAAGGAAGCAGCTCGGCAAGTAAACGAAGCTAGCGCTTATAACCGCTAGGCACGTGTCGACCACCCGTGGCTCCATTCTCACCGTTTCACAATCAACCCCCTCCCAATACTCACTCATGATTGCAGCTACTGAATTTCCTCCAGCTTGTATCTCTGTCCTGAGCTGGGTTGTAACAAAATGGGGGAGAAAGCTAGGTCTTTTGGATTGATGCTGAGAAAAGTTATCCACGCTGAGAATTGGAGGATTGCTGCAATGTTCATGGATTTTGGGGGAGTATCGCGCTGAAAAAGAGGCCCCAGGGTTTCTGAGGTAAAAATAGCGGGTGATATTCCATATTGTTTGGAAGTTGGGTGAAAATATTTGGAAAAAACCAAGTAAATTGAGGAAAATCTATTTCTATTTTAAATCTATTCATATCCTATGTTTGTTTGTATATATGAATATGATATTTTTTTTATATATATGTTTGATTAATTATTGATAGGAAGGTTCAAATCAAATAGATTGATAAATAAAAATATTTGTCATTAAAAACGTATGTCCACTACAATATGTGTGTGTATTTTGCACGTGCGATGCAATCCTATGTTAACCGTTGGACATGATGCGGGCGAACAGATTTTTAATAAAAAGTCATTGGTAGTTTAAGGTATTTTACCGTAATAAAAATTGTTTAAGGTGTTTTAGTCTTAGAAATGGATAGTTCAAGGTAGTTTTCTGTCATTTACCATATAGCATATAACCATATAGCATATAATGATTTATATTAATATGCATAGTTTTATATACTTTATATCTAAAATATAGATTGTGTAACTACATAATAATTTGTGTTCTGAATATGTTCGGAATCAATATAGATTTACGGGCATTTGAGATACCATAAGTAAACTTAATTCACACAAGATCCACACCTTTTTCTAAATTTTAATCAAATACCTTAATGAGTTTATCTGAAATAGATTTTTATTTTAAAAAATAACCGGTTCATGAAACATTATTTATCACTCGTTCTTTCTATTTTACAATAATGTCTCGATAAAGCAATTGATCTTCGTTACATTATTAGATCATATCAAAGCTGAATCTATCTATTTGACTCTTTTGATTAATTAGAGCTGATGTAGTCAAATCTATTTCGGCTAATCAGTTAAAATCAACTCTTTTCCATAGAATAACTTGATCAAAGCAATAATATAATGTTGAGTCCATATTCAACTTATTACAGACATAGTAACATGACATGCATGAGTTAGGTTCAAACATATATGTCATTTTTATATTGAGTTTAGTGATCTATAGCCATATTCTAGCCTACATCGAATATTGTATGTATCTTAAATTTATTCCAGGTCTATCTGGATTCAAAACTCCTGAAGAATCATAATTTGATATTATTATATACATTAAACCGTAGTTGTCTCTGAACAAGGCAATAGTCGAACTTAGGTCAATTTGGTATACATGGACTAGTATGTGTGTGTAGTTATTGAGATGGAAAAAATAGAGCAGGAAATTTGCAAGGAACCAAGAGAAAGGTTTGAAAATCTGGAGGGAAAGAAAGAAAGGTTTAAAATTTTGGAGTGAGAAGAAATAATATAAATTTAATCTTTAAAGTTGTTAAAGTGGATCCACTTGCAACCCATGAGTCCTTTTTAAAAAAAAATCAGATTAATCTAAGTTGCGCCAATGGTTGCAACCATTGGTGCAAAGGCTGTATTTTTATATTTTAATTTTCAGTAGTTTTAAATATCAAATTGAATTGCACCGATGGTTACGCCATTGGTGCAACATGGACATTTTTATTTTTCAATTTAAACTTTTTATAAATATAAAATTAATTCAAACCAATGATAGCAACCATTGGTGCAAATATTTATAGGATGCTCCTATGGATCAACTGCTCGTGCATCTCTTATATTGCACCAAGGGTCTTTTAATCCCTTGGTGCTGAGCATTATTCTAATAGGAGGGAGAGAGAGATATGAATTAAGTATTCTGGTTTCTTTTATTCAGGGAGGTGTGAAAGAGAGCTGGGTTAGATTTTTTCGATCTTTTTCTATAAATGATGTTGGCAAGCTTATGTTGAGACATGGGGCAATAGATTTTTCTCTTCTTTTTGAATTTATTTTTTTGCAAAATGACACAATAATACCATCTAAAAGGTTTGGGCTATAATAATAAAAGACACGGTCGTCGAACAAAGTTTATTATCTATGTTGGTCAAAACCGTCGGTTTTTTTAATGATCGCTATCATCGTATTGTCTACAGTAAATGCATACCATTTTCCATGTTATTTTGATACGTTTTGATCATTGATTTAGTTCTGTAAGTGTATGCTTATCAATATGAGTTGAATTCGATCATAAAAGACAGTTAATAGATTTTTTATTTTTCGACCAATTACGAAAGTTTGTTCTTTTAGCCTATGATCAGTGCATAACAAAACACAAATATGTATGCTTTTTTTTTCACGCGTGCAATGCAAGTGGGATAGAAAACGCCTGTGCTGTGCATAAAATAAAAAATAAGCTTTATTTATAGAACATGTATAAAAAAAAATGGAAGTTTGATATCACTCATTATAAAGATAGAATAATAAAAGCATCAGCTTTTTGTGTGCTATAAATTGGATCTCTTGTTTATCAAAATTCAAGGTTAATAAAATTTGTTATTTTATTGAGTTTAATATAATTTGGTGTATCTACATCCTAAGCGATGAAGATGAAGATGGTGCACGTCAATTGTCGAAAAAATTATTAGAGATTTGACTTTTTGTGATACCATGAGAGCAAATTTTCTTATGTGACCCTTGAAATTTCATTTTTTCTTATTGTAATTCTATTGCCGCAAGAACCGTAGATATTTATTAAACCAATATGCGTTTAATTTTTAAATTTTAAAAGATTTTTTAAATAATTTTGTATAACATTTTGAAAGAGAGTGTTAGAAACTCAAAATATGAAAACTCAACTTACCATGAATTCAACGAGAACATCAAGAAAACAAGGAAATGGGCGGGATTAGAACAAAATACTAGAAGCCAGAGAAGAAAAAAGACAGATAGAAAAGATAATTAATCTGGAAAAGAAAAAGTACCTATTAGGAGAGAGGAAATATCAATTTCAAAAATTAAATGGATGATGACATGTGTTTGTCACGGAAAAATGCATTTCGATACCGCTCATTCATTATTTGTTTTGTTATATATCGGTACTATTAACCAGTGTCTGCTCGGTAATTTCAGATTATAGATATCCGTGACAAAATACTGGAAATACACTTAAAATTACGGATATATCGTTAGTCAGCCGACACTGCAAACAGAACAGAAAACCGATCATTGTCTAAAGAGTTCTTTTTGCAAATAGATGTGTGCACACAATTTTGGTCCAACACAATACAGGTGTGCACATGGACTATGGTGGGGCTGCCTAGGCTACATGACATGATGAAATGGTGCAAGTAGGGAACATGTGCATTAAATGCTAAAAGAGGTGTGCGATGTGCATTAAATGCTAAAGAGGTGATGTGGTGTGCATTAAATGCTAAAAGAGGTGATGTGATGTGCATTAAATGCTAAAGAGGTGATGTGATTTAAAGCATCATGATTTCCCTCCAAAACCTACTAAGCAACCCATGTTGCCTATAAATACCAAGTCATGGGTAAGAAGAGAACATATTTTCTCTTTAGTTTTGTTTTAGAACTCTTGTAATTTGTAGCTTGTTTTTCTTTGAACCCTTGAGTTCTTTGCTTTCTCTTGATCTTGCAACCACTTCATTGAGTTTGCAAGTTTAAGTTTTGGTTATTGATCTCAAGGATTGTATCTTCATTTGGAATCAATAATGTTTTCTTTTTGCCTTCATTTGCCTTGTATGCTTAGCCTTCTCTTGATCTTGCAAGCTCTTCATTGAGCTTGCAAGTTTAAGTTTAGGCTATTGAACCCATAATTTATAATGTGTTTTATGGTTCCTAGTATCTTTATTTCTTGCTTTACTTTCTTGCAATTTATTTTCATGCTTTACTTACTTGCAAATTTATTACCGTGTCATTTACTTTCTTGCAATGCTCTTTTCTTTTCTTTGTTTATCTTTTCTTTACTCTTTTTGTTTGTTGTTGTGATTAGTTGTGAAAATGTTGATGTTAGGAAAGAAACCGATATTGTAAATTAAGATTTCCTTTCTCATTTCCTTTTCCCGGTCTTTTCCATTAAACTTCGTCCAAACCTTACGCAAGCGCTCCGTTAGGCACCCTACCCTACCAAGGTATCAGTGATTGCTAACTGTAACCGGTTGCGTTCGGATTGGCCGGAGGCGAAAGCAAGCGACAAGAACGGACGGACAAGGGTCAATAAGCCGGATTTCACAATACCGTGCTTAAGCACCCTAATCTACGTTATTGCCGATTGCTCTAGCTTTTGTTGGAGATAGTGCCCTCAGAGTCAATTATTAGGTCACAGGTACGTGATTGTAATGATTGATGGAGGACCTATCCCGGTAGGACAGTCTTACTCGAGATGATAGTATGCTATCTGGTTTACCTTTATCATCGTGTACTGCTTCAGGTGACCTGACAAGTCGCTATTACACGTTGGTAGAGCCCCTAGGATTCTTGCTTGACCACCAGCAGTATGAGGGCGATCATATAAGTGGGAGCTGGGGGTCTATAAGCATATCCTTAAAAGGTCCCTAGTCGTGAGAGTTTCGAGACAGGGCATCGATTCTCCATAGTAGACTAGTGTATACAGTCGAGACCCCGACGAGGGGCGGTGGCCGGTCTCACAAGCCACTGGTGTCAGTTGGATCACCTAAGATGTATACAGGTGCTCATTGGGTTATGAGTACACCGGACAGGACTCGCCGGGAACATGCTAGTTGGTCATATACCAGACGTCAGATGGCAGTTCCCTGGTGATATGTGTACAGGTTAGTTCATCGACCTGGGGATCGTCATTTGTCTCGTGTGAGTTCCCACTGTACTTTGATTACTACCCTACCACGGCTCAAAGGAGTCGTGCAAACAGGTTTTAGTTGGGTACAGTCCCGAGCCACATGGAGGCAGTGAGCGTATCTTCAGGGGTTCGTCTCTCCCGGTATTGGGGGTGAGGTCGTGCTGTGTCTAGGAGAGCTATTACACGAAGCCCTCGGCCGAGGCAAGGAGATTTACTGGTAGGTATTCCAGTAGTATCTCAGGGTGTTCTGGGCTACACTCCGACACGACTTGTACCGCTTTTGGGGGTCTGACTTTTACCAACCCCCTAGGCCCGCCATGCGATGCTCATAGACGAACGGACCGGACTGTACGGATATTGTCACTGACAGGCTCAGTAGGGTTGTCAGGCTGAGTTCACTCACAGACATCCCTTTTAGTCAGTACCTGGTAGCCCGTTACGTATTGGCTTATACCTCTGACGTGCTAGTGGTTAAATCCACAACCAAGGTGTTGACGAGTCTTTAGAGTCCCCCACATTCTGTTACTCAGCTTTCGGGCGAAAGGTTGTAGAGGCCGTATGGAGATATGGCAAGGTCCGATCAGATACGTGCGGTATTGCACGGATCAGGATCGGACAGTCTGTACTATAGGCCGTATGGTTATATGGCAGGGTTTGATCAGATACGTGCGGTATTGCACGGATCAGGATCGAACGGATATTACTAGCCGGTTTTGGTTTAAGCCGGATCCTAGTATAGTACAGTGTAGATTTTGTCTCTTTGCATTTGTATTTCGGTCGAAATACAGATGCGGGTGTGTATGCACAGTATCGGGGTTTTCCTGTAATTTATTACGGGACCAGTTTTCTGGAGTTGCCAGTTTGCTTTCCGTTTCGGCCAATTTTCCTTTGTATCGTTCATTGGCCGATGTTTGGTGGAGGAGGGCTTATTTGCATTGTTGCAAATAGGCATTTGTGGAGGGGGTCTTTGCTTATGTTGGTATCATGATGGTTTTCATGATGAGCACCATCACTTGACTTCTTCTTCTCATGATGGCTTGACTTTTTGAAGCCATCATGCATGAGATGATGGTTGCTTTGAGTGTTGGGATTGTTTTAGTGATGATGGTTGATTTTGATAGCCATTCCTCTTTCTCTCTCTTGCATGATAGAGTTTTTTCCCACTCATTCTTTTGGCTTCAATCTCATTTCTCTCCATTCCTCTAGTGCATGGCCGGCCAAGCATTTTGGGTGGGCTGTCCAAATATTTTGGGGAGGTATTTTTGTTCATATCATGCTCCAAAATACCCCAAGCTCCTCCACATTTTGTTCTTGTTTCATCCCTCCACCAAATGGCACCTTCTTAACCCCAAAATGAGATATGGATCTCTACACCACTCATTCTACAGTAAATCTTGGGCACGTCGAGTAGCCGGCTTCGTGCCCGAGTTGGCTCGGCATTGAGGTGGGAGCCCGTAAACAAAGTAGGCGATGTGGTGCACTTCCGGCGACGAGGAGGAGACAGGACTTTCCGCAGGAGATCGGGACCATGACGAGAAGACCGGAGGACTTGGATCGTCGGTATATCTCTATTCCCTTTCTTGTAGTTAGCTAGGACTAGTTAATGGTTCGATCCGGGTTATAGTGCGCGGTGGTGCCGGTTTGCTAAGTTCGCAAAATTTAAGTTATTCACCGCTTCCGCAATTGGCCGTCGGATTGACGGCCGGGGCGCCGCCGTGCACTTACAGTGGTATCAGAGCCTCCCCATTAACTTAGTCTAGCTTTGTGTAATGTGTTTTTCAGTTCCGATCGATCGAAATGTCCAAAAACCCGTATTTGCTCACGACAGTTTTCTGTTGAAATTTTTTGGTCCCCAAAAATTTTTCAGGTTGTATAAAAGTACTGTACAGGATGACATAAGACTTCTGGGAAAATTCGAGCCGTTGACTTTTCAGTCAGAGCGCGGAACCGCGGCCAATACCCACCTGGGGCCGCGGTTCCGCCGCAGAATGAAAGGTTCAATGGGTCGGATTTTTCCAGTGGGCCTCTGGGCTTATTTTAGGGGTTTTGGAACATTAATTTTGGGCCCATAATTTCTTTAACTGCTACAGTATTATTTTGGGGCCCACTTGTTAAATTTTGATCGGTCGGATATTTTAAACACATTTTTCACAGTATTTACATTATATCTGCGACCGTGAATGTCACTCGATCGGTAAATCCGGTCTAACTGCTATAGCCCGGTTAGACGGATTTGCGAACGTGACATTCACGTTGATGTTCTATGTATTTGCTGTGATGTTGCGGATCGGTCGTGGGGGTAGCCTGGATGCAATTCTAGTACAGTGTTTTGTTGTATTATGTACATTTGTTATTGCGGGGCGAGCGTCCGACATGTGGACTGCCGTCACTGCCCGTTTGTATTATTATTTTGGGGCACGGCCAGGTTGCGGTCGATGTACCCGGTGCATGTATATTTTACTTTCTGTACTAGGATTGCCCCGCGGTGGGGTGCACGGATAGCCGGGTTCTGGAGGGCAACAAGCCCGCATCTCATGGCATTGGGACGGAGGGGGCTTCACTCTAGGATTGGCGGGCTATTCGCCGCACTCGTAGGGGGTACAGGTTGACCCAGGAGGGGTGTCCAAGTTACCGGATTCCGTGAAGTGCTGGGTGGTCCATTCACGGAGCTGAAGGGGGCTGCCTCGCTTCAGGTTTTGGCGGGTGACTTGCCGCGCCCGTAGGGGTCTAGGATTTCATTGCACAGGCTATCCACACGACCAGGGGAACGTCGGGTTTCAGCGGCTCTGTGAAACCCGGGGATCCCAGATATCTGTATTGTTCTGTGATGCTGTACATTTCTGTGATGTTGCATTTTTTTTTCACGCCTTGAGCGAATATAATATATTGGTATATATATTAATAGATGTTGTATATGTTTTACATCCGCGCTAGTCCAGTCCCCGCTCTGTCGTTAGTAAGCTAACCTAACGGGTAATGACGGGACCCAGTGGCGAATGCGGATGGCATATACGTACATCAGTATATTTTCGTTCTTTTTGGTGTGATCAATTGATGGGACTGCGTTGATTCGGATCAATGCAAGTTAAAACAAACCTAATCTGATGTTGTTGGAACACTTTTCAAAAAAAAAGCTGTTATTGCAAGGACGTTCACTTTTGTTTTGCATCGTGGTATTCAGTTGGAATATCCTGCTCCTCAGTCGACGAGGCAAGGGCCGAGATCCCTTCACCGGGAGTGACCCCTTGGACAAAAAGTTTGTGTCAGGGCAATAACTTCACTATAGCCGATTACTTTTGCTTTGCATCGCGGTATTCATTTGGAATATCCTGCACCCCATTCTACGGGGAAAGAGCCGAGATCCCTTCACCGGGAGTGACCTCTTTAGCGAAGGTTTTCGTCACTATATTTTTAAAAGCTATCAGTTCCTTCAACGATATCAAGTTCATTACGTTAAAGGTTTTCGCCAGAAACCATTCGTAGCCCTCCGTCGTTTCATATGGGTAGTCAATAGTATTCAAGCTGTGTTTGTTGGCCAAAGTCAAGGCACAGTGTTTGGTAGCTGTTGATTATTCATATGCAGCATAGATAGATGCGTTGGTTTGGAACAGTCGTAATGCCTTGTTGGCCAAAGTCAAGGGTATGTACGGGTGGATTCAAAACAACCTGGAGAATGACAGGTAGAACTTGACATGTGACTTATGATTTGTTGGCCAAAGTCAAGGTCATAAGAGCATGGGGTAAAAATCACATCGGGAGTTTCAAAAGAACTGAAACTTGCCAGATATGCGCATACCTTCTGGAGTGTGATGACGTGGGCGGATTCCGTCACGTTATCATGCGATGATAGTTGGATCCCGATTCCCACTGATGAGTTAGTTTACTCCTCGGGTGTTCCCGACTAATTCTTCTTTTAGGTTTGGAGGAGAATTTGAGGTACAGTGGGAGGTTTCCAGATTAGATAAATTGGTAACCATTCTGATCTAGGTTAGAGTGCACGCTGAGTGTTTCTTTTCTCTCTCTCTTTGGCAGCGACCATTGACCCGACCCTAAGACTTCGACTCAGAGACCAAGTTGACCGAACCTTCTTAACACTGGCTTTTGGATTGTCAGAGTTGCAAACCTCATTGCCACTCCTACTTTTACCCTTTTCTCCAGGACACCCCGTATTACTACGAACGTCCACTTCCATTGGACAAAACCATCGTATGGTTAGATACGAACTCGAAAGAATTTATTCGAGGATGGTTTCCGGTTCTGGAGAAAACGGATAGGATTATTCAGTTGTCTTTTCCTTTTACCTTCTCTCAAGTTGTGAGTACTCCTTGGTTTAGGAGATAGTACACCTATTACGCAAATTGGATAGTCTTCTTCCAAACCTTAGGCTGGTGCCGACCGGTAGGGAATGAAGAAAACCAATTAGCCTAACGATGGTGTACAGAAGGTATTAAGTTCAGACAAAGCAAGGGATCAGTAAGAGGGCAAAGTAAATTGCAACAGATATTCACGACCAAACCAGGTATTTCATTACCACTCCCAAATCACCTTTGTATTTCTCCAGAACACTCCGTATCACTACGAAGATCCACAGTTTATTGGATACTCCATCGTATGGTTAAATACGAACTCGAAAGGAATTTATTCCAGTTCGGGGATGGATTCTGGTCCAGGAGAAATAGGAATAAGGTTTATTCGGTTGTCTTTTATCTTCACCCTCTCTCATTGCGAGTGTTCCTAGGATTGGGACAGTACACCCATTATGCTTATTGGATAGTCTTCTTCCAAACCATAGGCTGGTGCCGAACGGTAGGAAGGAAGAAAACCATTTGGCCTAAAGGGGTGTGCAGAAGGTAATGACTAAAGACATATGAAGGGATTTGGAAAGGTGGCAAAGAACTATACGGTTAGAGTCGTGAATCTGGAAGAGGCATTACTAGGAATACCAGAATACCCCATCGGAACATTTCAATGTTTCATTTTCACTGTGTAATATTAAAGGAAAACTGATTTCCCGATTAGATACTTACTCCAGGGTATGTATTTACCAGGTACGATTCTCACATCTGTATGGTTTTACAGATGATGAGTGGGAGTAAGTTATTGGGAATTGGGTGATTATCCTCATTATATCGGGATTCGTTGTAATCGGTGATATTTGAGAAAATCACCTGGGCTGTTTGCCGGTTGGCAAATATTTGGTTTTGAATATCCGCAGTTATGCACCAATTTCAAATTGATATATCTGTACGTCTATTTTCATAGAGTGAGATATACCTTTTTGAAATTATGTCTACGACATTTACCTATATCAGTGGATGGTTAGGTAAGGAGCATTAAACAGCGGTGTAATTCTTCATAACCAAAGGTACAGTTTTCAACCTACAACACACAGGGAATGAGTTGTCAGACTCAAGGGACTTATACAGTGTATTGTATGTTGTCCAGTGTCCATTAGGACAGAGGGTTTGGTTCTCATACTATATTCGGTTTACTTATGACTTCTCTAGTATTTAGACAAGTGTTTCGTGGAAACACAGGGTCCGAATTTTGAGAAGTTATTGGTATTTGAATAAAGTATAGAACCAAGTGTTGCAAGTATCGGGATTCTTCAAGGTGATCGAAGATGTAGATACTTGTGTATGGTATTCAGTTGATAGTGATGATTAAGAGAACTTGCTTCTCTTTCAGGTTACTCATAATTGGAAGCACTCCTAAGTTGAGTAACGCTGATCGGCCTCTCTCTATTTACTTGACATGCACTGGAGACAGCTGCATGATTTGAATCTGGTTCAAATGGATCAGTGCCTCTGTTCCTATATTGGATATAGAACAGTTCGTATCTTAACGATGTTAAGGTACGGGGAGTTGTCCGGCTTATGCTTAAAACCAGACTCTGGATAACTCAAAGGCACGTTTCTGTAATGGCTGTTTGTGGGTTGACCCAGGCTATGACGAGGGTTGACTTTCTACCATCTGGATGAACAATAGCGATATTGTTCTAAACTCGCCACAGTTTTAATAAAAATGGATTTTTTCAAAAAACAGTAGTGGGAGTATGGTAGAACTGGAAGTGATTCCAGAACCACAATCGATTACTGAAGATTTGACAAGGAACCTAAAGATTCAATCTGGATTGACATTCCATTGGCCACTCCGCAGATAAGGTGGGTAACTTCAGGCACCCGAGAGGTACTGCGGTAGCCTCAAGGACGGTGACAGGGAAGTTCTTGTTTACCCACAATTACCATTGCTGTTGTTCCAGGCTGCGAGACCCGGTGGGAGGATGAGTATAGCGTCGTTCTAAACTAGTTTTAGAAGTGTACGTCTATATGACTCTGCCAGAGGGTTGTCGCAGTCAGTGGGAGCAGCGGAAACATTGGTGGACAGGTAGCTTATGTCTATTTATAGACTAAAGCAGATGTAGCGGAGATAGATCATCTACTTCTGATGTGACAGTCATGGGTTTGACTTCATCAGAATAGGGGATGGATCTGTTGAGAAGGTAGTAGGGCGTGATGTCCTGGTATTTGGATGACATGCACAGAGTAGGAAAAGAAACTCCTATACTACGATCGGTTATACTTTGGTCGTCACACAGTGGTTTCTCCACATGGGACTTGGACATTATATCAGACATACTGGTTACTAGATCTATGGTTTTAGATCTGGATTTGGGTGGTTTCCCAATCAGGGTACTTAGACAGCATTCTAAGAGTATTTAGAATGGACGACTCCTGGCACGTTAGTGTACCTGCAGATAATGGAGTCACCCTCTCTAAAGGTGTCTTATAGACTAAAGTAGAGAGGGATGTGCATGATTGGCAGATCACTTGCTTAGGCAATTGAGTCAATCATGAGATGTCAAGTACCACACCAGATATTGTTCTTGCACTAGATGCAATAAGTTGATATTAATCCAATCCTGGGGAAGCAGTCGGAAGCAGTTATAGAACATAAGTGGATGTTCTAGGGATATGATAACGATAGCCTCATGCGGGAGACAGTTATCATTCCAGGCTTCCAAGGTGACCTGGACGACAAGGAGGTTGTCAGAGTTATGGTTTTCCTTCTGATGAGGGGCAGTATTTTGGACAGGTGGTCCAAGGCAATACTGAGGGTGGCATGGCGCAGGATACTGATTAAGTTCAGTTGACGATACTGTCTAAGAAGTTTGGATTTGGAGTTCATTTATGAGCTATGTCCCATCAGACATCCAGACACATTCTAAGACAGGTATTGCTCTTTTCGGGAGATGGCTTTCTCCGCGAACTTGAGATATAGAGAGACATAGAAAGAAACAACAAAGCGGATCCACTCACTGAGGCTGTTCCTCGAACGCAATAGTTTCGCAAACGAGCTTTGTGAGACTGACTAGTAGAGGAGTTGGGTGTTCGGTATCACACGGGCTGTGAGTATGCGACATCGCAATAATTAGCCTTGAGTGCAAGTGGGAGATTGTTGGAGATAGTGCCCTCAGAGTCAATTATTAGGTCACAGGTACGTGATTGTAATGATTGATGGAGGACCTATCCCGGTAGGACAGTCTTACTCGAGATGATAGTATGCTATCTGGTTTACCTTTATCATCGTGTACTGCTTCAGGTGACCTGACAAGTCGCTATTACACGTTGGTAGAGCCCCTAGGATTCTTGCTTGACCACCAGCAGTATGAGGGCGATCATATAAGTGGGAGCTGGGGGTCTATAAGCATATCCTTAAAAGGTCCCTAGTCGTGAGAGTTTCGAGACAGGGCATCGATTCTCCATAGTAGACTAATGTATACAGTCGAGACCCCGACGAGGGGCGGTGGCCGGTCTCATAAGCCACTGGTGTCAGTTGGATCATCTAAGATGTATACAGGTGCTCATTGGGTTATGAGTACACCGGACAGGACTCGCCGGGAACATGCTAGTTGGTCATATACCAGACGTCAGATGGCAGTTCCCTGGTGATATGTGTACAGGTTAGTTCATCGACCTGGGGATCGTCATTTGTCTCGTGTGAGTTCCCACTGTACTTTGATTACTACCCTACCACGGCTCAAAGGAGTCGTGCAAACAGGTTTTAGTTGGGTACAGTCCCGAGCCACATGGAGGCAGTGAGCGTATCTTCAGGGGTTCGTCTCTCCCGGTATTGGGGGTGAGGTCGTGCTGTGTCTAGGAGAGCCATTACACGAAGCCCTCGGCCGAGGCAAGGAGATTTACTGGTAGGTATTCCAGTAGTATCTCAGGGTGTTCTGGGCTACACTCCGACACGACTTGTACCGCTTTTGGGGGTCTGACTTTTACCAACCCCCTAGGCCCGCCATGCGATGCTCATAGACGAACGGACCGGACTGTACGGATATTGTCACTGACAGGCTCAGTAGGGTTGTCAGGCTGAGTTCACTCACAGACATCCCTTTTAGTCAGTACCTGGTAGCCCGTTACGTATTGGCTTATACCTCTGACGTGCTAGTGGTTAAATCCACAACCAAGGTGTTGACGAGTCTTTAGAGTCCCCCACATTCTGTTACTCAGCTTTCGGGCGAAAGGTTGTAGAGGCCGTATGGAGATATGGCAAGGTCCGATCAGATACGTGCGGTATTGCACGGATCAGGATCGGACAGTCTGTACTATAGGCCGTATGGTTATATGGCAGGGTTTGATCAGATACGTGCGGTATTGCACGGATCAGGATCGAACGGATATTACTAGCCGGTTTTGGTTTAAGCCGGATCCTAGTATAGTACAGTGTAGATTTTGTCTCTTTGCATTTGTATTTCGGTCGAAATACAGATGCGGGTGTGTATGCACAGTATCGGGGTTTTCCTGTAATTTATTACGGGACCAGTTTTCTGGAGTTGCCAGTTTGCTTTCCGTTTCGGCCAATTTTCCTTTGTATCGTTCATTGGCCGATGTTTGGTGGAGGAGGGCTTATTTGCATTGTTGCAAATAGGCATTTGTGGAGGGGGTCTTTGCTTATGTTGGTATCATGATGGTTTTCATGATGAGCACCATCACTTGACTTCTTCTTCTCATGATGGCTTGACTTTTTGAAGCCATCATGCATGAGATGATGGTTGCTTTGAGTGTTGGGATTGTTTTAGTGATGATGGTTGATTTTGATAGCCATTCCTCTTTCTCTCTCTTGCATGATAGAGTTTTTTCCCACTCATTCTTTTGGCTTCAATCTCATTTCTCTCCATTCCTCTAGTGCATGGCCGGCCAAGCATTTTGGGTGGGCTGTCCAAATATTTTGGGGAGGTATTTTTGTTCATATCATGCTCCAAAATACCCCAAGCTCCTCCACATTTTGTTCTTGTTTCATCCCTCCACCAAATGGCACCTTCTTAACCCCAAAATGAGATATGGATCTCTACACCACTCATTCTACAGTAAATCTTGGGCACGTCGAGTAGCCGGCTTCGTGCCCGAGTTGGCTCGGCATTGAGGTGGGAGCCCGTAAACAAAGTAGGCGATGTGGTGCACTTCCGGTGACGAGGAGGAGACAGGACTTTCCGCAGGAGATCGGGACCATGACGAGAAGACCGGAGGACTTGGATCGTCGGTATATCTCTATTCCCTTTCTTGTAGTTAGCTAGGACTAGTTAATGGTTCGATCCGGGTTATAGTGCGCGGTGGTGCCGGTTTGCTAAGTTCGCAAAATTTAAGTTATTCACCGCTTCCGCAATTGGCCGTCGGATTGACGGCCGGGGCGCCGCCGTGCACTTACAGTGGTATCAGAGCCTCCCCATTAACTTAGTCTAGCTTTGTGTAATGTGTTTTTCAGTTCCGATCGATCGAAATGTCCAAAAACCCGTATTTGCTCACGACAGTTTTCTGTTGAAATTTTTTGGTCCCCAAAAATTTTTCAGGTTGTATAAAAGTACTGTACAGGATGACATAAGACTTCTGGGAAAATTCGAGCCGTTGACTTTTCAGTCAGAGCGCGGAACCGCGGCCAATACCCACCTGGGGCCGCGGTTCCGCCGCAGAATGAAAGGTTCAATGGGTCGGATTTTTCCAGTGGGCCTCTGGGCTTATTTTAGGGGTTTTGGAACATTAATTTTGGGCCCATAATTTCTTTAACTGCTACAGTATTATTTTGGGGCCCACTTGTTAAATTTTGATCGGTCGGATATTTTAAACACATTTTTCACAGTATTTACATTATATCTGTGACCGTGAATGTCACTCGATCGGTAAATCCGGTCTAACTGCTATAGCCCGGTTAGACGGATTTGCGAACGTGACATTCACGTTGATGTTCTATGTATTTGCTGTGATGTTGCGGATCGGTCGTGGGGGTAGCCTGGATGCAATTCTAGTACAGTGTTTTGTTGTATTATGTACATTTGTTATTGCGGGGCGAGCGTCCGACATGTGGACTGCCGTCACTGCCCGTTTGTATTATTATTTTGGGGCACGGCCAGGTTGCGGTCGATGTACCCGGTGCATGTATATTTTACTTTCTGTACTAGGATTGCCCCGCGGTGGGGTGCACGGATAGCCGGGTTCTGGAGGGCAACAAGCCCGCATCTCATGGCATTGGGGCGGAGGAGGCTTCACTCTAGGATTGGCGGGCTATTCGCCGCACTCGTAGGGGGTACAGGTTGACCCAGGAGGGGTGCCCAAGTTACCGGATTCCGTGAAGTGCTGGGTGGTCCATTCACGGAGCTGAAGGGGGCTGCCTCGCTTCAGGTTTTGGCGGGTGACTTGCCGCGCCCGTAGGGGTCTAGGATTTCATTGCACAGGCTATCCACACGACCAGGGGAACGTCGGGTTTCAGCGGCTCTGTGAAACCCGGGGATCCCAGATATCTGTATTGTTCTGTGATGCTGTACATTTCTGTGATGTTGCATTTTTTTTTCACGCCTTGAGCGAATATAATATATTGGTATATATATTAGTAGATGTTGTATATGTTTTACATCCGCGCTAGTCCAGTCCCCGCTCTGTCGTTAGTAAGCTAACCTAACGGGTAATGACGGGACCCAGTGGCGAATGCGGATGGCATATACGTACATCAGTATATTTTCGTTCTTTTTGGTGTGATCAATTGATGGGACTGCGTTGATTCGGATCAATGCAAGTTAAAACAAACCTAATCTGATGTTGTTGGAACACTTTTCAAAAAAAAAAGCTGTTATTGCAAGGACGTTCACTTTTGTTTTGCATCGTGGTATTCAGTTGGAATATCCTGCTCCTCAGTCGACGAGGCAAGGGCCGAGATCCCTTCACCGGGAGTGACCCCTTGGACAAAAAGTTTGTGTCAGGGCAATAACTTCACTATAGCCGATTACTTTTGCTTTGCATCGCGGTATTCATTTGGAATATCCTGCACCCCATTCTACGGGGAAAGAGCCGAGATCCCTTCACCGGGAGTGACCTCTTTAGCGAAGGTTTTCGTCACTATATTTTTAAAAGCTATCAGTTCCTTCAACGATATCAAGTTCATTACGTTAAAGGTTTTCGCCAGAAACCATTCGTAGCCCTCCGTCGTTTCATATGGGTAGTCAATAGTATTCAAGCTGTGTTTGTTGGCCAAAGTCAAGGCACAGTGTTTGGTAGCTGTTGATTATTCATATGCAGCATAGATAGATGCGTTGGTTTGGAACAGTCGTACTGCCTTGTTGGCCAAAGTCAAGGGTATGTACGGGTGGATTCAAAACAACCTGGAGAATGACGGGTAGAACTTGACATGTGACTTATGATTTGTTGGCCAAAGTCAAGGTCATAAGAGAATGGGGTAAAAATCACATCGGGAGTTTCAAAAGAACTGAAACTTGCCAGATATGCGCATACCTTCTGGAGTGTGATGACGTGAGCGGATTCCGTCACGTTATCATGCGATGATAGTTGGATCCCGATTCCCACTGATGAGTTAGTTTACTCCTCGGGTGTTCCCAACTAATTCTTCTTTTAGGTTTGGAGGAGAATTTGAGGTACAGTGGGAGATTTCCAGATTAGATAAATTGGTAACCATTCTGATCTAGGTTAGAGTGCACGCTGAGTGTTTCTTTTCTCTCTCTCTTTGGCAGCGACCATTGACCCGACCCTAAGACTTTGACTCAGAGACCAAGTTGACCGAACCTTCTTAACACTGGCTTTTGGATTGTCAGAGTTGCAAACCTCATTGCCACTCCTACTTTTACCCTTTTCTCCAGGACACCCCGTATTACTACGAACGTCCACTTCCATTGGACAAAACCATCGTATGGTTAGATACGAACTCGAAAGAATTTATTCGAGGATGGTTTTCGGTTCTGGAGAAAACGGATAGGATTATTCAGTTGTCTTTTCCTTTTACCTTCTCTCAAGTTGTGAGTACTCCTTGGTTTAGGAGATAGTACACCTATTACGCAAATTGGATAGTCTTCTTCCAAACCTTAGGCTGGTGCCGACCGGTAGGGAATGAAGAAAACCAATTAGCCTAACGATGGTGTACAGAAGGTATTAAGTTCAGACAAAGCAAGGGATCAGTAAGAGGGCAAAGTAAATTGCAACAGATATTCACGACCAAACCAGGTATTTCATTACCACTCTCAAATCACCTTTGTATTTCTCCATAACACTCCGTATCACTACGAAAATCCACAGTTTATTGGATACTCCATCGTATGGTTAAATACGAACTCGAAAGGAATTTATTCCAGTTCGGGGATGGATTCTGGTCCAGGAGAAATAGGAATAAGGTTTATTCGGTTGTCTTTTATCTTCACCCTCTCTCATTGCGAGTGTTCCTAGGATTGGGACAGTACACCCATTATGCTTATTGGATAGTCTTCTTCCAAACCATAGGCTGGTGCCGAACGGTAGGAAGGAAGAAAACCATTTGGCCTAAAGGGGTGTGCAGAAGGTAATGACTAAAGACATATGAAGGGATTTGGAAAGGTGGCAAAGAACTATACGGTTAGAGTCGTGAATCTGGAAGAGGCATTACTAGGAATACCAGAATACCCCATCGGAACATTTCAATGTTTCATTTTCACTGTGTAATATTAAAGGAAAACTGATTTCCCGATTAGATACTTACTCCAGGGTATGTATTTACCAGGTACGATTCTCACATCTGTATGGTTTTACAGATGATGAGTGGGAGTAAGTTATTGGGAATTGGGTGATTATCCTCATTATATCGGGATTCGTTGTAATCGGTGATATTTGAGAAAATCACCTGGGCTGTTTGCCGGTTGGCAAATATTTGGTTTTGAATATCCGCAGTTATGCACCAATTTCAAATTGATATATCTGTACGTCTATTTTCATAGAGTGAGATATACCTTTTTGAAATTATGTCTACGACATTTACCTATATCAGTGGATGGTTAGGTAAGGAGCATTAAACAGCGGTGTAATTCTTCATAACCAAAGGTACAGTTTTCAACCTACAACACACAGGGAATGAGTTGTCAGACTCAAGGGACTTATACAGTGTATTGTATGTTGTCCAGTGTCCATTAGGACAGAGGGTTTGGTTCTCATACTATATTCGGTTTACTTATGACTTCTCTAGTATTTAGACAAGTGTTTCGTGGAAACACAGGGTCCGAATTTTGAGAAGTTATTGGTATTTGAATAAAGTATAGAACCAAGTGTTGCAAGTATCGGGATTCTTCAAGGTGATCGAAGATGTAGATACTTGTGTATGGTATTCAGTTGATAGTGATGATTAAGAGAACTTGCTTCTCTTTCAGGTTACTCATAATTGGAAGCACTCCTAAGTTGAGTAACGCTGATCGGCCTCTCTCTATTTACTTGACATGCACTGGAGACAGCTGCATGATTTGAATCTGGTTCAAATAGATCAGTGCCTCTGTTCCTATATTGGATATAGAACAGTTCGTATCTTAACGATGTTAAGGTACGGGGAGTTGTCCGGCTTATGCTTAAAACCAGACTCTGGATAACTCAAAGGCACGTTTCTGTAATGGCTGTTTGTGGGTTGACCCAGGCTATGACGAGGGTTGACTTTCTACCATCTGGATGAACAATAGCGATATTGTTCTAAACTCGCCACAGTTTTAATAAAAATGGATTTTTTCAAAAAACAGTAGTGGGAGTATGGTAGAACTGGAAGTGATTCCAGAACCACAATCGATTACTGAAGATTTGACAAGGAACCTAAAGATTCAATCTGGATTGACATTCCATTGGCCACTCCGCAGATAAGGTGGGTAACTTCAGGCACCCGAGAGGTACTGCGGTAGCCTCAAGGACGGTGACAGGGAAGTTCTTGTTTACCCACAATTACCATTGCTGTTGTTCCAGGCTGCGAGACCCGGTGGGAGGATGAGTATAGCGTCGTTCTAAACTAGTTTTAGAAGTGTACGTCTATATGACTCTGCCAGAGGGTTGTCGCAGTCAGTGGGAGCAGCGGAAGCATTGGTGGACAGGTAGCTTATGTCTATTTATAGACTAAAGCAGATGTAGCGGAGATAGATCATCTACTTCTGATGTGACAGTCATGGGTTTGACTTCATCAGAATAGGGGATGGATCTGTTGAGAAGGTAGTAGGGCGTGATGTCCTGGTATTTGGATGACATGCACAGAGTAGGAAAAGAAACTCCTATACTACGATCGGTTATACTTTGGTCGTCACACAGTGGTTTCTCCACATGGGACTTGGACATTATATCAGACATACTGGTTACTAGATCTATGGTTTTAGATCTGGATTTGGGTGGTTTCCCAATCAGGGTACTTAGACAGCATTCTAAGAGTATTTAGAATGGACGACTCCTGGCACGTTAGTGTACCTGCAGATAATGGAGTCACCCTCTCTAAAGGTGTCTTATAGACTAAAGTAGAGAGGGATGTGCATGATTGGCAGATCACTTGCTTAGGCAATTGAGTCAATCATGAGATGTCAAGTACCACACCAGATGTTGTTCTTACACTAGATGCAATAAGTTGATATTAATCCAATCCTGGGGAAGCAGTCGGAAGCAGTTATAGAACATAAGTGGATGTTCTAGGGATATGATAACGATAGCCTCATGCGGGAGACAGTTATCATTCCAGGCTTCCAAGGTGACCTGGACGACAAGGAGGTTGTCAGAGTTATGGTTTTCCTTCTGATGAGGGGCAGTATTTTGGACAGGTGGTCCAAGGCAATACTGAGGGTGGCATGGCGCAGGATACTGATTAAGTTCAGTTGACGATACTGTCTAAGAAGTTTGGATTTGGAGTTCATTTATGAGCTATGTCCCATCAGACATCCAGACACATTCTAAGACAGGTATTGCTCTTTTCGGGAGATGGCTTTCTCCGCGAACTTGAGATATAGAGAGACATAGAAAGAAACAACAAAGCGGATCCACTCACTGAGGCTGTTCCTCGAACGCAATAGTTTCGCAAACGAGCTTTGTGAGACTGACTAGTAGAGGAGTTGGGTGTTCGGTATCACACGGGCTGTGAGTATGCGACATCGCAATAATTAGCCTTGAGTGCAAGTGGGAGATTGTTGGAGATAGTGCCCTCAGAGTCAATTATTAGGTCACAGGTACGTGATTGTAATGATTGATGGAGGACCTATCCCGGTAGGACAGTCTTACTCGAGATGATAGTATGCTATCTGGTTTACCTTTATCATCGTGTACTGCTTCAGGTGACCTGACAAGTCGCTATTACACGTTGGTAGAGCCCCTAGGATTCTTGCTTGACCACCAGCAGTATGAGGGCGATCATATAAGTGGGAGCTGGGGGTCTATAAGCATATCCTTAAAAGGTCCCTAGTCGTGAGAGTTTCGAGACAGGGCATCGATTCTCCATAGTAGACTAGTGTATACAGTCGAGACCCCGACGAGGGGCGGTGGCCGGTCTCACAAGCCACTGGTGTCAGTTGGATCACCTAAGATGTATACAGGTGCTCATTGGGTTATGAGTACACCGGACAGGACTCGCCGGGAACATGCTAGTTGGTCATATACCAGACGTCAGATGGCAGTTCCCTGGTGATATGTGTACAGGTTAGTTCATCGACCTGGGGATCGTCATTTGTCTCGTGTGAGTTCCCACTGTACTTTGATTACTACCCTACCACGGCTCAAAGGAGTCGTGCAAACAGGTTTTAGTTGGGTACAGTCCCGAGCCACATGGAGGCAGTGAGCGTATCTTCAGGGGTTCGTCTCTCCCGGTATTGGGGGTGAGGTCGTGCTGTGTCTAGGAGAGCCATTACACGAAGCCCTCGGCCGAGGCAAGGAGATTTACTGGTAGGTATTCCAGTAGTATCTCAGGGTGTTCTGGGCTACACTCCGACACGACTTGTACCGCTTTTGGGGGTCTGACTTTTACCAACCCCCTAGGCCCGCCATGCGATGCTCATAGACGAACGGACCGGACTGTACGGATATTGTCACTGACAGGCTCAGTAGGGTTGTCAGGCTGAGTTCACTCACAGACATCCCTTTTAGTCAGTACCTGGTAGCCCGTTACGTATTGGCTTATACCTCTGACGTGCTAGTGGTTAAATCCACAACCAAGGTGTTGACGAGTCTTTAGAGTCCCCCACATTCTGTTACTCAGCTTTCGGGCGAAAGGTTGTAGAGGCCGTATGGAGATATGGCAAGGTCCGATCAGATACGTGCGGTATTACACGGATCAGGATCGGACAGTCTGTACTATAGGCCGTATGGTTATATGGCAGGGTTTGATCAGATACGTGCGGTATTGCACGGATCAGGATCGAACGGATATTACTAGCCGGTTTTGGTTTAAGCCGGATCCTAGTATAGTACAGTGTAGATTTTGTCTCTTTGCATTTGTATTTCGGTCGAAATACAGATGCGGGTGTGTATGCACAGTATCGGGGTTTTCCTGTAATTTATTACGGGACCAGTTTTCTGGAGTTGCCAGTTTGCTTTCCGTTTCGGCCAATTTTCCTTTGTATCGTTCATTGGCCGATGTTTGGTGGAGGAGGGCTTATTTGCATTGTTGCAAATAGGCATTTGTGGAGGGGGTCTTTGCTTATGTTGGTATCATGATGGTTTTCATGATGAGCACCATCACTTGACTTCTTCTTCTCATGATGGCTTGACTTTTTGAAGCCATCATGCATGAGATGATGGTTGCTTTGAGTGTTGGGATTGTTTTAGTGATGATGGTTGATTTTGATAGCCATTCCTCTTTCTCTCTCTTGCATGATAGAGTTTTTTCCCACTCATTCTTTTGGCTTCAATCTCATTTCTCTCCATTCCTCTAGTGCATGGCCGGCCAAGCATTTTGGGTGGGCTGTCCAAATATTTTGGGGAGGTATTTTTGTTCATATCATGCTCCAAAATACCCCAAGCTCCTCCACATTTTGTTCTTGTTTCATCCCTCCACCAAATGGCACCTTCTTAACCCCAAAATGAGATATGGATCTCTACACCACTCATTCTACAGTAAATCTTGGGCACGTCGAGTAGCCGGCTTCGTGCCCGAGTTGCCTCGGCATTGAGGTGGGAGCCCGTAAACAAAGTAGGCGATGTGGTGCACTTCCGGCGACGAGGAGGAGACAGGACTTTCCGCAGGAGATCGGGACCATGACGAGAAGACCGGAGGACTTGGATCGTCGGTATATCTCTATTCCCTTTCTTGTAGTTAGCTAGGACTAGTTAATGGTTCGATCCGGGTTATAGTGCGCGGTGGTGCCGGTTTGCTAAGTTCGCAAAATTTAAGTTATTCACCGCTTCCGCAATTGGCCGTCGGATTGACGGCCGGGGCGCCGCCGTGCACTTACAGCTTTAGTGGTCAAGCTCGGCTCAAAAGATTGAATACGGATTTCCTTAATTTACACTATCCTATCTAATCCTAACAGCTTATTCTTTTGCATATATACACATAGGGTAGATACGAACATTTCCGCCACGCGCATTAACTCGTCAAAACAAGAACGTAAAACGCTCCGTCTCCCTGTGGACGACCCGTACTCATCGCGGCTAGCTGCAAAGCGATACCGTCCTGATTGCGGTTAACTTTAGAACTTTAAAACCCGACACGCCAAAAACGTGCCAATCAAATGGCGCCGTTACCGGAGAGACGGTAACGTTTTTATTTTTGTTATTTCGGGTTAGTCATTGTATATCTCATTTATACTTCTAACACTATTTTTTTTTTTAAAAAAACAAACATAAAAATCAAAAAATTTCAAAACCAAAACAAAAAAAACCCAACTAAACTAACCATTTTGTTCTCTGTAAATTGGACCTGCTTGCACTCTGTAACTCAGCTGAAGAAACAAACAATACCAGTGTGACATTAGTATAACAGTGTGAACCCAGAAGAAGATTGGAGCCCATTCTCCACAAGAAATCCGGCGACACACCCAGTATATCCGGCATCGCCGGCCGTACCACCTCCGTTTTCCTCCAATTTCTCCTCTATGCTCCAGTGTTCTATTTTTGTCTCATTTTTATTGTTTGTTTTTTATAATTGTTAGTGTGCAGGTATTTGGGCATTCGTATCGCTTTTTCGCATTAATATCCGTTTTTCCGACATTTCAGATATTTGCGGATTTGCGAACTGCGATTGTGAGGAGCAAACTGTAAATTCAAGGTTAAGCTGATTGCAAAGTACAGTGCCAAAGATCCGGGTAGTTTGACCCGCGCAAGCGAACTTTTCAAGCTTACCGGATTTGATTCAACGGGGGTTTCCTAACCCAAAAACTGATCGGTACGTACTTTACTAACACCTTTTCTCAAATCCGATGCATCCAATATAATATCTTTGCAGGATTCTTTGCAAGTTCGCTTTCAAACGCCAAAATTGACTACCCCGTATTTGTTGCAGTGTCGTGCTTAATATAAAAAACGATTGTTTGATTCTTTATAGAATTTTTATTGAATTGCGCATTGCATACATTAATACGGACTTAAGGGCAAGCAAACTCCACAACATATGGTAAAAGATTTCATCACCTTTTCCGTGGCCCACAAATCACTAACTTAAGCATAATGATCACCCGCACAAATTTTAAAAGAAACTAGACTTTAAGCCTTAAGGACTTCGCGCTCACTAGGTGAAGTTAACTGTGTTTAGAACACCGCTTATCGGTATATTGTTTACGGGGTGTCTAGGAAAGTATTCACGGCGAAACCGCCAAAAGAGAAAGGGTTATTTAATTAAGGACCTTCACGAAAGCGTCGGAAAACCTCCCCTTATATCTGCACCTAACTGGCCTCGTGATCAGTATATCTTTAGCCCGTTTCTCGATACAGTTTTATCTCGACAATCAAGTTCTTGAGCAGGTCTAGTTGACCTAGATGAACCCTAAACCGATTAGGTGTGTGGTATTTTTGTGTCGTGATTATTTTTGTCCAGATTCTTTTTGTTTGTATATTTCATTCTTTTGTTAATAACTAACATAAAATAAAAATAAAAAAATCACATTCTTTTTTCCCCTCATTTTCTCTTCCTTTCTTTTTTTCTCTTTTAATATCATGGGTACTGTCACGCCCCGCTTCCCGGTATACGGCGAAGAGGACAGGACTGGTCCGCTACGTATTTATTCTGAAGTAAATACGCTAAGCGTATCTAAGCAATATAAAAGAAAATGTACACAAGAGACAAGGTATAATAAAAACAGCAACTTTTATTTATTAACATTCTTTTGTACAATGTATGGAAAAGTAAATACAACTGAATAAAAAGCGAAAGCCTAAACAATGGCATAACAGAAATGAAAGTACTGAATGAAAAGTGTACAATGACTGGAGCTCGGGATCTTCACTGAACTGGTCCAAGTCTTCAGCAGTGGGCTCGATCTCAGGTAAGTCCAGATCTCCTGACGACATTCAAAGAAGAAAGAATAGAATGTCGTCAGCGAACAGGTCGCTCGGTAAGTCCCAAAGATAAGGGAGAAAGAAAATAGACAGAGAGTAAGAGAGAGAGTGTGTAACTTTTACAGCTGTATTATATTGTTATATTGTTGTATTTAGTCTTAACGCTGTTGTTTGTAGCTTGGTACAGAAAGATGCCAGTGTATACGAGAGGAGTCTCACTTGCCCCAGAGACTAAGGCATCAGGAACTCAAGGAACCGTTTATGCCACGGTACAACAGAAATTTGATTCATGTTAGGTGTTTTAATCTTACCGTCTCGTGCCACTTTTAACTCCTTCCGTACCAATCTACCCCTTAACCCCGTAGTGTTTTGATTGTATTGTTGTATTGTATTGTATAGATTGTATAGTTGGATGACTAACCAAAACCATGATATCAGTAAACGGGTGTAACCGTAGAATCATGTAAATGGATGTAAACTGGAGATCATGTAAGTGGAATGTATATCCATGGTTCGGTTCGGTCAAGTTGTATAGATTGATAACTGGATTCATGTATTCATGTTGAATTGGAATATTATAGGTTGTAGATTATACTTGAATCATATTCAAGTCAGATAATAATGAGACTCAAACCCGAGTCAAACAATTAGAAATGTAAATCGAAGTTCTGATTATTTCTTAAACCTATATTTACTAAGGTTCTTAGGGTAATTTATAAAACTTGAGGGGGTTTTATGTAAAAATACTTTTGTATACTTTTCAAAATACACCTCAAGTATTTATTATTCGTCTTTAGAGTTGTAGTGAATGTGGATTTTATATTGTGATATTTCTAGTGAAAATATTCTAGTTTCATAAATAAGGGTATTTATTTGTAATATTGATTTGTATGGAATTTATGGTATTTTGGTGTAAAATTGTTTCTTATGATTTTTAGTAAAAGGTAGAAATTTTACATCATAACAAAATAGATATTTTAATGATAAATATATATATAGTTATACAAAAATAATTTTAATATATACATTTTATATTCTAAAAATCTCATTTTCTTAAGATGTCGTATTTTAAATCTTTCGAGACCAAATGCTCCTTGCGGAGGTCTGAATCTCGCACTACTAAGCCCGAGGATGTGCGATAATCCGCACCATTCCGAACGGGTTCCCCAAAATGAGTTATAGCGGTACTTTGCAAAGATTGTAAAATACTAAATCCTTTAGAAAACTGTTTTATGAAGTAAATGGTATTTATTTGTAAAGATATCAATTTTCCGTATTCTATATTTTAGGGTCTCCTAAGTCAACTGGTCTATTCCTAACTGGTCCAAACGACAAGTTATAAGATGTCTCAAATCGCCTCTTCACCGCCAATTATGGCCAGGTAAGTACAAGTGAAAAAAGGAGGGATCCACTCACGAATCACCGTGAGACGGGCCTTTTAAAGTTACCTTTCTCACTTGCCTAACCAAGACACCACAAAGTCAGGTTTAGATATACGCTCGAGCGCTAGCGCGCCATGTGTCGGCACGTAGGCGCTGGGCGCTTGAGCGCAAGGCGCTCGGGCGCTGGGCGCTTGAGCGCAAGGCGCTCGGGCGCTTGGGCGCCGGCAAGAAAAAGGGGCTTTTAGCCCCAGAAACTCCCGAAAGAGAAATTAGAGTGGAGTTGAACTCCTAAAATGTTTTGAAGCTGATGAAGGGCTTCTTCTTTTGAGCCCTAGCTCTTCCCCAAAATGGGGTTTCTGGAGATGGACCTCCTTCTTCCTTCTCTGTTGGCAGGATCTTGAAGATCAAGAGATGTGAGGTTTTAAAAATCTCTTCTTTTCGAGATCTAATAACAGACCCAAGTTCCCCTTTGTGGGTTTTGTGGTGAAAAACTATTTAGTTTTGGAAAAGGAAGAGTAAAACTCTTGATTTAATTCAAAAGAAAGAAGAAGGTTTGGAACCTTCAGAAAAGGGAAAGAGGCACAAACCCTAGATTTTTTGGGGAGAAGGAAAAGTCTACTCTTTATTCATCAAAATGTTGCCTTATATAGGCTTACATATTTACATATAGCCCCTTGGGCTTTGCAAAATGCCATTTTGCCAAGCCCGTGTCTCATGTGCCATTTCTTTTTGCACATAAATCATGGGCTTAAAATTTTTTGGCTTTATGCCCATTTTGCACACATTCATGCACAAAAATTACATCAAAATTATTTGTTACATGATTTTTTTTTATTTTGGTATGGCGGAAGGCCGGACGCTTCGTGTTCGGGCTCAAGCTGGGCATTGGCCCACTTGCTTGGGCTTGGGCCCACCTGGCTTGGGGTTGACCTTGACTTTGACTTGGTCAACCGGGGTGCAAATTTTGACTTTAACAAAGTGCCCCCATCAATAAGTGCACACCACATATGTGAGTCGTGTGCATGAAATTGATGGATCTTCTTTCACGTGGAGGCGACTTTTCTTGGTTCCCACTTTTTGAGATGCACTGCCCTTTTTACGACGTGGACGGTCGACGCTTGACGTGTCTCCGAGACGGAGTGTCCGTGGTAGACGTTTTCCTGGCCTGGAGTGATCTGGTTCCTGCTTTGTAGGAAGCATGCACTGCCCTTTTTGCGACATGGACGGTCGACGCTTGACGCGTCTCCGAGACGGAGTGTCTGTGGTAGACTTTTCCCTGGCCCGGAGTGATTTGGTTCCCGATTTGTGGGAAGCCTGCACTGCCCGTTTTGCGATATGGACGGCCGACGCTCTGATCCGGAGCGATCTGGTTCCCGATTTGTGGGAAGCCTGCACTGCCCGTTTTGCGACATGGACGGCCGACGCTCTGATCCGGAGCGATTTGGTTCCCGCTTTGTGGGAATCCTGCACTGCCCGTTTTGCGACATGGACGGTCGACGCTCTGATCCGGAGCGATTTGGTTCCCGATTTGTGGGAAGCCTGCACTGCCCGTTTTGCGACATGGACGGTCGACGCTCTGATCCGGAGCGATTTGGTTCCCGCTTTGTGGGAAGCCTGCACTGCCCGTTTTGCGACATGGACGGTCGACGCTCTGATCCGGAGCGATTTGGTTCCCGATTTGTGGGAAGCCTGCACTGCCCGTTTTGCGACATGGACGGTCGACGCTCTGATCCGGAGCGATTTGGTTCCCGATTTTTTGGAAGCCTGCACTGCCCGTTTTGCGACATGGACGGTCGACGCTTTATTTGACTTGCTCTGCTTCCTGCAGTGTCAGGGGTGAACTTGACTTGCTCCGCTTCTTGCGGTGTCGAGATTGGATTCTGACTTGCTCCGCTTTCTACGGTGTCGGAGTTGAAGTTGACTTGTTGATTGTGATTTGGATTGACATCAGCATCACTACACTGGAATATGGTACCAGGAGCGAATCATCATCTGTCTTTGAGAGGATTTGGAGATTGGTTTTGGTTTGGCATCTGCATTGCTGCACTGGAATAATGCCAGGAGCAACTCATCATTTGCCCTGAGAGAATTTAGGAATTGGTTTTTGCTTGGCATCAGTATCGCTACACTGGAATATGGTACCAGGAGCGAATCATCATTTGCGCCTGCTTATCAGGAAGCGATAGCTTAGGAGACAGGTTTTAGGTCCTTATCACCTAAGACTTTTCAATTTCGTGAGCCGTAAGGGTCTCACAAAGCATTTTCTCCCTACGGGTCGTAAGGATCCCGTAAGTGTATTTTCTCCTTAGGAGTCGTGGGGACTCCTAAGTGTATTGCTCCTTTGTGAGTCGTAAGGATCTCACGCGGGAATTTTCTCCTCACAAAGTCGAAAGGACCTTGCGAGTGCATTTCACCCTTTTTTTTTACGAGTTTACGCCCTTTCGGGTTTTCACAAACTCGCCAGCAGTCCTGCTGTTTTTACTCACGGAGCTCTTTGGGGTTTTCATCCGTGCCCATTTTGCTTGTGGGCATACCATTTTTTTTTATTTTATATTTTTTTTATTTTTAGTGGGACTTTGAATGTGGTCTCACCGGTAGGACTTGGGAGAGATTAGGATTGTTTTACGCCCGTGGATTGTATAAGGTTTTGCAGGATGTATGATCCAGACCGTAGGGCCGGAAAAATTTCGGGACTTTGTCGGCGTCTGCATCACTGCACTGGAATATGGTACCAGGAGCGACTCATCATTCGCCGTTGGGGTATGGGATTTAGAATTTGGTTGGCGTCTGCATCGCTGCACTGGAATATGGTACCAGGAGTGACTCATCATTCGCCATTTTGGGATTTGGAATTTGGTTGGCGTCTGCATCGCTGCACTGGAATATGGTACCAGGAGCGACTCATCATTCGCCATTTTGGGATTTTGAATTTGGTTGGTGTCTGCATCGCTGCACTGGAATATGGTATCAGGAGCGACTCATCATTCGCCACTTGGAGATTTTGGGTTTGGTTGGCGTCTGCATCGCTGCACTGGAATATGGTATCAGGAGCGACTCATCATTCGCCATTTGAGAGTTTGGGGAGCGATGGCTTAGGAGACAGGTTTAGGTCCCTATCACCTAAGGCCTTTCAATTTTATGGACCGTAAAGGTCCCATAAAAGCATTTTCTCCTTACGGGTCGTAAGGATCCCGCAGGTGTATTTTCTCCTTAGGAGTCGTGAGAACCCCCAAGTGTGTTTTCCCTTTGTGAGTCGTAAGGATCCCACGAAGGTTTGTTCTCCTCATGTATCGTGAGGATATATGAGTGGGTTTTCCCAATGGACCATAATTCCAAAGGCGGTGACCAGCCGCGTAACTGGTGGTTGCGGTGGGGCATTGGTATGACGAAAATTATTTGAGCCCGTGGATTGTATACGGTAGTCAATTTAGGGGCTAACCGTAGGGCCGGGAGAATTTTGGAAAATTGGATTTTGGTTGGCGTCTGCATCGCTGCACTGGAATATGGTACCAGGAGCGACTCATCATTCGTCTTTTTTTTACCGCGATTGCTCTATCATTTCAGCTTTTCTTATCGCGAAGGTCGCGATTGCCCTATCATTTCGGCTATTTATTCGCGGTTGCCCTATCATTTCGGCTTTATTTTTCATCTTTATTTTACTCGCTGATTTTTTATTACAAGTTGTCCCATCATTTCGGCTTTTCTTTTTATTTATTTATTTACACATTATTTCTCTTTTTTTTATTTACACATTTTATTTTACATTCCCAGTTTAACGACTTAGAGGTCGATTGTTCCCAGTTTAACGACGTGGTGGTCATCTTTGCTTATCCCAGCTCCTTGGATTTTGATCTTGGCGGAGCTGTGTTGATGACCGTAGCTCTGTGGCTTGCCGATACATCCAAGAATTGTGAGGTTTTTCCAAGCTTGTATTGGTCCTCTGCCCAATCTTTGAAAACACAGCAGTCTTCAATGGTATGACTCACCACTCTATGGTATGGGCAGTATACGGGATTGCCGGTTATATTCATTTCATATGGCCTCTTCGGAATAGGCAATTGCAGACCGTTGTTCAAGGCTTCCTCGAATATATTGCGGATCTCATCCTTCCTGAAGGAGTACACCTTCTTCTTTCTCTCCATTAGAGTAGGTGCCCTTACTGACGCTGGTCCTTGAGGCCGATCAGTCTTTGGTTCGCCCTTTTCAAATAATGGCACATGTCTGGGAGGATTAGGTTCCCGAAAGGTTTCGGTCTCCATTTGTATGCAATCGGAAGTCGTAGCTTGACTGTTTTCTAGCACGTCTTTAGACAGTTCTATCTCTCCCGTCTTGTATTGCCTTTCGACCCAATCTTTGAAAACGAAGCAGGCCTCAATGGCATGACCTATCACCCTGTGATAGGGGCAATATTTTGGGTCGTTGGTCATATTCGCTTCTTGCGGTCTCTTTGATTCTGGCAGTTGTAAACCGTTTCTTAGGGCGTCCCTGAATATCTTGTGGACTTTTTCCCTTTTGAAGGAATAGACCTTATCCAGTTTCTCTTTCAGAGGCGATTCCCCTCCGGCGTATGTATAGGAAGGACTGGAGGCTGATCGCGGCCGTTTTTCGCAAAAGTGCCCCGCTCTTAGATTGAAGGGAGTATCGGTCGGCTGCTACCGGATATCAATCCCCAGCTCACGAACCAAAATTTGATTTTTCTGTAATTGCAATCGGGCGACTTTGGTCGTGAGATCCGCCACAACATTTGCCAGCTCGTCAACTTTAGAATGGATCTTGGCCATCTTCTCATTCCTGTCCTGAAGTAGCCTTTGAAGCCATTGGAATAATGCTTGTTCCGTAGTTCCGGTTATGACAACCGGGTCATCCTTATTGTCTGAGCTCAATTCCGCAGGAACCACGGGCTCCTCTGGCTTATCGGCCTGAGCGGGCTCTTCATCATTCAGATCGAGTTGACGTTGGGTAGCGTCCACTGCATCATCACCATGGTTGTGAAGCATGGGAAGGTTCGTTTCTTCATGTCCGACCATGTAGACAGTGCGGACCACATATCCAGCCGTCTCTTTATTTTCGGCGGGGTAACCCCATTCTTGGAGCCTCATGAAGCTCAGCCTAGTATGAGCCCTAGCCCCTTTGTTGGCTCTGTATCTGAGCCTTTTCTGCCTTAGCTTCTCGATTTTGAAGGCTTGGCGGACATCCGTTTTCTGGGAAGCCAACGTGAGTCAATTGATATGGAGCTTAAAGAAGATGCTCGATCGAGCAGTTGTCGAGGGTACCACTGGAGCTTGCCTGAGATGCCCCGCTGCCTTGTTGACGTTGATGGCCTTGCCCCCAACTGGAGTGATGGAGAGTCGTTCGGAAACAGATTTGTGTTTGGGTTGGGGCGCCCTCGGGACCACCACATTTGGCCTCTTGCCTTTCGGGGCCGGTTTGTCTGTCACCGGAGCTCGAGGAGCTGAGATGGCGTTAGCTGACACGAACAGAATAGAGCCGAATGGTAGCAGCGGCTCTTCCCATTATCGCCCGAGACTGGCCGGAAGGACCGTCCTGGAGTCTATCTTCATCGTATAGGAGACGGGAGCTGTGTCGAGAGCTAAGATGATCCTTGGAGATATCTTTGCTGCGTCCGAAGATTGCAATTGGAGAACGCTAACCTGCACAAAAAAACGTGATTTTAGTACAGGCAATTGATATGCGTATTAATTGAGTTCGCATGAAAGCTTAACCCGAAATATGGGAGGAAAGATAGGTCCTACCGGGCGTACCAGAATCTGTAAGGTGTTTTTCGTCACCCCATTGAGATAGGAATACACGCGTGCTTGTCAGGCGCATTACAGATTCCCCCTGCCTAGGATAGGCTGGGGTTTATTGATTGTGGGGATCCGAATCTCCGGCATCCGCGGACTAAGCTGCCGTTAATTACCCCTCGCCTTTGGAGCGAAGGAAACTCCGATTGACCGGTTAAACTGGTCATGTGAACTCAACGTGCAGTGTTGTGTTTTGAAGGGGGCTTGGATATATCGGGAACCACGCAAAGTTTTTACGGGGGTCCCGCTACTCGGATAGCGGGCTGGGGGTCAAAGGGGCTAGCAGCCCCCTTGCGGGGTGCGGGGCAGCGCCTCGACCCAAAAATTTTTTTGGGAGGGATACTGTTGTGGAGTGTGTGTGTATCTATACATATAAATACATGTATGCATATATATAAAAAATAGGAAAAAGCGCCCAAAGGACGCGTGGAGCCAGCGCCTTGAGCGCTGGGCGCTTAGGTGCGGTCCGCTTAGGTGCTAGCATGCCACGTGTTCGACACGTGGGCGCTAGGTGTTAGTTATATGTATGCCCTAGAGGCCATTACTATACATAGGATGTATATTGTAGTGGATGCTGGGACATATATAGTGAGGACTTTCTTGCTCGACATGATAGTATGCTATCTGGTTGATCTTTACCTTAACGTGTATACTGATTGTCTCTCTGTTACATGTTGGTAAAGCCCTTAGGATGTGTACTTGACTACCTGGACTATGATGCGGATCATACTAGTGGGGACATGGTAGTCCATAAGTACATCCTTGAAAGTCCCTAGTCGTAGGTGTATCGAGATGGGGCATCGATATACCAGAGTAGACTAGCGTATACCTTCTCGACCCATACAGATGGGCGATGGATGATCCCATATCCATTGGTGTTTGACATCAGAGATGATATACGGGTGCTCAGTAGAGACTGGGTACACTGGACGGACTCGCCGAGAACTCCCAGATGGTATTATACCTTACGTCAGATGGCAGTTCTCTGGTGACACTGGTACAGAGTAGTCTGTTGACCCGAGATCGTCATAGAGTCTTGTGTGATTCCCACTGTGCTTTGATTTCCACCTTACCACGTCCAAGAGGGCGTGCAAAACGGTGGCTTTTGGGTACAGTCCCGAATCACATAGAGGCAATGAGCGATAGGAGGGGATTCGTCTCTCCCGGTATAGGGGGTTGATGTTGCGCTGTGTTCGATTGGCTATAACAGGAAATCCCTGGCCAGGGTTGCTGAGATTTACTGGTAAGTGTTACCAGTAGTTTCTCGAATTGTTATAGACCTCATATCGACACGACTTATCAAGCTATTGGGGTCTGACGTTTACCACCCCTAGGCGAGATATGCGACATATCAGACGATCAGACCGGACTGTGCGGTAAGTGTTACTGGTTGGATTCACAGGAGTGTGAGCGGGCTTGCTCGTCGATCTTCTGATCGCTCAATACCCGGGTGGCCGTTACGTCTAGCAGACCGCTTGCGGCTTGTGGGTGTTTGATATGATCATCACCTGCTGCCGGCGTATTGACGAGTCTTTAGAGTCCTACACAGAGGTTTCCTGGCTCAAGCGAAACGAAATAGGAGCGCATATGAGATATGTGCGGGACCGAGAATAATGCGTGTATGTGATACCGTATTCCATTCTCGCGATGAATGTATCGAATGGTTGCATGCGATATAACCTAGTTATCGAATCAAGGATTGATTCGGTAAGCCGATACATTGGATATTAGTCGGTTGTATGTGATATGACCGGATCGTTAAATCAAGTGTTGATTTAATGATTTAATGCATAATTATATATTTGATATATTACTTTGCATTAAATAGTATTGGTTCACTTTAAATGGATATTCTCACTTGAAGTTCACAAGTTGTATATGTGATATACTTTTGTGCACTTGATTGTATCATGTTTGATGATACATGCTTACTTGAGTTTGTGTAAAGATTAAACCATGGTTATATGAGTGGTTAGGGTTTTGGTTTATTTATTTATTCATTTATTTATTTCTTTTGTTCATTTTGACAAAAGAAAATGATAATGAGAAAATGGTGGCTTTCTTTGTTTGATATTGAAGCTTCATGAAGCTTTGACTAAGTCACCATTTTGTCTCATGCTTAACCCTAACCATTCCACTTAACCCTAGTTCATTCTCTACACTTGACCATGGTTGGATTATGATAAGTATTGTTTTTATTTTCTTTTTGAAAAACAACTTATCATAACTTCATCTTCTTCTTCTTCATCTTTATGAAGAAAAGCTTGACTTCATCAATGGTGGATTGATGAAATGAGTGAGAAATCCAATTCTAAAGTGAACCCACTTCCTATTTCTTCATCCTCTACCTCTTGCCAAGTAGTAGAGTGTGTTTTCTTCACAAGTTTCATGACTTGGTGAAGTGGGGGCTTGATCTTGTGATGCTTCGACGTAGATCATCTTCGGCACGAAGCCGACGACCTTGCCCGCCCATTTCTCCGATGAAGCCGACGCTAGAGCCCGGGATTGCATTTGGACAGCGGAGAGGACTTCATCACGGAGCCGTGGAGGTGGAGGACCGGATCTATAAAGGTTGTATTTCCGTTCTCTTAGTAAAGTAGTTTACTAGTTGCATCTTTCGCCTAAACTTCTAGCCAACGATCTTGTTAGGGTTTCTCGGCACCGTTAAATTTTGAAATTGGCATGGTTGATACCTTGTGAGACCTCTTGGGAGTGCCTAGGAACCCTACAGTGGTATCAGAGCCTAGCTAGAGCCTTAGGCGATGCGTAGACGGAATTGGAAGTCCGATCGAACCGAAACCCAAACCTTAATTTGCTCTCTGGACTTTTTCCAAAAATTGGGTTTTTTCCAGATTAAAAATATGCAGAAAATTCAGCAGGAAATTCTAAGAATTACGATGCAAAAATTACCTAATGATCTTTCTAAAGTGCGGCGGAACCGCGGCATTAGCGTGCTAATGCGGCTGTTCCACGGCCCTTTTGTCTTATCTCCCATTGAATTTTGCACAGTAATTCCTATTTTGCAGTGCTGGTTTTCCTGGGATATTTTTTTTTTCTGAACTCAAGAGTTGAGTTTTTTGGGTTGTATTGGGGACTCGGTGTTTCGATCGGATTGTCAGACTTTGTCTATGTGGCTTTCCGGATATTTTAGAATATGTTAAAAAGTTCGACCGGATATAAATACCCAACTTTTCCCCTGCCAGAAAATTTCCAAGTGTTGGATTTTTCCGTGGTTTAAAGACGTTCTAAGTAGTGCAAGTAACGCGATGGTCCCTCTAGAAGATAACAAACCTTAACTCGATTATGTGACCGTCTCGAACTGCCCTTTGAACCTTAGGGTTTGGGGCAGTACGGCGTGCCACATGTGAGGCGTTGGCTTGACCCTTCTACGGCTGGACCGTTGGTACTGAGGCATGAACTGAATGTTTTTAGATTTATTTCATGTGTTGAGCTGTTTCGGGAAAACTTAGGTGTTCGAATGTTCGATCGGAAAGTTTAACATTTTCTATTTATCTGGAATGGGATACAATAATTGGAATTCACAAGCAGTTATAAGATAACTGAATGAATGTTATAAACATAGCACTTTAGTCTCACTTGATCGGTTGCCACGGAATTTTGATATGATCAAAAGTCCGTCGCAATCACGTAGCGTACGCGGATACTCGCCGGGTAAACTTAATAGACAGCCTCGCCCCATAGCCCCGACCAAGTGACTGTAGGAGAACCCCGTCGCCGAAAGCATCCGTTCGGGTGCTCGCGGTAGCGGTGTTCCGCCTTGGTGCACTTCGTCGACAGTATCGGGGGTGCGGCCGTCTACTGAAGTTTGCGACGAGCATTCGATCAGGATGTCGGGAATCTTGTTGAATTGCCCGACTTAATATTGAAAAGAGTTTTCGATTTTGAGACTAAAATGCGGGGTTTATAATTGGTAGGCATGTGATGTCTAAAGTATTCATTTGATTAGGCATGCGATGTCTATGCAGAATGCGGATTCCAACTGTTGTAGTTTTACACTTTCTTTTCTATGACCGTAAGTGTAATATGTGATATCGCCGGTTTCGTTGCTATATGTCAACGACAATTGGGATGCGCATATTTACTTACGTTGATGACATGTGATGTTATGTGTTGCTGGATATGTTATATTGGATCGTCGTGTTTGAATAGCCGGGGTTTTTTATGTGAGATGAGTGTTTTTCATTTTCATTCATGTAAAAACTTGTATGTAATATTCTTTTTTTTTTTTGGGGCACTTCCAGGTTGCGGAAGATGTCACCTTACGTATATTATTTACTTGTCCACACTAGGATAGACCCAAGGAGGGGAGCACAAGTAACCGGGTTCTGGGGTCCAGTGGGAGACCAACTCGAGGAGTCGAGACCGGGTCTCCTAACTCTAGAATTAGTAGGGTTGCTTGCCGCTCTCGTAGGGGTCTAGGGGTGTGGGTTTGGCTATTCATCGCGACCGTGGAATCCGTGTTTTATACTGGCTCGTATTGAAAACACGGACGTCCTAGTATATCCAATATTTCATATGATTCTTCTGCTGCGATATCTGTGATGTGATCAAGTGATGTTCTTTGATAGATACAGTATATAGTATATATGATATATTATATAGACGTTACTTATGTTTTACACCCGTGCTAGCCCTGCCCCGCTCTGCCGTTAGTTACCTAACCTAACGGTGCACGAGGGGACATCGAGGCGAATGCGGATGGCATAAGTGTACGTCGTATTTATCTGTGATGTTTAGGTACTTAAATGATGGGACTTCATTAATGTGATTAATGAAATAAAAGAAACCTAAGATGTTGTAGAATCGAATTTCAAAATTAAAACAGGTAGCTACAGTTCTTGCTTTGCACAGCGGTATATGTGATATATCCTGCACCTTATTCGATGAGGAAAGGACCGAGATCCCTTCACCGGGAGTGACTCCTTTAACAATAACTGGCAGATGCTACACACTCGGTTTGTCTTTTGATAGCTTTTAAGAGTTTTTGCTTTGCACAGTGATATATATGATATATCCCGCACCTTATTCGATGAGGAAAGGACCGACGATCCCTTCACCGGGAGTGACTCCTTTAGCAAAACTAGAAAAGCCTCAAAAACACTCCATTTCAAAATTCATTTGATTCTACAACGATATTAAGTTCATTACGCAATAGGTTTTCAGAAAAACCTGTCGTAGCCCTCCGTCATTTCAGATAAGTCCTGTTTAGTATTCGTGCTGCGTTTGTTGACCTTGTCAAGGCGCAGTGTGCGGTAGCTAACCAGTATTTATCTGCTTATGCATATGATGCAGATTGGGTTAGGGTAGTCGTGCGGCCTTGTTGACCTTGTCAAGGGTCGTGCGGGTGGGTTTGATTCAATCAAGAAATGACGGGTTGAACTTGACTTGCGGTCTATGGTTTGTTGACCTTGTCAAGGTCATAGATCGTTTGGGGCAAAATATTATCGGGAATTTCAAGTGTTGAAATTTGCAATGAGATTGCATACCTTCTATGAGATAGTTGGATCCCGATACCCGCTGCGAGTAAGAGTTACTCCTGGGAGAGTTTTACACATTACAATTAGCCGATCAAGTAGGTGTCTAGAAAGGTGTTAATGAGGTTACGCCTCTGGGAAAACGAGGTTTACATTAATTAGGTTCGTGCGAAAGCACGGGGTCCTCCCTCAAAGTACCGACACTGGCCTGGCTGAAAGATTGGCGAACTTGTAGTGTGTAATTAATCCCGGCTAGTCTTTCCTTTTAGGGTTTGAAGGAAGATTTGATAAAAAGCAGTGGGAGCCATCCTGATTAGATAAAATAATAACCAATCTATTCTTGCAAGAGCGCACGCTGAGTGTTTTCTTCTCTCTCTCTCTCCAGGTAGCGACCATGTCACGCCTTAATCAAGATAATAATACGGATATTTGACCGAACCCGCTTGTTATACTGAGCTGGGGAACGTTGGTCCCGCTCCAACTTATAATTGTTATAAGACAGAGCAGGAAATTGGGGAATACCAGAATTCCCGTGCCGCCCAAACGAAGAGAGTGCATGCTGATGCATCATCTTCGGGTGTGTTCATTACAGAGAACTGTTTCTCAGTATCCTTTACGTCCTGGGTATATGATACCAGATCAGGATCCCAGATATGTAATCTGTTACATAGGGCTACAGAAAGGTAGAGAACTGAGAACGGGTGATAAGTTTCATGAGGCAGAAAACGGGGCAAGTGTTGCAGCCAAGTCTGTTGGTCACTGTCACCCTGTATTACAAATACATTGATTATGAACGAATGTTATTAGATACCGAACCTGATATACAAAATCATATCAATCTCTTTATTAGTAAAGAAATGATAAAATTTTGTATTGTTGGATAATGTTTTGAACATTTCCTATATCAAAAGTTGATCGGTTCAGGCACGTTATCTAAAAGTATTGATGTTCTAAATCAAACTACAGTTCTTTAGTATACCGAACACACAAAAGAGGAAGAGTTCAGAAATGAACGAATCCTTCTTGAGGCATTGTAGACTAGGTCATATCAATGTGACCCGACTAGCTGAAGTTACATAAAGATGCATATTTAAATGAGTTTGAATTTACATTTTGTGAAACTTGTCAGTCATGTCACAGAGATAAGATGACCAAAGCTCTGTTTATTGGAAACAGAGAAAGAGTTAATGAACTCTTGGGATGATACATGTTGATGTATGTAGGTGCCCTGTCTACACATGCCAGGACCGGTTCTTTATACTTCATTACGTTCTCTGATAATCTCTCAAGATTCAGACATATGTTCCTGTTGAAACACAAGTCTGAACCTTTTGAGATATTCACAGAATATAAGTTAGAAGTAGAGAACCAATACGGGTATAAGTATTATGTCCTATGATGAGATCAAGGAGGAGAATACTTGAGCATGGAAATCCTGGATTATTCTAAAGGAGAATGAGATTCTCTCTCAGCATTACTCCTCCGTATACACCATAGCACGATGGTATATCGGGGCGGAGCAATAACACTCTATATGATAAGGTGTGCTCTATGATGAGTACTACTGAGTTACCTATTTCCTTTTGGGAGTTATGCACTTGAGAAGCTGCATAACTATTGAATTAGGTTCGATTCAAATCAATGCCTACCACTTCATATGTGATATGGAAAGGGAAGAGCCCATATCTTAAGTTAGTTAAGATTTGGGGTTGTCCGGCCTATGTCTAAAAGCAAAATCCGGACAAACTCGAGGCAAGGTTAGTTATGTAGAACTGGAAAGGTTCCAGCGATGCAAACTACAGAAGATGATTTGATAGAACCAAAGGATTCAGTAGATTCCAACGAACCCCAGCCTCTCCGCTGATCTAGTAGGGTTCCTTACCCACCTGAGAGTTACTTCGGTTTCTCTATGACAGTGGGAGCGAGGATTGCATCATGAGATGATGACCCAACTAGCTTCGAGCTGGCCATCAGAAGTAAGACTCTGTAAGAATGGCTGGATGCTTAGCGATCTGAGATGGAATCCATGTACATCAACAAAGTATGGACTTTGGTTGCTATATCTGAAGGGTTAAATCCCCATCAGGAGCAAGTAAATCTTGAGAAGATTACTTGGTGTAGATGGAAAAGTTGAGACTTTCAAAGCTAGACTTGTTAAAGGTTTTCGTCATCAACCAGGCGTGGATAATGATGAAACCTTTTCAAGTATCTATGCTTAAGTCCATCCAGATCCTACTTGCCACGGCTACATACCATGACTACGATATCTGGCGGTTGGGTGCCATGACTACTTTTCTAAATAATGATTTAGAAGAGATCGTCTATAAGAACACATCCAGAGGGCTTCGTAGACAGTGGGAGCAGCGGAAACGTGTACAAGATGCTTTATAAGATAAAGCAGGCATCGCGGAGTTGGAACATCTGTTTTGATGGATTAGTCAAAGCAGTTGACATCATCAAAATGGTAGATGAACCTTGTATAAACAAAAAGGTAGTAGGGAGTATGGTGGCGATTCTCGTAGAGTACGTGGATGACATACTCTTGATAGGGAAAGAGTTTCCTATGCTACGCTCGGTCAATCTCCGTTTATCACAATGATTCTCCATATAGGATCAAAATGATACCTCCTAAATCCTGGGTTTTGGATCTATGAGTTAGATCTAATTGGATGTTAGGATTCTCACTAGTTGTAGTGAGATGGTATCAATCGATCCTGGGGAGAATCACTGGAAGGGTTCCAGGGTGATAAAGACGACTGAAAGTCAGTCACAGGCATTGTCTTTACCCTCAGTAAAGGGGCGGTATGTTGGAAGAGTTCCAAGCTAGATACCGTGGCATACTAGACGATAAAGGCAGGATACATCGCTACTTAAGATGCTACCAAAGAGGCTGTTTGGGTGTATATTAGTTCATGAGATGAACTACGTTCCAACCATTGTGAGACAATGGAGTTGTGGCTTATGCCAAGGAACGACGGTCCCATCAGTGATCCAGACATATTCTAAGGCGGTGTCACCTGATCATGGAGATAGTTGATCTCCAGGGTGATCAAGATCAGGAGAGTAGACTCAGAGGACAACACAGCGGATCCACTCACAAAGGCCTGTTCCCAGAGAGAGACTTTTATGGGATGGTTGAGTATGAGATACTTCAACCACTGCTACAGATGGCCCTAGTTCAAGTAGGAGATTGTTAGTTATATGTATGCCCTAGAGGCCATTACTATACATAGGATGTATATTGTAATGGATGCTGGGACATATATAGTGAGGACTTTCTTGCTCGACATGATAGTATGCTACCTGGTTGATCTTTACCTTAACGTGTATACTGATTGTCTCTCTGTTACATATTGGTAAAGCCCTTAGGATGTGTACTTGACTACCCGGACTATGATGCGGATCATACTAGTGGGGACATGGTAGTCCATAAGTACATCCTTGAAAGTCCCTAGTCGTGGGTGTATCGAGATGGGGCATCGATATACCAGAGTAGACTAGCGTATACCTTCTCGACCCATACAGATGGGCGATGGATGATCCCATATCCATTGGTGTTTGACATCAGAGATGATATACGGGTGCTCAGTAGAGACTGGGTACACTGGACGGACTCGCCGAGAACTCCCAGATGGTATTATACCTTACGTCAGATGGCAGTTCTCTGGTGACACTGGTACAGAGTAGTCTGTTGACCCGAGATCGTCATAGAGTCTTGTGTGATTCCCACTGTGCTTTGATTTCCACCTTACCACGTCCAAGAGGGCGTGCAAAACGGTGGCTTTTGGGTACAGTCCCGAATCACATGGAGGCAATGAGCGATAGGAGGGGATTCGTCTCTCCCGGTATAGGGGGTTGATGTTGCGCTGTGTTCGATTGGCTATAACAGGAAATCCCTGGCCAGGGTTGCTGAGATTTACTGATAAGTGTTACCAGTAGTTTCTCGAATTGTTATAGACCTCATATCGACACGACTTATCAAGCTATTGGGGACTGACGTTTACCACCCCTAGGCGAGATATGCGACATATCAGACGATCAGACCGGACTGTGCGGTAAGTGTTACTGGTTGGATTCACAGGAGTGTGAGCGGGCTTGCTCGTCGATCTTCTGATCGCTCAATACCCGGGTGGCCGTTACGTCTAGCAGACCGCTTGCGGCTTGTGGGTGTTTGATATGATCATCACCTGCTGCCGGCGTATTGACGAGTCTTTAGAGTCCTACACAGAGGTTTCCTGGCTCAAGCGAAACGAAATAGGAGCGCATATGAGATATGTGCGGGACCGAGAATAATGCGTGTATGTGATACCGTATTCCATTCTCGCGATGAATGTATCGAATGGTTGCATGCGATATAACCTAGTTATCGAATCAAGGATTGATTCGGTAAGCCGATACATTGGATATTAGTCGGTTGTATGTGATATGACCGGATCGTTAAATCAAGTGTTGATTTAATGATTTAATGCATAATTATATATTTGATATATTACTTTGCATTAAATAGTATTGGTTCACTTTAAATGGATATTCTCACTTGAAGTTCACAAGTTGTATATGTGATATACTTTTGTGCACTTGATTGTATCATGTTTGATGATACATGCTTACTTGAGTTTGTGTAAAGATTAAACCATGGTTATATGAGTGGTTAGGGTTTTGGTTTATTTATTTATTCATTTATTTATTTCTTTTGTTCATTTTGACAAAAGAAAATGATAATGAGAAAATGGTGGCTTTCTTTGTTTGATATTGAAGCTTCATGAAGCTTTGACTAAGTCACCATTTTGTCTCATGCTTAACCCTAACCATTCCACTTAACCCTAGTTCATTCTCTACACTTGACCATGGTTGGATTATGATAAGTATTGTTTTTATTTTCTTTTTGAAAAACAACTTATCATAACTTCATCTTCTTCTTCTTCATCTTTATGAAGAAAAGCTTGACTTCATCAATGGTGGATTGATGAAATGAGTGAGAAATCCAATTCTAAAGTGAACCCACTTCCTATTTCTTCATCCTCTACCTCTTGCCAAGTAGTAGAGTGTGTTTTCTTCACAAGTTTCATGACTTGGTGAAGTGGGGGCTTGATCTTGTGATGCTTCGACGTAGATCATCTTCGGCACGAAGCCGGCGACCTTGCCCGCCCATTTCTCCGATGAAGCCGACGCTAGAGCCCGGGATTGCATTTGGACAGCGGAGAGGACTTCATCACGGAGCCGTGGAGGTGGAGGACCGGATCTACAAACGTTGTATTTCCGTTCTCTTAGTAAAGTAGTTTACTAGTTGCATCTTTCGCCTAAACTTCTAGCCAACGATCTTGTTAGGGTTTCTCGGCACCGTTAAATTTTGAAATTGGCATGGTTGATGCCTTGTGAGACCTCTTGGGAGTGCCTAGGAACCTTACACTAGGCGCTCGAGCGCCAGCGCACCACGCGTCGACACGTGGGCGCTTGGCGCTTGAGCGCTCGGCGCTTGAGCGCTAGCACGCCACGTGTCGGCACGTAGACGCTGGGTGCTCGAGCGCCAGTGCGCCATGTGTCGGCACGTGGGCGCTGGACGCTCGAGCGCTAGTACGCCACGTGTCGGCAAGAAAAATGGTCTTTTAGTTTCAGAAACTCCCGAAAGAGAAATTAGAGTGGAGTTGAACTCCTAAAATGTTTTGAAGCTGATGAAAGGCTTCTTCTTTTGAGCCTTAGCTCTTCCCCAAAGTGGGGTTTCTGGAGATGGGCCTCCTTCTTCCTTCTCTGTTGGTAGGATCTTGAAGATCAAGATATGTGAGATTTTAAAAATCTCTTCTTTTTGAGATCTAATAACAGACCCAAGTTCCCCTTTGTGGGTTTTGTGGTGAAAAACTATTTAATTTTGGAAAAAGAAGAGTAAAACTCTTGATTTAATTCAAAAGAAAGAAAAAGGTTTGGAGCCTTCAGAAAGGGGAAAGAGGCACAAACCCTAGATTTTTTGGGGAGAAGGAAAAGTCTATTCTTTATTCATCAAAATGTTGCCTTATATAGGCTTACATATTTACATATAGCCCCTTGGGCTTTGCAAAATGGCATTTTGCCCATCCCATGTCTCATGTGCCATTTCTTTTTGCACATAAACCATGGGCTTAAAAAATTTGGTTTTATGCCCATTTTGCACACATTCATGCACAAAAATTATATCAAAATTATTTGTTACACGATTTTTTTTTATTTTGGTATGGCGGAAGGCCGGACGCTTCGTGTTCGGGCTCGACCTGGGTATTGGCCCACTTGCTTGGGCTTGGGCCCACCTGGTTTGGGGTTGACCTTGACTTTGACTTGGTCAACCGGGGTGCAAATTTTGACTTCAACACCTATAAATACTAAGTCATGGGCAAGGAGAGAACATACTTTCTCTTTAGTTTTGTTTTAGAACTCTTGTAATTTGTAACTTGTTTTCCTATGAACTCTTGAGTTCTTTGCTTTCTCTTGATCTTACAACCACTTCGTTGAGCTTGCAGGTTTAAGTTTTGATTATTGATCTCAAGGGTTGTATCTTCATTTGGAATCAATAATGCTTTCTTTTTGCCTTCATTTGCCTTGTGTTTTTAGCCTTTTTGATCTTACAACCTCTTCATTGAGCTTGCAAGTTTAACTTTAGGCTATTGAACCCATGTTTGTAATGTGTTCTATGATTCCTAATATCTTTATTTCTTACTTTACTTTCTTGCAATTTATTTTCATTCTTTACTTGCAAATTTATTACCATGTTATTTACTTTCTTGCAATGCTCTTTTCTTTTCTTTGTTTATCTTTTCTTTGCTCTTTTTGTTTGTTGTGATTGGTTGTGAATATGTTGATGTTAGGAAAGAAACCGATATTTTAAATTAAGATTTACTTTTCCCGATCTTTTCCATTAAACTTCGTCCAAACCTTACGCAAGCGCTCCGTTAGGCACCTTACCCTACCAAGATATCAGTGATTCCTAACCGTGACCGGTTGTGTTCGGATTGGTCGGAGGCGAAAGCAAGCGACAAGAACGGACGGACAAGGGTCAATAAGCCGGATTTCACAATACCGTGCTTAAGCACCCTAATCCACGTTGTTGCCGATTGCTCTAGCTTTAGTGGTTAAGCTCGGCTCAAAGGATTGAGTACGGATTTTCTTAACTTACACTATCCTATCTAATCCTAACAGCTTATTCTTTTGCATATATACACATAGGCTAGATACGAACATTTCCGCCACGCGTATTAACTCGTCAAAACAAGAACGTAAAACGCTCCGTCTCCCTGCGGACGACCCGTACTCATCGCGGTTAGCTGCAAAGCGATACCGTCCTAATTGCGGCTAACTTTAGAACTTTAAAACTCGACACGCCAAAAGCGTATCAATCAACATGTATAGGCTAAGATAGAGTGAATTCAAAGAGAAATCTTCTCTTTTTATAAATTTTTCTTATCTATTTCTGCTATTATAACTTTTTATAAAATTTTCCTATGCTATTATAATTAGAACCCATAAGGATAGGCATGAATACGGTTCGGTTCGGTTTTTGATAAAAAAATTCGAACCGAAACTGAACCCAAACTTTCAGTTCGGTTTATTTAATGGTCCGGTCCGGTTTCGGTTTATTATCCGTTTTTTCTATTGATATAATAACTTATCACTTATTTCCCTAATATTCAAATAAAAACACTTGATAAAAACTAACATACAAATAAACAATTATTGCTAAAATTTGAGACAGCATTTCTACAAATCAATTGATCAATAGTAAAAAGATTTCTTTATAGTATGGAATATCGTAAAATAACTAATAAGATATAATATAATATTTTATTAAACATGTATTTGGTGTGTTTGAAATTGTTTATATATACTATTGTTACATAATTAATTACATTTGTGATAAAAATTATTGTGTGCCCATATTGGTTTTCATCCAATATTTACCTTCGGTTTGGTTCGGTTTAAACCGACTCCGAAATTTCCGAACCGAAACCGAACCGAAATGTTTCGGTTCGGTTATTTTTTATCTATTTTCGGTCCGTTTTTCGATTCGGATCGGTTCTTGCTCATCCCTAATAAGGGGTATCAAAAACAGTTTGTTATTTTTCTCATAAGATAATTCAAAATTTTGAGAAAACTGGTCGAACTCGCATGCCGACTCATCCTCTCACACCAATGAAATCACCGTCATACCCTTTCATAATTAAAGTACAGAAGCCATCCAATTATTTTTTCATTTTTTCAAAAAGAACCCCACCAATAAACATATTTGAACAGGCTGACGCACAACCCTCACAATTATTTTAACATAATTTATATATGGATCATAAATTAACTTCTAATAGAAATACAAATATATTATAATTCAGTGAATACATGTATATATGTAATTACTAATAAAACTTTTCTAAATACATTGACTTTCATCATTCCTTTTTTGTTTTATTATATGTAATTCAATAATTCTGCAGATATCGAATTGGTGTTGATTCAAATATTTATTGTTGATATAAAAAACGGAGTTGGTCATAACAATGAAATACCTAGCTAGTAATAAGCAAAATGAAAAACCACGATGATAGTAGGCAAAATCACATATTTATATGGAAATTAAATTTCATATATTTTAATAATTACTAAATAAATTATACGTTATTTTTAATACACATATCTTAATATACACGCGTGCGTCGCACGTGCAAGAATGCTAGTGCTGTTTAATGCAAAGTGGATGGGGACACGTGGCGGTTCTGATTTCAGTTTGGAAGGGCAAAAACGGAAAAAGTAGGAAAATGCTTGATTTTGACTAATCACTGGTCATTACCGGTTTAAAATTCCCCAACAGAAATGACGCTCTAATATCTGCTTCCACATAACATCAAAACAAAACCAAACCGATGAGCATTTGCTTAGTTGGTGTGACACTTCTTCGCCCAGGGAGAGAGCAGGTTTCCATCCTTGGAAGTGGCCATAATTAATTTAATGCCTTCGGGACAATACCGTGGGTTCCCGGATTAATATATTCTAATAACGATCAAACTAGATGTATTTCTGCTATTCAAATAAATGAGCGCCAATAATTGAAGTTTCCAATTTCAGATGGGAACATCAAAGATAATTAGTTAGAACCCCAAACAATTTGCATTATTACATTAGAGATTACCGCACATCACGCTGTTAATCTTTTCTCTGTTAATCTTTTCTCGTCCATCGTTAATAATCTTCAACAGCTGTTATTCGCATACTCGGAAGCCATAAGTCATGACGAACAACCTATAAAGTTACATCTCTTCATCTCGCGTCTCAAGGCCTCGAGATCTCGAAGGTGACGATAATTGTTATATAATGATAGATCTATACAACACCGAACCATTCAACTCAAGGGATGCCATTTTTCATGTTTATAACCCAAGTTTTAAACAATAAATTTGACATGCATGTCGACTAAAGGTGCAAACAAATCTATACAGGAGATACAAATGAAAGCCGTCATATGCTTAATCACGATCCTGTAATCCGATCTTTCACCGTAGAGATACACCAAAAGGCCCAACCGTCACTTTGTGTGCTTCTTACCCCGAAGTGAAGCCCAATTTGCTCTTCTCACACCGAAAATAGGTCACAAATTCTAAAAACGGAGGGGAAAAGAAAGGGGGAAAAGGGGAAGAAAGAAGAGAAAATGGCGACGGCAAACGCAGAAGCAGAAGCAGAAGCAGAAGCGGCGCCGGCGCCGGCGCCGGCGGCGGAGTTCACGGCTGAGGAGATCGAATACGTGAGCTACGGAGGGGAGCAGCACCTGCCGTTGATAATGAGGCTCGTAGACGAGGAGCTGAGCGAGCCCTACTCCATCTTCACCTACCGCTACTTCGTCTACCTCTGGCCTCAACTCACTTTCCTCGTACCTCTCTCTTTCTCCATCTAGGATCTCTCTCTCTCTCTCTCTCTCTCTCTCTCTCTCTAAATTAGGGTTAGGGTTTTGGAATTCGTGCAGGCGTTTCACAAGGGGAGGTGCGTGGGGACGGTGGTTTGCAAGATGGGGGAGCATCGGGGGTCTTTCAGAGGTTACATCGCGATGCTCGTCGTTATCAAACCCTATAGAGGCAAAGGAATCGGTGAGCTGAATCAACGAATTTGGTGATTTTTGCTTCTGATGTTATTGAATTGTGGTTTCCTAGATTGCTCCTTTTTAAGAGAGATTCAAACTTTGGTTGTGGATCGTGCGTAAGTTGAAGTAAATAGCTAACTCATATGATAGCAGGCTTCAGAGCTTTGTTTGGAACAAATTGAAGCATCTTGTGCTTAGGTTCGCTAGGATGTCGATCTTTCCTCGCATTGGACGGCGATAGTAGTTTGATTGTAAACGGATGATGGTTTGAAAACTCTATTTGATGGGATTGTTGGGGATTTGGCATTGGACTCGAAATGTTTGTAAACAAAAAACTTAGTTTCAGCAGCGGTTAATTCCATTTTAATGTCGCTAAATGTCACGACCCGAAATGGCACGTGATTGTCACTTGAATTATATGAAGTCTATATGACCCCATCTAATTCAAGTAAAGCCAAAATCCCAGAAAATCTAAACCATTTTAGGAAGAAGTGAAGAAAACTGGTTTTAAAACAAGTGGTTTTAATAACATATGCCGAAGTAATGCATTTTTAAAATCTCAAGTCTTTTCTGAAAATTTCGGCAGAGTTTTCTTTGTAAATACTGGTCCCAAAAGGGATACAACATGCATAATATGAATAAAGGCATCTCCAAGCGGGAGCTACCTCTTCGTCAATTGACGGTCACAACCACGCAAGCAATATAGTATACAACGCCAAGGGCGAGGATCAAAACTCAACAGGAAACTCAAAAACATCAAGAAAAACATAATAATACAAGCGCGACTTTACGGTCGACATAACATACAATTGGTCTTCTAAGTCTGAAATAAATATACAAGTCTGGTTGATGGAGTTTACTAGATACAACTGAATATAAATGTACAATGGTGGTCACGATACAAGTGAGTCCACCTACCAAAGCAATCACCCGAAAAGGAGCAGTGTGCCAGCAAAGCCGCAACGAACCTGTACGGCAAAATCTGCAAGAAACTGTGGCACAACGGGGGTGAGTTGCCAACTTGTGAGTAGAAAACATCACAGAGCAAAAATCGTATGTATGACTCATCCTAGGTCAATACGATCATAATATATATATCCTCAAATGATACAGTCTGAAGCATGATAAGGTGGTAAGGGTAAACATCTATACATAAGTGTAATACCATGTGCTCGTGTCAGTGCCTCAAATAGCAATATATCATAAATATGAGGTATGAATGCAATAAATGAAAACAGAATACATCATAATGAGAAAACTGTTTTCTTTATATAGTGAGATTTCTGTATAAGTAAATCGAGGTATCATAAATAAAATCAACAGGAAATCAATGTCTAGTATCGACACAAAATATATATAAATCCCAATATCTCAGACTCCGGCTATCTGGACTGACCTGTATTCTCGAATCTCAATGTCTAGGGCTCCGGCTATCCGGACTGGCCCATACTCCGATCGTTATCTTCCGGATATCCGTCGAGTCACAATACAATCACCGGTCAGTAGTGCTCCCCTGTCTTAGGCTCAATGCTATCATCTGCGACCTTCTCGCCCCAGGGTACCGCACCGGGTCCACCATGCACCCACAAACGGTTCCTCCTCCTAGAATCGAATGTATGATATCGCTCAAGAGCCGAGAAAACTCATGGTGGATATATCTCAAATCATATCATGAGAGAACCGCAATTTTCATTTAAAATGATAATCAGTTTATAAAATCTTTGCGATTTCTCTAAATCCAGAAATCTCATGGAAATCCGAAATCATAAATCACGATGTAAATAAATAATGAATACTGGGCTCCGGCAATTCGGACTGGCCCAAACTATCGCATGGCAAATAAATATATGAATATACATGCATGCGATAACACAGTAAATAAATGTAATATTTAATCTAGCACACTAATAATATATCGGAACTATCAGCTAACAAGCGATATCAATAAATCAATATTCTCTAAAGTGTGCGTGACATGGCAATTACCGATGATGTGTGTGAGCCGGCAAGCAGGTATACGTGGAGCATACGCATCATCGGTAATGGTGCTGGTGTCCTGACCGCATGATTTTGATAATAATTAACGAAAAACACTATAAGCATGCAATGCGATGCGAACAGCATGAATATGCAGAACATGAATAACAATGCAACATGTACGAATATACAGAAATGAATAGTAAATGCAACAATAAGGAATCTATATTAATACATATGGGTTATACAGTTTTGCCGTTTGAAATAACACGAATCGTGGTGTTTAGAAAATAAGGCTACGGTGTTTTTAAGAAAAGGTACGTCTTTTGAAATATCCGTAGAATCTCTTGGCCTGTTTTTAAAATACTCACGATTCGTTAATTTTGAAATAGGTATGACCCGAGTCTAGTCTAACATCTATAAGTAAACTACTAGACTAAACTAACAGACTAATCGAAAAGATAAGGAAACCACCTAAATCCGACTCGATATATATAACATATAATAGTTGGTGATTCCGTCTCAATAGTATCACATATGATACAATATATAACATAACATTCTCGAGTCAAGAGTGCGGATCTATCATCAATATATAGCTCGTACGGTAAATCCATCGTACGGCATCCTAAAACTGGGTACGGGTCAATTATCACATTTATCTCATTATTCATCTGGTATCCTTATCATCACATATCGTGAACTGAGGATACTGATCTAAGTCTAGTACAATACTGATATCATCTACATATATATGTGCGTGTATATGAAAACACATCGCCGAAAGACCCGCTATAACAATCATGTCGTGTCTCATAATACGAACCATATCATATCACCGAACTCGTGGCATCATGCCCAATCTCATCGACTCATCTCCAAATACCACATACTATCCTCATCATCCATATATATATATATATAGTCCCATACCTATGTGTATTTATATATATATATACATATCCCCATATACACACAAGTAATAAAATGTATGCAAGTGTGTGCGCGCGCGGTGTAATCTTATTCTAGGGTTCGCAACTAAGAAACTAACTACGACACCATCATCCAATTACTAAAATTAAACTTATGATCTTCTAAGATCAATCTCGATAATCATTTAGTCTCACGTAACACAAATTTATATATAATATATATAGTATACTATACTACGAACTGCGGGGGCGCTATATACCATCCACCTGACTTCCCCCGTAGATATATATCTACTTACCTTGATCCTCGCTTGCTGGAGTCGATGACGATACGCTCTCCTCGTCATCTCAAAATCCATGTGGGGTACCTACATATCACACATAGTATCGTAAACTGAAATCGCGAACGAAAACCAAAACGATACACGAAACGCACATAGGTTAAAACCTATGGTCTAAGCATGCACGAATAACCAACAACTCTCGACGATTGACGTATAAACGTGAATTGACCGAGGTAAAACACAAATACCAAATTCCAATTCATTAAAAGCCGCAAAACGAAATCAGAAACTATGAAAACTTGCTCCAGATTTTACCCTAGGTCAAATTAGCCAATTTTGCACATATAAAAGGTCTAGTTTACTGAATAAAAAGCCCTGAACCAAACATGGAGGGATTTTGCCCCAGCCTGGCCGCAATTTGCGGCAAGGAAGAATAAAACTGCGGCCTGGGTTGGGGATTGGGGGCTCTGGTCTCTGTGGTGTCTTCCTAGGTGCCTGCATGTATCACTGTGTTTGCAAAATAAATCATATTGTCCCCGGGTGTTAGCAAATATCTATATACCATCACAAAATCCACAATTTCTCAATATCGGGGTTTTTAGGTTTATGAATTGGGGGTTTACTCTCAGGTTTAGTCCAATAAACAATCACTACAGGGGTTGCAAGGCCTCAACTAACCTCAATTACACTTCACTAGTCAAGATTTCATCAAAACCCTAACTTGGAATTTACAAACCCCACTAATCATCACTTAATCACTTCCAAATATACATAGGTGTTAAAGTGAATGAAATACAATACAATTGATGAAGGAATTACCTCATTTGGCAACTCAAGAATTTTCTTGTGTTTCCCCAAGTCTTCAAAATCCGATTTTTCTTGGTCCAAAGTGCTTGTAGGAAGCTTGTGCATGTTTTTAATGAAGTGGGGATGGATTTTTAATGAGTTTTTGGTGTTGTAGTGTAGAGGTAGAGGAGGGAGGAAGGAGGTGGCAGCCATGATGAGATGAGGGAGAGAAATGGAGAAGAAAATTGAAGGGAAAAAGAAATGGGAGCTTGGTCAATGACCCCTCACCTCTCTCTCTCATGCCCATACCCAATTCTTTACTATTTTCATTTTCTTTTCTTTTTTTATCTTTTCTTATCTTATCTTTTCATTTTTTTAAAAGAGAACAAACCATGCATGATAAAGATAAAAGAAAAGACTATGGGAGAAAATGTAAAAATGTGAAAAAGACTTGCTGCATGTTACATGCACAAAACAAGCTTAATGCACGATTAGTGATATTTAATCGCGATTAGCATTAAAATTGTATATAATTAATTATAAAAATTCATAATTTGCTTAAATCATATAAAACGCTCTCATTTCAGAAATTTCCATAATTTTCCAACTATTTTCCACTTTATCGGTATTTAATTATACCGTATTATTAAAATATTCACAATATTTATTATTTAATTATAAAAATTCCTAAAAATAATATTTTATTTTTCTGAAATGTTACACTAAATTTCTCATAACCATGCAACCTGTTTTGAAGCCAGGGTTGAGGCTCTATCTGATCACTAAAGAATATATATGTAGGCACGAGACATACAATTATTAGTATTTAACTGCTAAACTAAATGTATCCTTACCATGGTTTTTCACCATAAACTATATGTTTTTTTTTTGGTGTTTTTCCCTTAGTATTTCTATTTGAGTTAAAATATATTAAGGAATAGATGGATGCTAAAAGGAAAAAAAGCTATACCCAAATTTTAACCACTAACCTACAAGGCATATGATAGGGAGCCTATCATCATCATCATCATCATTAAATAAGCCTCGTTGGATCTTCCTGTTAAGATGGGATTGGCTATGGAGATCATTCAAATTTGAGAATCCGCAAAATGATTACTTATTTTCCCCAGCGGATGGGGTTGGCTCTCAATTTCCTAACCGAGGTCAATGGCGAAGATTAGTTCATTGCTTTGAAGGTTTTTTGGCAGATGGCTGAATCATGCAATTTACAATTATGCATACTACAAACCAACCTCCAAAAGAAAGTGTTTTGAGCATAAAATTAAATTCCTTCTGGCCCATAAGATAATGCAGCCCATTGAGGTTTGGCTGACCCGGCCTGGCAAGTAGGAAACTTCTAGAAGGTAGGCCGGGTAGGAGATTGATATTTGGTCCGGTGGCTAAGAGCTTGAGCCCTAAGTAATCAAAAACTATATTAGATCGTAGATGAGCACTGAAATAGCTCTCTGCAAAAATCAACCCAAAGTCGTTAGACAAATTTAGTTATAGCTTAGTTCTTCTCCGGCTCCTACAGCCATAGATTATGGTAGTTAGCTAATCACCGTCGATTATTCAGCGTTACCCTCGAAAGCTTGATCGAGATCGAGAAGCTCAGCCCTCCTTGATAGGTAATGCCTCCTTAGTCCTTGTTATACTCCTTGAGACACTAGATGGGACAGTCCTCAGCCCCAACGCCGGTGCGCAGCTTCATCGTGGCAGTATGTGCTAGCGGGGATATACCCGGGGCTGCCTGTGATTGGATCCGGCTTGGATTCATCATTGTGAACAATGCGGATGTCCACTCCTGTGTTCATGGTACGGTGGATTCGGGTCGGATCTTGTCTAAGGCGAGATGATCGGCCCGTGCTCGGCCTTCCAGAGTATCAACGACCATCAACGACCGATCTAAGAGCTCAATTTCTGTGGTCGGGTCGATCAGAGGTTCAGTTCTGCACCCGAAGCATTCAAGGTCAGGCCGAGCATGATAGCTGACGACCAAGGCATGGCTTCATGCTTGCTCTGCAGGCAAGTCAGATGCTCGGTCCTGAGCCAGCGTGCGGTCTTTAGGCTATGTCTTGGTCGATTGTTGAGTAGTTCGTGCATAGTTGCAAAATGTGTAGCTTAACAATCGTGGATCAATTAATTGTAGGTCGAACGTCCTCAAGATGAAGAGGTGGAAGAGTTCGGCCATGGTTTTGCTTATCATCCATTGTCTTAACGGTCAATTGCTAGTAATACCCGGTTGTTTTTGGGCCGATGAACGTTTGGTTGTCTGTAATGATTGGCTATTCATGAGCTCATCGGATTTTTGTTCTAATTGTATCACTGGACATGAATTAGCCGACGATTTTAGTCGTTTTACTCGTCTCATGAAAAGAACCGGAAATGAATGTAATTCGTGATCAGTCTACTCACAAGATGGTCTAGAAGACTCATGTAGTCATTTGGCACTTCTTAGTTTTGAATAATAATGAAGCTAGCCACTTGGCTCATATTTGATTTGTCTCAGAGTGTCTACTTTATTGACATTTCGGGTCAGATTATTTAGGAATATTGTTCTCCCTTTCTTTTACAAATAAGATCAATTATTTAGGTAGACGCTTTTGCTGAAAAGGATAATTTTGGTTACCCATTAACAAAAATACAAAAAACAGCGAATGGATAGGTACTTGAACTAGGTTGACAGTAGGGACTCGAGAGCCTTTAGTGTGTGTGTGTGTGTGTGAGAGAGAGAGAGAGAGATGGTATCATCTATTAATTAATTGCATCGTGTTCTACTTCTCCCTGACTTTATGTTTTATACAGTTTGATGTTTCTTGCTGTTGCAGCTACAGAACTTGTTACTAAATCTATTCGAGTAATGATGGAATCTGGTTGTGAGGAGGTATGTCACCATTGCGCAGGTTGTAAATTGTGTTTTAACTTTACATAATTATAAAATATTTACAACATTGATGTCAAATTGCAATTTTTAAAAAAATTTATTTATAGGAGTATCTAGTTTCTTGACGTATTAATCGCATTTCATTTTCAATTGATTCTCCCCAAAATTTACTTTGGACTATACCTTCTATGATATTCATCATAAATATGTAGCGCTGGTGATAGAGCATGTCCCAAGTTCGAAGACTCTTAGGAGTGGTAGACTATACTGCTTCACTTTAGATCCACTATCAGTTGCTACATCAATGTTGCAAGATCAATAACTCGAAAGTAAAGAACGAAGTAATCAAAACAATCAAGGAAGGACTTTGCTGTATATTCTGTATATTTAAGCCACCATTGAGAGACAAGTGAATCTCTCAGTGCAAATAGCTCATATTACATACGCTACATCTTTACCATTTATTTTGTCTTTTCAAGTACATAGTGAAGTGCAAAGAGAAGGTTTTTATCAAATAATAATTAAAAATAAGCTAAGTAGCTAGCATGTATGCCTGCGCGTGTCCGTCCGTGCGTGTGTGTGGAGGGGAGTGATCCATTGCAAACCGGTCCGCGTTTTTTAAAAACATGAACTTTCGGTCTACGACATATTTAAAAGATCTGATCCGTTCAAGTCGATCTTCTTACCCTCAAATATACGTGTATGAAAAATCAAAGGATTTGAACCTCTAACATATCCATCGGATGGAGTTTATGTTGCATTATCAAAAGATGTCTATTTTTACACCCATCGAAGCTTTGGTTGGAGGTTTTCAAATCCTTTGATTTTTCATTAACATATATTTGAGGGTAGGGTGATCAACTTGAATATATCGGATCGTTCAAATATACCGTAGTATGCCGTAGATCGAGAGTTCCGTTTTTAAAAAACGCGGAGCGGTTTGTAATGGATCACTCCCCTATATATAAGAATAATGGAGGAAAGGTGCCATGAGAGAGAATTTCCTCCTATGGCGTCGAAAAAAATACACCCTCGATTTTTTTTGACGATCGGCACCCACCATTATCATCTTTATCATGTAAGATGTAGATATACCAAATTTCATGTGATTCCATCATTTTTTCACCGTTGATTTAGCGGGCACAAAATTAACGGTTTACTGACAATAGAACTTTTTACATTGCTAATTCAACGGCGAAAAAGTCGTGGAATCACATGAAATTTGGTGTACTCACATCTTACATGATAAAGATGACGATGATGGATGCCGATCGTCGGAAAAAATCGTGTAGGGTGTATTTTTTGACGGCAACTAAGCCTCCTAGGGCCCCCCCCCCCTCTCTCTCTCTCTATATATATATATATGTATATGTATATATATGTATATATATGTATATAGATCCTGGAACTAATATTAATCTGCACTTTTTGGATGTAAACCAGATTCCTAACCAATAATAGTTCAAGAAATTAGTAGCTTCATCTAAAATAAGATTGAGCCCGTAATTTTCTTCTAAATTTGGTTTGGTTGGTGATCTGAAATGTTTAATAGAAATTATTTCGACTGAATATTATGGCATCCAACCATCGTCAATGCTACACAATTATCCTAAGTTGTCAAACAGTTGAGGTTTAGATGGTTGAAGACTTATAGTTATTCATCCCAGCTATGGAGTTACTGAGGCCTCAGATGCTAGGTTATGTACATTTATGCTTAGGAAATCTTAGTTTACAGCAATCATTTAAGGAGCATGACTAGTTAATGCCTAAGCCGCTGAAGTCGATTATAAATTTTGAGCTGATTACTAGTTGGCCTTTTTTTCAAGGGTGGTTCTACTAGTACTACGTGTGGAAGTTACCATTCATATATGAAAAACAATGGAAATGGATGTTGCTAACATGAGTCCAGTTACTAACTAGTTATTAACCAATATAGCCCATTGATACCTGGGACATAGAATTCCACCCATTTCATATCTAATTCATCATGTTGCTTATCCATCTATACATTCTCATTTTGGCTACATTTTTTGGGTTGACAGCACTAAACACCCATGTAATTTATCTTATGCGGCACTTATACCCCTGCAAGTAATTTATTGGCACAAGCACCCCTTGTGCTCGATCAAAATTAAAAAATATGCTTAAAAATGCTCAAATTTAATTCTAAATAAATCAAATGATTGTCTGATATAGCTTTAGTACTTGCTTTTGCTGTTTAGAGTTGAATTTGCGCATTTTTAAGGTTTCAATTGATCGGCAGAGGGGATGCTAGTGCCAATAAATTACTTGAGGGGGGTATAAATGCCGCACAAGGTAAATTGTACAGGGGTGTTCTGTGCAATTTTAACCCCCTTTTTTCTTTGGATTTTTTCTTGATTGTTAAATTTTTATCCATGAGCACTACCAAACTTATGGATGGTTATAAGACAATTCACTTAGATTTATAGGCACCCAACTATTTTTACGGTCACAATAGAAGTCCAAGTCACCTCCCCTTTTTAAGCATCCTATTTGGATTTAATTTCACCACTGAATCCAAGTGTGTTCTCTTTGGTTCGTCGGTTTTATATGATGCCTTGAAAGTGAATAGAAATCCTTGCAGCCGACCTCTCATAATTTCCTTCTTTTACATAACTATCTCTAGTCCTGCTTGTTGATATCATGTTTAAATATACATCGCAATCATGTTTAAATGTACATTGCAACATTGTGAATACCACTATCATTTTTTTTTTCCAGGTAACACTTGAAGCAGAAGTTACAAACAAGGGAGCGCTTGCCCTGTATGGTCGTCTAGGGTTTATAAGAGCGAAGAGGTTGTTCCGATACTACTTGAACGGAGTTGATGCTTTCCGCCTCAAGCTATTGTTCCCTTGCCCCGACCCATCGTCTCTCATGTCTACGGCCGTAAATGACAGTTACAATTATCCATTACAGCATTCACAAGAATTCTCATAGTAATCACGATTTTATAGCCCAAGGTACAAATATTCTGTGAACAATATCAAAGTTCAAGAGAGAAGCTTGTCGCTTTCTGAGTAGTGGAGATTGTACCGTGTTGCTGGAATTTCAGTTTATATTTGAAGTCACTGGCAAGTTTGAAAGTGTGTGATAAGGATTATTTTTTAATTTATTTTTTATTTAAAATTTTCTGTTTTGGCTGAGAGAGAGAGAGAGAGTTTTTAGCTTAAGGATGCACTTTTATGATACATGTAATTGGAAATTATATGACATAAAAGTATCTAGGGTAAGTATAAATTACTGTGGATAATTATTTTATTTGCCGTTCATTAATGGATAAAGCAGTACCGTTTTTGTTTTTATCCTTTACAAAGAGAGATTAAGTATAGAATTTTGTAATTAATAAGGAAATTGATTAACACAAGGAAAGAGAAAATTTATATTATCATTATTATTAGTTTTTAAATAGCTCATAAATGCCAAACTAATTTATAGGTGGAGAAAATATTATGAATACGGTTGTTCGGTGATTAAAAAAAGAGCAGTCAAGGCTGCTTCACAAAAGTTTATCAAGTCCTTTCTATTAAAGATTCTGTCGTTCTGAGTCCTCCACCAAGTTCAGAGGGAGATAACCGCTGTCATGACGTTTGTACGATTTGGGCGTCCAGACTGTTATACTTGTCTCCAAAAATGTCTGTGAAACTGGGATATTTTTTTGGTGTAATAGAGTGCAGAGATTTTGTTGAAAAGTCTGAATCAGAGAATACAAACGGCCTATTGAGGTAGCAAAATATTAAAAGTCTGAATCAGAGAACCTAGGTTCCAGCAACCTGCAGCCAGCCATATTAGCAGAGGTAGCAAAATATTGATTTTACTATTTTTATTTTTTTTTCAGTTGTTAAGTATCAATTTATTTGATTGACTTTCTAATTTTTTTTTAATTTAAAATTTGTGTATTTTCTTAGGGAAAACATGGCTACTCTAGAAATCCGGATCTCGCAGTAGGAGCTTCTCCGGAGCCTGCAGAATAGCAATATCACCACGCCCACGCTCGGATTCATACCGGTGCATCTAGAATTTGTCCGGGACATTTCAAGGCATCACGATAGAGATGTGAGGAGACCCTGTGGGACAGTGGAGACGTTCTATTACATCATTGAGTAGAGGGAACGTTTCAGGTTTACTCTGTAAATACCTACTCTTGCATTGCCCATTTCCTTTCTTTTACTTGCTCTGATATACCCATAACTTTGTTGTTTCATATTGTAGATTTTAGTCGTATTCATTGTGTTTTCATTCAAAAAACAATACACCAAAGTGATGGAGGTCCTTTTCGGATCTCCGTCAGATGTTGTCTTCCGTTGATCTCCCGGTGGACTTTGATGGTTATCTTCTATTGCGTGTGGGTCTCAATGGGTTTTGGTGGAAGAGGTGGTATGAGAAGCTTGGTACCGAGTATCTGCAAAGAAGTCCCGGGATGGTTGGGTACCACCAAGGACCCTCCGACGATCAAGTTAGTGATGAGATCCGAGCAGAGTAACGACTTAGAAGAGTAAAGAATGGCTTACCTGACCCCTCTGTGATGGGGGTCTATATAACGGTGGTGGTACGCAACAGCAGGCGTGCAGGCGTGAGAATCTCGCCGGCAGTTATGCTCCCGACGTCACGTCCGTGTAGAGAGCGGATCGCCCATTAATGGGGATCGTGATGGCGTGGAACGTGGGATGTTGCGGGCGTAGAATCTGCTCATGGCGAGATTCGCGGAGCGGCGGTTACGCCTGTGAGTGGTGGAGTTGGTCGGAGGGCCAAGGAAGACGGTCTCGGCCGGAAGCTCGGGGACGAGCGAGGAGGCCGAGGAGTTTTGGTCCTATGGCAGCTCGGGATGAGCTGAGTGGCCGAGGAGGTTAATTTGCAGGGGGCCCCGAGGAGGGCCAGCTTGTGCTTGCAGGTCGGGTGTAGGGTGGCTTGGTCGGCCCCCGTGGGCCCTTTCTTCTGAGTTCTGGGACACGTCATCTACCACGTGTCTTGATCTTGGAGATTGTCAATATTGAGCATCATCATTAGCCCCCCACTCTTGTCCCGACCAGCTAGCGGGTCGGATCAGGAGTGGACTGCCGGGCCTCCCGAGGTGAGCTCCTTTCTAGGGCTTTGTCGGGCCGTCGGTTGTCTTTTCCGCTGGCGAATCAAGGAGAGATCTCTGCATTTAAAGAAGGTGCGCCGGTTCGTGCACTCTGCAACTGAAGTGACGGTCCACGTGTCGAGCGTCGATTGGCTGATGCGACGTATGCAGGCCTGCGGCGTCTGATGGGACGCGGTCCAGCGCAGGACTAACACGTGGAGCGATCGGAGCCGCTGGGCGCGAAGAGCCGTTTCGGAGGGAGATGACGGGCGCCGTTGGATGAGGCCGTATGCAGCAATAAACATGGGTGGGGTCCGCTCTAGGGCCCTTACTCCTTCATATTTCCCTCTCTCAAGTCTTGGTTGCTCAGCGCTCGTCTCCTTTCTCCCGTTTTCAGCCCCTGAAGATTCTCTTCTCCAAGGTTAGATGTCTTCCTCTGTAGAATTAGTAGACGTTGTAGGAGTAGGTTCTAGAGTCCCTTTAGCTGTGTCTGAGTCTCCTCGGGGAGCAGGGGTTGGATCCTCTTCCCGGGATCGTGAGGCGGGGGCCGCCTCCAGGGAGGAGGCGGCGGATGTGGCCCCTGGCTCCTCGTGCTGGGTGAGGCATGAGGACGAGCTCGCCAATGCTCGGGCTCGCTTCCACATCCCCTCGCGCTACACGCTCCGACTGGCCAAGGAGGGAGAGAGGGCAGATCAGGTATGGGGCAAGGAAATCGCCCTGTATTTGGAAGCTTTTTGGAGCGGAATGCGCCTGCCCTTCTCTCCTGAGGTCGTCGCCGCGCTGAATTTCTTCGGTTTGGCCCCCGGCCAGTTAGTGCCGAACTCGTGGAGGATCCTTCTTGGGTTCTTGATCCGCCTGAAGTTACAGGCGGTTCCCTTCAGCCTTTCCCTTCTCGATTCCTCTCTCGTCTTCAAGAGTCACCCTGGTGGTCGAGCGGGCGATCCAAAATGGGTTTATCTCACTTTCATGAAGCGGCCGGGGTGCGCTGCTGGGACCGGGGTCGTGGCCTTGCCCTCTTCTATTCATGACTGGAAAAAGAAATTTTTCTTCGTTTCCCCTCCCGAGGGTGAGGACTGGCCGTGCTTACCAAGTGGTCGAGGGAGAAATGTTTGCCGGGGAACCAGTCCGATGACCCCGCCGCGGTGAGGGTGGCATCATAGGAGCCCATCCCCCGACCTGACGTGCTGCTGTCCGAGAAGGTTCTGAGCTGGGCTGGACTCAGCCCCGTTGAGTTCGTCGGTAAGTTAGGTTAGCTTTTTGGCTTGTGTTTTGCTCATGTCGCCGATTTGTTGGGTATTTGTTTCGTGCAGGGTCCATGGACTTCGTCTCGCTCAAACCCTCCATGCGCCAGCTGAGGCAGCCTACGAAGGCTGGAGGCGCCAGTTCTTCCCGTGCGAAGCCCGCCCCGGCTCCTACCGCTCCGGTGGTGGTGTCCCGCGAGCGCTCGGTGGTGGATCCCGTCCCGGGTCCCAGCAGAGCATCGGGCCGAAAGCGGGCCCTGATTCAGGAGGACCCGGCCTCGGAAGAGAAGATCGGCTCTCCCTCGGAGCCGCTCAAGAGGAGCTCCCGGAGACCCTCCCGGGTCCGGTCCTCGCCGACCATGGTGGAGGAAGGGGGCCTCCGGTTTGCGGTGCCATCGGGGCTGTCATGAGATAGAGACCTCGGCAGGGGGTCGAGTCCCCGGGGGGGCCTTCAGGGCTCAGCTGGCGTCCATCGCCCAGGAGTCCGTTCAGGTAAGTTTTTTGGTTCATTGTGAGATTCAGTGCTTCCTTCATCTTTCTAATCTTTTCCGTGTTTTCCAGGTTCTCCAGCACGTAGCCCGCGCCCTGCGCATGGAGGCCGAGGTGGTAGCCCCGGCGCTGGAGGCTGCGAGTCGGTTCGCCTCGCTGCAAGAGAGCTCCAATCGGGAGCTGGAGGCGATGACGGCGAGGGTCGCCGCCTTGGAAAGCGAGGTGGAGGCTGGGAAACGAGAGGTGGCCCGGCACCGCGAGGCTGCGGTGATTGCCAAGGTCAAGCTCGAGAACGCCCAGGTGCTCGCCGGCAACCTGAAGAGGACGGTGAAGGCCCTCCGGAAGGAGCTGGGGGCGGCGGCCGAGGCGGCCAAGTCGACTGAATCGAGGGCGGTGGAGGGCTATAAGAAGTCGAAGGACTTCTATGACGACTTGGCCGTGGCCACGACCCGTATTTGGTACGACGCCCTCGATGCCGTTAAGACCCGGATGCCGGAGTTCGCCGACGCTGATCTCCGGGCCGAGTTCCCTCTTGTGGACGCCGACGAGCAGGAGGAAGAGGTTCCTGGCGAGGAGGTCGTCGAGGACCCCGTGCGCCACGTGGTAGAGGTCGAGGACCTCGAGGTCGTACCTGGCCCCGAGGTGTAGAGTCCCCGTTTTCCTCCTTTTATTTTATTTTTTTGAATTTTGTAGGGCTGGGGAGCCCCAAAAAATACCCTCTGTAAAGTCTTTGTCTTTTGGTAATAAAAGAAAATCCTTGTTTTCTTTGGTTTGCATTTCATCTTCTGTGTGTGAAGAATGCTCGTAAGATATCTTTGCTTGTACCGTTGTGCTTTCATGTCAGGTTGGCCATCTGTCTGGCGATCGTCCGTCGAGTTGACTTCAATCATTGGCCGATGAGCATGCCAAGCGCTGCCGAGGAGGTATCCCCATAGGCCCCGGAGTCGAGGGGAGATCGTTTAGACTTGGATAGACCTGACGCCCCTCACTGGGGTCTCGGATCCTCCGCGGGCCACAAGGCATCTTTGATTTCGAGCATTGACCACCATCTGGGGGTGACTGGACAGGGTAGCTGCTCAGTTGCCTCCTGCAAGGGCTTTCTGATCCCTGGCGTTGTGGTAGGGGAGCTACCCGCCAGGAATGGCCGAGCAGGGTAGCTGCTCGGTCGCCCCTTGCGAGGGCCTCGATCCTTAGCGTTGGGGGGGTGGGCGCTATAAGAAGCCCACTAAGGATGACCGGGCGGGGAAGCTGCGCGGCCGCCTCGTGGCGAGGGCTTTGATCTCTGGCGTCGGGGGTAGGCAACTACCAGCCTGGGATGGACGAGCGGGGTAACCGCTCTGGTGTCTCTTGCGAGGGCTTTCTGATCCCTGGCGTCGTGGGTAGGGAGCTACCAACCGGAGTTGACCAAGCAGGGTAGCTGCTCGGTTGCCTCTTGCGAGGGCTTCGATCCTTAGCGCTGGAGGGGCTGTAAGAAGCCCGCTAAGGATGATCGGGCAGCGGAGCTGCGCGGTTGCCTCTTGGCGAGGGCTTTGATCTCTGGCGTCACGGGTAGGCAACTACCAGCCTGGGACGACCGAGCAGGGAAACGCTCGGATGCCTCTTGCGAGGGCTTCGATCCCTGGCGTCATGGGTAGGGAGCTACCAGCCGGAGATGACCGAGCAGGGTAGCTGCTCGGTTGCCTCTTGCGAGGGCTTTGATCCTTCAGGACGGGGACCGAGCAGGGTTACTGCCCAGTGCCTCTTGGCGAGGACTTTGATCCCTGTCGGTTGTGGTAGGAAGCTACCAGCCGGGGATAGCCGAGCGAGGACTCGGCTTCCTCTGGGAGGACTTTGGTCCTTAGCGCGGGAGGGGCTGTAGAAACCTACCAAGGACTCTTGGCCGGTCAGGGTTACTGTCTGGTGCCTCTTAGCGAGGGCTTTTATCCTGAAGGATAGCCGAGCGAGGGATCCTTGAGCTCGATTGCCTCTGGGAAGGCATTTTGATTCCCAGCGTTGTGGCAGGGAAGCTGCCCGCTGGGGATAGCCGAGCGAGGGATTCTTGGGCTCGACTGCCTCTGGGAGGGCTTTTTGATCTCCGGCGTTGTGGCAAGGAAGCTGCCCGCTGGGGATAGCCGAGCGAGGGGTCCTCGGGCTCGACTGCCTCTGGGAGGGCTTTCTGATCCCTGGTGTTGCGGTAGGGAAGCTACTCGCCACGGGTGACCGAACAGGGTAGCTGCTGGGTTGAATCTTGACGAAGTGTAGCCCGACCGCCCAGCTGTAGGTGTGGGGAATGGGAACGGTCGAAGCAACGGCGCGTGTAGCAAGTGCATTGAATGCGGGGGAGGCGAAGTGCTAGGGACGCGTCGCTTCGATTCCATCAGAGAAGGCTTGATGACTGCCGCGTGGCAGCAACCGTTTGGGTGAAAGAGGGCGACTGTTGAGCTGCGCAGTGGGCTATTTAAGGCTGAAGAAGTACTGGTCCTTCCATCCTTCATAAACAAGTCATCGAAAATGGAAGACTTCCCGTTTACCATCCCCGACATCATTCACTTCGAAGACGTGTATCTTTACGACCAGAACTGCACCGAGGATACGTTGCAGCTGGTCTATGGGAGCATTGAGGACCATTTCGGCCGGCTGCCTCCCCCGACGCTCCTCTCTGCTGCAGCTGCTGATGTACTCCATCTGGAGGGCGTCGCCGGGGCTTTACAACCCCATGTCCGAGCATCTCTATGACGAGGCCGTGGGCAAGCTGCGGTCTTTGAGGCGCTTCGGCCTGATCTCCGCGAACCGGCTGGCCCGCTCAGAGGCGTTCGTCCGCGAATGCTACGAGCTGAGGCTTGGGATCGACGCGCGCGGGGGGAACCGGGGACAAAGGTTGGACCTTGCAAGGCCCCGGCTGGCGGAGATCTTTACCGAGTACCACGAGCAGTGCTCATTGCACCCCCTTCCCCCACTGTTGTAATTTCCTTTTCATTTTGCGTATATGGCTGAGGAGCCCATAATACCTTTTGAATAAACAGAGCTTTTCTTTCCTTTTCACAATGTTCCATTGATCTTTATTAAATTAACAATAGATCCTAGGAAGAGTTTACATTGCTTTAAAAGAAAAGTACATGCTAGTAGATGACTTTATTGGCTTGGGCCGAGCTCCCTGAAGGACTGTTAGCCCCCGCGCTTGGCATAGGGTGTGGGGCTCCCTGAGCTTCGGGCTAGCCGTCCGCTGAAATGAGCATGATCTGACCGATGGTCAGGTCGGCGGGAGGGCGATGCTGCTCCTGCTTGCGGTCGGCCTGCCGTTTGTCCCTCAAGTAGGCGGCGAGGTGCCCAGACTGGATGAGCTCTTCGATGTAGTCCCTCGGTTGCTTGCAGTCCTCCGTGGCGTGGCCCAGCACCCGGTGGAAAGCGCAGTAGGGGCCCCGGGTTCGTTTTGCGGCCTGACGCGGGATCAGAGGGAACTTGAAGAACCCCTCGTTCTGGGCCTCCTTCAGCAATACTGCGAGGGAGACGTTGAGGGGGGTATACTCCTGGAACTTCGGGTGGTAAGGTTGCTGACGCTTCGGCCTTTCCTCCCGAGCCCTCTTCTTCTGGTCGGACCGTTCTGCCCGGGAGAGGTTAGCATTCACCTCGGATTCCAGCTGAACCTCGCGCTCGGTCCACGCCTTGACCTCGGCCATGGTCTTAGGTTGCGCCAACGCGAAGGAGCGTAACCATTCCTTGTGCCTCAGACCAGATCTAAGCGCCGTGATGACGGTTTCATCCCGGTGCTCGGGCACCTCGAGAAGGGCGTTGTAGAAACGGGTAATGTAGGCCTTGAATGTTTCCTTCACTCTTAACCGTGAAGAGGTAGTCGACCGTGCGCTTCTGTCGACGGTTCCCCACGAAATGGCCGAGGAACTGAGTAGCTAGCTCGTCGAAGGTCGAAATCGAGCGGGGCTCGAGCCCCCGGAACCAGTCCCGACCTACGCGGATAAGGGTGGCCGGAAAGGCCCTGCACTGGGCGGCGTCGGAGTGATCCTGGAAGCTCATTCCCGCGGTGAAAGCGTCCAAGTAGTCCTTCGGGTCGGTTTTCCCGACGAACAGAGAGACCTTTGGGGGCTTGTTGCGCGAGGAGACGTGGACGGCGAGCAATTCCTCGGTGAACGGCTTTGTGAGCGAGTCGGGGGCGTACTTAGCCCCGTCGCTCGAGAGGTGAGCCTCCCGGCGCATGCCCTCGATTTTCTTCTCGAAGACGTTGAGCCGACCATGGTATCTCGTGGAATCGGCGCCTTGGGATCCCTGGCCTCCGCTGCGGGTGACCTGCGCCTGGGAGCGGCCTCGGTTCCCCTCGATGAGGTGCCTCAGATCCCGAGGCGAGGTGGCCCTCGAGCCGCCGAGGTGAACCCCCTCTGTGCGGCCCCGCCGAGTGTGGTGGTGTCGGCCATGCCTGTGGATAGGCGAGGTGACTGATATCTCTTCAGGGGGATAAGGGTCGCATGGAGGCTCGAGGCGGGGCGTTCTGGCGGCGGATCTTGGTGTGGAGCCGTGGGGCACCCAGCGGGCCTCAGGGAGCACCGGCTCGAGAGATCGGTGGCCTGGAGTCATTGCCTACTGGTGGTCAACCGTCCAGACAGGGGCAGAGCCTTCTGGAGGCGGTGGAGCGGCATCTGGGGGCCAGGCCCGGCCGTTCGGACGCGGACGAGGGCCTCCACGAGGGATTGTAGTCGATATATCCGGCCTGCGAGGGCGTTGATGATGGTCATTGGAGGAGGCTCATCCCCGCCTTCGGTGGGTGGAAGGCGGCGGCTGGTACCGGGATCTTCAGGGTGGCTGCTTGCCATTTGGGCGGAAATCGGAAGGCCAACTTTGTGTTTTGTGGAGTTTGTTCCCACAGACGGCGCCAACTGATGGAGGTCCTTTTCGGATCTCCATCAGATGTTGTCTTCCGTCGATCTCCCGATGGACTTTGATGGTTATCTTCTGTTGCGTGTGGGTCTCAATGGGTTTTGGTGGAAGAGGTGGTATGAGGAGTTTGGTGCCAAGTACCTGCAAAGAAGTCCCGGGGTGGTTGGGTACCACCAAGGACCCTCCGACGATCAAGTTAGTGATGAGATCCGAGCAGAGCAACTGCTTAGAAGAGTAAAGAATGGCTTACCTAACCCCTCTGTGATGGGGGTCTATATAACGGTTGTGGTACGCAGCAGCAGGCGCGAGAATCTCGCCGGCAGTTACGCTCCCGACGCCACGTCAGTGTAGAGAGCGGATCGCCCATTAATGGGGATCGTGATGGCGTGGAACGTGGGACGTTGCGGGTGTAGAATCTGCGCATGGCGAGATTCGCGGAGCAGCGGTTACGCCTGTGAGTGGTGGAGTTGGTCGGAGGGCCGAGGAAGACGACCTCGGCCGGGAGCTCGAGGACGAGCGAGGAGGCCGAGGAGTCTTGGTATTGTGGCAGCTCGGGGCGAGCTGAGTGGCCGAGGAGGCTAATTTGCAGGGGCCCCGAGGAGGGCCAGCTTGTGCTTGCAGGTCGGGTGTAGGGTGGCATGATCGGTCCCCGTGGGCCCTTTCTTCTAAGTCCTGGGACACGTCATCTGCCACGTGTCTTGATCTTGGAGATTGTCAATATTGAGCATCATCACCAAGAAACAACCTGTTGAGTTTTGATTAGCTACTTGGTATGTTAAGAACACGAGAAATGATTGTCCAATTTAACTCTCGCACTTGCTCATCAATGTAATGTTTGAAGAATTGGTTTTATCGATGAACCGGTTATAACTGGAACCTAGATATACCATTATACCAATCATCAAGGACAACAATATTTGTACAATTAATAAGATATATTACAAAATGTATTTTAACATTATAAAAAGCTTTTGTAATAAAACAATACCAAATATATTGATTTAATATAGAAAACTGGAGTCTCCACAGGTATTGACTGAAGTGCCAATACCTCATCAATATCAATTTCGGTTTTTTTCAGTCCAAAAAAAAAATGGGGCTTTTCTTGCTAGTTTGAAAAATAAACCCCGCCCCCCAGGGCCGCACGAACTTCATGTTTTAAGGCTTCTTTTTAAAAAAAATCCCCTATGGTTTCAATGCTTTTCAGAAAACTACCATATGGTTTCAATACTATACAAAACTATCCTTTTTAACGGTCAACATCTATATGGGTCAGGTATGACAATTTTGCCCCTAATTTAAAGATAATTAATTTACTTAAACTTTTATTAACTAAATTATTAATAATAATTAGATAATTATAATGGTTAATTATTGAATTAATGACCGCGAAGGCGGCGACATTGACGACGACAGGACCGATGATGACGGTGGCAGGAAGATGGGATCGGCGGGATGGCGATGAGGGTTAAAGTTCAGGCTAAGGTTAGAAGGAGGAGTTCGAGGGACGGTCGGAGAAGGAAAGGGAGGGGGGTGGGGGCTTGAGGGGAGGTCGGGAACAAAGGGGGGAGCTCGAAGGGAGGTCTTGAGGGCCGGGAAAGCAAGAGGGAGCTCGAGAGGATGCCGGGGACCAGTGGGGGCAAAGGGCGGAGAAGAAGATGATGATGGCGGCGGCGGCAATTTTGGGGCAGGCATGGGGGGAGGTCAAGGAAGGGGGTGGTGGAGGGGGAGTTCTAGTTAAGGCGGGGGCGAGGCCAGGGACGGGGACGGGGAGGTCGGAGAGGAGGGGGAAGGGGTAGGGAAAGTAGAGGGAAAAGGTTGGGGAGTGGTGGTGGAGGTAAGCTGAGGTTGGGAAGGGGGTGCGGGACGGCCTGGCAGCGGTGTTGTGGACGAGGGTTAGAGTTAGGATTAGAAAAAGATGAAGTTCAGAGTAGAAACGTCTTTTTACCGTTGGGAATTAACGGTGTTAAGGAAGGTCGTAAAAAAAGGGTATTTCTATCTGAAAACCATAGAGTTCATAGTTTTGAAAGCACAAGTGGGGTTTCATGAAAAACGCCAACTATAAAGTAGTTTTTTAAATTATAACTATTTTTAAATACATCCCCTAAAACTCTTAATTAAACTAAATTGGTCCTTAAGCATAATTATCATTCCGTTAGAAATCTCCGTTAAAAAACTAAAATGACAACTTCATCCTTTTAATTTATTAAGTACTGTTGTAGGATTAAAGGAAAAAATATAAATTATTCATTAAAGAATAAAGAATTGAGAAGAGAATAAAATGGATTATACTCTTTGGGGCTTGTTTTATTAAGCAATGTTGTAGGATCATAGAAAAAAATATAAACCATGCATTAAAGAACCGAGAAAGAATAAAATGGATTATACGTCTTAGGGGTTGTGTATGTGTGGGGTGTGCAGAGGGGAGAAAATTTAATACAGAAAACATTTAGGGGTTGTGTATGTGTGGGGTGTGTAGAGGGGAGAAAATTTAATACAGAAAACATTTAGGGGTTGTGTATGTGTGGGGTGTGTAGAGGGGAGAAAATTTAATACAGAAAACATACGGGTTTTGCATTAAAGACTTGTAAAGAGAGTAAAATAGGTTCCGTACTGCGAAGAAGAAAGAAAAAGAGTGCTTTACAAATGAGAGTTTGAAAGAGTGAAGAAGAAAAAGAGTGCTTTACAAATGAGAGTTTGAAAGAGTGAGCGAGACTTGAGTTTGGAATGAAAATGAAAAAAGACTAGGGTTTTAATAATATATATGGAAGACATTTTATTTCACGATCCATCATCATATTAGCTTTAATCCAATTATTATTTCCAATCAACTTAAAGAGAGAATGTTTCTAGTTATCAAAGAGGTTTTCAGGGAGGTATTTTAAAATACATATTTTAAAGAGGTGCTTATCAAAATACCAAGGCCTATACAAACACAAAATAAAATAAAAGAACCAAAGAAAGAAAAAACCTATCAGCATAACGGCCCATATACGGCTTAAACCAAGAAGGGTCTGCATCATTAAGTCACTCAAAGGGTTATAAAAGTACTACATAGGTAAACAAGAGGGGTCCTCAGCAAATTATTAATCCAAACATTGAAAGATAACGCAATTCAAAATGCCTGTACCCATCACCAGAAAGATCACAAAACATACAATCTCATCGCTACATGATGCAATGGACACCAACTACTAAATAAACCATACGGAAAAAGGAAGCATTTCATGTTTTAGACATCACCAGGAAAACAACGAGGATGCTCATCACCGATATGCTGGAGGAGTACCAGCAGATGGATAGAGAGACGAAGTGGCAACAGTTGCTGTAGTTAGCTGCTGGCTTGGAACATATGAATTGAGTTGGCCCTCAGCGATACATCGGGAGATTGTAGGTTGACATTGGAACATAATAGCTGGTGTTGTTTAGAGGAGGCTGCCCCGCACTTGCAGTGGATCCGTTAACATGTTCGGGTTGGTATGGTTCGTTTGCTACACGAGGGATGAGAAATTGGAAGTCTCGAGCTGAAGGATGAGCTGCTATGTTTGGATCCACGGGTAACCTATAGCCAATGCTGATGAGATTGATAGATGTATTGAGGCATTTAGTGTAATAGTACCATCAGTTTTCGCTCAAAATACTAAAACAATGTCATGAAACAAGATTTAGTTCTCTATTTAGTCTGTCAATGAAGAATGCATAAAATTGGATTATATGCAAAAATAGAGTTTTAATATTCACATAGAGACATGCATACATACAACATCTAAAAAGATGCCTGAAAGTGGTTTTTTTTTTTGGGTGGGGGGGACCAAAAAAAATAACGAGCCTTTATCAGATAAATATTGAATCTGGTTTTTGGGTTTGGCTTTGGATATCATATTCGTTACCCTATCCTATAGGGGTCCGATAAAATTGTCGTTCGCTTGCATATTTCGCATAGAGCCAGCTATGCGATGACCCTGCCAATAATCCTATTCCAGGCATTTGATCGCAAGAAAACAGTTAGGCAACTACTGATCGGACTTTTAAATCCTTTTTTACATAACTGGAGTGAAAATTAGAAATAAAATAATTGTGAATGAAATAGGGAAAGAAAACAATACAATTAGCCATAGTTTCATCACTTCTCCTAACAGGCGCGTTTATTGTTCTTTGTTGGCTATTATTCTTCATTTTATTTCAAGCCACCTCCATTTTCTTGCAAGTACACTCGGTTATTATCCTAATCTTTAACATTATCATTTCAACTACATCAATTTTTTGGGGGCAGGTTATTTCCGAAATTGCCCAAATTTCTATCCTTGAATAGCATCACTCTAATGTGGATTACAATGGAGGTCGGAATTTGATAAGGTCGCAAGGACCCCGAGCATAAAAAACCATTGACACTTCATGCATTTATGTGTAATGTCGTCAAGATGCTTATGCGACCTATATTAATGTCATTGTGTTTTCGACCACCTTGCTAAGGGTTATTCTGTTCTTTGAATTAGAGAACCTTACTGCAAGCGTGCGAGTGTGTAAAATTGTGTATCAAGTGATTGTCAGTAATCTGCTTAGCTTGTGAGCTGATATATATCTGCTAAGCAAAAATATGTCTATGCATATACTTGGGAGTCACGGAAACCAAGCAAAATAAGCGATGATAAGGTTATTATTAGATACAAAAAAGGAACCAGAAATAACACGCAACATAAACATGACAAAACATTAAATTGTAAACAGATCCCTTGCACTATCAAGAAATCACACGAAAAAATCAAAGCATGGCAGGCTCTCCTAAAATATGTCTCAAAACATGAGAACTTCAACAACTTTGATTCCCTACCCAAAATCCAACCCAAAAGCATTTTTACCTGTATACTTACCTCAAAAGCACACCATGATCAAGAGATAACTAGCGATAAAATACCAGCAAGCCAGCAAAATCGCTCATTTTAAATATAAGAATGTAGTCTACATGTAAACATAAATGTGCGGTTGCATACCTGTTGGAAGCGGCTGAGTTCTCAGTGTAGTAAGCACGTGCAGCTTCGACTTGACCATATGGGTAGCTAGCTGGTGGAGCATAATATGGATCAGCAGGTTGAGATTCAGAAACAGGGGGACGCGCATAAGGTGTTGCTGGATAGTAAGGGTCATATCGCGAATCAGGAGCAGGAGCACGAGTAAGGTATGGGTCTTCCATAGGAGGAAAATAAGCAGGTGCCAAGTGTCTTCTAGATCTATACGGGTCCTCAGGTGGCAGCAATAGAGAAGTAGCAAGAGGCACAGATGGCCTATATGGATCCTCAGCTGGTGGTAAATGAGAGGTGATGAGATGCGCAAATGGCCTGTATGGGTCCTCGGGTGGCGGCAGATGAGAGGGAGGGAGATGAGCATGTGATCTAAATGGGTCGTCAGGTGGCGGCAGATGGGAGGGAGGGAGGCGAGCGTGTGATCTGTATGGGTCCTCAGGTGGTGGCAAATAAGCAGGGGGGATGTGTGTTAAGGATCTGTATGGGTCGGCTGGTGGAGGCAGATGAGTGTGTGGAGGTGCACGTGCATCCTGCACGTATTGGGGATGTGGAGGCTGAGGTGCTGCTGAAACAGGCTGAAACAACGACATCAGCTTGTGGACCTGCATTCAACCTCAAATGTTTTAAGAATTGGGAACCATCAATCTAAGTAAACTGGTATGCTGGGGAAATTCCGGCCTGTATTTCGACGCCGATCAGGCACTGATACAGTAGTTAATACCAACCAGCACATCAGTATTCTGCATGATATTTATATATGAAACATTTTATTATTATAAATATATAATTTATAGGGTTAAAATACAAATTTTAAATTGTATATAATTTTAAATATTTTATTCTAATGGTATTTCATTCATACAGAGAAGCCTATAAGGTATCTGTCGCTTTTTAAAAAATCATTTGGAACAGCCCAAAAGATAGGACATACACCTTTCTTTAGCTACAAGCTCAGACCCATGCAGGATCCATTTCTTCCCCGAAATAAACAGAGTTGATCTAGCATGCCTTTAAACCATTGTAGACCATGTCAAACTTTTCTTGGTAATGGGGATTTAATAACTAAACCTAAGCAAAGTCAAACTTTTATATGAATATATCCAAATTGATCTTTAATAAATATTCAAGTCTTCAACCATTGCAAATTCATGCCAAAAACGACAATGCGTTCCAGGTGTAATTATCAGGAGATTTTCCTATAAACTTTCTTAACCCTTTTATCATAATTTTTTTATAAAAAAAATTACCTGCTTGGAATTGAGATCTGGTTGAAATTTGTCCTTTGAATCGTAGTTTTCCAGTATGGCTTTCTTAAAAACACTCTCAGGGAGAGGTAGGCAATCTTTTTCGATCTTAAATTTCACCTGGAAGATAACGAACGGCATATTAGGTTGCATCGTTGAGAATGAGGGGAAAAATCCGCTTTCAAACACCGGAAGGGGGGGAGACATGAATATGCAAATATAGAACATGCATTACATGTCATCGAGAATTATGTGAGATCTACACTGTTCAGGGTTATGCATAACATTCCAAAAAAAAGGGTCATGCATAACATGTCATAAAGTTTTAAATGAATTTTAATTGGAGTTGCAATAGTTGATGGCTCGAAACAACAAAAACACAGATGAGAGACAGGAAAAACAAACAGATGGATGGTGAAGAAGTGTATAATTAAATTCGAAGTAATGAAAACAAGAAAAGAAACAAGATATGTTTACCCCATGAAATCAGGATCGGCTTGCAAATGCAGCAAACAAAGCAAAACATCAAGATAACATAGGAATATAAATGATCGAATCACCAAGAAATTACTCAATGTAAAAAAGTTCAATGCCAAATAATTAGTTTTACCAGATATACAAACTTCAGGCCAAAAGGAGACAATTAATCTTCACAATAGTACATTTGCAAAAGGTACAGTTCGATGCACTTTATTAGCTTATTACTAGTCCAGTTACAAAAAATTCAGTGCCAAGGATGTCTTGCATTTTGAATGATAGAATTCACAATGGGCTGCAAATAATAGTATTTACGGTGGATCATATAAGGAAGCATTACTCAACTTTGCATCTAGAGTAAAAGCAGAAGCTTTTGATGCATTGAAGTTTTCTTGTTACAGAGTAAATTGGACATAATGGAAAAAGAGCGGTGAAACAAATTATCAATAGCTATTCATAAATCTCAAGCCTGAAGTTTTTGATGTAGAAACAAATATCATTAGTTGTAAGTGGAGGTTTCTTCACAAGTTTTGTTACAACCCCTCACTCATGGAAACAAATTTATTACTTTAATCATTCATACTTGTGGCTTTTAAGCTACAACTGGATCTATCGGAGAGTTACATTTTGTTGTATAAATTACCTACATAGCATGGGTTCATACTGATACGAGACATGAGTAGGATTTGTGGATTCACAAATTTCCAAAAATTAAGGATACATTCCGTTCAGATACGCAAAGTGTTTGTTGTATAAAATATACATACATAGTAATAAAAAAATTATATTAGAAAATCTAAACTGAAAGTACAAATATCTATTTATTTTGGTATATCAATAAGTGATGTTTTAGTCAGTCATGAATGTTGGCTACATCTAGTACATAATACAAGTTTTAGAATGTGCCAGTATGAGTTCCACAAGCATTCTAGACGAATCCGAAAGAATCCGACATGGATACATATCCGATATGAATCCGATACAAATAATTCTCCTCAACAAGGAATCCGATGCAAATACATCAACTCAACAAGGAATCCGTGCTACATAATAAATTACTTTCCATCATAAGGATCTTTAGAGCCCTATTACGTTGAGAAATGGCAAGTGAATCAAACGCATAATCTATGCCTTATATTTCTCATCAATGTGCAGTAAAGATTTCTTTGACAGAGAATCATATACTACTCGAATTAGCAGGTCCATTCACAAATTTCAATACATCAGATTTTTCTCTCTAATGGAAAGAGTTTGTTTACTTCCCTAATTTGATATTTTGAGTTTGAAGCTATACATTTTATCTACGTGAGGGTTCTAACTGTTTTATAAATTGTTTCACATCAAATGAATCCTTTAGATCCCAAAGACCACAAGAATATGGCAAATTAATCAATCTCATAATGCACACTTTTGTTTTTGGTAAAATAATCCACACTTACCCATCAATGTGTAGTTTAGGTTCTTGACACAGAGACATAATATTTGCAGGTGGAGGATTTTTCACGAGTTCTAACACACCATAGAATTTTTCTATCTCATGGAGATAACTTAATTACTTCACTGATTTGATATTTTGACTTTGAAGCTGAACATTGAGCCGACATGGGGTTCTAGCAAGTGAATTCTTTTGAGCCCAAAGATGACAAAAACATGTGAAGTGAACCGGATGAATAATCCACACATTTCCTCTTCACCGTGTACTGGAGGTTCTTGACAGAGATACATATATTATTGGGAATTTTCATCATAATTTTGATGCATCATGTAATCATCTTTTTTTTCCTCGTTGTGACTGGTTTTAACACTTTCCTAATTTGATATTTCGGTTTTGAAGCTAATCAACCTATCTACTATATCTATATGAAGGCCCCTATCATCATCGTCTTCTAAGCATTTTCCCATTCAAATGGGGTAAGCTATAAAGCAAAGCTTCAATAAAGATATTATAAAATTTACGACCAGGTGTCGACCCGGCGCTATGAAGCATGGTCATGGGTACGGACAAGGACACATACACGGGACATGGCAAATTTGTAAAAAGGTGGACACAGCTATATTATTTTTTTAATATATTAAATTATATATATTGGTCAAAATATAATGCACCATGAGAGGAAGCATATGCTAGCTCATCATTAAAAGCACAATAAAAATACATCTATATTACGATTTTCATTCAAAACCATGAGTTCTTTTAAGCACAAACAAATACATATACAATACTAAAAGCAAAACGCATAAAAATACAATCCATTAGTGTCGGACACGTCCAATAGGGATGGACACGGCCCCAGTGTGTTGGACACGCGTTGGGCATAGTGTCTGAGCATCCGACACGTGTCAGACACGGGCACAGTGAGTAAGTAGAAGTGTCCGTGCTTCATAGGCCTGACATTCATCCCTCTAAATAAATGCCAAATTACTGATTCAGAAAACTACACGAGGGGGCTTGAGACTAGTTGTCATCCTCCAAATTCTCATATACATGAAGACGTTCAATTATAAGACACAAAAATGGCCAAGGGAGAAATGGAACATATTCCATATAAGAGGGCCCTTATATATGTTTTAAAGATTATTCCATATTGTATTGATCCTTTGGAGCCCAATGACAACAAAGAAATGGCAAGTGGATCAAATGCAAAATACACATTTCCTCGTCAGTAGCTCTATTTCTATGGTCATCACTCACAAAATATGTGCAAAGAGTAACCAATCATAGAAAAGCACTGTCAAACAACCTCATAATGTTCAACTATATAATATCGCTTCAATAGTCATAATTTCCATTAAAGGAAAATGCCATCATTATAAGGATCAATATAAATATGGAAGCATAGAAACTCAAGCCCGGATGGAGAAGAGTAGTAATGTTGCATTAAAGTTTTCTAGTCACAAATGGGATATGTAAATGGCGGAACAAGAATTTCTTGATGTTAGAATAGCATGCAATAAATATAATATTTTCACACATATGCCATACCAATCCTATAATGGAAAAATACCATTTTATAGTAATATCCTTTAATTGTAGTAAATTAATTGGAACATCACAAAGGAGAGATTTAAGTTTGATGCTTGATAAATTTTATAGTCACCATTATTAACTTAGTTCTTAATTTCAAGGTAATTTCTAATTATTTCATAGGTAATATGCTTTTAAATTTCATGGAAATATTGACGAGTGTGTGCGTGTCTTTGCAATAAATATAATATTTTCACACATGTAATACAAACCCTATAATGAAAAATTCTATTGTATAGTAATATCTTTGATTGTGGTAAATTAATACACCAATTTCAAACATCACAAAGGAAAAATATAGGTACGATGATTAATAAATTTTAGCGTCACCATTATTACCTTAGTTCTTAATTTCAAGGTAATTTCTAATTATTTAATAGTAATATGCTTTAAAATTTCATGGAAATATTGAAGAGTGTGTGTCTGTGCGTTTGAAATAAATATAATGTTTTCACACATATGCCATACCAATCCTATAATGATAAATTCTATTTTATAGTAATATCCTTTGATTGTAGTAAATTAACACACCGATTTCAAATATCACAAAGGAAAGATTTAGGTATGATGATTGATAAATTGTAGAGTCGCCATTATTAATTTCAAGGTAATTTCTAATTATTTAATAGTAGCATGCTTTTAAATTTCATTGAAATATTGAAGAGAGCGCGCATTTGTGCATGTGTGTGTGATCGCACGTGTAAATGGTAAACTTATTAATAATGCAATTTATATGCTCAAATCAACTTTAGGCATTCTTCAAGCAGATCAAAGTGGACAAGAATCCATATGAAAAAATTCAAAGGAAAAAAGAGTTACGGCAAAAATGAATACTCAATCAAGCAAATGTGATGCTAAACAAAGAAACATGAAGCTCCGGCAACCTCATTAAACAGGATGCTAAAAGTACCAAATTGAGATTTTTACATGAAAGTAAACAAACGTTTCACCCCCAATCAATCATTCTTCAGCAAAATGACAAGATTGAAAGAAATCAGAGATTCACCTGAGCAGGGTAAGACCCGCCGAATGCTCCCGGCACCAAATTCATCCCACCTTTCGATACAGCCTTGTAAGTCCCATACATGAGCTTCACATCAATGTCATACAAGAACAGCCTCGTCCCCTTCTTGATTCTCCCAACCAGCTCCTCTTTCCCCTTCGGCATCCCGAAAACCCTGTTCCTATAGCACTCTGGCTTCGTCTTCGCGTTGCACATGAAAATAAACCCTGAGCTCTTCTCATTCGACTGCTCGTTCTTGCCGCTGCTCGCAGAAGCAAATGTAGCAGTTACGGCAGCTGCATTCGCCGCATCGCCCATGCTCTCCCTCTTGGTCTTGATCTTGTTCTTCTTGATTTTCTTCGCAGGCTTCAAATTCGAAGAGGAAGGCGTCGGTTTCGCCGCTGGCGATTCCACCGGCGGCGGCGGCGGCACCACGGGCTCCTTGTTCTTGTTCTTCTTCCTCCTTCCTCCCCTCGCCATCGTTACTGCTGGAGAGCGCCGATCTGATGAATTGGAAGCGAAACCCTAACCCTAAACCCTAAATCGACATGATTTTAGAGAGTGATGAGAGCTATTAAAAAGCAAAAAACCCTAACCCTAGAAAATGAGAGAGAGAAAGGGAGTACCTAGCGCGAGGAAAGGGCAAAGTAGATAGAGGCTGTGCGCTCAGCTGTCTAAATAGAGGAGATCGTGAGCGAAATAAACGATCAGATTTGACTCTGGAAAGTAAGAACTGTTGGATGGGGAACACGTGTGAAGCTCGGGCCTGGTGACGGGTTTAATCACCTGGGTTTTGTCTACGAGTTCCCTAAATTCTAACAGAAAAACCTTAAAAAATACTTTAGGCGGTGCAAGTCTGTTCATCCAAAAGTTCACCAAAGAGATAAACAGCATGAGCCTACCTGTTTGACGTTGTTGTCTTGGTGTTGTGGATCCTGTCATTTTATCTCTTGGGTAAACTTTTTGATAGACAAATTGCGGTTAGGAAAAGTATTGCTCAAAAACCTTACTAAATATATATATATGAGAACGCTCTATTGCAAAATCGGTCCGCGTTATTTTTTTTTTAAAACGAGCATATTGGAACGATCTGAACCGTTCAAATTGATCACCCTGCTTTGAAGTCTATGTGTATGAAAAATTAAAGGATTTGAAGACCTCTAACCAATGTATTAGATAAAGTTTATGTTGCTATATTGAAAGACGTTCATTTTGCACTCATTCGATATATGTGTTAGAGATCTTTAAATATTTTGATTTCATACGCATACATTTGAGGGTAGTGTGGTCAACTTGAACGGTTCGGATCATTCAAATATGTCATAGATCAAGAGTTCCTGTTTTTAAAAAACGCGGACCGGTTTGCAATGGATCACTCCCCTACACACACCCTGCAACTATTTAGGGTTATATTCTAGATTGTACCAAATAATTCGGTCATGTGAACAGTCAACCTTGGTCAACTGTTAACTGTGTTAACAATGAGAATTTTTGCACTCTTCTAAATAAAAACAATTAAAATTCATTTTACTAAGAATTTTAAAAGTTGTTAGTTAGTATTAAATAGAGGAAGCAGGCGGCGGGTGGTGGAGGAAGTCGCCAGCCATGGAGGAAGTTGCCAGAAGGAGGAGGTGAGAGGTGATGATGAATTAAGATGATGGAGATGGAAATATCTGAATGGAGATGGAAATATCTGAATGAAGTGTGGAGGAGAGAGATGAGATGGAGCTAAAAGATAGAGGGGTCAGTAAAGGAGTGGGATGGAATTGGGGGCAGGGACCATGAAGAGGGAGGGATTGAGGTAGAGGACAGAGGACAAAGATGGAGCAGAACTAAACAAGGGTGGAGGAGGGAGGGGTCAGGGAGAGAGTGGAGGTGGAATTAGGAGCACGAAGAGGGAGTAGGACAAAGGAAAAAGATGGAGCGGAGATAAACAAGGGTGGAGGAGAGAGGGGCCGGCGGAATTGAAGATCGAGGAAAGGGTTGAGGCAAAGGTGGTGGAGACGGGGGTTGTGGGAGGGTAAGGTGTAGCGAGTAGGCTGACTAGGGGGTGGTTAAGATTTGGAAGTTTGTGTTGGAAGGAAGAGATCGGTGGCGGTGGCAATCGAAGAGAAGAGGAGAAGAGCCATGTTTGACAAAGGTGGTGGGTGGAGGAGGAAGAAGATGCAGGGTTAGGATAAGGACTTGTCAGAATGCTGATGTAGAAAGAAAGAAAAGATTGACTTTTGGTTTTCTAAATTTTTTGGGTTTTTTCCCGTTAGGCTCCATATTTCAATATTTTTCTCTGTCCCTTCATAATTGGTATTTACCTACAGGCCTTCTATACTTATAAACTACTCCTGCAACCCCTATTTCACCATTGAAAATTATTCCTCCTCCTCACAGCCATCGTCGCCGTCCCGCCGCCATCATCTTCTTTCTCCTCCTTTGCAACACTGTCACCGCTACCACCATCATCACCATCACCATTTTCCTCCTCCTCTTCTTCAACCCATCGCCGCCTTCTTTCTCCTCTTCCTCAACGCCACCACCGTTATCATCAGCACCATCACCACTTTCTTCTTTCTCTTCTTCTTTAACTCACAACCGCCGCCGCCGCCATCATCAACAATACGCCGGCGACAGTGTTGAAAAGGAGGAGAAAGGAGAAGGTGGCGGTGGGGACGGCGGTGATACCCGGAGAGGAGGAGGAAGAAGGAGGCAACGGCGGGTTGAAGACGAGGAGGAGGAAGGTGTAAGGTCGGTGTCACGACCCGAAAGTATGGAACATGACCGGCACTTAAACTACGAACGTCTCGAGGTGTACGTAATCTAAGTAAACCGAAAACCCAGAAATCCAAACCAAGAAGAGTAGTAGAGAGTAGGAAAAACCAATTTAAATCAAGTAGTTTTAATAGCATAAGCCGAATTATGCGGGTTTCTAAAAACATCAAAAATTTACTGAAAATTTCGGCAGAGTCTCCTTTGTAAATACTGGCTCCCAAACGGGATACAACATGAATAGTATACGAAATCAATAAAAGGCATCCCCAAGCGGGAGCTAGCTCTTCGTCAATCGACGGTCACAACCACACAAGCAATATAATATACAACGCCAACGGCGAGGATCAAAACTCAAAAGGAAACTCAAAACCACCAGAAATGTAACGAGCGACTCTAAGGTCGAAAGAATAAACAATACTGGTCTCTATCTCAATAAATACATGTTTAGTTGATGGAATTTACTAGATACAACTGAATAATATCATACAAGGTAATATGATGGGTACGATACAAGAAAAACCCACCTACTAGCAAGTCACCCAAATGAAACCGAGCCCGCAAGCCGTAATGAAACCTGTACGGCAAACCTGCAAGAAACTGGGGCACAACGGGGGTGAGTTGCCAACTCGTGAATAGAAAAACATCTACGCACAGAAATCGCATAAATAACGCAACCTAGGTCAATGATCATAATATATCCTCAAATATAAGTATAACAGGCAGCCTATAACAATGGCTAGGGTAATATCTAACCCAAGTATAATTTCATGTGCCCGTGTCAGTGCCTCAGGTAGCAATATATCATATTAATGAGGTATGAATGCATGAAACAGAATACATGTAAATGAAGAAACTGTTTTCATAAATTAGTGAGATTTCTTTCGTATTTTTAAACTGAGGTATCATAAATGAAATCAGCATCAACAGTGTCTAGCGTCGACACAAAACATAAATCTCACTGTCTCGAAATATCAATGTCTCAATCTCAATATCTAAATCACAATATCTAGGGCGCCGCCAGTCCAGACCGGCCCCTACCATCCATCTCAAGACCACGACGGTATCCTCCGGATATCCGACGCGTCGGGTAATATCACCGGTAGGTAGTGCTCCCCAGCCAGGCTCAACGTCAACACCACATTCCTCTTGCCCCGGGGTACCATACCGGGCCCACCATGTACCCGTGACGGTTCCTCCACTCCTCGACACGGATCTCCAAAACCACAGCAAACTCATGGTGGACGACACTTTACATCACTAGAAAACCGCAACATTTTATATTTTAAAAGATCATAAGTTGTAAATTTTGCGGCTTTCCCCGAAATCCAGAAATATCATAAATCTCAAGAAATCATCACAAGTGCATATGTCAATGATAATGAACTAGGCATGAACAACTGAATAACAGTATGCATGAAGTGGTAGGTAATAACTACAATGTCTAATATGACATATAAGGGAAGTACACTAATATCATGTCAACACTACTAGCTAACAATCTAAGTCAAGCAATTATATTCTCTAAAGTGTACGTGACATGGCAATTACCGATGAAGATGTGTGTGAGCCGGCAAGTAGGTGTACGTGGTACATACGCATCATCGGTAATGGTGCTGGTGTCCTAACAGCATGATATCAATAATGGAATATGCAGCAAAATAAATATGCGAGGCAGAGTGAACAACAATAATGTGCGGGAGCTGAATACTAGACACAACGATAACTAATCTGCAATAATCTAATATAAGTCTTACAAATGGTGCCTTTTGAAATAACACGAATCATGGGGTTTTGAAAATAGGGGCTACGATGTTTTTATGAAAAGATACGTCGTTTTTGAAATATCCGTAGATTCCCTTGAGCTGTCTTTAAAAATGCCCACGATTCGTTAGTTTTTGAAATAGGTAAGAAGTCTAATCTAATCTAACAACTACACTAAACTATACGGCTGAACTAACAAGCTGAACTACAGGTAAGGAAACCGCCTATCATCTGAGTCGATACATATACATACCTGTATATGTATAGTCGGTGATCCCGCCTCAATAATATCATATCCGATACCATATCTATAATCAGGCATCCCAAGTCAAGAGTGCGGATCAATCATCAATATAGCTCGTACGTAAATCCGTCGTACGGCATCCCAATCTGGGTACGGTTCAATATCACATTCATCATACTATTCACCTGGTATCCTCTTTATCAAATATCATGATCGGGGTACTGATCTACGTCTAGTACCATACTGATACCGCCTACGTATGCATGGACGTGTGTGAAACACTACGTCAAGGACCCGCTACAACGTCATGTCGTATCTAAGATACGAACCCTGCTATATCACCGATCTCACGGCCTCAAATCAAATCTCATCGACTCAGCTCAATCCCAAGTATCATCCTCAATCCGTATGTGAACACATAACTATAAAGAATCCCATGAGCACATATCAATAGGAATGTATGCAAGTATGTATGTGCGTATGTGTAGTGCAACACTACCCTAGGGTTCGCAACACTAAAAATAGTCCAACACACCAATATCCATCCTAAGCATCGTTATTAATCCTAAATAACATATAATAAATGTTGGTGTGTATACGCATCCGTATACACCACCACGGACTGCGGGGGTGCTATACGCCATCCACCCGACTTCTCCCCGTAGATATAAATCTACTCACCTGGTCCTCGCTAGCCGGTGCCGACGTCGCCACGCGCTTGCTTGTCGTCTCGAAGTCCACATGGGGGTACCTACATATCATAATGCACCATATCTCATTAAAATCCGACTCATGATCAAAACGACGCACGAATCCCACATAGGTCAAAACCTATGGTTGCTTTCACAAATCAACCCAAAAACCCTCGACGTCGGCGTACAAACGCCAAACCATCGAGAAAAACCCAAATACACTCATTTGCACATTCACTAACACTAATTTTAATATAAACTAGGTTGAAACTCACAAAAACGCCAATTTCACTCAAAAAGTCATTTTTCCGAAAATCTAGCGAGCACAATTCACCGTTTTTGTACAAAACATGTTGTTTAAATGAATGTAGAGGCCAATAAATTTATTAAATATCTTAAATAAGTCATAGAAACAATTTCCGGAATTTAATCTCATTAAATTCCAAAAACCCTAACATTCTAGTTTACAAAATACCCTTTTTAACAATTTCAAAGCAAAAAAATGCACAAACTACAATTTATGTTGGATTTCCATGAACAAAAAGCATTAAACCACTCAATATAATCTTTATAATGACATGAAACCTAAATTTGAATTTTATCTCATAAGAATATAATTATTTAAAAAACCTAGTTTACCAATTATATAATTATCACTTTTAAATTAACAAATATGCAAACTAGCAACTTAAATTGGATTTAGCATAACATTAATATGTCAATTATATCACATAAACTAAATCTCACAACACAAAATACCAATTTAAAATCAAACCCCTCTCTTGAATTTTAAATCATGCACCTAAAACTAATTAAAAACCTAATTAAACAATTAATTAAGCTAACCTAAGCAATTAACAACACATTAAGCAAAAATGTTAGAATTTATACCCAAATAATTTGAAGAACCCACAAGCACACTTAGCCTCCCAAATTGAAATCTAAATCCCTAGATCCATGCTAGGTAGCCAAGGGAAAATGGGTAGGAGGTGGATTTTGATTTGGATTTTTGCTTGATTTTTGTGGATTTTTCAAGCATTTTTGAAGAACTTTTTTAAAGAGAACGAGATGAAGAATGAAGGGCTGTTGGGGTTCAGATTTTGGCCAGAAAATGAGTGGGGGAGGAGAGAGAGGGAGGTGGAGAAAAATGGGGAGAAAGTCAAAGTCAATTCAAGGTCAAAAGTCTAACTAATTTATCCATTTTCTTTTCTTTTCTTTTCTTTCATTTCTTTTCCTTTGAAATTCAAGTGGGGAAAAAATGAGGGCTGCTGAATTTAGCTAAGGGGAGAAGTAAGTGGGGGTGTGTGGGTGTGGGCACGGGTGTGGGGTGATGAAAAATGATAAATACAATACCCCAAACATCCATTTACGCTAAAAAAAAGCCTTTTTTCTTCAATAATTTCTAAACCGTTTTGGCAAATGATTTCGTTCCAAAAACCACATGATAAATTTTTATTTAAAGTTTTATGATGCACAAAATTTGTTTCAACTCATTCCAATTTGTAATTTTCCCTAATTAAATGTATTAGTGACGGCTTAAAATAATAATAAAATAATATTTTTTTCAGAAAATTTGAAATTTCACCAGCGGCTCAATAAACACCAAATAATAGCAATTACATAGCTAGAATATGTATATTTAATTTTTATAATAAGATATTTGTATTTTGACTTTTTACAGAAAACCCCCTCATTTTACCGATTTTCCGAAATTTGACCGAAACGATTTTCAAAATGCTACAATCTTCCCCCCTTAAAGAAATTCGGTCCCCGAATTTAAATTCAAACTCCCCCAAATACTAAAACATCTAAGAAAAACCATCAAGTCGTCGGGGCTCCGAAATTGTAAATACATAAAACAAATCGTAGCGCAGCGCATGCGCTTGAAAAATGAGTATATAACTCAAATCAAAACTCCGTCAAGCATCCCGCAATCATCGAAGTCATGGAGAAGACATCAATGCCAAATCCAAATCAAAACCAATATGATATAACTCGAAACTATACATGTAAATATCGAATCTATATCTGTAAGTATCTGAAGGAAATGCATGCCAAACCTCTTTAAGTCGCTGTGCAACGCGTATAACACTGCACGGTGGCGGACGTCTATCATAAGAAAATAACTATATACATATATACCTTTGTTTGAAATGTACGTTCCGCCGTTTTGGAAACAATTTAGAAGGGTCTCCTTATTTTAAACATTTCGTGTCATATCAGACACGTAGGTAAATACTGAGGCTATAGCTCGCTTTTTGGAAATCCCTTCCATAACTATCAATGCATGCAAAATATATTCAGGTACTGTCCTCTGACTAGTCCCGCTCAGTACGAAAACACATAGCAATATCATAAAAACGTACTGCTCTATAAGAAATCAATCCCAAAATATGCACATGAATACTACGTGCGTCTGGTGCGCACGGAAATCAAAATCCATGAATGTGCCATACATGCGCACAGAAACAACATCTAAGTGCATCGGGTGTGCACGAAACATCTGTCGTAGGCAACATGTGTGCCTGACAGCAAAATCAAGTGCATCTGACATGCACGAAAAAAATCTCGATTTAGTGCCTCGGGTGTGCACCAAAATCACCCTTCAAAACATGCGCCCAACATGCGCGAAAATCCAAATCAGGTGCATCCATCGTGCACGAAATCATGAAATCCAATATCAAGCGCCGAACGTGCGCAAAATCAATCAGGTGCACAAGGTGCACAAAACAAATATCGAGTATCACAATCGAAATCGAAGTCCAGTGCATCTAAGTACACAAAAGGCGTATCACTGCACTGCAAGCATATATAAACTATACCGAGTGTAGGAACGAAATCGTGTGCATGCATACGCACAAAACCAACTCAACTGTTTAAAACCGTAAAATCACAAACATGTGAAACTAAAGCACGAAAACGATATCAAGTGCAACACTGTGCAAAGATCGTAAATCCTCAATCATCAAAATCAAATCATACGAATAAATCACCCAAAACATCGTAATCAATAATGGCGGAATAGTACTGCTCAAGCGCATCCTCTAAGAATCTCGGCCAACTGTCACGGTCACTAGTGGGACGTCTCGTCGATGATCACGAACTCTGTCCTGCTGGTGTGCGTAACCATGACCACTCTTGGGTCAAGGTCTTCACTGTGAATTACCAATCTCTCGGTCCATCGGCTCATCGGCCCTGTCAGGTGTGCTAACGGGGATGATCCAGTTCTTGCACATCTCTTGTTATCTCCCGGTCAATCATCACGACCACTCGTAAGACAGCATATCACTGGCGTCGGCCTCTGGCTCTCTGAATGTACATGACACATCTGATCCTGGGTGCAAGTATCATTGCAGCAGTGTCCTGGAAGGAATCCTGCTCACGGTCTACTCCATGCCTCGTCTCTGCCAACTGTCCGGAAGTCATCGTCCTTTCCTATATCTGCATCTTGCTCTGGAACGGCTGCATACCCATCGCGACTCCTTCTGGAAGGTAAGTCCAAGTACCATGCCTCGGCATGCGCATCGCATCTCTGATGTCGGCAGAGTGGAACGTCATCTCATCTAGATCTGGTGCGAACCTTTTACTCCACTTTTCTCTAATGTCGACCGCTTCGGACTCGTCTCGTCGTGGCTGCATGGACTGAGCTCCAACGGCTATCCTCGTATCTGGAGTCTCCCAAGAATGCATCTCACCACCTAGCATCCGAATTAAGTCGAACCATTCGATCGATTCGTCAAAACCTCATAATCCCCCAAGAGCTCAACATCTTGGTACAGTTTAATAGTATCGAATACATACCACAGCATCGGTGGTCCAGCCGTAGAAGGGCAAACCCAAGCCTCACTAATGGCGCCGTAGAACTGCCGCAAACCCGAAGGTTCAAAGGCTTTCACACGGTCATTAAGTCGAGTTAGGGTTTCATTCTTCTAGAGGGACCATAGAATTGCCTGCATGTCTTTCCGACTACTTTAAACTTGGATAAATAGGTTTCTGACATTCGATCGTCTCTGTCGACTCCCAACGTCTCCGCGTGAAGTCGTCTCTAGCTGGAATCAATCTATCTGATGACCTAGCATCGGGGTAAGCGAACGAACCACCTGTCCTAGTCATTCATCATCGGGTGACTAGTGACCTTCTATCATCTATTCGTACAACTCGCCCCGCCATAGTTCCAACATATGGGGCGATATCTCGTCGCTCACAGCAACAACTGGCTCGCTCGTCTGCACGCTGAACAGTGCCTCAATCATTAGGAGTAAGCAACACACCAACGGTCATCAAAATCTGGCTGGCCTCTGTCAGTGGCTCAATCCTCTAGTGTCGATCAGCACATCCGAGTAACCTCATAAAGGCGATCCGCCAAACGCTCGTGGCGCGGAAACACAGTAAAAAGACACATCTCTGCAATCATGTGTCGCCAGAATTTCGCCCTGGTCAGTCCTCCTTCGTGATGAGCTTGTGCTGACCGCAACTCTAGCCGTAGCTCTCCCTGCCTGTAACCGTAGCAGCAAAACCAAACTGGTACCGACGGGGCTAGATCAGGAAGGAATATAATACTGAACAAGGAAATGTACATCCTAAGGCTTCATAAGTGGAGTGGCGTGTCGTAAATATGCCGCGGAACATACCAACGGTACGTCACTCTACTTTAGTCACCTATTCCATCAACTAAGGGTCATCCTACGCTCCGAAGGTTAAAACCTAACGCTCTGATACCAACTTTGTCACGACCCGAAAGTACGGAACATGACCGGCACTTAAACTACGAACGTCTCGAGGCGTACGTAATCTAAGTAAACCGAAAACCCAGAAATCCAAACCAAGAAGAGTAGTAGAGAGTAGGAAAAACCAATTTAAATCAAGTAGTTTTAATAGCATAAGCCGAATTATGCGGGTTTCTAAAAACATCAAAAATTTACTGAAAATTTCGGCAGAGTCTCCTTTGTAAATACTGGCTCCCAAACGGGATACAACATGAATAGTATACGAAATCAATAAAAGGCATCCCCAAGCGGGAGCTAGCTCTTCGTCAATCGACGGTCACAACCACACAAGCAATATAATATACAACGCCAACGGCGAGGATCAAAACTCAAAAGGAAACTCAAAACCACCAGAAATGTAACGAGCGACTCTAAGGTCGAAAGAATAAACAATACTGGTCTCTATCTCAATAAATACATGTTTGGTTGATGGAATTTACTAGATACAACTGAATAATATCATACAAGGTAATATGATGGGTACGATACAAGAAAAACCCACCTACTAGCAAGTCACCCGAATGAAACTGAGCCCGCAAGCCGTAATGAAACCTGTACGGCAAACCTGCAAGAAACTGGGGCACAACGGGGGTGAGTTGCCAACTCGTGAATAGAAAAACATCTACGCACAGAAATCGCATAAATAACGCAACCTAGGTCAATGATCATAATATATCCTCAAATATAAGTATAACAGGCAGCCTATAACAATGGCTAGGGTAATATCTAACCCAAGTATAATTTCATGTGCCCGTGTCAGTGCCTCAGGTAGCAATATATCATATGAATGAGGTATGAATGCATGAAACAGAATACATGTAAATGAAGAAACTGTTTTCATAAATTAGTGAGATTTCCTTCGTATTTTTAAACTGAGGTATCATAAATGAAATCAGCATCAACAGTGTCTAGCATCGACACAAAACATAAATCTCACTGTCTCGAAATATCAATGTCTCAATCTCAATATCTAAATCACAATATCTAGGGCGCCGCCAGTCCAGACCGGCCCCTACCATCCATCTCAAGACCACGACGGTATCCTCCGGATATCCGACGCGTCGGGTAATATCACCGGTAGGTAGTGCTCCCCAGCCAGGCTCAACGTCAACACCACATTCCTCTTGCCCCGGGGTACCATACCGGGCCCACCATGTACCCGTGACGGTTCCTCCACTCCTCGACACGGATCTCCAAAACCACAGCAAACTCATGGTGGACGACACTTTACATCACTAGAAAACCGCAACATTTTATATTTTAAAAGATCATAAGTTGTAAATTTTGCGGCTTTCCCCGAAATCCAGAAATATCATAAATCTCAAGAAATCATCACAAGTGCATATGTCAATGATAATGAACTAGGCATGAACAACTGAATAACAGTATGCATGAAGTGGTAGGTAATAACTACAATGTCTAATATGACATATAAGGGAAGTACACTAATATCATGTCAACACTACTAGCTAACAATCTAAGTCAAGCAATTATATTCTCTAAAGTGTACGTGACATGGCAATTACCGATGAAGATGTGTGTGAGCCGGCAAGTAGGTGTACGTGGTACATACGCATCATCGGTAATGGTGCTGGTGTCCTAACAGCATGATATCAATAATGGAATATGCAGCAAAATAAATATGCGAGGCAGAGCGAACAACAATAATGTGCGGGAGCTGAATACTAGACACAACGATAACTAATCTGCAATAATCTAATATAAGTCCTACAAATGGTGCCTTTTGAAATAACACGAATCATGGGGTTTTGAAAATAGGGGCTACGGTGTTTTTATGAAAAGATACGTCGTTTTTGAAATATCCGTAGATTCCCTTGAGCTGTCTTTAAAAATGCCCACGATTCGTTAGTTTTTGAAATAGGTAAGAAGTCTAATCTAATCTAACAACTACACTAAACTATACGGCTGAACTAACAAGCTGAACTACAGGTAAGGAAACCGCCTATCATCTGAGTCGATACATATACATACCTGTATATGTATAGTCGGTGATACCGCCTCAATAATATCATATCCGATACCATATCTATAATCAGGCATCCCAAGTCAAGAGTGCGGATCAATCATCAATATAGCTCGTACGTAAATCCGTCGTACGGCATCCCAATCTGGGTACGGTTCAATATCACATTCATCATACTATTCACCTGGTATCCTCTTTATCAAATATCATGATCGGGGTACTGATCTACGTCTAGTACCATACTGATACCGCCTACGTATGCATGGACGTGTGTGAAACACTACGTCAAGGACCCGCTACAACGTCATGTCGTATCTAAGATACGAACCCTACTATATCACCGATCTCACGGCCTCAAATCAAATCTCATCGACTCAGCTCAATCCCAAGTATCATCCTCAATCCGTATGTGAACACATAGTCCCATACCCATGTGAACACATAACTATAAAGAATCCCATGAGCACATATCAATAGGAATGTATGCAAGTATGTATGTGTATATGTGTAGTGCAACACTACCCTAGGGTTCGCAACACTAAAAATAGTCCAACACACCAATATCCATCCTAAGCATCGTTATTAATCCTAAATAACATATAATAAATGTTGGTGTGTATACGCATCCGTATACACCACCACGGACTGCGGGGGTGCTATACGCCATCCACCCGACTTCTCCCCGTAGATATAAATCTACTCACCTGGTCCTCGCTAGCCGGTGCCGACGTCGCCACGCGCTTGCTTGTCGTCTCGAAGTCCACATGGGGGTACCTACATATCATAATGCACCATATCTCATTAAAATCCGACTCATGATCAAAACGACGCACGAATCCCACATAGGTCAAAACCTATGGTTGCTTTCACAAATCAACCCAAAAACCCTCGACGTCGGCGTACAAACGCCAAACCATCGAGAAAAACCCAAATACACTCATTTGCACATTCACGAACACTAATTTTAATATAAACTAGGTTGAAACTCACAAAAACGCCAATTTCACTCAAAAAGTCATTTTTCCAAAAATCTAGGGAGCACAATTCACCGTTTTTGTACAAAACATGTTGTTTAAATGAATGTAGAGGCCAATAAATTTATTAAATATCTTAAATAAGTCATAGAAACAATTTCCGGAATTTAATCTCATTAAATTCCAAAAACCCTAATATTCTAGTTTACAAAATACCCTTTTTAACAATTTCAAAGCAAAAAAATGCACAAACTACAATTTATGTTGGATTTCCATGAAAAAAAGCATTAAACCACTCAATATAATCTTTATAATGACATGAAACCTAAATTTGAATTTTATCTCATAAGAATATAATTATTTAAAAAACCTAGTTTACCAATTATATAATTATCACTTTTAAATTAACAAATATGCAAACTAGCAACTTAAATTGGATTTAGCATAACATTAATATGTCAATTATATCACATAAACTAAATCTCACAACACAAAATACCAATTTAAAATCAAACCCCTCTCTTGAATTTTAAATCATGCACCTAAAACTAATTAAAAACCTAATTAAACAATTAATTAAGCTAACCTAAGCAATTAACAACACATTAAGCAAAAAGGTTAGAATTTATACCCAAATAATTTGAAGAACCCACAAGCACACTTAGCCTCCCAAATTGAAATCTAAATCCCTAGATCCATGCTAGGTAGCCAAGGGAAAATGGGTAGGAGGTGGATTTTGATTTGGATTTTTGCTTGATTTTTGTGGATTTTTCAAGCATTTTTGAAGAACTTTTTTAAAGAGAACGAGATGAAGAATGAAGGGCTGTTGGGGTTCAGATTTTGGCCAGAAAATGAGTGGGGGAGGAGAGAGAGGGAGGTGGAGAAAAATGGGGAGAAAGTCAAAGTCAATTCAAGGTCAAAAGTCTAACTAATTTATCCATTTTCTTTTCTTTTCTTTCATTTCTTTTCCTTTGAAATTCAAGTGGGGAAAAAATGGGGGCTGCTGAATTTAGCTAAGGGGAGAAGTAAGTGGGGGTGTGTGGGTGTGTGCACGGGTGTGGGGTGATGAAAAATGATAAATACAATACCCCAAACATCCATTTACGCTAAAAAAAAGCCTTTTTTCTTCAATAATTTCTAAACCGTTTTGGCAAATGATTTCGTTCCAAAAACCACATGATAAATTTTTATTTAAAGTTTTATGATGCACAAAATTTGTTTCAACTCATTCCAATTTGTAATTTTCCCTAATTAAATGTATTAGTGACGGCTTAAAATAATAATAAAATAATATTTTTTTCAGAAAATTTGAAATTTCACCAGCGGCTCAATAAACACCAAATAATAGCAATTAAATAGCTAGAATATGTATATTTAATTTTTATAATAAGATATTTGTATTTTGACTTTTTACAGAAAACCCCCTCATTTTACCGATTTTCCGAAAATTCACCGAAACGATTTTCAAAATGCTACAGTCGGGCGCGCTCCGCGTGTGCACGCAGCGGAAGCGAGTCTGGACGGAAAACGAAAATTCCGTAGGAGCGCAATCGGCCGTACGCCAAAAATCATCCAAGCACCAGTTTCTAGTTAAAAGTAAAGAGTAATAAGAAGAGTGAAGAGGTGTTACAACTTTTGTAGCATGTCCAGCTGATCCCAGATGATCCCGTCTAAACCTCGTAGGCTCCCGAACGCGTCTGCATGCCGATCGTCTCGCCGTTGATGATCCGCGTTGAAAGCGGGCTGCCCGAACTTCAACTCTGTCACGGGTTGGAGAAACTTCCTCTAGAGATTTTCTGGGAATGGAGGAAGGCGATGCAAATCCTAGGTATTCTCTACTTTTTACACTCTATCACCGTAACATTTCAGAAAATTATAAAATATTACTTTTGGAATTTAAATAATAAAATAATAAATTTTATGAATATTATACAAGTATGGATTTGAGTTTTCGTAGAATGGTATAATAATATATCTATATTTTGGAAAATATTTGGATATTAATATGAATTATTATTTATGAAGACATTTATTGGATTTGGGCATTTTACCAATTAGTATACAATTATTTATATACAGGTTTATATTAAACTTGATTAGTAGATTACTAATTATGTATTAAACCATATTTATGTATCATGACATGCTACATTCTATTTTGTAATCTTGTTCATATTTATTACCACAGTTTGTATTTTAGTTTGCTTATAAATTGTTTTGTTTTTAAAGGAAAAAGAAAAATGGAAAGAAAGAGAGAGGAGACATAATTAGACTAGATATAATGAAGAAAAAGAATGAGGGGGGGAGGGGGGAGGAAGGATGGTTCTAGCAACCATGAAGTTTCATCTTCACCTCCTTCTTCATCTCCTCTTTCATTTCTTCAACTCCTCCACCACTTCCACTATCACCCCACAAACACTATCAAAACCACCACCAAACCTTATTTTCCCTTCACAAAAATTATTTCTAAGCTCACTACAAGTATCATAGCGGAATCAATTTCTAGTCTTGAACTCATTTGGCCATCTTAGAATTTTCTTGGGTTGCTTTTTGAGGTAAAATACCCATTTTCACTAAGTTTTTATGTTTCCTAACCTCCTATATTAGTTTAGAGTTAAACAAGCTGTGTTTAGTGAACTTAGAAAATTCTAGGGTGATCTTTGGTGGTTTGTGTCACGCCCCGCTTCCCAAAATACATAAACATGACACATGACAGAGCCAACCATGCTACCTATGGTTAGGAATCATCCATCAACAGTCACATTACGGCTGTCTATAGGATATCAAGAACAGTATAATATATAATCTAGCTAACACATGTCTATCTGCCAGAGTAAGTAAAATAAAGAAAATGCATAAAGCGGAAACGAATCAAGATCCAATAAACAATATCTGAATCATGTCCCAATATGGGCTCACGTCAAAAGAAATAAAACTGCGGAAATAAATAAACTAAATATCTTTAACTCTACACGTTCAACTCCTCATTGCTCGGCTTGATTGCTAAAGTACTTTTGATCTGCCTGCGATAAAGGTAGATGAACTGGACCATGCAAAACCCAAACATCAGTGCGTCATAATATCAAAATAATAGCGATAATCAGGATAGGATGCTATGATTAAAAATAAATATAAATAATAAATACATGTATAAAACAAAGAGGTATCTGTATGTGATGTGTATTATAAAGTCTGTAATTCTAGGTTATCTATTCTAAAAGTCTTTGAAATCGATTTAATGGAATCGTCGATATAACTCAATAGTATCCTGTGCGTTCCCGGGACCACGGTCAAGATTCTCAGGCTGAATCCGAGATGTGCCGCTAAGCAGTAAACATGTAATATGTAAAGATGAATGATGTCAGCATCATCATTACGGGGCTGGCCTAGCCCGTAAAGACTGATCAGTATAAGTATCGAACTGTTGAATTACAAGTTAGGTTTCATTCTTGATTTCCCCTTACTCTCAAGGTTTTGTGTTCAAGTCAGGTATTGAAGATATAAATCTAATGCCAACATAGGATCAAGCAGGTACAGGTATCGTCTATACAGACAATAAATCATGTCCGTCAGGACAACAGGTCAGGACTGTTGGCATTAGTAGCAAGATCCAAATAACAAGTCTAGTAATGTGTCGTGAACATATCATGTAATGTATATTACCCAAAATAGATACCAATATGAAACTGTAATCAAAATCGAAACATGACGATTGCCAGGATGTATATGTGTCTATATATAATAACCATTATACGTCCATTACCATATATGATGCAATCTAGATAGCGTACTGTGCTAGTATAGCAGTATAATGATATCATGATGTTCCGGTATGCAACTAGATATGTTATTATCAGTACGGATACAGACGGACACTGTAAAACTGCAAATCTATAATATTTGCTGAATAATAAAACACATGTACTATTCTTATTCATATAATTATCGATATAATAACATAGCATGTTGCAAGTTAAAACTTGCCTGATCGAATCTCAGGGCGAGATACGGATATCACGTTCCGATGCCGAATAACGTCATGATGCAAAACTCACGTACGCAGGACTTGACCTGGCTGAGTAACTGCGTGACGTGGTAACTGGGATAGACGACGACGGTGACTGAATCGTCTGGATCGTCGGCGGCGTGCGCAACTCTGGCGAGACAGCCGGAATTAAGAAAAATCAAGAAAAAGAACAACAAGAAGAAGAAGACTAGGTGGCTGCTACTGTTGGATTCTGGGGTGGCGAGGGCAGAGGGAAGGTGGCAAGGTGATGGCAAGGGGCGATGGGTTAGGGTTTCTGGGACGCGACGTGAGGAAGAAAAGAAACGAGAGAGGTTTTGGTGAGGTTTATTATAAATTAGGTTTTAAAAAATTATATATATATATATATATATATATATATATATATAATGAGAGAGAGACAGAGAGAGGTGATGGGGTGGGGGGGGAGAGATTAGTTTATATATATATAATATATAAAATAGTTATTTTAGTTTAGAAAAAATATTATAATATATATATATATTGGGACAGCTAATATCAAATTATTTCGAATATAGCCCGGGTCCCTTCTAAAAATCTAGTTTTTAAATATGGAGAAAATACATAAAAGTCAAAACCATAATGAGATATCCTGTCAATAAAAATATATACCCCGAAGTACGGATCTACGTAAATATACGCAGCGATCCAAACGAGTATGTTTTATCAATTAGGACATGAACATGTTATATGGGTGCAACTATATGATATGGGGTACGATGACAAGCCATGCTAGATATCAAAATATATTATTTGGATTTTATTTGGTATTATTAAAAGATATGCGGATACAAATATATTATATGTGTGTATAGAACCTAGATTTGCATGGATCCTCTGTACTAGCAAATATTTGATATAATCTTGAACCATGATGGGTTTCAAACATGCGGATCGAGTCGGATACTAACCACAGTTGCTAAATGCATTATTCGCAACCCAAAAACAATAATAATCAAGAATTTGTCATAAGATTTGGAAATATCCCAACAAAATATAGTATAAATACACTAGAGTGTTGCATTATACCCAACTACAAAAGAATTTCGACCTCGAAATTCACGGAACAAGAAAAGAACAAGGAAACATGGATCTAAGAAAAGAGGTGAGGAAACTTCTGTCGGATCTCGTCTTCACGTTCCCAAGTAGATTCTCCATGCGAATGATTCCCCCATGAAACAAGTACTAGTAGGATAACTTTGTTCTTGAGGACTTTTCTCGTCGATCTATAATCGCCATTGATCGCTCTTCATATGTTAAATCTTCTATTACTGTCAGTTCCGAGTGATCTAGGACGTGCGTCTCATCTCGAATATACTTGCGGAGTTGAGATACATGAAACACGTCATGAACACCTGTCAAGGATGGTGGTAAAGCCAATCGATAAGATACCTCTCCAACATGCTCAATGATACCAAAAACCCCCACGAATCAATGACTAAGCTTGCCTCAACTACTAAAATGGATCACTCCTCTGGTCGGTGATATCTTCAAGAATACAAGATCACCAACTGCGAACTCCAAAGGTCTTCGTCCTGTATCTGCCTAACTTTTCTGTCGATCTTGTGCCGCCTTCATATGATTTCAGATCACGTTAACTTTCTCCACAGTCTGCACAATAAGATCCGGTCCCAATAATCTTCTTTCTCCAATATCGTCCTAACATACGGGCGAGCGACACCTACGACCATATGTGTAACGCCCTAAAACACGATTAGAGTTAATTATATGTTAATTAAGCAATATAACATGGGTTTTTGACAAAGCTTAGTTAGTTATTATTTTCATATATTTTTATTTAATTAATTATTATTTATTTATTTATCATGTACCTTGTTATATATGCACACACATATGTTTATGCTAATCCAGTTTTAACAATATGTTAATTTAAGTTAAAACTTATTTTTTGTAGCCATAACAATTTGACCCCATCTATTTGTTTTTAAATTATTTTAAGCAATTAAAGGTTTTAAGACAAAAAAAGAAAAGAAAAGAAAATGAAGAAGGAGACATGGAGGTGATGGGCATTTAGTGAAGAGAGAAGAGATGGGCATGGCACTCATGAGCCATCTCTCTCCTTCATTCCACTCCTCTTTCTCCTCTCTTCTTCCTCTCTTTTTCTTCTTCTTTTTCCCTTTCACCCCTCTCTTGGAAAATTTTGCCATAACAATTAAGCCTTAATCACCACAAACCATTACTAAACCCTCACTTAATCATGGTTTAGTCTCTTTTAAGAGTCTTGGAGGTTTGCATGGTTAGGGTTTCCTTCAAATTTTGGTGAGGTAAGGATCAAAACTCTTAAGTATGCTCTAGAAAGTTTTTATGTTAACAAGTTCTTGCTAATCAAACTTCTAATCTTAACTAGAGTTACGTTTTTTGATATTTAGACTTAAGAGATGTTCTTGGGGTTATGAAGTTCATAAGTTAGTTATGACCTAAACTAGGTTAGATAGAGCGTTTTGGTAGCTAAACATCCTTATTTAACCACCAAGTTTTCACTAAACCACCTCAATGTTTTGGATTAGTGTCTAATACCGTATTTTGTTAAGATTAGGGTTTCTTTTTAGAATATGCTATCAACCCAGAGACTTCTGTGAGAAGTTGCCATTACTGGGAGCTAGTCATAGGACCACGAGTACACCCTCGAAACCCGAGCCCCTAACTCCAAACTCCGGCCGCCAATTTATTGCTTCTGGCCGCAATTTGCGGCCCATCAGTGGTGTTTGGGTGTGAATCTTTGTCAAGTGCTCTCTGGAACTCCAATTAGGCTTCTAGTATGTGCAACTTTATCTAATTGTTTGTATATAAAAATCTGAGAACGTTTTACCATATTTTAGACGTTATGTAAGCGTGCGATACGGATTTTTCCGACTCTCGTTTAGGTGTTTTGTGTGGTTAGCAGCCCTTAGGGGTAGTCTTAGATATTATTGCACACGTTTAACATGCTAAGCTCACACATGATAACTTGTGCGAGTTGGTTTGTTCGTGTAGTGTATGTGTACGTGTCATATCGGAAATTTATTAGCCTCATGTGTTATGGTTTTGTGCGATGCTAGGATCGATTGCAGAGACTTTGGACGCGGCTAGGAAAGGGAAGGAGATGGTCGGATTCGAGTAGCTCGAGACCGTTCCGATGAGTAGATTTAACATCTACGGGAGAATCGCTTGTATGGCGTTAAGCGCTGATGGCTAGATTTTAGTTATAAACCTTATATCATGTGTATATACATTCATAATTTGTGCATAAGCATTATATGTGCATCCTATTACTTGCTACGCGTTGATATATCCTTATTAGGACACTTGCACAATTACCAATGGTTCCTGTCGCACATGCACTGACTCATATGTACACACACACCATCGGTAATTGCCATGCCACGCACACCATAGAACTTGACACGAATAACTATATCGTATTACATCTCAATTGGTAGTTAGACTTTCGTTATTTTGCTAGCATGCATCATGTCAATATCATACATACATTGCTATTTGCACCATATTCTCATATGATGTTTTGTGAGATTTCGGTTTTCGTGGATTTGGGAAACCACAAAGAACATTTTCAAAAACTTGGATTATTTATAAAATGTGATTTTCCCTTGATATAATATTTGGTGTCCACCATGGGTTTTCTCGGTTCTGAGTGATGAGTATACCCGATTCGAGAAGTGAGGAGGCACCGTCTGCGGGTATATGGTGGACCCAGTACGGTACCCCGGGACAAGAAGATCATATAGAAAGGCGTTGAGCCCGGCAGGGAAACACTACCTACCGGTGATAGTGTGGAAACTCGGCGGATATTCGAAGGATACTGACCGGAGTTGTATGATCAGATGGATATGAGGGCCGATCAAAGTGACGGCGCCTGAGATATTGGGATTTTGAGTGTCGATACTTGACATCGGTTTTATGATGATTTATCCATTGTACCTCTGTTTTAAACCGCATTAAAAACTTATTATGACATGCTCAGTTCATATAGCTGTTACACCCTGATGTTATACTTGCTCATTGTTTATGTTGCATCCATATTGTTATATATGCCATCATCATCTCATACCTAGGATTTGCCGCTGTTACGTTCATGCTTGCGATTACTATGTATGATGTTATTTACTACTCACGAGCTGGCAACTCACCCCCGTTGTGCCACAGTGTCTTGCAGGGCCGATCCTTAGTGTAGTCGCGGCGGGCCACACTACTTTTGCTACTACTGCTGCTATCATTACTTTTGGGCGTGATATATTTGTAGGAGGGTTGCGAGTATTCATGTACCTTCTACTTTGTACTCTTTTCATTGTATCTAGCATACTTTATCTACCACATGTATATATTGACTTAGATAAGAGACTGAGAGATTGTATTATATTTGACTCTGGTTGTTGTGCTCATGTGAGCTGACTTTTATGCTATGTTGTGAATGTTGTTTCCTTTCTTATTTGCTTATTTCTTCGCCTATGGCATCGTATATTTGCTTTGTGTTTGTGTTCCGCCTAGAGGCGTGAGATTGCTCCCAAGTGGATGCTTTTATATATATTGCTTATGTATCTGTTTGGATCAGTTTTTATAAAGGAAATGCTGCCGAGATTTTTAGCAACAACTTGAGATTTAAAAAGATTTTATATAACTCTTCTACTTTTAAAATTGATATTTTGAAACAAATGTTTTACCACTCTACTTTATTTCACGGTTTAGATTCTGGGTTTCGACTTACTTGAATTACTTTACGCCTTTAGACGTTGCGTGATTTAAGTGCCGGTCACGTTCCTGATTTGGGTCATGACAATATAATGCTTCGAATGGAATCATCTGTATAGTCGCCTGAAAACTGTTATTATAAGAAAACTCGAATAAGTGCGAATGATCCTCCCATGAACCCTTGAAGTCCAACATGCATGCTCACGACATATCTTCAAGAGTTTGGATCGTTCTTTTTGACTGGCCATCTTTCTGAGGATGATAGACTGTGCTAAATTTCAAGCGAGTCCCCAAACTTTCCTATAGACTCCTCCAAAAGTGTGATAGAAATCGAGTATCATAATCCGAAACGATGCTTATGGGTACTCCATGCAATCTCACAATCTTCTGCATATACCGCTCTGCTAAAACTTCCGTCAACTGACCAACTCGAAACGGTATAAAATGAGCTGCCTTGGTCAATCGATCGACAATGACTCAAACTGCAATATCCTTTGAATTTCGTGGTAAAGCTGTCATGAAATCCATAGTTATATGTTCCCACTTCTATTGAGAAATCGGAAGTGGTTGCAACAAACCAGCTACCCTTTGATGTTCAGCCTTGACTTGCTGACACACTAAGCACTTCGATACGTAGCGAGCAATCTCCCTTTTCATACCTTCCCACCAGAAATGTTGTCGTAAATCTTTGTACATCTTTGTGCCTCCCAGATATACGGAATATGCGGAACTATGTGCCTCCTTCATGACTTCTTCACGAACGTCTCCTTTAAGCACACATAAACGACTCCCATATCGTAACGAACCATCTTCATGAATTAATAGGTCCGTTCGGAGTCCCGCTTCTACCTGTTTTCGAAACTTATGCAGCCTTAGATCATGCGACTGCGTTGCTTTAATATTATCGATCAAGGATGACTGTACTTGCAACTGCATCAATTGTGCCGAAGAATTCGGTAGTACAATTTCCAACTCAAACCTTTGAAGATCAGCTATAATCTTCTTTTGTGCAGTCAATATCCGTGTTGCTGGAAACCGACTTAAAGTATCCGGCACTACATTAACTTTCCCCGAATGGTATTTTAGATCAAGATCATAGTCAGCCATCAGCTCTGACCATCTACGCCGCCTCATGTTGAGCTCTTTCTGTGTAAACACATACTTTAGATTTTTATGATCGGTAAATACTTCTACCCTTTCGCCCAATAAGTAGTGTCTCCAAATTTTCAAAGCGAAAATCACTGCTGCTAGCTCCAAATCATGAGTTGGGTAGTTTTTCTCACGAGTCTTCAACTGTCTCGACGCATAGGCTATGACCTTCCCATACTGCATTAGAACACATCCCAAGCCTTTCCCAGATGCGTCGCTGTGAATAACCAGCCCTCCGGAACCGTTTGACACCGTCAGAATAGGAGCGGTGGTCAATCTTTGCTTCAACGCTTCAAAAGTTGATGCAAATCTATCCGTCCATACGAACGGTGCCTCCTTTCGTGTTAGCTTGGCTAATGGTTCTGCTATTCGAGCGAAGTTCTCCACAAACTTTCTATAATATCCGGCAAGCCCCAAAAAACTTCTGATCTCCCCTACGTTCTTTGGAATTGGCCAATCATGAACCGCTGTAATCTTTTCAGGGTCAACGACAATTCCATCCCCGGATACAACATGACCCAAGAACTTCACTTCTTTGAACCAAAACTCGCACTTACTCATCTTAGCATATAACCTTTCTTGCCTAACGTTTGCAGTACGATTCTCAAGTGTTCTGCATGCACTTCTTTTCTCCTCGAATAGACCAGAATATCATCAATAAACACCGCTATGAACTGTAAGTCGATGTCGCGCAACATGCGGGTTCACGGGGAGGCGAAATACGTAAAAAACGATTTTTACAGATGTCGCAACACCGACTTGAACTCCAGGATCGATGCTAAACCCTAACTAACAAAGCCGTATGAGGTTAACTACTCGGATAGGAAGTTATACCTTACGTTACCATGTCCTTCTTGTCGCTGTCCTCCTCCTCTTCATAAGCTCCAAGGATCATTTGGATCGATGCCTCCTCGTCGACCTTCTCGAGTTAAAGACGATCCATCCGAGAGTCTATAGTCTGAGCTCCAACCTTAAATCCGAGATAACTACGGCATCTAGTTCGGTAAACTAGATGTCCTAGATGATGTAGAGAGTGTAGATGGATTACTTTGTCTCTAAATACCCTGAGATTCTCAACACATGAGAGATTTAGGGTTAGAGGAAGAAGAAGGAGATCGAGGAAAAGAGAGTGTAGTGTAGAGATTGTTAGTGATATGTATGCCCTAGAGGCCATTACTGTACATACGATGTATATTGTAGTGGATGCTTGGACATATATATGGAGGACTTTCTTGCTCGACATTATAGTATGCTATCTGGTTGCTCTTTATCTTAACATATACGCTGATTGTCTCTATGTTACATGTTGATAAAGCCCTTAGGATGAGTACCTGACTACCAGGACTATGATGCAGATCATACTAGTGGGGACAGTGTAGTCGCTAAGTACATCCTTCAAATGTTCCTAGTCGAGGGTGTATCGAGACAAGGCATCGATATACCAGAGTAGACTAGCGTATAGCTTCTCGACCCATGTAGATGGGCGATGGATGATCCCATATCCATTGGTGTTTGACATCAGAGACAGTATACGGGTGCTCAGTGGAGACTGGGTACACTGAAAGGACTCGCCGAGAACTCCCAGATGGTATTATACCTAATGTCAGATGGCAGTTCTCTGGTGACACTGGTACAGGTTAGTCTGTAGACCCGAGATCGTCATAGAGTCTTGTGTGATTCTCACTGTGCTTTGATTTCCACCTTACCATGTTCAAGAGAACGTGCAAAACGGTGGCTTTTGGGTACAGTCCCGAGTCATATGGAGGCAATGAGCGATAGGAAGGGTTTCGCCTCTCCCGGTATTGGGAGTTGTTGTTGCGCTATGCTCGATTGGCTATAACAGGAAGTCCTTGGCCAAGGCTGCTTCAGAGATATACTGGTAAGTGTTATCGGTAGTTTCTCGACCTGTTATGAGCCTCATATCGACACGACTTATCGAGTTGCTGGGGTCTGACGTTTACCACCCCTAGACTAGATATGCGACATATCAGACGAAGAGACCGGACTGTACGGTAGTGTTACTGATTGGATTCGCAAGAGTGTGAACAGGCTTGCTTGTTGATCTTCTGATCGCTCAATACCCGGATGGCCGTTATGTTTAGCAGACCGCTTGCGGCTTGTGGGTGTTTGATATGATCACCTACCGCCGGCGTATTGATAAGTCTTTAGAGTCCTACACAGGGGTTTCCTGGCTCAAGCGAAATGGAGTAGGAGCACATATGTGATATGTGCGGGACCAAGATTGATACGATATGAGATATCGGTCGGTTATATATGATATAGCCGGGTTATCGGATCAAGTGTTGATTCGATAAGTTGATTCATATGATATTAGTCGGTTATAGGTGATATAGTCGGATTATTAAATCAAGAGTTGATTTGATAATCTAATGTATAATTATATATTTGATATATTACATTACATTAACTAATATTAGCTCACTTATGATTTGTTTTCTCACTTTGGATACATTGATGTATATGTGATATATGTTAAATGTATCATACTAGGTTACAAATGCAACTAGGGTTAATGAGGGTTAAACCATGCTAGGGTTAAGATTAGGGTTTATAATTTTATCATTAAGTAATTCAAAAATTATGGAATTAGTCATGGTTGATATTTGTTGAAAGCTTTTAGAAGCTTGTAAGCATCTTTGACTTTGTCCACTCCTTTTGTCTAGCTTAAGATATTATTTGACCTAATCTTTAACCCTAGCTCATGGTTAACTCTCTACAAGGGTTAAGCATGACATGCTTAACTCTTGGTTGCATTTCTAAGCTCACACACAATTCATATGATGAGTTCATTCTTCTTCTTCCTCAAAGCTTTCTAGCTTCAATAGAGTTGATGGAAAAAGTGTGAGAAAATGAAATTTAAAGTGAGCCCACTTTCTACTTCATCATCTTCTACTACTTTCCATTTAGTATAGGGTGTTTGCTTCACTAATTCCATAGTTAGTGAAGAGATAGCTTGGGTTAGTGTCTTCTCGACGTAGATCATCTTTGGCCTCGAAGGCATCGAAGCAAGCATGTTCGTTTCTTCATGGGAGCCTTTCTAGAGTCCGGAGTTCACGATCGCAGCGAAGAGACTACTACACGGAGCTATTGAAGTGAAGGACCGGTCTACAAAGGTTGTATTCCTTGCTCACTTAGAATGTAAAGTGTTTGCATTTGTATTTCCGTCGATTTCTAGTTAACGATTCTTTGTTAGGGTTAGCTAAAACGACAAATTTTTGAATATGGTATGGACGATGCCTCCCGAAACCTTGCTGTCGTGCTAGGTAACCCTGCAGTGGTATCAGAGCCATACAAGAAATTTATACGGATTTTGTTAAGATTACAAAACCGAAACAACTCCGAAACTTGAAACTACGAAATCCAGTTTCTGTCGATTTTAAATAATTGTCAAATTTTTTTTAAACAAGTATAGAGTGTTGTATGTGATATAACATGAACACTGGTGAAATTTGAGGCAGTTTGGGGAAATTTTGGCCGGTCATCATAGGCATGATCTCGGCTAAATCCGAGCCCCCCCTGAAAATTTGTGTGTGTTCCAGTGACTTGATTTTGATGTTTCAGGTGTTGTTTGTTTTTGTTAATTTTGCATGTGATGTAATCTTACATTATAAACAATTCGGAGTGTTTCGTATTCGTAGTTTTAACAATGTTTCGGGTGATTCACATATTGTCTAGGCGAAATTAAAAAGTTCGATCGAATGTCAAAAACTCATTTTTCCAAGTTTAACGTATTTGGAAAATATGCAAGTGATTCTATGAACCCTCTAGAAGAATGAAACCCTAACTCGACTTTTTGGATCGCGGAACCGCGGTCAAACCCTAAGGTTTTCCGTAGTTCCGTGACGACATGAGTGAGGCTTGGGTTTGCCCTTCTACGGCTGGTGCATAGGTACTATGGCATATTCTGGGTATTATTAAAACTGTGCTCAAGTGTTGAGTTGTCGGGAAATTGTGGGACTTTGATGAATCGATCGAAAAGTTTAATATCGTCCAGATATCATGTGATGGGATACAATATTTGGAATCCACAAAAGTAGTTATGAGATAACTAATTTGAATGTTATAAATCTAGCAATTTAGTCTCATTTGATCGGTTGCCACGGGATTTTGATGTGATCAAAAGTCCGTCGCAATCATGTAGCGTACGCGGATACTCGCCGAGTAAGCTTAATAGATAGCCATGTCCCATAGCCCCGACCAAGTGACTGTAGAAGAACCCCGTCGCCAAAAGCATCCGTTCGGGTGCTCGCGGCATCGGTGTTCCGCCTTAGTACACTTCGTCGACGGTATCGGGGGGTGCGGCCGTCTACTAAAGTTTCCGACGAGTATTCGATGAGGATGTCGGGAATCTTGTTGAATTGCCCGACTTGATATTGAAAAGTGTTTTCGAGATCGAGACTTGATTGTTCGCTACTTTCTATGCGTGCTTAAATTTTAATTACCGCAATCAAGGCGGTTTCGCTTGGTAGCTAACCGGTTGAGTACGGGTCGATCCATAGGGAGATGAAATCTTTTTCTTTATGTTTTAATGAGTTAATCCGATTAAGTCGGGTTTTGTTTTACGATCTACGAATGAGATAAAATGTGATAAAATACTTGCTAGGGTTAGGATCAGGTTAGTTCGAGTTTAGGAATTTCTCACTTCTTTCAATGCTTTAGTTATAAATATCGGTGTTAAAGTAATCGGCAACAACGGGGATTAGCATGGTTAGGAAGAAACTTACAAGTCTAAGCTAGGCTTTCCATGCTTAGTTTCTTCCTTTTGGTCCTTATCCGTCCGTTCTTGGCTCTTAGTCCTAATCTCCAGTTAATTCAACCACAACCGGTCTAACTAGGGAATCACTGCTATCATATAGGATATGGTGCCATAGTGAGCGGATTATGGTTCAATTAAAGGGAGTCCAAATTTAATGTGTCGGGCAAAAAAATGAGTGAGAGATTTCCTTCTCTCAAACCTTCTTTCTCTTGCCCTAACAAGTGAGGAATTACTCACTCATTAAAAAGATAAAAATAAAATACGAGATAAGAAAAATGCAGATTAAATTCCACAATTAGATTAACAAATAATAATTGCAGATAATAAAATACGATAAAAAATTGCGAGAAAAATAAAGGAACTTACTTTTTATTGATAACCTCTCAACGATCTCTACAATTTTTGAATTGATAAAGATAAAGAACAAAATTAAAATTCTAGATCTAAAAATAAAAAGAGGCATCCTCAAAAGAGATACACTAATTTGGCTTTGAACCCTCCTATTTATAGATAGGAAAACCCTAGATTTACATTCTGATCCATACACAAAATTACAGAACTATCCCAAGAGAGCCGAGTCAATGCACCGACACTGCCACCGACACGTGCATTACACGGCCGCGGAACCGCGTCAGAAGTGCCTGTTTGGCCGCGGTTCCGCGGCCATATGGTGGAATCTTGGGTCCATCTTTTTAGGTCTTCTACCAGTTGCTTTTATCTTCTGTTTGGTACACTTGGTTTCTCAAAATCTCTTCTGTTCTCTTCCAGATATTCAGCAGTGGACTTTTGCCTTGAACTCTGCTTGAACTGGTATGCGGCATCATGCGAATCGATATTCATCTATTATTGGTCGTAGTCCCACATTTGTTGCGACTTTTCACGAATCTCACTGTAAAGAGCTGAAAATCTGTAACCTGCAACTATTTAGCAGACATGGATCAAAAACACCTATTTATATGCAATATGATTAAGAATGGGCGATATAACAATGCAAAAATCTGATATGAACAAATACCCCCAAACTTATCTTTTGCTCGTCCCGAGCAAAACCAATTTTATTCTCGAAAAATCCTAGCCTCACTTTCACAGAGAACGCGATTGCACTGAGCTCGTGCAACAAGCCGTTAAACCTCTAGGTGTCCCTAGTAGGAGGAGTGTTGTTTCCTGAGGGTTTTCAGCGGATTACACCCACAAAATCCGATCAATTTGGCCGTTGCCTTTAATTCTTCAATTCAGTATTTTAGCAAGAAAATCTATCATCTTTAATTTAGAAATTATCAACCCGTATTCTTCACACTTCCTTTTCATTTATCTTAGATCATATACGTTTTGCCAGTTTATAAAGCTTTCAGCATCTCCTAAGTTTTCCTTCTAAGGTGCAATCTTAACTCAGGAATTTTTGTCATCTCTACTGAACATATAAATCCTATTTTTTATTTCTATCTCTTCTCCAAACTCCAATTATATACCCCTACGTGTGTGTAATTATCACCCCTACACTTGGAAATTCAATTCAAGCTATCATACTCTTGTCCATCTTCCAAAATACTTTTAGTTGGTGAATTTTAGATGAAATTGCTCACACATCTTTTATGCGACCGTTAATACTTCTTGAGGTATTAAACGACCGATTACAAAATATGCTTGCGCATTTAGGCATAATTTCTCGTCTTGCAATACCTAAAGCTTAGCAGTGATTCCCAAACCAGTTGGTCTAAGGCATTAGGTGATAAAGCACCCTCGCTATATTTTTTTATTTATGCCGCCTTAAGCAATTACAAAACCAGTGTTCATTTTTTTATCTCTTTATTTAACACTTATACTTTTATTTTATTTTACTTCATACTAAGGATTTTAGACAAGAGCATTTCAAGGTATTCTCTACTATCCCAAGTTTCAAGATGTGTGTAAGTGCGTAAAGTAGGGTATATATATATTTTCAGAATTTGGACTTAAGGTTCATAATTATTTTTCAGATTTATACTTTAAATAGAGCTTTCAATACTCTTTCCTTATTTCGATTTAGCCCAAGAACTGAACTCAAAATTTGCCTATTTTTAAATAAACTATAAGGACGTATATTTTCTACAGTTAAACTTTAAGAAAGGTTATTTTTAGGTTTTTTAATTTACTAAGTTTAGGATCTAATTTTTCCTAACCAGTCAACCGTCATGTTGAACTTGAGTCAAATATGGCCAATTTTTTTTTTAAATTTTTTTAATTTTTTTTTTAAATTTTTGTGGGTTTTAATAAGTATGTAAATGCAAAATATACAGATGAATGCGAAGGTAGAAAGCTTACCGAGCACACCCCCAAACTTAAACTTGACAGTGCCCTCACTGTCAGGCTACACCAAGAGGGTCAAAATTGTCGGCGCTCCCTAAAAGAAAATTTTAAACAAAACAAAAAGCAAACCAATATATATATATATATATATATATATATATATATATATATATATATATATATACACACACACATACAAAAAAAGGTCCCCCCAAACTTAAGTTAAACAGCCTTTTCACTGTTTAAGCGGTGGAGTTCAGGATTTAGGGGGAAAAGAGAACAGTATCAATCTATACAAGGCCTTACACAGGCTAAAAGTGAGCACCAACCATTCAAAATTTTTATCGTTATAAAGCGGCGGTTGGTGAAAGAATATGGCGAGGAAAGAAATGGAGAGTACGCGAGACCGTATTGGGATAGAAGAGGAATGCGGTCTCGGTACATGAGAAGAAGAATAGCGGAAAGGAAAAAGAAGTGGAATACGAACTTGAGGGTGGAAATGATTTGAATAAATTAGTACCATCTGTAATGATCGATGTGAAAAGATGGATTGTACTAATCTATCAATATGGCGAGAAATTGGGTCAAATCCCTCAAGATTCGTGAGAAAACATGGATATGCCGAACTTGGTAAACCAGACACAGATAATGAAGGTGATACGGTGTCTTGCGCGGTCGGAACGATGGAAAGGATCGAGGGGAGTGATTGAGGAAGGATAGTAGTTAAAGGTTCAGGAGGGTGTACACAGTCAGTGGAAGGGACATGATGAATTGGAAAATCCGACTCATCAAGCAAAACTGGTTCATCCTCAATACTATCCTCAAAATTCCCCTCAAAAGTTATCTTATCCATGCATTTATCATCAAAATCCATACGCATATGATGTTCGGGAAAAACAGTTAATGACTCGGGATGATGAATTGGAGAGAGAAACTCATCCAAATCTGTGGGTTCATCATCCGAAATATTCCCAGCGTCGATATCCTCAACCAAGTGAAAATCAATTTTTTCAGACACCTCATTAAAAGCATGGATATTAATTAATTCAGGTTATAGAGTGGAGGTGTAGAGGTCAAAAGGATTGGTGATGGTTTCACTCGAAAGGTACTCTTCACAATCAGGTAAATCAAACACTACAAAGTTGCACAACTCATTAATCGTTCTATTTTCAACTGGTGAATCATTTGGGACACTTGATAGACCTTCAAAACCGGAGTTGTGGGATTCAATTGGGGATAGGTAGGTTTGATTTGGAAGGGTGCACAGCTCACTCTCTCTACTCAAATTCTCAATCTGTCCAACTGCCTCATCATTCATTGGAAAATTTAGAGCTAGTTGGAAACTAGCTACCGAGTCACTAGGTTGTATGAGGACGGCCATGGACGCATTCAAATCCATCATCTGTTGGCATGACGCTACCCTAAAGTCTTCCAACGACTATTCCAGACTAGACATGGGTTGTGAAGGGGTTTCAGTAAAAGATTCAAACTCGTTTGGATACTGGAAACTTCCAAAAGGCTGTTCAGAAGCAATGTCTAGGGAATGTGCAAAAGTTGGATAGGATGGATAAGAATTGAATTGTTGGACAGGGGTAGGATCAACATACGGATAAGAAGGTGAATGGAATTGTTGATCCAAAGACTTCGCAGTGGTGAAAGGAGTGAAAGATCGGTTACGGGATTGTTCAATACGTTCAGCGATGGACAATAGACGATTCGCAAAAGGGGTATCAATGTAAGGGGGTGGGGGATGTTGAAATGGTTGATACGAAGTGAATTGCGGAGTGTAAGTGTTTATCCTAGATGCGTCTATTCGATCTTTCAAAGATATTTTAGGCATGGAGGGGTCGTTCGAAATTCGACCAAAGTAAGAACCGTAGGAAGTAATGTCTGGTTGTGAGTACCAAAGTTCGGCAAGAGTTTTGCGATGTGGGGTACCCATATTGGAAGAATGAAATTGTAGGAAGGGAGGGAAGTGGTATATATATATATATTTGTTTTTTATTTTTATTTTATTTTATTTTATTTAAAAAAAATTGTTTGTTTTTGGAGTTTTAAAAATTGTTTGTTTGAAAGAATACGGAATTATGGAACTAAACCTTTTACAAGCACGATCACAATCACAATATGCACAAACACACCTAGAGCTAGGGTCTTTAAAATCCAACTAGACCGCTCCTAGACTTCCAAACGACAAGTTGCAGGATAACTCTCGAATCGCTTCTTCACTGCCAATTGTGGCTAGGTAAGCACAAGTGAGGGAAGGAGGGTTCCGCTCACGAATCATCGTGAGACGGGCCTTTTAAAATTACCTCCTCACTTGTCTAGCCTAGGCACCACAAAGTTAAGTTTAGATAAACGACCGATTCCCCGCAACCTCCACTTGTCCTAAATGAGCGTGACAAGTCCTTAAAGGTTTGGTCTAGATATTTTTTATTAAACTTGAGGGTAATGCATATGCTTTTAGTGATTTTTGGCGTCTTAGAAAGGGTGATGAAATCCCCACCCAATCTGAATCGGTGTTATAGCCCCTTAAAATCCGTATTAATTATGCAAAGCAGTAACAACCAAAAATCTAAAACACTTTGCAAAAATTTTATTTTGGTTGCGCAAAGAATCCTGCACAAAAACAATTTTATTGGAGAGGGGAAGAGAATTTGCGCAAAGAATCCTGCAGGAAAAATATTTCAGTGGAGTGCAGAGAAGAGGAGAGGAGAAAAGAGATACTCATAGAGAGTTTTTAGTTGCTGACGTCACCCGTTGACCGCGGTCAAACCCTTGCTTCTGCCGCGGTTCCGCGGCTTAATAGAAGGTTGACTGCTTCAAATTTTGTCTCTATGCTGAGTTGGTTTTCCTTTACCTGTTTAGATCCTCTGAATCTTGATTTGTTCACTGAGTTTGCTCCAGAACTGAAACAGAGTTTGCTCCAAACCTGCACACTTGCACAAAAATAATAAAAAATAACAAGATGATTTTTTTTTGGTTTTTCAATTTTTATATTTTCAATTTTTTTAATTAACCCGAAATTACACAAAAGAAAGAAACTACCGTCTCTCTGGCAACGGCGCCATTTGATTGTTCGCTACTTTCTATGCGTGCTTAAATTTTAATTACCGCAATCAAGACGGTTTCACTTGGTAGCTAGCCGGTTGAGTACGGGTCGATCCATAGGGAGATGGAATCTTTTTCTTTATATTTTAACGAGTTAATCCGATTAAGTCGGGTTTTGTTTTAAGATCTACGAATGAGATAAAAGGTGATAAAATACTTGCTAAGGTTAGGATTAGGTTAGTTCGAGTTTAGGAATTTCTCACTTCTTTCAATGCCTTAGTTATAAATATCGGTGTTAAGGTAATCGGCAACAATGGGGATTATCATGGTTAGGAAGAAACTTACAAGTCTAAGCTAGGCTTTCCATGCTTAGTTTTTTCCTTTTGGTCCTTATCCGTCCGTTCTTGGCTCTTAACCCTAACCTCCAGTTAATTCAACCACAACCGGTCTAACTAGAGAATCACCGCTATCATGTAGGATAGGGTGCCGTAGTGAGCGGATTATGGTTCAATTAAAGGGAGTCCGAATTTAATGTGTCGGGCAAAGAAAGGAGTGAGAGAGATTTCCTTCTCTCAAACCTTCCTTCTCCTGCCCTAACAAGTGAGGAATTACTCACTCATTAAAAAGATAAAAATAAAATACGAGATAAGAAAATGCAGATTAAATTCCACAACTAGATTAACAAATAATAATTGCAGATAATAAAATATGATAAAAAATTGCGAGAAAAATAAAGGAACTTACTTTTTATTGATAACCTCTCAACGATCTCTACAATTTTTGAATTGATAAAGATAAAGAACAAAATTAAAATTCTAGATCTAAAAATAAAAAGAGGCATCCTCAAAAGAGACACACTAATTTGGCTTTGAACCCTCCTATTTATAGATAGGAAAACCCTAGATTTACATTCTGATCCATACACGAAATTACAGAACTACCCCAAGAGAGCCGAGTCAATGCACCGACACTGCCACCGAATGTGCATTGCACGGCCGCGGAACCGCGTCAGAAGTGCCTGTTTGGCCGCGGTTCTGCGGCCATATGGTGGAATCTTGGGTCCATCTTTTTAGGTCTTCTACCAGTTGCTTTTATCTTCTGTTTGGTATACTTGGTTTCTCAAAATCTCTTCTGTTCTCTTCCAGATATTCAGCAGTGGACTTTTGTCTTGAACTCTGCTTGAACTGGTATGCGGCATCATGCAAATCGATATTCATCTGTTATTGGTCGTAATCCCACATTTGTTGCGACTTTTCACGAATCTCACTGTAAAGAGCTGAAAATTTGTAACCTGCAACTATTTAGCAGATATGGATCAAAAACACCTATTTATATGCAATGCGATTAAGAATGGGCGATATAACAATGCAAAAATCTGATATGAACAAGACTAAAATGCGGGGTTTATAATTGTTAGGCATGCGATGTCTTAGGAATTCATTTGGTTAGGCATGAAATCCAATATATGTGATATGTTGGGTTTATGATATCTAAGGTGGTTGCGGATTCTAATTGTTGTAGTTTTTCACTTTCTTTTCTACGACCGTAAGTGTAATATGTGGTGTATCGTCGGTTTCGGTGCTATATGTCAATGACAATTGGGATACGCATATTTACTTACGTTGATGACATGTGATGTTATGCGTTGCTGTGATATGTTATATTGGATCATCGTGTTTGAATAGCCCGGGGTTTTATATGAGATGAGAGTTTTTATTTTCATTCATATAAAATTCATTGTATGTAATATTCTTTTATTGGGGCACTTCTGGGTTGAGGATGATGTCACTATTGTATATTATTTACTTTTCCGTATTAGGATAGACCCAAGGCGGGGAGCACAAGTAACCGGGTTCTAGGGTCCAGTGGGAGACCATCTCGAGGAGTCGAGACCGGGTCTCCTAACTCTAGAATTGGTAGGGTTGCTTGCCGCTCTCGTAGGGGTTTAGGGGTGTGGGATTGGCTATTCATCATGACTATGGAATCCGTGTTTTATACAGGCTTAATTTAAAACACGGAAATCCTAGTATACCCAATATTTCATATGTTATCTTCTGCTGCAATGTTCTGTGATGAGATCATATTACTGTTCTGAGACGAATGCTTATATTATATATATATGATATATATTATATATTACTGCTTTCGTTTCATATCTGATGCTTGGGAAGCATAATAAATGGGACTTCATTAATGAGATTAATGAAATAAAAGAAATCTAAAAGATGTTGTAGAAACTTGTCTCGAAAACTGGTAGCTCTAGTTCTTGCTTTGCATAGCGGTATTCCTTGTAGAATATCCAGCACCTTATTCGATAAGGAAAGAGCCAAGATCCCTTCACCGGGAGTGACCTCTTTAGCGAAACTAGCAGATGCTACAAACTCGGTTTGTCTTTCGATTGCTTTTATAGTTTTTGCTTTGCATAGTGGTATTTGTGAAATATCCTGCACCTCATTCGATAAGGAAAGAGCCGAGATCCCTTCACCGGGAGTGACCTCTTTAGCAAAACTAGTACAAGCTTAAAAAACACTCCATTTAAAATCACTCGATTCTAGGATGATATCAAGTTCATTATGCAAAAGGTTTTCTTAAAAACCTGTCGTAGCCCTCCGTCATTTCAGATAAATAATAGTTAGTTTTCATGTTGCGTTTGTTGATCTTGTCAAGACATAGTGTGCGGTAGCTGATTAGTGCTTATCTGTATAAGCATATGATGCGATTGAATTAGGGTAGTTGTGCGACCTTGTTGACCTTGTCAAGGGTCATGCGGGTGGGTTTAATTCAATCGGGAAATAACGGGTTGAACTTGACTTGCGGTCTATGGTTTGTTGACCTTGTCAAGGTCATAGATTGTTCGGGGCAAAATATTATTGGGAATTTCAAGTGTTGAAATTTGCAATAAAATTGCATATTTTCTATGAGATAGTTGGATCCCGATACCCACTGCGAGTAAGAGTTACTCCTGAGAGAGTTTTACACATTACAAATAGCCGATCAAGTAGGTGTCTAGAAAGGTGTTAACGGGGTTATGCCTCTGGGAAAACGAGGTTTATTTTAATTAGGTCCGTGCGAAAGCACGGGGAACCTCCCTCAAAGTACCGACACTGGCCTGGCTGAAAGATTGGCGAAGTTGTAGGGTGTAATTAATCCCGGCTAGTCTTTCCTTTTAGGATTTGAAGGAAGATTTGACTAAAACAGTGGGTGCCATCCTGATTAGATATATTAATAACCAAGCTAATCTTGCAAGAGCATACGCTGAGTGTTTTCTTCTCTCTCTCTCCAGGTAGCGACCATATCACGTCTTAATCAAGATAATAATATGGATGTATTGACTGAACCCGCTTATTATACTGAGCTGGGGAATGTTGGTCCCGCTCCAACTTATAATTGTTATAAGACCGAGCAGGAAATAGGGGATTACTAGGATTCCCGTACAGCCCAAACAAAGAAAGTGCATGATGATGCATCATCTTCGGGTGTGTTCATTACCGAGAACTATTTCTCAGTATCCTTTACGTCCTGGGTATGAGATACCGGACCAGGATCCCACATATGTAATCTGTTACATGGGTTATAGATAGGTAGAGAACTGAGAATGGGTGATAAATTTCAAGAGTTGGAAATGATGGAATTGTTGCAGGCAAGTATGTTGGCAGTTATCACCTTGTATTACGAAATACATTGATTCTGAACGAATGTTATTAGATACCGAACCTGCTATACAACACCATATCAGTCTCTTTATTTAGTAAAGAAGGATATAATTTTGTATTGTTGGATAATGTTTTGAACATTTCCTATATCAAGAGTTGATCGGTTCAGGCACATTATCTAAAAGCATATACGTTCTAAATCAAACCACAGTTCTTAACGTACAAAACACACACAAGAGGAAGAGTTCAAAAATGAATGAATCCTTCTTGAGGCATTATAGACTATGTCATATCAATACGACCAGACTAGCTAAGTTACATTTAGATGCATATTTAAATCAGTTTGAATTTAGATCTTGTGAAACTTGCCAGTCATGTCAGAAAGATAAGATGACCATAGCTCCGTTTATTGGAAACAGAGAAAGAGTTAGTGAACTCTTGGGATTGATACATGATGATGTATGTAGGTCCCCTGTCTACACATGCCAGAACCGGTTCTTTGTACATCATTACATTCACTGATGATCTCTCAAGATTCGCACATGTGTTCATGTTGAAACACAAGTCTGAACCTTTTGAGAAATTCAATGAATATAAGTCAAAAGTAGAGAACCAAAATGGGTATAAGTATTATGTCCTTTGATGTGATCAAAGAGGAGAATACTTGAGCACGGAATTCCTGAAATATTCTAAAGGAGAATGAGATTCTCTCTCAGCATTACTCCTCCGTATACACCATAGCACGTTAGTATATCGGGGTGGAGCAATCGCACCCTATGTGATATGGTGTGAGTACTACTGAGTTGCCTATTTCCTTTTAGGGGTTATGCACTTGAGAAGTTGCATACCTATTGAATAGGGTTTCAATCAAATCAGATGCCTACCACTCCATATGCGATATGGTATGGGAAGAGCCCATCTCTTAAGGATGTTAAGATTTGGGGTTGTCCGGCCAATATCTAAAAGCAAAATCCGGACAAGCTCGAGGCAAGGTCGGTTCTGTGGAAGTTTGTTGGATATCCCAAGCATTCGCAAGGGAATATCTTCTACCACACTGAGGAGCAAAAGGTGTTTTGTTTCTCAGCATGCCACCTTTAGGAAAGGGAATTTCTTGTGAAGAAATTAGTGGTCATGAGGTAAAACTGGAAGGAGTTCCAGCTATACAAATTGCAGTTGATGATTTGGTAGAACCGGAGGATTCAATAGCTTCCAACGAACCTCAGCCTCTCCGCCGATCTAGTAGGGTTCCTCATCCACTTGAGAGATACTTCGGTTTTCTCTATGACAGTGGGAGCGAGGATTGCATCATGATGATGACCTAACTAGTTTCGAGCAGGCCATCAAGAGTAATGACTCTGTGAGAATGGCTGGATGCTAAGCAATCTGAGATGGAATCCATATACACCAACAAAGTATGGACTTTGGTTGCTTTATCTGAAGGGTTAAATCCCCATTAGGAGCAAGTATATCTTGAGAAGATTACTTGGTGTACATGAAAAAGTTGAGACTTTCAAAGCTAGACTTGTTGCAAAAGGTTTTCGTCATCGACCAGGTGTGGATAATGATGAAACCTTTTCTAGTCCCTATGCTTAAGTCCATCCGGATCTTACTTGCCATTGCTACATACCATGACTATGATTTCTGGCGGTTGGGTGTCATGACTGCTTTTCTAAATAGTGATTTAGAAAAGAGTGTTTATAAGTACACAGCCAGAGGGCTTCGTAGACAGTGGGTGCAGCGGAAACGTGTGTAAGTTGCTTTATGGGATAAAACAGGCATCACGGAGTTGAAACATATGTTTTGATGTGGTAGTCAAAGAGTTTGACTTCATCAAAATGGTAGATGAACCTTGTATATACAAAAATGTAGTAGGGAGTATGGTGGTGATTCTCGTATTGTACGTGGATGACATATTCTTGATAGGAAAGGAGTTTCCTATGCTACGTTCGGTCAATCTCCTCTTATCACAAAGATTCTCTATATAGGATCAAGGTGATACCTCCTAAATCCTGGGACTTGGATCTATGAGATAGATCTAAGTGGATGTTAGGATTCTCACTAGGTGTAGTGAGATGGTATCAATCGATCCTGGGGAGAATCACTGGATAGCTTCCAGGGTGGTAAGGTCGACTGAATGTCAGTCACAGGCATTGTCTTTACCCTCAGTGGACGGACGGTATGTTGGAAGAGTTCCAAGCTAGATACCGTGGCAAACTAGACGATAAAGGCTGGATACATTGCTACCAAGGATGCTACTAAAGAAGTAGTCTGGATGTATATAAGTTCATGAGATGAACTTCGTTCCTACCATTGTGTGACAATGGAGTTGTGGCTTAGGCCTAGGAACCCTCGTCCCATTAGTTATCCAGACATATTCTGAGGCAGTATCACCTGATCATGGAGATGGTTGATCTCCAGGGAGATCGAGGTTAGGAGAGTAGACACAAAGGAGAACAGGACGAATCCACTCACAAAGGCCTATTCCCAGGAGAGACTTTTATGGGATGGTTGAGTATGAGATATTACAACCACTGCTGCTTGTTGGGTATGAGATACTACAACAGATGGCCCTAGTGCAAATGGGAGATTGTTAGTGATATGTATGCCCTAGAGGCCATTACTGTACATACGATGTATATTGTAGTGGATGCTTGGACATATATATGGAGGACTTTCTTGCTCGACGTTATAGTATGCTATCTGGTTGCTCTTTATCTTAACATGTACGCTGATTGTCTCTATGTTACATGTTGATAAAGCCCTTAGGATGATTACTTGACTACCGGGACTATGATGCAGATCATACTAGTGAGGACAGTGTAGTCGCTAAGTACATCCTTCAAATATTCCTAATCGAGGGTGTATCGAGACAGGGCATCGATATACTAGAGTAGTCTAGCGTATAGCTTCTTGACCCATGTAGATAGGCGATGGATGATCCCATATCCATTGGTGTTTGACATTAGAGACAGTATACGGGTGCTCAGTGGAGACTGGGTACACTGAACGGACTCGCCGAGAACTCCCAGATAGTATTATACCTAACGTCAGATAGCAGTTCTCTGGTGACACTGGTACAGGTTAGTCTGTAGACCCGAGATCGTCATAGAGTCTTGTGTGATTCCTACTGTGCTTTGATTTCCACCTTACCATGTTCAAGAGAACGTGCAAAACGGTGGCTTTTGGGTACAGTCCCGAGTCACATGAAGGCAATGAGCGATAGGAGGGGTTTCGTCTCTCCCGGTATTGGGAGTTGATGTTGCGTTGTGCTCGATTGGCTATAACAGGAACTCCTTGGTCAAGGCTGCTTCAGAGATATACTGGTAAGTGTTATCAGTAGTTTCTCGATCCGTTATGAGCCTCATATTGACACGACTTATCGAGTTGCTGGGGTCTGACGTTTACCACCCCTAGACTAGATATGTGACATATCAGACGAAGAGATCGGACTGTACGGTAGTGTTACTGATTGGATTCGCAGGAGTATGAACAGGCTTAATTGTTGATCTTCTGATCGCTCAATACCCGGGTGGCCGTTACGTTTAGCAGACCGCTTGCGGCTTGTGGGTGTTTGATATGATCATCACCTACTGCCGGCGTATTGACGAGTCTTTAGAGTCCTACACAGGGGTTTCCTGGCTCAAGCGAAACGGAATAGGAGCACATATGTGATATATGCGGGACCGAGATTGATACGATATGAGATACCGTATTCTATTCTCGCGATATGAGATATCGGTCAGTTATATATGATATAGCCGGATTATCGGATCAAGTGTTGATTCGATAAGTTAATTCATATGATATTAGTCGGTTATAGGTGATATAGCCAGATTATTAAATCAAGAGTTGATTTGATAATCTAATGTATAATTATATATTTGATATATTACATTACATTAACTAGTATTAGCTCACTTATGATTTCTTTTCTCACTTTGGATACATTGATGTATAAGTGATATATGTTAAATGTATCATGCTAGGTTACAAGTGCAACTAGGGTTAATGAGGATTAAACCATGCTAGGGTTAAGATTAGGGTTTATAATTTTATCATTAAGTAATTCAAAAATTGTGGAATTAGTCATGGTTGATATTTGTTGAAAGCTTGTAGAAGCTTGTAAGTATCTTTGACTTTGTCCACTCCTTTTGTCTAGCTTAAGATATTATTTGACCCAACCTTTAATCTTAGCTCATGGTTAACTCTCTACAAGGGTTAAGCATGACATTCTTAACCCTTGGTTGCATTTCTAACCCCACACACAATTCATATGATGAGTTCATTCTTCTTTTTCTTCCTCAAAGCTTTCTAGCTTCAATGGAGTTGATGGAAAAAGTGTGAGAAAATGAAATCTAAAGTGAGCCCACTTCCTACTTCATCATCCTCTACTACTTGCCATTTAGTATAGGGTGTTTTCTTCACTAATTCCATAGTTAGTGAAGAGATAGCTTGGGTTAGTGTCTTCTCGACGTAGATCATCTTCGGCCTCGAAGACATCGAAGCAAGCATGTTCGTTTCTTCATGGGAGCCTCTCTAGAGTCCGGAGTTCATGATCACAGTGAAGGGACTATTACACGGAGCTATTGAAGTGAAGGACCGGTCTACAAAGGTTGTATTCCTTACTCACTTAGAATGTAAAGTTTTTGCATTTGTATTTCCGTCGATTTCTAGTTAACGATTCTTTGTTAGGGTTAGCTAAAACGGAAATTTTTTGAATATGGCATGGACGATGCCTCCCGAAACCTTGCTGTCGTGCTAGGTAACCCATGCAGAGATAATAATGAAGATGGTTCTCTCTTTGTGACTTATGAAGCATACAATAATTCACAAGTCAAAATATCTAGCATCCTTGCAAAATATCTAGCATGCTTCATGAGTCATCTAGTGAGTCATGCCATGAGTTACTAAGTAGCCATGCCTCACTTAATGCAAACTTCCACCTCATTTCCTCCACCTCATTTTTCTTTTAATCAAAAGATTAAAACCTAAATAAGGTGTCTTCTTCTAGAAGCAATCCCGAGTAAATTACGAGAATACCCCTCAACCGTATATACATACCCGTATCCGTATTCCTAAAAACATGAATACAAAGAGACGAAAATAATCCATCAATATAACACTAGGACCCGGCTTAAACCAAAGCCCACTAGTATTATCCGCCTGAACATCATACGTGCACAAGTACACGTATGTGATCGAAGCCCTGCCGTAAAACCATACGGTCTCTATATCTTTTGCACGATGCAGGGAAACCCTCTGTGTGGGACTCTAAAGACTCAACACTATGCTGGCAGTAGGTTTAACCACAAGCCGTCAGCGGTACTAGCTGCACGTAACGGCTACCCAGGTATCGTCGATAAGAAGGCCGATGAGCAAACTCATCCGAACTCCTACTGAGCCTATCTGTGACAATCTCCGTACAGTCCGGTCTGTTCGTCTAAGAGTATCGCATATCGGGCCTAGGGGCGGTAATCGTCAGACCCCTAATAGCGCAATAAGTCGTGTCGGAGTGTAGCCCAAAACACCCTGAGAAACTACTGGAGTACTTACCAGTAAATCTCGCTTGCCTTGGCCAAGGACTTTATGTAATGGCTTTATGAACACAGCGTGATATCAACCCCCAATATTGGGAGAGACGAATCCTATCTAACCACCACTGCTTCCAAGTGCTTCGGGACTGCACACAACTACTACCTATTTGTATGACTCCTTTGAGCCATGGTAGGGTAGTAATCTAAGAACAGTAGGAACACACTCGAGGCGAAGTAGCGGTGTCAAGTCGACGGACTAAGCTGTACTTATGTCACCAGGGAACTGCCACCCGATGATAGGTATAATACCTACCAGCAGTTCCCTACGGGTCCTGTCCAGTGTACTCATAACCCAATGAGCACCTGTATACTATCTCCAGTACGACGTACTAATGGCTGTGGGACAGACCATCCCCCTTGCTGGGATGAGAAGCATATATACTAGTCTACTCTGGAGTATCGATGCCCCGTCTTGATAATCCTATGACTAGGGACTTGTACAGGATGTGCTTATAGACTACCCAGCCCCTATTAGTGTGACTGCCATCACAACGCTGATAATCAAGCAAAGATCCTAAGGGCTCTACCAATATGTATAAGTGATATGCTAAAAGAAACACATGCACATATTGAGGTAGAAACAAAGCAGGTGGCATACTACCATTTCGAGCAAGACTGTTACTATATCCGTGTATATCCCAAGGTTCCATTAAGTAATATACAAACCAGTATGATACAATAATAGCCTCTAGGGCATATAACACTAACAATCTCCCACTTGCACTAAAGCCATGCATTGGCATATCGCAGACCTATCATCTCGAATAGCTTCTCGAACCGTGTCTGAGGGATGGCCTTGGTGAGTGGATATGCAGTGTTGTTCTCCGTAGCTACTCTCCTCACCTCGATCTCCCAGCGAACAACGATCTCCCTGATCAGGTGGTACCGCCTCGAGATATGTCTGAACCTCTGATGGGTCCTGGGTTCCTTCGCTAAACCTATAGTGCCGTTGTTGTCGCAATACAGCGGTATTGGATCAAAAATGGTTGGAACCACCTGAAGCTCAGTTAAGAACTTTCTCATCCAGACTGCTTCTTTTGCGGCATCACAAGTAGCTCTGCTTCCATCGTCGAGTCAGCAACGGTGTCCTGCTTGGAGCTCTTCCAACAGAACACCCTTCTATTGAGGGTAAAGACATAATCCGACACGGACTTGGAGTCATCCTTATCACTCTGGAAGCTGGAGTCAGCAAAGGCTTTGATCTGGAGGTCTTTTCCGCCATACACCAAGAACATCTCCTTAGTCCTTCTCAGGTACTTGAGAATGTTCTTTACTGCTATCCAGTGCTTCTCCCCTAGGGTTGACTGATACCGGCTTACCACGCTTAATGCGTAAGCAACATCTGGTCTGGTACACACATCGTATACATTATAGATCCTACTGCAGAAGCGTAAGGTATAGATGTGATGCGAGCCCTTTCCAAACCAGTCTTGGGAGATATCTCTTTGGAGAGAGTGATTCCGTGACAAGCCGGTAGACTACCGTGCTTTGAATCTTCCATACTAAATATTTTCAGTATGGTGTTGATGTACCTTAACTGTGAAAGTCCTAACATCCTCTTAGATCTATCACGATAGATCTGGATCCCCAGAATGTAGTTGGCATCACCCAGGTCTTTCATGGAGAACCTCTGTGACAAGAACCCTTTGACTGATTGTAGCATAGGAATGTCATTTCCTATCAAGATAATGTCATACACGTACAAGACGAGGAATACCACAGTTCTCGCTACAATCTTACTATAGATGCATGATTCATCTGGATTTTTAATAAAGTCAAATTCGTTGACCGTCTCATCAAAACAGATGTTCCAACTCCGCGATGCCTGCTTTAATCCATAAATGGATTTAAGCAACTTGCACACTTTCCCACTGCTCCCACTCTGAATGAAACGTTCTGGCTGATCTATATAGACGAACTCTTCTAAATTTCCATTTAGAAAAGCGGTCTTTACGTCCATCTGCCAAATCTCATAATCGTGGAAGGCGGTAATGGCAAGAAGGATCCGAATGGATTTGAGCATAACCACTGGAGAAAAGGTTTCATCATAGTCCAAACCAGGTCTTTGACGAAAACCTTTTGCAATAAGTCTAGCCTTATAGGTTTCAACCTGTCCATCTACACCAATTTTCTTTCTGAAGATCCATTTGCAGCCTATGGGTTTTACTCCTTCTGGAGCAATGTCCATAGTCCTTACTTTGTTGGTGTACATGGACTCCATCTCGGTCCGCATTGCATCCAGCCATTTTACCGAGTCACCGCTCTGATTGGCTTGCTGGAAGCTAGTTGGCTCATCATTATCAATGATGTAATCCTCTCTATCTTCGTCTAGGAGAAAACCGTAGTATCTCTCGGGCGGATGAGACTGCCTACTAGTTCTGCGGAGTGGCACGGGGATGTCCGGTTCTTTTGAAACCTCTGGTTCTACCATGCTTTCAGTAATAGCTTGCGGTTATGGAATTTCTTCTAGTTCTATTGCGCTCCCACCAGTTTCTTTTTCTAAAAATTGATTTTCCAAAAAGTGGGCATGACGAGAAACAAAAAACTTTTTGTTCCTCTGCGTAATATGAAAGATACCCCCCAGAGTTCTTTGGGTATCCCACAAACTTACACAGTACTGAGCGTGCCTCGAGCTTGTTCGCATGCTACTTTTTTTCAAAACCTGGACATCCCCATATCTTCAGATACTGAAGATAGGGTTTCTTCCCACTCCACATCTGATATGGTGTGGTAGGCACAGTCTTGGTAGGAATCTTGTTCAAAAGATATGCAGCTGATTCTAGTGCATAACCCAAGAAGGATTGCGGTAACTCAGCGTTACTTATCATGGAACGTACCATATCCAATAGGGTTCTGTTCCGCCTTTCCGATACACCGTTGTGTTGTGGTGTGTATGGAGGAGTAAGCTGAGAGAGAATTCCATTCTCTTTTAAGTAATCCAGGAACTCGGCACTTAAGTATTTACCATCTCGATCAGATATCAGTGTCTTGATACTTTTGCCGGTTTTTTTCCACTTCATTCTTATATTCTCGGAATTTCTCAAAGGCCTCGGATTTATGTTTCATCAAGAAGACATGTCCATACCTAGAGAAATCATCCGTAAAAGTAATGAAATAGGAATAACTACTTCGTGCATGTGTAGACATTGGACCACACACGTCGTTGTGTATGATTCCCAAGAGCTCGCTCGCTCTTACTCCATGTCCAGTAAACGGAGTCTTTGTCATCTTTCGTATGAGACAAGATTGACAAGTTGCATAAGACTAATATTCGAATGGATCCAAATATCCCTCTCTATGTAACTTCGTCAACCGTGTTTCATTGATGTGACCCAGTCCACAATACCATAAGAAAACCTTATTTAATTCTGGAGACTTTCTTTTAAGTGTGTTCTAGACGTTGAAAACCCGAGCTTGATTTAATACGTATGTACCATCCTCTAGTGTACCTGACCCAATCAAACTCTGATTAAGGTGGACGTGGACCACATCGCTTATAAATGTAAAATCATATCTTTCTTTAGAAAGTAAAGATACAGATATGATATTTCAAGCTAGACTAAGTACACACAAACAGTTACGTAAAATCAATATCTGCCCACTTGTCAATCCTAGGTGATATTCCCCTACGGATACAGCATCAACGTTCATTCCGTTAGCAACCCTGAGAGTCATATCACCCGCCCTGATAACTCTACGGTTTTTCAAAGCCTGTAATGAATTATAGATATGAGATCCTGAACCGGTATGAAGTACCCAGGAAGTAGAGTTAATTGACAGACAGTTTTCAATCACAAACACACCAGAAGCCGAAGCCACAATATGCTTTGGATCCTGGATTCTGTCTTTCCAAGCCATGCATTTCTTCTACCAATGCCCTTTCTCGTGGCAATAGGAACAACCCTCCTTCTCTACTGTTAGCCCCGAAACTTTTGCCCTGCCCTTTCCTTTTATCTTACTGACATTGCCTATCGACTTTCTGGAGGTCTTCTTCTTCTCACCCTTGGCTTTTTCCTTGGATCCAGAAGAGGAAGATTACCCAATAAGCAGAGCGGGTGTCTCCCTGGTTTCCTTCAGGGTGCCCTCAACTGGAAGTATAACTTTCTTCCCCTGGGCGTAAGTAGTAGGTAGGGACTGTAGAATCAAGTCAGCATATGACTCGTTCTCCAACGTGGACCCCAGGTCCTTGAGCTGTTTAATACAGTTGATCATTGTAGGGACTGTTGGATATAGTGCCCTCAGAGTCAATTATTGGATCACAGGAACGTGATTGCAATGATTGAGGGAGGACCTATACCGGTAGGACAGTCTTACTCGAGAGGTTTGTATACTATCTGGTTTGTTTTTATCATCGTGTACATGCTTTAGGTGACATTGTAGTTCACTATTACACGTTGATAGAGAATAGTATGCTACCATGGTTTGTCTTTATCAGTCGTGTACAGCTTTAGGTGACATGTTCACTATTACACGTTGATAGAGCCCTTAGGATCCTGCTTGACTACCAACAGTATGATGGCGATCATATACGTGAGAGTTGGGTAGTCCATAAGCACATCCTTAAAAGTGGTCCCTAGTCGTGGGAGTTTCGAGACAGGGCATCGATACTCCCGAGTAGACTAGTGTATATAGTCGAGACCCCGACGAGGGGCGGTGGCCGGTCTCACAAGCCACTGGTGTCAGTTGGTTCACCTAAGATGTATACAGGTGCTCATTGGGTTATGAGTACACCGGACAGGACTCACCGGGAACATGCTAATTGGGATTATACCAGATGTCAGATAGCAGTTCCCTGGTGACATGTGTACAGGTTAGTTCATCGACCTGAGATTGTCATTTGTCTCGTGTGAGTTCCCACTGTGCTTTGATTACTACCCTACCACGGCTCAAAGGAGTTGTGCAAATAGGTTTTAGTTGGGTACAGTCCCGAGCCACATGGAGGCAGTGAGCGGATCGGCAGGGGTTTCGTCTCTCCCGGTATTGGGGGTGAGATCACGCTGTGTCTAGGAGAGCCATTACACAAAGCCCTCGGCCGAGGCAGGAGATTTACTGGTAGGTATTCCAGTAGTACCTCAGGGTGTTCTGGGCTACACTCTGACACGACTTGTACCGCTTTTGGGGGTCTGACTTTTACCAACCCCCTAGGCCCGCCATGCGATACTCATAGACGAACGGACCGGACTGTACGGATATTGTCACCGACAGGCTCAGTAGGGTGTCATGATGAGTTCGCTCATCGACCTCCCTTTTGGTCAATACCTGGTAGCTCGTTACGTACGGCTAATACCTCTGACGTGCTAGTGGTTAAATCCACAGCCAAGGTATTGATGAGTCTTTAGAGTCCCCCACAGACAGTTTCTCAAGTTTCGGGCGAAACGTTGTAGAGGCCGTATGATATATGGCAGGGTTCGATCATATAGGTGCGGTATTGCACGGATCATGATCGGACGGATCATACTAGTGGGCTTCGGTTTAAGCCAGATCCTAGTACTAGATTTGTTGGATTACTTTAGTCTCGTCGCATTCGCATTCAGTCGGAATGTGGATGCAGGTATGTATATACAGGTGAGGGGTATCCTTGTGATCCGTCACGAGTTTACTTTAGATGTTGCCGGATTTTTCTTTGTCAGACCAAACATTTGGATTAATGTTTGGATGGTGGTAATTATGAGCTAGAAATCATCATTTAGAGCATTAATGGTGACACATGCATAAGTGGTGACTCATGGTCTCTTTTCTTGTGCATGTGTCACATTATGATATTGATTTGAGTCATGAAATGAGAAAGAGAGAGAGGGGCTACCATGTGATGTTGTTGGCTCTCATATTATTCTTCTCACACTCTCATTTTTATCATTCTATGATAACAAAAGAGAAGAGTGAGAAACTTCTTCTTCTTCCTCTTTCTTCTCTAGCTCCAAATTTCCATCAATGGCTTCATCTCTAACCTCCATCCATCTCATGGATGCAAGAGACAAAGTGATCACAAACATTCTCTACAACACCTTGGACACGTCGGCTAGCACACTTCGTGCCCGAGTTGCTTCGGATGAAGCGGGAGCCCGTAAAAGGAATCGATGATGTGGTGCCCTTTCCGACAAGGAGATCGAGACCGGAGATACCGCGAGGAGCTTGGGATGGTGGCCGAAGACCGAAGGACACGGATCGATCGGTATAGCATTCTATCCCTTCTCTAGATAGCTAGTTTATAGGTTAATGGTTCGATCCGGGTTTTAAGGATACGATAGCGTCGGTTTTCAAGTTAAGAAAAATTTTCGTTTCCGCATTTTGGCCTCGGAAAGACGGCTGGGGCGCTACCGTAGTCTTACATGGTATCAGAGCCACGCCATTAACCTTTACTAGCTTGCTCTAGCATGTTTAGAACTTTGATCGGACGAAAATTTCAAAAACTGCATTTCCAACTTGACAGTTTTTGTCGAAGTTTTTTAGTTATCAAAAAATTATTTGGTGTGTTACAGAAATACGTGCAGGGTTTTCTAAGTGTTCTGTGAAAATTTTGTAGCTCAAGGCTACAGTGCCGCCGTGGAACCGCGGCCCCACCCTTGGTTTGGTCGCGGTTCCGCCGCGAAGTTTTGCCTTCTCTGCACTAAAATTTCTGTACTGCTCTCTGAGTTGGAAATGGGGTTTCTGGTTATTTTATTTTGGGCCCAGATTTATTTGAGTACTGGGTATTGTGCTTGGGGCCCACTTCAAGAAATTTTGTCGATCGAAAATTTTAAACTTGTTAGTTCATAGTATTTACATTATATCTGCGACCGTGAATGTCATTTGATCGGTAAATCCTGTCTAACTGCTATAGCCCTTATAGATGGATTTGCGAACGTGACATTCACGTTGATGTTCTGTGTTGTGCTGTGATGTTGCGGATTTGTCGTGGTGGATAGCCTGGATGTAATGGTAGTACAGTTTGGTATTATTATGTACATTTGATATTGCGGGGCGAACGTCCGACATGTGGACTGCTGTCACTGCCTGTTTGTATATTATTCTTTTGGGGCACGACCGGGCTGAGGTCGATGTACCCATTGTATATTTTACTTTCTGTACTAGGATTACCCCGCGGTGGGGTGCACGGATAGCCGGGTTATAGAGGGCAACGAGCCCGCATCTCATGGCTTTGAGACGGAGGGGGCTTCACTCTAGAATTGGTAGGCTATTCGCCGCACTCGTAGGGGGTACAGGTTGACCCAAGGAGGGGTGCACAAGTTACCGGATTCCGTGAAGTGATGGGTGGTCCATTCACGTTGTTGAAGGGGGCTGCCTCGCTTCAGGTTTTGGCAGGTAACTTTCCGCGCCTGTAGGGGTCTAGGATTTCATTGCGCAGGCTATCCACACGACCGGGGGAACGTCGGGTTTCAGTAGCGGCTCTATGAAACCCGGGGATCCCAGATTATTTGTATTGTTCTGTGATACTTATTACATTTCTGTGATGTTGCATTTTATCACGCCATGAGTGAATATTATATATTGATATATATACTAGTAGATGTTGTATATGTTTTACACCCGCGCTAGTCCAGTCCCCGCTCTGTCGTTAGTTAAGTAACCTAACGGGTGATGACGGGACCCAGTGGCGAATGCGGATGGCATATACGTACATCATATTTTCGTTCTTTTGTGGTGTGATTAATTGATGGGACTGCATTGATTCGGATCAATGCAAGCTAAACAAACCTAATCTGATGTTGTTGGAACATTTTTTCAAAAAGGCTGTTATTGCAAGGACGTTCTCTTTTGTTTTGCATAGTGGTATTCGGTTATGAATATCCAGCACCTCAGTCGACGAGGCAAGGGCCGAGATCCCTTCACCGGGAGTGATCCCTTGGACAGAAGTTTGCGTCAGGGTAATAACTTCATTATAGCCGATTGCCTTTTGCTTTGCATCGTGGTATTCAATTGGAATATCCTGCTCCTCATTCTACGGGGAAAGAGCCGAGATCCCTTCACCGGGAGTGACCTCTTTAGCAAAGGTTTTCGCCATTATATTTTTACAAAAAGCTATGCAGTTCCTTCAACGATATCAAGTTCATTACGTTAAAGGTTTTTCGCCAAAAACCAGCAATAGCCCTCCGTCATTTCCTACAGGTATTATTTAGTATTCGTGCTGCGTTTGTTGACCTAGTCAAGACGTAGTATTCGGTAGCTAAGTGATACTTGTTTGTTGCATAAGTGGGATTGCTTAGGACAGTCGTGCGGCCTTGTTGACCTAGTCAAGGGCACGTACGGGTGGGTTTAATGCAATCCAGAATAATGACGGGTTGAACTTGACTGGCGGTTTATAGTTTGTTGACCTAGTCAAGGTCATAAGCCGCTTGGGGTAAAAATCACATTGGGAGTTTCTAAAGAAACTGAAACTTGCCAGATATGCGCATACCTTCTGGAGTGTGATAACGTGAGTGGATTCCATCACGTTATCATGCGATGATAGTTGGATCCCGATTCCCACTGATGAGTTGGTTTGCTCCTCGGGTGATCCCGACTAATTCTTCTTTCAGGTTTGGAGGAGAATTTGAGGTTACAGTGGGAGGTTTCCTAATTAGATAAATTGATAACCATTCTGATCTAGGTTAGAGTGCACGCTGAGTGTTTCTTTTCTCTCTCTTTGGAAGCGTCCATGACCCAACCCTTGACTATGACTCAGTGTCCAAGTTGACCGAATCTTCTTAAACACTGGCTTTTGGATTGTCAGAGTTGCAAACCTCATTGCCACTCCTACTTTTACCCTTTTCTCCATGACACCCCGTATTACTACGAACGTCCACTTCCATTGGATAAAACCATCGTATGGTTATATATGAACTCGAAGGAACTTGTTTCAGATTCGAGGATGGTTTCCGGTTCTGGAGAAAACGAATAGGACTATTCAGTTGTCTTTTCTTTTTACCTTCTCTCAGGTTGCGAGTGCTTCTTGGATTAGGACGGTACACCTATTATGCTAATTGGATAGTCTTCTTCCAAACCTTAAGCAGGTGCCGAACGGTGGGGAATGAAGAAAACCAATTAGCCTAATGATGGTGTACAGAAGATAATAAGTTAAGAAAAATAAAGGGATTAGTAAGAGGGCAAAGTAAATTGCGACTGCTATTCACGACCAAACCAAGTATTTCATTACCACTCCTTGTTCCCTTCCGAAAGACGGCGATGACGTGAGGACGTCTCGCCTGAGATTCGGGGAAGATGCTAATTGGTGCTATCCGTCCACCTCTCCGAAGATGCCAAGTTGATTTATGGCACCGTGTATCGAAGGTTTAAACGGATGCGTCCGATGTAGCAGACTTCGTCAGATTCCTCCTCGCTTGAGGGGTTTTTGAATGTGGGGACGCTCTTCCCTGCAGGCGCAAGCCCCTGCAGTTAATTACGCTACCGCATCGCGGTAGCCACTTTCTCCTTCTCCAGATGGTCACTTCGTGTCGTGTGTATGTTTATTTTGTGTTTAGTTGCCCGTGGATTGTATACGGAGACTGAGTTGTGTCGTCGCCCGTAGGGCGTGGACTAGTCCAAATCCGTATTATCTTAGATTTGGGTTTGGGGGTTTGGGTTTAAGGATACGTTAGCCTCATTTAAGACTAAGATCAACTTAAACGTTTGTTAAGGATACGTCAGTCTAGTTTTTAGACTAAGATCAACTTAACGGGATCGTTTAGATCCAACAAGAGAGCAATTAAGGGAGCCCTGTTGTTTAGTTTAGTGACATTGCGGTCCAACGTTAGTTTTAAGACGTTGCGGTCAAGGTTACGGATGTCATAGTCCGTGGATTTAAGGACTCCACAGTCCGACGTTAGTTTTAAGACATCCCGGTCAAGGTTAAGGACCTCATAGTTCGTGGATTTAAGGACTCCACAGTCCGGCGTTAGTTTTAAGACATCCCGGTCAAGGTTAAGGACCTCATAGTCCGTGGATTTAAGGACTCCACAGTCCGGCGTTAGTTTTAAGACATCACGGTCTAGGTCAAGGACCTCATAGTCCATGGATTTAAGGACTCCACAGTCCGGCGTTAGTTTTAAGACATCACGGTCAAGGTTAAGGACCTCATAGTCCATGGATTTAAGGACTCCACAGTCCGGCGTTAGTTTTAAGATATCACGGTCAAGGTTAAGGACCTCATAGTCCATGAGTTTAAGGACCCCACAGTCCGTATCAATATGTGGTCGTCGGGACCCGTCATCTCTTTGAAGATGTTGAGGAATTACAACGCCGAGTATCAAAGGAGTGAAGAGATGTACCCTTAAACCGAGCTAGATTAAATAATCTTTGGCCCAATTCGGAACCAAGACCAATTAATTATATTATGAGCCCATTGGCTCAGTTGAATTTGAATTGAGGACTTATGGCCAGCTTGGGCTAAGTCCAATCATGTTTAGGATATTGGCCCTCTGTTGGTCCATTAGAGGAGAGGCTTTGCCTCTAGACACTTAGCCACTTGGGCTAAAGTTAGTGTTAAACACTAAAGACCAGCAGTGTTGAACACTGGGAACAAGTTAGTGTTTGACACTACAAGATAGTTGGTGTTAAACACCAGCAACAGGGGGTTCAAATTAGTGTTAAACACTAAAACAAATCAGTGTTAAACACTAGCAACAGAGATCTCAAATTAGTGTTAAACACTAAGATAATCAGTGTTAAACACTGGTGACAGAGATTTTAATTTAGTGTCGAACACTAAGAAAATTAATGTTAAACTCTGTTAACAGAGATTTTATTTAGTGTTAAACACTAAGAAATTCAGTGTTCAACACTGCAAGAAAGGCTCTTCGATTAGTGTTGAACACTAAGGCAAAACAGTGTTAAACATTGAATTCAGAGGATCCAATTTAGCGTTAAGCACTAAGGTAAGTGGGGTCACGTGGTAGCACGTGAGGGCGCCCACCCCTTTATTTGTTCTGCCGAGAGTATTGAATACTTTGGAGGATCACGTGCAGTCACGTGATGGGCATTTAATTGTTTGTGTGTTAAAGCTTCTGCCAAGGGTCACGTGGGTCACGTGAGGCATTGCCTCAAAAGCCCTTCTCTGTGGATCTTTCCAGGGGTCACGTGGTAGCACGTGACCCTGCCTCTTTGCAATTTCTGAATAAATTCTTCATTAAATCCCCCTTGTCTTCTGAAGAATTATATTCTCTGATAGAGTTGAACTCTGATTTTCCTGTAGGAATTAAATTCCTCATATATGTGAAGAATTGAGTTCTGTCATAGGGTTAAACCCTAATAATAACTTTAAAGGAACTAAATTCCTTCTTTCTTTAGAGAATTACTCTTAGATAGGGTTAAACCCTAATTTATATTCTGAGGAATTAGATTCTGTCATAGGGTGAAACCCTAATTTCTTCTTTCTTAAGGGAATTAAATTCCTGTTATTTTAACAGAACTAAGTTCTTAACTAGGGTTAAACCCTGATTCTGTTCATTCTAAAGGAATTATATTCCTATAACATAGGGTTAAACCCTAATTCATTTCAAAGGAATTAAATTCCTATAATTCTGCGAGGATTAAATCCTCAAACTTTCATTCCCTCTCTATACTTTGGATCTGCATGGCAGGATCTCGACCCAATGAGAATTAAATTCTCTATTCATGGGGAGATGTGCACTTTGCAGATCCTCTACTAAAGAGAGAACTAAGTTCTCCTTTTTAACCTAAGAGTTAAACTCTTTTGAGAATTAAATTCTCTTTTAGAGGCCTTCCCTTTCTTACCTAAGGTTTTCTTCTGCAGAAGATCCAATTCCTCCAAAATCTTAGGGCTTTTTTTTTCTTTTTTTTTCTGTCTCCTTCTCTCTGTCTCTCTGTATGTCTCTTTGCTCCTATTTATAGGAGAAGAAGCAGAATCAATTAGTTTTGATGAATCTTTCATTGAGAGATTTGATTTGTATTCCCCATTCGTTTGGACCTTTGGATTATTAGGTGAATTTTATTCACCATTGGATTTTTAATCCAAAGATTTTCCTTTGTTATTTCGATTAGATTTTAAGGGGAAATCTTTCCAAGTTCAAGATTTTTCCATAGATAGGTGATATTTAATCACCTTTAAATCTTTAGTCCAATCGGTTCTAAATAATCATTTTCCTTTGGAAAGATTTGAATGATCTCTTCAGAATTTGATTCTGTTAAATAGGCTTTGAAAGCCGGTCACGTGTAAGCACGTGACCCCTGGAATGAGCTTGCTTCTTCTTTCTGCGTTCTGTCTTCTGGCCGCTGTTCAACCGTCACGTGCCAACACGTGACCTCCGGTCACGTGTGAGCACGTGACCCTTTCTGAAGCCTTTTCTTCGATTTAATCAGGGAATTGAATCTGCCTTTGCCGCTGTTTTCAAACGTCACGTGCCAACACGTGACTGCTGGTCACGTGCTAGCACGTGGTCCTCCTTAGTAAACTTTCCTGATTTTAAATCAGGAAACAAATGCCCCCACAGCGTTGTTCTCACGTGTTTGCACGTGAGAGCAACGCTGTCACTTTTGTGACCGTTGGATTCCTCTAGGGATTTAGGAAGATGAAGCGTCTCCATCACATCCTATAAATACCCATGTCCTTTTAGAAGAGCCTCCACTTTGCTCATCTTCTTCTCTTGCAAACTTTTCTGAGAATTTAATTCTCTTCTTCCAGAGCTTAGTTCTCTGCTTTGAAACTTTTTCAGAGTTTAACTCTGTCTGACCGATTCCTCTTCCTCAGGTAATCATCTTGAGTGGTCGAAGAACTTTTTATACATAAAATTCTCTGGATTTTAAATCCACTTCAAGGGTTTCACACTTTTAACATGAACCTATTTTTCCTTTAAGTTTTTCAACCAAAGTATGAAATAGAACTTTCAACAGCAGATCTTTTTAGGGTTCATATGATCTTTAGGGAGATGATGATGGCGGTTCAAATCCATGGAATTTAATTCCATCCCAAAAATGCTTCTGGGAATTTAATTCCCATGAAGAACTCAGGTCTTCCCATGGAGGTTTCTTAGGGTCTCCCTGCCCTAGGTTGTCCTTCTGTAATTAATGGGACAGAAGCTTTGTAACAATTCTCATGACCTTTATTTCAGGTATCATGGATGCCCATATGTATGGTCTTGACGAAATCATTTCCTATGGGAATATTCGTGCACTGGGCCGCAGTCAGAACCAGGAGTTCACCAATGCTCGGTGCGCTAAGATCATGAGCCGCTTCGACGAGTACAACCATCGGCTACTCCCTCGTCGCTCTTCTCTTCTGAGGCTGATCGTGCTGGCGATCTGGGAGGCACTCCCTCTCTTTTGCACCGGCGTACCGCTCGGGGCCTTGGACACTGCTGAGGATAAGGTACTTTCAGTGTACTTGATGAGCTTGATCTCAAAGAGGAGGCAAGATCGCCTCATTGATCTCTTGCACCAGGCCTTTCAGCAGTCAGCCATACTTGCCGCCTATCGGAGGGTGGAGGACATTCGTGAGGACCCCGACGCTTGTGATCGTGAGAGAAAACATACTCGGGAGGTTCGAAATGCTTGGAGGATCTTGGACAAAGTTAAGCTTGAGTTTCTCAATCCGTGTCCCGCTTCTGAAGTCTTACCATTGTAAACGTGTTCTCTTTATTTTGTATGACCTTCTTGAAGTATGAATGATAAGTTCTATTATGTCTTTGTATGTTTGCATGCCTCTCTGTGGGATTTTGTCATTTCACTATTGTTGTTGCTGATGCTTTTAATATGCATGGTGCTATTCCATTTTTAGTGCACGTCAAGTTTGGGGCTCACGTGGTCTGCACGTGGGGTCCTTTGATGGGACTGTTCAAAAATTTTCCATGCCACATTTTTAGTGCACAATATCAGATGCAGAAAAGAAGCCTTGGAAATAGTTCCACCCCCCTGATTTTCGATGCCTTTCCTTTTTTGGGCCTCGGAAATAGCTTCATCATGCAAGATTTTCCGCGCTCAACACTTAATGCACTTCTTTATATCTGAGGCTATAGCCTTCTTTTCCCTTCACAGAGAGATTTATATTTTTTTCTTTCTTATTTTGGTGTAATTTGTCTTGAGAAACAACTGAGCACCATGGCCTGCAATCGCCCTCATGCTCATCGACAGCCATGGGAAGTTCCTATCGAGGAGATGATCCCCCACTTTGCTGCCCGGTTGGTGGATCCACTCCTTACCGACGACGAATGCGACTCGGCAATGTATGAACTCTCGATCCGTAGGGGGTCCCCCCTCCTGATGGGTCCCTCTGTCTCCAGATGGTTCTCGCGGCCGTGCTTGCCGACATCCCTCCTCACCCGGCGGAGATGACCCTGGCGATGCTTGACGCGGCTGAAGAGAAGCTCGAGGGCTTTCACGAAGCGTGCCTGATTACTCAGGCTTTGAAGGATTGCTCAATTCATCTGCTGAGCCAGATAAAGGCCCGGCGAGCTATTATGTCTGCTTTCGCGGACGAACATGGCGCCGATCGATGGGGAGCGACTCCTCGCGAGAACCGTCGCTTTGATGTGCTGGAGAAAGCAGAGAGAGAGATGGAGAATTTTGTCCTCTGCTTTGTTAACCCTTGTGCCATTGATCCCGTGTTTGGTGACCTTTTCCCGTTAGCGTAGCATTTTTAAATTAGTCTTTTTTTTGTATGCTTTATGCTGAACTTCCATGTAGGCTCGGTACTCGTATGTATGTTTTCCCTTGCATAAATAAACTTTTGTGTTCTTCTTATAAGAGCTTTTCTTTAATTATCAACACTATCATCATGTCGCAGGCACATTAAAGTTTCGAATATTATTTCTTTTCTGGATGTTTATACAATTGCGAACACATGCTCGCTAGGATAAACGTCGGAAGTTTTCTCGTCGCTTTTCATACCAGGTAATGTGAGCGCGTTTTAAATTGATCATTGCTGACGATTGGGAGCCCACTTATACGGTCTTGAGCGTGTATGTCCCGTTTCCAAAGTTGCGGTCGCGAAAGTGAACTAAGTGGCCTGACAGGGCGACACGTGGCGAACGCATTGTTGCGTGAGAAAAGGGCTCGGCCGCGAATTCTCGGAGAGGGGCTGGCTTGCTGAGCGAGCTTCAAGCGAGTCTTACTGCCAAGGCCAACAAAGCGTATGAACTCTGGCGGGTGCTTCGAGAGTCTATCAGGGAGGTGGTGACTCTTGATAAAGCTGCCACGTTCACTCGTGAGAGGGTCGAGGCTCATAAGGCCACCGAGAAAGAGCTTGAAGACCGGCTCGCTTCGTATCAGGCCCAGCAGGCTCAGGCAGAGGCCCGTCTTCTGGCGATCCTGAATCATGAAGCCGTGGCCCAGCAAAAGCAGGATGAGCTAGCGAAATTGCTAAATCGCCCGCCGGCTTGAAAAAACTTGTATCTTTTCCTTTCTTTTTGTAGATACTCATGGATGAGAGTATTTTCTTTTTGTTTCTTTAATGAATTGTACTTTGTATCCATTTTGGTTTATGAATAAAAGATACATTTTTCTTCTCAATGGTGTGTCTCTTTTCATTGAATGTGTTTTGCGGACAATTTATCTTGATCTCCTTGCAGGGCAGCGATGGCTTAGGATTCAGGGTTAAGATCTGCTTCCTAAGACTTTTGCGCTTTATGAGCCACGAGGGTCTCATAAAGAGTTTTTCTCCCTATGGGTCGAGAGGATCCCATAGGTGTAAGTTCTTCTTAAGAATCGTGAGGATTCTTAAGCGGGTTTTCCCTTGAGAGTCGTAAGGATCTCACAAGAGAGTTTTTCTTCCTTACAGGTCGTGAGGACCTACAAGTGCTGGATGTGGTCGCCCTTATCCGTGTTTCACGGGGACCGGAGTTGCTCAAAGTATCGTAGTTTAAAGACGTCGCAGTCAAGGTTAAGGATGTCATAGTCCGTGGATTTAAGGACTCCACAGTCCGATGTTAGTTTTAAGACATCACGGTCAAGATTAAGGACGTCATAGTCCGTGGATTTAAGGACTCCACAGTCCGATGTTAGTTTTAAGACATCACGGTCAAGGTTAAGGACCTCATAGTCCGTGGATTTAGGGACTCCACAATCCGATGTTAGTTTTAAGACATCAGGGTCAAGGTTAAGGACGTCATAGTCCGTGGATTTAAGAACTCCACAGTCCGATGTTAGTTTTAAGACATCACGGTCAAGGTTAAGGACCTCATAGTCCGTGGATTTAGGGACTCCACAGTCCGATGTTAGTTTTAAGACATCACGGTCAAGGTTAAGGACCTCATAGTCCGTGGATTTAAGGACTCCACAGTCCGGTGTTTGGTTGCAGGGACCCATCACCTCTTTGAAGACGTTGAGGAATTACAACGTCAGGCATCAAAAGAGTGAAGAGATGTACCCTTAAACCAAGGTAGAATCAGTACAGAATCAGGGTGGTTGATTGTTAGTTTTAAAACATTACGGTCGAGGTTAAGGACATCATAGTCCGTGGATTTTAAGGACTCCACAGTCCGGTGTTTGCTTTGGATGCTTCACACGGGTTCACTGCCGTGCTTGGCGAGGACCAGGCTCCGCTCTGGGCGTTTTCCACGGGGTCAAAGAGTGACATTATCCGCGTTCCACGTGACCAGGAATTTTGCACTAGATGCTTCACACGGGTTTACTGCCGTGTTCGGCGAGGACTAGGCTCCGCTCTGGATGCTTCACATGGGTTCGCTGCCGTGCTCTGCGAGGACCAGGATCCACTCTGGACGTTTTCCACGGGGTCAAAGAGTGACGTTATCCGCGTTCCACGTAACCAGGAATTTTGCACTAGATGCTTCACACGGGTTCACTGCCGTGCTCGGCGAGGACTAGGCTCCGCTCTGGATACTTCACACGGGTTCACTGCCATGCTCTGCGAGGACCAGGATCCGCTCTGGACGTTTTCCACAGGGTCAAAGAGTGACGTTATCCGCGTTCCACGTAACCAGGAATTTTGCACGAGATGCTTCACACGGGTTCATTGCCGTGCTCGGCGAGGACTAGGCTCCGCTCTGGATGCTTCACACGGGTTCACTGCCGTGCTCTGCGAGGACCAGGATCCGCTCTGGACGTTTTCCACGGGGTTAAAGAGTGACGTTATCCGCGTTCCACGTAACCAGGAATTTTGCACTAGATGCTTTACACGGGTTCACTGCCGTGCTCGGCGAGGACTAGGCTCCGCTCTGGATGCTTCACACGGGTTCACTGCCGTGCTCTGTGAGGACCAGGATCCGCTCTGGACGTTTTCCAGGGGGCAAAGAGTGACATTATCCGCGTTCCACGTAACCAGGAATTTTGCACTAGATGCTTCACACGGGTTCACTGCCGTGCTCGGCGAGGACTAGGCTCCGCTCTGGATGCTTCACACGGGTTCACTGCCGTGCTCTGCGAGGACCAGGATCCGCTCTGGACGTTTTCCACGAGGTCAAAGAGTGACGTTATCCGCGTCCCACCGGGCGTGCCAGAATCTGTTCCCCTCCGAAAGACGGCGACGACGTGAGGACGTTTCGCCTGAGATTCGGGGCAGATGCTAATTGGTGCTATCCGTCCACCTCTCCGAAGATGCCAAGTTGATTTATGGCACCGTTGTATCGAAGGTTTAAACGGATGCGTACGATGTAGCAGACTTCGTCAGATTCCCTCTTGCTTGAGGGGTTTTTGATTGTGGGATTGCTCTTCCCTGCAGGCGGAAGCCCCTGCAGTTAATTACGCTACCGCATCGCGGTAGCCACTTTCTCCTTCTCCAGATGGTCACTTCGTGTCGTGTGTGTGTTTATTTTGTATTTAGTTGCCCGTGGATTGTATACGGAGACTGAGTTGTGTCGTCGCCCGTAGGGCGTGGACTAGTCCAAATCCGTATTATCTTAGATTTGGGTTTGGGGGTTTGGGTTTAAGGATACGTTAGCCTCATTTAAGACTAAGATCAAGCTTAAACGTTTGTTAAGGATACGTCAGTCTAGTTTTTAGACTAAGATCAACTTAACGGGATCGTTTAGATCCAACAAGAGAGCAATTAAGGGAGCCCTGTTGTTTAGTTTAGTGACATTGTGGTCAATAGGTAGTTTAAGGGCATTGCGGTCCAATGTTAGTTTTAAGACGTTGCGGTCAAGGTTAAGGACGTCATAGTCCGTGGATTTAAGGACTCCACAGTCCGGCGTTAGTTTTAAGACATCACGGTCAAGGTTAAGGACCTCGTAGTCCGTGGATTTAGGGACTCCACAGTCCGATGTTAGTTTTAAGACATCACGGTCAAGGTTAAGGACCTCATAGTCCGTGGATTTAGGGACTTCACAGTCCGATGTTAGTTTTAAGACATCACGGTCAAGGTTAAGGACGTTATAGTCCGTGGATTTAGGGACTCCACAGTCCCATGTTAGTTTTAAGACATCACGGTCAAGGTTAAGGACCTCATAGTCCGTGGATTTAAGGACTCCACAGTCCGGTGTTTGGTTGCAGGGACCCATCACCTCTTTGAAGACGTTGAGGAATTACAACGTAAGGCATCAAAGTAGTGAAGAGATGTACCCTTAAACCAAGGTAGAATCAGTACAGAATCAGGGTGGTTGATTGTTAGTTTTAAGACATTACGGTCGAGGTTAAGGACATCATAGTCCGTGGATTTTAAGGACTCCACAGTCCGGTGTTTGCTCTGGATGCTTCACACGGGTTCACTGCCGTGCTTGGCGAGGACCAGGCTCCGCTCTGGGCGTTTTCCGCGGGGTCAAAGAGTGACATTATCCGCGTTCCACGTGACCAGGAATTTTGCACTAGATGCTTCACACGGGTTCACTGCCGTGTTCGGCGAGGACTAGGCTCCGCTCTGGATACTTCACACGGGTTCACTGCCGTGCTCTGCGAGGACCAGGATCCGCTCTGGACGTTTTCCACGGGGTCAAAGAGTGACGTTATCCGCGTTCCACGTAACCAGGAATTTTGCACTAGATGCTTCACACGGGTTCACTGCCATGTTCGGCGAGGACTAGGCTCCGCTCTGGATGCTTCACACGGGTTCACTGCCGTGCTCTGCGAGGACCAGGATCCGCTCTAGACGTTTTCCACGGGGTCAAAGAGTGACGTTATCCGCGTTCCACGTAACCAGGAATTTTGCACTAGATGCTTCACACGGGTTCACTGCCGTGCTCGGCGAGGACTAGGCTCCGCTCTGGATGCTTCACACGGGTTCACTGCCGTGCTCTGCGAGGACCAGGATCCGCTCTGGACATTTTCCACGGGGTCAAAAAGTGACGTTATCCGCATTCCACGTAACCAGGAATTTTGCACTAGATGCTTCACACGGGTTCACTGCTGTGCTCGGCAAGGACTAGGCTCCACTCTGGATGCTTCACATGGGTTCACTGCCATGCTCTGCGAGGACCAGGATCCGCTCTGGACGTTTTCCACGGGGTCAAAGAGTGACGTTATCCGCATTCCACGTAACCAGGAATTTCGTTGATTGTATTCGTATTTCACGGAATTGGGATTTGACTTTTCGGTGATCAGGATATCGCCGAGCCATGGAACTGGGAGTTGCCGTTGTTCCGTTTCGCTTGAAGTCATGTTCGTTGTCACGAGACGAGTGCTGAGATGATCTCTAAGTCATTCGCGACCCGTCGAGATTTTGCTTCTTCTTATGATGAAACCTGGGGGAGAAGTATGATCTCTTTTTTGTTTACGCCATTGGATTGTATACAGGGTTTGATGGAACATCACCTGTAGGGCATAAATTAAAACTTTTTTTTTTATTTTATTCCTTTTTTCCGCGATGCTCTATCATTTCAGCTTTTATATCGCGGAGGTCGCGATTGCCCTATCATTTCGGTTATTTTTCGCGGTGCCCAATCATTTCGGCTATTTATTTCATTTTTACTCGCTGTTTTTTATTGCGAGTTGCCCCATCATTTCGGCTATTTTGCGTGCATACATTTTTACCTGCTGGTTTTTATTGCAAGTTGCCCCATCATTTCGGCTATCTCGTATGCACGTGCGGCCTACTGGCTTTTCGCCATAAACCTGAAATTAGACACAGATTTCGGCATCAACACCGCTACAACTGGGATATGGCCAAGAGCGAATCATCATCTGCCTCTGTCGATGTTGAACAAAGATGGCTTAGCAAACTGGGTTAGGGTCCCGTCATCTAAGGCTTTTGACTTCATGAGCCGTAAGGGTCTCACGAAGGTATTTCTCCCTACAAGTCGTGAGGATCTCGTAGGTGTATTTTCTCCCTAGGAATCATGAGGATTCCTAAGTGTATGTTCCTCTGTAATTCGTAAGGATCTTACAAGAGGGCTTTCTCCTTATAAGTCGAGAGGACTCATAAGGGTTGTTCACCATAGGGACATACCCCTAGTCACGGGTGGGACTTTGCTGGGGAAATGCTTATTCGCGCCCGTGGATTGTATACAAGGGTCAGTATGAGCCACTTGTAGGGCATTGTCGAAGGTTATGGGGGATTTTGCTTAAGCACAGGTTCAGGTTTCTGTAACTTAAGACTTTCAAGTTTTATGAGCCGTGAGGGTCCCATAAGAGAGTTCTCCTTGTGAGTCGTGAGGATCTCGCAAGTGTCTTTTCTCCTTAGGAATCGTGAGGATCCCTAAGTGTGTTACTCCCTTGTGAGTCGTAAGGATCTCACGCGGGTGGTTTCTCCTTACAAGGTCGTGAGGACCCTGCAAGTGTCCTTTAACGAGGTTGCGCCTTTTCGGGTTTTCACAAACACCCGCCGGTAGTCCTGCTGTTTTTACTCACGGAGCCCTTTCAAGTTTTCATCCGTGCCCATTTTGCTTATGGACATACCGTTATTTATATATTTTTTTCTTCTCTTTTTTTTACGAGGTCGCGCCCTTTCGGGTTTTCACGAACACTCGCCGGTAGCCCTGCTGTTTTTACTCACGGAGCCCTTTCGGGTTTTCATCCGTGCCCTTTTTGCTTATGGACATACCGTTTTTTATTTTTATTTTTATTTTTTATTTTTTTTATATCGTCAGCCCAAGGATGCTGCGGTAGTAGTTTTAAGGACGTTTTGGTCCGTCATTAGTTTAAGGACGTTCTGGTCCTACGTTAGTTTAAGAACGTTTCGATCCGATGTTAGTTTAAGGACGTCTCGGTCCGTCGTTAGTTTAAGGACGTTTCGGTCCGTCGTTAGTTTAAGGACGTTTCGGTCCGTCGTCAGTTTAAGGACGTTTCGGTCCGTTTGAGGAGAGGTCCGGCTATTACTTATAGAGCTTGAGCTTTAGGAAGATAGCGAGCGGATATAGTCGTCGTCATCTATCATTGACCTGGGCTGTGGCTCATTAAGCGTAGTATTTCTTTAGGAAGCGGCCGTTTATTGGCCTGAAAGGCCTTTCACCGTGCATGTCCATGAGTAGATAGGCCCCACCCTGGTAGACCTTATCTATGATGTACGGGCCTTCATAGTTTGGCTCGAATTTTCCCTGCTTGGCGTGATTGGGGATCATAGGCCTTTTGACCACTAGCACGAGTTCACCTTGGCGGAATGTCCTCGGCCTGGTCAATCTTTTATATGAGCGCGTCATCTTTGCTTTATAAGCCTCCAGATTTTGTTGCGCTATGAGCCGAGTTTCATCGAGGGCATCAAGCTCCTCAAGCCGCAGGTGAGCATTTTTTCGTCCGTCAGCTCGCAGTGGACTGCCATTCGTAGAGACGGTAGCTCTATCTCAAGGGAGAGTATTGCTTCCGTACCGAATACCAATGCGTATGGCGTTGTGCTCGTGGCCGTCTTGAACGTAGTTCGGTACGCCCAAAGAGCCTCTTGCAGTATCTCATGCCAGTCCTTCTTATTTCGGGACACCGTCTTTTTCATGATCTTTGTCAAGGTCTTATTGAAAGCCTCAGCTAGACCGTTAGCTCGCGGATTATAAACCGAGGAATATCTCCAGTCTATATTGTGCTGTTGCGCGAAGCGACTGATTTTGTGGCTTCTGTAGGCTGGCCCGTTATCGGAAATGATCCGTCGCGGAGTTCCAAACCGATATATGACATGCGTCTTGAAGAAATGGAGGATATTCTCCGTCTTTACTTCCCTCAGCGGTACCGCTTCTGCCCACTTAGAGAAGTAGTCAGTCGTCGCTAGGATGAAACGATGTCCTCTAGACGATACTGGTTCGATGGGGCCGACTATATCAGTCCCCCACATTTCGAATGGCCAGCTAGCCACCGTTGGATATAGTGGATTCGGATGCTGATGGATGAAGTCCCCATGAATTTGGCATAAGTGGCACTGCTTCGCATATTCGAGGCAGTCCTGGATCATCGTGGGCCAGTAGTAACCCATCCGTTTAATTTTTAACTTCATCTTCGGGCCTGCTTGATAAGAACCACAGATTCCGTCATGAACTTCCTGAACGACTCTTTCTGCTTCGTCAGGTCCTAAACATCTCAGCCACAGAGAATCAAACGACCTCTTGTACAGAGTATTGTTGACGAAAGCGAAAGATAGAGCTCGTTTCATGAGCTGATGTCTTGAGGACGCTTCTTCGGGCATTCGGTGGGACTTAAAGTAGTCTATGAAGACTTCCCTCCAGTCCTCAGCCTTCTCACGGTCTTTTATTTGTAGGGTCGTCTGCTCAGTCCCTCCCTTTTCTTCGTATGATTCCGGAGATATTTCTGCTGGGGCGAGCACTCGACGGCTTTGTACCACGATTCTGACGTCATTGAGGTTCTCGTCAGCCAGTTCTTTAGCGAGCTTAGCTAACACGTCTGCTTTGCTATTTTCCGCGCGTGGTATACTTTCCAAAGTATAGGAGGGAATTTGGGTTAACAGTTGTTGCACCTTTTCACCATACTTCACCAACTCTGGTTTGCACGTTTGGTAGTCGCCGTTTACTTGACTAACGATCAGTTGAGAATCCCCGTATATGAGGAGGTTTTCAATTCCCATGTCAATGGCGATCTCGAGGCCTGCTATCAGAGCTTCGTATTCGGCTTCATTGATCGTCCTCGGTTCTGTTAAGGAGAAAGCGAAGCGCATTATCCCTCCTTGTGGAGTTACGAAGATGAGGCCTACCTCCGATTTGATCATTGGGGTACTTTGTTTGCGCTTCTTTACGGAGGACGCTCCATCGAAATAAAGTTCCCATCGGGTATCACCACCATCGATCGCATCAAACGCATGTTCGTCTGGCAAATCGCAATTTAGAGGAGAACCGGCAGGTACTGGATGCTCAGCAAGGAAGTCGGCGATGGCTTGGCCTTTCACTGCCTTAAGCGGCTGATAGGTTATTGAAAACTCCATCAAGAGCAGGTCCCATTTAGCGAGCCTCCCTGTCAACATGGCCTTTGACATTAGATATTTTAGGGGGTCCACCTTTGATATAAGACGGACTTCATGTGCCAATGCATAGTGCCGGAGTTTTGTTATCGCGAAGATTAACGCCAGGCAGTGTTTTTCGATAGGGGAGTAATTGCTTTCTGCCCCCAGCAGAACTCGACTTAAGTAATAAAGAGCTCTCTCCTTCCCTCGATCATTCTCTTGTGCCCATAATGCGCCTAAGGAACCTTCGAGGGCTGTTGTATAAAGAATAAGAGGCTTTCCCTTGACCGGAGCAGCTAACACCGGCGGGTTCTGCAGGTATTGTTTGATCTCGTCCAGTGCACCTTGGCATTTGTGGTCCCAGACGAACGGAGTTCCCTTCTTCATCAGGTGGCTGTAAGGACGGCACTTGCCCGACAGGTTGGCGATAAACCGCCGGATATACGCGAGCTTTCCTTGGAGAGATCGCAGCTGTTTGAGAGTCCTTGGCGGTGGCATTTCCATGATCGCCTTGATCTTGGACGGATCTATCTCGATACCTCGGTGTCGGACGATGAATCCTAGGAATTTACCCGAGGAGACTCCGAACGCGCATTTGAGGGGGTTCATCTTCAAATTATATTGCCGAAGGCGTTGAAATACGGTCTTCAGATGCTCTAAATGCTCTTCATATGACGTGCTCTTCACTACGAGGTCGTCGATATAGCACTCGACGATTTCATGTATGAGATCATCAATGATCTTTGTCATTGCTCTCTGATAGGTGGCACCGGCATTTTTTAATCCGAAGGGCATGACTTTGTAGCAGAATATGCCCAAAGGAGTCCGGAAAGCGGTGTGCTTCTGATCTTCGGGATGCATCTTTATCTGATTGTACCCTGATGAACCTCCATAAAGGAGAAAACTTCGTGGGTGGACGTGTTATCTATCATCAGCTCGGTTACCGGTACTGGGAAATGGTCCTTCGGGTAGGCTTTATTGAGATCCCTGAAATCCACGCATATGCGCACCGTCCCATTTTTCTTCATTACCGGGACGATGTTGGCGATCCAGTCAGGATATTGGACTTCTTGGATGAATCCAGACTCGATCAGCTTCTTGACTTCGGCGTTGATGCTCATCTCAAGCTCGAGCCGCATCCTTCTCGGCGCCTGCTTGACTGGCTTGATATCCGGGGATATTGCTAATTTATGCACAGCAATCTCTGGATCTAATCCCGGCATCTCGGAATAGTTCCACGCGAAGCAATCTTTATGCTGTAGAAGCACGCCCCTTAACGCAGCCACCCTTTCTTCAGATAGCAGCTCACTGACGAATGTCGGTCGCGGATCGTCTGCCGATCCCAACTCAATCTTCTTGAGGTTATCTGCAGTAGTATGTATGCCATCTTCCAGTTCTTTCGGAGCCGGTGGAAATTCTGAGATTACCTCATTGTCATTATTTTTGAAGCACCAAGGAAGCTCATCTATATACTCGGGCTCTTCTTTTAATATTGTAATCATGTGACAGGTGCGAATCTGCTTCCAAGATCGATGTGGGTCTGATTCGGCTCTTGCGGCTTTGAGTTCGTGCTTTTGTGGCGGCGTTACCCTCCAGCTGCTGGATAGAGCAAATCTGCCTTGCTGGTACTGGTCTTTGACCCAGTTCTTGAAGGTGAAACAGTCTTCGATAAGGTGTCCTATGGCTCGGTGATAAGAGCAATAGCCCGGCTGAGAAACTTTGTTAGCTTGCTCAGGGTGCTTAGACTCTGGAAGTGCGATCATTTGATGTTTTATAGCGAGCTCGAGTAACTTCTTCGTCTTGTCTCGGGGGAAGGAATACGCTCGACTCATCTTCTTCATGAGGGACAAGTCCGGACCGCGCAATGCCCGATCACATGACTCTCTAATCCTGCGTCGTTGTTGTCGGCTCCTCTTTCCGCTTCTTGACTTACTTCTGCCTCTGCGTCGGGCCTTTTGCACAACGGGTTGACAGGGAGGAGCATCTTCGTCTTTTGCAGCCTGTTGAAACAGACGTTGCGTCCTGGCCTTCTCGTAGATGGCCATCTCACGGTTGTGGTCTTCCCGAGCCTTTTGACCTGCTTTCCTGATAAGCTTGTCCACTTGTTCTTCAAATGACGGACTCGGCACTTCGCTCGCGGGATCCAGTTTTGACGAGGGGTTAGCATTCCCCGACAGGGTGTCCTCCTCCTCATCGAAGTTATATATGGCGTAGCTACCGTGGACTCGCTCCCGTTTCCTGGATCTCACATATCCAAGCCCAAGCGTTTCCATTCTCCCGTTGGGCAATTTGCGTTGAGTCCCAGGGACATTCCAAATCCTGTTGTAGAACCGAGCTTATCGAACAGTCTGTTCTAAGGGTACCCCTTGGCGCTTCAATAGCCTTTTTAGTCCATCTGTGTAATATCTGAGCAAATGGATGGGTTGGAGCCTGTCGAGTGTAGCATCCGCGCCATGCCACATCTCTTTCTCCACTCTCGTTTCTGTGGATTGGTAGAATAGGATCACCTTCTCACCCTTTCGCCTGGGAGGGACGTATAACGTCTGCAGGTCCTGCACATTGTAGGCTTGAAGTGCGTCGAGCTCCTTGTAGTGTTTCCGCGGCACCATGGTGATTTGCAAACTCTGATCATCGCTAGGGGATGCTTGCATTGACGGCCGACTGGAGAACACGGCATTAACCCCATCTTCCGAGTCACTTCCAAAGATCAACATGGGGGCGGATGGTCCCGATTTGTTGCGTCGAGACGGCCCAGCGTAAACTATCTCTTCTTCTTCTTCGGTATCGCTCTCGAAAACAGGGATGGTGGCGGCAGCTTTGTTCCCCGGCTTGCGACACTTTTCTGTATCCTCGAAGTCCGGCAAAAAGTACTTTGCATCTTCGTACTTGCGGACTTCGTTCACGGAGAATGGGTTCAGCTCACCTGTTACGGTATACTCGAAACCATCCTTAAAGTACTTCATACACTGATGCTGTGTAGAAGGGATGATGTTGTACTCGTGTAACCAAGGACGACCGAGCAAGGTGTTGTAGCAGGTCTTGGCGTCAATGACGTGAAACTTGATGTCCGTGACGAGTAGTCCGAAGCGTAATGTTAATATCACGGATCCGAGAGTCCGTGATGACTGGGAGTCGAAACCGGAGATGGTAATTTTGTCACGAGCGAGGTGCTGCACGCTCATGCAGATTTCCTTCAACACCCGAACATTAAGGAGATTGACGGAGGATCCATTATCCACCAGGATCTTGCCTATCTTGATATCATGGCAGTATCCAGAGACATAAAGGGGACAGTTGTGGTCGCACGTCCCGAGGAGAAAGTCTTCGTCACCGAAAGTGATGTCGGCCGTGTGCACTTCTTCCAGTTCATCCTTCATCCTTTCTGCGGTGAGGAAGGCTTGGAACTGCTCGGGTTCTTGTAACGCCTTGATTAATGAATCTCGCGCTTCTTTTGATAATAGGAGGGCATCGAGAATGCTGAGCTGAGAAGGTAGCTTCCTTAGGTGCGCTAGGATGTTGTAGTCCACCTTACCCTTCCTGGGAGGGTCCTTGGCAGTCAGCTCTTTCATGACTTGATCATCTAAGGCGATATCCCCAGTGACCTTTTCCTTTCCCTTATCTTTTCTATTTGCGGGCCCGAGATTCTTTCCCGGGAGCGTGCGATTGCGCAGCTGAATGTTTTCGCAAGCTTCCGATTCTTCTTCTTTCCCTAAAACGGATTCTTTAAAGAGAGGGCCCAGAGCCATTTCCTCATCAGAGTCGCTCCCAAAGGTGAGAACTTGTGACCCTCCGGCGTTAACCATGTAACAGTTGCCAGCAGTTCTGTTGTGCCCGTCGGTAGTACTTCTTCGTTCCCGACGAGTCTTGCGCTTCATGCGCTTAAAATGTTGCCGGTGAGCAACATATCCCTGCCACAATATCCTAAAGGCGTCACACTCTTCCGTAGGGTGTGAAATTTTCCGATGATATGAGAAATAATTAGGGTGTCTTTCCGCCCCATCGAACGCGTTCTCTTTCGAGGGTGGTAGCTTCATCCCTACTGACATGGCTTTGGTGAACCTCTTCCTCGTTTTGTACTTGTTTTTATTCGCATCAGATGTCTTTTGATCTGGCGGGAGTGCTTCGACTCTTTCGTTTAGTCGCCTGCACTTGGCTCCTTCCGATGCAGCCATCTCACGCTCCTGATCGGCTTTACTCTTCAAACGAATCTCGTCTAGAAAGGCGTTGATCATTTCATCTGTTGGCCATACAAGTTCTGGCTCAGGCTGTGCCCCCAGTTTCTCAGTGCCAGAAGTTTTCTCATCTTCCGAGTGGGAAATCACATGACAACTCACCACATATCCCTCGGATTCCTCCGATGAGCTCTCTCCATCATCTTCCTCCTGAAATACGTGGTTGAGGAACTCTTGCAGCGTGACGGGAGTCCGCGCCTTTTGATTGTATTCTTCCAGCGCGTCGATTTGCTTCTGCAAGTTCGTGCGCTTGTCTCCAGGCTTCACGGGCTTCTTAGATTTCTTTTTCTTTTTCTTCGAAGATTTTGACGGTTGGGCGTGAGTACTTAGACCATCACCACCGCTCTTTGTAGTTGGGCGCGGCTTCAGCATTCCTTCAATGATCTGGGGTTCCAGCGGGTCCTTCCATTCGACCGCCGGGCACGCATGAAGGTCCCTCAGCATTCTTTTGGTTTTAGTTGACAACACGACCTCCCATGGAGCTTCTTCAATAAAGGAACAGGTTGCCCCCGGTGTATCTGCATCTTAGGAGTATGCGGCTGTAGTGGGTTCACCTTCCATTTTTCGAATAGTGTGAACTTCCCCTGGAGGTATTGATCTTCAATCCATCCTTTGAAGACGAAGCAATCCTCAATCGGATGGCTCACCGTTTGATGGTAAGGGCAATAGTTGGGGTTATTCACCTCAGTGGGTTGTGGCGGTCGTCTTGGATTTGGCAGGTTTATAAGTCTGTTGCGTACTGCCAGCTCGAATAACCGTTTTGTCTTATCCCGTGGGAACGAGTAGGGACGCTTCGTCTTTTCATTATAATACCGGCGTCTTTCTTCCAGTTGATCCGCCAGCTTTGGGGCACTAGGCTGCTGCTGAGCATTCACGACGAAGGTTGCCTTTCCTTTACCCTTGTCACTCCGAGGCTCGGGCTTCGGGGGAGACGGTCTATGACCCATCTGGTCCATCTGAGCCAACTTGTCGATTAGAGCCTGGAATGTGGTTGGCTTAAAGAACATCATAAACTAGGAGATAGTTGCATGAGGGTCTAGGGTACCCACGAACATGCCCACCGCAGGCGCTTCCTCAATGCGCTGTTCGCATTTCGACCATAAATTTCGCCAGCGTATAGCATACTGGACCCACGTTTCACCTGGTTTCACCTTGGCATTAATCAATGCCATTATTGGAGTGCGTTCGCTGGCGCTTGCGAATCGCTGAGTGAATAGCAACTCCATTTCAGCGAACGTCTTGATAGAATCGTTCGGGAGTTCCGAATACAATTCGAACGCTGTTTCTGATAAGCTGCCCACGAACTGGTGAAGCAACAGTTTATCATCACCGCCAGTGTTACCGCAAAGGGCCCTGAACTGGGCAACATGTTGGTGGGGATTGCCGGTCCCCTTATACACGTGGAATTTTGGTATTGTATAACCCGACGGATATTTGATTTGGTCGTACCAGCTCGGATATGGTCGCCCCGTTTTTACGACTTGACCAGCTGCCTCGGTCGCATGATGAACTCGGATTTGCCGGGCTATATAGTCATCCAAGTCAGCCTTAGAGACTGTCTCCTCCTTGGCCGTTGAGAGAGCCGGCGGTGGATTTGACGTTTCTCCCCTGTCGTCTTCAAGGACAATTGGAGGATCCTCAGTAGGTGGGTCTTATTGGATCATCATTCCCACCATGTCCTGGAATAAGTGGGCTATTTTCTTTATATTGGCCGCTTGTTCCGCAGCCTCCTTATCTTCTTTTCCAGTATCCTCCGGAGGAACTCGGCGTCGGTTTCCTGTTCTTGTTGCTGATCCAAGGACACCTCGGGGCTTTCTTTCGGTCCAGTAAGCGCGGCCATTGCGTTCATCATTTCCTGGAGCTTTTGCTGTTGCTCCTGAGCTTTGGTCACCGACCGTGTAAGCGGTCTATGACCTGTAGACGCACGGCTGTCTTCCTTCCCCGACGCCATGTATACAGTATGGACCATCCTGCCCCCAGCCTTAGGGCGTCTGGGCTCAGCGCTTTTAGCTTTCGTTGCAGGCCCGGGGGTCCTCTCTGGCCTCTTCTTTTTGTGAGCAAAGGAAGTTGAGGGGGCCGTTGAGGTGGGCACCCAGACGGCTTTTCGTGGCTTAGCCTGGTGACTGACTTCCTGTTGGATTTTCAGCTTCTTGTGCTGGCGGGAGAAATTTGGATCGATCATCGAGTCTCGGGCCTGCCGCCAAACTTTATAGATCTGGGAGGACAGCCGTTGAGGAGATTGGGGCTGTTCTGGCTTTACCTTTACAGCCTTTTTCAGCGGAGGGGGAGACTTCTTTAGCATCGCGGTAGGAGAATTCCTACGCACCTTATTTAGCATCTCAAAGCTGTTCCCAGTTGGAACAGCAGCATTAACTTCTGCCATCAGGGCCGGAGGAGTTAGCCCAGGAGGGGAGTTGCCTCCGGCCTTCCTTACTCGGCGCCAGTAACGACGTCGAGCGCGTCATGCTGATGGAACCGGCTTGGTGAGGGTGATAGTCTCGTCTTGCCCCCTGTGTAGGTGGGAGGTCGCTGCTGGTGTCAGCCTGTCAAGGACCGATGTCCCTTGGGCAGCAGGAGCGTGAGCTGGAGCCGTCAATCTTGTAAAGACCGACTTTTTGGCAGGGGAAGCCACCTTGACGACTTCAGGAGCAGGACTGGTTACTTTCTTAGGAGCAGCCTTCTCTGGGATTGTAGGCCCCATTGCGGGTCCACAGGAGCTCTGGCCCAATCTGGAGAAGACTGAGGCGCTGGTGTTGGGCGACCCATTGAGAGGGGCCGCGGTAGGTGTAAGCCGATCAAAGACCGACTTCTTCGGAGCTTCCGTTGTCAGCGTAGGGGCGGTGAAGCTCGTTGGCGGGAGCATCGTCCCAAAAAACAACCCTGTGGTGGCTCGAGTGACCTGTTCCATGGGTATTGTGAATAGCGAAGCAGCTTGGGGTCCGTAGGCTACACCTCCTGGCGAAGCAGAGCGCCGGTTGCAGTTGCAGTTGAAGCATTTCGCATAAGTGGAAGCCATTGATTCTTTGCTTTCTGCAATAAGCAAGACGCCAAGTCTTAGTACCTTGAAACCCAAGGGCAACCATTAGCGATCCGTGTTTGGTTCGCGAACACGATACACGAAGTGTGGAGTGGAAAGAGGAAAAGGTCCCAACGGGCGTGCCAGAATCTGATCCCTTCCGAAAGACGGCGACGACGTGAGGATGTCTCGCCTGAGATTCGGGGAAGATACTAATTGGTGCTATCCGTCCACCTCTCCGAAGATGCCAAGTTGATTTATGGCACCGTGTATCGAAGGTTTAAACGGATGCGTCCGATGTAGCAGACTTCGTCAGATTCCCCCTCGCTTGAGGGGTTTTTGATTGTGGGGACGCTCTTCCCTGCAGGCGCAAGCCCCTGCAGTTAATTACGCTACCGCATCGCGGTAGCCACTTTCTCCTTCTCCAGATGGTCACTTCGTGTCGTGTGTGTGTTTATTTTGTGTTTAGTTGCCCGTGGATTGTATACGGAGACTGAGTTGTGTCGTCGCCCGTAGGGCGTGGACTAGTCCAAATCCATATTATCTTAGATTTGGGTTTGGGGGTTTGGGTTTAAGGATACGTTAGCCTCATTTAAGACTAAGATCAACTTAAACGTTTGTTAATGATACGTCAGTCTAGTTTTTAGACTAAGATCAACTTAACGGGATCGTTTAGATCCAACAAGAGAGAAATTAAGGGAGCCCTGTTGTTTAGTTTAGTGACATTACGGTCCAACATTAGTTTTAAGACGTTGCGGTCAAGGTTAAGGACGTCATAGTCCGTGGATTTAAGGACTCCACAGTCCGGCGTTAGTTTTAAGACATCCCGGTCAAGGTCAAGGACCTCATAGTCCGTGGATTTAAGGACTCCACAGTCCGACGTTAGTTTTAAGACATCCCGGTCAAGGTTAAGGACCTCATAGTCCATGGATTTAAGGACTCCACAGTCCGGCGTTAGTTTTAAGACATCACGGTCAAGGTCAAGGACCTCATAGTCCATGGATTTAAGGACTCCACAGTCCGGCGTTAGTTTTAAGACATCACGGTCAAGGTCAAGGACCTCATAGTCCATGGATTTAAGGACTCCACAGTCCGGCGTTAGTTTTAAGACATCACGGTCAAGGTTAAGGACCTCATAGTCCATGAGTTTAAGGACCCCACAGTCCGTATCAATATGTGGTCGTCGGGACCCGTTACCTCTTTGAAGACGTTGAGGAATTACAACGCCGAGTATCAAAGGAGTGAAGAGATGTACCCTAAAACCGAGGTAGATTAAATAATCTTTGGCCTATTTCGGAACCAAGACTAATTAATTATATTATGAGCCCATTGGCTCAGTTGAATTTGAATTGAGGACTTATGGCCAGCTTGAGCTAAGTCCAATCATGTTTAGGATATTGGCCCTCTGTTGGTCCATTAGAGGAGAGGCTTTGCCTCTAGACACTTAGCCACTTGGGCTAAAGTTAGTGTTAAACACTAAAGACCAGCAGTGTTGAACACTGGGAACAAGTTAGTGTTTGACACTACAAGATAGTTGGTGTTAAACACCAGCAACAGGGGGTTCAAATTAGTGTTAAACACTAAAACAAATCAGTGTTAAACACTAGCAACAGAGATCTCAAATTAGTGTTAAACACTAAGATAATCAGTGTTAAATACTGGTGACAGAGATTTTAATTTAGTGTCGAACACTAAGAAAATTAATGTTAAACTCTGTTAACAGAGATTTAATTTAGTGTTAAACATTAAGAAATTCAGTGTTAAACACTGCAAGAAAGGCTCTTCGATTAGTGTTGAACACTAAGGCAAAACAGTGTTAAACACTGGATTCAGAGGGTCCAATTTAGCGTTAAGCACTAAGGTAAGAGGGGTCACGTGGTAGCACGTGAGGGCGCCCTCCCCTTTATTTGTTCTGCCGAGAGTATTGAATACTTTGGAGGATCACGTGCTGTCACGTGATGGGCATTTAATTGTTTGTGTGTTAAAGCTTCTGCCAAGGGTCACATGGGTCACGTGAGGCATTGCCTCAAAAGCCCTTCTCTGTGGATCTTTTCAGGGGTCGCGTGGTAGCACGTGACCCTGCCTCTTTGCAATTTATGAATAAATTCTTCATTAAATCCCCCTTGTCTTCTGAAGAATTATATTCTCTGATAGAGTTGAACTCTGATTTTCCTGTAGGAATTAAATTCCTCATATATGTGAAGAATTGAGTTCTGTCATAGGGGTAAACCCTAATAATAACTTTAAAGGAACTAAATTCCTTCTTTCTTTAGAGAATTACTCTTAGATAGGGTTAAACCCTAATTTATATTCTGAGGAATTAGATTCTGTCATAGGGTGAAACCCTAATTTCTTCTTTCTTAAGGAAATTAAATTCCTGTTATTTTAACAGAACTAAGTTCTTAACTAGGGTTAAACCCTGATTCTGTTCATTCTAAAGGAATTATATTCCTATAACATAGGGTTAAACCCTAATTCATCTCAAAGGAATTAAATTCCTATAATTCTGCAAGGATTAAATCCTCAAACTTTCATTCCCTCTCTATACTTTGGATCTGCATGGCAGGATCTCGACCCAATGAGAATTAAATTCTCTATTCATGGGGAGATGTGCACTTTGCAGATCCTCTACTAAAGAAAGAACTAAGTTCTCCTTTTTAATCTAAGAGTTAAACTCTTTTGAGAATTAAATTCTCTTTTAGAGGCCTTCCCTTTCTTACCTAAGGTTTTCTTCTGCAGAAGATCCAATTCCTCCAAAATCATAGGGCCTTTTTTTTCTTTTTTTTTTTTCGGTCTCCTTCTCTCTGTCTCTCTGTATGTCTCTTTGCTCCTATTTATAGGAGAAGAAGCAGAATCAATTAGTTTTGATGAATCTTTCATTGAGAGATTTGATTTGTATTCACCATTCGTTTGGACCTTTGGATTATTAGGTGAATTTTATTCACCATTGGATTTTTAATCCAAAGATTTTCCTTTGTTATTTCGATTAGATTTTAAGGGGAAATCTTTCCAAGTTCAAGATTTTTCCATAGATAGGTGATATTTAATCACCTTTAAATCTTTAGTCCAATCGGTTCTAAATAATCATTTTCCTTTGGAAAGATTTGAATGATCTCTTCAGAATTTGATTCTGTTAAATAGGCTTTGAAAGCCGGTCACGTGTAAGCACGTGACCCCTGGAACGAGCTTTCTTCTTCTTTCTGCGTTCTGTCTTCTGGCCGCTGTTCAACCGTCACGTGCCAACACGTGATCTCCGGTCACGTGTGAGCACGTGACCCTTTCTGAAGCCTTTTCTTCGATTTAATCAGGGAATTGAATCTGCCTTTGCCGCTGTTTTCAAATGTCACGTGCCAACACGTGACTGCTGGTCACGTGCTAGCACGTGATGCCTCCTTAGTAAACTTTCCTGATTTTAAATCAGGAAACACTCCTACTTCACCTTTGTATTTCTCCAGAATACTCCGTATCATTACGAAGATCCACAGTTTATTTGGATATTCCATCGTATGGTTATATACGAACTCGAAAGGAACTTGTTCCAGTTCGGGGATGGATTCTGGTTCAGGAGAAATAGGAATAAGGTTTATTCAGTTGTTTTTTTATCTTCACCTTCTCTCAGGTTATGAGTACTTCTAGGATTAGGAGAGTACACCCATTATGCTTATTGGATAGTTTTCTTCCAAACCATAGGCTGGTGCCGAACGGTAGGGAAGGAAGAAAACCATTTAGCCTAAAGGGGTGTACAGAACGTAATGACTAAAGACATATAAAGGGATTTAAAGAGATGGCAAAGAAATATACGGTTACAGTTGTGAATCTGATAATGGAAGAGGCATTACTTAGAATACCCGGATACCCCTTCGAAACATTTACATGTTTCAGTTTCACTGTGTACTGTTAAAAGAAAACTTATTTCCCAATTAGTCCTTGCTCCAGGGTATGTATTTACCAGGTTTGATTCTCACATCTGTATGGTTTTACAGATGATGAGTGGGAGTATGTTATTGGGAATTGGGTGATTATCCTCATTATATCGGAATTCGTTGTAATTGGTGATATTTGAGGAAATCGCCTGGGCTGTTTGCCGGACGACAAATATTTGGTTTTGAATATCCGTTGTAATGCACCAATCTGTACGTTTATTTTTATAAAGTGAGATATAACTTTTGGAAATTATGTCTATGACATTTACCTATATCAGTGGATGGTTGGGTAAGGAGTATTAAATAGCGGTGTAATTCTTCTTAACCATAAGTACAGTTTTCAACCTACGACACACAGGGAATGGGTTATTAGACTCAGGGGACTTATACAGAGTATTGTATGTTGTCCAGTGTCCATTAGGACATAGGGGTGGTACTCATACTATATTCTATTTACTTGTGACTTCTCTAGTTCTTAGACATGTGTTTCGTAGAAATACAAGGTCCAAGTTTTGAGAAGTTATAGGTATAAGAATAAAGTAGAGAACCAGGTATTGCAAGTATCAGGATTCTTCAAGGTGATCGAAGATGTAGATACTTGTGTATGGTATTCAGTTGATAGTAATGATTATGAGAACTTGGTTCTCTTTCAGGTTACTCATATCTGGATGTATTCCTAAGTTGAGTAATGCTGATCGGCCTCTCTCCATTTAGTTGACATGCACTGGAGACAGTTGCATAATTTGAATCTGGTTCCAATCAAATTAGTGTTTCTGTTTCTATATTGGATATAGAACGGTTCATATCTTAACGGTGTTAAGGTACGGGGAGTTTTTCGGCTTATGCTTAAAACCAGACTCTGGATAACTCAAGGCACGTTTCTGTAATGGCTGTTTATCGGTTGACCCGGGCTATGACGAGGGTTGAATTTCTACCATCTGGAAGATCAATAGTGATATTGTTCATGACTCGCCACAGTTTTGGTAATATGAATTTTTCAGAAAACAGTAGTGGGAGTATGGTAGAACTGGAAGTGATTCCAGAACCGCAAACGATTACTGAAAATTTGATAAGAACCTAAAGATTCAATCTGATTTGACATTCCATTGGCCACTCCGCAGATAAGGTGGGTAACCTCAGGCACTCGATAGGTACTTCGGTATGCTCAAAGACGGTGACAAGGAGGTTCTTGTTTACCCAGACTTGCCATTGCTGTTGTTCCAGATTGTGAGACCCGGCAGTAGGATGAGTATAGCGTCGTTCTGAACTGGCTTTAGAAGCGTACGTATATATGACTCTGCCAAAGGGTTGTCGTAGTCAGTGGGAGCAGCGGAAGCATTGGTGGACAAGTAGCTTGTGTATGGACTAAAGCAGATATAGCGGAGACAGATCATCTATTTCTGATGTGACAGTCATAGGTTTGACTTCATCAGAATAGGGATGGATCTGTTAAGAAGATAGTAGGGTGTGATGTCCTGGTATTTGGATGACATACACAGAGTAGGAAGTGAAATTCCTATACTACGATCGGTTATACTTTTGTTGTCACACAGTGGTTTCTCCACATAGGATATGGATATTATATCAGATATTTTGGTTACTAGATCTATGATTTTAGATCTAGATTTGGGAAGTGTCCCAATCAGGGTAGTTAGACTGCATTCTAAAGGTATTTAGAATGAACGACTCCTGGCATGGTAGTGTACCTGCAGGTGATGGAGTCACCCTCTCTGAAGGTGTCTTACAGACTAAAGGGGAGAGGGAAGTGCATGATTGGCAGATCACTTGCTTAGGCAATTGAGTTGATTATGAGATGTCAAGTACCACACCAGATGTTGTTTTTGCAGTCGATGCAATAAGTTTATATTAATCCAATCCTGGAGAAACATTCGGAAGCAGTTTAGAACATAAGTTGATGTTCTGGGGATATGATAACGACATCCTCTTTCGGGAGACAGTTATCATTCCAGACTTCCAAGGTGACCTGGATGACAGAGTGACTGTCAGAGTTATAGTTTTCCCTCTGACGAGGGGCAGTATTTTGGACAGGTGGTCCAAGCGGATACTGAGGGAGACAAGGCGCAGGATACTGATTAAGTTCAGTTGACGAAACAGTCTAAGTAGTTTGGATTTCGAGTTCATTTATGAACTAGGTCCCATCAGATATCCAGACATATTCTAAGACAGGTATTGCTCATTTCGGGAGATAGGTTTCTCCGCGAACTTGAGATTAAGAGAGACATAGAAAGAAACATCAGGGCGGATCCACTAGCTGAGGCTATTTCTCGAACACAATAGTTTCGCAAACGGGTTTTGTGAGACTGATTAGTAGAGGAGTTGGGTGTTCGGTATCACACGGGCTGTGAGTATGCGACATCGCAATAATTAGCCTTGAGTGCAAGTGGGAGATTGTTGGATATAGTGCCCTCAGAGTCAATTATTGGATCACAGGCACGTGATTGCAATGATTGAGGGAGGACCTATACCGGTAGGACAGTTTTACTCGGGAGGTTTGTATACTATCTGGTTTGTCTTTATCATCGTGTACATACTTTAGGTGACATTGTAGTTCACTATTACACGTTGATAGAGAATAGTATGCTACCATGGTTTGTCTTTATCAGTCGTGTACAGCTTTAGCTGACATGTTCACTATTACACGTTGATAGAGCCCTTAGGATCCTGCTTGACTACCAATAGTATGATAGCAATCATATACGTGAGAGTTGGGTAGTCCATAAGCACATCCTTAAAAGTGGTCCCTAGTCGTGGGAGTTTCGAGACAGGGCATCGATACTCCGGAGTAGACTAGTGTATACAGTCGAGACCCCGACGAGGGGCGGTGGCCGGTCTCACAAGCCACTGGTGTCAGTTGGTTCACCTAAGATGTATACAGGTGCTCATTGGGTTATGAGTACACCGGACAGGACTCGCCGGGAACATGCTAGTTGGGATTATACCTGACGTTAGAAAGCAGTTCCCTGGTGACATATGTACAGGTTAGTTCATCAACCTGAGATCGTCATTTGTCTCGTGTGAGTTCCCACTGTGCTTTGATTACTACCCTACCACGGCTCAAAGGATTCGTGCAAACAGGTTTTAGTTGGGTACAGTCCCGAACCACATGGAGGCAGTGAGCGGATCGACAGGGTTCCTCTCTCCCGGTATTGGGGGTGAGATCGCGCTGTGTCTAGGAGAGCCATTACACAAAGCTCTCGACCGAGGCAGGAGATTTACTGGTAGGTATTCCAGTAGTACCTCAGGGTGTTCTGGGCTACACTCCGACATGACTTGTACCGCTTTTGGGGGTCTGACTTTTACCAACCCCCTAGGCCCGCCATGTGATACTCATAGACGAACAGACCGGACTGTACGGATATTGTCACTGGCAGGCTCAGTAGGGTGTCAGGATGAGTTCGCTCATCGACCTCCCTTTTGGTCAATACCTGGTAGCTCGTTACGTACGGCTAATACCTCTGTCGTGCTAGTGGTTAAATCCACAGCCAAGGTATTGACGAGTCTTTAGAGTCCCCCACAGACAGTTTCTCAAGTTCGGGCGAAACGTTGTAGAGGCCGTATGATATATGGCAGGGTTCGATCATATACGTGCGGTATTGCACGGATCATGGTCGGACGGATCATACTAGTAGGCTTTGGTTTAAGCCGGATCCTAGTATTAGATTTGTTGGATTACTTTAGTCTCGTCGCATTCGCATTCAGTCGGAATGCGGATGCAGGTATGTATATACAGGTGTGGGATATCCTTATGATCCGTCACGAGTTTACTTTAGATGTTGTCGGATTTTTCTTTGTTGGACCAAACATTTGGATTAATGTTTGGATGGTGGTAATTATGAGCTAGAAATCATCATTTAGAGCATTAATGGTGACACATGCACAAGTGATGACTCATGGTCTCTTTTCTTGTGCATGTGTCACATTATGAGATTGATTTGAGTCATGAAATGAGAAGGGGAGAGAGAGAAGCTGCCATGTGATGTTGTTGGCTCTCATATTATTCTTCTCACACTCTCATTTTTATCATTCTATGATAACAAAAGAAAAGAGTGAGAAACTTCTTCTTCTTCCTCTTTCTTCTCTAGCTCTAAATTTCCATCAATGGCTTCATCTCTAACCTCCATCCATCTCATGGATGTAAGAGACAAAGTGATCACAAACATTCTCCACAACATCTTGGACACGTCGGCTAGCACACTTCGTGCCCGAGTTGCTTCGGATGAAACGGGAGCCCGCAACAGGAATCGATGATGTGGTGCCTTTTCCGACGAGGAGATCGAGACCGGAGATGCCACGAGGAGCTTGGGATGGTGGCCGAAGACCGAAAGACACGGATCGATCGGTATAGCATTCTATCCCTTCTCTAGATAGCTAGTTTATAGGTTAATGGTTTGATCCGGGTTTTAAGCATACGATAGCGCCGGTTTTCAAGTTAAGAAAAATTTTCGTTTCCGTATTTTGGCCTCGGAAAGACGGCCGGGGCGCTACCGTAGTCTTACAGGGACGCGGCCCCCTACAGATGACCCGACGACTAATCTCGCTTGAAGCAATTCTTTTGAGGTCTCATACCTTACTATACGAGATTGCTTTCCATATAAATCTTTGTTATGGAGGAAGATGGAAACTAAATCCATCTTCTTGTGCTGCCTCCAGTTTACACCATCTACTGAGGTCAACACGAGGCACTTAGAATTCACACTGTCTTTTTCCGATGTCTTACAGATATCATTATCCACGACAATGGAATCTGGACCTGGGACGGCGGGGGCTTGAGTAGTAATGAGGTGGTCCAGCTTGTCATAGGTAATGGACATCTAGACAAACTTTTTCCAGTCAATATAGTATAACTCAGTCATTTTATTATCTAGCTGTAACCTAATCTTGGTCACCTGGTCGCTGCAATTTAGGAGAGAGAGAAGAAAACACTCAACATGATACTCTTTCAAGTTTAAATTAGTTTTTAATTTATCTAAACAAGATGGCTCCCACTGTATCTCGAATCCTTCCTCAAATCATAAAAGAAGAATTAGTCAGGATTAATTTCACCGTACAATACTTGCTTAACCTTTCGGCCATGCTGGTGTTGGTACTTTGAGGGAGGTTTTCCAACGCTTTCGCGAAGTTTCTTAATTACATAATCTCTTTTCCCTGGAGGCGTAGCCCCACTGACACCGTTCTAAATACCTACTTGGTTTATAACATTGATTGTTTAGTGAAAAATCACCTGAGGAGTAGCGTATACTCATAGTAGGATCGGGATCCAAATATCATTGTGTGATAATCTTGAAGGAATTCTACCAACATTATCAGACTCCAAATGGTATGCAGCACTAGCAAGTTTCAATTTCCTTAGAAACTCCCAATGTGGATTTTTGCCCCAACCTCTTATGACCTTGACGACCAACATATCATTAGTCGCAAGTCAAGTTCTAACCGTCATTGTCCAGGTTAATTTGAACCCACCCGTACATACCCTTGTCGAATGCCAAAATAGTAGTACGACTGTCCCAAACCAACGCATCTATCTATGCTGCAGATGAATATTCAGCAGCTACTAATCAATATGCCTTGGCGAAGGTCAAAATACATAGCTTGAATGCTACCGAATACCCAACTGAAATGACGGAAGGCTACGAATGGTTTTGGCGAAACCGTGAATGTAATGAACTTGATATAATCGAAGGAACCATGATAACTTTTAAAGGAGTGGTTTAAGCTCCGCATTTAAAAGTTTCTGTTTTGAAAAAACCGAGTGGTTTTAAAATTGTTCCAACGATTCAGTTTTGGTTTGTTTGCTTTGCATTAATCTAATGCAGTCCCATCATTTACACCTATCATCATAGAGAGAAACGAAAATACCATGTACACTTATGCCATCCGCATTCGCCACTGGGTCCCGTCTAACACTGTTAGGTTACTTAACTAACGTCAGAGTGGGGGCTGGACTAGCGCGGGTGCAAAACATAAGCAACGTCTACTATATAGCATATATATAATAACCATTCGTCTCACGCAATAATAGACATTCCAGATCACAGATGAACATATTGGATATACTAGGAATTTCGTGTTTCGTTTAAGCCTGTAACGAAAGATGGATTCCACGGTCGTGATGAATAGCCAAACCCCACCCTAGACCCCTAGGGGTGCGGCAAACTACCCGCTAAATTCCTGAAGTGAAGCAACCTCTCTCAATAAAATGAGTAGGCCACTCAGCACTTCAAAGAACCCGGTAGTTTGTGCACCCCACCTTGAGTCTATTCTAGGAGCAAAAAACAGTAAATGAAATAATACAACAGTGGCTACAACCTCAACCCGGATGTGCCCCGCAAAATAATATTACATCACTTTACAATTACATCGAATGAAAGAAAGAAAACTCTCTTCTCACATCCCCCGGCTATTCATCATTGACGATCCAATATTCCATATACACAAACCAACATAGCAGCAACACAAATATGTGAAACCCCCACTAATCGACGTATAGCGATTAGCGGATGTTTCGAAACATATATAACAACTGAAACATGTTAAACTATGTTAAAACTGCGACTTCGAAATACTCCGTATTGCCATAACAGAAAGATAACAGTATAACCAAAATTGGCAAAATCAAACATCACCTGAAACCTTAGATCTAAGAGACAAGAACACCACACAAACCCTACACAAAACTCCATACCCCAACCGGCCAGGCCGAGAAAAATGGCACTTTGGCCGGCCACATCTTGGAGTTAGTGTCTCTTGTTTGTTGTGTGTTCATCTCACAAATAAAGGAGCACTCTGCAATTGTTTAAAAAATTTGTAGAGCCTCAGAAAAATTCGACAGAAACTTGGATCTACGTTTCGATGTTTCGGAGTTATTTCAGTTTCGTAGTTTTACACATTGTCTAAACTGTTAGCTAAGGTTTAGTAGGCTCTGACACCACTGTAAGTCGATGTCGTGCACTCCGCGGGTTCATGGGGAGGCGGAATACGTAAAAAATGATTTTTATGGGTGTCGCAACACCGACTTGAACTCCAGGATCGATGCTAAACCCAAACTAACAAAGCTTTATGGGTTAACTACTCGGATAGGAAGTTATACCTCACGTTACCATGTCCTTCGGGTCTTCTTGTCGCTGTCCTCCTCCACGTTATAAGCTCCAAGGATCGTTTGGATTGATGCCTCCTCGTGGGCTTCCTCAAGTCAAAGACGATCCACCCGAGAGTCTATAGTCCGAGCTCCAACCTCAAATCCAAGGTAATTACGGCATCCAGTTCGCTAAACTAGATGTTCTAGATGATGTAGAGAGTGTAGATGGATTACTTTGTCTCTAAATACCGTGCGATTCTCAACACATGAGAGATTTAGGGTTAGAAGAAGAAGAAGGAGCTTGAGGAAAAGAGAGTGTAGTGTAGAGATAATAATGAAGATGGCTCTCTCTTTGTGATTTATGAAGCATACAATAATTCACAAGTCAAAATATTTGCATCCTTGCAAAATATCTAGCATGCTTCATGAGTCATCTAGTGGGTCATGCTATGAGTCACCAAGTAGCCATGCCTCACTTAATGCAAACCTCCACCTCATTTCCTCCACCTCATTATTCTTTTAATCAAAAGATTAAAACATAAATGATGTGTCTTCTTCTAGAAGCAATCTCGAGTAAATTATGAGAATGCCCCTCAACCGTATATACATACCTGTATCCGTATTCCGGAAAATATGAATACAAAGAGATGAAAATAATCCATCAATATAATACTAGGATCCGGTTTAAACCAAAACCCACTAGTATTATCCGCCCGAACATCATACGTGCACAAGTACACGTATGTGATCAAAGCCCTGCCGTAAAACCATACGACCTCTACATCTTTTGCCCGATGCAGGGAAACCCTCTGCGTGGGACTCTAAAGACTCGACACTACGCTAACAGTGGGTTTAACCACAAGCCGTCAGCGGTACTAGCTGCACATAACGGCTACCCAGTTATCTGTCGATAAGAAGGCCGATAAGCAAGCTCATCCGAACTCTTACTGAGCCTATCTATGATAATCTCCGTACATTCCGGTCTGTTCGTCTAAGAGTATCACATATCGGGCCTAGGGGGCGGAAATCGTCAGACCCCTAATAGCGTAATAAGTCATGTCTGAGTGTAGCTCAAAACACCCTGAGAAACTACTGGAGTACCTACCAGTAAATCTTGCTTGACTTGGCCAAGGACTTTATATAATGGCTTTCCGAATACAGCGCGATATCAACCCCCAATACCGGGAGAGACGAATCCTATCTAACCACCACTGCCTCCAAGTGCTTCGGGACTGCACCCAACTACTGCCTGTTTTCACGACTCCTTTGAGCCGTGGTAGGGTAGTAATCTAAGAATAGTGGGAACACACTCGAGGCGAAGTAGCAGTATCAAGTCGGCGGGCTTAGCTGTACTCATGTCACCTGGAACTACCACTCGACGATAGGTATAATACCCACCAGCAGTTCCCTATGAGTCATGTTTAGTATACTCATAACCCAATGAGCACCTGCATACTATCTCCAGTACGACGTACTGATGGCTGTGGGACAGACCATCTCCCCTGCTGGGATGAGAAGTATATACACTAGTCTACTTTGGAGTATCGATGCCCCATCTCGATAATCCTACGACTAGGGACCTATATAGGATGTGCTTATAGACTATCCAACCCCCACTAGTGTGACTGCCATCACAACGATGGTAATTAAGCAAAGATCCTGAGGGCTCTACCAATATGTATAAGCGATATTCTAAAAGAAACACATGCACATATTGAGGTAGAAACAAACCAGGTAGCATACTACCATTTCGAGTAAGAATATCCGTGTATATCCTAAGGTTCCATTAAGTAAATACAAACCACTATGATACAATAATGGCCTCTATGGAATATAAAACTTACATGAACTGGTCCAGGTACGGTGAAAAGATTCGGTTCATCAAGTCCATGAATATTGCCGGTGCGTTAATAACTCCAAATGGCATCACTAAGTACTCGTAATGCCCATATCGAGTTCGGAACGCTGTCTTGCAAATATCTTCTGATTTCACCCGAACTTGATAATATCCGGACCGCAAATCCAATTTCGAGAATACCCTCGTGCTACTAAGTTGATTGAATAATTCGCCGATGCGAGGGATTGGGTACTTGTTCTTAATAGTCACCCAATTTAAATCTCGATAATCAATGCACATCCTCCACGTGCCATCTTTCTTCTTGACTAGAAGAATTGAAGCTCCCCATGGTAAATTGTTGCTGCGAATCCTACCCTTCTCTAGTAATTCTGTCACGTCTCGCTTCCCAGTGTACGACGAAGGGGACGCGACGAGATCCGCTACGTATATACTCAGAAGTACATACGCTAAGCGTATCTAAGCAATATAAAATAAATACACAAGAAATAAGAATAAAAAGAACAACAACTTTTATTTATTAACATTCTTTGTACAATACATGAAAGGAAATACAACTGAAATAATAAGATGCCTAAACAGTGGTATAACAGGAAATGAAAAGTACAGAAAGGAAAAGTGTACAATGAAACTACAGTGCAGGGTCTTCAGTAAACTGCCCCAAGTCTTCTTGCGATGGCTCAACCTCTACCGGGTCCAAATCACCTGACGACATTCAAAGAAGAGAGAAAAAGAATGTCGTCAGCGAACAGGTCGCTCGGTAAGTCCCAAAGGTAAGAGGGAAATAGAAAAAGACAGAATAAGAAGATACATTTTAAAGTGTAAACTATTGTTGTAATGTTATGTCAACGCTGTTGTTTGTAGCTTGGTACAGAAGGATGCCAGTGTATACGAGGGGAGTCTTTATATGCCAGAGACTAAGGGCACGTATAGTACAAGGTACCGTTTATGCCACGGTACAACAGCAACTGGATTCATGTTAGGTGTGTTAGGTCTGACCACCTCGTGCCACCTTTAACACCTTCCAAACCAATCTACCCCTTAAACCCCGCGATATCTTGTTTGTATTGTTATCTTGTAAATTGTGTTGGTTGTATGATTGATTGACTGACTGACCGAAACCATGATATCAGGAAACGGTTATAACCGTAGAGTCATGTAAATGGAATACTGAGAATCATGTAAAAGGAATATATATCCATGGTTCGGTTCAGTCAAGTTGTATAAATTGATAATTGTATTTATGGATTCATGTGTTCATATTGAATTGGAATCTTGTAAATTATAGATTGACTTGAATCGTATTCAAGTCAGATTAATCAGACTCAAACCCGAGTCAGACAATCAGAAATGTTAATTGAAGTCTTATAATTGCTAGGGTCCTTAGGGTAATTTATAAACTTGAGGGGGTTTTATGTAAAAATACTTTTATATACTTTTCAAAATATACCTCAAGTATTTATTGTTCGTCTTTAGAGTTGTAATGAGGGTGGATTTTATGTTGTGACATTTCTAGTGAAAATATCCTAGTTTTATAAATAAGGGTATTTATCTGTAATATTGATTATTTGAAGTTCATGGTATTTTAGTGTAAACTTTATTCTTGTGATTTTAGAAAAAGGTGGAAAATTTATATTATAATAAAATAGATATTTAAATGATAAATATACATATGTTTATACAAAAGTAATTTTAATAAATATTTTATATTCCAAAAATCTCATTTTTCTTAAGATGTCGTATTTTAAACCTTTCGAGACCGAATGCTCCTTGCGGAGGTCTGAATCTCGCACTACTAAGCCCGAGGGTGCATGATAAACCGTACTATCCCTAACGGGTTCCCCAAAGATGGGTTGTAGCGGCTCTTTGCAAAGATTGTAAAATACTAATCCTTTAGAAAACGGTTTTATAAAGTAAAATGTATTTATTTGAAAAGTATAATTTTCCGTATTTTAGATTCTAGGGTTTCCTAAGCCAACTAGCCTATTTCTAAATGGTCTAAACGACAAGTCGTTAGAAGTCTCAAATTGCCTCTTCACCGCCAATTGCGGCCAGGTAAGTGCCAGGTAAGTGGGAGGCTCTCCACTATAAGTAGTGACCCTAATTAAGTAACCACATGCCTTAGACACACTTGCCTAGACACCACAAAGTCAGGTTTAGATAAACGATCGATATCCACAACTTATCGTATTTTTCCTATTAAAGATATTGTTTAAACAAATGTATCAAACCTAAACTTTTATAAAATGTTTTATTAAGGAAATGGTATTTTAATGTAAAATCTTGTTTTATCGTATTAGGAGTTTTCAAGATAGCGTATTATGGTTGCATATGTGTGTGTGAGGAGGTAGGTCATTACCTCGTGATCTATTTTAAGGTATAGTAATGTTAACGGGTTAAATGTGAAATTAAAACATGATGGTATTAAAGTGAAAAAATACGGTAAGTTAAAAAGGTTATCATTTCATGTGTGAAAACTTATTCAAATTGATTTTTACAAGTTTAATAATCATGATAAAGATATTTAGACATGTTTGAATTGATTAGAAGTGAAATTTTATAGAAAACCGAATCGGAAACCGGATTTGTTCCGATTCCGTCGGGTTTCGTAATTTCGTATTTTTGAGAATTAGAAAGGGAGATAGAATGGGACTTACGGGTTTCGATCTATACTAAAGAGTATAGGGAAACTAGATGAGTTGTCGAGGCATTGCTTCGTCGCCGGTTGTTTCAAAAAACGTCGCCGGAATTCCGTCAGAGCTTCGCCGTGAACTCGATTTCAAAGTACACCCTTCTTGTAAAAATTTTGAGAGAGTAAAGCTAGTGTTTTGGGATAAGAGGGTAGAGGGCAGGGGGTCTATTTATAGGGTAGGCTAGGGTAGGGTAGGTGAAAGGTTTTTATTTTAAAAAATTATAAAAATTAAAGAAAAACATTAAAATTTGTAGTAAATAGGGTGTAATTAACACTCGGAAACCGATCTAAAAAAACGGTGTGTACAGGGGGTTAAGGAATGCCAAAAGCCATAAATTTCGTTTTGGGGACTCGGCCGTCCTACCGAGTCCGGCAGGCGGCGCCGGCCCGAGTCGGCCGGTCCGCCGGTCGACTCGGCCGATCCCGGCCTAGTCCGGTGGTCGTTGGGTGGGGATTCCTCTGACGTAGCTCCTGGTATATTTAGATTTTAGGGTTCAGTTCAACTTTTGGGAGTTATGGCCTGTGGACTGTTGGGCTTCCAAGAAATTTAAAAGAAAAATAATCTAAAAATAATGTGGGGCATGGGATTTGAACTCTGGTGGCTTTGTTCAGTAGTGCAAGGTATTACCAATGAGCTACAAGCTCCTTTTTGTAATTATTGTGGGAAAATAAATACTTAAAGTGATAACAACAACATTAAATACTCCAAGTATACTTCAAATTTAAATCAAATTTATATATAGAAAAATTGGAGTTGTTACAATCTACCCTCCTTACAAAAATTTCGTCCTCGAAATTTACAACTTTTATTTGAGGACTAGTTTACAAAGAGGTGAGGATATCTTCCACGCATTTCATCTTCCCTTTCCCAAGTGGATTTTCCTGGAGTGTCTTTCCTCCACATTACCCGGACCAAGTTAACTTCCTTGTTCCGAAGTGTCTTCACTTTCCTGTCCAGGATCTCCACAGGTTGTTGCTCACAAGACAAGTCGGGCTGTATAGTGAGCTCGGAATGATCAAGTACATGGCTGGGGTCACTCACATACTTTCTGAGTTGGGATATGTGGAACACGTTATACACTCCTTCCAATGAGGGTGGAAGCGCTAAGCGGTATGCCACTTCACCGACTCGTTCGAGTATGTCGAACGGTCCAATATATCTCGGACTCAATTTACCCCGTCTTCCAAATCGGATCACTCCGCGGTTCGGAGATATCTTCAAGAATACATGGTCTCCTGGCTGGAACTTCAAGTGTCGTCTCTTTGCATCATCCTAGTATTTCTGTCGATCTTGGGCAATGTGCATTCTTTCCCTGATAGTACGAACCACATCAACGGTCGCTACTATCATCTCTGGTCCAAGAAATTCCCTATCTCCGATGTCGTCCCAACTTAATGGTGATCGACACTTCCTTCCATATAATGCTGCAAAATGTGCCATTCTTATGCTTGCTTGGTAGCTGTTATTGTACGCGAACTCCACAAGATGCAGGTGATCTTCCCACGATCCTTTGAAGTCTAGCATACACGCTCTGAGCATATCCTCCAAGATCTGAATAGTTTATTTCGACTGACCATCTGTTTGTGGATGATAAGCCGTGCTGAATTCAGACTTGTTCCCAAGCTAGCTTGCAGACTCTGCCAAAATTGTGATCGGAACCTGGTGTCACGATCGGAGACAATGCAAACCGGTACTCCATGAAGTCTCGCAATTTCCTGTATGAGTTCATGGGTATCAAAGATAGTACATTATGAAGTGTTTAAATCTTAATTAGATTATTACCTCCATATACTTCTTTACCGGTGTCTCAGTTGATTGGCCAACCCGAAATGGGATGAAGTGGGCCGACTTTGTGAGTCGATCCATAATGACCCATATAGCATCGTTACCCTTTGTGCTGCGAGGAAGAGCAGTCACAAAATCCATCGTGATGTGCTACCACTTCCACTCTGGAATTGGTAACGGTTGAAGTAGTCCATTCTTGTGATGTTCAGCCTTTACTTGCTGACACACCAAACATTTTGCGACGCTTCTGGCTACTTCACGCTTCATTCCATGCCACCAATAATTCTGACGTAGATCTTTGTACATTTTGGTACCTCCAGGATGTACTGAGTAGGGAGAGCTGTGAGCTTCTTTCATTAACTCTTCCCGAACATGACCTTTTGGTACACACAACCTGCTGCCGTATCTCAAAGATCCGTCTTCATGGATGATGAAGTCTGTTCTGAGTCCATTCTCCACTTGTTCTCTGATCCTTTGCAACTTAGCATCACTTGCTTGAGCTGCTTTGATCTGATTGACAATGCTTGATTGAACTTGTAGATTCATCAAACTTGAAGCATTACTTGGCATGACTACTTCAATCTCCATCTGATGTAAGTCTTGCTGAAGCTTCCACTGAGCGGTGAGATTCATCGATAAGGGTTGGCGACTAAGAGCATCAGGTACTACGTTCACCTTCCCTGGGTGATATTGCAAGTTGATGTCAAAGTCCGCCATGAGTTCTAACCATCTTCTCTGCTGCATATTCAACTCCTTCTGAGTAAACATGTACTTCAGACTTTTATGATCTGTACAGATATTCACTCTTTCACCAAGTAAATAATGGCGCCAAATCTTGAGAGCAAAGATGACGGCTGCCAACTCCAGATCATGCGTCGGATAATTGCGCTCATGAGTCTTCAGTTGTCTTGAAGCATAAGCCACAACCTTACCGTGCTAATGTAGAACACATCCTAATCCCTTACCGGATGCATCACAATGCACTTCGAATCCTCTAAATTGATCCGGTATTATGAGAATAGGTGCAGATGTCAATCTTGACTTGAGTTCTACAAAAGCTTGTTCGCATGCTTCTGACCACACAAATTCTTCATCTTTTCGTGTGAGCTTGGTCAGGGGTGTTGCTATCTTTGAGAATCCTTCAATGAACCTTCTGTAATATCCAGCTAAACCCAAGAAACTCCGAATGTCCTTCACTGACTTTGGTGTAGGCCATTTGCTAACTGCTGAAACTTTGGCTGGATCCACAGAAATTCTTTCTCCTAATACGATATGTCCAAGAAAACCAACTTGATTTAGCCAAAACTCGCACTTACTGTACTTGGCATAAAGCTTATGTTGACGAAGAGTTTCCAGGACAATTCGTAGATACTCTGCATGCTCTTTCCGATTCTTAGAATATACCAGGATGTCGTCGATGAAGATGACAACAAACCTGTCTAAATACTCCCGGAAAACTTGATTCATTAGGTTCATGAATATTGCTGGTGCATTGGTCACTCCAAATGGCATCACTAGAAATTCGTAATGTCCATAGCGAGTTCTGAAAGCTGTTTTGTGAATATCAGTTTCCTTGACCTTCACTTGATGATAACCTGAACGAAGATCTAATTTAGAGAAAACACAAGATCCACTTAGCTGATCGAATAAATCATCGATGCGCGGGAGTGGATACTTGTTCTTTATAGTGACTTCGTTCAAGGCCCTATAATCGATGCACATTCTGTATGAACCTTCCTTCTTCTTCACCAGTAGTACAGGTGCTCCCCAACTTGAAGTGCTGGGACGAATCCATCCCTTCGCCAATAATTCGTCCAACTGTGTTCGGACTTCCTTTAAACCTTCTGGACTTAGTCTATACGGTGCTTTGATCACCAGTTGTGCTCCTGGTACTAAATCAATACCGAATTCAAGAGCTCGATCGGGAGGCAAACCTGATATATCGTCAGGAAATACATCGTCGAACTCTCGAACTACCTCTGGTCTTAATTCTTCTTCCGCTTAAGCTGCCGCAACTACTGCTTCTCTTGGCTTCGCTTTGTAGGTACCTGGCTCCAGGGTACGATCTCCGCTCTTGAAATAGAAGACCGGATGGTCTGGAATCTCGAATACTACTCTCCTTTGACGACAGTCGATGGTAGTATAAAAGGTTCCAAGCCAATCCATTCCTAGAACCACATCGAAGTTCGGTATGTCCAGTACTTTGAAGTCAGTATAAAACTCTCTGCTGCAGACGACGACTGGACACAAGCTGTATCCTATAGTTGCCTTTAGAACGCCATTTCCTGAACTGACATTCCAGCTGGATACAAGCGGTGAAACTGGAATCGCATGGGTTCGGATAAACTGTTGCGACATAAAGCAGTGGGATGCTCCAGTATCAAACAATGCAAGTGCAGGTAGTGAGGCTACTAGGATTGTACCTTATGTATATGGGATATGTTTTAGGTATAGGAAAAGTGTGTAGATAACCAAGACTAAAAGATAAGTTTGAGAAGGAAAGTTTACCAGTAATGACTTGGCCAGTGGCCTCAGCTTCTTCCACAGACATCGTGAAAGCCTGACGCTTTGGCACATTCCTCCTGGCCTGAGGAGCATTCCTCGGAACGTTCCTTTGAGCTTGATGGAACTGACGAGGAGGTGGTGCAGCTTGTGGTCCTCTGGATGGTGCAGGTAATGCAAGTCTTGGAGCAGGGGCTTGGATGGCTGGACGCTGTGGATAATTGTTTACCGGCCTGGGTGCAGCAACTAGGTTTTGTTTATGAGGACAAGCCCCAATACCATGAGCAGCTGAGCCGCAGATCAAGCAAAGGTTGTTCGCACGACGGCAATCTCTCGCCAAATGCCCATTTCTCTTGCAGTAGTTACAAAAGGCTGGGCTGGGTCTACTGATTGGTGCTCCAGGACGTCTTGGCACAAAAAGTGGTCTGGACGAGGCTCTACCTGCCATCTGGTTGGCAGGGCGCTTGACTCCTGCAGACTAAGGTCTGCCCCTTGCTTTTATCACTGCCTCATAACTGCGGGCAGCTTCCAGAGCATCCTCATGAGTCAAAATTTTTCCTGTGGCTAGAGCAGCCTGAATCTCCGTGTCCAGTCCTTGTTGAAAGCGACGGGCTCTGATCTCGTCCGTCGGTATCAAATGTGCCGCGAATCTGTTCAAGGATAGTGTTAGCTGTGTGGTATGTGATATTTAAAACTGAACTATTACGACATATCTTACCGGCTTAACATGGTGAATTCAGCGTCGTATTCATCTACCGATTTGTCCCACATTGATCCTTGCTGTAGATGAATGAACTGCTGCTCCATGGCAAACCTGGCAGTCACAGGGAAGTATTTCGCGTCGAACTTCTCGTGAAATGTTTTCCATTCAATAGGCTGTGCAGGACGGCTTTCTTCCGCCTTCCACCAGTTGCGAGCGTTGTCCGTGAGTTGTAGTTTCGCTACACGGACCCAAGCGATGTCTAGCACTTGTGCTGCGGCCAGATCATCCTCGATACTTTGAGCCCATTCCTTAGCTTCCAGTGGGCTCCCCTTTCCTGAGAACTGCTTCGGATGTAAAGCCCTGAATTGCTTTACTCCAGGAGCATCAGTCTCGGGACGGATCAAGAGTTGTTGCTGTCCCTCGAGAAGGCTGCGGATTGCCTCAAGTAGCACTGTTTGCTTGGTAGGTGGCACAGGAACAGCCGGTGTGAGAGGTAGTGCTAGAGGTGTATTGTTGACGTTGGTGCTGGTGTTGTTCGGAGAATCCATAACCCTGAAGAAAAATTTGGGTTAGCACAGATTCAAGTACATGAAATGATAAGATTCGAGGAATATGAAATTGCAAGATTCAAGGAACATGAATTATAGAGAATGTTTTAGTTGCTGGTTCTTGTGTTATATTACTTAGGTTGTTCACGCAGACCAGAACTGCATGATAGGGATTCATACAGCTCTGACCTGCATGGGCCACCAACAAAACCTGTCACGCCCTGCTTCCCAGTGTACGGCGAAGGGGACGCGACGAGGTCCGCTACGTATATACTCAGAAGTACATACGCTAAGCGTATCTAAGCAATATAAAATAAATACACAAGAAATAAGAATAAAAAGAACAGCAACTTTTATTTATTAACATTCTTTGTACAATACATGAAAGGAAATACAACTGAAATAATAAGATGCCTAAACAGTGGCATAACAGGAAATGAAAAGTACAGAAAGAAAAAGTGTACAATGAAACTACAGTGCAGGGTCTTCAGTAAACTGCCCCAAGTCTTCTTGCGATGGCTCAACCTCTGCCGGGTCCAAATCACCTGACGACATTCAAAGAAGAGAGAAACGGAATGTCGTCAGCGAACAGGTCGCTCGGTAAGTCCCAAAGGTAAGAGGGAAGTAGAAAAAGACAGAATAAGAAGATACATTTTAAAGTGTAAACTATTGTTGTAATGTTATGTCAACGCTGTTGTTTGTAGCTTGGTACAGAAGGATGCCAGTGTATACGAGGGGAGTCTTTATATGCCAGAGACTAAGGGCACGTATAGTACAAGGTACCGTTTATGCCACGGTACAACAGCAACTGGATTCATGTTAGGTGTGTTAGGTCTGACCACCTCGTGCCACCTTTAACACCTTCCATACCAATCTACCCCTTAAACCCCGCGATATCTTGTTTGTATTGTTATCTTGTAAATTGTGTTGGTTGTATGATTGATTGACTGACTGACCGAAACCATGATATCAGGAAACGGTTATAACCGTAGAGTCATGTAAATGGAATACTGAGAATCATGTAAAAGGAATATATACCCATGGTTCGGTTCAGTCAAGTTGTATAAATTGATAATTGTATTTATGGATTCATGTGTTCATATTGAATTGGAATCTTGTAAATTATAGATTGACTTGAATCGTATTCAAGTCAGATTAATCAGACTCAAACCCGAGTCAGACAATCAGAAATGTTAATCGAAGTCTTATAATTGCTAGGGTCCTTAGGGTAATTTATAAACTTGAGGGGGTTTTATGTAAAAATACTTTTATATACTTTTCAAAATATACCTCAAGTATTTATTGTTCGTCTTTAGAGTTATAATGAGGGTGGATTTTATGTTGTGACATTTCTAGTGAAAATATCCTAGTTTTATAAATAAGGGTATTTATCTGTAATATTGATTATTTGAAGTTCATGGTATTTTAGTGTAAACTTTATTCTTGTGATTTTAGAAAAAGGCGGAAAATTTATATTATAATAAAATAGATATTTAAATGATAAATATACATATGTTTATAAAAAAGTAATTTTAATAAATATTTTATATTCTAAAAATCTCATTTTTCTTAAGATGTTGTATTTTAAACCTTTCGAGACCGAATGCTCTCTACGGAGGTCTGAATCTCGCACTACTAAGCCCGAGGGTGCACGATAAACCGTACTATCCCTAACGGGTTCCCCAAAGGTGGGTTGTAGCGGCTCTTTGCAAAGATTGTAAAATACTAATCCTTTAGAAAACGGTTTTATAAAGTAAAAGGTATTTATTTGAAAAGTGTAATTTTCCGTATTTTAGATTCTAGGGTTTCCTAAGCCAACTAGCCTATTTCTAAATGGTCTAAACGACAAGTCGTTAGAAGCCTCAAATCGCCTCTTCACCGCCAATTGCGGCCAGGTAAGTGCCAGGTAAGTGGGAGGCTCTCCACTACTGTCACGCCCCGCTTCCCAGTGTACGGCGAAGTGGACGCGACGAGGCCCGCTACGTATGTACTCAGAAGTACATACGCTAAGCGTAACTAAGCAATATAAAGTAAATCACAAGAGATAAACGATATAGAAATAACAGCAACTTTTATTAATAACATTCTTTGTACAATGCATGAAAAGAAAATACAACTGAAATGAAAGCGACGCCTAAACAGTGGCATAACAGAAAATGAAAATACTGGAAAGAACAAGGTATAATATCTAGAGCTCGGGATCTTCGTGGAACTGCTCCAAATCTTCACCTGTGGGCTCGATCTTAGCTTGGTCCAACGCACCTGACGACATTCAAAGAAGAAAGAAATAGAATGTCGTCAGCGAACAGATCGCTCGGTAAGTCCCAAGATATAGAAGAATTAGGAAGATAGTGTAAAAGTATTTTCTAAAGTATTATATTGTTGAATATTATGGAATATTGTGTTAACGCTGTTGCTTGTAGCTTGGTACAGAAGGATGCCAGTGTATACGAGGGGGATCTCTATATGCTAGAGGTCAGGGCAAAAAGGAAAGTATAAGGAACCGTTATGCCACGGTACAACAGCAATAGGATTCAGGTTAGGTGTCTTAATCTGACCACCTCGTACCACCTTTAACACCTTCCGTACCAATCTACCCCTTAAACCCCGTAGTGTTTTAACATTATTGTTGTTCTGTATTGTGTAAGTTGGGTGACTGACCAAAACCATGATATCAGTAAACATGTTGTAACTGTATAATCAGGTAAATGGAATATCAGGATAATGGATGAATATCCATGGTTTGATTCAGTCAAAATGAATAGATTTGTTAACTGGATTCTGGGATTCATGTATTCAAATTGAGTTGGAATATAAAAGAATATAGATTGACTTGAATCATATTCAAGTCAGAAATAGTCAGACTCTAACCCGAGTCAGACTAAAAGAAGGTAAGTTGAAGTTCGATATTTGTTAGGGGCCTTATTGTAAATTATAAAACTTGAGGGGTTTTATGTAAAAAGTACTATTGTATAGTTTTCAAAATACACCTCAAGTATTTAATATTCGTCTTTATAGTTATAATGAGTGTGAATTTTATTTGTGTTATTTTAGTGAATATATCCTAATAAAAGTATTAATTGATTTATTTGAAACTCATGGTATTTTAATGTAAATTTTAATCTTGTAATTTTTTAGGAAAATGTGGAAACTTTATATTATAATAAAATAGGTGTCTAAATGATAATTAAATATATTTTAATACAAGAATAATTTTTTAAAATAAATATTTTATTTTCCAAAATCACATTTTTCTTAAATGCCGTATTTTAACCCTTCGAGACCGAATGCTCCTTGCGGAGGTCTGAATCTCGCACTACTAGCCCGCAGGTGCACGATGAACCGTACTATCCCTAACGAGTTCCCCAAAGATGGGTTGTAGCGGCGCTTTGCTTAGGTTTAATAAATACTATTCATTTAGAAAAACGGTTTTATAAATATAAGGTATTTATTTGTAAAAGGGTATAACTTTCCGTATTTTATTTTCTAGGGTTTCCTAAGCCAACTAGCCTATTTCTAAGGTCTAAACGATAAGTCATTAGAAGCCTCAAATCGCCTCTTCACCGTCAATTGCGGCCAGGTAAGTGCCAGGTAAGTGGGAAGGAACCACAGTCATGGGCCTAATTAAAAACCACTAGCCTAGACACACTTGCCTAGACCTCACAAGACAGTTTAGATAAACGATCGATGTCCATGACATATCGTGCTTTTATTTTAAAAGATTTTATTTAGAATTGTGTACAACTTAAAGCTTTTAGAAAAGGTTTATAAAGAATATGGTATTTTAGTGAAAAGTCCTGTATTTTCGTATTCTATATTTTGACGTTTATCAATTAGGGTTATATTTGTGTGTGTGTAGAGGTAGGTCATTATCTCGTGACTTATTTTAAGTTTTAATGAAGTTTAGAGGTTAAACATGATGTATTAAACTTGAAGGTATTAAAGCGCAAGAATATGGTATTTGAAAACGTTATCATTTCATGTGTGAAAATTCATTCAAATTGATTTCTACAAGTTTAGTGATCAAGATAAACATATTTAGGAGTGAGGGATTTAATTAGAACAAGAAAAATAAACTTTGTGGTATTTTTATGAAAAGAATACGGTTTTACAAGAAAGCTATCATTTCATTTGAGAAACTTTATTTAAATTGGTTTATGGGTGATTAATAGTCAACATGAATATAGGTAGGTATTATGGATTAGGTGACAAGTGGAAATTTGTAGAAAAACCGAATCGGAAATCGGTTTGTTCCGATTTTCGTCGGGTTCCAAAAAGTCGTATTTTCTATTAAAAGAAAAGAGAGATAGAAGAGATGGGACTTACGGGTTTGGACAAACTAAGGAGGCCAAAGAAGTGATGGTTGTCAGTGCGTCGAAAACGTCGCGAAGGTTCTAGGATGATCGCCGGAATCCGTCGTCGGTTTCGGCAGCGCTTCGCTTCTCGCTCTTTGTACCGAGTTCTCGAGAATTTGGGAGAGTGGACTTAGAGTTGTGAGGTGAAATGGTAGAGGGTAGGGGTGTTTATATAGGGCTAGGCTAGGGTTAGGGTTTGGATTAAAAAAATATTTAAAAAATGTAAAAATTCATTAAAATTTCATTAAATTTAGGATTAAAAGAGGTGTAATGGGAAAATGATAACTGTTCTGAAAAATTGAAGTATGCAGGGGTGAAGACCAAGTCAACACGGAAATTTTCCGTGTTGACGACTCGGCCGACCGGCCGAGTCCGGACGGCGGCGCCGGCCGATTCGGCCGAGTCGCCGGCCGACTTGGCCGAGTCGGGGCCGAGTCGGGTCTCGTTGGGTGGGGAATTTTCTGGGGGGGATTATGGGGTACTTTATTTTTTTTATACCGCATTAATTTGAGAGTTATGGTTGTTTGACCGTTTGACTTCCCAAAAAAAATTAAAACAAAATGATATAAAAATTATGTGGGGCATGGGATTCGAACTCTGGTGGCTTGGTTCAGCAGTGCAAGGTATTACCAATGAGCTACAAGCTCCTTCTTGTAATTATTGTAGGAAAGTAGATACTTAAAATGTTATCAGCAACATCAATACTCCAAGTATACTTCAAATTTAATTCAAATTTAGGTATACAAAAATTGGAGTTGTTACAACTACAAGTAGTGGCCCTAATTAAGTAACCACTTGCCTTAGACACACTTACCTAGACACCACAAAGTCAGGTTTAGATAAACGATCGATATCCACAACTTATCGTATTTTTCCTATTAAAGATATTGTTTAAACAAATGTATCAAACCTAAACTTTTATAAAAGGTTTTATTAAGGAAATGGTATTTTAATGTAAAATCTTGTTTTATCGTATTAGGAGTTTTCAAGATAGCGTATTATGGTTGCATATGTGTGTGTGAGGAGGTAGATCATTACCTCGTGATCTATTTTAAGGTATAGCAATATTAACGGGTTAAATGTGAAATTGAAACATGATGGTATTAAAGTGAAAAAATACGGTAAGTTAAAAAGGTTATCATTTCATGTGTGAAAACTTATTCAAATTGATTTTTACAAGTTTAATAATCATGATAAAGATGTTTAGACATGTTTGAATTGATTAGAAGTGAAATTTTATAGAAAACCGAATCGGAAACCGGATTTGTTCCGATTCCGTCGGGTTTCGTAATTTCGTATTTTTGAGAATTAGAAAGGGAGATAGAATGGGACTTACGGGTTTCGATCTATACTAAAGAGTATAGGGGAATTAGATGAGTTGTCGAGGTGTTGCTTCGTCGCCGGTTGTTTCAAAAAACGTCGCCGGAATTCCGTCAGAGCTTCGCCGTGAACTCGATTTCAAAGTACACCCTTCTTGTAAAAATTTTGAGAGAGTAAAGCTAGTGTTTTGGGATGAGAGGGTAGAGAGTAGGGGGTCTATTTATAGGGTAGGCTAGGGTAGGGTAGGTGAAAGGTTTTTATTTTAAAAAATTGTAAAAATTAAAGAAAAACATTAAAATTTGTAGTAAATAGGGTGTAATTAACACTCGGAAACCGATCTAATAAAATGGTGTGTACAGGGGGTTAAGGAATGCCAAAAGCCACAAATTTCGTTTTGGGGACTCGGCCGTCCGGCAGAGTCCGGCCGGCGGCGCCGGCCCGAGTCGGCCGGTCCGCTGGCCGACTCGGCCGAGTCCGGTGGTCGTTGGGTGGGGATTCCTCTGACGTAGCTCCTGGTATATTTAGATTTTAGGGTTCAGTTCAACTTTTGGGAGTTATGGCCTGTGGACTGTTGGGCTTCCAAGAAATTTAAAAGAAAAATAATCTAAAAATAATGTGGGGCATGGGATTTGAACTCAGGTGGCTTGGTTCAGTAGTGCAAGGTATTACCAATGAGCTACAAGCTCCTTTTTGTAATTATTGTGGAAAAATAAATACTTAAAGTGATAACAGCAACATTAAATACTCCAAGTATACTTCAAATTTAAATCAAATTTATGTATTCAAAAATTGGAGTTGTTACAAATTCGGCAACTTGTTTATTTACCTCTTTCAGTTCCACCTGTGCCATTGGATAATACGCCTTTGAAATCGGCACTGCTCCAGGAATAAGATCAATCGTGAACTCCACATCTCGTTTAGACGATACACTCGAGATGTTCTTGAACATGTCTATGAAATCCTGAACTGCTATCAGCGCTTCATCTGCAACTTGTTTATGAACTTCACCTTTCAGTAAACGGTTTCCTTCATCATGAATTTGCAAGTTTGTTCTAAGACTTGTGGGTTAACAACCAACCACAGTTCCGCTGCACTACTCCGATAAATTGAGGCAGATTCGACAGAACTTCTTTAATCAAACTTCTTACATCTGATCGTCCTTGAAGCGGTCTGTACCAGCTTCCGCTGGGGTTAATCTCGAACAACTACAATCATCAAAAACTTCTCCTGTGTTTCTCCTTGTTCTTCGAAATGCAAACGGATTGGTTCTATGGGACGAAAGGAAAGATATAACGTGGTTGTTGGATTCAAGCTCGCGATAAGACATAAACTCATAAGCAATGACGCCGAGAGGAAACAAGGTAATACAACAACTATAAGTCAAGAAAATGAATTAAACTAGGATTCCAAGTTACCTAAATAGAGTACCACATTGTAACTATACCGTGGTACATAGTTACAATCACATAACTCCATTCAAGTTACCTAAATCCTACTATCAAAATCGAAGAAATAAGAAGGGAGAAATAATAAGGAATCAGGAGGGTTCCAAGTTAAGATGCAAAGTCATTTCTATATCGTCAAGATAAAAGAGTTAAGAGAAAGATAAGATTCAAGAATTTGAATGACAAGACAATAATGTGGTAAGACATGTTCCTAATTTTGGATTTCCTGGTTAGTATATTGGGTTCAATACCCAACTACAAAAAGAACCAAACCCGACTAACCCTAAATCCTATGGTTCTGATACCAAACAAACAATGTCATGCCCCGCTTCCCAAGATACGTAAACATGGCACGTGACATAGCTAACCATACTACCTGTGGTTAGGAATCATCCCTCCACAGTCACATTACGGCTGTCTATAGAATATCAAGAACAGTAAAATATATAATCTAGTTAACACATGTCCATCTGCCACAGTAAATAAAATCAAGAAAATGCATAAAGCGGAAACGAATCAAGATCCAATAAACAATATCTGAATCACGTCCCAATATGGGCTCACATAAAAGAAAAATAAAACCGCGGAAATAAATAAACTAAACATCTTTAACACTACACGTTCAACTCCTCATTGCTCGGCTTGATTGCTAAAGTACTCTTGATTTGCCTGCGATAAAGGTATAGGAACAAGGCAATGCAAAACCCAGACGTCAGTGCGTCATAATTTCAAAATAATAGTGATAACTAAGATAGGATGCTATAATTAAATATAAATGTAAATAATAAATACATGTATAAAATAAAGAGGTATATGTATGTGACGTGTATTCTAAAGTTTGTGCTTCTATGCTATCTATTCTAAAAGTCTTTGAAATCAATTTAATGAAATCATCGATGTAACTCAATAGTATCCCGTGCGTGCCCGGGACCACGGTCAAGATTCTCGGGCTGAATCCGAGACGTGCCGCTAAGCAATAAACAGGTTGTTGGGGTTAAAAATTATACCTCGGTTGACCAAGTCAAAGTCAATTCCAAGCCAGGTGGGCCCAAGCCCACGTTAAGTGGGCCCATGCTCAAGTCGAGCCCCGCGGCCGACCTCCCCCATGCCAAAATGAAAGTTATGAAATAAATAATTTTGATATAATTTTTATGAATAAATGTAAGAAAAATGGGCATAAAGCCAAATTTTTGTAAAGCTCATGGCTCATGTGTAAAAGAAATAAGTACATGAGATATGGGATGAGCAAAATGCCATTTTGTAAAGCCCAAGGAGCTATGCGTAAATCTGTAAGCCTATATAAGGCAACATGATAATGAAATGAAAGACAATAATTCATCCCCCTCAAAAGCTAAGGTTTCTATGCCTCCTTCTCCTTTCTCAAGGTTCTATACCTTCTTTTTTTTGAATTAAGTCAAGAGTTTAACTCTTCTTTTTCCAAAAAGAAACAGTTTTTCACCATAAAACCCTTGAAGGGAAGCTCGGATCTTCCATCAAATCCCCAAAAGGGGAGATTTTTAAGCCTCATCCCATTTTCTCCAAGATTCAGCCAACAGAGAGGAGGAAGAAGGAGACCCAACTTCAAAACCCCCACTTCGGGAAGATCTAAGGCTCAAAAGAAGATCCAGAGCTAAAGGGGAGAAGAAAGGGGTCCCCTTTGATCATCTCCAAAGATTTCTGAGAGTTCAACTCCATTTGTCAAGATCTTTTGGAGTTTAACTCCACAAACAAAATCATTTTTTAGGAGTTTAACTCCATTCAAAATCTTTTGGAGTTTAACTCCACAAATAAAACCTTTTTAGGAGTTTAACTCCATTCAAAATCTTTTGGAGTTTAACTTTATAGATAAAAATTCTTTTCGGGAGTTCAATTCCTCATTTCGGGGCTAAGCCCCTTCTTTCTGCAAGCGCCCAGCGCCCATATACCGGACGCGTGAGGCGCTGGCGCCTAGCGCCCACATGCCGGACGCGTGAGGCGCTGGCGCCTAGCGCCCACATGCCGGACGCGTGAGACGCTGGCGCCCAACTCCCACACGTCCTTAGGACGTTACTCACCGTTTTATTTTCTTTTATTTTTTTCTTTCTTTTTTATACACTCCACACTCAAAACACGTCCCCTGCTAGAAATTTTTTTCTAACGGGGGGCTGCCGCTCATCCCGCAAGGGGGCTGCTAGCTCTCTTGACCCTCAGTCCGCTATCCGGGTAGCGGGACCCCCGTAAACTCTGCGAGGCCCCCGATATACCCAAAACCCCTCAAAAGACACATATACGCACACTGCACATTGAGTTCGCATGACTAGTTGACCCGTCAATCGGAGATTCCTTCGCTTCAAAGGTGAGGGGTAATTAATGGCAGCTTAGTTCATGGCTGCCGGAGATTCGGATCCCCACAATCAATAAACCCCGGCTTACCCTAGACAGGGGGAATCTGTAATGCGCCTGACAAGCGGTGCGTATTTCCCATCTCAATAGGGTGACGAAAAACATCCTACACAGGTAATATATACAGATGAATGATGTCAGCAGCATCATTTCGGGGCTGGCCTAGCCCGTAAAGACTGATCAGTATAAGTATCGAACTGTTGAGTTATAAGTCATGTTTCATTATTGATTTCCCTTTACCCCCAAGGTTTTGTATTCAAGTTAGGTATTGAAGATATAAATCTAATGTCAACACAAGATCAAGCAGGTATAGGTTTTGTCTATGCAGACAACAAGTCACGTCCGTTAGGACAACAAGTCAGAATTGTTGGCATTAGTAACAAGATCCAAGTAACAAGTCTGGTAATATGTCGTGAACATGTCATGTAATGTATATTACCCAAAATAGATGCCAATGTGAAACTGTAATCAAAATCGAAACACGACGATTGCCATGATGCATATGTGTCTATCTGTAATAACCATTATACGTTCATTAGCATGTATGATGCAATCTAGATAACGTACTGTGCTAGTATAGTAGTATAATGATATCATGATGTTCCGGCATACAACTAGATATGCTATTATCAGTACGGATACAGACGGACACTGTAAAACTGCAAATCTATAATATTTGCTAAATAATAAAACACATGCACTATACTTATTCATATAATTATCGATATAATAACATATCATGTTGCAAGTTAAAACTTTCCTGATCGAATCTCACGTCGAGATATGGATATCACGTTCCGACGCCGAATAACGTCACGATGCAAAACTCAGACTTGACCTAGCTGAGTAATTGCGTGACGTGGTAACTAGGATAGACGACGAAGGTGACTAAATCGTTTGGATCGTCGGTAACGTGCGCAACTCGCGAAACGGCCGGAATCAAGAAAGATCAAGAAAAAGAACAACAACAAGAAGAAGACTGGATGGCTGGTGCTGTTGGGTTCTAGGGTGGCGAGGACAGAGGGAAGGTGGCGAGGTGACGGCGGTATCTGGGACGTGACGTGAGAAAGAAGAGAAACGAGGAAGATAGAGAGAGAGAGAGAGGTTTTAGTGAGGGTTTATTATAAATTAGGTTTTATAAAATTATATATATATATATATATATATATATATATAATGAGAGAGAGAGAGAGCGGGGGATAGGTTTTATAAAATTATATATATATATATATATATATATATAATGAGAGAGAGAGAGTGGGGGAGAGAGAGAGATTAGTTTATATTATATTGGGTGATTATATATATATATATATAACAGTTAGTTTAGTTTAGAAAAAATATTATAATATATATATTTTGGGATTATACAGTTAATATCAAATTACTCCGAATATTGTCCGAATCCCTTCTAAAAATTTAGTTTTTAAATATGGAGAAAATACGTAAAAGGTAAAACCATAATGGGATATCCTGTCTGTTCTTCGCCAAAAACCGGGAAGACACGACGTCTTGTCTGAATTTAGGGGCAGATACTATCTGGATTTAGCCGTCCACCTCTCCGAAGATGCCAAATTGATTTATGGTACCGTGTATTGGAGGTTTAGACAGATGCGGCCGTTGTAGCAGACTTCATCAGATTCCCCCTCATTTGAGGGGTTTTTGATTGTGGGGATGCTCTTTCCTGCAGGCGCAAGCCCCTGCAGTTAATTACGCTACCGCATCGCGGTAACCACTTTCTCCTTCTTCAGATGGTCACTTCGTGTCATGTGTGTTTGTTTTATTTTTGGTTGCCCGTGGATTGTATATGGAGACTAATTTATTTTGTCGCCCGTAGAGCGTGGATTAGTCCAAATCCGTATTTTCTTAGATTTGGGTTTTGGGTTGGGTTTAAGGATCGTTAATCTCATTTGAGACTAAGATCAACTTAAACGCTTGTTAAGGATACGCTAGTCTAATTTTAGACTATGATATACTTAACCATTTGTTAAGGATAAGTTAGTCTAATTTTAGACTAAGATCAACTTAACATGATCATTTAGATCCAACAAAAGAGTATTTGGGCTCTATTGTTTTAGTTTAGGGACTTTGCGGTCCAGTTTAAAGACATCATAATCTGTAAAGTTTAAAGACATCATAATCCATGAGTTTAAGGACCCCACAGTCCGTAAAGTTTAAAAACATCATAGTCCAGTTTAAAGACGTCATAGTTTATGGAATGTATGGTTGTCGGGACCCGTCACCTCTCTGAGGATGTTGAAGGATTACAACGACAAATATCAGAGGTATGAAGAGATGTACCCTTGAACCAATGTTGGTTGGGAGATCTGTAGTCAAGTTTTGGACTAAGACCTGTTAAAGATTTATGAGCATATGGGCTCATTTAATCTGAGGTAGGGTTCTGTGGTCACTTTGGGCTCGGCCCATTCATTTAAAATGTTAGACATTTAGTTAGGCTCAGTCCTTCTTCACTTAACAATGCTGAGCATTGGTCCTGACAACATTTTGTCTTTTATTGAATGCTGAGCACTCATTATAGCTCTGGGGCTTTATCATTTAAAGAACAATTTATATTCTCTTAGCGCACACGTGAGGAGCACGTGGCGCGCTTGATTGTTAGAGTTTTTGCATGCGTACGTTTTAAAATCAAAATTAAGAATATACCGCAATCAATAACAGTGTCGCTTGGTAGCTAGCCGGTTGAGTACGGGTCGGTTCACAGGGAGATGGATTCCTTTTCTTTATGTTCTAACGAGTTAATCCGATCAAGTCGGGTTTTGTTTTACGATCTAAGAATGATATTAAATTGATTAAAAGTCTTGCTAGGGTTAGGATTAGGTTAGTTTGGAAAAGGGATTCTACCCATTGCTTTCAATGCCCTAATGAAGAATATAGGTGTTAGGGTAATAGTCAACCAAGGGGATTAGCACGATTAGGAAGAAACTTAGTTTTTTCCTTTTGGTCCTTATCCGTCCTTTCTTAACCCTTAGCCCTAAGCTCTATTTAAATCAACCACAACCGGTCTAACTAGGAAATCACCGCTATCTTGTAGGATAGGGTGCCGTAGTGAGCGGTATGTGGTTAATTTAAATAGAGTCCTATTATAAAAATTATATGGGAAAAGAAAGGAGAGAGAGGGATTTACTTCTCTCAAACCTTCCCAATCCTAACCCTAACAAGTAAGGAATTACTCACTCATTAGGGAAGTTATGATAAGATTCATTTTTATAATTTTAAAAGACTATCTAACTTGCAGATAATAAAAGACAAATAAAAATTCAGAAATTAAATTCAGATAAAAGAATGCACGATAAAAAAATACCTTTATTGACGACCTCTTGACAATTACAAGGAAATTAAAATTTAATCTAGAAATTAAAAAAAGGCATCTCAAAAGAGGCACCCTAGAAGAGGCACCATTTATTTGGCTTTGAGCCCTCCTATTTATAGATAGGAAAACCCTAGGTTTACATTCTGATCCATACATGAAATTACAAAACAACCCCAAAGACCGAGTCAAAGCACCGACACCTGCATCGACACGTGCATTGCACGGCCGCGGTTCCGTGGCAGAAAGGCCTTTTTGGCCGCGGATCCACGGCCATTTGGTGGGCTCATGGGCCCAATTCTTCAGGGTTTCTCTGTGTTGCTTTTATCTTCTTTTTTCTTCACTTGGTTCCTCAGAATCTTTTCTACTTTCTTCCAGATTTCCAATAGTGCAGAATTATGTGGACTTTTACCGTAAGCTTCACATTGAAGTCTTGAATCTTGTGCTGCCCTTGTGTATTGAACTGTTTACTGATCTTCATCTGTTCCTTGAACTGTTAGGCAGCATCATAAGGATTCATCTATTGTTGGTCGTAATCTCACATTTGTATCGACTTTTCATGAATTTCACTGTAACGATATGAGAACCTGTAACCTGCAACTATTTAGTAGATATGGATCAAAAGCACCTATTTATTTGTAATATGATTAAGAATGGAAAATATAATAATGCAAAATTCTGATATGACCAAATACCCCCTAACTTATCTTTTGCTCGTCCCGAGCAAAACCAATTTTATTCTCGAAAAATCCTAACCTTACTTTCACAGGGAATCACGATTGCACCGAGCTCGTGCAACAAGCCGTTAAACCTCTAGGTGTCCCTAGTAGGAGGAGTGTTGTCTCCTGAGGGTTTTCAGCGGATATTACCCACAAAATCCGATCAATTTGGCCTATTGACTTTCATTCTTCAATTCGGTGTTCTAGCAAGAAATTCTATTATCTTCAACTCAGAAATTATCAACCTGTATTTTTCACACTCACTTATCATTTAACTTAAGATCGTATATGTTCTGTAAATTTATTTAGCTTTTAGCATCTTTTGAATTTTCCTTCAAAGGTTCCATCTCAACTTAGGAATTTTTATCATCTCTACTGAAGGTATAAGCCCTATCTTTCATTCCTATTTCTCATCCAAACTCCAATTATATATCCCTACATGTGTGTATGTATCACCCCTACACTTGGAAATTCAATTCTAGCTATCATACTCTTGTCCATCTTCCAAAATACTTTTAGTTGGTGAATTTTAGATGAAATTGCTCACACATCCTTCATGCGACCGTTAATACTTCTTGAGGTACTGAACGACCGATTACAAAATGTGTTTGCGCATTTAGGCGTAATTCCTCGTCTTGCAATACCTAAGGCTTAGCAGTGACTCCCAAACCAATTGGTCTAAGGCACTAGGTGATGAAGCACCCTCGCTATATATTATTTTTTTTATGCAGCCTTAAGTAATTACAAAACCAGTGTTCATTTTTTATCTCTTTATTCACACTTATACTTTTATTTTATTTTTTCTCATACAAAGGATTTTAGACAAGAGTATTTCAAGGTACCCCCTACTATTCCAAGTTTCAAAGTGCGTGTTTATGCAAGTTGTAGGGTATATATTTTCAGAATTTAGACTTAAGATTCAGAATTATTTTTCAGACTTACACTTCAAATAAAAATTTCAATACTCTTCCCTTATTTTGACTTACCCTAAGAACTGAACTCAAAATTTGCCTATTTCTAAATAAACTATAAGGACATATATTTTCTACCGTTAAATTTTAAGAAATGTTATTTTTAGGGTTTTTAATTCACTAAATTTAGGATCTAGTTTTTCCTGGCTAGTTAACCGTCTTGTCAAACTTAAGTCAAATATGGCCAAAGTTGAACTTTTCAATTTTTATAATATTTAAAATTTTTCAATTTTTATGTGTATTAAAATAAGTATGCAAATGCAAAAATATACACATGAATGCGAGGGAAGAAACCTTACCGAGCACACCCCAAACTTAAACATGACAGTGTCCTCACTGTCAGGCTACACCAAGAGGGTCAAAATTGTCAGCACTCCCCTGTTTTTTTTTATTGTTAACTAAAAAAGAAAACAAAATATATATACAAAAGGTCCCCCCAAACGTAAGTGAAACAGTGTTTCCACTGTTTAAGCGTTAAAGTTTAGAGTTAGGGGGGAGAAAAACATAGTATCAAGCTATACAAGGCCTTACACAGGCCAAAGGTTAGCACCAACCATTCAAATTTTTTTATCGTTATAATGGTGTGGTTAGTGAAAGAATGGAGTGTAGAGAAAAGAAATGAGAAACACACGAGACCATGTGGAGATAGAAGCAGTATACAGTCTCGGTGGAGGAGAAGAATGGCGGAAGGGAAAAAGAAATGGTGGTGGTTCGACTTCTTCAGGTGGGGGTTGATTAATCACAAAATCCGTGTCGTTTAGGAATATAAGTTCGACAGCAAAAATTTCTTCAAAACTCTCATCGATGTAATTGAACATTTTGCTGTCAGTAAGTTTTGTGCCAGAATTTATCATACTTGATTTGTCAAAAATTATGGAGGTAGAAGACTCGAAAAACTCATCTACCTCATTTTCAAAAGTATCCAAATCAAGCTGGCTTTTTGGAATGATCAAACTTGAATTATCAGATTGTGATTCATCAACACTCATTGAAATTATAGGAAGAATATAAGAGGAACCTGAGAAAGTGGGAGAAAGAAGTTAAATACGAATTTGAGGGTGGAGATGGAGTGTATAAATTAGCACAATTTGTAATGACCGATGTGTAAAGAGCGATTGTGCTAATCTATCAACCCACTGAGAAATGAGGTCAAATCCCTCAAGATTCGTGAGAAAACATGGGTACGTCGAACTTGGTAAAGCAGACATTGAAAATGAAAGGGATACAGTTTCTTGTGCGGTCGGAACGACGGAAAGGATGAAGGGGATTGATTTAGGAAGTGTAACAGTTAAAGGTTTAGGAGGATGAATTGGAAAATCCGACTCATCAAACAAAACTGGTTCATCCTCAATACTATCCTCAAAATTTAGCTTATCCATGCAATTCTCATCAAATTCAAGACGCATATGAAGTTCGGGAGAAACATTTAATGTTTCGGGATGATGAATTGGAAAGAAAAACTCATCTAAATTTGTGGGTTCATCATCAAAAATATTCCCAGCGTCAATATCCTCGATCAAGTGAAAATTAAATTTCTCAGACACCTCATCAATAGCATGGATATTAATCAATCAGGTTCTAGAGTGGAGGTGTAGAGGTCAAAAGGATTGGTGGTGATTTTACTCGAAAGGGACCCTTCACAATCAGGTAAATCAAACACTACAAAGTCGCACAACTCATTAGACGTTTTATCTTCAACTGGTGAATCATTTGAAACACTTGATAGACATTCAAAATCGGAGTTATAGGATTCAACTGGGGATGGGTAGGTTTGATTTGGAAGTGTGTACAGCTCACTCTCACCACTCAAATTCTCAATCTGTCCAACCGCCTCATCATACATTGGAAAATTTGGAGCTAGTTGGAAACTAGCTACCGGGTCACTAGGTTGTATAAGGGCGGCCATGGACGCATTCAGATCCATTATATGTTGTCTTGACGTTACCATAAAATCTTCCAACGACTGTTCCAGACTAGACATGGGTTGTGAAGGGGTTTCAGTAAAAGATTCAAAGTTGTTTGGATTCTAGAAGCTCCCAAATGGTTGTGCAGAAGCAATGTCTAGGGAAGGTGCAACAGTTGGGTAAGATGGATAGGAATTGAATGGTTGGACAGTATTAGGATCAACATTTGGATAAAAAGGTGAATGGAATTATTGATCCCAAGAACTGGAAGTGTTGAAAGGAGTGAAAGATCGGCTACGAGATTGTTCAATATGTTCAGCAATAGACATGGGTTTCGGAGTTACCACCGGACTCTCAAAAGGAGTATCTATGTAAGAAGGTGATGAAGGTTGAAACGGTTGATACAAAGTGGATTGCGGAGTCCAACTGTTTCTCCCAGACGCATCTATTCGATCTTTCAAAGAAATTTTGGGCATGGAGGGGTCGTCCGAAATTCGACCAAAACAATGCGCGTAGGAAGTAATGTCTGGTTGAGGGTACCAAAATTCGGCAAGAGTTTTGCGAGGTGGGGTACCCATGATGTGAGAAAGGAGAAGAAAAAGAATGTGATGATTTTTTTTTTTAAATTTTTTTTATTTAAAAAAAATTGTTTGTTTTTGGAGTTTTGAAATTTTTGAAAGTGTTTTTTAGAAAGAGTTTTGCAAAAATTTATACACAACTACGGCACAATTTCAAACAATCACAATTATACATGCACAATCAAGCCTAGAGCTAGGGTCTCCTAAGTCAACTAGACTGCTCCTAACTGTTCCAAAGGGCAAGTTGTGAGATCTCCCTCAAATTACCTCTTCACCGCCAATTGTGGCCAGGTAAGCACAAGTAAAGAAAGGAGGGATCCGCTCACGAATCACCGTGAGACGGGCCTTTTAAAATTACATTTCCTACTTGTCTAGCTTAGGCACCACAAAATCAGGTTTAGATAAACGACCGATTGCCCATAACCTTCCTTTGTCCTAATGAGTGCGACAGTCCTTATTGGCTGAGTCTAAATATTTTTTTAATTAACTCGAGGGTTGATACATATGCTTTTTAGTGATTTTTAGGGTCTTATGAAGGGTAATGAAATCCCCACCCAATCTTGATTGGTGTTATAGCCCCTTAGAGTCCATATTAATTATGCAAAGCAGTTAACACACAAAAAATCTAAAACACTTGCAAAATTTTTTTATTTGGTAGCGCAAAGAATCCTGCACAAAAACAATTTATTGGAGAGGGAGAAGAATTTTGCGCAAAGAACCCTGCAGGAAAATTTTCAGTGGAGCTCAGGGTAGGAGAGGGGACAAAAATACTTACAGAAAATTTTGGGGTGCTGACGTCAGCAGTTGACCGCAGTTCTGCGGTCAAACGCTTGAATCCGCCGCGTTCCGCGGTAGTTAAGTTGGTTTGGATCTCCAAAATTTTTCTGTTGTCTGTTGTGATTCTTCTCTGTCTGTTCAGATCTTCTGTTTGTTGATTTGTTCACTGGCTTTTTCCAGATCTAAATCAGTCCATCTTCTTTTCCTGTGCAATTCACACAATACCTCTCAAAAAGAACAAGATGAATTTTATTTTATTTTATTTTTTTTGTTTTAAAATTTTAAATTTTTTATAATTTTTAAATTTTTTATTTTTTTAACCCGAAATTACACAAAGAAAGCGACTACCGTCTCTCCGGCAACGGCACCATTTGATTGTTAAAGTTTTTGCGTGTGTGCGTTTTAAAATCAAAATTAAGAATATACCGCAATCAATAATGGTGTCGCTTGGTAGCTAGCCGGTTGAGTACGGGTCGGTCCACAGGGAGATGGATTTCTTTTCTTTATGTTCTAACGAGTTAATCCGATCAAGTCGGGTTTTGTTTTACGATCTAAGAATGAGATTAAATTAATTAAAAGTCTTGCTAGGGTTAGGATTAGGTTAGTTTAGAAAAGGGATTCTACCCATTGCTTTCAATACCCTAATGAAGAATATAGGTGTTAGGGTAATAGTCAACAAAAGGGATTAGCACGACTAGGAAGAAACTTAGTTTCCTCCTTTTGGTCCTTGTCCGTCCTTTCTTAACTCTTAGCCCTAACCTTTATTTAAATTAAGCACAACCGGTCTAACTAGGGAATCACCACTATCTTGTAGGATAGGGTGCCGTAGTGAGCGGTGTTTGGTTAATTTAAATAGAGTCCTATTATAAAAATTATATGGGCAAAGAAAGGAGAGAGAGAGATTTACTTCTCTCAAACCTTCCCAATCCTAACCCTAACAAGTGAGGAATTACTCACTCATTAGGGAAGTTATGATAAGATTCATTTTTATAATTTTAAAAGATTATCTAACTTGCAGATAATAAAAGACAGATAAAAATTCAGGAATTAAATTCAGATAAAAGAATGCACGGAAAAAAATACCTTTATTGATGACCTCTTGACAATTTTAAGGAAATTAAAATTTAATCTAGAAATTAAAAAGAGGCATCTCAAAAGAGGCACCCTTTATTTGGTTTTGAGCCCTCCTATTTATAGATAGGAAAAACTCTAGATTTACATTCTGATCCATACATGAAATTACAAAACAGCCCCAAAGACCGAGTCAAAGCACCGACACCTGCACCGACACCTGCACCGACACGTGCATTGCACGGCCGCGGTTCCGCGGCAGAAAGGCCTTTTTGGCCGCGGATCCGCGGCCATTTGGTGGGCTCATGGGCCCAATTCTTTAGGGTTTCTCTGTGTTGCTTTTATCTTCTGTTTTCTTCACTTGGTTCCTCAGAATCTTTTCTACTTTCTTCCAGATTTCCAACCGTGCAGAATTATGTGGACTTTTACCGTAAGCTTCACATTGAAGTCTTGAATCTTGTGCTGCCCTTGTGCATTGAACTGTTTACTGATCTTCATCTGTTCCTTGAACTGTTAGGCAGCATCATAAGGATTTATCTATTGTTGGTCGTAGTCTCACATTTGTATCGACTTTTCATGAATTTCACTGTAACGATCTAAGAACCTGTAACCTGCAACTATTTAGCAGACATGGATCAAAAGCACCTATTTATTTGTAATATGATTAAGAATGGGGAATATAATAATGCATAATTCTGATATGAACAGCGCTTGGCGCTGAGTGCCAGTCAATGAGCACAAAGCGCTTCTGTCAAGTAGCACACACGTGAGGAGCACGCGGCGCGCTTTGTGCTATGCGCCAGATAATTAGCGCAGAGCACTTCTGTTAAGTAGTGCACATGTGAGGAGCATGAGGCGCGCTTGGCGCTATGGCCAGATAACGAGCGCACGACACTTCTGTTAAGTAGCGCACACGTGAGGAGCACGTGGCGCGCTTGGCGCTATGCGCCAGATAACGAGCGCAAGACGCTTCTTGTGAGTAGCACACACATGAGGAGCACGTGGCGCGCTTGGCGCTATGCGCCAGATAACGAGCGCAAAGTGCTTTTTTGTGAAATTTGGAGCGCTAAGGCTCTGTAGCGCTGTACGCTAGATTTAGAGCGCTGGGGCGCTTCTTTAGACTTGGAGCGCTGTGCGCTAGATTTGGAGCGCTGGGGCGCTTCTTTAAACTGAAGCGCTAAGGCTCTTTTTTAAGCAGCTTTGCGCTCTGAGAATTAAATTTTCTCTTTATAGGAGACATTGTCTCGTGGATCTAAGAACAAACTTCTTATTTTTTAGGAGATATTTCAATCTCTTGTTTTTGGTAAAAGGCTTTGCCTTTATTGATCTATGATCCTAAGAGAATTGAATCATTCTCCCCCTTTTTATAATGAAATGTTATGATCTTTTTTATGAAAGACAATTTGTCTTATAGATCTATGATCTGTCATAAGAACTAAGTTCTTTTTCTGATGAGATTTTTTATCTCTCTGTTTTTATCTTGAAGAAAAGTTGTTCTTCTCAGAGCTTGCTCTTTTCTTTGAATTTTCTCAAAGCTTGTGGGCTGGTTCCTCTCTATCAGACTTGAAGTCTTGAGGCATTTATATAGGGTAGGCTGATTTGTTGAATCGGTTGAAGAGATCTTTTCTCTAATTGATTTGGGGATTTCCCCATCTTTGGATCTTTGATCCTAGGGCTTCTGTTTTACAGAAAGTAATCTTCTTGTTTTTAACAAGATTGGGAAATCTTTTCTCATGCGGAATTTATTCTGCACCATTGTGATTTTTAATCACCATTGGATCATTGATCCAACAATGCTATGATTTACATAGCAAAATCTTTTTGTTTGGAAAGATTCTGAAGAATGTTTTCTTAACAGAATTTTATTCTGGTAACTTGATGATTTATCATCTTCGTTGGATCTTTGATCCAACGGTGGGGAACATTTAGTTCTAGCGCTGGCACACTCGTGCTTTGCACTTGAGCGCTGCTTCAGAGCGCTGGCGCTTTTAGCGCGAGCGCACTCGTGCTCCGCACGTGAGCGCTGCTTCAGAGTGCTGGCGCTCTTAGCGCTATCACACACGTGCTCTGCACGTGAGCGCTGCTTGCTGGCGCTTTTATGAAGCACTGCTTCATTTCAAATTTTGAAAATTTGAATAGAGTTTTTCTCTGATTAGGGGAAACAAATGCCCCCCCACCATTGTGCTCACGTGGCTTACACGTGAGTGCAGCGGTGGCAGCATCTGCGCCCTTAGATCAACTTAGAAGTTGAAACGGCTCTCAGTGCCTATAAATAGGGCCTCTATCTCTTGAGATGATCTCTGTTCATCTTCTTTCTTGTTTTCTGAGAATTAATTCTCTTTCAGAGCATAGCTTTTTGTCTTAAGAATTCTTAAGAGTCAAAACCCTGCCCAATTTTTTGGTAAGATCTGAACTTATTAATAGAGCTTTGCTCTTCTCAGATCATAGATCTAAAAATATTTTTAGGGTTTTACCCATTAACAGAGCTATGCTCATCTTTAGATCTTTTTTAGGGCGATTTTAACCCATGAACTGGAATACTGTTCATCTTCCATGAAGAACTCTTAGAGTTTGTTCATAGATCTTGAAGATCTCAGAATTAAAAACTTTACTTTATGTTTTCTGATGGGTTATTCCATTATTTTTACAGAGCATTGCTCTTTAGGATTTTTGGGGAATTTTATTCCCTTCATAATTGATTTTGACAGGTGTCACTCCTGTCTGCAGAGCGTTGCTCTCGAGGAGTTTAACTCCTTGACCCGAAGAGTCTCTCCTTAAATGAGAAATCCTTTTAGGATTCCTTCCTTAATCGTACAAAATTAAATTCGTTGGGTGTTTTAATCAGTACTTGTTTTCTTCGTGAGGATATCAAGAGTTGTTAAATCCCCGTGTTTGTTTCAATAAGCTTTTTCAGTCTGTCCACTAACTCTCACTGATTTTCTTTTTCAGACGTTATGGCCGCTCATTTGTATGATCTCAATGAGATTATCTCTTACGGAGACATCCGCTCACTAGGCCGCTGCCAGAACTAGGAGTTCACGAATGCTCAGTGCGCCGAAATCATGCGTCGCTTTGATGAATACAATGGTCGACTGCTTCCTCGTCGTTCTGCTCTTTTAAAGCTCATTGTAAGAGCGATCTGGGAAGCACTTCCTTTATTTTATCAAGGTATGCCGCTTAAGGCATTGGATGATGCCGAAGACAAGGTGCACTCGGTGTATCTGATGGGCCTAATTTCAAAGAAAAGGCGAGACAATCTTATTGATATTCTACATCAAACTTTTCAACAGGCGACGATAATTACTGCCTATAGAAGGGTGGAGGACATCAGCGAGGACCCTGACGCTTGCGATCGTGAGAGGAAGCACACGAGAATTGTAACAACCCTATTTGGATGCAGTAGTTCAAGATATATCAAGATTCTTCTTCCATAAATTTATGAACTTTTAGTTGGCCGCTAATATATTTTATTTTGAATTTTACCGTAAATAATTTTGATATGAGAAAAATCTTCAGTTTTAAAATTATATATAATATTTTCTTAGTGGCAGCAAAATAATATTTTGCGTATCTGTTTACTGTTAATATGAGAACAAGAAAATCTGTACCGAATCTCTAAATACGATTAATTGGTGATATGTGTGTGTATATATATATATTTATATAATTTTTTTTCTATATATACAAAACAAAATATCTCTCTCTCTCTCTCCCCCGTCTGCTCCTCAAATTCCCTTATCAAACCCCGACCCTCCTCCTCTCGCCACCATCACTGCCGCTGCAACTCTCGACCTCGCTCCTCACTCGCCGACCTTCGCCTCCATCTCCCGCTGCCTTCGCCCACGTCCTCATCCCACCGACGTCGCCTCCATCCCCCGTCGCCGCTATAAATCCTGAACCCCTCTCATCTCATCCCATCGCCCTCGCCTTTGTTCCCTTCGCACCACCATCTCCGACTCCACCATAACCCCCAGCCATCTGCACCAAGCCCACACCGTCGTCATCTCCCTCCGCCGCAGCCTTGTCTTTGCCTCGCAGCTGCTCACTATCTCCAGATCCGATCTCCACCTCGAATCGTCCATGACCCATCTCGTCTTCGTCATCTACTCTCATCCCCGAGTGCCCTCGACTCGACCCGGGACTCATCCAAACCTTAGCAACTATCACGATCATCCTCTGTAAGTTTTTCTCTTATCCCTGTTTTTTTCATAAAAAAATAAATAAATGAAATAATAAAAAATCAGTGAACATTGAAAGGGGAAAATTAGTATCAAAACCCTAAGTTAATATAATTGTGTTTGGTCGTGTGATAATATTTAAGAAGATATTTATGGTTTAACCGATGATAAATTTATCTAGGCGGATTGTACAACTCAAATCCCAAGTCGCACTTTGGCTGATATCGTGCCTCGCATCTTCGTGCATCGTTCTCCACTGATCTTTTCCTCAGGCAAGTACTCTTGCTTTACTTTTGGTCGATATACATCGGCATTCCTTTGTGGTCATATGTATATATATATTTCCTGCACTGTTAGAACAAAAGGGAAATGTGTTAGTATCTATTCTTCGTTATATCATACAAAAATATATATAGGCAAACTTTTATGTAGCAAGTGAGAATAATTAGTGAGTGTGGTTTTAAAATGAGATTTATTTTAACTACAAATAAAGTTCGAAAGTTGTTAACCTATCTCACATTTATATATTTCTAGTCAGTTTGTGATTAATATACCCATATTAAGGTTGACGGTAAAGATAACAATTGTGACTCATACCAGCTTGTACACCGCCTTCATGCAGTTACTATTACCTGATAACTATTACCACTGACAAGTCCTGACTATTCACTACTCTAGTCTCTATGAACGAGATCGCTGATTAGGATGCTGAACAACATGATATGACACACTACTATTTACCAGTTTCATCTCTATACAATTACCATACCACAATTCCAGTCTTTTCAGCATTCTTAATTAGTGCTCTAGTCATTACCATAGTAGCTATAAATACGCGGGTGTTGGGGTAGTTTGGGTGTGCATTCGTACAACAGGATCTCAGGAGTTCCATGCCGGCAGCTCGTACCGAGCTATATCGGTCTCATATTTACAGCTCGTACCGGGCTATATCGGTCTCATGTTTATAGCTCGTACCGGGTTATATCGGTCTCATGTTTACAGCTCGTACCGGGTTATATCGGTCTCATGTTTACAGCTCGTACCGGGCTATATCGGTCTCATGTTTACAGCTCATACCGGGCTATATAGGTCTCATGTTCATTCCACAGTTGGGCCAGTGTTTCCTAGCCCCTGGAGCACAACTCTTGGATTAGGAATACTCCTGCAGAGGTTAACGCACATACTCAAGCTTACGATAGAGTAGTTTACCTTTTAGTGACCAGTTAGGTTATGACTTAACCTCTTTACCTGTTTGCTCATAGTAGTAATGTATATATTTATATATATCTGTTTTTACTTATGCACACGGGCTTTACTACTTTCTCTTATTCGTGTTATCATACTATACACATACCTTATACATTGAATACTTGCTGGGAAGTTCTGACATCCTTAAGATTTGCTATCTCAGGTTTAGAGACAGATTTTTAGGCCGAGCAGGACTTTGCCGAAGATCAGTAACCGTAGATTTACTTCCCTTTCAGTTATTTTTTAGCTTGTGCGCCCTTATGGGACAATAGGACTTATGTATCTCTTTTGGATCTTATTTTATTTCTGAACCTATTGTATTGGATCTTTAATTGCATCAATTATCTAGTGGACCCATTTTTAGGATTTCTTGTGGTTTCATTGCAGCATGATTATCAGTATTGTTCCTTTTGGTATTGGATTTATTTTTTGACAGGTTAATATAGACAGCCTTATATGACTATGGAAGGATTTTTCCTTACCGTAGGTAGCACGGCTGGACTTCATCGCTTTCTATATTCCTTATTTTGGGAAGCGGGGCGTGACAAGATTTTGTTGGTATCAGAGCCAGGCCGACGTCAAATGTTAGTCTGGGTTCTGCCGACCTTTAGGGTTAGGATCACATGTCTAGGTTTTCCCTAGTATGTCATGCTGCAGATTTCGTTGACTCTGACCGTAGAATTCGGGTGACTTACATAGAGTTACGATATTGTGCCCATGTACCACGGCATGGATACAATACGGTATTCTGTATGAGTAACTTAAAGTCCTACACTTAATCCGTATTCTTTGAATTGATTGTTACATTATCTCTTTGCTTCGCTCAGTTTTAATATTTTGAATTTAAACCTCGTTTTCGTTGCTAAACTTCGTCGTTCGTTTTGACTTCAGAATCATGGCAGAAGAAAATTTGCGAGTATATGGAAGGCGTGACAACAATACTGCACTACTTGGAGTTATACGTGGCATGCTAGAGAGTCAACAATAGTAGACCGAATTGCTACAGGAGGGACTACTTGCTTCTCAGCAGACCGCTACTGCAGCCCTGAACAAGGTGGCTGAGGTTCGTGAAGGTAGACGTCCGGGCAGCATCGCCGATTTCAGAAGACTACAGCCGGCAGTTTTCACTGGCACGGGCGGACTGCTGGATGCTGAGCAGTAGATTGTCGACATGGAAAATTTGCTATCAGCCGCTCGGGTTCCTGAAGAGGACAGAGTGGATATAGTCAAGATTTAGCTACAGGATGTTGCTAGAATTTGGTGGCTTGCAGAAGAGAACAGGTTGAAGAAACCAATTGCATGGACTGATTTCTCTACGGCTTTTCTTGAGAAATTCTTTCCCAAATCGGCCAGGATCGAGATGGAACAACAATTTATCAGTCTTCGTCAGAGAGATCGCACAGTGGATGAGGTAGCGGCTGAGTTTATCCGACTCAGTTGTTTCACTCCTTCAATGGTAGCCCAGGAGGAGGATAGAGCTAGAAGATTCTTACAGTGTCTCACTCTGGAAATACAGGAGAAACTAGCTTCACATGATCTGGGGACTTATTCAGAGGTATTAAATGCGGCCCGCAGAATTGAGACAGTTATGGATAAGAGGAAGAAACTTCAGAGTGGAGGATTCTAACGGCCCGTGAATCAAGTTTCAGGGAGGATTCCAGTTAGACAGCATGGAGGAGTTCAGATGAAACGTACCGCAACCCCACCACAACGAGAACCTCCGGTTTGTGGATACTGTCAGATATCGGGACACGACGAGAGAAATTGCCGTCGCGCTAAGGGTCTATGTCTGATTTGTGGTGCTAGTGACCATCAGATTGGGAGTTGTCCTAGGAGAGCTGAGCGCAACCAGCCTCAGAAAGGACTTGTCCCTCAGAAGCAGCTTTTTGATCAGAGGCAAGGCAACACAGGTCGTGGACAAGGGCGAGCCTTTACCCTCACAGCTGAGCAGGCGGAGGCGTCGGAGGATGTAGTTTCAGGTACCATTCTAATTTGTTCTGTTCCTTCTAGAGCACTTTTCGATTCCGGGGCTTCACACTGTTTTATGTCTTTGGATTTTGCCACAACATATTCTATTACACATAAAATACTGACTAGAGGTTGGGACATTCACAGTGGAAATGGAGTAGTTACCACCAACCTAGAGTGCAAGCTTTGTCCGGTAGTAATATGCGGCAGGGAGCTTTTCGCAGATTTCCTGTTGATTGGGACCGGTAGTTATGATGTCGTCTTAGGAATGGATTGGTTGGGCACCTTTCACGCACATATTGATTGTCGGGCCAAAACTGTAAACTTTTGCATTCCTAACCACCCAGAGTTCATGTTCACTTAGGGGAGCAAATCTCTGGGACCGATAAAGTATTGAGCAAAGCCGACGTGCGGCATACTAGTGTCAATGGAGGTTGATATGAGTTCGGTACCGGTCGTAGTTTGGGAATTTTTGGATGTCTTCCCTGGGGACTTACCCGGCTTACCCCCGGCTCACCCCCGGCTCGTGCTTTGGGGTTTTCGATAGAATTATTACTAGGAACAACACCGATTTCTAAGTCACCCTACAGGATGGCACTAGTTGAATTGGCGGAATTGAAAAAGCAGATAGAAGACCTCCTCAGCAAAGGATTCATTCGACCGGGTACTTCTCCGTGGGGCACTCCAGTTTTACTAGTAAAGAAGAAGGATGGCTCGTTATGCATGTGCATTGACTACCTAGAGTTGAACCGGGGTACGATTAAAAACAAGTATCCTATACCTCGGATCGATGATTTGTTCGATCAATTATGTAGTGCTCGAGTGTTCTCTAAGTTGGATCTTCGGTCGGGGTACCATCAAGTTCGTGTTAAAGCGGAGGATGTATGCAAGACAGCCTTCAGAACTCGATACGGTCACTATGAATTCTTGGTAATGCCATTCGGTGTTACTAATGCCCCAGCCGTGTTCATGGATTTAATGAACCGAGTTTTCTCTCAGTACCTTGATCAGTTTGTCGTAGTTTTCATCGACAACATTCTTGTGTACTCCAAAAGTAAGGAGGAGCATGCCGAGCATTTGTGGATCGTGTTGCAGATATTGAGACAAGAAAAGTTATACGCCAAGCTTAGTAAATGCGATTTTTGGCTTGAACAAGTTCAGTTTTTGGGCCACATCGTTTCTGGAGACGGTATATCAGTAGACCCGGCGAAGATTGAGGCAGTGAAAGATTAGCCAGCACCAAAGTCAGCAGCAGAGATTAGAAGTTTCTTGGGACTCGCAGGCTACTACCGCAGATTTGTTAAAGATTTTGCACGAGCGGCTGAGCCATTGACAAGACTTAGTCGAAAGGGAGTACCATTCGTATGGTCAGAAGAGTGCAACCGATCGTTCGAATTATTGAAGGAGAAACTCACAACTGCACCCATATTGACCGTACCAGATGGGACAGGAGGACTGGTGATTCATAGTGATGCTTCCAGCAAGGGGCTAGGCTGTGTCTTGATGCAGCGTGAGAGTGTTGTCGCTTATGCCTTGCGTCAACTGAGAACGCACGAGAAAAATTACCCAACTCACGATTTAGAGTTGGCCGCCGTAATCTTTGCTTTGAAAATTTGGAGGCATTATCTTTTGGGAGAGCGAGAGAAAAATTTTACGGACCAAAAGAGCTTGAAATATGTATTCACGCAGAAGGAGCTAAATATGAGACATCGCAGATGGTTGGAGTTCATGGCTGATTATAATATTGATTTGCAATATCATCCCGGGAAGGTAAATGTAGTACCAGATACTCTCAGTCGAAGACCAACAGCGATGTGGTTGACTGGCCAGAAGGAACTCATTGATGAATTTCGAAGACTCAATTTAGAAGTGGTAGAGCAGGGGACGCACGGACAGTATTGGCAACTGCAAATGCAATCTTTGTTAGTAGATCGTATTAAAGCTGCACAGGCTAGGGACCCGCAATTGCAGAAGTTCCGCGGGTTAGTAGAGGCTGGATTGAGAACAGATCTATTGATACACGAAGATGGCTCATTGATATTCGGCAGTCGATTATGCGTGCCAAAGGGCGAGGTTCGAGAGGAAGTGTTGAAAGAAGCACACAGTTCAGCCTATTCGGTGCACCCGGGTGGCACCAAAATGTATAGGGATGTTAAACAACACTTTTGGTAGAATGGCATGAAGAAAGAGATTGCCCGCTATGTGTCAAAATGCTTAGTGTTCCAGCAGGTGAAGGCCGAACATCAACGAGTGAAATGACTGTTGCAACCACTTCCCATTCCCCAGTGGAAGTGGGAACACATCACTATGGACTTCGTGACGGCTTTACCGCAGAGTCCTAAGGGCAATAATGCTATTTGGGTCATCGTCGACCATCTCACAAAGGCGGCCCATTTCCTACCTTTCGAGTGGGACAATCGATGGAGACATCGGCAGAGAAATATATGCAAGAGATCGTACGGTTACATGGGGTACCTATCACCATAGTATCAGACCGAGACAGAAGATTCCTCTTACATTTCTGGAGAAGCTTACAAGAGAGTTTAGGCACCCGTCTCCGTTACAACACAGCTTACCACCCCCAGACTGACGGACAGTCTGAACGTACGATACAGATATTAGAAGACATGTTGAGAGCCTGTATGCTAGATTTCAAGGGATCGTGGAAGGATCACCTTCACTTGGTGGAATTCTTGTATAATAACAGCTATCAGGTGAGTATTCAGATGGCACCATTCGAGGCACTTTATGGGCGTAAATGCCGTTCCCCACTTTGCTGGGATGATGTGGGTGAGTGAAGATTACTGGGACCAGAGCTTGTAACCCAAACCGTTGAGAAGGTCCAGTTGATCAGGAACCGTATCAAGGCAGCATAAGATCGTCAGAAAAGCTGGGCGGATACTAGTCGAAGACCTCTTGAGTTTGGAGTAGGAGATCATGCCTTTCTTAAGATTTCACCGACTTGAGGAGTGATTAGATTCGGTAGTCGTGGGAAATTCAGTCCCCGATTTATCGGACCATTCGAGATTGTGGAACGCGTTGGAGTAGTGGCATTCAGATTGGCCTTACCACCCTTTTTGGCTGGGATGCATGATGTATTCCATGTATCACAGTTGCGTCGGTATGTTCGCGATGACAGTCATGTTCTCGATCATTCTGAATTAACCTTGAGCACTGATCTCTCGTATTAAGAGCAACCTACAGCCATTATCGACCGTAAGGAGAAGGTATTGAGAAACAAGACCATCCCTTTAGTTCTTGTATCTTGGGGCGGACGTTCTCGCGGGGAATCCACTTGGGAGCATTAGGACGAGATTCGTCAAAAGTACCCACACCTGTTTTCTTGATCTTGTAGTCGTCCTTCCAATTTCGAGGATGAAATTTTCTGTAAGGCGGGTAGGATGTAACAACCCTATTTGGATGCAGTGTTCAAGATTTATCAAGATTTATCAAGATTCTTTTTCCATAAATTTTTGAACTTTTAGTTGGCCGCTAATATATTTTATTTTTAATTTTACCTTAAATAATTTTGATATGAGAAAAATCTTCAGTTTTTATATTATATATAATATTTTCTTAGTGGCAGCAAAATAATATTTTGCGTATCTGTTTAATGTTAATATGAAAATAAGAAAATCTGTACCGAATCTCTAAATACGATTAATTGGTGATATGTATATATATATATATATATATATTTATAAAAAAAAATTCTATATATACAAAACAAAATATCTCTCTCTCTCTCTCTCTCATATTCCCATCTCTCTCTCTCCCCCGTCTGCTCCTTAAATTCCCTTTTCAAACCCCGACCCTTCTCCTCTCGCTACCATCATCGCCGCCGCAACTCTCGACCTCGCTCCTCACTTGCCGACCCTCGCCTCCATCTCCCGCTGCCTTCACCCACGTCCTCATCCCACCGACGCCGCCTCCATCCCTCGTCGCCGCTACAAATCCTGAACCCCCTCATCTCATCCCATAGCCCTCGCCTTTGTTCCCTTCGCACCACCATCTCCGACTCCACCACAACCCCCAGCCATCTGCACTAAGCCCACATCGTCGCCATCTCCCGCCGCCGCAGCCTTGTCTTCACCTCGCAGCTGCTCACATCTCCAGATCCGATCTCCACCTCGAACGCCCACGACCCATCTCGTCTTCGTCATCTGCTCTCATCCTCGAGTGCCCTCGACTCGACCCAGGACTCATCCAAACCCTAGCAACTACCACGATCATCCTCGGTAAGTTTTTCCCTGATCCCTGTTTTTTTCAGAAAAAAATAAAAAAAATAAAAAATGAAATGATAAGAAATCAGTGAACATTGAAAGGGGAAAATTAGTATCAAAACCCTAAGTTGATATAATTGTGTTTGGTTGTGTGATAGTATTTAAGAAGATATTTATGGTTTAACCGATGATAAATTTATCTAGGCGGATCGTATAACTCAGATCCTAAGTCGCACTTTGGCTGAGATCGTGCCTCGCATCTTCGTGCATCGTTCTCTACTGATCTTTTCCCCAGGCAAGTACCCTTGCTTTACTTTTGGTCGATGTACATCGGCATTCCTTTGTGGTCATATGTATATATATATTTCCTGCACTGTTAGAACAAAAGGGAAATGTGTTAGTATCTATTCTTCGTTATATCATACAAAAATATATATAGGCAAACTTTTATGTAGCAAGTGAGAATAATTAGTGAGTGTGGTTTTAAAATGAGATTTATTTTAACTACAAATAAAGTTCGAAAGTTGTTAACCTATCTCACATTTATATATTTCTAGTCAGTTTGTGATTAATATACCCATATTAAGGTTGACGGTAAAGATAACAATTGTGACTCATACCAGCTTGTACACCGCCTTCATGCAGTTACTATTACCTGATAACTATTACCACTAACAAGTCCTGACTATTCACTACTCTAGTCTCTATGAATGAGATCGCTGATTAGGATGCTGAACAACATGATATTACACATTACTATTTACCAGTTTCATCTCTATACAATTACCATACCACAATTCCAGTCTTTTCAGCATTCTTAATTAGTGCTCTAGTCATTACCATAGTAGCTATAAATACGCGGGTGTTGGGGTAGTTTGAGTGTGCGTTCGTACAACAGGATCTCAGGAGTTCCATGCCGGCAGCTCATACCGGGCTATATCGGTCTCATGTTTCCAGCTCGTACCGGGCTATATCGGTCTCAGTTTTACAGCTCGTACCGGGCTATATCGATCTCATGTTCATTCCGCAGTTAGGCTCGTGTTTCCTAGCCCCTAGGGCACCACTCTTGGGTTAGGAATACTCCTACAGAGGTTGACGCACACACTTAAGCTTACGATAGAGTAGTTTACCTTTTAGTGACCAGTTAGGTTATGACTTAACCTCTTTACCTGTTTACTTATAGTAGTAATGTATCTATTTATATATATCTGTTTTTACTTGTGCACACGGGCTTTACTACTTTCTCTTATTCATGTTATCATACTATACACATACCTTATATGTTGAATACTTGCCGGGATGTTCTGACATCCCTGAGATTTGCCATCTTAGGTTTAGAGACAGATTTTCAGGCTGAGCAGGACCGCAGCGACTACCAGGACTTTGCCGAAAATCAGTAACCGTAGGTTTATTTCCCTTTTCAGTTAGTTTTTAGCTTGTGCGCCCTTATGGGAAATTAGGACTTATGTATCTCTTTTGGATCTTATTTTATTTCTAAACCTATTGTATTGGATCTTTAATTGCATCAATTATCTAGTGGACCCATTTTTAGGATTTCTTGTAGTTTCATTGCAGCATGATTATCAGTATTGTTCCTTTTGGTATTGGATTTATTTTTTAACAGGTTAATCTAGATAGCCTTATGTGACTTTGGAAGGATTTTTCCTTACCGTAGGTAGCACGGCTGACCTTCATTGCTTTCCGTATTCCGTATTTTGGGAAGCGCGGCGTGACAAGAATGGTCCGAGAGGCCTGAAATATTTTAGATGGCTTTACTTTTTAATTTCTCAATCCATGTCCTAGATTTGATGTCTTGCCATTGTAATCATTTTAATGATGTTTTTGTTTACTGTTTTCATCATTGTAAGAACCTTTTGAAGTATGAATAGCAAATTTCTCGTTTCCATGTGTTTATTTTATGCACTAAATCTTTTGCACACGCATGAGTGGGTACGCTTTGAACGCTTAAACGGATGCGAATCAAACGTTCTTTTTACTGTCCTGCATAATATGTGATTGACGTCTGTAGGTTATGCCTTTCTGTTTTGACTTGGCGCAGAGCAGTTGACGTACTCTTGACCAGCATCTCGATTTCGACGGCCTGTAATTTTGGCAAGTGTGGCCTGTAGATAGTATGTAGCTGTCCATCTTGGACTCTTTGCAGGGTGGTGATGGCTTAGGAAATAGGGTTAGGATCTGCCACCTAAGACTTTTCAACTTTATGAGCCGTGAGGGTCTCACAAAGACTTTTCTCCCTACGAGTCGAGAGGATCTCTTAGGTGTATTTTCTCCTTAGGAATCGTGAGGATTCCTAAGTGTGCTTTTCTCTTGAGAGTCGTAAGGATCTCACAAGGGAATTTTTTCCTTACAAGTCGAGAGGGCTCGTAAGTGATTGATGAGCTGACCTGCTCCCGAGTCAAAGCACTGCTTCGATGGGGGAGGTCGAGGGTTGACTTTGGCCGTTTTCCACGAGGTCAGGATTGACTTTGGCCGTGTTCCACGGGGTCCGGGGGGGTTGACTATAGCCATATGGGGTCAGGATTGACTTTAGCTATACGGGATCAGGGGTTGACTTTGGCCATATGGGTCAGGATTGACTTTAGCCATACGGGGTCAGGGGTTGACTTTGGCCATACGGGGTCAGGGGTTGAGTTTGGCCATACGGGGTCAGGATTGACTTTGGCCATATGGGGTCAGGATTGACTTTGGCCATACGAAGCCAGGATTGACTTTGGCCATACGGGGTCAGGATTGACTTTGGCCATACGGGGTCAGGATTGACTCTCGGTTGTCTGTGTACCGCTGAGTCATGGAACTAAGGACTTTGCCATGGCTCCGCTTTGCTGACGTTGCGTCTACAGTAATGAGACGAATGTCAAAGTGGTCTCTAGGTTATCTGTGAATATCGAGTTTTGGAACTAGGGACTTTGTCGTGGCTCCGATTGGTGGATATCACGTCCGTATCCTGCTGGAATAAGGAAGAACGCTGTTATGGGTCTCCAGGCTGTAGATGTGGCCGTCGAGACTTGGAACTAGGGACTCTTCCGTGGCTCCAAGATTGATTGTCAAGTCTGAATCCTGCTGGAATGAGGAGGAACGCTGTTGTGGGTCTCTAGGCTGTAGATGTGGCCGTCGAGACTTGAAATTAGGGACTCTGCCGTGGCTCCGAGATAATCTTTAGGCTGTCTGTAAACCTTCAAGATTTGGAACTATGGGACTTTGCCATGGCTTCGTTTGTTGACGTCGTATCTGCTTCCGGTTGGAACGAGAAGGAACGCCATTGTTGATCTCTAGGTTGTAGATGTTGCCATCAAGACTTGGCTCTCTTTCTGATGGAGCCTGGTGGGATGATATGGTTCCCTTTTTGTTTGTGCCCCTAGATTGTATACAGGGATCGATGTGATCTCACCTGTAGGGCAAAAGTTTCATGTTATATGTATTTTTTTTCACGATGCTCTATCATTTCAGCTTTTTGTATTGCGAAAATCGCGACTGCCCAATCATTTCGGGTATTTTTCGCGGTGCCCAATCATTTCGGCTATTTTTATATGCATATATTTTACTCGCTGATTTTTTATTGCGAGTTGCCCAAACATTTCGGCTATTTCATATGCATTTTTTTCCGAGTATGGAACCCAAGGTCTGATACCAATCTTGCATCAGTATCGCTGCGACTGGAATGTTGCCAAGAGCGAATCATCATTTGCCTTGAAAGGACTTAGAATTTGTTACCGATTTAGGCATCAGCATCGCTACAACTGGGATATTGCCAGGAGCGAATCATCATCTGCCTTCGTCGGTTTGAACAAAGGTGGCTTAGCAATCAGGGTTAGGATCCTGTCGACAAAGGCTTTTAACTTCATGAGCCGTAAGGGTCTCATAAAGGTGTTTCTCCCTACGAGTCGTGAGGATCTCGTAAGTGCGTTTTCTCCTTAAAAATCGTGAGGATTCATAAGTGTATGTTCTCTCATAAGTCATAAGGATCTTACAAGAGTGTTTTCTCCTTATAAGTCGAGAGGAATTACAAGGGTCGTTCACCGTGTGAGCATATCCCTAGTCACTGGTGGGACTTTGTTAGGGAAATGTTTATTCGTGCCCGTGGAATGTATACAAGGGTCAATATTGAAATGCTTGTAGGGCGGTCTGTAGGTTGTGATGGTTTAAGAACAGGTTCAGATCCTTGTAACTTAAGGCTTTTGAATCCTATGAGCCGTAAGGGTCTCAAAGGGGAATTCTCCTTACGAGTCGTGAGGATCTCGTAAGTGTAACTTCTCCTTAGGAATCGTGGGGATCCCTAAGTGTGTTTCTCCCTTACGAGTCGTAAGGATCTCATAAATGTAACTTCTCCTTAGGAATCGTGGGGATCCCCAAGTGTGTTGCTCCCTTGTGAGTCGTAAGGATCTCACACAGGTATTTTCTCCTTATGAGGTCGAGAGGACCTTGCAAGTGTCTTTTAACGAGATTGCGCCCTTTCGGGTTTTCACAAACTCGTCGGTAGCCCTGCTGTTTTTACTCTCGGAGCCCTTTCGGGTTTTCATCCAGGCCCATCTCGCTTATGGACGTACCTTTTTTTATCAGCCTCGGGATGCTGCGGTCCGTAGTAGTTTATAGACGTCTCGGTCAGGCGTAGTATTTCTTCAAGAAATGGCCGTTTACTGGCCTGAAGGGTTTTTTCGCCATGTATATCTATGAGCAAGTAAGCCCCACCTTGGTAGACTTTGTCTATGATGTACGGGCCTTCATAGTTCGGTTCGAATTTCCCCATTTGGCACGATTGGGGATCATAGGTCTCTTGACCACTAGCACGAGTTTGCCTTGGCGGAATGTTCTCGGCCTATTCAATCTCTCGTATGAGCGCGTCATCTTTGCTTTGTAAGATTCTAAGTTTTGCTGTGCTATGAGCCGGGTTTCGTCAAGAGCGTCGAGTTCCTCAAGCCGAAGATAAGCATTCTCTTCGTTCGTTAGCTAGTAATGAACTGCCACTTATAAGGAAGGTAGCTCTATCTCCAAGGGGAGTACTGCTTCAGTGTCGAATACCAATGCATACGGCGTTGTGTTTGTGGCCATTTTGAACGTAGTTCGATACACCCAGAGAGCTTCATGCAGTCTCTCGTGCCAGTCCTTTTTATTTTTGGACACCGTCTTTTTCACGATCTTCGTCAAGGTCATGTTGAAAGCCTCAGCCAGACCGTTAGCTCGAGGATTATAGACTAAAGAGTATCTCCAGTCTATATTATGCTGCTGTGCGAAGTGGCTATCTTATGGCTTCTGTAGGCCGGCCCGTTATCGGAGATAATCCGTCGCGGAGTGCCGAACCGATAGATGACGTGTGTTTTGAAGAAATGGAGGATATTCTCCGTCTTCACTTCTCTTAGTGGTACTGCTTCTGCCCACTTGGAGAAGTAATCAGTTGTCGCCAGTATGAACCGATGTCCTCTGGACAATGCTGGTTCAATGGGCCCGATTATGTCAGTTCCCCACATTTCAAATGGCCAGCTAGCCACCGTTGGATGTAGCGGATTTGGATGCTGGTGGATAAAGTCCCCATGAATCTAGCACGAGTGGCACTGGTTCAATTTTATTTATGCATGTTTGAAGCTTTATGAATCTAGCTCCACAAGCCGAATGATCCATGTGTAGGGTTCCTAGGCACACTTGTGAAGGTTCATAAAGCATCAAACATGCATGAATAAAATTTTACATGTGCCGAACAACCCAAAGACAGGATCTTTGCTAGATTATTAGGGTTTAGCATGCAAGATAACATCTTTTTATCTAAGTGTGAGGGATTACAACCTTTGTAGTCCGCTCCTTCGCTTCACAAGCTCCGAGTAGAAGTCCCTTCGCCGCGATCCATGATCTCCCGGACTCAAGAGGGGCTCCATGACCCGAATGATCCATGCTAGCTTGAAGTGTTCCGATTCTCCGATGATCTACGTCGTAGTTGCTTTAACCCAAGCTTTCTCACTCTAAAGAGATAGGATGAGGGAGTAGTAATTATGCTTTCTTTTTTATTCACTTTCTCACAAGAAATCATCACAAAAGAATTAACTAGTAAGCATTTTCTTTTAGAACTCAAGAGAGAAGAAGATGATAATAGAAAAGATAATCCTTTTGTGATGAATAGAAAAGAAATGTATATGATTGATTATAGAACCATGGTCAAGGATGATAGGCTAAGAGTTTGTAGAGAATAAACTAGAGTTAGGGTTTGGTTAGGTTAAGTTATGAGTCATGGAAAAATATCAACCATAATATCTTAACCAAGACAAAAGCAAAGCTTCTAGAAGGTGCAAGAAGAAGCTAACCCTAATCAAACCCTAATCCCATTTAATCATCCTTAAACATGTTTAATAATAAATCATATCATGTCACAATAATATATATCACATATATATTATATATTTGCAACAAAAGAAAATAATACAATTAACATATATCACATATATATCAATGTATCATCCAGTGAGAAAATGAAATAATAAAGCGAGCCAATATTAGATAATGTAATACAATATATCATATATATTATTATACATTAAATTATCGAATCAACACTTGATCCGACGATCCGGCTATATCGAATATTACCGACTAATATATCATGTACCGATTCATCGAATCAACACTTGATCCGATGACCCGGTTCATATCTAAATATCGCGAGAATATAATACGGTATCTCATATCGCATTATTCTGGTCCTGCACATATCACATATGTGCCTCTACTCCGTTTCGCCTGAGCCAAGAAACCTCTGTGTAGGACTCTAAAGAATCGTCAATACGCCGGTAGCAGGCGATGATCATATCAAACACCCACGAGCTGCAAGCGGTCAGCTAAACGTAACAACCACCCAGGTATTGAGCGATCAGAAGATCAACAAGCTAGCCTGTGCGTTCTCCTGTGAATCCAATCAGTAACACTCCCGTACAGTCCGGTCTGTTCGTCTGATATGTCGCATATCAAGTCTAGGGATGGTAAATGTCAGACCCCAGTAACCGATAAGTCGTGTCGATGTGTGGCTTATAACGGGTCGAGAAACTACTAGTAACACTTACCAGTAAATCTCTATATCAGCCCTGGCCAGGGACTTCCAGTTATAGCCAATCGAACACAGCACAACATCAACTCCCTATACCGGGAGAGACGAATCCCTTCCTATCGCTCATTGCCTCCATGTGATTCGGGACTATACCCAAAAGCCACCATTTTGCACGCCCTCTTGGACGTGGTAAGGTGGAAATCAAAGCACAGTGGGAATCACACAAGACTCTATGACGATCTCGGGTCTACAGACTACCCTGTACCAGTGTCACCGGAGAACTGCCATCTGACGTATGGTATATCACCATCTGGGAGTTCTCGGTGAGTCCGTCCAGTGTACCCAGTCTCCACTGAGCACCCGTACACCATCTCTGATGTCAAACACCGATGGATATGGGATCATCCATCGCCCATCATATGGGTCAAGATGCGTATACGCTAGTCTACTCTGGTGTATCGATGCCCTGTCTCGATATACCCTCGACTAGGAACAGTTATAGGATGTACTCATCGACTACCGTGGCCCCACTAGTATGATCTCATCATAGTCCCAGTAGTCGAGTACAGATCCTAAGGGCTTTATCAACATGTGAGAGAAAAACAATAAACCAGTACAAGTCAACATGTTAAGATAAAGTGAAACCAAATAGCATACTATCATGACGAGCAAGAAAGTCTTCTCTATATATATCCAAGCATCCATTATAATATACATCATATGTACAACAATGGCCTCTAGGGCATATACATAACTAACACCATGCTTACTTGAAGTCTTCCTTTTCGAAGATGATCTACCTTGAAGATTCTTTAACTCAAGCTCTCACTTCTCTAATCAAGTATTAGAGAAGTGAACACCCTAATCTAAGTGGCTAGAATAGATGAGGATGATGAAGTAGGAATTTAGCTCTCTTTTATTTTCAAATTCTCACACTAATTCATCACTAAATCAAAAGCTAGAAAGCTTTTCATGGAGGAAGAAGAAGATGAAGTCTTTTGTGATGAATAATGAATTGTTTTTTTAATTACAAATGCAACCCATGGTTAATAAAGAAAGGGCTAACCATTGTTGAGATTTAACTAGGGTAAAGGATTTGGGTTGGGTTAGGAAATATCTCCACAAATATCAACACATAATATCTTAGCTTAAAGCAAAACAAAAGTTTCTAGAAGCTTCATGAAAAAGCTAACCCAAATCAAACCCTAATCATGTTTAATCTCCACTAATCATGTTGCATTAGTAATCATAACTTGTTACAATATTATATATCACATATATAATATATTTTTGTAACAAAAGAAAATAATACAATTAACATATATCGCATATATATCAATGTATTATCCGGTAAGAAAATGAATCAATAAAGCGAGCCAATATTAGTTAATGTAATGTAATATATCACATATATAATTATACATTAAATTATCGAATCAACACTTGATCCAACAATCCGGCTATTTCTCAAATAACCGACTTATATTAAACTGTATCAGTTCATCGAATCAACACTTGATCCGATGACCCGGCTATATCACATATACCCGGCCGATATCAAATATCTCGAGAATAGAATATGGTATCTCATATCGTATTATTCTCGGTCCCGCACATATCACATATGTGCACCTACTCCGTTTTTCCTGAGTCAAGAAACCTCTGTGCAGGACTCTAAAGAATCGTCAATACGCCGGCAGTAGCTGATGATCATATCAAACACCCACAAGCTGCAAGCGGTTAGCTAAATATAACAACCACCCAGGTATTGAGCGATCAGAAGATCAACAAGCAAGCCTGTACATTCTCTTGCGAATCCAATCAGTAACACTCCCGTACAGTCCGGTCTCTTCATCTGATATGTCGCATATCTTGCCTAGGGGTGGTAAACGTCAGACCCCAGTAGCTTGATAAGTCGTGTCGATATGAGGTCCATAACAGTTCGAGAAACTATTGATAACACTTACCAGTAAATCTCAGCAACCCTGGCCAGGGATTTCCAGTTATAGCCAATCGAACACAGCGCAACATCAACTCCCCATACCTTGAGAGATGAAACCCCTCCTATCGCTCATTGCCTCCATGTGATTCGGGACTGTACCCAAAAGCCACCATTTTGCACGCCCTCTTGGACGTGGTATGATGGATATCAAAGCACAGTGGGAATCACATAAGACTCTATGACGATCTCGGGTCTACAGACTAGCCTGTACCAGTGTCACCAGAGAACTGCCATCTGACGTGAGGTGTAATACCATCTGGGAGTTCTCAGCGAGTCCGTCCAGTGTACCTAGTCTCCACTGAGCACCCGTATACCTTCTCTGATGTCAAACACCAATGGATATGGGATCATCCATCGCCCATCATATGGGTCAAGAAGTGCATACGCTAGTCTACTCTGGAGTATCGATGCCCTATCTCGGTACTCCCATGACTAGAAACATTTGAAGGATGTACTTGGCGACTACACTGTCCCCACTAGTATGATCTGCATCATAGTCCTGGTAGTCAAGTACTCATCCTAAGGGCTTATCAACATGTGACATAGAGACAATCAGAGTACATGTTAAGATAAAGAGTAACCAGATAGCATACTATCATGTCGAGCAAGAAAGTCATCCCTATATATGTCCAAGCATTCACTAAAATATACAATGTATGTACAGTAATGGCCTCTAGGGCATATATATCACTAACAGTCATCTTATGGACAGGCTTTGTTGAGGCCCCGAAAGTCTACGCAGATGCGCACCGTCCCGTTCTTCTTCATCACTGGGACAATGTTGGCAATCCAGTCGGGGTATTGCATTTCTCGGACGAAGCCGGAGTCGATTAGCTTCTTGACCTCAGCGTTGATGCTCATTTCAAGTTCGAGCCGTATTCTTCTCGGTGCTTGTTTGACCGGCTTGACGTCCGGAGATATCGCTAATTTGTTCACGGCTATTTCTGGATTTAGTCACGGCATCTCAGAATAGTTCCATGCGAAGCAGTCTTTATACTGCATGAGCACGTCTTTGAGCGTAGCCACCTGTTCTTTAGACAGCAGCTCACTGACAAACGTCGGCCGCGGGTCACTTGCCGTCCCCAAGTCAATTTTTCTCAGGTTATCTGCAGTAGTATGTATTCCATCTTCCAGCTCTTTTGGCGCTGGTGAAAACTCTGAGATCACCTCGTCATCTTCGTTTTCGAAGCACCATGATAGGTCATCCATATTCTGGCGCTCTCCTTCTTCTGACAGTGTTACCACATGGCAGGTACGAGATCGTTTCCAAGACCGATGTTGATATGGTTCTACTCTCGCCATACACGTTGCTTTTGGCACATGTCTTTGCGGCGGGGCCACCCTCCAACTGTTGGATAGAGCGAACCTGCCGAGCTGATACCGGTCCTCGACCCAGTTCTTGAAGGTGAAGTAAGAGGATGTCCGATCGCTTGATGATAGGAGCAATAATCCGGTTGATGAACCTCGTATGCTTGCATGGGGTTCTTGGATTCCGGGAGTGTAATCATTTGATGTTTCACGACGAGGTCGAATATCTTCCTTGTCTCGTCTTGGGGAAAAGAATATGCTCGACCTATCTTCTTTATGAGAGACGGATCCCGGCTGCTCAATTCTCAATCGCGTGGTTTCTTTGACCCGCTTTGCCGCTGTCGAACATTTTTTTCCGTTCTTTAGTTTGTTTTTGCCTCTGCGTCGGGTCTTCTGTATGACGGGCTGGAAACGAAGGGCATCGTCATTTTCCGTAGCCTGTTGAATGAGGCGCTGCATCTTGGCTTTCTCGTAAATGGCCATTTCACGATTGTGGTCATCCTGGACTTTTTGACCCGCTTCCCTTATTAGCTTGTCCATCTATTCTTCGAACGACGGACTTGGCACTTTCATGGCGGGACCTCGTTTTAGTTCAGGGTTAGCGTCTTCTAATAGAGCATCTCCTTCTTCATCAAAGTCATGTATAACGTAGCAGCATGGGAATCATTCCCGTTTCTTGGATTGAACATATTCAAGCCCGATCGTTTCCATTCTCCTGTTGCGCAATTTTCGCTGAGTTCCGAGGACGTTCCAGATCCTGTTGTAGAACTGAGCTTGTCGAGCAGTCTGCTTCAAGGGTACGCCTTGGCGCCTCAACAAACTTTTTAATCCTTCTGTGTAGTATCTGAGCAAATGGATGGGCTGAAGCCTGTCAATCGTAGAATCAGCTCCATGCCAGATCTCTTTCTCCACTTTGGTTTCTGTGGATCAATAAAAGAGGATCGCCTTTTCATCTCTTTGCCTGGGAGGGACGTAGAACGTCTGCAGTTCTTGCACACTGTAGGTATCAAGTGCGTCGAGCTCTTTGTAATGCTCTTGCGGAACCATAGCGATCTGCAAACTCTGATTATCTCCAATGAAGGCTTGCACTGATGGATGAGTCGAGAATACTGCGTTGACCTCGTCTTCAGAGTCACTGCCAAAGACCAGAATAGGGGTAGACGGTCCCGGTTTGTTGTATCGGGGATGCCCTGAATAGACTATCTCTTCTTCCTCCTCGGTATCGCTCCCGAAGACTGGAATGGTGGTGATAGCTTTTCGCTTATCCTCAGGTTTATGGCATCTTTCCGTGTCTTCGAAGTTTGGCAAGAAGTATTTTGCATCTTCGTACTTTCGGACTTCATTCACGGAGAATGGGTTCAGCTCCCCTGTCACAGTATACTTTAGACCATCCTTGAAACACTTCATACACTGATGTTGTGTAGAAGGGATAATGTTGTACTCGTGTAACCAAGGCCTGCCGAGCAAAGCGTTGCAGCAAGTCTTGGCGTCAATGACGTGAAACTTGATGTCAGTGATGAGCACCCCAAAGCGTAACGTTAATATCACACACCCGAGCGTCCATGATGACTGGGAGTCGAACCCGGAGATAGTGATTTTATCCCGCGCGAGGTGTTGAACGCTCATGCAGATTTCTTTCAACACTCTCACATTGAGAAGGTTGACGGAGGATCCATTGTCGACCAGGATCTTCCATATCTTAATGTCATGACAGTATCCGGTAACATACAAAGGACGGTTATGTTCGCATGTCCCGAGAAGGAGGTCTTCATCGTTGAAGGTGATGTCGGCTGTGTGAACTTCTTCCAGCTCGTCTTTCATCTTTTCTTCGGCAAGGAAATCTTGAAACTGGTCAGGTTCTTGTGTGCCTTGATCAGAGAATCTCTCACCTCTTTAGATAGCAGAAGGGCATCAAGAATGCTTAGCTGCGAGGGTATCTTCTTCAGGTGTGACAGAACGTTGTAATCCACCTTATTTTTCTTTGGCAGGTCTTTGGCGGTCAGCTCTTTGACGACTTGATCATCGAGGGCGATATCTTCAAGGACTTTTTCCTTCCCTTTATCTTTTTTACTCGACCCCTTGTTTGTGGGTTCGAGATTCTTTTCGGGTAGCGTACGATTACGCAGCTGAGTGTTCTCGCAGGTCTTTATCTCTTTCGTTTCGGAGATGGATTCCTTGAAGAGAGGGCCGAGGGCTATTTCTTCATCAGAATCACTCCCGAAGGTGAGAACTTGCGATCCCGCGGATTCAACCGTGTGACAGTTGCCGGCAGTTCTTTTGTGCTCATCTGTCGTGCTCTTCTGCTCTCGACGCATTTTGCGCTTCATTCGCTTGAAATGCTGCCGATGAGCAATGTATCCCTGCCACCAATTCTTGAAAGCCATGCATTCCTCGGTAGGGTGTGTGATCCTCCGATGGTATAAGTAGTAGTTTGGATATGCATCTAGTCCGTCGGGGAACGTATTTTATGAAGTGTCTTCTTTGAAAGGTGGCAACTTCATTCCCACTGATAGGGCTTTAGCGAATTGCTTCCTTGTCTTAAACCTGCTTTTGCTGGCGGCAGAAGCGCTTCCATCCGGTTGGGGTACTTCAACCCTTTTGTCCAGCCGCCGGAGTTTGGCTTTTTCAAATATAGCAATTTCGCGCTCTCGATCAACTTTGTTTTTCTGAAGCGCCTCATTCAGGAATACGTCAATCATCTCGTCTGACGGTTCTAGGAGTTCCGGTTTGGGATCTTCCCCCAGTTTCTCTGTATCAGGAGTTTCTTCACCATCTACTGACGAGTGAGAGATCACGTGGCAGCTTGCCACATAATCTTCAGGTTTTTCTAACGAGTCTTCTCCCTCATCTTCATCGCCATCTCTATCTTCAAGGATGTGGTTGAGAAACTCTTGGAGTGTGACCGGGATTCGCGCCTTCTGGTTATATTCCTCCAGCGCGTCAATATGTTTTTACAGGTCTGTGCGCTTGTCATCAGGCTTCACGGGCTTTTTGGTCTTCTTCTTCTTCTTCGAAGACTTTGATGGCTGGGCCTGAGCGTTTTGATTATCGCTGCCAATTCTTGGAGTCAGGCGCGGCTTCAGCATTCCCTCAATGATCTCGGGTTCCAGCTGACTTTTCCACCTGATTGCCGGGCATGTTTGGAGATCCTTCAGTATTCTTTTCGTTTTGGCTGAAAGAGCGACCTCCCATGGAGCTTTTTCTATAAAAGATCATGATGACCCCGATGTGTCCCCCTTTTAAGAGCGTGCGGCTGAGGCGGGCTTATTTTGCAATTCTCATACAGTGCGAATTTGCCCTGTTGGTATTGGTCCTCAATCCAGCCTTTGAAGACGAAGCAGTCTTCGATTGGATGGCCTACCACTTGTGATAGGGGCAATAATTGGGATTATTGGCCTCGCCGGGTTGCAATGGGCGTTTTGGATCCGGCAAGGTGATGAGCCTGTTGCGCACCGCCAGCTCGAACAGTCTCCTTGTTTTATCCCGAGGAAACGTATAAGGGCACTTCAGTTTCTCATTGAAGAATCGCCGTCTATCATCTTGGCGATCAGTTGGTTTTGGACCACTGGGCTGCTGCTGAGTATTGGCTACGAAGGTCGCTTTCCCTTTCCCTTTTTCGTTTTGAGATTCCAACTTCGAAGAAGATGGTCTATGACCCATCTGATTCATTTGGGCCAGCTTGTCAATCAAGGCCTGGAAAGTAGTTGGCTTGAAGAATATCATGAACTGGGATATGGTCCCTGCGGATCAAGAGTACTCACGAACATGCCCACTGCAGGAGCCTCTTCTATGCGCTGTTCGCACTTCGACCATAGGTTCCGCCACCGTATCGCGTACTGAACCCTTGTTTCTCCAGACTTCACCCTGGCATTGATCAATGCCGTGATTGGGGTGCGTTCTCTAGCGCTGGCGAATCTCTGTGTAAACAGTAGCTCCATTTTTGCAAATGTCTTAACGGAGTCGTTCGGGAGCTCGGAGTACCATTCAAACGCTGTCTCCGACAAGCTGCCAACAAACCGGCGAAGCAGCAGTTTGTCGTCACCCCCAGTATTACCGCATAAGGCTCTGAATTGAGCAACGTGCTGGTGTGGATTTCTCGTCCCTTTATATACATGGAATTTGAGGATCGTATATCCCAGCGGGTACTTTATCCGGTCGTACCAACCCGGATATGGTCGTCCAATCTTAACAATTTGGCCGGCCGCTTTGTTCGCCTGATGAGCTCGTATCTGTTGAGCGATATAGTTATCCAGGGCGGCTTTGGAAATGGTCTCTTCCTTGGCTGCTGAACAAGCCGGAAGAGGGTTCGATGTCTCTCCCCTATCGTCTTCAAGGATAATCAGAGGGTCTTCAGCTGGAGGATCCGGCTGTAAGATCATCCCGACCATGTCTTGAAATAAAAGCGCCATTCATTTTCTTGTTCCGCTGCTTCTTTATCCTTCTTCTCGAGTATTCTGCGGAGGAACTCAGCATCGGTTTCTTATTCATGACGCTGCTCTGACGACGTTTCCGGACTTTCTTTTGGCCCAGTAGGTGCGGCCATCCGTGTTAACATTTCCTGGAGCTTCTATTGTTGCTCCTGGGCCTTTGTTATGGATCTGGTAAGTGGTCGATGACCCATAGAGATACGGCTATCCTCTTTCCTGGATGCCATATAGACAGCGTGCACCACCATGCCCCCAGACTTGGGGCGTTTAGATTCAGTGTCCTTGAGATTCGTCGCAGACACAGGAATTTTCTCTGGCCTTCCCTTTTTATGAGCGGTCGAAGTTAAGGGAACCGTTGCACCGGGCACCCAAATAGATGACATGACAGGGTGGTCCTTCTCTTGCCGAACTTTCATCTTCTTCGGTTGGCGGGAGTAGTCTTGGTTGATCACCGAGTCTTGGACCTGTCGCCAAACTTTATGAATTTTAGAGGACAGACGCTGAGGGGGCTGCTCTGGCTTCACCTTTGTAGCGTTCTCCATAGGTGGAGGAGATTTTTTTAGCACGGCCTTCGGAAAGTTCTTGCGTACCCTCATAAGTGGTTCAAAGCTGTTCCCAGTTGGAACGGCAGCATCAATTTCCACCGTTGGAGCCGGCGGGGTAAGTCCAGATAGGGAACTGCCCCCAGCTTTCCTCACTCGGTGCCAATGGCGACGTCGAGCGTGTCGAGCAGACGGTACTGGCTCAGCTATGGGGAGTGGCTTCTTCATGCCCCTTGCTCTGATAAGGGGCCGTTGTTGTCGTTAGCCTGTCGAAAACCGACGTCCGCTGAGAGGGGATGGCCAACCTGTCGAAGGCAGACTTTCGGACAGGGGTAGCAACCTTAGTGACTTCGTCCGGAATGGGAGTTGTGTAAGTCCACGTTACCCGTCCCCGGTTCTTTGGGGTTGCGGAAATGGTGAAAAACGATTTTTCTTTGGGGTAACATGGACTCAAAATACGGATCTTTGTTAAACAACTATCTAACAACCTAACTAGGAGTTTTACCTACTCGGTTAAGGGGTTATACCTTAACTTGAACTCCTTCTCTTCGACTCCTTGTGGTGGTCGGATGGTTCCCTCCTCGTCGTCTCCTTGGGCCGAAGATGGATCCACCTGAAAGCTTCTACCTTTGGCTCCAACCTCAATCTAGAGGAAACTAGAACACTTGGTTTGCTAGACCTTATATACTAGGATGAGAAGAGAAGTGTTTTGGGTTTTATCTCTAAGGAAATGGTTCTCAACTCATGAGAGGGAGTTTCCTTGATCTAGAGAGAGAGCAAGAGGAAGAGGGAAAGCTTGAGGATGAGAGAGAATGCAAATGATAGAATGAGAAAGACTTTTTCAACTATCCTCTTCATAATCCAAAATAATCATAACAAATAATAATAATTTAGTATTATGTGATGGTTGTTATCATATCAAATGGCAATATCATTTCATGCATTAAATGCAATTTGTGAACAAACAAGTAAGCAAAGGTCAATGCCAAGAAATGATAGCCATTGTCATGATGGTGGTCAACAAGTCCAACCTAGTCAACCGGTCAACAAAGTCAATAAGTCAACAAAGTCAACCCTTCAACCCAACCATGTCACAATAATACTTAATTAATATTATTATTAATCATATTTCTAATTCTCATTAGGGTTTAGCAAAAGTCAACAGTCAACAACCCTAATGAGAATCCTCTGCCTCTGTCTCTGTCAACCGTGCATACACACCCGCATCCGCGTTCCGAGGAACATGAATACAAACGAGATAAAACCAATCCCAAAACGTATACTAGGATCTGGCTTAAACCAAAGCCCGCTAGTAAAAACTGCCCGGACACCAAACGTGTACAAGTGCATGGATGTGACCGAACCCTGTCGCAAAACCATGCGACCTCTACTCTTTTGCCTAAAGGCAAATAGCTCTCTGTATGGGACTCTAAAGACTCGACACTACACTGGTAGTGGGTTTAACCACAGACCGCAAGTGGCACTAGCTGTGCGTAACAGCCCACAGGTAGATGCCGATAAGAAGACGGACGAGGTGAAACCCATCTGAACTCCTACTGAGCCTGAATGTGACAGTCTCCGTACAGTCCGGTCTGTTCGTCTGAGAATATCGCATGGCGGGCCTAGGGGGCGGTAAACGTCAGTCCCCTAATAGCGGTACAAGTCGTGTCAGAGTGTAGCCCAGAACACCCTGAGATAACACTGGAAACCTACCAGTATATCTCGCTTGCCCTGGCCAGGGACTTTGTGTAATGGCTCTCCTAGACACAGCGCGATATCAACCCCTAATACCGGGAGAGACGAATCCTGTCTAACCGTTACTGCCTCCAAGTGCTTCGGGACTGCACCCAACTACTACCTGTTTGCACGACTCCTTTGAGCCGTGGTAGGGTAGTAATCAAAGTACAGTGGGAACACACTCGAGGTGAAGTGACAGTGTCAAGTCAGCGGACTAAGCTGTACTCATGTCATGTGGGAACTGATAACTGACGATAGGTATAGTACCAACCAACAGTTCCCGACGAGTCCTGTCCAGTGTACTCGTAACCTAACGAGCACCCGCATACTATCTCAAGTACGACGTACTGACGGCTGTGGGACAGACCGTCTCCCATGCTGGGATGAGAAGCGCATACGCTAGTCTACTCCGGAGTATCGATGCCCTGTCTCAATAGTCCTACGACTAGGGACCTGTATAAGGATGTGCTTGTGGATTACCCAGCCCCCACGAGTGTGACTGCCATCACAACGCTGGTAATCAAGCAAAGATCCTAAGGGCTACACTAATGTGTATAGGTGATATACTAAAAGAAACACATGTACACATTAAAGTAGAAACAAACCAAGTAGCATACTACTATTTTGAGCAAGATTGTTTATACAACTGTGAATATCCCAAGCTTCCATTAAGTAATATACAAACTAGTATGATACAGTAATGGCCTCTAGGGCATATACACTAATAATCTCCCACTTGCACTAAGGCCATGTACCGGCGTATCGAAGACCCATCATCTCGATCAGCCGCTCGAACTGAGTCTGGGGTAAGGCCTTCGTGAATGGATCAGCAGTGTTTTCTTCCGTAGCAACTCTCCGAACCTTGATCTCCTGGCGACCCACGATCTCTCTGATCAGGTGATACCGCCTCAAGATGTGTCTGGACTTCTGATGGGACCTGGGTTCCTTCGCTAAAGCTATGGCCCCGTTGTTGTCGCAATACAGAGGTATTGGATCAACAATGGACGGAACCACCTGAAGTTCTGTCAAGAACTTCCTTATCCAGACGGCTTCTTTTGCGGCATCTGCAGCAGCGATATATTCCGCTTCCATCGTCGAGTCAGCAACGGTTTCCTGTTTGGAACTCTTCCAACACACCGCCCCTCCATTAAGGGTAAATACATAACCCGACATGGACTTGGAATCATCCTTGTCACTCTGGAAGCTGGAGTCAGCAAAGGCCTCGATCTGGAGGTCTTTTCCGCCATACACCAAGAATATCTCCTTAGTCCTTCTCAGGTACTTGAGAATGTTCTTTACCGCTATCCAGTGCTTCTCCCCAGGGTTTGACTGATACCGGCTTACCACACTTAGTGCATAAGCTACATCTGGTCTGGTACACAGCATCGCATACATTATAGAGCCTACCGCAGAAGCGTAGGGTATAATAGACATGCGATCCCTTTCCAAATCAGTCTTGGGAGAGATCTCTTTGGAGAGGGTGATCCCGTGACAAGCCGGTAGATTACCGCGCTTGGAATCTTCGATACTGAATCTTGTCAGTATGGTGTCGATGTACCTGGACTGTGAAAGTCCTAATATCCTCTTGGATCTGTCACGATAGATCCGGATCCCCAGAATGTAAGAGGCATCACCCAGGTCTTTCATGGAGAACCTGTGTGACAAGAACCCTTTGACAAATTGTAGCATAGGAATGTCATTACCTATCAAAAGAATGTCATCCACGTATAAAATGAGGAATACGACAGTTCTTGCTACAAATCTACTATAGATGCATGGTTCATCTGGATTTTTGATAAAGCCAAAATCTTTAACTGTCTCATCAAAACAGATGTTCCAACTCCGCGATGCCTGCTTTAGTCCATAGATGGACTTAAGCAACTTGCACACCTTTCCGCTGCTCCCACTCTAAATGAAACCCTCTGGCTAGTCCATATAGACACACTCTTCTAAATTTCCATTTAGAAAAGCGGTCTTTACGTCCATCTGCCAAATCTCATAATCGTGGAAGGCAGCAATGGCAAGAAGGATCCGAATGGATTTCAGCATAGCCACTGGAGAAAAGGTTTCATCATAGTCCAAACCAGGTCTTTGACGAAAACCCTTTGCAACAAGTCTAGCCTTATAGGTCTCAACCTGTCCATCTACACCAATCTTCTTCTTGAAGATCCACTTGCATCCTACGGGTTTTACCCCATCTGGAGCAATGTCCAAAGTCCATACTTTGTTGGTGTACATGGACTCCATTTCGGTCCGCATTGCATCCAGCCATTTTACCGAGTCAACGCTCTGAATGGCCTGCTGGAAGCTAGTCGGCTCACCACTATCAATGATGCAATCCTCTCTATCCCCGTCTATGAGAAAACTGTAGTATCTCTCGGGCGGATGAGACTGCCTACTACTCCTGCGGAGCGGCGCAGAAATGTCCTGATCTTTCGAACCCTCTGGTTCTACTAAGCTTTCAGTAATAGCTCATGGTTCTGGAATTTCTTCCAGTTCTATTGCGCTCCCACTTATCTGATTTTCCAAAAACTCAGTTTCCAAGAAGTGGGCATGACGAGAAACAAAAACCTTTTGTTCCTCTTCGCAATAGAAGAAATATCTCTCGGAGTTCTTTGGATATCCCACAAACTTGCACTGTACTGAGGGTGCCTCGAGTTTGTCCGCATGCTGACTTTTTGACAAAAGCTGGACATCCCCATGTCTTAATGTGCTTAAGATAGGGTTTCTTCCCACACCACATCTGATATGGTGTGGTAGGCACAGTCTTAGTAGGAACTCGGTTCAAAAGGTATGCAGCTGATTCTAGTGCATATCCCCAGAATTATCGCGGTAACTCAGCGTTACTCATCATGGAACGTACTATATCCAATAGGGTCCGGTTCCGTCTCTCCGATACACCGTTATATTGCGGAGTGTATGGAGGAGTAAGCTGAGAGAGAATTCCATTCTCTTTTAAGTAATCCAGGAACTCGGCACTTAAGTATTCACCACCTCGATCAGATCTCAGTGTCTTGATACTTTTGTCGGTTTGTTTTTCTACTTCATTCTTATATTCCTGGAATTTTCCAAAGGCTTCGGATTTATGTTTTATTAAGAAGACATATCCGTACTTTGAAAAGTCATCCGTAAAAGTAATGAAGTAAGAATAACCGCTTTGCGCATGTGTAGACATTGGACCGCACACGTCGCTGTGTACGAGTCCCAAGAGCTCGCTCGCTCTTACTCCATGTCCAGTGAACGGAGTCTTTGTCATCTTTCCTTTGAGACAGGATTGACAAGTTACATATGATTGATATTCAAACGGATCCAAATATCCTTCTGTATGTAACTTCGTCAACCTTCTCTCATTGATGTGACCCAGTCTACAATGCCATAAGAAAGCCTGATTTTTTTCCGGAGACTTTCTTTTGTGTGTATTCTAGACATTGAAAATCTGTGGTTGGTTTAATACGTATATACCATTGCTTAATGTACCTGACCCAATCAAAACTTGATTAAGATGAATGTTTACAACATTGCTTACAAATGCAAATTCATAACCTTCTTTAGATAATAAAGATACAGATATGATATTACAAGTTGCATTGGGTACAAAATAAAAATCACGCAAAACCAAAACGTGTCCATCTGACAATCCCAGGTGATAGTCCCCCACGGACTCAGCATCCATGCCAGCTCCGTTTGCAACTTTGAGGGTCATATCACCTGCCTTCAAAACCCTACGCTTTCTCAATGCCTGCAAAGAATTACAGATATAAGATCCTGATCCGGTATCCAATACCCAGGAAGTAGAGTTTATTGATAGACAATTTTCAATAACATACACACCTGAAGCCGAAGCCGCAACTTGCTTCGGGTCCTGGTTTCTGGCTTTCCAAGCCCTGCAATCCCTTTTCCAGTGTCCACTCTTGTGACAGTAAAAGCACTCTTCCTTCCCCACAAGCTTTCCCGCTATCTTTGTTACCTTAGCCTTTTCCTTCGTATCCACTTTACTAACACCGCCCCTTGGTTTGGTGGGGGTTTTCTTCTTCTTTCTCTTGGCTTTCGCCTTGGACCTAGAAGAGGAAGATCCTCCTACAAACAAAGTGGATGTTTCCCTACCTTTCTGTAGGGTGCCCTCTGCACTCCTCAGCATGTTGAGGAGTTTTGAAAGTTCAACTTCTTTTTCTTGCAAGTTGAAGTTCAGGATAAACTGGGCGTAAGTGAAGGGACTGGAGAATCAAGTCCGTGTAGAGCTCGTTCTCTAACGTGGTCCCAAGGTCCGCGAGCTCCTCAATGAAGCCAATCATCTTAAGCACGTGTTCCGCTACCGATGATCCGACGGCCAATCTTCCCGAAAACAGCTTTTTCGAGACTTCGTATCTGGCGATACGGGATTGCTCTCCATACAGTTCTTTTGTATAGAGAAATATGGATTCAAGGTCCATATTCTCGTGCCTCCTCTGATGTTCATTGTCCATAGAGGCAAGCACGAGGCACTTGGCCTTCGCGCAGTCGATTTCCTAGGTCTTACGGATTTTCTTATCCGCGACGTTGGTTTTGGGACCTGGGACAGGGGGAGCTTTGGTGGTAAGGAGATACCCCAACTTGTCATAAGTGATTGCCATTTTGACATTCCTGAGCCAATCTTTGTAGTTTGGCCCTGTCAGTATGTTTTTATCTAGTAGTAACTTAAGTCCAGTCATGATGTTTGGTCACTGCAATTAGGAGAGAGAGAAGAAACACTTTAGCATGATGCTCTTGCAAGTTTAGAGTGGTTTTTAGTTTGTCTAAATAGGATGGCTCCCACTATCTCTCGAATCCCTCCTCAAACCAAAAAGGAAGAATTAGTCGGGATCAATCTCACCGTACAATACTTGCTTAACCGTTCAGCCAAGCTAGTGTTGGTACTTCGAGGGAGGTTTTCCAACGCTTTCGTGAAGTTCCTTAATTAAATAACCTCTTTTTCCCTGTGGGCGTAGCCCCGCTAACACCTTTCTAGACACCTACTTGGTTTATAGCATTGATCGTTAAGTGAGAAAGTTCCGGAGGAGTAGCATATACTCACAGTAGGATCGGGATCCAAATATCATTGTGTGACAAAACTGAAGGAATCCTACCAGAATCATCACACTCTAAATGGTATGCAGCGCTAGCAAGTTTCAGTTTCTTTAGAAACTCCCGATGTGGATTTTTGCCCCATGCTCTTATGACCTTGACTTTGGCCAACAAATCATAAGTCACATGTCAAGTTCTAACCGTCATTCTCCAGGTTAATTTGAACCCACCCGTACCTACCCTTGACTTTGGACAATAAGGCAGTACGACTGTCCCAAACTAACACATCTATCTATGCTGCACATGAATACCCAATAGCTACCAATCACTATGCCTTGACTTTGGCCAACAAACATAGCTTGAATACTATTGACTATCCATGTGAAACGACGGAGGGCTACGAATGGTTTTGGCGAAACCGTGAACGTAGTGAACTTGATATAATCGATGGAACGAGATAGCTTTTAAAAGGAGTGGCTTAAGCTCCGCGTTTAAAAGTTGTTTTTGAAAAAAAACCGAGTGGTTTTGAAAGTGTTCCAACGACTCTACTTTGGTTTATTTTCCTGCATTAATTTAATGCGTCCCATCATTTAATCCTACCATTGCAGAAAATAACGAAAATATGACGTACGCTTATGCCATCCGCATTCGCCACGGGGCCCCCCTCATTACCCGTTATGTTACTTAACTAACGACAGAGCGGGGGCTGGACTAGCGCGGATGCAAAACATAAGCAACGCCTAAATAGATATCATATATAGATATATACATTCGTCACATGCAATGATAGCCATTCCAGATCACAGATGAACATATTGGATATACTAGGAATCCACATTCCGTACGAGGCTGTAATGAAGAGCGGATTACACGGTCGCGATGAATAGCCAAGACCCCACCCTAGACCCCTACGGGTGCGGCAAACTACCCGCCAAATACCCGAAGCGAAGCAACCTCCCTCAACACCGTGAGTAGGCCACTCGGCACTTCGAGGTACCCGGTAGTTTGTGCATCCCACCTTGGGTCTATCCTAGGAACAAAAACAGTAAAAGAAATTATACAATGACGGCTACAACCCCATCCCGGTTGTGCGGCCATATAAATAATATTACATCAATTACAAATTACATGAATTGAAAGAAAAAGAAAACTCTCATCTCACAACCCCCCGGCTATTCATCCGTGACAATCCAATGAATTCATATACACATACCATAAACATTATAGATCACAGATATGTATAACCCCCACTAATCGACGTATAGCGATTAGCAGACGTTCAATACATATATCACATCACAGATATAACCCGTTAGCTTAAGTCTTTAGAAGTTCGATTAAAGTACGGATTTTTAACCACCCCAAAACACAAATTTGTTTTCCGGAAAATCTGGGCAGAAAAAACATATTGTAAAAATCCCAAAACACCCCACTGAACACACTGCAGGAAAAATTGCCCACGGCCGAGTCAACTCGGCCGCGGATCCACGGCGGGAGCATGCGCCTGCCGCGGTTCCGCGGCGCTTTGACCGAGTCGCTGGACCATTTTTCTTGGGTGTGCTTTAAAAACCCTGAGCCGATTTTTAGTGTATGATTTATTAATTTTTGAACAGAAAACAAAATCGGCAGAAAGTTGATATTTCGGGCGTATTTTGTGACTTTTTCTCCGATCGAACTTCTAGTTACTTTGCTAACATGTTAGATAGTGTTTAACTAGGCTCTGATACCACTGTAAGTCCACGTTACCCATCCCCGGTTCTTTGGGATTGCGGAAATGGTGAAAAACGATTTTTCTTTGGGGTAACATGGACTCAAAATACGGATCTTTGTTAAACAACTATCTAACAACCTAACTAGGAGTTTTACCTACTCGGTTAGGGGGTTATACCTTAACTTGAACTCCTTCTCTTCGACTCCTTATGGTGGTCGGATGGTTCCCTCCTCGTCGTCTCCTTGTACCGAAGATGGATCCACCTGAAAGCTTCTACCTTTGGCTCCAACCTCAATCTAGAGGAAACTAGAACACTTGGTTTGCAAGACCTTGTATACTAGGATGAGTAGAGAAGTGTTTTGGGTTTTATCTCTAAGGAAATGGTTTTCAACTCATGAGAGGGAGTTTCCTTGAGCTAGAGAGAGAGCAAGAGGAAGAGGGAGAGCTTAAGGATGAGAGAGAATGCAAATGATAGAATGAGAAAGACTTTTTCAACCATCCTCTTCATAATCCAAAATAATCATAACAAATAATAATAATTGAGTATTATGTGATGGTTGTTATCATATCAAATGGCAATATCATTTCATGCATTAAATGCAATTTGTGAACAAACAAGTAAGCAAAGGTCAATGCCATGAAATGATAGCCATTGTCATGATGGTGGTCAACAAGTCCAACCTAGTCAACCGGTCAACAAAGTCAACAAGTCAACAAAGTCAACCCTTCAACACAACCATGTCACAATAATACTTAATTAATATTATTATTAATCATATTTCTAATTCTCATTAGGGTTTAGCAAAAGTCAACAGTCAACAACCCTAATGAGAATCCTCTGCCTCTGTCTCTGTCAACCGTGCATACACACCCGCATCCGCGTTCCGAGGAACACGAATACAAACGAAATAAAACCAATCCCAAAACGTATACTAGGATCTGGCTTAAACCAAAGCCCGCTAGTAAAAACTGCCCGGACACCAAACGTGCACAAGTGCATGGATGTGACCGAACCCTGTCGCAAAACCATGCGACCTCTACTCTTTTGCCTGAAGGCGAATAGCTCTCTGTGTGGGACTCTAAAGACTCGACACTACGCTGGCAGTGGGTTTAACCACAGACCGCAAGCGGCACTAGCTGTGCATAACGGCCCACAGGTAGATGCCGATAAGAAGACGGACGAGGTGAAACCCATCTGAACTCCTACTGAGCCTGAATGTGACAGTCTCCGTACAGTTCGGTCTGTTCGTCTGAGAATATTGCATGGCGGGCCTAGGGGGCGGTAAACGTCAGTCCCCTAATAGCGGTACAAGTCGTGTCGGAGTGTAGCCCAGAACACCCTGAGATAACACTGGAAACCTACCAGTATATCTCGCTTGCCCTGGCCAGGTACTTTGTGTAATGGCTCTCCTAGACACAGCGCGATATCAACCCCCAATACCGGGAGAGACGAATCCTGTCTAACCGTCACTGCCTCCAAGTGCTTCGGGATTGCACCCAACTACTACCTGTTTGCACGACTCCTTTAAGCCGTGGTAGGGTAGTAATCAAAGTACAGTGGGAACACACTCGAGGCGAAGTGACAGTGTCAAGTCAGCGGACTATGCTGTACTCATGTCACCTGGGAACTGATAACTGACGATATGTATAGTACCAACCAACTGTTCCCGACGAGTCCTGTCCAGTGTACTCGTAACCTAACGAGCACCCGCATACTATCTCAAGTACGACGTACTGATGGCTGTGGGACAGACCGTCTCCCATGCTGGGATGAGAAGCGCATACGCTTGTCTACTTCGGAGTATCGATGCCCTGTCTCGATAGTCCTATGACTAGAGACCTGTATAAGGGTGTGCTTGTGGATTACCCAGCCCCCATGAGTGTGATTGCCATCACAACGCTGGTAATCAAGCAAAGATCCTAAGGGCTCCACTAATGTGTATAGGTGATATACTAAAAGAAACACATGTACACATTAAAGTAGAAACAAACCAAGTAGCATACAACTATTTTGAGCAAGATTGTCTATACAACTGTGAATATCCTAAGCTTCCATTAAGTAATATATAAACTAGTATGATACAGTAATGGCCTCTAGGGCATATACACTAACAAGTTGGAGCAGCCAGTCTTGCAAAGACTGATCTTTTAGCAGGAAAAGCCGCTTTGACGAATTCTTTTACTGGAGCAAGGATGGCTATCCGCTTTGGGATGGTCGCTTCAGGTATCGCGGGCATCTTCACGGGCCCACTTGAGTTTTGGCCCAGTCTGTTGAAAACTGAGGCACTGGACTTGGGCGACCCGTTGAGAGGGACCGCAGTAGTTGTAAGCCGATCAAAGACCGACTTCTTCGGAGCTTCTTCCGACGACAATGGGGCGTTGAAGCTCATTGGTGTGAGCATGGTCCCAAAGAATAGCCCTGTGGTGGCTTGCGTCACCTGGTCCACCGGCATCGTCAAAAGGGAGGTCGCTTGAGGCCCGTAGGTCACTCCTCCGGCGAGGACGGAGTGGGAGTTGTTGCAATTAGTGCAGTTTGAAACCATTGATCTTCTATTTTTCTGATCGGAGCAAGATACCAAATTTTAGTACTTCACATCCAAAGGCAACCATAGCAAACCGCGATTCTTTCACGAAACACGACACACGAAGTGTGGAGTGGAAAGAGGAAAAGGTCCCACGGGGCGTGCCAGAATCTGTTCTCCTCAGAAAACTGGGAAGACACGACGTCTTGCCTGAATTTGGGGGCAGATGCTATCTGGATTTATACGTCCACCTCTCCGAAGATTCCAAATTGATTTATGGCACTGTGTATCGAAGGTTTAAACAGATGCAGCCGTTATAGCAGACTTCGTCAGATTCCCCCTCATTTGAGGGGTTTTTGATTGTGGGGACGCTCTTCCCTGCAGGTGCAAGCCCCTGCAGTTAATTACGCTACCGCATCGCGGTAACCACTTTCTCCTTCTCCAGATGGTCACTTCGTGTCGTGTGTGTTTGTTTTATTTTTGGTTGCCCGTGGATTGTATACAAAGACTAATTTATGTTGTCGCCCGTAGGGCTTGGATTAGTCCAAATCCGTATTTTCTTAGATTTGGGTTTTGGGTTGGGTTTAATGATCGTTAATATCATTTGAGACTGATAAACTTAAACGCTTGTTAAGGATACGTTAGTCTGATTTTAGACTAAGATCTACTTAACCATTTGTTAAGGATACGTTAGTCTAATTTTAGACTAAGATCAACTTAACAGGATCATTTAGATCTAACAAAAGAGCATTTGGGCTCTATTGTTTTAGTTTAAGACTTAGCGGTCCAGTTTAAAGACGTCATAGTCTGTAAAGTTTAAGGGTATCATAGTCCATGAGTTTAAGGACCCCACAGTCCGTAAAATTTAAGAACATCATAGTCCCATTTAAAGATGTCATAGTCTATGGAATGTATGGTTGTCGGGACCCGTTATCTCTCTTAAGACGTTGAAGGATTACAATGACAAATATCAGAGGTATGAAGAGATGTACCCTTGAACCAATGTTGGTTGGGAGATCTGCAGTCAAGTTTTGGACTAAGATCTGTTAAAGATTTATGAGCATATGGGCTCATTTAATCTGAGGTAGGGTTCTGTAGCCACTTTGGGCTCGACCCATTTATTTAAAATGTTAGACATTTAATTAGGCTCAGTGCTTCTTCACTTAACAATGCTGAGCATTGGTCCTGACAACTTTTTGCCTTTTATTGAATGCTGAGCACTCATTATAGCTCTGGGGATTTATCATTTAAAGAAAAATTTATGTTCTCTTAGCGCACATTTGAGGAGCACGTGGCGCGCTTGGCGCCGAGTGCCAGTCAATGAGCGCAAAGCGCTTCTGTCAAGTAGCGCACACGTGAGGAGCACGTGGCGCGCTTGGCGCTATGAGCCAGATAATGAGCGCAGAGCGCTTCTGTTAAGTAGCACACACGTGAGAAGCACGTGGCGTGCTTGGCGCTATGCGCCAGATAACGAGCGCAAGGCGCTTCTGTTAAGTAGCACACACGTGAGGAGCACATGGCGCGCTTGGCGCTATGCGCCAGATAACGAGCACAAGGCGCTTCTTGTGAGCAGTGCACACATGAGGAACACGTGGCGTGCTTGGCGCTATGCGCCAGATAACGAGCGCAAGGCGCTTCTTGTGAGCAGTGCACACATGAGGAACACGTGGCGTGCTTGGCGCTATGCGCCAGATAACAAACGCAAAGCCCTTTTTTATGAAATTTGGAGCGCTAAGGCTCTGTAGTGCTGTGCACTAGATTTGGAGCGCTGGGGCGCTTCTTTAGACTTGGAGCGCTGTGCATTAGATTTAGAGCGCTGGGGCGCTTCTTTAAACTGGAGCGCTAAAGCTCTTTTTTAAGCAGCTTTGCGCTCTGAGAATTAAATTTTCTCTTTATAAGAGACTTTGTCTCGTGGATCTAAGAACAAAGTTCTTATTTTTTAGGAGATATTTCAATCACTTATGTTTTTGGTGAATGGTTTTGCCTTTATGGATCTGTGATCCTAAGAGAATTGAATCATTCTCCCTCTTTTTATAATGAAATGTTATGATCTCCTTTGTGAAAGACAATTTGTCTTATAGATCTATGATCTTTCATAAGAACTAAGTTCTTTTTCTGATGAGATTTTTTATCTCTCTGTTTTTACCTTGAAGAAAAGTTGTTCTTCTCAGAGCTTGCTCTTTTCTTTGAATTTTCTCAAAGCTTGTGGGGGGGCGTTCCTCTCTATCAGACTTGAAGTCTTGAGACCTTTATATAGGGTAGACTGATTTGTTGAATCGGTTGAAGAGATCTTTTCTCTAATTGATTTGGGAATTTCCTCACCGTTGGATGTTTGATCCTAGGGCTTCTGTTTTACAGAAGGTAATCTTCTTGTTTTTAACAAGATTGGAAAATCTTTTCTCATGCGGAATTTATTCTGCACCATTGTGATTTTTAATTACCATTGGATCATTGATCCAACGGTACTCTGATTTACAGAGCAAAATCTTTTTGTTTGGAAAGATTCTAAAAAATGTTTTCTTAACAGAATTTTATTCTGGTAACTTGATGATTTATCATCTTCGTTGGATCTTTGATCCAATGGTGGGGAACATTTAGTTCTAGCGCTAGCGCACTCATGCTTTGCACTTAGCGCAAGCTCACTCGTGCTTTGCACGTGAGCGCTGGCGCTCTTAGCGCGAGTGCACTCGTGCTCTGCACGTGAGCGCTGCTTCAGAGCGCTGGCACTATTAGCGCGAGCGCACCCGTGCTCTGCACGTGAGCGCTACTTGCTGGCGCTTTTGTGAAGCGCTGCTTTATTTCAAATTTTGAAAATTTGAACAGAGCTTTGCTCTGATTGGGGGAAACACTGTCAATAAAAATGTATACCCACAAGTATGGATCTACGTAAATATACGTAGCGATCCAAACGAGTCTGTATTATCAATTAGGACATGAACATGCTATATGGGTGCAACCATATGATATGGGGTACGATGACAAGCCATGCTAGATATCAAAATATATTATTTGGCTTTTATTTGGTATTATTAAAAGATATGCGGATACAAAATATATTATGTGTGTGTATAGAACCTAGATTTGCATGGATCCTCTGTACTAGCAAACATTTGATGTAATCTTGAACCATGGTGAGTTTCAAACATGCGGGTCGGGTCGAATACTAACCACAGTTTCTAAATGCATTATCCGCAACCCAAAAGCAATAATAATCAAGAATTTGTCGCAAGATTTGGAAATACCCCAATAAAATATAGTATAAATGCACTAGGGTGTTACAGTTTGAATGAGTGGTAGTGTTATAGTAGAGAGTTTAAAGAGTAACCACTAGCCTTTAGTGATAGAATCCCTGATCTAAGTGAGTTTAGAAGTCCCAAAATACGAACTTAGAATTTTTCGATATCGGGTTTTTGTTGAATTGTGGTGTTCAAACGGAATCTGGAATGACTCGAGGACTCTGAAAAATATTTTGCAGATACAGTAGGATGTGCAAGCTGTTAGGAAGATACCCTAGAAGCCCGAGCCCCCATCTCCTTACCTTGGCCGCCAATTTATCCCATATGACCGTAATTTGTGGCCTGGCCTTAAAGGTAGGGTTTGGTTCTTGGTCCATAACTCAATCCTCCGATAACTAGGCCTATCCAATGTGCAGAATGTCCTAATTTCACCTTGGGTAAAATCTGGGAGTGTTTTACTAAGTTTCAGATTTTGTTTTACGACTTTTGAAAACTAGATTTTTGATATTGAGTTTTGACCCGGTCGTTTGACGTTTGTACGTCAACATCGGGAGTTGTTTGGTTGTTCTTGCATGTGTGGACCATAGGTTCTAACCTATTTACACTTCTCTTGCCGTATCGGTTTTCAAGAGTTGATTTCTATTTGGACATGATGTGCTTTGACTTGTAGGTACATTTGCGTGAACTTCCGGGGCGACGAAGGAGAGCAAGGCGTTCATCGATTTCGACTAGAGCGAGGATAGTAGGTAAGTAGATATATATCTTTGGGGGAAGTCATGTGGATGGCGTATAGCACCCTCGCAACCGTAGTATTAGGGTACTAGGTATATAGTTATATATATAAATATTAGATATGTATACTTAGCTAATAGGGTTCTAGGAGACTATAGGCTATAGTAAACATACTCCTAGGGAGGAATATTCTTAGTTCTTATTCTCTGAGCTTTGAGCCATTAGAATATATATTGTACTCACACACACACACACATGTAAGTTTGAGGATAATTTCGACATAATGTCATGAGATGAGGATATGACAAGTTATAATGATATGAGTCGATATAATCAGACATGATGTCACGAGCCTATATTATATGATATGAGATGAACTGTCATGATATGATATGATATATTATATGAACATTAGGCGATATATATAACATGTGATGATATGTGACTAGATGAGATGATAGGATGTACATGACCATAGAACCGTACTCTTGAATTGATGACATCGTACGATGGATTATACCGTACGTGATATGATGTACATGCTGATTGATCCGGATACTTGACTTGATGATATCGTACGATAGATTATACCGTATGTCACACCCTACTCCCAGAGTGCGCAAACTACGGCACGTGACAGAACCAACCATGCTACCTGTGGCTAGGAAACATCCCTCCACAGTCACATTACGGCTGTCTATAGGATATCAAGAACAGAAAAATATAAAATCTATCTAATACATGTCCATTTGCCACAGTAAATAGATTCAAGAAAATGTATAAGCGGAAACAAATTAAATCCAACAAAAAGCATCTGAAAACTTGTCCCAATATGGGCTCACATCAAGAAAATAAAACTGCGGAAAATAAACTAAACTAAACATCTCTAAATAACACATGTTTAATTCCTCACTGCTTGGATTGACGGCTAAAGTACTCCTTTTCAGCCTGCTATAAAGATAGAGGAACTGGGCCATACAAAACCCAGACTTCAGTGCGTCATAATATCAAAACAATAGTGATAACCATGATGTGACGATATAAGTAAGTATGAATGTAAATAGATAACTCATATATGAAATAGTGGGGTATGTGATATGTAACCTAAAATTGTACTTCTAGGTTATTTATTCTAAAAATCTTTGAAATCAATTAATGTAATCATCATCGTAACCCAACAGTCTATATCCCGTTCATTCCCCACGAGACCACGGTAACAGGATTTATTCCGGAATGCTCGGAAAAATGGCAAACATGATTATTTCGTAACGCCCAGAAAAACGGCAAACATGTAATATTCCATAACGCTCGAAAAAACGGCAAACATGATTATTTCGTAACGCCCAGAAAAACGGCAAACATGTAATAATAGCCTTTTGAGTTACGTTTCGGTTACATTCTTGATTTCCCCTTTACCCCCATATTTGTGTTCAAGTAAGGTATTCCTAATATAGATCTAATGCTAACACACGATCAATCATGTACAGTTCTTGTCTATACAGACAACAAGTTACGTTCGTCAGGACAGCATGTCAGGATTGTTGGCATTAGTAACAAGATCCAAGTAATGAGTCATGTAGTGTATCGTGAACATGTCATGTGATGCATATGTATCAAATAGATACCAAATGTGAAACTGTAACGAATATCTGAACACGGTAAGCACGACGGATACCAGGATGCATATGTATCTATCTGTAATAACCTTTTATACGTCCATGACTATGTATGATGCAATTTAGATAACACGTTATAATAATGTAATAGTACAATGATGTCAGGACGTTTTGGCATGCAACTAGAGAATCTATGATTAGCACAGATACGTACGGATACTGTAAAATGGTAAAACTATAATATTTGCTGCATAATGAAACACATGTATTATTTTTATTCATATATAAATAGATATATTAGCATAGCATGTTGCAAGATAAACTTGCTTGATTGGATCTCACGACGGGGTACGTACGTTACGTTCGACGTCAGATAAACGTCTCGATGTAACCACGTGTGTACAAGACTGGACTTGGCCGATCAAGGACGTGACTACGCTAGACGAAAATGATGACTAGGTTGTCCGGATCATCGGCGATGTGCGCGACTCTGGCGAGGCGACCGAAAAAACCAAGAAATCAAGAAAAAAGAAAAGAAAGAAAAAAAGAAAGAAGAAGAGGAATGGGATTGTGGTTTTGGCTCTGGGCTAGGGACAGAGGACACGAGGAGGTGACGACGGCGACGATGGGCAGCCGTCGACGTTGAAGGGTAGAGGGATTCTTGGGTTCTATCGGGGTTGTTATTGGGGGTTGCAGTAGCAGCCAATGGTGATGGTAGTGGTGGTTTATGGTGCTGGGGAGAGGAGAGAGGGGTGAGGAGGTGACGGCGGAGGCGATGATGAGATCTCCGGTGAGGGTAATGACGAGGGGTTCTTGGGTTGCTCGGGGTTGCAGAGGTCGTGGGCGGGGGTGCAGGGTATGGAGAGAGGAGGTGGTTGAGGTTGTGAGGAGGTCGAGGAGGTGGTGGTGATATATACGGCGAGTCTCTGGTGATGAGGGTTGGAGTTTCTGGTGTTGGGTCGCGGTTGAAGGGTGGCGTCGGGGTTCAGGGTGCTCGGGGGAAGAGAGAAGTAGTGGAAGAAGTGGAGGTGGTGATAAAGTCGGGGTGAGGTCGACGTGGTCTTGGGGAGGTCGTCAGCGAAGACGAGGGATAAGACTAGGGTTTGGGTTTTCTTTCGTTGCGGCGAAGGAAGAAGAAGAACAGAGAAAGGAAGAGGAGAGAAAGAGAGCCGAGGTTGTAAAAATTATATTAGGTTTATAATAATAGTTTATGTATATATATATATATATTTAAAGAGAGAGAGTACGAGCAGGGAGAGAGAGAGAGAGACGGTCAAATGAGAGAGAGAGATGTGAGGATTTATTTAGTTATTAAAATATATTTATTATATTAGATTTATAAAGTGTTAGTATATAAAAATATTATAATATATTTTCTGGGTTTAAACTGCTAATACAAATATAATCCGAAAAATACTTGGGTCTCTTCTAAAAATCTAGTTTTAAAATATGGATAATATACGTATAAACCAAAACCATAATACGATATCGGGTTAAATAAAATGCATACCCCAAAGAACGGATACACGTAAATATACGTAGCAATCCAAACGAGTCTGTTTTATCAATCTGGACTGGAGCACGATATATGGATGCAAACATATGATATGGGGTAGATTACATGTCATGCTAAATATTTAAAAATATTATTTGATTATTATTTGTATTATTAAACGATATGCAGATACTAAATAGATCATACAAGTGTATATCAAATCTAAATGTGCACGGATCCTCTGAGCTAGCAAGGTTATGTCGTAATCTTGAACCATGATGGGTTTCAAGTATGCGGGTCGGATCGGATACTAACCACAGATACCAAATGCATAATCCGCACCCAAAAACAATAATAAACAAGAAGACTATCACACGATTAGGAAAACACCAAATAAAAAATGGTACAAATGCACCAGGGAGTTATATTATACCAAAAATTCCAGGAACAAGAAAAGACAAGAAAACATGAATTTAAGAAAAGAGGTGCGGAAACTTCTGTCGAATCTCGTCTTCACGTTCCCAAGTAGATTCTCTATGCGAACGATGCCCCCATGAAACAAGTACTAGATGGATAACTTTGTTCTTGAGGACCTTTTCTCGTTGATCCACAATCGCCATCGGTCGTTCTTCGTATGTTAAGTCCTCCCTTACTGTCAGCTCCGGATGATCTAGGACGTGCGTCTCATCTCGAGTATACTTACGGAGTTGAGATATATGAAACACGTCATGAACATTCGCCAAGGATGGTGGTAAATCCAATCGATAAGCTACTTCTCCAACGCGCTTGATAATACCGAAAGGCCCCACGAATTGAGGACTAAGCTTGTCTCGACTACCAAATCGAATCACCCTTCTGGTTAGTGATATTTTCAGGAATACAAGATCACCAACTGCGAACTCTAGAGGTCTTCGTCCTATATCGGCCCAACTTTTCTGTCGATCTTGTTTCGCCTTCATATGATTTCGGATCACGTTAAGTTTCTCCACCGTTTGCACAATAAGATCCGATCCCAATAATTTTCTTTCTTCAATATCATCCCAACAGATGGGCGAGCGACACTTGCGACAATATAACACTTCGAATAGAGCCATCTGTATAGTCATCTGAAAATTGTTATTATAAGAAAACTCCACCAAGTGCAAATGGTCCTCTCATGAACTCTTGAAGTCTAACATGCATGCTCTCAACATATTTTCAAGAGTTTGGATCGTTCTTTCAGACTGGCCATCTGTCTGAGGATGATAGGCGGTGCTGAACTTCAATCTAGTCCCCAAACTTTCCTGTAAACTCCTCCAAAAGTGCGATAAAAATCGGGTATCACGATCGGAAACGATGTAAAAATCAGGTACTCCATGCAATCTCACAATCTCCTGTATGTACCGCTCTGCTAAAGCTTCCGTCAATTGACCAACTCGAAACGGTAATTGATCCACAATCACCCAAACTGCATTATTTCCCTTTGGACTCCGCGGTAAAACTGTCACGAAATCCATGGTTATATGTTCCCACTTCCATTGAGGAATCGAAAGCGGTTGCAATAAACCAGCTATCTTTTGATGTTCGGCCTTGACTTGCTAACACACCAAGCACTTCGATACGTAGCGAGAAATCTCTCTTTTCATGCCTTCCCACCAAAAATGTTGTTATAGATCTCGGTATATCTTTGTGCCTCCCGGATGTACGGAATATGCGAAACTATGAGCTTCCTTTATAACTTCTTCATGAACATCTCCTTTTGGCACACATAAACGGCTCCCATGTCGTAATGAACCATCTTCATGAATTAACAGGTCCGTAAAAAGTCCTGCTTCTACTTGTTCTCGAAACGTCTACAACCTTGGATCGTGCGACTGTGCTGCTTTAATGTTATCGATCAAGAATGATTGTACTTGCAATTGCATCAACTGTCCCGAAAAATACGATAGTACAATCTCCAACTCGAGTCTCTGAAAATCAGCTATAATCTCTTTCTGTGCAGTCAACATCCGTATTACTGGCAACCGACTTAGAACATCCGGCACTATATTAACTTTCCCCGAATGATATTTTAGATCGAGATCATAGTCAGCCATCAGCTCCAACCATCTACGCTGCCTCATATTGAGCTCTTTCTGCATGAACACATACTTTAGGCTTTTGTGATCAGTAAATACTTCTACCCTTTCGTCCAATAAGTAGTGTCTCTAAATCTTGAAAGCAAAAATCACTGCTGCTAGCTTTAAATCATGAGTTGGGTAGTTCTTCTCATGAGTCTTCAATTGTCTCGATGCGTAGGCTATAATCTTCCCATTCTACATTAGAACACATCCCTAGCCTTTCGCAGATACGTCGCTGTGAATAACCAACCCTCCGGAACTGTCTGGCCCTGTCAAGATAGGAGCGGTGGTCAATCTTTGCCTCAACGCTTCAAAAGCTGACGCACTTTTCTCCGTCCATACGAACGGTATCTCCTTTCGCATTATCTTGATCAATGGTTTTTCTATTCGAGCGAATTTCTCCACAAACCTTCTATAATATTCAGCGAGCCCAAGAAAACTTCTGATCCCGCTACGTTCTTTGGAATCAGCCAATCATGAATAGCTGCAATCTTATCAGGGTCAACGACAATTCCATTTCCGGATACGACATAACCCAAGAACTTCACTTCTTCGAGCAAAAACTCGCACTTGATCATCTTAGCACGTAACATTTCTTGCCTCAACGTTTGCAGTGCGATCTTCAAGTGTTCTGCATGCTCTACTTTAACCCTCGAATAGACCAGAATATCATCAATAAACATTACTATGAACTGGTCCAAATACGGTGAAAAGATTCGATTAATCAAGTCCATAAATATCGCCGGTGCGTTCGTGACTCCGAATGGCATCACTAAGTACTCGTAATGCCTATATCGAGTTCAGAACGCTGTCTTGCAAATATCTTCTGATTTCACCCGAACTTGATGATATCCAGATCGCAAATCCAACTTCAAGAATACTCTCGCGCCACTGAGTTGATCGAATAATTCACCGATGCGAGAGATTAGTACTTGTTCTTAATAGTTACCCAGTTTAATTCTCGATAATCGATGCACATCCTCCGCGTGCCATCTTTCTTCTTGACTAGAAGAACTGGAGCACCCCAGGATGAATTGCTACTGCGAATCCAACCCCTTGCTCCCGCCAAAAATTTTGGCTCAAAACTTGCTATTCCCTTATAAAAATAAAGGGAAATCTCCACGTGTTAAACACGTGCACCCACATCCAAAGCATGTAGGTACCGCTTCAGATAGGATTAAATCCTTGAGCGCCTCACATGTTTCCCACGAGGGCGCCGGCGCCAAGAACAATCTGATAGGAATAAATCCTATGGTGGCGCCTCACGTGCTCCTCACGCGGGCGCCAGCGCCAAGACCAATCTGATAGGAATTAATCATATGGTGGCACCTCACGTGCTCCTCACACGAGCGCCAATGTGCAAAGCACATGAATACCCATTATAAGAATTAAAATTTTAAGTAGCGTCTACGTGCACAACACGTGAGCGCCGACGCCCAGGTAGAATTAAATTCTACTATCTGTTAAACAGATTGTTGAATCAAAGATCCAACGAAAATGATAAATCATCAAGACTCAGAATTAAAATTCTGTTGAGAGGAAATATTCCTCAAATCTTTATAAAACAAGAAAGATACCTTCCGTTGGATCATAAAATAAAATTATATGCCTTCTGAAAAATAGAGGACCGTTGGATTTTTTAAAAAAATCACTATTCTATAGAATAAATTCTGTATGGAAAAATATCTCCCCTGTCTTGTAAAAAATAAGATAATACTTTCTGTAAAACAGAAGTCCCTGGATCAAAGATCCAGCAGTGGGTAAAATTCCCCAGATCAGTTGGGATCTCTTAATAAGAGATTTCCTTAAAGCTAATTAACAAATTGCCTCTACTATATAAAAAACCAAAGACTTTAAGTCTAAAGAGGAAGAAACCCCCCATAAGCTTTAAAAAAGAGAGTAGATAAATCTTCAAAAGAACAGAGAATTAAATTCTCGAGGAAGAAGAACCCTCTTCTTGAAAATTTTAGGTAAATAAAAATTATATATATATATATATATAATATACCTACTGATGGGTTTAGCCCTTCTCAAAGAACTGAGTTCTTTCTCCGGATCTGAGATCCATAAGACAAGTCTCCCATATGATGAGAATTTAATTCTCATTTGGAAGAACTCCTTCTCGAAAACCAAAAATTCATCTACAAAATAAAAATCCTGTTGATCATTCAAGAAGAAAAGAATCCAGCGCCCAGCGCCCTACATGTCCCTCACGTGGGTGCTACAGAAGAAAATAGTGCTTAGCACTCAATGAGCGGCGCTCAACGCCCAGTGCCCTACGTGTCCCTCACATGAGCGCCATAGAAGAAAAGAGTGCTTAGCACTCAATGAGAGGCGCCCAGCGCCTCACGTGTCCCTCACATGGGCGCCACAGAATGGAAGAGTGTTTAGCACTCACTAGGCAGCGTCTAGCGCCTCATGTGCTTCACCCGTGGGCGCCATAAAGAGTGCCTAGCACTCCATACAAAGACAAAAAGGGGGTAAAGTATTTAACTCTTATTGGGCAATCCCCATGACTGAAAACCCCACATGATTATATGTGAGCGTCAGAATTTATATAAGTGCTTAGCCCTTTTTGAACAAAAAGGGGACTGATTAAATAGAGCCCAAACAAGTGCTTGGCACTTTTCAATAAAAAAAACTGAGCGGACCAAGCCCAAATTGGCTAGGTCCTCTAAGGATAGAACCTCCCCGATTCAGATCAACCGAGCCCATGTGCTCATGATTTTCTAAACTGATCTTAGTCCCAAATACGATTATTGATCTTCCAATTGATGATATCCAAAATGAAACTCATCCCACATCCTTCCGAGGAAATCTTAGTCTCAAAATATGACCAATGATTTCCGGGTTTACCACTAACTCCTTTTTCCCTCAAATACGGGAATTGGTTCAAGGATACATCTCTCCATACCTCTGATCCACGTCATTGTAATTCCTCAACGTCTTTAGAGAGGTGGCGGGTCCCGATGATTGATCAAAGAAAAGTAGTAAAGTAACCGCAATCAATAACGGTGTCGTATGTAGCTAGAACTTTAGTGAGTATGGGTCGTCCTCTGGGATTCCTGGAATTTGAACGTTTTTGCTTTAGATCGGTTGAAAGAAATAGTAAAGAAATTCAAGAAATAGTTCAAGATTTAGTTGAAGTAATAGTTTCAGGAAATTCAAGAAATTGTTTTCAAGGAAGGAAATCAAGAAAAGGTTCAAGACATAATTATCAAGAAAATATGAAGAAGGCTTGTAAGATTCGATCGAATTTAGTAGCCATGGATGACTAAAAAAAGCTGACTCATCTTATCTATTGACAGTTTAACGCTAGATTGATGGCGATTAATGCGGATTAGAGTTTTTGGAAAAAACTAAGGTTTCTTCACTATAGTCCCTTGTCCTTTCATTGATCCCATTCATTTTCAAGCCCTTCACAAAAAGATCGTCAATCTTATCTCACATTGTGGTCAAGATAATCAAGAATTTGATATCGCGCCCGATGAGGATGCTAACGATTCGTTTGCGAAGGTTTGTAAACTTCATAAGATTTAAAATAAGTATAGAATTTTATCATCCATCGATCTACCATAATCCTACGAATCCTATCAAGCGGAGATTTACTCGTGCATCATGAAAATCGAAGAAAGATTAGAAAAAGAACTCATAATGCGAAAATTTAAAGAAAGCGAAATTGAAACTAATTATCACCTTTATTATTCAACTTCAAATTACAACTTCTTCAATCCGAGATTTACAAGAAGAATTGCTCTCGATCACTCCCTTGAAGAGGTAATTTTTCCGTCGATCTTCACGTCACTCGATCACCGTAAGTCTTGGACCTGTCGTGGATCGCGTGCTCGTCGATGATGAACGGCTTCGTATAAAGGATTTTTTGTTGAATCGCTTGATGAACTTCTCGATGATTCTTGATTTTGGATCTTGGATTTGATGTTGTTCTTGGATTTGATGTTGTTCTTGGATTTGTGTTGAATTGGATGAAAAATTGGACCAAAATTGGGAACCCTTTTCATTATAGCTTAGGTCCTTTTTATAGCCCCTAATCAAGCTTCCCCAACAAGCTATCTTGTTGTAGCGAAGTTTCCAGAACAAGATTGTTACAACAAGGTGTTCTCCGCCGAAAGACACGACCGGGACTTTGGGACGTCCATCCTGAATTTTGGAGGGCAGATGCTATTTGGTTTTATCCGTCTACCTCTCCGAAAATGCCAAGTTGATTTATGGCACCATGCATCGGGGGTTTAGACAGATGCGGCCGATATAGCAGACTTTGTCAGATTGCCCCTCATTGTGAGGGGGTTTTGATTGTGGGGACGCTCTTCCCTGTAGGCGCATGTCTCTACAGTTAATTACGCTACCACATCGTGGTAACCACTTTCTCCTTCTCTAGATGGTCACTTCGTGTCGTGTGTGTTTGTTTTATTTTTTGGTTGCCTGTGGATTGTATACGGAGACTAATTTATGTTGTCGCCCTAGGGCATGGATTAGTCCAAATCCGTATTTTCTTAGATTTGGGTTTGGTTTTGGTTTAAGGATCGTTAATCTCATTGAGATTAAGATCAACTTAAACGTTTGTTGAGGATATGTTAGTCTAATTTTAGAATAAGATCTACTCAACAGGATTTTGAGATCATTTAGATCCAACGAAAGAGTATTTGGACTCTATTGTTTTAGTTTAGGGACGTTGCGGTCCATAAGTTTAAGGACATCATAGTCCATGGAGTTTAAGGACATCATAGTCCAGTTAAAGACATCGTAGTCTATGGGGTTTAAGGACATCATAGTCTGTAAAATTTCTGGTTGTCGGGACCCGCCAACTCTCTGAAGACGTTGAAGAATTACAACGACACATATCAGAGGTGTGAAAAGATGTACCCTTGAACCAATGTTGGTTAAGAGATCTGTAGTCAGGATTTGGGACTAAGAGATTGTGAGCACATGGGCTCAGTTAATCTGAATTAAGTACTTATGGCCAACTTGGGCTCAGTCCACTCAAATTTGAAAAAAATGTTGAACATTTGTTTGGGCTCAGTCCCTTTTGGTTCAATAATGCTGAGCATTAATTTGGGTTCTGACACCCCTCTTTCTTTTGTTTTTTTATTGGGTATTGAAACTTTTTATGGCGCAGAGCGCTTTATGTACAGAGCACTTTATATTTCCTCAGCACCCACGTGAGGAGCACGTGATGCGCTTGGCACTGAGCGCCAGACTTGGAGCGCTAAGGCGCTTCTTATAAAATAGCGCCCACGTGAGGAGCACGTGGCGCGCTTGGCACTGAGCGCTAAACCTGGAGCGCTAAGGCGCTTCTTTTAGAATAGCGCCCACGTAAAGAGCACGTGGCGCGCTTGGCGCTGAGCGCCAGATTTGGAGCGTTAGGGCATTTCTTATGAAATAGCGTTCACGTGGGGAGCACGTAGCGCGCTTGGCGCTGAGTGCCAGATTTGGAGCGCTAAAGCGCTTCTTTGGCAACTCCGATCAGTTCTGTGCTCTGAGAATTAAGTTCTCGTTTATAAGAGATTTTGTCTCACAGATCTAAGTTCTAAGTTCTTCTTTTTGTGGAGAGAGACTATGTCTCATGGATCTAAGAACTAAGTTCTTCTTTTTATGAAGAGATACTTTGATCACTTCTGTTTTTTGCGAAAGACTTGGTCTTATAGATCTGTGATCTAGCAAAAGAGCTAAGTTCTTCTGATGTGAGAATTAAACTCTCAAGAATTGAAGAGATGTTATGATCTCACTTCTTATCATTTACCTTGAAGAAAATTTCTTCTTCGGAGAGCTTGCTCTTCTAGTTTTCTTTTCTTTGAACTTGAAGTTTATGGGGAGGGGGGTTCTTCTCTGTGCAAGACTTGAAGTCTTGGGTCCTTTATATAGGGGAGACTGATTTGTTGAATCGGTTAAGAAAATCTTTCTCTGATTGATTTGGGTATGTTTCCCCACCATTGGATCTTTGATGGATCCTAGGGCTTCTATTTTACAGAAAATAATTTTCTTGTTTGTAACAAGATTGGGAAAATATTTTCTCATACAGAACTTATTCTGTATCTTGGTGATTTTTAATCACCATTGGATCTTTGATCCAACGGTGCTATGATTTACAGAGCACAATCTTTCCTGTTTGGAAAGATTCGAGGAGTATTTTCTCAACAAAATTTTATTCTGGTAATTTGATAATTTTTTATCATCTTCGTAGGATCTTTGATCCAAGGGTGGAGGATGTCTAGTTCTAGCGCTAGCGCTCTCGTGCTTTGCACATGAGGCGCTGTCTCAGAGTCTTTGACTCTTGGCGCTAGCGCACTTAGCACTAGCGCTCTCATGCTTTGCACGTAAGGCGCTGCCTCAGAGTCATTAGCGCTGGCGCTCTTGGCGCGAGCGCTCTCGTGCTTTGCACGTGAGGCGCTGCCTCAGAGTCATTAGCGCTGGCGCTCTTGGCTCTAGCGCTCTCGTGCTTTGTACGTGAGCGCTGCCTCAGAGTCTTTGACTCCTAGCGCTCTTATAAGGCGCTGCCTCATTTTAAATTTCAAATTTTGAAATTTTAATTAGAGCTTTGCTCTCTGATTGGGGGAAACACGAGGCTTCCTAAACAAGTTAGGATGTTGAGAAGAAGTTTCCAGAGAGTTCCCGACCCCGAAGCCCATGAATCGGCCGCGGATCCGCGGCGACTCGGCCGCGGTTCCGTGGCCAATTGGTGAGTTTGTTGCTTCAAAATTCTGTGGTCTTCTTCTGTTGATCTCTGGATCTTTATGTGATATTTGGAATCTTCTTATCTCTTCTGAATTTCTGCCAGTATTTGATTCTTCGACTTTCTTGTATTTTATCGGCAGATTCCTAATTCCCGATATCTGACCTGAGCTAATCTTGCACAAGATCGTAATGAAGAATGTGAGATACAAAAATATTATGCGTAAAAATATTAAACATACAATTTCCTTCATAATATTGATTATAATGTATAATATATGGTAAATGATATTTTGCAGATGAACTTCTAATATGTGTTATATTTATAACAAACACCTTTATATGATTAAGAAAAGTAAGGAAATTGTTATGTTAAAAGTGTAATATTTTCGACTGAACAAATACCCCCAAACTTGACTTTGGTCGTCCCGAACAAACTATTTATTCAAGAGAAGGAGAGAAGAAAAATAGAAAAACTAACCAACACACTTTCGTAGGCAATACGATTGCACTAAGCACGTGCAACAAGCCTTTAAAGCTCTAGGTGTCCCTATTAGGAGGAGTGTTGTCTCCTGAGAGTTTTCAGCGGATTACACCCACAAAATCCTATAATAAAAAAAAGACTGTGAAAGTTACATATAAAGATAAGAATTATAAAAGAAAGAACTTGAAAATCAGAGTTTTCAACTACACTAGCTTTTCGGTTGTCATGAGCCCTATCTTAATAGTCATGAAGAGATGTTAGAAATCACATCATCTCTTAATAAAACATTTCATTTATTCTTCATCCCTATCTTTCCTCCAAACACCGATCATATACCCCTACGTGTATGTGAAAGACATTCCTATACTCGGAGAATTCAATTCAAACTATCATACTCTTGTCCATGTACCTCAGTCCTTTTTAGTCGATGAATATTTTAGATGGAATTGCTCACACGTTCTTCATACGACCGTTAATATTTCTTGATGTACTAACCGACCGATTACTAAACGTGCTCACTTAATAAGTGTAATTAGCAATTTCCTCGTCTTGCAACACTTAAGGCTTAACAGTGACTTCCAAACCAGTTGGTCTAAGGCACTGGGTGATGAAGCACCCTCGCTATATTTTTTTATGCTGCCTTGGTGATTACAAAACCAATGTTTATTTTGCTTCACCATTTTATACTTTTATACTTCATTTATTATTTTCTTCGTACTTTGGCTTTTAGACAAGAGCATTTCAAGGTATCCTCTACTATTATGAGTTTCAAGACGTGTGTAAGTGCGTATAGTCGGGTATCAACATTCAGATGTTTGGCTTCCAGAATAGGAACCATTTTTCAGACTTATTTTTATGCTCAGATTAGTGATTTCTTTCATCTTACTAACCCTTGGGACAATGGCTCATAACTACTTATTATTAGTTTCGTTTATGAAAATATCGAACTTTCTTGTTTTTTCTTAAACTCTTCCAATCTTTTAAATGTAATTTTTCACTTTCTAATCTTTCATTATAAAAGATTTTTTTTGTGCTTATGCAAAGTGTAATGCAAAATAAGGCGTGAATAAACACAAACCTCCCCAAAACCTGTTTACAGCAGTGTCCTCACTGTTTTCATCTTTTAAATCTAAAAAACCTGTAGACTTGGGAGGAAAAGTTATTAACGGGGTACAAGAATAAATGAACGTGAAAACCTCCCCCAAACTTATTTTTGGCTCACAATTTTGTGTACAAATTTTATTTTCAAGAGCCAAAAATATACCCCCAAACTTGATTTAAACAATATTAAACTTTTAAAATTATAAGAGGGGGTAAAGTTATTGGTCAATATGAAGCTTTACAAGGACCAAAAGTTAATACCAACCATTCAATGATTTTATCAATGTAATGCACTGGTTGGTAGAAGAACACGTCACCTATCGACGTGAAGAAGTGGGGAAGAGATAAATGATGGTATGGAAAGGGTTTGTGTCTCTGTTTGTAGAGACGACTTAATGATGATGGATAAAAACGAGAATGAGAATGATTAAGAATATTTGCATTCTCGTATTTTATAAGAAAAAATGGTGGTGGTTCAATTTCTATAGGTGGAGGTTGATTAATCAAAAAATCCGTGTTGTTTAGTAATGCGAGTTCGTCGGCAAAAATTTCTTCAAAGCTTTCATTGATATCCTGAAGAATAACTTCGAAACTTTCATTGATGGCTTGATTGAACGTTTCACTGTCAATAAGTGTTGTGCCAGAATTTATCATACTTGATTTGTCAAAAATTATAGAGGTAGGAGACTCAAAAAACTCATCTACCTCATTCTCAAAAGTATCTAAATCAAGTTGGCTTTCTAGAATTATCGCAAAATATCGAATTGTGATTCATCAACACTCGCTAAACTTAAAGGAAGAACAGAAGAACCAGAGAAAGTGGAAGATGAAATGGGTAAACAAATTAGTGTATCGAGTAAAACTGAACCAGATGTGGGAAATGAAAGCTGAATTTCGTTTTGCTTTTCAGTTATACAATTATCATCAACTTCAAGACGCATATAGGGTTCGGGAAGAATAGTCAAAGGCTCGAGATGATGACCGCACGGGAGTGAAAGGACCTGATGAATTGGTGGGACAAATTCATCCAAAATTTCGGGTTCATCATCCAATATATCCCCAACGTCAATCTCATTCAAGTGAAGGTTAGAAGTCTCAGACATCTCATCTAAAGTATGGTTTTCAATCAATTTCGGCTCTAGAGTGGAAGTGTGGAGATCACAAGGTTGGGTGTAGTTTCACTTGGAATAAACCCTTCGCAATCGGGTAAATCAAACACTACAAAGTCACACAACTTATCAGACATTCTATCTTCAATTGGTGCACTCGATAGATCAGTGAAACTGGAGTTGTGGATTTCAATTTGGGATGGGGAGGTTTGATTAGGAATCGTTCTCTCTCATTACCTGAATTCTCAATTTGTCCGATGGCCGTATCATACATTGAAAATTTTTGAGCTGGTTCGAAACTAGTTGCTTGTTCTTTTTGTTTATTGAAGACGACCATGAACTCCTTCAATTCCTTTCTGATGCGGCTCGTAACTACCACATATTCTTCTAATGTCCGCTTAAGACTAAACATGGGTCGAGAAGGGGTTTCAGTATAAGATTGAAATTCTTATGGATAGGTAAAACTCCCAAATGACTGATTAGAAGGACTGTCTAGAGAAGGTGTAAAAGTCGGGTAGGATTGATAGGAATTGAATGGTTGTGAAAATTGGGTAGGAGTAGGATCAACATTGAAATAAGAAGAATATTGATATTGGTTGGTTGGTTGGCGATTTTCAACAGACTTCATATATGCCACAAACCAAGTATGAAAATCTTCTTTAGAAAGTGGTGGTGTTTGCTGTCCTAATGGTTTGACTGGATTGAAACTTTGGCCATTAGTCCTCGCTATATACTCAGCGATGGACATGCGTTTAGGAGTTTCCTCACTCGGAGTATCAACATAAAAAGATGTAGAATTAGGATGCGGTTGATAGGACCTGGACTGAGGTGGCCAACTGTTTATATCCGCTTGTTCTATCCGATCTCTTAAAGACATGGTAGAGTCAGATGGTATACCGAAGCGATTACGAAAACAAGAAATATCTGGTTCTGGATAGCAAAGCTCGGCAAGAGTTCGTCTATTTAGATTACCCATTATAAGAAGAAAAGAGGAGGGAGGGTAAAAAGGGAAAAGAAAAAATTTAAGATCTAATTGGTTTATTTTTCTTTGAAAGTAGGACTTAAGGGTTGACTCACAAAATCACAAAAATGCATAAACAACCCTAGAACTAAGGTTACCTAGGTCAAGTCACTAAACCGCTCCTACACTTCCAGGGGACAAATCGCAGGGTCAATTCTTTACTACCTCTTTATCCCTCTTGTGGTCAGGTAAGTGTCAGGTAAGTGGGAGGTATCCGCTATACGAATCACCGAAATAGCAGGCCTAATTAAGTAACCACTTGCCTTAGACACACTTGCCTAGACACCATAAAAGAAATGTGGATAAGCAGTAGATTACCCACGACCTTCCACTATCCTAAATGAGCGCGACGGTCCTGAGGGTCTTAGTCTAGATATTTTTTAATTAATGAAGGATGATGCGGATGCTAGTTTTATGATTTGTGGGGCTTAGGAAGGGTGATGAAATACCCACCTAATCTGAATTTGGTCTTTGCCCCTTAATTTTCCGTATTACAATATGCACAAACAACCAATATCGAAACACGCAACAAGAATTTTTTTTAAGCGGCGAATTTTTGCAAAGAATCCTACAGAAAAATTGTTATTGGACTTTTCATAGGAGAGAAGAGAAGATAGGAAATATATCAGAGAAACCTGAAGCTACAATTCGCTAAGAACACCGAGCTTCTACGGCCAATTCTAGCTTCTTTCCGCGGTTCCACGGTCAATTGGACTGTTCATTGAACAATTTTTGGTTCTGATGCTCCCCTTGCTCCTATGATCTTGATGAAATGCTCTAAATCTTTATCTCCTTGCTACAGTGATTCCAGATTCTCTCGCAAAAGATTCACACACTAATTGTTAGGCACACGATACGTTCTTGATTTATATTTTGATAGAATAATAATACTTCAACCCAAATAGTAAGAAAGAACAAATCACGCACGTATCCCCAGCAACGGTGCCATTTGATTGATCAAAGAAAAGCAGTAAAGTAACCGCAATCAATAACGGTGTCGCATGTAGCTAGACCTTTAATGAGTACGAGTCATCCTCTGGGATTCATGGAATTTGATCGTTTTTGGTTTAGATCGGTTGAAAGAAATAGTAAAGAAATTCAAGAGATAGTTCAAGATTTAGTTGAAGTAATAATTTCAAGAAATTCAAGAAATTATTTTCAAGAAAGGAAATCAAGAAAATGTTCAAGATCTAATTATCAAGAAAATATGAAGAAGGCTTGTAAGATTCGATCGAATTTAGTAGCCATGGATGACTAAAAAAGGTGACTCATCTTATCTATTGACAGTTTAATGCTAGATTGATGGCGATGAATGCAGATTAGAGTTTTTGGAAGAAACTAGGGTTTCTTCACTATAGTCCCTTGTCCTTTCATTGATCCCATTCATTTTCTAGCCCTTCATAAAAAGATCATCAATCTTATCTCACATCATGGTCAAGATAATCAAGAATTTGATATCGCGCCCGATGAGCATGTTAACGATTCTTTTGCGAAGTTTTGTAAACTTCATAAGATTTAAAATAAGTATAGAATTTTATCATCCATAGATCTACCCTAATCCTATAAATCCTATCAAGCGGAGATTTACTCGCGCATCATGAAAATCGAAGAAAGATTAGAAAAAGAACTCATAATGCGAAAAATTTAAAGAAAGTGAAATTGAAACTAATTATCACCTTTATTATTCAACTTCAAATTACAACTTCTTCAATCCGAGATTTACAAGAAGAATTTCCGTCGATCTTCACGTCGCTCGATCACCGTGAGTCTTGGACCTGTCGTGGATCGCGTGCTCATTGATAATGATCAGCTTCGTATGAAGGATCTTTTGTTGAATCGCTTGATGAACTTCTCGATGATTCTTTATTTTGGATCTTGGATTTGATGTTGTTCTTGGATTTGTGTTGAATTGGATGAAAAATTGGACCAAAATTGGGAACCCTTTTCATTGTAGCTTTAGGTCCTTTTTATAGCCCCTAATCAAACTTCCCCAAAAAGCTAGGTTGTTGTAGAGAAGTATCTAGAACAAGGTTGTTACAACGAGAGTTCCTCAACAAGCTAGGACGTTGGGAACCAGAGAGTTCCCGATCTCGAAGCCTACGAATCGGCCGTGGGTCCGCGGCGACTCGGCCAGACTCGGCCGCGGTTCCGCGGCCGATTGGTGAGTTTGTTGCTTCAAAATTCTGTGGTCTTCTTCTGTTGATCTCTGGGTCTTTATGTGATATCTGGAATCTTCTTATCTCTTTTGAATATCTGCCGGTATTTGATTCTTCGACTTTCCTGTATTTTATCGGCAGATTCCTGATTCCCGATATCTGACCTGAGCTAATCTTGCATAAGATCTCAATGAAGAATGTGAGATACAAAAATTGTTAGTTATATGTATGCCCTAGAGGCCATTACTGTACATTGGATGTATATTGTAGTGGATGCTGGGACATATATAGGTAGGACTTTCTTGCTCGACATGATAGTACGCTATCTGGTTGCTCTTTATCTTAACATGTATACTTTCTGTCTCTCTGTTACATGTTGATAAAGCCCTTAGGATGTGTACTCGACTTCCAGGACTATGATGTAGATCATACTAGTGGGGCCTGGGTAGTCCATGAGTACATCCTTCAATGTTCCTAGTCATGGGAATATCGAGACGGGGCATCGATATTCCACAGTAGACTAGCGTACATCTTCTCGACCCATGTGATGGGCGATGGATGATCCCATATCCATTGGTGTTTGACATCAGAGAGGGTATGCGGGTGCTCAGTGGAGACTGGGTACACTGAACGGACTCGCCGAGAACTCCCAGATGGTATTATACCTCACGTCAGATGGCAGTTCTCTGGTGACACTGGTACAGCTTAGTCTGTTGATCCGAGATCGTCATAGAGTCTTGTGTGTCTCCCACCGTGCTTTGATTTCCACCTTACCACGGCTCTACTGAGTCGTGCAAACAGGTGGTTTTTGGGTACAGTCCCGATTCACATGGAGGCAATGAGCGATAGGAGGGGATTCGTCTCTCCCGGTATTGGGGGTTGATGTTGCGCTATGCTCGACTGGCCATAACTGGAAATCCCTGGCCAGGGTTGCAGTGATATACTGGTAAGAGTTATCAGTAGTTTCACACATGTTATGGACCTTATATCGGCATGACTTATCAAGCTACTGGGGTCTGACGTTTACCACCCCTAGGCGAGATATGCGACATATCAAACGAACAGACCGGACTGTACGGTAAGTGTTACTGGTTGGATTCACAGGAGTGTGAGCGGGCTTGCTCGTTGATCTTCTGATCGCTCAATACCCGGATGGCCGTTACATTTAGCAGACCGCTTGCGGCTTGTGGGTGTTTGATATGATCATCACCTGCTGCCGGCGTATTGATGAGTCTTTAGAGTCCTACACAGAGGTTTCCTGGCTCAAGCGAAACGAAATAGGAGCGCATATGAGATATGTGCGGGACCGAGAATAATGCGTGTATGTGATACCGTATTCTATTCTCGCGATGAATGTATCGATTGGTTGTATGCGATATAACCTAGTTATCGAATCGAGGATTGATTCGATAAGTCGATACATTGGATATTAGTCGGTCATATGCGATATGACCGGATCGTTAAATCAAGTGTTGATTTAATGATTTAATGTATAATTATATATTTGATATATTACATTACATTAACTAGTAATGGTTCACTTAAGATTGATTATCTCACTTGATTGTGCACATTGTATATATGATATATGTTTGTGCACTAGTTTGTATCATGTTTGATGATACATGTAAACTTGGGTGTGTGTATGCTTTAAACTATGTTTAGGTAAATGGTTAGGGTTTTGCTTAATTATTTATTTTATTTCATTTATTTTTGCAAGAAATAAAATGGTGGCTTTTTGTTTCTTTGCTAGAAGCTTCATGAAGCATGCTAGCATCTTTGAAAAAGTCTAGCCATTTTGTATTTTCCCTTAACCTAACCATTCACCTAAACCCTACTTTATTCTCTACATTAGTTTACTTCACCCATGGTTACATATATTATAAGAATCACTTGATTTATTTTAAGAGATAATTCATTTTCTTTCTTCTTCATCTTCTTCTTCAAGTGAAGAAACCATTCTTGAAAAATATCAAGTGTTGAAATCAAGTGAAAAATCCAAATCCAAAGTGAACCCACTTCCTATTTCTTCATCCTTTACCACTTGCCATGTAGTATAGGGTGTTTTCTTCACAAGTTTCATGACTTGGTGAAGTTGGAGCTTGATCTTAAGTTGCCTCGACGTAGATCATCTTCGGCATCGAAGTCGACGACCTAACCCGATCATTTCTTCGTCGAAACCATCGCTAGAGTTCGGGATCCGATGATCGCAGTGGAGGGACGTCATCACGGAGCTAAGGAAGTGGAGGACCGGATCTACAAAGGTTGTAGTCACTTTCCTTTTTAGTTAAAGTTGTTAACTTGCATTCTTTCGCCTTACTTCTAGTCAACGATCCGTATTAGGGTTTCTCGGCATATAGAAAATTTTGAATTGGCCATGTTTGATCTGTTGTGGAACCTCATGGGTGTGCCTAGGAACCCTACAGTGGTATCAGAGCCTAGCTAGAGCTTTAGGCGAAGTGTAGACGATGTTTTAAGTCCGATCGAAACACGAAACCCTAATCCGACCCCTTCTCTGTACAATTTTTAAAACAGTGACATTTTCTATATTAAAAATATGCAGAAAAAATAGCAGGGTTTTCTAAGAACTACTGTGCAAAACGAGCTCCTGAATCGATCAAAGTGCCGTGAAACCGCGGCACGAGCAGGGCTCGTGCGGCGGTTCCGCGGCCGTATGGTCACCTTTTTCATTACTTTTTGCACAGTAATTTCTTTCTTTCATTGCTGAGTTTTCTGGGAATTTTTAATGTTTACTCAAGAGTTGAGTTTTCTGGGTTGTATTGGGAGTTCGAAGATTCGATCGGATTATCAAACTTTGTCTATGTGTCTTTCCGGGTAATTTTAGAATATGTTAAAAAGTTCGACCGAATATAAATACCCACTTTTTCCCCTGCCGGGAAATTTCCAATTGTTGGATTTTTCCGTAGTTTAATGACGTTCTAAGTAGTGCAAGTAACGCGATGGTCCCTCTAGAAGACAACAAACCTTAACTCGATTATGTGACCGTCTTGAACTGCCCTTTGAACCTTAGGGTTTGGGGCAGTACGGCGTGCCACATGTGAGGCGTTGGCTTGACCCTTCTACGGCTGGACCGTTGGTACTGAGGCATGAAGTGAATGTTTAAAACTTATTTCATGTGTTGAGTTGTTTCGGAAAAACTTGGGTGTTTGATTGTTCGATCGGAAAGTTTAACATTTTCTATTTATCTGGAATGTGATACAATATTTGGAATCCACAAGTAGTTATGAGATAACTGATTTGAATATTATAAACATGGCAGTTTAGTCTCACTTGATCGGTTGCCACGGAATTTTGATGCGATCAAAAATCCGTCGCAATCACGTAGCGTACGCGGATACTCGTCGGGTAAACTTAATAGACAGCTACACCCCATAGCCCCGACCAAGTGATTGTAGGAGAACCCCGTCGCCGAAAGCATCCGTTCGGGTGCTCGCGGCAGCGGTGTTCCGCCTTGGTGCACTTCGTCGACGGTATCGGGGGTGTGGCCGTCTACTAAAGTTTGCGACGAGCATTCGATTAGAATGTCGGGAATCCTGTTGAATTGCCCGACTTGATATTGAAAAGAGTTTTCGATATTGAGACTAAAATGCGGGGTTTATAATTGTTAGGCATGCGATGTCTAAGGGATTCATTTGATGAGGCATGCGATGTCTAAAGAGTTTGCGGATTCCAACTGTTGTAGTTTTACACTTTCTTTTCTGTGACCGTAAGTGTAATATATGATATCGCCGGTTTCGTTGTTATATGTCAACGACAATTGGTATGCGCATATTTACTTACGTTGATGACATGTGATGTTATGTGCTGCTGGATATGTTATATTGGATTGTCGTGTTTGAATAGCCGGGTTTTTTTTATGTGAGATGAGTGTTTTTCATTTTCATTCATGTAAAAACTTGTATGTAATATTCTTTTATTGGGGCACTTCCAGGTTGCGGAAGATGTCACCATTTGTATATTATTTACTTTTCCGCATTAGGATAGACCCAAGGAGGGGAGCACAAGTAACCGGGTTCTAGGGTCCAGTGGGAGACCAACTCGAGGAGTCGAGTCCGGGTCTCCTAACCTTAGAATTGGTAGGGTTGCTTGCCGCTCTCGTAGGGGTCTAGGGGTGTGGGATTGGCTATTCATCACGACCGTGGAATCCGTGTTTTATACTGGCTCGTATTAAAAACACGGACGTCCTAGTATATCCAATATTTCATATGATATTTTCTGCTGCGTTATCTGTGATGTGATCATGTGATATGTTCAGATAGCTATTGTATATAGTATATATGATATATTATATAGACGTTGCTTATGTTTTACACCCGCGCTATCCCTGCCTCGCTCTGGCATTAGTTACCTAACCAAACGGTGCAGACGGGACATCGAGGCGAATGCGGATAGCATAAGCGTACGTTATATTTATCTGTGATGTTTAGGTGGACTTAAATGATGGGACATTCATTAATGAGATTAATGAAAGAAAATAAACCTAAAAGATGTTGTGGAATCGAATTTCATAAAAACAGGTAGCTACAGTTCTTGCTTTGCATCGCGGTGTTCCTTGTAGAACATCCTGCACCTTATTCGATGAGGAAAGGGCCGACGATCCCTTCACCGGGAGTGACCCCTTTAGCAATAACTGGCAGATACTACACACTCGGTTTGTCTTTTGATTGCTTCTATAGTTTTTGCTTTGCACAGTGATATATATGATATATCCCGCACCTCATTCGACGAGGAAAGGGCCGACGATCCCTTCACCGGGAGTGACCCCTTTAGCAAAACTAGAAAAGCCTAAAAAACACTCCATTTAAAAACCATTTGATTCCGCAACGAGATCATGTTCAAAGCGTTAAAGGTTTTCATAAAAAACCATCCGCAACCCTCCGTCATTTTAGGAAATAGAGTACTTAGTATTCGTGCTGTGTTTGTTGACCATAGTCAAGGCACAGTGTATGGTAGCTAAGTGATGTCTTCCTACACCGCATATGATGCGATTAGTTAGGACAGTCGCGTGACTTTGTTGACCTTAGTTAATGGTCATGTGGGTGGGTCTAATTAATCACGAAATGACGGGTAGAACTTGACTAGTGCTTATGATTTGTTGACCATAGTTAAGGTCATAAGTGCTAGGGGTAAAAACCTTTATCGGGAGTTTCAAGTGTTGAAATTTGCAATGAGATTGCATACCTTCTATATGATAGTTGGATCCCGATACCCACTGCGAGTAATTGTTACTCCTGGGAGAGTTTTGCACTTTGCAATTAGTCGATCAAGTAGGTGTCTAGAAAGGTGTCAACGGGGTTACGCCTCTGGGAAAATGAGGTTTACTGTAATTAGGTCCGTACGAAAGCACGGGGAACCTCCCTCAAAGTACCGACACTGGCCTGGCTGAAAGATTGACGCACTTGTAGAGTGTAATTAATCCCGGCTAGTCTTTCCTTTTAGGGTTTGAAGGAAGATTTGATAAAAACAGTGGGAGCCATCCTGATTAGATAAAATAAATAACCAATCTAATCTTGTAAGAGCGCACGCAGAGTGTTTTCTTCTCTCTCTCTCTCTCCAGGTAGCGACCACATCACGCCTTAATCAAGATAATAATATGGATGTATTGACCGAACCCGCTTGTTATACTGAGCTGGGGAACGTTGGTCCCGCTCCAACTTATAATTGTTATAAGACCGAGCAGGAAATAGGGAAATACCAGGTTCCTATGCCGCCCAAACGAAGAAAGTGCATATGATGCATCTCCTTCAGGTGTGTTCATTACAAAGAACTGTTTCTCTGTATCCTCTACGTCCTGGGTATTTGATACCGGATCAGGATCCCAGATATGTAATCCGTTACATAGAGCTACAGAAAGGCAGAGAACTGAGAACGGGTGATAAGTTTCATGAGACAGAAAACGGGGCAAGTGTTACAGCCAAGTCTGTTGGTCACTGTCACCCTGTATTACCAATACATTGATTCTGAACAAATGCTATTAGATACCGAACCTGATATACAAAATCATATCAGTCTCTTTATTAGTAAAGAAAGGATATAATTTTGTATTGTTGGATAATGTTTTGAACATTTCCTATATCAAAAGTTGATCGGTTCAGACACGTTATCTAAAAGCATTGACGTTCTAAATCAAACTACAGTTCCTAGTATACAGAACACACACAAGAAGAAAAGTTCAGAAATGAACGGATCCTTCTTGAGGCATTGTAGACTAGGTCATATCAATGCGACCCGACTGGCTGAAGTTACATTTAGATGCATATTTAAATCAGTTTGAATTTACATCTTATGAAACTTGCCAGTCATGTCACAAAGATAAGATGACCATAGCTCTGTTTACTGGAAACAGAGAAAGAGTTAGTGAACTCTTGGGATGATACATGTTGATGTATGCAAGGTCCCCTGTCTACACATGCCAGGACCGGTTCTTTGTACTCCATTACATTCTTTGATGATCTCTCAAGACTCAGCCATATGTTCCTGTTGAAACATAAGTCCGAACCTTTTGAGATATTCACAGAATATAAGTTAGAAGTAGAGAACCAAAATACGGGTATAAGTATTATGTCCGATGATAAGATCAGGGAGGAGAATACTTCTGCATGGCATTCCTGGACTATTCTAAAGGAGAATGAGATTCTCTCTCAGTGTTACTCATCTGAATACACCACAGCACAAAGGTGTATCGGGGCGGAGCAATCGCACCACATTAGATATGGTGTGCTCTATGGTGAGTACTACTGAGTTACCTATTTCCTTTTGGGGTTGTGCACTTGAGAAGCTGCATACCTATTGAATTGGGTTCGAATCAAATTAGTGCCTACCACTCCATATAAGATATGGTATGGGAAAAACCTATCTCTTAAGTAAGTTAAGATTTGGGATTGTCCGGCCTATGTCAAAAGCAAAATCCGGACAAGATCGAGGCAAGGTCAGTTCTGTAGAACTGGAAAGGTTCCAGCTATACAAACTGCACCTGATGATTTGACAGAACCAAGGGATTCAATAGTTCTCGACGAACCTCAGCCTCTCCGCCGATCTGGTAGGGTTCCTTATCCGCCTGAGAGATACTTCGGTTTCTCAATGACAGTGGGAGCGAGGATTGCATCATGAGATGATGACCTAACTAGTTTCGAGCAGGCCATCGAGAGTAGGGACTCTGTAAGAATGGCTGGATGCTTAGCGATCTGAGATGGAATCCATGTACACCAACAAAGTATGGACTTTGGTTGCTATATCTGAAGGGTTAAATCCCCATCAGGAGCAAGTATATCTTGAGAAGATTACTTGGTGTAGATGGAAAAGTTAAGACTTTCAAAGTTAGACTTGTTAAAGGTTTTCGTCATCGACCAGGCGTGGAAAATGATGAAACCTTTTCCGGTGGCTATGCTTAAGTCCATCCGGATCCTACTTACCATGGCTACATACCATGACTACGATATCTGGTGGTTGGGTGCCATGACTGCTTTTCTAAATAATGATTTAGAAGAGAACGTCTATAAAAACACAGCCAGAGGACTTCGTAAACAATTGGAGCAGCGGAAACGTGTGTGAGTTGCTTTACAGAATAAAGCAGGCATCGCGGAGTTGGAACATCTGTTTTGATGTAGTGGTCAAAGAGTTTGACTTCATCAAAATGGTTGATGAATCTTGTATATACAAAACGGTAGTAGAGAGTAAGGTGGTCATCCTCGTATTGTACGTAGACAACATACTCTTGATAGGAAAAGAGTTTCCTATGCTACGCTCGGTCAATCTCCTCTTATCACATGGATTCTCCAATAGGATCAAAGTGATACCTCCTAAATCCAGGGATTTGGATCTATGAGATAGATCTAAATGGATGTTAGGGTTCTCACTAGGTTTAGTGAGATGGTATCAATCGATCCTGGGGAGAATCACTGGAAAGGTTCCAGGGTGATAAAGACGACTGAATGTCAGTCGCAGGCAGTATCTTTACCCTCAATGGAGGGACGGTATGTTGGAAGAGTTCCAAGCTAGATACCGTGGCAGACTAGACGATAAAGGCTGGTAACATCACTATTAAAGATACTACCAAAGAGGCAGTTTGGGTGTATATTGGTTCATGAGATGAACTAGGTTCCTACCATTGTGTGACAATGGAAGTGTGGCTTTGACCAAGAAACCCCGATCCCATCAGTGACCCAGACATATTCTGAGGTAGCATCACCTGATCATGGAGATAGTTGATCTCCAGGGTGATCGAGGTAAGGAGAGTAGACTCAGAGGACAACACGGCGGATCCACTCACAAAGGCCATTTCCCAGAGAGAGACTTATATGGGATGGTTGAGTATGTGATACTGCAACCACTGCTACAGATGGCCCTAGTGCAAGTGGGAGATTGTTAGTTATATGTATGCCCTAGAGGCCATTACTGTACATTGGATGTATATTGTAGTGGATGCTGGGACATATATAGGTAGGACTTTCTTGCTCGACATGATAGTACGCTATCTGGTTGCTCTTTATCTTAACATGTATACTTTTTGTCTCTCTGTTACATGTTGATAAAGCCCTTAGGATGTGTACTCGACTTCCAGGACTATGATGTAGATCATACTAGTGGGGCCTGGGTAGTCCATGAGTACATCCTTTAATGTTCCTAGTCGTGGGAATATCGAGACGGGGCATCGATATTCCAGAGTAGACTAGCATATATCTTCTCGACCCATGTGATGGGCGATGGATGATCCCATATCCATTGGTGTTTGACATCAGAGAGGGTATGCGGGTGCTCAGTGGAGACTGGGTACACTGAACAGACTCGCCGAGAACTCCCAGATGGTATTATACCTCACGTCAGATGGCAGTTCTCTGGTGACACTGGTACAGCTTAGTCTGTTGACCCGAGACCGTTATAGAGTTTTGTGTGTCTCCTACTGTGCTTTGATTTCCACCTTACCACGGCTCTACTGAGTCGTGCAAACAGGTGGTTTTTGGGTACAGTCCCGATTCACATGGAGGCAATGAGCGATAGGAGGGGATTCGTCTCTCCCAGTATTAGGGGTTGATGTTGCGCTATGCTCGACTGGCCATAACTGGAAATCCCTGGCCAGGGTTGCAGTGATATACTGGTAAGAGTTATCAGTAGTTTCACACATGTTATGGACCTTATATCGGCATGACTTATCAAGCTACTGGGGTCTGACGTTTACCACCCCTAGGCGAGATATGCGACATATCAGACGAACAGACCGGACTGTACGGTAAGTGTTACTGGTTGGATTCACAGGAGTGTGAGCGGGCTTGCTCGTTGATCTTCTGATCGCTCAATACCCGGATGGCCGTTACGTTTAGCAGACCGCTTGCGGCTTGTGGGTGTTTGATATGATCATCACCTGCTGCCGACGTATTGACGAGTCTTTAGAGTCCTACACAGAGGTTTCCTGCCTCAAGCGAAACGAAATAGGAGCGCATATGAGATATGTGCGGGACCGAGAATAATGCGTGTATGTGATACCGTATTCTATTCTTGCGATGAATGTATCGATTGGTTGTATGCGATATAACCTAGTTATCGAATCGATGATTGATTCGATAAGTCGATACATTGGATATTAGTCGGTCATATGCGATATGGTCATATGCGATATGACCGGATCGTTAAATCAAGTGTTGATTTAATGATTTAATGTATAATTATATATTTGATATATTACTTTACATTAACTAGTATTGGTTCACTTAAGATTATTTTTCTCACTTGAATGTGCACATTGTATATATGATATAGTTTTGTGCACTAGTTTGTATCATGTGTGATGATACATGTAAACTTGGGTGAATGTATTTTTTAAACTGTGTTTAGGTAAATGGTTAGGGTTTTGCTTAATTATTTATGTTATTTCATTTATTTTTGCAAGAAATAAAATGGTGGCTTTTTGTTTCTTTGCTAGAAGATTCATGAAGCATGCTAGCATCTTTGAAAAAGTCTAGCCATTTTGTATTTTCCCTTAACCTAACCATTCACCTAAACCCTACTTTATTCTCTACATTAGTTTACTTCACCCATGGTTACATATATGATAAGAATCACTTGATTTATTTTAAGAGATAATTCATTTTCTTTCTTCTTCATCTTCTTCTTCAAGTGAAGAAACCATTCTTGAAAAATATCAAGTGTTGAAATAAAGTGAGAAATCCAAATCCAAAGTGAACCCACTTCCTATTTCTTCATCCTCTACCACTTGTCATGTAGTATAGGGTGTTTTCTTCACAAGTTTCATGATTTGGTGAAGTTGGAGCTTGATCTTGAGTTGCCTCGACGTAGATCATCTTCGGCATCGAAGTCGACGACCTAGCCCAATCATTTCTTCGTCGAAACCATCGCTAGAGTCCGGGATCCGATGATCGCAGTGGAGGGACGTCATCACGGAGCTAAGGAAGTGGAGGACCGGATCTACAAAGGTTGTAGCCACTTTCCTTTTTAGTTAAAGTTGTTAACTTGCATTTTTTCGCCTTAGCTCTAGTCAACGATCCGTATTAGGGTTTCTCGGCACATAGAAAATTTTGAATTGGCCATGTTTGATCTATTGTGGAACCTCATGGGTGTGCCTAGGAACCCTACAAAAATATTATGCGTAAAAATATTAAACATACAATTTCCTTCATAATGTTGATTATAATGTATAACGCATGGTAAATGATATTTTCCAGATGAACTTCTAATATGTGTTATATTTATAACAAACACCTTTATATGATTAAGAAAAGTAAGGAAATTGTTATGTTAAAAGTGGAATATTTTCGACTGAATGCCCGACAACCGACAGCTTTTTGGTGCACTTCCAAACTAATGTGCACAGCTCAAATCAGGCCGCATCCCAAACTGGGTGAATCCCATATCATCGTTGTTCATCCCGTCACATAACAAATACACGTGCGTGCAAGATGGACAACGGACCGAGACGTTCTTAAACTAAAATCTCACCTCCAAAATGGAGTTCAACAGACCGAGATGTTCTTAAACTAAAATCTCACATCCAAAATGGTGATCAACGGGCCGAGACGTCTTTAAACTAAAACCTCACTTTCAAAATGGTGATCAACGGACCGATATGTCCTTAAACTAATATTCGCCTAAAAAATGGCGACAATGGACCGAAATGTCCCTAAACTAAGATAATAGAGCCCAAATGCTTTTTTGTTGGATGTGAAACAAAAATGATCATAACACCTTATTAAGTAGATCTTAGTCTCAAATTGGACTAACGTATCCATAAAAAAAACCAACCAAGCCCCAACTGCTCACATACATTTAAGTCGATCTTAATTTCAAACCAGATTAACGATCCTTAAATAAAACAAACCCAAATCTAAGATATACGGATTTGGACTAATCTACGCCCTACGGGCAACAACATAAATTAGTCTCCGTATACAATCCACGGGGAACCTAAACCAAAAATAAAAACATACACGACACGAAGTGGACTTCCGGAGCAGGAGAAAGTGGTTATCGCAATGCGATAACGTAATTAACTGCAGGGGCTTGCGTCTGTAGGGAAGAGCGTCCCCACAATAAAAAAAACCTCGCAAACGAGGGGGATCTGACGAAGTCTGTTACAACGGCCGCATCCGTCCAAACCTCCGATATACGGTGCCATAAATCAACTTGGTATCTTCGAAGAGGTGGACAGATAAATCCAAATAGCATCTGCCCCCAAAATTCAGGCCAAACGACCTAACGTCCCGGTCGCGTCTTTCGGTGGTGAACAGATTCTGGCACGCCCGGTGGGACCTTTTCCTCTTTCCACTCCATACTTCGTATGTCGTGTTTCACGAACAAAAATCGCGGTTTTCTATGGTTGCCCTTGGATTCGAGGTACTAAGATTTGGTGTCTTTCTCCTGTGCAGAAGAGGGAAAAAGTTCAATGGCTTCCAGCTGCGCAAACTGCCACAGCAACTCCCGCTCCGCCCCAACTGGAGGAGTGACAAACGGACCCAATACGACCTCCATCTTTTCAATGCCGGTGGGGAAGGTGACTCAAGCCACCACTAGATTGTTCTTCAGAACCATGCTCCCGCCAGAAAGCTTCAGCACCCTAGTGCCACCACATGAAGCTCCCAAGAAGTCGGTCTTCGATCGACTTGCAACCACCATGGCCCCTCTCCACGGGTCGTCTAAGTCTGCCAACTCAGTCTTCAACAGGCTGAGTCGAAGCTCAAGTGAGCTCGCAAAGAGGCTCGCGATACTTGAAGGGGCTATCCCAAAATGGATAGTCCTCCCAACTCCTCCGGTAGGTGAAGTCGTCAAAAGTTCTTCTCCTACCAGGAATTCGGCCTTCGAAAGATTGGCCGTTCCCTCTCAACGGACGTCAGTTTTCGATAGACTGGCACCAACAGTAGCCCCTCATCAAAGCCGGAGGCATGACGGAGCTAATTCCACAACTGAGGTAGTCCCGTCTGCAAGACACGCTCGACGTCGCCACTGGCGCCAAGTGAGGAAAGTCAGGGGCAAATCCCCTTATGGATTTACCCTACCAGCTTCAATGGTGAAGATGACGTTGCTGTTCCACCCAAGAACAACTTTGATCTGCTTAGGAGGGTGCGAAAGAACTCTCCAACCGCGGTGCCAGAGAAATCAGCCCCACCTGCTGAAAACATAACGCAGGCAAAGCCGGAGCAGTCCCCTCAGCGGCTCTCTTCCCAAATCCACAGGGTCTGGCGGAAAGTCCAAGATTCTGTGATCAACGAAGACTACTCTCATCTACTGAAGAAAATAAAGGCTCGAAAAGAGGAGGATCATCCCTCTGTCATACAGAGAGGGACGTTTTCAACATGGGTGCCTGTTACAACGGCTCCTTCAACTTCGACCTCCCACAAAAGGGTGAGGCTGGAGAATCTCCCACCGCCGACGGCAAATTCCAAAGGCGATGGACCCAAACGCCCCAAGTCTGTGAGCATGATCATAAGCACGGTTTACATGGCTTACGGGAAAGAGAAAAGTCATGCTTTCGATGGTCATCGGCTGCAAACTCAGTCGTTGACAAAAGCTCAGGAGCAACAACAGAAGCTCCAGAAGATACTGACGAAAATGGCAGCACTCACCGGACAGAAAGAAAGTCCGGAATCAGCAAGTGAACAGTGCCAGGAGAAGGAAACCGATACAAAGTTCCTGCGAAGGGTGCTAGAAAGAAAAGACAAGGAGGCCGCGGAACAAGCTGCTAATATAAAGAAGATGGCGCTTCTATTCCAGGACATGGTTAGAATGATGATTCAACCAGAACCTCCAGCCAAAGATCCATCGATAATCATTGAGGACAACAGAGGGGAAACATCGAACCCTCTTCCGGCTCTATCAGTGTCCAGGGAGGAAACGATCTCCATAGCTGCCCTTGACGATTACATAACTCAACAAATACGAGCTCATCAAGCCAACGAAGCGGTTGGCCAAGTCGTCAGAACCGGGCGACCGTACCCAGGCTGGTACGATCAAATCTAGTACCCGTCGGGATATACGATCCCCAAGTTCCATGTGTACAAAGGGACAGGCGATCCTCATCAGCACGTTGCTCAGTTCAGAGCATTGTGCGGCAATACGGGAGGCGACGACAAATTGTTGCTTCGCCAGTTCGTTGGCAGCCTATCGGAAACAGCATTCGAATGGTACTCGGAGCTCCCAAATGACTCCGTCAAAACATTCACAGAAATGGAATTGTTGTTCACACAGCGGTTTGCAAGTGCAAGCGAACACACCCGATCACAACATTAATCAATGCCAGGGTGAAATCAGGAGAGACCTGGGTCTAATACGCAATCCGGTGGTGGAACCTATGGTCAAAATGCGAACAGCGCATCGAAGAATCTCCTGCCGTGGGCATGTTCATCGGGACCCTTGATCCTCAAGCGACCGTGTCCCAGTTCATGACGTTCTTCAAGCTGACCACCTTCTAGTCGCTGATCGACAAGCTGGCCCAAATGGACCAGATGAGCCACAGGCCTTCCTCCTCAAAATGGACCCTCGAAATGCCAAGGGTAAAGGGAAAGCAGCCTTCGTTACCAACAGTCAACAACAGCCGAGTGACCCGAAGCTAGTTACTCGCCAAAACAACATGCGTCCGCGTATATCCCTAGAAGAAAGGCTAGGACGTGCTTACTAATTTCCCCATGATAAGACGAGGAGACTGTTCGAGTTGGCAGTGCGTAAAAAACTCATCACATTGCCGGATCCACGACGTCCATCACAACCTGGCGACATCAACAACCCCAACTATTGCTCCTATCACAGGATGGTGATCCACCCAATTGAAGATTGTTACATCTTCAAAAATTGGATCGAGCACCAGTATCAACGGGGGAAATTTGCGCTTTCTGAGAACTGGAGGGTGAGCCCGCCACAAAAGCACACTCCTAAAAAGGTGGATATGCCGGGGGCATCATGCTCGCTTGTGGAAGAAGTTCCATGGGAAGTCGTCCTTTCAGCTAAAACTAAAAGAATGCTGAAGGATCTTCAGGCATGTCCGGCAATCAGGTGGAAAAGCCCGCTGGAGCCCGAGATCATTGAAAAGATGCTAAAACCAAGTCCCGTACCAAAAACTGTCGACAAAGGGCAAAATCCCAAAGTCGAGCCTTCAAAGTCTTCAAAGAAAAAAAAGAAGACCAAGAAACCTGTGCAGCCTGCCGAGTATGACGACAAGCGCACGGACCTGCAAAAGTACATTGACGCGCTGGAAGAATACAACCAGAAGACACGGACCCCAGTCACTCTCGAAGAGTTCCTCAAGCATATTCTTGAGAATGAAGAGAGTGATAACGATGAGGAAAACAACTCATCATCAACTGAAGACTATATAGCAAGTTTCCACATGGTCTCCGATTCGTCGTTAAATGGAGAAGAAGTTCCCTCGGCGTCAGAAAACAACGCAGAAGAATTGGGGGCAGGATCGACGCCAAAATCCCTGGAACTGTCAGAAGACCCAATCGATAGGCTGTTAAACGAAGTCTTTCGAAAGAGTAAAGCTGACTGAGAACGCGAAACATCCATATATGAAAAGGCTAGGCGTCGGCGTCAGGATAAAGAAGCTGCGGTAAGAATGAGTCATAAAGTACTCCAACCAAACCGAAACACACCTGCCACAAATAAGAGCAGGATCAAGGCAGAGAAGCGGTTCGCTAAAGCTCTGTCAGTGGAAATGAAGCTGCCACCTCTCGTGGAAAACACTCTCGGGGTCATATGCCTCGACGGAGCAGATATACATCCAAACTACTGCCTATATCATCGAAGGGGTCACCCACCCCACCGAAGAATGCAGTGCCTTCAAGAAGTGGTGGCAAGGATATGTTGCCCATCAACAACACTTTAAGAGGATGAAACGAGAAGCAAGTCGACAGAAAAGAAGTTCGACAAGTGCGTGTGAGAAAACGATTGGCAACTGTCATATGGTTGATGACAGTCGGGAAAGCGAAAAACTCCAAGTTCTTACCTTCGGGAGCGATTCCGAGGAAGAAATGACCCTCGGCCCTCTCTTTAAGAACTCCACCTCCGAAAAAGAAAAGGAGGAGAAGAACTACAAGAACATTCAGCTGCGTAATCGCACGTTGCCTGAGAAGAACCTCGGACCTGCAAACAAAGGTTCGAGCAAAAGAGACAAAAGGAAAGAAAAGGTCCCTGGGCAAATCACCCTTGATGATGGAGTCGTTAAAGAGCTCGCAGCCAAGGACTCACCTAGAAAAAACAAGGTGGATTACAATGTCCCAGCACATCTGAAGAAGATACCCTCACAACTGAGCATATTGGATGCTCTTCTCCTGTCCAAAGAAGCACGAGATTCTCTGATCAAGGCGTTACAAGAGCCCGATCAGTTTCAAGCTTTCTTAACTGAAGAAAAGATGAAGAACGAGCTGGCAGAGGTTTACACAGCTGATATCACATCCAGTGATGAGGATCTCCTCCTCGGAATGTGCGAGTACAACCGTCCTCTATACGTCACCGAGTATTGCCACGACATCAAGATAGGCAAAATCCTCATTGACAACGGGTCCTCCGTTAACCTCCTCAATGTGAAGGTGCTGAAGGAGATTTGCATGAACATTCAGCACCTGGCTCGGGATAAAATTACCATCTCCGGTTTTGATTCACAGTCATCATGAACGCTCGGGTCCGTAATACTGACATTACGCTTCGGACTGCTTGTCATTGACATCAAATTTCACGTCATTGATGCCAAGACTTGCTACAACGCTCTGCTTGGCAGGTCTTGGTTACACGAGTACAACATCATCCTTTCTACACAACACCAGTGTATGAAGTATTTCCAAGACGACCTCGAGTACACCGTTACGGTGGAGCTAAATCCATTCTCCGTAAATGAAGTCCGAAAATTTGAAGACGCAAAGTACTTCCTACCAGACTTCAAAGATATGGAAAGATGTCATAATCCGGAGGATAAACGGAAGTCCGTTGTCACCATCCCGATCTTTGGGAGTGATACCGAGGAAGATGAGGAAATAGTTTACTCAGGGAAACCCCAATGCAACATGCCTAGACCATCTACTCCTATTTTGGTCTTTGGCAGTGACTCTGAGGACGAGGCCAACGACGTGTTCTCCACTCGCCCGTCAGCACAAACCATTACTGAAGCTGATTAGAGTTTACAAATCACCATGGTTCCGCCACAGCATTACAAAGAACTTGATGCATATAGCGTACAAGAGCTGCAGACTTTCTACGTCCCTCCCAGACGAAGAGGTGAAAAGGCGATCATCTTCTATCAATCTACGGAGACCAGAGTGGAGAAAGAAGTCTGGCATGGTACCGAGTTTGCAATTGACAGACTTCAACCAATCCGTCTACCTAGATATTACGCAAAGTGATTGAAAAAGCTATTAAGATGCCAAGGCATACCCTTCAAACAAACCACTCAACAAGCCCAGTTCTACAACAAGATTTGGGTATTCCTGGGACTCAGCGAAAGATGCCCGATGGAAGGATGGAGACGATTGCGCTTGGATATGTTCGGTCCAAGAAACGGGAGCGATTCCATGGCTGCCGCGTTATAAATAACTCCGATGAAGAAGGGAATGCTTTTCCAGATAGCGCTGACATTGAAAGGGAGCAAAATCCCGCTATAAGAACGTCAAGTCTGCCGTTCGAAGAGCAAGTTGACAAGCCAATAAGGGAAGCCGGTCAAAAGGTTCGGGTTGATCACAGCTGCGAAATGGCCATTTACGAAAAGGCCAGGACTCAGCGTCTCATTCAGCAGTCCGCGGAAAAGGAAAATTACGATGCCCTTCACCCTCAGCCCACTGTACGTTCTCGCGACAAGGAAAAAGCCCGACACAGAGGCAAAAACATGGTGGACAACGAGAATGACGTTCAAAAATAGCGAAGTGGTTCCAAGAAGCCACTTAATCGAGTAAAATTCAGCTGGAATCCGTCTTTTATGAAGAAGATGGGTCGGAAATACTCTTTCTCCCAAGACAAGACAAGGAAAATATTCGACCTTGTCATTAAGTATCAAATGATGACGCTCCCGGAACCTCGGTACGCCGAACAGATAAATGAGGTTCATCACCCGGATTATTGCTCCTACCATCGAGCAATAGGACATCCTTTTGAAGACTGCTTCATCTTTAAAGACCGGGTCGAAGACCAATATCAACAAGGCAGGTTTGCTTTATCCAACAGCTGGAGGGTGACCCCACCGCAAAAGCATGAGCCAAAGAGAACCTATATCGTGAAGGTGGGACCATCTCAACACTAAGAATGGAAGCGAACTCGTACTTGCCACATGATAACACTCTCAAAGGAGGGAGGGCACGAGAATATGGATGACTTCTTTAAGTGCTTCGTAAATGAGGGCGAGGAGGAGGTGATCTCAGAGTTTCCACTGGCACCAAAAGAGCTGGAAGATGAGATACATACCACGACAGACAGCCTAAGAAGAATTAACCTAGGGATGGAAAATGAGCTGAGGCCTACGTTCGTCAGTGAGCTACTATCTAAAAAGCAGGTGGCCGTTTTAAAAGACATGTTCATGCAATATAAATACTGCTTCGTATGGAACTATTCCGAGATGTCGGGTCTAGATCCAGAAGTAGCAGTACATAGGCTGTCCATATCGCCGGACATCAAGCCAGTCGAACAAGCGCCAAGGAGAATGCGGCTCGAACTCGAGATGAGTATAAACGCTGAAGTTAAGAAACTAATTGACTCCGGCTTCATCCAAGAAGTTCAATACCCTTACTAGATCTCTAACATCATTCCAGTGATGAAGAAAAATGGGATAGTGCGCATCTGTGTGGACTTTCGGAACCTCAACAAAGCTTGTCCGAAGGATGACTTCCCAGTACCTGTTACCGAGTTGACAATCGACAACACGTCTACTCATGAAGTCTTCTATTTCATGGATGGATCTTCAGGATACAACCAAATAAAAATACATCATGAATACTAAAAGCATACCGCCTTCCAGACTCCATTGGGTATATTCTGTTACAAGGTGATGCTCTTCAGTCTGAAGAACGCCAGCGCTACCTACCAGAGGGCCGTGACAAAAATATTCGATGACCTCATTCATGAGGTTGTTGAATGCTACATTAACGACCTTGTGGTAAAAAGAAAATCTCATAAGGAGCATTGGGAACATCTAGATATAGTGTTCCAACGCCTTCGGAAGTATAATGTGAAGATGAATCCTCTCAAATGCGCGTTTGGAGTCTCCTCAGGAAAATTCCTGAGATTCATTATACGGCACCAGGGTATCGAAATTGACCCTTCGAAGATTAAGGCGATTATGGAGATGCCTACGCCGAGAACTTTCAAACAACTGCGGTCTCTCCAAGGAAAGCTTGCGTATATCCGGCGGTTCATAGCCAGCCTCTCTGGAAAATGCCATCCCTATAGTCACCTGATGAAGAAGGGGACCCCGTTCATCTGGGATCATAGATGCCAGAATGCAAAAGACGAAATCAAGTAATACCTGCAGAATCCGCCAGTACCGACTGCTCCGGTTAAGGGAAAGCCCCTCATCCTGTACACAACAGCCCTTGAAGGTTCTTTAGGCGCGCTATGGGCACAAGAGAACGACCAGGGAAATGAGAGAGCTCTGTACTATTTGAGTCGAGTTCTTCTGGGGGCAGAAAACAACTACTCCCTCATCGAAAAGCATTGTCTGACACTGATCTTCGCAATAACGAAGCTCAGGCACTACGCCTTAGCACATGAGATCCATCTCATATCGAAGGTGGATCCCCATAAATATCTGATGTTAAGGGCCATTCTAACAGGAAGGCTTGCCAAATGGGCCCTCCTCTTGATGGAATTCTCGATAATGTATCGACCCCTCAAAGCGGTGAAAGGTCAAGCCATCGCCGACTTTCTCGCCGAGCATCCGATACCCGCCGACTCCCCCTTAAATTATGAGTTGCCGGATGAACATGCGTTCGACACAGTCGAAGGAGAGGAGGAAGAAAATGATGCCCGATAAGAACTCTACTTCAATGGAGCATCTTCCATGAAAAGGAGGAAGCATAACACCCCCATAATCAAAGCTGGGGTGAGTCTCATCTTCGTAACTCCGCAAGGAGGGTTACTGCTTTACGCCTTCTCCCTGACGGAGCCGAGGACTAACAACGAAGATGAATATGAAGCTTTGATTACAGGTCTCGAGATCGCCATTGAAATAGGAATTCAAGACCTCCTCATATATGAAGACTCCCAACTGATCGTTAGCCAAGTAAATGGTGACTATCAAACGTGCAAGGCAGAGCTAATAAAGTATAGCGAAAGTGTGCAGCGATTGCTGACACAAATTCCCTCCTACATCCTGGAGAGTACACCTTGTGCGAAAAATATCAAGGCGAATGCATTGTCCAAGCTAGCTAAGGAATTGGCCGACGAAGACCTCGACGACGTAAAGATTATCGTGCAAAGCCGCAGGGTTCTCGCGCCAGCAAAGATATCTTCGGAGGATTTCACAGAGTCATCTGAAGAAAAAGAAAAAACCAAACAAGCGGTCCTTCAAATAAAAGACGAAGAAAAGATCAAGGATTGGAGGGAAGTCTTCATAGACTGCTTCAAATCCTATCGAACGCCTGAAAACGCACCGTCAAGACATCAGCTCATGAAATGGGCTCTGTCTTTCGCTTTCGTTAATAATACTCTATACAAGAGATCGCTTGACGGTTTATGGCTAAGGTGCTTGGGGCCAGAAGAAGCAAAAAGAGTCGTTCAAGAAACTCACGACGGACTCTGCGGTTCTTATCAGGCCGGGCCAAAGATGAAGCTGAAGATCAAAAGGATGGGCTATTATTGGCCTATAATAATTCAAGACTGTCTCGAATATGCGAAGCATTGTCACTCGTGCCAAATTCAAGGGAACTTCATCCACCAGCACCCGAATCCGCTACACCCAACGGTAGCTAGCCGGCCGTTCGAAATGTGGGGAACCGACAAATTGGCCCCATTGAACCAGTATCATCCAAAGGACATCGATTCATACTAGCAACGATCGATTACTTTTCTAAGTGGGCAAAAGCAATACCACTAAGGGAAGTGAAGACGGAGAATATTCTCTATTTCTTCAAGACACATGTCATCTATCGGTTCGGCACTCCACGATAGATAATCTCAGATAATGGACTAGCCTACAGGAGCCATAAAATCAGCATCTTCGCAGAACAACATAAAATAGACTGGAGATACTCCTCCGTCTATAATCCCCGAGCTAATGGTCTAGCTGAAGCTTTCAATAATACCTTGACCAAGATTATAAAGAAAACAGTGTCCAGAAGCAAAAAAGACTGGCACGAAAGGCTGCACGAAGCTCACTGGACGTATTGGACAACATTCAAAACAGCCACGAATACGACCCCATACGCATTGGTATTCGCCACGGAAGCAGTTCTTCCTTTGAAAATAGAACTCCCTTCTCTCTGAGTAGCGGTTCAATATGAACTGATAGATGAAGAAAACGCTCATCTCCAGCTTGAGGATCTCGATGCCCTCGATGAAACTCGCCTTATAGCACAACAAAACCTGGAGGCTTATAAGGCGAGGATGACGCGGTCATATGAAAAACTGACCAGGCCGAGAACATTCCGCCAAGGCGAACTCGTGCTAGTCGTCAAAAGACCTATGATCCCCAATCGTGCAAAACGGGGGAAATTCGAGCCGAATTATGAGGGCCCGTATATCATAGACAAGGTCTACCAGGGTGGGGCCTACTTGCTCATGGATATGCATGGCGAAGGACCCTTCAGGACAATAAATGGCCGATTCCTTAAAAAATACTATGCCTAAAGGGTTACGATTCAGATCAATAATAGATGACGATGCCTATGTCCGCTCGCTATCCTCCTGAGTCAAAACCCTGAAAGTAGTATCCAGAGGATCCATTGCCTCGAAAATGGTAACAATGGACCACTACGTCTTTAAACTGGCAATGGACCGAGATGTCCCTAAACTAACAATAGACCGAGATGTCTTTAAACTAACAATGGACCGGAATGTCCTAAAACTAGTGCGCCACCTCCAACATGGCGCATCGCCTCAAATACGGCAATATCCACCCTTGAGATCTGTGTTGCAATCGAAGTCTCAACAACAGAAGTTGCAACTCAAGTACTACCGGCTACACAACTACCACAGCAATGAAGCTGCTTTCCAAGTCTCGTTGGCAAACAGATGGGTCACAAAAAAACGGTATGTACACAAGCAAAATGGGCATGGATGAAACCCGAAAGGACGCCATGAGTAAAAACAGCAGGGCTACCAGCGAGCTTGTGAAAACCCGAAAGGGCGCAATCTCAGTTATAAAAAAACGGTATGTCCACAAGCAAAATAGGCACGGAAGAAAACCCGAAGGCGCCGTGAGTAAAAACAGCAGGGCTACCGGCGAGCTTGTGAAAACCCGAAAGGGCGCAATCTCAGTTATATAAAAAATACGGTATGTCCACAAGCAAAATGGGCACAGATGAAAATCCGAAAGGACGCCGTGAGTAAAAACAACAGGACTACCGGCGAGCTTGTGAAAACCCGAAAGGGCGCAATCTCGTAAAATTTTCACTTACGAGATCCTCTCGACTCGTAAGGAGAACTCCCCCTATGAGACCATCACAGCTCATAGGATTCAAAGCCTTAAGCTACAGGGACCTAGACCTGTTCTTAAGCCGTCATATTCCCCAAGTTGTCCTACAGGCAGTCTAATATTAGCCCTTGTATACAATCCACGGGCATAAATAAACGATTTCCCCACCAAGTTCCACCAATGACGATGAATGTTCTCATATGGTGAACGACACTTGTAAGACCTCTCGACTTATAAGGAGAAAACACTTTTGTAAGATCCTTACGACTTAAAAGAGAACATACACTTAGGAATCCCCACAATTCCTAAGGAGATAATACGCCTACGAGATCCTCACGACTTGTAAGGAGAAATAACTTTATGAGACCCTTACGGCTTATAAATTCGAAAAGTCTTAGTCGACAGGATCCTAACCCTGTGTACTAAGCCACCTTAATTCAAATCAGCACAGGCAAATGATGATTTGCTCCTGGCAATATACCAGTTGTAGTGATGCTGATGCCTAAATCGGTGTCAAACACCAAGTCCTTTCAAGGCAAATGATAATTCACTCCTGGCAATATCCCAGTTGCAGCGATGCTGATGCCTAAACAGGTGTCAAACTCCAAGTCTTTTCACGGTGAGTGATGATTTGCTCCTGGCAATATTCCAGTCACAGCGATGCTGATGCCAAGATTGGTATCAGATCTTGCTGGGTGTTGCCGGCGCTCTGGCCATCTACTATGGCCGATGCGGAACAAAAACTGGCGTTCCAAAACTTTAGTGCAAACAAAACCTGTCCCAAGATCGAAACCATAAACCATACTAGCTAACTAAAGAGTGATAATCTACTATGATAGAATGGTTACATCGAATGAACCAAGTCCTTCGGTCTTCAACCTTCATCCCAAGCTCCTAGTGGTCGTCTAGATCGAGTTTGGTTACCGGTCTTCCTCCATCGATGATGATCCACCCGAGAAAAACGACGCAAGCTCCAGCCTCGCCTAGCAAGGCAACCGATGCTCCAAGGATGCTAGCAATGGAGAGTGGAGGTGTAGGATTATCTCACTATAATTTTATCTCATCACTAATGCTCAAAAGAGCAACTCAAGAAGAAGGAGGAGGAGGTGAGAAAACCATGTGGCATGAGCAACCATGGAAAAATGGCTAAGTGTCTCACAAAAGAGAGTGTGAGAGTGTGAAGCAAGTCTAGAATGAAAAAAATGGATGGATGGCATGTAAAGAATGGCTAATCATTTTCAACCATGCAATGAAAATATCTCCTATCATTTTCTAAATAAAATATCAAGAGCCATGCCTCTCTACATGCTAAGCCATGCTCATGCCAACTCACCCCTCCACCTCATTTCCAAAATGATTTTCTAAAAAGGAAAATCATGTAATGAGGTGACAATCTTCTAGAAGTAATTCCGTATAAATACGGAATACAACCTGGTATATGAATCGAAATACATATACGCGTATTCGTATAAAAATACGAATATCCAAGAGAGAAAATAAATAGTGAACAATAATACTAGAATACATATATATATATATATATAAATTATTAAATCAAAAGCTGATTTAATAATCCGGCTTAATCCAAAGTCGCTAGTATTATCAACTGTCCGATTAAAGTCTGTGTAGCATGTACACATATTTAACCGAACACCAGTATGTACCAACATACGTCATCAACACCATATCGCCTGAACCGTGAAAACCCTCTGTGTGGGACTCTAAAGACTCGTCAATACGCTGGCAGTGGGTTTAACCACAAGCACGTTAGCGGCACTATCTGTACATAACGGCTACCCAGGTATTGAGCGAAAGGAAGGCCGACGAGCAAAGTCATCCAGAACCCCTATTGAGTCTGACAGTGACAATATCCGTACAGTCTGGTTCGTTCGTCTATGAGTATCGCATATCGAGTCTAGGGGGTAGATAAAATCAGACCCCTAATAACTTGATAATTCGTGTCGGTATGAAACCCATCACCACATGAGAAACTACCGATCCTAGATCAGTAATTCTCGACTACCTTGGCCAAGGATTTCTGGTGATGGCCCCCCGTGCACTGCGCGACATCAATCCCCAATACCGAGAGAGATGAATACCCGACGGTCCACTCACTGCCTCCATGTGGCTCGGGACTATACCCAACTAAAACCTGTTTGCACGATTCCTTTGAACCGTGGTAGGTAGTAATCAAAGCATATTGGGAACTCATACGAGATAAATGATGATCCTAAGTCGACGGACTAAGCTGTACTCATGTCACCTGAGAACTGCTATCTGACAATAGGTATAATACCATCTAGTAGGTTCCCGGGGAGTCCGTCCAGTGTACTCATAACTCAATGAGCACCTGTATACTATCTTAGATGACTAACTGACACCAATGGCTTGTGAGATCGGCCACCGCCACTCATTTGGGTCTCGATAAATATACACTAGTCTACTCTGGAATATCGATGCCCAGTCTCGATGACATTTAAGGATGTGCTTATAGGCCACCCAGCTCCCACATATATGATCGCCATTATAATACTGGTAGTCAAGCAAGAATCATATGGGCTCTATCAATATGTAATAGTGATTTGTAATACTACCTAATACTGTACATGATGATAAAGACAAACCAGATAACATCTTATCATCTCAAGTAAGATTGTTCTACCGGTATAGGTCCTCCCTCAATCATTACAATCGCGTGCCTACGATTCAATAATTGACTTGAGGGCACTATAACCAACAGATCTTAAGTTCCATACTCGCAATAAAAATCAGCGAGCACAAAAATACATATAAAAATAACCGAAATGATAGGGCAACTCGCAATAAAAATCAGCGAGCAAAAAATATATGAATATGAAATAGCCGAAATGATGGGGCAACTCGTAATAAAAATTAGCGAGCAAAAAATATATGAATATGAAATAACCGAAATGATGGGGCAACTCGCAATAAACATCAGCGAGCAAAAAATATATGCATATGAAATAGCCGAAATGTTTGGGCATCTCGCAATAAAAAGCAGCGAGTAAAAATATAAAAATAGCCGAAATGATTAGGTACCGCGATAAATAGCCGAAATGATTGGGCAATCGCGACTTTCGCGATATGATAAGCTGAAAAGATAGAGTATCGCAGAAATAAAAAATAAAATAAAATAAATTTCCTCTGCCCTACAGGTGAGTCTATACCGACCCCTGTATATAATCCATAGGCACAAATAAAAAAGGGAACCATGTTTTCCCACCAGGCTCCGTCAAAGGGAGAGCTAGATCTTAATGGCGACATCTACAGCATAGAGATCAGCCTGACGTTCCTTCTCAGTGCAGACACGACGTCAACAAAGACCCAAGGATCGAAACAAAATGGAGCCATGGAAAATTTCTAGCTCTAAGTATTGACGGTTCATATACAACCTAGACAACTCTGGCGTACCTTCTCATTCCAGCGGGATGCAGACGCAATGTCAACAAAAGACCCAAGAGTCGAAACAAAGCAGAGCCATGGCAAATTCCTAGCTCCAAGTCTTGATGGTTCATATACAACCTAGAGACAACCCCGGCGTACCTTCTCATTCCAGCAGGATGCAGACACAATGTCAACAAAAGGCCTAAGGGTCGAAACAAAAAAGAGTGACGGCAAAATCCCAGCTCCGGCTCGACATTCTTCTTGTTACAGCAGACGCAATGTCAACAAAGGCTCCAAATAGCCAAATCAAAAGGGAGTGACGGCAAAATCCCAGCTCCAGCTCGACATTCTTCTCATTACAGCAGATGCAATGTCAATAAAGGCTCTAAATAGCCAAATCAAAAAAGGAGTGACGGAAAAATCCCAGCTCCAGCTCGACATTCTTCTCATTACAGCAAACGCAATGTCAACAAAGGCTTCAAATAGCCAAATCAAATTGAAGCAACGGCAAATTCCTAGCTTCAGAGTCTCGACGGCAAGTCATATAAAGCCTAAGAGACTATCGGAGATCATCCCACACCAGCGCGGAGTGGTTATGACTCATCGGAGCTCCAAACTGAGCCCAACCTCAAGTAAAAGCGCCATGGCAAATTCCTAACGCTTGGTCTTCCGACGATCATATAGCCTAAGGAGATTACTTGAATACGTCTTGTCCAGCCCCCGAAGGAATCAGAGACACGACAGTCGTGGGGCTTCTCGAACAACAGCTTAAAGACTGCATATTGAGGAATATATCAGCCACGCGACAGTACCATGGACTAAAACCCTAGTACCACAAAACCTAACAGACCTCTGTCGCAAAGAGCAGGGGTTATCTATATTTCACGTAAGGATATACCCGCGAGATCTTCTCGACTCACCTCGACTCGTTGGGAAAAACATCTTTATGAAACCCTCACGGCTCATGAAGGTGAAAAGCCTTAGGCGATGGGGATATCAACCTGTTTCCTAAGCATTGTGGCTCTACAGGTGAGTCCAAACTGATTCTTGTATACTATCTATGGGCCACATTCTCCAAAGTCGCATACCGACGAGGAGGAAAAACCACTTGCGAGTCTTCTAGACTCGTAAGGAGAAAATTCTCTTGTGAGATCCTTACAACTCTCAAAAGAAAACGTACTTAGGAGTCCTCACGACTTCTAAGGAGAAAAGACACCTACGAGATCCTTTCAACTCGTAGGGAGAAAAGTCTTTATGAGACCCTCATATCTTATATAGTTGAAAAGCGTTAGGCGACAGATCTAAAACATGTTTCCTAAGCCATCATCGCTGCCCTGCAAGCAAGTTCAAAATGACTCTTGTATACTATCACGGGCCACATTTTCCAAAGTCGCATACCGACGAGAAGGAAAAACCACTTGCGAGTCCTCTCGACTCGTAAGGAGAAAATTCTCTTAGGAGATCCTTACGACTCTCAAAAGAAAACACACTTAGGAGTCTTCACGACTTCTAAGGAGAAAAGACACCTACAAGATCCCCTCAACTCGTAGGGAGAAAAGTCTTTACGAGACCCTCACGGTACATAAAGTTGAAAAGCCTTAGGCGACAGATCTAAAACATATTTCCTAAGCCATTGTTGCCCTATAAGTAGGTCAAGATGGACTCTTGTATACTATCCACGGGCCACATTCACCAAAGTTACATGCCAATGAAATGAAGAGGCTATTTACAGGTCCTTATGACTCGTAAAGGAAAAATACCCGAGTGAGATCCTTACGACTAATGGAGGCAATGAACACTTAGGGATCCTCATGATTTCAAGGGAGAATATGCATCTTTGAAATCCTCATGACTCATAGAGAGAAAAACCTTCTCGGGACCCTTACGGCCCATGAAGATGAAAAAAAGCCTTAAGCTACAAAGATCGTAAACTTGTCTCTTAAACCATCAATTCTATGGCCAGGTATAACTTTGCACTAATTTACCCACGCACATACTTACGTGGGCAAGGTAGTGGGGGGCATTTATTCCCGCCAAAAATTTTGGTTCAAAACTTGCTGTTCCCTTATAAAAATAAAGGGAAACCTCCACATGTTAAACACGTGCACCCACATGCAAAGCATGTAGGTACCGCTTCATATAGGATTAAATCCTTGAGCGCTTCATGTGTTTCCCATGAGGGCGCCAGCTCCAAGACCAATCTGATAGGAATTAATCTTATGGTGGCACCTCACGTGCTCCTCACGCGGGCGTCAGCGCCAAGACCAATTTGATAGGAATTAATCCTATGATGGCGCCTCACGTGCTCCTCACACGGACGCCAATGTGCAAAGCACATGAATACCTATTATAAGAATTAAAACCTTAAGTAGCGTCTACGCGCACAACATGTGAGCGCCGGCGCCCAGATAGAATTAAATTCTACTATCTGTTAAACAGAGCTACTGGATCAAAGATCCAATGGAGATGATAAATCATCAAGACTCAGAATTAAAATTCTGTTGAGGAGAAATATTCCTCAAATCTTTCCAAAACAAGAAAGATACCTTCGGTTGGATCATAGAATAAAATTCTATGCCTTCTGTAAAACAGAGGACCGTTGGATTAAAAATCCAACGGTGATTAAAAAATCACCATTCTATAAAATAAATTCTGTATGGGAAAATATCTCCTCGATCTTATTAAAAACAAGACAATACTTTCTGTAAAACAGAAGTCCTTAGATCAAAGATCCAGCAGTGGGTAAAATTCCCCAGATCAATTGGGATCTCTTAATAAGAGATTTCCTCAAAACTAATTAACAAACTGCTTCTACTATATAAAGAACCAAAGACTTCAAGTCTAAAGAGGAAGAACCCCCCATAAGCTTTAAAAAAAAGAGAAGAGAAAGCTTCAAAAGGACAGAGAATTAAATTCTCGAGAAAGAAGAACTCTCTTCTTGGAAATTTTAGATGTGTGTGTATGCGTGCGTGTCTGTGTGTATACAACTAGGGGGTTTAGCCCTTCTCAAAGAATCGAGTTCTTTCTCCGGATCTGAGATCCACAAGAAAAGTCTCCCATATGATGAGAATTTAATTCTCATTGGGAAGAACTCGTTCTCGAGAACCAAAATTTCATCTACAAAATAAAGATCATGTTGATCATTCAAGAAGAAAAGAACCCAGCGCCCCACGTGCCCCTCACGTGGGCGCAACAGAAGAAAAGAGTGCTTAGCACTCAATGAGCGGCGCTCAGCGCCCAGCGCCCTACGTGCCCCTCACGTAGGCGCCACAGAACAAAAGAGTGCTTAGCACTCAATGAGCGGCGTCCAGCGCCTCATGTGCTTCGCACGTGGGCGCCATAAAGAGTGCCTAGCACTCCATACAAAGACAAAAACGGAGTAAAGTGTTTAACACTTATTGGGCAATCCCCATAACTGAAAGCCCCACATAATTATATATGAGTGTCAGAACTTATATAAGTGCTCAGCCCTTTTTGTACAAAAAAGAGACTGATTAAACAGAGCCCAAACAAGTGCTTGGCACTTTTCAATAAAAAAAACTGAGCGGACCAAGCCTAAATTGGCTAGGTCCCCTGAGGATAGAACCTCACTGATTCAGATCAACCGAGCCCATGTGCTCATGATTTCACAAACTGATCTTAGTCCTAAATACGACTATTGATCTTCCAATTGATGGTATCCAAAACGATACTCATCCCACATCCTCCCGAGAAAATCTTAGTCTCAAAATATGACTAATGATTTCCGGGTTTACCACTAACTCCTTTTTCCCTCAAATAAGGTAATTGGTTCAAGGGTACATCTCTCCACACCTCTGATCCACGACATTGTTATTCTTCAACGTCTTCAGAGAGGTGGCGGGTCCCGACAACCGACAGCTTTTTGGTGCACTTCCAAACTGATATGCACACCTCAAATAAGACCGCATCCCAAACTGGGTGCATCCCATATCATCGTTGTTCATCCTGTCACATAACAAATACACGTGTACGCAAGATGGACAACAGACCAAGACGTCCTTAAACTAAAACCTCACCTCCAAAATGGTGATCAACGGACCGAGACGTCCTTAAACTAAAATCTCACCTCCAAAATGGTGATCAACGGACCGAGACGTCCTTAAACTAAAATCTCACCTCTAAAATGGTGATTAACGGACTGAAATGTCCTTAAACTAATATTCACCTAAAAAATGGCGAAAATGGACCGAAATGTCCCTAAACTAAGACAAGAGAGCCTAAATGCTCTCTTGTTGGATGTGAAACAAAAATGATACTAACACTTTGTTAAGTAGATCTTTGTCTCAAATTGGACTAACGTATCCATAAAAAAACCAACCGAGCCCCAACTGCTCACATATATTTAAGTCGATCTTAATCTCAAACCAGATTAACGATCCTTAAATAAAACAAACCTAAATCTAAGATATACAGATTTGGACTAATCCAAGCCCTACGGGCGACAACATAAATTAGTCTTCGTATACAATCCACGGGCAACCTAAACCAAAAATAAAAACACACACGATACGAAGTGAACTTCCGGAGCAGAAGAAAGTGGTTATCGCGATGCCATAACGTAATTAACTGTAGCGGCATGCGCCTGCAGAGAAGAGCGTCCCTACAATCAAAAAAACCTATCGCGAACGAGGAGGAATCTGACGAAGTCTGCTACAACGGCCGCATCCGTCCAAACCTCCGATATACGGTGCCATAAATCAACTTGGAATCTTCGGAAAGGTGGACGGATAAATCCAAATAGTATCTGCCCCTAAAATTCAGACCAGACGTCCTAACATCCCGGTCGTGTCTTTCGGCGGTGAACACCCTTCTTTAGCAATTCGGCAACTTGTTTCTTTACCTCTTCTAGTTCCACCGGTGACATCGGATAAAAGCCTTCGAATTGGCGCTGCTACAGGAATAAGATCAATCGCGAACTCCACATCTCGTTTAGACGATAAACTCAAGATATCCTTGAACATATCCATGAAATCCCAAACTGCTATCAGCGCTTCATCTACTACTTGTTTCCGAACTTCACTGTTTACTGCCATTAACAAAGACGAACTGGGATAGATCGTCTTGCCTGAATCTGGAGGCATATGCTATTTGGATTTCTTCATCCACCTCTCCAAAGATACCAAGTTGATTTATGGTACCATATATCGAAGGTTTGGATAGACGCGACCGTTGTAGCAGATTTTATCAGACTCCCCCTCATTTTATGGGCGGTTTTTGATTTTGGGGACGCTCTTCCCTGCAGGCGCAAGCCCCTGCAGTTAATTACGTTACCTCATTGCGATAACCACTTTCTTCTACTCCGGAAGTTCACTTTGTGTCGCGTGTGTTTTTGTTTGTTTTGGTTGCCCGTGGATTGTAAACGGAGACTAGTTTATGTCGTCGCCCGTAGGGCGCAGATTAGTCCAAATCCGTATATTTTGGATTTGGGTTTGGTTTATTTAAGGACCGTTAATCTGGTTTGAGATTAAGATCGACTTAAACATATGAGCATTTGGGCCAAATTATTGTAGTTTAAGGACATCAAGGTCCATTATCGCCATGTTTGAGGCGAATATTAGTTTAGGAACATTTTGGTCCAACGTTCCCATTTTGGGGAAGAATATTAGTTTAAGAATATTTCAGTCTATTATCGCCATGTTTAGAGGGAATATTAGTTTCGGGACATTTCGGTCCAACATTCCCGTTTTTGGGGACGAATATTAGTTTAAGGACATTTCGGTCCAACATTCCCGTTTTGGAGACGGATATTAGTTTAAGGACATTTCGGTCCATTATCACGATGTTTTAGGCGAATATTAGTTTCGGGACATTTCGGTCCAACATTCCCGTTTTAGGGACGAATATTAGTTTAAGGACATTACGGTCTAACATTCCCGTTTTGGGGACGAATATTAGTTTAAACATTCCCGTTTTTGGGATGAATATCAGTTTAAAGACATTTCGGTCTATCATTCCCGTTTTGGAGACGGATATTAGTTTAAGAATATTTCAGTCCAACATTCCTGTTTTGGGGACGAATATTAGTTTAAGGATATTTCGGTCCAACATTCCTATTTGGGGGACGAATATTAGTTTAAGGACATTTCGGTCCATCATTCATCTTGCACACACGTGTATTTGTTACCCGGCGGAGTGAACGATGGTGACATGGAATGCGCCCAATTTGGGATGTGGTACGATTTGAGGTGTGCATATTAATTTGAAGGTGCATCAATGTGTGATGAAAGAAGTTGTTTGTTGTCAAGACCCGCCAGCTCTCTGAAGACGTTGAGGAATTATAACGACATAATCAGATGTGTGGAAAGATGTACCCTTGAACCAAATCCCGTATTTGAGGGAAAAATGGATTGCGTTGGACCTAAGAATCGTTAGTCATATTTGAGACTAAGATTATCTTAGCAGATATAGGATGAATATCATTTTCGATATCATAAATAAGAGATCATTAGTCATGTTTGAGACTAAGATCAGTTTGGAAATCATGAGCAATATGGGCTCGGTTGATTTAAAATCAAAGAGGTTTAACTTCAGGACACTAAGCCAATTTGGGCTGAGATTGGGTCTCTATACTACCCATAAGTGCCAAGCATTAATATATATAGTGCTCACGTGTGTTTCACGTGAGGCGTTGGAATAGTGCTGAGCACTGGCGCTCACATGTTTTTCACGTGAGGCGCTACTATAGTGCTAAGCACTAATTTTCCCTGGCGCTCACGTGTTTTTTATGTGAGGCGCTACTATAGTGCTAAGCATTAATTTTTCCTGGCGCTCACGTGTGAAACATATGAGGTGCTCAGATATGGGCGCTGCCCAATCAGTGCTAAGCACATGGTCATTTTGACTGAACATAGAGTGCTAAGCACTTTCCATGGCACTCACATAGGAAGCACATGAGTGCTGAGCATTGATTTCAGGTTTTGTTTGCTCATCCCCTTTTTTGACATAAGTGCTAAGCACTTGGTTGGAGCTCACGTGTGAAACACGTGAGGCGCCGGGTTTTGGGTTTTCAAGAATGTTTCACATGTATTTCACGTGATTGCTTTATTTTGGGGTATTGGGCTGCCTTATTTGGTGGCTGCCTAATCAACACATATGAGTTTTTCTTTGCTCTTTGGACGCTCATGTGGGAAGCACGTGAGGCATTTTAGTTTTTCTTTTTTTGTTTTAAGCACTCATGTGGGAAACACATGAGGCAATATAATAGTGCTAAGTAATAATTTTACTCACGTGTATTTCACGTGTTCTTCTTGTTTTCAGAGATATTAATCTCTGTTAATGACATTTTAGTCATTGATGATCATCAAGATTTCTGTTTTGAAAATCTTGAATCATCATCATTGTTTTTATTGGAGAACTAAGTTCTCTTTTATTTTTATAAGAACTAAGTTATTTATGTAGGGTTAAACACTAATTTCGGGGGAATTAAATTCCCTAAACATATGTTCCTTTTCTTTCTTTTTCTTTTTTACCTAGTTCTTTTCCCTAAGTTTTGAGTCTGAAGAACAGAATCTCCCCGATAAGAATTAAATTCTCAACTTGTGGGGAGATTTGCTTTTGCAAATCTCAAACCAGAGGAAGAACTAAGTTCTTGTATGAAGGGTTAAACCCTTATATCCGTTATACTAGGCAAGAGAGATACTTTTAATCTCTCCTTTTTTATTTACCTAGAGTGTTTTGAAGGAGGAAGGTCTTCTTTCTTTGAGAATTAAATTCTCTGTTCTCTCAAGAGCTCACTGTATTTTGGCAGGAGCTTATAGGGTTTTTTTCTCTATATGAGACTTGAAGTCTCAAGTCTTTTATATAGTGAAGGCAGATTGTTAATTGGTTTTGAAAAAATCTCTCATTAAGAGATTCCAATTGATTTAATTGGTCTCAAAATTGATTTGGGGAATTTTACCCACCATTGGATTTTTGATCCAAGTGTCTGTTTTTACAGAATATGTTGTTCTTGTTTTAACAAGATTGAGAGAATATTCTTTTATATATAGAATAAAATTCTATTGAACGGTGATATTTTCATCACCATTGGATTTTTAATCCAAGGGTGCTCGGTTTAATAGAGTACAATCTTTCTTTGTTTAGAAAGATATGGGAAATATTTTCCATCTTATTGGATCTTTGATCCACTAATTTTCAGTTTAACAGAAAATATCATTCTCAATAGAATTTAATTCTATACTTAACCACTATTGGATCCTTGATCCAACGGTTCGTTGAGTAGAATTTAATTCTACGTAAAGAGGTGCCCTCACGTGTTTAACACGTGGGACTTATTTAGCTATTCTAATTTGGTGCTCATATGCCTTGCATATGGGTGCTCACGTGTTTAACATGTGAGGCTAATTTGGCCTATAGTTGTTTGACTGCAGCGCCTTTATGCTTTGCATATAGGCGCTCACGTGTTTAACATGTGGGGCTTATTTAGCCTACCAATTGTTTGATTGCAGCGCCTATATGCTTTGCATATAGGGCTCACGTGTTTAACACGTGAGGCTTATTTAGCCTATCAATTGTTTGATTGCAGCGCCTAAATGCTTTGCATATAGGTGCTCACGTGTTTAATACGTGAGGCTTATTTAGCCTATCAATTGTTTGATTGCAGCGCCTATATGCTTTGCATATAGGCACTCACGTGTTTAACACGTGAAACTTGAGTTATGTGGAATTTTCTCCCCTTTCTCTTTTTTTTATGAGGGAACAAATGCCCTCAACATTGCCCTTACGTGGCTTGCACGTGAGTGCAACGCTATCCATCTTTATCACCGTTGGATTGCCTAGGGGAATGAGAAGCTGAACCACTTCCATCACGTCTTATAAATGGGGCCTTTGGCCCTTGAGATGACTACTATTTCTTCATCTTCTTCCTTAACTTTTTCCTTGAGAATTTAATTCTCCTTTCAGAGCTTAGTTCTCTACCCCTAGCACTTCAAAGTTAAACTCTGCAAAAACTCCTTTTGGGTAAGGATTATGAACGGCATTCACCTCTTAGGAAACCCTTTTTGTTCTTGCCTTGGATTTTGAATCCATCAACAGAGTTTTGCTCTGATCTTTTAGAGATCTAAAAAAACTCTCTCTTTTTTTTAAAGTAGACTCTGGGGACTTGAATCAATGAGGATTGTTAGTTCTCATCTTAGGGTTTACCCTATCACTGATCTTTGAGGATCCTTGGAATTTAATTCCATTTTCTTTGTTTCCCCACCATGGGGATTTCTGGGATTTAATCCCATTATTGAAGGAATTTAATTCCATTTCCTTACAGAGCTTAGCTCTGAGAGATCTATGGACTTTTGGAAATTTTATTCCCTTTCTGTTCTTGAGCATTTTTCTTTTTAGGGTTTTAACACCCTTTTCACGGATTTGAATCTGTTGCCCATTTTAACAGAACTCGCTTTCCGAGGATGTTAAGAGCTTTTTTTAAAACTCCACTGTTTATTAATGAGAATCCTTTTGGATTCTCACAATGATTATCTTGCCTCATCATCGGTGAGCCTCCATTTTGATTTTGTGGGGCCCACTGGCTTTGTAGTTAGTAGTCTCATGAGACAAACTCACACTTTTTTATTAATGGGTTTTCTCTGTTTTTTTCTTTAGGTACAATGGCCTCACTTCCCTACTTCCCTTACACACGCTCGGAGGTCGCATTTCCACAGTCGCCATCAGACAAGAAAGTTATGGCAATGATCAGGGAACAAGATAAGGACAATAAGAGCCTTCTCCTATGGGGAGTTTGGTATGGTCATATTATTAGGGGCCGCCGTAGTTTTACATGCGAAGTACCAGCAGAACCCATCCGCTCAATGTCATTTACAGAGCGTCCGCGTACTGCTTATGCGGTGGAACCGGCTAATTAGACCCCCGCAGGCCGGCTTGAGTTATCAACGACAGGGATATCCAATCAACCCATGATAGCTATCGATATATTAGGATGCCGAATATGTCAGGGTGAAGCCTGACCCTAGGGGCAGATCTATAAGGTAGGTGTTACCCCACGACATCCAGCAGGCTACCTTCCATGGGTCCGGTACATTCTCTCCTCCCAACGCTCCTGGTTGCAGAAAGTTGGGTTGTATCAAGCGGTGTACGTGCCACTGTTCTACTACCATGCTCCCTACGTCTGGTGGGTCAAGGCTTTTTTGAACCAGTGGAACCTTCCAACGAATATGTTTCTGCTATGGGACCGCGAAGTATCTATTTCGCTGGAGGAGTTCCGGAAAATTTCAGGGTTGCCGATTAGGGGAGAGCACTACGAAGAATTATTGCCCCCTGACGAGTATATATTTGCCACAGTGCCAGTTGTACTTGAAGGCTTAACAACCGAGAACGCTGTTCGGCACAAGCACCCGAGTCTAATCAAGGCCTTGGGCATTTTTGAGAGACTATTCGTGGCTTCGGAAGGACAAGGTGTCACTTTTGATGCTTTTATTGCTTGCTTTCTCTGTAAAGACGCCCTATCCAAGAAAGCTCCGAAATTCACAAAGGTCGAGGATCCCTTCGGATTCAACTTAGAGAAATTGCCGGCTAAAGAAGAAGGCTTGCCGCAGTTTTACATTCTAAATTCGTCAGCCATGACATTTGACGCGATCGCTGCCCCTGGAATAGATGAAGAAACATTCTTTGTCGGCTTCATCAGTCTCTGGCTTAACTGGTTCGCCATGCTGATGCATCGCCGTTTTATGAGAGCCTCTGTCTTCTATCCTGCCCATCGAATAGTCGAAGGAGCACGGGTGGCTGTTGGCGTTGCAGGGTTATCACACCTATACTATGGTTTAAGTACTGCCGCCAACACTTCAAATCTAGTGCAGACACCGTGAATTTCTTACTCCACTACTTCACATCGTGGATCGAGATGCATGTATTAGGCGCATTTGCTGCACACCAGCGTCCTGATTTCTATAAGGCATACACCTTCCCGCGGGTTATGAGGCTGGTCAATACTTCCGCTCCTGATCCGACTCAGTTAGGGGCTCTGCGCGTATTGCTTAATCCGTGTTCAAACGAAGGCGGGATGGTTTTCAGTGATCGAGTCCTCTCTGCGCCTGTAGGGCCCGTTCAACAGTTATTCGACTTGTCGAAGAATGGGGCTCCGGCATTAAAACATAAAGAGATCATGCATTTATATTCAATCAGGCCAGGGTACTTAGTGTTCCGCCTAAATAGCACTGCTCTCTTCATGCGGTATAATCCGCATTGCTTCGCCCAGCAGTTAGGTTACAACCAGGGCGTCCCCCTCGAAACCTTTTTAGTTGAGCTTACTCTCTCGCTAGAGGCCGCTCGCGACCTTATCTATCATTTCATGTGGTTAAATACGGGTTCCCTCTTCATGATCCCGGAGCCCGACTATCTTCCAAGGCTCGTGGGACCCTTCAAGAGCTGGTATCGCCACCGGGTTAGTCCTATCATCGCAAAGGAGAGGCGAGTGATCTTCGAGTGTAAAGCCTATGCTCCAGCTCAAGCCATCAGCACTCCATTGCAGCCATGGTCGGTTGTTCGCCCTCCTCATAGGGACAGTGATTCAGTGCTTATTCCTAAAGCCGCTCGGGCGGAATCAGTCCCCCGCACTGCTGGTATGCCGTCGCACTAGAGCTGGGGTACAGATTCCTGATAAAGTACCAGCAGCGGCATCACTAAAGGCGGATACCGAAGACGAGGTTGGACAACACCGTGCAAAAGAGCTGAAGGGGAGGAAGTGCCCTTCTACTAGTGCTAGCTCAGGCCCTAAAAGGAGGAAGAAATCAGCCGCTGGTTTACTCGATTCCTTGCTCGAGTCTGAGCCACATCATGATGAGCCTATATCTGCACATGAACCAGAAGACAGTCTCTTCTTTCCTGGTACATCCGCTGAGGAAGTCGCTCAATTGGCCGACGCTTTGAAGCGTTCACAGGATGAAGCCGAAAACGTGCACCCCAAGAAGGGATGGTTTCCCTGTTGAATTCCGTGATGTTGATCCGGCTCCGACTATGTTACCGGTGGTTCCTCTGACGCTGGAAAAAGAACGGGCTCTCAAATATCCAATCTCAGCTGCTTCGGAATATGAGGCTACTTTGAAGGCGGGCAAGGATTTGTCTTCAATCGAAGCCCGACGAGCTCGACTAAACAGAAAAGAGCAGCGGCTCAAAAAGGCCATACTTCAGGCTCCCTGGCGTATCGGTATGTATCTTTTAAGTCCTTCTCAGTAGATAATTTATATTACTTTCGTATCGTATCGTCTTTACACATTTTTTCTCCGTAAGGCCTTTTGCAGGGGGTACAGTTTCGAGCCCAGATCGCGCTTCAGAGCCTCTGGTGATGGCCTTTATTCCTCCAGCGGAGGTCGCCAGACCGGCAATAGATTCTGTAAATATTTCCAGTGATGCATCAGAAGGTGTAGAGAAGATTACTGAAGCTGTTATCCCTCCAGTCCAGAATGGAAGAAGTATCGAAGGTAATCTACATATATACTTTTTGTTTTTAATGACCTTTCCATATGTCTGACCCTTTCTTTTTCTTTGAATTGCGGGAGCTGGCATCTTCTATTGTAGATCTTTCTCCGGAAGAAACTTTCCAGCGTTTACTTAATATGGCGGCCCCGCACGCGTTACCCCCCAGAATATCGTCCTTTCCTCTGGCCAAAGTTGGTATTCCTTTGCCTTTCCGTTTTATATTTTCATGATGATGCTAATGTGCCCCTTTATTTTAAACCACAGTCCTAGAGGCTGATGATGAAGTTGAAGTTCTTAATGGGCCTGGGGATCTCTCAGATCCGCCTTCTGTGGTCGTAGGTAAGTGAGCTTTAGCACTGGCATTCTTTTACTTATTCCCTATTCGGAAAGGCAAATAACCATACACGTATTTTCACAGCTTTGCCAACCCTGACTCCATTAGTGTCCCGGATTTGCATGACACCAGGCCCTTATGCCAGACACGTGTCTGAGAGGATGGCAAAACAGAGTATTCACTCACTGGCGACTCTTATTAAAGATCTTCGTGCTGGAACTTCCGTCATGGATGAAAAATTTGCTGTTGAAGCCAATACTTCCTTGTCCATTCTTACCACCTACCATGACGAGGCGCCGGTGTGTACTTGGGTCGAATATTTCCGTCAAGTGGAAGCTTCCCTACATGGAGTCGAATGCATACGCCTTCCTTCTGATATCCTATCCATAAAGGCCAACTTGCGTGGATGGATCGATTGGTGTGCAGCCAATCTCCAGTCTTGCGATAAAAGGCTCAACCGGAAGTTTTGAGCAAGGGAGTTGGTTTCTAAGGCTTTGAGGGAATTTCAAGCCCAGCTCATCACCAAGACTACTCGGGCCTATGAAATTTGGCGGGTCTTTCAGGAGGCCATTACGGAGGTGGTGGCTCTTGATAAAGTCGTCATTTTTACACGCGAGATAGTTGAGACCCACAAGGCTGCCGAGAAAGAGCTTGAGAATCGGTTTTCCTCATACCAAAAACAACAGGCATAGGCAGGGACTCAGCTTGCGGCATTGCTGGAGCTTGAGGCGGATGTCCGGCGGAAAAATGACGATCTAGTTGGCTTATTGAACCGCCCGCCGTCTTAAATACTTTGTCGCTGTATATCTTTCTTCTTTTCTTTTCCTCCTTTTTTGTATATTGTATTCATTTGGATTTATGAATAAAAGACATATTTTATTTCATGCTTGCGCCTCTCTATCCTTTGATGTCTTGATTTGGCGTAAAGTAGTTTATATACTCATTTCGGAATTTGTAGTTTATGTACTCATTTCGGAGTTTGTAGTTTATTCACTCATCTCGGAGTTTCTAGTTTATGTACTCATTTCAGAGTTTGTAGTTTGTTCACTCATCTTGGAGTCTCTAGTTTATGTACTCATTTCGGAGTTTATGTGGCTTGCCTCCCTTGGGTTTACAGGAAAACTTGTCCTAACGTTATATGCAGATAACTCCCATTCTTTACGACAGAGGTCTGTTAGGTTTGTGGTACTAGGGTTTTAGTCCATGGTCCCGTTGCGTTGGCTGATGTATTCCTCGATATGCAGTCTTCAAGCTGTTGTTCGAGTAGCTCCGTGACTGTCGTGTCTCTGATCTCTTCAGAGGCTGGACAAGATGTCTTCAAGTAATCTCCTTAGGTCATATTACCGTTAGAAGGGCAAGCGTTATAAATTTGCCAAGATGCTTCTTATTTAAGGTTAGGCTCAATTTCGAGCCCCGATGAGTCATAACCACTCCGCTCTGGTGTGGGATGATCTCCAATAGTCTTTTAGGCTTTATATGAGTTGTCGTCGAGACCCGAAGCTGGGAATATGCCATCACTTCATTTTTTGTTTTGACGATATCGCGTCGATTCTTTGCTGAAGTAGTGCAGACATCTGGTAGGATCTCCATGCTGTATGTATCGCGGTTGAAGTCCGGAGCTAGGAATATGTCAGTGCTCCATTTTCATTTGATAGCCGCATTCGCATCCTGCTAGAATGAGGAGGAACGTCGGGATGGTCTCCAGGTTGTATATGTGCCGTTGAGACTTGGAGTTAGGATTTTGTCGTTACTCCATTTTTGGTTTCGACCCTTGGGTCTTTTGTTGATGTTACGTCTGCATCCTGCTGGAATGAGAAGGAATGCTGGGATAGTCTTTAGGTTGTATATGTACCATTAAGACTTGGAGCTAGGATTTTGCCATGGCTCTATTTTTGTTTCGACCCTTGGGTCTTTTGTTGAAGTTGCGTCTGCAACCTGCTGGAATGAGAAGGAACGCCGAGTTGGAGCTAGGATTTTGCCATCACTCCTTTTTTATTTATCACCTTAGAGCTTTGTTGACGTCACGTCTGCACTCTATTGGAATGAGAAGAACGTCGAGCTGATCCCTAGGCTGTAGATATTGCCGTCAAGATCTGGCTCTCCCTTTGACGGAGCCTGGTGGGAAAGTATGGTTTCCTTTTTCTCATTTATGCCTATGGATCGTGTACAAGAGTCAATATGGACATACTTGCAGGGCAGAGGGAATTTTATTTTATTTTATTTTTTATTGCCGCGATGCTCTATCTTTTCAGCTTTTCATATCGCGAAAGTCTCGATTGCCCAATCATTTCGGCTTTTTATCAGCGGTGCCCAATCATTTCGGCTATTTTTTTTATATTTTTACCCGCTGCTTTTTTTATTGCGAGTTACCTAAACATTTCGGCTGTTTTTATATGCATATATTTTTTGCTCGCTGATTTTTATTGTGAGTTGCCCCATCATTTCGGCTATTTCATATGCATTTTTTTGCTACTCGCTGGTGTTTTTATTGCGAGTTTGGAATCTGATACCAACCTTGGTATCAGCATCGCTACGACTGGAATATTGCCAAGAGCGAATCATCATTTTCCATAAGAGGACTTGGAGTTTGACGCCTGTTTAGGCATCAGCATCGCTACAACTGGAATGTTGTCAGGAGCGAATCATCATTTGCCGTAAGAGAACTTGGAGTTTGACACCTGTTTAGGCATCAGTATCGCTACAGCTGGAATGTTGCCAAGAGCGAATCATCATTTGCCTTTGTCGATTTGAACAAAGATGGCTTAGTAGACAGGGTTAGGATCCTGTCGACTAAGACTTTTGACTTTATGAGCCGTAAGGGTCTCAGAAAGGCATTTCTCCCTATCAGTCGAGAGGATCTCATAAGTGTATTTTCTCCTTAGGAATCGTGGGGATTCCTAAGTGATATTTTCTCTTATAAGTCGTGAGGATCTTCCAAGAGTGTTTTCTCCTTATAAGTCGAGAGGACTTACAAGTGCCGTTCACCATATGGGGACATTTCTTACCATTGGTAGAACTTGGTGAGGGAATATTTATTCGTGCCCGTGGATTGTATACAAGGGTCAATATTGGACCGCTTATAGGGCAACTTGGAGGATGTGGCGGTTTAAGAACGGGTTCATATCCCTGTAGCTTAAAGCATTTGAATCTTATGAGCCGTGAGGGTCTCATAAGGGGAAATTCTCCTTACAAGTCATAAGGATCTCGCGGGTGTAATTTCTCCCTAAGTGTGTTGCTCCTTTGTCAGTCCTGTTATTTTTTACTCACGGCGTCCTTTTGGCTTTTCATCCGTGCCCATTCTGCTTCTGGACATACCGTTTTTTTGTTTTTTTTTAAACGAGATTGCGCCCTTTCGGGTTTTCACAAACTCGCCGGCAATCCTGTTGTTTTTACTCACGGTGCCCTTTCGGGTTTTCATCCGTGCTCATTTCGCTTGTGGACGTACCTTTTTTTAATGGCAAAACTCTCAAAAGTAGCTTCGTCATAAGTGACTCACTTGTTTGCCGGTGGGTTTCGAAGGTGGCTTCATCGCTGGATTAGCTGTGTAGCTAGTGGGACTCGAGTTGCAATCTTTCCTGCTAAGATTTCGATTTCAATATAAATCCCAGGGGAATGTATCGCCGTATTTGGGGCGATGCACTAGTTTAGGGACGTTCCGGTCTATTATCGCCATGTTTAAAGCGTAATTTTAGTTTAAGGGCTTTTCGGTCCAATGTCGCCGTATTTGAGGCAAGGTTCTAGATCAGGGACATCTCGGTCCGTTGTTAGTTTAGGAACTTCTCGGTCCGTTGTTGCCATATTTGAGGCGGATAATTAGTTTAGGGACTTCTCGGTCCTTTATCGCCATATTGAGGCGGATAATTAGTTTAAGGACTTCTCGTTCCGATGCCGCCATGTTTGAAGCGAGGTTCTAGTTTAGGGACATCTCGGTCCTTTATCGCCATGTTTGAAGCGAATTTCTAGTCTAAGAACATCTCGGTCCTTCATCGCCATGTTTGAGGCGACGAAGCTTCTTTGCGTACTAATCTTAGAGTTCCAACTCAGGAAGATAGTGAGCGGACACGAGCATCATCATCTATCATAGACCTAAGTCGTGGCTCGTCAAGCGTATTGTTTTTTGAGGAATCGGCCGTTTATTAGCCGGAAGGGTCTTTCGCCATGCAAATACATGAGCAGGTAGGCTCTATCTTGGTATACTTTGTCTATGATGTACGGACCTTCATAGTTCGGCTCGAATTTCTCCCGTTTTGCACGATTGGGGACCATTGGTCTTTTGACTTCTAGCATGAGTTCGCCTTGGCGGAATGTTCTCAGCCTGGTCAGTCTTTCGTATGACCGTGTCATCCTTGCCTTATAAGCCTCCAGATTTTGCTGTGCTATAAGGCGAGTTTCGTCTAGGGCATCGAGCTCCTCAAGCTGAAGATGAGCATTTTTTTCATCTGTCAGCTCGTATCGAACCGCTACTCGTAGAGAGGGGAGTTCTATTTCCGGGGGAAACACTGCTTCTGTGCCGAATACCAACATGTATGGTGTTGTATTCGTAGCCGTTTTGAACGTTGTTCTATACGCCCAGAGAGCTTCATGCAGCCTTTCGTGCCAGTCTCTTTTATTTCTGGACACCGTTTTCTTTATAATTTTCATCAAGGTCTTGTTGAAAGTTTCAGCTAGACCGTTGGCCCGAGAATTATAAACTGAAGAGTATCTCCAATTTATTTTATATTGTTGTGCGAAGTGGCTGATTTTATGGCTTCTATAGGCTGGCCCATTATCCGAAATAACTCGTCGTGGAGTGCCGAACCGATAGATGACATGTGTCCTGAAGAAATGGAGGATATTCTCCGTCTTCACCTCTCTTAGTGGTACTGCTTCTGCCCACTTAGAGAAGTAGTCGGTCGTTGCCAATATAAACCGATGTCCTTTGGACGACGCCGGTTCAATGGGTACAATTATATCGGTTCCCCACATTTCGAACGGTCAGCTAGCTACTGTTGGGTGTAGCAAATTTGGATGTTGGTGGAAGTCCCCGTAGATTTGGCACGAGTGACACTGCTTCGCATATTCGAGGCAGTCCTGAATCATTGTGGGCCAATAGTAACCCATTCATTTGATCCTCAGCTTCATCTTTGGCCCAGCTTGGTGAGAACCACAGAGTCCGTCGTGAATTTCTTGAACGACTCTCTTCGCTTCTTCTGGTCCCAAGCATCTTAGCCACAGACAGTCGAAAGATCTCTTATATAGAGTATCATTGATGAAGGAGAAGGACAGAGCTCGTTTCATGAGCTGATGTCGAGACGACGCATTTTTGGGCGTTCGTTGGGATTTGAAGTAGTTTATGAAGACTTCCCTCCAATCCTTGACCTTTTCTTGGTCCTATATTTGAAGGGCTACTTGTTCGGTCATTTCTTTTCTTTCGAATGACTCTATCAGATCTTCCGAAAATATAACCGTTAGCATGAGAACTGTAACAACCCTAATTTTTCTATACACTTTTCTATACAAATTTTTTTTTCAAAATCCATAAAAGAGTATTTTAACCTGAGCACAATATATAAGTAATTATTTTGTTTTTAAATAACTCCATTTTTAGTGTACATAAAATTGCTTTAAAATTAAAGTATACTTGGGGTATTTAATGTTGTTGTTACTACTTTAAGTAATTATTTCACACCATAATTACAAGAAGGAGTTTGTAGCTCATTGGTAACTCCTTGCACTGCTGAACCAAGTCACCAGAGTTCAAATCACATACCCCACATTATTTTTAATATTGATTTTTTTTAAAACCTTTAGAATACCAAGAGTTTACACGTGCATATCTCACAAAAACCCCACTACACCCAAAGATATAACACTTCCAGGAGTTAGATGAACCGTCGGGGGGGATCCTGGCCGCCGGACTCGGCCGGGAATCGGAAAACTCGGCCTTGACTCGGCCGACTCAGTGCTCCGACCGAGTCACGGCCGAGTCACCCCCGAGTCGGCCGATTCCGGCGACGGCCCTAACATGAAAGTTGTGTCTTTTCATATTCCCTATGCACCTGCAAAATTTCAGCCTCAGACCACTTCCAGAGCTCTTTAAAAACCCCAATTACTCCACTTTTAATACATTTTTTATTACATTTTATCACATTTTTATTTTAAACCTTTCACCTACCCTACCCTAGCCTACCCTATAAATACACCCCCTACCCTCTACCTTCTCATCCTAAAACCCTAAGCTCACTCTCTCAAAATCTTCTCAAGAGTTGTGTACTTTGAAAACAAGTTCGCGGCGAAGCTCCGACGAAATTCCGGCGGAAATTCCGGCGACGTTTTTACGAACTACCGGCGACGACGCAACGCATCGACAATCTCTTTAGTTCCCCCTCACTCTAGTGTAATCGAAAACCCGTAAGTCCCATTCTATCTCTCTTTCTTATTCTCTAAAATACGAAATTACAAACCCGACGGAATCAGAACAAATCCGATTTCCGATTTGGTTTTCTATAAACTTCACTTCTCACCAATTCAATCATAATTAAATATCTTATTGTTGACTATTAAACATTTAACAAATAATTTGAACAAGTTTCATCACATGAAATGATAGCCTTTTCAATTTATCGTATTTTTCACTTAAATACCACAACGTTTCAATTTCACATTTAACCCCCTTAACCTTGCTATACATTTAAAGTAGAGTACGGGGTAATAACCTACCTCCAGACACACGCATATACAACCTAAAATGATATCATCAAAGAACTTAGAATACGATAAAACAAAACTTTCATTTAAATACCATATTCTTAATAAAACCATTCTTAAAAGTTTTAGATTTGATACGCTTTTAAACAAATACCTCTCATTAGGAAATACGATAAGTTGTGGATATCGATCGTTTATCTAAACCTGACTTTGTGGTGTCTAGGCTAGGAAAGTGAGCTTAGGTAACTTTAAAAGGCCCGTCTCACGATTCGTGAGCGGATCCCTCCTTCCTCACTTGTACTTACCTGGCCACAATTGGCGGTGAAGATGCGATTTGAGGCTTCTAATGACTTGTCGTTTAGACCATTTAGAAATAGTCTAGTTGATTTAGGAAACCCTAGAATCTAAAATACGGAAAATTACACTTTGCAAATAAATACCTTTTACTTTATAAAACCGTTTTCTAAAGGATTAGTATTTTACAATCTTTGCAAAGCGCCGCTACAACCCATTTTTGGGGAACCCGTTCGGGATCGTGCGGTTTATCGTGCACCCTCGGGCTAGTAGTGCGAGATTCAGACCTCCGCAAGGACCATTCGGTCTCGAAAGGTTTAAAATACGACATCTTAAGAAAATGAGATTTTTGGAATATAAAATATTTATTAAAATTATTTTTGTATAAACATATGTAAATTTATCATTTAAATATCTATTTTATTATAATATAAATTTTCCACATTTTCCTAAAAATCACAAGATTTACACTAAAATACCATGAACTTCAAATAAATCAATATTACAGATAAATACCTTTATTTATAAAACTAGGTTATTTTCACTAGAAATGTCACAATATAAAATCCACCCTCATTACAACTCTAAAGACGAACAACAAATACTTGAAGCGTATTTTGAAAAGTATATAAAAGTATTTTTACATAAAACCCTCTCAAGTTTTATAAATTACCCTAAGAACCCTAGCAATTCTAAGACCTCGATTCATATTTCTGATTGTCTGACTCGGGTTTGAGTCTGATTAATCTGACTTGAATATGATTCAAGTACTATCTACAATCTCCAATATTACAATTCAACATGAACACATGAATCCATGAATACAATTATCAATTTATACAATTTGACTGAACCGAACCATAGATATATATTCCTTTTACATGATTCTCAGTATTCCATTTACATGACTCTACGGTTACAACCGTTTCCTGATATCATGGTTTCGGTCGGTCAGTCAATCAATCTTAGAATCAATACAATTTATAAGATAACAATACAAATAAGACATCGCGGGGTTTAAGGGGTAGATTGGTACGGAAGGTGTTAAAAATGGCACGAGATGGTAAGATTAAGACACCTAACATGAATCCAATTGCTGTTGTACCGTGGCATAAACGGTTCCTTGAGTTCATGATACCTTAGTCTCCGGGGCAAGTGAGACTCCTCTCGTATACACTGGCATCCTTCTGTACCAAGCTACAAACAACAGCGTTAACACAATACTACAACAATATAACAATATAATACAACTGTAAAAGCTACTCTCTCTATCCCTCTTACTCTCTGTCTATTCTATTTCTCCCTTATCTTTGGGACCTACCGAGCGACCTGTTCGCTGACGACATTATATTTCTTTCCTCTTTGAATGTCGTCAAGTGATTCGGACCCAGCAGAGATCGAGCCATCTGCAGAATACTTGGAGCAGTTTGCCGAAGATCCAGCACTTTAGTTTCATTGTACACTTTTCCTCTCTGTACTTTTCATTTCCTGTTATGCCACTGTTTAGGCATCTTTTTTATTTCAGTTGTATTTCCTTTCATGCATTGTACAAAGAATGTTAATAAATAAAAGTTGTTGTTCTTTTTATTTCTTGTCTCTTGTGTATTTATTTTATATTTCTTAGATACGCTTAGCGTATGTACTTCTGAGTACATACGTAGCGGGCCTCGTCGCGTCCCCTCCGCCGTACACTGGGAAGCGGGGCATGACAAGAACCCTGCGGGTTTGCACAATGATCTTTACGTCATCGAGGTCGTCATCAGCCAATTCCTTAGCCAATTTGGCCAATGCATCCATCTTGCTATTTTTTGCACGCGGTATACTCTCCAGGATGTAGGAGGGGATTTGTGTCAGCAGTTGCTGCACTCTTTCGCCATACTTTATCAACTCTGGCTTGCACGTCTGATAATCGCCATTTACTTGGCTAACGATCAGCTGGGAGTCTCCATATATAAGGAGGTTTTTGATTCCCATGTCGACAGCAATCTCAAAACCTGCTATCAAAACTTCATATTCATCTTCGTTATTAGTCCTTGGCTCTGTAAAGAAAAATGGCGTCACGAAGATAAGGCCCACCCCGGCTTTGATTATGGGGGTATTTTGCTTTTTCCTATTCATAGAAGATGCTCCATTGAAGTAAAGTTCCTATTGGGAATCATTTTCTTCCTTCTTTCCTTCGATTGTGTCGAACGCATGTTCATCCGGAAACTCACAATTTAAGGGAGAGTCGGCTGGTATCGGATGCTTCGAGAGAAAGTCGGCAATGGCCTGGCTTTTCACTGCTTTGAGGGGTCGATACGTTATCAAGAATTCCATCAGGAGGAGAGCCCATTTGGCAAGCCTTCCTTTTAATATGGCCCTTGACATCAAATATTTGAGAGTATCCACCTTTGATATGAGATGGACCTCATGTGCCAAGGCATAATGTCTGAGCTTCATTATTGTGAATATCAGTGCCAGGCAATGCTTTTCAATGGGGGAGTAGTTGTTTTTTGCCCCCGGGGGAACTCGACTCAAATAGTATAGAGCTCTCTCTTTTCCTTGATCGTTCTCTTATGCTCGTAGCGCGTCAAGAGAACCCTCAAGGGCCGTTGTATATAGGATAAGGGGTTTTCCCTTAACCGGAGCGGCCAATACCTGCTGATTTTGCAGGTATTGCTTGATTTCGTCTAGTGCATTTTGGCACTTTTGATCCCAGACGAACGGGGTCCCCTTGTTCATCAGATGACTGTAGGGACGGTATTTTCCAGAAAGTTTGGCTATGAACCGCTGGATATAAGCAAGCTTTCCTTAAAGAGACCGCAGTTGTTTGAGGGTTCTCGGCGTGGGCATTTCCATAATTGCCTTGATCTTCGAAGGATCGATTTCGAAACCCCGGTGCCATACGATGAATGAGAGGAATTTGCCCGAGGAGACTCCAAACACGCATTTTAGAGGATTCATCTTCAGATTATACTTCCGAAGACGTCGGAACATTATTTTAAGGTGTTCCCAATGCTCCTCATGAGATTTGCTCTTTACCACTAGGTCGTCAAAGTAGCATTTGACGATCTCATGTATGAGGTCATCGAAGATCTTCGTTATGGCCCTTTGGTAAGTAGACCAGCGTTCTTTAAACCGAAGGGCATCACTATATATAAAAATATGCCCAGTGGGATCCAGAAGGCGGTATGCTTTTAATCTTCAGAATGCATTTTTATTTGATTGTATCCTGAAGATCCATCCATGAAGGAGAAGACCTCATGGGTAGACGTGTTTTCGATCATCGGCTCGGCAACAAGTAATGGGAAGTCATCTTTCGGGCAAGCTTTGTTGAGGTCCCAAAAGTCCACGTAGATGCGTACCGTCCCATTCTTCTTCATCACAGGAATGATATTAGCGATCCAGTCGGGGTATTGAACTTCTTGGATGAAGCCGGAGTCAATTAGTTTCTTAACTTCAGCATTGATACTCATCTTAAGTTCGAGCCGCATTCTTCTTAGCGCCTGTTTGACTGGCTTTATGTTCGGCGATATGGCCAATTTATGTACTGCCACCTTTGGATCTAGGCTCAGCATCTCGAAATAGTTCTATGCGAAGCAGTCTTTATATTGCATGAGCAACTCCTTCAACGTGGCTACCTATTTTTCAGATAGTAGCTCACTGACGAACGTTGGCCTCGGATCTTTTTCCGACCCTAAGTCAATTTTCCTTAGGTTATTCGTCATAGTATGTATCCCATCTTCCAGCTCCTTTAGGGCTAGTAGAAACTTTGAGATCACATCGTCCTCGTATTCATTTGCGAAGCACATGTGGAGGTCATCCATAATCTCGTGCCCTCTCTCTATTGAGAGTGTTATCATATGGCAGGTACGAGTCTGCTTCCCTTTTTATGGTTGAGTTGGTCATATCCTCATGGTATAGGTCCTCTTTGGCTCATGCTTTTGCGGCGGGTTTACCCTCCAGCTGTCAGACAAAGAAAACATGCCTTGCTGATACTGGTCTTCTACCCAGTCTTTGAAGGTGAAGCAGTCTTCGAGGGGATGACCTATTTCTCGGAGTTAGGAGCAATAATCCGGATGATGGTCCTAGTTTATTTGTTCGGGATGCTGAGACTCCAGAAGTGTCATCATTTGGTGCTTCATGACAAGGTTGAATATTTTCCTTGTCTTGTTTTGGGGAAAAGAGTATTCCCGACCCATCTTCTTTATAAAGGACGGATTCCAATCGACATTTTCTCGATTGCACGGCTTATTGGATCTGCTTCGTTGTTTATGAACGTAGTTTGCATTCTTTACCCTGTTTTTGCATTTATTTCGGGATTTTCCCCCTTCGCGAGGACATACAACAGGCCAGGGATGAAGAACATTATAGTCTTCCTTCTCCGCGGATTGTTGATTGAGGCGTTGTGTCCTGGCCTTTTCATAAATGGCCATTTCGCGGCTGTGATCGTCTCGGCTCTTTCGGCTAGCTTCTTTTATTAGCTTGTCTATTTGTTCTTCGAGCGACGGACTTAATATTTTTAGAGCGGGATTTCGCTCTGTTCTAACGTCACGGCCATTCAGAAGAGTGTTTTCCCCTTCGCAGGAGCTGTTTATGACGCGACAGCTGTGGAACTGCTCCCGTTTCTTAGACCAAACGTATCCGAGCCCCATTGTCTCTATCTTCCAGTTGGGCATCTTTCGCTGAGTCCCTGGAATATCCCAAATCTTTTTGTAGAAACGGGCTTATCGAACAGTTTGTTCGAGGGGTACACCTTAGCATCTTAACAGCCTTTTCAATCCCTCCGTGTAGTATCTTAGCAGATGGATTGGTTGAAGCCTTTCGAGTGCAAAATCGGAACCATGCCAGACTTCTTTTTCTACTTTGGTCTCCGTAGATTGGTAGAAGAGGATCGCTTTTTCACCTCTTCGTCTGAGAGAGACGTAGAAAGTCTGTAGTTCTTGTACGCTGTATGTATGGAGCGTATCAAGTTCCTTGTAACGCCGAGGTGGAGTCATTGTGATTTTCAGACTCTGATCTACTTCATCAAGGTTTTGCACCGACGGGCGGATGGAGAACGCTGTGTTGGCCTCATCCTCAGAGTCGCTGCCAAAGACCGTAATAGGGGTAGATGGTCCAGGCCTGTTGTTTTCTTTCTGGGGTTTTCCCGAGTAGACTATTTCTTCATCTTCCTCGGAATCGCTCCCAAAGATCGGGATAGTGGCGACGGACTTATGTTTATCCTCCGGTTTATGACATCTTTCTGTATTTTCGAAGTCTAGTAAGAAGTACTTTGCGTCTTCATATTTCTAGACTTCATTTACGAAGAATGAATTTAGCTCCCATGTGACGGTGCATTCCAAACCATCCTTGAAATACTTCATACATTGATATTGTGTAGAAAGGATGGCGTTGTACTCATACAACCAGGGCCTGCCGAGCAAAGCGTTATAGCTAGTCTTGGTGTCAATGACGTGAAATTTGATGTCAGTGATGAGAAACCCGAAGTGTAACATTAGTATTACGGACCCAAGCATCCGTGACGACTGTGAATCGAACCCGAAGATGGTAATTTTGTCTCGGGCCAAGTGCTGAACATTTCTGCAAATTTCCTTCAGCACCCTCATGTTGAGAAGGTTGACGGAGAATCCGCAGTCGACAAGGATTTTCCCTATCTCGATGTCGTGGCAGTACCCGGTGACGTATAATGGGCAGTTATGTTTGCATGTACCGAGGAGGAGATCTTCATCGCTGAATGTAATGTCAGCCGTGTGGATCTCTGCCGGTTCATCCTTCATTTTCTCTTCCGCGAGAAAAGCTTGGAACTGATCTGGCTCTTATTATGCCTTGATCAGAGAATCCCGCACTTCTTTGGACATGAGGAGAACATCCAGTATGCTCAGTTATGAGGGTATTTTCCTTAAATGTGCTCGGACGTTGTAATCTACCTTGTTTTTCTTAAGCGGGTTTCTTGGTGCGAGCTCTTTGACAATTCCACCGTCAAGGGAAATTTCCTCAGGGATTTTTTCTTTCCCTTTGTCTTTTTTGCTCGAACCTTTGTTTGTAGGTCCGAGATTTTTTTCAGACAGCATACAGTTACACAGCTGAATATTCTCGCGGTTCTTCTCCTCCTCTTCTTTTTCGGAAGTGGAGTCTTTGAAGAGAGGGATGAGAGGTATTCCGTCCTCAGAATCGCTCCCGAAAGTAAGAACTTGGGGGTTTTCCCTTTCTGAACTGGTACCAACCATATGAAAGTTGCCATTCGTTTTTTCACGCACATCTTTCGCACTCTTTTGTCGTCAACGAACTTCACGCTTCATCCTCTTGAAGTGTTTTTGATGAGCAACATATCCTTACCTCCACTACTTGAAGGTACAGCATTCTTCGGTGGGGTGGGTAACCCTCTGATGATATAGGTGAAAGTATGTCTTAGCACCACTACTAGGTTTCTAGAGGTATCAAGTATGCAATTTTAAAAAATCGAGAGTTCTAAACTACACTAACCTAAAATTGAACTAGAGAATTAGGGTTTGAGAACATGTAAACAAACTTTACACTAAGTGAATAAAGAATACAACCTTTGTAGTCTGGTCCTTCGCTTATAAAGCTCTAAGTAGTAGTCCCTTAGCTCCAAGTAGTGCTCCCTAGAACTCTTCTTAGGCTCCACTTGGTGAAAAGAACGAGCTTACTTCGTCGTCTTCGAGGCCGAAGATGATCCACCTTGAAATTACTCTAACTCAAACTACCTCTTCGCTAATCAAGAAATTACTCAAGCAAACAACCTAATCTTATGGGCTAGATGAAAGTAGGTTGATGAATTAGGAATTTTGCTCACTTTAGAAATCACTTTCTCCTTTTCTTTTCTCACCTTATGAAAAGCTAGAAAGCTAATGAGAGGAAGAAGAAGATGAACTAGGGTGAGGGAATATCTCAAGTGATAGAATGAGAGTGTTAACCATGGGTTAAAAATAATGGTTGGGTTATAAAATAACAAAAGTAAAACAAAAATAAGTGGGATGAGTCATGGCTTCTACATGCTTCCACAAGCATCTAAGCCATGCTCATTTTCCACCTAATAAATAATTACCCAAATATTCTTTAGTCTTGGTATGAGTCTCATACATCCATGTCCAATGTATCATCCACCATGACACAATATAGAAATACATATATTAATATATATCACATATATATAAAATGTATTTCAAGAGAAGAAAATCTTTAGTGGGCATAATATTAGTTAATATAGATTAATATATCAAATATAAAAATATATATCAAATTATTAAATCAACACTTAATTCAATAATCCAGTCATATCATATGTAACCAACTAATATCATTTATATGTATATCATATTATCGAATCAACACTTGATTCAATAACCCGGTCATATCACATATAACCGACAACTTTCAATATACTATATCAAATCAACACTTGATTCAACAATCCAGTTTTATTACATATAACCGGCCAGTATCAAACATATATACATATAATATATCATTGAATCAACACTTGATTCAACAATCCGGTTATATCACATATAACATAACTGATATCACATATCGCAAAATTAGAATACGGTATCACATACTCGTATTTAATCAAGTTCCCGCACATATCACCATATGTGCCCTACTTCGTTTCGCTTGATCTAGGAAACCTCTGTGTGGGACTCTAAAGACTCGTCAATACGCCAACAGTAGGTAATAATCATATCAGTCACCCACAAGCCGTCAGCGGTACTAGCTGGACGTAATGGCTACCCAGGTATCGAGCAAGTAAAAGATCAACAAGCAAGCTTGTCCAAACTCCCGCAAATTCTATAAGCAACACTTACCGTACAGTCCGATCTCTTCGTCTGATATGTCGCATATCAAATCTAGGGGTGGAATCGTCAGACCCCAGTAACTTGATAAGTCATGCCGATGCGCGGCCTATAACCGTTCGAGAAACTACTGATAACACTTACTGGTAAATCTCATCAGCCCTGGCCAGAGACTTGTTGTTATAGCCAATAGAGCATAGCGCAACATCAACTCCCAATACCGGGAGAGACGAAACCCCTCCTATCGCTCATTGCCTCCATATGACTTGGGACTGTACCCAAAATCCACCTGTTTGCATGACTCCTTTGAGCTGTGGTAAGGAAGAAATCAAAGCACAGTGGGAACCACACAAGACTCTATGACGATCTCGGGTCTACAGACTAACTTGTACCAGTGTCACCAGATAACTGCTATCTGACGATAGATATGGTACCATCTAGGAGTTCTCGGCAAATCCTGTTCAGTGTACCCATTCTCTAATGAGCACCTGTGTACAATCTTTGATGTCAAACACCAATGGTTGTGGGATCAACCATCGCCCCCATACAGGGTCAAGAAATATACACACTAGTCTACACTGGAATATCGATGCCCTGTCTCGATACTCCTTCGACTAGGAACTATTAAAATATGTGCTTTTAGACTACACAAGCCGCACTAGTATGATCTGTATCATAGTCCTGGTTGTCAAGCCTACATCCTAAGGGCTTTATCAACATGTATCAGAATAATACAAGTGTATATGTTAAGATAAAGAGCAACCAGATAGTATAGTATCATGTCAAGCAAGAAAGTCCTCTATATATATGTCCAAGCATCCAGTATAATATCCAATAATGGCCTATAGGGCATACATATAACTAAAAATAGGCAGTAGTTTGGATATGAATCCTCTCCGTCGAGGTATATGACCCCGGGAGTGTTTCTTACGAGAGGTGGCAGCTTCATTCCTATTGGCAGGGCTTTGGCGAACTGCTTCTCTGCCTTTATCCTGCTCTTATTTGTCGCAGGTATGCTTTGGTTTGGTTGGAGTACTTTATGACTCCATCTTGCCGCGGCTTCTTCATCCCGACGATGACGCTTAGCCTTTTCGTATATGGCTGTTTCGTGTTCTCGGTCAGCTTTGCTTTTTCGAAAGGCTTCGTTTAGCATCCTATCGATTGGGTCTTCTGGCAATTCCGGGGATTTTAGCGTCGATTCTGCCCCCAGTTCTTCTGCGTTGTTTTCTGATGATAAGGGAGTTTCTTCGTCATTTAACAACGAATGGGAGACCATGTGGCAACTTGCTATATAGTCTTCGGTTTCTTTTGATGAGTCATTTTCCCCATCGTTGTCACTATCTTCATTGTCGAGAATATGTTTGAGGAACTCTTCGAGCGTGATCGGTTTCCGCGCCTTCTGGTTGTACTCCTCCAGCGCGTCAATGTATTTTTATAAGTCTGTGCACTTGTCGTCATACTCGGCAAGCTGTACAGGTTTCTTGGTCTTTTTCTTTTTCTTTGAAGACTTTGAAGGCTTGACTTAGGAATTTTGCCCTTTGTCAACAATCTTTGGTACGGGACACGGTTTCAGCATCCCTTCGATGATTTCAGGTTCAAGTGGTCATTTCCAACTGATTGCCGGACATGCCCGTAAATCCTTCAGCATTCTTTTGGTTTTAACTGAAAGAATGACTTCCAATAGAGTTTCATCCATGAGCTAGCATGATGTCCCGGCGCATCCACTTTTTTGGGAGTGTGTTTCTGTGGTGGGTTCACCCTCCAGTTCTCAGACAGCGCGAACTTCCCCTATTGATACTGGTCCTCGACCCAGTTCTTGAAGAAGTAGCAATCCTCAATTGGGTGGCTCACCATTCTGTGATAGGAGCAGTAGTTGGGGTTGTTGACGTCGCCGGGTTGTGGTGGAAGCCGTGGGTCTGGCAATGTAATGAGTTTGTTATGCATTGCCAACTCAAATGGTCTCCTCATCTTATCGCGGGGAAACAAGTAACCGCCTTCTAGCGTTTCTCCCAGGGATAAGCGTGGACGTGCGTTGTTTTAGCGAGCAACCGGTTATAGACCACTCGATTGTTGTGGAGTGTTGGAAACGAAGGCCGCTTTCTCTTTACCCTTGGCATTTCGAGGGTCTTTATTTGAGGAGGAAGGTCCATGGCCCATCTGATCCATTTGGGCCAGTTTATCTATCAGAGCCTGAAAGGTGGTCGGTTTGAAGAATGTCATGAATTGGGACACAGTCATTTAAGGATCTAGGGACCCGATGAACATGCCTACGGTAGGGGATTCTTCGATGCGTTGTTCGCACTTTGACCTAGGTTCCGCCACCGGATCGCATATTGGACCCAGGTTTCTCCTGGCTTTACCCTGGCATTGATTAATGTCGTGATTGGCGTGCGCTCACTTGCGCTGGAAAACCGCTGTGTGAACAGCAGATCCATCTCTGTGAATGTTCTCATGGAGTCATTTGGGAGCTTTGAATACCATTCAAAGGCCGTCTCTGACGGGATGTCAACGAACTGGCGAAGCAACAGTTTGTCATCACCTCCAGTGTTGCCGCATAGAGCTCTGAACTTCACGACGTGCTGATGTAGGTTGCTTGTCCCCTTGTACACATGGAACTTGGGGATCGTATATCCAGGCGGATATTTAATTTGGTCATACCAGTCTGGATACAGTCGCTCAGTTCTAATGATTTGACCATCCGCTTCATTTGCTTGATGAGCTCTTATTTGTTGAGCTATATAATCATCATGAGCAGCCTTGGAAATCGTTTCCTCCTTGGCTGCCGATAAGGCCAGAAGAGGGTTTGATGTTTACCCTCTGTCATCCTTGATGATTATCGGCGGATTCTCAGTTGAGTGTTCTGGATGGATCATCATTCCAACCATATCCTAGAATAAGAGAGCCATCTGCTTTATATTAGCAGCCTGCTCAGCAGCTTCCTTGTCCTTTCTTTCAAGCACCTTCGCAGGAACTCTGTATCGGTCTCCTGCTCGTGGCGCTGTTCAGCTGTTGTGTCCGGGCTTTCTTTCTTCCCGGTAAGTGCTGCTATTTTGGTCAGCATCTCCTGGAGTTTTTTTTGTTGCTCCTGAGCTTTTGTCGGCGACCGAGTTTGCGGTCGATGTCCTACGGAAGCACGGCCTTCTTCTTTCTCGGAAGCCATGTAGACCGTATGCACGATCATGCCTCCGGACTTGGGGTGTTTGGGTCCATCACCTTTGGGATTTGCCGCCGGCGGTGGGATTTTCTCTGGCCTCATCCTTTTGTGGGAGGTTGAAGTTGAAGGAGTCGTTGTAACAGGGACCTGTGTAGAAGAAGCCCCTCGCTGTATGACGGGGGAGTGGTCTTCCTCTTGCCGAACCTTCGATTTCTTTGGTCGAAGAGAGTAGTTTTGATCAATCACGGAGTCCTGGACTTTTCGCCAGACCCTATGAATTTGCGAGGAGAGACGTTGACAGGGGTGCTCCAGCTTTGCCTGCATTGTGGTTTCTTCATACGGGGGAAATTTCTTTAGCACCACCGTTGAAGAATTCTTGCGTACCCTCCTAAGCAGCTCAAAGCTGTTCCCGGTTGGAACAGCAGCGTCAACTTCCACCATTGGAGCTGGCGGAGTAAGTCCAGAGGGGGAGTTGCCCCCAGCTTTTCTCACTCGGCGCCAGTGGCGACGTCGAGCGTGTCTTGCAAACGAGACCAACTCAGATTTGGAAGCGGCTTCTTCGTACCCCTGGCTTTGCTGAGGGGATGCTGTTAGCGTCAACCCGTTGAAGACTGACATCCTTGGCAGAATTTGAGGAGGGCAAACGAAGACGTGTCGAAGTGAAAGCCCCAGGGATTATTGAACGTAAATCTGTGCACGAACCCATGCAAACAGGGTTAAAAGCAGTAGATAGCCTGGTTCCTATAGGCCGTGGTCAACGAGAACAGAATAATTGTGTTTGTACCTTTTTAAAAAGTACGCCAACAAAGCGTAACGGGCCGTCAGGAAAGAAAGAGATGCCAATCTTTCAAAGACCGACTTTCTGGTAGGGAAATACCTTTGACGACTTCGTCCGTAGCAGGAGTTGGGAGGGCTGTCCATTTTGGGGTAGCCCCTTCAGGTGTCACGAGCCTCTTTGCGGGCCTATTTGGTTCCCAGCCTGTTGAAGACTGATATGTAATCTTTAGACGGCCCGTTGAGAGGGGTCGTTGTGGCCGCTAGTCGATCGAAGATCGACCTCTTGGGAGCTTCTTCTTGTGGCGCTGAGGCACCGACACCCACTGGTGGGAGTATGGTCCCGAAGAACAACCCAGTAGTGGCTTGCGTTACTTACCCCACCGGTATTGAAAAGATAGAGGCCGCATTCGGGCCGTAGGTCACTCCTCCAGCTAGGATGGAGCGAATGTTGCTGTTGCATGTTGTGCAGTTAGAAGCCATCGATTTTTTCTGCACAGGAGCAATACACAAAATTTTAGTACCTGATTGAGTGATGGTTTTAGTGCTTACGCGTTTTTAAATCAAAGAATTAATCGCAATCAAGAACGGTGTCGCTTGGTAGCTAGCCGGTTGAGTACGGGTCGGTCCACAGGGAGATGGATTCTTTATCTTTGTGTTCTAACGAGTTAATCCAAAAAATGGTGTTTTTATTTTAAGATCTAAGAGTTCATTTTTATGATTTTAATTTAACAACTACGGCAGATAAATAAAATTAACAACTACGGCAGATAAATAAAATTTATAATTAGGGCAGAAAAGAAATTTACAACTAGGGCAGAAAAGAAATTACTTACTTCTTTATTGATGCACTCTTTGACGATTACATTGAATTGAAAATCTAAGATCTGGAATTTAAAAGAGATATCTCTAAAGAGGCATCCAAAAGGAGGCCCGCTCCAAAAAGAGATATAGGGTTCCTATTTATAGAAAATAGAAACCTTAGGGTTTACATCTGATCCATATTTAGAATTACAAAAATACCCTTAAGAAATCCGAGTCAATGCACCGACGCACCGACACACACCGACACGCACCGCACGTGCACAGCACGGCCGCGGATCCGCGGCCATAAGCATGGTTTGGTCGCAGTTCCGCGACCATATGGTGGTCTTGATGCATAATTTCTTCAGGGCTTCATTCTGTTGCTTTTTCCTTCTATTTTCTTCACTTGGTTCTTCAGAATGTCTTCTAGTTTCTTCCAGATTTCCACAGTGCAGAATATTGTGGACTTTTACCGTTCGCTTCGTGTTGAAGTCTTGAATCTTGCGCTGCCTTTGTACTTTGTGAAATTGTTCATTGATTTTCGTTTGTTCTTCAAACTGTAGGCATGATAAAAATTCTTCTATTTGTTGGTCCTAGTCTCACTTTTGTAACGTCTTTTCATTATTTTCACTGTTTTGTTCCGAGAACCTGTAACCTGCAACTATTCAACAGGCATGAATCAAAAGCACCTATTTATTTGTAAAATGATTAAGAATGGGGAATATAATAATGCAAAATTATGATATGAACAAATACCCCCAAACTTATCTTTTGCTCGTTCTCGAGCAAAACTAGTTTTATTCTCGAAAAAAGCCTAACCTCACTTTCGCAGGGAAACGCGATTGCACTGAGCTCGTGCAACAAGACGTTAAATCTCTAGGTCCCTAGTAGGAGGAGTGTTGTCTCCTGAGGGTTTTCAGCGGATACTACCCACAAATCCGATCAATTTGGCATGTTGACTTTCATTCTTAAATTCGGTGTTCTAGCAAGAAATTCTATTATCTTCAACTTAGAAATCATCAACCCATATTTTTCACACTCACTTATCATTTAACTTAAGATCATATATGTTCTGCAAATTTATTAAGCTTTCAGCATCTTTTGAATTTTCCTTCTAAGATTACATCTCAACTTAGGAATTTTTATCATCTCTACTGAAGGTATAAGCCCTATCTTTCATTCCTATCTCTCATCCAAACCCCAATCATATACCCCTATGTGTGTGTATGTATCACCCCTACACTTGGAAATTCAATTCAAGCTATCATACTCTTGTCCATCATCCAAAGTACTTTTAGTTGGTGAATTTTAGATGAAATTGCTTACACATCCTTCATGCGACCGTTAATATTTCTTGAGGTACTAATGACCGATTACAAAATGTGTTCGCGCATTTAGGCATAAGTCCTCGTCTTGTAACACCTAAGGCTTTAGTAGTGACTCCCAAACCAGTTGGTCTAAGGCACTAGGTGATAAAGCACCCTGCGCTATATTTTTTATTTTACGCAGCCTTAAGTAATTACAAAACCAGTGTTCATTTTTTTTATATTTCTTTATTCACACTTATAATTTTATTTTCCTTCATACTAAGGATTTTAGATAAGAGCATTTCAAGGTATCCTTTACTATTCCAAGTTTCAAGGTTCATGTTTTTGCAAGTTGTAGGGTATATATTTTCAGAATTTAGACTTAAGCTTAGAAATTATTTTTCAGACTTACACTTTAATAAAAATTCAATACCCTTCCCTTATTTTGACTTAGCCCAAGAACTGAACTCAAAATTTGCCTATTTCTAAATAAACTATAAGGACATATATTTTCTACAGTTAAATTTTAAGAAAGGTTATTTTTTTAGGGTTTTTAATTTACTGAGTGTGGGATCTAGTTTTTCCTAGCTAGTTAACCGTCTTATCAAACTTAAGTCAAATATGGCTAAAATTGAACATTTTATTATAATTTTTAAATTTTTTCAATTTTTATGGGTTTTAAAATAAGTATGCAAATGCAAAAATATACACATGAATGCGAAGGAAGAAGGCTTACCCAGCACACCCCCAAACTTAAACTTGACAGTGTCCTCACTGTCAGGCTACACCAAGAGAGTCAAAATGTTGGCACTCCCCTGTTTATTTTTTTTTATATTTTTTTTATTGTTAAAAGAAAAACAAAATATATATACAAAAAGGTCCCCCCAAACTTAAGTGAGACAGTGTTTCTACTGTTTTAAGCTTTAAAGTTCAGAGTTAGGGAGGAGAAAAATCAACTATACAAGGCCTTACACAGGCCAAAGGTTAGCACCAACCATTCAAAAATTTTATCGTTATAATAGTAGGGCTGGTAAAAGAATGGAGTGTAGAGAAAGGAGATGAGAAGCACACGAGACCGTGTGGAGATAGAAGCAATATACGGTCTCGGTGGAGGAGAAGAATGGCGGAAGAGAAAAAGAAATGGTGGTGGTTCGACTTCTTCAAGTGGAGGTTGATTAAGCACAAAATCTGTGTCATTTAGGAATGTGAGTTCGTCGGCGAAAATATCTTCGAAACTTTCATCGAAGGTCCGATTGAACGTTTCAATGTCAATAAGTGTCACGTCAAAATTCAACACACATGATTTTTCAAAAATTACGGAGGTAGGAGACTCGTAAAGCTCATCTACCTTATTCTCAAAAGATTCTAAATCAAATTGTTTTTCTAAAATTATCGAACTCAAAATATCGGATTGTGATTCATCAACACTCGGTATCATTAAAGGAAGATTAGAAGAACCAAAGAAAGTGAGAATACGAACTTGAGGGTGGGGATGGAGTGTATAAATTAGAACAATTTGTAATGACCGATGTGTAAAAAGCGATTGTGCTAATCTATCAACCCACGGAGAAATGAGATCAAATCCCTCAAGATTCGTGAGCAAACATGGATACGTCAAACTTGGTAAACCAGACATTAGAGATGAAAGCGTAACGGATTCTTGCGCGGTCGGAACGATGGAAAGGACGAAGGGGAGTGATTTAGGAAGGATTACAGTTAAAGGTTCAGGAGGGTGTACACAGTCAGTGAAAAGAACATGATGAATTGGAAAATCCGACTCATCAAACAAAACTGATTTATCCTCAATAATTTCCTTAATATTCTCCTCAAAATTTAGCTTATCCATGCCATTATCATCAAAATCAAGACGCATATGAAGTTCGGGAAAAACATTTAATGATTCGGGATGATGAACTGGAAAGACAATTTCAATCAAATCTGTAGGTTCATCATCCAAAATATTCCCGGCGTCAATATCCTCGATCGAGTGAAAATCAATTTTTTTAGACACCTCATCAAAAGCATGGATATTTATCAATTCAGATTCTAGAGTGGAGGTGTAAAGGTCAAAAGGATTGGTGACGGTTTCACTCGAAAGGGGCTCTTCACAATCAGGTAAATCAAACACTACAAAGTCGCACAACTCATTACACGTTTTATCTTTAACTGGTGAATCATTTGGGACACTTGTTTGAAAACCGGAGTTGTGGGATTCAATTGGGGATGGGTAGGTTTGATTGGGATGTGTGTACAGCTCACTCTCACCACTCAAATTCTCACTCTGTCCAACCGCCTCATCATACATTGGAAAATTTGGAACTAGTTGGAAACTAGCTACCGGTTCACTAGGTTGTCTTGATGACTTAAGGGCGGCAATGGACGCATCCAAATTCCTCATCTGTTGGTTTGTCGCTACAATATAAGCTTCCAACGACTGTTCCAGACTAGACATGGGATGTGAAGGGGTTTCAGTAAAACATTCAAAATTGTTTGGATTCTGGAAACTCCCAAATGGCTGTGTAGAAGCAATGTCTAGGGAAGGTGCGAAAGTCGGGTAGGACTGGTAGGAATTGAATGGTTGGACAGGAGTAGGATCAACATTTGGATAAAAAAATGAATAGACTTGTTGATCCCAAGAACTAGAAGTGTTGAAAGGAGTGAAAGATCGGTTACGAGATTGTTCAATATGTTCAGCAATAGACATGGGTTACGGAGTTACAACAGGACTTGAAGAAGGAGTATCAACGTAAGAAAGTGGTGAAGGTTGAAACGGTTGATACAAAGTGGATTGCGGAGTCCAACTGTTTCTCCTAAACGCTTCTATTCGATCTTTCAAAGAAATTTTGGGCATGGAGGGGTTGTCCGTAATTCGACCAAAACAATTCGCGTAAGAAGCAAAGTTTGGTTCAGGGTACCAAACTTCGGCAAGAGTTTTGGGAGGTGGGGTACCCATGATGTGAGAAAGGAGAAGAAAAAGAATGTGATGATTTTTTTTATTTTTAATTTTAAAAAAAATTATTTATTTTTTAAAAAAAATTGTTTTTGGAGTTTTGAAAGTTTTGAAAGTGTGTTTTTTTTAAGAAATAGTTTTGTAAAAGTTTATACGGAACTACGGCACAATCACAATTTATATATGCACAATCAAGTCTAGAGTTAGGGTCTCCTAAGTCAACTAGACTGCTCCTAACTGTTCCAAAGAGCAAGTTGTGAGATTCTCAAATCGTCTCTTCACCGCCAATTGTGGCCAGATAAGCACAAGTAAAGAAAGGAGGGATCCACTCACGAATCACCGTGAGATGGGCCTTTTAAAATTACCTTTCCTACTTGTCTAGCCTAGGCACTACAAAGTCAAGTTTAGATAAACGATCGATGCCTACAACCTTTCCTTTGTCCTAATGAGCACGACAGTCCTTAGTTGGCTGAGTCTAATATTTTTTATTTAACTCGAGGGTTGATGCAAAATGCTTTTTATGATTTTTGGGGTCCTAAGAAGGGTAATGAAATCCCCACCCAATCTGGATTGGTGTTATAGCCCCTTAAAAGTCCGTTTTAAATATGCAAAGAAATTAACACATCAAAAATCTATTTCAAATTTTTTTTATTTTGCAGCGCAAAAAATCATGCACAAAAACAATTTATTGGAGAGGGAGAAAGATTTTGCGCAAAGAACCCTGCGGAAAAATTTTCTGTTGAGATCAGGAGGTTACAGAGGAGATAAAAAAATACTCACAGAGGGATATGAGGTGATGATGTCAGCAGGCCGCGGCGGATCCACGGCCAAAGGCACTGATTTGCGGCGGTTCCGCGGTTATGTGGGCGGTTCAGATCCCAAAATTTCTGTTCTATTCTGTTCTAGTTTTCCTCTGTCTGTTCAGATCTTCTGTTTTTGGATTTGTTCACCGAGCTTGCTCCAGATCTGAATTTGTCATTCTTCCTTTCCTGCACAATTCACACAATACCTCTCAAAAAGAACAAAATGATTTTTAAAAAATTGTTTTTTTTTTAAATTTTCAATTTTTATAATTTTTAAATTTTTTTATTTTTTATAATTTTTTTTATTAACCCGAAATTACACAAAGAAAGAGACTACCGTCTCTCCGGCAACGGCGCCATTTGATTGAGCGAGGGTTTTAGTGCTTACACGTTTTTAAATCAAAGAATTAACCGCAATCAAGAACGGTGTCGCTTGGTAGCTAGCCGGTTGAGTACGGGTCGGTCCACAGGGAGATGGATTCCTTATCTTTGTGTTCTAACGAGTCAATCAAAAAATGGTGTTTTTATTTTAAGATCTAAGAGTTCATTTTTATGATTTTAATTTAACAACTACGGCAGATAAATAAAATTAACAAGTACGGCAGATAAATAAAATTTACAACTAGGGCAGAAAAGAAATTACTTATTTCTTTATTGATGCACTCTTTGACGATTACATTGAATTGAAAATCTAAGATCTGGAATTTAAAAGAGCCATCTCTAAATAGGCACCCAAAAGGAGGCCCGCTCCAAAAAGAGATGCAGGGTTCCTATTTATAGAAAATAGAAACCCTAGGGTTTACATCTGATCCATATTTAGAATTACAAAAATACTCTTAAGAAAACCGAGTCAATGCACCGACGCACCGACACGCACCGACACGCACCGCACGTGCACAGCACGGCGCGGATCCGCGGCCATAAGCATGGTTTGGCCGTACAAAAATACTCTTAAGAAAACCGAGTCAATGCACCGACACGCACCGACACGCACCGCACGTGCACAGCACGACGCGGATCCGCGGCCATAAGCATGGTTTGGCCGCGGTTCCGTGACCATATGGTGGTCTTGATGCATAATTTCTTCAGGGCTTCATTCTGTTGCTTTTTCCTTCTATTTTCTTCACTTGGTTCTTCAGAATGTTTTCTAGTTTCTTCCAGATTCCCACAGTGTAGAATGTTGTGGACTTTTACCGTTCATTTCGTGTTGAAGTCTTGAATCTTGCACTGCCTTTGTACTTTGTGAAATTGTTCATTGATCTTCGTTTGTTCTTCAAACTGTAGGCATGATAAAGATTCTTCTATTTGTTGGTCGTAATCTCACTTTTGTAACGTCTTTTCATCATTTTCACTATTTTGTTCTGAGAACCTGTAACCTGCAACTATTCAACAGACATGGATCAAAAGTACCTATTTATTTGTAAAATGATTAAGAATGGGGAATATAATAATGCAAAATTATGATATGAACAGTACCTCGAATCCAAAGGCAACCATATCGAACCGCGATTTTGTTTACGAAACACGACACACGAAGTGTGGGGTGGAAATAAGAAAAGGTCCCACCGGGCATGCCGAAATCTGTTTACCGCCGGAAAGAGAGATGAACCGGGATGGATCGTCTTGCCTGAATCTAGGAGCAGATGCTATTTGGATTTATCCGTACACCTCTCCGAAAATACCAAGTTGATTTATGGTACTATATATCGGAGGTTTGGACAAACGCGAATTCCCCCACATTTTATAAGGGGTTTTTGATTGTGGGGACGCTCTTCTCTACAGGCATAAACCCCTGCAGTTAATTACGTTACCGCATTGCGATAACCAGTTTCTCCTGCTCCGGAAGTTCACTTCGTGTCTTGTGTGTTTTTGTTTGTTTTGGTTGTCCGTGGATTGTATACGGAGACTAGTTTATGTCGTCGCCCGTAGGGCATGGATTAGTCCAAATTTGTATATTTTAGATTTGGGTTTGGTTTATTTAAGGACCGTTAATCTGGTTTGAGATTAAGATCGACTTAAACATATAAGTATTTGGGCCCAATTGTAGTTTAAGGACATTACGGTCCATTATCGCTATGTTTGAGACGAATATTAGTTTAGGGACATTTCGGTCCAACGTTCTCATTTTGGGGACGAATATTAGTTTAAGAACATTTCGGTCTATTATAGCCATGTTTGGAGGGGATATTAGTTTAGGGACATTTCAGTCCAACATTCCCGTTTTTAGGGACGAATATTAGTTTAAGGACATTTCGGGTCCACCATTCCCGTTTTGAGGACGTATATTAGTTTAAGGACATTTCGGTCCATTATCGCTATGTTTGAGGCGAATATTAGTTTAGGGACATTTCGGTCCAACATTCCCGTTTTGGGGACGAAATTTAGTTTAAAGACATTTCGGTCCATCTTTCCCGTTTTTAGGACGAATATTAGTTTAAGGAAATTTCGGTCCATCATTCCCGTTTTTGGGACAAATATTAGTTTAAGGACATTTCGGTCCATCATTCCCGTTTTGGGGACGAATATTAGTTTAAGGACATTCGGTCCATCATTCCCGTTTTGGGGAAGAATATTAGTTTAAGAACATTTCAATCCATCATTCATCTTACGCGCACGTGTATTTGTTACGTGGCGGAGTGAACGGTGGTGACATGGAATGCACCCAATTTGGGATGCGGTCCGATTTAAGGTGTAAACGTCAATTTGGAGGTGTATCAATGTGTGATGAAAGGAGTTGTTGGTTGTCGGGACCCGCCACCTCTCTGAAGACATTGAGGAATTACAACGATATCTATCAAAGGTGTGGAAAGATGTGCCCTTGAATCAAATCTCGTATTTGAAGGGAAAAGGGGTTGAGGTGGACCTAAGAATCGTTAGTCATATTTGAGACTAAGATTATCTTAGCAGATATGAAATGAATATTATTTTGGATATCATCAATGAGAGATCATTAGTCATGTTTAAGACTAAGATCAGTTTGGAAATCATGAGCAATATAGGCTCGGTTGATTTAAAATCAAAGAGGTTTAACCTCAGAACACTTAGCCAATTTGGGCTGAGATTGGGTCTATATACTACCCATCAGTGCTAAGCACTAATATATATAGTACTCACGTGTGTTTCACGTGGGGCGCTAGAATAGTGCTGAGCACTGGCGCTCACGTGTTTTTCATATGAGGTGCTACTATAGTGCTAAGCACTAATTTTCCCTGGCGCTCACATGTGAAACATGTAAGGCGATCAGATATGGGCGCTGCCCAATCAGTGCTAAGCACTTAGTCATTTTGACTGAACATAGAGTGCTAAGCACTTTGCATGGCACTCACGTGGGAAGCACGTGAGTGCTGAGCATTGATTTTGAAGGGTCCCGGCAGCGCCCCGGCAGTCGAAACGCGGCCAAAATGCGGAATAAAAATTTCTAAAACTGACGCTACCGTTATCCGATTTCCGGATCGACCTTAAACCCTATAGTAGCGAGCTAACTAAGAGTTAGGAAGGTTATACCGAGATGATCCAAGTCCTTCGGTCTTCATTCCAAGCTCCAAGCGATCCTTTGATGATGTTTGGTTGCCGGTCTTCCTCCATCTCCGATAATCCACCCGAGGGAAACGGCGCAAGCTCCAACCTCGACAAACGAGGTAACCGACGCTCCAAAGTCGCTAGCTATGGAGAGTGGGGGGGTGTACTAGTGTGTCACTATGTTTTTCTCTCAACCATGTGCTCCATGGAGCAACTCAAGAAGATGAATGGAGATGATGAAGCTTTTTGGCATGAGCTAGAATGGCTAAGGCTTTTGTTAACCTTTTAGTGAATGAGAGAGGAGGCTAGTGTAATGTTTCATATCAAAAACCCAATTGAAAATTAATTCCTCCCCATTGTGGCCGGCCCCCTCTTTCATCCACACAAAAATGTCATTTGTTTAATTACATTAAACAAATCCAAACCATGCCATACACCATGCTTTGACCCATGTCTTGACTTAGTCACCTTTTCCACCTCATTTCCTAATTAATTTTCTAAAGGAAAATCAATAATGAGGTGGCATCTTCTTCTATAATCTATTCCGTACAAAATACGGAATACTTCCCGATACATGTACCGAAATACATATACGCGTATTCGTACCAAAATACGAATAGCCGAGAGAGAAAACGAATAGTGAACAATAATACTAGAATACGTATATACAAATACATATATAAATTATTAAATCAAAACCTGATTTAATAAACTGGCTTAATCCTAAGCCTCTAGTATTATCAATCGTCCAATTAAAGTCTGCGCTGTAAGTGCACATATTTAATCGGACATCTGTATGTATCAACATACCTCATGTACATCATATTGCCTGAACCGTGAAAACCCTCTGTGTGGGACTCTAAAGACTCGTCAATACGCTGGCAGTGGGTTTAACCACAAGCACGTCAGCGGCACTAGCTGTACGTAACGGCTATCCAGGTATTGAGCGAAAGGGAGGCCGACGAGCAAACTCATCCTGAACCCCTACTGAGCCTGTCAGTGACAATATCCGCACATTCCGGTCTGTTCGTCTAAGAGTATCGCATATCGAGTCTAGAGGGTGGATAAAGTCAGACCCCCATCAACGCGATATTTAGTGTCGGTATGAAACCCATCACCACTTGAGAAACTATCGATCCTGGATCAATAATTCTCGTCTACCGTAGCCACGGATTTATGGTGATGGCCATCCGTACACAACGCGACATCAACCCCCAATACCGGGAGAGACGAATCCCCGACGATCCGATCACTGCCTCCATGTGGCTCGGGACTGTACCCAACTAAAACCTGTTTGCATGACTCCTTTGAGCCGTGGTAGGGTAGTAATCAAAGCACAGTGGGAACTCACACGAGACAAATGACGATCTCAGGTCGACAGACTAACCTGTATACATGTCATCTGGGAACTGCTATCTGACAATAGGTATAATACCAGCTAGCAGGTTCCCGGCGAGTCCGTCCAGTGTACTCATAACCCAATGAGCACCTGTATACTATCTTATGTGAACAAACTAACACCAATGACTTGTGAGACCTGGCCACCGCCCCTCGTCGGGGTCTCGATCAGTATACACTAGTCTACACTGGAGTATCGATGCCCGGTCTCGGTACTCCTACGACTAGGGACATTCAAGGATGTGCTTATAGACCCCAGCTCCCATATATGTGATCGCCATCACAATGCTGGCAGTCAAGCAAGAATCCTACGGGCTCTATCAACATGTATATGATGATAAAGGCAAACCAGATAGCATACTATCATCTTGAGTAAGACTGTTTTATCGGTATAGGTCCTCACTCAATCATCATAATCACAAGTCCGCGACTATGATAATTGCCTTGAGGGCACTATAGCCAACAATCTCCCACTTGCACTTAAGGCCAATTATTGCGATGTCGCATACTCACAGCCCGTGTGATACCGAACACCCAACTTCTCTACTAATCAGTTCCGCAAATCCCATTTGCGAAAATAATTGCGTTCGAGAAATAGCCTCAGTGAGTGGATCCGCTCCCATGTTTCTTTCTGTATCTCTCTGTATCTCAACTTCGCGGAGAAAACTATCTCCCGAAATAAGCAATACCTGTCTTACAATTTGTCTGGATATCTGATGGGACCCAGTTCACAAACGAACTCCAAATCCAGCAAACCTCCTAGACTGTATCGTCCACTGAATTCAATCAGTATCCTGCGCCATGCCTTCCCTCAGTATTCGCTTGGACCACCTGTCCAACATACTGTCCCTCAAAAGAGGGAAAAACTATAACTCTGACAGTCACTCTGTCATCCAGGTCACCTTGGAAGTCTGATATGATAACCGTCTCAAGAAGGAGGCTGCCGTTACCATATCCCAAGAACTTTCACTTATGTTCATAAACTGCTTCCCAATGTTTCTCCAGGATTAGAATAATATATCTGCTTATTGCATCTAGTACAAAAGCAATATCTGGTGTGGTACTTGACATTTCATGACTGACTCGATTGGCTTAGCCAATGATATGTTAATCATGTAGATCCCTCTCCCCTTTAGTCTGTAAGACACCTTTAGAGAGGTTGACTCCATCACCTGCAGGTACACCACCATGCCAGGAGTCGTCCATTTTAATGTCAAAGTACCCAGATTAGGATACTTCCCAAATCTAGATCTAAAACCATAGATCTAGTAACCAGAAACCCTGATATTACATCCATATCCTGTGTGGAGAAACAACTTTGTGACAACCATAGTACAACCGATCGTAGTACAGGAATATCTCTTCCTATTAAGTGCATGTTATCCTAATATCGGGACATCACTCTCTACTACCTTCTTACCAGATCCATCTCCTATTTTGATGAGGTCAAGACCTATGACTGTCACATCAAAAATAGATGATCTATTTCCGCTATACCTGCTTTAGTCTATAAATAGATATAAGCAACTTGCCCACTATGCTTCCGCTGCTCCCACTGACTACAACAACCCTCTGGCAGAGTTATATACACGTGCATTTCCAAAACTATTTTAGAACGACGCTATACTCATCCTCCTGCCGGGTCTTATAGTCTAGAACAACAGCAATGGCAAGTCTGGGTAAACAAGAACCTCCCTGTCGCCGTCACTGAGAAGACCGAAGTACCTCTTGGGTGCCTGAGGTTACCCACCAAAATCTGCGGAGTGGCTAATGGAATGTCGAAACTAATTGAATCCTCAGGTTGTATTATATTTTCAGTGATCGTTTGTGGTTCTGGAATAACTTCCAGTTCTACCATACTCCCACTTTTGTTTTTCTGAAAAAATCCATTTTACTAAAACTGTGGCGAGTCAAGAACAATATAAATATTGATCTTCCTGATGGTAGAAAATTAACCCTCGTCAAAGCCCGGGATAACCCACAAACAGCCATTACTGAAACGTGCCTTGAGTTTATCCGGATTCAGACAACTCCCTATACCTTAACATCGTCAAGATATAAATTGATTCTATATATATCCGATATAGAAATAAAAGCACTAATCTAATTTGAACCAGATTCAAAATCATGCAGCTGTCTCCAGTGCATATCAACCAAATGGAAGGAAGCCATTCAGCATTACCCATCTAGGAGTGCATCTATATATGAGTAACCCAATAGAGAAGCAAGTTCTGAAAACCATTACTATCAATGGAATACCAAACACAAGTATCTATATCTTCGACTTCCTCAAAGAATCCTGATACTTTCAGCAAATAGTTCTCTACTTTATTCTTATACCTATAACTTCTGAATATCTGGAATTTGCAATTCAACGAAATACATGTCCAGAACTGAAGAAGTCATAAGTAAACAGAATATAGTACGAATACCAACCCCTTTGTCCTAATGGACACTGGACAACATACAATACTTTGTATAAGTCCCCTAAGTTCAACAACTCAAACCCTGTGCGTCGTAGGTTGAAAAACTGTAGTATGGTTAAGAAGAATTGCACCGCTGTTGTGCCCCTTACCTAATCACCAACTGATATGGGTAAATGTCATAGACACAATTTCAAAAAGTTATATCTCACTTTATAAAATAAATGTACAGATATACCAGTTTGAAATTGGTGCATAACAACGGATATTCAAAACCAAATATTTGTCATCCGGCAAAATCCAGATGATTTCCTCAAATATCACCAATTACTTCGAATTCCGATATAATGAGGATCTAATCACCCAATTCCCAATATCTTACTCTCACTCTCCATCTGTAATAACATACAGATATGAGAAACTGATCTGGTAAATACATATCTTGGAGTTAGATTCCAATTGGGAAAACAGTTTTTCAATTAACATTGCACAGTGGAATTGAAACATGAAAATGTTTCGAAGGGGTTTAACTGGTATTTCTAGTAACGCCTCTTTCACTAGCCTGATTCATGACAGTAACCATATACTTGCCTGCCCTCACTGCAATCCATTTATTATGTCTTTACTTATTACCTTCTGTATACCTCCTTTACGCTAATTGGTTTTCTTCATTCTCTATCCTTCGGCACCAGCTTAAGGTTTGGAAGAAGACTATCCAATAAGTGTAATAGGTGTACTCTCCTAATCCTAGGAGCCCTCGTAACCTGAGAGAAGGTAAAGAGAAAAGACATCTGAATAATCCTATTCTTTTTCTCCTGAAGCAGAATCCATCCTCGAAAAAAGTTCATTCGAGTTCGTATGTAACTATACGATGGATTTATCCAATGGAAGTGGATATCCGTAGTGGTACGGAGTGTTCTAGAGAAAAGCAAAGTGGATGTAGGAGTGGCAGGGGTATACACGATCTTTGTCGTGAATGATGGTGATCGCAACTTTCTTCGCCATTATTCTAATCTCTTTATATGTCTTTACTTACTACCTTCTGTACACCACAGTTAAGCTTGTTGGTTTTCTTCCTTCCCTACCGTTCGGCACCTGCCTATGGTCTGGAGGAAGACTATCCAATAAGCTCAATAGGTGTACCCTCTCCTAATCCTAGGAGCCCTCACAACCTGAGAGAAGGTAAAAAGAAAAGACAACCGAATAATCCTATTCAATCTCTCCAGAACCAGAATCCATACTCGAAAAAATTCCTTCGAGTTCGTATATAACCATACGATGGATTTATCCAATGAAGGTGGATGTTCGTAATAATACGAGGTGTTCTGGAGAAATGCAAAGGTGATATAGAAGTGGCAATGATGTTTGCGACACCGTGACATTCCAAAAGCCAAAGTGTTTTAAGAAGGTTCGGTCAACTTGGTTTCATGAGTTTTAGTCAAAGGTCGGGTCATAGTCGCAGCCAGAGAGAGAGAGAGAGAAGAAAAACTCAGCGTGCACTCTAACCTAGATCAGAATGGTTAATCATTTTATCTAATCTTGGATGGCTCCCACTGTTTCCTCGAATTCTCCTCCAAACCTAAAAGGAGAATTAGTCGGAATCACCCGAGGAGTAATCCTACTCATCAGTGGGAATCGGAATCCAACTATCATCGTATGATAACTTGATGGAAACCACTCAAGTCACCACACTCTAGAAGGTATGTGCAAGCCTGGCAAGTTTCGTGTATGTTTGAAACTCCCGATATGATTTTTACCCCTAAGACCTAAGTGACCTTGACTAAAGATCAAAATATCAAAAGGTCCTAGTCAAGTTCTACCCGTCATTATCTTGAGTGCATTAGACCCACCCGTACGAGCCTTGACTAAAGATCAAAATGATCGTACGACTGTCCTAACCAATCGCATTATCTCTGCAACAGAAAAGCACTACATAGCTACCGAACACTACGCCTCGGCTAATGCACGACATACGCAGCACGAATACTAAGCAATACTAGTCTGAAATGACGGAGGGCTACGGCTGATTTTTGGCGAAAAACCTTTAACGTGATGAACTTGATATCGTTGAAGGAATCCTAGTGATTTTATAAAAATATAGTGGCGAAAACTTTTGCTAAAGAGGCCACTCCCGGTGAAGGGATCTCGGCTCTTTCCCCGTCAAATGGGGTGCAGGATATCCCAAACTGAATACCACGATGCAAAGAAAAAATAATTGACTATAGTAAAGTTATTACGTTGATGCAAACTTTTACCCAAGGGGTCACTCCCGATGAAGGGATCTCGGCCCTTGCCTCGTCGAATGAGGTGCTGGATATTCATAACCGAATACCGCTGAGCAAAGCAAAAGAGAACGTCTGTAATGTCAGTTTTTAAAAACTTGGTTCCAACAACATCATATATAGGTTTGTTTTATCCTTGCATTGATAAGAATCTATACAGTCCCATCAATTAATCACACCAGAAAAGAACGAAAATAAAATGTACGTATATGCCATCCGCATTCGCCACTGGGTCCCGTCATCACCCGTTAGGTTACTTAACTAACGACAGAGCGGGGACTGGGCTAGCGCGGGTGCAAAACATATACAACATCTACTAGTATATATAAATATATATAACAATCGTCCCAGGCATGATATAATCAACATCACAGAAAACATCACAGAAGTAACACATAATGGCGGATAATTTGGAGCCCCGGGTTTCACTTGAGCCGCAAGTGAGACCCGACGTTCCCTGTCGTGTGGATAGCATGTGCAATGAAACCTAGACCCCTACGAGCGCGGCAAGTTACCCGCCCAAACCAGAAGTGAGGCAGCCCACTTCAACAACGTGAATGGGCCATCCAGCACTTCACGGAATCCGGTAACTTGAGCACCCCTCCTGGGTCACCTATACCCCCTATGAATGCGGCGAATAGCCTGCCAATTCTAAAATAAGGTCCCCTCCGTCCCAACGCCATGAGATGCGGACCCGTTGCCCTCTAGAATCCGGCTATTCGTGCACCCCACCACTGGGTAATCCTAGTACAGAAAAGAAAATAATATACAAGGGTGACATCGACCTCAGCCCGGTCATGCCCCAAAAGAATAATATACAAACTGGCAGTGACGGCAGTCCACATGTCGGACACTCGCCCCGCAATATCAAATATACAAATAAAATGAAAACTGTACTAACATTGCACCATAGCTATCCACCACGACGATCCAACCAACATCATAGCACAACACAGAACATCAATGTGAATGTCACGTTCGCAAACCCGTCTAAAAGACATATAGCAATTAGACGGGTTTATCGATCAAATGACATTCACGGTCGCAGATAGAAATGTATGTACTGTTAAACGCCCACTTAAAATATCGATCGACTAAATTTCCAAATTAGCCCCAATAACAAAACAACACTTTACTGAAATCTGGGCCAAAACAGAATATCACAAAAATCATAATTCCAAGTCTTTGAGCTACAGAGAAAATTTGAAGGCCCGTCGCCAATAAATGGCCGCGGATCCACCGCCAAAAGGGGGTTAGTGCGGCGAATCCGCAGCACGTTAGTAGCATCACGAGCGCAAATTTTTTCTGTAGCCTTGTATTTGCCTGCACGGATTTTTAAGCTGCTGCAAATAATTTTTTGAACACCTTTAAAAAACGACGGCAAACAGAAAATTGAAATCGTGATTTCAGTTAAATCCGTCGATCGATCTTTTAAGCATGTCTAAACAAGCTAGTAAGGGGTTTAAAGGGTGGCTCTGATACCATGAAGGGTCCCGGCAGCGCCCCGGCCGTCGAAACGCGGCCAAAATGCGGAATAAAAATTTCTAAAACTGGCGCTACCGTTATCCGATTTCCGGATCGACCTTAAACCCTATACTAGCGAGCTAACTAAGAGTTAGGAAGGTTATACCGAGATGATCCAAGTCCTTCGGTCTTCATTCCAAGCTCCTAGCGATCTTTTGATGATGTTTGGTTGCCGGTCTTCCTTCATCTCCGATGATCCACCCGAGGGTAACAAGCTCCAACCTCGACAAACGAGGAACCGACACTCCAAAGTCGCTAGCTATGAAGAGTGGGGGTGTACTAGTGTGTCACTATGATTTTCTCTCAACCATGTGCTCTATGGAGCAACTCAAGAAGATGAATGGAGATGATGAAGCTTTTTGGCATGAGCTAGAATGGCTAAGGCTTTTGTGAACCTTTTAGTGAATGAGAGAGGAGGCTAGTGTAATGTTTCATATCACAAACCCAAATGAAAATTAATTCCTCCCCATTGTGGCCGACCCCCTCTTTCATCCACACAAAAATGACATTTGTTTAATTTCATTAAACAAATCCAAACCATGCCATACACCATGCTTTGACCCATGCCTTGACTTAGTCACCTTTTCCACCTCATTTCCTAATTAATTTTCTAAAGGAAAATCAATAATGAGGTGGCATCTTCTTCTAGAATCTATTCCGTACAAAATACGGAATACTTCCCGATATATGTACCGAAATACATATACGTGTATTCGTACCAAAATACGAATAGCCGAGAGAGAAAACGAATAGTGAACAATAATACTAGAATACGTATATACAAATAAATATATAAATTATTAAATCAAAACCTGATTTAATAAACTGGCTTAATCCTAAGCCTCTAGTATTATCAACCGTCCAATTAAAGTCTGCGCAGCAAGTGCACATATTTAATCGGACATCTGTATGTATCAACATACCTCATGTACACCATATTGCCTGAACCGTGAAAACCCTCTATGTGGGACTCTAAAGACTTGTCAATACGCTGGCAGTGGGTTTAACCACAAGCACGTCAGCGGCACTAGCTATACGTAACGGCTACCCAGGTATTGAGCGAAAGGGAGGCTGACGAGCAAACTCATTCTGAACCCCTACTGAGCCTGTCAGTGACAATATCCGCACAGTCCGGTCTGTTCATCTAAGAGTATCGCATATCGAGTGTAGGGGGTGGATAAAGTCAAACCCCCATCAACGCGATATTTAGTGTCGGTATGAAACCCATCACCACCTGAGAAACTATCGATCCTGGATCGATAATTCTCGTCTACCGTGGCCACGGATTTATGGTGATGGCCATCCGTACACAACGCAACATCAACCCCCAATACCAGGAGAGACGAATCCCCGACGATCCGATCACTGCCTCCATGTGGCTCGGGACTGTACCCAACTAAAACCTGTCTGCATGACTCTTTTGAGCCGTGGTAGAGTAGTAATCAAAGCACAGTGGGAACTCACACGAGACAAATGACGATCTCAGGTCGACAGACTAACCTGTACACATGTCACCTGGGAACTGCTATCTGACAATAGGTATAATACCAACTAGCAGATTCCCGGCGAGTCCGTCCAGTGTACTCATAACCCAATGAGCACCTGTATACTATCTTATGTGAACAAACTAACACCAATGGCTTGTGAGACCTGGCCACCGCCCCTCGTCGGGGTCTCGATCAGTATACACTAGTCTCCACTGGAGTATCGATACCCGGTCTCGATACTCCTACGACTAGGGACATTCAAGAATATGCTTATAGACCCCAGCTCCCACATATGTGATCGCCATCACAATGCTGGCAGTCAAGCAAGAATCCTACGGGCTCTATCAACATGTATATGATGATAAAGACAAACCACATAGCATACTTTCATCTTGAGTAAGACTGTTTTATCGGTATAGGTCCTCACTCAATCATCATAATCACAAGTCCGCGACTATGATAATTGCCTTGAAGGCACTATAGCCAACAATCTCCCACTTGCACTTAAGGTCAATTATTGCGATGTCGCATACTCACAGCCCGTGTGATACCGAACACCCAACTTCTCTACTAATCAGTTTCGCAAATCCCATTTGCGAAAATGATTGCGTTCGAGAAATAGCCTCAGTGAGTGGATCCGCTCCAATGTTTCTTTCTGTATCTCTCTGTATCTCAACTTCACGGAGAAAACTATCTCCCGAAATGAGCAATACCTGTCTTACAATTTGTCTGGATATCTGATGGGACCCAGTTCACAAACGAACTCCAAATCCAGCAAACCTCCTAGACTGTATCGTCCACTGAATTCAATCAGTATCCTGCGCCATGCCTTCCCTCAGTATTCGCTTGGACCACCTGTCCAACATACCGTCCCTCAAAAGAGGGAAAAACTATAACTCTGACAGTCACTCTGTCATCCAGGTCACCTTGGAAGCCTGATATGATAACCGTCTCAAGAAGGAGGCTGCCGTTACCATATCCCAAGAACTTTCACTTATGTTCATAAACTGCTTCCTAATGTTTCTCCAGGATTAGAATAATATATCTGCTTATTGCATCTAGTACAAAAGCAATATCTGGTGTGGTACTTGACATTTCATGACTGACTCGATTGGCTTAGCCAATGATATGTTAATCATGTAGATCCCTCTCCCCTTTAGTCTATAAGACACCTTTAGAGAGGTTGACTCCATCACCTGCAGATACACCACCATGCCAGGAGTCGTCCATTTGAATGTCAAAGTACCCAGATTAGGATACTTCCCAAATCTAGATCTAAAACCATAGATCTAGTAACCAAAAACCCTGATATTACATCCATATCCTGTGTGGAGAAACAACTTTATGACAACCATAGTACAACCGATCGTAGTATAGGAATATCTCTTCCTATTAAGTGCATGTTATCCTAATATCTGGACATCACTCTCTACTACCTTCTTACCAGATCCATCTCCTATTCTGATGAGGTCAAGACCTATGACTGTCATATCAAAAATAGATGATCTATTTCCGCTATACCTGCTTTAGACTATAAATAGATATAAGCAACTTGCCCACTATGCTTCCGCTGCTCCCACTGACTACAACAACCCTCTGGCAGAGTCATATACACGTGCATTTCCAAAACTATTTTAGAACGACGCTATACTCATCCTCCTGCTGGGTCTTATAGTCTAGAACAATAGCAATGGCAAGTCTGGGTAAATGTAACACCCGAGCCCAATGCTACTAATTTCTGTTACTTTATGAATGGAGTGTGACCCTTATTTCATTCATCTTGTTTGTTTGTTACTTACTGTAAATTTTTACCCGGCAAATTCATTTCTGCATATAACAATTTATGGTATCTAAAATAAAATTAAAAATATTCATCTTGGCCTGCTTGACACCGTTAATCCCGTTGTAGCGTCCGTGCATCGTGTTCTCGTCCCGTTCAGTGAAACGGGCGAATTTGGACGGCTACGTGCACGTACGTGTGTCCGTTTTGGGGGTATGCTTTTAATCTTAAAACACTTCATTTTAAAATTGGGATCCCGCTTAAAATCCTATTATTTCAATTTCAAATTTTTGGACCCAACCCGGGTGCGATTTGGAAATGTTTTATCTTGCGCCAAAATCCCAAATTTTATTATTTTAAACCATTCGTATATTTTGATTCTGTTAACAAATATATATATATGATAACTGTGTAAGATTTCTAAAAAAATTTTAAATCTTTTAAAATAAATCCCAGCCAATCAGAGAACCCTTTACCCCCCTGGGCCCCGCAACTCACGCATCTCTCTCCTCTCTCTCTCTCTCACCGTCCCTCTCTCTACCTCTCTCCTCTCTCTTATCTCGCTCTCTCTCTCCCCCCCCACATCTCTCTTTCTCTCTCTTATATATAATTTCTTCCTTCCTTCTCATTTCTTTTTACGTGAACCCTAACCCATCGCTGAGCTCGGCCGCCTCGTTCCCCCTGTCGCCGCCGCAACCCCATCGCCGGCACCAGCACCACCGGGCTAGTCGTCTCCGCACCCTCGTCGCAGCCAGGACACCTCTTCCTCCTTTCCCCCACGTTCCCGTGCACCCCTGCACCTTCACCGCGGCCTGCGCGCCCCCTGCACACGCGTTGCACGCCGGATCTGTCGCCGCCGGCGACCCCGTCCTCTTGTCCCCGGCCTCGCAGGCCTCCCTCAGTGAGCTAGCTTCCCTCCTCTTTTCATTTCTTATTCTTTCTCTGTACATTTTTCTTGATCTGGAACTTCTTGACGCTGTCGGGTAGGCCACCGCCGGAGCTCCGTCGACAAGGTCGACCGTCACTACCCGTCCTACGGATCATCGTGAGCACCCTTCCTCAGTTCCTACCTCCTTTATCTCTGTTTTTTCTTTATCTTCTTGTTGCATTGTATTGATCGTTCACTATTCACAATTTGGCCGGAATCCGACGATGCCGACGACGTGATCCGACGTTCCAGCGAGGTGCCCCGACCCGCATGGTTCCATTGTTCGTCGTTTGGGTTCATTCCGTGAACCGTGCGTCCGTCGCGAGTTTCCCCGCCGACATTTTACGTTCCGTTTTTCCCGGTTCGCAACCCGTTGAGGCAAGTACCCCTTGCTACATGCTATACAATATTTACATATATATTATGACACCCTAAACCTGTAAATTTAGCTTGGTACAATCATTTCTCATTTTCATGTAAAATATTGTTATATATCATTTTATCTTTAAACTTAGAACTTACAGTTTGCAATTGAACCAGATAACCACATTTACCTGCTTAATCACATTTTTTAATATTGACATAGCATATGGCATCTATCCCTGTAGTTTTGTTCCATTCGGACACTCGTATGCATTTTAACCTGTAATAGCTGCACTGAACCGTTATATAAATCATTGCACCTCTAAAGGTTCTTAAACTTGTTAACATGACTAAACGGCTATACTTATCTTACTGCACTCTTGTAATGTTGAAATCATCTCTGTGACACAATTGATAACTGTATTGCAAATCGAATGAATCTGCCTATTGCTTAATTCATTACTTATATCATGTTATTGATGACCATGCTTGATTATATAACTGATTGTGAGCACACCCATGATATTGTTTACCTCTTGACCTGACTTGCTACATACATAGTGCTTGACCCAACATGGTACCGTATACTATAAACTTGACCTGATGTACCATGACCTGACCCGTTACCTGATCCTGTGTCTAATGCCAATAAACCTGACATGCAGTCCTCATGGACCGTTCCTGTTGTCTATCCAGACAAACCTGCTTTTACCTGATCCTGTGTTGGCATTAGTTCTTGATTACTGAATACCTGACTTGACATACATAACTTGGGGGTATGGGGAAATCAAAGGTGAAACCTGACTTGTAACTCAACAATTCGATACCTGTTCTGATCAGTCTTACGGGCTAGGCCAGCCCCGGAGTGATGATGCTGACATCACTCGCCTGTACCTGCTACCTTTTATTGCCTAGCGGCACGTCTCGGTTTCAGCCCGAGAGTCTTAGACCGTAGTCCCGGGCATGCACGGGATACTATTGAGTTACATCGATAATTCATCAATTGGTTTCAAAGACTTAGAACAGAAAACCTGATAGAACAGTTTAGTTTACCCATAGCACACTACCCCGCACTGCTCTGACTTATATTATTGTTACTCTCGTTTTATTCATATTTATATTGCATTGCCTGCTACACTGTTCGTATTACATTACTTGATGACATGACGCGCTGACGTCTGGGTTTTGCATGGCCCAGATTCCGTACCGCTGTTGCAGTCCGAGCAGGAGTACTTCAGCCAGCAGGCTGAGCTGTGAGGTGTCAGTATTAGTTAGTTTTTATTTCCTGATGTGAGCCGCATTATGGGACATACATTTCAGTTATTTGTATTGGATCATTTGCTTCCGCATTTATTTATTATTGACTCATGTTATCTTGGATTATGGACATGGTTTAGATAGTTTTATTTTGTTCGTGATATCCCTACGCCGTAATGTGACTGTGGATGGATACTTCCTACCCACAGGTAGCATGGTTGGCTATGTCACGTGCCCATTTTAGCGTACTCTAGGAAGCGGGACGTGACAGTAAACAAGAACCTCCCTGTCACCGTCACTGAGAAGACCGAAGTATCTCTCGGGTGCCTGAGGTTACCCACCAAAATCTGCGGAGTGGCTAATGGAATGTCGAAACTAATTGAATCCTCAGGTTGTATTAAATCTTCAGTGATCGTTTGTGGTTCTGGAATAACTTCTAGTTCTACCATACTCCCACTTTTGTTTTTCTGAAAAAATTCATTTTAGTAAAACTGTAGCGAGTCAAGAACAATATAAATATTGATCTTCCTGATGGTAGAAAATTAACCCTCGTCAAAGCCCGGGATAACCCACAAACAGCCATTACTGAAACGTGCCTTGAGTTTATCCGGATTCTGGTTTTAAGCATCAGCCGGACAACTCCCTATACCTTAACATCGTCAAGATATAAATTGATTCTATATATATCCGATATAGAAATAAAAGCACTAATCTAATTTGAACCAGATTCAAAATCATGCAGCTGTCTCCAGTGCATATCAACCAAATGGAAGGAAACCATTCAGCATTACTCATCTAGGAGTGCATCCATATATGAGTAACCCAATAGAGAAGCAAGTTCTCAAAACCATTACTATCAATGGAATACCAAACACAAGTATCTATATCTTCGACTTCCTTGAAGAATCCTGATACTTTCAGCAAATAGTTCTCTACTTTATTCTTATACCTATAATTTCTGAATATCTGGACTTTGCATTTTAACGAAATACATGTCCAGAACTAGAGAAGTCATAAGTAAACAGAATATAGTACGAGTACCAACCCCTTTGTCCTAATGGACACTGGACAACATACAATACTTTTTATAAGTCCCCTAAGTTCAACAACTCAAACCCTGTGCGTCGTAGGTTGAAAAACTGTAGTATGGTTAAGAAGAATTACACCGCTGTTGAATGCACCTTACCTAATCACCAACTAATATGGGTAAATGTCATAGACACAATTTCAAAAAGTTATATCTCACTTTATAAAATAAATGTACAGATATACCAGTTTGAAATTGGTGCATAACAACGAATATTCAAAACCAAATATTTGCCATCCGGCAAAATCCAGATGATTTCCTCAAATATCACCAATTACTTCGAATTCCGATATAATGAGGATCTAATCACCCAATTCTCAATATCTTACTCCCACTCACCATCTGTAATAACATACAGATGTGAGAAGCTGATCTGGTAAATACATACCTTGGAGTTAGATTCCAATTGGGAAAACAGTTTTTCAATTAACATTGCATAGTGGAACTGAAACATGAAAATGTTTCGAAGGGGTTTAACTGGTATTTCTAGTAACGCCTCTTCCACTATCCTGATTCATGACAGTTACCATATACTTGCCTGCCCTCACTGCAATCCATTTATTATGTCTTTACTTATTACCTTCTGTACACCTCCTTTACGCTAATTGGTTTTCTTCATTCCCTACCCTTCGGCACCAGCTTAAGGTTTGGAAGAAGACTATCCAATAAGTGTAATAGGTGTACTCTCCTAATCCTAGGAGCCCTCGCAAGCTAAGAGAAGGTAAAGAGAAAAGACATCTGAATAATCCTATTCTTTTTCTCCTGAACCAGAATCCATGCTCGAAAAAAGTTCCTTCGAGTTCGTATGTAACTATACAATGGATTTATCCAATGGAAGTGGATATCCGTAGTGACACGGAGTCTTCTAGAGAAAAGCAAAGTGGATGTAGGAGTGGCAGGGGTATACACGATCTTTGTCGTGAATGATGGTGATCGCAACTTTCTTCGCCATTATTCTAATCCCTTTATATGTCTTGAATTATCATCATTGTTTTTATTGGAGAACTAAGTTCTCTTTTATTTTTATAAGAATTAAGTTCTTTATGTAGGATTAAACCCTAATTTTGGGGGAATTAAATTCTCAAAACATATGTTCTTTTTCTTTTTCTTTCTTTTTCTTTTTAACTTAGTTCTTTTCCCTAAGTTTTGGGTCTGAAGAACAGAATCTCCTCGATAAGAATTAAATTCTCAACTAGTGGGGAGATTTATTTTTGCAAATCTCAAACCAGAGGAAAAACTAAGTTCTTGTATGAAGGGTTAAACCCTTATATCCGTTATACTAGGTAAAAGGGATACTTTTAATCTCTCCTTTTTTATTTACCTAGAGTGTTTTGAAGGAGAAAGGTCTTCTTTCTTTGAGAATTAAATTCTCTGTTCTCTCAAAAGCTCACTGTATTTTGGTAGGAGCTTATAGGGGGGTTTTCTCTATATGAGACTTGAAGTCTCGAGTCCTTTATATAGTGGAGGCAGATTGTAAATTGGTTTTGAGAAAATCTCTCATTGAGAGATTCCAATTAATTTAATTGGTCTCAAAATTGATTTGGGGAATTTTTACCCACCGTTGGATCTTTGATCCAAGTGTTTCTGTTTTTACAGAATATGTTGTTCTTGTTTTAACAAGACTGAGAGAATATTCTCTCATATATAGAATAAAATTCTATTGAACGGTGATATTTTCATCACCATTGGATTTTTAATCCAAGGGTGCTTGGTTTAATAAAGTACAATCTTTCTTTATTTAGAAAGATATGGGAAATATTTTCCATCTTATTGGATCTTTGATCCACTAAGTTTCTGTTTAACAGAAAATATCTTTCTCAATAGAATTTAATTCTATACTTAACCACTATTGGATCCTTGATCCAACGGTTCATTGAGTAGAATTTAATGCTACGTTAATAGGTGCCTTCACGTGTTTAACACGTGGGGCTTATTTAGCTCCTCTAATTTGGCGCTCATATGCCTTGCATATGGACGCTCACGTGTTTAACACGTGAGGCCAATTTGGTCTATAGTTGTTTGACCGCAGCGCCTATATGCTTTGCATATAGGCGCTCACGTGTTTAACACGTGAGGCTTATTTAGCCTACCAATTGTTTGACCGCAGCGCCTATATGCTTTGCATATAGACGCTCACGTGTTTAACACGTGGGGCTTATTTAGCCTATCAATTGTTTGATTGCAGCGCCTATATGCTTTGCATATAGGCACTCACGTGTTTAACACATGAGGCTTATTTAGTCTATCAATTGTTTGATTGCAGCGCCTATATGCTTTGCATATAAGCGCTCATGTATTTAACATGTGAAGCTTGAGTTATGGGGAATTTTCTCCACTCTCTCTCTCTCTCTCTCTCTCTCTCTCTCTCTCTTTATGAAAGAACATTCACCCTTTAGTAAACGGTTCCATTCATCATGAATTTGCAAGTTTGTTCTAAGACTTGTGGGTTATTAGCTCACCACTCTTCCGCTGCCCTACTCTGATAATTTGAGACAGGTCTGTCAAAACTTCTTCAATCAACATCTTACATCTGATCGTCTTTGAAGCGGTATGTACTAGCTTCCGCTGGGGTTAATCTCGAACTACTGAAATCATCAAAAACTTCTCCTGTGTTTCTCCTTATTCTTCAAAACGTAAATGGATTGGTTCTTACGAGACGAGAGGAAAGATATATCGTGGTTGCTGGATTCAAGCTCACGATAAGACATAAACTTGTAAGTAATGACGCCGAAAGGAACCATGGTAATACAATGACCCTAAGTCAAGAAAATAAATCGAAATAGGACTCCAGGTTACCTAAATAGAGTACTGCATTGTAACCATGTCGCGGTACATAGTTACAACTATATAACTCCATTCAAGTCGCCCAAATCCTACTAACAGAATCAAGAGAATAAGATAGGAGAAACAATAAGGATTCCAAGCCGAGATGCAAAGTCATTTCCAAATCGTTGAGATAAAAGAGTTTAAGAGAAGGATAAAATTCAAGAATTCAACAAGACAATAATGTGGCAGGACATGTTCCTAAAATTCTGGGTTTCCTGATTAGTGTATTGGGTCCAATACCCAACTACAAAAGAAACCAAACCCAGCTGACCTAAAACCTATGCTCTGATATCAAACAAACCCTATCACGCCCCGCTTTCCAGTGTGCGCAAACTATGGCACGTGACAGAGCTAACCATGCAACCTGTGGCTAGGAAACATCCCTCCACAGTCACATTACGGCTGTCTATACGATATCAAGAACAGAAAAATATAAAATCTATCTTATACATGTCCATTTGCCACAGTAAATAGAGTCAAGAAAATGTATAAGCGGAAACGAATTAAATTCAATAAACAACATATGAAAACTTGTCCCAATATAGGCTCACATTAAGGAAATAAAACTGCGGAAAATAAACTAAACTAAACATCTCTAAACAACACATGTTTAATTTCTCACTGCTCGGCTTGACGGCTAAAGTAATCCTATTCAGCCTGCGATAAAAATAGAGGAACTGGACCATGCAAAACCCAGACGTCAGTGCGTCATAATATCATAACAATAGTGATAACCATGATGTAACGATATAAGTAAGCATGAATGTAAATAGATAACACAAATATGAAATAGTGGGGTATGTGTGTGTATGTGATGTGTGATGTGTAACCTAAAATTGTGCTTCTAGGTTATCTATTCTAAAAGTCTTTGAAATTAATTAATGCAATCCCCATCGTAATCCAACAGTCTATGTCCCGTTCATTCCCTACGGGACCACGGTAACAGGATTTATTCCGTAACGTTCGAAAAAACGGCAAACATGATTATTCCATAACGCCTGGAAAAACGGCAAATATGTAATTATTCCATAACGCCCGGAAAAACGGCAAACATGATTACTCCGTAACGCTCGGAAAAACGGCAAACATGTAATAATATCTTTTTGAGTTACGTTTCAGTTACATTCTTGATTTCCCCTTTACCCCCAGGTTTGTGTTCAAGTCAAGTATTGCCAATATAGATCTAATGCCAACACAGGATCAATCAGGTACAGTTTATGTCTATGCAGACAACAAGTTAAGTCCATCAGGATATCATGTCAGGATTGTTGACATTAGTAACAAGATCCAAGTAACGAGTCAAGTAGTGTGTTGTGAACATGTCATGTGATGCATATGTATCAAATAGATACCAAATGTAAAACTGTAACGAATATCTGAACACGGTAAGCACAACGGATACCAGGATGCATATGTATCTATCTGTAATAACCTTTTATACGTCCATGAATACATATGATGCAATTTAGATAACACGTTATAATAATGTAATAGTAAAATGATATCAGGACGTTCCGGCATGCAACTAGAGAATCTATGACTAGCACGGATACGTACGGATACTGTAAAACAGTAAAACTATAATATTTGCTGTATAATGAAACACATGTATTATTTTTATTCATATATAAATAGATATATTAGCATAGCATGTTGCAAGATAAACTTGTCTGATCGGATCTCAGGACGGGGTACGTACATCACACGTTCGATGTCGGATAAACGTCGCGATGCAACCATGCGTGTACATGACTGGACTTGGCTGATCAAATACGTGACTATGCTGGACGACAACGATGACTGGGTCATCCAGATCGTCCGGATCATCGGTGACGTGCGCGACTCCGGCGAGACGGCCGAAAAAACCAAGAAATCAAGAAAAGAGAAAAGAAAGAAAGAAGAGGAAGAAGAGAAATAGGGTTGTGGTTTTGGCTTTGGGCTGGGGATAGAGGACACGAGGAGGTGACAACGGTGACGATGGGCAGCCGTCGACGGGGAAGGGCAGAGGGATTCTTAGGTTCTGTCGGGGTTGCTATTGGTGGTTGCAGTGGCATCCAATGGTGATGGTGGTGGTGGTTTATGGTGTCGGGGAGAGGAGAGAGGGGTGAGGAGGTGACGGCGATGACGACGCCGAGAGTAACGGCGAGGGTAATGACGATTGCTCGGGGTTGCAAAGGTTGTGGTCGGGGGTGTAGGGTATGGAGAGAGGAGGTGATTAAGGTCGTGAGGAGGTTGAGGAGGTGGTGGTGATGTATACAGCGAATCTTCGGCGATGAGGGTTGGAGTTTCTGGTGTTGGGTTGCGGTTGCAGGGTGGCGTCTGGGTTCAAGGTGCTCGGGGGAAGTGAGAAGTGGTGGAGGAAGTGGAGGTGGTGTTAAAGTCGGGGTGAGGTCGACGAGGTCGTGGGGAGGTCGGCGACGAAGACGAGAGATGAGGCTAGGGTTTGGGTTTTCTTTCGTCACGGCGAAAGAAGAAGAAGAACAGAGAAAGGAAGAGGAGAGAGAGAGCCAGGGTCGTAAAAATTATATTAGGTTTATAATAATAATAATAATCTATATGGTACGAGAGGAGAGAGAAAGGGTGAGGAGAGAGAGAGACGGTGAAATGAGAGAGAGATGTGAGGATTTATTTAGTTATTAATATATATTTATTATATTAGATTTATAATCTGTTAGTATATAAAAATATTATAATATATTTTCTGGGTTTAAACAGCTAATACATATATACTCCGAAAAATACCCGGGTCTCTTCTAAACATCTAGTTTTAAAATATGGATAATATACGTATAAGCCAAAACCATAATGCGATATCCGGTTAAATAAAATGCATACCCCTAAGAACGGATACACGTAAATATACGTAGTGATCCAAACGAGTCTGTTTTATCAATCTGGACTGGAGCACGATATATGGATGCAAACATATGATATAGGGTATGATTACATGTCACGCTAGATATTTAAAAATATTATTTGATTATTATTTGTATTATTAAACGATATGAAGATACTAAATAGATCATACAAGTGTATATCAAATCTAAATGTGCACGGATCTTCTGTATTAGCAAGGATATGTCATAATTATGAACCATGATGGGTTTTAAGTATACGGATCGGGTCAGATACTAACCACAAATACCAAATGCATAATCCGCACCCAAAAACAATAATAAACAAGAAGACTGTCGCACAATTAGGAAAACACCAAATAAAATATGGTGTAAATGCACTAGGGTGTTACACCGTACGTGATATGATGTACATGATGATTAATCCGCACTCTTGACTTGATGATGCTGTACGATGAATTATACCGTACGTGATACTATGAGGCTGGATCGCCGACTCATGAATGTATCGACTCGGAAAATTATTGTTTTCTAATCACTTAGGTAGATATTGGGATATAATTAAAGCCATGCCTATTTTCAAAACTAACGAATCGCTGTGCATTTTTAAATAATAACCTCGAGGGACACTTTCAAATGGTATCTTTTTCTCAAAAACACCGTAACCCCTATTTTTCTAAAATAATAATTCATACTATTTTAAACTATAACTATATGGCTCATATATAGTTATGTATTTTATACTGTTGCATTTACAATTTCCTTTTTCTGCTATACTCGTATTATTCTCATTTTGCGGTACACATAGACGTTATTTTCCTTATCTTGTATGACATCGTCTGTTAGGACACACGCACCATTATTGATGATTCGCATATTGCACATGCACATACTCGTCGGCTCACACACTCATCATCGGTAATTTCCATACCATGTACACATTAGAAATCGTTACTTTACCATATAACATAGTAAGTTGTAGTTTTTTAATTATTGTTTAGTACCCATACCACACTTACTAGTTCAGTTATCGTATTTTCTTTCCTAGTTAGATGCCACACTCATATAAACATACTGGTCATGCGTTACGGATTTGTTCTATGGATGTACTCATTGTTTCATTATTGGTTCATGCTTATGAGATTCCGGTTTTCATGAGATTTCTGGATTTGAGAAACCGCAGATACATTTTGAAAACTTATAATTGTTTTAAAAGCGCGGTTTCTCTCGATATGATGTGTGGCGTCCACCATGAGTTTTCTCGGTTCGGAATTATGTGTATACCCGATTCGAGAAGAGAGGAGGCACCGTCTGCGGGTACATGGTGGACCCGGTATGTCACACCCCGCTTCCCAGAGTGCGCTAAGATCGGCACGTGACAGAGCCAACCATGCTACCTGTGGCTAGGAAACATCCCTTCACAGTCACATTACAGCTGTCTATAGATATCAAGAACAGGAAAATAAAAGAAACTATCTAATACATGTCCATGAGCCAGAAATAACGGGTCAAGAAATAATATGCGGAAGCAATAAATTCAAGTAACAATGACAATCTGGAAAGTACGTCCTAAAATAAAGGCCCACATCAGGAATGAAAATACGAAAGAAAACTAAACTAACTAGCTACTAACATGATCTTCACTGCTCGGCTTGTTGGTCAAAAATACTCCTGAACTGCCTGCGACAGAGATAGAGGATCTGGGCCATGCAAAACCCAGACGCCAGTGCGTCATGATATCAACCAATAATAAATGAACAGGATGCGCGAGATACGCAGGCATGAATTATAAACAGTAACATGAATGTAATAAGTAAACACGGATCTAGAACAGTGAAGTGTATCAATATATGTGACGTGCAGTGATCAGTATAAACTGTGCTACTGGGTTATCTATTCTAAAGTTTGTTTGAAATCAATTAATGTAATCCTCCATGTAACTCAAAGGATATGTCCCGTTATCCCTCGGGACCACGGATCAGGTAGTGGGAGTCATGAATGACTCTGTCCCGTTATCCCCCGGGACCACGGATCAAGTAAGAATCATGAATGATTCTGTCCCGTTATCCCCTGAGACCACGGATCAAGTAATACCCTTGTAAACTACACTTTAGTTTACACTTTTGATTTCCCCATACCCCCAAGGTTATGTGTTCAAGTCAGGTATTGATAAATCTGGAACTAATGCCAACACAGGATCAAGCAGGTACATGTTTGTTTAAATAGACAACAGGATATGTCCGTAGGGACAATAGGTCAAGATTGTCGGCATTAATAACAAGATCATGTATCAAGTCAAGCAGTGGTATATCAGGTCATGACAGGTAGTGCACATATGTCAAGCGGATACTCATAATAAAACTGTAGCAAGTACGGATGCACGGTAAAAGCATGGATGCACAAATATTTATCAGAGGTTACATCATGACTATGTAGGATGCCCATTATCATGCATGGAATACTAATGTAACAATAATATGAGTTAATGTAATATGGCATGCAACTAGGTGTGCAGAATTAATGGTATGGATACACAATAAAACATGGATGCTCAATTAACTATCAGGGGTTACAACTATAGCTCCATGACTATGTAGGATGCTCATTTTCTAGCATGGGAAGTTACTACAATAATAATATGAATTAATGTGATCTATAGATGCAGTTATATATATTTTAAATGATATGGATGCAAACGGGTATCCGAAAACAGTAAAACTGTAAAATGGATGCATAATGTGATAAACGGGTAACATTTTACTCATATGGATGCACAATACTATACCTAGCATGTAGCAAGATGAATTAGCATGCATCTAGATATGTAAATAACGATATGGATGCACACGGACGTCGTATAACAGTAAAATGGTAAAAATGGTAATGTGGGATGCATAGCTAAACAATATGTAATGTTATTATTCACATGGATGCAAGATATAGTAGTATAGCATGTAGCAAGATAAACTTGCATGCAACCAGATATGAAATAAATTGTACGGATGCAAACGGACGTCGTAAAACAGTAAAATGGTAACAGGGGATGTACAATGCACTAAACATGTAATATTATTATTAATATGGATGTAAAATATATCATAGCATGTAGCAAGATGAACTTGCCTCGATGGATTGCAATACGGATACGTACGGCGCGTCCGACGTCGGTAAAACGTCGCAACGCACGCACGGCACGTGGGACGGGTCTAAGCAATGTAAGAGGGTGATCACGCAGGTAAGGTACGTTCACTGGATCGTCTGGAACGGCAGCGACGGTCACGACTCCGGCGATCGCTGAAATTACAAGATTCAAGAAAAGAAAAGAAAAAGAAAAAGAAAAGAAGAATAGGAAGAAGAAGAAAGAAGTGCTCACTGGGTAGGTGCACAGGGGTTTCTGTGCAGGGGTAGAAGAGAGGTGAGGGCGACGACAAGATCAACGGCGACGAGACTAGGGTTTGTATATGAGGAGTTGGGGTTTGGGTGTGCAGGCTCGGGCTCGGGTGTTAGGGTTGCAGTAGGGGAAGGAGAAAGAAGAAGAAGGAGATGACGAGGAGGAGGAGAGAAGAAGTTGCTGGCGATGATGAGGTGATCGGCGGCGATGGAGGTGCAGGTGAGGCGATGGGTTCAATGGGTTAGGGTTGGTTGCAGGGTTCTCGGGATGAGGAAAGGAAAGGAGAGGAAGAGGAGATGATGGCGAAGAGGAGATGGTGAGGTCGAGGGTAGTGAGGCAGAGGAGTTTAGGGTTAGGGTTTGAGAAGGCGGCTAAGTTTTTAATGGGTTCTCGTGGGGCTCGGGGTTTTTATAGAAGAAGAGAAGAGAGAAAGAAGAGAAGGGAGGTGACGGTAAGAAGAGGGAGGTGACCACACTCAAGGAGTGAACAGTGAATGCAAGAGGAGAGAGAAAGAGGCGCGCGAGGAGAGAGAAAGGAGAGAGACACTCTGCGAGGGGAGAGAGAGAAAAAGAGCTACGGTACAGAGAGAGAGAGAAGGAAAGAGAAAGAGAGAGAGAGAGAGAGAAAGATTGTTAGGAGAAAATATTAAGAGAAAGGAGAGAGAGACTCTGCGAGGGGAGAGAGAGAAAGAGAGCTACGGTACAGAGAGAGAGAGAAGGAAAGAGAAAGAGAGAGAGAGAGAGAGAGAAAGGTTGTTAGGAGAAAATATTAATTGTTAAAATTTTAGTCTTTAAAAAAATCTTTTAGTTATAAAAATTTGAACTGTTAAAAAAATATTAAATTAATTTTGATTTTCTAGTAAATACAAACTTAGTCCAAAATACACCCGGGTCGGGTCTAAAAATTTAGTTTCAAAATATGAAAAATATACATGTCGACCAAAGTTAAAATCGGATATCCGGGTAACGGAAAAGTATACCCCCAAGAACGGATGCACGTACGTGCGCGTAACCATCCAAACAAATCCGTTTCACTGAAGGGGACGAGAACAAGATGAGCGGATGCTACGACAGGGTCAGGGGTATCATGCAGGCCATGCAATGTATTCTTAAAATATTTTATGTGACTTTAAATGTTATATTTAAAAAAATGCAGATGTCAGATATAATGCGAGTATGCAATATATAAATTAAAATGAAAGTGTACGAGTCTACGTAACAAGTCAGGGTAGACCATAAATATGAATCAAGAAAAGTTTCAAGCAAGCGGGTCGAGTCGGATGCAAATACAGATGTCAAAATACTATTCGCATCCAAAACACAGTAAATCAAGAAACTACCATAAATAAAGAAATACTAGAATTGGTATAAATGAACTAGGGTGTTACATTATACCCAACTACAAAAATAATTTCGTCCTCGAAATTCCAGGAACAAGAAAAGATAACCAATCAAGAATCTACAAGAATAGGTATGGAAACTTCTGTCGAATCTCGTCTTCTCGTTCCCAAGTCGATTCTCCGTGTGAGCGATTTCCCCAAGAAACAAGTACGAGAGGGATAACCTTATTCTTAAGGACATTTTCTCTTCGATCAACAATCGAGATCGGTCGTTCCTCAAAGGTCAAATCCTCTCTTACAGTCAGCTCCGAATGATCCAGCACGTGTGTTTCATCTTGAATATACTTACGGAGTTGAGATACATGAAACACATCATGAACATTCGCCAAAGATGGTGGTAAAGCCAATCGATAAGCCACTTCTCCAACACACTCCAAAATCTCGAAAGGCCCCACGAATCGAGGACTAAGCTTGCCTCGACTCCCAAAACGAATCACTCCTCTAGTCGGCGATATCTTCAAGAATACCAGATCACCAACAGCGAACTCTAGAGGTCTTCTCGATGTATCGGCCCAACTCTTCTGCCGATCTTGTGCTGCCTTCATGTGATTCCGGATAGTGTTAACTTTATTTACTGTTTGCACGATCAAATCCGGTCCTAACAATTTTCGTTCTCCAACATCGTCCCAACAAACGGGTGAACGACACTTGCGACCATACAACGCTTCGAATGGAGCCATCTGAATAGTCGCCTGAAAACTGTTGTTGTAAGAAAACTCCACCAAGTGTAGATGATCCTCCCACGAACCCTTGAAGTCTAACATGCAAGCTCTCAACATATCTTCAAGATTTTGGATCGTTCTCTCCGACTGGCCATTTGTCTGAGGATGATAAGCTGTGCTAAACTTCAATCGCATCCCCAAACTTTCCTGTAAACTCCTCCAAAAGTGTGATAAGAATCGGGTGTCACAGTCGGACACGATGCTCACCGGTACTCCATACAATCTTACAATCTCCTGCATGTACCATTCTGCCAACGCTTCCGTTGACTGACCAACTCGAAATGGTATGAAATGAGCTGTCTTGCTCAATCGATCAACAATCACCCAAACTGCATTGTTGCCCTTTGGACTCCGCGGTAGAGCTGTCACGAAATCCATGGTATATGTTCCCACTTCCATTGAGAAATCGGAAGTGATTGCAATAAACCAGCAACCCTTTGATGTTCAGCCTTAACTTGCTGACACACGAAGCACTTCGCTACAAAGCGAGCAATCTCCCTTTTCATACCTTCCTACCAGAAATGCTGTCTTAGATCGCGGTACATCTTCGTGCCTCCTGGATGTACAGAATATGCGGAACTGTGCGCCTCCTTCATAACTTCTTCGCGAATATCTCCTTTTGGCACACACAAACGGCTACCATATCGCAACAAATCATCTTCATGAATCAACAAGTCCGTTCGAAGTCCAGCTTCAAGCTGTTCTCGAAACTTCTGCAATCTTGGGTCCTGTGACTGCGCTGCTTTAATATTATCGATCAATGATGACTGTACTTGCAGCTGCATCAACTGTCCCAAAGAATGCGGTAGTACGATCTCCAGCTCGAATCTCCGAAAGTCTTCGATAAGCTCCTTCTGTGCAGTCAACATCCGAATTGCTGGCAACCGACTAAGCGCATCCAGTACTACATTAACTTTTTCCGGATGGTACTTGAGATCAAGATCATAGTCAACCATCAGCTCCAACCATCTGCGCTGCCTCATGTTAAGCTCTTTCTGTGTGAACATGTACTTCAGGCTTTTGTGATCAGTGAATACTTCAACCCTTTCGCCCAATAAGTAGTGTCTCCAAATCTTCAAAGCGAAAATCACAGCTGCAAGCTCTAAATCATGAGTTAGGTAATTCTCTCATGGGTCTTCAACTGCCGCGATGCATAAGCTATAACTTTTCCATGCTGCATCAAAACACATCCCAAATCTTTCCCAGATGCGTCGTTGTGAATCACCAATCCTCTGGAACCGTCTGGTACGGTCAAAATAGGAGCGGTTATCAACCTTTGCTTCAACGCCTCAAAAACTGATGCACACTTATTCGTCCATACAAACGGTACTTCCTTGCGCGTAAGCTTGGTCAGTGGCTCAGCCAGACGGGCAAAATTCTCCACGAACCTTCTGTAATATCCGCCAAGTCCAAAAAAACTTTTGATCTCTGCTACGTCTTCGGAATCGGCCAATCTTGAACTGCTGCAATCTTCTCGGGATCAACGGCGATTCCATCTCCGGATACGACATGCCCCAAAAACTTCACTTCTTCAAGCCAAAACCCGCACTTGCTCATCTTTGCATATAGTCTTTCTTGCCTCAATGTCTGCAGTGCGATCTTCAAGTGTTCTGCATGCTCTTCAATGCTCCTCGAGTAGACCAGAATATCATCGATGAACACCACTATAAACTGGTCCAAGAACGGTGAAAAGATTCGGTTCATCAAGTCCATAAATATCGCCGGTGCATTCGTGACTCCGAATGGCATCACTAAATACTCGTAATGTCCATACCGAGTTCGGAATGCAGTCTTGCAAATATCATCTGATTTAACTCGGACCTGATGATATCCGGACCACAAATCTAGTTTTGAGAATACTCTCGCGCCACTGAGTTGCTCAAACAGTTCTCCAATGCGAGGGATCGAGTACTTGTTCTTAATAATCACCCGGTTTAATTCTCGATAATCGATGCACATCCTCCTTGTGCCATATTTCTTCTTTACTAGAAGAACTGGAGCTCCCCAAGGTAAATTACTGCTGCGAATCCAACCCTTCTCAAGTAATTCGATAATCTGCTTCTTGACTTATTCCAACTCCACTGGTGCCATTGGATAGTACGCCTTTGAGATTGGCGCTGCACCAGGAACAAGATCGAACGCGAACTCCACATCTCGTTTTAGCGGTAAACCCGAGATATTCTCAAATACGTCCATAAACTCTAGAACTACAACTAGCGCTTCCTTCTTATCAATTTCCATTGATGCAAGAACGGTGTTTGTCGTCCTAGCCCTAAACTCGACTGGCCCGACAGAACTGCTTCCTCCAGCAAAAAAAAACTCCGGATGTCCGGGAATCTGGAAAATCACTTTCTTTGCCCTACAATCAATATGAGCGTGGAAAGTGCCGAGAAAATCCATTCCCAAGACAACATCATAGCTGCCGGTATCAATCACCAAGAAATCTGCAAATAACTCCCGTCCATAAATAACAACTGAACAATCCTTACATTCTTTACTAGTTATGATCTTCCCATTCCCGGTGTGTATGTCCCAACAACTAGACAGGGTCGTGCAAGAAATCGAGTGTGCAGCAATAAATTTAGACGACATAAAACAATGGGATGCACCAGAATCGAATAACGCTAATGCGGGAAAATCATGAACAAGTAGGATACCTGAAACAACTTCCTCTGAAGCCTTGGCCTCTTCAGCCGTCAGGGTAAAGGCTCGAGCTTGATTGGGTCCCTGGGTTAACTGCTTCTGCCCCTGAAACTGCTTCTGCGGAGACCTCTGAACATCATCCTTCAAACGAAACTTCGACGGGCAAACACTAATAGTGTGATCAGCTGATCCGCAAACCAAACAAAGTCCAAGCTTCCTCCGACGATCCTTCTGCAGGTACCCAGGTAGATGACAGAACTCACAAAACATCCTTCCCTTCTGCTCTTGTACGACGGGCTTCTTCATCGGTACTACGCCACGTCGGTTCACCGGAATACCTCTGCGTATAGGCTCTCGGTTCGGCGCAAACGCCGGCTTCCTCACTGCAACTGCCTTCTGCTGCGTACCCCCAGTCTTCACCGATAAGCTCTGCTGCTCTCGGGCCGCTTTAAGCACTTGCGAAAAAGTGGTCAATCCCAGAGATATAATGTGCCTCTGGATTTCCACATCCAAACTGCGCATGAACCTCCTTGCCCTATCAGCATCGTTGGAAACCAAAGGTCCAGCGAATCTACTGAGCCGTGTCCATTCAGCTGCATGTACATCCACGGGTACGCCGTTCTGCTTCAAACTGATAAACTTTTCTTCCATTTCCTCCCGTGCAGTCTGCGGGAAGAACTTCTCCAAGAAACTCTTCGAAAAATCTGCCCAACTGATCGTCTTGGGCAAGCGGGTCTCTTCCACAAGCCACCATTCACGGGCGTAGTCAACCAATTGGATGCGTACAATATCCATTCTCTTGTCCTCTGGAATCTGTGCCGCAACGAGCAAATTCTCTGTATCAACCAGCCACTGCTCCGCTGGCAACGGCTCTTCCAGACCAGTGAAAATGGACGAACCAAGTCTCCTGAAATCCGCCACGGTACCCACACGTTCTACTGGTTTGGCCACAACATTGTTTACGGACTGCTGGACGGTCCGCAAACCTTCCTGAAAAGCTTCGGCCTACCGCTGGTTCAGCTCGGTCTGCCGTTTCTGGTTCTCCAGGATCCCACGAATTACTCCAAGCAAAGCGGCGTCATCAACACGCCTCTGGTACGCTCTCAGATTTCTGTCCGCCATGATTCTGAACCTAAAACACCGAAGAGGATTAGCAAGATAAATAAGATTCAACAAGCAGGATACAAGAAGCAAGATAGTTATGGATTCAAGGATGGCAAGATAGCAATAAGGCAGGACATGCTCCTAGTTACGAGTATTCTGATTCGTGTATTGGGTCCAATACCCAACTACAAAAGAATCAAACCCGATTAACCTATATCCTATGGCTCTGATACCAAACTAACCCTGTCACGCCCCGCTTCCCAGAGTGCGCTAAGATCAGCACGTGACAGAGCCAACCATGCTATCTATGGCTAGAAAACATCCCTCCACAGTCACATTACGGCTGTCTATAAGTATCAAGAACAGGAAAATAAAAGAAACTATCTAGTACATGTCCATGAGCCAGAAATAACGAGTCAAGAAATAATATGCGGAAGCAATAAATTCAAGTAACAATGACAATCTGGAAAGTACGTCCTAAAATACGGGCCCACATCAGGAATGAAAATACGAAAGAAAACTAAACTAACTAGCTACTAACATGATCTTCACTGCTCGGCTTGTTGGTCAAAAATACTTCTGAACTGCCTGCGACAGAGATAGAGGATCTGGGCCATGCAAAACCCAGACTTCGGTGTGTCATGATATCAACCAATAATAAATGAACAGGATACACGAGATATGCATGCATGAATTATAAAAAGTAACATGAATGTAATAAGTAAACACGGATCTAGAACAGTAAAGTGTATCAATATATGTGACGTGTAGTGATCAGTCTAAACTGTGCTACTGGGTTATCTATTCTAAAGTTTATTTGAAATCAATTAATGTAATCCTCCATGTAACTCAAAGGATATGTCCCGTTATCCCCCGGGACCACGGATCAGGTAGTGGGAGTCATGAATGACTCTGTCCCATTATCCCTCGAGACCACGGATCAAGTAAGAATCACGAATGATTCTGTCCCGTTATCCCCCGGGACCACGGATCAAGTAATACCCTTATAAGCTACACTTTAGTTTACACTTTTGATTTCCCCATACCCCAAGGTTATGTGTTCAAGTCAGGTATTGATAAATCTGGAGCTAATGCCAACACAGGATCAAACAGGTACAGATTTGTCTAAATAGACAACAGGATATGTCCGTAGGGACAACATGTCAAGATTGTCGGCATTAGTAAAAAGATCAGGTATCAAGTCAAGCAGTGGTATATCAGGTCATGACAGGTAGTGCACATGTGTCAAGCGGATGCTCATAATAAAACTGTAGCAAGTACAGATGCACGGTAAAAGTATGGATGCACAAATATTTATCAGAGCTTACATCATGACTATGTAGGATGCCCATTATCACGCATGGGATACTAATGTAACAATAATATGAGTTAATATAATATGGCATGTAACTAGATATGCAGAATTAATGGTATGGGTATACAATAAAATATGGATGCTCAATTAATTATCAGGGGTTACAACTATAGCTCCATGACTATGTAGGATGCCCATTTTCTAGCATGGGGAGTTACTACAATAATAATATGAATTAATGTGATTTATAGATGCAGTTATATATATTTTAAATGTATGGATGCAAACGGGTATCCGAAAACAGTAAAACTGTAAAATGGATGCACAATGTGATAAACGGGTAACATTTTACTCATATGGATGCACAATACTATACCTAGCATGTAGCAAGATGAATTAGCATGCATCTAGATATGTAAATAACGATATAGATGCACACGGACGTCGTATAACAGTAAAATGGTAAAAATGGTAATGTGGGATGCATAGCTAAACAATATGTAATGTTATTATTCATATGGATGTAAGATATAGTAGTATAGCATGTAGCAAGATAAACTTGCATGCAACCAAATATGAAATAAATTGTACGAATACAAACGGACGTCGTAAAACAGTAAAATGGTAACAGGGGATGTAAAATTCACTAAACATGTAGTATTATTATTAATATGGATGTAAAATATATCATAACATGTAGCAAGATGAACTTGCCTCGATGGATTGCAATACGGATACGTACGGCACGTCCGACGTCGGTAAAACGTCGCAACGCACGCACGGCATGCGGGACGGGTCTAAGCAATGTAAGAGGGTGATCACACAGATAAGGTACGTTCACTGGATCGTCTGGAACAGCAGCGACGGTCACGACTCCGGCGATCGCTGAAATTACAAGATTTAAGAAAAGAAAAGAAAAAGAAAAAGAAAATAAGAAAAGGAAGAAGAAGAAAGAAGTGCTCACTGGGTAGGTGCACAGGGGTTTCTGTGCAGGAGTAGAAGAGAGGTGAGGGCGACGACGAGATCAACGGCGGCGAGGCTAGGGTTTGTATATGAGGAGATGGGGTTTGGGTGTGCAGGCTCGGGCTCGGGTATTAGGGTTGCAGTAGGGGAAGGAGAAAGAAGAAGAAGAAGATGACGAGAAGGAGGAGAGAAGTTGCTGGCGATGATGAGGTGATCGGCGGCGATGGAGGTGCAGGTGAGGCGATGGGTTCAATGGGTTAGGGTTGGTTGCAGGGTTCTTGGGGTGAAGAAAGGAGAGGGGAGGAAGAGGAGATGATGGCGAAGAGGAGATGGTGAGGTCTAGGGTAGTGAGGCAGAGGAGTTTAGGGTTAGGGTTTGAGGAGGCGGCTAAGTTTTTGATGGGTTCTCGTAGGGCTCGGGGTTTTTATAGAAGAAGAGAAGAGAGAAAGTAGAGAAGGGAGGTGACGGTAAGAAGAGGGAGATGACCACACTCGAGGAGTGGACAGTGAATGCGAGAGGAGAGAGAGGCGCGAGAGGAGAGAGAAAGGGGAGAGGAGAGACTCTGCGGGGGAGAGAGAGAGAAAGAGAGCTGCGGGACAGAGAGAGAGAGAAAGGTTGTTAGGAGAAAATATTAATTGTTAAAATTTTAGTCTTTAAAATATCTTTTAGTTATAAAAATTTGAACTGTTAAAAATATATTAAATTAATAAAATTTGATTTTCTAGTAAATACAAAGTTAGTCCAAAATATACCCGGGTCGGGTCTAAAAATTTAGTTTCAAAATATGAAAAATATACATGTCGACCAAAGTTAAAATCGGATATCCGGGTAACGGAAAAGCATACTCCCAAGAACGGATGCACATACGTGCGCGTAGCCATCCAAATAAGTCTGTTTCACTGAACGGGATGAGAACAAGATGCGCGGATACTACGATAGGGTCAGGGATATCATGCAGGCCATGCAATATATTCTTAAAATATTTTATGTGGCTTTAAATGTTATATTTAAAAAAATGCAGATGTCAGATATAATGCGAGTATGCAATGTATAAATTAAAATGAAAGTGCACGAGTCTATGTAACAAGTCAAGGTAGACCATAAACATGAATCAAGACAGGTTTCAAGCAAGCGGGTCGGGTCGGATGCAAATACAGATGTCAAAATACTATTCGCATCTAAAACACAGTAAATCAAGAAACTACCATAAATAAAGAAATACTAGAATTGGTATAAATGAACTAGGGTGTTACACGGTACGGTACCCCGGAGCAAAAAGATCGTATAGAGAGACGTTGAGCTCGGCAGGGGAGCATTACTGACCGGTGATAGTACTGGGCTTGGCGGATATCCGGAGGATACCGACCGAAGCAATTGAGACAAATAGATATGAGGGCCGATCCGATGAGACGGCGTCCGAAATAGGAGGATTTACGTGTCGATGCTGGACACGGGTTTTATGATGTTTTCGAGTTCGATGCTGGGCACTCAGGTTTTTATGATGATTTGATGTGTTGTAGATGGACACACGTTGGATGGTACACATATTACACACATATATGATACAGATGACATGGTACCATATTATGACACGGGCACAATTATATCATTATTGTTAAACTTATGTTTACACTTTCACCCTCGTTACCACTCGACTTTATATGTTTATCATACTTATGTATATACGATTCATCCACGTTTACCATACAGTATTATTTTATTATTATTTTACTGTATGACCTAAAAGATCGTCATACATTCGATTTCTACATGGTGATGTCTTCAACTCACGAGTTGACAACGCACTCGCGTTGTGCCACAGTTTTCTTGCAGGATCGACCACACGGATTCAATAGCGGTTTGCTGGCACATAGCTTTCTTCTGGGTGATTTGCATTGGCAGGTGGGATACACATTGGATCGTAACCATCATTTGTATATATTTATTCAGTTGTATCTAGTTAAAAGCTCCATCAATCAGACTTTGTATATTTGTTAGACTTAGAAAACCACAGATTGTATATTTTTCGGACTTAGAGTCGCGTATATGTATTTATTCTTTATTTTTGGATTTGATGATGATTTGGTTTCTTTACTTTCCTTTCTGTGTTTGACCTTCGTCTTGGGCATTGTATATTTGCATTTGTGTGGTTATAATTCCGCCAATTGACGAAGAGCTAGTTCCTGTTTGGGGATGCCTATTATTATTGTTATGTATTAGATCAAAATTTACAAAAGAGGTGCTGTCCAAATTTCAAATGATGATTTTTTTTTTAAAATAGTATACAACCCACATTTATTTTCATACAACATTACTTATACTTTCTAAGAAGGACTTGATTTCATTATACCCTTATTTCAAAATTTCACCTCCACTATTTTCCTAAAAAGATTTAGATTTTTGGGCTTTCGGCTTACTTGGGTTACGGTGGGTCCTATAGATTTCACGTAATTCAAGTGCCGGTCACGTGTCAATTCCGGATCGTGACACTCACCATGGCTACTAGTGCCATTAACCTAGAGAGCTCAAGCTTTCTTTTGTGAGGAAGAAGAAGATGGTATAATTTTGATAGCTTGTTGTTGTGTAAGAAAATCATACTTATTTTCTTTTTCAACCATGTCATGTTAAACATGACACATACCCCCTCTCCCACTCTCTCTTATGTATGTGTCAACATACAAGAGAGATGGTAGATCCCACCATTTAATTAAGTATATTAAATAAATAATAATATATATATATACATTAATATAGACATACACACACATTAATATATATATATATATATATATATATATATATTCTCACCATTCTAAATTATGTATAAATAAATATACAAATAAATATATATATAAATGTGTGTGTGTATAAGTGTTAGTACATATATCTTGTACATGAACATTTCATATATCCCATATACGAAATGCCATCAATATTTTCTCAGTATCATATACTGTAGAGAGTGTGTGTATCATACACACTATACTAGAAACCGTATCATTAATACGGTCATCAAGTCAACACTTGATTTGATATTCCGGATTTTAAACCGGCTAGTATAACAGTCGTCCGATTAAATACGTATATCCAATATACATGTTTTATTGAATCCCTATACGTACGTCACATCGCGTTTTGCCCAGGCAGACACTTTCGTCGCGAGACTCTAAAGACCTGTCAATACGCTGGCGTTAGGTTATACTATATCGTATCCAATTGAGTCTGAAACACTTTCAGATTCAACCCCCTTTCGAGTTAACCCACAAGCTTGTCAGTGTCCCTAGCTGTACGTAATGGCTACCAATGTATGAGCAAAATAAAGGCAGGTCGACGAGCGAACTCATCCGGACCCAACAAAGTCTATAAGTGACAGTCACCATACAGTCCGGTCTCTTCGCCAAGGAGTATCACATACCGGGTGTGGGGAGTGGAATCTGTCAGACCCCCAATAACCCGATAAGTTGTGCTGATAGAGGACTCATAACCTAAGAGATACAATTGGCAATACATACCAGTTTATCTTTAATGCCGTGGCCACGGACTTCGGGTTATAGTCGTATCTTGCACAGTGCAATATCGACTCCCAATACCGGGAGTGACGAATTCCCTCGACTGCCCACTGCCTCTATGTGTTTCGAGACTGTATCCAACTAAAATATGTTTGCACGACTCGGTAGAGCCGTGGTAGAGTAGTAATCTAAGTACAGTGGGCACACACACGAGACACTGTGGCGATTTCAGGTTTAGGGACTATCCTGTACTTATGTCACTAGAGAACTGCTATCTGCCATTGGTATAATACCATCTAGGAGTTCTCGGCGAGTCCATCCAGTGTAACTCATCCAATAAGCACATCTATACAATCATCAGTGTCAAATACCAATGGCTATAGGATCAGCCATCGCCCCGTACAGGGTCATGAAACGTATACACTAGTCTAAACTGGAGTACCGATACCCGGTCTCGATGCTCTTACGACTATGGACATTTAAGGATATGCTTATAAGCTACCAGGCCCCACTAGTATGATATGTATCATAATCTTGATAGTCAAGCAAAGATCCTATGAGCTTTATCTCATGTACATGCGATACGTGATAACTAGTATCACGAATTCACATGACAGATAAAGACAAACCCGATAGTACACTATCATCTCGAGTAAGACTGTTCTTGATATAAGCGCTTCTCGAATTCAGTAATTACATTCCCGCAACTACAATAATTGCCTTAAGGACACTTATATCCAACAAAAAGATAGCGGCAGCGGTTGTGGGTTGAAGAAGAAGAGGAAGGAGGTGGTGATGATGGCGACGGTGGTGTTGAAGAGAAGAAAGAAGGAGGTGTTGATGGGTTGAAGTGTTGATGGGTCGAAGAAGATGAGGAGGAAGATGGTGATGGTGTTGACGGTGATGATAGCGGTGTTGAAGAGGAGTAAGATGGTAGCGGTGTTGACGGTGATGATGGCAGTGTTCGGGACGGTGGCGATAGCCAGGAAGGAGGAGGAGGAATAATTTTCAAAAATGAAATAGAGGGCTAACGAGATAGCTTATAAGTATAGGGGGCTACAAGCGAATACCAAGTATGGAGGGACAAAAATATTGAAGTATGGGGGGCTGACGGAAAAAAAACCCAATTATTTTAGGATGAGGTTACAACTTAAATGATGTAGCGGTGATATGAGATCGTCTGTGGTGATATGGCACCGTTATTCCCACAGTTCTTTGATAATTTCAATATTGTCATGGTATGTTTCTCTAGTTTTGAAGTTTTTGCCAATTTAGTGCCAAGCTGTGATAGTTTTTAGTAAATAAGTAAAATTTAATATCACGATAATATTTTAAAGAAATTCTGTAGTGGATTAAGTGCAAAAGAATAGATCGGTAAAGTATTTTCTCTAAAAGAAACCTTATTGCTATAAATTATTCGGAGCACCCAAGAGAGGGGGAGGGGGGGGGCGGGGATTTTTTTTGAGTACCTTTCATGAGGTATTTATCTTACCATGCACAAGCACCCTGTATGGAAGAATTTTTCCAGAATTAGATGTGGTCTCCCGATCATCTGTTACACAGATGCCTTTTGCAAGATGCCACATGTGTATGAAAGATATCATCATATGTGCATACCAAAAACAGCTTGAAATTCCAAGGTTTCTATGTCCTCTAAGAAAAAAAGAGCAAAGATAATTCTTGAGAAGGTCAATATCTCTTCCTATGAAAAAATTGATAATAAAAACTACAAATATAAAGATAAAAGATGAGTTATTTCAAAGCTGCAAAAATACGGGCAAAACTATTTTACAGCAGCGGCAGTAGGTATTAAATCATTATAATCACATTGTAGCAAATTAGCAATTAGCAACAATCTCTCAAGGGCCAAAAATACAAAAATTCAAGAACATAAAGTTACTCGTGTATAGATATCAAATAAGTCGTACACAATAACATGAAAAGACACAAGGGACTCGACACAGAGCGTTTCAGCTCAGCCCGCTCACCTTTTACAATTAAAAGACAACAATAAAAACATATCCGGGCCTCGTCGAAAGCTCAAACCAATAACGACAAGATTAAATATAGGAAAGGAAATAAAATGCAGGGAATGCCTTCTCAAACCGCAATTAAAACAACAATGGACAGGAAAACTCTTTATCCACCACCCTCCTTTGCTCTTCGTTAACTCCTGTACATTTCTTTCTCTTATAATTTTATATATTACCTCATACGGCATCACAAAATCTTGAAAGATCTCCCTGCGGCTTTCACCTTGTCGACCTCAGATGCATTTTGTATTAGTTTAGGAAAAACTGAAAGCGCCCATCGAAGTTATAGATAGTTACATACTGATGCTGCGAACTACTGGAATTGAAAGAAGAGATAATTTAACAGGTGTTGGTCTTTATTAGGGTTAGGGTTCATTCCGAATCATCTGCACAAACTGCGGGATTTGTTCCATTAGAATATGCTTTGGTGTTGGGGGAAGTTGAAGGGCTTTCCTGGTTGTTCTCTTCGTAGTTGTAAATTTGGGATCTGCTAGGTCTTTGACCGAATGTTGACCCCCATTGGAAATGGTTCCTGTGAGACAAAAAGGGTTAAAAAAAAATAATATTCCAGAGTGTTATGTGTGCATTGAATTTACTGACCCCATATTACATGCGTACACCCTATACATGATGCTGCTGATTATTTTAGTTATGCAAATTTCACTATTGTGTATGTGTGTGCTGTCTTTCGACTAGAGAGAAGGGAGACACCTTTTGTGATATTTGAGTCATTTGAGGTGTATTCAAGATTAGGCTTGAGAGAGATTCCACCATCATTGTATTCAAAATTTCCAGTTTAGTATATCTGCTTTGAATGTATGTTGAACCACGTTAAATCTGTGTATCTTCTATTCGTTCTTCTCGACATTGTTTGTGTTACTTTGTTGTTTTGATGTAACACTGAGCTTAGAGGTTGACTACAAATAGATTTCCGGATTAAAGGGATCATTTAAATTCATTTCTTGCGACTTTTGGATATATTGTGGGGGATGTCAAAGGGTGACTGACATATGAGCTAAATATAAGAATCCCAAAGAAAGGCGTTTTGGGCAAAATTTCGAGATGAGGTAATGCTAGGAGACGACCGTTAAAGCTAGATATTGATTCATGTAGCTAAGTCTGGAAGTTTGGGACAAAAACTTGTCATAGTATATTGTGATGTAATATGGGGCTGTGCGGGTAAATGCAATTTGAAAACAGAAATTAAGTGTAAAACATTTCCAAATCTCTACTATATTAATGCAAACTCCTCAAATGTGAAGAATGCAATGATCATGAATCATGGAGCATGCTAAAAAGTAATACTTTTTCTACCAGGCTCGTAGGTTTTTTATTCCCCACCAACCTTTCTATTGGGTGAATGTTACTTTCATCACATGGAGATGATGTCATTGAAAGTGACATGCACGGAATAGATAGGCCGGTTGAGAATCAAAAGCCCACTGACCTAGTAGGTTTGGCATTTCTCCTAAAGAAAAGGAAAAAAGAGCAAAAATTTGTACTTCATCTTGACTCTTATTGTGTCATGTCATCGTAAAATAAATAAAGAAAGCGGAAGCGAAGCAAGATACAAATTCAAGTTCACAAAATGAGAGCCAAATCTAATATCTACTTTCTAGATTTCTCTATAAGCATTAAGCAAACCAACATTGTGCCTACAATAACATTAATCACCTTCTTTCTATTTCTCTCTCTCATTCAATGGGCTGAGACTTGAGACCATAAAAGTAATTTTATTTATAAACCCTCTAGATTCACCCCTCCTTCCTACATGATTCTCGATCTTAAAACATCAATATGAAAGCCATATATGAAAAGCAAATAAAAGCACTTATTTCAACCATAGGAGATAAATTAACAAAGACATAAAGTGAATGGGAAGAAGAATGACAAGAAAATAATTGCATCAAGGCTTGGTCTCTATTTGAGATTTATTTTCTTGATATATCTTCCATTTGCTTAAAGATGTGGCAATGTTTGTATTTTGTGATTTTGTTATGAACTTTTCCAATAACTTCCTCGTATGCAATACTATTATATGATAACAATTCTTTTATCATACATATGCAATGCCCGTCCATGATACTAGTAATTACACAATATTTCTCTCCAACAATTTGGTGGCCCTATCAATTGTGATCTGTAACAAGAGCTCCACTATCATCAGTGAATAAATGGGAGAAAATTTCCAATTAATAAACACTTCCATCAGTAGCAATAACAGGGACATGTTTATAACTATTCAATAGACTACCAATATAAAGGCTCTGAACAATGCATGATAAAATTCTTATAATGAGGGCTGCATATTTGATAAAGACATGCATAGTGTATATGACATGTAACAATAACCAAGCTATTACCTGATCCCCTGCATTTGGCCCATCTGAGTGAAAAAGAATAGGACGACAGCGTTTATCTTCATTCATCAAGCTCGAATTTTGGAAATGACCAATAAGTGCAGCCTTCCCTTGAATTCTAGCATAGGCAAGTGATGCAACCTTTTCACTGTTGAACTTCTCCCATTTTTTACCATTAAATGCCTGCAAAAGATAGCTTCTTTAAACATGGAAGCTAAGTAGAATTTATGGAAATATCTTTAAGAAACAAACAGGTTTTGCCCAATAAAGAGTGGATAAATCCAGAATCATAGATAAGATAGATTACAAACTTGTTTTTGTATTTATTGCAATAATGAACAGATCAGAACCTGAAAGAAAGGGATGATCTGCTGAGGATCAATCATGTTGATGAAAGCATAGCCCACATTGCATTTGTTCTGGACAGAGATTTAAAAAAATGAACTAAAATTAGCATCCACGTAAATCGATGAGAACAGAAAGGCAGCGTTTGGTGAGTCCCATTACCTTAAAATCAATAGGCAAATAGATAAAATCATAAGTCCCCTTGTGATGTTCATCAATAGCAGCCAAGAGCATCTTAGAAGTGTATCTGTCCATCAAATTAAACAATTTTATTTTTTTATTTTTTTTTCTAAAACCCATTTCCATAAAAAGACTAAATTACACTAAACTTAACTATTATTTGTTTTCAGTTAGCTACCTTTAAGGTATATACGAGGGTATTTTAGTTTTCTAAAACTCCCCTTAAAAACAAAGTTTAAGGGAGTTTACTATAAAATAAAGATATTAAAGTAATTTAGTGAAAAACAACAATAGTTAAGGTGTTAAGGTGTTAAGGGTAGCTTAGTGTAATTTAGCCTAAAAGGAGGCCAGCAGTCAAATCCACATACTTGTTTGGGATGTTCTTAATCATAAGGGTAGTACGGGAATCTTCACCACGCATAATACGTTCAATATCAAGCTCGTATTGCTTCTTGTTATCCGCTTGATTTGTATTTGAATCGCTCCTCCGGCTCCTCATCCGATCATTAGGAGATTCAAAAGAAGCCGGCATAGGAATCATATGATTCCTCCCTTGAAACACATGGCACCTTTGTTGAGGAGAAGTAATTCCGATACAATTTCCTCCAGAGTGAGGGAAAATATTATTAGGAGAAAATCCCATATTTCCAAGCGAGCCAGGGTGAAAAGTTGGCACATCAGTAGAATCTCTGATGAAAGGTTGTCTCCGCTCCCAAATAGAGGGATTCACCGAAGGAGCGGACCCCACATGATGGGGGTGAAAAGGCAAGACACTGTTCATCAGATGAGATGGTGGTCTCGGAAGTCCATGCATTTGTGGTGTGTGATGGTTAATAAATGATGGTGAATTGCCCCATATCATTGGACTCGCAGAGTGATGATGATATGCTGAATTATTCCAAATGTATTGTTGCCCATGGACAGGGCAGCTCCCGTTTGCTGTGCCTCCGAATGCTGTAGAATAAATTATATTTTAATTATAAGAAGCAACAAAAAACTAAAGCATATAGATGGAAAGATGGTAAAGTTTTGATTCTTGTCAAGTGTTACGTTAGTCTAATTAACATTGTTATCCAGCAACCCAACCACCTAAGCTTTTGGGTGAAATGGTTCTTGACATAGTACCAGAGTATGCCAGGAGTCAAGAGGTCCTAGGTTTAAACATAATCATTTTCAATTTAATTTTTTTATATTTACCCCATATATTCTGCCTTCACATGTGAGAGTTTCTGCTAGAAGCATTCCCATGTGAGTCAAAGGCCGGTGTGAATGGGTGGGGGTGCCAAGTGTCATGTTAGCTTGAAATACATTGTTACCCACAGCGCAAAAACTTAAGCTTTGAGGTAAAGTGGTTCTTGACAATCCCAAACCATAGTAGGTCATACTATATGATTCGTCAGCTAACGTCCAATCATTCATGTGATAACCTAAAAGGTCAAAAGTTAAAAAAAGAACCATGTATCTTTTAAGGTTTTTCAAATATGCATCAAGAGCTCTTATAATATATGCCCTAATGGAAAGTTGACCGAATGTCGTGTCTGGCATAAATTGTGAATTTAAACAATCAATAATGATCTAGATATCATTTTATGTAAAGCAACATCAAAGTAGTTTGGATCATTCCAGAATATGGTCATAAATAAATAATCAACTTCTTATAAGAAATAATGCAATTTATGCGCACATTTCGGTATCTAGCACTATTTTATTATTTTTGTCTATACCTAAGGCTATAGATATTGAGTTTGATGCCCAAACATGTATTATTGCACTAATATGAATTAGCAAAAATACTGCGCAAGTCCCAAAGGGGTTGCATCCAAAAAGAAAAATACTACACATGACACTGCAGCTTAGTATACATACATTAAATCGAAGTGCAAGCGGTTATTTTTTTTTGAAGTACACTTACCACCTTCTAATGAGTGACTATTGAGACTCCCAGAGCCCACTCTTTGAATGAATCTATTGTCGATTGCTTCATGAGGTCTGGAGGTGATATTGATAGCCATGGTTGGAATAGTGCTTGAGGTGTTGTATGGAATTCCATTATGCAGCCCATCATTATACTCAGGGAGTGAATGAGGATTCATTATTGGCAAATTTTGAAAACCCAACTTCATTTGCCCAAAAGAATGGCCATTTTCACCATGATTAACTGGAGAGGACAAATTGTGAGGTATCGAAGAGATTGCATGAAATGTAGAATCCGATAAAGAGCTAATCGGTGCCCTAACTTGTCCATTGTCAAAACTGGATGTAGTTACCCCAATAGGAACAGAACCTGAAGATATCGATTGTTGAATCAGAATACATAATCGAACACAATATCGAATTTATATAAAGGAAATTCTAAGAGTAGCATCAAAGAAGTTTCTTCTGGAGAAAATTAAGATTTTAATTGAATTCTGGACAAATGATTTGAAGAGGAAGACGGTTTCTTCAGATATCTTAAACCAGGGGTCGACGAAATGACAAGTGATAAATTTTTTGTTAAACCAGTTACGTATTTATTTTTGTTTGTTATTTTTTCTTCTTTTTTTTTATTGGGGGGGGGGGGGGGGGAGCAGAGCGGGTTGAATTTCTTGCAATATTTTATTTATTTCTCTTTCCACTTTATATTTTCAATGAGATATTTATTTGGCTAGAATCAATACTGATCTATCCGCATTTCTCTAGAAAAAAAGCACCATTGATAAGTAGGGATGTAAATGGATATGAATAAACCGAGCGAACTCTGTATCCACCTCCGCCAACATCCACTGTATATGGATATGGTACCACCAATATTCATTCCGTACCCGTATCTGATATCAAAAATAGTTATTTTTTACTTTATCGGTTATAGTTTTTACAATATTCATTAGATATCCGTAGCCGACTTTTACCGAATACAAATAGTAATTTTCATCTCTGATAACTATCCGTATTCATATTAGAATCCGCCTACGACTATTGGATATGGATATGGTAATACCTATATCCGCTCCATATCCAATTCGTTTACATCGCTATAAATAAGTCGTTGATAAATAAGGTAATCTTCATACCGTTGCATCCCAGAGGTGAGCTGCTAGGGGAGCTGCCCTCCCTGCACCCACCAGAATCTTCCAGCTCCAATTGCATTAAGTTGCTGATGGAGAAATAAAAAAGCAATGAGCAAAATCATTTCATATGGGAAGCTCCAAACAAGAAAAGCATACAACTACAATCACAAGTAATAATTTCGAGAAAGAAATAGACATGTCCTAAAGTAGTCGATTATGCAGAGAGAGCTCAGGGGGGGGGGGGGGGTTGGAAACATCGGCATGACAGATTGATATACGTTACATTGCTCATTCAATCTGATTCAATGAAATAACTTTATTATGTACTACATATCAATGCAACCTCATCAGCATTTACATCTAAATGGCGCATGTCAAATTCTGTAGAAATATTTTCTATACCTCTAAATCTCCAGCAACATAGAATTGTAGATAAAACAATAAATGGAAATTAAATAAACAGCTTCAATAAACTTTCCATATTAAAAGTAATTAGTTTCTTAGAGGGTTCCTATATAGATGTCTATTAACCAGAAGTTCCCCAAACAAGAGGACACCAGTTTCTCATCAATTCCTAGAAGTATCCATCTGCGAGAAGTTATGTACCACAGGTGTCAGAGACATCCTATGTAATATATGTGACCGAAAAGTTTCCTTAAGGGTCCTCATGATTCGAATATTGTTTCCTACCCATGTCTGAAATATTTCCTTTTTCAGATGGCGTTGTGTGTTATATTTGTTTCAGTGTCCTGCTCACATATAATAGTCCCAACTTGTGTAACATACATTTTATACCAACTAATATTTGAACATATAGTAAAACATTTGAAAGCGATGTAAAACTCCATCACCACCATCGCATGCACCCTCTGAACCCCTAGTTAACATGCAATTCTTAATTCTGAGGCAGCATGCAGAGGGTTCCAAATAACATAATAGGACACCATCCCCCTTTTTCAATAGTATGTTGTATTAAAACCCGGGGGGGGGGGGGGGGGGGGTTGAAGAAGAGAAGAACAAAGACAATAAAACACAAGTAAACTATATCAACTAAAGTACAGCATATTCAAACCAACTATATCAAAATCTACATACAACTAGTAAATATCAGGCATAAGCAGACTTGTGTGTATGCATGCACAGACGTAAACCACATGTAGTACAGTATAAGGTAGCATTGAACTGTAGAACATAACCTGTATTTATTTCTGATAATTACGACTATCCTTTTAAATAATATCTACATTTATAACTAGCAATTTTCGTTCTTTTCAGATCATAGTCATTTCATTATTTCAATGTACTAATTAAGATACATGGGCATCTATGGAAGTGCCAAATTGGACTCTTTACAACTGCTGAGAACAATTAACTTAGTTTTCATTTGGTCACTGTAAACAATGCTCCAGAAGTTTACTACATTTTGTGTTAGCTGCAGCCTTTTACGCTACCATGGTTCTTTAGCAATACGTATGTAGTGTTTCTGAATAGATTGTAAAGACTAAAACAAGGTGTGAGATTGTAGGTTCAGTTATGGTGTTACGGACGCTAAAAAGCGCCTTAAATGTAAGTCTCCAAAGTTCTAAAGGTGGATGCATGGTGGGAATAATATAGCTGAGGCAACTTCAACTTGGAAGTTTGTTCCCAAGGTGAACTTTTCCAGATATTCAGCCAAAAATTCAATAAGAAATAGATATTTTGTCAAGCCAAGACCTGAGATCTACCAAGAGCCATCGGTGCCTTTTAGCAAGCAAATATGCAGCCAAGCTTCAAGACATTGCATCAGGTTTCTTGATTGAAATCCAAGTTCCATGTATCCTTCGGATGATGGCAAATGCCATCTCATTAGAAGATAATTTTAGCATAACATAAAACAATTAGTCAATCAATGCTTGATGTGCCTTCCCTTTTGAAGTATAAGTAGGATCCGAAAGTGTTATTTCCATTACTTTATGAGTTGACCCTCTCTTATTGATGGGTTCTATTGCTACCATTGGTGAGGCACAAGCCATTAAGAGTATTGTATTATAAAAGCTTAAGCAACTGTTGGACACTATTTTTCACCTTATTTGACCTCTTTTGATTTTGCTGAACCATTCTCAACAACTGCTGGACACCAATTTTCCCACCGCCATAATAGATGAATATTACAAAAGGTTGAGCAGTATTTTTTTATGTCATCGAGCAAACTGTTCATGCAATAACCTTTAAGAAAATTATATGTTTTTCCTTGTGTTCTCACTTGATGGATTTTCAAATAGCACAACTTCAGGATAAACTTTTCCAGAATACAACTTCTTCTGGGGAAAACTGTTCTAAATAATTTTTAAAGCCTCATGAATAACAACTACTACTTTTTTGGTGACCTGGATATCATGATGAAATGTCATAAAGTGGTAAAGAAATTAACACTCACAAGGATGAGAAATAGTTTAAGGTCCATTTAAGAGGAAACACGGTTCTTCTTAACGAAGGTAATATGCTAAGAAATAAACAACCTGAGCGTACCCCATGTAGGAAGGAAATTTAAGATGGTTGTCAAAGGAATCACTTGACTTTGTTAAATTAGAGGGGACGGGGCAGGGGGATAAAAGGTTAGGTGTCAAATTGTAACAAATCACTAATCGTGAAATCTATCACTTAGCAATGAAACCTCTTCATGATCAGATCATACTAGAACCATAAATTGATAATCTAAGATTGATGATCAGTTCAATTTATTACTGACATGGCATAATGCAAATGTTATGAACTACATGCGCAGATTAGATGGCCATAATGAACAATATGATCACGGTATTTTCCATACAGCAGCCAAAAGGATGTCAACCAATAAATAGACATCGTTTAGTTTAAGGATAACGTCTACTGAGTTTAATGCATGTGCAAGAAAATGAACGCAGAGACAATACCATCGTCTTGTACCACCAGGGAGGCTATGCTCCAGCTTAATTTTCTTGCCTGCAATATCACTCCTATTCAAAGCACGAAGAGCAGATTCTGCAGATCTAACATCATAAAACTCTACGAATTTGTGATGCTGCCTATGCGGTGTCTCACGTATCTATAAGAAGAAGATGCATATAAAATATATACCCAACATAAGTATCATTTCCATTAAAAAAAAAGGTGAAATAGTAGATGTTCAAAGCCTCGCCTCTTTGATTTCTCCATATACACCAAATATGTGATGGAGCTCTTCATTTGAAACAGAAGAATCGAGGTTGAATACCACAAGTGTCCCCTGGTTAGCATCTTTCTCTGAAGGATTGTCCTTTGGAATGGAGTAATGTATATCAAGCTTTCGACGCCTCAACGGTTTGTTCTGCAGTGATCTCATAGCATTCCGTGCTGCTCTTATGTCATAGTACGATATCATAACAAATCCACGATGTTTGCAGACTGTATAAAGCGTACGAATATCCCCAAATTGCTCAAAGATCATCTTTAACTCATCATCCTCAATATTACTATTAATGTTTCTCACAAAAAGTGTTCTTGAAGGGTGTTCACCATATGGATGCTCCCCTTGCATACCGTTGGTGCAAATCCCATTAACATCAGAATCCTTAATGCAATTCTCATCCCCTTCTATTTCCATCCCTCCTCCTATGCAAAATATATCATCATCAATGTCATCCCCACAGCTGGGCCGCGTACCAATATCATCAATAATGCCAGAAAGCAAATCATCATCATCATCAGGAAGGAGGTTCCCAATAGTTTGAGCTTCAATTTCTTCCAAGGATTCTAAGAGCTCGTCTTCCTCAAAGTTGGAGGTAATGGTTGATGATAATTTCACTACAATGAATGAACAAGGAAAAATTATAAAAACAGAATAAAAGAATGAACTACAAAATATTGCTTCAGCAACGATTTATTGACTAACGTAAAGTAACCCTTAAATTTAACGCTCCAATTGGCAACTGAAGTGGAGTTTCCAAAACTAGGACTTGGAAGGCCTCAAACTCAGCGAAACCTTGGCTATTAGAGTTTCAAAAAGTTTCAATAACTTAAGCTTGAACTGTGTTGCCAAACAACACCTCAACTTCAGTAAAACCTCGATTTCTAAACCAGGGTTTGTATCAGGGGTGGAATTCCCTGAAAATTTTTACTGTTAGATCATTACATTATAATTCGTAAAATTTCTCAATTTATGATATCAATGAAATGTTTTATTAGGCTAAGGTCCATTTTCTCCACACACAAAAAAGGGCAACCACGGTTTGTAGACATATAAACCGTGGTTTCATTTTAATTTAAACAAAACGAAATTTGTGGTCTTGGAAACTGTGTTGCCAAACTAGGCCTGAATCTATATACCAATGGGACTGCCAGTAAATTCAAATTTCTATATTCGCAAATGTCAATTATTAGTTGCAGTAGTGTGTAATGCCAACACAAAAGTATCCAAGGGATGAAGAAAATCACACATTTTCTGTCAAGCAATTCATACAAAGAGCTTGAGAAAAGGCCATTCTCATAATGGAAACCGTCTGTAGCAGATCCAAGCCCAAAATCTTGGCTGTTTGCTCTCCAAGTCGTCATAGATGGATTGCTGCAGTTCCAAGCTCCAACCCATTGACGCTCTAGAGCAAACTTGGTCTTTTGATCTTTACGGAGGTGGTGTTGTGATAATTCTGTATGATCTGTAGAACTTGGACCCACGGGTCGGAGCTTTTCCATCGGAGAAGAAGAAACTGACTTACTCTCTGACATTATCGGCATTCCTACTAATCCTGCAGAAAATGGGTTAGACCTAATATCACAGAAGATTATTATTATTGAGAAAAGAGATCGACACAAAAATGACGTGGATCAACAACAACAAAAAAAATTGCACATAGTTTTAGATAAATCAATTGGTCAACCAACTCTTCAACTATGTACTTGATTTTCTGATTGGCTGAATTTCTAGCAAGGGTCTAAAACACGGTTAGCATTCATCTTTGGACAGATGTAGTTATCGGTATAAAAAAGTGGAACTTATAGAAATACAAACCAAACGTAAAATGATAACTAATACGTCTGGTTTTTATTGGCAGTCAAGGTAGAAGACAAATAGTAATAAGAGCTTTCCAAATATTCTTGCAAGCAAATGCAGAGAATATGATGCTGTTCTAAGAATGAATCGTAAAGGAACTGAACTAGAAAGCAAGCCTTCGAATTTCTAACAAAATAAGTACCACTAAGATCAATTTATTAGATTAAGACCTCTATCGTTTCTAAACATTCTACCAGAACAGGGGTCTAAAAGGACAAGTTTAGTATTTTACTGAACAGACAGGACAGTTCTTTTATTGAAAACAAGAAGTGAATTCACAAAATCCATGGCATTGAGACAAAACCAGATTCAGAAAATCCATGGCATTAAGGGAAAATCTATTGTCATTTGAGACAAAACAAGATTTAGAAAATCCATGGCAGTGAGACCAAAAAAAGATTCAGAAACCTACAGCAATTTCCTATCCATATATGAATATTTTACCAAATTAAAGTTAGAGACAAAGCTGGTTCATTGTCCAGCAAATTGTTACCAATCATAGGAGATGAACCTCCGTGTTTACTCAACTTGAATGGATCACATAGGCAATGATAGAAATGAGAGGATAGATTGTGGAAAACATTCAGATTAATTGAATCATGGACCTAAAGAGTATTTGTGCATTTATTGAATTCAGGCCTGAAACATTTACCCAAAAATGAAATGAAATGAAAAGTAAAAAGTTCATGTGTGCATACTAGACCCTTTTTGGGAAGTAATTGGTGTTGTTCATGGTCCCGAAATATTGGTCTCTATAAGAAGATTCAAAACAACCCATTCAAAATAGTTATTAGAAAGCTACAGCAGTGAACTCAGTTCGCTTGTCTGTTTGTTAGTACTTCTCTCCAACGAATGAGCTATGAAAGCATTCAAATTACAAACCAAAAAAAAAAAGATCAAAAGAAATGAAATTTTTAGAATCAACTACAATCAAAGCTAATGAAACCCATGTTTAAATCTCACTCTAAAAGCCCAAATTGGTTAAAAGAATGAAAGCTGCATCATTTACTGAAACAATAAGAAAAAACCAAATTACCTCGATGATCAGACATGGACTCCATCTTCCAGAACCCAATCTGCCTCTAAAATGAGATAGAAGAAAATACCAAACTTAATAGCTAGTATGCAAAAAAATGCACTTAAGTTTATCGTGAAATTCTTGCCTCAGTGGGAAACTGATGTTCATCTGAGAAAAAAGACAAGCACTGGCGCTGATCCATGATTTCAGATGGCATTCTTCAATTCTTAAGATCAACACAACCAAAAAACAAAATTTAAAATTTTTAAGGCCCTCGGCCTTCCTTCTCAAAATGCCCCCAATCAATTAGCAAAATTTAAGTTCAGCAACTTCCTACCTGACAAGTAAATTCTTAGATTAGATCAAGCAAAACAATAATAATCTGTGAATTCAACACAAAGGATAAATGAAAGATCACCAAACAACCTAAAACCCAACTGGATTCTCTTCAAGTTATCAACTTTTTATTGGATGTGGAAAATGCAAATGTTAACATAGTAGAATAGTTGTTTTTTATGGGTTTGAGAGATCTTAACCAAATATGTTTGGGGGAGGGGTGTGGGGGGGGTGGGGGGGGGGATAACACTATCAATGGTAGAAAAAAAAATTTAAAATTGCAAATTTCTACCAAGCAGTACTGAATTGAGACCTAAATGTGGAAATCATTGCGGTGGATTCGAAATTTAAGCACAAAAACGATCTTTTCAGTGTCAAAATCTCTACAGAACTTCAAAAACCAAAAAAAGAAATACCCCAAATTCAAGCTGGATCGCGTAACCAAACAACAACCCCAAGCGATCCAGCGACAAAATGAGCTCAAACAAGAGAAAATCCAACCAGAACCTCAAATATCTTTCAGACACAGCGAGAGACAAGCAAAAAGAAGAGATTTTTCCCAATTTAAAAGAGGCGATCTAGGGCATAAAAGGGAATAAATTGCGGCTAAAGGCAAGGGGAAGGGAATTTTTACGAAGGGGATTCGTCGAAGAAATCTCTTCGAAATCCGTGCCGTGCGCGATCGTCTAAACCCTCGCCTGCATTGCAAGCAACATCAGAAAACCCCCATCGAACGATCTCAATTTCGCATTCTCGCTCCCTTTCTCCTTCTACCGCCGCGATCTCGCCAAAAATTTGGTCGCCGGCGACTGATGAGCTCGCCGGTTAAACTGAAGAGAGAAAGAGTGAGGAGAGAGAAAATCTAATTTTTGGGAGAGAGAATATTAAGGGAAAAGGGCGGGTCGAGGAGATTAATAGTTTTTTTTAATTTATTATTGGATTTTCTAATAATACCTACCCTTTTTATATAAAACTCCTCCTATTCTTGGTAATTTTATTTTTCGCTCTCCATTGGTTTTAACTTGTTCACTTGGAAGCTCGTTGCAGTCACATGACTTGGTCCCAAAGAATGTATCCTATCAACCATATTTAGGGGCAAGCCTTCTTGGTTTTATTCTCTCTTCCTATTGCGGCAACCGCAATACCGTTAACCCAAAAAAGTATTTACAATAATAATTAGTATTCAAACACAAACTCATAAAATAAATAAGTGGTTTAGAAATTCAGATTCCATTCTTCTACTAATATGTCTGTTTTTTTCTTATTAAAATTGCCTATCCAAAAAGACATGTAAAAACGGCTTTATGAAATTGGCATTTTGAAAAAAATTATCAATTTATATGGACGGATAAATTCTAATTCGAGGAAATCACTCAAAATAAATATAGCGTCGGGGTGCAATGTAAAAACAATTATTAATTGATTTGGAGGTGAAATGATACCGAGTGCGGAAGCGGAGCACCGTACCCAGCCACTAAACGGCGTTAGCCTTCGCCGTTAAAACACCAAATAGGAGACTCGTGTACTAGCCGACGATCTTGCTGTGAACATTAAGTCTATTGACCAATAGACCCTCCGAAATCAAGTTAATTACGAAAATGGACATTTGTGCGTTACGGTCACTGCTGCGTGGACCTCGTGTATACTGGGTGCAGTTTTGGGACCCGTGGCGGAAAGCAGTGAAGGGGCATTTGGGGAATTCCTTGCGCTGGATTAGGACGCTTTGAAGAAGTGGGGACCGCTTTTGACATGCAACGTGGCAGTATCTGGTGTAATAATATAGCTGTCTTTTGTTCTGGGTGATGGAGAGGATCTCTGTAGTTGCCCAAATTGGATTATTTTAGTATGAGTAATTCCATAGTAGGTAATAGGTTGGTATCTAGGAAAGTTATTTGTATTCTATTTTCAAGATAAAATTAGTAATTCTGTGCGTTATGACAAGTGGCCCCGCTGGGTTTGTCGATTCTTTTAAGAAACTGATGAGAAAATGTTTCCGGTTGCGTAGCTTAAAAATCACAACTCAGTGTAGAACTCTTAATTCATTTTGACTATGATTTATCGTGACGGTTCGCCATATTTTAACTATAACTTAATTTCTGACAAGCATTTGGTATAGTTAAAATTAGTAAAATCACAACAAGCAGATATAGTTTTTTGATGAAATAAAATGCCAACAAAAAAGCAAGCTCAAATTAGTCCCTTGCGAACACGCATGTTCAGGAACGGAGCTAAAGGGGGGCAAGCTGGGGCCTGGAACCCGACAGAGATTTCGAAACCCTTGATAGAAGTTACATAGCCAAGCATTTGGTATGCATATAAAAATGTAATTTTAATGCTTAATTATTTATTGCATGTTTGGAACTGTGATAGCATTAGATTTTGCTTTTGGAGGTTGGATTCTTTTCAAGGTATTTTTCAAATTTCTTTTTTCTTCATGCCACATATTAAAGTTTACGTGCCTTTATATTGTATCTTGTCATATTTGATGTTATGCTCAAATTTCAACCACGCAAATGAGTTTTATATGGAATTATTTGGCTATATTCTAAAAAAAAGGCAATGTGAACTAAACCAAATTTATTAATCATATACAATTTTAGATCTTCAAAAACAGAAAAGCATGATTTCCTCCTAAATTATAGAAACATTAACTTAATAATTTTATATTTATATGGTACTTTTTGACCATTTGCTATTGGTTTTTTCCTCATATGATAATTCCTATTGTTATTACAAAATGGACAAATAGAAATTATTCATTAATATTCCAGAACTAATAAATAGATATGCATGCTTATCAATTATCATATTTGATGGTTAGACGTATTTTTTTTATTACCACGCCTATAGATCACAAAATCGGTGATTTTTTCATAAGTGCATTTGAATTGTGATCATTTTGACTATCTTCATATATATAAAAGAAGATGAAAACATTGATTTTTCTTCACCTTTTCAAGAAATTGTTCTCAAAAAATTTAAATATAGAATATTTTTCTAGTTGAAATATATGTTAGGCATGTAATATACTTGCCCCTCCAAGAACAATTTCATGGCTCCCCTGAACGTGTCCCAAGAGTTAGTGGTCTGTGCAACAAACTTAGGTTATGAAGAAACATGCTTGCTTATTATAAAGAGACTGAAACTAATAAAATAGAAAGCATGTGATATGAATATACGAGCATTGCGGTGAATGTAAAATTTCTAAATCATTTTTGTTTGTTAAGTTAACCATTTCCATTGCAACTACTGCAAATGTATCCAACAGTAATAGAAATTTGGTCACGATTTGACCCATGACCAAATTATGGTCACAGTTTAAATAGATGTAGTCACGGTTTAGATCGCTACCAAACAAAAAAGATGACAGGCTCCATACCTACACGTGATCAAAACCCAAATTTTCCTCTTCCTAAGGCCTTGAGCCTTTCATTTCCCTCCCTTCCCAAAAATTTTCCCACCCTCGTCGTCTCCCCAATTCTCCCGCCCCTGTCCTGCCGCCACCTCCACCTCGCCGCCTCGCCTCCATAATACCGCCAAAGCCTCGTCCTCGTCGAAACCCTCTCCTCCCTGATCCCATCGAAGCCTCGGCCCGATCGATGGAGCTCATCATCAAAGCCCCAGGTCGTCGCCGCCGCCGTCGATTGAAGCCGTAGGTCGTCGGTGAAATTCACCGGCATCATCAAGAGTTAATTTTAATTGGTTGATTTTAATTTTTTGAGTTTAAGTTTTAATTTATGCTTCCCAGTAATTAAAATTTTAAATTTTTTTGCCCTGTTGATCTCGTCGTCGGCCTCCTGATCTCTCGTCGTCGTCGCCGTCGTCGTCGCCGCTAGTTGGATCGTCATCAGGTTAGTATTAATTTTTGATTTAATTTGGTTAATTTTTTGAAATCTGGTTAGGGATTAGGGTTTAAAGTCGCCGGCCAGTTAGGGTTAGGGATTGACTTAGGGTTACGGTGGGTTTGGGTTAGGGTTAGGGTTAGGGATTTAGGGTTAGGGTTAGGGTTAGGGATTTAGGGTTAGGAATAAGGATAGGCAGTTTAGTGAAATGCAATAGTAAGTAAGGGTATTTTAATGACAACTATAAAAGTTAAGAGTATTTTAGTTACCATAAGATGAAATTGAGCAAGGATTTTTACTAAAACATTTAATCATGGTTTAGCGAAAACAACAATAGTTAAGTGTATTTAATAAAATTTATAATAATTTAGTTAATTTAAGAAGATGAGTTGTTTATTTAAATTTGTTAAGATAGTTTAGTAAAACACCAACAATAATTAAGGGTATTTTAGTGTGTATGTGCTTGTGTGCATACACATACGCGCTCGCGTGCACCACACATACATACACACACGCGCGCGTGCACTATATACACACGCGCGCGCGCGTACACGCATACATACACACACACTAACAAGTCCAAACCTTAATTCATCATCATTCTCTTCTACATTGAACTCATATCAAATCACACCCTAATTTCAACCCTAAATCCAAAATCTTGAAATCGATTATGAAAACCCTCAGTTTTAAAAAACTTTACCCTAAACAAGAAACCTTAAAACCGTGAAATTGAAATGTAAACATAAAACCAATTCAAGTTAAATCTTACACTAAATGTATATATGATACTCGATGAAAATATGAAATTTCCATATTCTCATTATAACAACTCCAATTTTAGTGTACAAAAATTTGTTTAAAAGTTAATGTATACTTGGAGTGTCAGCATTTCTTGTGAGTACTATAAATAATTGATTTGCTTTTTAATAGCAAGAAGGAGCTTGTAGCTCATTGGTAAGACTTTGCACTGCTGAACCAAAACACCAGAGTTCAAATCCATTAGCCACATTATTATTTATATTTAGTTTTCTCTTAAAATTTTAGAAGCCCAAGAGTCTATACGTGCTAAACACGTAAAACCAAAAGTCACATATAAAACAAACGAGCCCAAGGGGTAGACCAAACGGCATAGCACACGTGGCGACAAGACGGCGCCCGACTCGCCATGACTCGGCCGGTGGGGATGCTGGATCGGCCGGCAAGGCCGGCCAACTCGGGTCCAAACCCGAGTTGGCCTTCATGACTCGTGTGCCTCTTGATATCCCCATAACCCCCGTACACTTTAAATCCCCTGCACATTAACAGAACCTAATAAAATCAATTTAAACCATTTTAATGCAATCTTTTAATTCATTTATCAAACCATAACCCTAGAATTTCCCTATAAATACCACACCTAAACACACATCCCTCATTCACAAACTCTGCCCAAATTCTCAAGAAAACTCTCAAGAAATTTTGTGTACAAGTGGAGTTAGCGAAGGGCGAAGCTCCAGCGAACTTCCGACGACGACTTTAGGAGCTCCCGGCGACGAAACGACGCACCGGAACTCACTTCCACTCCCCCTTCCTCTTCTCTAATCTAAATTCCTGTATGTCCCTCCTCCCTCTCCTCTTTACTATTCTCAAAACACGTATTTCTAAAAGCCGGCGGAAACGGAGTTAATCCCACTTCCGATTCGGTTCTTCTTAAAAATTTCACATTTTCTGAAATACAAACATATCAAACCCTCACATCTTGACTATTAAATATTAACAAAATATCATGAAAAAGTTTCATAGCAAAATATTTCATATTGTAATTTTCAGTAAAATACCATGTAGTTTAATTTTGACATAAACATCATTACCCTTGCTATACCTTTAGATAGATTACGAGATAATGACCTACCTCCTCACAACACTTATATGCAATATAGCACAATGTCTTTCAGGAATATAGAATACTGGAATACGAATTTACACTTAAATACCTTTTACTATTAAAATCTTTTTCTATAAGATTATGTATTTTAAATAAATCTTTGCAAAGCGCCGCTACAACCCATTTTGGGGAACCCGTTCGGGATGGTGCGGATTATTGCACATTCTCGGGCTTAGCAGTGCAAGATGCAAACCACCGTAGGGAGCATTTGGTCTCGAAAGATTTAAAAATACAAACATCATAAGAAAATGAGATTTCTAAAAAATAATAAATTAAATTATATATATATATATATATCTCACCAAAATATCTATTTTTGATATAATATAAATATTCCAACTTTTCTAAATCAAAAGAATCACTTTACATGAAAATACTATGCAATTCTATACAAATTCAATACTTTATAATTAAATACCATATATTATGAAAAATAGGGTTTAATCACTAGAAATGTCATAATGATAAAATATACATCAATGAAAACTTTTAAAACGATAATAAAATACTTGAGGTGTATTTTGAAAACCATACAAAATTATTTTTACATAAAACCCTCTCAAGTTCTATAAATTACCCTAAATACCCTAGTAAATATAGGTTTAAGCGGGACCAGTCTCTTGAGCCTCAGGGAGCCGAAAATATGGGTGCTTGTCTATTTAAGATAAACAACTTAACAAACGGTGTTATCAACACGGTAATCGTTTTTGAAAAAGATACAAATACTGCCGCCCATGTCCAGCCGTTACCGATAACATCAAAACCTAATTCAAGATTTCAATTTCTTTTTTAATTATTCTGACTCAGATTGAGTCTCATTATAAACAATCTGACTTGAATATAATTCAAGTACAATCTACAATATTACAATTTAATATGAATCCATGAATCTATATAATCAATCTGTTTAAACTATTCAATCTGTATTGACTGAACCGAACCATGGATATACTTCCATTTACATGATTCTCCAGTTACATCCATTTACTGATATCATGCTTGATGATCTACATCGAGAAGACACTAACCCAAGCTACCTCTTCATTAATTAGGGATTAGTGAAGCTAACACCCTAAACTAAATGGCTAATCTAGTAGAGGATGATGAAGTAGGATTTTTGCTCACTTTAGAATTAATTTTCTCACCATTATTCTTCTCCTTTCAAAAACTTAGAGAGCTAAGCTTTTGATGATGAAGAAGATGAAGAGATGAGGCCAATAATGTTATGGCAACTATGGGTGAGAAAATATCTCATATAACTCATGTAGAGACTTTACCATGGGTTTAGATAATAGTTAGGTTAACAAATATCTAAGGTAAAACAAAACTAGTGGATTAAATCAATGGGTCTACAAGCTTCCATAAGTTTTACCCATGTGACTAATTTCCAACTAATTTGGATTTACCTTAAATAAATAAACCTTACATTATCATGAGCATAGTGAGAGTTTCATACACCCATGTAGTGTGTATCATCAAGCATGACACAAAAAAGAAAACACAAATAATATATATCACATATATATCAAGTGTACAGAGAAAAAGAAATACTTAAGTGAACAAATATTAGTTAATATAAATTAATATATCAAATATATAATTATACATTAAATTATTAAATCAACACTTAATTTAATAATCTGGCTATATCACATACAACCGACTAATATTATTTGTATCAACTTATTGAATTAATACTTGATTCGATAACCCGGCTATATCACATATAACCGACCGATACGAATAAATCGCGAGAATAGAATACGGTATCACATACTCGTATTAATCTCGGTCCCGCACATATCATATATGTGCTCCTACTTCATTTTGCCTGAGCCAGTAAACCTCTATGTAGGACTCTAAAGACTCGTCAATACGCCGACAGTAGGTGATGATCATATCAAGCACCCATAAGCCGTCAGCGGTACTAGATGGACGTAACGGCTACCCAGGTATTGAGCGATCAGAAGATCAACAAGTAAGCCCGCTCTTACTCCTATAAAGCCTGTCAGTAACACAACCGTACAGTCCGGTCTTTTCGTCTGATATGTCGCATATCCAGTCTAGGGGTGGTAAACGTCAGACCCTAGTAACCGATAAGTCATACCAATGTGAGGCTCATAACGGGTCGAGAAACTACCGATAATACTTATCAGTAAATCTCCGTATCGGTCCTGGCCAGGGACTTCCTGTTATAGCCAATCGAGCACAGCGCAACGTAAACCCTCAATACCGGGAGAGACGAATCCCCTCCTATCGCCCATTACCTCCATGTGATTCGGGACTATACCCAAAAGCCACCATTTTGCACGTTCTCTTGAACGTAGTAAGGTGGAAATCAAAGCACAGTGGGAATCACACAAGTCTCTATGACGATCTCGGGTCTACAGACTAACCTGTACCGGTGTCACCAGAGAACTGCTATCTGACGATAGGTATAATACCAACTAGGAGTTCTCGGCGAGCCCGTTCAGTATACTCAGTCTCCACTGAGCACCCGTATACCATCTTTGGTGTCAAACACCAATAGATGTGGGATCATCCATTGCCCATCATATGGGTCAAGAAGCGTATACGCTGGTCTACTCTGGAATATCGATGCCCTGTCTCGATACACCCTTGACTAGGAACAATTATAGTATGTACTTGTGTACTACCCTGGCCCCACTAGTATGATCTCCATCATAGTCCAGTAGTCAAGTATACATCCTAAGGGCTTTATCAACATGTGAGAGCAAGACAGTATCACAATACAAGTTTACATGTTCAGACAAAGAGCAACTAGATAGCATACTATCATGTCGAGCAAGAAAGTCCTCTCTATATATATCCAAGCATCCACTATAATTACATCACATGTACAATAATGGCCTCTAGGGCATACATATAACTAACAATCTCCCACTTGCACTAAGGCCAATTGTTATAGTATCTCATACCCAGCATCCCGAAGAGTCTCTCAAATTGTATCTGGGGTATGGCCTTTGTGAATGGATCCGCTGTGTTTTCCTTCGTGTCAACTCTTCTGACCTCGATCTCCCGGCGATCAACTATCTCCCGGATCAGGTGATACCGCCTCAGAATATGCCTGGATCGCTGATGGGACCTGGGTTCCTTGGCCAAAGCCACTGCTGCATTGTTATCACAATACAAAGGTATTGGATACTCGATGGACGAAACCACTCTAAGTTTAGTTATAAACTTCCTCATCCAGACAGCCTCTTTGGCAGTATCGTTGGCAGCGATGTATTCAGTCTCCATCGTTGAATCTGCCACGGTTTCTTGCTCGGAACTCTTCCAATAAACCATCCCTCCATTGAGGGTAAAGACAAATCCCGAGACTGACTTAGAGTCGTCCTTATCACTCTGGAAACTCGAATCGGTAAAGGACTCCACTCGGAGTTCACCGTTACCATACACCAAGAACATCTCTTTAGTCCTTCTCAAATACTTGAGAATGTTCTTCACAGCTGTCCAGTGACTCTCTCCTGGATCTGCTTGATACCTACTCACTACACTTAGTGAGTATGCTACATCGGGTCTGGTACATAACATCGCGTACATGATAGAGCTTACTGCCGAAGCATAGGGTATTCCTTACATGCGAGCTCTCTCCAAATCAGTCTTGGGAGACATCTCTTTGGAGAGAGTGAGTCCTGTGATCGTGGGTAAATTCCCACGCTTGGAATCTTCCACATCAAACCTCTTTAGTATGGTGTCTATATACCTGGATTGGGACAATCCCAGTATCCGTTTAGATCTATCTCTATAGATCTTAATCCCCAAGATGTAGGAGGCATCACCTAGATATTTCATTGAAAATCTTTGTAATAAGAAGAGCTTGACCGAGTGCAGCATAAAAACATCATTTCCTATCAAGAGTATGCCATCCACGTGCAATACGAGGAAGACAACCTTACTCTGCCACCTTCTTGTATATACAAGGTTCATCTACGTTCTTGATGAAGTCAAACTCTTTGACTACCACATCAAAACAGATGTTCCAAATCTGCAATGCCCGGTTTAACCCATAGATGGATTTAAGCAGCTTGCACACCTTTCCGCTGCTCCCACTGTCCACGAAGCCCTCTGGCTGAGTCATGTATACGCTCTCTTCTAAATCACCATTTAAAAAGGCGGTTTTAACATCCATTTGCCAGATTTTGTAGTCATGGTATGCAACGATGGAAAGTAGGATCCGGATGGACTTAAGCATAGCCACTGGAAAAAAGGTTTCATCATAATCTATACCTGGTCGTTGATGAAAACCTTTTGCAATAAGTCTAGTTTTGAAAGTCTCAACTTTTCCATCTACACCAAGTTTTTTCCTGAAGATCCACTTGCTCCCGATGGGTTTTACTCCTTCAGGAGCATCTTCCAAAGTCCATACTTTGTTGGTGTACATGGATTCCATCTCAGATCGCATTGCATCCAGCCATTTCACAGAGTCCTCACTCGTGATAGCCTGCTCGAAGCTAGTTGGTTCATCATCTTCTATGATGCAATCCTCGCTTCCGCCATTAATGAGAAAACCATAGTATCTCTCAGGTGGATGAGGAACCCTACTAGATCGGAGGAGAGGCTGAGGTTCGTTGGGTACCACTGAATCCTCTGGTTCCAATAAATCATTAGTTGTAGTTTGTGCCGCTGGAACTTCTTTCAGCTCTACCTCTTTACCACTAATTTCTTTTACAAGAAATTCCTTTTCTAAAAAGGTGGTATATTGAGAAACAAACACCTATTGTTCCTGACTGTGGTAGAAAAGATATTCATATGAATTCTTAGGATATCCCACAAATTTGCAAAGAACTGATCGTGTCTCGAGTTTGTCCGGATTTTGCCTTTTGACATAGGCCGGACAACCCCATCTCTTAATTCGTTTAAGACATGGTCTCTTTCCACTCCATATCTCATATGGTGTAGTGGGCACAGATTTAGATGGAACTTGATTCAATAGGAATGTTGTTGTCTCAAGCGCATATCCCCAAAAGGAAATAGGCAACTCAGCAGTACTCATCATAGAGCGCACCATATCCAATAGCGTGTGATTCCTCCGCTCCGATACACCGTTGTGCTGTGGTGTATACGGAAGAGTAAGCTGAGAGAGAATCCCATTTTGTTTTAGATAGTCACGGAATTTCGTGCTCAAGTATTCTCCTCCCCAATCGGATCGAAGGATTTTAATACTTTTACCCGTTTGGTTCTTAACTTCATGCTTATATTTTTTGAATTTCTCAAAAGTTTCAGACTTGTGTTTCAACAGGAACACATGTCCGAATCTTGAGAGATCGTCAGTAAATGTAATGAAGTATGAGGAACCATTCCTGGCATGTGTAGACATGGGACCGCATACATCACAATATATCAGTCCCAAGAGTTCCTTAACTCTTTCTCCGTATCTAGTAAACGGAGTTTTGGTCATTTTTCCTTTGAGACATGATTGGCAAGTTTCATAAGATGATAATTCAAACGAATTCAAATATCCATCCTTATGTAACTTAGCTAGTCGTGTCGCATTGATATGACCTAGTCTACAATGCCACAAGAAAGATTCGTTCATTTCTGAACTCTTCCTCTTGTGTGTGTTCTGTACGTTAAGAACTGTGTTTTGATTCAGAACGTATAAACCGTTACATAACGCACCAAACCCAATCAACATTTGATTTAGATAAATGTTCATAACATTATTCTCTACTACAAAGTTATATCCTTCTTTATCTAATAAAGAAATTGATATTAAATTGCATATCATAGAGGGTACGTAATAACATTCGTTCAAGATCAAAGTATTGCCATTTGGTAATACAAGGTGATATTCACCAACTACTTTAGCTGCAACACTTGCACCATTCCCTCTTTTTAGAGAATGATCAACTATTCCCAGTTCTCTACCTTTCCTTAGCCCAAGTAACATATTATATATGTGGGATCCCGATCCGGTATCTAATACCCAGGACGTAGAGTGAACTGAGAAACAGTTCTCGGTAACTAACACACCCGAAGAAGATGCATCAACATGCTTATTCTTCGTTTGGGTGGCGTGAAAATCTGGATATTTTCCTATTTCCTGCTCGGACTTATAGCAATTATAAGTTGGAGCGGAACCAACATTCTCCGGCTCAGTATAACAAGCGGGTTCAGTCAATACATCCATATTATTATCTTGATTAAGGCCTAACATGGTCGCTACCTGGAGAGAGAGAGAAGAATACACTTAGCGTATGCTCTTGTAAGATTAGATTGGTTATTATCTTATCTAATCAGGTGGCTCCCGCTGTTTTTATCAAATCTTCCTTCAAACCCTAAAAGGTAAGACTAACCGGAATTAATTACACCTTACAAGTTCGCCAATCTTTTAGCCAGGCCAGTGTTGGTACTTTGAGTGAGGTTCCCCGTGCATTCGCACGGACCTAATTAAAATAAACCTCGTTTTCCCAGAGGCATAACCCCGTTAACACCTTTCTAGACACCTACTTGATTGGCTAATTGTGATGTGTAAAACTCTCTCAGGAGTAACTCTTATTCGCAATGGGTATCGGGATCCAACTATCTTATAGAAGGTATGCAATCTCATTGCAAATTTCAACACTTAAAATTCCCGATAATATTTTACCCCTAGCGTCTTATGACCTTAACAAGGTCAACAAATCATAAGCGCTGGTCAAGTTCAACCCGTCATTTCCTGATTGAATTAAACCCATCCATACGACCCTTAACAAGGTCAACAAAGTCATACGACTACCCTAATCCAATCGCATCACATGCTTATAAAGATGAGCACTAATTAGCTACCGCACACTACGCCTTAACAAGATCAACAAACGTAGCACGAATACTAAGTAGGATTTATCTGAAATGGCGAAGGGCTACGTCAGGTTTTTAGAAAAACTTTTTGCGTATCGAACTTGATATCGTTGCAGAATTGAGTGATTTTGAAAAGGAATGCTTTTGAGGCTTTTGCTAGTTTTGCTAAAGAGGTCACTCCCGGTGAAGGGGTCTCGGCTCTTTCTTTATCGAATAAGGTACAGGATATTTCACAAATACCACTATGCAAAGCAAGAACTAGAAAAGCAATCAAAAGACAAAACCAAGTGGGTTGTAGTATCTGCTAGTTTTGCTAAAGAGATCACTCCCGGTGAAGGGATCTCGACTCTTTCCTTATCGAATAAGATGTTGAATATTCTACAAGGAATACCGCTATGAAAAGCAAAAACTAAAGCTACCCTTTTTGAAAATTTGATTCCACAATATCTTTTAGGTTTCTTTTCTTTCATTAATCTCATTAATGAAGTCCGATCATTTATGCTTCCTAAGTATCACAGAAGAAACGAAAATACAACGTATACTTATGCCATCCGCATTCGCCACAGTGTCCCGTTATGCACCATTAGGTTACTTAACTAACGGCATAGCGGGGCGGGACTAGCGCGGGCGCAAAACATAAGCAACGTTTATTATATATCATATATATAATAATAAAACATTCGTCTCAGGCATATAAAGCGATCACATCACAGAATATCAGCAGCAGAAGATAACATATGAAATATTGGATATACTAGGAATTCCGTGTTTTAAATTAAGCCAGTATAAAACACGGATTCCACGGTTGCGATGAATAGCCAAACCCACATCCCTAGACCCCTACGAGAGCGGCAAGCAACCCTACCAATTCTAGAGTTAAGAGACCCGGTCTCGACTACTCGAGATGGTCTCCCACTGGACCCTAGAACCCGGTTACTTATGCTCCCCTCCTTGGGTCTATCCTAATTCGGAAAAGTAAATAATATACAACAACGGTGATATCATCCTTAACCCGGAAGTGCCCCAATAAAAGAATATTACATACAAGTTTTTACATGAATGAAAATGAAAAAACTCTCATCTCACATAAAACCCCCGGCTATTCAAAACACGACGATCCAATATAACATATCACAACAACACATAACATCACATGCCATCAACGTAAGTAAATATGCGTATCCCAATTGTCGTTGACATATAGCAACAAAACCGGCGATACACCACATATTACACTTACGGTCCCAGAAAAAGAAAATGTCAAACTACAACATTTGGAATCCACAATCACTTTAGACATCATAAACCCGAAATATCACATATTTCGGATTTCATGCCTAACAATATAAATTCCAAATATTGTATCACGTTGACGATGTTAAACATTCCGATCGAATCAACAAACACCTAAAATTTCCCAAAAAGCTCAACACTTGAGCGCGGTTTAAAAATATTCAGAACATGCCACAGTACCTATGGACCAACCGTAGAAGGGTCAACCCTTGCCTCACCTATAGCGCCGCGGAACTATCGCAAAGCCTAAGGTTTGGCGGCGGTTCTTACGGTCATAGAATCTAGTTAGGGTTTCATTCTTCTAGAGAGTCCATCGCATTACTTGCATAATTTTTGAATGTTCTTTAACTTAGAAAAATCCAACTCTTAGAAAATTTCCAGTGAGGGTTAAAGTGGGTATTTGATATTCGTTCGAACTTTTTAACTCCGTCTAAATAACCCGAAATAATATTAGAATTACGACTACGAAACACACCGAATTGTCTTTATAGAAAATTACCATCTCATGCAATTTTAGAAAAAACAAGCAATACCTGAAACTCAAAAACGCAGAGACCAGAACACAGAACAAAAACAAACCCCAGAAGCTTCAAATGGGCCGGCCAGCTCGGAAATAATGTGCATGTCACCAGGTCAAAACTGGCGAAATGAGTTCATATTTGTTCAGTGTTCATGTTACATCTCATATAACATTCTGCAGTTGCTTAAAAAAATTTCGACGACCTAAAATTTTTAACAGAAACTGGGTTTTAGTTTCGAGTGTTTCGGGGTTGTTTCGGTTTCATAATTCTACAAATATCATCTAAATCTCTAACCTGGCTCTGATACCACTGTAGGAATGCCTAGCACGACAGCAAGGTTTCGGGAGGCATCGTCGATGCCATTTTAAAAATTTTGCCATGCTAAACAACCCTAACCCTAAAATCTTAACTAGAGATTTAGACAATACAACATGTAAACTACTTTTACATCTAAGTGAATATGGAATACAACCTTTGTAGACCGGTCCTTCACTTCAATAGCTCCGAGTGGTAGTCCCTTTGTTCCAAGTAGTGATCTTGCGGACTCTAGAACGGCTCTACAAGATGAAAGGAACAAGCTTGCACGAAGTCTTCGAGGCCGAAGATGATCTACGTCGAGAAGACACTAACCCAAGCTATCTCTTCACTAATTAGGGATTAGTAAAGCTAACACCCTAAACTAAATGGCTAATCTAGTAGAGAATGATGAAATAGGATTTTTGCTCACTTTAGAATTAATTTTCTCACTATTATTCTTCTCCTCTCAAAAACCTAGAGAGCTAAGCTCTTGATGAAGAAGAAGATGAAGAGATGAGGCCAATAATGTTATGGCAACCATGGGTGAGAAAATATCTCATATAACTCATGTAGAGACTTTACCATGGGTTTAGATAATGGTTAGGTTAACAAATATCTAAGCTAAGACAAAACTAGTGGACTAAGTCAATGGGTCTATAAGCTTCCACAAGCTTCACCCATGTGACTAATTTCCAACTAATTTGGATTTACCTTAAATAAATAAACCTTGCATTATCATGAGCATGGTGAGAGTCTCATACACCCATGTAGTGTGTATCATCAAACATGACACAAAAAAGAAAACACAAATAATATATATCACATATATATCAAGTGTGCACATGTGAGAAAAAGAAATGCTTTAGTGAGCAAATATTAGTTAATGTAAATTATTATATCAAATATATAATTATACATTAAATCATTAAATCAACACTTGATCTAATAATCTGGCTATATCATATACAACCGACTAATATTATTTGTATCAACTTATCGAATCAACACTTGATTCGATAACCCGGCTATATCACATATAACCGACCGATACGAATAAATCGCGAGAATAGAATATGGTATCACATACACGTATTAATCTCGGTCCCGCACATATCATATATGTGCTCCTAATTCGTTTTTCCTGAACCAGTAAAACTCTGTGTAAGACTCTAAAGACTCGTCAATACGCCGACAGTAGGTGATAATCATATCAAGCACCCATAAGCCGTCAGCGGTACTAGATGGACGTAACGGTTACCCGGGTATTGAGCGATCAGAAGATCAACAAGAAAGCCCGCTCTTATTCTTGTAAAGCCTGTTAGTAACACAACCTTACAGTCTGGTCTTTTCGTCTGATATGTCGCATATCCAGTCTAGGGGTGGTAAACGTCAGACCCCGGTAACCGATAAGTCGTGCTGATGTGAGGCTCATAACGGGTCGAGAAACCACTGATAACACTTATCAGTAAATCTCTGTATCAGCCCTGGCCAGGGACTTCCTGTTATAGCCAATCGAGCACAGTACAACATCAACCTTCAATACCGAGAGACACGAATCCCCTCCTATCGCTCATTGCCTCCATGTGGTTCGGGACTGTATCCAAAAGCCACCGTTTTTCACGTTCTCTTGAACGTGGTAAGATGGAAATCAAAGCACAGTGGGAATCACACAAGTCTTTATGACGATCTCGGGTCTACAAACTAACCTGTACCAGTGCCACCAGAGAACTGCTATCAGACGATAGGTATAATACCAACTAGGAGTTCTCGGCGAGTCCGTTCAGTATATCCAGTATCCACTGAGCACCCGTATACCATCTTTGGTGTCAAACACCAATGGATGCGGGATCATCCATCGCCCATCATATGGGTCATGAAGCGCATACGCTAGTCTACTCTGGAATATCGATGCCCTGTCTCGATACACCCTTGATTAAGAACAATTATAGGATGTACTTGTGGACTACCATGGCCCCACTAGTATGATCTCCATTATAGTCCTACTAGTCAAGTATACATCCTAAGGGCTTTATCAACATGTGAGAGCAAGACAGTATCACAATACAAGTCTACATGTTAAGACAAAGAGCAACCAGATAGCATACTATAATGTCGAGCAAGAAAGTCCTCTCTATATATATCCAAGCATCCACTATAATATACATCACATGTATAATAATGGCCTCTAAGGCATACATATAACTAACACTTCGGCTACTAATATTTCGACTTTGTTGGCGACCAAATCCATTATCCGCTCTTGCGTTAACGGAACGGTGCCATCTAGGGCCAAGGGGTCCCCAGAAGCAGATTGCGACCGGCTTTCATGTGGCTCGCCCATTCATGGACCTAAAGGGGTACGCATTGGCTGCTTCGGGTCATTGTCACACGACTCATGAATAGAGAATTGTGCTTGATTGGAGGGTGCCTGGGCAACCTGAGCCATGAATTGCATCATGATATTCGTCAAGTCGTCAATTTTGGAGTAAAGTTTGGCCATCTCATTGTCTTTACTTCTGAGCTGTTTTCGGAGCACTTGGGGGAGGTCCTGTTCTGCAGTCGTGGGACTAAAAATTGGCTCTTCTTCGCTGTCAGAGCTTGATTCCACATGAACCAAGAGATCTCTCAGGTTATCAACCTCACTGACGGTGGTTTCATTATCTTCCGGAGGAGGCATGTCCTGGGAAGTGGCGGCTGCATTCAAACCCGGTTGGACTTGAGATGTGGTGGCCCCATCTTTGCTCTTGCTATGTGTTCCTACCATGTAGATGGGTGGACCATATATCCATCCATCTCTTTATCTTTGGTGGCTGATCTTTCATATCGCCGTCATGGCCTTTCTGCTTTGGGAAAGGTCATTCGACCGAAGATGGTTTGCCTGGCCTGGTTGGTAGGTGGCGCTGGCGTTTCTTTTCTAGTTTTGCCTTGCTGCTTTCGCACGGCACAAAATTCTTGGTAGACTTCGGAAGAGATGGCGCCATGCTTTCTGCTTTGGGGCTTGGATATGTCATTTCGCAGTATCGTCTAGATCGCAGACTTCTTGATTTTTGCGATCTTGGTTTTCTTCTGAACCAATTTCAACGGCTCAAAAGGATTAGCAGGCTTCACTACCGACCCGGCTTATGTCGTAGGGTAACTGGGTTCTTAGAATTTTATGAAATTCAACTTGGCCGAGCCGTAACCTTTTTGTTGGATCTATATCTGATTCGTTTCTGCCTTAATTTCTCCGCTTTAAGGGCTTAGCAGGCATCTGCTTTCCTGGAAATCACCGTAGGTCGTTTGATAGAGAGTCTCGAGAAAACGTCCGATGGTGCAATGGTTAAGGGCACCGCTTGAGCTTGGTTGCGAAGCCTTATGATTTCTTCTGTGTCTACGGCCTTGCCTCCGGATGGAGAAACAAAGAGCCGTTCAAAAACAGATTTGCGATTGATTTGGGATGCCTTTGCGACCACCATATTTGTCCTCCTGCCCTTCGAGATTGGTTTGGTCACTTTCGCTGGTAAGGGCTCCACAATAGAAGCGTTGTCGGCCGGGTAGATCATGACTGAACTAAATTGGCATGGAGGCTCCTCCCGTTGCCTCATGAGGCTCATTGAAAGGATAATGCGTGCATTCGTTTTGACCACGTAGGTCACCGGAGTTGCACCAAAGACGGAGTTTGTCTTGGGAGATATAGTTGCTGAGTTCGAAATTACAGTTGAAAGCTGTTAACCTGCACAAAGAAGCATAATTCAATACATGCAATTGATGTATATGTTGATTGAGTTCGCATGAATGTTTAACCCGAAATATGGGAGGAGAGAAAGATCCCACCGGACGTTCCAGAATCAGTAGGGTGTTTTTCGTCACCCTATTGAGGTGGGAAATACACGCACTTATCAAGCATGTGCAGATTTCTCTTACCTAGGGTAGGATGGGGTTTAATGATTGTGAGGATCCAAACCTCCGACAACCGCGGACTAAACAGCCGTTAATTACCCATCGCCTTTGGAGCAAGAGAATCTCCGATTGATGGATAAAACTGGTCATGCGAACTCAATGTGCAGTGTGTGTGTGTGTTGTGTTTTGGACGTATTGGGGGGCTCGCAGAGTTTTTACGGGGGTCCTGCTTTTTTTCTAACGGGAGAGGTGATGAGTGTACATATGTCAAGTGTGCACTTAGAAAAACGAGTACGTTGTAATGGGTGCACGTAACAAGTGCGCACCTGCCGAGACGCTTATTTAGCAAGGTGCGTACTTGGCAAGGGGCTACATGATAAGTGCGCACATGCCGAGGCGCTCACCTAGCAAGGTGCGCACTTGGCAAGGGACGCACATGTCAAGGGGGCCAAAGGGTCCCGAATGGATCAAAAGATCTAAGAAGGAGCGCATTTAGGGAAATGCATACCTAGCGAGGTGTGCACGTAGGCTGTTGCACACTTGGCTAGATATGCACCCAACGGGGTGCGCACCAAGCCAAGTGGACACCTAGCATGGTGCACATCCCATTGGGTGCACATCTAGCCAAGTGCGCACCAGCCCACTTTTGATCTTCAAAAGTCATATTTTTTGTGTTTTTGGACGGTTGCTTCATTGGGTTTCGACCCTACTTGCACCATGCTAGGTGCCCATTTGGTTAGGTGCACACCCCATTGGGTGCACATCGAGCCAAGTGCGCACCGGCCCAGATGCGCACCTCACTAGGTGCACACTTTTCTAAGTGCGCACCTTACTGGACCTTTTGGCCCATTCGTAACCCTTTGACCCCCTTCACTCTTTCGCACCTTGTCAGTTGCGCATCTTGCTAGGTGCGCATCTCGGCAGGTGCGTACTTTGCTAAGTGAGCATCTTATCGGGTGTGCGCCTCGACGGGTGTGCACTTGTCACGTGCATACCTTACCACGTGTTCACTTACTAAGTGTGTACGTGACACATATACACTCATCACCTCTCCCGTTAGAAAAAAATTTCTAACGGGGCACTGCCCCGCACCCCGCAAGGGGCCTGCTTTGCACACACCCTGTAAGGGAGCGGGACCTCCATACAAACTCTGTGAGGCCCCCGATATGCCCGAAGCACCCTTAAACTTGTTCCCAAACATAACACGTACATATTGCATATTGAGTTCGCATGTTCTGTTTGACTTGTTAATCGGAGATTCTCTCACTCTAAAAGTGAGGGGTAATGAACGGCAGCTTAGTTCGTGGTTGCCGGAGATTCGGATCTCCACAATCATTAAAGCCCAGCTTATCCCAGACATAGGGAATCTATAATATGCCTGACAAGCGACGTGCATTCCAATATCAATTGGGTGACGAAAAACACTCTGCAGGGGGATTACATAGGAGCAAAGATCCGTACTTACATAAGTACCCGCTCCATATTAGGTGAAGCCCACGCCAGACCGACAATATTCAGCAGTTTTTTGCAGCGATCACAGTATTACATACCTTTTTATACATTTAAATTTAATCGTCGTTATATATATCTATTTAAATTTTTGTAATTTCAGACCCAGTGACATTACAGATTCATCGGCATCATTGACGAGGATAGCATGCCTACACTATTCAATGCACATCGCGCCTTAGACTGGGTCATGTCTGAGTGTCAGGGAATCAAGAGAAGACATCGATATAAAGTAAAGAGGGATCATTACATTCTCCGGGCCGCGACGACTGAGGAGGAGCGGGGGGCGATGATGGACGCCATTTTTCGGGATGTCCCGAGAGAGGATTGGCTGCTGCTGATCGCGTATTACGAGCGCGATGATGTTCATGTAGGGTTACTTAGCAAGGCAGTAAGGTTTCGGGAGGTATCGTCCATGCCGTTTTCAAATTTTTGCCTTTCTAAAGAACCGTAACCTAGAATGTTAACTAGAGTTTTAAACAAAACAACATGCAAACAACTTTGCAAACTAAGTGAATGCGGAATACAACCTTTATAGACCGGTCCTTCACTTCAAATGCTCCGTGGAGAAGTCCCTTCGCTGCGAGTAAGAATCTTCCAAACTCTTGAGAGGCTCCACAAGGTGAAAGATGCAAACTTGCTCGAAATCTTCGAGGCCGAAGATGATCTACGTCGAGGAGATTCAAGCTCATGCTAGCTCTTCACTAATGTGTGAAATTAGTGAAGCAAACACCCTAAACTAAATGGCTAATAGTAGAGGGTGATGAAGTAGGAAGTGGGGTCACTTTAGATTTCAATTTCTCACAATCTATCATCACTTTCACAAAAGCTAGAAAGCTTAAAACGAGGAAGAAGAAGATGAAGCTCAAGTGTTGAAAGAATAAATCATATGGTTCAAAATGCAACCATGAGTGAGTATATCAACCATATACTAACTCATGTAGAGAGTTAACCATTGTGTATGGTTAATGGTTGGGTTGATAAATATATTAAGAAAAACAAAAGAGTGGACTAAGTCAATGGTTATCTTCAAGTTTCTCCAAGCTTCCAACCATCAAAATATCTCCACTAATTTGTAATTACTTAAGAATAAATATTAAACCCTAACATTAACCCTAGCATGGTGTGAGTCTCATTTATCCATGTTGCATGTGCAACCGAGCATGTCACAACAATATATATCACATATATATTTTGTGCATAAAGAAAATAATACATTAAACATATATATATATATCATTTCATCGAATCAACACTTGATCCGATAACCCGGCTATATCACATATAACCGGCCAATATCATATATCGCGAGAATAGAATGCGGTATCACATACACGCATTAATCTCAGTCCCGCACATATCACATATGTGCACCTACTCCGTTTCTCATGAACCAGGAAACCTCTGTGTAGGACTTTAAAGACTCGTCAATACGCCGGCAGTAGGTGATGATCATATCAAACACCCACAAGCTATAAGCGGTCTGCTAAACGTAATGGCCACTCGGGTATTGAGCAATCAGAAGATCAACAAGCAAGCATGCTCACACTCCTGCGAATCCAATCAGCAACACTACCGTACAGTCCGGTCTCTTCGTCTGATATGTCGCATATCAAGAGCCTGGGGGTGGTATAACGTCAGACCCCAATAGCCTGATAAGTCATGCCGATGCAAGGTCCATAACGGTTCAAGAAACTATTGATAAAACTTACCAGTAAATCTCAGCAACCCTGGCCAGGGATTTCCTGTTATGGCCGATCGAGCATAGCGCAACATCAACTCCCAATACCGGGAGAGACGAAACCCCTCCTATCACTCATTTCCTCCATGTGACTCGGGAATGTACCCAAAAACCACCTTTTTGCACGATCTCTTGACCGTGGTATGGTGGAAATCAAAGCACAGTGGGAATCACACAAGACTCTATGACGATCTCGGGTCTACAGATTAACCTGTACTAGTGTCACCAGAGAACTGCTATCCGACGATAGGTATAATACCATCTAGGATTTCTCAGCGAGTCCGTTCAGTGTATCCAGTCTCCACTGAGCACCCGTATACCTTCTCTGATGTCAAACACCAATGGATATGAGATCATCCATCGCCCATCATATGGGTCGAGAAGCGTATATGCTAGTCTACTCTGGAGTTTCGATGCCCTGTCTCGATACTCTCTCGACTAGGAACAATTATAGGGTGTACTTGTGGACTACCCTTGTCCCCACTAGTATGATCTCCATCATAGTCCTGGTAGTCAAGTACACTTCTAAGGGCTTTATCAACATGTGAGAGCAAGACAGTATCACAATGCAAATCTACGTGTTAAGACAAAGAGCAACCAGATAGCATACTATCATGTCGAGCAAGAAAGTCCTCCCTATATATGTCCAAGCATCCACTACAATATACATCACATGTACAGTAATGGCCTCTAGGGCATACATATAACTAACAGTTCAGATATAAATTTAATTTTTAAGATTATAATAATATAACATGAAATCATATTCTGTGATATATAATATTATCTTATTTATATTTGCAAGGCGGTGCCGGTTCGCAATAAGGAGAACTGGAAGCTCTCATCACCAGCTTGTGAGTATTTCGACGTTTAAGAATATATGTTTTCTTTTGCAAATTAGTTACTAAAATAAATCCGAATTTTATCACAGAAACAGAAAGACCCTACCAACTACACTGCTACCATGGGATGGTCCGCGTTACACAGGGGCACGGGCAAATTCATTGTAAGTTTCATATAATCAAGTTGATTCTATATTTAAGTTAATACGTTTTTATATATATATATACATTCTTCACAGACTTAGTTCCTGGAGAGGACAGACGTCTTAGGACTTGGCCCCGATGACTCGATTACCACCATTGTCCTTATTCTAGATTCGATATTTGACGGACATCACGGTAGCTATAAGCGCGGGATTGGTCTCGGTACCTACTAACACTTTGCTGGGCGTCCGTCCGTCCACGAGTACGATGTGACCCAGACGCGGATAGATGCGGCAGCTGCGTCGCAGGAGTAGACTCGTCGACTCCAAAATCGGGTGGAGCAGCAGAATGAGCGGGTGAATACGCTTGAGGTGCACATCGAGGAGCTGAGGCGGTCAAACGCGGAGTCCATTAGGCAGGCCATACAAAATGAGTTTGAGAGTGTCACGCCCCACCCCCAATACAGAGAGTATTGTCCGCTCTGGCCAAAGTCGTACGGTTTTTCCCTTTAGTGCGAACCGGACCCGACCAGGGGCCACTTCTTAGAAGGTCACCCATCCCAAGACATCCTTGGCCCGAGCACGCTTAACTACGGAAATCTCAAGCTCATGTAGTTCCGGTTCACTTAAAAGGCGTCTCTGTATTGAAGAGTGGTATCATTCCATTTATAGTACAGATTTGCCCTCTTTCGGAATGTATTCCGAAGAGTCCCATTGTTCTACAGTGGGTCCCACGGAGTCAAGAGGTGGCTCCCACGGATTCAAGAGGTGGCCCCCGCCCACTTAATACGACACTTGGCATGACACTTTGTTCTGTGTGGCATTTTGCTCCGTGAACAAGAACCGGTTGTCGGGACCCGGTTCTTGTTCATGGAGCAAAGTGCCACGCCAAGTGTCGTGTTAAGTGGGCGGGGGCCACCTCTTGAATCCGTAGGGGCCACCTCTTAAGTCCATGGGACCCACTGTAGAACAATGGGAATACTTCGGAATACATTCCGAAAGAGGGCAGATCTGTACTATAAATGGAATGATACCACTCTTCAATACAGAGGCGCCTTTTAAGTGAACCGGAACTACAGGAGTTTGAGAACTCCGTAGTTAAGCATACTCGGGTCAGGGAAGTTTTGGGATGGGTGACCTCCTGGGAAGTGGCCCCTGGTCGGGTCCGGTTCGCTCTAAAGGGAAAAACCGTACGGGTTTGGCCAGAGCGGACAATACTCTCTGTATTGGGGGTGGGGCGTGACAGAGAGTATGTTTCAGTTCATGGTACGATGGTGGTGGATCATCCCAATGACCATAGATTATTGATTGTTGATACAAACATTGTCACGCCCCGCTTCCCAGAGTACGGTAAGGAGACGTGATGGGTTACGCGACGTATTTACTCAGAAATAAACACGCTAAGTGTATATAAGCAATATAATGTAAATGTACACAAGAAAAACATATAATGTAAATGAACATCAACTTTTTATTTATTAAACATTCTTTACAATACAATGTTGGAAAGTAAATACAAGACTGGAAAGCAATGCTTAAACAATGGCATGAAAACTGAAAATAAAAGTATATACAAGTGTCTAGAGCTCTGGGTCATCGACGAACTGCTCCAAGTCTTCTGAGCTGGGCTCGATCTCCAAAGAGTCGGGTCCTCCTGACAACATTCCAAACAAAGAATAGAAAAGGAATGTCGTCAGCGAATAATCGCTCGGTAAGTCCCAAAGAGAGATGGAAATAGACTGAACAGGTAATGAGAATATAATTGGTATAATATTGATAATTATGTTAACTCCGTTGTTTGTAATTTGGTACAGAATATGCCAGTGTATACGAGAGGAGTCCAACTTACCCCATAGACTATGGTATAAGGTGTACAAGGCCCCGTCAGAACCCACAGGACAACGGCAACGGATATTCAGGTTGGGTGTATTAAAGTGACCGTCTCATACCACTTTAAACACATTTCGTACCAATCTATCCCTTTAAACCCCGTAATGTATTATTGTATTGTTTTATAGTGATTTGTAAATATAAGCCTTACCGAAACCATGATATCAATTGTTCATATAAACGGATAAGGATATAAACGGATAGTTATGTAGACAAATCAAATGTATATCCATGGATCAGTCAAATTAAGTCATGTTGATATATATTGTATTCTGGTATAAAAAGATTCATGTTGCATTGGAGTTATATTGAATTGTATGCATGGATGGATTGATTTCAGATTAGACTCAGACTCCGACTGAGTCGGACACTTAAACAGAATTGAAGTCCTGAATTAGTTTTGGAGTTATCGGTAATTGCTGCACATAGAGGGCAGGATTTGTGACTTTTTCCAAGTCAATTACCATTGATAACCCCGTTTTAGTTGTCTATCTTAAATAGGTAAGCACCCATATTCTCCAGCTCCCTGAGGCTCAAGAGGATTGATCCCGCTTAAACCTATATTTACCAGGGTCCTTATTGTAAATTAATATAACTTGAGGGGTTTTTTGAAAAATAGTTTTGATATATTTTCAAAATAAACCTCAAGTATTTAGTTATCGTTTTTAGGGTTTTCATAGATGTAATTTTAAAAGTGATGAGATAGTCCAGTGGATATAAACCTAAGTTTAATAGTATATGGTATTTTCATGTAATTTGACTTGTATTGATTCTTGATGGTATTTTCATGAACTTTTGTTATTCTTTTCTTTTGATTTAGAAAACATGGAATTATTAAACATATTTAAAATAGATATTTTGATGATATATATATATTTATATATATATATATATATATATTAAAAATAGAATCTATTTATTAAATAGAAATCACGTTTTCTTAAAAATTGTAATATAAATTCTATCGAGACCGTATGCTCCGTGAGGAGGTTTGCATCTCGTCCTACTAGTCCGATGGATGTGCGATAATCTGCACCAAATAAATCGGATTCCCCAAATGGGTTGTAAGAACATAATTGTATGGAATTTAATTAGAATAATTTTAAAGAATACGGTTTTTAATAGTTTAGGGCATTTTATCGTAAAATTGTATTAGTCCCAAAAATATTGTAAAGAGGCAATCGTGTTATATCATGATGAGTGTTGTGATGAGATAAGTCATTAGCTCGTGAGTTTTCTAAAAGTAATATGAGTAATATGAAGAAGTGATGTCGAATAGAAAGTTTGTGATCTTTAACAGTAAAAGTGCAATAAAATTGTTTTTTATATGGAGTTTTGAATTGAAATTTGTTTCTAATTCTAGTTTAATATTTAACAAACTAAGTACAATGGTTTAAATAAATAGTTCTTAAGAAAAATTGTTAGTTTAAGAAAATTTAGAGATGGATGTAGGTTTAACTCCACTTACCGATATCATTGAAAAGAAAAAATTTTGAGATATGAAAAGAAGAGAGTAGAGGGGACTTACTGGATTAGGGTAAAGAGAAGGGATGGAGAAAGATTTTGAAGGCGTCGTGGAGTCGTGGTGTCACCGGATTTGTCCCGAAACGTCGTCGGAACTTGACCTTGGGCTAACTCCACTGGTACAACTTTTTGGACTTAGAAAATTTTGATAGTTTTGATACTAAATTTCAGAATGAGGAGGACTAGGGTGTATGGTGGTATTTATATGGTAGAATTAGGGTTTAGGGTATTAAACATGAGAATTAAAATGCATTAAAATTTGATTTTAAAGCTCATTTTAATTCTCTGTTAATGTGCAGGAAAATCAAACAGAAAATAAGTAGTGGGGGGAGTCCAAGGGGTGCTAGGGCAAAAAATAATATATGGCTGATAGGATTCAAACACAGGGGCTACGTCACAGCAGTGTAAAGCTTTACCAATAAGCTACAAATGCTTCCTTGTTGTTTCAAAACAAGTCAAATTTATAAGTTTTGCTCAGGATTTACAAATACTCCATCTGTATTAACTTAAAAAAATTTCTATATATTAAAATAGAGTCGTTACAAACACTTGTTTTGTTGGTTTATTGATTATACTGTTTGGTGTATATATTTTGTTTATAATTGCGTGTGATTCTAATCATATTATTTCTTGATTATTATAATTGCGTGAGATTTGATCATATTATTATTATTATTATTTATTGCTAGTTGTAAATGAAAATAGCGCGTGTGAGACGCGTAGATTTTTTATTTTAAAAAAATTGATAATATATTTGGTCACGGTTTATACAGTGACCAAAACTTATATGGCCGCAGTTATAACCGTGACCATAAGATGTAGTCATGGTTACCTGCTAGTAGCAGATATCTTTCATTATGGTTTTACCTTATGGTCATGGTTTAAACCGTGATCATAGTATCTATATAGTCACGGTTACCTGCTAATAGCAGGTATCCTTCAATACGGTTTAACACTTTGGTCATGGTTTATACCGTGACCATAGGATATATATAGTCACGGTTTAAACTGCGAGCAGATAAATGGTCACGGTTATAACCGTGACTATATATAGGGACCTTACATAGATCCGATTTAATTGTTTAAACCTTGTTTCGCAACGCCAAGTTTCTGATCACGGTCTTAACTGTGACTATAAAAACCTATGGTCACGGTTTAAGGCGTTAGTAGGTTTCTCGTGACGGGGTTTTAGGCAACGAATGTGTCACGATTAAAACCGTGACCAAAACCATACATACTCTGTAATAGTGTGGTCCCCACAGAATATAAAATCGGTCAATCTTACATTGAATCAGGAAAAAAAACGCAATTAAAAGAGGCTACACCACCAATACCCACTAAAATGCTCAGTTTCATTTATACATCGAAATCCTTGATCCATTTCAAAACGAAGAAACAATAAAAAAGTATCTTGAGAAGTACAGAGGTGTTAGGATTTCCAACATTGGCCATATATGACCGATTTTCTTTTCTTGGCTTCAAGCCGATAAATTTAGCATCCAAAAAGCTTTGGTTGGATGGTAGATCACGGACGAGGAATCTTGTTATGAATAAGCCATTCCATATATGTTTACAATGCATTCCGGGAAAAAAAAATAGATGATACTTTTTCGGAATATCATATGTTTTATTATTGCATTTTTAGCATATGTGGCTGGTTATGCAAAATATTTTATTTTACAGTCTCTGTCTTAAAATCCCAAAGCTATTTGAGGTATTGAGCCAACAACAATTTTCTAAATTTTGATTTATTTATTTATTGGCTTAAACAGTGGAGCTTGTGATTGTGATAATGGATAGCGTGTGCGTGTGATACACGGGAGCATTTTATGGCAAAATAAATAAATAAATAAATAGAATAAAAAAAGGATAGGATAAGATTAAGCAAAGGATGGGATAAGATTAAGCCCTATCTTAAACCAGTGGAACCCAAATAGAAACACCCAACTGTCCTTTGCATAAAAGCCTTCTGATCTCAATCCAAGGGCATTTATTTTTCTTCAATCTCTATCTCTTTTCTAATATATTATTTTCATAATTCACGCACTGCATTATCATACTTGTTGTACTAGAGTGGGGACCACTAATGCTTTTCCTACCTAAATAATAAAGGAAAAATAATACTTTTTTTTTAATATTGTGCAAGGTTGTTTATTTTTGCGGGTAGCAAAATTATTCATGTACCGGATGCATACGCCTGGTCATAACAGAAAGAAATAAAGATACGGGCCCCAATAAAGTTGTCCGAAGGTCCTCGAAAAATCACATCCTTTTCTCTCACTTTTCCGGGTGCATTGCATCGGGTGTACCGAATAATTTCCCATCAGATAGGCAAAACATCAAGTTAGGACAAAACCACGAAATACCGTAAATGTTAGCCAAAAGAAAATGCAAGATACAAGGATTTAACAAGGTTCGGCCAAATTGGCTTATGCCATTGAAGAAAGTAGAAGCGGATTCGCTGTATCGGATATTGAAAGGACAACAAGGGTGGTAGATGAACTCTCTAATCTTTATCCAAACACACCTCAAATCTCATCAAAAGGCAGTCCCTTATATCTCCTATACAAATTTCGTACAAACCCTTTGCTATACATCATATATATAATGAGATGATTATGCATCAAGTAAGGTACCCGGAACCGTGGGTACGCTGCCCCCCCCACCCTTATGTCATGGACTTCAGGTTCGACCAATCTCTTTAGGGCTAGGAGCCTCCGGTCTAAAAAAATAACCGCTTGGCTAGTCCTACATGCTTTGCATAACCATACATGCTTCACAACAGAGCTTGAGATGCTGATCCGGATCACAAAATTCAGGAGGCACACATCATCAAACACATACCACACGAGTTTAGCTAAATGATATAGATTTGATAAGGAGTTGATTTTTATGGTTTTTGTTTTGAAACAAAGGTAGAAAAAGAATGAAACACACGTGTATTTGAAAACATGATTCTTGGAAAACAAACACATGATTATTTGAAAACAACGCATGCATGCACACTCATGAGATCGATATATCCAAAGTTAATAAATCATCTGGAGTATAGTCAAACTCAACAACGACAACAAGAATCGAAACAGTAATAAAATAGCAAGCTATTATATTGATTATAGAATGCAGAGAAAATAATATTAAGTTATATGGGTTAAGGTCAAATTAAGCTAATTTTTTCTTGTTTTTGGAAGAATTTTGATGTAGTTTCATAATATCGTCGTTTTGGGCATTTAACCTTCGTTTTAATAGAAAAAATTGACCTAATTTTAGCTCAACCGATTTAATCCATAAAACATTGAAGCACATAGGCTGCATCTAAAGGTTCCGAACGAGGCATACAATGATTTAATTGAATTTTCTTAATAATGGAAGGTATGTCTATTTATGTCATGGAAACTATGATTCCAAACTGATAAACGTAATTTTTACATTACGGAAAAGGCGCACTTAATATAATCTCCTACCATTAATTATAAGGGGATAAAAACATAAGAAGAAAAGGTTAAGAAATTGATCCATCTCTGCCTACGGATTCATATTTAAAGGATGTACAATATGATCAACGATATCGGCTCCGAATATCGACATGTATGTCTAATATCTGTGATTTGCTTTGCTTATTTCTCAATTTATATAGATACTTTGCTCTCTCCAATAGATCCAAGATTAATGTGTGTGTGTGTATATATTTTCCAAGAGGCGTTATGAATATGAGATATACATATAAGAAAAAACACAAGCATAAAACTAATTTTAATGAAGTTATAGCTTCCACATTTTAACAACTAAACTCTAGGAAAGAAAGTTTTGTTTGGTGAAGATAATGACAAGGTTTTGATATCTTCATCAATCAATTTAAAGTCCAAATCATCCACCTTACCTCAAGACAAAATCAACCTAATTTAAGATAAGTGTTATGTTCATCACATTCAACATAATTTAATTACTATGTTTGTATGTCAAACTATTTCTTACTTATTAATTCACCTAAAAGAACATCTTGTTAGACATTTGTAATTTTTCTTGTGCAATTAGACATTGAAGTACCTATTGTAAATTAGGACTCCATTGACTTTGAGAGCTTGATTTTTTATTTACAGCTTGATGTATTGAGATGAAAAATACGAAGAAAAATGATAAATTAAAGACAAAGGGTCTTTTCTTGATAGCTATACAAGAAACATGACAAACAGAATTACTGATATTTCCTCACTAAGATATCCCAACACATAAATTATCACGTAAAACTCAAGAAATAAAGCAAAATTTTGTATCGTCTAAAAGTAAAATATATCTTATAACTCAAATCTGGAGATGCATCCGCCTATCATTCATCGGAAACAAACAAAGCTGGGCGTAACACTTTTACATGGTAAATTCAATTAATTAACGTATATCTTTTTTTACCAAGTGCCATTGCAATAAGCTACGGAAAAAAATATGTTTTCGTAGAGATAAAGCCAAGTTTTGATACACACATCAACTAATTTAAAATCCACACCCAAACCTCATGGCAAATATAAACTTAATGTAAGTTGATTACGTTCACATTCAACTTAACATACATGTGTGAGATATGGCCATGTCATTTTCAGCATTCTAGTTTGTGGTTGTGTTTTGAATACCTCCTTAACTGTTTTGGAGGTTTTGTTTTATTTTCGCTTGAGACTTGGTTGGTTTGTAGCCGTATCTTTTTCCATCTTGTTTCGTTAAAGCTGTTTTAATAAAATGCCGGAGATCTTTACCCGCTATCCTAGTCACAGAAAAGGAGGAAGAACCAGAACTTAGCATGCTTTATTTGCACGATAAAGCTAATTAAACTAGCAAACCTGCACATTTAATTCACATAAACAATATTTAGGTCTAAATTTAGTTCATCATTACTAGCTAAAGCCACTTATTTATTCCATATAATAATCTCCAAAAAAACGAGAAGAGAAAATTTTCCCAATTGGCTTATTATTTATTTATTTATTTTTGAAAGGCAAAGCCTTCCGTGTTTCATTAAACGAAAATTTTAACGAAACTTACATGCTTGTTCAAAAGAAAAGGAAATAAAAAGCGCAACAAAAGAAGAACTTAAAAGAAAAGAATACGACCAAAGGAACATCAACCCGGTCTCTCACTACTACATAAAAGGGAATCTCCTTCAAACCCAAATGCCAAGCATTGCCTTCATGCTAAGCTCCTCTATGCCATCCCTATCATCTGCCCTGCTCAAAAGCTGTTGACCATAGCGCTCCTCTACTGAAGTATCATCCGCAATGCCCTTTTTTCTTTTTTCTGTCTTCGTTTGAGCTATACCTAACCAAAACGCAATATTTGATTCAATACCATTAACCACATGCAACGTAGAATTTTTAGTTTGCTTAAAAATTCTATTGTTTCTCTCCGTCCAAATACCCCAACAAACGGTCTGTAGGGTTAGCTTAGCACCTTGTGAAGGTTATGGCAAGTATCAATCATGCAACTTTAAAATTTTTTGGGGTGCTAAACAAACCCTAACCAAGATCTTAACTAGAGACTTAGGGTTAAATATAATATGTAAACACTTTACATCTAAGTGAATAAGGAATACAACCTTTGTAGACCGGTCCTTCATTTCAATAGCTCCGTGTAGTAGTCCCTTCACTGCGATCACGATCCCCGGACTCTAGAATGGCTCCCATGAAGAAACGAACAAGCTTACTTCGAAGTCTTCGAAGCCGAAGATGATCTACGTCGAGGAGACACCAGCTCATGCTATCTCTTCACTAATTGTGTAGACTAGTGAAGCAAACACACTCTACTAAATGTCAAGTAGTAGAGGATGATGAAGTAGGAAGTTTGCTCGCTTTAGAAATCATTTTCTCATATTTTATCTCATACATTCATTGAAGCTAGAAACCTTTTCATGGAGCTTGATGAAGAAGAAGAAGAACTCATGAATAAATCAACCAAATGAATTATTGCACCCATGGTTGAGTTAAAACTATCATGCTTAACTCATATAGAGAATTAACTCATGGCTATGGTTAAGGGTTGGGTCAAGTAAAATATCCTAAGGAATGACAAAAGAGTGGACTTTGTCAAAGTTCTACAAGCTTCTCCAAGCTTAAAACTTTGACCAAGTCTTTTGCTCTTTTGTAATAACTTAAGAAATAATCAAAACCCTAATTTAACCCTAGCATAGTACAAGTCTCATACACCCATCTTGTATGTATCATCAAACATGACACAATACATGTACACAAATATACATTTCACATATATATACAATGTGCACATCAAGTAAGAAAAGAAATCATTAGTGAGCTAAATATTAGTTAATGTAATATAATATATCAAATATATAATTATACATTAAATTATTAAATCAACTCTTGATTTAATAATCCGGCTATAATACATATAACCGACCGATATTACAAAACGCGAGATTAGAATGCGTATCACATACCCGCATTAATCTCGGTCCCGCACATATCACATATGCGCTCCTACTCCGTTTCGCATGAACCAGGAAAACTCTATGTAGGACTCTAAAGACTCGTCAATACGCCGGCAGTAGGTGATGATCATATCAAACACCCACAAGCCGCAAGCGGTCTGCTAAACGTAACGGCCACCTGGGTATTGAGCGATCAGAAGATCAACAAGTAAGCCTGTTATAACTCCTGCGAATCCAATCAGTAACACTACCGTACAGTCCGGTCTCTTCGTCTGATATGTCGCATATCACAGCCTAGGGGGTGGTTTAACGTCAGACCCCAATAGCCCGATAAGTCATGCCGATGCAAGGTCCATAACGGTTCAAAAAACTACTGGTAACACTTACCAATAAATCTCAGCAACGCTGGCCAGGGATTTCCTGTTATGGCCAATCGAGCACAGCGCAACATCAACCCCCAATACCGGGAGAGACGAAACCCCTCCTATCGCTCATTGCCTCCATGTGATTCGGGACTGTACCCAAAAGCCACCGTTTTGCACGATCTCTTGACCGTGGTATGGTGGAAATCAAAGCACTGTGGGAATCACACAAGACTCTATGACGATCTCGGGTCTACAGACTAACCTGTACCAGTGTCACCAGAGAACTGCTATCCGACGATAGGTATAATACCATCTAAGAGATCTCGGCGAGTCCGTCCAGTGTACCCAGTCTCCACTGAGCATCCGTATACCTTCTCTGATGTTAAACACTAATGGATATGGGATCATCCATCGCCCATCATATGGGTCAATAAACGCATACGTTAGTCTACTCTGGAGTTCCGATGCCTTGTCTCGATACTCCCACGATTAGGAACATTTGAAGGATGTACTTATCGACTATCCTGTCCCCATTAGTATGATCTGCATCATAATCTTGGTAGTCAAGTAATCATCCTAAGGGTTTTATCAACATGTGATCACAAAACAGTATTTGTTTACATATTAAGACAAAGTGCAACCAGATAGCATACTATCATATTGAGCAAGAAAGTCCTTCCTATATATGTCCAAGCATCCACTACAATATATATCGCATGTACAATAATGATCTCTAGGGCATACATATAACTAACACAGCCAACCCAACAATATCCCAACTCCTATGAAAACGTAGGTCCAAAAAATGCCTCCATAAACTCCAAGGTTCAACAAAGGAATACTCTAGCCCTTGAAATACTCCCAAACATATCCCAAATATGTCTAGTAACTATACATGTCATGAAAATGTGGTCCACCAGATTCCACCTTCATCTCACACATTCCGCCAATCAAAGGACCTATCCATTTTCTTTTGCAGAGATTATCTATTGTCAGATTCGCATTGATAAAGACGAGCCATGTAAAAGTCTTTACCTTGAAGGGAATAGAAAAATTCCAAACCATCAGGGCAAACGAACAACCCCATAATTTAAAATCTTATAAAACGACTCCCTAAGAAGGATTCATTACCCGGCCATTTCCACATTGCCTTGTCCACCCTCACCCTTTCCAATGGTTGCCACCCCTGATAATACTTTATCATTGCTCTGCGATCTTTCTGCTCTCGAACTGATAAAGCCCTTGAAAATTACGACCATCACTTGTTCCCCCTCCATCGACTCATCATCGATGTCTTCTTATTCTTCGCCAAGGCAAACATGCTAGGGTATTTCTCTTGTAACGTTTGATCCCCACATCAATAATCTTGTCAAAATTTAATTGGTCTTCCATCCCCTATCGAAATGTCTCGAAAAAACACTTTCTTTATGGACATAATTCCTTTCAAAAAACCGGAAGCCGACGAAGAATTCTTGATAGGCGCATTTATAGACCCGGCCTTATTCCGATAAGCAGCATTTATACCTATTACCCAGCCCTTTTTTTCTCCAGCGATCCATCGCCGCAGCCGTTTGCCAAGAAGTGCCATGTTCATATTTTTAATGTTCTTCACTCCTAGACCACCTTCGTCCTTTGGCCGAAAGGCTTTTCCCCATTTCACCAAGTGATATTCTTTTTTTTCTGCAGATGCCCCTCTCCATAGGAAACTTCCTAATTCGGTCAATTAGCATAAGCTATAAATTTTTGAGAGCTTGTTCTTAAAAATTGATTTAGTGTGTACATATCATATTGTATTGTTAATTAATTTTTAAATAATATTATAAATATACATATATAATGTTGCGTACATATATTTTAGGGTAAATTGTCAAAAATCCCCGTACAGCTTCAAACATGTGTAAAATTCCCTAGGCCTTTTGCACTTGTTCAAAATATCCTTGGCCCAATTAAAAACCCCTTTATACCCATTGCCTGTAATATCTAAAAAGTGGTCTGTAATGTCTAAACAATTGCCTGTCATATTTAAACAGTTGGAGCGAATAAAAGCCTAACTGAAATCTGGCCCATGGTTTTTTTCACAAAATTTTGAACGGTAGGCCCTTTCCAACAATTTTGAAAATATCATGGGTTTCTAGACAAATCCCGAGCCGACATGGGATTTTTGACAATCATACCTTATATTTTACATTCACAAAAAATCTTTTCCAGATATATTAATTTCCATAGATCCCTTTCCTTTCCTTTTGTCATACGTAATTTAACAACTATTAGAATTTGAACAAGTGTTAGCTTATATTTGTTTTCGTTAACGAAAATAGAATTGAACATGCATCTAAAGTAGCTTCGTTAACGAAAATAGAATTGAACATGGATCTAAAGTAGCACATCGGTGGTACATGATGAACACTTTCTTCTTATAAAGTCAAGATTTCATATTTTTACATGGATTATGATGGAGCTCTTTTTCGGGTCTCCCTCAGATGTTGTCTTCCGTCGATTTCCCGGTGGATTTTGGAGGTGATCTCCTGTTGCGTATGGGTCTCAATGGGTTTTGAGAAGATTGGTGATTTGAGGAGTTTAGCGCCGAGTGCCTGCAAAGAAGTCCCGGGATGGTTTGGTACCATCGAGACCCTCCGACGATCAAGTTAGTACGAGATCCGAGCAGCGTAACGGCTAAGTGGAGTAGAAATGGCTTACTTAACCCCTCTGTGATGGGGGTTTATATAGTGAGGGCAGCACGCAGCAGCAGGCGCGAGAATCTCGCCGGCAGTTACGCTCCCGACGTTACGCCCGCGTAGAGAGCGGATCGCCCATTTAGTGGGGATTGTGGTGGCGTGGAATGTGGGATGTTGCCGGCGGAGAATCTGCGCATGGCGAGATTTGCAGAGCGGCGGTAACGCCTGTGAGCGGTGGAGTTGGTCGGTCGGTGGATCGAGGAAGATGGCCTCGGCTGGGGAGCTCGGGGACGAGCGAGAGGGTCGAGGAGTCTCGGTCCTGTGGCAACTCGGGGCGAGCTGAGGGGTCGAGGAGAGGCCAATTTGCAGGAGCCCCGAGGAGGGCCAGCTTGTGCTTGCAGGTCGAGTACAAGGGTGGCCTGGTCGGCCTCTGTGGGCCCTTTCTTCTGGGTCTTGAGACATGTCATCTGCCATGTGTCCTGATCTTGAAGATCACCAATATTGAGCATCATCATTAGCCCCCCACTCTTGTCCCGACAAGCTAGCGGGTCGGGTCAGGAGTGGACTGCCGGGCCGTCCGGGGTAAGCTCCCTCCTAAGATTTCGTCGGGACGCGTCCCCGGGCTGTCGGCTGTCTTTTATGCCAGCGAATTAGGACGAGATCTCTGCATTTAAGGAAGGTGCGCCGGTTCATGCATCCTGCCACTGAAGCGACGGTCCACGTGTCAAGCGTCGGTTGGCCGACGCAACGTGTGCAGACCTGTGGCGTCTGATGGGGCGAGGTCCAGTGCGGGAACGACAAGTGGAGCAATCGGTCGTCGAGTTGACTTCGATCACCTGCCAAGTATGCCAAGCGCTACTGAGAAGGAGACATCTCCATGGCCCCGAAGTCGAGGGGGGATTACTCAGACTTGGATAGACCTGATGTCTTTTGTTGGGGCTTTGGGTCCGCTGCATGTGATGGGCTCAGTGGCCTCGTTATGAGGGCCACAAACCTGCAGCGTCTGTTCATGCAGGAGGATGCCTGCTGGGGATGACCGAGTAGGGAAGCTGCTCAGTTGATCTTGGCGAGGGCCTTGATCCCTGGCGTCGTGGGTAGGCAACCGCCAGCCTGGGATGACCGAGGGGGGTAGCCGCTCAGATGCCTCTTGCGAGGGCTTTGATCCCTGGCGTTGCGGGTAAGAAAGCTACCGGCCAGGGATAGCCGAGCAGGGAAGCCGCTCGGCTGCCTCTAAGGAGGACTTCGATCCTTAGCGTTGGAGGGGTCGTAGGAAGCCTGCTAAGGATAACCGGGCAGTGAAGCTGCGCGGTTGCCTCTTGGTGAGGGCTTTGATCCCTGGCGTTGCGAGCAGGGAAGCTACCGGCCAGGGATAGCCGAGCAAGAAAGCCGCTCGGCTGCCTCTAAGGGGGACTTTGATCCTTGTCTTTGTTGGGTAGGAAGCTGTAAGTCCATGCTACCTCTCCCGGTACTTTCGGGCATGCGGAATTTGGTGAAAAACAATTTTCTAGAGGTGGTAACATGGACTCAAAACCGGATCTTTGTTAAACATCTAACTAACAACCTAACTAGGAGTTGTTAACTACTCGGTTAGGGGGTTTATACCTTTCTTATCTCGAACTCCTTCGTCTTCAAGCCTCGATGGTTGTCCGAATCGGCTTCTCCCCGTCGTCTCCTTGCGCCGAAGATAGATCCACATGAAAGCTTCTACCTTTGGCTCCTTCTTCGAAGTTTGAAGAAACTAGTTCACTCGGTTTGCTAAACCTTGTGAACTAGAGTGAGTAGAGAAGAGTTTGTTTGGGATTTTATCTATGGTTCTTGGTTCTCAACTCATGAGACAAGTGAACCATAGATTCAAGAGAGGGAGAGCAAGAGGAGGAAGATGAGAGCTCAAGAACAAGAGAGAGAATGAGCATGAAAGAATGAGAGAAGACTTTTCTCATTTGGCTCTCATAATCCAAAACCATCATCACAAAAAATAACAATCAAGTATTGTGTAAAATGGTTCAAGTCAAAATGGCTAAATCATTTCATGCACTCATTTCTCACAAGAGAAACAAGCAAGTAAAAAGTCTTTGCCATGAAATGATAGCCATTGTCATCATGATGGTCAACTAGTCCAACCTAGTCAACCGGTCAACAAAATCAACAAGTCAACAAAGTCAACCCCTTAACAACCATGTCACCACAATACTTAATTAATATTATTGTTAATCATATATCATATTCTCATTAGGGTTGAGCAAAAAGTCAATAGTCAACGGTCAACGGTCAACAACCCTAATGAGAATCCTCTGCCTCTGTCTCTCCGTCAACTGTGCATACACACCCGCATCCGCGTTCCGAAGAACACGAATGCAAACTGGATAAAACCAATCCCAATACGTACACTAGGATCTGGCTTAAACCAAAGCCCGCTAGTGTAAACTGTTCGGACACTAAACGTGCACAAGTGCACGGATGTGACTGAACCCTGTCGCAAAACCATGCGACCTGTCGCAAAACCATGCGATCTCTACTTTTTTGCCTAAAGGCGAATAGCTTTCTGTGTGGGACTCTAAAGACTCGACACTATGCTGGCAGTGGGTTTAACCACAGACCGCAAGCGGCACTAGCTGTGCGTAACGGTCCCCAGGTAGATGCCGACAAGAAGACTGACGAGGTGAAACCCATCTGAACTCCTACTGAGCCTGAATGTGACAATCTCCGTACAGTCCGGTCTGTTCGCCTGATACATCGCATGGCGGGCCTAGGGGGGCGGTAAACGTCAGTCCCCTAATAGCGGTACAAGTCGTGTCGGAGTGAAGCCCAATACACCCTGAGATAACACTGGAAGCCTACCAGTATATCCCGCTTGCCCTGGCCAGGGACTACTCGTGTAATGGCTCTCCTAGACACAGCGCGATGTCAACCCCCAATACCGGGAGAGACGAATCCTGTCTAACCGTCACTGCCTCCAAGTGCTTCGGGACTGCACCCAACTACTACCTGTTTGCACGACTCCTTTGAGCCGTGGTAGGGTAGTAATCAAAGTACAGTGGGAACACACTCGAGGCGAAGTGACAGTGTCAAGTCAGCGGACTAAGCTGTACTCATGTCACCTGGGAACTGATAACTGACGATAGGTATAATACCAACCGATCAGTTCCCGACGAGTCCTGTCCAGTGTACTCGTAACCCAACGAGCACACGCATACTATCTCCAGTACGACGTACTGATGGCTGTGGGACAGACCATCTCCCACTCTGGGATGAGAAGCGCATGCGCTAGTCTACTCCGGAGTATCGATGCCCTGTCTCGATAGTCCTGCGACTAGGGACCTGCATAAGGATGTGCTTATAGATTACCCAGCCCCCACTAGTGTGACTGCCATCACAACGCTGGTAATCAAGCAAAGATCCTAAGGGCTCCACTAATGTGTATAGGCGATATACTAAAATAAACACATGTACACATTGAAGTAGAAACAAACCAAGTAGCATACTACTATTTTGAGCAAGATTGTATATACAAGGTGAATATCCCAAGCTTCCATTAAGTAATATACAAACTAGTATGATACAGTAATGGCCTCTAGGGCATATACACTAACAGAAGCTACCCGCTGGGATGCGCCGAGCAAAAAGGGGCTCGGCGGCCTCGCGAAGAGGGCTTCAGACCCTCAGCGTTTGATGGGCAGAAGGACGCCCGCCGAGGATGCGCTGAGCAGAAAGAACTCGGCGGCCTCGTGATGAGGGCTTCAGACCCTCAGCGTCTGATGGGCAGGAGGATGCCCGCTGGGGATGCACCGAGCAGGAAGGAACTCGGCGGCCTCGTGGTGAGGGCTTGAGATCCTCAGCGTCTGATGGGCAGGAGGATGCCCTCTGGGGATGCGCCGAGCAGGAAGGAACTCGGCGGCCTCGCGGTGAGGGCTTGAGATCCTCAGCGTCTGATGGACTGGAGGATGCCTGCTGGGGATACGCCGAGCAGGAAGGAACTCGGCGACCTCACGGTGAGGGATTAACATCCTCAGCGTCTGATAGGTAGGAGGATGCCCGCTGGGGATGCGCCGAGCGAGAGGGATCTCGGCGGCCTCAGGTGAGGGCTTCTATCCGCAGCGTGAGAGGGGCCGTGAGAAGCCTGCTGACGATGGCCGAACAGGGTAGCTGCTCGGTGCCTCTTGGCAAGGGCTTGGATCCCTGGCGTCGTGGGTAGGGACCTACCAGCCGGGGATGACCGAGCAGGGTAGCTGCTCGGTGCCTCTTGGCGAGGGCTTTGATCTATAGCGTTGGAGGGGCCGTAAGAAGCCCACTAAGGATGACTGGGCAGTGAAGCTGCACGGTTGCCTCTTGACGAGGATTTTGATCTCTAGCGTCGTGGGTAGGCGACTACCAGCCTGGGATGGCCGAGCGGGGTAGCCGTCCGGATGCCTCCTGCGAGGGCTTCGATCCTTGGCGTCATGGGTAGGGAGCTACCAGCCGGAGATGACCGAGAAGGGTAGCTGCTCGGTTGCCTCTTGCGAGGGCTTTGATCCTTAGCGTTGGAGGGGTTATAAGAAGCCCACTAAGGATGACCGGGCAATGAAGCTGCACGGTTGCCTTTTGGCGAGGGCTTTGATCTCTGGCGTCGCGGGTAGGCGACTACCAGCCGGAGATGACCGAGCAGGGTAGCTGCTCGGTTGCCTCTTGCGAGGGCTTTGATCCTTCAGGACGGGGACCGAGCAAGGTTACTGCCCAGTGCCTCTTGGCGAGGACTTTGATCCCTGTCGGTTTTGGTAGGAAGCTACCAGCCGGGGATAGCCGAGCAAGGACTCGACCGCCTCTGGGAGGACTTTGGTCCTTGGCGCGGGAGGGGCTGTAAGAAGCCTACCAAGGACCCTTGGTCGGGCAGGGGTACTGCCCGGTGCCTCTTGGTGAGGGCGTTTGTCCTGAAGGATAGCCGAGCGAGGGATCCTCGGGCTCGACTGCCTCTGGGAGGGCTTTCTGATCCCAGGCGTTGCGGTAGGGAAGCTACCCGCCAGAGATAGCCGAGCGAAGGTCGGGCTCGACTGCCTCTGGGAGGACTTTCTGATCCCTAGCGTTGCGGTAGGGAAGCTGCCCGCCAGGGATAGCCGAGCGAGGGTCGGGCTCGACTGCCTCTGGGAGGACTTTCTGATCCCTGGCGTTGTGGTAGGGAAGCTACCCGCCAGGGATAGCCGAGCAGGGTAGCTGCTGGGTTGCCTCTTGGCGAGGGCTTTCATTCCTGGCGTTGCGAGTGGGGAAGCTACCGGCCAGGGATAGCCGAGCAGAGAAGCTGCCCGGCTGCCTCTACGGAGGACTTTGATCCCTGGCGTTGTGAGTAGGGAAGCTACAGGTCAGGGATAACCGAGCAGGGTAGCTGCTCGGCTGATTCTTCATGAGGTTTCGCCCGACCATCCATTTGCAGGTATGGGGAACAGGAACGGTCGTGGTGAATGTGCGCGTAGCACATGCATCGATTGTGCGGGGAGGTGAAGCGTCAGAGTCGCGTCGTTTCGATTCCGCCAGAGGAGGCTCAATGATCGCCCCGCGGACGAGTATCGGCCCGTGAGATCTGTGGCCATGGGACGCAGCCTGCCGGTGGTCAGCCGTGCCGACGAGGAAAGAGTCTTCTGGAGGCGGGGGAGCGGCGAGCTGGGGCCCTGGCCTGGCCGTTTGGACTTTAGTCGGTCTATCGGCCGGCGATGGCGTTGATGACGGTCGCCGGAGGAGGTTCATCCGCGCCTCCGATGAGGGGGAGGCGGCGGCTGGTACCTGAATCTTCAGGGCGATCGCACGCCATGTGGACGGAGATCGGAAGGCCAACTTTTGTTTTTGTGGAGTTTTGTGTTCCCACAGACGGCGCCAACTGATGGAGCTCCTTTTCGGGTCTCCCTCAGATGTTGTCTTCCGTCGATCTCTAGGTGCATTTTGGAGGTGATCTCCTGTTGCGTGTGGGTCTCAATGGGTTTTGAGGAGATTGGTGATTTGAGGAGTTTAGCGCCGAGTACATGCAAAGAAGTCACAAGGTCGTTTGGTACCACCGAGGACCCTCCGACGATCAAGTTAGTATTAGATCCGAGCAGCGTAACGGCTAAATGGAGTAGAAATGGCTTACTTGACCCCTCTATGATGGGGATTTATATAGTGGCGGCAGCACGCAGCAGTAGGCGCGAGAATCTCGCCGGCAGTTACGCTCCCGACATCACGCCCGCGTAGAGAGCGGATCGCCCATTTAATGGAGATTGTGGTGGCGTGGAACGTGGGATGTTGCTGGCGGAGAATCTGCGCATGGAGAGATTTGCGGAGCGGCGGTTACGCCTGTGAGTGGTGGAGTTGGTCGGTCGATAGACCGAGGAAGATGGCCTCGGCTGGGGAGCTCGGGGACGAGCGAGAGGGTCGAGGAGTCTCGGTCCTGTGGCAGCTCGGGGCGAGCTGAGGGGCCGAGAAGGCCAATTTGCAGGGGCCCCGAGGAGGGCCAGTTTGTGCTTGCAGGTCGGGTACAAGGGTGGCCTGGTCGGACTCTGTGGGCCCTTTCTTCTGGGTCTTGGGACATGTCATCTGCCTCGTGTCCTGATCTTGAAGATCGCCAATATTGAGCATCACCAGATTACAAAATATAAATCATACATATATAATATAAATTTTGTACATGCGTTAATACATATATTAATAAATACACATGCATCAACATGTGAAGAAAATATCTAGCGGTCTTAAAAAGAACCGATGTGCATATTCCTTGACCCACCGAAGCTACCCATCAACACACATATACACACTGCTTGCAAAATCTACGTCAATTTCGGGGGTACTGTGATCAAATACATCATCAAATCAAATGGTATGGGGTTCAGCTTTTTGTCAGGTAAATTATTTAAATTCGTACCAATCTCTTTTGCACATCAGTCTTGGCAATTCAGAATCTTTCTGTTTCCCCCCAAAAAAATTCACACATACAAACAATTCAGAGGTGGGGTCCAAACTTCAAGCAGAGAGTAGTTCCCACATGCTCGGATAATTGTTCATATCAAAAGGGCGATTTGAAGTTTGCTTCGGTGCAACCGCTCTTCGTCTTTGGAAAATTTAATAATAAAAGATTCCGGTACATCCAATAAATATGTGACACGTGTCAGATATTTTTCACCAATCACCCTCAATTCAGAGCTCATATCATGTGTCATTCAATTTCCAATGATTTCTTCTTTCATCTTGTCTTACTCCTGGAGTAATACTATCACAGTCCATCCAGAAAACAAAATGGTGGGACCCACAACACCTAGATCCTAATTTCAAACAAGTGGGTCCGTGGATTTTTATCTCTTGGATAGAGGGATGGATTTCAAACCAGACAGGTTAAGTATTTTTCTCTTTTTTCTTTCTCTCAGTTTCCCATTGTTTTTTCCTTTATTTTTTCCTTTCCTAATTTTTCTTTTCCGAATCACTCTTGGAGTTCCAGTTGACCCATCCATATATATTTTGCCCCACTTGAGTCCCTAATCAGTTTTATCATCAATCTTTGCCTGTACCTCACCTTCACGTCTAGCAATAATTTCTTCATCACTCTAAACGATTTGTTTAATAAAATAAACACTTAGAAATTAAGTGAAAACCAATGACAAAAACTCATCCTATTTAAATTTAATACCGCCACTAAAACTACTCTCTTCGGTACACAGCGTCGTCGCCGTTCTCAACCTCTCTTTTAATCGTCTATCCACAACCTCAATCTCATCCATGCGGACTCTAATTATCTCTCCATCCAACTCCTCAGACCGATCAGGGCTTTTAGCGAGGTTGTGGGCTCTTGAGGCAAGGCGAATTAATGCGGCGCCTTTTTTTTCCTTCTGTTCACAAGGCTTCCCTTACCGGCGATGCCAAAGGGCTGCCTGTGATGGCGACAATGGGGAATGGGTTTCAGAGTTTTTGATCTGCAAACAGCGTCCTCTCTTTTTATGATTTTCATTTTTTATTTATTTATTTTTAATAAATCCAAATTAAGTACAACTTCGTTATAGAGATGCAGTAGCTTGTAAATTTTGTATGGTTACATACTGTTAATGGAAAAACTTAAAATCCAATGAAATTCTCTTATGATGAGTAAATTTAGAAAATTTTATGGTTTACTAAAATTTTTGAAGAGAAAAATTTAGCCTTAGAAATCCTAGAGATCTGGTTTTAAAGCGTTATTCGTGATCCAAATAGATCTATATATGAAAGGATTCAGGTGGAATAATTATAACAGAGGCCTTCATCTCAGGAGGAGGATATTTTCAGATTTAACGAAGAAGATGGGATTTTACTTCAAAAAGAAAAATGAAGAGGAGGAAGAAGAGTCTCAATCATAACGTTTGAAGATGTCGTGCAGTGCAAGTGAGTGGTTTTTTTTTTGAAATAGGATATTTTGATTTTTAAATTATAAAAATAGAATAATTTGTTTTATATTTATAATAATATGACGGTTTGTGGACCCCCCATAATTTAATTTTTCTTTTTATAATAGAGGATGGGTTCTCAGAACCCGCGCTCTTCAAAATTGAGGGGAGGACAGGTTCTAGGAACTCACCCTCCCCTATAACAGGTAGAGGACGGGTTCTAGGAACCCGCCCTCTAAACTGGGGAGGAGGATGGGGTCCACCAAACCGTTCTATTATTATAAATATAAAACAAACTATCCTATTTTTATAATTTAAAAATCAAATTACCCTATTTCAAAAAAAAAAAACCCAAGTGGGTTTGTGCAGAGATCTCAGAGACACATGGCGATGTCTGATTGGGTCCATCTGCTGACATCATCAAAAATGTTTTTCCCTCCCCCCAGAACGAACCCAGCAAAGTAAAATTCCAAATATATTTCTTTTGATTCTCCAACCAGGCTGGGAACAGTGAGGACTAGCCTCCTAATCAAAATGTACGCAACTACTCCGCTAAAATGCAGGAAACCTCCCCTAAATTTGGCTTGAAAACTGGATACCCTCTTAAATTTTATGAACATTCATTTTGCCCCCTCTCATTTAACTTTTAATAAATTTACATACAACATTCATCACATGACTTGCACATGAATATTTCTTTAACCAAAATACCCCTAATAAATTAGAAAGTTATTTAAATTTGATATTTTACCGATAACTAAAAAAATCCATCTTTGATTGGAGTTGAGATTTCCCCGTGTGTGTGTGAGAGAGAGAGAGAGGGAGGGAGGATTATCGCTCGCGGCTTAATTTGCGCAAAAGTTGAAGAGAAGAGTTCAATTCATTCAGAATTCATCTTTACTTGTTAGATGGTATCCCCTATAAGCATCCTATCACAGGTATAACAGGGTTATCCCTACCCTTTAATTGATGAGGTCCTTCATCCGCTTCTTCTATACATATCTTGGTGAGATATTGACAGTGACAAAGCTTGGCATGAAAAAAAATTCTCTATTAACTAACTTGTTTTTATAGGCATTTACAAACCGACAGAGAAGTATTCCACCCAAAAAAGCCACCCTTGAAATCAAGAAAATTACTAAAGCTTAAATTTCTATATCAAATATTCAATAGCAAATTACTACTATTATTTAAGGGCATAATCAGTCCACACTTTGAATAATACTATAACCTCATCTTTATCTTACATATATTTAGATAAGATAAATCCTGACAGCGCAAGGCATTAGGGAGACATTTTTAAAATCTCTCACCAATCATTGGTTGTATGAGATGTACTGTTGGGTTTTGGGGGCATTTTATTTATGTAACATGATGGTGATTGCTTATCTTAATTCCTGCCTGGCAACTTTATCCTAGCTTGAGATTTTCCAGGGTTATTATGCACATTTAATGCAATGTCTTTCCATTATTTCTTCAAATTCCTCATTCGCAATGAGTGTAAATTATTCAGACTTCACCCATTCTACAAAATCGATTGATGGTATTATTAATTATTAATGCTTAAATATAGATTTTAAAAACCTGTCAATACAAATAGCAAAAAGGACCGCAAGCGAAAACCAAATACATCATCATCATTATCATCATTATTTTCAATTTTGGGCAAATGACACAATAATAGAACATAATTTATGTTAAAATATTGATCACGCATACCACATGCTTATGTCTAGATGGCTTTTGTATCGCTTCTGTATCTTGCCATCTTTTATTTAAAGAGAGAAGAAATATATGATTATGATATTACTTTTTATGAAGTCGATCTTGACCTAGTCTTCAAAAACTCCATTTTAAAAAAGGAAAAGCAACACTTGATCGAGGACCATCGTGGTGTCACACACGTCCATCTATCTACATGTCTCTACATGTCGATCTAAAAGACAACCAGCAACTGACATCTTACACTCTCAAATATTAGCAACATACATATATCATGTTTATTAAATTTTGGATAGACATGCAAATGAGAAGAAAATCAAATACAAAATATATTTTTTCTTATACTAAACAGGGAAGGATTAACAATAAGAATCTAATAAATGGATACATAATCCTTACACATTGGCAGTTATATAAGTCACCAGCTGTGTTCACATGAAAGATTTTAACCATAGTCACATAATTCGCGAATAATTCGCGAATTTTTGATCAGACGAATTAATCTCCGAATTAATCGCCATTGCTGAACTGGCCGAATAATTCGCGAATTATGTGAAAAAACAGCGAGTAATTCAAAAAACAGCAAACAATTCACAAAATCAAAACCTAGCGTCTCATATATTAATTTATTGCTCAAAATCTTTCCCGAACATTTCCCGAACACTTACCGAATCTTTCCCGAATACCAGCCGATTTTTTCCGAATAGTTCTCCGAATCCGAATTTTCGATCTCACCGAATTATTCCCGAATGACGAATTTGTGACTATGATTTTAACCACTGATTCATCCATAATTAATCCCACCTCCCCCGATTAATGCAAGAGAAGAGACAGCAAGAGAAGAGACAGCAATAGATACATTAAAAATATGAATTCACAGGTAAAATGAGTTTCATTTCAATCATTAAATTTAAAACTGCCTTCGTACGCAGATAGTCTACAAGAAATCAACCACATAAATTGATACAATCTCTTTCAATCTTTTTCCTTCTCTCCCTGTATGTATTTGGACAGGAGCATAATATGTTTTAATTAACTAGACCAACCAAAAGTTAAAGATAGATGATAGAATTGGTCAATGCTTAAGAAATGAAGTATAAAAAAGAAGAATTTAATTAATCTAGATACGAAATTATTTACTTCTAACTATTTAATAAACCCGCCGAGTGCCTTGACAATAGTCATCTCTCTAAAAAGAATAATCTCTCTGCTCAACCTTAAAACGTCTATGTTAGTGTTGATTCGTAAAAATCATGTTTTCATAGTTTATTAATTGATGTTTTATTTGAATAATAATATAGGCAAGTGGGACTTCATAACTTGGGAATTTCTTGAAGAATGGCCCTTCGGCCTTCAGTTTGGTCATAGGCTTGCTTTGGACCAAGCCATTAAGGGCCTTTTGCTATTTATCTGACCGCAAAAAGGTTTGGGTAAATTGGCAAAAAGACCCCGACCCGCTCAGAACTTGTGTAAAACCCCCTGAGCTTTTCGGCTTTGTTAAAAAAATCCTGGGCCCAATAAAAATACTCCGGTTTACAATTCCCCACTTGTATTTTCGTATAACCCCAAAATGCATTTAAGACAGATACAGTTCAGAGGAGTTGCATGTTAGATCTAGAGACTTGCCAGTAAAATCTATTCCATTTTAATCTCCCGCCAAAAATCTAATTTCCCGCGATACTTCTTTCCGCCAAAGGCCTCCAAGGATATGTTTGTAGAAATGTGTTTGGGAAAATGGAGTTTACTAAACTTAGATCATATTGGAGTTTAGATAACCATAGTTATCTCAACTTTGGAGTTGAGTATCTAAACTCTAAAATGCATGCCATTGCAAAGTGTGCATTTTGGAGTTAATTTTGGCTAACTTTATGGCATAAACTCCGGTTTACAAAACTTAACTCCATTCCCCCTACATGCCCTAAAAGATCTTTCTACTTTCATGTAATATTTATGTAGTTGCATGTGATATCTAAGCAGTTGCATGAGTTGTCTGTAATATCTAAGCATTTACATGTAATATCTAAGCATCGCATAGGAGGGTATTTTTTGTAATTGCATTTAAAATCGAATACAAGGCCTAAATGATATACAGCCCATGGGTTTTTTCACAAAGATTATGAACACAGGGCTGTCCCAATAATTTTCAAAATACTGGGGTTTTTAGACAGCTTCCGAGGGGGCCCGGGGCCTTTTGACAATTTACCCAAAAGATTACTACTTAGAAGTAGCTCTTTCTTCTCTCTCCTACCGAGTGTATTACACCCGGCACACAAAATGATTCAGAAACAGATGCTCTAACCAATCACCAGAACCTACAAACTTTAGCCATTAGGTTATACAACATACCAGCAAGGTTCTTAGCTAGACCCATAGCTATGTTCCAAATAAATGTACGATCTAGAACAAAATATAAGCTAAATATGCGAAGCACATAAATTTTTTCATATTTGTAGACATCACGATGAATTTCATACTTTAATATTGATTTTATGTGCGACAACCTGCATATGTATTATGAGAACACAACAACTCAAACAAGCATCATCTTAAAGGCATTACTTCAAAGATATTCAACAAATTCAGGGAATGTCAACAAGTGCAAGAGAGAGCACATACCTCGGTCCTCTAAATTTATAAAAACTCAATTTAAGTCACCTAGAATCCTCCGGTCATCGGCTTCTCTTGATATCTTCGACTTCTCCGACTGCTCATAGCCACATCAGCTGAGCCGCCTTCTGTGTCATCTTCATCCATTTCACATGCATTGCTTTCACTAGCGACGGAACAACCGGAAACATTATGATTCACAGGGCTATTGTCCATCGGCAATGCATCAGCAGACTTTTTGCGAGGCGTAAATGTCACAGATTTAGGAAGCTCAGCAGGAAATTCAAATTCATCAGGCCTAGATCCTTTCACCAAATTTCGGTAATCTTCGAAGGCTCGCCTGTTAATTTCTTCGTCTTTGCCTTTCGATGAATCAAAAGTGTAATGTGTGTAATTAGGAGGATTCCTCAAATAATCAGGAACCCCGGTAGATTCTTCAGATATTGGAGTTTCCATAGGTCTAGGAACAGCAGGAAAATCTTCGGGTTCTTCATAATCCTCATTATGATCAAATCTGACTCGTTTCTTTGGTTTCGGTTCATCGTGAGGCTCTTTCCTTTTCAAAATTGGTTTAGGAGGCCTCACATCATTCTCAGTTACCTTTACTGATGATTCACTAACAGCAGTGCTCTTATCTTCTTTAAGCCGCGCACTTGCAGCGAAGTGATCAGCACGTGGATCCTTTGAGAAGTAATGGGATTCATCGGATGGATCATCAAAATCGGGGACCAGAGCATGGTAGTTTATGTAAGAGCTGTGATCCTTGACATCTCGCATGTAAACGTGTTCGCTGCGGTTTTCTTTGCATACAGCTGCCTTGTCATATTCATCCTCCTCTTCCTGGGAAATAAGTAGAAGAATTAGCTACATCCCAGGATCCAAAAATTATGTAATTTTTTAAAAAGTAAAACCAGAAAACAAGTAATTCAATATTTCAAGGAAGAAAAACCCAAGTAGCAGAATGCTATGGAATGGCTAAGATGGGAAAACAGAACATAATTATGAAACTAGTTAAGCTGAAAAGCGTAGGAATATGATAAAAAGTTGACAGCAATTTTTTTTCTGATTTATAATAATATTAGCCGACCATGATGACAATTAAATTCACCTTCCTGCTACTTGCAGAAAATAGGGGCTAATACAATGACCAGATTATTTACACTGTACACATAAGTGACCTGGTTGTCATAAGAGTTGGAAATAACGATTGCTTGATTTTTTCTGTTCTTGGCAGATTGTTTTGTGACGTTTAAGTCCTATGCAATTGATAATGATTCATTGTGTAGCACAACTGAACATTAGACTGAAATTGACAATTTTACATCCTCTGTGACGACACAGGTCACATGATAACCCCAAAAGCTACTTAAACCATGGTCAACTCATGCTTCCCTTTTAGTTTTCTCTTCCTGTTTTGTTATATTTTGGTATCTGCGTACTTTCTTCTGTGCTAACCTGCACTTCTCAAAACTTTCATAGTTTCTATACTTTTTTAAACTGTAATTTTACTTTTTGGACTTCACCGTTCTACCACTAACGCTATTTAGCGAGTAATCTATTGCTTCCATATCTCCTATATTTTCAAGCTACTTTCTGGATGCAATTAGGCATATTATCATTCTATATAATGTTAGCTTCCAAATTATACTCCAACCAGCCTCTCTACTATTCCATACTTTAAAAGAGCTTATCATTCTATTAAAATAATACTAGATTTCTTTTAAGTTCCATCATCTAGCTCTCAATTCATTAACATTTTATCTCTGCTCTTTTGCTCTCAATTCATTTGCATTATATCTTCTGCTCTTCAATACAAATAACTAATATCACCGGGTAATGTAAAATATTTTTCCATGCTAATTATAATCCTATTAAGTAATAAAACATTATTTGAAGACTTCATTTATATTTTCAAGAGATAAAATGTTCACAGTTTAATAAAATATGTATTTGCTAAGTATTACTTCATGAGTCAAACATAAAATAGGTATTTATTGTTTCATATAGGAACCCAAAGATCTAGAATATTTAAAAATAACCCCAAAGGTTATGTGTTCTAAATACAACCACAAAGGTTATCCCCTTAACTAAATTAGCCCCTCTATTTGCTTAAAACAGCTTGGACCATGAGTTAGGATCAACAACGTTTAAATGGACGGGCTTTGGACAAATTTATTGTCCCTATCGTCTACGCTCTTCATCTACCCCGCTCTCCAATGCAAAACTCTTAAGGACCCCAATCCAAACCTTCATCCCTTAGCATCTCCACGACCAGCCATCTGATGCTTCTTCACAGTTCCCACCCTAAGTGAAGCTCCAGAAAACCCTCTCATCCCACTGAACACCCTAAGTTAATATGGTAGTAGTTACTAAGACGAGCATTCAAAATAATGGCGGTATAATGTCCGGTGTCAGTCAATATGTTGGAAATGGAGAGAAAGCATCAATCCATTTCATGTCATGGTGTCGTTTTCGATAAATGACGGCCAATGCAATGACATGTTGGGAGATCGACAACAGGTCAAAAATCACGTCCTTTCCTACTAAGTTTTGCCTTGGGCTTTGAATACTGATTCAAATCCGACCCGCAAATTACCAACTCCAATAGTTAAGAAACCCCATGAATTACCAACCCGAATCTTTGTTCTCAAAACTTTTCAATGATAAATCCTCGACATTATCTTAAATCCAAATGTCTCTCCTCACATCTTAAAAAAATCCTCAATAAAGCCCTGAATATCTTCAACAAATCCTTACTCTCACTAACTCGCCTTTCTTCTTCGCTGAAGCAAAAGGTTAAATTATTTTAGGGTTCTTGTCATTTCCTCGATAAGTAAAGTAAATTTATGAATTTTCTTACAAGTTTTATAATTTATTCAATTTATGATTGTTATTTAGGTGATTTATCATTTGGAAATGGCTTCAAATTATATTTATATTGAGCTACGATCATGATAATTATCACTATTTTAAATATCGGAAATGAGGAAGAAACCATATGATTTAACAATATAATATTATTTTATAGTTCTAAAAAAATATTGACCGATATATATCAGCATATCGGCCGATATATCTATTATTTGATAACTGATGTATCGAGATTTTTTTCTAATAAATTTTATTTTGGGTTTATTGAAATTTTAGGTTATATTTGAACAAAATCTAACTCAACCTGCAACGGAGAAATACTTTAAGTTGAGAAAAAACCATACAACTTTTCATCTCTTGTATTCGAGTAACCCTAAATCTAAACCTTTTTCCACTTGTCTTCAACGCTCAATTATCTTCAAACTTTGAAGTTTGCAGAGCCAATCACTTAATATGGCCGATCTATCACCGAACTATTAAGGAAAAACTTATTTAAAGAAGCCGACTATTGATGTTTACATTTTTGATATTTATAATATAAAAATTTATAGTTTGATATTTAGAAAATATGTCCCGATATATTACAATGACATATTTAGTGAAAACTTCCCTCAGATTGGGGCCCGTGACAGAAAACTACCACTACATTTCAAAATGACAGAAAACTATCATGACTTGCGGTCAACGTTAATGGACGTTACCGTTCATATCAAATGACAATGTTTCCCTTTTCATAATTAATTAACTATTAATTATTGTATTAACAATTTTAAATAATTATTTAATATTAATTTGGGAAAATTAACCATGACGTTCGTGGAGATCGGCGGTTGTGACGGATGGATGAAGTCTCCAGTGACGAGTGAAGGGCACCGAAAAAGGAAACAATGATAAAATAGAAAGAAGATGGGTTGATACCGGTGATGGAGTTGATGATGGTTATAAAGATTAGGGAAGGGAATGGCTGGGTAAGGTAAGAGGTCAAGGTCGGGTGGAGAGGGGAGCTAGTACAAGTAGAGGAAGAGGTTGGGGAAAGATTATTGGTGGGGGTAAGAGGTAAGGGGTCGAGGTCGGGGTGGGTTGATGTTGGTGAGGGAGCAAGAGGTCGAGGTCAGGGAGGGGGCTGAAGGACGAGGGGCCGGCGATGATGATGAAGGAGGTGATGATAGGAGAGAGGAGGCCGCCAGAGTTGGGGTGATCAGGTCAACGGCTAGGTGGGGCTGTCGTCGGAGGTGGTGGGAGGTGGAGGATGAAAGGGAAGGATGATGATTAGGGTTTTACTTTTTAGAAATTACGGTTATTATTATAATAGGGGCAATTTTTGGTTTATTAATATTTTTGCTGATGTGGCAACTTAGATGACATGACGATGACGTGATGCAATTAGCACTGACGTGGCGCCGTTAAGTTTGATAGTTTTCTATCATTTTGAAAGTGTTAGTTTTCTGTCACGGTTCAAACCTGAAGGAAGTTTTCAGGAAATAAGCCTTGCAATATTCGATATCTTATATGAAGATTTTCGAGCCGATATGATATCGATATCCGATATTTAGAACATTGATAATTATAATATTTTGTAAATAGAAACCTTGTTAAGGTCTAGATTAGAACAAAAAATTTACAGTTCGACGTCTAAAAATGTCACCGATACATCCATCAACAAATATGAACATATTCGTGTTGATATGACGTCGGCTCGACATTAAACACATTTAGCAAGATTCAAAATAAAATTCTTATCCACTTTACATAGATTACAACTGAGCCTTTATCCCAAGCATATAGGGTAGAGTACATGAACCAACATGAGAATCACGTCGGGTCAAGCACATAGTTCCTTCGTCTCCACTCACTCGTATCGAACAATATACTTTTAATAAGACCTTTGGCATCCATATCTTTTCGTATCGCCTCCATCCACGTTTTCTTTGGTCTCCCTTTCGACCTGTTGACTTGGTCTAAATCGAGAATATCTATTCGCCAAACTGGTGCTTCCGTAGGTCTGCGTTGCACATGACCAAACCATTTTAAGCGGTTCTCGCATCTCCTCCACGGATGCTACACCGGCCTTTGCACGAATATCCTCATTTCGCACATTATCTTTTCTAGTGTTTATCTCACATCCAACGAAGCATACACATCTCCGCTACATTCATCTTCTATGCATGATATTTCTTAGAGACCCAACATTTTGTATCCTAAAATAAGCTAAGCATGATAGCACTTCGATAAAACTTCCCCCTAACAGAAAGTTACGATCACACAAAATCCTTGTCACGTTCTTTCATTTCAACCAACTAGCCTGAATTCTCTCGTTGACATCGCTATCGATTTCCCCATCTTATTGGATAATGGAACCTAAATATCTAAATTGATCGTTCAGCAGTATCTTGTGCCCATCCAGTATTATACCACTGTGATCTTGCCTTTTTGTTTACTAAATTTGCATTGCATATATGCCTTGTAGAGAGGTGCAAGAGTACTCTTTCTCTACTTATTTGGCATCTTTTTGGTTTGCCAAATCTTATTAAACAGGTCGGTCAGCCATCTAGCGCATATCTCTTCTAAGTATCTCCATCCCTCAATAGGAATCCCGTCTGAACGAACGCTTTCCTTGATTTCAACCTCTTCAAAGCTTCTATAACCTCATGTGCTCTTATTCTACATATGAAATCACGGTTTATATCTTGAAATTGGATAACAAGTTCATTAAAATCCTTAGTAAAGCTCTCATTGAACAATTTGTCAAAATGATCTCTCCACCTTTCTTTGATTTCCTCATCTCGGACTAAAACCCTCTGATCTTCATTTTTGACACACTTTACAGCGCATAAGTCTCTGGTCTTCCTTTCCCTCAACCCAGCAAACCTGTATATATCATTTTCAACTTCATTGGTGTCCAATTTCTCATACACCTCTTTGTAGACATTAATTTTAGCTTCTTGGACGGCTTTCTTAGCCACCTTTCTTAGCCACCTTTCTAAGTATCTTATATTTCTCAAATCTCTCTCCACGCTGCATAGATGGCTGATTATATATAGTTTAAATGCCATTGTGAGTTAAACCTTATGCATTTCCTCAATTTTTTGTTAGGACCAATGTTTTAGTTTGCTTTGAGCTGTTGTTGTTTGAAGCTACCGCTTGAGGATAAGAGGAAGCAGCTAGGAATAGTTTTGATCAAGGTTAGTGAGGAGAAGAGGTTGGGTTATTAATTTGCTGGACGTTAGCAGTTAGAGAGGTAAAATTATCTTTTTGAAACCCCCGATGGCAATTCAACAGTATTGGGTAGGGAAGTTGGGAGTTGTATTTGGACTTTGGGAGTTTAATTACATGAGCATATATAGTCAAGTTAAAAGGACTTTAGGAGTTGTATATGGAAAGCCTTAATCGTTGAGGGTTGTTTTTCAATATCCCAAATCTATGGTCCTATATCAAAAAAATCCGTTATTTCTTTTACCCTTATGATAACCTACCAAAGGAAACAAATTAAAACTATGCATAATTAATAATCAAGAAAATTATCAACAAGGTTGCATAGATACAGATACGGGGACATGGACACGATGCATCGCGGCGATATGACAAAATCCCAAAAAATAGGATACGGGGGACTTCATATTTTTAAATATTTTAAATTATCATATATATAAATATTAAAAATATCAAAACATTGCAACAAAACAGAAGATAAATTATCCATATAAATGAACATATTATAAAGATAACGTACCACAACAAATCACCACAAAGCATGTTTCAAACTTAACATTAATATTCCAAATATAAAACAAAGTCTTTCTTAATCAAACAAAATAAACGATTCAAACTCCAAAAAGATAAACAAAGACAACTTGAATGCTTAAGTCCTCCCCATCGTCAACAAACAAGATCGATTCCAACTCCGGTTCATCCAAAAAAGATTAGCGATCTCCAAAACACCAACATCCGCATCATCGAAGAAATCGAAAGCATCTCCACCAAGTTCCCATAACCATGATTCACCTTCTTTATATTGCTCGGAAGCTCGTGATAGAAGATGGAGATTGGTGTGCACAAAGCCCAAATCCTCCGCTCGTTCAGGTGTTATCCTATTCCTCTTTAAAGAATGGATAAATGAATAGGAACTCCAATTTCTCTCATAACATGAAGAAGAGCAAACTTGGCCAAGAAGTTTTAAGGCTAAACCTTGCAAACGAGGCACCCACCATTCCGTGGGATCAATTAATCCTCTATTACGTAGAGAATCATGCTCCGAAAATGCATCCAAGGCGGTGGAAAATTTACCATACTCAACGCTCACCAATCTCTTTTCATTGATATCACTAAAATATCACTTGCTTCTTTCAAAAGAAATCTCCTCGTCTTGATGAGGTGCCACGTGACGAATACTTTCATTAAGCCATTCGTGACTATAATACATAGAAACATAAATATAAAAATAACATTTAAGTACTTAATAAAATGCCTATAATAAAACATAATAGAATATAAAGTTTTTACTTTAGAAATTACCGTGGAATCAATGAATAAGCCAAGCAATGAAGTGGTGTATTGCTCTTATTCTATCTATGAACTAGAATTGTATGCACTACTTCATAAAAGGTAGAATTTTCGTCGTCTCTCTTGCCTTCGTGCCGATAAATAACACCTTTTACTCGCTCAATCATAAAATCCTGCATGTCATTTACTAAATGTAGAATAATCTTATCGGTGTCCGTAAGTCGCAACATGTAAATCTCAGAAAACTGCATTTCAATACCGCTCATTCAGTATCTGTTTTGTTATATATCGGTACTATTAACCAGTGTCTGCTCAGTAATTACATATTACAGGTATCCGTGATAAAATACTGAAAATACACTTAAAATCACGGATATATCGTTTGTAAGCCGAAACTGCAACCGGAACTGAAAATCGACCGATATCCAAAGAATTTTTGCAAATAAAATGTGTGCACACAATATTGCTCCAACACAATGCAAGTGTACACATGCTCTTTGGCAATAGGACCATGGTGGGGCTGCCCATGGCATACATGATATGATGAATTGGGCACATGGGGGACAAGAGTGATAAATGCTAAAAGGTATGATGTGATATAAAGCATCATGTTCCCCTCCAAATCCCTGAGTGCAGACCAAGTTCAACCAGACAAAACAAGTAGCACCAGTGGACTTGTCGAGAAGACACAAGACCTCCACACCAATACGAGCCATGATGCTCGGATTTTGGCCGGCGGTATGCCTCCTAAAACCGATCTCGCCGGCTTCACATTGCCCAATGCCCCCCATTTTTCTACTGTCACTCCCTTGCAGTCATACCAACTTATTTTTATTGCTTGTTTATTCTTTTGTGCCTATAAAAGCATATCAATGAGCAAGGGAGAGGGGGTGAATTCCTTTGTCCAAGTTTTGTTCAACACTTCACTCTCTTTTGTTTTCTTTTCTTGTACATAGTGCTTAGTTTCCCTTGAGCTCCTTGTCTTCTCTTGATCTTGCAACCTCTTTATTGAGCTTGCAAGTTTAAGATTGGGTTATTGAACTCAAGGTTGCATCACTTGGACATAATAAAAATTTCATTTTGTTCTATGGTTCTTAGTATTTTATTCTTGCTCTTTTACTTGCTTGCTCTTTCTTTACTTACTCTTTACTTACTTGCAATTTAATTATCATGTCATTTACTTTCTTGCAATGCTCTTTTCTTTTCTTTGTTTATCTTTTCTTTGCAATTTTTGTTTATTGTTGTGATGGTTGTGAATATTGGTGTTAGGAAAAAGATTGGTTGTGTAAGTTAGGGTTTTGTTTCTCATTTCCTTTTCCTTATATTTTTCAATTAAACTTCGTCCAAACCTTACGCAAACGCTCCGTTAGGCACCCTACCCTACCAAGATATCGGTGATCCATAACCGCGACCTTATGCGTCCTGTTTGGCCGAAGGTGGAAGCAAGAGACGAGAACGGACAGACAAGGGTCAATAAGCCGGATTTCACAAATACCGTGCTTAAGCACCCTAATCCACGTTGTTGTCGATTGCTAACTCCATTGGTCAAGTTCGGCTCAAAGGATTGAGTACGGATTTCCTTAACTTACACTATCATATCTAATCCTATCAGACGTTTACTTTGCATATATACACATAGGGTAGATACGAACTTTCCATCCACGCACATTAACTCGTCAAAACAAGAACATGAAAAGCTCCGTCTCCCTGCGGACGACCCGTACTCATCGCGGCTAGCTGCAAAGCGATATGGTCGCGGTTAACTTTAGAACTTTAAAACTCGACACGCCAAAAGCGTGCAATCAGATGGCGCCGTTGCCAGAAAGACGGTAACGATTTTATTCTTGTTCTTTCGGGTTAATCTTGTCCATATCATCCAACACCATTCTTAAAAAGAACCAATAAAAATCAAAAAATTTCAAAACCAAAACAAAAATTGACATTTCTAACATTTTTGTTCTCTGGATTTCTGACCTGCTAGCACTCTGGATCTGAACAGAAAAGATAAACAATACCAGTGAGACTAATAGAACACTGTGGCAGCAGAAAAAATTTGAAACCCTATCTCCGAGGAAAACCCGGCGACACACCCAATATAACCGGTCTCGCCGGCCCAAGAGCCCCATTTTGCCTCCAATTTCTTCTCTGTGCTCCAGTGTTCTGTTTTTGTCCTATTTTTATTGCTAGTTTTTTATAATTTTAAGTGTGCAGGTGTTTGGGCATTCATATCGCTTTTTCGCACTAAAAATCCGTTTTTCCGACATTTTCAGATTTTACGGATTTGCGAACTGCGATTGTGTAGAGCAAAATGTACATTCAAGGCTAAGGTGATTGCGAAGTACAGTGCCAAAGATCCGGATAGTTTGACCCGCGCAAGCGAACTTTCCAAGCTATTCGGATTCAATTCAATGAGGGTTTCTTAACCCGAAAATTTATCGGTACGTACTTTACCAAACACCTTCTCAAATCCGACGCATCCACTATTCTATTTTTGCAGGATTCTTTGCAAGTTCGCTGTTAAACGCAAAAATTGACTAACCCGTATTTGTTGCAGTGCCGTGCTTAAACATAAAAATCAATTTTTTTTAGGTTTTTAACAACATTTTCATTGATTTGTGCATTGCATCCATTAATACGGACTTAAGGGCAAGCGAACCCCCACAACATACGGTAAAGAATTTCATCACCTTTTCCGTTGCTCACAAATCACGAATTGAACATAACGTTTACCCCCACAAATTTTAAAAGAAACTAGACTTTAAACTTTTAAGAACTCCACGCTCGCTAGGAGAAGTTAACTGTGTTGAGAACACTGCTTAACGGTATATCGTTTATGAGATGTCTAGGAAAGTGTTCACGGCGAAACCGCCAAAAAAAAAAGAGTTATCTAATTAAGGACCTTCGCAAAAGCGTCGGAAAACCTCCCCTTATCTCTGCACTTACCTAGCCTTGTGATCGGTATATCTTGAGCCCGTTTCTCGACACAGTTTTACTTCAATAATCAAGTTCTTGAGCAGGTCTAATTGACCTAGGTGTACCCTAGACCGATTAGGTGTGGTATTGTGTCATGATTGTTTTTGTTCAGATTCTTTTTGTGTGTATATTTCATTATTTTGTTAATAACTGATTTATAAAAAAAATTTAAAAAAAAACACATTCTTTTTCCTCTCCTTTTCCTTCTCTTCATATCATGGGTACCCTACCCAGAAAAACTCTTGCCGAAATTTGGTACCCACAACTAGACATTACTTCTTACGGTTCTTGCTTCGGTCGAACTTCGAACGATCCCTCCATGCCTAAACTTTTTTTGAAAGATCGGATAGACGCGTCTAGGACAAACAATTGGACTCCGCAATCCACTTTGTATCAACCGTTTCAACCTACCCCACTTTCTTACGTTGATACCCTTTTGAGAGTCCTGTTGTAACCCTAAGGCCTATGTCTATTGCTGAACGTATTGATCAATCTCGTAGCCGATCTTTCACTCCTTTCACCACTGCAAATTATTTTGATCAACAATTCCATTCACCTTCTTATCCGGATGTTGATCCTATCCCTGTCCAACCATTCAATTCCTATCCATCCTACCCGACTTTTGCACCTTCCCTAGACATTGCTTCTACACAGCCATTTAGGAGTTTCCAATATCCAAACGAGTCTGAATCTTTTACTGAAACCCATTCACAACCCATGTCTAGTCTGAAACAGTCATTGGAAGAATTTCGGGTAGCGTCGTGTCAACAGATGCTGGATTTGAATACGTCCATAGCCGCCCTCATACAACCTAGTGACCCGGTAGCTAGTTTTCAACTAGCTCCAAATTTTCCAATGTATGATGAGGCGGAAGGACATATTGAGAATTTGAGTGGTGAGAGTGAGCAGTACACCCTTCCAAATCAAACATACCCATTGCAAATTGAATCCCACAACTCCGATTTTGAATGTCTATCAAGTGTCCCAAAGGATTTACCAATTGAAGTTAGAATGTTTAATGAGTTGTGCGACTTTATAGTGTTTGATTTACCTGATTGTGAAGGGTCCATTCGAAGTGAAACCAATCCCAAATCTTTTGACATCTACACCTTCACTCTAGAACCTGAATTGATTGATATCCATGTTTTTGTTGAGCTGTCTGAGAAATTTGACTTTCACTTGATTGAGAATATTGACGCTGGGAATTATTTTGGATGATAAACCCATAGTTTTGGATGAGTTTTTCTCACCAATTTATCATTTACTTTCACTTCCGTGTGGACATCATCCTGAGTCATTAACTGTTCTTCCCGAACTCCATATGCATCTAGATATTAAAGAAAAATGCATGGATGAGATAATTTTTGAGGAGAATTTTGAGGATAATATTGAGGATGAACCAGTTTTACTTGATGAGTTGAATTTTCCAATTCATCATGTCCCTTTCATTGACTGTACACCCTCCTGAACTCTTACCTGATACCCTTCCTCGTTCACTCCCCTCCATCCTTTCCGACGTTCCGACCTTGCAAGACACCGTATCACTTTCACTTCCTTTGTCTGGTTTACCAAATTCGGTCTACCCATGTTTTCTCACGAATCTTAAGGGATTTGACCCCATTTCTCGACGGGTTAATAGGTTAGTACAATCGCTTTTTACACACCGGTCATCAAAAATTGTACTAATTTATTCACTCCATTTCCACCCTCAAATTCGTATTTCACTTCTTTCTCCCCTCCGCCATTCTTCTCCTCATATACCGGGACCGTATACCATTTCTATCCCCATACGGTCTCGCGTGTTCTCCATTTCTTTCCTCACCGTATTCTTTCACCAACTTGCATATTATAACGACAAAATTTTTGAATGGTTGGTGCTCACTTTTGGCCTGTGTAAGACCTTGTATAGATTGATACTGTTCTCTTCCCACCTAAACTTTGAACTTTTAATGCTTAGACAGTGAAAACACTGTTTCATTTAAATTTGGGAGATCCTTTTTGTGTATATATTTTTTAGTTTGCTTTTTGTTTTGTAAAAAAATTGTTTAGAGAGCGCCGACAATTTTGACCCTCTTGGTGTAGCCTGATGGTGAGGGCACTGTCAAGTTTAAGTTTAGGGGTGTGCTCGGTAAGATTTCATCCTTCGCATTCATTTGTATATTCTGCATTTGCATACATATTTAAAAACCCATAAAAATCGAAAATTTTTACAAAAATATAAAAACTTTGTCGTCGAGTTAGCTAATAGGGTAACTTAGATTTTTATTCCGAAAGTTTAGTTGATATGTTAGAAATAACTAAATCTTAGCCTCCTTTTGTTTAACCTTGATAATTATATGTCCTTACAGTTTTTTTAGAAGTAGGTAATCCTGAGTCCAGTTCTTAAGTTAAGTCGAGATGAAAGGAAAGTACTGATTTAATAATTAATTGTATATTTATATATTCATGTGCTGGACCCAACGTGATTCTCATGTTGGTTCATGTAGCCTACCCCATATGCTTGGGATAAAAGTCTCATTTGTTGTTGTTGATTTAATAATTAATTGTATATTTATATATTTATATATTAACTAATATCATACTCACTTTATTATTTTCTTCTATTTAATTATTTTTATATTTGAAATAAATATTGTGACATGTATGTTGATACATAAGTGATGGGAGTATGAGACTTATCTGATAGAAATGAGAATGTGAATGAGTCATGGTTTAAGATGGTTGTAGAATTCATGAGATTATTCTTTTGATAACTCATTTTAGTGAGTCATTATTTTGTTATAGCTCATTTTTGTTTCTAGTTCATATTATTATTGAACATTATCTTCTCCACTCTCATCTCCTCCATGGTTCTTCCTTTTGAGTTTTTCTTAAGTGAGAAAAGAAAAGAGAAAAATTGAATGAGTCAATTATTCTACATCTCCTACTGATCATTCTTAGTAAGTTTAATTAGTGGGTTGCTTCATTTTGATGAGATCAATTTGAAGCTAAAACTTATGTTGGAATTGCGTTAAGGTAGATCTTCTTCGACGAGGAGATCATCGAGCAAACTTGTTCCGGGCTTCGTAGAGACAAACCAGATTCCAACAAGAGATGGCTAACACGCTACAAAGGTTGTAACCTGCCAAACATTTTGCTTTAACTTACTAGATTAGTTACAAATTTAGAATTTTGGTTTGATTCATGGGTTGGGTTTACTAATGCTCTCTAGATTTTTAAAATTACCGCTTCCACGGCGTTTTAAACCCTACTAGACGAGTCTATAAACCCAACAGTATTATATATAAATGGGAGTAAAGTGCTTAAAAATTAGGGTTTTCCTCACCAAATCGGGACTGAACACCGTGCACTGCTTTGAGTCTAGGGAAAGTCGATGAGAAGCCCCCAGCCGAAGAGGAAGTCGAGGAGAGGCCCTGAGATTTCGAAGTTGAAGACTAAGAAGCCTTGAGAAATTGAAGGTGACGGTGCTAAAGTCGCCTGGGTTGAAGACGATGACGCCTAAGATCAAGTCCACCTCGTCGGACATCAAGTCGACGTCGATCGAGATCACTAAAGCCTCTTGAGTCGAAATCGAAGTCGCCTGGATCTGAGAGAAATCAAAGTCTCGAACTCGATGCCGCCTATGGGGGAAATTATGGCTTGAACTCTAAAGCGGGTATGTATTTCTAATGGGTCAAAACCAATAAAACAAGCCCAAACATGTCCCCGCCGTGTCCCGCCTACACGGATTTTCATGCCCGACACGCATCGTGCACGTGTCGAGCAAAAATCCATGTCCGATTTGACTCCGACACGGATTCGGCATCAATTTTTGCGTGTCTGTGCATTCTTGATTATCAATTTCACATTCTACTTTTTTCCATAAAAATCATAAGATATAGACACAAATGCCATGCAAGTTGCTTCCCGGCAGTGAAGCCTAAATCAAAACTAAATAACATACAATAAAAATAAACAAATCCAAGCAAAACCTTGTTATCTGGCATGTAACCTTGTTATCTGGCATGTGATGAAGCCTAACCAAAGCCCTAATTTGCCTCTCACCTCTCTCCTCATCATCTCCACTTCCCCTTTCTCACATTCTCATCATCAACAACCATATCCTTAAAACTCTCTCGGCTCATCTCTCTGGCTCTTCCTATTTTTAAACAAGCATCGATCCTAATAGCTTCATGACTATAGACTTCAACTTATGCTTTAATTAAACCAAGGTAATGAAAAGAAACAAAAAAAAAAAAACAATATAAGCAAAAAAATTCAAATCAAATAGAATCAAACCTCGTTATCTAGCGTCGGGTCGCGCCCAATCGAATCCCTAATCTCCCTCTCCTCATCATCTCCGCCTCCACTCTCCCTCTCCTCCTCCTCGTCATCATCATCGCCCAAATCATCGAGATGGCCTTCAAACTCCCGCTGCTTGTCCCTCTTGCTCTTCCTGTTCTTAAGCAAGAAGCCATCTTTATTGTAGAACGAAGAAGAGCAGGGATCGTCCTCCCTCTCATGCCCTAGCCCCCGCTCGCGGTTCCATTCGCGGCGCTGGACCTCACCGTCGGCGACGGACCACAGCGACGAAGGGGACGAGCTCTTGGATCCGTGCTCGATGAGGTTGGAGCCGAAGAGGCGCTTCACTCGATCGTCGAAGCCCTCAGCCATGGCGAAAACGCTAAATTTCTAGCTACTCGAGCCCAAAAGAGAAGAAGTCAGGGGGCTTTAAATGGCGAGCACCGCCTCAATGGATATTTATGGAAAGTTGGGCTGTTGATGGGCCTCCCCCGACTCGGATTCGGACTGGCTTGTGGGCACCAGTTTAATGATGCGCTGTTTATTTTTTTTTAATTTAAATAATTAAGAAAATGCAAGTAAAACGACATAAAAAAAATTAAATAAACATTGATAAGAAAATAATTTATGAAGATGCTTTATATATCCATCCAATTTTTATTTTTAAACAATTTGATTTTATTTATTTAACAAAATGTTTTTTTCTGGCCAGGGTCATTTATTGTACAGGGCATTCCTATCTGACTTTTCATCCGGCTTTATAAACCTAAAAATTAATATGAGGGTATTATGTTCTGGATGATAATAGTAAAGCGAATTTTGCTATATATACAAAACTAGATTAGATATAATTAACCACAATGGCATAATTGAAAGAAGGAAAATACATAATAAGCACCAAAAATCAATTACTTCATTATTAAAGTCCATATGTTACAATAAAGAAACTGCGTTAAGCTTCATAGTATGATCGAAAGGCAAATATTAAAACATACACCAAAACCAGCATATTTTCAAGCACAATATGATAGTTTTTTTATTAAAAAAATTAAATTTATTTTATTTAATAACACTCCTCTGTCTGAAACACCACCCTTCTATCTTCTGCTTGGTGGTCTTACAGAAACATAAATTTCTATCAATGTTCAGAGTATGAAAAGCAGAGAGAAATTACAAAAAATGCACTCAAGTATATTACGGGGGAATCCACGATGACGGAGGAGGCGGTGGAGGCGGAAAAAGAGGCTGCACGGCCAAAAAGATCGTGTTCCTATCGATCCCTTGACCTCCACTTCCAGTTAAGGCCACAAGGGCCGCAACGAGCCCTGCATTGCCAGCCAGTGTCGGCTCCGTGTACTCGTGCTTCTGTCTGACGTCCAAGAAATTGTCGTTCTTGTCCGGCCCACCAACCATTGCCCCAACGATGATATTTGGGTTTTTCGATTTGGTATTGCGCCATTTCCATCCTCCAGTGCAAGAGTACCTCTTGTGGTCGTGAGGGATCGAGGCTCCTCTGTGGTGCACGTGCTGTGGGTATTTGCGCCCGTATCCAACCACATAACTCAATTTCTTAGGGTTATTTCCTAAGATGTAGTTCAGCTACAAGTTGGAAGACATGGAGTCAGACCTGTTAAGAATACTAGTATTTTTGGCATATGCAACAAAAAAACATTGGAATTGCAAATTTTGAGGCGGCTCAATTACACTTAACTATCATTAGCTATCGTTGTTTTTTCACTGAAGTATCAAAAATTACGTTTTTGTTGATTCCGTGCTTTTCTTTATGAGTTAAGTTTGAAGATTCATTTGTGTACTAATAGTAGAGATTTTGGTTTGTGTAGAGTTTAAGCAAGAACCTGATACATGGAGAAGCCGCGGAGAGTGCTAGAGGAGAAGAAATTGGACCCACAATAAAATCCGGGAATGTTGCTTTCATTCATGTAGTCTGCATATAGCGATGCGAGAAACGCAGCTTTCACTACGTACTGCAATGGCTGAGGCCGCCCGTGGTTCAGTTGAATCAACCCACCTGAATCCTCACCGTAAGAAGAAAAGAGAAAAATCATGAAAATGACAATACTAACAATTGGTGCACATAAGAATTGCTTGATACTTTCATGTTATATCGAGTATTTCTCATGCTCTGATTGACTATGGAAAAATCCAAAAGTTTTTTTTTCTGATATTCACATTTTTCTTTGAATTGTATGGAATATGTTCCATGTCGCACTTGGCTATATTTGTGTCTAGAGTTGAACATAAATCCATATAGCAAATGTATCATTATTTTCTCCTTCTCATAGATTTCTCTATAGTCTATGAATTTGGAGTATCCCAACTGGTCATTTGAGATTGACAAATCCTCTCTCCTGTCATAGATTTCCAAATCAGGGATTTGACACTTATATAGAGAGGGTTGACGTCGGTGTAAAAACTCTGTCCGATCTTTATTGTAGCTTACCTTCATAGCCAACTCCATTGGGTTGGGAAAAGGCTTAGATGGTGATGATGATGGGTTTTTTCCTCTTCTTTTTCTTTTTTTTTGTTTGAATTTAAAGGGAGGGTCATTTCCCCTATAAAATTTCCCCATAAATCATAATAAGTTGCTTGAGGAAAGAACCAAACCAGTAATATCTCTTGTCCCAATTATTTAAATGCCATACAGATATATCCCAACTTTATATATGGCATCACTAATAACTGTTTAAAAATCAAATTATCATAATTTGAAATACATGAAGCTTAATCATGATACACGCATAAAGGAAAAAACGCTACTATTATTCATCGTCATATATCATTCAAAGATTTTTTTCGTGAAGTAAATCCATCCGAAGCCTCTTCCATGTTGATGGTATGAACTATGACGCACAACATATACAACTCCAAATCAAATTTTTGATATGGCCTGCCTAGCATAATGATAATTCTTATAGGCTTTTTTGAAATGAAGCTCCTTCGCGGATCGATCTTGCGACCTCTCGCATGGAGAGGAAATTGGTACCAACTGAGCTAAGTCTAATTGGTATAAGTCTTATAGGCATTCACTTCATATTGAAGTATAGGCTTACTTTCACTAAACTACCAAAAACTAATCTCGTTCTGATTAAACCACAAAAAATTCTGTAAATTATAAGTAATTATCAAAATTCAAAACTTTCTAATTCTTCCACTAAACTACTATAACAGCGTTTTATATTTCTGTTTACGTCATTATGTTAGTTTGGTAAAAAGACAGGTATATATAATTTAATTGAAAACGAACAGATTTAGATGCTTTTTAGTACTATATGAAATTAATTCATAAAGAATGTGAATATCTTACCCCGAGTCCGATTGAAGAACCGAAACTGCTTCAAAAGAAAACACACATTAACATTCACAGCACCATGATATCGGCTAAGCACATCCTCATAAGGATACCCCGGGTTCAAAAAAATCCGAAACCTCGTTAAAAGCAGTTCCGCACCCGGAAGCTTATTATCCCAACTAAACACACTCAAATCAAGATTATTCTTCAAAGCATTCGCATCATCAGCCAACTCAGAGCTCGCCGCTTCCGCTAGATAGCTATAGTTCCCGGTTGCATAGTACATCCAAGCCGCGCTCCAAATGAACTCATCATAGAAACCCGAAGAATTGTAAAACGGCGCAATTACATTGTTCCCATAGCAGTAAGTCGACCTAAGGAGTAAGAAGAGGATAACAATTCGTTCAACATGATATATTGAAATTGTTTCCCGACAAATGAAGAAAAACGTATGCTTTTAAATCATCTACAATTCTACATAGCTTAGCTTTTGACCCTTTTCCGAGGGGTGAACTTTCTAAAGGATTCTTATCGTGTATCATTTTCAGTTGTAATCTGTAAATCTTCTTATTTCATAATTTGACCCTATCCATCTCTTAAAAGAAAAGGAGTAAGTCAACCTTCGAGATGGGTCAGTGGCGAATTTGAAAGCAGTTTTCGCTGCTTTCACGAGTTTTTTGGAGCAACTGTTGTCGTGGCGGAAAACTATTGAGGCGGCAGCGAGAGAAGATGCCACCTCAGCGGCGAGGTCAGAGGCTGAGGAAGATGATTCTACTTGTCGGTGGTGGGTCATGTCTTCGGGTCTCTGCCAACAGTAGTGCTCGTCTTCGGGTGAGGTAGAGTTTATTGCGATTCCCACCTGAGAAAATTATTTAGTACGTCATTGAACTTTTCCAATTTTTATCAGAACACTACTGAAAAATTTGAACACGCCACGGATGTGGTTATAGTGCAATTTTGTGGGTGGTGTTTTGTGCTTTTAAAGCATTTTTACTAATAATTTAAGATAATTGGAACATAAAATATATTGCTTAATCTCACTACTTTGGGGTATCGATGGAGTAACATGACATTGAAATGGTATCAGGGCACCCATGTTGAAACTACATTGTGTGTGCATTAATAAAAAGGTTAAAATAGGGCTAATTGCAAAAAAAAAAAATATAGCACCTATACCCCTCAAGTGATTTATTAGCACAAACATTTGGCCCATTGACCAAAACCCTACTCTAAACAACACAAACAAATTCTAGAGTTAAATTACGCAACCATTTGAGTTTTTAAAGTAAAATTTGAGTGCTTTTAAGGGGTTTGGTTGATTAACAGAGGGAGTGTCATGCGGTAATAAACCGCCTCAGGGGTAAAAGTTCTATACAGGGTAAACTAAGGGGTTTTCCTCTCTTTTTTTTTCTTTTTTTTTGTGGGGGGGGGGGGGGGGCTTGTGCAATTAACTCCTAATTTATAAAGAGCGGAAGCCTATGTTTCGGCACACAAACGGGCTTTCAGCCTGTCAAGGCGTGTTGGAACAAAAGAATCCACTACTAGATATCTTATGACGAGGAAATGAAAGATGCAGTAATATAAAAAAAATAGAAAATTACAATAACTTACGACCTTGTGATGTTTTGTTTTGCTTGTGATGTTATGCGCGAATATTGATGGAAACAAGACAATATGTACGGACATTGCCATCTTTATTTACAGTCCTTAATTGAATATACTCGAATCTAACGTAATATGAGTTTAGCCTGTTTTAATTCCTTTGCCAGTTTCACACAAGGCGTCAATTAATTTGATCATAAAAGTTGCTAAAATTATAAATACATTCCGGAAAATGGTTTAACAATCTAAAGCAAATTGATAATACAAGAGATACATATCAAGTATCAATAAGCAGTAAATAGGCCGCGTAGAATTTGCTCTGTGTGTGTGCGTGTGTTTGTGGAATAAATGACCCTTTTACAGAAAAATACCAATACATTGCAAAAGAATTATATATAAACATTTACATATTGATATCTAAGAGATAGTTGTATTCACAAATAGCTAATTCGATCAAGGTTGCTAAAATTATAAGAAATCAGTGCACTAATATAAACCAAATTGTTTAATGTACAGTTAAGGAGCGATGCAATGCCATGTAAGGGACTAAATACCGTAAATAAAGCAATCATAAAAAATGCAGTAACTTTTTGCTGTAAATGAAATATTACACTTTTACAGGAATTACCTGGCTGTACATTTTATCAATGGTGGTAGCCGAAGAATTGAAGGTCTTCATCAAGTAATCGGTTCCCCATTTGATGATATCTAAAACATGGTTATATTCACCAATAGCTTTGTATTTATGACCATATTCTATAGCCGACCAACTTAGTAGTGTGATCGAAAAAGCCATTGGAAAGTGAAATTTTATGTTGTCTCCAGCATCATAATATCCACCGACGAGACCACCTTTAACATCTGTGAGATCTGAGCCATCTTGTAACCCAGAATCGCCCCGCCATGAGATCCGATTCCTCTTTGGTAAGCGACCCGCTGATGAAAATGTAATAAAAATGTAATTTAAAATCACAAATGTGGAAACAAATTTCAAGCTATGAGCTCATCTATACCAACATCAGAGAATTACACTAAGATGAAAGGCTAAATTTTGCCTTAAACAATCGTTGTTTCTAATTAAACTATCTTAAAGTTTTTATTACGGTAAACTCCCGTATACTTCGGTTTTAAGGGAAATTACTTTAATTAAACACACTACTTAATGTAGTACATCAAGGGATCTTTCTCTACTCGAAACTTTTACGCGCATAGTTAAGGGTAGTTTAGTGAAATTTAGCCAAGAAAAAATTCAGACATTGCAACTTCTTTGATGACCAGTTTAGTTGAAGAAAGAACTTAAGAAATTACTGTTGATCGATAAAGTTTATCCTCATTAACTGTTGTGTTGTTTAAAAATCAAATGGAGTCTTTTCCATCAATCTCACACATGAAAAGAGATAAAGAAAGAAGTAAAAGCACAGATCACAGTGTATAAATATAGATGAACCTGGTGATTGACTATCATAGGATACAAATGGTTCGATAGTATCGATACATATGTGATGGTTCTTGTTTAAATTTACCCTAATAATCATATTTTATTATCTTTGTAACAATCATAGTGCACGAAAAAGCTGATATGTTCATGACGACAAATACACAAAATTATATACACAACCTAGAATCTAAATGCATTGATCTGGCGTGTTGAGTCATGCATGTGATCATTCTTCAATAAGCAAAAGGAAACAAAAAACAACCGACAGATTTGGTTTTTTTATAAAGAAAAATAATTTTCACTAAATTAAAGTAAAAGAGATCTCACATCTTTGAGCATCAAAGAAGAGGAGAGCCTTGTGCAACGCGACACTGTATTCATCTGGTGGAGGCAAGGGATTTACATGCTTGGGTAAATTCTTCGAAACGAATATCGGAATTCCAATAACTATAAACCCCGCCAAAATAGACCAAAACACCCATTTAAGCATCTCCTTCTTACAAATGATACAACCCAAGTCGATGTATTTGTCCTTCTTCTTCTTTTCTGGCGGACCAAGCAACCAACCTTGTTGAGTCTCGCTGAGTTGATGTTTGAGGAGCACGGCATGATCCATTTCTATGTTCGCGCTGTGCTCGTCCTCCATTATTGGTTCCGCTTGGATCTCGAACGACCCGCCCCAGTGGTTTTGTGAGTGCATATCTGTTTACTTAATGCACACGAGTAGAAGAAAAAATGATTGTAATATTAAGAAGTGTTTACTTCGGGAAAAATAGATATATAAAGTAACACGAACTTCACAAGACAGAAAATATAAGTGTATTTTTTTTGTTGTAATCTTCATTTTTAATATCGATGCTGTCTGTGATATTTTTCACTGCTCTTCTATATAAAGGATCACGAATAATTTCAAGGATGCAACTAATCATTTAGGATCACGGAAAGCTCCTCTCAAGACTATAGTCTCAAAAAATGTCAATGTTACCGGTCGATCTTAAAACATCGAAAAAATCGTTCATGATGCATTGTTAACCTCAATTTGATGGGAAAAGACTGCAACGATGAAGGAAATTTGGAATTTAATCAAATCAAAGGTTTTTTAAGTGTATATAATCCAAGAACATTGAGAATATAACAGCAGGTAGCAATTCTGGAAGTAGTCCTAAATAGTTGTTAGATTAATGTAAACATATGGAAAAAAAATATTATGAATGTGTTATGTTTCTCTCTTATTGCAATCTAGAGAAATTTGCAGGATGCCAACAAATCATTTAGGATTACAGAAAGTGCCTCGTTGGTCTATAGTTTCAAATCTTTGGCATTAATTAAGCGAGGGTTGATGTCAATGCAAGAGTCGATCTAAAAACATAGCACAATCTTTCAAATAAGGCTTGCTTCATAATTGACCCCATTTTGTTGGAAAAACTTAGATGATGATGAATAGCCCTTAAGACATATAAAGAAATTCTAGCAAGGAAAAAAAACTGATCTAATCTAACTGAATGCAAAATTTTGAATAAAGAAATTCTAGTAAAAGAAAATGCTGGAATTTTTAATCAGATCCAGACCAGGAGTTTACATAACTAAAAAAAGACCATGAAAGCTAACCTAAGCAAAATTTCTGCAAGTAGCTCACAATTGTATCATTATATTCACAATTGGATCACAGCAATGAAAAGATCGCGGGGGGGGGGGGGGGGGGGGAGGGGAGGGTAAAAAAAGAAAACCTATGTTACAAAATTTATCCAAATCACATAAAAAGGGTCTTTCCTTTCTTTAAAACAAAATAATTTAGTAATCATTAGAAAACACGGGGCATTTTTACATTAGGGTGTTTGCAGCCGATCGTAAAACTATGTCGGATAACTTATGAATGATTCTCCGAAGACAATTCTAAGGACAAAATAAGAAGAAGAGGGATTTAAGACAAAAGGAATGTGGGAAATCTATCTAATTATTTAATAAACATAATTGTTTTTAATCTAAAATTGAGGATAAAGCAAGAGCAGATAATTACCGGTGACAACACAAGGATGAAAATTTTTAGTCTTCTTCTCTGTGGTTTTCCCAGAGGTTGGTTTCTCTTGTCTCTTTGTATGCTATTAAATAATATAAAAGAAATTGTATAGTAATTAAGAAAAGATTTATTAAAGAAAGGAGAAGAAGAAGTGTATTTGGCAAAGCTAAAGGTATGTGGGACCCACAGATACATGTGGGGGTTGAATAGGTGGCATTGTGTATTTGGAGAATGACCTGGCATTAATTTTGCTACCAAAATAGGGCATAGTTTCCTATTTTTGCTCAAGATAATTTGAGAAACAGCTGCCCAAAAGCCAGCGATGCATTGCACAAGGGTAGAGTGGACAAGTCCAAAGGGAAAGACAATCATATGAAAGTTTATGCCTCGATAGATATGAAGTTCGCTTATTCAATTTCCGAAAACATCGATTTCCATAAAAATATTCAAGACAAAAATGTAGCGGTGGGGCTCGCAACCACATCGCACTCAAAATTCAAACCGTCAAGTCTTGCTGTATATATCTTGAAAACACGCTTTTTCGAAATTGGATTATGACATTAGAACAGATGTGGATCCTTTCCATTACCAAAAAGTAATGAAGAGTCCGGCGAAAATATAATAGCTATTGGATTCCATCAAGGAGTTGCAAGGTATCCACCGAAGTATGAGTGTGGACCCACTAGGATTTATATATGTGTGTGTGAGAGAAAGTGCGTTGATAATCCCAGAGGGGGTGCTGAATAGGGTTTTACTGAAAATTTTGGCTTCAAAACATGCGACAAAATATTTGAGCAGTTTAAACAACAATAAGATAAAGACAATTGCAACACAATATATTTGCAAGATAATAAAGTAAAACGAATAAGAGTGCAAACTGTGACATGGTCAATTTAGAGTGGTTCGGCACCCTTTACCGAGTCCACTACTTAAGACCCAACCCTTAGGATTTTCCCTTTCACAATAATTTTCTTTAACTAGGTGGAGACACCCTTGCAAATATCTCGTTTTTCGAGTAGTGAAACACCCTTACACCTCCTTTTCACGGGCAGTGGATCACCCTAACAATGTTTCGATTCTTCTCTTAACATGTGAGAGAAAATGAAGCACGCATAAATTTTCTACTGGTATTGAAAGAGATGTGCTTGAGAGGATCTTTTAAAATGATTTGAGCAAGTGAGGTTCGTACATTTTCATCATAAAAGCTTGTAGTGCTTATAAATAATTAAAAGATATGAAAAAACATACCGATCTCAACGTGGTTACGGCACTCATGTTATGATTTTGTTGGTAAAGGATGAGATTTGCGCGTTATGAGTGGCCGGAATTTGGTAGAGCTTGAGATCATTTTATAAAGAAAATTTTCTGACTGGAATTTGGTAGAGCTTGAGATCATTTTATAAAGAAAATTTTCTGATCACAAAATTGATCCTAACGGCTACAGTAACAAAATAAAGATTCTCTTGCAAATCAAACATGCAAACGGCTATTCATAAAATAATTATTTAACATTAAAGGAATAAGTAGCCGTTTTGAAATAATCACTCAAAATCAAATTCCTCATCAAAATATTTATGTCTGAACATGAGCGTAAATTTTTCAATGATTAAATTTACACACCGAAACCCATCTCCCTAAGGCAGCAACATATCTCCAGCCAATAATAAAAGCCTAGGGCAAGTATATTAAAATAATATATACTTGTATATATGTTAAAATAGGTCAAATGAATATTTAATTATATGAATATAACTTTAATCGTGAAACCCATTTAAGCCTTTAAAATTTTATTAAAATTAATTTTCGACTTTAAACTATTTTTTCAACTCAAAGATGCCGATATGAAATAACTATTTTTTCAACTCAAGATGCGATATGAAAATCAAATACGTGTTGTGTGTTCTCAAGCTCATTATATCCTAACCCTTTACAATTAAGTTCTTAATGAAATAAATAAAAATTAAAACCCGATGAGTGAATCACCAATCCAAGTTACTTGTTGGCATCGATCATGATGTTGAAAATATTGATATTGATGATGCTCGATATCGGTGATCTCCCGGATCATGACACGTGGCAGATGAGGTGTCCTAGGGCATGCAAGAAAGGGCCTACAGTAGCCGACCAAACCACCCCTATGCTTGTCCTACCGAACAGACGCTAGCTCGCCTCCGAGCCCCAGCACAATGGGCCTCCTCGGCCTCACAGCTCGTTCCCGAGCTACCGCAGAAACTAGATACCTCAGCTCCCTCGCTCGTCCGCGAACTCTCCCGTCGAGGTCATCTTCCTCGGTCTCATCGACCGACCAACAACACCGCTCGCAGGCGTAACCGTCATCCCGTGAATCTCGCCATGCGCGAGATCTCCGCCGGCCATATCCCACGTTCCACGCTACCACGATCCCCTATTAACGAGCCTGTCTCGCCATTAATGGGAGGTCCCGCTCATCACGCGGGCGTGACGTCGGGAGCATAACGGCCGGCGTGATTCTCGCGCCTGCCGCACCTGCTGCCACCGCTATTTAAACCCCTCTTTCAGACGGTCAAGGTAAGCCATTTTCACTCCACTAAGCCGTTACTCTGCTCGGATTACCCTACTAACTTGACCGTCGGACGGTCCTCGGTGGTCCAACCACCCCGGGACTTCCTTGCAGGTAGCTCGACAACCACAACCTCAACCCATTGAGATCCACACGCTTCAGGAGCGACAACCTCCAGACCCAATCTCAGCCACTCATCGCAGCCATCAGCAAATCAACGGGAGGCAACATCTGAAGGAGATTCCACCCTCCATCAGCTGGCGCCGTCTGTGGGAAACTAGATTCCACAAAATCAAAAGTTCTCCTTTTGATCTCATTCTAATGGCCATCGATCATCAAGACGATCCAAGCATCAACCGCCTCCTCCCTCTCAACGAAGGCGCGGACGGGCCTCTTCCGCCAAATGCCATCAACGTCCTCGCTGGCCGCATAGACCGACTAGCATCCTTCGTGGAGGCGCTCGTCCATGACCAAACGGCGGGGTAAAATCCCCAGGTCACCGCTCCCCCGCCTCGTGACCCCCTTACAGGGGTAGAGAAGACTCAGCCCGCGTCGGCACGGCCGACCGCCGCCTCGCTGCCTCCCATGCCCGTGGATCCCCTAGGCCAGTACGTTCTGCGACCCGCTGGACGCCAAACAGCTCGACGCCGAGGTCCGTCGCTAGAGCGCCCCGTCCCGAGGTCTTTCACGCGCCTGCCCCTCCTGAGGAAATGTCGGTCAGCTCGCCTGTCACCAGGCATGACCGACACACCCTCCCCCGACGGGGGCGCGCAGACGGGGCTCATCAAGGCAGCTCAAGGGGCACCTCATCCGGGGATTTGAGGAACCACATTGAGAGAAACAGCGGCCGAGGCCAAACGCAGGCCGCCAACAGTAGGGGCCTGGGATCAGAATGCGCCGAGTCGTCGGGGTACCATGGCCGACTCGACGCCCTCGAGAAGAAGATCGAGAGTCTGCATCGGGAAGGTCACCGTTCGAGCAACGGGGCTAAGTATGCCGCCGACTCGCTCACAAAACCGTTCACCGAGGAGCTGCTCGCCGTCCACGTCTCCTCCCGCCATAAGCCCCCAAAGGTTTCCCTCTTCGACGGAAAATCTGACCCGAAGGACCACTTGGACGTGTTCACCGCGGGAATGAGCTTCCAAGACCACTCCGATGCCGCCCAGTGTCGAGCTTTCCCAACCACTCTCATCCGTGCAGGGCGAGACTGGTTCCGAGGACTCGAGCCGCGCTCGATCTCAACCTTTGACGAGCTGGCCACACAATTCATCAGCCACTTCGTCGGGAACCAGCGGCAGAAGCGCACAGTCGAACACCTCTTCACGATCAAGAGCGGGGGCAGGGAGACATTCAAGGCCTACATCACCCGTTTCTACAACGCCCTTCTCGAGGTCCCGGAGCATCGGGACGAAACGGTTGTCACGGCTCTAAGGTCTGGTCTTAGGCACAAGGAGTAGTTGCGCTCTTTTGCACTTGCGCAACCTAAGACTATGGCCGAGGTAATGGCCTGGACCGAGCGCGAAGTCCAGCTCGAGTCCAAGGTGAACGCAAGCCTCCCCCGAGCAGAGCAAGCCGACCAGAAAAAGAGGGCAAGGGACGAGAGAAGAGGACCGGAATGGCAAAAGCCCTATCCTCCAAAGTTCCAGGAATACACGCCGCTTAATGTCTCCCAGACAGTGCTACTTGAGGAGGCAAAGGGCAAAGGGTTCTTCAAGTTCCCCCCGATCCCACGCTCGGCTTCAAAGCGAACCCAGGGCCCCTACTGCGGCTTTCATAGGTCGCTGGGCCACTTAACGGAGAGCTGCAAACAACTCCGAGATTACATCGAGGAGTTGATCCGTTCGGGCCACCTCGCGGCGTACCTGAGGGACAAGCGGCAAGCTGACCGCGAGCAGGAGCAGCATCCCCCTCTAGCCGAGCAGACCATCGGCTAGATCATGGTAGTGTCAGCAGAGCATGCGTCTGGTACCCCCGAAGCTCGGTACCCCATGCCGAGCGCAGACGCTAACATATGTGTGAGGGGCTCAACCTGCATGAATAAAAGCATTTACTAGCATGTATTTTCTTTCCAGAGCAATGTACTATCTTCCTAAGATCTTTTGTTTATACAATAAAAGGATCAATAGAGTATTGCAGAAAAGAAAAAGAATCTTATTCATTCAAAGGCTCCTCAGCCGTACACAAAAAAAGAGGAAAAATTGTTATTACAACAGCGAGGGAATAGGGTGCAGAGAGCACTGCTCATGGTACTCTGAGCATATCTCCTCCAGCCGAGCCTTCGCAGCGTCTAACCTCTGCCTCCGATCCCCCCGCGAGCTTTAGCGTCGAGCCTCAACTGGTAGTACTTACGGACGAGCGCTTTCGAGCTGTTTAGCTGACTCGCGGGGATCAGGCCGAAGCGCCTCAGAGACCTTAGCTTGCCTATGGCCTCATCGAACAACATTTCGGATAAGGGGTTGTAAAGCCCCGGCGATGCCCTCCAGATGGAGTACATCAGCAGCTGAAGGAGGGAGGACCGCCGGGGAAGCAATCGGCCGAAGTGATCCTCAATCCAGCCTATTACCAACCGCACCGTGTCCTCAGTACAGTACGGGTCATAGAGGTAGACATCCTCGAAGCTTACGATGTCTTCGACGGTGAAGGGGAAGTCCTATATTTTTTGCGTTTCGGTTGCAAGGAAAAGAGTAATCAACAATCCCAAACGGGTCCATCGTATAGCCATCGACTCCTTGGAGTCCAACGGTCGCCCATTTCGCCCGCAATGCAGGCGCCACACGGCAAGCGTCGCGCCTCCCCATGAGAAACCGAAATGACGCAACTCCGGCACTTCGCCTTCGCTATGCCATCACGACATGTGTCCCAACGACTGTCCCACTCCTCGGCGCTCAACTTGGGATGGTAGGACAGAGCCTCGCCAAGAGGCATCCAAGCAGCTACACTGCTCGGTCCATCCTCATGGAGCTAAGCCCTCAACCAGAGGCAGCCCTGCAGCTACCCTGCTCGGCTATCCCTGGTTGGTAGCTTCCCTACCCCACGACGCCAGGGATCTAAGCTCTCGCTAAGAGGCAGTCTTGCAACTACCCTGCTCGGCTATCCCTGTCCGGTAGCTCCCTACTCCACAACGCCAGGGATCAAAGCCCTCGCCAAGAGGTACCGAGAAGCTACCCTGCTCGGCTATCCCTGGCCGGTAGCTCCCCTACCCCACGACACTAGGGATCTAAGCCCTCACTAAGAGGCAGCTTTGCAGCCACCCTGCTCGGCTATCCCTGGCCGATAGCTCCCCTACCCCACAACGTCAGGGATCTAAGCCCTCACTAAGAGGCAACCTGCAGCTACCCTGCTCGGCTATCCCTGGTTGGTAGCTTCCCTACCCCAATACGTCAGGGATTGAAGCCTTCGCCAAGAGGAACCGAGCAGCAACCCTGTTCGGCCATCCTTAAGGAACCAAAAGCCCTCGAAAGAGGCAACCGCTTAGCACGACCAGTGCTCGGTTATCCCTGGCACCTCACTGGGGATCAAAGCCCTAGCCAAGAGGCACCGGGCGACAACCCCACCCGGACATCCTTAGTAGGCATCCTACGCCCTTCCCGCGCTAAGGATGAAAAGGCCTCGAAAGAAGCAACCGCTTAGCACGATCCATGCTCGGTTATTCCTGACAGAACGCCGGGGATCAAAGCCCTCTCCAAGAGGCACCGGGCGGCAACCCCGCTCGGGCATCCTTTAAGGATTAAAGCCCTCGCCAAGAGGCACCGAGCAGCTACCCTGCTCGGCCATCCTCAGCAGGCCTCACACGGCCCCTCCAGCGCTAAGGATCAAAGCCCTCGCCAAGAGGCACCGAGCAGCTACCCTGCTCGGCCATCCTAAGCAGGCCTCTTACGGCCCCTCCAGCGCTAAGGATCAAAGCCCTCGCTAAGAGGCACCGAGCAGCTGCCCTGCTCGGCTATCCTAAGCAGGCCTCTTACGGCCCCTCCAGCGTTAAGGATCAAAACCCTCGCCAAGAGGCACCGAGCAGACACCCTGCTCGGCCATCCTCAGCAGGCCTCTCACGGCCCCTCCCGCACTGAGGATCAAAGCCCTCGCCAAGAGGCACTGAGCAGCTACCCTGCTTGGCCATCCTAAGCAGGCCTCTTACGACCCCTCCAGCGCTAAGGATCAAAGCCCTCGCCAAGAGGCACCGAGCAGCTACCCTACTCGGCACCATCCTCAGTTGGCCAATTACGGCCCCTCCAACAACTAAAGAACGTGAACTCAACAAGAGGCATCCAGTCTATCAACGTCTTAGCGATCTAAGCTTCGACTTCGGGGCCATGGAGATACCGTCTTACCGCCTGCCTTGGAACACTTGGTAAGAAAGAAGACTCAAGTCGACGAGTAATCTCCAGACAAAGAGACGGCACAACAGAAAGGCAGTCCCACGCAGATACAAGTGTTTACACAACAAGAAGAAAAATACGCGTGCAAACAAGACTGCAAGAAAAATACCTTTATTCACAAAAGTTAAATTGCGGGCTCCCCAGCCCTACAAAACTCCCGAGGAAACAAACAAAAAGGAAAAGAAACAAAAAGATGACGGGCCTCAGGCCTCAGGGCTTGGTGCATCCTCGGGAAGCCCAGCGCCTGCCGTGGGGGCCTCCGTGTTGCCCTCACCGGGTATCTCCTCCTCGGCCTCGGCCCCGAGGTCCTCCCCCTGCTCCTCGTCCCCGTGAGGATACTCGGCTCGGAGATCGTGGTCGGCGAAGTCCGGCACCCGGACCTTGACGGCGTCGAGGGCCTCATGCCAGATGGCGGTAGTGGCAGAGGCTAGGATGGTGTAAAATTCTTCCGATTTCTGGAAGTTCTCCACCGCTTTCGCCGCCAAGAGGTCGGCTAGTTTAGCCGCCTCTTCCGCCGCCCCCAACTCCTTCCGGAGGGTGCTCACCGACTTCTTCATGGTGTCGACGAGCGCCTTGGATTCCTGAAGCTTAGCTTCGGCAGCTTGGGCGGCTTCGCGGAGCCTGGCAACTTCCTGCTTCGCTGCCCCCACTTCCTGATTCTCGGCCGCAACCTCCTGCTTCGCGGCCGCTAGCTCCTGCTTCCTGTCGAGGGCGGCGACCCTCGCCGTCGCCGCTTCCAGCGCCCTCCTCGAGCTCTCCCTCAGTGAGGAGGACTCGCCCGCGGCTCGGACTGCCGGGCCTATCTCCTCCTCCTCCATCCGGATAGCGAGAGCGACGTGGTGGAGGACCTGGGGAAACAAGAAATGGGTCAGAAAGAAGAAGGATCACCAAGTCTCACGAAAGATGATACGAGCAAAGTACGAGCACTAACCTGCACGGCCTCTTGGGCGATGGACGCCAGTTGCCCCTTCAGACTTCCCCTGGGGACCCTGCCCCCTGCCGACCTTTCCATGTCGTGCAGAAGGTTGTCGGCGACGGAGAGCCCCGAGGGCACCTCAAAACGGAGCTCCCCATCGTCCACCAAGATCGGGGAGGCCGGGTCCTGCGAGGCTGCGCGGGGGAACCTCTTAAGAGCCGGCAGCGGCAGACTATCCTCCACCTTCGATGCTGGAGCTTCCTGCCCCTGAGCGCTCTTACGGGTCGGCACCCTGCTGGACCGCGGGGCCCGATCCGCGCTCCGGCGCTGCTGCTGGATGGCTGTCAGGGGAGCCGGGGGTCGGCGCCTGACGGGAAGAGCTGGCCGCTCCATCTCTCGACCCCGTCTTCGGCTTGCGCATAGTCGCTCGAAGGTGGCCCAAATCCATGGGTTCTGCAAAAGACGAGATAAAATGGGGTCAGCGACACAAGCAAAAATCAAAATAAATACAAGCCTAACTTACCGACGAACTGGGCAGGGCTGAACCCGGCCTAACTAAGGGCCCGCTCAGAAAGCAACACATCGGCCCGAGAAATGGGCTCCCACGCCGCCGCTCTCACCGTGTCGGGGTCGTTGGATGGGTTTCCCTGCCAACACTTATCCCTAGACCACTGGACGGGTACAGTCCAGTCCTCACCTTCTGGCAGCCCGATGAAGAAAAACTTCTTCTTCCAGTCGTGGATGGAAGAAGGAAGGACGACGACTCCCGACCCGGGCACACTCCCTCGACGTTTCCTAAAGGAGAGATAGACCCACCTCGGGGCACCGGCGTGAGAGCCAGGGTGGCTTTTGTAGATGAGAGAGGAGGCAAGGATGGACAGACCGAAAGGGACCATCTGCAATTTCAAGCGGACCAGAAACCCAAGGAGGATCCTCCAGGAGTTCGGTACTAACTGGCCTGGGGCTAACCCGAAGTAAGACAGCGCTGCAGTGACCTCGGGAGAGAGGGGCAAGCGCATTCTGGCCCAAAAGGATTCCAGGTACAGGGCAATCTCTTTACCCCGCGCCTGATCTGCCCTCTCTCCTTCCTCGGCGTATAGCCAGAAGGGATATGGAAGCGGGCCCGAACGGTGGCAAGATCTCCCTCGAACCTCACCAAGGAAGGCACGCCGGGGGCTTCCGCCACCTCCACTCGGGGATTCGCTTCTGACACTCGACCACGGGGAGAGGATCTGACCCCTGCTCCCCGGGAAGACTCCGACTCGGTTGGAGAATCCCTAGAATCTACCCCTACAACATCTACAGACTCCCCAGAAGAAGACATCTAACCTGATCGAGAAGTCCTCGGGAAAGCAGAAGATCTGACCTAAGATGAGAGCGCCGAGCTTACGAGATGAAAAATTGGGAAAATATGAAGAGAGATGGGCCCTGAAAAGGGCCCCACCTCTACCTATAGTCTCCGGCGCCCTCATCCAGCGGCGACCGTCGACTCCCGCCAAAAACAACCCTTCACATTCGACGACCCAGATCACTCCACCTGGCGCGCGCATTGGACAACCTCCCATCAAACGCCAGAGGCCTGCGGCCCATCGCGTCCGCCAACCAACGCTTGGTCAAAAGTGCGCACGATCCGGCGCCCCTCTTTAATGCAGAAGATCTCGCCCTGATTCGCTGGCGTCATCCAGAAAAAGACAACGGATTTCCCGGAGACACTCCCGACGATATCTTCGGAAGAGAGCTCACTTCGGGTGACCCGGCAGACCACTCTCGACCCGACCCATCAGCTGGTCAGGACGAGAGTGGGGGGCTAATGATGATGCTCAATATCGGTGATCTCCCGGATTATGACACGTGGCAGATGACGTGTCCCAGGGCATGCAAGAAAGGGCCTACAGCAGCCGACCAAACTACCCGTATGCTTGTCCTACCGAGCAGACGCTGCCTCACCTCCGAGCCCCAGCACAATGGGCCTGCTCGGCCTCACAGCTCGTTCCCGAGCTACCGCAGAAACTAGATACCTTGGTTCCCTCGCTCGTCCGCGAGCTCTCCCGCCTAGGTCATCTTCCTCGGTCTCATCGACCGACCAACAGCACCGCTCGCAGGCGTAACCGCCATCCCGCGAATCTCTCCATGCGCGAGATCTCCGCCGGCCACATCCCACATTCCACGCCACCACGATCCCCCATTAACGAGCTTGTCTTGCCATTAATGGGAGGTCCTACTCATCACGCGGGCGTGACGTCGGGAGCGTAACGGCCGGTGTGATTCTCGCGCCTTCCGCACCTGCCGCCGCCGCTATTTAAACCCCTCTTTCAGACGGTCAAGGTAAGCCATTTTCACTCCATTAAGCCGTTACTTTGCTCGGATTACCCCACTAACTTGACCATCGGAGGGTCCTCGGTGGTCCAACCACCCCGGGACTTCCTTGCAGGTAGCTCGACAACCACAACCCCAACCCCAACCCCAACCTATTAAGATCCACATGCTTCAGGAGCGACAGCCTCCAGATCCAATCTCAGCCACTCGTCGCAGCCATCAGCAGATCAACGGGAGGCAACATCTGAAGGAGATTCCACCCTCCATCAGATATCATGAAGTCCCGACATTGACCTCCAATGGATTTGATATTTGTAGCTTAATTCTCTGACCTCCATTAATTGTTCCATGATACACAAGAGTCCTAAAAAATTGTTAGATCGATATATAGAACGAATTGTTTGGCAATAATCAAACCATACCGGGATGAGTCCAACAATCTCTCCTTTTTTTATTATTAACAAACTACAAATTTGATACATGATAAATAAATATAAACTTGAAAAACAACATGTGTATCATCAATCTCTCTCATCCTTATCAAAATAGGGTGAGTTCAAACTAAGCATAGAGAAAGGGCAACGCTGCCCGTATCAATAAGCATATATAGATAAAAGAAAGTTATAAGAAAAAAAATTATATGCTTTTTGAAATATATTATTTGAGGCAATTCATGAGAAAAAAAATTAAAATAGCTCCCTCTCAAATATTGTATCGTAAATTTTGTAGGAATACTTCCAGTATATACAAAAAAAATTGGAGATAGATGGTGTAATTATAAAGCATCAATTCCAAATATTTTCCCTAAATCCACAAAGTTAAAAAAACTTACTATGTTGTTTACAAACAAAATCACTTAATAGTATTGCTCGTATTCTTTACCGTTAGCCATTTGCGCACATCTTATCAACAGGTCGTCATATTCGGCACACCTACAAATGAAAATGTGCATTTTGATACTCAAATTTTTTTGGGTCTTTGAAAATTATTCTTGACTCGTTTGGGTGCCCACATCAAACCATAACACTGCAAATTTTTTTAATCTTACAATGAGTAGAAATATGTCCATATTTCATGCAATAAGTGTAAACAAATTTAGATATAGATTGGTCTCCGTAAAAATAAGAATGAGAATCATAATATGTGATCGTATTAATCTTTTGAGAAATATTGTCACGCTCCGCTTCCTAAAAGACGGTAATAGCACGTGAGGAGATCCGCTATATATTTATTTCGAGAAGGGTCTTTCTCGCAACAAATACGCTAAGCGTTTATAAAGAATGTATATAATACAAGAATAACCAAGAGAATAAAATCCCTCTACTAACTATTACATTTAAGATTCCACGGAGTTCAAATGGATAACAAGATATTTGAATACAAGATAAAGTAACACAAAAAGCCTTAACAAGAGGCATACTGAAATAAAAAGCTGAATGAGAAGCTAATAGTGACGCTAGCTGAGAGTCTCCTCCCCGGTCAATTCAAGTTCCTCCGTTCCTAAGTCATCTGATGAACATTCCAAGAAAAGAAAGAAAACAGGATGGAATGCCCGTTAGCGCACTTGCGCTTGGTAAGTACCCAATAAGGATATGAATATAAACATGATAAAGGACATGCATGTAAGCAGAACATGAAATCTCAAGTAGTAACGTACAATATGACAACTATATGAGTATGGCAATGTATCGAAGCATGGCAATGTATATAAGCAACGGCTATTCTATTTTAACGTGTTTGTTTATAGTTTGATAATGAAGGTATGCGTGTATACGAGAGTAGTCCGTCAAATCCATAGACCAACAACACATTTCATGCAAGGCCCCGTCAAACCTATGGGACAACGACACACAAGATTCATATTAGGTGTTTTTTAGTGAACTTTCGTGTCATGGCATATATTCTTTACCAAACTATCCCTTATCCTCGCGTATTTTAATTTATAGTTAAAGTTAAAAGTCTTGATCGAAACCATGAATACGAGAAAGAGAGAGAGAGAGAGAGAGAGAGAGAGTACGAAGTCAATGTCAAGTCGAGTTCATGTCAATTGCATGTATTCGTGTCAAGTTCATATAATGTTCAAGTATTCCTGTCAAGTTGTATTCATAATTCGAGTCGAGTCAAGTGTAACATGTAACAGGTTTATTCATGTAAGTCGAGTAGATTCAGCGATAAAAATTACACAACATGAATGAGACATGTATAATGTCATAAATGTATAAATATGATAAATAAGCAATGTTGTTTACTGCCGAAAAAAAGGGACGAATAGGGATTGAACGTCTTGACTGAATTTGGGGACATATGCATAGGTTTGATCCATCTACCTCTCCAAAGACACTAAGTTGATTTATAGTGCCGTATATCAAAGGTTTGGAAGGATGCGACCGATATAGCTGATTTTCAGATTCCCTCTCAGGATGAGAGGTTTATTGATTTTGGGGACGGATTTTTCCTGCAGGTGCAAGCCCCTGTAATTAATTACGTTATCACAAACGATAACAACTTTCTGCACTCTAGGTTTTTAGCCTCATGTGTCGTGTCTTTTCGTTTTTATTTTTATTTGGGTTGCCATTGGATTTTATACGGAGATTGATTTTGTTGTCGCCCGTAGGGCACGGATTAGTCTAAATCCGTACTTTATATTTAACATGATTTGGTTCCACATCGGTATCTTGGTTTGCCAACGAGAGTGAACTTAGGACGCATTTCTCACATTTGTAAGGTTTATCTGTTTACGGGAAACTTAGGTTTTATCTAAAGACCGTTAGTGTTGTTTGAGAACTAAGATCAACTTAAATGATTTGGTCATATCTTGAGAATATTTTTCTCTAAATGATCATAACTTCCATACTTTGTTTATTTACTAAGTCTTCAAGCTTTTTCTTGATATCATACGCGCTTGCGCACTTGAGATACACATGGTATCGGCCCACGTGCATAGCACGTAGTGCATATGTTTTGCTTGGCTTTTGTTGGGTCATGGTTTGACATTTGTGCTTAGGGCATGCGCACGTGTCTCACACGTGATGCGCATGGTTTCTTTATGGAGAGGTAGTGCAGTTCTTTATAGAGTGCGTTCTTGGTAGTGCGCACATAACTTGCGCGTGGTGATCAGTCGAAAATATTGCATATTTTAACAGGCAATTTCCATATCATTTGCATTCATATAGAAGTGTACGGTATTCATAATTCACATATTAGCTAATCGGTCGCAAAATATCAGATTACATGTATTCGACCTTAAAACCGGCATTTCTAGGGAAATTGACTGCATTGCATTACATAGCATATTTTCTATATCTTGCAACCCGTGTTTCGAAGTCTGTGCAGGAAAAGAGAAGCTTGCTCGATCATTACATTGCTCGACCATTACAATTGCTCGTAAACTCACTTAACTCAAATCTGGTATCAACACAGAAGAGGAAATACAAATCTAAACATCAAAGGAAGCTAAAAACAGCAGCCCAAGACCACAGAAGAAAGTCAAAGGCCCAAGCTTACCAACAAGCCGCGGAAGCGCGGCCAATACCTGGTTCTTGCGGCGGTTGCGCGGCGGCTACAGGGAATCAGTTCCCCAATTTCAGTGCACAACTCCTGTTTCAGTGGCTACAGCTCAATAATGCTCACAAACTTCCAGAATATTCCAGATACTTCCTCCAGATCAGCAAACACCTAAACTAGCCTAATACTTCTAGAACTTTCCCTAAACCCTAGCTTAAACCCTAAGCTAACTCCTAACAAACTCCTTCTAGAAACTCTTCAACAAACTTTGGGAGGGAAAGTTCTAATGCAAACCTAAACCTAGGGTTTGAGAGTTTTATAAATAAGACCCTAGGCTCACTCGATTCATATCTTGGCAACCTTGGGAAAGTTTAGAAAATCAATCTCTTTCTTCATCCCCTCTTCCTCAAGTTTAGTGAGAGAGCTTGTAGGAAACCCTAACCCTAAATCCAACCACAATTCAAGATCTTGAGTGCAAGCTAAGCAAGATGCCTTCAACCCTTTTATGAGCCGAGCCGATCTTCAATCGGGCAAGAGATCAAAGTAGATCCACGATCCACGATCCACGGAGACGAGCGAAGCCGAGTCAACGATCGATTTCTTCTTCTTGTAGATTCTTGAAAGAATGTATTGAAATTGTTGATTAAATAAAAGGTGATATTCTTTTATCTTGTTTTCTTTAAATTCCGCATCATGTTATCTTTACAATTCTTGAATATTATCTGTGTGGTGATGTGTGAATAAAACTCCGCTCGTCGAGGAGTCGAGACGATCTTTAGTATGATGATGTAACAAATTTGTAATCGATTCTTGAATCCCACGAGTTTGTAAACCCTAGCAAGTTCAAGAATCGACGACCCAATTCGTTGCGATGCTTTCTTGATCGACATCGCTCGAGATTGGGGAGGTCCGATCGTTTCTTGAAATTGCTAGAGGCTAGAATATAAATGGTATCCTCGAAAGAACAAGGGTTAAGAGATGAAACCCTAATTTCATCAAGAAAACCCTAACTCTCGTCGATCACCATTGATCTAGTATCAATTCTTCGAAGGACAAGAACACGAAACCCTTTAGATTACATCACGTCTAAAGATCCGATCGATTCCTACGAGCCTCACTTATATTCTTGATTGTTGATTGGAAATATTATCAAAACTACCGATTCATGATTGTTTATAGTTTCTTGATTCTTGAGTAAAGAATAGTGACACTCGAATACAAATCACATCTTGAATCATGTTTTCGTTTATTGTTGCTTAACATTTCATTTCAAACGTATCAAAATACAATTGAATTGTGCAATCCCTGTGGACGATCCGCACTCATTACAATCTACATCCGACACCGTAGTTTGATTGCGGTCAATATAATTTTTTGATTGTCGTTACTTTTTACATATACACGTCAGAAAATGTTTTAATCAAAATGGCGCCGTTGCCGGGGATCGCGCTAATTCATTTGCATTTATAGTTTGAAGTGAAAGAATTATTACGTTCTACTTCTTGAATTCAAAATTCGTACAAACTCTTATACGTGTGTTGTGATTGACTGCAAGGTGATCTGGAGCATTCTGTGCTGTTGAAAAATTATTTGGGATATACCAGAGAGCTGGAGATAGGAACAGGAAGCAGTTGAAGAATTTTGGTACAGTGAGCCCATCAACAAGCCGCGGAAGAGCGGCATATACATGGTTATTGCGGCGGAAGAGCCGCAGTATTGAGGGTTCTCTGGAAAATTTTTGGTGCAGGTACTTTCTTGCATTCTCCTCTCTCTCTTTTTAGCTCCAATTAACCCTTTGCTGCAGGATTCTTTGCAAATAAATCGCAGCGCCGCAAAGCAAAAATTTAAAATTGTGTGTGATTTTGATTTCTTGGTTGTTTGCATTCTAATACGGAAATTTAAGGGGCACGGCCAAATCCAAATTAGGTGGGGATTTCATTACCCTTCCTAGGCCCCGAAAATCGTCAAACTTGCATCCGCATTACCCCCATTAACTAAAAGAAATCTAGAGAAGACTCTAAGGACTGTCGCGCTCAATAGGACAAGAGAAGGTCGTGGGTAATTCATTGCTTATCCACGTTTTCTTGTGGTGCCTAAGGCGAGTGTGTCTAAGGCTAGTGGTTATTAATTAGGTCCACTGTAGTGGTGGTTCCTTCCCACTTACCTGGCACTTATCCGGCCACAGGGGGACAAAGAGGCAGTGGAGGATTCTATCCTGCGACTTGTCTTTTGGCAGTTAGGAGCGGTCTAGAGATCGGACCTAGGTGACCACTAGATTCTAGGGTTTGTGTGCTGCATTTGTTTTGTCGCATCATTTTTTCAAAATCCGTCCCTTTTTCAAAGCAAGCACCGCATTCATTCATCCCTAATTATAAGTCAACGCTGCCACTTGTACTAACCCATTTTAGTGCAAGATAGGCTGGACACGGGATTCTAGTGCCCGTTTAGTCCGCGTACCTTTTATCGACTCCGAAGTCGATAATTCTCCATTTACCTTTTCTTTACCCACTACCACACCCACACCGATGGATCCGAATCCATCGAATTTCTTTAACCCTAATCTGCCACCGTCCGTTGGTGCGCAGAATCCTACTCCACCCCACATTTCTCTCCAGGAAAGATGCTATCCACATAGAGGTCCTCTTTCGACCTGCTTATCCACACCACCAGCCAATGGGGATAATTTTGAGATTAAGCCCCAGTATATCAATCTTTTACCCAAATACCACGGACTCGAGACCGAGGACGCTTACGTTTTCATTACCAAATTTGAAAACGTATGCGCAATGATGGGTACGTCACAACTTTCAGTGGATGCGATGCGTCTACGACTTCTTCCATTTACTTTGTGCGATATAGCCGAGAAGTGGCTATACAACACCACCGCACACTCTATTACGAATTGGGAAGAATTCGTCGCTGCATTCCTTAAGAAATTTTACCCAGTCCAAAAGACGACTCGAATCCGTAGCGAACTGAACCAATTTGCCCAGCTCCCTGCCGAACCATTTTCAAAATACTTTGAACGTTTCAAGGATCTATTGGTTCAATGTCCTCATTACGGCATCCCGAGATGGGAGCTTTGCCGAATCATATATGAGGGCAGTAACCCTAGCACTAAACAGAGCCTTGAAAACATGTGTCAAGGTACGTTTATGACCAAAGATGACGGGGAAGCTTGGCGATACTTAGAAGAGTTCGCTGAAAAATCACTAATTTGGGAGAGTGGAACACAACCATTGAATAGGGGTGGCGTACACCAAATAGATGTGTCCATAGGTGTTCGAGCTGAAATGGCAGCAATGCAAAAGAAGCTCGACGCTATGGAACACAAATTTGCAGCAGCCTCCCTAAACCCAATGTCGCTCCCCAAAACTGTTTGTGGGCGCTGTTCTGATCCGTCACATTTAACGGAAGAATGTCCATTAAACTCTGCGTTTCAAGGTCACGAGCATTCTAATGCCGCATTTCAAAGACCTCGAAACGATCCATATTCTTCCAGTTACAATCAGGGTTGGAGGAACCACCCGAATTTCGCTTGGAACCAAAACCAATCTCAAAACACGGTTCCAAACACGAATCAATTTCAACGGGCTCTTCCTCCACTACAACAGCAACCCCTACAACTCACTCAGCACCCCTACCAGTCACAAAATTTCCAAAATCAGGGCAACACTCCTGCACAGTCTAATCCTATGCAGTCCTGTTCTGACGAGTTCTCTCAATTCACTCAAACCATGAAATCACTTTTATCAAATTTCATGGATGTTTCGACTGAGGTTAGATCTTCCGTCAGTGAAATAAAGAAAAACTCAGCATCCCAAGCTGAGAGTATTCGCACGATGGAAGCTGAAATCGCACGCTTAAAAGCCGAAATGAGTGCGAGAGAAAAAGGGAAACTTCCCTCTCAACCCCTACAGAATCCTGGGCATTACAATGTAAATACCATCACAACGTTGAGATCGGGAAGAGTGCTGAATAATCATGTCGGGGAAGATATTGATAATACTGAAAATCATATCAACACCCCGGCTGAGTCTTTCCCACATACACACACTTCACCTTCTGATCCTTCTTCTTCTACCAAACCACCTTCGCACGAGCCTATTCTCCATTTCCCTTTAAGCTCAACACCTTCACCCAACCCTTATAGTTCTCCACAGACGGTCCCCACACCTCCTTTGGGACCTCGTCTACCCCCCTTTCCTTCTCCTGTGATGGACCCCGCGCTTATTGCGAAAGCACCTTACCCGAACCGGCTAAGGGCTAATAGAACGAGTCCTCATATGGAGAAAATATTAGAGATGTTCAAACAGGTTAACATCAATATCCCTCTCCTAGATGCGATTCAGCAAGTCCCCGCTTATGAGAAAATTCTAAAGGACTTGTGCACTAGGAAGAGGAAGACTCAAGTGCCAAAGAAGGTCTTTATGTCTAATAACATCAGCACTGCTTTTATACCCCAGCTTCCAAAGAAAAGAAAGGACCCAGGTTGTCCTACAATATCGATTTCGATTGGGGGTAAAAACATAAATCGTGCTCTGTTAGACCTTGGCGCGAGTGTTAACCTGTTACCTTATTCTGTCTATGAGCAATTAGGGATTGGAGAGCTGAAACCTGCTCATTGCACTCTCCGGATGGCAGACCGATCTATCACCAAACCAAGAGGTGAATTAGAGGATGTATTGATAAAGGTCGGGGAATTTGTTTTCCCTGTAGACTTCATTGTGCTCGACACACATCCTGTAGCAAACCCCCGGGGCCAAATTCCGGTGATTCTAGGTCGTCCTTTCCTTGCCACTTCCAACGCTGTTATAAACTGTAGAAATGGTTTAATGAATTTATCATTTGGAAATATGACCATTGAACTAAATATCTATAAAGTTGGAAGTCAGCCATCAGAACCCTCTGCTCATATTTTAGATGTGTGCTCTGTCCATGAGATCGCTCCCGATAGTTGTGGAGTTGAGGATCTTTGCTTTACTGATCTCGATGACATTCGCACATCTCTGTTTGACTTTGCACTAGATCTTAGTGAGGACACTTTAGCTACACATGAGTCCTGCACTTCTGACTTTTCTCCACCCGAGTCTGTATCTTTCACAGGCTCTGAGCTTCTTTGTAGATCCAAAAATCAATCTATGACCCTTCCTTCTATCATTTCTCCGCCTGAGTTAGATCTCAAAATTTTACCTTCTCACCTGAAATATACATATCTTGGTGAGAACGAGTCATTACCGGTTATCATTTCCGCTTCTCTTGCATCAGAGCAAGAGAATGCACTTTTATCGGTATTGAGATCTAACAAAGAGGCGTTTGGTTGGAGTATGGCGGACATCAAAGGGATTAGTCCCTTGATAGTTGAACATCATATACATGTGATGGATGATGCCAGACCAACCCGAGAACCATAGAGACGGTTGAATCCCGTCATGAAGGAAGCTGTCATGAAAGAAATCGTCAAGTGCTTAGATAGTGGTATTATATACCCCATCTCCGATAGCCAGTGGGTGAGTCCTATACATGTCGTTCCTAAGAAATCCGGCATCACAGTTATCACAAATGAGGCGAATGAGTTGATTCAGACACGCGCCCAAACTGGGTGGCGTGTATGCATCGATTATAGAAAACTCAACGCTGCTACGAGGAAAGACCATTTTCCTCTACCATTTATTGATCAAATGCTGGAACGCTTAGCGGGACGAGAGTTTTATTGTTTTATGGACGGATACTCAGGCTACAATCAGGTCCCCATCGCCAAAAAGGATCAAGATAAAACCACTTTTACTTGTCCTTTTGGTACCTTTGCTTACAGTCGCATGCCCTTCGGGCTATGCAATGCTCCCGCTACCTTTCAGCGGTGTATGATGGGGATATTCTCTGATATGGTAGAGAATTTTTTGGAGATCTTTATGGACGACTTCTCGATTTTTGGAGACTCTTTTTCTGATTGCCTTGCGAATCTTGACGCTGTTCTTACTCGTTGCAAAGAGAAGAACTTGACTTTGAACTGGGAAAAATGCCATTTTATGGTCCAAGAAGGAATAGTACTTGGACATGTCATTTCACAGAAAGGCATTGAGGTTGACAGAGCTAAAGTTGATGTCATTCAAAACCTGCCTCATCCCAAAAGCGTCAAAGATATTCGCTCTTTCCTTGGCCATGCGGGCTTTTATAGGAGATTCATTAAGGACTTTAGCAAAATTGCTAGACCTTTAACACTACTCCTGGCCAAGGATACGACCTTCCATTTCGACTCGGATTGCGAGACAGCTTTCGACTCACTTAAACACTCACTCACCACAGCACCCGTTTTATCATCACCAAATTGGGACTACCCCTTTGAGCTGATGTGTGACGCATCTGATTTTGCAGTAGGTGCAGTCTTAGGACAGCACATCGATAAGATGCCACACGTGATTTACTATGCTAGTAAGACCTTGAATGATGCGCAAATCAATTATACAACCACCGAGAAAGAGCTTTTAGCGGTTGTATTTGCATTGGAAAAATTCAGGCCTTACTTAATCGGCTCACCTATAGTTGTATATACTGACCATTCCGCTTTGAAACATCTCCTGGCGAAGAAAGATGCAAAAGGTCGACTAATACGTTGGATCCTTCTGTTACAAGAATTCGATCTTGTTATCAAAGATAAGAAAGGATGTGAAAACGTAGTAGCTGACCACCTTTCACGCATCGTTTCTTCCCCTGTGACCCTGCCGATCAATGATTCATTCCCTGACGAACAACTCTTGAGCGTATCCGCTGAACCATGGTTTAGGGATATTGTGAACTATCATGCCACGGGACTGATACCTAGCGATTGGTCAAAACAGGACAAATATCGTTTTCTTTCCCAAGTAAAACACTATTACTGGGACGAGCCCTATTTGTTTAAATATTGTCCTGATCAGATCATTCGCCGGTGCGTCCCAAATGAGGAGTTCAAGAGTGTTTTTTCATTTTGTCATGATCAGGCCTGTGGGGGTCACTTTGGTCCTAGAAAGACAGCGGAAAAGGTTTTGCAATGTGGATTTTATTGGCCGACCTTATTCAAGGACGCATTTGAGTATTGCAAAACCTGTACACAATGTCAGTATACGGGTAGAATATCCCAGAGGAATGAAATGCCTCAGCAACCCATTCTGGTTGTTGAAATGTTTGATGTTTGGGGCATATATTTTATGGGTCCTTTTCCCAACTCCTTTGGGAATCTGTACATATTGCTGGCGGTTGATTATGTCTCAAAGTGGGTAGAAGCCATTCCATGTCGCACTAATGACAGGAAAGTTGTCATTAAGTTCTTGAAAGAGAATATCTTTTCGCGATTTGGACATCCACGCGCTATCATTAGCGATAATGGGACACATTTCTGCAACAGATCTTTCGAGACTCTGATGCGAAAATACTCAATCAACCACCGCCTTTCTACACCCTATCATCCCCAAACAAGCGGGCAGGCTGAGATCTCAAACAGACAAATCAAACTTATCCTGGAGAAAACAGTTGCTAAAAATAGAAAAGACTGGTCGACCAAATTGACGGATGCTCTTTGGGCATTCAGGACTGCATATAAGACCGACCTAGGAATGTCTCCATATAGGATAGTTTTTGGTAAAGCATGTCATCTACCTGTTGAGATAGAACATAAAGCATTGTGGGCTATAAAGGAAATAAATTTTGATCTAAACCTTGCTTGCAACTTTCGGAAGCTGCAACTTAACGAGCTAAGCGAACTCCGCGATGAAGCTTATGATAATGCTGTAATCACAAAGAATAAGACTAAGGTTTTTCACGATAAAAGCATTCTAAGGAAAACATTTTTACCTGGTCAACAAGTCCTTCTTTATGATTCACGTTTACACCTTCATGCGGGTAAGCTCCGATCTCGTTGGAAGGGACCTTTTGTTGTGCGGTCTGTATACCCGCACGGGGCAGTAGAAGTAGAAAATGTTAAAAACGGCACAGTTTTCAAAGTAAATGGACATAGACTAAAGCCGTATTTTTCCACTGACCCCACGGAGGAGCTCTTGTTCTTACAAGAGCCAGTTTATTTGGATTAAAATTCCTCCGTCTCACCTTCATATCCTGTATATCATTGCATCATTTTTTGAATGAAGGTGAGTGAAAGATAAGTTTGGGGGAAGTTCTTCACTTATATATTTTGCCCCCACTAATAATTCCCCCCAGATTTACAAGTTTTGTAGATATAACTGTCGGCAACAGTGAGGACACTGTTGAAAACAAGTTTGGGGGAGGTTTGTGCTTATTTTCGCATCATTTGCATATCATCTGCATAAGCACAAAACATCTATAAAAATTGAAAATTTTTCAAAACCCATAAAAATTTAAAAATTTTCAAATATAAAAATAATTTTAATATTTACACTTTTTGTATATAAATAAAGATAATGAAAGTTTAGATAGTGAAAAATTACATCCATAAGATTGGAAAAATCTTAGAAAACTAAGAAAATTAGAAGTTTTCTTATACGAACTAGTAATAAGTAGTTATGAGCCGTTGTCCCAAGGGTTAGTAAGATGAAGGACGTCACTAATCTGAGGATAAAAATAAGTCTGAAAAATAGTTTCTATTCTGGAAGCCAAACATTTTGAACGTTGCTACCCTGCTATTCGCACTTACACACGTCTTGAAGCCTGGGATAGTAGAGGATACCTTGAAATGCTCTTGTCTTAAAGCCAAAAGTATGAAAAAAAAAATATGGTGAAAAAAAATGGACACTGGTTTTGTTATCACCAAGGGAATAAAAAATATATAGCGAGGGTGCTTTTTCATCTAGTGCCCTAAGGCCAACTGGTCTGGGAGTCACTGCTATACCTAAGGAGGTGCAAGACTAGGAAAATACACCAAATAAGCAAGCACATTAGTAATCGGTCGGTTAGTACCTCAAGAAGTATTAACGGTCGCATGAAAGTGTGTAAGCAATCTCGTTTGCCAAGAAGTACTGAGGCCGATGGGCAAGGGTATGATAGCTTGAATTGAATTCTCCGGGTGTAGGGATGTCTTTACACATACGCAGGGTGATACGATCGATGTTTGGAATAAAGATAGGAATGAAGAATAAGACGATGTTTTATTGAGGGAGGACGTGATTTCTAACATCTTTTCACGACCATTAAGATAGGGCTCATGACAACCGAAAAGCTAGCTTAGTTGGAAACCCTAATTTTCAAAGCTTTTCTTTTACAATTCTCTTCTTTAAATGTAATATTCATGATCTTGCTTTTATTATTGGATTTTGTGGGTGCAATCCGCTGAAAACCCTCAGGAGACAACACTCCTCCTACTAGGGACACCTAGAGGTTTAAAGGCTTGTTGCACATGCTCAGTGCAATCGTGTTGCCTACGAAAGTGTGCTAGTTAGTTTTTCTCTTTCTTTATTTTCTCCTTCTCTCTTTTTAATAAAACATTCGCTCGAGACGATCGAAATTAAGTTTGGGGGTATTTGATCAGTCGAAAATATTGCATATTTTAACAGGCAATTTCCATATCATTTGCATTCATATAGAAGTGTACGGTATTCATAATTCATATATTAGCTAATCGGTCGCAAAATATCAGATTACATGTATTCGACCTTAAAACCGGCATTTCTAGGGAAATTGACTGCATTGCATTACATAGCATATTTTCTATATCTTGCAACCCGTGTTTCGAAGTCTGTGCAGGAAAAGAGAAGCTTGCTCGATCATTACATTGCTCGACCATTACAATTGCTCGTAAACTCACTTAACTCAAATCTGGTATCAACACAGAAGAGGAAATACAAATCTAAACATCAAAGGAAGCTAAAAACAGCAGCCCAAGACCACAGAAGAAAGTCAAAGGCCCAAGCTTACCAACAAGCCGCGGAAGCGCGGCCAATACCTGGTTCTTGCGGCGGTTGGGCGGCGGCTACAGGGAATCAGTTCCCCAATTTCAGTGCACAACTCCTGTTTCAGTGGCTACAGCTCAATAATGCTCACAAACTTCCAGAATATTCCAGATACTTCCTCCAGATCAGCAAACACCTAAACTAGCCTAATACTTCTAGAACTTTCCCTAAACCCTAGCTTAAACCCTAAGCTAACTCCTAACAAACTCCTTCTAGAAACTCTTCAACAAACTTTGGGAGGGAAAGTTCTAATTCAAACCTAAACCTAGGGTTTGAGAGTTCTATAAATAAGACCCTAGGCTCACTCGATTCATATCTTGGCAACCTTGGGAAAGTTTAGAAAATCAATCTCTTTCTTCATCCCCTCTTCCTCAAGTTTAGTGAGAGAGCTTGTAGGAAACCCTAACCCTAAATCCAACCACAATTCAAGATCTTGAGTGCAAGCTAAGCAAGATGCCTTCAACCCTTTTATGAGCCGAGCCGATCTTCAATCGGGCAAGAGATCAAAGTAGATCCACGATCCACGGAGACGAGCGAAGCCGAGTCAACGATCGATTTCTTCTTCTTGTAGATTCTTGAAAGAATGTATTGAAATTGTTGATTAAATAAAAGGTGATATTCTTTTATCTTGTTTTCTTTAAATTCCGCATCATGTTATCTTTACAATTCTTGAATATTATCTGTGTGGTGATGTGTGAATAAAACTCCGCTCGTCGAGGAGTCGAGACGATCTTTAGTATGATGATGTAACAAATTTGTAATCGATTCTTGAATCCCACGAGTTTGTAAACCCTAGCAAGTTCAAGAATCGACGACCCAATTCGTTGCGATGCTTTCTTGATCGACATCGCTCGAGATTGGGGAGGTCCGATCGTTTCTTGAAATTGCTAGAGGCTAGAATATAAATGGTATCCTCGAAAGAACAAGGGTTAAGAGATGAAACCCTAATTTCATCAAGAAAACCCTAACTCTCGTCGATCACCATTGATCTAGTATCAATTCTTCGAAGGACAAGAACACGAAACCCTTTAGATTACATCACGTCTAAAGATCCGATCGATTCCTACGAGCCTCACTTATATTCTTGATTGTTGATTGGAAATATTATCAAAACTACCGATTCATGATTGTTTATAGTTTCTTGATTCTTGAGTAAAGAATAGTGACACTCGAATACAAATCACATCTTGAATCATGTTTTCGTTTATTGTTGCTTAACATTTCATTTCAAACGTATCAAAATACAATTGAATTGTGCAATCCCTGTGGACGATCCGCACTCATTACAATCTACATCCGACACCGTAGTTTGATTGCGGTCAATATAATTTTTTGATTGTCGTTACTTTTTACATATACACGTCAGAAAATGTTTCAATCACGTGGCACAATGCAAGATGCACACTTGTTTTTGCGAAAGGTATTTATCCTTTCCAGAAAGTTTTGCTTTTCAGAGTAGTCAAAATTTTAGGGGTGTACCTTTATGGTGCGTCCCAGTTTATGTGGTGCAACTTAGGTTAGGGTGCACCTAAGCTTGTGAAGGTGGGTTTCTTTTAAGAATGGTTTGCTTTCTGTTGAGTCGAGACTTTATTTTTTCTTCATCCTTTATGATGCACTTTCATGGTACACGCGTCCATATGGGGTGCGTCTAAGATTAGAACTGTTGGGGTAAAAATTTACACCCCGGTTGTCCAAGTCAAAATCAAAGTCAACCCCAAGCCAGGTGGGCCCAAGCCCAGGTCAAGTGGGCCAATGCCCGGGTCGAGCCTAAACATGAAGCGGCTGGCCTCCCTCCATGCCAAAATGAAATTTTTTGTAAAAAATAATTTTGTTGTATTTCTTTTATTTTATTTTATGAATAAATGTAAAAAAATGGGTATAAAACCAAATTTTTGTAAAGCCCATGGCTTATGTACAAAAACAAATAGCACATGAGACATGGGATGGGCAAAATGCCATTTTTGTAAAGCCCAAGGGGCTATATGTAAAGTGTATACCCTATAAAGACAAAGATAATGAAAATATCTCACAACTTTTTCTCTCTCCAAAAAGAATCAAGATCTGTGATCTTCTCCTTCCTCAAGCTTCTAAAAACCTTCTTCTTTCTTTTAAATTAAATCAAGAGTTTTACTCTTCCTTTTCCAAAACTAAATAGGTTTTCACCACAAAACCCACAAAGGAGAGCTTGGATCTTCTATCAGATCTTAAAAAGAAGAGATTTTTAAAATTACCCTCCTTTTCATCCTAGATCCGGCCAACCGAGAGGAAGAAGAAGGAGACCCATCTCCCAAAAATCCCACTTTGGGAAGATCCAGAGCTTAAGGGAGAAGCCCCTTTCATCATCACCAAAAATATCTTAGGAGTTTAACTCCACTCTAAATCCTCTTTCGGGAGTTTAAATCCTATTTCTAGGGCTAAAAGCCCCTTTTTCTCGCCGGCGCCTAACGCACAAGCGCCCACGTGCCGGGCACGTGAAGCGCTAGCGCTCGAGCGCCTTGCGCTCAAGCGCCCAGTGCCCATGTGCTGGGCACGTGATGCGCTAGTGCTTGAGCGCTTTGCGTTCAAGCGCCCGATCACTCAAGCGCCCAGCGCCCACGTGCCGGACACGTGATGCGCTATCGCTCGAGTGCCTAGCGCTCAAGCGCCCACGTGCCAGGCACGTGATGCGCTAGCGTCTAAGCGCCCAGCGCTCGCGTGCCTGGCACGTGGGGCGCTGGCCCACGAATCCTTTAGATGCCCTTTCCTTTTTTTATATATATATACATGTATATACACGCACGCACATACTCTATGACACTGTCCCTGTTAGGAAAAAAATTCTAACGGGGCGCTACCCTACACCCCGCAAGAGGGCTGCTAGCCTCCTTGACCCCCAGCCCACTATCCGGGTAGCGGGACCTCTGTAAAAACTCTGCGGGGCCCCCGATATATCCAAAACCCCTTCAAAACACAACACTGCACATTGAGTTGCATGACCTGTTTGACCCGTCAATCGGAGGTTCTCTCGCTCCAAAGGCGAGGGGTAATTAACGGCAGTTTAGTCCGCGGCTGCCGGAGATTCGGATCCCCACAATCAATAAACCCCAGCCTATCCTAGGCAGAGGGAATCTGTAATGCGCCTGACAAGCGCGCGCGCATTCCCAACTCAATGGGGTGACGAAAAACACCCTACAGATTCTGGCACGCCCGGTGGGACCTTTCTCTCCTCCCATATCTCGGGTCAAGCGTTCTTGCGAACTCATTTAACATATATGCCGATGTTTGTACTGAAATAATGTTTTTTTCGTGCAGCAATCAACTTTCAACGACAATGTCTCCTAAGACGAACTCAGCTTCCAACGCGACCCCGATCTTGTACGTGGTCAAGATCAATGCTCGTGTGGTGCTCCCCGCAAGCCTCAGTCGACAGTGGGAGGAACTGCCCCGCCAGTTTGGTTCCGTCGTCATCTACCATGCCGGAAGCGCACATCTGGTAGAAGAACCGGCAAAACAGGTGGCTAAGTTGGTCTCAAGGGGTAAGAGGCCGAATGTTGTGATCGCTAAGGCACCACAACCGAAACTAAAGATGGTGTCTGAGCGACTCTCTTATGCTCCAGCTGGGGGTAAAACTTCCGGTATAAAGCGCAACATCAAACGTTGCAGACGAGCTCAGGCGATGACTCCAACAAATGCACAATCAGGCGTATCTCCAAAGTCCTCCATCGCCCGGTCTACGGCGTCTTCCTGAAGAGCCGTAACCAGCCAAGTTCTCAAAACAGAAAGGCTGAGACAGAAGCAGCTCAGGTATCGAGCCAACAAGAAGGCTAGGACTCCGGCCAAGTGGAATCTTATGGGATTCCAAGAGCAGAGTCATCCTGAGACGACGGCTGAGTTGACCGTAAAAGTTAGCAATTCTTTCGAACCTCTGAAGTGGGTTCAGAGAAACGCCATGACTGCCAGAATCAAGAAGACGGCAGTCCGAACGATGTTTCAAAGAGACGTGTCCCAGCCCCGACGGACAAAGCATGACACCATCTCTTCAAGTGTCCACCAGGCACTCTGTGCCGTGTAAAAGCAGCGGGGCAAACCCAGAAAAGAAGCGCAAGCACTATTCAAGAACCCGGTCAGGCCAGCCGCCTTCAGTCGACTGCCCATTACCGAAACAGAAGGGTCAAGACAGCGATCCGCGAAATCAGCCGCCGATAATAAAAAGACGGCTGGATATGTTATCCATACGGTCTATATAGAGGGCGGGCGCCCCGGCGACAACCTTCGCAGCAAAAGCAAGGATGGGGCCGCTACATCCCAAGCCCAATCTGGCTTGAATGTGGTTGCCGCTTCCTAAGAACAGCCGTCTCCACTGGATGGTGAAAACCCTCTCGATGAGGATGATAGGCAGAAAGACCCCTCGGTCCATGTGGAGTCAAGCTCGGACAGTGAGGAAGATCCAACTTTCCGCCCCAGGACCGTGGAGCAAGAGCTGCTTCAAGAGCTTCGAAAACAGCTCAGGTGCAAAGATAAAGAGATGGCCAAGCTCTATTCGAAAATTGACGACCTGAAGAACGTTGTGATGCAGCTTATGGCTCAAATTGCTCGAGCGCTTCCTAATAAAGCATAAGTCGCTACTCATGAACCGGATGATGACAATCCGAAGCGGCCGATACCTGTCCCTTTGGGTCCAAGATTGGTCGAGCCGCATGAAAGCCGGCTACATTCTGCTTCTGGGGATGCCTTGGCCCCAGATAACACTATCCCGCTAACACAAGACCGGATAATGGACTTGGTCACCAGCAATGTTAAAACATTGGTGGCCGAAGATGAAGCTCAGAAAGAAATTGGCAGTAGTGGGCGGCCATATCCCGCACAGTACGACTTGATCGAGTTCCCGAGCGGCTACGTCATTCTTAAGTTCGGAAGATTTGACGGGACGGGAAATGCAAATCAGCACGTCACCCACTTTAAAGTATCGTGCAGAAATACAGGAGGCAATGATGCTCTCCTTCTTCGTCAGTTTGTCAACAGCCTGACCGGTGTCGCTTTCGACTGGTACGCGAGTATACCAGATGGGTTCGTTATTACCTTTGCCCAAATGGAGTCTCTATTTCGGCAAAGGTTAATGAGTGTCAGTGATAAAATCTCCATTGCTGACCTTGTGAGGACCAAGCCGGGGAAGAATGAAAGCAACACCGACTTTATCGCCCGATTGCGTAATCTCACGGTCAAGTGCGAACCATCGCTAGAGTAGGACTAGTCCGTCAGCCTTCTCATTGGGAACCTCAGCAATTGGATGGTCCCATTCTTGTGTACAGCAGGCCTCAAGACGTTTCAAGAGCTAACCAAGAAAGTCCAGATGCTGGAACGCTCGAAACAAGAGTCCACCCCAGACTCTCCGAGAGATAAGACTTGGAAAATCAATAGGGATGACAATCGTAGAAGCGGGAATTCCAGCAGTACCAATGTCTTCAATGCGTCCGACAATGAAGACAAGAGAAAGGCAGGCGAATTCAAAACCAACCGGTCTCGAAAGCCAGTGCTGGGAGGAGAGCGGCTTTCCCTAGAGGAGAAAAAGAACAAGGTTTACTCTTTTAGGAGGGACAAGGTCCGCATGATATTTAAAGATGCCTTGAACAACGGTCTACGATTGCCGGAGTCGAAAAGACCTCAAGAAGCAAAAATGACCGACAATCCCCTGTATTGCCCATACCACCGAGTAGTGAGCCATGCGATCGAGGATTGCTATATCTTCAAGGACTGGGTCGAGAAGTAGTACAAGGTTGGAGAGATCGAGCTGTCCAAAAGTGTGTTGGTGAACAATCAGGTTGCAACCACCAACTTTATACAGACAGAAGCTGAAGCCTTCTGGGAGAGGACAGCTGAACCCGCTGCTCTAAGAAATGAAACTGACTCACCGCAGCCTCCGTGGGGTACACACATATCTAATATGACGAAGAAGATGTTAAAGTTACTTCGGAAAGAGCCTAGGACGGAATGGGAAGAGCAGAAGAAGTCTACCATCCCAGCTGCCAATGCGGCTCCATCAGGCTCAAAATCCAAAAAGCTCAAGAAGAAAAGTGTAGCTCGGCGCGAAAAAGAGTCTGCAAGAAGATCAACCATTCAAAAATATATCGATTCCCTCGAAGACTATGAACAGAAGGAAAGAACTCTGATTCAATTGAAGGAGTTCCTCCCTATAGAAGCAGCTGAGATTTTGGAGGAGCTAGAAGAAGACTCCAATGAAGAGATCCCTATAGTGACCTGCTACGCCATCCGTCTTGGCAGCGACTCTGAGGAGGAGCTCTGTTTTTCCGAAGAGGATGAGGAGCTCGCCACAAAGCCCAACCAAATCCAGCTCAGAAGCGACAGGGCTCTGCCGCCAAATCAGGGCAACGCCCCAAAAGGAAAGGAAAAACAGGTGGCTAATGAGGAAGATGGCAGAGAACCGGCTAATGAAAACTCAAGTCCTTCCTCGGTGGACTATAATGTCTTGGCTTATCTCCGGAAGCTTCCGTCTCTCCTGAGCGTCTACGACGCCTTGGTCCTATCTAAAGAGCTTAGAGATGTTCTCATTCACGCTTTACAAAACCCCGAGCGGTATCAGGCTCGCTTTGCGGAAATTAATATGAAAGAAGCCCAGTATGCTCTGCATGCCGCCGCAGTCACTTTTAAGGATGAAGACTTGCTACTGGGAACGGCTGAGCATAATCGGCCGCTTTACGTGGAAGGATACAGCGACAAAGACCGGATTAATCGCATATTGATTGATCCGGGATCCTCAGTGAACATCATGAACCTGCGGACTCTGAAGAGTTTGTCAATGGACGTCTGACACCTGTCAAGGGAAAGGATTGTCATTCAGGGCTTCAACCAAAATTGCCAGCAAGTTTTGGGATCCATAGCTCTACCGATCAAATTCGGGGATCTGCAAACCGAAGCTAAGATATACGTGATCGATGCTGATACGTCTTATAAAATTCTCTTGGGACGCCGTAGCTCTACGATTACGGCATCGTTCCGTCAACTCTCCATCAATGCATGAAGTATAATAAAAATGGCGAAGAACGACGCATTGACGGAGATATCCAGCCGTTCGGTGTGCATGAAGTCCGATATGAGGATTCTCGGTACTTCATGAAGCCCCAAAATACTGAGCCACAGCTGACCAAAGACAGAACGGTCCCGAAACTCAAAGGAAAATCTGAGCCGGCTGTCACTTTCAAAAGCAAAACCCCCCAAGTACGTTCGCGTTTCGGCAGTGACACTGATGTGTCTGATGCTGGAACTCCGTCCTTTCGTAAAACTCGCCCTCATTTTGGTAGCGATACGGATGAATCTGATACTGAAGGCCCATCCGACAGCAAAATCCGCCTTCGTTTAGGTAGCGACACTGAAGAGTCGGAGGAAGAAGACCCGCCTTGCAACAGCTGTGCAGACTGGGCCCCCACGCAACGAGCAAAACTACGAGAGACCTTCAAAATTACATAAAGGTCCCTAACCGTCACAAGGGTGCCGGAGTGGATGTGCAAAGAGCTCGATGCATTGTCGGTCTCCACCGTGGACCAGCTGAAAACTTTCTACGTTCCCGGGAGGAAAAGTGGACAGAAGGGCATCCTGTTTTATGGGTCAAATCCTGTTGTGCATCCGGACGATTTGTCTGTCGCGTGCCTTCCCTATGAGAGAGGCATAAGGGCCGTCCTCAATCCCAGATACTATGCGCCCGGGATGCGGGAATATTTCAAAAGGTGCGGATGCCGGCTATATCAAATAGAGTCCGAAGCAAAGTTTTATGAAGAGCTATGGCATCCGCCTTAGGTCCGAGCACTCATCGATGGGTGAATTCCAGATAGACAGGGTATAGGTTTCTTCCAGCCTGATTTTAAGGCATACTACATGATCCATATTGGGGAAGCCAGCGAAGAGTCAAATGATGAAGACAAGCTAGCCGAGCCAGAAGAAGCTCAAGAGCTCGAAGATGGCGGACAAGCAACCTTCGATGAGCTAACTGAGATCGATTTGGGAACGCCTAATAATCCAAGGCCGACCTACATCAGCTCACTCTTGTCATAAGAAATGAAAGAGCAGATAATCGCCCCGCTGCATGAGTTCGTCGACTGCTTCGCTTGGACGTACAAAGAAATGCCTGGCCTTTCCCCTGAAGTGGCCATGCATAAGCTGGCTATATCTCCTGATTCTAAGCCGGCCAAACAAGCTCCTCGAAGAATGAGAAGGGAATTGGAAGAAAAGGTCATCGAGGAAACTAAGAAACTCATAGATGCCGGCTTCATCAGGGAAAAGAAATATGCGGACTGGAACGCATGCATAGTCCCAATGAAGAAGAAAAATGGGCAGATCCGAGTTTGTGTCGATTTCAGGAACCTCAACAAGGCATGCCCTAAAGACGAATTCCCGCTACCGGTCATGGAAATGATGGTCGATGACACATCAAATTACGAGCTGTTCATCTTTATAGATGGCTCGTCTGGATATAATCAGATCAAGATGTCGTCTGAGGATGAGAAACACACAGCATTTCGAACCCCGATCGGAATATACTGCTACAAAGTGATGCCGTTCGGACTGAAGAACGCAGGTGTTACATATCAAAGGGCGATGACCAATATCTTTGATGACCTAATCCATAAAGTTGTTGAATGCTATGTTGATGATCTGGTCGTCAAGACCAAAGCCAAGGCCAATCACATCCAAGATCTTAGGACCGTTCTCACCAGACCGAGGGAGTACGATCTGAAAATGAATCCTCTGAAGTGCACTTTTGGCGTGTGATCGAGAAAATTCCTGGGCTTCATAGTCCGACATCGAAGGATTGAAGTTGACCCATCCAAGATAAAGGCCATCATGGATATGCCCCCTCCGAAGAATCTGACGCAGCTAAGATCTTTTCAAGGCAAGCTTGCTTATATACGAAGATTTATCTCAAATTTATCGGGGAGATGTAGGCCCTTCTCAAAGCTCATGAAGAAAGGAGCTCCTTTTGTCTGCGATGCCGAATGTCAAGAAGTGTTCGAAGGCATCAAACAGTACTTGTTGCACCCTCCAGTGCTGGCCGCTCCTGTTCCAAATAAACCGCTGATTCTCTACACTGCCGCGCTAGATGAGTCACTCGGTGCGCTCCTTGCCCAGAACAAAGAGGAGGGAAAAGAGAATGCCCTCTACTACCTCAGTCGAACTATAGTCGGGGCGGAACACAACTATTCCCCGATCGAAAAGCAATGCCTGGCTCTGATGTTCACTGTGAAGAAGCTGAGGTACTATCTGCTCGCTCATCGGGTTATGCTGATCTCTAAGGTCGACCCGCTTAAACACTTAATGACCAAAGCAAGCCTAGCCGGTAGAATGTCAAGATGGGCTGTCATGCTACTTGAGTTTGACATAGTTTATACTCCTCAGAAAGCAGTAAAAGGGCAAGCTCTTGCAGACTTCTTTGCAGCTCATCCCGTACCGGGGGGTCACCGCTCAATTGCAGGTTACCCGACGAATAAGTGCTGCATCTCGAAGAAGGTGAGCCATGTTGGGAGCTCTACTTTGACGGAGCCTCATCAATGAGAAGCTCCGGCAAATCAAGCATCCTGCAGATAAAAGCAGGGATAGGATTGGTGTTCATCACGCCATCAATGGGAACCCTACGGCGTTATTTTGCTCTCACCGAGTCTCGCACAAACAATGAGGCTGAGTACGAGGCTCTGATAGCTGGTCTGGAGCTCGCTATAGAAATGGAAATCCTTTGGCTACGAGTCTACGGTGATTCCCAGCTTGTTGTCAACCAAGTAAGTGGCGACTATAAGATATACAAACCCAAGTTAGCTCGGTACAGAAGTCGAGTGGTGAAACTCCTGAAACGGTTCACTCACATTGAACTAATGAGAGTCCTTAGAGCGTTGAATGGAAAAGCCGACATACTCGCTCGCCTAGCTAAATAGCTAGCTGATCCTGACATGGACAAAATTCTAATCACAGTCAGAAACCGGCAAATTCTGCCTCTAGCCTCTTTGCGTGAAGAAGAAGGCGTAGAACAAGAGAACAATCCCGCCAAAGAAGCTTCGATCATCCAAGACGAGCCCGATTGGAGAGAACCCTTCATAAAGTGCTTCCGATATGACAAGCTTCCCAAAGGAAAATCTGCGAGGATTCAGCTGAAGAAGAGAGCTCTCAGATACGTATTTGTAAATGACACGCTATACCGCAGGTCATACGACCAATTCTGGATCAGGTGTTTGTCATTGGCCGAAGCCCAAAAGGTCATGAAAGAAGTTCACTCGGGCGTTTGCGGTGCTCGCCAATCTGGCCCCAAGATGCGACTTCAAATTAAACGGCTTGGGTATTACTGGCCCACCATGATACGGGATTGCGGAGAGTATGCAAAGAAATGTCATATCTGCCAAATTCACGGTGATTTTATTCACAAGCATCCCAATCCATTGCATCCTACGGTGGCGTCGTGGCCCTTCGAAGTCTGGGGGACCGACATAGTTGGCCCAATTGATCCTCCGTCATCCAGAGGCCACCGGTTCATATTGGTCGCAACTGACTATTTCTCCAGATGGGCTGAAGCTATCCCGCTAAAAGAAGTCAAGACAGAAAATATTCTGACGTTCTTCCAGCATAATATTCTATACCGCTTCGGTACACCAAGAAGAATCATTTCTGACAACGGGCCTTCTTTCAAGAGCTTCAAAGTCTCAAGGTTTGCTACTCAGCACAAGATAGACTGGAGATATTCCTCCATCTACAATCCAAGAGCCAATGGGCTAGCCGAAGCCTTCAATAAGACTTTATGCAAGCTCCTGAGGAAAAATGCTTCAGCCAACAAGAGGGACTGGAATCTCAAACTTCACGAGACGTTGTGGGCATATCGTACCACACACCTCACTCGAACCCAGTCCACTCCGTACTCACCACTCTTCGGAGTGGAAGCAATCCTCCCACTCGAAGTCGAAGTTTCAAGCTAAAGAATGGCCGTTCAGCACGAGTTGACGGAGGAGAAAAACGTGTTCCTTCGTCTTGAAGAGCTCAACGCCCTCGAAGAAAAGAGGCTCGCGGTGCAGCAAAATCTGGAGCTATACCGAGCCCAAATGTCACGGGCTTATGACAAGATGAATCGTCTCTGCACTTTCAAGAAAGGCGAATTAGTGCTGGTCCTCAAAAGACCGATCATCCCCATCATCCCCAATCAACATGCCAAGGGAAAATTCGAGCCAAACCGGGAAGGACTGTATGTCATCGAGAATGTGTTCGACGGAGGATCCTATCAACTAATAAGTGCCGAGGGAGAAAGGCCCATGCCACCCATCAATGGCCGATATCTCAAGAAATACTACGCATGAATGCTCCAAGTCGCAGGCGAATTGAGCACACCAGCCCTACGGTCTGGATCATACATCCTGCAAACCGTATATAATCCACGGGCGTAAACGACCCCTATCTCTCCCAAAGTCCTGCCAGCGAGACTACATTTAAAGTCCCACCAGCCCTAAAAAAAAACAAAAAAAAAACGGTATGTTCACGAGCGAAACGGGCACGGATGAAAACCCGAAAGGGCCCCGTGAGTAAAAACAGTAGGACTGCCGGCGAGTTTGTGAAAACCCCAAAGGGCGCAAACGCGTGAAAAGAGATAAAATACACTCGCAAAGTTCTATCGACCTTGTGAGGAGAAAATCCCTGCGTGAGATCCTTATGACTTACAAAGGAGCAACACACTTAGGAATCCCCACGATTCCTAAGGAGAACATACACCTGCGAGATCCTCTTGACTCGTAGGGAGAAAATGCTTTAATGAGACCCTTACGGCTCATGAAATTGAAAAGCCTTAGGTGATAGGGATCTAAACCTGTCTCCTGAGCCATCGCTCCCTAACGGGCAACGGCAAATGATGAGTCGCTCCTGGCATTTCGCTTCAGTGTTAGCGGTGTTGATGCCGACCCAAAAACTAAATCCCAAGTCCTCCCGGGGCAAATGATGAGTTGCTCCTGGCATTATTCCAGTACAGCAATACTGATGCCAAATGAGATCCAAATCCTAAGTCCCCAAACGACGAATGATGAGTCGTTCTTTGTACCATATTCCAGTGCAGCGATACAGACGCCAACCAAAATCCAATTTCCCAAAATTCTCCCAGCCCTATGGTTGGTCCCCAAGTTGACTACCGTATACAATCCACGGGCTCAAATAATTCTCAGCATACCTATGCCCCACCTCAATCACCAGTTACGCGGCTGGTCTCCGCCCTTGGGATTATGCTCCATTTGGGAAGACCCACTCATGTGTCCTCACGATACATGAGGAGAACAAACTTACGGGATCCTCACGACTCATAAGAAAACACCTTCGTGGGATCCTTACGACTCACAAGGAAAAACACACTTGGGAGTCCCCACAACTCCTAAGGAGAAAGCACACCTACGAGATCCTTTCGACTCGTAGGGAGAAAATGCTTTTATGGGACCCTTACGGCTCATAAAATTGAAAAGCCTTAGGTAACAGGGACCTAAACCTGTCTCCTAAGCCATCGCTCCCTAACAGGAAAAAGGCAAATTATGAATTGCTCCTGGCACATGTGCTTCAGTGTTAGCAACGTTGATGCCTACCTTAACCCCAAAGCTCCAAACTCCAATCCAGTAGACCCCTAAGTCTTTAAACTAGGAACATATGACCTCTAAGTCGTTAAACTGTGAACATATGACCCCTAAAATCGTTAACCTGGGAACGGGGGAAATCTTTTCATGGTAAATGATGATTCGCTCCTGGTACAATATTCCAGTGAAGCGATGCTGATGCTAAACCAAAACCAAAATCCCCAAATCTTGTCATGGCAGATGATGATTCGCTCCTGGTACCATATTCCAGTATAGCGATGCTAATGTCAACCCAAATCATATCAAGTCAGCAAGACAACTAACAACCTCCCTGGCGGAATCATACTCCACCTCGGAAACAAGTCAAATCCCGACACCGCAGAAAGCGGAGCAAGTCAAATTAGAACATTCGACCATCCAAGTCGCTAAAAGGGCAGCACTGACCGCCCAAGTCGCAAAAAGGGCAGCATCGACCGTCCAAGTCGCTAAAAGGGCAGTACCGACCGTCCAAGTCGCAAAAAGGAGCAGCATCGACCGTCCAAGTCGCTAAAAGAGCAGCACCGACCGTCCACGTCGCTAAAAGGGCAGCACCGACCGTCTACGTCACTAAAAGGGCAGCACCGACCGTCTACATCGTTAAAATGGCAGTATCGACCGTCCAAGTCGCTAAAAGGGCGGCACCGACCGTCCAAATCGCAAAAAGGGCAGCATCGACCGTCCAAGTCGCTAAAAGGGCAGCATCGACCATCCAAGTCGCTAAAAGGGCAGCACCGACCGTCCAAGTCGCTAAAAGGGCAGCACCGACCGTCCAAGTCGCTAAAAGGGCAGCACCGACCGTCCAAATCACTAAAAGGGCAGCACCGACCGTCCAAGTCGCAAAAAAGGCAGCAACGACTGTCCAAGTCGCAAAAAGGGTAGCACCGACCGTCCACGTCGTAAAAAGTGCAGTACCGACCGTCCAAGTCGCAAAAAGGGCAGCATCGACGGTCCATGTCATAAAAAGAGCAGTGCAGGCTTCCTACAAAGTGGGAACCAGATCATTCCGGGCTAGGGAAACGTCTACCACGGACACTCCATCTTGGAGACATGTCAAGCAACGACCGTCCATATCGTAAAAAGGGCAGTGCCGGCTTCCCAAAAAGCGGGAACCAAATCAAGCCGCCTCCAAGTAAAAGAAGATCCATCAATTTCATGCACACGACCCACATATGTGGTGTGCATTTATTGATGGGGGGCAATTTGTTAGGGTAAAAATTTACACCCTGGTTGACCAAGTCAAAATCAAATTCAACCCCAAGCCAGGTGGGCCCAACCCCAGGTCAAGTGGGCCAATGCCTGGGTCGAGCCCGAACATGAAGTGGCCGGCCTCCCCCCATGCCAAAATAAAATTTTTTGTAATAAATAATTTTGTTGTATTTATTTTATTTTATTTTATGAATAAATGTAAGAAAAATGGGCATAAAGCCAAATTTTTGTAAAGCCCATGGCTTATGTGCAAAAATAAATAGCACATGAGGCATGGGATGGGCAACATGCCATTTTTGTAAAGCCCAAGGGGCTATATGTAAAGTGTATAGCCTATAAAGGCAAAAATAATGAAAATATCTCACAACTTTTTCTCTCTCTAAAAAGAATCAAGATCTGTGATTTTCTCCTTTCTCAAGGTTCTAAAAACTTTCTTCTTTCTTTTGAATTAAATCAAGAGTTTTACTCTTTCTTTTCCAAAACTAAATAGTTTTTCACCACAAAACCGACAAAGGGGAGCTTGATCTTCCATTAGATTTTAAAAAGGAGAGATTTTTAAAATCACCTCCCTTTTCATCCCAGATCCGCCCAACCGAGGGGAAGAAGAAGGAGACCCATCTCCCAAAAATCCCATTTTGGGAAGATCCAGAGCTCAAGGGAGAAGCCCCTTTCATCATCTCCAAAAATATCTTAGGAGTTTAACTTCACTATAAATTCTCTTTCGGGAGTTTAAATTCTATTTCTGGGGCTAAAGGCCCCTTTTTCTCACCGGCGCCCAAGCGCCCAGCGCCCACGTGCCGGGCACGTGAAGCGCTAGCGCTTGAACGCCTGGCGCTCAAGCGCCCAGTGCCCACATGCCGGGCACGTGATGCGCTGGCGCTTGAGCGCCTTGCATTCAAGCGCCTGAGCGCCTAGCGCTCAAGCACTCAAGCGTCTAGCGCTCAAGCACTCAAGCGCCCAGCGCCCACGTGCCGGGCACGTGAAGCACTAGCGCTCGAGCGCCCAGCGCCCACGTGCCGGGCACGTGATGCGCTAGCGCTCGAGCGCCCATTGCCTACGTAAGTATGTTAGAGATGAAACACACATGCTAGATCATTCGGAGCTGACTATAAGAGAGGATTACACCTTTGAGGAATGACCGATGTCGATTGTTGATCGAAGAGAAAATGTCCTTAATAAAAAGATTATCCCTCTCGTACTTGTTTCTTGGGGTAATCTCTCGCATGGAGAATCGACTTGGGAACGAGGAGAAGAAATTCGACAGAACTTTCGACACCTATTCCTGTAGATTCGTGTTGTTTACCTTTTCTTGTCTTAGGAATTTCGAGGACGAAATTCTTTTTGTAGTTGGGTATAATGTAATACCCTAGTTCATTTATACCAGTTCTAGTTCATGTATTTCTTTATTTATGGTATTTTCCTGATTTATTGTGTTTTGGGTGCGAATAGTGTATTTGACATTTGTATTTGCATCCGACCCGACCCGCATGCTTGAAACCAGTCTTGATTCATGTTTATGATTTATCCTGATCTGTTACATGGACTCGTGCACTTTCATTTTAATTTATACATCTTGAATATTGACATTTTATCTGGCATTTGCATTTTTACAATATAATATTTTAAGTCACATAAAATATTTTAAAAATACATTGCATGGCCTGCATGATACCCCTAGCCTCGTGATAGCATCCGCGCATCTTGTTCTCGTCCCGTTCAGTGAAACAGACTTATTTGGATGGCTACGCGCACATGCGTGCATCCGTTCTTGGGGTTATGCATTTTTCGTTATCCGTACATTTATTTTTTTATTTTGGTCGACATGTATATTTTTCGTATTTTAAAACTGAATTTTAGACTCGACCCGGGCATGTTTTGGACTATATTTGTATTTACCAAAATATCAAATTTTATTTATATAATATTAATTTTATAAATTGATACAAATTAAAATTTAGTTAACTGATTGGTACGAAAAAGTGTGTATGTAGAATAACCGCAATCAATAACGGTGTCGCGTGTAGCTAGACCGAGATGAGTACGAGTCGTCCTCAGGGAAATGTTGAATCTTTTACTCTTACTTTAGATGTGTTAAAAAAGAGAGGAGGGATAAAGAATATTGTAGAATGGTTTTTAGATCTACGTTAAGCACTAATGCAAAATATAGATCTAGATTATTTATGAATGTAGTTAATATAAGAAGGGGCTTATAGAGTTCGTTAGGATTTAGTAGTTATGGATGATTAATTAAAAATTACCCTTTTTATCCTTTAATAGATTTAAAACTAGAATGACAGTGATGCGTGTAGATTAGGGTTTCTGGAGGGAAAAGGAATCCCACTCTTAACCCCTATCTCGACACGGAACTCCGTTCATATCTAGCCTTTACCAAAACAATGATTAATCTAATCTCTAATCGCGGTCGAGACTAACAATGAATTGGTAGCGCGCCCGATTAGGATGTTAATGATTGTTTTGATAAAGTTTATAAACTTTATAGGACGTAAAAAGAGTTTAGATATTTTCATCATCCATTAACCTACCATAATCCTACGAACCCTAACAAGCGGAGAATTACTCGTACATGTTGGGAGAAAGAGAGATGGAGAGAAAATGCATATGCATAATTAAACTACGAAGAAATAGAATAAGAAAAAGAAAGCTACCTTTATTAATCAACAATATTCATTACACTTTGATTCCTTAGAAAATGATTACAATTACTAGTTGCTTCTTGATCTCTTCTAAGGAGGTAGACGAATAGTTGATGATCAGCCTGGATGCATGAGCCGTCTTGGACTTCGTGATCGCGTCGGCTTGATAATTTTTCCAAGAGGCTCTCGGTCTTTATTTATAGTCCCAAAGCCAGAACCCTTGCTTCCAAATTTGGAAGAAAACAGTAAAGATTCACCCAGAAAAATCGCAGCTTCTAAATCTTCTATCATGCGGCGGATCCGCGGCCAACAGGGGGGTATGGCCGCGGATCCGCAGCCCTATGATCTGATCGTTGGATCATTTCTCTGTGGCTTGATCCTTGTGACATGTGGCGATCTCTGGAACCTTTAGAACCTGGAAATCTTCTCGTAGTTGCTGCCAGACTTGATTTCTAAGTTTTGCTTTCTTAATTAGGCATGTTTGCTTTAACAACTTGATTTCCTTGATTTTAGTCCTGAAAATTCTGCACAACAACTCAAATGATATTTAGTAGAGTTTGTTTTCTTAAGATTTGGTCAATGATATTTTTTTGCATACGTTTTCCTACCAAATGCTAATTATAATATATAAATACATGAAAATAGTATTTTTACAGATAAACCCTCATATGTATCATATATTATAATAAACACCTTTTCTAATATAGAAATAGTAGGAAAAATGTAATAACAAATATGCAGTTTTATCAACTGAACATTAACTAATAAAAGATTTTTTAAATTTAAATCTAAACTAATTTCCTAACAAACTAACAACCCCTTTCTCTCTCTCTCTCCTCTGCATATATATATTTATATATATTTTATTTATTTAATTTTTTCTTTCCTTATTTAATACACTGCCTCTTCTTCTTACTTCTTCTTCTTCTTTTTTCTTTCTTTTTCTTGATCTTGTTTCTTGATTCCGGTGATCACCGCTAGAGCCGTGCTCGTCACTGACGATCCGAGTGATCCAGTGAATGTACCTGACTTGCGTGATCACCTTCGTGCGTTGTTTGCAATTGTTCCGTGTACCGTGCGCGCGTCGCGACATTTCGCCGACGAAGGACGTTCCGTACACATCCGTTCTTATTCCGTCTAGGCAAGTTAATCTTGCTACATGCTATATAACTCATTATATACATATTTAAATAAATATCACACCTGTATTTTGAATCAAGCATCCCATGTTTCATATTACAGCCTTTCGACGTTCCGTTTACATTTGTATAGTGCATTTCAGATCTAGGGCATGCAAACCAATCTTAATTACATGCTACATTACTTTAGACGCATCTATTTTAACAAATGGAATACCTGTATTTAAAATCATGCACCCCATATTTAGTTTTATAACTTTTCGATGTTCCGTTTGCATCCATTCATATCATTTCAGATCTAGGTCATGAAAACTTATCTTGTTACATACTATACTATCATATACTGCATCAAATTGAATAGTTTTATTTCATATTGCTTAGTTATATGTTCTGCACTTGTTAGTTTATCATTTTACGATTATGTGATACCCGTTTGCATCCATATCATTTAAAATATATATCGTCATAATATTTCTTAATATTATCTTTAATTAGTTAATAATCTGTATTTTATAATGTTATACATTTGAAAATATTATAGTTTACACATGAAACGTCGTTGAAAAGCGGATACGACAAATCTGAAATTTACTGTATACCTTACCTTATAAAATTCATTATAAATCATAGAAAAATCATTAGTATACGTTCTTTAGTTCGTTACGAAGCTAACTCATAATACTATAACTCTATGAAATATTTACTTGCAAAATAAATTGTTTAAATAACGTAAAATGCAAATGAAAATATCTCTAAACTACTGTTCAGGGAAATTCCAGCAGCAAACTTTCAACTTCGAATGTTCATACTTTTTTGTAGGAACAACCTGAGATGCTTATACTTATAAAAACGAAAACCTTATTGAATTATCTTTGTTTTGGTATAATACACGTCCCTTTTGGATAACTTTATTTTTAAGCTGTTTTACAAATCAGGGTGACGCTGAATTTCTGAACGGAATTTTCTTGTACATGGTTAATCAATACCACTTTTATAGTTATTAATCGGTTTGAATATGTTATCCATGTTAATATTATTATATCAATATCTATTTAATAAATAATAGTGCTTGTGTTTTAATATTCAGCAAATTTTACCGATTTACATTTTTACAGTATCCGTCTGCATCCGTACGGTTTATTACATATCTAGTTGCACGCCGACACCATATTATTTTATGTTACTATTGTATTAGTGCACCGTGCTCGATAATTGTGCATCCTACATAGTCATGATGTAACCCCTGACAAAATATTTGTGCACCCATGCTTTACCGTGCATCCGTACTTGCTACAGTTTTAGTATGAGCATCCGCTTGACACATGTGCACTACCTGTCATGACCTGAGACACAACTGCTTGACTTGATACCTGATACACCACTACTTGACATGACTTGATACATGTATACTACTTCACATGACCTGATATATCACTACTTGACATGTTACCTGATTTTGTTACTAATGCCGACAATCTTGACCTGTTGTCCCCACTACTACAAATAAGGGTTGCCCCTACGGATTTACCCGTAGGGGCAAACCACTGCCCCTACGGATATATCCGTAGGGGCAAAAAATTAATCTGTAGGTGCAAACGCCGTAGGTGCAAGTTGAAGCCCTGAACTTGCCCCTACAGGCAAAATCTTGCCCCTACGGAGTTCTGTGTAGGGCCATTTTCACCTACGGAGTAGGCCGTAGGGTAAAAAAAGTTATTTTATTTACGGTTTTTTTAAATGTATTAACTGTACCTACGGCTATATCCGTAGGGCCAAGTACTATCCCCTACGGATATCTGCGTAGGTATTTATCCGTAGGGGAAAAATATCAGAAATCCTGATATTTTGCCCCTACGGATAACTCCGTAGGGGCCTTTGTTTGCCCTTACGGATATGTCCGTAGGGGCACTCCCAACCCCCTGGTACTGAGATCAGGGGGGAAATATCAGTTACTGCTGATATTTTGCCCCTACGGTTTAATCTGTAGGGGCAACATGTGTACTTACGGATTAATCCGTAGGTACACATTATCTGTATTTTTTTTAAAAAAAGGGCTGCCTGATTTTTTCCCGCCCTGTGCACAATAATATATATATCAATAAAATATAAAATTAATCATCACACAACATATATCGCAGTATTCATAATCACATCTCACGCATATAATATACAAAAGAAACCCAAAAACTGAATATGATATAAATATAAACCAATATCAATATCATTTCAAAATGTAGTACAATATGTATGATATAAATAAATACATGTTTCAAAAAATATAAATCAAAAAGCTACCCTAGCTCGGTCCAGCTCCACCTCTGATAAACGATAGAATCAAGTGCGCCTGCTCCTCGGTCAATAAACCATGCAATTCGGCGCGTGCGGGAGTCTGAGCGGCCTGTGGAGATGGCGATGTAGTCTGCGCAGCCGTCGTCGAGGTAGTCGCTTGCGGAGCCGCGGCTGCGGGAGTCTGAGCGGGCGGTGGAGCTACAGGAGCTGTCTGCGGAACCGTAGCCGATGTAGTGGCTTGCGGAGCCGCAGCCGAAGGAGATACATGTGGAGGCTCGGCCGATGTACCCTGTCGCGTCTGGACCTAACGTGTGTAAGAAGCATGTAAGAACTGTGTATTATTCGAATTCGTATCATTATCAAGTTATTTCGAAACCCCATTTGGATATCTAGTTTGGAAAACCGTTGTTTATTTTAATTACATATGTATGTATGATTAATCAAACCTAAGTCTAAAACCAAATAAGCTCAAGCTACGTACTAATTATGGATATGTTGATATCTATAATATGACATGATATTTTATTATAAAGTAGTATACATACCAGAATCTCCTTCAACTCCTAAACGATGGCCCTCAAGCTCTCCAGTTCCTGCTGGACACGTCGCTCACTGGACGGAGGAAGTAACCGCCGGGGTGGAGTCCAACCTCATATGGGCCCTGCTAGGGCCCAGTCCCCGGCCTCTCTCCCAACCTCCGTGGTGCCCTCCGTGTGCGGCGTCCAGAACTGGGGTCAGCAGCCTCGGATCGCTCTGTCCGGTAAAATCGATCCCCAAGGCCTCGGCCTCCTCAACCACCCGCTCCTACACCCATATTAAGCAGTAAAGTATAAGTATAAAATTTAAACTTGAACCTTCCAAAACTAAAATTTCAAATATGGGTAGAATAAATATTAACACTTACGCAATACTCCTGGGTAGCGACGTCGGGATATCGAAGCTCGTCCGTGGCGGGATCTGTCGAGGTGCCGTGGACGGCAAGATATGCGGACAGCACGCTCGGTGTACCACCTGACGCCACGGTCCGAGCTGTCTGCAATATTAGAAAATAACTCTTAATATTAGAAATATTAGAAAATAACTCTTAATATTGCAGAATATCACAAAGGTCGGTCTATTGTAATTTACCGATAACTCCATGGCTCGAGTAATATTCCTCGAGCCACCTGTGTAAGTAGGGCGACCCCTCTTCGCCGACTTCCTGTTCTCTGTATTTTGAGCGGCCTGTTTCTGCACAACGCATTAAAATTTAGTTTTCTAATTAAGGAACACAAAAAAATAAATTATATCCTAAACAATGAATTACATTTAAAATACATACCTGTTTGCGTTGGGAGTCGAAATATTCGCACAATAGAGGCCATGTCTCTACGTCGACTCTCACAAACGCCGGAGTAGATAGGAGGGCCGTTCTCTCTGCCTCGGGGGTCGCCATCCATAGGGAGTAGCAGTCGGCCTTCAGCTCATTCCTGTTGTATCGGACCTTGGCCTGCATGTTCTTCATCAGGCCATTGTACAGAGAATGAAGGTCGAGCACCCTCCCCGGGTGATCAGGGTCGGTTACAGGCTGAAAATCGTAATCCAACTGAAAATACCAAAAAAAACATTGTTATTAGATTGCAAGTATTAATAATAAATATATTGGATAGATCAAATGAAAATATATATTAATACGTACCCGAGCCTGATCAAAGAAGAGGGCGAATGAGCGCTGGTGCTGCTCGCCCCACTCAATGTGAAGTGGATAGTTCTTCACGAGCCGGCTCTCGTCCCCCATATACCGGCCGAACCTCTCGGCATGAGGATCGGTATAGCGATAGTCAAGGGTAAAAAAGAGGGGGAATGCTGCCTCCCCTAGCTCTGTCAGGCCTCAGCCTATGGGACTGATTCAGGCCTCGAGTCCCCCTCTGGGGATGGGGAGGCCCTGCGTCTGCACGAAATATCAAGACAATCAATATTAAGACAAAGTTGTATTAAGAAATCAAGGTTAAACGAAAATTGAAGTGTGATATATACCTCCGGTGACTATCGCACGAGCCTGGGCCCGGGCAGCAGCACGAGCGGGACGATAGTTCCTCCGGTGAGGAACAACCGGGGTCCCGGATACGGACGCATCCCCTCCAACTAGAAAATAAACATTGACGCTAAATTTCCCTGAAGTTCATATTTATTCTATAGAGCATATGTAAAATGAATAAATATTTTATATTTATTCATACTAACCTGCAGACGATGCGGAGGGTATGGAAGCGGCAGGAGTGGCCCCTGCGGAAGATGTGGACACACCACCTATAATTAAACAATTAAAAATAGATTATATAAGTAATTGCAAAAAGAATGTGTAGATAAATAATATAACGTTCTAAATCAATATGCATGCACTATAGGATATAGAAACATACCCACAGGTGCGGTGGTGTCACCACCTACAGCTAGACAATAATAAAAATTGCTAAGTAAGAGCAAAAGGAATGTGTGTATCTTTGATATAGCATTCTAAATCAATATACATGCACTATATGATATATAAACATACCTGGAGGAGCGGGAGTGGCCTCTGTCCCAGATGTGGACGCATCACCAACAACTAGACAATCAAACATTGACAATATAAGTAATTTTTACATAAACAGGTATGAATATCTGTAATATTACATTCAAAATGGATATGCGTGCAGTATACCTGGAGATGTGGCAAAATCCACACGGAAGGAGGCATCCGAAGGGGTCTCCGATCTGGGTGCAAGACCGGCCCTCTGAAGCTCCCTACGGAGCTCTCCGGGCGGCAGAACCGCTCTGCCTCTGCCTCTGCCGCGGCTGGAGCTCCTGCCGCCCCTCGCTGCTCCCGACATCGTCATCAAATCTAGATAAACGGTTCGTGGACGCATTAGACAATCATTAAAAGTATTGACTATATATGTATAGAGCGTAAAATGTGAAGTAATAATATAACATTACTGATAACCTTTTTTGTTTCGTGGGCGCATTATACATATCTACTTGGATTTCATCGTCGATGTCATTTCTAACCCACGTAACTTCATGATCGGTCGAAGACAACTCGTCCTTCGAAACAGATGGTCGGAGCACTTTAAGCCTTCTCTTTTCTTCGTCCTCATCGCTGTCCTCGAATTCTGGGACATCATAGACATCTCTGGGTTTCTATCGGCATACAACACTCCATCCCGGATGCTTCAAACACTGTGAGTAGTATACTTGGAACGCTTGGTTTGGAAAGATAAACGGATCTTCCTGACCGTAAAATCGAACTGTGTTCACACTGGTCAATCCATATTCATCTTTCCAAGTCCCAAGATTGCTTCTCCACCTGTCCGTATCGGTTCGCGTATCGTACCAAGTACACTGGAATATATAAAAGGGTTCTGATCGTCCGGGATAGTGGATGCCGAGTATACAATTTAAGTACCCATAATAAATCACACCGTCCGATCCTACAGTCGCAATCCCACTATTCTGAGTGGTTCTAGATGTTTCTATGTCCTTAACTTCGAATTTGTATCCAAGGACACCAAATCCTTTGTAATATGCAACCTCCATACTAGAAAATTGAGCTAAACATCTTGAATCACTCTCAAATGATGCAGACAAGTTCGGATCGTGAATCTAACAAAACAAATTTTACGACAAATACATAACGATACAAGTTTAGATTAAAACTGATAGCAATAGAATGTTATTCGAATAACTTAAATGATCTGTGACCCAATCACAAAAATTATCCTGATGATATTTTTCCAAACGTTCTTCGTTCAAATCAGGATGCCCCTCACGTACCTCGTTAAAATGAATTCTGCTTTCGACAAATAATTGTGACATTAATATTATATCATTTCATACACACACAAACACAGATATAACAATTAATCCAAAAAAACTTACTCTCTAATTTGTTCAAGACATGCCCAATTAAGCAAGATAAACTGGTATATCTTGTTGATAAAGATAGTGTCTACCCTCTTATACTCGGCTTTACCATATGGCCCGTCTTGAATTCTTCATGGCCGGTTAAGCCTTGTCTCAGTGTTCTCGTCCAGATAGCGGGAACAAAATGTGGTTGCTTCATCAAGAAGATAACCTTGCATGATAGAACCCTCTGGTCGATTTTTATTGCGTATATATTTCTTAAGAGTGTAGAAGTATCTAATGAAAATATGTTGAATAAATAAATACGGGCATACAGGACAACAATAAATTTATAAATTGCGCGGAACGAAAAATTACACGTACCTCTCGACGGGATACATCCATCGATATTGTACCGGTCCGGCTAATTTCGCCTCAGTTGCAAGATGAACCATCAAGTGTATTATGATATCGAAGAATGACAGTGGGAAAATACGCTCAAACTTGCAAAGTATCAACACAATAGAATTTTCTAGTTTATCCAGCGTCACAACCTCCAGTGTTTTAGCACACAACTTCCTGAAAAAACAATATAGGTCATTGATTACCAGACCAACCGAGTCGGGGAGAGAAGTCCTGAGGGCTAATGGAAGAAGGTGCTCCACGATAATATGGTGATCATGACTTTTCAGCCCATCGATCTTGCCCTTCACAATTTTTATTGTCTTGCTGAATGATCCTGAGAAACCTGTGGGGACTTTCAAATCATGCAACACCTGCAGAAATCTTTTCTTCTCCGGTTGTGACATATGATAAGAGGCATTGGGAAGTACAAACTTGCCCGGTTTACCCGCTACCGGTCTAGGATGCAATTCACTTCTTATTCCCCACTCTCGTAGATCCATCTGAGCATTCATGTTGTCTTTCGATTTCCTGTCTTTACAAAGAAGCAAGTTAAGTATGTGCTCTGATACTCCCTTCTCTATATGCATGACGTCCAGACAATGACGCACTGAATTTGTAGACCAGTACGGAAGCTCGAAGAAAATGCTTAACTTGTTCCAATATGGTGGTTTGACCTGTTTCGTCGGATTTATCCGGAAGGTCACATTATTGTAACCATCCCATTTAGCAGTCACGTCCTCTCCGGACAATAGGGATGGAGGTCTAAGAAGCTCCTGATGACCATCAAAGTGAACCGTGTCTAACCTATAGGGGTAGTCTGGAGGCAGGAAACGTCGATGGCCGCAATAACAAACCTTCCTGCTAAAATTCAAGAATTTCGATGTTGTGTGTTCATGGCAATGAGGACATGCTTTGTGACCATGTACGGACCAACCTGATAGCATTCCATACGCAGGAAAGTCATTAATTGTCCACATTAAAGCCGCACGCAGTATGAAGGTTGTATTTGTGTTTGCATCATATGTCTCTACACCATCAATGAACAAAGATTTCAACTCCTCGATCAGAGGTCGGAGATAGACGTCGATATTGTTCCCCGGTGAGTTTGGTTCGTCGATAAGAAGAGTCATCATAAAGTATGATTGGTCTATAGCTAACCAAGGCGACAGATTATAAATTATCATTACAACGGGCCATGTGCTGTGACTTTCAGCCATATAGTTGAATGGGCAGAAGCCATCAGTAGCCAGTCCGAGCTGGATATTGCGAGGATCGCTACTGAATATTGCGTGCCTCCTATCGAAATCCTTCTATGCCGGTGAATCTCTTGGATGGCTCATTTTTCCATCTTCACTTGGAGGAGCACGGTGATGCCAAATCATTGCCTCGGCTGTTTTCTTGCACCTGAATAGCCTCTGTAGCCTCTGTGTTATGGGAAAGTATCATGCTATCTTCACAGGTATATCAGGCTTCTTATCAGAATCTTTCGGCTTATACCTGGCCTCTCCACATGTTGGACACTCTTTCAAATCTGAATCTCTTTTCGGTACAACACACAATTTTTAGGACATGCTTGAATCTTCTCGCACTTTAGACCCAAATCAGACATCATCTTCTGGGCTCCGTACCAGCTGTCGGGCACGTTATTTCCCTGGGGCATAGAATCTTTCAAGAACGAAAGAAGTATTGTAAATGACTTGTTGCTCCATCCATTTAGGCACTTAATCTGGAAAAGTTGGACGAACCATGAGAGCGTGGAATACTTCGCATTCTCATAAATTGGTTTTCTAGCATCATTCATGAAATTTTCATATTTATCCGCACGCGGTCCTTGACCGGAAGGAATGTCATCTTCGGTACGAATAGATTCACCTAGGGCAGTCTCTACCATATCCTCCATTTCTTCTGATGGAAATAAATTACCGTCTTCTCCTTCTGCCGCATTACCGAATTCTTCTTCTTCTCCTGCCGCATTATCGTGTTCTCCTTCTTCTTCTGCCGCAGTACTGCATTCTTCTCCTTCCCCGTGATATTTCCAAGTTGTATAAAGTCTAGTAAACCCATGTTTTACAATATGAAGCTCTGCCAATTCTACCTTCTGCTAGTACTTATTGTCACATTTATCGCACGGACAGAGAATCTTCTCTATTATGATCTTATTATGTGCGCGTGCAAATTCAATGAAAGCAGCAACTCCTGCGACAAACTTAGGTTGCATACGTTGTTGCCAATCCACATACATCCAGTCCTTAACTCTGACGTACTCATGGGCCATGTTAGACCGTATAACATATAAATTGTAGGTTATGGTGACTATATTGAGAAATATAAGAACGGGATAGTTACTGACAAAGGAGAAAATCCGTGTATATGCTTTGTGTGTGCGTTTGTCGTTGAAAAGAATAAATTATCGAATGTATGTTAACCGATAGACGGGGACTAAGTGGCGCTTTTAGTTTCATATATGAGTATCTATGAGAATATGAAGGTTTCATATTATCATATATTGGTTTTAACTTGAACATCTCGAATCACTCTCTAATTATGCGTTTGTTGTGTATTCTTGATGTATGTGTGTTCCGGCTGTCGGGGGTAGGCTTCTATCCCATTAAGAATGTATAGAGCGAACACCCATCACTTGTGCTTTCAACTGTTTCGAATAAATTTCGGCAGCACCTCCCCACTGTTCTCTGAGTACACTGTAATAGAATAGATAATCATTTCAAAGCTGTGAAACAACGTTGAAATGAACATCTAATCTGTCTTTGTACACGGACAACCAGCTGAAAGATACCAATGAAATATCTCGAAACGGATAAAAACACAAGTGAATGAAGGCGTTTGCTTTATACATTCTTAACTTGTCCACACGGGACAAATCTATGGGTTACCATACGATTGAATTTTCTCGTCGTGTAGACTATACGACGGTTGTTAGTATCGAGCTATACTGTCCGATATTTAACAACCTTTGTATAGTTCTATGTCACGACGAGCATCGCACGTATGTTAACCGATAGACTGGGACTAAGTGGCGCTTTTAGTTTCATATATGAGTATCGATGAGAATATGAAGGTTTCATATTATCATATATTGGTTTTAACTTGAACATCTCGAATCACTCTCTAATTATGCGTTTGTTGTGTATTCTTGTTGTATGTGTGTGTTCCGGCTGTCGGGGGTAGGCTTCTATCCCATTAAGAATGTATAGAGCGAACACCCATCACTTGTGCTTTCAACCGTTTCGAGTAAATTTCGGCAGCACCTCCCCGATGTTCTCCGAGTACACTGTAATAGAATAGATAATCATTTCAAAGCTGTGAAACAACGTTGAAATGAACATCTAATCCATCTTTGTACATGGAGAACCAGCGGAAAGGTACCGACGAAATATCTCGAAACGGATGAAAACACAAGTGAATGAAGGCGTTTGCTTTATACATTCTTAACTTGTCCACACGGGACAAATCTATGGGTTACCATACGATTGAATTTTCTCATCGCGTAGACTATACGACGGTTGTTAGTATCGAGCTATACTGTCCGATATTTAACAACCTTCGTATAGTTCCATGTCACGACGAGCATCGCACTTATGTTAACCGATAGACGGGGACTAAGTGGCGCTTTTAGTTTCATATATGAGTATCGATGAGAATATGAAGGTTTCATATTATCATATATTGGTTTTAACTTGAACATCTCGAATCACTCTTTAATTATGCGTTTGTTGTGTATTCTTGTTGTATGTGTGTGTTCCGGCTGTCGGGGGCAGGCTTCTATCCCATTAAGAATGTATAGAGCGAACACCCATCACTTGTGCTTTCAACCGTTTCGAGTAAATTTCGGCAGCACCTCCCCGCTGTTCTCCGAGTACACTGTAATAGAATAGATAATCATTTCAAAACTGTGAAACAACGTTGAAATGAACATCTAATCTATCTTTGTACATGGAGAACCAGCGGAAAGGTACCGACGAAATATCTCGAAACGGATGAAAACACAAGTGAATGAAGACGTTTGCTTTATACATTCTTAACTTGTCCACATGGGAAAAATCTATGGGTTACCATACGATTGAATTTTCTCGTCGCGTAGACTATACGACGGTTGTTAGTATCGAGCTATTCTGTCCGATATTTAACAACCTTCGTATAGTTCTATGTCACGACGAGCATCGCACGTATGTTAACCGATAGACGGGGACTAAGTGGCACTTTTAGTTTCATATATGAGTATCGATGAGAATATGAAGGTTTCATATTATCATATATTGGTTTTAACTTGAACATCTCGAATCACTCTCTAATGATACGTTTATTGTGCATTCGTGTTGTATGTGTAACATGATTTTAAACCATTGAGATCAAGATTGATAGAACTGATCATCATACATTGCAATGGCATTCATCTACCAAAAACTATTATTGCAATGTCATTCATCTATAACAATCAACAATTAAAACTACAAATGTAGGATACTGATATCATAAAGCGTTATACGCAACATATGAATTCACATGACTGAAACATGCATAAAATAACATGTTCATCCAAAAAAAAGGCCATTGTCAACAAATATAGACAAATGATTATTATATTAACTATGAAACATATTAGAAAAATGATAGAAGTTCAAGATGTTAATAACACGATGATAATCAAAGCAGTTGCGTACAGATCCTAAACCGAATATGTGACACAATATTCTTGTAAAGATAGACATGTATTAAAAGAGAAGACGCCCAAGTAAAATCCATAACTAAATCCCTATTTTGCCCTTCCTTTTCTTCAAATCAGAAATGTGTCTTTTTTTTTTGCAATTATATATAGCTAAAACATAGAATGTCCTACAATTCTAAGCATTTCCATTTACAACGGCACATCCTCAAAATCCAGAATCTTATGAGCATCTTATACAATTATCAAACATATTCAACCGAAAACACCCTCAAAATTTCCACCAGACTATAAATCCTTTGCATACTCAAACCCCAACCAGATCAAATTAAGGGACTACTCAGATCCACAGTTTAAATCAATCAAAAATATCCAAAATCAGACACGGGGTCTTTGGATACCTACCAAATGCCAGGTCCCATGACTCCAAAAACAAAACCCCAACATGCCCAACGGCTAAAAGTTCCACAAAACAGTCTCCGTTTCCAAGAAAATTTGAGAATGACAAATAAAATTATTAATTAAACTGGGCTTTACCCACATTATTAGTCCAGTTTCCAACACCTTCTCAAACCAGACACATTTTCCTCTTATGATCATCATCAACATTTCAATTAACGAGTTTAATGCTAATTAGAATGGAAATTAACTTAGACCCTGAAATCCAAAACCCCAACCCCAACCCTAACCCTAACCCCAACCCCAACCCCAACCCCAACCCCAACCCTAACAGCAACCCCCTGCCGAACCCTAGCCCCAACCCCAGCCCCAGCCTCAGCCCCAGCCCTAACCCTAACGCTAACCGCAGCCCGAGCCCGTGCCCCAACCCCAACCACAGCCCTAGCCGCAGCCCGAGCCCCAGCCCTAGCCCCAGCCCGCAGCCCGCAGCCCTAGCTCCAGCCCCACCCCCAATAAAAAATTTGAGTAATTGAAGATTTCCTAACCTGTGCAGAGGCGACGACGAGAACGGAGATGAGCCGGCGCTGGCGACGACGAAAGCAAGCGGTGGCTACGACGAAAGCAGGCGATAGCTACGACGAATCGGCGGCACTGGCGACGACGAGAACGACGATCGATCGGCGAGAACGAGGGTTTGGGAATTTTTTCTTCGCGCGAGAATTAGGAATAATGAGCGTAGGGATCGATCTGAGCTTTTAACTTAAATCCCTATTTAGATGCCCCTACGGATAAGTCCGTAGGTTCTTGGTTTCCGGCTCCGTAGAGGCAAACAACAATTTAAGATTTAATAATTTTTATATAAATATGTAAGGACCGTAGGGGCAACCGTATGACCCTACGGACTAATCTGTAGGGCCAAAATAAATCTGCCCCTACGGATTTCAATATCCGTAGGGGCAACCCCCTATTTTAGTAGTGGGCCCTACGGACATTCCCTGTTGTCTATACAGACAAACCTGTTCCTGCTTGATCCTGTGTTGGCATTAGTCTCAGATTTATAAATACCTGACTTACACACATAACTTAGGGGTATGGGGAAATCAATGATGAAATCTGACTTGTAACTCGACATTTCGATGCCTTTACTGATCAGTCTTATGGGCTAGGCCAGCCCCGGGATGATGCTGCTGACATCATTCGTCTTTACATACTACCTTTTACAGCCTAGCGGCACATCTCGGATTCAGCCCGAGAGTCTTTGACCGTGGTCCCGGGCACGCATGCGATACTATTGAGTTACATCGACGATTCCATTAAATTGATTTCACAGACTTGAGAGTGGTTAACCCAATAGCACAATTTAGTTTCACCGCTGCACTTCATATATACTGTTATGCTTCACTGTTCTATATCCCTGCTCACTTATTACATTCATGTACCTTTTTATAATTCATGCATGCATGACTTGTTACCCCCTGATTATATTATTATTGATGTTATGACGCACTGGCGTCTGGGTTTTGCATGGCCCAGATCCTCTACCTTTGTCGCAGACTGATCAGGAGTATTTTCGCCGTCAGGCCGAGCAGTGAGGATCATGTTAGTATCCAGTTAGTTTAGTTATTTCCGTACTTTCTAAATGTTACTATTTATTGGATTTATTGTTTCCGTATATTATTTCTTGACTCGTTTATTCTGGCATATGGACATGTACTAGATAGTTTATTTCATTTCTACTGTTCTTGATATCTCTAGACAGCCGTAATGTGACTGTGGAGGGATGTTTCTTAGCCACAGGTTGCATGGTTGGCTCTATCACGTGCCGATCTTAGCGCACTCTAGGAAGCGGGGCGTGACAGGGTTTGTTTGGTATCAGAGCCATATGATTTAGGTTAATCGGGTTTGATTCTTTTGTAGTTGGGTATTGGACCTAATACATGAATCAGAATACTCGTGATTAAGAACATGTCCTGCCACTTTACCATCTTGCCATTCTTGAATCTTAACTTCCTCCTGATCTTTACCTTGATGATATGCAAACCTCTTTTCATCTCGACTTGAAACTTTTAGTTCCCTATTGTTTATCTTTAGGATTTTGGCGACTTGAATGGAGTTATATGATTGTACCCATGAACTGCAGCATGGTTACAATGCGGTACTCTATTTAAGTAACTTGGAGTCCTAGTCTTGATTCATTTCCTTGATTCATGGTCGTAAAATTTCCTTGGTTCTCTTAGTTTCATTGCTTACCAATTCATGTTTTGCAGATTTCTTGGTGATTGATACCGGCAGTTATGAAGTTGTCTTGGGAATGGATTTTCTCGGCACTTTCCACGCTCACATTGATTGTAGGGCAAAGAAAGTGATTTTCCAAATTTCCGGATATCAGGAGTTTGCTTTTGCTGGAGGTAGCAGTTATGTCGGTCCAGTTGAGTTTAGGGCTAGGCCGACAAACAATGTTCTTTCGTCGATGGAAGTTGATAGGGAAGAAGCTCCAGTTGTAGTTCGAGAGTTCATGGACGTGTTCGAGAACATCTCGGGTTTACCGCCAAAACGAGATGTGGAGTTCGCGATCGATCTTGTTCCTGGTGCAGCGCCAATCTCAAAGGCGTACTATCCAATGGCACCGGTGGAGTTGGAAGAAGTCAAGAAGCAGGTTACCGAATTACTTGAGAAGGGTTGGATTCGCAGCAGCAATTCACCTGGGGAGCTCCAGTTCTTCTAGTAAAGAAGAAGGATGGCACAAGGAGGATGTGCATCGATTTTCGAGAATTAAACCGGGTGAATATTAAGAACAAATACCCGATCCCTCGCATTGGCGAAATATTCGAGCAACTTAATGGCGCGAGGGTATTCTCGAAGCTGGATTTGCGGTCCGAATATCATCAAGTTCGAGTTAAATCAGGGGATATTTGCAAAACTGCGTTCCGAACTCGATATGGACATTACGAGTATTTAATGATGCCATTCGGAGTCATGAATGCACCGACGATATTTATGGACTTGATGAACTGAATCTTTTCACCGTTCTTGGACCAGTTTATAGTGGTGTTCATCGATGATATTCTGGTCTACTCGAGGAGCAAGGAAGAGCATGCGGAACACTTGAAGATCGCACTGCAGACATTGAGGCAAGAAAGATTGTATGCAAAGATGAGCAAGTACGAGTTTTGGCTTGAAGAAGTGAAGTTTTTGGGGCATGTTGTATCCGGAGATGCAATCGCCGTTGATCCTGAGAAGATTGCAGTAGTTCAAGATTGGCCGATTCCGAAGAACGTAGCAGAGATCGGAAGTTTTCTTGGACTTGCCGGGTATTACAGAAGGTTCGTGGAGAATTTTGCTTGTTTGGCTGAGCCTTTGACCAAGCTTACGTGTAAGGAAGTACCGTTCGTATGGACGGATAGGTGTGCGTCAGCTTTTGAGGCGTTGAAACAAAGATTGATAACCGCTCCTATTTTGACCGTACCATACGGTTCCGGAGGATTGGTGATTCACAGCGACGCATCTGGGAAAGGTTTGGGATGTGTTTTGATGCAGCATGGGAAAGTTATAGCTTACGCATCGAGGTAGTTGAAGACCCATGAGAAAAATTATCCAACTCATGACTTGGAGCTTGCAGCAATGATTTTCGCTTTGAAGATTTAGAGACACTACTTACTAGGCGAAAGGGTCGAAGTATTCACCGATCACAAAAGCCTAACGTATATGTTCACACAGAAAGAGCTTAATATGAGGCAGCGTAGATGGTTGGAGCTGATGGCCGACTATGATCTTGATCTCAAGTACCATCCGGGGAAAGTTAATGTAGTGCCGGATGCGCTTAGTCGGTTGCCAGCAATTCGGATGTTGACTGCACAGAAGAAGCTTATGGAAGACTTTCGGAGATTCGAGTTGGAGATCGTGCTACCGCATTCTTCAGGACAGTTGATGCAGCTGCAAGTATAGTCGTCATTGATCGATACTATTAAAGCAGCGCAGTCATATGATCCAAGATTGCAAAGTTTAGAGAACAGGTTGAAGCGGGACTTCGAACGGACTTGTTAATTCATGAAGATGGTTCGTTGTGATATGGTAGCCTTTTGTGTGTGCCAAAAGGAGATATTCGTGAAGAAGTTATGAAGGAGGCACACAGTTCCGCGTATTCCGTACATTTAGGAGACAAGAAGATGTACCGTGATCTACGACAGCATTTCTGGTGGGAAGGCATGAAAAGGGAGATTGCTCGCTTTGCAGCAAAGTGCTTGGTGTGTCAGCAAGTTAAGGCGGAACATTAAAGGGTTGCTGATTTATTGCAACCACTTCCGATTCCTCAATGGAAGTGGGAACTTATAACCATGGATTTCGTGACAGCTTTACCGCGGAGTCCAAACGGCAACAATGCAGTTTGGGTGATTGTTGATCGATTGACCAAGGCAGCTCACTTCATACCGTTTCGAGTTGGTCAGTCAACGGAAGCGTTAGCAGAACGGTATATGCAGGAGATTGTGAGATTGCATGGAATATGTGTGAGCATCGTGTCCGACCGTGACACCCGATTCTTATCGCACTTTTGGAGGAGTTTACAGGAAATTTTGGGGACGCGGTTGAAGTTTAGCACAACTTATCATCCTCAGACAGATGGCCAGTCGGAGAGAACAATCCAAACTCTTGAAGACATGTTGAGAGATTGCATGCTAGACTTCAAGGGTTCGTGAGAGGATCATCTGCACTTGGTGGAGTTTTCGTACAATAACAGCTTTCAGGCGACTATTCAGATGGCTCCATTCGAAGTATTGTATGGTCGCAAGTGTCGTTCACCTGTTTGTTGGGACGATATTGGAGAACGAAGATTGTTGGGACCGGATTTGATCGTGCAAACCGTGGAGAAAGTTAACACTATCCGGAATTATATGAAGGCAGCACAAGATCGGCAGAAGTGTTGGGCCGATACATCGAGAAGACCTCTAGAGTTTGCTGTTGGTGATATGGTATTCTTGAAGATATCACCTACTAGAGGAGTGATTCGTTTTGGGAGTCGAGGCAAGCTTAGTTCTCGATTCGTGGGGTCTTTCGAGATTTTGGAGCGTGTTGGAGAAGTGGCTTATCGATTGGCGTTACTACAATCTTTTGCGAATGTTCATGACGTGTTTCATGTATCTCAACTCCGTAAGTATGTTTGAGATGAAGCATACGTGCTAGATCATTTGGAGCTGACTATAAGAGAGGATTTGACCTTTGAGGAATGACCGATGTCGATTGTTGATCGAAGAGAAAAGGTCCTTAATAACAAGGTTATCCCTCTCGTACTTGTTTCTTGGGGAAATCTCTCGCATGGAGAATCGACTTGGGAACGAGAAGAAGAAATTCGACAGAACTTTCGACACCTATTCCTGTAGATTCGTATTGTTTACCTTTTCTTGTCTTGGGAATTTCGAGGACAAAATTCTTTTTGTAGTTGGGTATAATGTAATACCCTAGTTCATTTATACCAGTTCTAGTTCATGTATTTCTTTATTTATGGTATTTTCCTGATTTATTGTGTTTTGGGTGCGAATAGTGTATTTGACATTTGTATTTGCATCCGACCCGACCCGCATGCTTGAAACTAGTCTTGATCATGTTTATGATTTATCCTGACCTGTTACATGGACTCGTGCACTTTCATTTTAATTTATACATCTTGAATACTGGCATTTTATCTGGCATTTGCATTTTTACAATATAACATTTTAAGTCACATAAAATATTTTAAAAACACATTGCATGGCCTGCATGATACCCCTAGCCCCGTGGTAACATCCATGCATCTTGTTCTTGTCCCGTTCAGTGAAACAGACTTGTTTGGATGGCTACGCGCACGTGCGTGCATCCGTTCTTGGGGGTATACATTTTTCGTTATCCGGACATTCATTTTTTTTATTTTGGTCGACATGTATATTTTTCGTATTTTAAAACTGAATTTTAGACCCGACCCGGGCATGTTTTGGACTATGTTTGTATTTACCAGAATATCAAATTTTATTTATATAATATTAATTTTATAAATTGATACAAATTAAAATTTAGTTAACTAATAAAAGATTTTTTAAATTTAAATCTAAACTAATTTCCTAACAAACTAACAACCCCTTCTCTCTCTCTCTCCTCTGTATATATATATTTATATATATTTTATTTATTTAATTTTTTTTCCTTATTTTATACACAGCCTCTTCTTCTTACTTGTTCTTCTTCTTTCTTCTTTCTTTTTCTTGATCTTGTTTCTTAATTCCGGTGATCACCGTCAGAGCCGTGCTCGTCACTGACGATCCGAGTGATCCAGTGAACGTACTTGACTTGCGTGATTACCCTCGTGCGTTGTTTGGAACCGTTCTGTGTACCGTGCGCGTGTCGCGACATTTCGCCGACGAAGGACGTTCTGTACACATCCGTTCTTGTTCCGTCTAGGCAAGTTAATCTTGCTACATGCTATATAACTCATTATATACCTATTTAAATAAATATCACACCTGTATTTTGAATCAAGCATCCCATATTTCATATTACAGCCTTTCGACGTTCCGTTTACATTTGTATAGTGCATTTCAGATCTAGGGCATGCAAACCAATCTTAATTACATGCTACATTACTTTAGACGCGTCTATTTTAACAAATGGAATACCTGTATTTAAAATCATGCACCCCATATTTAGTTTTATAACTTTTCGATGTTCTGTTTGCATCATTCATATCATTTCAGATCTAGGTCATGAAAACTTATTTTGTTACATACTATACTATCATATACTGCATCAAATTGAATAGTTACATTTCATATTGCTTAGTTATATGTTCCGCACTTGTTAGTTTATCATTTTACGATTATGTGATACCCGTTTTCATCCATATCATTTAAAATATATATCGTCGTAATATTTCTTAATATTATATTTAATTAGTTTATAATCTGCATTTTATAATGTTATACATTTGAAAATATTATAGTTTACACATGAAACGTCGTTGAAAAGCGGATACGACAAATCTGAAATTTACTGTACACTTTACCTTATAAAATTCATTATAAATCATAGAAAAATCATTAGTATACGTTCTTTAGTTTGTTATGAAGCTAACTCATAATAGTATAACTCTATGAAATATTTACTTGCAAAATAAATTGTTTAAATAACGTAAAATGCAAATGAAAATATCTCTAAACTGCTGTCCAGGGAAATTCCAGCAGCAAACTTTCAATTTCGAATGTTCATAGATTTTTATAGGAACAACCTGAGATGCTTATACTTATAAAAATGAAAACCTTATTGAATTATCTTTGTTTTGGTATAATACAAGTCCCTTTTGGAGAACGTTTATTATTTTTAAGCTATTTTACAAATTAGGGCGACGTTGAATTTCTGAACGGAATTTTCTTGTGCATGGTTAATCAATACCACTTTTATAGTTATTAATCGGTTTGAATATGTTATCCATGTTAATATTATTATATCAATATCTATTTAATAAATAATAGTGCTTGTGTTTTAATATTCAACAAATTTTACCGATTTACAGTTTTATAGTATCCGTCTGCATCCGTACGGTTTATTACATATCTAGTTGCATGCCGAGACCATATTATTTCATGTTGCTATTGTATTAGTGCACCATGCTCGATAATTGTGCATCCTACATAGTCATGATGTTACGCCTAACAAAATATTTGTGCACCCATGCTTTACCGTGCATCCGTACTTGCTACAGTTTTAGTATGAGCATCCGCTTGACACATGTGCACTACCTGTCATGACCTGATATACCACTGCTTGACTTGATACCTGATACACCACTACTTGACATGACTTGATACATGTACACTGCCTGACATGACCTGATATATCACTACTTGACATGTTACCTGATCTTGTTACTAATGCCGACAATCTTGACCTGTTGTCCCTACGGCATTTCCTGTTGTCTATACAGACAAACATGTTCCTGCTTGATCCTGTATTGGCATTAGTCTTAGATTTATAAATACCTGACTTACACACATAACTTGGGGGTATGGAGAAATCAATGATGAAACCTGACTTGTAACTCGACAGTTCGATGCCTTTACTGATCAGTCTTACGGGCTAAGCCAGCCCCGGGATGCTGCTGCTGACATCATTCGTCTTTACATACTACCTTTTGTTGCCTAGCGGCACGTCTCGGATTCAGCCCGAGAGTCTTTGACCGTGGTCCCAGGCACGCACGTGATACTATTGAGTTACATCGACGATTCCATTAAATTGATTTCACAGACTTGAGAGTAGTCAACCCAGTAGCACAATTTAGTTTCACCGCTGCACTTCACATATACTGTTATGCTTCCCTGTTCTATATCCCTGCTCACTTATTACATTCATGTACCTTTTTATAATTCATGCATGCATGACTTGTTACCCCCTGATTATATTATTATTGATGTTATGACGTACCGACGTCTGGGTTTTGCATGGCCCAGATCCTCTACCTTTGTCGCAGGCTGATCAGGAGTATTTCCGCCGTCAGGCCAAGCAGTGAGGATCCTGTTAGTATCCAGTTAGTTTAGTTATTTCCGTACTTTCCAGATGTTACTGTTTATTGGATTTATTGTTTCCGCATATTATTTCTTGACTCGTTTATTCTGGCATATGGACATGTACTAGATAGTTTATTTCATTTCTACTGTTCTTGATATCTCTAGATAGCCGTAATGTGACTGTGGAGGGATGTTTCTTAGCCACAGGTAGCATGGTTGGCTCTGTCACGTGCCGATCTTAGCGCACTCTGGGAAACGGGGCGTGACAAAAGCTCTATAATCAATGCACATTCGATATGAACCTTCCTTCTTCTTCACGAGTAAAACTGGTGATCCCCAACTTGAAGTGCTGGGACGAATCCATCCTTTCACCAATAATTCGTCTAATTGAGTTCGGACTTCCTTCAAACCTTCCGGACTTAACCGATACGGTGCTTTGATCACCGGTTGTGCTCCAGGTACTAAATCAATGCTGAATTCAAGAGCTCAATCGGGAGGCAGACCTGATATGTCTTTAGGAAATACATCGTCGAACCCTCGAACTATCTCTGGCTTTGATCCTTCCTCCGCTTGAATTACTGCGATCACTTCCTTCTTCGGTTTTGCCTTGTATGCACTTGGTTTCAGGGTACGGTCTCCACTTTTGAAATAGAAGACTGGATACTCTGGAATTTCGAATATTACCCTCCTTTGACGACAATCAATGGTAGCATAGAATGTTTCGAGCCAATCCATACCCTAAACGACATCGAAATTTGGTATGTCCAGCACCTTGAAGTCAGCATAGAATTCTCTGCTGCAGACGACCACTGGACACAGATCGTATCCTATTACTGCCTTTAGAACACCGTTCCCTGAACTGACATTCCAGCTGGATACGAGAGGTTTGACTGGAATCGCATGAGTTCGGACGAACCTTTGCGACATAAAGCAATGAGATGCTCCAGTATCAAAGAGTGCTAGTATAGGGAGTGAGACTGCTAAGATTGTACCTAAGTTATGTGGGTAGGTTTTAGGTATAAGGAAAATGCATGGATATGTATAGATGGAATATAAAGCTTGATGGGGAAGTGTTACCTGTAATGACTTGACCGGTGGCTTCAGCCTCTTCCACAGTCATTGTGAAAGCATGTCGCCTCAGCACATTTCTCCTTACTGGAGGAGCATTCCTCTGTCCGTTCCTTGGTCCTTGAGGTATGTTCCGTTGAGCTTGATGGAACCATAGTCACATAATTTGCAAATTATTCGGCGAATTCGTGATTAATTCGTGAATTTTTAATCAACCGATTTAGTCGCCGTTGTTGAACGCGCCGAATAATTCACGAATTATTCATGAATTATTCAAAAAAAACAACGAATAATTCAAAAAACAACTAATAATTCACAAAATCAAAATCCAGCGTCTCATATATTAATTTCTTGCTCGAAATCCTTCCCGAACATTTCCCGAACACTTGCCGAGTCTTTCCCGAATACCTGCCGATTTTTTCCGAATAGTTCTCCGAATCCGAATTTTCGACCTCGCCGAATTATACCCGAATCACGAATTTATGACTATGGATGGAACTGACGAGGAGGAGGTGCAGTCGGTCCATGAGGAGGTGGAGCAGGTAGTGCGAGTCATGGAGCAGGTAGTGCGAGTCGTGGAGCAGGTGCCTGGATGGCTGGACACTGCTAGTAAGCAACTGCTGATCTGGGTGTAGCATGTGGGTTGTGTCTACGAGGACAAGACCCAATATCATGAGTAGCTGAGCCGCAGATTAAGCAAAGGCGATTTGCACGCCGGCAGTCTTTCACCAAATGTCCATCTCTCCTGCAGTAGGTATAAAAGGCTGGGTTGGGCCGGTTGTTCGGTACTCTCGGTCTCCTGGGCAAAAATAGTGGCCTTGAAGAGGCTCCTCCTGCTATCTGAGTGGCAGGGAGGTTCATCCCTGCAGATTGAGGTCTGCCCCTCATCTTCACCACTGCCTCATATCGACAGGCAGCTTTCAGGGCTAATTCGTGGGTCGGGAAATCCCTTATAGCTAACGCAGCCTGGATCTTCGGATCTAACCCTTGCTGAAATCGACGGGCTCTGATCTCATCCGTCGGTATCAAGTGTGCCGCGAATCTGTTAAGGTATTGTGTTAGTTGTATAGTATGTGATATTAGAAAATCGAATACTGATACATATCTTACTTACTGAGCATGGTAAACTCAGCGTCATACTCATCTACTGACTTGGTCCACATCGAACCCTGTTGTAGATGAATAAACTGCTGCTCCATGTCGAATCGGGAAGTCTCTGAGAATTATTTCGCGTCAAACATATCGCGAAAAGTTCTCCATTCAATATGTTGGTCAAGACGGCTTTCTTCCACCTTCCACCAAACCCGTGCATTGTCAGTGAGCTGCAGCTTTGCAACTCGAACCTAGGCTATCTCTGGCACTTGTGCCACTGCCAGATCATCTTCAATATTTTGAGCCCATTCCTCAGCTTTTAGAGGGCTCTCCTTTCCTGCGAATTGCTTGGGGTGTAAAGCTCGGAATTGCTTTACTCCAGGTGCTTCCGCTTCTGGGCGGTTCATCAATATAGCAGTCTGCTGCTTCTGTCCTTCCAGGGGACTGCAGATTGCTTCAAGCAGTACCGTCTGCTCATTGATCAGAGTAGAGACGGTAGATATAAGCAGTAGTGGTGGTGGAGTGTTGTTGAAGTTGGTGCTACTATTGTTTGGGGAATCCATAACCTTGAAAGATTTTTTTTTGGGTTAGGACAGATTCAAAATATATGAAACAGTAAGATTCAAGGAATATGTAAAGAATATTTTTAGTTGCTGGTTCTTGTGTTATATTGCTTAGGACTTCATATAGAATTAACCCGTACGTCCATGCAGAACTGACCTGCATGTCCATACAGAGATGACCTGTATGGGCCGCCAACAAAACCTGTCACGCCCCGCTTCCCAGTGTACGGGCAGAGGCCGCTACGTATTTACTCAGAAGTAAATACGCTATGCGTAACTAAGCAATATAAAGTAAAATACCCAAGAGACAGGAATGTAAATGAACAACAAATTTATTTATTAAACATTCTTTTACAAGTACAACTAAAATGAAAGTACATGAATAGAAAGCGATGCCTAAACAATGACATAACTGAAATGAAATAAAAATATACAAGTGTCTAAAACTCTGGGTCAAATGATATCTGCTCCTAATCTTCAGTGCTGGGCTCGATCTCCAGTGAGTCCGAATCACCTGACAACATTCCAAAGAAGAAGAAAGGAATGTCGTCAGCGAACAATCACTCGGTAAGTCCCAAAGGTAAGTAGAGATAGAATAGACAGAGAGAGAATATATCTTATAATGTTTGATTATATTGTTAACGCTGTTGTTTGTAGCTTGGTACAGAAAATATCAATATATACGAGAGGAGTCCCACTATTCTGGAGACTAAGGTATACGGAGCACAAGGAAACGTTCAGCCACGGTACAACGGCAATGGATATTCAGGTTGCTTAGTTACGCTTAGCGTATTTACTTTTAAGTAAATACATAGCGGCTTCGTAGCGTCCTCTGTCCGTACACTGGAAAGTGGGACGTGACAGGTTTGGTTGCCCACTATTCCGGAGACTAAGGTATACGGAGCAAAAGGAACCGTTCGGCCACGGTACAACGACAATGGATATTCAGGTTAGGTGTATTATGGTTACAGTCTCGTACCACTTTTAACACCTTCCGTACCAATCTAGCCCTTATAAACCCCGCGATGTCTTTTGTATTGATTGTCTTGTTTGTTATATAGATGGATGACTTGCCAAAACCATGATATCAGTAAATGGAGTGGATATCAATGGAGAGTCATGTAGACGGAGTATATCCATGGTTTGGTTCAGTCAATATAGATTGATATAGATTGAATAGACGAATTCATGTTGAATTGTAGTTTATACTTGAATCACATTCAAGTCAGATTGATTAGATTGAGACTCAGTCTGAGTCAGACACTTTAAAAAAAAACTTGAAATCCTGAATTAGTTTTGATGTTATCGGTAACTGCTGCACATGGACGACAGGATTTGTGTCTTTCTCTAAGACAATTACCGTGTTGATAACACCGTTTGTTAGATTGTCTACCTTACATAGGCAAGCACCCATATTCTCCGGCTCCCTGAGGCTCAATAGAACTGGTCCCGCTTAAACCTATGTTTACTAGGGTCCTTATTGTAATTTAGTATAACTTGAGAGGGTTTTATGTAAATATAGTTTGATATAATTTTCAAAATACACCTCAAGCATTTAATTATCGTCTTTAGGGTTTTCATAGTTGTATATTTTATAAATGTGAAAATTCTAGTGATTAAAATCTAATTTTCATAGTTTAGGATATTTTATTGAAATATCGGTATTGTTTTGTATTTGGATGATATTTTCATGTAAAGGTGATTCTTTTGGTTTAGAAAACTTGGAATATTTATATAATTATAATAGATATTTTGATATATATATATATATATATTTAATGAAAATAATTTAATTTATTTTCTTGTAGAAATCCCATTTTCTAAGGAAAAATGCATAAAAAAATCCATCGAGATCGAATGCTCTTTTCGGAGGTTTGCATCTCGTTCTACTAGGCCCGACAATGTGCAATAATCCGCACCATCCCGAACGGGCTCCCCAAAAGTGGGTTGTAGAGGCGCAATTGTAAGGAATTGTTTAATACACTTTTTTATAGAAATGGTTTTATAAGTTGATGGCATTTATTTGTAAAGTCGTGTTATCCCAAGAATATATATCTAAAACTTCATCGTGCTATGTCAAAGATGTGTGTTGTGATGAGATAGGTCATTACCTCATGAGTTATCTAACGGTAATACAAGTTTTGTGCTGTTTTATGGCGAAATGTAAAGTATCGTAAAAATACAATAAAAATTGCATAAAAGAATATTTTGAGATGAAACTTGTTTTAATAGGTTTGTTAATATTTGTTAAACATTATATGAGAGTATGGTTTTGATTGTTTAAGGAAAATAACTATTTTTAAAGAAAAACCGAATCGGAAGTCGGATTAACTCCGCTTCCGTCGGGTTTTAGAAGTGAATGTTTTTAGAATAGAAGATGAGAGGGGGAGGGGGACTTACTGGCTTTTGGACTAGAGGAGAGAGAGATGAAGCTATGGAAGGTCTCGGTGTGTCGTTTCGTCGCCGGAAACTCCTTGAAACGTCGCCGGAACTTCGCCCTTCGCTAACTCCACTTGCACACTATCAGGACTTGGGAATTCTTGAGAGTTTTGACAGGGAATTTCTGAGTGAGGAGAGATGAAATATAGTGTGGTATTTATAGGAAAATTAGGGTTTAGGGGGTGAAAGAATGCATAAAAATTGCATTAAAAATGGGATTAAATGGTGTTTTATTGCTCTCTGGAAATGTGCAGAGAAAATAAACAGTGTGGGGTTAGTGGCGTAGCTGAAGAGGTGCTCGGGTGAAAAGATGGAGGCTATTGCTAACGAGAGGACCAGTGGTGCCGGTTTTTCCGACGGTTTCGCCGGTCGGAAACTGGTGGAGGAGCTCCAAAATTTCGCCGCATGTCCCTCACGATTCATATACCCTCGTGCACATGTTTAAATATTCTGTAACTTAACATTCTACGTGTAGTGCACGTTTAAACCCTTGGGCTTCTAAGAGATTAAAAGAAATTTAAATAAAAAGATAAAGTGGCTGTGGGGATTCGATCACAGAGGCTACGTCACAGCAGTGCAAGGCTTTACCAATGTGCTATAAATGCTTTTTTGCTGTTCTAAAATAAAAAAAATACTTATAGTATACACAGGATTTGAAAATACCCCAATCGTACATTAACTTTTAAACAATTTTCTGTACAATGAAATTAGAGTTGTTACCGATATGCCACTTCTCCAACTTGTTCGAGTATATCAAATGGTCCATGTATATGGGTCTGAGCTTACCCCTTTTGCCAAAGCGGATCACTCCTCGGTTTGGAGAAATCTTTAAGAAAACATGGTCTCCGGGTTGGAACTCCAGATGTCGGCGCTTTACATCTGCTCAATGTTTCTGTTGGTCTTGGGCTATGTGCATTCTTTTCCTGATCGTGCGAACTACGTCCACAGTTGCCACGATCATCTCTGGTCTAAGGAGTTCACGATCTCCGATGCCGTCCCAACTTAGTGGTGAACGACACTTCTGTCTGAAGAGTGCTACAAATGGTGCCATTCAAATGCTCTCCTGATAGCTGTTGCTGTATGAAAACTCCACAAGGTGTAGGTGATCTTCCCACGAACCTCCGAAGTCTAACATACAAGCTCTTAGCATGTCCTCCGGAATCTGAATTGTTCACTCGGACTGTCCGTCCGTTTGTGGATGATAAGCCATGCTGAAGTTCGGACTCATTCCCAAACTAGCTTGCACACTCTGCCAAAACTGTGATCGGAGTCTGGTATCACGATCGGAGACGATGCAAATCGGTACTCCATGTAATCTCACGATCTCCTGCATGAGTTTCATGGGTATCAAAAATAGTACATTTTGAGGTTAAATCTTACTTTAGATTCATGCTTACCTTTATGTACTTCTTTGCTAACGTCTCAGTAGATTGTCCAACTCGAAAAGGAATAAAATGAGCCGACTTGGTGAGTCGATCCACAATAACCCATACTACGTCGTTACCCTTCGTGCTGCGAGGAAAGGCAGTCACGAAGTCCATGAGAATGTGCCGCCATTTCCATTCCGGGATTTGTAACGGCTAAAGTAGACCAACAGTTCTGTGATGTTCAGCCTTCACTTGCTGACACACCAAACACTTGGCTATATTTCTGGCTACTTCACACTTCATTCCATGCCACCAGTAATGTTTTCGTAGATCCTTGTATATCTTGATATCACCGGGGTGTACTGAGTACAGAGAGCTGTGAGTTTCTTTCATCAACTCTTCTCGAACAGGACCGTGTGGTACACATAATCGACTTCTATATCTCAAGGATCCATCTTCATGGATGATGAAGTCGGTTCAAAGTCCACTTTCTACTTTTTCTCGGATCTTTTGTAGCTTGGTATCATTTGCTTGAGCTGCCTTAATCTGATTGACTAGAGTAGACTAGACTTGTAAGTTCATCAAATACGAAGCGTTACCTGGCATAACTACTTCGATCGCCAACCTGTGCAATTCCTGCTGTAGTTTCCACTGAGCGGTGAGATTCATTGCTAATGGCTAGCGGCTAAGTGCATCAGGAACTACATTCACCTTCCCTGGATGATACTGTAGGTTGATATCGAAGCTTGCCATGAGTTCTAGCCATCTTTTCTGTCGCATGTTTAATTCTTTTTGAGTAAATACATACCTCAGACTCTTATGGTCAGTGTATATATCCACTCTTTCTCCCAGAGGATAACGACTGCCAAATCTTAAGTGCAAAGATAATGGCTGCCAACTCCAGATCATGTGTTGGATAGTTGCGCTCATGAACCTTCAGCTGTCTCGACGCGAAAACCACAACTTTTCTATACTGATGTAGAACACATCATAATTCCTTATCGGACGCATCACAATGTACGACGAATCCTCCAGATTGATCCGGTATTACAAGGATATGAGCTGAAGTTAATCTTGACTTGAGTTCTACAAAAGCGTTTTCACATGCTTCTGACCACACGAATGCTTCATCTTTATGTATGAGCTTGGTCAGGGGTGCTGCAATCTTCGAAAAGCCTTCAATGAATCTTCGGTTGTATCCTTCTAATCCCAAGAAACTTTGTATATCTTTGACCATCTTTAGTGTCGACCATTCGCTAACAGCTGACACCTTAGCTGGATCTACTGAGATTCCTTCGCCTGAAATAATATGCTCAAGAAATCTGACTTGATCTAGCCAAAATTCACACTTGCTATACTTAGCATAGAGCTGATGTTGTCACAATGTCTCCAGGACAATCCGTAAATGCCCGGCGTGTTCTTTCCGATTCTTTAAATACACCAGAATGCCGTCGATGAAAATAACAACAAACCTGTCTAAGTACTCTCGGAAAACTTGGTTCATCAGATTCATAAAAATAGCAGGTACATTGGTCATTCCAAATGGCATCACGAGATATTCGTAATGACCATAGCGAGTCCTAAACGCCGTCTTCGGAATGTCGGACTCTTTGACCTTTAGCCGATGATAAGCCGAACTAAGATCTAGCTTTGAGAATACACAAGGCCCACTTAGCTGATCGAAAAGATCATCGATGCACGATAGTGGATATTTGTTCTTTATCGTTACTTCGTTCAGAGCTCGGTAATCCACACACATCCTGTATGAACTTTCTTTCTTCTTCACGAGCAAAACTGAAGATCCCCAACTTGAAGTACTGGGACAAATCCAACCTTTCTTCAGAAGTCCGTCCAACTGAGTATGGATCTCCTTTAATCCTTCTGGACTTAATCGGTATTGAGCTTTGATTACCGGTTGCGCACCAGGTATTAAATCAATGATGAACTCAAGAGCTCGATTGGGAGGCAAACCTGTTATATCTTCAGGGAATATATCCTCGAACTCTCGAACTACCTCTGGCTTTTCTTCTTTCGCCGGTAGGGTAAACACTTCTGCATTCTTTGGTTTAGCACGGAAGATTCCTGGCTTCAACGTTTTGTCTCCATTCTTGAAGTAGAAGACCGGGTGATCTGGTATATCAAATACTACCTTCCTTTGACGGCAGTCAATCGTATCATAGAAAACTCCCAGCCGGTCCATTCCCAACACAACATCGAAGTTTGGGATGTCCAGTACTTTGAAATTTGTGTAGAACTCTCGTCCGCAAACTACAACTGGACACTGATCAAATCCTATAGTTGCCTTCAATACTCCATTCCCGGAACTGACATTCCATCTTGAAATGAGTGGCTTCATGGGAATCGCATGCGTTCTCACAATTTGTTGAGACATGAAGCCGTGCGATGCTCCAGTGTTGAACAGTGCGAGTGCAGGAAGGGTGGTTACTAGTATAGTACCTAAGTTGTGTGAGGTTGGCTTTAGATACAGAAGAAATATAGAGGTATACAAGAATTGAAAAGATGTGAAAGGATTGGGAATTACCAGTGATTAGTTGGCCAGTGGCTTCGGCTTCCTCAACCGTTATTATGAAAGCGTGATGTCTGGGTATATTCTTCCTTACTGGAGGCACATTTCCCTGTCCTTAGGGCATGTTTCTCTGTCCTTGAAGCACGTTTCTCTGTGCCTGGTGGAATTGATAAGGAGGATGTGCAGGAGGTCCACATGGAGGTGGTGTAGGGAGAACTAGACGAGGTGCAGGAACCTGAATGGCTGGCTGCTGCGGAATCGTGATTGCTGGTCGGGGTGCGGGAGCTGTGTTGAGTCGATATGGACATGCTCCTATGGCATGAGTGGATGCGCCACAAACCAAACACAGGCCATTTGGACGCCTGCAGTCTTTCGCCAGCTGTCCATTCCTCTTACAGTAGAAACAAAAGTCTAGATTGGGCCGGTTAAATGATCCTCCCGGTCTCCTGGGTGCAAAGTTTGGCCTAGAAGAGGCTCTTCCTGTCATCTATGTGGCAGAGCGTTTGATTCCAGCTGTCTAGAGCTTACCTTTCTTCTTCACCACCGCTTCAAAGCGTCGGGCAGCCTTCAAAGCGAGATCATGGGTTAGGAAATCCCCTGTAGCGAGTGCAGCTTGGATTTTCGGGTCTAACCCTTGCTGAAATTATCGTGCCCGGATCTCAGCAGTAAGAATCAGGTGTGTCACGAACCTGTTATGGTCTTGTGTTAGCAGTGTAATAAGTGATATCAGGAATTTGAATTTGAGACAATATCTTACCTGCTAAGCATGGTAAACTCAACATCGTATTCATCCACGGACTTGCTCTACATCGAGCTTTGTTGTAAGTGGATGAACTGCTGCTCCATGTCAAAACGGGCAGTCTCAGGGAAGTATTTCACATTGAACATATCCCGAAACGTCTTCCATTCAATTGGTTAGACGAGATGGCTTTTTTCACCCTTCCACAAGACTCTGGCGTTGTCTGTTAGTTGCTGCTTTGCAACTCTCACCCAAATAATTTCTGGCACTTGTGCTGCTGCCAGATCATCTTCTATTGACTGAGCCCATTCTTCTGCCTCCAGTGGGCTCTCTTTTCCTGAAAAATGTTTCGGGTGTAGTACCCAGAATTACTTGACTTCGGGTGCTTCGACTTCTGGACGGTGCATGAGGATAGCAGTCTGTTGCTGCTAACCCTCCAAGAGGCTCTTGATTGCCTCAAGAAATACCGTTTTCTCGTTGATGGGAGCTGCAATGGTTGGTGGTGGTGGTAGAGTAGGTGGTGGGGTGTTTCTATTGACGTACGTGTTGGTGTTGTTCGGTGAATCCATGACCTTGATAGAAAAAGAAAGGTTAGGATAGATTCAAGGAATTTGAAATGTAAGGAATGTATAATTGCCGATTCTTATAATTCTTGTGCTATATTGCTTAAGACTTCATGCAAAACTGACCTGCATGGGCCGCCAACTGAATCTGTCACGTCCCGCTTCCCAGTGTACGGAAACGGTGACGTAGCGAGCCGCAACATATTTACTAAGAAATAAATACGTTTAGCGTAATTAAGCAATATATATAAAATGCACAAGAATGACAAGTGATATAAAATAATAAACAACAACTTTTGTTTACATTCACTTTACATACAACTTTTTGAAAATGAAAAGATACAATGAAATAAGCAATGCCTAAATAGTGGCATACAAAATAAAATAAGTAAAAGATGAGCTAGTAGTCCGGCTGAGCGGTGAGCTGCTCCAAGTCCTCCTAGCTAGGCTCGATCTCTTAATAGTCAGGCCCTCCTGACGAACATTCCAAAGAAAGAAATCGTCAGCGAACTAGCGCTATGTAAGTCCCAAAAGAAGGAATGGAATATAACAAGTAATGTGAAATGAAACGGATAAGTTGTACAGGTATATGCTTATTATTCTAACGTAGTTGTTTGTAGCTTGGTACAGAAGGTATTTTTGTATACGAGAGGAATCGATCTTACCCCGTATACTATGGTAACATATAGTACATTACCCCATCAAAACCCACGGGAAAACGGCACGAGAGTTCATGTAGGTGTCTTTTAAGTGACCATCTCGTGCCACGTTAATACGTTCCGTACCAATCTACCCCATTATCCCCGCGTGATGTATTGTATAGGTTATTTACAAGTCTTGTCGAAACTATGGATACAAGCTGTTCAAATAGTCAGGTTCAGGATGTAATCATGTATTCAAGACGTCATGTCAAGTTATAACCACGGTTCGGTCAAGTCAAGTCAAGTATGCATGTTTGATATTGATATTTGAATACAAGTATTCAGGTTCAAGCTTAAGTATTCATGTTAGACTTTGGATTCATATTTGAATTGGACTCTGAATTGAGTTTGGATTCAAGTTTGAGTTAGACTCAGACTGAGTCAGACACTTGTAACTGATTTAGATCCTGAATTTGGTTCGGGAGTCATCGGTAACTGCTGCACATGGACGGTAGGATTTGTGTCTTTTTCTAAGACAATTACCATTAATAACTTCGTTAAGTTTTCTACCTTAAATAGGCAAGCACTCACTTTCTCCAGCTCTCTGAAGCTCAAGAGAATTGATCCCGCTTAAACCTATATTTACTAAACTCCTTAAATATTGTTTTATATAACTTGAGGGGTTTTTATAAAAAGTATTTTAATATAGTTTCAAAATAAACCTCAAGAATTTATTTATATTATTTAGGGTTTTCATGGATATGAATTTTAAGTATTGAGGTATTTTAGTGATAATTGCTTAGCTTGGAAAGTTCATGGTATTTTATTGTAAAACTTGTCTTTTGTTGGTATCTTGTTGGTATTTTGGTGAAACTTGTAATTATTTCATTTAAAAAAATATAAGTTTATTGTATTTTAAAAATATATGGATTTTGTAATTTTATATAATTATTAAAAAATTAATTTTATTTAATTAGAAAAAATCATTTTTCTTAAAAATGGTATTTAAAACCTATCGAGATCGAATACTCCGTGAGGAGGTCTGCATCTCGCTCTACTAGTCCAAGGATGTGTGAAAATCTGTACCATCCAATAGTGGGTCCCTTGAAGAGGGTTGTAGAGGCATATTCGCAAAGGAATTTAAAATACCGTTTTAAAAGAAAATCGTTTTTAAAGTGAGTGGTATTTTAATGTAATATTTTTCTTCGTAGCCAAAATTCACACAAAGGTATCGTGCTATGGAACAAGAGTGTATGTGAGGGGTAGGTCGTTACCCCATGAAGTTTTCCTAAAGTACGTTTAAACGATACTAAAAGAGGCGCTATATAAAGTTCATGGTATTTTAATGAAAAACATAAGTTAAAGTTATTTTGCATGGAATTCAAGGTTAAAATTTATTCTAAACATTTATAATTAAGATTACAATTATTGTATAAAATTTAGATGAACAATATGTAAGAAAAATGGGAGTTTTTATGGTTTAGAAAAACAATATCAGTATTAACTCCACTTACCGATATACGTTTTAAAATGAATTTTTAAAGAAGAGAAAAAAAGATTGGAAGGGACTTACTATTAGATTAGCTCAAAGAAAGGTTGAAGAAAGAGAGTTGAACTTCGTGGTGTCGCGGGATCGCCGGAATTTGCTTTGATCCTCGCCGGAAGTTGATCGCTTGCTAACTCCTTTTTTACTCCATTTGTACTTAAGAAATTTTAAGAGTTTTGGGTAGAATTTTCAGAAGTATATTGAGCCAAAGGGTGGGGTGGTATTTATAGTGTAGAGTTAGGGTTTTGGAATTAAAATGGTGAATTAAAATGCATTAAAAATACAATAAATGGTGAAATGAAGGGTCTCTGTTTGATTGCAGGGAAATCAAATAGTGCAGGGAAGTTAGGGGTAGGGGAAGAGTCAAGTGTGCAAAACTCGAGCCTCATTTGCCACGGTTAAACCGTCGGCGTCGGTCTAAATTGGGTTTCCGCCGGCCGATCTAGTGCTTCGTGCCTCTGGATTTGTGCCACGTGTACAACTCAGCGTTTAAACCTTTTTGCACATGTTTGATTTTTTTGACTTTTCATTTTTATGTGTATTGCACGTGTAAATTTTTGGGCTTCCAAAAAGTTAAAAAGAAAGAATCAGAAAAATAATGTGTCTGATGGGGATCGAACACAGAGGCTACGTCACAGCAGTGTAAGGGCTTTACCAGTGAGCTACAAGTTGTTTCTTGCTGTTATTTAACAATATTAACTTATAACTCAATCTCAGGCTGTATAACTCATTTCTGTACGTTAAATTGGAAAATTTCGTACAGTAAATTCAGAGTCGTTACACTTTTGTATAAAAAGTTGAGATTTTTTCTCTTTATTTTTACGTAGTTGAAACTATGGTTTGGAGTTGAAGAAGGACTGCTTTGAGAACGAATTCTCAACCTTTTCTTTCAAGCAAGAAGAAGAAGAGAATCGAAATCTTTTTTTTCTTTTGTAGCTTCTTGCGTGTCTTTGTATATGGAAGTTTATGGAGGATTTTCTCTAAAGAGGCTCCTATTTATAGGAGGGAAATTTGTCAGGGTAAATCCTTGATAAATTGGTTTGAATTGATACATTTCAACTCATGGTGCATGCGCACCGTTGGATATTTGATCCAGAGATTTTTTTGTTACGCAAGATCAACAGGGAAGATTTCCTTCAAAATAGAGCTTCAGCTCTAACAGAAGCGCATGCTTCAACGAGGCGCGCTTGCGTGACATTCCTTGCACATGTATTGCAGCGCAAGTTTGCTTACGCAGTGTGCAAAGGTCTTGTGCATGCGCACCTGCATTCCACGTGGCGCATTGCAAGTGCACTTGGCTATCATGCTAAGTGCGTAGCCAAAGCTTGTACTCCAAGCTTATGGAGCATGCGCTCCAGAGAGGATGCACCCTATTTAGGCGGGAAAAAATGCCCCCTATCGATGCGTTCATATGTCTTGCATGTGGGCGCAGTGGTGTCAATCTGCGCACCGTTGGATCTGCTTCGAGATCAAGAGAATCCGAACCGACCCTACACCCCTATAAATAGGGCTTAGGGCCTCATGCGAGGCTGCGCTTTCTTCTTTCCTTAATTCCTTTCTTGAGAATTCGTTCTCCCAGAGCTTTGCGCTCCCAACGAAGTATAAGCTTCCCCTTCAAAGAATTTTATTCTTTGCAACCATTCGGTAAGTACGCATGCACACCACTTGGAGCATATGCTCCCGCTCTATCAGAGAGCACCGAGGAGCATGCGTTCCTGCTTTATGAGAGCGTACCCCTTGGGTTTTTAGAGCCTAGGCTCACTTAGAAAATCTTCAGATTTTTTTAGAGAGCGTACGCTCTAAGTCCCAACCTTTAATGGATCAATTTTGACCCAGTGGGGTCTCTTAGCTCTGAAGTTAGAGACTCCACTCCTTAAACTTACAGTGTTTTGAAATAATGATCCTTTTTCTTTCTTTGCAGATGTTATGGATTGTCGCTTTTATTCCATCAAGGATATCGTCTCTTATGTTGACATCCGCTTTTATAGGCCAGATAATATTGACAATTAGTGCGAAGTCGTGCCGCATTGCTTTGAAGCTCACTATGGGCAATTACTTCCTCGCCGCTCTCTCTTACAGATGGTGTTTAAAGCAATCTGGGGCTCTTTGCTCGAGTACCCAGAGGTGAAGCCGCTTGAAGAACTTGATCATGCCGAGGACAAAATGCACTCAATCTATCTGATGGGTTTGATCTCGAAGAGGCGAAATGATGATACTACTTTACACCGTATTTATCAGCATCGGGCAATCATATCCTCATATGCAAGGACGGAAGAGATCAGCGGCGATCCCGAAGGTTGTCTTCATGAACAGGTGAAAAATAAAATGATAAACGACGCCCAGGAAGCCATGTTGGGTTTCATTTTTGAGTTTATCAATCCTTGTACCAATACTAGTATATTGCCTCTTTGAGCTTTGAACAATGTTTGCCTTTTATTTCCTTGCAGCTGTTTTGTATCGGTAGTCTTTCTTCAACTTTTGACGTATTAATGAAAAACACCTTTTGTGTGCTTATTATGTTTCTGCGAATTGTACTTCTTCTCTCTGATTCTGTTGAATTTTTTTGCTCAGTTTATTTACTCGTCCCGGAGTGTTCAGTTTATCCCCCTTTTTAGGCGAGGATAAACTCAGACCGACGTTAACATACCCCTGTTAGTATAAAAGTCCATCAGGTTTGCGCTACTGGGTGTAGTCCATCACACCATTGCGTTAGCTTACTTCTTCTCGATTTGCGTTCTCTCAGGTCGCTATTCGAGTAGCTACGCACTTACTATGTCTCCAAACCCTTCTGAGGCGGTACACAACGTCTCAAGTAATTTTCTTAGGCCGGCATATGTATGTTGCCGTTAGAGATTTAATATTAGGCGTCACCGTGGCGTTTTACCTTGAGATCAGACTCTTTTGAGTCCCAGGGAAGTCATAATCACACCCTTCTGAGGTGAGATGACGTCCAAGGGTCTTTAGGCGTGTAGGTACTGCCATCGAGACCTGGAACTAGAAATTTTTTCGTCACTCCACTTTTTTTTAGCCCGTTGGCCCTTGTTGGCGTCGCGTTTGTACTTTGTTGAAACAAGAAGGACGTTCAAATAGTCTTTAGGTTGCATACTTTTCCGTTGAGACCTGAACCGTCGCTGACAAATTCCCTTACTTGGTAGCACGTTGCTCATTTTCATTTGTTTCTGCCTGTGGAATGTATACAAGAGTCGGTATTGATCTGCTTGTAGGGCTGAAAAACTTTTTTTTATCCACAATTGCTCTATCATTTCAGCTTTTCTTATCATGAAAGTCATGACTACCTTATCATTTCGGTTATTTATTTGCGGTTGCCCAATCATTTCGGTTATTTATTTTTTATTTTACTCGCTGCTTTTTATTGCGAGTTGTTCAATCATTTCGGCAATTTTTTTTCCAGTTTAATGACTCAGGGGTCTGTTTACCACCGGAAAACGGACTGAGGTGCGGAGAGTGCGTCCAGCCTGAATTAAAGGGCAGATGCTATTTAGAACATTTCCATCCACCTCTCCGAAAATACAAAGTTGATTTATGGCACCGTATATTGATGGTTTGGATGGATGCAACCGTTGTAGCTGACTTTTCAAATTCTCCCTCATGGATGAGATGTTTATTGATTATAGAGATGTTTTTTCCTACAGGCGCAAGCCCTTGCAGTTAATTACGTTATCGCAAAGCGATAACAACTTTCTACACTCCAGGTCTTTCCTTCGCGTTATAGGTTATTTATTTTGTGTTGTCCTTGGATTGTATATGGAGACTAATGTTGTCGCCCGTAGGTCGTGGATTAGTCCAAATCCGTACATATATTTCAAATTTGGGGGTGAACTTAGGTAGCATTTCTCATATTGATAAGATCCATCAGTTCAGGAGATAGTTCAATTTATCTATGGATCGTTAGTCTTGTTTTAGACTAAGAACAACTTAGAATTTAGTTTAAAGATCGTTAGTCACATTTGAGACTGAGATCAGCTTAAATGAACATTTCAACCGATCTTAAAGAAGCTTAAGCTTTAGGAAATTTGCCAATATGGGTTAAGCATTGAGTTTGGCGCATGACATTTCTCTTGCGCATGTATGTTTGATGCTTGCTATCACTGGCTCATGGGCCTTTGGCATATGCCACATGGCGCATATGGGTTTATGGCATTTATTCATCTTGCTGCGCGTATATTGGCACATGGGTTTATAGTGCATATTATTTGTCTGGCGCATGCCCATTTGCGCATATGCCTCTGGTGCACGTCCATTGACGCATATGCCTCTGGTGCACGTCCATTGGTGCATGTTAGCTTATGGATTTTGATGATATAGTTTATCCATTCTCTCTTTGGTTTTGATGATAGCTTAAACATGAATAGTTCGTTTAGTGTCACATGCTTATCTTGCTTATCCTTTCGACACCGAACTTGTATATACTTAATGTTTAGCTTTCTTATCCTTTATCTTGTGTATACCGAGTAATATATCAATATCTCATGCTATACTTGTGTTATATTCTTGATATTAATATATTACTCTCATCTTTTGTTTAGATGATTAACAATATGAATATGTATATACATGTGTTTTATATCTTGATTTTTCACATATCATGTATATATTTAGTATATCAATATCTCAAGCTGTAACGACCCTGAAATCCTTGTACACTTTTGTTAATTCAATGTTAATATAAAGGTGTATTCGATTTTGACTATGAGTTATAAGATGTTCTGGTTAAATTTGGGTAAGAAACTTCTTATAGCTCACTTGTTAAGACTCTCCACTGCTGTTTTATAGCCCGCGTGTTCGAATCCCATCAGCCTCAATTATTTTTATTTTTTTTAACTTTTCGGGAGTTTAAGAGTTGCACGTGCAATACGCGAAGAAACGAAAAGTTGCAAATAAATAAAGCAATATAAATGATATATAAATACACAGATGAATGCATTGCACGAACCCCGATGCAATTGCCTCATTCTTGACTGCCAGAAAACTGACACCGACGGTTTTATCATGGCCAATTTCTCCCGTTCTTCGCCCGTGCGCCCCTTTGACTCTCTACTCATTTTTCCTATTTGATTTTCCTTAAATTAAACAGAGAACTCCAGACCTTTCATCCACCCTTTACCCTCACTTTTAATACATTTTTATTATCTTTTTAATTCTCTCAACACATATATTTCCTCTAAAAATACCCAGTCTTTTCCCTTAGTTCTTCTCCTAATTTATTCTAAAAATACCACTTAAAAATCCTATCTCTCAAGCCTCACTCTAGCCAAGAAAGTCAAGCGCAGAAGTCCAAGCCAACTCCGTCGCTCAAATTCGTTCCTCCGCACGTTAACTACCTAGCGTTCGTTCTTGTACACGTAGTCAAACCCAAGCTCAAATTCTCCATGCACCGTAGGTCTCGGTTGCTCTACCGAGCCTTCTTCTTTTCTTTTCTCATTTGTACGAGTATAAGCGGAAACGGTAAGCCCTTTCATCATCTCTTCTTTTCCCTCTTGTATACTCTCTTCTATTTTTCCATATCGCCACTCCGCATTACTTGTAACTATGCTAAATCCTTCATCTACTTTTCTTTCTTTTTGCTTCTCCTCTTACATCGGCGCGAAAGAATACGGTATTATAAACAAGGTTAATTTAAAAATATATTCATTGTAATTCAACATGTTCATCATAAATTTTCATACCATGATATCAAGAAAATACGAATTTACAGCTCTATCCATGTCTCACAATTTTTATATGATGTTTGTAGATTATAAATAATGAATAAATACCATGAACTTTACCTATACCCTTTTTACGTTATCATGAACTAAAACTCTAGAAAACTCACGAGGTAACAACCCACTCCATTACAGACATAATGGTTTTCATAGCACGATATTTTAGATTACAAAGTTTTATCCTAAATGAATCAATTTTCATTAAATTACCCTCACTTTATAAATACTTTTATCGTTATTTTTAACCCTTTACAATTATACATCTACAACCCTCGTTAGAGGACTCATTTGCGAATGGTGCAGGGTATCGCACATCTTTGGGATAGTAGAGTGAGATGCAGAACTCTTCACGGAGAATTCGGTCTTGAGAGGAAATAAAAATACAATTTTAAAGAATACGACTTTTTCAACAAATGAAATCATTTGAAAAATTTCATAAATCATAAATCTGTATTTTTCTATGAAAACTATATTTTTTAAAATGAAAAAAATTAAAGTTACACAAAAATACCATCAAGTTACCAAAAGTATAGTTTTCATAAAAAATACCATAAATTTTAAAAAGCTAGATTTTATCACTAAAATACTACTAAAACTAAAATACATTTTTATAAAAAATCTTAATATTCTAAAACAGCCTCGAGATTTGTTTTTAAAACAATTTTAAAGCATTTTACATAAAAGCCACTCGAGAAATGCAAACAATGTAAATAGATGATAAATAACTTGAATAAATCTTTAAGGAATTTAGATTAATATAGGTTTAAGCGGTATCATTTCTCTTGAGCCTCGGAGAGCCGGGGAAAGTGAGTGCTTGCCTGTCCAGGTTAGATAATACTGCTAATTAAAGGAATTATCAATGGCAATCGTCTTAGAAAAAGACATAAATCCTGCTGCCCATGTGCAGCGGTTATCCAATTGTTCCCGAATTTAAGAATATACAAGATTAAAACTATTCAAATGATTTAAATCTAGTAATATAAAATGACTCTAACCTGAATACAAACTCAAACATAACTTAGATTTGAATTTGAATTTGAACTCGAACTAGAGATTAAACATGAACCTGAACTTGACATTTGAACTTAATATGAATACATGAACCCAATATCTACTCTTGAACTGATTTGACTCAAACCATGAATACAACTTGACATGAATACATGAATACTTGACATGGATATTTGATCTTGACATGAATTCAATCTTGCAACTTGATGTATTCATGGATTCAAGCAAGACGGGTAACTTGAACTGTAATTTAGAATACACGGGGTGTTAGGGTAGTTCAAGTGTAAATCCAACAAAATCTCAGGAGTCCCCCTAGATCATGAATCCATATCTACTAACATAAGCAATCTATTATGAGGGCTCGTGTTTCCTTACTCCTGAATTATAGCCTGTTGAGTTTGGAATACTTCAACATTAGGTTGAAATCCCATTACTAACACTTGATTCGGACCCGTGGTTTCTTACCCCTGGATTATAGCCTATTGGGTTTGAGAACACTCTTAAGATTGGTTGATATTCACCCTTGAACTTATGTTAAATTAGTTTACTCTTGTAGAGACCTTTTATGACACTTACATACACTTAATGTTCACCATACCTACACTATACGGCCATACTATATTATGCTTATGTTACTTTACCATGTTATATAAAGTTGCTATGTTACATAGAATTGCCATGCTTATATTAAATGACATGCATATCTCCTAGTCCATTGTTTCATGATATCCAATTCCAACTTGTCATTATACTTTTATACTTCACATCTTTCCTTGGGGACTTACCGAGCAAAAGTTCGCTGACGGGTATCCACCCATCTCTTTCTTCTTTTGGATGTTTGTCAGGTGGTCTAAAGATTGAGGAGATAGAAGAGACTGCAGGGGATTACGACCAGATCACTACTCAAGCTTAGATTAACTTATCTTTTCTTCCAGTTTGTGTATGCCAGCTATATAGGCATTTCTGTTCTTGTATTTCCTTTTCAGTTGAACTCATGCATTGTAATTATATCAAGTTTGAATGTAAATAAAGTTATTGAAGTTTAAATCTCATGTTAAATTCTTGTCATTTTTATATTGCTTATTTTATGCTTAGCGTATTTACTCTGGGAAATGACATTCTCGAAATAAATATGTTGCGGGCCTAGTCACGTGCCGTAACCATCTTTTGGGAAGCGTGGCGTGACAGGTTTTATTGGTGGCCCATGCAGGTCTGTTCTGCATGAAGTCTCAAGCAATATATCACAAGAAATATAAAGTTCAACAACTTTACATTCCTTACATTTCAATTTCTGTTGAATCTATCCTAATCTTTATTTTCTATCTAAGGTATGGATTCTCCCAACAACACCAGCACCAACGTCATCGGAAGTACACCACCACCTCCCCTTACCGTTCTACCACCTCCACCCATCATAGCCGCTCCACTCATAGAACATACGATACTTCTGGAGGTTATCAAAAGCCTGCTTGAGAGTCAGCAGGCTCAAGGCGCAATTTTGCAGAAGCAGACTGCTCTCCTGCAATAGAGTTTCATCCGCTCTGAACCAGAAGCACCGGGAGTGAAACAACTTCGAGCATTACACCCAAAGAACTTCTCGGAGAAAGAGAGCCCACTTCAAGCCGGGGAATGGGCTCAAAGTATAGAAGACGACCTAGCAGCAGCCCAAGTTCCAGAAGTGGCTTGGGTCAGAGTAGCAAAACTCAAACTTACTGATAATGCCAGAATTTGGTGGAAGGCCGAGAAGAGTCGTCTTGAGCATCCGATCGAGTGGAAGACTTTCCGTGATCTCTTCGACGCTATGTACTTTCCGGAAACCGCACATTTCGAGATGGAGTAGCAATTCATACACCTGAAATAAGGATCCATATAGGATAAGTTGGTAGATGAGTACGATACCGAATTCACCATGCTTGGAAGGTTCGCTGCACATCTGATCCTTACAGCAGAGATTCGTGCCAGACGTTTCCAACAAGGCTTAGACCCCAAAATGTAGGTTGCCTTAGCAATGAAAGAATACCTAACACATAAAGCAGTTTTGAAGTCAGCCCGTCGTTATGAAGCCATCATTAAAAATAAAGGAAGGCCACAGTCGGTCGGTATGAACGTCCTGCCAGTCAGATTACCGGAGGAGCCACTTCTAGGCCAACTCTTTCAGCACCACCTTTGAGGCCTGGAGGATCATTTTTCAAGACTGAGCCAAGGTTCTGTATCTATTGCAAGAGGACTAGACATCAGGTCAAGAATTTCCATCGAGCAAATGGTTTTTGTTTGATATGTGGATCGCCCTCTCATACTGTAGGAACTTGCCTAGCTCGACCATCTATTCAAGCTCCTCCTACTCGTTTAGCTCTTCCTGCACCACCTTTGTGTTGGATATAGTGCCCTCAGAGTCAATTATTAGATCACGAGCACGTGATTGCAATCATTGAGGGAGGATCTATACCAATAGGACAGTCTTACTCAAGATGATAGTATGCTATCTGGTTTATCTTTATCATCGTGTACTGCTTTAGGTGACCTTACAGGTCACTATTGCGCGTTGATAGAGCCCTTAGGATTCTTGCTTGACGGCCAGCAGTGTGATGGCGATCATATACATGGGAGCTGGGGTCTATAAGCACATCCTTAAAAGGTCCCTAGTCGTGGGAGTTTTCGAGACAGGGCATCGATACTCCAGAGTAGACTAGTGTATACAGTCGAGACCCCGACGAGGGGCGGTGGCCGGTCTCACAAGCTACTGGTGTCAGTTGGTTCACCTAAGATGTATACAGGTGCTCATTGGGTTATGAGTACACCGGACAGGACTCGCCGGGAACATGCTAGTTGGTCTTATACACGTCAGATAGCAGTTCCCTGGTGACATGTGTACAGGTTGTTGGGGTAAAAATTTACACCCCGGTTGACCAAGTCAAAATCAAAGTCAACCCCCAAGCTAGGTGGGCCCAAGCTCAGGTCAAGCGGGCCCATGCCCAATTCGAGCCCGCAGCCAGCCTCCCCATGCCAACAATAAAATCATGTAATAAATAATTTTTATGTAATTGTTTATGCATGAATGTAAACAAAATGGGCATAAAGCCAATATTTTGTAAGCCCATGGCTTATGTGCAAAAATGAAATGGCACATGAGCCATGGGATGGCTAAAACGCCATTTTTGTAAAGCCCAAGGGGCTATATGTAAATATGTAAGCCTATATAAGGCAACATGATGATGAATAAAAGAAGATTTTTTCCATTCTCTCAAAAACCTAGGGTTTGTACATCTTTCCCTTTTCTGAAGGTTTCAAACCTTTTTCTTTCTTTGAATTAAATTAAGAGTTTTACTCTTCCTTTTCAAAAACAAGATAGTTTTTCACCACCAAACCCACAAAGGGGAACTTGGATCTGTCTTTAGATCCCAAAAAGGAGAGATTTTGAGATCTCACATCTCTTGATCTTCAAGATCCAGCTAACAGAGGAGGAAAAAGAAGAACCCCTTTTACTAAACCCAAGAAAAAAAAAGAAAACACACTCAGGAGTCCAACTCCACTCTGATTTCTCTTCCGAGAATCTTTTTAGGCTACAAGCCTCTTTTTCTCGCCGGCGCTCAAGCGCAGAGCGCCCACGTGCCGACACATGGCGCGCTTGCGCTCCAGCGCAGAGTGCCCACGTGCCGACACGTGGCGCGCTTGCACAATAGTGCCCTGCGCTCAAGCGCAAAGCGCCCACGTGCCGACACGTGGCGCGCTTGCGATCAAGCGCAAGTCGCCCCAGTGCCGACACGTGGCGTGCTTGCACAACAGCGCCCTGCGCTCGAGCGCAAAGCGCCCACGTGGCGCGCTTGCGCTCCAGCGTAAGCGCTTGAGCGCAAGTCGCCCCAGCGCAAGCGCTCGAGCGCAAGTCGCCCCAGTGCCGACACGTGGCGCGCTTGCGCTCAAGTGCATAGCGCTCAAGCGCAAGTCACCCTCGTGCCGACTCGTGGTGCACTTGCGCTCGAGCATCAGGCGCTGAAGCGCAAAGCGCCCACGTACCGACACGTGGCGCGCTTGCGCTACAGCGCCCTGCGCTCAAGCGCAGAGCGCCCACGTGCCGACACGTGGCACGCTAGCGCCTGAGCGCACAGCACCTGGGCGCACAGCGCCCAAGGCGCTGGCCCCACGCATTCTTTGGATGCCTTTCCCCCCTCTTTCTTTTATATATATATACATATATACATGTATATATATACACGTATGCATACATATGCACACACACACATACACCACGACACTGTCCCTGTTAGAAAAAAATTCTAACGGGGCGCTGCCCCGCACCCCGCACCCCGCAAGGGGGCTGCTAGCCCCCTTGACCCCCAGCCCGCTATCTGGGTAGCGGGACCCCCGTAAAAACTCTGCGTGGCTCCCGATATATCCAAACCCCCATTCAAAACACAACACACGTACACTGCACATTGAGTTCGCATGACCAGTTTAACCCGTCAATCGGAGGTTCCCTCGCTCCAAAGGCGAGGGGTAATTAACGACAGCTTAGTTCACGGCTGTCGGAGATTCGAATCCCCACAATCATTAAACCCCGGCCTACCCCAGGCAGGGGTAATCTGTAGTACGCCTGACAAGCGTGCGCGTATTCCCATCTCAATGGGGTGACGAAAAACACCCTACATAGGTTAGTTCATCGACCTGGGATCGTCATTTGTCTCGTGTGAGTTCTCACTGTACTTTGATTACTACCCTACCACGGCTCAAAGGAGTCGTGCAAACAGGTTTTAGTTGGGTACAGTCCCGAGCCACATGGAGGCAGCGAGCGGATCTGTAGGGGTTTGTCTCTCCCGGTATTGGGGGTGAGGTCGCGCTGTGGCTAGGAGAGCCATTACACAAAGCCCTCGGCCGAGACATGAAATTTACTGGTAGGTTAGTATCTCAGGGTGTTCTGGGCTACACTCCGACACGACTTATACCGCTTTTGGGGGTCTGACTTTTACCAACCCCCTAGGCCTGCCATGCGATACTCATAGACGAACGGACCGGACTGTACGGATATTGTCACTGACAGGCTCAGTAGGGTGTCAGGATGAGTTCGCTCATCGACGTCCCTTTTGATCAATACCTGGTAGCCTGTTACGTACGGCTAATACCTCTGACGTGCTAGTGGTTAAATCCACAGCCAAATATTGACGAGTCTTTAGAGTCCCCCACATACAGTTTCTCAAGTTTCGGGCAAAACGTTGTAGAGGCCGTATGATATATGGCAGGGTTCGATCTTATACGTGCGGTATTACACGGATCATGATCGGACGGATCATACTAGTGGGTTTTGGTTTAAGCCGGATCTTAATATTAGATTTGTTGGATTACTTTAGTCTCATCGCATTCGCATTCAGTCGGAATGTGGGTGCAAGTATGTATATACAGGTGAGGGGTATCCTTGTGATCCGTCACGAGTTTACTTTAGATATTGCCGGATTTTTTTGTTGTGGCAAACATTTGGATTAATGTTTGCTTAAGGAAATAATGAGCTAGAAATCATCATGACAATGCATTAATGTGACATGGACTTATACTATGAGTCATGATCTCTTTTTTAGCAATTGTGTCACATTAATGGATTGATTAGTGATGATATGAGAGGAAGAGAGAGAGAGAGAGGAGCTGCCATGTGGTTATGGTTAGCTCTCATATTATTTTTCAACACACACTCTCTCATTCTATCATAACATCAACAAAAGAAAAGAAAAGATGAGAAAAGCCTTCTCTTCTTCTTCTTCTTCCTCTAGCTTATTGTCTCCTCCAATGGCAACACCTTCTACCTCCATCCAAATCCATGGATGAAAGAGACAAAGTGACCACAACATACTCTACTTCAACCTTAGACACGTCGGCTAGCACACTTCGTGCCCGATTTGCTTCGGACGAAGCGGTAGCCTGTAAAAAGACTTCTCGATGTGGTACCCTTTCCGACGAGGAGATGAAGACCGGAGATGCCGCGTGGAGCTTGGGATGGTGGCCGAACACCGAAGGACACGGATCGATCGGTATAGCATTCTATCCCATCTCTAGTTAGCTAGCAGTAGGTTAATGGTTACGATCCGGGTTTTAAGCATACGATAGCGCCGGTTTTGAAGTCAAGAAAAATTTTCGTTTCCGCATTTTGGCCTCGGAAAGACGGCCGGGGCGCTACCGTAGTCTTACATGGTATCAGAGCCACGCCATTAACATAGTCTAGCTTGCTCTAACGTGTTTACAAGTTCGATCGAACGGATTTTCCAAAAACCCCATTTTCAAGTCCAGGTTTCTGTCGAATTTTTGCCGTGCTCAAAAAATTATTTGGTACATTGGAAAAATACGTGCAGGGTTTTATAAGAATTCTGTGAAAATTTGGTCGGCCGAAGTTACTGTAGAGCGGCGGATTAGTGGCCAAAACCACATTTTGGCCGCTGATCCGCCGCCGAATTGTGGGCAAACTGCACCAAATTTCTACAGTGGGTTTCTGACATGGAAATAGGGTTTCTGGTATATTCTTTTTGGGCCCAGATTATTTTGAGTGCTACAGTTGTGCTTGGGGCCCACTTCGGAAAATTTAGTCGATCGGAAATTTTTAAACACGTTAGTTCACAGTATTTACATTATATCTGCGACCGTGAATGTCACTTGATCGGTAAATCCTGTCTAACTGCTATAGCCCTTTTTAGACGGATTTGCGAACGTGACATTCACGTTGATGTTCTGTGTTGTGCTGTGATATTGCGGATTTGTTGTGGTGGATAGCCTGGATGCAATGGTAGTACAGTTTGGTTATATATGTACATTTGATATTGCGGGGTGAGCGTCCGACATGTGGACTACCGTTACTGCCTGTTTGTATATTATTCTTTTGGGGCACGACCGGATTGAGGTCGATGTACCCGTTGTATGTATATTTTTACTTTCTGTACTAGGATTACCCCGCGGAGGGGTGCACGGGTAGCCGGGTTCTAGAGGGCAACGATCCGTATCTCATGGCGTTGAGACGGAGGAGGCTTCACTCTAGAATTGGCGGGCTATTTGCTGCACTCGTAGGGGGTATAGGTTGACCCAGGAGGGGTGCCCAAGTTACCGGATTCCGTGAAGTGCTGGGTGGTCCATTCACGTTGCTGAAGGGGGCTGCCTCGCTTCAGGTTTTGGCGGGTAACTTGCCGCGTCCATAGGGGTCTAGGATTTCATTGCACAGGCTATCCACATGACCAGGGGAACGTCGGGTTTCAGTAGCGGCTCTATGAAACCCGGGGATCCCAGATATCTGTATTGTTCTGTGATGCTTATTACATTTCTGTGATGTTGCATTTTATCACGCCTTTAGTGAATATTATATATTGCTATATATATACTAGTAGATGTTGTATATGTTTTGCACCCGCGCTAGTCCATTCCCCGCTCTGTCGTTAGTTAAGTAACCTAACGGGTGATAACGGGACCCAGTGGCGAATGCGGATGGCATATACGTACATCATTATTTTCGTTCTTTTGTGGTGTGATCAATTGATGGGACTGCGTTGATTCGGATCAATGCAAGCTAAACAAACCTATTCTGATATTGTTGGAACATTTTTCAAAAAGCTATTATTGCCAGGACGTTCTCTTTTGTTTTGCACAGTGGTATTCGGTTATGAATATCCAGCACCTCAGTCGACGAGGCAAGGGCCGAGATCCCTTCACCGGGAGTGACCCCTTGGACAGAAGTTTGCATCAGGGTAATAACTTCACAATAGCCGATTGCCTTTTGCTTTGCATCGTGGTATTCAGTTGGAATATCCTGCACCTCATTCTAGGGGGAAAGAGCCGAGATCCCTTCACCGGGAGTGACCTCTTAGCAAAGGTTTTCGTCACTGTATTTTTATAAAAAGATATGCAGTTCCTTCAACGATATCAAGTTCATTACGCTAAAGGTTTTTCGCCAAAAACCAGCCGTAGACCTCCGTCATTTCTTACGGGTTTTATTTAGTATTCGTGCTGCGTTTGTTGACTCCGTCAAGGCGTAGTGTACGGTAGCTAAGTAGCGCTTGTTTGTAGCATGGATATGGGATTGGTTAGGACAGTCGTGCGGCCTTGTTGACTCCGTCAAGGGCACGTACGGGTAGGTTTAATGCAATCCAGATAATGACGGGTTGAACTTGACTAGGACTCTTTGATTTGTTGACTCCGTCAAGGTCACTTGGGTCCTAGGGGTAAAAATCACATCGGGAGTTTCTAAAGAAACTGAAACTTGCCAGATATGAGCATACCTTCAGGAGTGTGATAATGTGAGTGGATTCCATCACGTTATCATGCGATGATAGTTAGATCCCGATTCCTACTGATGAGTTGGTTTACTCCTCGGGTGATCCCGACTAATTCTCCTTTCAGGTTTGGAGGAGAATTTGACGGTACCGTGGGAGGTTTCCTGATTAGATAAAATGATAACCATTCTGATCTAGGTTAGAGTGCATGATGAGTGTTTATTTTCTCTCTCTTTGGCAGCGACCATGACCCGACCCTTGACTATGACTCAGTGACCAAAATTGACCGAACCTTCTTAAACACTGGCTTTTGGATTGTCAGAGTTGCATAACTCATTGCCACTCCTACTTTTACCCTTTTCTCCAGGACACCCCGTATTACTACGAACGTCCACTTCCATTGGATAAAACCATCGTATGGTTATATACGAACTCGAAGGAACTTGTTCCAGATTCGAGGATGGTTTCCGGTTCTGGAGAAAACGAATAGGACTATTCAGTTGTCTTTTCCTTTTACCTTCTCTCAGGTTGCGAGTGCTCCTTGGATTAGGACAGTACACTTATTACGCAAATTGGATAGTCTTCTTCCAAACCATAAGCAGGTGCCGAATGGTAGGGAATGAAGAAAACCAATTAGCCTAACGATGGTGTACAGAAGGTATTATGTAAAGACAAATAAAGGGATTGGTAAGAGGGTAAAGTAAACTGCGACTGCTATTCACGACCAAACCAAGTATTTCATTACCACTCTCACTTCACCTTTGTATTTCTCCAGGACACTCCGTATCACTACGAAGACCCACAGTTATTTGGATACTCCATCGTATGGTTATATACGAACTCGAAAGGAACTTGTTCCAGTTCGGGGATGGATTCTGGTTCAGGAGAAATAGGAATAAGGTTTATTCGGTTGTCTTTTATCTTTACCTTCTCTCGCATTGCGAGTGCTCTTAGGATTAGGACAGTACACCCATTATGCTTATTGGATGGTCTTCTTCCAAACCATAGGCTGTTGCCGAAAGGTAGGGAAGGAATAGCCTAAGAGGGTGTACAGAAGGTAACGACTAAAGACATATAAAGGGATTTGGAGAGATGGCAAAGAAATATACGGTTACAATTGTGAATCTGATAATGGAAGAGGCATTACTAGGAATACCAGGATACCCCTTCGAAACACATTTATGTTTCAGTTTCACTGTGTACTGCTAATAGAAAACTGATTTCCCAATTAGACACTTGCTCCAGGGTATGTATTTACCAGGTTTGATTCTCACATCTGTATGGTTTTACAGATGATGAGTGGGAGTAAGTTATTGGGAATTAGGTGATCATCCTCATTATATCGGAATTCGTTGTAATTGGTGATATTTGAGGAAATCGCCTGGGTAGTTTGCCGGACGGCAAATATTTGGTTTTGAATATCCGTTGTTATGCACCAATTTCAAATTGATATATCTGTACGTCTATTTTTATAGAGTGAGATATAACCTTTTGAAATTATGTCGATCACATTTACCTATATCAGTGGATGGTTAGGTAAGGAGCATTAAACATCGGTGTAATTCTTCTTAACCATAAGTACAGTTTTCAACCTACGACACACAGGAAATGAGTTATTAGACTCAGAGGACTTATACAGAGTATTGTATATTGTCCAGTGTCCATTAGGACAGAGGGGTTGGTTCTCGTACTATATTCGGTTTACTTGTGACTTCTCTAGCTCTTAGACAAGTGTTTCGTAGAGACATAAGGTCTAAGTTTTGAGAAGTTATAGGTATAAGAGTAAAGTAAAGAACCAGGTATTGCAAGTATCAGGATTCTTCAAGGTGATCGAAGATATAGATACTTGTGTATGGTATTTAGTTAATAGTAATGATTAAGAGAACTTGCTTCTCTTTCAGGTTACTCATAATTGGAAGCACTCCTAAGTTGAGTGATGCTGATCGGCCTTTTTCCATTTAGTTCACATGCACTGGAGACAGTTGCATGATTTGAATCTGGTTCAATTAAATCAGTGCCTCTGTTTCTGTATTGGATATAGAACAGTTCATATCTTGACATTGTTAAAGTACGGGGAGTTGTCCAGCTTATGCTTAAAACCAGACACTGGACAACTTAAGGCACGTTTCTGTAATGGCTATTTGTGGGTTGACCCGGGCTATGACGAGGGTTGATTTTCTACCATCTGGAAGATCAATAGTGATATTGTTCTTGACTCGCCACAATTTTAATAAAAATGGATTTTTTTCAGAAAACAGTAGTGGGAGTATTGTAGAACTGGAAGTGATTCCAAAACCGCAAACGATTACTGAAAATTTAATAAGAACCTAAAGATTCAATCTAGTTTGACATTCCATTGGCCACTCTGAAGATATGGTGGGTAAGCTCAGGTACTCGAGAGGTACTTCGGTAGCCTCAAGGACGGTGACAGGGAAGTTCTTGTTTACCCAGATTTGACACTACTGTTGTTCCAGGCTATAAGACCCGGCAGGAGGATGAGTATAACGTTGTTCTAAACAAGCTTTAGAAGTGTACGTCTATATGACTCTGCCAGAGGGTTGTCGTAGTCAGTGGGAGCAGCGGAAGCATGGTGGACAAGTGGGTTATGTCTATTTATAGACTAAAGCAGATATAGCGGAGATAGATCATCTATTTCTGATGTGACAGTCATAGGTTTGACTTCATCAGAATAGGGGATGGATCTGTTAAGAAGGTAGTAGGGTGTGATGTCCTGGTATTTGGATGACATACACAGAGTAGGAAATGAAGTTCCTATACTACGATCGGTTATATTTTGGTTGTCACACAGTGATTTCTCTATATAGGATATAGATATAATATCAGACATTCTGGTTACTAGATCTATAGTTTTAGATCAGATTTGGGTAGTTTCCCAATCTGGGTACTTAGACAGCATTCTACAGGTGTTTTAGAATAGACGACTCCTGGCACGGTGGAGTCACCTTCTCTAAAAGTGTCTTACAGACTAAAGAGGAGAGGGATATACATGATTGGCAGATCACTTGCTTAGGCAATTGAGTTAATCATGAGATGTCAAGTACCACACCAGATGTTGTTTTTGCATTAGATGCAATATGTTGATATCAATCTAGTCCTGGAGAAACGATCGGAAGCAGTTTTAGAACATAAGTGGATGTTCTACGGATATAATAACGACAGCCTCATTCAGTGAGACGGTTATCATTCCAGGCTTCCAAGGTGACCTGGATGACAGAGTGGCTGTCAGAGTTACAGTTTTCCCTCTGACGAAGGGCAGTATTTTGGACAGGTGGTCCAAGCGGATACTGAGGGAGGCATGGCGCAGGATACTGATTATTTTCAGTTAACGATACAGTCTAAGAAGTTTGGATTTGGAGTTCATTTATGAACTAGGTCCCATCAGATATCCAGACATATTCTAAGACAGGTATTTCTCATTTCGGGAGATGGCTTTCTCCGCGAACTTGAGATAAAGAGAGACATAGTGAGAAACATCAGAGCGGATCCACTAGCTGAGGCTATTCCTCGAACGCAATAGTTTCGCAAACGGGTTTTGTGAGACTGATTAGTAGAGGAGTTGGGTGTTCGGTATCACACGGGTTGTGAGTGAGCGACATTGCAATAATTAGCCTTGAGTGCATGTGGGAGATTGTTGGATATAGTGCCCTCAGAGTCAATTATTGGATCACGAGCACGTGATTGCAATCATTGAGGGAGGACCTATACCGGTTGGACAGTCTTACTCAAGATGATAGTATGCTATCTGGTTTATCTTTATCATCGTGTACTGCTTTAGGTGACCTTACAGGTCACTATTGCGCGTTGATAGAGCCCTTAGGATTCTTGCTTGACGGCCAGCAGTATGATGGCGATCATATACGTGGGAGCTGGGGTCTATAAGCACATCCTTAAAAGGTCCCTAGTCGTGGGAGTTTTCGAGACAAAGCATCGATACTCCAGAGTAGACTAGTGTATAAAGTCGAGACCCCGACGAGGGGCGGTGTCCGGTCTCACAAGCCACTGGTGTCAGTTGGTTCACCTAAGATGTATACATGTGCTCATTGGGTTATGAGTACACCGGACAGGACTCGCCGGGAACATGTTAGTTGGTCTTATACCTGACGTCAGATAGCAGTTCCCTAGTGACATGTGTACAGGTTAGTTCATCGACCTGGGATCGTCATTTGTCTCGTGTGAGTTCCCACTGTACTTTGATTACTACCCTACCACGGCTCAAAGGAGTCATGCAAACAGGTTTTAGTTGGGTACAGTCCCGAGCCACATGGAGGCAGTGAGCAGATCTGCAGGGGTTCGTCTCTCCCGGTATTGGGGGTGAGGTCGCGCTGTGTCTAGGAGAGCCATTACACAAAGCCCTCGGCCGAGGCAGGAGATTTACTAGTAGGTATTCCAGTAGTATCTCAGGGTGTTCTGGGCTACAATCCGACACGACTTGTACCGCTTTTGGGGGTCTGACTTTTACCAACCCCCTAGACCCGCCATGCGATACTCATAGACGAACGGACCGGACTGTACGGATATTGTCACTGACAGGCTCAGTAGGGTGTCAGGATGAGTTCACTCATCGACTTCCCTTTTGGTCAATACCCGGTAGCCCGTTACGTACGGCTAATACCTCTGACGTGCTAGTGGTTAAATCCACAGCTAAAGTATTGACGAGTCTTTAGAGTCCCCCACAGACAGTTTCTCAAGTTTCGGGCGAAACGTTATAAAGGCCGTATGATATATGGCAGGGTTCGATCTTATACGTGCGGTATTGCACGGATCATGATCGGACGGATCATACTAGTGGGCTTTGGTTTAAGCCGGATCCTAGTATTATATTTGTTGGATTACTTTAGTCTCATCGCATTCGCATTCAGTCGGAATGTGGGTGCAGGTATGTATATACAAGTGAGGGGTATTCTTGTGATCCGTCACGAGTTTACTTTAGATGTTGCTGGATTTTTTTTGTTGTGGCAAACATTTGGATTAATGTTTGCTTAAGGAAATAATGAGCTAGAAATCATCATGACAATGCATTAATGTGACATGGACTTATACTATGAGTCATGGTCTCTTTTTTAGCAATTGTGTCACATTAATGGATTGATTAGTGATGATATGAGAGGAAGAGAGAGAGAGGGGCTGCCATGTGGTTATGGTTAGCTCTCATATTATTTTTCAACACACTCTCTCTCATTCTATCATAACATCAACAAAAGAAAAGAAAAGATGAGAAAAGCCTTCTCTTCTTCTTCTTTTTCCTCTAGCTTATTGTCTCCTCCAATGGCAACACCTTCTACCTCCATCCAAATCCATGGATGAAAGAGACAAAGTGACCACAACATACTCTACTTCAACCTTGGGCACGTCGGCTAGCACACTTCGTGCCCGAGTTGCTTCGGACGAAGCGGGAGCCCGTAAAAAGATTTCTCGATGTGGTGCCCTTTCCGACGAGGAGATGAAGACCGGAGATGCTGCGTAGAGCTTGGGATGGTGGCCGAAGACCGAAGGAAACGGATCGATCGGTATAGCATTCTATCCCATCTCTAGTTAGCTAGCAGTAGGTTAATGGTTACGATCCAGGTTTTAAGCATACGATAGCACCGGTTTTCAAGTCAAGAAAAATTTTCGTTTCCGTATTTTGGCCTCGGAAAGACGGTCGAAGCGCTACCGTAGTCTTACACTTTGCACGGACCACCTTTACCTCGTAAGCTATCAATGTACCAGCAAGCATAGAGAAACGTGTCGAGACGCCAGGCTTTCACTTTGTCGGCCATAGAGGCCGAAGCCATAAGTCAAGATAACACTGGTAAATCACCTTTCATTTTTTCCCAGCCATTTCAAACTCCTGCATCCTTTTGTTCTTTCATCTACCTGAACTTTTTCACGCACTTTCGGTACGATATTAGTAATCCCAGTCTTCACGACTGCACTAACCTATAATGCTCTTTGAATCCGATACATCATCCCCTTTTGTAAATTTCAAGGAAGAAATTTTTCTAAGATGGGTAGGATATAACGACCCTGAAATCGTTGTACACTTTTGTTAATTCAATCTTAATATAAAGGTGTATTTCTATTTTGACTATGAGTTATAAGATGTTCTGGTTAAATTTGAGAAAGAAACTCCTTATAGCTCACTGGTTGAGACTTTCCATTGCTGTTCCATAGCCCGCGTGTTCGAATCCCACCAGTCCCAAATTTTTTAAAAACTTTTTGGAAGTTCAAGAGTTGCACGTGCAATATACGGAGAAACGAAAAGTTGCAAATAAATCAAACAACATAAATGATACATAAATACCCAGATGAATGCACTGCACGAACCCCGAGGCAATTGCCTCATTCTTGATTTCCATAAAACCGACACCGACGGTTATATCATGGCTAATTTCCCCCGTGCTTCGCCCGTGTGCCCCTTTGACTCTACTCTACTCCTTTTTCTTATTTGATTTTCCTAAAATTAAGTAGAGAACCCCAGACCTTACATCTACCCTTTACCCTCACTTTTAATACATTTTTATTATCTTTTTAATTCTCTATACACCTATATTTCCCCTATAAATACCTAGTCTTTCCCCTTAGTTCTCCAAATTTATTCTGAAAATACCACAAAAATCCAATCTCTCAAGCTTCATTCTAGCCAAGGAAGTCAAGCGCACAAGTCCAAGCCAACTCCGTTGCTCAAATTCGTTCATCCGCATGTTAGCTATCTAGAGTTCGTTCTTATAGCGTAGTCAGACCCAAGCTCAAATTCTCCATGTGTTGGATATATGTATGCCCTAGAGGCCATTATGTGATAGTGGATGTATCTATACATGTATATATATTCAGTTTGCATTCTTGCTCGACATGATAGTATGCTATCTGGTTCTTCTTTATCTGACATGTTGATTTGATCATGCTTTTATTCATTCATACATGCTGATAAAGCCCTGAGGATATCGGCTTGACTACTCTGATTATGATGGAGATCATACTAGTGGGACATCTGTAGTCTATAAGTATATCCTGGAACGTCCCTAGTCGTAGGTATATCGAGACGGGGCATTGATATACCAGAGTAGACTAGCGTATATGATACTAGACCCATACGATGGGCGATGGATGTTCCCACATTCATCGATGTTTGACATCAAGATCATATACGGGTGCTCAGTGGTGACTGGGTACACTGGACGGACTCACCGAGAACTCCTATATGGAATTATATCTATCGTCGGATAGCAGTTCTCAGGTGACACTGGTACAGGTTAGTCTGTAGACCCGAGATCGTCATGGAGTCTTGTGTGTTCTCCCACTGCACTTTGATTGCCACCCTACCACGGCTCTACTGAGTCGTGCAAACAGGTGGCCGTTGGGTACAGTCCCGAGACACACGAAGACGATGAGCGATAGGAGGGGTTTCGTCTCTCCCGGTATTGGGAGTTGATGCTGTGCAGTGCCCGACTGGTTATAACAGCAAGTCCCTAGCCAGGGCTGCTGAGATTTGCTGATAAGTGTTATCAGTAGTTTCTCGATCTGTTATAGACCATTCACCGACACGACTTATTGAGTTATTGGGGTCGACGTGACCATTCCTAGGCTCGATATGCAGCATATCTGACGAAGAGACCGGACTGTACGGTAGTGTTACCGGATGGCTCGACGGGAGTTGTAGCAGGTTCGCTTGTTGTCTTCTGATCGCTCAATACCCGGGTGGCCGTTACGTTTAGCTGACCGCTTGTGGCTTGAGGGTACTTGATATGATCATTACCCTCTGCCGGCGTATTGACGAGTCTTAGAGTCCCACAGAGGAGTTACCCAGTACAGGCGAAACGTTGTGGTGCGCATATGCGATATGCGCATGCACCCGATTGAAATGTGCGTATATGATACCGAACATTGATCGGGTGAACTGCTTTTGGTGGGGTCATATGAGATATGACCGGATTGATAAATCAAGTGTTGATTTATCATTTAACCATTAGTTTTCTCACTTAAAACCTTTCTAGGGTTTGATGGATGTATGCATGCATGCATGTGTTTCTTTCTTCTTTTTTAGTTTCATGCACATGTAGATGTGCATACATGTACACATACATACATCAAACCATCATGGTTGATTATATATGGAAATGGTGGCAATATAAGCCTCACACCATAGATTAAACAATGGATAATTATTTAATTTTGGTTTTAAAGTAAAATGAAAAAGGAAAGGATAAACATTCTTGCTTCTACATTCTTCTTCTAACCTAACCTATCTCAACTACCATTAACCAAGGGTTATCCTTCTCTTTATCATTCAAAACCCAAGTTAAATTAACTATCTATGATTTAATCATGGTTGGATTTAAGAAGGAAATAAATATATATAGTGATATATATTTCTTTTTCTTTTTAACTCAAGGTTATTTTCATATACCTCTTGTTCATTTTAGCCACCATCTTCATCCTCCTTCATCTCTTTCTCTCTAGTCTTTTCTAGTGAGCTAAATACAACAAAAGAAAGGTTTTTGAAGTGAGAAAGCTAACCACAACATCATTCTATACAAGCTTAGCCGCTTTGTTTAGAGTGTTCTCTTCGGTTTGTCGAAGTTGCGAGCTTGGACGGAGTGCTCCGTGGTGGATCGTCGTGGACGCAAGGGAACTTCGAGAGGACCTCGACTCAATACCCAAGACACCAAGGAGTCTAGCAAAAGGGAGCTACAAAGGTTGTAGCCTTCAAACCCTAATCTTTTCTAGCTTAAAGTTTAATAACCTTAATTTTCTAGGATCGATCCACTTGCATGTTAGTTTAGCACCTCAAAAATTATAACTTTGGGTCATGTGATGCTTCAAAACACTTCATAGGGTGCTATACTAACCTTACACCATGCACTGTAGGTCTTGGTTTCTCAACCGGGGCTTTTTCTCTCTTTTCTCACTTGTACGAGTATAAGCGGAAACAGTAAGTCCTCCCATCTTCTCTTCTTTGCCCTCTTGTATACTCTTTTTTATTTTCCCACGTCGCCATTCAGCATCACTTGTAACTATGCTAAATCCTTCCTCTACTTTTGTCGAGACCCGGTTCTTGCTCACAGAACAAAGTGCCACACCAAGTGTCATGCCAAGGGGGCGGGGCCACCTCTTGAATCCGTAGGACTCACTGTAGAAGAACGGGGAATAATACATTCCGAAAGAGGGCAGATCTGGAACTATAAATGAAATGATACCACTCTTCAATACAGAGGCGCCTTTTAAGTGAATCGGAGCTATAGAAGATTGAGAACTTCGTAGTTAAGCATGCTCGAGCCAGGAAAGTTCTGGGATGGGTGACCTCCTGGGAAGTGTCCCCTGGTCGGGTCCGGCTCGCCCCGAAGGACAAAACCGTGCGGTTTTGGCCAGAGCGGACAATTCTCTGTATTGGGGGTGGGGCATGACAGAACTGAGAAAACATATGTTAATCAAGGTACAGATTGATGTGTAATCATAGCTTGCTTTTTTCCTCCGGTAATTAGATTAATAGGTCTGATGATACTCGAGAAAATATAAACTCCGGATATCATCAAGTTTGGGTGAAATCAGAAAATATTTTCAAGACAGCGTTCCGAACTCGATATGGGCATTACAAGTACTTAGTGATGCCATTTGGAGTTACTAACACACCGACGATATTTATAGACTTGATGAACCGAATCTTCTCACCGTATTTGGACCAGTTCGTAGTGGTGTTTATTGATGACATTCTGGTCTATTCGAGGAGCAAAGAAGAGTATATAGAACACTTGAGAATTGCAAACGTTGAGAAAAGAAAGGTTATATGCTAAGATGAGCAAGTGTGAGTTTTGCAGTACACTTGAGAAGTAGCCCCTGTTTGGGTCCGGCTCGTCCCGAAGGATAAAACCATGCGGTTTCGGCCAAAGCTGACAATACTCTCTATATTGGGGGTGGGGTGTGACAGAACTGAGAAAATATATGTTAATCAAGGTACAGATGGACGTGTAATCATAGCTTGCTTTTTTCCTCCCGTTATTAGATTAATAGATCTGATGATACTCAAGAAAATATAAACTTCGGATATCATCAAGTTCGGGTGAAATCAGAAGATATTTGCAAGACAGCGTTCCGAACTCGATATGGGCATTACGAGTACTTAGTAATGCCATTTAGACTTACTAACACACCGGTGATATTTATGGACTTTATGAACCGAATCTTCTCACCGTATTTGGACCAGTTCGTAGTGGTATTTATTAATGACATTCTGGTCTATTCGAGAAGAAAAGAAGAGCATATAGAACACTTGAGAATTGCAAACGTTGAGACAAGAAATGTTATATGCTAAGATGAGTAAGTGCGAGTTTTGGCTCGAAGAAGTGAAGTTTTTGGGTCATGTCTTATTCGGAGATGAAATTTCCGTTGACCCTAAAAAGATTGCAGCAGTTCAAGATTGGCCAATTTCGAAGAATGTAGAGGGGATCAGAAGTTTTCTTGGGCTTGCTGGATATTATAGAAGATTTGTGGAGAACTTCGCCCGAATAGCTGAACCATTGACTAAGCTAACATGAAAGGAGGTACCGTTCCTATGGACGAAGAAGTGTGTGTCGGCTTTTGAAGCGTTGAAACAAATATTGACCACCGCTCCTATTCTAACAGTGCCAGATGGTTCCGGAAGGCTGGTTATTTACATCGACGCATCTGGGAAAGGCTTGGGATGTGTTCTAATGCAGCATAAGAAGGTTATAACCTATGCGTCGAGACAATTGAAGACTCATGAGAAGAACTACCCAACTCATGATGGAGCTAGCAATGGTGATTTTTGCTTTGAAGATTTGGAGCTAGCAGCAATGATTTTTGCTTTGAAGATTTGGAAACACTACTTATTGGGCGAAAGGGTAGAAGTATTTACCGATCATAAAAGCCTAAAGTATGTGTTCACACAGAAAGAGCTCAACATGAGGCAGCGTAGATGGTTGGAGCTGATGGCTGACTATGATCTTGATCTACAACACCATCCGAGGAAAGTTAATGTAGTGTCGGATGCTCTAAATCGGTTTCCAGCAATATGGATGTTGACTGCATAGAAGGAGATTATGACTGATATTTAGAGATTCGAGTTAGAGATTGTACTACTGTATTCTTCGGGATAGTTAATGCAATTGCAAGTAGAGTCGTCCTTGATTGATAACATTAAAGCAGTGCAGTCGCACGATCCAAGATTGCAGAAGTTTCGAGAACAAGCTGAAGCGGGACTTTGAACGGACTTGTTAATTCATGAAGATGGTTCGTTACGATATGGTAGTCGTCTATGTGTGCCTAAAGGAGATGTTCGTGAAGAAGTCCTGAGGGAGGCTCACAGTTCCGCGTATTTCGTACATCCGGGAGGCACAAAGATGTACAGAGATCTGAAACAACATTTTTGGTGGGAAGGCATGAAAAGAGAGATTGCTCGCTACGTATCGAAGTGCTTGGTGTGTCAGCAAGTCAAGGCTGAAGATCGAAAGGTAGCTGGTTTGTTACAACCATTTCCGATTCCTCAATAGAAGTGGGAACATATAACCATGGATTTCGTGACAGCATTACCACGGAGTCTAAAGGGCAATAATGCAGTTTGGGTGATTGTTGATCGATTGACCAAGGCCGCTTATTTCATACCGTTTAGAGTTGGTCAGTCGACGGAGGCTTTAGCAGAACGGTACATGCAGGGGATTGTGAGATTGCATGGATTACCTGTGAGCATCGTTTCCAATAGTGATACCCGATTCTTATCACACTTTTAGAGGAGTCTACAAGAAAGTTTGGAGACTCAATTGAAGTTCAGCACAGCCTATCATTCTCAGATAGATGGCCAGTCAGAAAGGACGATCCAAACTCTTGAAGATATGTTGAGAGCATGTATGTTAGACTTCAAGGGTTCATGGGAGGATCATTTGCACTTGTTGGAGTTTTTTTATAACAACAGTTTTCAGGCGATTATATATATGGCTCCATTCGAAGTATTATACGGTCGTAAGTGTCGCTCGCCCATCTGTTAGGATAATGTTAGAGAAAGAAGATTGTTGGGACCGAATCTTATTATGCAAACAGTGGAGAAAGTCAATGTGATCTGAAGTCATATGAAGGCGGCACAAGATCGACAGAAAAGTTGGGTTGATACAGGACGAAGGCCTCTGGAGTTGGCAGTTGGTGATCTTGTATTCTTGAAGATATCACCGACCAGAGGAGTGATCCGTTTTGGTAGTCGAGGTAAGCTTAGTCCTCGATTCATGGGGCCTTTCGGTATTATCGAGCGCGTGGGAGAATTAGCTTATCGATTGGCTTTACCACCATTCTTTGCGAGTGTTCATGACGTGTTTCATGTATCTCAACTCCGCAAGTATATTCGAGATAAGACGCACGTCCTAGATCATTCGGAGCTGACGGTAAGGGAAGAATTAATATATGAAGAAAGACTGATGGCGATAGTGGATCGACGAGACAAGGTCCTCAAGAACAAAGTTATCCCTCTAGTACTCGTTTCATGGAAGAATCGTTCGCATGGAGAATCTACTTGGGAACGTGAAAACGAGATTCGACGGAAGTTTCCACATCTCTTTTCTTAGATCCGTGTTTTCTTGTCTTTTCTTGTTCCGGGAATTTCGATGACGAAATTCTTTTGAAGTTGGGTATAATGTAACACCCTAGTGCATTTATAAGATATTTTATTTGGGGCATTTCAGATCTTGCGACAGTTTTCTTGATTATTATTGTTTTTGGGTGCGGATAGTGAATTTGGTAACTGTGGTTAGTATCCAACCCGACCCGCATGCTTGAAACCCATTTTGGTTCAAGATTATGTCATATATTTGCACATCTAGATTCTTTATACATGTACAATATATTTTGCGTCCGCATATCTTTTAAATAATACAAATAATAGCCAGATAATATATTTTGATATCTAGCATGGCATGTTATCATACCCCATATCATATGTTTGCATTTATACATCGTGTTCATATTCAGATTGATAAAACAGACTCGTTTGGATCGCTATGTATATTTACATAGATCCGTACTTGTGGGTATGCATTTTTGTTGACCGAATATCTCATTATGGTTTTAGCTTGTATGTATATCTCCATATTTTAAAACTAGATTTTTAGAAGAGACCCGGGTATTTTTCAGAGTATTTTGTTATTAGCTGTTTAAACTTAATATATATATTATAATATTCTTTATAATTTAACAGTTATCTATATACTTATATATATATATATATAATATATTATAATAACTAAATTATTATCCTATATTTCCTATCTTTCTCTCTCGCATTATCTCTCTCTCTCTCTCATATATATATATATATATTTATATATTATAAACCTAATATTAAACAACACTTCACCTCTCTCCTATCTTTCTTCCTCGCGAAGAATGTTGGGTCACGGCAGCGCCCCGGCCATCAAAACGCGGCCAAAATGCGGAACAAATATTTCTAAAACCAGAGCTACCGTTACCCGATTTACGGATCGACCTTAAACTAGCAAACTAAGAAGAGGCTAGAATTGTTATACCGAGTTGATCCGTGTCCCTCGGTCTTCATTCCAAGCTCCTAGCGGTATCTCGATGAAGTTTGGTCGCCGGTCTTCCTCCATCTCCGATGATCCACCCGAAAGATATAACTCTAGCTTTAGCTCCACGACATGATGTATACGGAGCAACTAGGGTCTCTAGGATGCTACCCTAGAGAGCCTAGGATGTAGTGTGTAGGATCTTAGTGTTAGCTATCTCAATTCACCTCCTTTCATGATTCTCAACACATGAGAGGGTTGAGAGAAGGTGAGGAATGAAGGTGGAAGCAAAACATGAAGAATAGAGGAGAGTGAATCACAAAATGGTGATGGAGCTCAAAGCTTGCTCAAGAGAAAAGAAATGAACCATCCAAAATAATGAGCTCCCTTGGAGAGAGAAATTGAGCAAGCTTGGTTTTGTAAAACAATTCTTTTCATTTAAAAATAGCTCCCATACTTGAATAGTGAGTAAAAATGAATTAACAATTCATTTGTGTTCACTATGCAAGCATGGTCATCACCATACCCTCCTCATTCTAATTTCCACCTCATTTACCATTTTACAAAAAATGGTCAAATCAAGAAATGAGGTGGCACCTTCCAGAATGTTATCCGGTAAAAAATACGGATTACATTCTACTGTAAATATATCTGCATTCGTACCGAAATACGAATACCCAAAGAGATAGAATAACACAAAGAATATAATACTAGAATATACGTACCGAAATACATATACGTAAATTATTAAATCAATACCTGATTTATTAATCCGGCTCTAACCCGAGCCGGCTAGTATTATCAACTGTCCAATCGAAAGTCCGAGTACAATGTACATCAATCGATCGGAACCCTGAATGTATCCAATATGGCTAATACATCATTTCGCCAGAACCAGGGAAACCCTCTGTGTGGGACTCTAAAGACTCGTCAATACGTTGGCAGTGGGTTTAACCATAAGCACGTCAGCGGCACTAGCTATACGTAACGGCTACCCAGGTATTGAGCGAAAAGAAGGCCGACGAGCAAACTCATGCAGAACCCCTACTGAACGTGACAGTGACAATATCCGTACAGTCCGGTCTGTTCGTCTAAGAGTATCGTATATCGAGTCTAAGGAGGTGGATAAAGTCAGACCCCTAACAACACGACATTTAGTGTCGGTATGAAACCCCATCACCACCTGAGAAACTATCGATCCTGGATCGGTAGTTCTCGTCCACCGTGGCCATGGATTTTTGGTGATGGCCATCCGTACACAACGCGACATCAACCCCCAATACCGGGAGAGACAAAACCCCGACGATCCGATCACTGCCTCCATGTGGCTCGGGACTGTACCCAACTAAAACCTGTTTGCACGACTCCATTGAGCCGTGGTAGGGTAGTAATCAAAGCACAGTGGGAACTCACACGAGAAAAATGACGACCTCAGGTCGACAGACTAACCTGTACACATGTCACCTGGGAACTGCTATCTGACAATAGGTATAATACCAACTAGCAGGTTCCCGGCGAGTCCGTCCAGTGTACTCATAACCCAATGAGCACCTGCATACTATCTTAGATGAACAAACTAACACCAATGGCTTGTGAGACCTGGCCACCGTCCCTCGTCGGGGTCTCAATCAGTATACACTAGTCTACACTGGAGTATCGATGCCCGGTCTCGATACTCCTAGGACTAGGGACATTTAAGGATGTGCTTTTAGACCCCAGCTCCCACATATATGATCGCCATCATAATGCTGGCAGTCAAGCAAGAATCCTATGGGCTCCATCAACATGTACATGATGATAAAGACAAACCAGATAGCATACTATCATCTTGAGTAAGACTGTTTTATCGGTATAGGTCCTCACTCAATCATCATAATCACAAGTCCGCGACTATGATAATTGCCTTGAGGGCATTATACCCAATAATCTCCCACTTGCACTTAAGGCCAATTATTGCGATGCCGCATACTCACAGCCCGTGTGATATCGAACACCCAACTTCTCTACTAATCAGTTTCGCAAAGCCCGTTTGCGAAAATGATTGCGTTCGAGAAATAGCCTCAGTGAGTGGATCCGCTCCAAAGTTTCTTTCTGTATCTCTCTATATCTCAAATTCGCGGAGAAAGCTACCTCCCGAAATGAGCAATACTTGTCTTAGAATTTTTCTGGATATCTGATGGGACCCAGTTCACAAAAGAACTCCAAATCCAGCAAACTACTTAGACTGTATCGTCCACTGAATTTAATCAGTATCTTGCACCATGCCTTTCCTCAGTATTCGCTTGGACCACATGTCCAACATACTGTCTCTCAAAAGAGGGAAAACTATAACTCTGACAGTCACTCTGTCATCCAGGTTACCTTGGAACCCTGAAATGATAACCGTCTCCTGAAGGAGGCTGCCGTAATCATTTCCCTAGAACATCCACTTATGTTCAATAACTGCTTCCCAATGTTTCTCCAGGATTGGATTAATATATCAGCTTATTGCACCTAGTGCAAAAGCAATATCTGGTGTGGTACTTGACATTTCATGATTAACTCAATTTCCTAAGCAAGTGATATACTAATCATGCAGATCCCTCTCCCCTTTAGTCTGTAAGACACCTTTAGAAAGGGTGACTCCATCACCTGCAGGTACACCACCATGCCAGGAGTCATCCATTTAATGTCAAAGTACCCAAATTAGGATACTTCCCAAATCTAGATCTAAAACCATAGATCTAGAAACCAGAAACCCTGATATTATATCCATATCCTTCGTGGAGAAAATAACTTTGTGACAACCACAGCATAACCGATCGTAGCATAGGAATATCTCTTCCTATCAAGTGCATGTCCTCCTAATACCTGGACATCACTCTTTACTACCTTCTTAGCAGATCCATCTCCTATTCTGATGAAGTCAAAGCCTATGACTGTCATATCAAAAATAGATGATCTATTTCCGCTATACCTGCTTTAGTCTATAAATAGACATAAGCAACTTGCCTATTATGCTTCCGCTGCTCCTACTGACTACATCAACCCTCTGGCAGAGTCATATACACGTGCACCTCTAAAGCTAGTTTAGAATGACGCTATACTCATCCTCCTGCCGGGTCTTATAGTCTAGAACAGCAGCAATGGCAAGTCTGGGTAAACAAGAACCTCCCTGTCACCATCTCTGAGAAGACCGAAGTACCTCTCGGGTGCCTGAGGTTTACCCACCAAAATTTGTGGAGTGGCTAATGGAACGTCAAAAACTAATTGAATCCTTAGGTTCTATTAAATCTTCAGTAATCGTTTGTGGTTCTGGAATCATTTCTAGTTCTACCATACTCCCACTTATGTTTTCTGAAAAAGTCCATTTTATTAAAACTGTGGCAGGTCAAGAACAATATAAATATTGATCTTCCTGATGGTAGAAAGTTAACCCTCGTCAAAGTCCGGGATAACCCACAAACAACCATTACTGAAACGTGCCTTAAGTTTATCCGGATTCTGGTTTTAAGTATCAGCCAGACAACTCTCTATACCTTAACATCGTTAAAATATAAATTGATTCTATATATATCTGATATAGAAACAAAAGCACTAATTTAATTTGAACCAGATTCAAAACATGCAGCTGTCTCCAGTGCATATCAACCAAATGGAAAAAAGCCATTCAGCATTACTCATCTAGGAATGCATTCATATATGAGTAACCTGAAAGAGAAGCAAGTTCTCAAAACCATTACTATCAATAGAATACCAAACACAAGTATCTGTATCTTCAACTTCATCGAAGAATCCTGACACTTCCAACAAATGGTTCTCTACTTTATTCTTATACCTATAACTTCTCAATATCTGGACTTTGCATTTCAACGAAATACTTGTCCAGAACTGGAGAAGTCACAAGTAAACAGAATATAGTATGGGTACCAACCCCATTGTCCTAATGGACACTGGACAACATACAATACTTTGTATAAGTCCCCTGAGTTCAATAACTCAAACCCTGTGCGTCATAGGTTGAAAAACTGTAGTATGGTTAAGAAGAATTACACTGCTGTTGAATGCACCTTTCCTAATCACCAACTGATATAGGTAAATGTCACATACATAATTTCAAAAAGTTATATCTCACTTTATAAAATAAATATACAGATATATCAGTTTGAAATTGGTGCATAACAATGGATTTCAAAACCAAATATTTGCCATCCGGCAAAATCCAGATGATTTCCTCAAATATCACCAATTACAACGAATTCCGATATAATAAGGATTTAATCACCCAATTCCTAATATCTTACTCCCACTCACCATCCGTAATAACATGCAGATGTGAGAAACTGATCTGGTAAATATATACCCTGGAGTTAGATTCCAACTGGGAAAACAGTTATCAATTAACATCGCACAGTGAAACTGAAACATGGAAATGTTTTGAAGGGGTTTAACTGGTATTCCTAGTAACGCCTCTTCCACTATCCTGAATCATGACAGTAACCATATACTTACCTGCCCTCACTACAATCCCTTTATTATGTCTTTACTTATTACCTTCTGTATACCTTCTTTAGGCTAATTGGTTTTCTTCCTTCCCTACCTTTCGGCACCAGCCTAAGGTTTGGAAGAAGACTATCCAATAAGCGTAATAGGTGTACTCTCATAATCTTAGGAGCCCTCGCAACCTGAGAGGAGGTAATGGGAAAATACATTTGAATGATCCTATTCAATCTCTCCAGAACCAGAATCCATCCTCGAAAAAGTTCCTTCGAGTTCTTATGTAACTATACGATGGATTTATCCAATGGAAGTGGATATCCGTAGTGATACGGAGTGTCCTAGAGAAATGCAAATTGGATATAGGAGTGGCAGGGGTATACCTGGTTTCGTCGTGAATGATGGTGATCGCAATTTCCTTTGCCATTATTCTAATCCCTTTATACGTCTTTACTTATTACCTTCTGTACACCACAGTTAAGCTTGTTGGTTTTCTTCCATCCCTACCGTTCGGCACCTGCCTATGGTCTGGAGGAAGACTATCCAATAAGCTCAATAGGTGTACCCTCTCCTAATCCTAGGAGCCCTCACAACCTGAGAGAAGGTAAAGGAAAAAGACAACCGAATAATCCTATTCAATCTCTCTAGAACCATAATCCATCCTCGAAAAAATTCCTTCGAGTTCGTATATAACCATACGATAGATTTATCCAATGGAAGTGGATGTTCATAATAATACGGGGTGTTCTGGAGAAATGCAAAAATGTGATATAGAAATGGCAATGATGTATGCGACACCGTGACATTCCAAAAGCCAAAGTGTTTTAAGAAGATTCGGTTAACTTGATTTCATGAGTTTTAGTCAAAGGTCGGGTCATAGTCACAGCCAAAGATAGAGAAGAAACACTCAGCGAGCACTCTAACCTAGATCAGAATGGTTAATTATTTTATCTAATCTGGATGGCTCCCACTGTTTTCTCGAATTCTCCTCCAAACCTTAAAGGAGAATTAGTCGGAATCACCCGAGGAGTATTCCTACTCATCAGTGGGAATCGGGATCAAACTATCATCGCATGATAATTTGATGGAAGCCACTCAAGTCACCACACTCCAGAAGGTATGCGCAAGCCTGGCAAATTTCCTGTATGTTTGAAACTCCCGATATGATTTTTACCCCAAGTGGCTTATGACCTTGACTAGGTCAACATATCATAAGTCACAAGTCAAGTTCAACCCGTCATTATCCTGGATTAATTAGACCCACCCGCACGAGCCCTTGACTAGGTCAACATGACCATACGACTTTCCTAACCAATCGCATATCCATGCAATAGAAAAATATTACAGAGCTGCCTAACACTACGCCTTGACTAGGTCACCATACGTAGCACGAATACTAAGCAATACTCTTTTGAAATGACGGAGGGCTATGGCTGGTTTTTGGTGAAAAACCTTTAACGTAATGAACTTGATATCGTTGAAGGAGTCTAAGTAGTTTTATAAATATATAGTGGCGAAAACTTTTGCTAAAGAGGTCACTCCCGGTGAAGGGATCTCGGCTCTTTCCTCGTAGAATGAGGTGCAGGATATTCCAAACTGAATACCACGATGCAAAACAAAATAATCGACTACAGTAAAGTTATTACATTGACGCAAACTTCTACCCAAGGGGTCACTCACGATGAAGGGATCTCGGCCCTTTCCTCGTCGAATGAGGTGCAGGATATTCCAAACTGAATACCACGATGCAAAGCAAAAGAGAACGTCTGTAATGTCAATTTTTAAAAACTTGGTTCCAACAACATCATATATAGGTTTGTTTTATCCTTGCATTGATAAGAATCAATGCAGTCCCATCAATTAATCACACCAGAAAAGAACGAAAATAAAATGTACGTATATGCCATCCGCATTCGCCACTGGGTCCCGTCATCACCCGTTAGGTTACTTAACTAACGACAGAGCGGGGACTGGGCTAGCGCAGGTGCAAAACATATACAACATCTACTAGTATATATATAAATATATAACATTCGTCCCAGGCATGATATAAGCAACATCACAGAAACAACAAAGAATGGTGGATAATCTGGAGCCCCGGGTTTCACTTGAGCCGCAAGTGAGACCCGACGTTCCCTGTCGTGTTGATAGCCCGTGCAATGAAATCCTAGACCCTTACGAGCGCGGCAAGCTACCCACCAAAACCAGAAGTGAGACAGCCCCCTTCAACAAAGTGAATGGGTCACCCGGCACTTCACGGAATCCGGTAACTTGAGCATTCCTCCTGGGTCAACTTATACCCCCTACGAGTGCGGCGAATAGCCCGCCAATTCTAGAGTAAGGTCCTCTCCGTCCTGAGATGTGGACCCGCTGCCCTCTAGAACTCGGCTATTCGTGCACTCCACCGTGGGGTAATCCTAGTACATAAAATAAAATAATATACAAGGGTGACATCGACCTCAGCCCGGTCGTACCCCAAAAGAATAATATACAAACTGGCAGTGACGGCAGTCCACATATCAGACGCTTGCCCCACAATATCAAATGTACAAATGAAAATAAAACTGTATTATCATTGCACCACTGGCTATCCACCACGACGATCCACCCAACATCACAGCACATCACAGAACATCAACGTGAATGTCACGTTCGCAAACCCGTCTAAAAGACATATAGCAATTAGACGAGTTTACCGATCAAATGACATTCACGGTCGCAGATAGAAATGTATGTATTGTTAAATGCCCACTTAAATTATCGATCGACAAAATTCCAAATTGTCCCCAACAGTAAAACCAGCACTGCACAGAAAACTGGGCCAAAACAGAATATCACAAAAATCACAATTCTAAGTCAGGGGGCTACAGAAAAAATTTGGAAGCCCGTCGCCGCTAAACGACCGCGGAACCGCCGTCAATAGGGGGTAGGTGCGGCGGTTCTGCGGCGGTTTGGAGGCTTCAGGGGCTCAAATTTTTTCTTCACCCTTAAAATCGCCTGCACGGATTTTTAAGATGCCTGAAATAATTTTTGAACGCTTTGAAAATCGGCAGAGAACAGAAAAATGGAATCGTGTTTTTGAAAATTTCCATCGATCGATCTTTCAAGCTCGTTTAAACAAGCTAGAAAGGGGTTTAAAGGGTGGCTCTGATACCATGTTGGGTCACAGCAGCGCCCCGGCCATCAAAACGCGGCCAAAATGCGGAACAAAAATTTCTAAACCGGTGCTACCGTTACCCGATTCATGGATTGACCTTAAACCCTAAACTAGCAAACTAAGAAGAGGCTAGAATTTTTATACCGAGTTGATCCGTGTCCTTCGGTCTTCATTCCAAGCTCCTAGCGGTACCTCGATGAAGTTTGGTCGCCGATCTTCTTCCATCTCCGATGATCCACCCGAGGGATATAACTCCGGCTCTAGCTCCACGACATGATTCATACAGAGCAATTAGGGTCTCTAGGATGCTACCCTAGAGAGCCTATGATGTAGCATGTAGGATCTTAGTGTTAGCTATCTCAATTCACCTTCTCTCATGATTCTCAACACATGAGAGGGTTGAGAGGAGGTGATGAATGAAGGTGAAAGAAAAACATGAAGAATATAGGAGAGTGAAGCACAAAATGGTGATGGAGCTCAAAGCTTGCTCAAGAGAAAAGAAATGAACCATCCAAAATAATGAGCTCCCTTGGAGAGAGAAATTGAGCAAGCTTGGTTTTGTAAAACAATTCTTTTCATTTTAAAATAGCTCCCATACTTGAATAGTGAGCAAAAATGAATTAACAATTCATTTGTGTTCACTATGCAAGCATGGTCATCACCATACCCTCCTCATTCTAATTTCCACCTCATTTACTATTTTACAAAAAATGGTCAAATCAAGAAATGAGGTGGCACCTTCTAGAATGTTATCCGGTAAAAAATACGGATTACATTCTACTGTAAATATATCTGCATTAGTACTGAAATACGAATACCCAAAGAGATAGAATAACACAAAGAATATAATACTAGAATATACGTACCGAAATACATATACGTAAATTATTAAATCAATACCTGATTTAATAATCTGGCTCTAACCCGAGTCGGCTAGTATTATCAACTGTCCAATCGAAAGTCCGAGTACAATGTACATCAATCGATTGGAACCCTGAACATATTCAATATGGCTACTACATCATTTAGCCAGAACCAGGGAAACCCTCTGTGTAGGACTCTAAAGACTCGTCAATACGCTGGCAGTGGGTTTAACCACAAGCACGTCAGCGACACTAGTTGTACGTAACGGTTACCCAGGTATTGAGCGAAAGGGAGGCCGACGAGCAAACTCATGCAGAACCCCTACTGAGCCTGACAGTGACAATATCCGTAAAGTCCGGTCTGTTCATCTAAGAGTATCGCATATCGAGTCTAAGGAGGTGGATAAAGTCAGATCCCTAACAACGCGACATTTAGTATCGGTATGAAACCCCATCACCACCTGAGAAACTATCGATCCTGGATCGGTAGTTCTCGTCCACCATGGCCACGGATTTTTGGTGATGGCCATCCGTACACAACGCAACATCAACCCCCAATACCGGGAGAGACAAAACCCCGACGATCCGATCACTGCCTCCATATGGCTCGGGAAGTACCCAACTAAAACCTGTTTGCTCGACTCTTTTGAGACATGGTAGGGTAGTAATCAAAGCACAGTGGGAACTCACACGAGATAAATGACGACCTCAGGTCGACAGACTAACCTGTATACATGTCACCTGGGAACTGCTATCTGACAATAGGTATAATACCAACTAGCAGGTTCCCGGCGAGTCCGTCCAGTGTACTCATAACCCAATGAGCACCTGCATACTATCTTAGGTGAACAAACTAACGCCAATAGCTTGTGAGACCTGGCCACTGCCCCTCGTCGGGGTCTCGATCAGTATACACTAGTCTACACTGGAGTATCGATGCCTGGTCTCGATACTCCTACGACTAGGGACATTTAAGGATGTGCTTATAGACCCCAGCTCCCACATATATGATCACCATCATAATGCTGGCAGTCAAGCAAGAATCCTATGGGCTCCATCAATATGTACATGATGATAAAGAAAAACCAGATAGCATACTATCATCTTGAGTAAGACTGTTTTATCGGTATAGGTCCTCACTCAATCATCATAATCACAAGTCCGCGACTATGATAATTGCCTTGAGGGCTTTATAGCCAACAAAGAACCCTAGCCGCTCCCTTGCCTTTGCCGCCGACCTCCCCACGACCTCATCACCTCCTCGCCCTTGTCACAATCTCCACCACCTCCTCTCCTCTCCTCGCCTTCCTGATTACCCATCCCAACAACCCCGACGCCTCCTGCCAGAAACCAAGACCCTCATCGCCGTTAGCCTTACCGCCGCCATCACCTTCATCCTAACCTTCACCTTCGTCTCCTCGCCCTCGTTACCACCCCTGCAACCACCACCCTCGATAACCCACGACGCCAACCCTGCAACCCCGAGAACCCACGATGCCACTTGCAACCTAAGAACCCCTCGCCACGCCCTCACCGCATATCACCACCGACCTCGCCGTCGTCTCCTCACCCCTCTCTCCTATCCCCGACACCACCAGCACCACACCCATAACCACTGCAGCACCCCGACGACCCCGATCACAACACTAGAAACCCATAACCACCTCATCGCCGACGGTATCCTTCGTCGTCGTCAAGCCGTCGCCTCACCCCTTTCCTCTGTCCTCTGTCCCCAGAACTCAGCACTAGAGCCCGACATAACATCGAACATCATCTTTATTCATGATTCTTTCTTGATCGGTTCTTGACCGTCTCGCCGGAGTCGCACACATCGCCGACGATCCGAATGACCCAGTCACCATCGTTGTTTAGCGTAGTCATCACGTCACGTCATTGTTCAGCCAAGTCCAGTCCTGCATACGCGTAGCTGCATCGTGACGTTTATTCGATATAGGACGTAGCACCCACATTCCTTCGTGAGATCCGATCAGGCAAGTTTAACTTGCAACATACTATATTATTATATCGATATCTATATGAATAAAAATAGTACATGTGTTTTATTATGCAACAAATGTTATAGATTTACAATTTTACGACATTCGTTCGTATCCGTACTGATCTAATTGCATGCCAGAACATCCTGATATCATTATACTACTATATTAGTACAACGTGTTATCTAGTTTTCATCATACACAGTCATGAACGTATGAATGGTTATTACAGATAGACACATATTCATCCTGACATCAGTGCTGTTTACCGTGTTCCGATATCTATTACAGTTTCACACTGGGTATCCATTTGATACATATGCATCACATGACATGTTCACGACACACTACCTGACTTGTTACTTGGATCTTGTTACTAATACCGACAATCCTGACTTGTTGTCCTAATGGATGTAACTTGTTATCTGCATAGACAAAACCTGTACCTGCTTGATCCTGTGTTGGCATTAGATTCATATCATCAATACCTGACTTGAACACATAACCTTGGGGGTAAGGGAAAATCAATAATGAAACCTGACTTGTAACTTAACAGTTCGATACTTATACCGATCCGTCTTTACGGGCTAGGCCAGCCCCGGGATGATGCTGCTGACATCATTCATATGCATATATTACCTGTTTACTGCCTAGCGGCCCGTCTCAGATTCAGCCCGAGAATCTTGACCGTGGTCCCGGGCATGCACGGGATACTATTGAGTTACATCGACGATTCTATTAAATTGATTTCGAAGACTTTTAGAATAGATAACCGAGAAGCACAGTTAGAATACACATCACACACCCATACATACACATACTTTACTGTTCTATATCTGTGTTATTCATTTATATTCATGTTTAATTATATCGTTATATCCTGGATATCACTGTTATTTTGATGTTATGAAGCACTGACGTCTGGGTTTTGCATGGCCCAGTTCCTTTACCTTTATCGCAGGCTGAACATGAGTATTTTAGCAATCAAGCCGAGTGATGAGAAATTGAGCATGTATTTAGAGATGTTTAGTTTAGTTTATTTCCGCAGTTTTATTTCTTGATGTGAGCCCATATTGGGACATATTTTCATATGTTGTTATTGGATTTTGATTCGTTTCCGCTATATGCATTTCTTGACTATTATTTACTGTGGCAGATGGACATGTGTTAGCTAGTTTTATATTTTACTATTCTTGATGTCCTATAGACAGCCGTAATGTGACCGTGGAGGGATTATTGCTAACCATAGGTGGCATGGTTGGCTCTGTCACGTGCTGTGTTTACGTATCTTGGAAAGCGGGGCGTGACAACTTTTCTCTCCTTTTGCTTCTCCTCTTATATCGACGCGAAAGAATATGGTATTATAAACAAGTTTAATTTAAAAATATTTTCATTGTAATTCGACATGTTCATCATAAATTTTAATGCCATGATATCAAGAAAATACGAATTTACAATTCTATCCATATCTCACAATTTTTATATGATGTTTGTAGATTACAAATAATGAATAAATACCATGAACTTTATATATATCCTTTATACGTGATCATGAACTAAAACTCACGGGATAACGACCTACTCCATCACATATACAATGGTTTTCATAGCACGATATTTTAGATTACAAAGTTTTATCTTAAATGAAACAATTTTCATTAAAATACCTTCACTTTATAAAATGCCTTTCATCGCTATTTTTAACCCTTTATAATTACGCCTCTACAACCTTTGTTAGGGGACCCATTTGCGGATGGTGTGGGTTATCACATGTCTTTGGGATAGTATAGCAAGATGTAGAACTTCTCACGGAGAATTCGGTCTCGAAAGGAAATAAAAATACAATTTTAAAGAATACGACTTTTCAACAAATGAAATCATTTGAAAAATTTCATAAATCATAAATCTGTATTTTTCTATGAAAACAAATTTTGAAAACTATATTTTTTGAAATGAAATAAAATTAAAGTTACACAAAAATACCATTAAGTTTCCAAAAGTATAATTTTTATTAGAAAAAATACCATAAATTTTAAAAAGCTAGGTTTTATCACTAAAATACCACTAAAAATAAAATACATTTTTATAAAAACTCTTAATATTCTAAAACACCCTTGAGATTTGTTTTTAAAACAATATTAAAATATTTTACATAAACCCCCCTCGAGAAATGCAAACAATGTAAATACATAATAAACAATTTGAATAAATTTTTAAGGACCTTAGATTAATATAGATTTAAGTTGTATCATTCTCTTTAGTTTCGGGGAGCCGGAGAAAGTAGTGCTTGCCTATCTAAATTAGATAACACTGCAAATTAAAGTAATTATCAATGGCAATTGTCTTGGAAAAGGACACAAATCCTGCCGTACATGTACAGTGGTTGTCCGATTGGTCCTAAATTTAAGAATTTACAAGATTAAAGCTATTCAAAAGATTTAAATATAGTAATTTGAAATGACTATAACCTTAATGCAAACTTGAACATGACTTAGATTTGAATTTGAAATTGAACTCGAAATCGAATTAGAAATTAAACATGAACCTGAACTTGACACTTGAAATTAACATGAATACATTAACTCAATGTCTATTCTTGAACTGACTTGACTCGAACTATGAATACAACTTGATATGAATACATGAACACTTGACACGAATACTTGATTTTTCCATGAACTCAATCTTGCAACTTGATGTATTCATGGATTCGAGCAAGACTAGTAACTTGAACTATAATCTAAAATACACAGGGTATTGGGTTAGTTTAAGTGTGAATCCAACGAAATTTCAGGAGTTCCTTTAGATCATGAATCTATGTCTACTAACACAAGTAATCTATCATGAGGGCCTGTGTTTCCTTATTTCTGGATTATAGTCTGTTGAGTTTGGAATATTTCAACACTAGATTGAAGTCCTGATACTAACACTTGATTCGGGCCTGTGGTTCCTTACCCCTAAATTACAGCCTATTGGGTTCGAGAACACTCTTAAGATTGGTTGACATTTACCCTTGAATTTACGTTAGATTAGTTTACTGTTATAGAGACCTTTTTTGACACTTGCATGTGCTTCATGTTCACTATATTTACACTACACGGCCATACTATATTATACTCATGTTACTTTGCCATGTTATATAAAGCTGCCATGTTACATAGAATTGTCATGCTATATTAAATGACATGTTTAAACACCATATCTTCTAATCCATTATTTCATGATATCCAATTCCAACTTGTCATTATAATTTTATACCTCACACCTTTTCTTGGGGACTTACCGAGCGAAAGTTTGCTGACGGGTATCCACCTATCTCTTTTTTCTTTTGGATGTTCGTCAGGTGGTCTAGAGACCGAGGAGATAGAAAAGACTGTAGGGAATTACAACTAGATCACTACTTAAGCTTATCTTATCTTTTCTTCTAGTTTGTGTATGCCACCTGTTTAGGCATTTCTGTTCTTGTATTTCCTTTTCAGTTGAACTCATGTATTGTAAATGTATCAAGTTTGAATGTAAATAAAGTTGTTGAAGTTTAAATCTCATGTTAAATTCTTTTCATTTTTATATTGCTTATTTTATGCTTAGCGTATTTACTCCGGAAAATGACCTTTTCGAAATAAATACGTCGCGAGCTTATTCATGCGCCGTCACCGTCTTTTGGGAAGTGCGGCGTGGGATACTGATTGGTCGGGCAAAGCTATGCGTTCCGCCCTGTCCTATTTGTTCTACTTACCGCAATCAAGACGGTGTCTCTTTGTAGCTAGCCAGTTGAGCACTGGTCGTCCGCAGGGAGATGGTAGTATGTTCGTTCTTGTCTTAAACGAGTCACTTCAGGAATGTATATGTGTTATGTTCAATTCTATCCTGAGTGTCGTATTTTTATTCAAGTAAGCTTGTTAGGATTAATGTTGGTTAGTAGAGTTAGGATTAGTCTTGTACTTGTCTTTTGCCATTCTTAAAACGATGTTGGGATAATCGAACGTAGTAGAGATTAGGAGGACATAGGAATGGGATTTGCGAGTTTAAGAAAGCTTTCCAACGCTAAGTCCATTCCTAGTGCCCCTTGTCGTTCCATTACGTGCGCTTATTTCCAACCCTAGACCAAACACCCGCAACCATGTATCCAATTAAGTCACAACTATATGTCACGTTTTAGTGCGCCCAAAGGACTTCTCAACTTAGGTCGCGGCTATATGTCACGTATAGCGCGCATAAATGAGGGGGTTGCGTTCGTTTGGTCTAGGTTCGTTTCAAGGTGTTTGGCGAAGAAAAGCACAAGGGATTTTTCCATCCTTCATACTAACCTTCCTTAGCCCCTAATAAGTGGAAATTATTCACATATTTAAAAGGAAAAGAAAACAAGAAAAGAAGAAAAGAAAGAAAGGAAAAATACGGTTTTACAAAATGGTGGCAAACTAACTACTTGGGTCCTCACCTAAGTAAGGAACTCCATCGAGTATCATGGCTTGAAAATGCGGATAAGAAGAAAAGGAAAAGGCAAGAAATAACAACAACTACTTAATAACAATAAATAAAGTTACACTAAGAATTAAAATAAAAATACAAGAAATGAAATTACAATACAAGAAAATTAAAAATACAAGATAATAAAAACAACCCTCATCTTCATTGATCTTCCACTCAAGAGCTCTCATTACAATTTCATGGAGGAAATATGAAGAAGAAGAAGAAAAACAAACTAAACTACACTAATTCTAACAAAGAATAAGCATTCCTACTTGGGCACAAAACTGGGCTATTTATAGGCAGAGAGCTAAAATCCTAAGGCTAAATTCTGAGCCCATACGAAGTTACAAAACTACCCCTAAAATATCTTCAGACTCCGAGTCAACTCGGCCGCAGAACCGCCGCATAATGGCCATATTGGATGCGGTTTCACGGCGCTTTAGGGGATTCATGAGGTGATTTTTCTAGGGCTTCTCCACGTTGCTTTCTTATGTTGTTCTACATGTCCCAAATTGCAAAATACTTCCAAAGTTTCTTCAGATTTGCAACAGTCCAAATGGGCTTCACTTTTAATCATATGACCTTTATCTCCCTCGAGCTCTGCGCACCCATTAAATCTTGTGCTTCTCCTCTCGTGCTCTGTGCTTGTCCGAGACACGAATGACCACTGTTTTTCGTCTTGTCTCTTGAACTGGTAAGCGGCATTGGACGAATGCGGATGACCGGAACCCGGCTTTTATCTGTCTATGGCAAATGTTTTGGATTTTGGCGTAACTGTAGAGATTTTGTATGATTTGCGTCATTTTGGACTAGGAACCTGTAACCTGTAAATATATAGCAAACACGGATCAAAAGCACCTGCCTATAAATAAACGAGCAGAAGAATGGGCGGTATTAAATGCAATATTCTGGTATGAACACCTGCCTTGAGTTTGATCATATCTTGATATTAATATACTATTCATTTCGTAGTTTGTGATAATCGAAATGATGGATGTTTATATATTTGTGTTTAATATCCTGTTTATTTCATAACACTGTATATGATATGCTTGGTCACTTTGAGATTACTTTTCAATATATCCGATATCTCACGACACAAGCGTTTGAAAGGAGTATGGAGGAAATCGAGCTTAAATGGAATATCTAATTGTGGTTGGAGGATACGAACGAGAGCTTCCTAAATTGCGTATTCAAGCTTCATGATGCTAAGTTGCCAAGGTTCAAGGGATTCAATAGTTCAAGCAACGAATAGACAAGAAGATATAAGCCAAGTCCAAGTTTGAAGCGTCAAATATCAAAGTCGAAGCAAAGTTCATTTGAAGATCAAATATCCACTTCAAGACGTAAGTGTGTGGATGGCGTGTTCGAGTTTGAAGCATCAAGTGTCGAAACCAATTTGAAAATCAATCGACCAACACAAGTTCAAGCAAAGCGCCAAAGTTTCAAGAGCTCAAGTCGAGACAACGAAGATTCAAGATTTCGAAGAAATGCGATACCGACATAGGAATCTTTGTAAGTACTCGATCGATTATGGTTTATATCAATTAGAGCTCTTGAACACTCACACACAATAGCGTAAAAGTTTTACAAATATCAGGTTTTCGAGTTTAAAGTTTTCATCTTCTTAAAACCCCAAATATCAGCTTTTTGTGCTTGACCAGACGTCTGCTTATATGAGCTCCAGACGTCTGGCTACTGTTTATTTTCAAATATCAGGTTCAATGTTAGATTTTGTATTATGGCCAGACGTCTGCAGTTATATTGGGCAGATGTCTGATGAAGGTTTTCAAAACAGGGATTTTAAAATTCAGACGTTTGCCTTTTCTACTTCAAATGTATGAATTTTTTCCCCTGCGCTCTGTCACGCCCCGCTTCCCAAAATACGGAAAACGAGGGATGACTAGGCCAGCTATGCTCCTACGGTCAAGGAATCATCCCGCCGTAGTCACACTTCGGCTTCTAGCATTACATGGTAATCAGTAAATAAAGCACAGTATTAAAGGAATCACATCACTAATTTATTACATTAAAATTTCATTGTTTACAAATTACAGATAATAAGAACAATAACTAACCAAGTTCAATCTCACGATCACTCTATGGAAAGCAGTAAAGATAGGGAGTACACCAGACTATATCTCTGTGAACTCGAAGGATAGATCCGTCTCCTGTGCTGGTCCTCCCGTGGAATCTAAGCATGCATACTCAGGTCGTCAGAGCGACACAACAACAATATTATTATAATAAGATGAAACAGGTATATGAGGTAATACTGGTGTAAGAACAATACAAATAACCACTATGTCACTATATGATGCAGAATATGTTATGTGTCCCTATGGGTCTCTAGGTCATGTTTGAAATCACATAGTGGAAGGAGGATCATGTTTAACAGGAGTCTCGTACATACCCGAGACAACGGCCCACATGCCCGGGACATAACCCTGTCAGCCGGATCGCTAGATCCTATCCTACACGTATCAGTATCACAGTTCGAATGATCATCCTCTAAACACGGTCCCGCTAAATACGATACTCTTTCCACTTTGATTTCCCCTTTTTCCCCAGGTTCACACTATTTATGATATTGATCTAGTTGTGTACAAGTATACCAATGGCACGGTTTCATCACTGTTCACTGTAACAATCACGGTCACAAATATTCACTTTCCATTGGTGTACCCGTCACTTCTAAACCAACATCTATCACGCACGATAATGCAATGTCCACACGCACTAACACTGAATAAATGGCAAGGGAATGATATATGTATTGTATGCCACCAATAAACTATGTATATTATGAACCAACATGCATGTCTTTAACTAAAATAAATTGCATAAATTAATATATTACGAATCCAGCAAAATGATACAAGTAGGTTAAATAGAACACTCAGTCAGCAATTTATCACAATTTGTTTCAGTTCAATCGGGATTCCGGTTCTCAAGATATAGCTGTTTCATTTTAAGTGCTCGCGGCTGGAAATTCAGTTTCAGAACTGAACGTCCGTTTCGCGACACGAATTGCACCCAGTTGGGCTCAGAATTTAGCAATGTCACAGTTAACTGAAATCTAGGGTTTTCGATAAAGTATTCAACGCAACAGACGGATCCTCAATCGCATCTGTACGTTGAAAGTTATACACAGTTTAACCTCAGGGTGTCATTTCAGAATCTGTTCTGGACAGTTATACGTTCTGCCCTTTTAAATACAGTTTAAAATAGCAAACGGCGATGAATCGGAATGGAACCACCAGTTTTGTTTAAATAACAGAAATATCTTTAATCTACTGCAGGGTTCTGCAACATACGTCCTCAGAAAACACAGTGACGCAGGTCTTGGGACAGAACACAATAATCTGAAACGCTCTGGACTGCAGTCCAGAGTCGCATTCCGATCCAACTATCATCACGGTTTCAGAACAGAAAACATTAAAATTCTACATAGAGTTAAAGTTCGTCGAGTTGGATTCGATTTAAGCCCTCGAACGCATCTTTCCAGCATATATGTAATTTATGGTGATTTTATTCGTTTTCAGGTACGAGAAAATTCTAGTTTTAACGGCACGTTTGGGGGTATCGATTTTTGTCACTAATGATCGTATTTTCCAGCGAGATTCATACAAGATAACTATCATATAATGGGTCAACCGAAATTTCCAGTTTTCGTCAAAATAAACAATCATTTCCATGAGAGACTAGCATCGAACACCTAGGTCACAATACGTATCGGGAATCGGTAAATTCGTAAACTAGATTATTTGAGTTTGTACCACTATTGTTATAGCATGAAGCAAGTAAACACTTGCCTGGAAACGTCTCGGGGTCGCAAGGCAGCAACGTCGTCACGAACGCGTGATATATACCGTGAAACCGATTCGCGCGAGCTTGGATCGAGATGCGGATCTCGCGTCGGGGTTGTCCGGAGTTGTTGCACGGTCACTGGGCGTTGGGGGTGCTTGATAATCCTCTGCGAGTGTACTGGGGTCGACGAAGGTCGACGGCGTCGCTCCGGCAACGTGTACAGAGCAGTTTCACAGTGAGGGGGAAAAGTTTGAAAAATGGGTTTTGGAGTTTTGGATAAGGGGATAAGTTAAGCAGTGGGGCTGGGGATTGTTGTGATGGTGATGATGCTGAGGAGGTGGAGGTCGTTGGGAGGTCGGCGATGTGGTGGGGAGTTCGCCGGCGTTGAGAGGTGTAAGGTGGCCGAGCTCGGTAGCAATTTGGGTTGTGTGCAGGGGATGTTCTGTAGGGGTGTGCTCGTGTTGATGGAGGGTGGAGTCGTAGGGGGAGAAGGTTGGTGGAGGAGGAGTGGGCGAGGGTTGTCGAAGAGGTGGGTGATCGCCGTCGGTGGAGTGCAGTGGGTTCGAGGGAAGTTTTGGGTGCTCGGGTTTTTGGGGCTCGGTGAATGTAGAGGGAGAGATGAGGAGTGAGTTGGAGACGAGGTTGAAAACATGGGGGTAACGGCAGGAGCGAGGGCGTGGTCGTGGGCGCGAGGCGCGGCGGAGGAAGGGGGATCGCGCGCGTGAACAGTGGATGCTACCGTTGGGATTTTAAGAAGAGGAACAGTGAGGGGTCGGGTGAGCGGGGATTTGGACACGGGCCGCAGGGAGTGGGCCGCGATAATTAAGAAAATAATTCCTTAAAACTTCGTGGGCTGCAGAGGAGAGACGGGCCGGCTCAATAATTTGGTTAAGGAATTATTTAAAGATGGGATGTGGGCTGGTGGGCAGCGGGCTGGGAAATTTTTATTAAAGAGTTTAAAACTGAGTGGGCTAAGGAAAAGGAAAATGGGTTGAGTTTAAGAATATTTTAATATTGATTTTATTTTGGGTTTTTAGTTTAGGTTTTAGTTTAATTGGCTTTGGTTTTAAATCTTGGGTTTTAACTTTTAGGGTTTAGAAAAATATTAAGCTTAATAACCAATTCAAAATATGAAGGAAAAAAAAGGAAACCACTGGAAATCAGAGAATAGGAAACTTTTAATAAAGTGGAAACGGGGATTTACATCATACCCCCCTTAACAAAATTTCGTCCTCGAAATTTGACAAAGATACGAAGAAACAATGTACTAAACAAAGAGATGTGGATAACGATCACGGATATCTTCCTCCCGCTCCCAGATGGATTCTCCTGGGGGACGACCGCCCCAAGACACTCGGACTAACGGAATAACCTTATTCTTCAGCACTTTCTCTCTGCGGTCGAGGATGGTAGTAGGCTGCTCCTCGTACGACAAATCGGTACCCAAAACTAGCTCTGAATGGTCCAGGACATGGCTCTCATCCCGAACATAACGCCGCAACTGTGACACGTGGAAGGTATTGTGCACACCATCTAGCGATGGAGGCAAGGCAAGTCGATAGGCCACCTTTCCCACTCGCTCTGGCACCTCAAAAGGTCCGATAAAGCGGGGACTAAGCTTTCCCCGATTTTCGAACCTGATAACTCCACGAGTAGGGGAAATCTTCAAGAACACAAGATCTCCAACTTCGAACTCAAGTGCCCTTCTGCTGGTATCTGCCCAACTCTTCTGTCGATCCTGAGCCGTCTTAATATGCTGCCTGATCATTTGGACCTTGTCGACTGTCTGAACAATGAGTTCGGGGCCCAGTAATCTTCGTTCTCCCACATCATCCCAACATACTGGGGATCGACACTTCCGCCCGTATAGTGCTTCAAAAGGAGCCATCTGAATACTAGCTTGATAACTATTGTTATAAGAGAACTCGACTAGATGCAGATGGTCCTCCCAGTAACCCTGAAAGTCCAACATACAAGCTATCAGCATATCCTCGAGCGTCTGAATCGTACGCTCGGATTGTCCATCCGTCTGTGGGTGATAAGCTGTGCTGAATTTAAGGCGGGTTCCCAAACTCTCCTGTAAGCTCTTCCAAAAGTGCGATAAGAATCTCGTGTCCCGGTCTGACACAATGCTGACTGGAACACCGTGAAGTCGCACAATCTCCTGCATATATCTTTCTGCCAGTGATTCTGTCGACTGTCCCACTCGGAAAGGTAGGAAGTGTGCAGCTTTTGTGAGGCGATCGACGATAACCCAAATGGCGTTATTGCCTCTAGGGCTCCGTGGTAAGGCCGTCACAAAATCCATAGTAATGTGCTCCCACTTCCATTCAGGTATCGGCAATGGTTGTAACAATCCTGCCGTCCTCTGATGTTTCTCCTTCACCTGCTGACATACCAAGCACCTGGATACGAACCTCGCAATTTCCCGCTTCATTCCGTTCCACCAAAAGTGCTGCTTTAGGTCCTGATACATTTTTGTACCTCCTGGATGCACAGAGTAAGCTGAACTGTGTGCTTCAGCCAAGACTTCTTCCCGAACATCTCCTTTTGGTATGCAGAGTCTGCCACCGAATCTTAGAGAGCCATCTTCATGTATAATCAAATCCGTTCTCAGTCCAGCTTCCACTTGCTCTCTGAATTTTTGCAATCGGGGATCATCCGCTTGTGCAATCTTGATGCGATCCACCAGGGAAGATTGAACCTGTAGTTGCCAAAATTGACTGAGTGCGTTCGGAGTAATGACCTCAAGTTCAAGTCTCTGGAAATCCTCAATAATGCTCCTCTGATCGGTCAACATCATGACCGCTGGTTTGCGACTGAGCGCATCTGGTACCACATTGACCTTCCCCGGGTGATATTGAAGGTCCAAGTCATAATCTGCCATTAGCTCTAGCCATCGGCGCTGCCTCATGTTTAGTTCCTTCTGAGTGAAAACATACTTCAAATTTTTATGATCCGTGTATACCTCCACCTTCTCACCCAATAGATAGTGCCTCCAAATCTTCAACGCAAAAACTACCGCAGCTAACTCCAAGTCATGCGTGGGGTAGTTCTTCTCGTGGTTTCTCAGTTGTTGAGAGGCGTAAGCAACCACTCGACCGTGCTGCTTTAGGACACAGCCTAATCCCTTCCCTGAGGCATCACTGTGTATTACCAAACCACCGGAATCATCTGGTACTGTAAGAATATGTGCCGTGGTCAACTTCTGCTTTAGTGTGTTGAATGCCTGAGTGCACTCCTCTGTCCATGTAAACGGCATGTCCTTTCGTGTCAGCCTCGTCAATGGTTCCGCGATTCTTGAGAAATCTTGGACGAATCTCCGATAATAACCTGCCAATCCCAGAAAACTCCTGATCTCTGCTACTGATTTCGGTGTTGGCCAATCTCTGACAGATTCTATCTTTGCCGGGTCCACCGAGATGCCTTCGCCCGAAACTATATGTCCCAAAAACTGAACCTTGTCGAGCCAGAATTCACACTTGCTTAACTTCGCATACAACTTCTCTTCTCGACGAATTTGTAGGACCGTGCGCAAATGTTCAGCGTGCTCTTCCCGGGTCTTCGAGTAGACAAGTATGTCGTCGATAAACACAACGACAAACGTGTCCAAGTACTTTGCGAACACTCTGTTCATCAGGTCCATGAATATTGCTAGGGCATTGGTAACACCGAACGGCATCACAAGGAACTCGTAATGTCCGTATCGGGTCCTGAAAGCCGTCTTGCATACATCTTCGGCTGCTACTCTGATTTGATGATATCCAGAACGGAGGTCCAACTTCGAGAAAACTTTGGCTCCACTTAGCTGATCAAATAGGTCGTCAATGCGCGGTATTGGGTACTTGTTCTTTATTGTGACCTTGTTCAGCTCCCGATAATCTATACACATTCGCAGCGATCCATCCTTCTTCTTTACTAGCAGGACTGGTGCACCCCACGGTGAAGCGCTTGGCCGAATAAATCCTTTCTCCAATAGTTCTTCAACCTGCTTCTTCAATTCCGCCAACTCAACTGGTGCCATTCTGTATGGGGCCCTGGATACTGGGGCTGTACCTGGAATCAAATCGATTGAGAACTCCAAGATTCAAAGAGGTGGTAGACCTGGTAGATCTTCGGGAAATACATCCAGAAAGTCCTGAACAATTTCTGGAACTGGGCTCTTATTAATCTCCATAGCTATTAGTTCCTTAGGCTTTGCTCTGTACTTAGCTGGTTCCAAAGATTCGCTTCCGCCCTCGAAAATAAACTCCGGGTGATTGGGAATGCGGAAGATCACCTTCCTTGCCCGACAGTCGATAACTGCATGGAAAGTGCTCATCCAATCCATCCCGAGAATTGCGTCGTAACTGCCTGTCCCGATCAAAAGGAAATTCGCATAGAATTCCCTGCCACACACTACAACTGGGCATAATCTACATTCTCGACTAGATATAATAATGCCATTACCCATATGAATTTCCCATCCCTTGGTTAGTGGTTCATGTGGTATTGAGTGTGTATTAGTGAAATGCTCAGACAAGAAACAATGCGATGCTCCTGAATCAAATAGTACTCTAGCTGGCAAGGAATGTACGAGTAGAGTACCTGTAACCACATCTCCTGACGCTTCTGCCTGCTCGGCGGTCAAGGTGAAAGCTCGTCCCTGACCGCGACCTGTAAATGGTTGTCTCTGCTCCTGCGGCCTCTGCTGTGGCGGTCCAGAACCTCCTTGTATCTCTGCTCGCTCAGGGCAACTGTTAATCCTGTGCTGACTGGAACCGCAAATCAAACACTGTCCCTTGGCACGGCGACAGTCCTTCTGGGTATGCCCTCCTCTACCGCAATAGCCGCAAGTTACGCCATGTCTCTGGGGGCGATGCTGTGGTACGAACGGGCGCTTCATTTGCGTCGTTCCTGCTCTGTGAACCGGTATGGCTCCTCGAGAAGGCGCGTGGGTACGTGCTGGAACGACTGGGGGTCTTCTGAACTTGTTAATCAATTGCTCCTGAACTCTCACCGCGTTGAGTATCTGTGCGAAAGTCTGCAAATCCAACAATGCAATCAACTGCTGCAACTCGAAATCTAACCCCTGAAGGAAGCGTCTGGCCCTGGTGGCCTCTGATTTGACCATGTATGGAGCAAAGAGGCTCAGACGATTGAATTCTGCCGCATAAACGTCCACTGGGCGTCCATTCTGCTTTAAAAGAATAAACCTTTCCTCCATTTCTGCCTTGGCTGTGGGAGGGAAATAATGATCTAGGAAGCACTCCTTAAACTTGCTCCATTCAATAGGCTCATCAAGTCTGCTTTCTTCCACCGACCACCATGTACGGGCTTCGTCTTCTAATTGAATCTTTATTACGTCCACTCTGTCTTCCTCTGGAATCCTGGCGGCTGTCAATAAATTTTCCATGTTCACCAGCCATTGTTCAGCCTCAAGGGGTTCAGCTAGCCCTGTGAATGCGGCTGGGTGTAACCGTCGGAAGTCTGATACGGTACCAGCCCTAGCCTGATAAGCTGGTGGAGTAGCGCCCTCGGGGGCAGTAATGAGTGCGGAGGGTCCTCCTGCGGCGGTAATCGCCCTGAGTCCCTCAGTAAGCAAATCTGTCTTCCTCTCCTGAGCTTCTATGAGAGTAGTCAGTGCACTGAGTATTCTTTCCGTGTGGTCCTGAGAGATGGAGTCCGAGGAGGGGTCGTTCGGGAACGTCATATCACTGGAAGATTCAAAAGGATAGGATCAGATTCAAGGATGGAAATCAAGAGTAGTGAAACAAGAATAACGTAATACGGCATAGCTAATGTTATCCCTTGATACTAAACACAGGCTCTGATACCAACTAAACCATGTCATGCCCCGCTTCCCAAAATACGGAAAACGAGGGATGACTAGGCCAGCCATGCTCCTACGGTCAAGGAATCATCCCTCCGTAGTCACACTTCGGCTTCTAGCATTACATGGTAATCAGTAAATAAAGCACAGTATTAAAGGAATCACATCACTAATTTATTACATTAAAATTTCGTTGTTCACAAATTACAGATAATAAGAACAATAACTAACCAAGTTCAATCTCACGATCACTCTATAGAAAGCAGTAAAGATAGGGAGTACACCAGACTATATCTCTGTGAACTCGAAGGGTAGATCCGTCTCCTGTGCTGGTCCTCCCGCGGAATCTGAGCATGCATACTCAGGTCGTCAGAGCGACACAACAACAATATTATTATAATAAGATGAAACATGTATATGAGGTAATACTGGTGTAAGAACAATACAAATAACCACTATGTCACTATATGATGCAGAATATGTTATGTGTCCCTATGGGTCTTTAGGTCATGTTTGAAATCACATAGTGGAAGGAGGATCATGTTTAACAGGAGTCTCATACATACCCGAGACAACGGCCCACATGCCTGGGACATAACCCTGTCAGCCGGATCGCTAGATCCTATCCTACACGTATCAGTATCACAGTTCGAATGATCATCCTCTAAACACGGTCCCGCTAAATACGATACTCTTTCCACTTTGATTTTTCCTTTTTCCCCAGGTTTACACTATTTATGATATTGATCTAGTTGTGTACAAGTATACCAATAGTACGGTTTCATCACTGTTCACTGTAACAATCACGGTTACGAATATTCACTTTCCATTGGTGTACCCGTCACTTCTAAACCAACATCTATCACGCACGATAATGCAATGTCCACACGCACTAACACTGAATAAATGGCAAGGGAATGATATATGTATTGTATGCCACCAATAAACTATGTATATTATGAACCAACATGCATGTCTTTAACTAAAATAAATTGCATAAATTAATATATTACGAATCCAGCAAAATGATACAAGTAGGTTAAATAGAACACTCAGTCAGCAATTTATCACAATTTGTTTCAGTTCAATCGGGATTCCGGTTCTCAAGATATAGCTGTTTCATTTTAAGTGCTCGCGGCTGGAAATTCAGTTTCAGAACTGAACGTCCGTTTCGCGACACGAATTGCACCCAGTTGGGCTCAGAATTTAGCGATGTCACAGTTAACTGAAATCTAGGGTTTTCGATAAAGTATTCAACGCAACAGACGGATCCTCAATCGCATCTGTATGTTGAAAGTTATACACAGTTTAACCTCAGGGTGTCATTTCAGAATCTGTTCTGGACAGTTATACGTTCTGCCCTTTTAAATACAGTTTAAAATAGCAAACGGCGATGAATCGGAATGGAACCACCAGTTTTGTTTAACTAACAGAAATATCTTTAATCTACTGCAGGGTTCCGCAACATACGTCCTCAGAAAACACAGTGACGCAGGTCTTGGGACAGAACACAATAATCTGAAACGCTCTGGACTGCAGTCCAGAGTCGCATTCCGATCCAACTATCATCACGGTTTCAGAACAGAAAACATTAAAATTCTACATAGGGTTAAATTTCGTCGAGTTGGCTTCAATTTAAGCCCTCGAACGCATCTTTCCAGCATATATGTAATTTATGGTGATTTTATTCGTTTTCAGGTACGAGAAAATTCTAGTTTTAACGGCACGTTTGGGGGTATCGATTTTTGTCACTAATGATCGTATTTTCCAGCGAGATTCATACACGATACCTATCATCTAATGGGTCAACCGAAATTTCCAGTTTCCGTCAAAATAAACAATCATTTCCATAAGAGACTAGCATCGAACACCTAGGTCACAATACGTATCGGGAATCGGTAAATTCGTAAACTAGATTATTTGAGTTTGTACCACTATTGTTATAGCATGAAGCAAGTAAACACTTGCCTGGAAACGTCTCGGGGTCACAAGGCAGCAACGTCGTCACGAACGCGTGATATACGCCGTGAAACCGATTCGCGCGAGCTTGGATCGAGATGCGGATCTCGCGTCGGGGTTGTCCGGAGTCGTTGCACGGTCACTGGGTGTTGGGGGTGCTTGATAATCCTCTGCGAGTGTACTGGGGTCGACGACGGTCGACGGCGTCGCTCCGACAACGTGTACAGAGCAGTTTCACAGTGAGGGGGAAAAGTTTGAAAAATGGGTTTTGGAGTTTTGGATAAGGGGATAAGTTAAGCAGTGGGGCTGGGGATTGTTGTGATGGTGATGATGCTGAGGAGGTGGAGGTCGTTGGGAGGTCGGCGATGTGGTGGGGAGTTCGCCGGCGTCGAGGGGTGTAAGGTGGCCGAGCTCGATAGCAATTTGGGTTGTGTGCAGGGGATGTTCTGCAGGGGTGTGCTCATGTTGATGGAGGGTGGAGTCGTAGGGGGAGAAGGTTGGTGGAGGAGGAGTGAGCGAGGGTTGTCGAAGAGGTGGGTGATCGCCGTCGGTGGGGTGCAGTGGGTTCGAGGGAAGTTTTGGGTGCTCGGATTTTTGGGGCTCGGTGAATGTAGAGGGAGAGATGAGGAGTGAGTTGGAGACGAGGTTGAAAACGTGAGGGTAACGGCAGGAGCGGGGGCGTGGTCGTGGGCGGGAGGCACGGCGGAGGAAGGGGGATCGCGCGCTGTGAACAGTGGATGCTACCGTTGGGATTTTAAGAAGAGGAACAGTGAGGGGTCGGGCGAGCGGGGATTTGGACACGGGCCGCAGGGAGTGGGCCGCGATAATTAAGAAAATAATTCCTTAAAACTTCGTGGGCTGCAGAGGAGAGACGGGCCGGCTCAATAATTTGGTTAAGGAATTATTTAAAGATGGGATGTGGGCTGGTGGGCAACGGGCTGGGAAATTTTATTAAAGTGTTTAAAACTGAGTGGGCTGAGGAAAAGGAAAATGGGTTGAGTTTAAGAATATGTTAATATTGATTTTATTTTGGGTTTTTAGTTTAGGTTTTAGTTTAATTGGCTTTGGTTTTAAATCTTGGGTTTTAACTTTTAGGGTTTGGAAAAATATTAAGCTTAATAACCAATTCAAAATATGAAGGAAAAAGAAAGGAAACCACTGGAAATCAGAGAATAGGAAACTTTTAATAAAGTGGAAACGGAGATTTACACGCTCTATGGATTTAAACCTTTTGCCAGACGTCTTTAGCTCATCGAGGTAAACGTTCGAAGCTTTGTTTTAGCCAAAATATTTCTCTTTCAGACGTCTGCCTAATTTGAGCTTTAGACGTCTGCAGTTAAAATGTTTTTAAAAATATAACCATTGAGATTTTTCAATTGAACCTCAGACGTCTGCCCTGATGTTCTTCAGACTTCTGCCATGAGTGTTTTCTTCTGACTTTGACCTATAACGGATTGTTTTTTGTGTAGGGCTATAAAAAAGTTTTGGGTTGGTTTTTTGAGCACTTATCACTCAATATTTCAGTTTGCTAAATTCATAAGTGATTAAGAGAGAAAAATCTCATATCTTGTGAGAGTTCAAAAAGATTTTCATTTGCTTATTAATTCACTCACACACACAAAAGATTCAATGGCTTAACTTGATCATCCATACTTTGTAAGAGTATCAGATAGAGAGCTTTGAGAGAAACTTCTTTGTGAGTAATTGTGCTTCATTGTAACCTTCTTCTTGTCTTTGTATGAGGATTCTTAAGTGTAAGGGTGTTTTTGTAAGAGAGAAAAGTGAGAGAAGTTTTTCTTTCTTTGTGTCAGGATTCTTAAGTGTAAGGGTGCCTTTATAAGAGAGAAGAGTGAGCGAAATTTTTCTTTCTTTGTGTGAGAATTCTTGAGTGCAAGGGTGCCTTTGTAAGGAAGAGAAACTTGTAAGAGAGAACAGTCACTTGTGTGTCGAGTGACGTGTTTGGTTGAGAGTGCGCAATGTGTTGTTTCGGTGGAAACGTGTTTAGTAGAATGGGCTCGTGCGCTTGAAGATAGTGGACCAGGAGATCTCCCGAACCACTATAAAAAGAGCTTTGTGTTTGCGTTAGCTATTTCTAACTCTCTCATTGCTTATTAGTTTAGAAATTGCATGCTAGATTATCTTCCACTCTATATGCTCATTGCTTGTACTTGATATTGCTCTTTCTTTCTATATGTTTAGTTTATCACAATTGTAGCTTGATTAGCCATTTATCATATTGGTATATCTTTTGCTAAGCTATTCAATTGTGTTATCTTTGCAAGTGTTGTGTAGAATTTTTAATTTGGGCATATCGATAGCTTATTCCAATTCACCTCCCTCTACGTATCCCCCGGATATCTACCGAGCCCAAATACTATCACCGGTAGGTAGTAGTCCCTCTGCCAGGCTCACCGTCTACTGCACAGCAATCCGTTCTCGCCCCGGGGTACCATACCGGGTCCACCATGTACCCGCAATCGGCCTCATCCAGCTCCTCGAATCGGATTTCACATGTCATACGTCTCAGAACCGAGAAAACGCATGGTGGACGCACTGAAATATCATATCCAGAGAAACCGGGTTTTTTTAAAAACAATACATGCTTTCTTTTGAAATAGCCACGGTTCTCAAATTCAGAAATCTCATGAAAACAACATATCTCAATGCGTGTAATCATAAAGCATGATGCATGCGATATATAACAGAAATGTAACCATATTCGTATATCATGCAACATAGAACATAAATATGAACATATCGAGGGAAAACCGCTCTTTTAAATGAATCCAGTTTTTTTAAAATATATCATGCGGTTCCAAAATCTCCAAAATCGAATGCAATATCGTATAAAAGTGCATGTGTATATACGCGAGTATGGACGTACAAATGTGTATGTCCGCAAGTAGGATGTATAATATGTATGCACGCAAGTATGGTATACAATATGTATGCACGCAAGCATAGTGTACAATATGTATGTACGCAAGCATGGTGTACAATATGTATGTACGCAAGCATGGTGTACAATATGTATGTACGCAAGTATGGCATGCAAGGAGTCATATCATGAAGCAGCAATCCTACTATGTAGTGACATGGCAATTATCGATGATGAAGTGCATGAGCCGGCAAATCTGTGTAAGTGTAACATACGCATCATCGATAATGGTGTAGGTATACTAGCACAGGTATATGTCATGCAATGAGAATAACATGAATGCAGCATAAAGTGATCGTATGCGAATGCTAACAGGTATACGTATCTAACATGACCGAGTCGGTGAATCTATCAATTGGCATCCAGCCTCACAGCATCACGTACGGTATAATCCATCGTATGACATCCTCTAGTCAAGGGTATAGATCAACCTCAATTCAAACTCATCACGTACGGAAAATCATCGTACGACGGCATTAAGCTATCAGGGACCCTATCAACCTATGCGACAATGAGGAGTACGGACCTAACGTCTCGTACGACATATCACACATGATTCACGACATTCTATATATATCTATATACCTATGTCCCAGGTCGCATCCATAACAATCTCGTATTAGGGGACCGGCAAGGTATCAATCACCTCAGTCGACTCGCATCCGTATACCAACATATCATCATATCATATGTCAAATAGTATTTTCTTTTCATCATAATTATATCTCACATAAGGTCAAGTTTACATATACATGCTACTTTTACTATAAGCATAAGTATCTAATCTAACATACACACCCGAACCATACAATCAGTTTTTAAAAGGTGCGAATCGTAGTTTTGAAAGTAGGGATTATGGTGTTTTTAAGGAAAAGATATCATTTGAAAATCCGTAACGTCCCTCAAGGTATCTGTTTAAAAGATGCATACGATTCTTCAGTTTGGAAATAAGTATGGTTCGGATGACACATTTACGTCGACTATTTAGTTTTATAGTACCCTAAACGGCAATATCATCAAATATCATCCTCAAATCCCGTCATCACCTACTAGTCGTATCATATCACTTCTAACTATCCTTAGTTTCTAATATGGTTCTCTAACTACCCTTTTTTACTCTATCTATAGTTTTCTAATAAAGGTTTCATTAACCATAATCTATATATAATCGGTTTCCATCAAAGTGTGCGGGGGTGCTATACGCCATCCACCCGACTTCCCCCGTAGATATAGATCTACTCACCTCGATCCTTGCTTGCCGAAGTCGATGACGCCACGCTCCGTCGCCTCAGAATCCACGCGAAGGTACCTACAATAATACACAGTTGCAATCGCTGTTAAAATCAAGTTTTGAAATCCAAAACGGCACACGCATTGCTCATAGGTTAGAACCTATAGCTTACGCGTACAAAACCTAACCAATTATCCCTAGTCGTTGATGTACAACATTCAACAACCAAATACAAATTCAAATATCAAAACTTATCACTCAAAATACGGAAACATGAGAACAGCAACATAGGAAAACCCTTCCCATTCACTATAGGACAAACTAAGGGATTTTGCATATTGGGTTGCTCTAGAGAGAAGATATAGGAGCTACAGACCAAGTACGAGCCAATTCCAACCTACCCAGGCCACAATTTGCGGCCATATTGCATTAATTTGCAGCCAAGATTTAGGGTATGGGGCTAGGGTTTCAGGTGATGAATCATGGTTGCTTGCACATCTCTCTGTCATGGGAACTTATTTAATGAAGCCATAAGGTGATACCAGATTCCATAATACTATCACAAACAGTCAATTTAACCGATGTCGGAAAGTTCTAAGTCGTGTTTGGGTTCTATTCTCTGTTCTAGGTCAAATAAACACCACTCAAGTCTTGTTAACAGCCACTACTTATTATCAACCCGACACAATTTCCCAAACCCTTCTCTTGAATTTCCAAAACATCACTAATTTAAATCGATTGAGCTCTAAACTTCTATAGGATGCCATTAAACTTAAACTAAACTAGATGGAAGGGATTATACCTCATTGATGTAGCCAAGCACAAACCCTAGAAGTCCAAAGTCTTCAAAATCCAACTTTGCTTGGTCTATTGTGTAAAGGATGAGGAGGTGGTCTTTTTTTGTAAAAGGGGTTTAGGGTTTTAAGGAAGGATTTGAGATGGTTTTATGGGATTGAGGTGGAGGGAGATGAGGTTGGAGGAAGATGAAGAAAACAAAAGAGGAAGGGGAAATGAGGCAGCCCCTCTCTCTCCCCCACACTTATTCTCACTCCCTTTTCTCTTTCATAGCATGCTCACCCCTCATCATTGTGTCCCCTCTCTCTCTCTCTCCAATAATTCATTTCTTTTCTTCTCTCTTTTCTTCACAATAACACCCATAATTTCAAATAAAACTACACAATGAAACATGTAACATGTCATGGTGCACTAACCATGAAAAACTGTAGAAACACGGATTTGGCTTAATCGCGATTAGCAGTGCACTAATCGGGTTTTCATTTAAACTGCATATAATAAATCTTAAAAATGCCAAATCCTTTAAATATATTTTTAATGAATGAATCATTTTAATTTTCAATTAATTCACAATTATTGGTATATATTTATACCCTTTTTCGAAAACCCCAATTTCGCAAATCGGGCAGTTTTCTGGAAATATATTATTTTAATATTAAATTCCAAAAATAATATTTTATATTTTCTGAAACGTTACAATCTTCCCCCCTTAAAGAAATTCGGTCCCCGAATTTAAATTTAAACCCCCAAAATCTAAAATATTTCAATAATCAGCTCAAATCAACGGGGCTCCGAAATCACGGAAGATACAGAATAACACAGCGCGTCAGTGCGCATGAAAACGAGTACAAAACTCAAAATCGAACTCCGTCAAGCGCCATGCAAATCATCAGATCTGCACGCATATCATCGGAGTTACAATGAAGATACAGATCTCGAAATCCAATGCTGAAATCCAATATACACTAGTCAAATACTATAGTAAGTATATAGTACGCATCCTTGAAAAATCTCCAAAAACTGATTAAATACATGCAAAAATCTTTTCTGAATCGCCGTGTGATGCGTAAATCACGGTAAAAGTGATGGACGTTCATTTGTAAAGTAATAATATATGTCCATATATGTTTTGCTCAAATATATGTTCCACCATTTTTGAAATATCTCAAAAGGTTTTCCTTTGTAAACGTTCGTGTCACTCACGGACACATAGGAAATAGCGAGACTATAACTCCTTTTTGAAAACCTCTTGTTAACTTTTAATGCATGCAAAGTACTCAGGTACTGTCCTCAGATCAGTCCCGTTCGGTTACTACGTAACTTAGTGCCCATCGTGAAAACAAAGTGCTCAAGAGCAAAATCATCCTAAAAAGACGTATCCAACAATCACGTGCGTCTGGTGCGCACGGAAATCAAATCCAAATACAAGTGATACGAACATGCACGAAAGCAAAACTAAGTGCAACGGGTGTGCACAAAAGCATCTGTCCAGTGCAACGGGTATGCACGACAACAATATCAAGTGCATCTAGAGTGCACGAAATCTCAAACCAGTGCAACTAACATGCATGAATGAAAATCCCTATCGAGTGCATCCGGTATGCACAAAATCACATCTCATATCATGCGCCCAACATGAGCGAAAATCCAATCAAGTGCATCTGACATGCACAAAAGAAATCTAAATCAAGTGCATCCAACATGCACAAATGAAATCTAAAACAAGGGCATCCAACATGCATGAGTACAATCTCACTCAAGTGTATCCGATGCGTACAAAATCCAATATCAAGCGCCTAATATGCGCAAAAATCCAACCCAAGCGCGTCAGTCCATATAAACGCCCAGTGCGGTAAAGCGCACGAAAAACGAACGTCAAGTGCAACGCGCACAAAAATACAAATCTGGTAAAATGAATGCTCAGGGACATAAATCGGGTGCAACCAAGGTACGGAGTACAAATCCAGTGCGACTAATGCACAAATACCCGTCCGGTGCAACAAATGCAAATCTAGTGCAACTAATGTACGAAATACGAATCTGGTGCAGCAAATGCACAAAATACAGATACAGTGCATCCAATGCATGAAATACGAATATAGTGCATCCAGTGCACGAAATACGAATCCATAACTCAAATGTGTATAAAAGCAACACCGAGTGTACCAGGGTGTATAAAATCGTAAATGCGTGCAACTGCGTGCACAAAACACGTATCAATGCACTGCAAGCACATGTAAGCTATACCGAGTGCAAAAATCAAATCGAGTGCGTATCACACGCACAAAATCAAATTAACCGTATGAAAACCATGAAATCATAAATACGTGCAACCAAGGCACAAACTGAGTCTCAAGTGCAATAGATACATACAAATCGCGAATCAACACAACGGTGTAATAAATATATATCAAGTGGAATAACTAGGCACAAAAATGTAAATACCCAGTAGGTGCAGCCATGGTGCACGAAAACCAATATCATAAAGCTCAATCATCAAAACTTAAATCCAAGCGATATAAGCGTGATACTCGGATCACAAACATAAATCGCAACAAGTGACATTGAGGTACACCTCCTACAATGTCGAAAAAATGTCGGTGCGCCCAAAACTGGCAGAGCAAGAACATCCGCTTGCCTCCTGCTCACGGTCCAGTGTCCTCTGTCTCTGGGTCCTCACTTCTCTGTGGATTTACCCAAACTCGCAATCCATCGGCTCATCGGCCCGGTCAAATGTGCCAACGGAAATGATTCCGCTCTGGCACTTCTCTGGTCATGCCTCGACCAATTATCACGACCACACGTAAAGCAGCACGTTACTGGCATCGGCCTCTGGCACTCTGAATACTCGTGACACAACTGGTCCATGGTGCAAATCTCATCGCAGCAGTGTCCTGGAAGGTACCTGCTCAGGGTCTCTTCCGATCTCGTCTATGCCGAACTGTACAGAGACTGGTACTCTTGCATAATCTTTTCTCGTTTTTATGGACATCTGCGTTCTCAGCACTGCATCTCCTCGGGAACTGGCCATATCCCAACACCTCTGTATACACATCAGATCTCTAATCTCAACGGGGAGTAATAACTGCTCGTCAGCATCTCCCACGAACCTCTGGTCCCACTCGTCTGTATCATCGTCCATTTTGACGTCACATCATGCTATCTGCGTACTACAAATGTTCTCGGCTGCTGTCAATCGGGAATCTCTCACACGGACTCAAAATCACGAACTCGGTATCTTCGTCACTCTGTAGAAGATATCTAGCCGAACACGTCCTCGGAAACTCATCCCAACCCTCGGAGGAATACTCAATACTCGTCCGTCCTCGATCAACTCACTACGCATCTGGGTGAGGTCCTCTATCCGAAGCTAGTTAGCTTGCTGATCTCTTATCATATGATATCTAGACGACGTCCAACCTTTCGATCGAGTCATCGAGGTCCCAAAATTTCCCGAAAGCTCAACACCTGAGCACAGTCTAAAAATATCTGGTACAAACCGCAGTACCTCTGGACCAACCGTAGAAGGGCAAACCCACTGATGGCACCGCTAAATTGCCGCAAACCCTAAGGTTCCAAAGCAGTTCCATGGTCATCATGTCGAGTTAGGATTTCATTCTTCTAGAGGGTCCACAGAATCACTTGCATGTTCCTCCGAACACTTTAAACTTGGGGGAAATGGGTTTCTGACACTCACTCGAACTTTTTAGCTTCGCCTAGCCTACATGTGAATACCCTTCGTCCGCACACTAAAGAATGCCTCGATCTTCCAGGAAAGACAGTGCATCACGGTCATATCTAGATTGGTCATCTCTAGACCTGAGTAAGACTTTCCACACTGGAAATCTCCAACTCAACTGGGCCTGTGTCAGCGCATCAATCTGACGAATCACCTTCGTCTCTCAACTCGGAATAGACTAGCTATCACCTGTTGCATCTCTGCCTGGAAGCTCCAGCGATCTCAGCTCGTAAGATCTGGAAACAACATCCCGTCAATCTCAGCAACAGCTGGGTCATCTGTCTGCACGGTAGACGGCATCGCAATCTCTGAGGTATGTTATACATCAACAGTCCTCTCACAACTGGAAGCCTCTATCAATGGCCCGATCATCCGGTGTAAAACCAAACACTCACCTCATCCGAGAGGTCACAACATGAAAACTAACTCGATGCGTTCCCATGTCACCAGAAAACACAATGGTCAGCCCTCGTACCAGATGAGCTCGCCCTGACCGCAACACTAGCAGTAGCTCAATCTGCGCTCAAACATAGTGATAGGAACCTCAATCGAGTATCGCTGAAAACAGATCAAAGGGATGAAAGGAAACGACAGATCCAGAATGGATACATGATCATAAGAAGGAACAACATCAATGAGAGTATGATCATGGAACGGATAGAATCAAGGATCTCAAATGGATGCATAAGCATGGGTACGAAGAGAATCACAGATCTCAAAATGTGTACATCCTAAGGTTTCTTATGTGGAGTATCGTATCGTAAATATGCCGCGGAACATATGTATGGTACGTCACTCTACTCAAGCTACCTGCTCCATCAATCAGGGTCAACCTATAAAACAAAAGTTCGGGTCTAATAACCCCCGTTCAAGTCTAAGTTCCGTAAGGTCAAGCCTAGGTTCCGAAATACATACCCGCCCTAGACTCCGCATAGTCAAACATAGACTCGAACCAAGGTTAAACCTGGCAGCTCTGATACCAACTTTATCACGACCCGAAATATTAGCTCGTGACCAGCACTTAAATCACGCAACGTCTAAAGGCGTAACGTAATTCAAGTAAGCTGAAACCCCGAAATCTAAACCTTTTTAAGAAAATAAAGAAGGTGAAATTTTGAAATAAAGGTATAATGAAATCAAGTTTTCTTAATGCATAGAAAAGGAACATGAAAATGCAAGTGAAATTTTCTAGTTTGAAAACGTGTTCGTCTTTTAAAAATTTGGGCAGCACCTCCTTTGTATATTTTGATCCAAAACCACAAATACATAACAAGAATAATGGCATCCCTAAGCGGGAGCTAGCTCTTCGCCAACCGGCGGATCACAACCACGCAAAGCATAAATATAAGTATACGACGCCCAACGGCGAAGATTACCACCAAAAATAAAGAAGAAAGTCAAGATATCAACCCAAAACGCGAACATAAAACCCATCGCTTAAGTCTCGCAACTACCAGTCTCACTAAGTATCAATACTTATACAAATGCTAGTTTGATTGATGGAGTTAACTAGATACAATATGAAATATAAATACAAAAGTGGGTACGATACAAATGTCCCACCTACCAAAGCAATCACCCGAAAGCAACTGTGTGCCAGCGATGCTGCTACTGATCCATGCGGTCAACCTGCAAGAACTGTAGCACAACGGAGGTGAGTTGCTAACTCGTGAGTAAAAAAACATCAACAAGTAGAAATCGAATAAACAACGACTCCTACGTCAACTATATCATAAAGGTAATACTATGATATCTAGGGTGACCGGGTCTGTATATGTGCCAACACTAATATCAATATCAATCAGTATGTGGATATCATCCAACAATATAATCAATGTATATATGCATGTGGATCTCGTCCAACCATATAATCAATGTATGTATACATATGGATATCGTCCAACAATATAATCAATGTATGTATGCATCGTAAAAGCATGTGTATGAAAGTACGAGGATATAAATCAACGTGTTTCCTTCGCGACACCTCAAAAATCATGGAACCTGGGTGTCCAGCATCGACACCTAAAAACATCATGAAACCCGTGTCCAGTATCGACACGTAAATCCTCATATCTCGGGCTCCGTCAGTCCGGATCGGCCCATCTCATCTCTCGATTTCGGTCAGTATCCTCCGAATATCCGCCGAGCCTAAATACTATCACCGGTAGGTAGTAGTCCCTCTGCCAGGATCACCATCTACTGCACAGCAATCCGTTCTCGTCCCGGGGTACCATACTGGGTCCACCATGTACCGCAATCGGCCTCATCTAGCTCCTCGAATCGGGTTCACATGTCATACGTCTCAGAACCGAGAAAACGCATAGTGGATGCACTGAAATATCATATCCAGAGAAACTGGGTTTTTTTTAAAACAGTACATGCTTTCTTTTGAAATAGCCATGGTTCTCAAATCCAGAAATCTCATGAAAACAACATATCTCAATGCGTGTAATCATAAAGCATGATGTATGCAATATATAACAGAAATGTAAGCATATCCGTATATCATGCAACATGAAACAATAATATGCACATATCGAGGGAAAACCATTTTTTAAAATGAATCTAGTTTTTAAAAATATATCATGCGGTTCCCAAATCTCCAAAATCGAATGCAATATCGTATAAAGGTGCATATGTGTATATAAGTGAGTATGGACGTACAAATGTGTATGTCCGCAGGTATGGGTGTATAATATGTATGCACGCAAGTATGGTGTACAATATTTATGTACGCAAGTATGGTGTACAATATGTATGTACGCAAGTATGGTGTACAATATGTATGTACGCAAGTATGGCATGCAAGGAGTCATATCATGATGCAACAATTCTACTGTGTAGTGGCATGGCAATTATCGATGATGAAGAGTGTGAGCCGGCAAATCTATGTAAGTGTAACACACGCATCATTGATAATTGTGTAGGTGTACTAGCACAGGTATATGTCATGCAATGAGAATAACATGAATGCAGCATAAAGTGATTGTATACGAATGCTAACAGGTATACGTATCTAACATGACCGAGTCGATGAATCTATCAATTGGCATCCAGCCTCACAGTATCTCGTACGGTATAATCCATCATACGACATCCTCTAGTCAAGGGTATAGATCAACCTCAAGTCAAACTCATCACGTACGGAAAATCATCGTACGACGGTATTAAGCTATCAGGGACCCTATCAACCTATGCGACAATGAGGAGTACGGACCTAACGTCTCGTACGACATATCACACATGATTCACGACATTCTATATCCTATGTCCCAGGTTGCATCCACAACAATTTCGTATTAGGGGATCAGCAAGGTATCAATCATCTCAGTCGACTCGCATCTGTATACCAACATATCATCATATCACATGTCAAATAGTATTCTCTTTTCATCATAATTATATCTCACATAAGGTCAAGTTTACATATACATGCTACCTTTACTATAAGCATAAGTATCTAATCTAACATACACACCCGAACCATAGAATCAGTTTTTAAAATGTGCGAATCGTAGTTTTGAAAGTAGGGGTTACGGTGTTTTTAAGGAAAAGATATCGTTTGAAAATCTGTAATGTCCCTCAAGGTATCTGTTTAAAAGATGCATACGATTCTTCAGTTTGGAAATAGGTATGGTTCGGATGACACATCTACGTCGACTATCTAGTCTTATAGTACTCTAAACGGCAATATCATCAAATATAATCCTCAAATCCCGTCATCACCTACTAGTCGTATCATATCACTTCTAATTATCCTTAGTTTCTAATATGGTTCTCTAACTACCCTTTTTACTCTATCTATAGTTTTCTAATAAAGGTTTCATTAACCATAATCTATATATAATCGGTTTCCATCAAAGTGTGCGGGGGTGCTATACGCCATCCACCCGACTTCCCCTGTAGATATAGATCTACTCACCTTGATCCTTGCTTGCCGAAGTCGATGATGCCACGCTCCATCGCCTCAGAATCCACGCGAAGGTACCTACAATAATACACAGCCGCAATCGCTATTAAAATCAAGTTCTGAAATCCAAAACGGCACGCACATTGCACATAGGTTAGAACCTATAGCTTACGCGTACAAAACCTAACCAATTATCCCTAGTTGTTGATGTACAACATTCAAAAACCAAATACAAATCCAAATATCAAAACTTATCACTCAAAATATGGAAACACGAAAATAGCAACATAGGAAAACCCTTCCCAGATTTCACTATAGGACAAACTAAGGGATTTTGCACATTGGGTTGCTCTAAAGAGAAGATATAGGAGCTACAGACCAAGTACGAGCCAATTCCAACCTACCCAGGCTGCAATTTGCGGCCATATTGCATTAATTTGTGGCCAGGATTTGGGGTATGGGGCTAGGGTTTCAGGTGATGAATCATAGTTGCCTGCACGTCTCTCTGTCATCGAAACTTATTTAATGAAGCCCTCAGGTGATACCAGATTCCATAATACTATCACAAACTGTCAATTTAACCGATGTCAGAAAGTTCTAAGTTGTGTTTGGGTTCTATTCTCTGTTCTAGGTCAAATAAATACCACTCAAGTCTTGTTAACAGCCACTACTCATCATCAACCCTATACAATTTCCCAAACCTTTCTCTTGAATTTCCAAATCATCACTAATTTAAATCGATTGAGCTCTAAACTTCTATAGGGTGCCATTAAACTTAAACTAAATTAGATGGAAGGGATTATACCCCATTGATGTAGCCAAGCACAAACCCTAGAAGTCCAAAGTCTTCAAAATCCAACTTTGCTTGGTCTATTGTGTAGAGGATGAGGAGGTGGTCTTTTTTTGTAAAAGGGGTTTAGGGTTTTGAGAAAGGATTTGAGATGGTTTCATGGGATTGAGGTGGAAGGAGATGAGGTTGGAGGAAGATGAAGAAAACAAAAGGGGAAGGGGAAATGAGGCATCCACTCTCTCTCCCCCACACTTATTCTCACTCCCTTTTCTCTCTCATAGCATGCTCACCCCTCATCATTATGTCCCCTCTCTTTCTCCAATAATTCATTTCTTTTCTTCTCTCTTTTATTCACAATAACACCCATAATTTCAAATAAAACCGCACAATGAAATAACATGTAATATATCATGGTGCACTAACCATGAAAAACTGTAGAAACACGGATTTGGCTTAATCGCGATTAGCAGTGCACTAATCGGGTTTTCGTTTAAACTGCGTATAATAAATCTTAAAAATGCCAAATCCATTAAATATATTTTTAATGAATGAATCATTTTAATTTTCAATTAATTCACAATTATTGGTATATATTTATACCCTTTTTCGAAAACCCCAATTTCGTAAATCGGGTAGTTTTCGGGAAATATATTATTTTAATATTAAATTCCAAAAATAATATTTTATATTTTCTGAAACGTTACATGCCGGCAATTGTCACATGGTTGATTCTGGGAGATCGCAAGTTCTTACCTTCGGGAGTGATTCTGATGAAGAAATAGACATCGGCCTTCTCTTCAATGAATCTACCTCAGGAAAAGAGGAAGAAGTGAAGAACTATGAGAATCTTCAGCTGCGCAACCGTACGTTGCTCGAAAAGAATCTCGGACCTGCAAACATGGGTTCGAATAGAAAAGATAAAGGAAAGGAAAAAGTCCCTGAAGATATCGCCCTCGATGACCGAGTCGTCGAAGAGCTGGCAGCCAAGAACCCGCCCAAGAGAAGCAAAGTGAATTACAACGTCCAAACACACCTGAGAAAGATACCCTCGCAGCTAAGCATTCTCGATGCCCTTCTACTATCTAAGGAGGTGAGAGATTCTATGATCAAGGCATTATAAGAGTCCGAACAATTTCAAGCTTTCCTTGCCGAAGAAAAGATGAAGGACGAGCTGGAAGAAGTGCACACTGCTGACGTCACTTTTGGCGATGAAGACCTCCTCCTCGGAACGTGCGAGCATAACCGTCCCCTCTATGTCTCCGGGTATTGCCATGACATCAAGATAGGGAAGATCCTAATCGACTACGGGTCCTCTATCAACCTTCTCAACGTGAAGATGCTAAAGGAATTTGCATAAGCGTGCAGCACCTAGCTCGAGATACAATCACCATCTCCGGGTTCGACTCCCAGTCATCACAGACGCTCGGGTCTGTGATACTGACATTACGCTTCGGGTCGCTCGTCACTGGCATAAAGTTCCACGTCATCGACGCCAAGACTTGCTACAACGCCTTGCTCGGTAGGCCTTGGTTGCACGAATACAACATCATCCCTTCTACACAACATCAGAGTATGAAGTATTTCAAGGATGGTCTCGAGTACACCGTAATGGGGGAGCTAAACCCGTTCTCCGTGAATGAAGTCCGCAAATACGAGGATGCAAAGTATTTCCTGCCAGACTTTGAAGACACGGAAAGATGCCATAAACCAGAGAATAAGCAGAAAGCTATCACCACTATTCCGGTCTTTGGGAGCGATACCGAGGAGGAGGAAGAATAAGTCTATTCAGGACCGCCCCAATGCAATAAACCGGGACCGTCTACCCCTATTCTGGTCTTTGGCAGTGACTCTGAAGACGAGATCAATGCAGTATTCTCGGTCCTTCCATCAGCACAGGCCATCGCTGGAGATGATCAAAATCTGCAAATCGCTATGGTTCCACGGCAACACTACAAAGAGTTCGACGCATTTAATACCTATAGTATGCAAGAACAGCATACGTTCTACATCCTTCCCAGGAGGAAATATGAAAAGGCGATCCTCTTTTATCGATCCGCGGAAACCAAAGTGAAGAAAGAAATCTGGCATGGTGCTGATCCTACGCTTGACAGGCTCCAGCCCATCCTTCTACCCAGATACTACACAGAAGGATTAAAAAGGCTGTTGAGGCGCCAAGGCGTACCCTTCAAACAGACCGCTCGACAAGCTCAGTTCTACAACAGGATCTGGAATGTCCCTGGAACTCAACTAAAAATGCCCAACGGAGAATGGAAACGATCAGTCTTGCATATGTTCGATCCAAGAAACGAGAGCGATTCCATGGCTGCTGCGTTATACATGACTTTGATGAAGAAGGAGATGCTCTGTTAGAAGACACTGCGATTGAACCAAAACGAGATCCTGCCGTAAAAATGCCAAGTCCGTCATTTGAAGAACAGATGGACAAGCTAATAAGGGAAGCGAGTCAAAAGGCCCGGGATGACCACAACCGTGAAATGGCCATTTACGAGAAAGCCGGGACGCAGCGTCTCCTTCAGCAGCCTACGGAGAATGAAGATGCCCTTCATCGCCAGCCCGTCATACAGAAGACCCGACGCGGAGGCAAAAACAAACTAAAGAACGGAAAAAACGTTCGACGGTGGCAAAGCGGGTCCAAGAAGCTACGCGATCGAGAATTGAGCAGCCGGGATTCGTCTCTTATAAAGAAGATGGGTCGAGCATATTCTTTTCCTCAAGACAAGACAAGGAAGATATTCGATCTTGTCATGAAACATCAAATGACTACGCTCCCGGAGTCCAAACACCCCAAACAAGCAGACGATGTCTCTCACCCGAATTATTGCTCCTATCACCAAGTGATAGGACATCCTCTCGAAGACTGCTTCACATTCAAAAACTGGATAGAAGACCAGTATCAGCAAGGCAGGTTCGCTCTATCCAGCAATTGGAGGGTAACCCCACCACAGAAGCATGTTCCAAAAGTAACGTACATAGCGAGAGTAGAACCAGATCAACATCGGTCTTAGAAACGATCTCACGCCTGTCATGCGATAACGCGGTCAGAAGAAGGAGTACGCGAGGATATGGATAACCTTTCCTGGTGCTTCGAAAATGAGGATGAAGAAGAGATGATCTCAGAATTTCCACCGGCGCCAAAAGAATTGGAAGATGGAATACACACTACTGCGGACAACCTGAGAAAAATCGACTTGGGGACGGCGAACGATCCGCGACCTACATTCATCAGTAAGCTGCTTTCTAAGAACAGGTAACTACGCTAAAAGACATGCTCTTGCAGTATAAAGACTGCTTCGCATGGAACTACTCTGAAATGCCGGGACTAGATCTAGAAATAGTCGTCCAAAAATTGGCAATATCTCCGGACGTCAAGCGAGTCAAACAAGCGCCGAGAAGAATGCGACTCGAACTTGAAATGAGCATCAACGCCGAGGTCAAGAAGCTAATCGATTCTGGCTTTATCCAAGAGGTTCAGTACCCTTAATGGATCGCCAACATCATCTCAGTGATGAAGAAAAATGGGACGGTGCGCATCTGCGTAGACTTTCGGGACCTCAACAAAACCTGTCTGAAGGATGACTTTCCCGTACCGGTCACCGAACTGATGATAGACAAAACGTCCACTTACGAAGTCTTCTCCTTTATGGACGGCTCATCGGGGTACAATCAAATAAAGATGCATCCCGAAGACCAGAAGCATACCGCTTTCCGGACTCCTCTGAGCATATTCTGCTATAAAGTGATGCCTTTCGGTCTGAAGAACGCCGGTGCTACCTATCAGAGAGCCACGACGAAGATCTTCGATGACCTCATTCATGAAATCGTTGAGTGCTATATTGGCGGCCTCTTGGTGAAAAGAAAATCATATGATGAGCACTAGGAGCATTTGAAGATAGTGTTCCAACGTCTACGGAAATACAATCTGAAGATGAACCCTCTCAAATGCGCGTTCGGAGTTTCCTCGGGCAAATTCCTAGGATTCATCGTACGACACCGGGGCATCGAGATAGACCCGTCAAAGATCAAGGCGATTATGGAAATACCTCCGCCAAGAACTCTCAAGCAGCTATGATCTCTCCAAGGAAAGCTCGCATATATCCGACGATTCGTAGCTAATCTCTCTGGCAAATGCCGCCCTATAGCCATTTAATGAAGAAGGGGACCCCGTTCATCTGGGATCACAAATTCCAAAGTGTACCGGATGAAATCAAGCAATACCTACAGAATCCGCCAGTACTGACCGCTCCAGTTAAGGGTAAGCCCCTTATCCTGTATACAACAGCCCTTGAAGGTTCCTTGGGCACGTTATAGGCACAGGAGAATGACCAAGGGAAAGAGAGAGCCCTCTACTATTTGAGTCGAGTTCTCCTAAGGGCAGAAAACAACTACTCCCCCATCGAAAAACACTGCCTGGCGTTAATCTTCGCGATAATGAAGCTCAGACACTATGCGTTGGCGCATGAGGTTCACCTCATATCAAAAGTGGATCCTCCCAAATATTTGATGTTAAGAGCCATACTAACGGGACGGCCTGCTAAATGGTCCCTCCTCTTAATGGAGTTCTCGATAACATACCGACCTCTCAAGGCCGTGAAAGGCCATGCCATCGCCGACTTCCTCGCTGAGCATCCAATACTTGCCGATTCACCCCTAAATTGCGAATTTCCAGACGAGCACGCGTTTGACGTGATCAACAGGAAGAGAGGAGAGAGTGATACTCGATGGGAACTCTATTTTAATGGGGCATCCTCCATGAAGAAGTGAAAGCACAACTCCCCTATAATCAAATCTGGGGTAGGCCTTATCTTCGTGACTCCGCAAGGAGGGATAATGCGCTTTGCCTTTTCCCTAACACAGCCGAGGACAAACAATGAAGCAGAATATGAGGCTTTGATAGCAGGTCTTTAGATCGCTGTCGACATGGAAATCGAAAATCTCTTCATATACGGAGACTCCCAGTTGGTCGTTAGTCAAGTAAACGGCGACTATCAAACGTGCAAACCAGAGTTGGTGAAGTACGGTGAGAAAGTGCAACAGTTGCTGACTCAAATTCCTTCCTACGTTCTGGAAAGCATACCGTGTACGGAAAATAGCAAAGCAGATGCGTTAGCCAAACTCGCTAAAGTACTGGCTAACGAAAACCTCGATGACGTAAAAATCGTTGTGCAAAACCGTCGGGTTCTTGCAACAGCAGAAATATCTCCGGAGTCGTCTGAAGAAAAGGGAGCGACCAAGCAAACGGCCCTATAAATAAAAGACCAGGAAAAGGCTAAGGATTGGAGAGAAGTCTTTATAGACTACTTCAAATCCCGTTGAACAGCTGAAGATGTATCCTCAAGACATCAGCTCATGAAACAAGCTCTGTCTTTCGCCTTCGTCAATGACACGCTGTATAAGAGATCGTTCATCTCTCTATGGCTGAGATGCCTGGGACCGGAAGAAGCAAGGAGAGTTGTCCAAGAAACTCACGATGGACTCTGCGGTTCTCATCAAGCCGGGCTAAAGATGAAGCTGATGATCAAAAGGATGGGCTACTATGGCCCACGATGATTCAGGACTGCTTTGAATACGCGAAGCAGTGCCACTCGTTCCAGATTCACGGGGACTTCATCCACCAGCATCCAAACCCGCTACACCCAACAGTGGCTAGCTGGACATTCAAAATATGGGGAACCGATTAATCGGGCCCATCGAGCCAGCATCTTCTAAAGGACATCGGTTCATAATGGCAACAACCGATTACTTCTCTAAATGGGCAGAGGCAGTACCGCTAAGAGAAGTGAAGACGGAGAACATCCTCCATTTCTTCAAGACACACATCATCTATCGGTTCAGCACTCCACGACGGATTATCTCCGATAACGGGCCAGCTTACAGAAGTCACAAAATTAGCCGCTTCGCACAACCGCATAATATAGACTGGAGATACTCTTCGGTCTACAATTCCCGAGCTAACAGTTTGGCTGAGGCTTTCAACAAGACCTTGACAAAGATCATGAAGAAGACAGTGTCCAAAAATAAGAGGGACTGGCACGAGAGACTGCATGAAGCTCTCTGGGCGTATCGGGCCACGTTCAAAACGGCCACAAACACAACGCCGTATGCATTGGTATTCGGCACTGAAGCAGTACTCCCCTTGGAGATAGAGTTACCTTCCCTACGAGTGGAGGTTCATTACGAGCTAACAGACGAAGAGAATTCTCATCTTCGGCTTGAGGAGCTCGACGCCCTTGACGAAACCCGGCTCATGGCCCAGCAAAACTTGGAGACTTACAAAACGAAGATGACGCGCTCATACGAGAGATTGACTAGGCCGAGGACATTTCGCCAAGGAGAACTCATGCTAGTGGTCAAGAGACCTATGATCCCCAATCGTGCCAAATGTGGGAAGTTCGAGCCGAATTATGAGGGCCTGTACATCATAGACAAGGTCTACCAAGGTGGGGCTTACTTGCTCATGAATATGCATGGCGAATGACCCTTCAGGCCAATAAACGGTCGGTTCTTGAAAAAATACTATGCCTAACCGAAACGTCTTTAAACTACTACAAACCCCCAGCATCCCCAGGCTGACGTGGTGTAAAAAAAACGGTACGTCCAGAAGCAAAATGGGCATAGATGAAAACCCGAAAGGGCTCCGTGAGTAAAAATAACAAGGTTACCGGCGATGTTTGTGAAAACCCGAAGGGGCACAGACTCGTAAAAAAAAAGGTATGTCCACAAGCAAAATGGGCACGGATGAAAACCCGAAAGGGCTCCGTGAGTAAAAACAGCAGGGCTACCGGCGAGTTTGTGAAAACCCAAAAGGGAGTAATCTCGTTAAAAAACACTTGCAAGGTCCTCTCAACCTTGTAAGGAGAAAACTACCTGCGTGAGATCCTTACGACTCACAAAGGAGCGACACATTTAGGGATCCCCACGATTCCTAAGGATAAATTACACTTACGAGATCCTCATGACTCGTAAGGAGAACCCTCTTATGAGACCCTCACGACTCATAAGATTCAAAAGCCTTAAGCTACAGGGATTTGAACCTGTTCTTAAGCCATCACCTTTCCCAGATTGCCCTACAAGCGGTTCAATACTAGCCCTTGTATACAATCCACGGTCACAAATAATCATTTCCTTGTCGAGTCCCACCAACGACGAGGAATGCCCTCATTTGATGAAAAAACACTTATAGGTCCGAGGAGAAAACACTCTTGCAAGATCCTTACAACTTATAAGAGAACATACACTTAGGAATCCTCACGATTCCTAAGGAGAAAAGACACCTACGAGATCCTCAAGACTCATAGGGAGAAACACCTTTATGAGACCCTTACGGCCCATGAAGTAAAAAGCCTTAGTCGACAGGATCTTAACTCTGTTTGCTAAGCCACCTTTGTTCGAACCGACAAAGGCAGATGATGATTCGCTCCTGGCAATATCCCAGTTATAGCGATACTGATGCCTAAATCGGTATCAAATTCCAAGTCATTTCATGGCAAATGATGATTCGCTCCAGGAAACATTCCAGTCACAGCGATACTGATGCAAGATTGGTATCAGACCTTGAGTTCCATCCTCGAAAAAAAATGCATATGAAATAGCCGAAATGTTTGGGCAACTCGCAATAAAAATCAGTGAGTAAAATATATGCATACAAAAATAGCCGAAATGATTGGGCAACTCGTAATAAAAAACAGCAAGTAAAAAGGAAAAAACAGCCGAAATGATTGGGCACCGCGAAAAATAGCCGAAATGATTGAGCAATCGCGACTTTCGCGATACAAAAAGCTGAAATAATAGAGCATCGTGGAAAGAAAACAAAAAAATACATATAAAATGAAACTTTTGCCCTGCAGGTAAGTCCATACTGACCCCTGTATACAATTCATGGGCATAAACGAAAAGGGAACCACATGTCCCAACAAACTCTATCAAAGGGAGAGTCAGGTCTCAGCGGCAATATCTGCATCCCAGAAAACCAGCAATGACGTTCCTCCTCATACCAGCAGGACACAGACGCGACACTACCAATCAGATCCATGGACAAGCCCCTAGTTCCAAGACTCTGCGGTTCACAAACAACCTAGAGTCAATCCCGACACCGTAGAAAACGGAGAAAGTCGATCCCGACACCGTAGAAAACGGAGAATGTCAACCCTGACACCGTAGAAAACGGAGAAAGTCGATCCCGACACCGTAGAAAATGGAGAAAGTCGATCCCGACACCGTAGAAAACGGAGAAAGTCGATCCCGACACCGTAGAAAACGGAGAAAGTCAACCCTGACACCGTAGAAAATGGAGAAAGTCGATCCCGACACCGTAGAAAACGGAGAAAGTCGATCCTGACACCGTAGAAAACGGAGAAAGTCGACCCTCGACCTCCCCGTAGAAGCAACGCCTCGACTCGAGAACAAGTCAACTCATCAACCACTTACGAGTCCTCTCGACTTGTAAGCGAGAAAATTCTCTTGCGAGATCCTTATGACTCTCAAGAGAAAACACACTCAGAAATCCTCACGATTCCTAAGGAGAAAATACACCTACGAGATCCTCTCGACTCATAGGGAGAAAAATCTTTATGAGACCCTCACGGCTCATAAAGTTGAAAATTCTTAGGCGGCAGATCTAAATCTGTCTCCTATGCCATCACTACCCTACAAAAAGTTCAAGATGAACTGTTATCTATCATCTACAAGTTACACTTGCTGAAATCACATGCCAACGACACAGCAAAAAAAGAAGGCGATAGTACAAGATAGAAAAGAAATGTTTCCTTCATTCATGAATTCAATTGAATACAAGATACATCATATATATAAAAAATGAATGAAATAAAAAAATGAAATGAATACATGTTATTCATAAGTTACAAATTTTCAATCGATACAAGGCAGCTACTGAGAAAGAGGTGTTTTCAATAAATCAGCCAGCTGCTCGCGCACTCCTCTCAACTCCTTTTCATGGTTGGCCGTTGCGGCCAGCTCCGCTTCGACTCGAGCCCGTTGCTGCAAGTAGGATGAAACCCTCTCATCGATTTCCTGTTGGGCAGCCTCGCGACTCTGCGTAACCCTCTCAATGAAGTCGATCTTTCGTCTCAATGCCAGCCCGTCCGAAATGCATCGCTGTAGATTGACAAAGACAGCTTTCAACTGCGCTGCATTTGCTTCGACCTCGGCGCGCAACCCGGCAGATTCGCCTGAAGCCTCCTCACATTCCTTCCGCATCAAAGTCGCCTCTTGTTTGAAATGGCGGAGGAAGGGAACGCTCTGCTCAACCCATGCGGCCCGCTGGGAGTTCAAAGCTAACACTTTCGGAGCAGGATGCCTAAGCTCAATCTCATACAGGCAGGCCTCAATCTTCTTGTAGTGATTAACCCAAGATTCAATGATGCCTTCGTTATGGAAGTGCACGAGCGTCGCCAGCATGAGATTAACCTCGGCAGCAAAATCTGCAGTGAATGCAGGAGCCTCGGCGTCAAGATCCTCGATGAACTCGCTCAACATTCGCAGGCTATTTGCAGCACCCCTGGAAGATGGGCATTTAGCAAAAGGCCCTTCCGGCATCAGGATACGAGACTCGAAGGGAGATGGAGCTGGTGTGATTGCTGCAAGACAAACTATGGTCAAAGGTAGGCTCAAAGAGATAAAGAAGACGCATGAGCAATAGAGTCTACTATATCGGCTGCGACAAGTGGCAAAGGTGGGAGTACCGGTGGCGCGACTATTCTCTCGTCCCCTCCTTCAATTTGTAACGCTGTAATCAATTCAAAGAAGAATTAAAAACGACATGGTCGCCTGTAAAAAGAAGGAAAGGATGTCGGTTAAAAAAAACTATACTCACTGACACCAGCAGGCAGACTAACTTCCGACTGGAAGAAGAAATGCGGGTTCAGCACCGGATACAGATGATCAAAAAGAACTCCTGCAAAGTTGTAACAATGTACTGTCAATACAAGGAAAATGGTATCTACAATTTGACCAGGTAAATCGCAAACCCATACCTTCCAGCATTTCAGAGGACAAGAGAGAAGGCGGAGGGACGACCACTGTCAGAGCAGCAACTGGTGACGCTTTTTCGGGTGGCACGACCTTAGCGCTCACCACACCTACATTCGAAACGAACAAAATGTCATCATTGGACACTGAAAGAGGTTGCAAAACAAAACAACGACCCAAGACCTACCTGATGAGTCATCGACCAAAACCGCGATGGAAGCATCACCAGGCGTTGCGGCTTCTTCACTCGCCTTCAGTGGAATAGTTTCGGCTCCGGTGGCCTCATCCCCTGATTCTATGGGATCCGTGGTGACGCTCGCAATGCCCCCCGATATCGGGGAGCCGTAAAGGGAAAGAGCGGCAGTTTGGGCAGTCCCAAACTCCCGAGAAAGAGTAATCGCTTCAGGCTCTGTGGTCGCCGTCATTTCACCTGCCACTTCATCGCCGGGACTTGCCTTATAGGGTATGGTATATAAGAATTTGAAAACCAAGTTCTAATAAAAGACTCGGCGTTACGTTGCCTTGGGACGTCTTTTCAGTTTCTTCCCGAGCCGCGCACACAACCTGTCTATGGGTAGTAGACAGGGAAGCTGGAGCATCCTCTGAAGAAATAGCGACGGATGAGGTAGCGCTTGAACCTGCACCCACACCCAAGCTAACATCACGTTCCCTCACTGCACGCTTTCTATGCTTCTTGTCGGCCTTGGCAGTGAGAAGTGATCTCCTCAAGACCTCCGTCAAAAGGACATCGTCGTCCGAACCAGGAGCTGCCTTTGGAGCCGTTACGGCATCCATCATCGGCTGCTTAAGCGAAGCCTCTTGAGACAATACTGGGGGAGCTGGGGCCACAGCAGTTGGCTCTGGAAGTGTCGCCGCATCACTACGCGGGATCGGAACCGCACTCAGGATAACCTGAGTCGAGGTAGTCCCTGCAATAAGACAAAAGAAAGGGTCAAGCCATGAATGAAGAAAAACGGAATGAAGTCATGATAAGCTGAATTATACCAAGGGCTAAAGAAGCACGGAGCCTGTCTTCTTCTTCAAACGTTTTGAGGGAAGCCGTAAGAGCCACTTCGGCAGAGATACCTGTTGAAGAAGAAAGAGTCAGTCGAAGCATAAATATATTAAAAAAAAGGAGATAACCGTGGAAAGATACGACTGAAGTCTACCTGACTGTGCAATCGTGATCTGTGCGGCTTCATCGCAAGCCAGTCGCTCTGAAGCCGCAAGGGCAGCTTGAAGATCGGTATCATCCGCAGGCTCAATAAATAGACCCTCATTGGTCCCGTATTCACTCAAGCCCTCGCTATAGGGAGAATGAGGCTCCTGGATGAGTACGACGTTGACAGAATATATCAAATTCTTCTTTTTCTGTGAGCGAGTACCGGCAGCCGATAACACGAGCTTGCGCTTACCGGGCAATTTTGGGCGACGGTCCCGATCTCCAAACCCTCCCTAGAATCCGGGGACGCTACAGCCACCGCTTTTACAGGCGCATGAGTTAGAGGCTTATCAGGAAAAGCACGCAGGACAACGCCACATCAGCTTCTCTTAAAGTAGGACCAACAGTGGTCCGTTGCTTTAAAGGAACAGTTGGATTGCCGGTGGGAATCGTACCTTTGCAATCGAGCAAAAGCCGTCTTCCTTCCTTAATAACGGCGCCCATCGAATGCTGGTACCATGCCACATATACGTTCAAGACCCTTAGAACGCAGCTCGGCTCACTGATAAAAAAGCTGGACCCGGTTTAAGCCGCATAAAATGGTGCAGTGTGCTGTGAATACCCTCCTCTGTAGCAGCCGGCTCAGCCAGGAAAGCCTCTAGCGGAACACCCTGATCGTAGCTCGATTGTTGAGCGAACCGGTGTGGGTTGTACCTCATAAACAGCGCCTAATCATTCTGTCTAAACACCAAAAAGCCCGGCCTGATTGAGTACAAGTGCAAAATCTCTCGGGCCTTCAATGTAGAAGCCCCGTCTTTGAAGGTGTCCCGCAGCGGCTGCACCGTCTTAGTGGACTCTTTGCCGATAGTTGAAACCTTATAGACAAAGGTCATGCCATTTCCAACCATACGCGGATGAAGGACCAAACCCTGAGCCTCCCGCTGTGACGGATTTAAAACGGAAGCGTCAACTAGCCGTATAATCCGAGGGAAGTTATAACTGTTGTAGAAATGAGGCCGTTTGTGGGCTCCAAAAGCTCCAAGCACGTGCAGCTCGGTCCATGACGTAAAATAGTACAACGAGAAAGTGACGAGCTATACGCCTGGCTGAGTGGTGTACGCCGCTAAACTAACACCACGATACAGGTGAGCCAACCCTGCGATCCTGACGGCCACTCGGGTTGCCGCAACCATACGATGGGCTGGGTAAAAGACCAAAGGCCTCATATAACGAGGGTGCATCAGAAGCATGAACCAGTTTAACCATAGGCCAATAAATCCCAGCAAGAACGTCTCTTCATCGACGTCCGAAGCAGCAAGCTCCGCAAAAGGAACAACAGGGGCATCCGGAATAAAGAAGTTTTTTAAATCTGCCTCCACCGTCGGTTGTTTATCCAAACCAAAACTAAACGGATCGTCAAGCTTGGCGAACAGCGCAGCTTGCTTCGATAAGACTTCCGGACGAAGATAGCGAGCGATGAAGTCTGCGTAGCTGACTCCGTGTCCTCCGGACTCAAGAAATAGACTTTCGTAGATATTCAACACCTTAATCAAGCTCAGGAATCGGTGTTGAATGGCGTTGTCTGGGGTAAGACCCATTACCACTGATTTGGTGGCAAAGATGTATTCGTCCGGAGGAAGTAACTCCTCATAGTGTTCTCCCCTAACGGGTAAGCCGGAGATCTCCGCGAACTCCTCCAAACAAATTGAAACTTCCCAATCCGACAGAAGGAAGGTATGGGTCAGAATATTCCATTGCTCCAGAAAAGTTTTGACCCACCATACAGGAAGCGTGGAATACTGGAAGAGAGAAGCATAAATCGCGGGATACAACCCGAGCTTCAGCAGTTGCGATTTCCTGGCCGATAAGATGTATCGGACCTACTGCAGGTACCCAGCTGGATGGCGAGGAGTCAAGCCTATTATGTATGGCTGTCCCCAAGGGCGTGACTCATCTTGATATATACGTCGCCCCAAGGTATCCAAAGCCATTGGAGGCTGTACGGGTTTCGCGGCCATGGAAGGCTGAAGGAGACCCTCCGAAGTCCAGTTGACTTCCTCCACGATATAGTTCACTGGGGGTGGGTCAGCGCAGTAGATCGCTGAAATGGGTTCCGAAGGTGCTGCGCAAGAAAAGCTATGCCGACCCTTGATGATTTGATTGTACCACGTCCCCCATAAATGAAAGTTCTTTTGCTCCGGGTCATGATCTTTGATCAACGCGAAGACTTCCCTATCCACAGGCGCTTCAGGGAATCCGCTTTCCGAACGAACAAACGGGAAAGAAATGTCGAAAGACATAGTACCTGCGTGAAAAAGAACAAAAGTTATCCGTCAATGCTACAGTTTAAGTTCTGGCACTTGGTACTTTAAATTCATACCGCACTGCAATGTAGTGGAAAGGGACCAAAGGGGACCCACACAATTTAGACGATGGCTCATCATGGGACAGTCTCATCATTGATGAGGAGACACACGTTAAATAGAAAATCCTAAAGGGATTCTCATTTAATGAGGGGCCCCTCGGGCCAAGGAGTTAATCTCCCTTGAGAGCAATGCTCTGCAGACAGGGGTGACACCTGTCAACCCTAATCATGAGGGGAATAAAAATTCCCCAAGAATCCTAAAGAGCCATGCTCTGCGAAGAAGATGGAATAATCCATCAAAAACCCTAAAAGTAAAGCTTTTTACAGAAGTTAAAAACTTCAGGATCTTTAAGATCTGTAAAGTGAACTCTAAGAGTTCTTCATTAACGGGTTAAGAAGAACTAAAAAAAGATCTCTTTAGATCTATTATCTGACAAGAGCAAAGCTCTGTTGAGAAACCCTAAAAAATCTATATGATTTGAGAAGAGCAAAGCTCTGTTGATGGGTAAAACCCTAAAATATATTTTTAAGATCTATGATCTGAGAAGAGCAAAGCTCTGTTAATAAGTTCAATTCTTACCGAATTTGGGCAGAGTTTTGACTCTGAGAAATTTCTTAAGGGCAGAGAGCTTGACTCTGGAAGAGAATTAAATTCTCAGGAAACAAGAACAAAGCAAGAAGATGAACATAGGTCATCTCAAGAGCCAAAGGCCCTATTTATAGGCGCTGGAAGTCGATCTAACTTCCAAGGCAATCCAACGGTAGAAAAGTTACTACCGTTGCACTCACGTGTGAGCCTCGTGAGCGCAGCGGTAGGGGGGAAATTGTTTCCCCCAATCAGAGCAAAGCTCTGTTCAAATTTTGAAATTTGAAATAAAGCAGTGCTTCATAAAAGCGTCGCGCCAAAAGCGCCAGCGCTAAGAGTCAAAGACTCTGAAGCAGCACTCACGTGCAAAGCACGAGAGCACTAGCGCTAAGAGCGCCAGCGCTAAGAGTCAAAGACTCTGAGGCAGCGCTTACGTGCAAAGCACGAGAGTGCCAGCGCTAGAACTAAATATTCTCCACCCTTGGATCAAAGATCCAACTAAGATGAATAAATCATCAGATCACAGAATTTAATTCTGTTGAGGAAATACTCCTCAAATCTTTCCAAACAAGAAAAATTGTGCTCTATAAATCAGAGCGCCATTGGATCAAAGGTGATTAAAAAATCACTAAGATATAGAACAAGTTCTATATGAGAAAATATTTTCCCAATTTTGTTAATAACAAGAAAACTATCTTCTGTAAAACAGAAGCTCTTGGATCAAAGATCTAACGGTGGATAAATTTCATAAATCAATTAAGAAATCTCTCAACGAGAGATTTCCTTAACTGATTCAACAAATCAGCTTCCTTATATAAAGGACCCAAGACTTCAAGTCTTACACAGAAGAACCCCCCTCCCCCATAAACTTCAAGTTTCTCAAAAAAAGAAAACAAGAAGAGCAAGCTCTCCTAAGAAGAAATTTTCTTCAAGATAAATAATAAGAAGCGAGATCATAACATCTCTTCAATTCTTGAGAGTTTAATCCTCACATCAAAAGAACTTAGTTCTTTTGATAGATCACAGATCTACAAGACAAAGTCTTTCATAAAAAAACAGAAGAGATCATTGCATCTCTTCATAAAAAGAAGAACTTAGTTTTTAGATCCAGGAGACAAAGTCTCTCATAAAGAAAAACAAAAGAGATCATAGCATCTCTTCATAAAAAGAAGAAGTTAGTTCTTAGATCCATGACACAAAGTCTCTTATAAACGAGAATTTAATTCTCAGAGCACAGAACTGATCAGAACTGCCAAAGAAGCGCTTCAGCGCTCCAAGTCTGGCGCTCAGCGCCAAGCGCACCACGTGTTCCTCACGTGTACGCTATTTCAAAAGAAGCGCTTCAGCGCTCCAAGTCTGGCGCTCAGCGTCAAGCACACCACATGCTCCTCACATGTGTGCTATTTCAAAAGAAGCGCTTCAGCGCTCCAAGTCTGGCGCGCCAAGCGCACCACGTGCTCCTCATGTTGGCGCTATTTTATAAAGAACGCTCTGCATTCATTGGTCGGCGCTCAGCGCCAAGCGCACTATGTACCCCTCACGTGGGTGCTACTTAATAAGGAGCGCTCCGTACTCATTGGTTAGCGCCAATCGCCATAATAAAGAGTGTCTAACACTCAGTAAAGGACAAAAAGAAAAAGGGGTGTCAGAACCCAAATCAATGCTCAGCATTGTTGATTAAAAAGGGCTGAGCCCAAACAAATGTTCAACATTTAATTCAAAATGAGTGGACCAAATCCAAACAAATGTTAAACACTTTATTCAGAACGGAATGGACTTAGCCCAAGTTGGCCATGAATCCTTAGCTCAGACCAACCGAGCCCATGTGCTCACAATTTCCCTAATTGGTCTTAGTCCCAAATTAGATCTCTCAACCAATTTTGGTTCAAGGGTACATCTCTTCATACCTCTGATACACGTCGCTGTAATTCTTCATCGTCTTCAGAGAGATGGAGGGTCCTAATAACCAACAACTTTTGGTGCATCCCCAAATGGTTAAACCAAAACCACACAGACTATGATGTCTCTAAACTTTATGGACTATGATGTCCTTAAACTTATGGACCGTAACGTCCCTAAACTAAACCTTGCAGACTATGATGTCCTTAAACTAAACTATGATGTCTCTAAACTAGACTATGATGTCTTTAAACTCCATGGACTATGATGTCCTTAAACTTATGGACCGCAATGTCTCTAAACTAAAACGATAGAGTCCAAATACTCTCTCGTTGGATCTAAATGGTCCCAAAACCTTGTTGAGTAGATCTTAGTCTAAAATTAGACTAACGTATCCTCAACAAACGTTTAAGCTGACCTTAGTCTAAAATAAGATTAACGGTCCTTAAACCAACCTAAACCCAAATCTAAGAAAATACGGATTTGGATTAATCCACGCCCTACGGACGACAACATAAATTAGTCTCCGTATACAATCCACGGGAAACCAAAAATAAAACAAACATACATGACACGAAGTGATCTTCTGGAGCAGGAGAAAGTGGTTACCATGATGCGGTAGTGTAATTAACTGCAGGGGCTTGCGCCTGCAGGGAAGAGCATCCCCACAATCAAAAACCCCTCATACACGAGGGGGAATCTGACAAAGTCTGCTACAACGGCCGCATCTGTCTAAACCTCTGATATACGGTGCCATAAATCAACTTGGCATCTTCGGAAAGGTGGACAAATAAATCCAAATAGCATATGTCCCAAAATTCAGGCCAGACGTCCCAACGTCCCAGTCGCGTCTTTCGGCGGAGAACAAAGACCTATTGAAGAAATGTGTCCCATTGTCGCTAATGATAGCGCGAGGGTGCCCGAACCGGGAAAAGATGTTTTCTTTCAGGAATCTAACGACAACCTTGTTGTCGTTCGTCCAGCTTAACACTGCCTTAACCCATTTGGAGACATAATCGACAGCTAAAAGAATGTATAGGTTCCCTAAAGAGTTGGGAAACAGGCCCATGAAAGCTATCCCCCAAATATCGAACATCTCAACAACCAGAATTGGTTGGAGTGACATCTCATTTTTCCTGAAAATCCGGCCCAAATGTTGGCACTGGGAGCAAATTTTGCAGTAATTATAGGCATCTTTGAAAAGTTGTGGTCAATGAAAGCCACACTGCAAGACTTTCTCAGTTGTCATTCTTGGGCCAAAATGCCCTCCACACGCTTGATTGTAGCAAAATGAAAACACACTCTTGAACTCATTATCAGGGACACATCGGTGAATGATCTAGTTTGGACAATACTTGAACAGGTAGGGTTCGTCCCAATAAAAGTGTTTTACTTGGGATAAAAATCTAAGTTTGTCCTGACTCGACCATTCGTTTGGTATGAGTCTTGTCGTCAAATAGTTCACAATATCTGCGAACCACGGTTCGCAAGATACTGACAAGAGTTGTTCATCAGGAAAAACATCGTTAATTGGGAGAGGAAGCGTCGGCGAAGAAGGAAGCCGTGAAAGATGATCGGCCACTACGTTTTCACATTCTTTTTTGTCCTTAATGACAAGGTCAAACTCTTAAAATAAGAGCATACAACGTATTAGCCGAGATTTTGCATCCTTTTTCGCAAAAAGATGTCTCGGAGCGAAATGATCAGTGTAGACAACGACTGGGGAGCTAATGAGATATAGCCTGAATTTCTCCAAAGCGAACACAACCACTAAGAACTCTTTCTCGGTTGTCGTATAGTTCATTTGTGCGTCATTCAGGGTCCAGCTCGCGTAGTAGATTAAGTGCGGCATCTTATCGATGTGCTGTCCTAGGACCGCACCAATAGAAAAGTCGGATGCATCGCACATAATCTCAAAAGGATGTGTCCAGTCAGGAGAAGAAAAAATGGGAGCAGTGGTGAGTGAGCTTCTCGGTGATTCAAAAGTGGTCAAACAGCTCGAGTCGAAGTTGAACGTGGTATCCTTGGCCGGAAGAAGAGTCAAGGGTCTAGTAATCTTGCTAAAGTCCTTGATAAACCGTCTGTAGAAACTGGCATGGCCAAGAAAAGCTCGGATATCGCTGATGTATTTGGAAGGAAGAAGGTTGGAAATGACATCAATCTTTTCTTTGTCAACCTCGATGCCATTTCGCGAAATGATATGTTCTAAGACAATACCTTCACGCACCATGAAGTAGCATTTTTCCCAGTTTAAGTGAGATTTTTATCCTTACACCGTGTAAGGACAGCGTCAAGATGTTGCAGACACTCGTCAATGGAATCACCAAAGATGGAGAAATCATCCATGAATATCTTCAGAAATTTCTCAACCATGTCAGAAAATATTCCCATCATATATCGCAGAAAAGTAGCGGAAGCATTGCATAGCCAAAAGGGCAGGCGGCGATATGTGAACGTTCCGAAAGGACAAGTGAAATTGGTTTTGTTCCGGTCTTTCTCGGTGATGGGAATCTGGTTGTAGCCTGAATAACTGTCCAGAAAACAGTAGAAATCATGCCCAGCTAATCTTTCGAGCATTTGGTCAATGAATGGTAGTGGAAAGTGATCCTTCCGTGTTGCGGCGTTGAGTTTTCGGTAATCAATGCATACTCGCCACCCAGTTTGGGTGCGAGTAGGGATAAACTCATTTGCCTCGTTTGTGATGACCGTAATACCCGACTTTTTAGGCACAACGTGTATAGGATTGGCCCATTGGCTGTCGAAATAAGGTAAATGATACCACTATCCAAACATTTAATGATCTCCTTTTTCACAGCCTTCTTCATGACTGGATTCAATCGCCTCTGTGGATCCCTAACTGGTTTAGCATCATTCATCATATGAATGTGATGTTCAACGATTAGGGGACTAATCCCGTTGATGTCCGCCATCGTCCAGTCGAATGCTTACCGATTTGATTGCAAGACCGCGAGAAGGGTTTTCTCTTGCTCTAGAGTTAAAGAAGCCGAGATGATGACTGGGAGGATCTCGTTTTCACCTAAGTAAGCATACTTGAGGTGCGATGGTAGAGGCTTGAGTTCGAGCATCGGAGGAGAAACAACTGAAGGCAGGATGGGAGAAAATGTCTCGAACTCAAAAGATTCCAATAGGGGCTCAAAGCGAGTGTATGCAACCGAGTCGGATGGTTCAACTAACGCATCCAAATATTCAAAAGATTCAAACTCGGGTGGTGACAAATCAAGATCGTTTAAAAACATGAAGCACTCGTATTCGTTGTCGGAAGCGGAAGCAGCAGGTTCAAAGAGGAACGCATTAGTTGTGTCAAGATCACTATGATCAAACAGAAATTCTTCAAATTCACAGTCCTTGGGGACGATCTCCTGAATGGAACAGACATCCAGTATATGAGCATTCGGTTCAGATGGCTGATTCCCAAACCCAGAAATGTTGAGTTCAATTGTCATGCTGCCAAAAGATAGGTTCATGGAACCATTTCGACAATTGATCACCGCATTTGAGGTTGCAAGGAATGGGCGACCGAGAATCATCGGAATTTGATTCTGTGGATTGGCTACAGGTTGTGTATCTAAAACAATGAAATCTATGGGGAATATGAAGTCCCCAACCTTGATCAACACATCCTCCAGCTCACCCGTAGGATGGGTAATAGATCGGTCAGCCATTTAAAGAGTACAATGTGTAGGTTTCAGTTCTCCTACACCGAGTTGCTCATATACTGAATAAGGAAGAAGGTTAACACTGGCACCAAGATCCAAAAGAGCATGATTGATGTTTTTATCCCCAATGGTTATTGAAATTGTAGGACAATCACGGTCCTTCCATTTTTGTGGTAAATCTTGGGTAAGAACATCACTTATGTTACCAACCAAGAAAACTTTCTTGGCACCTGAGATTTTCTCTTCTTAGTGCTCAAGTCTTTCAAGATTTTTGCGTAAGACGGGATTTGCTGAATTGCATCTAAGAGGGGAATGTTGATGTTAACCTATTTGAATAACTCTATAATCTTCTCCATTTGTGGATTTTGTTTATTGGATCTCAACCAGTTTGGAAATGGAGCATTTTTTAAATTGGTTGAGTCCAATACTTGTGGAGGAGATTGTGGAGATGGAACAGAACCTAAAACTGGAGTTTGAGTGTAGTGAGATATGGATCCGTTCGAAACAGCAGTTGAAGAAGAAGAGCCTTTTGAAGAATGGAGAATAGGCTCGGAAGAAGAAGAAGGAGGAGAGGAAGAAACGGTCGGGGTGTCATCATCATGAATTCGTGCGCCAATGTTGTTGTTCAGTATTCTTCCAGATCTCAACATAGTCATGGCACTCACATTATGGATCTGTTGTTCAAGAGCAACATGTACATTCTGTGGGTGACCAGGATTTGGGAGTGGTTGAGATGGAAGCTTTCCTTTCTCTCGCTCGCTCAAGGCAGCGTTCAGCTGTGCAATCTGGGCTTTGATGGTCTTGATGCTTTGCCTGTGTGCAGCGGTGTATTGCACCAGAGATTGAATAAAAGACTGAATGTTGGCGGTGGATTGAGTTGATTGTTTTACAAAAACCTCTAGACTCCGTTCTATCGAGAAAACCTTATCGTTATTTGACTGAACAAAGTTTTTTTGAGTAAAAGAATTGTTGTAAGGTGCAAAATTGTTCGTCGGATTCTGAAAAGGTTGGGGTTGGAAAGGTTGCTGAAATTGTTGTTGAGCTTGTTGTGAGGAGGAGGAGGCCTATGAAAGTTGTTCTGGCCTTGGAATTGATGTTGGTTCTGATTCCAGGCGAAATTAGGGTGGTTCCTCCAAACGGGACTGTATGTGGAAGAGTATGGATCATTTCTTGGTCTTTGCTGAAATGCAGCATTAACCTGATCCTGTCTTTGAGATGGTGGATTGTAAGGACACTCTTTGGTCAAATGAGATGGATCCGAATAACAAGAGCAAATGGTACGAGGGGGAGGAAAAGGGGCAGGAGAAGAAGATGAGAATTTGCTCTCAATTGCTTCCAGTTTCAGCATGATTGCAGCCATCTCGGCCTTCATTGCAATTGAGATATCAAGTTGGTGAACTCCTGTCCTAGAGAGACCTGAAGAAGAAGAAGTTGAAGTATTCGGTTGGGTGCTCTCCCATTGTAGCGTCTGTTCTGTAAGATCATCAAAGAATTTCCAAGTCTCCTCGTTAGATTTAGACAGGAAGTGGCCCCGACAGATGGTCTCCATTAACTATCTAGTTGCTGGATTCATGCCCTCGTACAGGGTTTAGCAAAGTTCCCATTTCTCTATACCATGATGAGGACACTGAACAAAGAGGTCCTTGTACCGGTCAAAGCACTTCCAAAAAGGTTCGGTTGGAAGCTGGGTGAATTGGTTTATCTCGTTTCGGATCCGTGCGGTCTTATGATTCAAGTAGAATTTCTTCAGAAACGCTTTCACAAAATCGTCCCAACTGGTTATCGAATGAGATGCGGTGCTATACAGCCACTTTTCAACAAGGTCACAAAGAGTGAAAGGAATAACCCGTAGCCATATAGTATCATCAGACAGTTGGGTTATCTTCATCATCGCACACACGTTTTGGAATTTATTGATGAAGATATATGCATCTTCGAATTCAAGCCCGTGAAATTTGGGCAGCATGTTGATGAAGTGAGGCTTAATTACGAAATTATCCTCATTGGCCGGTGGAGAGAAAGACAAGTGGGGAGCGCAGCGCGGGTAGGATAGAAATGATCTTGGAGCACGATTCATCGCGGCGATGCTGGATGTGGTAGCGGGTTATTCGCACCAAGTGGAGATGGAATTATTCCCGGGGGCGGTAAAGTGATGTTAGGAGGAAATCCCGACATCTCGAAAGAAGAATTGGGTGAAGGTGAAGGTGAAGATATATGAACAGAATCATGGTCACCATCGGAGTTGGCCGGCAAAGGTAAAGGTGAAAGAGGCGTGGAAGGAGTTTCGACGTCGGAATCAATCGCGCAGTTGGTAGCGACTAACGTAACGCGGACTAAGCGGGCACTAGTGTCTCGAGTCCAAACGGACATACACTAAATGATTTTATTGTAGTCAAAGCGTAGAATGTAAGCGTAAGAAAACGTCAATGGAGAAAAGTTGGTGAAAAGTAGGTGAAATGAAAATTTGGCGACAAATGGCAAGTTTTTATAAAAGTTTTGGGTTTTTTTTACAGAGTTTTGCAAAATATATACGGATTTATGGACACAACTTCAAACAATCACAGTCATAATATGCACAATCACACCTAGAGCTATGGTCTTCAAAGTCCACTTGACTTCTCCTAACTGTTCCAAAGTGACAAGTTCTGAGATAACCCTCAAATGGCCTTTCACTGCCAATTGTGGTCAGGTAAGCACAAGTGAGGTAAGGAGGGTTCCGATCACGAATAACCGTGAGACGGGCCTTTTGAATTAGCTCCTCACTTATCTAGCCTAGGCACCACAAAGTCAAGTTTAGATAAACAACTGAATGCCCACAACCTTCTTCTGTCCTATTGAGCATGATAAGTCCTTAGTTGCTTGAGTCTAGATATTTTTTAATTAAGCTCAAGGGTAATGCGTATGCTTTTAGTGATTTTTAAGATCTTAGGAAGGGTGATGAAATCCCCACCCAATCTGAATTGGTGTTATAGCCCCTTAAAGTCCGTATTATTTATGCAAAACGATAACAAACAAAAATCTAAAACCTTGCAAAAAAAATTATTTAGCGGCGGTGCAAAGAATCCTACACAAAAACAGTTTATTGGAGCCGGGGGGGGAGAGTTTGCGCAAAGAATACTGCAAAAAAAATAGTTCAGTAGAGTTCAGAAGGGGTAGACAGAAGAAAGAGATACTCACAAAAGTTTTGGCACTCTGAAGAAATAGGTTGACCGTGGTTCGGCGGTCAAAGGCACTAAACCGCGGCGGTTCCATGGTCCCTTGGTTGATCTAAAGCTCCAAATTTCTTCTATGTTCTAAGATTGATCTTCTCTTCTGGTTTGGAGCCTCTGAGTCTTGAATTGGTCAATATATTTGCTCTAGAATTTGTATGGTTAGCCGCAGTTTCGTCTTTGATCCGCCGCGGTGTAGCCGCGAGATATGGGTCTAACTTCCCACGACTTTGGAACTGAACTTGATCTTCTCTCTATTCTGCACACTCGCACAAAAAGAATAAAAATTAATGAGATGATTTTTATTATTTTTTTTGTTTTTTTTATATATATATATTCATAAATTAACCCGAAACTACACAAAGAAATAAACTACCGTCTCCCCGGAAACGGCGCCATTTGATTGTTAAGATTTAGTACGCTGGTTTTAATTACCGCAATCAAGACGGTTTCACTTGGTGGCTAGCCGGTTGAGTATGGGTCGATCTACGAAGAGATGGGAATCTTTTTCTTAGTGTTTTAACGAGTTAAGTCCAAATTGTCCGAGTTTGTTCAAAGTTAACTATGTGCTTAGATATGTATGTTAATAGAGCTTGTTAGGGTTAGGATTAGATTAGTTTAAGTTAGGAGTTCGCTTACTCCTTTCATTTTCCACTCTTAATATCGATATTACGGTAATCGGCAACGACGGGGATTAGCACAACCAGGAAGGAAACTTGCGAGTATAAGCTAGGCTTTCTAACGCTTAGTTCCTTCCTTTTGGTCCTTGTCCGTCCGTTCTTGACTCTTAGCCATAACCTCCGGTCAATTCAACCACAACCGATCTCACTACCGTGTCACCACTATCATATAGGATAAGGTGCCGTAGGGAGCGGATTATGGTTGTCTTGATGGGAGTTTGAATCAAGTTGTTAGGCAAAGAAAAGAGTGAGAGAGATTTTTTTCTCTCAAACTTTCCTTATCCTGCCCTAACAAGTGAGAAACTACTCACCGATTATAAAAGAAAAGAAAATAAAACAAGTAAAGAAGATAGAAAGAAATGAGGTAGAAAATTACAACTAGCTATTTGGGACCTCACCTAGGCAAAGATCACTCTTAAGCATCATGGTTGCAAGGATAAAAGAAAAGAGAAGAAAAAGAACAACAACAAAAGAAACTACTTAATAAAGAAAATTACAAACAACATATATAAAAACTACTTAACAAATTACAATATATGCATATAATAAGAACTCCTCTTTATTTATCATCCACTCAAAAGCTCTCACTACAATTTTAATGGAGGAAAGATGAAGAAGAAGAAGAAGTTACACTAAATTCTAACAAAATCTAGTGAAAAAAATGCATGCTTCATATGGCTCTAATCTGGAGTATTTATAGGAAGATAACTGAAACCCGAGAGCCATGTTCTAAGTCCCTATACAATTACCAAACTATCCCCAAAAGATGGTCTTCATACAACATGATGTCGCTGCGGAACCGCCGCCCAAAGGGCCTCTTGGCCGCGGTTCTGCGGTCGATTGGAGGGATTACTGAGTCGTTTTTCTAGGGCTTCCTTATATTGCTTTTATCTTCAGTTTAGTGCACTTGAATTTGCAGAATAATTCCATTTTTCTCCCAGACTTTCAGCAGCCCAAAAGATAAAAATGTGTGGAATTTTTGTCTTGATTTTCTTGAGCTCCACATTGTCAACTTGATTCTCATGCTGCCTCACTCGTGCTTTGTGCTTGAATGACCCTCGCTTGACTTTTGTCTCTCGAACTGGTAAGCGGTATCAGACGGATGGTTAGCGGAACAAGTATTTTTATCCATTGTTGGCAGTTGTCCTGAATTTGTCGTGACTGTTCATGATTTTTATTGTTTTGGACGGAGAACATGTAACCTGCAATTATTAGCAAACACATATCAAAAGTACCTACCTATATGCAATGCGATCAAGAATAGGTGGTATAAAAGTGCAAAATTCTAATATGAACACATGGTTAAAAGTGATGGTGTTTTCGTCTATCAACTCACCCTTAGCCGGGGCTGCAATAAAAATGAATTCATCACGGGGCACTATCTCTTCGTAGTGTTCTCCAATGATAGGTAATCCGAAGATCTTCTAAAACTCCAGTAAGGATATGGATGCCTCATGGTCTATTAGCTTGAATGTGCTCGTAATCGGGTTCCACTGTTCCGCGAAGATCCTCACCCATCAAGGTTGAGTCTTAGGGTATTCAAATAAAGACGTGTATACTGCTGGATAAAGTTCGGTTCATCGCAGTAAATCCTTCTCGGTAGACATGATATATCTGGCCCAAGTGACATAATCAGGAAGATAACGCAAAACCAACCCTACACCGTAAAACACTCCCCAGGGTCGTGCCTCTTCTTGACTTATACAACGTCCAAGGAGATCCATGACCATCTTTTTGTAACTCTATCCAAGGAGGCTGTAGACGATTGCAGGCCGTCCAATCATTCATCTCCACTGTAAAGGAAGTCCGTACGACATCAGTATAGCGGAAAGTCCCTAGCGAAGCAGACGACACCTCGCACTGAAAACCGATACGTCCCTATATGATTTGATTATACCAACCAGACCAGAGTTGAAGATGTTGCCGCATAGGATCATGAGTTCTGATCATTTGAATAACCTCCCTATCGACAGGCTCATTTGGCTGCAAATATGCCAAGTGGTCGTAATTAAAGTCAGCTGGAGAAGACATCGTAACTAAAAAATAGAAAAAAGGGGCGTTAGTTCACAAAACAAAAACTATCATAAAAATAATCAAGACTTAGATCATGCATCTTATAAAAAAATCTAAAGATTTTTCTAAGTATAGGATGCGCAACCCACCAAGTTGCGCACATCCTACAGAAATCCAAAGGATTTCTTTAAGTAAGGGGTGCGTGTTCCCTTATAAAAAGGAAGGAAAGGGGAAAAGAAGAAACGAATTCCTTCCATGTGAAAAGCACGTGAGCGTTTTAAGGAAAATTAAAACCCACGGTTAGGTCACACGTATTAAACACATGAGCACTTATATGCAAAGTATATGAGTGATAAACATAAATAACTAAGGGAACAAAAAGACCCCACGTGTTAAACACGTGAGTACTCATATGCAAAGTATATGAGCGCTGAATATAAGTAACTAAAAGGGCAAAAAAGACCCTACGTGTTGAATATGTGAGCACTCATATGCAAAGCATATGAGTGCTAAGAATAAGTAACCAAAAGCCAAATAGGCATCATGTGTTAAACACGTGAGCGCTCATATGCAAGGAATATGAGCGCTAAATATAGACAGGGTAAAACCCATAATGAGGGTCACGTGTTTAACACGTGAGCACAATGTTTTGAAGCATTAGCTTTAGATAGAATTAAATTCTATTTAGGAAAATATCCGCCGATCTTTCCAAAATGAGAAAGATTTTTCTCTGTTAAAAAGAGAACCTTTGGATTCAAAATCCAACGGTAATTATAATATCACTAACCAAATCAGAAAATCAAATCAATTTCTTTGTTAGGAAAATATTTTCCTAATCTTGTTAAAAAGAAGAAAATATATTCTGTTAAACAGAAAATCATTGGATCAACTATGGATAAAATTCCCCGAATAATCTTTGAGACCAATTAAATCAATTGGTATCTCTCAGATAAGAGATTTTCTCAAAATGGATCAACAGTTTACAATCCCTATATAAAGGACTTGAGATTTCAAGTCTTGGGAGACACATATAAGGAAAGGAAACCCCCTATAAGCTTCTGTAAAAAAAATATACAGAAGGTTCTCCACAAGCTTCCACAAATTAACAGAGAATTTAATTCTCAAAAATAAAAAGATCGTCTTCCTCCTCAAAATCGTAGGTAAAGAAAAAGAAGAGATCAAAATATCTCATTTACTTATCATATCATATCTAAGGGTTTAACCCTTTAAAAGAACTTAGTTTTTTCTCTCGATTTGAGATCCATAAGACAAGTCTCCCACAAGTTGAGAATTAAATTCTCATCGGGAAGATCTTGTTCTTAAGAATCAAAGATTCAAGAGAGAATAATGGAAGAAAGGATATGAAAAAGATGGAGTTTATACTCCGAAAACTTAGTTCCCTCATAAAACAAGAACTTAGTTCTTAAATAACCTGATCCCAGATCCTCAAAACAGAGGTCTTGGTGATCGTTAATGGTTAAAATATCATTAACAGAAGCTAAGTTTCTCTGAAATTTAAAAGATAAGCAGAGATTAAATATCTAGGGAAAAAGCATCTCACATGAAAGGCACGTGAGCGCCCAAAACAGCAGCTCACGCGAAAAGCACTTGAGCATTCAAAAGAAACCATGAAGAAAGAGCCTTACGTGAAAAACATGTGAGCGCCCAAGGCCCATGAATACAGCGCCTCACGTGATAGCACGTGAACACCAGAAAACAAAACAGATTAGTACTTAGCACTATTGTAGCGCCTCATGCGATAGCACGTGAGCACCCAAGAACTCAGCGCCTCACGTGAAACACACATGAGCGCCCAAAAACTCAGCGCCTCACATGAAACACACGTGAGCGCTCAAAAGCTCAGCACCTTACGTGATAACACGTGAGCGTAAAGAAACATAGCGCCTCACGTGGTAGCACGTAAGCGCTGAACAAAGTGCTTAGCACTATATATATCCAAAATGACTAAGTGCTTAGCACTGCTGAATGAGGGAAAAGCCCAAGACTGAGCCTAAATTGGTTAAGTCTCTGAAACTTCACTGCAGTTGAGCCTATATGCTCACTGTTCCTAAGTTAATCTTAGTCCCATATATGACTAACTGTCACGCCCCGCTTCCCAGTGTACGGGTAGAGGACGCGACGAGGCCGCTACGTATTTACTCAGAAGTAAACACGTTAAGCGTATCTAAGCAATACAAAGTAAAATACACAAGAGACAAGATGTAAATGAACATCAACTTTATTTATTAGACATTCTTTTACAGGTACAACTGAAAATGTAAATACATGGAATGAAAGTAATGCCTAAACAATGGCATAACAGAAATAAAAATGGAATAAGTACAAGTGGCTACAGCTCTGGGTCTTCGGTGTATTGCTCAGGGGACTGCTCCAAATGCTCCTGACTGGTCTCGTACTCCTCAGCGTCGGGTCCTCCTGACAACATTCCAAAGAAGAAGAGAAATAGGAACGTCGTCAGCGAACAATCGCTCGGTAAGTCCCAAAGATGAGAAAGAAGTAGAATAGACAGAGGGATTGTAGTTTTATAATGTTTTATTATAATGTTAGCGCAGTTGCTTGTAGCTTGGTACAGAAAATGCCAGTGTATACGAGAGGGGTCCCACTTACACCGAAGACTTTGGTAATACATGGTACAAGGCTCCGTCAATAATACTACGGAACAACGGCATGGATGTAATTACATCTTAAGTGACAACCTCATGCCACCTTTAACATGTTCCGTACCAGTCTACCCCTTTATAACCCCGTAGTGTTTATGCATTGATTGTATGGATTGTATTGTCTTGTCTTGTATTATAAATTGTATAGATGGATGACTTGCCGAAACCATGATATCAGTAATAGAACGGATATAATGGATGAACATGTAAATGGTGTATATCCATGGTTCGGTTCAGTCAAGTTTTATAGATTGAATAGATTGAGTATATGGATTCATATTGAATTGTGGTTTTATACTTGAATTACATTCAAGTCAGATTGATTATATTGAGACTCAGTCTGAGTCAGACAATTAGAAAAGAATTTGAAGTCCTGAATTAGGTTTTGATGTTATCGGTAACTGCTGCACATGGACGGCAGGATTTGTGTCTTTTTCCAAGACAATTACCGTATTGATAACACCGTTTGTTAGGTTGTCTACCTTAGATAGGCAAGCACCCATATCTCCGGCTCCCTGAGACTCAAGAGACTGGTCCCGCTTAAACCTATGTTTACTAGGGTTCTTATTGTAATTTAATATAACTTGAGGAGGTTTTATATAAAAATAGTTTTGGCATAATTTTAAAATACTCCTCAAGACTTTAATTATCATCTTTAGGATTTTCATAGATATATATTTTTCAATTGTGTAATTTCTAGTAATTAGAACCTAGTTTTCATAGTATATGGTATTTTCTTGAAATGTTGTACTTGTGTTGTATTTGGATGGTATTTTCATGTAATAGTGATCTTTTGATCTAGAAAACTTGGAATATTTATATAATTAAAATAAATATTTTGATAATATATATATATATTTAATGAAAATAATTTATTTATTTTCTTGTAGAAATCTCATTTTCTAAATAAAAGTGCATAAAAATTCCATTGAAATCGAATGCTGCTTGCGGAGGTCTGCATCTCATTCTACTAAGCTTGAGGATGTGCGATAATCCGCACCATTCCGAACGGGGTCCCCAAAATGGGTTGTAGAGGCGTAATTGCATGGAAATGTTTTAATACATCTTTTAAAGAAAACGGTTTTATAAGTTAAAGGGATTTATTTGTAAAGTCGTATTTTCCCGTATTCTATTATTCCAAACTTCATCGTGCTATGGTAGAAATGTGTGTTGTGATAAGGTAGGTCATTATCTCGTGAACTATCTAAAGGTATAGCAGGGAATAAAGGTTATAAAGTCGAAATGAATAGTTTATGGTATTTTTATGTAAAAATGCGATAAATATCACAAAAATGATTATTTTGATGTGAAACTTGTTTTGTTGAGTTTGTTAATATTTGTTAAGCAATATGTGAGAATATGAAGTTATCTTGATTAAGAAAAATATAGTTTTTAAAGAAAACCGAATCGAAAGTCGGACTAACTCCGCTTCCATCGGGTTTTAGAAATGGAAATTTTTAAAGTTAAAGATGAGAGAGGGAATTGGGACTTACTGTCTTGTAAGGTAGAGGGGAGTAAGAGGAAGAGGGGGGAAGCGCCGGTGCGTCGTTTCATCGCCGGAAATTCCGCGGAAGTTCGTCGAAGTTTCGCCCTTTGCTAACTCCACTTGCACACTAAGGACTTGAGAATTTTGTATAGTTTTTGTAGGAAATTTTTAGTGTGAAGGGATGTAAAATGGAGTGGGTATTTATAGGACAAATTAAGGTTTAGGGGGTGATGAAAAATGCATTTAAATTTGCATTAAAATGGAATTTAAAAGGGTTTTTAATTCTCTGGAAAATGCAGGGAAAACAAACAGGTAGGGGTTAAAGAGGGGAGTCTAAGGGTCTAAGGTTTACAAAAAAATTTGGGGTTGGGCTTAGAAAATCCGGCGGTGCCGGCCCTATATCAAATCTTGCCGGTCCGATCTTGGAGGTAGGGTCTTGGATTGGGTCCACGTGTCCCTGATGGTCTAAATACTAATTTGTATATGTTTGTTTTAAGTGTAACTCTTGGTTTTACGTGTTGTGCACGTGAAGACTTTTGGGATTCTAAAGAATTAAAAGAATTTTAAATAAAAAGAATGTGTGGCTGATGGGATTTGAACTCTGGTGCTATGGTTCAGCAGTGCAAGATATTACCAATGAGCTACAAGCTGCTTCTTGCTGTTCTAAAGCAAAACAAACTTATAACTCGGGTTCAGGCTTAGGTGTCCCTTTCTGTATTTTGAAAAAAATTCGTACAGAAAGTTTAGGGTTGTTACACTAACGATTCTTAGATCAAACCCAAGTTTTCCGTGAACGGATGGACCTCACAAATGTAAAAAATGTGTCCTAAGTTCATTCCCGTTAGCAAACCATGCTACCAACGCGGACCCTGTCAAGTAAATGCTTGACCCAAAATATATGATCTTAGTTTCAAATAAGACTAACGACCCTTAGATAAAGCCCAAGTTTCAAATGAAACGATGAACCACACAAATGTGAGAAATGCGTCCTAAGTTCATTCCCTTTGGCAACTACCAACGTGGACCCCATCAAGCAAATACTTGACCCAGATCATAAAAATATACGTACGGATTTGGACTAATCCGCGCCCTACGGTCGATGACATAAACTAGTCTCCTTATACAATCCACGGGCAACCAAAATAAACAAAACACGGCACGACACGAAGTGACCTACCGGAGCAAAAGAAAGTTTGTCACGCCCCGTTTCCCAGTATACGGGCAGAGGACGCGACGAGGCCACTACGTATTTACTCAGAAACAAATACGCTAAGCGTAACTAAGCAATATAAGTAAAATGCACACGAGAAAAAAACAATAGATATAATTGAACAGCAACTTTATTTATTAACATTCTTTTGTACAATGCATGGAAAGTAAATACATCTGAATGAAAACAATGCCTAAACAGTGGCATAACAAAAAATGGAAAGTACTGAAATGAAATAGGTATAGGTGGCTACAGCTCTGGGTCTTCGGTGTACTGCTCAAGGGCTTGCTCCGAATGCTCTTGAATGGTCTCATGCTCTAGTGCGTTCGATCCACCTGACAACATTCCAAAGAAGAAGGAGAAGGAATGTCGTCAGCGAACAATCGCTCGGTAAGTCCCAAAGATGGGAGAGAAGTAGAATAGACAGAGAGAGAGAAAGAGAGTAACTTTTAAAGTGGTATGATATTGTTATAATGTTGTATTTAGTATTAACGCGTAAGTTCAAGGGTGAATGTCAACCAACCTCAAGAGTGTTCTCGAACCCAACAGGTTGTAATCCAGGGATAGGAAACCATGGGCCCGAATCAATTGTTAGTAACGGGACTTCAACCTGGTGTTGAAGTATTCCAAACTTAACAGGCTGTAATCCAGGAGTAAGGAAACACGGGCCCTCATGATAGCTTGATTGTGTTAGGAGACATGGATTCATGATCTAGGGGGACTCTTGAGATTTTCTTGGATTCACGCATGAACTACCCCAATATCCTGTGTATGTATTGATAATAATGATTGTGCTGATGGTATTGTATTGTATTGTATTGTAAATTGAATTGTATTGATGGATGACTTACCGAAAACATGATATCAGTAAATGGATGTAACTGAAGAATCATGGATGTAACTGGAGAATCATGTAAATGGAAGTATATCCATGGTTCGGTTCAGTCAATACAAATTGAATGATTGAATATATGTATTCATGGATTCATATTGCATTATAGTTTGTACTTGAATCATATTCAAGTTAGATTATTTATAATGAGACTCAGACTGAGTCAGAACAATTAGAAAAGGAAATTGAAGTCCTGAATTAGGTGTTGATGTTATCGATAACCGCTGCACATGGGCGGCAGGATTTGTGTCTTTTTCAGAGATAATTACCGTGTTGATAACACCGTTTGTTAAGTTTTCTACCTTAACTAGGCAAGCACCCATATCTCCGGCTCCTGAGGCTCAAGAGACTGGTCTCGCTTAAACCTATGTTTACTAGGGTCCTTAGGGTAATTTATAGAACTTGAGGGGGGTTTATGTAAAAATAATTTTGTATAGTTTTCAAAATAAACCTCAAGTATTTTATTATCATCTTTAGAGTTTTCATAGATGTTGATTTTATATATATGACATTTCTAGTGAGATAAACCTATTTTTCATAATACATGGTATTTAATTGTAGAGTATTGACTTGTATGGAATTTCATGGTATTTTCATGTAAAGTGATTCTTTGATATAGAAAAGTTGGTATATTTATATTATATCAAAAATAGATATTTTGATGATACATACATATATATTTATTTATATAAAATAATTTTAATTTATTATTTTTCTAGAAATCACATTTTTCTTAAGATATTTGTATTTTTAAATCCTTCAAGACCGAATACTCCTTGCGGAGGTCTGAATCTCGCACTACTAAGCCCAGGGATGTGCGATAATCCACACCATCCCAGTCGGGTTCCCCAAAATGGGTTGTAGCGACGCTTTGCAAAGATTTGTAAAAATACGTAAACTTGTAGAAAACGGTTTTAATAGTAAAAGGTATTTAATTGTAAATTCGTATTCCCGTATTCTATGTTTCTGAAAGGTATTGTTCTATATTGAATATGAGTGTTGTGAAGAGATAGGTCATTGCCTCGTGATCTATGTAAAGGTATAGTAAGAATTATGATGTTTTAAAGTCGAAACTAAACTACATGGTATTTTTCTGAAAAGGAGCGGTAAAAATTACAAAATGAAATATTTTGCTATGAAACTTGCTCAACTTGTTTTGTTAATGAATAATAGTCAAGATGTGAGAGTTTGGAATGGTTGTGTTTAATGAAAATTATACTTTTTAAAGAAAACCGAATCGGAAGTCGGATTAACTCCGCTTCCGTCGGATTTTAGAAATACAAGTTTTAAGAATAGAGAATAGAAGAGGGAGGAGGGACTTACCGGATTAGAGTCAATAGAAGAGGGAGAGGAGGATGTAGGAGTTGCCGGTGCGTCGTTTCGTCGCCGGGATCTCCTAGAGTCGTCGTCGGAAGTTCGCCGGAGTTTCGCCCTTCGCTAACTTCACTTGTACACAAAATTTCTATAGAGTTTTTTGAGAGTTTGGACAGAATTTGTGAGTGAGGGGGGGTGTTTAGGGGTGGTATTTATAGGGTAATCTAGGATTTAGGGTAGATGAAAAGTTGAATTGAAAATTTATTAAAAATTGTATTAAAAAATAGGTTAATAAGATTTTTTAATGTCTCTGTTATTGTGTAGAGAAATTAAAGTATACAGGGGTTTTAAGAAGACCAAGAGGTACAAGAGTCCTGAAGGCCAACTCGGATCAAACGAAGCTATTGCTTCTCTAAAACAAAGATCAAACGATCTTAGAGTTTGTCTCTCTCATAAAAATGTCCATTGCTTTTCATGAGAAATTTATTCTAAGATCCAAGATTTTAGATAAAACCCTTGTTAAAGGATGACCACAAAAATATAAATCGAAGGTAGTGCTTCTCTTGAAGGATTTTACTTTCATCGAATTTAAATGTGCTGTATGAATACACTTTAAATCAAACAACGGAGATCTCAATCTCTTTGAAAGCCAAAACTTTCTTCACCATAGTGTGCCCCCTAGCTCAGGGTGTAAACTATTGATCTGCGCGTCACGTGCTATATACGTGAGCGCGTGTGGAGGATATGCGTACTGCTTAACTAATTAAGTGTGCATCACGTGATATATGCATGTGCATCTCATATTCATGCACACCCATATAAGTGTGCATCCTATTCTGATCTGCATCCCATACAGACGCGCATCTAACCTATATGTACACCATATATATGCGCATCCTATACTCATGTATACCCCCAAAAGAGAAAGCATGAATGCTCCATGCCAAGCACGTGCATACTACCCGGGTATTGAGCGAGTCTTTAGAGTCCCATACAGAAGTTTCCTGGTTCAAGCGAAACGAAGTAGGACACATATGCGATATGTGTGTGGGCCTGATTAAATACGTGTATGTGATAACGTATTGTAATCTGGCAGTTATCTGTTATTGAGTTAGGTCATATGTGATATAACCAGATTATCGAATCAAGTGTTGATTTGATAATGTGATACACGGATAAATGATATTAGTCGGTTATATATGATATAACCAGATTATTAAATCAAGTGTTGATTTAATAATTTGATATATATTATATTTGATTTAATAATGTGATATATATTATATTTGATATAATTATATCTTAACTAATATCATTAGCTCACTAAATATTTTCTTATATGTATTAATATATATATATATATGATATATATATATATATATATATATATGAAGCATGGCATAAAATTTTATTTTGTGAAAATATAAATGAGGTGGAAATTGAAGTGGAATAGGGAAGCATGGCTACATCTAATATTATATTTATATTGACTTACTATTGAAGCATGGCACCATATTTTTATTTGTGGATATTTGGATGCTTCAATGAGTGAGGGTCAAGTATGAGCCATTCTCCACCTCATTCAACACTCAACCATTTTCAAGTCTTGCTCTCATTTTTCTCTCCAGCTTCTTTTTCTTCCTCATCATCATGCTTCAAGCTTCAACCCTCACATGTGATGTGAACCATGAAGCTTGAACATAAACTAGTGAGCCTCTAAACCCCTACTTCACCATTCTACACTTGACTAACGATTAAGTGTAGCGTGTTTTCTACACTAAAAGAGTTTAGTGTAGAGGTAGCTTGAGCTGGAGGGACTTCGCGTGGATCATCTTCGGCACGAAGGTCATCGGAGGAAGCTCGTCCAAACTCTCAAGTGGAGCCTAGTGGAGTCGCATGGACTACTACACGGAGCATGTGAAGTGAAGGACTCGATATACGAGGGTATAGACATTTTCACTTCTCTCTAGTTCATATCATCATAGGTTTAAACCCTAAATATTCTAGTCAAGATCTTGGTTAAGTCTAACATAGCACCGGAAAATTTAAAATTCAGCATGCTTGATTCCACTAGAACCTCATGATGGTGGTAGGGTAGACTTTTATGGTATATACTTAGTGGATGTTGCACACCATCACAACACTTGTGAGGAGGCGGAAGTGGCAAACGAAAATTTTCTTGCATGCAACACCCACTCTAAACCCTAGATCTTGTACTAAACTACAACCAGAAACCCTATCTAGAGTTGTTAATTACTATGATAGGGGGTTATACCTCGAGAATCGGTCCTTCGGGTCTTCTTTCGGATGTGACTCCTTAGCTCCTTGGATGGTTGCAACGACCTCGATCTCCGGTCACCTTTAGGACGTAGATGATCCACCCGAGAGCTTTGGAACAAGCTTCAAACTTTTCACAAGAGTTAACTAAGAAGTCAAGTGTGCTAGAAATGACTACTTAGATGACGTAGAGATGAACTAGTGGATTATTTTTATCTCTTAACCTATGGATCACAACATGTGTGAGTGTTTAGGTTAGAGGAAGAAGAAGGAGATAGCTTGGAGAGAGAAGATGAGTGTGAGGAATATGTATGTCCTAAAAGCCATTATTGTTGATATAATGGATGCTTAGACATATATATAGAGGACTTTCTTGCTCGACATGACAGTATGCTATCTGGTTACCTTTATCTTAACATGTAGGCTGGTATTTTTACTGTCTGACTCTTGCATGTTGATAAAGCCCTTAGGATATGTACTTGACTACCAGGATTATGATGAGATCATACTAGTGGGGCCAGGATGGTCCAAAAGTACATCCTTTAACAGTTCCTAGTCGAGGGGATATCGAGACAGGGCATCGATATTCCAGAGTAGACTAGTGTGTACGTTTCTTGTCCCTTGGAGGGCGATGGTTGATCCTACAACCATTGGCGTGTGACATAAAAGATTATACACAGGTGCTCATTAGAGAATGGGTACACCGAACGGGCTCGCCGAGGACTCCTAGTTGATATTATACCTATGTCAGATAGCAGTCCTCTGGTGACGCTGGTACAGGTTAATCTGTCGATCCGAGATCGTCATAGAGTCTTGTGTGGCTCCCACTGTGCTTTGATTTCCTCCCTACCATGCTTAAGAGGAGTTATGCAAATAGGTGGATTTTGGGTACAGTCCCGAGTCACATGGAGGCAATGGGCGATAGGAGGGGTTTCGTCTCTCCCGGTATTGGGGGTTGATGTTGCGCTATGCCCGATTGGCTATAACTGGAAGTCCCTGGCCAGGGTTTCAGCTGAGATTTACTGATAAGAGTTATCGGTAGTTTCTCAAACCGTTATACACCAGACATCGGCATGACTTATCACGTTACTGGGGTCTTACATTTACCACCCCTAGACATGATATGCAACATATCAGACGAAGAGACCGGACTGTACGGTAGTGTTACTGATAAGCTTCATGGAGAATATGGACAAGCTTGCTTGTTGATCTTCATATCGCTCAATACCCGGATAGCCGTTACGTCCAGCTGGTACTGCTGACGGCTTGTGGGTGACTGATGTGATCATCACCTACTGCTGGCGTATTGACGAGTCTTCAGAGTCCCACACAGAAGTTTTCTGGTTCAAGTGAAACGAAGTAGGACACATATGTGATATGTGTGTGGGCCTGATTAAATACGTGTATGTGATACCGTATTGTAATCTGGCAGTTATCTGTTATCGAGTTAGGTTATATGTGATATAACCAGATTATCGAATCAAGTGTTGATTTGATAATGCGATACACAGATAAATGATATTGGTCGGTTATATGTGATATAACCGGATTATTAAATTAAGTGTTGATTTAATAATGTGATATATATTATATTTGATATAATTATATCTTAACTAATATCATTAGCTCACTAATTATTCTTCATAATATATATATTAATATATATGATATATATATATATATATATATATATATATATATATAATAATGAAGCATGGCATGAATTTTATTTTGTGAAAATAAAAATTGAGGTGGAAAATGGGAGCATGGTGAAGCATAGTGGTTTTTCTTTTGTTTATTCATCTTGACTCACAATTCAAGTATGGTTGCAATTTTATATTGCAAAATCTCCATTCTTGAATGAGTAAGGGTCAAGGGGTTTGCCATTTTCATCATCTCATTCCAACACTTAGCCATTTTTGTAAAGTGTTGCTCTCATGCTCTTTTCTTCTTCTACCTCTCCATGATGGTTCAAGCTTCAACCCTCATATGTGATGTGAATTATGAACCTTGAACACAAACTAGTGAGCAAACCAAATCCCCTACTTCACCATCCTACACTTGACTAACAATTAAGTGTAGCGTGTTTCCTACACTAAAAGAGTTTAGTGTAGAGATAGCTTGAGATGGAGGGACTTCGTGTGGATCATCTTCGGTACGAAGGTCATCGGAGGAAGCTCGTCTAAACTCTCAAGTGGAGCCTAGTGTAGTCGCGTGGACTACTACACGGAGCATGTGAAGTGAATGACTCGATCTACGAGGGTATAACCATCTTCACTTCCCTCTAGTTTACATATCATCATAGCTTAACCCCAAAATTCTAGTTACGATATTGGTTTAGTCTAACTTGGCACCTAAAATTTTAAAATTCAACATGCTTGATGCCACTAGGACCTCTTGGTGGTGCTAGGGTAGACTTTCAGTGCACATACTATAATGCACATGCGCACCTGACTAGCAAACCATAGCTTGAATATTTAGCTAATATACATTAAGTATAGAAGCTTATGCTTCATAGTTGTAACACCCTAGTTCATTTATACCAGTTCTATTTCAAGTATTTCTTTATTTATGGTATTTTCCTGATTTACTGTGTTTTGGGTGCGAATAGTGTATTTGACATCTGTATTGCATCCGACCCGACCCGCTTGCTGGAAACCGTCTTGATTCCTGTTTATGATTTATCCCGGTTTGTTATGTAGATCCGTGCACTTTCATATTTTATACTGCAAACTGGCATTTTATCTAGCATCTGCATTTTTTATATAACATTTGAGGTCAAGAAAAATATTCTAAAAATATCTAGTATGGCCTACATGATACCCCTAACCCTGTCGTAGCATCCGCGCATCTTGTTCTCATCCCGTTCAGTGAAACGGATCTGTTTGGATGGCTACGTGCACGTGCGTGCATCCGTTCTTGGGGGTATGCATTTTTCGTTACCCGGATATCATATTTTAGTTTTGGTTGATACGTATATTAACCATATTTTCAAACCATAATTTTATACCCGACCCGTCCATATTTTGGACTATTTTTGTTTTTGCTAGAATATCAAATTTTTAACTAATATTATATATTATATTTCAACCGTCAAATATATATACTATTTTATTCTAAAACTAAAATAGATTTACTAATCCTAAATCTTTCTAACTGCCTTTCTCTCTCTCTCTCTCTCTCCCCTCTCTCGCGAACACTGTTCGCGCGAGATCCCGTCACTTCGCTCACCACTACAGTTACCTCCCTCTTCTATTTCTTTTCTTCTTCTTTAAAACCCTGCCGCCCCACGAGAACTCTAACCCTAACCCACGCCGCGCCTTGCCTCGTCGTCGCCTCCTCACCATCCTTATCTCCTCCTCGACCTCGCCTTCACCACTTCCATCACCTCTCTCTCGTTCACCCGAGACCCATTCCCGACCACCACAAAACCAACCCAAGAAACCCAACTCCTCGCCTGCCCTCACCTCGTCGTCGCCACCATCACTCCCCCCTTCGCCTCCTCCTCAACCACCTCTGCACCTTCTCCTCTTTTCCTCCGCCTCCTCCCATCACCACAACCACCATCACTCTCAACCCAAACCGAGCCCGGCCTCACCTGCACACCCATCGCCGGAGCTCCGATAACCCCGACGACCCTTCCCTCATCATCATCTCCTTCTCCTCCTCTTCCTCCACTCCCTTCTCCTCAACACCAGAGCCTCCCCTGCACACTACAAACCGTACCCTAGAACCTCCACTGCACACACCTTGCTTCGCCAGAAAACCCACTGTCGACGTCCCCCTCTACCCGTCTCTGTCCCTGTACACGTGAGAACCCCTTTGAACCAACCCCAGAGCACCCTCCTCTCTTCTTCTTCCTCTTTTTCTTCTTCTTCTTCTTTCTTCTTTCATTTCTTAATCTTGTTTCTTTTCCGGTGATCACCCACCGAAGCCGTACCGCTGCCGACAATCCGAGTAGTCCAGTGAACGTCCCCTACCTGCGTGGTTATCCTCTTGCCTTGCCTGGACCCGTCCCGCGTGCCGTGTGCGTGTTGCGACGTTTACCCGACGTCGGACGTGTCGTGCGCACTCGTCGTGTGTTCCGCTTAGGCAAGTTTATCTTGCCACATGCTATGTCTATATATTTTCATTTAAATTAATAAAAATATTACATGTTTATTTCATTGTGCATCCATATTACAATTTTACGTTTTTTCGATACCCGTATGCATCCATACCATTATTTACATATCTAGTCGCATGCAAATTCATCTTGCTACATGCTATGATACATATTTTGCATCCATATGAATAAAATGTTACATGTTTATTACATTATGCATCCACATTAATGTTTTACAGTTTTAGGATACCCGTATGCATCCATATCATTTATTATATACGTAGCTGCATCTACAGATCATATTATTGTTATATTAACACCCCATACTTGATGATGTGCATCCTACATAGTCTTGGAGCTGTAAATATAACCCCTGACAGATAATTGTGCATCCATGTTTTATTGTGTATCCATACCATAATTCTGCATATCTAGTTGCATGCCATATTATATTAATTCATATTATTGTTGCATTAGTACCCCATACTTGATAATGTGCATCCTACATAGTCATGATGTAACCCCTGATAAATATTTATGTATCCATGCTTTCACTGTACATCCGTACCTTTATCGTAATTCGATACTTGCTACATTTACTGTTAGGGCACCCACTTGATACATGTACACTACCTGACATGACCTGATATACCACTGCTTGACTTGATACCTGATCTTATTACTAATTCCGACATTCCTGACCTGGTGTCCCGACGGACATATCCTGTTGTCTGTATAGATAAACCTGTACCTGCTTGATCCTGTGTTGGCATTAGCTCCAGATTATCAATACCTGACTTGAACACATAATCTTGGGGGTATGGGGAAATCAAAAGTGTATCTAAAGTGTATCTTAAAAGGGTATTACTTGATCCGTGGTCCCGGGCGATAACAGGACAGAATCATTCGTGATTCTTACTTGATCCGTGGTCCCGGGGGATAATGGGACAGAGTCATTCTTGACTCCCACTACCTGATCCGTGGTCCCGGGGGATAACGGGATATATTCTTTGAGTTACATGGAGGAGTACACTAATTGATTTCAGACAAACTTTAGAATAGATAACCCAGTAGCACAGTTTAGTTTTATCACTGCACGTCACATATACTGATACTCTTCACCGTTCTATATTCGTGTTTACTTATTACATCCGTGTTACTATTCATGCCTGCATATCTTGTTACATTCTGGTTGCTTATTATTATTGATATTATGACGCACTAACGTCTGGGTTTTGCATGGCCCAGATCCTTTATCTCTCTCGCAGGCCGACCAAGAGTACTTCAGTCGACAGGCCGAGCAGTGAGGATCCTGTTAGTATTTTAGTTTAGTTTTCTTTCAGCATTTTCATTTCCTGATGTGAACCCGTATTTGGGACGTACTTTCCAGATTGTTATTGTTACTTTGATTTATTTCTTCCGCATATTATTTCTTGACTCGTTTATTCTGGCATATGGACATGTAATAGATAGTTTATTTTATTTTACTGTTCTTGATATCTTATAGACAGCCGTAATGTGATTGTGGAGGGATGTTTCTGAAAGGTTAACCTAGCACCTCATGAAGGGTTTGGAAGCATCACATGAACCAAAGATAGAATTTTTAGGGTGCTAAGTTAACGAACATAGAATCGTTCCTAGAAAAAATTAGGGTTTTAAAATTTTCACATCATCTTATGAAAGAAAAGCTAGGGTTTAGAGAGTACAACCTTTGTAGCTCCCTACGCTAGACTCCTCGGCTACTTGGGGTTTGAAAAAGCTCCGCTTGAACTCCTCTAGGTCACCGATGATCCACCCGGAGTCCGCTTTGTCCAAGCTTGCAACTTCACCCGATCAAGAGAACGAAATGAAGCTAACACTCCAAACAAGTGGGCTAGACTTGTGTAGAATGGTGTTGTGGTTCTCTTTCTCACTTCAAAATCCTAACTTGATGAGTATTATGCTCACTTGAAAAATCTAGAGAGCAAGAGCTCAAGGTTGAAGAAGATGATGGATATTTATGAAGAAGAGAAGAATAACTCACAAGAGAAAAAGAAAAACATAAGTATATATATTTTCCTTTCTCATCTCAAACCATGATTAATAAATATGGATATTTATTTCATCTTAGTTAAAAGAGAAGAGGAAGATAAATCATGGTTAAATGGTAGGTGAAAATGCTTAGGTCAAGAGAAGAGTGTAGAAGATAACCATTCATTCACCTTTTTCTCTTTTCTTTTGATTTAGCAAAAATAGAAATAAATATCCATAATATAAACCATGGTGTGAGTCTTATATATCCACCATTTTCTATGTATAATCAACCATGATAGTTGATGTATGTATGTATGTGTGCATGCACATCCATATGTGCATGAAACAATAAGAAATGTATATATGCATGCATACATCCAAAGATACAAGAAAAGATTTCTAGTGAGAATATAATGGTTAAATGATAAATCAACACTTGATTTATCAATCCGGCCATATCACATACGACCCTAACCAAAAGCAAGCCGCCCGATCAATATACGGTATCCTATACGCGTATTTTAATCGGGTCCATGCGCATATCGCATACGCGCACCACAACATTTCTCCTGGACTAGGTAACTCCATTGTGGGACTCTAAGACTCGTCAATACGCCGGCAGTGGGTGATGATCATATCAAGCACCCCCAAGCCGCAAGCGGTCAGCTAAACGTAATGGCCACCCGGGTATTGAGCGATCAGAAGAGAACAAGCGAACCTGCTACAACTCCCGTCGAGCCAACCGGCAACACTTCCCGTACAGTCCGGTCTCCTCGTCTGATATGTCGGATATCAAGTCTAGGGGTGGTAAACGTCAGACCCCAATAACCGATAAGTCGTGCCGATGTGAGGCTCATAACGGGTCGAGAAACTACCGGTAACACTTACCAGTAAATCTCCAATCATCCCTGGCCAAGGACTTCCCTGTTACGGCCAATCGAGCACAGTGCAACATCAACCCCCAATACCGGGAGAGACGAAACCCCTCCTATCGCTCATTGCCTCCATGTGACTCGGGACTGTACCCAAAAACCACCGTTTTGCACGCCCTCATGGACGTGGTAAGGTGGAAATAAAAGCACAGTGGGAATTACACAAGACTCTATGACGATCTCGGGTCTACAGACTAACCTGCACAAGTGTCACCTGAGAACTACCATCTGACGTGAGGTATAATACCATCTGGGAGTTCTCGGCGAGTCCGTCCAGTGTACCCAGTCTCCACTGAGCACCCGTATACCATCTCTGATGTCAAACACCAATGGATATGGGATCATCCATCGCCCATCTCATGGATCGAGAAGCGTATACGCTAGTCTACTCTGGTATATCGATGCCCCGTCTCGATACATCCACGACTAGGGACCTTGAAGGATGTACTTATGGACTACCATGTCCCCACTAGTATGATCTGCATCATAGTCCAGGTAGTCAAGTACACATCCTAAGGGCTTTACCAACATGTAACTATAAGACAGTATAAAGATACTAGTATACATGTTAAGATAAAGAGCAACCAGATAGCATACTATCATATCGAGCAAGAAAGTCATCTCTATATATGTCCAAGCATCCAATATAATATACATCATCTGTACAATACTGGTCTCTAGGGCATACATACAACTAACAATCTCCCACTTCCACTAGGGCCAGCTGCTGTAGTATCGCATACCGAGCATCCCAAAGAGTCTCTCAAACTGTATCTGGGGAATGGCCTTCGTGAGTGGATCCGCTGTATTATTCTTCGTGTCAACCCTCCTGACCTCGATCTCCCGGCGATCAACTATCTCCCGGATCAGGTGATACCGCCTCAGAATATGCCTAGATCACTGATGGGACCTGGGTTCCTTGGCCAAAGCCACCGCTCCATTGTTATCGCAATACAAAGGTATTGGATGCTCAATGGATGGAACCACTCTAAGTTCAGTAATGAACTTCTTGATCCAGACAGCCTCTTTGGCAGCATCGTTGGCAGCGATGTATTCAGCTTCCATCGTCGAGTCTGCTACGGTTTCCTGCTTGGAACTCTTCCAGCTAACCGCCCTTCCGTAAAGGGTAAAGACAAATCCCGACTGCGACTTTGATTCGTCCTTATCACTTTGGAAGCTCAAATCGGTAAAGGACTCCACTTGGAGTTCTCCGTTACCATACACCAAGAGCATCTCTTTAGTCCTTCGTAAGTACTTAAGAATGCTCTTCACAGCTGTCCAGTGACTCTCTCCAGGATCAGCTTGATACCTGCTCACTACACTTAGTGAATATGTACATCGGGTCTGGTATATAGCATCGCGTACATGATAGAGCCTACAGCCGAAGCATAGGGTATCCTTTGCATGCGAGCTCTCTCCAAATCAGTCTTGGGAGACATCTCTTTAAAGAGAGTGACTCCAGAGATCGTGGGTAAGTTCCCACGCTTGGATTCTTCCATACTAAACCTCTTTAGTATGGTGTCAATGTACCTGGATTGGGACAATCCCAATATCCGTTTGGATCTATCTCTATAGATCCTGATTCCCAAATGCAGGAGGCATCACCAAGATCTTTCATTGAGAATCTTTGTGATAAGAAGAGCTTGACCGATTGCAGCATAGAAATGTCATTTCCTATCAAGAGTATGTCGTCCACGTACAATACGAGGAAGACAACCTTACTCTCTGCCACTTTCTTGTAGATACAAGGTTCATCTACGTTTTTGACGAAATCAAACTCTTTGATAACGACGTCAAAGCAGATGTTCCAACTCCACGATGCTTGCTTTAATCCATAAATGGATTTAAGCAGCGTGCACACCTTCCTGCTGCTCCCACTATCTACGAAGCCCTCTGGCTGAGTCATGTACACGCACTCTTCTAAATCACCGTTTAGAAAGGCGGTCTTAACATCCATTTGCCAGATTTCGTAATCATGATACGCAGCGATGGCAAGCATGATCCGAATGGATTTAAGCATAGCCACTGGAGAAAAAGTTTCGTCAAAGTCCACTCCTGGTCTTTGACGAAAACCCTTTGCAACAAGTCTAGCTTTGAAAGTCTCCACTTTCCTATCTACACCAAGTTTTTTCTTGAAGATCCACTTGCTCCCAATGGGTTTTACCCCTTCAGGAGCATCTTCCAAAGTCCATACTTTGTTGGTATACATGGATTCTATCTCGGACCGCATAGCATCCAGCCATTTCACTGAGGCCCTACTCGTGATGGCCTGCTCGAAGCTAGTTGGGTCATCATCCTCCATGATGCAATCCTCGCTCCCACCATCCATGAGAAAACCGTAGTATCTCTCAGGTTGGCGAGGAACCCTACTAGATCGGCGGAGAGGCTGAGGTTCGTTGGGAGCTACTGAATCCTCTGGTTCCACTAAATCTTCAGTTTGAGTTTGTGTAGCCGGAATTTCTTCCAGTTCTACCTTGTCGCCACTAATTTCTTTTGTAAGAAATTCCTTTTCTAAAAAGGTGGCATGTCGAGAAACAAACACTTTTTGTTCCTCTGCATGGTAGAAAAGATATCCATGTGAATGTTTGGGATATCCCACAAACTTGCATAGAACTGACCGCGCCTCGAGTTTGTCCGGATTTTGCCTCTTGACATAGGCCGGACAACCCCATATCTGTAACGTCTTCAAAATAATAAAATATGATTTTTGGGAAATTTTATAATTTAATATTATTTTAATGAATATTTTAATATTCTGGTATAATTAAATACAGATAAATGGGGAAAAATTATGGAAAATTCTAAAATAAGGTATTTTAAGGAATTGCCTCGTTTTCTGTGCATGGCCCCATTTCCTATAGTTTTGACCCTGGGTATATCTAGTTTTGACAGATTCCATCTAGGGTGAAATCTGGGATGATTTTTCCTATGTTGGTGCAGGATTTGAGACTTGTTTTAGCATGGATTTTGGTTTTTGGTGATTCATTCCTGTCGGGTGGCGTTTGGACGTCAACGACGGGTGGATTTTGATTGTGTTGACATGCGAAGCGATAGGTTTCTACCTATGCGAGTAGCGTGTGCTGTTTTAGTTTCCGATGTGATTTTCATGTGCTTTAGCGTTATGATATCCTTGTAGGTACCCCGAGTGATGTTGAGGCAAAGAGGATGAAGATGGCGACATTGGCACAGACACACGAGAAGCAAGGTGAGTAGATTTATATCTACGGGGAGAAGTCGGGTGGATGGCGTATAGCACCCCCGCAGTCCGTAGTGATGTATACGAATACGTATACACACGTATATTTATTATGTGTTGTTTAGGATCATTGATCGTAATAATGGTATTTTTGATGCTAAGATTATATTGGTGTAGTATAGTGCGAACCCTAGAGTAGTGGTTGCACTCACACATACACTTACACACATACTTGCATACATTCTTTCAGTTATTGGTTCGTATATCTACACATGGGTATGGGACTATGTGTTTATATACGGGGTTTGAGATGATATTTGATGTGAGGCCGTGAGATCGGCGATGTGACATAGTTTGCCTTTGAGGTGCGATATGATAGTTTTAGCGGGCCTTTGGACATGTGCTTTACCCGCATTCATATTTTATAGATAGTGTCGATTTGTACTAGACTTACAGTAGTACCCCAGATTGTGTGATCTGATGATAAGTGATACCTGATATGTGATGAGATAGTGTGATATTGATCCCTACCCAGCTATTGGGATGCCGTACGACGATTTACCGTACGAGCCGATATTGATGATAGATCCGCACTCATGACTCGAGGATATCATACGATATGTTATTGAGGCGAGATCACCGACTATCATATCTATATTTATATATTGACTCAGATTAGGTGGTTTCATACCCCTCCTGTCTAGATTATTTAGTAGACATTAGACTAGACCGAGTCATACCTATTTCAAAACTAACGAATCGGGGATATTTTAAAGATAAGCAGAAGGGTTATACGGATATTTTAAAATGATGCATCTTTTCTTAAAACACCGTAGCCCTTACTTTACCAAAAGCCCTGATTCGTCTTATTTCAAAAGGCAAGGTTGCATGACATATCTATTGGGGCAGGTTCTGTACTTTTGCGTTGATCATTCGTTTCCGCATATTCCTGCTATTTGCATTGCATCGCTTGTATTGTTGTGACATTCAGTCATGCTGCTAGGACATCAGCACCATTATCGATGATGTATATGTTCCACGTACACTTGTTGCCGGCTCACACACTCATCATCGATAATTGCCATGTCACTACACTATAGTACTATTGCATTCATGATATGATTCTGGCATGGCATATTGTACACTTATACCTGTACACATATATAGATGATTCTAGCTTGATTGGGGATTTGGGAACCGCAAGATACTCTTTAAAAACAGATTCCTTTTAAAAGAGCGGTCTCCCTCGACATGTGCACATTATTATTCCATGTTGCATGACTTACTGATATGCTTGCATTACTGTTACATGCCGCATACATCATGCTTTGACTGTACGTATTGAGATATGTTGTTTCTATGATATTTCTGGATTTGGGAACCGAGGGTATTTCAAAAGAGAATATGTCATTTCTTTAAAAACCCGGTTACCCTTGATATGATATTTCAGTGCGTCCACCATGTGTTTTCTCGGTGCTGAGAGCGATATGTGTAACCCGAATCGAGGCGTGGATGAGCCGATTGCGGGTACATGGTGGACCCGGTATGGTTCCCCTCGGCAAGATGATCGATGAGCTTTGCCGATTGAGCCTGGAGGCGGGCGAGTACCTACCGGTGATTGGTTGGACCTGGCGGTTATCCGGAGGATACCGACCAGAGTCGATAGATGTTTTGGGCATACTGCCGGGGCCGAGGGCCGATACCGCAGACAGAGCCCGCGGGCCGATCCGGACTGACGGAGCCCGATATATGAGGATTTACGTGCCGATGCTGGGCACAGTTTTCATGATGTTTTCGGGTGTCGATGCTGGGCACCCTGGTTCCATGATTTTGATGTGTCGCGAGGGACACGGGTGGTTATATCCTCATATTATTTCCCATGCACATGATTCATGATATTTACATGCATGGTGGTTATTGTCAGTGGGTGACGAGTGGACGGGATCCACGAGTGTGCAGATTTGATTACATTGGTTATACCTCATATTCATGACATGCTATTACCTGAGGCACTAGCATGAGCACTTGGCACTACACTCATGTATAGAGATTACATTGCCAGTTTAGCATGCTTCAGCTTTATTCATATTGAGGTTTATGTATATCTGATCGTTTTGACCTAGGATGGGTCATGCATTTGATTTCTGCTTGTAGATATCTTTCTATTCACGAGTTGGCAACTCACCCCCGTTGTGCCCCAGTTCTTGCAGGTTTGCCGTACAGATTCCATAGCGGCATTTCTGGCACACTGCTTCCTTATGGGTGACTTGCTTGGATAGGTGGGTTCTTTTGTATCAGAACCGTCCTTGTTCATGTATTATTTATTGTATCTAGAATTGTCCATCAACCAAAACTTGTAGTTTGTTTCAGACTTAGAAATCAGTGTTGTATTGTTTCGACCTTAGAGTCGCGCTTGTAGTATTGCGGTTTTCTGGCTGTTTTTGAGTTTCTTTTCAGTTTTGATCCTCGCCCCTTGGCGTTGTATATTATTATTGCTTGCGTGGTTGTAACCGTCGATGGACGAAGAGCTAGCTCCCGCTTGGGGATGCCTTTTATCATTTCATATATATTATTCTTGTTGTACCCCGTTCGGGGCCAGTTTTTACAAAGGAAACTCTGCCGAAATTTTCAGGAAAGGTTACACATTTAAAAAAATGCATATTCGGCTTAGTTATTTAAAAACTTTGATTTCCAAACATGATTTCCTTACTTTTCAAAAACAGTTTTCCTTATTTACTCTTAAAATGGTTTTAGATTGCTGGGCTTTTGGCTTACTTGGATCAGATGGGGTTCCTATAGACTTCATATGGTTCAAGGGCCAGTCACGTGCTCTTTCGGGTCGTGACAATATCTTAACTCGTTTAAGACATGGTCTCTTCCCACTCCATATCTCATATGGTGTGGTAGGTACAGATTGTAGGGTTCCTAGGCACTCTTGTGAAGGTTCATAAGGCATCAAACATGCCCGGATAAAAATTTAGACGTGCCGAACAACCCAAAGCCGGGATCTTTGCTAGATTATTAGGGTTTAACATGCAAGAAGATAACTTTTATCTAAGTGTGAGGGATTACAACCGTGTAGTCCGCTCCTTCACTTCACAAGCTCCGAGTAGAAGTCCCTTTGCCGCGATCCACGATCTCTCGGACTCATGAGAGGCTCCACGACTCGAACGATCCATGCTAGCTCAAAGTATTCCAAATCTCCGATGATCTACCTTGAAGTTGCAAAGACTCAAGCTTTCTCACTCAAAAGAGATGAACACACTAATCCCATGGGCTAGATGAGATGAGGATGAGAGAGTAGTAATTTTGCTTTCTTTTTATATCATTTTCTCATATTTATTCATCACTTAAGGATTTTCTAGCAAGCTTTTCAAGAGAGAAGAAGATGATAATGGAAAATCAATAATAATTTTATTCCTTTTGTGATGAATAGAAAGAAAGAGTATATGATTGATTATAAACCATGGTCAAGGATGAGTGGCTAGGATTTAGTAGAGAAATAACTAGAGTTAGGGTTTGGTTGAGTTAAAGAATGTGTCATCCATAATATCTTAAGAATGACAAAAGAAAAAGCTTCTAGAAGGTGCATGAAGTATCTAACCCAAATCAAATCCTAACCTCAATTAATCATCCTTAAACATGTTTAACAATTAATCATATCATGTCACAATAATATATATCACATATATATTATATATTTGCAACAAAAGAAAATAATACAATTAACATATATCGCATATATATCAATGTATCATCCAGTGAGAAAATGAAATAATAAAGCGAGCCAATATTAGATAATGTAATAATATATCATATATATTATTATACACTAAATCATCGAATCAACACTTGATCCGACGATCCGGCTATATCGAATATTACCGACTAATATATCATGTACCGATTCATCGAATCAACACTTGATCCGATGACCCGGTTCATTTCTAAATATCGCGAGAATATAATACGGTATCCCATATCGCATTATTCTCGTTCCTGCACATATCACATATGTGCCTCTACTCCGTTTCGCCTGAGCCAAGAAACCTCTGTGTAGGACTCTAAAGAATCGTCAATACGCCGGTAGCAGGTGATGATCATATCAAACACCCACAAGCAGCAAGCGGTCAGCTAAACATAACAGCCACCCAGGTATTGAGCGATCAGAAGATCAACAAGCTAGCCTGTGCGTTCTCCTGTGAATCCAATTAGTAACACTCCCGTACAGTCCGGTCTGTTCGTCTGATATGTCGCATATCAAGTCTAGGGGTGGTATACGTCAGACCCCAGTAACCGATAAGTCGTGTCGATGTGTGGCTCATAACGGGTCGAGAAACTACTAGTAACACTTACCAGTAAATCTCTATATCAGCCCTGGCCAGGGACTTCCAGTTATAGCCAATCGAACACAGCACAACATCAACTCCCTATACCGGGAGAGACGAATCCCCTCCTATCGCTCATTGCCTCCATGTGATTCGGGACTGTACCCAAAAGCCACCGTTTTGCACGCCCTCTTGGACGTGGTAAGGTGGAAATCAAAACACAGTGGGAATCACACAAGACTCCATGACGATCTCGGGTCTACAGACTACCCTGTACCAGTGTCACCGGAGAACTGCCATCTGACGTGTGGTATATCACCATCTGGGAGTTCTCGGCGAGTCCGTCCAGTATACCCAGTCTCCACTGAGCACCCGTACACCATCTCTGATGTCTAACACCGATGGATATGGGATCATCCATCGCCCATCATATGGGTCAAGATGCGTATACGCTAGTCTACTCTGGTGTATCGATGCCCTGTCTCGATATACCCTCGACTAGGAACAGTTATAGGATGTACTCATCGACTACCGTGGCCCCACTAGTATGATCTCATCATAGTCCCAGTAGTTGAGTACAGATCCTAAGGGCTTTATCAACATGTGAGAGTAAAACAGTAAACCAATACAAGTCAACATGTTAAGATAAAGTGAAACCAAATAGCATACTATCATGACGAGCAAGAAATTCTTCTCTATATATAACCAAGCATCCATTATAATATACATCATATGTACAACAATGGCCTCTAGGGCATATACATAACTAACAATCTCCCACTTGCACTAAGGCCAGCTGCTGTAGTATCGCATACCTAGCATCCCGAATAATCTCTCAAACTGTATATGGGGAATAGCCTTCGTGAATGGATCCGCAGTGTTGTCCTTCATATCTACTCTCCTGACCTCGATCTCCCGGCGATCAACTATCTCCCTGATCAGGTGATACCGCCTCAGAATATGTCTGGACTTTTGATGGGACCTGGGTTCCTTGGCCAATGCCACAGCTCCATTGTTATCGCAATACAGAGGTATTGGATGCTCAATGGATGGAACCACACCAAGTTCATTAATGAACTTCTTGATCCAAACAGCCTCTTTGGCAGCATCGTTGGCAGCGATGTATTCAGCCTCCATCGTTGAGTCTGCAACGGTATCCTGTTTGGAACTCTTCCAACATACCGCCCCTCCATTTAGGGTAAAGACAAAACCCGAATGCGACTTAGAGTCGTCCTTATCACTTTGGAAGCTGGAATCGGTAAAGGACTCCACCTGGAGTTATCCATTACCATACACCAAGAACATCTCCTTAGTTCTTCGTAAGTACTTGAGAATGTTCTTCACTGCTGTCCAATGACTCTCTCCTGGATCTGCTTGATACCGACTCACTACACTTAGTGAGTATGCTACATCGGGTCTGGTACATAGCATCGCATACATGATAGAGCCTACTGCCGAAGCATAGGGTATCCCTTGCATGCGAGCTCTTTCCAAATCAGTCTTGGGAGACATCTCTTTGGAGAGAGTGAGTCCAGAGATCGTGGGTTGGTTCCCACGCTTGGATTCATCCATACTAAACCTCTTTAGTATGGTGTCAATGTACCTGGATTGGGACAATCCCAGTATCCGTTTAGATCTATCTCTATAGATCATTATTCCCAATATGCAGGAGGCATCACCTAGATCTTTCATTGAGAATCTCTGTGATAAGAAGAGCTTGACTAATTCCAGCATAGGAATATCATTTCCTATCAAGAGTATGTCATCCACGTACAATACGAGGAAGACAACCTTACCCTCTGCTACCTTCTTATAGATACAAGGTTCATCTATATTTTTGATGAAGTCAAACTCTTTGACTACAACATCAAAACAGATGTTCCAACTCCGCGATGCTTGCTTTAACCCATAAATGGATTTAAGCAGCTTGCACACCTTTCCGCTGCTCCCACTATCTACGAAGCCCTCTGGCTGAGTCATGTATACGCACTCTTCTAAATCACCGTTTAGAAATGCGGTCTTAACATCCATTTGCCAGATTTCGTAGTCATGGTATGCAGCAATGGCAAATAAGATCCGGATGGACTTAAGCATAGCTACTGGAGAAAAGGTTTCGTCATAATCCATACCTGGTCGTTGACGAAAACCCTTTGCTACAAGTCTAGCTTTGAAAGTCTCAACTTTTCCATCTACACCAAATTTCTTTTTAAAAATCCACTTGCTCCCAATGGGTTTTACCCCTTCAGGAGCATTTTCCAAAATCCATACTTTATTGGTGTACATGGATTCCATCTCAGATCGCATTGCATCCAGCCATTTCACAGAGTCACTACTCGTGATGGCCTGCTCGAAACTAGTCGGGTCATCATCATCCATGATGCAATCCTCGCTTCCACCATCAATGAGAAAACCGTAGTATCTCTCAGGTGGACGAGAAACCCTACTAGATCGGCGGAGAGGCTGGGGTTCGTCGGGTACTACTGAATCTTCTGGTTCCAACAAATCATCAGTTGCGGTTTGTGGTGCTGGAACCTCTTCCAGTTCTACCTCTTTGCCACTAATTTCTTTTTCAAGAAATTCCTTTTCTAAAAAGGTGGCATATTGAGAAATAAACACCTTTTGTTCCTCAGCGTGATAGAAAATATATCCTTGAGAATTCTTAGGATATCCCACAAATTTGCAAAGAACTGATCGTGCCTCGAGTTTGTCTGGATTTTGTCTTTTGACATAGGCCGGACAACCCCATATCTTAACTCGTTTAAAATATGGTCTCTTCCCACTCCATATCTCATATGGTGTGGTAGGTACAGATTTAGACGGAACTAGATTCAATATGTATATGGCTGTCTCAAGCGCATACCCCCAAAAGGAAATAGGTAACTCAGCTGTACTCATCATTGAACGCACCATATCTAATAGGGTGCGATTCCTTCGTTCCGATACACCGTTGTGCTGTGGTGTATAAGGTGGAGTAAGCTGAGAAAGAATCCCATTCTCTTTTAGATAATCTTGGAACTCATTGCTTAAGTATTCACCTCCTCGATCAGATCGAAGAATCTTAATACTTTTGCCCGTTTGATTCTCTACTTCGTGCTTATATTCTCTGAATTTCTCAAAAGCTTCAGACTTGTGTTTCATCAGGAACACATGTCCGAATCTAGAAAGATCGTCAGTGAATGTAATGAAGTAGGAAGAACCATTCCTGGCATGCGTAGACATGGGACCGCATACATCACTATTTACCAGTCCTAAGAGTTCGGTAACTCTTTCTCCGTGTCCACTAAACGGAGCTTTGGTCATTTTTCCTTTGAGACATGAATGGCAAGTATCATAAGATGATAATTCGAACGGATTCAAATAACCATCTTTATGTAACTTAGCCAGTCGTGTTGCATTGATATGACCAAGTCTACAATGCCACAAGTAGGATTCGTTCATATCCGAACTTTTCCTCTTGTGTGTGTTTTGTATATTCAGGACTGTATTCTGATTTAGAATGAATATGCCATTATGTAACGAGCCTGATGCAATCAACTTTTGATCTAGGAATATGTTCATAACATTATCCTGTACTACAAAATTATATCCTTCTTTACTTAATAAGGAGACTGATATAATGTTGCACATCATGTTCGGTATATAATAGCACTCATTTAGAATCAGTGTATTACGACTTGGTAATACAAGGTGATATTCGCCAACTGCTTTGGCTACAATACTTGCACCGTTCCCTACTTGAACGGAATGATCACCTTTTCCCAGTTCTCTACCTTTACGTAGCCCATGTAATTGTTTACATATGTGGGATCCTGATCCGGTATCTAATACCCAGGACGTAGGGTGAACTGAGAAACAATTCTCAATAACTAACACACCCGAAGAAGATGCATCAACATGCATGTTCTTTTGGGCGGCTTGAGAATCCAGATATTCTCTTGTTTCCTGTTCAGTCTTATAACTCTTATAAGAAAGAACGGGTCCAACATTCCCTAGCTCAGTACAATAATTGGATTCAGTCAATACATCCATATTATTATCTTGATTATGGCATGACATGGTCGCTACCTGGAGAGAGAGAGAAGAAAACACTTTAGCGTATGCTCTTGCAAGATTAGATTGGTTATTATCTTATCTAATCAGGATGTCTCCCACTGTTTTTATCAAATCTACCTTAAAACCCTAAAAGGTAAGATTAGCCGGGATTAATTACACCTTACAATTTCGTCAATCTTTCAGCCAGATCAGTGTCGGTACTTTGAGGGAGGTTCCCCGTGCTTTCGCACGGACCTAATTAAAGTAAACCTCGTTTTCCCAGAGGCGTAACCCCGTTAACACTTTTCTAGACACCTACTTGAGTGACTAATTGTCCTGTGTAAAACTCTCCCAGGAGTAACACTTACTCGCAGTGGGTATTGGGATCCAACTATCTCATAGGAGGTATGCAATCTCATTGCAAATTTCAACACTTGAAATTCCCGATAATATTTTGTCCCTAGCGATCTATGACCTTAACTAAGTCAACAAACCATAAATCGCAAGTCAAGTTCAACCCGTACATTTCCCGATTGAATTAAACCCACCCGTACGACCCTTAACTGAGTCAACAAGGCCGTACGAATACCCTAATCCAATCACATCTCATGTTTTAGCAGATAAACATTACTTAGCTACCGTACACTATGCCTTAACTAAGTCAACAAACATAGCACGAATACTAAATAATATCTATCTGAAATGACGGAGGGCTACGCAGGTTTTTCAGAAAACCCTGAGCGTAATGAACTTGATATCGTCGTAGAATCGAGTGAAGTTTTGAAAAGGAGTGTTTTTTAGGCTTTTCTTAGTTTCGCTAAAGGGGTCACTCCCGGTGAAGGGATCGTCGGCCCTTTCCTCATCGAATAAGGTGCAGGATATATCATATATACCGCCGTGCAAAGCAAAACACTAAAAGCAATCAAAAGACAAACCGCGTTTTGTAGCATCTGCCAGTTTTGCTAAAGGGGTCACTCCCGGTGAAGGGATCGTCGGCCCTTTCCTCATCGAATAAGGTGCAGGATATATCATATATATCACTGTGCAAAGCAAAACTGTAGCTACCCCTTTTATAAAGTTTTTGATTCTACAACATCTTTAGGTTTCTTTTCTTTTATTAATCTCATTAATAATTATCCCATCAGCTTATGCTTCCTAAGCATCACAGAAGAAACGAAAGCAGTAATATTTATATATCAGCATATATATATAGTATAAGCATTCGTCTCAGGCAGTAATATGATCTCATCACAGAACATTGCAGCAGAAGAACATATATGAAATATTGGATATACTAGGACATCCGTGTTTTCAATACGAGCCTGTATAAAACACGGATTCCACGGTCGCGACGAATAGCCAAACCCACATCCCAAGACCCCTACGAGAGCGGCAAGTAACACTGCCAATTCTAGGGTTAGAAGACCCGGTCTCGACTCCTCGAGATGGCCTCCCACTGGACCCTAGAACCCGGTTACTTGTGCTCCCCACCTTGGGTCTACCTAATGCGGAAAAGTAAATAATATACACTGGTGACAGCAACCGCAACCTGGAAGTGCCCCAAATAAAAGAATATTACATTACAAATGAATTTTACATGAATGAAAATAAAAACCCTCATCTCACATAAAACCCCCGGCTATTCAGAACGCGACGATCCAATATAACATATCACAGCAACACATAATATCACATATCATCAACGTAAGTAAATATGCGCATCCCAATTGTCGTTGACATATAGCAACGAAACCGGCGATATCACATATTACACTTACGGTCACAGAAAAGAAAGTGTAAAACTACAACATTTGGAATCCACAATCACTTTAGACATCGTAAATCCGAAATATCACATACTTCGCATTTCATGCCTAACTCTATGAATTCCACATATTGTATCACATTCCAGATGAATAGACAGTATTAAACTTTCCGAACAGATAATCAAATACCCAAAATTTTCTAAACTGCTCAACACTTGAGCGGGGTTCAAATAATCCCAGAATATGTCAAAGTTCCAGTGATCCAGCCGTAGAAGGGTCAAGCCAACGCCTCACATGTGGCACGCCGTACTGCCCCAAACCCGAAGGTTCAAAAGGCAGTTCAAGACGGTCACATAATCGAGTTAAGGTTTGTTGTCTTCTAGAGGGTCCACCGCTTAACTTGTACAATTTTTCCGAAAGATTTAAACCCGAAAAAATTTCAACACTTGAAAGTTTGTCGTACCGGGAAACAGTGAGTTAATGATATCCGTTCAAATAGTTTAACAGTTTCTAAATATCCGGAAAGAAATACGAACTTAAATATTCCGATCGAATCTACTATTAAAAAATAAACCCCAGATTTAAACAATACTGGAATCACTGTTAAAAATATCCAGAAGCATCAACAAGTACCTACGGACATTACCATAAAATCCACGTGTCACAAATCCACTGTTCCGCCACGGAACCGCCGCGCAAGCATGATTGCGCCGCGGTTCCGCCGCCGTTTAGTCGAATTGGGGGCTCGGGTTTTATGGTAATTCTTAGAATTCCCTGCTGATTTTTTTACATATTTTTAATTCAGAAAATCCCAAAATTTAAAAAATTTCCAGAGAGGGGTCTAGTTTCGTCGTTTCGGGTTCGATCGGAGTTTTAACTTCGTAAACACATCGCCTAATGCTCTAGCTAGGCTCTGATACCACTGTAGGGTTCCTAGGCACTCTTGTGAAGGTTCATAAGGCATCAAACATGCCCGGATAAAAATTTAGACGTGCCGAACAACCCAAAGCCGGGATCTTTGCTAGATTATTAGGGTTTAACATGCAAGAAGATAACTTTTATCTAAGTGTGAGGGATTACAACCTTTGTAGTCCGCTCCTTCACTTCACAAGCTCCGAGTAGAAGTCCATTTGCCGCGATCCACGATCTCTCGGACTCATGAGAGGCTCCACGACTCGAACAATCCATGCTAGCTCGAAGTATTCCAAATCTCCGATGATCTACCTTGAAGTTGCAAAGACTTAAGTTTTCTCACTCAAAAGAGATGAACACATTAATCCCATAGGCTAGATGAGATGAGGATGAGAGAGTAGTAATTTTGCTTTCTTTTTATATCATTTTCTCATATTTATTCATCACTTAAGGATTTTCTAGCAAGCTTTTCAAGAGAGAAGAAGATGATAATGGAAAATCAATAATAATTTTATTCCTTTTGTGATGAATAGAAAGAAAGAGTATATGATTGATTATAAACCATGGTCAAGGATGAGTGGCTAGGATTTAGTAGAGAAATAAGAGTTAGGGTTTGGTTGAGTTAAAGAATGTGTCATCCATAATATCTTAAGAATGACAAAAGAAAAAGCTTCTAGAAGGTGCATGAAGCATCTAACCCAAATCAAACCCTAACCTCAATTAATCATCCTTAAACATGTTTAACAATTAATCATATCATGTCACAATAATATATATCACATATATATTATATATTTGCAACAAAAGAAAATAATACAATTAACATATATCGCATATATATCAATGTATCATCCAGTGAGAAAATGAAATAATAAAGCGAGCCAATATTAGATAATGTAATAATATATCATATATATTATTATACACTAAATCATCGAATCAACACTTGATCTGACGATCCGGCTATATCGAATATTACCGACTAATATATCATGTACCGATTCATCGAATCAACACTTGATCCGATGACCCGGTTCATTTCTAAATATCGCGAGAATATAATACGGTATTCCATATCGTATTATTCTCGTTCCTGCACATATCACATATGTGCCTCTACTCCGTTTCGCCTGAGCCAAGAAATCTCTATGTAGGACTCTAAAGAATCGTCAATACGCCGGTAGCAGGTGATGATCATATCAAACACCCACAAGCTGCAAGCGGTCAGCTAAACGTAACAGCCACCCAGGTATTGAGCGATCAGAAGATCAACAAGCTAGCCTGTGTGTTCTCCTGTGAATCCAATTAGTAACACTCCCGTACAGTCCGGTCTGTTCGTCTGATATGTCGCATATCAAGTCTAGGGGTGGTATACGTCAGACCCCAGTAACCGATAAGTCGTGTCGATGTGTGGCTCATAACGGGTCGAGAAACTACTAGTAACACTTACCAGTAAATCTCTATATCAGCCCTGGCCAGGGACTTCCAGTTATAGCCAATCGAACACAGCACAACATCAACTCCCTATACCGGGAGAGACGAATCCCCTCCTATCGCTCATTGCCTCCATGTGATTCGAGACTGTACCCAAAAGCCACCGTTTTGCACGCCCTCTTGGACGTGGTAAGGTGGAAATCAAAACACAGTGGGAATCACACAAGACTCCATGACGATCTCGGGTCTACAGACTACCCTGTACCAGTGTCACCGGAGAACTGCTATCTGACGTGTGGTATATCACCATCTGGGAGTTCTCGGCGAGTCCGTCCAGTGTACCCAGTCTCTACTGAGCACCCGTACACCATCTCTGATGTCTAACACCGATGGATATGGGATCATCCATCGCCCATCATATGGGTCAAGATGCGTATACGCTAGTCTACTCTGGTGTATCGATGCCCTGTCTCGATATACCCTCGACTAGGAACAGTTATAGGATGTACTCATCGACTACCGTGGCCCCACTAGTATGATCTCATCATAGTCCCAGTAGTCGAGTACAGATCCTAAGGGCTTTATCAACATGTGAGAGTAAAACAGTAAACCAATACATGTCAACATGTTAAGATAAAGTGAAACCAAATAGCATACTATCATGACGAGCAAGAAAGTCTTCTCTATATATAACCAAGCATCCATTATAATATACATCATATGTACAACAATGGCCTCTAGGGCATATACATAACTAACAATCTCCCACTTGCACTAAGGCCAGCTGCTGTAGTATCGCATACCTAGCATCCCGAATAATCTCTCAAACTGTATCTGGGGAATAGCCTTCGTGAATGGATCCGCAGTGTTGTCCTTCGTATCTACTCTCCTAACCTCGATCTCCCGGCTATCAACTATCTCCCTATCAGGTGATACCGCCTCAGAATATGTCTGGACTTTTGATGGGACCTGGGTTCCTTGGCCAATGCCACAGCTCCATTGTTATCGCAATACAGAGGTATTGGATGCTCAATGGATGGAACCACACCAAGTTCATTAATGAACTTCTTGATCCAGACAGCCTCTTTGGCAGCATCGTTGGCAGCGATGTATTCAGCCTCCATCGTTGAGTCTGCAACGGTATCCTGTTTGGAACTCTTCCAACATACCGCCCCTCCATTTAGGATAAAGACAAAACCCGAATGCGACTTAGAGTCGTCTTTATCACTTTGGAAGCTGGAATCGGTAAAAGACTCCACCTGGAGTTCTCCATTACCATACACCAAGAACATCTCCTTAGTCCTTCGTAAGTACTTGAGAATGTTCTTCACTGCTGTCCAATGACTCTCTCCTGGATCTGCTTGATACCGACTCACTACACTTAGTGAGTATGCTACATCGGGTCTGGTACATAGCATCGCATACATGATAGAGCCTACTGCCGAAGCATAGGGTATCCCTTGCATGCGAGCTCTTTCCAAATCAGTCTTGGGAGACATCTCTTTGGAGAGAGTGAGTCCAGAGATCGTGGGTTGGTTCCCACGCTTGGATTCATCCATACTAAACCTCTTTAGTATGGTGTCAATGTACCTGGATTGGGACAATCCCAGTATCCGTTTAGATCTATCTCTATAGATCATTATTCCCAATATGCAGGAGGCATCACCTAGATCTTTCATTGAGAATCTCTGTGATAAGAAGAGCTTGACTGATTGCAGCATATGAATATCATTTCCTATCAAGAGTATGTCATCCACGTACAATACGAGGAAGACAACCTTACCCTCTGCTACCTTCTTATAGATACAAGGTTCATCTATATTTTTGATGAAGTCAAACTCTTTGACTACAACATCAAAACAGATGTTCCAACTCCGCGATGCTTGCTTTAACCCATAAATGGATTTAAGCAGCTTGCACACATTTCCGCTGCTCCCACTATCTACGAAGCCCTCTGGCTGAGTCATGTACACGCACTCTTCTAAATCACCGTTTAGAAAGGCGGTCTTAACATCCATTTGCCAGATTTCGTAGTCATGGTATGCAGCAATGGCAAGTAAGATCCGGATGGACTTAAGCATAGCTACTGGAGAAAAGGTTTCGTCATAATCCACACCTGGTCGTTGACGAAAACCCTTTGTTACAAGTCTAGCTTTGAAAGTCTCAACTTTTCCATCTACACCAAATTTCTTTTTAAAAATCCACTTGCTCCCAATGGGTTTTACCCCTTCAGGAGCATTTTCCAAAATCCATACTTTATTGGTGTACATGGATTCCATCTCAGATCGCATTGCATCCAGCCATTTCACAGAGTCACTACTCGTGATGGCCTGCTCGAAACTAGTCGGGTCATTATCATCCATGATGCAATCCTCGCTTCCACCATCAATGAGAAAACCGTAGTATCTCTCAGGTGGACGAGAAACCCTACTAGATCGGTGGAGAGGCTGGGGTTCGTCGGGTACTACTGAGTCTTCTGGTTCCAACAAATCATCAGTTGCGGTTTGTGGTGCTGGAACCTCTTCCAGTTCTACCTCTTTGCCACTAATTTCTTTTTCAAGAAATTCCTTTTCTAAAAAGGTGGCATATTGAGAAATAAACACCTTTTGTTCCTCAGCGTGATAGAAAATATATCCTTGAGAATTCTTAGGATATCCCACAAATTTGCAAAGAACTGATCGTGCCTCGAGTTTGTCTGGATTTTGTCTTTTGACATAGGCCGGACAACCCCATATCTTAATTCGTTTAAAATATGGTCTCTTCCCACTCCATATCTCATATGGTGTGGTAGGTACAGATTTAGATGGAACTAGATTCAATATGTATATGGCTGTCTCAAGCGCATACCCCCAAAAGGAAATAGGTAACTCAGCTGTACTCATCATTGAACGCACCATATCTAATAGGGTGCGATTCCTTCGTTCCGATACACCGTTGTGCTGTGGTGTATAAGGTGGAGTAAGCTGAGAAAGAATCCCATAAGAAGGATCGGTAACTCTTTCTCCGTGTCCCGTAAACGGAGTTTTGGTCATCTTGCCTTTGAGACATGACTGGCAAGTGTCATATGATGATAATTCAAACGGATTCAAATATCCATCTTTATGCAACTTAGCTAGCCGTGTCGCATTGATGTGACCCAGTCTACAATGCCATAAGAAGGATTCGTTCAGTTCTGAACTCTTCCTCTTGTGTGTGTTTGTTATACTCAGAACTGTTGATTGATTTAGAACATAAATGCCATTGCACAACGTGCCTGATCCAACCAACTTTTGGTTACGGAAAATGTTCATAACATTATCCTGTAATACAAAATTGTATCCCTCTTTACTCAACAAAGAAACCGATATAATGTTGCATATCAGGTTCGGCATGTAATAGCATTCGTTCAGAACTAATGCATTACCAGTTGGTAATGCAAGGTGATATTCCCCGACAGTCTTAGCTGCAACAATTGCACCATTTCCAACTCTAATGTCTTTATCACCTTCTCCAAGTTCTCTACCTTTTCTGAGCCCATGTAACTGATTACATATATGGGATCCTGACCCGGCATCTAATATCCAGGACGTAGGGCAAATGGAGAAACAGTTCTCTGTAACGAACACACCTGAAGAAAATGCATCAACATGTACTTTCTTCATTCGGATGGCATGGGAATCTTGGTATTCCCCTATATCCTGTTCAGTCCTATAACTCTTATAAGAAAGAACGGAACCAACGTTGACCAGCACAGTATAACTTGCGGGGTCGGTCAATACATCCATATTATTATCTTGATTAAGGCATGACATGGTCGCTACCTGGAGAGAGAGAAGAAAACACTTTAGCGTATGCTCTTGCAAGATCAGATTGGTTATTATCTTATCTAATCAGGATGGCTCCCACTGTTTTTATCAAATCTTCCTTCAAACCCTAAAAGGAAAGACTAGCCGGGATTAATTTTGTAAGTGCACGGCGGCGCCCCGGCCGTCAATCCGACGGCCAAACGCGGAAACGGTGGTAAACTTAAATTTTTGCGGACTTGGCAAAACGGCACCACCGCGCACTACACCCCGGATCGTAAACCATTAACAAGTCTAAGCTACAAAGAGGATGGGTTAGAGATATACCGACGATCCAAGTCCTCCGGTCTTCATCTCCACTCCGATCTCCTCGCGGGATCTCCGTCCGTCTCCTCCTCGTCGGAAAGGGCACCACGAAGCCGGGTACTTTTACGGGCTCCCACCTCAATACCGAGGCAACTCGCGCATGAAGCCGGCAACTCGACATGCTCAAGATATGCTGTAGGAAGATAGTGTAGAGTGTATGTCTCACTTTGGGGTTGGTTGCCTTTTGAAGATGGAGGAATGAAGGTATGAAAAATGGTGCTTTCATTTTTCCTTGTATCAAAAATGAGATGAATGAATGAAGCTCTCTCAAAGATGAAGATGAAGCTCTCTCTTTTCTTCTCTTTTCTTCTTCTCTCTTTCTTTTTACAACCATGATAATCATCTCTCTCCTTTAGAAATGGTGGAGGATAACAATATGAAGCAAGAGGGAGGTGAGTGTAGTAAAAGGAGGAGGGTGACCACATCCAAACATAATCATCACTAAACTTACATCAACCTCAAATCATATCTAATCTCATCAAATCATGAAAAGCAAAGATGCTTATCATGTCAACCCTTATGCAAATAAGTCCTCCACAAATACCAATTTGCACAATTGCAAATTAGTCCCTCCATCAGAAAAGTCCGGCCGGGAAAGAACAAAGAAAAACCGGCCGGAACGGAAAGCAAACTGGCAACTCCAGAAAACTGGTCCCGTAATAAATTACAGGAAAAACCCCACACTGTGCATACACACCCGCATTTGTATTCCGTCCGGATACAAATGCAATGAGACAAAATCTACACTGTACTATACTAGGATCCGGCTTAAACCAAAGCCGGCTAGTAAAATCCGTTCGATCCTGATCCGTGCAATACCGCACGTATCTGATCGAACGCTGCCATATAACTATACGGCCACTAGTACAAAACCGTCCGATCCTGATCCGTGCAATACCGCACGTATCTGATCGGACCCTGCCATATCTCCATACGGCCTCTACAACGTTTCGCCCGAAAGCTTGAGTAACTGAAAGTGTGGTGGACTCTAAAGACTCGTCAATACTATGGCTGTGGATTTAACCACTAGCACGTCAGAGGTATAAGCCAATACGTGACGGGCCACCAGCTATTGACCAAAAGGGACGTCGATGAGCGAACTCATCCTGACACCCTACTGAGCCTGTCAGTGACAATATCCGTGCAGTCCGGTCCGTTCGTCTATGAGCATCGCATGGCGGGCCTAGGGGGTTGGTAAAAGTCAGACCCCCAAAAGCGGTACAAGTCGTGTCGGAGTGAAGCCCAGAACACCCTGAGATACTACTGGAATACCTACCAGTAAATCTCCTTGCCTTGGCCAAGGACTTTGTGTAATGGCTCTCCTAGACACAGCACGACCTCACCCCCAATACCGGGAGAGACGAACCCCTGAAGATACGCTCACTGCCTCCATGTGGCTCGGGACTGTACCCAACTAAAACCTGTTTGCACGACTCCTTTGAGCCGTGGTAGGGTAGTAATCAAAGTACAGTGGGAACTCACACGAGACAAATGACGATCCCCAGGTCGATGAACTAACCTGCACACATGTCACCAAGGAACTGCCATCTGACGTCTGGTATATGACCAACTAGCATGTTCCCGGCGAGTCCTGTCCGGTGTACTCATAACCCAATGAGCACCTGTATACATCTTAGGTGATCCAACTGACACCAGTGGCTTGTGAGACCGGCCACCGCCCCTCGTCGGGGTCTCGACTGTATACACTAGTCTACTAATGGAGTATCGATGCCCAGTCTCGAAACTCCCACGACTAGGGACTTTTAAGGATAAGCTTATAGACCCCCAGCTCCCACTTATATGATCGCCCTCATACTGCTGGTGGTCAAGCAAGAATCCTAGGGGCTCTATCAACGTGTAATAGCGACGTGTCAGGTCACCTAAAGCAGTACACGATGATAAAGGTAAACCAGATAGCATACTATCATCTCGAGTAAGACTGTCCTACTGGGATAGGTCCTCCTCAATCATTGCAATCATGTGCCTGTGATCCAATAATTGACTCTGAGGGCACTATCTCCAACAATCTCCCACTTGCACTCAAGGCTAATTATTGCGATGTCGCATACTCACACCCCGTGTGATACCGAACACCCAACTCCTCTACTAGTCAATCTCACAAAACTCGTTTGCGAAACTATTGCGTTCGAGGAATAGCCTCAGTGAGTGGATCCGCCTAGTTGTTTCTTTCTATGTCTCTCTATATCTCAAGTTCGCGGAGAAACCCATCTCCCGAAATGAGCAATACCTGTCTTAGAATGTGTCTGGATGTCTGATGGGACATAGCTCATAAATGAACTCCAAATCCAAACTTCTTAGACTGTATCGTCAACTGAACTTAATCAGTATCCTGCGCCATGCCACCCTCAGTATCGCCTTGGACCACCTGTCCAAAATACTGCCCCTCATCAGAAGGAAAACTATAACTCTGACAACCTCCTTGTCGTCCATGTCACCTTGGAAGCCTGGAATGATAACTGTCTCCTGAATGAGGCTGTCGTTATCATATCCCTAGAACATCCACTTATGTTCTAAAACTGCTTCCGACTGTTTCTCCAGGATTGGATTAATGTCAACTTATTGCATCTAGTGCAAGAACAACATCTGGTGTGGTACTTGACATCTCATGATTGACTCAATTGCCTAAGCAAGTGATCTGCCAATCATGCACGTCCCTCTCCCCTTTAGTCTATAAGACACCTTTAGAGAGGGTGACTCCATTACCTGCAGGTACACTACCGTGCCAGGAGTCGTCCATCCTAAATACTCTTAGAATGTTGTCAAGTACCCTGATTGGGAAACCACCCAAATCTAGATCTAAAACCATAGATCTAGTAACCAGTATGTCTGATATAATGTCCAAGTCCTGTGTGGAGAAACCACTGTGTGACGACCAAAGTATAACCGATCGTAGTGTAGGAGTTTCTTTTCCTACTCTGTGTATATCATCCAAATACCAGGATATCACACCCTACTACCTTCTCAACAGATCCATCCCCTATTCTGATGAAGTCAAACCCATGACTGTCACGTCAGAAATAGATGATCTATCTCCGCTATATCTGCTCTAGTCTATAAATAGACATAAGCTACCTGTCCACCAATGCTTCCGCTGCTCCCACTGACTACGACAACCCTCTGGCAGAGTCATATAGACGTACACTTCTAAAACTAGTTTAGAATGACGCTATACTCATCCTCCCGCCGGGTCTCGCAGCCTGGAACAACAGCAATGGTAATTGTGCGTAAACAAGAACTTCCCTGTCACCGTCCTTGAGGCTACCGGAGTACCTCTCGGGTGCCTGAAGTTACCCACTTTATCTGCGGAGTGGCCAATGGAATGTCAATCCAGATTGAATCTTTAGGTTCCTCATCAAATCTTCAGTAATCGTTTGTGGTTCTGGAATCACTTCCAGTTCTACCATACTCCCACTACTGTTTTCTGAAAAAATCCATTTTTATTAAAACTGTGGCGAGTCTAGAACAATATCGCTATTGTTCATCCAGATGGTAGAAAATCAACCCGCGTCATAGCCTGGGTCAACCCACAAACAGCCATTACAGAAACGTGCCTTGAGTTATCTAGTGTCTGGTTTTAATCATAAACTGGACAACTCCCCGTACCTTAACATCGTTAAGATATGAACTGTTCTATATCCAATATAGAAACAGAGGCACTGATTTAATTGAACCAGATTCAAATCATGCAGCTATCTCCAGTGCATGTCAACTAAATGGAAGGAGGCCGATCAGCGTTACTCAACTTAGGAATGCTTCCAATTATGAGTAACCCGAAAGAGAAGCAAGTTCTCTTAATCATTACTATCAACTGAATACCATATACAAGTATCTACATCTTCGATTACTTTGAAGAATCCCGATACTTGCAACACCTGGTTCTCTACTTTATTCTTATACCTATAACTTCTCAAAACTTCGACCCTGTGTTTCCACGAAACACATGTCTAAGGGCTAGAGAAGTTAAAAGTAAACAGAATATAGTACGAGGACCAAGCTCTCTGTCCTAATGGACACTGGACAATATACAATACTCTGTATAAGTCCGCTGAGTCTAACAACTCATTCACTGTGTGTCGTAGATTGAAAACTGTACTTATGGTTAAGAAGAATTACACCGCTGTTTAATGCTCCTTACCTAACCATCCACTGATATAGGTAAATGTCATCGACATAATATCAAAAGGTATATCTCACTCTATGAAAATAGACGTACAGATATATCAATTTGAAATTGGTGCACAACAGCGGATATTCAAAACCAAATATTTGCCGACCGGCAAACAACCCAGGCGATCTCCTCAAATATCACCGATTACAACGAATCCCGATATAATAAGGATGATCACCCAATTCCCACTAACTTTCTCCCACTCATCATCTGTAAAACTATACAGATGTGAGAATTATACCTGGTAAATACATACCCTGGAGTAAGTGTCTAATCGGGAAATCAGTTTTCCATTAACAGTACACAGTAAAACTGAAACATTGAAATGTTTCGTGGGGTATCCCGGTATTCATAGTAATGCCTCTTCCATTATCCAGATTCACAACTACAACCGTATAATTCATTGCCATCTCTCCACATCCCTTCATATGTCTTTAGTCATTACCTTCTGCACACCCCTTTAGGCCAAATGGTTTTCTTCCTTCCCTACCGTTCGGCACCAGCCTATGGTTTGGAAGAAGACTATCCAAAAAGCATAAAGGGTGTACTGTCCTAATCCTAGGAGCACTCGCAACGCGAGAGAAGGTGAAGATAAAAGACATCTGAATGTACTTTATTCCTATTTCTCCTGAACCAGGATCCATCCCCGAACTGGAACAAGTTCCTTTCGAGTTCGTATATAACCATACGATGGATTATCCAAAAATGGGATCTTCGTAGTGATACGGAGTGTCCTGGAGAAATACAAAGGTGATGTGGGAGTGGTAACGAAATATTTGGTTTGGTCGTGAATATCTGTTGCAATTTACTTTGCCCTCTTACTGATCCCTTGTTTTGTCTGAACTTAATACCTTCTGCACACCATCGTTATGCTAATTGGTTTTCTTCATCCCCTACCGGTCGGCACCAGCCTAAGGTTTGGAAGAAGACTATCCAATTTGCGTAATAGGTGTACTATCTCCTAAACCAAGGAGTACTCACAACTTGAGAGAGGGTAAAAGGAAAAGACAACTGAATAATCCTATCCGTTTTCTCCAGAACCGGAAACCATCCTCGAATAAATTCTTTCGAGTTCGTATCTAACCATACGATGGTTTTGTCCAATGGAAGTGGACGTTCGTAGTAATACGGGGTGTCCTGGAGAAAAGGGTAAAAGTAGGAGTGGCAATGAGGTCTGCAACTCTGACAATCCAAAAGCCAGTGTTAAGTAGGTTCGGTCAACTTGGTCACTGAGTCATAGTCTTAGGGTCGGGTCAATGGTCGCTGCCAGAGAGAGAGAGAAAAGAAACACTCAGCGTGCACTCTAACCTAGATCAGAATGGTTACCAATTTATCTAATCTGGAATCCTCCCACTGTACCTCAAATTCTCCTCCAAACCTGAAAGAAGAATTAGTCGGGGTCACCCGAGGAGTATACTAACTCATCAGTGGGAATCGGGATCCAACTCTCATCGCATGACAACGTGACGGAATCCGCTCACGGTATCACACTCCAGAAGGTATGCGCATATCTGGCAAGTTTTAGTACTTTTGAAACTCCCGATGTGATTTCTGCCCCATGCTCTTATGACCTTGACTTTGGCCAACATATCATAAGTCACATGTCAAGTTCTGCCCGTCATTCTCCAGGTTAATTTGAATCCACCCGTACATACCCTTGACTTTGGCCAAAATGGCAGCACGACTGTCCCAAACCAACGCATCTATCTATGCTGCATATGAATACCCCAATAGCTACCAATCACTGTGCCTTGACTTTGGCCAACATACACAGCTTGAATACTATTGACCACCCATATGAAACGACGGAGGGCTACGAATGGTTTCTGGCGAAAACCTTTAACGTAATGAACTTGATATCGTTGAAGGAACTGATAGCTTTTTAGAAAATATAGTGACGAAAACCGTTGCTAAAGAGGTCACTCCCGGTGAAGGGATCTCGGCTCTTTCCCCGTAGAATGGGGTGCAGGATATTCCAAATGAATACCGCGATGCAAAGCAAAAGTAATCGGCTATAGTGAAGTTAATGCCCTGACGCAAACTTCTGTCCAAGGGGTCACTCCCGGTGAAGGGATCTCGGCCCTTGCCTCGTCGACTGAGGAGCAGGATATTCCAATGAATACCACGATGCAAAACAAAAAGTAAACGTCCTTGCAATAACAGCTTTTTGAAAAGTGTTCCAACAACATCAGATTAGGTTTGTTTTTAAACTTGCATTGATCCGAATCAATGCAGTCCCATCAATTGATCACACCACAAAGAACGAAAATATACTGACGTACGTATATGCCATCCGCATTCGCCACTGGGTCCCGTCATCACTCGTTAGGTTAGCTTACTAACGACAGAGCGGGGACTGGACTAGCGCGGATGAAAAACATATACAACATCTACTAATATATATACCAATATATCATATTTCGCTCAAGGCGTGAATAAAAATGCAACATCACAGAAATGTACAGCATCACAGAACAATACAGATATCTGGGATCCCCGGGTTTCACAGAGCCACTACTGAAACCCGACGTTCCCCTGGTCGTGTGGATAGCCTGTGCAATGAAAACCTAGACCCCTACGGGCGCGGCAAGTCACCCGCCAAAACCTGAAGCGAGGCAGCCCCCTTCAGCGCCGTGAATGGACCACCCAGCACTTCACGGAATCCGGTAACTTGGGCACCCCTCCTGGGTCAACCTGTACCCCCTACGAGTGCGGCGAATAGCCCGCCAATCCTAGAGTGAAGCCCCCTCCGTCTCAATGCCATGAGATGCAGGCTTGTTGCCCTCCAGAACCCGGCTATCCGTGCACCCCTCCGCGGGGCAATCCTAGTACAGAAAGTAAAATATACATACACCGGGTACATCGACCGCAACCAGGTCGTGCCCCAAAAGAATAATACAAACAGGCAGTGACGGCAGTCCACATGTCGGACGCTCGCCCCGCAATATCAAATGTACATAATACAACATCACAGTACTAGCATTGCATCCAGGCTATCCCCCACGACCGATCCGCAACATCACAGCATAAACATAGAACATCAACGTGAAAGTCACGTTCGCAAATCCGTCTAACCGGGCTATAGCAGTTAGACGGGATTTACCGATCGAGTGACATTCACGGTCGCAGATATAATGTAAATACTGTGAAAAATGTGTTTAAAATTTTCCGATTGACCAAAAATTAACAAGTGGGCCCCCAAGCAATACTGTAGCACTCACAGAAATAATTGGCCCAATTTTAATATTCCAAAACCCCTAATTACTACCCTGAAGCACACTGGAAAAAGATGGCCCACTGACCTCTCCACACTGCGGCGGATCCGCGGCCCAATATAGAGGTGAGGCCGCGGTTCCGCGCTCATGAGGAGAGATCACAGTGTCGAATTTTTCCAGTATGCTTAGAGTTTCCTGCACATCATTCTGAGACCACCTGAAAAATTTTTGGACACCAAAAAATCTTAACAGAAAACTGATGTGCACAAAAACATAGATTTTGGAATTTTGGTCGATCGGAAAAGCAAAACACATCAAACGAAAGCTAGACGAAGTTAATGGCGAGGCTCTGATACCACTGTAAGTGCACGGCGGCGCCCCGGCCGTCAATCCGACGGCCAAACGCGGAAACGGTGGTAAACTTAAATTTTTGCGGACTTGGCAAAACGGCACCACCGCGCACTACACCCCGGATCGTAAACCATTAACAAGTCTAAGCTACAAAGAGGATGGGTTAGAGATATACCGACGATCCAAGTCCTCCGGTCTTCATCTCCACTCCGATCTCCTCGCGGGATCTCCGTCCGTCTCCTCCTCGTCGGAAAGGGCACCACGAAGCCGGGTACTTTTACGGGCTCCCACCTCAATACCGAGGCAACTCGCGCATGAAGCCGGCAACTCGACATGCTCAAGATATGCTGTAGGAAGATAGTGTAGAGTGTATGTCTCACTTTGGGGTTGGTTGCCTTTTGAAGATGGAGGAATGAAGGTATGAAAAATGGTGCTTTCATTTTTCCTTGTATCAAAAATGAGATGAATGAATGAAGCTCTCTCAAAGATGAAGATGAAGCTCTCTCTTTTCTTCTCTTTTCTTCTTCTCTCTTTCTTTTTACAACCATGATAATCATCTCTCTCCTTTAGAAATGGTGGAGGATAACAATATGAAGCAAGAGGGAGGTGAGTGTAGTAAAAGGAGGAGGGTGACCACATCCAAACATAATCATCACTAAACTTACATCAACCTCAAATCATATCTAATCTCATCAAATCATGAAAAGCAAAGATGCTTATCATGTCAACCCTTATGCAAATAAGTCCTCCACAAATACCAATTTGCACAATTGCAAATTAGTCCCTCCATCAGAAAAGTCCGGCCGGGAAAGAACAAAGAAAAACCGGCCGGAACGGAAAGCAAACTGGCAACTCCAGAAAACTGGTCCCGTAATAAATTACAGGAAAAACCCCACACTGTGCATACACACCCGCATTTGTATTCCGTCCGGATACAAATGCAATGAGACAAAATCTACACTGTACTATACTAGGATCCGGCTTAAACCAAAGCCGGCTAGTAAAATCCGTTCGATCCTGATCCGTGCAATACCGCACGTATCTGATCGAACGCTGCCATATAACTATACGGCCACTAGTACAAAACCGTCCGATCCTGATCCGTGCAATACCGCACGTATCTGATCGGACCCTGCCATATCTCCATACGGCCTCTACAACGTTTCGCCCGAAAGCTTGAGTAACTGAAAGTGTGGTGGACTCTAAAGACTCGTCAATACTATGGCTGTGGATTTAACCACTAGCACGTCAGAGGTATAAGCCAATACGTGACGGGCCACCAGCTATTGACCAAAAGGGACGTCGATGAGCGAACTCATCCTGACACCCTACTGAGCCTGTCAGTGACAATATCCGTGCAGTCCGGTCCGTTCGTCTATGAGCATCGCATGGCGGGCCTAGGGGGTTGGTAAAAGTCAGACCCCCAAAAGCGGTACAAGTCGTGTCGGAGTGAAGCCCAGAACACCCTGAGATACTACTGGAATACCTACCAGTAAATCTCCTTGCCTTGGCCAAGGACTTTGTGTAATGGCTCTCCTAGACACAGCACGACCTCACCCCCAATACCGGGAGAGACGAACCCCTGAAGATACGCTCACTGCCTCCATGTGGCTCGGGACTGTACCCAACTAAAACCTGTTTGCACGACTCCTTTGAGCCGTGGTAGGGTAGTAATCAAAGTACAGTGGGAACTCACACGAGACAAATGACGATCCCCAGGTCGATGAACTAACCTGCACACATGTCACCAGGGAACTGCCATCTGACGTCTGGTATATGACCAACTAGCATGTTCCCGGCGAGTCCTGTCCGGTGTACTCATAACCCAATGAGCACCTGTATACATCTTAGGTGATCCAACTGACACCAGTGGCTTGTGAGACCGGCCACCGCCCCTCGTCGGGGTCTCGACTGTATACACTAGTCTACTAATGGAGTATCGATGCCCAGTCTCGAAACTCCCACGACTAGGGACTTTTAAGGATAAGCTTATAGACCCCCAGCTCCCACTTATATGATCGCCCTCATACTGCTGGTGGTCAAGCAAGAATCCTAGGGGCTCTATCAACGTGTAATAGCGACGTGTCAGGTCACCTAAAGCAGTACACGATGATAAAGGTAAACCAGATAGCATACTATCATCTCGAGTAAGACTGTCCTACTGGGATAGGTCCTCCTCAATCATTGCAATCATGTGCCTGTGATCCAATAATTGACTCTGAGGGCACTATCTCCAACAAATTTACACCTTACAATTTCGTCGATCTTTCAGCCAGGCCAGTGTCGGTACTTTGAGGGAGGTTCTCCGTGCTTTCGCACGGACCTAATTAAAGCAAACCTCGTTTCCCCAGAGGCGTAACCCCATTGACACCTTTCTAGACACCTACTTGATCGGCTAATTGTCCTGTATAAAACTCTCCCGGGAGTAACAATTACTCGCAGTGGGTATCGGGATCCAACTATCTCATAGAAGGTATGCAATCTCATTGCAAATTTCAACACTTGAAATTCCTGATAATATTTTGCCCCTAACCCCCATGACCTTGACAAAGGCCAACAAATCATAGGATGCTAGTCAAGTTCAACCCGTCATTTCTTGATTGAATCAAACCCACCCACACGACCCTTGACAAAGGCCAACAAGGTCGTACGACTACCCTGCAACAATCTGCATCATATGCATAAGCAGATAAGCACTATTCAGCTACCGCACAATACGCCTTAACAAAGGCCAACAAACGCAGCACGAATACTAAACAGTTCTTATCTGAAATGACGAAGGGCTACGACAGGTTTTTCTGAAAACCTATTGCGTAATGAACTTGATATCGTTGTAGAATCAAGTGAAGTTTTGAAATGGAGTGATTTTGAGGCTTTTATTAGTTTTGCTAAAGAGGTCACTCCCGGTGAAGGGATCTCGGCTCTTTCCTCATCGAATAAGGTGCGGGATATATCATATATATCACTGTGCAAAGCAAAACTCCAAAAGCAATCAAAAATCAAACCGAGTTTTGTAGCATCTGCCAGTTTTGCTAAAGAGGTCACTCCCGGTGAAGGGATCTCGGCTCTTTCCTCATCGAATAAGGTGCAGGGTATATCACATATACCGCTATGCAAAGCAAAACTGTAGCTACCCTTTTTTATTTAAAAATTTGATTCTACAACATCTATTAGGTTTCTTTTCTATCATTAATCACATTAATGAAGTCCCATCATTTAAGTCACCTAAACATCACAGATAAATACGACGTACACTTATGCCATCCGCATTCGCCTCGATGTCCCCTCGTGCACCGTTAGGTTAGGTAACTAACGGCAGAGCAGGGCAGGGCTAGCGCGGGTGTAAAACATAAGTAACGCCTATATAATATATCATATATACTATATACTGTATCCATCACAACATATCAAATGATCACATCACAGATATCGCAGCAGAAACATAGATATAATGTGGGATATACTAGGACGTCCGTATTTAGTATTTAGCCAACAATAGAAAATACGGATTCCACAGTCGCGATGAATAACCAAGCCCACATCTTGGACCCCTACGAGAGCGGCAAGCGACCCTACCAATTCTAGAGTTTAGGAGACCCGGTCTCGACTCCTCGAGATGGCCTCCCACTGAACCCCAGAACCCGGTCACCTGTGCTCCCTTCCTTGGGTCCATCATAATGCGGAAAAGTAAATAATATACAACACAGGTGGCATCGACCTCAACCCGGAAGTGCCCTAAATAAAAGAATATTACATTACATTTAAATTTACATGAATGAAAATATAAAACTCTCATCTCACATAAAAAAAACCCCGGCTATTCAATTGCGACAATCATGCACATCATATCTCAGTAACACATAATATCATATATCATCAACGTAAGTAAGTATGCGTACCCCAATTGGCATTGAAGTATAGCAACGAAACCGGCAATATCGACATACTACACTTACGGTCACAGAAAAGAAAGTGTAAAACTGCAATATTTGGAATCCACATTCTCTTTAGACATCATAAATACGAAATATCACATACTTCGTATTTCATGTCCAACTATATGAATTCCACATATTGCATCACATTCCAGATAAATAGACGGTATTAAAGTTTTTGAACGAACGATCAAATACCCAAGATTCGCTAAAGCTCAACACTTGAGCGGAGTTCAAAAAACCCGGAGTGTGACACAGTGGTAGCGGTCCAGCCGTAGAAGGGTCAAGCCAACGCCTCACATGTGGCACGCCGTATTGCCCCAAACCCTAAGGTTCAAAGGGCAGTTCAAGACGGTCACATAATCGAGTTAAGCTTTGTTGTCTTCTAGAGGGACCACCATAAACAAACTTGCACGTATTTCCGAAAGATTTTAAAGTCTATGAAAAGTGAGCAAATGATACTCGTTCAAACACTTCAATACTTTCTAATTTATCCGGAAAAGACACGAAATGAAAATTCCGATCGAATCGACGAGTCCGAAAACATCTCCAGAATTTACAGTACTAAATTCAGATTAAAAATACTCCAAAAAATTAAACAAGCAGAGTCATGAGTTACTGTACAAAAACCAGACCATGATTCAACAGAACGGTCGCGGAACCGCGACCTAAGCAGGCTATTGCCGCGGTTCCACGCTCATATTTACTGTTCATGTTCTCGTTTTTCACAGTAACTCTTATATTTACCTGCTGAATTTTTTGCATATTTTTAATTCTGAAAATAATCAGATTTTTAAAAATGTCCAGAGAGCATTCTAAAAGGTCGTATTTCGGTTCGATCGGAGTTTTAACTTCGTAAAATTGTCGCCTAATATTCTAGGTCGGCTCTGATACCAATGAAAGGTTAACCTAGCACCTCATGAAGGGTTTGGAAGTATCACATGAACCAAAGATGGAATTTTTAGGGTGCTAAGTTAACGAACATAGAATCGTTCCTAGAAAAAATTAGGGTTTCAAAATTTTCACATCATCTTATGAAAGAAAAGCTAGGGTTTAGAGAGTACAACCTTTGTAGCTCCCTATGCTAGACTTCTCGGCTACTTGGGGTTTGAAAAAGCTCCGCTTGAACTCCTCTAGGTCACCGATGATCCACTCGGAGTCCGCTTTGTCCAAGCTTGCAACTTCACCCGATCAAGAGAACGAAATGAAGCTAACAGCCCAAACAAGTGGGCTAGACTTGTGTAGAATGGTGTTGTGGTTCTCTTTCTCACTTCAAAATCCTAACTTGATGAGTATTATGCTCACTTGAAAAATCTAGAGAGCAAGAGCTCAAGGTTGAAGAAGATGATGGATATTTATGAAGAAGAGAAGAATAACTCACAAGAGAAAAAGAAAAACATAAGTATATATATTTTCCTTTCTCATCTCAAACCATGGTTAATAAATATGGATATTTATTTCATCTTAGTTAAAAGAGAAGAGGAAGATAAATCATAGTTAAATGGTAGGTGAAAATGGTTAGGTCAAGAGAAGAGTGTAGAAGATAACCATTCATTCACCTTTTTCTCTTTTCTTTTGATTTAGCAAAAATAGAAATAAATATCCATAATATAAACCATGGTGTGAGTCTTATATATCCACCATTTTCTATGTATAATCAACCATGATAGTTGATGTATGTATGTATGTGTGCATGCACATCCATATGTGCATGAAACAATAAGAAATGCATACATGCATGCATACATCCAAAGATACAAGAAAAGATTTCTAGTGAGAATGTAATGGTTAAATGATAAATCAACACTTGATTTATCAATCCGGCCATATCACATACGACCCTAACCAAAAGCAAGCCGCCCGATCAATATACAGTATCCTATACGCGTATTTTAATCGGGTCCATGAGCATACGCGCACCACAACATTTCGCCTGGACTAGGTAACTCCATTATAGGACTCTAAGACTCGTCAATACACCGGCAGTGGGTGATGATCATATCAAGCACCCCCAAGCCGCAAGCGGTCAGCTAAACGTAACGGCCACCCGGGTATTGAGCGATCAGAAGAGAACAAGCGAACCTGCTACAACTCCTGTCGAGCCAACCGGCAACACTTCCCGTACAGTCCGGTCTCCTCGTCTGATATGTCGCATATCAAGTCTAGGGGTGGTAAACGTCAAACCTCAATAACCGATAAGTCATGCCGATGTGAGGCTCATAACGGGTCGAGAAACTACTGGTAACACTTACCAGTAAATCTCCAATCAGCCCTGGCCAGGGACTTCCCTGTTATGGCCAATCGAGCACAGTGCAACATCAGCCCCCAACATCGGGAGAGACGAAACCCCTCCTATCGCTCATTGCCTCCATGTGACTCGGGACTGTACCCAAAAACCACCGTTTTGCACGCCCTCATGGACGTGGTAAGGTGGAAATCAAACCACAGTGGGAATCACACAAGACTCTATGACGATCTCGGGTCTACAGACTAACCTGCACAAGTGTCACCTGAGAACTGCCATCTGACGTGAGGTATAATACCATCTGGGAATTCTCGGCGAGTCCGTCCAGTGTACCCAGTCTCCACTGAGCACCCGTATACCATCTCTGATGTCAAACACCAATGGATATGGGATCATCCATCGCCCATCTCATGGGTCGAGAAGCGTATACGCTAGTCTACTCTGGTATATCGATGCCCCGTCTCGATACACCCACGACTAAGGACCTTGAAGGATCTACTTATGGACTACCATGTCCCGACTAGTATGATCTGCATCATAGTCCAGGTAGTCAAGTACACATCCTAAGGGCTTTTCCAACATGTAACTATAAGACAGTATAAAGAGACTAATATACATGTTAAGATAAAGAGCAACCAGATAGCATACTATCATATCGAGCAAGAAAGTCATCTCTATATATGTCCAAGCATCCAATATAATATACATCATCTGTACAATACTGGCCTCTAGGGCATACATACAACTAACAGTTTCCTAGCCACAGGTAGCATGGTTGGCTCTGTCACGTGCCGATCTTAGCGCACTCTGGGAAGCGGGGCGTGACAATAGTTAAGTTGATCTTAGTCTACAACAAGACTAATGATCCTTAATTAAAATATTTAAGTTGATCTTAGTCTCATATACGACTAATGATCCTTAGCCAAACTCCTAAGTTGATATTAGTCCCATATACGCCTAACGATCCTTAGATCAAACCTAAATATCCTTTGAACTGATGGACCTCATTTATATGAGATATGCATCCTAAGTTCAACCCCAAATCTAATACGTATGGATGTGGACTAATCCGCGCCCTGTGGGCCACAACATAAATTAGTCTCCATATATAATCCAAGAACAACCCCAAATAAACAAACCATAATACGACACACGAAAATTTCTGGAGTAGAGAAAGTTGTTATCGCTTTGTGATAACGTAATTAACTGCAGAGGCTTGCGCCTGCAGGAAAAAGCGTCCCTACAATCAAAAACCTCTCATCATTGAGAGGGATCTGATAAGTCTGCTACAATGATCGCATCCATCCAAACCTCCGATATACAGTGCTATAAATCAACTTGGTATTTTCGGAGAGGTGGACGGATATGTTCCATATAGTTTCTGCCACCAAATTCATGCAAGATGTTCTATCCCAGGTCGTCTCTGTTTTCGGCGGTAAATAGCTCTGATACCGTAAAAGTGAGTTGTGCTCATACTACTATAGTTGTAACGAGACATAATGTTAAAAAAAATTAGTTTTAGGCAAACACAACTAACTAAAATCCCAAAATACGTCCATAAGCCAAAACTAACTACACAAAAGTTGTTATACTACTATGATAGTGGCTACAACCTTTGAAGACGTGTCCTTTGAGTCTTCAATAGTCCTCTTCCTTAGCTCCTTGAGGTATTTGATCAAACTTGCAAGAAAGCCTCATTAGTCCTAGATGATCCATCCAAGAGATATAGTCCAAGCTTCAACTTCAACTAATGAATTAACTAAGTACCCTAGTTTGCTAATTTAGGATGCTTAGTGATGTAGGAAGTGTTTGATTGATTAATCTATCTCTTAATCCATAGGACTATCAACTCATGAGAGGGTTAGGGAAGAAGAAGAACAGGAGAGATAATGTGAGGGTGAGAATGAAAAACTCATCATAAAAATGTAGCTATCATTTTTCTTTTGTTCATTTGATTTTTGTAATATAAAATTGCAACCATACCTCTATAGTAAACCCAAATGAATAAAGAATAAGATAGTCATTCCTCTCACCATCCTTTTCCCACCTTATCTCTCCACTCCATTCTTTTATTTCCATAAATGGAAAAATAAAACAAACGAGGTGTCTTCTTCTAGAAGTATTTTTGTATGGCTACAAAAATACATCAATGTATATACATATCCATATTCATATAATAATACGAATAACCAAGAGATAAAATAATGCTACAAATATAATACTAGATTATTATTAAATCAATACTTGATTTAATAATCCGGCTTAAACCTAAGCCCGCTAGTATTACACGTCCGAATTAAATCAGTGTAGCTAGTACACGTACTTAATCGAAACGATGCACGTATAAAAATACGGCCTCTACACCATTTTGCCTAGACCAAGGAAACTCTCTGTATAGGACTCTAAAGACTCAAGAGTACGCTGGCAGTGAGTTACTGGATAAATCCATAACTACAAGCGCGTCAGCGGCACTAACTATATGTAACGGCTACCTAAATACCTGTCGAGAAGAAGGCCGACGAGCAAGCTGATCCGAACCCCTACTGAGCCTATCTGTAACAATCTCCGTACTGTCTGGTCTCTTCGTCTAAAAGTATCGCATACCGGGTCTAGGGGTGGAAAACGTCAGACCTCTAATAACCCGATAATTCATGCCGGTATGGCTCATGACCAATCCGAGAAACTACTAATCTAACTATCAGTAAATCTCATCTGCCTTGGCTAAGATCTTATAGTGCTATACAACCGAACACAGTGCGATATCAGCTCCTTATACCAGGAGAGACGAATCCCTAACAATCGCTCACTGCCTTCATGTGGCTTAGGATTGTATCCAACTAAAACATATTTGCACGACTCAGTAGAGCCGTGGTAGGGTAGTAATCTAAGTACAGTAGGAACTTACACGAAACAAATGACAATCTCAGGTCTAAAAACTAACTGGTACTCATGTCACTTGAGAACTTCTATCTGACGATAGGTATAATACCATCTATAAGTTCTTAGTGAGTCCATCCGGTGTACTCATGTCACGCCCCGCTTCCCAGAGTGCGCTAAGATCGACACGTGACAGAGCCATCCATGCTACCTGTGGCTAGGAAACATCCCTCCACAGTCACATTACGGCTGTCTAGAAGATATCAAGAACAGTAGAAAAAAATAAACTATCTAGTACATGTCCATAAGCCATAATAAATGAGTCAAGAAATAATATGCGGAAGCAATAGATCCAATGAGCAATAACATCTGGAAAGTAAACATAACTAAACTGGATACTAACTGGATACTAACAGGATACTAACTGCTCAGCCTGATGGCGGAAATACTCCTGATCAGCCTGCGACAAGGGTGGAAGATCTGGGCCAGGCAAAACCCAGACGTCAGCGTGTCATAATATTAACAACAATATATCAAGGGATAGCAGGACATTCAGGCACGAGTATGAACAGTAACAAGTCAACAGGAATATAACAGTGAAGTATATCAGTATAAGTAACGTGCAGTGATCAATCTAAACTATGCTACCAAGGTTATCTATTCTAAAGTCTTCGAAATAAATTAATGTAATCCTCATCGTAACCTATCGGTGATTATTCCGTAACGCCCGGAAAAACGGAAAACAATAGGTATTCCGTAACGCCCGGAAAAATGGCAAACAATAGGTATTCCGTAACGTCCGGAAAAACGGCAAACAATATGATAGCCCTTTGAGTTACGTTCGGTTACATTCTTGATTTCCCCATACCCCCAAGTTATGTGTTCAAGTCAGGTATTGATAAATCTGAAGCTAATACCAACACAGGATCAACCAGGAACAAGTTTGTCAATACAGACAACAGGATATGTCCATCGGGACAACATGTCAGGATTGTCGGCATTAGAAACAGGATCAGGTAACATGTCAAGTAGTGATATATCAGGTCATGTCAGGTAGTGTACATGTATCAAGTCATGTCAAGTAGTGTACATGTATCAAGTCATGTCAAGTAATGCACAAGTATCAAGGGGATGCTCATAATAAAACTGTAAAAGGTACGGGTGCACAAATAAAGCATGGATGCACAAATATTTATCAGGGATTACATCATGACTATGTAGAATGCACAAGATCAAGTATGGGATACTAATGTAACAGTAAAATGAAATATTGTGACATGGTATGCAAATAGATATAGAATCAATGGTATGGATGCACAATTATCGACCAGGGTTACACTTATAGTTCTAATACTAAATGAGATGCACATTATCTATCATGGGGTGTTAATCTAACAATAATATGTAATAATGGTTTCTGTAGATGCAGCTATATGTATATTAAATGATATGGATATAAACGGATATCCAAAAATGGTAAAACTTTTAATATGGATGTATAATGTGATAAACGGGTAACCTTTTACTCATATGGATGCATAATACTATACCTAGCCTGTAGCAAGATGAATTAGCATGCGACTAGATATGCAAATAATAATAAAAAGGTAAATGCGGGATGTACTACTAAACCATATGAAATGTAAATATTCAATTGGGTGTAGTATATTGTAGTCTAGCATGTATCAAGATAAGTTTGCCTGCACTAGATATGAAATAACTTGCACGGATGCACACTGATATCTGAAAGCGTGAAACATGCAAAATGATAATGTGGGATGCATAACTAATCATTATGTGATGTTATTATTCAAATAAATATAGAATATAGTAGTATAGCATGTAGTAAGATTTACTTGCCTCGATTGGATCTCACGACGGATGTAAACGCAGCGTCCGATGTCGGTAAAATGTCGCTACGCACACGCGGCGCACACGGGACTGAACCAAGCAATGCAGGAACTGTAAGTGCACGGCGGCGCCCCGGCCGTCAATCCGACGCCGGAATGCGGAAGCGGTGAATAACTTTAATTTTTGCGGACTTAGCAAACCGGCACCACCGCGCACTATAACCCGGATCGAACCATTAACAAGTCTAAGCTACTTAACAAGATGGGTTAGAGATGTACCGACGATCCAAGTCCTCCGGTCTTCTCGTCATGGTCCCGATCTCCTGCGGAAAAGTCCCGTCTCCTCCTCGTCGCCGGAAGTGCACCACATCGCCTACTTTGTTTACGGGCTCCCACCTCAATGCCGAGGCAACTCGGGCACGAAGCCGGCTACTCGACGTGCCCAAGATTCGCTGTAGAATGTGTGAAGAACCATGTCTCATTTTTGGGGATTGTGGAATTGCCATTGGTGAAGGAAAAGAGAGCTTGGAGAGAGGTGGGGAAAATGTAGCATACTTAAGAATGAATGTCTCATATTTTTTTCCACTCCCAAAAGAGAAGCAATTATTTCATCCCCCCTAAAGTGGCCGGCCCCCCCATTTCCAAGTGTGATTGGAGAGAGAAAAACCAAGACAAGGGGGGTGGTTGGAAAGCAAAAAAAATGATGAGGAGAAATCAAATGATCACCACAAATCCAACACACAAAGGCAACCATCATCTCATGCATGATGGCTTCAAAAAGTCAAGCCATCATGAGAAGAAGAAGTCAAGTGATGGTGCTCATCATGAAAACCATCATGATAAGATAAAATGCAAAGACCCCCTCCACAAATGCCTATTTGCAACAATGCAAATAAGCCCTCCTCCACCAATCTTCGGCCAATGAACGGAACAATGGAAATCGGCCGAAACGGAAAGCAAACTGGCAACTCCAAAAACTGGTCCCGTAATAAATTACAGGAAAACCCCGATACTGTGCATACACACCCGCATTTGTATTCCGACCGAAATACAAATGCAATGAGACAAAATCTACACTGTACTATACTAGGATCCGGCTTATACCAAAGCCGGCCAGTAATATCCGTTCGATCCTGATCCGTGCAATACCGCACGTATGTGATCGAACCCTGCCATATAACCATACGGCCTATAGTACAAACTGTCCGATCCTGATCCGTGCAATACCGCACGTGTCTAATCGGACCTTGCCATATCTCCATACGGCCTCTACAACCTTTCGCCCGAAAGCTGAGTAACTGAATGTGGGGGACTCTAAAGACTCGTCAACACCTTGGTTGTGGATTTAACCACTAGCACGTCAGAGGTATAAGCCAATACGTGACGGGCTACCAGGTACTGACCAAATGGGACGTCGATGAGGAAGCTCACCCCGACACCCAACTGAGCCTGTCAGTGACAATATCCGTGCAGTCCGGTCCGTTCGTCTATGAGCATCGCATGGCGGGCCTAGGGGGTTGGTAAAAGTCAGACCCCCAAAAGCGGTACAAGTCGTGTCGGAGTGTAGCCCAGAACACCCTGAGATACTACTGGAATACCTACCAGTAAATCTCCTTGCCTTGGCCAAGGACTTTGTGTAATGGCTCTCCTAGACACAGCACGACCTCACCCCCAATACCGGGAGAGACGAACCCCTGAAGATACGCTCACTGCCTCCATGTGGCTCGGGACTGTACCCAACTAAAACCTGTTTGCACGACTCCTTTGAGCCGTGGTAGGGTAGTAATCAAAGTACAGTGGGAACTCACACGAGACAAATGACGATCCCCAGGTCGATGAACTAACCTGCACACATGTCACCAGGGAACTGCTATCTGACGTCTGGTATATGACCAACTAGCATATTCCCGGCGAGTCCTGTCCGGTGTACTCATAACCCAATGAGCACCTGTATACATCTTAGGTGATCCAACTGACACCAGTGGCTTGTGAGACCGGCCACCGCCCCTCGTCGGGGTCTCGACTGTATACACTAGTCTACTAATGGAGTATCGATGCCCAGTCTCGAAACTCCCACGACTAGGGACCTTTTAAGGATAAGCTTATAGACCCCCAGCTCCTACTTATATGATCGCCCTCATACTGCTGGTGGTCAAGCAAGAATCCTAGGGGCTCTATCAACGTGTAATAGCGACGTGTCATGTCACCTAAAGCAGTACACGATGATAAAGGTAAACCAGATAGCATACTATCATCTCGAGTAAGACTGTCCTACCGGGATAGGTCCTCCCTTAATCATTGCAATCACGTACCTGTGATCCAATAATTGACTCTGAGGGCACTATCTCCAACAATCTCCCACTTGCACTCAAGGCTAATTATTGCGATGTCGCATACTCACAGCCCGTGTGATACCGAACATCCAACTCCTCTACTAGTCAGTCTCACAAAGCTCGTTTGCGGAACTATTGCGTTCGAGGAATAGCCTCAGTGAGTGGATCCGCTTAGATGTTTCTTTCTATGTCTCTCTATATCTCAAGTTCGCGGAGAAAGCCATCTCCCGAAAAGAGCAATACCTGTCTCAGAATATGTCTGGATGTCTGATGGGACCTAGCTCATAAATGAACTCCAAATCCAAACTTCTTAGACTGTATCGTCAACTGAACTTAATCAGTATCCTGCGCGCCATGCCTCCCTCAGTATTGCCTTGGACCACCTGTCCAAAATACTGCCCCTCATCAGAAGGAAAACTATAACTCTGACAACCTCCTTGTCGTCCATGTCACCTTGGAAGCCTGGAATGATAACTGTCTCCTGAATGAGGCTGTCGTTATCATATCCCTAGAACATCCACTTATGTTCTATAACTGCTTCCGACTGTTTCTCCAGGATTGGATTAATGTCAACTTATTGCATCTAGTGCAAGAACAACATCTGGTGTGGTACTTGACATCTTACGATTGACTCAATTGCCTGAGCAAGTGATCTGCCAATCATGCCCGTCCCTCTCCCCTTTAGTCTGTAAGACACCTTTGGAGAGGGTGACTCCATTACCTGCAGGTACACTACCGTGCCAGGAGTCGTCCATCCTAAATACTCTTAGAATGCTGTCAAGTACCCTGATTGGGAAACCACCCAAATCTAGATCTAAGACCATCGATCTAGTAACCAGTATGTCTGATATAAAATCCATTTCCTTTGTGGAGAAACAACTGTGTGACGACCAAAGTATAACCGATCGTAGTGTAGGAGTTTCCTTTCCTACTTTGTGTATATCATCCAAATACCAGGATATCACACCCTACTACCTTCTTAACAGATCCATCCCCTATTCTGATGAAGTCAAACCTATGACTGTCACGTCAGAAATAGATGATCTATCTCCGCTACATCTGCTCTAGTCTATAAATAGACATAAGCTGCCTGTCCACCAATGCTTCCGCTGCTCCCACTGACTACGACAACCCTCTGGCAGAGTCATATAGACGTACACTTCTAAAACGTGTTTAGAACGACGCTATACTCATCCTTCCGCCGGGTCTCGCAACCTGGAACAACAGCAATGGTAATTGTGGGTAAACAAGAACTTCCCTGTCACCGTCCTTGAGGCTACCGTAGTACCTCTCGGGTGCCTGAAGTTACCCACCTTATCTGCGGAGTGGCCAATGGAATGTCAATTCAGATTGAATCTTAAGGTTCCTTATCAAATCTTCAGTAATCGTTTGTGGTTCTGGAATCACTTCCAGTTCTACCATACTCCCACTACTGTTTTCCTGAAAAAATCCATTTTTAATTTAAAACTGTGGCGAGTCAAGAACAATATTGCTATTGATCTTCCAGATGGTAGAAAGTCAACCCGCGTCATAGCCTGGGTCAACCCACAAACAGCCATTACAGAAACGTGCCTTGAGTTGTCCAGTGTCTGGTTTTAATCATAAACCGGACAACTCCCCGTACCTTAACATCGTTAAGATATGAACTGTTCTATATCCAATATAGAAACAGAGGCACTGATTTAATTGAACTAGATTCAAATCATGCAGCTGTCCCCAGCGCATGTCAACTAAATGGAAGGAGGCCGATCAGCGTTACTCAATCTTAGGAATACTTCCAATTATGAGTAACCTGAAAGAGAAGCAAGATCTCTTTATCATTACTATCAACTGAATACCATACACAAGTATCTACATCTTCGATCTCTTTGAAGAATCCCGATACTTGCTACACCTGGTTCTCTACTGTATTCAAATACCTATAACTCCTCAAAACTTAGACCCTGTGTTTCAACGAAACACCTGTCTAAAAACTAGAGAAGTCATAAGTAAACTGAATATAGTACGAGGACCTACCCCTCTGTCCTGATGGACCCTGGACATCATACAATACTCTGTACAAGTCCCTTGAGTCTGATAACTCACTCACTGTGTGTCGTAGGTTGAAAACTGTACTTATGGTTAAGAAGAATTACACCGCTGTTTAATGCTCCTTACCTAACCATCCACTGATATAGGTAAATGTCGTAGACATAATTTCAGAAAGGTATATCTCACTCTATGAAAATAGACGTACAGATATATCAATTTAAAATTGGTGCATAACAACGGATATTCAAAACCAAATATTTGCCGACCGGCAAACAGCCCAGGTGATTTCCTCAAATATCACCGATTACAACGAATCCCGATATAATGAGGATAATCACCCAATTCCCAACAACTTACTCCCACTCATCATCTGTAAAACCATACAGATGTGAGAATCGTACCTGGTAAATACATACCCTGGAGTAAGTATCTAATCGGGAAATCAGTTTTCCTTTAACATTACACAGTGAAACTGAAACATTGAAATGTTCCGATGGGGTATGCTGGTATTCCTAGTAATGCCTCTTCCAGATTCACGACTGTAACCGTATAGTTCTTTGCCACCTCTCCAAATCCCTTCATATGTCTTTAGTCTTTACCTTCTGCACACCCTTTTAGGCCAAATGGTTTTCTTCCTTCCCTACCGTTCGGCACCAGCCTATGGTTTGGAAGAAGACTATCCAATAAGCATAATGGGTGTACTGTCCCAATCCTAGGAACACTCGCAATGAGAGAGGGTGAAGATAAAAGACAACCGAATAAACCTTATTCCTATTTCTCCTGAACCAGAATCCATCCCCGAACTGGAACAAGTTCCATTCGAGTTCGTATATAACCATACGATGGAGTATCCAAATAAACTGTGGATCTTCGTAGTGATACGGAGTGTCCTGGAGAAATACAAAGGTGATGTGGGAGTGGTAAGGAAATATTTGGTTTGGTCGTGAATATCTGTTGCAATTTACTTTGCCCTCCTACTAATCCCTTGCTTTGTCTGAACTTAATACCTTCTGCACACCATCGTTATGCTAATTGGTTTTCTTCATTCCCTACCGGTCGGCACCAGCCTAAGGTTTGGAAGAAGACAATCCAATTTGCGTAATAGGTGTACTACCCCTAAACCAAGGAGTACTCGTAACCTGAGAGAGGGTAAAAGGAAAAGACAACTGAATAATCCTATCCGTTTTCTCCAGAACCGGAAACCATCCTCGAATAAATTATTTCGAGTTCGTATCTAACCATACGATGGTTTTGTCCAATGGAAGTGGACGTTCGTAGTAAAACGGGGTGTCCTGGAGAAAAGGGTAAAAGTAGGAGTGGCAATGAGGTTTGCAATTCTGACAATCCAAAAGCCGGTGTTTAAGAAGGTTCGGTCAACTTGGTCACTGAGTCAAAGTCTTAGGGTCGGGTCAATGGTCGCTACCAAAGAGAGAGAGAGAAAAGAAACACTCAGCGTGCACTCTAACCTAGATCAGAATGGTTACCAATTTATCTAATCTGGAATCCTCCCACTGTACCTCAAATTCTCCTCCAAACCTGAAAGAAGAATTAGTCGGGGTTACCCGAGGAGTAAACTAACTCATCAGTGGGAATCGGGATCCAACTATCATCGCATGATAACGTGACGGAATCCGCTCACGGTATCACACTCCAGAAGGTATGCGCATATCTGGCAAGTTTCAGTTCTTTTGAAACTCCCGATGTGATTTCTGCCCCATGCTCTTATGACCTTGACTTTGGCCAACAAATCATAAGTCACATGTCAAGTTCTACCCGTCATTCTCCAGGTTGATTCGAATCCACCCGCACAAGCCCTTGACTTTGGCCAACAAGGCTATACGACTGTTCCAAACCAACGCATCTATCTATGCTGCATATGAATAACCAACAGCTACCAAACACTGTGCCTTGACTTTGGCCAACAAACACAGCTTGAATACTATTGACTACCCATATGAAACGACGGAGGGCTACGAATGGTTTCTGGCGAAAACCTTTAACGTAATGAACTTGATATCGTTGAAGGAACGGATAGCTTTTTAGAAAATATAGTGACGAAAACCTTTGCTAAAGAGGTCACTCCCGGTGAAGGGATCTCGGCTCTTTCCCCGTAGAATGGGGTGCAGGATATTCCAAATGAATACCGCGGTGCAAAGCAAAAAGTAATCGGCTATAGTGAAGTTAATGCCCTGACGCAAACTTTTGTCCAAGGGGTCACTCCCGGTGAAGGGATCTCGGCCCTTGCCTCGTCGACTGAGGAGCAGGATATTCTAAATGAATACCGCGATGCAAAACAAAAGTGAACGTCCTTGCAATAACAGCTTTTTGAAAAGTGTTCCAACAACATCAGATTAGGTTTGTTTTTAAACTTGCATTGATCCGAATCAATGCAGTCCCATCAATTGATCACACCAAAAAGAACGAAAATATACTGATGTACGTATATGCCATCCGCATTCGCCACTGGGTCCCGTCATTACCCGTTAGGTTAGCTAACTAACGACAGAGCGGGGACTGGACTAGCGCGGATGCAAAACATATACAACATCTACTAATATATATACCAATATATAGTATTTCGCTCAAGGCGTGAATAAAATGCAACATCACAGAGAATGAACAGCATCACAGAAACAATACAGATATCTGGGATCCCCGGGTTTCACAGAGCCACTACTGAAACCCGACGTTCCCCTGGTCGTGTGGATAGCCTGTGCAATGAAATCCTAGACCCCTACGGGCGCGGCAAGTCACCCGCCAAAACCTGAAGCGAGGCAGCCCCCTTCAGCGCCGTGAATGGACCACCCAGCACTTCACGGAATCCGGTAACTTGGGCACCCCTCCTGGGTCAACCTGTACCCCCTACGAGTGCGGCGAATAGCCCGCCAATCCTAGAGTGAAGCCCCTTCCGTCTCAATGCCATGAGATGCGGGCTTGTTGCCCTCTAGAACCCGGCTGTCCGTGCACCCCTCCGCGGGGCAATCCTAGTACAGAAAGTAAAATATACATACAACGGGTACATCGACCGCAACCAGGTCGTGCCCCAAAATAATAATACAATCAGGCAGTGACGGCAGTCCACATGTCGGACGCCCGCCCCGCAATATCAAATGTACATAATACAACAGCACAGTACTAGCATTGCATCCAGGCTATCCCCCACGACCGATCCGCAACATCACAGCAAATACATAGAACATCAACGTGAAAGTCACGTTCGCAAATCCGTCTAACCGGGCTATAGCAGTTAGACCGGATTTACCGATCGAGTGACATTCACGGTCGCAGATATAATGTAAATACTGTGAAAAATGTGTTTAAAAAATTTCCGATTGTTCAAACAATTAACAAGTGGGCCCCAAAGAAAACTGTAGCACTCACAGAAACAATTGGCCCAATTTTAATATTCCAAAGCCCATATTTTAAGCCCAGAAGGCCTCTGTAAAAAAATGGTGAAGTGGTGTGAATAGTGCGCGGCGGAAGGGCCGCACAAATGGGGTTTTCGCGGCGGTTCCGCGCTCCAACTGTGGAGTTACTTCGTCAAATTTTTACAGAACCCTTAGATTTTCCAGTACATCAATATTTTATAACCTGAAAAATTTTTCGAGACCAAAAATTTCCAACAGAAAACTGGTGCGACAAAATACGGGTTTTTTGGACTTTTTGATCGATCGGAAATGCAAACACATTACACAAAGCTAGACTAAGTTAATGGCGAGGCTCTGATACCACTGTAAGTGCACGGCGGCGCCCCGGCCGTCAATCCGACGCCGGAATGCGGAAGCGGTGAATAACTTTAATTTTTGCGGACTTAGCAAACCGGCACCACCGCGCACTATAACCCGGATCGAACCATTAACAAGTCTAAGCTACTTAACAAGATGGGTTAGAGATGTACCGATGATCCAAGTCCTCCGGTCTTCTCGTCATGGTCCCGATCTCCTGCGGAAAAGTCCCGTCTCCTCCTCGTCGCCGGAAGTGCACCACATCGCCTACTTTGTTTACGGGCTCCCACCTCAATGCCGAGGCAACTCGGGCACGAAGCCGGCTACTCGACGTGCCCAAGATTCGCTGTAGAATGTGTGAAGAACCATGTCTCATTTTTGGGGATTGTGGAATTGCCATTGGTGAAGGAAAAGAGAGCTTGGAGAGAGGTGGGGAAAATGTAGCATACTTAAGAATGAATGTCTCATATTTTTTTCCACTCCCAAAAGAGAAGCAATTATTTCATCCCCCCTAAAGTGGCCGGCCCCCCCATTTCCAAGTGTGATTGGAGAGAGAAAAACCAAGACAAGGGGGGTGGTTGGAAAGCAAAAAAAATGATGAGGAGAAATCAAATGATCACCACAAATCCAACACACAAAGGCAACCATCATCTCATGCATGATGGCTTCAAAAAGTCAAGCCATCATGAGAAGAAGAAGTCAAGTGATGGTGCTCATCATGAAAACCATCATGATAAGATAAAATGCAAAGACCCCCTCCACAAATGCCTATTTGCAACAATGCAAATAAGCCCTCCTCCACCAATCTTCGGCCAATGAACGGAACAATGGAAATCGGCCGAAACGGAAAGCAAACTGGCAACTCCAAAAACTGGTCCCGTAATAAATTACAGGAAAACCCCGATACTGTGCATACACACCCGCATTTGTATTCCGACCGAAATACAAATGCAATGAGACAAAATCTACACTGTACTATACTAGGATCCGGCTTATACCAAAGCCGGCCAGTAATATCCGTTCGATCCTGATCCGTGCAATACCGCACGTATGTGATCGAACCCTGCCATATAACCATACGGCCTATAGTACAAACTGTCCGATCCTGATCCGTGCAATACCGCACGTGTCTAATCGGACCTTGCCATATCTCCATACGGCCTCTACAACCTTTCGCCCGAAAGCTGAGTAACTGAATGTGGGGGACTCTAAAGACTCGTCAACACCTTGGTTGTGGATTTAACCACTAGCACGTCAGAGGTATAAGCCAATACGTGACGGGCTACCAGGTACTGACCAAATGGGACGTCGATGAGGAAGCTCACCCCGACACCCAACTGAGCCTGTCAGTGACAATATCCGTGCAGTCCGGTCCGTTCGTCTATGAGCATCGCATGGCGGGCCTAGGGGGTTGGTAAAAGTCAGACCCCCAAAAGCGGTACAAGTCGTGTCGGAGTGTAGCCCAGAACACCCTGAGATACTACTGGAATACCTACCAGTAAATCTCCTTGCCTTGGCCAAGGACTTTGTGTAATGGCTCTCCTAGACACAGCACGACCTCACCCCCAATACCGGGAGAGACGAACCCCTGAAGATACGCTCACTGCCTCCATGTGGCTCGGGACTGTACCCAACTAAAACCTGTTTGCACGACTCCTTTGAGCCGTGGTAGGGTAGTAATCAAAGTACAGTGGGAACTCACACGAGACAAATGACGATCCCCAGGTCGATGAACTAACCTGCACACATGTCACCAGGGAACTGCTATCTGACGTCTGGTATATGACCAACTAGCATATTCCCGGCGAGTCCTGTCCGGTGTACTCATAACCCAATGAGCACCTGTATACATCTTAGGTGATCCAACTGACACCAGTGGCTTGTGAGACCGGCCACCGCCCCTCGTCGGGGTCTCGACTGTATACACTAGTCTACTAATGGAGTATCGATGCCCAGTCTCGAAACTCCCACGACTAGGGACCTTTTAAGGATAAGCTTATAGACCCCCAGCTCCTACTTATATGATCGCCCTCATACTGCTGGTGGTCAAGCAAGAATCCTAGGGGCTCTATCAACGTGTAATAGCGACGTGTCATGTCACCTAAAGCAGTACACGATGATAAAGGTAAACCAGATAGCATACTATCATCTCGAGTAAGACTGTCCTACCGGGATAGGTCCTCCCTTAATCATTGCAATCACGTACCTGTGATCCAATAATTGACTCTGAGGGCACTATCTCCAACAGGAACGGACCACGCTGGATAGGGATGTCCACTGGGTCGCCTGGATCGTCGGTGACGGGCACGGCTCCGGTGATCACCGAGAAACGGAATCAAGAAAGAAAAGAAGAAGAAAGAGAAGGAAGAAGAAGAAGAAGTTTGTGTTCTGGGTTTGGTGTTTGGTTCGAGGGTTATGGGACAGAGGATAGAACAGAGATGGTGACGTCGTCGATGATAGGGGTTTCCAGTGAGGTTTCACAGCAAGAAAGGCTGTGGGTTAATGAAGTCGAGTCGAGGTTATATGCAGGGTTCAGATCTCGGGATCTGGGGAGAGGGAGGAGAGAGGAAGAGTTGTTTGGATTTATGATTTTTTTAAAATATAAAAATATATTTTATAGTTATAATCGTATATAAATAGTTTAATATATATAGAATATTATATTAGTTAAAATTTGATATTTTGACTAATACAAAAATAGTCCAAAACACGCCCGGGTCGGGTCTAAAATTCCAGTTTTAGAATACGAAAAATATACGTGTCGACCAAAATAAAAACAGGACATCTGGGTAACAAAAATGCATACCCCTAAGAACGGATGCACGTACGTGTGCGTAGCCATCCAAACAAGTCTGTTTCACTGAATGGGACGAGAACAAGATGCGCGGATGCTACCACGGGGTTAGGGGTATCATGATGGCCATGCAATGTATTTTTAAAATATTTTACACGACTTAAAAATGTTATATATAAAAATACAGATGCCAGATATAATGCGAGTATGCAATGTATAAATAAATGAAAGTGCATGAGTTCATGTAACAAGTCAGGGTAGATCATAAACATGAATCAAAACATGTTTCAAGCAAGCGGGTTGGGTCGGATGCAATACAATATCAAAACACTATCTGCACCCAAAACACAGTAAATCAGGAAAATACCATAAATAAAGAAATACTAGAATTAATATAAATGAACTAGGGTATTACATTATACCCAACTACAAAAAGAATTTCGTTCTCGAAATTCCCGAAACAAGAAAAGATAAATAAACATGAATCTACAAGAATAGGTATGGAAACTTCTTTCGAATCTCGTCTTCTCGTTCCCAAGTCGATTTTCCGTGCAAGCGATTTCCCCAAGAAACAAGTACGAGAGGGATAACCTTGTTCTTAAGGACCTTTTCTCTTCGATCAACAATGGACATCGGTTATTCCTCAAAGGTTAAATCCTCCCTTACAGTCAGCTCCGAATGATCCAGCATGTGTGTTTCATCTCGAACATACTTACGGAGTTGAGATACATGAAACACATCATGAACATTAGCCAAAGATTGTGGTAACGCCAATCGATAAGCCACTTCTCCAACACGCTCCAAAATCTCGAAAGGCCCCACGAATCGAGGAATAAACTTGCCTCGACTACCAAAACGAATCACTCCACCAGTCGGTGATATCTTCAAGAATACCAGATCACCGACAGCGAATTATAGAGGTCTTCTTGATATATCGGCCCAACTTTTTTGCCGATCTTGTGCTGCCTTCATGTGATTTCGGATAGTATTAATCTTCTCTACTATTTGCATGGCAAGATCCGGTCCCAACAATCTCCGTTCTCCAACATCATCCTAACAAACGAGTGAGCGACACTTGCGACCATATAATGCTTCGAATGGAGCCATCTGAATCGTCGCATGAAAGCTGTTATTGTAAGAAAACTCCACCAAGTGTAGATGATCCTCCAACGAGCCCTTGAAGTCTAATATGCAAGCTCTCAACATGTCTTCAAGAGTTTGGATCGTTCTTTCTGACTGGCCATCTGTCTGAGAATGATAAGCGGTGTTAAACTTCAATCGCATCCCCAAACTTTCCTGTAAACTCCTCCAGAAGTGTGATAAGAATCGGGTGTCACGGTCGGAAACGATGCTTACAGGTACTCCATGCAATCTCACAATCTCCTGCATATACCGTTCCTCTAACGCTTCCGTCGACTGACCCACTCGAAATGGAATGAAATGAGCTGCCTTGGTCAATCGATCAACAATCACCCAAACTGCGTTGTTGCCCTTTGGACTCCGCGGTAAAGCTGTCACGAAATCCATGGTTATATGTTCCCACTTCCATTGAGGAATCGAAAGTGGTTGCAATAAACCAGCAACCCTTTTGATGTTCAGCATTAACTTGCTGACACACCAAGCACTTCGCTACAAAACGAGCAATCTCCCTTTTCATGCCTTCCCACCAGAAATGATGTCTTAGATCGCGGTACATCTTCGTGCCTCCTGGATGTACGGAATACGCGGAACTGTGTGCCTCCTTCATAACTTCTTCGCGAATATCTCCTTTTGGCACACACAAATGGCTACTATATCGCAACGAACCATCTTCATGAATCAACAAGTCCATTCGAAGTCCAGCTTCAACCTGTTCTCGAAACTTCTGCAATCTTGGGTCATGTGACTGCACTGCTTTAATATTATCGATCAACGACGACTGTACTTGCAGCTGCATCAACTGTCCCGAAGAATGCGGTAGCACGATCTCCAACTCGAATCTCCGAAAGTCTTCGATAAGCTCCTTCTGTGCGGTCAACATCTGAATTGCTGGTAACCGACTAAGCGCATCCGGCACTACATTAACTTTCCCCGGATGGTACTTAAGATCAAGATCGTAGTCATCCATCAGCTCCAACCATCTACACTGCCTCATATCAAGCTCTTTCTGCGTGAACACGTACTTTAGGCTTTTGTGATCGGTGAATATTTCGACCCTTTCGCCCAATAAGTAGTGTCTCCAAATCTTCAAAGCGAAAATCACTGCTGCAAGCTCCAAATCATGAGTTTGGTAATTCTTCTCATGGATCTTCAACTGTCTCGATGTGTAAGCTATAACCTTCCCATGCTGCATCAAAACACATCCTAAACCTTTCCCAGATGTGTCGTTATGAATCATCAATCCTCGGGAACTGTCTGGTACGATCAAACTAGGAGCGGTTATCAACCTTTGTTTCAATGCTTCAAAAGCTGATGTACATTTATCCGTCCATATGAACGGTACTTCCTTGCGCGTAAGCTTGTTCAAAGGCTTAGCCAAACGAGCAAAATTCTCCACGAACCTTCTGTAATAGCCGGCGAGTCCAAGAAAACTTCTGATCTCTGCTACGTTCTTCGGAATCGGCCAATCTCGAACTGCTGCAATCTTCTCAGGGTCAACGGCGATTCCATCTCCGGATACAACATGCCCCAAAAATTTCACTTCTTCCAGCCAAAACTCGCACTTGCTCATCTTTGCATACAATCTTTCTTGCCTCAATGTCCGCAGTGCGATCTTCAAGTGTTCCGCATGATCTTCAATGCTCATCGAGTAGACCAGAATATCATCGATGAACACCACTATAAACTGATCCAAGAACGGTGAAAAGATTCGGTTCATCAAGTCCATAAATATCGCCGGTGCATTCATGACTCCGAATGGCATCACTAAATACTCGTAATGTACATATCGAGTTCGAAACGCAGTCTTGCAAATATCCTCTGATTTAACTTGGACCTGATGATATCCGGATCGCAAATCCAGCTTCGAGAATACCCTCACGCCACTAAGTTGCTCGAACAATTCGCCAATGCGAGGGATCGGGTACTTGTTCTTAATAGTCACCCGGTTTAATTCTCGATAATCGATGCACATCCTCCTTGTGCCATCTTTCTTCTTGACTAGAAGAACTGGAGCTCCCCAAGGTGAAATACTGCTGCGAATCCAACCCTTCTCTAGCAATTCGGTAACCTTCTTCTTGACTTCTTCCAACTGTAGGGTTCCTAGGCACTCATATGGAGTCTCACAAGTGATCAAACATGCACAAATCAAATTTTATGGGTGCCTACAAACCCTAATACGGATCGTTTACTAGATATCTAGGCAAAGCATGCAAGTAAACGGAAATGTATCTAAAGGAAAGGGGCTACAACCTTTGTAGATCCGGTCCGCCAATTCCTAAGCTCCACGATGATCTCCCTCCGCTGTCCAAATCGAACCCCGAACTCAAGTATCGGCTTCGTCGAAGAAATGGGCGGGCTTGATCGTCGGTTCGATGCCGAAGATGATCTACGTCGAGGCATCACAAAACTCGAGCTCCGCCTTCGCCAAGTCAAGAAACTTGTGAAGACAACACACTCTACTACATGGCAAGTAGTAGAGGATGAAGAAATAGGAAATGGGTAGACTTTAGATTTGGATTTCTCACTTGTTTTGGCTAGTTGCTATTAAAGGTGCAAGCTTTCTTCAACTTGAAGATGAAGAAGAAGATGATAAAGAATTATGATATGATATATGAAAATAGAAAATAAATCATTCTTATCATAATGTCAACTATGGTTAGATGTAGAGAACAAACTAAGGTTAAAGTGAATGGTTAAGGTTAAGGAAACAAACAAAATAGTCAACCATTCAAAGCTTCATGAAGCTTCAAAGATTATCCAAACTTAGCCACTATTTTATTTCTTTCAATAAAGAATAAATGAATAAATAAATAAGCAAATAAAATGAAACCCTAACCATTCATATAACCATGGTCAATTCTTTACACAAACCCTAGCTTGCATGTATCATCAAACATGATACAATCTTGTGCACAAAAGTATATCACATATACAACTTGTGCATACCAAGTGAGAAAATCCATTTAAAGTGAACCAATACTAGTTAATGCAAAGTGATATATCAAATATAAAATTATACATTAAATCATTAAATCAACACTTGATTCAATGATCCGGTTATATCGCATATAACCGGCTAGTATCCAATGTATCGGCTTATCGAATCAATCCTTGATTCGATAACTAGGTTATATCGCATACAGCCATTCGACACATTCATCACGAAAATGAAATACGGTATCATATACACGCATTATTCTCGGTCCCGCACATATCTCATATGCGCTCCTATTTCGTTTCGCTTGAGCCAGGAAACCTCTGTGTAGGACTCTAAAGACTCGTCAATACGCCGGCAGCGGATGATGATCATATCAAACACCCACAAGCCGCAAGCGGTCTGCTAAACATAACGGCCACCCGGGTATTGAGCGATCAGAAGATCGACGAGCAAGCCCGCTCACACTCCTGCGAATCCAACCAGTAACACTTACCGTACAGTCCGGTCTGTTCGTCTGATATGCCGCATATCTCGCCTAGGGGTGGTAAACGTCAGACCCCAATAGCTCGATAAGTCATGCCGACTTGAGGTCCATAACATTCGTGAAACTACTGATAACTCTTACCAGTATATCACTGCAACCCTGGCCAGGGATTTCCTGTTATGGCCAGTCGAGCATAGCACGACATCAACCCCCAATACCGGGAGAGACGAATCCCCTCCTATCGCTCATTGCCTCCATGTGAATCGGGACTGTACCCAAAAACCACCTGTTTGCACAACTCAGTAGAGCCGTGGTAGGGTGGAAATCAAAGCACAGTGGGAGACACACAAGACTCTATGACGATCTCGGGTCAACAGACTAAGCTGTACCAGTGTCACCAGAGAACTGCCATCTGACGTGAGGTATAATACCATCTGGGAGTTCTCGGCGAGTCCGTTCAGTGTACCTAGTCTCCACTGAGCACCCGCATGCCATCTTCGATGTCAAACACCAATGGATATGGGATCATCCATCGCCCATCTAATGGGTCGAGAAGATATGCGCTAGTCTACTCTGGAATATCGATGCCCCGTCTCGATATTCCCACGACTAGGAACAATGAAGGATGTACTCATTGACTACCCAGGCCCCACTAGTATGATCTGCATCATAGTCCTGAAAGTCGAGTACACATCCTAAGGGCTTTATCAACATGTAATCAGAGAGACAGAAAATATACATGTTAAGATAAAGAGCAACCAGATAGCGTACTATCATGTTGAGCAAGAAAGTCCTACCTATATATGTCCCAGCATCCACTACAATATACATCCAATGTACAGTAATGGCCTCTAGGGCATACATATAACTAACAATCTCCCACTTGCACTAGGGCCATCTGTAGCAGTGGTCGCAGTATCTAATACTCAACCATCCCATATGAGTCTCTCTCTGGGAAAAGGCCTTCGTGAGTGGATCCGCCGTGTTGTCCTCTGAGTCTTCTCTCCTAACCTCGATCACCCTGGAGATCAACTATCTCCATGATCAGGTGATGCTGCCTCAGAATTTGTCTGGGTCACTGATGGGACCAGGGTTCCAGGGCTAAAGCCACACTTCCATTGTCATATAATGGCAGGAACCTAGTTCATCTTATGAACCAATATACACCCAAACTTCCTCTTTGGTAGTATCTTCAATAGCGATGTTACCAGCCTTTATCATCTAATTTGCCACGGTATCTAGCTTGGAACTCTTCCAACATACCGTCCCTTTACTGAGGGTAAAGACAGTGCCTGTGACTGACATTCAGTCGTCTTTATCACCCTGGAACACTTCCAGTGATTCTCCCCAGGATCGATTGATACAATCTCACTATACCTAGTGAGAACCCTAATATCCCTTCAGATCTATCTCATAGGTCCAAATCTCAGGATTTGGGAGGTATCATCTTTATCCTATTTGGAGAATCCTTGTGATAATAGGAGATTGACTGATCGTAGCATAGGAAACTCCTTCCCTAACAAGAGTATGTCATCCACGTACTCTACGAGGATCGTCACCATACTCCCTACTACCTTTTTGTTTATACAAGGTTCATCTACCATTTTGCTGATGTCAACTTCTTTGACTAATCCATCAAAACAGATGTTCCAACTCCGCGATGCCTGCTTCATTATGTAAAGCAACTTGCACACGTTTCCGCTGCTCCCACTGTTTACGAAGACCTCTGGCTGTGTTCTTATAGACGTTCTCTTCTAAATCAGTATTTAGAAAAGCAGTCATGGCACCCAACCGCCAGATATCGTAGTCATGGTATATAGCCGTGGTAAGTAGGATCTGGACAGACTTAAGCATAGCTACTGGAAAAAGGTTTCATCATTATCCACGCCTGGTCGATGACGAAAACCTTTAACAAGTCTAGCTTTGAAAGTCTCAACTTTTCCATCTACACCAAGTAATCTTCTCAAGATATACTTGCTCCTGATGGGGATTTAACCCTTCAGATATAGCAGCTAAAGTCCATACTTTGCTGGTGTACATGGATTCCATCTCAGATCGCTAAGCATCCAGCCATTCTTACAGAGTCCCTGCTCTCGATGGCCTACTCGAAACTAGTTGGGTCATCATCTCATGATGCAATCCTTGCTCCCACTGTCATCGAGAAACCGAGGTGTCTCTCAGGCGGATGAGGAACCCTACTAGATCGGCGGAGAGGCTGAGGTTCGTCGGAAACTATAGAATCCTTTGGTTCTGTCAAATCATCAACTGCAGTTTTGTACAGCTGGAACCTTTCCAATTCTACAGAACTGATCCTGCCTCGATCTTGTCCGGATTTTGCTTTAAACATAGGCCGAACAACCCCAAATCTTAACTCGCTTAAGAGATGGGTTCTTCCCATACCATATCTCATATGGAGTGGTAGGCACTGATTTGATTCAAACCTAATTCAATAGGTATGCAGCTTCTCAAGTGCATAACCACAAAAGGAAATAGGTAACTCAGTAATACTCATCATAGAGCACACTATATCTAATATTGTGCAATTGCTCCGCCCTGATACACCGTTGTGCTGTGGTGTATTCAGAGGAGTAACACTGAGAGAAAATCTCATTCTCCTTTAGAATAGTCCAGGAATTCTATGCACAAGTATTCTCCTCCCTGATCTTATCATAGGACATAATACTTATACCCGTATTTTGGTTCTCTACTTCTAACTTATATTCTGTGAATATCTCAAAAGGTTCGGACTTATGTTTCAACAGGAACATATGACTGAATCTTGAGAGATTATCAGAGAATATAATGAAGTATAAAGAACCAGTCCTGGCATGTGTAGACAGGAGACCTTACATACATCATCATGTATTAGTCCCAAGAGTTTACTAACTCTTCCTCTGTTTCCAATGAACAGAGCTATGGTCATCTTATCTTTGTGACATGACTGGCAAGTTCCACAAGATGTAAATTCAAACTGATTTAAATATACATCTGAATGTAACTTTAGCCAGTCGGGTCGCATTGATATGACCTAGTCTACAATGCCTCAAGAATGATTCGTTCATTTCTGAACTCTTCCTCTTGTGTGTGTTCAGTATACAAGGAACTGTAGTTTGATTTAGAACGTCAATGCTTTTAGATAACGTGCCTGAACCGATCAACTTTTGATATAGGAAATGTTCAAAACATTATCCAACAATACAAAATTTTATCATTTCTTTACTAAATAAAGAGACTGATATGATTTTGTATATCAGGTTCGGTATCTAATAGCATTTGTTCAGAATCAATGTATTGGTAATACAGGGCGACAGTGACCAACAGACTTGGCTGCAACACTTGCCCCGTTTTCTGCCTCATGAAACTTATCACCCGTTCTCAGTTTTTCTACCTTTTTGTAGCCCTATGTAACAGATTACATATCTGGGATCCTGATCCGGTATCATATACCCAGGATTCAGAGGATACTGAGAAACAGTTCTGTTTAACGAACACACCCGAAGGAGATGCATCATATGCACTTTCTTCGTTTGGGCGGCATAGGAAATCTGGTATTCCCCTATTTGCTGCTCTGTCTTATAACAATTATAAGTTGGAGCGGGACCAACGTTCCCCAGCTCAGTATAACAAGCGGGTTCGGTCAATACATCCATTTTATTATCTTGATTAAGGCGTGATATGGTCGCTACCAGGAGAGAGAGAGAAGAAAACACTCTGCGTGCGCTCTTGCAAGATCAGATTGGTTATATATTTTATCTAATCAGGATGGCTCCCACTGTTTTTATCAAATCTTCCTTCAAACCTTAAAAGGAAAGACTAGCCGGGATTAATTACACTCTACAAGTTCGCCAATCTTTCAGTCAGGCCAGTGTCGGTACTTTGAGGGAGGTTCCCCGTGCTTTCGCACGGACCTAATTACTATAAACCTCGTTTTCCCAGAGGCATAACCCCGTTGACACCTTTCTAGACACCTATTTGATCGGCTAATTGCAAAGTGCAAAACTCTCCCAGGAGTAACAATTACTCGCAGTGGGTATCGGGATCCAACTATCACATAGAAGGTATGCAATCTCATTGCAAGTTTCAACACTTGAAACTCCCGATAATGGTTTTTACACCTAGCACTTATGACCTTAACTATGGTCAACAAATCATAAGTACTAGTCAAGTTCTACCCGTCATTTCGTGATTAATTAGACCCACCCACATGACCCTTAACTAAGGTCAACAAAGTCACGCGACTGTCCTAACTAATCGCATCATATGCGGTGTAGGAAGACATCACTTAGCTACCGTACACTGTGCCTTGACTATGGTCAACAAACACAGCACGAATACTAAGTACTCTACTTCCTAAAATGACGGAGGGTTGCGGCTGGTTTTTGTGAAAACCTTTAACGCTTTGAACTTGATCTCGTTGCGGAATCAAATGGTTTTTAAATGGAATGTTTTTGAGGCTTTTCTAGTTTTGCTAAAGGGGTCACTCCCGGTGAAGGGATCGTCGGCCCTTTCCTCGTCGAATGAGGTGCGGGATATATCATATATATCGCTGTGCAAAGCAGAAACTATAGAAGCGATCAAAAGACAAACCGAGGGTTGTAGTATCTGCCAGTTATTGCTAAAGGAGTCACTCCCGGTGAAGGGATCTCGGTCCTTTCCTTATCGAATAAGGTGCAGGATGTTCTACAAGGAACACCACGATGCAAAGCAAGAACTGTAGCTACCTGTTTTAATTTGAAATTCGATTCCACAACATCAATTAGGTTTATTTTCTTTCATTAATCTCATTAATGAATATCCCATCATTTAAGTCCACCTAACCATCACAGATAAATATAACATACGCTTATGCCATCCGTATTCGTCTCGATGTCCCGTCTGCACCGTTAGGTTAGGTAACTAACGCCAGAGCGAGGCAGGGCTAGCGCGGGTGTAAAACATAAGCAACGTCTATATAATATATCATATATACTATATATAATATCTGTCACAGAACATCACATGATCACAGATAAAACACAGCAGAAGAAACATATGAAATATTGGATATACTAGGACGTCCGTGTTTTCAATACGAGCCAGTATAAAACACGGATTCCACGGTCGTGATGAATAGCCAATCCCACACCCCTAGACCCCTACGAGAGCGGCAAGCAACCCTACCAATTCTAGGGTTAGGAGACCCGGACTCGACTCCTCGAGTTGGCCTCCCACTGGACCCCAGAACCCGGTTACTAGTGCTCCCCTCCTTGGGTCTATCCTAGTGCAGAAAAGTAAATAATATACATCAACGGTGACAACTTCCGCAACCTGGAAGTGCCCCAATAAAAGAATATTACATACAAGTTTTTACATGAATGAAAATGAAAAACACTCATCTCACATAAAAAAACCCGGCTATTCAAAACACGACGATCCAATATAACATATCCAGCAACACATAACATCACATGTCATCAACGTAAGTAAATATGTCCATCCCAATTGTCGTTGACATATAGCAACGAAACCGGCGATATCACATATTACACTTACGGTCACAGAAAAGAAAGTGTAAAACTACAACAGTTGGAATCCGCAACCTCCTCAGACATCGCATGCCTGACCAAATGAATTACTTAGACATCACTTGCCTAACAATTATAAACCCCGCATTTTAGTCTCATTATCGAAAACTCTTTTCAATATCAAGTCGGGCAATTCAACAGGATTCCCGACATTCTGATCGAATGCTCGTCGCAAACTTCAGTAGACGGTCGCACCCCCGACGCCGTCGACAAAGTGCACCAAGGCGGAACACCGCTACCGCGAGCACCCGAACGGATGCTTTCGGCGACGGGGTTCTCCTACAGTCACTTGGTCGGGGCTATGGAGTGAGGCTGTCTATCAAGTTTACCCGGCGAGTATCCGCGTACACTACGTGATTGCGACGGACTTTTGATCACATCAAAATTCCGTGGCAACCGATCAAGTGAGACTAAACTGCTATGTTTATAATATTCATTCCGTTATCTCATAACTATTTGTGAATTCTAATTATTGTATCACATTCCGGATAAACAGAAAATGCTAAACTTTTCGATCGAACAATCGAACACCCAAGTTTTCCCGATACTACTCAACACATGAAATAAGTCTAACAACATTCAGTTCGTGCCTCAGTACCAACGGTCCAGCCGTAGAAGGGTCAAGCCAACGCCTCACATGTGGCACGCCGTACTGCCCCAAACCCGAAGGTTCAAAGGGCAGTTCAAGACGGTCACATAATCGAGTTAAGGTTTGTTGTCTTCTAGAGGGTCCATCGCGTTACTTGCACTACTTAGAACGTCGTTAAACTACGGAAAAATCCAACAATTGGAAATTTCCCAGCAGGGGAAAAAGTGGGTATTTATATCCGGTCGAACTTTTTAACATATTCTAAAAATACCCGGAAAAGCACACCGACAAAATTAGACAGTCCGATCGAATACACCGAGTCCCCAAATCAACCCACAACTCTTTAATAAATATTAAAAATTCCCAGGAAAACCAGCACTGTAAAATATTAGTTACTGTGCCAAATTCAATGCAATATACGACAAAATAGCCGCGGAACCGCCGCACGGGCCAAGCTCGTGCCGCGGAACCGCGGCAGTTTGATGGAATTAGGGTTACGAATTGCACAGTTACTCTTATATTTTCCTGCTGATATTTCTGAATATTTTTAATATAGAAAAATCCACATTTTACAGAAAAGTCCAGAGAGCAATTTTCAAGTCGGGTTTTGGGTCGATCGGACTTCTGATTCCGTCGGGACTTCGCCTAAGGCTCTAGCTAGGCTCTGATACCATTGTAGGGTTCCTAGGCACTCATATGGAGTCTCACAAGTGATCAAACATGCACAAATCAAATTTTACGGGTGCCTACAAACCCTAATACGGATCGTTTACTAGATATCTAGGCAAAGCATGCAAGTAAACGGAAATGTATCTAAAGGAAAGGGGCTACAACCTTTGTAGATCCGGTCCGCCAATTCCTAAGCTCCACGATGATCTCCCTCCGATGTCCAAATCGAACCCCGAACTCAAGTATCGGCTTCGTCGAAGAAATGGGCGGGCTTGATCGTCGGTTCGATGCCGAAGATGATCTACGTCGAGGAATCACAAAACTCGAGCTCCGTCTTCGCCAAGTCAAGAAACTTGTGAAGACAACACACTCTACTACATGGCAAGTAGTAGAGGATGAAGAAATAGGAAATGGGTAGACTTTAGATTTGGATTTCTCACTTGTTTTGGCTAGTTGCCATTAAAGGTGCAAGCTTTCTTCAACTTGAAGATGAAGAAGAAGATGATAAAGAATTATGATATGATATATGAAAATAGAAAATAAATCATTCTTATCATAATGTCAACTATGGTTAGATGTAGAGAACAAACTAAGGTTAATGTGAATGGTTAAGGTTAAGGAAACAAACAAAATAGTCAACCATTCAAAGCTTCATGAAGCTTCAAAGATTATCCAAACTTAGCCACTATTTTATTTCTTTCAATAAAGAATAAATGAATAAATAAATAAGCAAATAAAATGAAACCCTAACCATTCATATAACCATGGTCAATTCTTTACACAAACCCTAGCTTGCATGTATCATCAAACATGATACAATCTTGTGCACAAAAGTATATCACATATACAACTTGTGCATACCAAGTGAGAAAATCCATTTAAAGTGAACCAATACTAGTTAATGCAAAGTGATATATCAAATATAAAATTATACATTAAATCATTAAATCAACACTTGATTCAATGATCCGGTTATATCGCATATAACCGGCTAGTATCCAATGTATCGGCTTATCGAATCAATCCTTGATTCGATCACTAGGTTATATCGCATACAACCATTCGACACATTCATCGCAAGAATGAAATACGGTATCATATACACGCATTATTCTCGGTCCCGCACATATCTCATATGCGCTCCTATTTCGTTTCGCTTGAGCCAGGAAACCTCTGTGTAGGACTCTAAAGACTCGTCAATACGCCGGCAGCGGATGATGATCATATCAAACACCCACAAGCTGCAAGCGGTCTGCTAAACGTAACGGCCACCCGGGTATTGAGCGATCAGAAGATCGACGAGCAAGCCCGCTCACACTCCTGCGAATCCAACCAGTAACACTTACCGTACAGTCCGGTCTGTTCGTCTGATATGCCGCATATCTCGCCTAGGGGTGGTAAACGTCAGACCCCAATAGCTCGATAAGTCATGCCGACTTGAGATCCATAACATTCGTGAAACTACTGATAACTCTTACCAGTATATCACTGCAACCCTGGCCAGGGATTTCCTGTTATGGCCAGTCGAGCATAGCACAACATCAACCCCCAATACCGGGAGAGACGAATCCCCTCCTATCGCTCATTGCCTCCATGTGAATCGGGACTGTACCCAAAAACACCTGTTTGCACAACTCAGTAGAGCCGTGGTAGGGTGGAAATCAAAACACAGTGGGAGACACACAAGACTCTATGACGATATCGGGTCAACAGACTAAGCTGTACCAGTGTCACCAGAGAACTGCCATCTGACGTGAGGTATAATACCATCTGGGAGTTCTCGGCGAGTCCGTTCAGTGTACCCAGTCTCCACTGAGCACCCGCATGCCATCTTCGATGTCAAACACCAATGGATATGGGATCATCCATCGCCCATCGCATGGGTTGAGAAGATATGCGCTAGTCTACTCTGGAATATCGATGCCCCGTCTCGATATTCCCACGACTAGGAACAATGAAGGATGTACTCATTGACTACCCAGGCCCCACTAGTATGATCTGCATCATAGTCCTGGAAGTCGAGTACACATCCTAAAGGCTTTATCAACATGTAATCAGAGAGACAGAAAATATACATGTTAAGATAAAGAGCAACCAGATAGCGTACTATCATGTTGAGCAAGAAAGTCCTACCTATATATGTCCCAGCATCCACTACAATATACATTCAATGTACAGTAATGGCCTCTAGGGCATACATATAACTAACACCAACTCTACTGGTGCCATTGGATAGTACGCCTTTGAGATTGGCACTGCACCAGGAACAAGATAGATTGCAAACTCCACATCTCATTTTGGTGGTAAACCCGAGATGTCCTCGAACACGTCCATGAACTCTCGAACTACAGTTGGCGCTTTTTCCTTATCAACTTCCATCGACGAAAGAACGCTGTTTGTCTGCCTAACCCTAAACTCGACTGACCCGACAGAACTGCTACTACAGCAAAAACAAACTCCGGATGTCCGGGAATCTGGAAAATCACTTTCTTTGCCCTACAATCAATGTGAACGTGGAAAGTGCCGAGAAAGTCCATTCCCAAGACAACTTCATAACTGCCGCTATCGATCACCGAGAAATCTGCAAAACATGAACTGGTAAGCAATGAAACTGAGAGAACCAAGGTAATAAAATGACCATGGAACAAGGAAATGAATCAAGACCAGGACTCCAAGTTACTTAAATATAGTACCGCATTGTAACCATGCCGCGGTTCATAGTTACAATCACATAACTCCGTTCAAGTCGCCCAAATCCTAGTATCAGAATCAAAGGAATAGAACGGGAGAAACAATAGGGAATCAAAAGGTTTCAAGCCGATATGCAAAGTTGTTTGCATATCGTCAAGACAAGAGTCAGGAGAAAGATATGATTCAAGAATCACGATAACAATGTGGCAGGACATGTTCTTAATCACGATTCTGATTCGTGTATTGGGTCCAATACCCAACTACAAAAGAATCAAACCCGATTAACCTAAATCCTATGTCTCTGATACCAAACAAACCCTGTCACGCCCCGCTTCCCAGAGTGCGCTAAGATCGGTATGTGACAGAGCCAACCATGCTACCTGTGGCTAGGAAACATCCCTCCACAGTCACATTACGGCTGTCTAGAAGATATCAAGAAAAGTAGAAAAAAATAAACTATCTAGTACATGTCCATAAGCCAGAATAAACGAGTCAAGAAATAATATGCGGAAGCAATAGATCCAATGAGCAATAACATCTGGAAAGTAAACATAACTAAACTGGATACTAACTGGATACTAACAGGATCCTCACTGCTCGGCCTGATAGCGGAAATACTCCTGATCAGCCTGCGACAAGGGTAGAAGATCTGGGCCATGCAAAACCCAGACGTCGGCGCGTCATAATATTAACAACAATATAATAAGGGATAGCAGGATATGCAGGTACGAGTATGAACAGTAACAAGTCAACAGGAATATAACAGTGAAGTATATCAGTATAAGTGACATGCAGTGATCAATCTAAACTGTGCTACTGTGTTATCTATTCTAAAGTCTTCGAAATCAATTAATGTAATCCTCATTGTAACCCATTGGTGATTATTCCGTAACAATATGATAGCCCTTTGAGTTACATTCGGTTACATTCTTGATTTCCCCATACCCCCAAGTTATGTGTTCAAGTCAGGTATTGATAAATCTGAAGCTAATACCAACACGGGATCAAGCAGGAAAAAGTTTGTCTATACTGACAACAGGATATGTCCATCAGGACAACATATCAGGATTGTCGGCATTAGAAACAAGATTAGGTAACATGTCAAGTAGTGATATATCAGGTCATGTCAGGTAATATACATGTATCAAGTCATGTCAAGTAGTGTACATGTATCAAGTCATGTCAAGTAATGCACAGGTATCAAGCGGATGCTCATAATAAAACTGTAACAGATACGGGTGCACAAATAAAGCATGGATGCACAAATATTTATCAGGGATTATATCATGACTATGTAGGATGCACAAGATCATGTATGGGATACTAATGTAACAGTAAAATAAAATATTGTGACATGGTATGCAAATAGATAGAGAATCAATGGTATGGATGCACAATTATCGACTAGGGTTACACTTATAGTTCCAATACTAAATGAGATGCACATTATCTATCATGGGGTGTTAATGTAACAATAATATGTAATAATGGTATCTGTAGATGCAGCTATATGTATATTAAATGATATGGATGTAAACGGGTATCCAAAAACGGTAAAACTTTTAGTATGGATGTATAATATGATAAACGAGTAACCTTTTACTCATATGGATGCATAATACTATACCTAGCCTGTAGCAAGATGAATTAGCATACGACTAGATATGTAAATAATAATAAAAAGGTAAATGCGGGATGTACAGCTAAACCATATGAAATGTAAATATTCAATTGGGTGCACTATATTGTAGTCTAGCATGTATCAAGATAAATTTGCATGCACTAGATATGAAATAACTTGCACGGATGCACACTGATATCTGAAAGCGTGAAACATGCAAAATGATAATGTAGGATGCATAACTAATCATTATGTGATGTTATTATTCAAATGAATATAGAATATAGTAGTATAGCATGTAGCAAGATTTACTTGCCTCGATTGGATCTCACGACGGATGTAAACGTAGCGTACGATGTCGGTAAAATGTCGCTACGCACACGGGACTGAACCAAGCAATGCAGGAACGGACCACGCTGGATAGGGATGTCCACTGGGTCGTCTGGATCGTCGGTGACAGGCACGGCTCCGGCGATCACCGGGAAACGGAATCAAGAAAGTAAAGAGAAGAAAGAAAAGAAGAAGAAAAAGAAGGAAGGAAGAAGAAGAAGTTTGTGTTTTGGGTTTGGTGTTTGGTTCGACGGTTATGGGACAGAGGATAGAACAGAGATGGTGACGCTGTTGATGATGGGGGTTTCCGGCGAGGTTTCACGGTAAGAAAGGCTGTGGGTTAATGAAGTCGAGTCGGGGTTATATGTAGGGTTCAGATCTCAGGATCTGGGGAGAGGGAAGAGAGAGGAAGAGTTGTTTGGATTTATGATTTTTTTAAAATATAAAAATATATTTTATAGTTATAATCGTATATAAACAGTTTAATATATATAGAATATTATATTAGTTAAAATTTGATATTTTGACTAATACAAAAATAGTCCAAACCATGCTCGGGTCGGGTCTAAAAATCCAGTTTTAAAATACAAAAAATATACGTGTCGACCAAAACTAAAACAAGATATCCGGGTAACAAAAATGGATACCCCCAAGAACGGATGCACGTACGTGCGCGTGTAGCTATCCAAACAAGTCTGTTTCACTGAACGGGACGAGAACAATATGCGCGAATGCCACCACGGGGTTAGGGGTATCATGCAGGCCATGCAATATATTTTTAAAATATTTTACGTGACTTAAAAATGTTATATATAAAAATGCAGATGCCAGATATAATTCGAGTATGTAATGTATAAATAAATGAAAGTGCATGAGTCCATGTAACAAATCAGGGTAGATTATAAACATGAATCAAGACAGGTTTCAAGCAAACGGGTTGGGTCGGATGCAATACAATGTCAAAACACTATCCGCACCCAAAACACAGTAAATCAGGAAAATACCATAAATAAAGAAATACTGGAATTGATATAAATGAATTAGGGTATTACAACTCACCTCCAGTACGATCTTAGGTGCATCATGCCAATGGCTGTGGGACTAACCAACATCCCTGTTTACCGCCGAAAACAGAGACGAAACCGCGTAGATCTTCTTGCCTGAATTTGGGGGCAGATACTATTTGGTTATATCTTTCTACCTCTCCGAAAGTGCCAAGTTGATTTATGGCACCGTGTATCGGAGGTTTGGACAAATGCGTCCATTGTAGCAGATTTCGTCAGATTTCCCCTCGTTGTGAGGGGTTTTTTGATTGTGGGGACTCTCTTCCCTGCAGGCGCAAGCCCCTGCAGTTAATTACGTTACCGCGTAGCGATAACCACTTTCTCCTGCTTCAGAAGGTCACTTCGTGTCATGTGTGTTTGTTTTGGTTGCCCGTGGATTGTATACGGAGACTAATTTGTGTTGTCGCCCATAGAACGTGGATTAGTCCAAATCCGTATTTTTTTAGACTTGGGTTTGGTTTGATTTAAGGATCGTTAACCTTGTTTGAGATTAAGATCGACTTAAATATTTGTTAAGGATACGTTAATCCGATATTGGACTAAGATCTACTTTACGGGGGTTTAGGATCATTTTTGATTCAACGAAAGAGCATTTAGGCACTATCGTTTTAGTTTAATGACATTGCGGTCGACAGGTTGTTTAAGAATATTACGGTCCACAGCTAGTTTAAGGTCATTACAGTACATTGGGGTTTGCTCATGTGTTTGAGAGTGCATCAAAGAGTTGTTGGTCGTCGGGACCCTCCACCTCTCTGATATCGTTGAAGAATTATAACGACATATATCACAGGTGTGGAGAGATATACCCTTGAACCGAACTCCAGATTGAAGGGAGAGATCATGGTGGAATGAACACCATTTTAGATACTATCTGTTAGGACATCATTTGGAACTAAGACCGATTTGGGGAGACCTGAGCATAGGCAGACTCAGTTGAACAAGGATTTTGGCTTCGGGAGACTTGGCTATGTTTAGGCTAAGGTCGACTTCTCATAGTGTTAAACACTAACATTTGCTTGGCGCTCACATGCTCCCACGTGATGCTCTAAAGCAGCGTTAAACACTGAAACTCTAGGGCGATCACGTGCGACACGTGAGATGCTTGAGAATTGGCACTGTATACTTGGGTCCAAATCCTCATCCGTATATAAGTGTTAAACACTTAGTCTTTATGGCCATCACGTGTAGGCACGTGAGGTGCTCCAGAGTTGGGCACTGCCTCCTTTGAATTTATCTTCCTATTTTGTTCTCGGTGCTAAGCATTATTGGGGTCACGTGGGATCACGTGACTCGAACTCAGTCATTCCTTTTTGGAGGTGCTCACGTGAGAATACGTGATCTGTCGTTACAGCGTTGATCGCTAATATGTATGGGGCTCTTGATCTTAGTCTTCAGAATTTCAAGTCTTTTGTTTTATAAATTAAATTCTTATGCAGCGTTAAACCCTAGTTTTATCAAAGGAATTAAATTCCTATGTCTTTGGAAGAATTAAATTCTTCAAACCTAATTATTTCCTCTGAGTTTTGGGACTGCATAACAGAATCTCCCCAATGAGAATTAAATTCTCAACTTGTGGGGAGATCTGCTTCTTCAGACCTTAACCAGAGGAAAAACTAAGTTCTTTTTTGGAAGAGTTAAACTCTTGTAAAAGGAGATAAAATGATCTCTGGGTCTCTTCCCTCACTTAAGGTTTCTTTTTCTTCAAAGAGAACTTCTCTTCTCCGTTGTTTTCTCAAATCTTATGGGGGTCTCCTCTCTTTCTCTCTTCAGTCACGAGTCCTTTATATAGTAGAGGAAAGTTTGTTGATTAGTTAAGGAAATCTCTCATTGAGAGATTTTTAATTGATTCAGGGACTTTATCCGCTGTTGGATTTTTGATCGAGGGACTTCTGTTTTACAGAAGACATTTTTCTTGTTTTTAACAAGATTGGGAAAATATTTTCCCATATAGAGTTTATTTTGTAGCTTGGTGATTTTTAATTATCATTGGATCTTTAATCCAACGGTGCTCTGTTTTACAGAGCATAATCTTTCTTATTTAGAAAGATCGGGGAAATATTTTCCCATACAGAGCTTATTCTATAGCTTGGTGATTTTTAATCACTATTGGATCTTTAATCCAACGGTGCTCTCTTTTACAGAGCACAATCTTTCTTGTTTAGAAAGATTAGGGAAATATTTTCCAATACAGATCTTATTCTGTACCTTGGTGAATTTTAATCACCATTGGATCTTTAATCCAACGGTTCTCTGATTTACAGAGCACAATCTTTTTTGTTTAGAAAGATTCAAGGAAATATTTTCCAAAATAGGGTTTTGATCTCTCTTATTTAGAATTTAATTCTATTGGCTCAGAAGGCATTAGGAACCGTCACATGTAGCACGTAACCCATAGCATTAGACCGGTTTGCTTATATGCAGCAGTCCCAGAGAAAAGCATCACATGTTAGCATGTGAGCTGATGTTCAGGTATGTCACGTGTGGCACGTGACCCCCCACGAAGTTAGGTCTAACAAAGAGTATCACGTTCTGACACATGAGATTCTCTGGCCTGTTATTTGTTTTAGGAAGACGCCTATATACTTTGTATATAGATGCTCACGTGCCTGCACGTGAGACTCAATTTCAGCCTTATTTGTTAAGCGCAATGCCTATAATCTTTGCTCTAAGGCGCATCACGTGTAGGCACGTGATGCTCCATTTGGGGAATTTTTCCCATCGCTTTTTGTTCATTATTTATTTTTTATAATGGAACAAATGCCGCCACAACGTTGTTCTCACGTGGCTTGCACGAGAGTGCAACGTTGTCACCTTTACAGCCGTTGGATTGCCTAGGGGATTGAGGAGGTGAACCGCCCCTGTCACGTCTTATAAATGCAAGGGTTTAATCTTTGGGAAGCCACTGTTCCTTCATCTTCTTGTCTTCTTTGAGAATTTAATTCTCTTCTTCGGAGCTTAGTTCTCTGCCCATTGCAATTCCAGAGTTAAACTGCGTCCAAGGCCGCTGTCAAAACCAAGAGTTTACGAATGCCCAATGCGCTGAGGTTATGCGTCGCTTCGATGAATACAATGGTCGACTACTCCATCGCCGTTCTGCTCTATTGAAGATCATCGTAGGGGCGATTTAGGAAGCACTTCCTGAATTTAACGAAGCCATGCCGCTTGAAGCACTTGATGATGTCGAAGACAAGGTGCACTCAGTATATCTGATGGGCTTGATCTCGAAGAGGCGGTGAAATGGTCTTGTTGATATCTTGCATCAAGTTTTCTAGCAGACGACGATAATCTCTGTCTATCAGAGGACGGATGACATCAGCGAGAATCCTGACGCTTGCATTCATAAGAAGACGCACACGAAAATGGTCAGAGAAGCCAGAAGCATTTTACTCGGCCTTGCTTCTGAATTCCTCAATCCATGTCCAGGATCAAGTGTTTTACCATTGTAAACATTTTCTTCTGTTTTTATACCATGTATAAGTTCTTGGAGCATGAATGACAAAACTTCTTCTTTCCCCTTTTTTTATGCTCACGTGTATTCTGCATGAAGTGTTGTTATACTGTTGTTGGCGTTCACGTGTTTTGCGCATGAGGCGCTGCTGGGGAGTTTAATCCTGAACTAGTGTCGGCGCTCAAGTGTTATGCATGCGCGGTGCCATTTTAGTTTTCAAAAGGATCAACGCGGGTGTTCACATGCCACACACGTGAGGCTCCGCTGATGAGGTCGTTTCGCCTCTTTACTTTAATTCCAAAGAGTCACCCCTTTCTTTTCCCATGCCCCTTTTTTTGGCCTTGGGAATAGCTCCACCATTCACGACATTTTCTGTGCATAGCTTTGAATGCATCTCTTTATAACCCGAAGCTACATCTTCCTCTTTCTTCACAGAGAGAAAACCATTTTGACCTTGGGGTGATCATTTTGAGAAACAAACCAAAGGTTATGGCTTGCAACCGTCCCCACGCTCATCGGCAACCTTGGGAGGTACCTATCGAGGAGATTATTCCTCGTTTTTCCATGCGGTTAGCGGATCCTCTTTTCACTGATGACCAATGTGATGCGGCACTGTACGAAATCCTGGCCCGTAGGGGCTCTCCTTTTCCTATGGGTTCCATTTGGCTCAGGATGATTTTTTTTTGTCCATGCCTGCTGATAGTCCCCCTCATCCAGCGGAGATGACTCCGGCGATTCTTAATACGGCGGAGGACAAAATTGAATGTTTCCACGAGGCACACTTAATTACCCAGGATCTGAAGGATAGTTCGGTTCATTTACTGAGTCAGATAAGAGCCCGGTGGGCCATCATGTCCGCTTTCGTTGATGAGCATGGTGCTAATCGGTGGGGAGAAACTCCTCGCGAAGACCGTCGCTTCGACATGGTAGAGATGGCAGAGAGGGAATTGGAGAACTTTTTGTTTTGTTAACTCCTGTATCTCTGATCCCATATTTAGTGATCTTTTTCCTGTAGAGTAGTATATTTACATTGATGTATTTCTCTTATTATTGACTGCTGAATATTTTCTGTTGAATGTTTTCTGTTCATCATATATTCGTATTGTAGGGTTCCTAGGCACACTCAAGAGGTTCCACAAGGCATCAACCATGCAAAAATCAAATTTTTCTATGCGCCGAGAAACCCTAATGAAGATCGTTAACTAGAGGTAAGGCGAAACTATGCAAGTTAACAACTTTAACTACAAGTGAAAGGGACTACAACCTTTGCAGATCTGGTCCTCCACTTCCAAAGCTCCGTGAAGACGTCCCTCCGCTGCGATCATCGGAATCCCGGACTCTAGCGATGGTTTCGTCGGAGAAATAAGCGGGCTAGGTCGTTGACTTCGATACCGAAGATGATCTACGTCAAGACGACTCAAACTCAAGCTCCATCTTCACTAGGTCATGAAACTTGTGAAGATAATACACTCTACTCATAGCAAGTGGTAGAGGATGAAGAAATAGGAAGTGGGTTCACTTTGGATTTGGTTTTCTCACTTGATTTCAACACTTGAAATTTTCTAGCAAGCTTTCTTCACTTCATGAAGAAGAAGAAGAAGAAAAGAAAAATGAATTATGTGAAAAGAAAATTCAAGTGAAGACTTATCATTTAGCAACCATGGGTGAGTAAACTCATGTAGAGAATAAACTAGGGTTTAGGTAATGGTTAGGTTAAAGGATAAAACAAAATGGTAGACTTTTTCAAAGATGCTTAAAAAGCTTCATGAAGCTTCAAGCATAAAACAAGAAAAGCCACCATTTTGTTTAATCAAAATAAATAGAGAACATAAAACCCTATCCATTAACCTAAACTTGGTGTAAGTCATACACTCACCCAAGTTTGCATGTATCATCAAATATGATACAAACTAGTGCACAAAAATATATCACATATACAACTTGTGCACATCAAGTGAGAAAATCAATCTTAAGTGAACAATACTAGTCAATGTAAAGTAATATATCAAATATATAATTATACATTAAATCATTAAATCAACACTTGATTTAATGATCCGGTCATACTGTATATAACCGACTAATATAGTGTATCAATATATCGAATCAACATTTGATTCGGTAACCCGGCTATATCTTATATAACCGTCCGATGATACAAATCATGAGAATAGAATACAGTATCACATACTGGTATTATTCTCGGTCCCGCACATATCTCATATGCGCTCCTATTTCGTTTCGCTTGAGCCAGGAAATCTCTGTGTAGTACTCTAAAGACTCGTCAATACGCCGGCAGTAGGCGATGATCATATCAAACACCCATAAGCCGCAAGCGGTCTGCTAAACGTAACGGCCACCCGAGTATTGAGCGATCAGAAGATCAACGAGCAAGCCCGCTCACACTCCTGCGAATCCAACCAGTAACACTTACCGCACAGTCCATTCTCGCCGTCTGATATGTCGCATATCTCGCCTAGGGGTGGTAAACGTCAGACCCCAATAGCTCGATAAGTCGTGTCGATATGAGGTCTATAACAGTTCGAGAAACTACTGGTAACACTTACCAGTAAATCTCAGCAACCTTGGCCAGGGATTTCCGGTTATAGCCAATCGAACACAGCACAACATCAACTCCCTATACCGGGAGAGACGAATCCCCTCCTATCGCTCATTGCCTCCATGTGATTCGGGACTGTACCCAAAAACCACCGTTTTGCACGCCCTCTTGGACGTGGTAAAGTGGAAATCAAAACACAGTGGGAATCACACAAGACTCTATGACGATCTCGGGTCAACAGACTACTCTGTACCAGTGTCTCCGGAGAACTACCATCTGACGTGAGGTATAATACCATCTGGGAGTTCTCGGGGAGTCCGTCCAGTGTACCCAGTCTCCACTGAGCACCCGTACACCATCCTTGATGTCAAACACCGATGGATATGGGATCATCCATCGCCCATCATATGGGTCAAGATGTGTATACGCTAGTCTACTCTGGTGCATCGATGCCCTGTCTCGATACACCCACGACTAGGGACCTTGAAGGATGTACTTATGGACTACCATGTCCCCGCTAGTATGATCCGCATCATAGTCCAGGAAGTCAAGTACACATCCTAAGGGCTTTACCAACATGTAACAGAGAGACAAGCAATGTACATGTTAAGGTAAAGAGTAACCAGATAGCATACTATCATGTCGAGCAAGAAAGTCCTCCCTATGTATGTCCTAGCATCCACTACAATATACATCGTATGTACAGTAATGGCCTCTACGTCATACATATAACTAACAATCTCCCACTTGCACTAGGGCCATCTGTTGTGGTATCGCATACCCAACAATCAGCTGTGGTTGAAGTATCTCATACTCAACCATCCCATAAAAGTCTCTACTGGGAAAAAGGCCTTTGTGAGTTGATCCGTGCTGTTGTCCTCTATGTCTACTCTCCTAACCTCGATCTCCTTAGAGATCAACCATCTCCATGATCAGGTGATACTGTCTAAGAATTATATTTGGATTTCTGATGGGACAGGCGTTCCTAGGAAACAGCCACAACTCCATTGTCACACAATGGTAGGAACGAAGTTCATCTCATGAACTTATACATATATATATATATATATATATATATATATATATATATATATATCCAGACTGCCTCTTGGGTAGCATCTTTGGTAATGATGTATCTTGTCTTTAATCGTCTAGAATGTCACGGTATATAGCTTGGAACTCTTCCAACATACCGTCCCTCCACTGAGGGTAAAGATAATGCCTGCAACTGACATTCAGTCGTCCTTATCACCCTGAAACCTTTCCAGTGATTCTCCTCAGGATCCATTAATACCTTCTCACTACAACTACTGAGTATCCTAACATCCAATTAGATCTATCTCATAGATCAAAACTTTGGATTTAGGAGGTATCACTTTGATCCTATATGGAGAATCCTTGTGATAAGCGGAAATTGATCGAGCGTAGCATAGGAAACACCTTCCCTATCAAGAGTATGTCATCCACGTACTCTACGAGGATCATCACCATACTCCCTACTACCTTTTTGTATATACAAGGTTCATCTACTATTTTGATGAAGTCAAACTCTTTGACTAACACATCAAAACAGACGTTCCAACTCCGCGATGCCTGCTTTATCACATAAAATATCTTGCATGCGTTTCCGCTGCTCCCACTGTCTACGAAGCCCTCTGGCTGTGTACTTATAGACACACTCTTCTAAAACATCATTTAGAAAAGCAGTCATGACACCCAACCGCCAGATATCGTAGTCATGGTATATAGCCGTGGCAAGTAGGATCTGGATGGACTTAAGCATAGCTATTTAGAAAAGGTTTCATCATAATCCATACCTGGTCAATGATGCAAACCTTTAACAAGTCTAGTTTTGAAAGTCTCAACTTTTCCATGTACACCAAGTAATCTTCTCAAGATATACTTGCTCCTGATGGGGATTTAACCCTTCAGATAAAGCAACCAAAGTCCATACTTTGTTGATGTATAAGGATTCCATCTCAGATTGCTAAGCATCCAGTCATTCTTACAGAGTCCCACTCCTGATGGCCAGCTCGAAACTAGTTGGGTCACCATCTCATGATGCAATCCTCGCTCCCACTGTCATAGAGAAACCGAAGTATCTCTCAGGTGGGTGAGGAACTCTGCTAGATCGGTGGAGAGGCTGAGGTTCGTTGGTTACTATTGAATCCTTCGGTTCTACCAAATCATCTGCTGCAGTTTGTATAGATAGAACCTTTCCAGTTCTATATAACAGACCTTGCCTCGAGCTTGTCCGGATTTTGCTTTTAGACATAGTCCGGACAACCCCAAATCTTAACAAACTTAAGATATGGGCTCTTCCCTTTCCATATCACATATGAAGTGGCAGGCAACTGATTTGATTTAAACCCTATTCAATAGGTATGCAGCTTCTCAAGTGCATAACTCCCAAAAGGAAAATAGGAAACTCAGTAGTACTCATCATAGAGCACACCATATCACATAGGGTGCTATTGCTCCGCCCCGATATACCATCGTGCTATGGTGTATACGGAGGAGTAATGCTGAGAGAGAATCTCATTCTCCTTTAGAATAATCCAGGAATTCCGTGCTCAAGTATTCTCCTCCTTGATCTCATCGAAGGACATAATACTTATACCCGTATTTTGGTTCTCTACTTGTAACTTATATTCTGTGAATATCTCAAAAGGTTCGGACTTGTGTATCAACAAGAACATATGTCTGAATCTTGAGAGATCATCAGAGAATGTAATGAAGTACAAGAACCGATCTTGGTATGTGTAGACAGGGGACCTACATACATCAACATGTATCATCCCAAGAGTTCACTAACTCTTTCTCTGTTTCCTATATACAGAGCTATGGTCATCTTATCTTTGTGACATGACTGGCAAGTTTCACAAGATGTAAATTCAAACTGATTTAAATATGCATCTTAATGTAACTTGAGCTAGTCGGGTCGCTTTGATATGACCTAGTCTACAATACCTCAAGAAGGATTCGTTCATTTCTGAACTCTTCCTCTTGTGTGTGTTCTGTATACTAAGAACTGTAGTTTGATTTAGAACGTCAATGCTTTTAGATAACGTGCCTGAACCGATCAACTTTTGATATAGGAAATGTTCAAAACATTATCCATCAATACAAAATTATATCCTTTCTTTATTAATAAAGAGACTGATATGATGTTGTATATCAGGTTCGGTATCTAATAACATTTGTTCAGAATTAATGTATTCTGGTAATACAGGGTGAAAGTGACCAACAGACTTGGCTGCAACACTTGCACCGTTTTCTATCTCATGAAACTTATCACCCGTTCTCAGTTCTCTACCTATCTGTAGCCCATGTAACAGATTACATATGCGGATCCTGATCCGGTATCTCATACCCAGGACGTAAAGGATACTGAGAAACAGTTCTCTGTAATAAACACACCCGAAAAAGATGTGTTCCCCTCCGAACGGCGTCCTGGACTTCGCGTCCGTGCCTGAGGTTCGGGGCAGATGCTATTTGGTTTTATCCGTTTACTTCTCCGAAGATGCCAAGTTGATTTATGGCACCGTGTATCGGAGGTTTAGACGGATGCGGCCGATGTAGCAAACTTCGTCAGATTCCCCCTCAGGGTGAGGGGTTTTTGATTGTGGGGACGCTCTTCCCTGCAGGCTCAAGCCCCTGCAGTTAATTACGCTACCGCATCGCGGTAACAACTTTCTCCTTCTCCAGAATTTCACTTCGTGTCGTGGGTGTTTGTTTTGTTTGTGGTTGCCCGTGGATTGTATACGGAGACTGAGTAATGCAGTCGCCCGTAGGACGTGGATTAGTCCAAATCCGTGTTTACTTAGATTTGGGTTTGGTGTCTTAGTTTAAGGATACATTAATCGCGTTGCGGCTAAGATCAACTTAAACGTGACTCATTTAATATATGGCCGTCGGGACTCGTCACCTCTCTAACGTCGTTGAAGGATTACAACGACAGATGTCAGAGGAGTTCAGAGATGTACCCTTGAACCAAGGTTGATTTGGGGTTTTATCGTTTATTTAATTGTCTGAGGATACATTAGCCGTATTTGGGGCTAAGATCAACTTAGATGGGACCGTTTAGATCCGACAAAAGAGCGTTTGGGCCCTATTGTGCCAGTTTAAGGACGTAGTGGTCCATCGCCAGTTTAGGGACGTGGTGGTCCATTATTAGTTTAAGGACGTCTCGGTCCGATATTAGTTTAAGGACGTCTCGGTCCGATATTAGTTTAGGGACGTCTCGGTCCGATATTAGTTTAAGGACGTTTCGGTCCGGTATTAGTTTAAGGACGTTTCGGTCCAATATTAGTTTAAGGACGTTTCGGTCCAGTATTAGTTTAAGGACTTTTCGGTCCGGTATGGGTGTGTGGTCGTTGGGACTCGTCACCTCTTTGACGTCGTTGAGGAATTACAACGATGGATGTCAAAGGAATTCGGAGATGTACCCTCGAACCGGATGCAGATTGATTTAAGAGAGCCATTTTGCTCAGTCTATTTGATTTAAGGACTTACGGCCACGATTGGGCTAAGTCCATTGCTTTTGCATTTCTTTTGCTTTTATTTGGGCTTTGCCCAAAAAGGATGCAGAGCATCAATTTTATTTTGGGCTCTGTTCTTTATAAATGATGCAGAGCATCAATTTTATTTGGGCCCAGCCCTTTTATTGCTTTGCAATTTATTTTGGCCTGCTAGGTCTTTTTGATTTGGGCCTAGCCCTTCAAATAGTGCATTGCATTTGTGCAAGCACCTAGAATCTTTTTAAATTCAAGAAAAGAAGTGCAGAGCACTTTTTAATTTCTTGATCTAAATTTAGATCAAAGAGAAGAAAGAAATCTTTTCTTTCTTTCTGTCTCAGAGAACCAGAGGTTCATAGCAAGTGCAAGGCACTATTTTTATTATTTCTATTTATTTATTTATTTATTGAAGATCACTGATCTTGTTTTCTAGATCAATGATCTATTCTTTAAGATCATTTTCTCTTATCTCAAAGGTTTTTACCTTCTTTTAGAGGGTCTGCAGAGTTCTCTTCTCTCTTTTTTTTTAGATCTTGATGTCCTTTAAAATGAGGTCTGGGGTCCTTTTTATAGTGCTCAGAAATTAGTTAAATTTGTTCAATAAATCTTCTCCTGAGTGATTTGGGGAATTTTCCCCACCGTTGGATCTTTGATCCAAAGGCTCCTGCCTTATACAAGAAAATCTTCTTGTTTTAACAAGATTTATTCTGTTTTGCGCAACTCTCCCAGTGAGTGACACGTGTCGCGCAGTGGAGCGCTTGCGCAGCAGCGCTTGCGCAACTGCGCGGACACGTGTCGCGCATCGGTGCGCTTGCGCAGCAGCGTTTGCGCAACTGCGCGGACACGTGTCGTGAAGCCGTGCGCTTGCGCAGTTGTGGTTGCGCAACTGCGCAGACACGTGTCGCGCAGCGGTGCGCTTGCGCACTTGCACTTGTGACTGCGCAGACACGTGTCGCGCAGCCGTGCGCTTGCGCAGTTGTGACTGCGCAGACACGTGTCGCGCTGCCGTGCGCTTGCGCAGTTGTGCTTGCGCAACTGCGCAGACACGTGTCGCGCTGCGGTGCGCTTGCGCAGTTGAGTGTTACTTATGTTTTGTAAAGAGCCTTGCTCTGATTGGAGTTACTGCCTTGGGCGTTGTGCTGCCGTGTCAACTTCTGACACGTGGCGCGTTGCGCGCAGCGCACGGCAACTGAAGCGTTGCTTCAAAAATTTGAATTTTCAAAATTCAAACAGAGCTTTGCTCTGATTGGGGGAACAAATGCCCCCCCACCGTTGCGCTCACGTGGCGCGCACGTGAGTGCAGCGGTGGCAAGATCCCGACCCTTGGATCATAGAGGTCAGGTGAAGAGACGCAGGCGTCTATAAATGGGACCCTTGGTCCTTAAAAATTTTTTTACCGTTTCAAGAATTTGAATCTGAGAGCCTTGCTCTTGCTTAAGGACTTCTAGAGCCTTGCTCTTGTTTCTTCCCAAGAACTTTAAAGTTCAGAACCCAGAATCATTCTAGGTAAAAAAAAAATTTAAATTAAATTAAATTAAATTAACAGAGCCTTGCTCTTATAGATCCTTGATCTAAGAAAAACCCCTTTGAGGTTTCTTCAACAGAGCCTTGCTCTCAGAAATTTACAGAGATCTTGTTCCTAGGTTTTAACCCATGAACAGAGCCCTGCTCATAGATCAAATAGAGAACTTCTAAAAGTTTTCATGGATCTTTAAGATGCCAAAAATTTTAATCCTTAAGAGTTATAATTTTTTATTACTACTACAGAGCTAGGCTCTTTTTAAGAAGTTTTATTCTTTTGAGACCAGAGTTTGACAAATGTCACTCTGTAATAGAGCTTTGCTCTAAAAAGAGGAGATTTTTTCCTTGTCTCTAGGGATTCCCCCCCAATGAGAATATTCTCTTGGGGGTCTCTGTTATTGACTGACAGTCTCATCCAATGATGGGACTATCTTATCAAATGATGCACCGTCATTTTGATTTTGTGGGTCCCCTTTTGGTCCCCTACCCACGGCATTGTCGTATGATGTAGGACTTTGAAATGTGAAGCATTGGAACACTGACGATTATATTACTTTATTTTTCTACAGGGAACATGTCTGAAGATTTGTCTTTTCCTTTCGTTCGCTCAGAAGGAGGGTTCCCACATTCGCCAGTGGACCGGGTGGTGTTTGCTCTGATCAAAGATCACGATCCCGAATGCAAGAGACTTCACTTATGGGGAAGGTGGTACAGCCAGATTATCCAAGGCCGTCGCAGCTTTAGCTCCGCCTCACCCTCCGAGCCCATAGTTACGATCCCTTATGCGGACAAGCCCCCGGTGGAGTATGCCGTGGAGGTTAAAAATTGGAATTCCGACGACCTCCTCCAGCCTGCAATCGGTGCTATTCCAGTGCAGCCGCCGCCAGCTATAGATATCTTGGGGAGGCGAATCTGTCAGGGTGAAGCACGCCCTTGGGGACAGGCTTACAATATTGGATTGACTCCGCGACCGCTTGCCGGATATCTGCCATGGGCCCGGTACATCTTAGTGATCGCACGCTTTTGGCATGTCGGATGTTCAAAGTTCTAAAGTATAACCGCGATCAGGACGGTGTCGCTATGCAGCTAGCCGGTTGAGCACGGGTCGATCCACAGGGAGATGGTTGTATGTCCTTTCTTGTCTTAGACGAGTCAATAAAGAATCTGTATGAGTTTGTTCAGTCTAACCTATGTGTATTATTTGCAAGTATAAAGTTGTTAAGAAAGGATACGATAATGTAAGCTAAAGAAATCCGTACTCAAAGCCTTTGAGCCGAGTCTTGACCAATTGAAGCTAGAGCAATCGGCAACAACGTGGATTAGGGGATTTAAGCGCGGTATTCGTAGAATCCGGCTTATTTACCCTTGTCCGTCCGTTCTTGTCTCTTGCTTTCGCCTCCGGCTAAACCGAACGCAACCGGTCGCGGTTAGGAATCACCGTTACCTTGTTAGGGTAGGGTGCCTAACGGAGCGCTTGCGTATGGTTTGGGCGGAGTTCAATGGAAAATAACGGGAAAAGGAAATGAGCAAAGAAATGTTAACTTACAATATCATATGGATTCTTAACAACAACAATAAATACAACATTCACAAAATGAACAAAAGAGAGCAAAAGAAAAGAACAAAGAAAAGAAAAGATTACAAGTAATTAAGTGCATGAATTAAATTGCAAGAAAGTAAAGCAAGATAATAATAAGCAAGTAATAAAAAGCGATAAAAAGAACAAGAAACTAGAACTCAAGACAAGCATGTGATCAATAGCCAACCCTTAAACTTGCAAGCTCAATCAAGAGGTTGCAAGATCAAGGGAAGGGTAGAGAACGCATGTGAAATGAAGCGCTAATTCCATAAGAAAATACGACCCTTGAGATCAATAACTAACCCTTAACCATTCAAGCTCAATGAAGAGGTTGAATGATCAAGAGAAAGCAAGAATCTCAAGGGGAAGAAGAAACAAAAGAGAATGATACAAAAAGCCCTCATCTTCATTGATCACCCACTCAAAAAGCTCTCACTACAATTTTCATGGAAAAAGAATGAAGAAGAAGAAGAAAAAGACTAAATCCTAACAAAAAGAAGAACAAAGAATGAACATGAAATTGGACCCTTTGCTTGGCTCAGATCTGCTGTATTTATAGGCAGGGAAATGAAACCCTAGGGGCAAATTCTGACATAAAATGAAGTACCCAAAGTGCCCATGAAAAACGACAGAATGAAGACCCCACATGGCCGCGGATCCGCGGCCAATACCCGCTATTGGACGCGGATCCGCAGCCCTTTAGTGGTGTTGGGCTGTGGGCTTTGGTCGGGGTCCCTGGTTTGTTGTCCTCTTCAGTGTGGTATATGACTTTTCTCAGAATCTCTTCACAATATTTCCAGAATTCTAGCACAACAAAAAGGTGATGTGATGTGGATCTTTTGCTATGATTTCCTCGAGCTCCGCGTAGATTTCTTGGATCTTGTGTTGACCTAGAGCTTTGTGCATGATATGACAATCGATTTGCCATTTTGTCCCTTAACTGGTATGTGGCAACACACGGATAGAGAGCGGAGACCGTGTTTTATCTGTTGTTGGCAGTAATCCGGAATTTGTCGTACTTTTCATGGATTTCACTGTTCAGAGCCGAGAACCTGTATTCTGCAATTATGTAGTAAACACTGATCAAAAGCACCTACCTATAAACACACGAGCGTAAGAATGGGTGGTAAAAAATGCAATATTCTGGTATGAACAAATACCCCCAAACTTAACTTTTTCCCGTCCCGAGCAAAACCAATTATTCACAAAAATAAAATCCTAACCGCACTTTCGCAGGGAACGCGATTGCACTGAGCTCGTGCAACAAGCCGTTAAACCTCTAGCACTACTACAAATAAGGGTTGCCCCTACGGATTTGTCAGTAGGGGAAAACCACTGCCCCTACGGATTAGTGCGTAGGGGCGAAAAAACACCCCGTAGGTGCAAAGGCCGCAGGTGCAAGTTGAGGTCCTGAACTTGGCCCTACGGATAAAATTAGTCCCCTACGGATAAATCAGTAGGTGCTATAGCCCCTACGGAGTACCCCGTAGGGGTAAAAAATCATATATTTAATTTTTTTTTTAATATATTGTATATACCTACGGATATATCCGTAGGTCCTATTTAGTCCCCTACGGATAAAGCCGTAGGGGATATAAAGTAGCCCCTACGGCTGTTTCCGTAGGGTCCTCTCCCAACACAATGAACTGAGATCGGGGGGAAATATCAGGGGACCTGATATGTTGCCCCTACGGATATATACGTAGGGGATAAGTATTGGCCCCTACGTATATATCCGTAGGGGCACCCCCAACACCCTACACTAATATCAGGTGGGAAAATATCAGGTTTCCTGATATTTTGCCCCTACGGATAACTGCGTAGGGCCAATATATTTACCTACGGTGTAATCCGTAGGTACATGTTTTCTGTATTTTTTTTTAAAAAAGGGCTGCTAGATTTTTTTCCGCCCTGTGCACAATACTATATACATCAATCAAATCATATATTGCAGTATTCATAATCACATCCCACGCATATATATAATATACAAAAGAAACCCACAAAATGAATATGATATAAATTCAAACCAATATCAATATCGTTTCAAAATGTAGTACAATGTGATATAAATAAATACATGTTTCAAAAAATAAGAACCAAAAAGCTACCCTAGTTCGGTCCAGCTCCACCTCCGAGTAACGTTCGAATAACGCGCGCCTGCTCCTCGGTAAATACACTATCCAATACTGCAAATAAAGGAGTCTGAGCGGCATGTGGAGCTGGCGTCGTGGTCTGCGCAGCCGCCGTCGAGGTAGTCGCTTGCGGAGCCGCGGCTGCGGGAGTCTGAGTGGGCGGTGGAGCTACAGGAGCTGTCTGCGGAACCGCAGCCGATGTAGTGGCTTGCGGAGCCGCAGCCGAAGGAGATGCATGTGGAGGCTCGGCCGATCTACCCTGTCGCGTCTGGACATAACGTGTGTAAGAAGCGTCTAAGAACGGTGTATTATTCGAATTCGTTTCATTATTAAGTTATTTCGAAACCCTGTTTGGATATCTAGTTTGGAAAAGCGTTGTTTATTTTAATTACATATGTATGTATGATTAATCAGACTTACGTACTAATAAGGGTTGTGTTGATATGTATATAATATGAAATGATATTTTACTATAAAGTAGTATACATACCAGCATCTCCTTCAACTCCTGAACGGTGGCCCTCAAGCTATCCAGTTCCTGATGGACATGCCGGCCACTGGAGACGGAGGAAGTAACCGCCGGGGTGGAGTCCAACCTCATATGGGCCCTGCTAGGGCCCAATCCCCGGCCTCTCTCCCAACCTCCGTGGTGCCCTCCGTGTGCGGCGTCCAGAACTGGGGTCAGCAGCCTCGGATCGTTCTGTCCGGTAAAATCGATCCCCGAGGCCTGGGCCTGCTCAACCACCCGCTCCTACACCCACATTAAGCAGTAAAGTATAAGTATAAAATTTAAACTTGAACCTTCCAAAACTAAAATTTCAAATTTGGGTAGAAAAAATATTAACACTTACGCAGTACTCCTGGGTAGCGACGTCGGGACATCGAAGCTCGCCCGTGGCGGGATCTGTCGAGGTGCCGTGGACGGCAAGATATGCGGACAGCACGCTCGGTGTACCACCTGACGCCACGGTCCGAGATGTCTGCAATATTAGAAAGTAACTCTTAATATTAGAAATATTAGAGAATAACTCTTAATATTGCAGAATATTAGAGAATAACACTTAATTTACCGATAACTCCATGGCTCGAGTAATGTTCCTCGAGCCACCTGTGTAAGTGGGGCGACCCCTCTTCGCCGACTTCCTGTTCTCCGTATTCTGAGCGGCCTGTTTCTGCACAACGCATTAACATTTAGTTTTCTAATTAAGAAACACAAAGAAATAAATTATATCATAAATAATGAATTAAATTTAAAATACATACTTGTTTGCGTTCGGAGTCGAAATAAGCGCACAATAGAGGCCATGTCTCTACGTCGACTCTCGCAAACGCCGGAGTAGATAGGAGGGCCGCTCTCTCTGCCTCGGGGGTCGCTATCCATAGGGAGTAGCAGTCGGCCTTCAGCTCATTCCTGTTGTATCGGACCTTGGCCTGCATGTTCTTCATCAGGCCATTGTACAGAGCATGAAGGTCGAGCACCCTCCCCGAGTGATCAGGGTCGGCTACAGGCTGAAAATCGTAATCCAACTGAAAATACAAAAAAAAAACATTGTTATTAGATTGCAAGTGTTAATAATAAATATATTGGATAGATCAAATGAAAATATATATTAATACATACCCGAGCCTGTTCAAAGAAGAGGGCGAATGAGCGCTGGTGCTGCTCGCCCCACTCAACGTGAAGTGGATAGTTCTTCACGATCCGGCTCTCGTCCCCCAAATACCGGCCGAACCTCTCGGCATGAGGACCGGTATAGCGATAGTCAAGGGTAAAAAATAGGGGGAATGCTGCCTCCCCCCTAGCTCTATTAGGCCTCAGCCTATGGGACTGATTCGGGCCTCGAGTCCCCCTCTGGGGATGGAGAGGCCCTGCGTCTGCACGAAATATCAAGACAATCAATAATAATACAAAGTTGTATTAAGAAATCAAGGTTAAACAAAAATTCAAGTGTGATATATACCTCCGGTGAATAACGCACGAGCCTGGGCCCGAGCAGCAGCACGAGCGGGACGATAGTTCCTCCGGTGAGGAACAACCGGGGTCCCGGACCCGGACGCATCCCCTCCAACTATAAAATAAACATCGACGCTAAATCTCCATGAAGTTCATATTTATTCTATAGAGCATATGTAAAATAAATAAATATTTTAAATTTATTCATACTAACCTGCAGACGATGCGGAGGGTACGGAAGCGGCAGGAGTGGCCCCTGTGGAAGGTGTGGACGCACCACCTATAATTAGACAATTAAAAATAGATTTTATAAGTAATTGCAAAAAGAATGTGTAGATCAATAATATAACGTTCTAAATCAATATGCATGAACTATAGGACATATAAACATACCCGCAGGTGCGGTGGTGTCACCACCTACAGCTAGACAATAATAAAAATTGCTAAGTAAGAGCAAAAGGAATGTGTATATTTATGATATAGCATTCTAAATCAATATACATACACTATATGATATATGAACATACCTGGAGGAGCGGGGGTGGCCTCTGTCCCAGATGTGGACGCAGGACCAACAACTAGACAATTAAAAATAGATTTGATAAGTAATTGCAAAAAGAATGTGTAGATCAATAATATAACGTTCTAAATCAATATGCATGCACTATATGATATATAAACATACCTGGAGGAGCGGGGGTGGCCTCTGTCTCAGATGTGGACGCAGGACCAACAACTAGACAATCAAACATTGACAATATAAGTAATTTTGACATAAACAGGCATGAATATCTGTAATATTAAATTGAAAATGGATATGCGTGCAGTATACCTGGAGGTGTGGAAAAATCCACACGGAAGGAGGCATCCGAAGGGGTCTCCGATCTGGGTGCAAGACCGGCCCTCTGAAGCTCCCTACGGAGCTCTCCGGGCGGCAGAACCGCTCTGCCTCTGCCTCTGCCTCTGCCGCGGCTGGAGCTCCTGCCGCCCCTCGCTGCTCCCGACATCGTCATCCAATCTAGATAAACGGTTCGTGGACGCATTAGACAATCATTAAAAGTATTGACTATATATGCTCTAGAGCGTAAAATGTGAAGTAATAATATAACATTACTGATAACCTTTTTCGTTTCGTGGGCGCATCATACATATCTACTTGGATTTCATCGTCGATGTCATTTCTAACCCACGTAACTTCATGATCGGTCGAAGACAACCCGTCCTTCGAAACAAACGGTCGGAGCACTTTAAGTCTTCTCTCTTCTTCGTCCTCATCGCTGTCCTCGTATTCTGGGACATCGTAGACATCTCTAGGTTTCCATCGGCATACAACACTCCACCCCGGATGCTTCAAACACTGTGAGTAGTATACTTGGAACGCTTGGTTCGGAAAGATGAACGGATCGTCTTGACCGTAAAATCGAAGTGTGTTCACACTGGTCAATCCATATTCATCTTTCCAAGTCCCAAGACTGCTTCTCCACCTGTCTGTATCGGTTCGCGGATCGTACCAAGTACAGTGGAATATATAAAAGGGTTCTGATCGTCCGGGATAGTGGATGCCGAGTATACAATTTAAGTACCTATAGTAAATCACACCGTCCGATCCTACCGTCGCAATACCACTATTCTGAGTGATTCTAGATGTTTCTATGTCCTTAATTTCGAATTTGTATCCAAGGACACCAAATCCTTTGTAATGTGCAACCTCCATACTAGGAAATTGAGCTAAACATCTTGAATCACTCTCAAATGATGCAGACAAGTTCGGATCGTGGATCTAACAAAACAAATTTTACGATAAATACATAACGATACAAGTTTAGATTAAAACTGATAGCAATAAAATGTAATTCGAATAACTTACATGCTCTGTGACCCAATCACAAAAATTATCCTGATGGTATTTTTCCAAACGCTCTTCGTTCCAATCAGGATGCCCCTCACGTACCTCGTTAAAATGAGTTCTGTTTTCGACAAATAATTGTGACATTAATATTATGTCATTTCATACACACACAAACACAGATATAACAATTAATCCAAAAGAACTTACTCTCTAATTTGTTCAAGACATTCGCAATTAAGCAAGATAAACCGGTATATCTTGTTGATAAACATAGTGTCTACCCTCTTATACTCGGCTTTACCATATGGCCCGTCTTGAATTCTTCGAGGTCGATTAAGCCTTGTCTCAATGTTCTCGTCCAGATAGCGGGAGCAAAATGTGGTTGCTTCATCAAGAAGATAACCTTGCATGATAGAACCCTCTGGTCGATTTTTATTGCGTATATACTTCTTAAGAGTGTAAAGGTACCTAATGAGAATATGTTGAATAAATAAACACGGGCATACATGACAAAAATAAATTTATAAATTGCGCGAAACGAAAAATTACACGTACCTCTCGACGGGATACATCCATCGATATTGTACCGGTCCGGCTAACTTCGCCTCAGTTGCAAGATGAACCGTCAAGTGTATTATGATATCGAAGAATGACGGTGGGAAAATACGCTCAAACTTGCAAAGTATCAACGCAATAGAATTTTGTAGTTTATCCAGCGTCGCAACCTCCAGCGTTTTAGCACACAACTCCCTGAAAAAACAACATAGGTCGTTGATTACTAGACCAACCGAGTCGGGGAGAGAAGTCCTGAGGGCTAATGGAAGAAGGTGCTCCACGATAACATGGTGGTCATGACTTTTCAGCCCATCGATCTTGCCCTTCACAATTTTTATTTTCTTGCTGAATGATCCTGAGAAACCTGTGGGGACTTTCAAATCATGCAACACCTGCAGGAATCTTTTCTTCTCCGGTTGTGACATATGATAAGCGGCATTGGGAAGTACAAACTTGCCCGGTTTACCCGCTACCGGTTTAGGGTGCAGTTCACTTCTTATTCCCCACTCTTGTAGATCCATCCGGGCATTCATGTTGTCTTTCGATTTCCCGTCTTTACACAGAAGCAAGTTAAGTATGTGCTCTGATACTCCCTTCTCTATATGCATGACGTCCAGACAATGACGCACTGAATTTGTAGACCAGTACGGAAGCTCGAAGAAAATGCTTAACTTGTTCCAATATTGTGGTTTGACCTGTCTCGTCGGATCCATCCCGAAGGTCACGTTATTGTAACCATCCCATTTAGCAGTCACGTCCTCTCCGGACAATGGGGATGGAGGCCCAAGAAGCTCCTGATGACCATCAAAGTGAACCGTGTCTAACCTGTAGGGGTGGTCTGGAGGCAGAAAACGTCGATGGCCGCAATAACAAACCTTCCTGCTAAAATTCAAAAATTTTGATGTTGTGTGTTCATGGCAATGAGGACATGCTTTGTGACCATGTACGGACCAACCTGAAAGCATTCCATATGCAGGAAAGTCATTAATTGTCCACATTAAAGCCGCACGCAGTATGAAGGTTGTATTTGTGTTTGAATCATATGTCTCTACACCATCAATAAACAAAGTTTTCAGCTCCTCAATCAGAGGTCGGAGATAGACGTCGATATTGTTCCCCGGTGAGTTTGGTCCGTCGATAAGAAGAGGCATCATAAAGTATGATTGGTCCATAGCCAACCAAGGCGACAGATTATAAATTATCATTACAACGGGCCATGTACTGTGACTTCCAGCCATATAGTTGAATGGGCAGAAGCCATCGGCAGCCAGTCCGAGCCGGACATTGCGGGGATCGCTACTGAATATTGTGTGCCTCCTATCGAAATCCTTCCATGCCGGTGAATCTCTTGGATGGCTCATTTTTCCATTTTCGCTTGGAGGAGCACGATGATGCCAAATCATTGCCTCGGCTGTTTTCTTGCACCTGAATAGCCTCTGTAGCCTCTGTGTTATGGGAAAATATCGTGCTATCTTCACAGGTATATCAGGCTTCTTATCAGAATCTTTCGGCTTATACCTGGCCTCTCCGCATGTTGGACACTCTTTCAAATCTGAATTCTCTTTCCGGTACAACACGCAATTTTTAGGACATGCTTGAATCTTCTCGCACTTTAGACCCAAATCAGACATCATTTTCTGGGCTTCGTACCAGCTTTCGGGCACATTATTTCCCGGAGGCATAGAATCTTTCAAGAACGAAAGAAGCATTGTGAATGACTTGTTGCTCCATCCATTTAGGCACTTAATTTGGAAAAGTTGGACGAACCATGAGAGGGTGGAATACTTCGCATTCTCATAAACTGGTTTCCTAGCATCATTCATGAAATTTTCATATTTATCCGCACGCGGTCCTTGACCGGAAGGAATGTCATCTTCGGTACGAATAGATTCACCTAGGGCAGCCTCTACCATATCCTCCATTTCTTCTGATGGAAATAAATTTCCGTATCCTGCCGTATTACCGAATTCTTCTTCTTCTCCTGCCGCATTATCGTGTTCTCCTTCTTCTACCGCAGTACTGCATTCTTCTCCTTCCCCGTGATATTTCCAAATTGAATAAAGTCTAGTAAACCCATGTTTTACAATATGAAGCTCTGCCAATTCTACCTTCTGCCAGTACTTATTGCCACATCTATCGCACGGACAGAGAATCTTCTCTAATATGATCTTATTATGTGCTCGTGCAAATTCAAGGAAAGCAGCAACCCCTGCGACAAACGTAGGTTGCATACGTTGTTTCCAATCCACATACATCCAGTCCTTAACTCTGATGTACTCATAGGCCATGTTAGACTGAATAACATATAAATTGTAGGTTATGCTGACTATATTGAGAAATATAAGAACGGGATAGTTACTGACAAAGGAGAAAATCCATGTAGATGCTTTGTGTGTGCGTTTGTCGTTGAAAAGAATAAATTATCGCACGTTATGTTGACCGATAGACGGGGACTAAGTGGCGCTTTTAATTAGTTTCATATACGGGTATCGATGGGAATATGAAGGTTTCATATTATCATATATTGGTTTTAACCCGAACATCTCGAGTCGCTCTCTGATTATGCGTTTGTATGTATGTGTTCCGGCTGTCGGGGGTAGGCTTCTATCCCATTAAGAATGTATAGAGCGAACGCCCATCACTTGTGCTTTCAACCGTTTCGAGTAAATTTCGGCAGCACCTCCCCGCTGTTCTCCGAGTACACTGTAATAGAATAGATAATCATTTCAAAGCTGTGAAACAACGTTGAAATGAACATCTAATCTATCTTTGTACACGGAGAACCAGCGGAAAGGTACCGACGAAATATCTCGAAACGGATGAAAACACAAGTGCATGAAGGCGTTTGCTTTATACATTCTTAACTTGTCCACACGGGACAAATCTATGGGTTACCATACGATTGAATTTTCTTGTCGCGCAGACTATACGACGGTTGTTAGTATCGAGCTATACTGTCCGATATTTAACAACCTTCGTATAGTTCTAGGTCACGACGAGCATCGCACGTATGTTAACCGATAGACGGGGACTAAGTGGCGTTTTAGTTTCATATACGGGTATCGATGGGAATATGAAAGTTTCATATCATCATCGAGTATCATATATTGGTTTTAACCCGAACATCTCGAGTCGCTCTCTAATTATGCGTTTGTATGTATGTGTTCCGGCTGTCGGGGGTAGGATTCTATCCCATTAAGAAAAAATGGAGTGTATTTCGCTGTGAGAGACTCTTCAAAGAAATGGAGGAAGAAGCACTAAAGAAAAAAGAGAGAAAAATAAGAATATAAAGTTGAAACTAAAGTTGAGCTATCCGCTGAAATCATAAAGCATAGGAAAGTTGATTGAGTCTTGATCTATTGCTCTTTCTTTGCATTATCTCGTATGTCCATTTATAGATTTTAATGCCACATGAGATGTAATCAGTCAGCTCCCTATGGTTGTATTAATGTCAGCTCTTACACAATATGGGTATCTGCCTTACGATTAAGACAACTATGGAATATGTTAATTTAAAATGTAAGGCTAGCTTTCTATGTATTCTGAGGGACTGCTTGCATAGAACTTAGCTTGATCCTCTCAATTATTACACATAAATATGCTGACATGCCTCTCATAACCCTAACCCCAGCCCCACAGTAACCCTAACCCTAGCCCCAACCCTAACCCCAGCCCACCGTAACCCTACCCCAGCCCCACAGTAACCCTAACCCTAGCCCCAACCCTAACCCCAGCCCATCGTAACCCTACCCCAGCCCCACAGTAACCCTAACCCCAGCCCCACCGTAACCCTAACCCCAGCCCCACCACAGCAGCAGCCGAACCCCAACCCTAACCCTAACCCTACCCCGACCCCGACCCCGACCCCGACCGCCACCGCGCCCCTGCCCAAACCCAACTCTCGCGCGCGCAACCCAGACCCAGCCATGAATAATCCAAAAATGCTTTAATTTACCTCGAGATTTATACCTGAACGGGCGGTGGCGACGACGGCGTCGAATTGGCGAAGAAACCGGCGGTGGCGACGACGGTGGCGACGAAACTGGCGGTGGCGACGAGGATGGCGACGAAATCGGCGGTGGCGACGACGGTGGCGACGACGGCCGGCGACGGTGGCGACGCGACGGTGGCGATTTAGGGTTTTTCGCGCGCGTTTGAGGGAGAGAGAGAAAATGAGCGTAGGCTTTTCGATCTGGATTTGTTTTAAATTGATATTTACTTGCCCCTACGGATATATCCGTAGGTCCTTTGTTTGCGCCACCGTAGGGGCAAACACCAAATTAAGAATTAAATTTTTTATTCTTGAAAGTCAGTGCCCGTAGGGGCAACCCTTTAGACCTACGGATTAATCCGTAGGGCCAAGTAAAATCTGCCCCAACGGATAATCCCATCCGTAGGGGCAACCCCCTATTTTACTAGTGTAGGTGTCCCTAGTAGGAGGAGTGTTGTCTCCTGAGGGTTTTCAGCGGATACTACCCACAAAATCCCGTCAAGCTAGTTTCATAAGTTAACATAGATTCTACTCCTACAGTTCAGTATTTACGTTAGAAATTCTATCATCCTAAGTTGGAAATATCCAACCCTAATGCTTCACACCTCCTATCTATTTAACTTTAGATCATATACGTTCCAAAAAAGTTTAGAAAGATGTTGGTATCTCCTGAGTTTTCCTTCTAAAAGCGTGGCCTTAAATCAGGGATTTTTATCAACTTTACAGAAAACATAAGTCTTATTCTTTATTTCTATCTTTTATTCAAACATCGATTGTATACCCCTACGTGTGTGTATATTTGCATCCCTACACTCAAGAATTCAATTCAAGCTATAATACCCTTGCCCTAATACCTAATACTACTTCTTTTCATTAAGGATTGACGGATTTGCTCACACACCTTTTATGCGATTATTAATGCTTCTTGAGGCACTAACGGCCGATTACTGAATGTGTGAACTTTAAAGCGTAAATAGCAGTTTCCAGGTCTTGACTTTATTCTATTTCTCTTTTTCTTTTTCTTTTTCAAGACCGGAAATATTTTTCAACATGCTCTTTTGGTGTTTAGCTTTAAATACCGTTTTTTCTTTCATACTAGGCTTTCAGGCAAGAGTATTTCAAGGTATCCTCTACTATCCTAAGTTTCAAGGTGCGTGTAAGTGCAGTTTGTTGGGTATATACTTTCTAATTTTGAACTCGAGAAAAGAAACTATTTTTCAGACTTATCCTTCAGTAAAGCATCAATACTTTCCTTTCATCTTGACTTAACTCAAGAACTGAACTCAAGATTACCTATTTCTCAAAAAAAAACTGTAAGGACATATACTTACCAAAGTTAGACAGAATGGGGGTTATTTTTAGGGTTTTCAATCCCTAAGCCTAGAATTTAGTTATTTCTATCATATCAACTAAACTTTCAGAATAAAAATCTAAGTTACCCTATTAGCTAACTTGACGACAAAGTTTTTATATTTTTTTGGAAAATTTTTAATTTTTGTGGGTTTTTAATAAGGTATGCAAATGCAAAATATACAAATGAATGCGAAGGAAGAAAGCTTACCGAGCACACCCCCAAACTTAAACTTGACAGTGCCCTCACTGTCAGGCTATACCAAGAGGGTCAAAATTGTCGGCGCTCCCCCTAAAAACAAATTATATACAAAAAGAAAAACCAAAAATATATACAAAAAAGGAGTCCCCCCCCAAACTTAAGTAAAACAGTGTTTCCACTGTTAAGCGATGAAGTTCAGGATTAGGGGGAAAGAACAGTGTCAAGCTATACAAGGCCTTACACAGGCCAAAAGTTAACACCAACCATTCAAAGATTTTATCGTGATAAAGCAGTGGTTGGTCAAAGAAGGCGTAGAGAAAAGAAATGGAGAATACGTGAGACCGTATGGAGATAGAAGCGGGATACGGTCTCGGTATATCAGAAGAAGAAGAATGGCGGAAGGGAAAAAGAAGTGGAGTACGAACTTGAGAGTGCAAATGGAGTGAATAGATTAGCACAATTTGTGATGAGCGATGTGTAAAAAGCGATTGTGCTAATCTATTAACCCGTCGAGAAATGCGGTCAAATCCCTCAAGATTCGTGAGAAACCATGGGTATGCCGAACTCGGTAAACCAGACATATGAAATGTAAGTGAGACGGGTTCTTGCAAGGTCGGAACGATGGAAAGGGTGGGGGGAAGTGATTGGGGAAGGTTATCGGTTAAAGGTTCGGGAAGGTGTACACAGTCAGTGGAAGGGACAGGATGAATTAGAAAATCCGACTCATCAATTAAAACTGTTTCATCCTCAGTATTATCCTCAATATTCTCCTCAAAATTTAGCTCATCCATGCATATTTCATCAAAATCTAGACGCATATAGGGTTCGGGAAAAACATTTAATGACTCGGGATGATGATTTGAAGAGACAAACTCAGCCAAATCTATGGGTTCATCATCCAAAATATTCCCAGCGTCAATATCCTGAATCAAGTGAAAATCAATATTCTCAGACAGCTCATCAAAAGCATGGATTTCAATCAATTCAGGTTCTTAGATGGAGGTGTAGAGGTCAAAAGGATTGTTTGTGGTTTCACTTGGCAAGGTCCCTTCATAATCTGGCAAATCAAACCCTACAAAGTCGCACAACTTATTAAACATTCTATCTTCAATTGATAATGCAGTTGGGACACTTGATAGACTTTCAACACAGGAGTTGTGGGATTCAATTTGAAACGGGTAGGTTTGATTTGGAAGGGGGTACAACTCACTCTCTCCACTCAAATTCACAGCCTGTCCGACCGCCTCTTCATACATTGGAAAATTTGGAGCTAGTTGAAAACTAGCTACCGGGTCACTAGGTTGTATGAGGGCGGCCATGGACGCATCCAAATCCATCATCTGTTGGTACAACGCTACCCTAAAGTCTTCCAAAGACTGTTCCAGACTAGACATGGGTTGGGAAGGGGTTTCAGTAAAAGATTCAAAGTTGTTTGGATACTGAAAACTCCCAATTGGCGGTTCTGAAGCAATGTCTAGGGAAGGTGAAAAAGTAGGGTAGGAATGGTAGGAATTGAATGGCTGGACAGGGGTAGGATCAACATTTGGATAAGAAGGTGAATGAAATTGTTGATCCCAAGAATTTGAAGTGGTGACAGGAGTGAAAGACCGGCTACGAGATTGTTCAATACGTTCTGCAATAGACATAGGTCTTGGAGTTGCAACATGACTCGAAGAAGGGGTATCAACGTAAGAAGGGGTGAATGTTTGAAATGGTTGATACGAAGTTGATTGCGGAGTCAAATTGTTTGTCCTAGACGCGTCTATCCGATCTCTCAATGAAATTTTTGGCATGGATGGATCGTTTGAAGTTCGGCCAAAGCAAGAACCATAAGAAGCAATGTCTGGTTGGGGGTACCAAAGTTCGGCAAGAGTTTTTCGAGGTGGGGTACCCATGATATGAAGAGAGAGAAAGAAAGGTAGAGAAAAGGAGGGGAAAAAGAATGTGATTTTTTTTTTTTTTTTTTTTTTTAGATATTTAACAAAAGAATGAAATATACACACAACACAAAAAAAAAAGAATATGGACAAAAACAATCACGACACAAAAATACCACACACCTAATCGTTCTAGGGTTCACCTAGGTCAACTAGACCTGCTCCAGAACTTGATTGTCGAAGTAAAACTGTGTCGAGAAACGGGCTCAAGATACACTGATCACGAGGCCAGGTAAGTGCAGAGATAAGGGGAGGTTTTCCAACGCTTTCGCGAAGTTCCTTAATTAAATAACCCTTTCTCTTTTGGCGGTTGCGCCGTTAACACTTTCCTAGACACCCCGTAAGCAATATACCGTTAAGCGAGGTTCTAAACACAGTTAACTTCTCCTAGTGAGCGTGAAGTCCTTAAGGCTTAAAGTCTAGTTTCTTTTAAATTTTGTGCGGGTAAACGTTATGCTCAAGTTCGTGATTTGTGGGCCACGGAAAAGGTGATGAAATCCTTTACCGTATATTGTGGGGTTCGCTTGCCCTTAAGTCCGTATTAATTGATGCAATGCGCAATTCAATAAAAATTCTATAAAGAATCAAAAAATCATTTTTTAGTTTAAGCGCGGCACTGCAACAAATACGGGTTAGTCAATTTTTAGCGTTTGCTCGCGAACTTGCAAAGAATCCTGCAAAGAATAGTATATTGGATGCGTCGGATTTGAGAAGAAGGTGTTAGTAAAGTATGTACCGTTAAGTTTTTGGGTTAGTAAAACCCCGTTGAATCAAATCCGGTAAGCTTGAAAAGTTCGCTTGCGCGGGTCAAACTACCCGGATCTTTGGCACTGTACTTTGCAATCACCTTAGCCTTGAATGTACACTTTGCTCCCCACAATTGCAGTTTGCAAATCTGCAAAAATCTGCACTCTTTCCCACAAAAATGATGAAAAAAAAGATTTTTTTTTATATATACAAAAAGAATATTAACCCGAATAACAAGAAAAGAAATACGCTACCGTCTCCCCGGCAACGGCGCCATTTGATCGCACGCTTTTGGCGTGTCGGATGTTCAAAGTTCTAAAGTATAACCGCGATCAGGACGGTGTCGCTATGCAGCTAGCCGGTTGAGCACGGGTCGATCCACAGGGAGATGGTTGTATGTCCTTTCTTGTCTTAGACGAGTCAATAAAGAATCTGTATGAGTTTGTTCAGTCTAACCTATGTGTATTATTTGCAAGTATAAAGTTGTTAAGAAAGGATACGATAATGTAAGCTAAAGAAATCCGTACTCAAAGCCTTTGAGCCGAGTCTTGACCAATTGAAGCTAGAGCAATCGGCAACAACGTGGATTAGGGGATTTAAGCGCGGTATTCATAGAATCCGGCTTATTTACCCTTGTCCGTCCGTTCTTGTCTCTTGCTTTCGCCTCCGGCTAAACCGAACGCAACCGGTCGCGGTTAGGAATCACCGTTACCTTGTTAGGGTAGGGTGCCTAACGGAGCGCTTGCGTATGGTTTGGGCGGAGTTCAATGGAAAATAACGGGAAAAGGAAATGAGCAAAGAAATGTTAACTTACAATATCATATGGATTCTTAACAACAATAATAAATACAACATTCACAAAATGAACAAAAGAGAGCAAAAGAAAAGAACAAAGAAAAGAAAAGATTACAAGTAATTAAGTGCATGAATTAAATTGCAAGAAAGTAAAGCAAGATAATAATAAGCAAGTAATAAAAAGCGATAAAAAGAACAAGAAACTAGAACTCAAGACAAGCATGTGATCAATAGCCAACCCTTAAACTTGCAAGCTCAATCAAGAGGTTGCAAGATCAAGGGAAGGGTAGAGAACGCATGTGAAATGAAGCGCTAATTCCATAAGAAAATACGACCCTTGAGATCAATAACTAACCCTTAACCATTCAAGCTCAATGAAGAGGTTGAATGATCAAGAGAAAGCAAGAATCTCAAGGGGAAGAAGAAACAAAAGAGAATGATACAAAAAGCCCTCATCTTCATTGATCTCCCACTCAAAAAGCTCTCACTACAATTTTCATGGAAAAAGAATGAAGAAGAAGAAGAAAAAGACTAAATCCTAACAAAAAGAAGAACAAAGAATGAACATGAAATTGGACCCTTTGCTTGGCTCAGATCTGCTGTATTTATAGGCAGGGAAATGAAACCCTAGGGGCAAATTCTGACATAAAATGAAGTACCCAAAGTGCCCATGAAAAACGACAGAATGAAGACCCCACATGGCTGCGGATCCGCAGCCAATACCCCCTATTGGCCGCGGATCCGCGGCCCTTTAGTGGTGTTGGGCTGTGGGCTTTGGTCGGGGTCCCTGGTTTGTTGTCCTCTTCAGTGTGGTATATGACTTTTCTCAGAATCTCTTCACAATATTTCCAGAATTCTAGCACAACAAAAAGGTGATGTGATGTGGATCTTTTGCTATGATTTCCTCGAGCTCCGCGTAGATTTCTTGGATCTTGTGTTGACCTAGAGCATTGTGCATGACATGACAATCGATTTGCCATTTTGTCCCTTAACTGGTATGTGGCAACACACGGATAGAGAGCGGAGACCGTGTTTTATCTGTTGTTGGCAGTAATCCGGAATTTGTCGTACTTTTCATGGATTTCACTGTTCAGAGCCGAGAACCTGTATTCTGCAATTATGTAGCAAACACTGATCAAAAGTACCTACCTATAAACACACGAGCGTAAGAATGGGTGGTAAAAAATGCAAAATTCTGGTATGAACACTTAGCGGCGAAAAGAGCTCACCTGACGAAGATTGGTTTATATTCCGCCGTCTACGTTTCGCTTTTCGAGTATCCCTCTCCTCCGACGTGGTGGATAAAGGCCTTCATTGAACAATGGAATATCTCCACCCATACCTTCCTGACAGCGGATAGGGAAGTCTCCATTTCTCTAGAGGAATTTGTTGAGATTTCAGGTTTACCAGTGAGGGGGGAGCACTACGAAGAGCTGCTTCCTCCTGACGAATACGTCTTTGCCACCAAGCAGCTTGTGTTTGACTTAACTCCGGAAAATGCCATTCAGCATCAGCACACGGGCTTGGTGAAGGTGTTGGAGATCTATGAGGAACTCCATTTGGAATCGGGAGACCGGGGCGTCAGTTTCGCGGATTTCATCGCTCGCTTCATCTGCCCAGAGTTCCTATCAGAGCAGGGCGAGAAGTTTGCTCAGCTTGCTGACCCCTTTGGTTTCGGCTTGGACCGCCGACCTTCATCGGAAACTGAGCAGCGGGATTTTTATCTCCCCGGCGCTGCCAGCATCCCTTTCTCAGAGATCGCCATTCCTGGCATGGACGAGGAGACTTTTTTTATAGGGTTCTTGGGTCTATGGCTATGCAGCTTCGCGCTTCCCATTCACCCACGCCTCATGCGGTCCTCTGTCTTTTACCCGGCGCATCGAATGGCGGCTGGTTTGCAGCTATCGGTAGGGATTGCCGGGCTGGCTTACCTTTATAATGGACTTAGTGTAGCGGCGGACGCTAATGAGCCTGGGGTGCAGCCTGCTAACTTTCCGATGCACTATTTCACTTCTTGGATGGAGCTGCATGTGCGAGGGGTGTTTGGTGCTCATAAGACTCCTCCGTTCTTTGAGAAATTCAAACTCCCAAGAATCATGCGGCTGGTCGGGGCTTCAATTGTAGTTGCACCTCCGCGGGAGTCTAGGGGACTGCTCCTGCGTTCACATCTAGTCGGAGCGAAGACCTCTTTTGTGGATAAGATCATCACCATAGGTTCCGAGACCACTAAGTCAGTGGTGTCGCTACCTGATGACTTTAAGGGCGGTGTTTCTGTATTGAAGGCTCGGGAAATCCTCCATCTTTACTCCATTCGGCCGGGCTACCTAGTATTCAGGCAGAACGAGACGGCTCTCTTTATGAGGTATAACCCGCATCGATTTGCCCGACAATCAAGTTACAATCAAGGGATCCCGTTGGAAGCCTTTCTGGAAACACCCGCGGTCGGCCCAGAGGGGGTAAGGAATGCGATGCATCATTTCATCCGGCTCAATACAGGCTCCTATTTTTTTATCAGTGAGCCCAGCTGTGTCCCTAAAATAATCCATCCGTATGTAGCCTGGTATGCGCATGCTATGGGTCCAATCATCTTGATGGAGAAACGCCTGCTGGTCGACCGTAGGGCTGCGCCTCCTGGCGGTGATCGTAAGGCTCCCTTGCAGCCCAGGATCCAGGTCATCCCCCCGATAAAAGATGCCGGAGCTGACCGACCACGCGTGTTGGCCCCCCCGCGTGGATTTCCATTGCCCACTACGGTGGATGCATCGCCGGCGCCCCGTGCTCCCACGAAGACGGTTAATGTGGTATCACCAGGGTCTGGCGGAGGAGCAGAGATCGGAACTCGCCGCCCTAAAGTGACTGCCAAGCGCAAATCCGCTCCGGGTGGATCTAAAGCTGGTGGACAGAAGAAGAAGAAGAAATCCACCCTATCCCTCGACGCGATCCTTAACTTAGAGCCTGCGGCTCCTCCTGCCGAGGCCATATGCGAGTATGGCAGCAATGAGGGCTTTGTGGTGGACCCTGAGGACACCAATTTAGCTGCCGCCATTGCAGCTTCGGAGCGATCAGTGAGGCTTGAAGCGATGTTAAGCAAACTCGCTGAGTCCGGTAATCATCAGACGCTTTATTTGTTATTTTACTGCATTTTTATTACTATCTTTAGCTAATGTTTGCTTCATTCTCAACAGGCATTTCTACTGAAGAGGCCATTGCTGCCTCTTTGAAGACCTTCCAGGAGGAGGAGAAGAAGCGTGTCCCAGCAGGCGTTGGTATGTCCTACCCTTTTCCCTTTCGTAATGAAAGTTTATTATCTTCTCTGATGGCCAACCTAACCTTCTTTTGTTTCTTTGCAGAGGTTATATCAGTTGACGCTGGGATCCCTCCTGAACCTGTTACTGAAGTCCCAGCTTCATCGAAGTTGCCACAAGAGCCCCGGCTTGACAAGACAATGAGGGATGCCTTGAAGAATCTAGAGGCATCCCTATATACGGACGAGGAAGCCTCACTCAGGGAAGCTCTAGTGGCATCCGTCTCAACGGCTCGGGAGGAGTGGAAGCGGTTGAGGCGTGCAGCAAAGGCGCGTAGAGCTGCTTTGGCTGCGGGAGCGGGTCCCAGTACCATTCCTCGCGCTGACACTCCTTCCGAAGCAGAGGCGAGCAGAGCTGCTTTGGCCACAGGAGCGGGCCCTAGCACTATTCCTCGTGCCGACACTCCTTCTGAAGAGGCCCCTGCCGCCCTGTCTACTGCTCATAGGCAAGTGGCGCGCGCGGCTCGGAGTGCGAACGATAAGTCCTCTTCAGGTAACACTTCTTCCAGAACCTTGTTGTAAGAATTATCTAGCCATTGGCTCATACGCGTTCCATCTTTCAGGGCCAAGTCCGACTGAAGGAGAGGCGGAGACCGTTGGCCCCCAGGAAACGGCGGAAGCGGCGCCTGCCGAACCTGCGTCGACGGTGGGGCGCGTCATTGGGGCCACGGGACCTGAAACAGAGGTCGAGGAATCCGCCGCCGAGAGGGTCATTGATACCGCACCTGACGTGACGGTAGATGAGATGATTGTCGAGCCGAAGGCAGTAGAAGTCGAGGCGCTCGAGGTTGAAGACGTCACGGTGCCGATGGACGAGACAACCGCGACCGCAGAATCCGTAAGAGTAGCGGCTGAGGTCGCCACGATTCCTGAGGACGAGCCAGCTGCTCTTTCTCAGGAATCTGGCAATGCTCCAATCATGACCCTCTCCGCCTATATTCCCCGGCCTTCTCCAGGGCCTGCAAGTGTCACAACAGTCCCTATTGAGTCGGGTGACGAGGCTACGGGTGGTGGCCTGATGTCAATGGAGGAAGGAATTGCCTCAGTCTCGGCTGGCAGTTCGTCGGGTAAGTTTTAGGTTACCAGCGTTCTTCTTTTTATATATCTCGCGATCTCTTCTAACAAGTTTGTCTTTGCAGGTGCGGCTAGTGCTGACGCTCCATTGCTCGAAGGAGCACCGTCAACTACTGCTTTGGCGGTGGTCACCTCCCCGCCTTCCCTTGTACCATCGCGGATGTTGGAAGGTATGGATTCACGACTCACGCATTAATCTTTCAAAGAATTTAGCTTTTGTACTAACGTTATACCATTGTGCCCTAGCAGGAGTGCTCTTTGATCATTTATATCAAGTGTTGCTCCCACACTTCTTCTTCCCATCCGAACTTGCTTCTCTTTCCAGTGGCGCTGGTGAGTGTACTTTCACTATAATATCTTTGTTTACCCCCTTTTTTTCTAGCAATTGGATAATTTCTGACTTTTCCTTTTCTTTATTGCAGTGCCACAAATCGAAGGAGGGGATGCAAGACCTGCCGCGCTACCGGCCCTTCCGGCTTTGCCGTCCGTTGCGGCTGGTATAGCAAGTTTCCTTTTTTGGTAACCCTTAAACATCTCTTGAACCATCGTTTAACCATGTTTTGTTTTGCAGCTATTGTTCCGGCTCCGGTCCCTTTTGAGGCTCGCGTTCTTTCACCGGCAGGCCCTTTCTTGAGACGTCCATCTTCAAAGGGTGCCGTGATGAGTTTGGGCATGTTGAGTGGGTACATCGAGGAGCTCAACATGGATGCTCTTCCCTCTGCCGTAGATTTCGCTGTGGAGGTTAACCCGATGTTGGCGGCGCTCGTGAATTTTCATGACGAAGGCGTCGTCGAATCTTGGGTTAGTCACTGCAGGGGAATCGAGGCATGTCTACACCGGCTGGAGTCGACGCGCCCTTCTCCGGAAGTTTTAGCCCTGAGCACCCAACGGACAACTTGGCTGGAGCAAAGCACTTCTTACTTCCGGCATTTGGAGCAAGAAGCAGCCTTAAAGCTAAGGGAATGCCAAAAGACCTCGAACGAAATGGCTCATCTGCGCGCTGAGGTCGAGGCAAATGCTGCCCAAGTGAAGACTATTTTTGAGGGTCTCTTGGAGCGCATCTCCCATGGGCTAAACTTGAAGCGGAAGCTTGACATAGCTGAGCGCAATATCCCAAGTCGGGAAGCTGCCTATCAGGTCGTCAGGGAGCAGCTTGCGTCGGTCTTGCAGCAAAGAGCCCAAGCGGAGGCAGAGCTGGCGGTGGTAGCCGATCAAGAGAAGACGTGGAAGGAAGTATGCGAGCAATTGCTACATCTATGCAAGACGCTTCCTTCCCAATAATTCTCCTTGTATCATTTGTCTTTGTAAAGTATATGTATATATTTTTTATTCTTTAGCACAATGTATCCTGTACTCAATCAATATTCATGAATAAAAGATGCACATTTTTGTAACGCCTTGTGTCATTTCTCCATCTTTTCTTTCTTTTATTATCAGTACGCCACTTTAGTAACCATGATTGACGGATGATTAGGACGAGTATCCCAACCCTTTTAAGAAATAGCGATGGCCTAGGCCACAGGTTCAGATCTGCTGCCTAAGACTTTTCAACTCTATAAGCCGTGAGGGTCTCACAGAGACTTTTCTCCCTACGGATCGAGAGGATCTCGTAGGTGGATTTTCTCCTTAGGAATCGTGAGGATTCCCAAGTGTAGTTTTCTCTCATAGGTCGTAAGGATTCTATAAGAGAATTTTTCCCTCTTACAAGTCGAGGGGACCTGTAAGTGGTTGTTTCCCTCCTTGTCGAAATTCGCCTTTGGAGAGTGAGACCCGTGTATAGTATACAAGAGACCATTTTAGATCGACTTGTAGGGTTTCATTGTTCAAGAAGTAAGTTTTCCCACCTCTGCTGCCTGAGGCTTCATCTTGCAAATTGAGGAGCAAATTCGATTTATCAGAGAAATCCCTTTTCTGAATGATCTGGGGGAATTTCCCCTCACTGTCGGATCTTTGATCCAAGGGCTTCTGTTTCACAGAAGCAAATCTTTTTATTTAAAAAGAGTAGGAACGATTTCTCTAGAATTTTTAATTTTGTTTAGCGCGAATGCTTCAGGGTATGACACGTGTCGCGCAGCGCACAGTGCAGCGCAACTGTGTCAGCGCCTCTGCGCTGTGTTGTGTAGCTCACGGCGCAGCGCAGCTGAAGCGTTGCTTCCTTTAATCTTGAAAAAGAGCCTCGCTCTGACTGGATGCGCTGCTTTGGGTATTGCGCTGATGCGTCTGCGTCCGCCACGTGGCCCGTTACGCAGCGCAAACAATCTGAAGCGTTGCTTTATTAAATTAATTTTTAAGACAGAGCTTTGCTCTGATTGGGGGAAGACGAAGCGTCGCTTCGTCTCCCGCCTCGGGATTTGAACAGAAGTTCGCTCCGATTAGGGTGAACCGCCGTGACGACTTTTGGAAGTCGAGGAGGCACTTGATGCCTATAAATATGACCTTTGGTTCCCTCCAAATACTTATCATCTTCCAAATTTCCATTTTCAAAGACTTCGGAGCTTTCTCCTTGCCTTTAAGAACTCCGGTGCCTTGTTTCCCTTTTTTTTTTTTTAAAGTTTTTTTTTTTTTTTTTAGGAAAAACTTCTTTAGGTAGAATCGATTAACTAGCAGAGCTTTCGTTTGGGAGATTTCATCCTTGAACATAGTCTTGCTCCTCAGGAATTTAATCCTTTACGTATATTATTGCTTTTCTATTGCTGATCTTCCTGTAATATTTTCTCCAGGTATAATGGCGGCGGTGCATCTATACAGTCTGCACGAGTTCATTACCTACGACGATATCCGCGCTCAGGGTCGTCAACAAAACCAAGAGTTTACGGACGCTGAATGTGCGGAAGTCATGGGTCATCTGAACGCAAGCGGTGGTTGGCTGTTGCCTCGTCGTTTGGCCCTTTTGAAAGTAGTGTTGGGAGCCATATGGAGAGCGCTTCCGGATCTTCATGAGTCCTTACCGCTCAACGCACTGGATGATGCCGAAGACAAGGTGCATTCAGTGTACCTGACAGGGCTGATCTCAAAGAAACGGCGGAACAGCCTCGTTGACATCCTACACCAAGTCTTCCAGCAGACGACGATAATTGCCGCCTATCGAAGGCCGGGGGGGCTTGCCGATGATATTGACACAGAGGAGCGCGAAAGACTGCGCATAAGAATAATTAGAAAGGCCAGATGAACTCTGGATGGCCTTACTTTCGATTTCCTCAATCCGTGCCCCGGATCTGAGGTTATTCCATTGCAATAATCTGAATAATGTTTTTTTTTTATTTATCTTTCTTATGATTGTAAAAAAGGAATTCTCTAGCAGTATGAATGGAAACTCTTCCCTTTTCTATTTTGGCTTGTCTCATTTCTCGTCCTGAGTCTTCTGCCCATGCATAAATGAGTGCGTCTCGTACGTCAGATCAAATGTAGACCGGATATTCTTTCTGTCATCTTTTTCTCTTTTTTTTTTAATTGTCAGCATTCTGTCTTAATAACCATGGTCGATGGATATCCAAAACGAGTATTCTGACTTCCTTAAGACATAGCGATGACTTAGGCCGCAGGTTCAGGTCTACTGCCTAAGACTTTTCAACTCTATGAGCCGTGAGGGTCCCATAGAGGTTTTTCTCCCTACGGGTCGAGAGGATCCCATAGGTGGATTTTCTCCTTAGGAATCGTGAGGATTCCTAAGTGTGGTTTTCTCTTATAAGTCGTAAGGATCCTATAAGAGAATTTTTCCCTCTTACGAGTCGACCGGATTCGTAAGCGGTTGTTTCCCTCCTCGTCGAAACTCGACTTTGGAGAGTGAGACCCGTGGATAGTATGCAAGAGACCATTTTGGATTGACTTGCAGGGACCCATTGTTTAGGAAGCAAGTTTTTTAATCCTTGCTGCCCGAGACTTTATCTTGTAAGGTGGAACGAAACGGGAATTCTCTCACGGAGACTGTGGTGGCTCTGTGAGTTGACGCGGGTTGGGAGGCTCTCGTCACGGAGTATTTGTATCCGTGAGTCGAGGAATTTGCTAGGGATTATTTGTTTTCCAAGCGCCAAGAATTATTTGTTTCCTTGGGGTTTGAAACGAGTCGAGGATTCCTACGGAGGCACTGGTGGCTCTGCGGGTCGACGCGGATCAGAAGGCTCTCGTCAAGGAGTGTTTGTATCCGTGAGTCGAGGAATTTTGCTAGGGATTATTTGTTTCCCAAGCGCCAAGGATTATTTGTTTCCTTGGGGTTTGAAACGAGTCGAGGATTCCTACGGAGGCACTGGTGGCTCTGCGGGTCGACGCGGATCAGAAGGCTCTCGTCAAGGAGTGTTTGTATCCGTGAGTCGAGGAATTTTGCTAGGGATTATTTGTTTCCCAAGCGCCAAGGATTATTTGTTTCCTTGGGGTTTGAAACGAGTCGAGGATTCCTACGGAGGCACTGGTGGCCCTGCGGGTCGACGCGGATCAGAAGGCTCTCGTCAAGGAGTGTTTGTATCCGTGAGTCGAGGAATTTTGCTAGGGATTATTTGTTTCCCAAGCGCCAAGGATTATTTGTTTCCTTGGGGTTTGAAACGAGTCGAGGATTCCTACGGAGGCACTGGTGGCCCTGCGGGTCGACGCGGATCAGAAGGCTCTCGTCAAGGAGTGTTTGTATCCGTGAGTCGAGAAATTTTGCTAAGGATTATTTGTTTCCCAAGCGCCAAGGATTATTTGTTTCCCAAGCGCCAAGGATTATTTATTTCCTTAGGGTTTGAAACGAGTCGAGGATTCCTACGGAGGAACTGGTGGCCCTGCGGGTCGACGCGGATCAGAAGGCTCTCGTTAAGGAGTGTTTGTATCCGTGAGTCGAGGAATTTTGCTAGGGATTAATTGTTTCCCAAGCGCCAAGGATTATTTGTTTCCTTGGGGTTTGAAACGAGTCGAGGATTCCTACGGAGGCACTGGTGGCCCTGCGGGTCGACGCGGATCAGAAGGCTCTCGTCAAGGAGTGTTTGTATCCGTGAGTCGAGGAATTTTGCTGAAGTTACTGGCTTCTTCGGTTGAAATGAACCGTTGAGGTTTGGGGTTCGTCGTCTGACGGAATCCGCTGGGAAAGTATGGTTCGTTCTTTGTTTACGCCCTTGGGTTGTATACAGAGATCGATGTGATCTTAACTGTAGGGCCAAAGTTTTATCATTTCTTCTTTTTTTTATTTTATTTCATTTCCGCGATGCTCTATCATTTCAGCTTTTATATCGCGAAGGTCGCGACTGCCCAATCATTTCGGCTATTTTTCGCGGTGCCCAATCATTTCGGCTATTTGTTTTTATTTTTACTCGTTGCTTTTTTATTACGAGTTGTCCAATCATTTCGGCTATTTTGCATGCATACATTTTACTTGCTGCTTTTTTTTGCAAGTTGCCCTATCATTTCGGCTATTTCGTATGCATGAGCGGCCTACTGGCTTTCGCCGTAACCCTGAAATTAGATACCGATTTCGGCATCAGCACCGCTACAACTGGGATATTGCCAGGAGCGAATCATCATTTGCCTCTGTCGTTGTCGAACAAAGGAGGCTTAGCGACCAAGGTTAGGGTCCTGTCGGCTAAGGCTTTTGACTTCATGAGCCGTAAGGGTCTCGTGAAGGTATTTCTCCCTACAAGTCGTGGGGATCTTGTAGGTGTACTTTCTTCTTAGGAATCGTGAGGATTCCTAAGTGTTTGTTTCCTCTGTAAGTTGTAAGGATCCTACCGGAGGGTTTTATCCTCATAAATCGAGAGGATTTATAAGGGTTGTATACCATGCAAACATATCCCTAGTTTCAGATGGGACTTAGTTAGGGAAATGTTTATTCGCGCCCGTGGATTGTATACAAGGGTCAATACTGAGCCACTTGTAGGGCAATATTGGAAGTTTGTGGGGGTTTGCTTAAGCACAGGTTTAGGTCTCTGTAACTTAAGACTTTCAAGTCTTACGGGCCGTGGGGGTCCCATAAGAGAGTTCTCCTTACGAGTCGTGAGGATCTCGCAAGTGTATTTTCTCCTTAGGAATCGTGGGGATCCCTAAGTGTGTTTCTCCTTTGTGAGTCGTAAGGATCTCACGCAGGCGGTTTCTCCTTACAAGGTCGAGAGGACCCTATAAGTGTCCTTAACGAGGTTGCGCCCTTTCAGGTTTTCACAAACACTCGTCGGTAGCCCTGCTGTTTTTACTCACGGAGCCCTTTCGGGTTTTCATCCGTGCCCTTTTTGCTTATGGACATACCGTTTTTATTTTATTTTATTTTCTTTTTCTCCTTTTTTCTCTTTTTTTTTTTACGAGGTCGCGCCCTTTCGGGTTTTCACGAATACTCGCCGGTAGCCCTGTTGTTTTTACTCACGGAGCCCTTTCGGGTTTTCATCCGTGCCCTTTTTGCTTATGGACATACCGTTTTTTTTTATTTTATTTTATTTTTATTATTATTTTTTTTGTTCATCTCGTCAGCCTAAGGATGCTGCGGTAATAGCTTAAAGACGTTTTTGTCTGCTATTAGTTTTAGGACATTTCGGTCCGTTGTTGAGAAGGTTGGCTATTCTTTATGAAGCTTGAGCTTAGGAAGATAGCGAGCGGACATAGTCGTCGTCATCCATTATTGACCTAGGCTGTGGCTCATTAAGCGTAATATTTCTTTAGGAAGCGACCGTTTATTGGTCTGAAAGGCCTTTCGTCGTGCATGTCGATGAGTAGATAGGCTCCACCTTGGTAGACTTTATCTATGATGTACGGGCCTTCATAGTTGGGCTCAAATTTTCCCCGCTTGGCGCGATTGGGGATCATAGGCCTTTTGACCACTAGCACGAGTTCGCCTTGACGGAATGTCCTCGGTCGGGTCAATCTTTCGTATGAGCGCGTCATCTTTGCTTTATAAGCTTCCAGATTCTGCTGTGCTAGGAGCCGGATTTCATCAAGGGCGTCGAGCTCCTCAAGCCGAAGGTGAGCATTTTCTTCGTCTGTCAGTTCATAATGGACTGCCACTCGTAGAGAAGGTAATTCTATCTCGAGAGGGAGTACTGCTTCCGTCCCAAATACCAACGCGTACGGCGTTGTGTTTGTGGCCGTTTTAAATGTAGTTCGATACGCCCAAAGAGCCTCTTGCAATCTTTCGTGCCAATCTCTCTTATTTCGTGACACTGTTTTCTTCATGATCTTCGTCAAGGTCTTGTTGAAGGCCTCAGCTAGACCGTTAGCTTGTGGATTATAAACTGAGGAATATCTCCAGTCTATATTGTGCTGCTGTGCGAAGCGGCTAATCTTGTGACTTCGGTAGGCTGGCCCATTATCAGAAATGATCCTTCTCGGGGTTCCAAACCGGTATATGACATGCGTTTTGAAGAAATGGAGGATGTTCTCCGTCTTCACTTCCCTCAACGGTACCGCCTCTGCCCATTTGGAGAAGTAATCAGTCGTCGCCAAGATGAAACGATGTCCCTTGGACGATGCTGGTTCGATGGGGCCGACTATGTCAGTTCCCCACATTTCGAATGGCCAACTAGCCACTGTTGGATGCAGTGGATTGGGATGCTGATGGATGAAGTCCCCATGAATTTGGCATGAGTGACATTGCCTCGCGTATTCCAGGCAATCCTGCATCATCGTGGGCCAGTAGTAGCCCATCCGTTTTATCTTCAATTTCATCTTAGGGCCTGCTTGGTGGGAACCGCAGAGTCCGTCGTGAACTTCTTGTACAACCCTTCTCGCTTCGTCAGGTCCTAGGCATCTCAGCCACAGAGAATCGAATGACCTCTTGTATAGAGTATTGTTGACGAAGGTGAAAGACAGAGCTCGTTTCACGAGCTGATGTCTTATGGAAGCTTCTTCAGGCATTCGGTGGAACTTGAAGTAATCTATGAAGACTTCTCTCCAGTCTTCGGTCTTCTCACGGTCTTTTATTTGTAGGGTCGTCTGCTCAGTCGCTCCCTTTTCTTTATATGATTCTGGAGGTATTTCTGCTGGGGCGAGCACTCGACGGCTTTGTATTACGATTCTAACGTCATCGAGGTTCTCGTCAGCCAATTCTTTAGCAAGTTTGGCCAGTGCGTCTGCTTTGCTGTTTTCCACGCGCGGTATGCTTTCCGAAGTATAGGAGGGAATTTGAGTTAGCAGTTGTTGCACCTTTTCACCGTATTTTATCAATTCCGGTTTGCATGTTTGGTAATCGCCGTTCACTTGACTGACGACTAGCTGGGAGTCCCCATATATGAGGAGGTTTTCAATTCCCATGTCAATGGCAATCTCCAAGCCTGCTATCAAAGCTTCGTATTCAGCCTCATTATTCGTTCTCGGCTCTGTCAAGGAGAAGGTGAAGTGCATTATTCCTCCTTGTGGGGTTACGAAGATAAAGCCTACTCCCGATTTGATCATTGACGTATTTTGTTTGTGCTTTTTCATGGAAGACGCCCCATCGAAATAAAGCTCCCAACGGGTATCACCACCGTCGATTGCGTCAAACGCATGTTTGTCCGGCAAATCGCAATTCAGAGGAGAATCGGCAGGTATCGGGTGCTCAGCAAGGAAGTCGGCTATGGCCTGACCCTTTACTGCCTTGAGGGGTCGATATGTTATCGAGAACTCCATTAAGAGCAAAGCCCATTTAGCGAGTCGTCCCGTCAAGATGGCCTTTGACATTAAATATTTGAGAGGGTCCACTTTTGAAATGAGATGGACTTCGTGCGCTAATGCGTAATGTCTAAGCTTTGTTATTGCGAAGATCAACGCTAGGCAGTGTTTTTCAATGGGGGAGTAATTGCTTTCTGCCCCCAGCAGAACCCGACTTAAGTAGTAGAGTGCTCTTTCTTTCCCCTGGTCATTCTCTTGTGCCCATAATGCGCCTAAAGAACCTTCAAGGGCGGTCGTGTAAAGAATGAGAGGCTTTCCCTTAACTGGAGCAGCCAACACCGGAGGGTTTTGCAGATACTGCTTGATCTCATCCAATGCGCCTTGGCATTTGTGATCCCAAACGAATGGGGTTCCCTTCTTCATTAGGTGGCTGTAAGGACGATACTTTCCTGAAAGGTTGGCTATAAATCGCCGTATATACGCGAGCTTCCCTTGGAGAGATCGCAGCTGTTTGAGAGTCCTTGGCGGAGGCATTTCCATGATCGCTTTAATCTTAGACGGGTCTATCTCAATACCTCGGTGCCGGACGATGAATCCCAGGAATTTGCCCGAGGAAACTCCGAATGCACACTTGAGCGGGTTCATCTTCAAGTTGTATTGTCGAAGGCGTTGAAACACGGTCTTCAAATGCTCGAGGTGTTCTTCGTATGATTTGCTTTTAACCACGAGATCGTCGATATAGCATTCGAAGATTTCGTGTATAAGGTCGTCGAAGATCTTTGTCATGGCCCTCTGATAAGTAGCACCGGCGTTCTTCAAACCGAAGGGCATTACTTTATAACAAAATATACCAAGAGGGGTCCTGAAAGCTGTGTGCTTCTGGTCTTCCGGATGCATTTTTATCTGGTTATACCCCGATGAGCCGTCCATGAAGGAGAAAACCTCATGAGTGGATGTATTGTCTATCATTAGTTCAGTGACTGGCATAGGGAAATCATCCTTCGGGCAAGCTTTATTAAGATCCCGGAAGTCTACGCATATGCGCACTGTCCCATTTTTCTTCATCACTGGGACGATGTTGGCGATCCATTCAGGGTACTGAACTTCCTGGATGAAGCCAGAGTCGATTAACTTTTTGACTTCGGTATTTATGCTCATCTCAAGCTCGAGTTGCATTCTTCTCGGCGCCTGTTTGACTGGTTTGACGTTTGGGGATATTGCTAGTCTATGTACAGCGACTTCTGGATCTAGTCCTGGCATCTCGGAATAGTTCCATGCGAAACAATCTTTATGCTGCACAAGGACGTCTTTTAACGCAGCCACCCTCTCTTCAGACAGCAGCTCGCTGACGAATGTCGGTCGTGGATCATTTACCGTCCCCAACTCGATCTTCTTGAGGTTATCTGCGGTAGTATGTATTCCATCCTCTAGTTCTTTTGGGGCTGGGGAAATTCTGAGATTACTTCATCGCTGCTGTTTTCAAAGCACCGAGGAAGGCTGTTCATGTCCTCGGACTCTTCTTTTAATATTGTTATCACGTGGCAAGTGCGAATTTTCTGCCAATCCCAATGCGGAGTTGGTTCTATCCTTGTGTTTTCGGGTTCGTGCTTTTGCGGCGGCGCTACCCTCCAGTTGTCAGACAACGCGAATCTGCCAAGCTGATATTGGTCCTCAACCCAATTCTTAAAGGTGAAGCAATCTTCAAGCGGATGCCCTACTACTCGATGGTAAAAGCAATAATTTGGGTTGAACACCTCGCCTGCGTGCTCGGGGTGCTTGGACTCTGGCAACGTAAGCATTTGATGTTTTAGAGCGAGATCGAATATCTTCCTTGTTTTGTTCCGAGGAAATGAGTATGCTCGACCCATTTTCTTGCTGAGGGCTAAGTCAATAACGCTCGATTCTTGGATACGTGGTTTCTTAGCTCTGCTTTGTGGTTGTTGAGCGCCTTTTCCGCCCTTTGACTCATTTCTGCCTCCGCGTCGAGCCCTTTTTGTATCAGGTTGACATGGGGCAGCATCTTCATCCTTCGCCGCCTGTTGAAGGAGACGCTGTGTCTTGGCTTTCTCATAGATTGCCATTTCACGATCGTGATCATCTCGGGCTTTTTGACTCGCATCCCTTATAAGTTTGCTCATCTGGTCTTCAGACGATGGACTGGGCGGTTTCGTATCAGGAACTTTTGCTGGTTCAGGATTAGCGTCCTCCCATTGAGCGTCCGCCTCTTCATCGAAGTCATACATGACATAACATCTGTCTACTGGCTCCCGTTTCTTTGACCGGATGTACCCGAGCCCTTTGTTTCTATTCTCCCGTTAGGCAATTTGCATTGAGTCCTGGGAACGTTCCATACTTTGTCATAGAATTTGGCCTTTCTAACGGTTTGTTCGAAAGGTATTCCCTGGCGTTTCAGCAGTTTCTTCAAACCTTTGGTATAATATCTGGGAAGACAGATGGGCTGAAGCCTGTCGAGCGTGGGATCCGCGCCATGCCAAATTTCTTTTTCCACCTTGTTTTCTTCAGAACGGTAGAATAGGATTGCCTTCTCGCCTTTTCGTCCGGGAGGAATATAGAATGTGTGCAATTCTTCTACACTGTTGGCGTTGAGTGAATCCAGTTCTTTGTAATGTTCAAGCGGCACCATGGTTATCTGCAGACTTCGCTCTTCATCAGCAAAAGCTCGTATTGACAGCCGAGCAGGGAATACAGCGTGAACTTCATCCTCTGAATCACTGCCGAAGATTAATGAAGGAACGGATGGTCCTGGCCTGGTGGACTGGGATGGACCTGAATAAATTATATCCTCCTCCTCCTCGGTGTCACTGCCGAAGACAGGGATGGTGGCGTTAGTTTTTTTCTCCGGTTTGTGACACCTTTCCGTGTCTTCGAAACTCGGTAAGAAGTACTTGGCATCTTCATACTTGCGAACTTCGTTCACGGAAAACGGATTCAACTCTCCCGCCACAGTGTACTCAAGGCCATCCCTGGAATACTTCATGCACTGATGCTGTGTAGAAGGGATGATATTGTACTCGTGTAGCCATGGTCGGCCGAGCAGAGCAGTGTAGCACGTCTTGGCGTCTATAACATGGAATTTGATGTCTGTGACGAGCAACCCGAAGCGTAGCGTCAATATCACAGATCCAAGCGTTTTTGATGATTGGGAATCGAATCCGGAGATGGTGATTTTGTCTCGGGCGAGGTGTTGGACACTCATGCAAATCTCCTTTAACACTCGCACATTGAGTAAATTGACAGACGATCCGTTATCGACCAAGATTTTACCTATCTTTATGTCATGGCAGTACCCCGAGACATAAAGAGGACAATTGTGTTCTCACGTTCCGAGGAGAAGGTCTTCATCACCAAAAGCAACGTCGGCTGTGTGCACTTCTTCTAATTCGTCTTTCATCTTTTCTTCGGCTAGGAAGGCTTGGAACTGGTCCGGATCTTGTAGGGCCTTAATCAAAGAATCCCTCGCCTCTTTCGATAGTAATAGGGCATCGAGAATGCTGAGTTGTGAGGGTAGCTTCCTCAGATGCGCCAAGACATTGTAATCTACTTTATTCCTTTTTGGGGGATTCTTGGCGGTTAACTCTTCCGCGACTCAGTCATCCAAGGCGATATCTTCAGAGACCTTCTCTTTCCCTTTGTCTTTCTTGCTTAAGGGTCCGAGATTCTTTTCGGGTAATGTTCGATTGCGTAGCTGTATATTTTCGCAGGCCTTCGGTTCTTCTTCTTTTCCCGAAGTGGATTCTTTGAAGAGGGGGCCAAGTTCTAGTTCCTCATCAGAGTCGCTCCCAAATGTAGGGACTTGTGACTCGGCAGTGTTAACCATGTGACAATTGCCGGCGGTTCTTTCAAGCTCTTCGGTCGTGTTTCCTTGCTCCCGACGAATTTTACGTTTTTCCCGTTTAAAGCGTTGTCGATTAGCGACGTATCCTTGCCACCATCCATTGAAAGCCTTGCACTCTTGGGTGGGATGCGAGACCTTCTGATGATATAAGCAATAAGAGGGGTGCATTTCTACCACACCGGTAATTTTTCCTTCAGAGGATGGTAGCTTCATGCCCATTGATATGGCCTTAGCAAACCTCTTTTTTATCTTGAATTGGCCTTTGTCAACGGTGGAGGCATCTTGCTCCAGCGGGATCATCTCAGCTTTCTCATCAAGTCGCTGGCGCTTGGCCCTTTCGAATATATCCGTCTCGCGTTCTCGATCAGCTTTACTCTTCAATCGAGCTTCATCAAGAAACACGCCAATCATCTCAACTGATAACCCTGGAGCTCTTGATTCGGCATTTGCCCCCAGCGTTTCAGTGCCAGAAGTCTCTTCATCGTTCGTGACCGAATGGGAGATCATATGACAGCTCGCCACATATTCCTCGGATTCATCCGATGAACTTTCTCCCTCATCTTCTTTTCGAAAGACGTGATCAAGGAAGTCTTGGAGCGTAATGGGAGTCCGCGCCTTTTGGTTATATTCATCCAGCGCGTCGATTTGCTTTTGTAAGTCCGTGCGCTTGTCGCCAGGCTTCACGGGCTTCTTAGATTTCTTCTTCTTCTTTTTCGAAGATTTTGACGGCTGGGTATGGATACTTGAACTGCCACCATCGGTCTTCGGAGTCGGTCGTGGTTTCAACATCCCCTCAATAACCTGCGGTTCCAAGGGGTTCTTCCATTTGACCGCTGGACAGGTCTGAAGATCGTTTAGCATCCTCTTTGTCTTGGCTGATAATACAACCTCCCAAGGAGCTTCCTCAATGACGGAGCATGTTGCCCCCGGCGTATTCGTCCCCTTAGAGGTGTGGGGCTGCGGGGGATTCACCTTCCATTTGTTAGATAGCGCAAATTTGCCCTGACGGTACTGGTTCTCAAGCCAATTCTTGAAGACGTAGCAATCCTCGATGGGATGGCCTAGCACTCGATGGTAAGGGCAATAATTGGGCTCGTTGACGTCGTTCGGTTGCAACGGGCGTTTTGGATCTGGCAAATTTATAAGTCTGTTGCGCAACGCCAGCTCGAATAGCCTCCTCGTTTTATCACGGGGGAAGGAGTAAGCACGTCCCATCCTGTCCTCAAGGGGTACGTATGGGCGTGTATTGTTTGGACGAGCAACCGGCTTCGAGTCGCTCGGTTGTTGTTGGGTATTAGCGATAATGATCGCTTTTCTCTTTCCTTTGTCGTTTCGGGAGTCCGGCTTCGGGATAGGGGGTTTATGGCCCATCTGGTCCATCTGCGCTAGTTTGTCGATCAAAGCCTGGAAGGTAGTCGGCTTGAAAAACATCATGAACTGCGAGATGGTTGCCTGTGGATCAAGGGTTCCAACAAACATTCCCACCGCTGGAGCTTCTTTTATGCGCTGTTCGCACTTCGACCATAGATTTCGCCACCGTATAGCGTACTGAACCCATGTCTCGCCGGGTTTTACCCTGGCATTAATCAGTGCCGTCATCGGGGTACGCTCACTGGCACTTGCAAAACGTTGGGTGAAGAGCAGCTCCATCTCCGCAAAGGTTTTAATAGAGTCGTTGGGAAGCTCAGAATACCATTCAAACGCCGTATCTGATAAGCTTCCAACAAACTGGCGAAGCAAAAGCTTGTTGTCGCCGCCGGTATTACCGCAAAGAGCCCTGAACTGGGCAACATGTTGATGGGGATTGCTAGTCCCTTTGTAGACATGAAACTTGGGAATTGTGTAACCCGGCGGGTACTTGATTTGGTCATACCATCCTGGATACGGCCGCCCCGTTTTTACGACGTGGCCGGCTGCTTCGGCCGCGTGATGAACCTTTATTTGCTGGGCTATGTATTCGTCCAGATCAGTTTTAGAGATTGTATCCTCTTTAGCGGTTAATAGAGCCGGTGGCGGATTTGATGCCTCTCCCCTATCATCTTCAAGAATGATCGGGAGATCTCCAGCAGGTGGATCTTGTTGAATCATCATACCCACCATATCCTGGAACAGGAGGGCCATCCGTTGTATGTTGGCCGCTTGTTCAGTAGCCTCTCTGTCCCTCTTTTCCAGTACTCGGCGAAGGAACTCAGCGTCGGTCTCTTCCTCCTGGCGCTCATATAAGGACATCTCAGGGTTCTCTTTCGGCCCAGTGAGTGCAGCCGTTGTGGTCATCATCTCCTGGAGCTTTTGTTGCTGCTCCTGAGCCTTGGTCACTGATCGGGTAAGCGGTCGGTGACCTGTAGCAGTACGACTTTCTTCCTTTCCAGAAGCCATATAAACCGTATGAACAATTATGCCCCCTGACTTGGGGCGTTTAGGTTCACTGCTTTTAAACTTTGCCGGTGACGCGGGAGCCTTCTCTGGCTTCCTTCTTTTGTGGGCCAACGAGGTCAAAGGAGCCGTTGGAGTGGGCATCCTAGCGATCGTTGCTCCCTGCTGTTTAATGGGGCACTTTTTGTTATTTTCCACCTTTGCCCTTTTCTGTTGACGCAAGTGGTCTGGATCAATCGCAGAGTCTTGAATCTTCCGCCAGACTTTATAAATCTTTGACGACAATCGTTGAGGGGGCTGTTCTTGCTTTGCTTCCGGAGCTTTCTCCATAGGCGGAGATCTTTTCAATGTAGCTATTGGAGAGTTCTTTCTTACCCTCCTCGGTAATTCAAAGCTGTTCCCGGTTGGAACAGCGGCATTGACCTCTACCATCGGAGCAGGTGGAGTCAGCCCTGAGGGGGAACTACCCCCTGCTTTCCTCACTCGTCGCCAATGGCGACGTCGCGCACGACGAGCCGTTGGGGTTGGCTCGGAAACTGAGATGGTTTCTTGTTGCCCCCTGTTTGAGCGTGGGGTAACTGCCGATGTCAGCCTATCGAAGACTGATGCCTTTTGGCCAGCTGGGAGAGGAGCGGGAACCGTCAGTCTTGTGAAGACCGACTCTCTGATGGGAGAAGCCGCTTTAACGTTTTCCGGAGCAGCGCCCTTTGCCCTCTTTAGGGCGGCCACTTCATGGTTCTGACCTAGCCTGCTGAAAACGGAGGCTGTCGGTTTAGTGACGGGTGGTCCGTTGACAGGGGCTGTCGAAACAGTGAGCCGGTTGAAGACCGACTTTTTACCCACTTCCGGTGCAGGTATTGGTGCAGAAAAGCTTGCAGGTGGGATCATAGTTCCGAAGAACAAGCCGGTGGTGGCTTGGGTCACTTGGTCTACCGACAGAGTAAGGAAGGAAGCCGCTTGGGGCCCATACGTCATCCCTCCTGGTGAAGTGGAGCGTCTGTTGCAGTGGCACTTCGAGCAGTTGGTGCAGTTGGAGGCCATTGAATCTTGAGTTCTGCACCAGACAAAAGACCAAATCTTAGCAACTTGAAATCCGAAGACAACCATTTAACAAACCGCGATTGCTTCGCGAAGACGACACACGAAGTGTGGAGTGGAAAGAGGAAAAGGTCCCACCGGGCGTACCAGAATCTGTTCCCCTCCGAACGGCGGCCTGGACTTCGCGTCCGTGCCTGAGGTTCGGGGCTGATGCTATTTGGTTTTATCCGTTTACTTCTCCGAAGATGCCAAGTTGATTTATGGCACCGTGTATCGGAGGTTTAGACGGATGCGGCCGATGTAGCAAACTTCGTCAGATTCCCCCTCAGGGTGAGGGGTTTTTGATTGTGGGGACGCTCTTCCCTGCAGGCGCAATCCCCTGCAGTTAATTACGCTACCGCATCGCGGTAACAACTTTCTCCTTCTCCAGAATTTCACTTCGTGTCGTGGGTGTTTGTTTTGTTTGTGGTTGCCCGTGGATTGTATACGGAGACTGAGTAATGCAGTCGCCCGTAGGACGTGGATTAGTCCAAATCCGTGTTTACTTAGATTTGGGTTTGGTGACTTAGTTTAAGAATACATTAATCGCGTTGCGGCTAAGATCAACTTAAACGTGACTCATTTAATATATGGCCGTCGGGACTCGTCACCTCTCTAACGTCGTTGAAGGATTACAACGACAGATGTCAGAGGAGTTCAGAGATGTACCCTTGAACCAAGGTTGATTTGGGGTTTTATCGTTTATTTAATTGTCTGAGGATACATTAGCCGTATTTGCGGCTAAGATCAACTTAGACGGGACCGTTTAGATCCGACAAAAGAGCGTTTGGGCCCTATTGTGCCAGTTTAAGGACGTAGTGGTCCATCGCCAGTTTAGGGACGTGGTGGTCCATTATTAGTTTAAGGACGTCTCGGTCCGATATTAGTTTAAGGACGTCTCGGTCCGATATTAGTTTAAGGACGTTTCGGTCCGGTATTAGTTTAAGGACGTTTCGGTCCAATATTAGTTTAAGGACGTTTCGGTCCAGTATTAATTTAAGGACTTTTCGGTCCGGTATGGGTGTGTGGTCGTTGGGACTCGTCACCTCTTTGACGTCGTTAAGGAATTACAACGATGGATGTCAAAGGAATTCGGAGATGTACCCTCGAACCGGATGCAGATTGATTTAAGAGAGCCATTTTGCTCAGTCAATTTGATTTAAGGACTTACGGCCACGATTGGGCTAAGTCCATTGCTTTTGCATTTCTTTTGCTTTTATTTGGGCTTTGCCCAAAAAGGATGCAGAGCATCAATTTTATTTTGGGCTCTGTTCTTTATAAATGATGCAGAGCATCAATTTTATTTGGGCCCAGCCCTTTTATTGCTTTGCAATTTATTTTGGCCTGCTAGGTCTTTTTGATTTGGGCCTAGCCCTTCAAATAGTGCATGCATTTGTGCAAGCACCAAGAATCTTTTTAAATTCAAGAAAAGAAGTACAGAGCACTTTTTAATTTCTTGATCTAAATTTAGATCAAAGAGAAGAAAGAAATCTTTTCTTTCTTTCTGTCTCAGAGAACCAGAGGTTCATAGCAAGTGCAAGGCACTATTTTTATTATTTCTATTTATTTATTTATTTATTTATTTATTGAAGATCACTGATCTTGTTTTCTAGATCAATGATCTATTCTTTAAGATCATTTTCTCTTATCTCAAAGCTTTTTACCTTCTCTTAGAGGGTCTGCAGAGTTCTCTTCTCTCTTTTTTTTTTTAGATCTTGATGTCCTTTAAAATGAGGTCTGGGGTCCTTTTTATAGTGCTCAGAAATTAGTTAAATTTGTTCAATAAATCTTCTCCTGAGTGATTTGGGGAATTTTCCCCACCGTTGGATCTTTGATCCAAAGGCTCCTGCCTTATACAAGAAAATCTTCTTGTTTTAACAAGATTTATTCTGTTTTGCGCAACTCTCCCAGTGAGTGACACGTGTCGCGCAGTGAAACGCTTGCGCAACAGCGCTTGCGCAACTGCGCGGACACGTGTCGCGCATCGGTGCGCTTGCGCAGCAGCGTTTGCGCAACTGCGCGGACACGTGTCGTGCAGCCGTGCGCTTGCGCAGTTGTGGTTGCGCAACTGCGCAGACACGTGTCACGCAGCGGTGCGCTTGCGCACTTGCACTTGCGCAACTGCGCAGACACGTGTCGCGCAGCCGTGCGCTTGCGCAGTTGTGACTGCGCAGACACGTGTCGCGCTACCGTGCGCTTGCGCAGTTGTGCTTGCGCAACTGCGCAGACACGTGTCGCGCTGCGGTGCGCTTGCGCAGTTGAGTGTTACTTATGTTTTGTAAAGAGCCTTGCTCTGATTGGAGTTACTGCCTTGGGCGTTGTGCTCCCGTGTCAACTTCTGACACGTGGCGCGTTGCGCGCAGCGCACGGCAACCGAAGCGTTGCTTCAAAAATTTGAATTTTCAAAATTCAAACAGAGCTTTGCTCTGATTGGGGGAACAAGATGCATCAGCATGCACTTTCTTCGTTTGGGCGGCATGGGAAATCTGGTATTCCCCAATTTCCTGCTCTGTCTTATAACAATTATAAGTTGGAGCGGGACCAACATTCCCCAGCTCAGTATAACAAGCGGGTTCGGTCAATATATCCATTTTATTATCTTGATTAAGGCGTGATATGGTCGCTACCTGGAGAGAGAGAGAAGAAAACACTCAGCGTATGCTCTTGCAAGATCAGATTGGTTATTATTTCGTCTAATCAGGATGGCTCCCACTATTTTTATCAAATCTTCCTTCAAACCCTAAAAGGAGAGACTAGCCGGGATTACTTACACGCTACAAGTTCGCCAATCTTTCAGCCAGGCCAGTGTCGGTACTTTGAGGGAGGTCCCCCGTGCTTTCGCACGAACCTAATTAAAGTAAACCTCGTTTTCCCAGAGGCGTAACCCCGTTAACACCTTTCTAGACACCTACTTGATCGGCTAATTGTAATGTGTAAAACTCTCCCAGGAGTAACTCTTACTCGCAGCGGGTATCGGGATCCAACTATCTCATAGAAGGTATGTAATCTCATTGCAAATTTCAACACTTGAAATTCCCGATAATATTTTGCCCCAAACGATCTATGACCTTGACAAGGTCAACAAACCATAGACCCTAAGTCAAGTTCAACCCGTCATTTCTTGATTGAATCAAACCCACCCGCACGACCCTTGACAAGGTCAACAAGGCCGTACGACTACCCTAAAACAATCTGCATCATATGCATAAACAGATAAATACTGGTCAGCTACCGCACACTGCGCCTTGACAAGGTCAACAAACGCAGCACGAATACTAAGCAGGATTTATCTGAAATGACAGAGGGCTACGACAGGTTTTTCTGAAAACCTATTGCGTAATGAACTTGATATCGTTGTAGAATCAAATGATTTTAAAATGGAGTGTTTTTGAGGCTTTTCTAGTTTTGCTAAAGGGGTCACTCCCGGTGAAGGGATCGTCGGCCCTTTCCTCATCGAATAAGGTGCTCGATATATCATATATATCACTGTGCAAAGCAAAAACTCCAAAAGCAATCAAAACACAAACCGAGGGGTGTAGTATCTGCCAGTCATTGCTAAAGGGGTCACTCCCGGTGAAGGGATCTCGGCCCTTTCCTTATCGAATAAGGTGCAGGATGTTCTACAAGGAACACCGCGATGCAAAGCAAGAACTGTAGCTACGTGTTTTTGAAAATTCGATTCCACAACATCTTTTAGGTTTCTTTTCTTTCATTAATCATATTAATGAAGTCCCATCATTTAAGTCACCTAAACATTACAGATAAATACGACGTACACTTATGCCATCCGTATTCGCCTCGATGTCCCCTCGTGCACCGTTAGGTTAGGTAACTAACGGCAGAGCGGGGCAGGGCTAGCACGGGTGTAAAACATAAGTAACGCCTATATAATATATCATATATAATATATACAGTATTTATCACAGAACATCAAATGATCACATCACAGATATTGCAGCAGAAGAAACATATGAAACATTGGATATACTAGGACGTCCGTGTTTTTAATACGAGCCAGTATAAAACATGGATTCCATGGTCGCGATGAATAGCCAAACCCACACCCCTAGACCCCTACGAGAGCGGCAAGCAACCCTTCCAATTCTAGAGTTAGGAGACCCGGACCCGACTCCTCGAGTTGGTCTCCCACTGGACTCTAGAACCATGTTACTTATGCTCTCCTCCTTGGGTCTAACCTAGTGCGGAAAAGTAAATAATATACAAAAAGTGACATCAACCTCATCCCGGAAGTGCCCCAATAAAAGAATATTACATACATTTAATTTTACATGAATGAAAATGAAAAACTCTCATCTCACATAAAACCCCCGGCTATTCAAACGCGACGATCCAATATAACATATCCAGCAACACATAACATCACATGTCATCAACGTAAGTAAATATGCGCATCCCAATTGTCGTTGACATATAGCAACGAAACTGGCGATATCACATATTACACTTACGGTCACAGAAAAGAAAGTGTAAAACTACAACAGTTGGAATCCACAGCCTCCTTAGACATCATATGCCTAACCAAATGAATTCCTTAGACATCGCATGCCTAATATTTATAAACCCCGCATTTTAGTCTCATTATCGAAAACTCTTTTCAATATCAAGTCGGGCAATTCAACAAGATTCCCGATATTTTGATCAAATGCTCGTCGCAAACTTTAGTAGACGGCCGCACCCCCGGATGCCGTCGATGAAGTGCACTAAGGCGGAACACCGCTGCCGCGAGCACCCGAATGGATGCTTTCGACGACGGGGTTCTCCTACAGTCACTTGGTCGAGGCTATGGGGCATGGCTATCTATTAAGTTTACCGGCGAGTATCCGCGTACGCTACATGATTGCGACAGACTTTTGATCACATCAAAATTCCGTGGCAACTGATCATCTGAGACTAAACTGCTATGTTTATAACATTCAAATCAATTATCTCATAACTTTTTGTGGATTCTAAATATTGTATCACATTCCAGATAAATAGACAATGTTAAACTTTCCGATCGAACATTCAAACACCCAAGTTTTCCCCAAAAGCTCAACACTTAAAATAAGTTTAAAAACATCCATTTCATGCCACAGTACCAACGGTCCAGCCGTAGAAGGGTCAAGCCAACGCCTCACATGTAGCACGCCGTACTGCCCCAAACCCTAAGGTTCAAAGGGCAGTTCAAGACGGTCACATAATCGAGTTAAGGTTTGTTGTCTTCTAGAGGGTCCATCGCGTTACTTGCACTACTTAGACGTTCTTAAACTACGGGAAAAATCCAACACTTGGAAATTTTCCGGCAGGGGAAAAATTGGGTATTTATATCCGGTCGAACTTTTTAACATGTTCTAAAATACCCGGAAAAAAAAACATAAACAAAGTTAAACAATCCGATCGAAATATCGAGTCCCCAAAACAACCAAGAAAACTCAACTGTTGAGTATAGATTAAAAATTCCCAGAAAACAGAGGAAAGAGCTACGGGCATTACTGTAGAAAATAAAACGCATGATCATCACATACGGCCGCGGAACCGCCGCCAAAAGTAGGGTACGGCCGTGATTCCACAGCGCTACTGTAGCTTTACCTTGTCGTTTTCTGCAGTTTGCCTTATAATTTCCTGCTCTATTTTCTGAGCATTTTTAATTCACAAAAATCCACAATTTTAGAAAATGTACAGAGAGGGGTCAAGTTTAGGGTTTCGGGGTTCGATCGGATTTCTAACATCGTCTACACTTCGCCTAAAGCTCTAGCTAAGCTCTGATACCACTGTAGGGTTCCTAGGCACACTCAAGTGGTTCCACAAGGCATCAACCATACCAAAATCAAATTTTTCTATGTGCCGAGAAACCCTAATGAAGATCGTTAACTAGAGGTAAGGCGAAACTATGCAAGTTAACAACTTTAACTACAAGTGAAAGGGACTACAACCTTTGTAGATCCGGTCCTCCACTTCCAAAGCTCCGTGAAGACGTCCCTCCGCTGCGATCATCGGAATCCCAGACTCTAGCGATGGTTTCGTCGGAGAAATAAGCGGGCTAGGTCGTTGACTTCGATACCGAAGATGATCTACGTCAAGGCGACTCAAACTCAAGCTCCATCTTCACTAGGTCATGAAACTTGTGAAGATAACACACTCTACTACATGGCAAGTGGTAGAGGATGAAGAAATAGGAAGTGGGTTCACTTTGGATTTGGTTTTCTCACTTGATTTCAACACTTGAAATTTTCTAACAAGTTTTCTTCACTTCATGAAGAAGAAGAAGAAGAAGAAGAAGAAGAAAAGAAAAATGAATTATGTGAAAAGAAAATTCAAGTGAAGACTTATCATTTAGCAACCATGGGTGAGTAAACTCATGTAGAGAGTAAACTAAGGTTTAGGTAATGGTTAGGTTAAAGGATAAAACAAAATGGTAGACTTTTTTAAAGATGCTTAAAAAGCTTCATGAAGCTTCAAGCATAAAACAAGAAAAGCCACCATTTTGTTTAATCAAAATAAATAAAGAAAATAAAACCCTACCCATAAACCTAAACTTGGTGTAAGTCATACACTCACCCAAGTTTGCATGTATCATCAAACATGATACAAACTAGTGCACAAAAATATATCACATATACAACTTGTGCACATCAAGTGAGAAAATCAATCTTAAGTGAACAATACTAGTCAATGTAAAGTAATATATCAAATATATAATTATACATTAAATCATTAAATCAACACTTGATTTAATGATCCGGTCATACTGTATATAACCGACTAATATCAAGTGTATCAGTATATCGAATCAACATTTGATTCGGTAACCCGGCTATATCTTATATAGCCGTTCGATTATACAAATCGTGAGAATAGAATACAGTATCACATACTGGTATTATTCTCGGTCCCGCACATATCTCATATGCGCTCCTATTTCGTTTCACTTGAGCCAGGAAACCTCTGTGTAAGACTCTAAAGACTCGTCAATACGCCGGCAGTAGGCGATGATCATATCAAACACCCACAAGCCGCAAGCGGTCTGCTAAACATAACGGCCACCCGGGTATTGAGCGATCAAAAGATCAATGAGCAAGCCCGCTCACACTCTTGCGAATCCAACCAGTAACACTTACCGCACAGTCCGGTCTCGTCGTCTGATATGTCGCATATCTCGCCTAGGTGTGGTAAACGTCAGACCCCAATAGCTCGATAAGTCATGTCGATATGAGGTCTATAACAGTTCAAGAAACTACTGGTAACACTTACTAGTAAATCTCAGCAACCATGGCCAGGGATTTCCGGTTATAGCCAATCGAACACAGCACAACATCAACTCCCTATACCGGGAGAGACGAATCCCCTCCTATCGCTCATTGCCTTCATGTGATTCGGGACTGTACCCAAAAACCACCGTTTTGCACGCCCTCTTGGACGTGGTAAGGTGGAAATCAAAGCACAGTGGGAATCACACAAGACTCTATGACGATCTCGGGTCAACAGACTACTCTGTACCAGTGTCACCGGAGAACTGCCATCTGAAGTGAGGTATAATACCATCTGGGAGTTCTCGACGAGTCCGTCCAGTGTACCCAGTCTCCACTGAGCACCCGTACACCATCCTTAATGTCAAACACCGATGGATATGGAATCATCCATCGCCCATCATATGGGTCAAGATGCGTATACGCCAGTCTACTCTGGTGCATCGATGCCCTGTCTCAATGCACCCACGACTAGGGACCTTGAAGGATGTACTTATAGACTACCATGTCCCTACTAGTATGATCCGCATCATAGTCCAGGCAGTCAAGTACACATCCTAAGAGCTTTACCAACATGTAATAGAGAGACAAGCTGTGTACATGTTAAGGTAAAGAGTAACCAGATAGCATACTATCATGTCGAGCAAGAAAGTCCTCCCTATATATGTCCTAGCATCCACTACAATATACATCGTATGTACAGTAATGGCCTCTAGGGCATACATATAACTAACACGTATGTGTATCCCGCCTCTGTACATGTGCTTTATACTTTACCCTTAGGAATTTTCTTTTAAGTGCAAGCGCTATTGTAGTGTCGTACATAAATCAGCACGTTTTGGACACCATTTCCATTTAAGCACATACGCAGTCGTACTGTCGTGTCTCTTTAGCAAATGCGTCTTGCAGATAGTCCATCTTGATCTCCTTTCAGGGAAGCGATAGCTTAGGAAACAAGTTCAGGTCTGCCGCCTAAGACTTTTCAAATTTACGAGCCGTGAGGGTCTCATAAAGACTTTTCTCCCTATCAATCGAGAGGATCCCGTAGGTGTATTTTCTCCTTAGGAGTCATGAAGACTCCTTAGTGCATTTTCTCTTGAGAGTCGTAAGGATCTCACAGGAGAATTTTCCCGCTTACAAGTCAAGAGGACTCGTAAGTGGTGATTTCCCTCCATGTCGATATTCGACTTTGGAGAGTGTGGCCCGTGAATAGTATGCAATAGTCTATCTTGGACCGACTTGCAGGGCCCCAGTGCTTAGGAAACAGGTCCTTATCCCCATTGCCTAAGGCTTTTCCCTACGAGTCGAGATGAATCGAGAAGTTCTTGCAAGGACACTAATTTCCATACGAGTCGAGACGAATCGAGAAGTTCTCGCAAGGGTGTCCTAACGTCACAGTTAACTCCTGCTAATAAAAGTTCGTTAGGGTCTGTGGTTCTTGGGTTTTTTACCCGTCGCACCGTCGTGTTAACCGGTGTATTCCTCGATATGCAATCTTGTTGTTCGAGTAGCCCCGCGACTGTCGTGTCTCTGATCCCTTCGGGGCTGGACAAAACATCTTCAGGTAATCTTCCAGGTAATATTACCGTCGAAAGAGCAAGTATTAGGGATATTCCATGTCACTTTTCACTTGAGTTTAGGCTCAGTTTGGGATCCCCGATGAATCATGACCACCCCGCGCTGGTGTGGGATGATCTTCGATAGTATTTTCAGGTCTCATTTGAGTTGTCGTCAAGACCCTGAAGCGCTGGTGTGGGATTGTAACATTTCAGAAAATATAAAATATTATTTTTGGAATTTAATATTAAAATAATATTTTTCCCGAAAACTGCCGATTTGCAAAATTGGGGTTTTCGAAAAAGGGTATAAATATATACCAATAATTATGAAACAAATGGAAATTAAAATGATTTATTCATTTTAAAATATATTTAAAGGATTTGGCATTTTTACAATTTATTATATGCAGTTTAATAAAACCCGATTAGTGCACTGCTAATCGCGATTAAGCCAAATCCGTGTTTCTACAGTTTTCATGGTTAGTGCACCATGACATGTTTCATTTGGTTACATGTTCATTTGTGTTTTTTTCATGTTATGGTTTTATTTTAGTGAGAAAAGAAAAGGAAAAAGGAAAATTATGACTTGAGGAGAGAGATGGGGGACATAATCATGACACATGGCATGCTAGGAAAGAGAATGAGGGTGAGAAAGAGAGAGAGGGAGGGAGAGTGCTGCCCCATTCATTTTTCCCCCACCATTTGCATCTCCTTACTCATCCTCAAGCCCATCTTCTACCCTCATGACCCATATCAAAATACTAAACAAAACCTCATACCTTTTTCTTTAAAAACATGCACAAGCTCAAGGGAAGCACATTGGACCAAGAAAAATCGGATTTTGAGGACTTTGGGCAACTCAAGAATTTTCTTGAGTTGCCAATTGAGATAATTTCTGCACCATTAGCATTGCATTTCCATTTTATTAGCAACCATACAAGTTTAGAAGTGTTTTGATGCGGTTTTGCGAGCTTTGAAAATTCCTATAGAGGGTTAGGGTTTGATTTGAATTGGGATAGTGTAATTGAACCTTATTGGTGACCTTAGACCCCCCCCCCATGATGTTAGAAACCCAGATCAAGCATGAACTAAAACCTGAAATCCAAATTTAAAACTTTTCATATCGGTTTTGTGAATATATAGTGGGTGCAGGGAAATCTGGAGTGATCTGGAGCATTTTTGAGAAAAATAAACAATACCATTAACCTAGATGGACCCCCAGGAGGCCACCCTACCAATACGAACACATTCTGAGCCTTAAAACTGAGGAGGCCGGATTATTGGGGGTAGGGGCCGGCCACATTGGTGAATTAGGCGCCCAGGTTGCTTCTGTAGGTTATTTACACCCTATACATCATCCCAGTACTGTTTGTGCACTTAGTTTTGACCTGAACTAAAATCTGAAGCATGTTTTTTTGGTTTCTGCCATATGTTTCGTTCTGTTTATGAATTAAAGTTTTGATATTTTGTTTGATATCGATCACTTGGCATTTGTATGTCTACATCGATGGTTATTTGGTTGAATTGCGAGATGTAGACCATAGGTTTTGACCTATGGGTGATTCGTGCAACATTTTGGTTTTCGTGCGTGATTTTGTTTACGATGCTATATATGATATGTAGGTACCCCACGTGGACTTCGAGACGACGAGGATGAGCGTGGCATCATTGACTCCAGAGAGCGAAGATCAAGGTGAGTAGATATATATCTACGGGGGAAGTCGGGTGGATGGCATTTAGCACCCCCGCAAAGTTGTGAGAAATGATATGATGTGATATAGATATACTTTTATATGTTATTGTGAGATATGAACACCTAGTAAGAAAAGGTTTAGGAGATTATGGGTTAGTGTTAGCGAGAATTAAAGAAAGGATTTAGTTGGTTGCTTAGTCGCAAAACCCTAGAGTAAAGATTTGCATACACGCACACATACACACTCGCATACATTTACATTCTTGTGCGTATATGGGGATATGTAAACACACACACACATACACACACACATAGGTATGGGACTATGTATATATATACGTATACTTATACTTGGATGATGAGGATATTGTTTGGTATTTGGAGATGAGTCGATGAGATTAGGCATGGTGCCATGGGATCGGTGATATGATTGGTTCGTATTATGAGGTACAACATGATATTAGCGGATTGATGGGCGATGTGTATTCACACACACGCGTACATATATGTTGATGATATTAGTATTGTACAAGACTTAGATCAGTATCCCCCTGTCACGATATGTGATGATGAGGATACCAGATGAATAATGAGATAAATTTGATACTTGACCCGTACCCTGATTTGGGATGCCGTACGATGGATTTACCATACGAGCTATTGATGATAGATCCGCACTCTTGACTCGAGGATGTCATATTAGATGGTGTATCATATGGGATACTATTGAGGTGGGATCACCGACTATTATATATATATATATATATATATATATATATATATATATATATATATATATCGACTCAGATGTAGGCAGTTTCCTTACCCTTTTCGATTAGCCTGTTAGCTCAGTCATGTAGTTTATTTGTATATGTTAGGCTAGATTCGATTCATACCAATTTTCAAAACTAACGAATCGTGTGTATTTTAAAGACAGGACAAAGGATTCTACGGATATTTTAAAGGATGTATCTTTTCTTAAAAACGCCGTAGCCCTTATTTTCAAAACACCACGATTCGTATTATTTCAAATGGCAAAACAGTATGACACATGTATAGCAATGTAGATTCCTTATTGTTACGTTATCATTCATGTTCCGCATATTATTGTTGCATTTATTATGTTGTTATTGTCTCATTGCATGTTTATTGTGTACTTAGTGATTATGAAACCATGCTGTCAGGACACCAGCACCATTACCGATGATGCGTATGCTCCGCATACACTTGCTTGTCGGTTCACACACATCATCATCGGTAATTGCCATGTTACGTATACTTTAGAACATATTATTTCATTGATATAATCAGCTAAATTCTAGTTACCACATAATATTTGCGTGATTGCTCTCATGTGTTATCTTAGAGATTGCATTCTTTACATAGATACTTCATACATTCATATATTCATTGGTTATGCAGTATTATGGAGATTTATGCCGGTTTTCATTGTTATTGACATAGTGACTTGATGATTTCAGTTTCTTCTTGAGATTTTCTGGATTTGGAAACCGCCTGTGAAAGTTTTATAAACTGATTGTTTTATTTTAAAGGGAAAGATGCGGTTTTCCTTGATATGATAATTATTGTCCACCATGATATTTTCTCGGTTCTGAGATAGTTTTCGAGACCCGATTCGAGGAGTTGGATGAACCGTCTGCGGGTATGTTTCCCCAATCAGAGCAAAGCTCTGTTTTGAATTTCAAAATTCAAAAATTGAAGCAACGTTTCAGATCCTACGCAATGTGCACTGCGCGCCATGTGTCAAATGCTAACACGTCAGCGCCAGGAGTGCTGAGCCCTAGGCAGCGCACCCCAATCAGAGAAAAGCTCTGTTTTCAAAATTCAAAAAGATAAAGCAACGCTTCAGATCCAGCGCTCTGCGCTGCGTGCCACGTGTCTTACAAAGGTGCGCTAGCGCAGTTGTGATGCGCTCTGCGCGCAGCGCAGCGCGCCACGTGTCCAACACGAGTGCGCTAGCGCAGTTGCGCTGCGCTCTGCGCTGCGCGCCACGTGTCCAAATTGGATGCGCTAGCGCTGTAATTAAAATTCCCACCGTTAGATCAAAGGATCTAATAATAATAAAATCATTTATTAACCAGAATTAAGTTTTGTTAAGAAAAGATTTCTCAAAATCTTTTCAAACAACAAGATTGTGCTTTAAGCACCGCTGGATCAATGATCCAATGGTAAACAATGAATTATCAAAAAACAGAACAAATTCTGCAGGGAAAGATTTTTCCAATCTTTATTAAAACTAGAAGATCACCTTCTGTCAAATAGGAGCATCAGGATCAAAAATCCAACGGTGGGAAACATTCCCAGATCAATTAAGAGAAAGAACTCTTAAACCGATTTAATAAATCGATTAGCCCTATATAAAGCCCCCAAGACTTCAAGTCTCATATAGAGAAATAGATAGAGAAAACTCTCTACAAACTTTGAGAAAAAACTCAGAAGAAAAGAAAGGTAAAGAACTGATTCCTTAGAAAACAGAGATGAAAACATCTCGTAAAAAGAAGCGATGCTTTCTAAAAAGATCTTAGATCTATAAGAAAGACCGAAGTCTTTGAATAAAAAGAAAAGATCAAGATCTAAATCATAAAAAAAGAAGTGTCTTACTTCACAGATCTCTTGATCTAAAAATGCAGAGCCTTTTATAAGAATAAGGACTTAGTTCTTGAATCTCGAGGCAATGCCTCTTTTAAGAAGAACATAAACTTGTTCTTTGATCTTAAATTGATCAAAATGCGCTCTGCGCTATTGGACAGTGCTTTGCACTCATGAACTGCGCCCTTGCGCTCCTTAGACTGGTGCTCAGCGCTATAACATGCCACGTGTCGACCATAGACACGATCTGCGCTTTGCGCTCCTGAAAACAGTGCACTGCGCTCTTGGGTTGGCGCTCAGCGCCAAGCGCGCCACGTGTCACTCACTGGCGCACCCATAAACTGGCGCAGCGCACTTAGCGCTAAGCGACACGTGTCACCCTTATGTGCGCTAGAGCAATGCGCTCTTTAATTGGCGCAAAGCGCCTGATGCGCCGCGTGGCGTGTTGTCAGAACATACCTTGTTATGATAAATGCCATGCATTTAATTCCAGACAAAATGTCAGAGCCCAATTAAAAGGGCAGAGCCCAAACAAAGGCCTAACATGCAGAACAAAAATAAAATGTTCTTTAACTAGACTTAGCCCAATTCTGGCCATAAGTCCTCAATTTAAATTGAACTGAGCACATCTGCTCTTCTAATCAATTTACACTCGGTTCGAGAGTACATCTCTTTACTCCTCTGATATCCGTCGTTGTAATCCCTCAACGTCGTCAGAGAGGTAACGGGTCCCGACAACCACACATTGCTACGGATTGTGGGGTCCTTAAACTCATGGACTATGATGTCCTTAACCTCGACCGGGATGTCTTAAAACTTACAACGGACTGTGGAGTCCTTAAATCCACGGACTACGATGTCCTTAACCTCGACCGTGATGTCTTAAAACTAATATCGGAATGTGGAGTCCTTAAATCAACAGACTATGATGTCCTTAACCTCGACCGTGATGTCTTAAAACTAACGTCGGACTGTGGAGTCCTTAAATCCACGGACTATGATGTCCTTAACCTCGACCGTGATGTCTTAAAACTAACGTCGGACTGTGGAGTCCTTAAATCCACGGACTATGATGTCCTTAACCTCGACTGTGATGTCTTAAAACTAACACTGAACTGTGAGATCCTTAAACTCACGGACTATGATGTCCTTAACCTTGACCGCAATATCTTAAAACTAACAATGGACCGTTATGTCCTTACACTACTCATTGACCGCATTGTCACTAAACTAAACAATAGAGCCCAATTGCTCTCTTGCCGGATCTAAACGATCCTGTTAAGTTGATCTTAGTCTAACGTGTCCTTAACGAACGTTTAAGTTGATCTTAGCCTCAAATAAGGCTAACGTATCCTTAAACACAAACCCCCCCAAACCCAAATCTAAGAAAGATACAGATTTGGACTAGTCCACGTCCTACGGGCGACAACATAACTTAGTCTCCGTATACAATCCACAGGCAACCGAACACAGAACAAACACCCACGACATGAAGTGGCCATCTGGAGAAGGAGAAAGTTGTTACCGCGATGCGGTAGCGTAATTAACTGCAGGGGCTTAAGCCGCAGGGAAGAGCATCCCCACAATCAAAAACCCCTCAAACGAGGGGGAATCTGACGAAGTCTGCTACATCGGCCGCATCCGTTCAAACCTTCGATACATGGTGCCATAAATCAACTTGGCATCTTCGGAGAGGTGGACGGATAGCACCAATTAGCATCGGCCCCCAGATTCAGGAAAGACGTCCAGTCTTCCCGGCTTCCGGCGGTGAACAGATTCTGGCACGCCCAGTGGGACCTTTTCCTCTTTCCACTTCACACTTCGTGTGTCGTGTTCGCGAACCAATCGCGGTTTGTTAATGGTTGCCCTTGGGTTTCAAGGTACTAAGATTTGGCGTTTTTCTTGGTGCAGAAAGCAAAGGATCAATGGCATTCACCTGCTCAAAGTGCTCCAACTGCAGCTGTAACTCGCATCCTGCCTCAACCCGGGGGCATAACCTACGGGCCCCAAGCAGCTTCCCTATTCACGATGCCCGTGGAACAAGTCACTCAAGCCACCACAGGGTTGTTTTTTGGGACCATGCTCCTGCCAATGAGCGTCGCCGCTCCTGTGCTGACACCGGAAGCTCCGAAGAAGTCGGTCTTTGATCAGCTTACACCTATTGCGGCCCCTCTCAATGGGTCGTCCAGCTCCTCAGTCTTCTCCAAATTTGGCAAAAATTCCTGTGGACCCACAATGAAGCTTGCAATCCCAGAGAAGGTTATTACGGAGAGAGTAACCAACCCTGCTCCCGAAGTCATCAAGGCTGCTTCTCCTGCCAAAGGGTCGGTCTTTACAAGACGGACCGTCCCAACTCCCACTGCCGTTCCTGCTACTCAAAGGACATCAGTCTTTAACAGGCTGACACCAGCAGCAGCCCCTCACCTGAACAGAGGCTAAGAAAAGGCCATCCCCGTCACCAAGCCAACTCCATCAGCTTGACACGCTCGACGTCACCACTGGCGCCGAGTAAGGAAGGCCGGGGGCAACTCCCCTTCTGGGCTAACTCCACCAGTTCCAACGGTGGAAATTAATGCTGTTGTTCCAACCGGGAACAGCTTCGAGCTGCTGAATAAGGTGCGCAGGAATTCTCCTATCGCCGTGCTGAAAAGATCTCCTCATCCGGTGGAGAATGTTGTGGAAGCAAAACCAGAACAGCTCCCTCAGCGGCTGTCATCCAAAATCTACAAAGTTTGGCGGCAGGCTCGGAACTCAGTAGTTGATCAAGATTACCCTCGCCGACAGAAAAGGGAAAAGGTTAAATAGGTGGAAAGCCACCCTGCTGCCAAACTTTGATGATGAGGATATTATTTGGTATTTCGAGATGAGTCGATAAGATTAGGCATGGTGCTATGGGATCGGTGATAGAAGTAAAGAACATTCTCAAGTACCTGAGAAGGACTAAGGAGATGTTCTTGGTGTATGGCGGAAAAGACCTGCAGATTGAGGCCTTTGCTGACTCCAGCTTCCAGAGTGACAAGGATGATTCCAAGTCCATGTCGGGTTTTGTCTTTACCCTCAATGGAGGGGCGGTGTGTTGGAAGAGTTCCAAACAGGAAACCGTTGCTGACTCGACTATGGAAGCGGAATACATCGCTGCATCTGATGCCGCAAAAGAAGCTGTCTGGATGAGAAAGTTCTTAAGAGAACTTCAGGTGGTTCCGTCCATTGTTGACCCAATACCTCTGTATTGCGACAACAATGGGGCTATAGCTTTAGCGAAGGAACCCAGGTCCCATCAGAAATCTAGACACATCTTGAGGCGGTATCACCTGATCAGGGAAATCGTGGATCGCCAGGAGATCGAGGTTCGGAGGGTTGCTTCAGAAGATAACACAGCAGATCCATTCACCAAGGCCTTGCCCCAGACTCAGTTCGAGCGGCCGATCGAGATGATAGGTCTTCGAGACGCCAGTACATAGCCTTATTGCAAGTGGGAGATTGTTAGTGTATATGCCCTAGAGGCCATTACTGTATCATACTAGTTTGTATATTACTTAATGGAAGCTTGGGATATTCACAGTTGTATATACAATCTTGCTCGAAATGGTAGTATGCTACTTGGTTTGTCTCTGCTTTAATATGTGCATGTGTTTCTTTTAGCATATCGCTGATATACATATTAGTAGAGCCCTTAGGATCTTTGCTTGATTACCAGCGTTGTGATGGCGCTCACACTCGTGGGAGCTGGGTGATCTATAAGCACATCCTTATACAGGTCCCTAGTCGTTGGACTATCGAGACAGGGCATCGATACTCCGGAGTAGACTAGCGTATGCACTTCTCATCCCAGCGTGGGAGACGGTCTGTCCCACAGCCGTCAGTACGTCGTACTTGAGATAGTATGCGGGTGCTCGTTAGGTTACGAGTATACTGGACAGGACTCGTCGGGAACTGTTGGTTGGTATTATACCTATCGTCAGTTATCAGTTCCCAGGTGACATGAGTACAGCTTAGTCCGCTGACTTGACACTGCCACTTCGCCTCGAGTGTGTTCCCACTGCACTTTGATTACTACCCTACCACGGCTCAAAGGAGTCGTGCAAACAGGTAGTTTTTGGGTGCAGTCCCGAAGAACTTGGAGGCAGTGACGGTTAGACAGGATTCGTCTCTCCCGATATTAGGGGTTGACATCGCGCTGTGTCTAGGAGAGCCATTACACGAGTAGTCCCTGGCCAGGGCAAGCGAGATATACTGGTAGGTTTCCAGTGTTATCTCAGGGTGTTCTGGGCTACACTCCGACACGACTTGTACCGCTATTAGGGGACTAACGTTTCACCGGCCCCCTAGGCCCGCCATGCGATGTATCAGACGAACAGACCGGACTGTACGGAGATTGTCACATACAGGCTTAGTAGGAGTTCAGATGGGGTTCACCTCGTCAGTCTTCTTATCGACATCTACCTGGGGACCGTTACGTACAGCTAGTGCCGCTTGCGGTCTGTGGTTAAACCCACTGCCAGCGTAGTGTCGAGTCTTTAGAGTCCCACACAGAGAGCTATTCGCCTTTAGGCAAAATGAGTAGAGGTCGCATGGTTTTGCGACAGGGTTCGTTCACATCCGCGCACTTGTGCACGTTTGCTGTCCGGACAGCTTATACTAGCGGGCTTTGGTTTAAGCCGGATCCTAGTATATGATTTGGAATTGGTTTTTCTCAATGTATTCGTGTTCCTCGGATCACGAATACGGATGCGTATGCACAGTTGCTTGAGACAGAGGGAGAGGACTTTGATTAGGGTTAATGACTATTGTCATTTTATTAACCCTAATGATTATGTGTGTATTATGGTTAATTGATATTAGTTTAATAATTGTGCATGGTTATGGTTGTTGACCATTTGACCTATCTTAACTTGTTGACCCTGTTGACACTTTGACCATCATCATTTCATTTGGAAAATACTCTTTGATCCTTGCAATTTGCATTAAAAATGAAATGATAATGGTCATGTCTTGATTAAGCCATGACAATTATCTCACTAATTATCTAATTACAATAATTCACACATATATGTGAGAATGGTTTATTTTTCTCTCATTCTATCCTACACATTCTCTCTCTTGTTCTTCCTCTCCCTCAAGCTCTCCCCTCTCATGTGTTGAGAAACACTTGAGCTTGAGAAAAACCACACCATAGTAATCTCTACTCTCATCTAGGGTTCAAGGATTAGCACTTCTTGCACCCTAGTTACTTCTAGCTTGGAGTTGAAGCCAAAGGTCGAGGGTTTCGGGTGGATCTTTCTTCGACGTGAGAAGACGACTTAGGTGACCTCCTTCCACCACTCTAAGGAGCAAGGAGAGAAGGACATAAAGCCCAAAGTATAACCTTTCTAGCACTTAGCTAGTTTCTAGTTAGCTTTAGCTTGATTTTATTTAGCAAAGATCCTTCATAGTCTAGTCCATGTTGCCTAAGTTCATAAAAATTCGATTTTTATTCCGTTTTCCGCCTCCCCGCAAGTACCGGGATGGGCAACGTGGACTTACAGTGGTATCAGAGCCTAACTAAACATAAACTAGCTAGGTAGTAGAGTGTATCGAAGTTCGACTCGAAAAAATCGAAAAACTGAGTTTTCAAAACCCTAAGTTTCTGTTAAATTTTTTCCTGCTCAAAATAAAATTTGTCATACTCCAAAAATCATCTCAGGGTTTTCTTAAGAAGCACAGCAAACCCGGTCCAGTGAGTCGTCTAAACCGCCGCGGTTCAGCGGCAATAGCAAGCTATTGCCGCGGAACCGCCGCCGTTTTGACTCTTCACTGAGTCGAGTTTGGTGCAGTTTTCTTATGGCTAGGTTTTGGGATTTTTAAGATGGTTTATATGGTCCCAGGTTTTTCAGAATAGAAATTTATTTTTGGGGGCCTATAAATCCGTATTTTTTTCCCGAACTTCAATACACTTTGACTAAAAGGTTATATCTGTGATATTTATATGTATTGAACGTCGGCTAATCGCTATATGTCGATTAGTCGGGGTTATACATATCTGTGATCTGTGATTGATGATGGTTTGTGTATATGAATGGGTTGGATTGTCGTGGGTGAATAGCCGGGGTGGATGTGAGATGAGTGTTGCTTTTTCTTTCATTCATTGTAATATGTAAATTGATGTAATATTATTATTTGTTTGGCCGCACAACCGGGTCGGGGTTGTAGCCGTCATTGTATAATTCTTTTTACTGTTTTTGCTCCTAGGATAGACCCATGGAGGGGGTGCACAAACTACCGGGTATCTCGAAGTGCCGAGTGGCCTACTCACGGTGGTGAGGGAGGTTGCTTCGCTTCGGGTACTTGGCGGGTAGTTTGCCGCACCCGTAGGGGTCTTGGGTGGGGTATTGGCTATTCACCGCGACCGTGTAATCCGCTTTTCGTTGCAGGCTCGAACGGATTGCGGATTCCTAGTATATCCAATGTATTCATCTGTGATCTGTAATGTCTATCATTGCTATATATTTATATATATATGATAACTATTTAGGCGTTGCCTATATTTTACAGCCGCGCTAGCCCAGCCCCCGCTCTGTCGTTAGTTAAGTAACCTAACGGGTGATGACGGGGCCCCGTGGAGAATGCGAATGGCATAAGCGTAGTCATATTTTGGTTGTTTTCTGCAATGGTAGGATTAAATGATGGGACGCATTAAAAGAACTAATGCAAGAAAATAAACCAAGTAAAAGTCGATTGGAACACTTTGAAAATCACTCGGTTCTTTTCAAAACTAAACTTTTAAACGCGGAGCTTGAACCACTCCTTTTAAAAGCTATCTCGTTCCATCGATTATATCAAGTTCACTACGTTCACGGTTTCGCCAAAACCATTCGTAGCCTTCCGTCATTCCACATGAATGGTCAAAAAGTATTCAAGCTATGTATTTTGGCCAAAGTCAAGGCATAGTGATTGGTAGCTATTGGGTATTCATGTGCAGCATAGATAGATGCGTTGGTTTGGAACAGTCGTGCTGCCATTTTGGCCAAAGTCAAGGGTAGGTACGGGTGGGTCCAAATTAACCAGGAGAATGACGGGTAGAACTTGACATGTGACTTATGATATTTTGGCCAAAGTCAAGGTCATAAGAGCATGGGGCAAAAATCCACATCGGGAGTTTCATAAGTACTGAAACTTGCTAGCGCTGCATACCATTTGGAGTGTGATAATCCTGGTAGGATTCCTTCGGTTTTATCACACGATGATATTTGGATCCTGATCCTACTGTGAGTATATGCTACTCCTCGGGAAAACTCTCACTTAACGATCAATGCTATAAACTTAGTAGGTGTCTAGAAAGGTGTTAGCGGGGCTACGCCCACAGGGAAAAGAGGTTACTTAATTAAGGAACTTCGCGAAAGCGTTGGAAAACCTCCCTCGAAGTACCGACACTGGCCTGGCTGAACGGTTAAGCAAGTATTGTACGGTGAGATTGATCCTAACTAATCCTTTCTTTACGGTTTGAGAAGGGATTCGAGAGACAGTGGGAGCCATTCAGTTTAGACAAACTAAAAACCACTCTAAACTTGCAAGAGCATCATGCTAAAGTGTTTCTTTTCTCTCTCCTAATTGCAGCGACCATTCAACATGACCGGACTTAAATTATTACTAGATAAAAACATATTGACAGGGCCAAACTATAAAGATTGGCTCAGGAATGTCAAGATGGCAATCACTTACGACAAGTTGGGGTATGTCCTTACCACCAAAGCTCCCCCTGTCCCAGGTCCCAAAACCAGTGTCGTAGATAGGGAAATCTACAAGACCTGGGAAATAGATTGCGCGAAGGCCAGATGCCTCGTACTAGCCTCGATGGACAACGAACATCAGAGGAGGCACGAAAATATGGACCTAGAGTCCATATTTCTTCATACAAAAGAACTGTATGGAGAGCAGTCTCGTATCGCAAGATACGAAGTATCGAAGAAGTTGTTTTCGGCAAGGTTGGCCGTCGGATCATCGGTAGCGGAACACGTGCTTAAGATGATTGGCTACATTGAGGAGCTCGCGGACCTTGGGACCATGTTGGAGAATGAACTCTATACTGATTTGATTCTCCAGTCCCTTCCTTCCACTTACGCCCAGTTTATTCTTAACTTCAACGTGCAAGGAAAGGAGGTTGAACTTTCCGAACTTCTGAACATGTTGAGGAGTGCTGAGGGCACCCTACAGAAGGGTAGGAAGACATCCACTTTATTTGTAGGAGGATCTTCCTCTTCTAGGTCCAGGGCGAAAGCCAAGGGCAAGAAGAAGAAAGCCCCGGCCAAACCAAGAGGCGGTGTCGGTAAAGTGGATACGAAGGGAAAAGGAAAAGCAACAAAGATAGCGGGAAAGCTGGTGGGGAAGGAAGAATGCTTCTATTGTCACAAAAGTGGTCACTGGAAACAGGATTGCGAGGCTTGGAAGGCCAGAACACAGGATTTGAAGCGAGTTGCGGCTTCAGCTTCAGGTGTGTATGTTATTAAAAACTGTCTATCAATAAACTCTACATCCTGGGTATTGGATACCGGATTAGGATCTCATATCTGTAATTCTTTGCAGGCGTTGAGAAAGCGTAGAGTTTTGAAGGCAGGTGACATGACCCTCAGAGTTGCAAACGGTGCTAGCATGGATGCTGAGGCCGTGGGGGACTATCACCTGGGATTGTCGGATGGACACTTTTTGGTTTTGCGTAGTTGTTATTATGTACCAAATGTAACCTGTAATATCATTTCTGTATCTTTATTATCTAAAGAAGGTTATGAATTTGCATTTGTAAGTAATGTAGTGAACATTCACCTTAATCAAGTTTTGATTGAGTCAGGTACATTGAACAACGGTATATACGTATTAAACCGGCCACAGATTTTCAATGTCTAGAATACACACAAAAGAAAGTCTCCAGAAATCGATAAAACTTTCTTATGGCATTGTAGACTGGGTCACATCAATGAGAGAAGGTTGACTAAGTTACATACAGAAGGATATTTGGATTCGTTCGAATATCAATCGTATGCAACTTGTCAATCCTGTCTCAAAGGAAAGATGACAAAGACTCCGTTCACTGGACACGGAGTAAGAGCGAGCGAGCTCTTGGGACTCGTACACAGCGACGTGTGCGGTCCAATGTCTACACATGCACGAAGCGGTTATTCTTACTTCATTACTTTTACAGATGACTTTTCAAGGTACGGTTATGTCTTCTTAATGAAACATAAATCCGAGGCTTTTGAAAAATTCCAGGAATATAAGAATGAAGTAGAAAAACAAACAGGCAAAAGTATCAAGGCACTGAGATCTGATCGAAGTGGTGAATACTTGAGTGCCGAGTTCCTGGGTTACTTAAAAGAGAATGGAATTCTCTCTCAGCTTACTCCTCCATACACTCCGCAACATAACGGTGTATCGGAGAGACGGAACCGAACCCTATTGGATATGGTACGGTCCATGATGAGTAACGCTGAGTTGCCGCGATCGTTCTGGGGATATGCGCTAGAATCAGCTGCATACCTTTTGAACCGAGTTCCAACTAAGACTGTGCCTACTACGCCATATCAGATGTGGTGTGGGAAGAGACCCTATCTTAATCACATTAAGACATGGGGATGTCCAGCTTTTGTAAAAAAGCAGCATGCGGACAAGCTCGAGGCACGCTCAGTACAGTGTAAGTTTATGGGATATCCAAAGAACTCTAAGTGATATTTCTTCTATTGCGAAGAGGAACAAAAGGTGTTTGTTTCTCGCCATGCCCACTTTCTAGAACACCAGTTCATAGAAAAAGAATTAAGTGGGAGCGCAATAGAGCTGGAAGAAATTCCAGAACCACGAGCTATTACTGAAAGCTTAGTAGAACCAGAGGGGTCGAAAGATCAGGACATTCCCACGCCACTCCGCAGGAGTAGTAGGCAGTCTCATCCGCCCGAGAGATACTACGGTTTTCTCATTGACGGGGATAGAGAGGATTGCATCATAGACTTTGATGAGCCTACTAGCTTCCAGCAAGCCATTCAGAGCGTCGACTCGGTAAAATGGCTGGATGCAATGCGGACCGAAATGGAGTCCATGTACACCAACAAAATATGGACGTTGGACATTGCTCCAGATGGGGTAAAACCCGTAGGATGCAAGTGGATCTTCAAAAGGAAGATTGGTGTAGATGGACAGGTTGAGACCTATAAAGCTAGACTGGTAGCAAAGGGTTTTCGTCAGCGACCTGGTTTGGACTATGACGAAACCTTTTCTCCAGTAGCTATGCTGAAATCCATTTGGATCCTTCTTGCCATTGCTGCCTTCCACGATTATGAGATTTGGCAGATGGACGTAAAGACAGCTTTTCTAAATGGACATTTAAAGGAGTGCGTCTATATGGATCAGCCAGAGGGTTTCATTCAGAGTGGGAGCAGCGGAAAGGTATGCAAGTTGCTTAAGTCCATTCATGGACTAAAGCAGGCATCGCGGAGTTGGAACATCTGTTTTGATGAGACGGTCAAGAAATTTGGTTTTATCAAAAATCCAGATGAACCATGCATCTATTGTAGATTTGTAGCGAGAACTGTAGTATTCCTCGTTTTATACGTGGATGACATTCTCTTAATAGGAAATGACATTCCTATGCTACAATCTGTCAAGGGGTTCTTGTCACACAGGTTCTCCATGAAAGACCTGGGTGATGCCTCATACATTCTGGGTATCCGGATCTACCGTGACAGATCCAAGAGGATATTAGGACTTTCGCAGTCCAGGTACATCGACACCATACTGAAGAGATTCAGTATGGAAGATTCCAAGCGCGGTAATCTACCGGCTTGTCACGGGATCACCCTCTCCAAAGAGATGTCTCCCAAGACTGATTTGGAGAGGGATCGCATGTCTATTATACCCTACGCTTCTGCAGTAGGCTCTATAATGTATGTGATGTTGTGTACCAGACCGGATGTGGCTTATGCACTGAGTGTGGTAAGCAAATATCAGTCAAACCCTGGGGAGAAACATTGGATAGCAGTAAAGAACATTCTCAAGTACCTGAGAAGGACTAAGGAGATGTTCTTGGTGTATGGAGGAAAAGACCTGCAGATTGAGGCCTTTGCTGACTCCAGCTTCCAGAGTGACAAGGATAATTCCAAGTCCATGTCGGGTTTTGTCTTTACCCTCAATGGAGGGGCGGTGTGTTGGAAGAGTTCCAAACAGGAAACCGTTGCTGACTCGACTATGGAAGCGGAATACATCGCAGCATCTGATGCCGCAAAAGAAACTGTCTGGATGAGGAAGTTCTTGAGAGAACTTCAGGTGGTTCCGTCCATTGTTGACCCAATACCTCTGTATTGCGACAACAACGGGGCTATAGCTTTAGCGAAGGAACCCAGGTCCCATCAGAAATCCAGACACATCTTGAGGCGGTATCACCTGATCAGGGAGATTGTGGATCGCCAGGAGATCGAGGTTCGGAGGGTTGCTTCAGAAGATAACACAGCAGATCCATTCACCAAGGCCTTGCCCCAGACTCAGTTCGAGCGGCTGATTGAGATGATAAGTCTTCGATACGCCAGTACATGGCCTTAGTGCAAGTGGGAGATTGTTAGTGTATATGCCCTAGAGGCCATTACTGTATCATACTAGTTTGTATATTACTTAATGGAAGCTTGGGATATTCACAGTTGTATATACAATCTTGCTCGAAATGGTAGTATGCTGCTTGGTTTGTCTCTGCTTTAATATGTGCATGTGTTTCTTTTAGCATATCGCTGATATACATATTAGTAGAGCCCTTAGGATCTTTGCTTGATTACCAGCGTTGTGATGGTGCTCACACTCGTGGGAGCTGGGTGATCTATAAGCACATCCTTATACAGGTCCCTAGTCGTTGAACTATCGAGACAGGGCATCGATACTCCGGAGTAGACTAGCGTATGCGCTTCTCATCCTAGCGTGGGAGACGGTCTGTCCCACAGCCGTCAGTACGTCGTACTTGAGATAGTATGCGGGTGCTCGTTAGGTTACGAGTACACTGGACAGGACTCGTCGGGAACTGTTGGTTGGTATTATACCTATCGTCAGTTATCAGTTCCCAGGTGACATGAGTACAGCTTAGTCCGCTGACTTGACACTGTCACTTCGCCTCGAGTGTGTTCCCACTGCACTTTGATTACTACCCTACCACGGCTCAAAGGAGTCGTGCAAACAGGTAGTTTTTGGGTGCAGTCCCGAAGCACTTGGAGGCAGTGACGGTTAGACAGGATTCGTCTCTCCCGGTATTGGGGGTTGACATCACGCTGTGTCCAGGAGAGCCATTACACGAGTAGTCCCTGGCCAGGGCAAGCGAGATATACTGGTAGGTTTCCAGTGTTATCTCAGGGTGTTCTGGGCTACACTCCGACACGACTTGTACCGCTATTAGGGGACTGACGTTTCACCGCCCCCTAGGCCCGCCATGCGATGTATCAAACGAACTGACCGGACTGTACGGAGATTGTCACATACAGGCTCAGTAGGAGTTCAGATGGGGTTCACCTCGTCAGTCTTCTTATCGACATCTACCTGGGGACCGTTACGTACAGCTAGTGCCGCTTGCGGTCTGTGGTTAAACCTACTGCCAGCGTAGTGTCGAGTCTTTAGAGTCCCACACAGTGAGCTATTCGCCTTTAGGCAAAATGAGTAGAGGTCGCATGGTTTTGCGACAGGGTTCGTTCACATCCGCGCACTTGTGCATGTTTGCTGTCCGGACAGCTTATACTAGCGGGCTTTGGTTTAAGCCGGATCCTAGTATATGATTTGGGATTGGTTTTTCTCACTGTATTCGTGTTCCTCGGATCACGAATACGGGTGCGTATGCACAGTTGCTTGAGACAGAGGGAGAGGACTTTGATTAGGGTTAATGACTATTGTCATTTTATTAACCCTAATGATTATGTGTATATTATGGTTAATTGATATTAGTTTAATAATTGTGCATGGTTATGGTTGTTGACCATTTGACCTATCTTGACTTGTTGACCCTGTTGACACTTTGACCATCATCATTTCATTTGGAAGATGCTCTTTGATCCTTGCAATTTGCATTAAAAATGAAATGATAATGGTCATGTCTTGATTAAGCCATGACAATTATCTCACTAATTATCTAATTACAATAATTCACACATATATGTGAGAAGGGTTTATTTTTCTCTCATTCTATCATACACATTCTCTCTCTTGTTCTTCCTCTCCCTCAAGCTCTCCCCTCTCATGTGTTGAGAAACACTTGAGCTTGAGAAAAACCACACCATAGTATTCTCTACTCTCATCTAGGGTTCAAGGATTAGCACTTCTTGTACCCTAGTTACTTCTAGCTTAGAGTTGAAGCCAAAGGTCGAGGCTTTCGGGTGGATCTTTCTTCGACGTGAGAAGACGACTTAGGTGACCTCCTTCCACCACTTCAAGGAGCAAGGAGAGAAGGACATAAAGCCCAAGGTATAACCTTTCTACCATTTAGCTAGTTTCTAGTTAGCTTTAGCTTGTTTTTGTTTAGCAAAGATCCTTCATAGTCTAGTCCATGTTGCCTAAGTTCATAAAAATTCGATTTTTATTCCGTTTTCCGCCTCCCCGCAAGTACCGGGGTGGGCAACGTGGACTTACAGTGGTATCAGAGCCTAACTAAACATAAACTAGCTAGGTAGTAGAGTGTATCGAAGTTCGAATCGGAAAAATCGAAAAACCGAGTTTTCAAAACCCTAAGTTTCTGTTAAATTTTTTCCTGCTCAAAATAAAATTTGTCATACTCCAAAAATCATCTCAGGGTTTTCTTAAGAAGCACAGCAAACCCGGTCCAGTGAGTCGTCTAAACAGCCGCGGTTCAGCGGCAATAGCAAGCTATTGCCGCGGAACCGCCGCCGTTTTGACTCTTCACTGAGTCGAGTTTGGTGCAGTTTTCTTATGGCTAGGTTTTGGGATTTTTAAGATGGTTTATATGTTCCCAGGTTTTCCAGAATAGAAATTTATTTTTGGGGGCCTATAAATCCGTATTTTTTTTCCCGAACTTCAATACACTTTGACTAAAAGGTTATATCTGTGATGTTTATATATATTGAACGTCGGCTAATCGCTATATGTCGATTAGTCGGGGTTATACATATCTGTGATCTGTGATTGATGATGGTTTGTGTATATGAATGGGTTGGATTGTCGCGGGTGAATAGCCGGGGTGGATGTGAGATGAGTGTTGCTTTTTCTTTCATTCATTGTAATATGTAAATTGATATAATATTATTATTTGTTTGGCCGCACAACCGGGTCGGGGTTGTAGCCGTCATTGTATAATTCTTTTTACTGTTTTTGCTCCTAGGATAGACCCATGGAGGGGGTGCACAAACTACCGGGTATCTTGAAGTGCCGAGTGGCCTACTCACGGTGGTGAGAGAGGTTGCTTCACTTCGGGTACTTGGCGGGTAGTTTGCCGCACCCGTAGGGGTCTTGGGTAGGGTATTGGCTATTCACCGCGACCGTGTAATCCGCTTTTCGTTGCAAGCTCGAACGGATTGCGGATTCCTAGTATATCCAATGTATTCATCTGTGATCTGTAATGTCTATCATTGCTATATATTTATATATATATGATAACTATTTACGCGTTGCTTATGTTTTACAGCCGCGCTAGCCCAGCCCCCGCTCTGTCGTTAGTTAAGTAACCTAACGGGTGATGACGGGGCCCCGTGGCGAATGCGAATGGCATAAGCGTACGTCATATTTTGGTTGTTTTCTGCAATGGTAGGATTAAATGATGGGACGCATTAAAAGAACTAATGCAAGAAAATAAAGCAAGTAAAAGTCGATCGGAACACTTTGAAAACCACTCGGTTCTTTTCTAAACTAAACTTTTAAACGCGGAGCTTGAACCACTCCTTTTAAAAGCTATCTCGTTCCATCGATTATATCAAGTTCACTACGTTCACGGTTTCGCCAAAACCATTCGTAGCCCTCCGTCATTCCACATGAATGGTCAAAAAGTATTCAAGCTATGTATTTTGGCCAAAGTCAAGACATAGTGATTGGTAGCTATTGGGTATTCATGTGCAGCATAGATAGATGCGTTGGTTTGAGACAGTCGTGCTGCTATTTTGGCCAAAGTCAAGGGTAGGTACGAGTGGGTCCAAATTAACCAGGAGAATGACGGGTAGAACTTGACATGTGACTTATGATATTTTGTCCAAAGTCAAGGTCATAAGAGCATGGGGCAAAAATCCACATCGGGAGTTTCATAAGTACTGAAACTTGCTAGCGCTGCATACCATTTGGAGTGTGATAATCCTGGTAGGATTCCTTCGGTTTTATCACACGATGATATTTGGATCCCGATCCTACTGTGAGTATATGCTACTCCTCGGGAAAACTCTCACTTAACGATCAATGCTATAAACTTAGTAGGTGTCTAGAAAGGTGTTAGCGGGGCTACGCCCACAGGGAAAAGAGGTTACTTAATTAAGGAACTTCGCGAAAGCGTTGGAAAACCTCCCTCGAAGTACCGACACTGGCCTGGCTGAACGGTTAAGCAAGTATTGTACGGTGAGATTGATCCTGACTAATCCTTTCTTTACGGTTTGAGAAGGGATTCGAGAGACAGTGGGAGCCATTCAGTTTAGACAAACTAAAAACCACTCTAAACTTGCAAGAGCATCATGCTAAAGTGTTTCTTTTCTCTCTCCTAATTGCAGCGACCATTCAACATGACCGGACTTAAATTATTACTAGATAAAAACATATTGACAGGGCCAAACTACAAAGATTGGCTCAGGAATGTCAAGATGGCAATCACTTACGACAAGTTGGGGTATGTCCTTACCACCAAAGCTCCCCCTGTCCCAGGTCCCAAAACCAGTGTCGTAGATAGGGAAATCTACAAGACCTGGGAAATAGATTGCGCGAAGGCCAGATGCCTCGTACTAGCCTCGATGGAAAACGAACATCAGAGGAGGCACGAGAATATGGACCTAGAGTCCATATTTCTTCATACAAAAGAACTGTATGGAGAGCAGTCTCGTATCGCAAGATACGAAGTGTCGAAGAAGTTGTTTTCGTCAAGGTTGGCCGTCGGATCATCGGTAGCGGAACACGTGCTTAAGATGATTGGCTACATTGAGGAGCTCGCGGACCTTGGGACCACGTTGGAGAATGAACTCTATACTGATTTGATTCTCCAGTCCCTTCCTTCCACTTACGCCCAGTTTATTCTTAACTTCAACATGCAAGGAAAGGAGGTTGAACTTTCCGAGCTTCTGAACATGTTGAAGAGTGCTGAGGGCACCCTACAGAAGGGTAGGGAGATATCCACTTTGTTTGTAGGAGGATCTTCCTCTTCTAGGTCCAGGGCGAAAGCCAAAGGCAAGAAGAAGAAAGCCCCCGCCAAACCAAGAGGCGGTGTCGGTAAAGTGGATACGATGGGAAATGGAACAGCAACAAAGATAGCGGGAAAGCTGGTGGGGAAGGAAGAATGCTTCTATTGTCACAAAAGTGGTCACTGGAAACAGGATTGCAAGGCTTGGAAGGCCAGAACACAGGATTTGAAGCGAGTTGCGGCTTCAGCTTCAGGTTTGTATGTTATTGAAAACTGTCTATCAATAAACTCTACATCCTGGGTATTGGATACCGGATCAGGATCTCATATCTGTAATTCTTTGCAGGCGTTGAGAAAGCGTAGAGTTTTGAAGGCAGGTGACATGACCCTCAGAGTTGCAAACGGTGCTAGCATGGATGCTGAGGCCGTGGGGGACTATCACCTGGGATTGTCGGATGGACACTTTTTGGTTTTGCGTAGTTGTTATTATGTACCAAATGCAACCTGTAATATCATTTCTGTATCTTTATTATCTAAAGAAAGTTATGAATTTGCATTTGTAAGTAATGTAGTGCACATTCACCTTAATCAAGTTTTGATTGGGTCAGGTACATTGAACAACGGTATATACGTATTAAACCAGCCACAGATTTTCAATGTCCAGAATACACACAAAAGAAAGTCTCCAGAAATCGATAAAACTTTCTTATGGCATTGTAGACTGGGTCATATCAATGAGAGAAGGTTGACTAAGTTACATACAGAAGGATATTTGGATTCGTTCGAATATCAATCGTATGCAACTTGTCAATCCTGTCTCAAAGGAAAGATGACAAAGACTCCGTTTACTGGACACGGAGTAAGAGCGAGCGAGCTCTTGGGACTCGTACACAGCGACGTGTGCGGTCCAATGTCTACACATGCACGAAGCGGTTATTCTTACTTCATTACTTTTACAGATGACTTTTCAAGGTACGGTTATGTCTTCTTAATGAAACATAAATCCGAGGCTTTTGAAAAATTCCAGGAATATAAGAATGAAGTAGAAAAACAAACAGGCAAAAGTATCAAGGCACTGAGATCTGATCGAGGTGGTGAATACTTGAGTGCCGAGTTCCTGGGTTACTTAAAAGAGAATGGAATTCTCTCTCAGCTTACTCCTCCATACACTCCGCAACATAACGGTGTATCGGAGAGACGGAACCGAACCCTATTGGATATGGTACGGTCCATGATGAGTAACGCTGAGTTGCCGCGATCGTTCTGGGGATATGCGCTAGAATCAGCTGCATACCTTTTGAACCGAGTTCCAACTAAGACTGTGCCTACTACACCATATCAGATGTGGTGTGGGAAGAGACCCTATCTTAATCATATTAAGACATGGGGATGTCCAGCTTTTGTCAAAAAGCAGCATGCGGACAAGCTCGAGGCACGCTCAGTACAGTGCAAGTTTGTAGGTTTTATCTCTATGGTTCTTGTTTCTCAACACATGAGACAATAGAACCATGAGCTAAAGAGAGAGCAAGAGGAAGAGGAGAGAGCTTGAGGATGAGAGAGAATGAGAATGATAGAATGAGCAAGACTTTTCCACACACTCCTCTCATAACACAAAATAATCATAATAATAATAGTAATTGAGTATTATGTGATGGTTCATGTCAAATGGAAATATCATTTCATGCACTCATTTTGTAAAGAATAACAAGCAAGCAAAAGTCTTTGCCATGAAATGATAGCCATTGTCATGATGATGGTCAACAAGTCCAAGCTAGTCAACCGGTCAACAAAGTCAACAAGTCAACAAAGTCAAACTTTCAACCCAACCATGGCACACTAATACTTAATTAATATTATTATTAATCATATTTCTTATTCTCATTAGGGTTTAGAAAAAAGTCAACAGTCAACAACCCCAATAAGAATCCTTTGCCTCTGCCTCTGTCAACTGTGCATACACACCCGCATCCGTGTTCCGAGGAACACGTATACAAAGATATCCTATGCCTCTATCTCTGTCAACTGTGCATACACACCCGCATTCGTGTTCCGAGGAACACGTATACAAACGAGATAAAACCAATCCTAAAACGTATACTAGGATCTAGCTTAAACCAAAGCCCGCTAGTAATAACTGTCCGGACACTAAACGTGCACAAGTGCACGGATGTGACCGAACCCTGTCGCAAAACCATGCGACCTCTACTCTTTTGCCTAAAGGCGAATAGCTCTCTGTGTGGGACTCTAAAGACTCGACACTACGCTGGCAGTGGGTTTAACCACAGACTGCAAGCGGCACTAGCTGTGCGTAACAGCCCCTAGGTAGATGCCGATAAGAAGACTGACGAGGTGAACTCATCCGAACTCCTACTGAGCCTGAATGTGACAATCTCCGTACAGTCCGGTCTGTTCATCTGAGAATATCGCATGGCGGGCCTAGGGGGCGGTAAACGTCAGTCCCCTAATAGCGGTACAAGTCGTGTCCGAGTGTAGCCCAGAACACTCTGAGATAACACTGGAAACCTACCAGTGTATCTCGCTTGCCCTGGCCAGGGACGACTGTGTGTAATGGCTCTCCTTGACACAGCGCGATATCAACTCCCAATACCGGGAGAGACGAATCCTGTCTAACCGTCACTGCCTCCAAGTGCTTCGGGACAGCACCCAACTACTACCTGTTTGCACGACTCCTTTGAGCCATGGTAGGGTAGTAATCAAAGTACAGTGGGAACACACTCGAGGCGAAGTGAAAGTGTTAAGTCAGCAGACTAAGCTGTACTCATGTCACCTGGGAATTGATAACTGACGATAGGTATAGTACCAACCAATCAGTTCCCGACGAGTCCTGTCCAGTGTACTCGTAACCTAACGAGCACCCGCATACTATCTCAAGTACGACGTACTGACGGCTGTGGGACAGACCGTCTCCCCTGCTGGGATGAGAAGCGCATACGCTAGTTTACTCCGGAGTATCGATGCCCTGTCTCGATAATCCTACGACTAGGGACCTGTAAAAGGATGTGCTTGTAGATTACCCAGCCCCCACGAGTGTGACTGCCATCACAACGCTGGTAATCAAGTAAAGATCCTAAGGGCTCTACTAATGTGTATAGGTGATATGCTAAAAGAAACGCATGTACACACATTGAAGTAGAAACAAACCAAGTAGCATACTACCATTTTGAGCAAGATTGTCTATACAACTGTGAATATCCCAAGCTTCCATCAAGTATTAAACAAACTAGTATGATACAGTAATGACCTCTAGGGCATATAAACTAACAACGTACACTTTAGAACATATTATTTCATTGATATAATCAGCTAAATGCTAGTTACCACATAATATTTGCATGATTGCTCTCATGTGTTATCTTAGAGATTGCATTCTTTACATAGATACTTCATGCATTCATATATTCATTGGTTATGCAGTATTATGGAGATTTATGCTGGTTTTCATTGTTATTGACATGGTGACTTGATGTTTTCGGATTTTTCTTGAGATTTTCTGGATTTGGAAACCGCCTGGGAAAATTTTATAAACTGATTGTTTTATTTTAAAGGGAAAGATGCGGTTTTCCTTGATATGATAAGTATTGTCCACCATGATATTTTCTCGGTTCTGAGATGGTTTTCGAGACCCGATTTGAGGAGTTGGATGAACCGTCTGTGGGTACATGGTGGACCCGGTATGGTACCCCGGGGCAAGAAGCTCGAGTTGTAGACGATGAGCCCGGCAGGAGCAGACTGCCTACCGGTGATTGTCTGGCGCGGCAGATATCCGGAGGATACCGTTCGTGGTCGTGTGATTGATGATATGGGCCGATCCGGACTGACGGAGCCCAAGGTATTGGGATATTGAGATATTAAGATTTGAGACACTGAGATATTAAGATTTGATGATACAGGCCAGTCCGGATAGCCGGAGCCTGAGATATTGAGATTCATGTTTTGTGTCGATACTTGACACTGATTTCTCTGTTGATTTCATTGATGATATTCGATTTATATACATACAGGAATCTCATTAAATAAAGAAAATAGTTGTCTCACTCATGATGTATTCTGTTTCCATTCGTAATGCATTCATACATCATATATCTGATATGTTGCTATCTGAGGCACTGACACGAGCATGTGGTATTGCACTTATGTGTAATTGAATCAGGATATTTATTTGAGGATATTACTTGATATGACGTAGGATAGCGTCATGCATGCGATTTCTGCTCTGTGTGTTTTCTACTCACGAGTTGGCAACTCACCCCCGTTGTGCCATGGTTCCTAGCAGGTTTTGCCGTACAGGTTCCGTTGCGGCTTTGCTGGCACACTGTTCCTTCCGGGTGATTGCTTTGGTAGGTAGGTTCTTTTGCATCAGGACCACCATTTTATATTTGTTATTTTAGTTGTATCTAGTAAAACTCCATCAACCAGACTTGTATTATTTGATAGACATAGAAGACCAGTGCTCCATCAACCAGACTTGTATTATTTGATAGACATAGAAGACCAGTGTATATTCTTTCAACCTTAGAGTCGTGTGCTGTATTATATGGTTTTCCTCTGGTTTTCTTGATGATGTTGGATTTTTATCCTGAGTTTGATCATCGCCTTTCGGCGTTGTATATTATATTGCATTGTGTGGTTTTGTCCGCTGGTTGGCGAAGAGCCAGCTCCCGCTTGGGGATGCATTTATTCATTATACATGCTTTATCAGGTTTGTACCCGTTTGGGGTCAGTATTTACAAAGGAAACTCTGCCGAAATTTTTAGAAAAGACTTGAGGTTTTAAGGATGAAATACTTCGGCTTATGTTGTTAAACTACTTGCTTTAAATTGGTTTTTCCTTCACTCTACTGCTTTACTTGGTTTTGATTTCTCGGTTTTGGCTTACTTAGATTACGTACGCCTCGAGACGTTTCGTAATTTAAGTGCCAGTCACGCTCGGTACTTTTCAGGTCTTGACAGGGATGATCTCCGATAGTCTTTTCAGGTCTCATTTGAGTTGCCGTCAAGACCCTGAAGCAAGGGATTTTTCTTGGCTTCATTTGTTGACATTGTGTCTGTACTATTGCAATGAATGCCGAGATTGTCTCAAGGCTGTCTGTGAACAGTCGAGATTTGGAACTAGGGGACTCTGCCATGGCTCCGTTTGTTGATGTCGCGTTTGCATCCTGCTGGAGGGAGGAAGAACGTTGTTGTTGATCTCTAGGCTGTAGATGTAGCTGTTAGTTGTATGTATTCCCTAAAGGCCATTATTGTACATATGATGTATATTATAGTGGATGCTTGGACATATAGAGAGAGGACTTTCTTGCTCGACATGATAGTATGCTATCCGGTTGCTCTTTATCTTAACATGTATACTTGTCTCTTGATACTGTTTCATGTTACATGTTGGTAAAGCCCTTAGGATGTGTACTTGACTACCAGGATTATGATGCAGATCATACTAGTGGGGCCATGGTAGTCTATAAGTTCATCCTTTAATGTTCCTAGTCGTGGGTGTATCGAGACGGGGCATCGATATACCGGAGTAGACTAGCGTATACGCTTCTCAACCCATGAGATGGGCGATGGATGATCCCATATCCATTGGTGTTTGACATCAGAGATGGTATACGGGTGCTCAGTGGAGACTGGGTACACTGGACGGACTCGTCGAGAACTCCTGGATGATATTATACCTGATGTCAGATAGCAGTTCTCTAGTGACACTGGTACAAATTAGTCTGTAGACCCAAGATCGTCATAAAATCTTGTGTGATTCCCACTATGCTTTAATTTCCACCTTACCACGTTCAAGAGGACGTGCAAAACGGTGGTTTTTGGGTACAGTCCCGAGTCACATGGAGGCAATGAGCGATAGGAGGGGATTTCGTCTCTCCCGGTATTGGGGGTAGATGTCGTACTGTGCTCGATTGGCTATAACTGGAAGTCCCTGGCCAGGGATGATTTAGAGATTTACTGGTAAGTGTTATCAGTAGTTTCTCGACCCGTTATAAGTCTCGTATCGGTATGACTTATCGAGTTATTGGGGTCTGGCTTTTACCATCCCTAGACTTGATATGCGACATCTCAAATGAAGAGACCAGACTGTATGGTAGTGTTACTGATAGGCTTTACAGAAGCTAGAGCGAGCTTGTTTGTTGATCTTCTGATCGCTCAATATCCGGGTAGCCGTTACGTCCAGCTAGTACCGCTGACGGCTTGTGGGTGCTTGATATGATCATCACCTACTGTCGGCGTATTGATGAGTCTTTAGAGTCCTACACAGAGGTTTTACTGGCTCAGGCAAACGAAGCAGGAGCACATATGTGATATGTGCGGGACCGAGATGAATACGCGTATGTGATACCGTATTCTATTCTCGCGATATTTGTACCGGTCGGTTATATGTGATATAGCCGGGTTATCGAATCAAGTGTTGATTCGATAAATTGGTACATATAATATTAGCCGGTTATATATGATATAGCCGAGTTATTAAATCAAGTATTGATTTGATAATTTAGTGTATAATTGTATATTTGATATACTAGTTTATATTAACTAATATTAGCTCACTTAAGCATTTATTTTTCTCACATGTGCACACTTAATATATATGTGATATATATTAATTGTGTTTTATTATGTGTCATGGTTGATGATACATGCAACATGGGTGTATGAGACTTACACCATGATAAAGATAATGTAGGGTTTATTTATTTATTGTAATTCAATTATTAATTAGAAATTTGTCACGTGGCATGAAGCTTCATGAAGCTTTGAGATCCATTGACTCAGTCCACTAGTTTTGTCTTACACTAGATATTTGTTAACCCAACCATTATCTAAACTCATGGTTAAGTCTTTTCATGAGTAATATTAGATATTTTCTCACCCATGATTGCCATTCACTCTCACAACATTATCTCTCTTCATCTTCTTCCTCAAGCTCAAGAGCTCTCTAGCTTTTGAGCAAGTGAGAAATATTAGTGAGAAAATCAATTCTAAAGTAAGCAAAAATCCTACTTTATCATCCTCTACTAGATTAGCACTTTAGTATAGGGTGTTAGCTTCACTAATCTCTCATTAGTGAAGTAGTAGCTTGGGTTAGTGTCTCATCGACGTAGATCATTTTCGGCCTCGAAGACTTCAAGAAAGTCGTTCCTTTCTTCTTGTGAAGCCATGCTAGAGTCCGGAAGATCACAACTTGGAGCGAAGGGACTACTACACGGAGCTATTGAAATGAAGGACCGGTCTACAAAGGTTGTATTCCTAGTTCACTTAGAAGCAAAGATGTTTACTTGTCGTTTTTAACCCTAATTCTCTAGTAAAGATCCTTTCTTAGGTTGTTTGGCACTTGAAAATTTTAAATACGGCATATTTGATGCCTTGAAGAACCTTGTTCTAATGCCTAAGAACCTTATAGTGGTATCAGAACCTAGCTAAATCATTAGGCGTTGCGTAGGCAAAATTAAAAGTCCGAACGAACTCCGAATAATCAAATTTTCCCACTTTCTGGAAATTTTTTCAAAAGTTGGAATTTTTCCTGTTAAAAATACTCTAAAAATCATGCAGATAATTCTATGGACCCACCTGAAGAATGAGTCCCTAACTCGTCTAAGTGACCGCGGAACCGCGGCCAAAACATGGTTTTAGCGGCGGTTCCGCGGCGCCACTTGAGAGGCTTGGGACGGGCCTTTAGCTGCTGGTCCATGGGCACTGTGGTATGGTTCTGGGTACTTCTGACACTGCTCAAGTGTTGAGCTTTCTGGGAAATTTTGGGAATTCGTTGATTCGATCGAAACGTTTAATACCGTCTAGCTATCTGTATTGTGATACAATATTTGGAATCCACAATAATTAGTCATATGATAACTAGTTTGAATTTTATAAATCTAGCAACTTAGTCTCAATTCATCGGTTGCCATGGAATTTTGATGTGGATCAAAAGTCTGTCGCAATTACGTAATGCACGCGGATACTCGCCGGGTAATCTTATTAGATAGCCACGCCCCATAACCCCAACCAAGTGACTGTAGGAGAACCCCGTTGCTAAAAGCATCCGCCTGGATGCTCACGGCCATGGTGTTCCGCCTAAGTGCACTTCGTCGTCAGCATCGGGGGTGCGGCCGTCTACTAAAGTTTCCAGCTAGCATTTGTTCATATCATAATTTTGCATTATTATATTCCCCATTCTTATTCATTTTGCAAATAAATAGGTGCTTTTGATCCATATCTGTTGAATAGTTGCAGATTACAGGTTCTCGGAACAAAACAGTGAAAATGATGAAAAGACGTTACAAAAGTGAGACTACGACCAACAAATAGAAGAATCTTTATCATGCCTACAGTTTGAAGAACAAACAAAGATCAATGAAAAATTTCACAAAGTACAAAAGCAGCGCAAGATTCAAGACTTCAACACGAAGCGAACGGTAAAAGTCCACAACATTCTGCACTATGGAAATCTGGAAGAAACTAGAAGACATTCTGAAGAACCAAGTGAATAAAATAGAAGGCAAAAGCAATAGAATGAAGCCCTGAAGAAATGATGCATCAAGACCATCAAATGGCCGCGGAACCGCGGCCAAACCATGCTTATGGCCGCGGATCCGCGGCCGTGCTAAGCGCGTGTCAGCGCATGTCAGTGCATTGACTCGGTTTTCTTAAGGGTATTTTTGTAATTCTAGATATAGATCAGATGTAAACCCTAGGGTTTCTATTATCTATAAATAGGAACCCTACAACCTCTTTTGAGGTGTGCCACCTTTGGGTGCCTCTTTTGAGATGCCTCTTTTTATCTAAATTTTCAATACCATTGTAATCGTCAAAGAGTGCATCAATAAAGAAGTAAGTTTTCTTTTATCTTGAATTTCTTATCTGCCCTAGTTAAGTTTTTTGTCTGCCGTAATTATAAATTTTTTATCTGCCGTAGATCTTAAAATAAAAACACCATTTTTTTGGATTAACTCGTTAGAACACATAGAATAGGAATCCATCTCCCTGTGGACCGACCCGTACTCAACCGGCTAGCTTCCAAGCGACACCGTTATTGATTGCGGTTAATTCTTTGATTTCAAAATCTATCTTTCGAAACGCATACGCGAAAGTTCAACAATCATATTCGATCAGGTTATCGGGAATCTTGTTGAATTACCCGACAAGATATTGAAAAGTGTTTTCTATATCGAGACTAAAATACGGGGTTTATAATTGTTAGACATGTGATGTCTAAGGAATTCAATTGGTTAGGCATGAAATCCAAAGTATGTGATACATTGGGTTTATGATGTCTAAGGTGGTTGCGGATTCCAATTGTTGTGGCTTTTCACTTTCTTTTCTGCGACCATAAGTGTAATATGTGGGGTATCGCCGATTTCGTTGCTATATGTCAACGACAATTGGGATACGCATATTTACTTAAGTTGATGACATGTGATATTATGTGTTGCTGTGATATGTTATATTGGATCGTCGTATTTGAATAGCCGGTGGGTTTTATGTGAGATGAGAGTTTTTATTTCATTCATGTAAAATTCAATATATGTAATATTCTTTTATTGGGACACTTCCGGGTTGAGGATGATGTCACCATTGTTGTATATTATTTACTTTTCCGCATTAGGATAGACCTAATGAGGGGAGCATAAGTAACCGGGTTCTAGAGTCCAGTAGGAGACCAACTCGAGGAGTCGAATCCGGGTCTCCTAACTCTAGAATTGGTAGGGTTGCTTGCCGCTCTCGTAGGGGTCTAGGAATGTGAGTTTGGCTATTCATCGCGACCGTGGAATCCGTGTTTTATGCAGGCTCAAAATAAAACACGGACCTCCTAGTATCCTCAACATTTCATATGTTATCTTCTGCTGCTGATATTCTGTGATGTGATCACTGTGGATTCTGAGACGAATGGCTATATATTATATATGAGATATATAATAGACGTTGCTTATGTTTTGCACCCGCGCTAGTCCCGTCCCGCTATGCCGTTAGTTAAGTAACCTAATGGTGCATAACGGGACACTGTGGCGAATGCGGATGGCAAAAGCGTTCGTTGTATTTTCGTTTCATTTTCTGTGATGCTTAGGGAGCATAAATGATGGGACTTCATTAATAAGATTAATGAAAGAAAAGAAACCTAAAAGATGTTGTAGAATCAAATTTTCAAAAAGGGTAGCTCTAGATTTTGCTTTGCATAGCGGTATTCCTTGTAGAATATCCAGCACCTTATTCGATAAGGAAAGAGCCGAGATCCCTTCACCAGGAGTGACCTCTTTAGCAAAATCTAGCAGATGCTACAAAACTCGGTTTTGTTTTTGATTGCTTCTATAGTTCTTGGTTTGCATAGTGGTATTTATGAAATATCCTGCACCTTATTCGATAAGGAAAGAACCGAGATCCCTTCACCGGAAGTGACCTCTTTAGCAAAACTAGTAAAAACCTCAAAAACACTCATTTCTCAAAAATCACTCGATTCTACAACGATATCAAGTTCATTACGCTCATGGTTTTCTTAAAAACCTGCGTAGCCTTTCGTCATTTCAGATAAGTACTACTTAGTATTCGTGCTATGTTTGTTGGCCTTCGTCAAGGCATAGTGTGCGGTAGCTACTTACTGCTTATCTGGTGTATATGATGCGATTGGATTAGGGTAGTCGTACGGCTTTGTTGGCTTTCATCAAGGGTCGTGCGGGTGGGTTTAATTCAATCATGAAATGTACGGGTTGAACTTGACTAGCGGACTATGGTTTGTTGGCTTTCGTTAAGGTCATAGCATGTTAGGGATAAAAGCATTATCGGGAATTTCAAGTGTTGAAATTTGCAATGAGATTGCATACCTTCTATGAGATAGTTGGATCCCGATACCCACTGCGAGTAAGAGTTACTCCTGGGAGAGTCTTACACTTTACAATTAGCCGATCAAGTAGGTGTCTAGAAAGGTGTCAATGGGGCTATGCCTCTGGGAAAATGAGTTTTACTTTAATTAGGTCCGTGCGAAAGCACGGGGAACCTCCCTCAAAATACCGGCACTAGCCTGGCTGAAAGATTGGCGAAGTTGTAGACTGTAATTAATCCCGGCTAGTCTTTCCTTTTAGGGTTTGAGGAAGATTTGATAAAAAAAAACAGTAGGAGCCATCCTGATTAGATAAAATAATAACCAATCTGATCTTACAAGAGCATACGCTAAAGTGTTTTCTTCTCTCTCTCTCCAGGTAGCGACCATGTCAGGCCTTAATCAAGATAATAATATGGATGTATTGACCGAACCCGCTTGTTATACTGAGCAGGGGAACGTTGGTTCCGTTCTTTCTTATAATTGTTATAAGACTGAACAGGAAATAGGGGAATATCCAGATTCCTACGCCGCCCAAACGAAGAATAAGCATGCCGATGCATCTTCTTCGGGTGTGTTAGTGATCAGTCGAAAATATTGCATATTTTAGCCGGCAATTTCCTCATCATTTGCATTCATATAGAAGTGTTCGGTATCCGTATTCTACATATTAGCAAATCTATCACAGATTATCAGATTACATGTACTAGACCTTAAAACCGGCATTTCTAGGGAAATTGACTGCATTGCATGGCATCGCAATATTTCTATATGTCGCAACCCGTATTTCAAAGTCTGTGCAGGAAAAGGAAAGCTCACTCGAACATTACACCGCTCAAAGATACGTCAACTCACTAATTTCAAATCTGGTATCAACCCAAAGGAGCAATCACAAATCAACATATCAAAGAAAGCTACAAACATCAGTACAAGACCACAACAGAAGCCACTCATCCCAAGGCTCCAACTTGGCCGCGGAACCGCGGCCATAGCTGGCTTAGGCCGCGGTTCCGCGGCGGCTTGATGACGTCATCTCCTGAATTTTGTACCACAATGCTTCTCTCAGGGCCCACTGCTCAGAAATACATCTCAGTTTCCAGAAGACTCCAGGGACTTCTACCAGATCAGCAAACACTTTGATCTACACTAAACTAGCTTATCATTCTAGAACTTTCCTCCTAAACCCTAGCTTAAACCCTAAGCTAGCTCCTAACAAACTTTCTCAACAAACTTTAGGAGGGAACTACCATTTCAAACCTAAACCTAGGGTTTGGGAATTCTATAAATAGAAGCCTAGACCTAGGGTGAAAGATCTTATGATATGAAAAATCATCATAGTGTGGAGATAGATAGAATCAACCCATTTTATAGTTTTTAGCCAATCTCCTTCTTCATCTCCTTCCTCCTCAAGTCCAGTGAGAGGGCTTGTAGGAAACCCTAACCCTAATTCCAATTGAGATCAAGAATCCCGAGTACCCATTAAGCAAGAAGCCCTACAACCTTTACGAGCGAAGCCGATCTTCAACGGAGCAAGCGATCCGAAGCCGATCCACGACTCACGAAGCCGAGCGACGCCCTATCAACAATCTAGATTCTTCTTCTTGTAGTTCTTGAAGCAAATGTAATCAAAATTGTTGAGATAAATAAAGGTGATATTCTTTTATCTTGCTTTCTTTAATTTCTGCATCATGCTATCTTTACAATTCGTAAATCTTTTCTGTGTGGTGATGTGTGAATAAAACTCCGCTCGTCGAGGAGTCGAGACGGTCAATAGAATGATGATGTAACATAGCTTTAATCGATTCTTGAGTCCTACGAGTTTTGTAAACCCTAGCAAGTTCAAGAAACAACGACCCATTTTGTTTCGATGCTTTCTTGATTGACATCGTTCGAATTTGGGGAGTTACGATTGTTTCTTGAATTTGGTAGAGGCTAGAAAAGGAATGATATCGACGAAAGAACAAGGGTTATAGGATGAAACCCTAGTTTCACGAGAAAGCCCCAACTCTCGTCGATCATCATCAATCTAGTATCAATCCTTCGAAGGACAAGAACACGATATCTTTAAGATTACATCACGTCTATCGATTTGATCGATTCCTACGAGCCTCTCTTATATTCTTGATTGTTGATTGGAAATATCATCGATACACCGATTCTTGATTGTTTATCTTTTTCTTGATTCTTGAATAGAATAGTGACACTTGAAAATCAATACTCTTGAATCATGTTTTCGTTTTTCTTAGCTTAACTTTTCAATTCAAGCATATTAATACAAACGAATCGTGCAATCCCTGTGGACGATCCGCACTCACTACAAACTACATCCGACACCGTAGTTTGATTGCGGTCAAAATATTTTTTGGTTGTGAAGTTCTTTATAAATTTTCTGAATACCGACACAAGAAACAGTTTCAATCAAATGGTACCGTTTTAGGAGACCTTTGAATTGATTCATACTACACAACGGAAAAACGAACAACCAAAATGGCGCCGTTGCCGTGGATCCGCGCGCTAATTCGTTTTCATTTTATAGTTTGAATTGAAAGAATTATTCCATTGTTATTTTGAGATCAAAATTCGTGCAAACCCTAAACAATTTGTCGTGTTTCATTGCAAGGAGATCTAGAGCTTGCTGGAAATTGATAAAAATATTTGGAAAATTCCAGAGGACTAGGGAAGTGATCAGGTGCATTCTGCAACTTTTATTTTCAAGTGATCAAACCATTCGACCGCGGAAGGGCGGCCTAAGTCTCCTATTGCGGCGGAACCGCCGCGCATTTGAGGGTTCTCTGCAAAAAATTTTCTGCAGGTAACTTCTTGCTCTCTCCCCTCTCCTCTTTTAGCTCCAACTAACACTTTGCTGCAGGATTCTTTGCAAATAATCACAGCGCCGCAATTGCAAATTAAAATTGTGCGTGATTTTGATTTCTTGGTTGTTTGCATTCTAAATACGGATATTAAGGGGCACGGCCAAATCCAAATTAGGTGGGGATTTCATTACCCTTCCTAGGCCCCGAAAACCACCAAACTTGCATCCGCATTGACCCATATTAACTAAAAGAAATCTAGAGATGACTCTAAGGACTGTCGCGCTCAATTAGGACAAGAGAGGGCCGTGGGTAATTCATTGCTTATCCGCGTTTTCTTGTGGTGCCTAAGGCGAGTGTGTCTAAGGCTAGTGGTTTTTAATTAGGCCCACTACTTACGTAGTGGAGTACCTTCCCACTTACCTGGCACTCATCCGGCCACAGGGGGACAAAGAGGCAGTGGAGGATTCTATCCTGCGACTTGTCTTTTGGCAGTTAGGAGCGGTCTAGAGCCGGACCTAGGTGACCACTAGATTCTAGGGTTTGTGTGCTGCATTTGTTGTGTCGCATCATTTTTTCAAAAAAAAAAATCCGACCCTTTTTTCAAAAGCAAGCACCGCATTCATTTACCCCTAATTATAAGCCAACGCTGCCACTTGTACTAACCTTTTTTAGTACAAGATAGGCTGGACACGGGATTCTAGTGCCCGTTTAGTCCGCGTACCCTTTATCGACTCCGAAGTCGATATTTCTCCATTTACCTTTTCTTTACCTACTACCACACCCACCCCGATGGACACAAATCCATCAAACTTCTTTAACCCTAATCTGCCGCCGTCCGTTGGTGCGCAGAATCCACCCCGCATTTCTATCCAAGAGAGATGCTATCCACATAGAGGTCCTCTTTCGACCTGCTTATCCACACCACCAGCCAATGGGGATAACTTTGAAATCAAGCCCCAGTATATCAATCTTTTACCCAAATACCACGGACTCGAGACTGAGGACGCTTACGTTTTCATTACCAAATTTGAAAACGTATGCGCAATGATGGGTACGTCACAACTTTCAGTGGATGCGATGCGTCTACGACTTCTTCCATTTACATTGTGCGATATAGCCGAGAAGTGGCTATATAACACTACCGCACATTCTATTACGAATTGGGAAGAATTCGTCGCTGCATTCCTTAAGAAATTCTACCCACACCAAAAGACAGCTCGAATCCGTAGCGAACTGAATCAATTTGCCCAGCTCCCTGCTGAACCATTCTCTAAATACTTTGAACGTTTCAAGGATCTATTGGTTCAATGTCCTCATCACGGCATCCCGAGATGGGAGCTTTGCCGAATCATATATGAGGGCAGTAACCCTAGCACTAAACAGAGCCTTGAAAACATGTGTCAAGGTACTTTTATGACTAAGGATGATGGGGAAGCTTGGCGATACTTAGAAGAGTTCGCTGAAAAATCACTACAGTGGGAGAGTGGAACCCAACCATTGAATAGGGGTGGCGTTCACCAAATAGATGTGTCCATAGGTGTTCGAGCAGAAATAGCAGCAATGCAAAAGAAGCTCGACGCTATGGAACACAAATTTGCAGCAGCCTCCCTAAACCCAGTGTCGCTCCCCAAAACTGTTTGTGGGTGCTGTTCTGATCCGTCATATTTAACGGAAGAATGTCCATTAAACTCTGCGTTTCAAGGTCACGAGCATTCTAATGCCGCATTTCAAAGACCTCGAAACGATCCGTATTCTTCCACGTACAATCAGGGTTGGAGGAACCACCCGAATTTTGCTTGGAACCAAAATCAATCTCAAAACACGGTTCCAAACACGAATAATTTTCAAAGGGCTATTCCTCCACCACAACAGCAACCCCTTCAACTCACTCAGCACCCCTATCAGTCACAAAATTTCCAAAACCAGGGCAACAATCCTGCACAGTCTAATCCTATGCAGTTGTCCTGTGCTGACGATTTCTCTCAATTCACTCAAACCATGAAATCACTTTTATCAAATTTCATGGACGTTTCAACTAAGGTTAGATCTTCCATCAGTGAGATAAAGAAAAACTCAGCGTCCCAAGCTGAGAGTATCAGAACGATGGAAGCTGAAATCGCACGCCTCAAAGCCGAAATGAGTGCGAGAGAAAAAGGGAAACTTCCCTCTCAACCCCTACAGAATCCTGGGCATTACAATGTAAATGACATCACAACGTTGAGATCGGGAAGAGTGCTGAATAATAATGTCGGGAAAGATATTGATAATACTGAAAATCATATCAACACCCCGGCTGAGACCTTTCCACCCACACACACTTCTCCTTCTGATCCTTCTTCTTCTACCAAACCACCTTCTCGTGAGCCTATTCTCCAGTTCCCTTTAGGCTCTACACCTTCACCCAACCCTTATAGTTCTCCATAGACGGTCCCCACACCTCTTTTGGGACCTCGTCTACCCCCCTTTCCTTCTCCTATGATGGACCCTGCGCTTATTGCGAAAGCTCCTTACCCGAACCGGTTAAGGGGTAATAGAACGAGTCCTCATATGGAGAAAATTATAGAAATTTTCAAACAGGTTAACATCAATATCCCTCTCCTAGATGCGATTCAACAAGTCCCCGCTTATGCGAAAATTCTTAAGGACTTGTGCACTAGGAAGAGGAAGACTCAAGTGCCGAAGAAGGTCTTTATGTCTAATAATATCAGCACTGCTTTTATTCTCCAGCTACCAAAGAAACGAAAGGACCCAGGATGTCCTACAATATCGATTTCGATTGGGGGTAAAAACATAAATCATGCTCTTTTAGACCTTGGCGCGAGTGTTAACCTGCTCCCTTATTCTGTCTATGAGCAATTAGAGATTGGAGAGTTGAAACCTGCTCATTGCACTCTCCAGATGGCAGACCGATCTATCACCAAACCAAGGGGTGAATTAGAGGATGTGTTGATAAAGGTCGGGGAATTTGTTTTCCCTGTAGACTTCATTGTGCTCGACACACATCCTGTAGCAAACCCCCGGGGCCAAATTCCGGTGATTTTAGGTCGTCCTTTCCTTGCCACTTCCAACGCTGTTATAAACTGTAGAAATGGTTCAATGAACTTATCATTTGGAATATGACCATTGAACTAAATATCTACAAAGTTGGAAGTCAGCCATCACAACCTAGTGCTCATATTTTAGATGTGTGCTCTGTCCATGAGATCGCTCCCGATAGTTGTGGAGCCGAGGAACTTTGCTTTACTGATCTCGATGACATTAGCACATCTCTGTTTGACTTTGCACAAGATCTTAGTAAGGACACTTTACCTACACATGAGTCCTGCACTTCTGACATTTCTCCACCCGAGTCTGTATCTTTCACAGGCTCTGAGCTTCTTTGTAAATCCAAAAATCAATCAATGATCCTTCCTTCTATCATTTCTCCGCCTGAATTAGATCTCAAGGTTTTACCTTCTCACCTTAAATATGCATATCTTGGTGAGAACGAGTCATTACCGGTTATAATATCCGCTTCTCTTCCATCAGAGCAAGAAAATGCACTTTTATCGGTATTAAGATCTAACAAAGAGACGTTTGGTTGGAGTATGGCGGACATCAAAGGGATTAGTCCCTTGATAGTTGAACATCATATACATGTGATGGATGATGCCAGACCGACCCGAGAACCACAGAGACGGTTGAATCCCGTCATGAAGGAACCTGTCATGAAAGAGATCGTCAAATGCTTAGATAATGGTATTATATACCCCATCTCCGATAGCCAGTGGGTGAGTCCTATACATGTCGTTCCTAAGAAATCCGGCATCACAGTTATCACAAATGAGGCGAATGAGTTGATTCAGACACGCGCCCAAACTGGGTGGCGTGTATGCATCGATTATAGAAAACTCAACGCTGCCTCGAGGAAAGACCATTTTCCTCTACCATTTATTGATCAAATGCTGGAACGCTTAGCGGGACGAGAGTACTATTGTTTTATGGACGGATACTCAGGCTATAATCAGGTCCCCATCGCCAAAAAGGATCAAGATAAAACCACTTTTACTTGTCCTTTTGGTACCTTTGCTTACAGTCGCATGCCCTTCGGGTTATGCAATGCTCCCGCTACCTTTCAGCGGTGTATGATGGGGATATTCTCTGATATGGTAGAGAATTTTTTGGAGATCTTTATGGACGACTTTTCGATTTTTGGAGACTCTTTTTCAGATTGCCTTGCGAATCTTGACGCTGTTCTTACTCGTTGCAAAGAGAAGAACTTGACTTTAAACTGGGAAAAATGCCACTTTATGGTCCAAGAAGGAATAGTCCTTGGACATGTCATTTCACAGAAAGGCATTGAGGTTGACAGAGCTAAAGTAGATGTCATTCAAAACCTCCCTCATCCCAAAAGCGTCAAAGATATTCGCTCTTTCCTTGGCCATGCGGGCTTTTATAGGAGATTCATTAAGGACTTTAGCAAAATTGCTAGACCTTTAACTCTTCTCCTGGCCAAGGATACGACCTTCCACTTCGACTCGGATTCCGAGACAGCTTTCGACTCACTCAAACACTCACTCACTTCAGCCTCCGTTTTATCATCACCAAATTGGGACTACCCCTTTGAGCTGATGTGTGACGCATCTGATTTTGCAGTAGGTGCAGTAATAGGACAGCACATCGAAAAGATGCCACACGTGATTTACTATGCTAGTAAGACCCTGAATGATGCGCAAATCAATTATACAACCACAGAGAAAGAACTTTTAGCGGTTGTATTTGCATTAGAAAAATTCAGGCCTTACTTAATCGGCTCACCTATAGTTGTATATACTGATCATTCCGCTTTAAAACATCTTCTGGCGAAGAAAGATGCAAAAGGTCGACTAATACGTTGGATCCTTCTGTTACAAGAATTCGATCTTGTTATCAAAGATAAGAAAGGATGTGAAAACGTAGTAGCTGACCACCTTTCACGCATCGTTTCTTCCCCTGTGACCCTGCCGATCAATGACTCGTTCCCTGACGAACAACTCTTGAGCGTATCCACTGAACCATGGTTCAGGGATATTGTGAACTATCATGCCACGGGACTGATACCGAGCGAATGGTCAAAACAAGACAAATACCGTTTTTTATCCCAAGTAAAACACTATTACTGGGACGAGCCCTATTTGTTTAAATATTGTCCTGATCAGATCATTCGCCGGTGTGTCCCGAATGAAGAGTTCAAGAGTGTTCTTTCATTTTGTCATGATCAGGCCTGTGGGGGTCACTTTGGTCCTAGAAAGACAGCGGAAAAGGTTTTGCAATGTGGATTTTATTGGCCGACCTTATTCAAGGACGCATTTGAGCATTGTAAAACCTGTACACAATGTCAGTATACAGGTAGAATATCCCAGAGGAATGAAATGCCTCAGCAACCCATCTTGGTTGTTGAAATGTTCGATGTTTGGGGCATAGATTTTATGGGTCCTTTTCCAACTCCTTTGGGAATCTGTACATATTGCTGGCGGTTGATTATGTCTCCAAATGGGTAGAAGCCATTCCATGTCGCACTAATGACAAGAAAGTTGTCATTAAGTTCTTGAAAGAGAATATCTTCTCGCGATTTGGACACCCACGCGCTATCATTAGTGATAATGGGACACACTTCTGCAACAGGTCTTTCGAGACTCTGATGCGGAAATACTCAATCAACCATCGACTTTCTACACCCTATCATCCCCAAACAAGCGGGCAGGCTGAAATCTCAAACAGACAAATCAAACTTATCATGGAGAAAACTGTTGCTAAAAATAGAAAAGACTGGTCGACCAAATTGACGGATGCTCTTTGGGCATTCAGGATTGCATATAAGACCGACCTAGGAATGTCTCCATATAGGATAGTGTTTGGAAAAGCATGTCATTTACCCGTCGAGATAGAGCATAAAGCATTGTGGGCTATAAAGGAAATAAATTTTGATCTAAACCTTGCTTGCAACTTTCGGAAGCTGCAACTAAACGAGCTAAGCGAACTCCGCGATGAAGCTTATGATAATGCTGTAATCACAAAGAATAGGACTAAGGTTTTTCACGATAAAAACATTTTAAGGAAAACATTTTTACCTGGTCAACAAGTCCTTCTTTATGATTCACGATTACACCTTCACGCGGGTAAGCTCCGATCTCGATGGAAGGGACCTTTTGTTGTGCGGTCTGTATACCCGCACGGGGCAGTAGAAGTTGAAAATGTTAAAAACGGCACATTTTTCAAAGTAAATGGACATAGATTAAAGCCGTATTTTTCCACTGACCCCACGGTGGAGCTCTTGTTCTTACAAGAGCCAGTTTATTTGGAATAAAATTCCTCCGTCTCACCTTCATGTCCAGTATATCATTGCATCATCTTTTGAATGAAGGTGAGTAAAAGATAAGTTTGGGGGAAGTTCTTCACTTATATATTTTGCCCCCGCTAATAATTCCTCCCAGACTTACAGGTTTTGTAGATATAGCTATCGGCAACAGTGAGGACACTGTTGAAAACAAGTTTGGGGGAGGTTTGTGCTTATTTTTGCATCATTTGCATATCATCTGCATAAGCACAAAACATTTCTTTTAAAAATCTATAAAAATTTAAAAATTTTCAAAACCTATAAAAATTTAAAAAAAAAATTTCAAATATAAAAATAATTTTAATATTTACACTTTTTTGTATATAAATAAGATAATGAAAGTTTAGATAGTGAAAAATTACATCCATGAGATTGGAAAAATTTTAAAAAACTAAGAAAATTAGAAGTTTTCTTATATGAACTAGTAATAAGTAGTTATGAGCCGTTGTCCCAAGGGTTAGTAAGATGAAGGACGTCACTAATCTGAGGATAAAAATAAGTCTGAAAAATAGTTTCTATTCTGGAAGCCAAACATTTTGAACGTTGATACCCTGCTATGCACACTTACACACGTCTTAAAGCCCGGGATAGTAGAGGATACCTTGAAATGCTCTTGTCTTAAAGCCGATGTATGAAAAAAAAATGAAGAAAGTGGTGAGAAAAATGGACACTGGTTTTGTTATCACCGAGGGAAATAAAAAATATATAGCGAGGGTGCCTCTTCATCTAGTGTCCTAAGGCCAACTGGTCTGGGAGTCACTGCTATACCTAAGGTGGTGCAAGACGAGGAAAATACACCAAATAAGCAAGCACATGAGTAATCGGTCGGTTAGTACCTCAAGAAGTATTAACGGTCGCATGAAAGTGTGTGAGCTCATCAAAATTAAAAAGTACTGAGGCTGATGGGCAAGAGTATGATAGCTTGAATTGAATTCTCCGGGTGTAGGGATGTCCTTTACACACACGCAGGGTGATATGATCGATGTTTTGGAAGAAAGATAGGAATGAAGAATAAGACGATGTTTTATTGAGGGAGGACGTGATTTCTGACATCTTTTCATGACCATTAAGATAGGGCTCATAACAACCGAAAAGCTAGCTTAATTGGAAACCCTAATTTTCAAGGCTTTTCTTTTATAATTCTTTTCTTTAAATGTAATATTCATGATCTTGCTTTTATTATTGGATTTTGTGGGTGCAATCCGCTGAAAACCCTCAGGAGACAACACTCCTCCTACTAGGGACACCTAGAGGTTTAAAGCTTGTTGCACGTGCTCAGTGCAATCGTGTTGCCTACGAAAGTGTGCTAGTTAGTTTTTCTCTTTCTTTATTTTCTCCTTCTCTTTTTAAAAAAAAAAACATTCGCTCGAGACGATTGAAATTAAGTTTGGGGGTATTTGATCAGTCGAAAATATTGCATATTTTAGCCGGCAATTTCCTCATCATTTGCATTCATATAGAAATGTTCGGTATCCGTATTCTACATATTAGCAAATCTATCACAGATTATCAGATTACATGTACTAGACCTTAAAACCGGCATTTCTAGGGAAATTGACTGCATTGCATGGCATCGCAATATTTCTATATGTCGCAACCCGTATTTCAAAGTCTGTGCAGGAAAAGGAAAGCTCGCTCGAACATTACACCGCTCAAAGATACGTCAACTCACTAATTTCAAATCTGGTATCAACCCAAAGGAGCAATCACAAATCAACATATCAAAGAAAGCTACAAACATCAGTACAAGACCACAACAGAAGCCACTCAGCCCAAGGCTCCAACTTGGCCGCGGAACCGCGGCCATAGCTGGCTTAGGCCGCGGTTCCGCGGCGGCTTGATGACGTCATCTCCTGAATTTTGTACCACAATGCTTCTCTCAGGGCCCACTGCTCAGAAATACATCTCAGTTTCCAGAAGACTCCAGGGACTTCTACCAGATCAGCAAACACTTTGATCTACACTAAACTAGCTTATCATTCTAGAACTTTCCTCCTAAACCCTAGCTTAAACCCTAAGCTAGCTCCTAACAAACTTTCTCAACAAACTTTAGGAGGGAACTACCATTTCAAACCTAAACCTAGGGTTTGGGAAGTCTATAAATAGAAGCCTAGACCTAGGGTGAAAGATCTTATGATATGAAAAATCATCATAGTGTGGAGATAGATAGAATCAACCCATTTTATAGTTTTTAGCCAATCTCCTTCTTCATCTCCTTCCTCCTCAAGTCTAGTGAGAGGGCTTGTAGGAAACCCTAACCCTAATTCCAATTGAGATCAAGAATCCCGAGTACCCATTAAGCAAGAAGCCCTATAACCTTTACGAGCGAAGCCGATCTTCAACGGAGCAAGCGATCCGAAGCCGATCCACGACTCACGAAGCCGAGCGACGCCCTATCAACAATCTAGATTCTTCTTCTTGTAGTTCTTGAAGCAAATGTAATCAAAATTGTTGAGATAAATAAAGGTGATATTCTTTTATCTTGCTTTCTTTAATTTCTGCATCATGCTATCTTTACAATTCGTAAATCTTTTCTGTGTGGTGATGTGTGAATAAAACTCCGCTCGTCGAGGAGTCGAGACGGTCAATAGAATGATGATGTAACATAGCTTTAATCGATTCTTGAGTCCTACGAGTTTTGTAAACCCTAGCAAGTTCAAGAAACAACGACCCATTTTGTTTCGATGCTTTCTTGATTGACATCGTTCGAATTTGGGGAGTTACGATTGTTTCTTGAATTTGGTAGAGGCTAGAAAAGGAATGATATCGACGAAAGAACAAGGGTTATAGGATGAAACCCTAGTTTCACGAGAAAGCCCCAACTCTCGTCGATCATCATCAATCTAGTATCAATCCTTCGAAGGACAAGAACACGATATCTTTAAGATTACATCACGTCTATCGATCTGATCGATTCCTACGAGCCTCTCTTATATTCTTGATTGTTGATTGGAAATATCATCGATACACCGATTCTTGATTGTTTATCTTTTTCTTGATTCTTGAATAAAATAGTGACACTTGAAAATCAATACTCTTGAATCATGTTTTCGTTTTTCTTAGCTTAACTTTTCAATTCAAGCATATTAATACAAACGAATCGTGCAATTCCTGTGGACGATCCGCACTCACTACAAACTACATCCGACACCGTAGTTTGATTGCGGTCAAAATATTTTTTGGTTGTGAAGTTCTTTATAAATTTTCTGAATACCGACACAAGAAACAGTTTCAATCAAATGGTACCGTTTTAGGAGACCTTTGAATTGATTCATACTACACAACGGAAAAACGATCAATCAGTTAGTTATTGAGAACTGTTTCTCAGTTCACTCTACGTCCTGGGTATTAGATACCGGATCGGGATCCCACATATGTAATATGTTATATGGGCTAAGGAAAGGTAGAGAACTGGGAATGGGTGATCATTCCGTAAAAGTAGGGAATGGTGCAAATGTTGTAGCCAAAACTGTTGGCGAATATCACCTTGTATTACCAAATGGCAATACATTGATTCTGAACGAATGTTATTACATTCCAACCCTGATATGCAATCTTATATCAGTTTCTTTATTAAGTAAAGAAGGATATAATTTTGTAGTACAGGATAATGTTATGAACATCTTCCTGAATCAAAAGTTGATTAGATCAGGCTTGTTAATTAATGGCATATATGTTCTAAATCAAACCACGATTCTTAACATACAAAACACACACAAGAGGGAGAGTTCAGAAATGAACGAATCCTTCTTGTGGCATTGTAGATTAGGTCATATCAATGCGACACGACTAGCTATGTTACATAAGAATGGATATTTGAATTCGTTCGAATTTTCATCTTATGACACTTGCCAGTCATGTCTTAAAGGCAAAATGACCAAAACTCTGTTTACTAGACACGGAGAAAGAGTTACGGAACTCTTGGGACTGATACATAATAATGTATGCGGTCTCATGTCTACACATGCCAGGATCGTTCCTCATACTTCATTATATTTATTGACGATCTCTCAAGATACGGACATGTGTTCCTGATGAAACACAAGTCTGAAACTTTTGAGAAATTCAAGGAATATAAATCTGAAGTCGAGAACCAAATGGGTAAAAGTATTAAAATCCTACGATCTGATCGAGGAGGTGAATACTTGAGCACGGAGTTACTGGACTTTCTAAAAGAGAATGGAATTCTCTCTCAGCTTACTCCTCCGTATACACCACAGCACAACGGTGTAACAAAACGGAGGAATCGCACCCTATTAGATATGGTACGCTCTATGATGAGAACTGCTGAGTTGCCTATTTCCTTTTGGGGGTATGCGCTTGAGACAGCCATACACCTATTGAATATGGTCCCTACTAAATCAGTGCCTACCACTCCATATGAGATATGGAAGGGGAAGAGACCATGTCTTAATTATGTTAAGATATGGGGTTGTCCGGCCTATGTCAAAAAACATAATCCGGACAAACTCGAGGCAAGGTCTGTTCTGTGCAAGTTTGTAGGATATCCCAAAAACTCACAAGGGTATATCTTCTACCACACAGAGGAATAAAAGGTGTTTGTTTCTCGACATGCCACCTTTTTTTTCACGACCTAAAATAGCACGTGACTGACACTTGAATCATGTGAAATCTATAGGACCACACTTAATTCAAGTAAGCCAAAATCCTAGAAATCTAAACCATTTTTAACTAGAAATCTAAACCATTTTTAAGGAAAGTGAAAGAAAAACTTATTTAAAACAAGTGGTTTAAATAACATGAATGGCATTAAACGTTTAAAAGCAACTTCAAATTTTCCCGAAAATTTCGGCAGAGTCTCCTTTGTAAATACTGGCCCTAAACGGGTACAAACATGAATAATATAGATAAAGGCATCCCCAAGCGGGGGCTAGCTCTTCGTTAATTGACGGTCACAACCACGCAAGCAATATAATATACAACGCCAAGGGCGATGATCAAAACTCAAAAGGAAACTCAAAAATATCAAGAAAACCCATAATAATACAACGCGCAACTCTAAGGTCGAATAATAACAACTGGTTTTCTAAGCCTGAAAAATATAAAAGTCTGGTTAATGGAGTTACTAGATACAACTGAATATAAAAATGTACGAGGGTGGTCACGATGCGAGTGAACCCACCTACCAAAGCAATCATTCGGAATGGAAGCAGTGTGCCAGAAAGCCGCAATGAAACCTGTATGGTAAAACCTGCAAGAACTGTGGCACAACGGGGGTGAGTTGCCAACTCGTGAGTAGAAAACATCACAGAGCAGAAATCGTATGCATGACTCAATCCTAGGTTAAAACGATCAGTAATATATATCCTCAATATGATAAAGTCTAAAGCATGATAAGGTGGCAAGGGTAAACATCTATGCATAAGTGTAATACCATGTGCTTGTGTCGGTGCCTCAGGTAGCAACATATCATAAATATGAGGTATGAATGCGATATAATGAAAACAAAATACATCATGAATGTGAAAATTGTTTTCCTTCTTTAGTGAGATTTCTGTATATATAAATCGAGGTATCATCAATGAAATCAACATGAAATCAGTGTCAAGTATCGACACAAAACATAAATCTCAATATCTCAGGCTCCGGCAATCCGGACTGGCCTGTAACCTCGAATCTCAATATTTAGGGCTCTGGCTATCCGGACTGGCCCATACCATCAAATCTCAAAACCTCAGGCTCCGGCTATCCGAACTGGCCTGTACTCCGATCGGCATCCTCCGGATATCCGTCGAGTCACAAAGAAATTACCGGTCAGCAATGCTCCCCTGTCTCAGGCTCAACGCCATCATCTGCAACCATCTTGCCCCGGGGTACCGCACTGGGTCCACCATGCACCTACAGACGGTTCCTCCTCCTCCTCGAATCGGGTTTATTATATCGCTCAAGAGCCGAGAAAACTCATGGTGGACATATCTCAAATCATATCATGAGAAAACCGCACTTTTATCTTTTGAAAGTGATAATCAGTTTATAAATCTTTGCGGTTTCTCTAAATCCAAAAATCTCATGGAAATCTGAAATCATAAATCGCGATGTGAATAAATAATGAATAATGGGCTCCGGCAATCCGGACTGACCCAAATTATTGCATGGAAATGAATATATGAATGTATATGCATGATATAACATAGTAAATAAATGCAATGTCTAAGCTATCATATAATGGAAGGCCCACTAGTATCATGTCGAAACTATCAGCTAACAAGCGATATCAATGAATCAATATTCTCTAAAATGCGCGTAACATGGAAATTACCGATGATGATCTGTGTGAGCCGGCAAGCAGGTGTACGTGGAGCATACGCATCATCGGTAATGGTGCTGGTGTCCTGACAGCATGATTTTGATAATAACTAACGAAAAGCACGATATAAGCATGCGATGCGATGCGAACAACATGAATAAGCAGAACATGAATAATAACGCAACAATAAGGAATCTGCATTTATATAAATATGAGTCATACAGTTTGCCATTTGAAATAACACGAACCGTGGTGTTTAGTAAATAGAGGCTACGGTGTTTTGAAGAAAAAGTGCGTCCTTTGAAATATCCGTAGAATCTCTTGTCCTGTCTTTAAAATACTCACGATTCGTTAGTTTTGAAATAGGTATGACCCGAGTCTAGTCTAACATCTACAAGTAATCTACAGGACTAAATTAACAGGCTAATCGAAAAGGTAAGGAAACCACCTAAATCTGAGTCGATATATATATAACATATAATAGTCGGTGATCCCGCCTCAATAGTATCACCTATGATACAATATATAACATGACATCCTCGTGTCAAGAGTGCAGATCTATCATCAATATATAGCTCATACGATAAATCAATCGTTCGGCATCCCAATCTAGGTACAGGTAAATATCACATTTATCTCATTATTCAACTGATATCCTTATCATCATATCATGATCTGGGTACTGATCTAAAGTCTAGTACATACTGATACCATTTACATATATATATGCATGAGAATAAAACACATCGCCTAAGGACCCACTATAACAACATGTCGTATCTCATAATACGAACCAAAACACATCACCGATCTTCTGGCATCGTGCCCAATCACATCGACTCATCTCTCTATATCATATACTATCCTCATCATCCAAGTATATGTATACGTGTGTGTGTGTGTATACTCACATACATATATGTATATATATATATATATGTACATATCCCCATATATGCACAATAAAATAAAATGTATGCGTGTGTGTGTGCGTGTATGCAAATCACTACTCTAGGGTTCGCGACTAAGAAACTAGCTAACGACACTAATTTAAAGAATACACTAACACTAACCCAAAGTCATCTAAAGCATTTCGTATACACATCTCATATCACATAAGCAAATATGTATGTAATAACACATTCGCGTTCTATTCTACAAAACTGCAGGGGTGCTATACGCCATCCACCCGACTTCCCCCATAGATATATATCTACTCACCTTGATCTTCGCTTGCCGATACCGATGTCGCCATGTGCTTTCTTGTCATCTCGAAGCCCTCGTGATGGTACCTACATATCATGACACATCGTATCGCATTAAAATCTGACGCATGACCAAAACGACACACAAATCTCACATAGGTCAAAACCTATGGTCCGCTCATGCAAAAGAACCAAATAACCCTCGACATCGGCATACAAACGCCGATTAATCGAGATAAAACCCAAACGTACCAATCGTGGTTTCAAAACTCACTAATTATATATGAAATAGGGTTTAAATCATCAAAACCTTAAAATTAATCAAATCGTTTTATTTCCCAAAACCTAGAAAGCCTCGAATAACCGTTTTAGTACAAAACTTGAGGTTTAAACAAAACTAGTAGCCATAATATACTCTAAATATCCTAACTAGATTATACAAACCATTACTATAATTTAATCTCATCATTTTTCATTAACCCCGAAATTCTAGTTTGCAAAATCAACCAATTTTAACAATTTAAAGTAACAATGCACAAAACAACAACTAGATTAGGTTTTGCATGATCTAAAGTGTTAAACTACAATTTATAATGTTAATGATGTGATGAAAACCCTATCTAGATTTTAATCTCAAATATATTCATAGTTTATAAAAACCTAGTTTACAATTAGCTTAATTAGAACAATTTAAATGTAACAATTAGAAAATTGACAACTAGATTTCATTTTGCATACTCTAAGATGTTATACTACACTTTCAAACCATAACCAATTTATGAAAACCCTAACTTGATCTCAAACCCCTTTCTTGAATTTTCAAGTTTGAAATTAAAGCCATAATTACACTTAATAATTTAGCTTAAGCAATAAACCAACAATTAACCATAGGATTAAGATCTTATACCTCACAATTTGTAAACCCCTCATGCAAACTTAGCCTCCAAACTTGCTTCCATGCTTCAAGATCCATGCTAGAATAGCCAAGGAAAAATGGGCAAAGGTTGGATTTGGAGTTTGTGTGAGTTTTTCATTAATTTTAGAAGCAAAAATAGGAATTTTGGAGGGGAAAAGAGATGAAGCAATTGGGGGAGCTGCTGCTGCTCAAGAGGATGGGGGGCTCGGCCAAAATGAGAGAGATGAGGAGAAAGAGTGAGGTGTTGAAAGTCAAAGGCAACAATGTCTCACATATCCTAAACCATACCTTATTAATTTACAATATTTCCTATCTTTTGTTTTTCGTTTCATTTGAGGTGAAGGGGGGGAGGGGTTTCCTTGCTGGGCTCGGCCGGATTGAGGGGGAAATGGGTGTGTGTGAGGAAAAAAAAAAGATAAACACCAAAACCCCCAAGTCAACAAGTCCAAACCTCAATTACCTTTAATTTATTTTCACGACTAAGCCTATTTCTTTTACATTTTTCAAAAACCATCATGATAATTTCTTTTCATTTCAAAAACAATATTTTACTTGTTATTTTAATGTGTCACGATGCACAAAAGTTGTATCAACCCATTCCAATTTGTAATTATCCCTAATTAAATGTATTGGTGAAGGCTTAAAATAATATTTAAAATAATTAATTACGGAAAATTTTTAGTAAACCAGAAATTTTATAAGTGACCCATTAAATATCAAATACTAGCAATTTCATAACTGGAATAGGTATATTTAATTTTATTTTGAAAGATAATTATATCCTGATTTTTATGGAAAACACCCGTTATTTTACCGATTCTCCGAAATTTCACCTAAACAATTTTCAAAACGTTACAATCTTCCACCTTAAAGAAATTCGGTCCCCGAATTTAAATTAAAACTCCCCCAAATACTAAAACATTTTAGTAAAATGATCAAGTCTTCGGGGCTCCGAAATCATAAATACATAAAACATATCGTAGCGCAATGCATGCACATGCAAAACGAGTATATAAACCAAAATCAAAACTCCGTCAAATATCCCGCAATTATCGAAGTTATGGTGAAGACACCAATGTCAAATCCCAAAACAAAAACCAACATGATATACATCAAAACTATAACACGTACATAGTACGTGTCGGTGTAAACTCGTCAAAACATCTGAAGAAATGCATGCTAAAACATATTCAGGTACTGTCCTCAGACTAGTCCTGCTCAGCTACTATACCAAATGGTAAATATCATAAAAACTGTCACGCACCGCTTCCCAGTATACGGCGAAGGGGACGCGACTGGTCCGCTACGTATTTACTCAGAAGCAAATACGCTAAGCGTATCTAAGCAATATAAAAGTAAATACACAAGAAACAAAATATATAAACTGAACAGTAACTTTATTTACTAACATTCTTTTGTACAATGCATGAAAAGAAAATACAACTGAATAAAAGCAATGCCTAAACAATGGCATGACAGGAATTTAAAGGTACTGAATAGAAAATGTACAATGTCTAGAGCTCAGGGTCTTCGTTGTATTGATCCAAGTCTTCTGCAGTGGGCTCGATCTCTGACGGTTCCAAATCACCTGACGACATTCAAAGAAGAAAGAAATAGAATGTCGTCAGCGAACAGATCGCTCGGTAAGTCCCAAAGATAAGAGGAGAAATAGAATAGACAGAGAGTAAGAGAGAGAGTAGCTTTTACAGTTGTATTATATTGTTATATTGCTGTATTTAGTGTTAACGCTGTTGTTTGTAGCTTGGTACAGAAGGATGCCAGTGTATACGAGAGGAGTCTCACTTGCCCCGGAAACTAAGGTATCAGGAACTCAAGAAACCGTTTATGCCACGGTACAACAGCAATTGGATTCATGTTAGGTGTCTTAATCTTACCGTCTCGTGCCACTTTTAACACCTTCCGTACCAATCTACCCCTTAAACCCCGTAGTGTTTTGATTGTATTGTTTGTCTTGTAAATTGCATTGATTGTATAATTGATTGACTGGCTGAAACCATGATATCAGTAAACGGATATAACCGTAGAATCATATAAATGGAATAACTGGAGAACCATGTGAATGGAATGTATATCCATGGTTCGGTTCGGTCAAGTTGAATAGATTGATAATTGGATTCATGGATTCATGTTGCATTGTAATATTGAAAATTGTAGAATTGTGTATTGTAGACTATAGATCATGTTCAAGTCGGATTATACTGAGACTCAAACCAAGTCAAAAAATTAGCAAGGTAAATTGAAGTCCTGATTATTTTTATTAATTTGTCTACCTTAGATAGGCAAGCACCCACTTCTCCGGCTTTCTGAGGCTCAAGAGATTGGTTCCGCTTAAACCTATGTTTACTAGGGTCCTTAGGGTAATTTATAGAACTTGAGAGGGTTTTATGTAAAAATACTTTTATATACTTTTCAAAATGCACCTCAAGTATTTATTATTCGTCTTCAGAGTTATAATGAATATAGATTTTATATTGTGATATTTCTAGTGAAAATATCCTATTTTCATAATAAATGGTATTTAATTGTAATATTGATTTTGTATGGAATTCATGGTATTTTAGTGTAAACTTGATTCTTGTGATTTTTAGAAAAAGGTGGAATATTTATATCATAACAAAATATGTATTTTGATGATAAATATACATATATTTATACAAAAATAATTTTAATAAATATTTTATATTCTAAAAATCTCATTTTCTTAAGATGTCGTATTTTAAATCTTTCGAGACCGAATGCTCCTTGCGGAGGTCTGAATCTCGCACTACTAAGTCCGAGGATGTGCGATAATCCGCACCATAACGGGTTCCCTAAACTGGGTTGTAGCGGCGCTTTGCAAAGATTTGTATAAATACTAAATCCTTTAGAAAACGGTTTTATGAAGTAAATGGTATTTATTTGTAAAGATGTAAGTTTTCCGTATTCTATGTTCTAGGCTCTCCTAAGTCAACTAGACTATGCCTAACTGGTCAAAACGACAAGTTATGAGATACCTCAAATCGCCTCTTCACCGCCAATTGTGGCCAGGTAAGTACAAGTGAAGAAAGGAGGGATCCGCTCACGAATCACCGTGAGACGGGCCTTTTAAAGTTACATTTCTCACTTACCTAGCCTAGACACCACAAAGTCAGGTTTAGATAAACAACCGATGTCCATAACTTATCCTATTTTCATATTATGTGGTATTTATTTAAAAGTGTATCAATACTAAATCTTTGAGAAATGGTTTTATTAAGTAAAGGGTATTTAAATGAAAATATTTGTTTTCTCGTATTCTAAGTTTTCGATGGTATCGTGTTAAGTTGTATATGAGTGTGTGAGGAGATAGGTCATTACCTCGTGATCTACTTTAAATGTATAGAAAGTTTGATGGAGTTAAATGAAGGATTGGAACAATGTGGTATTTTAGTGGAAAAAACGATAAATTGAAATAGCTATCATTTCATGTGATGAAACTTGATCAAATTGTTTGATTAGTATTTAATAGTCAACATGAGAAAGTTTAAGTATGATTGTATTAGTGAGAAGTGGAATTTTATAGAAAACCGAGTCGGAAATCGGATTTGTTCCGATTCCGTCGGGTCTTGTAATTTCGTATTTTTAAAATAGGAAAGAGGGATAGAAAAGGGACTTACGGGTTTTAGATTACACAAGAGAGTGAGAGAGAACTAGAGGGATCGCCAATATGTTGCGTCGTCACCGATAGTTCCTAAAACGATCGCCGGAAGTTCCGCCGGGAATTCGTCGGAGCTTCGCCTTGAGCTTGTTTTCAAAGTACACGATTCTTCAAAAAATTTTGAGAGAGTGGGCTCAGGATTTTGGGATGAGATGGTAGAGGGTAGGAGGTGTATTTATAGGGTAGGCTAGAATTAGGGTAGATGAAGGGTTTTTAATAAAAAAGAATTTTAAAAATGTGCGAAAAATCATTAAAAATGGATTAAATATGGTATAATTCACTCTCTGGAACCGATCCATTTAATTAGAGTGTGCAGGGGGTTAAAGGAGCTGAAAAGTCATAACTTTTCAGTTGACAACTCACCGGAATCGGCAACTCCGGCCGGCGGCGGCGGGCTGAGTCGGCCGATCTGCCGGCCGAGTCGACCGATCCGGGCCGAGTTCGATGGTCGGGAGGTGGGGGGTCTCATAAGGTAGGCACTGGTGCTTTTAATTTTCGGGTTCAGTTCAAAATTTGGGAGTTATTGTGTGTAGACTGTTGGGCTTCCAAAAAATTTAAAATAAAATAATATTAAAAATAATGTGGGGCAGGGGATTTGAACTCTGGTGGTTTGCTTCAGCAATGCAAGGTATTACCAATGAGCTACAAGCTCCTTCTTGTAATTAAATTGCTAATTAATTACTTAAGTCTTGTGCTCAGGCAATAATTACCCCTTTATGGATTTTGAAAAAAATATTTGAAAAAATTTGTATAGGAAAATTATGGTTGTTACATTCTACCCTCCTTATAAAAATTTCATTCTCGAAATTTGTAAAAGGAAGGTGTAACAATTTCAAGGAAAGTTTGGTAATTAAAGTACTAACAGTGTATGAAAAATAACAAGGTGATGCAAGTGTAAAAAAAAGCGTTAAAAAGACTCACCGGTGTTATCTTGATCTACAGTCTCGGCTTCTACGGCTGCTAACGTGAATGTCTGTCGCCATGGTACATTCCTTCTAGCTGGAGGCACATTCTGTCCTTGGGGCATGTTTCTCTGCCCTCGAGGCACTGCCCTCATTGCCTGTTGGAATTGGCGAGTAAGCTGTGCAGGAGTTCTGTGTGGAGGTGGTGCTGGGAGTGCAGTACGAGTTGCAGGAGCCTGGATAGTTGGCTGCTGCGGATAGTTGGTAGGTGTGTGAGCTGAGTTGTATCTATATGGACAGGTCTCAATTCTGTGATTGGACACGCCACAAACTAGGCACAGGCCTTTTACGCGCCTACTGTCCTTTATCAAATGTCCATCTCTCTGGCAATGGAACCAGAAATGTGGTCTTGGCTGGTTATTAGGTTCTTCAGTTCTTTTGGGTTCGAACGTTGGCGTGGAAGAGGCTCCTCCTTCCATTTGAGTGGCAGGGCATTTCAAACCGGCAGATTGAGGTCTGCCCCTCGCCTTTATCACTGCCTCATAACTGCGGGCAGCTTCCAAAGTATCTTCATGAGTCAGAAATTTCCCTGTGGCTAGTGCAGCCTGGATTTCCGTGTCCAAACCTTGTTGAAATCGACGGGCTCTAATCTTATCCGTCAGTATCAGGTGCGCCGCAAATCGACTGAGTATGGTGAATTCAGCGTCATACTCATCTACTGACTTGTCCCACATTGAAGCTTGTTGTAGATGAATGAACTGCTGTTCCATGGCAAACCTGGCAGTCACAGAGAAGTACTTCGCGTCGAACTTATCGTGAAAATTCTTCCATTCAATGGGCTGATCAAGATGGCTTTCTTCTGCCTTCCATCAGTTCCGTGCATTGTCCGTGAGTTGCAGCTTTGCAACTCGGACCCAAGCTATCTCTGGCACTTGTGCTACTGCCAAATCATCCTCGATACTTTGTGCCCATTCCTTAGTTTCCAGTGGGCTTCCCTTTCCGGAGAACTGTTTGGGATGTAAAGCCCTGAACTGCTTTACCCCAGGTGCGTCAGTCTCGGAACGGTTCAATAGTTGTTGCTGTCCCTTAAGGAGGCTGCGGATCGCCTCAAGCAGAACTGTTTGCTCGTTAGGTGGAGCAGGAACAGTAAGCACAATGGGTAGTGTAAGTGGAGTGTTGTTGAAGTTGGTGCCGGTGTTGTTTGGGGAATCCATAAGCTTGAAGAAAAAATTTGGGTTAGGACAGATTCAAAATATTGGAAATGATAAGATTCAAGGAACATGAATTGTAAAGAATGTTTTAGTTGCTGGTTGTTCAGTTGATAAAACTGCACATTTGTATTACATTTTTCCTACCATTTTCATATTAAAAAAGGACTTTATTATAATATATTATACATATGAGGGTTTATGTGTAAAGATACCATTTTCCATGTGTTAATATATTTTAATTAATATTTGGTAGAAAAATGTATGCAAATAAATCCATTGACCAAATCCTAGTAGAAATAAGCCTACTAAATATTATTTGAGATTATTGTGCAGAATTTTCCAAGTTGTTATGCAGAATTTATCAAACAAATCAATTTGTTGAAGAAAACTTGCCAAATTAAGAAGCAAAACTTGGAGACCAAGTCTGGAAGCAACCGAGAGAAGATTTCTGAATTCTAAAGATGCCTAGGATTGCCACATGTCACGAGAAGAAAGCCCAAGAAATTTGATCGAGAGATCCTCACCTTTGAGCGCGGATCCGCGGCCAAACCCCCCTTGGGCCGCGGATCCGCCGCACTTCTATGGAATTGGGAGCAAATATTTTTTGGCATCAATCTTTGCTGAATTTTACCAAGTTTACAACTAAAAGATTCCGGCTTTGCACTATAAAAAGGCACCGAGAGGCTCTTGGAAAAGTTATCAAGCCGAAGAGATCACGAAGCCCTTGACGCTCACGCATCCAGGCTGATCATCAACTGTTCGTCTACCTCCTTGGAAGAGATTGAGAAGCAAACTAGTCTTTGTAATCATTTTCTAAGGAATCAAAGTGTAGTTTGTTCAAGTTGATTAATAAAGGTAGTTATTTTATTTAATTCTTTTTGCATTTTACATTATGTTTTCCCTCTCTGTCTTTTCATCTTCTTCTCCCAACATGCGCGAGTAATTCTCCGCTTGTTAGGGTTCGTAGGATTATGGTAGGCTAATAGACGATGAACATAATTACACCCTTTTTAAGTCCTATAAAGTTTAGGAACTTTATCAAAAGAATCATTAACATCCTAATCGGGCGCGCTAGCAATTCTTTACTAGTTCCGACCGCGATTAGAGATTAGATTAATGATTGTTTTGGTAAAGGCTAGATATGAATGGAGTTCCGTGTCGAGATAAAGGTTAAGAGTGGGATTCCTTTTCCCTCCAGAAACCCTAATCTACACGCATCACCGTCGTTCTAGTTCTAAATCTATTAATGGATAAAATGGTAACTTTTAATTAATCGTCCATGACTACTAAATCCTAATGAACCCTACAAGCCCTTCTATTATATTAACTACATTCCTAAAATAATCTAGATCTATATTTTTGCATTCTTGCTTAACGTAGATCTAGAAACTTTTCACAAAATTCTTATTTCCTCCTCTCTTTTTCAACACATCTAAAGTAAGTAAAAGATTCAACATTTCCCTGAGGACGACCCGTACTCATCTCGGTCTAGCTACGCGCGACACCGTTATTGATTGCGGTTAACTACTACAAACAATTTTTCACATCAATCAAAAGGCGCCATTGCCGGGGAAACGTGCGTAATTTTTTATTTTTACTATTTGTGTTGAATTCTTAGACGAGTCATATCATTATTAAAACAAAACTGCAAATTGTATATTTAATGATTATTGTGTGAATTTTTGCGAGGAAATCTGGAGTCACATACTTGAGGAAACAGGTGATCTAGGCTTCACACTTCTCTGGTAAGATTCTAACTCTCTTCTCTCTCCTCTAAAATCCAATAAAATCTATTTTCTGCAGGATTCTTTGCAAAATATCACCGCTCAAATAAATCTTTTTGCAAAGTTTTGTTTTTCGGTTTGTTTTTGCATATTTTAATACGGATCTTTAAGGGGCAAGGACCAAATCAAGATTAGGTGGGGATTTCATCACCCTTCCTAAGCCCCACAAATCACAAACCGAGCATATAGATCAACCCTTCATTAATTTAAAAAATATCTAGACCAGACTCTAAGAATTGTCGCGCTCAATAAGGACAGAGGAAGGTCGTGGGTAACCTATCGTTTATCCGCATTACTTTTGTAGTGCCTAGGCAAGTGTGACAAAGGCTAGTGGTTTTTAATTAGGCCCATGACGTGGTTCCTTCCCACTTACCTGGCACTTATCTGGCTACAAGGGTAGTACGGAGGCGGTAGAGGATTGATCCTGCGGCTTGTCCTTTGGAAGTCTAGGAGCGGTCTAGAGACTGGACCTAGGTGACCTTAGTTCTAGGGTTGCTTGTGCATCTTAGGGAGATTTGTCTTGAGTCCCACATTTTTCAAAACAAGCCAATTTTAAATCACACACACGCTGCCACTTGCACTAAACCCGCTTAGTGCATGCTCGGCGGGACACGGGATCCTAGTGCCCGTCTTGTCCGCGTTTCTGCTATCGACGCCGAAGTCGGTACTTCTTCATCTTCTTTTCCCCCACCACACACCACATCAACCGTGATGGACGGCACTCTATCAGAGTATAACACCACGCTGCCACCGCCCGAAGGTGCGCAGAATCCACCGCGCATCTCTCTCCAAGAGAGATGCTATCCTATTCGTGGTCCCCTTCCTACTTGTCTATCTCTTCCACCACCTAACGGGGATAATTTCGAAATTAAACCCCACTACATCAACCTGCTCCCCAAATTTCACGGGCTTGAGTCGGAAGACGCGTACGTTTTCATCACCAAATTCGAAAACGTATGCGCAATGATGGGTACTTCACAATTGACTTTAGATGCTATGCGCTTACGTCTTCTTCCATTCACACTGTGCGACTTGGCAGAAAAATGGCTTTATAATACTGCCGCACACTCTATCACTAATTGGGATGAATTCGTCATAGCATTTCTTAAGAAGTTTTACCCCAACCATAAGACTGCCCATATTAGGAGCGAGATCAACCAGTTCACCCAGCTTCCCAATGAACCATTTTGGAAGTGCTTTGAACGTTTCAAAGATCTGCTTGTCCAATGCCCCCATCACGGAATACAAAGATGGGATTTATATCGGATTATATATGAGGGCATTAATCCAGCGACAAAGCAGATGCTTGAAACAATGTGTCAATGCAATTTCATGTCTAAAGATGACGGTGAAGCATGGAAATATCTGGAAGATCTCGCAGAAAGCACTTTGCAGTGGGAAAGCGTAAGACCACCTTCAACTAAGGGAGGTATTCACCAGCTCGATATTTCTATCGCAGTAAAAGCCGAAATGGCAGCGATGCAGAAGAAATTCGATTCTATTGAGAACAAACTTTCATCAGTCTCCCTAAATCAGGTCACGCTTCCCAAGACTGTCTGTGGTTGCTGTTCGGATCCTTCACACTTAACGGAAGAATGTCCTATGAATGCATCGTTTCAAGCTAATGCTGCTTTTTAGCAGCGACCTAGAAACGACCCTTATTCTTCCACGTACAATCAAGGATGGAGGAATCATCCAAACTTTGCTTGGAATCAAAACCAACAAAGCAATTATCAAAGACCTCCTCCACAGCAACCACAACCACAGAATCAGCCCCCCTTTCAGTCACAAAATTTCCAAAATCCGGCCAACATTTCTACACCATAAGTGGCCGGTACTGACAACTCACTTGCACAAACTTTGGATATGTTCATGAAACAATCCATGAAAAATTCGGCTGAGATAAGGTCTTCTATTGATACCCTAACGAAAAACTCCTCCTCCCATGGTGAGAGTATCAAATCAATAGAAAACCAAATCGCACAGTTAAACGCCGCAATGAGTGCGAGAGAGAAAGGAAAACTCCCATCTCAACCCATACCTAATCCTGGCCACTCACAAAATTATAATGTGAGCACCGTTACCACGTTGAGATCGAGAAAAGTGCTGAATGACCGAGTGGGTGAGCAGTGTGATGATAGTGACACCAATGATACCCCAGCTTCTTCTTCTTCCCCTAATTCGTCTAGTCTCCCACCTTCATCCGAGCCTATTCTCCGTTTTCCCCAAGGCTCGAACCCTTCGCCCATTTCGCCAAATCTATCTAAGTCGATTCCCACTCCAGTTTTGGGATCGAATCCATCCCCACAGTCTTCTCCACAAACGTTGGACCCAAAACTTATTGATCAAGCACCTTATCCAAACAGGTTGAGGGGCAACAGACCCAGTCCACAAATGGAGAAGATTGTGGAAATTTTTAAGCAAGTTAACATAAACATTCCTCTCCTAAATGCTATTCAACAAGTTCCGTCATATGCGAAAATCTTAAAGGACTTGTGCACTAGGAAGCGAAAAGTTCAAGTACCTAAAAAAGTTTTCCTTGCGAGTAATGTGAGCACTGCTTTTACACAACAACTACCCAAGAAACGAAAGGACCCCGGAAGTCCTACAATTTCTATTTCCATTGGGGGTAAAAATATCAATCGTGCTCTACTCGATCTTGGTGCTAGTGTTAACTTGCTTCCGTATTCTGTTTATGAGCAATTAGGGATTGGAGAGTCAAAGCCAGCGCATTGCACTCTTCAGATGGCCGATCGATCTATCACCCAACCTAGGGGTGAGCTAGAGGATGTGTTAATCAAAGTCGGGGAATTCATATTCCCTGTGGACTTTATCGTTATAGATACACAACCTGTGGCAAACCCACGCAATCAAATCCCGGTGATACTCGGTCGACCCTTTTTGGCCACTTCCAACGCAGTAATTAATTGTAGAAACGGCTCTATGACCCTATCCTTTGGAAAGAAGTCAATTGAGCTTAATATTTACAAGTTGGGAAGTGAACCCTCCGAACCCTATGCTCATGTGTGTTCTGTCGAATTAATGGATGTCAACAGCAGCGAATTTGATCAACCTCATGATACAGACTCTTTTCATATGTTGTTGTTTGACCCAACCATTTACTCTTCCACCGAGTTGTCCGGGTCAACATCTAATGAGGAACCTTATATTGAGTCTGACGATCACCCCATTTTTTCTGATGACATTATTTTTCGGGGTATCGATGAAAGCTTTGAAGAAATTTTCGCTGATGAACTCGCATTTTTACAAGACACGGGTGTTGAGATGAATCAACTCCAAGATGAAGAAATTGGACCTCCACCCCCTCTTTTCGACAATCATGATAATGCGAGTAATCCATCATTAATATCACTGTGCCATCTCTCCAAATTAAGATGCAATCGTTTTCCAATACACCTCTTGTCACCTCCCTACTTCTTCTTGTCGAAAGGTGACATGTTCTTCCACCAACCTTGGTGCTTCATCGATAAAATTTTTGAATGGTTGGTGTTGACCTTCGGTCTTTGCAAAGCTTGGCATTGACCAATAACCTTGACCCCCTCGTGTGATTTTAATAGATTAAAATTGTTTAAGTTTGGGGGGGTGGTATATTTTGGGCTCTTGAAAGAAAATGATTTTTTTTTGAGCCAAAAATAAATTTGGGGGAGGATTTTCACTTTCATATATTCTTTCCCCCGTTAATAATTTCCTCCCAAGTCTACAGGTTTTTTGAGCTTAACGGATGACATCAGTGAGGACACTGCTGTAAACAGGTTTGGGGGAGGTTTGTGCTTATACTTTGCATTATACTATATATAAGCACAAAAAAATTTTGATAATAAAAGAATAGAAAGTGAAAAATTACATCCAAAAGATAGGAATAGTTTAAGAAAACCAAGAAAATTAGAAGTTTTCTTAAACGAACTAGTAATAAGTAGTTATGAGCTGTTGTCCCAAGGGTTAGTAAAATGAAGGAAGTCACTAATCTGAGGATAAAAATAAGTCTAAAAAATAGTTTCTATTCTGGAAGCCAAACATTTGAATGTTGATACCCTACTACATGCACTTACACACGTCTTGAAACTCGGGATAGTAGAGGATACCTTGAAATGCTCTTGTCTAAAAGCCAAAGTATGAAGGAAAAAAAATGAAGAAAATATAAAAATGGTGAAAAGAAAAAAATGAACACTGGTTTTGTATCGCCAAGGCAGCAATAAAAAAATATAGCGAGGGTGCCTCTTCACCTAGTGCCCTAAGGCCAACTGGTCTGGGAGTCACTGCTAAGCCTTAGGTGGTGCAAGACGAGGAAAATATTATCACCTAATTAGCAAGCACATGAGTAATCGGTTGGTTAGTACCTCAAGAAGTATTAACGGTCGCATGAAAATGTGTGAGCAAATCTTTAATATTCATTAAATTAAAAAGTACTAAGGTAGATGGACAAGAGTATGATAGCTTGAATTGAATTCTCTGAGTGTAGGGATGTCCATTTCACACACGTGGGGTTATATGATCAATGTTTGGAAGAAAAGTAGGAATGAAGAATAAAGACGAAATTTTATTGAGGGATAATGTGATTTCTAACATTTTTCATGACTATTAAGATAGGGCTCATGACAACTGAAAAACTAGCATAGTTGGAAACTCTTCTTTTCAAAGTATTTCTTTTATGGTTCTTGTCTTTATATGTAAATTTCACCATCTTTCTTTTGTTATAGGATTTTGTGGGTGTAATCCGCTGAAAACCCTCAGGAGACAACACTCCTCCTACTAGGGACACCTAGAGGTTTAACGGCTTGTTGCACGTGCTCAGTGCAATCGTGTCTGCCTACGAAAGTGTGCTTAGTTTTCTCCCTTCTTTTTCTCCTCTTAAATAAACTAGTTTGCTCGGGACGATCAAAGATAAGTTTGGGGGTATTTGTTCAGTTGATAAAACTGCACATTTGTATTACATTTTTCCTACCATTTTCATATTAAAAAAGGACTTTATTATAATATATTATACATATGAGGGTTTATGTGTAGCTTTTACAGTTGTATTATATTGTTATATTGTTGTATTTAGTGTTAACGCTGTTGTTTGTAGCTTGGTACAGAAGGATGCCAGTGTATACGAGAGGAGTCTCACTTGCCCCGAAGACTAAGGTATCAGGAACTCAAAGAACCGTTTATGCCACTGTACAACAGCAATTGGATTCATGTTAGGTGTCTTAATCTTACCGTCTCGTGCCACTTTTAACACCTTCCGTACCAATCTACCCCTTAAACCCCATAGTGTTTTGATTGTATTGTTTGTCTTGTAAATTGTATTGATTGTATAATTGATTGACTGACCGAAACTATGATATCAGTAAACGGATGTAACCGTAGAATCATGTAAATTGAATAACTGGAGAACCATGTGAATGGAATGTATATCCATGGTTTGGTTCGGTCAAGTTGAATAGATTGATAATTGGATTCATGGATTCATGTTGCATTGTAATATTGAAGATTGTAGAATTGTAGATTGTAGACTGTAGATCATGTTCAAGTCGGATTATACCGACACTCAAACCGAGTCAGACAATTAGCAAGGTAAATTGAAGTCCTGATTGATTTTATTAATTTTTCTACCTTAGATAGGCAAACACCTACTTCTCCGGCTCCTTGAGGCTCAAGAGATTGGTTCTGCTTAAACCTATGTTTAATAGGGTCCTTAGGGTAATTTATAAAACTTGAGGGGGTTCTATGTAAAAATACTTTTATATACTTTTCAAAATGCACCCCAAGTATTTATTATTCGTCTTTAAAGTTATAATGAATGTAGATTTTATATTATGATATTTCTAGTGAAAATATCCTATTTTCATAATAAGTGGTATTTAATTGTAATATTGGTTTTGTATGGAATTCATGGTATTTTAGTGTAAACTTGATTCTTGTGATTTTTAGAAAAAGGTGGAATATTTATATCATAACAAAATAGGTATTTTGATGATAAATATACATATATTTATACAAAAATAATTTTAATAAATATTTTATATTCTAAAAATCTCATTTTCTTAAGATGTCGTATTTTAAATCTTTCGAGACCGAATGCTCCTTGCGGAGGTCTGAATCTTGCACTACTAAGCCTGAGGATGTGCGATAATTCGCACCATCCTGAACGGGTTCCCCAAACTGGGTTGTAGCGGCGCTTTGCAAAGATTTGTGTAAATACTAAATCCTTTAGAAAACGGTTTTTATGAAGTAAATGGTATTTATTTGTAAAGCTGTAAGTTTTCCGTATTCTATGTTCTAGGCTCTCCTAAGTCAATTAGACTATTCCTAACTGGTCAAAACGACAAGTTGTGAGATACCTCAAATCGCCTCTTCACCGCCAATTGTGGCCTGGTAAGTACAAGTAAAGAAAGGAGGGATCCGCTCACGAATCACCGTGAGACGGGCCTTTTAAAGTTACCTTTCTCACTTACCTAGCCTAGACACCACAAAGTCAGGTTTAGATAAACAACCGATGTCCATAACTTATCCTATTTTTATATTATGTGGTATTTATTTAAAAGTGTATCAATACTAAATCTTTGAGAAATGGTTTTATTAAGTAAAGGGTATTTAAATGAAAATATTTGTTTTCTCGTATTCTAAGTTTTCGATGGTATCGTGTTAAGTTGTATATGAGTGTGTGAGGAGATAGGTCATTACCTCGTGATCTACTTTAAATGTATAGAAAGTTTGATGGAGTTAAATGAAGGATTGAAACAATGTGGTATTTTAGTGAAAAATACGATAAATTGAAATAGCTATCATTTCATGTGATGAAACTTGATCAAATTGTTTGATTAGAGTTTAATAGTCAACATGAGAAAGTTTAAATATGATTGTATTAGTGAGAAGTGGAATTTTATAGAAAACCGAGTCAGAAATCGAATTTTGTTCCGATTCCGTCGGGTCTTGTAATTTCATATTTTTAGAATAGGAAAGAGGGATAGAAAAGGGACTTACGGATTTTAGATTACACAAGAGAGTGAGAGGGAACTAGAGGGATCGCCGATGTGTTGCGTCGTCGCCGGTAGTTCCTAAAACGGTCGCCGGAAGTTCCTCCGGGAATTCGTCGGAGCTTCGCCTCGAGCTTGTTTTCAACGTACACGATTCTTCGAATTTTTTTTAGAGAGTGGGCTCAGAATTTTGGGGTGAGATGGTAGAGGGTTAGGGGTGTATTTATAGGGTAGGCTAGGGTTAGGGTAGACGAAGGGTTTTTAATAAAAAAGAATTTTAAAAATGTGTGAAAAATCATTAAAAATGGATTAAATAGGGTATAATTCACTCTTTGGAACCGATCCATTTAATTAGAGTGTGCAGGGGGTTAAAGGAGCTGAAAAGTCACAACTTTTCAGTTGATAACTCGCCGGAATCGGCAACTCCAGCCGGCGACGGCGGGCCGAGTCGGCCGGTCCGCCGGTCGAGTTGGCCTATCCGGGCCGAGTTCGACGGTCGGGAGGTGGGGGATCTCGTGAGGTAGGCACTGGCGCTTTTAGTTTTTCAGGTTCAGTTCAAAGTTTGGGAGTTATTGTGTGTGGACTGTTGAGCTTCCAAAGAATTTAAAACAAAATAATATTAAAAATAATGGGGCAGGGGATTTGAACTCTGGTGACTTGGTTCAGCAATGCAGGGTATTACCAATAAGCTACAAGCTCCTTCTTGTAATTAAATTGCTAATTAATTACTTAGGTCTTGTGCTTAGGTAATAATTACCCCTTTATGGATTTTGAAAAAAATATTTGAAAAAATTTGTATAGGAAAATTAGGGTTGTTACAAAAACATACTGCTCAAAAGAAATCGTGCTCACTAGTACATGTAACAATGCCACGTGCGTCTGGTGCGCACGAAAATCGAAATCAACGAATGTGTCATACATGTGCACAGAAACAAAATCTATGTGCAACGGGTGTGCACGAAAACACCTGTCAAGGGCAACGAGTGTGCCTGACAGCAACATCAGGTGCATCTGATATGCACGAAAAATCCCGATTTAGTGCATCTGGTGTGCACCAAAATCGCATCAAGCGCGTCAAGTATGCGCAAGAATCCAAATCAAGTGCACAAGGTGCATGAAATCAAATATCGAGTATCATAATCGAAATCGACGGTATACAACACATCTCAATCCAAATCAGTTATACCGTGGTATATAATCTCACAACCATGTGCATCAGCGTGCACTAAATCGAATTAAAATACTTAAAGTGCATGAAAACTATGCCGAAAACATAAGTCAAATCACATGCATACCAAAGGTATGAAATCAAAATCAACATCTCGAATGACATCAAATCGAAGTCAAGTGCAACTGTGGTGCACAAAATCTCAATCATGCAAATAAATCGTCCAAAATAACAAAATCAAAGATGACGGAAATAGTCCCGCTCTAGCACATCCTCTAAAAATCTCTGGCCAACTGTCATGATCACTCATAACATGTCTCGTCGACGATGCCGAACTCTGGCCTACTGGGTGTGCGTAATATGATTGAACCTGGGTCCAAGTCTTCTCGTAGAGTATTCCAGAAAGGTTCTGTCGAAGTCTCTCCCAAATCTCGTTTCTGCTGAAATGCCCGGAAGCTATCATCCGTTGCTAAATCTGTATCTTGTTCCAGAACGGCTACATACTCATCGCGACTCCTTCTGGAAGATATATCCATATACAACGCCTCTGCATGCGTATCACATCTCTGATGTCAGCGGAGTGGAACGTCATCTCATCAAGATCTTATACGAACCCCTTACTCCACTTTTCTCTAATGTCGACTGATTCGGACTCGTCTCTTCGTGGCTGCATGGACTGCGCTCCAACGGCTATACTCGTATCTGGAGTCTCCCAAGCAATGTATCCCATCACATGATATCCGAATGGCGTCGAACCTTTCGATCGATTTGTCAAGATTCCATAATCCCCCAAGAGCTCAACATCTTGAGTACAGTTTAATAGTATTCCAGTACATGCTACAGTACCTGTGGACTAACCGTAGAAGGGCAAACCCAAGCCTCATTAATGGCACCGCTGAACTGCTTCAACCCCTAAGGTTTCCAAGCGTTCTCATGGTCATTATATCGAGTTAGGGTTTCATTCTTCTAAAGGGTCCATAGAATTACTTGCATGTTTTTCCGAATACTTTAAACTTGGAAAATGGGTTCCTGACATTCGATCGTCTCTATCGATTCTCAGCGTACCTGCGTGAAGTCGTCTCTAACTGGAATCAATCAATCTCATGACCTCGATCGGGGTAGGCAATGAATCACATATCCTAGTCTTTCATCTTTGGTGACTAGCGATCTTCTATCATATCTCTAAGTATAACTCTTGCGACATTAGCTTCGAATACCTGGGGCGATATCTTGTCATTCGCAACAATCACTGGCTCATTCATCTACACGCTGAACAGTTCCTTAATCATCAAAATAATCGGTGGTTTGACGGTCATCACATCCTGGCTGGCCTCTAGCAGTGGCCCAATCCTCTGGTGCTGATCTGCACGTCCAAGAAATCTCGTAAAAGCGATCCATCAAACTCTCATGGCACAAAAACACAAAAAAACGACACATCTATACAATCGTGTGTCCCCGAAATACATCCTGGTCAGTCCTCGTCCGTAACGAGCTCGTGCTGACCGCAACTCTATCCGTAGCTCTCTCTGCCCGTGTAATCATGGCGGCAAAACCATAAACCGATATCGATGAGGATAGATCATAGGAATGAATATAATGATGTGCAAGTAAAATGTACATCCTAAGGCTTCTTAAGTGGAGTAGCGTATCGTAAGTATACCGCAGAACATACACACGGTACGTCACTCTCCTTAAGTCACCTACTCCATCAACCAAGGTCAACCTATGCGACGAAGGTTCGGGTCTAATACCCCCTCGACCAAGTCTAAGTTCCGTAAGGTCAAGCCTAGGTTCCGAATAGATATACGCCCTAGACTCCGCATAGTCAAACATAGACTCGAACCAAGGTTAACCTAGCGCTCTGATACCAACTTGGTCACGACCTAAAATAGCACGTGACTGGCACTTGAATCATGTGAATTCTATAGGACCACACCTAATTCAAGTAAGCCAAAAGCCCAGAAATCTAAACCATTTTTAAAGAAAGTTAAAGAAAAACTTATTTAAAACAAGTGGTTTAAATAACATGAATGGCATTAAACGTTTAAAAGCAACTTCAAATTTTCCCAAAAATTTCGGCAGAGTCTCCTTTGTAAATACTGGCCCCAAACGGGTACAAACATGAACAATATATATAAAGGCATCCCCAAGCGAGAGCTAGCTCTTCGTTAATTGACGGTCACAACCACGCAAGCAATATAATATACAACGCCAAGGGCGAGGATCAAAACTCAAACAGAAACTCAAAAACATCAAGAAAACCCATAATAATACAACGCGCGACTCTAAGGTCGAATAATAACAACTGGTTTTCTAAGCCTGAAAAATATACAATTCTGGTTGATGGAGTTACTAGATACAACTGAATATAAAAATGTACGAGGGTGGTCATGATGCGAGTGAACCCACCTACCAAAGCAATCACCCGGAATGGAAGCAGTGTGCCAGAAAGCCGTAATGAAACCTGTATGGCAAAACCTGCAAGAACTGTGGCACAACAGGGGTGAGTTGCCAACTCATGAGTAGAAAACATCACAGAGCAGAAATCGTACGCATGACTCAATCCTAGGTCAAAACGATCAGTAATATATATCCTCAATATGATAAAGTCTGAAGCATGACAAGGTGGAAAGAGTAAACATCGATTTATAAGTGTAATACCTGTTAGTTATATGTATGCCCTAGAGGCCATTACTGTACATAGGATGTATATTGTAGTGGATGCTGGGACATATATAGGGAGGACTTTCTTGCTCGACATGATAGTATGCTATCTGGTTACTCTTTACCTTAACGTGTATACAGATTGTCTCTCTGTTACATGTTGGTAAAGCCCTTAGGATGTGTACTTGACTACCTGGACTATGATGCAGATCATACTAGTGGAGACATGGTAGTCCATAAGTACATCCTTCAAGGTCCTTAGTCGTGGGTGTATCGAGACGGGGCATCGATATACCAGAGTAGACTAGCGTATACCTTCTCGACCCATATAGATGGGCGATGGAAGATCCTATATCCATTGGTGTTTGACATCAGAGATGATATACGGGTGCTCAGTGGAGACTGGGTACACTGGACGGACTCGCCGAGAACTCCCAGATGGTATTATACCTTACGTCAGATGGCAGTTCTCTGGTGACACTGGTACAGGTTAGTCTGTAGACCTTAGATCGTCATAGAGTCTTGTATGATTCCCGCTGTGCTTTGATTTCCACCTTACCACGTCCAAGAGGACGTGCAAAACGGTGGTTTTTAGGTACAGTCCCGAATCACATGGAGGCAATGAGCGATAGGAGGGGATTCGTCTCTCCCGGTATAGGGAGTTGATGTTGCACTGTGTTCGATTGGCTCTAACCGGAAATCCCTGGCCAGGGTTGCTGAGATTTGCTGGTAAGTGTTACCAGTAGTTTCTCGAACTGTTATAGACCTCATATCGACACAACTTATCGAGCTACTGGGGTCTGACGTTTACCACCCCTAGGCGAGATATGCGACATATCAGACGAACAAACCGGACTGTACGGTAAGTGTTACTGGTTGGATTCACAGGGGGTTGCTCGTCGATCTTCTGATCGCTCAATGCCCTGGTGGCCGTTACGTTTAGCAGACCGCTTGCGGCTTGTGGGTGTTTGATATAATCATCACCTGCTGCCGGCGTATTGACAAGTCTTTAGAGTCCTACACAGAGGTTTCCTGGCTCAAGCGAAACGAAATAGGAGCGCATATGAGATATGTGCGGGACCGAGAATAATGCGTGTATTTGATACCATATTCTATTCTCGCGATGAATGTATCGATTGGTTGTATGCGATATAACCTGGTTATCGAATCGAGGATTGATTCGATAAGTCGATACATTGGATATTAGTCGGTCATATGCGATGTGACCGGATCGTTAAATCAAGTGTTGATTTAATGATTTAATGTATAATTATATATTTGATATATTACTTTACATTAACTAATATTGGTTCACTTAAGATTACTTTCTCACTTGAATGTGCACATTGTATATATGATATAGTTTTGTGCACTAGTTTGTATCATGTTTGATGATACATGCAAACTTGGGTGTGTATGATTAAACCATGGTTATGTTAATGGTTAGGGTATTGATTTACTTATTTATTTATTCTCTTTATTCTTTTTGTCAAAGGAAAAAGAAATGGTTGCTTATTTTGGATTTACATTGAAGCTTCATGAAGTTTTGAAAAGTTCAACCATTTTTGTTTCTTTTGCCTAACCTAACCATTCACCTAACCTTAGTTTATTCTCTACACTTAACCATGGTTGCTAATATGATAAGAATGATTTTTATTTCCATTTATTCAATATTCTTATCATATTCTTTTTCTTCTTCTTCTTCTTCTTCTTCAAGAAGAAAGAAGCTTGCTAGCTTCGATGGTGACTTGAGAAAAAGAGTGAGAAATCCAATTCTAAAGTGAACCCACTTCCTATTTCTTCATCCTCTACCACTTGCCATGTAGTATAGGGTGTTTTCTTCACAAGTTTCATGACTTGGTGAAGTGGGAGCCTGATCTTGTGTTGCATCGACGTAGATCATCTTCAGCATCGAAGTCGACGACCTAGCCCGATCATTTCTCCGATGAAATCAACACTAGAGTCCGAGATCCGATGATCGCAGTGAGGGAACATCGTCACGGAGCTAAGGAAGTGGAGGACCGGATCTACAAAGGTTGTATTTTCCGTTCACTCTTAGTTAAGTTGTTAACTAGTTGCAAGTTTCGCCTTAAACTCTAGTCAACGATCGCATTAGGGTTTCTCGGCACCGGAATTTTTTTTGAATTTGGCATGGTTGATACCTTATGAGACCTCATCAGTGTGCCTAGGAACCCTACAGTAGTATCAAAGCCTAGCTAGAGTTTTAGGCGAAGTGTAGACGAAGTTAGAAGTCCGATCGAACCCGTAAACCCCGACAAAACCCTTCTCTGTAAATTTTTCAAAACAGTGGATTTTTGTGAATTAAAAATTCTCATAAAAACAAGCAAGAAAAACTAAGAATTACTGTGAAGTACGGTCCACTAATTCAATAATTTGACCACGGAACCGCGGCGAAACCAGGGGTTTGGCGGCGGTTCCGCGGACAAAATTTGGACTTAGTCCCTGAAATTTCATATATTTATTCTTAGGTTCTTTCATGGCAATTTTTTATGGGAATTTTTTTAATTCCACTCAAGTGTTGAGTTTTCTAGGGTTTTATTGGGGACTCGTTAATTTGATCGGATAATTTAACTTCGTTTATGTTTTTTTTCCGGATATTTTAGAAACTGTTAAAAAGTTCGACCGGATATAAATACCCACTTTTTCCCCTGCCGGGAAATTTCCAAGTGTTGAATTTTTCCGTAGTTTAAGAATGTTCTAAGTAGTGCAAGTAACGCGATGGACCCTCTAGAAGACAACAAACCTTAACTCGATTATGTGACCGTCTTGAACTGCCCTTTGAACCTTAGGGTTTGGGGCAGTACGGCGTGCCACATGTGAGGCGTTGGTTTGACCCTTCTACGGCTGGACCGTTGGTACTGTGGCATGAGGTGAATGTTTTTAAACTTATTTCATGTGTTGAGCTGTTTCGGGAAAACTTTGGTGTTTGACTGTTCGATCGGAAAGTTTAACATTTTCTGTTTATCTGGAATGTGATACAATATTTGGAATCCACAAGTAGTTATGAGATAAATGATTTGGATGTTATAAACATAGCAGTTTAGTCTCACTTAATCGGTTGCCACGGAATTTTGATGCGATCAAAAGTCCGTCGCATTCACGTAGCGAACGCGGATACTCGCCGGATAAACTTAATAGACAGCTACACCCCATAGCCCCGACCAAGTGACTGTAGGAGAACCCCGTCGCCGAAAGCATCCGTTCGGGTGCTCGCGGTAGCGGTGTTCCGCCTTAGTGCACTTCGTCGACGGTATCGGGGGTGCGGCCGCCTACTAAAGTTTGCGACGAGCATTCGATCAGAATGTCGGGAATCTTGTTGAATTGCCCGACTTGATATTGAAAAGAGTTTTCGATAATGAGACTAAAATGCGGGGTTTATAATTGTTAGGCATGTGATGTCTAAGGAATTCAGATGGTTAGGCATGTGATGTCTAAGTAGGTTGCGGATTCCAACTGTTGTAGTTTTACTCTTTCTTTTCTGTGACCGTAAGTGTAATATGTGATATCGCCGGTTTCGTTGCTATATGTCAACGACAATTGGGATGTGCATATTTACTTACGTTGATGACATGTGATGTTATGTGTTGCTGGATATGTTATATTGGATCGTCGTGTTTGAATAGCCGGGGGGTTTTTATGTGAGATGAGTGTTTTTCATTTTCATTCATGTAAAAACTTGTATGTAATATTCTTTTATTGGGGCACTTCCAGGTTGTGGAAGTTGTCACCGTTGATATATATTATTTACTTTTTCGCACTAGGATAGACCCAAGGAGGAGGGCACAAGTAACCGGGTTCTGGAGTCTAGTGGGAGACCAACTCGAGGAGTCGAGTCCGGGTCTCCTAACTCTAAAATTGGTAGGGTTGCTTGCCGCTCTCGTAGGGGTCTAAGGGTGTAGGTTTGGCTATTCATCGCGACCGTGGAATCCGTGTTTTATACTGGCTCGTATTAAAAACACGGACGTCCTAGTATATCCAATGTTTCATATGTTTCTTCTGCTGCGATATCTGTGATGTGATCATGTGATATGTTCTGTGATAAATACTGTATATAGTATATATAATATATTATATAGACGTTGCTTATGTTTTACACCCGCGCTAGCCCTGCCCCGCTCTGCCGTTAGTTACCTAACCTAACGGTGCACGAGGGGACATCGAGGCGAATGCGGATGGCATAAGTGTACGTCGTATTTATCTGTGATGTTTAGGTGCTTAAATGATGGGACTTCATTAATGTGATTAATGAAAGAAAAAAAACCTAAGATATTGTGGAATCGAATTTCTTAAAAACAGGTAGCTACAGTTCTTTCTTTGCATCGCGGTGTTCCTTGTAGAACATCTTGCACCTTATTCGATAAGGAAAGGACTGAGATCCCTTCACCGGGAGTGACCCCTTTAGCAATAACTGGCAGATGCTACAACCCTCGGTATGTCTTTTGATTGCTTCTATAGTTTTTTCTTTGCACAGTGATATATATGATATATTCCGCACCTCATTCGACGAGGAAAGGGCCGACGATCCCTTCACCGGGAGTGACCCCTTTAGCAGAACTAGAAAAGCCTCAAAAACACTCCATTTTAAAATCATTTGATTCTACAATGATATTAAGTTCATTACGCAATAGGTTTTCAGAAAAACCTGTCGTAGCCCTCCGTCATTTCAGATAAGTACTAGTTAGTATTCGTGCTACGTTTGTTGACTATGTTAAGGCGTAGTGTGCGGTAGCTAATTAGTGCTTATCTGTATAAGCATATGATGCGATTGGATTAGGATAATCGTGCGACTTTGTTGACTATGTTAAGGGTCATGCAGGTGGGTTTAATTCAATCAGGAAATGACGAGTTGAACTTGACTAGCACTTATGATTTGTTGACTATGTTAAGGTCATATAGCTGCTAGGGGCAAAATATTATCGGGAATTTCAAGTGTTGAAATTTGCAATGAGATTGCATACCTCCTATGAGATAGTTGGATCCCGATACCCGCTGCGAGTAAGAGTTACTCCTGGGAGAGTTTTACACATTACAATTAGCCGATCAAGTAGGTGTCTAGAAAGGTGTCAACGGGGTTACGCCTCTGGGAAAATGAGGTTTACATTAATTAGGTTCGTGCGAAAGCACGGGGGACCTCCCTCAAAGTACCGACACTGGCCTGGCTGAAAGATTGACGAACTTGTAGTATGTAATTAATCCCGGCTAGTCTTTCCTTTTAAGGTTTGAAGGAAGATTTGATAAAAACAGTGGGAGCCATCCTGATTAGATAAAATAATAACCAATCTGATCTTGCAAGAGCATATGCTGAGTGTTTTCTTCTCTCTCTCTCCAGGTAGCGACCATTTCACGCCTTAATCAAGATAATAATACGGATTATTGACCGAACCCGCTTGTTATACTGAGCTGGGGAACGTTGGTCCTGCTCCAACTTATAATTGTTATAAGACAGAGCAGGAAATTGGGGATTACCAGAATTCCCGTGCCGCTCAAACGAAGAAAGTGCATACTGATGCATCATCTTCGAGTGTGTCCATTACATAGAATTGTTTCTCTGTATCCTCTACGTCCCGGGTATTTGATACAGGCTCAGGATCCCAGATATGTAATCTGTTACATAGGGCTACAGAAAGGTGGAGAACTGAGAACGGGTGATAAGTATCATGAGACAGAAAACGGTGCAAGTGTTGCAGCCAAGTCTATTGGTCACTATCACCCTGTATTCCAAATACATTGATTCTGAACGAATGTTATTAGATACCGAACCTGATATACAAAACCATATCAGTCTCTTTATTAGTAAAGAAATGATAAAATTTTGTATTGTTGGATAATGTTTTGAACATTTCCTATATCAAAAGTTGATCGGTTCAGGCACGTTATCTAAAAGCATTGACATTCTAAATCAAACCATAGTTCTTAATATACAGAACACACACAAGAGGAAGAGTTCAGAAATGAACGAATCCTGCTTGAGGCATTGTAGACTAGGTCATATCAATGCGACCCGACTGGCTTAAGTTACATTTAGATGCATATTTAAACTATTTTGAATTTACATCTTGTGAAACTTGCCAGTCATGTCACAAAGATTAGATGACCATAGTTTTGTTTATTGGAAACAGAGAAAGAGTTAGTGAACTCTTGGGATGATACATGTTGGTGTATGTAGGTCCCCTGTCTACACATGCCAAGACCGGTTCTTTGTACTTCATTACATTCTCTGATGATCTCTTTAGATTCAGACATATGTTCCTGTTGAAACACAAGTCCGAACCTTTTGAGATATTCACAGAATATAAGTTAGAAGTAGAGAACCAAAACGGGTATAAGTATTAGTTCCTTTGATGTGATCAAGGAGGAGAATACTTTAGCACAGAATTCCTGGACTATTCTAAAGGAGAATTTGATTCTCTCTCAGCATTACTCCTCCGTATACACCATAGCACGATGGTAGATCGGGGTGGAGCAATAGCACCCTATGTGATATGGTGTGCTCTATGATGAGTACTACTGAGTTTCCTATTTCCTTTTGGGAGCTATGCACTTATGAAGTTGCATACCTATTGAATAGGTTCGAATCAAATCAGTGCCTACCACTCCATATAAGATATGGTATGGGAAAAGCCTATCTCTTAAGTAAGTTAAGATTTGGGATTGTCCGGCCTATGTCAAAAGCAAAATCCGGACAAGATCGAGGCAAGGTCAGTTTTGTAGAACTGGAAAGGTTCCAGCTATACAAACTACAGCAGATGATTTGGTAGAACCAAAGGATTCAATAGTTTCCAACGAACCTCGGCCTCTCCACCGATCTAGTAGGGTTCCTCACCCACCTGAGAGATACTTCAGCTTCTCTATGACAGTGGGAGCGAGGAATGCATCATGAGATGATGACCCAACTATTTTCGAGCTGGCCATCAGGAGTGGGACTCTGTAAGAATGGCTGGATGCTTAGAGATATGAGATGGAATCCTTATACACCAACAAAGTATGGACTTTGGTTGCTTTATCTGAAGGGTTAAATCCCCATCAGGAGCAAGTATATCTTGAGAAGATTACTTGGTGTACATGGAAAAGTTGAGACTTTCAAAGCTAGACTTGTTAAAGGTTTGCATCATAGACCAGTTGTAGCTAATGATGAAACCTTTTTCGGGGCCTATGCTTAAGTCCATCCAGATCCTACTTGCCACGGCTACATACCATGAGTACGATATCTGGTGGTTGGGTGTCATGACTGCTTTTCTAAAAAGGTGTTTTAGAAGAGAGCGTCTATAAGTACACAGCCAGAGGGCTTCGTAGACAGTGGGAGCAGTGGAAACGTGTGCAAGATATTTTATGTGATAAAGCAGGCATCGCGGAGTTGGAACATCTGTTTTGATGAGTTAGTTAAACAGTTTGACATCATCAAAATGGTAGATGAACCTTGTATATACAAAAAGATAGTAGGGGTATGATAGTGATCCTCGTAGAGTACGTGGATGACATACTCTTGATAGGGAAGGAGTTTCCTATGCTATGCTCGGTCAATATCCGCTTATCACAAGGATTCTCCATATAGGATCAAAGTGATACCTCCTATATCCTGAGTTTTCATCTATGAGATAGATGTAATTGAATGCTAGGATTCTCACTAGTAGTAGTGAGATGGTATCAATCGATCCTGGGGAGAATCACTGGAAAGGTTCCAGGGTGATAAGGACGACTGAATGTCAGTCACAGGCATTGTCTTTACCCACAGTCGAGGGACGGTATGTTGGAAAAGTTCCAAGCTAGATACCGTGGCATACTAGACGATAAAGGCTGGATACATCGCTACTTAAGATGCTACCAAAGAGGCAGTCTGGATGTGTATTAGGTCATGAGATGAACTTCGTTCCTGCCATTGTGTGACAATGGAGTTGTGGCTTATGCCAAGGAACGTCGGTCCCATCAGTGACCCAGACGTATTCTGAGGCAACATCACCTGATCATGGAGATAGTTGATCTCCAGGGTGATCGAGGTTAGGAGAGTAGACTCAGAGGACAACACGGGCGGATCCACTCACAAAGGCCTTTTCCCAGATAGAGACTTTCATGGGATGGTTGAGTATGAGATACTGCAACCACTGCTACAGATGGCCCTAGTGCAAGTGGGAGATTGTTAGTTATATGTATGTCCTAGAGGCCATTACTGTACATAGGATGTATATTGTACTGGATGCTGGGACATATATAGGGAGGACTTTCTTGCTCGACATGATAGTATGCTATCTGGTTACTCTTTACCTTAACGTATATACTGATTGTCTCTCTGTTACATATTGGTAAAGCCCTTAGGATGTGTACTTGACTACCTGGACTATGATGCAGATCATACTAGTGGGGACATGGTAGTCCATAAGTACATCCTTCAAGGTCCCTAGTCATGGGTGTATCGAGACGGGGCATCGATATACCAGAGTAGACTAGCGTATACCTTCTCGACCCATACAGATGGGCGATGGAAGATCCCATATCCATTGGTGTTTGACATCAGAGATGATATACGGGTGCTCAGTGGAGACTGGGTACACTGGACGGACTCGCCGAGAACTCCCAGATGGTATTATACCTTACGTCAGATGGCAGTTCTCTGGTGACACTAGTACAGGTTAGTCTGTAGACCCGAGATCGTCATAGAGTCTTGTGTGATTCCCACTGTGCTTTGATTTCCACCTTACCACGTCCAAGAGGGCGTGCAAAACTGTGGTTTTTGGGTACAGTCCCGAATCACATAGAGGCAATGAGCGATAGGAGGGGATTCGTCTCTCCCGGTATAGGGAGTTGATGTTGCACTGTGTTCGATAGGCTATAACCGGAAATCCCTGGCCAGGGTTGCTGAGATTTGCTGGTAAATATTACCAGTAGTTTCTCGAACTGTTATAGACATCATATCGACACAACTTATCGAGCTACTGGGGTCTGACGTTTACCACCCCTAGGCGAGATATGTGACATATCAGACGAACAGACCGGACTGTACTGTAAGTGTTACTGGTTGGATTCACAGGAGTGTGAGCGGGCTTGCTCGTCGATCTTTTGATCGCTCAATGCCCGGGTGGCCGTTACGTTTAGCAGACCGCTTGCGGCTTGTGGGTGTTTGATATGATCATCACCTGCTGCCGGCGTATTGACGAGTCTTTAGAGTCCTACACAGAGGTTTCCTGGCTCAAGCGAAACGAAATAGGAGCGCATATGAGATATGTGCGGGACCGAGAATAATGCGTGTATGTGATACCGTATTCTATTCTCGCGATGAATGTATCGATTGGTTGTATACGATATAACCTGGTTATCGAATCGAGGATTGATTCGATAAGTCGATACATTGGATATTAGTCGGTCATATGCGATATGACCGGATCGTCAAATCAAGTGTTGATTTAATGATTTAATGTATAATTATATATTTGATATATTACTTTACATTAACTAATATTGGTTCACTTAAGATTACTTTCTCACTTGAATGTGCACATTGTATATATGATATAGTTTTGTGCGCTAGTTTGTATCATGTTTGATGATACATGCAAACTTGGGTGTGTATGATTAAACCATGGTTATGTTAATGGTTAGGGTATTGATTTACTTATTTATTTATTCTCTTTATTCTTTTTGGCAAAGGAAAAAGAAATGGTTGCTTATTTTGGATTTACATTGAAGCTTCATGAAGCTTTGAAAAGTTCAACCATTTTTGTTTCTTTTGCCTAACCTAACCATTCACCTAACCTTAGTTTATTCTCTACACTTAACCATGGTTGCTAATATGATAAGAATGATTTTTATTTCCATTTATTCAATATTCTTATCATATTCTTTTTCTTCTTCTTCTTCTTCTTCTTCTTCTTCAAGAAGAAAGAAGCTTGCTAGCTTCAATGGTGACTTGAGAAAAAGAGTGAGAAATCCAATTCTAAAGTGAACCCACTTCCTATTTCTTCATCCTCTACCACTTGCCATGTAGTATAGGGTGTTTTCTTCACAAGTTTCACGACTTGGTGAAGTGGGAGCTTGATCTTGTGTTGCCTCGACGTAGATCATCTTCGGCATCGAAGTCGACAACCTAGCCCGATCATTTCTCCGATGAAATCAACACTAGAGTCCGAGATCCGATGATCGCAGTGAGGGGACATCGTCACAGAGCTAAGGAAGTGGAGGACCGGATCTACAAAAGTTGTATTTTCCGTTCACTCTTAGTTAAGTTGTTAACTAGTTGCAAGTTTCGCCTTAAACTCTAGTCAACGATCGCATTAGGGTTTCTCGCCACCGGAATTTTTTTGAATTTGGCATGGTTGATACCTTGTGAGACCTCATTAGTGTGCCTAGGAACCCTACAATACCATGTGCTCGTGTCAGTGCCTCAGGTAGCAACATATTATAAATATGAGGTATGAATGCGATATAATGAAAACAGAATACATCATGAATGTGAAAACTGTTTTCCTTCTTTAGTGAGATTTCTGTATATATAAATCGAGGTATCATCAATGAAATCAACATGAAATCAGTGTCAAGTATCGACACAAAACATAAATCTCAATATCTCAATATCTCAGGCCCTGGCAATCCGGACTGGCCTGTAACCTCGAATCTCAATATCTAGGGCTCCGGCTATCCGAACTGGCCCATATCATCAAATCTCAAAACCTCAGGCTCCGGCTATCCGGACTGGCCTGTACTCCGATCGGTATCCTCCAGATATCCGTCGAGTCACAAAGAAATCACCGGTCAGCAATGCTCCCCTGTCTCGGGCTCAACGCCATCATCTGCGACCATCTTGCCCCGGAGTACCGCACCAGGTCCACCATGCACCCACAGACAGTTCATCCTCCTCCTCGAATCGGATGTATGATATCACTCAAGAGCCGAGAAAACTCATGGTGGACATATCTCAAATCATATCATGAGAAAACCGCACTTTTATCTTTTGAAAGTGATAATCAGTTTATAAATTTTTGCGGTTTCTCTAAATCTAAAAATCTCATGAAAATCCGAAATCATAAATCGCGATGTGAATAAATAATGAATAATGGGCTCCGGCAATCCGGACTGACCCAAATTATTGCATGGCAATGAATATATGAATGTATATGCATGATATAACGCAGTAAATAAATGCAATGTCTAAGCTATCATATAATGGCAGGCTCACTAGTATCATGTCAAAACTATCAGCTAACAAGCGATATCAATGAATCATTATTCTCTAAAATGCGCGTGACATGGCAATTACCGATGATAATGTGTGTGAGCCGGCAAGCAAGTGTACGTGGAGCATACGCATCATCGGTAATGGTGCTAGTGTCCTGACAGCATGATTTTGATAATAACTAACGAAAAGCACAATATAAGCATGCAATGCTATGCGAACAACATGAATATGCAGAACATGAATAATAACGCAACAATAAGGAATCTGCATTTATATAAATATGAGTCATACAGTTTGTCATTTGAAATAACACGAACCGTGGTGTTTAGTAAATAGGGACTACGGTATTTTGAAGAAAAAGTACATCCTTTGAAATATCCGTAGAATCCCTTGTCCTGTCTTTAAAATACTCACGATTCGTTAGTTTTGAAATAGATATGACCCGACTCTAGTATAACATGTACAAGTAATCTACAGAACTAAACTAACATGCTAATCGAAAAGGTAAGGAAACCACCTAAATCTCAGTCGATATATATCTAACATATAATAGTCGGTGATCCCGCCTCAATAGTATCACCTATGATACAATATATAACATGACATTCTCGAGTCAATAGTGCGGATCTATCATCAATATATAGCTCATACGATAAATCCATCGTACGGTATCCCAATCTGGGTACGGGTCAATATCATAATTATCTCATTATTCAACTGGTATCCTTATCATCATATCATGATTTGGGTACTGATCTAAAGTCTAGTACATACTGATACCATCTACATATATATATATATATATATATATATATATATATATATGCGTGTGTATGAAACACATCGCCCAAGGACCCGCTATAACGACATGCCGTATCTCATAATACGAACCAAAACACATCACCGATCTTCTGGCATCGTGCCCAATCACATCGACTCATCTCTCTGTATCATATACTATCATCATCATCCAAGTATATGTATACGTGTGTGTGTGTGTGTGTGTATAGATATATATATATATAGATATATATATATATATATACTCACATACATATATGTATATATATATATATGTACATATCCCCATATACGCATAATAAAATAAAATGTATGCGTGTGTGTGTGTGCGTGTATGCAAATCACTACTTCAGGGTTCACGACTAAGAAACTAGCTAACGACACTAATTTAAAGAATACACTAACACTAACCCAAAGTCTTCTAAATCATTTCGTATACACATCTCATATCACATAAGCAAATATGTATGTAATAATGCATTCGCGTTCTATTCTACGAAACTGCAGGGGTGCTATACGCCATCCACCCGACTTTCCCCGTAGATATATATCTACTCACCTTGATCTTCGCTTGCCGATGCCGATGTCGCCATGCGCTTTCTTGTCATCTCGAAGCCCTCGTGATGGTACCTGCATATCATGACACATCGTATCGTATTAAAATCCGACTCATGACCAAAACGACACACAAATCTCACATAGGTCAAAACCTATGGTCTGCTCATGCAAAAGAACCAAATAACTCTCGACATCGGCGTACAAACGCCGATTAATCGAGATAAAACCCAAACGTACCAATCGTTGTTTCAAAACTCACTAATTATATATGAAATAGGGTTTAAATCATCAAAACCTTAAAATTAATCAAATCGTTTTATTTCCCAAAAGCTAGAAAGCCTCGAATAACCGTTTTAGTACAAAACTTGAGGTTTAAACAAAACTAGTGGCCATAATATACTCTAAATATCCTAACTAGATCATACAAACCATTACTATAATTTAATCTCATCATTTTTCATTAACCCCGAAATTCTAGTTTGCAAAATCAACCAATTTTAACAATTTAAAGTAACAATGCACAAAACAACAACTAGATTAGGTTTTGCATGATCTAAGGTGTTAAACTACAATTTATAATGTTAATGATGTGATGAAAACCCTATCTAGATTTTAATCTCAAATATATTCATAGTTTATAAAAACCTAGTTTACAATTAGCTTAATTAGAACAATTTAAATGTAACAATTAGAAAATTGACAACTAGATTTCATTTTGCATACTCTAAGATATTATACTACACTTTCAAACCATAACCAATTTATGAAAACCCTAACTTGATCTCAAACCCCTTTCTTGAATTTTCAAGTTTGAAATTAAAGCCATAATTACACTTAATAATTTAGCTTAAGCAATAAACCAACAATTAACCATGGGATTAAGATCTTATACCTCACAATTTGTAAACGCCTCATGCAAACTTAGCCTCCAAACTTGCTTCCATGCTTCAAGATCCATGCTAGAATAGCCAAGGAAAAATGGGCAAGGGTTGGATTTGGAGTTTGTGTGAGTTTTTCATTGATTTTTGAAGCAAAAAGATGAATTTTGGAGGGAAGAGAGATGAAGCAATTGGGGGGGCTGCTGGGGATTAAGGGGCTCGGCCAAAATGAGAGAGATGAGGAGAGAGAGTGAGGTGTTGAAAGTCAAAGGCAACATTGTCTCACGTGTCCTAAACCATACCTTATTAATTTACTATATTTCCTATCTTTTGTTTTTCTTTTCATTTGAGGTAAACTAAAAATTTGGGGGGGGGGGGGGGTTTCCTTGCTGGGCTTGGCCAGATTGAGGGGGGAATGGGTGTGTGTGAGGAAAAAAAAAGATAAACACCAAAACCCCCAAGTCAACAAGTCCAAACCTCAATTACCTTTAATTAATTTTCACAATTAAGCCTATTTCTTTTACATTTTTCTAAAACCATCATGACAAATTCTTTTCATTTCAAAACCAATATTTTACATGTTAGTTTAATGTGTTATGATCTACAAAACTTCTATCAATCCATTCCAATTTGTAATTATCCCTAATTAAATGTATTGGTGAAGGCTTAAAATAATATTTAAAATAATTAATTACGAAAAAATTTTAGTAAACCAGAAATTTTATAAGTGGCCCATGAAATATCAAATACTAACAATTTCATAGATGGAATAGGTATATTTAATTTTATGTTGAAAGATAATTATATCCTGATTTTTACGGAAAACACCTGTTATTTTACCGATTCTCCGAAACTTCACCTAAACGATTTTCAAAACGTTACATTTTTAGAAAAGGAATTTCTTGCAAAAGAAATTAGTGGCAAGGAGTTAGAACTGGACGAGATTCCAGCTATACAAACTACGACAGAAGATTTGGTGGAACCAGAGGATTCGATAGTTCCTAATGAAGCTCAGCCTCTCCGCCGATCTAGTAGGGTTCCTCATCCACCTGAAAGATACTACGGTTTTCTCATTGATGGTGGAAGCGAGGATTGCATCATGGAGGATGATGACCCAACTAGCTTCGAGCAGGCCATCACGAGTGGGGACTCAGTGAAGTGGCTGGATGCAATGCGATCTGAGATGGAATCCATGTACACCAACAAAGTATGGACTTTGGAAGTTGCTCCTGAAAGGGTAAAACCCATTGGGAGCAAATGGATTTTTAAGAAGAAACTTGGTGTAGATGGAAAAGTTGAGACTTTCAAAGCTAGACTTGTTGCAAAAGGTTTTCATCAACGACCAGGTGTAGGTTATGATGAAATATTTTCTCTAGTGGCTATACTTAAGTCCATCCGGATCCTACTTGCCATTGCTACATACCATACTACGAAATCTGGCAAATGGATGTTAACACCGCCTTTCTAAATGGTGATTTGGAAGAGTGTGTGTACATAACTTAACCAGAGGGATTTGTAGACAGTGGGAGCAGCGAAAAAGTGTGCAAGCTGCTTAAATCCATCTACAGGTTAAAGCAAGCATCGCGGAGTTGGAACATCTGTTTTGATGTCGTTGTCAAAGAGTTTGACTTCATCAAAAACATAGATGAACCTTGCAAAAATCTTAATGAGAAATATTAGTGAGAAAATCAATTCTAAAGTAAACAAAAATCTTACTTTATCATTCTCTACTAGATTAGCACTTTAGTATAGGGTGTTAGCTTCACTAATCTCTCATTAGTGAAGTAGTAGCTTGGGTTAGTGTCTCATCGACGTAGATCATCTTCGGCCTCGAAGACTTCAAGCAAGTTCGTTCCTTTCTTCTTGTGAAGCCATGCTAGAGTCCGGAAGATCACTACTTGGAGCAAATGGACTACTACACAAAGCTATTGAAGTGAAGGACCGGTCTACAAAGGTTTTATTCCTAGTTCACTTAGAAGCAAAGATATTTACTTGTCGTTTTTAACCCTAATTCTCTAGTAAAGATCCTTTCTTAGGTTGTTTGGCACTTGAAAATTTTAAATACGGCTTGTTTGATGCCTTGTAGAACCTTATTCTAGTGCCTAAGAACCATACAGTAGCCGTCGAGACTTAGAACTAGGGACTGTTCCATGGCTCCGAGGTAGTCTCCAGGTTTTCTGTGAACCGTCGAGATTTGGAACTAGGAGACTTTGCCGTGGCTCCGAGGTAGTCTCTAGGCTGTCTGTAAACCGTCGAGATTTGGAACTAGGGGACTTTGCCGTAGCTCCGTTTTGCTGACGTCGTATCTGCTTCTAGTTGGGATGAGAAGGAATGTCGTTATTGATTTCTAGGTTGTAGATGTAGCCATCGAGATCTAGCTTCCCTTTGATGAAGCCTGGTGGGACAATGTGGTTCCCTTTTCGTTTGTGCCCATGGATTGTATACAGGGGTCGATGTGATCTCACCTGTAGGGAAAAAGTTTCGTTTCGTTTCATTTCTTTCCGCGATGCTCTATCATTTCATCTTTTTATATCACGAGAGTCGCGATCGCCCAATCATTTCGGGTATTTTTCGCGGTGCCCAATCATTTCGGCTATTTTTCTTTTTCTTTACTCGCTGCTTTTTATTGCGAGTTGCCCTATCATTTCGGCTATTTCATATGCATTTTTGGCTCGCTGATTTTTTTGCTGCGAGTATGGAACTTGAGGTCTGATACCAATCTTAGCATCAGTATCGCTGCGACTGGAATATTGCCAGGAGCGAATCATCATTTGCCGTGAAAGGACTTGGAATTTGATACTGATTTAGGCATCAGCATCACTACTACTGGGATATTGTCAGGAGCGAATCATCATTTTCCTCTGTCGATTCAAACAAAGGCGGCTTAGCAAACAGGGTTAGGATCATGTCGACTAAGGCTTTTGACTTCATGAGCAGTAAGGGTCTCATAAAGGTGTTTCTCCCTACGAGTCGTGAGGATCTTGTAGGTGCGTTTTCTCCTTAGGAATCGTGAGAATTCTTAAGTGTGTGTTCTCTTATTAGTTGTAAGGATCTTACAAGAGTGTTTTCTCCTTATAAGTCGAGAGGACTTACAGGTGTCGTTCACTACATGGGGAAATTTCACGCCATTGGTGGAACTTGGTGGGGGAAACATTTATTCGTGCCCGTGGATTGTATACAAGGGTCAATATTGAACTGCTTGTAGGGCAAACTGGGGGATGTGATGGCTTAAGAACAGGTTTAGATCCCTGTAGTTTAAGGCTTTTGAATCCTATGAGCCGTGAGAGTCTCATAGGGAGGAATTCTCCTTACGAGTCGTGAGGATCCGATAACTGTAATTTCTCCTTAAGAATCGTGGGGATCTCTAGGTGTGTTGCTCCCTTGTGAGTCGTAAGGATCTCACGTAGGTATTTTCTCCTTACAAGGTTGAGAGGACCTTACAAGTGTGCATGAATTTTTTTTATGAGTCTGCGCCCTTTCTGGTTTTCACGAACACGCCGGCAGTCCTGCTGTTTTTACTCACGGAGCCCTTTCGGGTTTTCATCCGTGCCCATTTCGCTTGTGGACGTACCGTTTTTTTTACGATGGGACTTCGCCAACAAAGGTAGTTGCGGGGCCAGAGGGACTTAAGTTGCAATCCTCGCTGCTCGGACTTGTGGACCGGGATTCCACTGTCGCCAAGTTTTGAGGGGGCGTATTTAGTTTAGGGATATCACGGTCCATCGTTAGTTTAAGTACATCTCGGTCCATCGTTAGTTAAGGACATCTTGGTCCATGGGGGTTTTGAGGCGAGGTTTCGCTGGATACTACTTATAGAGTTTAGGCTCAGGAAGACAGCGAGCGGACACAAGCGTCATCCATCAATAATCTGAGCCATGACTTATCAAGTGTAGTATTTCTTAAGGAACCGGCCGTTTATCGGACGGAAGGGTCTTTCGCCATGCATATCCATGAGCAAGTAGGCCCCACCTTGGTAGACCTTGTCTATGATGTACGGGCCCTCATAGTTCGGCTCGAATTTCCCCCGTTTGGCACGGTTGGGGATCATAGGTCTTTTTACGACTAGCACGAGTTCGCCTTGGCGGAATGTTCTCGTCCTAGTCAGTCTTTTGTATGAGCGCGTCACCCTTGCTTTGTAAACTTCTAGGTTTTGCTGCGCCATGAGACGAGTTTCATGGAGGGCATCGAGCTCCTCAAGTCGAAGATGGGCATTTTCTTCATCCATCAGCTCGCATCGAACCGCTACTCGTAGAGAGGGTAGCTCTATCTCCAAGGAAAGTATTGCTTTCGTGCCAAATACCAACGCGAATGGCGTCGTATTCATGGTCGTCTTGAATGTGGTCTGATATGCCCAGAGAGCTTCATGCAATCTCTCGTGCAATTCCTTTTTATTTCTGGACACCGTTTTCTTTATGATCTTTGTCAAGGTCTTGTTGAAAGCCTTAGCTAGACCGTTAGCTCGGGGATTATAGACCGAATAGTATCTCCAATCTATTTTATGCTGCTGTGCGAAACGGCTGATCTTATAGCTTCTGTAGGCTGGCCCATTATCCGAGATGATCCGTCGCGGAGTGCCGAACCGGTAGATAACATGTGTCTTGAAGAAATGGAGGATGTTCTCCGTTTTCATCTCTCTTAACGGTATTGCTTCTGCCCACTTAAAGAAGTAATCGGTTGTTGCTAGTACGAACCGATGTCCCTTGGATGATGCTGGTTCGATGGGCCCGATTATATCGGTTCCCCGCATTTCGAATGGCCAGCTAGCCAATGTCGGGTGTAGCGGATTCGGATGCTGGTAGATGAAATCCCCATGAATTTGGCATGAGTGACACTGCTTCGCATATTCGAGACAGTCCTGAATCATCATGGGCCAATAATAGCCCATTCTTTTGATCTTCAGCTTCATCTTTGGCCCAGCTTGATGGGAACCGCAGAGTCCGCCATGAGTTTCTTGGATGACCCTCTTTGCTTCTTCCGGTCCTAGGCATCTCAACCATAGACAGTCGAATGATCTCTTATAAAGAGTATCATCGACGAAGGCGAAAGACAGAGCTCGCTTCATGAGCTGATGTCTTGACGACGCGTCTTCAGGCGTTCGATGGGATTTGAAATAGTCTATAAAGACTTCTCTCTAATCCTTCGCATTTTCTTCATCCTTTAATTGGAAGGCCGCTTATTCGGTTGCTTCCTCTTCTCTAGATGGCTTCGGAGATATCTCTGCTGGTGCGAGAATCCAGCAGGTTTGCACAATAATCCTTACGTCATCGAGGTTTTCGTCGGCCAGTTCTTTAGCGTTCTTGGCTAACGCGTCTGCCTTACTATTTTCCGCACGTGGTATGCTTTCCAGGGTGTAGGAGGGGATTTGCATTAGCAATTGCTGCACTCTCTCGCCATATTTTACCAACTCGGGTTTACACGTCTGATAGTCGCCCTTTACTTGGCTGACGACCAGCTGGGAGTCTCCATATATGAGGAGATTTTCGATCCCCGTATCGACAGCAATCTCAAGACCTGCTATCAAAGCTTCATACTCGGCCTCATTGTTTGTTCTCGGCTCTGTTAATGAAAGGGCGAAACGCATCATCCCTCCTTGAGGAGTTACGAAGATAAGGCCTATCCGGCTTTAATCATGGGGGTGTTTTGCTTTCACTTCTTCAAGGAGGACGCTCCATCGAAGTAGAGTTCCCATCGAGTATCATTCCCTTCTTTCTCCCTGTGAATTGCGTCAAACGTGTGTTCGTCCGGCAACTCGCAGTTCAAGGGAGAGTCGGCAAGTATCGGATGCTCAGCAAGAAAGTCAGCGATGACCTGGCCTTTTATTGCCTTGAGGGGTCGATATACTATCAAGAACTCCATCAAGAGGAGGGCCCATTTGGCAAGCCTTCCTGTTAGCATGGCTCTTGACATCAAAAACTTATAAGGATCCACCTTTGATATGAGATGGACCTCATGTGCCAATGCATAATGTCGAAGCTTCATTACCGCGAAGATCAGTGCCAGGCAATGCTTTTCGATGGGGAAGTAGTTATTTTCTGCCCCCAAGAGAACTCGACTCAAATAATAGAAAGCTCTCTCCTTCCCCTGGTCGTTCTCCTGTGCCCATAACGCACCTAGAGAACCTTCGAGGGTTGTAGTGTACAGGATGATGGGCTTTTGTCACGACCCGAAATTGGCACGTGACGGCCCTAATACTACGCAACGCCTAAAGACGTAACGCAGTAAAAGAAAGCCAAAACCCAGAAATCTAAACCATGAAAATACGGAAAAGGTAATAAAAGTTTTTGAAACATTTGAAATCGCAACCCAAATTCAGTAAAAGTCCAACTTTTTCTTTAAAATTTTGGCAACACCCCTTTTTGTAAAAACTAGCCTAAAGACGGAAAACAATCACATCATAAATATACGACGCCGTAGCGAAGAAATAAGAGACAATAGGAAGGAAACTGTATCTAAAAGACAACAAATCCATAAATAATATACAATAACGTCCTCACCAAGTCCCTAAGTCAACAACAGAATAGTAGATGGAAAGTACAAGATACAACGAATGTACAATATGAAATACAGATAACCACCAAAACCCACCTAAGCAAAATAGTATACTGTGAGCCGATGCGGTATCTGTAGCAAAAGATGATAGATGAATAGCTGAATAGCCTGCCTCGACTACTCTGGGGAACACCCTGCAATACCTGTGGCACAACGGGGGTGAGTTTCCAACTCGTGAATAGTAGATAACATATGCAAGTAATCGCAGGAATGTGCGTGCAGCATGAATCTAAGATATGTAATTTGCAGTAATAACAGGTCATGTGAATACAAAATAATGGAAAGTACACTAGCAGGAACAATCAATATGTGAAGCAATAATGACATGACAATCGTATGCAATAATCATGCAATAGGGATATGAGAATGTAGATATGCAACTAACATGAAGGGTACACTAACAGGTGCTCCTAATACATGGAACCGTGCATAAATAAATAGGTATGAGGTATGGGGTGAAATATGTCATTCCCACGGAATCCTGTCATCGTGGCAGGATCACGATCTATTAAGACACTCAAATCCCAAATCCTCGAATTAGCCCCCAAGTTGGGCTCTCAAATCATATAAGTCTCACATCTCCTCAATGTACAATCAGCAATCTTATTCATATATCCAATCTCAATGAATCACCTGATATCCCAAGTCAAATCTCAAGTAAGAATCTAACATCCTAAAGGTATATATATTTGCAGAAATAAATATGATGGGGTCAATACACATATATTAGCGTCCCATTCCACTAATATTGGTATAAGGGTATATATAACAACGGCTAAATCCCCTGTTATATATATAAAGGTGTTTAAAGGAAATATCATGAAAACAATGTGCCAAGCATCGACACAGAAATCCTGATAGGTACGTATCATACGCTATCCCGAAAGCACGAGTGCCTAGCTCTGACCCTCGCCTTTCGACGTATGCATAGGTGCATGACTCCCAACGGTATCTCCACGATCCCCGCCGAGTCATTAGTACTGTCACCGGTAGGTACTCGCCCGCCTCCAGGCTCAATCGGCAAAATCCATCGATCTTCTGGCCGAGGGGAACCATACCGGGCCCCACCATGTACCCTCATACGGCAACCACGCCTCGTATGGAGTATATAATCAGAACCGATAAATCTCATGGTGGCTGCGCAAATATCATATCAAGAAAACCGGGTTTTTCAATGTATGCATAATTTCATGAACTCCCGCGGTTCCCAAATCCAGAAAACATCATGTAAAATCCAAATAACAATGCGCAAATCCAGGAATAAACATATGCTATATATCTGAAATGCGAGCATATAAATGAAAATATGAAGCTGAAACCCAGATGTATGCAAAACCAATAAGGTACAGCTAAGTAACATCAGTAAAGGTAAATATTTAACTGTAACTGAATATGTGTGTAACATACAGGTGTAGTAATGTATATGTATCTACCTATAAGAACTGATGAAGTATACCCCCTCCGGGAATGAGTGGAATAGGTGAGTAAGGTATATCGGTAACTAAATGTCCAAAGTGATACGTAAGGTGAATCGATGTCGTAAAGTCCCTAACCAAGCAATATGATATCTATAATGGTTTGTGTGTGACATGGCAATTATTGACGGTGTGTGTAGCATGCAATCCGTGCTCGTGCAACATGAACCGTCAATAATATGTGCAGTGTCCTACGGCTGCTAGTCACAGTATCATTATATCTAATAAATAGGGTAAAGCGCAATTCTAACAATGACGTAGAATACGCAATAAGTATTAGAATCCTAGCCCAGACGCATAACGCCATGCGGGCGATTCCCCTGTAGTTGTTAAATCTACTCACCTACGCTCCACGCTAGGTGAATCCTACCACCTGTCCCCCTCTGTAGCCGTGTCAGTAGTCCCCGCCTGCAAACCTGAAAATGAGACAAGGAATACATATATAAGCCAAATATTCCGCAAAACGCGATATCGAACCCAAACGAGAAACTCGCGTCGCGAACCAAACGCGCGTGTGCACGATACGCTAAAACGTGTATATACGCGTCTAAAACTACCGCGACACGCGACGACACGCTGGATCGCAGAACCCACTCACGTATCGCGTGTATCGCACAAACAAAACGGACATGAAATACGATATTTGATCCTAGATTTTCCTACAGGTCAAATCTTACAAAACTATACATGCCAAAACACTAGATAACACAGCAGAGAACCCTAGCCAAGACCCCAACACCCCAGCCCCCAACTTGGCCGCAAATTGCGGCCAAACCTATTAAAACTGCGACCTGGAACAAGAATTAGGGGCTCGTGTTATGGTGGTGTGTTCTAGACCTAGTGTGCATGCCCCAGTTTTCTCAATTTTGTCCTGAAGGCCCCGAGTCAATAGCAGATTACAAAATGCTAATATATCGCTTTAAAAACACCAATTTTGCACAAAACACAAACTTTATGATATTCTAGTGAAATCTGGGTAAATCTCAGTTGAGGTGAGCTAACAACACTAAAATGAGCTGGGTCAACCAACTCAAACACATTCTAACCAAAATTCCACATAAAACACCATATTCAGCACAAAACTAGCTTTAAATGCAAACCGAAGCTAATCAATGCACAACTTAAGCAAACTAGGAAATTGGGTTAAGAAATTATACCCTAATGAACCCTAGAGAGCAAGTGAAGAAGTGTATAGAGGAGAGAAGAGAGCTTGCAAGTAGCTGGAGCTCCTGCTGCTGCTGTTGTTGCCTGCTGTTGCTGCTGCTGCTGCTGCTACAAGCTACTGTTGCTTCTGGTGCTGATGTTGATGGTGCTGCTGCTTGCTTCAGCTGCTGCTCGAGCTGCTTGCTGCTGCTGCCTCTCGAGTTGCTGGAGCTAATGCTGATGGTGTTGCCTCTGCTGCTGAAGCTGCTGATATTGTTGCCGTTGCTGTGGCTGTCTGCTGCTGGTGCTGCTTCTGGGGTTGCTGCTTCAGCTGCTGATGCTGATGCCTTGTGTGTGTGTGTTTTATGTGAGAGAATGAGTGAAAAGAGAAGTGAGAAATGAGAGACAAAGTCAAAACCCCTCCTCTCTCTCTTCTCATTTAATGAAGCATGGAAAAGCCATCATGCCCCATTTTCACTCTCTCTCTCTCTCTCACCAAGGTCAACATAAGAAAGTCAATTTAAAACTAAAACCCCATTTAAATCCATTTTTCTTTTAAAGAACAACCATGAACTATTAAACCCAAAGGCACCTAATATAATTATTAAAACTAGATTAGGGAAAAATGGTTAGCTCACCATGTTGCTAACCATGGTTTAAACCCCAAATTAACACCCTAGTTATCATGCACAAGTGTGTGCAAGCCTAGGAAAAATATAATAAAATATTCATTAAATAGGATAAAATAATTAAAATTCAATTTGGTAAACTTTTTTATTAAAACCCATACATTAAAATATAATTTGTCCCAAAACACATTCTAAGGTGTTACAATCTCCCCCTTAAAAGAAATTCGTTCTCGAATTTAAAAATATACTACTACGCGTACCTTCAAAGAGAAGATTACAACTCTTAAATCTCGCTCGCAGCCTTCCAAGTGATCACCTCACTATACGGCTACGTCCAAGAAAACCCTTCACAGATGGAAAGACCCTTGACCGACGTTTCTCCACCTGCCGAGCCATTAACACCAATGGCTGCCGGTGAACGAAACGATCGCGTCCATGCCAAATGGTCTGATGCCAATCATGTGAGAAAGGTCATGAAGGTAATCGTAAAGTATTAATATAAGGAAAACGGGGTGAATACTCAATAATCTGGGTGGAAGTGCCAAATTAAAGGCAACAAAACTAACCCGCTTATAGGATCTCGAAAGGACCTAAACCCTGGGATAAGCTTCCCAAAATCCAACATGTCAATTATCGGAAATATCCGCAGGAATACATGATCTGCCACTGCGCTCTTAAGTCTATGACCAACACAGTCGGCATAAGACCTCTATTTGCGCTGGGCTACTCTCATCCTGACCTGAATCAACTTGATCATCTCCTAAGTCTCTAGACTAGCTGGGGTCCAAAATCCTACTTACGCAGAGTCAGAAGAACATGCTGGTGATCGACACGACCTAACCCTTAAGCCTAAAGGTTGCCAATTGGAGTGTCTCCTGATAACAGCTATCGAAGGAGAACCCTAACGATGACGAGTGACGATCCCCAACTGCTGACAACAATTAACACAAACACACAACTTATCAAGAAACAACTGAGCAAACTGAGTAAAATCGGACGACAAAATCCGAATGGATTCACACCCTGATTAAACTTGGGTAGACACCATAACGAAACTTATGGAGATCTGCTCCCACTCCTACTTCGGAACAGTAAAAGTTGCAACTCTCCAGCCGGCCTTGGATGCTCAACCCAAACACACAACAAGACAGACACCTTGAAATGAACCATGAAACTTCTCTTTACATTCCTGTCCACCCGTAACTATCTCACAAGTCACGTCAATGTTCTTGAATGAATATAGAGAGTTGACAGATGGGCCTGCTCTAGAATTGCACGTCTCTACCTAATAATATCAGGTACACAAACGCGTTCCTAACTTAGCACACCATTGCCACAAATCACGGACTCCGAGTCATTTCCCAGCCGAGTATGCTCAAGTATCACTGACGAACGAGCATCGGCGGGAAGTGTCTCGCGAAAGTGATTTAAGAAAAGTGGTCGGGTGCGGACATGAGCAAGCTGTCCCCTTAGTAGAGACGAACTTAAGCTGTACTCAACGATCGCACAAAAACTGTAAATCTGCAGAAGACTATCACAACAATCCAAATTCCGCTGCAGGAAGATGTACATTAAGCTCTGGTGATCCGTGAAAATCTGACACGACTCTCGAACCAGTAGTGTCTCCAAATCTCCAACGCAAAACCACCGCGGCCATCTCCAGATCATGAGTGGAATATCCTTCCCGTACTTCCTCCGGATGTAGGGAAGCAAAAGCGACATCTCTATAGTATTACCTCAGTACACACTCGAGCCCACTCAAGAAACATTACAGTTAAACAACAAGGTCGCCCGAACCAAAAGCAAAGAAAGAACTGATGCAGTTGTTAACAGAATCATCAACTGCCGAAAGCTCTGCACATATGCCTCAGTCCAAAGAAAAGAAACCTCCCTTCCAATCCCTTCAATCGACGGTGTAGCACTACTCTAGCAATCCTGCACGAAACGGCGATAAAAACCTGCTAAGCCCAAAAATCTGCGGATCTCCGTCCTGCACACAAGTCTGGACCTAAGCTGTACGGCCACGATCTCCCTCGGAACCATACGAAACCTTCTCCCGTAACTACAAGACCTAGGAGTCAACACAAACAATCCTGAAGAAACACTCCAAGAATCTAGCAACTGCTGGTGCTCTCCCAGTATCCGCATAACAAATCCTCAAGTGTTACTCCTGTCCCTCGAGATACATTAAATAGACCAGAATGTCGTAAATAACACAACAATAACTGGTCGAGGAACGGTCTGAAGAAATCCGGTTCATCATATCTACGAATGCTACTAGGGCATCAGTGAATCCAACGACTCACCAAAACACATAAAGCCCGCAGCACGCATAAGGCAGTCTTCGGAATGCCATCACTCCGAACCCGCAATAATGATGACCCGATCCCAACAAACTTAGAAAATATCTCGCACTCTGGAGCTGATCGAAGAAATCGTCAAGCGAGGTAAAGGATACCCATCAGCATCATAAGCCGGTTCAATTAACGATCCGTCGATACACAACCTTAAACTGTTGTCTTTCTCCTTGACGAACAGAAATAGGAGCTTCCAAAAGTGAAACACTCAGACGCACAAAACTCCCCAACAAACAACTCTGCAGCTGATTCTTTAGCTCCCTAAGTTTCGCCGGCTCATCTGGAACAACGTCGGAAAAACTCTCGCACGAAAGGAACACCGGTCCAACAAACCCTCTGTGGCTGCGGTATCATGAATGAACACCAAGAATCCACGACATCTCCTCAGTAGCCGACTAGCGAAAAAGGCTGAATTCAAGATGTGAGAGGCGGCACAACTATCCACCTGCACAACAAGAACTGACCTACCGGGGAAAACAACCTGACTGTTTCCTCACGGTAGTCCACAGACGCCTAGCACGTAGCTGACCAGTCCGTGCCCAGGAGAACATCAAATCCAACATCTCTAGAAAGTTCAAAACGACGGAAGAATCTCTATCTCCTATCCGATTGGCACATAACTGAAATACGTGTCGCGCAACAAAAGAATCGCTGACAGAAGTTAACACAACAAACGGCTAATCTAGCTAACACGATACAAGTATGAAAAAAACGAATACATAAAAAGAACATGTGAATTAAGGATACCTGAAAACTCTGCATTGGACGCCTGCGCGTCCCGATGAGTAGAAGCAAACTCCTGTGTCTGCTCTCTACGCGCAACTGGCTGAACTCCTCTGGTAGACTGAGCCCTCTGAGCGAACCTTCCACGTCCATGGCCTCTCTGAATACGATCCTGACGCCGTGCTGAGGAACAATCCCTGATGAAGTGCTGAAGGCTTCCGCATCGAAAACATCCACGCGCTGACTGCTGACCATCCTGGGGATGAGAGCCGAACGACTGTCCTCGTCCTAAGCCTCTGCTACTCCCGCGACGGCCATGAAATCTGTCTCGATGACCAAACCTCTGCCTCTGGGCTGGTACACTGGTATGAGTCCTCCACTGTCCTGGAATATGTGCCTCATCAACTGGAGCTGCAATCACTGGTGCTATATAGGTGACGGACTGTTGCATGCTGATCGTAAGTGACAACTGTGTAACAGGGGTGACAACCTCCTGTCGTAGCTCCCGAACGACATCAACCAATGAACTCATCGTCTGGCGGAAGTCCTGCATCTCTGCCAAAAGCCTATCGATAGTATATGTCGTAGGCTGATCCGTCTGCACCTGTGCAACTAGAGTAGCATCCTGGTCAGTACTCGTCTCACCCGAGCCAACTCTGACCTCGGCCCTCGCTGCATCATTCTGAGTTTCCATAGTCATCGGCGGCAAGGCTATAAATAGAGATAGGATTCGATGAGAATAAGGAAATCGAATCGCAAGGATATGAATCATCAAGGAAGGAATTTCAAACAATTTGTACTTAGGTCACTTTAGGCGAAATACCGCATCGTGGGTATGCTGCAGACATACACACACTACGTTACTTTGCTTAAGCTACCTACTCCATCATAGTAAGGTCATCATACACTCTGAAAGGTAAAATCTAACGCTCTGATACCAACTTTGTCACGATCCGAAATTGGCACGTGACGGCCCTAATACTACGCAACGCCTAAAGACATAACGCGGTAAAAGAAAGCCAAAACCCAGAAATCTAAACCATGAAAATACGGAAAAGGTAATAAAAGTTTTTGAAATATTTGAAATCACAACCCAAATTCTTTAAAAGTCCAACTTTCTTTCTTTAAAATTTTGGCAACACCCCCTTTTGTAAAAACTAGCCTAAAGACAGAAAACAATCACATCATAAATATACGACGCCGTAGCGAAAAAATAAGAGACAATAGGAAGGAAACTGTATATAAAAGACAACAAATCCACAAATAATATACAATAACGTCCTCACCAAGTCCCTAAATCAACAACATAATAGTAGATGGAAAGTACAAGATACAACGAATGTACAATATGAAATACAGATAACCACCAAAACCCACCTAAGCAAAATAGTATACTGTGAGCCGATGCGGTATCTGTAGCAAAAGATGATAGATGAATAGCTGAATTGCCTGCCTCGACTACTCTGGGGAACACCCTGCAATACCTGTAGCACAACGGGGGTGAGTTGCCAACTCGTGAATAGTAGATAACATATGCAGGTAATCGCAGGAATGTGCGTACAGTATGAATCTAAGATATGTAATTTGCAGTAATAACAGGTCATGTGAATACAAAATAATGGAAAGTACACTAGCAGGAACAATCAATATGTGAAGCAATAATGACATGACAATTGTATGCAATAATCATGCAATAGGGATATGAGAATGTAGATATGCAACTAACATGAAGGGTACACTAACAGGTACTCCTAATACATGGAACCGTGCATAAATAAATAGGTATGAGGTATGGGGTGAAATATGTCATTCCCGCGGAATCCTGTCATCGTGGCAGGATCACGATCCATTAAGACACTCATATCCCAAATCCTCGAATCAGCCCCCAAGTTGGGCTCTCAAATCATATAAGTCTCACATCTCCTCAATGTACAATCAGCAATCTTATTCATATATCCAATCTCAATGAATCACCTGATATCCCAAGTCAAATCTCAAGTAAGAATCTAACATCCTAAAGGTATATAGTTGCAGAAATAAATATGATGGGGTCAATACACATATATTAGCGTCCCATTCCACTAATATTGGTGTAAGGGTATATATAACAACGGCTAAATCCCCTGTTATATATACAAAGGTGTTTAAAGGAAATATCATGAAAACAATGTGCCAAGTATCGACACAGAAATCCTGATAGGTACGTATCATACGCTATCCCGAAAGCACGAGTGCCTAGCTCTGACCCTCGCCTTTCGACGTATGCATACATGCATGACTCCCAACGGTATCTCCATGATCCCCACCGAGTCATTAGTACTGTCACTGTTAGGTACTCGCCCGCCTCCAAGCTCAATCGGCAAAATCCATCGATCTTCTTGCCGAGGGGAACCATACCGGGCCCCACCATGTACCCTCATATGGCAACCACACCTCGTATGGAGTATATAATCAGAACCGATAAATCTCATGGTGGCTGTGCAAATATCATATTAAGGAAACCGGGTTTTTCAATTTATGCATAATTTCATGAACTCCCGCGGTTCCCAAATCCAGAAAACATCATGTAAAATCTAAATAACAATGCGCAAATCCAGGAATAAACATATGCTATATATCTGAAATGCGAGCATATAAATGAGAATATGAAGCTGAAACCAGATGTATGCGAAACCAATAAGGTACAGCTAAATAACATCAGTAAAGGTAAATATGTAACTGCAACTGAATATGTGTGTAACATACAGGTGTAGAAATGTATAGGTATCTACCTATAAGAACAGATGAAGTATACCCTCTCCGGGAATGAGTGGAATAGGTGAGTAAGGTATATCGGTAACTAAATGGCCAAAGTGATACGTAAGGTGAATCGATGTCGTAAAGTCCCTAACCAAGCAATATGATATCTATAATGGTTTGTGTGTGACAAGGCAATTATTGACGGTGTGTGGTAGCATGCAATCCGTACTCGTGCAACATGAACCGTCAATAATATGTGCAGTGTCCTACGGCTGCTAGTCACAGTATCATTGTATCTAATAAATAGGGTAAGGCGCAATTCTAACAATGACGTAGAATACGCAACAAGTATTAGAATCCTAGCCCAGACGCATAACGCCATACGGGCGATTCCCCTGTAGTTGTTAAATCTACTCACCTACGCTCCACGCTAGGTGAATCCTACCACCTGTCCCTCTCTGTAGCCGTATCAGTAGTCCCCGCCTGCAAACCTGAAAATGAGACAAGGAATACATATATAAGCCAAATATTCCACAAAACGCGATATCGAACCCAAACGAGAAACTCGCATTGCGAACTAAACGCGCGTGTGCACGATACGCTAAAACGTGTGTATACGCGTCTAAAACTACCGCGACACGCGACGACACGCTGGATCGCAGAACCCACTCACGTATCGCGCGTATCACGCAAACAAAACGGACATGAAATACGATATTTGATCCCAGATTTTCCTACAGGTCAAATCTTACAAAACTATACATGCCAAAACACTAGATAACACAGCAGAGAACCCTAGCCAAGACCCCCAACACCCCAGCCCCCAACTTGGCCGCAAATTGCGACCAAACCTATTAAAACTGCGACCTGGAACAAGAATTAGGGGCTCGTGTTATGGTGGTGTGTTCTAGACCTAGTGTGCATACCCCAGTTTTCTCAATTTTGTCCTGAAGGCCCCGGGTCAATAGCAGATTACAAAATGCTAATATATCGCTTTAAAAACACCAATTTTGCACAAAATACAAACCTTATGGTATTCTAGTGAAATCTGGGTAAATCTCAGTTAAGGTGACCTGACAACACTAAAATGAGCTAGATTAACCAACTCAAACACATTCTAACCAAAATTCCACATAAAACACCATATTCAGCACAAAACTAGCTTTAAATGCAAACCGAAGCTAATCAATGCACAACTTAAGCAAACTAGGAAATTGGGTTAAGAAATTATACCCTAATGAACCCTAGAGAGCAGGTGAAGAAGTGTATGGAGGAGAGAAAAGAGCTTGCAAGTAGCTGGAGCTCCTGCTGCTGCTGTTGCTGCCTGCTGTTGCTACTACTGCTGCTGCTACAAGCTGCTGTTGCTTCTGGTGCTGATGCTGATGGTGCTAATGCTTGCTTCAGCTGCTGCTCGAGCTGCTTGCTTCTGCTGCCTCTCGAGTTGCTGGAGCTGATGCTGATGATGTTGCCTCTGCTACTGAAGCTGCTGATATTGTTGCTGTTGCTGTGGCTGTCTGCTGCTGCTGGTGCTGCTTCTGGGGCTGCTGCTTCAGCTGCTGATGCTGATGCCTTGTGTGTGTGTGTTTTGTGTGAGAGAATGAGAGAATGAGTGAAAAGAGAAGTGAGAAATGAGAGACAAAGTCAAAACCCCTCCTATCTCTCTTCATTTAATGAAGCATGGCAAAGCCATCATGCCCCATTCTCACTCTCTCTCTCTCTCTCTCTCACCAAGGTCAACATAAGAAAGTCAATTTAAAACTAAAACCCCATTTAAATCCATTTTTCTTTTAAAGAACAACCATGAACTATTAAACCCAAAGGCACCTAATATAATTATTAAAACTAGATTAGGGAAAAATGGTTAGCTCACCATGTTGCTAACCATGGTTTAAACCCTAAATTAACACCCTAGTTATCATGCACAAGTGTGTATAAGCCTAGGAAAAATCTAATAAAATATTCATTAAATAGGATAAAATAATTAAAATTCAATTTGGTAAACTTTTTTATTAAAACACATACATTAAAATATAATTAGCCACAAAACACATCCTAAGGTGTTACAGCTTTCCCTTCATCGGAGCAGTCAGTACTGGCGAGTTCTATAAATATTGCTTGATTTCGTCCAGTGCGCTTTGGCATTTGCGATTCCAAACAAAAGAGGTCCCTTTCTTCATTAAATGACTGTAGGGGCAGCATTTCTTGGAGAGGTTAGCTATGAACCGTCGTATATACGCGAGCTTTCCTTGGAGAGACCGTAATTGCTTGAGAGTTCTTGGCGAAGGCATTTCCATAATTACCTTGATCTTTGACGGGTCTATTTCGATGCCCCGGTGTTGTACGATGAATCCTAGGAATTTGCCTGAGAAAACTCCAAACGCGCATTTCAGAAGGTTCATCTTCAAATTATATTTCCAAAAACGTTGGAACACTATTTTCAAATGCTCCCAGTGTTCCTCATACGATTTGCTTTTCACCATAAGGTCGTCGATATAACATTCAACAATCTTATGTATAAGGTTGTCCAAGATCTTTATCATGGCCCTCTGGTAGGTGGCGCCAGCATTCTTCAGACCGAAGGGCATCACTTTGTAGCAGAATATGCCTAGCGGGGTTCGGAAAGCAGTGTGTTTTTGGTCTTCAGGATGCATCTTGATTTGGTTATACCCTGAGAATCCGTCCATGAAGGAGAAGACTTCATGGGTGGATATGTTATCGATCATCAGCTCGGTAACAGGCACTGGGAAGTCATCTTTCAGACAAGCTTTGTTGAGATCCCAAAAATCTACGTAGATGCGTACTGTCCCATTTTTCTTCATTACCGGAACGATATTGGCGATCCAGTCAGGGTATTGTACTTCTTGGATAAAGCCGAAGTCGATTAGCTTCTTGACTTCGGCATTGATACTCATCTCAAGCTCGAGCCGCAATCTTCTTGGTGCCTGTTTGACTGGCTCGACGTCCGGCGATATCGCTAGTTTATGCACAGCTATCTCTGGATCTAATCCTGGCATCTCGGAATAGTTCCATCCGAAACAGTCTTTATACTGCATAAGCACATCCTTTAACGTAGCCACCTGTTTCTCAGACAGCAGCTCACTGACGAACGTTGGCCTTGACTCGTTTGCTGTCCCCAAGTCGATTTTTCTCAGCTTGTCTATTGTGCTGTGTATTCCATCTTCCAGCTCTTTTGGCGCCGGTGGAAATTCTGAGATCATCTCGTCTTCATCTTCATTTGCGAAGCACTGGGAGAGATTGTCCACATTCTCATGCTCTCCCGCCTTTGAGAATGTTATCATGTGGCGGTACGAGCTCGTTTCCAAGTTCGATGCCGATCTAGACTTTCCCTCACAGTGTAGGTCGCTTTCGGCCCATGCTTTAGTGGCGGGAATACCCTCCAACTGTTGGATAGATCAAACCTGTCTTGCTGATACTGATCTTCAATCTAGTCTTTGAAAGTGAAGCAGTCTTCAAGAGGATGTCCCATTATTAGGTGGTAGGAGTAATAATCCGGGTGATGGATCTCGTTCATTTGCTCGGGGTATCGAGACTCTGGGAGCATCATCATTTGATGCTTCATGACAAAGTTGAATATTTTCCTTGTCCTGTCCTGAGGGAAAGAGTACTCCTGACCCATCTTCTTCATAAAAGATGGGTTTCAACTGACTTTTTCTTGCTCGCGCGGCTTCTTGGATCCACTTCGATGTTTTTGAACGCCGTCCCTGTTCTTCACCTTGCTTTTACTTCTACGTCGGGCTTTTTTCTTGCCACGAGAGCGCATAGCGGGCTAGGGGTGAGAGGCATCGTCATCATCCGTAGCCTGCTGGATGAGACGTTGCGTCCTGGTTTTCTCGTAAATGGCCATTTCGCGGCTATGGTCATCCCGAACCTTTTGACCCGCTTCTCTTATCAGCTTGTCAATCTGTTCTTCGAATGACGGGCTTGGTATTCTCACGGCGGGATCTCGCTCTGGTTCGACATCAACGCTATCCGGAAATGGATTCGCTTCTCCACCGGAGTTATTTATGACATGGCAGCCATGGAGCGTTCTTGGACCGAACGTATCCAGGGCCAGTCGCTTCCATTCTTCCGTTGGGCATCTTCCGCTGAGTCCCGGGAACGTCCCAAATCTTGTTATAGAACTGGGCTTGTCGAGCAGTCTATTTTAAGGGTACGCCTTGGCGTCTCAATAGCCTTTTCAGTCCCTCTGTGTTGTATCTGGGCAGACGGATTGGTTGAAACCTGTCGAGCGCAGGTTCGGCACCGTGCCATACTTCTTTCACCACTTTAGTCTCCGTGGATTGGTAGAAAAGGATTGCCTTCTCACCTATTTGCTTAGGAGGGACATAGAAGGTCTGCAGCTCTTGCACGCTATACGTATCAAGTGTATCAAGTTCTTTGTAATGCCGCTACGGGACCAGGGTAATCTGTAAACTCTGATCAGCTTCAGCAAAGGTCCGCATTAGCGGGCGGACGGAGAACACTGCGTTGGCCTCGTCCTCAGAGTCACTGCCAAAGACCAGCATAAAAGTAGATGGTCCTGGCCTATTGCCTTGGGGTTGTCCCGAGTAGACCATCTCTTCATCTTCTTCGGTATCGCTCCCAAATATCGGGATAGTGGCAATGGCTTTTTGTTTGTTCTCCGATTTGCGACATCTTTCTATGTCTTCGAAGTCTGGTAAGAAGTACTTGGCGTCTTCATATTTGCGTACTTCATTTACAAAGAATGGGTTCAGCTCCCGTGTAACTGTGTACTGAGGCCATCCTTGAAGTACTTCATACACTAATGTTGTGTAGAAGGGATGATATTGTACTCATGTAACTAAGGCCTACCGAGCAAAGTCTTGGCGTCAATAACATGGAACTTGATATCAGTGACGAGTAACCCGAAGTGTAATGTCAGTATTACAGACCCGAGCGTTTGTGATGATTGCGAGTCGAACCCGGAGATAGTAATTTTGTCCCGTGCCAGGTGTTGAACGTTCATGCAGATCTCCTTCAACACTCTCACATTAAGAAGATTGACGAAGGACCCGTTGTCAACCAAGATCTTCCCTATCTTGATATCGTGACAATACCCAGTTACATACAGCGGACGGTTGTGCTCACACGTTTCGAGAAGGAGGTCTTCATCGCTGAGGTGGTGTCAGCTATGTGGACTTCTTCCAGCTCGTCTTTCATCTTTTCTTCCACCAGGAAGGCTTGAAACTGGTCGGGCTCTTGTAAAGCCTTGATCAGGGAATCTCGTGCCTCTTTAAACAGGAGAAGGGTATCCAAGATACTCAATTGTGAGGGTATCTTCCTCAGATGTGCCAGGACATTGTAATCCACCTTGTTCTTCTTTAGCGGGTCCTTGGCTGTGAGCTCTTCGACGACTCTACCATCGAGAGAAATCTCCTCAGGGACTTTCTCCTTCCCTTTGTCTCTTTTGCCCGAACCTTATTTTGAGGGTCCGAGATTCTTTTCAGGCAACGTACGGTTACGCAGCCGAATATTCTCACAATTCCTTGTCTCTTCTTCTTTTTCAGAGGTGGATTCCTTGAAGAGAGGGCCGAGGGCCATTTCTTCGTCAGAATCGCTCTCGAAGGTAAGAACTTGAGATTTCCCTTTTGACAAAATGGCATCAACCATATGACAATTGCCAGCATCTCCTTCACGCTCATCTGTCGTGCTTCTCTGTTTCCGACGAGCATCGCACTTCATCCGCTTAAAGTGTTGTCGGTGGGCAACGTATCTCTGCCACCATTTCTTGAAGGAATTGCACTCTTCAGTAGGGTGTGTGACCCTTCGATGGTACAAGCAGTAGTTCGGATGTATGTCCGCTTCGTCGAGGCACGTACTCCCGAGAGTATTTCTTTCAAAAGGTAGCAGCTTCATTCCCATTGACAGAGCTTTGGCGAACTGTTTCCTTATCTTGATTCTACTCTTGCTGGTGGCAGGGGCGCTTCGATCTGGTTGAGGTACTTTATGGCTTCTCATCACCGGAGCTTTTTCGGCCTGACACCGACACTTGGCCTTTTCGTAAATGGTCGCTTCACGTTCTCGATCAGCTTTGCTCTTTTGAAGAGCTTCGTTCAGCAGCTTATCGATGAGGTCATCCGACGGTTCCATAGGTTTTGGTTCTGGATCTGCCCCCAGTTTCTCTACGTCAGGAGCCTCTTTGCCGTTTATCGATGAGTGAGAGATCATGTGGAAACTCACTACATAATCCTCGAGTTCTTCCGAAGAATTGTCTCCTTCATCAATGTCACTGTTTCCGTCCTTAAGAACAAGTTTGAAGAACTCTTCCAATGTGACTGGGGTCCGTGCCTCTTGGTTGTATTCCTCCAATGCATCGATGTATTTCTGCAGACCCGTACGATTGCCATTGTGCTGCACGTGCTTCTTGGCCTTCTTCTCTTTCTTTAAAGACTTCGGAGGCTTGGCCTGGAGGTTTTGTCCGGCGTTACCAACTTTTGGCGTTGGGCGCGGTTTCAGCATTCCGTCAATAATTTCAGGCTCCAGCGAGCTTTTCCACCTAATCGCTGGACATGCTTGAAGATCCTTCAGTATTCTTTTAGTTTTAGCTGAAAGGACCACTTCCCATGGGGCTTCTTCTATAAATGAGCAGGATGCCCCTGGCGTGTCCACCTTCTTAGGAGCAAGCTGCTGCGGCAGGTTCCCCTTCCATTTTTCGGACAGCGCGAACATGCCCTGCTGGTACTGGTCTTCGACCCAGTTTATAAAGACGTAGCAATCTTCAATTGGGCGGCCTACTATTCGGTGGTAGGGGCAGTAATTGGGATTGTTGACGTCGCCTGATTGCAGTGGGCGTCTCGGATCCGGCAGAGTGATGAGCCGGTTGCGCACCGCCAGTTCGAATAATCTCCTCGTTTTATCCCGGGGAAATGAGTAAGGACGTCTCAACTTCTCTTCGAGGGCTCGCGGTCTGCTATTTTGGCGAGCCAGCGGCTTCGGGTCACTCGATTGTTGTTGAGCGTTGGCGACGAAGGTCGCTTTCCCTTTCCCCTTTTCATTCCGAAATCCATTTTTGAAGAGGACGGCCTATGGCCCATCTGGTCCATTTAGGCCAACTTGTCAATCAAGGCCTGGAAGGTGTTCGGCTTGAAGAACATCATAAATTGGGATATAGTTGCCTGAGGGTCGAGGGTCCCGACGAACATACCCACGGCAGGAGTTTCTTCTATGCGCTGTTCACACTTCGACCATAGGTTCCGCCACCGAATTGCGTATTAAACCTAGGTCTCTCCTGGCTTCACTCTGGCGTTGATTAATACTGTGATCAGGGTACGCTCGCTAGCGCTTGCGAACCTTTGTGTAAACAGTAGCTCCATTTCTGTAAATGTCTTGATGGAATCATTCGGGAGCTCCGAATACCATTCAAATGCTAGCTCCGCGAAGCTGTCGACAAATTAGCGAAGCAATAGTTTGTTATCGCCCCCGGTATTACTGCACAAAGCTCTGAAGCAACGTGTTGGTGCGGATTGCCTGTCCCCTTATACACATGGAATTTGGGGATCATATATTCTGGAGGGTACTTAATTTGGTCGTACCAGCCTAGATAAGGTCGCCCGGTTCTAACGACCTGGCTTGCCGCTTCGTTCGCTTGAAGAGCTCGTATTTGTTGAGCTATATAGTCATCAAGGGTAGCTTTGGAGATCGTCTCCTCCCTGGCTGCTGATAAAGCCGGAAGAGAGTTTGATGTCTCCCCTCTGTCGTATTCAATGATTATTGGAGGGTCTTCGGCCGGGGGGTCCAGTTGAATCATCATCCCCTCCATGTCTTAGAAGAGAAGTGCCATTTGTTTTATATTAGCCGCTTATTCCGCGGCCTCTTTATCTTTCTTTTCAAGCACCCTCCGTAGGAATTCGGTGTCGGTATCCTATTCCTGGCATTGTTCCGACGATACTTCTGGGCTTTCTTTCTGCCCAGTAAGTGCGGCCATCCTTGTCAACATCTCCTGGAGCTTTTGTTGTTGCTTCTGAGCTTTCGTCACAGACCGTGTGAGTAGTCGATGACTCACGGAAGCACGACTATCCACTTTTCCGGATGCCATGTAGACGGTATGCACAACCATGCCCCCTGACTTGGGGCGTTTGGGTCTACTGCCTTTGATATTTGCCGCCAGTGGTGGGAGATTCTCAGGCCTTCATTTTTTGTAGGAGGTTGAGGTTGAGGGGGCTGTTGCAGCAGGCACCCATGTAGATGATACCTTCTGTGGTATGGCGGAGGGATGGTCCTCCTCTTGCCGAGCCTTCGTCTTCTTCAGCCGGTGAGAGTAATCTTTGTCAATTACAGAGTTTTGGACTTTCCGCCAAACTCTATGGATCTTGGAGGACAACTGCTGGGGAGGCTATTCTGGCTTCACCTGTGTTGTGTTTTCAACAGGCGGAGGAGACTTCTTCAGTATGGCGGTTGGAAAGTTCTTGCGCACCATCCTGAGTAGCTTGAAGCAGTTCCCAATTGGAATAGCAGTATCAATTTTCACCATGGAGCTGGTGGGGTAAGTCCAGAGAGGAAACTGCACCCAGTTTTCCTCACTGGGTGCCATTGGCGACGTCGAGCATGTCGTGTAGATGGGAATGGTTCGGTTACGGGAGTGGCTTCGTCATGTCCCCTACTCTGATAGGGTGTTGTCGGTGTCAACCTGTTGAAGACCGACGTCCGCTGAGAGGGAACGGTCAATCTTGCAAAGGCTGACTTTCGAATAGGGGAAGCACTTGTAACGACCTCACCCGTAGAAGGAGTTGGAACGACCAGTCTTGCGAAGACCGATCCCTTAGTAGGAGAAGCCCCTTTGATGACTTCATTTACCAGAGCTGGAATGGCTATCCGCTTTGGGATAACCCATTCAGGTATTGCGGGTCTCTTTACGGGCCCAGTGGAGTTTTGGCTCAGCCTATTGAAGACTGAGGCGACAGACTTGGATGACCCATTGAGAGGGGCCATGGTGGTTGCGATTCGATAAAAGACCAACCTCTTTGGGGCTTCCTGTGATGATATTGAAGCATTGAAGCTCATTGGCGGGAGCATGGTCCCGAAGAACAGTCCAGTGGTGGCCTGAGTCACCTTTTCCACTGACATTGCTAAGATGGAGGCCGCTTGGGGCCCATAAGTCATTCCTCCGGCAGAGACGGAGTGGGAGTTGCTGTTGCAATTAGTGCAGTTGGAAGCCATCGATGTTATCTTCTCTTCTGCATGGAGCAAGACACCAAATCTTAGTATCTCGAATCCAGGGGCAACCATATTAAACCGTGATTCGTTCGCGAACACGACATATGAAGTGTGGAGTTGAAAGAGGAAAAGGTCCCACCAGGCGTGCCAGAATCTGTTTACCGCCAAAAACAGAGACGAAACCGCGTAGGTCGTCTTTCCTGAATTTGGGGGCAAATGCCATTTGGTTTTATCTGTCTACCTCTCCGAAGATGCCAAGTTGATTTATGGCACCGTGTATCAAAGGTTTGGACAGATGGGGCCGTTGTAGTAGACTTCGTCAGATTCCCCCTCGTTATGAGGGTTTTTTTGATTGTGGGGATGCTCTTCCCTGCAGACGCAAGCCCCTGCAGTTAATTACGTTACCGCGTAGCAATAATCACTTTTTCCTGCTCCAGAAGGTCAATTCGTGTCGTGTGTGTTTGTTTTGGTTGCCCGTGGATTGTATACGGAGACTAATTCATGTTGTCGTCCATAGGGCGTGGATTAGTCTAAATCTGTATTTTCTTAGATTTGGGTTTAGTTTGATTTAAGGATCATTAACCTTGTTTGAGATTAAGATCGACTTAAATATTTGTTAAGGATACGTTAATCCGATTTTGGACTAAGATCTACTTAACGGGGGTTCGGGATCATTTTTGATTCAACGAAAGAGCATTTAGGCACTATCGTTTTAGTTTAATGACATTGCGGTCCACAGCTAGTTTAAGGACATTACGGTCCACATCTAGTTTAAGGACATTACGGTCCATTGGGATATGCTCATGGGTTTGAGAGTGCATCCAAGAGCTATTGGTCGTCGGGACACTCCACCTCTCTGACATTGTTGAAGAATTATAACGACATATATCAGAGGTGTGGAAAGATGTACCCTTGAACCGAACTCCAGATTGAAGGGAGAGATCATGGTGGAATGAACACCATTTTAGATACCATCTGTTAGGACATCATTTAGAACTAAGACCGATTTGGGGAGACCTAAGCATAGGCAGACTTAGTTGAACAAGGGTTTTGGCCTCGGGAGACTTGGCTATGTTTAGGCTAAGGTCGACTTCTCATAGTGTTAAACACTAACATTTGCTTGGCGCTCACGTGCTCCCACGTGATGCTCTAAAGCAGCGTTAAACACTGAAACTCTGGGGCGATCACGTGTGACACGTGAGACGCTTGAGAATTGGCGCTGTATACTTGGGTCCAAATCCTCATCCGTATATAAGTGTTAAACACTTAGTCCTTGTGGCCATCACGTGTGGGCACGTAAGGTGCTCCAGAGTTGGGCACTACCTCCTTTGGATTTATCTTCCTATTCTGTTCTCGGTGCTAAGCATTATTGGGGGTCACGTGGGATCATGTAACTCGAACTCAGTCATTCCTTTTTGGTCCTTAGAGATGCTCACGTGGGAACACGTGATCTGTCGTTATAGCGTTGAACGCTAATATGCATGGGGCTCTTGATCTTAGTCTTGAGAATTTCAAGTCCTTTGTTTTATAAGAATTAAATTCTTATGCAGGGTTAAACCCTAATTTTATCAGAGGAATTAAATTCCTATGTCTTTGGAAGAATTAAATTCTTCAAACCTAGTTCTTTCCTCTGAGTTTTGGGACTGCATAATAGAATCTCCCCGATGAGAATTAAATTCTCAACTTGTGGGGAGATCTGCTTCTGCAGACCTTAATCAGAGGAAGAACTAAATTTTTTTTGGAAGAGTTAAACTTTTGTAAAAGGAGATAAAATGATCTCTGGGTCTCTTCCCTCACCTAGGGTTTCTTTTTCTTTAAAGAGAACTCCTCTTCTTCTTTATTTTCTTAAATCTTATAGGGGGGTCTCCTCTCTTTCTCTCTGCAGTCTCGAGTCCTTTATATAGTAGAGGTAAGTTTGTTGATTAGTTAAGGAAATCTTTCATTGAGAGATTTTTAATTGATTCGGGGACTTTATCTGCCGTTGGATTTTTTATCCAGGGACTTCTGTTTTACAGAAGACATTTTTCTTGTTTTTAACAAGATTGGGAAAATATTTTCCCATATAGAGCTTATTCTGTAGCTTGGTGATTTTTAATCACCATTGGATCTTTAATCCAACAGTGCTCTGTTTTACAGAGCATAATTTTTCTTGTTTAGAAAGATCGGGGAAATATTTTCCTATACAGAGCTTATTCCGTAACTTTGTGATTTTTAATCATCATTGGATCTTTAATCCAACGGTGCTCTGTTTTACAGAGCACAATCTTTCTTGTTTAGAAAGATTGAGAAAATATTTTCCCATACAGAGCTTATTCTGTAGCTTGGTGATTTTTAATCACCATTAGATCTTTAATCCAACGGTGCTCTGATTTACAGAGCACAATCTTTCTTGTTTAGAAAGATTCAAGGAAATATTTTCCAAAATACGGTTTTGATCTCTCTTATTTAGAATTTAATTCTATCGGCTCAGAAGGCATTAGGAACCCTCACGTGTAGCACGTGACCCATAGCATTAGACCGGTTTGCTTATATGCACCAGTCCCAAAGAAAGCATCACGTGTTGGCATGTGAGCTAATGTTCAGGTATGTCACGTATGGCACGTGACCCCCACGAAGTTAGGTCCAACAAAGAGTATCACGTGCTGACACGTGAGATTCTCTGGCATGTTATTTGTTTTAGGAAGGCGCCTATATATTTTGTATATAGATGCTCATGTGCCTACACGTGAGACTCAATTTCAGCCTTATTTGTTAAGCGCAATGCCTATAATCTTTGCTCTAAGGCGCATCACGTGTAGGCACGTGATACTCCATTTGGGAATTTTTCCCATCGCTTTTTGTTCATTATTTATTTTTTATAAGGGAACAGTCCCTCGTCAGGGTCTAGAAATGTATACACAAGTCTATTCAGGAGTATCAATTCCCAATCTCGATACTCTTATGACTTGGGACATTTAAGGATGTACTTATGGACTACCCAGCCCCATAAGTATGATCGTCATCATAACGCTGGTGGTCAAGCAATAATCCTACGGGCTTTATCAACATGTATTAGCGATACATAATAACAAGTAAAACATATACACATGTTAAGATAAAAATAAACCAAATAGCAACTATCATATCGAGTAAGACTGTCATGTACATACATATGTCTAAGCATCCACTATATATATATACAATAATGGCCTCTAGGACATACATATCCAATAAACTTATAATTCGAAACCAGAACAGAAATACATGCTCATTTATCAATTAAAACAAAAGAGACGATATGAAATTTAGGATCGTGACATTCTACCCTCCTTAAAAAAAATTCATCCTCAAAATTTACATAAGGACAATGTTGTAATAGATTCAAGGAAATGAGGTGGTTACAAGAAAGTTCGAGATGACGATAAAAAGTTTACATATCCGTTTCCGTTGTATCAAGTCGTGATCGTCGGAAAACAAGAAGAGATTCAACGGGATAGGATTCAAGAATGCAGTCGTTACATATTTCCTTCAATAAGATTCGTGCTCAAAACGTTGATATGGCATGAAGACTTGATGCAAGTAAAGGATACGATGCAAGCTTTATCAAGAAACAAAGAATTCTCAAGTAACAATTCAAGGAAATGAAGATTGAATAAGAACTAAGTCAAGGAATATAGTCTTAAGTTCTTTATTGAGTCTAGTATTGATCTCATAAGATTAGAAATCATTTTTCAACATATTTCTATTCTTCAGACGTCCCCTCTTTCATCAAGAGACGTTTAACATATCCGTTGGAATTCAAACTGTTCAATTTTCAAAAATGATATTCAAAACTAGTCAGACTGCGAACGTCTGCTTAAAAAAATTGAATCACCAGACGCCCGGCACAGACATCTGTAGAAAGGAATTTCCATTTTTTCAATACTCTGTTTCTATTTCAGAGACGACTCAACAGATGTATCATGAATACATTTTGAACTACATGTTGGATATAGTGCCCTTAAAGTCAATTATTGGATCGCAGGAACGTGATTGCAATGATTGAGGGAGGACCTATACCGGTAGGACAGTCTTACTGAAGATGATAGTATGCTATCTGGTTTATCTTTATCATCGTGTGCATGCTTTAGGTGATATTACAGATCACTATTACACATTGATAGAGCCCATAGGATTCTTGCTTGACTGCCAGCAGTATGATAGCGATCATATACGTGGGAGCTGGGGTCTATAAGCACATCCTTAAAAGGTCCCTAGTTGAGAGAGTTTCGAGACAGGGCATCGATACTCCAGAGTAGACTAGTGTATACAGTCGAAACCCCGACGAGGGGCGGTGGCCGGTCTCACAAGCCATTGGTGTCAGTTTGTTCACCTAAGATGTATACAGATGCTCATTGGGTTATGAGTACACCGGACAGGACTCGCCGGGAACATGCTAGTTGGTATCATACCTAACGTCAGATGGCAGTTCCTTGGTGACATGTGTACAGATTAGTTCATCGACCTGAGATCGTCATTTGTCTCATGTGAGTTCCCATTGTGCTTTGATTACTACCCTACCACGGCTCAAAGGAGTCGTGCAAATAGGTTTTAGTTGGGTACAGTCCTGAGCCACATGGAGGCAGTGAGCGGATCGGCAGGGGTTTCGTCTCTCCCGGTATTGGGGGTGAGATCGCGCTGTGTCTAGGAGAGTCATTACACGAAGTCCTTGGCCAAGGCAGGAGATTTACTGGTAGGTATTCCAGCAGTATCTCAGAGTGTTCTGGGCTATACTCCGACACGACTCGTACCGCTTTTGGGGGTCTGACTTTTACCAACCCCTTAGGCCCGACATACGATACTCATAGACGAACAGACCGGACTATACGGATATTGTCACGGACAGGCTCAGTAGGGTTCCAGGATGAGTTCGCTCATCAGCCTCCCTTTTGGTCAATACCTGGTAGCCCATTACGTACAGCTAGTACTACTGACGTGCTAGTAGTTAAATCCATATCCAGTGTATTGACGAGTCTTTAGAGTCCCCACAGACAGTTTCTCAAGTTTCGGGCGAAACGTTGTAGAGACCGTATGGTATTATGGCAGGGTTCGATCATATACGTGCAGGAGTGCACGGATCATGATCGAACGGATCATACTAGTGGGCTTTGGTTTAAGCCGGTGTAATACCCTAGTTCATTTATACCAGTTCTAGTTCATGTATTTCTTTATTTATGGTATTTTCCTGATTTATTGTGTTTTGGGTGCGAATAGTGTGTTTGGCATTTGTATTTGCATCCGACCCGACCCGCATGCTTGAAACCAGTCTTGATTCATATTTATGATTTATCCTGACCTGTTACATGGACTCGTGCACTTTCATTTTAATTTATACATCTTGAATACTGGCATTTTATGTATCATTTGCATTTTTACAATATAACATTTTAAGTCACATAAAATATTTTAAAAATACATTGCATGGCCTACATGATACCCCTAGCCCCGTGGTAGCATCCGCGCATCTTGTTCTCGTCCCTTTCAGTGAAACGGACTTATTTGGATGGCTACGCGCACGTGCGTACATCCGTTCTTGGGGGTATGCATTTTTCGTTATTCGGACATTCATTTTTTTATTTTGGTTGACATGTATATTTTTCGTATTTTAAAATTGAATTTTAGACCCGACCCGGACATGTTTTGGACTATGTTTGTATTTACCAGAATATCAAATTTTATTTATATAATATTAATTTTATAAATTGATACAAATTAAAATTTAGTTAACTAATAAAAGATTTTTTTAATTTAAATCTAAACTAATTTCCTAACAAACTAATAACCCCTTTCTCTCTCTCTCCTCTGCATATATATATATATATATATATATATATATATATATGTATATATATATTTATATATATTTTATTTATTTAATTTTTTCTTTCCTTATTTAATACACAGCCTCTTCTTCTAACTTCTTCTTCTTCTTTCTTTTTCTTGATCTTGTTTCTTGATTTCGGTGATCACCGCCAGAGCCGTGCTCGTCGCTGACGATCCGAGTGATCCAGTGAACGTACCTGACTTGCGTGATCACCCTCGTGCGTTGTTTGGAACCGTTCCGTGTACCGTACACGCGTCGCGACATTTCGCTGACGAAGGACGTTCCGTACACATCCGTTCTACATCCGTCTAAGCAAGTTAATCTTACTACATGCTATATAACTCATTATATACCTATTTAAATAAATACCACACCTGTATTTTAAATCAAGCATCCCATGTTTTATATTACAGCCTTTCGACGTTCCGTTTACATTTGTATAGTGCATTTCAGATCTAGGGCATGCAAACCAATTTTAATTACATGCTACATTACTTTAGACGCATCTATTTTAACAAATGGAATACCTATATTTAAAATCATGCACCCCAAGTTTAGTTTTATAACTTTTCGATGGTCCATTTGCATCCATTCATATCATTTCAGATCTAGGTCATGAAAACTTATCTTGTTGCATACTATACTATCATATATTGCATCAAATTGAATAGTTACATTTCATATTGCATAGTTATATGTTCCGCACTTGTTAGTTTATCATTTTACGATTATGTGATACCCGTTTGCATCCATATCATTTAAAATATTTATCGTCATAATATTTCTTATTATTATCTTTAATTAGTTTATAATCTGCATTTTATAATGTTATACATTTGAAAATATTATAGTTTACACATGAAACGTCGTTGAAAAGCGGATACGACAAATCTGAAATTTACTGTACACCTTACCTTATAAAATTCATTATAAATCATAGAAAAATTATTACTATACGTTCTTTAGTTCGTTACGAAGCTAACTCATAATACTATAACTATATGAAATACTTACTTGCAAAATAAATTTTTTAAATAATGTAAAATGCAAATGAAAATATCTTTAAACTGTTGTCCAGGGAAATTCCAGCAGCAAACTTTCAACTTCGAATATTCATAGCTTTTTGTAGGAACAACCTGAGATACTTATACTTATAAAAATTAAAACCTTATTGAATTATCTTTGTTTTGGTATAAGACACGTCCCATTTGGAGAACTTTTATTATTTTTAAGCTATTTTACAAATCAGGGTGACGCTGAATTTCTGAACAGAACTTTCTTGTGCATGGTTAATCAATACCACTTTATAGTTATTAATAGGTTTGAATATGTTATCTATGTTAATATTATTATATCATTATCTATTTAATAAATAATAGTGCTTGTGTTTTAATATTCAGCAAATTTTACCGATTTACAGTTTTATAGTATCCGTCTGTATCCGTACGGTTTATTACATATCTAGTTGCACACCGAGACCATATTATTTCATGTTACTGTTGTATTAGTGCACTATGCTTAATAATTGTGCATCCTACATAGTCATGATGTAACCCCTGACAAAATATTTGTGCATCCATGCTTTACCGTACATTTGTACTTGCTACAGTTTTAGTATGAGCATCCGCTTGACACATGTGTACTACCTGTCATGACCTGATATATTACTGCTTGACTTGATACCTGATACACCACTACTTGACATGACTTGATACATGTACACTACCTCACATGACCTGATATATCACTACTTGACATGTTATCTGATCCTGTTTCTAATGCCGACAATCCTGACATGTTGTCCCGATGAACATATCCTGTTGTCTGTACAGACAAACCTGTTCCTGCTTGATCCTGTGTTGGCATTAATCTCAGATTTATAAATATCTGACTTACACACATAACTTAGGGGTATGGGGAAATCAAGAATGTAGCTGAACGTAACTCAAAGGGCTATTATATCATTTTACCGTGGTCCCGTAGGGAATGAACGGGACATAGACTCACAGTCTATTACATCATTTTACCGTGGTCCCGTAGGGAATGAACGGGGCATAGACCGATGGGTTACGATGAGAATTACATTAATTGATTTCGAATAACTTTAGAGTAGATAACCCTATAACACAATTTAGACTACTCACTGCACTTCACATGTTTATATCATGTTCGCTGATCTATATTCATGTTACTGTTTACTTGCTACTGATGACTTGTTACTGTTCATACTTCATGCCTGCATATTTCATCACATCCTGCTTGCTTAGAATTATTGATATTTTGACGCACTGACGTCTGGGTTTTGCATGGCCCAGATCCCTTATCTTTATCGCAGGTTGTCCAGGAGTATTTTGATCAATAGGCCGAGCAGTAAGGACCTGTTATTAGTTTAGTTTAGTTTCCTTTCAGTATTTTCATTCCTGATGTGAGCCCGCATTATAGGACGTACATTCCAATTTATTATTGTATTGGATCTTTTGCTTCCGCATTATTTTTATTCTTGACTCGTTATTCTGGTTCCTGGACATGTATTAGATAGTTGTTTATTATTTTACAGTTCTTGATATCTCTACAGCCGTAATGTAACTGTGGAGGGATATTTCCTATCCACAGGTAGCATGGTTGGCTCTGTCACGTGCCTATCTTAGCGTACTCTGGAAAGCGGGGTGTGACAGCCGGATCCTAGTATTAGATTTGTTGGATTGTTTTAGTCTCATCGCATCCGCATTCAGTCGGAATGCGGATGTAGGTATGTATATACAGGTGAGGGGTATCCTTGTGATCCGTCACGAGTTTACTTTAGTAGATGCCATTCTCTTTTTATTGTTGTAAACATTTGGATAAATGTTTACATATGGAAATAATGAGCTCAAAGTCATGATGAGGAGCATTTATTGTGACACATGCATAGGTCATGACTCATGGTCTCTTTATTTGTGCATATGTCATATTTTGGATTGATTTGGTGTGTTGAAATGATAAGATGAGAGAGGGAGGGCAGCCATATGGCTTGGGGTTTGCTCTTGTGTTTATTGTTCTAGCTCTCACAACATTATCATTTCAACACAAGAAAAGAAAAGCTCTTCTTCTTTTTCTTCCCGTTTCTTCTTGAGCTCGCTATCTCCATTAATGGCATCCACTTAAACCTCCGTCCATACACTCTCATGCGTTGAGAATCAATTGATGCTTGAGACAAAGTGATCACAAACATTCTCTACTTCACCTTGGACACGTCGGCTAGCAAACTTCATGTCCGAGTTGCTTCGGTTCGAAGCGGGAGCCCGTAAAAAGACTCATTGATGTGGTGCCCTTCCGAAGAGGAGACCGGAGATTGGAGATGCCGCGAGGAGCTTGGGATGGTGGCCAAAGACCGAAGGACACGGATCGATCGGTATAGCTACTCTCACTTCTTAGTAGTTAGCTAGTTTAGCGTTAATGGTTCGATCCGGATGAAAGACTACAATAGCGCCGGTTTCCTAAAAAGTTTTTGTTTCCGCATTTGGCCTCGGATTGATGGCCGAGGCGCTACCGTAGACTTACATGGTATCAGAGCCATGCCATTAACCTTTACTAGCTTGTTCTAACGTGTTTAAAATATCGATCGATCGAATTTCTAAATCGTATTTTCATTTCAGTGTGCTTGCTGTCGAATTTCAAAGTTGTTCAAAAAAATATTTTAGACATCTTAAAAATACGTGCAGGCATAACTAAAGCTACAGAAAAAGTTTAGAGACTTAACTCCAAAATTCCACCACGGAACCACCGCGAAATGTCGCATTTGGCGGCCCTTAAGCGGCCCTTTTTGGGCTACAGTAACCCAAATTTTTTCTGGGGTTTTAGTTCATGGAAATATGATTTTTGTGATATATAGTTTTGTCCCAGATTCATTTAAGTGTTGGATTTGCACTTGGGGCCAACTTCGGGAACTTTTGTCGATCGGAATTTTAAATATATTAGTTCACAGTGCTTACATTATATCTGCGATCGTGAATGCCATTCGAGCGGTAAATCTTGTCTAATTGCTATAGTCCTTTTAGGCGGGTTTATGAACGTGACATTCACGTTGATGTTCTGTGTTGTGCTGTGATGTTGCGGATTTGTCGTAGTGGATAGCTTGGTGCAATGTTAGTACAGTTCAGTTTTATTTGTACATTTGATATCGCGGGGCGAGCGTCCGACATGTGGACTGCCGTCACTGCCGGTTTGTATATTATTCTTTTGAGGCACGACCGGGTTGAGGTCGATGTACCCGTTGTACATATTTTATTTTTTGTACTAGAATCACCCCGCGGTGGAGTGCACAAATAGCCGGGTTCTAGAAGGCAACGGGCCCGCATCTCATGGTTTTGAGGAGGAGGGGGCTTTACTCTAGAATTGGCGGGCTATTCGACGCACTCGTAGGGGGTATAGGTTGACCCAGGAGGGGTGCTCAAGTTACCGGATTCCGTGAAGTGTTGGGTAGCCCATTCACTTTGTTGAAGGAGCTGCCTCTCTTCTGGTTTTGGTGGGTAACTTGCCGCACCCGTAGGGGTCTAGGTTTTCATTGCACAAGCTATCCACACGACCAGAGGAACGTCGGGTTTTAGTTTCGGCTCTGTGAAACCCGGGGCTTCCAGATTATCTGTATTGTTCTGTGATGCTTATTACATTTCTGTGATGTTGCATTTTATCACGCCTGGAGCGATTATTATATATTGATATATATACTAGTAGATGTTATATATGTTTTACACCCGCGCTAGTCCAGTCCCCGCTCTGTCGTTAGTTAATTAACCTAACGGGTGATGAAGGGACCCAGTGGCGAATGCGGATGGCATATACGTACATCATATTTTCATTCATTATTGATGTGATTAATTGATGGGACTGTGTTGATTCGGATCAATGCAAGGAAACAAACCTATTCGATGTTGTTGGAACATTTTTCAAAAAGCTGTTATTACAAGGACGTTCTCTTTTGTTTTGCACAGTGGTATTCGGTTATGAATATCTAGCACCTCAGTCGACGAGGCAGGGGCCGAGATCCCTTCACCGGGAGTGACCCCTTAGGCAGAAGTTTGCGTCAGGGTAATAACTTCACTATAGTCATTTACTTTTTGCTTTGCATCGCGGTATTCAGTTAGAATATTCTGCACCTCATTCTACGGGGAAAGAGCCGAGATCCCTTCACCGGGAGTGACCTCTTTAGCAAAGGTTTTCGCCACTATATATTTATAAAAAGTTATGCGGTTCCTTCAACGATATCAAGTTCATTTCGTTAATGGTTTTTCGCCAAAAACCAACTGTAGCCCTCCGTTATTTCGGATAAGTAGCTCATAGTATTCGTGCGGTGTTTGTTGGCCAAAGTCAAGGCATCGTGTGCGGTAGCTGTGTATTGCTTGTCCGTTGCATGGATATGCATTGGTTTAGAACAGTCGTACCACTTTGTTGGCCAAAGTCAAGGGTGTGTGCGGGTGGGTCTAAATCAATCAGGACAATGACGGGTAGAACTTGACTTGCGGGTTATGATTTGTTGGCCAAAGTCAATGTCATAAACCGCTTGGGGTAAAAATCACATCGGAAGTTTCTAAAGAAACTGAAACTTGCCAGGCATGCGCATACCTTCTGGAGTGTGATAACGTGAGTGGATTCCATCACGTTATCATGCGATGATAGTTGGATCCCGATTCCCACTGATGAGTTGGTTTACTCCTCGGGTGATCCCGACTAATTCTTCTATCAGGTTTGGAGGAGAATTTGAGGATACGGTGGGAGGTTTCCTGATTAGATAAATTGGTAACCGTTCTGATTTAGGTTAGAGTGCACGCAGAGTGTTTCTTTTCTCTCTCTCTCTCTCTCTTTGGCAGCGACCATGGCCCGACCCTAGACTATAACTCAATGACCAAGTTAACCAAACATTCTTAAAACACTGGCTTTTGGATTGTCAGAGTTGCATACCTCATTGTCACTCCTTCTTTTACCCTTTTCTCCAGAACACCTCGTATCACTACGAACATCCACTTCCATTGGATAAAACCATCGTATGGTTATATACGAACTCGAAGGAACTTTTTCCAGATTCGAGGATGGTTTCCGGTTCTGGAGAAAATGAATAGGACTATTCAGTTGTCTTTTCCTTTTACTTTCTCTCAGGTTGCGAGTGCTCCTTGGATTAGGACGGTACACCTATTACGCTAATTGAATAGTCTTCTTCCAAACCATAGGCAGGTGCCGAATGGTACGGAATGAAGAAAACCAATTAGCCTAAGTGTGGTGTACAGAAGGTAATAAGTAAAGACAAATAAAGGGATTAGAAAGAGGGCAAAGTAAATTGCGACTACTACCATTCACGACCAAACCAGATATTTCATCGCCACTCCTACTTCACCTTTGTATTTATCCAGAACACCCCGTAACACTACGAACATCCAATTCCATTGGATAAATTCATCGTATGGTTATATATAAACTCGAAAGAACCTTTTCGAGGATGGATTCTGGTTCAGGAGAAATAAGAATAAGGTTTATTCAGTTTTCTTTTATCTTTACCTTCTCTCAGGTTGCGAGAGCTCCTAGGATTAGGAGAGTACAGCGATTATGCTTATTGGATAGTCTTCTTCCAAACCATAGGTTGGTGCCGAACGGAAGGGAAGGAAGAAAACCATTTGGCCTAAACATGGTGTACAGAAGGTAATGACTAAAGACATATAAAGGGATTTGGAGAGATGGCAATGAAATACACGGTTACAGTTGTGAATCTGATAATGGAAGTGGCATTACTAGGAATACCCGGATACCCCTTCGAAACATTTACATGTTTCAGTTTCACTGTGCATTGTTAAAGAAAACTGATTTCCCAATTAGGTCCTTACTCCAGGGTATGTATTTACCAGGTTACTTCTCACATCTGTATGGTTTTATAGATGATGAGTGGGAGTAAGTTATTGGGAATTAGGTGATCATCCTCATTATATCGGGATTCGTTGTAATTGGTGATATTTGAGGAAACCGCCTGGGTTTTTGCCGGATGGCAAATATTTGGTTTTGAATATCTGTTGTTATGCCCCAATTTCAAACTGATATATCTGTACGTTTATTTTTATAAAGTGAGATATAACTTTTTGAACTGGTGTCCATGACATTTACCTATATCAGTTGATGGTTAGGTAAGGAGCATTCAACAGCGGTGTAATTCTTCATAACCATAGTACAGTTTTCAACCTACGACGCACAAGGTTTGAGTTATTCAACTCAGCGGACTTATACAAAGTATTGTATGTTGTCCAGTGTCCATAAGGACAGAGGGGTTGGTCCTCGTACTATATTCTGTTTACTTATGACTTCTCTAGTTTTTAGACAAGTGTTTCGTAGAAATACAAGGTCTAGGTTTTGAGAAGTTATAGGTATAAGAGTAAAATAGAGAACCAGGTGTTGCAAGTATCAAGATTCTTCAAGGTAATCGAAAATGTAGATACTTGTGTATGGTATTCAGTTGATAGTAATGGTTTAGAGAACTTGCTTCTCTTTCGGGTTACTCATATCTGGATGCGCTCCTAAGTTGAGTAATGACGATCGGCCTCTCTCCATTTAGTTGACATGCACTGGAGACAGCTGCATGATTTGAATCTGGTTCCAATTAAATCAGTGCCTTTGTTTCTATATTGGATATAGAACGATTCGTATCTTAACGATATTAAGGTACGAGGAGTTGTCCGACATATGCTTAAAACCAGACTCTGGATAACTCAAGACACGTTTCTGTAATGGCTGTTTGTGGGTTGACCCGGGCTATGACAAGGGTTAACTTTCTACCATCTGGAAGATCAATAGTGATATTGTTCTTGACTCGCCACGGTTTTAGTAAAATGGACTTTTTCAAAAAACAGTAGTGGGAGTATGGTAGAACTGGAAGTGATTCTAGAACCGCAAACGATTACTGAAAATTTAATAGGACCTAAAGATTCAATCTGGATTGACATTCTATTAGCCACTACGCAGATATGGTGGGTAACGTCTGGCACCCGAGAGGTACTCCGGTATCCTCAAGGACTGTGACAGGGAGGTTCTTGTTTACCCAGACTTGCCATTACTGTTGTTCCAGACCATGAGACCCGGCAGGAGGATGAGTATAGCGTCCTTCTAAACTAGCTTTAGAAGTGTACGTGTATATGACTCTGCCAGAGGGTTGTTGTGGTCAGTGGGAGCAGCGGAAGCATAGTGGTCAGGTAGCTTATGTTTATTTATAGACTAAAGCAGATATAGCTGAGATAGATCATCTATTTTTGATGTGACGGTCATGGGCTTTAGCTTCATCAGAATAAGGGATGGATCTGTTAAGAAGGTAGTAGGGTGTAATGTCCTGGTATTTGGATGACATACACAGAGTAGGAAGTAAAATTCCTATACTACGATCGGTTATACTTTGGTTGTCACACAGTGGTTTCTCCACATAGGGCTTGGATATTATATCAGACATTCTGGTTACTAGATCTATGGTTTTAGATTTAGATTTGTGTAGTTTCCCAATCTGGGTACTTAGACAACATTCTAAAGGTATTTTAGAATGGACGACTCCTGGCACGGTAGTATACCTGCAGGTGATGGAGTCACCCTCTCTAAAGGTATCTTACAGACTAAAGGGGAGAGGGATGTGCATGATTAGCATATCACTTGCTTAGATAATTGAGTCAATCATGAGATGTCAAGTACCACACCAGATGTTGTTTTTGCACCAGATGCAATAAGTTGATATATTGATCCAATTCCTGGAGAAACGTTCGGAAGCAGTTTTAGAACATAAGTTGATGTTCTAGGGATTTGATAACGACAGCCTTCTTCAGGAGACGGTTATCATTCCAGGCTTCTAAGGTGACCTGGATGACAGAGTGACTGTCAGAGTTATAGTTTTCCCTCTGACGAGGGGCAGTAGTTTGGACATGTGGTCCAAGCGGATACTGAGGAAGGAATGGTGCAGGATGCTAATTAAATTCAGTTGACGATACAGTCTAAGAAGTTTTTTGGATTGGAGTTCATTTGTGAACTGGGTCCCATAAGATATCCAGACATATTCTAAGACAGGTATTACTCAATTCGGGAGATGGCTTTCTCCGCGAACTTGAGATTAAGAGAAATATAGAAAGAAACATCCGAGCGGATCCACTAGCTGAGGCTATTTCTCGAACGCAATAGTTTCACAAACAAGCTTTGTGAATCTGATTAGTAGAGGAGTTGGATTTCGGTATCACACGGGCTGTGAGTATGCGACACCGCAATAATTAGCCTTGAGTGCAAGTGGGAGATTGTTGGATATAGTGTCATCAAAGTCAATTATTGGATCGCAGGCACGTGATTGCAATGATTGTGGGAGGACCTATACTGGTAGGACAGTCTTACTCAAGATGATAGTATGCTATCTGGTTTATCTTTATCATCATGTATATGCTTTAGGTGATATTACAGATCATTATTACACATTGATAGAGCCCATAGGATTCTTGCTTGACTGCCAGCAATATGATGGCGATCATATACGTGGGAGCTGGGGTCTATAAGCACATCCTTAAAAGGTCCCTAGTTGAAGGAGTTTCGAGACAGGGCATCGATACTCCAGAGTAGACTAGTGTATACAGTCGAGACCCCGACGAGGGGCGGTGGCCGGTCTCACAAGCCATTGGTGTCAGTTGGTTCGCCTAAGATGTATACAGGTGCTCATTGGGTTATGAGTACACCGGACAGGACTCGCCGGGAACATGCTAGTTGGTATCATACCTAACGTCAGATAGCGGTTCTCTGGTAACATGTGTACAGGTTAATTCATCGACCTGAGATCATCATTTGTCTCGTGTGAGTTCCTAATGTGCTTTGATTACTACCCTACCACGGCTCAAAAGAGTCGTGCAAACAGGTTTTAGTTGGGTACAGTCCCGAGCCACATGGAGGCAGTGAGCGGATCGGCAGGGGTTTCGTCTCTCCCGGTATTGGGGGTGAGATCGCGTTGTGTCTAGGAGAGCCATTACACAAAGTCCTTGGCCAAAGCAGAAGATTTACTGGTAGGTATTCCAGTAGTATCTCAGGATGTTCTAGGCTATACTCCGACACGACTTGTACCGCTTTGGGGGGTCTGACTTTTACCAACCCCCTAGGCCCGACATGCGATACTCATAGACGAACGGACCGAATTTTACGGATATTGTCACTGACAGGCTCAGTAGGGTTCCAGGATGAGTTCGCTCATCAGCCTCCCTTTTGGTCAGTACCTAGTAGTCCGTTACGTACAGCTAGTACCACTGACGTGCTAGTGGTTAAATCCACAGCCAATGTATTGACAAGTCTTCAGAGTCCCCCACAGACAGTTTCTCAAGTTTCGGGCGAAATGTTGTAGAGGCCGTATGGTATTATGGCAGGGTTCGATCATATACGTGCAGTCGTGCACGGATCATGATCGGACGGATCATACTAGTGGGCTTTGGTTTAAGCCGGATCCTAGTATTAGATTTGTTGGATTGCCTTAGTCTCATCGCATTCACATTCAGTCGGTATGCGGATGCAGGTATGTATATACAGATGAGGAGTATCCTTGTGATTCGTCACGAGTTTACTTTAGTAGATGACATTCTCTTTTTATTGTTGTAAACATTTGGATATATGTTTACATATGGAAATAATGAGCTCAAAGTCATGATAAGGAGCATTTATTATGACACATGCATAGGTGATGACTCATGGTTTCTTTATTTGTGCATATGTCACATTTTGGATTGATTTGGTGTGTTGAAATGATAAGAGGAGAGAGGGAGGGCAGCCATATGGCTTGGGATTTGCTCTTGTGTTTATTGTTCTAGCTCTCACAACATTATCATTTCAACACAAGAAAAGAAAAGCTCTTCTTCTTCTTCTTCTTTCTTCTTGAGCTCATTATCTCCATTAATGGCATCCACTTAAACCTCCGTCCATACACTCTCATGCGTTGAGAATCAATGGATGCTTGAGACAAAGTGATCACAAACATTCTCTACTTCACCTTGGACACGTCGGCTAGCAAACTTCGTGTCCGAGTTGCTTCGGTTCGAAGCGGGAGCCCGTAAAAAGCCTCATTGATGTGGTGCCCTTCCGACGAGGAGACCGGAGATCGGAGATGCCGCGAGGAGCTTGGGATGGTGGCCAAAGACCGAAGGACATGGATCGATCGGTATAGCCACTCTCACTTCTTAGTAGTTAGCTAGTTTAGCGTTAATGGTTCGATCCGGGTGAAAGACTACAATAGCGCCGGTTTCCTAAAAAGTTTTTGTTTCCGCATTTGGCCTCGGATTGACGGCCGGGGTGCTACCGTCGACTTACACTACAGACGTCTGGTACAGACGTCCGCTAAATGAAATTTTCAATATATCAATTTTTATCTCTCAAAAGAGATGTCTGGTACAAACATCTCCTTAAGGAATTTTTGACCTGCAGATGTCTGATACAGACGTCTGCCATGACCATTTCTGGTAGTTATTTTTCTGTTTGAATTTTCAAATGAACGGGTGTTTACGCCATTTTATTTCCAAACCGTTTCCTACTATCAATAACTGTTTTTGGCAGTTATGATTCTGTCCCAATGGCAACCCCTACCATTCCTATAAATACCTATGAGATCAAACACTTTTTTAAGACATTCATTGATCAATCTTTTAAGAAAAATTCGTGTTCTTCTTGTGCCTTAAATTTTCACACTCTTTTCATTTTCTCAAGAATCTCAAACTTTCAGTGATCTCCCAAATCAATTCTCGTGTCTAACTGGTATTAATTTTTTGAGATCGTATGACTGAGAGTGAGGATCAAGTTGTGATCATTATAAACGATTGTAAATCATTGAAAAAGATTCGATATTCTTCCCTACGAGAGAAGGTGTCTCTCATTGCCTGAATTGTGGATTCGAGTGGAAAATGTGCCTTTCTCAGGAAATCGCGGATTCAAGTGGAAAAAAGAGTCTTTCCTAGGGAATCGTGGATTCGAGTGCAAAGAGAGTTTTCCTAGGGAATCACATATTTAAGTGGGAAAAGAACTTTTTCCCAAGGCGACCCTAGTGAAGAAGGATTGTGTTCTTCACATTGGAAAATAGTGGAAATCCTGAGAAGTGGTCTCAAGCGAGGGCTAGCCACTGGAAATGGTGAAGTCTGGTCAACTATTCTCTTGTGTTTCCATTGCTCTTTACTTTAATTTTCTTTTCTATGTTGTTTTGATTATTGCAATAAGTTTCATTATTTAATTTATTTAGATTATTCCGTAGAAACTTATTAATCAAAACACAATTAAGTAATTCTATTTTAAATTTATCATATAACACTTAGGAACCTTATTCACCCCTCTCTAAGGCATTATTAACTGGTATCAGAGTGGGTTACTTGTATTTTAATGATTAACATGTTGAATTTTTTTATCCTATAATGGAAAATCAATTAGAGAGACAATCCACCACACGACCTCCACTTTTTAACGGCAAAAACTTTCAATTTTGGAAAACTAAAATGAAAATATTTTTACAATGCATGGACTTAGAAATACTAGATATATTAGACACGTGTTCATATCAGATTTTTGCATTTTTATACCGCCCAATTTTTATCACATTGCATATCGGTAGGTACTCTTGAGCCGTGTTTGCTAGTCAATTGCAGGATACAGGTTCTCGGCTCTGAACGGTGAAATTCATGGAAAAACACGACAAAACCCGGGTTCCTACCAACCACAGATAAAACACAGATCTCCGCTCTTTATCCGTCTATTGCCACACACCAGTTTAAGAGACAAAATGGCAAATCGATGTCATTTTCATGCACAAGACTCAATGGCAACACAAGATCCAAGAAATCTACGCGGAGCTCGAGAAAATCATGACAAAAAGATCCACATCAAATCACCTATTGCTCAACAGAAATTCTGGAAAAATCGTGAAGAAAATCTGAGAAATATCATATACCAGACTCATGGGCACAGCAGACCAGGGAAGTACAAAAAAGCCCACTCCCTAACTCCACCATAAGGCCGCGGATCCGCGGCCAATAGGGGGTCTAGGCCGCGGATCCGCGGCCGTACAGGCGCCGCATCTGTCGAAACTTCAGGGGTTGTTTTGTCTTTTTACATGGGTCCAGAATGTTGCCCTAGAATTTCTGTTACCTGCCTATAAATAGCCCAGAACCTTGTGAAGCCAAGGGTGCTTAATCTTGTATTTTTTCTAGGTTTTAGAATACTTGTTCTTCTTCCTCTTCTCATCTCTTCTCCATTGAAAAACTTGTAGTGAGCTTTTGTGAGTGAAGAATGATGAATAAAGAAGTTCCTTTTGTTATTATACTTGTCTTGTTCTCTTATTATTGCTTGTAATTTTCATTTGTTAACTTAGTTGTTATTATTTCTTGTTGTTTCTTTATTTTCTCTTTTCTTTTATCCTTAAACAACCATGATGCTTACGCTTGATCCTTGCCGAGGTGAGGTCGCAAATAGCTAGTTGTTATCTTCTAATCTCCTTCTTTCTATCTTCCTCTTTTGTTTTATTTTCTTTTCCGTATAATGGGTGAGTAGTTTCATACTTGTTAGGGTAGGATAAGGGAAGTTTGAGAGAAGGAAATCTCTCTCACTCTTTCCTTGCCCAACATCTTAAATCGACTCCCGTTAATTGAACCACAATCCGCTCCTTACGGCATCCTATCATACATGATAGCGGTGATTCCGTAGTGAGACCGGTTGTGGTTGAATTAACCGGAGGTTATGGCTAAGAGCCAAGAACGGACGGACAAGCACCAAAAGGAAGAACTTAAGCGTTGGAAAGCCTAGCTTATACTCGCAAGTTCCTTCCTAGTCGTGCTAATCCCCGTTGTTGCCGATTACCGTAACACCGATATTAAGAGTGGCAACGAAAGAAGTGAGCGACTCCTAATTCAAACTAACCTAATCCTAACCCTAACAAGCTCTCTTTACATATCATTTTAACACTTAGTTAATCACAAACAAACCTGGAAAATTGGACTTAACTCGTTAAAGCACATAGAAAAAGATTCCCATCTCCCTGCGGACGACCCGTACTCAACCGGCTAGCTACAAGCGAAACCGTTTTAATTGCGGTAACTAACTAAACTTGAACACGCAGAAACTCTAACAATCAAATGGCGCCGTTGCCGGGGAGACGGTAGTTTATTTCTTTGTGTAATTTCAGGTTAACTTGTGAATATAAATATAACCGAAAAACAAAACAAAAAAAAATATACTTTGTAAAGAAAAATCATCTTGTTATTTTTGATTAGTTTTTGTGCAAGGGTGCAGGATAATACGGAGTTCGAGTTCAGTGCCAAAGACGTGGGAAGATAGACCCACATTTCGCGGCTACACCGCGACGGATCAAAACGAAGCAAACGGTCTACTGTAAAAATCTGGAGCAGATACAGTAAGAAAATCAAGTTTCTGGAACTCCAGAAAAGAAGAGGACATCCAAGGAAGCACACACGAAAATTCCAGAAGCCCAATCCTACCTTACTGCCATGGAACCGCGGCATAAGCAGACTTAGGCCGCGGAACCGCGGCCATTTGGAGCCCTCATAAACTCAAAATCCCTGTGAGTGTTCCTTATCTCTCTCCCACTCCTCTGGACTCCAATAAACTGTGTTTTCTGCAGCATTCTTTGCGCAAATTCTCTTCCCCCTTCCAATAAACTGTTCTTGTGCAGGATTCTTTGCGCCGCGCTAAAAATAAAAATTGTTTGCAGTTGATTTGTTACTGCTTTGCATTCATTAATACGGACTTAAGGGGCTTGAAACCAATTCAATTGGGTGGGGATTTCATCACCCTTCCCAGGACCCCAAAAATCACAAAAAGCATATGCATTGACCATTGTTAAATTAAAAAATACTAGACTCAGCCCTAAGGACTTCGCGCTCAATAGGACAGAGGACTAGTTACAGGCATCGGCCGTTTATCCTATCTGACTTTTGCGGTGTCTAGGCAAGTGTGTCGAAGGCAAGTGGTTATTTAATTAAAGAACTTCGCGAAAGCGTTGGACAACCTCCCACTTACCTGGCACTTACCTGGTCGCAATTGACGGAGAAGAGGCGGTTTGAGGTCCTATTTCTAGCCCTCTGGAACAGTTAGGAGCTGTCTAGCAGACCTAGGTGACCCTAGATCTAGGTGTGATTGTGCATATCTTGTTTGTGATTGCTTAAAGCCGTAAGTCCGTACATATTTCTGTAAAGCTCTTTCTAAAATATATATATATATATATAAAAAAAGGAAAAAATCAAAAACTTTTATAAAAACTTGCCCTTTGTCGCCAGAATCCATTTTTCACCCACCACCCATCGTATTTCTCCATTGACGTTTTCTTACCCTCACCTTCTCCGCTTTGACTATACTAAACTCGTTTAGTGTATGTCCGCTTGGACTCGGGACACTAGCGCCCGCCTAGTCCGCGTTACGTTAGTCGCTACCGACTACGCGATCGACTCAGACGTCGAAACTCCGTCCACTCCTCTTTCACCCTTACCTTTGCTGGCCAACTCCGACGTTGACCGGAATTCTGTTCATACATCTTCACCTTCACTATCACCAACCTCTTCTTCCGCGATGTCAGGATTTAATCCGAACATCTCTTTGACTACCCCTGGATTGGCTCCACCTCCTACGGAGACCAATAACCCACCACTACCGCCTGTTGTAGCGCCGCAGCGAATCGCGCTCCAGGATCGTTTCTATCCCACCCGTTCTGCACTTCCCACCTGCCTTTCTCTTCCACCGGCCAATGGGGATAATTTTGAAATTAAGCCCCACTTCATCAACATGCTTCCACGATTTCATGGGCTTGAATCTGAAGATGCCTATATCTTCATCAATAAATTTCAAAACGTTTGTGCCATGATGAAAACTACCCAACTGTCGGACGATGCTATACGTCTACGGGTCATTCCGTTCACTCTGTGCGATCTTGCTGAAAAAATGGCTGTATAGCACCGCTTCCCACTCCATAACCAGTTGGGACGAGTTTGTTAAAGCGTTTCTAAAAAAATTCTATCCGAATCATAAAACCGCAAGGATCCGTAATGAAATCAACCAATTCTCTCAGCTTCCTTCTGAACCCTTCTGGAAGTGCTTTGACCGGTACAAAGACCTTCTTGTTCAGTGTCCTCACCACGGTATAGAGAAATGGCAACTTTGCCAAACCTTATACGAGGGCCAAAACCCAGCAACGAAGCAGTTGTTGGAAACCATCTGTCAGGGCCACTTCCTATCAAAAATCTGACGAGGAAGCGTGGCAATTCTTTGACGACCTTGCGGAGCAAACGCTACAATGAGAGAGCACTAGACCGACTTCTTCTTCTACCTCCACTTCTACCGGTCAGTCTAGGGTAGGAATTCACCAACTTGATATCTCTATTGCGATGAAAGCTGAAATGGCTGCAATAACGAGAAAGCTTGAAGCCATAGAGAGCAAATTTTCTTCTCCTGCTCCTGCCTCTGTTCTTCCCCTTCGTACCATCTGCGCTTGTTGTTCCGATCCTTCTCACTTAACCGAAGAGTGTCCTTACAATCCACCATCGCAAGGACAGGATCAGGTTAATGCTGCATTCCAGCAAAGACCGAGGAATGATCTATACTCTTCCACCTACAATCCCGGTTGGAGGAACCACCCCAATTTCGCCTGGAATCAGAATCAGAATCAATTCCAAGGCAACAATTTCCAAAGGCCCCCTCCGCCGCAACAACAAGCGCAACAACAAACTCAACATCAATTTCAGCAGCCCTTCCAACCCTAACCTTTTCAAAATCAGACGAACAACTTTGCACCCAACAATTCTTTTCCACCAAACAACTTTGTTCCGTCAAACAACGATAAGGTTTCCTCGCTCGAACGAAGTCTGGAGGCGTTCGTTAAACAATCGATACAATCCATTGCCAACATCCAGTCTTCCATTCAGTCCTTAGTGCAACACACTGCCGCTCACGGGCAAAACATCAAGACCATCGAGGCCCAGATTGCACAGCTGAATGCGGCCTTAAGCGAGCGAGAGAAGGGGAAGCTCCTGTCCCAGCCACTCCCAAATCCCGGTCACCCACAGAATGTACATGTTGCTCTTGAACAACAGAACCATAATGTGAGTGCCGTGACCACATTAAGATCGGGAAGGATGCTGCAAAACAACATTAGCACACGGATCAACGATGACACCCCGGCCGCTTCTTCTTCTTCTTCTTCTTCTCCTGCTTCTTCGTCTTCTGAGCCTATTCTCCATTCTTCAAAAGGCTCTTCTTCTTCTTCTTCTTCTTCTGCTCTGAACGGACCCACTTCTCACTCCACGAAAACACCTGTTCTAGGATCCGTTCCAACTCCACAATCTCCTCCACAAGCATTAGACTCAACCAATTTTAAAAACGTCCCATTTCCAAACCGGTTGAGGTCTAATAAACAAAATTCTCAAATGGAGAAGATTCTGGAGTTATTTAAGCAGGTTAACATTAACATTCCTCTTTTAGATGCCGTCCAACAAGTCCCATCCTACGCGAAAATCTTAAAGGACTTGTGCACGAAAAAGAGGAAGTCTCAGGTACCAAAGAAAGTTTTCTTGGCTAGTGCTGTGAGTGATGCTCTTACCCAATCTTTACCACAAAAACGGAAGGACCCTGGCTGTCCTACGATTTCTATTACCATTGGGGATAAGAACATCAACCGTGCACTATTAGATCTTGGTGCCAGTGTTAACCTGCTTCCGTACTCGGTATACAAGCAATTAGGCGTAGGAGAGCTGAAACCCACACACTGTACTCTCCAAATGGCCGACCGATCGATCACACATCCTAGGGGTGAGCTAAAGGATGATGTGTTAATCAAAGTCGGGGACTTCATATTCCCCTTTGACTTCATTGTATTAGACACACAGCCTGTAGCTAACCCCCGGAATCAAATTCCGGCGATACTCGGTCGCCCATTCCTTGCAACCTCAAATGCTGTGATCAATTGTCGCAATGGTTCGATTAACCTCTCTTTTGGAAACATGACAATTGAACTCAACATTTTTAGGTTGGGGAATCAGCCCTCCGAACCTAATGCTCATATACTGGACGTCTGCTCGATCCAGGAGATCACCCCTGAAGAGTGTGAATTCGAGGAGTTTCTGTTCGATCATGCTAACCTTAACGCCACTAGTGCGTTCCTCCTCGAACCTGCTGCTGTTTCTGCGCCCGACAACGACTACGAGTGTTTCACGTTCTTGAACGATCTTAGCCGCTCGCAACCCGAGTTTGAATTCTTCGAATTTCCGGATGAGTTACCTGAACCATCCAACTCGGTCGCTTACACTCGTTTTGAACCTTTGCTGGAGTCCTTTGAGTTCGAGACCTCTGCACCAATCTTGCCTTTAATCGTTTCACCTCCGACGCTCGAACTCAAGCCTTTGCCGTCTCACTTTAAGTACGCTTACTTAGGTGAGAACGAGACCCTCCCTGTCATCATCTCGGCTTCTCTAGCTCCAGAGCAAGAGAAAGCCCTTCTCGCGGTCTTGCACAGCAACAGGCAAGCTTTTGGCTGGTCCATGGCGGACATCAAGGGGATTAGTCCCCTGATCGTTGAACATCACATTCATCTGATGGATGATGCCAAACCAGCCCGGGATCCACAAAGACGTCTCAATCCAGTCATGAAAGAGGCTGTGAAGAAGGAGATCGTAAAATGTCTGGATAGTGGTATCATTTACCCTATCTCTGATAGCCAGTGGGTTAGCCCCATTCACGTTGTCCCCAAGAAATCAGGTATAACGGTCATCACTAACGAGGCGAACGAGTTAATCCCTACTCGCACCCAAACTGGGTGGCGAGTATGCATCGATTACAGAAAACTCAACGCCACAACGCGGAAGGACCACTTTCCGCTACCTTTCATTGACCAAATGCTTGAACGATTGGCCGGACACGAGTACTACTGCTTTCTTGATGGCTACTCCGGCTATAATCAGATTCCCATCGCCGAAAAAGACCAAGACAAGACCACATTCACTTGTCCTTTCGGCACGTTTTCATATCGTCGCATGCCCTTTGGGTTATGCAATGCGCCCGCTACCTTCCAGCGGTGTATGATGGGAATCTTCTCAGACATGGTGGAAAAATTTCTGGAGATCTTCATGGATGATTTCTCCATCTTCGGCGATTCCTTCAACGAGTGTTTGCTGCATCTTGACGCTGTCCTTACCCGATGTAAGGACAAGAATCTCACTTTGAATTGGGAGAAGTGCCACTTCATGGTGCGCGAAGGTATTGTCTTAGGACATATCATCTCGCAAAATGGCATAGAGGTTGACAAAGCGAAGATTGAGGTCATTTCCAATCTCCCTCCTCCCCGATGCGTCAGAGATATCCGAGCCTTCCTTGGCCATGCCGGTTTCTATAGACGGTTCATCAAGGACTTTAGCAAGATTGCTAGGCCTTTGACTCTTTTGTTGGCCAAGGACACGCCATTCGACTTCAACTCGAGCTGTGTGACTGCGTTCGAGTCATTGAAAAGCTCACTCACTTCTGCTCCCGTTCTTTCTTCACCTGACTGGACGCACCCATTTGAGATTATGTGCGATCCATCCGACTTTGCCATTGGTGCTGTCCTTGGACAACACATCAACAAGATGCCGCACGTAATCTATTATGCGAGCCGAACCCTGAACGACGCCTAACTCAATTATACAACAACTGAGAAGGAATTCTTGGCTGTTGTATTTGCTTTAGAAAAGTTCAGGCCCTACCTCATCGGCTCTCCAGTGATTGTTTACACAGACCATTCTGCTCTGCGCCATCTTTTTGCGAAGAAAGATGCAAAATCTCGGCTAATACGTTGGATCCTCTTACTTCAAGAGTTTGACCTTGTCATTAAGGACAAACAAGGATGTGAAAACGTAGTTGCCGACCATTTTTCACGACTTCCTTCTTCGCCTTCGCTTCCAATTCCGATCAACGACGTTTTCCTAGATGAACAGCTCTTGACAGTATCTTGCGAACCCTGGTTCGCAGATATTGTGAACTATTTGGCCACAGGATTACTACCGACTGAATGGTCAAGTCAGGACAGACTTCGCTTCTTATCCCAAGTAAAACACTTTTACTGGGACGAACCCTATCTGTTCAAGTACTGTCCCGACCAGATTATTCGTCGATGTGTCCCTGACGATGAATTCAAGAGTGTGCTGTCGTTTTGCCACGATCAAGCGTGTGGCGGGCATTTTAGCCCTAGAAAGACAGCTGAGAAGATCTTGCAATGTGGTTTCTACTGGCCACAACTCTTCAAAGATGCTCATGACTATTGCAAGACTTGCTCCCGGTGCCAACACATGGGCCAGATATCCCGGAGGAATGAGATGCCGCTCCAACCAATCTTGGTTATGGAGATTTTCGATGTTTGGGGGATAGATTTCATGGGGCCGTTTCCCAGCTCTTTCGGGAACTTGTACATTCTTGTCGCTGTTGATTACGTCTCTAAGTGGGTCGAGGCTGTGCCCAGCCGGACTAACGACAACAAGGTTGTCGTTAGGTTTCTTAAAGAAAACATTTTCTCCCGTTTTGGGCACCCCCGAGCGATCATTAGCGACAATGGAAGCCATTTCTACAACAAGACTTTCGAGGCCTTGATGCGGAAATATTCCATTAATCATAAGCTCTCTACACCCTACCACCCCCCAAACCTGCGGGCAGGCCGAAGTTTCAAATCGACAAATCAAGCAGATACTGGAGAAGACGGTTTCCAAGAACCGTAAAGATTGGTCGCTGAAACTCACTGATGCCCTTTGGGCATTTCGAACCGCTTATAAGACCGATCTTGGCATGTCTCCCTATCGGCTTGTGTACGGAAAAGCTTGCCACCTACCTGTCGAAATAGAGCATCGCGCATTTTGGGCGATAAAGGAGCTGAATCTGTCTCTCGAAGATGCGGGCAGCCATCGGAAGCTGCAGTTGAACGAATTAAGCGAGCTTAGGGATGAGGCTTACGATAACGCGATTGTCGTTAAGAATCGAACGAAGGTGTTTCACGATAAACACCTTTTGCGCAAAACCTTCATACCTGGTCAGCAGGTACTTCTTTACGACACCCGATTACACTTCCATCCAGGAAAGCTCAGATCTCGCTGGAAAGGGCCGTATTTTGTGTGGAATGTGTATCCGCATGGCGCTGTGGATTTGGAGAATCCAAAGGACGGTTCATTTTTCAAAGTGAACGGACACCGACTTAAACCGTACCTTAGCGCCGAACCAACAGAGGAGCTCCTGTTCTTACAGGAGCCTGTTTACCCTGCATAATCTTCCTCTTCCTACTACCAAACTTCGGTTATCCAGCCAAGAACAGTGGACACTGTTCCAAATAAGTTTGGGGGTATGTATATACATTTTGTACTTTTTTGTGGATATTCCTTTTCTTTTTCTTTTCTTTAAACCCTAAAACAAAAAAAACAAACATAATAAAAATAAAAATATAAAAATAATAATTTTGTGTATATCTAACCGACAATTTTGACCCTTCGAATGATCTCTTCATGCAATGACAGTGAGGACACTGTCCAGTTTAAATTTGGGGGTACGCTCGGTACGCATTTCTTACCTTCGCATTCATATGTATATGCTGCATCTGCATATTAAAATCCATAAAATCCATAAAAATCTGAAAATTTTCTAAAAACATAAAAACTTTTTTGTCAAGTTAGCTAGTGGGAGGACTCTGATTCAACATTTCGACGGTTTTGTTTGATAAGATAAGAATAACTAAATCTTATGTTTAGATTTTGAAAACCTGAAAGATAACTCTCCTTTGAAGTTAACTATAGCTGATATATGTCTTTACATCACACTACACGTGTCGTGAATTTTGGAAATTAGATGACAAGTCTTTTTATGTCTAAAAACTTTTAAATGGATAAATGATTTTCTGAGGATCAAATAGGTTTATTCGGAAATAAGTAATATCAAGAATAGTTTATGAAGTGAGTGAATATGAAGGAATGTTATTGATGCCTTAATTGGAACTAAGTCTGAAAAATAACCCATCTGGAACTTGATTGGAATGATTACACACCAAAACCCACTAAACACGTCTTTCATCCAAAAAAATAATTGAACTGCTGGCTATATCTCCGTTCGTATTAAATCATCATGATTTTCACGCCAAACTGTCTTTTGTTTGTGGACCTAGGTAACTTGAGTAATTAAGTCCGCTAGGGTGTTTCTACACCTTATGCCCTAAAGCCAACTGGTTTGGGTGCATTAGCCCAAAACTCGCTAAGAAGCCTAGAAAGTCCAGATTAAAACAAAATCAAGAAAGTGTTCTCTCCGAGTTAAAATTCCTAACGGTTCTTTGTGTGAGAATAATCTTGATAAAAGACAGGCTTTTATAAAAAAAAATTAGCAGAGATATGAAGGTTTTATTCTATGATAAAGACTATTGCACGTTCACAGAGGTGTGTATGAAATGAAAACAAGAAAAAGGTGGAGTGAAAAATAAGACCTAGTTTCCTGTTAAGGAAGATAGAAATTCTAAAGTTGAAACTTTACTGGAAAACGAAACTTGAAAAATTCTTAACTCTTTATAAAACTTATGTGATCCTTTCAAAAAAATTTATCTGGGCTTTATTGTGTGACATGATGACGTAAATCGATCCTTCTGGAAACTTAACGACACTATTTACACTGCACGTAAAGACATATAAAATCTGTAGTTAAATAAGAAGCGAGGTGTGAAAAATAAAGGTTCGATAGTCTAGACTTAGGATAATAGAATTGTTATTTTCTGAAACAAAACTTTAGGGTTTGAATCTTAGTTATTTTACAAAACCAACTTGATCGGATTTTGTGGGTAGTATCCGCTGAAAACCCTCAGGAGACAACACTCCTCCTACTAGGGACACCTAGAGGTTTAACGACTTGTTGCACATGCTCAGTGCAATCGCGTTCCCTGCGAAAGTTAGGTTAGGAAATTTTTTGTGAATAAATTAGCTTTGCTCGGGACGAGCAAATGATAAGTTTGGGGGTATTTGTTCATATCAGATTTTTGTATTTTTATACCGCCCAATTTTTATCACATTGCATATCGGTAGGTACTCTTGAGCCGTGTTTGCTAGTCAATTGCAGGATACAGGTTCTCGGCTCTGAACGGTGAAATTCATGAAAAAACACGACAAAACCCGGGTTCCTGCCAACCACAGATAAAACACGGATCTCCGCTCTTTATCCGTTTGTTGCCACACACCAGTTTAAGAGACAAAATGGCAAATCGATGTCATTTTCATGCACAAGGCTCAATGGCAACACAAAATCCAAGAAATCTACGCGGAGCTCGAGAAAATCATGACAAAAAGATCCACATCAAATCACCTATTGCTCAACAGAAATTCTGGAAAAATCGTGAAGAAAATCTAAGAAATATCATATACCAGACTCATGGGCACAGCAGACCAGGGAAGTACAAAAAAGCCCACTCCCTAACTCCACCATAGGGCCGCGGATCCGCGGCCAATAGGGGGTCTAGGCCGCGGATCCGCGGCCGTACAGGCGCCGCATCTGTCGAAACTTCAGGGGTTGTTTTGTCTTTTTACACGGGTCCAGAATGTTGCCCTAGAATTTCTGTTACCTGCCTATAAATAGCCCAGAACCTTGTGAAGCCAAGGGTGCTTAATCTTGTATTTTTTCTAGGTTTTAGAATACTTATTCTTCTTCCTCTTCTCATCTCTTCTCCATTGAAAAACTTGTAGTGAGCTTTTGTGAGTGAAGAATGATGAATAAAGAAGTTCCTTTTGTTATTATACTTGTCTTGTTCTCTTATTATTGCTTGTAATTTTCATTTGTTAACTTAGTTGTTGTTATTTCTTGTTATTTCTTTCTTTTCTCTTTTCCTTTATCCTTAAACAACCATGATGCTTACGCTTGATCCTTGCCGAGGTGAGGTCGCAAATAGCTAGTTGTTATCTTTTAATCTTCTTCTTTCTATCTTCCTCTTTTGTTTTATTTTCTTTTCCGTATAATGGGTGAGTAGTTTCATACTTGTTAGGGTAGGATAAGGGAAGTTTGAGAGAAGGAAATCTCTCTCACTCTTTCCTTGCCCAACATCTTAAATCGACTCCCGTTAATTGAACCACAATCCGCTCCTTACGGCACCCTATCCTACATGATAGCGGTGATTCCGTAGTGAGACCGGTTGTGGTTGAATTAACCGGAGGTTATGGCTAAGAGCCAAGAACGGACGGACAAGCACCAAAAGGAAGAACTTAAGCGTTGGAAAGCCTAGCTTATACTCGCAAGTTCCTTCCTAGTCGTGCTAATCCCCGTTGTTACCGATTACCGTAACACCGATATTAAGAGTGGCAACGAAAGAAGTGAGCGACTCCTAACTCAAACTAACCTAATTCTAACCCTAACAAGCTCTCTTTACATATCATTTTAACACTTAGTTAATCACAAACAAACCTGGAAAATTGGACTTAACTCGTTAAAGCACATAGAAAAAGATTCCCATCTCCCTGCGGACGACCCGTACTCAACCGGCTAGCTACAAGCGAAACCGTTTTGATTGTGGTAACTAACTAAACTTGAACACGCAGAAACTCTAACAATCAACACGCTATATGTAATTCTTACTACACGACCCTATTTTGACACTGATAAACGTTCCATGACTTTAAACGTAAAAGCCATGAACGCCCTTCATTTCTCACTTGTTCCAGAAGAACTCAATAGAATTTCTAAGTGTCAAATGGCACATGATATCTGAAATACACTTAAGACTGCACATGAAGGAACTAATCAAGTAAAAAAAATTATAATAAATCGTCTCTTGCATGAATATGAAATATTTTCTATGGAAAAAATGAGACGATTGATTCCATGTACTCTAGGTTTAATAACACAGTACCTCAATTATCTAACTTAGAAAAGAAATTTGTTGAAAAATAAAAGAATTATAAAATTATGTGATCACTAACCATATCTTGACAGCCAAAGATTAAAGCGATAGAAGAAGAAAACGACATGAGTACAATGAGAGTTGATGCTTTCATCGGTAAGATAAAAACCTATGAGTTGGAGATATTAAGTTGAAAGAAGACAATCAACGCTAGAATATCATTCTAAAGGCATCAATAAGTAAGATCAAAGAATCTCATCAATCAAGCGACAATGAGAGTGACAATGAAGAAGTGGCAAACATTGCAAGGCACTTTAAGAGCTTTCTTAAAAATAGAGGCAATTCTCTAAAGAAACGGTTTAGTTCGAAGAAAGGCTTGCTATGTTTTGAATATGACAAAGAAAGTCACGTAAAGGCAGATTGTCCGAATCTAAAAGACAAAAAGGATAAATACAAAAGGAAAAAGGATTCGGAAAGACGCGCATTTCAAACCATTTAGGTTGAATCTGACTCATGCGAGTCAGAAAAGAAAGAAGTCGCGAACATTTGCTTCATGGCTATAGATGATGAGGTTGGTGATGATATCCTTGATGTTAAGAATTTATCTTTAAAAAACTAGTTAATTTATATTTTTACTTAAAATCTAATCACGATAAAATTCACTCTAAATATAAACAACAGAAAGATATTAATAACAAAATTGATAATCCTATTAAAGTTGAATGTGAAAAATTAGTTTAGAAATTAACGATTTAAAGGGAAAAATTAGTCTTATAAAGAAGAATCACATTTCAATACGCTTAATTCAATAGGAACTTTAAAAATTGAATTTTTTTATCTAAAAAGAAAAGTTGAACTTAAAGATAATATACTTCTTAAATTTACTAAAATTAAGGAAAATCTTGAAATCATGCTATGAACATGTATAGATCATTATAAACGTCAATGTGTAGGTTTTCACGACGATACAAAATATGAAAAACCTGACAAATTTGTTAAAAATTCAAAAACATATAGATATGGTAATAAATACGCTAATATTACATATAATTATTGTTTTACTTTAGGACATATTTCTAAATGTTGTAGCATTAAATTAAACCCAATTTATAAATATCACTTCATTGCTAACCCCAGTGAATCGAGAATGAAATAGATTCCTAAGGTCATACCGATTTTATCTTGTTTTGTAGAATCCCAAACAACGTAGCGAGAAGTGGATCTAATATAGTGGTTGCTCGAGACGCATGACTAGGAATATCAATTGTTTCCGAACACCGTCAAGAGAAGAAGATGGTACCGTTACGTTTGGAGACAATAAAAAAACAAATATAATTAGTAAAGCTATCATTTCTTTTATTAATGATTCAAATACTACTATTTTAAAAAATGTGTTGTATGTAGATAGTCTAAAACATAATTTGTTTAGTGTTGGTTAATTTTGTAACAGGAAATATAACGTAATATTTGAAAAATATGTTTATAAAATTATCTACAGCAACATAATAATTCTAACCAGAAAACGATATATTTTTTTTGTGAGAGAGAGAGAGAGGCGCCCGAACTGTATATTTTTTCTCAATTTCTTTTCAATTTTATTTTGGAAAAAAGAGAAAAGATATTTGTTAGGTTTTGGTTATGCTGGTAGTGATGGTTTACGAACAAGATTTTAAAATATTATATTGTCTTTTTAATCGAAATATGAAAAGAGTACACGATAGGATTAATAATTAAATAATTATTAAAAAAATTATCAATCGTGGGAATCGAACCCACAATTTCATCTTAAGCAATTAAAAGAATGATTTATACTAGGATTATAAACACGATATATATAATATACCCTTGTTTATATGTCTTTGTATTAATAGATTGAATGTAACACCTTGGAAATGGGGTTAGTGTTAATTAAGTGTTATTGCGGGTTTTTAGTAAAAAGTTTACCAAATCGATTTCCTCACATTTTATAACAATTAATTAATATTTTATTATTATTTGTTATAGCTTGCACACACATGTGCAAGTTAATGTGAAAGTTAGTTAGTGTTAATCTTGTTAAGTAACCATGACATCTTAAGCAGTCCATACCTTAACCTAATCCTTGCTTGTTTAACCTTAACCCTAAATATTTTGTGTAGAAAATATCTTGTTTTGGATTGAGGGAGGTATTTAGGTGAGTCATGAGAGCATTAATGGAGGTGAGGGAGAGAGAGTAAGAATAAGGATTTAGCTCACCCTACACTCACCCTCTCACCCTTTTCTTTCCTCACTCTCTCACTCCCAATTATTCTTCATCTCCTCACTCCCAAACTGAACCTTCACTACCACATCACCAAAACCTTGCAAAACTTCACAAAAATCCCATTAAAACACTTCAAAAGTCTTGATTTAGCCACTAGGTTGCCTTGGAGCTTGGAAAGCTAGGATTTTTGAGCAAGAGTGGCTAGGTAATGACCTCTAACTGATATTTAGGTATTTATTTTGTTGTGTTGCCTCATAGTTATGGTTTAGAACACTAAAGATTTAGTTTTGTGCAAATATCGTATTTTTAGTGTCAACTTGAAGTCTCTGTGATCTGCTGTAAAATCAGGTATTTGTTAGAAAAGTTCCCATCACAGTGACCTAGTGTTGTGAGTTAGAACCCACCATAAAAACCTGAGACCCATCCCTCTCTTCGTGGCCGCAGATTTAATAGTTCTGGACGCAAATTGCGGCCAGAGTTGGGGCTGAGATGTTGATTCTTGGTCGTGGGGTCTCTGGGGTTGTGTGTAGTCTCGTAGAATTTACAACTTTCACTAATTGTCTATGTAGCAAAATCTGGGATCACTTTGCTATAATCTAATGTTTTGAATACGCGCGTTACGTTATCCGACACGGTTCGTGATCTTGTGTAGCTGCTGCACTTGGGTTGGTTTTGGTGTGTCGCCACGCACGTTAGCCATTAGACGAACACTTGTAAGTTGGATTGGAGTTGGTGCGTCGGTCAAACGTAGTGTGTACGTGATATTGATCGATTTCTGAGATTTGCACTTACTATGTTTTGTGTTAATAGGATCGCAGGCGGGGACTTCGGACGCTGCGAAGAGAGGGAAGCAGGAGATTAGATTTACCTAGCCCGCGATTGTCGGTGAGTAGATTTAACATCTATGGGGAAATCGCCCGTATGGCGTTAAGCGTCAGGGCTAGATATGATATGATATTAGCCGCATGTTTATATACACACATAGAGATGGTGCATGAACTTCATTGCATATACTTACTTGTTGTACCTGAACATGTACCCATTGTACACTGCACTATTATTGACATTTCATGTTGCACGAGTACTCATTGTATGCTACATACACACTGTCGGTAATTGTCATGATACGCACAACACAAATATTCATATGATATACTTTGCTATTGGTTAGCGACATTGAGGCATTGATTCTTGTGCAGTGGCGCATATGAAATACAGCATACATGTATACCTACATGCTTACACATATGCCTTTCTATACCTACATGCTTACACATATACCTTGCTATAGCTATATGTTCACCGTTATATGATGTGGCGTTGGATTTGGATAATTGGGAACCGCGTGATATATTTAATGACTTGGTGCATTTAAATAGTGGATTTTCCCTCGATATGCTTATATTGTCGTTCTATGTTGCATACATCATATTACATGGATTTGTGCATTGAGATATGGATTTCATGTGATTTTCCGGATTTGAGAACCGCGGGGATATTTCAAGAAATGTGTATTGTTTTTAAAACCCGATTTCTCTTGATTTGTGGATTTCGAGTGTCGATGTTGGGCACTTATGTTCCGAGAGATATATGGATTTAGGAATTTCGAGTATCGATGTTGGGCACTTATGTTCCAAGAGATATATGGATTTGGGGATTTCGAGTGTCGATATTGGGCACTTATGTTCCGAGAGATATATGGGTTTGAGGACTTCGAGTGTCGATGGTGGGCACTTATGTTCCGTGAGATATATGGATATGGGGATTGCGAATGTCGAGGTCGGGCATTCAGGTTCCGAGGATTTCGAGTGTCGGGTTGGACACTTAGGTTCCGTGAGATGTACAGGTACGAAATGTGGATTTACGTGTCGATGTTGGACATGAGTATTTCATGATGTTTTCGAGTGCCGATGTTGGGCACTCAGGTTCCATGAGACTTATAAGTCATGAGGGCCGATCTGAAGGCCGATTTGAGGAATTTGGGAATTTGATTGTCTTGATGGACACGGGTCCTGCCACGATGAGGATTCTGTGAGGATGACATGTTTTATCCCATACTCCGCATCTATTTGATATGCATTTGTTTCATGTAGATGTAGTACCCTGGTGTGTACCTTGATCATGATAGTTGCATATTCATATTGCCATACTTATGCTATCAGATTACATGTGATAGATTATCGCTGTTAGTGCATACTTGTGATTACAATATGATATTATTTTCTTTTCACGGGTTGGCAACTCACCCCCCGTTGTGCCGCAGTGTTTTGCAGGTCTGATCATCAGAGTCGTCGCGGCAGGGCGCCTTATTATCTCTACTTTTACGGATACCACCATGGTTGGCTCTGAAGCCGTTTGCTATAGCTGGGTTGCGGTTATCGGATGATGTACATTGTATATCTTTTGTATTTAGTACTCTCCATCTACCACCTTCATGTATTGACTTAGAGACGAGTTGTGAGGATTGATATTGTATATTCTTATGACTCTGGTTGTCATGCTCGTGTGAGCCGGCCTTTATTTATGTGGATTATCTCATTTCTTTGCTACGGCGTTGTATATCTGTTGTGGTGGTTGTTTCCGCCGTTGGGCGAGATTTGCTCCCATTTGGGGATGCTTTACTTATATCTTATGTTTGTACCCGTTTCGGGCTAGCTTTTACAAAGGAGGTGCTGCCGGAATTTTTATGAAAACAAACTTAAGCTTAAAGTTTTGCATCGAGATTTTAAAAGTGTTCTATCTTTTCCTTCTTGTAATGGTTTAGATTGCTGGGTTTTCGGCTTACTTAAATTGCGTATTTCTATTGACGTTACGTAGTCTAAGTGCCGGTCATGTGCCTAAATTGGGTCGTGACAAAGTTGGTATCGGAGCGCTAGGTTTTACCTTACGGAGTGTAGCATGACCTTGGTATGATGGAGTAGGTAGCTTAAGCAGAGCGACGTAGCGTGTGTATGTTCCGCGGCATACTTACGACACGGTGCTCCACCTAAGTGACCTTAGGACTTATCGAATCCTGTTTCCATTCTAGCCTTTATGCCGCCGAATACTACAAGGGCGCAGAGAGCGGCCGCGAGGGCTGAGGTCAGAATTGACTCGTCCGAGACGAGAACTGACCCGGGTGGTACGCCCATTGTGCAGGAGCAGATTGATCCACCTTCGACAGATCATATTGCTATGCTAGGGACTGGTATGCAGGATTTGCGCCAGATGGTGGGGTCGTTAGTTGAGGCCATTCGAGCGCAGAGGCAGGAGGTTGTTCCACCCGTTACGGGGACTGTGTTGGTGCCTACTGTTCAGGCAGTTGTACCTGCAGCTACAGAGGTGATCACCGTATCTCTATCGGAGTTTATGACGCTGAGGCCTCCGGTTTTCACTGGCACTAATGCAGCTGAGGATCCCCAGTTGTTCATCGATCGGATGGCCAAGATATGTCGTTCACTGAGATGCTCCGACACGAGATGGGTGGAGTTTGCAAGCTTCCGTCTGGAGGGTTTGGCCCAAAAGTGGTGCGAGTCCTTAGAGAAGGGCAGAGCTGCAGGTCTTTCTCCTATGCCCTGGGCTGAGTTCGTGGCAGTGTTTCTTGCGTGTTTTCTTCCGCAGAGCATCAGGGATGCTCGAGCATGCAGTTTCGAGTCGCTACGCCAGACTCAAGGTATGACGGTGGCCGAGTACGATGTGTTGTTTACCGAGCTGTCTGTGTATGCTCCGTATTTGGTAGCAACGGAGGAGATGAGGGTAAAGATGTTTGTTCGAGGCCTGCTTACCCAGTTGTTCCTCTCTATCAGCGTATAGTAGTGTGACACGTATGCAGCAGCGGTGGACGCCGCCCTATCGGTTGAGGAGCGTCTTTCCGAGACGTCGGTTGTTCCAGAACCGAAGAGGGTTCGTACTAGTGTATCAGCACGGAGACAGGCATTTAGACGCCGTGACAGATCTCGTTCAGATAGTGGGGGTAGTGGACACTCGGGACGAGGCCAGCTTTTTAGCTCTTATCCCCAGGAGAGTCAGCAGTTTTCAACTAGATGTTTCCAGTGCGGAGTTTGGGTCATCGTGTTCGAGATTGTACCGAGCCATGTGAGGGCGGGACAGCTGAACCACATGTTACTCTACCACCTTCCCTACCTCAGAGGGCGTTGTTTATATCATAATATTGCATTTCATATTCCCCAATTCTTATGCGTTTTATAAATAAACAGGTGCTCTTGACGCATGTTTGTTACATATTACAGGTTACAGACTCTTGGAGCGAAAGCAGTGAAAAAGATAAAAGATAATGCAAAAGTGAGACTTTGAGGATCTTGAACAAGCCTACACAGAGATCATTACAAAACAGCACAAGTTCAGGATTTCGTCACGAAGCAACGATAAAAGTCCGCTATAATGTTCACTAGAGACCTGGAGAATGCCTAGAAGCCCAATTGAAAAAGAACATATATAAACAGAACCCAAGAGTCAACAGAAGACAGCACCAGAAGAACCAGAGCATGATTCCCTAGTTTGGCCGCGGAACCGCGACCAAACCCAGGCTGGCGCCGCAGTTCCGCGGCCGTCTAGTGCGCACGTCGGCGCAGATTTCTGGTGTCGGTGCGTCGGTGCGTGGGTTGGGATTTTTCATGGGCATATCTGTAAAAGCACATGCGTGAGAATTTGTAACCCTAGTTTTCCCTGTTTACTTATAAATTGTAATCACAATATTGTAATCCTATGCCTCTTTTCAATAAATAAAATTTCAGAATTCTTGGGAGATTAAGAGCATCATTTTTCTGTAAGTTTTTAATTTTAATTTCTGCCTTAGTAATAATTTAATTATTGCCCTAGATCTAATTAATCTTTTGCCCTAGTTTAATTTAGTGTAGTTCTTTTAAATGCAATCGGTAAGTGTTTTCAAAATGTTATTTTTAGAAGATCCCCTAATGAGCGAGTAATTTCCTCGCTTGTTAGGGTTACGAATAAAGGAGGGATTGAGAGATGAATATCTCTCATCTCTTTCAATGCCAATAATTTTTCATAAGTAGAACTTCATGCACGCATGCATGATCCGCTCTCTACGGTACACTACCCACGAGGTAACGGTGAAACCGTAGTATAAAGGACCGGACATGCATGACGTCCATGAAGGTTATAGCAATTGGTAGGAAAGGACGGACAAGGATCTAGACGAAGAAACTTCGTTTCTTCCCAATAATCCTAATCCCCTTTACTAATAATTGTTATGACTTCTAAAAAGTTTTAATCGAGTGCATTGAAAGAGGTGTTAATACCAATCTCATCAACCCCTACTTTAGACCTAACCCTAGCAAGTTCCTTAATATCATACAACTTAGTTTTTTGACTCAATCAGCAAAATCAAACCACCATTGGAATCAACTCATAAAAACACGTAAGAAAATTACACATCCCTGTGGATCGACCCGTATTCACCGGCTAGCTGCAAAGCGACGCCGTTTCTGATTACGGTAAAATATTTTTGGGTGATCGTAAAATCAACACTCTAATCAAATGGCACCATTGCCGGGGATGGCGTAAAATTTCTTTTGTGTAATTTCGGGTTGATATAAATTTTAAAAAATCATAAAAATATGAAAATATAAAAAGTACAAAAAAAATTTCATTATTTTTATCTGTTTGAAGGGTTCCTCATTTGAATCTTGCAGGAACAGCGAAGAATCGCAGATCTGGAAATTTACAGAGAGGAAAACAGAAAGTTGTACATCAGAACAGAGGAGGATTGGAACAAAGGAGCGGCAGAATTTTTCTCAGAGCACGATCCCTCAGAAGAACCGCGGAACCGCGGCTAAGGAGGGCCCAAAACCGCGGAACCGCGGCGCTATGACCACGTCAGCACCTGAAATTTAGTTGGCTTGTTTTCTTCCTCTCTCCTCTGTCAACCTCCATATATTTTTTGTGAAAATTTTCTGCAGGATTTTTTTGCGCTAAAAAATCTTCTTCCCCCTTCTAAATAACATATTTTCTGCAGGTTTCTTTGCGCCGCGCTAAAAAAAAATTGATTGCAATTGAATTTAATGTTTTGCATAATTTAATCGGACATTAAGGGGCTATTGACCAAACTCAGATTGGGTGGGGATTTCATCACCCTTCCCAGGACACCAGAAATCACTTTAAAGCATTTGCATCGACCACAATTAATTAAAAAATACTAGACTCAGCCCTAAGGACTTCGAGCTCAATAAGAAAAGGACTAGTATAGGTATCGACCGTTTATCCTAACCTGACTTTGCGGTGTCTAGGCAAGTGTGTCTAGGCTAGTGGTTATTAATTAGGCCTACTATTGTGGTTCCTTCCTACTTACCTGGCACTTACCTGGCCGCAATTGGCGGTGAAGAGACGGTTTGAGCTCCTATTTCTAGCCCTAGTTAGGAGCTGTCTAGCAGACCTAGATGACCCTAGATCTAGACCTGATTGTGCATATGTGGTTGATAGCATTTGTGTCACGAGTCTCTTTTCAAAAATCTCCTTGCAAAACTCTCACATATATAAAAAAAAAAGAAAAGAAATTTTTTTCCAAAACTTGCAACTTGTCGCTAAAGGAATCTTGCACCTCACTTACACCACTTCCTTTCATTGACGTTCTCTTACCTCCACATTCTATCTTTCATTTTTTTCTGACTACACTACCCCTTTAGTGTATGTCACTTTGGACTAGGGACACTAGCGCCCGATTAGTCCGTGTTTCGTTAGTTCCGACCGACGTACCCTTCGACACCGAAGTCGAAATTCCGTCCACTTCCTTACCACCTCCTTCACATTCTTTTTCCGAAGGCATGTCGGGATTCAACCCCAACGATACCTTACCGACGGGAATGATTCTACCTCCGTTAGGTGCGAATAACCCGAATCAACCGCCTGTTGAAGCGCCCGCACAAGTTGCGCTCCAGGATCTCTTCTATCCTGTCCGCACTTCTTTACCTACCTCTCTTTCACCCCCACCGGCAAATGGGGACAATTTTGAAATAAAACCACATTTCATCAATATGCTGCCAAAATTTCATGGTTTGGAATCTGAAGATACTTATATCTTTATCAATAAATTCCAAAACGTTTGCGCTATGATGAAAACAACCCAATTAAGTGATGACGCTATAAGGCTAAGGGTCATTCCTTTCACCTTATGTGACCTAGCCGAGAAGTGGCTATACAACACCGCATCACATTCCATTAGAAATTGGGACGAGTTTGTGAAAGCTTTTCTTAAAAAGTTCTATCCTCATCACAAAACTGCTAGAATCCGTAATGAGATTATACAATTCTCACAGCTTCCTTCCGAACCATTTTGGAAGTGTTTTGAAAGATTCAAAGACCTACTCGTTCAATGCCCTCATCATGAGATCGAAAATTGGCAACTTTGCCAAACATTATACGAGGGATTGAACTCGGCAACGAAGCAGTTACTAAAAACCATCTGTGAAGGTCACTTTCTCTCCAAATCTAGTGAGGAAGCGTGGCAGTTTCTTGAGGATCTTAGTGAACAAACAATTTAGTGGGAGAGCACCAAGACCACATCATCTTCTTCTAGTGGTCAATCAAGGGCAGGCATCCATCAAGTAGAGATGTCAATTGCTATGAAGGCCGAGATGGCCGCTCTTACTAAAAAGCTAAAAGCGATTGAGACCAAAATCTCGTCGCCTTCTCCTGCCACTGTTGTGCCTCCACGAACTGTTTGTGCTTGTTGTTCGGCTCCATCACATCTCACCGAAGAGTGTCCATACAATGCATCTACTCAAGGACAGGATCAAGTCAATGCTGCCTTTCAGCAATGACAGAGAAACGATCCATACTTTTCGACATACAATCCGGGGTGGAGGAGCCACCCAAATTTCTCTTGGAACCAAAATCAACAATTCCAAGGAAATAACAATTTTCAAGGGCCTCTTCCACAACAACAACAAGCACCCCCACAAACTCAATTTCAACAACCTTTCCAACAGCAACCTTACCCTAATCAAGTGAACAATTTTGTGCCTAATAATTCTTACAATTTTGTTCAACCTAACAATGACAAGGTTAGCTCGCTCGAAAGAAGTCTAGATGCTTTCCTAAAGCAATCTACACAGTCTACAGCAAGACTAGAGACTTCTATTCAATCTTTGGTGCAAAACAGTGCCTCACACGATCAAAGCATCAAATCTATTGAGGCACAAATTGCACAACTCAATGCAGCATTGAGCGAGCGAGAGAAAGAAAAGCTCCGATCTCAACCACTGCCCAATCCCGGTCACGCACATGCTGCACATCAACAGCAAACTCATAACGTAAACGCTGTGACCACGTTGAGATCGGGGAAAATGTTGCAAAATAATGTGGGCATTCACAATGACACCCCTGCCGGTGGTTTTTCTTCACCTTCTTCTTCTTCGTTAGAGCATGTTCTCCATCATTCACAAGGCTCTACTCCTTCTAGCTCGAACGGACCCACTTCTCACAACACGAACACATCTACACGGGGTTCCGTTCCAACTCAACAATCTGATCCGCAAAAATTGGACTCAACAACATTTCAAAATGCACATTTTCCAAACCGGTTGAGATCCAATAAACCAACTCCACAAATGGAGAAGATTGTCGAGTTGTTCAAACAGGTGAGCATAAATATCCCTCTTTTGGATGCAATCCAACAAGTTCCTTCATATGCAAAAATCTTAAAGGACTTATGCACCAAAAAGAGGAAGTCACAAGTACCAAAGAAAGTTTTTGTGGCTAGTGCTATTAGCGATACTCTTGTCAATTCTTTACCCCAAAAGCACAAGGACCCCGGTTGTCCTACAATTTCAATAACAATTGGGGACAAGAACATCAATAGAGCACTACTAGATCTTGGTGCTAGTGTCAATTTGCTACCTTATTCTGTGTACGAGCAATTAGGCATTGGAGAGTTTAAGCCCATTCACTGTACTCTCCAAATGGCTGATCGATCAATCACCCATCCAAGGGGTGAGCTAGAGGATGTGTAGATCAAAGTTGGGGAGTTCATATTCCCCGTTGATTTTGTAATACCCAGCCCCTTTTATACCAAAATCTGTATTTTGTTACTCTAGAATTCTATTTATTCTCATTTATAATTTTAATTATTTTATTTATAATTTTATTTATTGTTATATAATTATTTATTTATTTTAAAGTCCCATTTCTTTTATTTATTTAAAACTAAACCCTAAAACCTAACTAATTCCCTCAGCCATTTGTTTTAAATCCTTAGGCCTGACCCGGCCCTCACTTTCTTTCTTTCACATTTCCCTTTTTATTTTCATATCCCTGCCCACTCCCTTGGCCTGCAGCTTAAGCCCAGCCCGAGCCCAACACTTTTTCTCCAAGGATTTAAACATTTAATTTCCTCTCTGGCCCAGGCCCGCCAGCTCCTCTCCAAGCCCAACCACCTCACTCAACCCGACCCGCCACCTACAGTGTCATCTCCCAACGGCTAGTTCATCATTTCCCGCGCGCGTTTCCCGTCGCCGATGCCTCCGCCCGCGCTCGCGCCCACGTCTCTGCGACGTTACCCTCGCACTCCCCTCCATAATCTCGTCGCTCGACCTCCCTCACACCCTCTCCCCACTCTTTCTAATTTTCTCTCGTGCTCTCTCTTTCCTTCCTCCTCCATTTTTCCCGCTTCTCCCTCGAACCCACCACTTCGCCAGCATCGCCGACGAGCTCCTCCTTCCCCGAGCACACTTTCATCATCACATTTCCTCCTCCGTCGCCATCACTTCATCGCCGCCGGCATCTTTCAGACCCCACTATCAACACCCTCTACAGCTCCGATCACCGGCCACCTCCTCCCTATGCACCCTCACATGCACCCCCTCACCAGAGCCTACCTCATCAAAACTCGAGCTCCCTCCTTCAGCCTCCACAGAACCCTTGCACACGCCGAGCTCCCTGCACCCATCTCAATCCCCGCCTGCCTTTCGCCGGCGAGCCTCCTCTCACCGGGACCGCCGCGTCGACACCCTACGTCGTCGTCATCATCATCGTCGCCACCTCTATCTCTCCTTTCCCTTGATCTCCCTCACTCCCAATCCCTCTCTCTCTCTCTCTCTCTCTGTTCTCTCTCATTTCTCTCTCTCTCTTTCTCGGTACTCTCTCTCTCTCTCTCTGTTCTCTCTCTCATTTCTCTCTCTCTCTCTTTCTCAGTACTCTCTCTTTTCTCTCTCTTTCTGTGTCTCTCCCTCACACTCTCTGTCTCACTTTTTTCTCTCTCTTTCTGTGTCTCTCTCGATCTCTCTATCTTTCCCTCTCTAACTCTCATCCATCTCTTCCCCTTCTATCAACCGACCACCACCATAACATCGCTTGAGCTCGCAACAGCCCGTCACCAAGCCCAAGCCTAGCCGAGACTCGTCGTGTGCTGGCTACTCCGTGCCCGTGACGTGTCACTACTGCCTTCGCTGCCGCGCCATCAATTCATCATTTCCAGACAAGTATTTACTTGCTTACATGCTATAAACTCAAGTTACAATCTTTAATTATATAGATCATGAAGTTACAATTTTAGCTCAATTGTGTGCCATACCTGTTCGACGTGTGTTCCCAATGAAATTACTCACCTAATTTGACGGAACTAGGTGGTATAGTCTGGCCCGTATGACCGTGAATCTAGTATGTGAATTTCGTTGGATAATATAACCGTTAACGACTAAAACGACTACCCCCAAGTTTACCTGTAAAACCGGAAATTTCCTGTACCTGAAAACCGTTAAAATCACCATAAATTATATATATACTGGAATGATGCGTTCGAGGGCTTAAATCGAAGCCGACTCGACGAACTATAACCCTATGTAAATTTCTAGTTATTTCTGTACTTAAACTGTGACAAAATTTGGATCGGAGTGCGACTCTAGACTGCAGTCCAGAGCGACTCCAGTTGTTGTTTACTGTCCCGTAATGAACACCACCCTGTTGCCTTAACTCATAGGTTGCGGAACTCTGCTGTTTATTATAGGTGAATCTGTTGGCTAGACAATACAAGTGGTTCCATCCTGTTTCGTTATCGTTTGTTATTTAATCGGCAATTTAATAGATGTGGACGTATAACAGTCCAGAACAGAATCAGAACTGACATATTGGTATTGAATAGTGTATAACTCCTAACGTACAGATGCGATTGAAGATCAGTATGTTGCGTTGAAAACTTTACTGAAAACCCTAGATTTCATTCAACAGTAGCGTCGCTAAAATCTGATCCCAATTGGGACTAATATGCGTTGCGAAACGGACTTCTGATTCTGAAACCGGATTTCCAGCCGCGAACGCTTAAAATGAAATGGCTATAACTAATGATCCGGGAACCCGATTGGCATGAAACCAAATTTTCTGGATAGATAACTGAACATACTATTTATTCCCCATTCATCATTTCACTAAACTGTAACCGTATGATTTATGATATATTATTCAAGTGGTAGATTACTAATTCATGACATCCTAAACATGCTTTATATACTGTTTACGCATCATGTCATACACATGTCACCGCATTGATAACCTAGTGATAACGTGCCTTTACCCAGTGTTAGGTATTAGTGATGATTGTGGCAAGTACGTTAGTGTCCGTATATCAGTGAATAAGTGAAAGTGATACGTACTTGTACACAATCAGTGAACCTTATTATTCTATTGCATTGTCGACGTCTGTGGAACGCGTGTACGTGTGAATATAAGTGGTATGGGATACTTATGGAAGCTCGTGCATGGGTGTCACAGATAAGGCACCAGACACTGCCATTTATCTTAGGTATTAGTCGGGACGTGCTTGATGGAGGTCCTGCCTCCAGTTCTCGTGCAGACTTGTCACCGACCGATTGGTATTTAGGGTTATGGTTAGCGTTTGATGTAGACCACGGGGTGTGGGGTAGTTTGAGTGTAAGTTCAACAGAATCTCGGGAGTCCCATGCCGGATTATATATTTAGGGAGATATATGGAGATTTACAGGGTACGTGATTATTACCGTGATATACATGTTGGGCCCGTGGTCCCTTGCCCTTGGGCTCTACCCTTGGATGGAGGACACTCGCGAGTGGTTGACTCTCACACTTGGACTGACGATAGGCTTAGTGACCTGTATAGTGAGACTTAGAGACTGATAGGGATACTGGCATTGATATACCTTACTTACTGTGTTGACATACGTGGCATATCATTCTACTGCTTTTACTGTTCCGCTGCATTGATTACTGCATGTTCATACCCATACTGCCATTGATCTACTGTTATATACATATCTAATATCACTGTTAGAATTGTCACATGAATTTATATATTATATTGCTATTGTGTCGCTCTGACGACCTGAGTATGCATGCTCAGTGTGAGGAGAAGATTTAGCCTGGACCTGGACTAGACGCACATCACGGACATCTTGTTTAGCTATCCAGAGTTATATCTTTTGTTTCTCATCAGGTCAGTTCATTTTACTGTTTTGTTCCAGTTACTGCATTTCTCATTACATGCGCATTATTTACTGTTTACCATGCAAAACTAGAAGCCGAAGTGTGACTACGGCAGGACACTTCCTTGACCGTAGGAGCATGGCTGGCCTTATCAACCCCTTGTATTCCGTATTTTGGGAAGCGGGGCGTGACATGGTTTAGTTGGTATCAGAGCCCAGGTTTTGCTTCGATTGGGATTGCAGTTTTCCGTGTAAAGCTTGACAATCTATGACATCCCTCAGTCTAGATTGTAAACTTGATATCCTTGATCCATATTCACATTGAGTGTTCTGCTATCCATTCGCTAGGGTTTCAGGTGACTTGGCAAAGTTTCGTGGTTGTAATTGTGAACTACATCACGGTTACACTACCATACTCTGTTTAAGTGACTTAGATTCATACAGTTGATTTTTCCCATTGTAAAGAATTTCATCACATTTGATATTCTTGAATCTTTGTCCAATTCGTATTACATTTTAATTCTTATAGCGTGTGCCGTATATCATCCTCAAAATTATTGTTTCAGGATCATGTCTTCCAACGACTCTTCTTCTATCTCCACTTCCCAGAATCAGACTGTTGAGATCCTGAGTATACTGCAAGGTTTAAAGGAAGCCCAGGAGCGAACAAACGACTTGTTAGCTGAAGGATTGAGAAGGCAGGTGAATCAGGCACCAGCGGGAGTCTCCAATCATAAAGGAATCCCCGTTAGACGAGGAAAAGAGAAGAAGATGAAGCGCCAATTTGTTTCCCCGCGACAGAAGCAGCAGAAGACCCTCTGTTGTGGATACTGCAGAAGGCCAGGACATCTTCAGAGGGATTGTCGCCGCGCCTAAAGGAAATGTCTGATTTACGGATCCAGCGAACACCTTATCAACGGTTGCCCAAAAAGGGAAGAACTACAAGAAGGAGACTCGTCCACACTCCCCACTTTTGCCAAGTGAGGACTACTGTGCAGTTCGAATTTCGAGGATAAAGCGGACCTAGCGCATGATTCAACTCACGCGACGAGAATGCAACGTTATAGTAGTCAAAGAAGAATTTTCATGTTTTATACTTTCAGTAATAATGTTGTCATCCTTTTATGAATATTTCTTTCCGTTTGAAATCTTGTATCCGTTGAACTCTTAGTTAAATGCAATAAAATTTGAATCGTAATATATGTATCATTCTCTTGTCATTTCCCTTGTTCATACTATTCATTAGCACAACATTTTAATCTTGATTTTTCAATTCCTGCCACCGCATATCTTTCCATACTTCGTACACTTAGCCATTTTCCTGATGTATTCCATTGTCTAATCATGACTCTTTTTCTTTCAGGCCATGGCCCACCCAGGAGCAGCGCCGCATCTAGATGAGGATGCACAGTCATGCGTTTCCTTAGACCGCACACTGATGAGTTCTGACGATGAGATCAACGGTCCCCAGGTCATTTTCGGAAACAGCGATTCAGAGGACGAAGGAGCAGTCGCCCCAGAGTTTAACATGATAGATGATTCCGATGAAGAGGAAGGAGACCCCGAAGAGAATCCGATAGAGGAAGACCTCGAGGAAGAACCGATAGAAGAAAATCCAGATGAGGAAAACCCCGTGGAAGAAAATCCAGAAGAAGAAAATCACATGGAATCAGACCTAGATGAAGAAGCTCTATCCGAGGAAGAAGGACCAGAAGATCAAGACCCTGCTGTGGAAGAACTCCTAATGGCGATCCCTGCGAGGCGATATGGGAATGGACGCCCCTATCTGAGCGCGCGAGCCTACCGCAACCTGCTGAATCTCCACAACCGCGACTGACGGGATTCCTTTTTGACGATTGTCTTTCTGGCCAAATAAATCTATGTATAGTTTAGGGCCACCTTTCGTCTTTGGGAATACTTTGTTTAAAATCTTCTGGAATGAAATAAATTGTTGAGTTCGCTAATTTGTCGATCTTCTTAGTTCAGTTGCTGCTTGATTATTTCTCCTATACAATTATATATTTTTTACTGAGATCTGTTCACCCCTACTCCTTACATTGTCTTAACCCTCATTCAGATTAACCAGCACCACACCCGATCTTTTAGAGGTCCACCCTTCATCCTCTGTTCTGTACCTCATTTGAGATCTTTCCGGGAGAAGAACATTTTGTGAAATCTCCGAGTTCGCTAACTCTTCAAATTTTGATTCATGGGATCTACCGACCGTTATCCTCCCTATACTTTTCACCTTGCAGTCCTTTGTTCCTGTGCGAACCCGATCCCCAATCTCCTTAATATTCAGTCTAAAGCTGCCATACTCCAACCTTTGAATGAGCCACACTTCCTTGTAATCCCTATCCTAGCTAGCACTATACATTTTTTTATGTGTTTCCCTTATTACCCTAACTATATTTAGGGACAGTGTTATTCGAAAGTTTAGTTTTCATTATTTTGGTGCGTGTTATTGATTACTCTGTTTTATGTATTTTAAGTACACTATTATTATTTGCATTTTCAGTAGCGCAACCTTACACCGCGCCTATTTTTGTTCCATGTTCCTTATTTTCACTATATGAGTTTTCCACGTTATTTGATCGATACATCGTCCTAAAAATGTTTTAACCTACCGACTAAGCTTTCACTACCTCATTGTCGTTGTTGGGGTAAAAATTTACACCCCCGTTGACCGAGTCAAAGTCAAGGTCAACCCCAAGCCAGGTGGGCCCAAGCCCAGGTCAAGCGGGCCCATGCCCAAGTCGAGCCCGCGGCCAGCCTCCTCCATGCCAACAACAAAAATCATGTAACAAATAATTTTTATGTAATTTTTGTGCATGAATGTATGCAAAATGGGCATAAAGCCAAATTTTTGTAAGCTCATGGCTTATGTGCAAAAACAAATGACACATAAGCCATGGGATAGGAAAAAAGCCATTTTGAAAAGCCTAAGGGGCTATATGTAAATGTGTAAGCCTATAAAAGGCAACATGATGATGAATAAAATATAGACTTTTTCATTCCCCCAAAAACTAGGGTTCTTTGTGCCTACTGCTCCTTTTCCAAGGTTCCAAAAACCTTCTTCTTTCTCTTGAATTAAATCAAGAGTTTAACTCTTCCTTTTCCCAAAATAAATAGTTTTTCACCACAAAACCCACAAAGGGGAACTCAGATCTCCCACCAGATCTCGAAAAGAAGAGATTTTTAAAATCTCACATCTCTTGATCTTCAAGATCCGGCCAAAAGACAAGAAGAAGAAGGAGACCCATCTCCAAGAATCTAACTTTGGACAGACCCAAGGCTCAAAAGAAAAAAACCAAAGATTCCTAGGAGTTTAACTCCTTTCTAGATCTGCTGGAGTTTAACTCCATAAATCAAATTTCTGCTAGGAGTTTAACTCCAAAAATCCCCTTTGGGAGTTCAACTCCCCAGCCCAGGGGCTAAGCCCCCTTCCCGTGGTCACGTGGGTGCCACGCGACCCCGGGGAGCCAAGGCGCCCATAGGTCACGTGTGCCCACGTGACCCCCGGGCGCCGAGGCGCCCAATGGTCACGTGTGCTCATGTGACCCCCGGGCGCTGAGGCGCCCAATGGTCACGTGTGCCCACGTGACCCCGGGCGCTGAGGCGCCCAATGGTCACGTGTGCGCCACGTGACCCCGAGCGCCAAGGCGCCCTTCGGTCACGTGTGCCCACGTGACCCCGAGGCGCTAAGGCGCCCTTGGGTCACGTGTGACCCCGGGCGCTGAGGCGCCCTTCGGTCACGTGTGCCCACGTGACCCCGAGGCGCCAAGGAGCTCTGTGGTCACGTGTGCCCACGTGACCCCGGGCGCCGGGGCGCCCAATGGTCACATGCGCGCACGTGACCCCGGGCACTAAAGCGCCCATGCGCGAGCACGTGATCCCGGGCACCATGCCCCATATGCCATGCACACGTCTTTAAGATGCTTTCCCCCCCTTTTTTTCTATGCACTCCACACTAAATATGCCTCCCCCGTTAGAAAAAATTTCTAACGGGGCGCTGCCCCGCACCCCGCAAAGGGGCTGCTAGCCCCCTTGACCCCCAGCCCGCTATCCGGGTAGCGGGACCCCCGTAAAAACTCTGCGGGGCCCCCGATATATCCATAACCCCCTCCAAAACACAACACACGTATACTGCATATTGAGTTCGCATGACCAGTTTAACCCGTCAATCGGAGGTTCCTTCGCTCCAAAGGCGAGGGGTAATTAACGGCAGCTTAGTCTGCGGCTGCCGGAGATTCGGATCCCCACAATCATTAAACCCCGGTCTACCCTAGACAGGGGGAATCTGTAGTACGCCTGACAAGCGCGCGCGTATTCCCATCTCAATGGGGTGACGAAAAACACCCTACAGGTTCTGGCACGCCCGGTGGGACCATCTCTCCTCCCATATTTCGGGTTAAATGTTCATGCGAACTCAATCAATATACATATCGATTGCCTATACTGAAATAATGTTTCTATTTGCAGGTTAAAAATTTCCAATTGCCATATTCGATGCAAGTCGGTATTTGAACGATTTTTCTTAGCCCCAGCTGGGGGCAAGGCCATCAACACTGACAAAGTAATAAGTCATCTCGGGCAAACTCCAGCGGTACCCCCGACAACTGCCCGATCAGGTATCTTCTATGACCTCTACGTCTTTAAACTGGAAACAGTAGACCTCTAAGTCTCTAAACTGGAAACAGATGACCACCAAGTCGTTAAACTGGAAACAGATGACCACCAAGTTGTTAAACTGGAAACAGCTGAGTTGACCTCCACGTCGTTAAACTGGAAACAGATGACCTCCACGTCGTTAAACTGGAAACAGATGACCTCTAAGTCTTTAAACTGGGAACAGATGACCTCCAAGTCGTTAAACTGGAGACAGATGACCTCCACGTCGTTAAACTGGAGACAGATGACCTCCAAGTCGTTAAAATGGAAACAGATGACCTCTACGTCTTTAAACTGGAAACAGATGACCTCTAAGTCGTTAAACTGGAAACAGTAGACCTCTAAGTCTCTAAACTGGAAACAATCGACCGCCACGTCATAAAACTGGGAACAATCGACCACCACGTCATTAAACTGGAAACAATCGACCACCACGTCATTAAACTGGGAACAATCGACCTCTAAGTCGTTAAACTGGGAATGTAAAAAAAAATGTAAATAAAAAAAAATGTGTAAATAAAAGAAAAATAAAGAAAAGCCGAAATGATGGGGCAACTCGCAATAAAAATCAGCGAGTAAAAATAAAAATGAAAATAAATCCGAAATGATGGGGCAACCGCGAATAAATAGCCGAAATGATTGGGCAATCGCGACCTTCGCGATAATAAAAGCTGAAATGATAGAGCAATCGCGGTAAAACAAAAACAAAAAAAAATAAACAAAACAACGGCGAATGATGAGTCGCTCCTGGTACCATATTCCAGTGCAGCGATGCTGACGCCAAACAAAAATTCAAATTTCCAAAATTCTCCCGGCCCTACGGCCAGTCCCCAAATTGACTACCGTATACAATCCACGGGCTCAAATAATTCTCATCATACCCATGCCCCACCGCAACCACCAGTTACGCGGCTGGTCTCCGCCTTTGGAATTATGCTTCATTGGAAAGACCCACTCATGTGTCCTCACGATGCATGAGGAGAACGAACCTTCGTGAGATCCTTACGACTCACCAAGGAAAAACACACTTAGGAGTCCTCACGACTCTTAAGGAGAAAATACACCTGCGGGATCCTTACGACTCGTAGGGAGAAAATGCTTTTATGGGACCCTCACGGCCCATAAAATTGAAAAGTCTTAGGTGATAGAGATCTAAACCTGTCTCCTAAGCCATCGCTCCCCAATCCCCAAGTGGCGAATGATGAGTCGCTCCTGATACCATATTCCAGTGCAGAGATGCAGACGCCAACCAAATTCCAAATCCCAATCCCCAACGGCGAATGATGAGTCGCTCCTGGTACCATATTCCAGTGCAGCGATGCAGACGCCAACCAAATTCCAAATCTCAATCCAACGGCGAATGATGAGTCGCTCCTGGTACCATATTCCAGTGCAGCGATGCAGACGCCAACAAAGTCCTGAAATGTTTCTGGCCCTACGGTCTGGATCATACATCCTGCAAAACCGTATACAATCCACGGACGCAAAACGATCCCAATCTCTCCCAAGTCCTACCGGCGAGACCACATTCAAAGTCCCACCGGCAGGGAAGATTCCAAAAAAAAAATGGAAAAAAAATGGAAAAAAAAAAGAAAAAAAAAGAAAAAAAAGAAGAAGAAGAACGGTATGTCCACAAGCAAAATGGGCGCGGATGAAAACCCGAAAGGGCTCCGTGAGTAAAAACAGCAGGACTGCCGGCGAGTTTGTGAAAACCCGAAAGGGCGCAAACTCGTAAAAAAAAGAAGAAATGAAATGCACTCACAAAGTCCTCTCGACTTTGTGAGGAGAAAATTCCCGCGTGAGATCTTTACGACTCACAAAGGAGCAATACACTTAGGAGTCCCCACGACTCCTAAGGAGAAAATACACCTACGAGATCCTTTCGACTCGTAGGGAGAAAATGCTTTTATGGGACCCTCACGGCCCATAAAATTGAAAAGCCTTATGTGACAGGGATCTAAACCTGTCTCGTAAGCCACCAATTCCCAAATCCTCTCGGGGTACATGATGAGTTGCTCCTGGCATTATTCCAGTGCAGCAATGCAGATGCCAAACAAACCAAATCCAAATCTTCTCGGGGCACATAATGAGTTGCTCCTGGCATTATTCCAGTGCAGCAATGCAGATGCCAAACAAACCAAATCCAAATCCTCTCGGGGCACATGATGAGTTGCTCCTGGCATTATTCCAGTGCAGCAATGCAGATGCCAAACAAAAAAAAACCAAATCCAAATCCTCCCGGGGCAAATGATGAGTTGCTCCTGGCATTATTCCAGTGCAGCAATGAAGATGCCGACAAAAATACCAATCCCAAAATTCTCTCATGACAAATGATGATTCGCTCCTGGTACCATATTCCAGTACAGCGATGCTGATGTCAACTCAAATCAAACCAACCAATTCCAACATCGACCTCTGCGTCAACCAGCGACACTCCGTCTCGGGGAAACGTCCTACCACAGGCACTCCGTCTCGGGGATACGTCCTACAGCAGACACTCCGCCTCGGGGAAACGTCGACCAGCGACACTCCGTGCCGGGGGCACGTCTACCAAATTGCTCCGGATCAGAGCGTCGACCGTCTATGTCGCAAAAAGGGCAGTGCAGGCTCCCGCAAACTGGGAACCCAAATCGCTTCGTAACAGAGCGTCGACCGTCTATGTCGCAAAAAGGGCAGTGCAGGCTCCCGCAAATTGGGAACCCAAATCGCTTCGTAACAGAGCGTCGACCGTCTATGTCGCAAAAAGGGCAGTGCAGGCTCCCACAAATTGGGAACCCAAATCGCTTCGTAACAGAGCGTCGACCGTCTATGTCGCAAAAAGGGCAGTGCAGGCTCCCGCAAATTGGGAACCCAAATCGCTTCGTAACAGAGCGTCGACCGTCTATGTCGCAAAAAGGGCAGTGCAGGCTCCCACAAATTGGGAACCCAAATCGCTTCGTAACAGAGCGTCGACCGTCTATGTCGCAAAAAGGGCAGTGCAGGCTCCCGCAAATTGGGAACCCAAATCGCTTCGTAACAGAGCGTCAACCGTCTATGTCGCAAAAAGGGCAGTGCAGGCTCCCGCAAATTGGGAACCCAAATCGCTCCGGATCAGAGCGTCGACCGTCTATGTCGCAAAAAGGGCAGTGCAGGCTCCCGCAAATTGGGAACCCAAATCGCTTCGTAACAGAGCGTTGACCGTCTATGTCGCAAAAAGGGCAGTGCAGGCTCCCGCAAATTGGGAACCCAAATCGCTCCGGATCAGAGCGTCGACCGTCTATGTCGCAAAAAGGGCAGTGCAGGCTCCCGCAAATTGGGAACCCAAATCGCTTCGTAACAGAGCGTCGACCGTCTATGTCGCAAAAAGGGCAGTGCAGGCTCCCGCAAATTGGGAACCCAAATCGCTTCGTAACAGAGCGTCGACCGTCTATGTCGCAAAAAGGGCAGTGCAGGCTCCCGCAAATTGGGAACCCAAATCGCTCCGGATCAGAGCATCGACCGTCTATGTCGCAAAAAGGGCAGTGCAGGCTCCCGCAAATTGGGAACCCAAATCGCTTCGTAACAGAGCGTCGACCGTCTATGTCGCAAAAAGGGCAGTGCAGGCTCCCGCAAATTGGGAACCCAAATCGCTTCGTAACAGAGCGTCAACCGTCTATGTCGCAAAAAGGGCAGTGCAGGCTCCCGCAAACTGGGAACCCAAATCGCTCCGGATCAGAGCGTCGACCGTCTATGTCGCAAAAAGGGCAGTGCAGGCTCCCGCAAACTGGGAACCCAAATCGCTTCGTAACAGAGCGTCGACCGTCTATGTCGCAAAAAGGGCAGTGCAGGCTCCCGCAAATTGGGAACCCAAATCGCTTCGGATCAGAGCGTCGACCGTCTATGTCGCAAAAAGGGCAGTGCAGGCTCCCGCAAATTGGGAACCCAAATCGCTTCGTAACAGAGCGTCGACCGTCTATGTCGCAAAAAGGGCAGTGCAGGCTCCCGCAAATTGGGAACCCAAATCGCTCCGTAACAGAGCGTCGACCGTCTATGTCGCAAAAAGGGCAGTGCAGGCTCCCGCAAACTGGGAACCCAAATCGCTCCGGATCAGAGCGTCGACCGTCTATGTCGCAAAAAGGGCAGTGCAGGCTCCCGCAAACTGGGAACCCAAATCGCTTCGTAACAGAGCGTCGACCGTCCATGTCGCAAAAAGGGCAGTGCAGACTTCCTACAAAGCAGGAACCAGATCTCTCCGGGCCAGGGAAACGTCTACCACGGACACTCCGTCTCGGAGACGCTTTAAGCGTCGACCGTCCATGTCGTAAAACGGGCAGTGCAGGCTTCCTACAAAGCAGGAACCAAATCACTCCGGGCCAGGGAAACGTCTACCACGGACACTCCGTCTCGGAGACGCGTTAAGCGTCGACCGTCCATGTCGTAAAACGGGCAGTGCGGGCTCCCCACAAATCGGGAACCAAATCACTCCGGGTCAGGGAAACGTCTACCACGGACACTCCGTCTCGGAGACACGTTAAGCGTCGACCGTCCATGTCGTAAAACGGGCAGTGCAAGCTCCCCACAAATCGGGAACCAAATCACTCCGGGTCAGGGAAACGTCTACCACGGACACTCCGTCTCGGAGACGCGTCAAGCGTCGACCGTCCACGTCGTAAAAAGGGCAGTGCATCCCAAAAAGTGGGAACCAAAGCAAGTCGCCTTCACGTGAAAGAAGATCCATCAATTTCATGCACACGACCCACATGTGCGGTGTGCATTTATTGATGGGGGGCACTTTGTTGGGGAAAAAATTTACACCCCCGTTGACCGAGTCAAAGTCAAGGTCAACCCCAAGCCAGGTGGGCCCAAGCCCAGGTCAAGCGGGCCCATGCCCAAGTCGAGCCCGCGGCCAGCCTCCTCCATGCCAACAACAAAAATCATGTAACAAATAATTTTTATGTAATTTTTGTGCATGAATGTATGCAAAATGGGCATAAAGCCAAATTTTTGTAAGCTCATGGCTTATGTGCAAAAACAAATGACACATAAGCCATGGGATAGGCAAAAAGCCATTTTGAAAAGCCCAAGGGGCTATATGTAAATGTGTAAGCCTATAAAAGGCAACATGATGATGAATAAAATATAGACTTTTTCATTCCCCCAAAAACTAGGGTTCTTTGTGCCTACTGCTCCTTCTCCAAGGTTCCAAAAACCTTCTTCTTTCTCTTGAATTAAATCAAGAGTTTAACTCTTCCTTTTCCCAAAATAAATAGTTTTTCACCATAAAACCCACAAAGGGGAACTCAGGTCTCCCACCAGATCTCGAAAAGAAGAGATTTTTAAAATCTCACATCTCTTGATCTTCAAGATCCGGCCAAAAGACAAGAAGAAGAAGGAGACCCATATCCAAGAATCTAACTTTGGACAGACCCAAGGCTCAAAAAAAAAAAAACCAAAGATTCCTAGGTGTTTAACTCCTTTCTAGATCTGCTGGAGTTTAACTCCATAAATCAAATTTCTGCTAGGAGTTTAACTCTAAAAATCCCCTTTGGGAGTTCAACTCCCCAGCCCAGGGGCTAAACCCCCTTCCTGTGGTCACGTGGGTGCCACGCGACCCCGGGGCGCCAAGGCGCCCATAGGTCACGTGTGCCCACGTGACCCCCGGGCGCCGAGGTGCCCAATGGTCACGTGTGCCCATGTGACCCCCGGGCGCTGAGGCGCCCAATGGTCACGTGTGCCCACGTGACCCCGGGCGCTGAGGCGCCCAATGGTCACGTGTGCGCCACGTGACCCCGAGCGCCAAGGCGCCCTTCGGTCACGTGTGCCCACATGACCCCGAGGCGCCAAGGCGCCCTTGGGTCACGTGTGCCCACGTGACCCCGGGTGCTGAGGCGCCCTTCGGTCACGTGTGCCCACGTGACCCCGAGGCGCCAAGGCGCTCTGTGGTCACGTGTGCCCACGTGACCCCGGGCGCTGGGGCGCCCAATGGTCACGTGCGCGCACGTGACCCCGGGCACTAAAGCGCCCATGCGCGTGCACGTGACCCCGGGCACCATGCCCCATATGCCATGCACACGTCTTTAAGATGCTTTCCCCCCTTTTTTTTCTATGCACTCCACACTAAATATGCCTCCCCCGTTAGAAAAAATTTCTAACGGGGCGCTGCCCTGCACCCCGCAAGGGGGCTGCTAGCCCCCTTGACCCCCAGCCCGCTATCCGGATAGCGGGACCCCCGTAAAAACTCTGCGGGGCCCCCGATATATCCATACCCCCCTCCAAAACACAACACACGTATACTGCACATTGAGTTCGCATGACCAGTTTAACCCGTCAATCGGAGGTTCCTTCGCTCCAAAGGCGAGGGGTAATTAACGGCAGCTTAGTCCGCGGCTGCCGGAGATTCGGATCCCCACAATCATTAAACCCCGGCCTACCCTAGGCAGGGGGAATCTGTAGTACGCCTGACAAGCGCGCGCGTATTCCCATCTCAATGGGGTGACGAAAAACACCCTACAGTCGTTACTTTATTTTCGGGTGTTGTGCCTATGGTTACTATTATAAGTGGTTGTACTTTATGCTTATTATTTCTACTGTGCTACCTTTGATATACTTATACGTCAACATAGTTGAATTTCGATTTTATCGAGTACGCCTCGAATAATATTGTTCGTTATTGTTACCTATATTCTCGTATACTTGTAGTTGCCCTTATAGTGTTCCTACAATATACTTATCAGACCTATCTTTTGTATGTGGTTCTTACATATATATATGTACCTTCAATATTTTGTCTACCCGTTTTAAGTAAATCAACATGTATTAGTGTTCGATAGGATAACTCTTTGCTTATTATTTTATAGCTTGTTGTTTGTTTTAAATTTCGAGGACGAAATTTTTGTAAGGGTGGTATGATGTAATACCCAGATCCTTTTATACCAAAATCTGTATTTTGTTACTCTAGAATTCTATTTATTCTTATTTATAATTTTAATTATTTTATTTTTAATTTTATTTATTGTTATATAATTATTTATTTATTTTAAAGTCCTATTTCTTTTATTTATTTAAAACTAAACCCTAAAACCTAACTAATTCCCTCAGCCATTTGTTTTAAATCCTTAGGCCCGACCCGGCCCTCACTTTCTTTCTTTCACATTTCCCTTTTTATTTTCATACCCCTGCCCACTCCCTTGGCCCGCAGCTTAAGCTCAGCCCGAGCCCAACACTTTTTCCCCAAGGATTTAAACATTTAATTTCCTTTCTGGCCCAGGCCCGCCAGCTCCTCTCCAAGCCCAACCACCTCACTCAACCCGACCCGCCACCTACAGTGTCATCTCCCAACGGCTAGTTCCTCATTTCCCGCGTGCGTTTCCCATCGCCGATGCCTCCGCCCGCGCTCGCGCCCACGTCTCTGCGACGTTACCCTCGCACTCCCCTCTCTAATCTCGTCGCTCGACCTCCCTTACACCCTCTCCCCACTCTTTCTAATTTTCTCTCGTGCTCTTTCTTTCTTTCCTCCTCCATTTTTCCCGCTTCTCCCTCGAACCCACCACTTCGCCAGCATCGCCGACGAGCTCCTCCTTCCCCGAGCACACTTTCATCATCACATTTCCTCCTCCGTCGCCATCACTCCATCGCCACCGGCATCTTTCAGAACCCACCATCAACACCCTATACAGCTCCGATCACCGGCCACCTCCTCCCCGTGCACCCTCACCTGCACCCCCTCACCAGAGCCTACCTCATCAAAACCCGAGCTCCCTCCTTCAGCCTCCACAGAACCCTTGCACACACCGAGCTCCCTGCACCCATCTCGATCCCCGCCTGCCTTTCGCCGGCGAGCCTCCTCTCACCGGGACCGCCGCGTCGACACCCTACGTCATCGTCATCATCATCATCGCCACCTCTATCTCTCCTTTCTCTTGATCTCCCTCACTCCCAATCCCTCTCTCTCTCTCTCTCTCACTCTGTTCTCTCTCTCATTTCTCTCTCTCTCTTTCTCAGTACTCTCTCTCTCTCTCTCATTTCTCTCTCTCTCTCTTTCTCAGTACTCTCTCTTTTCTCTCTCTTTCTGTGTCTCTCCCTCACACTCTTTGTCTCTCTCTCTTCTCTCTCTTTCTGTGTCTCTCTCTCGATCTCTCTATCTTTCCCTCTCTAACTCTCATCCGTCTCTCCCCCTTCTATCAACCGACCACCACCATAACATCGCTTGAGCTCGCAACAGCCCGTCACCAAGCCCAAGCCTAGCCGAGACTCGTCGTGTGATGGCTACTCCGTGCCCGTGACGTGTCACTACTGCCTTCGCTGCCGCGCCATCAATTCATCGTTTCCAGGCAAGTATTTTACTTGCTTACATGCTATAAACTCAAGTTACAATCTTTAATTATATAGATCATGAAGTTACAATTTTAGCTCAATTGTGTGTCATACCTGTTCGACGTGTGTTCCCAATGAAATTACTCACCTAATTTGACGGAACTAAGAGGTATAGTCTGGCCCGTATGACCGTGAATCTAGTATGTGAATTTCGTTGGATAATATAACCGTTAACGACTAAAACGACTACCCCCAAGTTTACCTGTAAAACCGGAAATTTCCTGTACCTGAAAACTGTTAAAATCACCATAAATTATATACATGCTTGAATGATGCTTTCGAGGGCTTAAATCGAAGCCGACTCGACGAACTATAATCCTATGTAAATTTCTAATTATTTCTGTACTTAAACTGTGACAAAATTTGGATCGGAGTGCGACTCTAGACTGCAGTCCAGAGCGACTCCAGTTGTTATTTACTGTCCCGTAATGAACACCACCCTGTTTCCTTAACTCGTAGGTTGCGGAACTCTGCTGTTTATTATAGGTGAATCTGTTAAATAGACAATACAAGTGTTTCCATACTGTTTCGTTATCGTTTGTTATTTAATCGGCAATTTAATAGATGTGGACGTATAACAGTCCAGAACAGAATCAGAACTGACATATTGGTATTGAATAGTGTATAACTCCTAACGTACAGATGCGATTGAAGATCAGTCTATTGCGTTGAAAACTTTACTAAAAACCCTAGATTTCATTCAACAGTAGCATCGCTAAAATCTGATCCCAATTGGGACTAATATGCGTTGCGAAACGGACTTCTGATTCTGAAACCGGATTTCCAGCCGCGAACGCTTAAAATGAAATGGCTATAACTAATGATCCGGGAACCCGATTGGCATGAAACCAAATTCTCTGGATAGATAACTGAACATACTATTTATTCCCCATTCATCGTTTCACTAAACTGTAACCATATGATTTATGATATATTATTCAAGTGGTAGATTACTAATTCATGACATCCTAAACATGCTTTATATACTGTTTACGCATCATGTCATACACATGTCACCGCATTGATAACCTAGTGATAACGTGCCTTTACCCAGTGCTAGGTATTAGTGATGATTGTGGCAAGTACGTTAGTGTTCGTGTATCAGTGAATAAGTGAAAGTGATACGTACTTGTACACAATCAGTGAACCTTATTATTCTATTGCATTGTTGACGTCTGTGGGACGCGTGTACGTGTGACTATAAGTGGTATGGGACACTTATGGAAGCTCGTGCACGGGTGTCACAGATAAGGCACCAGACACTGCCATTTATCTTAGGTATTAGTCGGGACGTGCTTGATGGAGGTCCTGCCTCCAGTTCTCGTGCAGACTTGTCACCGACCGATTGGTATTTAGGGTTATGGTTAGCGTTTGATGTAGACCACGGGGTGTGGGGTAGTTTGAGTGTGAGTTCAACAGAATCTCAGGAGTCCCATACCGGCTTATATATTTAGGGAGATATATGGAGATTTACATGGTACGTGATTATTACCGTGATATACATGTTGGGCCAGTGGTCCCTTGCCCTTGGGTTCTACCCTTGGGTGGAGGACACTCGTGAGTGGTTGGCTCTCACACTTGGACTGACGATAGGCTTAGTGACCTGTACAGCGAGACTTAGAGACTGATAGGGATACTGGCATTGATATACCTTACTTACTGTGTTGACATACGTGGCATATCATTCTACTGCTTTTACTGTTCCGCTGCATTGATTACTGCATGTTCATACCCATACTGCCATTGACCTACTGCTATATACATATCTAATATCACTGGTAGAATTGTCACATGAATTTATATATTATATTGCTATTGTGTCGCTCTGACGACCTGAGTATGCATGCTCAGTGTGGGGAGAAGATTTAGCCTGGACCTGGACTAGACGCACATCACGGACATCTTGTTTAGCTATCCAGAGTTATATCTTTTGTTTCTCATCAGGTCAGTTCATTTTACTGTTTTGTTCCAGTTACTGCATTTCTCATTACCTGCGCATTATTTGCTGTTTACCATGCAAAACTAGAAGCCGAAGTGTGACTACGGCAGGACACTTCCTTGACCGTAGGAGCATGGCTGGCCTTATCAACCCCTTGTATTCCGTATTTTGGGAAGCGGGGCGTGACAGATTTTATTGTTATGGATACACAACATGTTGCTAACTCACGAAACCAAATTCCGGTGATTCTCGGTCGACTATATTTGGCCACTTCCAATGCCGTAATAAACTGTCGCAATGGCTCCATGACTCTATCCTTCGGGAAGACGTCCAGTGAGTTCAATATTTACAAGTCAGGAAGTCTGCCCCCCGTGCCTAATACTAGTACACGAGAAGTTTGCTCTATTCATGAAATCACGCAGGAGGACTGCGAGTTTGAAAGTTTCTTGTTTGATGAGAACAGTTTTGACGCCACTAGTGCGTCCCTCCTTAAGCTTACCACAGTTGACACAACCGATATTGATTATGAATGTTTCACTTTTTCGGATGATGAAGACTCACAGCCCGAATATGAGTCTTTTGAATTTTTGGATGAGTTAGTTAAACCATCCAAATCGGTTGTTTGCGGTGATTTCGAACCTGTGTTGGAGTCCTTTGAGTCAGAGGTAGATTCCCCAATGATTCTTTCGGCTCCGAAACTCGAATTCATGTCCTTACCGTCTTACCTAAAATATGCTTACATAGGTGAGAATGAGACCTTTCCCATTATAATATCAGCCTCTCTAGCCTTCGAGCAAGAGAACGCTATTTTAAAGGTCTTACAAGATAGGCGGCAAGTTTTCGGTTGGACTATGGCGGACATCGAGGAGATTAGTTCCCTCATAATTGAATATCATATGCAATTGATGGATGATGCCAAGTCAATAAAGGACCCACAGAAACAATTTTGGAATATTGTGGTGAGTCAACCTCCTCCTTTAGAAGTTGAACCACCCCCATTTCTTTTAATAAGCTATGAGAATGCCAATATTCCACTGACTGCTGATCATTCTCATTCTCATTTTGATTCATCACCACATCATATCTTTTCACTTCCACACTTTCCCTACCATCACTCCTATCTTCCCCAATTCTTTTTGGATCGGTACAACATGTTCTTCCACCAACCGACAATCTTTACAGATGAATTTTTCGACTGGTTGGTGTTGATGTTTGGTCTGCGCAAAGTCTGGCAGTAATGTCAAACATTGTTTCATTGAAGTTTGGGGGGACCTTTCTGTACATATTTTTGTTTTTCTTTTAATAATAAAATAAAAAAATTATAAATAAATAAACAGGGGAGTGCCGACATTTTGACCCTCTTGGTGCAGCATGACAGTGAGGACACTGTCAAGTTCAAGTTTGGGGGTATGCTCGGTATGTCTTCTTCCTTCACATTCATTTGTACATATTTTTGCATTTGCATACTTATTTGAAAACCCATAAAAAATTGAAAATTTTCAAAAATTATAAAAATTAATGTATTCAATTTTGGCTAATTGACTTGAGTTTGACAAATAGGTTAACTAGCTAGGAACAACTAGATTTTAGACTTGGTAAATTAAAAACCCTAAACATAACCTTCTTTAAAGTTTAACGGTAGAAAGTATATGCGTTGTAGGTTATTTAGAAATAGGCAAATTTTGGGTTCAGTTCTTAGGCTAAGTCGAAACAAGAGAAGAGTATTGATGTTCTTATTAGAGTATAAGTTTGAAAAATAGTTCCTATCTTAAGTCTAGATTCTGAAAACGTATACCCTACAATTTGCACAATCACGCACCTTGAAACTTAGAATAGTAGAAGAGACCTGGAAATGCTCTTGTCTAAAGTCCTTAGTACGAAGAAAATAAAAAAAAATACATAAGTGTGAATGAAGAATAAAAAAAATGGACACTGGTTTTTGTGATTACTTAAGGCTGCAAAAATAGAAAAATATTTAGCGAGGGTGCTTCATCACCTAGTGCCTTAGTCCAACTGGTTTGGGAGTCACTGCTAAAAGCCTTGGGTGTTGCAAGACTAGGAATTACGCTTAAATGTGCAAACACATTTTGTAATCGGTCGTTGGTACCTCAAGAAGTATTAACGGTCGCATGAAGGATGTGTAAGCAAAATTCAATTAAAAATTCACCAATTAAGAAGTGCTTTGGACAATGGACAAGGGTATGATTGTTTGATTTGAATTTCCAAGTGTAGGGGTGATTTATACATACACGTGGGGATATATGATTAGAATTGAGATAAGAAAAAGGAATGAAGAATAGAACTTGTATCTTTAGTAGAGTTGATAGAAAAATTCCTAAATGGAGATGGAACCTTAGAAGGAAAACTTAAGAAATGCCGAAGGCTGAATGAGTCTATCGAACATATATAATCTTAAGTTAAATGATGAGGAAGTGTGAAGAATATGGGTGGATAATTTACAAGTAGAGTATGATAGAATTCCTTGTTAGAAAACCTAATTAGAGAATTAAAGTCGAAAAGTCAAATTGATAGGATTTTGTGGGTAGTATCCGCTGAAAACCCTCAGGAGACAACACTCCTCCTACTAGGGACACCTAGAGGTTTAACGGCTTGTTGCATGAGCTCAGTGCAATCACGTTTCCCTGCGAAAGTGCGGTTAGGTTAGATTTTTGTCGTGAATAAAATAATAAGTTTGCTCGAGGACGAGCAAAAGATAAGTTTGGGGGTATTTGTTCATATCATAATATTGCATTTCATATTCCCCAATTCTTATGCGTTTTATAAATAAACAGGTGCTCTTGACGCATGTTTGTTACATATTACAGATTACAGACTCTTGGAACGAAAGCAGTGAAAAAGATAAAAGATAATGCAAAAGTGAGACTTTGAGGATCTTGAACAAGCCTACACAGAAATCATTACAAAACAGCACAAGTTCAGGATTTCGTCACGAAGCAACGATAAAAGTCCGCTACAATGTTCACTAGAGACCTGGAGAATGCCTAGAAGCCCAATTGAACAAGAACATATATAAACAGAACCCAAGAGTCAACAGAAGACAGCACCAGAAGAACCAGAGCATGATTCCCTAGTTTGGCCGCGGAACCGTAGCCAAACCCAGGCTGGCGCCGCGGTTCCGCGGCCGTCTAGTGCTCACGTCGGCGCAGATTTCTGGTGTCGGTACGTCGGTGCGTGGGTTGGGATTTTTCATGGGCATATCTGTAAAAGCACATGCGCGAGAATTTGTAACCCTAGTTTTTCCTGTTTACTTATAAATTGTAATCACAATATTGTAATCCTATGCCTCTTTTCAATAAATAAAATTTCAGAATTCTTGGGAGATTAAGAGCATCATTTTTCTGTAAGTTTTTAATTTTAATTTCTGCCTTAGTGATAATTTAATTATTGCCCTAGATCTAATTAATCTTTTGCCCTAGTTTAATTTAGTGTAGTTCTTTTAAATGCAATCGGTAAGTGTTTTCAAAATGCTATTTTTAGAAGATCCCCTAATGAGCGAGTAATTTCCTCGCTTGTTAGGGTTACGAATAAAGGAGGGATTGAGAGATGAATATCTCTCATCTCTTTCAATGCCAATAATTTTTCATAAGTAGAACTTCATGCACGCATGCATGATCCGCTCCGTACGGCACCCTACCCACGAGGTAACGGTGAAACCATAGTATAAAGGACCGGACATGCATGACGTCCATGAAGGTTATAGCAATTGGTAGGAAAGGACGGACAAGGATCTAGAGGAAGAAACTTCGTTTCTTCCCGATCATCCTAATCCCCTTTACTAATAATTGTTATGACTTCTAAAAAGTTTTAATCGAGTGTATTGAAAGAGGTGTTAATACCAATCTCATCAACCCCTACTTTAGACCTAACCCTAGCAAGTTCCTTGATATCATACAACTTAGTTTTTTGACTCAATCAGCAAAATCAAACCACCATTGGAATCAACTCGTAAAAACACGTAAGAAAATTACACATCCCTGTGGATCGACCCGTATTCACCGGCTAGCTGCAAAGCGACGCCGTTTCTGATTACGGTAAAATATTTTTGGGTGATCGTAAAATCAACACTCTAATCAGGCTCATATGCCTGTTATTGCTCCGTGTCAGACTCAGGTTCAGGGAGGTTGTGGTCGCGGTGGATTTGTGTCGAGAGGGCGGGGTGGTAGAGGAAGAGGTCAGCCAGTCGCCGATAGAGGGCAGGCTCGGGTGTTTGCCTCGACTCATCAGGACGCGCAGTCGTCCAATGCTATTGTTTCAGGTACTCTTTCTGTATATTCTTTTGAGGCACATGTTTTGTTTGATTCGGGATCTACGCATTCGTATGTTTCTACGCACTTCGTGCTGAGGTTGGGCCGAGAGTCGTGTTTGCTAGATCAGCCGCCTGTTGTGATTACTCCTGTTGGCGATTCTTTCGTCGCGCGACATGTGTTTCGGTCGTGTGCCGTTTGTATTGGAGATATAGATTCGTCCGTCGACTTGATCCTTCTAGATATGTTAGACTTCGATGTTCTTCTTGGCATGGACTGGTTAGCAGCTTGTTTTGCGTCTATGAACTGCCGTGAAAAGACAGTCAGTTTTAGTTTTCCGGGCGAGTCTGTTTGAGTTGTGCAGGGGGACCGGGGTACCGCCCCTCACAATTTGATTGCAGCCCTTTGCGCTAGTCGGCTTTTAAGGAGGGGATGACCGGGATTCTTGGCTTTCATTTGTGATACTGGAGTCACAGTAGAGTCGCTGGACCGGGTTCCTATCGTGCGAGAGTTTCCCGATGTTTTTCCCGATGAGTTACCTGGGTTGCCGCCAGAGCGCGATATTGAGTTTTGCATTGATCTGATTCCTAACACGGGGCCTATTTCTATACCACCTTACCGGATGGCTCCGGCAGAGCATAGAGAGCTTAAAGATCAATTGCAAGAGTTGCTGGATAAGGGACTTGTGCGTCCAAGTGTTTCGCCTTGGAAAGCTCATGTGCTGTTCATCAAGAAGAAGGACGGCAGTTTGAGGTTGTGTATTGATTATCATCAATTGAACCGAGTTATGGTGCGGAATAGGTATCCTTTACCTCTCATTGACGATTCGTTCGATCAGCTCCAGGGTGCGAAACATTTTTCTAAGATTGATTTGCGTTCGGGTTATCATCAGTTGCGGGTTCGGAATGATGACATTCAGAAGACTGCTTTTCGTACACGCTGCGGGCATTATGAGTTTCTGGTGATGTCGTTCGGACTCACCAATGCCCCAGCAGCGTTCATGGATCTGATGAACCGGATTTTCAGGCCGTTCCTCGATCAGTTTATTATTGTGTTTGTTGATGACATTCTGGTCTACTTTAGGAGTCGAGAGGAGCATGAGCAGCACTTGAGGATTGCTTTGCAGACATTGAGAGAGCACCAGCTGTATGCTAAATTCTCAAAGTGCGCGTTTTGGCTTGATAGAGTTGACTTCCTGGGTCATGTGGTGATGGAAGATGGTATTCTTGTGGACCCGGGGAAGATCGAGGCTGTACAGCTTTGGACCAGACATGTATCCATGACAGAGGTCCGCAGCTTTTTGGGCTTAGCAAGTTATTACCGCCGCTTCGTGCAGGATTTCTCGAGTATCGCTGCACCGCTGAGCGGACTGACCTGGAAGGGGGTTCCTTTTCTTTGGAATGATGCGTGCGAGCAGAGTTTTCAGCAGTTGAAGACTCGGTTGATGACGGCACCAGTTCTATCTTTGCCTTCTGGATCGGGTGGCTTTGTTGTTTACTGCGATGCGTCTCGAGTGGGGCTCAGTTGTGTTCTGATGCAGCATGATAGAGTGATTGCTTATGCTTCTAGGCAGCTGAAGAAACACGAGCGGAATTATCCCACCCACGATCTTGCGATGGCCGCGGTGGTCTTTGCGCTGAAGATCTGGAGACACTACTTGTACGGGGAGTCGTGTCAGATTTTCACGGACCACAAGAGCTTGAACTACATCTTCCAGCAGCGGGACATGAATCTGAGACAGCGCCGGTGGATGGAGCTTGTGAAGGATTATGATTGTGAGATCCTTTATCACCCGGGCAAGGCGAATGTGGTGGCTTATCCTTTGAGCCGTAGGCCCGGGGGTAGCTTGTCCCAATTGAGCGCAGTTCAGAGACAGTCTTCTGCAGATTGGCAGATCTTGTGCGATAGTAGAGTTCAGTTTGAGTTCACTTCCACTGGGGGACAGCTTGCTCATGTCCGCGCCCGTCCATTTCTACTTGATCGTATCCAAGAGGCGCAGCCTAGTGATGCCCGTTTGTCTGAGATTTTTAAGCTTGTTCGGCAGGGTACAGATTCGAAGTTCTTGATTGATGACCAGGGTGTGGTACGTTACGGGACTCGCTTGTGTGTACCGGATATTGATGGGTTGAGACGCGGGATCCTAGAGCAGGCACATCAGTCAGCCTTTAGCGTTCATCCAGGTTCCACCAAGATGTACCGTGACTTGAGAGACATTTACTGGTGGGAAGGGATGAAGCACGATGTTTCGGACTTCGTTTCGAGGTGCCTGACTTGTCAGCAAGTCAAGGCTGAGCATCAGAGACCGGCTGGAGAGTTGTAGCCTTTACCCATTCTTGAGTGGAAATGGGAGCAGATTTCCATAGACTTTGTTGTGGGTCTACCCAAGACCAGTCGGGGGTATGACTCAATTTGGGTGATTGTTGACCAGTTGACGAAAGCTGCTCACTTCCTTCCAGTGAAGACCACTTTCGGTTATGCTCAGTATGCTCAGTTGTATATAGATGAGATTGTGCGTTTGCACAGCGTTCCCATATGCATTGTATCCGACAGGGGCACCCAGTTTACTAGCCGTCTTTGGCAGAAGCTTCAGGAAGTTTTGGGTACCCGGTTGAGTTTTAGCACCGCTTTCCATCCGCAGACCGATGGTCGGTCAGAGCGGACCATACAGACTCTAGAGGATATGCTTCGGGCGTATGTGCTTGATTTTGGTGGCAGTTGGGATAGTCACTTGCCATTGATTGAGTTCTCCTACAACAACAGCTTTCAGGAGACTATTCAGATGGCACATTTCGAGGCTTTGTATGGTAGGAAGTGTCGATCGCCAGTCTGTTGGACCGAACTCAGTGAGAGTAGGGTTTTGGGACCCCGGCTAGTTCAGGAGACTACGGAGAAGATCCAGCTGATCCAGGACAGGATGAGAGCAGCCCAGTGCAGGCAGAAGTCTTATGCCGACCATCGTCGTCGCAGGCTTGAGTTCGCAGTGGGGGATCATATATTCCTGTGGATTTCTCCGATGAAGGGCGTTATGAGATTTGGGAGAAAGGGGAAGCTCAGTCCCAGATTTGTAGGTCCTTTCGAGATCCTTGAGCGAGTTGGTACCGTTGTTTATCGTTTGGCGCTCTCGTCCAGTTTTCCGGATGTTCACCCCGTGTTCCATGTGTCGATGCTTCGTAGATTCCTTCATGATCTTTCTCACATGATTCAATACCAGACCGTTCAGCTTGAGCGCGATCTTTCGTTCACCGAGCAGCCGGTAGTTATATTGGATCGGCAGGTGAAGAAACTTCGGTCAAAGGTCTTGCCATCTGTGATGGTTCTTTGGCGTAGCCCGACTAGTGAGGAGATCACTTAGGAGGCCGAGAGCGAGATGTGGAAGAAATTCCCTCATCTCTTTGAAGTTACGCTTGTAAGAATTTTAATTCGGGGACGAATTTTCTTTAAGGGGGAGATTGTAACACCTTGGAAATGCGGTTAGTGTTAATTAAGCGTTATTGCGGGTTTTTAGTAAAAAGTTTACCAAATCGGTTTCCTCACATTTTATAACAATTAATTAATATTTTATTATTATTTTTTATGACTTGCATACACATATGCATGTTAATGTGAGGGTTAGTTAGTATTAATCATGTTAAGTGACCATGACACCTTGAGCAATCCATACCTTAACCTAATCCTTGCTTGTTTAAGCTTAACCCTAGATATTTTGTGTTAGAAAATATATTGTTTTGGATTGAGAGAGGTGGCTAGGTGAGTCATGAGAGCATTAATGAGAGCATTAATGGAAGTGAGGGAGAGAGAGAGTAAGAATAAGGATTTAGCTCACCCTACACTCACCCTCACCCTTTCTCTCCTCACTCTCCCATTCTCTCTCACTCCCAATTATTCTTCATCTCCTCACTTCCAAACTGAACCCTCACTACCCCATCACCAAAACCTTGCAAAACTTCACAAAAATCCCATTAAAACACTTCAAAAGTCTTGATTTAGCCACTAAGTTGCCTTGGAGCATGGAAAGCTAGGATTTTTTAGCAAGAGTGGCCAGGTAATGACCTCTAACTGATATTTAGGTATTTATTTTGTTGTGTTGCCTCATAATTATGGTTTATAACGCTAAAGGTTTAGTTTTGTGCAAATATCGTATTTTTAGTGTCAACTTAAAGTCTCTGTGATCTACTGTAGAACCAGGTGTTTGTTGAAAAAGTTCTGTAACATTTCAGAAAATATAAAATACTATTTTGGGAATTTAATAATAAAATAATATATTTCCCGAAAACTGTCCGATTTGCGAAATTGGGGTTTTCGTAAAATGGGTATAAATATATACCAATAATTATAAATAAACGGAAATTAAAATGATTTATTCATTTAAAAATATATTTAAAGGATTTGGCATTTTTAAAATTTATTATATGCAATTTGGATAAAAACCCGATTAGTGCACTGCTAATCGCGATTAAGCCAAATCCGTGTTCCTACAGTATTCATGGTTAGTGCACCATGACATGTTTCATTTGGTTACATGTTCATTGTGCTGTTTTATGTTATGGTTTTATTGTGGTGAGAAAAGAAAAGAATGGAAAAAAAGTGTCATGATGACTTGAGGAGAGAGAGAAGGGACATCATGATGAGGGTATGCATGCTTGTATAGAGAGAGAGAGAAGTGAGAATAATTGAGAGGGGGGGTTGCCTCCATTCTCATTTCCCCTACCATTTTCACATCCTTCTTCATCTTCCTCAAGCTCACCTCCTTCCACTTCAACCCCAATTATCATCTCAAAAACCTTGTCAAAACCTTATACTTCCTTCACAAAAATTTATCCCCATCTCTTCCTCTACACATTGGACGGAGCAAAGTGGGATTTTAACAACTTTGGGACTTCTAGGGTTTGCTTAAGTGACATCCATAAGGTATGATTTCTTCTATTAGTTTACTTTCAAGTTTTCCTAGCTTTTTGTTTAAGTTTAGAGTTCGTTTAGGGATAGATTGGTGAAACATAGAAATCCTAGTGAGGGTTTGAGTGAAATTATGGATTGGTGATGATTGAGTGGCTGTTTAAGACCTGGAATTTAGTATAGAAACCAAAATACGGATTTAGGATTTTGTTCATGTCGGTTTTGTGAGTATATAGGGTGTGCAGGGAAATCTGGAGCAACCCGGGGAATTTCTGAGTTTAGCAAACAATACGAGGGACCTATTTAGGACCCTAGGAGACCACCCTACGAAGACGAACCCATTCAGAGCATGGGGGGCTGAGGATGCCGGAATTTCTGCCTATGTGGCCGGCCACTTGGTGAGGGTTTGGGTCTAGGTTGGTCCAGTAGCTCATATACACTATGTACAACACCCTAAACTTGTTTGTGCAACTCCTTTTGGCCTGAGTCAAAATCTGGGAGCACATTAGTGTGATTTTTGGATATGTTTTCCGTATTTTGAATGATGAGTTTTGATATTTGGATTTGTATTTGGTTGTTGAATGTTTGTAGATCGACGACTAAGGGTAATTTGTTGGTTTTGCATATGTGGGTTATAGGTTCTAACCTATAGGCGATCTGTGTGCCGTTTTGGTTTCCAGACTTGATGTTAATAGCGATTGCGATTGTTTATTATTGTAGGTACCCCCGCATAGATTTCGAGGCGACGGAGCATGGCGTCATCGATTTCGGCGAGCGAAGATCAAGGTGAGTAGATCTATATCTACGGGGGAAGTCGGGTGGATGGCGTATAGCACCCCCGCACACTTGATGGAAACCGATTTATATATAGATTATGGTTAATGAAACCTTTAATAGAAAACTATGGTTAGAGTAAAAATTTAGTTAGAGAACCATAATAGTTAGAAGTGATATGATACGGCCGGTATGTGATGATGGGATTTGAGGATGATATTTGATGATATTGTCGTTTAGGGTACTATAGGACTAGATAGCCGACGTAGATGTGTCATCTGAACCATACCTATTTCCAAACTAAAGAATCGTATGCATCTTTTAAACATATTCCTTGAGGGATGTTACGGATTTTCAAATGATATCTTTTTCTTAAAAACACCGTAACCCCTACTTTCAAAGCTACGATTCGCATCTTTGAAAAACTGTTTGTATGGTTCGGGTGTGTATGTTAGATTAGATACTTATGTTTTTTTGTAAAGGTAGAATGTATATGTGAAATTGACTTGATGTGGGATATAAATGCGATGAAAAAATATATGATGTGATATGATGATTTGATGATATGTTGGTATACGGATGCGAGTCGATTGAGATGATTTATACCCTGCCGGTCCCCTGATATGAGATTGTTGCGGATGTGACCTGGGACATAGGTATATAGAGATATTTATATATGTTGTGAATCATGAGTGATAGCCGTACAAGATGTTAGGTCCGTGCTCTCCTCGTCTTATAGGTTGATAGGATCCCTGATAGTTTAATGCCGCCGTACGATAATTTTCCGTACGTGATGAGTTTGACTTGAGGTTTGATCCATACCCTTGACTTGATGTTGCCGTACGATGGATTATACCGTACGTGATGTTGTGAGGCTGGATGCCGATTGATAGATCCACCGACTCGGTCATGTTAGATACGTATACCCGTCAGTATTTGCATATGATTTACCTTAGGCTGCATTCATGTTATTCGCATTGCATTACTTATAACTGTGCTAGTACACCTGCACCATTATCGATGATGCGTAGGTTACACTTACAAAGATTAGCCGGCTCACACACCTCATCATTGATAATTGCCATGCCACTACACAGTAGGATTGCTGCAACATGATATAACTCCCTGCATATTATACTTGCGTATATACTCACTTGTACATTCATACTTGCGTACATATATCTTTGTGCATCCATGCCTACGTACATACTTATTGCACAGACGGTGTTGCATTTGACTTTGGAGAAATTGGGAACCGCGGAATATATTTAAAAACTGGAATCATTTTTAAAGAGCGGTTTCCCCTTAATATGTCATATTACTGTTTCATGTTGCATGATATACGGATATGCTTAATTTCTATCTTAGGTCCCATATATCATGCTTTATGATTTTACGCATTGAGATATGCTGTTTTCATGAGATTTCTGGATTTGAGAACCATGGCTATTTCAAAAGAAAGCATGTGCTGTTTTAAAAACCCATTTTCTCTTGATATGATATTTCAGTGCGTCCACCATGTGTTTTATCGGTTTTGAGTGTGACATGTGAAACCCGATTCGAGGAGCCGGATGAGGCCGATTGCGGGTACATGGTGGACCCAGTATGGTACCCCGGGGCAAGAAAGGGATGCTGCGCAGTAGACAGTGAGCCTGGCAGGGGACTACTACCTACCGGTGATTGGTTGGGCCTGGTGGATATCCAGAGGATACCGACCGGAGTTGAGAGATGATGTGGGCCGATCCGAACTGACGGAGCCCGTGGGCCGATCCGGACTGACGGAACCCGAGAGATATGAGGATTTACGTGTCGATGCTGGACACAGGTTTCATGATATTTTCGGGTGTCGATGTTGGACACCCAGGTTCCATGATTTTGATGTTTCGTGAGGGACACCGTTGATTTATATCCTCATACTTACTTGCATACATACATTGATTATGGTTGGATGAGATCCACATGCATACTTACACTGATTATGGTTGGGTGAGATCCACATGCATACATACATTGATTATATGGTTGGACGAGATCCACATGCATACATACATTGATTATATGATTGGATGATATCAGCATACTTATAGACTTCGGGTATATTGTTGGCACATTTGATGACCCGGTCACCCTAGGTATCATAGTTTTACCTTTATGATATAGTTGACCTAGGAGTCGTCGTTTGTTCGATTTCTACTTGTAGATGTTTTTCTATTCACGAGTTGGCAACTCACCCCCATTATGCCCCAGTTCTTGCAGGTTGACCGCTTGAATCAGTAGCGGCTTCGCTGGCACACAGTTGTATTCGGGTGTTTTGCATTGGTAGGTGGGACATTTGTATCGTACCCACTCTTGTATTTATATTTCATATTGTAACTAGTCAACTCTATCAATCGAAACTAGTATTTGTATAAGAAATGAGACTTAGCAAGACTTGTAGTTGGGAGAGTTGAGCGATGGGTTTTATGTTCGCTTTTGGGGATTTATGTCTTGCTTTATTCTTTATCTCTTGTGGTGATCTTCGCCGTTGGGCGTCGTATACTTATATATACTGTCTTGCGTGGTTGTGATCCGTCGGTTGGCGAAGAACTAGCTCCCGCTTGGGGATGCCTTTATTTTCCTGTATGGTGGTTTTGGATCAAAATATACAAGGAGGTGTTGTCCAAATTTTTAAAAGACGAAACTCGTTTTTCAAACTAGTAAAATAAACTTGCATTTTTCATGTTCCCTTTTTATGCACTTAAGAAAACTTGATTTCATTATACTTTTATTTCAAAACTTCACATCTTTTATTTTCTTAAAAAGGTTTAGATTTATGGGTTTCAGCTTACTTGAATTACGTTACGCCTTTAGACGTTGCGTGATTTAAGTGCTGATCACGAGCTAATATTTCGGGTCATGACAAGTTCCCATCACAGTGATCTAGTGTTGTGAGTTAGAACCCACCATAAAAACCTGAGACCCATCCCTCTCTTCGTGGCCGCGGATTTAATGGTTCTGGCCGCAAATTGCGGCCAGAGTGGGGGCTGGGATGTTGATTCTTGGTCGTGGGGTCTCTGGGGTTGTGTGTAGTCTCGTGGAACTTGCAACTTTCACTAATTGTTTGTGTAGCAAAATTTGGGATCACTTTACTATAATCTAGTGTTTTGAATACGCGTGTTACGTTATCCGACACGGTTCGTGATCTTGTGTAGCTGCTGCACTTGGGTTGGTTTTGGTGTGTCGCCATGCCCGTTACCCATTAGAAGAACACTTGTGAGTTGGATTGGAGTTGGTGCGTCGGTCAAACGTAGTGTGTACGTGATATTGATCGATTTCTGAGATTTGTACTTGCTATGTTTTGTGTTAATAGGACGCAGGCGGAGACTTCAGACGCTGCGAAGAAAGGGAAGTAGGTGATTGGATTTGCCTAGCCCGCGATTGCCGGTGAGTAGATTTAATATTTACGGGGAAATCGCCCGTATGGCATTAAGCATCAGAGCTAGATATGATATGATATTAGCCGCATGTTTATATGCACATATAGAGATGGTGCATGAACTTCATTGCATATACTTACTTGTTGTGCCTGAATCTGTACCCATTGTACACTGCACTATTATTGACAGTCCATGTTGCACGAGCACTCATTGTATGCTACACGCTGTCGGTAATTACCATGATACGCACAACACAAATATTCATATGATTTACCTTGCTATTGGTTAGCGACATTGAGGTATTGATTCTTGTGCGATGGCGCATATGAAATATAGTATACATGTATACCTACATGCTTACACATATGCCTTGCTATACCTACATGCTTACGCATATACCTTGCTATAGCTATATGTTCGCCGTTATATGATGTGGCGTTGGATTTGGATAATTGGGAACCGCGTGATATATTTAATGACTTGGTGCATTTAAATAGCGGATTTTCTCTCGATATGCTCATATTGTCGTTCTATGTTGCATACATCGTATTACATGGATTTGCGCATTGAGATATGGATTTCATGTGATTTTCCGGATTTGAGAACTGCGGGGATATTTCAAGAAATGTGTATTGTTTTGAAAACCCGGTTTCTCTTGATTTGGGGATTTCGAGTGTCGATGTTGGGCACTTATGTTCCGAGAGATCTATGGATTTGGGGATTTCGAGTGTCGATGGTGGGCACTTATGTTCCGTGAGATATATGGATTTGGGATTGTGAGTGTCGAGGTCGGACATTCAGGTTCCGAGGATTTCGAGTGTCGGGTTGGACACTTAGGTTCCGTGAGATGTACAGGTACGACATGTGGATTTACGTGTCGATATTGGACACGGGTATTTCATGATGTTTTCGAGTGCCGATATTGGGCACTCAGGTTCCATGAGACTTACAGGTCATGAGGGCCAATCTGAGGGCTGATTTGAGGAATTTGGGAATTTGATTGTCTTGATGGTTACGGGTCCTGTCACGATGAGGATTCCGTGAGGATGACATGTTTTATCCCATACTCTGCATCTATTTGATATGCATTTGTTTCATGTAGATGTAGTACCCTGGTGTATACCTTGATCATGATAGTTGCATATTTATATTGCCATACTTATGCTATCAGATTACATGTGATAGATTATCGCTGTTAGTGCATACTTGCGATTACAGTATGATATTATTTTCTATTCACGAGTTGGCAACTCACCCCCGTTGTGCCGCAGTGTTTTGCAGGTCTGATCATCAGAGTAGTCACGACAGGGCGCCTTATTATCTCTACTTTTGCGGATACCGCCACGGTTGGCTGTGAAGCCGTTTGCTATAGGTGGGTTGCGGTTATCCGATGATGTACATTGTATATCTTTTGTATCTAGTACTCTCCATCTACCACCTTCATGTATTGACTTAGAGACGAGTTGTGAGGATCGATATTGTATATTCTTATGACTTTGGTTGTTGTGCTCGTGTGAGCCGGCCTTTATTTATGTGAATTATCTCATTTCTTCGTTATGGCGTCGTATATCTGTTGTGGTGGTTGTTTCCACCGTTGGGCGAGATTTGCTCCCGTTTGGGGATACTTTACTTATATCTTATGTTTGTACCCGTTTCAGGGCTAGTTTTTACAATGGAGGTGCTGCCGGAATTTTTATGAAAACAAACTTAAGCTTAAAGTTTTGCATCGAGATTTTAAAAGTGTTCTGTCTTTTCCTTCTTGTAATGGTTTAGATTGCTGGGTTTTCGACTTACTTAAATTGCGTTACGCCTGTTGACGTTACGTAGTCTAAGTGCCGGTCATGTGTCTAAATTGGGTCGTGACATTGAAATAAGGACTTTTCTTTTCCGAAAATCTCAGTGGGAGCACGTGTCCTTATTGGGCTCTATGTGGCTCCATCCATGATTATATATTAATATATTCCATATTATTGTATTGCAAATTTATGGTTAAAATATGAATTTTGCTGTGGTGCACTTTTTATTGGGCCTTTTGCAAAAATAAAAATTTAATGTCGGCAGGGTCCCCAACTACGTATTATACTGTTACGCTTGTCATATCGATCGTCATACCGATAACTGATAAATATCAATATTGCAAAGGATAATAATTTTCCTACCGGTGCACAGGAATCCACATAACCTACAAGTCTCTCGTTGGATATAAGGTGAGGTATAAAATACAAGTATCTAAGTAGTGGATACCATGTCATACCTTGTATCCAATGAATGTCTTGATAGCTTGTGTGGATTCCACCGCTACAGTGGGAAAACTATTACTCATTTCAAAATGAAAATTGCTTAGCCTATCGGACTTGAAATCTACTACAAAACCCAAGAGACAATAATGATGAGTCTACATGTTTGACACTGGTATTTAGATGCTGTGGTGTCCACAATTTTGTCTCTTATGTGAATTATGGTAGAATTTCAATACCTGTTGGTAAAGTATTACTCTTTCGAGATTAGAAAAATACATTTTCAATCAAGATGGTACAATACATGTAGACTGCATAGGACTTTTATTGGATAAAAAGTTAGTATAATATCCACTGCACATAAAAGTGCACCGTCCACCAATAAATATCCTTTTAGATCACATGTAAATTCTATCCTACCCATAAAACACATTGCTACCGAACCTTATCCAAAGGAATAATACACGCATATGTATATTATTAATAAATTTGAAAATAAGCCAACCCATAAAATACTCAACCGAACCCATCATCTACGTCAGCTATTTTCATCCCAATCCCCAACGTGGCCCACCCATCACGTTTTCCTTGCGGAAAGCGACCAAATTGTTTAGCAGATCAACTCCCATACAAATTCCTAATTTGCAAAACCTTACATAAATCGTTAAAAATACCCCCGCATTTTCTTGAAACGGTTACGATTTGCAAATTCGTCTCCAACGGGTCAAAATTGAAAACTTACCCCATGTTGGACGGCAGCTTATCCCAAAATGCACGCAGGAATAAAAGGCTGAAGGGTAACTAAATACCCAATGTTTCATGAAATTAGCCGAAAAATATCTGAAGTTTAAAATCCAATTCATAAATATCTAAGGTTTATATTTTACCGTATGGCAACTGATAGTGTTAAAATATCTATTTTCGGACAACTTAAGGTATAAAGTTAGGATAATCGGAGTTTACTTTTAAGTGGTTTAAGTGGAGGTAAAGTAAATATAAACTATGGTTTATAAAGCCTTAGCTCCACTTTAAATTTTAATTTTAACGAAGTGTTTGGCAAACGGAGTTATCAAAACTCCAAACTTTTTTTTTCTTCTGAATTTTCAAAACTTAAAAACGAGTGTTTTCTTCTCGTTTTTTTGGAGTTTAAAAAACTCTAGTTGGATCGGGGTTTGGTTAACTCAGGTTATCTTAACTTTGGGGTTTAGATAACCAGAGTTTTCTAAACTCGAAAACGAGAGCCTAACACGGCATGGTTAGGCCCTGTTTAGATATAAAGTTAGGATACCCATGGATTTTTTTAAAGGGGGTGGTAGGAGGTATATAAACTATGGTTTGCAAGTCTCAAACTCCAAAAATGAAGTTTAATAAATATTGATCTGATTGGAGTTGAGATAACTGTAGTTAGGCCTGAAAAATTGCAGTAATCTCAACTCCAAAATAGTTCCCAAACAAGCCAAAGTTGGCATTTTGAAGTTAGCTTTTGCTACCTTTATTAACTAAACTTAGCTCCATCTCAAATAGACCCTTTGGATTTGGAGGTAAGTCTAGCTAAATTTATAAAACGCTGCTGATATTTTAACTCGATTCCATTGCCAGTCAGGGCCTTAAATGTGCTTGGCAGGAGATAATCTAGATAGTAATCGTATATTGCCGTGAAATATTATCATGATTGTTTAGGTGCAAAAGATATTTCCAAGAATACAGGATTGCCATGGCAATCAATTGACCAAATTTCATGGTAATCTTTTTCTTCCAAAACATGCGTCTATCTTAGATTGGCATGAAATATTCCTGTCTAATATGAAATAAGCCATGACTATCCACCGTTAGCCTTCCTCGTCGCCCGCCGGCCAGCCGGCTGCACCGCCCATCGTCGGTTCGCCGCCGGTCATCGCCAATCCTTCACCGGTTGGCCCGCCGCCGATCAGACATTCGCCGCCGCCCGGCTGCAGTTCGTCGCCGGTCATCCACCATCAGCTCCGTCGCCCATTGTCGTCCGCTCATCGGCCCACCGCCGATCAGACGTCCGCCGGCGGCCCGCCGTAGATCGGACGTCCGCCGCTAGCCTCGCCACTATCTACTGGCCTTTCTCCGGCCTCACTGTCGGTCGACAGCCGAACATACATATATTACCGAGAATTATTAAAGTATACCAATCATGTTAATACGAGATTTCTTTGAATCAGATGTCCCGTCATTCCATTTCCGAAAATACAAGGATTCCGGTTATTTTCTATTCCATCCGCCAAACACAATCTAGATGACTGTGGGATCAAAGGTTAAAAGTGTCTGTCGACCTTTGCGGCTGAAGATGCTAGCCATCATACGGCAAATGACGCAAATATCTTTACACTTCCGCCGTTAAAGTTGCTTGTGTGCTTATATGCCAAATTATACTAAACTTTAGCTGTTTATCCAATTCAGCCAAGATAGAAAAAAAATTTAGAAAAATAGAAAAAGAAGAAGAAGCCGCAGAAGCTTCATCATTTAAGATCAAAGTCATCGAGTAGAGTGTGAAGCTCAAAGCCATGGCGATCGCTTCGCCTCATCTCATCCTATTCCTCTCCTTCTACGCGTTCTGGTGCCTCGCGGGCTCAACCTACATCGCCTACGACACGTCGGCGGGGATCGTCGACGGCAAGCTCAACGTCCACGTGGTCCCCCACTCCCACGACGACGTCGGCTGGCTCAAGACTGTTGACCAGTACTACGTCGGATCTAACAATTCGATCCAGGTACCTCGACATTTCATCATTTGCAGCCCACTTGTGTTTTCATCTGGCGATTTATGTATTTTTTTTCTCCTTTTTTGGGTGTTTTTTGCAGATTGCTTGTGTGCAGAATGTGCTGGATTCGTTGATTCCGGCGCTGCTGAAGGATAAGAATCGGAAGTTTATCTATGTGGAGCAGGTTTGGGGAATTAGGGTTTAGGGTTTTTGGTTATTGATTTGGGGATTTTAATTATTTATTTTTTGGGGATGTAGGCGTTTTTTCAGCGATGGTGGAGGCAACAGAGCGATGCGATGAAGAAGACGGTGAAGGAGCTTGTGAGCTCTAATCAATTGGAATTCATGTAAAAAAAATCCCATCTTTATTAATATCGATTTTTTAATAGTGCAATTACTATGATCAATTTATAGATAACTGGATATAATGTTTCTTGAGTGAGACTAAAATTCTTTTTAATTTGTTCGGGGCATCACGTTAATAGTAAATTCATGTGGAGTTAGTAGAATCGGAATCTAGATCTAATGCTTTCAAGTTCAGTGAATTTGTAGATTTGTTGACTGAACCGCTATGTAATTCTTCTGTGAATAAAGAGTTGAATTTGTCATAAATATTAACTTTTTTCATGTATTGAAGAAACGGGGGAATGTGCATGCATGATGAAGCAGCAGTACATTACATTGACATGATAGATCAGACAACTCTTGGGCATCGATTCATCAAGCAGCAGTTTGGTCAGACTCCGAGAATTGGTTGGCAGATCGACCCCTTTGGACATGCTGCTGTACAATCTTATTTGCTTGGAGCGGAGGTATTCCTTTTTTTTATACCTGTATTTACATATGCTTTAATTCATGATGATATTGTTGGAGTTCAGTAGTCATTCTTAAAGGCTTTACTTTTGCACACTCAAATGCAAATCTATACATATTTCTAAAATATGTATAGATTTGCATTGAATGTGCTAAAAATTTGTATAGATTTGCATTTGAGTGTGCGAAAGTATAGCCTATTTAGGAATCATTACTCAATTTCAAAATTATCATCATGCATTAAACCATTAGCAAAAATATGGCAGCGTTTCATTTCTGGCTTGTATATTCTCTATCTTTTTTCTTTTGATTTATGCTATTTGAAGTAATTGGTTTGTGTTAAGGTTTTTATTGTATTTTAAATGAGGCGCATGACAACTTTATCCAGCGCCTTGATGAAATGTAAATAAATCTACATGCACGTACACATGCGCGCGCGCACACACATCCCCCCCTCTCTCTCTGCGCGCGCATATTGCTACATTCACATACACATATACATGTGTGTTTGTTTGTGCGCGCGTGTGTGCACGCGCGCTCGTGCACGTATTTATGCATCGGTTGTGTCCATCAGAAATGGTACCAGTCTCTAATTTCCAAATATTTTCATCTATTTTTCATTGAGGAATGGGTTATAGTGAAATACATTTCAACAACTTGCAGGTTGGATTTGACGCACTCTACTTCTCACGAATTGATTACCAAGACCGAGAAAAGCGGAAAGGATTGAAGAGTCTTGAGGTTGTATGGCGTGGTTCGAAAACCCTTGGGTCTTCTGCGGACGTGAGTTCTAAAGCTGTATATTTTGCATCGTGGATCAACACCCAGTCATTTTTATTGTGTTTGTTTTATGTCTTCAAATTTTGTGACGTGCATTCTAATTTTCCCTATTTTACTCTCAGATTTTTACAGGCATCTTTCCCAAGAATTATGAACCTCCACCCGGTGGTTTTTACTTTGAGATTAATGATGCCTCACCGATTCTACAGGTGAGTCTGGTTCATAATATGGTTACTCCTATACATTGGAAATCAGAATATTGGAGGCTAATAGTGTTCCTTTCTGATTAAAGGATGACCTGCTTTTGTTTGATTACAACGTTGAAGAGCGGGTGAATGACTTTGTTGCTGCAGCTGTAGCGCAGGTACGCAGACCAATTTATTGATCACACTTTTAGTGATATATGCCCTAGAGGCCATTATTGTATCATATTGGTTTGTATATTACTTAATGGAAACTTGAGATATACACGGATATAGTAACAATCTTGCTCGAAATGGTAATATACTACCTGGTTTGTTTCCACCTCAATATATGCATGTGTTTCTTAGCATATCGCTTATACATATTGGTGGAGCTCTTAGGATCTTTGCTTGATTACCAGCGTTGTGATGACAGTCACACTAGTGGGGGCTGGATAATCTATAAGCACATCCTATGCAGGTCCCTAGTCGTAGAATTATCAAGATGGGACATTGATACTCCAGAGTAGACTAGTGTATACGCTTCTCATCCCAGCGGGGAAGATAGTTTGCCCTACAGCCATTAGTACGTCGTACTGGAGATAGTATGCAGGTGCTCATTAGGTTATGAGTACACTGTACATGATTCCTCGGGAACTATTGGTGGGTATTATACCTATCGTCGGGTAGCAGTTCTCAGGTGACATCAGTACAGCTTAGTCCGTCGACTTGACACTGTTACTTCATCTCGAGTGTGTTCCCACTGTACTTTGATTACTACCCTATAATGGTTCAAAGTAGTCGTGCAAACAGGTAGTTGTTGGGTGCAGTCCCGAAACACTTGGAGGCAGTGGCGGTTAGATAGGATTCGTCTCTTCCGGTATTGGGGGTTGATATCGCGCTGTGTTCAGAAGGCCATTACACAAAGTCCTTGGCCAAGACAAACGAGATTTACTGGTAGGTACTTCGGTAGTTTCTTAGGATATTTTGGGCTATATTCTAATACGACTTATTGCGCTATCAGGGGTCTGACAAGTATCGCCCCTAAGCTCGATATGCGATACTTTTAGACGAACATACCGGACTGTACGGAGACTGTCACACAGGCTCAGTAGGAGTTCGGACGAGTTAGCTCATCGGCCTTCTTATCGACACATACTTGGAAAGCCGTTACGTGCAGCTAGTACCGCTTGCGGCTTATGGTTAAACCCACTGCCAGTGTAGTGCCGAGTCTTTAGAGTCCCACATACAGTTTTCCTGCACCGGGCAAAACGTGTAGAGGCCGTATGGTTTTACGGCAGGGCTTCGATCACTTACAGTTATTTGTGTATGATGATCGGGCGGATAATACTAGCGGGCATTGGTTTAAGCCGGATTCTAGTATTATTTTCATCTCATTGTATTCGTATTCTTCGGAATATGTATTGATGGATTATTTTCATCTCATTGTATTCGTATTCTTCGGAATACGGATGCGGGTATATATATACAGATGATGAGCATTCTTGTAATTTACTCAGGATTGTTTCTAGAAGGAGACACTTAATTAGGGTTTTAATTCTTAGGTGGAGGAAATGAGGTGGAGGCTAGCATGGCTCTTTGGTGTGACTCATGACATGACTCATTTTGTGATGATTATGTTTGCTAGATATTTTTATCAAGCATGTTAGATATTTTTGTCAAGGGTGCTAGATATTTTATGGAGAGGCATTATTCATCACAAATAAAGACTTGAGCCATTCTCACTTCACATGCTCTCTCTTCTTCACTAGCATTTCCTAAAGTCATCTTCTTCTTCCTCTTAACCCAAAAAGTTCTCATGTGTTGAGAATTCTTAGGTTCCAAGAAACAAATTAATCTATCTCCACACTCTGCATCATCTAGGACATTTGGTTTAGCGAACTAGATGCCGTAGTTACCTCGGATTTGAGGTAGGGGCTTGGATTATAGACTCTCGGGTGGATCGTCTTTGACTTGAGGAGGCCGTCGAGATTGCCCGATCCGTTTTCGATTCTCGGAGCTTGTGACGAGGAGGAGGACAGCGATGAAGACCCGAAGGACCTGTAACGTTAGGTATAAACTTCTTCCCGAGTAGTTAACCTCTTAGCAAGTTTAGCTAGTTAAGTTTAGCATCGATTCTGGAGTTTATATCGGTGTTGCGAGCTTTGAAAAATCGTTTTTTTTACATTCCGCCTTCCCGCGGACCCGCGGGGTGCGCGACATCGACTTACACACACGACTTGGCTTGATGGTTTCTACATGATCTATGAAACCCCTAGTTCTAAAAAATTTCAAAATCGTGTAGCTGCTAACTATGTCACGGATATTTTTCCGTTGCAATGTTGAAATAAGAGGATTTTCCTTTTCATTACATATCTTTTGAATATTGAGGACTCTAGGTTTAAATTCCTTGCGAATAATAAAGATAACAGAAATGATTTCCAATCTCTCTCTTTGGCTTATAAAATGGCTAGAGATTAGTAGTAGATTACTTACGATACAGTATATCGAACCATTCACTTCTACTTCCAAACTCTTTCTATATCAAGGAGATAATTGCTTGCCGCATGAGCTTAACTTCATGAGCTCTAAGGCCACTTCCTGAGAAGATGAACTCGTTTATAGGTGGTAAAAGTTTTGATGTGATGAAATTTATGATATACAAATTATTACTATTAAGGTTAATAACTTGATGTATATATTTTCTAGTCAAGTAGAGGACACAGCCTCGACATTTTATTATGCTGCTTTTCATTACAGGCAAACATTACTAGAACAAATCACATCATGTTCACCATGGGAACAGATTTCAAATATCAATACGCAGAATCATGGTTCAGGCAGATGGATAAATTTATTCATTATGTCAACCAGGTAAATTTTCTTTTGAGCTTTTTCTAAAGAATACTTTAGTTATAGCCCCGTTGACATCTAGTTTGATTGATACATGGAGTAATGCTTACCAGTCCATTACTCACACGAATTGGGTATTGGCGAAGGGAAATTACCCATGAAAGATCCGGCTATCTTCATTGGTAGTAAGCACATTCCTATAAGATGCTACAATGAAGTCTTATTAGAGAAGCGCTTAGCTGGTTGGAAAGCAAAAACCCTCTCCTTTTCGGGTCCTTATCATGGTTAATATTTCATGAATCATAGCTAATCTTTGTCTCATCTGTTGATGATCATATCTAGGTCGATTATGCATTTTCTGAGGTTATTTTCAAGCATGAGCTAACAATAAGTGGCAAATGTGGTTTCTTAGGCAAAAAAATGTGGATATGTTTCCAATATATATATCAGTATATACACGGTTCCATAAAACGCCATTTATCCTTTCCCCAGGCTCTATCAATCCATCACATCTAAAATTTAGTGAGTTGTTTATAAAATTTAGTGAGTAGTTTATAGAAAGAATAAAAACTTTCTTAATTTACGAAATTCACTTACGTGCGTAAGATGAACCATAAATGCTGCACTATCTCATTAACAGGATTGAAAACTTGAAATGTAAAATGCATGCACCTGTAGTTTATAACATGTTACCACTTTCTGCTTCATTTTTTTCAATTATAAAAGGAACTTTCCAGTCTTTAGCTAAAGATTGCATGAGGTACTCTAGATAGGAAACCGAGTTGATTTGTGCTTCTTCTTCATGATTATTTTCCCTTGTTTGATCCCCTTTTGCTTATCTTAATACACAATTCTTTACACTCACTGTTTCTCTTGATACAGGATGGGCGAGTTAATGCACTGTATTCCACTCCTTCGATTTATACAGATGCAAAGCATGCGGCAAAAGAGCCATGGCCTCTCAAGACTGATGACTTCTTTCCGTGAGTACAAAAGTTATGTAAGCATTAAAACTTTCCTCAGAGAATTCTAAAAATGTGCCGTCGCTTTAATTTTTAGGTACGCAGATAATCCAAATGCTTACTGGACAGGCTACTTCACAAGTAGACCGGCATTGAAAGGCTATGTCAGAATTATGAGTGGTTATTATCTGGCAAGTATTCTTTCTTTTAAGGATATCAAGTGTTGCATATCTAAACAACTGTTTATGTTATTGTGAATTACAAGACTGTCAAATTTTGACCAGGCAGCTAGGCAATTGGAATTTTTCAAAGGAAGAAATAATAAAGGTCCTACAACAGACAGTTTGGCTGATGCTTTGGCCATTGCGCAACACCATGATGCAGTCAGTGGAACTGAGAAACAACATGTAGCTGATGATTATGCCAAAAGACTAGCAATAGGTTATGCCGAGGTGAAAGATTATGTTCGATACGTAATACTTATCTTGCTTAAATGCTTTCCTTCGTAGTCATCACTTTTCATGTTCTGCAGGCCGAGAAAGTAGTCAAAGTTTCACTTTCTTTCTTAACAGAAACAGTCTCAAAATCAGGCTGCAGCAATCAAAAAACAAACTTTGAACAGGTAAAGTATGATAATTTTGATGAACTACCTGTTTCGTCCAATAAAATAAGGGATTCTGTTATCCAGTATGGAACTTCATATTTCTTTCTTATTGTAGTAATAGAAAACAATTGGTCAAATTGTCAATTTCTTAGAAATGTGTTTTAGACAAATACCGTGTCTGGCTAATGACATAATTACCCTTATGGATTCTAATCACATGCTTATGGAGGGTGTTTTCTTCTTTAATTACACTTTGCACAGGAGTTTTTGCTAAAGAGATAGCATACGTGAGGAAAATTTGTACCTTTGTTTACTTGATTCTAATTTATGATTTCACTATTACAGTGCTCTCTTCTGAATATAAGTTACTGTCCTCCGTCAGAAGTAAAATTGTCCGGTGGGAAAAGCTTGGTAACATCCAAAATCAGCCTAACCATTTTTTGTTTCTTTTCTGCAAAGAGTTTTCCATGTGAAGTTTATGAATTCTCTCTCTGAATGGTCTCTTACCAGGTTGTTCTTGTCTATAATCCTCTTGGGTGGAAAAGGGAGGATGTGATCCGCATACCTGTAAGCAATAACATTATTACTATTGTTGGTGTGATTGCTTTGATTAATTACCTAATATCTACTGGTCTGCTAAAGTGTTATGTTTCCATGCTGCATATATTTGAGATGATCAAAAAATTTCATTTGATTTAGATATTCCCCTGTTTTTTTTATATGGACGACTTTTAGTGCTACTACTGCATGTAAATTCTACAGACCAATGTAGAAATTAATTTTTTTGGGTTGATGTTAGGGTATGCATTCACTCTACTACACACTAGTCAGGCAGATCAGCATATTAAATCAAAAGGTTTAATCTAATGAACAATGCCTTCCTTTCTTCACGTTTTTCCATCACATAATGTAGAGTTCTATAATTCTAAATTTCGAATGTTGTTGCGGGAGGGTATGAGCTAGTGATTATAGTTGACCAATGAACTCTACCAATCTTCTTATGATCTACAAAGAGTAATGATGAATGCAAAGAAGACCAAATTAAGTTTATATGAGTTGGTCAATATATATATATATATATATATATATATATATATATATATATATATATGCTAGCGTAGTTATATGTGTCCTTGAACATCCATTGCAATTCATGTAATATTAATTGAATATTAATAAAGTTTTATAGTTGCCTTTAATGATTTATAATGTGGGTAATTTTATTTATTTATAATTGTCATAATATCCTTAGAAATTATATTGTCAGATCATGCACTGTGATATGTCACTTGCATGGAGATATGATCTAATTTAGTAATTTCTTAAATTGAGTACTTAACCTACAACTAGCATAGGATAACTAGAGTTGTGACATGTTATCATGCATGACATTGACATGTAAGATGTTGCGGTGTGTCTCAACCACCGAGAATGGAGATTTTTGAGGTGTATGTCATGAGCGCATATAATGATGTGTAGTACATGACCATATTTGAATTTTCTACGATATGTCACCTACGAGATGAAGAATTCAAACTGTTATATAGTCTCTTTGATTTGATGATATTGTAGTTTTTGATTTGTTGACAAGTGAGCTTTGATATGATGGTAAGTCTTGTCGATTAGACAAGAACAACAAACCTGAAATATTGGGTTGCTTGAATACATTTAGGAAAACTATGGGTATCTAGATAGGATTTGACATTCTCATATTGATGAGAATAAGTTTACTATTCAATCCCATGAAAACATCAAATCATGTACATGTATTTTGGAATTGTTTTTTCAAAATTATATTATTATATTTATTTTTGAATTGAATTTATTGTGTTCATAGGTAATTGAAGATTTGGGTTTGAGCGATTAGCTGATTTTATCCTACCCAGTTAAAAGACCTAAATAAAAGAAACTTTATGTTGGAAAGGATTGCATGCAAATTAATGTTAATTATTATCTCAAATTAGGAAGAACTTTTATAAATAATTGGCATGATAGGAGTTTGATTGTTAAATTAAAATTGTTAATTGATTAATTATGAATGAATTGAGATTGACAAATTGGTCCCAGATGTGAGACCCAATTGGTCCCACTGCAAAGCCTTAAGGTAGAAGAGCAAACAAAAACAAAGAAGAGAAAAGTAATTTAACACAAATATGTTGTGTTAGGGAGTTTAGCCTCACATTGGAAAAATAGGAAAAATGTATTGTACCACAACCCCTATAAAGGATGGTTATAGTAGACCAAAAAGAAGAAAGAAAAAATAATTAAGAATTATTTAAAACTTCTCTTAAAATAAAAGGGTTCCTATCGGCCTAGCTTTGGTTTGCCTCTTACGTAAGGTGGTAGACTTGATTGGAGCCTTCTGCAATTGCGATAGCTTCAAAAGATTATTATTTTGCAGACAGATGTTTAGATTTGCAAAGGTATATCTTTTATCATTCATATTGATGAATTCTTAGAGATCATATGCATCATTTCTGCTGCTATACACATGATTTTCTTCAATTGGTATCAGAGCACACAGTTACTCTTGTAGGGTTAGGGTTTTAAAACCCTAGATTTCATAATAATTATATTTTCATAGATCTAAAATTATTAGATTTAAATTATTTAATAAGATTGAATAAGTTACATAGATAAAAATATGTTTTTTTAGATATATTGTTATTATAATTTGCATGATATCTATGATAGATATTTAATTAAAGTTTTTGATATCAATGTTTTGATTCTTGAAATCAAAATTAAATTTTTATTAAAGAAATAGGTTACTGTTCACCGGCGGCCATGGTGTCGCTGATGAACTGCTGATCTTAGAGCCGACGTGGGGCCCAGTGCTGCCGCCCTAAGTGGTGGCTTCGCTGAGGGAGAGCAACAATTGTTGTTGCCTCTTTAAAAACACCATAGCGGGTCGGGTTTGAATAAACCCGACCCGACCTAATAACATACAAACAATTAGAACTAGAACCCATGACTGCTGCTATTCAAACCCGACCCGACCTAATAACATACAAACAATTAGAACTAGAACCCATGACTGCTGCATCCTGGTTTGGAAAATTATTTCCAGGTCCTTGGAAAATATATAATTTGTTATAGAACCTTTGTTTAATATGGTTAAATAGTTAGAAACCCTTGGATAATTATTAATTTGATTCAAGACCTTTATTGTGCGAATATAGATTTGAATAATTATCTGCTGGTATCTTTAATTTTTTGAAATTACATGTTAGTCACTTTACATGATATAAATTATATTTATATGTGGTTCTTTAATGATAATTTCTTGAACTAATTTTGTAATTAGTTTGTTATGGTGCTTTATATGATATTGCACCGGTTTCATAAAATTTATATTAGATAAATAATGTTTATGGAATAAGTTCAAACTTCATAAATTGTTATGGATTATCTATTTAGATTGTCATTCGTTTAATTACGAATTAAAATGATGACATAAAAGCAATATTTAAAATTGTTTTTAAATTATAAATTGAATGTTCTCTCAATTAATTTTATAATAGTTGTATACAAGTGTAGATAGATTTATAATGTACGGAATTTAAATCTAAAGGCTTTCCATCGTAAGGATGTATTTAGGACGTATATTTTAACTTATTCGAAGTCGGACATGATAGGATTTGTTAAAATATTTGCCTTACATATGTCTTGCATAAAGATGCTAGATTCGTTATGTTTAATAGGACCACTTAGCTCCAATATAACCTATTTTACATACGGAGTCGAAACAGTGGGTCCATACTTGATTAATGATGTGGTAATCTCGCTACAATAGTGGATTAATGCTATACATCAATAAGCCGAATATAAAAAGAAATTATATAGATAATTGGATATGTTGTATCCTACCTTATTTGTTCTTACTTTGTCTTGACAATCTAGAAAAGCATGAATAAATTTGGGTTTCTTGTTCACTAATAGATGCATGAGAAGCACTGATGGTGAAAACATTATTTAAAATAAACCCCAGTAATGATTGTGCAACTATAAATATATGAATTGAGTTACTTATAATGTTGTCCTCTTTTATGTATAGATGGTTAAGTATAGTCCGTTTGGAAAATTACTTGATGATTATAAACTAGTTGGACCGAATTATATCGATTGGAAAATGAATTTGATGATTGTCCTTACTGCAGAAAAATTGGCTTAAATTGTTATAAAAGATGCATCACAAAAGCCTGCTCCTGAAGCAACTGCTGATGAGATCAACAATTATCAAAATTGGTTTGATAAGGATGAGCTTGCTAAATGCTATATAGTATGATCCTTAGATCCTACCGTTCAAAGGTAGGTCTAAGGAAAAGAAACTAGTAAACAAATCTTGGATTGCCTGGAAGCCTTGTACGAAGAGAGCAATCGTACAGCTTATCAAAATGCTTGGAGCAATTTGATGAACACTAAAATGCTGAAGGTACTCCAGTTCATACTCATGTTCATAAGATGATAGGTCCATCGACTGGAAAGCTTGAGAGCTAAAGATCGACCATGAAACAAAATTATTGTCATTCTCGTTTCATTATCCTTTTATTTTAGTCAGTTCAAAGTGAACTTTAGTACGCAAGAGCCAGATGTTAGCTTGCCTGAATTGAGCAATATGTTGCAAAGAATTGAGAATATTATGAAGTGGGATAAGACCATAATGATGGTCACCGACTCAGCCGGGTCGTTTGGCAAAGAAAAGTAAGTTTTCTTTTAAGAAGAAAATTGCTAAAGGAAAACATGTTTCCAAGAATGCAAAACGGGATCAATCTAGTGATGAATACCATTACTGTCATAAGAAAGGTTATTGGAAGAGGAATTGTAAAAGTTGCATTACCTTCCTGAAGAAGGAGAAACGTTCGGAAGGCATGTTATCTCACTTCTTAATAGAGACTAATGTTGTGGGTTATTTCTCTTATACTTGATATATTGATTTATGTTCTTCCCATGTTTGTAATTCCTTACAGGGGTACAAGAAAAAACAAAAGTTTAGAGATTGGGAGATAACTTTGACAATGAAAAATTAAGCCATAGTTTCAACAATGTCTTTAGGAATTTATTATTTGCGTTTAAATAAAAGACATGTAATGGAACTTAAAGATTGTCTTTATGTTTCTCAAGTTAGGAGAAATTTGATTTCTGTTTCGAAACATTGTAGTAGTGGTTACTCTATTTTATTTAGCATTAAAACTTCTATTAAGTTTGGTAATTCGGTTATTGCTCACTGTATGATTGATAATGGAATATATTGTATTGATGTTGCCCATTATTCTTATGCAAATGTGATCGAGTCTGATTAATCCTCGAAACGTAAGATGGATCAAAGTGATCCAACTTATCTTTGGCACATGAGATTAGTCATGTTAATATTGATAGGATCAACATGCTGGTAAAGCATGGTCCTTTAGATTTTCTAAAAGTAGAAAATCTTCCAATTTGTGAGTATTACCTTAAAGGCAAGATGACCAAATTACCCTTTATAGGAAAGCGTGCTAAAGTATTAGGTACTCATGATATCATACAACATATGTACGTGGACCTTTAAGTGTCGAAGCAAGAGGTGGATATTCTTATCTTGTGACATTTATAGATGACGCTTCTAGATATGATTATAGTTACTTAATACGGCACAAATCTGAATGCTTTGAAAAGTTCAAAGAATATAAATCCGAAGTTGAAAAGGAGCTTGGCATCAAGACCATCCGATCAGATCGGGGTGGAGAATATTTATCAGATGAATTTAAAAGGTTTTTAAAAGAAAATGGAATTGTTTATAACTTGACACCACCCGTCACCTCACAACATAACGGTGTTTCTGAAAGAAGAAACCGAATCTTATTAGATATGATTAGATCAATGCTTACTCATTCAGAGGTTTCTCTATTTATATGGGGTTTTTAGTAGAGAGTGCGAATTATTTATTAAAGAGAATTCCTACCAAATCTGTATTTTCAACTCCGTATGAGATATGAAAAGGAAGAAAATCAAGTGTACGATATTTGAAAATTTAGGGTTGTCCAACTCATGTTATAAAACAAATGATGGACAAATTGGAATTTAGGACAGATTGATACTTATTTGTAGGCTATTCCAAGGATAACACTGAGTATTATGTTTATAATCCTAATGATCATATCATCACCATTAGTAGAAACGTGTTTTTATGGAAAATCAAATTGTCGGTCAAGGAGGTATAGCTCTAGACGAAGAGTCGTATTTTCTATTAGAAGGGTACTCTTTTTCAGTGGGAGAAAATCCTAATTTGTTAGAAGATTCTATAAATTTACCGGCAGGTACAAGTGTTAGTGGAGATGAGGATCCACCACTAGAAACCATCGTTGTTGATGTTCCTGTTGCTACAAGAAGATCAACTTGGATCATTCGTCCTCCTGTAAAGTACAGACTTGACAATGAAACATGTTTGATAGAAAGTGTCGAGGAGGATGAGGATCCGAGGACTTACAGTGAATCCATATCAGACGTGGATTCTAATAAGTTGGTTGATGCCATAAAAGTGGAAATCGGCTCCATGTATTATAACATGGTTTGGACCTCGATAGATCCGCCTAATAGGATAAAACCGATTGGATGCAAGTGGATATATAAAAGAAAACGTGGGGCTGATGGAAATGTAGAGACATTTAAAGTTCACTTAGTGGCAAAAGGTCATACTTCAAAAGAATGAATTGATTATAAGGAAACTTTTTCTCCTGTTGTAATGTTGAAGTTTATTAGGATCCTATTAGCCATAGCATCATATTATAATTATGAGATATGGCAAATGGATGTGAGGACAACTTTCTTGAATGGATATCTTGGGGAAGATTTTACATGCAACAACTAAAAGGTTTTGTATGTAAGATTCAAGAAAGTATGGTATGTAAATCGAACAGGTCAATATATAGACTTAAACAAGTTTCTAAGATTGTAATATTCGTTTTGATGAAACGATTAAGGAATATGATTTCGTCCAAAATCCTGAAGAGCCTTGTGTGTATAAAAAACAACAAAATGATTCCATTGTGTTCTTAGTACTCGATGTATATGACATACTACTCATTTGGAATGATGTAGGCTTGATGGCATCTGTTAAATTATGGCTTTAAGACAAGTTTTTTTATGAAAGGTCTTGGTCAAGCTTCCTATATATTGGGCGCAAATTTTATAGAGATAGAGTGGAGACGTATATGATTGTCAAAATCTGCTTATGTGGATAAGATCCTTAAAAGGTTCAATATGCAAGATTTCAAGAATGGAATGCTTCCTGCAAGATATGGAATCTCACTCTCTAAGGAAATATGTCCTAAAACTGAGAATGAGATTGAGCGCTTCAAAAGTATACCATATGCTTCGGCAGTTGGTAGTTTAATATATGTCATATTGTGTACCAGACCCGATATAGCTTATGCAGTAGGCTTTGTAAGTAGGTTTTAGTCCAATCCTCATGAGGAACATTGGATTGCTGTAAAGCCATATTTAAGTATTTGCGTCGAACTAAAGATTACTGTTTAGTTAATGATGCAAATAACTTGAGTATCAAGAAATATACAGATTCCAATTTTCAATTTGATCCCGATAGAAAGTCTATATCAGGATATGTTTGTCATTTCCAAGGGTGCATTTAGCTGGAGAAGTGTAAAGAAAGATGTCACTGTATTCCACTACAGAACTGAATATGTAGACACAAGAGAAGCTGCTAAGGAGGGAGTGGATAAATAAGTTTGTCCATGAGTTTGGTGTTCCTCCATATGTATTTCCTATTCCACTATTTTGTGACAATAGTGGAGTAGTTGCTCAAGTGAAGCAACTAAGAGCACATCACAAGTCTAAGTGCGTAGAAAGGAAATACCATATTGTTAGAGAGATTAATAGAAAGAAACATGTGGAAATTCAAAAAGTGAACACATGACATTATAGCTGACACATCCACTAATATGTCGTCTCAAAAGATTTTTGACAAACACTTGAACAAGATGAGAGTTAAAATTATAGCTGAATGGATGTGAGGACAAGTACGGGATTGCTAGAGTAGTTATATGTATTCTTGAACATCTATTGCAATTCATGCAATATTAGCTGAATATTAATAAAGTTTTATAATTGCACTTAATGATTTATAATGTGGCTATTTTTATTTATTTATAATTGTTATAATATCCTTAGAAATTATATTGTTAGATCATGCACTGGTGATATGTCACTTGCATGGAGATATGATCTAATTTAGTAATTTTTTTAAATTGAGCACTTAACCTATAACTAGTATAGCATAGCTAGAGTTATGACAGATTATCATGCATAACACTGACATATGAGATGTGGTGGTGTGTCTCAATCACCAAGAATGGAGATTCTCCAGATGTATGACATGAGCGCATATAATGATACGTGTAGTACAAGACCGTATTTGAATTCTCTAGGATACGTCACCTATGAGATGGAGAATTCAAATTGTTACATAGTCCTTTTAACTTGATGATATTGTAGTTTTTGATTTGTTGACAAGTGAGATTTGATATGATGGTAAGTCTTGTCCATTAGACAAGAACAACAAAGCTAAAATATTGGGCTGCTTGAATACATTTTGGAAAACTATGGATGTCTAGATAGGATCCAACATTCTCATATTGATGGGAATAAGTTTACTGTTCAATCTCACGAAAGCGTCAAATCCTGTACATGTATTTTGGAAATTGTTTTTTTAAAATTATATTATTATATTTATTTTCGAATTGAATTTATTGTGTTCATGGGTAATTGAAGATTTGGGTTTGAACGATTAGGTGATTTTATCCTACTCAGTTAAAAGACCTAGAGAAAAAAACTTGATGTTGGAAGGGTTGCATGTAAATTAATGTTAATTATTATCTCATATTAGGAAGAACTTTTATAAACAATTGCCGTGATAATAGCTTGATTGTTAAATTAAAATTCTCAATTGATTAATTGCGAATTAATTGAGATTGATAATTGGTTCTCGATGTGAGACCTAATTGGTCCCACTGTAAAGCCTTAAGGTAGAAGAGTAAACAAAAATAAAGAAGAGAAAAATAATAAAACACAATACGTTGTGTTAGGGAGTTTTAGTCCCACATTGGAAAAATAGAGAAAAAGTATTGTACCACAATCCTATAAAAGAATTGCTATAGTAGACCATAACAAAAAGAAAAAATTAAGAATTATTTAAAACTTCTTCTCTTAAAATAAAAGGATTCCGATCGGCCTAGTTTTGGTTTGCTTCCTACGCAAGGTTGACTTGATTGGAGGCTTCTGCAATTGTGGTAGTTTGAAAAGTTTATTTTTTTTGCAGATATTTAGATCTGCAAAGGTATGTCTTTTATCATTCATATTGACGAATTCTTGGAGATCATATGCATCGTTTCCGCTGCTATACACTTATGATTTCCTTCAATATAAGCATCGTTACATGTGTAATGTCCCGAGTCATTCTTTGGATAGCGTACTTGTTTCTTCAATATTCCTATTCCAATCTTGAGTCCTGAGGGAAGCAACACCTGTTTTCCTGTTGAAATTTGAAAATCTTGTTTACAACTGTTTCATGTTATCTATGGGTTGAAGAACTTTGGTCAGAACATCATCATCCTTGAGCATTTTACTGATGTTCTAGATTTGTTGAGTTTGTCTTCTTTGATAATTTTGTTAGAACAGATTAATGTTCAAGCTCTATTCTCTCCATTGGTGAACCTGAGAGGTAGGAGAAAGACCTTATTTTTCTCTGAATGAACAGAGCTATTTAAGATGGAATTAGGAAAGTATAGTTAAAATAGATGTGTTTATTATATTATATAAATTTTGTTAGATACTTGACTAACCTCAGAATTTCCTTTTTGGTCATATTTCTATTCTTGTAAAACCTTCCCTCAAGATATTGAAGTTTAACTGACTTGGCGTACAACTCTGCAAATAAAATTGCTGCAGGTTGTCAGCAGATCTGTTGTTGTCCATGATTCTGAAGGAAAAGAAATTGAATCTCAGCTTGTACCTCTGACTAAAGCTTCAACGGGTCTACGAAATCGCTTTGCCAAGGCATATTTAGGCTCATCTCCTAAAGTCACACCTAAATATTCCCTTGCTTTCCCGGTCTCTATACCACCTCTTGGTTTCACTACATACTTCATCTCTCCTGCAAAACAGAGAGGTTAGTTCATTGATTTGTTTTTTGGCAACCTTAGAATTACACACTAGTTTTGCATCTTCTGAGGACATGAGCATGCCTAGCCTTATCAATATGTCTGGATTAAAAATTTAGGTTCGGCTGCTGCAATGTCAACTGTATACTCTTCACGAGGAAGTAAAGACAGAACTGTTGAAGTTGGACCAGGGGAGTTGAAGCTTTCCTATAATGCAAAGGAAGGGAAGCTATCTTATTATTATAATACTAGAAGCTCGGTATGTTTTGCAATTGTCAGTTTTTATCTTGAAATTGCACTAAACAATGTTAACCATTTTCTTCCTATCACCCTCTCTTCATATCTTTCCTAGTCTGTATGTTTATCTTATCACATTACAAAATGACATGCTTTTTTTCTAGCAACTACTTATTTCCCTCCAACTCCCTTGGAGCTTTATGGACTGTTACTTATCTGATGTAGCATTTGAATCTTTGCCTTTACGAGTATCTCATGTGATTTTTTTTATTTTTTAGGTCAAAGCTTCTGTAGAACAGTCATACATTTATTATGCTGGGCATGATGGAAGTGGTAGTGATCCTCAGGTACTCTTCTCTATGTGACGGATTTTGTTAGACTTCACTGGAGGAACCTATTGTAGAATCATCATATTTAGGATGTATTAATTTCCCTAAGTTACTTATATAACTTCTTTTGCTTGTTATAGAGATCTGGAGCCTATATATTTCGTCCAAATGGTAAATTTCCCATCAAGCCCAAAGGACAGGTACTCTTTTCCGCTTGGAGCAGTAGACGTGACCTTGTCAACATGTTTGCTAATCTGACTGCAAATTCCTTTCTTTTTTAAGGTTTCTTCCACAATTATGCGCGGACCACTTTTAGATGAAGTGCATCAGCAGATTAGCCCATGGATATATCAGGTGAACTGCTCTAATTTGAAGAAAATTAAGAAAATCAAACAGCCATTTATACTAGAACAATTAAATCTTAAATGAATATGACATTGGACACACACACACACACACACACTGTACACACGCACACACATATAAATACATGCATGCATGCGTGCGCGCGCGCACACACATACACACAGACATGCGCACATGCATGCATATACATATACATAATACACACACATACATACGCACACAAACATAAATACATACGCGCGCACGTGTACCTTTAATAATTATCCAATACTTAAGTCTATGCTGTGCCAATGACTATAATGTTAATGGTAATGTTTGTTGGTGCAGATTACTAGAGCATACAAAGCGAAGGAACATGCTGAAATTGAATTTGTAGTAAGTATACTAGAATTTAGTTGTAAATGCTGCTAGTTGCTTGTATGAAGTTGGGCATAACTAGCCTTATGTTTCTTCTTTTCCCTTTTATTTAACTCGAATGATTATTTGCCGACATACTATACAACTGATCATGTTGTATTCTTAAAATTTAGGTTGGACCTATTCCTGTTAGTGATGGTGTTGGAAAAGAAGTAAGCACTCAAATTACAACATCCATGGCTACAAAGAAAACATTCTACACGGATTCCAGTGGACGAGATTTTCTTAAACGGGTATGCTCCATGAGTTTATGTTTTTCTTCTATCAAGAACTATTGTAGAAATGCTTTGCTATTTTTGGTATCATAATCCTCTCTCTCTCTCTCTCTCTCACACACACACACACACACATGCACGATTTTTTTTTGTGGGGTTTTTTGGTTTAGGGGCACCCTGATATTTGAACTTTTCTCTCTTATTTTTGCACTTTAGTTTCTTTTGGTTGAAGGAACATAATTAGGTGGAACATGTTTCTTTATCCTTTCCCTCTAGTACTAAAGAAAAATCAAGCCTAAATGAAATTGAAACTACTCATCAATTTTATATGAAGCTAAATAACTGTATCCATATGTATTTATTTTATGTTCTGATTATTTTATAATTGCTAGTATCGATGGCTTGCAAATTCATCTAATTTTTTTACTGTTCTTTTTGTTTTGAAGTCACAATGGTTCCAATGAACAACCTATTCTGTGGGCAGTAATCATCCTGATTATTAAGTGATGTTTACCCTATTGAAGCGCCATCCGGAAATACTCCTTTTATAAATGGAATATTGAAAACCAGTGCCAACTAGAGGCGCTGTCGGTGTATCTCTCTAATGAGAACAAACATCAAGCCATCCAAAAAATATCTGCTAATCACTTTAGTGATTAGGCCCCCCGGAAAATGTCGCAAACAACTAGTGATCTATCAATTCAATTGCATATTATTACATAAGAAGAAATTGCTTCATTACCTATAATTTTGATTTTAATTCAAGTTGTTTAATCATTTACAGATTCGAGATTATAGATCTGACTGGGACTTGGAAGTGCACCAACCAGTTGCTGGGAACTACTACCCTGTAAGTTCTCTTTGAAATTTGATTTTTTTTAAAATTGTCTGGATAAAACTGTGATGTTTGATCTTACTTTGTTCCAAATTCTTGGCCTAACCCAGTAAACTTACAGTATAAGTGTGAATAAACCACATGATTTCAGATTAATCTTGGAATTTACATTGAAGATGACAGCACCGAGCTCTCGATTTTGGTTGACCGTGCTGTGGGTGGTTCCAGTATTGTGGATGGACAGGTAGAATTGATGCTCCACAGGTATTTTCTTCTTCAAGTACTTGATTCATTTCCATAAAATTTAGGCTTAATTTCACTAAATTATCTAAATGTATTCCCGTCTTTCACTAAACCACGTTTTCTCTCTCTCTAAATTTCAAGAAACTACCTAAAAGCTTCACACTAACAATACCCATTTCTACTGAATTGTACCATTTTTTTAGTGAATTATACCCATATTTTATCCACCTAACAAAATGGCATCAACTAAATATGTTTAACACTGATACGGTAGTCTAGTGAGAAAAAACGGATGGTGTTATTATGAAAGTTTTTGGTAGTTGCTGATAATTTATAAAGCATATTTTGTTTAAATAAAAAACGGATATAATTCTGGCAGTTTAGTGAAATTAAGCCTAAAATTTTACCATTTTAATATGGTTCTAAAATCATATAATTCTCGCAATCAATTGTTTAGGAGGTTGCTTTATGATGATGGTAGAGGCGTTGATGAGGCACTTAATGAAAAAGTTTGTGAAAATGGTGAATGTTCAGGATTAACAGTAAGCTTCCCTTTTCATAGTTTCATCGAAAATTCTAATTTGCAAGCTTGCATATGGATTTTTCACCTACCTTATGCATACAGTGTAAATAGCAGGTCAAGCAAAACAGAAGCGAGAAGCCATTGTATTTTCCTCCATCCTGCAATATTCGCTTCTAAAACCTAATCATTCATGCTTTTAATTAAGAAGTAGCTTCTTCTTTTTTGGAGTGTGGTGACTAGAGTGGCTTCCATCTGGGTTATCACACGATAATAGTTGGATCCCGATCCCACTGATGAGTAGGACGACCTACCTTATGCATACAGTGTAAATAGCAGGTCAAGCAAAACAGAAGCGAGAAGCCATTTGTATTTTTCTCCATCCTGCAATATTCGCTTCTAAAACCTAATCATTCATGCTTTTAATTAAGAAGTAGCTGCTTCTTTTTTGGGTACTGAAGTAGCTTTTTTTTTTCTTTTGCAAACTCGAGATTAAACCCATAATAGGTCCTCTCCCCATTCTCTGTGAACATGTTTAATTGGCACACCATGCCCCCTCCCCTCCCCAATTTATTTATTTTGGGTCTATTGTCGAAATATATATATAAACTTCTGGTCCATTTATTTTGTTTTTTTAGCAATTATTGTATGTTCTAGACTAATCATTCCCATTGGTTGGTTAGTTTATGCACAACGTGACACTATTCTTAATGCTTGGAATATATGTTATGATGATTAGACCATTTCTCCTGTTTCTCAGTCACATGGCTGGTGATCTTATGCGGTATCTACAGTACTCCAACACTTTGGAAAGAAATACTAGAATCATTTTCTTAAAAATTACTGTAATTTCCATATTTGTACTGTTATAATTCAGGAGGAGGGTTTCAGATATGAAAATAGGAGTTGATGGGTAAATTTAATGGAGTGTCTGGTCACAATTTAGTCATCATTTTGTCATTAGTCGATCATTTTTAATCCTTTTCCATCAGAACATTATTAGCTTAGCTAGGGTGGAAAAATTCTTACTGGAGAAGGCTCAATAGAACTTTTGGCCAAAATATATAACTGGAATATTTAGTAGTAGTAGTTCCATCAGGCAGAAATCAAGGGTATCACAGAACTAGTCTGATGCATTTGATATTTTTAACAGGTTCAAGGAAAGTTTTATCTTAGAATAGATCCGAAAGGAGAGGGAGCTAAGTGGCGTCGATCATTTGGCCAGGAGATATATTCTCCTCTTCTCGTAGCATTCTCTGAACAGGTAAACTCTTAAATTTGTAATTATACTTTGTGATCTAGGCTAAATTACACTAAACGACCCTTGATTATAAGTGTTCTTTTAGTTAACTACCTTTTTAAAAAAATAATTATGGTAAGCTCCTCTGAAGTGCTACATTTAAGTCTATTTTAGTGAGAAAAAACTCTATTAAAACAAAAGTTTAAGAGAGTTCATTGTAACCAAAAATAAAACTTACGGTAATTTATTGAAAATCTCTCATAGTTAAGGGTAGTATATAGTAATTTAAGCTTTTATCTATTACTGAACTTTTATCTAGTACTATCATATTCATCTCAATTTGCAGGATGGAGGCAACTGGGTAAATTCTCATGTCGGAAAATTCTCAGCAATGGATCCCTCCTATAGCTTGCCGGAAAATGTTGCATTGATTGCGCTCCAGGTATAAAAACTTCTATATGACCCCGTATTTTGTGACATAGTACTATATAAATAAGGGAGGAATTTTCTAATTGATGCCCTTTTCATTAATCAGAACTTCCACACTAGTTTTGATGGAAAAACCACTTCTAAAATTCTGCAGTATCTATATAGAATTCTTCTATATGCAGTACCCACTTTTTTGACATACTAGTATATAAAATCATAAGAAATGGACGGTAGTCGAATTGATACACTTTTCGTTAACCCGCACTTTTCTCACCAGTAATTGCTGCTAAAACTCTGCAGTATCTATATAAAAACTCTTCTATATGCATTACCCACTTTTTGTGACGTAGTAGCAGATAAAACCAGGAAATAAATTGGAGGAAATTTTAATTGATGTCCTTTTTCATTATTTGATAATTTCACACTAGTAATTGATGTAAATATATTGCCAAAAATTCTACAGGATCAATGTGAAAACTCTTCTTTATGCAGTACCCACTGCCCACTTGTGACATGGCAGTATACAAAATTATAAAAAAGAGGAGGAAATTCAAATTGATGTCCTTTTCATTAATCAGTAATGGTACACTAATGATAGATGGAAAACTTATCTGTTCTTCCTGATTCAGCTCAGAGCATGATGAATATTTTGAGTATAAGTGTTGTAGATGTTGCAAGCTCCTCAATTTTACCTCCAGATACAAAATGCACTGTGAATGATTCTGAAAATGTTATTGATGGGAGGTGCAGTGTTTCCAAATTGCAAATTATTGAAACTAAAGTGGAAGCTCTTGTTGTTTCACCAGAGAAGAGTGGTCAGAGTTCAGAAGTTCACACTAATATATCCGTAGGGCCATAAAATTCCTCCATAGGTCCAAAGGCCGCAGGTGCAAGTCTTCGTCCTGAACACGTCTCTACGGAGTAATAATTGCCAATACGCCTTACTCCATAAGGACATTTATCCTTACGGATTACTCCGTAAGGACATAATCTTTATTTAATTTATTGGTTTATGAAATAAAATACTTATACCTACGGATGTATCCGTAGGGCCTGATAAATGCCCCGACGGATATATCCATAGGTCCTAATAAATGCCCCTACGGATTAATTCGTAGGGGCAAGTTTTGCCCCTACGCATTTCGTCGCTGGGACAAAAAACCTCTATGGCGAAATGTGTAGGGGCAAACTTTGCACCTACGGATTAATCTGTAGATGCAACAGTTGCCCCTACGGATTAATCCGTAGGGACAATTTCAGGGTTTTTTTAAAAAGGGGCTTCCCGATTTTTCCCCGTCCTGTGCACAATAATATATACATCATATAACCAAATACAAAAATATTCATAATCAACATCTCACGCATAATATATAAAAAAAATAAACAAACAGAATAAGCTATCAATCTAAATCATCGTGAACAAGCAAACAACCACTAATATCGTCCAAAATATATACAATATGTATCAGATAAGTACATACATCCTCAAAAATATAAATAAATTTACCCTAGCTCGGTCCAGCTCCTTCACCTCTGATAATTGCCGTAATCTGGTGCATCTGCTCCTCAGTGTAACCCTGAGTCGTCAAAAACTCGACTAATGAAGGAGCGGACTGTGCGGGAGTCTGAGCAGGCTGTGGAGCTGTAAGAGTGGTCTGGGCAACCGCAGTCGAGATAGTGGCTTGCGGAGCCGCAGCTGAAGGAGATGCATGTGGAGCCGCAGCCGAAGTAGCCTGTCGAATCTGTAAAATTTTGTGTGTAATAAATGAGTAAGAACGGTGTAATAGATTTTAGTCAAATTCGTATCATTATCAGGTTATTGCGAAACCACAATCTAAGAATACTTGGGAATTTAGGCCTATTTTGGGTATCTAGTTTGGAAAACCGTAGTTTATTTTAATTAGATAGTTTTATGTAAGTATGATTAATCAAAGCTAAGTCTACAACCAAATAAGCTCATGCTACTAATATTGCATATGTTACTATCTATAATATGATATAATATTTTACTATTAAGTAATATACGTACCAACATTTCCTTCAACTTCTCAATGGTGGTCTTCAAGGTGGCAACATCATGTTCCAGACGTCGCTCATGGGAGTAGAGAAAGTAACCGCCGGAGTGGAGACCAATCTCATATGGGCCATGCTAGGACCCAGTCCTCGGCCTCTCCCAACCTCCGAGGTGCCCTCCGTGTGCGTTGTCTAGGACTGGGGTTAGTAGCATCGGATCAGTCTGTCCACTAAAATCGATCCCAGATGCCTCCGCCTGCTGCACCACCCGCTCCTACACCTACATTAACCATTAAAATATAAGCATATCATTTAAATTTGAACTTATCAAAACAAAAATTTCATTCGAATTAGAATAAATATTAATACTTACGCAATACTCCTGGGCAGCGGTGTCGGGGAATCGGAACTTGCCCATGGCGGGATCTGTCGAGGTGCTATGGACGGCAAGATACGCAGTCAACACGCTCAGTGTACCACCATACGCCAGGGTCTGAGCTCTCTGCAATTCGCCAAAAATTGATATATATTATAAAATAACTCTTAATATTGCAATATATCAAAATAGATCTATTGTAATTTACCGATACCTCCATGGCACGAGTAATGTTCATCGAGCCACCTGTATAAGTGGGGCGACCCCTCTTCGCTGACTTACTGTTCTCTTTATTTTGATCGGCCTGTTTCTGCATAGCACAATCAGATTTAGTTTTCTAATTAAGAAACAAAAAAATAAATTATATACTAAACAATAAATTACATTTAAATTACAAACATGTTTATGTTGAGTCGTAATATTGGCACAAGAAAGGCAATTTATCTATGTCGACTCTGGCAAAGGCCGGAGAGCCGTTTTCTCTACCTCGGGGGTCGTCAGCCATACTAAATAACAATCGATTTTCAGCTCGTTCCTATTGTATCGGACCTTAGATTGCATGTTCTTCATGAGGCCCAGGTACATAGCGTAAAGATCGAGCACTCTGTCAGGGTGATTTGTGTCGGGTACAGGCTGAAAATCGTAATCCAACTGCAAATACCAAAAAATAATGAATTTAAATTACAAGTGTTAAATAATAATAAATTCATTGAATAAGTCAAATGAAAATTTATTTTAATATCCGAGCCTGATCCCAGAAGAGGGTAAATGAGCGACGATGCTGATCGCTCCACTCAACGTGAAGTGGATACTTCTTTTGGATGCGGCTCTCATCCCTCATATAGCGGCCGAACCGCTCGGCATAATTGCCAGTATAGCTATATTTGGGGGTAAAGAAGAGGGAGAATGGTGCCTCCCAGCTCTATCGGGCCTCAGCCTGTCGGACTGCTTCGGCCTCCCGAGTCCCCCTCTCAGGATGGGGCTGCCCTGCATCTACAAGAAATATCAAGACAAGCAATATTAAGACAAAACAGTATTAAGAAATCAAGGATTAACGAAAATTGAGCTGCGATATATACCTCCGGCGACAGCAGGACAAGCCCGGGCCCGGGCAGCAGCACGACCGGGACGATAGTTCCTCCGGTGAGAAACAGCCCGGTGACCCGAACGTGGACGCATCCCCTCCAACTAGAAAATAAACATTGATGATAAAATTACCTAAAGTTCATGTAATTTCTTAGAGGATATGTAAAATGACTAAATATTTTATATCTATCCATTCTAATCTGCAGACTGAGCGGAGGGTATGGAAGCGATCTCTGCGTCAGATGTGGATGCACCACCTATAATTAGATAATAAAAAATAGATTATATAAGTAATTGCAAAAAGAATGTGTATATCTATAATATAACATTCGAAATTAATATGCATCCAATATAGAATATATAAACATACCCGCATGTGCGGTGGTGGCCTCTGTCCAAGATGTGGAGGCGCCACCTACAACTGGACAATCAAAAAACGATTATTTAAGTAAGAGCAAAAAGAATGTGTATATTTATGATATAACATTCTAAATCAATATGCATGCACTATAGGATATATAAACATACCTGCAGGTGCGGTAGTGGCCTCTGCTTCTAATGTGGACGCACCACCAATAGCTAGACAATTAGACATTGACTATATAAGTAATTTTGAAATAAATAGCATGGATATCTATAATATTACATTCAAAATGAATATGCGTGCAATATACCTGGAAGTGTGGCAAAATCCATACGGAAGGAGTCATCCGAAGGGGATACCGATCGGGGTGCAAGACCAGCCCTCTGGAGCTCCCCGGGCGGCAGAACCGCTCTGCCGCGGCTGGTGCTCCTGCTGCCCCTCGCTGCTCCGGGCGTCGTCATCAGACCTAGATAAGAGTACAACATTACATATGCATGCAATATATGTATAGATCGTAGAAATGTGAAATAATATAACATTACTGATAACCTTTTCGTTTCGTAGACGTATTAGACATATCTACTTGGATTTCATCATCGATATCATTTCTAACTCATGTAATTTCACGATCAGCCGAAGACAATCCATCTTTTGAAACAGGTGGTCGGAGCACTCTAAGCGTTCTCTCTTCTTCATTCTCATCGCCGTCCTCCATACGTTCCTCGAATTCTGGGACATCGTAAACATCCCTTGGTTTCCAATGGCATACAACACTCCATCCGGATGCTTCAAGCACTGTGAGTAGTATATTTGGAACGCTTGGTTCGGAAAGATAAATGGATCGTCTTGACCGTAAAATCGAAGTGTATTCACATTAGTCAATCCATATTCATCTTTCCAAGTCCCGAGATTGTTTCTCCACTTATCCGTATCGGTTCGTATATCGTACCAAATACAATGAAATATATAAAACGGTACGATCGTCCGGGATATTGGATACCAAGTATGCAATTTAAGTATCCATAATAAATCACACCATTCGATCCTACTGTCGCAATCCCACTATTCTTAGTGGTTCGAGATATTTCTATGTCCTTAACTTTAAATTTGTATCCAAGGACACCGAATCCTTTATAATATGCAACCTCCATACTAGGAAACTGAGCTAAATATCTTGAATCTCTATCTAATGATGGAAACAAGTTCGGATTGTGGATCTGACAAAACAAATTTTACGGCAAATACATAACGATATAAGTTTAGATCAAGACCGGTAGCAATAGCATATTATTCGAACAACTTACATGATTTGCAATCCAATCGCAAAAATTATCCTGATGATATTTTTCCAATCGTTCATCATTCCAATCAGGATGCCCCCCACTTACCTCATTAATATGAATTCTGTTCTCAACAATAAATTATGACATTAATATTATATCATTTCATACACACACAAACACAAATATAACAATTAATCCAAAAAACTTACTCTCAAATTTCTTCAAGACATACGTTATTGAGGAGGATAAACCGATATATCTTGTTGATAAATATAGTGTCTACTCTCTTATAATCAGCTTTACCATATGGCTCGTCCTGAATTTTCCGAGGCCGGTTAAGTTTCGTCTCAATGTTTTCGTCCAGATAGCGGGAACAAAATGTGGTTATTTCATCTAGAAGATAATCTTGCATGATAGGACTTTCTAGTCGATTTTTATTTCATATATAATTTTTTAGGGTGTAGAGGCACCTAAAGAAAAATATGTTAAATAAATACGGGCATATAGGACAACAATAATTTTACAAATTGCGTGAAACGAAAAATTCCACGTACCTTTCGACGGGATACATCCATCGATATTGTACCGGTCCGACAAACTTAGATTCAGTTACAAGATGAACCGTCAGGTGTATTATAATACCGAAGAATGACGGTGAGAAAATACGCTCAAGCTTGCAAAGTATCAATGAAATAGAATTTTCTAGATTTTCCGGCGTCACAACATCCAAGGTTTTAGTATACAATTCTCTAAAAAAGCAACAAAGGTCATTGATTACTAGACCAACCGATTCAGAAAGGGAAGTCCGGAGGGCTAATGGGAGTAGGTGCTCTATAATAATATGGTGATCATGACTTTTCGGCCCATCGATCTTGCTTTTCACAATTTTCCTCTTTTTGCTAAATGATCCTGGTAAACCTATGGGAACTTTCAAATCATGCAACACCTGCAGGAACCTTTTCTTCACCGGTTTTGATATATGATACGCGGCATTGGGAAGTACAAACTTTCTTAGTTTATCCGCTATCGGTTTAGGATACAATTCACTTCTAATTTCCCAGTTCTGAAGATCCATCCGAGCTTGGAGGTTGTCTTTCGATTTTCCGTCTTTACAAAAAAGCAAGTTGAGTACGTGCTCGGATACTCCCTTCTCTTTGTGCATGACGTCCAGACAATGACGCACTAAATTTGTTGACCAGTACGGAAGCTCGTAGAAAATGCTTAATTTATTCTAGTAGGGTGGTTTGACCTGTTTTGCCGGATCTATTCCGAATGTCACATTATTGTAACCATCCCACTGAGCAATCACGTCCTCTCTGGGCAATGAGGCTAGAGGCCCAAGAAGCTCCCGATGATCATTAAAGTGAGCAGTGTCTAACCTGTAGGGACGGTCTAGTGATAAGAAACGTCGATGACCGCAATAACAAACTTTCCTGCTATAATTCAACCATTTCGATGTTGTATATTGATGGCAATAAGGGCATGCTTTGTGACCATGTACGGACCAACCTGATAGCATTTTATATGCAGGAAAATCATTAATTGTCCATATTAAAGCCGCATGCATTATGAACGTTGTATATGTGTTTGCATCGTAAGTCTCCACACCATCAATGAATAAAGATTTTAACTCATCGATAAGAGGTCGGAGATGGACGTCGATATTGTTTCCGGTGAGTTTGGTCCGTCAATAAGAATAAGAAGAAGTATCATAAAGTAGGATTGATCCATAGCCAACCAAGACGACATATTATAAACTATCATTATAACGGGTCATGTGCTTTGGCTTCCAGATTTATAGTTGAATGGGCAGAAACCATCAATAGCGAGTTCGAGCCAAACATTGCGAGAATCACTACTGAATATTTCGTGTCTCCTATCGAAATCCTTCTATACCGGTGAATCTCTTGGATGACTTATTTTTCCATCTTTGCTTGGAGCAGCATGGTGATGCCAAATTATTGTCTCGGCTGTTTTCTTGTATCTGAATAGCCTCTGCAGCCTCTGTGTTATGAGAAAATATCGTGCTATCTTGACAGGTATATCGGGCTTCTTATCTGATTCTTTCGGGTTATACCCAACCTCTCCGTATGTTGGACACTTTGAAATATGAATTCTTTTTTCGGTACAACATGCAATCTTTGGGACATGCATGAATTTTCTCACACTTCAGATCCAAATCAGACATCATCTTCTGGGTTTCATACCAGCTGCCGGGCACGTTATTTTCCGGAGGCATAGAATTTTTCAGGTACTTCAGAAGTATCGTGAATGACTTGTTACTCCATCCATTAGGCACTTAATCTGGAAAAGTTGGACGTACTATGATAGGGTGGAATACTTTGTATTCTCATAAATTGGTCTTCTAGTATTATTCATGAACTTTTCATACTTATCCGCACGAGGTCCTTGACCGGAAGGAATGCCATTTTCGGTAGGAATACTATCACCGAGGGCGGCCTCTACCATATGCTCCATTTCTTCTCCTGAAAAGAAGTTATCGTCTTCTTCTGCCCCATTACCGTCTTCTTCTTGTCCTTCCCTGTGATATACCCAAGCTGTATAAAGTCTAGTAAAACCATGTTCAACGATGTGAAGCTCTACGATTTCTACATTCTGCCAGAGCTTATTTCCATATTTATCGCACGGATAGAGAATCTTCTCTAACACGATCTTATTATGTGCGCGTGCAAATTTAATGGAAGTAGCAACTCCTGTGACAAACTTAGATTGCATGCGTTGCCAATCCACGTACATCCAGTCCTTAACTCTGATGTACTTATGGGCCATGTTAGACTGTATAACATATAAATTGTAGGTTATGGTGATTATATTGAGAAATCTAAGAACAAGATGGTTACTGACAAAGAAGAGAATCCGTAGAGACAAGTTTGTCATTGAAATTAATAAAGTTAGATTTGAAGATACCCAAGTATAAATTGTATTATGTGTATGTGTGTTTCAATTTATGATTTCGCTTATGTGTATGGTTAGTATGTGTATGCTTTGTGTGCGCGTTTGTTTTGTATTCATGTTGTATGTGTGTGTTTCGGCTGTCGGGGGTAAGGCTTCTATCCCATTAAGAATGTATGGAGCAGACATCCATTCGCTTGTGCTTTCATCCGTTTCGAGTAAACTTCGGCACCTCCTCCCCGCTGTTCTCCGAATATACTGTAATAGAATAGATAATCATTTCAATACCGTAAAACAATGTTGAAATGAACATCTAATCTATCTTTGTACACGGAGAACCAGCGGAAAAGTATCGACGAAATAACTCGAAACGAATGAAAACACAAGTGAATGCAGGTGCTTGGTTTATACATTCCTAACTGTCCATACTGGACAAATCTATCGATTATTATACGATTGAATATTCTCATCACATAGACTACACGACGGTTGTTACCACCGAACTATACCTTCCGATATTTAACAACATTCATATAGTTCTATGTCACGACGAACATCGAACGTATGTTAACCGATAAACGGGGACTAAATCGCGCTTTGATTTTCATATATGAATATCGATGAGAATATAAAAGTTTCATATTATCATCGAGTATCATATATTGGTTTTAACTTGAACATTTAATTTGAATAGATTTTACGTTTACGTTTCGTTTTTAAGGGTTTAAAGTTTTTAGTTTAGGGTAAGGTTTTCTTACGTTTACGGTAAAGTTTTACGTTTACGTTATCATCGAGTATTCTACTGAAGGAACTAGTGCATCTTACATCCTAACCCTAATTAATTCAAATTAACCTAATTAACCCAAATTAACCAAATTAACCCAAATCATTACCCTAACTCAAATTATCCCTAATTAACCCCAAATTAAGTTAATTAAACCAAATTAACCCTAATCAACACCTTAACCCAAATTAACCTTATTTTTATCTATTTAACCCAAATTAACCCTAATCATCACCCAAACCCAAATTAATCCTATTTCACCTAATTAACCCAAATTAACCCTAATTATCACCCAAACCCTAACCAAAATTAACCCTAACCCAAACCAAAATTAACCCTAATTAATCTAATTAACCCTAACCCTAATCATCACCCAGATCCTAACCCTAACCCTATTTTACCTAATTAACCCTAACCCTAATCATCACCTAAAGCCTAACCTGTTGGCTATAGTGCCCTCAAATCAATTATTGGATCGCAGACACGCGATTGCGATGATTGAGGGAAGACCTATACGAATAGAACAGTCTTACTCGAGATGATAGTATGCTATTTGGTTTGTCTTTATCATCATGTACTTGCTTTAGATGGCATTACAGATCACTATTACATGTTGATAGAGCCTATAGGATTCTTGTTTGACTACAAGCAGTATGATGGCGATCATATATGTGGGAGCTGGGTGGTCTATAAGTATATCCTTAAATGTCCCTAGTCGTGGGAGTTTCGAGACCGGGCATCGATACTCCATAATAGACAAGTGTATACCGATCGAGACCTTGACGAGGGGCGGTGGCCGGTCTCACATGTCAGTTTGTTCATTTAAGATGTATACATGTGCTCATTGGGTTATGAGTACACCGGACGGACTCGCCGGGAACATGCTAGTTGGTATTATACCTATTGTCAGATAGCAGTTCCCAGACGACATGTGTACAGGTTAGTCTATCGACCTGAGATCGTCATTTGTCTCGTGTGAGTTCTTACTGTGCTTTGATTACTACCCTACCATGGCTTAAATGAGTCGTGCAAACAGGTTTGGGTTGGGTACAGTCCCAAACCACATGGAGACAGTGAGCGGATCGTCAGGAGATTCGTCTCTCACGGTATTGGAGGTTGATGTCACGTTGTGCACGGGTGGCCATCACCAGAATTCATGGGCCAAGATAGTCGAGAATTACTGATCTAGGATCGGTAGTTTTTCAGGCGGTGATGGGTTTCATGCTGATACTAAATGTTGTGTTATTAGGGGTCTGACTTTATCCACCCCATAGACTCGATATGCGATACTCATAAGACGAACGGACCGGACTGTACGGATATTGTCACTATCAGGCTAAGTAGGGGTTTCAGGATGGTTTGCTCGTCGGCCATCCTTTCGCTCAATACCTGAGTAGCCGTTACGTACAGCTAGTGCCGCTGACGTGCTTGTGGTTAAACCCACTGCTAGCGTATTGACGAGTCTTTAGAGTCCCACACAGAGAGTTCCCCTGCTTCGGTTGAAACGATGTAGAGGCCGTATGGTTTTACGGCAGGGTTCGATCATATACGTGCACGTGTGCGTGTATCATGATTCGGACGGATAATACCAGTGGGCTTTGGTTTAAGCCGGATCATAGTATTATATTGTTGGATTATTTTCGTCTCATTGTATTCATATTCTTCGGAATACGGATGGGGGGTATTCTTGTAATTTCTTACAAGATTATTTTTAGAAGATTACACCTTATTATGGTTTAAATCTTTTTGGATTAAAAGGTTATTGAGGTGGAGGATGAGGCGTTTATTACATATTTTGTAGCATGGTTTAGTAGTGACCCATGGTTACTATTCTAGCATGCTTAATCTTTTGTTTGTTGTGAAATTTATATTGACTTAAGATATTTTTGGTTGATTTAAGATATTTTTGTTGACTCAAGATATTTTGGAGACTTGAGATATTTATATGGGACAGCTCCATTATTTCTATAACTCTCACAACACAACAAAAGACTTGGCCATATTCTTTCCTCACTTGAGTTGCTTTCAAACTCTCATTCTCATTCTCATGGCATCTTCTTTTACCGTCACCCTATAAGCCTCATGTATTGAGAAACCTAGGATGTCTTGAGATAAATTAATCCTTCATCACTCTCTACTTCTTCTACGGTATCTAGTGTAGCGATCTAGGTATCCTAGTTACCTCGGATATGAGGTTGAAGCTCGATTCATAGACTCTCGGGTGGATCATTTTCGATAAAGAGATCATCTTCGATGAAGAGAGATCGAAGATCAAGCTTGATCAAGGAGGCCTCTAGGAGTTTGGGAAGGTAGTTGAAGACCGAAAGACACGGATCAATTCGGTATAATCACTCTAACCCCTTAGTTTAGCTCCTATGCATGTTATTGTTATCTATGGCTTATGGGTCGATCCGGGTTATCGGGTTGTTCTAGTGTCGGTTTTTGAAAATTTTTGTTCCGCAATGGCCACGATTTGATGGCCGGGGCATAGGCTTAACCCAACATAACCCTAACCTAAATTAACCCGGCCCTATAACCCTAACCCTAATCATCACCCAAAGCCTAACCCTAACCCAAATTAACCCCCAATTAACCCAGCCCTATAACCCTAACCCTAAAATCAACAACAATAACATCAAAATTATAAATTAAATTCCAAATTAACTCATCTCTGCCAAACACCGGCCGATGAGTAATGTTCCTCGAGAAGGTGGAGAGCAAGAGCTCAACGAGGTGGAAGAGGCCGGAAAGATGGATCTCGAAGAGGTGGAGGCGGCGACGAGGACGATTGGCGGCGACGAGGACGATTGGCGGCAACGAGAAACTCCACGACGGGCTCGATCGACGGCGATGGAGGAGGAAGTCGGCGACGAGAGTGGGGTGGCGACGAGGGGCGAGGAATTTTGGGATGCTGCGGGTTGGTGGGAAATTTTAGGGGATGGTGGGAAATTGTTTAGCTTTATTTTTTTTAAATAACCTTTTTTTGCCCCTACGGATTAATCCGTAGGGATTTCTTTTGCAGCACCGTAGGGTCAACTAAAGAGATTGCATTTTAATATTTTTTAATTTATTTTTGTCCTTACGGTGGGCACTGTAGGGGCAAACTATGCCCCTACGAAGTAAACCGTAGGGGCAATAAAAAGTTGCCCCTACGAATTCCTCTATCCGCAGATGCAACCTCTCATTGTAATAGTTTCAAGCAGATGATATATGTTTAAATGAATTGAAACCTGCTTCAAGTGATAAAGTTCCTGCTCAGAGTAAAGGAAAGAGCCTCAATTTTAAAGCTGCTAGTCATGACAAGGTTACTGATGAACTTTTATTGGGGCATTCTAAATCATGTGAAAACTTGATGAAAAATCATAATGAAGATGTTTTACCTCAGATAGAAGAGACAGAGAGTGTTGCTAATTACCCTTTTTATTTTTTACATTTGAGCACATGTTATCTGAGAAAGCTCAATTCATCAAGGATGGTAGAGAAATCATACAGCAGGCAGAATTTTTTTTGTAGAATAAAATATCTAAGTAGAAACTGCACATAAGCCTGCAAAGTCTATAAAGAGGAATATTTCTATTACTAAAAGAGCAGGTTTAAGGGCCTTCAGACCTCCAATTTTTTTTGAAGCTTGTTGAGTAATGAATATATGTTTTTGGAATGTGAGGCATAGCAAATCCTCAAACCCAACAAAGAATCTCTATGATTAAAAAGTCTTATAAAGTTCAGGTTTTCTGTTTAATGGAACCTATGGTAGACTTCTTTAAAGCTAAGTCTACTGCTAAGTCTACTGGCTTTGATCAAGTTTGGAAAAATATCTCATATAAAATCTGGTCATTTGCTGAGGATAATGTGCAAGCTGACATGTTAATTCAGCTCTGAGCAATGTCTTACTCTCAGGATTAATTCCACTGATCCTTGTATAATTACTGCGGTCTATGGTAAGAACAACTATACAGAAAGAAGAGCTTTATGGGAAGATCTTACAGTATTCAGCTCTGGTATTACTTCTCCTTGGATAATTGGTGATGATTTCAATGCCATAGCTTTTGTTACTGAGAAAAAAGGAAGAGGGAAGGCAAACATGCATAGTATTACTGAGTTCAATGATATGATAAATACATGTGGCTTGATAGATGGTGGATATACAGGAACTCCTTTTACTTATCACAATGCTCAAGAGGGTTATAGAAGAGTGTGGTCTAGAATTGATAGGGTTTTATTCAACCAGACTTGAATGAATAAATTCCCAAGTGGTCAAATTACTAGAAGCTGTTCTGATCATATTCCTCTGTTATACTCCTGTGCAGAGATGAAAACTTTTCCCAAATCCTTCAGGTTCCAAAATATGTGGCTTTTACATGAAAATTTTCTTAGTACAGTGAAAATGAGCTGGGAAGCTGATATCTATCCTTATATGGACCTCATTCACAAATTTGCTTTCAAGCTTAAAAGTCTTGAGCAAAATTTAAAAATTTGGAATGAACACACTTTTGGAAACCTGCAGAGCAATTTGCAGCAATTTGCAAAATGCTGAAAATTTAGTCGAAGAAAAACAGAAACTTTTTGATGAAAGCCAATCAGAGGAGCATTATTCAGAGCTTTGTAAAGAAAAGATGAAGTTTGAAGATGTACTGCATCAAGAAGAGATATTTTGGAAACAAAAATCCAGGGTAAAATGGTTAAAAGAGGAGGATAGAAACACAAAAATTTTCGATGTATGTGTTAATATCAAAAACAAGAATAATAAAATTACCAGGTTTCTTGATCATGAAGACAAGTGGATTGAAGATGAAGATGGACTGATTTAGCTATTCAACATTTCCAGCAAGCATTTGCTACTCAGAATAATTGCCCTGTCACAGAAAATATCAGTTTGATTCCAAAGTTGCTTATCTTACTTCCCTCCCTGATATTCAAGAGATCAGAGCAGTAGTTATGGAGATGGATCAGGACAGTGAACCAGGCCCTGATGGTTATAATGGACAATTTTATAAGGCAACCTGGAATATTATTCAGAAAGATCTGTTAGAGGCAGTGCTGTTTTTCTTCAAGCATGGCTTTGTTCCAAAATCCGTTAACTCCACAATGATACGTCTTATTCCTAAAAAGCAACACTGCACCAAAATCTCATATTATAGACCAATTAGTCTATGCAACTTCGTTTATAAAATCTTCACAAAAATTATATCCAACAGACTTGCTGATATTTTACCCAGGATTATTTCAAAAGAGTAAGGGGCTTTTGTACAATGAAGGAATATAATGGATAACATTGCTCAGGCACAGGCGATTACTCGAGACTTATGCAAAAAATCAAGAGGCCACAACATTATACTAAAACTAGACATGGAAAAGGAATTTGACAGGCTGGAGTGGTCCTTTCTATTTCTTAGTATGAAGTCTTTTGGATTCTCTGATGGTTTTATTCAACTCATAAGAGGATGCCTATGTACACAACATTTCTCTATTAATGTCAATGGGCAGCTGGGGGTTATTTTCAGGGTATAAGCATTAGGCAAGGAGATCCTATTTCTCCTGCACTCTTCATTATTGCGTCAGAATTTCTCAGCAGAGGGTTGTCAAACTTAACAAATACAAGCAAAGCTATACCTGTCACGCCCCGCTTCCCAAAATACGGAACACGGAAGCGACGAAGGCCAGCCGTGCTACCTACGGTAAGGAAAAATCCTTCCATAGTCACATAAGGCTGTCTACATTAACCTGTCAAAGATAAAATCCAAATACCAAAAAGGAATAATACCGATAATCATGCTGCAATGAAACCACAAGGAATACTAAAAATGGGTCAACTAGATAATTGATGCAATTAAAGATCTGATATAATAGGTTCGAAATAAAATAAGATCCAAAAGAGATACATAAGTCCTAATGTCCCATAAGGACGCACATACTAAATACTAGTAGAAAAGGAAAATAAACCTACGGTTACCGATCTTCGGCAAAGTCCTGGTAGTCGCTGCGGTCATGCTCATTCTGAAAATCTGTCACTAAACCTGAGATGGCAAATCTCAGAGATGCCAGAACATCCCAGCAAGTACTCAACGTATAAAGTTTATGTGGTATGATAACATGAATATATGAATGTAGTAAAGCCCGTGTGCGCAATCAAAACAGATATATAAATAAATGCATGGATACTATGAAACAAACATGTAAGAGGTCAAGTCATAACCTAACTGGTCACTAAAAGGTAAACTATCCTATCGTAAGCTTGAGTGTGTGCATCAATCTCTGCATGAGTATTTCTAACCCAAGAGTGGTGTCCCAGGGGCTAGGAAATACGGGTCCAACTGTGGAATGAACAAGAGACCGATATAGCCCGGTACGAGCTGTAAACATGAGACCGATATAGCCCGGTACGAGATGTAAACATGAGACCGATATAGCCCGGTACGAGCTGTAAACATGAGACCGATATAGCCCGGTACGAGCTGCCGGCATGTCTCTTGAGATCCCGTTGTACGAACGCACACTCAAACTATCCCAACACCCGCGTATTTATAGCTATTATAGTAAAGACTAAATTACTAATTAAGAATGCTGAAAAGACAGGAACTTGTGGTATAGTAATTGTATGGAAATAAAACTGGTAATTAGTGGTGTGTCATGTCATGTAATTCAGCATTCAAATTAGAGAACTCGTTTTAATGAGTAGTCTGGAACAATGAGTAGTCATGGCAGATCAAGTACAATAGCTATAAAATGATAGAGTCCATAAACAAGAATAGCATGTTAAGCTTTCTCAAGCATAGCACAATGATAGTCTCAAGTAAAATGTTAAATATAGACGATAAGATATTATAAGGTCAAAAATGTAAATAAGACTCAACATAAATATGCAAGCATATGTATTTAACATCCGGGTTTATTTATTGAAAAGAATAATAAACTGAAATATGGTTTTAAAGGGTTAATATAGTTAAATAGGAATGATAAATTACAGATGCATAAAGCGGATAGTGGTAATAGTATAATTACGAGATAATAGTAAGTAAGCTAAAATAAATGACAGATTGACTAGTCATCATGTAAGTGCTAATAATAAGTTTTATAATCATATGATAATAGAAAATATTAATACAAATTATAGTATCAAAATAATTTATATGACTAGGGCACATAGAGTGCAGCGATATTATAAGGAGCGATAATGTAGAAAGTTTAATATATATATATATATATATATATATATATATAATATTAAGCCCAAAGCGTTTATTGATTAACAGTAATAATGGTATATTTTTATGTTTTATATTAGGATACAAGTGTTGACATTTTGCATGCTAGTGTATACTAATATTGTTGCAACAGAAACATATAATTACTTATAAAACTTTTTATATATTAAACCACATTTACATGTTAATAGTTATTTTATTACGCTTGCACTTTTACAGTTGTTCACTTGATGAAAGGATTAATAGATATTCTAGATCCTAGGGTTTTTATCATATGTACAAGTATTATAAGATATATTAATAAAGAGGCAAAATATTACAATTTTATTTAAATATTGTAAGTTAACAATTTATTTAGAGAATTGCCGATGTTGCATCGACTAAAAAATAAAAGAGTAAGAGTACTTGCCTCGGTGACAGATAAACACAATGACACGAAGAACAACTCCAAAGTTTGATTGCTCGGCTAAATTTGAAGAAGAAGAAAATATTGTGATGGGAAAAAGAGAAGGTTGATTTATATGAGGAGGGGATAGATGCTAATAATTAGGTTGTTATTTATAGGGAAGAGAGATGTTAAAGATTGGAGAGATTATTATAATTGGAGAGAGAAATATTTTGATGAGATGAGATTTGGATTTGATTTTATAAAAGAGAGATATGATGGGTTATATACTTTTATAAAATATTAGAAAAGTTATATATACATATTAGTTTGTATATAGTTAGAATAATAGAAAAATATATGTATATATACATATTAGTATATAGTGAAAATATATGTAGATATGTATATGGTTATGGGTTAATGAAAATAAATACAATTAGTTATATATATAGGATTTTATGATATCAAACAACTAAAATATATTTTCAGTTAAACTATCATAACAAAATATCTTCAATTATATATATGTATGTATAATGGTTTGTAGAAAAATAATTAAAAAGAGAGTAGATTTGAGAAAGAGAATCTGCTGAGAGAGATTAGATTAGATTGGAGAGAGATTTTATTAAGGAATATATAGAAAGAGAGCAGAGGTTTGGTAAAATATAGTTACTGATATAGAAAAATATAGATAGATAGAATAGAATATGGGGAGAAAGAAATTTGTTGGAAAAGATATTTGTTTGGAGAGAATAATATTTGTTTTAAAAGAATAAAGTTATCAGGTGAGATATATATGGTGATTGAAGAGAGAAAATTGAGTTGTTAGTTTAATAAAAATATTTATATGGTTAAAAGATTTAACAGGGTCTCTCGTGACTTTTCAAAATTAAATATTTTAACCAAATAAATATCGTAAGACAAAATATTTTATAAATAGAATTTAAAAAGGGGTAAAATCTTATGTATATGTATTGTTTAAAGAAATACCAAATAAAATATCTTTTCTAGCTTCATTGATCCACTGAATCGCTTCTTTGATCACCTGAAACTGGTCATCACGAAAGCTGGGCAAACCCCAGCTCAGATTCTCTCTTAGACTGGAAAAAATACCAATTGGGAACTACAGAGAATGGGGAAAAAGATCTGACCGAACCAAGTGAAGAAAAAGGACGCTTTCATAGTCTCGCACCATGGCTTCTGAGCATCTTCACTATGATACTAAAATATAAATATGGTTATAAAATAGTGTTAAACAAATAAATATTTAAATACTAATAATATGCATATTTAACAAACTTGAAAAACCATAATTATATGTATATATTTTGATTAAAAGTATTAAACTCTAAGTTATAATAATAAAAAATAAAACAAAACCCAATATATCCAAAAGAAAAAGAAAAAGAAACGTATGATCGAACTAGGATGTTACAATACCATACAGACATAAAGCAACTACTGTATGCATCTCACATCTACTCTATGCCGACGATACTTTGATATTTACTAATGGTAGCAGAAATAGTTTAAAAAACCTTTTCTCTTTCCTGCATGATTATGAGAGTTGCTCTGGACAGAAGATTAACAGATTAAAGAGTGCCTTTTATGTAGGAAAAGACTGTCCTCTTTCAACTATTACTTCTATTCAAAAAGCAACTGAGATAAGCAAAGGTGTCTGGCCTATTATTTACCTGTGAGGTCCAATTTTTCAAAGGCAGATGCAAGATTTCTTATTTTGAGGCTCTTGTTGAAAAAATTAATAAGAAGTTACAAGGTTGGCAAGCTAAGATTTTATCATAAGCTGGAAGACTTATATTAATCAGTCATGTTCTTATGTCAATGCTAATACACATCCTTGTTTCCAGCAATCCTCCAACTGCCATCATTAAAAGAATAACATCAAGTATTTCCAAATTTTTCTGGAGTAATGAGTTGAATGCCAAGCATCATTGGGTGTCATGGGATAATATCTGTAAGCCTACAAATGAGGGTGGCTTAGATATTAGAATGCTGAAAGAGATAGCTGAAGCTTACAACTTGAAGAAAGCATGGAACTTTATTAGAGGGAATAGTCTCTGGGCAACTTATATGCATGCAAAGTATACGAGGAATTCAGAATTTGTATTAAATGATGCAGTTTCTGCTAGTTGGAAGAAAATTTATAATACTTTCCCCACGGTTAATTTTTTATCCAAATGGATTATTGGTCAAGGGAATGTTAATTTCTAGAAAGGTATCTGGCATGGAGATAGCCCTCTTATAAACTTTGCTGCTACAGAGGTTACTGATTTCCCTATAAATAAAATTTTAACAAAGGAAGGTTGGGATTTTTCAAGTATTCAAGGGAGTATCTTAGATGAGCTAATTTCTGAAATAAAAAGTTGCAATTATTGCATTACTGATTCTCCTGACAGAAGAATTTAGAAGCTAACAAATGCTGGGGACTTCACTTTATATTCAGCTTGGAATTTTATCAGAAAACCTTCCTTGCAGAAACAGTATGCAAAATTCCTTACAGACAAATACATTTATAAAAATGGTATGCTATTCAGCTGGAAGCTTTTTAATAATGCCCTGTCACTAATGCTATGATAAGGAAAATTGGTTTTCAGATGCCAAGTAAGTGTGCGCTGCTGCAAAGATTCACAACAAGAAGATAAGAAGCATTTGTTTCTCAAAAGTGATATTGCTAGATTCCAGTGGAATAATATTAACGATTTCTTCAAAACTAACTGCAAAGTGGAAGATATGGATCGTATTGATGATATATATGAGTTCTGGTACAATAATGTGCAAAATTTAGAGGTATCTAAATGGATCCCACATAATTATTTAGAATATATGGAAAATTAGATGTAAATACAAGTACCAGCAGGAAAGTCATGGCACTTCTTACAATGCAGATTCTATTGAAGCTACTAACACTTCAGTATGGTATCATATTTTAGCAGATTTGAATAGTATGGTGACAACTTTTAAGACTAGCATCAACTTAAATTCCATTCCAGGAATCCTCTCTCAATTGGGTATGCAGGACCAGACAAATATGGCTCAAGGGATATATAAAATACTTTTTACCTCCTGGAAAAAGCCTGGTGAGCATTGGCACAAGTTAAACACTGATGGAGCTGTGAATGTTAGAAGCAAGGTCATCTCTGGTGGTGCTGTATTAAGAAATGATAAAGGAGATATAGTCTTTGCAACAAAGTTTTACTATGGGGCTGGTGATGTACAGGAAGCTGAATGTAGAGCAGTATTGGATGGGTTATTACAATGTAAACTAAAGAAAATCAGAAGAATTGCAGTTGAATCTGATTCAAAAATCATTATAGATTATATTAACAACAAAAACAAGCCTAAGTGGTCTCTATTCTACAATACTCAAGCTATACAGTATATTGCAAAGGAAATTGAAGCTACTTTCAGTCATACTTACAGGGAGAACAATGAGGTAGCAATTTTTTTAGCAGCAGCAGCACAGATGGAAAGATGTAACAGCAGATATCATATTAATTTCATTCCAGCAGAGGTTAAAAGAATTGCTATATTAGATCTTTCTCACCTGTCGAGAATCAGAAGGATGAAGCAAAAAATCCCCGATCCGTTCTTTTAATTCCAGAAGCAGGAATTTTGTTCTAATATAATAACTTTATAATATAAAATTCAGATCAGAGTTCACGCAGATAAAAGTTTAATGAAGGAAAGATTAGATCTGTTACTATGCATGATGGAAATTCTACAAAATGTACCGTTACCTGATTGTCTTGGAGAAAAAGTGAACATTTGAGTTTGAAGATAAAGTTGCCACCTTTGATGAATTTTATAGTAGCCGGGAAGCTGATGCAGGCGAAGAGCTTTAAAACAACAAGATTAGATCTAATAATTTCTGTTGAAATACAATAACAATAGCAAAAGGAAAAAGAAAAAGTAGAGTTTTTGTGTCTACCTGAAGCTTACCTGGGCGAAGTATGAACAAGTGATGATAGAAGATGCAATTTTATTTGGGAAAGAAGTGATTTTTGAAGCTCAAAAAAAAGGGAGGGAGAAAGAGAAAAGAATTATTGAGAAGCTGTGCTGCATTTTGTAACCCTAACCCTAGGGATGTTTGCTTATATACCCCAGTTTTGGGTTCAGTTGTAATGAGCCGAGCCCAAATTCATTCTTAATAAAATTCATCTGGGATGAGTCCCAGAATTGCTCAACAAAGAAAATTTACAATTGCTGCATTTTTGCGGTACCTATATTGCTATTTCGCACCATTCTCCTTGTAATGATCTGTGTATTTCTTTTTTAGGCTCTTGAAGACGACAGTGCTCTTCTTCGGCTAGCTCACCTTTATGAGGTATCTTTCCTCTTCACTTAGTTGGGATATGTAGCTTTCATAATTGCAATCAAAATTCGTTTGCCGCCTTACAACGTACTGTTGTCTCTGTTGCTTCCTACTTGCGCATGTTCTAATTTGAACTGCTCAAAACCACTTTATCTAAATAGCTTACATCAAGTAATTTAATTCTTAACACCTCTTCATGTGGGCCTTTGGGCCACACGTTGTCAATAATAAGTTGTAAGAATGCTAAGTTACACTAAACTACCCATAACGGCGATTGTTTTTTAGTCAATTATCTTAAAAAATTTCATTACAGGGAGTTTCCTCTTTGGTAAAAAGACTTGCATAAAGTCAAATTTTGAGGGAGGCTAACTGTAATAGGAAACCTCAAGGGATTTTAGTGAAAGCAACGATAGTTGAGGGGAGGTTAGTGTAATTTAGCCTTTTAATTAACCTTTAGAAAACTGATGCTGCAATGCCATGTTATGAACCACTTTACCCAAAAGATTAAGGTGGTGGATTATGATAAATAAAAACGAATCATGCTAATTTGATTATTGCCCTGAAAGGTTGGGGAGGACAAGGATCTCTCAGCGGTGGCGAGTGTAGAACTCAAAAAGATGTTCCCCAGAAAAAAGGTATGATCAAAATCAAATGATTGCTAAACTTATATAAAGAGCTCTTCTAATCATGTTGTGTAAACTTTTTAACCTTTTCAGATCAGCAAGATAATGGAAACAAACTTGTCTGCGAACCAAGAGAGAGCCCAAATGGAAAAGAAGAGACTAAAATGGAAAGTCGAAGGCTCTCAAAACAAAGAAAACATCGTGAGGGGTGGCCCTGTTGATCCTTCAAAATTGGTAGTCGAGCTCGGCCCCATGGAAATTCGCACTTTTATTATCAATTTTGATTATATTTTGCTTTAAGTCCATGTACCTTGAAATGGATGTAAATTCCAAGTTTGTTTGTTCTCGAACCACGTTCAACCGTGTAATAAAATAAGTTCCATTCTTGAGGGTGTTCAAAAACTAGATTTAAGTATATTTGGCCGGTATATTTCAAAATTTTACTCTGTACCATAAAACTTTTAAATTAGCCCTTGTTATTCTATTTAGTGTCTTTTACGATGTTCCATATATACTGCTGTTGTTCTGTTATATTCTACAGATAATGTTCATGTTTTAAAGAATTTTTTGAGGATCATACCTCTAAACTATACGATAAACTTATATTTTTGTGACCAGCCAGCGTATTCACTTGTTTCTTCTAGACAAAAGATAGATGGAGAAGAGCGAAGAAATAAGATTTTTTTTCTACACGACATTTGGTCAAAAAGAAAGTAAGATTGTACATTATTCATTGATGATGTTAGGAAGTGTTTTGATATTTCTAAAGTTTGTGGCAATGCTGCACCCTGCAAAGTTTAGGATGATCTTAGGTTTAAGATTTTTCTTGTGTTTTTAAAAATATTTTATTTCAATTGATTGTGAGATTGTCATATGCCTCTCTTCTCTTCCGGTTATAGTAGTAGAAACATGGAGGGGCTTCAAATCCAAACCGATTTAATGCCTTAGAATTTTCTTTCTTTTTTATCAATAAAATTACTGACGAAAATTCCATGTCTATATCAAACTTTCTTTTTTTCTCTTTCTTAACTATTCAGCTTGCTCCTTTCTTTATGCTATTTCTCCAATTTTTTTCCGGTTAAATTCTAGTTCAAAATAATTGCATCAATTTGACTTGTTTTTTGTTATAAATATGAAAATTAAAATGAATTTTCTCACATTTTTTCTAGCGCATATCCTACCTTTTCCCTTTTATTCTTTCGGATAAACTACACTAAAATACCCTCAACCATCATGGTCTCTCACTAAAATACATTAACGTTTTTTATTACAGTAAAATATCTTAAATTATGGTTTTTAAGGGAATTATTTTCACTAAAATACCCTGAGAAGTATCACTGAACGTATTTTACTGTAATAAATAAAGTTTAAGGTATTTTATTGGAAAATGATAGTTCAGGGTATTTTAGTGTAATTTACCCTATTCCAACTTCTATTTAGTTTGTTTTTAGTTTCTCTGGACAGGGCATCCGAATATTCCGTTGGAGTTTTGGACGCCGCTTGTCCCCTTCCAATTTTTTCACGCCATCATAATCAATCAATAAATAAAACCCCAAATAAATTTGCCCTCGATGTCAGCTTCGGTTGTTCACGCTCGGACACCCACCCCGCCCCCCCCCCCCCCCGACCCCACATTTCCCTTGCCCTTTCATGTCCATCTCCCCCAACGACGCCCAAAGTTCGCAGCTTTTCTCTCCGCTCAAAAACCCTAGCCCTAGCCCTAATCATGGATCCCTCGATCGAGAACCTCGGAGCCCTCTCGATCCTCAGCAGATCGAGAGGCTCTCGCTACAGGATGCCTGTGGCTGGGGCGATGGATCTGGACACGTGGATGCTGAGGCGCACGGAGGGGACGAGGCGCGGGAGATTTCCGGTGAGTTCTTGGTTTGATTTGGAAATCTTTGATGTTAATTGGAGTGCCTGTGGACGAAACCCTAGGACTTTATTGTTGTAAATTCGTAATTATGTGACATATTCCTGTAAAAGTTTTGATCTTTAGAAGAAATTTGTTTATTTGCTGGATTGGATCAGTATAGGCAGGCAACAGCGTTCATCTTATGCTAGAGAGATTGCTGGTGTGTTCTTGGAGGGGGTAATTAGTACGATAGTCAATTAAACTCTATGGATTTGTGAGGGGAGTGCTACAAAGACTGATTTTGTGGAAATTCCATCTAAGGATATGATATTTAAGTAATGTGATCAAATACTCGAAATTATGAAACAACAGAAACAATAACAAATATCTCATGTTGTTTTAACATATCTCTTAGAGTTTGTTTATAAAAAAAGGAAAAAAGGGTCATGAATCAGGCCTAAGACCCCCAACGTATACACATTTGCGTAACACATTATCTTTCTATTGGTTAACCTAATTTTGTCCTTTGGATGCCTTTGTTCACTTTTCTTTTTTTCGAATTGATGTCTGACTAGTTGAATACTAATAAAAGTAACAATAAAGATAATAGAAGAATGAGGAAGAACAATGATTGGGTTAGAAGCTCACTTTCATTTTTTCTATATAGTATGTAGGCATGGTTTCTTGCTAGTGTAAATAATAAAAGGGCGAATGTGTAGTTTTTCTTTAATTTATAAAATGTCTATGCTTAGCATGTAAAAAGACACGGAAACACAAAATTAGTTCTTTATTAAAAAAATGCATGAAGGAGTGAAGTGACAGGCTCTTGGTCAAGCAAAAGATGTAACCCATTTTTTGATATGAAAAGACTGGACTCGGCATGATGTGTTTAATGGTTATCATAACAAGATTAGGAGCTTGGCTGTTGGAAACTAAGGAAGACAGATTTAGATACAAATTTGAAATCAGTGTTCTAAAAAACGGCCTAGGCGGCTGCCTAGACGGAAACGGTGTTAAGCAGCTCTGATTCAGCTCTAGGCAGATTAATTAAGCGATTTGAACACTTAATTAGTGCTTAAGCCGCCTAGTTCGTTTAAGCGGGCGTCTAAGCGGACCTAACCCACTTAATGAAATAAAATTTAGTCATTTTTGAAGATCATGGTTGGATTTGCTCTCGTTTCACCATAACGCTAAACACATACTTAATGAAATAAAAGTTGGTCAATTTTGTCCTCCTTTCTGAATATTTGTTTAATTAAATAGCTCAAAATCTATTTTTGCTGACTTTTACTGTTAAAACATTAATATGTTATCGATATATTCTTGTTTCTATTGCTGAAATTTCAATATGTTAAAATATCAATATACTACTGAAATTTCAATATGTATATATATTAAATATAATTTTAACTAGAATTTAAAAAACCGCTAAGCGGCTAGACGGTAGGCTATACCCCAACTGTCCAGCTCCGTCTAGCGCTTTTTACAAGCTTGTTCGAAACACAATACGAGTCGGATTTGCCAATTCGTTCCAAATTTAAAGATGTGATTCTTCGGGACTTGGGGATATGCTAAGCTTTTGTTGTTTACACACGACAACAACTAGCGTCACCACAACAAGAACAACAATTTTTTTAATCAATTTACCAAATGTAAACTAAATTTATAAATTACTCCATCCGTTTGACAATGCATGTCTTTTTTTGCTTTTGCACACATATTAAGATAATATTAAATTTTCTAAAACTTTGATTATCTAAAAGTAAAGTTCTTATTTTAACCCTGTCATTATTAATATTTAAACAAGTATGAAAAGAACTCATGATTGATATTTAAACAAGTGCGGGCCCTACAAATCTTTGTGGTATTTCCACTTCTTTTTCCACTGATGAGAATCAAAGTGGGGCCGGAATCTGTTGAAACAAAATTCTCAAGCTCTTCCGGAGCCGGAAGATTTAAATCGAACAATACAGTTGATTTTTTCGTCTTTGATCAGTTCTGAAGAGGGTAACGAATTCAAATCAAATACATTACTTTGATATACTTGATTGCTCGCGTCGCCGTTGCACGCTCTCCTCCGCCGCCAATTTTACTTCATCAACATTACTAGCCATTATTTTTCTTTATTAAACTGGGTAATAGTAACGGTAAGATTGCTTTAAATTCTTGGTTGGATACTTATATAGAAGTACTCCACTGGGAGATTAGAGATTAGAGATGAGTTTTTTTTGTTGATTGAAAAAACAGTTGGGAATACGTGAAGTAAATGGGATTATTTAGGAAAAATAAAGATTGAAGTCAACAAATTTATTGGAATGGTAAAGCTTCAATTCTCTATGCAACATAGGTAATCAACATGAGAGACTAATTGAGGGTTAGTTTAGTAATTGTGGCACTAAAAGTGTATTGGTAATCAAAAGTTTTTATTGGTAGTGCAAAAGGACTTATATTTTGATGAAAAAAAAGCAAAAAAGACTTGGTTTGTGAAACGGAGGGAGTAGTTGGTAATGCTTATTTGTGTGTGTAATATATGAATGTATTTGTATATATACACATATATGTAATTATGTATGGGAGAGTGATCTATTGCAAACCGGTCCGTGTTTTTTAATAATGGGAACTCTCGATCTACGACATATTTGAACGATCCGATCCGTTCAAATTGATCACCCTACCTTTGAATATATGTGTACGAAAAATCAAAGGATTTGAAGACCTCTAACCTATGCATCGGATGGAGTTTATGTTGCATTATCGAAAGACGTTCATTTTTGCACCCGTCTTTCGATAATGCAACATAAACTTCATCCGATGCATAGGTTTGAGGCTTTCAAATCCTTTGATTTTTCATACACATATTCGAGGGTAGGGTGATCAACTTGAACGGACCGGATTGTGAAAAAATGTCGTAGATCGAGAGTTCCCGTTTTTAAAAAATAAGGACCGGTTTGCAATGGAGCACAGCCCATTATGTATAAATACACACATGGATATATACACATGTAATCACGTGCCCATGCACACATGTATGGGGAGCTGATCCTATGAGATCGGGTCTCATTTTTTAATATGAGGCCAAATCCTCAAACACAATCCTCATGTTTTCACCATCCGCACTGGTTATCGTGATCTACATATCTTTAAAAAACCTTTGTATAAAACGTCGCGAGATTTGGGGACATCTTTCATATATGTTAAGTGGACTAAAAAATGAATGGTCTTCAGTGAATGAAAAAATGTGATCACTTAATGGATGTGTTAGAGGTCTTCAAATCTCGTGATATTTCTATATATGGTGTTTTTAAACATGTAAATTAGGATGATCAATACATATTGTTGAAAACACAACAGAATGTGTGCGTTGGGGCTTTGGCCTCATTTTAAAAAATGAGGCTTGGCTTGATAGGATCAGTTCCACATATATGTATATACGTGCACATATGTTTATATATGTATACACATGCACATACTGGTGTATATGTCTATACATGTGTGTGTGTAGAGAGAGAGAGAGAGATCAACAAAAATTATCATTCTACGAAATCTAGAGTAAGACACAAATAATTTTATAATGTTAATGTATAAATCGTGGTGTCTTAGTCGTTGATCCTTTTTAAAATACATCTCGAATATATTATAAATAGGATGTGCCAAAAAGAGTTTCAAAGGTATCCTTGGCGAATTCGATAGTGTCCGACATGTATACGAATTCGATATGGATTCGTGTCCTTGACGGCGAACCCATGCAACATAGGTTGGAAATTACTCTGTTTATATTTCAATAACATTAAACAAGACTATCATAAAGTGCTGATCTCGCATCTTTTTGTAGTGTGGGCTTGGATTTTATTTAATACAACATACTGGGAAACAGAAGTTGTTTAGGTTCAACATGCAATTAATCATGCTATATTTCTCACACGAAACCGTCTGTCGCTTATGAACCTTAATATACAGGGATGAACATGTACTCGTGGACTGAATGAAATGGCTGTTCATATGCTATCTTGAATTTGTTTTGTATTTTAGTTAAGCATGTAGTAGTACATCATTGATAGTGCTAGAAGCATTTGAATGTTGACCATTGGATCACAAATATTTATTTGTAGATAGAGATGGGTATTTTCCAGCTTAAGATATTGATATCTTAGTCTTGCATGAACCACCAGTGTATAAAAGAATATAATTATATCTGTTTCTAATGGCGCTTTTAAGTGTTGCAATTTCTTGTGCCAAGTGTCTTTTTGTATTCATCGGCATCATTCTATATACAATGACATTTATGCTGGTAATTTTGCTTTGCAGGATCGGCTGTAGAAATTTCTGGAGGTGCTTGTGACTCGTCCAAGAATGTAAGTTGTCATTGTACTACTACTTGAGGCTATTACTTACATTTACTTTTATTCTGTTGATTTCTGCCAAGTTCTCCCATTATCAGCGATGATAAACAATCTTTCCACAGATATCATATTTTGTCTTTCACTTTTGATCCTTCTTCTTAGCACTAAGATAACTTGTTCTGGTGCTTGGTACTACTTTATACTCATCTTTTGGTAGAAACTAATAAAATATGATAGCAATGGCAAGTCTGTTTTTGAATTATTTTCCTATCTTTGATTGATCTTTCAGACATTAATTTTGGTATTCTGTATCTTGTTAACGTGTTTAGCTTTTGGTTTTTTGCCTGATTAAGTTGTTGTTGCAGGGAACTGAATATAGCTGTTCAGATGGCAGAAAAGGATCACATGTTCAAAGCAACGGTACCTTTTCTGAGGGCCCGTCAATTGTTAGAGGAGGGATATCTTCGGAATTTGGATCAGACCGGCCAGGGCCTCAGATCAGTATGCAGCCTTCTGGATCTGGCAAAACTTTCCAATCTGATCCTCCATCCACGGCTTCAAGAAGAAATCAAGTTGGAAACGCTAATCATTTACTGAACTTTTATTATGACCCGATCTCTCGTCCACCACCTCGAGCTCCTCCCCCTCGAAGGCAAAGAAAGATAAAACCTTACAACAAAGACTTATTTCTTCAAGCAAATTACAAATTTGTTGTGCTGGACACAGGCAATTGTCAGGTTGAAACAATGGATCCAGATCAAATGTTACAGTGGGAAGATGTTATCTGCGTAAAATACTCCACTACATTTCCAGTGCAATGCCCAATTTGCTTGGAAACTCCACTTTGTCCACAAATTACATCATGTGGGCATGTTTATTGTTTTCCCTGCATACTGAGGTATTTGTAGATGGGGAAGGAAGATCACAAGGGGGATTGCTGGAAAAAATGCCCCCTGTGCTTTATGATGATATCTTCTAAGGATTTATGCACTATTCATATTGAAAATGTTAAACAGCTTCAGGTGGGTGATCACATTGATTTTACGCTACTAACTCAGCAAAAAGATTCGCTAGTGCCATTGCTGAAAAATCAGCATGAGGACGGTCCGATGGAATTTAGCAACAATGAGATGCATGACTCGTTCTCGAAGTTCACCTTGACATCAGATGTAAATTTTTCTGTGCTAAAAGCAAAATTGGATCTCAAGGATTGGCTAATAAGAGCAGAATCAGGTCTTGTTGATGACTTGGAAATGCTTCCATATGTTTGTGCAGCTTTGGAACAGTTAGAGGCAAGGATAAAACTTTGGATGGATCAGCCGACTCTTAGTACTAGTCCTCCTCTGAGAAATAGTTCTAGTGGGCCCCCCAATTACAAGATTATAAACACGCCTATTAAGAGGGACTCCAACGTGCTGATTTCAACATCAACATCTGATCATGGCAAATCAATTGCATTGGAAGCAGGTGGTAGAAACATTTTATAGTGACCTTAAACATGAGAAATTTAATGAGAGTTACCTTAATTACAGGAAGCCTAGAAAAAGGCATATTGTTTGATGAGGATAAGACCTCTCATAGTAGTAGCGAGTCAGGAGAAAGGGATTCATATACTTTCTACCAGGTAATTAAAGTTTCGGCTAATTACACTTACTATATTTTGACCCTTTATTTTGTTCGAACTCTCAAATTGAATGTTAATAACTTAAAATGTAAGCACGTGGTTGAGATTTATAGTTCTGAAGCATGCGAATTTGCTGCATTGTCATTCATGTATTTCACTTAGTATTATGTGCTATATCATTTTAACACATGCTCGTCAGAGCAGGCATTCAGTTGCCAGAGCCCAGAATTATATCGGTTTTTATTTCTTTTCTAACCCTCTAGCTAATTTATGAATTTCTATTGTCGGTTAATTTGTGCAGGCAATTGACGGTCAGCACATAATTCTGCATCCATTGAACATGAAGTGCCTTCTTCACCATTATGGAAGCTATGAAATGCTTCCACAAAGGTATAATGTACACTATTTCTTTAGCCTTTTGAGTTTTGCTTATATAATTTAGTTCCTCGCATTGAATGGTTCCTGTCTTCACGAGGCATCTGTTTGTCTTTTGTTTGGTACCAACTCATATTAAATAGAAACACATTCTTGTCTACTGTTCTTACTGTTACCATCCTCGCATTGAATTAATTTCAGAATTAGCGGACAAATTTTGGAAATGGAATTGCTGACTCAATCAGAAGCCATAAGAAAGCGCTATCGTTTCTTGAGCCACTTCTCTTTAACAACATCGATCCAAGTAATACACTTATTACTGATTTCTTTAATTTCTGTTTGGTGTTTACATTATTTGTCCTAATTGTTTGTTATTTAATGCAGCTATGTGAAATTGATATAGGGGAACTCCTGCCCTCTGGTTCCTTAGCTCCATTCAAGGATGAAATTAAAAAGCGTGAAAAACAAAGAAAACAAGTTGCTAGAAAGGTAGTTATATTATTATTGTTATTGTTGTTGTTAATGAAATTTCTCTTTCAAAATTCAGCCACCCCACTTCTTAAAGTTTTTGCTAGGAAAATATTCAATCTGTGGCTTTCCTACATAGTTTCTTTTATTTGAAAAAAACCATCAATAAGAAGTATCGTGGGCTTTATGTGATCCAGTCTGTTAGGTAATATTTTATACTGTCTGCAATGTCCAGTCTGTGTCAATTTATAATTTGGGAACTTTTTCCCCCAGTACATGATGAGCAATAGGAAGATATAACAGAAATTGCCATACCGCTCCTCAAAGTTTTCAAGTATTTTTGTGCGTTTGTGCGCGCGCGCATCATCAATGTTTATCTTCCCTGCACCCCCACCGAAAGACTTAAAATTTTAATTTTAATATTTATATATGTGTTTTCCCAGATTCGTAGACACACCTGACATGTGAGAGACAACATTTAGTATAAAGATGCAGCAGGTTTTCTTTGCCTGTATTTTTTTTGTATATAATCATTACCGTCCAATTGAATTGTTTGCATTTAATAATTGATAAATCTATTGCTGGTTGCTTAATGTTATTGTGAAATTGAGGAAATGATACTGAACACCCAATTTTCTGGATTTTGCTGAAATAATGCATTTAACTGATTTGACCATAAAGCTGTAAACTTCCTATTTAGTATCTTCCTGAATATTCTTTAGATTTGAATATTACAGATATTTATTTATATTATTACATAAACTTAAAGAGCCTTCGTCAGTTCATAGAGACAGGAGAGGTGTTATTTCTTATTCCGGACAACCAAAAATATTGTTCAATAGCTTGTTAATGTCATTGCATGGGACCAATTATCACAGCAATCTTTGAAGATTCTAAGCCGCTGATTTTGTTGAAACTGAATATGCTAACTGGGAGCTGTTTTGAGCCATAACTAATCACTTCCTCTTCCCCTTTCAAAACTAAGTGTGAATTATACTCATGATGCAGCAAACTCAAACTTTTGGCATATTTTAGTTCCATCTGTATTTCATATGGTACTTGTCGGACTACAAGTCTGTTAGTGTTTTATTTACCCTTGTTATTCTGAGGTTATTTTCTTTCTACATCTTTATATTAGGAGCGAAATGAGAAACCCAGGGCAGAAGCTGCAGCTTTAGATGTGATGCCTATAATTTCTTATCATAATTATTCACCCCCAGTTAAAGATGCAATGTTTTCATCTGACGACTTTGAAGGTAGGACATTTTATGATATCTTTTAACGCCGTCAAAAATATTTCATATGTACAATAGGATTTATAAAGCATCTGAATTTTTGTTCGTGATTTTTTAATTTTGAATTTAAACCATGGGGCAATCTTGTTTATGTAAGCAATGACGTGGAGTTTTTTCCATGGTAGGATCACTTATTTGGGTTAATTAATTAATATTTATTTATTTTGAGGTACGATAAAGGGGTTATTGTTTTTTTATCCTTTCAGCATTAGTACGCGGAGTAGCACCTTCAACAAGTCCCCCGATCAATAGCCAAAAGAAAAGGTTCTCTGATGTAACATGTCTTGGAGTTGCTGCTGCTCACGATTCTCCGTCCTTGAAAGCTGAGAGTTCGGCTGATCCATCAAGAAACCCAGAAAAGACAGGCAATAGTTTGAATACTCAAGGTATATTCTTGGTTTATCCAATATGTTTCCTAATGGTTGACATCTATTGTTCACTTGGATAACGTTCTTCTTCTTGTGCGTTTATTTTGTCCTTCTCCGCAATTAAATTTTAATTCCCATTTCCCCCCTTTCCTATCTAAAAATTGAGTTGTCTCATCTTAGTCCTTTGTTGAAACTCCAACCTTGGCCTTGCAATCTCCCCTTCTCTCTTGATATTCCTAAATTATTCTCTCTTTCTACTGTTCTGTCTCTACTTTGTAAACATGTTGATGTTATTTGGTTTTTTTTTCCACATTAGTTCATGGCAAGCAGAAGAGATTCGAGATGAGTGCTCTTACCTTTTGGATAAGGTTATGGGTTGTTCAAGAGATATAGAGGTAAAAGAAAAGGTCAAGATAGGATTGAAAAGTAACTTGAAACTGAGGGAATGTAAATGCCTAAGTAGCATGGATTCGGATACAGAAACGGGCTACGATACGAGTTGAATTGGCAGATATGCAATTTCTCAAAAGCCTACGATACAATTCGTTGGGATACACAGATTGTTTTAGTATAAATACATAAAATCATCATTTTAGCAACCTAAACTAAGAACACAATCAATTTGTTAGCGTTGTTGCGTAGATTGTTTATGCTTTAGTCATTAATACATGTGCGATACATCTGGTATACAATATAAAATTTTAGAACCTGCCAGAAGGAGTTTGACATATGTTCTCAATGAATCCCAAAGAATCCGATATGAATACGAATCCGATACGGATACATCTCCTCATCGAAGAATCCGTGCAACATACTAAATGCTAATTACAATAGTTTGGAAGCGCTCAACCCAATTTTGTATAGAAGGGTCATGTGCGGAGTATGGTGTGGTGGGTTGGGGATAAAAAGCTGCAGAGAAGCAAAGATGAAAAAACGAACAACAATTTAGCCTGGGAAAAGATCTTAGTTCGCTAACTTTTAAAGACTATCCAATCTTGAAGTAACTCGAGAGAACTGAAAAATCAGAGAGTACCAAGACTATATAATGTCTTTGTGCTATCAGTGGCTATATTATCCGGCGTGTTCTTTTCTTTCAGGATCAAGGCCTACGGCAACAACACTATCATTTGCTGATATTATGCCCGCCCCTAAAGCAACATGCACCCCGGCAGCACAGACCACAAACGGAGTGAGAAAGAAAGGAAAGAAACCGACCAAGGTTCTTTTGTCTACAGCAGGAGGGCGTCGTTATTGATCATATCAAGGTCGAACAACTGTTGATAGTATATTCGACTCCTGTGTCTGTATCATACTTGTAATTTCTCAGAATAAAAGGCGAAACAGGATGGGATGTTCATTTATTACCATAGCAGTCATCTATATTGCTTGTCGATCTTGTACTTTGTGTATCTTTTTGTCGATGAGTGAAAAGTGGCTTGGGTATCTGTGAGTTTTGCGTTCCGCTGTGGTAGTAGGATCAAGAACGGATTTCTCTGAAAGTTTTGAGAGAATGTTGCGTGTGGACATATTAGTTTTGATGTGTTTTGTGCATGATTTATCCGAAATCTTGGGAATTATCATATGTTTGTATTTTTGTTTGACCAGAGTAATATGTTCGAGAAAGCTTATACCGTGCTTTGTGCTTTGTATTTCGTGCACACGGAAAATGTTTTGTTTAGGATTGTGTTTTTAGTAGACATCTAGGATTGTATTAGGCTTAGCCGGAAGGCTTTTTCCTGAATCTCATATCCGACCTGAAACCGTCATCTAAAAAACACCATCTGTTAACCCTCTGTTAATTAATATGTGTGGTAAATTTAACTAGGGTTCGATCCTAGGCATAAAGACGCAAGCAACCCCTCATAAACTAACAGAAACCCATGCTCACCCAAAACATCTCTATTCTCCTCATGGTCGGTGATGATCTCATCATACTCACTGCTTGCTCGCCTCTACATCTCTGTTCTCTCAGACGAACCCTAGACCTCTTTCCTCCGTCATTCACACTTCTCTCTAGACCTCTCCATCATTTTCACTTCTCGCAATATAAACCTCACTCTTGGTTGCATGCTCAAGTTGTGAAATCAAGATATAAAATTGACGCTCACTTCATGAAATTAATGTTTAATATACACATATGGTGTGGTGTTTATTGAGTTACAATGGGCAGTTTGCATTTTTTTTTTGTTTTGGAATTTTGATTTTCAACTTTTTTGTTATTTTGAATATTTGGAATTGGAATCATTGATATGAAAGAGAGAGAGAGAGGCGAACAGGAGAGAGAGGCGAACATAATGAAGAGAGAGCAGTAGAAAAATGAGCAAGGGAGGAGAAGAGAGAGGCCTCAACTCCTTCAAACACTGCATCCGACCGTGGGGGTCAGTTTTTTATAGCCCCCAAGGGCTATTATTAACAGAGAACTAAAGCCCTGTTGGGATATTGAGTTTGGACTACTGGAGTTTATTTTTTAAATGCAGGCAGAGCGCACCTTTAAACCCTACAGCCAACCACCGGGGGTTATTTCGGTCTTTTTTTATCGGCCCGAACGGCTATTATCAACAGAGAACTAAAGCCATGTTTGGGTATGGAGTTTAGATAGCTGGAGTTTATTTTTAAGTGGAGCCAGAGAGCATGCAAACTTTAGCTTGCAAGCCCTTTCCTTCACCTCAAAGTTAATCCTTGATGGGATGTTTGGCATTATAGCTATCTAAACTCCAAAATGCAATTTTGGGGTTATCAAAGCTCCATAAGGGGGGGTTTCCTCAAAAAAATTTGGAGTTTAGAAATTTTTGATTGGATTGGAGTTTAAATAAATTCCGGTTATCTCAACTTTGGAGTTTAGACAGCAGGGATTTTCTAAGCTCCAAAATCCATGTCCATGTTAAACACGGCTTAACAAGGATTTTAGAGTTAAATGTAGATAACTTTATGCAACTCCAGTCAGCTAAATTTAACACCATTCTCAAAACAGGGCCTTACCGAGTTAGTTTAAAGTTTAGGAATAACAAGCTTAGGCTGTGTTTTTTTAGAAATATCAAATTTGAGTGGGTGTGGGTGGGGCTGCAAAATAAAAATAAATAAATAAATAAAAATCCATAATTCAAGCTTAAAAATGATGCGTGGTGAAATATAAAATGACTTGAGATTACAGATAAAGAGAGATACTGGGGATATTCCAGGGCTGAAAATTGAATATTGGGATAAACAGAAAAGGCTCTCGACCCTTGCTCTCGACGCGCACAAACATACGACCTTTTCATCTATATTTGTAGAGAGCAGGGGAGAGAGCGATCCAATCCTCATCCTCTCACTGCTAAATCTCCATTGATCATTGTCTATCGCTTCGATCAATTTCTATTGTTTCCGAAATTGAAAATATTGAAATCAATCGGAGATGAAGAGGGTTTTCGGCGCGAAGAAGAACAAGGAGCCTCCTCCATCGATCCAAGACGCCACCGATCGGGTATTTCTTCTCTTAATTACCCTTTTTTGTTGTTGGATCTATTAGATTCCGTCTACGTTCGATAAAAAATAGGTTTTTTTGGAGAGAGAATTTGTTGAAAAGAAGTTGGATTAGGGTTTCTGCGATAATTGCAAACTTGCGAAGGAATTCCTTTAGAAAGCTTCAAGCTTGAACATTGATGTGTGTAATGTAGATTTTGTTTTGGACTAAGGACCCAAAAGTTAGTTGCTTTCTTGCTGCTCATAATTCCTGCGGAGTAGATATATGATTCTTAATCAATTTGGGATGAAAACTACAGCAACAAATACTAGACGGGTTAAACAACACATTATAGGAGAAACAAAATTCGAAACGGCTGAGATTGCATGTTAAGACCTCTGTTTGATGTTGTACTTGGTTGCACTAATCTCTATTGGTTTCAGATAAGTCAAAGAGGCGACACTGTCGAAGAAAAGATTAGAAAGCTTGATGTTGAGCTGGCTAGATACAAAGAGCAGATCAAGAAGGCTCGCCCAGGGCCTGCTCAGGAAGCTGTTAAAGCTCGAGCTATGCGGGTACTAAAGCAGAAAAGGATGTAGGTTCTTATTTTTACTTTCACCTCTCTCTTATCCTTGACTAGTTGACTTATTTTTATCTGACCGCCTCCTTAGTTTGATTCGGTTTCTATTTCCGAATGCTATTCAGTTTAAGATTTCCTTCGTTATTGATAGAAATTATCCATTTAAAGCGATCAGTCCTGTTTGTCTATTCAGGAGTTTCTTATGGGTCATTTCTGATTTATCTTCTTATCTTTATTTGGATGCTCAATATGTATGAATACACTCTAGCTTTGTATGATAACACTCTAGTTACTTTATGGTATCAAGCACCAAGGATGTCAAGTAGCTTTATTGTCATCCAGTTTGCTTACACATATTTTTCGGACCCATTAATACTACTTTCTTTTTGCATCAAAGTTCATTGGTATCTGAATCTTGGCTTAAACGTGTGTAGATTGAATGAACTAATTGTGAAAGGAGTAGGTGAACAAGGGTTGAATTAGAAGGATGAATAAGTTTTTAGCGATTATGTGCCGTTATCTCAACTCACCATATTTAAAATAAGACATGCACCTCTAGCAATAGCAAGTTGAATGCCTCCTAAGAAAAAACAAGGTAAATTATTTAAGGAAAGCTTCTAATTTTCCCCAACTGTTTTTAAATCACACGAATCCTGGTAGATTATGTTGTCGTGGAGAATGTTACAAGGTCGCTCCCCCCTACTTTTCTCCTTTTTTGTTCCGTTTCTTTTGGTTGGGGGTGGGAAAAGGAGGGTGGGTGTGGTGGAGTAGGTGGGTGGGGGTGGGGGTGGGGGAAGTATATTAAGGTCTTAACCTGGCAAATCTGTATAGGATGTTGTGCCCGTACAGGAGGCTTAAGAACCTTCAATATAATCATACCTTATTAAGGTTCATCTTTTTAGTTAATAGCTGCCTGTATTGTTTTTTTCTAGAAAGTTCTTGAGGTCTTCAACAGGGAGGCTCAATACAGTCTAAAGATCATTTCTATTTTGGTACTTGAAAGAATTTGACTTACGGAATAGAACCTCTACGATTTTCCATTATTTGAGTGTGTGAATGAATTCCATTCCTTTTGAGATACATGTTTCCTATCGATCCCCGTCAACAGTGTAGCAAACTCACTTCAGTTACACACACCGTGCTATATTATATAGCAAATGCATTTCACCATTTCTCTCCTGGTATGACTCTCTATTCTTGGCTTTGCCTTGTGACTTACCCTGGCTATTTTTTGTTTCTTTAGCACAGTGCTGCAGTATTATCTCTTTTCATATCCTTTTGTTTGTTGCTTTTCACATGTTTCCTTATACCTTGATCCTTAAACCCCCCGACAAAACCTTCTTGTTATAATACTCAACCTTGATGTTTAAAACCCAACAAAACCATGCTATATAATATAGAAAATATGTTTGCCATTTCTCTCCTGGTATGACTTTATTCTTGGCTTTGCCTTGTGACTTACCCTGGTTATTTTTTCTTTCTTTAGCTCAGTGCTGCAGTATTATCTATTTTCATATCCTTTTGTTTGTTGTTTTTCTTATGTTTCCTTATCCCTTGATGTTTAAATCCCCAAGAAAACCTTTTAGTTTAATACTCAACCTCTATACTGGTTCTCTCTGCATGTGATGTACCCAATTTCTTACACTTTTACATGTTGCTTACCAACTTTCAAGCTGTATAAATTCTTATGCTGGATTATGCTATGCATATGATAATAATATTTATAAGTTAGTAGACTTTGGAAGATGTGAGTGTAAGTGGAAAGCTGAAAAAGTTGGGAACCTATTTGGTTTCCATCTCTACCCATGATATTTATCATCAGGCAAATTATCAGATTTGATACTTAGATAGGAGCAATGCTGGAAGCAGATTGATGGTGCTGCTATTTTACTTGATTAGCATTTTTTTCCACATTGAATCATCTTTTGTACCTATAATATAACCTTTTTAGAATTTATGAAATGGAGAACTGGCTGAATTGGGTCCTTTGTTTTATAGATGTTTATTATATGTACAATGAGGCTCGTGCATACTCTCACAGATATGATGAAAATTTTAACCTTTTGTATATTCGTCACTTTTTAACCCTTTGTATCTCTTAGGTATGAAGGACAACGTGATATGCTGTATAATCAGACATTTAACCTAGACCAAGTTGCTTTTGCTGCGGAAGGAATCAAAGATGCTCAGCAAACTGTAAGTTGTTAAAATTTCTGCTGGAAGGTGGAGTTAATGATGAGAAGATTTACATTGTCCACATCTTACTAACACTGGTTTTGTCTTTTAGATGACTGCGCTGAAGTCTGCAAACAAGGAACTGAAAGGGATGATGAAGACGGTGAAGATCCAAGATATTGATGTATGCCTGCTAGCTTCCTGATTGCTTCCCTCTACATACATATTATTGTTGATGTAGTTTTGGTATTTCACATGATTATATGATATATCCATTGTTTTCCTTGTACATAGAGCATGCAAGATGAGATGATGGATCTGATGGATGTTAGCACGGAAATTCAAGAATCCCTTGGTAGAAGCTACAATGTTCCGGATGACATAGATGAGGATGATCTCATGGGTGGTAAGAAGAAGTCTACATTGCCTCGGGGCATTATTATACTTAATTGCTCTAAACTACCAACAGCTATGCTGTTAATAAACCAAAACCATTACAAATCACTACAAAAGCTTCATATTAAAAATAAGTATTTTTCATCAAACTACCAAAATAGCGTTATAAATTTTTTGTTAAATTGCATTCCGTTAGTTGGGTAAATAGGAGTATAATTCAGTAAATTTTTGGGCACTTTCAAAATAAAGTGTATGGTAGTTTCTTGTCAGATACAAATTCTTTGGTAGTTTAAGAAAAAGGGGTATAGTTTTTGGTAGTCTAGTGAAATTACATTATATTATAATAATGGTAGCCAGTCTTTTATTTACATAATTTGTGTTTTGGCTTTACTATGACTTACCTTTTCTTGTTTTTTGGACAATCAATGCAGAGCTTGATGCATTGGAAGCTGACATGGGAACAGAGACGGAATCTAATGCTGTTCCTTCATATCTTCAACCTGACACCGAACCTGACCTGGATGCGGAACTCAATTTGCCAGCAGCTCCAATAGGAAATGCAGCACATCCAAGCAAGCAGAATGCTCAGGTATTGTTAACATCATTACAATAGTGAAATACACTAAGGTAGATGTAAATGTTTTGTACAAAAAACATTTTTTTCCACGAAGGCTTTAGCAAGTTGAATTCCTGCTGATTGTTTAGGGTAGGGAAGATATAGATTTAAACTAGGAGATGATATCATGCGATCAGTATTACAAATGTTGAGTATTCTCCTAAAGATCTGAGTATTCAACTATTAAGGATAGGTTTATGTCATCTAAACAGTCATTATTTGATCACTCCTATCAACAAGCCAAATCAGAAATTTTATGTTTAATCTGTACAATATTCAAATGCGCTCTCAGTAAAGTCTTAATATGGATAAGCATAAGCACCTGAGGTACAGATATGATATATCTTGAATGATTGGATTATGGTATTTTGTGAAGTGTTGCGGGGCGTCGTATTGATGCCTTCAGTATGTGTGTTATTTCAACTCACTAGTGCGAGGGAAATAGAGAAGCAGCTAAAGTCATTAGTATAACTGTTGAGGTGTGCATAACTGCCTGAGAAAGCTATTGATGCAAGCATATTGCAGCCTATTTTTTTTCCCCTCAAGACAAGATCTGAAGCAATTCATGCCAGTGTTAATTTTTTAGGCTTATCGTTGTCTTCAAGCCTTGTATGGGAAGTTCAAGGTTTCATTTTTCATATTACGGTTTTGTCATTTTTCTTTTTTTAAAAAAGGCTTACTTTCACTAAGAATACCCTTAACTATCCTTGTTTTTCACTAAAATACCTTAAATTTTTTTTATTACGGTAAACACTCTTAATGTTTGGATTATGGGTGTTAGATGATGGGTGTTCTCTTTATCTAAAATACTCTTAAATGTGGTTGTTGGGAGCTTACTGTAATTAAAAAACAACAACTGTAAGGCAGTCAATTCAAAAAGGCTAAATTGCATAAAAATACCTCCAACCATCACGATTTTTGCAATAACTACCTTAATCTAATTTTATTAGGGAAAAATATCTCGAACTATCATCTCCGACTGTGTCTATACCCTGACGTTATTGAACGTTTGCGAACGTTAAGTTCAGTTGTAACATCATGAAATTATCACATGATCATCCTATTTTATCCTTGCCGGTGCTTTTGAAAGCTTCTCTCACACTCCTTTACCCCCCTTCCCCTTCCCTTATTTCTTGTAGATCTAGAGCAAAAATCTTGTCTTCTAACCGTTCCTTCAAACCACCACCATCATGAATGGTTTGCAATTGTTGGTTTTTTAAAACTCTCTATGATTGGGTGTTTTGCAATTTTATGGGCTCTGTGGTCTTCTTCTTCTTCCTTCTCTTCTTCTACTTTTTCCTCCTCTTCTTCAAACGACTGCCACCATGAATAACATGTAATTGTGGGCGTTACCTAATCACATGAAAAGGGATTGGGTGTTCTGGAATTTTATGGGCTTTGCGGATTTCCTCCTCTTCAAACGACTACCACTATGAATAACATGTAATTGTGGGCGTTACCTAATCACATGAAAAGGGATTGGGCGTTGTGCAATTTTATGGGCTTTGTGGTCTTTCTTCTTCATCCTCGTCTTCTACTTCTTCCTCCTCATCCTCAAACAACTACCACCATGAATAACATGTAATTGTGGGTTTTACAAAGGGACCGGGTGTTTTGCAATTTTATGGGCTTGGCGGACTTCTTCTTCCTCCTCTTCTCTGCTTCTTCCTCCTCCTCTTCAAACGACTACCACCATGAATAACATATAATTGTGGGTTTTACCTAATCACATGAAAAGGGATTGGGTGTTTTGCAATTGTGAGTTCTACAATTTTCTTCTTCCTCTTGTTCCTCTTCTTCTTCAAACATTCTAATCACATGAAATCCCTTAACCCAAACCGCATGAAGAGTTATAAACAAAAACCTAATCATGTTGAACTAATCACATGGTTAACGGTATAATAAACCTTGCCTTAACCCAAAAATATCAATTAAGTTACAAAGTCGAGATCACGAACCTACAATTTTAGCAGGGTCGTCAAATTTCTACAAAAAAATGCTCGATCTTTCGATTGAGAACAAAGAAATTTTAGATCGAGGGAAAATTAATATGTTAAAGTTGACGAATAGGGTAATTGAGGGGTACAATGGCCAATATGTAAACTATTTTAATGTCATAGGGTAGCTATCTGCCAAACACGAAGATCGAGGGGGGTTTCTCTAATTTTCTTAGATTAACGTGTTTATAGTAAAAAAATGTGATAATTGGAGGTATTTTGATGCACTTTAGCCATTCAAAAACGCTCATAGTTGAGGGAAATTTAGTAGCCTTGAAAAAGATGCATGACTTTCTAGTGTCATATTGATGAAGCTAAAATGTCCTTTGAAAATTTCTCATCTTTGTTGCAGGCGGAGGATGAGTTTGGTTTACCGGCTGTGCCAAGAGCCTCATTACGGGGTTAAAAACAGGGAGGATATATACATTATTGGATCTAGAGATTAAATTTGTACCATTACGCTTTGCGGACATGCTTCATGTGTTGAGATAGCCTAAATTCTTGCTTATTGTATCTGAGAGGCTGTTTTCTTATGAATATTTCAATAACTTGGGCTTCAAATGTAATGAAAAATATTAGTGGGTTATAGTTTATATCAATATTATTTTCCTGTTAGCTGCCAAACTAGTATTTTCATAACGAGGAATGATCTTGATGCTTTCACTGCCAGCTGCTGCTTGTGGTTTTAAATGTTTATTTTTTTGGGTACTCTGAGAAATGCCATCCAAATATGACATCTTTTTGTAGGGATGATTAAAATATTGTGATTGCTCATTCATTTAAAATTTTATGTTTACTGCATATACAAGAATATCAAACGTTTATTGCTTTTATTGCTCATTTTTCCCACTTTGGGAAGGGAAAAGAAGGGCATATCTTTATTGCATACAAGTTGTATTGCATTATGCACTGTATTGGTGCTCATTTGCTTCGTTGGGTTTACAAACATGCCTCTTTTGACGCTTCGAGTTACAAGATATTTATGTTAGAAGTTGTAAATGTACGTCTCCATGTGTTATTATTAGGTTTATATGTGGTTGTTTTTTTCCATCCTTTACACTACTTTTTTCTTTTTGAAATTCATAGTAATTCTTTATAAATTATTGTCGTTTACGAGATTTATATTATTATATAACAAAACTCCCTTGGTATACTGGTATCATAGGTCTTAGTGATTGTACTTAAAATACTCCAAATCGAATTGACTTTTTAAGAGGATACTTACATTTTAGCTAAACCATCCCTTTTTGTTGTTTTGTCAGCCATGGCTTCTCCTCGAACCCAGCATCTTTCAGGGTATATTACTATTGGGCGTAAAGTAAGAAGGGGTTTCCTGTAATTGACGGCTCTGTTAAAGGCCTAGAGTACCAAGGCCCAGGATGTTTTCAGCCCGCAGCCTTAAGGGCTCATTTGCATACGAAGGCCTATTTACACGGTAATCTCACCGCGTTGGATCAAATCACAAAACCCCCACCCTTGCTTCTCCTCATCACCCTCTTCGTTCTTTCCCTCTTTCGATCTCTCGTAACTCTCTCTCTCGCGAAAAAAAACCCAATTCAATTAATCCAACGGCTGAGATCTCCCCAACCCCTCCACGCTCGAATCTCCGCCGTCCATTTCGTGCTCCCCTACCTCTCTCTCCTCTTCCCGCCATCTCGAGGTGAGAAAGAAGAGAGAGGAGATGACGCAGCGATTCGAAGAACAGCCTCGCGATCTCTACACCATTCCCAGCTCCTCCAGTTCTCTCTCTCTCTCTCTCTCTCTCTCTCTATAAGGTTAGGGTTAGGGTTTCTAATTCTCTCTCTCTTTCTTGATGTTCTCTTTTGGTAGGTTGGTTCAATTGGGACGCGATCCATGAGACAGAGCGGAGATCCCTGACCGAGTTCTTCGACAACAGCTCCTACTCGAGGAGCCCTAGGGTTTACAAGGAGTACCGAGACTTCATCATCAACAAGTTCCGCGAGGATCCCTCGCGAAGGCTCACGTTCACCGAAGTCAGGAGATCTTTAATTGGAGATGTTGGATCCATGGATAAGGTGTTCCGGTTCTTGGATCGATGGGGATTGATCAACTTTGGTGTGGAGGAGAAGAAGGGAGCGGAGGGATCGTTGCCGACGGCGGCTGTCGTGGTGGAGGAGGGGGCGCCGACGGGGGTGAAGGTGGTGCCGGCATCAGCTTCGTTGGTGGGAGGTGGAGGTGGAGGTGGCGGTGGAGGTGAGAGTGGCGGCTTCAGGTTGCCAGCGTTGAGTTCGTATTCAGATGTGTTTGGGGATTTGACGAAAAAGAGTCCTGTCTGTGGAGCTTGTGGTGATCAATGTAATCTGGAAAAGCTGGAATCTTTCAAGGTATCGGCTAGTTTAATCTGGATATTTCGAATTGATCGATTGAATTAGGTGATTTCGGCAATGAATATATATCGAGTATGACAAGAATGCAAGTATGCAACTAAGCTTAAATAGTGTTTTCATATTGCATAGTTTACTGGCAATGCAATTTCACCCCTCCATTTTAACCTTATACCTGAATTTTGAAACATGGAAGAGCCCTTTGACAACTTCATGACTTGTAATCTAGTACGAACAGGTATAACTAGTTGTCTTGGGACATGATTTAGGTATTCATGTGTACTATTATTATAATAATCGCTTATTCATACAACCTTTTGCCCTGCTGGAAGCATTATCCACTTATTATGTACAGTGCTGCGTGCACTCCATCAAGGTGTATAAATTATGATGTATGTGTTTACCATTAGACAGATCTTTGGTGTATCATCGTAGTTGATATAAATCTTGACAAGAAGTTAAAGTTGCAGTTTGGCATGCATATATTTGGATTCTAAATTTCTGATAAAGTTCCTTGAGTGCTTTGTTTGAGTGCAAGACAAGCATTAATGACCATAATTGGGTCCAACCATGATGATTGATGAAAAAGCTAGAGTGATTTTGGCACCTCCAAGATAACAATCAGGCAATTTGTTTTGCATACTTCTTAAATTTACATCTTGATTTCTAACTCTATTTGGAATACTTTTGTATCTTTATGAAGTTAGCCTTTAATAACCATTCTTTATCCAACTTAACCTAACCTAATGATGGAAAAGGTTTTTGTATTGAAGGGCAGTGCAAAAGTCAGGCCAGCTGTTCCTTTGATGGCTTGATTTATAAAAAAATGATGTAAACCCTTCTAAAACCATTAGCTTTGTGATTTGCACCAATTGCACTACCTGCATGGAAATTTATTTGTGTAGTTATGTTGCTGCTATCTTCTATTATACTTGGATATTTACATCATTTTGGCCTCTCATCACCATTGTGCAGGAAATCTTAAATAATTGATCCTTCAAATATACTTGGTTTCTTTTTTGCACATTAAAAGTGAAATGCTTGTAGCTATGAGCTCATGCTAACTCATATGAATGCTATATATTCGGCATAAATCTTTAATGTTCTTATGGAAAATGACTATTGTTATACCTTCTTGACTGTGGACCTGCAAATTAAATGGTTACTATAACACCCTGCTCGCACTATATGTTTGTGTATTATTAACCATCCTCATCTTCTATCATTCTTCAATCGATGCAGCCCTTCTTAGGGGGAGAAATTCTTGTCATATAAGGGACAATTCATTTTTCTATATAATACAAGTTATTATTTACTCAGGTTGCATCTCAAGTTATGTACTTGTACTCTTTTTTTCCAGCTGGTGATTGCCAGAACAGCTAAATATTCAACTTGGGAATATTTGACTTCTCCAAACATGACTTCCTTCTTATTCTTAAAGTCTGTCAGGGTTCTAATTTATAAAGGTTGTTTCATGTGTTTTGTAGAACCTTCTGTTCTATGATGTCTTCTAACATGTTCCAGTTATTTTCTTGCTGCATCAATCAACCAGGGTGGCTATGCAATGTGTTCAAAATGCTCTGAAGATAAGAACAATATAGAAGAAAAACCAGTCAATAATTTAAAGTTCAATAATCATGTGGATGGTAGTGACAACCATGTTAATACAATATGGACAGATGCAGAGACTCTACTTCTCTTAGAAGCCGTTCTCAAGCATGGTGATGATTGGGATCTTATTGCGCAGCATGTCCGGACCAAGAGTAAACTTGATTGTATTGCACAGCTCATACATTTACCTTTTGGCGAGCATATGTTAGGACCTATCCGTAATAAGTTGGAGAATAGTAGGAACTCACTCAGCGAAGTTAACAAAGCAGCACAACATGTACTGAAGGAACAATTAGAAGAGCCAATAAAAGCAGATGATGAACAGCATACTGACATTGATGAAAAGAAGAGAGTTGCCGAGGAATCTTTTCCAACAGGTCCTACAAAAAAAATATGCTTGCCTTCTTTAGATGATGTTACAAATTCATTAATGGAGCAGGTAAATGTTATTTTTTCTCAGTATCTGCTTAATCTGCATATACAACAAACTCTTCCGTAGACTTTACATTTACAAGGGGGAAGCTAATATTATCTTGTTAGGTAGCTTGCTTGTCTACAGTAGCTGAACCGTATATTGGAGCAGCAGCAGCTGAGGCTTCTGTCGCAGCTTTGTGTCGTGAGAATCCATGTGCACATATGGCTTTTGAGATTGACGGAGGTGTTGGGCCAACTCCTAAGGAGGAGATGGAGAGGTCAGTATTTTCCCTAAGGACATCCTGATGCTAAATGATTCTAGTGAAGACTTTTAAGAATTTGATATTTTGCCACTCACACTTACTAGCTACCATATTTAATTTATTCCAGCGACCTTAAGCCTGAAGATCAGGACATGAAGACGCATGAACACACAGGTATTGTTATCATATATTCAAATTTGGATGGAGCATGACCTGTGTTATTACTTTTTCCTATACTCAAATGCTGTTGTTACTACGTAATGGACACACATTCCATGGCTACACATGCTGTACACTCCTCCCTGTTAAAAGCCCAAGTTCCTCTATCCGATGCTTAGCGTGTAGGCTGTAACATGCAAGTAGGACGTGATTAAAAACCACAGCAGTTTTGCTCTTATGGTGTCAATAACTGATTTCATGAACTCTTATTTATTTATTATTGTCAATCAGTGAAAGGTGTTGCATTTATCAGTTGCAGATGAGTATATTGTACTATTTTGGTTTGTAATCCCCATTGTAAGCCTATGCTGAAAGGACTATGTGACTTCATCATTACTAGCCATATTAAGTTCATTCATAACTACTGCAAAGTAATAAGGTTGATGTCTTGGATTTAGATCTCAATTACATATTAAGTCCTCACATATTTACTCCATATCCGGCGTGGAAGTAAATTCTTACTCCAACTTGCCGATACCTTTAATTTTGGGCCTGCTAATGAGATGCGAGAAATGTATCTTAACAATTTCCACCTTGGTTCTTATCCCATGAGCCTAAACATCATGGAAGTAAGCATATCACATGGAGTCCTCACCTATCCCAAACTGTCGCTTACGAGTCACCATGGACTCTGAGTCTGATAGTGTCCTGTTACAGCTTACGATGGTAGGAGCTTGGCCCGCAAGCCATTTATAATAGTCTACCACTTTTGACCCAAAATGTTAACCCTTAGGCCATATAGCTCAAATGCATGCATATTAACTTCTCACCTCTTAGTTGTCGTATCTATTTGGGGTTTTCTTCCTTCCTTCCTTCCTTCCTTTGTGTGTGTGTGTGTGTGTGTGTGTGTGTTTTGGGGGGTTCCAAGCGTAACTTTTTCTCTCAACTTTGGACACTCTTACCTGTATGTGGGTAACAAACCTAACAATTCAATTATTATGGATATTGGTAATGGACATGGTGGTTCTATTCATATTCATTTGTGGATATGGATCAGTTGTGCTTGAGCATTTTATTACTTGGACAACCACAGATGCATTAGTTGACTTAATTCTTGAGATATTGTCCTTGATCGTAGGTGACTTTAACTCTTGAGATAATGCCATACTCTTAATGGATATGAACTTTCATATAATGTAATGTCTAGGGTGTAAACAAACACAGTTGAATTCTGACCTGGACTTCTTTCCCTTAGTTGATATATGATATATTACCGTTTAAATAATGAATACAAACCTATCTGGTTGAAATATAGATAATTTTTATCTATTCGAGTAACATCTAAATATACTAAAACATCCTACCATATAGGCTTAGGTCTATTGAACACTATATTATGGGATGTACTTTAGTTAAACAATTGTGGCTCAATAATCTTGGCCATTTTAATGAAAAGGGGGCTAAACTTAAAGGATGAATCCACTTTTCTCTTCACCTCTTACCCATCCAGTCATATCTGTGTTTACCACAATAACATCTATGCTTATGAGTATGGATTTTGGGTAAATCATCAAACAATATTTGTATCAATATAAAGTAAGTAGTATCTATATCACGTGATATCCACCTTCTTTACGCCCTCGGTTTAAGTTTTCCCCTATTTATATTTCTTATGGGTTGTACCTACCATATGATTTATTTTTGTTCAGATACACTTTTGCAAGCATTTCTAACTGTTAGTTGCTTAGTAATTGTGAGGCTAAATGGTATATTCAAATACATAAAGCCAGTTTTGGGTTCTTTTGTTTCAATTATAATAGCCATTAGCCAGCACAAGGGGAAATTGTTGTTTCTGAGTAAATCTTACTATATTTAGATTATAATCGGGTTGATGGCTTGGCCCTATAAAGGGAAAGCCAGTTCTCTTATCTTAAATGAAGTTCTTTCAGAAAGTGAAGGGAGCTCTGCGAAGAATCTTTAAACCTATCAATCATTTGGCATCTTCTTTATCTCTCTCTCTCTCTTATTTCGTTCTTGACTGATGCCTTCCCTGTCTAGATGCAAACCCTTTAGTAAAAAGGGCAGTTACTAGTTACCATATAAAAAATAACTATACGGTTTCAATCACAGGATGTAACCTGGTTCTGGATTGTTTAGGGGCTAGCTAGCGAGCTCGGGGCATAGCCATATAAAAATGTTAGGTCAAAAGGTTCTCTGTTTACTTGACCATCCGCATCGACAAATAGGCTGATACCTAAATGACCGTAAGACTCATACGTGTAAGTTTAGGCACTTAACAGCTACTATCAAAACCCAAATTACAGACTATCATCCTGTCATGGCTTAAAGGGGTCACTTTGAGCGGCAGACAAAAAAACTGAAATAAAGTTTAAATAAAAACACTAAGTTACAGGATTTGATGCCTAAGAAGTGCTTCAGGTCAATCAATTAGAACTTAAATATTTTCTTAACAGATTTGTTTGCATGAAGACAGTTGAGGATGGAAGATAGCAGTGTGGGCTGCTTTCTTAGAATTGGCTGTCCAGCTAATACTGTAGCCCCCCTCCCCCACTTTGACTTACTAATCAGTGCAATCCAGTAACATATGTTTATATCCATTCATACACGAACTGTTTTGAATAACATTTGTTACCATCTTATTACATCCTTTTAATTGCTTCTTATTAGCAATATGCGTGCTTTCGTTTCATTTCAATTTATTCTTCAACCAGATGTTTTAGCCCTGTAATGATGAATGCTAATACAACCATATATATATATATATATATATATATATATATATATATATATATATATATATATATATATATATATATGCTGCACTGCCATCTTTTGTTGAAATATTTATCTTGCACCGTGATTAAATATTTTGTTTGCGTACGAATATTAAAGAGACTTCTCCAGAAAAGACTTCTGGTGCCACAACATTTCGAATTAGAGCAGCCATTGCAACAGCTTTGGGTGCAGCAGCTGCTCGTGCCAAGCTTTTGGCAGACCAGGAACTGAGGGAAATGGAGTATCTGATGGCATCTATTACTGAAATGCAGGTTACCTTCTAACTCTTTGAGTGTGACGATTTTTGTGATGAATATAGTCTAGATTCCATTTTTTATTGGTTTGTTCAAGTAATCCCCCATCATAGCGTGATAGCTAAATTATCATCAAGTTCCTTCTTTTGAATTATTAATAAAATTAATATAATTTGAAGATGTTTAAAGTATGGAAATAGACACTTTGACGGCCTTTCTTCGGCGAAAATACTAATATAATTCATCTACTAAAATGTTTGTGATTAAATACTTCTTGACATTCAATGATAAAAAAATTTCAAAGTGGACTGCCCTGGTTGTCAAAAGCTGAAGATTATTTGTATACAGATTTAAAGCAGATATCTTAGCAAGCAACAGAAAAGAATTAGCGATAAAACCAGAATTTTGGTTGCATTATTCTCTTTATCTAAGCAAACAAAACTCTTTAGTGTGCTTGGTGTAATCCAACATTTTAATGAGTAATTTGGGTTCTAACTTGACTTATATAGAGTCACTTCTGTTACAGACTTCAACAACTTATTTAATATTATTGGACAACTTTATGCATACTATACGATTAGTAATAAAATAAGAAGCAGCTGTGCAATTGATGTTCTCCGATATTCATCAACTCTAATTTTTCACTATTTTTCATGTAAGATTGTTAATTCAAATACTAAACTTGTTAACAAATTGAGTTTGAGCCCCACTATTCCGTTATATGATATTCCTTGAAATCTACTCTTTTGCTCATCAATTACCACAAAAAAACGTTGAAACAACTTTTTACTCATCTTTACCAATTCTTATATTTTATATAAAGCAAATACCAATGATCCAATATTTCCAATCCAAATTAGGTGCAACTCTTGATGCCTCTACTTAAAAAGCAATCCCAATACCAAACCTTGATTCAAAGCTGTATGATGTGGTGTTAATCACAATTAATTAATTTTCTTTCTAAATCAAAGCAACAATAATCCTCAGTGCATTAAAGTAAATATTTTCTGTCGATTCCTTATTGTCATTTAAACTCTCATTTCATTATTTTTTCTCTGAGCAGCTGAAAAAGATAAAAATCAAGATGAAGCATTTTGACGAACTGGAGCTTATAATGGAAGAGGAGTACAGCCAAATACAGCAGCTAAAAGAATCGATACTTGAAGAGTGGGTCTGCCTTTTGCAGCAGGCAACTCATACTGGGAACCCTAAATGGAAGGATAATGGACTTCCCAAGTTTCTACTGAATACGAACTTGTAGCCAATATTTATTATTGTTCTGGAACTTGTATTTATTAGTGTAACAAATCTGTTTAATTTAAATGTTAGTTCATTTGCATATCATTTGAGAGATAATTTACAAGGGTTGAGAATTTCAGTAAATGTATTTATGTTTAATTTTCACTGAAGACTTCTGAAAGCGGTAAAATGCTGGCACTTATTATTGCTTCCCTGTGCATACATGTCACTAACCCACTATTTGTATATAAAATTATATAATAGAGCATGCAAGATAAGTTGATGGAGCTGATGGCCGTTAGCACGGAAATACAATGATCCCTCGGTAGAAGCTACAATGTGCCGGATGACATAGTTGAGGAAGATCCTATGCGTGGTAAGTTCAAGTCTACTCTGCCTCGAGGCATAATTTTATTGTATAATAAGGCTAAATTACATTAAACTACCCTTGCCTAAGAGCTTGTTTCACTAAAGTACCTTATTGTTTTCTTATGAAGGTAAATTCCCTAAACTTCTCCATTTAAGGGCATTTTAATTAATAAAAACTCTCTATTTCTTAGAAGCAAAGTTTAAGGGAGTTTACTGTAATAATTTAGTGCGAAATTGTGGTAGTCAAGGGTATTTTGATATAGTTTAGCCATATAATAATAATGATAGCCAGTCTATTATTTACATGATTTGTGCTTTGACTTCACTATCTCTTGCCTTTTCTAGTTATTTTATCAGGGCAATCAATTCAGAGCTTGATGCCGTGGAAGCAGACATGGGAACAGAGATGGAATCCAATGCTGTTCTTTCACATTTTCAACCTGATACCGAACCTGATATGGATGCAGAACTCAGTTTGCCAGCAGCTCCAATATAATGCAGCACAAGTACTCAGCAGGCAGAATGCCTGGGTATTGCTAAAGTCTTCATAATTTTGAATTACATCAGGGATGCATTTGAATGTCTTCAGCAAAAAAAAAGTTTTATTTTCTGCTTTTTTATTTAGCTATGAAGTCGCAAGTTACCTCAAAATTTGACTGAAGGCTAATTGTTTAGCTATTGAAGATGTAGGCTCAAGCTAGGAAATAATTCCATGTGAGGAGAAGCAAAGAAATCACAGATTCAATATTACCTCCTCAATGGAAAATTCTTCTTTTCTAAACAGCCATTGATTATTGACTGCTGAGTTAAAATCAAATGTTCTTGTGATTAGCCTGTAACGATATCCAAATGTGCTTTTAGTTCTCTAAATTTGGAAAAATCACCTAAGAATGCGTGTTAGTACATGAGTAGCAGATTTGATACATCTTTAGGTTATCAGATTACCATAATTTACCTGGCCTCAAAACGATTTTGATGTTGGCATAATTACAGAACAAACCATTTTGATGCAGCATATTGCTCCAGTTGCCTTCTACCCAAATTTGAATCAATGCATGCAGCATGCCATTTTTCCCGTTTCTTTCACGATGTTACACTGTTGAAAAAGTAACCCCGATGAGCAGCTAGAATTTGAGCAAAACCTAAACCTTGTTTTACTTACGAATTTACTTATATGTTTTTTGATGCAAGATAACCATCGGTTTTGGTCATGTATAACTAGAAAAGGCTGTATACGGTGAACCTAGTAACCTTTCGGTTACATTGCATGCATACTAATATAGGAATGCTGAACCAGTATGCGACCAGGACAAGTATGAGCTAAGATATGTCTCTAATGATCTGCCTAGCTTATAATAAGTTCCTGTGGCCCTACATGGGAAGTCCTAGACTTATTTTTCATACCACAATTCTATTCCTTTTTTCTCCTTTGAAGGGCACTACTTATATTATATTCATGAAGCTAGCATGTTTACTGAAATATCTGAACTTTGCTGCAGGCTGAGGATGAGTTTGGTTTTCCTACTGTGGCGAAAGCCTCATTGCGGGGTTGAGAGAGAGAGAGAGAGGCAGCTCTAGTGGGGTTAATTAAAGTTCATATTTGTTCATATTTGGATCCTTACAGATAAACTTGTCCTGGTATGAATGGTAAGGTGTGGCTACTCATTGTCTGCAAACACGATTCATATGGTTTGATAACCAAGGCTTCGAGTGTATCAACACTTTTTTAGGCTACGGTTTATCTACTACATTTTTCGTTTCATATGGTTTGATAACCAAAGGCTTCGAATGTAACTACACTTTTTTGGGCTGTGGTTTATCTACAACGTTTTTCGTTCTCGCCGAAATTGATTCCATCATTGTAGTTCTCCTGTCAAATTTAATCGAGGGTTGTGATTCAAGAAAGGTTGTAGCAAATGAACAATGCTGCCTACAAATTTAATCGAGGGTGGTTCTCTTTTTGTTTATAAATGAGCATAGTATAAATTAAACAGTCCAAATTGTGACAGGAGACTAATCTTGCCAATCACTACCGTTCTCAAAATCATGGTGCAGTCATTGATCTCAACAATCTGTCTATCAATCACTCTCATATAAAGTTGGGTTAGTCAAGAAATCTTGGCCTTTCCTTTTAGCCTTTATCTATATCCATATTTATTTCAATCATTAAAAGTTTTATCAATTATTCAATAATTACTTATGTGCTAAAATGTTTTAATTATGTGCTAAAGCGCTTTTAATTATTATAATTAGTTTATATGCTAATATGTTGTTAATCATTAATATTTGGTTGTTGATGGGTTATTACTCATTTTAATAAAATGATAAAACGATGAATCATGTGAGAAGATTTACTAAACGTTTATTGTTGGAGATAGTGTCCTCAGAGTCGATTATTGGATCGCAGGTACATGATTGCAATGATTGCGGAGGACCTATACCGGTAGGACAGTCTTACTCGAGATGATAGTATGCTATCTGATTTGCCTTTATCAGTCGTGTACAGGTTCAGGTGACTGATCACTGTTACACTTTGATAGAGCCCTTAGGATCTTGCTTTACTACCAACAGTATGATGGCGATCATATACGTGAGAGTTGGGTGGTTTATAAGCATATCCTTAATTGTGGTCCCTAGTCGTGGGAGTTTCGAGACAGAGCATCGATACTCCGGAGTAAACTAGTGTATACAGTCGAGACCCCGACGAGGGGCAGTGGCCGGTCTCACAAGCCACTGGTATCAGTTGGATCACCTAAGATGTATACAGGTGCTCATTGGGTTATGAGTACACCGGACAGGACTCGCCGGGAACCTGCTAGTTGGTATTACACATATCGTCAGATAGCAGTTCCCTGGTGACATATGTACAGATTAGTTCATCGACCTGAGGTCGTCATTTGTCTCGTGTGAGTTCCCACTGTGTTTTGATTTCTACCCTACCACGGCTCAAAGGAATCGTGCAAACAGGTAGTTTTTGGGTACAGTCCCGAGCCTCATGGAGGCACGTGAGCGGATCGGCAGGGGATTCGTCTCTCCCGGTATTGGGGGTGAGATCGTGCTGTGTCTAGGAGAGCCATTACACAAAGCCCACGGCGTGGCAGGAGATTTACTGATAGGTACTCCAGTAGTATCTCAGGGTGTTATTGGGCTACACTCCGACACGACTTATACTGCTATTGGGTGTCTGACGTTACTAGCCCCCTAGGCAGATATGCGATACTCATAGACGAATGGACCGGACTGTATATACATTGTCACTTTTAGGCTCAGTAGGGTTTCCGGATGAGTTTACTCATCGGCCTCCCTTGAGGTCAGTACATGGGCAGCCGTTACGCACAGCTAGTGTCGCTGACGGCTTGTGGTTAAACCCACTGCCAGGGTACTGACGGGTCATTAGAGTCCCCCACAGACAGTTTCCCAAGTTCGGGCGAAACGTTGTAGAGGTCGTATGGTTTTATGGCAGAGTTCGGAAAATGCACGTGCGTTACGCACGTGTCATATTTCAGGCAGATAATACTGGTGGGCTTTGGTTTAAGCCGGATCCGAGTATTATATTGAGTAGATATAATATCTTTGTCTCTGTTACATTTGTATTCGGTCGTAATATAAATGCGGGTATATTTATACAGTTACGGGGTTATCCTGAAATTCGTTTCAGGATCACTTTTGGAAGTTGCCAGTTTCCAGTTTTCTATCGTCCGTATTTAACATTTGGTTAAATACGGATTTATCTTTTCTTGAGATGAGTGTGAAAGTTTCTAGAAGTATCTAGAAGGTGGTGACAAGGATTAGTGACTCATGGTTGCATTTAATGATTCAATTAATGCAAGGTGACTAAGGGTAGTGATTCATTTGTTTCATTCATTGTGTTCATACTAAGTGTTCTATGACTCATGCTTTTTTCTTTGTGCTAATGGTCACCACTTCCCTCCTACACTCACCCCCCACCTCCTTAAAGTGGCCGGCCCCTCCCCTCTCACTACTTGACTTGATGATTATGGTTGTTGGAAAAAAGATAGAGTTTTGGATGTATGGAAATTAACATATTCATATCTCATTTTCATATTGATCCAAAAGGCAACTTCATTAGCCGTTCGTCCATAGCTTTGGACGTAACGAGACAAAATATTCTACTCATTCTCTACATCAATCTTGGTCGTCTTTTTTAGCAAACTTGACGACCGAGTTGCCTCGAGTCAGAGGCGGGAGCCCGTTTAAAGAATCGTTGACGTGGTGCCACCTGGACGAGAAGATCGGAGATCGACGAGATCGGAGCAGCCGCAACGGAGCGTGGGATGATGGTTAAAGAACGAAGGACTCGGATCGTTCGGTATAATCTTTCTACTCTCTTTACAGTTTGTTAGTTTAGCAATAATGGCAGATCCGGATTATAGCATACGATAGCGCCAGTTAAAAGTTTTTGTTCCGCATTTGGCGTCTGTTTGACGGTCGGGGCGTTACCGTAGACTTAAATTGGTATCAGAGCCTCACCATTTTGCTTTACTAACTTGTGCTAACGCGTTTAAAATATCGATCGGACCGAATATCAAAAACTACAATTTTCTAGGTTCTGAGTTTCTGTCGATTTTAAAAGGGTTCTAAAAATAATTTTACATATCACAGAAAATTCAGCAGGGTTTTCTAAGCACACCGTACAAATTTGGTCACGTGACCTTACTAGACCGCCGTGGAAACGCGGTCAAACCTAGGGTTTGACCGCGCATCCGCGGCCTGTCTGTGAGATCTGTGCTCCAAATTTGAACAGTGACTTCTTGAGTGGAAATTGTGGTTTTTGGGATATATGTTTTGGGCCCAGATTTTGTTACTGTACAGCAGATGTTCGTGGGGCCCACTTCGTGATATTTAGTCGATTGAAATTTAAACATGTTAGTTTACAGTGCTTACATTATATCTCCGATCGTGAATGTTATTCGAGCGGTAAACCGCGTCTGATTGCTATAGTTCTTTTAGACGGGTTTGCGAACGTGACATTCGCGTTGATGTTCTGTGTTGTGCTGTGATGTTGCGGATTTGTCGTGGTGGATAGCAGTGTGCAATGGTAGTGCAGTTTGGATTTATTTGTACATTTGATATTGCGGGGTGAGCGTCCAACATGTGGACTGCCGTCACTGCCTGTTGTATAATATTCTTTTAGGGCACGACCGGGTTGAGGTCGATGCACCCGTTGTACATATTTTTCATTTCTGTACTAGGTTTTACCCCGCGACGGAGTGCACGGATAGCCGGGTTCTGGAGGGCAACGGGTCCGCATCTCATGGCTTTGAGAGGCAGAGGGGCCTCACTATAAAATTGGCAGACTATTCGCCGCACTCGTAGGGGGTACAGGTTGACCCAAGGAGGGGTGCTCAAGCTACCGGATTCCGTGAAGTGCAGGGTGGTCCATTCACTTTGCTGTTGGGGGCTGCCTCGCTTCAGGTTTTGGCGGGTAACTTGCCGCACCCGTAGGGGTCTAGGTTTCATTGCACAGGCTATCCACACGACCAGGGGAACCTCGGGTTTTAGCAGCGGCTCTGTGAAACTCGGGGATCCCAGATTATCTGTATTGTTCTGTGATGCTTATTACTTTTCTGTAATGTTGCATATTATCACGCCTGGAGCGATTATTGTATATTGGTATATATACTATTAGATGTTGTATATGTTTTGCACCCGCGCTAGTCCAGTCCCCGCTCTGTCGTTAGTTAAGTAACCTAACGGGTGATGACGGGACCCAGTGACGAATGAGGATGGCATATACGTACATTTTATTTTCGTTCTTTTCTGGTGTGATTAATTGATGGGACTGCGTTGATTCTGATCAATGCAAAGAAAAACAAACCTATTTGGCAGTTGTTGGAACAATTTAAAAAGTGTTATTACAAAGACGTTTCCTTTTGTTTTGCATAGCGGTATTCGGTTGGAATATCCTGTACCTCATTCGACGAGGCAAGGGCCGATATCCCTTCACCGGGAATGACCCCTTGGGCAGAAGTTTGCGTCAGGGTAATAACTTCACTATAGTCGATTACAAGTTGCTTTTCACCGCGGTATTCGGTTGGAATATCCTGCACATCATTCCACGAGGAAAGAGCCGAGATCCCTTCACCGGGAGTGACCTCTTTAGCAAAGGTTTTTGCCACTATATTTTATAAAAAGCTATCAGGTTCCTTCAGCGATATCAAGTTCACCGCGTTAAAGGTTTTTCGCCAAAAACCAGCCGTAGCCTTCCGTCATTTCTTTTGGGTATTCAGTAGTATTCAAGCTATGTATTTTGATCTAACGCCAAGGCATAGTGTTTGGTAGCTGCTATGTATTCATTTGTTGCATAGATAGATTAGTTGGTTTGGGACAGTCGTTCTGCCATTTTGACCTAACGCCAAGGGCATGTGCGGGTGGGTTCAAATTAACAAGATAGTGACAGGTAGAACTTGGCATGTGACTTATGACATTTTGACCTAACGTCAAGGTCATAAGAGCATGGGGCAAAAATGATATCGGGAGTTTCTAAAGAAACTGAAACTTGCCAAGTATGCGCATACCTTCTGGAGTATGAGTAACGTGGATGGATTCCGTCACGTTATCATGCGATGAGAGTTGGATCCCGATTCTCACTGATGAGTTGGTTTACTCTTCAGGTGATCCCGATTGATTCTTCTTTCAGGTTTGGAGGAGAATTTGACAGTACATTGGGAAGTTTCCGGATTAGATAAAGTGATAACCATTCTGATCTAGGTTAGAGTGCACGCAGAGTGTTTCTTTTCTCTCTCTCGTTGGCAGCGACCTTTGACCAACCCTACACTATGACTCAGTGACCAAGTTGACCGAACCTTTTTAAAATATTGGATTTTGGATTGTCCAAGTTGCATAAGTCATTGCCACTCCTTTTACCCTTTGCATTTCTCAGAACACCCCGTATTACTACGGACATCCACTTCTATTGGATAGATCCATCATATGGTTATATACGAACTCGAAGGGACTTCTTCGAGGATGGATCCAGGTTCAGGAGAAATAGAATTGGTTTATTCAGTTGTCTTTTATTATCACCTTCTCTCAGGTTGCGAGAGCTCCTTGGTTTAGGAGAGTACACCTATTACGCTTATTGGATAGTCTTCTTCCAAACCATAGGCAGGTGCCGAAAGGTAGGGAATAAAGAAAACCAATTAGCCTAAGTAGGGTGTACAGAAGGTAATATGTAAAAACAAAATAAAGGGATTAGAAAGAGGGCAAAGTAAATTGCGACTATTATCATTCACGACCAAACCGCGTACTTCATCGCCACTCCTATTTCACCTTTAAAAGAATAAGGTATTATTCAGTTGTCTTTTATCATCACCTTCTCTCAAGTTGCGAGTACTCCTTGGTTTAGGAGGATACACCTATTATGCTTACTGGATAGTCTTCTTCCAAACCATAGGCTGGTGCCGAACGGTAGGGAAGGAAGAAAACCATTTAGCCTAACGATGGTGTACATAAGGTAATGACTAAAGACAAACAAAGGGATTTGGAGAGACGGCAATAAAATATACGGTTGAAGTTGTGAATTGGATTATGGAAGATGCATTGCTAGGAATACCAGGATACCCCTACGAAACATTTTCATGTTTCAGTGCATTGTTAAAAGAAAACTGTTTTCCCGATAAGATATTTACTCCAAGGGTATGTATTTACTAGGTTTCATTCTCATATCTGTATGGTTTTACAGATGATGAGTGGGAGTAAGTTATTGGGAATTAGGTGATCATCCTCATTATATCGGAATTCGTTGTAATTAGTGATACTTGAGGAAATCGCCAGGGTACAGTTTTCCACCTACGACGCACAGGTTTTGAGTTGCTCAACTCAGCGGACTTATACAGAGTATTGTATATTGTCCAAGTGTCCATCAAGACAAAGGGGTAGGTCCTCGTACTATGTTCTGTTTACTTATGACTTCTCTAGTTTTTAGACAAGTGTTTCGTAGAAATACAAGGTCTAAGTTTTGAGAAGTTGTGGTATAAGAATAAAGTAGAGAACCGGGCATCACAAGTATCGGGATTCTTCAAAGAGATCGAAGATGTAGATTCTTGTGATTGGTATTCAGATGATAGTAATGGTTTTGAGAAACTTGTTTCTCTTTCAGGTTGCTCATAATTGGATGGATTCCTAAGTTGAGTAATGCTGATTAGCCTCTTTCCATTAAGTTAATATGCACTGGAGACAGTTGCATGATTAGAATTTGGTTCCAATTAAATAAGTGCCAAAGTTTTTATATTGGATATAGAATGGTTCATACCTTAACAATGTTAAGGTACGGGAAGTTGTCCAGCTTATGCTTAAAACCAGACTCTGAATAACTCAGGACACGTTTCTGTAATGGCTGTTTGTGGGTTGACCCTGGCTATGACGAGGGTTGATTTTCTACCATTTGGAAGATCAATAGTGATATTGTTCTTGACTCGCCACAGTTTTAGTAAAATGGATTTTTTCAGAAAACAGTAGTGGGAGTATGGTAGAACTGGAAGTGATTCCAGAACCGCAAACGATTACGGAAAATTTAATAGGACCTAAAGATTCAATCAGGTTTTACATTCCATTAGCCACTCCGCAGATATGATGGGTAACCTCAGACACCCGAGAGGTACTCCGGTAGCCTCAAGGACGGTGACAGGGAGGTTCTTGTTTACCCAGACTTGACGCTACTGTTGTTCCAGACTGTGAGACCCGGCAGGAGGTTAAGTATAGCGTCGTTCTAAACTAGCTTTAGAAGTGCACGTGTATATTATTCTGTCAGAGGGTTGTTGTGGTCAGTGGGAGCAGCGGATGCATAGTGGGCAAGTAACTTATGTATATTTATAGACTTGAGCAGTTATAGCGGAGAAAGATCATCTAATTTTGATGTGACAGTCATAGGTTTGACTTCATCAGAATAGGGGATGGATCTGTTAAGAAGGTAGTAGGGTGTGATGTCATGGTATCTAGATGACATACACAGAGTAGGAAGTAAAATTCCTATACTACGATCGGTTGTACTGTGGTCGTCACATAGTTGTTTCTCCAGACAGGATATGGATATAATATCAGACATTCTAGTTTCTAGATCTATGGTTTTAGATCTGGATTTGGGTAGTTTCCCAATGTGGGTACTTTGACAGTATTCTAAAGGCTTTTAGAATAGATGACTCCTGGTATGGTAGTGTACATGCAGGTGATGGAGTCACCCTCTCTAAAGGTGTCTTACAGATTAAAGGGGAGAGGGATGGGCATGATTGGCAGATCACTTGTTTAGGCAACTGAATCAATCATGAGATGTCAAGTACCACACCAGATGTTGTTTTTGCACTAGATGCAATAAGTTTGTATTAATCCAATCCTGGAGAAACATAAGGAAGCAGTTTTAGAACATAAGTACATGTTCTACGGATTTGATGACAGCAGCCTCCTTCGGGAGACGGTTATCATTCCAGGCTTCAAAGGTGACATGGATGACAGAGTGATTGTCAAAGTTATAGTTTTCCCTCTGACGAGGGACAGTATTATGGACAGGTGGTCCAAGAGAATACTGTGGGAGGCTTGGTGTAACAACTCCAATTTTGTATACCAAAAATTTGCTTTAAATATAGTGTATACTGGGAGTATTAATGTTGCTGGAAACAATTTAAGTATCTAATTCCTTACAATAATTACAAGAAGAAGCTTGTAGCTCATTAGTAATACCTTGCACTGCTGAACCAAGCCACCGGAGTTCAAATCCCATGCCCCACATTATTTTTGTATTTATTTTGTTTTATTTTTTTTGGAAGTCAACGGTAAAAAGGCCATAACTCCCAAAATATGTACTGGACAACAAAAAGTAAAAATACCAAGTTGTTCCTCAGGAAAACCCCCGGCCATTGGACCCTTGACTCGGCCCGACTCGGCGCCGCCGGACGGCGACTAGGCCGACTCGGTCCGGCGCCGCCGGCCGGACTTGGCCGGACGGCCGAGTCACCAACTGAGAAAAGTTGGCTCTTGACTTGGTCAACCCTCTTGCACACTTATTATACCTGAATCGGTTTTGATTTTACCAATAAATCCCTTTTACTCCTAGGTTTAATGATTTTTAATGAATTTTTAATGTTTTTTATATTTTCTTTTAATATTTTTTGATCCTAACCCTAACCCTAGCCTAGCCCTATATAAAGACCCCTACCCTCTACCATTTCACCTCACCACTCTAAGTCTACTCTCCCAAATTCTCGAGAACTCGGTACGAAGAGCGAGAAGCGAAGCGCTGCCGAAATCGACGACGGATTCCGGCGACCGGATCAGAACCTTCGCGACGTTTTCGACGAATCGACAACCACCACTTCCCTTAGCCTCCTTAGCTTGTCCAAACCCGTAAGTCCCACCTCTTCTCTCTCTCTTTTCTATAAATATAAAAATACGACTTTTTGGAACCCGACGGAAATCGGACAAACCGATTTCCGATTCGACTTTTCTATAAATTTCCACTTGTCACCTAATACATAATATCTACCCATATTCATGTTGACTATTAATCACCCATAAACCAATTTAAACAAACTTTTTCACATGAAATGATAGCTTCTTTGCAAAACCGTATTCCTTTCATAAAAATACCATGAAGTTCATTTTTCTTAGTTTAATCAATTATCTCACTCCTAAATATGTTTATCTTGATCACTAAACTTGTAGAACCCAATTTGAATGAAATTTCACACATAAAATGATAATGTTTTCGAATACCGTATTCTTGCGCTATAATACCTTTAAGTTTAACATAGCATGTTTTAACTTTAAACTTCATTAAACCTTAAAATAAGTCACGAGGTAATGACCTACCTCTACACACACTCAATATAACCCTAATTGATAAATATCAAAACACAGAATACGAAATTACAGGACTTTTCACTAAAATACCCTAATCTTTATAATCTTTATTGAAAGTTTTAAGTTGTAAACATTTCTAAATAAAATCTTTTAATAAAATGAAAGCACGATTGGTCATGGACATCGATCGTTTATCTAAACTGTCTTGTGGTGCCTAGGCAAGTGTGTCTAAGGCTAGTGGTTTTTAATTAGGCCCACGACTGTGGTTCCTTCCCACTTACCTGGCACTTACCTGACCGCAATTGACGGTGAAGAGGCGATTTGAGGCTTCTAATGACTCATCATTTAGACCTTAGAAATAGGCTAGTTGGCTTAGGAAACCCTAATAACTAAAATACGGAAAACTAAACTCTTTTGCAAATAAATACCTTATATTTATAAAACCGTTTTCCTAAATGAGAAGTGTTTATAAAAGCTAAGCAAAGTGCCGCTACAACCCACTTTTGGGGAACCCGTTAGGGATAGTACGGTTCATCGTGCACCCACAGGCTAGTAATGCGAGATTCAGACCTCCGCAAGGAGCATTCGGTCTCGAAAGGTTTTAAATACGACATTTAAGAAAAATGAGATTTTTGAAAATAAAATATTCATTTAAAAATTATCCAAGTGTTTATATATATAATTATCATTTAAACACCTATTTTATTATAATATAAAGTTTCCACATTTTCCTAAAAAAAAATTACAAGATTAAAATTTACATTAAAATACCATGAATTTCAGATAAAACAATTAATAGTTTTATTAGGATATATTCACTAGAATAACACAAATAAAATTCAAATTCATTATAACAATAAAGACGATTATTAAATACTTGAGGTGTATTTCGAAAACTATACAAAAGTACTTTTTACAGAAAACCCTCTCAAGTTTTACAAATTACAATAAGGCCCCTAACTAATATTGAACTTCAAATTATTTTTCTTTTAGTCTGACTCGGGTTAAAGTCTGACTATTTCTGACTTGAATACGATTCAAGTCAATCTATATTCTTTTATATTCCAATACAATTTGAATACATGAAACCCTGAATCCAGTTAACATTATATTCTTTTGACTGAATCAAACCATGGATATTCATCCATTATCCTGATATTCCATTTACCTGATTATACAGTTACAACATGCTTACTGATATCATGGTTTTGGCCAATCACTCAATTTACATATTCCAATACTACAATACTGTTAAAACACTACGGGGTTTAAGGGGTAGATTGGTACGGAAGGTGTTAAAGGTGGCACGAGGTGGTCAGATTAAGACACCTAACCTGAATTCTATTGCTGTTGTACCGTGGCATAACGGTTCCTTGTACTTTCCTTTTGCCCTGATCTCTAGCATATAGAGATCCCCCTCGTATACACCGGCATCCTTCTGTACCAAGCTACAAATAACAGCGTTAAACAATGTTCCATAATATTCAACAATATAATACTTTAGAAAATACTGTTACTCTGTCATTCTCATTCTTCTTATTCTTTGGGACTTACCGAGCGACCTGTTCGCTGACGACATTCTATTTATTTCTTCTTTGAATGTCGTCAGGTGCGTTGGACCAAGCTGAGATCGAGCCCACCGGTGAAGATTTGGAGCAGTTCCAAGAAGATCCAGAGCTCTAGATAATTGTACCTTGTTCTTTCCAGTATTTTTCATTTCTGTTATGCCACTGTTTAGGCATTGCTTTTTCATTCCAGTTGTATTTTCATTTCATGCATTGTACAAAAAATGTTATTAATAAAAGTTGTTGTTATTTCAATATCATTCGTCTCTTGTGATTTACTTTATATTGCTTAGTTACGCTTAGCGTATATACTTCTGAGTATATACGTAGCGGGCCTCGTCGCGTCCGTTTCGCCGTACACTGGGAAGCGGGGCGTGACAGGTTTTGTTGGTGGCCCATGCAGGTCAGAGCTGTATGAATCCCTGTCATGCAGTTCTGGTCTGCATGAACAAGCTAAGCACTATAACACAAGAACCAGCAACTAAAACATTCTTTACAATTCATATTCTTTGAATCTTGCAAATCTCTATTCCTTGAATCTTATCATTTCATGTATTTGAATCTGTCCTAATCCAAATTTTTCTTCAGGGTTATGGATTCCCCGAACAACACCAGCACCAACGTTAACAACACCCCACCAGCACTACCTCTCACACCAGTTGTTCCGGCACCACCCACTGAGCAAACAATGCTATTTGATGCGATCCGCAGTCTTCTCGAGGGACAGCAACAACTATTGAGCCGTCCTGATAACGATGCACCGGGAGTAAAGCAATTCAGGGCTTTGCACCCAAAGCAGTTCTCTGGTAAAGGAAGCCCTCTTGAAGCGGAAGAATGGGCACAAAGCATCGAAGACGATCTGGCAGCTGCTCAAGTGCCAGACCACGCTTGGGTCCGTGTAGCGAAACTACAGCTCACGGATAATGCTCGCAATTGGTGGAAGGCGGAAGAAACCCGTCTAGCACAGCCGATTGAATGGAAGACATTTCGCGAGAAGTTTGACGCGAAATATTTCCCTGTGACTGCCAGGTTCGCTATGGAGCAGCAGTTTATTCATCTACAGCAAGGATCAATGTGGGAGAAATCGGTAGATGAATACGATGCTGAGTTCACTATATTGAGCCGGTAAGATATGTCACAATAGTTCAATTTTTTAAAATATCACATATCACACAGCTAACACAATTTTTTAAACAGATTCGCGGCACAACTGATACCGACGGACGAGATCAGAGCCCGTCGTTTTCAGCAAGGTTTGGACACAGAGATTAAGGCTGCTCTAGCCACAGGAAAGTTTTTGACTCATGAGGAAGCCCTAGAAGCTGCCCGCAGTTATGAGGCAGCGATAAAAGAGAGGGGCAGACCTCAGTCTGCAGGAGTCAAGCGCCCTGCCAACCAGATAGTAGGTGGAGCCACGTCCAGACCATCTTTCGTGCCGAGGCGACCCGGAGTACCAACTCATCGTCCTAGCTCAGCCTTTTGCACTTACTGCAAGAGAACTGGACATATGATGAAGGACTGCCGTCAAGCCAACCGCCTCTGCTTAGTTTGCGGTTCAGCCACTCATGATATTGGATCTTGTCCCCAAAGGCAGAACCCAGTTGCTGCACCAAGGCCAGCAAATACTTATCAGCAACGACCAGCTCTTCAGGCACCTGCTACCAGACTTGCACTGCCTGCACCACCTAGGGGACCACAAGCTGCACCACCTCCTCGACAGTTCCATCAAGCTCAAAGGAACGTTCAGAGGAATGCTCCTCAGGCCAGGAGGAATGTGCCGAAGCGCCAGGCTTTCATGATGTCTGTGGAAGAAGCTGAGGCCACTGGCCAAGTCATTACTGGTAAACTTTCTTTCTCAAACTTATCTTTTAGTTTTGTTTACCTACACACTTTCCCTATACCTAAAACCTATCCCTAATACCTTAGGTACAATCCTAGTAGCTTCACTACCTGCACTTGCACTGTTTGATACTGGAGCATCCCACTGCTTTATGTCGCAACGGTTTGTCCGAACCCATGCGATTCCAGTCTCACCGCTTGTATCCAGCTGAAATGTCAGTTCTGGAAATGGTGTTCTAAAGGCAACTATGGGATACAGCATGTGTCCAGTCGTCGTCTGCAGTCGAGAGTTTTACGCTGACTTCAAGGTACTGGACATACCAAATTTCGATGTGGTTCTAGGAATGGACTGGCTTGGAACCTTTTATGCTACCATCGACTGTCGTCAAAGGAGGGTAGTATTTGAGATTCCAGATCATCCGGTCTTCTATTTCAAGAGTGGAGACCGTACACTAGAGCCAAGTACTTACAAAGCAAAGCCAAGAGAAGCAGTAGTTGCAGCAGCTCATGCAGAGGAAGAATCAAGACCGGAGGTAGTTCGAGAGTTCGACGATGTATTCCCTGACGATATATCAGGTTTGCCTCCCGATCGAGCTCTTGAATTCAGTATTGACTTAGTACCAGGAGCACAACCAGTGATCAAAGCACCGTATAGACTAAGTCCGGAAGGATTGAAGGAAGTTCGAACACAGTTGGACGAATTACTGGCGAAAGGATAGATTCATCCCAGTACTTCAAGTTGGGGAGCACCTGTACTACTGGTAAAGAAGAAGGAAGGTTCATACAGAATGTGCATCGACTATAGGGCCTTGAACGAAGTTACTATAAAGAATAAGTATCCACTCCCGCACATCGATGATTTATTCGATCAGCTAAGTGGATCTTGTGTCTTCTCTAAACTAGACCTTCGTTCAGGTTATCATCAAGTGAAGGTCAAGGAAGCTGATATTCACAAAACAGCTTTCAGAACTCGCTATGGGCATTACGAATTTCTAGTAATGCCATTTGGGGTGACCAATGCACCAGCAATCTTCATGAATCTTATGAACCAAGTCTTCCGAGAGTATTTAGACAGGTTCGTTGTCATCTTCATCGACGACATCCTGGTATATTCTAAGAACCGGAAAGAGCATGCGGAGCACTTACGAATTGTCCTGGAAACTCTTCGACAACATAAGCTTTATGCCAAATACAGCAAGTGCGAGTTTTGGCTAAAACAAGTTAGTTTTCTTGGACACATCGTATCAGGAGAAGGGATTTCTGTGGATCCAGCAAAAGTTTCAGCAGTCAGCGAATGGCCTACACCAAAATCAGTGAAGGATATACGGAGTTTCTTGGGCTTAGCTGGATATTACAGAAGATTCATTGAAGGCTTTTCGAAGATAGCAACACCCCTGACCAAGCTCACACGAAAAGATGAAGAATTTGTATGGTCAGAAGCATGCAAGCAAGCTTTCGTAGAACTCAAGTCAAGAATGACATCTGCACCTATTCTCGTCATACCGGATCAATCTGGAGGATTCGAAGTGCATTGCGATGCATCCGGTAAGGGATTATGATGTGTTCTACATCAGCACGGTAAGCTTGTAGCTTATGCTTCAAGACAACTGAAGACTCATGAGCGCAACTATCCGACGCATGATCTGGAGTTGGCAGCCGTCATTTTTGCTCTCAAAATTTGGCGCCACTACTTACTTGGTGAACGAGTGAACATCTACACAGATCATAAAAGTCTGAAGTATGTGTTTACTCAGAAGGAGTTGAATATGCGGCAGAGAAGATGGTTAGAACTTATGGCGGACTTTGACATCAATTTGCAATATCATCCAGGAAAGGTGAACGTAGTACCTGATGCTCTTAGTCGCCAACCATTAGCAATGAATCTCACTGCCCAGTGGAAGCTTCAGCAAGACCTACATCAGATGGAGATCGAACTAGTCATGCCAGGTGATGTTTCAAATTTGATGAATCTGCAAGTTCAATCAAATATTGTCAATCAGATCAAAGCAGCTCAAGCCAGCGATGCTAAGTTGTAAAAGATCAGAGAACAAGTGGAGAATGGACTCAGAACAGATTTCATCATTCATGAAGACGGATCTTTGAGATACGGCAGCAGATTGTGTGTACCAAAGGATCCTGTTCGGGAAGAGTTAATGAAAGAAGCTCACAGCTCTCCCTATTCAGTACATCCTGGAGGTACCAAAACGTACAAAGATCTACGTCAGAATTATTGGTGGCATGGAATGAAGCGTGAAGTAGCCAGGAGTGTCGCAAAATGTTTGGTGTGTCAGCAGGTAAAGGCTGAACATCACAGGATAGCTGGACTACTTCAACCGTTACCAATTCCAGAATGGAAGTGGCAACACATCACGATGGACTTTGTAACTGCTCTTCCTCGCAGCACAAAGGGTAACGATGCGATTTGGGTCATTATGGATCGACTCACAAAGTCGGCTCACTTCATCCCATTTCGAGTTGGCCAATCAACTGAGACATTAGCGAAGAAGTACATGGAGGTAATAATCTAATTTAAGATTTAAACTCTTCATACTGTACTATCTCTGATACCCATGAACTCATACAGGAAATTGTGAGACTTCATGGAGTACCAGTCTGTATTGTCTCCGATCGTGACACCAGGTTCCGATCGCAATTTTGGCAAAGTCTGCAAGCTAGCTTGGGAACAAGTCTGAACTTCAGCACGGCTTATCATCCACAAACAGATGGTCAGTCGGAACGAACTATTCAGATCTTGGAGGATATGCTCAGAGCATGTATGCTCGACTTCAAGGGATCGTGGGAAGATCACCTGCATCTTGTGGAGTTCGCGTACAATAACTGCTACCAAGCAAGTATAGGAATGGCACATTTTGCAGCATTATATGGAAGGAAGTGTCGATCGCCATTAAGTTGGGATGACATCGGAGAGAGAGAGCTCCTTGGACCAGAGATGATAGTAGCGACCGTTGATGTGGTTCGTACTATCAGGGAAAGAATGCGCATAGCCCAAGATAGACAGAAACATTGGGCTGATGCGAAGAGACGACACTTGGAGTTCCAGCCAGGAGATCATGTATTTCTGAAAATCTCTCCGAACCGCGGAGTGATCAGATTTGGAAGACGGGGAAAGTTGAGTCCGAGATACATTGGACCGTTCGATATACTCGAACGAGTCGGTGAAGTGGCATATCGTTTAGCGCTTCCACTCTCATTGGAAGGAGTGCATAACGTGTTCCACATATCTCAACTCAGAAGGTATGTGAGTGACCCCAGCCATGTACTTGATCATTCCGAACTCACGATACAGCCCGATTTGTCTTGTGAGCAACAACTTGTGGAGATCCTGGACAGGAAAGTGAAGACATTTCGGAACAAAGAAGTTAATTTGGTCCGGGTAATGTGGAGGAAAGACACTCCAGGAGAATCCACGTGGGAAAGGGAGGATGAGATGCGTGCAAGATATCCGCACCTTTTTGTAAACTAGTCCTTAAATAAAAGTTGTAAATTTCGAGGACGAAATTTTTGTAAGGAGGGTAGATTGTAACAACTCCAATTTTGTATACCCAAAATTTGCTTTAAATATAGTGTACACTGGGAGTATTAATGTTGCTGGAAACAATTTAAGTATCTAATTCCTTACAATAATTACAAGAAGAAACTTGTAGCTCATTGGTAATACCTTGTACTGCTGAACCAAGCCACCGGAGTTCAAATCCCATGCCCCACATTATTTTTGTATTTATTTTGTTTTATTTTTTTTTGGAAGTCAACGGTAAAAAGGCCATAACTCCCAAAATATGTACTGGACAACAAAAAGTAAAAATACCAAGTTGTTCCTCAGGGAAACCCCCGGCCATTGGACCCTTGACTCGGCCCGACTAGGCGCCGCCGGCCGGCGACTCGGCCGACTCGGTCCGGCGCTGCCGGCCGGACTTGGCCGGACGGCCGAGTCACCAACTGAGAAAAGTTGGCTCTTGACTTGGTCAACCCTCTTGCACACTTATTATACCTGGATCGGTTTTGATTTGGCCAATAAATCCCTTTTACTCCTAGGTTTAATGATTTTTAATGAATTTTTAATGTTTTTTATATTTTCTTTTAATATTTTTTGATCCTAACCCTAACCCTAGCCTAGCCCTATATAAAGACCCCTACCCTCTACCATTGTACCTCACCATTCTAAGTCTACTCTCCCAAATTCTCGAGAACTCGGCATGAAGAGCGAGAAGCGAAGCGCTGCCGAAATCGACGACGGATTCCGGCGACCGGATCAGAACCTTCGCGACGTTTTCGACGAATCGACAACCACCACTTCCCTTAGCCTCCTTAGCTTGTCCAAACCCGTAAGTCCCACCTCTTCTCTCTCTCTTTTCTATAAATGTAAAAATACGACTTTTTGGAACCCAACGGAAATCGGACAAACCGATTTCCGATTCGGCTTTTCTATAAATTTCCACTTGTCACCTAATACATAATATCTACCCATATTCATGTTGACTATTAATCACCCATAAACCAATTTAAACAAACTTTTTCACATGAAATGATAGCTTCTTTGCAAAACCGTATTCCTTTCATAAAAATACCATGAAATTCATTTTTCTTAGTTTAATCAATTACCTCACTCCTAAATATGTTTATCTTGATCACTAAACTTGTAGAACCCAATTTGAATGAAATTTCACACATAAAATGATAACGTTTTCGAATACCGTATTCTTGCGCTATAATACCTTTAAATTTAACATAGCATGTTTTACCTTTAAACTTCATTAAACCTTAAAATAAGTCACGAGGTAATGACCTATCTCTACACACACTCAATATAACCCTAATTGATAAATATCAAAACACAGAATACGAAATTACAGGACTTTTCACTAAAATACCCTAATCTTTATAATCTTTATTGAAGCTTTAAGTTGTAAACATTTCTAAATAAAATCTTTTAATAAAATGAAAGCACGATTGGTCATGGACATCGATCATTTATCTAAACTGTCTTGTGGTGCCTAGGCAAGTGTGTCTAAGGCTAGTGGTTTTTAATTAGGCCCACGACTGTGGTTCCTTCCCACTTATCTGGCACTTGCCTGGCCGCAATTGACGGTGAAGAGGCGATTTGAGGCTTCTAATGACTCATCGTTTAGACCTTAGAAATAGGCTAGTTGGCTTAGGAAACCCTAATAACTAAAATACGGAAAACTAAACTCTTTTGCAAATAAATACCTTATATTTATAAAACCGTTTTCCTAAATGAGAAGTGTTTATAAAACCTAAGCAAAGTGCCGCTACAACCCATTTTTGGGGAACCTGTTAGGGATAGTACGGTTCATCGTGCACCCGCAGGCTAGTAGTGCGAGATTCAGACCTCCGCAAGGAGCATTCGGTCTCGAAAGATTTAAAATACGACATTTAAGAAAAATGAGATTTTTGAAAATAAAATATTCATTTAAAAATTATCCAAGTGTTTATATATATAATTATTATTTAAACACCTATTTTATTATAATAGAAAGTTTCCACATTTTCCTAAAAAAAAATTACAAGATTAAAATTTACATTAAAATACCATGAATTTCAGATAAAACAATTAATAGTTTTATTAGGATATATTCACTAGAATAACACAAATAAAATTCACATTCATTATAACAATAAAGACGATTATTAAATACTTGAGGTGTATTTCGAAAACTATACAAAAGTACTTTTTACAGAAAACCCCCTCAAGTTTTACAAATTACAATAAGGCTCCTAACTAATATTGAACTTCAAATTATTTTTCTTTTAGTCTGACTCGGGTTAGAGTCTGACTATTTCTGACTTGAATACGATTCAAGTCAATCTATATTCTTTTACATTCCAACACAATTTGAATACATGAAACCGTGAATCCAGTTAACAATATATTCTTTTGACTGAATCAAACCATGGATATTCATCCATTATCCTGATATTCCATTTACCTGATTATACAGTTACAACATACTTACTGATATCATGGTTTTGGTCAGTCACTCAATTTACATATTCCAATACTACAATACTGTTAAAACACTACGGGGTTTAAGGGGTAGATTGGTACGGAAGGTGTTAAAGGTGGCACGAGGTGGTCAGATTAAGACACCTAACCTGAATCCTATTGCTGTTGTACCGTGGCATAACGGTTCCTTGTACTTTCCTTTTGCCCTGATCTCTAGCATATAGAGACCCCCCTCGTATACACTGGCATCCTTCTGTACCAAGCTATAAACAACAGCGTTAAACAATGTTCCATAATATTCAACAATATAATACTTTAGAAAATACTGTTACTCTGTCATTCTCATTCTTCTTATTCTTTGGGACTTACCGAGCGATCTGTTCGCTGACGACATTCTATTTCTTTCTTCTTTGAATGTCGTCAAGTACGTTGGACCAAGCTGAGATCGAGCCCACCGGTGAAGATTTGGAGCAGTTCCAAGAAGACCCAGAGCTCTAGATAATTGTACCTTGTTCTTTCCAGTATTTTTCATTTGTGTTATGCCACTGTTTAGGCATTGCTTTTTCATTCCAGTTGTATTTTCATTTCATGCATTGTACAAAGAATGTTATTAATAAAAGTTTCTGTTATTTCAATATCATTCGTCTCTTGTGATTTACTTTATATTGCTTAGTTATGCTTAGCGTATATACTTCTGAGTATATACGTAGCGGGCCTCGTCGCGTTCGCTTCGCCGTACACTGGGAAGCGGGGCGTGACACTTGGTGCAGGATACTGATTAGGTTCAGTGATCAATACAGTCTTAGAAGTTTGGATTTGGAGTTCATTTATGAACTAGGTGCCATCAGATATCCAGACATATTCTAAGACAGGTATTACTCAATTCGGGAGATGGTTTTCTCCGTGAACTTGAGATTAATAGAGATATAGAAAGAAACGTCTAGGCGGATCCACTCACTGAGGCTATTTCTCGAACACAATAGTTTTACAAACGGGTTTTGTGAAACTGATTAGTAGAGGAGTTGGATGTTCGGTTTCACACGGGCTGTGAGTAGTCGACATCGCAATAATTAGCCTTAAGTGCAAGTGGGAGATTGTTGGAGATAGTGCCCTCAGAGTCAATTATTGGATCGCAAGTACGTGATTGCAATGATTGCGGAGGACCTATACCGGTAGGACAGTCTTACTCGAGATGATAGTATGCTATCTGGTTTGCCTTTATCAGTCGTGTACAGGTTCAGGTGACTGATCACTGTTACACTTTGATAGAGCCCTTAGGATCTTGCTTTACTACCAACAGTATGATGGCGATCATATACGTGAGAGTTGGGTGGTTTATAAGCATATCCTTAATTGTGGTCCCTAGTCGTGGGAGTTTCGAGACAGGGCATCGATACTCCGGAGTAAACTAGTGTATACAGTCGAGACCCCGACGAGGGGCAGTGGCCGGTCTCACAAGCCACTGGTATCAGTTGGATCACCTAAGATGTATACAGGTGCTCATTGGGTTATGAGTACACCGGACAGGACTCGCCGGGAACCTGCTAGTTGGTATTACACATATCGTCAGATAGCAGTTCCCTGGTGACATATGTACAGATTAGTTCATCGACCTGAGGTCGTCATTTGTCTCGTGTGAGTTCCCACTGTGTTTTGATTTCTACCCTACCACGGCTCAAAGGAATCGTACAAACAGGTAGTTTTTGGGTACAGTCCCGAGCCTCATGGAGGCACGTGAGCGGATCGGCAGGGGATTCGTCTCTCCCGGTATTGGGGGTGAGATCGTGCTGTGTCTAGGAGAGCCATTACACAAAACCCACGGCCGTGGCAGGAGATTTACTGGTAGGTACTCCAGTAGTATTTCGGGGTGTTATTGGGCTACACTCCGACACGACTTATATTGCTATTGGGGGTCTGACTTTACTAGCCCCCTAAGCAGATATGCGATACTCATAGACGAACGGACCAGACTGTATATACATTGTCACTTTTAGGCTCAGTAGGGTTTCCGGATGAGTTTACTCATCGGCCTCCCTTGAGGTCAGTACATGGGCAGCCGTTACGTACAGCTAGTGCCGCTGAAGGCTTGTGGTTAAACCCACTGCCAAGGTACTGACGAGTCATTAGAGTCCCCTACAGACAGTTTCCCAAGTTCGGGCGAAACGTTGTAGAGGCCGTATGGTTTTATGGCAGGGTTCGGAAAATGCACGTGCGTTTACGCACGTGTCATATTTCAGGCAGATAATACTGGTGGGCTTTGATTTAAACCGGATCCGAGTATTATATTGAGTAGATATAATATCTTTGTCTCTGTTGCATTTGTATTCGGTCGTAATACAAATGCGGGTATATTTATACAGTTACGGGGTTATCCTGAAATTCGTTTCAGGATCACTTTTGGAAGTTGCCAGTTTCCAGTTTTCTATCGCCCGTATTTAACATTTGGTTAAATACGGATTTATCTTTTCTTGAGATGAGTGTGGAAGTTTCTAGAAGTATCTAGTAGGTGGTGACAAGGATTAGTGACTCATGGTTGCATTTAATGATTCAATTAATGCAAGGTGACTAAGGGTAGTGATTCATTTGTTTCATTTATTGTGTTCATACTAAGTGTTCCATGACTCATGCTTTTTTCTTTGTGCTAATGGTCACCACTTCCCTCCTACACTCACCCCCCACCTCCTTAAAGTGGCCGGCCCCTCCACTCTCACTACTTGACTTGGTGATTATGGTTGTTGGAAAAAAGATAGAGTTTTGGATGTATGGAAATTAACATATTCATATCTCATTTTCATATCGATCCAAAAGGCAACTTCATTAACCGTTCGTCCATAGCTTTGGACGTAACGAGACAAAGTATTCTACTCATTCTCTACATCAATCTTGGTCGTTTCTTTTAGCAAACTTGACGACCGAGTTGCCTCGACTCAGAGGCGGGAGCTCGTTTAAAGAATCGTTGATGTGGTGCCACCTGGACGAGAAGATCGGAGATCGACGAGATCGGAGCAGCCGCAACGGAGCGTGGGATGATGGTTAAAGAACGAAGGACTCGGATCGTTCGGTTGAACCTTTCTACTCTCTTTACAGTTTGTTAGTTTAGCAATAATGGCAGATCCGGGTTATAATATACGATAGCGCCAGTTAAAAGTTTTTGTTCCGCATTTGGCGTCTGTTTGACGGCCGGGGCGCTACCGTAGACTTACATTTATCATATGGATATCCACAAAAAAAATTAATGGTTTTAGTTTAAATCATATTAGATTATTTATAATGCATAGTATAATATAAGAAGAAACGGGTTATGAGCTAGCTAGCTGATATTAAATCATCAGCTAGCCTATTACATAACCTAAATCGACCGTAAAATCGAGGATCCGCTCCGGTCACCTTGTTCCACATATGGAATGATCTATGCGTGTGAAATTTTAATTGATATGATGTATTACAAGTGATGGATCAAATATTTATAAAATGAATGGTTGTTAAACACAATATAAATGTCATATATTTGAGACACTTGATGGAAGACAGAGGCGGTGTCAAAGTGATTAAAATTTTATACACGAAGATCATTCTATGTGTAGAACAAGCTAGCCGGAGCGAATCGTCGATTTGACGGTCGGATTAGGCTATGCAATACGCTAACTGAAGGTTTAATATCGCTGATAACTCGTTTCCACATAATTACAAACACACACACACGTCTTTTTTTTAAAAACTACATTCAATAATTGTTTTTTTCAGTCAAAAACTGAAATGTAATCATACAAAGATAAATATAAATGCCGATCTTATATATTAATTTTTAAAAACCTATAGCGTTTAAGAAGAAATGTTATAATCCATAAAAACTTTAATTCGCGAAGTGTAACATTTAAGAAAATTTTTAAATTTTATTTTAGAATTTTAAATAATGATAAAATGGTTTAGATTCTTGGTATTTGGCTTACTTGGATTATTGTGGGGTCCTATAGACTTCATGTGATTCAAGTGCCGGTCATGTGCCATTTTCGAGTTGTGACAAAGTGGGTATTAGATCACTAGGTTTTACTATTGTACAGTCTAGATTTAACCATGTGGGGTTTAGCTTGTAACGTTTTGAAACCTAGGCCTAATCTTGCGGAACTCAGACTTGACATTGGGGTGTTGGACCCGAACTTCGTTTTTGTTCGTTAAGTTTAAGTTTGACCATACAGAGTATAGGGTATGATCTTTTGAGACATAGACTTGACCTTGCGGAACTTAAACTTAACATTGTGGGTCTTATATCCGACCTTTCTACTTATAGGCTACCCTTGGTATGATGTAGTGGCTAGCTTAAGTAGAGCTGTGTACCGTACGTATGTTCCACGGCAATGGCACCGAAGATGAAATATAGAGTACCGATATCTTTGTGGTTAGTAGAGAACAGCCATCGAACCAGATTTGTCATGAATGAATGAACTTGACATTTCTTCCTTATCAGATAGAGTAGCGCGTAGCCTTGAAAGGGAGGGCTGCGAAATAGAGAAAGCGAGCACGCTCTCTCTTATATTAAGATATTTCGAATGCCTAAGCTAGAAGTAAATAATGTCTAGAGGCAATGAATATTGGAAGGAGTAATGTGCTTTCTTTTTCACCTGGAATTGAACCTCTTAAGTAATCTTAAGAATTATTTCAAATTCTTTCATAATTCTCTTTGCTTCCTTCTGAGTTAGTAGTATTGCACTGCTTTTCCGTTGTGATTCGGAAACCGGCCCTTATTTGTTTCTTTTTCCAGTCACCATGCTGCCAAGGACTGCACGAGCCGAGTGGGCTGCAATTCATGATGAGGTCAGGACAGGCTCGTCTGAGGCAAGGACTGACCAGGACAGTTCATCGGTGACAGTCGAACAAGTTGATTCTCCATATTTTGATAGGATTTCTCGTTTGGAGATGAGTTTTCATGATCTACATCAGTTGAATGGGTCGTTAGCTGAGACTATTCGGACCCAGAGACCTGTCGTTGCCCAGCCAGCTCTGGAGATTTTGATACAGCACGGTGCTCAGAGATCAGTTAAGCCTCTTGTGATTGAGACGATAGATATGTCGTTTCCAGAATTTATGAAGCTGAGACCTCCAATATGTAAGCCCGCGGGGGCGCCCCGGCCGTCGATCCGACGCCGGAAACGCGGAAAACAAAAACTTTGCGAACTTTGCAAAACGGCACCACCGCGGACTTTTTACCCGGATCGGGCCATTAACCTAGCTAGCTAGCAAAAAGAAAAGAGTAGAGATGCTATACCAAACGATCCGTGTCCTTCGGTCTTCGTCTCCGCTCCGATCTCCCGCGGAATCTCCGTCACCTCCTCGCTCGTCGGAAAGGGCACCACGTAGCCGGAATCTTTTACGGGCTCCCGCCTCTTGACCGAGGCAACTCGGGCGCGAAGTTGGCTAGCCGACGCGTCCAAGACATGCTATAGAATAGTGTAAAGTAGTTGTCTCTTTGGGGTTTAAGAGGTTGCCATGATATGGTGGAGGTGAAGAAAGCAACTCAAGAATGTGCTTATGAACTTGGTAGCATGGAAAAAGGATATGAAACATTTTTCTCACACAAAATGAAATCCCCTCTTCTCCCTTGGAATAGTGGCCGGCCCTCTCTCTCAAGAATGGGATTGGAGAGAGAAAAAATGCAAGAAAGAATATATCAACAATATAGAAAATGGTCACTCTCATTTCACTAATCCAAATCAAATCCTCATCTAATCTCATCATCACATAACCATCACATGAAAAGCTAAGAAAGGGACAAGAAAGGCATCTCATGATGAAACAAATCTCATCATAATCCAAAAGTGCAAGAAAACCCTCCACAAAAGAGTTATTTGCAAATTGCAAATAACCCCCTCCACCAAAAGTCCGGCCGAGAAGGAATGAAGGAAAACCGGCCGGAACGGAATGCAAACTGGCAACTTCAGAAAACCGATCCCGTAATAAATTACAGGAAAACCCCACTACTGCAAATACATGCCCGCATTTGTATTCCCACTGAACACAAATGTAAAGAGACAAAACTACACTATCTTATACTAGGATCCGGCTTAAGCCAAAGCCGGCTAGTAAAAACCGTCCGATCATAATCCGTGCAGTACCGCACGTATCTGATCGAACCCTGCCATATCTCCATACGGCCTCTACAGCGTTTCGCCCGAAACTTGAGTAACTGTCTGTGTGGTGGACTCTAAAGACTCGGTAATACTGTGGCTGTGGATTTAACCACTAGCACGTCAGAGGTATAAGCCAATACGTGACGGGCCACCAGGTATTGACCATAAGGGACGTCGATGAGCGAACTCATCCTGACACCCTACTGAGCCTGTCAGTGACAATATCTGTACAGTCCGGTCCGTTCGTCTATGAGCATCGCATGGCGGGCCTAGGGGGTTGGTAAAAGTCAGACCCCCAAAAGCGGTACAAGTCGTGTCGGAGTGCAGCCCAGAACACCCTGAGATACTACTGGAATACCTACCAGCAAATCTCCTGCCTTGGCCAAGGACTTTTCATGTTCTGGCTCTCCTAGACACAGCACGACCTCACCCCCAATACCGGGAGAGACGAACCCCTGCAGATCCGCTCACTGCCTCCATGTGGCTCGGGACTGTACCCAACTAAAACCTGTTTGCACGACTCCTTTGAGCCGTGGTAGGGTAGTAATCAAAGTACAGTGGGAACTCACACGAGACAAATGACGATCCCAGGTCGATGAACTAACCTGTACACATGTCACCTGGGAACTGCTATCTGACGTCTGGTATATGCCCAACTAGCAGGTTCCCGGCGAGTCCTGTCCGGTGTACTCATAACCCAATGAGCACCTGTATACATCTTAGGTGAACCAACTGACACCAGTGGCTTGTGAGACCGGCCACCGCCCCTCGTCGGGGTCTCGACTGTATACACTAGTCTACTCTGGAGAAACGATGCCCTGTCTCGAATCTCCCACGACTAGGGACCTTTTAAGGATATGCTTGTAGACCCCCAGCTCCCACTTATATGATCGCCCTCATACTGCTGGAAGTCAAGCAAGAATCCTAGGGGCTTTATCAACGTGTAATAGCGACTCGAAAGGTCACCTAAAGCAGTACACGATGATAAAGATAAACCAGATAGCATACTATCATCTCGAGTAAGACTGTCCTACCGGGATAGGTCCTCCCCTCAATCATTGCAATCACGTGCCTGTGATCCAATAATTGACTCTGAGGGCACTATCTCCAACAATCTCCCACTTGCACTCGAGGCTAATTATTGCGATGTCGCATACTCACAGCCCGTGTGATACCGAACACCCAACTCCTCTACTAGTCAGTCTCACAAAGCTCGTTTGCGAAACTATTGCGTTCGAGGAATAGCCTCAGTGAGTGGATCCGCCTTGATGTTTCTTTCTATGTCTCTCTATATCTCATGTTCGCGGAGAAAGCCATCTCCCGAAATGAGCAATACCTGTCCTAGAATGTCTGGATGTCTGATGGGACCTAGCTCATAAGTGAACTCCAAATCCAAACTTCTTAGACTGTATCGTCAACTGAACTTAATCAGTATTCTGCGCCATGCCTTCCCTCAGTATCCACCTGGACCACCTGTCCAAAATACTGCCCCTCGTTAGAGGAAAAACTATAACTCTGACAGCCACTCTGCCATCCAGGTCACCTTGGAAGCCTGGAATGATAACGGTCTCCTAAAGGAGAATGCTGTTATCAAATCCCTAGAACATCAACTTATGTTCTTAAACTGCTTCCGACTGTTTCTCTAGGATTGGATTAATATCAACTTATTGCACCTACTGCAAGAACAACATCTGGTGTGGTACTTGACATCTCATGATTGACTCAGTTGCCTAAGCAAGTGATCTGTCAATCATTCGTGTCCCTCTCCTTTTTAGTCTGTAAGACACCTTTAGAGAGGGTGACTCCATTACCTGCAGGTACACTACCGTGCCAGGAGTCGTCCATTCTAAATACTCATAGAATGCGGTCAAAGTACCCAGATTGGGAAACCACCCAAATCTAGATCTAAAACCATAGATCTAGTAACCAGAATGTCTGATATAATATCCAAGTCCTTTGTGGAGAAACCACTGTGTGACGACCAAAGTATAACCGATCGTAGTATAGGAATATCACTTCCTACTCTGTGTATGTCATCAAATACCAGGACATCACACCCTACTACCTTCTCAACAGATCCATCTCCTATTCTGATGAAGTCAAACCTATGACTGTCACGTCAGAAATAGATGATCTATCTCCGCAATATCTGCTATAGTCTATAAATAGACATAAGCCTGATATCCACCAATGCTTCCGCTGCTCCCACTGACTACGACAACCCTCTGGCAGAGTCATATATACGTACGCTTCTAAAGCAAGTTTAGAACGACGTTATACTCATCCTTCCGCCGGGTCTCGCAGCCTGGAACAACAGCAATGGCAAGTGTGGGTAAACAAGAACCTCTCTGCCACCGTCCTTGAGCATACCGAAGTACCTCTCGAGTGCCTGAGGTTACCCACCATATCTGCGGAGTGGCCAATGGAATGTCAAACCAGATTGAATCTTTAGGTTCTTATCAAATCTTCAGTAATCGTTTGCGGTTCTGGAATCACTTCCAGTTCTACCATACTCCCACTACTGTTTTTCTGAAAAAATCCATTTTTGATAAAACTGTGGCGAGTCAAGAACAATATCTCTATTGATCTTCCAGATGGTAGAAAATCAACCCTCGTCATAGCCCGGGTCAACCCACAAACAGCCACTACTGAAACGTGCCTTGAGTTGTCCAGAGTCTGGTTTTAAGCATAAGCCGGACAACTCCCCGTATCTTAACAATGTCAAGATATGAACTGTTCTATATCCAAGAAATAGAGGCACTGATTTAATTGAACCAGATTCAAATCATGCAGCTGTCTCCAGTGCATGTCAACTAAATGGAAGGAGGCCGATCAGCATTACTCAACTTAGGAATGCTTCCAATTATGAGTAACCTGAAAGAGAAGCAAGTTCTCTTAACCATTACTATCAACTGAATACCATTCACAAGTATCTACATCTTCGATCACCTTGAAGAATCCCGATACTTGCAACACCTGGTTCTCTACTTTACTCTTATACCTATAACTCCTCAAAACTTAGACCCTGTGTTTCTACGAAACACATGTCTAAGAACTAGAGAAGTTAAAAGTAAACAGAATATAGTACGAGGACCTACCCCTCTGTCCTAATGGACACTGGACAATATACAATACTCTGTATAAGTCCCTTGAGTCTGGTGACTCATTCACTGTGTGTCGTAGGTAGAAAACTGTACTTTTGGTTAAGAAGAATTACACCGCTGTTCAATGCTCCTTACCTAACCATCCATTGGTATAGGTAAATGTCATAGACATAATTTCAAAAAGTATATCTCACTCTATAAAAATAGACGTACAGATATATCAATTTGAAATTGGTGCACAACAACGGATATTCAAAACCAAATATTTGCCGACCGGCAAACAACCCAGGTGGCTTCCTCAGATATTACCAATTCCAACGAATCCCGGTATAATGAGGACGGTCACCTAATTCCCAATAACTTACTCCCACTCATCATCTGTAAAACCATACAGATGTGAGAATCCTACCTGGTAAATACATACCCTGGAGCAAGTGCCTAATTGGGAAATCAGTTTTCATTTAACAGTACACAGTGAAACTGAAACATTGAGATGTTTCGATGGGGTATCCTGGTATTCCTAGTAATGCCTCTTCCATTATCCAGATTCACAACTATAACCGTATAATTCTTTGCCACCTCTCCAAATCCCTTTATATGTCTTTAGTCATTACCTTCTGTACACCCCTTTAGGCCAAATGGTTTTCTTCCTTCCCTACCGTTCGGCACCAGCCTATGGTTTGGAAGAAGACTATCCAATAAGCATAATGGGTGTACTGTCCTAGTCCTAGGAGCACTCGCAATGCGAGAGAAGGTGAGGATAAAAGACAACCGAATGTACTTAATTCATAGGTGATTTAGGATTGACAAAGAAGTACATGGTTAGGTTGTGAATAGCAGTCGCAATTTACTTTGCCCTCTTACTAATCCCTTGCTTTGTCTGAACTTAATACCTTCTGTACACCGTTTAGGCTAATTGGCTTTCTTCATTCCCTACCGGTCGGCACCAGCCTAAGGTTTGGAAGAAGACTATCCAATTTGCGTAATAGGTGTACTATCTCCTAAGCCAAGGAGTACTCGCAATCTGAGAGAGAAGGTAAAAGGAAAAGACAACTGAATAGTCCTATTCGTTTTCTCCAGAACCGGAAACCATCCTCGAAGTCATTCGAGTTCGTATATAACCATACGATGGTTTTGTCCAATGGAAGTGGACGTTCGTAGTAATACGGGGTGTCCCGGAGAAAAGAGTAAAAGTAGGAGTGGCAAAGAGGTCTGCAACTCTGACAATCCAAAAGCCAGTGTTAAGTAGGTTCGGTCAACTTGGTCACTGAGTCATAGTCTAGGGTCGGGTCGATGGTCGCTGCCAGAGAGAGAGAAAAGAAACACTCAGCGTGCACTCTAACCTAGATCAGAATGGTTACCAATTTATCTAATCTGGAAACCTCCCACTGTAACGTCAAATTCTTCCCCAAACCTGAAAGAAGAATTAGCCGGGATAACCCGAGGAGTAAACCAACTCATCAGTGGAAATCGGGATCCAACTCTCATCGCATGATAACGTGACGGAATCCGCTCATGTTATCACACTCCAGAAGGTATGCGCATATCTGGCAAGTTTCAGTACTTTTGAAACTCCCGATGTGGATTTTTACCCCATGCTCTTATGACCTTGGCGTGAGGTCAAAATATCATAAGTCACATGTCAAGTTCTACCCGTCATTATCCTGGTTAATTTGAACCCACCCGTACATACCCTTGACGTAGGCCAAAATAGTAGTACGACTGTCCCAAACCAACGCATCTATCTATGCAGCAGATAAATACCCGGCAGCTACCAAACACTATGCCTTGGCGTGAGGTCAAAATACATAGCTTGAATACTACCGAATATTTAACTGAAATGACGGAGGGCTACGAATGGTTTCTGGCGAAAACCTTTAACGTAATGAACTTGATATCGTTGAAGGAACGGATAGCTTTTTAGAAAAATATAGTAACGAAAACCTTCGCTAAAGAGGTCACTCCCGGTGAAGGGATCTCGGCTCTTTCCCCGTAGAATGAGGTGCAGGATATTCCAAATGAATACCACGATGCAAAGCAAAAGTAATCGGCTATAGTGAAGTTACTGCCCTGACGTAAACTTTTGTCCAAGGGGTCACTCCCGGTGAAGGGATCTCGGCCCTTGCCTCGTCGACTGAGGAGCAGGATATTCCAACTGAATACCACGATGCAAAACAAAAGTGAACGTCCTTGCAATAACAGCTTTTTGAAAAAGTGTTCCAACAACATCAGAATAGGTTTGTTTAACTTGCAATGATCCGAATCAATGCAGTCCCATCAATTGATCACACCACAAAGAACGAAAATATACTGACGTACGTATATGCCATCCGCATTCGCCACTGGGTCCCGTCATCACCCGTTAGGTTAGCTAACTAACGACAGAGCGGGGACTGGACTAGCGCGGATGAAAAACATATACAACATCTACTAATATATATACCAATATATAGTATTCGCTCAAGGCGTGATAAAAGCAACACAGAAATGTATAGTAACACAGATCAATACAGATATCTGGGATCCCCGGGTTTCACAGAGCCGCTGCTGAAACCCGACGTTCCCCTGGTCGTGTGGATAGCCTGTGCAATGAAATCCTAGACCCCTACGGGCGCGGCAAGTTACCCGCCAAAACCTGAAGCGAGGCAGCCCCCTTCAGCAACGTGAATGGACCACCCAGCACTTCACGGAATCCGGTAACTTGGGCACCCCTCCTGGGTCAACCCTATACCCCCTACGAGTGCGGCGAATAGCCCGCCAATTCTAGAGTGAAGCCCCCTCCGTCTCAATGCCATGAGATGCGGGCTTGTTGCCCTCCAGAACCCGGCTACCCGTGCACCCCTCCGCGGGGTAATCCTAGTACAGAAAGTAAAATATACATACAACGGGTACATCGACCGCAACCAGGTCGTGCCCCAAAAGAATAGTACAAACAGGCAGTGACGGCAGTCCACATGTCGGACGCTCGCCCCGCAATATCAAATGTACATAATACAACAAACTGTACTATCACTGCAACCAGGCTATCCCCCACGACCGATCCGCAACAACACAGTACAATCACAGAACATCAACGTGAAAATCACGTTCGCAAATCCGTCTAACCGGGCTATAGCAGTTAGACGGGATTTACCGATCAAGTGACATTCACGGTCGCAGATATAATGTAAAAACTGTGAACTAGCATGTTTAAAATATCCGATCGAACAAATTTATCAAAGTGGGCCCCACACACTACTGTAGCACTTACAGAAAATCTGGGCCCAAAGAAAATGTCCCAAATGCCCTATTTTCAACACATAAGCTTACTGGGAAAATATGGTACCACGATTCCTCTTTTCCGCCGCGCAAGCGCGGCCAAACCAGGGTTTTGGCCGCGCTTCAGCGGTGGAACTGAGGAATTAGTGGATCGTATTTTCCCAGATTTCTTATAATTGCATGTACATGCCTCTGAAACAACCTGAAAAATTTTAGGAGCTCAAAAAATTTTAACAGAGAACACATGTGCACAAAATACGGTTTTTGGGGATTTTGTTCGATCGAGTTCTAAACGCGCTAGAGCAAGCTAGTGAAGGTTAATGGCGTGGCTCTGATACCATTGTAAGCCCGCGGGGGCGCCCCGGCCGTCGATCCGACGCCGGAAACGCGGAAAACAAAAACTTTGCGAACTTTGCAAAACGGCACCACCGCGGACTTTTTACCCGGATCGGGCCATTAACCTAGCTAGCTAGCAAAAAGAAAAGAGTAGAGATGCTATACCAAACGATCCGTGTCCTTCGGTCTTCGTCTCCGCTCCGATCTCCCGCGGAATCTCCGTCACCTCCTCGCTCGTCGGAAAGGGCACCACGTAGCCGGAATCTTTTACGGGCTCCCGCCTCTTGACCGAGGCAACTCGGGCGCGAAGTTGGCTAGCCGACGCGTCCAAGACATGCTATAGAATAGTGTAAAGTAGTTGTCTCTTTGGGGTTTAAGAGGTTGCCATGATATGGTGGAGGTGAAGAAAGCAACTCAAGAATGTGCTTATGAACTTGGTAGCATGGAAAAAGGATATGAAACATTTTTCTCACACAAAATGAAATCCCCTCTTCTCCCTTGGAATAGTGGCCGGCCCTCTCTCTCAAGAATGGGATTGGAGAGAGAAAAAATGCAAGAAAGAATATATCAACAATATAGAAAATGGTCACTCTCATTTCACTAATCCAAATCAAATCCTCATCTAATCTCATCATCACATAACCATCACATGAAAAGCTAAGAAAGGGACAAGAAAGGCATCTCATGATGAAACAAATCTCATCATAATCCAAAAGTGCAAGAAAACCCTCCACAAAAGAGTTATTTGCAAATTGCAAATAACCCCCTCCACCAAAAGTCCGGCCGAGAAGGAATGAAGGAAAACCGGCCGGAACGGAATGCAAACTGGCAACTTCAGAAAACCGATCCCGTAATAAATTACAGGAAAACCCCACTACTGCAAATACATGCCCGCATTTGTATTCCCACTGAACACAAATGTAAAGAGACAAAACTACACTATCTTATACTAGGATCCGGCTTAAGCCAAAGCCGGCTAGTAAAAACCGTCCGATCATAATCCGTGCAGTACCGCACGTATCTGATCGAACCCTGCCATATCTCCATACGGCCTCTACAGCGTTTCGCCCGAAACTTGAGTAACTGTCTGTGTGGTGGACTCTAAAGACTCGGTAATACTGTGGCTGTGGATTTAACCACTAGCACGTCAGAGGTATAAGCCAATACGTGACGGGCCACCAGGTATTGACCATAAGGGACGTCGATGAGCGAACTCATCCTGACACCCTACTGAGCCTGTCAGTGACAATATCTGTACAGTCCGGTCCGTTCGTCTATGAGCATCGCATGGCGGGCCTAGGGGGTTGGTAAAAGTCAGACCCCCAAAAGCGGTACAAGTCGTGTCGGAGTGCAGCCCAGAACACCCTGAGATACTACTGGAATACCTACCAGCAAATCTCCTGCCTTGGCCAAGGACTTTTCATGTTCTGGCTCTCCTAGACACAGCACGACCTCACCCCCAATACCGGGAGAGACGAACCCCTGCAGATCCGCTCACTGCCTCCATGTGGCTCGGGACTGTACCCAACTAAAACCTGTTTGCACGACTCCTTTGAGCCGTGGTAGGGTAGTAATCAAAGTACAGTGGGAACTCACACGAGACAAATGACGATCCCAGGTCGATGAACTAACCTGTACACATGTCACCTGGGAACTGCTATCTGACGTCTGGTATATGCCCAACTAGCAGGTTCCCGGCGAGTCCTGTCCGGTGTACTCATAACCCAATGAGCACCTGTATACATCTTAGGTGAACCAACTGACACCAGTGGCTTGTGAGACCGGCCACCGCCCCTCGTCGGGGTCTCGACTGTATACACTAGTCTACTCTGGAGAAACGATGCCCTGTCTCGAATCTCCCACGACTAGGGACCTTTTAAGGATATGCTTGTAGACCCCCAGCTCCCACTTATATGATCGCCCTCATACTGCTGGAAGTCAAGCAAGAATCCTAGGGGCTTTATCAACGTGTAATAGCGACTCGAAAGGTCACCTAAAGCAGTACACGATGATAAAGATAAACTAGATAGCATACTATCATCTCGAGTAAGACTGTCCTACCGGGATAGGTCCTCCCCTCAATCATTGCAATCACGTGCCTGTGATCCGATAATTGACTCTGAGGGCACTATCTCCAACACAATATTTACTGGCATGGATCCATCAGAGGATCCGTTTTCGTTCCTCGACAGGATGGCGAGAATATTTTGTTTGATGAGATGCTCCGATGCGAGATCATTGGAGTTAGCCAGTTTTTATTTAGAGGGTCTTGCTCAGACCTAATGTGATTCGATCGAGAGAGGCCGAGCAGTAAGTCTTCCTCCTATGACTTGGGATGAGTTTTTAAGGTTTTCTTGACCCGATTCCTACCTCAGAGTGTCAGAGACGCCCGAGCGCGTAGTTTTGAGTTTTTGCTCAAGACTCTGGACATGACGATAGCCGAGTATGACCTTTTTAATTTCACTTTGTTATCGCGATATGGTCCCAATTTGGTTCCTACGGAAGAGATCCGGATTAAGAGATTCGTGCGCGGACTTGATGTGCAGTTGTTTTTATCTGTTGGTGCCCAACATTTCGATACCTATACAGAGGCATTGGATGCGGCCATGCTGATAGAGGGACGTTATATTGAGATTGGAATGACTCTAGAGCCGAAATGAGCTCGATTTGAGACTTCATCTGTTGAGCAGGAGAGTGGTAACGTGAGTGGATGCTCTCGAGAGCAGCCATTCGACACCAATAGGATGCAGAGGTTAGCCTGATTGTGTTTTAATTGTATGAGACCCGGTCATAAAGCCAAAAACTGTCTTACCAGGCGTCAGAACAGGATAGCAACTCGATGCACTGCTTCGTTTTCTTTTCCTCCTGCACCGGTAATTACTCAGGTTCCATCCGGGAATCGGACGAGTAGCGGATATAGTGGTCATGTGCAGAGAGGACAAGAATCCAGTGATAGAGGACGTCAAGCCGTGAGCAGTGAGCAAGCAAGAGTTCTTGCTCTGACTGATCCGGGTGCTCAGGCACCTTTTGACATTGAAGCAGGTACGCTTCAAGGTCAGTTGCTTTGATTGTGTTTTGATTTGTGTTTTGGGGTGATCGGAATACCACTCCTTGTTTTGGTTTTGATATTTTGGTGATCTGGACATCACTTTTGTTTTGGTCTTGATATTTTGATGAGCGGAGTATTGCTCTTTGTTTTCGTGTACACCTGTTGCATTTGAGTGTTGTTTTGTGCACACTCGATGCACTTGATGTTGTTTTCGTGTACATGCGTTGCATTTGATTTCATTTTCATACATTACACATAGTATCGTAGCTAGTGTGGTTAGCGTGGCGGGTGTTGGCGTTCCAGTTACTTGGGTTTCACACTTTCACTCCATATGCATACACATTGCATTATGATGTTTTGGTATTTCGGTTGTCGATGATTGGAACAGGATTTTGATAATGTTTTGTTGATGAGGGTTTTCTATTTGTGAACGATTCATTAGGATGCGCTTGCTTGTACATATGCTATTTAAACCGTTATCACACATTATATAGTATTTTGAGCTTGTGTGAGACTTCGAAGCCCCTTGATTTGATATATAGAAATGTTTTAAGATTTGAGTTTAAATTTAAATTCGGGGACCGAATTTATTTAAAGGAATATTGTAACATTTCAGAAATTTTTTAAATGTTATTTAAAGGAATATTGTAAGATTTGATTTTTGGCTTATTTGGGTTACTGTGGGATTCTATAGACTTCACGTGATTTAAGTGTCGGTCCCGTGCCATTTCCGAGTCGTGACATGAAGATTATTTTGAATTAGAATAAATAGGATCTATATATTCGTTTTATTCCATATTGCGTGCAATATACAGATTTAGCTATAAATATATTAGATTATTTTTGGTCACGCCCGTTCCGCTTGCTGACACATGGGATAAAAGTTTAGTACACCTGTTTCCATTCACTAGGATAGCTTTCAACCCAGTTCACACAAATAACAATCTGAAAGCAAGATATAAGACATTCCCAATGCATTACAATCCCAGCATCAAACTGAAACCGTTTATTATTGGCCAAAATCTTCCTTCTCTTGTATAACACCACCGTCACCTCCGCTTTAACCCCGATGACTATCGTGTTCCAATTGATCTCCGGAAATGGAAAACCAACTCAAACATGAAGTTCCGCAACAAATGGCTCCATATCGCCTTTATCAGCAAATAAGCAAATGGCTCCCCTAAACATCCATGCCTCTCGCCCCCAAACAAAATGTACAATAAAGCCCCTGCCGCCTCGTCGTCCTCTCTCCCGGGCCCAAACCTATTAGGTTCATAGTTGTCCGGGACTTTATAAATATAACCTAATTGATTCGCAAAAGCAGGCAACGTCGCAACAGCATGTCCAATAGGGATATCGTGCTCAACCCCCAATTTAGTCCTAATGCTAAAATTGCTATGCTTAAATTCATTGTATCGATTTTTAACCATGAGTTCTTATTATATATTCACGTAAAGATAAAATCAACGGGGACCTCCAAAGAATTTTGCGTTATAACTGCAGAGATAAAGCATATTAGATTTCACAAAATTTGAGGAAACATCGACTTTTACAATTACTGCTAAATTTCTCCTTTGATATATTAATCACACCCTTGAAATATATAGTATGATCTGCTGCTTGTGAAACTTGTCTTCAGACAGAGAAAAAATTTGTTGATGAATATAGAAGTTTCTTATAACCATAATTATTTCTTTAAATAATTTTAGTTAAAACCATTTTTTATGTTTTTACATTTATTGATTTTAGAAGATTTTCTCTCATCAAAACAGTTGATGATGTGTACATCTTAGAATAATTTTCTCTCTGTTATTAAATATTTAATTCCGATTAAATGTGAAAGTGTCACATTTCCTTTTCTCTTGTGGCTATAATAACTGGGCATTCTCTCTACTGCTGTAATCACAAAACTTGGGTCCCCACCCAAATTGATTTCAATTTGATGGTGGGCTCAACTAGTGCCACTTCAGTAAAAAAAATAAAATAAATGCAAGATTTTCTATAACAAATATTTAATAAATACGATAATCAATTGAATCGGTTATAACAATACAATCATCACTACTGATCTGAATAACTACAGCAATCACTGTGGATCATTTTGAAAACAAATTACAACTCCTACCATATAAATTTTAATGGTCTATAATTTTTTTTGAATTAAACATAATTTTTATTTGAACACGAGCATCGTATTCGCACGTGCAAGATACTAGTCTCTGTTATTATAACCATAAAACTTAAGGGCCCCGGATTGATTTCAGTACTCTTAAATAGCGCCACATCAATGGTAAAAAAGTTTCAGGGTTTTTTCCTATTTTGAACACCTAAAACTAAACTAATTCTAATACAACCTTAAAACTTACTATTTCTAAATACAACACCTAAAACTTACTATTTCTAAATACAACACCTAAAACTTCTAACTAGATTAAATAAGACCCCAATGTTAACTTCCATCCATCTTGCTGTTAGTTCTAAGTCAAATGACCAAAATACCCTCCAGATATAATAGAAGGAAAAAAAAACTAAGACATAAATTTCTTTAATGAATTGGAGGAAAATAACTCTAAACAATTGAGAGAAAAGCACCGAAAATTTACTTCAATGGAATGACTATTCAATATAATATCTCTACTATTATAACTACAATTCTTAGAGTAGTTGCAATTAGAATTTCAAATTGGACTAATAGGCAACATATGGATGCCATGTGGAATTTTAATAAAATTTAAAAACAAAAGAATTTGTGAAAAAATACAAAAAAGAAATTAAAATAGAATCAAGATCTACCCAGATTAGACAAAATTGGATCAAAACAAAAATGGATAAAAGTTGAAAAGATTAATAAAGATTTTTAAAGATATTTAGTTAAGATAATAGATTCCTTAGAGACTTTTAGTTGATAGGTTACTTATGTAGTCCTATTATTATATATCCGCAAGTGCATAATCGTGTTGTAGCATGTGTGCAAGAGCAGGTCAATCCACAGAGAAGATAATATTTAATTAAATCTAGACCAATTAAAAATTAAATATTTTATGATGCGAATTTAATTACAACTAAAAAAGAAAAATAAAAATAAATACTTTTTTTAAAAAATAAAATAATAGAAAGTAATATACCTAGACGTGAATCCTCTAGATAGGTGTTTGCATAGGGTAAATCACAACTTGTTTTCCTGTTGAAATTCCTTTTTATCCCTTGAGAATTATAAAAGAATAAATCATATGATGTTTATTGTAATTTATCAATCTCAAGAAAGCATAAATTATAAGGTTTTCAAAATAACTTATGTAACATCCTAGTACTGTTATATATATATATTTTATTTGGGGTATTTCAGATCTTGCGACAGTTTTCTTGATTATATTATTGCTTTTAGGTATGGATAGTGCATTTGGTAACTGTGATTAGTATCCAACCCGACACGCATGTCTGAAACCCATCATGATTCAAAATTACGTCATATATTTGCTAGTATAGAGGATCCATACACATCTAGATTCTATGTACACACTTATATGATATATTTGTTATCTGGATATCTTATAATAATACAAATAATACTTTTTGAAATCTAGCATGGCATGTTATCGTACCCATATCATATGTGTGTATCCATATATCATGTTCACGTCCAAATTGCTAAAACAAACTCGTTTGGATCGCTACGTATATTTACGTAGATCCGTACTTGGGGGTATGCATTTTTATTGACCGGACATCGCATTATGGTTTTAATTTTTACGTATATTCTCCATGTTTTAAAACTATATTTTTAGAAGAAATCCGGGTAATATTCGAAATGTTTTAAGATTAGCTGTTTAAACCTAATATATATATTATAATATTTTAAAAAACCAATGTGTGTGTACACACACACACATACATACATACATATATACATACATACATAGATAGGAGGGAATTTCCTCTTATGGCGTCGAAAAAATACAACCTCCATCGTTTTTTCCGACGATCGGCACCCATCATCTTCTTCGTTATCATCTAAGATGTGGATACACTAAATTTCATGTAATTCTACAACATTTTCGCCGTTGAATTAGTGGGTTCAAAATTAACGGTTTACCGATAATAGAACTTTTTACATTGCTAAATCAACGGTGCAAAAGTTGTAGAATCACATGAAATTTGGTGTACCCACATCTTAGATAATAACGATGAAGATGATAGATTCCGATCGTCGGAAAACACGATGGAGGGTATATTTTTTCGACGCCATAGGAGGAAATTCCCCTCCTGTGGCCTCTTTCCTCCATTATTCTCATATATTAATATACTAACTATTATACATATTACTCTCTCCCTCTCTCTTCTCACCTTCTGTCTCTCTCTCTCTGTTTGTCAGCATTTCTCTCTCTCTCTCTAGCTCACTATATATATTCTTTTATAAACCTAATAATTAAACACAAACCTCTTTCTCTCTCTCCTTTCTTTCTTCTCTGTTCGTCGCCATGAGAAAACTCGAACCCAAACCCTAGCCAAGAACCTGCCACCGATCACCTCGTCTTCTCACCTCGTCGTCACCCTCATCACCACCTTCACCACCTCCGCTTCCACCTACTCTCTCCATATCCGAGCACTTTACACCCCCGACGACGCCAACCTACAACAAACCCGTGACCCAACCCACAACCTCGCCGTTAACCCTCACCGTCGCCATCACCATCACCATCACCCCCGCCTTCACCTCCTCATCCCTCTCTCCTCTCCCCGACACATTGACCACCACCAACACCACACCTTACACCACAACAGCAACCCAAGACCCCACTGCCCTCGCCGCCGACGGCAACCCACTATCGTCCCCATCACCTCGCCGCTGTCCTTGCCACCCCAGAACTCAAACACCAGCAACCCCATTCTTCTTTCTTTCTTTCTTGATTTTCCGGTCGTCTCGCCGGAGTCGCACGCGTCGCCGAAAATCCGGACGACCCAATCACCGTCGTCGTCCAGCCTAGTCATCACGTCACATCATTGCTCAGCCAGGTCCAGTCCTGCACGCGTGAGTTGCATCGCAACGTTGATCCGACGTCGGACGTAGCATCCGTATCTCGACGTGAGATTCGATCAGGCAAGTTTTAACTTGCAACATGCTATGTTCATGATATCATTATATTACTACATTAGTACAACATATTATCTAGTTTGCATCATACATAGTCATGAAAGTATAATGGTTATTAATACATATGCATCCTAGTATCAGTTTTGTTTACCATGTTCCGATATTGATTACAGTTTCACATGGGGTATTTATTTGATTAATATGCATCACATGACATGTTCATGACACACTACCTGACCTGTTACTAGTGCCAACAATCCTGACGTGATGTCCTGCCGGATGTAACTTGTTGTCTGCATAGACAAAACATATACCTGCTTGATCCTGTGTTGGCATTAGATTTATACCAGTAATACCTGATTTGAACACAAAACCTGGAGAGTAAGGGAAATCAATAATGAAACATGACTTATAACTCAACAGTTTGATGCTTACACTGATCAGTCTGTACAGGCTAGGCCAGCGGAATGATGCTGCTGACATCATTCATCTGTATATGTTACCTGTTTACTGCTTAGCGGCACGTCTCGGATTCAGCCCAAGAATCTTGACCGTGGTCCTGGGCACGCACGGGATACTATTGAGTTATATCGACGATTCCATTAAATTTATTTCAAAGACTTTTAGAATAGATAACCTAGAAGCACAGTTCTTAGAAGCCGCATCATATACTCGTACCTCACTGTTTTATATCTATATTTATCCTTTACATGCATGTGTAATTATATTATCATATCCTGATTACTATTATTAATCTTTTGATATTTATGACCCACTGACGTCTGGGTTTTGCATGGCCCAGTTTCTCTACCTTTATGGCAGGCAGATTGAGAATATTTTAGCAATCAAGCCGAGCAATGAGGAATTGAACATGTATTATTAGAGATGTTTAGCTTGTTTATTTCCATAGTTTTACTTCTTTTGATGTGAGCCATATTGGGACATGATTCAGATATTGTTTATTGGATTTGATTCGTTTCCGCTATATGCATTTTCTTGATTTGATTTACTGTGGCAGCTGGACATGTACTAGCTAGATTATATTCTTTATGTTCTTAATATTCTATAGACAGCCGTAATGTGACTGTGGAGGGATGATTCCTATCCACAAGTAGCATGGTTGGCTCTGTCACGTGTCGTAGTTTGCGCATTTTGGGAAGCGGGGCGTGACAGGGTTTGTTTGGTATCAGAGATATAGGGTTTAGGGTTAGTCGGGTTTGGTACTTTTGTAGTTGGATATTGAATCCAATACACTAACCAGAAAACCCGGAATTAGGAACATGTCCTGCCACATTACTATCTTGCCAGTCTTGAATCTATAGCTATTTTGTTTATTGAATCCCGTTTACTGTTGCTAATTCTCTTTAGTGTTTTGGCTTCAGAATCATGGCGGATAGAGACTTACGAACATACCAGATGCGTGTTGATAACGCCGCATTGCTTGGTGTTATACGTGGTATGCTGGAAAACCAAAAGCGGCAAACTGAGCTGAATCAGCGGCAGACCGAGGCTTTCCAGGAGGGTTTGCGGATAGTCCAGCGGTTGTAGTTGCAGTAGCACCCAGGCCAGCACAGCGTCAGGGCACCGTGGCGGACTTTAGAAAGCTCGGTCCATCCACATTTACAAGATTGGAGGAGTCATTGCCAGCGGAACAATGGCTAGTTGATACGGAGAATCTGCTTGTCGCCGTGCAGATTCCAGATGAGAAAAGGGTGGATGTAGTACACATCCAATTGGTGGATTACGCTCGCGAGTGGTGGCTTGAAGAGGAGACCCGCCTGACCAAGCCGATCAGTTGAGCAACGTTTTTGCAAAGTTTCTTGGAGAAGTTCTTTCCGCAAACTGCTCGAGAAGAAATGGAAGAAAAGTTTATTAGCCTGAAGTAGAATGGCGGATCCGTTGATGCACATGCAGCTGAGTGGACTCGGCTCAGTTGATTTGCGGGGCCTTTGGTTGCCGATGAGGCAGATAGGGCATGGAGGTTCATGCGTAGCTTAGATGTGGAGATTCAGAAACACATTATATCTCTGGGATTGACCACCTTCTCCCAAGTTCTCAAGGCAGCTAGGGAGCAGCAAAGTTTATCAGTGAAAGTAAAGGGTACTCAACAGCAAGCCGTCGTAGTGCGGAAGCCGGCGTTTACACCGAACAGAGCTCCTGTACGCAGAAGCATCCCGGTGAACAGGCGAGGCACTGTACCTATGAAGAAGCCCGTTGTATCCAATCAGAAAAGAAGTGTGATTTGTGCATTCTGCTGTCTACCCGGACACCTACAGAAGGACTGTCGAAAGAGGCTTAGACTTTGTTTAGTTTGTAGATCAGTTGACCATACCATCAGTGCTTGCCCGTCAAAGCTACGATTAAGAGACGATATTCATAACCCACCGCAGAAGCAGATTCATGGGCAGAAGCTAATTACTCAGATGCCTAATCAAGCACGGGCCTTCACTTTGACGGCCGAGGAGGCCAAAGCTTCGGACGAAGTTGTTTCAGGTATCCTACCCGTTTATAATTTTCCCGCATTGGCATTATTCGATTCAGATGCATCCCATTGCTTCATGTCATCCAAGTTTATTAGTGCACACTCTATTCCACACGTGGCCCTATCTAGTTGCTGGGATATACACACTGGGAATGGGAAAATTATATCTAGTAGTGAGTGCAAGGATTGTTCGATTGTTATTTGCAGACGGGAGTTATTCGCGGATTTCATGGTGATCGATACTGGTAGCTATGATGTTGTCTTGCGAATGGACTTTCTTGGCACTTTCCACGCTCACATCGATTGTAGGGCAAAGAAAGTGATTTTCCAGATTCCCGGACATCCAGAGTTTATATTTTCAGGAGGTAGCAGATCTTTCGGGCCAGTCGAATTTAGGGCTAGGAAGACAAGTGCAGTACTTTCGTCAATGGAAGTAGACAAGGAGGAAGCTCCAGCAGTAGTTCGAGAGTTTATGGATGTGTTCGAGGACATCTTGGGTTTACCACCAAAACGAGACGTGGAGTTCGCGATTGATCTTATTCCTGGAGCAGCACCGATTTCAAAGGCTTATTATCCAATGGCGCCGGTGGAATTGGAATAAGTAAAGAAGAAAGTCGCCGAATTGCTTGAGAAGGTCTGGATACTTAGCAGCAATTCACCCCGGGGAGCTCCAGTTCTTCTAGTCAAGAAGAATGATGGCACGCAGAGAATGTGCATCGATTATCGAGAATTAAACCGGGTGACTATTAAGAACAAGTGCCCAATCCCTCGCATTGGCGAATTATTCGATCAACTCAGTGGCGTGAGGGTATTCTCGAAGCTGGATTTGTGATCCGGATATCATCAAGTTCGGGTGAAATCAGAAGATATTTGCAAGACAGCGTTCTGAACTCGATATGGGCATTACGAGTACTTAGTGATGCTATTTGGATTTACAAACGCACCGGCAATATCTATGGACTTGATGAACCAAATCTTTTCACCGTATCTGGACCAGTTTGTTGTGGTGTTTATTAATGATATTCTGGTCCATTCAAGGAGTAAAGAAGATCATGCAGAACACTTGAGGATCGCACTGCAAATGTTGAGGCGAGAAAGGTTATATGCTAAGATGAGCAAGTGCGAGTTTTGGCTCGAAAAAATGAAGTTTTTGGGTCATGTCGTATTCGGAGATGGAATTGCCGTTGACCCTTAAAAGATTGCAGCAGTTCATGATTTGCCAATTCCATAGAATGTAGGGGAGATCAGAAGTTTTCTTGGGCTTGCTGGATATTATAGAAGGTTTGTGGAGAACTTCGCTCGAATAGCTGAACCATTAACCAAGCTAACACGAAAGGAAGTACCATTCGTATGGATGGAAAAATGTGCGTCAGTTTTTGAAGCGTTGAAACAAAGATTGATCACCGCTTCTATCTTGACAGTGCCAGATGGTTCCGGAGGGTTGGTTATTCACAGCGACATATCTGGGAAATCCTTGGGATGTTTTCTAATGCAGCATGGAAAGGTTATAGTCTATGCATCGAGACAATTGAAGACCCATGAGAAGAACTACCCAACACATGATTTGGAGTTAGCAACAGTGATTTTTGCTTTGAAGATTTAGAGACACTACTTATTGGGCGAAAATGGTAGAAGTATTTACCGATTACAAGAGCTTAAAATATGTGTTCACACAGAAAGAGCTCAACATGAGGCATCGTAGATGGTTGGAGCTGATGGTTGACTATGATCTTGATCTAAAATACCATCCGGGGAAAGTTAATGTAGTGCCGGATGCTTTAAGTCAGTCGCCAGCTATACAGATGTTGACTGCACAGAAGGAGATTATAGCTGATTTTCAGAGGTTCGAGTTGGAGATTGTACTACCAGATTCTTTGGGACAGTTGATGCAATTGCAAGTACAGTCGTCCTTGATCGATAACATTAAGGCAGTGCAGTCGCACGATCCAAAGTTGCAGAAGTTTCGAGAACAAGTAGAAGCGGGACATCGAACGGACTTGTTAATTCATGAAAATGGTTAATTACATTATGGTAGTCGTCTATATGTTCCTAAAGGAGATGTTCGTGAAGAAGTTATGAAGGAGGCTCATAGTTTCGCATATTCCATGCATCCGAGAGGCATAAAGATGTACAGAGATCTGCGACAACATTTCTGGTGGGAAGGCATGAAAAAGGAGATTTCTTGCTATGTATCGAAGTGTTTGGTGTGTCAGCAAGTCAAGGCCGAATATCAAAGGGTAGCTGGTTTGTTGCAACCACTTTCGATTCCTCAATGGAAGTGGAAACATATAACCATGGATTTCGTGACAGCTTTACCGTTGAGTCCAAAGGGCAATAATGCAGTTTGGGTGATTGTTGATCGATTGACCAAGGCAACTTATTTTATACCGTTTCGAGTTAGTCAGTCGATGGAGGCTTTAGCAGAACGGTACATGCAGGAGATTGTGAGATTGCATGGAGTACCTGTAAGCATCATTTTCGATCGTGATACTAGATTTTTATCGCTCTTTTGGAGGAGTCTACAGAAAATTTTGGGGACTTGCTTGAAATTTAGCACAGTCTATCATCCTCAGGCAGATGGCTAGTCAGAAAGAACGATCCAAACTCTTGAAGATATGTTGAGAGCATGCATGTTAGACTTCAAGGGTTCATGGAAGGATCATTTGCACTTGGTGGAGTTTTCTTATAATAACAGTTTTCAGACGACTATACAAATGGCTCCATTCGAAATATTGTATGGTCGCAAGTGTCGCTCGCCTATCTGTTGGGACGATATTGGAGAAAGAAGATTATTGGGACTGAATCTTATTGTGCAAACCGTGGAGAAAGTCAACATGATCCGAAATTATATGAAGGCGGCACAAGATCGATAGAAAAGTTGGGCTGATACAGGACGAAGACCTCTGGAGTTCGCAGTTGGTGATATTGTATTCTTGAAGATATCACCGACCAGAGGAGTGATCCGTTTTGGTAGTCGAGGAAAGCTTAGTTCTCGATTCGTGGGACCTTTCGGTATCATCGAGCGTGTTGGAGAGATAGTGTATCGATTGGCTTTACCACCATTCTTGGAGAGTGTTCAAGATGTGTTTCATGTATTTCAACTCCGTAAGTACGTTCGAGATGAGACGCACAGCCTAGATCACTCGGAGCAGTAAGGGAGGACTTAACATATGAAGAACGACCAATGGCGATTGTGGATTGACGAGACAAGGTCTTAAAGAACAAAGTTATTCCTCTAGTACTTGTCTCATGGGGGAATCGTTCGCACGGAGAATCTAATTAGGAACGTGAAGACGAAATCCGACAGAAGTTTCCACACCTCTTTTCTTAGATCCGTGTCTGATTGTATCTTTGCATGTTCCGTGAATTTCGAGGACGAAATTCTTTTGTAGTTGGGTATAATATAACACCCTAGCACTGTTATATATATTTTGTTTGGGGTATTTCAGATCATGCGAAAGTTTTCTTGATTATTATTGCTTTGGGTGCGGATAGTGCATTTGGTAATTGTGGTTAGTATCTGACCCGACCCCCATGTAACACCCTAGTTCATTTATACCAATTCTAGTATTTCTTTATTTATGGTATTTTCCTGATTTATTGTGTTTTGGATGCAAATAGTGTATTTGACATCTGTATTTGCATCCGACCCGACCTGCATGCTTGAAACCTGTTTTGATTCATGTTTATGATTTATCCTGACTTGATACGTGGACTTGTGCACTTTCATTTGCATACTAGTATTTTACCTGGCATATGCATTTTAATATAACATTTAAGTCACATAAAATAGTTTAAAAATATATTGCATGGCCTGCATGATACCTCTAACCCTGTGGTAGCATCCGCGCATTTTGTTCTCGTCCCGTTCAGTGAAACAGACTTGTTTGGATGACTACGTGCACGTGCGTGCATCCGTTCTTAGGGGTATGCATTTTTCGTTACCCGGATATCCAACTTTAATTTTGACCGACATGTATATTTTTCGTATTTTAAAACTGAATTTTAGACCCGACCCGGGCATGTTTTAGACTATGTTTGTATTTACCAGAATATCAAATTTTATTTATATAATATTAATTTTATAAACTGATACAAATTAAAATTTAGTTAACTAATAAAAGATTTTTTTAAATTTAAAACTAAACTAATTTCCTAACAAACCCTTTTTCTCTCTCCTATCTCTCTCCCTCTCTCTCTGTTACTTTATAAATAATAATTCTTTCAATATTTACAACTCCTGCATCTCTTCTCCACACACACACACACACACACACACACACATATATATATATATTTGATATACTTTTTAAATCCCATATAAAGAAAAGCATTGTTCCCTTTCTTCTTCACGTTTTCCCGCCTACGAATGAAACCCACGCCTTGCTTCTGCCCTCGTCCCGCGTGCCGTGTGTGCGTTGATACGATTTACCGACGTTAGACGTGCCATACGTATCCGCCGCGTGATCCAATCGAGGAAAGTTAATCTTGCTACATGCTATATTACTATATTCTATATTCATTTGAATAATAACATAACATAATGATTAGTTTTGCATCCCACATTATCATTTTTTGCATGTTTCACCGGTTTCGGATATCCTTGTGCATCCGTGCAAGTTATTTCATATCTAGTGCATGCAAGTTTATCTTGCTACATGCTATACTACTATATAATGCACCCAATTGAATAATAACATTTCATATTGCTTAGTTGTGCATCCCACATTACCATTTTATTATTTTTTTTACTGTCTTCGGACATCCGTGTGCATCCATATCACTATTTACATATCTAGTTGGATGCTAATTCATCATGCTACATGCTAGGTATATTATTATGCATCCATATGAGTAAAATATTATCCGTTTATCACATTATACATCCATATTAAAGTTTTACCGTTTTCGGATACCCGTTTGCATCCATATCATTTAAAATATATATCGTCGTAATATTTCTTATTATTATCTTTAATTAGTTTATAATCTGCATTTTATAATGTTATACAAAATATAGTTTGAAAATATTATAGTTTACACATGAAACGTCGTTGCAAAGCGGATACGACAAATCTGAAATTTACTGTACACCTTACCCTATAAAATTCATTATAAATCATAGAAAAATTATTAGTATACGTTCTTTAGTTCGTTACGAAGCTAACTCAGAATAATATAACTCTATGAAATATTTACTTGCAAAATAAATTGTTTAAATAACGTTGTCACGCCCCGCTTCCCAAAATACGGAATGCGAGGGGTTGACAAGGCCGGCCATGCTCCTACGGTCGAGGAAATATCCTGCCGTAGTCATACTTCGGCTTCTAGTTTTACGTGGTAATCAGTAATCAATGCACAGGTAATGAGAAATGCAGTCACTAAATCAACACAAATACAAAACTAACCAGATGGAGATCAAGGAAGTGTAGCGCTGAGTCGCTGATCCAGATATCCACAATATCCTCGAGGTACGTCAAGTCCTAGTCCAAGCTAGATCCACTTCTCACTCTGAGCATGCATACTCAGGTCGTCAGAGCGACACCATAGCAATATATATATAAACACAATATAAACACATGTAATGATGACGAACGTGAAACAATAAGCATGGAGTAATAACATGAGCAAGAAGTAGCCGGTACAGGTAAACAGTAAAACAGGTAAACAGTATGGCAGGTATATTGAATCAGTAATCAATGCATGTCACTAAACCTATCAGTCTCTAAGTCTCACTATCCAGGTCGCTAAGCCTATCGTCAGTCCAAGTGTGAGAGTCAACCACTCGTGAGTATCCCCCACCCAAGGGTAGGACCCAAGGACAAGGGAACACGGGCCTTAGTCGCTCGCTAATAATCAGTAATATCCCCATATATCTCCAGAATCGCTGTATGTGCCGGCAATAGGACTCCCGAGATTCTGTTGAACTCACACTCAAACTACCCCACACCCCGTGGTCTATATCAAACGCCAACCATGAACTTAAATACCAGTCGGTCCATGACAAGTCTACGCGAGAACTGGAGACAGGATCTCCATCAAGCATGTCTCGACTGATACCCAAGATAAATGGACAGTGTTTGGTGCCTTACCTATGACACCCATATAAGTGCTTCCATAATCGTCCCATACCAATTATAGTTACACTTATACATGTCCCATATGTTAGTTATATGTATGCCCTAGAGGCCATTACTGTACATAGGATGTATATTGTAGTGGATGCTGGGACATATATAGGGAGGACTTTCTTGCTCGACATGATAGTATGCTATCTGGTTGAACTTTACCTTAACGTGTATACTGTTTGTCTCTCTGTTACATGTTGGTAAAGCCCTTAGGATGTGTGCTTGACTACTTGGACTATGATGCGGATCATACTAGTGGGGACATGGTAGTCCATAAGTACATCCTTCAAAGTCCCTAGTCGAGGGTGTATCGAGACGGGGCATCGATATACCAGAGTAGACTAGCGTATACCTTCTTGACCCATACAGATGGGCGATGGATGATCCCATATCCATCGGTGTTTGACATCAGAGATGATATACGGGTGCTCAGTAGAGACTGGGTACACTGGACGGACTCGCCGAGAACTCCCAGATGGTATTATACCTCACGTCAGATGGCAGTTCTCTGGTGACACTGGTACAGAGTAGTCTGTTGACCCGAGATCGTCATAGAGTCTTGTGTGGTTCCCACTGTGCTTTGATTTCCATCTTACCACGTCCAAGAGGGCGTGCAAAACGGTGGTTTTTGGGTACAGTCCCGAGTCACATGGAGGCAATGAGCGATAGGAGGGGATTCGTCTCTCCCGGTATAGGGGGTTGATGTCGCGCTGTGTTCGATTGGCTATAACAGGAAATCCCTGGCCAGGGTTGCTGAGATTTACTGGTAAGTGTTACCAGTAGTTTCTCGAACAGTTATAGACCTCATATCGACACGACTTATTGAGCTATTGGGGTCTGACGTTTACCACCCCTAGGTAAGATATGCGACATATCAGACGATCAGACCGGACTGTACGGTAGTGTTACTGGTCGGATTCACTGGAGTGTGAGCGGGCTTGCTCGTCGATCTTCAGATCGCTCAATACCCGGGTGGCCGTTATGTTTAGCAGACCGCTTGCGGCTTGTGGATGCTTGATATGATCATCATCTGCTGCCGGCGTATTGACGAGTCTTTAGAGTCCTACACAGAGGTTTCCTGGCTCAAGCGAAACGAAGTAGGAGCGCACATGAGATATGTGCGGGACCGAGAATAATGCGTGTATGTGATACCGTATTCTATTCTCGCGATAAATATATCGAATGGTTGTATGCGATATAACCTAATTATCGATTCAAGCGTTGATTCGATAAGCCGATATATTGTATACTAGTCGGTTGTGTGCGACATAACCGGGTCATTGAATCAAGTGTTGATTTAATGATTTAATGCATATTTATATATTTGATATATTACTTTGCATCAACTAGTATCGGTTTACTTAAGATGGATTTTCTCACTCGGATGGGCGCATTGTATATGCGATATACTTTTGTGCACTTGATTGTATCATGTTTGATGATACATGTCATGCTAGGGTTCAAGTGTAAAGATTAAACCTTGGTTAATGAAATGGTTAGGGTTTATTATTTATTATTCATTTATCTTATTTAATTATCCTTTTTATTTTTGATAAATGAATAAAAGAAAAGAGAAAAGAATGGTGGCTAATTTTGTTCTTTAGTTGAAGCTTCATGAAGCTTTGTTCAAGTCAACCATTCTTATCTCATCCTTAACCCTAACCATTCCCACTAACCATGATTCATTCTCTATACTTGACTAGGGTTAATATTATGATAAGTATTGTTATTCTTTTCTTTTTTGAAAAAAACCTTATCACATTATTCTTCTTCTTCCTCCATTTCTTCAAGTGAAGAAAGCTTGCCCCATCAATGGCAAGTGATGGAAATGAGTGAGAAATCCAATTCTAAAGTCTACCCACTTCCTATTTCTTCATCCTCTACCTCTTGCCAAGTAGTAGAGTGTGTTTCCTTCACAACTTTTCACGGTTTGGTGAAGGTGGAGCTTGATTCATCGATGCCTCAACGTAGATCATCTTCGGCATGGACATCGACGACCTAGCTCACTTATTCTCCGATGAAGTCGACGCTAGAGCCCGGATTCTTTTTGGACAGCAGAGAGGACCTCGTTGCGGAGCTATGGAGGTGGAGCACCGGATCTACAAAGGTTGTATTTCCGTATTCTCATTAGTTAAGTGTTAACTAGTTCTTTTTCGCCTAGAAATCTAGCCAACGATCCGTACTTTAGGGTTTGTAGGCAACATAATTTTTGAAATTGCCATGGTTGATGGCTTGGGAGACCTCACTAGTGTGCCTAGGAACCCTACAGTGGTATCAGAGCCTAGCTAGAGCCTTAGGCGAAGTCCAGACGGAATCTGAAGCCCGATCGAACCCGAAACCCCACATTTCCCATGCTCTCTGTACTTTTTTCAAAACAGTGCATTTTTCCACCTTAAAAATATTCAGAAAAACATGCAGGAAAATCTAAGAGTAACTGTGCAATTCGTAGCCCTAATACCATTAAAGAGCCGCGCTTCCGCGGTACGAGCATGGCTCGTGCGGCGGAAGCGCGGCCGTTTTGTCGTTTTCTGTGGGGGCGTTTGCACAGTAACTCCTATTTAACTGTGCTGAGTTCTCTGGATATTTTTAAAATTTTATTCAAGTGTTGAATAATCTGGAATGTTTTGGAGCTTCGATGATTCGATCGGGTTTATCAAATTTTGTCTGTGTGGCTTTCCGGATAAATTCTAGAATATGTTAAAAAGTTCGACCGGATATAAATACCCAATTTTTCCCCTGTCGGGAAATTTCCAAGTGTTGGATTTTTCCGTAGTTTAACGACGTTCTAAGTAGTGCAAGTAACGCGATGGTCCCTCTAGAAGACACAAACCTTAACTCGATTATGTGACCGTCTTGAACTGCCCTTTGAACCTTCGGGTTTGGGGCAGTACGGCGTGCCACATGTGAGGTGTTGGCTTGACCCTTCTACGGCTGGACCGTTGGTACTGAGGTACGAACTGAATGTTGTTAGACTAGTTTCATGTGTTGATCTATATCGGGAAAACTTGGGTGTTAGAATGTTCGATCGGAAAGTTTAACATTTTCTATTTATCTGGAATGGGATACAATAATTGGAATTCACAATAGTTATGAGATAACTGAATGAATGTTATAAACGTAGCACTTTAGTCTCACTTGATCGGTTGCCACGGAATTTTGATGTGATCAAAAGTCCGTCGCAATCACGTAGCGTACGCGGATACTCGCCGGGTAAACTTAATAGACAGCCTCGCTCCATAGCCCCGACCAAGTGATTGTAGGAGAACCCCGTCGCCGAAAGCATCCGTTCGGGTGCTCGCGGTAGCGGTGTTCCGCCTTGGTGCACTTCGTCGACGGTATCGGGGGTGCGGCCGTCTACTGAAGTTTGCGACGAGCATTCGATCAGGATGTCGGGAATCTTGTTGAATTGCCCGACTTAATATTGAAAAGAGTTTTCGATTTTGAGACTAAAATGCGGGGTTTATAATTGTTAGGCATGCGATGTCTAAGAAATTCATTTGGTCAGGCATGCGATGTCTGAGGTGGTTGCGGATTCCAACTGTTGTAGTTTTACACTTTCTTTTCTGTGACCGTAAGTGTAATATGTGATATCGCCGGTTTCGTTGCTATATGTCAACGACAATTGGGATGAACATATTTACTTACGTTGATGACATGTGATGTTATGTGTTGCTGGATATGTTATATTGGATCGTCGTGTTTGAATAGCCGGGGTTTTTTATGTGAGATGAGTGTTTTTCATTTTCATTCATGTAAAAACTTGTATGTAATATTCTTTTATTGGGGCGCTTCCAGGTTGCGGGAGTTGTCACCTGATGTATATTATTTACTTTTCCGCACTAGGAAAGACCCAAGGAGGGGAGCACAAGTAACCGGGTTCTGGAGTCCAGTGGGAGACCAACTCGAGGAGTCGGGTCCGGGTCTCCTAACTCCAGAATTGGTAGGGTTGCTTGCCGCTCTCGTAGGGGTCTAGGGGTGTGGGTTTGGCTATTCATCATGACCGTGGAATCCGTGTTTTATACTGGCTCGTATTGAAAACACGGACGTCCTAGTATATCCAATATTTCATATGATTCTTCTGCTGCGATATCTGTGATGTGATCATGTGATGTTCTATGATAGATACAGTATATAGTATATATGATATATTATATAGACGCTACTTATGTTTTACACTCGCGCTAGCCCTGCCCCGCTCTGCCGTTAGTTACCTAACCTAACGGTGCACGAGGGGACATCGAGGCGAATGCGGATGGCATAAGTGTACGTCGTATTTATCTGTAATGTTTAGGTACTTAATTGATGGGACTTCATTAATGTGATTAATGAAATAAAAGAAACCTAAGATGTTGTAGAATCGAATTTCAAAATAAAACAGGTAGCTACAGTTCTTGCTTTGCACAGCGGTATATATGATATATCCTGCACCTTATTCGATAAGGAAAGGACCGAGATCCCTTCACCGGGAGTGACTCCTTTAGCAATAACTGGCAGATGCTACACACTCGGTTTGTATTTTGATTGCTTTTAAGAGTTCTGCTTTGCACAGTGATATATATGATATATCCCGCACCTCATTCGACGAGGAAAGGACCGACGATCCCTTCACCGGGAGTGACTCCTTTAGCAAAACTAGAAAAGCCTCAAAAGCACTCCATTTTAAAATTCATTCGATCCTACAATGATATCAAGTTCATTACGCAATAGGTTTTCAGAAAAACCTGTCGTAGCCCTCCGTCATTTCAGATAAGTGCTGTTTAGTATTCGTGCTGCGTTTGTTGGCCTCCGTCAAGGCGCAGTGTGCGGTAGCTAACCAGTATTTATCTGCTTATGCATATGATGCAGATTGAGTTAGGGTAGTCGTGCGGCCTTGTTGACCTCCGTCAAGGGTCGTGCGGGTGGGTTTAATTCGATCAAGAAATGACGGGTTGAACTTGACTAGTAGCCTATGGTTTGTTGACCTCCGTCAAGGTCATAGGGTGCTAGGGGCAAAATATTATCGGGAATTTCAAGTGTTGAAATTTGCAATGAGATTGTATACCTTCTATGAGATAGTTGGATCCCGATACCCGCTGCGAGTAAGAGTTACTCCTGGGAGAGTTTTATACATTACAATTAGCCGATCAAGTAGGTGTCTAGAAAGGTGTTAACGAGGTTACGCCTCTGGGAAAACGAGGTTTACATTAATTAGGTTCGTGCGAAAGCATGGGGGACCTCCCTCAAAGTACCGACACTGGCCTGGCTGAAAGATTGGCGAACTTGTAGTGTGTAATTAATCCCGGCTAGTCTTTCCTTTTAGGGTTTGAAGGAAGATTTGATAAAAAGCAGTAGGAGCCATCCTGATTAGATAAAATAATAACCAATCTATTCTTGACAGAGCGCACGCTGAGTGTTTTCTTCTCTCTCTCTCCAGGTAGCGACCATATCACGCCTTAATCAAGATAATAATATGGATTATTGACCGAACCCGCTTGTTATACTGAGCTGGGGAACGTTGGTCCCGTTCCAACTTATAATTGTTATAAGACAGAGCAGGAAATTGGGGAATACCAGATTTCCCGTGCCGCCCAAACGAAGAGAGTGCATGCTGATGCATCATCTTCGGGTGTGTTCATTATACAGAACTGTTTCTCAGTATCCTTTACGTCCTGGGTATATGATACCGGATCAGGATCCCAGATATGTAATCTGTTACATAGGGCTACAGAAAGGTAGAGAACTGAGAACGGGTGATAAGTTTCATGAGGCAGAAAACGGGGCAAGTGTTGCAGCCAAGTCTGTCGATCACTGTCACCCTGTATTACCAATACATTGATTCTGAACGAATGTTGTTAGATACCGAACCTGATATACCAAATCATATCACTCTCTTTGTTAGAAAAGAAAGGATATAATTTTGTATTGTTGGATAATGTTTTGAACATTTCCTATATCAAAAGTTGATCGGTTCAGGCACGTTATCTAAAAGCAATAATGTTCTAAATCAAACCACAGTTTTTTGTATACAGAACACACACAAGAGGAAGAGTTCAGAAATGAACGAATCCTTCTTGAGGCATTGTAGACTAGGTCATATCAATGTAACCCGACTGGCTGGAGTTACATTTAGATGCATGTTTAAATCAGTTTGAATTTACATCTTGTGAAACTCGCCAGTCATGTCACAAAGATAAGATGACCATAGCTCCGTTTACTGGAAACAGAGAAAGAGTTAGTGAACTCTTGGGATGATACATGTTGATGTATGTAAGGTCCCCTGTCTACACATGCCAGGACTGGTTCTTTATACTTCATTACGTTCTCTGATGATCTCTTTAGATTCAGACATATGTTCTTGTTGAAACACAAGTCCGAACCTTTTGAGATATTCACAGAATATAAGTTAGAAGTAGAGAACCAAAATAAGGGTATAAGTATTATGTCCTTTGATGCGATCAAGGAGGAGAATACTTGAGCACGGAATTCCTGGACCATTCTAAAGGGGAATGAGATTCTCTCTCAGCATTACTCCTTCGAATACACCATAGCACGATGGTATATCGGGGTGGAGCAATCACACCCTATATGATATGGTGTGCTCTATATGAGTATTACTGAGTTACCTATTTCCTTTTAGAGAGTTGTGCGCTTGAGAAGCTGCATACCTATTGAATAGGATTCGAATCAAATCAGTTGCCTACCACTTCATATATGATATGGTATGGGAAAAGCCCATGTCTTAAGTCAGTTAAGATTTGGGGTTGTCCGGCCTATGTCTAAAAGCAAAATCCGGACAAGCTCAAGGCAAGGTCTGTTATGTAGAACTGGAAGTGTTCCAGCTATACAAATTACAGCAGATGATTTGATAGAACCAAAGGATTCAGTAGATTCCAACGAACCTCAGCCTCTCCGCCGATCTAGTAGGGTTCCTCACCCACCTGAGAGATACTTCGGTTTCTCTATGACAGTGGGAGCAAGGATTGCATCATGAGATGATGACCCAACTAGTTTCGAGCTGGCCATCAGGAGTAAGACTCTGTAAGAATGGCTGGATGCTTAGTGATCTGAGATGGAATCCATGTACACCAACAAAGTATGGACTTTGGTTGCAATATCTGAAGGGTTAAATCCCCATCAGGAGCAAGTATATCTTGAGAAGATTACTTGGTGTAGATGGAAAAGTTGAGACTTTCAAAGCTAGACTTATTAAAGCTTTTCGTCATCGACCAGGCATGGATCATGATGAAACCTTTTCAAGTGACTATGCTTAAGTCCATCCAGATCCTACTTGCCACGGCTACATACCATGACTACGATATCTGGTGGTTGGGTGTCATGACAGCTTTTCTAAATGATGTTTAGAAGATAGTGTCTATAAGTACACAGCCAGAAGGCTTCGTAGACAGTGGGAGCAGCGGAAACGTGTACAAGATGCTTTATAGGACAAAGCAGGCATCGCAGAGTTGGAACATCTGTTTTGATAAAGTAGTCAAAGAGTTTAACATCATCAAAATAGTAGATGAACCTTGTATATACAAAAAGGTAGTAGGGAGTATGGTGACGATCCTCGTAGAGTACGTGGATGACATACTCTTGATAAGAAAGGAGTTTCTTATGCTACGCTCGGTCAATCTCCGCTTATCACAAAGATTCTCCATAAAGGATTAAAATGATACCTACTAAATCCTGGATTTTGGATTTATGAGATAGATCTAAATGGATGTTAGGATACTCACTAGATGTAGTGAGATGGTGTCAATCGATCCTGAGGAGAATCACTGGAAGGGTTCCAGGGTGATAAAGACGACTGAATGTCAGTCACAGGCATTGTCTTTACCCTCAGTAAAGGGACGGTATGTTGGAAGAGTTCCAAGCTAGATACCGTGACATACTAGACGATAAAGGCATGATACATCGCTACTTAAGATGCTACCAAAGAGGCTGTTTGGGTGTATAATGGTTCATGAGATGAACTTAGTTCCTCCCATTGTGTGACAATGGAGTTGTGGCTCATACCAAGGAACGCCGGTCCCATCAGTGATCCAGACATATTCTAAGGCAGTATCACTTGATCATGGAGATGGTTGATCTCCAGGGTGATCGAGGTTAGGAGAGTAGGCTCAGAGGACAACACAACGGATCCACTCACAAAGGCCTGTTCCCAGAGAGAGACTTTTAATGGGATGGTTGAGTATGAGATACTACAACCACTGCTACAGATGGCCCTAGTGCAAGTGGGAGATTGTTAGTTATATGTATGCCCTAGAGGCCATTACTGTACATAGGATGTATATTGTAGTGGATGCTGGGACATATATAGGGAGGACTTTCTTGCTCGACATGATAGTATGCTATCTGGTTGAACTTTACCTTAACGTGTATACTGTTTGTCTCTCTGTTACATGTTGGTAAAGCCCTTAGGATGTGTGCTTGACTACCTGGACTATGATACGGATCATACTAGTGGGGACATGGTAGTCCATAAGTACATCCTTCAAAGTCCCTAGTCGAGGGTGTATCGAGACGGGGCATCGATATACCAGAGTAGACTAGCGTATACCTTCTTGACCCATACAGATGGGCGATGGATGATCCCATATCCATCGGTGTTTGACATCAGAGATGATATACGGGTGCTCAGTAGAGACTGGGTACACTGGACGGACTCGCCGAGAACTCCCAGATGGTATTATACCTCACGTCAGATGGCAGTTCTCTGGTGACACTGGTACAGAGTAGTCTGTTGACCCGAGATCGTCATAGAGTCTTGTGTGGTTCCCACTGTGCTTTGATTTCCATCTTACCACGTCCAAGAGGGCGTGCAAAACGGTGGTTTTTGGGTACAGTCCCGAGTCACATGGAGGCAATGAGCGATAGGAGGGGATTCGTCTCTCCCGGTATAGGGGGTTGATGTCGCGCTGTGTTCGATTGGCTATAACAGGAAATCCCTGGCCAGGGTTGCTGAGATTTACTGGTAAGTGTTACCAGTAGTTTCTCGAACAGTTATAGACCTCATATCGACACGACTTATTGAGCTATTGGGGTCTGACGTTTACCACCCCTAGGCAAGATATGCGACATATCAGACGATCAGACCGGACTGTACGGTAGTGTTACTGGTCGGATTCACTGGAGTGTGAGCGGGCTTGCTCGTCGATCTTCAGATCGCTCAATACCCGGGTGGCCGTTACGTTTAGCAGACCGCTTGCGGCTTGTGGATGCTTGATATGATCATCATCTGCTGCCGGCGTATTGACGAGTCTTTAGAGTCCTACACAGAGGTTTCCTGGCTCAAGCGAAACGAAGTAGGAGCGCACATGAGATATGTGCGGGACCGAGAATAATGCGTGTATGTGATACCGTATTCTATTCTCGCGATAAATATATCGAATGGTTGTATGCGATATAACCTAGTTATCGATTCAAGCGTTGATTCGATAAGCCGATATATTGTATACTAGTCGGTTGTGTGCGACATAACCGGGTCATTGAATCAAGTGTTGATTTAATGATTTAATGCATATTTATATATTTGATATATTACTTTGCATCAACTAGTATCGGTTTACTTAAGATGGATTTTCTCACTCGGATGGGCGCATTGTATATGCGATATACTTTTGTGCACTTGATTGTATCATGTTTGATGATACATGTCATGCTAGGGTTCAAGTGTAAAGATTAAACCTTGGTTAATGAAATGGTTAGGGTTTATTATTTATTATTCATTTATCTTATTTAATTATCCTTTTTATTTTTGATAAATGAATAAAAGAAAAGAGAAAAGAATGGTGGCTAATTTTGTTCTTTAGTTGAAGCTTCATGAAGCTTTGTTCAAGTCAACCATTCTTATCTCATCCTTAACCCTAACCATTCCCACTAACCATGATTCATTCTCTACACTTGACTAGGGTTAATATTATGATAAGTATTGTTATTCTTTTCTTTTTTGAAAAAAACCTTATCACATTATTCTTCTTCTTCCTCCATTTCTTCAAGTGAAGAAAGCTTGCCCCATCAATGGCAAGTGATGGAAATGAGTGAGAAATCCAATTCTAAAGTCTACCCACTTCCTATTTCTTCATCCTCTACCTCTTGCCAAGTAGTAGAGTGTGTTTCCTTCACAACTTTTCACGGTTTGGTGAAGGTGGAGCTTGATTCATCGATGCCTCGACGTAGATCATCTTCGGCATGGACATCGACGACCTAGCTCACTTATTCTCCGATGAAGTCGACGCTAGAGCCCGGATTCTTTTTGGACAGCGGAGAGGACCTCGTTGCGGAGCTATGGAGGTGGAGCACCGGATCTACAAAGGTTGTATTTCCGTATTCTCATTAGTTAAGTGTTAACTAGTTCTTTTTCGCCTAGAAATCTAGCCAACGATCCGTACTTTAGGGTTTGTAGGCAACATAATTTTTGAAATTGCCATGGTTGATGGCTTGGGAGACCTCACTAGTGTGCCTAGGAACCCTACACCATAGACGTCGACAATGCAATATATCGATAGGGTCCGCTGATTGTGTACAAGTACGTGTCACTTCCACTTATTCATTCATGCTTAACACTAACATACTTGTCACAATCAAACACTAATACCTAACACTGGGTAATGCACATGATCACTAGGTTACCAATGCAATGACATCTATATGATGTGATGAGAATACAATAATTAAGGCATGATTAAGATATCATCAGTCAGTGTCCTACCACTTGCATAATTTATCATAGGTCATACATGCAGAATTAAGCAAAATAATGTAAAGGGGGTACGCAGTATGTTTAATTATCTATCCATCAAAATTAGTTTCACATTAATCGGGTTTCAGGATTGCTAGATATGACCATTTCAATTTAAGTGTTCGCTGCTGGAAATCCTGTTTCAGAATCGGAAGTCCGTTTCGTAACACATTTTAATCCCAGTTGGGATCGTAATTAGGCAATGCTATAGTTGAACAATATTTAGGGTTATCAGTTAGGTTTCCACTGCAATTGGCGGATCAGTAATATCCTATATCCAGAGGAATTTATGATCATGTTATGTTTAATGTGTAAAATCTGTCGCTGCAGAATTCAACAAAACGTATTGACATATAAAATGTGTTAAAAATATCATACAGTTGAGGAATCCAGTGAGATTAATGGGATAAGGAAGATAACTCAATTTTCTTCGTAACGATATAGGGTTCCACACAATTCCGCATTTGAGCAAGGAAAAATACAGTGGGTTAAAAACATAGGTTATCTGGAATTACCGCTCTGTACTGCAGTCCACAAGCTTAATTCTTCGCAATTTTCTCTATCATAACTAGTTTAATTTTAAATATAAATTATATGGTTCTGTATAATATTCCGTTGGCTTCGATATGAGCCATGGAACGCCAAAATTCGACTTGTAAAAGATTTAATATGAATTTAACGGTCTAGCATGTTCAGGAAATTCAGAATTCGTAATGATACTTGAGATTAACATTTCATAGGTGAAACGACCGTGGTTTTCCCACTAAATTTCCACAGTACCTCAATGAGTAGAAAAAGGGTTTAACGACCACTAGTTCCGCCATTTAAAGATGGGCTTCACTTAAAATATGGCATCAAAATCTAGATTTAAGCATTCGATTCGCAGTCGAAACGTTTGTTTCTTTTAACTAAACTAGCACTATTGGATTCTACTATTTCCATGCGATGTTATCGCTAGTTTTTAGACTAGAGTGTGACCCAAATCAATATCACTAGAATTTATACGGTTTACTATTTGAAATACTACGGTAAATTTTGGTATGAACACAAATATATATATTGATATGTTCGTTACTGTAGCATGTAAGCAAGTGGTGAGCACTTGCCTCGATAGACGTGGAAAGGTGGCGACGACTCCGGCGCAGTGATGGACAGCAGAAGCAATGATACGACGACATCCTTGGTTCTTCGATGATCGGGTTCGGCTCGAACAGTGATCGGCTGCAGCTAAGGTTCGAGTGCAGCGGAGAGGGGCTTAAGCTTGACGTCTCGACTGCGATGGGTACGGAGGCGGCTTGGAAGGTGGCCGGCAGCGAGCTCAGGGGTGAGCCCGGTATGGTGATGAAGATGGTGTCGGGGAGGTCGCACGGTGGTCGGAGGTGGCAGGCGGCCGAGGAGGGGTTCGTTGACGGTAGCGGCTCGGCGATGCACGGGGGTCTCGTCGTGGTAGTGCGGCGTTCGTCGGCAGTGGAGGAAGCTCCGGTGCGGGAGTATGCAGGCGAGCGTGGCAGCGAGCGCGGCAACGAGCGCGGGCGAAGGGGTTGCAGCGCGGTGCTCAGGAAGAGGGTGGTGCTGAGTTGAAGGGGGAGGCGAGGTGGAGAAGAGGAGGTCGGTGGTGACGGATTTTCCCAGCGAGAGTGAGGTTGCCGGCGATGGGGATGGGTTTCTTGACGTCGGGGGAAGTTGGTTAGGTCGTCGGGAAGGGGATAGAGGTCTCGTGGTGAGGAGGAGAAGAGGGTGAGGTCGAGAGGGAGACGGATATGGCGAGGGGGCGGCGACGGGACGGCGACGACGAAGGCGTGGGCTAAGCTATGGGTTGGTGCTCGCAGGGGGAACGTGAGGAATGAGGGAGGGTGAGAGAGAGAGAGAGTTGCGAGAGAGAGGGGAGCGAGATGGAGACGGGGTCGAGGGAGGCTTCGCGAGCGCGCGCGCGTGGGGTCGTGGGGACGTGGGGCACGAGTGATGCGGGCGCGACGTGGGAAGAAGGAAAGCAAGAAGCGGGAAAGAAGACGCGGGGGAGAAGGAGGGTGAAGCGGGTCGGGTTGGGGAGTCGGGTCGGATGTGGAGCCGGGTTTGGGCTGGGCCGGGGCTAAAAAGAAAGGGAAAAGGAAAGTAGTTGGGCTGATAAAATAAAAGGAATTGGAAAAGGAAGGGGGAGATGGGCCAGGCTCGGGAGATAAAAGGAGAAAGGAAAATGGGAAAAAATGATAATAGGGCTTGGGGGTTATAAAAGGGAATAAAATGAAGGGATTAGGATTTTAAAATACTTAAAATAATTATAAATATAAATAGGTAAATTTGTAAGTGACCTTTTTATAAAGATACGGATATTGGCGTATAAAAGAACTGGGTATTACAAACGTAAAATGCAAATGAAAATATCTCTAAACTGCTGTCCAGGGAAATTCCAGCAGTAAACTTTCAAGTTCGAATGTTCATAGCTTTTTGTAGGAACAACCTGAGAAACTTCAACTTATAAAAATGAAAACCTTATTGAATTATCTTTGTTTTGGTATAAGACACGTCCCTTTTGGAGAACGTTTGTTATTTTTAAGTTATTTTACAAATTATGGTGACGCTGAATTTCTGAACGGAACTTTCTTGTGCATGGTTAATCAATACCACTTTTATAGTTATTAATCGGTTTGAATATGTTATCCATGTTAATATTATTATATCAATATCTATTTAATAAATAATAGTGCTTGTGTTTTAATATTCAGCAAATTTTACCGATTTACAGTTTTATAGTATCCGTCTGTATCCGTACGGTTTATTACATATCTAGTTGCACGCCGAGACCATACTATTTCATGTTACTGTTGTATTAGTACACCATGCTTAATACTGTGCATCCTATATAGTCATGATGTAACCCCTGATAGATGTTTGTGCATCCATGCTTTCACCGTACATCCATACCTTTACCGTGATTCGATACTTGCTACATTTTACTGTTAGGCATTCGCTTGATACTTGTGCACTACCTGACATGACCTGATATATCACTACTTGACATGTTACCTGATCCTGTTTCTAATGCCGACAATCCTGACATGTTGTCCCGATGGACATATCCTGTTGTCTGTATAGACAAACCAGTTCTTGCTTGATCCTGTGTTGGCATTAGCTCCAGATTTATCAATACCTGACTTGAACACATAACTTGGGGGTATGGGGAAATCAATGATGAAACCTGACTTGTAACTTGACAGTTCGATGCTTATACTGATCAGTTTTACGGGCTAGGCCAGTCCCGGGATGATGCTGCTGACATCATTCGTCTGTACATGTTACCTGTTTACTGCCTAGCGGCACGTCTCGGATTCAGCCCGAGAGTCTTGACCGTGGTCCCGGGCATGCACGGGATACTGTTGAGTTACATCGACGATTCCATTAAATTGATTTCACAGACTTGAGAGTAGATAACCCAGTAATATAGTTTAGATTACTTATCGCACTTTACATACACATACACACATCACTGTCATATTTATGCTGTTGACTTACATTCATGCTTGCATATCTTGTTACATCCTGATTATATTATTGTTGATATTATGATGCACCGACGTCTGGGTTTTGCATGGCCCAGATCCTCTACCTTTGTCGCAGGCTGATCAGGAGTATTTTCGCCGTCAGACCGAGCAGTGAGGATCCTGTTAGTATCCAGTTAGTTTAGTTATTTTCGTACTTTCCAGATGTTACTGTTTATTGGATTTATTGCTTCCGCATATTAATTCTTGACTCGTTTATTCTGGCATATGGACATGTACTAGATAGTTTATTTTACTTTCCTGTTCTTGATATCTTATAGACAGCCGTAATGTGACTGTGGAGGGATGTTTTCTATCCACAGATAGCATGGTTGGCTCTGTCACATGCCGATCTTAGCGCGCTCTGGGAAGCGGGGCGTGACACCGCATGTTTGAAACTCATCATGATTCTAGATTACGTCATATATTTGCTAGTATAGAGAATCCATGCACATCTAGAATCTATGTACACACTTATATGATATATTTGTTAGCTGCATATCTTTTAATAATACAAATAATAACCAAATAATTTTTTTTGATATCTAGCATGGCATGTTATCATACCCATATCATATGTGTGCATTCATACATCATGTTCACGTCCAAATTGCTAAAACAAATTCGTTTGGATCGCTTCGTATATTTACGTAGATCCGTAGTTGGGGGTATGCATTTTTATTGTTAGTTATATGTATGCCCTAGAGGCCATTGCTATACATAGGATGTATATTGTAGTGGATGCTTGAACATATATAGGGAGGACTTTCTTGCTCGACATGATAGTATGCTATCTGGTTGCTCTTTACCTTAACGTGTACACTGATTGTCTCTCTGTTACATGTTGGTAAAGCCCTTAGGATGTGTACTTGACTACCTGGACTATGATGCGGATCATACTAGTGGGGACATGGTAGTCCATAAGTACATCCTTCAAGGTTCCTAGTCGTAGGTGTATCGAGACGGGGCATCGATATACCAGAGTAGACTAGCGTATACCTTCTCGACCCATACAGATGGGCGATGGATGATCCCATATCCATTGGTGTTTGACATCAGAGATGATATACGGGTGCTCAGTGGAGACTGGGTACACTGGACGGACTCGCCGAGAACTCCCAGATGGTATTATACCTTACGTCAGATGGCAGTTCTCTGGTGACACTGGTACAGGTTAGTCTGTAGACCCGAGATCGTCATAGAGTCTTGTGTGATTCCCACTGTGCTTTGATTTCCACCTTACCACGTCCAAGAGGGCGTGCAAAACGGTGGTTTTTGGGTACAGTCCCGAGTCACATGGAGGCAATGAGCGATAGGAGGGGATTCGTCTCTCCCGGTATAGGGAGTTGATGTTGCGCTGTGTTCGATTGGCTATAACCGGAAATCCCTGGCCAGGGTTGCTGAGATTTACTGGTAAGTGTTACCAATAGTTTCTCGAACTGTTATAGACCTCATATCGACACGACTTATCGAGCTATTGGGGTCTGACGTTTACCACCCCTAGGCGAGATATGCGACATATCAGACGATGAGACCGGACTGTACGGTAAGTGTTACTGGTTGGATTCACAGGAGTATGAGCGGGCTTGCTCGTCGATCTTCTGATCGCTCAATACTCGGGTGGCCGTTACGTTTAGCAGACCGCTTGCGGCTTGTGGGTATTTGATATGATCATCATCTGCTGCCGGCGTATTGACGAGTCTTTAGAGTCCTACACAGAGGTTTCCTGGCTCAAGTGAAACGAAATAGGAGCGCATATGAGATATGTGCGGGACCGAGAATAATGCGTGTATGTGATACCGTATTCTATTCTCGCGATTTGTATCATTGGACGGTTATATATGATATAGCCGTGTTACCGAATCAAGTGTTGATTCGATACATTGATACACTTGATATTAGTCTGTTATATGCGATATGACCGGATCATTAAATCAAGTATTGATTTAATGATTTGATGTATAATTATATATTTGATATATTACTTTACATTAACTAGTATTTGTTCACTTAAGATTATTTTCTCATTTGATTGTGCACATTGTATATGTGATATATTTTTGTGCACTAGATTGTATCATGTTTGATGATACATGCAAACTTGGGTGTATGTTTACTTTAAACCTTGTTTAAGTGAATGGTTAGGGTTTTGTTATCTTTTCTTAATCATTTATTTATTTATTCATTTTGGCAAGAAATGAAATGGTGGCTTTCTTTGGATTTATCTTGAATCTTCATGAAGCTTTGACCACTTTGTTTCTTTCCTTAACCTAACCATTCACTTAAACCCTAGTTTATTCTCTACATGAGTTACACTCACCCATGGTTGCAAAATGAAAAGAATCACTTGATTTTCTATTTTTCATAATTCACTTTCATTTCTTTCTTCTTCATCTTCTTCATGAAGAAAGAAAAACCATTCTTGAAATTTCCAAGTGATGATTCCAAGTGAGAAATCCAAATCCAAAGTGAACCCACTTCCTATTTCTTCATCCTCTCCCACTTGCCATGTAGTATAGGGTGTTTTATTCACAAGTTTCATGACTTGGTGAAGGTGGAGCTTGAGCTTGAGTTGCCTCGACGTAGATCATCTTCGGCATCGAAGTCGACGACCTAGCCCGATCATTTCTTCGACGAAACCATCGCTAGAGTCCGGGATCCGATGATCGCAGCGGAGGGACGTCAACACAGAGCCAAGGAAGTGGAGGACCGGATCTACAAAGGTTGTATTTCCATTCACTTTAGAGTAAAGTTGTTTATTCGCATTTCGTTTCGCCTAAACTCTAGTTAACAATCTAGTTTAGGGTTTCTCGACACCGGAAAATTTTAATTTGGCATGGTTGATGCCTTGTGGAACCTCATTAGTGTGCCTAGGAACCCTACAGTGGTATCAGAGACTAGCTAGATCCTTAGACGATGCGTAGACGAAGTTAGAAACCCTATCGAACCCGAAACCCTAATGCATAACCCTTCTCTGTACATTTTCTGAAAATGTGGTTTTTTCCAAATTAAAAATTCTCAAAATTATCAGCAGGAAAAGATAAGGGTTACTGTGTAAAACGAGACTGTAATTCGACTAAACCGCCGCGGAACCGTGGCCTTACCCTGGTAATGGCGGCGGTTCCGCGGCCGTTTGTAAAGATCATGGAATAATTTTTGTTCAGTAACCTCAGTTGGTGTTTGCTGATCCTTTTGGGAAATTTTATTTTTTACTCAACAGTTGAGTTTTCTGGGGTGTTTTGGGGATTCGATGTTTCGATCGGAAACTTTAACTGCGTCTATGTGTTTTTCCGGATAATTTTTGAATATGTTAAAAAGTTCGACCGGATATAAATACCCACTTTTTCCCCTGTCGGGAAATTTCCAATTGTTGGATTTTTCCGTAGTTTAAGAACGTTCGTAGTAGTGCAAGTAACGCGATGGTCCCTCTAGAAGACAACAAACCTTAACTCGATTATGTGACCGTCTTGAACTGCCCTTTGAACCTTAGGGTTTGGGGCAGTACGGCATGCCACATGTGAGGCGTTGGCTTGACCCTTCTATGGCTGGACCGTTGGTACTGAGGCATGAAGTGAATGTTTTTAAACTTATTTCATGTGTTGAGTTGTTTCGGGAAAACTTGGGTGTTTGATTGTTCGATCGGAAAGTTTAACATTTTCTATTTATCTGGAATGTGATACAATATTTGGAATCCACAAGTAGTTATGAGATAACTGATTTGAATGTTATAAACATAGCACTTTAGTCTCACTTGATCGGTTGCCACGGAATTTTGATGTGATCAAAAATCCGTCGCAATCACGTAGCGTACGCGGATACTCGCCGGGTAAACTTAATAGACAGCTATACCCCATAGCCCCGACCAAGTGACTGTAGGAGAACCCCGTCGCCGAAAGCATCCGTTCGGGTGCTCGCGGCAGCGGTGTTCCGCCTTAGTGCACTTCGTCGACGGCATCCGGGGGTGCGGCCGTTTACTAAAGTTTGCGACGAGCATTCGATCAGGATGTCGGGAATCTTGTTGAATTGCCAACTTGATATATTGAAAAGAGTTTTCGATAAAGAGACTAAAATGCGGGGTTTATAATCGTTAGGCATGCTATGTCTAAGGAATTCATTTGTTTAGGCATGCGATGTCTAAGAAGGTTGCGGATTCCAACTGTTGTAGTTTTACACTTTCTTTTCTGTGACCGTAAGTGTAATATGTGATTTCGCCGGTTTCGTTGCTATATGTCAACGACAATTGGGATACGCATGTTTACTTACGTTGATGACATGTGATGTTATGTGTTGCTGGATATGTTATATTGGATCGTCGTGTTTGAATAGCCGGGTTTTTTTTATGTGAGATGAGTGTTTTTTCATTTTCATTCATGTAAAAACTTATATGTAATATTCTTTTATTGGGGCACTTCCAGGTTGCGGAAGATGTCACCTTTTGTATATTATTTACTTTTTCGCACTAGGATAGACCCAAGGAGGAGGGCACAAGTAACCGGGTTCTGGAGTCCAGTGGGAGACCAACTCGAGGAGTCGAGTCCGGGTCTCCTAACTCTAGAATTGGTAGGGTTGCTTGCCGCTCTCTTAGGGGTCTAGGGGTGTGGGTTTGGCTATTCATCGCGACCGTGGAATCCGTGTTTTATACTGGCTCGTATTGAAAACACGGACGTCCTAGTATATCCAATATTTCATATGTTTCTTCTGCTGCGATATCTGTGATGTGATCATTTGATGTTCTGTGATAAATACTGTATATGGTATATATGATATATTATATAGACGTTACTTATGTTTTACACCCATGCTAGCCCTGCCCCGCTCTGCCGTTAGTTACCTAACCTAACGGTGCACGAGGGGACATCGAGGCGAATGCGGATGGCATAAGTGTACGTCGTATTTATCTGTGATGTTTAGGTAACTTAAATGATGGGACTTCATTAATATGATTAATGAAAGAAAAAGAAACCTAAAAGATGTTGTGGAATCGAATTTCAAAAATAAAATAGGTAGCTACAGTTCTTGCTTTGCACAGCGGTATATATGATATATCCTGCACCTTGTTCGATGAGGAAAGGGCCGACGATCCCTTCACCGGAAGTGACCCCTTTAGCAATAACTGGCAGATGCTACAACCCTCGGTTTGTCTTTTGATTGCTTCTATAGTTTCTGCTTTGCACAGCGATATATATGATATATCCCGCACCTCATTCGACGAGGAAAGGGCCGACGATCCCTTCACCGGGAGTGACCCCTTTAGCAAAACTAGAAAAGCCTAAAAAACACTCCATTTTAAAATCATTTGATTCTACAACGATATCAAGTTCATTACGCAATAGGTTTTCAGAAAAACCTGTCGTAGCCCTCCGTCATTTCAGATAAGTGGTAGTTAGTATTCGTGCTACGTTTGTTGGCCTACGTCAAGACGTAGTGTGCGGTAGCTAATTAGTATTTATCTGCTTATGCATATGATGCAGATTGGATTAGGGTAGTCATGCGACTTTGTTGGCCTGCGTCAAGGGTCGTGCGGGTGAGTTTAATACAATCAGGAAATGACGGGTTGAACTTGACTAGCGCACTATGGTTTGTTGGCCTGCGTCAAGATCATAGGACGCTAGGGGCAAAATTATCGGGAATTTCAAGTGTTGAAATTTGCAATGAGATTGCATACCTTCTATGAGATAGTTGGATCCCGATACCCACTGCGAGTAATTGTTACTCCTGGAAGAGTTTTACACATTACAATTAACCAATCAAGTAGGTGTCTAGAAAGGTGTCAACGGGGTTACGCCTCTGGAAAAACGAGGTTTACATTAATTAGGTTCGTGCGAAAGCACGGGGGACCTCCCTCAAAGTACTGACACTGGCCTGGCTAAAAGATTGGCGAACTTGTAGCGTGTAATTAATCCCGGCTAGTCTTTCCTTTTAGGGTTTGAAGGAAGATTTGATAAAAACAGTGGGAGCCATCCTGATTAGATAAAATATATAACCAATCTAATCTTGCAAGAGCATATGCTGAGTGTTTTCTTCTCTCTCTCTCCAGGTAGCGACCATATCACGCCTTAATCAAGATAATAAAACGGATGTATTGACCGAACCCGCTTTTTATACTGAGCTGGGGAACGTTGGTCCCGCTTCAACTTATAATTGTTATAAGACAGAGCAAGAAATAGAGGAATACCTGAATTCCTATGCCGCCCAAACGAAGAAAGTGCATATGATACATCTCCTTCAGGTGTGTTCATTACAAAGAACTGTTCTACGTCCTGGGTATTTGATACCGGATCAGGATCCCAGATATGTAATCTGTTACATAGGGCTACAGAAAGGTAGAGAACTGAGAACGGGTGATAAGTTTTATGAGACAGAAAACGGGGCAAGTGTTGCAGCCAAGTCTGTTGGTCACTGTCACCCTGTATTACAAATACATTGATTCTGAACAAATGTTATTAGATACTGAACTTGATATACAACATCATATCAGTCTCTTTATTCGTAAAGAAAGGATATAATTTTGTATTGTTGGATAATGTTTTGAACATTTCCTATATCAAAAGTTGATCGGTTCAGGCACGTTATCTAAAAGTATTGACGTTCTAAATCAAACTATAGTTCTTAGTATACAGAACACACAAAAGAGGAAGAGTTCAGAAATGAACGGATCCTTCTTGAGGTATTGTAGACTAGGTCATATCAATGCGACCCGACTAGCTAAGTTGCACATAGATGCATATTTAAATCTGTTTGAATTTACATCTTGTGAAACTTGCCAGTCATGTCACAGAGATAAGATGACCATAGCTCTGTTTATTGGAAACAGAGAAAGAGTTAGTGAACTCTTGGGACTGATACATGATGATGTATGTAAGGTCCCCTGTCTACACATGCCAGGACTGGTTCTTTATACTTCATTACATTCTCTGATAATCTCTCAAGATTCAGACATATGTTCCTGTTGAAACACAAGTCAGAACCTTTTGAGATATTCACAGAATATAAGTTAGAAGTAGAGAACCAATATGGGTATAAGTATTATGTCCTTTGATGAGATCAAGGAGGAGAATACTTGTGCATAGAATTCCTGGACTATTCTAAAGGAGAATGAGATTCTCTCTCAGCATTACTCCTCCGTATACACCATAGCACGATGGTATATCGGGGTGGAGCAATAACACCCTATGTGATATGGTGTGCTCTATGATGAGTACTACTGGGTTTCCTATTTCCTTTTGGGAGTTATGCGCTTGAGAAGCTGCATACCTATTGAATAGGGTTCAAATCGAATCAGATCACAGCCTACCACTCCATATGAGATATGGTATGGGAAGAGCCCATGTCTTAAGCTAGTTAAGATTTGGGGTTGACCGGCCTATGTCTAAAAGCAAAATCCGGACAAGCTCGAGGCAAGGTCTGTAATGTAGAACTGGAAAGGTTCCAGCTATACAAACTATAGCAGATGATTTGATAAAACTAAAGGAATCAATAGTTACCAACGAACCTCAGCCTCTCCGCCGATCTAGTAGGGTTCCTCACCCACCTGAGAGATACTTCGGTTTCTCTATGACAGTGAGAGCGAGGATTGCATCATGAGATGATGACCCAACTAGTTTCGAGCTGGCCATCAGGAGTAAGACTCTATAAGAATTGCTGGATGCTTAGTGATCTGAGATGGAATCCTTATACACCAACAAAGTATGGACTTTTGTTGCTTTATCTGAAGGGTTAAATCCCCATCAGGAGCAAGTATATCTTGAGAAGATTACTTGGTGTACATGGAAAATTTGAGACTTTCAAAGCTAGACTTGTTAAAGGTTTGCATCATTGACCAGGTATGGATTATTTTGAAACCTTTTCTAAGGATCTATGTTTAAGTCCATCCAGATCCTACTTGCCACGGCTACATACCATGACTATGATATCTGGTGGTTGGGTGTCATGACTGCTTTTCTAAATGATGTTTTGGAAGAGAGCGTCTATAAGTACACAGCCAGAGAGCCTCGTAGACAGTGGGAGCAGCGGAAACGTGTGCAAGATGTTTTATGTGATAAAACAGGCATCGCGGAGTTGGAACATCTGTTTTGATGAGTTAGTCAAAGAGTTTAACATCATCAAAATGGTAGATGAACCTTGTATAAACAAAAAGGTAGTAGGGAGTATGGTGACGATCCTCGTAGAGTACGTGGATGACATACTCTTGATAAGAAAGGAGTTTCCTATGCTACGCTCGGTCAATCTCTGCTTATTACAATGATTCTCCATATAGGATCAAACTGATACCTCCTAAATCCTGGGTCATGGATCTATGAGATAGATCTAAATGGATGTTGGGATTCTCACTAGATGTAGTGAGATGATATCAATCGATCCTGGGGAGAATCACTGGAAGTGTTCCAGGGTGATAAGGACGACTGAATGTCAGTCACATGCATTGTCTTTACCCTCAGTAAAGGGACGGTATGTTGGAAGAGTTCCAAGCTAGATACCGTAGCATACTAGACGATAAAGGCTGGATACATCGTTACTTAAGATGCTACCAAAGAGGCAGTCTGGATGTATATTTGTTCATGAGATGAACTTAGTTCCTCCCATTGTGTGACAATGGAGTTGTGGTTTATGCCAAGGAACGTCCGTCCCATCAGTGATCCAGACATATTCTAAGGCAGTATCACCTGATCATGGAGATGGTTGATTTCCAAGGAGATCGAGGTTAGGAGAGTAGACTCAGAGGACAACACGGCGGATCCACTCACAAAGGCCTTTTCCCAGAGAGAGACTTTTATGGGATGGTTGAGTATGAGATACTACAACCACTGCTATCAGATGATCCTAGTGCAAGTGGGAGATTGTTAGTTATATGTATGCCCTAGAGGCCATTGCTATACATAGGATGTATATTGTAGTGGATGCTTGGACATATATAGGGAAGACTTTCTTGCTCGACATGATAGTATGCTATCTGGTTGCTCTTTACCTTAACGTGTACACTGATTGTCTCTCTGTTACATGTTGGTAAAGCCCTTAGGATGTGTACTTGACTACCTGGACTATGATGCGGATCATACTAGTGGGGACATGGTAGTCCATAAGTACATCCTTCAAGGTCCCTAGTCGTGGGTGTATCGAGACGGGCCATAGATATACCAGAGTAGACTAGCGTATACCTTCTCGACCCATACAGATGGGCGATGGATGATCCCATATCCATTGGTGTTTGACATCAGAGATGATATACGGGTGCTCAGTGGAGACTGGGTACACTGGACGGACTCGCCGAGAACTCCCAGATGGTATTATACCGTCAGATGGCAGTTCTCTGGTGACACTGGTACATGTTAGTCTGTAGACCCGAGATCGTCATAGAGTCTTGTGTGATTCCCACCGTGCTTTGATTTCCACCTTAGCACGTCCAAGAGGGCGTGCAAAACGGTGGTTTTTGGGTACAGTCCCGAGTCACATGGAGGCAATGAGCGATAGGAGGGGATTCGTCTCTCCCGGTATAGGGAGTTGATGTTGCGCTGTGTTCGATTGGCTATAACCGGAAATCCCTGGCCAGGGTTGCTGAGATTTACTGGTAAGTGTTACCAGTAGTTTCTCGAACTGTTATAGACCTCATATCGACACGACTTATCGAGCTATTGGGGTCTGATGTTTACCACCCCTAGGCGAGATATGTGACATATCAGACGACGAGACCGGACTGTACGGTAAGTGTTACTGGTTGGATTCACAGGAGTATGAGCGGGCTTGCTCGTCGATCTTCTGATCGCTCAATACCCGGGTGGCCGTTACGTTTAGCAGACCGCTTGTGGCTTGTGGGTGTTTGATATGATCATCACCTGCTGCCGGCGTATTGATGGGTCTTTAGAGTCCTACACAGAGGTTTCCTGGCTCAAGCGAAACGAAATAGGAGCGCATATGAGATATGTGCGGGACCGAGAATAATGTGTGTATGTGATACCGTATTCTATTCTCGCGATTTGTATCATTGGACGGTTATATATGATATAGCCGTGTTACCGAATCAAGTGTTGATTCGATACATTGATACACTTGATATTAGTCTGTTATATGCGATATGACCGGATCATTAAATCAAGTATTGATTTAATGATTTGATGTATAATTATATATTTGATATATTACTTTACATTAACTAGTATTTGTTCACTTAAGATTATTTTCTCACTTGATTGTGCACATTGTATATATGATATATTTTTATGCACTAGATTGTATCATGTTTGATGATACATGCAAACTTGGGTGTATGTTTACTTTAAACCTTATTTAAGTGAATGGTTAGGGATTTGTTATCTTTTCTTAATCATTTATTTATTTATTCATTTTGGCAAGAAATGAAATGGTGGCTTTCTTTGGATTTATCTTGAAGCTTCATGAAGCTTTGACCACTTTGTTTCTTTCCTTAACTTAACCATTCACTTAAACCCTAGTTTATTCTCTACATGAGTTACACTCACCCATGGTTGCAAAATGAAAAGAATCACTTGATTTTCTATTTTTCATAATTCACTTTCATTTCTTTCTTCTTCATCTTTTTCATGAAGAAAGAAAAACCATTCTTGAAATTTCCAAGCGAGAAATCAAAATCCAAAGTGAACCCACTTCCTATTTCTTCATCCTCTACCACTTGCCATGTAGTATAGGGTGTTTTCTTCACAAGTTTCATGACTTGGTGAAGGTGGAGCTTGAGCTTGAGTTGTTTCGACGTAGATCATCTTCGGCATCGAAGTCGACAACCTAGCCCGATCATTTCTTCGACGAAACCATCGCTAGAGTCCGGGATCCAATGATCGCAGCGGAGGGACGTCAATACGGAGCCAAGGAAGTGGAGGACCGGATCTGCAAAGGTTGTATTTCCATTCACTTTAGAGTAAAGTTGTTTATTCGCATTTGTTTTCGCCTAAACTCTAGTTAGCGATCTAGTTTAGGGTTTCTCGGCACCGGAAAATTTGATTTTGCTATGGTTGATCAGTTGTGGAACCTCTTGAGTGTGCCTAGGAACCCTACATTTATTGACCGGATATCGCATTATGGTTTTAACTTTTACGTATATTCTCCATATTTTAAAATTAGATTTTTAGAAGAAATCTGGGTAATATTTGGAGTACTTTGATATTAGCTTATTAAACATAATATATATATATATATATATTATAATATTTTAAATAACCAACAGTATATATATATAACTTACCTATATAGTATATAATATACTAACTATTATATCATATTACTCTCTTTCTCTCTCTCTTCTCGCCCTCTGTCTCTTTCTCTCTCTCTTGCTCACTATATATATTCTTTTATAATCCCAATAATTAAACACAAATCTCTCTATCCTCTCTGTTCGTCGCTACGAGAAAACTCAAACCCAAACCCTAGCCAAGACCCCGCCGCCGATAACCTTGCCTTCTTACCTCGTCGTCACCCTCATCACCACCTCTGCTTCCACCTCCTCTCTCCATACCCAAGCACCTTACACCCCCGATGACGCCAACCTGCAACAAACCCATGACCCAACCCAAGAAACCCACAACCTCACCGTTAACCCTCGCTGTCGCCATCAACATTACCCCCGCCTTCACCTCCTCATCCCTCTCTCCTCTTCCCGACACCCTGACTACCATCAGCACCACACCCTGCACCACCACAACCCCGACGACCACAACACACTGCCCTCGTCACCGACGGCAACCCACCATCATCGCCGTCACTTCGCTGCTGTCCTCGCCACCCCAAAACTCAAACACCAGCAGCCCCATTCTTCTTTCTTTCTTTCTTTCTTTCTTGATTTTCCGTCTGTCTCGCCGGAGTCGCACGCGTCGGCGACAATCCGGACGACCCAATCACCGTCGTCGTCGAGCCTAGTCATCACGTCATTTCTCAGCCAGGTCCAGTCCTGCACGCGTGAGTTGCATCGCGACGTTGATCCGACGTTGGACGTAGCATCCGTATCTCGACATGAGATCCAATCAGGCAAGTTTTAACTTGCAACATGCTATGTTACTATATCGATATCTATACGAATAAAAATAGTGCATGTGTTTTATTATTCAGCAATATTACAGATTTTGGCTTGGGTGAGGTCGACGACGAGGTGAGGTTGAGATGGTCGGTGGCGAGGTGAGGGGTTATTAGGTTCTCTGGTCGGGGTAGTGCAGGGTTTGGGTTCATTGGGGTTGCTTCAAGGATGTCGGGGACAAGGAGGAAGTGGAGGCTGTGACGAGGGCGAGGAGGGGGTGGGGAACTGTTTATATATTAAGAACCGGCCCCCACGGATTCAAGAGGTGTCCCCCATCCTCTTGGCATGACACTTGGTGTGGTACTTTGTTCCGTGAGCAAGAACCGGGTCCCGACATTCTCCCTACGATTTGATACAGATGAATCACATGACATGTTCACGACACACTACTTGACTTGTTACTTAGATCGTGTTACAAATGCCAACAATATTGACGTGTTGTCCCGGCGGAAGTGACTTGTTGTCTGCATAGATAAGAACTATACATACTTGATCCTGTGTTGGCATTAGATCTATATTGGCAATACCTGACTTGAACACAAACCTGGGAGGAAAGGGAAAATCAAGAATGTAATCGAAACGTAACTCAAGAGGATATTATTACATGTTTGTCGTTTTTCCGGGCGTTACGGAATAATTACTTGTTTGCCGTTTTTCCAGACGTTACAGAATAATTACTTGTTACCGTGGTCCCGTGGGGAATGAATGGGATATATACTGTTGGGTTATGATGAGGATTACATTAATTGACTCGAAGACTTTTAGAATAGATAACCTAGAAGTACAGTTTTAGGTACACATCACACATCACATACATACAAATACCTCACTATTTCATATCTGTGTTATTTACTTATATTCATGGTTACTTATATTGTTATATCCTGGATTATCACTGTTATTTTATATTATGACGCACTGACATCTGGGTTTTGTATGGCCCAGTTCCTTTACATTTGTCGCAGGCAGATCGAGAATACTTTAACCATCAAGCCGAGCGATGAAGAATTGATCGTGTATTTAGAGATGTTTAGTTTAGTTTATTTCCGCAGTTTTATTCCTTGATGTGAGCCCATATTGGGACAGAATTCAAACATTGTTTATTGGATTTGATTCGTTTCCGCTTATGCATTTTTCTCGATTTTATTTACTGTGGCAAATGGACATGTATTAAATAGATTTTATATTTTACTATTCTTAATATCCTATAGACAGCCGTATTGTGAATGCGGAGGGATGATTCCTAACCACAGGTCGCATGGTTGGCTCTGTCACATGCCGTAGTCCGCGCATTTTGGGAAGCGGGGCATGACAGGGTTTGTTTGGTATCAGAGCCATAGGATTTAGGATTAATCGGGTTTGGTTCTTTTGTAGTTTGGTATTGAACCCAATACACTAACCAGGAAACTCGGAATTAGGAACATGTCCTGCCATATACTATATTGCCAGTCTTGCATCTATAGCTATCATATCCTGTTTATTGAATCCTGTTTACCGTTGCTGATCCTCTTCAGTTTCTTGGCTTCAGAATCATGGTGGATAGAGATTTGTGATCGTACCAGAGGCATGTTGATGACGCCGTACTGCTTGGAGTTATACGTAGTATTCTTGAAAACCAGAAGCAGCAAACTGAGCTGAATCAGCGGCAGGCTGAGACTTTTCAGGAGGGTCTGCGGACAGTCCAACAGTCCGTAGTTGCAGTAGCACCTTGGCCAGCATAGCGTGAGGGCACCGTGGCGGACTTTAGAAGGCTCGGTCCGTCCACATTTACGGGATTGGAGGAGCCATTACCAGCGGAGAAATGGCTAGTTGACATAGAGAATCTGTTCGTCGCCGCACAGATTCCAGATGAGAAAAGGATGGATGTAGTACGCATCCAATTGGTGGATTACGTTCGCGAGTGGTGGCTCGTAGAGGAGAACCGTCTGCCCAAACCAATCAGCCGGGCAGCGTTTTCACAAAGTTTCTTAGAGAAGTTCTTTTCACAATCTGCTCAAGAGGAAATGGAAGAGAAGTTTATTAGCCTGAAGTAGAACGGCGGATCTGTTGATGCGCATGTGGCTAAGTTGACTCGGCTCAGTCGATTTGCGGGGATTTTGGTTGCTAACGATGCAGATAGGGCATGAAGGTTTATGCATAGCTTGGATGTGGAGATTCAGAGACATATTATATCTCTGGGATTGGCCACCTTCTCCTAAGTTCTCAAGGCAGGCAGGGAGCAGCAGAGTTTATCGGTGAAAGCAAAGGATATGCAACAGCAAGCAGTTGTGGTGCGGAAGCCGGCGTTTATGCCAAACTGAGCTCCTGTACGTAGAGGCATCTCGGTGAACAAGCGATGCATTGTACCTATGAAGAAGCCCGTTGTATCCGATCAGAAAAGAAGTGTGTTTTGTGATTACTGCCAACGACCGGGTCATTTCCGAAGGGAGTGCCAGATGAGGCTTGGGCAATGTCTGATTTGCGGAGCTACTGATCATCGAATGCATGCTTTTCCATCAAGAGTTCAGTTGGAGGGTGATGCTCCAAGAGCACCACAAAAGCAGGTTACTTAGGGGCCTAATCAAGCACGGACCTTCACTTTGACGGCCGAGGAGGCCAAGGCTTCAGACGAAGTTGTTTCAGGTATCCTACCCGTTTATAATTTTCCCGCATTGGCATTATTTGATTCAGATGCATCACATTGCTTTATGTCGTCCAAGTTTATTAGTGCACACTCGATTCCACATGCGGCCTTGTCTAGTTGCTGGGCATACACACTGGTGATTGCTCGTGAAAAAAGAAGTGTTTTGTAAATAACCGTAATCAAGACGGTGTCGCAAGTAGCTAGCCGCGATGAGTACGGGTCATCCATAGGGAAACGTGAACTCTTTTCTTGCTTTAGATGAGTTGATAAAAGAGATGGGTGGGTTGTTGTTGTTCTATTTTAAAACGGATGTGAAATTTATAATAAAAAAGCTTGTAGGGTTCATAGGACTTAGTAGTTAATGGATGAATATTTAAAAATTACTCTTTTATCTTTTAATAGTTTAAAACTAGAGCGATAGTGATGAATGTAGATTAGGGTTCTTGGAGAAAACTAGGGTTTCCCTCTCTTGACCCTTGTACTTCCATTGATCTCTATTCATGTCAAGCCCTTAACAAAACAAGTGTTTAACCGATCTCAAATCGCGGTCGTGACTATCAATAAATTGATAGTGTGCCCAATAAGGAGGTTAATATTTATTTTGCTAAAGTTTATAAACTTTAAAATGTTTAAAAGAAGTTAAAAGATTTCTTCATCTATTATCCTACCCTATCCTACAAACCATAGCAAGCAAGGAATTACTCGCTCATGGTTAGTGATGAAAGGTTAAAGAAGAAAGAAATCATAATTAAGGTGCAGAAAAAGTAATGCGTAAAAGTAAGTGCAGAAAAATAAATGCAAAAAGAATTAAAATAAAATCTACCTTTATCAATCAACTATTGTATTTACAATTCTCCTTAGAAAATAGATAACAAGAACTCTAGTTTACTCTAGATCTCTCTCTTGAAGGAGGTAGATGAATAGATGATGATCACTCGGATGCTTGGATCTCTTGATCTCTTTGATGATGATTGAATGCACAGCTCTCGGTCCTTTATATAGTATTTGAAATAAGAAATCCTAGATTCCATATGTGAGGATATACAGTTAAGATCAAATACACAAAATCTCACATCCGACGGCTACCAAAGAGCCGCGGAACCGCCGCATATTGCCTCATTTGGCCGTGGTTCCACCGCATCCTAGTAGAACTAGGTCTTGAGATTTCTTTTGGTCTTTTGTGTTGACATGTGGAGATCCTTTTGATATATAGATTCTGAAAATATTGCTCCGAGTCTCTGTCGTTGCTTGATTTCCTCGATTTGCTTTTAAAATTTGGCAGATTTGGTTCCGATATCCCGATTTGACTTGGATCTCTTACTTGGATTCCAGATCTGAGCTAACACCTGCACAATATCTCAAATTAAAGTGTGAGTAGCATTTGGTATTTTTGAAATATTATTCTAACCATTTATATTATATTAAATTTTAAGAATATTGATTAGAATTATTTGATATGATATGCATATTTTAATTATTAATATTTCATTTAAATATTATATGCATATATTTTCCCTCATTATATTAATTATAAATGCAGAAACATATAATAATAAACTTTTTACAAATAAACCTACATATATTCTCTATTTACAATAAACACTATTTAGCACTTAACAATAGTAGGGAAAATGTTCATTCAAATGTGCAATATTTCAGACTAATCAAATACCCCCAAACTTATCTTTGATCGTCCCGAGCAAACTAGTTATTAAAGAGAAAAAGAAAAACCTAACTAGCACACTTTCGTAGGCAACACGATTGCACTTAGCACGTGCAACAAGCCTTTAAATCTCTAGGTGTCCCTAGTAGGAGGAGTGTTGTCTCATGAGGGTTTTCAGCGGATTACAACCACAAAATCCCATAATAAAAGAGAGAAGATGAAAGATATATACAAAGATAAGGAACATATAAAAGAAAGAACTTGAAAATAAGAGTTTCAAATTACACTAGCTTTTTAGTTGCCATGAGCCCTATCTTAATGGTCTTGAAAAAATGTCAGAAATCACATAATCTCTCAATAAAACAGCGTATTTAGTCTTCCTCCCTACGTTTCTTACAAACATCGATCATATACCCTACGTGTGTGTAAAAGACATCTCTACACCTAGAGAATTCAATTCAAGCTATCATACTCTTGTCCATCTTCCTTAGTACTTTTTATTCGGTGAATATTTTCAGATGGAATTGCTCACACATTCTTCATGTGACCGTTAATATTTCTTGAGTTACTAACCAACCGATTACCAAATGTGCTCACTCTTTAAGGCGTAATTAGCAATATCCTAGTCTTGCAACACCTAAGGCTTAGCAGTGGCTCCCAAACCAGTTGGTCTAAGGTACTAGGTGATAAGGCACCCTCGCTATATTTTTTTTATGCTGCCTTAAATAATTACAAAACTAGTGTTCATTTTTCTTCACCATTTATATTTTCTATGTCATTTATATTTTTATTTATATATATATATATATTCTTTTTTCCTTCATACTAAAGCTTTTAGACAAGAGCATTTCAAGGTATCCTATATTATCCCAAGTTTCAAGATGTGTGCAAGCACGTATAGTAGGGTATCAACGTTCAGAAGTTTGGACTCAAGAATAGGGACTGTTTTTCAGACTTATTTCTATCCGCAGATTAGTGATTCCTTTCATCTTACTAACCCTTGGGACAACAGCTCATGGCTACCTATTACTAGCTTCATTTTAAAACATCTAATTTTCTTACATTTCTTAAATCTCTTCCTTTTTTCATATTTATTTTTCACTTCTAACATTTATTATCAAAAAAATTTTTGGTGCTTTTATTTAGTAAGAATGCAATATGATGCGTGAATAAGCACAAACCTCCCCCAAACTTATTTGCAGCAGTGTCCTCACTGATGTCATCTTTTAATCTCAAAACCTGTAGACTTGGGAGGAAAAGTTCTCAATGATTAGTAAAAGGGGACAAGAGTTAATGATAGTGAAATTCTTCCCTAAACTTATTTTTGGCTCACAATCGTGTAAAAATTTCTATTCTTTCAAGAGCCATTTTCAAAATATTTTTCTTCCCCCTCTAAATTTGAGTGAAATAGTATTAAGCATTTAAAATTATAAGAAGGGGGAATATGTTATTGGTCTATATAAAACTTTACAAAGACCAAAAGTCAACACCAACCATTCGGATATTTTATCAATGTAACACCATGGTTGGTAAAAGATCATGTTACAGATAGATGTGAAAAAGTGGGGAGGAGATAAGAGGTGTAATTGAACGGGTTTACGTCTCGTTTTATAGAGACGAAACAGTGATGGCGGATGAAATCGAGAATATGAAAGGTAAGGAGTAGGTGGAATATTCACAATCTCGTACTTGATAAGAAGAAGGGGTGGCGGTTCAACTTCTTTTGGTGGAGGTTGATTCATCACAACATCCATGTCTTTTAGGAATGCGAGTTCTTCGGCGAATATGTCTTCAAAAATTCCATCGATATACCGAATGATAATCCCATTGGAAAGAAATGTATGATACTCGGATAGCTCGACTAAATCATTCGACAAGTCAAAGGATTCAGACTCGGGTGTGGACTTATCGACAGAAGGGTCCGCACGTGTATAATAAATAGTAGGATCAAACAATTGTTAGGTGTATGTATGCCCTAGAGGCCATTGTTGTACATGATTGTATATTACAATGGACGCTTGGACATATATAAAGGACTTTTTTACTCGATATGATAGTATGCTATCTGGTTACTCTTTATCTTAAAATATAGATTAGTATTGTGATACTGTCTTGCTCTCACATGTTGATAAAGCCCTTAGGATGTATACTTGATTACCAGGATTATGATGCAGATCATACTAGTAGGGCCAGGGTAGTCCATAAGTTCATCCTTTAATTGTTCCTAGTCGAGGGTGTATCGAGACGGGGCATTGATATTCCAGAGTAGACTAGCATATACGCTTCTTGACCCATTTGATAGGCGATGGATGATCCCATATCCATTGGTGTTTGACATCAAAGATGGTATACGGGTGATCAGTGGAGACTGGGTACACTGAACATGACTCGCCGAGAACTCCTAGATGGTATTATACCTAACGTCAGATAGCAGTTCTCTGATGACACTGGTACAGGTTAGTCTGTAGACCCGAGATCGTCATAGAGTCTTGTGTGATTCCCACTGTGCTTTGATTTCCACCTTACCACGTTCAAGAGAGCGTGCAAAACGGTGGTTTTTGGGTACAGTCCCGAGTCACTTAGAGGCGATGAGCGATAGGAGGGGATTCGTCTCTCCCGGTATTGGGGGTTGATGTTGCGCTGTGTTCGATTGGCTATAACAGGAAGTCCCTAGCTAGGGCTAATATGGAGATTTACTGGTAAGTGTTATCAGTAGTTTCTCGACCCGTTATGAGTCTCATATCGGTATGACTTATCAAGTTACTGGGGTCTGACGTTTACCACCCCTAGACTCGATATGTGACATATCAGACGAAGAGACCGGACTGTACGGTAGTGTTGCTGTTGGATTCATAGGAGTATGGACAAGCTTGCTTGTTGATCTTCTGATCGCTCAATACCCGGGTAGCCGTTACGTCTAGCTAGTACCGCTGACGGCCTGTGGGTGAGTGATATGATCATCACCTACTGCCGGCGTATTGATGAGTCATTAGAGTACTACATAGAGAATTCCTAGCTCATGCGAAACGAAGTAGGGTACATATGTGATATGTGCGGGACCGAGATTAATACGTGTATATGATACAGTATTCTAATCTCACAATATAGGTTATATGTGATATAACCAGATTGTTGAATCAAGTATTGATTCAATGATATGTTATATGTATATGTGATATGCATATAAATGATATTAGTCAGTTGTATGCGATCCATCCGGGTTATTAAATCAAGTGTTGATTTAATAATTTAATGTGTAATTATATATTTGATATATTAATATACATTAACTAATATTAGCTCACTTAAGAAAATGTTTTCTCTTTATACATTTAATATATATATGATATATGTTAATGTATTTATTTTGTGTCATACTAGATGATACATTGGACATGGGTGTATGAGATTTATACCAAAGTAAAGATAATTTGGGTGTTTAAATATTAAGGGATAAATCATAATTAGGTGGAAATTAGCATGGCTAAGATACTTATGGAAGCATGGAGAAGCTTTAACTAAAGTCCACTAATTTTGTTTTACTCTAGATATTTATTAATCTAACCATTATCTTTAGCCATGGTTTAGTCTCTACATGAGTTATATGAGATATTTACTCACCCATGGTTCACACTTGGATCACTAGATCATTTTGTTCATCTCCTCCATTTGCTTTCTAGTTTTGAGTGAGAAAAGAAAAGAGTGAGAAAAATAATTCTAAAGTGTGCAAAATTCCTACTTCATCAATCTACACCAGACTAGCCATTTAGTATAGGTTGTTTGCTTCACTAATTCTCAATTAGTGAAGAGGTAGCTTGAGTTGGAGATTCCTCGACGTAAATCATCTTCGGTCTCGAAGTTCTTCAAGCAAGCTTATTCCTTTCACCTAGTGGAGTCTAACGAGAGTCCGGGAGACTACTACTTGGAGCAAAGGGACCACTACTACATGGAGCTTTAGAAGTGAAGGACCGGTCTACAAAGGCTGTATTCCTTGTTCACTTAGAGTAAAGTTGTTTACTTGCTTAGTTATAACTCTAATTCTCTAGTTAGATCTTCATTCAGGGTTGCTTAGCACTCTAGGTTTTTTAAAATTGCATGCTAGATGCCTTAGAAAACGTAGTGAGGGTGCTAAGGAACCCAGCAACAATAACACACTAGTGGCGTCAAGATCAGTATCGTGAAGCTCCTCAAATTCGCAACTATCGGAAGCTATCTTGTCGACAGAACATACATCAATTATATGAGCATAAGGTTCGGAGGATTTACTTCCTAATTTGTATATGTTAAGCTCAATTATCATCTTCCCAAAGGACATGTTTATTAAACCGTTACGACAATTGATTATCGCGTTGGAAGTTGCTAGAAAAGGTCGACCTAGAATCACCGGGATTTGGTTCCGTAGGTTTGCCACAGGCTGTGTATCTATAACTATAAAGTCCACAGGGAATATAAATTCCACGAATTTGATCAGCATGTCCTTTAGCTCGCCCCTAGATTGGATGATAGATCGATCGACCATCTGGAGAATGCAGTACGCAGGTTTCAACTCTCCTATGTCTCATTGCTCATAAGCAGAATAAGGGAGAAAGTTAACACCAGCACCTAAATCGAGTAGAGCACGATTGATATTTTTACCCCCAATAGTTATAGATATTGTAGGACAACCGGGGTCCTTACGTTTCGTGGGCACCAATTGGGTAAGAGAATTGCTCGTATTACTTGCTAAGAAAACTTTTTTAGGCACTTGATGCACAAGTCCTTTAGAATTTTTGCATAGGATGGAACTTGTTGGATAGCATCTAGGAGAGGAATATTTATGTTAACTTGTTTAAAAATTTCCACAATTTTCTCCATTTGGGGACTTGGTCTGTTAGCCCTTAATCTGTTTGGAAAAGGAGCTTTATCAATAAGGGTTGGGTCCAACATTTGAGGAGAAGTTTGTGGGGGATGGAATGGATCCCAAAATTGGATTTGGGATGGTCGTAGATGATACTTCCTTCAAGGAAGTGGGCCGAGGGTTCGAGTCTAGTGGAAAACGGAGAATAGGCTCGGAAGAAGATGTTGGATTAGACGAAATAGGAGTAGAAGTAGTAGCCGGGGTTTATCAATATCATCAACTTCAACTTGTTCACCAACATGATTATTCAGCATTCTTCCCGATCTCAACGTAGTTACGACACTCACATTATGATTTTGAAGGAAGAGATTTGTGCTTTGTGAGTGGCCAGGATTTGGTAGAGGTTGAGATGGAAGTTTTCCTTTCTCTCTCTCACTCATTGCGGCATTTAACTGTGCAATTTGTGCTTTGATTGATTTTATGCATTCACCGTGGGAAGCAGTGTGTTGCACTAAAGTTTGGATGGAAGACGTTAAATTAGCCGTCGTTCGTGTAAATTGTTTAATAAACGTTTCTATGCTTCGTTCGAGTGCAGAGATTCTATCGGTATTGGCCGTTGGAATATTAGTCTGTGATTGGAAAGAATTATTATAAGGGGCAACATTGTTGGTCGGATTTTGAAAAGATTTCGGTTGAAAGGGGTGCTGAATTTGGTGTTGTGGCTGATGTTGCTGATGGGAAAGTTTTTGAAAGTTATTTTGGCTTAGGAACTGATTTTGAGTTTGAGTACGGTTTTGGTTCCAAGAAAAATTAGGATGATTCCTTCATCCCTGATTATATGTGGAGGAATAATGATCGTTTCTAGGTCTTTGCTGAAAAGCAGCATTCGTTTGTTCTTGACCTTGAGAAGGAGGATTCAAAGGACATTTTTCCGTTAAATGTGATGGGTCAAAACAGCAACCACACACGGTTTTGGGGAGCGTAACTTGGTTTAGGGAGACTGAAGAGAATTTGCATTCCATAGCTTCGAGTTTCTTTTACATCGTTGCCATTTCGGCTTTCATTGCGATGGAAATGTCGAGCTGATGGATACCTGCCCTAGATGAAGACTATGTTGGTCTAGTGCTCTCCTATTGTAACGTTTGTTCGGCAAGATCTTCCAGAAATTGCCATGCTTCGCCATTGTCTTTTGACATGAAAAGACATTGACAAATGGTTTCTAGCATTTGTTTTGTTGCTGGATTAACACCCTCGTATACAATGCGGCAAAGTTGCCATCTATCGATTCCTTGATGAGGGCATTGAACAAAAATATCTTTAAACCGTTCAAAACATTTCCAAAAGGGTTCGTTGGGAAGTTGGGCAAACTGGTTAATCTCGCTCCGAATACGGACGGTCTTGTGATGAGGATATAATTTCTTAAGGAATGCTATAACGAATTCATCCTTTTTAGTGATAGAATGTGCAGCGGTGCTATAAAGTCACTTTTCTGCAAGATCGCACAAGATAAAAGGGAGAAGACGTAATTGCAGAGCATCCCCTGAAAGCTGGGTTGTACTCACCATAGCACATACGTTTTCGAATTTGGTTATAAAAACGTATGCGTCTTCGGATTCAAGCCCGTGAAATTTGGGCAATAAGTTGATGAAGTGGGGTTTAATTTCAACTTCGGAGTTGATTGCAAAAATGCGGACTAGACGGACACTAGAATCCCGTGTCCAGCAGAGCATGTACTAAGCGGGTTTAGTGCACGTGGCAGCGTGCGTGAGAACGATTTTTAGAGGGTTTGTTTTGAAAAAATAGTCAGACTTGAGGCTTGACTCAACAAATCACAAAATGCACCCCTAATCCCTAGAGCTAGGGTCTCCTAGGTCAAGTCACTAGACCGCTCATAGACTTCCAAATGACAAGTCGCAGGATCAATCCTCTACTACCTCCTTATCAATCTTATGGCCAGGTAAGTGGGAGGTATCCGCTATACGAATCACCGAAATAGCGGGCCTAATTACGTAACCACTTTCCTTAGTCACACTTGCCTAGACACCACAAAAGAAATGCGGATAAGCAATAGATTACCCACGAGTCTCCTCTGTCCTAATTGAGCGCGAATATCCTTAGGGGCTAGGTCTAGATATTTTTTTTATTAATGTAGGGTGATAGTATGCTCGTTTGTAATTTGTGGGGCTAGGAAGGGTGATGAAACCCCCACCTAATCCGTATTTGGGTTTATTGCCCCTTAAAGTCTGATTTAAGTATGCAAAAACAAACCGAAATCAAAACACGCAAAAATATTTTTTTAGTGGCGATATTTGCAAAGAATCCTGCAAATAAAATTAGATTATTGGAGTTTTAGAGGAGAGAGAAAGATAATAGGAGAGTACCTGAGGATTTTGGGGGCCCAATTCCACCAAGAGACCGCGGATCCGCCGCCAACTGCATCCTATTGCCGCGGTTCTGCCGTCGTGTGGAAGGATCGTTTGCCAATTTTTCTTCAGAGCACCTGATTGGTCTAAAATATTGCACATTTGAATGATTATTTTCCCCACTATTGTTAAGTTCTAAAAGGTATTTATTGTAATTATAGAACATATGATGGTTTATGTGTAAAAAGATTATTATCATATGTTTTTACATTATAATTAACATAATGAGGGGAAATACATGCATATAATATTTATATAATTTATTAGTAATTAAAATATGCATATCATATCAAAACTTCTAATCAATATTCTTAACATATAATATCATATAAAATGGTTAGGATAATATTTCAAAAATACCAAATACTACTAAAACTTTTATTTGAGATATTATGCAAATTAGCTCAGGTCTGGAGATCCGAGATGTTGGCATCAAATCTGCCGAAATATGGAAGCAAATCGTAAGATTTAGCAACAGTAGAGACTCAGAGCATTATTCTCATAATCCAGATATCGAAGAGATCTCCACATGTCAACAATAGTGAGCAGAAAAAATACCAAACCCTAATCCCACTACATTGCCGCGGAAGGGCGGCCAAATGCATGTATTTGCGGCGGATCCGCGACATATCTAGGGTTGTTTGATGAAATATTTTGGTGATTCGATCGTATCAACGTATATTCACAGATGGTATCTAGGGTTATTAGTTTCTGTGACTATAAATAGGACCGAGAGCTTCACATCTAAAATCATCAAACCGAAGAGATCAAGAGGTCCAAAGCGATCCACGCATCCAGGTGATCATCAGCTAGTCATCTACCTCCAACAAGAGAGAGAGAGAGCGAGAGCAAAAATTAGGATTCTTTGTAATCTACTTTAAAAAAGGAGAGTTGTATGGAATAATTGATTAATAAAGGTAGATCTTATTTTATTTCTTTTCGCATTTACTTTCTGCACTTACTTTCTGCATCCTAATCATATTTTCATTCTTCTTCAACCTTTCTTCTACTTTAAACATGAGTGAGTAATTTCTAGCTTATTAGGGTTCGTAGGCTAGGATAGATCAATGGATGATAAAGTCATTTAACCTCTTTTATATATTTTAAAGTCTATAAACTTTAGAAAAATAAATGTTGACATCCTTATCGGACGCGCTACCAATTTATTGCTAGTCACGACCACGATTTGAGATCGGTTTAACACTTGTTTTGATTAAAGGCTAGTCATGAATAGATATCAATACAAGGACAAGGGTTAAGAATGGGGAAATCCTAGTTTCTTCCAAAAGAACCCTAATCCACATTCATCACTATCGATCTACTTTTAAACTATTAAAAGATTAAAGGAGTCATTTTTAATTATTCATCCATTACTATTAAGTCCTAAGAAACCTACGAGCCTCTTCTCTATAAATCTTACATCCGTAATATATCCGTAACTACAACCAATCATCCTTCTTCTATCAACTCGTCTAAAGAAAGAAAAAGGTTCACGTTTCCCTGCAGATGACTCGTATTCATCGCGGCTAGCTACTAGAGACACCGTCTTGATTGTGGTATTTACAACACTCTTTAAACGAACAATCAAATGGTGCCATTGCCGGGGAAACGATTGTATTTTTTTCTTACTATTCAGGTTGAATTCTTATAAAATCCATAACATAAAATAATCAAAACCGTATCTTATGTATTTAACGATTATTGTGCGAATTTTGCAAGGAAATCTGGAGTACTGGAGCAAGCCAACAGAGAGTTAGTGAATTTCAACATATCCCAGAGGAGCACAGGGGTGCTCTATAATTTTTTTAGTAAAAGAACCCTCCATAGTGCGGCGGAACCGGGCACTCTGGTGGAGTTGGGCCCCTAAAATCCTCAGGTAAATTTCTAATATCTTTCTCTCTCCTCTAAAATCCAATATTCTGATTTTTCCTGCAGGATTCTTTGCAAATATCTGTTAGGTCCACGTTACCCACCCCGGTTCTTTCGGGGAGGCGGAATAGGTAAAAATCAATTTTTTTCTAACAAGGTGACATGGACCATCCATGATGGATCTTTGCTAAACAAAAACTAACACATAAACTACAAGTTCTAGCTACTATGTAGAATGGTTATACCTAGGTCTTGAACTCCTTCTCTTCTTGCTCCTTGGAGTGGTTTGAACGGCTCCTCCTCGTCGTCTTCTCTTTGCCGAAGATAGATCCACCCGAGGGCCTCGAACTTGAGCTCCTACCTCAACCAAGAGGTAACTAGAGTGCTTGGTTTACTAGACAAAGAACCCTAGAAAGAGTAGAGTGATGTTATGATGGTTTAGTCTCAAAAGCTTATGATTTCCAATACATGGAACACTTAAGTTTTGAGAGAGGAAGAGGGTGAGCTTTTTCAAGAGAGAGAAAGAGTATGATAGAATGAATTCTCTTTTTGCAACCATGCTCACATAATAAGAATAATGATAATAATAATAATAATTAAGAAATTGTGATGGTTAGTTTATGAATGACCATTATCATTTCATCATTTAATACATTTGCAAGAAACAAGAAGCATCTTTGAAATGAAATGATGATGGTCAACAATAGTTAACCGGTCAATCAAAGTCAACAAGTCAACAAAAGTCAAATAGTCAACCTAACCATGGCACAATTATCTTTAATTAATATTATTAATCATATTTCTCATTCTCATTAGGGTTTAGAAAAAGTCAACGGTCAACAACCCTAATGAGATTCCTCTGCCTCTGTCAACTGTGCATACACACCCGCATCCGTGTTCCGAGGAACACGAATACAATGAGATAAAACCAATCCCAAAACATATACTAGGATCTGGCTTAAACCAAAACCCGCTAGTAATAACTGTCCGGACACCAAACGTGCACAAGTGCGCGGATGTGAACGAACCTCGTCGCAAAACCATGTGACCTCTACTCTGTTTTGCCCAAAGGTGAATAACCCTCTGTGTGGGACTCTAAAGGCTCGACACTACGCTGGCAGTGGGTTTAACCACAGGCCGCAAGCGGTACTAGCTCTACGTAACGGTCCCCAGGTAGATGCCGATAAGAAGACTGATGAGGTGAACCCATCCGAACTCCTACTGAGCCTGAATGTGACAATCTCCGTACAGTCCGGTCTGTTCGTCTGAGAGTATCGCATGGCGGGCCTAGGGGGCGGTAAACGTCAGTCCCCTAATAGCGGTACAAGTCGTGTCCGAGTGTAGCCCAAAACACCCTGAGAATCTACTGGAAAACCTACCAGTAATTCTCGCTTGCCCTGGCCAGGGACTTTGTGTAATGGCTGTGCTAGACACAGCGCGATATCAACCCCCAATACCGGGAGAGATGAATCCTGTCTAACCGTCACTGCCTCCAAGTGCTTCGGGACTGCACCCAACTACTACCTGTTTGCACGACTCAGTAGAGCCATGGTAGGGTAGTAATCTAAGAACAGTGGGAACATACTTGAGGCGAAGTGACAGTGTCAAGTCAGCGGACTAAGCTGTACTCATGTCACCTGGGAACTGTTAACTAACGATAGGTATAATACCAACCAACAGTTCCCAACGAGTCCTGTCCAGTGTACTCGTAACCTAACGAGCACCTGCATACTATCTCCAGTACGACGTACTGATGGCTGTGGGACAGACCATCTCCCCTGCTGGGACGAGAAGCGTATGCACTAGTCTACTCTGGAGTATCGATGCCCTGTCTCGATAATCCTATGACTAGGGACCAAAATAAGGATGTGCTTATAGACTACGCAGCCCCCACTAGTGTTATCGCCATCACAACGCCGGTAGTCAAGCAAAGATCCTAAGGGCTCCATCAATATGTATTAGCGATATGTTAAAAGAAACATATACACATATTAAGATAGAAACAAACCAAGTAGCATACTACTATATCGAGCAAGACTGTCGTAAACCCGTATGTATATCCCAAGCCTCCAAAATGTATTATACAAACTAGTACTATACAATAATGGCCTCTAGGGCATACATATCCAACAATCTCCCACTTGCACTAAAGGCCAGTAATTGGTGTACTGCATACCCAACGTCTGCTCTAAGGCCAGCTGCTGGCGTACCGCATACCCAATAGCTCAAAAAGTCGCTCGAACTGTGTTTGAGGGAGGGCCTTTGTGAATGGATCCGCCGTGTTGTCTTCTGTGTCCACTCTCCGTACCTCGATCTCTTGGCGATCAATGATCCCCCCTGATCAGGTGATACCGCCTTAAGATGTGTCTGGATTTCTGATAGGACCTTGCTTCCTTCGCTAAAGCTATAGCCCCATTGTTATCGCAATACAATGGTATTGGGTCAACAATGGATGGAACCACCTGAAGTTCACTAATGAACTTCTTCATCCAGACCGCCTCTTTTGCGGCATCGCTTGCAGCAATGTATTCAGCCTCCATCGTCGAGTCTGCGACGGTATCCTGTTTGGAACTCCTCCAACACACCGCCCCTCCGTTGAGGGTAAACACAAAACCCGAGACAGACTTGCTGTCATCTTTGTCACTCTGGAAGCTTGAATCGGTAAAGGACTCGACCCTGAGGTCTCCATTACCGTAAACCAGGAACATCTCCTTAGTCCTTCTCAAGTACTTGAGAATGTTCTTCACTGCCGTCCAGTGGTCTTCACCTGGGTTTGACTGATACCGGCTCACCACGCTCAGCGCGTAAACTGCATCTGGTCTTGTACATAGCATCGTATATATTATAGATCCTACCGCCGAAGCGTAGGGTATAGTGCTCATCCGAACCCTCTCCTCGTCATTTTTAGGAGACATCTTCTTGGAGAGGGTGATTCCGTGTAATGAGGGTATATTACCGCGCTTGGAATCTTCCATACTAAATCTCTTTAGTACGGTCTCTATGTACCTGGACTGCGAAAGTCTCAGTAGTCTCTTGGATCTATCTCTGTAGATCTTGATCCCCAGAATGTACGAGGCATCACCCTGGTCCTTCATGGAGAACCGTTGTGACAAGAATAGCTTGACCGATTGTAGCATAGGAATGTCATTTCTTATCAAAAGAATGTCGTCCACGTACAAGACTAGGAACACGACAGTTCGTCCTACAATCTTCTTATAGACACAAGATTCATTTTCGTTCTTGATGAAATCAAATTCCTTGATTGCCTTATCAAAACAGATGTTCCAGCTCCGCGATACCTGTTTTAATCCATAAATGGATTTAAGCAACTTGCACACCTTCTCGCTGCTTCCACTGTCTGCGAAACCTTCTGGCTGATCCATGTAAACGCACTTTTCCAAACAACCGTTTAGAAAAGCCGTTTTTACGTCCATCTGCCAGATTTCATAGTCATGAAAGGCAGCAATGGCAAGTGGGATCCGAATGGATTTGAGCATAGCCATTGGGGAAAAAGTTTCGTCATAGTCCACACCAGGTCTTTGACGAAAACCTTTTGCAACAAGTCTAGCCTTATAGGTTTCCACCTGTCTATCTACACTAAGTTTCCTTTTGTAGATCCATTTGCATCCAACGGGTTTTACCCCAGGTGGAGCAATATCCAAGGTCCACACTTTATTGGTGTACATGGACTCCATTTCGGATTGCATAGCATCCAGCCACTTATCAGAGTCCCTACTGATAATGGCCTGCCTGAAACTGGTAGGGTCATCTTCTTCCAAGATGCAATCCTCTCGATCCCCGTCTATGAGAAAACCGTAGTATCTCTCGGGCGGATGAGAAATCCTACCAGATCTGCGGAGTGGCTGAGGATCGTCCGGGGTTATTGAATCCTGAGATTCTGTCAAATCTTCAGTTACATTTTGTGGTTCATGGATTTCTCCCAGTTCTACCGAACTCCCACTAGTTTCTTTTGCAAGAAACTCCCTTTCTAAAAAGGTAGCATGGCGAGATACAAACACCTTCTGTTCCTCAGTGTGGTAGAACAGATATCCTAGTGAATCTTTAGGATATCCCACAAATTTACATAGAACTGACCGTGCCTCTAGCTTGTCCGGTTTCTGTGTTTTCACATAGGCCGGACAACCCCATATCTTAATAAATTTAAGGCATGGTTTCTTACTGCTCCATATTTCATACGGAGTTTTAGGCACAGATTTGGACGGAACTTGATTCAAAAGGTATGCCGCTGTCTGAAGCGCATGTCCCCAGAATGAAAGAGGCAACTCAGCACCACTCATCATGGAGCGAACCATATCCAATAGGGTACGATTCCTCTGTTCCGATACACCGTTGTGCTATGGTGTATAAGGAGGAGTAAGCTGAGAGAGAATACCATTCTCTTTTAAGTAATCTAGGAATTTCTTGCTTAAGTACTCCCCTCCCCTATCCGATCGGCGGATCTTGATACTTTTGCCAGTCTGGTTCTCTACTCCGTTTCTGAATTTCTTGAATTTCTCAAAAGCTTCAGATTTGTGTTTCATCAGATTCACATATCCGAACCTAGAGAGATTGTCAGTGAATGTGATGAAGTACGAGAACCCACCCCTTGCATGTATAGACATTGGACCACACATATTACTGTGTATGAGTCCCAAGAGCTCTGCTACCCTTTCTCCATGTCCGGTGAACGGAGATTTGGTTATCTTTCCTTTGAGACAAGACTGACAAGTTTCATAAGATGAAAACTCGAACGTATTCAAGAGTCCATCTTTATGCAACTTACTTAGTCTTTTCTCTCTTATATGACCAAGTCTACAATGCCATAAGTAGGATTCGTTCATATCTGAACTCTTCCTCTTGCGTGTGTTTTGTACATTGAGAATTGTATTCTGATTTAGAATGTAGATACCATTACATAGTGTACCTTCTGCAACCAGTACCTTATGAAGGTAGATGTTCATGATATTTCTATCAAGAACAAAGTTATATCCATCTTTATTGAGTAAAGAAACTGATATGATGTTGCAAACCATGGAAGGTACATAGTAGCATTCGTTCAAAATCATAGTATTGCCATTTGGCAAATATTCACCGACGGCTGCAACATTAACTTGTGCTCCGTTCGCTATCCTGAGCGACATATCACCAGGTACAACTTTCCTACTTTTTCTCAATCCCTGCAATAAATTACAGATATGAGATCCTGATCCGGTATCAAGTACCCAGGAGGTAGGGCTGACCGTAAAGCAGTTCTCAATTACAAGAACACCTGAAGTAGATGCAAAACTATGCTTCTTCTTCAACTGGGTATCCTTGGAATCCATACAATCCTCTTTCCCTTGCTCATACTTGTGACTGTTGTCACTAGTTAGAGCCGAACCGACGTTCCCCAACCCCGAATAAGAATTCGGATCGGTCAAGCGATACATTTTATTATCTTGATTAGGGCGTGAAATGGTTGCTACCTGGAGAGAGAGAGAGAGAAAAGAAACACTCAGCGTGCGCTCTTGCAAGATTAGATTGGTTTATTAATTTATCTAATCAGGATGGCTCCCACAGTTTCCTCAAATTCTTCTTCAAACCCTAAAAGAAGAACTAGTCAGAATTAATCGCACGTCACAATACTTGCTTAACCTTTCAGCCAGGCTAGTGTTGGTACTTCGAGGGAGGTTTTCCAACGCTTTCGCGAAGTTCCTTAATTAAATAACCTCTTTTCCCTGGAGGCGTAGCCCCGCTAACACCGTTCTGGACACCTACTTGATTTATAGCATTGATTGTTAAGTGAAATAATCTCCCAAGAGTAATCTAACTCATCAGTGGGATCGGGATCCAACTATCATTGTGCGATGACCTAGATGGAATCCACTCTAGTCACCTCATTCCAGAAGGTATGCTAAATCTGCAAGTTTCAGTTTCTTTAGAAACTCCCGATGTGGGGTTTTGCCCCTAGGACCCAAGTGACCTTGACGAATAATCAACAAATCAAATGGTCCTAGTCAAGTTCAACCCGTCGTTATCCAGGATTGCATTAGACCCACCCGCATGATCCTTAACGAATAATCAACAAAATCATGCGACCGTCCTAACCAATCGCATCTATCAGTGCAGCAGAGAATTATTACTTAGCTACCGTTCACTGTGCCTTGACGAATAATCAACAAACGCATCACGAATACTAAGTATTAATTATCTGAAACGACGGAGGGCTACGGCTGGGTTTTTGGCGAAAAACCCGTTAACGTAATGAACTTGATGTAGTTGAAGGAACATGATAGCCTTTTTTCAAAATATAGTGGCGAAAACTTTTGCTAAAGAGGTCACTCCCTGTGAAGGGATCTCGGCTCTTTCCTCGTCGAATGAGGTGCAGGATATTCCAAACTGAATACTTCGATGCAAAGCAAGAATAATCGACTATAGCGAAGTTATTACCCTGATGCAAACTTTTGTCCAAGGGGTCACTCCCGATGAAGGGATCTCGGCCCTTGCCTCGTCGAATGAGGTACTGGGCATTCGTAACCGAATATCTCTGTGCAAAACAAAAGAGAACGTCCTTGCAATAATAGCTTTTTGAAAATTGTTCCAACAACGTCTTTTAGGTTTGTTTTTCTTTGCATTGATATAATGTGTCCCATCAGTTAATCCTACCATTACAGAAAACAACGAAAATATGACGTACGCTTATGCCATCCGCATTTGCCACGGGGCCCCGTCATCACCCGTTAGGTTACTTAACTAACGATAGAGCAGGGGCTGGACTAGCGCGTATGCAAAACATAAGCAACGCCTACTAGATATCATATATAGATATATACATTCGTCAGATGCAATGATAGCCATTCCAGATCACAGATGAACGCATTGGATATGCTAGGAATCCGCGTTTCGTTCGAGCCTGCAACGAAAGACAGATTACACGGTCGCGATGAATAGCCAAACCCCACCCTAGACCCCTACGGGTGCGGCAAACTACCCGCCAAATACCCGAAGTGAAGCAGCCTCTCTCAATAACGTGAGTATGCCACTCAGCACTTCAACGTACCCGGTAGTTTGTGCACCCCACCTTGGGTCTATCCTAGGAGCAAAAACAGTAAAAGAAATAATATACAATAGCGGCTACAACCTCATCCCGGATGTGCGGCCATAAAAATAATATTACATCAATTTACATATTACATCAAATGAAAGATAAAGAAACTCTCATCTCACAAAACCCCGGCTATTCATCCGTGACAATCCAACAAGTTCATATACACAATCCAACAACATTACAGATCACAGATATGCACAACCCCCCCTAATTGACGTATAGCGATTAGTCGACGTTCAGTGCATATATCACATTACAGATATAACCATTTAGCAAGAGTTTGTAGAACTTCGATCAAAATACCAATTTGTAACTACCCCCAAACATAACATTGTTCTCTGGAAAATCTGGGCAGAAACAAAACATCTTAAAAATCCCAAAATACCAAACAGAGAAAACTGCAGGAAACCCGAGTCGTGGCCGAGTCAACTCGGCAGCGGAACCGCGGCTAAACGCTTGGTTTCGCCGCGCTTCCGCGGCGCTTTGACCGAGTCAGCGGCTCATTTTTCCTGGTTATTTCTAAAAAACCCTGCATTGATTTTTAAGACATGTGGAAATATTTTTAGGGCAGTTTTTAAAATCGGCAGAAAGTATGGTTTTTGACATGTTTTCGGGATTTTTTCCGGATCGAAGTTCTAAACACTTTGCTAACAGTTAGTTGTTGTTTAGCTAGGCTCTGATACCACTGTTAGGTCCACGTTACCCAGCCCGGTTCTTTCGGGGAGGCGGAATAGGTAAAAATCAAATTTTTTCTAACAAGGTGACATGGACCATCCATGATGGATCTTTGCTAAACAAAAACTAACACATAAACTACAAGTTCTAGCTACTATGTAGAATGGTTATACCTAGGTCTTGAACTCCTTCTCTTCTTACTCCTTGGAGTGGTTTGAACGGCTCCTTGGAGTGGTTTGAACGGCTCCTCCTCGTCGTCTTCTCTTTGCCGAAGATAGATCCACCCGAGGGCATCGAACTTGAGCTCCTACCTCAACCAAGAGGTAACTAGAGTGCTTGGTTTGCTAGACAAAGAACCCTAGAAAGAGTAGAGTGATGCTTTGATGGTTTAGTCTCAAAAGCTTATGATTTCCAACACATGGAACACTTAAGCTTTGAGAGAGGAAGAGGGAGAGCTTTTTCAAGAGAGAGAAAGAGTATGATAGAATGAATTCTCTTTTTGCAACCATGCTCACATAATAAGAATAATGATAATAATAATAATAATAATAATAATTAAGAAATTGTGATGGTTAGTTTATGAATGGCCATTATCATTTCATCATTTAATACATTTGCAAGAAACAAGAAGCATCTTTGAAATGAAATGATGATGGTCAACATGCCAACAATAATCAACCGGTCAACCAAAGTCAACAAGTCAACAAAAGTCAAATAGTCAACCTAACCATGGCACAATTATCCTTAATTAATATTATTAATCATATTTCTCATTCTCATTAGGGTTTAGAAAAAGTCAACGGTCAACAACCTTAATGAGATTCCTCTGCCTCTGTCAACTGTGTATACACACCCGCATCCGTATTCCGAGGAACACGAATACAATGAGATGAAACCAATCCTAAAACATATACTAGGATCCGGCTTAAACCAAAGCCCGCTAGTAATAACTGTCCGGACACCAAACGTGCACAAGTGCGCGGATGTGAACGAACCCCATCGCAAAACCATGCGACCTCTACTCTGTTTTGCCCAAAGGCGAATAACCCTCTGTGTGGGACTCTAAAGGCTCGACACTACGCTGGCAGTGGGTTTAACCACAGGCCGCAAGCAGTACTAGCTGTACGTAACGGTCCCCAGGTAGATGCCGATAAGAAAACTGATGAGGTGAACCCATTCGAACTCCTACTAAGCCTGAATGTGACAATCTCCGTACAGTCCGGTCTGTTCGTTTGAGAGTATCGCATGGCGGGCTTAGGGGGGCGGTAAACGTCAGTCCCCTAATAGCGGTACAAGTAGTGTCGGAGTGTAGCCCAAAACACCCTGAGAATCTACTGGAAATCCTACCAGTAATTCTCGCTTGCCCTGGCCAGGGACTTTGTGTAATGGCTCTCCTAGACACAGCGCGATATCAATCCCCAATACCGGGAGAGACGAATCCTGTCTAACCGTCACTGCCTCCAAGTGCTTCGGGACTGCACCCAACTACTACTTGTTTGCACGACTCAGTAGAGCTGTGGTAGGGTAGTAATCTAAGAACAGTGGGAACACACTCGAGGCGAAGTGACAGTGTCAAGTCAGCGGACTAAGCTGTACTCATGTCACCTGGGAACTGTTAACTGACGATAGGTATAATACCAACCAACAGTTCCCGACGAGTCCTGTCCAGTGTACTCGTAACCAAACGAGCACCTGCATACTATCTCCAGTACGACGTACTGATGGCTGTAGGACAGACCATCTCCCCTGCTGGGACGAGAAGCGTATGCACCAGTCTACTCTGGAGTATCGATGCCCTGTCTCGATAATCCTACGACTAGGGACCAAAATAAGGATGTGCTTATAGACTACGCAGCCCCCACTAGCGTGATCGCCATCACAATGCCGGTAGTCAAGTAAAGATCCTAAGGGCTCCATCAATATGTATTAGCGATATGTTAAAAGAAACATATACACATATTAAGATAGAAACAAACCAAGTAGCATACTACTATATCGAGCAAGACTGTCGTAAACCCGTATATATATCCCAAGCCTCCAAAATGTATTATACAAACTAGTACTATACAATAATGGCCTATAGGGCATACATATCCAACAACATCACCACTCAAAAAAATATTTTTGCGTGTTTTGATATCGGTTTGTTTGTGCATATATTAACTGGACATTAAGGGGCAATAACCCAAATCCAGATTAGGTGGGGATTTTATCACCCTTCCTAGGCCCCACAAATCACAAAACGAGCAAATTTTCACCCTACATTACTGTCACAGAGGAGGGTCGTGGGTAATCTATCGCTTATCCGCATTTCTCTTATGGTGTCTAGGGAAGTGTGATTAAGGAAGTGGTTACTTAATTAGGCCCAGTATTTTCGGTGATTCATATAGCGGATACCTCCCACTTACCTGGCACTTGTCTGGTCACAAGAGCGATAAAGAGGTGGTAGAGGATTGATCTTGCGACTTTTCCTTTGGAAGTCTAGGAGCGGTCACGTGAGTTGACCTAGGTGACCCTAGTTCTATGGATTGATTGTGCATTTTTGTGATTTGTTGAGTCAAGCCTTAAGTCTGATTTTTTTCAAAACAAACCATTTTAAAAATCGTTCTCACACACGCTGCCACGTGTGCTAAACCCTCTTAATGCATGATCGGCTGGACACGTGATTCTAGTGCCCGTCTTGTCCGCGTCTTTGTTATCGACTCCGAAGTCGGTACCTCTTCATCTTCTATTTCCTTCCACCCAACACATCTCTGGATGGATCTTCATCGGGATTTCACGATATGACCCTGCCACCATTCGTAGGTACGTAGAATCCACCGCGCATCTCTCTGCAAGAAAGATGCTACCCTGTACGTGGACCCCTTCCTACTAGTCTGTCTTTTCCACCGGCCAATGGGGATAATTTCGTAATTAAACCCCACTTCATCAACTTGTTGCGTAAATTCATGGGCTTGAATCCTGTCACGCCCGCTTCTCAGAGTACGCTAAGATAGGCACGTGACATAGCCAACCATGCTACCTGTGGATAGAAAATATCCTTCCACAGTCACATTACGGCTGTAGAGATATTAAGAACAATAATAAACTATCTAATACATGTCCATAAGCCAGAATAAAACGAGTCAAGAATAAAATAATGCGGAAGCAAAAGATCCAATACAAGAATAAACTAGAATGTACGTCCCATAATGCGGGCTCACATCAGGAATGAAAATACCGAAAGTAAAATAAACTAACTACTAACAAGTCCTCACTGCTCAGCCTGCTGACTGAAATACTCCTGTTCGGCCTGTAGCGAAGGTAAAGAATCTGGGCCATGCAAAACCCAGACGTCAGTGCGTCATAATATCAAGCAATACTATAAACAGGGGTAGCAATACATGCAGGTATGAGTATAAATGGTAAAACAGGTATAACAGTGTTATAAGTGAGGACGGTGAGGGTAATGTGTAGTGAGTAATCTAAACTGGTCTATTGAGTTAAATACTCTCAAGTCTTTAAAATCAATTTGATGAATCATCGATGTAACTCAATAGTATCCCGTGCGTGCCCGGGATCACGGTGAAGATTCTCGGGCTGAATCCGAGACGTGCCGCTAGGCAGTAAAAGGGTAGCATGTAACGATGAGTGATGTCAGCAGCATCACCCCGGGGCTGGCCTAGCCTGTAAGACTGATCAGTAAAGGTATGGAACTGTCGAGTTACAAGTCAGGTTTCATCATTGATTTGCTCATACCCCTAGGTTATATGTTTAAGTCAGGTATTAATAATCTGAAGCTAATGCCAACACAGGATCAAACAGGTACAGGTTTGTCTGGATAGACAACAGAAAATGTCCGTAGGGACAACAGGTTAAGTTTGTTGGCATTAGTAATAAGATCAGATAACAGGTAAAGCCATGGTACATCAGGTCAAGTCAGGTAATATATAGGTATCAAGTCATGTTAAGAAGTGCACGGTACCATGTCGTGTCAAGTAGTAGGTGTATCAAGTCATGTCACGGGTGCACAAAATGTCACGTGGGTGCTCATAATCAAACTAAAAAAAGCATGGGTATACAAAACAAGTATGGGGTACTAATGGAACAATAAAAATGGAACATTGTAGTGTGGTATGCAAATAGGTACAGATTAAAACATATGGATGCACGGTTATCGATTTGAGTTAGGGTTATGGTTCTGACACTAATTAAATACACTTTATAAAATATGGAATGTTAAAATCTCATTAATATGTATTAAATGATCTAGGGATGCAATTGAATATATATTAGGCTAGATGTATGCAAACGGGTGTCCAATAGGGTATAAACTATTAAAAGGGTACTATGGGCTATGCAACCAAGCACTATGTGATATAAATATGGACGTGGGTACCACGTATGGTAAACTAAAATGCAACATGATATGTTTCAAGTTCTAGATCTAAAATGATATAATGGAACATCGAAATGGAAAATGGAACATGTGGCATTATATGTAATCTACGGGATTACTATGCAATTAAATAAGTATAAAAATAATATAAATAGTATGTAGCAAGTTTTACTTGCCTCGATAAATCAAGAAACGGGTATACGGAACGTCACACGTGTTAGTTGTGTGTATGCCCTAGAGGCCAATATTGTACAGATGATGTATATTATATTGGATGCTTGGACATATATAGAGATAACTTTCTTGCTCGATATGATAGTATGCTATCTGGTTGCTCTTTATCTTAACATGTACATTTGTCTCTTTTAACTGTCTTATAGTTACATGTTGATAAAGCCCTTAGGATGTGTACTTGACTGCCTGGACTATGATGCAGATCATACTAGTGGGGACATGGTAGTCCATAAGTACATCCTTTAAGGTCCCTAGTCGTGGGTGTATCGAGACGGGGCATCGATATACCAGTGTAGACTAGCGTATACGCTTCTCGACCCATGAGATGGGCGATGGATGATCCCATATCCATTGGTGTTTGACATCAGAGATGGTGTACGGGTGCTCAGTAGAGACTGGGTACACTGGACGGACTCGCCGAGAACTCCCAGATGGTATTATACCTCACGTCAGATGGCAGTTCTCAGGTGACACTTGTGCAGGTTAGTCTGTAGACCCGAGATCGTCATAGAGTCTTGTGTGATTCCCACTGTGCTTTGATCTCCACCTTACCACGTCCATGAGGGCGTGCAAAACGGTGGTCTTTGGGTACAGTCCCGAGTCACATGGAGGCAATGAGCGATAGGAGGGGTTTCGTCTCTCCCGGTATTTGGGGTTGATGTTGCGCTGTGCTCGATTGGCCGTAACAGGAAGTCCCTGGCCAGGGCTGATCAGAGATTTGCTGGTAAGTGTTACTAGTAGTTTCTCGACCCGTTATGAGCCTCACATCGGCACGACTTATCGGTTATTGGGGTCTGACGTTTACCACCCCTAGACTTGATATGCGACATATCAGACGAACAGACCGGACTGTACGGTAAGTGTTACTGGTTGGATTCACAGGAGTGTGAGCGGGCTAGCTCGTCGATCTTCTGATCGCTCAATACCCGGATGGCCGTTACGTTTAGCAGACCGCTTGCGGCTTGTAGGTGCTTGATATGATCATCATCTGCTACCGGCGTATTGACGAGTCTTTAGAGTCCTACACAGAGGTTTCCTGGCTCAAGCAAAACGAAATAGGAGCGCATATGAGATATGTGCAGGACCAAGAATAATGCGTGTATGTGATACCGTATTTCATTCTCGCGATGGATGTATCGATTGGTTATATTCGATATAACCTAGATATCGAATCAAGGATTGATTCGATAAGCCGATACATAGGATACTAGTCGGTTATATGCGATATGACCGGATCGTTAAATCAAGTGTTGATTTAATGATTTAATGTATAATTATATATTTGATATATTACTTTGCATTAGCTAGTATTAGTTCACTTTAAATGGATTTTCTCACTTGATGTGCAAGTTGTATATGTGATATACTTTTGTGCACATGTTTGTATCATGTTTGATGATGCTTGCTCATTTGGTTAAGTGTATAGAATTAAACCATGGTTAAGTTAATGATTAGGGTTTTGCTTTTTCATTTATTTATTTATTTATTTGGAAAAGATAAAGATGAGAATGGTGGCTTTCTTTGTTTCTTATTGAAGCTTCATGAAGCTTTGACTTAGTCACCATTCTTGTCTCATGCTTAACCCTAACCATTTGAACTAACCCTAGTTCATTCTCTACACTTAACTATGGTTAAGATTATGATAAGTTTTCATTTTCTTTTTCATTTTAGGAGATTTATCATATTCTTTCTTCTTCTTGATCATCTTCTTCTTTAAGAAAAGCTTAAGTCTATCAATGGCACCTTGAGCTAAAGAGTGAGAAATCCAATTCTAAAGTGAACCCACCTCCTATTTCTTCATCCTCTACCTCTTGCCAAGTGGTTTTGGGTGTTTTCTTCACAAGTTTCACAACTTGGCGAAGTTGGAGCTTGAACTTGTGATGCCTCGACGTAGATCATCTTCGGCACGAAGCCGACGACCGAGCCCACCCATTTCTCCGATGAAGCCGACGATTGAGTTCGGGATTCGAGACGGACAACGAGAGGACGTCTACGTGGAGCTAAGGAAGTGGATAACCGGATCTACAAAGGTTGTAGCTTCTTATCTTTAGTTAAGTTGTTAACCAGATTCCTATTTAGCCTAAACTTCTAGTCGACGATCCGTATTAGGGTTTCTCGGCACCCGTAAAATTTAAAATTGGCATGGTAGATGCCTTGTGAGACCTCATTAGCGTGCCTAGGAACCCTACAGTGGTATCAGAGCCTAGCTAGAGCCTTAGGCGAAGTCTAGACGACGTTTGAAACCCGAACGAACCCGAAACCCTAAATCCAAAATGCTCTCTGTACATTTTCTGAAATCGTAGATTTTTGAGAATTAAAAATATGCAGAAAAATCAGCAGGTATTTCTAAGAATTACTGTGAAGTCCGAGAACCTGAATCGCTAAAGGCGTGGCGGAACCGCGGCAATAGCATGCCTATTGCGGCGGTTCCGCGGCCAGCTTGTCTCTTCAGACGATTTTGTTTACACAGTAATTCCTAGTTTTTAGTGTTGGTTTTCCTGGGAATTTTTAATTTGAACTCAAGAGTTGAGTTTTTTGGGTTGTATTGGGAGTTCGAATATTCGATCGGGTTATCAAACTTTGTCTATGTGTTTTCCGGATAATTTTTGAATATGTTAAAAAGTTCGACCGGATATAAATACCCAACTTTTCCCCTGCCGGAAAATTTCCAAGTGTTGGATTTTTCCGTGGTTTAAAGACGTTCTAAGTAGTGCAAGTAACGCGATGGTCCCTCTAGAAGACAACAAACCTTAACTCGATTATGTGACCGTCTTGAACTGCCCTTTGAACCTTCGGGTTTGGGGCAGTACGGCGTGCCACATGTGAGGCGTTGGCTTGACCCTTCTACGGCTGGACCGTTGGTACTGAGGCATGAAGTGAATGTCTTTGAACTTATTTCATGTGTTGAACAGTTTCGGGAAAACTTGGGTGTTCGAATGTTCGATCGGAAAGTTTAATATTTTCTATTTATCCGGAATGGGATACAATAATTGGAATTCACAAACAGTTATGAGATAACTGATTGAATGTTATAAATCTAGCGGTTTAGTCTCACTTCATATTGAAAAGAGTTTTCGATAATGGGACTAAAATGCGGGGTTTATAATTGTTAGGCATGTGATGTCTAAGTATTTCATTTGATTAGGCATGTGATGTCTAAAGAGGTTGCGGATTCCAATTGTTGTAGTTTTACACTTTCTTTTCTGTGACCGTAAGTGTAATATGTGATATCGCCGGTTTCGTTGCTATATGTCAACGACAATTGGGATGCGCATATTTACTTACGTTGATGACATGTGATATTATGTGTTGCTGGATATGTTATATTGGATTGTCGTGTTTGAATAGCCGAGGGTTTTTATGTGAGATGAGTGTTTTTCATTTTCATTCATGTAAAAACTTGTATGTAATATTCTTTTATTGGGACACTTCCAGGTTGCGGAAGTTGTCACCCTTTGTATATTATTTACTTTTCTGCACTAGGATAGACCCAAGGAGGGGAGCACAAGCAACCGGGTTCTGGGGTCCAGTGGGAGACCAACTCGAGGAGTCGAGTACGGGTCTCCTAACCCTAGAATTGGCAGGGTTGCTTGCCGCTCCCGTAGGGGTCTAGGGGTGTGGGATTGGCTATCCATCACGACCGTGGAATCCGTGTTTTATACTGGCTCGTATTGAAAACACGGACGTCCTAGTATATCTAATGTTTCATATGTTTCTTCTGCTGCTTTATCTGTGATGTGATCATGTGATGTTCTGTGATAGATACAGTATATAGTATATATGATATATTATATAGACGTTACTTATGTTTTGCACCCGCACTATCCCTGCCCTGCTCTGTCGTTAGTTACCTAACCTAACGGTGCACGAGGGGACATCGAGGCGAATGCGGATGGCATAAGTGTACGTCGTATTTATCTGTGATGTTTAGGTATTTAAATGATGGGACTTCATTAATGTGATTAATGAAAGAAAAGAAACCTAAGATGTTGTAGAATCAAATTTTAACAAAACAGGTAGCTACAGTTCTTGCTTTGCATAGCGGTATATGTGATATATCCTGCACCTTATTCGATGAGGAAATGACCGAGATCCCTTCACCGGGAGTGACTCCTTTAGCAATAACTGGCAGATGCTACACACTCGGTTTGCTTTTGATTGCTTCTATGGTTTCTGCTTTGTACAGTGATATATATGATATATCCCGCACCTCATTCGACGAGGAAAGGGCCGACGATCCCTTCACCGGGAGTGACCCCTTTAGCAAAACTAGAAAAGCCTCAAAATCACTCCATTTCAAAACTTCATTTAATTCTACAACGATATCAAGTTCATTACGCTCATGGTTTTCAGAAAAACCTGCGTAGCCCTCCGTCATTTCAGATAAGTTGCATATAGTATTCGTGCTACATTTGTTGGCTTTCGTCAAGGTGTAGTGTGCGGTAGCTATGTGCTGCTTATCTGCTGCATATGATGCAACTGGATTAGGGTAGTCGTACGGCTTTGTTGGCTTTCGTCAAGGGTCGTGCGGGTGGGTTTAATTCAGTCAAGAAATGTACGGGTTGAACTTGACCAGCGGGCTGTGGTTTGTTGGTTTTCGTCAAGGTCATAGCACGCTAGGGGCAAAATATTATCGGGAATTTCAAGTGTTGAAATTTGCAATGAGATTGCATACCTTCTATGAGATAGTTGGATCCCGATACCCACTGCGAGTAAGAGTTACTCCTGGGAGAGTTTTACACATTACAATTAGCCGATCAAGTAGGTGTCTAGAAAGGTGTTAACGACGTTACGCCTCTGGGAAAACGAGGTTTACATTAATTAGTTTCGTGTGAAAGCACGGGGGACCTCCCTCAAAGTACCGACACTGGCCTGGCTGAAAGATCGACGAAGTTGTAGGGTGTAATTAATCCCAGCTAGTCTTTCCTTTTAGGGTTTGAAGGAAGATTTGATAAAAACCAGTGGGAGCCATTTTGATTAGATAAGATAAAAACCAATCTGATCTTGCAAGAGCATACGCTAAAGTGTTTTCTTCTCTCTCTCTCCAGGTAGCGACCATGTCATGCCCTAATAAAGATAATAATATGGATGTATTGACTGAACCCGCATGTTTTACTGTGCTGGGGAACGTTGGTTCCGTTCTTTCTTATAAGAGTTATAGGAATGAACAGGACATAGGGGAATACCAGGATTCCTATGCCACCAGAGAGAAGAAAGTACATGTTGATGCATTTTCTTCGGGTGTGTTCGTTACTGAGAACTGTTTCTCCATTTGCTCTACGTCCTGGGTATTAGATACCGGGTCAGGATCCCATATATGTAATCAGTTACATGAGCTCAGGAAAGGTAGAGAACTTGGAGAAGGTGATAAAGACATTAGAGTTGGAAATGGTGCAATTGTTGCAGCTAAGATTGTCGGGGAATATCACCTTGTATTACCAACTGGTAATACATTGGTTCTGAACGAATGCTATTACATGCCGAACCTGATATGCAACATTATATCGGTTTCTTTTTGAGTAAAGAGGGATATAATTTTGTATTACAGGATAATGTTATGAACATTTTCCGTAACCAAAAGTTGGTTGGATCAGGCACGTTGTGCAATGGCATTTATGTTCTAATCAATCAACAGTTCTGAGCATAACAAACACACACAAGAGGAAGAGTTCAGAACTGAACGAATCCTTCTTGTGGCATTGTAGACTGGGTCACATCAATGTGACACGACTGGCTAAGTTGCATAAGGATGGATATTTGAAACCTTTCGAATTTTCATCTTATGACACTTGGCAGTCATGTCTCAAAGGCAAGATGACCAAAACTCCGTTTACGGTACACGGAGAAAGAGTTACCAAACTCTTGGGACTGATACATAGTGATGTATGCGGTCCCATGTCTACACATGCCAGGGATGGTTCTTCGTACTTCATTACATTCACTGACGATCTCTCAAGATACGGACATGTGTACTTGATAAGACATAAGTCTGAAGCTTTTGAGAAATTTAGAGAATATAAACAAGAAGTCGAGAACCAAACCGGAAAAAGTATTAAAATCCTTCGATCTGATCGAGGAGGTGAATACTTAAGCAATGAATTCCTGGACTTCCTAAAAGAGAATGGGATTCTCTCTCAGCTGACTCCTCCATATACACCACAGCACAACGGTGTATCAGAAAGGAGGAACCGCACCCTATTAGATATGGTACGCTCTATGATGAGCACAGCTGAGTTACCTATTTCCTTCTGGGGGTATGTGCTTGAGACAGCCATACATCTATTGAATATGGTCCCCACCAAATCAGTGCCTACCACTCCATATGAGATATGGAAAGGGAAGAGACCATGTCTTAACTATGTTAAGATATAGGGTTGTCCAGCCTATGTCAAACGACAAAATCCGGACAAACTCGAGGCACGGTCTGTTCTATGCAAATTTATAGGATATCCCAAAAATTCACAAGGGTATATCTTCTACCACCCTGAGGAACAAAGAGTGTTTGTTTCTCGGCATGCCACCTTTTTAGAAAAGGAATTTCTTGAAAAAGAGATTAGTGGTCATGAGGTAGAACTGGAAGAGGTTCCAGCTACAGAAGCTACAACAGAAGATCTGGTGGAACCAGAGGATTCAGTAGTACCCGACGAACCCCAGCCTCTCCGCCGATCTAGTAGGGTTCCTCGCCGACCTGAGAGATACTACGGTTTTCTCATGGATGGTGGGAGCGAGGATTGCATCATGGAGGATGATGACCCAACTAGCTTCGAGCAGGCCATCACGAGTAGGGACTCAGTGAAATGGCTGGATGCAATGCGGTCCGAGATGGAATCCATGTACACCAACAAAGTATGGACTTTGGATGTTGCTCCTGAAGGGGTAAAACCCATTGGGAGCAAGTGGATCTTTAAGAAGAAACTTGGTGTAGATGGGAAAGTGGAGACTTTCAAAGCTAGACTTGTAGCAAAGGGTTTTCGTCAAAGACCAGGTGTGGACTATGACGAAACCTTTTCTCCAGTGGCTATGCTTAAATCCATCCGGATCATGCTTGCCATCGCTGCATATCATGATTATGAAATCTGGCAAATGGATGTTAAGACCGCCTTTCTAAATAGTGATTTAGAAGAGTGCGTGTACATGACTCAGCCAGAGGGCTTCGTAGACAGTGGGAGCAGCGGGAAGGTGTGCAAGCTGCTTAAATCCATTTATGGATTAAAGCAAGCATCGCGGAGTTGGAACATCTGCTTTGACGTCGTTATCAAAGAGTTTGATTTCGTCAGAAATCTAGATGAACCTTGTATTTACAAGAAGGCAGCAGAGAGTAAGGTTGTCTTCCTCGTATTGTACGTGGACGATATACTCTTGATAGGAAATGATATTCCTATGCTGCAATCGGTCAAGCTCTTCTTATCACAAAGATTCTCGATGAAAGATCTTGGTGATGCTTCCTGCATATTGGGAATTAGGATCTATAGAGATAGATCCAAACGGATATTGGGATTGTCCCAATCTAGGTACATTGACACCATACTAAAGAGGTTTAGTATGGAAGAATCCAAGCGTGGGAACTTGCCCACGATCTCTGGAGTCACTCTCTCCAAAGAGATGTCTCCCAAGACTGATTTGGAGAGAGCTCGCATGCATGGGATACCCTATGCTTCGGCTGTAGGCTCTATCATGTACGCGATGCTATGTACCAGACCCGATGTAGCATACTCACTAAGTGTAGTGAGCAGGTATCAAGCTGATCCTGGAGAGAGTCACTGGACAGCTGTGAAGAGCATTCTCAAGTACTTACGAAGGACTAAAGAGATGCTCTTGGTGTATGGTAACGGAGAACTCCAAGTGGAGTCCTTTACCGATTCGAGCTTCCAGAGTGATAAGGACGACTCTAAGTCGCAGTCGGGTTTTGTCTTTACCCTTTACGGAGGGGCGGTTAGCTGGAAGAGTTCCAAGCAGGAAACCGTGGCAGACTCGACGATGGAGGCTGAATACATCGCTGCCAACGATGCTGCCAAAGAGGCTGTCTGGATCAAGAAGTTCATTACTGAACTTGGTGTGGTTCCATCCATTGAGCATCCAATACCTTTGTATTGCGATAACAATGGAGCGGTGGCTTTGGCCAAGGAACCCAGGTCCCATCAGCTATCCAGGCATATTCTGAGGCGGTATCACCTGATCCGGGAGATAGTTGATCGCCGGGAGATCGAGGTCAGGAGAGTTGACACGAAGAACAACACGGCGGATCCACTCAAGAAGGCCATTCCCCAGATACAGTTTGAGAGACTCTTCGGGATGCTCGGTATGCGATACTACAGCAGCTGGCCCTAGTGCAAGTGGGAGATTGTTAGTTGTGTGTATGCCCTAGAGGCCAGTATTGTACAGATGATGTATATTATATTGGATGCTTGGACATATATAGAGATGACTTTCTTGCTCGATATGATAGTATGCTATCTGGTTGCTCTTTATCTTAACATGTACACTTGTCTCTTTTAACTGTCTTATAGTTACATGTTGATAAAGCTCTTAGGATGTGTACTTGACTTCCTGGACTATGATGTAGATCATACTAGTGGGGACATGGTAGTCTATAAGTACATCCTTCAAGGTCCCTAGTTGTGGGTGTATCAAGACGGGGCATCGATATACCAGTGTAGACTAGCGTATACGCTTCTCGACCCATGAGATGGGCGATGGATGATCCCATATCCATTGGTGTTTGACATCAGAGATGGTGTACGGGTGCTCAGTAGAGACTGGGTACACTGGACGGACTCGCCGAGAACTCCCAGATGGTATTATACCTCACGTCAGATGGCAGTTCTCAGGTGACACTTGTGCAGGTTAGTCTGTAGACCCGAAATCGTCATAGAGTCTTGTGTGATTCCCACTGTGCTTTGATCTCCACCTTACCACGTCCATGAGGGCGTGCAAAACGGTGGTCTTTGGGTACAGTCCCGAGTCACATGGAGGCAATGAGCGATAGGAGGGGTTTCGTCTCTCCCGGTATTTGGGGTTGATGTTGCGTTGTGCTCGATTGGCCGTAACAGGGAAGTCCCTGGCCAGGGCTGATCAGAGATTTGCTGGTAAGTGTTACTAGTAGTTTCTCGACCCGTTATGAGCCTCACATCGGCACGACTTATCGGTTATTGGGGTCTGACGTTTACCACCCCTAGACTTGATATGCGACATATCAGATGAACAGACCGGACTGTACGGTAAGTGTTACTGGTTGGATTCACAGGAGTGTGAGCGGGCTAGCTCGTCGATCTTCTGATCGCTCAATACCCGGATGGCCGTTACGTTTAGCAGACCGCTTGCGGCTTGTAGGTGCTTGATATGATCATCATCTGCTACCGGCGTATTGACGAGTCTTTAGAGTCCTACACAGAGGTTTCCTGGCTTAAGAGAAACGAAATAGGAGCGCATATGAGATATGTGCAGGACCGAGAATAATGCGTGTATGTGATACCGTATTTCATTCTCGCGATGGATGTATCGATTGGTTATATTCGATATAACCTAGATATCGAATCAAGGATTGATTCGATAAGCCGATACATAGGATACTAGTCGGTTATATGCGATATGACCGGATCGTTAAATCAAGTGTTGATTTAATGATTTAATGTATAATTATATATTTGATATATTACTTTGCATTAGCTAGTATTAGTTCACTTTAAATGGATTTTCTCACTTGATGTGCAAGTTGTATATGTGATATACTTTTGTGCACATGTTTGTATCATGTTTGATGATGCTTGCTCATTTGGTTAAGTGTATAGAATTAAACCATGGTTAAGTTAATGATTAGGGTTTTGCTTTTTCATTTATTTATTTATTTATTTGGAAAAGATAAAGATGAGAATGGTGGCTTTCTTTGTTTCTTATTGAAGCTTCATGAAGCTTTGACTTAGTCACCATTCTTGTCTCATGCTTAACCTTAACCATTTGAACTAACCCTAGTTCATTCTCTACACTTAACTATGGTTAAGATTATGATAAGTTTTCATTTTCTTTTTCATTTTAGGAGACTTATCATATTCTTTCTTCTTCTTGATCATCTTCTTCTTCAAGAAAAGCTTAAGTCTATCAATGGCACCTTGAGCTAAAGAGTGAGAAATCCAATTCTAAAGTGAACCCACCTCCTATTTCTTCATCCTCTACCTCTTGCCAAGTGGTTTTGGGTGTTTTCTTCACAAGTTTCACAACTTGGCGAAGTTGGAGCTTGAACTTGTGATGTCTCGACGTAGATCATCTTCGGCACGAAGCCGACGACCGAGCCCGCCCATTTCTCTGATGAAGCCGACGATTGAGTTCGGGATTCGAGACGGACAGCGAGAGGACGTCTACGTGGAGCTAAGGAAGTGGATAACCGGATCTACAAAGGTTGTTGTTTCTTATCTTTAGTTAAGTTGTTAACTAGATTCCTATTTAGCCTAAACTTCTAGTCGACGATCCGTATTAGGGTTTCTCGGCACCCGTAAAATTTAAAATTGGCATGGTAGATGCCTTATGAGACCTCATTAGCGTGCCTAGGAACCCTACAACACGTCGACGGAAAAAGTCGCGACGCGCGCACGGCACACGGCACACGGAACGAATCCAAACAACGTACATGGGGAACACACGGGTCAGGTACGCTCGCTGGGTCGTCGGGATCGTCGACGTCGTCACGGCTCCGGCGAACTACAGAAAACAAGAATTAAAGAAAAGAAAAGCAAGAAAAGAAAGAAAGAGAAGAAAGGAAAGAGGAAGAAGAGGAATGCGAAGAAGAGGGGTTGCTCACTGGGTTTGCAGAAAGGGATCGTGAGGGTGTCGACGGCCGAGAACGATCTCCGGCGAAGCTAGAGTTTGGTGTCTAGGGTTTTCTGTGGTTTAGGGTTTGGGATCGGGTTTTGTTGGCTGGGGTTGCAGGGGTTGGTGTAGGAGGGAGAATGCAGAGGAGAGGGAGAGAAGGAGAATGGTGTGATGGCGGCGAGGTGAAGAGGATCGTCGGCGGTGAGGTGCTCTGTGGGATGAGGAGTTGCAGGAGGTGCTCGGGAATGAGTGAAGAAGAAGAAGAAGAAGACGAGGAGGGGGAGAAGGAGATGGTAGAGGCTCGGTTGAGGTTAGGGGTTGATGAGGGAATGAAGTTTAGGGTTAGGGTTTGAGGTGAGGTGAAGGGCTGCGCTGGGTTCTCTTGGGGCTCGGTTTCTTTTAAAGAAGAGAAGAAGATAGAATAGAAAAGTGGAGATGGTAGTGAGGAAGCGGTGACGGGATTCATGATCACCGCGAGATGAGAGAGAGAGAGGTGCGAGATGAGAGAGATAGAGAGAAGGCGAGAGGAGAGAGAAAGAAGAGGAGAAAGAGAATTGTCCTCATGCGGGGAGAGAGAAAGTAGAGGAGAGAAATTCTGAGAGAGAGAAGGAAAAAGAAAGGGAGAGAGAGAAAACGTGGGGCCCGACGTTAAGAAAGAAAGGATTGCATTGGCTTGATGATGGGTCAGAAGGAGAGAGAGAGAGGGAGTTGTTAAACGTTAGGATTTTGTTTTTATTTTAAATTTAAAATATTTTATTTAGTTAAGGAAAAAATATTGGTGAACTGTTAAAGATTATTTGAATTAGAATTTAAAATTTAAATAAATTGAATTTTGGCGGGATACAAAAATATTTCAAAACGCGCCCGGGTCGAGTCTAAAAATTTAAATTTAAAATACGAGAATTATATGCAACTTCCAAATTTTAAAATGAATGATTAGATAACGAAAATGCGTACCCCCAAGAACGGACGCACGTACGTGCGCGTAGCTATCCAAACACGTCCGTTTCACTGAACGGGACGAGAACATGATGCATGGACGCTACCACTGGGATAGGGGTATCATGCAGGCTATAAAATGCAATTTTAATTTATTATACATGATCTAAAATGTTATATGATAGGATGCGCGATGTCAGATGAAAAGTCAATATGCAATATACATCAGATGCACGTGTCTATTTAATAAGCCAGGGTGGTTTATAAATGTGAATCAAACAAGTTCAACAAGCGGGTCGAATGCAATGTAAAAGTAAAATACCATTCGCATCCAAACACGATAAATCAATAAAAATACCACAGATAAACAAATACGGAAACAGAAATTGGTATAACTGAACTCGGTTGTTACATTATACACAACTACAAAACGAATTTCGTCCTCGAAATTCCAAGAACAAGAAAGGATAAACAAACAACAAACTACAAGAATAGATGTGGAAACTTCTGCCGGATTTCATCTTCTCGTTCCCAAGTTGATTCTCCATATGAGCGATTACCCCAAGAAACAAGTACAAGAGGGATAACTTTGTTCTTAAGAACCTTTTCTCTTCGATCCATAATCGACATCGGTCGCTCCTCAAAAGTCAAATCTTCTCGTACAGTCAGCTCCGAATGATCCAACACATGTGTTTCATCTCGAACATACTTACGAAGTTAAGATACGTGAAACACGTCATAAACATTCTCCAAGGATTGCGGTAATGCCAATCGATACGCCACTTCTCCAACATGCTCCAAAATCTCAAAAGGTCCAACGAATCGAGGACTAAGCTTTCCTCGACTTCCGAAATGAATCACCCCTCTAGTCGGTGATATCTTCAAGAATACCAAATCACCCACGGCGAACTCTAGAGGTCTTCTCGACGTATCTGCCCAACTCTTTTGTCGGTCTTATACTGCTTTCATATGATTCCGGATAGTATTAATCTTCTCAACTATCTGCACGACCAAATCTGGTCCCAACAATCTTCGTTCTCCAACATCGTCCCAACAAACAGGTGAACGACACTTGCGACCATATAAAGCTTCGAATGGAGCCATCTGAATAGTCGCCTGGAAACTGTTATTGTAAGAAAACTCCACTAAGTGTAGATGATCCTTCCAAGAACTCTTGAAGACTAACATGCAAGCTCTCAACACGTCTTCAAGAGTTTGGATCGTTCTCTCCGACTGGCCATCTGTTTGAGAATGATAAGCTGTGCTAAACTTCAAACGAGTCCCCAAACTTTCCTGTAAGCTCCTCCAAAAGTGTGATAAGAAACGAGTGTCACGGTCGGACACGATACTCACCGGTACTCTATGCAATCTTACAATCTCCTGCATGTACCGCTCTGCCAAAGCTTCTGTTGATTGACCAACTCGAAAAGGGATGAAATGAGCTGCCTTGGTCAAAAGATCAATAATCACCCAAACTGCATTGTTGCCTTTCGGACTCCGCGGTAGAGCCGTCACGAAATCCATGGTTATATGTTCCCACTTCCATTGAGGTATCGGAAGTGGTTGCAATAAACCAGCAACCCTTTGATGTTCAGCCTTAACTTGCTGACACACCAAGCACTTTGCTACAAAGCGGGCGATCTCCCGTTTCATGCCTTCCCACCAGAAATGTTGTCGTATATCTCGGTACATTTTCGTGCCTCCTGGATGTACGGAATATGCTGAACTGTACGCCTCCTTCATAAGCTCTTCGCGAATATCTCCCTTTTGCACACACAAACGGCTACCATAATGCAACGAACCATCTTCATGGATCGGTAAGTCTGTTCGAAGTCCAGCTTCAACCTGTTCTCGAAACTTTTGCAATCTAGGGTCCTGCGACCGCGCCGCTTTAATATTCTCGATCAACGACGACTGTACTTACAGCTGCATCAACTGTCCCAAAGAATGCGGTAGCACAATCTCCAAATCGAATCTTCGAAAGTCTTCAATAAGTTCCTTCTGTGCAGTCAACATCTGAATTGCTGGAAACCGACTAAGCGCATCCGGCACGACTTAACTTTCCCCGGATGGTACTTAAGATCAAGATCATAATCAGCCATCAGCTCCAATCATCTGCGCTGCCTCATATTAAGCTCTTTCTGCGTGAACACATACTTCAAGCTTTTATGATCGGTGAAAAATTCGACCCTTTCGCCCAATAGGTAGTGTCTCCAAATCTTCAAAGAGAAAATCACAGCTGCTAGCTCCAAGTCATGAGTTGGGTAATTCTTCTCATGGGTCTTCAACTGTCTCGATGCGTACGCTATAACCTTCCCATGCTGCATCAAAACACATCCCAATCCTTTCCCAGATGCGTCGCTGTGAATTACCAATCCTCCGGAACTGTCTGGCACGGTCAGAATAGGAGCGGTTATCAATCTCTGCTTCAACGCCTTAAAAGCTGACGCACACTTATCCGTCCACACAAATGGTACCTCCTTGCGCGTAAGCTTGGTCAACGGCTCCGCCAGACGAGCAAAGTTCTCAACGAATCTTCTGTAATATCCAACAAGTCCAAGAAAGCTTCTATTTCTGCAACGTTCTTCGGAATCGGCCAATCTCGAACTGCTGCAATCCTTTCGGGATCAACGATGATTCCATCTCCAGACACGACATGCCCCAAAAACATCACTACTTCCAGCCAAAACTCGCACTTGCTCATCTTTGCATACAATTTTTCTTGCCTCAACGTCTGCAGTGCGATCTTCAAATGTTCTGCATGCTTTTCAAATGTTACGTCCCGAAAGTACGGAACATGACCGGCACTTAAACTACGAAACTTCTCGAGGCGTACGTAATCTAAGTAAGCCGAAAACTCAGAAATCCAAACCAAGAGAAGTAGTAGAGTGAAGGAAAACCAATTTAAATCAAGTAGTTTTAATAGCATAAGCCGAATTATGCGTTTTTTTAAAACATCAAATATTTCCTGAAAATTTCGGCAGAGTCTCCTTTGTAAAAACTGGCTCCCAAACGGGATACAACATGAATATTATACGAAATCAATAAAAGGCATCCCTAAGCGGGAGCTAGCTCTTCGTCAATCGACGGTCACAACCATACAAGCAATATAATATACAATGCCAAGGGCGAGGATCAAAACTCAAAAGGAAACTCAAAACAACAAGAAATCCACAGAAATATAACGCACGACTCTAAGGTCGAAAGAATAACATCACTGGTCTCTATCTCAAAAATAAATACATGTTTGGTTGATGGAATTTCTAGATACAACAGAGTAATAATATACAAGGTATATAATGAGGGGTACGATACAAATAAACCTACCTACTAGCAAATTAACCGGAAATGGAAGTAGTGCCAGCAAAGCCGTACTGAAACCTGTACGGCAAAACCTGCAAGAAACTGTGGCATAACGGGGGTGAGTTGCCAACTCGTGAGTAGAAAAACATCTACGAACAGGAATCGCATGTATGACGCAATCCTAGGTCATACGATCATAATATATCCTCAAATATATAACCAGCAGCCTATAACAATGGCTAGGGTAAATATCTAACCCAAGTGTAATCCCATGTGCCTGTGTCAGTGCCTCAGGTAGCAGTATATCATATGGATGATGTATGAATACATGAAAACAGAATACATGTACTAAAGAGACTGCTTTCATAATTTAGTGAGATTTCCTTTGTATTTTTAAAATGAGGTATCATAAATAAAATCAGCATCAACAGTGTCTAGTATCGACACAAAACACAAATCTCAATGTCTCAAAATCTCAGGCTCCAGCTATCCGGACTGGCCTGTATCATCAAATCTCAGTACCTCAATATCTCGAAATCTCAATGTCTCAATCTCAATATCTAGGGCGCCGTCAGTCCAGACCGGCCCCTACCATCCATCTCAAGACTACAACGGTATCCTCCGGATATCCGACACGTCGGGTAAAATCACCGGTCGGTAGTGCTCCCCTGCCAGGCTCAACGCCATCATCTGCGATCCTCTTGCCCCGGGGTACCGCACCGGGTCCACCATGTACCCGAAACAGTTCCTCCATCTCCTTGAATCGGGTCTCGAAATCCATCAGCAAACTCATGGTGGACGACTCATACATCATGGGAAAACCGCATTTTTTATTTAAAAAAAGAGAAAAGAAGTTTATATAAGTTTTGCGATTTTCCCCCAAATCCAGAAAATCTCATGGAAATCCGAATCCAAATCATCAATAGCATGTAAAACCATGAATATAGGCATGAGAATCCATGAATGCGGCATAACAATGAATAACAGTATGCATGAAGTAGCAAGTAATAACTATAATGTCTAAACTAGCATATAAGGGAAGTATACTAATATCATGTCTAAACTATTAGCTAACACCTATGTCAAATGAAATAGTATTTTCTAAAGTGTTCGTGACATGGCAATTACCGATGAAGATGTGTGTGAGCCGGCAAGTAAGTGTACGTGGTACAAACGCGTCATCGGTAATGGTGTTGGTGTCCTAACAACATGATATCAACAATAGAATATGAAACATAATATAAGCATGCGATGCGGAGCGAACAACAATAATGAGCGGGAGCTAAATACTAGACACAAAGATAACAATATATATTTAATATAAATCTAGTCTAACAACTACACTAAACTAAAGGGCTAAGCTAACTGGCTACTGAAGGTAAGGAAACCGCCTAACACCTGAGTCGACACACACACACACACACACACACACATATATTAGTCGGTGATCCCGCCTCGATAATATCACATCCGATACCATATCTATAATCAAATATTCCCAAGTCAAGAGCGCGGATCAAACATCAATATATAGCTCGTACGTAAATCCGTCGTACAGCATCCCAAATCTGGGTACGGGTCAGTATCACATTCATCAAATTAATCATTTGGTATCCTCTTTATCAAAGATCCTAATCCGGGTACTGATCTCTGTCTAGTATAATACTGATACCACCTAAGTATGCATGCACGTGTGTGAAAATTACGTCAAAGGACCTGCTAAAACATCAGGTCGTATATCAAATACGAACCCTGTCATATCACCGATCTCACGGCCTCAAATCGAATCTCATCAATTCATCTCAAATCCCAAGTACTATCCTCAAATCCAGTATATGAACACATAGTCCCATACCTATGTGAACACATAAAAAAAATATATTCCCATATACGCACATATGAAAGAAGAATGTATGCAAGTATGTGTGTGTGTATGTGTGATGCAACCACTACTCTAGGATTTCGCAACACTAAACCAATCCAAACACACCAAATATCTATCTTTATCATCAATAAACTCAACAATATATAATCAATATATATGTGTGTATACGTATTCGTATACATCACCACAAACTGCGGGGGTGCTATACGCCATCCACCCGACTTCTCCCCGTAGATATAAATCTACTCACCTGGTCCTTGCTAACCGGTGCCGACGTCACCACGCGCTTGTTGTCGTCTCGAAGTCCACATGGGGGTACCTACATATCACAACGTATCATTCCGCATAAGAATCCAATTTAAAACCAAAACGACACCTGAATCTCACGTAGGTCAAAGCCTACGGTTGTTTTCACAAATCAACCCAAAAAACCTCGACATCGGCGTACAAACGCCGGGTGATCGAGGAAAACTCAAACGCACCCTTCGTGGTTTCACATTACACTAAACATATACATGAAATAGGGTGAAATCATCAAAACCAATAAATTGATTGAATCGATTTATTATAAGATACCTAGAAAGCAAGGTTTACCGTTTTTGTACAAAACATGATGTTTTAACAATTCTAGTGACCAAGATGATAACTTAATATCTTAATTATGCCATAGAAACCATTACGTAAATTTTAAACCCACAATTTAATTCAATTTCAAAAACCTAGTTTGCAATTTTAACCAATTTCGATCATTTTATAGCAAAATGCACATACAACAATCTAGCTTGGATTTGCATGATCTAAAGCATTGAACTACATTTTAAAATGTTAATGAAGTCATGAAAAACCTAATTACATTTTTCTCTTAAACCAATTCATGGTTTACAAAAACCTAGTTAGCAATATAGCTTAATTAGAATAATTTAGATGTTAAAATTAGCAAATTTAGCACTTAGATTACACTTTACATGACTTAGCATGTTAACTACACTATGCAATCATAAACATTTTAATAAAACCCTAACTTGATTTTAAAAACCCAATTCTAGAATTTCCAAACTTTAACTTTAAAATTTCTAACTAGCAATTCAAAACCTAATTTAAACTACTCATTAACTTAATTAAAGAAATAATCAAACAATTTAACAAAATCCAAGATTTATTATACCTCAAGAACCATGGAACAAACATAGGACATGACCTCCAAATTGAAATCTTTGCACCAAGATCCATGCTAAAAGAGATAAGGGAAAATGGGTAGGGATTGGATTTTTATTTTGTGGGATTTTTGTGTTGATTTTTGGGCATTTTGTGATGAAATTTTGATGAGAAAAGAGAGGAAAAGAGAGAGGGGCTGCTGTTGTGGGAGAGGAGAGAGAGGGTCGGCTGAATGGGGAGGGGGGAGAGAGAGGGAGGTGGGGAAAAAGTCAAGGCAATACCCAAAAGTCAAAGCCCAAACTCCTTTACCCAATTTCTTTCTTTCTTTTGTTTTCTTTTCTTTGTTTTAGTGAGATGAGGGCCCAAGATGTTGGGCTGTTCAAGGGGGGCCGGCCACTTGGGTAAAAATGGGGTGTGTGTGAGTGCAAGTGGGGAAAACAAGAAGATAAATATTATACCCCCATTTCCATTAACACTAATTTCACTATTTAAGCTTTTTCCTTCGATATTTTCTAAAACCGTTTGGTAGCTTCATTTCATTTCAAAAACAACCTGTTAAAATTTTGTTTAATGTGTTATGATGCACAAAATTTGTTTCAACCCATTCCAATTTGTAATTTTCCCTAATTAAATGTATTAGTGACGGCTTAAAATAATATTAAAATAATTAATTTCGGAAAAAATTTCAGAAAATTTGAAATTTTACCAGTGGCTCAATAAACACCAAATACAGGCAATTATATAGCTAGAATATGAATATTTAATTTTATAATAAAGATATTTGTATTTTGACTTTTTACAGAAAACCCCCTTATTTTACCGATTTTCCGAAATTTCACCGAAACGATTTTCAACACGTTACATAAAAACTCTTCGAGTAGACCAGCATATCATCAATCTGTAGGGTGTTTTTCGTCACCCCATTGAGATGGGAGTACGTGCGCGCTTGTCAGGTGCATTACAGATTCCCCCTGCCTAGGGTAGGCCAGGGTTTAATGATTTTGGGGATCCGAATCTCCGGCAGCCGCGGACTAAGTTGCCGTTAATTACCTCTCGCCTTTGGAGCGAGGGAACCTCCGATCGACGGGTTAAACTGGTCATGCGAACTCAATGTGCAGTGTGCGTGTGATGTGTTTCGAAAGGGGTTTTTGGATATGTCGGGAGCCACACAGAGTTTTTACGGGGGTCCCGCTACCCGGATAGCGGGCTGGGGATCAAGGGGGCTAGCAGCCCCCTTGCGGGGTGCGGGGCAGCGTCCCGTTAGAATTTTTTTCTAACAGGGACAGTGTCGTGGTGTATGTGTGTGTGTACATATGTATGCATATGTATATACATATATATGTATATATATAAAAAAAAGAGGGGGGAAAAGGCATCAAAAGGATGCGTGGGGCCAGCGCTTTGAGCGCTGTGCGCTTAGGAGCTGTGCGCTTAGGCGCAAGCGCGCCACGTGTCGGCACGTAGGCGCTCTGCGCTCGAGCGCTGGGTGCTTGAGCTCGAGCGCTGGGCGCTGGAGCGCAAGCGCGCCACGTGTCGGCACGTGGGCGCTCTGCGCTCGAGCGTAGGGCGCTGGCGAGAAAAATGGGTTTTTAGTCCCAGAAATAGGGTTTAGAGTGGAGTTAAACTCCTAAAAATGTTTTGGTTGAGGAAATGGGTTCTTCTTCCTCCTTCTCTGTTGGCTGGATCAAGGGATGTGAGATCTAAAAATCTTTTTTTTTTTGAGATCTAATGACATATCCAAGTTCTCCTTTGTGGGTTTTGTGGTGAAAAACTATTTAGTTTTGGAAAAGGGAGAGTAAAACTCTTGATTTAATTCACCAAAAAAGGAAGAAGGTTTGAAACCTTCATAAAGGGGAAAGAGGCACAAATCCTAGGTTTTTTGAGGGGAATGAAAAGTATTACTTTATTCATCATCATGTTGCCTTTTATAGGCTTACATATTTACATATAGCCCCTTGGGGTTTTAAAAAATGGCATTTTGCCCATCCCATGGCTCATGTGCCATTTCATTTTTGCACATAAGCTATGAGCTTACAAAATATTGGCTTTATGCCAATTTTGCATACATTCATGTATAAAAAATTACATAAAAATTATTTATTACATGATTTTGTTGTTGGCATGGGGAGGCTAGCCGCGGGCTCGACTTGGGCATGGGCCCGCTTGACCTGGGCTTGGCCCCACCTAGCTTGGGGGTTGACCTTGACTTTGACTCGGTCAACCGGGGTGCAAATTTTTATCCCAACAATGAACACCACTATAAACTGGTCCGGGAATGGTGAAAAGATTCGGTTCATCAAGTCCATGAATATTGCCGGTGCATTCGTTACTCTGAAGGGCATCACTAAATACTCGTAATGTCCATACCGAGTTCGGAACGCCGTCTTGCAAATATCTTCTGTTTTAACTCGGACCTGATGATATCCGGATCGCAAATCCAGCTTCGAGAATACCCTTGCGCCACTAAGCTGCTCAAATAATTCGCCAATGCGAGGGATCCGGTACTTGTTCTTAATAGTCACCCGGTTTAATTCTCGATAATCGATGCACATTCTCCTTGTGCCATCTTTCTTCTTGACTAGAAGAACTGGAGCTCCCCAAGGTGAGTTACTGCTGCGAATCCAACCTTTCTCAAGTAATTCAGTAAGCTGCTTCTTAACTTCTTCCAATTCCACTGGTGTAACATTTTGAAAATTTAGAAATAAATAAAATTAATTAATTTAATAATAAAACGATAAATCAAAAAGTTATTAAAAAAAATAAGATAATTGTAAAACAATTTAAATTAAAATTTTAGTGTGCAACATAAATAAGTTATAGGGGTTTTAGTGATAATTTTAGATTCATTTTAATAAAATGGTGTTTATATAATAATATAGGTAGTGAAGGGTCTTTCTGTAAAATTTAGGAAAAATGTGTAAACTTGAAATTGTTGAGGGTGTATGTGTAAAAGGGTTAGGAAATGTTTTGGTTCAGAAATTCCTCAAAATACCACAAATTAGGATTTATCTTATACATCCACCTCATCCTTGCATGAAAATCCCACATTTTCTCCTTGTTACACCACCTCCTTGCATGAAACAAGCACACGCTTGATTATTGACACCTCCTCCTACACCTCCATCATTCTCTTTATCCTATACCTAGTGTTCATATCACTTAGCCAAATAAAAAATCAGAAAAAAATCAAAGAAAGAAAGAAAACACTTGAACTCACAAAAGAAAATTAAAGAGAAGAGAAAAGAGAAGAAAGACTAGGAGCTAAAGAGTTCACCATCAAGTTAGGAGTGAAAGACTTGCGTATCTTGGAGGAAGTCTTTCAACCATCCTCAGTAGGTATAATTTTTAATTCAGTAGGTTTTAGTTCTGTAATTTATAAAATTTTAGAAATCGGAATCGGAAAAGTTGGTATTTTAGGAAAACTTAGGTCTGTAGTAATCTGCTGTTGGTAAGAATAAAATAAACTTAACAAAACAGTGCTAAAATGATATAATTAGAATATAGAGCAAACCATAGGAACATGAGCAGGGGGGCTCGGATTTGGGCCGGCGACCAATAGGGTAACTCCGGCGTCGCCGGATTTCTAGGAGCTTTGGGTTTTGTGGATTTCAGGGTAGGTCTCTGTGAAGGTATTATGATACTTGGTATTATTTATTTAAGCTAATTTAACAGTATATGAAATCTGGGAGTTAATATCTGAAATGGGGTTAAAATGTTTAAAACACGACACGGACTTTTCGTAATACGATTCTGTTTTCTGTTACAAAACAGCGTGTAACTAAATCCAGTTAGTATAAGTGTTTGATAGGTTGCGATAATCATACTTAGTATAACTAATACGTAAAAACTAGGATTTTCATGTTTTCGCCGTATCGGAGTTTAGCCATTTCTTATACAAGTTAATTGCGATAATAGATTCGAATACGGAAACTTCGGAGGCCGCAAGGAAAGGAAATGGATTGGTGATCTGAGTTGATTCGACGTATTCCGGTGAGTAGACTAAACATCTACCGGGGGATTTTATATGGATGGCGTGATACGCCCGTAGTTAAGTTTAAATAAAAATGGGCTTTATATACTAAATTGATCATATGCATTCATATAGATATATATACATCGCCATGTTAATAATTGTTAGAACACCGCACAGTTATCGACGAGTTATGCCGCACATGCACATATCTACATGTTACACTACATCTCGTCGATATTAACATGTCACATATACACTTAATTTTTATTATGCTAAATAGGATTCCCATCATACATTGAACATCAAGAATGATAGTTATTTTTCATAAACATTATCATATGGTATCTCCAAGTATGTGTAGTTCTGATATAAGATGCATTGGATTACTATGGATTTATGGCTTTGAGTTTTTTTAAACACTAGCGAAAGAATTCAATGATTTTATGATAAATGTGACATGTCCACCATGAAATGTCGTTTTTTTGATTTGGTTTTGTTCCGAACCGGGTGGGGTAGCTATACGGTTGCGGAATTTCTTATGTATATCCGAGCTGGGTGGGGTAGCTATACAACCGGATCATGGTAGACCCGGTCGGGGCCGAGGGGCAGGGGCCGCACTTTAGGCGGTGAGCCTAACGAGGATACTCGATACCGGAGTCAGTGGTAAACACGGCGAATATCTAGGTGATACCGACCGGTGTTATTGATTGACAGGATCGTTCGGGGAACGATGCCTGATGAAACACCGAAGATTTGTGTCGATGATGGACACGGGAAGAACATGAACCTTATTTGGAAAATAATTGATGAGATTTCAGTTTTGGATTTATATATTGAATATTACAAATTTATGCTCCTACCTGTTGTATGCATCATATTCATCATTGTTGATATTAGTTCTAGATCGGCATACTTACATTATCAGCCGATATATGTTAGTTATATTCACTGAGTTGGCAACTCAACCCGTTGTGCCACAGTTCTTTGCAGGAGTCGAGTGGACGTATAGTAGCAAACAGATCCACTTATCGGTTTATCGCTCTTTTGCTAGGTGGTTTACCTATGTAGTAACCTCCTCTTTTGGTATTGTATATTGAATCTAGAGTTTCTCCATCGGACCCTGTATAATGACTTAGAACGATATGTATATTATTTCGACAGATAAGATCGTTCGGTTGTAGTAAATAATGTTTCTTTTATTTTTGTCTGAGATTCTTCTTTGATCTTATATTATGATTTTGTAATGAATTCCACTGTTAATATTGTTGCTCCCAACTAGGGATGCAACCACACTTAACACCTTATACTCGTTTAATATTTAACTTCATAAACTGTGATTTTTACTAAAAACTAAATTTTCTATATAAAGAATTCCGCAAAAAGGATTTTGATCTTGGTTGTCGGCTTACTTGGACTGTGTGTATATCTTTAGATATCATACAATCTAAGTGCCGGTCACATCCAAACTTTGGGTCGTGACAACTGGTGCCATTAGATAGTACGCTTTAGAGACTGGCGCTGCACCAGGAATAAGGTCAATCGCGAACTCCACGTCTCGCTTCGGCGGTAAACCTGATATGTCCTCGAACACGTCCATGAAATCTCGAACAACCGCTGGTGCTTCATCTTTAGCAACCTCCATCGACGAAAGAACACTATTTGTCGGCCTAGCCCTAAACTCGACTGGCCCGACAGAACTGCTTCCACCAGTGAAGATAAACTCTGGATGTCCGGGAATCTGGAAAATTACTTTCTTTGCCCTACAATCGATGTGAGCGTGGAAAGTGCCGAGAAAATCCATTCTCAAGACGACTTCATAGCTGCCTATATCAATCACCAAGAAATCTGCAAATAGCTCCCGTCCGTAAACAACAACTGCACAATCCTTACATTCTCTACTAGATATGATCCTCCCATTCCCAGTGTGTATGTCCCAGAAACTAGACAGGGTCGTGCAAGTAATCGAGTGTGTAGCAATAAACTTGGACGACATAAAACAATGGGATGCACCAGAATCGAATAACGCTAATGCGGGAAAACCATGAACAAGTAGAATACCTGAAACAACTTCTCCTGAAGCTTTAGCTTCCTCAGCCGTCAGAGTAAAAGCTCGAGCTTGATTGGGTTCCTGAGTCAGCTGCTTCTGTCCCTGAAACGGTTTCTGCGGTGGCTTCTGAACATCATCTCTCGTGCGAAGCTTCGACGGACAAGCGTTGATAGTATGATCTGCCGATCCACAAACCAAACAGAGTCCCCGCCACCTTCGACAATCTCTTGCACGTGTCCAGGTAAATGGCAGTAGTCACAAATCACGGTCCTCCTCTGATAAAAAACAACAGGCTTCTTCATCGGTGTTACGCCACGCCGGTTCACTGGAATACCTCTGCGTCCATGTGCTCTGTTCGGTGCAAATACCGACTTCCGTACTGTAACTGCAGGCTGCTGTGTACTCCCAGTCTTCATAGATAGGCTCTGCTGCTCTCGGGCCGCTGTAAGTACTTGTGAAAAAGTGGTCAAACCCAGAGAGACAATCTGCCTCTGGATGTCCACATCCAAACTACGCATGAACCTCCTTGCCTTATCAGCATCGTTGGCAACCAAAGGTCTAGCGAATCTACTGAGCTGCGTCCACTCAGCTGCATGTACATCTACAAGTGCGCCGTTCTGCTTCAAACTGATGAAATTTTCTTCCATTTCCTCCCGTGCAGTCCGCGGGAAGAACTTCTCCAAGAAACTCTTCGAAAAATCCGCCCAACTGATCGGCTTAGGCAAGCGGGTCTCTTCCACAAGCCATCATTCACGGGCGTAGTCCACCAACTGGATGCGTACCACATCCACCTTATCCTCTGGGATCTGTGCCGCAACGAGTAAATTCTCTGTGTCAACCAGCCACTGCTCCGCTGCCAACGGCTCCTCCAGGCCAGTAAAGACAGACGGACCCAGTCTCCTGAAATCCGCTACGGTTCCCACACGTTCAACTGGTCTGGCCACAACATTGTTCAAGGACTGTTGAACGGTCCGCAAACCTTCCTGAAAAGCTTCAGCTTGCTGCTGGTTCAGCTCGGTCTGTCGCTTTTGGTTCTCCAACATCCCACGGATTACTCCAAGCATAGCGGCTTCATCAACACGCCTTTGGTACGTTTTCAGATTCTTGTCTGCCATGTTCCTGAAATCAAAGCGCCAAAAGGATTAGCATGATAACAGATTCAAAATGTAGATTAAGGATATGAATCAAGGCTAGAACTTCAAGTTACATAAATAGAGTACCGCATTGTAACCATGCCGCGGTATCATAGCTACAATCACATAACTCCACCCAAGTCGCCTAAGTTCTAGAGATAACTAAAAGGAAACCAGGTTTCGAGGTAATATGCAAAGGAGGTTTGCATATCGTAAAAGTAGGATCAGGAGGAAGTTAAGATTCAAAAATGGTAAGACGGTAAGGTGGCAGGACATGTTTCCTAATCACGAGTATTCTGATTTGTGTATTAGGTCCAATACCCAACTACAAAAAGAATCAAACCCAATTAACCTATATCCTATGGCTCCGATACCAAAAGAACCATGTCACGCCCCGCTTCCCAGAGTATGCTAAGATAGGCACGTGACATAGCCAACCATACTACCTGTGGATAGGAAATATCCTTCCACAGTCACATTACGGCTGTAGAGATGTCAAGAACAATAATAAACTATCTAATACATGTCCATAAGCCAGAATAAAACGAGTCAAGAATAAAATAATGCGGAAGCAAAAGATCCAATACAAGAATAAACTGGAATGTACGTCCCATAATCCGGGCTCACATCAGGAATGAAAATACCGAAAGTAAAATGAACTAACTACTAGCAAGTCCTCACTGCTCAGCCTGCTGACTGAAATACTCTTGCTCGGCCTGTAGCGAAGGTAAAGAATCTGGGCCATGCAAAACCCAGATGTCAGTGCGTCATAATATCAAGCAATACTATAAACAGGGGTAGCAATACATGCAGGTATGAGTATAAATGGTAAAACATGTATAACAGTGTTATAAGTGAGGATGGTGAGGGTAATGTGTAGTGAGTAATCTAAACTGGTCTATTGAGTTAAATACTCTCAAGTCTTTGAAATCAATTTGATGAATCATCGATGTAACTCAATAGTATCCCGTGCGTGCCCCGGATCACGGTGAAGATTCTCGGGCTGAATTCGAGACGTGCCGCTAGGCAGTAAAAGGGTAGCATGTAACGATGAGTGATGTCAGCAGCATCACCCTGGGGCTGGCCTAGCCCGTAAGACTGATCAGTAAAGGTATGGAACTGTCGAGTTACAAGTCAGGTTTTATCATTGATTTCCCCATACCCCTAGGTTATATGTTTAAGTCAGGTATTAATAATCTGAAACTAATGCCAACACAAGATCAAACAGGTACAGGTTTGTCTGGATAGACAACAGGAAATGTCCGTAGGGACAACAGGTTAAGTTTGTTGGCATTAGTAACAAGATCAGGTAACAGGTAAAGCCATGGTACATCAGGTCAAGTCAGGTAATATATAGGTATCAAGTCATGTTAAGAAGTGCACGGTACCATGTCGTATCAAGTAGTAGGTGTATCAAGTCATGTCAGGGGTGCACAAAATGTCACGTGGGTGCTCATAATCAAACTAAAAAAGCATGGGTATACAAAACAAGTATGGGGTACTAATGGAACAATAAAAATGGAACATTGTGGTGTGGTATGCAAATAGGTACAGATTAAAACATATGGATGCACGGTTATCGATTTGAGTTAGGGTTATGGTTCCAACACTAATTAAATACACTTTATTAAATATGGAATGTTAAAATCTCATTAATATGTATTAAATGATCTAGGGATGCAATTGAATATATATTAGGCTAGATGTATGCAAACGGGTGTCCGATAGGGTATAAACTATTAAAAGGGTACTATGGGCTATGCAACCAAGCACTATGTGATATAAATATGGACGTGGGTACCACGTATGGTAAACTAAAATGCAACATGATATGTTTCAAGTTCTAGATCTAAAATGATTTAATGGAACATCGAAATGGAAAATGGAACATGTGGTATTATATGTAATCTACAGGTTTACTATGCAATTAAATAAGTATAAAAATAATATAAATAGCATGTAGCAAGTTTTACTTGTCTCGACAGATCAAGAAACGGGTATACGGAACGTCACACGTCGGCGGAAAAAGTCGCGACGCGCGCACGGCACACGGAACGAATCCAAACAACGTACAAGGGGATCACACGGGTCAGGTACGCTCGCTGGGTCGTCGGGATCGTAGACGTCGTCACGGCTCCGGCGAACTACAGAAAACAAGAATTAAAGAAAAGAAAAGAAAGAAAAGAAATAAAGAGAAGAAAGGAAAGAGGAAGAAGAGGAATGAGAAGAAGAGGGGTTGCTCACTGGGTTTGCAGAGAGGGGTCGTGAGGGTGTCGACGGCCGAGAACGATCTCCGGCGAAGCTAGAGTTTGGTGTCTAGGGTTTTCTGTGGTTTTAGGGTTTGGGCTCGGGTTTTGTTGGCTGGGGTTGCAGGGGTTGGTGTAGGAGGGAGAATGCAGAGGAGAGGGAGAGAAGGAGAATGGTGTGATGGCGGCGAGGTGAAGAGGATCGTCGGCGGTGAGGTGCTCTGTGGGTTGAGGAGTTGCAGGAGGTGCTCGGGAATGGGTGAAGAAGAAGAAGAAAAAGGCGAGGAGAGGGAGAAAGAGATGGTAGAGGCTCGGTTGAGGTTAGCGGTTGATGAGGGAATGGAGTTCAGGGTTAGGGTTTGAGGTAAGGTGAAGGGCTGTGCTGGGTTCTCGTGGGGCTCGGTTTCTTTTAAAGAAGAGAAGAAGATAGAATAGAAGGGAGGTGACGGTAGCGGGGAAGCGGTGACGGGATTCGTGTTCACCGTAAGATGAGAGAGAGAGGTGCGAGATGAGAGTGATAGAGAGCAGGCGAGACGAGAGAGAAAGAAGAGGAGAAAGAGAATTGTCCTCATGCGGGAAGAGAGAAAGGGATGAGAGAAATTCTGAGAGAGAGAGAAGGAAAAAGAAAGGGAGAGAGAGAAAACGTGGGGCCCAGCGTTAGGAAAGAAAGGATTGCATTGGCTCGGTGATGGGGTCAGAAGGAGAAAGAGAGAGGGTGTTGTTAAACGTTAGGATTTTATTTTTATTTTAAATTTAAAAGATTTTATTTAGTTAAGGAAAAAATATTGGTGAACTGTTAAAGATTATTTGAATTAGATTTTAAAATTTAAATAAATTGAATTTTGGTGGGATACAAAAATATTTCAAAAAGCGCCCGGGTCGGGACTAAAAATTTAGATTTAAAATACGAAAATTATATGCAACTTCCAAATTTAAAAATGAATGATTAGGTAACGAAAATGCGTACCCCCAAGAACGGACGCACGTACGTGCGCGTAGCTATCCAAACACGTCCGTTTCACTGAACATGACGAGAACAAGATGCATGGACGCTACCACAGGGTTAGGGGTATCATGCAGGATATGAAATGCAATTTTAATTTATTATACATGATCTAAAATGTTATATGATAAGATGCGCGATGCCAGATGAAAAGTCAATATGCAATATACATGAGATGCATGTGTCTATTTAATAAGCCAGGGTGGTTTATAAATGTGAATCAAACAAGTTCAAGCAAGTGTGTCGAATGCAATGTAAATGTAAAATACCATTCGCATCCAAATACGATAAATCAATAAAATTACTACAGATAAACAAATACGGAAACAGAAATTGGTATAACTGAACTCGGTTGTTACATTATACCCAACTACAAAATGAATTTCGTTCTCGAAATTCCAAGAACAAGAAAGGATAAACAAACAACAAACTACAAGAATAGATGTAGAAACTTCTGCCGGATTTCATCTTCTCGTTCCCAAGTTGATTCTCTATGTGAGCGATTACCCCAAGAAACAAGTACAAGAGGGATATTTTTGTTCTTAAAAACCTTTTCTCTTCGATCCATAATCGACATCGGTTGCTCCTTAAAAGTCAAATCTTCTCGTACAATCAGCTCCGAATAATCCAACACATGTATTTCATCTCGAACATACTTACGGAGTTGAGATACGTGAAACACGTCATGAACATTCGCCAAGGATTGCGGTAACGCCAATCGATACGCCACTTCTCCAACACGCTCCAAAATCTCAAAAGGTCCAACGAATCGAGGACTAAGCTTTCCTTGACTTCCGAAACGAATCACCCCTCTAGTCGGTGATATCTTCAAGAATACCAAATCACCCACGGTGAACTCTAGAGGTCTTCTCGACGTATCTGCCCAACTCTTTTGTCGGTCTTGTGCTGCTTTCATATGATTCCGGATAGTATTAACCTTTTCAACTGTCTGCACGACCAAATCTGGTCCCAACAATCTTCGTTCTCCAACATCGTCCCAACAAAAAGGTGAATGACACTTGCGACCATATAAAGCTTCGAATGGAGCCATCTGAATAGTCGCCTGGAAACTGCTATTGTAAGAAAACTCCACTAAGTGTAGATGATCCTCCCAAGAACCCTTGAAGTCTAACATGCAATCTCTCAACATGTCTTCAAGAGTTTGGATCTTTCTCTCTGACTGGCCATCTGTTTGAGAATGATAAGCTGTGCTAAACTTCAAACAAGTCCCCAAACTTTCCTGTAAGCTCCTTCAAAAGTGTGATAAGAAACGAGTGTCACGGTCGGACACGATACTCACCGGTACTCCATGCAATCTTACAATCTCCTGCATATACCGCTTTGCCAAAGTTTCTGTTGATTGACCAACTCGAAAAGGGATGAAATGAGCTGCCTTGGTCAAACGATCAAAAATCACCCAAACTGCATTGTTGCCTTTCGGACTCCGCGGTAGAGCCGTCACGAAATCTATGGTTATATGTTCCCACTTCCATTGAGGAATCGGAAGTGGTTGCAATAAACCAGCAACCCTTTGATGTTCAGCCTTAACTTGCTGACACACCAAGCACTTTGCTACAAAGCGGGCAATCTCCCGTTTCATGCCTTCCCACCAGAAATGCTAGCGTATATCTCGGTATATCTTCGTGCCTTCTGGATGTACGGAAAATGCTGAACTGTGCGCCTCCTTCATAAGCTTTTCGCGAATATCTTCCTTTGGTACACACAAACGGCTACCATAACGCAACGAACCATCTTCATGGATCAGTAAGTCTGTTCGAAGTCCATCTTCAACCTGTTCTCGAAACTTTTGCAATCTAGGGTCCTGCGACTGCGCTGCTTTAATATTCTCGATCAACGACGACTGTACTTGCAGCTGCATCAACTGTCCCGAAGAATGCGGTAGCACAATCTCCAAATTGAATCTTCGAAAGTCTTCAATAAGTTCCTTCAGTGCAGTCAACATCTGAATTGCTGGCAACCGACTAAGCGCTACATTAACTTTCCCCGGATGGTACTTAAGATCAAGATCGTAATCAGCCATCAGCTCCAACCATCTGCATTGCCTCATATTAAGCTCCTTCTGCATGAACACATACTTCAAGCTTTTATGATCGGTGAAAACTTCGACCCTTTCGCCCAATAGATAGTGTCTCCAAATCTTCAAAGCGAAAATCACAGCTGCTAGCTCCAAGTCATGAGTTGGGTAATTCTTCTAATGGGTCTTCTACTGTCTCGATGCGTACGCTATAACCTTCCCATGCTGCATCAAAACACATCCCAATCCTTTCCCAGATGCGTCGCTGTGAATCACCAATCCTCCGAAACTGTCTGGCACGGTCAGCATAGGAGCGGTTATCAATCTCTGCTTCGACGCCTCAAAGGCTGACGCACACTTATTCGTCCACACAAATGGTACCTTCTTGCGCGTAAGCTTGGTCAACGGCTCCGCCAGATGAGAAAAGTTCCCCACGAACCTTCTGTAATACCCAGCAAGTCCAAGAAAGCTTACCCAACAAGTCTAAGAAAGCTTCTGATTTCTGCAACATTCTTCGGAATCGGCCAATCTCGAACTGCTGCAATCCTTTCGGGATCAATGACGATTCCATCTTCAGATATGACATTCCCCAAAAACTTCACTTCTTCAAGCCAAAACTCGCACTTTCTCATCTTCGCATACAATTTTTCTTGTCTCAACGTCTGTAGTGCGATCTTCAAATGTTCTGCATGCTCTTCAATACTCTTTGAGTAGACCAGAATATCATCAATGAACACCACTATAAACTGGTCCAGGAATGGTGAAAAGATTCGGTTCATCAAGTCCATGAATATTGCCGGTGCATTCGTTACTCCGAAGGGCATCACTAAATACTCGTAATGTCCATACCGAGTTCGGAACGCCGTCATACAAATATCTTCTGTTTTAACTCAGGCCTAATGATATCCAGATCGCAAATCCAGCTTCGAGAATACCCTCGCGCCACTAAGCTGCTCAAATAATTCGCCTCGACAGATCAAGAAACGGGTATACGGAACGTCACACGTCGGCGGAAAAAGTCGCGACGCGCGCACGGCACACAGAACGAATCCAAACAATGTACAAGGGGATCACACGGGTCAGGTACGCTCGCTGGGTCGTCGGGATCGTCGACGTCGTCACGGCTCCGGCGAACTACAGAAAACAAGAATTAAAGAAAAGAAAAGCAAGAAAAGAAAGAAAGAGAAGAAAGGAAAGAGAAAGAAGAGGAATGAGAAGAAGAGGGGTTGCTCACTAGGTTTACAGAGAGGGGTCGTGAGGGTGTCGACGGCCGAGAACGATCTCCGGCGAAGCTAGAGTTGGTGTCTAGGGTTTTCTGTGGTTTTAGAGTTTGGGCTCGGGTTTTATTGGCTGGGGTTGCTGGGGTTGGTGTAGGAGGGAGAATGCAGAGGAGAGGGAGAGAAGGAGAATGGTGTGATGGCGGCGAGATGAAGAGGATCGTCGGCGGTGAGGTGCTCTGTGGGTTGAGGAGTTGCAGGAGGTGCTCAGGAATAGGTGAAGAAGAAGAAGAAGAAGGCGAGGAGGGGGAGAAGGAGATGGTAGAGGCTCGGTTGAGGTTAGGGGTTGATGAGGGAATGGAGTTTAGGGTTAGGGTTTGAGGTGAGATGAAGGGCTGCGCTGGGTTCTCGTGGGGCTCGGTTTCTTTTAAAGAAGAGAAGAAGATAGAATAGAAGGGAGGTGACGGTAGCGGGGAAGCGGTGACGGGATTCGTGTTCACCGCGAGATGAGAGAGAGAGAGAGGTGTGAGATGAGAGAGATAGAGAGAAGGCGAGAGGAGAGAGAAAGAAGAGGAGAAAGAGAATTGTCCTCATGCGGGGAGAGAGAAAGGGAGAGGAAAGAAATTCTGAGAGAGAGAAGGAAAAAGAAAGGGAGAGAGAGAAAACATGGTGCCCAGCGTTAGGAACGAAAGGATTACATTGGCTCGGTGATGGGGTCAGAAGGAGAAAGAGAGAGGGAGTTGTTAAACGTTAGGATTTTATTTTTATTTTAAATTTAAAAGATTTTATTTAGTTAAGGAAAAAATATTGGTGAACTGTTAAAGTTTATTTGAATTAGATTTTAAAATTTAAATAAATTGAATTTTGGCGGGATACAAAAATATTTCAAAACGCGCCCGGGTCGGGTCTAAAAATTTAGATTTAAAATACAAAAATTATATGCAGCTTTCAAATTTAAAAATGAATGATTAGGTAAAGAAAATGCGTACCTCCAAAAATGGACGCACGTACGTGCGCGTAGCTATCCAAACACGTCCGTTTCACTGAACGGGACGAGAACAAGATGAATGGACGCTACCACAGGGTTAGGGGTATCATGCAGGCTATGAAATGCAATTTTAATTTATTATACATGATCTAAAATGTTTTATGATAAGATGCGCGATGTCAGATGAAAAGTCAATATGCAATATACATGAGATGCACGTGTCTATTTAATAAGCCAGGGTAGTTTATAAATGTGAATCAAACAAGTTCAAGCAAGCGGGTCGAATGCAATGTAAAAGTAAAATACCATTCGCATCCAAACACGATAAATCAATAAAAATACCACAGATAAACAAATACGGAAACAGAAATTGGTATAACTGAAGTCGATTGTTACATTATACCCAACTACAAAAAGAATTTCGTCCTCGAAATTCCAAGAACAAGAAAGTATAAACAAACAACAAACTACAAGAATAGATGTGGAAACTTCTGCCGGATTTCATCTTCTCGTTCCCAAGTTGATTCTCCATGTGAGCGATTACCCAAGAAACAAGTACAAGAGGGATAACTTTGTTTTTAAGAACCTTTTCTCTTCGATCCATAATCGACATCGGTCGCTCCTTAAAAGTCAAATCTTCTCGTACAGTCAGCACCGAATGATCCAACACATGTGTTTCATCTCGAACATACTTACGGAGTTGAGATACGTGAAACACGTCATGAACATTTGCCAAGGATTGCGGTAACGCCAATCGATACGCCACTTTTCCAACACGCTCCAAAATCTCAAAAGGTCCAACGAATCGAGGACTAACCTTTCCTCGACTTCTGAAACGAATCACCCCTCTAGTCGGTGATATCTTCAAGAATACCAAATCACCCACGGCGAACTTTAGAGGTCTTCTCGACGTATCTGCCTAACTCTTCTGTTGGTCTTGTGCTGCTTTCATATGATTCCGGATAGTATTAACCTTCTCAACTGTCTGCATGACCAAATCTGGTCCCAACAATCTTCGTTCTCCAACATCGTCCCAACAAACAGGTGAACGACACTTGCGACCATATAAAGCTTCGAATGGAGACATCTGAATAGTCGTCTGGAAACTGTTATTGTAAGAAAACTCCACTAAGTGTAGATGATCCTTCCAAGAACCCTTGAAGACTAACATGCAAGCTCTCAACACGTCTTCAAGAGTTTGGACGTTCTCTCCGACTGGCCATCTGTTTGAGAATGATAAGCTGTGCTAAACTTCAAACGAGTCCCCAAACTTTCCTGTAAGCTCCTCCAAAAGTGTGATAAGAAACGAGTGTCACGGTCGGACACGATACTCACCGGTACTCCATGCAATCTTACAATCTCCTGCATGTACCGCTCTGCCAAAGCTTCTGTTGATTGACCAACTCGAAAAGGGATGAAATGAGCTGCCTTGGTCAAACGATCAACAATCACCCAAACTGCATTGTTGCCTTTCGGACTCCGCGGTAGAGCCGTCACGAATTCCATGGTTATATGTTCCCACTTCCATTGAGGAATCAGAAGTGGTTGCAATAAACCAGCAACTCTTTGTTGTTCAGCCTTAACTTGCTGACACACCAAGCACTTTGCTACAAAGCGGGCAATCTCCCGTTTCATGCCTTTTCACCAGAAATGCTGTCGTATATCTCGGTACATTTTCGTGCCTCCTGGATGTACGGAATATGTTGAACTGTGCGCCTCCTTCATAAGCTCTTCGCGAATATATCCCTTTGGCACACACAAACGGCTACCATAACGCAACGAACCATCTTCATGGATCAGTAAGTCTGCTCGAAGTCCAGCTTCAACCTGTTCTCGAAACTTTTGCAATCTAGGGTCCTGCGACTGCGCTGCTTTAATATTCTCGATCAACGACGACTGTACTTGCAGCTGCATCAACTGTCCCGAAGAATGCGGTAGCACAATCTCCAAATCGAATCTTCGAAAGTCTTCAATAAGTTCCTTCTGTGCAGTCAACATCTGAATTGCTGGCAACCGACTAAGCGCATCCGGCACGACATTAACTTTCCCCGGATGGTACTTAAGATCAAGATCGTAATTAGCCATCAGCTCCAACCATCTGCGCTACCTCATATTAAGCTCCTTCTTCGTGAACACATACTTCAAGCTTTTATAATCGGTGAAAACTTCGACCCTTTCGCCTAATAAGTAGTGTCTCCAAATCTTCAAAGCGAAAATCACAGATGCTAGCTCCAAGTCATGAGTTGGGTAATTCTTCTCATGGGTCTTCAACTGTCTCGATGCGTACGCTATAACCTTCCCATGCTGCATCAAAACACATCCCAATCCTTTCCCAGGTGCGTCGCTGTGAATCACCAATCCTCTGGAACTATCCGGCACGGTCAGAATAGGAGCGGTTATCAATCTCCGCTTCACGCCTCAAAGGCTGACGCACACTTATCCATCCACACAAATGGTACCTCCTTGTGCGTAAGCTTGGTTAACGGCTCTGCCAGACGAGCAAAGTTCTCCACGAACCTTCTGTAATACCCAGCAAGTCCAAGAAAGCTTACCCAACAAGTCCAAGAAAGCTTCTGATTTCTGCAACGTTCTTCGGAATCGGCCAATCTCGAACTGCTGCAATCCTTTCGGGATCAACGGCGATTCCATCTCCAGACACGACATGCCCCTAAAACTTCACTTCTTCCAGCCAAAACTCGCACTTGCTCATCTTTGCATACATTTTTTCTTGCCTCAACGTCTGCTGTGCGATCTTCAAATGTTCTGCATGCTCTTCAATACTCTTCGAGTAGACCAGAATATCATCAATGCACACCACTATAAAATGGTCCAGGAATGGTGAAAAGATTCGGTTCATCAAGTCCACGAATATTGCCGGTGCATTCGTTACTCCTAAGGGCATCACTAAATACTCGTAATGTCCATACCGAGTTCGGAACGTCGTCTTGCAAATATCTTCTGTTTTAACTCGGACCTAATGATATCTGGATCGCAAATCCAGCTTCGAGAATACCCTCGCACAGCTAAGATGCTCAAATAATTCGCCTCGACAGATCAAGAAACGGGTATACGGAACGTCACACGTCGGCGGAAAAAGTCGCGACGCGCGCACGGCACACGGCACACGGCACACGGAACGAATCCAAACAACGTACAAGGGGATCACATGGGTCAGGTACGCTGGCTGGGTCGTCGAGATCGTTGACGTCGTCGAGATCGTCGACGTCGTCATGGCTCCGGTGAACTACAGAAAACAAGAATTAAAGAAAAGAAAAGCAAGAAAAGAAAGAAAGAGAAGAAAGGAAAGAGGAAGAAGAGGAATGAGAAGAAGAGGGGTTGCTCACTGGGTTTGCAGAGAGGGGTCGTGAGGGTATCGACGGCCGAGAACGATCTCCGGCGAAGCTAGAGTTTGGTGTTTAGGGTTTTCTGTGGTTTTAGGGTTTGGGCTCGGGTTTTGTTGGCTGGGGTTGGTGTAGGAGGGAGAATGCAGAGGAGAGGGAGAGAAGGAGAATGGTGTGATGGCAGCGAGGTGAAGAGGATCGTCGGCGGTGAGGTGCTCGGGAATGGGAGAAGAAGAAGAAGAAGAAGACGAGGAGGGGGAGAAGGAGATGGTAGAGGCTCGGTTGAGGTTAAGGGTTGATGAGGGAATGGAGTTTAGGGTTAGGGTTTGAGGTGAGATGAAGGGCTGCGCTGGGTTCTCGTGGGGCTCGGTTTCTTTTAAAGAAGAGAAGAAGATAGAATAGAAGGGAGGTGACGGTAGCGGGGAAGCGGTGACGGGATTCGTGTTCACCGCGAGATGAGAGAGAGAGAGAGGTGCGAGATGAGAGAGATAGAGAGAAGGCGAGAGGAGAGAGAAAGAAGAGGAGAAAGAGAATTGTCCTCATGCGGGGAGAGAGAAAGGGAGAGGAGAGAAATTCTGAGAGAGAGAAGGAAAAAGAAAGGGGGAGAGAGAAAACGTGGGGCCCAGCGTTAGGAAAGAAAGGATTGCATTGGCTCGGTGACGGGGTCAGAAGGAGAAAAAGAGAGGGAGTTGTTAAACGTTAGGATTTTATTTTTATTTTAAATTTAAAAGATTTTATTTAGTTAGGGAAAAAATATTGGTGAACTGTTAAAGATTATTTGAATTAGATTTTAAAATTGAAATAAATTGAATTATGGTAGGATACAAAAATATTTTAAAACGCGCCCGGGTTGGGTCTAAAAATTTAGATTTAAAATACGAAAATTATATACAACTTCCAAATTTTAAAATGAATGATTATGTAACGAAAATGCGTACCCCCAAGAATGGTCGCACGTACGTGCGCGTAGCTATCCAAACACGTCCGTTTCACTGAACGGGATGAGAACAAGTTGCATGGACGCTACCACAGGATTAGGGGTATCATGCAGGCTATGAAATGCAATTTTAATTTATTATACATGATCTAAAATGTTATATGATAAGATGCGCGATGTCAGATGAAAAGTCAATATGCAATATAAATGAGATGCACGCGTCTATTTAATAAGCCAGGGTAGTTTATAAATGTGAATCAAACAAGTTCAAGCAAGCGGGTCGAATGCAATGTAAAAGTAAAATACCATTCGCATCTAAACACGATAAATCAATAAAAATACCACAGATAAACAAATACAGAAACAGAAATTGGTATAACTGAACTCGGTTGTTACATTATACCCAACTACAAAAAGAATTTCGTCCTCGAAATTCCAAGAACAAGAAAGGATAAACAAACAACAAACTACAAGAATAGATGTGGAAACTTCTGCCGGATTTCATCTTCTCGTTCCTAAGTTGATTCTCCATGTGAGCGATTACCCCAAGAAACAAGTACAAGGGGGATAATTTTGTTCTTAAGAATTTTTTCTCTTCGATCCATAATCGACATCGGTCGCTCCTCAAAAGTCAAATCTTCTCGTACAGTCAGCTCCGAATGATCCAACACATGTGTTTCATCTCGAACATACTTACGGAGTTGAGATACGTGAAACACGTCATGAACATTCGCTAAGGATTGCGGTAACGCCAATCGATACGCCATTTTTCCAACACGCTCCAAAATCTCAAAAGGTCCAACGAATCGAGGACTAAGCTTTCCTCGACTTCCGAAACGAATCACCCCTCTAGTCGGTGATATCTTCAAGAATACTAAATCACCCACGGCGAACTCTAGAGGTCTTCTCGACGTATCTGCCCAACTCTTTGTCGGTCTTGTGCTGCTTTCATATGATTCCGGATAGTATTAACCTTCTCAACTGTCTGCACGACCAAATCTGGTCCCAACAATCTTCGTTCTCCAACATCGTCCCAACAAACAGGTGAACGACACTTGCGACCATATAAAGCATCGAATGGATCCATCTGAATAGTCGCCTGGAAACTGTTATTATAAGAAAACTCCACTAAGTGTAGATGGTCATCCACATATAATCAGGGATGGAGGAATCACCATAATTTCGCTTGGAACCAAAACTAGTCTCAAAATCAAAATCGGTTCCCAAGCCAAAATAATTATCAAAGGCTTCCTCCACAACAACAATAGCCTGTAAGTCCACGTTACCCGTCCCCGGTTCTTTGGGGTTGCGGAATTAGTGAAAAACGATTTTTTCGGTGGAGGTAATATGGACTCAAAAACGGATCTTCGCTAAACAAACTATCTAACAATCTAGCTAAGTGTTTAGCTACTATGTTAGGGGTTATACCTAATCTTGAACTCCTTCTCTTCAACTTCTTGTGGTGGTCGGATTGGCCTCACCTCGTCGTCTCCTTGTGCCGAAGATGGATCCACCCGAAAGCTTCTACCTTTGGCTCCAATCTCAATCTAGAGGAAACTAGAATACTTGGCTTGCTAGACCTTGTACACTAGGATGAGTAGAGAGGTGTTTTGGGTTTTATCTCTATAGTTCTTGCTTCTCAACACATGAGACAATAGAACTATGAACTAGAGAGAGAGCAAGAGGAAGAGGGAGAGCTTGGAGATGAGAGAGAATGAGAATGATAGAATGAGCAAGACTTTTTCTCAACCTTGTTCTCATAATCCAAAATAATCATAACAATAATAGCAATTGAGTATTATGTGATGGTTCAAGTCAAATGGCAATATCATTTCATGGACTCATTTTGTAAAGAATAACAAGCAAGCAAAAGTCTTTGCCATGAAATGATAGCCATTGTAATGATGATGGTCAACAAGTCCAACCTAGTCAACCGGTCAACAAAGTCAACAAGTCAACAAAGTCAACCTTTCAACCCAACCATGGCATAATAATACTTAATTAATATTATTATTAATCATATTTTTTTATTCTCATTAGGGTTTAGGAAAAGTCAACAGTCAACAACCGTAATGAGAATCCTCTGCCTCTGTCTCTGTCAACCGTGCATACACACCCGCATCCGCGTTCCGAGGAACACGAATACAAATGAGATAAAACCAATCCCAAAACGTACACTAGGATCTGGCTTAAACCAAAGCCCGCTAGTTATAACTGCCCGGACACTAAACGTGCACAAGTGCACGAATGTGACCGAACCCTGTCGCAAAACCATGCGACCTCTACTCTTTTGCCTAAAGGAGAATAGCTCTCTATGTGGGACTCTAAAGACTTGACACTACGCTGGCAGTGGGTTTAACCATAGACCGCAAGCGACACTAGCTATGCGTAACGGCCCCCAGGTAGATGCCGATAAGAAGACGGACGAGGTGAAACCCATCTGAACTCTTACTGAGCCTGAATGTGACAATCTGCGTACAGTCCGGTCTGTTCGTCTGACAATATCGCATGGCGGGTCTAGGGGGTGGTAAACGTCAGTCCCCTAATAGCGGTACAAGTCATGTCGGAGTGTAGCCCAGAACACCCTGAGATAACACTGGAAACCTACCAGTATATCTCGCTTGCCCTGGCCAGGGACTTTGTGTAATGGCTCTTCTAGACACAGCGCGATATCAACCCCTAATACCGGGAGAGACGAATCATGTCTAACCGTTACTGCCTCCAAGTGCTTCGGGACTGCACCCAACTACTACCTGTTTGCACGACTAAGGTAGTAATCAAAGTACAGTGGGAACACACTCGAGGCGAAGTGACAGTGTCAAGTCAGCGGACTAAGCTGTACTCATGTCACCTGGGAACTGATAACTGACGATAGGTATAGTACCAACCAACAGTTCTCGACGAGTCCTGTCCAGTGTACTCGTAACCTAACGAGCACTCGCATACTATCTCAAGTACGACGTACTGACGGCTGTGGGACAGACCGTCTCCCATGCTGGGATGAGAAGCGCATACGCTAGTCTACTCCGGAGTATCGATGCCCTGTCTCGATAGTCCTGCGACTAGGGACCTGCATAAGGATGTGCTTATGGATTACCCAGCCCCCACGAGTGTGACTGCCATCACAACGCTGGTAATCAAGCAAAGATCCTAAGGGCTCCACTAATGTGTATATGTGATATACTAAAAGAAACACATGTACACATTAAAGTAGAAACAAACCAAGTAGCATACTACTATTTTGAGCAAGATTGTCAATACAACTGTGAATATCCCAAGCTTTCATTAAGTAATATACAAACTAGTATGATACAGTAATGGCCTCTAGGGCATATACACTAACAATCTCCCACTTGCACTAGGGCCATGTACTGGCGTATCGAAGACCTGTCATCTCGATCAGCCGCTCGAACTGAGTCTAGGGTAAGGCCTTTGTGAGTGGATCAGCAGTGTTATCTTCCGTATTTACTCTCTTCACCTCGATCTCCCGGCGATCTACGATCTCCCTGATCAGGTGGTACCGCCTCAAAATGTGCCTGGACTTCTGATGGGACCTGGGTTCCTTCGCTAAAGCTATAGCGCCGTTGTTGTTACAATATAGCGGTATTGGATCAACACTGGTAGGAACCACCTGAAGCTCCGTGAGGAACTTCTTCATCCAGACAGCTTCTTTTGCGGCATCGCAAGCAGCTATGTACTCCGCTTCCATAGTTGAGTCAGCAACGGTTTCCTTCTTGGAGCTCTTCCAGCAAACCGCCCCTCCATTGAGGGTAAAGACATAACCCGACATGGACTTGGAGTCATCCTTGTCACTCTGGAAGCTAGAGTCAGCAAAGGCCTCGATCTGGAGGTCTTTTCCGCCATACACCAACATCTCCTTAGTCCTTCTCAGGTACTTGAGAATGTTCTTTACTGCTATCTAGTGTTTCTCCCCTGGGTTCGACTGATACCGGCTTACAACGCTCAATGCGTATGCTACATCTGGTCTGGTACACAACATCGCATACATAATAGAGCCTACCGCAGATACATAGGGTATTGATGACATGCGAGCCCTTTCCAAATCAGTCTTGGGAGACATCTTTTTGGAGAGGGTGATTCTCTGACAAGCCGGTAGATTACCGCGCTTGGAATCTTCCATACTGAATCGTTTCAGTATGGTGTCGATGTACCTGGACTGTGAAAGTTCCAACATCCTTTTAGATCTATCACGATAGATCTGGATCCCCAGAATGTAGTTGGCATCACCCAGGTCCTTCATGGAGAACCTCTGTGACAAGAATCCTTTGACTGATTGTAACATAGGAATATCATTTCCTATTATGAGAATGTCATCGACGTACAAGACGAGGAATACCACATTTCTCCCTACAATCTTACTGTAAATGCATGGTTCATCTGGGTTTTTTACAAAGTCGAATTCTTTGACAGTATCATCAAAGCAGATGTTCCAACTCCGCGATGCCCGCTTCAGTCCATAGATGGACTTGAGCAACTTGCACACTTTACCGCTGCTCCCACTCTGAATGAATCCCTCTGGCTGATCCATATAGACGCACTCTTCTAAATTTCCATTTAGAAAAGTCGTCTTTACGTCCATCTGCCAGATTTCATAATCGTGGAAGGCAGCAATGGTAAGAAGGATCTGAATGGATTTGAGCATAGCTACCGGAGAAAAGGTCTCGTCATAGTCCAAACCAGGTCTTTGACGAAAACCCTTTGCAACAAGCCTAGCTTTATAGGTTTCAACCTGCCCATCTACACCAATCTTCTTTCTGAAGATCCATTTGCAGCCTGCGGGTTTTACCCCTTCTGGAGCAAAATCCAAAGTCCAAACTTTGTTGGTGTACATGGACTCCATCTCGGTCCGCATTGCATCCAGCCATTTTACCGAGTCACCGCTCTGAATGGCTTGCTGGAAGCTAGTAGGCTCATCATAATCAACAGTGCAATCCTCTCTATCCCCGTCTATGAGAAAACCGTAGTATCTCTCGGGCGGATGAGACTGCCTACTACTCCTGCGGAGCGGCGCAGGAATGTCCGGTTCTCCTGAAACTTCTGGTTCATCCAAGCTTTCAGTAATAACTTGTGGTTCTGGAATTTCTTCCAGTTCTATTGCGCTCCCACTTATCTGATTTTCCAAAAATTCAGTTTCCAAGAAGTGGGCATGCTGAGAAACAAAATCTTTTTGTTCTTCTGCGGAATAGAAAAGATACCTCCTGGAGTTCTTTGGGTATCCCACAAACATACACAGTACTGAGCGTGCCTCGAGCTTGTCCGCATGCTGCTTCTTTACAAAAGCTGGACATCCCCATGTCTTAAGATACTTAAGACAGGGTTTCTTCCCACTCCACATCTGATATGGGGTGGTAGGCACAGTCTTGGTTGGAGCCTTGTTCAAGAGATATGCAGCTGTTTCTAGTGCATAACCCCAGAAAGATTGTGGTAACTCAGCCTTACTCATCATGGAACGAACAATATCCAATAGGGTTCGATTCCACCTTTCAGATACACCGTTGTGTTGTGGTGTGTATGGAGGAGTACGCTGAGAGAGAATTCCATTCTCTTTTAAGTAGTCCAGAAACTCGGCACTCAAGTATTCACCACCTCGATCAGATCTCAGTGTCTTTATACTTTTGCCTGTTTGTTTTTCAACTTCATTCTTGTATTCCTGAAATTTCTCAAAGGCCTCGGATTTGTGCTTCATTAAGAAGACATGTCCATACCTAGAGAAATCATCTGTGAAAGTAATGAAGTATGAATAACCACTTCGCACATGTGTAGACATTGGACCACACACATCACTGTGTATGAGTCCCAAGAGCTCGCTCGCTCTTACTCCGTGTCCAGTGAACGGAGTCTTTGTCATGTTTCCCATGAGACAAGATTCACAAGTGGCATAAGACTGATACTCGAACGGATTCAAGTATCCCTCTTTATGTAACTTAGTTAATCATGTCTCATTAATGTGACCCAGTCTACAATGCAATAAGAAAGCCTGATTTGTTTCCGGAGACTTTCTTTTAAGTGTGTTCTGGACACTGAAAATCTGAGCTTGATTCAATACGTATATCCCGTTATTTAATATACCTGACCCAATCAGAACTTGATTTAGGTGGATGTGGACCACATCGCTTACAAAAGTAAAATCATATCCTTCCTTAGAAAGTAAGGATACAGATATGATATTACAAGTCGCACCTGGTACATACAAACAATTACGCAGAATCAATATCTGCCCAGTTGTCAGTCCAAGATGATATTCCCCTACGGATTCAGCATCCATGCTCATTCCGTTAGTAACCCTGAGAGTCATATCACCTTTCCTGATAACCCTACGGTTTCTCAGAGCCTGTAATGAATTACAGATGTGAGATCCTGATCCGGTATCCAATACCCAGGAAGTAGGGTTAACTGACATACAGTTCTCTATTACAAACACACCCGAAGCCGAAGCCACAACATGCTTCGAATTCTAGCTACTGGCTTTGCTAGCCCTGCAATCCTTCTGCCAATGTTCATTCCCGTAACAATAGGAACGTCCCTCTTTTACTACATCCTGTCCCGAAACTTTTGCCCTTCCCTTTCCTTCTTCTTCCCTGGTTTCCTTCAGGGTATAAGCAGAGGGGAGGGACTGTAGAATCAAGTCAGTATTTGACCCATTCTCCAACGTGGTCTTCAGGTCCGTGAGCTCAAAATAGCTGGTCTCTGTAAGGACGTTGCCCCCTACAGATGACCCGACAGCCAACCTCGCTTGAAGCAATTCGTTCGAGATCTCATATCTTGCGATACGAGATTGCTCTCCATATAAATCTTTGTTATGGAGGAAGATAGAAACTGGGTCCATCTTCTCATGCTGCCTCTGGTTTGCACCATCAACTGAGGCTAACACGAGGCACTTGGCTTTCGCACAGTCTTTTTCCGATGTCATACGGATGTCAATGTCCGTGACAGGGGAAACTGGTCCTGAGACGGCAGGGGTTTGATTAGTTAAGAGGTGTCCCAGCTTGTCATGGGTAATGGACATCTGGACAGACTTTTGCCAATCATAACAGTCAGGTTCAGTCATTTTATTATCTAGATGTAACCTATGTGTGGTCACTGGATCGCTGCAATTAAGAGAGAGAGAAGAAAACACTCAGCATGATGCTCTTGCAAGTTTAGATCGGTTTTTAATTTATCTAAACAGGATGGCTCCCACTGTTTCTCGAATCCCTTTTCAAACCAAAAAGGAAGAATTAGTCAGGATCAATCTCACCGTACAATACTTGCTTAACCGTTCAGCCAGGCTAGTGTCGGTACTTCGAGGGAGGTTTTCCAACGCTTTCGCGAAGTTCCTTAATTAAATAACCTCTTTTCCCTGGGGGCGTAGCCCCGCTAACATCTTTTTAGACACCTACTTGGTTTATAGCATTGATCGTTAAGTGAGAAATTTCCCGAGGAGTAGCATATACTCACAGTAGGATCGGGATCCAAATATCATCGTGTGATAAAACTGAAGGAATCCTACCAGAATAATCTCTCTCCAAATGGTATGCAGCGCTAGCAAGTTTCAGGTTCTTTTGAAACTCCCGATGTGGATTTTTGCCCCATGCTCTTATGACCTTGACGAAGGTCAACAAATCATAAGTCATATGTCAAGTTCTACCCGTCATTGTCCAGGTTAATTTGAACCCACCCGTATATACCCTTGACGAAGGTCAACAAGGTAATACGACTGTCCCAAACCAACGCATCTATCTATGCTACATATGAACACCCAACAGCTACCAATTACTATGCCTTGACGAAGGTCAACAAACATAGCTTGAATATTATTGAATATTCATACGAAACGACGGAGGGCTACGAATGGTTTTGGCGAAACCTTGAACGTAGTGAACTTGATATAATCGAAGGAACCTTGATAGCTTTTAAAAGGAGTAGCTTAAGCTCCGCGTTTAAAAGTTATTTTTGAAAAGAAACCGAGTGGTTTTTGAAATTGTTCCAACGACTTTTACTTGGTTTATTTTCTTGCATTAATTTTAATGCGTCCCATCATTTAATCCTACCTTTGCAGAAAACAACAAAAATATGACGTATGCTTATGCCATCCGCATTCGCCACGGGGCCCCGTCATTACCCGTTAGGTTACTTAACTAACGACAGAGCGGGGGCTGGACTAGCGCGGATGCATAAGCAACGCCTAAATAGATATCATATATAGATATATACATTCGTCAGATGCAATGATAGCCATTCCAGATCACAGATGAACACATTGGATATACTAGGAATCCGCATTCCGTACGAGCCAGTAACGAAGAGCGGATTACACGGTCGTGATGAATAGACAATACCCCACCCTAGACCCCTACGGGTGCGGCAAACTACCCGCGAAATACCCGAAGTGAAGCAACCTCTCTCAACAACGTGAGTAGGCCACTCGGCACTTCGAGGTACCCGGTAGTTTGTGCACCCCACCTTGGGTCTATCCTAGGAGCAAAAACAGTAAAAGAAATTATACAATGACGCCTACAACTCCATCCCGGTTGTGCGGCCATATAAATAATATTACATCAATTACAAATTACATGAATCGAAAGAAAAAGAAAACTCTCATCTCACAACCCCCCGGCTATTCATCCGCGATAATCCAATGAATTCATATACACATACCATCAACATTACAGATCACAGATATGTATAACCCCCACTAATCGACGTATAGCGATTAGCAGACGTTCAATACATATATCACAACACACAGATATAACTCGTTAGCTAAAGCCTTTAGAAGTTCGATCAAAATACGGATTTTTAACCACCCCAAAAACAAGTTTTGCTTTCTGTAAAATCTGGGCAGAAAAAACATATTGTAAAAATCCCAAAACACCCCCAGAAAAACACTGCAGGAAAATTGTGCCACGACCGAGTCAACTCGGCCGCGGATCCGCGGCGGGAGCATGCTCCTGCCGCGGTTCCGCGGCGCGTTGACCGAGTTAGTGGACCATTTTTCTTGCTTGTTCTTTAAAAACCCTGAGCCGATTTTTAGTACATGATTTATTATTTTTTGAACAGAAAACAAAATCGGCAGAAAGTTTGTGTTCCGGGCATGTTTCGTGACTTTTTCTCCGATCGAACTTTTAGTTACTTTGCTAACATGTTAGATAGTGTTTAGCTAGGCTCTGATACCACTGTAAGTCCACGTTACCCGTCCCCGGTTCTTTGGGGTTGCAGAAATAGTGAAAAACGATTTTTTCGGTGGAGGTAACATGGACTCAAAAACGGATCTTTGCTAAACAAACTATCTAACAATCCAGCTAAGAGTTTAGCTACTATGTTAGGGGTTATACCTAATCTTGAACTCCTTCTCTTTAACTCCTTATGGTGGTCGGATAGGCCTCACCTCGTCGTCTCCTTGTGCCGAAGATGGATCCACCCGAAAGATTCTATCTTTGGCTCCAACCTCAATCTAGAGGAAACTAGAATACTTGGCTTGCTAGACCTTGTACACTAGGATGAGTAGAGAGGTGTTTTGGGTTTTATCTCTATGGTTCTTGCTTCTCAACACATGAGACAATAGAACCTTGAACTAGAGAGAGCAAGAGGAAGAGGGAGAGCTTGGAGATGAGAGAGAATGGGAATGATAGAATGAGCAAGACTTTTTCTCACCCTTGCTCTCATAATCCAAAATAATCATAACAATAATAGCAATTGAGTATTATGTAATGGTTCAAGTCAAATGGTAATATCATTTCATGCACTCATTTTGTAAAGAATAATAAGCAAGCAAAAGTCTTTGCCATGAAATGATAGCCATTGTAATGATGATGGTCAACAAGTCCAACCTAGTCAACAAAGTCAACCTTTCAACCCAACCATGGCACAATAATACTTAATTAATATTATTATTAATCATATTTCTTATTCTCATTAGGGTTTAGCAAAAGTCAACAGTCAACAACCCTAATGAGAATTCTCTGCCTCTGTCTCTGTCAACCGTGCATACACACCCGCATCCGCGTTCCGAGGAACACGAATACAAACGAGATAAAACCAATCCCAAAACGTACACTAGGATCTGGCTTAAACCAAAGCCCGCTAGTGATAACTACCCGGACACTAAATGTGCACAAGTGCACGGATGTGACCGAACCTTGTCGCAAAACCATGCGACCTCTAATCTTTTGCCTAAAGGCGAATAGCTCTCTGTGTGGGACTCTAAAGACTCGATACTATGCTGGCAGTGGGTTTAACCACAGACCGCAAGCGACACTAGCTGTGCGTAACGGCCCCCAGGTAGATGCCGATAAGAAGACGGACGAGGTGAAACCCATCTGAACTCCTACTGAGCCTGAATGTGACAATCTGCGTACAGTCCGGTCTGTTCGTCTGAGAATATCACATGGCGGGCCTAGGGGGACGGTAAACGTCAGTCCCCTAATAGCGGTACAAGTTGTGTTGGAGTGTAGCCCAGAACACCCTGAGATAACACTGGAAACCTACCAGTATATCTTGCTTTCCCTGGCCAGGGACTTTGTGTAATGGCTCTCCTAGACACAACGCGATATCAACCCCCAATACCGGAAGAGACGAATCCTGTCTAACCGTCACTGCCTCAAAGTGATTTGGGACTGCACCCAACTACTACCTGTTTGCACGACTCCTTTGAGCCGTGGTAGGGTAGTAATCAAAGTACAGTGGGAACACACTCGAGGCGAAGTGACAGTGTCAAGTCAGCGGACTAAGCTGTACTCATGTCACCTGGGAACTGATAACTGACGATAGGTATAGTACCAACCAACAGTTCCCGACGAGTCCTGTCCAGTATACTCGTAACCTAACGAGCACCCGCATACTATCTCAAGTATGACGTACTAACGGCTGTGGGACAGACCGTCTTCCATGCTGGGATGAGAAGCGCATACGCCAGTCTACTCCGGAGTATCGATGCCCTGTCTCGATAGTCCTACGACTAGGGACCTGCATAAGGATGTGCTTGTGGATTACCCAGCCCCCATGAGTGTGACTGCCATCACAACGCTGGTAATCAAGCAAAGATCCTAAGGGCTCCACTAATGTGTATATGTGATATACTAAAAGAAACACATGTACACATTAAAGTAGAAACAAACTAAGTAGCATACTGCTATTTTGAGCAAGATTGTCAATACAACTGTGAATATCCCAAGCTTCCATTAAGTAATATACAAACTAGTATGATACAGTAATGGCCTCTCGGGCATATACGCTAACACAGCCGCCACAACAAAATCAGCACCCTTTTCTACCGCAATCTTTTTAAAACCCGGCCAACAACTTTGACCCTTATAATAATATTTCAACGGCCGATACCGATAAAACCTCTGCGCTCGAACGTAACTCAGAAACGTTCATTAAACAATCCATGCAAACGACGGCTAATTTAACGTCTTCTATCCAAAAGTTAGTGCAACACACTGCTTCCCACATTGAAAGCATAAAATTGATAGAAGCACAAATTGCACGGTTAAATGCCGTGATGAGCGAGAGAGAGAAAGGGAGACTTCCATCTCAAGCTCTACCAAATCCCGGCCACTCACAAAGCGCGAATATCATCCTTCAAAATCATAATGTGAATGCCGTAATCACGTTGAGATCAGGAAGAGTGCTGAATAACAATATTGGCGAACAAGTTGAAGTCGATGATATTGATGAAACTCCAGCTACTACTTCTACTCCTACTTCATCTAATCCAATATCTTCTTCCGAGCCTATTCTCCGTTTTCCACAAAACTCGAACCGTCATCCCACTTTTTTTTAAGGAATTACCATCTACAACCATCCCAAATCCAATTTTAGGATCCATTCCATCCCCACAACCTTCTCCTAAGTTGAACCCGACCCTTATTGATAAAACTCCTTTCGCAAACAGGTTAAGGGTCAACAGACCAAGTCCCCAAATGGAGAAAATTGTGGACATTTTAAAGCAAGTTAACATAAATATTCCTCTCCTAGATTCTATCAAATAAGTTCCGTCTTATGCAAAAATTTTAAAGGACTTGTGCACTAGGAAGAGGAAAACTCAAGTATCGAAAAAGATTTTCTTAGGGAGTAATATGAGCAATTCTCTTACCCAATTGGTGCCCACGAAACGTAAGGACCCCGGTTGTCCTACAATATCTATAACTATTGGGGGTAAAAGTATCAATCATACTCTACTCGATTTAGGTGCTAGTGTTAACTTGCTTCCGTATTCTGTTTATAAGCAATTAAGGATAGGAGAGTTGAAACCTACTAATTGCATTCTCCAGATGGCCGATCAATCTATCACCCAACCTCTGGGTGAGCTAGAGGATGTGTTAATCAAAGTCGGGGAATTTATATTCCCTGTGGACTTTATAGTTATAGATACATAGCCTGTAGCGAACCCACGGAACCAAATTCCGGTGATTCTAGGTCGACCTTTCCTAGCAACTTCAAACGCGATAATCAATTATCGTAACGGTTCAATGTACCTGTCCTTTGAGAAGATGACAATTGAGTTTATCATCTACAAGCTAGGAAGTCAACCATCGGAACCCTATGCTCATGTATGTTCTGTCGAAAAGATAGCTTCCGACAGTTGCGAATTTGAGGAGCTTTATTATTCTGATCTCGACGCCACTAGTGCGTTATGGTTTGATCCTACTGTTTATTATACACGTGAAGACCCTTCTGTCGACAAGTCCACACCTAAGTCCGAACCCTTTGACTTGTCGAATGATTTAGTCGAGCTATCCGAGTTTCATAACTCCCTTTCCGATGAGATTATCATTCGGAATCTTGATGAAAGTTTTGAAGATATTTTTGCTGAAGAACTCGCATTCCTAGAAGACATGAAAGTTGTGATGAATCAACCCCAACCCAAAGAAGCGAACTGCCACCCCTTTTTCTTATCAAGAACGAGAATGCGAGTAGTGTACTATCACTGTTTCGTCTCTACCAACCGAGACGTAAACCCGATCGATTCCGCCTCCTATCTCCCCACTCCTTCACATCTATAATATTCCATCAACCATTGTGTTACATTGATAAAATATTCGAATGGTTGGTGTTGACTTTTGGTCTTTGTAAAGCTTTGCATAGACTAATAACTTTACCCCTCTCTTATAATTTTAAATGCTTAATACTATTTTACTCAAGTTTGGGGGAGAAAATATTTTGGCTCTTGAAAGAAAACAAATTTTTAGAAAATTGTGAGCCAAAAATAAGTTTGGGGGAGGATTTCACTGTTATTAATTCTTGTCCCCTTTATTAACGTTTCCTTCCAAGTCTACAGGTTTTAAGCTTAACATATGACATCGGTGAGGACACTACTGCAAATAGGTTTGGGGGAGGTTTGTGCTTATTCACGCATCATTTTTTTTGCTTTATGCTAAATAAAAGCACAAAAAAAATTTGATAATGAAAGTTAGAAAGTGAAAAATACATATGAAAGATAGGAAGAAGTTTAAGAAAAGCAAGAAAATTATATGTTTTAAAAACGAAACTAGTAATAGGTAGTCATGAGCTGTTGTCCCAAGGGTTAGCAAGAGAAATGAAATCACTAATCTGATAATAGAATTGAGTCTGAAAAATAGTCCCTATTCCTGAGTCCAAACATCTGAACGTTGATACCCTACTATATGCACTTGCACACATCTTGAAACTTGGGATAGTAGAGGATACCTTGAAATGCTCTTGTCTAAAAGCCTTAGTATGAAGGAAAAAAATTATATAAACAAAAATATAAATGAAAAAAATGGTGAAGAAAAATGAACACTAGTTTTGTAATTACTTAAGGCAGCATAAAAAAATATAGCGAGGGTGCTTTATCACCCAGTTCCTTAGACCAACTGGTTTGGGAGCCAAAGCTAAGCCTTAGGTGTTGCAAGACTAGGATATTGCAAATTACGCTTTAACGAGTAAGCACAATTGGTAATCGGTTGGTTAGTACCTTAAGAAGTATTAACGGTCGCATGAAGAATGTGTGAGCAATTCCATCTATAAAACCTTCACTGACTAAAAAGTACTAAGGAAGATGGACAAGAGTATGATAGCTTGAATTGAATTTTCTAAGTGTAGGATGTCTTTCACACACACGTAGGGATATATGATCAAGGTTTGGAGGAAGGCTAAAGGCGATATTTTATTGAGGGATGATGTGATTTCTGACATCTTTTCGCGACTGTTAAGATAGGGCTCATGGCTACTAAAAAACTAGTGCAGTTTGAAACTCTTATTTTCAAGTTCTTTTTTTTTATATATATTCTTTATCTTTTTATGTAACTTTCATCATCTTTCTTTTATTATGGGATTTTGTGGGTGTAATCCGCTGAAAACCCTCAGGAGACAACACTCCTCCTACTAGGGACACCTAGAGCTTTAAAGGCTTGTTGCACATGCTCAGTGCAATCGTGTTGCCTACAAAAATATGCCAGGTTTTTCTTTTTTCTTCTTCTCCTCTTTAATAACTAGTTTGTTCGGGACGATCAAAATTAAGTTTAGGGGTATTTGATTGGTCTAAAATACTGCACATTTGAATGATTATTTTCCCCACTATTGTGTTTATTGTAATTATAGAACATATATATGAAGGTTTATGTGTAAAAAGATTATTATCATATGTTTTTACATTATAATTAACATAATGAGGGAAAATACATGCATATAATATTTATATAAAATATTAGTAATTAAAATATGCATATCATATCAAATACTTCTAATAAATATTCTTAACATATAATATCATATAAAATGGTTAGCTCAGGTTAGCTCAGGGATAATATCTCAAAAATATCAAATACTACTAACACTTTTATTTGACATATTGTGCAGATTAGCTCAGGTTTGGAGATCCGAGATGTTGGCATCAAATCTGCCGAAATATGGAAGAAAATCGTAATATTTAGCAACGACAGAGACTCAGAGCATTATTCTCATAATCCAGATATCGAAGGGATCTCCACATGTCAACAAGAGTGAGTGGAAAAATACCAGACCCTAATCCCACTACATTGCCGCGGAAGGGCGGCCAAATGCATGTATTTGCGGCGGATCCGCGGCATATCTAGGGTTGTTTGATGAAATATTTTGGTGATTGGATCGTATCAATGTATATTCACAGATGATATCTAGGGTTTCTAGTTTCTGTGACTATAAATAGGACCGAGAGCTTCACATCTAAAATCATCAAACCGAAGAGATCAAGAGGTCCAAAGCGATCCACGCATCCAGGTGATCATCAGCTAGTCATCTACCTCCAACAAGAGAGAGCGAGAACAAAAATTAGGGTTCTTTGTAATCTATTTTCAAAAAATGAGAGTTGTATGAAATAGTTGATTAATAAAGGTAGATCTTAGTTTATTTCTTTTCGCATTTACTTTCTGCACTTACTTTCTACATCTTAACCATGTTTTCATTCTTCTTCAACCTTTCTTCTACTTTAAATATGAGTGAGTAATTCCTAACTTGCTAGGGTTCGTAGGCTAGGGTAGATCAATGGATGATAAAATCATTTAAACTCTTTTATACATTTTAAAGTCTATAAACTTTAGCAAAAATAAATGTTAACATCCTTATCGGGCGCGCTACCAATTTATTGCTAGTCACGACCACGATTTGAGATCGATTTAACATTTGTTTTGATTAAAGGTTAGACATGAATAGAGATCAATGCAAGGACAAGGGTTAAGAGCGGGGAAACCCTAGTTTCTTCCAAAAGAACCCTAATCCACATTCATCACTATCGATCTAGTTTTAAACTATTAAAAGATAAAAAGAGTCATTTTTAATTATTCATCCATTACTACCAAGTCTTATGAACCCTACACGCCTCTTCTCTATAAATCTTACATCCGTAATATATCCGTAACTACAACCAATCATCCTTCTTTTGTTAACTCGTCTAAAATAAGTAAAAGGTTCACGTTTCCCTACGGACGACACGTACTCATCGTGGCTAGCTACTGGCGACACCGTCTTGATTGCGGTATTTACAACACTCTTTAAACGATCAATCAGCACCCCTATGCTCCTTTTGTCCACATTGAAAGTCTCTGAATCTCTGTTTTCTTGCTCCAGTTACTCCAGATTACCTTGCAAAACTCGCACAATAATCGTTAAAACGATGCGGTTTTGGTTCTCGTTTATTTTATGTTTGCTGGATTTAATAAGAAATCAACCCGAATAACAAGAAAAAATTACGACAGTTTCCCGGCAACGGCGCCATTTGATTGCTGGTGAAAAATGAAGTGTTCTGTAAATAACCACAATCAAGACGGTATCGCAAGTAGCTAGCCGCGATGAGTACGGGTCGTCCGCAGGGAAACGTAAACTCTTTTCTTGCTTTAGACGAGTTGATAAAAGAGATGGATGGGTTGTTGTCGTTCTATTTTAAAACGGATGTGAAATTTATAATAAAAAGGCTTGTAGGGTTCATAGGACTTAATAGTTAATAGATGAATGTTTAAAAATGACTCTTTTATCTTTTAATAGTTTAAAACTAGAGCGATAGTGATGAATGCAGATTGGAGTTCTTGGAGAAAACTAGGGTTTTCCTCTCTTGACCCTTGTCCTTCCATTGATCTCTATTCATGTCAAGTCTTTAACAAAACAAGTGTTTAACCGATCTCAAACCGCGGCCACGGCTATCAATAAATTGATAGCGCACCCAATATGGAGGTTAACATTTATTTTGCTAAAATTTATAAACTTTAAAATATTTAAAAGAAGTTAAAAGATTTCTTCATCCATTATCCTACCCTATTCTACAAACCCTAGCAAGTAAGAAATTACTCACTCATGGTTATTGAAGAAAGGTTGAAGAAGAAAGAAATCATAATTAAGGTGTAGAAAAAGTAATGCGTAAAAGTAAGTGCAGAAAAATAAATGCAAAAATAATTAAAATAAAATCTATCTTTTTAAATCAACTATTGCACTTACAAATCTCCTTAGAAAGTAGATCACAAAAACCCTAGTTTGCTCTAGATCTCTCTCTTGAAAGAGGTAGATGAATAGATGATGATCACTCGGATACTTGGATCTCTTGGATCTCTTTGATGATGATTGAATGCACAGCTCTCGGTCCTTTATATAGTATTTGAAACCAGAAATCCTAGATTCCATATGTGAGGATATAAAGTTAAGATCAAATCCACAAATTCTCACATCCGACAGCTACCAAAGAGCCGTGGAACCACCGCATATATTGTCTCCTTTGGCCGCGGTTCCGTCGCATCCTAGTAGAACTAGGTCTTAAGATTTTTTCTGGTCTTTTGTGTTGACATGTGGAGATCCTTTTGATATATAGATTCTAAAAATATTGCTCTGAGTCTCTGTCGTTGCTTGATTTCCTCGATTTGCTTCTAAAATTTGGCAGATTCAGTTCCGATATCCCGATTTTACTTGGATCTCTTTCTTGGATTCCAGACCTGAGCTAACACCTGCACAATATCTCAAATCAAAGTGTGAGTAGCATTTGGTAGTTTTGAGATATTATCCTAACCATTTATATGATATTAAATCTTAAGAATATTGATTAGAATTATTTGATATAATATGCATATTTTAATTATTAATATTTCATTTAAATATTATATGCATATATTTTCCCTCATTATATTAATTATAAATATAGAAACATATGATAATAAACTTTTTACAAATAAACCCATATATGTTCTCTATTTACAATAAATACCATTTAGCACTTAACAATAGTCGGGAAAATGTTCATTCAAATGTGCAATATTTTAGACTAATTGTTCACCGCCGAAAACAGAGACGAACTGGGATGGATTGTCTTGCCTAAATTTGGGGGTAGATACTATTTGGACTTATCTACCCACCTTTCCGAAAATACCAATTTTATTTATGGCACTGTATTTCGGAGGTTTGGATAGACGCGACCGTTGTAGCGTGACTTTATCAGATTCCCCCTCATTTGTGAGGGGTTTTTGATTGTGAGGACGCTCTTTCCTGCAGACGCATGCCCCTGCAGTTAATTACGTTACCGCATTGCGATAACCACTTTCCGCAGCTCCAGCAATTCACTTCGTGTCGTGTGTTGTTTGTTTTATTTTGGGTTTGGGTTAAGGATTTGCTTAACGGGATCCACGTTGGTAGCTTGGTTTTCTAACAGGAGTGAGTTTAGGACGCAGATCTCATATAAATGAGGTTCGTCGGTTCATATGAAATTTGGGTTTGATCTAATGATCGTTAGTCATATTTGAGACTAAGAATGACTTATGAACAGTGAGCATATGGGCTCAACTGATCCTTAAATCATATATGAATAGCCCATGGATAGTATACGGTAGTCATTATGGAGACAGTCTGTAGGGTAAAACATATTAGTTTAAGGACGTCATGGTTCAACATTCCCCGTTTGGGACGAATGTTGGTTTAAGGACATTTCGGTCCAACATTGCCATATTTGAGGCGAATATTAGTTTACGGACATTTCGGTCCAACATTCCCGTTTTGGGGACGAATGTTAGCTTAAGGACATTTCAGTCCATTATTCCCATTTTGGGGACGAATGTTAGTTTAAGGACATTTCGGTCCAACATTCCCATTTTGGGGATGAATGTTAGTTTAAGAACATTTCGGGCTAACATTCCCATTTTGGGGACGAATGTTAGTTTAAGAACATTTCGGAATGTTTAACATTCCCATTTTGGGGACGAATGTTAGTTTAAGGACATTTCGGTCCAACATTCCCATTTTGGGGACGAATGTTAGTTTAAGGACATTTTGGTCCAATATCCATCTTGCGCGCACGTGTATTTGTTACGTGGCGGAGTGAACGATGGTGACATGGAATTGTAAGTCTACGGTAGCGCCCCGGCCGTCTACAGACGCCAAATGCGGAACAAAAACTTTTTATCTGGCGCTATCGTATACTTTAACCCGGATCTTCCATTATTGCTAAACTAACAAACTGTAAAGAGTGTAGAAAGGTTATACCGAACGATCCGAGTCCTTCGTTCTTTAACCATCATCCCACGCTCCGTTGCGGCTGCTCCGATCTCTTCGATCTCCGATCTGCTCGTCCAGGTGGCACCACATCACTGATTCTTTAAACGGGCTCCCGCCTCTGACTCGAGGCAACTCGGTCGTCAAGTTTGCTAAAAGAGACGACCAAGATTGATGTAGAGAATGAGTAGATGACTTTGTCTCACTTCGTCCAAATCTGTGGACGATCGGTTAATGAAGCTGCCATTTTTATCGGGTGATGGAATGAAAGAGGTAATGAAATTTCCATGCACCCTAAACCATAGTCTTTTCTCTTCAAAAAGGAAATCAATCTCTCTCTCTCCTCAAAGAATGGCCGGCCACTAAATAGCAAAGAGGGAGGTGATGGTAGGAGCAAGTGGTGACCATAACATGAAGCTTATCATGAAGAAAAGATCTTAACAAAAACAAAAAGCATTAATTAAAACCATGAGTCACAAAAACCTAGTCACCATTTAATAAATGCAAAGAAAGATGCATGAATCTAGTCACCAATCTAGAAGCTTCTAGAAGCACGACTCACCTCATCCAAGAAAAGATAAATCCGTCTTTAACCGAATGTTAAAAGACGGCTGATAGAAAACTGGAAACTGGCAACTTCCAAAAGTGATCCTGAAACTACTTTCAGGATAACCCCGTAACTGTATAAATATACCCGCATTTGTATTATGACCGAATACAAATGCAACTGAGACAAAGATATTATATCTACTCAATATAATACTCGGATCCGGCTTAAACCAAAGCCGACCAGTATCATCTGCCCGAAAAATAACACGTGCGTAAACGCACGTGCATTTTCCGAACCCTGCCATAAAACCATACGGCCTCTACAACGTTTCGCCCGAACTTGGAAAACTGTATGTGGGGGACTCTAATGACTCGTCAGTACCCTGGCAGTGGGTTTAACCACAAACCGTCAGCGGCACTAGCTATGCGTAACGGCTGCCCATGGACTGACCTCAAGGGAGGCCGATGAGCGAACTCATCCGGAAACCCTACTGAGCCTAACAGTGACAATGTATATACAGTCCGGTCCGTTCGTCTATGAGTATCGCATATCCGCCTAGGGGGCTAGTAACGTCAGACCCCCAATAGAAGTATAAGTCGTGTCGGAGTGTAGCCCAATAACACCCTGAGATACTACTGGAGTACCTACCAGTAAATCTCCTGCCATGGCCATGGACTTTGTGTAATGGCTCTCCTAGACACTGCACGACCTCGCCCCCAATACCGGGAGAGACGAATCCCCTGCCGATCCGCTCACGTGCCTCCATATGGCTCGGGACTGTACCCAAAAGCTACCTGTTTACACGACTCCTTTGAGCCGTGGTAGGGTAGAAATCAAAGCACAGTGGGAACTCACACGAGACAAATGACGACCTCAGGTCGATGAACTAACCTGTACACATGTCACCAGGGAACTGCTATCTGACGATAGGTATAGTACTAACTAGCAGATTCCCGGCGAGTCCTGTCCGGTGTACTCATAACCCAATGAGCACCTGTATACATCTTAGGTGATCCAACTGACACCAGTGGCTTGTGAGACCGGCCACCGCCCCTCATCGGGGTCTCGACTGTACACACTAGTCTACTCCGGAGTATCGATGCCCTGTCTCGAAACTCCCACGACTAGGGACCACAATTAAGGATATGCGTATAAACTACCCAACTCTCACGTATATGATCGGCATCATACAGTTGGTAGTAAAGCAAGATCCTAAGGGCTCTATCAAAGTGTAACATGTAATCAGTCACCTGAACATGTACACGACTGATAAAGGCAAACCAGATAGCATACTATCATCTTGAGTAAGACTGTCCTACCGGTATAGGTCCTCCGCAATCATTGCAATCACGTACCTGCGATCCAATAATTGACTATGAGGGCACTATCTCCAACAATCTCCCACTTGCACTCAAGGCTAATTATTGCGATGTCGACTACTCACAGCCCGTGTGAAACCGAACATCCAACTCCTCTACTAATCAGTTTCACAAAGCCCGTTTGTAAAACTATTGTGTTCGAGAAATAGCCTCAGTGAGTGGATCCGCCTAGATGTTTCTTTCTATATCTCTCTTAATCTCAAGTTCGCGGAGAAAGCCATCTCCCGAATCGAGTAATACCTGTCTTAGAATATGTCTGGATATCTGATGGGACCTAGTTCATAAATGAACTCCAAATCCAAACTTCTTAGACTGTATCGATCACTGAACCTAATCAGTATCCGGCACCATGCCTCCCACAGTATCCTCTTGGACCTCCTGTCCATAATACCGTCCCTCTTCGTCAGAGGGAAAACTATAACTCTGACAATCACTCTGTCATCTATGTCACCTTTGAAGCCTGGAATGATAACCGTCCCCCGAAGGAGGCTGCCGTCATCAAATCCGTAGAACATCCACTTATGTTCTAAAACTGCTTCCTTATGTCTCTCCAGGATTGGATTAATACAAACTTATCGCATCTAGTGCAAAAACAACATTTGGTGTGGTACTTGACATCTCATGATTGACTCAATTGCCTAAGCAAGTGATCTGCCAGTCATGCACAGCCCTCTCCCCTTTAGTCTATACGACACCTTTAGAGAGGGTGACTCCATCACCTGCAGGTACACCACCATGCTAGGAGTCAACTATTCTAAAAACCATTAGAATATCTATCAAAGTACCCACATTGGGAAACTACCCAATTCCAGATCTAAAACCATAGATCTAGAAACCAGAATGTCAAATATTATATCCATATCCTGTCTGGAGAAACAACTGTGTGACGACCACAGTACAACCGATCGTAGTATAGGAATTTTACTTCCTACTTTGTGTATGTCATCCATATACTATGACATCACACCCTACTACCTTCTTAACAGATCCATCCCTTATTCTGATTGAAGTCAAAACCATGACTTTCACATCAAAAATAGATGATCTATCTCCGCTATAACTGCTCTAGTCTATAAATAGACATAAGCATCATCTCCACTATGCTTCCGCCGCTCCCACTGACTATGACAACCCTCCTATCGGGTCTCATATCCTGGAACAACAGTAGTGTCAAGTCTGGGTAGATAATAACCTCCCTGTCACCATCCTTGAGGCTACCGGAGTACCTCTCGGGTGTCTGAGGTCACCCACCATATCTGCGGAGTGGCTAATGGAATGTCAAACCTGATTGAATATATAGGTCCTATTAAATTTTCCGTAATCGTTCGCGGTTCTGGAATCACTTCCAGTTCTACCATACTCCCACTACTGTTTTCTGAAAAAGATCCATTTTACTAAAACCGTGGCGAGTCAAGAACAATATCACTATTGATCTTCCAAATGGTAGAATATCAACCCTCGTCATAGCCAGGGTCAACCCACAAACAGCCATTACAGAAACGTGCCCTGAGTTATCCAGAGTCTGGTTTTAAGCAAAAGCTGGACAACTCCCCGCACCTTAACATCTTTTAAGGTACGATCTATTCTATATCCAATACAGAAACTTTGGCACTTATTTAATTGGAACCAGATTCAAATCATGCAGCTGTCTCCAGTGCATATCAACTTAATGGAAAGAGGCTAATCAGCATTACTCAACTTAGGAATCCATCCAATTATGAGTAACCTGAAAGAGAAACACGTTTCTCAAAACCATCACTATCATCTGAATACCAATCACAAGAATTTACATCTTCGATCTCTTTGAAGAATCCCGATACTTGTGATACCTGGTTCTCTACTTTATTCTTATACCCACAACTTCTCAAAATTTAGACCTTGTATTTCTACGAAACACTTGTCTAAATACTAGAGAAGTTATAAGTAAACAGAACATAGTACGAGGACCTACCCCTTTGTCCTGATGGACACTGGACAACATACAATACTCTGTATAAGTCCGCTGAGTTAAACAACTCAAAAACCTGTGCGTCGTAGGTTGAAAACTGTACCCTGGCGATTTCCTCAAATATTACCAATTACAACGAATTCCGATATAATGAGGATAATCACCTAATTCCCAATAACTTACTCCCACTCATTATCTGTAAAACCATACAGATATGAGAATGAAACCTGGTAAATACATACCCTTGGAGTAAGTGTCTAATCGGAAAAACATTTTTTCTTTAACAATGCACTGAAACATGAAAATGTTTCGTAGGGGTATCCTGGTATTCCTAGTAATGCCTCTTCCATAATCTAATTCATGACTTCAACCATATATTTTATTGCCATCTCTCCAAATCCCTTTATTTGTCTTTAGTCGTTACCTTCTGTACACCATTGTTAAGCTAAATGGTTTTCTTCCTTCCCTACCGTTCGGCACCAGCCTATGGTTTGGAAGAAGACTATCCAGTAAGCATAATAGGTGTACCCTCCTAAACCAAGGAGTACTCGTATCTTGAGAGAAGGTGATGATAAAAGACAACTGAATAATACCTTATTCTTTTAAAGGTGAATTAGGAGTGGCGATGAAGTACGCGGTTTGGTCGTGAATGATATCAGTCGCAATTTACTTTGCCCTCTTTCTAATCTCTTTATTTTGTCTTTACATATTACCTTCTGCACACCCTGCTTAGGCTAGTTGGTTTTCTTCATTCCCTACCTTTCGGCACCTGCCTATGGTTTGGAATAAGACTATCCAATAAGCGTAATAGGTGTACTCTCCTAAACCAAGGAGCTCTCGCAACCTGAGAGAAGGTGATAATAAAAGACAACTGAATAAACCAATTCTATTTCTCCTGAACCTGGATCCATCCTCGAAGAAGTCCCTTCGAGTTCGTATATAACCATACGATAGATCTATCCAATGGAAGTGGATATCCGTAGTAAAACGGGTGTTCTGAGAAATGCAAAGGGTAAAAGAAGGAGTGGCAATGACTTATGCAACATAGACAATCCAAAAGCCAGTATTTTAAGAAGGTTCGGTCAACCTGGTCACTGAGTCATAGTCTAGGGTCGGTCAAAGGTCACTGCCAAAGAGAGAAAGAAAAGAAACACTCTGCGTGCACTCTAACCTAGATCAGAATGGGTATCACTTTATCTAATCCGGAAACCTCCCACTGTCCGGTCAAATTCTCCTCCAAACCTAAAAGAAGAATCAATCGGGATCATCCGAAGAGTAAACCAACTCATCAGTGGGAATCGGGATCCAACTCTCATCGCATGATAACGTGATGGAATGCATCCACGTTACTCATACTCCAGAAGGTATGCGCATACTTGGCAAGTTTCAGTTTCTTTAAAAACTCCCGATAAGATTTTTGCCCCATGCTCTTATAACCTTGGCGTTGGTCAAAATGTCATAAGTCACATGCCAAGTTCTACCCGTCACTATCTTGTCAATTTGAACCCACCCGCACATGCCCTTGACGTTGGCCAAAATGGCAGAACGACTGTCCCAAACCAACTCATCTATCTATGCAAAAATTGAATACCCAGCAGCTACCAAACACTATGCCTTGGCCTTGGTCAAAATACATAGCTTGAATACTACTGAATACCCAAAAGAAGTGACGGAGGGCTACGGCTGGTTTTTGGCGAAAAACCTTTAACGTAGTGAACTTGATATCGCTGAAGGAACCTGATAGCTTTTTAAAATATAGTGGCGAAAACCTTTGCTAAAGAGGTCACTCCCGGTGAAGGGATCTCGGCTCTTTCCTCATGGAATGAGGTGCAGGATATTCCACTGAATACCGCTATGCAAAGCAATATGTAATCGACTATAGTGAAGTTATTACCCTGACGCAAACTTCTGCCCAAGGGGTCAGTCCCGGTGAAGGGATATCGGCCCTTGCCCCGTCGAATGAGGTGCAGGATATTCCACTGAATACCGCTATGCATAACAAAAGAAAATGTCTTTGCAATAACACTTTTTAAATTTGTTCCAACAACTGAAAACAGGTTTGTTTTACTTTGCATTGATCAGAATCAACGCAGTCCCATCAATCAATCACACCAGAAAAGAACGAAAATAAAATGTACGTATATGCCATCCGCATTCGTCACTGGGTCCCGTCATCACCCGTTAGGTTACTTAACTAACGACAGAGCGGGGACTGGACTAGCGTGGGTGTAAAACATATACAACATCTAATAGTATATAAACCAATATACAATAATCGCTCCAGGCGTGATAATATGCAACATTACAGAAAAGTAATAAGCATCACAGAACAATACAGATAATCTGGGATCCCCGGGTTTCACAGAGCCGCTGCTGAAACCCGACGTTCCCCTGTCGTGTGGATAGCCTGTGCAATGAAACCTAGATCCCTGCGGGTGCGGCAAGTTACCCGCCAAAACCTGAAGCGAGGCAGCCCCCTACATCATAGTGAATGGACCACCCAGCACTTCACGGAATCCGGTAACTTGAGCACCCCTCCTTGGGTCAACCTGTACCCCCTACGAGTGCGGCGAATAGTCTGCCAATTCTAGAGTGAGGCCCCTCTGCCTCTCAAAGCCATGAGATGCGGACCCGTTGCCCTTCAGAACCCGGCTATCCGTGCACTCCGTCGCGGGGTAAAACCTAGTACAGTAATGAAAAATAGTACAACAGGTACATCGACCGCAACCTGGTCGTGCCCCAAAAGAATATTATACAACAGGCAGTGACGGCAGTCCACAAGTTGGACGCTCGCCCCGCAATATCAAATGTACAAATAAACTCAAACAGCACTAACATTGCACACTGCTATCCACCACGACAAATCCGCAACATCACAGCACAACACAGAACATCAACGCGAATGTCACGTTCGCAAACCCGTCTAAAAGAACTATAGCAATCAGACGCGGTTTACCGATCAAATGACATTCCCGGTCGGAGATATAATGTAAGCACTGTCAACTAACGTGTTTAAATTTCGATCGACAAAATATCACAAAGTGGGCCCCACGCAAATATGTTGAACAGTAACAAAATCTGGGCCCAAAAGATATATACCAAAAACCCCAATTTCCAACATGGAATGCACTGTAGAAAATTGAGTGAGTGATCTCACTTTTCTGCGGCGGATCCGCGGCAAACCTTGGCTTGGACCGCGGATCCGCGGCGGAACAGTGGAATCACTTCCTCGAATTTCTACAGTATTCCTAAAAAACCCTGCTTGATTTTCTGGTATGTGTAAAATTAATTTTGGAACCCTTTTAAAATCGACAGAAACTGTCAAGCTTGGATTTTGCAGTTTTTGATTTCCGGTTCGATCGATATTTTAAACGCGTTAGCACAAGTTAGTATAGCAAAATGGTTAGGCTCTGATACCACTGTAAGTCTACGGTAGCGCCCCGGCCGTCTACAGACGCCAAATGCGGAACAAAAACTTTTTATCTGGCGCTATCGTATACTTTAACCCGGATCTTCCATTATTGCTAAACTAACAAACTGTAAAGAGTGTAGAAAGGTTATACCGAATGATCCGAGTCCTTCGTTCTTTAACCATCATCCCACGCTCCGTTGCGGCTGCTCCGATCTCTTCGATCTCCGATCTGCTCGTCCAGGTGGCACCACATCACTGATTCTTTAAACGGGCTCCCGCCTCTGACTCGAGGCAACTCGGTCGTCAAGTTTGCTAAAAGAGACGACCAAGATTGATGTAGAGAATGAGTAGATGACTTTGTCTCACTTCGTCCAAATCTGTGGACGATCGGTTAATGAAGCTGCCATTTTTATCGGGTGATGGAATGAAAGAGGTAATGAAATTTCCATGCACCCTAAACCATAGTCTTTTCTCTTCAAAAAGGAAATCAATCTCTCTCTCTCCTCAAAGAATGGCTGGCCACTAAATAGCAAAGAGGGAGGTGATGGTAGGAGCAAGTGGTGACCATAACATGAAGCTTATCATGAAGAAAAGATCTTAACAAAAACAAAAAGCATTAATTAAAACCATGAGTCACAAAAACCTAGTCACCATTTAATAAATGCAAAGAAAGATGCATGAATCTAGTCACCAATCTAGAAGCTTCTAGAAGCACGACTCATCTCATCCAAGAAAAGATAAATCCGTCTTTAACCGAATGTTAAAAGACGGCTGATAGAAAACTGGAAACTGGCAACTTCCAAAAGTGATCCTGAAACTACTTTCAGGATAACCCCGTAACTGTATAAATATACCCGCATTTGTATTATGACCGAATACAAATGCAACTGAGACAAAGATATTATATCTACTCAATATAATACTCGGATCCGGCTTAAACCAAAGCCGACCAGTATCATCTACCCGAAAAATAACACGTGCGTAAACGCATGTGCATTTTCCGAACCCTGCCATAAAATCATACGGCCTCTACAACGTTTCGCCCGAACTTGGGAAACTGTCTGTGGGGGACTCTAATGACTCGTCAGTACCCTGGCAGTGGGTTTAACCACAAACCGTCAGCGGCACTAGCTATGCGTAACGGCTGCCCATGGACTGACCTCAAGGGAGGCCGATGAGCGAACTCATCCGGAAACCCTACTGAGCCTAACAGTGACAATGTATATACAGTCCGGTCCGTTCGTCTATGAGTATCGCATATCCGCCTAGGGGGCTAGTAACGTCAGACCCCCAATAGCAGTATAAGTCGTGTCGGAGTGTAGCCCAATAACACCCTGAGATACTACTGGAGTACCTACCAGTAAATCTCCTGCCATGGTCATGGACTTTGTGTAATGGCTCTCCTAGACACTGCACGACCTCGCCCCCAATACCGGAAGAGACGAATCCCCTGCCGATCCGCTCACGTGCCTCCATATGGCTCGGGACTGTACCCAAAAGCTACCTGTTTGCACGACTCCTTTGAGCCGTGGTAGGGTAGAAATCAAAGCACAGTGGGAACTCACACGAGACAAATGACGACCTCAGGTCGATGAACTAACCTGTACACATGTCACCAGGGAACTGCTATCTGACGATAGGTATAGTACTAACTAGCAGATTCCCGGCGAGTCCTGTCCGGTGTACTTATAACCCAATGAGCACCTGTATACATCTTAGGTGATCCAACTGACACCAGTGGCTTGTGAGACCGGCCACCGCCCCTCGTCGGGGTCTCGACTGTACACACTAGTCTACTTCGGAGTATCGATGCCCTGTCTCGAAACTCCCACGACTAGGGACCACAATTAAGGATATGCGTATAAACTACCCAACTCTCACGTATATGATCGGCATCATACAGTTGGTAGTAAAGCAAGATCCTAAGGGCTCTATCAAAGTGTAACATGTAATCAGTCACCTGAACATGTACACGACTGATAAAGGTAAACCAGATAGCATACTATCATCTTGAGTAAGACTGTCCTACCAGTATAGGTCCTCCGCAATCATTGCAATCACGTACCTGCGATCCAATAATTGACTATGAGGGCACTATCTCCAACAGGAATGCACCCAATTTGGGGTGCGATCCGATTTGATGTGTGCACGTCAATTTGGAAGTGCGTCAATATGGGATGAAAAGAGTTGGTTGTCGGGACCCGCCACCTTTCTGAAGACACTGAGGAATTACAACGACATATATCAGAGGTGTGGAAAGATGTACACTTGAACTAAATTCCTTATTTGAGGGAAAAGATCATGGTGGATCATTTAAGAATCGTTAGTCTTATTTGAGACTAAGATTAACTTAGAAAGTATGGGATGAAGATCGTTAGTCATGTATGGGACTAAGATCAGTTTGGATATCAGTTTGGATATCACGAACATAAACTTAACCAATTTGGGCTAAAATTGGGTTTCTGTATCACCCAACAGTGCTAAGCACTCAATTGCATATAGTGCTCACGTGTATTTCACGTGAGGCGCTGAAATAGTGCTAAGCACTAGTCTTTCTCTGGCGCTCATATGTGTTTCACGTGAGGCGTTGAGTGTATGGCACTCACGTGTGTTTCACGTGAGGCGCTAAGCTTTGGCTTCTTTTGAGCGCTCACGTGTGTTTCACGTGAGGCGCTAAGTTTTGGCGTTCACGTGTGTTTCACATGAGATGTTGAGCTTTTGGCCTTGGGTGCTCACGTGCTTTTTACGTGAGGCGCTGAGCTCTTTGGAGATTTAATTTCTGTTGATGTTCTTAAAGAACTTAAATCTCTGTTAATGGTATTTTGACCATTAACGATAACCAAGATCACTATTTTGATGATCTGGGGTCAGGTTCTTTAAGAACTAATTTCTTGATTTGAAGGAACTAAGTTCCTGGAGTATTATGGATTCCATGTTCTTCATGTTCATGCTTTCAAAGAGGTTAAACTTCTGTTAATAGTATTTTGACCATTAACGATCACCAAGACCACTATTTTGAGGATCTGGGATCAGGTTCTTTAATAACTAAGTTCTTGATTTGTGAGAAACTAAGTTCCTGGAGTATTATGGACTCCATCTTCTTTCTTTTCAACTTTGTTCTTCTCTGAATCTTTGATTCTCAAGAACAAAATCTTCCCGATGAGAATTAAATTCTCAACTTGTGGAAGACTTGTCTTGTGAATCTCAGATCCAGAGAAAAAATTAAGTTCTTGAGAAGAGTTATACCCTTAAATATGCTATGATAGGTAAACGAGATGTTTTGATCTCTTTGGTTTCTTTATTTAGGGTTTGAGAGGAGGAAGATCTTCTTCTTTATTGAGAATTAAATTCTCTGTTGTTTTGAGAGATTTCTGTATTTTTACAGAAGCTTATGAGGTGGTTGTTTCCCCGATATATTTAACCTAATAAAAGAGCAAAGCTCTGTTGAATTCAATGAGTCAGCGCCTCATATGTTCTCTATGAGGGCGCCAGCGCTAGAGCCAATCTTATAGGATTAAATCCTATGGTGGCGCCTCACGTGCTCCTCACGCGGACGCCAATGTGCAAAGTAAAAAAGGGTTCATAAGAGTTAAACTCTTAGATAGCGCCGCACGTACTCCTCACGCAGGCGCCAATGTACAAAGCACAGAAGAGTTCATTACATAAGAGTTAAACTCTTAGATAGCGCCGCACGTGCTCCTCATGCGGGCTCCAATGTGCAAAGCATATAAATACCCATTATAAAAATTAAATTCTTAAGTAGCGCCCACGTGTATAACACGTGAGCGCCGGCGCCCAGGTAGAATTAAAATTCTACAATACTCCCTGTTAAACAGAGCCGTTGGATCAAAAATCCAACGGAGATGATAAATCATCAAAATACAGAATTAAATTCTGTTGGGAGAAAAAATTTCCCAAATCTTTCTAAAATAAGAAAGATACTCTCGGCTGGATAAAAAATCCAATTATAGAATAAAATTCTATTTTGGAATATATTCCCTTTAGAAAGATTGCTCCCTGTAAAACAGAGAACTTTTAGATTAAAAATCCAATGGTGATTAAAAAATCACCGTTTTATAGAATAAATTCTGAATAGAGGAAAATATTTCCCCAATCTCGTTAAAAGAAAAAATCATATTCTGTAAAAACAGAAGTTCTTGGATCAAAGATCCAATGGGGGTAAAATTCCTCAACTCAATTTTGAGTCCAATTAAATTAATTGGAATCTTTCAATGAGAGATTTTCTCAGAATTAAGTAACAAACTATCTTTCATTACATAAAGGACCCGAGACTTCAAGTCTCACAGAACAGGGGGGGGACAAAAGATCACAACACACAGAGAGAGAGAGAGAGGGATACAGAAAAAATACAGGGAGCTCTAAAAAAGAATAGAGAATTCAATTCTCAAAGAAAAAACCTTCCTTTTCAAAACCATAGGTAAAGAAAAGAGATCAAAATATCTCTATCATATCTAAGGGTTTAACCCTTTTTAAAGAACTTAGTTCTTTCTCTGGATCCGAGATCCACAAGACAAGTCTCCCATAAGTTGAGAATTTAATTCTCATCGGGAAGATCTTGTTCTTGAGAATCAAAGATTCAGAAAAGAACTAGGTCCAAAAGAAAAAAAACAAAAGGAGAAAGAAACATATAAAAAAACTTAGTTCTTAAAGGAAAAAAATGATCCTAGATCTTCAAAAAGTGAAGTTCTTAGTGATCATTAATGGTGAAAATGCCATTAATAGAGATTTAATCTCTAAAAAAGGAAAAAAAAGTCTAGCGCCTCACGTGAGCGCCCCTCTTTTAACAGCGCCTAGCGTCTCATGTGAAAAACACACGAGTGCCTAAAAAAGAAGGCCAGCGCCTCATGTGAAACACACGTGGGCACTGAATAAAAATGCTTAGCACTATGCAGCCGAAGACAGCTAAGTGCTTAGCACTGATTGGGCAGCGCCCAGCGCCGCACGTGCTCCTCACGTGGGAGCCATACAAAAAGTGCTTAGCACTTCATATGCAACCAAAACGGCTGATGCTTAGCACTAATTGGGCAGCGCCCAGCACCGCACGTGCACCTCACGTGGACGCTATAAAAATTGCTTAGCACTTCACATTTAGTCAAAATGATTAAATGTGTTTAACATTTATTGGGCAGCGCCCATGACAGAATGCTTCACATGACATACATGTGAGCGTCAGAGCTCAAATAAGTTCTTAGCACTTTTACATGAAAAGAAAAGCGCTGAACAAACAGAGCCCAAATAAATGCTTAGCACTTTTGAAAAGAAAAAAGGCTATGTAGACTTAGCCCAAATTGGCTAAGTCTCTGAAATTTTCTCGTAGCTGAGCCCAAATGCTCTTTTGCTGGATCTTAAATAAAAATGATCCTTAAAATTTTGCTAGGTTGATCTTAGTCTCAAATTAGACTAACGCATCTTTAGCAAGAACAAATTGAGCCCAAATGCTCACATATTTAAGTTGATCTTAATCTCAAACCAGATTAACGGTCCTTAAATAAACCTAAGCCCAAATCTAAAATATACGGATTTGGACTAATCTGCGCCCTATAGGCGATGACATAAACTAGTCTCCGTATAAAATCCACGAGCAACCAAAACAAACAAAAACACACACGACACGAAGTGAACTTCTAGAGCAGGAGAAAGTGGTTATCACAATGCAGTAATGTAATTAACTGCAGAGGCTTGCGCCTGCAGGGAAGAGCGTCCCCACAATAAAAAAAAACCCTCATAAAATGAGGGGTCTGATAACGTCTGCTACAATGGTCGCGTCTGTCCAAACCTCTGATATACGGTGCCATAAATCAACTTGGTATCTTCGAAGAGGTAAACGGATAAATCTAAATAGAATCTGCCCCCAAATTCAGGCAAGACGATCTATCCTATTTCATCTCTATTTTTGGCGGTGAACAGATTCTAGCACGTCCGGTGGGGCCTTTTCCATCTTTCCACTCCACACTTCGTGTGTCGTGTTTCGCGAGCGAAATCACGGTTCACAATGGTTGCCCTTGGATTTGAGGTACTAAAATTTGGTGTCTTGCTCCTGTGAAGAAGAAGAAAATTGATGGCTTCCCACTGCACCTCTTGCAACAGCAACATTCGCTCCACTCCAGCTGGAGGAGTGACCTACGGGTCCAACACGGCCTCCATCTTTTCAATGCTGGTAGGGAAAGTAAAGCAAGCTACTACTGGGTTGTTCTTCGGGACCATGCTCCCACCAGTGGGTGTCGGTGCCTCAGCACCGCAGGAAGAAGCTCCCAAGAGGCCGGTCTTCGATCGACTGGCAATCACAGCGGCCCCTCTCAACAGGTCATCCAAATCTGGTGTCTCAGTCATCAACAGGCTGAGCAAAAATCCAAATGGGCCTGCAAAGAGGCTCGTAATAACTGAAGGGCCTACTCCAAAACGGATAGCCCTGCAAATTCCTTCTACGGGCGAAGCTGTCAAAAGCGCTTCCCCCATTATAGGATCGGTCTTTAAAAGTTTGGCCGTTCCTCCTCAAACTCTGCTAAGGACGTCAGTCTTCAACAGGTTGACACCAACAGCAGCCTCTCAGCAAAGCCAGGGGCACGAAGAAGCCGCTTCTAAATCTGAGGCGGCCCCGTCTGCAAGACACGCTCGATGTCATCACTGGTGCCGAGTGAGGAAAGCTGGGGAAAACTCCCCCTCTGGACTTACCCCACCAGCTCCAATGGTGGAAGTTGACGCTGATGTTCCAACCGGGAACAACTTTGATCTACTCAGGAAGGTATGCAAGAACTCTCTAAAAATGGTGTTAAAGAAATCTCCCCCACCTGCAGAAACCACAGTGCAGGCAAAGTCGGAGCGCCCCCATCAACGGCTCTCCTCGCAAATTCACAGGGTCTGGCAAAAAGTCCAGGACTCCGTGATTGATCAAAACTACTATCATCGACCGAAGAAATCGAAGGCTCGGTAAGAGAAATACTATCCCTCCATCATACAGCGAGAGACTTCTTCTGCACAGGTGCCTGTTACAACGGCTCCTTTAACTCCGACCTCCCACAAAAGGATGAGGCCAGAGAAAATCCCACCGCTGGCGGCGAACTCCAAAGGTGATGGACCCAAACGCCCCAAGTCTAGGGGCATGATCGTATATACGGTCTACATGGCTTCCGGAAAAGAAGAAAGTCGTACTTCCGTAGGTCATCGACCGTAAACTCGGTCGCTGACAAAAGCCCAGGAGAAACAACAAAAGCTCCAGGAGATTCTGACCAAAATGGCAGCACTTACCGGGCAGAAAGAAAGCCCGGACACAACAGCTGAACAACGCATGGAGCAGGAGACTGATACAGAGTTCCTGCGAAGGGTGCTTGAAAGAAAGGACAAGGAAGCTGCTGAGCAGGCTGCTAACATAAAGCAGATGGCTCTTTTGTTCCAGGATGTGGTTGGAATGATGATCCAGCCAGAATCCCCAGCCGAGAATCCGCCGATAATCATCGAGGATGACTGAGGGGAAATATCGAACCCTCTTCCGGTTTTATCAGCAGCCAAGGAGGAACCAATCTCCAAGGCTACTCTTGATGATTATATCGCTCAACAAATACAAGCTCATCAAGCTAATGAAGCCGCAGGCCAAATCGTCAGGACTGGACGACCGTATCCAGGCTGGTATGACCAAATTAAATACCCACCGGGATATACGATCCCCAAGTTCCATGTGTACAAGGGGACAAGCAACCCACATTAGCATGTCGCGCAGTTCAGAGCTCTATGCGACAACACTGGAAGCGACGACAAACTGTTGCTTCGCCAATTCGTTGGCAGCCTGTCAGAGATGGCCTTTGAATGGTATTCGAAGCTCCCAAATGACTCCGTGAGAACATTCACAGAGATGGAACTGCTGTTCACATAGCGGTTCGCCAACGCAAGCGAGCGCACCCTGATCACGACATTAATCAATGCCAGGGTAAAGCAAGGAGTAACCTGGGTCCAATATGCGATCCGGTGGTGAAACCTATGGTCAAAGTGCGAACAGCGCACGAAGAACCCCTCGCCGTGGGCATGTTCATCGGGACCCTTGATCCTCAAATGAATGTGTCCCAGTTCATAACGTTCTTCAAACCAACGACCTTCCAGACTCTGATCGATAAACTGGCCCTAATGGACTAGATGGGCCACGGGCCTTCTTCCTCAAGTAAGGACCCTCGAAACGCCAAGGGTAAAAGGAAAGCGGCCTTCGTTGCTAACACTCAACAACAACCGAGTGGTCCAAAACCGGCTACTCGCCAAAACAACGCACGTCCACGCCTATCCCTGGAAGAAAGGCTAGGATGCGCTTACACGTTTTCCCACGATAAGACGAGGAGACTGTTTGAGTTGGCAATGCGTAACAAACTCATCACATTGCCAGACCCACGGCGTCCACCGCAACCCAGTGACGTCAACAACCCCAACTACTGCTCCTATCATAGAATGGTGAGCCACACAATTGAGGATTGCTGCGTTTTCAAGAACTGGGTCAAAGACCAGTATCAACAGGGAAAGTTCGCGCTGTCTGAGAACTGAAGGGTGAACCCACAATAGAAGTACACTCCCAAAAAAGTGGATGCACCGGGGGCATCATGTTTGCTCGTGGAAAGAACTCCGCGGGAAGTCGTTCTTTCAGATAAAACCAAAAGAATGCTGAAAGATCTATAGGCATGTCCGGCAGTCCGGTGGAAAAGCCCACTTAAACCTGAAATCATCGAAGGGATGCTGAAACCGCATTCCGTACCGAAGATTGTTGACAAAGGGCAAAATCCCCAAGTCAGGCCTTCAAAGTCTTCGAATAAAAAGAAGAAGACCAAGAATCCTGTGCAGCCTGCCGAGTATGACGACAAGCGCACAGACCTACAAAAATACATTAACGTGCTGGAGGAGTACAACCAAAAGGCGCAGAAACTGGTCACGCTTGAAGAGTTCCTCAAGTATATTCTTGAGAACGAAGATAGTGACAACAATGAGGAAAATGACTCATCAGAAGAAACCGAAGACTATGTAGCAAGTTGCCACATGGTCTCCCATTCATTGTTAAATGACGAAGAAACTCCCTCAGCGTCAGAAAACAACGCGGAGGTACTGGGGGCAGGATCGGCGCTAAAATCCTCGGAACTGCCAGAAGGTCCGATCGATAGGCTTTTAAACGAAGCCTTTCAAAAAAGTAAAGCTAATCGAGAACGCGAAACAGCTATATACGAAAAGGCTAAGTATCAGTATCAGGATGAAGAAGCCACGACAAAGAGGAGTCATAAAGTACTCCAACCAAACCAAAGCATACCTGCGACAAATAAGAACAGGATCAAGGCAGAGAAGCGGTTCGCCAAAACCCTGTCAATGGGAATGAAGCTGCCACCTCTAGTAGGAAACACTCCCGAGGTCATATACCTCGACGGAGAGGATTCACATCCAATTTACTTCCTATATCATCGAAGGGTTACCCACCCCACCAAGGAATGCAGTGCCTTCAAGAAGTGGTGGCAAGGATATGTTGCCTATAAAAAACACTTCGAGAGGATGAAGCACGAAGCTCGTCGACAGCAAAAGAGTGCGACAGATGCGCATGAAAAAATGACTGGCAACTGTCATATGGTTGATACCAGTTCGGAAGGGGAAAAAACCCAAGTTCTTACTTTCGGGAGCAATTCTTAGGACGAAATACCCCCCAGCCCTCTCTTTAAAGACCCCACCTTCGAAAAAGAAGAGGAGCAGAAGAACTGTGAGAACATTCAGCTGCGTAACCGCACACTGTCTGAGAAGAACCTCGGACCTACAAACAAAGATTCGAGCAAAAAAGACAAAGGGAAAGAAAAAATCCCTGAGAAAATTTCCCTTGACGATGAAGTTTTCAAAAAGCTCGCAGCCAGAGACCCGCCTAAGAAAAACAAGGTGGATTATAATTTCCTAGCACATCTGAGGAAAATACCCTCACGACTGAGCATATTGGATGCTCTCCTCCTGTCCAAAGAGGCACGAGATTCTCTGATCAAGGCATTACAAGAGCCTGGTCAGTTCCAAGCTTTCCTCGCAGAAGAGAAGATGATGGATGAGCTGGCAGAGGTCCACACCGCTGGCATTACATTCAGCGATGAAGATCTCTTTCTCGGTATGTGCGAACATAATCGCCCGTTATACATCACCGGGTACTTCCATGACATCAAGATAGGGAAAATCCTTGTCGACAACGGATCCTCCGTCAACCTTCTCAACGTGAGAGTGCTGAAAGAGATTTGCATGAACGTTTAGCACCTGGCCCGAGACAAAATTACAATATCCGGGTTCGACTCACAGTCGTCACGGACGCTTGGGTCTGTAATACTGGCATTACGCTTCAGGTTGCTCGTCACTGACATCAAATTTCACGTCATTGACGCCAAGACTTGCTATAACGCTTTGCTCGGTAGGCCCTGGTTGCATGAGTACAACGTCATCCCTTCTACACAACATCAGTGTATGAAGTATTTCAAGGATGTCTCGGAGTATACCGTAATGGGAGAGCTAACCCCGTTCTCGGTAAACAAAGTCCGGAGATATGAAGACACAAAGTACTTCCTACCAGACTTTGAAGATACAGAAAGGTGTCATAAGCCGGAGGATAAACAGAAGTCCATCGCCACTAACCCGATCTTTGGGAGCGATTCTGAGGAAGATGAAGAAATAGTCTACTCAGGGAAACCCCAGAAAGAAAACTGCAGACTTAGACCATCTGCTCTTATTCTGGTATTTGGTAGCGACTCTGAGTACGAGGCCAACGCAGTGTTCTCCATCCGCCCGTCAATCCAAACCCTCGCCGGAGCTGATCAAAGTCTACAAATCACAATAGCTCTGCCTCGGCATTATAAGGAACTTTATGCACTCGATACATACAACGTCCAAGAACTACAGACTTTGTACGTCCCTCCCAGACAAAGAGGTGAAAAGGTGATCCTCTTCTACCAATCTACGGAGACCAGAGTAGAGAAAGAAGTCTGGTATGGTACCGATTTTTTACTCGACAGGCTTCAACCAATCCGTCTGCCAAGATACTACATAGAGGAATTGAAAAGGTTGTTAAATTACCAAGGTGTACCCCTTGAACAAACTGTTCGGTAAGCCCAATTCTACAAAAAGATCTGGGATATCCCTGGAACCCAGCGAAAGATACCCAGCGGAAAGATGGAGACAACCGGGCTCGGATACATTCGGTCGAAGAAACGGGAGCAGTTCCGCAGCTGCCGCGTTATAAAAAGCTCCAGAGAAGAGGAAAATGCCCTTCCAAATGGTCGTGATGTTGAAACAGAGCGAAATCCCACTCTAAGAACGTTAATTCCGTCGCTCGAAGAACAAATAGACAAGCTAATAAAAGAAGCATGTCAAAAGAGCCGAGACAATTGTCGGGACTCGGTTCTTGCTCACGGAGCAAAGTGCCACACGGAACAAAGTGCCATGCCAAGTGTCGTGTTAAGTGGGCGGGGGCCACCTCTTGAATCCGTAGGGGCCACCTCTTGAGTCCGTGGGACCCACTGTAGAACAATGGGGACTCTCCGGAATACATTCCGAAAGTGGGCAGATCTGTACTATAAATGAAATGATACCACTCTTCAATACAAAGGCGTCTTTTAAGTGAACCGGCACTACAGGAGCTTGAGAACTCCGTAGTTAAGCGTGCTCGGGCCAGGGAAGTCCTGGGATGGGTGACCTCCTGGGAAGTGTCCCCTGGTCGGGTCCGGTTCGCTCCGAAGGACAAAACCGTACGGCTTCGGCCAGAGCGGACAATACTCTCTGTATTGGAGGTGGGGCGTGACAGAATGGTATCAGAGCTGGTCCCCCTCAATAGTAGGTCTGTGGTTCGAGGACGAACCATTGTTCAAAGGTGGGGAGAATGTCGGGACCCGGTTCTTGCTCACTGAGCAAAGTGCCACACGAAACAAAGTGCCACGCCAAGTGTCGTGTTAAGTGGGCGGGGGCCACCTCTTGAATCCGTGGGGGCCACCTTTTGAGTCCGTGGGACCCACTGTAGAACAATGGGGACTCTCCGGAATACATTCCGAAAGAGGGCAGATCTGTACTATAAATGGAATGATACCACTCTTCAATACAGAGGCACCTTTTAAGTGAACCGGCACTACAGGAGCTTGAGAACTCCGTAGTTAAGCGTGCTCGGGCCAGGGAAGTCCTAGGATGGGTGACCTCCTGGGAAGTGGCCCCTGGTCGGGTCCGGTTCGCTCCGAAGGACAAAACCGTGCGGCTTCGGCCAGAGCGAACAATACTCTCTGTATTGGAGGTGGGGCGTATCTAGAACATGGAAACCTAGATTGTTGCATGTTAGATTCCGTTATACTGCATCCATACCAGTATTCCCATCACGTATTGCTTAGTGGTACATCCCATGTCACAATGTGATAGTTTGATAACTTTGGATACCGTCTGCATCCATTTCATTTAGAATATATATATCATTGTACCCATAGATCGCTTGAATATATAACACTGTAATATTGATACCCATGTTTTATAGATTGCACCCTATTTGGTTTGGGCACTATAAACGTAACCCCATTTATATTTTAGATCATATAATTACGATTGTTTATAGCCACATTACCCTCGTTGTAGTTTTACCCTATCGGACGACCGTTTGCATACATTTAGCCTTATTCACATTCAGTTACACCTATAAATTGTTTTAGTGCATATTTATATGATTTATCATCCACATGTGTAACACTGCATTCTTGAAATGTTAAAACTATTACTTCAACCAAACTGATGACCGTACAACTAAGTAGTTTAATCTGCACCTGTTGCTATCATGTACTGTGCCTGTTTATTGTTCTGATAGTGCCATGCTTGTTTATTTATAACCATGTTTATATTAGTTGATTTGTGAGCACCCACATAACATTTTGTGCTTCCTGACATGACCTGTTGCACTTCCTACCTGATAGAACATGGTACCGTACACTCTTGACATGACCTGACACCTAAATACACTACTTGACCTGACCTGATGTACCATGGATTGACCTGTTACCTGATCTTGTGTCTAATGCCAACAAACCTAACATGTAGTCCTTACGGACCGTTCCTGTTGTCTATCCAGACAAACCTGCACCTACCTGATCCTGAGTTGGCATTAGTTCTTGATTACTTAAAATACCTAACTAGACACTTATAACTTGGGGGTATGGGAAAATCAATGATGAAGCCACACGGAACAATGTGCCACACCAAGTGTCGTGTTAAGTGGGCGGGGGCCACCTCTTGAATCCGTGGGGGCCACCTTTTGAGTCCGTGGGACCCACTGTAGAACAATGGGGACTCTCCGGAATACATTCCGAAAGAGGGCAGATCTGTACTATAAATGGAATGATACCACTCTTCAATACAGAGGCACCTTTTAAGTGAACCGGCACTACAGGAGCTTGAGAACTCCGTAGTTAAGCGTGCTCGGGCCAGGGAAGTCCTAGGATGGGTGACCTCCTGGAAAGTGGCCCCTGGTCGGGTCCGGTTTGCTCCGAAGGACAAAACCGTGCGGCTTCGGCCAGAGCGAACAATACTCTCTGTATTGGAGGTGGGGCGTATCTAGAACATGGAAACCTAGATTGTTGCCTGTTAGATTCCGTTATACTGCATCCATACCAGTATTCCCATCACGTATTGCTTAGTGGTACATCCCATGTCACAATGTGATAGTTTGATAACTTTGGATACCGTCTGCATCCATTTCATTTAGAATATATATATCATTGTACCCATAGATCGCTTGAATATATAACACTGTAATATTGATACCCATGTTTTATAGATTGCACCCTATTTGGTTTGGGCACTATAAACGTAACCCCATTTATATTTTAGATCATATAATTACGATTGTTTATAGCCACATTACCCTCGTTGTAGTTTTACCCTATCGGACGACCGTTTGCATACATTTAGCCTTATTCACATTCAGTTACACCTATAAATTGTTTTAGTGCATATTTATATGATTTTATCATCCACATGTGTAACACTGCATTCTTGAAATGTTAAAACTATTACTTCAACCAAACTGATGACCGTACAACTAAGTAGTTTAATCTGCACCTGTTGCTATCATGTACTGTGCCTGTTTATTGTTCTGATAGTGCCATGCTTGTTTATTTATAACCATGTTTATATTAGTTGATTTGTGAGCACCCACATAACATTTTGTGCTTCCTGACATGACCTGTTGCACTTCCTACCTGATAGAACATGGTACCGTACACTTTTGACATGACCTGACACCTAAATACACTACTTGACCTGACCTGATGTACCATGGATTGACCTGTTACCTGATCTTGTGTCTAATGCCAACAAACCTAACATGTAGTCCTTACGGACCGTTCCTGTTGTCTATCCAGACAAACCTGCACCTACCTGATCCTGAGTTGGCATTAGTTCTTGATTACTTAAAATACCTGACTAGACACTTATAACTTGGGGGTATGGGGAAATCAATGATGAAATCCTGACTTGTAACTCGACAGTTGCTTGCTTATACTGATCAGTTTTTAGAGGCTAGGCCCGCCTCGTGACGATGCTGCTGACATCGTTGGTCTGCACCCTTTTCCTGTTAGTGCCCAGCGGCACGTCTCAGTTTCAGCCCGAGAGTCTTAGACCGTGGTCCCGGGCATGCACGGGATACTATTGAGTTACATTGATGATTTATCAAATTGATTTCAAAGACTTGAGAGTAGATAACCAACTGACCAGTTTAGTTTACTCACTGCACGCTACCTTTCACTGCCCTGATTTAGATTGCTTTACATTTGCTTTACTATTTATGATTATACTTGCATGTCTTGCTACCCTGTTTACATATTGTTGCTTGATGTTATGACGCGCTGACGTCTGGGTTTTGCATGGCCCAGATTCTTCTACCTTGTTGCAGACTGATCAGGAGTATTGCCGCTGTTAGACGAGCGGTGAAGTTCCTGTCGGTATGTAGTTTCACTTCCAGGCGTTTCATTTATTGTATCTTTTGGCTTCCGCATATTGATATTTCTTGACTCTTTTACTCTGGCTTATGGACATGTACTAGATAGTTAGTTTACTTTCCTATTCTTGATATCTCTGCAGCCGTAATGTGACTGTGGATGGATTTTTCCTATCCACAGGTAGCATGGTTGGCTATATCACGTGCCCATCTTAGCGTACTCTGGGAAGCAGGGCGTGACAACAATCATAGCCATGAAATGGCCATTTATGAAAAGGCCAGAACACAGCGCTACAACGCCTTTTATCCCCAGCCCGCTGTATGTCCTCGTGAAAGGGGAAAATCCCAAAATAGAGGCAAAAACAGGACAAAGAGCGCAAACAACGTTCGCAAACAACAAGGCGGATCTAAGAAGCCGTGCTATCAAGAAAAATCGGTTGGAACCCGTCCTTTATAAAGAAAATGAGTCGGGAATACTCTTTCCTCCAAGACAAGATGAGGAAAATATTCAACCTGGTCATGAAGTATCAAATGATGACACTCCCGGAGTCTTGGCACCCCGAACAAATAAACGAGGTCCGTCATCCGGAATATTGCTCCTACCACCGAGCAATATGTCATCCCCTTGAAGACTGCTTCACCTTCAAAGACTGGGCAGAAAACCAGTATCAACAAGCCATGTTCACTTTATCCGACAATTGGAAGGTAACCTCGCCGCAAAAGCATGAGCCAAAGAGGACCTATATCATGAGGATAGGACCAGCCCAACACAAAAAATGGAAGCGAACTCGTACTTGCCACATGATAACACTCTCAAAGGAGAGAGGGAACGAGACTATGGATGACCTCCACATGTGCTTCATAAATGAAGACGAGGATGAGGTGATCTCCGAATTTCCACCAGCACCAAAAGAGCTGGAAGATGGGATACATACTACAGCAGACAACCTAAGGAAAATTGACTTAGGGACAGAAAATGATCTGAGGCCGACATTCGTCAGTGAGCTACTATCTGAAAAACAGGTAGCCACGTTAAAATACATGCTCATGCAATATAAAGACTGCTTCGCATGGAACTATTTCGAGATGCCGGGTCTAGATCCAAAGGTGGCAGTACATAAACTGGCTATATCGCCGGACATAAAGCCAGTCAAACATGTGCCACGAAGAATGCGGCTCAAACTTGAGATGAGTATCAACGCCGAACTCAAGAAACTAATGGACTCCGGCTTCATCCAAGAAGTTCAATATCCTGACTGGATCGCCAACATTGTTCCGGTGATGAAGAAAAATGGGACAGTGCGCATCTGCGTGGACTTTCGGGACTGTTTCCCAAATAAAAGAGCAAAGCTCTGTTCAAAATTTGAAAGGCAACGCCAAGAGTTAAAAACTCCGAGGCAGCGCCTCATGTGCCTTGCACGAGGGCGCCAACGCCAAGAGTTAAAAATTCTGAGGCAGTGCCTCACGTGCCTTGCACAAGGGAGCCAGTGCCCAGAGTTAAAAACACTGAGGCAGCGCCTCACGAGCCTCGCACAACGGCGCCAATGCCAGAACTAAAATCTCTCTGTTAAACAGAGCCATTGGATCAAAGATCCAACGGAAATGATAAATCATTAAAATACAGAATTAAATTCTGTTGAGGAAATATTCCTCAAATCTTTCTAAATAAGAAAGATTACTCTATGCAAAGCAGAGTGCCGTTGGATTAAAGAATCCAATGGTGATTAAAAATCACCTATATACAGAAAGATTCTGTATGGGGAAATATTTCCCTAATCTTGTTAAAAAAACAAGAGAGATATCTTCTGTAAAACATAAGTCCTTGGATCAAAGATCCAATGGTGGATAAAATCCCCAAATCAATCAGGATCTCTCAATGAGAGATTTCTTTAACTAAATCAACAAACTTACCTCCATTATATAAAGGACCCAAGACTTCAAGTCTTGCACAGAAAAAAAACCCCATAAGCTTTAGAGCGAGCAAGAAGAAAGTTTTAAGAAGGAAGAAAGAAGAAGACCTTTCTTCGAGGTAAATAAAAATAATAAAAGAGATCAGAGCATCTCATCTGCATATCCAAGGGTTTAACCCTCATAAAAGAACTTAGTTCTTTCCCTGGATCTAAGATCCATGAGACAAGTCTCCCACAAATGAGAATTTAATTTTCATGGGAATGAACTTGCTCTTGGAGATCAGAGATCCAGAAAAGAACAGAGAATTGAACTCCTCAAAACATAATACACGAAGAAAAATCAGCGATAAGCGCCTCACGTGCCCCTCACGTGGATGCTGCTCAATAAAGAGTTCTTAGCACTCGATGGTGGGCGCTCAGCGCCAAGCACCTCACGTGCCCCTCATGTGGGTGCTGCTCAATAAAGAGTGCTTAGCACTCGATGGTGGGTGCTCAGCGCCAAGCGCCTCACGTGCCCATCACGTAGGCGCTGCTCAATAAGGAGTGCCTAGCACTCAGTGGTTGGCACTCAGCGCTAAGCGCCTCACATGCTCCACACGTGGGCGCCATAAAGAGTGTTTGACACTCCATAAAAAAAAAAAAAGGGAAAATAAAGTAAAGTAAAGGTTGTGCGTCAGAACCTATATCAATGCCCAGCGTTGTTTGTACAAAAAAGGGACTGAGCCCAAGCAAGTGTTTAACACTTTATTCAAAGACTGAGTGGGCTGAGTCCAAGTTGACCAAAAATCCCTAATTCAGATCAATCGAGCCCATGTGCTCATCATTTTCCAAATTGGTCTTAGTCTCAAGTGCGACTACTGATCTTCCAACGGACATTGGTTCAAGGGTATATCTCCTCACACCTTTGATACATGTCGTTGTAATTCTTTAGCGTCTTCAGAGAGGTGGCGGGTCCCAATAACCAATAACTCTTTTGGTGCACTCCCAAATCGACAGGTACATCCCAACGGACCGCAACGTTCTTAAACTAGCTATGGACCGTAACGTCCTTAAACTACAACGGACCGCAACGTCCTTAAACTAGCTATGGACCACAACGTCCTTAAACTACAACTGACTGTAACATCCTTAAAACTAAAACAGTGGAGCCCAAATGCTCTTTTGTTGGATCAAAATGATCCTAAACCCCCATTAAGTAGATCTTAGTCCAAGGTCGGACTAACGCATCCTTAACAAACATTTAAGTTGATCTTAATCTCAAACGAGATTGACGATCCTTAAATCAAACCAAACCCAAATCTAAGAATATACGGATTTGGAATAATCCACGCCCTACAGGTGACAACATAAATCAGTCTCCGTATACAATCCATGGGCAACCAAAAAATAAAACAAACACACACAACATGAAGTGACCTTCTAGAGCAGGAGAAAGTGGTTACCGTGATGCGGTAACGTAATTAATTGCAGGGGCTTGCGCCTGTACGGAAGAGCGTCCCCACAATCAAAAAACCCTCACAACGAGGGGGAATCTGACGAAGTCTGTTATAACGGCCGTATCAGTCCAAACCTCTGATATACGGCGCCATAAATCAACTTGGCATCTTCGGAGAGGTGGACGGATAAATCCAAATAGCATCTGCCCCCAAATTCATGCAAGACGTTTCTCTTCCCGGTTTTCGGTGGTAAACAGATTCTGGCAGGCCCGGTAGGACCTCTTCCTCTTTCCACTCCACACTTCGTGTGTCGTGTTCGCGAACGAATCGCGGTTTAAAATGTTTCCCCTGGATTCGAGGTACTAAGATTTGGTGTCTTACTCTATGTAGAAAAGGAGATAACATCGATGGCCTCCAGCTGCATTACTTGCAACAGCAACTCCCACTCCGTCCCCTCCGGAGGAGTGAGTTACTGGCCCCAAGCGGCCTCCATCTTTGCAATGCCAGTGAAGCAGGTGACTCAGGCCACCACTGGATTGTTCTTTGGGACCATGATCCCACCAGCAAGCTTCAACACTCCGGTGCCATCACAGGAAGCTCCGAATAAGTCGGTCTTCGATCGGCTTGCAACCACTGCGGCCCCTCTCAACGGGTCGTCCAGTTCTACTACCTCAATTTTTAACAGACTGAGCCAAAGGTTCAGTGGGCTTGCAAAGAGGCTCACAATACCTGAAGGGGTTATCCCGAAGCGGATAACCATTCCAGTTCCAGCAGATGAAGTCGTCAAAGAGGCTTCTCCTGCTAAAGGATCAATCTTCGCAAGACTGGCTGTTCCAACTCCTGCTACGAGTGAAGTCGTCAAAAATGCTTCCCTTACCAGAAATTCGGCCTTTGAAAGATTGACCGTCCCCTCCCCCTCCCAACGGACGTCAGTCTTCGACAGGCTGACACCGACTGTAACCCTTCATCAGAGCAGGGGGCATGACGAAGCCATATCCATAACGGAGGCAATCCTATCTGCACGACATGCTCGACGTCACCACTGGCGCCGGGTGAGAAGAGCTGGGGGAAACTCCCCCTCTGGACTTACCCCACCATCTCCAATGGTGGAAATTGACGCTGCTGTTCCAACTGGGAACAGTTTTGATCTGCTCGGGAGGGTGCGAAAGAACTCTCCAACCGCTGTACTAAAGAAGTCGCCTCCACATGTTGAAAACACGGTACAGGCGAAGCCGGAACAGCCCCCTCAGCGGCTGTCCTCCCAAATCCACAAAGTCTAGCGAAAAGTTCAGGATTCTGTGATCAACAAGGACTATTCTCGTCGACCGGAGAAAATGAAGGTTCGACTAGAGGGAAGTTGTCCCTCTAGCATGCAGTGAGGGACTTCTCGGGCGCCTGTTATAATAGCTCCTTTGAATTCAGCCTTCCATAAAAAGAGAAGGCCTGAGAATCTCCCACCACCGGCGGCAAATATCAAAGGCAGTGGACCCAAACGCCCTAAGTCTGGGGGCATGGTAGTACACACGGTGTATATGGCTTCCGGGAAAGAAGAAAGTCATACTTCCACAGGTTATCGATCACTCACACGGTCTGTGACAAAAGCTGAAGAGCAGCAGCAGAAGCTCCAAGAGATTCTAATGAAGATGTTAGCACTCACTGGGAAAAAAGAAAGCCTGGAAGCATCGTCTAAACAGCGCCGGGAGCAGGAAACCGACACAGGGTTCCTGCGGAGGATGCTAGAAAGAAAGGATAAAGAGGCCGCGGAACAGGCCGCTAATATAAAGGAGATGGCGCTTCTGTTCTAAGACATGGTTGGGATGATGATCCAGCCGGAACCTCCAGCTGGAGACCCTCCGATAATTATCGAAGACGACAGAGGGAAAACGTCAAATTCTCCACCGGCTTTCTCAGCAGCCAAGGAAGAAACGATCTCCAAGGATGCCCTTGACGACTACATAGCTCAATACATACGAGCTCATCAGGCGAGCGAAGCGGCTGGCCAAGTCGTCAGAACTGGGCGACCTTATCCAGGCTGGTACGATCAAATCAAGTACCCGCCATGATATACGATCCCTAAATTCCACGTATATAAGGGGACAGGAAATCCCCATCAGCACGTCGCTCAGTTCAGAGCTCTATGTGGAAATATTGGAGGAGACGACAAACTGCTGCTTCGCCAATTCGTCGGCAGCTTGGCGGAGACAGCATTTGAATGGTACTCGGAGCTTCCGAATGACTCCATCAAAACATTTATAGAAATGGAGCTACTGTTCACGCGTGTTTCGCAAGCGCAAGTGAGCGCACCCCGATCACCGCATTGATCAATGCCAGGGTGAAGCCGGAAGAAATCTGGGTTCAATACGCAATTCGGTAGCGGAACCTATGGTCAAAATGCAAACAACGCATAGAAAAAGCTCCTGCCGTGGGTATGTTCGTAGGGACCCTTGATCCTCAGGCGACTATATCCCAATTTATGATGTTCTTCAAACCGACCACCTTCCAGGCCTTGATTAACAAGCTGGCCCAAATGGACCAGATGGGCCATAGGCCGTTCTCTTCAAAAACGGATCTCCGGAATGAAAAGGGTAAAGAGAAAGCGACCTTCGTTGCCAACGCTCAACAACAGCCGAATGACCCAAAATCGGATGCTCACCAAAGCAACAAACCACGATCCCTCAAAGAGAATTTGAGACGTCCTTACTCATTTCCCCGGGATAAAACGAGGAGACTGTTCGAACTGGCAGTGCGCAACAGGCTCATCACTCTGCTGGATCCAAGATGCCCGCTGCAGCCTGGTGATGTCAACGGTCCTAACTACTGACCCTACCATAGAGTAATGGGCCACCCAATTGAAGATTGCTATGTTTTAAAAAACTGGGTTGAGGACCAGTACCAACTAGGCAAGTTCGCGCTGTCCGAAAACTGAAAGGTAAACCCGCCATAGCAGCACGCTCCTAAAAATTTGGACACGCCGAGGGCATCATGCTCATTTATAGAAGAAGCTCCGTGGGAAGTTGTCCTTTCGGCTAAAACTAAAAGAATGCTGAAGGATCTTCAAGCATGCCCGGCAATCAGGTGGAAAAGCCCGCTGGAGCCTGAGATCATTAACGGGATGCTGAAACCGTGCCCAACACCAAAAGTTGGTATCGATAGGCAAGGCACCCAGGTCAGGCCTTCAAAGTCTTCGAAGGGAAAGAAGAAGACCAAGAAGCCTGTGCAGCCTGACGACGAGCGCACGGACCTACAAAAGTACATTAACGCGCTGGAAGAGTACAACCAGAAGGTGCGGACCCCAGTCACACTTGAAGAGTTCCTCAAGCATATTCTTGAGAACGGAGATGGTGACAATGATGAGGGAGACAGCTCATCAGAAGAACCTAAGGATTATGTAGCGAGTTGCCACATGGTCTCTCACCTGTCGTTAAAAGACGAAGAAGCTCCTTCGGCGTCGGAAAGCAACGCAGAGAAATTGGTGGTATGACCGGCGTCAAAATCACAGGAACCGTCAGACGACCTGATCGATAAACTACTGAACGAAGCCCTTCAAAAGAGAAAAGATGAACGAGAGCGTGAAACGGCCATATACGAAAAGGCCAAGCGTCGGCGTCAGGATGAAGAGGCTGCGGCGAGGAAAGGTCGCAAAGTACTCAAACTAGATCGAAGCACACCCGCGGCAGACAAAAGAAAATTTAAGACGGGGAAACAGTTCGCCAAAGCCCTGTCAATGGGAATGAAGCTGTCACCTTTCAAAGGAAATACTCCCGGGAGTACGTGCCTTGAAAAAGCGGATATACATCCAAAATACTGCTTATACTATCGGAGGGTCATACACCCTACCGAAGAGTGATACGTGGCCCACCGACAACACTTCAAGCGAATGAAGCACAAAGCCCGTCTGGAACAGAGAAGCCCGACAGATGAGCGTAAAGGGACAGCTGGTAACTGTCATATGGTTGATGCCATTTCAGCAAAAGGGAAATCTCAAGTTCTTACCTTCGGGAGTGATTCTGACGAAGAAATAGTCATCGACTCTCTCTTCAAGGAATCCACCTCTGGAAAAGAAGAAGAGGTAAAGAAATGCGAGAACATCCAGCTGCATAACCGTACGTTGCCTGAAAAGAATCTCGGACCCTCAAACAAAGGTTTGGGCAAGAAAGACAAGGGGAAGGAAAAAGTCCCCGAGGAAATTGCCCTCGATGATAGAGTCGTCGAAGAGCTCATAGCCAAGGACCCGTCTAAGAAAAACAAGGTGGATTACAATGTCCTGGCACACTTAAGAAAGATACCCTCATAATTGAGCATAATGGATGCTCTCCTCCTGTCCAAAGAGGTATGAGATTCTCTGATCAAGGTACTGCAAGAGCCCGATCAGTTTCAAGCCTTCCTTGTAGAAGAAAAGATGAAGGACGAGCTGGAAGAGGTTCATACAGCGGACATCACATTCGGCGATGAAGATCTCCTCCTCGGAATGTACGAGCACAACCGTCCTTTGTATGTCACTGGGTACTGCCACGATATCAAGATAGGGAAGATCCTGGTTGACAACGGGTTCTCCGTCAACCTTCTCAATGTGAGAGTGTTGAAGGAGATTTGCATGAACGTTCAGCACCTGGCTCGGGACAAAATTACTATCTCCGGGTTCGACTCGCAGTCATCACGGATGCTTGGGTCCGTAATACTGACATTACGCTTCAGGATGCTCGTCACTGACATCAAGTTTCATGTCATCGACGCCAAAACTTGCTATAATGCTCTGCTCGGCCGGCCTTGGTTACACGAGTACAACATCATCCCTTCTACACAACATCAGTGTATGAAGTACTTTAAAGACGACTTCGAGTACACAGGTACAGGGGAGCTAAACCCATTTTCCATAAATGAAGTCCACAAATATGAAGACGCTAAATACTTCTTACCAGAATTCGAAAACACGGAAAGATGTCGTAAACCGGAGAATAAAAAAAAAGCCGTTGCCACCATCCCGATCTTTAGGAGCGATACCGAAGAGGAGGAAGAGATAGTCTTCTCGGGGCAACCCCAAAGCAGCAGGCCAGGGCCAGCTCCTCCTATATTGGTCTTTAGTAGTGACTCTGAGGACGAGGTCAACGCTATGTTCTCCTCTCGCCCATCAATATGAACCTTCATTGGAGCTGATCAGAGTTTACGAGTTGCCATGGTTCCGCGGCAGCATTTTAAAGAACTCGATGCACTTGATACATACAGCATACAAGAGTTGCAGACTTTCTACATCTCTCCTAAGCGAAAAGGTGAAAAGGCGATCCTCTTCTACCAATCCAGGGGGACTAAAGTGGAAAAAGAAGTCTGGCATGGTGCCAATCCTGCACTCGATAGGCTCCAACCAATTCATCTGCCCAGATATTATGCAGAGAGACTGAAAAGGCTGTTAAAATGCCAAGGCGTACCCTTCAAATAAACCGCTCGACAAACCCAGTTCTACAACAAGATTTGGAACATCCCCGGGACTCAACGAAAAATGCCCAACGGGAGGACGGAGACGACTGGGCTTGGATACGTTCGGTCTAAGAAATAGGAGCGATTCCATGGTTGCCATGTCATAAATAACTCCGGTGGAGAAGCGAATGCATTTCCAGATAGCACTGATATCAAATCAGAGCGGGATCCCGCCGCGAGAATACCAAGCTAGTTATTCGAAGAACAAATGGACATGCTAATAAGGGAAGCGGGTCAAAAGGTTCGGAATGACCACAGCCGTGAAATGGACATTTACAAGAAAGCCAGGATGCAACGTATCATTCAGCAGGCTACGGAAAGAGAAGACGATGATGCCCTTCACCCTCAGCCCGTTGTGCGCTCTCATGGCAAGAAAAAGGCTTGACGCAGAAGCAACAACAAGATCAAGGGCAGGAATGGCATTCAAAGACAACGAAGCGGATCCAAGAAGCCACGTGATGGAGAAAAAGTCAGCTGGAATCCGTCTTTCATGAAAAAGATGGTCGGGAATATTCTTTCCCTCAAGATAAGACAAGGAAAATATTCAACCTTGTCATGAAGCATAAAATGATGACGCTCCCAGAGTCTCGGCATCCTGAGCAAATAAACGAGGTCCATCAGCCGGCCTATTGCTCCTACCACCGAGCAATAGGACATCCACTTGAAGATTGCTTCATTTTCAAAGACTGGGTCGAAGACCAGTATCAGCAAGGCAGGTTTACTCTATCCGATAGTTGGAGGGTATCCCTATCATGAAAACATGAGCCAAAAGTAATCCACACTGCGGGGGTAAGTCCAGATCAACATCGAGCTTGGAAATGAGCTTGTACCTGCCACATGATAACATTCTCAAAGGAGGGAGAGCATGAGAATGTGGACGATCTCTCCCAGTGCTTTGCAAATGAAGATGAGGACGGGGTGATCTCAGAATTTCCACCGGTGCCAAAAGAGCTGGAAGATGGGATACACACCACAGCAGACAATCTGAAGAAAATTGATTTGGGGACGACAAACGATTCGAGGCCAACGTTCGCCAGTGAGCTACTGACTGAAAAGCAGGTGGCCACGCTAAAGGACGTGCTTATGCAATATAAAGACTGTTTTGCCTAGAATTATTTCGAGATGCCGGGACTAGATCCAGAAATAGCGGCGCATAAACTGGCTATATCGCCGGACGTTAAGCCAGTCAGGCAAGCGCCAAGAAGAATGCGACTTGAACTCAAGATGAGCATCAATGCCGAAGTCAAGAAACTAATCGACCCCGGCTTCATCCAAGAAGTTCAATATCCTGACCGAATCACCAACATTATCCCGGTGATGAAGCAAAATGGGATAGTACACATTTGTATGGACTTCTGGGACCTCAACAAAGCTTGCCCGAAGGATGACTTCCCAGTACCGGTTATCGAACTGATGATCGATAACACGTCAACTCATGAGGTCTTCTCCTTCATGAATGGATCTTCAGGCTACAATCAAATAAAGATGCATCCTGAAGACCAAAAGCATACCGCCTTCCAGACTCCGCTAGGCATATTCTGCTATAAGGTGATTCCCTTCGGCTTGAAGAATGTAGGCGCCACCTACCAGAGGGCCATGACGAAGATCTTCGATGAACTCATCTATGAGATCGTTGAATGCTATATCGACGACCATGTGGTGAAAAGAAAACCGTATGAAGAACACTGGGAACATCTGAAAATAGTGTTCCGACGCCTTCAGAAGTACAACCTGAAGATGAACCCTCTGAAATGCGCGTTTGGAGTGTCCTCAGGCAAGTTCTTAGGATTCACCGAACGACACCGAGGCATCAAAATAGATCCATCAAAGATCAAGGAGATTATGGAAATTCCCTCGCTAAGAAATCTCAAGCAACTACGGTCTCTCCAAGGAAAGCTCGCGTATATCCAATGGTTCATAGAAAACATCTCCGGCAAATGTCACCCCTACAGCCATCTAATGAAGAAGGAGACCCTATTCATTTGGGATCATAAATGCCAAAGTGCACTAGATGAAATCAAGCAATATCTACTGAACCCGCCAGTACTGACCGCTCCGGTCAAGGGAAAGCCTCTCATCCTGTACACAACAGCCTTTGAAGGTTCTTTAGGCGCACTATGGGCACAAGAGAACGACCAAGGGAAGGAGAGAGCTCTCTACTATTTGAGTCGAGTTCTTCTGAGGGCAGAAAACAATTACTCCCTCATCGAAAAGTATTGCCTGGCACTGATCTTCGCGATAACGAAGCTCAGGCATTATGCCTTGGCATATGAGGTCCATCTCATATCAAAGGTGGATTCTCTCAAGTACTTGATGTCAAGAACCATACTAATAGGAAGGCTCGCCAAATAGGCCTTTCTCTTGATGGAGTTCTCGATAATATATCGACCCCTCAAGGCAGTAAAAGGCCAGGCCATCGCCGACTTTCTCGCTGAGCATCCGATACCAGCTGATTCTCTCTTAAATTGCGAATTTCCAGATGAACACGTGTTCGACACAATCGAAGGGAAGACGGAGGAAAATAATGTCCAATGGGAACTTTACTTCGATGGAGCATCTTCCATAAAGAAGCGAAAGCAAAACACCCCTATAATCAAAGCTGGGGTAGGCCTTATCTTTGTGACTCCACAAGGAAGGATAATGCGTTTTGCCCTTTCCTTAATAGAGCCAAGAACAAACAACGAAGCGAAATATGAAGTTTTGATAGCAGGTCTTGAGATCGCTGCTGACATGGGATCGAAAACCTCTTCATATAAGGGGACTCCCAGCTGGTCATTAGCCAAGTAAATGGTGACTACCAGACGTGCAAGCCAGAGTTGGTGATATATGGCGAAAAGGTACAACAATTGCTGACTCAAATCCCCTCCTATATCCTGGAAAGCATATCGCGTACGGAAAATAGCAAAGCGGATGCATTAGCCAAGCTCGCTAAAGAACCGGCCGACGAAAACCTTATTGACATAAGGATCATTGTGCAAAGCCGCTGGATTCTCGCTCCGGCAGAGATATCTCCGGAGACGTCTGAAGAAGAGGAAGTGACCAAACAAGCGGCCTTCCAAGTAGAGGACGAAGAAAAGGCTTAGGATTGGAGAGAAGTCTTCATAGACTACTTCAAATCTCATCAAACGCCCAAATATGCGTCCTCAAGACATCAGCTTATGAGGCGAGCCCTGTCTTTTGCTTTCGTCAATGATACTCTATATAAGAGATCGTTCGACTGTCTGTGGCTAAGATGCTTGGGACCGGAGGAAGCAAGGAGAGTTGTCTAAGAAATTCATGACGGACTCTGTGGTTCCCATCAAGCCGGGCCAAAGATGAAGCTGAAGATCAAAAGAATGGGTTACTATTGGCCCATGATGATTCGGGACTGCCTTGAATATGCGAAGCAGTGTCACTCGTGCCAAATTCACGACAACTTCATCCACCAGCATCTAAATCTGCTACATCCAACACTAGTTAGCTGGCCGTTCGAAATGTGGGGAACCGATATAATCGAGCCCATCGAACCAGCATCGTCCAAGAGACATCGGTTCATATTGGCAACAACCGATTACTTCTCTAAGTGGGCAGAGGCAGTACCACTAAGGGAGGTGAAGACGGAGAATATCCTCCATTTCTTCAGGACACATGTCATCTACCAGTTCGGCATCCCGTGACGGATCATCTCGGATAATGGGCCAGCCTACAGAAGCCATAAGATCAGCCGCTTCGCACAGCAGCATAATATAGATTGGAGATACTCTTCGGTCTATAATCCCCGAGCTAACGATCTAGCTGAGACTTGCAACAAGACCTTGACAAAGATCATAAAGAAAATGGTGTCCAGAAATAAAAAAGACTAGCACGAGAGACTGCATGAAGCTCTCTGGACGTATCGAACCACGCTCAAAACGGCCATGAATACTATGCCATTCGCGTTGGTAGTCGACACAGAAGCGGTACTTCCCTTGGAGATAGAGTTACCCTCTCTACGAGTAGCAGTCCAATACGAGCTGAAGGATGAAGAAAATGCCCATCTTCATATTGAGGAGCTCGATGCCCTCGATGAAACTCATCTCATGGCGCAGCAAAACCTGAAAGCTTACAAAGCAAGGATGACGCGCTCATACGAAAGACTGACTAGGCCAAGAACATTCTCCAAAGCAAACTCGTGCTAGTCGTAAAAAGACCTATGATCCCCAACCGTGCAAAGTGGGGGAAATTCGATCCAAACTATGAGGGTCCGTACATCATAGACAAGGTCTACCAAGGTGGGGCCTACTTTCTCATGAACATGCACGGCGAAAGACCCTTCCGGCCAATAAACGGCCGGTTCCTTAAGAAATACCACGCTTGAAAAGTCATAACTCAGGTTAATGATAGATGACAACGCTCGTGTCCACTCGCTGTCTTCCTGAGTCAAGACTCTATAAGTAGTATCCGGCAAAACTTCGCCTCGAAGCTGGTCACGGACCGCAACGTCCTTAAACTAGCTGTGGACCGAGATGTCCCTAAACTAACAATGGATCATAATGTCCATAAACTAAGTATGTCGCCTCAAACACGGCGACAGTAGAATTCAATTCCACGAGTCTCAGCGGTGAGGACTTCAACTTAAATCCCACCGGCAAACAGATGGGTCACATGTGGCGAAACTATTTTCGAGGGTTTCATCGTTGTTAAAAAAAAATTTATGCGCGCTTGCAAGGTCCTCTCGACCTTGTAAGGAGAAAACACCTGCGTGAGATCCTTACGACTCACAAGGGAGCAACACACTTAGGGATCCCCACGATTCTTAAAGAGAAATTACACTTACGAGATCCTCACGACTTGTAGGGAGAATTCCCCCTTATGAGACCCTCACGGCTCATAGGATTCAAAAGCCTTAAGATACAGGGACCTGAACCTGTTCGTAAGCCATCATATTTCCCAGATTGCCCTACAAGCGGTCCAATAATGACCCTTGTATACAATCCACGGGCAAAAATAAACGTTTCCTTACCTAGTTCCACCAATGGCGTGAAATTTCCCCATTTGGTGAACAACACTTGTAGGTCCCCTCGACTTGCAAGGAGAAAATACCCTTGTGAGATCCTTATGACTTACAAGAGAATATATCACTTAGGAATCCTCGCGAATCCTAAAGAGAAAATACACCTATGAGATCCTCATGACTCGTAGGGAGAAATACCTTTATGAGACCCTTACGGCTTATAAAGTCAAAAAGCCTTAGTCAACAGGATCCTAACCCTGTTTTCTAAGCCACCTTTGTTCAAATCGACAAAGGCAAATGATGATTCGCTCCTGGAAATATCCCTGTTGTAGCGATGCTGATGCCTAAGTCAGTATTAAATTTCAAGTCCTTTCACGGCAAATGATGATTCGCTCCTGGCAATATTCCAGTCGCAGCGGTGCCGATGCCAAGATTGGTATCAGATCTCAAATCCCATACTCGCAATAAAAATCAACGAGCAAAATGCATATAAAATAGCCGAAATGATAGGGCAACTCATAATAAAAATCAGCGAGCAAAATATATGCATATAAAAATAGCCGAAATGTTTGGGTAACTCGCAATAAAAGACAGCGAGTAAAAAAGAAAAGAATAGCTGAAATGATTGGGCACCGCGATAAAAAAGCCGAAATGATTGGGCAATCGTGACTTTCGCGATATAAAAAGCTGAAATGATAGAGCATCGCGGGAAGAAATAAAAAAAATGAATGAAACTTCTGCCCTGCAGGTGAGTCCATATCGACCCCTGTATACAATCCATGGTCATAAACTAAAAAAAAGGAACCACATTTTCCCACCAGGCTCCATCAGAAAGAGAGCCAAATCTCGACGGCAACATCTACAGCCTAGAGATCAACAACGGCATTCCTTCTCACTCCAGCAAGATGCAGATGCAAGGTCAAAAACTGACCCCAGGGTCAAACAACGGAGTCATGGCAGAGTCTCTAGTTCCAAGCCTTGATGGTTCACTGACAACCTAGAGACAACCTCGACATTCGTCGCAATATTGCAGACACAATGTCAACAAACAAAGCAAAGAAAGATCCCTAGCTTCGGGGTTTGGATGGCAGCATCTAGAGCCAAGAGATCAACAACAGCGTTCCTTCTCACTCCAGCAGGATGCAGATGCAACGTCAACAACTGACCCCAGGGTCAAACAACGGAGCTATGGCAGAGTCCCTAATTCCAAGCCTCGACGGTTCACAGACAACCTAAAGACAAGCTCGACATTTTTCGCAATATTGCAGACACAATGTCAACAAACGAAGTAAAGGAAGATCCCTAACTTCAGTGTCTTAACGGTAACTCAAATAAAACCTGAATGACTATCGAAGATCATCCCACATCAGCGCGAAGTGGTCATGACTCATCGGGGATCCGAAATTGAGCCCAACCTCAAGTAAAAAGAGGCATGGAAAATCCCTAACGCTTGCTCTTCCGACGGTAATATGACCTGGGAGATTACTTAAAGATGTCTTGTCTAGCCCCCGAAGGGATCAGAGACACGACAGTTGTGGGGGCCACTCGAATAGCAAGATTTCATATCGGGGAATACATCGTCCAACGCGACGGTACGACAGACAAAAACCCTAGTACCACAGACCCTAACAGACTTCTATCAGCAGAGGTTAACTGTGATGTTAGGACATTCTTGCGAGAACTTCTTGATTCGTCTCGAATCATGGGGAAAACAAAGTTCCTGCGAGAGCTTCTCGATTCGTCTCAACTCGTAGGGAAAAACATCTTCACGAAATCTTCATGAAGGTGAAAAGCCTTAGGCAACGGAGATATCAACCTGTTGCCTAACCACTGGGGCCCTGCAATTAGGTCTAAGATGTACTATTGCATACTATCCATGGGCCACACTCTCCAAAGTCTAATATCGACAAGGGGGAAAAACCACTAATGAGTCCTCTCGACTTGTAAAGGGGAAAATTCTCTTGTGAGATCCTTACGACTCTCAAGAAAAAAATACACTTAAGAATCCTCGCGACTCCTAAGGAGAAAATACACCTACGGGATCCTCTCGACTCGTAGGGAGAAAAGTCTTTATCAGACCCTCATGGATCATAAGGTTGAATACCTCAGACAGAAAGTTTTTCCTTTGGAATACCCTCGCCTAGCAACCACCGAGCTCACTGGACAGTTTCCTTGAACAGAGGAGCTCCCCCTCAATTGCAGGGGGATCACTTTTTAGAGCATTTATTCCGCCAGACTCTTTCAAGTCAGCAAGTCAAGACTACCAGACTCTTTCAAGGGAGGAGTAGTGAATATTTACTCAAGTCAAGGCTAGAAGTACTAATGTCGTCCGAGCTCACCGGGAAGTTTCCTTAAACATAGTAGCCTTATTGTTCCGCTCCGTCAAAGGGTGTTGTTCCTTGAACCGAGTTTGATGTTTTAACCATTCTGTTTCAATAAAGGTACGGGAAATGCCAAACGCCACTCATAATGTGACCGCAGTAGGATATCGCTCGACACTCAGCAGAGGTCCTCGAAAGAGAGGAATGCCCTTAGAATAGGGGTCAGTTTCCACACCTAAGGACTAATCCGGATATTAGCTAGTTCTTGGGAGATGGACCGATTCATCCCTTTCTTTGGTTCGGGATTCTTTCTTTCTCTTTGGCTGTGAAGGAGTTTTGCTCGACTAAAGCTCGTAAGTCAAGGGTTAGGACTTTACAGGACAATTAGAGCCAGTAAGTCTTAGGCGGCAGACCTGAACCTGTTTCCTAAGCTATCGCTGCCCTGCAAGGAGATCAAGATGGACTATCTATGAGCCATATTTGCCAAACTTACATGCCACTGAAATAAAGAAGCTATTTATAGGTCCTCACGCGCGGTGCGAATGAGATCCTTACGGCTCACGGAGGCGATGAACGCTTGGAAATCCTCACTATTTCTAGGGAGGATGTGCTCTTCCGAAGGAAATATGACCTAGGAGATTATTTGAGGATGCCTTGTCCAGCACCGAAGGGAGCAGAGACATGACAGCAAGACTGCGTATCGGGAATGCCTTAGTACCACACACCCTAACGGACTTATGTCGTAAAGAGTAGGGGTTAACTGTGACGTTAGGACAAGTTTGCCTACAAGCCCAAGGAAGGTAAACTAAACAAACTCCAAAATGAGCATATAAACTACTTCACGTCCAGTCAAGACAGAAAGACGCAACCCATGAGCACCAACCATATACTGTGCAAGACAGTAAGGAGAGTCTTTGGTTCACGCTCCACTAAGTGTTCATTCACGACTGCGTGCCTGCTTAAATGGAAATGGTGTCCAAAACGTGTTGATTTATGTACGACACTACAGTGGTGCTCGCACTTAGCAAAATTTTTTTTAAGGGTGAAGTATAAAGCTCATGCACAGAGGTGAGATACGTGTATGAATATGTAATGAAAAGGAAACATTCAACAGGAAACATTCAACATGTAAGGTTCTTAGGTACTAGAACAAGGTTGTACAAGGCATCAAATATGCTGTATATAAAATTTCCAAGTGCCAAACAACCTAAGCAAGGATCTTTACTAGAGAATTAGGGTAAGAAAAATAAAGAAAACATTTTTACTTCTAAGTGATAGGGATTACAACCTTTGTAGTCCGTTTCTTCGCTTCATAAGCTCCAAGTTGTGGTCCCTTCGCTGCGATCGTCAAGCTCCCGGACTCTAGATAAGTTCCATGAGGTGAATGATCCATGCTAGCTTGAAGTCTTCACAATCCAAGATGATCTACCTTGAGAAATCACAAACTCAAGCTATCTCTTCACTAATTATGGATTAGTGAAGTTAACACACTAATCAATATGGCTAGTATAGAAGAGGATGATGAATTAGGAATTTTGCTCTCTTTAGTTTTCTATTTCTCACAATCTTTCATCACTTGGAAAAAATCAAGCAAGCTTTTTTGTGAAGAAGAAGAACAGCAACAAGTGATGAATGAATTATTGTTAAGGTTAGAAATGCAACCAAGGTTTAAGCATGTCATGCTTAACCCTTGTAGAGAATAAACCATGAGCTTGGTTTTGGGTTAGGTTAATAAATATCTTGGAAAAATATCTAAATTGTTGAACTTAGTCAACACAACATGAAGCTTCTTCAAAGCTCATGACTAAATAATCACAATTTAGAAATACCAAAATAAATATAAATCCAACCATAATAACAACGATGGTGTGATTCTCATAAACCCTAGTTGCATGTGTAACCCTAGCATGTTAAAATATCATATATCACATATACAATATTATGTAACAAAAGAAAAGAATGCATTAAACATACATCACATATATGTTAAATGTATCCAAATGTGAGAAAAAGAATTGCTTAAGTGAGCTTATATTAGTTAATGTAATATAATATATCACATATATAATTATACATTAAATTATAAAATCAATACTTGATTTAATAATCCGGCTATATTACATATAACCGACTAATATAATATATATCAATTTATCGAATCAACACTTGATCCGATAACCCGGCTATATCATATATAACCGGCCGATATCATATATCATGATAATAGAATACGGTATCACATATCGTATTAATCTCGGTCCAGCATATATCACATATGTGCTTCTACTCCGTTTCGCCTGAGCCAGGAAACCTCTGTGTAGGACTCTAAAGACTCGTCAATACGCCGGTAGTAGGTGATGATCATATCAAACACTCACAAGCTGCAAGCGGTCAGCTAAACGTAACAGCCATCTGGGTATTGAGCGATCAGAAGATCAAAAAGCAAGCATGTAAATACTCCTGTGAATCCAATCAGTAACACTACCGTACAGTCCGGTCTCTTCGTCTGATATATCGCATATCCAGTTTAGGGGTGGTAAACGTTAGACCCTAGTAACCGATAAGTCGTGTCGATATGAGGCTCATAACGGGTCGAGAAACTACTGATAACACTTACCAGTATATCTCCATATCAGGCCTGGCCAGGGACTTCCAGTTATAGCCAATCGAACACAGTGCAACATCAACCCCCAATACCGGGAGAGACGAAACCCCTCCTATCGCTCATTGCTTCCATGTGATTTGGGACTGTACCCAAAAGCCACCATTTTGCACGTTCTCTTGAATGTGGTAAGGTGGAAATCAAAGCACAGTGGGACTCACACAAGACTCTATGACGATCTCGGGTCTACAGACTAACCTGTACCAGTGTCACCAGAGAACTGCTATCTAATGATAGGTATAATACCATCTAGGAGTTCTCGGTGAGTCCGTTCAGTGTACCTAGTCTCCACTGAGCACCCGTATACCATCTTTGATGTCAAACACCAATGGATGTGGGATCATCCATCGCCCATCATATGGGTCAAGATGCGTATACGCTAGTCTACTCTGGAGTATCGATGCCCTGTCTCGATACACCCTCGACCAGGAACAGTTAAAGGATATACTCTTGGACTACCCTGGCCCTACTAGTATGATCTACATCATAGTCCTTGTAGTCAAGTACATATCCTAAGGGCTTTATCAACATGTGAGAGCAAGACAGTAAACCAATACAAGTCAACATGTTAAGACAAAGTGAAACCTGATAGAATACTATCATGTCGAGCAAGAAAGTCGTCTCTATATATATCCAAGCATCCACTATAATATATATCATATATACAACAATGGCCTCTAGGGAATATACATAACTAACAATCTCCCACTTGCACTAAGGCCAGCTGTTGTAGTATCTTATACCCAACATCCCGAAGAGTCTCTCAAATTGTATCTGGGGTATGGCCTTCATGAGTGGATCCGCAGTGTTGTCCTTCGTGTCAACTCTCCCGACCTCGATCTCTCGGCGATCAACTATCTCCCGGATTAGGTGATACCACCTCAGAATATGCCTGGATCTCTGATAGGACCTGGGTTCCTTGGCCAAAACCACAACTCCATTGTTATCATAATACAAAGGTATTGGATGCTCAATGGACGGAACCACTCCAAGTTCAATTATGAACTTCTTTATCTAGACAGCCTCTTTGGCAGTATCGTTGGCAGCGATGTATTCAGCCTCCATCGTCGAGTCTGCCACGGTTTCCTGTTTGGAACTCTTCCAATAAATCGCTTCTCCATTGAGGGTAAAGACAAATCCCGAGTGCGACTTAGAGTCATCCTTATCACTTTGGAAGCTCTAATCGGTAAAGGACTCCACTTGGAGTTCTCCGTTACCATACACCAAGAACATCTCCTTAGTCCTTCTCAAGTACTTGAGAATGTTCTTCACAGCTGTCCAGTGACTCTCTCCAGGATCTGCTTGATACCTACTCACTACACTTAGTGAGTATGCTACATCGGGTCTGGTACATAGCATCACGTACATGATACAGCCTACTGCCGAAGTATACGGTATCCCTTGCATGCGAGCTCTCTCCAAATCAGTCTTGGGAGACATCTCTTTGGAGAGAGTGAGTCCAGAGATCGTGGGTAAATTTCCACGCTTGGATTCTTCCATACTAAACCTCTTTAGTATGGTGTCAATATACCTGGATTGGGATAATCCCAGTATCCGTTTAGATCTATCTCTATAGATCTTAATCCCCAAAATGCAGGAGGCATCACCTAGATCTTTCATTGAGAATCTATGTGATAAGAAGAGCTTGACCGAGTGCAGCATAGGAACATCATTTCCTATCAAGAGTATGTCATCCACGTACAATACGAGGAAGACAACCTTACTCTCTGCCACCTTCTTGTAAATACAAGGTTCATCTACGTTCTTGATGAAGTCAAACTCTTTGACTACAACATCAAAACAGATGTTCTAACTCCGTGATACCTGCTTTAACCCGTAGATGTATTGAAGTAGCTTGCACACCTTTCCGCTGCTCCCACTGTCTATGAAGCCCTCTGGCTGAGTCATGTACACGCACTCCTCTAAATCACCATTTAGAAAGGCGGTCTTAACATCCATTTGCCAGATTTCATAGTCATGGTACGCAGCAATGGCAAGTAGGATCCGGATGGACTTAAGCATAGCCACTGGAGAAAAGGTTTCGTCATAATCCACACTTGGTCGTTGACGAAAACCTTTGCAACAAGTCTAGCTTTGAAAGTCTCAACTTTTCCATCTACACTAAGTTTCTTCTTAAAGATCCATTTGCTCCCAATAGGTTTTACCCCTTCAGGAGCAACATCCAAAGTCCATACTTTATTGGTATACATGGATTCCATCTCAGATTGCATTGCATCCGGCCACTTCACAGAGTCCCCACTCATGATGGCCTGCTCAAAACTAGTCGGGTCATTATCTTCCATGATGCAATCCTTGCTCCCACCATCAATGAGAAAACCGTAGTATCTCTCAGGTAGATGAGGAACCCTACTAGATTGACGGAGAGGCTGGGGTTCGTCGGGAACTACTGAATCCTCTGGTTCCACCAAATCTTCTGTTGCAGTTTGTGTAGCTGGAACTTCTTCTAGTTCTACCTCCTCGCCACTAATCTCCTTTGCAAGAAATTTCTTTTCTAAAAAGGTGGTATGTTGAGCAACAAACACCTTTTGTTCCTTAGGGTGGTAGAAGATATGTCTTCGCGAATGCTTGGGATATCCTACAAACTTGCACAGAACTAATCTTGCCTCGAGCTTGTCCGGATTTTGCTTTTTAATATAGGCCGGGCAACCCCATATCTTAACAAAATCAAGACACGGTCTCTTCCCTTCCCATATCTCATATGGAGTGGTAGGCACTGATTTGGTTGGAACTCTATTCAATAGGTATATGGTTGTCTCAAGCGCATACCCCCAAAAGGAAATAGGCAACTCAGCAGTGCTCATCATAGAGTGCACCATATCTAATAGGGTGCGATTCCTCCGCTCCGATACACCGTTGTGCTGTGGTGTATATGGAAGAGTAAGCTGAGAGAGAATCCCATTCTCTTTTAAATAGTCCAGGAACTCATTGCTCAAGTATTCTCCTCCTCGATCAGATCGAAGAATCTTAATACTTTTACCCGTTTGGTTTTCTACTTCGTGCTTATATTCTTTGAATTTCTCAAAAGGTCCAGACTTGTGTTTCAACAGAAACACATGTCCGTATCTTGAGAGATCGTCAGTGAATGTAATGAAGTACGAGAAACCATTCCTGGCATGTGTAGACATGGGACCACATACATCACCATGTATCAGTTCCAAGAGTTCCGTAACTCTTTCTCCGTGTCCACTAAACGGAGTTTTGGTCATTTTGCCTTTGAGACATGAATGGCAAGTTTCATAAGATGATAATTCGAGCGGATTCAAATATCCATCCTTATGTAACTTAGCTAGTCGTGTCGCATTGATATGACCTAGTCTACAATGCCATAAGAAGGATTCGTTCATTTCTGAACTCTTCCTCTTATGTGTGTTTTGCACATTAAGAACCATGGTTTGATTTAGAATGTATATGTCATTATTTAACGAGCCTGATCCAATCAACTTTTGATTTAAGAAGATGTTCATAACATTATCCTGTACTACAAAATTATATCCTTCTTTACTTAATAAAAAAACTCATATAAAATTGCATATCAGGGTCGGAATGTAATAGCATTCGTTTAGAATCAATGTATTATCAATTGGTAATACAAGGTGATATTCACCAACTGCTTTGGCTGCAACATTTGCACCATTTCTTACTCTTATGGAATGATCACCCTCACCCAGTTCTCTACCTTTCCGTAGCCTATGTAACATATTACATATGTGGGATCCCGATCCGGTATCTAATACGCAGGACGTAGAGTGAACTGAGAAACAATTCTCGATAACTAACACACCCGAAGAAGATGCATCAACATGCTTATTCTTTATTTGGGCGGCGTGGGAATCCGGATATTCCCCTATTTCCTGTTCTGTCTTATAAAAATTATAAGAAAGAACGGAACCAACGTTCCCTGCTCAATATAACAAGCGGGTTCGGTCAATTTATCCATATTATTATCTTGATTAAGGCCTGACATGGTCGCTACCTGGAGAGAGAAGAAAAAATTTTAGCGTATGCTCTTGCAAGATTAGATTGGTTATTATTTTATCTAATCAGGATGGCTCCCACTGTTTTTATCAAATCTTCCTTCAAACCTTAGAAGGTAAAATTAGCCGGGATTAATTACACCTTACAAGTTCGCCAATCTTTCAGCCAGGTCAGTGTTGGTACTTTGAGGGAGGTTCCCCGTGCTTTTGCACAGACCTAATTAAAATAAACCCCGTTTTCCCAGAGGCATAACCCTATTAACACCTTTCTAGACATCTACTTGATCAGCTAATTGTTATGTGTAAAACTCTCCCAGGAGTAACTCTTACTCGCAGTGGGTATCGGGATCCAACTATCTCATAGAAGTTATGCAATCTCATTGCAAATTTCAACACTCGAAATTCCCGATAATATTCTGCCCCTAGCGTCCTATGACCTTGACGGAGGACAACAAACCATAGGCTACTGGTCAAGTTCAACCCGTCATTTCCTGATTGAATTAAACCCACCTGCACGACCCTTGACGGAGGTCAACAAGGTCATACGACTACCCTAAAACAATCGCATCATATGCAGCAGATAAATACTAATCAGCTATCGTACACTACGTCTTGACGGAGGTCAACAAACGCAGCACGAATACTAAGTAGGACTTATCTGAAATGACGGAGGGCTACGACAGGTTTTTCAGAAAACCTTTTGCGTAATGAACTTGATATCGTTGTAAAAACTAGTGATTTTGAAAAGGAGTGTTTTTTAGGCTTTTACTAGTTTCGCTAAAGAGGTCACTCCCGGTGAAGGGATCTCGGCTCTTTCCTTATCGAATAAGGTGCAGGATATTTTATAAGTACCGCTATGCAAAGCAAGAACTATAGAAGCAATCAAAAACAAAACCGAGTGAGTTGTGGCATTTACTAGTTTCGCTAAAGAGGTAACTCCCGGTGAAGGGATCTCGGCTCTTTCCTTATCGAATAAGGTGCTGGATATTCTATAAGGAATACCGCTATGCAAAGCAAAAACTAGAGCTGCCCTTTTTGAAAATTTGATTCTACAATATCTTTTAGGTTTCTTTTTCTTTCATTAATCTCATTAATGAAGTCCCATTATTTATGCTTCCAAAGCATCACAGAAGAAACGAAAATACAACGTACGCTTATGCCATCCGCATTCGCCACGGTGTCCCGTTATGCACCGTTAGGTTACTTAACTAACGGCATACCGGGGCGGGACTAGCACGGGTGTAAAACATAAGCAACGTTTATTATATATCATATATATAATAATAAAGCATTCGTCTCACGCATATAAAATGATCACATCACAGAATATTAGCAGCGGAAGATAACATATGAAATATTGGATATACAAGGAGGTCCGTGTTTTATTTTGAGCTTATATAAAACACAGATTCCACGGTCGCGATGAACAGCCAAACCCACATCCCTAGACCCCTACGAGAGCGGCAAGCAACCCTACCAGCTCTAGAGTTAGGAGACCCGGACTCAACTCCTCGAGCTGGTCTCCTATTGGACTCTAGAACCCGGTTACTTGTGCTCCCCATCTTCGGTCTATCCTAATGTGGAAAAGTAAATAGTATACAATGGTGACATCATTGTTCCCCTCCGAAAGACGGCGCGACAGGACGTCTTGCCTGAGATTCGGGGCAGATGCTAATTGGTGCTATCCGTCCACCTCTCCGAAGATGCCAAATTGATTTATGGCACCATGTATCGAGGGTTTAGACGGATGCGTCCGATGTAGCAGACTTCGTCAGATTCCCCCTCGTTCGAGGGTTTTTTGATTGTGGGGACGCTCTTCCCTGCAGGCGCAAGCCCCTGCAGTTAATTACGCTACCGCATTGCGGTAACAACTTTCTCCTTCTCCAGATGGTCACTTCGTGTCGTGGGTGTTTGTTTTGTATTTTGTTGCCCGTGGATTGTTTACGGAGACTGAGTTATGTCGTCGCCCGTAGGGCGTGGACTAGTCCAAATCCGTATTATCTTAGATTTGGGTTTGGGGGGGTTTGGTTTGAGGATACGTCAGCCATACTTGAGGCTAAGATCAACTCAAACGTTTGTTAAGGATACGTTAGTCTAACTTTGTGACTAAGATCAACTTAACGGGATCGTTTAGATCCAACGTAGTGGTCCATCGTATGTATGGCTGTCGGGACCCGTCACCTCTCTGACGACGTTGAGGGATTACAACGACGGATGTCAGAGGAGTTCAGAGATGTTCCCTCGAGCCAGAGTTAATTGGGGGGATTCATAGTCCACTCTGTTTGAAGGTTTAAGGATACGTTAGCCATCTTTGAAGCTAAGATCAGCTTAAACGGGACCGTTTAGATCCGACAAAAGAGCATACGGGGCTCTATTGTTCTAGTTTAAGGACGTTGCGGTCCATGGGTAGTTTAAGGACATTGCGGTCCATTGTTAGTTTTAAGACATCTCGGTCAAGGTTAAGGACGTCGTAGTCCATGGGTTTAAGGACCCCACAGTCCGTTGTTAGTTTTAAGACATCTCGGTCAAGGTTAAGGACGTCGTAGTCCATGGGTTTAAGGACTCCACAGTCCGTTGTTAGTTTTAAGACATCTCGGTCAAGGTTAAGGACGTCGTAGTCCATGGGTTTAAGGACTCCACAGTCCGTTGTTAGTTTTAAGACATCTCGGTCAAGGTTAAGGACGTCGTAGTCCATGGGTTTAAAGACTCCACAGTCCGGTATGTGCTCTGGATGCTTCACACGGGTTCACTGCCGTGCTCGGCGAGGACCAGGCTCCGCTCTGGACGTTCTCCACGGGGTCAAAGAGTGACATTATCCGCGTTCCACGTAACCAGGAATTTGTATTAGACATGAGTTTAAGGACCCCACAGTCCATATCAATGTGTGGTCGTCGGGACCCGTCACCTCTTTGAAGACATTGAGGGATTACAATGCCAAGTATCAAAGGAGTGAAGAGATGTACCCTAGAACCGGAGTGGATTAAATAGCCCTTGGCCCAATTTGGGGTCAAGACGAATTAATTATGTTATGAGTCCATTGGACCAGTTAATCACAAATTGAGGACTTATGGCCATCTTGGGCTAAGTCCAATCAGGAGAGGCTTTGCCTCCATCCATTTAAGCCAATTGGGCCAAAGCCTAGTGTTAAACACTACAGAGCAGTCAGTGTTGAACACTGGGAATGAGGTTGACAAGTTAGCGTTTAACACTAAGAGATAATTGGTGTTAAACACCAGCAACAAGGCTTTTCAAATTAGTGTTAAACACTAAAACAGATCAGTGTTGAACACTGCAGATAAAGCTTTTTATTTAGTGTTGAACACTAAGGCCTAACAGTGTTTTAACATTGGGTTCGAGAGTTTTAATTTAGTGTTAAACACTAAGGCAAGAGGGGTCACATGGCAGCACGTGAGAGCGCCCTCTCTTCATTTATTCTGCTAAGATTATCGCGTCTTTCAGAGCATCACGTGCCATCACGTGATGGGCATTCAAATGCCTGTGTATTAAAGCTTCTGTCAAGGGTCACGTGGGTCACGTGGGATGCTGCCTCAAAGGGACTTTCTGTAGATCTCTTGGGGGGGTCACGTGATGACACGTGACCCTGCCTCTACGTATTTTGTTTAGAGGCTTTGTTAATCTTTTCTCAGGAATTAAGTTCATCGTAGGGTTAAACCCTGACAGTAATTTCAGAGGAATTAAATTCCTACTTCCTTTCGAAAACTTTGTTTTTCTGGAATAGAGTTTAACTCTGAATTTTCTGTAGGAATTAAATTCCTCATATATGTGAAGGGCTGAATAGGGTTAAACCCTAATAAAAGTTTTTAAGGAGTTTAAACTTCCATCCTCTGTTAAATTATGATTAAAGGAATTAAATTCCCAACGTTTCAACAGCACTGGGTTTTTTAATTAGGGTTAAACCCTGTTTCTCTTTTTTTTTGTTCTGAAGGAATTAAATTCCCATGATATAGGGTCAAGCCCTACTTTTATTTTAAAGGAATTAAATTCCTATAATTCTGTGAGAATTAAATTCTCGGGCTTGCATTCCTTCTCTATGTTTTGGATCTGCATGGCAGGATCTCAACCCATTGAGAATTAAATTCTCAACCTTAAGGGGAGATGTGCACTTTGCAGATCCTCTATCAAAGAGAGAAGAAATATGTTCTTCTGTTTTTACATTATCAGAGTTAAACTCTGTTGAGAATTAAATTCTCTTTCTTTCAAAAGGCCTTCCCTTTCTTACCTAGGGTTTTTTGCAGAAGATCCGAGTCTTTTCAAAGTATCAAAGCTCTTCTCCTTTTTTCTTTTTTCTTCTCTGCGCAATGTATCTCTTTTTCTGTGTCTCTTGGCTCCTATTTATAGGAGAAGCAGCCGAATCAATCAGTTTTTGACGAATCTTCATTGAGATTTGATTTGCATTCAGCATCCATTTTGGGCCTTTGGATTATTAGGTGAATTTTATTCACCATTGGATTTTAAATCCAGAGATTCTCCCTTGTTATTTTGGTTAGATTTAAAGGGGAAATCTTTCCAAACCCGAGATTTTCCTATAGATAGATGATATTTCATCACCTCTGAATCTTTAATTTGATTGGTTCCAGATAGTTGCTTTCCTTTGGAAAGATTTGAATTTCCTTCAGAATTTAATTCTGTTAACACAATGGGCTTTGAAAGCCGGTCACGTGTGACCACGTGACCCATGGTCACGTGTGAGCACGTGACCCCCTTTGGCATGAGCCTTTTCCTTTCTTTTGCGCTCTGTCTTCTGATCGTTGCTTAAGCGTCACGTGCCACCACGTGACTCCTGGTCACGTGTGAGCACGTGACCCTTGTTTGAACTCTCTTTCCTTGGTTCGTCTGGAGAACGAGTCTGCTGTCTTGAACGTCACGTGCCAACACGTGACCCTGGTCACGTGGGAACACGTGACCTCTTCTGAAGCCTTTTCTTGACTTGATCAGAGAACTTGTGTGCCTTTGACGCTTGCATTTAAATGTCATGTGTCGCCACGTGACCCTGGTCACGTGGGAGCACGTGACTCTTTCTGAAGCCCATTTTCTTCAGCATAGTCAGGAAACTGAAATTGACTTGATGATGCCTTTTAGGTGTCACGTGCCAACACGTGACCCCTTTTTGAAGCTTTTCCCAGAAGCTTTCCTGATTTTAAATCAGGAAACAATCATCCTCAACCCGGAAGTGCCTCAATAAAAGAATATTACATATAATAAATTTTACATGAATGAAAAATAAAAACTCCCATCTCACATAAAACAACCGGCTATTCAAATCACAACGATCCAATATAACATATCACTGCAACACATAACATCACATGTCATCGACGTAAGTAAATATGCGTATCCCAATTGTCGTTGATGTATAGCAACGAAACCGGTGATACACCACATATTAAACTTAAGGTCGCAGAAAAGAAAGTGTAAAACTACAACATTCGGAATCTACAATCTCTTTAGACATCATAAACCCGACATATCACATATCTCGGATTTCATGCCTAACAATATGAATTCTAAATATTGTATCCCATTACAGATAGCTAGGCGAAGTTAGACAATTCGATCGAATCAACGAATTCCCAAATTTCCCAGAAAACTCAACACTTGAGCACTGTTAAAGTTAACCAGAGACATACCACAGTACCTGCGGACGTACAGCTGAAGGCCCGACCCAAGCTTCTCAAGTGGCGCCGTGGATCCGCCACTGATTGGTAGAGATTCTGCGTGTTTAAGTTTAGTTAATTACCGCAATCAAAACGGTTTCGCTTGTAGCCGGTTGAGTACGGGTCGTCCGCAGGGAGATGGGAATCTTTTTCTATGTGCTTTAACGAGTTAAGTCCAATTTTCCAGATTTTTTTGTGATTATCTAAGTGTTAAAATGATATGTAAAGAGAGCTTGTTAGGGTTAGGATTAGGTTAGTTTGAGTTAGGAGTCGCTCACTTCTTTCGTTGCCACTCTTAATATCGGTGTTACGGTAATCGGCAACAACGGGGATTAGCACGACTAGGAAGGAACTTGCGAGTATAAGCTAGGCTTTCCAACGCTTAAGTTCTTCCTTTTGGTGCTTGTCCGTCCGTTCTTGGCTCTTAGCCATAACCTCCGGTTAATTCAACCACAACCGGTCTCACTACGGAATCACGCTATCATGTAGGATAGGGTGCCGTAGGGAGCGGATTGTGGTTCAATTAACGGGAGTTGATTTAAGATGTTGGGCAAGGAAAGAGTGAGAGAGATTTCCTTCTCTCAAACTTCCCTTATCCTACCCTAACAAGTATGGAAACTACTCACACATTATAATGAAAAGAAAATAAAACAAAGAGGAAGATAGAAAGAAAGAGATTAGAAGATAACAACTAGCAATTTGCGACCTCACCTTGGCAAGGATCAAGCGTAGGCATCATGGCTGTTTTAAGGATAAAGAAAAAGAGAAAAAAAAGAAACAACAATAAATAACAACAACCACTTATCAATTAACGATTACAAGCGATTAACATAAAAAGAGCAAGACAAGTATAATAACAAAATGAACTTCTTTATTCATCATTCTTCACTCACAAAAGCTCACTACAAGTTTTTCAATGGAGAAGAGATGAGAAGAGGAAGAAGAACAAGTATTCTAAACCCTAAAAAATACAAGATTAAGCCCCCCTTGGCTTCACAAGGTTCTGGACTATTTATAGGCAGGGAACTGGAAATCTAGGGCAACAATCTGCCTCCTTACAAAATTACCCAACTGCCCCTAAAATACGACAGCATGATGAGGCCATACGGCCGCGGTTCCGCGGTCTAAGCCTGCTTATGCCGCGGAACCGCGGCTATACTAAGGAGTTGAGCCGTCGGTTTTTCTGGGGTTCCCTGGTCTTTTTTGTACTTCAGTATGGTATGTGATTTTTCTCAGAATCTTTCCACATTTCTTCCAGAATTTCTGTTGAGCAATAGGTGATTTGATGTGGATCTTTTTGTCATGATTTTCTCGAGCTCCGTGTAGATTTCTTGGATCTCGTGTTGCCATTGAGCCTTGTGCATGAAAATGACATCGATTTGCCATTTTGTCTCTTAAACTGATGTGTCGCAACAGACGGATAAAGAGCAGAGATCCGTTTTTTATCTGTGGTTGGCAGGAACCCGAGTTTTGTCGTGTTTTTCCATGAATTTCACCGTTCAGAGCCGAGAACCTGTATCCTGCAATTGACTAGCAAACACGGCTGAAGAGTACCTACCGATATGCAATGTGATAAAAATTGTGCGGTATAAAAATGCAAAAATCTGATATAAACAAATACCCCCAAACTTATCATTTGCTCGTCCCGAGCAAAGCCAATTTATTCACAAAAAATTTCCTAACCTCACTTTCGCAGGGAACGCGATTGTACTGAGCATGTGCAACAAGCCGTTAAACCTCTAGGTGTCCCTAGTAGGAGGAGTGTTGTCTCCTGAGGGTTTTCAGCGGATACTACCCAAAAAATCCGGTAAAGTTGGTTTTGTAAAATAACTAAGATTCAAACCCTAACGTTTTGTTTCAGAAAATAACAATTCTATTATCCTAAGTCTAGACTATCGAACCTTTATTTTTCACACCTCGCTTCTTATTTAACTACAGATTTTATATGTCTTTACGTGCAGTGCAAATAGTGTCGTTAAGTTTCCAGAAGGATCGATTTACGTCATCATGTCACACAATAAAGCCCAGATAAAAATTTTGAAAGGATCACATAAGTTTTATAAAGAGTTAAGCATTTTTCAAGTTTTGTTTTCCAGTAAAGTTTCAACTTTAGAATTTCTATCTTCCTTAACAGGAAACTAGTCTTATATTTCACTCCACCTTTTTCTTGTTTTCATTTCATACACACCTCTGTGAACGTGCAATAGTCTTTATCATAGAATAAAACCTTCATATCTCCGCTAAAATTTTTATAAAAGCCTGCCTTTTATCAAGATTATTCTCACACAAAGAACCGTTAGGAATTTTAACTCGGAGAGAACACTTGCTTGATTTTGTTTTAATCTGGACTTTCTAGGCTTCTTAGCGAGTTTTGGGCCAATGCACCCAAACCAGTTGGCTTTAGGGCATTAGGTGTAGAAACACCCCGGCGGACTTAATTACTCAAGTTACCTAGGTCCACAAACAAAAGACAGTTTGGCGTGAAAATCATGATGATTTAATACGAACGGAGATATAGCCGGCAGTTCAATTATTTTTTTGGATAAAAGACGTGTTTAGTGGGTTTTGGTGTGTAATCATTCCAATCAAGTTCCAGATGGGTTATTTTTCAGACTTAGTTCCAATTAAGGCATCAATAACATTCCTTCATATTCACTCACTTCATAAACTATTCTTGATATTACTTATTTCCGAACAAACCTATTTGATCCTCAGAAAAATCATTTATCCATTTAAAAGTTTTTGGACATAAAAAGACTTGTCATCTAATTTCCAAAACTCACGCCACGTGTAGTGTGATGTAAAGACATATATCAGCTATAGTTAACTTCAAAGGAGAGTTATCTTTCAGGTTTTCAAAATCTAAACATAAGATTTAGTTATTCTTATCTTATTAAACAAAACCATCGAAATGTTGAATCAGAGTCCTCCCACTAGCAAACTTGACAAAAAAGTTTTTATGTTTTTAGAAAATTTTCAGATTTTTATGGATTTTATGGATTTTAATATGCAGATGCAGAATATACATATGAATGCGAAGGTAAGAAATGCGTACCGAGCGTACCCCCAAACTTAAACTGGACAGTGTCCTCACTGTCATTGCATGAAGAGATCATTTGAAAGGTCAAAATTGTCGGTTAGCTATACACAAAATTTTTATTTTTATTTTTTGTTTTTGGTTTTAAGAAAAAGAAAAAGAATATCCACAAAAATGTACAAAATGGTATATACATACCCCCAAACTTATTTGGAACAGTGTCCACTTGTTCTTGACTGGATAACCGAAGTTTGGAGGTAGGCAGAGGAAGATTATGCAGGGTAAACCGGCATTAGAGATTCTGCACATGCTCAGTGCAATCGCGTTCCCTCCGAAAGTGAGGTTAGGAAATTTTTTGTGAATAAATTGGCTTTGCTTTGGACGAGCAAATGATAAGTTTGGGGGTATTTGTTCATATCAGATTTTTGCATTTTTATACCGCCCAATTTTTATCACATTGCATATCGGTAGGTACTCTTGAGCCGTGTTTGCTAGTCAATTGCAGGATACAGGTTCTCGGCTCTAAACGGTGAAATTCATGGAAAAACACGACAAAACCCGGGTTCCTGCCAACCACAGATAAAACACGGATCTCCGCTCTTTATCCGTCTGTTGCCACACACCAGTTTAAGAGACAAAATGGCAAATCGATGTCATTTTCATGCACAAGGCTCAATGGCAACACGAGATCCAAGAAATCTACGTGGAGCTCGAGGAAATCATGACAAAAAGATCCACATCAAATCACCTATTGCTCAACAGAAATTCTGGAAGAAATATGGAAAGATTCTGAGAAAAATCACATACCATACTGAAGTACAAAGAAGACCAGGGAACCCCAGAAAAACCGACGGCTCAAATCCCTAGTATAGCCGCGGTTCCGCGGCATAAGCAGGCTTAGGCCGCGGAACCGCGACCGTATGGCCTCATCATGCTGTCGTATTTTAGGGGCAGTTGGGTAATTTTGTAAGGAGGCAGATTGTTGCCCTAGATTTCCAGTTCCCTGCCTATAAATAGTCCAGAACCTTGTGAAGCCAAGGGGGGCTTAATCTTGTATTTTTTAGGGTTTAGAATACTTGTTCTTTTTCCTCTTCTCATCTCTTCTCCATTGAAAAACTTGTAGTGAGCTTTTGTGAGTGAAGAATGATGAATAAAGAAGTTCATTTTGTTATTATACTTGTCTTGCTCTTTTTATGTTAATCGCTTGTAATCGTTAATTGATAAGTGGTTGTTGTTATTTATTGTTGTTTCTTTCTTTCTCTTTTTCTTTATCCTTAAAACAGCCATGATGCCTACGCTTGATCCTTGCCAAGGTGAGGTCGCAAATTGCTAGTTGTTATCTTCTAATCTCTTTCTTTCTATCTTCCTCTTTGTTTTATTTTCTTTTCATTATGATGTGTGAGTAGTTTCCATACTTGTTAGGGTAGGATAAAAGAAGTTTGAGAGAAGGAAATCTCTCTCACTCTTTCCTTGCCCAACATCTTAAATCAACTCCCGTTAATTGAACCACAATCCGCTCCCTACGGCACCCTATCCTACATGATAGCGTGATTCCGTAGTGAGACCGGTTGTGGTTGAATTAACCGGAGGTTATGGCTAAGAGCCAAGAACGGACGGACAAGAACCAAAAGGAAGAACTTAAGCGTTGGAAAGCCTAGCTTATACTCGCAAGTTCCTTCCTAGTCGTGCTAATCCCCGTTGTTGCCGATTACCGTAACACCGATATTAAGAGTGGCAACGAAAGAAGTGAGCGACTCCTAACTCAAACTAACCTAATCCTAACCCTAACAAGCTCTCGTTACATATCATTTTAACACTTAGATAATCACAAACAAATCTAGAAAATTGGACTTAACTCGTTAAAGCACATAGAAAAAGATTCCCATCTCCCTGCGGACGACCCGTACTCAACCGGCTAGCTACAAGCGAAACCGTTTTGATTGCGGTAATTAACTAAACTTAAACACACAGAATCTCTACCAATCAAATGGACAAGTGGACAACAAGCCGTTAAACCTCTAGGTGTCCCTAGTAGGAGGAGTGTTGTCTCCTGAGAGTTTTCAGCGGATACTACCCACAAAATCCGGTCAAGTTGGTTTTGTAAAATAACTAAGATTCAAACCCAAACGTTTTGTTTCAGAAAATAACAATTCTATTATCCTAAGTCTAGACTATCGAACCTTTATTTTTCACACCTCGGTTCTTATTTAACTACAGATTTTATATGTCTTTACGTGCAGTGCAAATAGTGTCGTTAAGTTTCCAGAAGGATCGATTTACGTCATCATGTCACACAATAAAGCCCAGATAAATTTTTGAAAGGATCACATAAGTTTTATAAAGAGTTAAGCATTTTTCAAGTTTCGTTTTCCAGTAAAGTTTCATCTTTAGAATTTCTATCTTCCTTAACAGGAAACTAGTCTTATATTTCACTCCACCTTTTTCTTGTTTTCATTTCATACACACCTCTGTGAACGTGCAATAGTCTTTATCATAGAATAAAACCTTCATATCTCCGCTAAAATTTTTATAAAAGCCTGTCTTTTATCAAGATTATTCTCACACAAAGAACCGTTAGGAATTTTAACTCGGAGAGAACACTTGCTTGATTTTGTTTTAATCTGGACTTTCTAGGCTTCTTAGCGAGTTTTGGGCCAATGCACCCAAACCAGTTAGCTTTAGGGCATTAGGTGTAGAAACACCCCAGCGGACTTAATTACTCAAGTTACCTAGGTCCACAAACAAAAGACAGTTTGGCGTGAAAATCAGGATGATTTAATACGAACGGAGATATAGCCGACAGTTCAATTATTTTTTTGGATAAAAGACGTGTTTAGTGGGTTTTGGTGTGTAATCATTCCAATCAAGTTCCAGATGGGTTATTTTTCAGACTTAGTTCCAATTATGGCATCAATAACATTCCTTCATATTCACTCACTTCATAAACTATTCTTGATATTACTTATTTCCGAACAAACCTATTTGATCCTCAGAAAAATCATTTATCCATTTAAAAGTTTTTAGACATAAAAAGACTTGTCATCTAATTTCCAAAACTCACGCCACGTGTAGTGTGATGTAAAGACATATATCAGCTATAGTTAACTTCAAAGGAGAGTTATCTTTCAGGTTTTCAAAATCTAAACATAAGATTTAGTTATTCTTATCTTATCAAACAAAACCATCGAAATGTTGAATCAGAGTCCTCCCACTAGCTAACTTGACAAAAAAGTTTTTATGTTTTTAGAAAATTTTCATATTTTTATGGATTTTATGGATTTTAATATGCAGATGCAGAATATACATATGAATGCGAAGGTAAGAAATGCGTACTGAGCGTACCCCCAAACTTAAACTGGACAGTGTCCTCACTGTCATTGCATGAAGAGATCATTTGAAGGGTCAAAATTGTCGGTTAGCTATACACAAAAATTTTATTTTTATTTTTTGTTTTTGGTTTTAAGAAAAAGAAAAAGAAAAAGAATATCCACAAAAATGTACAAAATGGTATATACATACCCCCAAACTTATTTGGAACAGTGTCCACTTGTTCTTGGCAGGATAACCGAAGTTTGGAGGTAGGCAGAGGAAGATTATGCAGGGTAAACCGGCTCCTGTAAGAACTGGAGCTCCTCTGTTGGTTCGGCGCTAAGGTACGGTTTTAGTCGGTGTCCGTTCACTTTGAAAAATGAACCGTCCTTTGGATTCTCCAAATCCACAGCGCCATGCGGATACACATTCCGCACAAAATACGGCCCTTTCTAGCGAGATCTGAGCTTTCCTGGATGGAAGTGTAGTCTGGTGTCGTAAAGCAGTACCTGTTGACCAGGTACGAAAGTTTTGCGCAAAAGGTGTTTATCGCGAAACACCTTCGTTCGATTCTTAACGACAACCGCGTTATCGTAAGCCTCATCCCTAAGCTCGCTTAATTCGTTCAACTGCAGCTTCCGATGGCTGCCCGCATCTTCGAGAGACAGATTCAGCTCCTTTCTCGCCCAAAATGCGCGATGCTCTATTTCGACTGGTAGGTGGCATGCTTTTCCATGCACAAGCCGATAGGGAGACATGCCAAGATCGGTCTTATAAGCGGTTCGAAAGGCCCACAGGGCATCAGTGAGTTTCAGCGACCAATCCTTACGGTTTTTGGAAACCATCTTCTCCAGTATCTGCTTGATTTGCCGATTTGAAACTTCGGCCTGCCCGCAGGTTTGGGGGTGGTAGGGCGTGGAGAGCTTATGATTAATGGAATATTTTCGCATCAAGGCCTCGAAAGTCATGTTGCAGAAATGACTTCCATTGTCGCTAATGATCGCTCGAGGGTGCCCAAAACGGGAGAAAATGTTTTCTTTAAGAAACCTAACGACAACCTTGTTGTCGTTAGTCCGGCTGGGCACAGCCTCGACCCACTTAGAGACGTAATCAACAGCGAGAAGGATGTACAAGTTCCCAAAAGAGCTGGGAAACGGCCCCATGAAATCGATCCCCCAAACATCGAAAATCTCCACAACCAAGATCGGTTGGAGCGGCATCTCGTTCCTCCGGGATATCCGGCCCAAGTGTTGGCACCGAGAGCAAGTCTTGCAATAGTCATGAGCGTCTTTGAAGAGTTGTGGCCAGTAGAAACCATATTGCAAGATCTTCTCAGCTGTCTTTCTGGGGCCAAAATGCCCGCCACACGCTTGATCGTGGCAAAATGACAGCACACTCTTGAATTCCTCATCAGGGACACACCGACGAATAATCTGGTCGGGACAGTACTTGAACAAATAGGGTTCGTCCCAGTAAAAGTGTTTTACTTGGGATAAGAAGCGAAGTCTGTCCTGACTTGACCATTCAGTCGGTAGTAATCCCGTGGCCAAATAGTTCACAATATCTGCGAACCAGGGTTCGCAAGATACTGTCAAGAGCTGTTCATCCGGGAAAACGTCGTTGATCGGAATTGGAAGCGAAGGCGAAGAAGAAAGTCGTGAGAGATGGTCGGCAACTACGTTTTCACATCCTCGTTTGTCCTTAATGACAAGGTCAAACTCTTGAAGCAAGAGGATCCAACGTATTAGCCGAGATTTTGCATCTTTCTTCGCAAAAAGATGGCGCAGAGTAGAATGGTCAGTATAGACAATGACTGGAGAGCCGATGAGGTAGGGCCTGAACTTTTCTAAAGCAAATACAACAGCCAAGAATTCCTTCTCAGTTGTTGTATAATTGAGTTATGCATCGTTCAGGGTTCGGCTCGCATAATAGATTACGTGCGGCATCTTGTTGATGTGTTGTCCAAGGACAGCACCAATGGCAAAGTCGGATGCATCGCTCATAATCTCAAATGAGTGCGTCCAGTCAGGTGAAGAAAGAACGGGAGCAGAAGTGAGTGAGCTTTTCAATGACTCGAATGCAGTCACACAGCTCGAGTTGAAGTCGAATGGCGTGTCCTTGGCCAGCAAAAGAGTCAAGGGCCTAGCAATCTTGCTAAAGTCCTTGATGAACCGTCTATAGAAATCGGCATGGCCAAGGAAGGCTCGGATGTCTCGGACGCATCTAGGAGGAGGTAGATTGGAAATGACCTCAATCTTCGCTTTGCCAACCTCTATGCCATTTTGCGAGATGATATGTCCTAAGACAATACCTTCGCGCACCATGAAGTGGCACTTCTCCCAATTCAAAGTGAGATTCTTGTCCTTATATCGGGTAAGGACAGCGTCAAGATGCAGCAAACACTCGTTGAAGGAATCGCCGAAGATGGAGAAATCATCCATGAAGATCTCCAGAAATTTTTCCACCATGTCTGAGAAGATTCCCATCATACACCGCTGGAAGGTAGCGGGCGCATTGCATAACCTAAAGGGCATGCGACGATATGCAAACGTGCCGAAAGGACAAGTGAATGTGGTCTTGTCCTGGTCTTTTTCGGCGATGGGAATCTGATTATAGCCGGAGTAGCCATCAAGAAAGCAGTAGTACTCGTGTCTGGCCAATCGTTCAAGCATTTGGTCAATGAAAGGTAGCGGAAAATGGTCCTTCCGCGTTGCGGCGTTGAGTTTTCTGTAATCGATGCATACTCGCCACCCAGTTTTGGTGCGAGTAGGGATTAACTCGTTCGCCTCGTTAGTGATGACCGTTATACCTGATTTCTTGGGGACAACGTGAATGGGGCTAACCCACTGGCTATCAGAGATAGGGTAAATGATACCACTATCCAGACATTTTACGATCTCCTTCTTCACAGCCTCTTTCATGACTGGATTGAGACGTCTTTTTGGATCCCGGGCTGGTTTGGCATCATCCATCAGATGAATGTGATGTTCCACGATCAGGGGACTAATCCCCTTGATGTCCGCCATGGACCAGCCAAAAGCTTGCCTGTTGCTGTGCAAGACCGCGAGAAGGGCTTTCTCTTGCTCTGGAGCTAGAGAAGCCGAGATGATGACAGGGAGGGTCTCGTTCTCACCTATGTAAGCGTACTTAAGGTGAGACGGCAAAGGCTTGAGTTCGAGCGTCGGAGGTGAAACGATTGAAAGCAATATTGGTGCAGAGGTCTCGAACTCAAAGGACTCCAGCAAAGGTTCAAAACGAGTGTAAGCGACCGAGTCGGATGGTTCAGGTAACTCATCCGGAAATTCGAAGGATTCAAACTCGGGTTGCAAGCGGCTAAGATCGTTCAAGAATGTGAAACACTCGTAGTCGTTGTCGGGCGCAGAAACAGCAGCCGGTTCGAGGAGGAACGCACTAGTGGCGTTAAGGTTAGCATGATCGAACAGGAACTCCTCGAATTCACACTCTTCAGGGGTGATCTCCTGGATCGAGCAGACGTCCAGTATATGAGCATTAGGTTCGGAGGGCTAATTCCCTAACCTAAAAATGTTGAGTTCAATCGTCATGTTTCCAAAAGAGAGGTTCATCGAACCATTGCGACAATTGATCACAGCATTTTAGGTTGCAAGGAATGGGCGACCGAGTATCACCGGAATTTGATTCCGGGGGTTAGCTACAGGCCGTGTGTCTAATACAATGAAGTCAACGGGGAATATGAAGTCCCCGACTTTGATTAACACATCCTCTAGCTCACCCCTAGGGTGGGTGATCGATCGGTCGGCCATTTGGAGAGTACAGAGTGTGGGTTTCAGCTCTCCTATGCCTAATTGCTCGTATACTGAGTACAGAAGCAGGTTAACACTGGCACCAAGATCTAATAGTGCGCGGTTGATGTTCTTATCCCCAATGGTAATAGAAATCGTAGGACAGCCAGGGTCCTTCCGTTTTTGTGGTAAAGATTGGGTAAGAGCATCACTCACAGCACTAGCCAAGAAAACTTTCTTTGGTACCTGAGACTTCCTCTTTTTCGTGCACAAGTCCTTTAAGATTTTCGCGTAGGATGGGACTTGTTGGACGGCATCTAAAAGAGGAATGTTAATGTAAACCTGCTTAAATAACTCCAGAATCTTCTCCATTTGAGGATTTTGTTTATTAGACCTCAACCGGTTTGGAAATGGGACGTTTTTAAAATTGGTTGAGTCTAATGCTTGTGGAGGAGATTGTGGAGTTGGAACGGATCCTAGAACAGGTGTTTTCGTGGAGTGAGAAGTGGGTCCGTTCAGAGCAGAAGAAGAAGAAGAAGAAGGAGAGCCTTTTGAAGAATGGAGAATAGGCTCAGAAGACGAAGAAGCAGGAGAAAAAGAAGAAGAAGAAGCGGCCGGGGTGTCATCGTTGATCAGTGTGCCAATGTTGTTTTGCAGCATCCTTCCCGATCTCAATGTGGTCACGGCACTCACATTATGGTTCTGTTGTTCAAGAGCAACATGTACATTCTGTGGGTGACCGGGATTTGGGAGTGGCTGGGACAGGAGCTTCCCCTTCTCTCGCTCGCTTAAGGCCGCATTCAGCTGTGCAATCTGGGCCTCGATGGTCTTGATGCTTTGCCCGTGAGCGGCAGTGTGTTGCACTAAGGACTGAATGGAAGACTGGATGTTGACAGTGGATTGTGTCGATTGTTTAACGAACGCCTCCAGACTTCGTTCAAGCGAGGAAACCTTATCGTTGTTTGACGGAACAAAGTTGTTTGGTGGAAAAGAATTGTTGGGTGCAAAGTTGTTCGTCTGATTTTGAAAAGGTTGGGGTTGGAAGGGCTACTGAAATTGATGTTGAGTTTGTTGTTGCGCTTGTTGTTGCGGCGGAGAGGGCCTTTGGAAATTGTTGCCTTGGAATTGATTCTGATTCCAGGCGAAATTGGGGTGGTTCCTCCAACCAGGATTGTAGGTGGAAGAGTATGGATCATTCCTCGGTCTTTGCTGGAATGCAGCATTAACCTGATCCTGTCCTTGCGATGGTGGATTGTAAGGACACTCTTCGGTTAAGTGAGAAGGATCGGAACAACAAGCGCAGATGGTACGAAGGGGAAGAACAGGGGCAGGAGCAGGAGAAGAAAATTTGCTCTCTATGGCTTCAAGCTTTCTCGTTATTGCAGTCATTTCAGCTTTCATCGCAATAGAGACATCAAGTTGGTGAATTCCTACCCTAGACTGACCGGTAGAAGTGGAGGTAGAAGAAGAAGAAGTCGGTCTGGTGCTCTCCCATTGTAGCGTTTGCTCCGCAAGGTCGTCAAAGAATTGCCACGCTTCCTCGTCAGATTTTGATAGGAAGTGGCCCTGACAGATGGTTTCCAACAACTGCTTCGTTGCTGGGTTCAGGCCCTCGTATAAGGTTTGGCAAAGTTGCCATTTCTCTATACCGTGGTGAGGACACTGAACAAGTAGGTCTTTGTACCTGTCAAAGCACTTCCAGAAGGGTTCAGAAGGAAACTGAGAGAATTGGTTGATTTCATTGCGAATCCTTGCGGTTTTATGATTCGGATAGAACTTTTTGAGAAACGCTTTAACAAACTCGTCCCAACTGGTTATGGAGTGGGAAGCGGTGCTATACAGCCATTTTTCAGCAAGATCGCATAAAGTGAACGGAATGACCCGTAGACGTATAGCATTGTCCGACAGTTGGGTAGTTTTCATCATGGCACAAACGTTTTGAAATTTATTGATGAAGATATAGGCATCTTCAGATTCAAGCCCATGAAATCGTGGAAGCATGTTGTTGAAGTGGGGCTTAATTTCAAAATTATCCCCATGGCCGGTGGAAGAGAAAGGCAGGTGGGAAGTGCAGAACGGGTGGGATAGAAACGATCCTGGAGCGTGATTCGCTGCGGCGCTAGAACAGGCGGTGGTGGTGGGTTATTGGTCTCCGTAGGAGGTGGAGCCAATCCAGGGGTAGTCAAAGAGATGTTCGGATTAAATCCTGACATCGCGGAAGAAGAGGTTGGTGATGGTGAAGGTGAAGATGTATGAACAGAATTCCGGTCAACGTCGGAGTTGGCCGGCAAAGGTAAAGGTGAAAGAGGAGTGGACGGAGTTTCGACGTCTGAGTCGATCGCGTAGTCGGTAGCGACTAAAGTAACGCGGACTAGGCGGGCGCTAGTGTCCCGAGTCCAAGCAGACATACACTAAACGAGTTTAGTATAGTCAAAACGGAGAAGGTGAGGGTAAGAAAACGTCAATGGAGAAAGGCGATGGGTGGTGGGTGAAAAATGGATTTTGGCGACAAAGGGCAAGTTTTTATAAAAGTTTTTGATTTTTTTTCCTTTTTTTTATTTTATTTTTAGAAAGAGCTTTACAGAAATATGTACGGACTTACGGCTTTAAGCAATCACAAACAAGATATGCACAATCATACCTAGATCTAGGGTCACCTAGGTCTGCTAGACAGCTCCTAACTGTTCCAGAGGGCTAGAAATAGGACCTCAAACCGCCTCTTCTCCGTCAATTGCGATCAGGTAAGTGACAGGTAAGTGGGAGGTTGTCCAACGCTTTCGCAAAGTTCCTTAATTAAATAACCACTTGCCTTCGACACACTTGCCTAGACACCGCAAAAGTCAGATAGGATAAACGGCCGATGCCTGTAACTAGTCCTCTGTCCTATTGAGCTCGAAGTCCTTAGGGCCGAGTCTAGTATTTTTTTAATTTAACAATGGTCAATGCATATGCTTTTTATGATTTCTGGGGTCCTGGGAAAGGTGATGAAATCCCCACCCAATCTGAATTGGTTTCAAGCCCCTTAAGTCCGTATTAATGAATGCAAAGCGGTAACAAATCAACTTCAAACAATTTTTATTTTTAGCGCGGCGCAAAGAATCCTGCACAAGAACAGTTTATTGGAAGGGGGAAGAGAATTTGCGCAAAGAATGCTGCAGAAAACACAGTTTATTGGAGTCCAGAGGAGTGGGAGAAAAGAGAGAAACACTTACAGGGATTTTGGCACCCTGAGGCCACCAAACGGCCGCGGATCCGCGGCCTAAGCCAGCTTATGCCGCGGTTCCGCGGCAGTAGGGTGGAGTTGGGCTTCTGAAATTTTTGGGTGTGCTCTGTTGGGTGTCCTCTGCTTGTCTGGATGTGCTGAATTTTGACTTGCTTACTGTATCTGCTCCAGATTTTTAAGTAGACCGTTTGCTTCGTTTTGATCCATCGCGGTGTAGCCGCGAAATGTGGGTCTATCTTCCCACGTCTTTGGCACTGAACTCGAACTCCATATTATCCTGCACACTTGCACAAAAACTAATCAAAAATAACAAGATGATTTTTCTTTACAAAGTATATATATATTTTTTAGTTATATTTATATTCACAAGTTAACCCGAAATTACACAAAGAAATAAACTACCGTCTCCCCGGCAACGGCGCCATTTGATTGGTAGAGATTCTACGTGTTTAAGTTTAGTTAATTACCGCAATCAAAACGGTTTCGCTTGTAGCTAGCCGGTTGAGTACGGATCGTCCGCAGGGAGATGGGAATCTTTTTCTATGTGCTTTAACGAGTTAAGTCCAATTTTCCAGATTTGTTTGTGATTATCTAAGTGTTAAAATGATATGTAAAGAGAGCTTGTTAGGGTTAGGATTAGGTTAGTTTGAGTTAGGAGTCGCTCACTTCTTTCGTTGCCACTCTTAATATCGGTGTTACGGTAATCGGCAACAACGGGGATTAGCACGACTAGGAAGGAACTTGCGAGTATAAGCTAGGCTTTCCAACGCTTAAGTTCTTCTTTTTGGTGCTTGTCCGTCCGTTCTTAGCTCTTAGCCATAACCTCCGGTTAATTCAACCACAACCGGTCTCACTACGGAATCACGCTATCATGTAGGATAGGGTGCCGTAGGGAGCGGATTGTGGTTCAATTAACGGGAGTTGATTTAAGATGTTGGGCAAGGAAAGAGTGAGAGAGATTTCCTTCTCTCAAACTTCCCTTATCCTACCCTAACAAGTATGGAAACTACTCACACATCATAATGAAAAGAAAATAAAACAAAGAGAAAGATAGAAAGAAAGAGATTAGAAGATAACAACTAGCAATTTGCGACCTCACCTTGGCAAGGATCAAGCGTAGGCATCATGGCTGTTTTAAGGATAAAGAAAAAGAGAAAAGAAAGAAACTACAATAAATAACAACAACCACTTATCAATTAACGATTACAAGCGATTAACATAAAAAGAGCAAGACAAGTATAATAACAAAATGAACTTCTTTATTCATCATTCTTCACTCACAAAAGCTCACTACAAGTTTTTCAATGGAGAAGAGATGAGAAGAGGAAGAAGAACAAATATTCTAAACCCTAAAAAATACAAGATTAAGCCCCCCTTGGCTTCATAAGGTTCTGGACTATTTATAGGCAGGGAACTGGAAATCTAGGGCAACAATCTGCCTCCTTACAAAATTACCCAACTGCCCCTAAAATACGACAGCATGATGAGGCCATACGGCCGCGGAACCGCGGCCTAAGCCTGCTTATGCCACGGAACCGCGGCTATACTAGGGAGTTGAGCCGTCAGTTTTTTTGGGGTTCCCTGGTCTTCTTTGTACTTCAGTATGGTATGTGATTTTTCTCAGAATCTTTCCACATTTCTTCCAGAATTTCTGTTGAGTAATAGGTGATTTGATGTGGATCTTTTTGTCATGATTTCCTCGAGCTCCGCGTAGATTTCTTGGATCTCGTGTTGCCATTGAGCCTTGTGCATGAAAATGACATCGATTTGCCATTTTGTCTCTTAAACTGGTGTGTGGCAACAGACGGATAAAGAGCGGAGATCCGTGTTTTATCTGTGGTTGGCAGGAACCTGGGTTTTGTCGTGTTTTTCCATGAATTTCACCGTTCAGAGCCGAGAACCTGTATCCTGCAATTGACTAGCAAACACGGCTCAAGAGTACCTACCGATATGCAATGTGATAAAAATTGGGCGGTATAAAAATGCAAAAATCTGATATGAACAGCCGCCAAAACCATGTTTTGGCCGCGCATCCGCCGTCACTTAGATGAGTTAGGGTTTTGTTCTTCACGTGTGTCCATAGAATTCCCTGCATGTTTTTCTGAATATTTTTAACATGGAAAAATCCAACTTTTGGAAAAATTTCCAGAGAGGGGGTATTATTCGGGTTTTCGGGGTTCGATCAGAATTCTAACTTCGTCTAGACAACGCTTAATGCTTTAGCTTGGCTCTGATACCACTGTAAGGTTCTTAGACACTAGAACAAGGTTCTACAAGGCATCAAACATGCCGTATTAAAAATTTTCAAGTGCCAAACAACCTAAGCAAGGATCTTTACCAGAGAATTAGGGTAAGAAAAATAAAGAAAACATTTTTACTTCTAAGTGATAGCGATTACATCCTTCATAGTCCGTTCCTTCGCTTCATAAGCTCCAAGTTGTGGTCCCTTCGTTGTGATCATCAAGCTTCCGGACTCTAGAGAGGCTCCATGAGGTGAATGATCCATGCTAGCTTGAAGTCTTCATAATCCAAGATGATCTACCTTGAGGAAACACAAGCCCAAGCCATCTCTTCACTAATTATGGATTAGTGAAGCTAACCCACTAATCTATATGGCTAGTATAGAAGAGGATGATGAAGTAGGAATTTTGCTCTCTTTAGTTTTCTATTTCTCACAATCTTTCATCACTTGGAAAAAATCAAGCAAGCTTTTTTGTGAAGAAGAAGAAGAAGAAGAAGTGATGAATGAATTATTGTTAAGATTAGAAATGCAACCAAGGGTTAAGCATGTCATGCTTAACCCTTGAAGAGAATAAACCATGAGCTTGGTTTTGGGTTAGGTTAATAAATATCTTGAAAAAATATCTAAATTGTTGGACTTAGTCAACACAACATGAAGCTTCTTCAAAGCTCATGACTAAATCATCTCAATTTAGAAATACCAAAATAAATATAAATCCAACCATAATAACAACCATGGTGTGATTCTCATAAACCCTAGTTGCATGTGTAACCCTAGTATGTTACAATATCATATATCACATATACAATATTATGTAACAAAAGAAAAGAATGCATTAAACATATATGTTAAATGTATCCAAATGTGAGAAAAAGAATTGCTTAAGTGAGCTTATATTAGTTAATGTAATGTAATATATCATATATATAATTATATATTAAATTATTAAATCAATACTTGATTTAATAATCCGGCTATATTATATATAACCGACTAATATAATATGTATCAATTTATCGAATCAACACTTGATCCGATAACCCGGCTATATCACATATAACCGGCCGATATCATATATCGCGAGAATAGAATACGGTATCACATATCATATTAATCTCGATCCCGCATATATCACATATGTGCTCCTACTCCATTTCGCCTGAGCCAGGAAACCTCTGTGTAGGACTATAAAGACTCGTCAATACGCCGGTAGTAGGTGATGATCATATCAAACACCCACAAGCTGCAAGCGGTCAGCTAAACGTAACAGCCATCAGGGTATTGAGCGATCCGAAGATCAACAAGTAAGCATGTACATACTCCTGTGAATCCAATCAGTAACACTACCGTACATTCCGGTCTCTTCGTCTGATATATCGCACATCCAGTTTAGGGGTAGTAAACGTTAGACCCTAGTAACCGATAAGTCGTGTCGATATGAGGCTCATAACGGGTCGAGAAACTACTGATAACACTTACCGGTATATCTCCATATCAGCCCTGGCCAGGGACTTCCAGTTATAGCCAATCGAACACAGCGCAATATCAACCCCTAATACCGGGAGAGACGAAACCCCTCCTATCGCTCATTGCCTCCATATGATTCGGGACTGTACCCAAAAGCCACCGTTTTGCACGTTCTCATGAATGTGGTAAGGTGGAAATCAAAGAACAGTGGGAATCACACAAGACTCTATAACGATCTCGGGTCTACAGACTAACTTGTACCAGTGTCACCAGAGAACTGCTATCTGATGATAGGTATAATACCATCTAGGAGTTCTCGGCGATTCCGTTCAGTGTACCCAATCTCTACTAAGCACCTGTATACCATCTTTGATGTCAAACACCAATAGATGTGGGATTATCCATCGCCATCATATGGGTCAAGATGCGTATACGCTAGTCTACTCTGGAGTATCGATGCCCTGTCTCGATACACCCTCGACTAGGAACAGTTAAAGGATGTAATCTTGGACTACCCTGGCCCCACTAGTATGATCTGCATCATAGTCCTAGTAATCAAGTACATATCCTAAGGGCTTTATCAACATGTGAGAGTAAGACAGTAAACCAATACAAGTCAACATGTTAAGACAAAGTGAAACCAGATAGCATACTATCATGTCGAACAAGAAAGTCCTCTCTATATATATCCAAGAATCCCCTATAATATACATCATATGTACAACAATGGCCTCTAGGGCATATACATAACTAACACAACAGTCAATAATAAGAGAAATACATTGATGTAAACATACTACTCTACGGGGAAAGATCACCAATAATGGGATCAGAGATACAAGGGTTGACAAAACAAAATACAAAGTTCTCAAATTCCCTCTCTGCCCTCTCTACCATGTTGAAGCGGCGGTTTTCACGAGAAGTTGCTCCCCATCGATTACCACTGTGCTCATCAGCAAAGGCGGACATGATAGCCCGTTGAGCCCGTATTTGGCTTAGCAGCTGAACTAATCGGTCCCTCAAAGACTGGGTAATCAAACGTGCCTCATGAAAGTGCTAATGGCTAGTGCAGTGAGCAATGCTATTAACGAACCTCAACCCTTACCCCAAAAACGAAAGGACCCCGGCTGTCCTACGACTTCTATAACAATTGGGGATAAGAAAATCAATCGAGTACTTTTAGATCTTGGGTCTAGTGTTAACCTGCTTCCCTACTCCGTGTACGAGCAATTAGGGGTTGGAGAGTTGAAACCCACTCGTTGTACTCTCCAAATGGCTGATCGATCAATCACCCATCCAAGGGGTGAGCTAGAGGATGTGTTGATCAAAGTTGGGGATTTCATATTCCCCGTTGATTTTATTGTTATGGACACACAACCTGTTGCTAACCCACAGAACCAAATTCCGGTGATCCTCGGTCGACCATTTTTGGCCACTTCTAATGCCGTAATAAATTGTCGCAATGGCTCCATGACTCTGTCCTTCGGGAAGACGTCTAGTGAGTTCAATATTTACAAGTTAGGAAGTCTGCCCCCCGTGCCTAAAACTAGTACACGAGAAGTTTTCTCTATTCATGAAATCACGCAGGAGGACCGCGAGCTTGAAAGATTTCTGTTTGATGACAACAGTTTTGACGCCACTAGTGCGTCCCTCCTTGAATCTACCACAGTTGACACAACCGATATTGATTATGAATGTTTCACTTTTTCGGATGATTTTGACGACTCACGCCCGAATATGAGTCTTTTGAATTTTTGGATGAGTTGGTTGAACCATCGGAACCGGTTGTTTGCAGTGATTTCGAACCTGTGTTGGAGTCCTTTGAGTTCGAGGTGGATCCATCATTTTTACCTATGATTGTTTCGCCTCCAAAACTCGAACTAAAGCCCTTGCCGTCTCACCTTAAATATGCTTACCTCGGTGAGAATGAGACCTTTCCCGTTATCATATCGGCCTCTCTAGCCCTCGAGCAAGAGAAAGCCCTTTTAATGGTCATACAAGATAAGCGGCGAGCTTTTGGCTGGACTATGGCGGACATCCAGGAGATTAGTTCCCTAATAATTAAATATCATATGCATATGATGGATGATGCCAAGTCGATAAAGGATCCACAGAAATATCTTGGGGATAGTGTGGATAGTCAACCTCCTCCTTTAGAAGTTGAACCACCTCTTTTTCTTTTAATAAGCTACGAGAATGCCAATATTCCACTGATTGCTGATCATTCACATTCTCGTTGTGATTCATCACCACCTCCTATCTATTCACTTCCACACTTCCATACCACAACTTCTATCTTTCCCAATTCTTTTTGGATCGGTACAACATGTTCTTCCACCAACCGATATTCTATACAGATAAATTTTTGTACTGGTTGGTGTTGACGTTTGGTCTTTGCAAAGTTTGGCAATGACGTTTAATATTGTTTCAATGAAGTTTGGGGGGGCCTTTCTGTATATAATTTTGTTTTCTTTTTCTAATAAAAAAAATATATTTTGTAAATAAATATACAGGGGAGTGCAGACATTTTGACCCTCTTGGTATAGCATGACAGTGAGGACACTGTCAAGGTTAAGTTTGGGGGTATGCTCGGTAAGCCTTCTTCCTTCGCATTCATGTGTATATTTTTGCATTTGCATACTTATTGTAAAACCCATAAAAAATTGAAAAATTTTAAAAATTATAAAAATTAATGTATTCAATTTTGGCCATAATTGACTCGAGTTTGACAAAAAAGGTCAACTAGCTAGGAACAACTAGATCTAGACTTAGTAAATTAAAAATCCTAAAAATAACCTCTCTTAAAGTTTAACGGTAGAAAGTATATGTCTTTGTAGTTTATTTAGAAATATGCAAATTTTGAGTTTACTTCTTTAGCTAAGTTAAAATAAGGGAAAAGTATTGATATCTTTATTAAAGTATAAGTTTGAAAAATAATTCCTAGCTTAAATCTAAATTCTGAAATTATATACCCTACAAATTGCACAAACACGCACCCTGAAACTTGGAATAGTAGAAGAGACCTTGAAATGCTCTTGTCTAAAGTCCTTAGTACGAAGAAAATAAAAAAAAATACAAGTGTGAATAAAGAGATAATAAAAAAAATGAACACTGGTTTTTTCTGATTACTTAAGGCTACAAAAAAATAGAAAAATATTTAGCAAGGGTGCTTCATCACCTAGTGCCTTAGACCAACTGGTTTGGGAGTCACTGCTAAAGCCTTAGGTGTTACAAGACTAGGAATTACGTTTTAATGTGCAAACACATCTTTTAATCGGTTGTTGGTACCTCAAGAAGTATTAACGATCGCATGTAGGATGTGTAAGCAAAATTCATCTAAAAATTCACCAATTAAGAAGTGCTTTGGACAACGGACAAGAGTATGATTGCTTGATTTGAATTTCCAAGTGTAGGGGTGATTTATACACACACGTAGGGGTATGTGATTGGAGTTTAGATAAGAGATAGGAATGAAGAATAAGACTTGTATCTTTAGTAGAGATGATAAAAATTCCTAAGTTGAGATGGAACCCTAGAAGGAAAACTTAAAAGATGCCGAAAGCTAAGTAAGTCTACAGAATATATATAATCTTAAGTTAAATGATAAGGAAGCGTGAAGAATATGGGTGGATAATTTATGAGTCGAAGATAATAGAATTCCTTGTTAGAAAACCTAATTGGAGAATAAAAGTCAATGGGCCTAATTGATAGGATTTTGTGGGTAGTATCCGCTGAAAACCCTCAGAAGACAACAATCCTCCTACTAGGGACACCTAGAGGTTTAACGGCTTGTTGCACGAGCTCTGTGCAATCGCGTTTCCCTGCGAAAGTGAGGTTAGGTTTTTGTTGAGAATAAAACTAGGTTTGCTCGAGGACGAGCAAAAGATAAGTTTGGGGGTATTTGTTCATATCATAATATTGCATTATTATATTCCCCATTCTTATGCATTTTACAAATAAACAGGTGTTTTTGACCCATGTCTGTTACTTAGTTACAGGTTACATGTTCTTGGAATAAAAACAGTGAAAAAGATAAAAGACGATGCAAAAGTGAGACTACGACCAACAAACAGAAGGATCTTGATAAAGCCTACACAAAGATCAGTTCACAAAGTACAAGGCAACGCAAGGTCCAAGATTTCGAAGCAACGGTAAAAGTCCACTGCAATTGTTCACTGTGGAGATCTGTAAGAAACCTAGAAGCCAATTTGAGAAAAGTACTAAAGAACTAGGAAGACCAACATGACCAGAGCCATCAGAAGAAAATTGAAGACCTCGGCTTCCTATTTGGACGCGGAACCGCGGCCAAACCCTGGCTGCGGCCGCGGTTCCGTGGCCGTATATTGCCCGTGTCGGTGGCGATTTTTGTGGCAGTGCGCGGGTCGTTAACTAGGTCTTTTCTTAGGGGGTATTTTTGTAATAGCAGAGGTGCGAGTCAATTGTAACCCTAGAGTTCCTATCCTCTATAAATAGGAACTCTAAATCTTGTATGAGGCCATGCCTCTTTTCATTTCATAAATTCAGATCTGTACTGTGTTGATATTTGGAGAGAGCCATCAATAAAAATTAGTAAGTTCCTTTATTTTCTTTGCCTTAGTTTACTTTAATTTAGAATGTCTTTAAATTCCCTATTGAGCGAGTAGTCTCCTCGCTTGTTAGGGTTAGCTTTAGGGAAAGGTTTGAGAGATGAGATCTCTCACCCCTTTCTTACCCCATCGCACATAATAATTAGAACTCCATGCATACACGCACACACCGCTCCCTGAGGCACCTTACCCCTAGAGGTAACGGTGATACCGTAGTATAAAGGACCAGTTGTGCGTGTTTTCCATGAAGGTTAGGGTAAGGATCGATAAAGGAAGGACAAGAACCTAGAGGAAGAAACTTCTTCCCAAATGATTCCAATCCACTTTATTGATAATTACCATAACACCTAATAGATCTATAATAGGGCATTGAAAGCGGTGAGGAAACCTTTAATTTCTCAACTTCCCCTAAACCTAACCCTAACAAGAATTAGATTTAGATAATCTTAGTATAAATTAATTTAGCTTTTAGAGATAATCAATCCGACACCCATCGGAATTAACTCGTAAGAGCAATTAGAAAATTCACAACATCCCTGTGGACCGATCCGTACTCACCGGCTAGCTACCAAGCGACGCCGTTCTTGATTGCGGTTTAGAATTATTTTTGACTTACAAATCAAATGGCGCCGTTGCCGGGTTTGGCATAGTATTTCCTTTTTGCAATTTCGGTTTAATCTAAATTAAAAATCATAAAAACAGAAAAAGAAAAATTATAAATTTTTTATCATTTATTGTTTGAAGGGTATTTTTGTGTGAATCTTTGCAGGATCGACGGATCTGGAAAAATCCAGAGAGCGAAACAGAAAAATAAAGATCTGAAAAATAAGGGAAAATCAAAACAGAGGGACAGAAAAGGTCACGGGATCTGAACCCGCCATCCGACCGCGAAACCGCGGCGGCTCCCTGTCTCCGACCGCGAAACCACGGCTTGCTTGTGAAGTCATCGCGTGAAAAAATTCTCGGGATCCGCGCCTCCAATTCAACCGCGAAAACGCGGCAGTAAAGCGCTTGGGCCGCGGATCCGCGCTCAGTTGACCTCATTAGTTGACCAAATTTGCACCGTAAGATCTTTTCTCTCTCCTCTGAATCTCCCGATATATCTTTTGCCAAATCTCCTGCAAGATTCTTTGCGCTTAAATATCTTTCCCCCTTCTCAATAACAAATCTTGTGCAGGATTCTTTGCGCCGCGCTTAAAAAAAAGATTTGATTGCAAGTGATTTACTGTTTTGCATATCTTTAATCGGACTTTAAGGGGCTTTTGACCAATTCAGATTGGGTGAGGATTTCATCACCCTTCCCAGGACCCCAGAAATCACATAAAGCAATTTCACTGACCAATCTTTAATTAAAAAAATACTAGACTCAGCCCCAAGGATTTCGAGCTCAATAGGACAGATGACTAGTTATAGGCATCGGCCGTTAATCCTAATCTGACTTTACGGTGTCTAGGCAAGTGTGTCTAAGGCGAGTGGTTACTTAATTAGGACCGCTACGTGTAGCGGGAAGCCTCCCACTCACCTGGCACTTACCTGTGTAACATTTTCAAAAATATAAAATATTAATTTTGGGAATTTTTATAATTTAATATTATTTTATTGATTATTTTAATATTAAATCTATAATTAAATGCAAATAAATAGGAAAAATGTTAGAAAAACTATGAAAAATTTTGGAAAATTCTAAAATAGGGTAAATTAGCGAATTATGACATTTTTAAGTTTTTGTGATTTGTTTGACACTAATTTAGTGCTAATCGCGATTAAAATCGCTAATCGGGTTTTTTGGCAATTTTATGCAAAACTTGCACATATCACTTTTTCTCACACTTGTGCATTTTCTTTCATGATATTTGGGTTTACTATTCTTGTGAGAAGGATTATGGTTTAAAAAGAGAAGGAAAAGAAAAGAAAAAGATTAAAGAATGAGAGTAGGTGAGAGGGGGGGGCATGGGCTCTTTGACCTTGAGACTTAGCCATTTTCTCCCATCATTTTCCCTTCCTCTCCTCCCTCCTCCTGCTGCTGCTCCTGCACCCCCTTTTTCCCTCCCTCTTCAACTCCTCACTTCACCTCAAAATCTATCTCAAAACCTCACATCCCTTTCACGAAAAAGATGCACAAGCTCGAGATCTACGCAATGGACCAAGAAAGCGTGGATTTTGGCCACTAGGGGCAACTCAAGAATTTTCTTGAGTTGCTAATGGAGGTAATTACTGAACCATTAGCTTAATTATAGCCTTTCCTATAACCCCATGTTAAGATTTAACAGATATTGTGTGATATTATGGACTTGGTGATAACCTAGTTAGGGTTTGAGGGAATTGGTGTTGTATTATGAAATTGAGCTCAGTAGAGGTCTTACCAACACCCTAGTGTATGAATTGGAACCCAAAACCTGAAGCTAGAACCAGAATACGGATTTTAGAAACCGATATCGGGGAAATTATGGAATCTGTGAAGGTTAATTGGAATCTGCTATCATACGAGGTATCCTAAAATAATATTGAGTGGATAGAGATATGTGCAGGCACCCAGGAAGCTAACCCCAAGACCCTAGCCCCCAACTCCCTTTCCCGGCCGCCAATTTTCCCCTTTTGGCCGCCAATTGCGGCCTGGGTCCCACCATTTTGGGTCGTGTTGGTTCTGTAGCTTCTAAATGTTCATGTCAGACCCCTGATATATATAGATTTGTATAAACAGACCTAGGTTGAAATCTGGGACATATATCCTAAGTTGCTATTTTGGATTTGTGTTTCCGTATTCCGTATTTTTGATTCTGAAATGGTGGAATATGTTTTGCCTCGACTATTTGTCGTTTATACGACGATATAGAGGATTTATTGATGGTTTTGAAGGCGTGCCATAGGTTCTCACCTATAGGCCCCCTTATCGTATCGTTTTGGATTTCATGCGCCGTTTTAGCTTGGATTTGGTTTTAATGCGCATATACGATATGTTGATGTGTAGGTACCTATGAGGACTTCGGAACGACAAGCAAATGCATGGTGATGTCCGCAATTGATGATGCAAGGTGAGTAGATTATATCTACAGGGGGAAGTCGGGTGGATGGCGTATAGCACCCCCGCAGTCCGTAGATAGATTATTATGTAGTTTATTGTGATAGTTAGGTGTATTATGGATAGTGTAGGGTTAGAAGTGACTAGTGTAGTTCATAGTCGCGAACCCTAGGATAGAATTACACCTACACACACACCCTTACATATTACTTATACCTGCACTGTGTTTGATGATATGGGATGACTTTGGAGATGAGTCGATGATGTGGGCTTGGTGCCGTGAGATCGGTGATTTGATACGATTCATATGTGGGATATGACATGTGATTCTTGCGGGCTTGGGATGTGTGTTTACCCCCGCATGCATATTTTATTGATGGTATCGATTTGTACTAGACATAGAGTAGTACCCCAGATTTTATGATCTGATGATAGTGATACCTGTTATGTGACGAGATTGTGAGATGTTGGCCCCTACCCAGCTTTTGGGATGCCGTACGATGATTTACCGTACGAGCCGATATTGATGATAGATCCGCGCTCATGACTTGAGGATGTCATATGATATACTGTATCGTACGCGATACTATTGAGGCGGGATCACCGACTATTATATCTATATATATATCGACTCAGATTTAGGTGGTTTCCATACCCCTCCTGATTTACTTGATACTTAGATCTGTAGTTTGCATAGTAGATGTTAGACTAGACCGAGGCATGCCTATTTCAAAAACTATGAATCAGGGGTATCTTAAAAGACAAACAAAGGGATTCTGCGAATACTTAAAAGGCGTATCCTTTCTTAAAAACTTCGCATCCCTTATTTTACTAAAACCCTGATTCGTCTTATTTCAAAAGGCATCACTGCAAGACTTATAAATATTGATGTAATTTATTCACTGTAGTGTTGATTATTTGACTTCCGCATATTCATGCTATTCATATTTCCTGCATATGTTATTGCTATACTGATATCATGCTGTTAGGACACCAGCACCATTATCGATGATGCGTATGTTCCACGTACACTATTTGTCGGCTCACACACTTCATCATCGATAATTGCCATGCCACTACACTGTAGTACTGCTGCATTCACGATATGATTTCCGCATGGCATATTGTACACATATACCGGTACACAAACATATATGATTCTGACTTGATTAGAGATTTGAGGGCCGCAAGGTATTCTTTAAGAACTGATTTAGTCTAAGGGAGCGGTTTCCCTCGACATATGCACATTATCATCAATATGTGACTTGACATGCTACTCATACTTGATGCTTATATCACATCTGATCATCATATTGTAGCTCATCTATATGTGACTTGACATGCTACTCATACTTGATGCTTATATCACATCTGATCATCATATTGTAGCTCATCTATATGTGACTTGACATGCTATTTATATTTGACGCACATATCATAATCGGATCATTGACTTGCATTCTGGTTTGGATTACATGTGATTTCTGGATTTGGGAACCGTGGCTATTGCAAACATGTAATCATTTAAAAACCCGGTTCCCTTGATATGATATTTCGGTGCGTCCACCATGTGTTTTCTCGGTGCTAGAGTGATATATGTGGTCCCGAATCGAGGAGCTGGTTGAGGCCGATTACGGGTACATGGTGGACCCGGTATGGTACCCCGGGGCGAGAACGGTTTCGCTGTGTAGTAGACGGTGAGCCCGGCGGAGGGACTACTACCTACCGGTGATTGTATTTGAGCTCGGCGGATATCTAGAGGATACCGACCGGAGTTGAGAGATGGATTGGGCTGACCCGTACTGCCGGGGCCGAGGGCCGATACCGCAGACGGAGTCCAGAGATGGACATGGGTTGACCCGTACTGCCGGGGGCCGAGGGCCGATACCGCAGACGGAGCCCCATATGGACGAGGATTTACGTGTCGATGCTAGGCATGGGTTTCATGATGTTTTTCCATGATTTTGTTTATATCCTCATATTGCATACATGATGCTTATTGTCATTGGTTGACGGGTGGACGGGTTCCACGTTTATTGTCATTGGGTGACGGGTGGACGGGTTCCACGTATATACCGACATAGATCATATACAGACATGGATCATATACAGACTGGATTTACACTGATCATACTTCATTGTCTATATAACAGGGTATGAGGGCGCTGTTATATATACCCTTACACCAATATTAGTGGTATGGGACGCTAATATATGTGTATTGATATCATTGATTCTTCATCATATTTACTTCATGCAGACATACCTTATACTGATGACATGTTATTACTTGAGTACTTGGCACCACATACATGATTAGATGTTACCTTGCCACCTTATTACACTCAGATGTACTCTTATGGATTATATTACTGATCGTTGACTTAGGTTTATGTCTTGCATTCGGTTTCTGCTTGTAGATGTTTCTATTCACGAGTTGGCAACTCACCCCCGTTGTGCCACAGTTCTTGCAGGTTCTGCCGTACAGGTTTCATTGCGGCATTTCTGGCACACTACCTTCTTGCGGGTGATTTGCTTTTGGTAGGTGGATTCTTTCGCATCAAGAACCACCATTGTATTTATTTATTTCATTGTATCTAGAATTTCCATCAACCAAAACTTGTATATTGTCTCAGACCTAGACTAGTGATGTATTATTCGACCTTAGAGTCGCGCTTAGTAGTATTGCGGTTTTCTTATTGCTTTTGAGCTTTCTTTTGGATTTGATCCTCGCCACTTGGCGTTGTATATCATATCATTGTTGCATATGTGGTTGCGACCGTCATTTGACGAAGAGCTAGCTCCCGCTTGGGGATGCCTTTATCATTGCATATATATTGTTATCCTTATTGTACCCCATTCGGGGCCAGTTTTACAAAAGAAACTCTGCCGAAATTTTTAGAAAAGACTGTACTGTTTTTAAAATGCATATTCGGCTTAGTTATTTAAAAACCTTGATTTCAAACATGTTTTCTTCACTTCTTTAAACCAGTTCTTTACTTATTCTAAAAAATGGTTTTAGATTTCTGGGCTTTTGGCTTACTTGGATCAGATGGAGTCCTATAGACTTCATATGGTTCAAGGGCCAGTCACGTGCTCTTTCGGGTCGTGACAAAGTTGGTATCAGAGCGCTAGGTTGACCTTGGTTCGAGTCTAAGTTTGACTATGTGGAGCCTAGGGAGTTATATATATACGGAACTTAGGCTTGACCTTACGGAACTTAGACTTGGTCGAGGGGGTATTAGACCCGAACTTTCGTCGTATTAGGATGACCCTTGGTTGATGGAATAGGTGACTAAAGTAGAGTGACGTACCGTTGGTATGTTCCGCGGCATACTTACGACACGCCACTCCGCTTAAGGAACCTTAGGATGTACATACTTTCGAGATCAGTGATTCTCTTCATATCCTGGATTATACATCCGTTTGAGATCCCCGATTCTATTAGTTTCATGATCATACCTTCATTGATGCTGTTCCTTCCTATGATCATGTATCCACTCTGGATCTGTTGTTCTCTTTCTTGCCATTGATCTGCTCTCCTCGATACTCGATTGAGGTTCCTGTCGCCATGTTTGAGCGCAGTTTGGGCTGCTGCTAGGGTTACGGCCGGTGTGAGCTCGTTTGGTACGAGGGCCGACCATTGTGTTTTCTGGTGACATGGGAACGTCTCGAGTTAGTGTTGGTGATTGTGACCTCTAGTGGAGGCGAGTGCTTGGTCTTGCACCGGATGATCGGGCCATTGTTAGAGCTGCCAGTTGAGAGAGGACTGTTGATGTACAGCATACCTCAGAGATTGTGATGTCGCCTACCGTGCAGGCAGATGGACCAGCTATTACTGAGATTGACAGGATGTCGCTTCCGAAGCTTACGAGTTGAGATTGCCGTAGCTTTCAGGCAGATATGAGACAGATGATAGCTAGTCTACCCGATTGAGAGACGAAGGTGATTCGTCCGATTTTGCGCCAGAGCGTGCCCAGTGAGTTGAAGATTTCCAGTGTGGAGAGTCTTACTCAGATCTAGAGCAGACCGATTCAGAGATGACCGCCTATGTATTGCCCTTCCTGGAGGATTGAGGCATTGTTCGGCATACAGGCGTATGAACCAGTTGTTGCCGCAAATGATGAGATATCGCCCAGATGGTTGGAGCTACTGCAGCATGAGCATGTTCTTGGAGACGTGATAGTGAGTCGCTAGTCACCTGAGGATAAATGACTAGGACATGTGGTTCGTTCGGTTACCGATGCGAGGTCATCAGATAGATTGTTTCCAGCTAGAGATGACTTCACGCAGGTTCGTTGAGAGTCGATAGAGACGATCGAATGTCAGGAGCCCATTTTCCAAGTTTAAAGTATACGGAAAGACATGCAGATGATTCTATGGACCCTCTAGAAGAATGAAACCCTAACTCGACTTAATGACCGTGTGAAAGCCTTTGAACCTTCGGGTTTGCGGCGGTTCCTCGGCGCCATTAGTGAGGCTTGGGATTGCCCTTGTACGGCTGGACCACCGACGCTGTGGCATGTACTCGATACTATTAAACTGTACCCGAGATGTGAGCTCTTGGGGGATTATGAGGATCGGACGAGTCGATCGGATGGTTCGACATCTTTCGGATATCGTGATGGGACACTGCTTGAGAGACTCCAGATGCGAGCGTAGCCGTCGGAGCGCAGTTCGTGTAGCCACGATGAGTTAAGTCCGAATCAGTCGACATTTGAGCAGAGTGAAGAAAAGAGTTCGTATGAGATTTCGACGAGATGACGTCCCACTCCGCTGACCTTTGAGATGTGATACGCACCCAGAGGCGTGGTATATGGATATATCTTCCCGAGAGAAGCGCGATAAGTATGCAGCCGTTCCGGAATAATCTTTAGCTTCAACATTGGATGATGACTCCCGGGCATTTCGGCAGGATGAGATTTGAGAAAGGAACCTCGACAGGACCTTTCTGGAGTACGATACGAGAAGACCTAGACCCGGGAGTGGTCGTATTGCGCACACCAGCAGGACAGAGTTCGGCATGGTCGACGAGGTAGTTGACCAAGTTCGGATAAAGGGACTTACCCAGATACGTTGCGAATTGATCAAGGACGGACGGGTGATGAGTACTCCTCCGATGGTTGGGACGTGTTCCCGAGGACCTATTCGGCCTGACATCTTCTACAGAATGATGAAGCTACAGAGTACGCGATTTCGAGTCCGTGTGAGAGACTTCAGATTGACCGTGGCCGAGAACAGTGCAGTGCATAGTAGCTTGGCGTGACGTCATAGTGGACGACGATAGAGACTGGTGGAACGAGAGGTTCGCGTGAGACACTGACGAGCTGCCATTACTTCCCGTCGAGACTAGAAATCTGATATGCTTACAGAGACGTTGGGATGTGACCAGTTTCCGAGAAAATATTGTGTTGAGGACACAAATGTCTCTCCAATGTAAAGAGGTCATGTAAGAGGGCCAGCCTCTGTACAGATCGGCATAGGCATGATTGGAAGAGACCTTCCAGGACATTGCTGCAATGATGTTTGCACCCAGGATCAGATGGGTGATGTGCATTCAGAGAGCCAGAGGCCGACGCCAGTGACATGCTGCTTTACGAGTGGTCGCGAGAGTTGATCGAGAGGTGACCAGAGAAGTGCCAGAACGGAATAGTCCCCGTTAGCACACCGGACAGGGCCGATGAGCCGATTGACTGCGAGATAGGAAATCCGCAAGGAAAGTAAGGACCCAGAGTCAGAGGACGCCAGACCGTGAGCAAGAGGCAAGTAGATATCCTGCGCTGCTAGCAGTGGATGCACCGACTCCTTCTTGACCTTGAAGGAGGAACTACCGATGACGGTATTTATGATTTGTGATTTTGTGATTCGATGATCACGTATCCGTCATTTTGGATTTCGGTATTTTGGGCGTTCTGTTTGCATGATTTAGTTTTGATGACTGAGTTTCATGATATTGGTTTCATGCACCCACTGGATATTTATATATTTTGCACTGAGTTATTACATTTGAGATATTGATTGAGATTTCATGCCTACTGTATTCAGTGATTTGATTTATACTTCCAGCATAGTTTTCATGCACCTTTAGTGTTTTGGTACACGATCCTGGTGCACACCAGATGCACTGAATCGGGATTCTTCGTGCATGTCACATGCACCTGATTTTTCTGTCAGGCACACACGTTGCCTACGACAGATGTTTCGTGCACACCCGTTGCACCTAGATGTTGTTTTGTACACCTGTTTGACACATATATGGATTTTGATTCCTTGCGCACCAGACGCATAGGATATTCTTATAATATGCATTTTGGGGATTGATTTCTAGTAGAGCAGTACATTTTATGATATTCTCTATGTATTGATGTTTTCGGAACCCCGACAAATTGGATTATTACTGAAATTGCTTTAGTATTGGGGGTTTAAATTTAAATTCGGGGACCGAATTTCTTTAAGGGGGGTAAATTGTAACATTTTCAAAAGTATAAAATATTAATTTTGGGAATTTTTATAATTTAATATTATTTTATTGATTATTTTAATATTAAATCTATAATTAAATGCAAATAAATAGGAAAAATGTTAGAAAAACTATGAAAAATTTTGGAAAATTCTAAAATAGGGTAAATTAGTGAATTATGACATTTTTAAGTTTTTGTGATTTGTTTGACACTAATTTAGTGCTAATCGCGATTAAAATCGCTAATCGGGTTTTTTGGCAATTTTGTGCAAAACTTGCACATATCACTTTTTCTCACACTTGTGCATTTTCTTTCATGATATTTGGGTTTACTATTCTTGTGAGAAGGATTATGGTTTAAAAAGAGAAGGAAAAGAAAAGAAAAAGATTAAAGAATGAGAGTAGGTGAGAGGGGGGGCATGGGCTCTTTGACCTTGAGACTTAGCCATTTTCTCCCATCATTTTCCCTTCCTCTCCTCCCTCCTCCTGCTGCTGCTCCTGCACCCCCTTTTTCCCTCCCTCTTCAACTCCTCACTTCACCTCAAAATCTATCTCAAAACCTCACATCCCTTTCACGAAAAAGATGCACAAGCTCGAGATCTACGCAATGGACCAAGAAAGCGTCGATTTTGGCCACTAGGGGCAACTCAAGAATTTTCTTGAGTTGCTAATGGAGGTAATTACTGAACCATTAGCTTAATTATAGCCTTTCCTATAACCCCATGTTAAGATTTAACCGATATTGTGTGATATTATGGACTTGGTGATAACCTAGTTAGGGTTTGAGGGAATTGGTGTTGTATTATGAAATTGAGCTCAGTAGAGGTCTTACCAACACCCTAGTGTATGAATTGGAACCCAAAACCTGAAGCTAGAACCAGAATACGGATTTTAGAAACCGATATCGGGGAAATTATGGAATCTGTGAAGGTTAATTGGAATCTGCTATCATACGAGGTATCCTAAAATAATATTGAGTGGATAGAGATATGTGCAGGCACCCAGGAAGCTAACCCCAAGACCCTAGCCCCCAACTCCCTTTCCCGGCCGCCAATTTTCCCATTTTGGCCACCAATTGCGGCCTGAGTCCCACCATTTTGGGTCGTGTTGGTTCTGTAGCTTCTAAATGTTCATGTCAGACCCCTGATATATATAGATTTGTATAAACAGACCTAGGTTGAAATCTGGGACATATATCCTAAGTTGCTATTTTGGATTCGTGTTTCCGTATTCCGTATTTTTGATTCTGAAATGGTGGAATGTGTTTTGCCTCGACTATTTGTCATTTATACGACGATATAGAGGATTTATTGATGGTTTTGAAGGCGTGCCATAGGTTCTCACCTATAGGCCCTCTTATCGTATCGTTTTGGATTTCATGCGCCGTTTTAGCTTGGATTTGGTTTTAATGCGCATATACGATATGTTGATGTGTAGGTACCTATGAGGACTTCGGAACGACAAGCAAATGCATGGTGATGTCCGCAATTGATGATGCAAGGTGAGTAGATTATATCTACAGGGAGAAGTCGGGTGGATGGCGTATAGCACCCCCGCAGTCCATAGATAGATTATTATGTAGTTTATTGTGATAGTTAGGTGTATTATGGATAGTGTAGGGTTAGAAGTGACTAGTGTAGTTCATAGTCGCGAACCCTAGGATAGAATTACACCTACACACACACCCTTACATATTACTTATACCTGCACTGTGTTTGATGATATGGGATGACTTTGGAGATGAGTCGATGATGTGGGCTTGGTGCCGTGAGATCGGTGATTTGATACTATTCATATGTGGGATATGACATGTGATTCTTGCGGGCTTGGGATGTGTGTTTACCCCCGCATGCATATTTTATTGATGGTATCGATTTGTACTAGACATAGAGTAGTACCCCAGATTTTATGATCTGATGATAGTGATACCTGTTATGTGACGAGATTGTGAGATGTTGGCCCCTACCCAGCTTTTGGGATGCCGTACGATGATTTACCGTACGAGCCGATATTGATGATAGATCCGCGCTCATGACTTGAGGATGTCATATGATATACTGTATCGTACGCGATACTATTGAGGCGGGATCACCGACTATTATATCTATATATATATCGTCTCAGATTTAGGTGGTTTCCATACCCCTCCTGATTTACTTGATACTTAGATCTGTAGTTTGCATAGTAGATGTTAGACTAGACCGAGGCATACCTATTTCAAAAACTATGAATCAGGGGTATCTTAAAAGACAAACAAAGGGATTCTGCGAATACTTAAAAGGCGTATCCTTTCTTAAAAACTTCGCATCCCTTATTTTACTAAAACCCTGATTCGTCTTATTTCAAAAGGCATCACTGCAAGACTTATAAATATTGATGTAATTTATTCACTGTAGTGTTGATTATTTGACTTCCGCATATTCATGCTATTCATATTTCCTGCATATGTTATTGCTATACTGATATCATGCTGTTAGGACACCAGCACCATTATCGATGATGCGTATGTTCCACGTACACTATTTGTCGGCTCACACACTTCATCATCGATAATTGCCATGCCACTACACTGTAGTACTGCTGCATTCACGATATGATTTCCGCATGGCATATTGTACACATATACCGGTACACAAACATATATGATTCTGACTTGATTAGAGATTTGAGGGCCGCAAGGTATTCTTTAAGAACTGATTTAGTCTAAGGGAGCGGTTTCCCTCGACATATGCACATTATCATCAATATGTGACTTGACATGCTACTCATACTTGATGCTTATATCACATCTGATCATCATATTGTAGCTCATCTATATGTGACTTGACATGCTACTCATACTTGATGCTTATATCACATCTGATCATCATATTGTAGCTCATCTATATGTGACTTGACATGCTATTTATATTTGACGCACATATCATAATCGGATCATTGACTTGCATTCTGGTTTGGATTACATGTGATTTCTGGATTTGGGAACCATGGCTATTGCAAACATGTAATCATTTAAAAACCCGGTTCCCTTGATATGATATTTCGGTGCGTCCACCATGTGTTTTCTCGGTGCTAGAGTGATATATGTGGTCCCGAATCGAGGAGCTGGTTGAGGCCGATTACGGGTACATGGTGGACCCGGTATGGTACCCCGGGACGAGAACGGTTTCGCTGTGTAGTAGACGGTGAGCCCGGCGGAGGGACTACTACCTACCGGTGATTGTATTTGAGCTCGGCGGATATCTAGAGGATACCGACCGGAGTTGAGAGATGGATTGGGCTGACCCGTACTGCCGGGGCCGAGGGCCGATACCGCAGACGGAGTCCAGAGATGGACATGGGTTGACCCGTACTGCCGGGGGCCGAGGGCCGATACCGCAGACGGAGCCCCATATGGACGAGGATTTACGTGTCGATGCTAGGCACGGGTTTCATGATGTTTTTCCATGATTTTGTTTATATCCTCATATTGCATACATGATGCTTATTGTCATTGGTTGACGGGTGGACGGGTTCCACGTTTATTGTCATTGGGTGACGGGTGGACGGGTTCCACGTATATACCGACATAGATCATATACAGACATGGATCATATACAGACTGGATTTACACTGATCATACTTCATTGTATATATAACAGGGTATGAGGGCGCTGTTATATATACCCTTACACCAATATTAGTGGTATGGGACGCTAATATATGTGTATTGATATCATTGATTCTTCATCATATTTACTTCATGCAGACATACCTTATACTGATGACATGTTATTACTTGAGTACTTGGCACCACATACATGATTAGATGTTACCTTGCCACCTTATTACACTCAGATGTACTCTTGTGGATTATATTACTGATCGTTGACTTAGGTTTATGTCTTGCATTCGGTTTCTGCTTGTAGATGTTTCTATTCACGAGTTGGCAACTCACCCCCGTTGTGCCACAGTTCTTGCAGGTTCTGCCGTACAGGTTTCATTGCGGCATTTCTGGCACACTACCTTCTTGCGGGTGATTTGCTTTTGGTAGGTGGATTCTTTCGCATCAAGAACCACCATTGTATTTATTTATTTCATTGTATCTAGAATTTCCATCAACCAAAACTTGTATATTGTCTCAGACCTAGACTAGTGATGTATTATTCGACCTTAGAGTCGCGCTTAGTAGTATTGCGGTTTTCTTATTGCTTTTGAGCTTTCTTTTGGATTTGATCCTCGCTACTTGGCGTTGTATATCATATCATTGTTGCATATGTGGTTGCGACCGTCATTTGACGAAGAGCTAGCTCCCGCTTGGGGATGCCTTTATCATTGCATATATATTGTTATCCTTATTGTACCCCATTTGGGGCCAGTTTTACAAAAGAAACTCTGCCGAAATTTTTAGAAAAGACTGTACTGTTTTTAAAATGCATATTCGGCTTAGTTATTTAAAAACCTTGATTTCAAACATGTTTTCTTCACTTCTTTAAACCAGTTCTTTACTTATTCTAAAAAATGGTTTTAGATTTCTGGGCTTTTGGCTTACTTGGATCAGATGGAGTCCTATAGACTTCATATGGTTCAAGGGCCAGTCACGTGCTCTTTCGGGTCATGACAACCTGGCTGCAATTGGCGGTGAAGAGGCGGTTTGAGGTCCTATTTCTAGCCCTTTGGAACAGTTAGGAGCTGTCTAGCTGACTTAGGTGACCCTAGATCTAGGCCTGATTATGCATTTTTGGTTGATCGAAAGTGTGTCTTAGCCCTTTATCGAAAAAAAAAATTTGCAAAAAGTTCTAAATAAAAAAATAAAATAAAAAAAGAGGAAAAGGAAAAATCTTTTATAAAAACTTGCAACTTGTCGCTAAAAATCCTTGCACCCCACCACCACTCACTTTCTTCTCATTGACATTTTCTTACCCCCACATTCTGTTTTTCACTTTTTTGACTACACTACCTCCTTTAGTGTATGTCACTTTGGACTAGGGACACTAGCACCCGATTAGCCCGTGTTTCGTTGGTACTGACCGGCAAACCTTTCGACTCCGAAGTCGAAATTCTATCCACCTCCTTACCTCCACCTTCAAATTCTTCTTCCGAAGGTATGTCGGGATATAATCCCAACAAGACCTTACCCACGGGACTGATTCCACCTCCGTTAGGTGCGAATAACCCGAATCTCCCGCCTGTTGTAGCGCCCCAACGAATCGCGCTCCAGGATCTCTTCTACCCTATCCGCACCTCTTTACCTACCTGTCTTTCACCCCCACCGGCAAATGGGGACAATTTTGAAATAAAACCCCACTTCATCAATATGCTGCCAATATTTCATGGATTGGAATCCAAAGATGCGTATATCTTTATCAATAAATTCCAAAATGTTTGCGCCATGATGAAAACAACACAATTAAGTGATGACGATATAAGGCTAAGGGTCATTCCTTTCACCTTATGTGACTTAGCCGAGAAGTGGCTATACAGCACCGCATCACATTCAATTAGAAATTGGGACGAGTTTGTTAAAGCTTTTCTTAAAGAGTTTGTTAAAGCTTTTCTTAAAAAGTTTTATCCTCATCACAAGACCGCGAGAATTCGCAATGAGATAATACAGTATTCCCAGCTTCCTTCCAAACCATTTTGGAAGTGTTTTGAAAGATTCAAAGACCTACTTGTTCAATGCCCCCACCATGGGATCGAAAATTGGCAACTTTGCCAAACATTATACGAGGGATTGAACCCGACAACGAAGCAGTTGCTCGAAACCATTTGTCAAGGTCACTTTCTAACCAAATCTAGTGAGGAAGCATGGCAGTTTCTCGAGAATCTTAGTGAACAAACAATTCAGTTGGAGAGCAGAAAGACCATCTCATCTTCTTCTATTGGTCAATCTAGGGCAGGCATACATCAATTAGATATGTCGATTGCTATGAAGGCCGAGATGGCCGTACTTATGAAAAAGCTAGAAGCCATTGAGACCAAAATCTCATCGACTTCTCTTGCCCCTGCTTTACCCCCACGAACTGTTTGTGCTTGTTGTTCGGATCCATCACACCTTACCGAAGAGTGTCCTTACAATCCACCTGCTCAAGGACAAGATCAAGTCAATGCTGTCTTTCAGCAAAGACAACGAAATGATCCTTACTTTTCGACCTATAATCCAGGTTGGAGGAGTCACCCAAATTTTGCTTAGAATCAAAATCAACAATTCCAAGGAAACAACAACATTCAAATGCCTCCTCCTCCACAACAACAAGCACCCCAACAAACTCAATACCAGCAACCTTTCTAACCACAACCTTATCCAAATCAAACGAACAATTTGATTCAACCCAATGATGATAAGGTTATCTCGCTAGAAAAAAGCCTAGATGCGTTTCTCAAGCAATCTACAGAATCCGCAGCAAGGTTGGAAAATTCCGTCCAGTCTTTGGTGCACAACAATGCTACACACGATCAAAGCATCAAATCTATTGGGGCACAAATTGCACAACTAACTGCTGCGTTGAGCGAGAGAGAAAAGGGAAAGCTTCCATCTCAACCATTGCCAAATCCCGGTCACACACCCAACGCACATGAATATCACAATCATAATGTAAATGTGGTGACCATGTTGAGATCTGGAAGAGTGTTGCAAAATAACGTGGGTACTAGTGATGGCACCCCCGCCGGTGGTTCTTCTTCTTCTCCTTCTTCTCATTCTTCTTCTTCTTCCCCTTCATCTTCTCCGCTAGAGCCTATTCTCCATTCTTCAAAAGGCTCTTCTTCTTCTAATCCGAACGGACCCACTTCTCACTTCAAGAACACACCCACACTGGGATCCGTTCTAACTCCACATTCTACTCCACAGACTTTGGACTCAACAGATTTTCAAAATGCTCCATTTCCAAACAGGTTGAGTCCCAATAAACCAACTCCACAAATGGAGAAGATTGTGGAGTTATTTAAACAGGTTAGCATAAATATACCTCTCTTGGATGCAATCCAACAAGTCCCTTCGTACGCGAAAATCTTAAAGGGCTTATGCTCCTCGAAGAGAAAATCTCAAATACCCAAGAAAGTTCTAGTGGCTAGTGCAGTGAGCAACGCTATTAACCAACCTCAACCCTTACCCCAAAAACGAAAGGACCCCGGCTGTCCTACGATTTCTATAACAATTGGGGATAAGAAAATCAATCGAGCACTTTTAGATCTTGGATCTAGTGTTAACCTGCTTCCCTACTCCGTGTACGAGCAATTAGGGGTTGGAGAGTTGAAACCCACTCGTTGTACTCTCCAAATGGCTGATCGATCAATCACCCATCCAAGGGGTAAGCTAGAGGATGTGTTGATCAAAGTTGGGGATTTCATATTCCCCATTGATTTTATTGTTATGGACACACAACCTGTTGCTAACCCACGGAACCAAATTCCGGTGATCCTCGGTCGACCATTTTTGGCCACTTCCAATGCCGTAATAAATTATTGCAATGGCTCCATGACTCTGTCCTTCGGGAAGACGTCTAGTGAGTTCAATATTTATAAGTTAGGAAGTCTGCCCCCATGCCTAAAACTAGTATACGAGAAGTTTGCTCAATTCACGAAATCACGCAGGAGGACTGCGAGCTTAAAAGATTTCTGTTTGATGACAACAGTTTTGACACCACTAGTGCGTCCCTCCTTGAATTTACCACAGTTGACACAACCGATATTGATTATGAATGTTTCACTTTTTCGGATGATTTTGACGACTCACCACCCGAATATGAGTCTTTTGAATTTTTGGATGAGTTGGTTGAACCATCGGAACCGGTTGTTTGCAGTGATTTCGAACCTGTGTTGGAGTCTTTTGAGTTCGAGGTGGATCCCCCATTTTCACCTATGATTGTTTCGCCTCCAAAACTCGAACTAAAGCCCTTGCCGTCTCACCTTAAATATGCTTACCTCGGTGAGAATGAGACCTTTCCCGTTATCATATCGGCCTCTCTAGCCCTCGAGCAAGAGAAAGCCCTTTTAATGGTCTTGCAAGATAAGCGGCGAGCTTTTGGATGGACTATGGCGGACATCGAGGAGATTAGTTCCCTCATAATTAAATATCATATGCATTTGATGGATGATGCCAAGTCGATAAAGGATTCACAGAAATATCTTGGTGATAGTGTGGATACTCAACCTCCTCTTTTAGAAGTTGAACCATCCCCTTTTCTTTTAATAAGCTGCGAGAATGCCAATATTCCACTGATTGCTAATCATTCACATTCTCGTTGTGATTCATCACCACCTCCTATCTATTCACTTCCACACTTTCCATTCCACCACTTCTATCTTCTCCAATTATTTTTGGATCGGTACAACATGTTCTTCCACCAACCGATATTCTATACAGATAAATTTTTCGACTGGTTGGTGTTGACGTTTGGTCTTTGCAAAGTTTGGCAATGACGTTTAATATTGTTTCAATGAAGTTTGGGGGGCCTTTCTGTATATAATTTTGTTTTCTTTTTCTAATAAAAAAAATTCAAAAAAAATAAATAAAAAAAATTTGTAAATAAATAAACAGGGGAGTGCAGACATTTTGACCCTCTTGGTATAGCATGACAGTGAGGACACTTTCAAGGTTAAGTTTGGGGGTATGCTCGGTAAGCCTTCTTCCTTCGCATTTATGTGTATATTTTTGCATTTGCATACTTACTGTAAAACCCATAAAAAATTGAAAAATTATAAAAATTATAAAAATTAATGTATTCAATTTTGGCCATAATTGACTTGAGTTTGACAAAAATGTCAACTAGCTAGGAACAACTAGATCTAGACTTTTAAAAACCCTAAAAATAACATTTCTTAAAGTTTAACGGTAGAAAGTATATGTCTTTGTAGTTTATTTAGAAATAGGCAAATTTTGAGTTCACTTCTTTGGCTAAGTTAAAACAAGGGAAAAGTATTGATATTTTTATTAATGTATAAGTTTGAAAAATAATTCCTAGCTTAAGTCTAAATTCTGAAATTATATACCCTACAAATTGCACAAACACGCACCTTGAAACTTGGAATAGTAGAAGAGACCTTGAAATGCTCTTGTCTAAAGTCCTTAGTACGAAGATAATAGAAAAATACAAGTGTGAATAAAGAGATAATAAAAAAAATGAACACTGGTTTTTTGTGATTACTTAAGGCTACAAAAAAATAGAAAAATATTTAGCAAGGGTGCTTCATCACCTAGTGCCTTAGACCAACTGGTTTAGGAGTCACTGCTAAATCCTTAGGTGTTACAAGACTAGAAATTACGTTTTAATGTGCAAACACATCTTGTAATCAGTTGTTGGTACTTCAAGAAATATTAACGATCGCATGAAGGATGTGTAAGCAAAATTCATCTAAAAATTCACCAATTAAGAAGTGCTTTGGATAACGGAAAAGAGTATGATTGCTTGATTTGAATTTCCAAGTGTAGGGGTGATTTATACACACACGTAGGGGTATGTGATTGGAGTTTAGATAAGAGATAGGAATAAAAAATAAAACATGTATCTTTAGTAGAGATGATAAAAAAATTTTAGTTGAGATGGAACCCTAGAAGGAAAACATAAAAGATGCTGAAAGCTAAGTAAGTCTACAGAATATATATAATCTTAAGTTAAATGATAAGGAAGCGTGAAGAATATGTGTGGATAATTTATGAGTCGAAAATAATAGAATTCCTTGTTAGAAAACCTAATTGGAGAATAAAAGTCAATAGGCCTAATTAATAGGATTTTATGGGTAGTATCTGCTGAAAACCTTCAGGAGACAACACTCGTCCTACTAGGGACACCTAGACGTTTAACGGCTTGTTGTACGAGCTCAGTGCAATCGCGTTTCCCTGCGAAAGTGAGGTTAGGTTTTTGTTGAGAATAAAACTAGGTTTGCTCGAGGACGAGCAAAAGATAAGTTTGGAGGTATTTGTTCATATCATAATATTGCATTATTATATTCCCCATTCTTATGCATTTTACAAATAAACAGGTGCTTTTGACCCATGTCTGCTACTTAGTTACAGGTTACATGTTCTTGGAATAAAAACAGTGAAAAAGATAAAAGACGATGCAAAAGTGAGACTACGACCAACAAACAGAAGGATCTTGATAAAGCCTACACAAAGATCAGTTCACAAAGTACAAGGCAACGCAAGGTCCAAGAATTCGAAGCAACGGTAAAAGTCCACTACAATTGTTCACCGTGGAGATCTGGAAGAAACCTAGAAGCCAATTTGAGAAAAGTACTAAAGAACTAGGCAGACCAACATGACCAGAGCCATCAGAAGAAAATTGAAGACCTCAGCTTCCTATTTGGCCGCGGAACCGCGGCCAAACCCTGGCTGCGGCCGCGGTTCCGCGGCCGTATATTGCCCGTGTCGGTGGCGATTTTTGTGGCGGTGCGGGGATCGTTGACTAGGTCTTTTCTTAGGGGGTATTTTTGTAATAGCAGATGTGCGAGTCAATTGTAACCCTAGGGTTCCTATCCTCTATAAATAGGAACTCTAAATCTTGTATGAGGCCATGCCTCTTTTCATTTCATAAATTCAGATTTGTACTGTGTTGATATTTGGAGAGAGCCATCAATAAAAATTAGTAAGTTCCTTTATTTTTTTTGCCTTAGTTTACTTTAATTTAGAATGTCTTTAAATTCCTTAATGAGCCAGTAGTCTCCTCGCTTGTTAGGGTTAGCTTTAGGGAAAGGTTTGAGAGATGAGATCTCTCACCCTTTTCTTGCCCCCATCGCACATAATAATTAGAACTCCATGCATACTTGCACACACCGCTCCCTGCGGCCCCTTACCTCTAGAGGTAACGGTGATACCGTAGTATAAAGGACCAGTTGCACGTGTTTTCCATGAAGGTTAGGATAAGGACGATAAAGGAAGGACAATAACCTAGAGAAAGAAACATCTTCCCAAATGATTCTAATTCACTTTATTGATAATTACCATAACACCTAATAGATCTATAATAGGGCATTGAAAGCGGTGATGAAACCTTTAATCTCTCAACTTCCCTTAAACCTAACCCTAACAAGACTTGGATTTAGATAATCTTAGTATAAATTAATTTAGCTTTTAGAGATAATCAATCCGACACCCATCGGAATTAACTCGTAAGAGCAATTAGAAAATTCATAACATCCCTGTGGACCGACCCGTACTCACCGGCTAGCTACCAAGCGACCCCGTTCTTGATTGCGGTTTAGAATTATTTTTGACATACAAATCAAATAGCGCCGTTGCCGGGGATGGCGTAGTATTTCCTTTTTGCAATTTCGGGTTAATCTAAATTAAAAATCATAAAAACAGAAAAAGAAAAATTATAAAATTTTTATCATTTATTTTTTGAAGGGTATTTTTGTATGAATCTTTGCAGGATCGACGGATCTGGAAAAATCCAGAGAGCGAAACAGAAAAATAAAGATCTGAAAAATAAGGGAAAATCAAAACAGAGGGACAGAAAAGGTCTCGGGATCTGAACCCGCCATCCGACCGCGAAACCGCGGCTGCACCCTGTCTCCGACCGTGGAACCGCGGCTTGCTTGTGAAGTCATCACGTGAAAAAAATTCTCGGGATCCGTGCCTCCAATTCAACCGCGAAAACGCGGCAGTAACGTGCTTGGGCCGCGGATCCGCGCTCTGGTGACCTCATCAGTTGACCAAATTTGCACCGTAAGATCTTTTCTCTCTCCTCTGAATCTCCCGATATATCTTTTACCAAATCTCCTGCAGGATTCTTTGCGCTTAAAAATCTTTCCCCCCCTTCTCAATAACAAATCTTGTGCAGGATTCTTTGCGCCGCGCTTTAAAAAAAGATTTGATTGCAAGTGATTTACTGTTTTGCATATCTTTAATCGGACTTTAAGGGGCTTTTGACCAATTCAGATTGGGTGGGGATTTTATCACCCTTCCCAGGACCTCGGAAATCACATAAAGCATTTGCATTGACCAATCTTTAATTAAAAAAATACTAGACTCAGCCCTAAGGACTTCGAGCTCAATAGGACAGAGGACTAGTTATAGGCATCGGCCGTTAATCCTAATCTGACTTTGCGGTGTCTAGGCAAGTGTGTCTAAGTCGAGTGGTTACTTAATTAGGACCGCTACTTGTAGCGGGGAGCCTCCCACTCACCTGGCACTTACCTGGCCGCAATTGGCGGTGAAGAGGCGGTTTGAGGTCCTATTTCTAGCCCTTTGGAACAGTTAGGAGCTGTCTAGCTGATCTAGGTGACCCTAGATCTAGGCCTGATTGTGCATTTTTGGTTGATTGAAAGTGTGTCTTAGCCTTTTATCGAAATTTTTTTTTTTTGCAAAAAGTTCCAAATAAAAAAATAAAATAAAAAAAAGAGGAAAAGGAAAAATCTTTTATAAAAACTTGCAACTTGTCGCTAAAAATCCTTGCACCCCACCACCACTCACTTTCTTCTCATTGACATTTTCTTACCCCCACATTCTGTTTTTCACTTTTTTGACTACACTACCTCCTTTAGTGTATGTCACTTTGGACTAGGGACACTAGCGCCCGATTAGTCCATGTTTCGTTGGTACCGACCGACGAACCTTTCGACTCCGAAGTCGAAATTCCGTCCACCTCCTTACCTCCACATTCAAATTCTTCTTCCGAAGGTATGTCGGGATATAATCCCAACAACACCTTACCCACGGGACTGATTCCACCTCCGTTAGGTGCGAATAACCCGAATCTCCCGCCTGTTGTAGCGCCCCAACGAATCGCACTCCAGGATCTCTTCTACCCTGTCCGCACCTCTTTACCTACTTGTCTTTCACCCCCACCGGAAAATGGGGACAATTTTGAAATAAAACCCCACTTCATCAATATGCTGCCAAAATTTCATGGATTGGAATCCGAAGATGCCTATATCTTTATCAATAAATTCCAAAACGTTTGCGCCATGATGAAAACAACCCAATTAAGTGATGACGCTATAAGGCTAAGGGTCATTCCATTCACCTTATGTGACTTAGCCGAGAAGTGGCTATACAACACCGCATCACATTCAATTAGAAATTGGGACGAGTTTGTTAAAGCTTTTCTTAAAAAGTTTTATCCTCATCACAAGACCGCGAGAATTCGCAATGAGATAATACAGTATTCCCAGCTTCCTTCCAAACCATTTTGGAAGTGTTTTGAAAGATTCAAAGACATACTTTTTCAATGCCCCCACCATGGGATCGAAAATTGGCAACTTTGCCAAACATTATACGAGGGATTGAACCCGGCAACGAAGCAGTTGCTCGAAACCATTTGTCAAGGTCACTTTCTAACCAAATCTAGTGATGAAGCAAGGAAGTTTCTCGAGGATCTTAGTGAACAAACAATTCGGTGGGAGAGCACAAAGACCACCTCATCTTCTTCTATTGGTCAATCTAGGGTAGGCATACATCAATTAGATATGTCGATTGCTATGAAGGCCGAGATGGCCGCACTTATGAAAAAGCTAGAAGCCATTGAGACCAAAATCTCATCGTCTTCTCCTGCCCCTGCTTTACCCCCACGAACTGTTTGTGCTTGTTGTTCGGATCCATCACACCTTACCGAAGAGTGTCCTTACAATCCACCTGTTCAAGGACAAGATCAAGTCAATGCTGTCTTTCAGCAAAGACAACGAAATGATCCTTACTCTTCGACCTATAATCCAGGTTAGAGGAGTCACCCAAATTTTGCTTGGAATCAAAATCAACAATTCCAAGGAAACAACAACTTTCAAAGGCCTCCTCCTCCACAACAACAAGCACCCCAACAAACTCAATACCAGCAACCTTTCCAACCACAACCTTATCCAAATCAAACGAACAATTTGATTCAACCCATTGATGATAAGGTTATCTCGCTAGAAAAAAGTCTAGATGCGTTTCTCAAGCAATCTACAGAATCCGCAGCAAGGTTGGAAAATTCCGTCCAGTCTTTGGTGCACAACAATGCTACACACGATCAAAGCATCAAATCTATTAAGGCACAAATTGCACAACTAACTGCTGCGTTGAGCGAGAGAGAAAAGGGAAATCTTTCATCTCAACCATTGCCAAATCCCGGTCACATACCCAACGCACATGAATATCACAATCATAATGTAAATGCGGTGCCCACGTTGAGATCTGGAAGAGTGTTGCAAAATAACGTGGGTACTAGTGATGACACCCCCGCCGGTGGTTCTTCTTCTTCTCCTTCTTCTCATTCTTCTTCTTCTTCCCCTTCATCTTCTCCGCTAGAGCCTATTCTCCATTCTTCAAAAGGCTCTTCTTCTTCTAATCCGAACGGACCCACTTCTCACTTCAAGAACACACTCATACCGGGATCCGTTCCAACTCTACATTCTACTCCACAGACTTTGGACTCAACAGATTTTCAAAATGCTCCATTTCCAAACAGGTTGAGTCCTAATAAACCAACTCCACAAATGGAGAAAATTGTGGAGTTATTTAAACAGGTTAGCATAAATATACCTCTCTTGGATGCAATCCAACAAGTCCCTTCGTACGCGAAAATCTTAAAGGGCTTATGCTCCTCGAAGAGAAAATCTCAAATACCCAAGAAAGTGCTAGTGGCTAGTGCAGTGAGCAATGCTATTAACCAACCTAAACCCTTACCCCAAAAACGAAAGGACCCCGGCTGTCCTACGATTTCTATAACAATTGGGGATAAGAAAATCAATCGAGCACTTTTAGATCTTGGGTCTAGTGTTAATCTGCTTCCCTACTCCGTGTACGAGCAATTAGGGGTTGGAGAGTTGAAACCCACTCGTTGTACTCTCCAAATGGCCCATCGATCAATCACCCATCCAAGGGGTGAGCTAGAGGATGTGTTGATCAAAGTTGGGGATTTCATATTCCCCGTTGATTTTATTGTTATGGACACACAATCTGTTGCTAACCCACGGAACCAAATTCCGGTGATCCTCGGTCGACCATTTTTGGCCACTTCCAATGCCGTAATAAATTGTCGCAATGGCTCGATGACTCTGTCCTTCGGGAAGACGTTTAGTGAGTTCAATATTTACAAGTTAGGAAGTCTGCCCCCCGTGCCTAAAACTAGTACACGAGAAGTTTGCTCTATTCACGAAATCACGCAGGAGGACCGCGAGCTTGAAAGATTTCTGTTTGATGACAACAGTTTTGATGCCACTAGTGCGTCCCTCCTTGAATCTACCACAGTTGACACAACCGATATTGATTATGAATGTTTCACTTTTTCGGATGATTTTGACGACTCACCGCCCGAATATGAGTCTTTTGAATTTTTGGATGAGTTGGTTGAACCATCGGAACCGGTTGTTTGCAGTGATTTTGAACCTGTGTTGGAGTCCTTTGAGTTCGAGGTGGATCCCCCATTTTTACCTATGATTGTTTCGCCTCCAAAACTCGAACTAAAGCCCTTGCCGTCTTACCTTAAATATGCTTACGTCGGTGAGAATGAGACATTTCCCGTTATCATATCGGCATCTCTAGCCCTCGAGCAAGAGAAAGCCCTTTTAATGGTCTTACAAGATAAGCGGCGAGCTTTTGGTTGGACTATGGCGGATATCGAGGAGATTAGTTCCCTCATAATTAAATATCATATGCATATGATGGATGATGTCAAGTCGATAAAGGATCCACAGAAATATCTTGGGTATAGTGTGGATAGTCAACCTCCTCCTTTAGAAGTTGAACCACCTCTTTTTCTTTTAATAAGCAACGAGAATGCCAATATTCCACTGATTGCTGGTCATTCACATTCTCGGTGTGATTCATCACCACCTCCTATCTATTCACTTCCACACTTTCCATACCACAACTACTATCTTCCCCAATTCTTTTTGGATTGGTACAATATGTTCTTCCACCAACCGATATTCTATACAGATAAATTTTTCGACTGGTTGGTGTTGATGTTTGGTCTTTGCAAAGTTTGGCAATGACGTTTAATATTGTTTCAATGAAGTTTGGGGAGGCCTTTCTGTATATAATTTTGTTTTCTTTTTCTAATAAAAAAAACTCAAAAAAATATTAAAAAAATATATTTTGTAAATAAATAAACAGGGGAGTGCAGACATTTTGACCCTCTTGGTATAGCATGACAGTGAGGACACTGTCAAGGTTAAGTTTGGGGGTATGCTCGGTAAGCCTTCTTCCTTCGCATTCATGTGTATATTTTTGCATTTGCATACTTATTGTAAAACCCATGAAAAATTGAAAATTTTTAAAAATTATAAAAATTAATATATTCAATTTTGGCCATAATTGACTTGAGTTTGACAAAAAGGTCAACTAGCTAGGAACAACTAGATCTAGACTTAGTAAATTAAAAACCCTAAAAATAACCTTTCTTAAAGTTTAACGGTAGAAAGTATATGTCTTTATAGTTTATTTAGAAATAGGCAAATTTTGAGTTCACTTTTTTGGCTAAGTTAAAACAAGAGAAAAGTATTGATATCTTTATTAAAGTATAAGTTTGAAAAATAATTCCTAGCTTAAGTCTAAATTCTTAAATTATATACCCTACAAATTGCACAAACACGCACCTTGAAACTTGGAATAGTAGAAGAGACCTTGAAATGCTCTTGTCTAAAGTCCTTAGTACGAAGAAAATAAAAAAAATACAAGTGTGAATAAAGAGATAATAAAAAAAATGAACACTGGTTTTTTGTGATTACTTAAGGCTACAAAAAAATAGAAAAATATTTAGCAAGGGTGCTTCATCACCTAGTGCCTTAGACCAACTGGTTTGGGAGTCACTGCTAAAGCCTTAGGTGTTACAAGACTAGGAATTACGTTTTAATGTGCAAACACATCTTGTAATCGGTTGTTGGTACCTCAAGAAGTATTAACGATCGCATGAAGGATGTGTAAGCAAAATTCATCTAAAAATTCACCAATTAAGAAGTGCTTTGGACACCGGACAAGAGTATGATTGCTTGATTTGAATTTCCAAGTGTAGGTGCGATTTATACACACACGTCGGGGTATGTGATTGGAGTTTAGATAAGAGATAGGAATGAAGAATAAGACTTGTATCTTTAGTTGAGATGATAAAAATTCCTAAGTTGAGATAGAACCCTAGAAGGAAAACTTAAAAGATGCCGAAAGCTAAGTAAGTCTACAGAATATATATAATCATAACTTAAATGATAAGGAGGCGTGAAGAATATGGGTGAATAATTTATGAGTCGAAGATAATAGAATTCCTTATTAGAAAACCTAATTGGAGAATAAAAGTCAAGGGGCCTAATTGATAGGACTTTGTGGGTAGTGTCCGCTGAAAACCCTCAGGAGACAACACTCCTCCTACTAGGGACACCTAGAGGTTTAACGGCTTGTTGCACGAGCTCAGTGCAATCGCGTTTCGCTGCGAAAGTGAGGTTAGGTTTTTGTTGAGAATAAAATTAGGTTTGCTCGGGGATGAGCAAAAGATAAGTTTGGGAGTATTTGTTCATATCATAATATTGCATTATTATATTCCACATTCTTATGCATTTTACAAATAAACAGGTGCTTTTGACCAATGTCTGCTACTTAGTTACAGGTTACATGTTCTTGGAATAAAAACAGTGAAAAAGATAAAAGACGATGCAAAAGTGAGACTACGACCAACAAACAGAAGGATCTTGATAAAGCCTACACAAAGATCAGTTCACAAAGTACAAGGAAACGCAAGGTCCAAGATTTCGAAGCAACGGTAAAAGTCCACTGCAATTGTTCACTGTGGAGATCTGGAAGAAACCTAGAAGCCAATTTGAGAAAAGTACTAAAGAACTAGGAAGACCAACATGACCAGAGCCATCAGAAGAAATTTGAAGACCTCAGCTTCCTATTTGGCCGCGAAACAGCGGCCAAACCCTGGCTGCGGCCGCGGTTCCGCGGCCGTATATTGCCCGTGTCGGTGGCGATTTTTGTGGCAGTGCGCGGATCGTTGACTAGGTCTTTTCTTAGGGGGTATTTTTTTAATAGCAGATGTGCGAGTCAATTGTAACCCTAGGGTTCCTATCCTCTATAAATAGGAACTCTAAATCTTGTATGAGGCCATGCCTCTTTTCATTTCATAAATTCATATCTGTACTGTGTTGATATTTGGAGTGAGCCATCAATAAAAATTAATAAGTTCCTTTATTTTCTTTGCCTTAGTTTACTTTAATTTAGAATGTCTTTAAATTCCTTAATGAGCGAGTAGCCTCCTCGCTTGTTAGGGTTAGCTTTAGGGAAAGATTTGAGAGATGATATCTCTCACCCCTTTCTTGCCCCATCGCACATAATAATTAGAACTCCATGCATACACGCACACACCGCTCCCTGCGGCACCTTACTCCTAGAGGTACCGGTGATACCATAGTATAAAGGACCGGTTGCGCGTGTTTTCCATGAAGGTTAGGGTAGGGATCGATAAAGGAAGGACAAGAACCTAGAGGAAGAAATGTCTTCCCAAATGATTCTAATCCACTTTATTGATAATTACCATAACACCTAATAGATCTATAATAGGGCATTGAAAGCGGTGAGGAAACCTTTAATCTCTCAACTTCTCCTAAACCTAACCCTAACAAGACTTAGATCTTGATAATCTTAGTATAAATTAATTTAGCTTTTAGAGATAATCAATCCGACACCCATCGGAATTAACTCGTAAGTGCAATTAGAAAATTCACAACATCCCTATGGACCGACCCGTACTCACCGGCTAGCTACCAAGCGACGCCGTTCTTGATTGCGGTTTAGAATTATTTTTGACATACAAATCAAAAAACCTGTCGTAGCCCTCCGTCATTTCAGATAAGTACTTCTCAGTATTCGTGCTGCGTTTATTGACCTTAGCCAAGGCGTAGTGTGTGGTAGCTAATTAGTGCTTATCTGTATAAGCATATGATGCGATTAAGTTAGGGTAGTCGTGCGACTTTGTTGACTTTAGCCAAGGGTCGTGCGGGTGGGTTTAATTCAATCGGGAAATGACGGGTTGAACTTGGCTAGCACTTATGATTTATTGACCTTAGCCAAGGTCATAAGATGCTTGGGGTAAAATATTATTGGGAATTTCAAGTGTTGAAATTTGCAATGAGATTGCATACTTTCTATGAGAAAGTTGGATCCCGATACCCGCTGCGAGTAAGAGTTACTCCTGGCAGAGTTTTACACATTACAATTAGCCGATCAAGTAGGTGTCTAGAAAGGTGTTAACGGGGTTACGCCCGTGGGAAAATGAGGTTTACTTTAATTAGGTCTGTGCGAAAGCACGAGGAACCTCCCTCAAAGTACCGGCACTGGCCTGGCTGAAAGATTGGCGAACTTGTAGGGTGTAATTAATCCCGTCTAGTCTTTTCTTTTAGGGTTTGAAGGAAGATTTGACTAAAACAGTGGGAGACATCCTGATTAGATAAATTGATAACCAATCTAATCTTGTAAAAGCGCACGCTGAGTGTTTTCTTCTCTCTCTCTCTCCTGGTAGCGATCATGTCACGCCTTAAATCAAGATAATAATACGGATGTATTGACCGAACCCGCTTGTTATACTGCGCTAGGGAACATTGGTCCCGCTCCAACTTATAATTGTTATACGACAGAGCTGGAAATAGGGGATTACCAGAATTCCCGTGCCGTCTAAACGAAGAAAGTGCATGTTGATGCATCATCTTCGGGTGTGTTCATTACAGAGAACTGTTTCTCAGTATCCTTTACGTCCTGGGTATGAGATACCGGATCAGGATCCCGCAAATGTAATTTGTTACATGGGCTACAGATAGGTAGAGAACTGAGAACGGGTGATAAGTTTCATGAGATAGAAACAATGCAAGTGTTGCAGCCAAGTCTATTGGTAACTATCACCCTGTATTAGCGAATACATTGATTCTGAACAAATGTTATTAGATACCGAACCTGATATACAACATCATATCAGTCTCTTTATTAGTAAAGAAGGATATAATTTTGTATTGTTGGATAATGTTTTGAACATTTCCTATATCAAGAGTTGATCGGTTCAGGCACATTATCTAAAAGCATTGACGTTCTAAATCAAACTACAGTTCTTACTATACAGAACACACACAAGAGGAAGAGTTCAGAAATGAACGAATCCTTCTTGAGGCATTGTAGACTAGGTCATATCAATGCGACCCGACTAGCTGAAGTTACATATAGATGAATATTTAAATTAGTTTGAATTTACATCTTGTGAAACTTGCTGGTCATGTCACAAAGATAAGATGACCACGACTCTGTTAACTGGAAACAGAGAAAGAGTTAGTGAACTCTTGGGATTGATACATGCCGATTTATGAAGGTCCCCTGTCTACACATGCCAAGACTGGTTCTTTGTACTTCATTACATTCACTGATGATCTCTCATGATTCAGACATATGTTCCTGTTGAAACACAAGTCCGAAACTTTTGAGATAATCACAGAATATAAGTTAGAAGTAGAGAACCAAAAACGGGTATATGTTTTATGTCCTTTGATGAGATCAAGGAGGAGAATACTTGAGCACGGGATTCCTGGACTATTCTAAAGGAGAATGAGATTCTCTCTCAGCATTACTCCTCCGTATACACCACAGCACCTCAGTGTATCGGGGCGGAGCAATCACACCCTATGTGATATGGTGCCCTCTATGATGAGTACTACTGAGTTTCCTATTTCCTTTTGGATGTTATGCACTTGAGAAGTTGCATACCTATTGAATAGAGTTCAAATCAAATCAGTTGCCTACCACTTCATATGTGATATGGAAAGGGAAGAGCCCATATCTTAAGTTTGTTAAGATTTGGGGTTGTCCGGCCTATGTCTAAAAAGCAAAATCCGGACAAGCTCGAGGCAAAGTCAGATCTGTGGAAGTTTGTTGGATATCCCAAGCATACGTAAGGGAATATCTTCTACCTAACCGAGGAACAAAAATGTTTTGTTTCTCAGCATGCCACCTTTGTGAAAGGGAATTTCTTGTGAAGAAATTAGTGGTCATGAGGTAGAACTGGAAAGAGTTCCAGCTATACAAAACTGCAGCTGATAATTTGGTAGAACCCGAAGAATTCAATAGATTCTAACGAACCTCAGCCTCTCCGCCGATCTAGTAGGGTTCCTCACCCACCTGAGAGATACTTCGGTTTCTCTATGACAGTGGGAGTGAGGATTGCATCATGAGATGATGACCCAACTTATTTCGAGCAGGCCATCAAGAGTATGACTCTGTAAGAATGGCTGGATGCTTAGCGATCTGAGATGGAATCCTTATACACCAACAAAGTATGGACTTTGGTTGCTTTATCTGAAGGGTTAAATCCCCATCAGGAGCAAGTATATCTTGAGAAGATTACTTGGTGTACATGGAAAAGTTGAGACTTTCAAAGCTATGCTTAAAGTCCATCCAGATCCTACTTGCCACGGCTACATACCATGACTACGATATCTGGCGGTTGGGTGTCATGACTGCTTTTCTAAATAATGATTTGGAAGAGTGAGTCTATAAGTACACAGGCAGAGGGCTTCGTAGATAGTGGGAGCAGCGAAAACGTGTGCAAGATGTTTTATGAGATAAAGCAGGCATCGCGGAGTTGGAACGTCTGTTTTGATGTGGTAGTCAAAGAGTTTGACTTCATCAAAATGGTAGATGAACCTTGTATATACAAAAAGATAGTAGGGAGTATGGTGGTAATCCTCGTAGAGTACGTGGATGACATACTCTTGATAGGGAAGGAGTTTCCTATGCTACGCTCGGTCAATCTCCTCTTATCACAAAGATTCTCTATATAGGATCAAAGTGATACCTCCTAAATCCTGGGTTTTGGATCTATGAGATAGATCTAATTGGATGTTAGGATTCTCACTAGTTGTAGTGAGATGGTATCAATCGATCCTGGGGAGAATCACTGGAAAGGTTCCAGGGTGGTAAGGACGGCTGAATGTCAGTCGCAGGCATTGTCTTTACCCTCAGTAGAGGGACGGTATATTGGAAGAGTTCCAAGCTAGATACCATGACTTACTAGATGATTAAAGGCAAGATACATCATAACCAAGGATGCTACCAAAGAGGCAGTCTGGATATATATAAGTTCAAGAGATGAACTTCGTTCCTACCATTGTGTGACAATGGAGTTGTGGCTTTTGCCAAGGAACCCCCCGTCCCATCAGAAATCCAGATATAATTCTTAGGCAGTATCACCTGATCATGGAGATGGTTGATCTCCAGGGAGATCAAGGTTAGAAGAGTAGACGCAGAGGACAACAGCGCGGATCCACTCACAAAGGCCTTTTTCCCAGTAGAGACTTTTATGGGATGGTTGAGTATGAGATACTTCAACCACAGCTAATTGTTGGGTATGCGATACCACAACAGATGGCCCTAGTGCAAGTGGGAGATTGTTAGTTATATGTATGCCCTAGAGGCCATTACCGTACATACGATGTATATTGTAATGGATGCTTGGACATATATAGGGAGGACTTTCTTGCTCGACATGATAGTATGCTATCTGGTTGTACTTTATCTTAACATATACTCTGATTGTCTCTATATTACATGTTGATAAAGCCCTAAGGATATGTACTCGACTACTGAGACTATGATGAGATCATACTAGTGGGGCCACGGTAGTCGACGAGTACATCCTATAACTGTTCCTAGTCGAGGGTGTATCGAGATAAGGCATCGATACACCAGAGTAGACTAGCGTATACGCATCTTGACCCATATGATGGGTGATGGATGATCCCATATACATCGGTGTTTGACATCAAGGATGGTGTACGGGTGCTCAGTGGAGACTGGGTACACTGGACGGACTCACCGAGAACTCCCAGATGGTATTATACCTCACGTCAGATGGCAGTTCCCCGGTGACACTGGTACAGAGTAGTCTGTTAACCCGAGATCGTTATAGAGTCTTGTGTGATTCTCACTGTGCTTTGATTTCCATCATACCACGTCCAAGAGGGCGTGCAAAAAGGTGGCTTTTGGGTACAGTCCCGAATCACATGGAGGCAATGAGCGATAGGAGGGGATTCGTCTCTCCCGGTATAGGGAGTTGATGTTGTACTGTGTTCGATTGGCTATAACTGGAAATCCCTGGCCAGGGTTGCAGAGATTTACTGGTAAGTGTTATCAGTAGTTTCTCGAACTGTTATAGACCTCATATCGACACGACTTATCAAGCTACTGGGGTCTGACGTATACCACCCCTAGGCGAGATATACGACATATCAGACGACGAGATCGGACTGTACGGGAGTGTTACTGATTGGATTCACAGGAGAATGTACATGCTTGCTTGTTGATCTTCTGAGCGCTCAATACCCGGGTAGCTGTTACGTTTAGCTGACCGCTTGCAGCTTGTGGGTGTTTGATATGATCATCACCTACTGCCGGCGTATTGACGATTCTTTAGAGTCCTACGCAGTGGTTTCTTGGTTCAGGCAAAACGGAGTAGGGGCACATATGTGATATGTGCAGGACCGAGGATAATGCGATATGAGATACCGTATTCTATTCTCACGATATATTATATCAGCCGGGTCATCGGATCAAGTGTTGATTCGATGAATCGGTAAATGATATATTAGTCGGTTATATGCGATATAGCCGGATTGTCGGATCAAGTGTTGATTCGATAATTTAATGTATAATTATATATATGATATATTAAATTACATTAACTAATATTAGCTCACTAAAAGATTCTTTTTCTCACTCGGGTAATACATTGATATATATGCGATATATGTTAATTGTATTATTTTATTTTGTTACAATAAATATTATATATGTGATATATAATATTGTAACATGATATGATTACTAATGTATCATGTTTAGTGGAGATTAAACAAGGTTAGGGTTTGAATTGGGTTAGTTCTTTCATGAACATTCTAGAAGGTTTTTCTTTTGTCATGAAAGAGATATTATGCTTGATATTTTGTGTGACTCATCTTTAACCCAACCCAAACCCTAGCCCTAGTTAAATCTCTACAAAGGTTATGTTGACCATGGTTGCATAAGTAATGATTATTACATTTTCATTATTCATCAAAAAATGGAATTGGATATTCTTCTTCATCTTCTTCCTTGAGCTTCATGGAAAAAGCTTTCTAGTTTTTTTTTTAAGTGATGATTATGTGTGAGAAAAAGATTATAAATGAGAGCTAAAAATCCTACTTCATCATCCTAATCTATCCTTGCCATTTAGATGAGGGTGTTCACTTCATTTAGTGAGTGAGAGCTTGTGTTAATGAAACTTCAAGGTAGATCATCTTTGTTATCGAAGATCGGAAGCAAGCTTGCATCTTTCTCTTCGTAGAGCCTCTCAAGAGTCCGGGAACATGATGATCGCAGCGAAGGGACCTCAACACGGAGCTTTAGAAGTGAAGGACCGGATCTACAAAGGTTGTAATCCCTCTCACTTAGTATTAAAGTGTTTAACATGTTTGTTTTCACCTAATCTCTAGTTTAAAGATCTTGGTTAGGGTTGTTCGGCACGGCTAAATTTTAAATCGGGCATGGTTGATGCCTCATAGACCCTTGTGGCAGTGCCTAGTAACCCTACAGTAGTCGACCGTTGTATTCATTAAAGCGATGCATCACCTCAGCGCATTGGGCATCCGTAAACTCCTGGTCTTGACAGCGGCCTTGGACACGAATGTCTCCATAGGAGATAATCTCGTCAAGATCATACAGATAAACATCCATAGTATGTGGAAAGAAAATTCAATAAAAAATTAGCAATTAAATATCAAGACTCTTAGAGACTAAAACAAAATCAAGATGGCGTACCATCATTGATGCGGCGGTCACTCATTAAGGATGAAATCATAAGAGGATTCTCAATTAATAAGAAACCTCATTGGGTTAAGGAGTTAAACTCCCCTCGAGAGCTGTGCTCTGCAAACAGATTTCACATCTGTCAACTTTAATTAAGAGGGGAATAAAATTCCCCCAAAAATTTTTAAAGAGCTATGCTTTGTAAAGACGATGGGGTAATCTAACAGAACCCTCAAAAGTAAAGCTTTTTAACAGGGAAAACCCCCAAGATCTCTAAGATCTGCAAAACAAAGCCTAAGAGTTCTTCATAGAAAATGAGCAAAGCTCTGATTAATGGGCTAAGAAACCCTAAAATACATCTTAAGATCTACGATCTAAGAAGAGCAAAGCTCTATTAAGGGGTTCGATTATGATCCTTACCAAAGTTTTGGGCAGAGTTCTAACTCTAGAAGGGATTTCTTTGGGCAGAGATCTAAGCACTGAAAGGAGAATTAAATTCTCAGAAAAAAGAAGAATAAGAGAAGATGAACATCGGTCATCTCAAGGGCCAAAGGCCCTACTTATAGGAATAGGAAGTCGATCCAACTACCAAGAAGATCCAACGACGGAAAGGCGGCTACCGCTGCACTCACGTGTGAGCCACATGAGCGCAACGGTGGGGGGCATTTTTTTCCCCAATAAAAGAGCAAAGCTCTGTTCAAAATTTGAAAGGCAACGCCAAGAGTTAAAAACTCTGAAGCAGCGCCTCACGTGCCTTGCATGAGGGCGCCAGCGCCAAGAGTTAAAAACTCTGAGACAGCGCCTCACGTGCCTTGCACGAGAGCGCCAGCGCTCAGAGTTAAAAACTCTGAGGCAGCGCCTCACGCGCCTCGCACAAGGGTGCCGGTGCCAGAACTAAAATCTCTCTGTTAAACAGAGTCATTGGATCAAAAATCCAATGGAGATAATAAATCATCAAAATACAGAATTAAATTCTGTTGAGGAAATATTCCTCAAATCTTTCTAAACAAGAAAGATTACTCTATGCAAAGCAGAGTGCCGTTGGATTAAAGAATCCAATGGTGATTAAAAATCACCTATATACAGAAAGATTCTGTATGGGAAAATATTTCCCTAATCTTGTTAAAAAACAAAAGAAATATCTTCTGTAAAACAGAAGTCCTTGGATAAAAAATCCAACGGTGGATAAAATCCCCAAATCATTCAGGATCTCTCAATGAGAGATTTCTTTAACTAAATCAACAAATTTGCCTCCACTATATAAAGGACCCAAGACTTCAAGTCTTGCATAGAAAACCCCCCCATAAGCTTTAGAGCGAGCAAGAAGAAAGTTTTAAGAAGGAAGAAAGAAGAAGACCTTTCTTCGAGGTAAATAAAAATAATAATAGAGATCAGGGTATCTCATCTGCATATCCAAGGGTTTAACCCTCATAAAAGAACTTAGTTCTTTCCCTGGATTTGAGATCCATCAGACAAGTCTCCCACAAATGAGAATTTAATTCTCATTGGGATGAACTTGCTCTTGGGGATCAGAGATCCAGAAAAGAACAGAGAATTGAACTCCTCGGAACATAATACACGACTCATGTGCCCATCACATGGGCGCTACTCAATAAGGAGTGCCTAGCACTCAGTGGTTGGCGCTCAGTGGTTGGCGCTCAGTGCCAAGCGCCTTACGTGCTCCACATGTGGGAGCCATAAAGAGTGTTTAACACTCCATAAAAAACAAAAAAAGGGAAAATAAAATAAAGTAAAGGGTGAGCGTCAGAACCCATATCAATGCCCAGCATTGTTTGCACAGAAAAGGGACTAAGTCCAAGTAAGTGTTTAACACTTTATTCAAAGACTGAGTGGGCTGAGTCCAAGTTGACTAAAAATCCCTAATTCAGATCAACCGAACCCATGTGCTCATCATTTTCCAAATTGTTCTTAGTCTCAAACGCGACTACTGATCTTCCAACGGACATTGGTTCAAGGGTACATCTCCTCACACCTCTGATACATGTCATTGTAATTCTTCAGCGTCTTCAGAGAGGTGGTGGGTCCCGATAACCAATAACTCTTTAGCACACTCCCAAATCGACAGGCACATCCCAACGAACCGCAACGTCCTTAAACTAGCTATGGACCGTAACGTTCTTAAACTACAACGGACCACAACGTTCTTAAACTAGCTATGGACCGCAACGTCCTTAAACTACAACAGACCGTAACGTCCTTAAAACTAAAACAATGGAGCCCAAATGCTCTTTTATTGGATCAAAATGACCCTAAACCCCCGTTAAGTAGATCTTAGTCCAAGATCGGACTAACGTATCCTTAACAAACATTTAAGTTGATCTTAATCTCAAACAAGATTAACGATTCTTAAATCAAACCAAACCCAAATCTAAGTATATACGGATTTGGACTAATCCACGCCCTATGGGCGATAACATAAATTAGTCTCCGTATACAATCCACGGGCAATGAAAAATAAAACAAACACACACGAAACGGAGTGACCTTCTGGAGCAGGAGAAAGTGGTTACCGCGATGCGGTAACGTAATTAACTGCAGGGAAGAGCGTCCCCACAATCAAAAACCCCTCACAACGAGGAAGAATCTGACGAAGTCTGCTACAACGGCCTCATCCATCCAAACCTCCGATATACGGCGCCATAAATCAACTTGGCATCTTCGGAGAGGTGGACGGATAAATCTAAATAGCATTTTCCCCCAAATTCAGGCAAGACGTTTGTCTTCCCGGTTTTCGGCGGTAAACAGGGACCTCAACAAAGCTTGCCCGAAGGATGAATTCTCAGTTCTTGTTACCGAACTGATGATCGATAACACGTCTACCCATGAGGTCTTCTCCTTCATGGATGGATCTTCAGGATACAATCATATAAAAATGCATCCCGAAGATCAAAAGCATACTTCCTTCCAGACTCCGCTGGGCATATTTTGCTATAAGGTGATGCCTTTTGGTCTGAAGAACGCTGACGCTACCTACCAGAGGGCCATGACAAAGATCTTCGATGACTTCATCCATGAGATCGTCGAATGCTACATCGACGACCTTGTTGTTAAAAGCAGATCTCATGAGGAACATTGGGAACATCTAAAAATAGTGTTTCGACGTCTTCGGAAGTATAATCTGAAGACGAATCCTCTAAAATGTGTGTTTGGAGTCTGCTCAGGAAAATTCCTAGGATTCATCATACGGCACTGGGGTATCGAAATCGATCTCTCAAAAATCAAGGCGATTATGGAAATGCCCACGCTAAGAACTCTCAGACAATTGCGATCTCTTCAATGAAATCTCGCATATATCCGGCGGTTCATAGCCAACCTCTCCGAAAAATGCCGTCCCTACAGTCATTTGATGAAGTAGGGGACCCCGTTCGTCTGGGATCAAAAGTGCCAAAATGCACTAGACGAAATCAAGCAATACCTGCAAAATCTGCCGGTATTGGCCGCACCGGTTAAGGGAAAACCCCTTATCCTATATACAATAGCCCTTGAGGGTTCTCTAGACACACTATGGGTATAAGAGAACGATCAAGGAAAGGAGAGAGCTCTATACTATTTGAGTCGAGTTCTCATGGGGGCAAAAAACAACTACTCCCCCATTGAAAAGCATTGCCTGGCACTGATCTTCACGATAACGAAGCTCAGACATTACGCCTTGGCACATGAGTTCCATCTCATATCAAAGGTGGATCCTCTCAAATATCTGATGTCAAGGGCCATACTAACAGGAAGGCTTGCCAAATGGGCCCTCCTCCTGATAGAGTTCTCGATAACTTATCGACCCCTCAAAGCAGTGAAAAGCCAGGCCATTGCCGACTTTCTCGCGGAGCCTCCGATACCAGCCGACTCCCCCTTAAATTGTGAGTTGCCGGATGAACATGCGTTCGACACAATCGAATGAGAGAAAGAACAAAATGACTCCAAATGGGAACTCTACTTTGATACAGCATCTTCCATGAAGCGGCGAAAGCAAAACGCCCCCATAATCAAAGCCAGGGTGGGCTTTATCTTCGTGACTCCGCAAGGAGGGATATTGCATTACGCCCTCTCCCTAATAGAGCCAAAGACTAATATCGAAGCTAAATATGAAGCTTTGATAGCAGATCTCGAGATCGCTGTCGACATGGGAATCAAAGACCTCCACATATATGGAGACTCCCAGATGATCGTTAGCCAAGTAAATGGAGACTATCAGACGTGGAAGATAGAGCTGATAAAGTATGACGAAAGAGTGCAGCAGCTGCTGACATAAATCCCCTCCTACATCCTGGAGAGTATACTGCATGCAGAAACCAGCAAGGTGCATGTGTTGGCCAAATTAGCTAAGGAACTGGAAGATGAAGGCCTCGATGACGTAAAGATCATCGTGTAAAGCCGCAGGATCCTCGCGCCAACAGAAATATCTTCGAGAAACTTAACAGAGCCATCTGAAGGAAAAGAAACGATCGACCAAGTAACCCTTCAAATAAGGGACAAAGAAAAGGTCTACGATTGGAGAAAAGTCTTCATAGACTACTTCAAATACCAACGAACGTCCAAAAATGCGTCGTCTCGACATCAGCTCATGAAACAAGCTCTATCCTTCTCCTTCGTCAATGATACACTATATAAGAGATCGTTCGACTATCTATGGCTAAGATGCCTAGGGCCGAAGGAAGCAAAGAAAGTCATTCAAGAAATTCACTACGGACTCTGCGGTTCTCACCAAGATGGGCCAAAGATAAAGCTGAAGATCAAAAAATGGGTTACTATTGGCCTACGATGATTCAGGACTGCCTCGAATATGCGAAGCAGTGTCACTCATGCCAAATTCATGGGGACTTCATCCACCAACATCCAAATCCGCTACACCCAACAGTAGCTAGCTAGCCGTTCGAAATGTAGGGAACCGATATAATTTGCCCCATTTAACCAGTATCGTCCAAAGGACATCGGTTCATACTGGAAACGACCGACTACTTTTCTAAGTGTGAAGAAGCAGTACCATTATGGGAGGTGAAGATGGAGAATATCCTCCATTTCTTCAGGACACATGCCATCTATCGGTTCGGCATGCCGCGACGAATTATCTCAGATAATGGGCCAGCTTATAGAAGTCATAAAATCAGTCGCTTCGCACAACAACATAAAATAGATTGGAGATACTCTTCAGTCTATAATCCTCGGGCCAACGGTCTAGCTGAAGTTTTCAACAAGACCTTGACGAAGATTATAAAGAAAACAATGTCCAGAAACAAGAGAGACTGGCACGAAAGGTTGCATGAAGCTCTCTGGGAGTACTGAACAACGTTCAAAACAGCGACGAATACAACACCATACACGTTGGTATTCGGCACAGAAGCAGTGCTTCCCCTGGAAATAGAACTCCCTTGTCTACGAGTAGCGGTTCGATACGAGCTGACAGATGAAGAAAATGCTCATCTTCGGCTCAAGGAGCTTGATGCCGTCAACGAAACTCGCCTTATAGCACAGCAAGACCTAGAGGCTTATAAGGCAAGGATGACACGGTCATATGAAAGACTGACCAGGCCGAGAACATTCCGCTAAGGCGAACTCGTGCTAGTCGTCAAAAGACCAATGATCCCCAATCATGTAAAACGGAGGAAATTCGAGCAGAACTATGAAGGCCCGTACATCATAGACAAAGTCTACCAATGTAGAGCCTACTTTCTCATGGATATGCATGGCGAAAGACCCTTCCGGCAAATAAACGGTCGATTCCTCAAAAAATACTACGCTTGAAGAGTCATGACTTAGGTCTATGATAGATGACGACGCTAGTGTCCACTCGCTATCTTCCTGAGTCAGAACTCTGAGAGTAGTATGCAAAGAAGGTTCGTCGCCTCAAACATGGCGACAAAGGACCGAGATGTCCTTAAACTAGAAATTCGCCTCAAACGTGGCGACAAAGGACCGAGATGTTCTTAAACTAGAAATTCATCTTAAACATGGCGATAACGGACCGAGATATCCCTAAACTAGAACCTCGCCTCAAATGTAGCGATATAGGACCGAGAGTCCTTAAAATAATTATCTACCTCAAACATGGCGACATCGGACCGAGATTTCCCTAAACTAATAAAGGACCGAGATGTCCTTAAATTAGAAATCCACCTCAAACATGGAGATAAAGGACCGAGATGTTCTTAAACTAGAAATTCGCCTCAAACATGACGATAACGGACGGAGATGTCCCTAAACTAGAACCTCGCCTGAAATGTGGCGATATAGGACCGAGAAGTCCTTAAACTAATTATCTGCCTCAAACATGGCGACATCGGACCGAGATGTCCTTAAACTAGAAATTCGCCTCAAACATGGCGACAAAGGACCGAGATGTCCCTAAACTAGAACTTCGCCTCAAATATGGCGACATTAGACCGAAAAGTCCCTAAACTAAAATTTCGCCTCAAACATGGCGATAATGGACCGGAACGTCCATAAACTAGTATATAGCCCCAAATACGGCGATACATTCCCTTGGGATCTATATTGCAATCGAATTCTTAGCAGGAAAGATTGCAACGCGAGTCCCACTGGCTACATAGCTAATCCAGCGATGAAGCCACCCTCAAAACCCACCGACAAATAGATGGGTCACCTGCGATGAAACTGCTTTCGAGAGTTTCGCCATTTAAAAAAAAGACTGTATGTCCACAAGAAAAATGGGCACGGATGAAAATCCGAAAGGGCATTGTGAGTAAAAATAGTAGGACTGCCGGCAAGTTTGTGAAAACCCAAAAAGGGCGCAAACTCGTAAAATAAAAAAATTCATGTGCACTTGTAAGGTCCTCTCGACCTTGTGAGGAGAAAATATATGCGTGAGATCCTTACGACTCACAAAAGAGCAACATACTTAGGAATCCTCATGATTCCTATGGAGAAATTGCACTTGTGAGATCCTCATGACTCGTAAGGAGAATTCCCTTTATGAAAGCCTCACGGCTCATAAGATTCAAAAGCCTTAAGCTACAGGGATCTGATCATGTTCTTAAGCCGTCATATCCCCCGAGTTTCCCTACAGACGGTCCAATATTGACCCTTGTATACAATCCACGGGCACGAATAAACATTCCCCCACCAAGTTCCACCAACGATGAGAAATGTCCCCGTATGGTAAATGACACTTGTAAGTCCTCTCAACTTATAAGGAGAAAACACTCTTGCAAGATCCTTACGACTTACAAGAGAAAATACACTTAGGAATCCCCACGATTCCTAAGGAGAAAGTACACCAATGAGGTCCTCACGACTTGTAGGGAGAAATACCTTTATGAGACCCTTACGGCTCATAAAGTCAAAAAGCCTTAGTCGACAGGATCCTAACCCTGTTTGCTAAGCCGTCTTTCTTCAAATTAGTAAAGGCAAATGATGAGTCGCTCCTGGCAATATTCCAGTCGTAGCGATGCTGATGCCTAAACAGGATTCAAACTCTAAGTCCTTTCACGGCAAATGATGATTCGCTCCTGGAAATATTCCAGTCGTAGCGATGCTGATGCCAAGATTGGCATCAGATTCTAAACTCGCAATAAAAACAGCAGCAAGAAGCAAAAAATATGCATATAAAAACAGCCGAAATTTTTGGGCAGCTCGCAATAAAAAACAGCGAGTAAAAATATATTAAAAAAAATAGCCGAAATGATTGGGCACCGCGGATAAAAAGCCAAAATGATTGGGCAATGGAGACTTTCGCGATATGAAAAGCATGAAAAGATAGAGCATCGCGGCAATAAAAAATAAAATAAAATAAAATTTCCTCTGCCATACAGGTATGTCCATATTGACTCTTGTATGCAATCCATGGGCACAAATAAAAAAAAGAGAACCATACTTTCCCCCTAGGCTCCGTCAAAGGGAGAGCCAGATCTTGACGGCAATATCTACAGCCTATAGATCAGCTCGACGTTCTTCTCATTCCAACAGGGTGCAAACGTGATGTCAACAAATCTTCAAGGAGCCAAATCAAAACAGAGTAATGGCAAAATCCTAGCTCCAACTCAGCGTTCCTTCTCATTCCAGCAGGATGCAGACGCAACGTCAACAAAAGACCCAAGGGTTGAAACAAAAATGGAGCCATGGAAAAATCCTAGCTCCAAGTCTTGACGGTTTATATACAACTCAGAGACTATCTCGACGTTCCTTCTCATTCTGGCAGGATGCAGATGCAACGTCAACAAAAGACCCTAGGGTCGAAACAAAAATGGATCCATGGCAAAATCCTAGCTCCAAGTCTTGACGATTCATATACAACTCAGAGACTATCTCGACGTTCCTTCTCATTCCAGCAGAGTGCAAACACAACGTCAACAAGACCCAAGGGTAGAAACCAAAAATGGAGTAATGGCAAAATCCTAACTCCAAGTCTCGACGGCACATATACAACCTAGAGACCATCCCGACGTTCCCCCTCATTTCAGCAGAATGCGAATGGGGCTATCAAATGAAAATGGAGCAATGGCATATTCCTTGCTCCGGACTTCAACTGCAATAAATACAGCATAAAAGTCTTACAAATGTCTACCCTACTTCAGCAAAGAATCGACGCGACATCGTCAAAACAAAAAAATGAAGCAACGACATATTCCCAGTTTTGGGTCTTGAAGGCAACTCATATAAAGCCTAAAAGACTATCGGAGATCATCCTACACCAGAGCGGAGTGGTTATGACTCATCGGGGCTCCTAACTGAGCCTAAGCTCAAGTAAAAAGCGTCATGGCAAATTCCTAACGTTTGCTCCTGACGGTAATATGACCTAAGGAGATTACATGAAGACGTCTTGTCCAGCCCCCGAAGGGATCAGAGACATGACAGTCGCGGGGGCTACTCGAACAATGGCTTAAAGACTGCATATCGAGAAAGATATCAGCCAACGTGATGGTACCACGGACTAAAACCCTAGTACCACAAACCTAACGGACCTCTGTCGTAAAGAATGGAGGTTGTCTGTATGTAACGTTAGGACAAGTTTGCCTGTAAATCCAAGGGAGGTAAACTAAAGAAACTCCGAAACGAGTGAATAAACTAGAAACTCCGAAACGAGTGAATAAACTAGAAACTCCGAAACGAGTAAATAAAGTAGAAACTCCGAAACGAGTGAATAAACTACAAACTCCGAAATGAGTACATAAACTAGAAACTTTGAAACGAGTGAATAAACTTCAAACTCCGAAATGAGTAAATAAACTACAAACTCCGAAACGAGTAAATAAACTAGTGAACGCTAAATTAAGAACATCGGACACGAGGGAGCCCATGCAAAAAAAATGTGTGAATTCTTTATTCATAAATCAAAATGGTTTACATTTATGTAAAGAAAAGTCGGAAATACAATTTTAACTGTTAAGAAGGCAGGGCTTTCAATAGATTGGCAACCCACTCACTTTCTTCCTGCAGCTCCTCCTCGCGTGGCACTACTGCAGCTAGCCTCGCTTCGACTTAAGCCCGTTATTGCAAACATGATGAAAGCTTCTCAGCGATTCCCTGCTTTGCAACCTCGCAATCTCGCATGCCCCGCTCGATAAAGTCGAGGTTCTGCCTCAGCGCCAGTCCATTCAAAATGCATTGTTGGAGGTTTTCGAAAATAGCTCGCAGCTGCGCGGCATTCACTTCGACCTGGGCTCGCAATCGGATGGATTCATCAAAAGCTGTCTCATGCTCCTTTCGCTTCAAGGCCAACCTTTGCTCAAAGTATTGAATAGAATCGGTACATTGCTCGATCTACGCGATCATTTGAGCCTTCGAGATTAATGCTTCAGGAGTGAGACACTTGATTTCGATCTCATGCAGACAAGCCTCGATCCGCTTACAATAATCGATTGATTTGAGAAAGAGTGTGTTTGTAGTTAACCGCAATCAATAACGGTGTCGCGTGTAGCTAGCCGAGATGAGTACGGGTCGTCCGCAAGGATGCGTGGAACTTCTAATCTTACTTTAGACAAGTTGAATAAAATAAAAGAAGAAAAGAGAATAGATTTTAGATCTATGTTAAATACGGATGTAGAATATATATAAAGAAGGGGGCTTGTAGGGTTCGTTAGGATTTAGTAGTCATTGATGAATACAAAAGATGACTCTTTTTATCTTTTGAAAGATTTAAAACTAGATTGATAGTGATGAATGAGGATTATGGTTCTTGGAAGAAACTAGGGTTTCCCCACTATTGACCCTTGTCTCTTCATTGATCTCTATTCATGTCTAGCCCTTAACAAAACAATTGTTAATCTGATCTCAAATCGCGGTCGATACTATCAATAAATTGATAGCGCGCCCGATTAGGATGTTAACGATTCTTTTGCTAAAGTTTATAAACTTCATAAGACGTAAAAGAAGTTAAAATATTTTTTCATCCATTATTCTATCATAATCCTACAAACCCTAGCAAGCGGTGAATTACTCACGCATGGTTGAAATAGAAGAAGAAGAAGGGATAGAGATCATAATATAAATACAGAAAATGCATGTGAAATAATTAAACTAACGATTTACCTTTATTAATCAACTTTACAAGTACAAATCCTTCGAATTTAGATTACAAGAGGAAGAAATTGCTCTCGATCTCTGCCTCGTAGGAAGTAGATATTCCGTCGATATTCACGTCGCTCTATCACGTCGAATCGCGGACCTGTCGTGGATTTCTTGTTCTTTGACGGTAATTTGCTTCGTGTAAAAGGTGATGATTTTTAACTTTAGCTCCCGGTCCTTTAAATAGCCCTAGAAGCAGAAACCCTAGATCCCAAGTATTAGGCTTTGTTGTTGCAATCCTACCCACAAAATCCCAAACCCTAACTCCATAACAATGCCGCGGATCCGCCGCGTTTAAGGGGTATTTGCCGCGCAACCGCGGCCGTTTGGGGGCTTTAGGGTTTCAATTTTCTGGAGTTTCTACATGTTGACACATGGAGATCTTCTAAATATCTGGGTTTTGGAAATATTTTCTGAGTCTCTGCCAGTATTGATTCTTCGATTTTATTGGCAGATTTTTTATCCTGACGTCTTGAATATTTTGATCTCCTGACCTGAGCTAAATCTTGCACAATATATCCATGACTAATGTTAGTAATATTTGTTATAGAGATTTAATCTTAATCATTTTATATGGTAATAAATCTTTAAGCAATTTGATTAAGATTATTTGATATGATATGCATAATAAAAATATTATATAAATATTATATGCATATATTTTCTTTCATAATGTTAATTATAATATATAAACATATGACAATAGATATTTTACAGATAAACCCTCATATGTTTCATATTTATAATAAACACCTTTAAATATATAAGAAAAGTAAGGAAAATGTTATATCAAAAATTACGCACGTATCCCCGCCAACGGCGCCATTTGATTGATTTGAGAAAGAGTGTGTTTGTAGTTAACCGCAATCAATAACGGTGTCGCGTGTAGCTAGCCGAGATGAGTACGAGTCGTCCGCAGGGATGTGTGGAACTTCTAATCTTGCTTTAGATGAGTTGAATAAAATAAAAGAAGAAAGGAGAATAGATTCTAGATCTATGTTAAACACGGATGTAGAATATATATAAAGAAGAGGGCTTGTAGGGTTCGTTAGGATTTAGTAGTCATGGATGAATACAAAAGATGACTCCTTTTATCTTTTGTTAGATTTAAAACTTGATTGATAGTGATGAATGAGGATTAGGGTTCTTAGAAGAAACTAGGGTTTCCCCACTATTGACCCTTGTCCATTCATTGATCTCTATTCATGTCTAGATTTTAACAAAACAATTATTAATCTGATCTCAAATCGCGGTCGATACTATCAATAAATTGATAGCGCGCCCAATTAGGATGTTAACGATTCTTTTGCTAAAATTTATAAATTTCATAAGACGTAAAAGAAGTTAAAATATTTTCTCATCGATTGTTCTACCCTAATCCTACGAACCCTAGCAAGCGGTAAATTACTCACGCATGGTTGAGATAGAAGAAGAAGAAAGGATAGAGATCATAATGTAAATACAGAAAATAAATATGAAATAATTAAAATAATGATCTACCTTTATTGATCAACTTTACAAGTACAAATCCTTCGAATTTAGATTATAAGAGGAAGAAGTTGCTCTCGATATCTGCCTCGTAGGAAGTAGATGTTCCATCGATATTCACGTCGCTCTATCACGTCGAATCGCGGACCTGTCATAGATCTCTTGCTCTTTGACAGTGATTTGCTTCGTGTAAAAGGTGATGATTTTTAACTTTAGCTCTCGGTCCTTTAAATAGCTCTAGAAGCATAAACCCTAGATCCCAAGTATTAGGCCTTGTTGTTGCAATCCAACCCACAAAATCCTAAACCCTAACTCCATAACAATGCCACGGATCTGCCGCGTTTAAGGGGTATTTGCCGCGCAACCGCGGCTGCGCAACCGCGGCTGTTTGGGAGCTTTAGGGTTTCACTTTTCTGGAGCTTCTACATGTTGACACATAGAGATCTTCTAAATATCTGGATTTTGGAAATATTTCCTGAGTCTCTGGCGGTATTGATTCTTCGATTTTATTGGCAGATTTTTGATCCTGACGTCTTGAATATCTTGATCTCCTGACCTGAGCTAAATCTTGCACAATATCTCCATGACTAATGTTAGTAATATTTGTTATAGAGATATAATCTTAATCATTTTATATGGTAATAATTTTTTAAGCAATTTGATTAAGATTATTTGATATGATATGCATAATAAAAATATTATATAAATATTACATGAATATATTTTCCTTCATAATGTTAATTATAATATATAAACATATAACAACAGATATTTTATAGATAAACCCTCATATGTTTCATATTTATAATAAACACCTTTAAATATTTAAGAAAAGTAAGGAAATTGTTATATCAAATGTGCGATATTTTCGACTAAACAATAATCAACCCAAAGGCCGACAAAATCTTCATTGTGGAAATTCATAAGAGTCGCCAGTATCGGGTTGACCTCGTCAACAAAATCAGCGGCAGAAGTAAGAGCTTCAACGTTAAGATCTTAAATGAATTCACTCAGCATTCACCTGCTATTCGCCACACCTCTGGAAGATTGACGCTTAGCAAAGGGCCCTGCAGACATGGAAATGCGAGACTCAAAGGGAGTCAAAGCCGATGTAGCTGCTGCAGAATAAATCATGCACAAAGAAGGGTCAGATTTCAACCTGAAAAATAAAGAAGAATGCTGATGGACGAGATCTACAATACCGGTGGTCAAAAGTGGCAGGGCAGGGAGCACAGGAGGCTCGGTTATTCCTTCGCTCTCTCTCTCGAGCTGTGATACTGTGGTCAATACGAGAAAAGCTTAGCAATAGAAAGTTTACTCGTAGAAAGATGAAATAAAAGATGAAGAATATACTAACCAATGCCTGAAGCGGGAATGAATTCTGATTAGAAGGCGAAGTGTGGGCTTAACATCTGGTGTAAGCAGTCAAAAAGCACTCCTGCAGGATCGCAACAATATATGGTTAATACAAGAAAATAGTATCTACACTGAAACAATAGCCCTACCTTTCGTCATTAAACCCGAGGGAACTCGGAGGGACACAGAAGAGAGAGGTGGAGCAGTGACAATCGTGGCCATGGCTGATAGTGATCCTTCAATCTGCACAGCGCCGGGGTCTACCACGCCTGTATTCAAAATAAAGGAAATATCAGCAGAAATGTTTAATAGGATTGAGAAACCAAATGTAATGGATCGAGGTATGCCTGATGGGGCGGAAATCATAACAGGGTATGGAGCGTCACCAGCCTCAACGGCTTCCTCAGTTTCCATAATCATCGGGAAGGTGGATTCGGCATCTACACCTTCGTCCCCAGAATCAATAAGGGTCGTCGTAATGCTCGCGTCACCCACCGATATCATGGATCCATGAGAGGAGGAAGCGGCAATTGGAACAGTCCCGGATTCGAAAGGGAGGCCTGATACTCCAGGCACTTCAAGCGCTGGCACTTCGCCCGCCGCGTCACCACCTGAACTCGGACCAGTTAAAAAAAAACAAGAGTGTTATAATTCAAGGAAAAAAAAGACTGCTATCAGGGATTGTGCGCTGTTTAACCTTGAAGTGACCGCTCGGCCTCTTCGTGAGCCGCACGCGCAACTTGCTTATAAGCGGTGGACAGGGTAGAAAGAGCGTCCTCTATGCAAACATTAGAAGGTCGAGCAACGCTCGAGCCCACGTCTGCGGCTAGATTAGCCTGACGCTCCCTTGCGGCGTGCTTTTTACGCTTCCTCTCAGCCTTGGCTATACGGACGGATCTCCTCAGAACCTCTGACAGAAGAGTGGTGGCGTCCAGATCAGGCTCGGCCTCGGGACATACTGTAACATCCGTCATCGGCTGCTTCAGCGACTCTTCCCGTAGCGGCCCGGGGAGGACCTCGACCATAACCGATGGCCCTGAAGACTCTTCCACGCCACCACCCAAGATTGGCATTATACTCGGAACAACATAGGCTGCGGTGGTTCCTGTAACAGGAAAAGGAAGGGAGTCAAGTTGTGAATAAAATAAACTAAATATGTAAAGGCGTCGTGAAACAAATCATACCAAGACTCATAGAAGCGCGAAGCCCCTCCTCCTCCTCAAACGTTTTGAGGGACGCCAAGAGGGCCTCTTCAGTGAAGATTCCTGTTAAGAGAAGGGCGTTAGTAAAGCGTAATAAATTCATAAAAAGGAATGTATACAGGAGAGTATAAATGAAATATACTGGACGCTGCAAGAGAAGCTAACGCCTCTTGCTCACGGGTCAGTCTTTCAGAAGCTTCAATAGCAGCTTGAAGGTCGGTAGCAGCAACAGGAGCTTCGAATAGACAATCGTTGGTGCCATACTCAAACAAGCCTTTGCTATAAGGAGCGTAAGGCTCTTGGCCGAACACAACATCAGCTGAGAATAGAGATTTCTTCTTTTTCTGCGAGCTGGCACCAACCCTTACGACAACAGCTTCCTCTTAACGGGCTTCTTCGGACGGCGGGTTCTGATCTCCGAGCCAATACTTAACTCAGGGGATGCAGCAGCCACCACAGCCACAGGAGCATTTACCTCTGGCCAAGGCTTATCTGGATAAGCTCGCGGAACCACAACTGCGCTGCTTCCCCTCAGAGAAGGAAGAACAACCGCCTATCTCTTCAGCAGGACCGCTGGATTATTAGCTGGGACAACATCATTGTGGTCAAGCAACAGCCGCCTCTCTTCCTTGATGACAGTGCCAGTTGCATGTTGGTACCAAGCAACGTAAGCATTCGAGGCCCTTGGAATGTGACTCGGCTCGCTGATGAGGAAATAGGACCCCGTATTCAAACACATGAAATGATGTGTCACATTGCGAACACCTTCCTCAGTAGAAACGGGATCCACGATGAACACCTCGAAGGGAACACCTTGGTTGTAACCCGATTGCTGAGCGAAACGGTGTGGGTTATATCTTATGAACCAAACTAAGGCGTTCTGTCTGAATACCAGGAAGCCCGGCCTGATAGAATACAAGTGGACAATCTCTCAGGCTCTCAATTCAAAAACTCCATCCTTGAAAACGTCGTGAAGCGGCTGGATGGCTTTGGAAGATTCCTTGCCGATGGTCAGGACTCTGTAGATGAAGGCCATGCTGTCCCCGACTATGCGTGGGCGAAGAAGCAATCGCCGAGCCTCCCGCTGTGTTGGGTCTGGAGAAAAAGCATCGACCAAGTGCATGACCCGAAGAAAATTATATCCGTCATAAAATCTGGGTCGTTTATGCACACCAAAAGTACCCAGCACGTGCATCACGATCCATGAGGTGAAGTAATGTAGTGGGAGATTAACGGGGTTCAAACCCGGCTGAGTAGTGTCAGCCGCTAGACTCAGGTCATGAAATAAGTGAGCCAGACCTGCAACCCTAACGGCTAGGCGTGTCCCCGCCACAATACGGTGAGCCAGATAAAAGATAGATGGTCTCATATAACGAGGATGCATCAGAAGTGCAAACCAGCTTAGCCACAAGCCGATGAACCCCAGGAAGAATGTCTCCTCATCAATGTCCGGAGCAGCGACCTCTGCGAAAGAAACCACCGGGGTATTCGGAATAAAAAACTGCTTTAAATCTGCTTCCGCGGTCGGTAATTTTTCCAAGCCAAATCCGAACGGATCATCAAGCTTGGCGAACTTTGCAGCATTCTTCGACAAAGCCTCCGGACGAAGGAAGCGGGCGATGAAATCGGTAAAGCTAACTCCGTGCCCACTAGACTCGTATATGTTCAACACCTTGATCAAGCTTGAAACTTGTGTTGAACGGCATTCTCTGGGGTAAGACCCATTACCACTGATTCGGTAGCAAAGATGTACTCATCAAGAGGAAGTATCTCCTCATAATTTTCCTCTCTGACAGGTAATCCATATATCTCCGTGAATTCCTCCAATGAGATTGAGACCTCCCGATCCGATAAGAGAAATGTGTAGGTCGGGATATTCTATTGCTTCAGAAAAGATTTTACCCACCACACATGGGGAGTGTGGTAGTGAAAGAGGGACGCATAGATCGCGGGATATAGCCCGGTCTTCAGTAGCAGCAGTGACTTCTTGGCCGACAGAATATATCGGACCCACTGTAGATAGCCAGTCGCATGATGGGGGGCCATTCCTATCATGTAAACCTGCCTCCAAGGACGCGATTCTCCTTGGCATATGCGACGCCCTAGAATGTCTAAGGACATCGGTGGCTGCACTGGTATCGATGCCATGGAGGGCTGGAGACGACCTTCCGAGGTCCCGTTGACCTCTTCTACTGCGTAAGTAACCTGTGGAGGGTCAGCGTAATGGATTGACAGAATCGGTTCTAACGGCGCTGTGCAAGTAAAACTGCACCGACCCCGGATAATGTGACTATACTACGACCCCCACAGATGAAGAGACTTTTGCTCTGGGTCATAATCCCGAATGAGTGCAAAGACTTCCCGATCTGTAGGCGCATCGGCGAAAGCACTTTCCGAGCGAACGTAGGGGAAGGAGGAATCGGAAGCCATAATCCCTGTAAAAAAATAAAAAAAAAAAGGGGTTAATTATCGACACAATGTTCAAGACTTTAACATTTTCATTACACCTAAATTTGTACTACGTTCTGACATGTTAAAGTCACCACGGTTTAAAGAGAAAGGGACAATGAGCCCACAAAATCAAGGTAACGCCCCCATCAATGATGAGTAAGGCGCTCATTGTAAGAATCCAAAAGGATTCTCATTTAATGAAAAATCTCATTGAACTGTGGAGTTAAACTTTCTCGAAAAACGAGTTCTACAGCATATATTCAAATCTGTAAGAAGAACCCTAGAAGGAAAGAAAAGTGGAATAAAATTCCCAAAAGGATTTCTTAAAAAAGATAATTTCTCAGAGCCAAGCTCTGTAGAACAACCCAGAATTAAATCCTTCTAATGGGATTAAATCCCAGAAATCCCCATGGGAAATGGAATTAAATTCCAAACAACCCTTAAAGAACAAAGTCACTAACAGGGTAAAACCCTAAGATCTCTGAGACCAACGGTCTACCTAAATAAAGTTTTTAAGATCTCTAAGAGATCATTTCAAGAAAAAGAGCCAAGCTCTATTAATGGGTTAAAAATCCAAGACAAAAGAGACTCTTTTAAGAGAAAAATGGTCATAATCCTTAGCAATTTTCTTAAACAGAGTTTAAACTCTAAGAGTTTCTTTGGACAGAGATCAGAGCTCTGAGAAGAGAATTAAATTCTCAAAGAAGAAGATGGAAGATGACGAAACGACAGTTATCTCAAGGGCCAAAGGCCCTATTTATAAGACATGAAGGGACGGTTCAACTCTCCAGAAGATCTAACGGTAGAAAACAGTGACACCGTTGCACCCACGTGAAAGCAACGGTGGGAGGCATTTGTTTCCCCAATATATTTAACCTAATAAAAGAGCAAAGCTCGGCTAAATTCAATGAGGTGGCGCCTCACGTGCTCTTTATGAGGGCGCCAGCGCCAGAACCAATCTTATAGGATTAAATCCTATGGTGGCGCCTCACATCCACCTCACGCAGGCGCCAATGTGTAAAGTACAGAAGAGTTCATAAGAGTTAAACTCTTTGAGGGCGCCGCACGTGCTCCTCACGCGGGCGCCAATGTGCAAAGCACAGAAGAGTTCATTACATAAGAGTTAAACTCTTAGATGGCGCCGCACGTGCTCCTCACGCAGGCGCCAATGTGCAAAGCACATAAATACCCATTATAAGAATTAAATTCTTAAGTAGCGCCCACGTGCATAACACGTGAGCGCCGGGGCCCGGGTAGAAATAAAATTCTACAATACTTCCTGTTAAACAGAGCCGTTGGATCAAAGATCCAACGGAGATGATAAATCATCAAAATATAGAATTAAATTCTGTTGGGAGAAAATATTTCCCAAATCTTTCTAAAATAAGAAAGATACTCTCGGTTGGATCAAAAATCCAATTATAGAATAAAATTCTATTTTGGAATATATCCCCTCAATCTTTCTAAACAATAAAAATTGCTCCCTGTAAAATAGAGAACTCTTGGATTAAAAATCCAATGGTGATTAAAAAACCACTGTTTTACAGAATAAATTCTGTATAGGGGAAAATATTTCCCCAATCTCGTTAAAAGTAAAAATCATATTCTGTAAAAACAGAAGTCCTTGGATCAAAGATCCAATGGTCGGTAAAATTTCCCAACTCAATTTTGAGTCCAATTAAATCAATTGGAATCTCTCAATGAGTGATTTTCTCAGAATTAAGTAACAAACTTGCCTTCACTATATAAAAGACCCGAGACTTCAAGTCTCACAGAACGGGGAGGACAGAAGACCACAACACACAGAGAGAGAGGGACACAGAAAAAATGCAGGGAGCTCTAAAAAAGAACAGAGAATTCAATTTTCAAAGAAGAAGACCTTCCTTCTCAAAACCCTAGGTAAAGAAAAGATATCAAAATATCTATATCATATCTAAGGGTTCAACCCTTTTTAAAGAACTTAGTTCTTTCTCTGGATCTGAGATCCACAAGACAAGTCTCCCATAAGTTGAGAATTTAATTCTCATCGAGAAGATCTTGTTCTTGAGAATCAAAGATTCAGAAAAGAACTAGGTCCAAAAGAAAAAAACAAAAGGAGAAAGGAACCTATAAAAGAACTTAGTTCTTTAACAAAAAAACGATCCCAGATCTTCAAATAGCGAAGATCTTGGTGATCATTAATGGTCAAAATGCCATTAATAGAGATTTAATCTCTAAAAAAGGAAAAAAGAATAGCGCCTCACGTGCTCCTCACGTGGGTGCCCCCTTTTAATAGCGCCTAGCGTCTCACGTGAAAAACACGCGGGCGCCCAAAACAGAAGGCCAGCTCCTCACGTGAAACACACATGGGCGCTGAATAAAAGTTCTCGGCACTTTTTATGCAGCCGAAGACAGCTAAGTGCTTAGCACTGATTGGGCAGCGCTCAGCGCCGCACGTGCTGCTCACGTGGGTGCCATACAAAAAGTGCTTAGCACTTCATATGCATCCAAAATAGCCGAGTGCTTAGCACTGATTGGGCAGCGCCCAGTGCCTCACGTTCACCTCACATGGACGTCATAAAAAGTTCTTAGCACTTCACATTTAGTCAAAATGACTAAAAGTGTTCAACATTTATTGGGCAGCGCTCATAAATGAATGTTTCACATGACATACATGTGAGCGTCAGAGATCAAATAAGTGCTTAGCACTTTTGCATGAAAAGAAAAGTGCTGAACAAATAGAGCCCAAATAAATGCTTAGCACTTTTGAAAAGAAAAAGGCTAAGTAGACTTAGCCCAAATTGGCTAAGTCTCTGAAATTTTCTCGCAGCTGAGCCCAAATGCTCTTTTGCTGGATCTTAAATAAAAATGATCCTTAAAATTTTGCTAAGTTGATTTTAGCCTCAAATTAGACTAACGCGTCCTTAGCAAGAACAAATTGAGTCCAAATGCTCACACATTTAAGTTGATCTTAATCTCAAACCAGATTAACGGTCCTTAAATAAAGCTAAACCTAAATCTAAAATATACGGATTTAGACTAATCCGCGTCCTACGGATGACGGCATAAATTAGTCTCCGTATACAATCCATGGGCAACCAAAACAAAAAAAAATACACACGACACGAAGTGAACTTCCGGAGCAGGAGAAAGTGGTTATCGTAATGCGGTAACGTAATTAACTTCAGGGGCTTGCACCTGTAGGGAAGAGCATCCATACAATCAAAAACCCTCATAAAATGAGGGAGAATATGATAAAGTCTGCTAAAACTGCCGTGTTTGTCCAAACCTCCGATATACGGTGCCATAAGTCAACTTGGTATCTTCAGAGAGGTGGACAGATAAATCCAAATAGCATCTGCCCATAAATTCAGGAAAGACGATCTATCCCAGTTCGTCTCTGTTTTCGGCGGTGAACAGTGGTCTCTTCCTTATTTGGAAAAAGAGATCATTGGTCGTTGGGACCCACCATCTCTCCGATGACGCTGAGGGATTACAGCGCCTTATATCGAAGGTGTGGAGAGATGTACCCTTTGAACCATGTCTCATTCATCAGGGGGAAGAACAGGTTGGAGCTTAAACTTCTAGCGGCTTGAAAAAGGTTTCTTTGCGTTTGCGCACGTGCGTCACACGTGTTGGGCGCACGTATGTTGCATGCGGCGGACGCACGGCATGGGCGCACGTGCGTCACATATGTTACACACTTGGTGGGCGCACATGCGTTGCACGTGGTGTGCACGTGGCGCTTATACATCATGGGAGGACAGATAAAGCCCTAACTTGGAGAACTAAGTTCTTTTGAGGATTGTGGCGAGCGCACGTGCGCATTATGGGGGGCAGCTAAGGCCCTAACTTGGAGAACTAGGCTCCTTTGGAGAACTAAGCTCCTTTGAGGATTGAATCCTCGCACGTGGCGGGCGCACATGCGTCGCATGTGGCGGGCATGGCACTTGCGTATATGCGCAGTATGGGGGGCAGCTAAGGCCCTAACTTGGAGAACTGAGCTCTTATGGAGAATTAAGCTCTTTTGAGGATTGAATCCTATTTTTTCTAAGAGATATCCCCTCTTATTTATAGGGGAGTGGTAGAGAAGGGATCTCTTTTTCCCGATGTGGGACTAAAAATGTATCCCCCATGTGCTAGAGCATTACTTAGACTATATGTGAATAACACATTTGCTCATAACTTTTGATTTCGGTAGAGCTATGAAGCCCATAATATATCAAATCGAAGGATTTTTCGAGACGCTTTCGATTCCATCAGAATTTACCTTATTCTTATTCGGGAGTTTGGCAAAATACATCCCGAAAAATATTGGTTTTTATTTTCTTAAGCGTATTGCTGTCATTTGATACCTTGAGCTTTTTTGTGTAGAAATTTTTGGCAGGAACACTAATCAACTGGGAATGGGAAAATTATATCTACTAGTGAGTGTAAGGATTGTTCGATTGTTATATGAAGGTGAGAGCTATTCGCGGATTTCTTAGTGATTGATACTGGCAGCTATGATGTCGTCTTGGGAATGGATTTTCTTGTCACTTTCCACGTTCACATTGATTGTTGGGAAAAGAAAGTGATTTTCTAGATTTCCGGACATCCGGAGTTTATATTTTCAGGAGGTAGCAGATCTGTCGAGCTAGTCGAATTTAGGGCTAGGCCAACAAGTGTCGTTCTTTCGTCGATGGAAGTAGATAAGGAGGAAGCGCCAGCAGTAGTCCAAGAGTTTATGGATGTGTTCGAGGACATCTTGGGTTTACCGCCAAAACGAGATGTGGAGGTCACGATTGATCTTTTTCCTGAAGCCGTGCCGATTTCAAAGGTATATTATCCAATGGCGCCGGTGGAATTGGAAGAAGTAAAGAAACAAGTTACCGAATTACTAGAAAAGGGTTGGATTCGCAGCAGCAATTCATCCTGGGGAGCTCCAGTTCTTCTAGTCAAGAAGAAGGATGGCACGTAAAGGATGTACATCAATTATCGAGAATTAAACCGGGTGACTATTAAGAACAAGTACCCAATCCCTCGCATCGGCGAATTATTCAATCAACTCAATAGCGCAAGGGTATTCTCGAAGCTGGATTTGCGATCCGGATATCATCAAGTTCGGGTGAAATTAGAAGATGTTTGCAAGACAGCGTTACGAACTCAATATGGGCATTACGAGTACTTAGTGATGCTATTTGGAGTTACGAACGCGCCATCAATATTTATGGACTTGATAAACCGAATCTTTTCACCGTATCTGGACTAGTTCATAGTTGTGTTTATTGATGATATTCTAGTCTATTCGAGAAGCAAGGAAGAGCATGTAGAATACTTGAGGATCGCACTGCAAACGTTGAGGCAAGAAAGGTTATATGCTAAGATGAGCAGGTGCGAGTTTTAGCTCGAAGAAGTGAAGTTTTTGGGTCATGTCGTATCTGGAGATGGAATTGCCGTTGACTCTGAAAAGATTGCGGCAGTTCATGATTGGCTGATTCCAAAGAACGTAGCGAAGATCAGAAGTTTTCTTGGGCTTGCCGGATATTATAGAAGGTTTGTGGAGAACTTCGCTCAAATAGCTGAACCATTGACCAAGCTAACATGAAAGGAGGTACCGTTCGTATGGACGGAAAAATGTGTGTCGGCTTTTGAAGCACTGAAGCAAAGATTAATCACCGCTTCTATCTTGACGGTGCCAGACAGTTCCGGAGGGCTGGTTATTCATAGCAACGCATCTGGGAAAGCCTTGGGATGTGTTCTAATGCAGCATGGGAAGGTTATAGCCTATGCGTCAATACAATTGAAGATTCGTGAGAAGAACTACCCGACACATGATTTGGAGCTAGCAGCAGTGATTTTTTTCTTTGAAGATTTGGAGACACTACTTATTGGGCGAAAGGGTAGATGTATTCACCGATCACAGGAGTCTAAAGTATGTGTTCACACAGAAAGAGCTCAACATGAGGCAGCGTATGTAATAACCCTAAACTTTCTATACAATTTTTTTCAAAAATACATAAAAAGTACTTGAGCCTGAGCACAAGTTATAAATTTGATTTTCTTTTGAACAGCAAGAAAGAGCTTGTAGCTCACTGGTAAAGTCTTGCACTGCTGAACCAAAGCACCAGAGTTCAAATCCCATCAGCCACACTTTTTTTTAATTAAATTCTTTTAATCTTTTAGAAGCCCAAGGGTCTACACATGCACAACCCGTAAAACCAAGAGTCACAGCCTAAACAAATATGTCCACGAGGCTAGACCAAGCGTCAGGGACACGTGGCACAAAGATGAGCCCCGACTCGCCCGACTCGGGCAGGCAAACTCGTTGACTCGGTCGGCGCCGCCGGTCCAACTCGGTCCAAACCCATATTTTCTTCAACTCTGGCGACTCTTGGACTCCCCTCATAACTCCTGTATTATTTGTTTATCCTGCACATTTACAGAACACATTAAAACACACATTTAATCCATTTTAATACAAATTTTTAATATACCCTTTCACTACCCTAAAACCCTAATTTTTCCTATAAATACTACCCTCAAATCACCCCTCCTCACTCCCAAATCCCTGCCCAAACTCTCAAGAAAATTCCCAAGTCTTTTGTGTGCAAGTGGAGTTAGCAAAAGGGCGAAGCTTCGACGAACTTCCGACGGCAATCCGAGGAGTTTCCGACGACGAAACGACGCATCGGCAACATCCACCTCTTCATCTTTCTCTCTTCTAGTCAAATAATCTGTAAGTCCCTACTTCTTCTTCTTTTCTCTATTCTAATAACATTCAAAACTAAAACCCGACGGAAGCGGAGTTAGTCCGACTTCCGATTCGGTTTTCTTTAAAAAGTATAATTTTTCTTAATCAAGATACCTTCATATCATTACATATTGTTCATTAAACATTAATAAACATTTTTAACAAGTTTGATCACAAAAAATTGTTATATGCATCTTTTATCGCAATTTTACATTAAAATACCACAAACTTTAGTTTCCGACATAAACTCTATAATACCTTTAGATAACTCACGAGCTAATGACCTACCTCCTCACAACACACATATATAACATAGCATGATGAAATTTGGGAACATAGATTTGGGAAAAATACGCTTTACACATAACTACCACCGACTCATAAAAACCTTTTTCTACAAAATGTGTATTTTAACAAATCATTGCAATTACGCCTCTACAACATATTTCGGGGAACCCGTTCGGTATGGTGCGGATTATCGCACATCCTCGGTCTTAGTAGAGTGAGATGCAGACCTCCGCAAGGAGCATACGATCTCGAAAGATTTAAAATACAATTTTCTTTAGAAAATGTGATTTCTATTATAAATAAAACTTATATTTTTAATAAATAAATATATATGTAATTAATATCAAAATATCTATTTTTTAAATATTTTATAATATTCCACATTTCCAAAATTCAAGGAAAACATCTCATTTACAAGAAAATACCATACAATTCCAATATTACAAATAAATACCATATATTATGAAATTAGATTTTATTCACTAGAAATGTCACATTGATAAAATATACATCAATGAAAACTCTAAAGACGATAAAAAAATACTTGAGGTGTATTTTGAAAATTATACAAAATTATTTTTACATAAAACCCCCTCAAGTTATACTAAATTACAATAAGGACCCTAGTAAACATAGGTTTAAGCGGGACCAGTCTCTTGAGCCTCAGGGAGCCTGAGATATGGGTGCTTGCCTATTTAAGGTAGACAACTTAACAAACGGTGTTATCAACACGGTAATCGTCTTTGAAAAAGACACAAATCCTGCTGTCCATGTGCAGCAGTTACCGATAACACCAAAACCTATTTCAGGATTCAATTTCTTTTCTAATTGTCTGACTCAGACTGAATTTCAATATAATCAATCTGATTTGAATATGATTCAAGTATCAAACTACAATTCAACATGAATCCATGAATCTATATATTCAATCTGTTAAATCTATTCAATCTATATTGACTGGACCGAACAATGGATATATTCCATTTACATGATCATCCATTATATCCGTTCCATTACTGATATCATGGTTTCGGTAAGTCATCCTTATATATATTCGATATTACAATCAAGACATCACGGGGTTTATAAGGGGTAGATTGGTACGGAAGGTGTTAGAAGTGGCACGAGACTGCAACCATAAAGACACCTAACCTGAATTCAATTGCCATTGTACCATGGCTGAACGGTTCCTTGTACTTCGTATACCGTAGTCTCTGGTCTAGTGAGACTCCTCTCGTATACACTGGCATCTTCTGTACCAAGCTACAAACAACAGCGTTAACACTAAATACAACATTATAACAATATGCTCTCTATTCTATCTATTCTATTCTTGTCTATTTACGGGACTTACCGAGCGATTTGTTCGCTGACGACATTCTCTTTCTTCTTCTTTGAAATGTCGTCAGGTGATTCGAACTCACTGGAGATTGAGCCCACCAGCGAGGATTTGGACCAGTTAGCTTTCAACCCAGAGCTTTAGATTCCTTGTACACATTTGCATTCTGTATTTTCCATTTCTATTATGCCACTGTTTAAGCATTGCTTTCCATTCCATGTATTTACTTTTTAGATGTATTGTAAAAAGAATGTTAATAAATAAAGTTGTTGTTCAATTATATCTATTGTCTTTGTCTCTTGTGCATTTTCCTTATATTGCTTAGATACGCTTAGCGTGTTTACTTCAGAGTAAATATGTAGCAGCCTCGTCGCGTCCTCTGCCCGTATACTGGGAAGCGGGGTGTGACAGCGTAGATGGTTGGAACTGATGGCTGACTATGATCTTGATCTAAAATACCATCCGGAGAAAGTTAATGTGGTGCAGGATGCTCTAAGTCGGTTGCCAGCAATACGGATGTTGTTAGTGTATATGCCCTAGAGGCCATTACTGTATCATACTAGTTTGTATATTACTTAATGGAAGCTTGGGATATTCACCTTGTATATACAATCTTGCTCAAAATAGTAGTATGCTACTTGGTTTGTTTCTACTTCAATGTGTACATGTGTTTATTTTTGTATATCGCCTATACACATTAGTGGAGCCCTTGGGATCTTTGCTTGATTACCAGCGATGTGATGGCCGTCACACTAGTGGGGCTGGGTAATCTATAAGCACATCCTTATGCAGGTCCCTGGTCGCAGGACTATCGAGACAATGCATCGATACTCCGGAGTAGACCAGCGCATGCGCTTCTCATCCCAGTGTGGGAGACGGTCTGTCCCACAGCCGTCAGTACGTCGTACTTGAGATAGTATGCGGGTGCTCGTTAGGTTACGGGTACACTGGACAGGACTCGTCGGGAACTGACTAGTTGGTATTATGCCTATCGTCAGTTATCAGTTCCCAGGTGACATGAGTACAGCTTAGTCCACTGACTTGACACTGTCACTTCGCCTCGAGTGTGTTCCCACTGTACTTTGATCACTACCCTACCACGGCTCAAAGGAGTCGTGCAAACAGGTAGTGGTTGGGTGCAGTCCCGAAGCACTTGGAGGCAGTGACGGTTAGACAGGATTCGTCTCTCCCGGTATTGGGGGTTGACATCGCGCTGTGTCTAGAAGAGCCATTACACGAGTAGTCCCTGGCCAGGGCAAACGAGATATACTGGTAGGTTTCCAGTGTTATCTCAGGGTGTTTTGGGCTTCGCTCCGGCACGACTTGTACCGCTATTGGGGGACTGACGTTTACCGCCCCCTAGGCCCGCCATGCGATGTATCAGACGAACAGACCGGACTGTACGGAGAATGTCACACTCAGGCTCAGTAGGAGTTCAGATGGGTTTCGCCTCGTCGGTCTTCTTGTCGGCACTACCTGGGGACCGTTACGCACAGCTAGTGCCGCTTGCGGTCTGTGGTTAAACCCACTGCCAGCGTAGGGTCGAGTCTTTAGAGTCCCACACAGAAAGCTTTTCGCCTTTAGGCAAAAGAGTAGAGGTCGCATGGTATTGCGACAGGTCGCATGGTTTTGCGACAGGGTTCGGTCACATCCGTGCACTTGTGCACGTACAGTGTCCGGACAGTTTACACTAGCGGGCTTTGGTATAAGCCAGATCCTAGTGTACCTTTTGGGATTGGATTTATCCAGTGTGCATTCGTGTTCCTCGGAACGCGGATGCGGGTGCGTATGCACAGTTGACAGGGAGACAGAGGCAGCGGATTCTCATTAGGGTTGTTGACAGTTGACCGTTGACTATTTGACTTTTTGTTCAACCCTAATGAGAATATGATATGTGATTAACTATTATATTAATTAAGTATTATGGTGATATGGTTGTTGACTTTGTTGACTTGTTGACTTTTGTTGACTTGTTGACTTTGTTGACTTGTTGACTTTTGTTGACTTTGTTGACCGGTTGACTAGGCTTGACTAGTTGACCATCATGATAACCATAGCCATCATTTTATGGCAAAGACTTTTGTTTGCTTTCTCATTTGTGTAAAATGAGTGCATGAAATGATATGGTTATGGTTGCTTCTACCATCACATAAGACTTTTTTAGTATGATGGGTTATCATGACTTTGGATTATGAGAGGGTGAGAGACAAAAAGGGTTGCTCATTCTTTCTTGCTCATTCTCTCTCTTGTTCTTGAGCTCTCTTGTTTTTGCTCTCACCTTCAACCTCTTCCTCCCTCTCTTGATTCTATGGTTCTCTTGTCTCATGAGTTGAGAATCAAGAACCATAGATAAAATCCCATACAAACTCTTCTCTACCCATTCTAGTTCACTAGGTTTAGCAAACCAAGTGAACTAGTTTCTTCAAAGAACGAAGAAGGAGCCAAAGGTTGGAGCTTTCAGGTGGATCTATCTTCGGCGTACGGAGACGACGAGAAGAAGCCATTCCGGACCACCATCGGAGCTTGAAGACGAAGGAGTTCAAGACAAGCAAGGTATAACCCCCTAACCGAGTAGCTAGAAACTCATAGTTAGGTTGTTAGATAGATGTTTAACCAAGATCCGGGTTTTAGGTCCATGTTACCACCTCCGTAAAAATCGTTTTTTACCAAATTCCGCATTCCCGTAAGTACCGGGAGAGGTAGCATGGACTTACAGTGGTATCAGAGCCTAGTTAAACTCTATCTAACATGTTAGCAAGTAACTAGAAGATCGATCAAAGAAAAGTCCCGAAAACGAACCCCAAGATTTTCAAGTTTCTGTCGATTTTTTTACTTTTCAAAAGTTGATTATTTTAACACCTAAAATCGGCTCAGGCTTTTTTATGAATAACCACCAAAGATGGACCCACGATCGAGTCAAAGCGCCGCGGAAGCGCGGCGGGAGCACGCTCCCGCCGCGGATCCGCGGCCGAGTTGACTCGGCCGTGGTCAATCTTTGGTGTAGTGTTATTCTGGGGGTATTTTGGGATTTTTGGAATATATATTTTCTGCCCAGATTTTCCAGAACGAAAATTTTATTTTTGGGGTCCCGAAAATCCGTATTTTTGATCGAACTTCTAAAAGACTTAAGCTAACGGGTTTTTCTGTAATGTGATATTTGTATTGAACGTCTACTAATCGCTATATGTCGATTAGTGGGGGTTATACAAATCTGTGATCTGTAATGTGCTGGAATGTGTATATGAATATGTTGGATTGTCGCGGGTGAATAGCCGGGGGTTGTGAGACGAGAGTTTTCTTTTCTTTCAATTCTTATAAATTTGTAAATTGATGTAATAATTATTTGTATGGCCGCACAACCGGGTCGGGGTTGTAGCCGTCATTGTATAATTTCTTTTTACTGTTTTTGCTCCTAGGATAGACCCATGGAGGGGGTGCACAAACTACCGGGTATGCCGAAGTGTCGAGTGGCCTACTCATGGAGATGAGGGAGGTTGCTACGCTTCGGGTACTTGGCGGGTAGTTTGCCGCACCCGTAGGGGTCTTGGGTGGGGTTTTGGCTATTCACCGCGACCGTGTAATCTGTTTTTGTTACAGGCTCGTGCAAATTACAGATTCCTAGTATATCCAATGTATTCATCTGTGATCTGAAATGTTTATCATTGCAGTATATCTATATATGATATTATTTAGGCGTTGCTTATGTTTTACAGACGCGCTAGCCCAGCCCCCGCTCTGTCGTTAGTTAAGTAACCTAACGGGTAATGACGAGGCCCCGTGGCTAATGCGAATGGCATAAGCGTACGTCATATTTTGGTTGTTTTCTGCAATGGTAGGATTAAATGATGGGACGCATTAAAAGAACTAATGCAAGAATATCACGCATTAAAAGAACTAATGCAAGATAATAAACCAAGTTAAAGTCGTTGGAACACTTTCGAAAAACCACTCGGTTCTTTTCAAAACCAACTTTTAAATGCGGAGCTTGAGCCACTCCTTTTAAAAGCTATCTCGTTCCATCGACCAAATCAAGTTCACTACGTTCACGGTTTTGCCAAAACCATTCGTAGCCCTCCGTCGTTTCGTATGAATATTCAATAGTATTCAAGCTGTGTTTGTTGACCTTCGTCAAGGCATAGTGATTGGTAGCTGTTGGGTATTCATATGTAGCATAGATAGATGCGTTGGTTTGGGACATTCGCATTACCTTGTTGACCTTCGTCAAGGGTATATACGGGTGGATTCAAATTAACCTGGATAATGACGGGCAGAACTTGACATGTGACTTATGATTTGTTGACCTTCGTCAAGGTCATAAGAGCATGGGGCAAAAATCCACATCGGGAGTTTCATAAGCACTGAAACTTGCTAGATTTGCATACCATTTGGAGTGTGATGATTCTGGTAGGATTCCTTCAGTTTCGTCACGCGATGATATTTGGATCCCGATCCTACTGTGAGTATATGCTACTCCTCGGGAAATTTCTCACTAATCGATCAATGCTATAAACCTAGTAGGTGCCTAGAAAGGTGTTAGCGGGGCTATGCCCCCAGGGAAAAGAGGTTCTTTAATTAAGGAACTTCGCGAAAGCGTTGGAAAACCTCCCTCGAAGTACCGACACCGGCCTGGCTGAACGGTTAAGCAAGTATTGTGCGGTGGGATTGATCCCGACTAATTCTTCCTTTATGGTTTGAGGAGGGATTCGAGAAATAGTGGGAGCCATCCTGTTAGACAAACTAAAAACCACTCTAAACTTGCAAGAGCATCATGCTGAGTGTTTCTTCTTCTCTCTCCTAATTGCAGCGACCAAATCGACATGACTGGACTTAAGTTACTCCTAGATAAAAACAAACTGACAGGGCCAAACTACAAAGATTGGCTCAGGAATGTCAAGATAGCAATCACTTACGACAAGCTGGGGTATCTTCTTACCACCAAAGCTCCCCCTGTCCCTGGTCCAACTTCCAGCATCGCGGATAAGGAAATCCGCAAGACTTGGGAGATTGATAGCGCGAAGGCCAAATGCCTCGTGCTTGCCTCGATGGACAACGAACATCAGAGGAGGCACGAGAATATGGACTTGGAATCCATATTGCTTCATACAAAAGAACTGTATGGAGAGCAATCTCGTATCGCAAGATACGAAGCGTCGAAAAAGTTATTTTCGACAAGAATGGCCGTCGGATCATCAGTAGCCGAGCACGTGCTAAAGATGATCGGCTACATTGAGGAGCTCGCGGACCTAGGGATCACATTGGAGAGTGAACTATATACGGATATAGTTCTCCAGTCCCTTCCTTCCACTTACGCCCAGTTTATACTGAACTTCAACTTACAAGAAAAAGAGGTTGAACTTTCAGAGCTCCTCAACATGCTTAGGAGCGCAGAGGGCACCCTACAGAAAGGTAGGGAAACATCCACTTTGTTTGTAGGAGGATCATCTTCTTCTAGGTCCAAGGCGAAAGCTAAGGGAAAGAAGAAGAAAGCCCCCGCCAAACCAAGGGGCGGTGTTAGTAAAGTGGATACGAAGGGAAAAGCTAAAGCAACAAAGAAAGCAGGGAAGCTTGTGGATAAAGAAGAATGTTTCTATTGTCATAAGAAAGGTCACTGGAAGAATGATTGCAGGGCTTGGAAAGCCAGGACACAGGAATTGAAGCAGGTTGCAGCTTCAGCTTCAGGTGTGTATGTTATTGAAAACTGTCTTTCAATAAACTCTACTTCCTGGGTATTGGATACCGGATCAGGATCTCATATCTGTAATTCTTTGCAGGCGTTGAGAAACCGTAGGGTTTTGAAGGCAGGTGACATGACCCTCAGAGTTGCGAACGGAGCTAGCATGGATGCTAAAGCCGTGGGGGACTATCACCTGGGAATGTCAGATGGACATGTTTTGGTTTTGCGTAATTGCTTTTTTGTACCCAACGCAACTTGTAATATCATTTCTGTATCTTTAGTTTCTAAAGAAGGTTATGAATTTGCGTTTGTAAGTAATGTTGTAAACATTCACCTTAATCAAGTTCTGATTGGGTCAGGTACATTGAGTAATGGTATATACGTATTGAACCAACCATAGATTTTCAATGTCCAGAATACACACAAAAGAAAGTCTCCAGAAATAAATCAGACTTTCTTGTGGCATTGTAGACTGGGTCACATCAATGAGAGAAGGTTGACTAAGTTACATACAGAAGGATATTTGAATGCGTTCGAATATCAATCGTATGCCACTTGTCAATCCTGTCTCAAAGGAAAGATGACAAAGACTCCGTTTACTGGACGTGGAGTAAGAGCGAGCGAGCTCTTGGGACTCGTACACAGTGACGTGTGCGGTCCAATGTCTACACATGCGCGAAGCGGTTATTCTTACTTCATTACTTTTACGGATGACTTCTCAAGGTACGGTTATGTCTTCTTAATGAAACATAAGTCCGAAGCCTTTGGAAAATTCCAGGAGTATAAGAATGAAGTAGAAAAACAGACCGGCAAAAGTATTAAGATTCTAAGATCGGATCGAGGTGGAGAATACTTAAGTGCCGAGTTCCTGAACTATTTAAAACAGAACGGAATTCTCTCTCAGCTTACTCCTCCATACACCACGCAACATAATGGTGTATCGGAGAGACGGAACCGAACCCTATTGGATATGGTTCGGTCCATGATGAGTAACGCTGAGTTACCGCGATCATTCTGGGGATATGCACTAGAAGCAGCTGCGTATCTCTTGAACAAGGCTCCCACCAAGACTGTGCCTACCACCCCATATGAGATGTGGACTGGAAAGAAACCCTGTCTTAAGTATCTTAAGGTATGGGGATGTCCAGCTTTTGTAAAAAAGCAGCATGCGGACAAGCTTGAGGCACGTTCAGTACAGTGTAAGTTTGTGGGATACCCAAGGAACTCCAGGGGGTATCTTTTCTATTCTGCTGAGGAACAAAAGTTTTTTGTTTCTCAGCATGCCCGCTTCTTGGAAACTGAGTTTTTGGAAACCCAGATAAGTAGGAGCACAATAGAACTGGAAGAAGTTCCAGAACCACAGACTGTTACTGAAAGCTTAGTGGAACCAGAGGGTTCAACAGAACAGGACATTCCTACGCCGCTCCGCAGGAGTAGTAGGCAGTCTCATCCGCCCGAGAGATACTACGGTTTTCTCATAGACGAGGATAGAGAGGATTGCATCATAAATTATGATGAGCCTACTAGCTTCCAGCAGGCCGTTCAGAGTGTTGACTCAGTGAAATGGCTGGATGCAATGCGGACCGAAATGGAGTCCATGTACACCAACAAGGTATGGACGTTGGACATTGCTCCAGACGGGGTAAAACCCGTAGGATGCAAGTGGATCTTCAAAAGGAAGATTGGTGTAGATGGACAGGTTGAGACCTATAAAGCTAGGCTGGTAGCAAAGGGTTTTCGTCAAAGACCTGGCTTGGACTATGACGAAACCTTTTCTCCAGTAGCCATGCTGAAATCCATTCGGATCCTTCTTGCCATTGCTGCCTTCCACGATTATGAGATCTGGCAAATGGACGTAAAGACAGCTTTTCTAAATGGAAATTTAGAGGAGTGTGTCTATATGGACCAGCCAGAGGGTTTCATTCAGAGTGGGAGCAGCGGAAAGGTGTGCAAGTTGCTTAAGTCCATCTATGGACTAAAGCAGGCATCGCGGAGTTGGAACATCTGCTTTGATGAGACGGTCAAAGAATTTGGCTTTATCAAAAATCCAGATAAACCATGCATCTATAGTAGATTTGTAGCGAGAACTGTAGTATTCCTCGTTTTATACGTGGATGACATTCTCTTAATAGGAAATGACATTCCTATGCTACAATCTGTCAAGGGGTTCTTGTCGCACAGGTTCTCCATGAAAGACCTGGGTGATGCCTCATACATTCTGGGTATCCGGATCTACCGTGACAGATCCAAGAGGATATTAGGACTTTCACAGTCCAGGTACATCGACACCATACTGAAAAGATTCAGTATGGAAGATTCCAAGCGCGGTAACCTACCGGCTTGTCACGGGATCACCCTCTCTAAAGAGATGTCTCCCAAGACTGATTTGGAAAGGGATCGCATGTCTATTATACCCTACGCTTCTGCGGTAGGCTCTATAATGTATGCGATGTTGTGTACCAGACCGGATGTAGCTTATGCACTGAGTGTGGTAAGCCGGTATCAGTCAAACCCTGGGGAGAAACACTGGATAGCGGTAAAGAACATTCTCAAGTACCTGAGAAGGACTAAGGAGATGTTCTTGGTGTATGGCGGAAAAGACCTCCAGATCGAGGCCTTTGCTGACTCCAGCTTCCAGAGTGACAAGGATGATTCCAAGTCCATGTCGGGTTTTGTCTTTACTCTCAATGGAGGGGCGGTGTGTTGGAAGAGTTCCAAACAGGAAACCGTTGCAGACTCGACGATGGAAGCGGAATACATCGCTGCATCTGATGCCGCAAAAGAAGCTGTCTGGATGAGGAAGTTCTTGAAAGAACTTCAGGTGGTTCCGTCCATTGTTGATCCAATACCTCTGTATTGCGACAACAACGGGGCTATAGCTTTAGCGAAGGAACCCAGGTCCCATCAGAGATCCAGGCACATCTTGAGGCGGTATCACCTGATCAGGGAGATCGTGGATCGCCAGGAGATCGAGGTTCGGAGAGTCGCTTCAGAAGATAACACTGCAGATCCATTCACCAAGGCCTTGCCCCAGACTCAGTTCGAGCGGCCGATCGAGATGATAGGTCTTCGATACGCCAGTACATGGCCTTAGTGCAAGTGGGAGATTGTTAGTGTATATGCCCTAGAGGCCATTACTGTATCATACTAGTTTGTATATTACTTAATGGAAGCTTGGGATATTCACCTTGTATATACAATCTTGCTCAAAATAGTAGTATGCTACTTGGTTTGTTTCTACTTCAATGTGTACATGTGTTTATTTTTGTATATCGCCTATACACATTAGTGGAGCCCTTAGGATCTTTGCTTGATTACCAGCGATGTGATGGCCGTCACACTAGTAGGGCTGGGTAATCTATAAGCACATCCTTATGCAGGTCCCTGGTCGCAGGACTATCGAGACAGGGCATCGATACTCCGGAGTAGACCAGCGCATGCGCTTCTCATCCCAGTGTGGGAGACGGTCTGTCCCACAGCCGTCAGTACGTCGTACTTAAGATAGTATGCGGGTGCTCGTTAGGTTACGGGTACACTGGACAGGGCTCGTCGAGAACTGACTAGTTGGTATTATGCCTATCGTCAGTTATCAGTTCCCAGGTGACATGAGTACAGCTTAGTCCGCTGACTTGACACTGTCACTTCGCCTCGAGTGTGTTCCCACTGTACTTTGATCACTACCCTACCACGGCTCAAAGGAGTCGTGCAAACAGGTAGTGGTTGGGTGCAGTCCCGAAGCACTTGGAGGCAGTGACGGTTAGACAGGATTCGTCTCTCCCGGTATTGGGGGTTGACATCGCGCTGTGTCTAGGAGAGCCATTACACGAGTAGTCCCTGGCCAGGGCAAACGAGATATACTGGTAGGTTTCCAGTGTTATCTCAGGGTGTTTTGGGCTTCGCTCCGGCACGACTTGTACCGCTATTGGGGGACTGACGTTTACCGCCCCCTAGGCCCGCCATGCGATGTATCAGACGAACAGACCGGACTGTACGGAGAATGTCACACTCAGGCTCAGTAGGAGTTCAGATGGGTTTCGCCTCGTCGGTCTTCTTGTCGGCACTACCTGGGGACCGTTACGCACAGCTAGTGCCGCTTGCGGTCTGTGGTTAAACCCACTGCCAGCGTAGGGTCGAGTCTTTAGAGTCCCACACAGAAAGCTTTTCGCCTTTAGGCAAAAGAGTAGAGGTCGCATGGTATTGCGACAGGTCGCATGGTTTTGCGACAGGGTTCGGTCACATCCGTGCACTTGTGCACGTACAGTGTCCGGACAGTTTACACTAGCGGGCTTTGGTATAAGCCAGATCCTAGTGTACCTTTTGGGATTGGATTTATCCAGTGTGCATTCGTGTTCCTCGGAACGCGGATGCGGGTGCGTATGCACAGTTGACAGGGAGACAGAGGCAGCGGATTCTCATTAGGGTTGTTGACAGTTGACCGTTGACTATTTGACTTTTTGTTCAACCCTAATGAGAATATGATATGTGATTAACTATTATATTAATTAAGTATTATGGTGATATGGTTGTTGACTTTGTTGACTTGTTGACTTTTGTTGACTTGTTGACTTTGTTGACTTGTTGACTTTTGTTGACTTTGTTGACCGGTTGACTAGGCTTGACTAGTTGACCATCATGATAACCATAGCCATCATTTCATGGCAAAGACTTTTGTTTGCTTTCTCATTTGTGTAAAATGAGTGCATGAAATGATATGGTTATGGTTGCTTCTACCATCACATAAGACTTTTTTAGTATGATGGGTTATCATGACTTTGGATTATGAGAGGGTGAGAGACAAAAAGGGTTGCTCATTCTTTCTTGCTCATTCTCTCTCTTGTTCTTGAGCTCTCTTGTTTTTGCTCTCACCTTCAACCTCTTCCTCCCTCTCTTGATTCTATGGTTCTCTTGTCTCATGAGTTGAGAATCAAGAACCATAGATAAAATCCCATACAAACTCTTCTCTACTCATTCTAGTTCACTAGGTTTAGCAAACCAAGTGAACTAGTTTCTTCAAAGAACGAAGAAGGAGCCAAAGGTTGGAGCTTTCAGGTGGATCTATCTTCGGCGTACGGAGACGACGAGAAGAAGCCATTCCGGACCACCATCGGAGCTTGAAGACGAAGGAGTTCAAGACAAGCAAGGTATAACCCCCTAACCGAGTAGCTAGAAACTCATAGTTAGGTTGTTAGATAGATGTTTAACCAAGATCCGGGTTTTAGATCCATGTTACCACCTCCGTAAAAATCGTTTTTTTACCAAATTCCGCATTCCCGTAAGTACCGGGAGAGGTAGCATGGACTTACAGATGTTGACTGCACAGAAGGAGATTATAACCGATCTTCAAAGATTCGAGTTGGAAATTGTACTACCGCATTCTTCGGGACAGTTGATACAATTGCAAGTACAATTGTCCTTGATCGATAATATTAAAGCAGCACGGTCTCACGATCCAAGGTTGCAGAAGTTTCGAAAACAAGTAGAAGCGGGACTTCGAACGGACCTGTTAATTCATGAAGATAATTCGTTACGATATGGTAGTCGTATATGTATGCCGAAAGGAGATGTTCGTGAAGAAGTCATGAAAGAGGATCATAGTTCCATATATTCCGTACATCCGGGAGGCACAAAGATGTACCGAGATCTACGACAGCATTTCTGGTGGGAAGGCATGAAAAGAGAGATTGCTCGATATGTTTTGAAGTGTTTGGTGTGTCAGCAAGTCAAGGCTGAACATCAAAAGGTAGCTGGTTTATTGCAACCACTTTTGATTCCTCAGTGGAAGTGGGAGCATATAACCATGGATTTCGTGACAGCTTTACCATGGAGTCCAAAGGGCAATAATGCAGTTTGGGTGATTATTGATCGATTGACCAAGGCAGCTCATTTCATATCGTTTCAAGTTGGTCAGTCGACGAGAGTTTTAGCAGAGTGGTACATGCAGGAGATTGTGAGATTGCATGGAGTACCTGTAAGCATCGTTTCAGATCGTGATACTTGATTTTTATCACACTTTTGGAGGAGTCTACAGGAAAGTTTGGGGACTAGATTGAAGTTCGGTACAGCCTATCATCCTCAGACAGATGACAAGTCTGAAAGAACGATCCAAACTCTTGAAGATATGTTGAGAGCATGCATGTTAGACTTCAAGGGTTCATGGGAGGATCATTTACACTTGGTGGAGTTTTTTTATAACAACAGTTTTCAGGCGACTATACAGATGGCTCCATTCAAAGCATTGTATGGTCATAAGTGTCGCTCGCCCGTCTGTTGGGACGATGTTGGAGAAAGGAGATTGTTGGGACCGGATCTTATTGTGAAAACCGTGGAGAAAGTCAACGTGATCCGAAATCATATGAAGGCGGCACAAGATCGACTGAAAAGTTGGGCCGATACAGGACGAAGACCTCTGGAGTTCACAGTTGGTGATCTTGTATTCTTAAAGATATCACCGACCAGAGGAGTGATCCGTTTTAGTAGTCGAGGCAAGCTTAGTCCTCGATTCGTGGGGCCTTTTTATATTATCGAGCGTGTTGGAGAAGTAGCTTATCGATTGGCTTTACCACCATCCTTGGTGAGTGTTCATGACGTGTTTCATGTATCTCAACTCCGCAAGTATGTTCAAGATGAGACACACGTCCTAGATCACTCGGAGCTGACAGTAAGGGAGAATTTAACATATGAAGAACGACTGATGGCGATTGTGGATAGGCGAGATAAGGTTCTCAAGAAAAAAGTTATCCCTTTAGTACTTGTTTCATGAGGGAATCGTTCGCACGAAGAATCAACTTGGGAACGCGAAGACGTTCTCCGACAGAAGTTTCTACAGCTCTTTTCTTAGATCCATGTCTGATTGCATCTTTGCGTGTTCCATGAATTTCGAGGACAAAATTCTTTTGTAGTTGGGTATAATGTAACACCCTAGTGCATTTATACGATAGTTTATTTGGGGTATTTTCAAATCTTACGACAACTTCTCATTTATTATTGTTTTTGGGTGCGGATAGTGTATTTGGTAACTGTGGTTAGTATCCGACCCGACCCGCATGCTTGAAACCCATTATGGTTCAAGATTACGCCATATATTTGCTAGTACAGAGGATCCGTGCACATCAATATTCTAAATGCATGTATCATATATTTAGTGTCTGCATATTTTTTAATAATACATATTGTCACGCCCCGCTTCCTAGTAGGCGGAAACGGTGACGTGGCAGGCCGCAACGTATTTACTAAAAAATAAATACGTTAAGCGTAATTAAGCAATATGTAAATGTACAAGAATGACAAGAGTATTAAAATAAAACATCAACTTTATTTACATTCATCTTTACATACAACTGTTTGAAAATAAAAAATACAATGAGTAAAGCAGTGCCTAAACAATGGCATACAGGAAAGTAAGTGCAACGGAACTAGAAGTCGGGCTGAGCGGTGAGCTGGTCCAAGTCCTCCTGGCTCGGCTCAATCTTCTCAGAGTCGAGTCCTACTGACGAACATTCCAAAAAAAGAAAATAGAAAGGAATGTCGTCAGTGAACTAACGCTCGGTAAGTCCCAAAAGAAGAAAGAGAAGATGGTATATAAAATGAAATGAACTGGTAAATCGTATATAATTGATTACTGGTATATGGTAGTTATTCTAACGTGGTTGTTTGTAGTTTGGTAAAGAAGGTATTTATGTATACGAGAGTAGTCCATCTTACCCCATGGAATATGGTAACATGTAGTACAAGGCCCTGTCATAACCCACGGGACAACGGCACGAGAAATCATGTAAGTATCTTTTAAGTGACCTCTCGCGCCACAATATACATTCCGTATCAATTTACCCCTTTATCCCCGCGTAATGTATTGTATAGATTATGTTTACAAGTCTTGCCTGTCACGCCCCGCTTCCCAATAGACGGAAACGGTGACGTGGCGGGCCGCAATATATTTATTAAGAAATAAATACGTTAAGCGTAATTAAGAAATATATATAAAATGCACAAGAATAACAAGAGATATAAAATAAACAGCAACTTTTATTAACATTCATCTTTACAATACAGCTGCTTTGAAAAGGAAAGATACAATGATATAAAGCAATGCCTAAATAATGGCATACAAACTGAAAGTAAGTACAAGAGAGATAGAAGTCCTGTTGCGCGGTGAGCTGGTCCACGTACTCCTGGCTAGGCTCAATCTCCTGAGAGTCCGGTCTTCCTAACGAACATTCCAACGAAAGAAAATAGACAAGAATATCGTCAGCGAACGAGAGCTCGGTAAGTCCTAAAGGAAAGAATGGAACATAACAAGTAATGAGAATTGAACTGGTAAGTTGTACAGGTATATGTTTGTTATTCTAACGTAGCTGTTTGTAGTTTGGTACAGAAGGTATTTGTGTATACGAGAGAAATCCATCTTACCCCGTAGACTATGGTAACATATAGTACAAGGCTCCATCAAAACCCATGGGACAACGACACGAGAGTTCGTATAGGTGTCTTTTCAGTGACCATATCGTGCCATGCTATACGTTCTGTACCAATCCACCCCGTTATCCCCGCGTGATGTATTGTATAGAATATATTTACAAGTCTTGCCGAAACTATGGATATAAGGTGTTCAAGTAGTCAGGTTCAGGATGTAATCAAGTAGTCAAGTCAAGTTATAACCATGGTTCGGTCAAGTCAAGTCAAGTATTCATGTTTGGTATTGGTGTTTGAATTCAGGTATTCAGGTTCAAGATTAATTGTTCATGTTATACTTTGGATTCATATTTGAATTGGACTCTGATTTGAGTTTGGATTCAGATTTGAGTTAGACTTCGACTGAGTCAGACACTTGTAACTGATTTAGATCCTGAATTAGGTTCGGGAGTTATCGGTAACTGCTGCACATGGATGGCAGGATTTGTGTTTTTTCCAAGAAAATTACCATTGATAACTCTATTAAGTTTTCTACCTTAAATAGGAAAGCACTCATTTTCTCCGGCACCCTGGGGCTAAAGAGAATTGATCCCGCTTAAACCTATATTTACTAAAGTCCTTAAATGTTATTTTATATAAATCGAGGGGGTTTTACGAAAAATATTTTTAATAAAATTAAAATTAAATCTCGAGAAGTTATTTATATTATTTAGGGTCTTCATGGATGTGAATTTTAAGGATCTGAGGTCTTTTAGTGATAATTACATAGCTTGGAAAGTTCATAGTATTTTATTGTAAAACTTGTCTTTTGTTGGTATCTTGATGGTATTTTAGTGAAACGTGTAATTCTTTTATTTTAAAAAATGTAAGTTTATTATATTTTGAAAATATATGGATTTGTAATTTTTAAATAATTATTAAAAATTAATTTTATTTAATTAGAAAAAATCGTTTTTGTTAAAAACCGTATTAAAAACCTTTCGAGACCGAATGCTCTGTGAGGAGGTATGCATCTCGCCATACTAGCCCAAGAATGTGCGATAATCCACACCATCCAATAGCAGGTCCCCTAAAGAAGGTTGTAGAGGTATATTCGCAAAGGAAATTAAAATACTGTTTTAAAAGAAAACTGCTTTTAAAGTGAGTGGTATTTTAATGTAATATTGTACTCGTAACAAAAATTCACACAAAGATATCGTGCTATAGAACAAGAGTGTATGTGAGGGGTAGGTCGTTACCCATGAAGTTTTCCTAAGGTATGTTTAAACGATACTAAAAGAGGTGATATTTAAAGTTCATGGTATTTAAACGAAAAATTTAAATTTAAATTATTTTGCATGGAATTCTAGGTTAAAATTTATTCTAAACATTTATAATTAAGATTACAAGTATTGTGAAAATTTTGGATGAACAATATATAAGAAAAAAGGGAGTTTTTAGGGTTTAGAAGATAGATATCGGTATTAACTCCACTTACTGATATTCGTTTTAAAATGATGAAGAGAAAGGAAGATTGGAAGGGACTTACCACTTGGTTATATTAAGAAGAGGTAGGAGAAGAGATTGTTGTCGTCGTGGAGTCGCGGAATCGCCGGAATTTGCTTCGATCCTCGTCGGAAGTTGATAGCTTGCTAACTCCTCTTTTACTCCACTTGTACTTAAGAAATTTTGAGAATTTTGGCTTGAATTTTCAAAATGATGAAGGACTAGGGCATGGGGTAGTAATTATAGTGTAGAATTAGTGTTTTGGAATTAAAATGCATTAAAATGATGATAAATTGTGAATTGAAGAGGCTCTGTTTGATTGCAGGGAAATCAAACAGTGCAGGGGAGTTAGGGGTAGGCCAAGAGTCGAGTGTGCAAAGCCCGGGCCTTATTGGACACTGTTGGACCGTCGGTGCCGACCTAGGGGGCATTTGGCCGGTCGATCTAGGGCTTTGGTGCTCTGGATTTTGGCCACGTGTACATCTATCTATTTAAACCATTTTCCACATGTTTGATTTTTCTGAATTTTTCATTTTTATGTGTAATGCACGTGTAAACTTTTGGGATTCCAAAAAGTTAAAAAGAAAAATCAAAAAAAATAATGTGTATGATGGGGATCGAACATAGGGGCTACGTCACAGCAGTGCAAGGGCTTAATCAGTGAGCTACAAGTTATTTCTTACTGTTATTTAACAAAATTAACTTATAACCCAATCTCAGGCTATATTACTCATTTCTGTATATTAAACTGGAAAATTCCGTACAGTATATTCAGAGTCGTTACATTGCCAAAACAATGGATACAAAATGTTCAAGTATTCATGTTTAGGATGTAATCATGTATTCAGTTAGTCATGTCAAGTTATAATCATGGTTCGGTCAAGTTAAGTCAAATATACATGTTTGATATTAATGTTTGAATTTGAGTGTTCATGTTCATGTTCAAGTATTCATATTTGATTTTGGAGTCAGGTTTGAGATTGGACTCAGACTGATTTAAATCTTGAATTTCTTAGGTTCGAGAGTCATCGGCAATTGGTGCATATGGACGGCAGGATTTGTGTTTTTTTCCAAGAAAATTGCCATTAATAACTCCGGTTAAGTTTTCTAACCTGAATAGGCAAGCACTCACTTTCTCCAGCTCCCTGGGGCTCAAGAGAATTGATCTCGCTTAAACCTATATTTACTAAAGTCCTTAAAATATTGTTTTTACATAACTCGAGAGGGTTTTATGAAAAATATTTTAATATAGTTAAAAAGTAAACCTCGAGAGTGATTAGTATTTCTTAGGATTTTCATAAGCATGGATTTTAAGTATTGTGGTACTTTAATGATAAACACTTAGCATTTTAAAGTTCATGGTATTTTATTGAAAAACTTATCATTTTTGGTATCTTGACGGTATTTTATTATCATTTGTTAATCTTTCATTTTTAGAAAAACATAGGTTTATTATATTTTGAAAATATGGATTTATAATTTTATATAATTTTTCTAAAAATTAATTTTATTTTATTTAGAAAAATTCGTATTTCTTAAAAACGTATTTAAATCCTTTCGAGATCAAATACTCCGTGGGGAGGTCTGCATCTAGCTTTACTAGCTCAAGGATGTGCGATAATACACACCATCCATTAGCGGGTTCCCTAACAAGGGTTGTAGATGCATAATTGCAAAGAAAATGAAATACCGCTTTTAAAAGAAACTCGGTTTTAGAACTATGTGGTATTTTATTGTAACGCTATTCTTCGAACAAAAAATACATACAAATAGGCATCGTGCTATGAAGCCAAGTGTGCGTGTGGGGTAGGTCATTACCCCATGAAGTTTTCCTAAAGGTATTGTTAAGCAATTTTGTCGAAAATATATGAGAACAAAGTTCAAGGTATTTTAATGTAAAAGTTCAAATATGGTTGTTTTACATGAGATTCTTGATTTAAAATTAATTCTAAACATTGGCATTAAGATTACAAGTGAAGTGGTAAAATTGGTTTGACCAAATGATAAAAGAAAATGGAGTTATAGGTTTTAGAAAAGATGATATCGGTAATAACTCCACTTTTACTGATTTTGATTAAAAATAAAATTCAATGAAGAGAAAGAGAGTTTGGGAAGGACTTACGGTTTAGAAACTTCAAAGAAAGGTTAAAAATAGAGGATGATCTTCGTGTCATCGCGGGAGCTCCAGAATTGGCTTCGATCTTCGCCAGAACCAATTTGCTCGCTAACTCCACTTTACTTCACTTGCACTAGGAACTTTTTAAAGAGTTTTAGCTAGGATTTTCAGAATGGTGCTGAACCAAGGTAGGGGTGGTATTTATAGTGGAGAATTAGAGTTTGGGAATTAAAAATATGGATTAAAAGTATTAAAATTGTGTTAATTGGTGAATTGAAAGGTCTCTGTTTGATTGCAGGGAAATCAAACAGTGCAGAGGGGTTAGGGGTAGCTGAAGAGTTATGTGTGCAGAGCACGGGCGTCATTAGGCACCATCTGACCATCCCCGATGGTTTTATTTCAAGTTTGGTAGGTCGATCTCGAGGCAAATGCCTCGGGATTCATGCCACTTGATTTAATCTCTGTTTAAACCATTTTCCACATATTTGATTTTTTTGATATTTTCATTTTCCCGTGTATTGCACATGTAATCTTTTGGGCTTCTAAAAAGTTAAAAAGAAAAATCAGAAAAATAATTGTGCCTGATAGGAATCGAACATAGGGGCTACGTCATAGCAGTGCAAAGGCTTTACCAGTGAGCTACAAGTGGTTTCTTGCTTTTGTTTAACAAAAGTGACATATAACTCAAACTCAGGCTGTAAAATTCATTTCTTGTATATTAACAGAAAAATTTCCATACAAAGATTTCGGAGTCGTTGCATTCTACTCTCCTTATAAAAATTTCGTTCTCGAAATTTACAATTACATATGGACTAATTTTCAAAGAGGTAAGGGTATCTTGCACGCATGTCTTCTTCTTGTTCCCATGTTGATTCTCCTGGCGAATCCTTTCTCCACATTATTCGGACCAATTTTACTTCCTTGTTCCGTAATGTCTTTACCTTTCGGTCCAGGATCACAACAGGTTGTTGCTCGCAAGTCAGGTCGGTGTGTACTATGAGCTCTGAGTGATCAAGAATGTGGCTGGAGTCGCTCACAAATCGTCGTAGCTGGGATATATAGAACATGTTGTGCACTCCTTCCAATGAGAGTGGTAGTGCCAAACAGTATGTCACTTCTCCAACTCGTTCGAGTATGTCGAACGGTCCTATGTATCTTGGACTTATCTTACCCCTCTTGCAAAAACGGATCACTCCTCTGGTTGGAGAGATCTTTAGGAAAACATGGTCTCCAGGTTGGAACTCCAGATGTCTACGTTTGGCATATGCCCAATGCTTCTGTCGGTCTTGGTCTATGCGCATCCTTTCCCTGATTGTGCGAACTACGTCCACAGTTGCCACGATCATCTCTAGTCCAAGGAGTTCATGATCTCCAATGTCGTCCAAACTTAGTGGTGAACGACACTTCCGTCCGTAGAGCGCTGCGAATGGTGCTATTCCAATGCTTGCCTTATAGCTGTTGTTGTATGAAAACTCCACAAGGTGTAGGTAATCTTCCCATGAACCTCCGAAGTCTAACATACAAGCCCTTAGTATGTCTTCCAGAATCTGAATTGTTCACTCGGATTATCCGTCCGTTTGCAGATGATAAGCCGTGTTGAAATTCAGACTCGTTCACAGGCTAGCTTGCAGACTCTGCCAAAACTGTGATCGGAATTCTGTATCACGAGCGGAGATGATGCAAACAGGTACTCCATGCAATCTCACGATCTCCAACATGAGTTCATAGGTATCAATTATGGTACATCTTGAAGGTTTAAATCTTACTTTTAGATTTATACTTACCTCCATATACTTCTTTGCTAACATCTCGGTTGACTGACCAACTCGAAATGGAATAAAGTAAGCCGACTTGGTGAGTCGATCCATAATAACTCATATTGCGTCTTTACCTTTCATGCTGCGAGGAAGGGCATTCACGAAGTCCATGGTAATGTGCTGCCATTTCAATTCTGGGATTGGTAACGGCTGAAGTAGACCAGCGGTTCTGTGATGTTCAGCCTTCACTTGCTGACACACCAAATACTTGGCTACGCTTTTTGCTACTTCGTGCTTCATTCCATACCACCAGTAATGTTGCCGTAGATCCTTGTACATTTTTATACCACCAGGATGTACAGAATAAGGAGAGCGGTGAGCTTCTTTCACCAACTCTTCTCGAACTTGGCCGATTGGTACACATAATCGACTTCCATAACTCAAGGATCCGTCTTCGTGGATGATGAAGTCAGTTCAAAGTCCACTTTCTACTTGTTCTCGGATCTTTTGTAGCTTGGTATCATTTGCTTGAGCTGCCTTGATCTGATTGACAAGAGTGGACTGGACTTATAAGTTCATCAAATATGAAGTGTTACCAGGCATAACTACTTCGATCTCCAATCCGTGCAATTCTTGCTGTAGCTTCCACTGAGCGGTGAAGTTCATTACTAATGGCTGGCGACTAAGTGCATCAGGGACTACATTCACCTTCCCAGGATGATATTGTAGGTTGATGTCGAAGTCCGCCATGTGTTCTAGCCATCTTCTCTGCCGCATATTTAATTCCTTCTGAGTAAGTACACACTTCAGACTCTTATGGTCAGTATATATATCCACTCGTTCTCCCAAGAAGTAGTGGCGTGGTCACGCCCTGCTTCCCAGTAGACGGAAACGGTGATGTGGCAAGCCCGCAACGTATTTATTTCGAGAAGGTCATTCTCCGGAATAAATACGCTAAGTATAAAATAAGTAATATAAAATGACAAAAAAATTAACATGAGATTAAAACTTCAACAACTTTATTTATATTCAACTTGATTCATTTACAATACATGATATCAACTGAAGTAAAAAATACAAGAATGGAAATGCATAAACAAGTGGCATATATAAACTGAGAAGAAGATAATTGGTCTAGGCCTGGGTTGTGATCTGATCGTGCTCCTCCTCTGAGATGACTATCTCCTCAGTCTCCAAGATATCTGATGAACATTCCAAGAAAACAAAAGTGGGTGGAATGCCCGTCAGCGAAGTTTCGCTCGATAAGTCCCCAAGAAATGAAATGAAGTATAAAGTGTAATGATAAAGTAAAAATATAATATGAACAAGTGAGTATGAAGTACGTTGTCTCAGCATGTCATTTAATGTAAACATGGCAAGTTTATTTAGCATGCAGTGTTATCGTAATATATATGAACAAGTATAGTAATATATAACAAGTAGATAAGCATGACGGCATAGCATGAGCATGGCAAACAAATGTAACATGGCCTTGTGGTGTAAGTATAGTGAGCATGCAGTGAATGTAAGTGTCTTAACAGGTCTCTACTTGGGTACACTAATTTAACGTAAGTTCAAGGGTGAATGTCAACCAATCTCAAGAGTGTTCTCGAACCCAACAGGCTGTAATCCATGGGTAAAGAACCACAGGCCTCAATTAAGTGTTAGTAACGGGACTTCAACCTAGGGTTGAAGTATTCCAAACTCAACAGGTTGTAATCCAGGAGCAAGGAAATACGGACCCTCATGATAGCTTGCTTATGTTAGTAGACATGGATTCATGATCTAGTGGGACTCCTGAGATTTCGTTGGATTCACGCATGAACTACCCCAATACCCCGTATATGCTAAGTTACAGCTAAAATTACCAGTCTCGCTCGAATCCATGAATACATCGAGTTGCAAGATTGATTTCATGTATATATCAAGTATTCTTGTCAATTATTCATGTATTCATGTCAAGTTGTATTCATGGTTTGAGTCAAGTCATAGTATTCAAATATTCATGTTTTGCTCTAGTCAAGTTCAAGTGTTACGATTCATGCTCAATAGTCAAGTATACCTGTTTGAGTTCGATATTGATTTCGTGTGTTTAAGTTCATGATCAAGTATTCGTGTTTGGTTTTAGATTCAGGTTTGAGTTTGGATTCATGTTTGATTTAGACTCAGACTTGAGTCAAACACTTATAAACTGATTTAGATCCTGAATTAGGTTCGAGAGTTATCGGTAACTGCTGTACATGGACGGCAGGATTTATGTCTTTTTCCAAGACAATTATCATTGATAACATTGTTAAGTTTTTTATTTTAAATAGGCAAGCACTCACTTTCTCCGGCTCTCTGGGGCTCAAGAGAATTGATCCCGCTTAAACCTATATTTACTAAAGTCCTTAAATGTAATTTTATATAACTCGAGGGGGATTTATGAAAAATATTTTTAATACAGTTTCAAAATAATCTCGAGAAGTTATTTATATTATTTAGGGTTTCCATGGATGTAAATTTTAGGGATTTGAGATATTTTAGTGATAATAGCTTAGATTAGAGAGTTCATGGTATTTTACTGTAAAGTTTGACTTTTTTGGTATCATGATGGTATTTTGATGAAACTTGTAATCTTTCATCTTTAGAAAAAATGTAAGTTTGTTATATTTTGAAAATATATGGATTTTTAATATTTATATAATTATAAAAATTAAATTTTATTAAATTAGAAAATGCGTTTTTCTTAAAAACCGTATTTAAAAACCTTTCGAAATCGAATGCTCCGTGAGGAGGTCTGCATCTCGCTCTACTAGCCCAAGGATATGCGATAATCCGCACCATCCAATAGCGGGTCCCCTAAAAAGGGTTGTAGAGGCATATTTGCAAAGGGTTTTGAAATACCATTCAAAAGAAACCCGTTTTTTATAGTAAAAGGTATTTTAATGTAATATATTGTATTCGCCACAAAAATACGTTCAAAGAGTATCGTGCTATGGAACCATATGTGTTTGTGAGGGGTAGATCATTACCCCGTGAAGTTTTCTAAAGGTATAATTAACAAAAAATACTAAAAGAGAGATATGTGAAGTTCATGATATTTTAATGTAAATGTTGATTTAAAGTTATGTTTCATGATATTTTTGAGTGAAAATTAGTTCTAAATATTAGTTTTATGTTAACAAGTAAGGTGTAGAAATATGAATGAGCAATGCTTAAGAAAAAGTGAAATTTCTAAGGTTTAGAATAAAATGTCGGTATTAACTCCACTGATCGACATGTTTTGAAAAAAGAACTTTTCAAGGAAGGAGAAGAGGAATTGAAAGGGACTTACGAGTGAAGTGGTTAGAAGGAAAGTTTATGAAGAGGGGGTTGTCATCGTGACGTCGCGGGGTCGCTGGAACTTGCTTCGATCCTCGCCGGAAGTTAATCTTTTACTAACTCCACTTGTACTCTTCTTATACTTAGAAAATTTTAAGAATTTTGGCTAGGGATTTCAGAATGATGAAGGGTTAGGGCATGGGGTAGTATTTATAGTGTGGAATTAAGGTTTTGGAATTCAAAAGATGAATTAAAATGCATTAAAAAGATGATAAATGGGGAATTGAGGGGTCTCTGTTTGATTGCAGAGTAATCAAACAGTGCAGGGGAGTTAGGATAGAGAAAAGGGCAAGTGTGCAAAGCCCGAGGCACTTTGGGCTCGGGGGGACCGTCGGTGCTGGCCTATATGGGATCTCGCCGGTCGATTTGTGGATAGGGGCTGTCGGATTTTGGACACGTGTTCAAGTCTATATTTACAGCATTTTGCACATGTTTGTTTTCTCTATCTTTTCATTTTATGTGCATTGCACGTGTAAACTTTTGAGCTTCCAAAAAGTTTAAAAGAAAATTCGGAAAAAATAATGTGTCTAATGAGATTCAAACACAGGGGCTACGTCACAGCAATGCAAGGGCTTTACCAGTGAGTTACAAGTTGTTTCTTAATGTTCTTAAACAAAATTAACTTATAACTTGTACTCAGGCTGTGAAACTCTATTCTGTATTTTAATAGAAGAATTTCCGTACTAAGATTTCAGAGTCGTTACACGCGCCAAATCTTAAGTACGAAAATGACGGCTGCCAACTCCAGATCATGTGTTGGATAGTTGCACTCATGAACCTTCAGTTATCTTGATGCAAAAACCACAACTTTTCCATGCTGGTGTAGAACACATCCTAATCCTTTACCGGACACATCACAATGCACAACGAATCCTCCAGATTGATCCGGTATTTTAAGAATAGGAGCAGAGGTTAATCTTGACTTGAGTTCTACAAAATCTTTTTCACATGCTTCTGACCACATGAATGCTTCATCTTTACGTGCGAGCTTGGTCAGGGGTGCTGCAATTTTTGAGAATCCTTTAATGAATCGTCGGCAGTATCCGGCTAATCCCAAGAAACTTCATATATCCTTCACCGTCTTTGGTGTCGGCCACTCACTGACAGCTGATACCTTAGCTGGATCTACTAAGATTCCTTCGCCTGAAATAATATGCCCGAGAAATCTGACTTGATCTAGCCAAAATTCATACTTGTTGTACTTGGCATAGAGCAGATGTTGTCACAATGTCTACAGGACAATCCGTAAGTGCTCAGCATGTTCTTTCCGATTCTTTGAATACACTAGGATATCGTCGATGAAGATGACAACGAACCTGTCTAAGTACTCTCGGAAAACTTGGTTCATCAGATTCATAAAGATGGCAAGTGCATTGGTCACTCCAAATGGCATTATGAGATACTCATAATGACCATATCGAGTCCTAAACGCCATCTTTGGAATGTCGGACTCTTTGACCTTCACCTGATAATAACCCAAATGAAGATCTAGCTTCGAAAATACGCAAGACCTACTTAACTGATCAAAAAGATCATCGATGCGCGGCAGTGGATACTTATTCTTAATCGTCACGTCGTTCAGAGCTCGATAATCCACACACATCCTGTATGAACCTTCTTTCTTCTTTACAAGTAACACCGGAGATCCCCAACTTGAAGTACTGGGGTGAATCCAACCTTTCTTTAGGAGTTCGTCCTACTGAATGCGGATCTCCTTCAATCTTTATGGACTTAACCGGTATAGAGCTTTGATTACAGGTTGAGCACCAGGTTATAAATCAATACTAAACTCAAGAGCTCGATCGGGAGGCAAACCTGATATATCTTCAGGGAACACATCCTCGAACTCTCGAACTACTTCGGGATTTTCTTCTTCTGCCGGTAGCGAGAAAACTTCTGCATCCTTCGGTTTAGCACGGTATCTTCCTGGCTCCAAAGTTCTATTTCCACTCTTGAAATAGAAGACTGGGTGATCTGGTATCTCAAGTACTACTCTCCTTTAACGGTAGTCAATAATAGCATAGAATACTCCTAGCCAATCCATTCCCAACACAACATCGAAATTTAGGATGTCCGGTACTTTGAAATTCGCATAGAATTCTCGTTCGCAAACTACAACTGTACACTGATCAAACCCTATATTTGCTTTCAGAACTCCATTCTTGGAACTGACATTCCAGCTTGAAATGAGTGGCTTCACGGGAATCGCATGTGTTCTCACGAATCGTTGGGACATGAAGCAGTGTGACGATCCAGTGTCGAAAAGTGCGAGTGCAGGAAGGGTAGCTACTAGTATAGTACCTAAGTTGTGTGAGTTTAGGTTTAGATATAGGAAAAGTATAATGATATACAAGAATTGAAAAGATTTGAAAGGATTGGGAATTACCAGTGATGACTTGGCCTGTGGCTTCGACTTCCTCGACCGTCATCATAAAAGCCTGACGTCGTGGTGCATTCCTCCTTGCTGGAGGCACATTCCTCTGTCCTTGGGGCACGTTTCTCTGCCCTTGAGGCATGTTTCTCTGTGCCTGATGGAATTGGCATTGAGGCTATGTAGGAAGTCTACGTGGAGCTAGTGCAGGGAGAGCTAAGAGAGGTGCAGGAGCCTGAATGGCTGGCCGCTGCGGAACTGTGATTGCGGGTCTAGGTACTGGAGCTATGTTGAAACGATATGGACATGCTCCTAAGGCGTGAGTGGAAGTGCCACAAACCAAACACAAGCCATTTGCACGTCTACAGTCTTTCGCCAGGTGTACCGTCCTCTTGCAGTAGAAACAAAAGTCTGGACTGGACCGGTTAAGTGATCCTCCCGGTCTCCTGGGTGCAAAAGTTGGTCTAGAAGAGGCTCCTCCTATCATCTGTATGGTAGGGCATTTCACACCGGTAGTCTGTAGTCAGCCCTTCTTCTTTACAACTGACTCATAGCGTCGGGCAGCCTTCAAAGCAAGTTCATGAGTTGGGAAATCCCCTGTAGCAAGTGCAACTTGAATTTCTAGGTCTAACCCTTGCTGAAATCGTCGTGCCCGGATCTCAACAGTAGGAATGAGATATGCAGCGAACCTGTTATGACCTTGTGTTAGCAGTGTAGTAGGTGAGATCAGGAATTTGAATTTGAGACAATAGCTTACCTGTTGAGCATGGTAAACTACGCATCGTATTCATCCACAGACTTTACCCACATCGAGCCTTGTTGTAGATGGATAAACTGCTGTCATGTCAAAACGGACAGTCTCAGGGAAGTACTTCACATCGAACATATCGCGAAACGTCTTCCACTCAATCAGTTGGGTGAGACGGCTTTTTTCAGCCTTCCACCATCCTTGGCAAGTGTTCATGACGTGTTTCATGTATCTCAACTACGCAAGTATGTTCGAGATGAGACGCACATCCTAGATCACTCAGAGCTGACAGTAAGGAAGGATTCAACATATGAAGAACGACCGATAGCGATTGTGGATCGACGAGACAAGGTTCTCAAGAACAAGGTTATCCCTCTAGTACTTGTTTCATGGGGGAATCGTTCGCACGGAGAATCAACTTGGGAATGTGAAGATGAGATCCGACAGAAGTTTCCATACCTCTTTTCTTAGATCCATGTCTAATTGTATCTTTGCGTGTTCCATGAATTTTGAGGACGAAATTCTTTTGTAGTTGGGTATAATATAACACCCTAGTGCATTTATACGATAGTTTATTTGGGGAATTTTCAAATCTTGCGACAACTTCTCGTTTATTATTGTTTTTGGGTGTGGATAGTGTATTTGGTAACTGTGGTTAGTATCCGACCCGACCCGCATACTTGAAACCTATTATGGTTCAAGATTACGTCATATATTTGCTAGTACAGAGAATTCGTGCACATCTAGATTCTAGATGCATGTATCATATATTTAGTGTCTGCATATCTTTTAATAATACATATAATAGCCAGATAATATATTTTGATATCTAGTATGGCATGTTATCATACCCTATATCATATGTTGCATCTATATATCGTGTTCATGTCCAGATTGATAAAACAGACTCGTTGGGATCGCTACGTGTATTTACGTAGATCCGTACTTGGGGGTATGCATTTTTATTAACCGGATATCGCATTATGGTTTTGGTTTGTACGTATATTCTCCATATTTTAAAACTAGATTTTTAGAAGAGACCAGGGTATTTTTCGAAGTATTTTGATATTAACTGTATAATCCAAGAAAAATATATTATAATATTTAAATATATAAACAGTTCCTAATATATAATATATATATAAACTAATTATACTAAATTCTCTCGCTCTCTCCTCTCTCTCTCTTCCTTCTAATATATATATTATATACATTTTTTTATAACCTAATATTAACCTCACCCCTCATCTCTCTCCTCTCTTTCTCTGTTCTTCTCCCCACCACGAGAACCATAACCCAAACCCTAGCTGCTCCCTCCCCTTCGCCGCCGACCTCCCCACAACCTCGTCACCACCACCTCCTCGCCCCCGTCACAACCTCCACTTCCTCCTTCTCCCCGACATCCCTGCAGCAACCCCAACGAACCTAAACCCTGCACAGCCCCGACCAGAAGGACCCCTCACCTTGCCGCCGACCATCTCAACCTCACCTTGTCGTCGACCTCACCCCGACCTCATCGCCTCATCACCTCATCATAACCTCCACTATCTCTACTTCTTCTCTGCACCCGATGAGATCCTTGCACCCTACAACCCCCCCCCCCGACGACCGTCAACCCAACTGCAGAAACCCAACCTCATCACCGGAAACCTCGTCGTCATCCTCCTCACCATCCTCACCTTTCTCCAACTCCCGACACCACCACCACCACCCTCGACAACCCCCGACGACTCAATGCCAACTCAAGAAACCCACTGCCCCTCGTCGTTAGACCTCGCCGTCGACACCATCCCATCGTCGCCGTCAAGTTGTTCTCTGTCCTCTATCCAGATCCCGACACAACACCCCCATTCCTCTTCTTCTTTCTTTCTTTCTTTCTTGTTTCTTGATCGATTCTTGACCGTCTCGTCGGAGTCGCACGCGTCGCCGACGATCCGGACAGTCCAGTCATCGTCGTCGTACAGCGTAGACATCACGTCATGTCATTGATCAGCCAGGTCCAGTCTTACACACGCGTGAGTTTGCATCGCGATGTTTATCCGATATCAAACGTGACGTACGTACCCCGGTGTAAGATCTGATCAGGCAAGTTTAACTTGCAACATGCTTTGTTACTATATTGGTATCTATATGAATAAAAATAGAACATGTGTTTTTATTATACAGCAAATGCTATAGATTTACAATTTTACGATATCCGTTCGAATCCATGCTGAGAATTGCATATCTAGTTGCATGCCGGAACATCATGATATTATTATACTACTACATATGTACAACATGTTATTTAGTTTGCATCATGAACGTATAATGGTTATTACAGATAAATGCATATGCATCCTTGCATTAGCTATATTTCGATATTGATTACAGTTTCACATTGGGTATCCATTTGATACAGATGCATCACATGACATGTTCATGACACATGTTCAGTTGAAAATATCGCACATTTGATATAACATTTTTCTTACTTTTCTTAAATATTTAAAGATGTTTATTATAAATATGAAACATATAAGGGTTTATCTACAAAATACTATTACCATATGTTTATATATTATAATTAAAATTAGGAAGGAAAATATTGTTGGGGTAAAAATTTACACCCCGGTTGACCAAGTCAAAATCAAAGTCAACCCCAAGCCGAGTGGGCCCATGCCCGGGTCGAGCCCGAACATGAAGCGGCCGGCCTCCCCCCATGCCAAGATAAAAAATTTGTAATAAATAATTTTGTTGTATTTCTTTTATTTTATTTTATGGATAAATGTAAGAAAAATAAGCATAAAGCCAAATTTTTGTAAAACTCATGGCTTATGTGCAAAAAGAAATGGCACATGAACCATGGGATAGGCAAAATGCCATTTTGTGAAGCCCAAGGGGCTATGTGTAAAGTGTATGGCCTATAAAGACAAAGATAATGAAATATCTTACAACTTTTCTCTCTCTCAAATTTTTTTTCAGATCTGAGATCTTTTCTCCTTCTTCAAGGTTCCAAAACCTTCTTTTTTCTCTTGAATTAAATCAAGAGTTTTACTCTTCTTTTTATAAAACAAATTAGTTTTTCACCACAAAACCCATAAAGGGGAACTCAGATCTTCCATTAGATCTCAAAAAGAAGAGATTTTTAAAAATCCCATATCTCTTGATCTTCAAGATCCAGCTAACAGAGGAGGAAGAAGAAGAACATCTTTCACTAAACCCAAAAAAAAAACACTCAGGAGTCCAACTCCTCTCTGATTTCTCTTCCGAGAATTTTTTTTAGGCTAAAATCCTCTTTTTCTAGCCGACGCTCAAGCGCAGAGCGCCCGCGTGCCGACACGTGGCGCGCTTGCGCTCATGTGCAAGCGCTCAGGCGCAAGTCGCCCCCATGCCGACACGTGGCGCTCAAGCGCCCAGCGCTCAAGCGCAAGTCACCCCCGTGCCGACACGTGGCGCACTTGCGCTCGAGCGTCAGGCACTGAAGCGCAAAACGCTCACGTGCCGACACGTGGCACGCTTGCGCTCAAGCGCCCACGTGCCAAGACGGGGCACTCTAGCGTATGAGCGCACAACACCTAGACGCACAGCGTCCAAGGTGCTGCCCCCCCACGCATCCTTTGGATGTCTTTTCCCCTTTTTATATATATACATGTATATCTATACATATGTATACATATGTACATACACACATACTCCACGACACTGTCCCTGTTAGAAAAAAATTCTAACAGGGCGCTGCCCCGCACCCCGCAAGGGGGCTGCTAGCCCCCTTGACCCCCAGCCCGCTATCCGGGTAGCGGGACCCCGGTAAAAACTCTGCGTGGCTCCCGATATATCCAAAACCCCTTTTCAAAACACAACACACGCACACCGCACATTGAGTTCGCATGACCAGTTTAACCCGTTAATTGGAGGTTCCCTCGCCCCAAAGGCGGGGGGTAATTAACGGCAGCTTAGTCTGTGGCTGCCGGAGATTCGAATCCCCACAATCAATAAACCCCGGCCTACCCCAGGCAGGAGGAATCTGTAGTACGCCTGACAAGCGCGCGCGTATTCCCATCTCAATGGGATGACGAAAAACACCCTACAGATTCTGGCACGCCCGGTGGGACAAATCTCTCCTCCCATATTTCGGGTTAAACGTTCATGCGAACTCAATCAATATACATATCGATTGCCTATACTTAAATGATTTTTTTTTCCGTGCAGCAATCAACCTTCGACGACAATGTCTCCCCAGAAGAATTCAGCTTCCAACGTGACCCCGATTCCGTACGTGGTCAAGATCAACGCTCGTGTGGTTCTCCCCGCAAGCCTCAGTCGACAGTGGGGGGTACCGCCCCGTCAGTTTGGCTCCGTCATCATCTACCCTACCGGAAGCGTTCATCTGGCGGAAATCCCAGCAGAACAGGTGGCCAAGCCGGTCCCAAGGGGCAAGAGGCTGAATGTTGTGATTGCTAAGGCACCACAACCGAAACTTAAGATGGTGTCTGAACGACTCCCTAGCGCTCTAGCTGGGGGCAAGACTTCCGGTGCGAAGGGCAACATCAAATGTCGTGGACGAGCTCAGGTGATGACTCCAACAAATGCACAATCGAGCGTATCTCCAAGGCCCTCCATCGCCCGGTCTGCGGCATCTTCCTAAAGAGCCGAAGTCTGCCAGGCGCTTAGAACAGAAAAGTTAAGGCAGAAGCGGCTCAGGTATCGAGCCAACAAGAGGGCCAGGCTTCAGCCAAATGGAATCGTGTGAAGTTCCAAGTGCAGGGTTGCCCTGCGACGACGGCTGAGTCGGACGTAAGAATCAGCAATTCCTTCGAGCCTCTGAAGTGGGTTCAGAAAAATGCCATGACCGCCAGAATCAAGAAGACAGCGGTCCGAACAGTGCTACAAAGAGACGTGTCCCGGCCCCAACAGAAAAAGTATGACACTGTCTCTTCAAGGGTCTATCAGGCGCTCTGTGCCGCACGAAAACAGCGGGGCAAATCCAGAAAAGAAGCGCCAGCACCATTCAAGAACCTGGTTAGGCCAGCCGCCTTCAATCGACTACCAGCTACCGAAGCAACGGGGTCAAGACAGCGATCCGTGAAATCGGCCGCCAATGATAGAAAGACGGTCGGATATATCATCCATACGGTCTATATGGCGGGCGGGCGCCCCAGCGGCAACCTTCGCAGCAAAAGCAAGGATGGGGCCACCACATCCCAAGCCCAATCTAGCCTGAATGTGGTTGCCGCCGCCCAAGAACAGCCGCCCCTGCTGGATGAAGAAAACCCTCTCGATGAGGATGATAGGCAGAAAGACCCCTCGGTCCATGCAGAGTCAAGCTCGGACAGCGAGGAAGAGCCAACTTTCTGCCCCAGGACTACGGAGCAAGAGCTGCTTCAAAAGCTTCGAAAACAGCTCAGGAGCAAAGATAAAGAGATGGCCAAGCTCTATTCGAAGATTGATGACTTAACGAACGTGGTGATGCAGCTTACGGCTCAAATTGCTCGAGCGCCTCCCAATCAGGCACAAGCCGCTACTAATCAGCCGGGTGATGACAATCTGAGGCAGCCAATGCCTGTTCCTTTGGGACCAAGACTGGTCGAGCCGCATGAAAGCTGGCCACATTCCGCTTCTGGGGACGCCTTGGCCCCAGATAGCACTATCCCGCTAACACAAGATCGGATAATGGATTTGGTCACCAGCAAGGTTAAAACATTGGTGGCTGAAGCTGAAGCTCAGAAAGAAATCGGCAGTAGTGGGCGGCCATATCCCGCGCAGTACGATCTGATTGAGTTCCCAAGCGGCTACGTCATTCCTAAGTTCAGAAGATTTGATGGAACGGGGAATGCAAATCAGCACGTCGCCCACTTCAAAGCATCGTGCGGAAATACAGGGGGTAATGACGCGCTCCTTCTTCGTCAGTTTGTCAACAGCCTGACCGGCGTCGCCTTCGACTGGTATGCGAGTATACCGGACGGGTCCGTCATTACCTTTGCCCAAATAGAGTCCATGTTTCGGCAAAGGTTCATGAGTGTCAGTGATAAAATCTCCATTGCCGACCTTGTGAGGACTAAGCCAGGGAAGAATGAAAGCAACACCGACTTTATCGCTCGATGGCGTAATCTCACAGTCAAGTGCGAACCACCGCTGGAGCAGGACCAGTCCGTCAGCCTTCTCATTGGGAACCTCAGCAATTGGATGGTCCCATTCTTGTGTACGGCGGGCCTCAAGACATTTCAGGAGCTAACCAAGAAAGTCCAAATGCTGGAACGCTCGAAGCAAGAGTCCCCGCTGGATTCTCAGAGAGACAAAACTTGGAAAAGCAAGCGGGATGACAACCGTAGAAGCGGGAGTTCCAGCAGTACCAATGTCTTCAATGCCTCCGACAATGAAGAAAAGCAAAGGGCGGGCGAATCCAAAACCAACCGGTCTCGAAAGCCATTGCTGGGAGGAGATGGGCCTTCCCTAGAGGAGAAAAAAAATAAGATTTACTCTTTCAGAAGGGACAAGCTCCGCAAGATATTTAAAGATGCCTTGAACAACGGCCTACAATTGCCGGAGTCAAAAAGACCCCAAGAAGCTAAAATGACCGACAATCCTCTGTATTGCCCGTACCACCGAGTAGTGAGCCTTGCGATCGAGGATTGCTATATCTTCAAAGATTGGGTCGAGAAGCAGTACAAGGCTGGAGAGATCGAGCTGTCCAAAAGTGTGTTGGTGAACAATCAAGTTGCAATCACCAACTTTATACAGACAGAAACTGAAGCCTTCTGGGAGCAGACAGCCGAACCCGCTGCCCTGAGAAATGAAACGGACTCATCACGGCCTCCGTGGAGTACGCACATATCTAATAAGACGAAGAAGATGATAAAGCTACTTCGGAAAGAGCCCAGGACGGAATGGAAAGGGCAGAAAAAGCCTACCCTGCCAGCTGCCAATGCGGCTTCATCAGGCTCAAAGTCCAAAAAGCTCAAGAAGAAGAAAAGTGCAGCTCGGCGCGAAAAGGAGTCTGCAGGGAGATCGACCATTCAAAAATATGTCGATTCCCTCGAAGAATATGAACAGAAAGAAAGAACTCTGATTCAATTAAAGGAGTTCTTCCCTGTACAAACGGCTGAAATTCTGGAGGAGTTAGAAGAAGACCCCAATGAAGAGATCCCAGTAGTGACCTGCTACACCATCCATCTTGGCAGCGACTCTAAGGTTGAGCTATGTTTTCCCGAAGAGGACGAGGAGCTCGCCATAAAGGCCAACCAAATCCAGCTCAGAAGCGGCAGGGCTCTACCGCCAAATCAGGGCAATGCCCCAAAAGGAAAGGAAAAACAGATGGCTAATGATGAAGATGGCGGAGGACCGGCTGATGAAAACTCGAGTCCTTCCCCAGTAGACTATAATGTCTTGGCTCACCTTCGAAGGCTTCCGTCTCTCCTGAGCATCTACGACGCCTTGGTCCTATCTAAGGAGCTTAGAGATGTTCTTATTCACGCTCTACAAAACCCCGAGCGGTATCAGGCTCACTTTGCGGAAATTAATATGAAAGAAGCTCCGCACGCTTTGCATGTCGCCTCGGTCACATTTAAGGATGAAGACTTGCTACTGGGAACGGCTGAGCATAATCGGCCGCTTTACGTGACCGAGTACAGCGACGGAGATCGGATTAATCGCATATTGATTGATCCGGGGTCTTCAGTGAACATCATGAACTTGCGGACGCTGAAGAGTTTGTCAATGGACGTCCGACACCTGTCAAGGGAAAGGATTGTCATTCAAGGCTTCAACCAAAATTGCCAGCAAGTTCTGGGGTCCATAGCTCTGCCAATCAAATTCGGGGATCTGCAAACTGAAGCTAAGATATACGTGATCGACGCCGACACGTCTTATAAGATTCTCTTGGGGCGGCCGTAGCTCCATGATTACGGTATCATTCCGTCAACTCCCCATCAATGCATGAAGTATACTAAAAATGGCGAAGAAAGACGCATTGACGGAGACATCCAGACATTCGGTGTGCATGAAGTCCGCTTTGAAGATTCTCGGTACTTTACGAACCACCAAAATGCTAAGCCACAACAGACTGAGGATAGACCGGCCCCAAGACTCAAAAGAAAATCTACGCCGGTTGTCACTTTCAAAAGTAAAAACGCCCAAGTGCGCCCATATTTCGGTAGCGACACTGACGAGTCTGACACTGGAAGCCCGTCCTTCCGTAAAACCCGCCCTCGTTTCGGCAGCGATACGGACGAATCTGTTACTGAAGGCCCATCTAGCAGCAAAGTCCGCCCTCATCTTGGCAGTGACACTGAAGAGTCAGAAGAAGAGGACCTACCGCGCAACAGCTGTGCAGATTGGTCCCCCATGCAGCAAGCGAAACTACGAGAGACCTTCGAAGTCGCAGAAGGGTCCCTGGCCATCACAAGGGTGCCGGAATGGATGTGCAAAGAGCTCGACGCATTGTCGGTCTCTACCGTGAACCAGCTGAAAACTTTCTACGTGCCCGGGAGGAAAAATGGACAGAAGGGCATCCTGTTTTACAGGTCAAACCCCGTTGTGCACCCGGACGATCTTTCTATCGTGTGCCTTCCTTATGAGAGAGGCATAAGAGCCGTCCTCAATCCCAGATACTATGCGCCCGAGATGCGGGAATACTTTAAGAAGTGCGGATGCCGGTTATATCAAACGGAGTCCGAAGCAAAGTTTTACGAAGGGCTATGGTATCCGCCCCAGGTCCGAGCATTCATCGATGGACGAATTCCAAATAGACGGGGTATAGGCTATATTCAACCTGATCCCAAAGCGTGCTACATGATCTATGTTGGTAAGGCCAGCGAATGATCAAATGATGATGACGAGATAGCCGAGCCAGAAGAAGCTCCTCAAGAACTCGAAGATGACGGACAAGCAACCTTTGACGAGCTAACCGAGATTGACTTAGGAACGCCCGATAATCCAAGGCCGACCTACATCAGCTCGCTCTTGTCAGAGGAAATGAAAGCGCAGATAATTGCCCTGCTGCATGAGTTCGTCGACTGCTTCGCGTGGACATACAAAGAAATGCCAGGTCTTTCCCCTGAAGTAGCCGTGCATAAGCTGGCTATATCTCCTGATGCTAAGCCAGTCAAATAAGCTCCTCGAAGAATGAGAAGGGAACTAGAAGAAAAGGTCATCGAGGAAACTAAGAAGCTCATCGATGCCGGCTTCATCAAGGAAGAGAAATATGCAGACTAGATCGCATGCATAGTCCCAGTGAAGAAGAAAAATGGGCAGATCCGAATTTGTGTCGATTTCAGGGACCTCAACAAGGCATGTCCTAAAGACGACTTTCCGCTACCGGTCATGGAAATGATGGTCGATGACACCTCAAATTACGAGCTGTTCACCTTTATGGATGGCTCGTCTGGATACAATCAGATCAAGATGTCGCCTGAGGATGAGAAGCACACAGCATTTCGAACCCCGATCGGAATATATTGCTACAAGGTGATGCCATTCGGACTGAAGAACGTAGATGCTACATATCAAAGGGCAATGACCAATATCTTCGATGACCTAATTCATAAAGTCGTCGAATGTTATGTTGACGATCTGGTCGTTAAGACTAAAACCAAGGCCGATTACATCCAAGATCTTAGGACCGTTCTCACCAGACTGAGGGAATATGACCTAAAGATGAATCCTCTGAAATGCGCTTTTGGCGTGTCGTCAGGAAAATTCCTGGGCTTCATAGTCCGACATCGAGGGATCGAAGTTAACCCATCAAAGATAAAGGCCATCATGGAGATGCCCCCTCCGAAGAGTCTGACGCAGCTAAGATCTTTTCAAGGCAAGCTTGCTTATATACGGAGGTTTATCTCAAATTTATCGGGGAGATGTAGGCCCTTCTCAAAGCTCATGAAGAAAGGAGCTCCTTTTATCTGGGGTGCCGAATGTCAAGCAGCGTTCGAAAGCATCAAACAGTACTTGTTGCACCCTCCAGTGCTGGCCGCTCCCATTCCAAATAAACCGTTGATTCTCTACACTGCCGCGCTAGATGAGTCACTCGGTGCGCTCCTTGCCCAGAATAACGAGGAGGGAAAGGAAAATGCCCTCTACTACCTCAGTCGAACTCTAGTCGAGGCGGAACACAACTATTCCCCAATCGAAAAGCAATGCCTGGCTCTGATATTTGCTGTGAAGAAGCTGAGGCACTATCTGCTCGCTCATCGGGTTATGCTGATCTCCAAGGTCGACTCGCTCAAACACTTGATGACCAGAGCGAGCCTAGCCGGCAGAATGGCAAGATGGGCTGTTATGCTACTTGAGTTTGACATAGTTTACACTCCTCATAAAGCAGTAAAAGGGCAAGCTCTTGCAGACTTTCTCGCCGCTCATCCCATACCAGAAGGGTCGCCGCTAAATTTTGAGTTACCCGACGAACAAGTGCTGCACCTCGAGGAAGATGAGCCATGTTGGGAGCTCTACTTCGATGGAGCCTCATCAATAAGGACCTCCAGTAAATCAAGCGTCCTGGAGGTAAAAGCAGGGATAGGATTGGTGTTCATCACACCATCAATGGGAACCATACGGCGTTCTTTCGCTCTCACCGAGCCTCGAACGAACAACGAAGCTGAGTATGAAGCTCTGATAGCTGGTTTGGAGCTCGCCATAGAAATGGAAATCCTTCGGCTACGGGTTTACGGTGACTTCCAGCTTGTCGTCAACCAAGTAAGCGGCAATTATAAGATATACAAACCCGAATTAGCTCGGTACAGAGGTCGAGTGGTGGAACTCATGAAACGGTTCACTCATATTGAACTAACGAGAGTCCCTAGAGCGTTGAACGGAAAGGCTGATGTACTCGCTCGCTTGGCCAAGAAGCTGGCTGATCCTGATATGGACGAAATTCTGATCACAGTCAGGAGCCGGCAAATTCTACCCCCAGTCTCTCTATGAGAAGAGGAAAGCGCAGAACAGAAGAGCAGTCCTGCGGAAGAAGCTTCGATTATCCAAGACGAGCCCGATTGGAGAGAACCCTTCATAGAGTACCTCCGATACGACAAGCTGCCCGAAGAAAAATCTGTGAGGATTCAGCTGAAGAAAAGAGCTCTCCGATACGTGTTTGTAAATGACACGTTGTACCGCAGGTCATATGACCAACTCTGGCTCAGGTGTCTGTCATTGGCCAAAGCCCAAAAGGTCATGAAAGATGTTCGCTCGGGCGTTTGCGGTGCTCACCAATCTGGCCCCAAGATGCGACTTCAAATCAAACGACTTGGGTATTATTGGCCCACCATGATACGGGATTGCGGAGAGCATGCAAAGAAATGTCAGATCTGCCAAATCCATAGTGATTTCATTCACAAGCATCCCAATCCATTGCATCCTACGGTGGCGTCGTGGCCCTTCGAAGTCTGGGGCACCGACATTGTTGGCCCAATTGATCCTCCGTCATCCAAAGGCCACCGGTTCATATTGGCCACGACAGACTACTTCTCCAGATGGGCTGAAGCTGTCCCGCTAAAAGAAGTCAAAACAAAAGATATGCTGACATTCTTCCAGCATAATATTCTATATCGCTTCGGTACACCAAGAAGAATCATTTCCGACAATGGGCCTTCTTTCAAGAGCTTCAATGTCTCAAGGTTCGCTACTCAGCACAAGATAGACTGGAGATATTCCTCCATCTATAATCCAAGAGCCAATGGGCTAGCCAAAGCCTTCAATAAGACTCTATGCAAGCTCCTGAGGAAAAATGCTTCCGCCAACAAGAGAGATTGGAATCTCAAACTTCACGAGGTGTTGTGGGCATATCGTACTACGCACCGTACTCTAACTCAGTCCACTCCATACTCATTGCTCTTCGGAGTAGAGGCGGTCCTCCCCCTCGAGGTCGAAGTTCCAAGCTTAAGAATGGTCGTTCAGCACAAGTTGACGGAGGAGGAAAACGTGCTCCTTCGACTTGAAGAGCTCGATGCCCTCGAAGAAAAGAGGCTCGCGGTGCAGCAAAATCTGGAGCTATACCGAGCCCAAATGTCACGGGCCTATGACAAGATAACTCGTCTCCGCGCTTTCAAGAAAGGTGAATTGGTGTTAGTCCTCAAAAGACCGATCATCCCCAATCGACATGCCAAGGGAAAATTCGAGCCAAACTGGGAAGGACCATACGTCATCGAGAAAGTATTCGACGGAAGATCCTACCAACTAATAAGTGCCGAGGGAGAAAGGCTCATGCCACCCATCAATGGCCGATATCTCAAGAAATACTACACGTGAATGCTCCAAGTCGCAGGAGAATTGAGCACATTAGCCCTACGGTCTGGAGCATACATCCTGTAAAACCGTATACAATCCATGGGCATAAATGACCTCTATCTCTCCCAAATCCTGCCGGTGAGACTACTTTTAAAGTCCCACCAGTGAAAAAAGAAGAAGAAGAAAAAGAAAGAAGGAAAAAAGAAAAAAGAAAAAAAAAGGTATGTCCACAAGCAAAACGGGCACGGATGAAAACCTGAAAGGGCTCCGTGAGTAAAAACAGCAGGACTACCGGCGAGTTTGTGAAAACCCGAAAGGGCGCAAACTCGTGAGAAGAGATGAAATACACTCGCAAAGTCCTCTCGACCTTGTGAGGAGAAAACCCCTGCATGAGATCCTTACGACTCACAAAGGAGCAACACACTTAGGAATCCTCACGATTCCTAAGGAGAACATACACCTGCGAGATCCTCTCGACTCGTAGGGAGAAAATGCTTTTATGAAACCTTCACGGCTCATAAAATTGAAAAGCCTTAGGTGATAGGGACCCAAACCTGTCTCCTAAGCCATCGTTTCCCAACGGGCAACGGCAAATGATGAGTCGCTCCTGGCATTTCGCTTCAGTGTTAGCGGTGCTGATGCCGACCAAAAACCCAAATCCCAAGTTCTCCCAAGACAAATGATGAGTTGCTTCTGGCATTACTCCAGTGCAGCAATGCTGATGCCAAACAAGATCCAAATTCCAAGTCCCCAAACGGCGAATGATGAGTCGCTCCTGGTACCATATTCTAGTGTAGCGATGCAGACGCCAACCAAAATCCAATTTCTCAAAATTCTCCAGCCCTACGGCCAGTCCCCAAATTGACTGCCGTATACAATCCACGGGCTCAAATAATTCTCGTCATACACATGCCCCACCACAATCACCAGTTACGCGGCTGGTCTCCACCTTTGGAATTATGCTCCATTGAGAAGACCCACTCATGTGTCCTCACGATACATGAGGAGAACAAACCTTTGTGAGATCCTTACGACTCATGAAGGAAAAACACACTTGGGAGTCCTCACGACTCCTAAGGAGAAAATACACTTGCGGGATCCTTACGAATCGTAGGGAGAAAATGCTTTTATGGGACCCTCACGGCCCATAAAATTGAAAAGCCTTAAGTGATAGGGACCTAAACCTGTCTCCTAAGCCATCGCTCCCCCAACAGGAATAGGCAAATGATGAATTGCTCCTGGCACGTGTGCTTCAGTGATAGCAACGCTGATGCCTACCCTAACCCCAAAATCCCAAACTCCAATCCAATAGACCCCTAAGTCTTTAAACTAGGGACAGATGACCCCTAAGTCATTAAACTAGGAACAGATGACCCCTAAGTCGTTAAACTGGGAATGAGGGAAATCTCCTCATGGCAGATGATGATTGGCTCCTGGTACCATATTCCAGTGCAGCGATGCTGATGCCAAACCAAAACCAAAATCCCCAAATCCTGCCATGACAAATGATGATTCGCTCCTGGTACCATATTCCAGCGTAGTGATGCTGATGTCAACCAAAATCACATCAAGGTAGCAAAACAACCAATGACCTCCCTGGCAGAATCAAATTCCACCTCGGAAACAGGTCAACTTCATCCCTGACACCGCAAGAAGCGGAGCAAGTCAAATCCAGCACCGACCGTCCAAGTCGCAAAAAGGGCAAAACCGACCGTCCAAGTCGCAAAAAGGGCAGAACCGACCGTCCACGTCGCTAAAAGAGCAGCACCGACCGTCCAAGTCGCAAAAAGGGCAGAGCCGACCGTCCACGTCGCTAAAAGGGCAGCACCGACCGTCCAAGTGGCAAAAAGGGCAGTATCGACCGTCCAAGTCGCAAAAAGGGAAGTACCGACCGTCCACGTCGCTAAAAGGGCAGCACCGACCGTCCAAGTCGCAAAAAGGGCAGAACCGACCGTCCACATCGCTAAAAGGGCAACACCGACCGTCCACGTCGCAAAAAGGGCAGCACCGACCGTCCAAGTCGTAAAAAGGGCAATACCGACCGTCCACGTTGCTAAAAGGGCAGCACCGACCTTCCAAGTCGCAAAAAGGGCAGAACCGACCATCCACGTCGCAAAAAGGGCATAACCGACCTGTTCCCCTCCAAATGGCGGCCAAGACATTGGGACGTCTTGCCTGAGATTCGGGGCAGATGCTATTTGGTGTTATCCGTCCACCTCTCCGAAGATGCCAAGTTGATTTATGGCACCGTGTACCGGAGGTTTAGACGGATGCGGCCAATGTAGCAGACTTTATCAGATTCCCCCTCGCTTGAGGGGTTTTTGATTGTGGGGACGCTTTTCCCTGCAGGTGCAAGCCCCTGCAGTTAATTACGCTACCGCATCGCGGTAGCCACTTTCTCCTTCTCCAGAATTTCACTTCGTGTCGTGTTGTTTTGTTTGTGGTTGCCCGTGGATTGTATACGGAGACTGAGTAATGCCGTCGCCCGTAGGACGTGGATTAGTCCAAATCTGTATTTACTTAGATTTGGGTTTGGTATTTTAGTTTAAGGATACGTTAACCGCATTGAGGCTAAGATCAACTTAAACATTCGTTAAGGATACGTTAGTCCCGTTTGAGACTAAGATCAACTTAACGGGGTGATCCATTTAATATATGGTCGTCGGGACTCGTCGCCTCTCTCACATCGTTGAAGGATTACAACGATAGGAGTCAGAGGAGTTCGGAGATGACCCTTGAACCAAACTTGATTTGGAGTTTTATAGTTCATTTGCATGTTTAAGGATACGTTAGCCGTGTTTGGGGCTAAGATCATCTTAAACGGGACCGTTTAGATCCGGCAGAAGAGCATTTGGAGGCTTTACTGCTCCAGTTTAGGGACGTGGTGGTCCATGTTCCAGTTTGGGGACATGGTGGTCCATCGCCAAGTTAGAGACGTGGTGGTCCAATATTAGTTTAAGGACGTCTCGGTCCAATATTAGTTTAAGGACGTCTCGGTCTGATATTAGTTTAAGGACGTCTCGGTCCGTCATTAGTTTAAGGACGTCTCGGTCCATTTTCATGTGTGATTGTTGGGACCCGTCACCTCTTTGACGTCGTTGAGGAATTACAACGATAGGTGTCAAAGGAGTTCGGAGATGTACCCTCGAACCGGTTGTAAATTAATTTAAGAGAGCAATCTTGCTCAGTCAATTTAATTTGAGGACTTACGGCCAAAATTGGGCTAAGTCCAGTTAAAGATGTTCAACATTTTATTTGCTTTTGCATTGCGTTTTTATTTGGGCTCTACCCATAAAAGATGCAGTGCATCAATTTGTTTTGGGCTCTGCCCATTTATAAATGATGCAAAGCATCTACTTTGTTTGGGCTCTGCCCCTTTTAAAATGCATAGCATTTTTATTGTTTTATTTGGGCTCTGCCCATTTATAGATGATGCGGAGCATCAATTTAATTAGGCCTGCTTGGTCTTTTTGGCTTGGGCCTGGCCCTTTAAGAAATGTCTTGCATTCTTAGGCGCTTTGCGCCAATCAGAGAGCGCAAGCGCTTGTGGTGACGACACGTGTCACGCAAGCGCAGTGCGCTGCGCCAATGCGCTGTGCATGCGCTGTTGACACGTGGCGCCAATCTAGGAGCGCAACGGCGCAATTTGCAAGTGCAAAGCACTATAATTTAAGAATCTTTTAGATTCAAGAACCAAAGGTTCATAACAGAAGTGCAAAGCACTATTTGATTTCTTGATCTATTTTAGATCAAAGAAAAATAAGTTTTTTCTTATTTCAGGAACCAAAGGTTCACAAAAAAGTGCAAAGCACTCTTCTTTATTTTGTTTTTCTTGTTTTTTAAAGAACCAGTGGTTCTTAAGAAGTGCAAACCACTGTTTTTAGATCATTGATCTTGTTTTTAAATCAATGATCTGTTCATAAGAAAAAAAATTCTTCTAAAGGTTTTTTTACCTTTTTTTTGTTCTTGAGGAGTTCTTCAGAGTTCTCTCTGTTTAATTTCTCTCCAAATGTTGATGCCTTTGAATTGAGGCTTAGGGTCCTTTTTATAGTGCCCATCAATTAGTTAAATTTGTTAAAGAGATCTTTCTCTGAGTGATTTGGGGAATTTTCCCCACCGTTGGATCTTTGATCTAAGAGCTTCTGTTTTACAGAAGAAAATCTTCTTGTTTTAACAAGAACAGAAAGATTTCTTTAAAATCTTTATTCTGTTTGGCGCAAATGCCCCAGCGCGTGCGCACAGCGGAGCGCAACTGTGCTATCGTATCTGCGCTAACACGTGTCGCGCAGCGCATAGCGCTGCGTAACTGCGCTAGCGCATCTGCACTGACACGTGTCGCACAGAGCAGTGCTTGCGCAACTGAAGCGTTGCTTCACCTGAGATATCTTTTCATCTCCTTTTTTCAAGTCAAACTTGTATTTCCAAAATTTTGATTTTCCCAGGCCTTGGAAATGATTCCATTGTGCACAGAATTTTCCGTACTTGGGTCTATATATATAACTCAAGACCGAGCCTTTTCTTCTCCCATCTTCAGAGAACTTCTTCGCTCATGGCTTGCAACCGCCCCCATGTCCGCCGACAACCATAGGAGGTGCCGATTCGGGACGTCGTCCCCCATTTTGCTGCGCGCCTGGTGGACCCTTCTCTCTCGGATGAGCAATGCGACGCTGCAATGCACGAGCTTTTGACTCGTGTGGGATCTCTTCTCCCTCCGCGTTCCATTTGGCTTCGGATTATCCTTGCCTCGGTGCTCGCCGACATTCCCCCTCCTCCAGCAGAGATGTCCTCGGCAATGCTGGATGCCGCCGAGGATAAGATCGAGTGCTTTCTCGAAGCGCACTTGATCACCAAAGCCCTGAGGGACTGCTGAGCCAGATACGGGCTCGTCGGGTTGTCATCGCCACTTTTTCTGAGGAGTGTGGCGTCAACCGTTGGATGGCTACCCCTCGGGAGGATCGCCGTTTCGACATGATGGAGAAGACGGAGAGGGAGCTGAATAATCTTCTCTTTCTTTTTGCGAACCCTTGTCTTTCCGATCCCGTATTCGGTGATCTTTTTTAAATGTAATAACAATAATAATGAACAAGTATTTTTCTTCTTAATCAAGTACTTCATTATCCGTTAAGGGTTCTTCTATTTTAGTTCTCTATTGTGTTTGTGCATCGCATGATTTTAATTTACTTTTACTAAATGTATGTGATCCTTAAAAGGATGAATTGCCTTTGGTGTTTAGCCTCTTTTTTTTTATGAAACGGTGCATCTGCACTAGCGTATCTGCGCCGACACGTGTCGCGCAGCGCAAAGCGCAGCGCGACTGCGCAAGCGCATCTGCGCCGACACGCGTCGTGCAGCGCAGCGCTTGTGCAGCTGAAGCGTTGCTTCCTTTAGCAGAGCTTTGCTCTGATTGAGCGCGCCTTCTTGGGCGCTGCGTTAATGCATCTGCGCCAGATACGTGGTGCGTTGCGCGCAGAGCAAAGGATCTGAAGCGTTGCTTCATTTATTAAAGTTTAAATTTTCAAAGCAAAGCTTTGCTCTGATTGGGGGAAAGATGAAGCGTTGCTTCATCTCCCGCCTCGGAATTTGAACAGAGCTCTGCTCTGATTGGGGTAAACAAATACCCCCCCCCCACCATTGCGCTTACGTGGCGCCAAACGTGAGCGCAACGGTGGCGGAATTCCAACCGTTGCGGCAACTTTGGAAGCTGAAAGGGCACTTGATGCCTATAAATAGGACCTTTGGTCCTCAGCGGATGATTATCATCCTTAAGACTTTTACTTTCAAAAACTCCAAAGCTTTGCTCTTGCCTTTAGGAACTCTCAGAGTTAAATTTTCCTCAAAAGAAACTTTATAGGTAAAAATTAACCTTGAATTAAATTAATTTCAATTAATAGAGCTTTGCTCTCATAGATCTTTGATCTAAAGAAAACCCTTCTGGGGTTTCACCAATAGAGCCTTGCTCTCAAGAATCTGTTTCAGGGTTTCTTAACCCATGAACAGAACTTTGCATCTTTGTCAAGACACAGATCTCTTTGATCTAAAAATGAGATGAACTCTTAAGAGTTTAAGTATGGATAATGAAAATTAAAAATGGAGTTTTGTATTTAAAGGATTATATCATCTTTTAATAATAATGATCTCAGAGTTCTTGGGGGACTTCTTCAAATTTCCATTATTATGGCATCTGATAGGCGTCACCCCTATTCGTAGAGCATTGCTCTCGAGGAGTTTAACTCTTTGTGCTCATTTTTTAACAAGAATTCGCCTAATCAGTCGGTCTGCTAATTTTGCTGATCTTCTTTCACAGGAATAATGGACGCCCATATGTATGCTCTTAACGAGATCATCTCTTACGGGGACATACGCCGACTTGGCCGCTCTCAAAATCGAGAGTTCACAAACGCGGAGTGTGCTGAAATCATGAGCCGCTTCGACACGTACAACGGTCCTCTGCTGCCCCGGCGTTCCTCCCTTCTTAAGCTTATCGTGGGAGCCATCTGGGAAGCGCTTCCCCTGTTCTGTTCCGGTGTGCCGCTTAGGGTGCTGGATGCCGCTGAGGATAAGGTGCACTCAGTGTACCTGTTGAACTTTATCTCAAAGAGACGGCGGGACAGTCTTATCGATCTCTTGCACGAGGTCTTTCAACAGTCTGCCATACTCGCTGCTTATCGGAGGGTGGAAGACATCAGGGGGGACCCTGACGCTTATGCTCGCGAAAGAAAGCACACTAGGATGGTCCGCGAGGCTTGGAAAGTCATAGATAGGGTCGCTTTTGAATTCCTCAATCCATGCCCTGGATCTGAGGTTATTCCATTGTAACTTTCGTTTATTGTTTTTATGACTGTAAGAACTTCGGGCAACATTAATGGAATTTTTTTTTTATCCCAGCTTGTCTTTATTATATATCTTTTGTTCTGAGTCTTTTTGCCCATGCATGAATGAATGAGTTTTAAACGCTTGATCAAATGTAAATCGGATGCCCTTTCTGTTGCTTTTCTTCTTTCTCAGCATGTCGTCACAATTAGCATATAATAGAGTAGGCCTCTTCATTTCTTCATAGGATAGCGATGGCTTAGGCTGCAGGTTCAGATCTGCCTCCTAAGACTTTTCAACTTTATGAGCCGTGAGGGTCTCACAGAGACTTTTCTCCCTACGGATCGAGAGGATCTCGTAGGTGGGTTTTTCTCCTTAGGAATCGTGAGGATTCCTAAGTGTGTTTTTCGCTTATAAGTCGTAGGATCCTATAAGAGAATTTTTCCCTCTTACGAGTCGAGAGGACCCGTAAGCGATTGTTTCCCTCCTTGTCGAAACTCGACTTTAGAGAGTGAGACCCGTGAATAGTATGCAAGAGACCGTTTTAGATCGACTTGCAGGGTCCCATTGTTCAGGAAGCAAGTTTTTTAATCCCTGTTGCCCGAGGCTTCATCTTGCAAGTTGAGACGAATCGGGAATTTCCCGCGGAGACACTGGTTTCTCTACGAGCCAACGCGGATCAGGAGGCCCTCGTCAAGGATTGTTTGTTTTCCTGAGTAGAGGAATTTGCTAAGGATTATTTGTTTCCCGAGCGCCAAGGATTATTTGTTTCCTTGGTGTTGACACGGATCGAGAATTTCCCACGGAGACGCTGGTTGCTCTGCGAGTCGATGCGCATCAGGAGGCTCTCGTCAAGGATTGTTTGTTTCCTTGAGTTGAGAAATTTGCTAAGGATTATTTGTTTTCCTAGCGCCAAGGATTATTTGTTTCCTTGGTGTTGACACGGATCGAGAATTTCCCACGGAGACGCTGGTTGCTCTGCGAGTCGACGCGCATCAGGAGGCTCTCGTCAAGGATTGTTTGTTTCCCTGAGTTGAGGAATTTGCTAAGGATTATTTGTTTCCCTAGCGCCAAGGATTATTTGTTTCCTTGGTGTTGACACGGGTCGAGAATTTCCCACGGAGACGCTGGTTGCTCTGCGAGTCAATGCGCATCAGGAGGCTCTCGTCAAGGATTGTTTGTTTCCTTGAGTTGAGGAATTTGCTAATGATTATTTGTTTCCCTAGCGCCAAGGATTATTTGTTTCCTTGGTGTTGACACGGATCGAGAATTTCCCACGGAGACGCTGGTTGCTCTGCGAGTCGACGCGCATCAGGAGGCTCTCGTCAAGGATTGTTTGTTTCCCTGAGTTGAGGAATTTGCTAAGGATTATTTGTTTCCCTAGCGCCAAGGATTATTTGTTTCCTTGGTGTTGACACGGATCGAGAATTTCCCACGGAGACGCTGGTTGCTCTGCGAGTCGATGCGCATCAGGAGGCTCTCGTCAAGAATTGTTTGTTTCCTTGAGTTGAGAAATTTGCTAAGGATTATTTGTTTCCCTAGCGCCAAGAATTATTTTTTTCCTTGGTGTTGACACGGATCGAGAATTTCCCACGGAGACGCTGGTTGCTCTGCGAGTCGATGCGCATCAGGAGGCTCTCGTCAAGGATTGTTTGTTTCCCTGAGTTGAGGAATTTGCTAAGGATTATTTGTTTCCCTAGCGCCAAGGATTATTTGTTTTCTTGGTGTTGACACGGATCGAGAATTTATTACGGAGACGCTGGTTGCTCTGCGGGTCGACGCGATTCAGGTTTTTCTTCGGAGTTGGGATAAATCATCGAGATCTGGCTTCTTTTCTGGGGGAGCCTGTTGGGAAAGTATGGTTCCCTTTTCATTTGCGCCCTTGGATTGTATACAGGGATCGATGTGATCTTAACTGTAGGGCCAAAGCTTTATCATTCTCTTTTTTTTTATTTCCGCGATGCTCTATCTTTTCAGCTTTTATATCGCGAAGGTCGCGATTGCCCAATCATTTTGGCTATTCTTCGCGGTGCATACATTTTACTTGCTGCTTTTTTTTATTGCAAGTTGCCCCATCATTTCGGCTATTTCGTATGCATGTGCGGCCTACTGGCTTTTCGCCGTAAACCTGAAATTAGACACCGATCTCGGCATCAGTATCGCTACAACTGGGATATTGCTAGGAGCGAATCATCATTTGCCTCTGTCGTTGTCGAACAAAGGAGGCTTAGCGACCAGGGTTAGGGTCCTGTCGACTAAGGCTTTGACTTCATGAGCCGTAAGGGTCTCACAAAGTTATTTCTCCCTACAAGTCGTGAGGATCTTGTAGGTGTATTTTCTCCTTAGGAATCGTGAGGATTCCTAAGTGTTTGTTCCTCTGTAAGTCGTAAGGATCCTACAGGAGGGTTTTCTCCTCATAAATCGAGAGGATTTACAAGGGTTGTTCACCATGCTAACATATCCCTAGTCTCGGACGGGACTTGGTTAGGGAAATGTTTATTCGCGCCCGTGGATTGTATACAAGGGCCAGTATTGGACCACTTATAGGACAATATCGAAAGTTGTGGGGGTTGCTTAAGCACAGGTTTAGGTCTCTGTAACTTAAGACTTTCAAATCTTATGAGCCGTGAGGGTCCCATAAGAGAGTTCTCCTTACGAGTCGTAAGGATCTCGCAAGTGTATTTTCTCCTTAGGAATCGTGGGGATCCCTAAGTGTGTTGTTCCCTTGTGAGTCGTAAGGATCTCACACGAGTGGTTTCTCCTTACAAGGTCGAAAGGACCCTATAAGTGGCTTTTAACGAGGTTGCGCCCTTTCGGGTTTTCACAAACACTCGCCGGTAGTCCTGCTGTTTTTACTCACGGAGCCCTTTCAGGTTTTCATCCGTGCCCATTTTGCTTATGGACGTACCATTTTTTTTATTATATATTTTTTTATTTATATTTTTTTTATTCATCTCGTCAGCCTAGGGATGCTGTGGTAGTAGTTTAAGGACGTTTCGGTCCATTATTAGTTTAAGGACGTTTCGGTCCGTCATGGAGAAGGCTGGCTACTGCTTATAAAGTTTGAGCTTAGGAAGATAGCGAGAGGACATTGTCGTCGTTATCTATCATTGACCTAGACTGTGGCTCATTAAGCGTAGTATTTCTTTAGGAAGCGACCGTTAATCGGCCTGAAAGGCCTTTCACCGTGCATATCCATGAGTAGATAGGCCCTACCCTGGTAGACCTTACTATGATGTATGGGCCTTCATAATTCGGCTCGAATTTTCCCCGCTTGGCGCGATTGGGGATCATAGGCCTTTTGACTACTAGCACGAGTTCGCCTTGGCGGAACGTCCTCGGCCGGGTCAGTCTTTCATATGAGCGTGTCATCTTCGCTTTGTAAGCTTCTAGATTTTGTTGCGCTATGAGCCGGGTTTCCTCAAGGGCGTCAAGCTCTTCCAACCGAAGGTGAGCATTTTCTTCATCCGTCAGCTCGTAATGGACCGCAACTCACAGAGAGGGTAACTCTATCTCGAGGGGGAGTACTGCCTCGGTACCGAATACCAACGTGTATGGCGTTGTGTTCGTGGCTGTCTTGAACGTGGTTCGATACGCCTAAAGAGCTTCTTGCAGTCTCTCGTGCCAGTCCTTCTTATTTCGGGACACCGTTTTCTTCATGATCTTTGTCAAGGTCTTATTGAAGGCTTCAGCTAAACCATTAGCTCGCGAATTATAGACTGAGGAATATCTCCAGTCTATATTATGCTGCTGCGCGAAGCGGTTGATTTTATGGCTTCGGTAGGCTGGCCCGTTATCAGAGATGATCCGTCTCGGGGTTCCAAATAGATATATGACGTGCTTCCTAAAGAAATGGAGGATATTCTCCGTCTTCACTTCCCTCAACGGTACCTCTTCTGCCCATTTGGAGAAGTAATCAGTCGTTGCCAGGATGAAACGATGTCCTCTAGACGATGCCGGTTCGATGGGGCCGACTATGTCAGTTCCCCACATTTCGAACGGCCAGCTAGCCACCGTCGGATGTAGTGGATTCGGATGCTGGTGGATGAAATCCCCATGGATTTGGCATGAGTGGCATTGCTTCACATACTCGAGGTAGTCCTGGATCATCGTGGGCCAGTAGTAGCCCATCCGTTTGATTTTCAACTTCATCTTTGGGCCCGCTTGGTGAGAACCACAGATTTCGTCATGAACTTCCTGAACGACTCTTTCTGCTTCGTCAGGTCCTAAGCATCTCAGCCACAGAGAATTGAATGACCTCTTGTACAGAGTATCATTGACGAAGGCGAAAGACAGAGCTCGTTTCATGAGCTGATGTCTTGTGGACACATCTTCGGGCATTCGGTGGGACTTAAAGTAGTCTATAAAGACTTCCCTCCAATCCTCAACCTTCTCACGGTCTTTTATTTGTAAGGTCGTCTGCTCAGTCGCTCCCTTTTCTTCGGATGATTCCAGAGATATTTCTGCTGGGGCGAGCACTCGACGGCTTTGTACCACGATTCTGACGTCATCGAGGTTCTCGTCAGCCAGTTCTTTAGCAAGCTTAGCTAACGCGTCCGCTTTGCTATTTTCCGCGCGTGGTATGCTTTCCAAAGTATAGGAGGGAATTTGGGTCAACAGTTGTTGCACCTTTTCACCGTACTTTACCAACTCCGGTTTGCACGTTTAGTAGTCGCCGTTTACTTGACTCACGACCAGTTGAGAATCTCCGTATATGAGGAGGTTTTCAATTCCCACGTCGATGGCGATCTCGAGGCCTGCTATCAAAGCTTCGTATTCGGCTTCGTTATTCGTCCTCGGCTCTGTTAAGGAGAAAGCGAAGTGCATTATCCCTCCTTGAGGGGTCACGAAGATGAGACCTACCCCCGATTTGATTATTAACGTACTTTTTTTGTGCTTTTTCATGGAGGATGCTCCATCGAAATAAAGCTCCCATCGGGTATTACCACTGTCGATTGCATCAAACGCATGTCCGTCTGGCAAATCGCAATTCAGAGGAGAATCGGAAGGTATCGGGTGCTCAGCAAGGAAGTCGGCGATGGCCTGGCCTTTCACTGCCTTGAGAGGTTGATACGTTATCAAGAACTTCATCAAGAGCAGAGCCCATTTAGCGAGTCGACCTGTCAATATAGCTTTTGACATCAAATATTTAAGGGGGTCCACCTTTGAAATGAGACGGACTTCATGTGCCAGCGCATAGTGTCTGAGCTTTGTTATCGCAAAGATCAATGCTAAGCAGTGTTTTTCAATGGGAGAATAGTTGCTTTCTGCCCTCAGAAGAACTCGACTTAAGTAGTAGAGTGCTCTTTCTTTTCCCTGGTCATTTTCTTGTGCCCATAATGCGCCTAAAGAACCTTCGAGGGCGGTCGTATAAAGAATGAGAGGCTTTCCCTTAACCGGAGCAGCCAACACTGGAGGGTTCTGCATGTACTGCTTGATCTCGTCCAGTACGCCTTGGCATTTGTGATCCCAAACGAATGAAGTTCCCTTCTTCATCAGGTGACTGTAAGGGCGGCACTTGCCAGAGAGGTTGGCTATAAATCGCCGAATATATGCGAGCTTTCCTTGGAAAGACCGCAGCTGTTTGAGAGTTCTCGGCGGAGGCATTTTCATGATCGCCTTGATTTTAGATGGATCTATTTCGATACCTCGGTGTCGGACGATGAATCCCAGGAATTTGCCCGAGGAAACCCTGAATGCACACTTAAGAGGGTTCATCTTCAAATTGTATTGTCGAAGGCGTCGAAATACAGTCTTTAGATGCTCGAGATGTTCCTCGTATGATTTGCTCTTAACCACGAGGTCATCGATATAGCACTCGACGATTTCATGTATAAGGTTGTCGAAAATCTTCGTCATAGCCCTCTGATAGGTGGCACCGGCATTCTTTAGACCAAAGGGCATTACCTTGTAACAAAATATTCCCAAAGGAGTCCGGAAAGCCGTATGTTTCTGGTCTTCAGGATGCATTTTTATTTGATTATACTCTGATGAGCCGTCCATGAAGGAGAAAACCTCATGCGTGGACGTATTGTCTATCATCAGTTCGGTGACTGGTACCGGGAAATCATCCTTCGGGCAGGCTTTATTGAGATCCCGAAAATCCACGCATATGCGCACCGTCCCATTTTTCTTCATCACCGGGACGATATTAGCGATCCATTCAGGGTACTAAACCTCCTGGATAAAGCCAGAGTCGATTAGCTTCTTGACCTCGGCGTTGATGCTCATCTCAAGCTCGAGCCGCATTCTTCTCAGCGCCTGTTTGACTGGCTTGACGTCCGGGGATATCGCCAATTTATGTACAGCAACTTCTGGATCTAATCCCGGCATTTCGGAGTAGTTCCATGCGAAGCAATCTCTATGCTGTACAACGACGTCTTTTAACGCAGCCACCCTTTCTTCAGATAGCAGCTCGCTGACAAACGTTGGTCGCGGATCGTTTGCCGTTCCCAACTCAATTTTCTTGAGGTTATCTGCAGTGGTATGTATTCCATCCTCCAGTTCTTTCGGCGCTGGTGGGAATTCTGAGATTACCTCATCACTGCTGTTTTCGAAGCACCAGGGAAGGCTGTCTACGTTCTCGGGCTCTTCTTTTAATATCGTTATCATGTGACAGGTGCGAATCCGCTTCCAATTCCAATGTGGAGTTGGCTCTGTTCTTGTGGTTTTTGGTTCGTGCTTTTGTGGCGGCGTTACCCTCCAGTTATCAGCCAGAGCGAATTTGCCGAGCTGATACTGCTCTTCAACCCAATTCTTAAAGGTGAAACAGTTTTCGAGAGGATACCCTATTACTCGATGGTAGGAGCAATAATTTGGGTTAGAGACCTCGCCTGCTTGTTCAGGGTGCTTGGACTCCGACAGTGCAAGCATCTGATGTTTTAAAGCAAGATCAAGTATCTTCTTCGTCTTGTCCCAAGGAAACGAGTATGTTCGACCCATTTTCTTTATAAGGGATAGATCAATAACGCTCGACTCCCGTTTGCGTAGCTTCTTAGCCCCGCTTTGTTGCTGTTGAGCGCCTTTTTGGCCTTTCAACTTGTTTCTGTCTCTGCGTCGAGCCTTTTTTATAACAGGTTGACAGGGGGCAGCATTTTCGTCTTTCACGGCCTGTTGAAGGAGGCGTTGCGTTTTGGCTTTCTCATAGATTGTCATTTCATGATTGTGATCATCTCGGACTTTCTGACCAGCTTCCCTTATAAGCCTGTCCATTTGTTCTTCAAACGACGGACTGGGCACTCTTACATTAGGAACTTTTACTGGTTCGGGATTAGTGTCCTCCCATTGTTGTAATACCCAGCTCTTTTTATACCAAAATCTGTATTTTGTTGTTTTATAATTTTACTTATTTTACTTTATAATCTTATTTATCTTACTTATAATTTTATTTATAATTTTACTTGTCTCATTTATAATTTTTACCTATCCTAAACCTAACTAAATTTTTCCCCTTATAACCCAACTCCTTCCCAAACCCAACAGTCGTCCCCGGCCCAATCATATATATTTCTCCATTTGATTTTTTTTCATTAAATTCAGCAGCCCAGCAGCCCAAGCCCAGGGAAATTTATTAAACCATTTTCTTTTCTCCTTTCTCTCTTGGCCCGGCCCAGTCTCCCCGAGCCCACTCCCGACCCGTTCACCAAACCCGACCCGCCAGCAACAGTACTTCTCCCCAACGTCTCTCCTTCTTTCCCGCGCACGTTTCCTTCGCCGCGTTCCTCGCCTCCACCGACGCCCGCGCCCGCGCACGTTACACCCACGACGCGCGACTTGTTGCCTACTGGCGATCACCCCCTTGTTGCACTCTCATCGCATGCTTCCTCTCCCTCGTTCTCCTTCTTCCTCTCTACTCCCGCCACCCATCACCGGCCACCTTCCTCCATCACCATCGCCTCGCCCCCAACCTCATCGCACCCTCAACTCGACAACTCCTCCCCTACCAACATGACTCCTTCTACAACTCCGCTCGTCGCCCCTGCCGAGCACCCCTGCACACCAACCCATTGCCACCTCCACCGCCGGCGTTCATCCCACCACTTCGCTCGCCCCGACGGCGACGACCACGACCTCGCTTCCTCTCTCCATCCTCCACCCTCGCTCACCGCAGCCGACCACACTCGCTCACATCGCCGCCGGCACCTCCACAGAGCCCCTGCATCCGAGCTCGACATCCCCTGCGCCGACGACCGGTGATCTTCTCGTCTCGTCGTCGACCTCCCCCCCGCAGCAGCATCACCATCAACATAATCGCCGTCGTCGTCATCTTTCCCACCATCTCTTTCCCTCACTGTTTTTCTCTCTCTCTCTCTCCCTCTCTTTCTCACTCAGCTCTCTCTCTCCCTATGTCTCTCTCTCTCTAACTCTCAGCTCTCTCTCCCTCTGTCCCTCTCTCTCTAACTCTCAGCTCTCTCTCTCTTTCTGAGTCTACTCTCTCTCTCTCTCTCTCTTTCTCTGCCTACTCTCTCTCTCTCATTTCTCTCTCTCTCTCTCTAGCACTCTCTCTCTCTCAAATCTCACCGTCTTTCCATTCTCTATCAACCTACTACCACCACACGACATTGCCCGAGCCCGCAACAGCCCATTCCCAAGCTCGAGCCAAGCCCAAGTCTAGCCGAGACTCGTCGCGTGGTTGCTACCCCGTGCCCCGGACGTGTCACTACTGCTTTAGCTGCTGCGCCATCAGTTCACCGTGTCCAGACAAGTTTTATACTTGCTACATGCTATTTGGTATTTGTTACAAACTATAATCTTATAAATTTTATACTAAACATCCTCGATAAAGTACACGATGCAACCGTTCGATGTGTGATCCCAATGAAATTACCTGTCTAATTTGACGGAACCAGATTGTTCTTGTTGGCCCTTGGTGTGATGAATATCTTGTGCAAATTTCGTTTGATAATATGACCGCTAATGACCAAAACGACTACCCCCAAGTTTAATCGTAAAACTGTAATTTTATTGTACCTGAAAATCGTTAAATTCACCATAAATCATATACATACTAGAATGGTACGTTCAAGGGCTCAAATCGAATCCATCTCGACGAACTTTAACCCTATACTAGTTTCCAGACATTCCTGTACTTAAATTGTGATGATATTCGTATCGGAGTGCGACTCTGGACTGCAGTCCAGAGCGACTCCAGTCGTTGCTTGCTGCTTCGTATTGGGTACCACAGGATTTCCTTAACTCGTAGGTTGTGGAACTCCACTGTTTATTATAGGTAAATCTGTTAGCTAGACAACACAATTGGTTTCATTCTGTTTCGTTACCGTTTGATATTTAATCTGTAATTTAGAAGATCGGGACGCATAACAGTCCCAGCAGAATCAGAACTGACATACTAGTATTAGATAGTGTATAACTCCTGGCGTGCAGACGCGATTGAAGATTCGTCTGTTGCGTTGAAAACCTTACTGAAAACCCTAGATTTCATCTAACTTTAGCATCGCTCAAATCTGATACCAATTTGGATCAAAATGCGTTGCGAAACGGATTTCTGATTCTACAACCGGATTTCCAGCCGCGAGCGCTTAAAATGAAATGGTTATAACTATTGATCCTGGAACCCGATTAGCTTGAAACTAAATTTGATGGATGGACCACTGAACATACTAATTACTACCTGTTTATCATTTCGCTAAATTATATATGTACGTTTCATGATAAATCGTGCAAGTGATAGAATGCTATTTTATGGCACCTTAATCATGCTTCATATACTGTTCATGCATCATATCATACATGTATCATTGCAGTGATAACCTAGTGATATCGTGCATTTACCCAGTGTTAGATTTTAGTGATGATTGTGGCAAGTACGTCAGTGTTCGTGTATCCGTGATTAAGTGAAAGTGATACGTACTTGTACACAATCAGTGACCCTATTATTCTATTGCATTGTCGACGTCTGTGGGATACGTGTACGTGTGACTATAAGTGGTATGGGACACTTATGGAAGCGCTTGCACGGGTATCACAGATAAGGCATCCGACACTGCCATTTATCTTAGGTATTAGCCGGGACGTGCTTGATGGAGGTCCTACCTCCAGTTCTCGCGCAGACTTGTCACGGATCGATTAGTATTTAGGGTTATGGTTAGCGTTTGATGTAGACCATGGGGTGTGGGGTAGTTCAAGTGTGAGTTCAACAGAATCTCGGGAGTCCCATGCCGGCTTATATATTTAGGGAGATATATGGAGATTTACAGGGTATGTGATATACACCGTGATATACATGTTACATGTTGGGCCCGTGGTCCCTTGCCTTTGGGTTCTGCCCTTGGGTGGAGGACACTCACGAGTGGTTGACTCTCACACTTGGACCGACGATAGGCTTAGTGACCTGTACAGTGAGACTTAGAGACTGATAGGGATACTGGCATTTATATACCTTATATACTGTGGACATACGTGACATATCGTTCTACTACTTTACTGCTCCGCTGCATTGATTACTGCACATTCATATTCATGCTGTCATTGATTTACTGTTATTCATATCTATTACCCATGTTAGAACTGTCACTTGATTTTATATATATTATATTGCTATTGTGTCGCTCTGACGACCTGAGTATGCATGCTCAGTGTGAGGAGAAGATTTAGCCTGGACCATAACTAGACGTGCATCACAGACTTCTTGACTTGCCATTCCGAGTTACATTCGTTTGTTCCACTTCAGGTCAGTCTTTACATTGTTTCGTTCAGTTACTGCATTTCTCATTACCTGCGCATCATTTACTGTTTACCATGAAAAACTAGAAGCCGAAGTGTGACTACGGCAGGATATTCCTTGACCGTAGGAGCATGGCTGGCCTTGTCTACCCCTCATATTCCGTATTTTGGGAAGCGGGGCGTGACATGGTTTAGTTGGTATCAGAGCCCAGGTTTTGCATTGATTGGAATTGCAGTTTTCTGTGCATAGTTTGGCAATCTAAGACATTCCTTGGTCTATGTCATTCTTGATCCATATTCACATCGTGTGTTCAGCTATCCATTCACTAGGGTTTCAGGTGACTTGGCAAAGTTTTGTGGTTGTAATGGTGAACTACATCACGATTACACTACCATACTTTGTTTATGCGACTTGGAGTCATACAGTTGATTTTTCCGCTTGTAATAAGTTTCATCACATCTGGTATTTTTGAATCTTTGTCCAATCCTTATTACATTTGAATCTTATGGCTTGTGTCTTATATCATCTTCAAAATTGTTGTTTCAGGATCATGTCTTTCAACGACTCTTCCTCTATCTCCACTCCCCAGAATCAGACTGTTGAGATCCTTAGTGTACTGCAAGGTTTAAAGGAAGCCCAGGAGCGAACAAACGACTTATTAGCTGAAGGGCTGAGAAGAAAGGTGAGTCAGACCCCAGTGGGAGTCTCCTATCATAAAAGGATTTCCATTAGACGAGAAAAGAAGAAGAAGATGAAGCGTCAATTTGTTTTCCCGCGACAGAAGCAGCAGAAGACCCCATGTTGTGTGTATTGTAAGAGACCAGGACATCTTCAGAAGGATTGTCGCCACGCCCAAGGGAAATGTCTGATTTGTGGATCCAGCGAACATCTCATCAACGGTTGCCCAGAAAGGAAAGAACTACAAGGAGGAAACTCGTCCACACTCCCCACTTTTGCCTAGTGAGGATTATCGCGTAGTTCGAACTTCGACGATAAGGCGGACCAAATGCAGGATTCAACTCACGCGACGAGAATGCAACGTTATAGTAGTCGAAGAAGGATTTTTCATGTTATCCACTTTCAGTAATAATGTTGTCATCTTTTATGAATATTTCTTTCCATTTGAAATCTTGTATCCACTGAACTTTTGATTGAATGCAATAAAACTTGAATCATAATATATGCATCATTCTCTTGTTTTCTCCTTATTTATATTATTCGTTATCACAGCGTTTCTATCCTGATTTTTCAGTTCCTGCAATCGCATATTTACCTATACTTCGTACCCTGAGCTTTTTCCTTGATGTATCCCACTATCTAATCATGACTTTTCTTTTCAGACCATGGCCCATCCTGGAGCAACGCCACATCTAGACGAGGATGCACAGTCTTGCATTTCCTTAGACCGCACGCTGATGAGTTCTGACGATGAGATCAACGGTCCCTGAGTCAATTTCGGAAACAACGATTCAGAGGATGAAGGAGTAGCCGCCCCAGAGTTTAACGTGATAGCTGATTCCGACGAAGAAGAAGAAGACCCTGAAGAGAACCCGATAGAGGAAGACCCCGAAGATGAACCGATAGAAGAAAATCCAGTTGAGGAAAATCCCGTGGAAGAAAATCCAGGAGAAGAGAATCATATGGAATCGGACCTCGATGAAGAAGCTCCATCCGAAGAAGAAGGACCAGAAGATCAAGACCCTGCTGTGGAAGAACTTCCAATGGCGATGCCCGCGAGGCGATATGGAAATGGACGCCCCTACCTGAGTGCGCGAGCCTACCGCAACCTGCTGAATCGCCACAACTGCGACTGACGAGATTTCTTTGATGCTGTCTTTCTGGCCAAATAAATCTGTATATAGTTTAGGGCCACATTTCGTTTTTTTTTATGATGCTTTGTTTAAAATTTTCTAAAGTGGAATAAATTGTTGAGTTCGCTAATCCATCGATCTTCTTAGTTCCCTTGATGTTTGATATTTCTTCTATACAATTATTCTTCCTAATGAGATCTGTCCACCTCTACTCCTTACTTTGCCTTAACCCCAATTAACCAGTATCACACCCGATCTTTTAGGAGTCCACCCGTCATCATTCGTCAGTGCCCTTTTGAGATCCTTCTGGGAGGAGAACATATCTTGTGAAATTTCCGAGTTCGTTAACCCTTCAAATCTTTGATTCATAGGATATACCGACCGTCGTCCTCCCCATATTTTCTCCTAGTAGTCCTCTTTTGCTCACCTTTATTTTCTGTGCTGACCCGATCCCAATTTTCTTGATCTTCAGCCTAGAGCCGCCATACTCCAACCATTGAATGATCCACATTCCATTGTAATCCCTACCCTACCTAGGCCTAGACATACTTGTGCTTTTCCCTGTTACCCCAAACTATATTTAGGGGCACTATTATTCAAAAGTGTAGTTTTAGTATTTTGTATTTATCAAAGAGTACGTGTTATTGACTACTCCGTTCTATGTATTTTAAGTGCATTATTATTATTTTCATTTTCAGTAGCGCGACCTTACACCGCGCACATTTTGTTCCATGTTTCTTATTTTCACTATATGAGTTTTCTAAGCTATGTTGAAACTATTTGACCGATACATTATCCTAAAACGTTTTAACCTATCTACTAATCCTTCACTATTTTATTGTCGTTGCTTTATTTTCGAGTATTGTGCCTATGGTTACTATTATCAATGGTTGTGCCTTATACTTACTATTTCTGATGTATTACTTTTGATATACCTACATGTACATATAATTGAGTTTCGATTTTGTCGAGTACGTCTCGAATATCACTGTTCCTATTTGTTGATATTGCTATTCTTATATACATATAGGTTGCTTTTGTAGTTGTTCCTGTTGTATATTTATTTAGACTCATACCTTCGTATGTTTTCTTACATATATGAACTTTCAAATTTCGTTATCTGCCTATTTCAAGTAAAGCATTATGTGATAGTTGCAATATAATTGCTTTTGCCTATATTGTATAACTTATCGTTTATTTTAAATTTCGAGAACAAAATTTTTGTAAGGGTGGTATGATATAATACCCAGCTCTTTTTATACCAAAATCTGTATTTTGTTGTTTTATAATTTTACTTATTTTACTTTATAATCTTATTTATTTTACTTATAATTTTATTTATAATTTTACTTGTCTCATTTATAATTTTTACCTATCCTAAACCTAACTAAATTTTTCCCCTTATAACCCAACTCCTTCCCAAACCCAACAGTCGTCCCCGGCCCAATCATATATATTTCTCCATTTGATTTTTTTTTCATTAAATTCTGCAGCCCAGCAGCCCGAGCCCGGGGAAATTTATTAAACCATTTTCTTTTCTCCTTTCTCTCTTGGCCCGGCCCAGTCTCCCCGAGCCCACTCCCGACCCGTTCACCAAACCCGACCCGCCAGCAACAGTACTTCTCCCCAACGTCTCTCCTTCTTTCCCACGCACGTTTCCTTCGCCGTGTTCCTCGCCTCCACCGACGCCCGCGCCCGCGCACGTTACACCCACGACGCGCGCCTTATTGCCGACTCGCGATCACCCCCTTGTTGCACTCTCATCGCATTCTTCCTCTCCCTCGTTCTCCTTCCTCCTCTCTACTCCCGCCACCCATCACCGGCCACCTTCCTCCATCACCATCGCCTCGCCCCCAACCTCATCGCACCCTCAACTCGACAACTCCTCCCCTACCAACACGACTCCTCCTACAACTCCGCTCGTCGCCCCTGCCGAGCACCCCTGCACACCAACCCATTGCCACCTCCACCGCCGGCGTTCATCCTACCACTTCGCTCGCCCCGACGGCGACGACCACGACCTCGCTTCCTCTCTCCATCCTCCACCCTCGCTCACCGCAGCCGACCACACTCGCTCACATCGCCGCCGGCACCTCCACAGAGCCCCTGCATCCGAGCTCGACATCCCCTGCGCCGACGACCGGTGATCTTCTCGTCTCGTCGTCGACCTCCCCCCCACAGCAGCATCACCATCAACATAATCGCCGTCGTCGTCATCTTTCCCACCATCTCTTTCCCTCACTGTTTTTCTCTCTCTCTCTCTCCCTCTCTTTCTCACTCAACTCTCTCTCTCCCTCTGTCTCTCTCTCTCTCTAACTCTCAGCTCTCTCTCCCTCTGTCCCTCTCTCTCTAACTCTCAGCTCTCTCTCTCTTTCTGAGTCTACTCTCTCTCTCTCTTTCTCTGCCTACTCTCTCTCTCTCATTTCTCTCTCTCTCTCTCTAGCACTCTCTCTCTCTCAAATCTCACCGTCTTTCCATTCTCTATCAACCTACTACCACCACACGACATTGCCTGAGCCCGCAACAGCCCATTCCCAAGCTCGAGCCAAGCCCAAGTCTAGCCGAGACTCGTCGCGTGGTTGCTACCCCGTGCCCCGGACGTGTCACTACTGCTTTAGCTGCCGCGCCATCAGTTCACCGTGTCCAGGCAAGTTTTATACTTGCTACATGCTATTTGGTATTTGTTACAAACTATAATCTTATAAATTTTATACTAAACATCCTCGATAAAGTACACGATGCAACCGTTCGATGTGTGATCCCAATGAAATTACCTGTCTAATTTGACGGAACCAGATTGTTCTTGCTGGCCCTTGGTGTGATGAATATCTTGTGCAAATTTCGTTTGATAATATGACCGCTAATGACCAAAACGACTACCCCCAAGTTTAATCGTAAAACTGTAATTTTATTGTACCTGAAAATCGTTAAATTCACCATAAATCATATACATACTAGAATGGTGCGTTCGAGGGTTCAAATCGAAGCCATCTCGACGAACTTTAACCCTATACTAGTTTCCAGACATTCCTGTACTTAAATTGTGATGATATTCGTATCGGAGTGCGACTCTGGACTGCAGTCCAGAGCGACTCCAGTCGTTGCTTGCTGCTTCGTATTGGGTACCACAGGATTTCCTTAACTCGTAGGTTTCGGAACTCCACTTTTTATTATAGGTAAATCTGTTAGCTAGACAACACAATTGGTTTCATTCTGTTTTGTTACCTTTTGATATTTAATCTGTAATTTAGAAGATCAGGACGCATAACAGTCCCAGCAGAATCAGAACTGACATACTAGTATTAGATAGTGTATAACTCCTGGCGTGCAGACGCGATTGAAGATTCGTCTATTGTGTTGAAAACATTACTGAAAACCCTATATTTCATCTAACTTTAGCGTCGCTCAAATCTGATACCAATTGGGATCAAAATGCGTTGCGAAACGGATTTCTGATTCTGAAACCGGATTTCCAGCCGTGAGCGCTTAAAATGAAATGGTTATAACTATTGATCCTGGAACCCGATTGGCTTGAAAATAAATTTGATGGATGGACCACTGAACATACTAATTACTACCTGTTTATCGTTTCGCTAAATTATATATGTAGGTTTCATGATAAATCGTGCAAGTGATAGAATGCTATTTTATGGCACCTTAATCATGCTTCATATACTGTTCATGCATCATATCATACATGTATCATTGCAGTGATAACCTAGTGATATCATGCATTTACCCAGTGTTAGATTTTAGTGATGATTGTGGCAAGTACGTCAGTGTTCGTGTATCCGTGATTAAGTGAAAGTGATACGTACTTGTACACAATCAGTGACCCTATTATTCTATTGCATTGTCGACGTCTGTGGGATACGTGTACGTGTGACTATAAGTGGTATGGGACACTTATGGAAGCGCTTGCACGGGTGTCACAGATAAGGCATCCGACACTGCCATTTATCTTAGGTATTATTCGGGACGTGCTTGATGGAGGTCCTACCTCCAGTTCTCGCGCAGACTTGTCACGGATCGATTAGTATTTAGGGTTATGGTTAGCGTTTGATGTAGACCACGGGGTGTGGGGTAGTTCAAGTGTGAGTTCAACAGAATCTCGGGAGTCCCATGCCGGCTTATATATTTAGGGAGATATATGGAGATTTACAGGGTATGTGATATACACCGTGATATACATGTTACATGTTGGGCCCGTGGTCCCTTGCCCTTGGGTTCTGCCCTTGGGTGGAGGACACTCGCGAGTGGTTGACTCTCACACTTGGACCGACGATAGGCTTAGTGACCTGTACAGTGAGACTTAGAGACTGATAGGGATACTGGCATTTATATACCTTATATACTGTGGACATACGTGACATATCGTTCTACTACTTTACTGCTCCGCTGCATTGATTACTGCACATTCATATTCATGCTGTCATTGATTTTCTGTTATTCATATCTATTACCCCTGTTAGAACTGTCACTTGATTTTATATATATTATATTGCTATTGTGTCGCTCACGACCTAAGTATGCATGCTCAGTGTGAGGAGAAGATTTAGCCTGTACCATAACTAGATGTGCATCACGGACTTCTTGACTTGCCATTCCGAGTTACATTCGTTTGTTCCACTTCAGGTCAGTCTTTATATTGTTTTGTTCAGTTACTGCATTTCTCATTACCTGCGCATCATTTACTGTTTACCATGAAAAATTAGAAGCCGAAGTGTGACTACGGCAGGATATTCCTTGACCGTAGGAGCATGGCTGGCCTTGTCTACCTCTCGTATTCCGTATTTTGGGAAGCGGGGCGTGACAATTGTGCATCTGCTTCTTCATTGAATTCGTGCACGACGTAACAGTCGCGGAGCGGTTCTCGTTTCTTGGAGCAAATGTATCCGAGCCCGATCGTCTCCATCCTCCCACTAGGCAGCTTGTGCTGAGTTCCGGGAACGTTCCAGACTCTATCATAGAATTTGGCATTTCTAACGGTCTGTTTGAAGGGTATCCCTTGGCGCTTCAACATCCGCTTCAAGCCTTCTGTATAATATCTGGGTAGACGAATGGGTTGAAGCCTGTCCAGCGTTGGATCTGCTCCGTGCCAGATTTCTTTCTCCACTTTGTTTTCCTCAGAGCGGTAGAATAGAATTACCCTTTCGCCTTTTCGCATGGGAGGGACATAAAATGTCCGCAGCTCCTCTACACTGTCGGTGTCGAGTGCGTCCAGTTCTTTATAATGTTTAGACGGCACCATGGCTACTTGCAGACTTTGCTCTTCATCAGCATAAGCTCGTATTGAAGGCCGGGCAGGGAATACAGCATGGACTTCATCCTCCGAGTCACTACCAAAGATCAACGAGGGAGCGTATGGTCCTGGCTTGGTGTATTGGGGCGGACCCGGATAAACTATCTCCTCTTCCTCCTCGGTATCACTGCCGAAGACAGGGACGGTAGCGTTGGTCTTGTTCTCCGTCTTATGACACCTTTCCGTGTCCTCGAAACTTGGCAAGAAGTATTTGGCATCTTCATATTTGCGAACTTCATTCATGGAAAACGGATTTAATTCTCCTGCTACGGTGTACTCGAGACCATCCCTAAAATATTTCATACACTGATGCTGTGTAGAAGGGATGATGTTGTACTCGTGTAACCATGGTCGGCCGAGCAGAGCGTTGTAGCATGTCTTGGCATCTATGACGTGGAATTTAATGTCCATGACGAGCAGCCCGAAGCGTAGCGTCGGTATCACAGATCCAAGAGTCTTTGGCGATTGGGAGTCGAACCCGGAGATGGTGATCTTGTCTCGAGCGAGGTGTTGAACGCTCATGCAGATTTCCTTTAAAACCCGCACATTGAGTAAGTTGACAGACGATCCGTTATCAATCAGGATTTTGCCTATCTTTATATCATGGCAGTATCCTGAGACATAGAGGGGGCGATTGTGTTCGCACGTGCCAAGGAGAAGGTCTTCATCGCCAAAAGTGACATCGGCCGTGTGCACTTCTTCCTGTTCATCCTTCATCTTTTCTTCGGCCAGGAAGGCTTGGAACTGCTCCGGATCTTATAGTGCCTTAATCAACGAATCTCTCGCCTCTTTTGATAGTAGCAGGGCATCAAGAATGCTGAGCTGTGAGGGTAGCTTCCTCAGATGCGCTAAAACGTTGTAATCCACCTTATTTCTCTTTGGCGGGTTCTTGGCAGTTAGCTCCTCCGCAACTTGTTCATCTAGAGTAATATCCTCAAAGACCTTCTCTCTCCCTTTATCTTTCTTGTTTGAGGGTCCGAGATTCTTTTCAGGTAGCGTCCGATTGCGCAGCTGGATATTTTCGCAAACCTTCGGTTTTTCTTCTTTTCCTGAAGTGGACTCTCTGAAGAGAGGGCCAAGCTCCAGCTCCTCATCAGAATCGCTCCCGAATGTGAGCACTTGTGATCCTCCGGCGTCAATCATGCAACAATCACCGGTAGTTCTGTTAAGCCCTTTGATCGTTCCGTTCTGCTCTCGGCGAGCCTTGCGCTTTTCCCGCTTAAACTGCTGCCGGTGAGCAACATATCCTTGCCACCATCTATCGAAAGGTTTGCACTCTTCAGTGGGGTACAAAATCTTCTGATGATACAAGCAATAGGAGGGGTGGCTTTCCACTTCACCAGTAACGCTTCCCTCAGAGGATGGTAGCTTCATACCCATTGACACGGCTTTAGCAAACCTCTTCCTTATCTTGAATTTGATTTTATCCGCTGTGGGTGCACTTTGTTCCAGCGGGAATATCTCAATTCTTTCGTTAAGGCGCTGGCGCTTGGCCCTCTCGAATATAAGCACCTCGCGTTCCCGATCAGCTTTGCTTTTTGAGAAAGCTTCATTGAGGAATGCGTCAATTACTTCATCCGATGGCTCCGGAATTTTTGGTTCAAGATCTGCCCCCAGCTTTTCAGTACAAGGAGTCTCCTTATCGTCCATGAACGAATGGGAAATCATATGGCAGCTCGCCACGTATTCTTCCGATTCATCAGATGAACTTTCTCCCTCATCTTCCTCTTGAAAGACGTGATTGAGGAATTCCTGGAATGTAACGGGAGTCCGTGTTTTTTGGTTGTATTCTTCCAGCGCGTCAATTTGTTTTTGCAAGTCCGTGCGCTTATCACCAGGCTTCACGGGCTTCTTTGACCTTTTCTTCTTCTTCTTTGAAGATTTTGACGGCTGGTTGCGAATGTTTGGGTCACTTCCATCGATCTTTTGAGTCGGACGAGGCTTCAACATTCCTTCAATGATCTGCGGCTCCAACGGGTTCTTCCACTTGATCGCTGGGCATGTTTGAAGCTTATTTAGCATCCTCTTCGTCTTGGCTGATAATACCACTTCCCAAGGAGCTTCTTCAACGACAGAGCATGTTGCCCCCGGCGTATTCATTCCCTTAGAGGTGTGGGGCTGCGGTGGATTCACCTTCCATTTGTCGGACAATGCGAATTTGCCCTGTCGGTACTGGTCTTCAAGCCAATTCTTGAAGACGTAGCAATCCTCGATCGGGTGACCCAGTACCCGATGATAAAGACAGTAGTTGAGCTCATTGACGTCACTTGGTTGCGACGGACGTTTTGGCTCTGGCAGGTTTATGAATCGGTTGTGCAACGCCAGCTCGAATAACCTTCTCGTCTTGTCTCGGGGGAACGAGTAAGAACGTCCCATCCTATCCTCAAGGGGTACGTACGGGCGCATATTATTTTGACGAACGACCGGCTTCGGGTTGTGCGGCTGTTGCTGAGAATTAGAGACAACGATCGCTTTCCCCTTTCCCTTCTCATTTCGGGGGTCCGGCTTTGGAAGAGGGGGTTTATGGCCCATTTGATCCATTTGCGCCAGCTTGTCGATTAGTGCTTGGAAGGCGGTCGGTTTGAAGAACATCATAAATTGCGAAATGGTTGCTTGCGGATCGAGGGTTCCAACAAACATTCCCACCGCAGGAGCTTCTTCTATGCGCTGCTCGCATTTTGACCATAAATTACGCCACCGTATAGCATATTGGACCCATGTCTCACCTGGCTTCATCCTGGCATTAATCAATGCCGTTATCGGGGTACGCTCGCTGGCACTCGCGAAACGCTGGGTAAACAGCAACTCCATTTCAGCAAAGGTCTTGATAGAGTCATTCGGGAGCTCGGAATACCACTCAAACGCTGTATCCAACAAGCTGCCAACGAACTGGCGAAGCAACAACTTATCATCACCACCGGTGTTGCCGCAAAGCGCCCTGAACTGGGCGACATGCTGGTGGGGATTGCCAGTCCCCTTATACACGTGGAATTTTGGTATCGTATAACTTGGCGGGTACTTGATCTGGTCGTACCAGCCCGGATATGGTCGCCCTGTTTTTACGACCTGCCCTGCTGCTTCCGTCGCTTGATGGACCCGGATCTGCTGAGCTATATATTCGTCCAGGTTGGACTTAGAGATTGCCTCCTCCTTGGCTGTTGACAAAGCCGGAGGAGGGTTTGACGTTTCTCCCCTATCATCTTCAAGGACGATTGGGGGATCTTCAGCGGGTGGATCCTGTTGAATCATCATGCCTACCATGTCCTGGAACAGGAGGGCCATTTTCTTTATGCTGGCCGCTTGTTCTGCAGCCTCTTTATCCTTCTTCTCCAGTACGGGACGAAGGAATTCGGCGTCAGTCTCTTGTTCCTGACGTTCATCTGAGGAGGTTTCAGGGGTCTCTTTTGGCCCGGTAAGTGCGGCCATAGCGGTCATCATCTCCTGGAGCTTTTGCTGTTGCTCCTGAGCCTTGGTCACTGACCGTGTAAGCGGTCTATGACCCATGGATGCACGGCTGTCCTCTTTTCGCGATGCCATGTATACCGTATGAACTGTTATGCCCCCAGACTTAGGACGTTTAGGCTCACCATTTTTAACATTTGCCGCTGACGCGGGGATTTTCTCTGGCCTCCTTCTTTTGTGGGCCGTTGAAGTTGAAGGGGCCGTTGCAGTGGGCACCCTAGCAACTGTTGTCCCGTGCTGTTTAATGGGACGGTCCTTTTCCTTTTCCGCCTTTGCCTTTTTCTGGCGACGAGAGTGGTCTGGGTCAATCACGGAGTCCTGAACCCTTCGCCAAACTTTATAAATTTTTGAAGACAGCCGTTGAGGGGGCTGTTCCTGCTTTGTTTCCGTAACTCTCTCCGCAGGTGGAGGAGATCTTTTCAAGGTAGCGGTTGGAGAGTTCTTACGTACCCTCCTCAGCAGTTCGAAGATGTTCCTAGTTGGAACAGCAGCGTTGACTTCCACCTCTGGAGCGGGTGGAGTTAGCCCTGAGGGGGAGTTGCCCCCTGCCTTCCTCACTCGTCGCCAATGGCGACATCGAGCACGGCGAGCCGTTGGGACTGGCTCGGAGATAGAGACGTCTTCCTTTTGCCCTCTGTCTGAATGAGGCGCTGCTGGTGTTATCCTCTTAAAGACAGAGGTTGTTCTTTGCGGGGTATTATCCAATCTGTCAAAGACAGATCTTCGCGCAGGGGCAGGAGCAGGAATCGTCAGTCTTGAAAAGGCTGACTCTTTGACGGGAGAAGCCGCCTTAACGACTTCCGGAGCAGCGGCTGTCGCCCTCCTTGGGACAGCCATTTTAGAGTTCCTGGGCTTCTTAGCGGGCCCTTCAGAGTTTTGATCCAGCCTCGCGAAGACAGAGGTTGTCGGCTTGGTAGTGGGCGACCCGTTGACAGGGGCCGTCGTACCAGTGAGCCGGTCGAAGACCGACTTCTTGTTCACTTCCGGTGCAGGTATTGGCACAGAGAAGCTTGAAGGCGGGATCATGGTCTCGAAAAATAGGCCGGGGGTGGCCTGGGTCACCTGTTCTACCGGCAGAGTGAGGAAGGAGGCCGCTTGGGGCCCATATGCTACACCTCCAGGGGAGGTGGAGCGTCCGTTGCAGTGACACTTCGAGCAGTTGGTGCAGTTAAAGGCCATTGATGCTTGAGTTCTGCGCCAGACAAAAGACCAAATCTTAGTAACTTAAAATCCAAAGGCAACCATTAAAAAACCGCGATTGGTTCGCGAAGACGACACACGAAGTGTGGAGTGGAAAGAGGAAAAGGTCCCACCGGGCGTACCAGAATCTGTTCCCCTCCGAATGGCGGCCAAGACATTGGGACGTCTTGCCTGAGATTCGGGGCAGATGCTATTTGGTTTTATCCGTCCGCCTCTCCGAAGATGCCAAGTTGATTTATGGCACCGTGTACCGGAGGTTTAGACGGATGCGGCCGATGTAGCAAACTTTATCAGATTCCCCCTCGTTTGAGGGGTTTTTGATTGTGGGGACGCTCTTCCCTGCAGGCGCAAGCCCCTGCAGTTAATTACGCTACCGCATCGCGGTAGCCACTTTCTCCTTCTCCAGAATTTTACTTCGTGTCGTGTGTGTTTGTTTTTTTTGTGGTTGCCCGTGGATTGTATACGGAGACTGAGTAATGTCGTCGCCCGTAGGACGTGGATTAGTCCAAATCCGTATTTACTTAGATTTAGGTTTGGTGTTTTAGTTTAAGGATACGTTAACCGCATTGAGGCTAAGATCAACTTAAACATTCGTTAAGGATACGTTAGTCCCGTTTGAGACTAAGATCAACTTAACGGGGTGATCCATTTAATATATGGCCGTCGGGACTCGTCGCCTCTCTGACATCGTTGAAGGATTACAACGATAGGTGTCAGAGGAGTTCGGAGATGTACCCTTGAACCAAACTTGATTTGGAGTTTTATAGTTCATTTGCATGTTTAAGGATATGTTAGCCGTGTTTGGGGCTAAGATCAACTTAAACGGGACCGTTTAGATCCGGCAGAAGAGCATTTAGAGGCTTTACTGCTCCAGTTTAGGGACGTGGTGGTCCATGTTCCAGTTTAGGGACGTGGTGGTCCATCGCCAGTTTAGGGACGTGGTGGTCCAATATTAGTTTAAGGACGTCTCGGTCCAATATTAGTTTAAGGACGTCTCGGTCCGTCATTAGTTTAAGGACGTCTCGGTCCATCATTAGTTTAAGGACGTCTCGGTCCATTTTCATGTGTGATTGTTGGGACCCGTCACCTCTTTGACATCGTTGAGGAATTACAACGATAGGTGTCAAAGGAGTTCGGAGATGTACCCTCGAACCGGTTGTAAATTAATTTAAGAGAGCAATCTTGCTCAGTCAATTTAATTTGAGGACTTACGGCCAAAATTGGGCTAAGTCCAGTTAAAGATGTTCAACATTTTATTTGCTTTTGCATTGCGTTTTTATTTGGGCTCTACCCATAAAAGATGCAGTGCATCAATTTGTTTTGGGCTCTGCCCATTTATAAATGATGCAAAGCATCTACTTTGTTTGGGCTCTGTCCCTTTTAAAATGCATAGCATTTTTATTGTTTTGTTTGGGCTCTGCCCATTTATAGATGATACAGAGCATCAATTAATTAGGCCTGCTTGGTCTTTTTGGCTTGGGCCTGGCCCTTTAAGAAATGTCTTGCATTCTTAGGCGCTTTGCGCCAATCAGAGAGCGCAAGCGCTTGTGGTGACGACACGTGTCACTCAAGCGCAGTGCGCTGCGCCAATGCGCTGCGCATGCGCTGTTGACACGTGGCGCCAATCTAGGAGCACAACGGCGCAGTTTGCAAGTGCAAAGCACTATAATTTAAGAATCTTTTAGATTCAAGAACCAAAGGTTCATAACAGAAGTGCAAAGCACTATTTGATTTCTTGATCTATTTTAGATCAAAGAAAAATAAGTTTTTTCTTATTTCAGGAACCAAAGGTTCACAAAAAAGTGCAAAGCACTCTTCTTTATTTTGTTTTTCTTGTTTTTTAAAGAACCAGTGGTTCTTAAGAAGTGCAAAGCACTGTTTTTAGATCATTGATCTTGTTTTTAAATCAATAATCTGTTCAAAAGAAAAAAATTCTTCTAAAGGTTTTTTTACCTTTTTTTTGTTCTTAAGGAGTTCTTCAGAGTTCTCTCTGTTTAATTTCTCTCCAAATGTTGATGCCTTTGAATTGAGGCTTAGGGTCCTTTTTATAGTGCCCATCAATTAGTTAAATTTGTTAAAGAGATCTTTCTCTGAGTGATTTGGGGAATTTTCCCCACCGTTGGATCTTTGATCCAAGGGCTTCTGTTTTACAGAAGAAAATCTTCTTGTTTTAACAAGAACAGAAAGATTTCTTTAAAATCTTTATTCTGTTTGGCGCAAATGCCCCAGCGCGTGACACGTGTCACGCAGCGCACAGCGGAGCGCAACTGTGCTAGCGCATCTGCGCTGACACGTGTCGCGCAGCACGCAGCGTAGCGCATCTGCGCTGACACGTGTCGCACAGCGCAGCGCAACTGCGCTAGCGCATCTGCGCTGACACGTGTCGCACAGAGCAGTGCTTGCGCAACAGAAGCGTTGCTTCACCTGAGATATCTTTTCATCTCCTTTTTTCAAGTCAAACTTGTATTTCCAAAATTTTGATTTTCCCGGGCCTTGGAAATGATTCCATTGTGCACAGAATTTTCCGTGCTTGGGTCTATATATATAACTCAAGGCCGAGCCTTTTCTTCTCCCATCTTCAGAGAACTTCTTCGCTCATGGCTTGCAACCGCCCCCATGCCCGCCGACAACCATGGGAGGTGCCGATTCGGGACGTCGTCCCCCGTTTTGCTGCGCGCCTGGTGGACCCTTCTCTCTCGGACGAGCAATGCGACGTTGCAATGCACGAGCTTTTGACTCGTGTGGGATCTCCTCTCCCTCCGCATTCCATTTGGCTTCAGATGATCCTTGCCTCGGTGCTCGCCGACATCCCCCCTCCTCCAGCAGAGATGTCCTCGGCAATGCTGGATGCCATCGAGGATAAGATCGAGTGCTTTCTCGAAGCGCACTTGATCACCAAAGCCCTGAGGGACTGCCCTTTCCACTTGCTGAGCCAGATACGGGCTCGTCGGGTTGTCATCGCCACTTTTTCTGAGGAGTGTGGCGTCAACCGTTAGATGGCTACCCCTCGGGAGGATCGCCGTTTCGACATGATGGAGAAGACGGAGAGGGAGCTGAATAATCTTCTCTTTCTTTTTGCGAACCCTTGTCTTTCCGATCCCGTATTCGGTGATCTTTTTAAAATGTAATAACAATAATAATGAACAAGTATTTTTCTTTTTAATCAAGTATTTCATTATCCGTTAAGGGTTCTTTTATTTTAGTTCTCTATTGTGTTTGTGCATCGTATGATTTTAATTCACTTTTACTAAATGTATGTGATCCTTAAAAGGATGAATTGCCTTTGGTGTTTAGCCTCTTTTTTTTATGAAACGGTGCATCTGCACTAGCGCATCCGCGCCGACACGTGTCGCGCAGCGCGACTGTGCTAGCGCATCTGCGCCGACACGTATCGCGCAGCTGCGCCGACACGTATCGCGCAGCTCAAAGCGCAGCGCGACTGCGCTAGCGCATCTGCGCCGACACGTGTCGCGCAGCTCAAAGCGCAGCGCGACTGCGCTAGCGCATCTGCGCCGACACGTGTCGCGCAGCGCAACTGCGCAAGCACATCTGCGCTGACACGCGTCGTGCAGCGCAGCGCTTGTGCAGCTGAAGCGTTGCTTCCTTTAACAGAGCTTTGCTCTGATTGAGCGCGCCTTCTTGGACGCTGTGTTAATGCATCTGCGCCAGACACGTGGCGCGTTGCGCGCAGCGCAAAGGATCTGAAGCGTTGCTTCATTTATTAAAGTTTAAATTTTCAAAGCAAAGCTTTGCTCTGATTGGGGGAAAGATGAAGCGTTACTTCATCTCCCGCCTCGGAATTTGAACAGAGCTCTGCTCTGATTGGGGTAAACACGACCGTCCACGTGGCTAAAAGGGCAGCACCGACCGTCCAAGGCGCAAAAAGGGCAGAACCGACCGTCCACGTCGCTAAAAGGGCAGCACCGACTATCCAAGTCGCAAAAAGGGCAGAACCGACCGTCCACGTCGCTAAAAGGGCAGCACCGACCGTCCAAGTCGCAAAAAGGGCAGTATCAACCGTCCACGTTGCTAAAAGGGCAGCACCGACCGTCCAAGTCGCAAAAAGGGCAAAACCGACCGTCCACGTCGCTAAAAGGGCAGCACCGACCGTCCAAGTCGCAAAAAGGGCAGCATCGACCGTCCAAGTCGCTAAAAGAGCAGCATCGACCGTCCAAGTCGCAAAAAGGGCAGCATTGACCGTCCATGTCGTAAAAAGGGCAGCGTAGGATTCCTACAAAGCAGGAACCAGATCACTCCAGGCCAGGGAAACGTCTATCGCGGACACTCCGTCTCGGAGACATGTCAAGTAACGACCGTCCATGTCATAAAAAGGGCAGTGCCAGCTTCCCAAAAAGCGAGAACCAAATCAGGTCGCCTCCAAGTAAAAGAAGATCCATCAATTTCATGCACACGACCCACATATGTGGTGTGCATTTATTGATGGGGGGCAATTTGTTGGGGTAAAAATTTACATCCCGGTTGACCAAGTCAAAATCTGTAAGTCGATGTACTACACCCCAGAACTTGTGGGGAGGTGGAAATTTCAAAAACGATCTTGTTTAGTGAACGAACATCGACTAACCGCTTGAATCGAAGCTAAACTATAAATAACCAAACATATAGTTGTTCTAAACTACTATGCTTAGGGATTATACCTATCGAAACTAGTCCTTCGTCTTTACGATCTCCTTGTTCTCCTCGGCCTTCTCTAGGTAGTAGACGATCCACCCGAGAGCAAAACTCCAAGCTTAGCCTCTAAACTTGAGGCAACTAACCTTCTTGGATTGCTAATCAAAGAAGATAGATTGAGATAGAGTGATGGTTATGGATTGTTTAGTCTAACTAATCCTAGATCTCAACACATGAGGGTGAGGATTAGTCTTTTGAAGAGAGAGAGCTTGAGGAGAGAGAATGTGTAGATGATAATGAATAAATAAGTTATGAGTATCATAATATATTATGAAGCATTCTCGTTAAAGAATAAATGAATAAATGTGATGAATAAGCATGCTTCATAAAATATCTAGTGGTGATTCATTAGCATGAGTCATTAAGCAATAAATGTGCATTAATGAGATGAATGAATCACCACCATGACTCATATAACTCATTCAATGTCTATGACACATAACCCTCCTTAGTCACCATCTTCTAGAAGCTTCTCGTACAATTACGAGAACGCCCCTCCGATCCGTAAAAATACGGAAAAACTTTAGACTGTAAAAATCCAATAACCGGATACCAGTAACTGGCTTAAACCAAAGCCGACTAGTAAAAACTGTCCGAAAGTCGTACGCGCGTAAACGCACGTATGCGTCCGAACCCTTTGTCGCAAAACCATGCGACCTCTATATCGTTTTGCCTGGAGTAGGAAACTCTCTGTGTGGGACTCTAGAGACTCGACTACTACGCTGGCAGTGGGTTTAACCACAGACCGCAAGCGGCACTAGCTGTACGTAACGGTCCCCAGGTAGTTGTCGATAAGAAGGCCGATGAGGAAACCCATCCGAACTCCTACTGAGTCTGATGTGACAATCTCCATACAGTCCGGTCCGTTCGTCCAAGACTATCGCATATCGGGCCTAGGGGGTGGCAAGCGTCAGTCCCTTAATAGCGGTATAAGTCGTGTCGGAGGGAAGCCCATTACACCCTGAGAAACTACTGGAACCTACCAGCAAATCTCGCTTGCCCTGGCCAGGGACTTTGCGTAATGGCTCTCTGACACAGCACGATATCTACTCCCAATACCGGGAGGGACGAATCCTGTCTAACCGCTACTGCCTCCAAGTGCTCGGGACTGCACCCAACTGCTACCTGTTTGCACGACTCCTTTGAGCCGTGGTAGGGTAGCAATCTAAGAACAGTGGGACACACTCGAGGCGAAGTAGCAGTGTCAAGTCTGCGGACTATGCTGTACTCATGTCACCTGGGAACTGCTCACTGACGACTGGTATCAAACCAACCAACAGTTCCCTGTGAGTCCTGTCCGGTGTACCCGTAACCTAACGAGCACCTGCATACTATCTCCAGTACGACGTACTGACGGCTGTGGGACAGACCATCTCCCCAACTGGGATGAGAAGCGTACACACTAGTCTACTTCGGAGTATCAATGCTCTGTCTCGATAATCCAACGACCAGGGACCTGAATAAGGATGTGCTTGTAGACTACCCAGCCCCCACTAGTGTGACTGCCATCACAACGCTGGTAGACAAGCAAGATCCTAAGAGCTCTATCAATACGTACACTCACATGTTAAGATAGAAAAACCAAGTAGCATACTACCATGTTTAGCAAGACTGTTATATACATGTGAATATCCCAAGCTTCCATTAAGTAATATACAAGCTAGTATGATACAGTAATGGCCTTCTAGGGCATAAACACTAACAAAATCAAAGTCAACCCCAAGCCAAGTGGGCCCATGCCCGGGTCGAGCCCGAACATGAAGCGGCGGCCTCCCCCCCTGCCAAGATAAAAATTTTGTAATAAATAATTTTGTTGTATTTCTTTTATTTTATTTTATGGATAAATGTAAGAAAAATAGGCATAAATCCAAATTTTTGTAAAGCCCATGGCTTATGTGCAAAAAGAAATGGCATATGAACCATGGGATAGGCAAAATGCCATTTTGTGAAGCCCAATGAGCTATATGTAAAGTGTATGGCCTATAAAGGCAAAGATAATGAAATATCTCACAACTTTTCTCTCTCTCTCAAAATTTTTCAGATCTGAGATCTTTTCTCCTTCTTCAAGGTTCCAAAACCTTCTTTTTCTCTTGAATTAAATCAAGAGTTTTACTCTTCTTTTTATAAAACAAATTAGTTTTTCACCACAAAACTCATAAAGGGGAACTCAGATCTTCCATTAGATCTCAAAAAGAAGAGATTTTTAAAAATCCCATATCTCTTGATCTTCAAGATCCAGCTAACAGAGGAGGAAGAAGAAGAACATCTTTCACTAAACCCAAAAAAAAACTCAGGAGTCCAACTCCTCTCTGATTTCTCTTCCGAGAAATTTTTTTAGGCTAAAAGCCTCTTTTTCTCGCCGGCGCTCAAGCGCAGAGCGCCCGCGTGCCGACACGTAGCGCGCTTGCGCTCGAGCACGAGTCGCCCCGGTGCCGACACGTGGCGCGCTTGCGTTCAAGCGCGAGCGCTCGAGCGCAAGTCGCCCCCGTGCCGACACGTGGCGCGCTTGCGCTCCAGCGCGAGCGCTCGAGCGCAAGTCGCCCCCGTGCCGACACGTGTTGCACTTGCGCTCAAGCACCCAGCGCTCAAGCGCAAGTCGTCCCCATGCCGACACGTGGTGCACTTGCGCTCGAGCGTCAGGCGCTGAAGCGCAAAACGCTCACGTGCCGACACATGGCGCGCTTGCACTTAAGCGTCCAGCGCTCAAGCGCAGAGTGCCCACATGCCGACACGTGGCACTCTAGCGTCTGAGCGCACAGCACCTAGGCACACAGCGCCCAAGGTGCTGCCCCCCACGCATTCTTTGGATGTATTTTCCCCTTTTTATATATATACACGTATATCTATACATAAGTATACATATGTACATACACACATACTCCACGACACTGTCCCTGTTAGAAAAAAAATTCTAACGGGGCGCTGCCCCGCACCCCGCAAGGGGGCTGCTAGCCCCCTTGACCCCGAGCCCGCTATCCGGGTAGCGGGACCACCGTAAAAACTCTGCGTGGCTCCTGATATATCCAAAACCCCTTTTCAAAACACAACACAGGCACACCGCACATTGAGTTCGCATGACCAGTTTAACCCGTTAATCGGAGGTTCCCTCGCCCCAAAGACGGGGGGTAATTAACGGCAGCTTAGTCCGCGGCTGCCGGAGATTCGGATCCCCACAATCAATAAACCCCGGCCTACCCCAGACAGGGGGAATCTGTAGTACGCCTGACAAGCGCGCGCGTATTCCCATCTCAATGGGGTGACGAAAAACACCCTATAAATATATGCATATAATAGTTATATAATATTTTTATTATGCATATCAGATCAAATAATCTTAATCAAATTGCTTTAAAAATATAATATCATACAAATGGTTAGGATAATATCTCAAGATATAACAAATATTACTAATATTATAATTTGAGATATTGTGCAGATTTGGCTCAGGTCTGGAGATCGGGATATCCGAGATGTCGGGAATATTCAATCTGCCGATAAAGTTAAATAAAATCGCAAAATCAATAAAGGCAGAGACTCAGAAGAAGATATGAAGAATCCAGACATCACATAAATCTCGACGTGTCAACACCACGCAGCACCAGAAGATTGAGGCGACAATCTCACCAAACCGCCGCCCTTCCGCGGCAACTACCCCATAAACGCGGCGGATCCATGGCCGTTCTGAGGAGTTAAGGTTTGGGATTTTGTGGGTAGGATTGTCTCAACAAACCCTCACATATAACATCTAAGGTTTGTATCTTCTGTGACTATAAATAAGACCGAGAGCTTTACTTGGAAAGGCATTAAACCGGAGAGATCACTAGGTCACAGACGATCCATGCATCCAGGTTGATCAATCGGCTGTTCATCTACCTCCTTCAAGAGAGATTGGGAAGCAAACTAGAGTTTTGTATTCCACTTTCTAAACGATCAAAAAGTGTAATTGATTTAGCTGATTAATAAAGGTAGCTATTTTATTCATATCGTATTTTTACTTTCTGCATTTTACAATATGATCTCCATCTCTATCCTTTCTTCTTCTTCTCAAAATATGCGCGAGTAATTCTCCGCTTGTTAGCGTTCATAGGATTAGAGTAGATTAATGGATGATGAAAATTCTTAATTCCTTTTACGTCTTATATATTTTATAAACTTTACCAAAAGAATTGTTAACATCCTTATCGGACGCGCTATAAATTATTGATCGTATCGACCGCGATTTGAGATTAGATAAACAATTGTTTTGGTAAAGGCTGGACATGAATAGAGGTCAATGAAAACATAAGGGTTAAGAGTGGAAACCCTAGTTTCTTCCAAGAACCCTAATCCTCATTCACCACTATCTATCTAGTTTTAAATCTATTAAAAGATAAAATGAGTAATCTTTTATATTCATCCATGACTACTAAATCCGATGAACCCTACAAGCTTTTTTCCATATAAATTATACATCCGTGTTTAACATAAATCTAGAAACTAATCTCTTTTCTTATTTTATTTTATTCAACTCGTCTAAAACAAGATTAGAAATTCCACGCATCCCTGTGGACGGCCCGTATTCACCACAACTAGCTACATGCGACGCCGTGTTGATTATGGTTAACTACAAACACTTTTTTTTCAAACCAATCAATACACTACTTGACTTGTTGCTTGGATCGTGTTACTAATGCCAACAATATTGACGTGTTGTCCTGACGGACGTGACTTGTTGTCTGCATAGACAAGAACTGTACATACTTGATCCTGTGTTGGTATTAGATCTATATTGGCAATACCTGACTTGAACACAAACCTGCGGAGAAAAGGGAAATCAAGAATGTAACCGAAACGTAACTCAAGAGCATATTAGTACATTTTTGCCGTTTTTCCGGGTGTTACGGAATAATTACTTGTTTGCCGTTTTTCCGGGCGTTACGGAATAATTACTCGTTTGCCATTTTTCCGGGTGTGACGAAATAATCATTACTTCTTTGCCGTTTTTCCGAGCATTATAGAATAATTACTTGTTTGCCGTTTTTCTGGGCGTTACGGAATAATTACTTGTTACCGTGGTCTCGTCGAGAATGAACGGGATATATACTGTTGGGTTACGATGAGGATTATATTAATTGATTTCGAAGACTTTTGGAATAGATAACCTAGAAGTACAGTTTTAGGTTACACATCACATACATACACATACCTCACTGTTTCATATCTGTGTTATTTACCTATATTCATGGTTACTTATATCGTTATATCCTGGATTATCACCGTTATTTAATATTATTACGCACTGATGTCTTGGTTTTGCCTGGCTCGGTTCCTTTACCTTTGTCGCAGGCAGATCGAGTGTACTTTAACCATAAAGCCGAGCGATGAAGAATTGATCGTGTATTTAGAGATGTTTAGTTTAGTTTATTTCTACGGTTTTATTCCTTGATGTGAGCCCATATTGGGACAGGATTCAAATGTTGTTTATTGGATTTGATTCGTTTCCTGTTATGCATTTTTCCTGATTTTATTTACTCTAGCAAATGGACATGTACTAGATAGATTTTATATTTTACTGTTCTTGATATCCTATAGACAGCCGTAATGTGACTGTGAAGGGATGATTCCTAACCACAGGTAGCATGATTGGCTCTGTCACGTGCCGTAGTTCGCGCATTTTGAGAAGCGGGGCATGACAATATATATATAACTTACCTATATAATATATAATATACTAACTATTATATCATATTACTCTCTCTCTCTCTCTTCTCGCCTCTGTCTCTCTCTCTCAGCATTTCTCTCTCTCTCTCTCTCTAGCTCACTATATATATTATTTTATAATCCCAATAATTAAACACAAATCTCTCTCTCTCCTCTCTTTCTTCGCTGTTCGTCGCCATGAGAAAACTCGAACCCAAACCCTAGCCAAGACCCCACCGCCGATCACCTTGCCTTCTCACCTCGTCGTCACCCTCATCACCACCTTCACCACCTCCGCTTCCACCTCCTATCTCCATACCCGAGCACCTTACACCCCCGACGATGCCAACCTGCAACAAACCCGCGACCAAACCCAAGAAACCCACAACCTCGCCGTCAACCCTCGCTGTCGCCATCACCATCACCCCCGCCTTCACCTCCTCATCCCTCTCTCCTCTCCCCGACACCCTGACCACCACCAGCACCACACCCTGCACCACCACAACCCTGACAACTACAACAGCAACCCGAGACCCCACAACCCTCATCGCCGACGGCAACCCACCATCGTCGCCGTCACCTCGCCGATGTCCTCGCCACCCCAGAACTCAAACACCAGCAGCACCATTCTTCTTCTTCCTTTCTTTTTTTCTTGATTTTCCAGCCGTCTCGCCGGAGTCGCACGCGTCGCCGACGATCCAGACGACCCAATCACCATCGTCGTCCAGCCTAGTCATCACATCACGTCATTGCTCAGCCAGATCCAGTCCTGCACACGTGAGTTGCATCGCGACGTTGATCCGATGTCAGACGTAGCATCCGTATCTCGACGTGAGATCCGATCAGGCAAGTTTTAACTTACAATACGCTATGTTACTATATCGATATCTATATAAATAAAACTAATGCATGTGTTTTATTATTCAGCAATATTACAGATTTACAGTTTTACGATATCCGGTCATATCCATACCGATAATAGTATATCTAGTTGCATGCCGGAACATCATGATATCATTATACTACTACATTAGTGAAAGTATGTCTTAACACCTCTAGTCGGTTTATACAAGGATCAAGTATGCAATTTTAAAAAATCTAGAGTGCTAAGTATACTAACCTAGAATCGAACTAGAGAATTAGGGTTTATAAGTAGCAAACAAAATCTAAACTAAGTGAAGAGGGTTTACAACCTTTGTAGACCGGTCCTTCACTTCTAAAGCTCCAAGTAGTAGTCCCTAGAACTCTTTTTTGACTCCACTTGAAGAAAGGATTGAGCTTGCTTGTAGTCTTCGATACCGAAGATGATCCACCTTGATGTCTCTCTCACTCAAGCTCACTCTTCACTAATCAAGATATTAGTGAAGCAAACAACCTAAACTAATAGGCTAGATTAGTGTAGGTTGATGAAGTAGGAGATTTATTCACTAGAAATAATTTTCTCTTTTCTTTCCTCAACTCTGTTGGTGTATATGCCCTAGAGGCCATTACTGTATCATACTAGTATGTATATTACTTGATGGAAGCTTGGGATATTCACAGTTGTACAGACAATCTTGCTCAATATAGTAGTATGCTACTTAGTTTGTCTCTGCTTTAATGTGTACATGTGTGTTTTTTTATTATATCACCTATACGCATTAGTAGAGCCCTTAGGATCTTTGCTTGATTACCGGCGTTGTGATGGCGATCACACTCGTGGGGGCTGGGTAATCTACAAGCACATCCTTATACACGTCCCTAGTCGTGGGAGTATCGAGATAGGGCATCGATACTCCGGAGTAGACTAGCGTATGCGCTTCTCATCCCAGCTCGGGAGACGGTCTGTCCCACAGCCGTCAGTACGTCGTACTTGAGATAGTATGCGGGTGCTCGTTAGGTTACGAGTACACTGGACAGGACTCGTCGGGAACTGATGGTTGGTATTATACCTATCGTCAGTTATCAGTTCCCAGGTGACATGAGTACAGCTTAGTCCGCTGACTTGACACTGTCACTTCGCCTCGAGTGTGTTCCCACTGTTCTTTGATTACTACCCTACCACGGCTCTACTGAGTCGTGCAAACAGGTAGTAGTTGGGAGCAGTCCCGAAGCACTTGGAGGCAGTGACGGTTAGACAGGATTCGTCTCTCCCGGTATTGGGGGTTGACATCGCGCTGTGTCTAGGAGAGCCATTACACGAGTAGTCCCTGGCCAGGGCAAGCGAGATATACTGGTAGGTTTCCAGTGTTATCTCAGGGTGTATTGGGCTTCACTCCGACACGACTTGTACCGCTATTAGGGGACTGACGTTTACCGCCCCCCTAGGCCCGCCATGCGATGTATCAGACGAACAGACCGGACTGTACGGAGACTGTCACATACAGGCTCAGTAGGAGTGCAGATGGGGTTCACCTCGTCAGTCTTCTTATCGACATCTACCTGGGGACCGTTACGTACAGCTAGTGCCGCTTGCGGTCTGTGGTTAAACCCACTGCCAGCGTAGTGTCGAGTCTTTAGAGTCCCACACAGAGAGCTATTCGCCTTTAGGCAAAACGAGTAGAGGTCGCATGGTTTTGCGACAGGGTTCGTTCGCATCCGCGCACTTGTGCACGTTTGCTGTCCGGACAGTTTATACTAGCGGGCTTTGGTTTAAGCCGGATCCTAGTATATGATTTGAGATTGGTTTTTCTCATTGTGTTCGTGTTCCTCGGATCACGAATGCGGGTGCGTATGCACAGTTGCTTGAGATTGGGGGAGAGGACCTTGTTTAGGGTTAATGGCTTTTGTCATTTTATTAACCCTATTGTTTTTGTGTGGATTATTGTTAATTGATAATTAGCTTAATTATTGTGCATGGTTGTTGTTGACAATTTGACTTCATTGACTTGTTGACCATGTTGACAACTTGACCATAATCATTTCATTTGGAAGATGCTCTTTGATCTTTGCAAAAATGAAATGATAATGGTCAATTCATGATTTATCATGACAATTTTCAAGCTAATTATCTAATTAAAATTATCCTCACATATTAGTGAGAATGGCTCACTAATTTCTCATTCTCTCATTTTCTTTTCTCTCTCTTGCTCATCCTCTCCCTCAAGCTCTCTCCCTCTCATGTGTTGAGAAACAAAAGGCTTGAGAAAAACCCTCTCTTGATCTTCTCTACTCACTTCTAGGGTTCAAGTCTTAGCATTTCTTGCACTCTAGTTACTCCTAGCTTGGAGTTGAAGCTAAAGGTGATGGCTTTCGGGTGGATCCTTCTTTGACGGGAGAAGACAAGCAAGGTGATCCTTTTCTACCATACCTAGGAGCAAGGAGAGAAGGACTAAAGACCAAAGGTATAACCTTTCTTCACTTAGCTACTTTGTAGTTAGGGTTAGCTAGTTTTTCGTTTAGCAAAGATCCGGCTTTTACGGTCCATGTTACAAACCTTTTAAAATTTTTGTTTACCGTTTCCGCAACCCCGAAAGTACCGGGAGAGGTAACGTGGACCTAACAGTGGTATCAGAGCCTAACTAAACATAAACTAGCTTGGTAGTAAAGTGTATCGAAGTTCGAAACGGAAAAATCGAAAAAAACCAAGTTATAAAAACCTGAGTTTCTGTTAATTTTTTTTCTCGTCAAAACAAAATTTATTATATCCCAAAAATCATCTCAGGCTTTTTAGAAGAAACTCACCAAAAACGACACAGTAACTCACCTATATGGCCGCGCTTCCGCGGCAATAGCTTGCTATTGCCGCGGAAGCGCCGCGCTCTGGTAGAGTTGCTGTCTCGTCTTTGGTGCAGTGTGTTTCTGACATGGTTTTAGGATTTTTCTGACATATTATATGTGCCCAGATTTTCCAGAATAGAAATTTGTTTTTGGGGGCCTATAATTCCGTATTTTTTCGAACTTCAATATACTTTGACTATAAAGGTTATATCTGTGATGTTCTTATGTATTGAACGTCGGCTAATCGCTATATGACGATTAGTCGGGGTTATACATATCTGTGATCTGTGATTGTTGTTGATGGTTTGTGTATATGAACTCGTTGGATTGTCGCGGATGAATAGCCGGGGTGGATGTGAGATGAGAGTTTCTTTTTCTTTCATTCATGTAATAAATTTGTAAATTGATGTAATATTATTTGTTTGGCCGCACAACCGGGTCGGGGTTGTAGCCGTCATTGTATAATTCTTTTTACTGTTTTTGCTCCTAAGATAGACCCATGGAGGGGTGCACAAACTACCGGGTAGCTCGAAGTGCCGAGTGGCCTACTCATGGCATTGAGGGAGGTTGCTTCGCTTCGGGTACTTGGCGGGTAGTTTGCCGCACCCGTAGGGGTCTTGGGTGGGGTATTGGCTATTCATCGCGACCGTGTAATCCACTTTTCGTTGCAGGCTCGAACGAATTGCGGATTCCTAGTATATCCAAAGTGTTCATCTGTGATCTGGATTGGCTATCATTGCTATATTTCTATATATAATAACTATTTAGGCGTTGCTTATGTTTTACAGCCGCGCTAGCCCAGCCCCCGCTCTGTCGTTAGTTAAGTAACCTAACGGGTGATGACGGGGCCCCGTGGCGAATGCGAATGGCATAAGCGTACGTCATATTTTGGTTGTTTTCTGCAATGGTAGGATTTAAATGATGGGACGCATTAAAAGAACTAATGCAAGAAAATAAACCTAAAAGACGTTGTTGGAACAATTTTTCAAAAAAAGCTGTTATTGCAAGGACGTTCATTTTTGTTTTGCATCGCGGTATTCGGTTATGAATGCCCAGCACCTCAGTCGACGAGGCAAGGGCCGAGATCCCTTCACCGGGAGTGACCCCTTGGACAAAACTTTGCGTCAGGGTAATAACTTCACCATAGTCGATTATTCTTGCTTTGCATCGAGGTATTCATCTTACGAATGCCCAGCACCTCACTCGACGAGGAAAGAGCCGAGATCCCTTCGCAGGGAGTGACCTCTTTAGCAAAAGTTTTCGCCACTATGATTTTCAAAAGGATGTATCACGTTCCTTCAACGATATCAAGTTCATTACGTTAACGGGTTTTTCGCCAAAAACCCAGCCGTAGCCCTCCGTCGTTTCTTATAAGTTATACTTAGTATTCGTGCTGCGTTTGTTGACTGTGTCAAGGCGCAGTGAACGGTAGCTAAGTGTAGCTTATTTGCTGGATACAAAGTGATTGGTTAGGACATTTGTAGAACCTTGTTGACTGTGTCAAGGGTTATGCAGGTGGGTTTAATGCAATCAAGATAATGACGGGATGAACTTGACTAGGACCTTTTGATTTGTTGACTGTGTCAAGATCACTTGGGTCCTAGGGGCAAAAACCACATCGGGAGTTTCAAAAGAACTGAAACTTGCAGATTTAGCATACCTTCTGGAGTGTGGTGACTAGAGTGGATTCCATCTAGGTTATCACACAATGACAGTTGGATCCCGATCCCACTGATGAGTTGGTTTACCCTCGGGAGATTATTTCACTTAACGATCAATGCTATAAATCTAGTAGGTGTCTAGAAAGGTGTTAGCGGGGTTACGCCCCCAGGGAAAAGAGGTTATTTAATTAAGGAACTTCGCGAAAGCGTTGGAAAACCTCCCTCGAAGTACCGACACTAGCCTGGCTGAAAGGTTAAGCAAGTATTGTGACGTGAATTAAAACCCGGCTAGTTCTTCTTTTAAAAGGTTTTAAGAAGAATTTGAGTAAACAGTGGGAGACATCCTGGTTAGATAAATTAATAAACCAATCTAATCTTGCAAGAGCATACGCTGAGTGTTTCTTTTCTCTCTCTCCAGGCAGCAACCTTTTCACGCCCTAATCAAGATAATAAAATGTATCGCTTGACCGATCCGAATTCTTATTCGGGACTGGGGAAAGTTGGTTCAGCTCTAACTTGTGACAATAGTCATGAGTATGAGGATGGGAAAGAGGAAAGTATGGATTTCCAGGATACCCAGTTGAAGAAGAAGCATGGTTTTGCATCTACTTCAGGTGTTCTTGTAATTGAGAACTGTTTTACGGTCAGCCCTACCTCCTGGGTACTTGATACCGGATCAGGATCTCATATCTGTAATTTATTGCAGGGACTGAGAAAAAGTAGGAAAGTTGCACCGGGTGATATGTCGCTCAGAGTAGCGAACGGAGCACAAGTTAATGCGGCAGCCGTCGGTGAATATCACCTAGTATTGCCTAATGGCAAGACTATGATTTTGAACGATTGCTACTATGTACCCTCCATGGTTTGCAACATCATATCAGTTTCTTTACTCGATAAAGATGGATATGACTTTGTTCTTGAAAAGAATATCATGAACATTTACCTTCATAAGGTACTGGTTGCAGAGGGTACACTGTGTAATGGTATCTACGTTCTAAATCAGAATACAGTTCTCAATATACAAAACACACGCAAGAGGAAGAATTCAGATACGAATGAATCCTACTTGTGGCATTGTAGGCTTGGTCATATCGGAGAGAAAAGACTGAGTAAGTTGCATAAAGATGGACTCTTGAATACGTTCGAGTTTTCATCTTATGAAACTTGTCAGTCTTGTCTCAAAGGTAAGATGACCAAATCTCCGTTCACCGGACATGGAGAAAGAGCAAGAGAGCTCTTGGGACTCATACACAGTGATGTGTGTGGTCCGATGTCTATACATGCAAGGGGTGGGTTCTCGTACTTCATCACATTCACTGACGATCTCTCTAGGTTCGGATATGTGTATCTGATGAAACACAAATCTGAAGCTTTTGAGAAATTCAAGGAATTCAGAAACGAAGTAGAGAACCAGACTGGCAAAAGTATCAAGATCCTCCGGTCTGACAGGGGAGGGGAGTACTTAAGCACGGAATTCCTAGATTACTTAAAAGAGAATGGTATTCTCTCTCAGCTTACTCCTCCTTATACACCACAGCACAACGGTGTATCGGAGCGGAGGAATCGTACCCTACTGGATATGGTTCGCTCCATGATGAGTAGTGCTGAGTTACCTCTTTCATTCTGGGGATATGCACTTCAAACTGCAGCACATCTATTGAATCAAGTTCCATCCAAATCCGTGCCTAAGACTCCGTATGAAATATGGAGTGGTAAAAGTTTGTATCTTAAACGTATTAAGATTTGGGGTTGCCCAGCTTATGTCAAAAAGCAGAACCCAGACAAACTTGAGGCACGGGCAGTTTTGTGTAAGTTTGTGGGATACCCAAAAGATTCAAGTGGGTATCTATTCTACCATGCAGAGGAACAGAAGATAATTGTTTCAAGAAATGCCACATTTTTAGAAAAAGAATTTCTTGTTAAAAACATTAGTGGCAGCACGGTAGAACTGGATGAAATTCCAGAAACACAAGCTTTAACAGAAAATTTGGAGGAACCGCTAGATTCAATAACCCCAAGCGAACCTCAGCCACTCCGCAGATCTGGTAGGATTTCTCATCCGCCCGAGAGATACTACGGTTTTCTCATAGACGGGGATCGAGAGGATTGCATCTTGGAAGAAGATGACCCTACCAGTTTCAGGCAGGCCATTATCAGTAGGGACTCTGATAAGTGGCAGGAAGCAATGCAATCCGAAATGGAGTCCATGTACGCCAATAAAGTGTGGACCTTGGATATTGCTCCATCTGGGGTAAAACCCGTTGGATGCAAATGGATCTACAAAAGGAAACTTGGTGTAGATGGGCAGGTGGAAACCTATAAAGCTAGACTCGTTGCAAAAGGTTTCCGTCAAAGACCTGGTTTGGACTATGACGAAACTTTTTCTCCGGTGGCTATGCTCAAATCCATTCGGATCCTACTTGCCATTGCTGCCTTCCATGACTATGAAATCTGGCAGATGGATGTTAAAACGGCTTTCCTAAACGGTTGTTTGGAAGAGTGCGTTTACATGGATCAACCAGAAGGTTTCGTAGACAGTGGGAGCAGCGGAAAGGTGTGCAAGTTGCTTAAATCCATTTATGGATTAAAGCAGGCATCGCGGAGCTGGAACATCTGTTTTGATGAGGCAATCAAAGAATTTGATTTCATCAAGAACGAAGATGAACCCTGTGTTTATAAGAAGATTGTAGGACGAACTGTCGTATTCCTAGTCTTGTACGTGGACGACATTCTTCTGATAGGAAATGACATTCCTATGCTACAATCGGTCAAGCTGTTTTTGTCACAAAGGTTCTCCATGAAGGACCTGGGTGATGCCTCGTACATTCTGGGGATCAAGATCTATAGAGATAGATCCAAGAAACTGTTGGGACTTTCGCAGTCCAGGTACATAGAGACCGTACTAAAGAGATTTAGTATGGAGGATTCCAAGCGCGGTAACATACCCGCATTGCACGGAATTACCCTCTCCAAGAAGATGTCTCCTAAGACTGACGAGGAGAGGGTTCGCATGAGCACTATACCCTACGCTTCGGCGGTAGGATCTATAATGTATGCGATGCTATGTACAAGACCAGATGTAGCTTACGCGTTGAGTACGGTAAGCCGGTATCAGTCGGACCCAGGGGAGGACCACTGGACAGCAGTGAAGAACATTCTCAAGTACCTGAGAAGGACTAAGGAGATATTCCTGGTTTACGGTAATGGAGACCTCAGGGTCGAGTCCTTTACCGATTCAAGCTTCCAGAGTGACAAAGATGATAGCAAGTCCGTCTCGGGTTTTGTGTTTACCCTCAACGGAGGGGCGGTATGTTGGAGGAGTTCCAAGCAGGATACCGTCGCAGACTCGACGATGGAGGCTGAATACATTGCTGCAAGCGATGCCGCAAAAGAGGCGGTCTGGATTAAGAAGTTCATTAGTGAACTTCAGGTGGTTCCGTCCATTGTTGACCCAATACCTTTGTATTGCGATAACAATGGGGCTATAGCTTTAGCGAAGGAACCAAGGTCCCATCAGAAATCCAGGCACATCTTAAGGCGGTATCACCTGATCAGGGAGATCATTGATCGACAGGAGATCGAGGTGCGGAGAGTGGACACAAAGGACAACACTGCGGACCCATTCACGAAGGCTTTACCCCAGACTCAGTTCGAGCGGCTGATCGAGATGATAGGTCTTCGATACGCCAGTACATGGCCTTAGTGCAAGTGGGAGATTGTTGGTGTATATGCCCTAGAGGCCATTACTGTATCATACTAGTATGTATATTACTTGATGGAAGCTTGGGATATTCACAGTTGTACAGACAATCTTGCTCAATATAGTAGTATGCTACTTGGTTTGTCTCTGCTTTAATGTGTACATGTGTGTTTTTTTATTATATCACCTATACGCATTAGTAGAGCCCTTAGGATCTTTGCTTGATTACCGGCGTTGTGATGGCGATCACACTCGTGGGGGCTGGGTAATCTACAAGCACATCCTTATACACGTCCCTAGTCGTGGGAGTATCGAGATAGGGCATCGATACTCCGGAGTAGACTAGCGTATGCGCTTCTCATCCCAGCTCGGGAGACGGTCTGTCCCACAGCCGTCAGTACGTCGTACTTGAGATAGTATGCGGGTGCTCGTTAGGTTACGAGTACACTGGACAGGACTCGTCGGGAACTGATGGTTGGTATTATACCTATCGTCAGTTATCAGTTCCCAGGTGACATGAGTACAGCTTAGTCCGCTGACTTGACACTGTCACTTCGCCTCGAGTGTGTTCCCACTGTTCTTTGATTACTACCCTACCACGGCTCTACTGAGTCGTGCAAACAGGTAGTAGTTGGGAGCAGTCCCGAAGCACTTGGAGGCAGTGACGGTTAGACAGGATTCGTCTCTCCCGGTATTGGGGGTTGACATCGCGCTGTGTCTAGGAGAGCCATTACACGAGTAGTCCCTGGCCAGGGCAAGCGAGATATACTGGTAGGTTTCCAGTGTTATCTCAGGGTGTATTGGGCTTCACTCCGACACGACTTGTACCGCTATTAGGGGACTGACGTTTACCGCCCCCCTAGGCCCGCCATGCGATGTATCAGACGAACAGACCGGACTGTACGGAGACTGTCACATACAGGCTCAGTAGGAGTGCAGATGGGGTTCACCTCGTCAGTCTTCTTATCGACATCTACCTGGGGACCGTTACGTACAGCTAGTGCCGCTTGCGGTCTGTGGTTAAACCCACTGCCAGCGTAGTGTCGAGTCTTTAGAGTCCCACACAGAGAGCTATTCGCCTTTAGGCAAAACGAGTAGAGGTCGCATGGTTTTGCGACAGGGTTCGTTCGCATCCGCGCACTTGTGCACGTTTGCTGTCCGGACAGTTTATACTAGCGGGCTTTGGTTTAAGCCGGATCCTAGTATATGATTTGAGATTGGTTTTTCTCATTGTGTTCGTGTTCCTCGGATCACGAATGCGGGTGCGTATGCACAGTTGCTTGAGATTGGGGGAGAGGACCTTGTTTAGGGTTAATGGCTTTTGTCATTTTATTAACCCTATTGTTTTTGTGTGGATTATTGTTAATTGATAATTAGCTTAATTATTGTGCATGGTTGTTGTTGACAATTTGACTTCATTGACTTGTTGACCATGTTGACAACTTGACCATAATCATTTCATTTGGAAGATGCTCTTTGATCTTTGCAAAAATGAAACGATAATGGTCAATTCATGATTTATCATGACAATTTTCAAGCTAATTATCTAATTAAAATTATCCTCACATATTAGTGAGAATGGCTCACTAATTTCTCATTCTCTCATTTTCTTTTCTCTCTCTTGCTCATCCTCTCCCTCAAGCTCTCTCCCTCTCATGTGTTGAGAAACAAAAGGCTTGAGAAAAACCCTCTCTTGATCTTCTCTACTCACTTCTAGGGTTCAAGTCTTAGCATTTCTTGCACTCTAGTTACTCCTAGCTTGGAGTTGAAGCTAAAGGTGATGGCTTTCGGGTGGATCCTTCTTTGACGGGAGAAGACAAGCAAGGTGATCCTTTTCTACCGTACCTAGGAGCAAGGAGAGAAGGACTAAAGACCAAAGGTATAACCTTTCTTCACTTAGCTACTTTGTAGTTAGGGTTAGCTAGTTTTTCGTTTAGCAAAGATCCGGCTTTTACGGTCCATGTTACAAACCTTTTAAAATTTTTGTTTACCGTTTCCGCAACCCCGAAAGTACCGGGAGAGGTAACGTGGACCTAACAAACTCAAGAAAATCCTAGAGAGGAGATGAAGAAGAAGATGTGGATGAACTTGGATGAGAGAATGAACCCTTAACGTGAGTGATAGTATAAGGATGATTAAATATCTAAGAGTAAAATAAAATATAGGAGATGAGTCATGGTTTCTCAATGCTTCTCCAAGCATCCAAAACCAGGACTCATTTTTCTTTATTTTATCTTTTTCTTAAATAAAAAATCATCCATATTATCATATGCCTTTGTGTGATTCTCATACACCCATGTTCTATGTATCATCAACCATGATACAAATCAAATACATATATATATATATATATATTGAGAGAAGAAAATATTAAGTGAGCATACATTAGTTTATATATATATATATATATATATATATATATATATATATATACATACATACATATATCAAATTATTAAATCAACACTTGATTCAATAATCCGGTTATATCATATATAACCGACTAATATATATATATATATATATATATATATATATATATATTAACATATACATATATAAATCAAATCATTGAATCAACACTTGATTCAATAATCCGGTTATATCACACATAACCTAACTGATATCAAATATCGCTAGATTAGAATACAGTATCACATACTCATATTTAATCAAGCTCCCGCACATATCTCTATATGTGCCCTACTTCGTTTCGCTTAAGCTATGAAACCTCTGTATGGGACTCTAAAGACTCGTCAATATGCCAGCAGTAGGTAATGATCATATCAGATATCCACAAGCCATCAACGGTACTAACTGGACGTAACGGCTTATATTGAACGAATAGAAGATCAACAAGCAAACTTGTCCAAACTCCCGTAGAGCCTATAAGTAATACTTACCGTATAGTCCAGTCTTTTCGTCTGATATGTCGCATATCAAGTCTGGGGGTGGAATCGTCAGACCCCAATAACCTGATAAGTCATGCCAATGTGTGGCCTATAACCTTTCGAGAAACTACTGATAACACTTACCAGTAAATCTCATCAGCCCTGACCAGGGGCTTGCTGTTATAGCCAATCGAGCATAGCACAACATCAACTCCCAATACCGGAAGAGACGAAACCCCTCCTATCGCTCACTGTCTCCATGTGACTCGGGACTGTGCCCAAAATCCACCTGTTTACATGACTCCTTTGAGCCGTGGTAAAGAGGAAATCAAAGCACGGTAGGAACCACACAAGATACTATGACGATCTTGGGTCTACAGACTAACATGTACAAGTGTCACCAGAGAACTGCTATCTGATGATAGGTATGGTACCATCTAGGAGTTCTCGGCGAGTCCTGTTCGGTGTACCCATTCTCTAATGAGCACATGTGTACAATCTTTAATGTCAAACACCAATGGTTATGGATCAACCATCGCCTCATACAGGGTCAAGAAACGTATACACTAGTCTACTCTGAAATATCGATGCCCTGTCTCGATACTCCCTCAACTAGGAACTGTTAAAGGATGTGTTTGCGGACTACTCAAGCCTCACTAGTTTGATCTGCATCATAGTCCTGGTAGTCAAGCCAACATCCTAAGCGCTTTATCAATATGTATCTATGAGATAGTAAACTAAAACAAGTGCACATATTAAGATAAAGAGCAATCAGATAGTATACTATCATGTTGAGCAAGAAAGTCCTTTATATATATGTCTAAGCATCCACTATAATATACAATAATAGCCTCTATGGCATACATATTCCTAACAATTAGTACAACATGTTATCTAGTTTGCATCATACATAGTCATGAACGTATAATGGTTATTACAGATAGATACATATGCATCCTGGTATCAGTTTTGTTTACCATGTTCCGATATTGATTACAGTTTCACATGGGGTATCTATTTGATTAATATACATCACATGACATGTTCACGACACACTACCTGACCTATTACTTGGATCTTACTATTAGTGCCAACAATCCTGACATGATGTCCTGCCGGACGTAACTTGTTGTTGTAAGCCCGCGGGGGCGCCCCGGCCGTCGACCCGACGCCGGAAACGCGGAAAACAAAAACTTTGCGAACTTTGCAAAACGGCGCCACCGCGGACTTTTTACCCGGATCGGGCCATTAACCTAGCTAGCTAGCTAAATAGAAAAGAGTAGAGATGCTATACCAAGCGATCCGTGTCCTTCGGTCTTCGTCTCCACTCCGATCTCTTGCGGAATCTCCGTCACCTCCTCGCTCGTCGGAAAGGGCACCACGTAGCCGGAATCTTTTACGGGCTCCCGCCTCTTGACCGAGGCAACTCGGGCGCGAAGTTGGCTAGCCGACGCGTCCAAGACTTGCTACAGAATAGTGTAGAAGGCATGTCTCTTGGGGTTCTTGAAGTTGCCTTGATGGAAGGATGTGAGGAGGAGAAAAAGATGAGCTTTGAGAATGGAACTTTCATTTTTGGATGAATGGAATAATGAGATTAAGATATTGCCACCATCAAAAATAATCCCTCTCCTTCACCATGAAGTGGCCGGCCCCTCTTCTCACCAAGAAAATTGGAGAGAGAAAAAAAGAAAGCTTCTCTCCTTTTTCATAATGAGAAAAAGAAAATGATATATCAAAATGGTCAAAACAATTTCCATATCAATCCACTCACTAACCATCATAAAAAAGCAAATGAATGGACAAGAAAAGAATATCATCATGATGCAAGTCTCATCAAAAGCAACATATGCAAGAAAGCCCCTCACAAAATGTTAATTGCAAACTTGCAATTAACCCCCCTCCAACGAAAAGTCCGGCCGAGAAGGAAAAAAGGAAAACCGGCCGGAACGGAATACAAACTGGCAACTTCATAAAACCGATCCCGTAATAAATTACAGGAAAACCCCGCTACTGCAAATACATGCCCGCATTTGTATTCCCACTGAACACAAATGCAAAGAGACAAAACTACACTATCTAATACTAGGATCCGGCTTAAGCCAAAGCCGGCTAGTAAAAACTGTCCGATCGCGATCCGTGCAATACCGCACGTATCTGATCGAACCCTGCCATATCTCCATACGGCCTCTACAGCGTTTCGCCCGAAACTTGAGTAACTGTCTGTGTGGTGGACTCTAAAGACTCGTCAATACTATGGCTGTGGATTTAACCACTAGCACGTCAGAGGTATAAGCCAATACGTGACGGGCCACCAGGTATTGACCATAAGGGACGTCGATGAGCGAACTCATCCTGACACCCTACTGAGCCTGTCAGTGACAATATCCGTACAGTCCGGTCCGTTCGTCTATGAGTATCGCATGGCGGGCCTAGGGGGTTGGTAAAAGTCAGACCCCCAAAAGCGGTACAAGTCGTGTCGGAGTGTAGCCCAGAACACCCTGAGATACTACTGGAATACCTACCAGCAAATCTCCTGCCTTGGCCAAGGACTTTTCATGTTCTGGCTCTCCTAGACACAGCACGACCTCACCCCCAATACCGGGAGAGACGAACCCCTGCAGATCCGCTCACTGCCTCCATGTGGCTCGGGACTGTACCCAACTAAAACCTGTTTGCACGACTCCTTTGAGCCGTGGTAGGGTAGTAATCAAAGTACAGTGGGAACTCACACGAGACAAATGACGATCCCAGGTCGATGAACTAACCTGTACACATGTCACCTGGGAACTGCTATCTGACGTCTGGTATATCCCAACTAGCAGGTTCCCGGCGAGTCCTGTCCGGTGTACTCATAACCCAATGAGCACCTGTATACATCTTAGGTGAACCAACTGACACCAGTGGCTTGTGAGACCGGCCACCGCCCCTCGTCGGGGTCTCGACTGTATACACTAGTCTACTGTGGAGAATCGATGCCCTGTCTCGAAACTCCCTCGACTAGGGACCATTTAAGGATGTGCTTATAGACTCCAGCTCCCACTTATATGATCGCCCTCATACTGCTGGAAGTCAAGCAAGAATCCTAGGGGCTTTATCAACGTGTAATAGCGACTCGTAAGGTCACCTAAAGCAGTACACGATGATAAAGATAAACCAGATAGCATACTATCATCTCGAGTAAGACTGTCCTACCGGGATAGGTCCTCCCCTCAATCATTGCAATCACGTGCCTGTGATCCAATAATTGACTCTGAGGGCATTATCTCCAACAATCTCCCACTTGCACTCAAGGCTAATTATTGCGATGTCGCATACTCACAGCCCGTGTGATACCGAACACCCAACTCCTCTACTAGTCAGTCTCACAAAGCTCGTTTGCGAAACTATTGCGTTCGAGGAATAGCCTCAGTGAGTGGATCCGCCTTGATGTTTCTTTCTATGTCTCTCTATATCCCATGTTCGCGGAGAAAGCTATCTCCCGAAATGAGCAATACCTGTCTTAGAACGTCTGGATGTCTGATGGGACCTAGCTCATAAGTGAACTCCAAATCCAAACTTCTTAGACTGTATCGACAACTGAACTTAATCAGTGTCCTGCGCCATGCCTTCCCTCAGTATCCACCTGGACCAACTGTCCAAAATACTGCCCCTCGTCAAAGGGAAAACTATAACTCTGATAGCCATTCTGCCATCCATGTCACCTTGGAAGCCTGGAATGATAACCGTCTCCTAAAGGAGGCTGCCGTTATCATATCCCTAGAACATCAACTTATGTTCTAAAACTGCTTCCGATTGTTTCTCCAGGATTGGATCAATATCAACTTATTGCACCTACTGCAAGAACAACATCTGGTGTGGTACTTGACATCTTATGATTGACTCAATTGCCTAAGCAAGTGATCTGTCAGTCATGCGTGTCCCTCTCCCCTTTAGTCTGTAAGACACCTTTAGAGAGGGTGACTCCATTACCTGCAGGTACACTACCGTGCCAGGAGTCGTCCATTCTAAATACTCATAGAATGCGGTCAAAGTACCCAGATTGGGAAACCACCCAAATCTAGATCTAAAATCATAGATCTAGTAACCAGATGTCTGATATAATATCCAAGTCCTTTGTGGAGAAACTACTGTGTGACGACCAAAGTATAACCGATCGTAGTATAAGAATATCACTTCCTACTCTGTGTATGTCATCAAACACCAGGACATCACACCCTACTACCTTCTTAACAGATCCATCCCTTATTCTGATGAAGTCAGACCTATGACTTCACATCAGAAATAGATGATCTATCTCCGCTATATCTGCTTTAGTCTATAAATAGACATAAGCCTGATATCCACCAATGCTTCCGCTGCTCCCACTGACTACGACAACCCTCTGGCAGAGTCATATAGACGTGCACTTCTAAAGCAAGTTTAGAACGACGCTATACTCATCCTCCCGCCAGGTCTCGCAGCCTGGAACAACAGCAATGGCAAGCGTGGGTTAACAAGAACCTCCCTGCCACCGTCCTTGAGCATACCGAAGTACCTCTCGGGTGCCTGAGGTTACCCACCTTATCTGCGGAGTGGCCAATGGAATGTCAAACCAGATTGAATCTTTAGGTTCTCATCAAATCTTCAGTAATCGTTTGTGGTTCTGGAATCACTCCCAGTTCTACCATACTCCCACTACTGTTTTCTGAAAAAATCCATTTTTTGATAAAACTGTGGCGAGTCAAGAACGATATCACTATTGATCTTCCAGATGGTAGAAAATCAACCCTCGTCATAGCCCGGGTCAACCCACAAACAGCCACTACTGAAACGTGCCTTGAGTTGTCCAGAGTCTGGTTTTAAGCATAAGCCGGACAACTCCCCGTATCTTAACAAAGTCAAGATATGAACTGTTCTATATCCAAGAAACAGAGGCACTGATTTAATTGAACCAGATTCAAATCATGCAGCTGTCTCCAGTGCATGTCAACTAAATGGAAGAGAGGCCGATCAGCGTTACTCAACTTAGGAGTACTTCCAATTATGAGTAACCTGAAAGAGAAGCTAGTTCTCTTAAACATTACTATCAACTGAATACCTTACACAAGTATCTACATCTTCGATCACCTTGAAGAATCCCGATACTTGTAATACCTGGTTCTCTACTTTATTCATATACCCATAACTTCTCAAAACTTGGACCTTGTGTTTCTACGAAACACTTGTCTAAGAACTAGAGAAGTCATAAGTAAACCGAATATAGTACGAGTACCTACCCCTCTGTCCTAATGGACACTGGACAATATACAATACTCTGTATAAGTCCCCTGAGTCTGGTGACTCATTCACTGTGTGTCGTAGGTTGAAAACTGTACTTATGGTTAAGAAGAATTACACCGTTGTTCAATGCTCCTTACCTAACTATCCACTGGTATAGGTAAATGTCATAGACATAATTTCAGAAAGGTATATCTCACTCTATAAAAATAGACGTACAGATATATCAATTTGAAATTGGTGCATAACAACGGATATTCAAAACCAAATATTTGCCGACCGGCAAACAACCCAGGTGACTTCCTCAAATATCACCGATTACAACGAATCCCGATATAATGAGGATGGTCACCTAATTCCCAATAACTTACTCCCACTCATCGTCTGTAAAACCATACAGATGTGAGAATCCAACCTGGTAAATACATACCCTGGAGTAAGTGTCTAATCGGGAAATCAGTTTTCTTTTAACAGTACACAGTGAAACTGAAACATTGAAATGTTTCTATGGGGTATTCTGGTATTCTTAGTAAAGCCTCTTCCATTATCCAGATTCACAACTATAACTGTATAATTCTTTGCCACCTCTCCAAATCCCTTTACATGTCTTTAGTCATTACCTTCTGTACACCCCTTTAGGCCAAATGGTTTTCTTCCTTCCCTACCGTTCGGCACCAGCCTATGGTTTGGAAGAAGACTATCCAAAAAGCATAATGGGTGTACTGTCCTAATCCGAGGAGCACTCGCAATGCGAGAGAAGGTGAGGATAAAAGACAACCGAATGTACTTAATTCATAGGTGATTTAGGATTGACAAAGAAGTACATGGTTTGGTCGTGAATAGCAGTCGCAATTTACTTTGCCCTCTTACTAATCCCTTGCTTTGTCTGAACTTAATACCTTCTGTACACCGTTTTAGGCTAATTGGTTTTCTTCATTCCCTACCGGTCGGCACCAGCCTTGGGTCTGGAAGAAGACTATCCAATTTGCGTAATAGGTGTACTATCTCCTAAACCAAGGAGTACTCGCAACCTGAGAGAAGGTGAAAAGAAAAGACAACTGAATGTACTTTATTCCTTTTTCTCCAGAACCAGAAACCATCCTCGAAGTCCTTCGAGTTTGTATATAACCATACGATGGTTTTGTCCAATGGAAGTGGACGTTCGTAGTAATACGGGGTGTCCCGGAGAAAAAGGGTAAAAGTAGGAGTGGCAAAGAGGTTTGCAACTTTGACAATCCAAAAGCCAGTGTTAAGAAGGTTCGGTCAACTTGGTCACTGAGTCATAGTCTAGGGTCGGGTCAATGGTCGCTGCCAGAGAGAGAGAGAAAAGAAACACTCAGCGTGCACTCTAATCTAGATCAGAATGGTTATCACTTTATCTAATCTGGAAACCTCCCACTGTAACGTCAAATTCTTCTCCAAACCTGAAAGAAGAATTAGCCGGGATAACCCGAGGAGTAAACCAACTCATCAGTGGGAATCGGGATCCAACTCTCATCGCATGACAACGTGACGGAATCCGCTCACGCTATCACACTCCAGGAGGTATGCGCATATCTGGCAAGTTTCAGTACTTTTGAAACTCCCGATGTGATTTTTACCCCATGCTCTTATGACCTTGACTTTGGCCAACATATCATAAGTCACATGTCAAGTTCTACCCGTCATTTTCCTGGTTAATTTGAACCCACCCGTACATACCCTTGACTTTGGCCAAAATGGCAGTACGACTGTCCCAAACCAACGCATCTATCTATGCTGCATATGAATACCCAATAGCTACCAAACACTGTGCCTTGACTTTGGCCAACATACACAGCATGAATACTATTGACTATCCATATGAAACGACGGAGGGCTACGAATGGTTTCTGGCGAAAACCTTTAACGTAATGAACTTGATATCGTTGAAGGAACTGATAGCTTTATAAAATATAGTGACGAAAACCTTTGCTAAAGAGGTCACTCCCGGTGAAGGGATCTCGGCTCTTTCCCCGTAGAATGAGGTGCAGGATATTCCAACTGAATACCACGGTGCAAAGCAAAAGTAATCGGCTATAGTGAAGTTACTGCCCTGACGCAAACTTTTGTCCAAGGGGTCACTCCCGGTGAAGGGATCTCGGCCCTTGCCTCGTCGACTGAGGAGCAGGATATTCCAACTGAATACCACGATGCAAAACAAAAGAGAACGCCCTTGCAATAACAGCTTTTTGAAAAAGTGTTCCAACAACATCAATTAGGTTTGTTTAACTTGCACTGATCCGAATCAATGCAGTCCCATCAATTGATCACACCACAAAGAACGAAAATATACTGATGTACGTATATGCCATCCGCATTCGCCACTGGGTCCCGTCATCACCCGTTAGGTTAGCTAACTAACGACAGAGCGGGGACTGGACTAGCGCGGATGTAAAACATATACAACATCTACTAATATATATATAATATATAATTTTCGCTCAAGGCGTGATAAAAGCAACACAGAAATGTATAGCAACACAGATCAATACAGATATCTGGGATCCCCGGGTTTCACAGAGCCACTACCGAAACCCGACGTTCCCCTGGTCGTGTGGATAGCCTGTGCAATGAAAATCCTAGACCCCTACGGGCGCGGCAAGTTACCCGCTAAAACCTGAAGCGAGGCAGCCCCCTTCAACAACGTGAATGGACCACCCAGCACTTCACGGAATCCGGTAACTTGGGCACCCCTCCTGGGTCAAGCCTATACCCCCTACGAGTGCGGCGAATAGCCCGCCAATCCTAGAGTGAAGCCCCCTCCGTCTCAATGCCATGAGATGTGGGCTTGTTGCCCTCCAGAATCCGGCTATCCGTGCACCCCTCCGCGGGGTAATCCTAGTACAGAAAGTAAAATATACATACAACGGGTACATCGACCGCAACCAGGTCGTGCCCCAAAATAATAATACAAACTGGCAGTGACGGCAGTCCACATGTCGGACGCTCGCCCCGCAAATATCAAATGTACATATAAAACAAAACTGTACTACCACTGCAACCAGGCTATCCCCCACGACCGATCCGCAACAACACAGTACAATCACAGAACATCAACGTGAAAGTCACGTTCGCAAATCCGTCTAACCGGGCTATAGCAGTTAGACCGGATTTACCGATCGAGTGACATTCACGGTCGCAGATATAATGTAAAAACTGTGAACTAGCATGTTTAAAATATCCGATCGAACAAATTTATCAAAGTGGGCCCCCAAAAAGAACTGTAGCACTTACAGAAAACCTGGGCCCAAATAAAATATCCCAAAAGCCCTATTTCTATACCACAAGCTTACTGGGAAAATTTGGTGCCACAATTCCTCTTATCCGCCGCGCAAGCGCGGCCAAACCAGGGTTTTGGCCGCGCTTCCGCGGTGGAACTGAGGAATTAGTGGATCGTATTTTCCCAGATTTCTTATAATTGCTTGTACATGCCTCTGCAACAACCTGAAAAATTTTAGGAGCTCAAAAAATTTTAACAGAGAACACATGTGCACAAAATACGGTTTTTGGGGATTTTGTTCGATCGAGTTCTAAACGCGCTAGAGCAAGCTAGGGAAGGTTAACGGCATGGCTCTGATACCATTGTAAGCCCGCGGGGGCGCCCCGGCCGTCGACCCGACGCCGGAAACGCGGAAAACAAAAACTTTGCGAACTTTGCAAAACGGCGCCACCGCGGACTTTTTACCCGGATCGGGCCATTAACCTAGCTAGCTAGCTAAATAGAAAAGAGTAGAGATGCTATACCAAGCGATCCGTGTCCTTCGGTCTTCGTCTCCACTCCGATCTCTTGCGGAATCTCCGTCACCTCCTCGCTCGTCGGAAAGGGCACCACGTAGCCGGAATCTTTTACGGGCTCCCGCCTCTTGACCGAGGCAACTCGGGCGCGAAGTTGGCTAGCCGACGCGTCCAAGACTTGCTACAGAATAGTGTAGAAGGCATGTCTCTTGGGGTTCTTGAAGTTGCCTTGATGGAAGGATGTGAGGAGGAGAAAAAGATGAGCTTTGAGAATGGAACTTTCATTTTTGGATGAATGGAATAATGAGATTAAGATATTGCCACCATCAAAAATAATCCCTCTCCTTCACCATGAAGTGGCCGGCCCCTCTTCTCACCAAGAAAATTGGAGAGAGAAAAAAAGAAAGCTTCTCTCCTTTTTCATAATGAGAAAAAGAAAATGATATATCAAAATGGTCAAAACAATTTCCATATCAATCCACTCACTAACCATCATAAAAAAGCAAATGAATGGACAAGAAAAGAATATCATCATGATGCAAGTCTCATCAAAAGCAACATATGCAAGAAAGCCCCTCACAAAATGTTAATTGCAAACTTGCAATTAACCCCCCTCCAACGAAAAGTCCGGCCGAGAAGGAAAAAAGGAAAACCGGCCGGAACGGAATACAAACTGGCAACTTCATAAAACCGATCCCGTAATAAATTACAGGAAAACCCCGCTACTGCAAATACATGCCCGCATTTGTATTCCCACTGAACACAAATGCAAAGAGACAAAACTACACTATCTAATACTAGGATCCGGCTTAAGCCAAAGCCGGCTAGTAAAAACTGTCCGATCGCGATCCGTGCAATACCGCACGTATCTGATCGAACCCTGCCATATCTCCATACGGCCTCTACAGCGTTTCGCCCGAAACTTGAGTAACTGTCTGTGTGGTGGACTCTAAAGACTCGTCAATACTATGGCTGTGGATTTAACCACTAGCACGTCAGAGGTATAAGCCAATACGTGACGGGCCACCAGGTATTGACCATAAGGGACGTCGATGAGCGAACTCATCCTGACACCCTACTGAGCCTGTCAGTGACAATATCCGTACAGTCCGGTCCGTTCGTCTATGAGTATCGCATGGCGGGCCTAGGGGGTTGGTAAAAGTCAGACCCCCAAAAGCGGTACAAGTCGTGTCGGAGTGTAGCCCAGAACACCCTGAGATACTACTGGAATACCTACCAGCAAATCTCCTGCCTTGGCCAAGGACTTTTCATGTTCTGGCTCTCCTAGACACAGCACGACCTCACCCCCAATACCGGGAGAGACGAACCCCTGCAGATCCGCTCACTGCCTCCATGTGGCTCGGGACTGTACCCAACTAAAACCTGTTTGCACGACTCCTTTGAGCCGTGGTAGGGTAGTAATCAAAGTACAGTGGGAACTCACACGAGACAAATGACGATCCCAGGTCGATGAACTAACCTGTACACATGTCACCTGGGAACTGCTATCTGACGTCTGGTATATCCCAACTAGCAGGTTCCCGGCGAGTCCTGTCCGGTGTACTCATAACCCAATGAGCACCTGTATACATCTTAGGTGAACCAACTGACACCAGTGGCTTGTGAGACCGGCCACCGCCCCTCGTCGGGGTCTCGACTGTATACACTAGTCTACTGTGGAGAATCGATGCCCTGTCTCGAAACTCCCTCGACTAGGGACCATTTAAGGATGTGCTTATAGACTCCAGCTCCCACTTATATGATCGCCCTCATACTGCTGGAAGTCAAGCAAGAATCCTAGGGGCTTTATCAACGTGTAATAGCGACTCGTAAGGTCACCTAAAGCAGTACACGATGATAAAGATAAACCAGATAGCATACTATCATCTCGAGTAAGACTGTCCTACCGGGATAGGTCCTCCCCTCAATCATTGCAATCACGTGCCTGTGATCCAATAATTGACTCTGAGGGCATTATCTCCAACAGTTGTCTGCATAGATAAAACCTGTACCTGCTTGATCATGTGTTGGCATTAGATTTATACCAGTAATACCTGACTTGAACACAAAACCTATGGAGTAAAGGGAAATCAATACTGAAACCTGACTTGTAACTCAACAGTTCGATACTTACACTGATCAGTCTTTACGGGCTAGGCTAGCCCTGGAATGATGTTGCTGACATCATTCATCTGTACATGTTACATGTTTACTACTAAGCGGCACGTCTCGGATTCAGCCCGAGAATCTTGACCGTGGTCCCGGGCATGCACGGGATACTATTGAATTACATCGATGATTCTTTTAAATTGATTTCAAAGACTTTTAGAATAGATAATCTAGAAGCACAGTTCTTAGAACCCACATCACATACTCGTACCTCACTGTTTTATATCTATATTTATCCTTTACATGCATGTTTAATTATATTATCATATCCTGATTACTATTATTAATCTTTTGATATTTATAACGCACTGACGTCTGGGTTTTGCATGGCTCAGTTCATCTACCTTTATCGCAGGCAGATCGAGAATATTTTAGCAATCAAGCCGAGCAATGAGGAATCGAACATGTATTATTAGAGATGTTTAGCTTGTTTATTTATGTAGTTTTACTTCTTTTGATGTGAGCCATATTGGAACATGATTCAGATATTGTTTATTGGATTTGATTCGTTTCCGCTATATGCATTTTCTTGATTTGATTTACTGTGGCAGATGGACATATACTAGCTAGATTATATTCTTTCTGTTCTTGATATCCGATAGACAGCCGTAATGTGACTGTGGATGGATAATTCCTAACCACAGGTAGCATGGTTGGCTCTGTCACGTGCCGTATTCTGCGCATTTTGGGAAGCGGGGCGTGGCAACTTATCAATTATATATATTAATTACAATTTAAAAGATGTATAAATCTTTATAATAACAAATACAATTTTTTCCATGAACTAAACATGAAATATATGCTAGGCAAGATATCCCATCAAAATTGCATAGAAAACTTATATCTTTTATCATAAAAATCTAATTTTCATTAAACCCTAACTTAGCATGACATGGATTACAAGCACATTTCAATAACTAAGAATAAATTATAAGCAATTACATCATATTTTATCAAAAAAATTAAACAAATAAGAGATCATGTCATGCAAATTAAGATCAATAAAGCATATTGAAAAAATCATTATGAATACTCTAAGCATAACCTATCTTGATTCATTAAGCTAGGTACATAAGAAATTAGCTACACATAATTAAAAAAAAACAATGCAAATAAAATTCATAATTAAAAAATAAAACTCCTTAGAAACTTGTTGATGTCCTCCAAGCAATTCCTAGACGGCTTGAAAAGTCTTATAAAGAGATACAAAAACCCTAATTAATTGTACTGCGGTATCTATAGGCCCACTGCCGATTACAAGAGATAAAAACCCTAAAATATAAATCCATGAGTCGCATATAAGAACCCAGCACTAATCTTGATGGCTGCGGCCTAGGCCTGCTGAATCGCGCCCATGTGGGGCATACTCCTCTGTCTTGGTCTGGTGCTGTTTTCTGTTATGTTTACTCCTTTTTTACATCTGTTTGATTCTTTAACTCGTCTCTTGTATCAGCTCTTATATTAACTTGATTACATCGAATGCACATAACTTCGTATTTTCCGTCCTTTTGCAATTGACACCCTATAATCTGCAACTATCACCAAAACACATCTTGAGCAGCATTAAATATATTAAATAAGGTAAATAGGGACATAAAATTGTGCAATAAATTGCACATATCATTAAGATAATGAAAATATCTATATAAAAACCTATTTTACTATACACGTGCATCGCATGTGCAACATACTTCTCTACCATCATGACTGCAATTCTTATGATAGTTGCAATTAGAATTTCAATATGGACTAACAGGCAACATATGGATGCCATGTGGAATTTTAATAAAATTTAAAAACGAAAAAAATTATGAAAAAATACCAAAAAGAAATTATAATAGAATTATGAACTACATAGATTAGGTAAAACACGATAAAAACGGAAATGGGTAAAAAGTTTAAAAGATTAATAAATATTTTTAAAGATATTTAGTTAAGATAATAGATTCCTTAGAAAATTTTAGTTGAGATAATGAGAATAACTATATAAAAACCTTATTTTACTATACACGTGCAGCATAATTATAACCACAAAACTTGAGGTCTCCTAATTGATTTCAATTTGATAGTCTAACATAGTCTCAAATAGCACCACATCAACAGTAAAATAATTAAATGTAGAATTTCTTTAACAAATATTTAATAAATACAATCATCAACTAAATCAGTTATTATTATACAATTATCTCTACTGATCTTAAATAACTACTAAAATCATTGAGAATCATTTTGAAAAAAAATTAACATATAAGTTTTAATATTTTATAATTTTTTTTAAATTCAAATTTAAAAGATTAAACATAATTTTAATTTGAACACGTGAATCGCACGTGCAAGATACAAGTATTCTTAAACACAAATAAAATCACAGTAAATTTTATAAAAACCTTGGTCAACTAGGGTTTGTTTAGATCTTTTGAACAACTTCAATTGGCTTGAAATGTTAAGATAGTTTCAGAGGGATGCATCACCACCACCACCACCACCACCACCATCACCATCATACTAAAGAATTTTAGAGATTTGAGGATAAGGAAAATCTTTGGAGGAAAAAGAAGTTGCTTTGTAATCACTGAGAGAAGGATAAACGACGGTAATATTTATCAAAACCTAACCCAAATTACCTCTAACCGAAGCATGATCCACATTTAATTTAAGGGAGGCTCTTATTTAATTAACGGAGAAGTTATAGGGGTTGTATTTATAAATAGTAAGTTTTAAGGGTTATATTAAGAATTAGCTAACATTTAGAGGTCCAATAGAAAAATCCTACAAGTTAAATGTAGAATTTTATTTAACAAATATTTAATAAGTACAATCATCACTGAATCACTTATAACTATACAATCATAACTATTAGAATCATTGTGAATCATTCTGAAAACAAATCAAACCACTGCAACCATGTAAGTTTTAATCTTCCTTAATTCTTTTGAATTCAAATTAAAAAAATTAAATATGATTAAGATAGTAGTTATTATAACTAGAAGTCCTGATATCATTAATATAAATATAAATGGCTTCTTACTAAACGGCCCCTCATACTTCGCTAATTATTAAAAAGCCCCTTCATAATTTGTATTTACTTAAAAGACTTCCATACATTTAAATTGCACTAAAAAAATCCTCTAACAGGACAAAAAAGAATCTGTTTGGCATCTTCCATTACTCCATTAGGAGGCTAACGGTGAATGTTGAGTTAGCGTTTTAAAACCTTCACAATCTCTCTTCTTTTTCTAAAATTCCTAAGTTTTCCGCCAAATTGGTTTTAGAATTGGGGTTTCGATCAAAGATCTCTCAAATTGATCATGGAAACCGACTCATCTTTCTCAACCTTCTCTAATAACGAGCTTGTGTCGTTTCCCCTTCAAATGCAAGTTTCGAGAGAGCGATTCTTTAGATGCAGTAAATCCTAATTTTCAATTAAACAAGGATGTGGGTTCTTGTTATGAAATAAACACCTATCAAATTACCTAAAAGATAAGAGAACATCGCAAACACAAGTTTCAGTTCCATCTTTCTGACATGACACCAACTTTTGATGGAAAACTAACGAAGGGGATTTTAGTGAAATTAAAATGCGTTGGGGTCTTTTAAGTAAAATACAAAATATGAATGTGCTTTTTAATAATTAGCGAACTAAGAGGGGGATTTTTAGTAAAAAGCCTAAAAATAGAAAAAAAAATGGTAAAATTCCAATAGCTAAACTTGGGAATTGGAGATATCCATCTCATTCATCACAAAAGACAAAAATAGAAAAATAAAAAGTCAACATATTCTATCTCTCTCATAATCCCATTCATTACACATCTCTCTCATGCCAAAAAGCCGAAAGGGGGATATGCTTTACAAATTTATGCATAAACTTTTATATTTTTGTTATATTGTATAAATCATGAATTTCTCAATTCTAATATTATCATTAATCGCATTTATTTAATTTATCTTTAGAAAAAAATATATATATTTTTAGGAATTTTTATGTAATGTCCAAAATAAAAAAAAATTATACACGCCTTTAATATATATGTTGTTCAAAATATACACACGTGCACCGTACATGCAAAATACTAGTATATATAATTACATATATTTTTAAATAATCTAGAAATATATCTATGCTTTATTACTTAATTTTTTTAATACCGATATATTATCTTATAATATATTTGAGAATTAGAAAATTAGTTATGATGTTATAAATATTTTCTTAAAAGCTTGTCATTTTGAGAATCACTTCGACAGACATATATGGTTTTATATGTTGAGAAACGTATTATCGTTAGATAATGAAGTTGTTATTTCTAATTTGGTAAAGAAGTTTGTTTATCAATATAGCTTTTAGATTTGTAATAATTATTAAAGTGCTTTACTTCTTGTTGACTATAATCATAACCTTAAATATTTTTTTGTTTAAATCTATATTTTATAGTTTCATAGTCCTTGATTGTAAAATATTAAAAATCAATATCATGGAACATCTTAAAATAAAGGATTTTTCTTTTTTTTTTTGAATATTAAATTCAGAAAATATATGGAAGCGTCACAGGCCTTCGCTCTTGTTTGCATTATCGTTACTTGTAACATTTCAAAAAATTAATTATTATTTTGGAAAATTAAATAAATAAAATTAATAAATTTTATGAATATTATGAAAGTGTGGGAATCAGTTTTAATGATATGGTATAATTATATACCGATAGTTTGGAAAATATTTGGAAGTTAATATGAATTATTGTTTTTGAAAGAATTTATGCGATTTGGACATTTTATAAATTATTATACAACTTATTTTATACAAGTTAATGCTAAACTTGATTTATATATCGCTAATTATGCATTAATCTTGTTATTGTATATCACATGCAACAAAACATGTTGCAAAACCTTATTACATATTTTTGAACCATGGTTTCTTTTTGAAATGATATGGTTTTTGAATTTGTTTTAAAAGGAAAAAGGAAAAAGAATAAAAAAGAATAAAAGAGAGAGTGATGTGACTTATGTCATAGCTAGAGAGAGAGGGGAGAACCTTCTACATACTTTGATGGCTCCCTTACTTCCTTCTTCATCTCTCACACCCTTTCTTCATTTTCTTCTTCTTCTTCTTCCTCCTCATCCTCCACCTCTATTACACCCCCACAATCACCCCAAAAACTAAGCCAAAACCTTACACCCCCTTCACTAAAAATGATCACAGCCCCTCTACAAACCCCATGGATGCATCAAGTGGAGATTTCGAATACGTTGGGCAACTCAAGGAAATTCTTGAGTTACCAAATGAGCTAATCCCTACACTTTTAGTTAAGTAATTAACTTTTCTACCCTCCTAGTATAGTTTAGAGTTAATATATTGTGGTTTAGTAATGCTTGAAATTTCCAAGATGAGATTTAGGAGTTTTTATGACCTGTGAAAGTGAAATTAAGGTGTAATTGTGATCACAAACCCCTGTAGTGCTATTATTTGGAGTAAACCTGAGACTAGAAATCAATATATGAACTTAGAATTTTCCCGTGTTAGTTTTCATTGATTTTTTATGCTTAAGTGAATTCTGGAGTAACTTGGGGTCTTTATAAGAAAAACAAACGGCTACATTTACCTAGTTAGACAAGTAGAAGACCACCATAGAAGAACGAGACCAAGATACCAAAATTGGGCCGGCGACACCCGTTATTGTAGCACTTCTCGCCGGCCAAGTTTTAGGCATTTGTGTTGGGGTTTTGCATGTAGCTCACATCTTATAACCTAGCCTCTGTATTGTTAGTTTTGTCCCTATATATCTGTGCAAAAATCTGGAAACATTTTGAGTTGGTTTTGGCAATATTTTTCCGATTTCTAAAACTTGGCTTTTGGTATTTGAATTTGGTTTTGGTCATTGGACGTTTGTACGACAACGACGAGGGTTATTTGGTTGTTTTTGCATGCATAGGCTATAGATTCTAATCTATGAGCATTTCGCGTGTCTTATCGGTTTTCGAATAGAATTTTGATGCGATACGATATGTTTTGATATGTAGGTAATGTTCCCCTCCGAACACAGAGACACAACCGCGTAGGTTCGTCTAGCCTGAGATTCGGGGCAGATGCTATATGGTTTTATCCGTCCACCTCTCCGAAGATTCCAAGTTGATTTATGGCACCGTGTATCGGAGGTTTAGACGGATGCAGCCGATGTAGCAGACTTCGTCAGATTCCCCCTCGCTTGAAGGGTTTTTGATTGTGGGGGCGCTCTTCCCTGCAGGCGCAAGCCCCTGCAGTTAATTACGCTACCGCATCGTGGTAACAACTTTCTCCTTCTCCAGAATTTCATTTCGTGTCGTGTGTGTTTGTTTTGTTTGTGGTTGCCCGTGGATTGTATACGGAGACTGAGTAATGCCGTCGCCCGTAGGACGTGGATTAGTCCAAATCCGTATTTACTTAGATTTGAGTTTGGTGTTTTTAGTTTAAGGATACATTAGCCGTATTGAGGCTAAGATCAACTTAAACATTCGTTAAGAATACGTTAGTCCTGTTTGAGACTAAGATCAACTTAACGTCCATTTCCAGTTTAAGGACGTCGTGGTCCATTTAATATATGGCTGTCAGGACCCATCACCTCTCTGACGACGTTGAAGGATTACAACGACATGTGTCAGAGGAGCTCAGAGATGTACCCTTGAACCAAAGTCGATTTAGAGTTTTATAGTCCATTTAAATGTTTAAGGATACGTTAGACGTATTTGGGGCCAAGATCAACTTAAACGGGACCCTTTAGATCCGGCAAAAGAGCATTTGGAGGCTCTATTGTTCCAGTTTAGGGACGTAGTGGTCCATGTTCCAGTTTAAAGACGTAGTGGTCCATATTCCAGTTTAGGGACGTGGTGGTCCATCATTAGTTTAAGGACGTTTCGGTCCATATTCCAGTTTAGGGACATGGTGGTCCATCATTAGTTTAAGAACGTTTCGGTCCAATATTAGTTTAAAGACGTTTCGGTCCATCATTAGCTTAAGGACGTTTCGGTCCACGAGTTTAAGGACCCCGCAGTCCATATTGATGTGTGGTCATCGGGACCCGTCACCTCTCTGACGTCGTTGAAGGATTACAACGATGGGTGTCAGAGGAGTTCGGAGATGTACCCTCGAACCGGTCGTAAATTGATTTAGGGAGCAGCCGTGCTCAGTCAATTTAATTTGAGGACCTATGGCCATGACTGGGCTAAGTCCAGTTTCAAGATTCTTTTGTCTTTAGCTTATTGGACCTGTGCTAGGCCCTTGCCCGTTTACTGTATTATTTTTCTTTATTTTGGTTGGGCTCTGCCCCTTTTTTAAAATGCATAGCATTTTTTATTAGGCCTGTTAGGCCTTTTAATTGGGCTCTGTCCCTTTTCTTAATAATGCAGAGCATTTTTTGATTAGGCCTGTTAGGCCTTTTAATTGGGCCCTGTCCCTTTTCTTAATAATGCAGAGCATTAAATACTCTGACAGTGCCCCATGTGGCTTGTCAGGCGTTTTGCGTCAATTAATGAGCGCAAGCGCTCGTGGAGGTGACACGTGTCACGTTCTGGTGAGCGCAAGCGCAACAGCGCAGTGCGCTGCGTCAGCGCGCTTCGCTGTTGCACTGCTGACACGTGGCGCTTTCTGGCGGCTTGCGCAATAGTGCAGTTTTGGCAAGTGCTGGGCACTGTTCTTATTCTTTTGGATCAATTTTAGATCAAAGAAAACAAGTTTTTTCTTGTTTTTTAAAGAACCAGTGGTTCATAAAAGGTGCAAGGCACTGTTATCTTGAGAATCTTTTAGATTCAGAACCAATGGTTCATAAAAAGAAGTGCAAAGCACTGTTTATTATTTATTTTTCTTTTTATTAGAGATCCTTGATCTTGTTCTCAGATCAATGATCTGTTCATAAGAGAATTTTCTCTTTTTCTAAAGGTTTTTTTACCTTTTTTGTTCTTGAGGAATTCTCTCCAATTCTTCAGAGTTCTCTCTGTTTGATTTCTCCCAAAATGTTGATGCCTTTGAATTGAGGTCTAGGGTCCTTTTTATAGTGCCCATAAATTAGTTAAATTTGTTAAAGAGATCTTTCTCTGAGTGATTTGGGGAATTTTCCCCACCGTTGGATTTTTGATCCAAGGGCTTCTGTTTTACAGAAGAAAATCTTCTTGTTTTAACAAGAACAGAAAGATTTCTTTAAAATCTTAATTTTGTTTGGCGCAAATACCCCAGCGCTTGACACGTGTCGCGCAGCACAGCGCTTGCGTAGTTGTGCCTGCGCAACTGTGCTTGCGCAACCGCGCAGACACGTGTCGCGCAGCGCAGCGCTTGCGCAACTGAAGCGTTGCTTCCTTTAGTTTTGCTTTAAATAGAGTTTTGCTCTGATTGGGTGCGCTGCTTTGGGCGCTATGCTGATGTATCTGCGCCTGACACGTGGCGCGTTGCGCGCAGTGCAAAAAATCTGAAGCGTTGCTTCATTTATTAAAGTTTAAATTTTCAAAGTAGAGCTTTGCTCTGATTGGGGGAAGATGAAGCGTTGCTTCATCTCCCGCCTTGGAATTTGAACAGAGCTTTACTCTGATTGGGGTAAACAGGTACCTTCGCGTGGACTTCGGGACGACAAAGGAGAGCAAGGCGTCATCGACTTCGATAAGGCAAGGATCGAAGGTGGGTAGATGTATATCTACGGGGGAAGTCGGGTGGATGGCGTATAGCACCCCCACAACCGTAGAATAGGTTATATGTATATTATATATGTGTGTTGATACAAGACTTGGATACTTAGCAAGTAGGGTTTTAGGAGACTTTAGGATTAGAGTAAGCGTATTCGTAGAAATGTATAATCTTAGTCTCTTTTACCTTAATCGTGAACCTTAGGATATGTGTTGTCACACACACGCACGCATACACTTGATTCATATATTTGTGTGTATATGTGTGTGTGTGTGTGTGTATGTTTGTTTGTTCACACACACACACACACATGAGATGAGGATATTATGTTTTTGGATATGAGTCAATATGATCGGAAATGATGTCGTGAGGTAATGATATTTGATCGAGTGAGATCTCGTATATGATATGATATATTATTGGATAGTTGTACGATATACACGGAACATGTGATAACATGTGACCTGATAATATAATAGAATGTACGAGATCTTAGATCCGTCCCTTTGATTATGATATAGTACGATGAATGATACCGTACGAATGATAGCATACATATGATATTTGACCCGTACCCTCGATTTTGAGGATGCCGTACGACGGACCATACCGTACGAGATATATATATGATGATTGATCCACACTCTTGATCCGAGGATGGTGTACGATGGGTTATACCGTACGTAATGTTATGAGGCTGGATCGCCGACTACTAGATATATCGACTCGGATATGTATAGATTCCTACTTACTTTTGACTCGGTTTTAGTTTAGTTTCTAAATTACTTAGGTAAATGTTATAATAGAGTTCAAGTCATACCTATTTCCAAAACTAACGAATCGTAGATATTTTCAAAAGATAACCCGAGAGACGCTACGAATTTTCAAAATGATATCTCCTTTCTCAAAAATACCGTAGCCCCTACCTTTCCAAAACAACGATTCGTGCCATTTCCAATACTATAATTGTATGACTCGTATATAGATATATATCTTATAATATTGCATTTACTGTTTATTTTCTATTATGATCTTACCTGCTATGACACATGCACCATTACCGATGATGCGTATGTTGCACGTACACTTGCTTGCCGGCTCACACACATCAGTATCGGTAATTGCCATGTCACGTACACTTTAGTAACCTTGATTTCATTTGTATACCCTGATAATTTGTAGTTTACTAGTATTGTTTAGCATTCTTGATCTCACTTGCTAGTTAGATATTGCATTCTTTACTTAGATATCGCATGCATTCATATATACATTCTGTTATGCGCTGTTGAGGGGCTATATGCCGATTTTCATTGTTTCTTATTGACTCATGATTATGAGATTTCGATATTTCATGAGATTTTCTGGATTTGGGAAACCGTGTGTGTAATTGAAAACTTATGGTCATTTTAAAAGAAAAATGCGGTTTTCCCTTGTTATGATGTGTGGCGTCCGCCATGAGATTTCTCGGTTCTGGAGTATATATGATATATGATTACCCGACTCGAGGAGTGAGGCGACACCGACTACGAATACATGGTGGATCCAGTGCGGTACCCCGGGGCAAGAAGGCTGTATAGAGATGATTGAGACGTTGAGCCCGGCAGGGGAGCACTACCGATCGGTGATATTTGGCTCAGCGGACATCCGGAGGATACCAACCGCAGTCGTGAGATTGGATGATTTGGGGCCGATCCGGACAGACGGAACTCGAGATATGAGGATTATGTGTCGCATACAGACACGGTTTTCATGATATTTTCGAGTGTCGATACTTGGCACTCAGGTTTTATTATGATTTTGTGTTTCGTTGCTGGACACACGTTGGATGAAGCATTCATACATAATATACATGACATGTAGTTACCTTGTGACACAGACACGAGTACTTGATATACCTTTGCTATTACTTGATGTTATCATGTTATTATCATTATTGTATTGTACTGTATGATCTGGGAGATAGTCATACATTCGGTTTCTACTCGGTGATGTCTTCTACTCACGAGTTGGCAACTCACCCCCGTTGTGCCACAGTTTTCTTACAGGTTTGACCGCACAGGTTCCGTTGCGGCTTGCTGGCACACTTCTTTTTTCGGGTGATTGCATTGATAGTTGGGATACTTTTGTATCGTGACCACCATTGTACTTGTATATATTTATTTTGTTGTATCTAGTTAAAGCTCCATCAACCAGACTATGTATATTTAGTAGATTTAGAAACCACAGTTTGTTTATTTTTCGGCCTTAGAGTCGCGGTTATGTATTATTTCTTATTCCTGGTTTTCTTAATGATGCATGTTTTCTTTATTTTCTTTCTGAGTTTTGATCCTCGCTTTCGGCGTTGTATATTTATTAACTTGCGTGGTTGTTTCCGCTATTTGGCGAAGAACTAGCTCCCGCTTGAGGATACCTATTATTATTATCACTTGTATTTGTTTTCGGGTTAAAATATACAAAGGAGGTGCTGTCCAAATTTCGAATGACAAAAAGGTTGTCAAGTTAGATATGAATATGGCGTTTTTCATATACTATTACTTATGTATATAAGGAATAAACTTGATTTCAGTATACCTTTATTTCAAAACTGCACCTCCACTATTTTTCTAAAAGGTTTAGATTTCTGGGTTTTTGACTTACTTGGATTAGGTAGAGTCCTATAGAATTCATATGATTCAGGTGCCAGTCGCATGTCTTTTCCGGGTCGTGACAAAGTTACTACTATAAGGCAAAAGGAGGGGGTCATTTAATATTGAAATTGATTAATGATGTATCTTTTCAAAGAAATCAAACAAAAAAGTATCATTATTTTATGTGTAATACATGTAATTAAATACATCGTCATTATTATTTTACAAGTGTGATGCACGCAATTTAATTGCCACATTATTATTATTTTCACGTGGGACGCGCCCATAGTGGACGCACATAGTTCAATTATTATCATAAATGGTTCTCTAATTACATGATTACATGCAAAGCATGTGCAAAAAACTCCAGTAACAGCGGTAGTAGAGGCTGAGATGGTGATTAAGTTTTCTAGGAAAACTTTGTATCTTATTTACATAAACCTTGACTTTTCATTAATCTCCCTCATTATTTTATGGGCGGATACAACAATCCTTGATTAAATTCAAGAATGACATTGCCTTGTTTGCTACCTCATAACATCATAAACTTCTTTGTACTATTTTCGCAAAATTATACCATTAATATTCTAAGTTCTTTTCTTACTCCCACCTCCACAGGGCCACCGCGCCACCATTGTCATCTTCACCATTGTCGTCATAGTTATCAACAACAAATTAGGTTTCTCCATGATATATCTACCTAGTTCCATCAAATTAGCAGCTGTCTTGCCACCAACGCCATCACCAATGTCTTCACCTATGCTATATTATTTGTATAATATATAGAAATTTCAATAAATTCTATTCTATTTATTTTCTAAGATGTCTATAGATTTAATTTTATTTGATTTCTATCATTAAATAGAATTTAGCTTGGTAGTTGGTCACTAGAGATGAAAGGTTATAAGTAGGGTTATGCCCAAAAGCAACAAAATTCACTAAGGGGGTCTTAGTGCCAGGTAATTTTATAAGTCAGAATTTGTATATGGAATGACCGTTATTTTGATAAAATTCTTTTCTATTCAAAATACTAGTCATTTAATTTCAAAATACATATATAATTTAGGGCAATACATTTAATGGAGAACATTCAACCAACAGAAGTCTCACGAATGCCGATCGACGGCGGAGGATAACCGACAGCAGCGAAGTCGATCATCAGCCGTCGATGAGGATGGTTGGTCGGCGGTCGGAGGAGGCGACAGGTGGCAGTCGGGGACGGCGGCAATGGCGAACGAGGGCGGCGACGGCGACGAACGGGACAGCGATCAGAGAAAGCGACCGGCGGGGGGCAGGAGCTGCGGCAACGAACGAGGACAACGATCGGAGGCGGCGATTGGCGGGTGTGGTGAGGTGGCGGGGGGTGGCGGTTGGCGGTGGCGAACGGGGACGGCGATGGTTGATCGGCCGGCCGACGGGGACAGTGGTGGGACCTGTCAGCCGGCGGCGGCGGCAGGGATGATCCGTTGACGGCAGCGGTCGATGTCCGATTAATGGAGGCGGCAACCGATGGTGATGATGCTAGGGGGATGGTTTACTTAAATTTTGTTCTATTATGTATAGTATGTCATTTTAGAAAACCTAAATACCTATGGGTACATTGTGATTTGAAGATTGAATGGTTCTCATTTTTGTAGTTTAAGTTGAATGATGAATTCTAGAATCCAAATTTTCGCATCTAAAATGCTAGTTTCGACCAACATTATTAAGCAAATTCTAATTTTAAATAATTCGCGACTAACATGAATTTTCAAATTCCGGAATTGTATTTTCAAATGACTTGGGACGCCCTAATCAACAACTCCCACCAATTTTGAGAGTTCCTGTGATCCATATAACTCTCCTTTCTCTCTCTCTCATTTTGAGAGTTCCTGTGATCCATATAACTTTTCTTTCTCTCTCTCTCTCTCTCTCTCTCTGGGGTTAAAATTACACATAAATACCCTTAGGATCACAGTTTTTCAATAAAATACCTTAAACTGAGGATTTTGAGGAAATTTGATCGCTAAAATACCCTCAAACGTGGCACTTAAGGTGTTTTGATATAATAAAAGACTTCGAAGTATCTTAGTGAATAATCATGAAAATTAAGGGTATTTTCGTGTAATTCATACCAAAAAGAAAAAGGTTATCTGCTGCAGGAACAGGTAAATAACCATTAATCTAGTTGCATCCAAAAAATTTCTTACTCAATATATGCATGCTATACATTTAGCATACTTAATAAAAAAATACTTACAAAGTACCATACAAGTATTTTTCTCTAAATGCATTGCTTCTTCCAACACTATTCTCCCATATGTCACAATAATATTTCGCTGTTCTCTGCAGAGTACTCTCTTGAACTAAAGTTGGCCATCTCCGCATGTTGGAAAGAATTTAAATTTTTATTAAGTAGATATACAAGGAGCATGAGTGTTATCATTCACTCAATACAAACGATCCCACTATCTTCTTCTCTAATGATTCCGCCGGAGATAAATATAGCGGTGAGAACAATTCATCGTGACTTGATGCTGGTGCCGGCTTAAACTCGTACGGTCCCTTTTTGGTTCCCCAAACCTGTTCATAGATGTATATTTATAAAAGTCTTTCACTTCATAAGATTATAATCGTTGTTGAAATATTAAGAACTAGATCAAAGACTTTACTTGATTCCCTTCATCGTCATAACCCCGATCCCAAGTATGTACTTCACCATTTTTGTAAATTGTAAGCTCTGATGTACAGTATGCTGCTCCATTCTGTAAGCAAACAGCGATTAAAAATAGATTTCTATAGATGGAATTAGTTCAAATAGTCTTTCTCTAAGAGAGAGAGAGAGAGATTCAACTAAGCAAAAGCAATGACAGACATTTAGAGTTGTTAACGGATCTATTGAGTCTGAATTGGATACGATTTTCATATTCAAACAGAGTCCAAACACGGCGAATTGCTTGCACCTGGGTTAAGAATAACACGATTTATAAGTTCATTTCCTATCATACAGCTTTAAGATGAATATTTCCCTGGTTAGATTTCCCAAAAGAAAGATTGTTACCACCATCAACCAGGATATCATATAAAAAAACTCATTTTCTAATTTAAAGCATACCATGCTTTGTGGTGTATAATACAAATTAGTATCCAAGATCAGATTCTAATTTTCTATAATAATAGAGTAATTCACTGCTCTTCTGATAGTTGACATGATGGAATACTAGAAATGAAAAAGGGGGCATTTATTATACAAGATTTGTTATGTGTGTCTATTCTGATTTATATAGGACAATTTATGTCTCTATTTGCCTTCCGATTTGGTCACTGATTGCATATTCACATCACTGTAACTTGGACCGATTAGCGGGTTATGCACTTTGAGATACATAGATGCGCGCGCACACATAAACGTAAATATTACAAGGTTAACAAATAATCACCCAATGGGGGGGGTAACAATTGGAAATTCGTGTAGAAATCGCTCCTCAAGTGACGAGGGAGAATACCAAAAAAAAAGGAAAATCTGTATTTTTCTTTTAAATATCATTGCCCCGTATCATTTATCATGAGACGGAATATGAGCCACACCATAATTTTTATTTTACAATTATATCATAATCAAATAACTTTTGTTTATATTTTATATTTCAGTTAGTATTTATCTTTAGACAACACATCAAAGATATTTTTGCAAATCCAGTCATATGAAAGATGTAGTTGTAATACAAAATCACCATACTTTAGAAAAACATAATCAACAAATATGAGCATGATGTTCTTATATACAAAACTTACACTTGACGTGCGTTTTACATGCCAAAAATATATTCCCTAGTAATTATAATAATATTTTGTGCCGAAAGATGACTAGTGAGGGTTAGAGAGAAGGGTACCCAGGTATTGGGAAAACCATCTGGTGGTGTTGAACCTTCATACAAACAACGCTTCCCTCGTTCACAACATGAAAGGTGTATTGTCGTCAAGTGTTCTGCAATATCCTGAATATGATACAGTAATTAGAAACACAACCTTAACTTGTGAAATTGATAAAGTATTGTTAACAGCAAAAGTAAGAAACACAACCTTAACTTGTGAAATTGATAAAGTAATGTTAACAGCAAAAGTAAAAGCATATTAAGAAAAACCCAGATACAATAAGATTTATGACTTCTACAGGATACATGAATATGTTTTAATTGTTAAACTGACCCTTGCTTCTGCTTCAAGTGTGGGAATATGTTGTGTTTCACTCAGGTGTGTTATCTATTTATAGCAAATCTATCAGTTTTACCCTTCTTATGATTTTTCCCCTGGTCTAGAAGAATTTGGAGGATGCAAATTGAACGTATACCATTATGGTAAGCCCCCCTCTCATCCATAGTATCATCGGGGAGTAATTTGACATTAGGTAAGCGAGGTTGGCTTCAGCTGCTAGCTGGTTCTCAAACTGTCAGACCTTCTGCGGATCTCTGCTTCATAGCCGACTTATAAATGCTTAGATGATGATGAAGATGAATTTTACGTTGAGTTGAATCTTCAAATTGCAATAAAATCTGCGTTTGTTGATTGAAACAGTTTTGTTTCTAAATCCTTTTATTAGGAAACATTATTAGACCCCTCCTCTGTAAACACCCTTAACCCCTTGCAGCGTATTGAAACAAAAGGCAAAGCCAATTTTCAGTCTAAGAGATTTAAGATATGAGCAATTCATAACAAGGACATTGTCTGCAAACATAGTTAATTGTGAAGCACAGGATCCAATGCATCGCAATACAGCTAGAAACAATTCCATAAGGACTAGTTGGATTCATAATTTTTATTATATATAATACCCAACTCAGGGTCAAGGTAATAGATGATCTAAATTTGTGAAATTAAGTATTTAAAAATTTCCAACCATGACAATCTCTTGAGCAGGGGGGAACCCATGAATTAAACAAGATAAGAAAACAATGAAGATAAAGTCATTATATATATATATATATATATATATATATATATATATATATATATATATATAAGCAATAAAGCATACCCCTATAACTTCTTCAGCGTGCGGGCGTTGGTCCTTTGGACGGTCACAGAAGTTTTTGTACTCTTCTGCATCCCTTATGGCATATGAGCTTAGCTGTTCAAATATAAACATGTTAAAGCATTAAATCTCAAAGTAATTGGTTAGTAATTAACAATTACCATTAACGAATTTATAAGGAAATAGAATATTTTGGTATAAAGGCAGATTATGCACGAGTCTTTGCAATGAACGATTTCTCCAAAGGCTAATATTGTTAAGGGTTTTTTCCGCTAGCCCCCCCCCCCCAGTATTTTTCTTTGTCCCCCCATAGATAGTATTTACCAGTAGCGCCCTAAACTTATAAGTTACTCATGTTAACCTCTCAGTTAACTTCAGAATTATCACAAAGATCACAAGTGCGACCTTCACAAATTCCAAATCCTGGTCAAGTAAGAACTTCACAAGTTTCATTACCATCACAATCTCAAATTTCAGCAGCTTCTCAATCCTTTCGCTGTAATTTTCAAAGTTCACAAGTTGACTGTAGATGCAATCCAAGGCCAATCGGGCTATAGGTAAGCCTAGGTTAATTAGATCATTTCTATAATTTTCTAAATTGTATTCATCTTATTTAATTATGCTTAGAGAATGATTTCAATTTTTTTCAGAGCCTCAATGTCTCAAAGGTGATGGGGTAAACATGAGTAACTTATAAGTTTAGGGGCTTCAGGTAAATACTAACTAGAGAGGACAGAGAAAAATATTGAAGTATAGGGGGCTAGCGGAAAAAACCCTATTGTTAATACGAGCTTAGTTGGAATTAGAATATATAGAAATTAACTCATACTTCTAAAACCAAATCACCCAAATGATGGGTATTAGCATGTCCAAATATTTATAGTTCTAAACCAAATTGGTCTAATAATTAATTATGATTAGAACTATTATAATAATAATCCCACAAATCAAAATAAAATCTCACCTCCACGTCACATTTCATCTCTTTTGGGCAAGGCTTCACCATATAAAACCTCTGCAACCACAGACTCATGAACTGTTAGCTTTCTTTTAGAAGAGTGCATGTGAGAAATATGGCATCTCATTGCCTTATTAAAAGATATTCAAATGCACAAGAGTTCTCATGAGATGTGATTCCACTTAACAAAGTAAAGGTGGCTGCAGCTGAACAAACTGCATGCAATGATGCACCTCACTTTGCTGTTACCTCTATAAGATTAACTTTGGGACCCGTCATATTTTAGTAGGTATATGATACGAACCAAGAAGCTTTGTGCCATCTATTTGAATGTGAGTTAAAGACAACTTAAATTCCTTATGAATCACTTTGAGATTTGCTGCTGCTGCTGCTGCACCACCACCTCCTGCGGCTGGATCGCCTCATTTTCAAGGAGAGCTAATGCTCATGCTTGTTGGATATTTTGGTTTGACGACGGTTTGACGACCACCATCGGTAGTTACCATGCTAAAGCCTATGGAAGTTGGTAAAGTTTTATAAGTTTCTATAGAATTGTTTGGAGCGATTATAAATCACAGAAAAGGTCACTTTCTTCAACATTTCTGCTTCCTATTTCCCTTTCTGGGTAACAGAATGCGCAATGCCCATGTTTCTTAAATATCAAGAAAGTGTAGTTCCTTTCACTTCGTGATTATTTTGCAGGAAACCCTATCATGTGTTCAAACATCAATATAAGTATTAAATAAAGCAAAGGATCCCAATGGTTAACTAATAGAAGTATTTGAGTTAAGATTCACATTTGTCCATAATTTAGCACATTTTGTACGAAGTAGATAATCGAGAAAGAAAGAAAGAAAAATCACCATACTTCACAACTAAAACTAATTGGAAAGCATATAAGCTAGCATATAAGTGGAGTAACAATTGATTTTCGCATAATGATAAAAGATGAGAATTAACTTACCTGGCGAAAAGGTTTTGAAGGGGTTCTCCAAAATGCCTGCAAACAGAAAGGACGCCGATCGCGTCTTACTCAAAAGGATAATATCAAAAAATGCAAACATAAGTCCAGAAAATGATGCATACTTGCTCAAAGTATAAAACTTTTGAACCATCCACCATCTCTGTTGCCGGGCACGTAAGCATTCTAACATGAAGGCAACAAAGAAATTTTTAGAGAAAAGAACAGTAATCTCCTCAACAAAATACTCGGGGGAAAAAGGAGTGGAAGCTTTATATCGACTAATCAGGACACCTATTGACCTAACCCAGATAGTTTCTACATCATCAAAATAATTTTACCCAATCCAACCCTCAAACATAATTCTCTCACACCTTAAACAATCTCAATCAAATTCGACATAAAAACACAAGCAATTGAACTAGCAAAGGCAGTACCCACCTCAAATTAAAGTAGTTATCTGGGTCTCTACTAGCTTGCTCCTTCGTAAACTTCAATAGCAAAAAGAATCAATAATCAATCAAACTAAAACTAAAATAAAATCTACAACAGTCCCAAATACAAAGATTGGATTTTGAGGCAGTTTACCTTCTCACCAGAGAGGCTTTCAGCGACAACTCGAGCATGGTCCCATCTCGTCGTCGACTTTCTCAATCTTTTGAGAAGCAAAACTCCCCCACATAAAATTAGGGCTTTCAGGGCCAAACTCCCTGCTCGAATCCCTCCTCCTCTTTCTCTTGAGTCTGAATCTGTTCCCATCTTCAACTTCTCTCTAAATTAAGAAATTTACCTATAAAATTAGCACAAAAAAAATAATTTTGAACTGAGAATTCAATTGGAGTAAAAATAATCACATGTCTAATTAATAAATTCATTATAAAAAACTCACCACAAATCCATTGAAGAAGAAGAAATTGGCTTGATTTTGCTTCAAAGATTTTTTCTTTTTTAAATGAAAATAATTTCTCTGCTACTTTTGGAATGGCATGAGAAAGGCTAGGGTGAAGTATAAACTAGAAGAGGAAAAAAGGAGTCTACTTTTTGGCAGTGGATCTTATTTTAAATGGATCCGCATCTAATATTCCGACCTGTTTAATTTGGTTCCCACATTTCAGTGGAATTGGCAGGGGCCTGGCACACGATATTGAAAGCCCAGCTAGCCCAAAAGGCTGAGGGCTGATTCAGATCCAAGAGCACCCAATCCTCGCACAATCGCCTGAAAAAAAAGAAAAAATCGACCTTTTTTCAGCGGTAAGCCTCTCATCTATTGAATTTGAATTTAATCTTGTAAATGTTTCGGATTTGATTTAAAATCTCTGAATTGATTTTATATATACTTGGGAAAAAAGGTGATTTTTTTTTTTTGCTTAGCTTTGATTAAAATGTGTTCTCATTATGTGAGAGCTTCAAATTTACTTTGGGGTGTCATGTCATGCACAAGCCAATATTTTTTTTCCAGTGGAGTTTAGGTTAGAGTTCACTGTAGCTGCGGTGTGATCGATCGTAGCAAAGTAGCAAACTTGTTACGGTTGACCGCTCAAATTGGATCAACAGGGATAGGCTTCCTGGGAGTTTAAGTGACGGGGCCCACAGTTATGGCAGGCAAGCGGTGGCCCGTAGCCACATTAAAACCTTTAGGTTATGCAAATTCCATTTTGCAAGGCCTTGGCTCAATCTTTATTTACTTGGAATCATGAGATGGTAGCCAAATCTATTGGTTAGTACTTCGAAGCGTGAGTGTTGCTACTTGCTATGCTGATCTAAACTATGGTTAAAAAAAATTTGTGTGTTGCCCGTGTGATAATGCTCATAAGTGCGAACTCCCTGGACCATGACACATGGCAGATGACGTGTCATGGGGCTCACGGAAACAAGACAAGTACCATGGATTGGAGGCATTCCCCAGGCTATCGTCCCGAGTTATGACCCGACCTTCTATGGATCCCTGAACACCCCTATGCATGCCTTATGAATGATCATGGGCTCGCCTCCGGGCCCTTCTACAAGCTGAGCTTCCTCAATCCTCCCAGCTCGCCTTCGATCTATCACAGAACCGAGCTTTCTCGGCCTCCCGTTCGCCTCCGAGCCTCCCGCCGAGCTAAACCTCCCCGGTTCTACCGAGCAACCAAGAACGCAGAGCCCAAGCGCCTCCGCCACGGCTCCGCGGATCTCGCCAGACGCGAGATATCCGCCACCCCACGATCCCGCATTCCACACCGTCGTATCCCGCCCTTAACGAGCGTATCCCGTCATTCACGCAGGCGTAACGCCAGGGGCATAACCGACGGCGAAGTTCTCGCGCCAACTCGCACCATGCTACCACTATAAAAAACCCTCTCCCAAACGACTCAGGTAACGCAATTTTATTCCAATAAGCCGCTACTCTGCCCAAATTCCTCGGCCAACTTGACCGTCGGAGGGTCCATGGTTGTACAACCATCCCGGGACTTCTTTTGCAGATAGCTCGGCTTCACCTCAAAACAAGCTCACTAAGATCCACACGCTCAAGGAGACAACCCTCAACACCAATCTCAGCCGTTCATCAACGCTCGCGACAGATCGACGGAGGACAACATCTGAAAGAGATCCCAACCTCCATCAGTTGGCGCCGTCTGTAGGAACTCTGACCTTGTTCCTTCCACTCATCGAAAGTTGACCTTCCGCTCTCGACTTCATGGCGAGCGAACACCGTGACGATCCGAACACAAGCCGTCGCCTTCCCCACAGCGGAGGCGCGGACGGATCCACCCCTCCCCCAAACGCCATCCACGTCCTGTCGACACGGATCGACAGGCTCACGTCCATAGTGGATGCCCTTGTCCGCGTCCAAACGGCGGGCCCAACCCCCCAGGCCACCGTTCCCCCTCCCAGGAATCACGACCTCCGCGGAGGGGGAGATGACATTGTCCACGCTGACACCACTGAACAACGTCTTACTCTCTCCGGCAACCACAGGTTCTCCGCAGCGACCGATTCAATGACCCGCTGGCGCCACACGGCTCCACGCCGCGGTCTCATGAAAGAGCCCATCACCTCGACGCCCATCACATTCCCATCCCTCCCGAGGAGGTGTCGGTCAGCTCGTCTGCTCTCAGACATGGCCGACACCCTCTCCCTCGACGGGGTCGCGCGAGCGACACTCGCCGTGAAAACTAAAGAATGACCTCGCCAGGGGACCTAAGGAATCTGATAGAACGGAACCGGAGTCGCGGTCAGGTGCAGGACACAACCGAGAAGGGCCACTACTCTGACTATGCTGAATCCTCGGGGTACCACAACCGTCTCGACGCCCTCGAAAAGAAAATCGAGGGTATACATCGGGAAGGTTGTCCATCGAGCAAGGGGGCCAGGTATGCCGCCGACTTGCTTACAAAGCCCTTCACCGAAGAGCTGCTCGACGCACGCGTCTCGTCCAGAAACAAACCTCCCAAGGTAGCCCTCTTCGATAGGAAGTCCGACCCGAAGGACCATCTGGACGCATTTACGGCGGGCATGAGCTTCCAGGATAACTCCGACGCTGCCCAATGCCGAGCATTTTCCGCCACTCTCATCCGGGCTGGACTAGACTGTTCCCGCCAAAATTTTGGCTCAAAACTTGCTCCCTTATAAAAATAATAACGATAAAATAAAAATAAAGGGAAAGCTCCACATGCAAAGCATGTAGATACTGCCTCGGATAGAATTAAATCCTATGATGACGTCTCACGTGCTCCTCACGCGGGCGCCAATGTGCAAAGCACAAAAAGGAATCTATTAAATAAGAATTAAACTCTTAGGAGGCGACGCACGTGCTCCTCACGCGGGTGCCAATGTCCAAAGCACAAAAAGAAATCTATTAAATAAGAGTTAAACTCTTAGGAGGCGACGCACGTGCTCCTCACACGGGCGCTAATGTGCAAAGCACAAAAGAATCTATTAAATAAGAGTTAAATGGCGCCGCACGTGCTCCTTACGCGGGCGCCAATGTCCAAAGCACATAAGAGTTCATAAGAGTTAAAACTCTTCGATGGCGCCGCACGTACTCCTCACGCAGGCGCCAATGTGCAAAGCACATAAAAGAATTAAAACCTTAATCAGCGCCCACGTGCACAGCACATGAGTGCCGGCGCCTTGTAGAATTAAATTCTACTCTCTGTTAAACTATCAGGATCCAAGACTTCAAGTCTAAAGATGAGGAACCCCCCATAAGCTTCGAAAAAACAAAGCAGAAAGTTTCAAAAAGGAAGAAAGAAGAAGATTTCCCTTCTCATAAAGAAGGCTCTAGATAAATAAAAAAAGAAGAGAGATCAAAGCATCTCGTTTATCTATTGAAGGGTTTAACCCTTTTAAAAGAAGAACTTGGTTCTTTCTCTAGATCTGAGATCCACAAAACAAGTCTCCCGCAAGTTGAGAATTTAATTCTCATCGGGACGAACTTGCACTTTGAGATCAAAGATTCAGAAAAGAACCAGGAAATTGAACTTCTCAAAACAAAATATACAAGGAAAAATCACCACCCAGCGCCTCACGTGCCCCTCACGTACCCCTCACGTGGGCGCCACTCAATAAGAAGTGCTTAGCACTCAGTGACTGGCGCCCAGCGCCCCACGTGCCTCTTACGTGAACACCACAAAATAAAGGAGTGCTTAGCACTCAGTGACTGGCGCTCAGCGCCCAGCGTCCCACGTGCCTCTTACGTGGGCGTGACAAAAATAAAGGAGTGCTTAGCACTCAGTGACTAGCGTCCAGCGCCCTACGTGCCTCTCACGTGGACGCTACAAAATAAAGGAGTGCTTAGCACTCAGTGAGCGACGCCTGGCGCTCAGCGCCCAATATCCCATGTAACTCTCATGTAGGTGCCACAGAACATAAAAAGTGCTTGATACTCACCAGGTAGCGCCTGGCGCCTCACGTGTTTCGCACGTGGGCGCTATAAAGAGTGCTCAGTACTCCATAAAGAGACAAAAAAAGTAAAGTGTTTAACACTTATTGGGCAAATCCCCATGACTGAAAATCCCACATGGTTATGTGTGAGCGTTAGAACTTACATAATTGCTCAGCACTTTTTTGCACAAAAAAAGGACTGAGCCGAAACAAGTGCTTAGCACTTCTTTTCAAATAAAAAGAAAACTGAGTGGACCAAGCCCAAATTGGCTAGGTCCCTAACCCAGATCGACCGAGCCCATGGATTCACTACTTTCCAAACTGATCTTAGTCCCAAATACGGCTATCGATCTTCCAACTGATGATATCCCAAAACGATATTCGTCCCACATTCCCCTGAGGAGATCTTAGTCTCAAAATACGACTAATGATTTTCGGGTTTACCACTAACTCCCTTTTCCCTCAAATGCGGGAATTGGTTCAAGGGTACATCTCTCTACACGTCTGATACATGTTGTTGTAATTCCTCAACGTCTTCGGAGAGGTGGCGGGTCCCGACAACCAACTGCTTTTTGGTGCACTTCCCAAACTGACGTGCACACCCCAGATCAAACCACACCCCAAACTGGGTGTATCCCATGTCATCGTTGCTCATCCCGTCCCGTAACAAATACACGTACGCGCAAGATGATTAACGGACCGAAACGTTCTTAAACTACAACGGACCGAAATTTCCTTAAACTAAATGCTGTCTCCAAAATGGTGACAACAAACCGTAACGTCCTTAAACTAAAATCTCACCTCAAAAATGGTGATCTACAGACCGAAATGTCCTCAAACTACAACTTCGCCTCCAAAACGGCGATAAGGGACCGAAATGTCCTTAAACTAAAACAACAGAGCCTAAATGGTCTCTTGTTGGATCTGAAACAAAAATGATCCTAACACCCTATTAAGTAGATCGTAGTCTCAAATTAGACTAACATATCCTTAACAAAAAACCAATCGAGCCCCAACTGCTCACAAACATTTAAGTCGATCTTGATCTCAAAACAGATCAATGATCCTTAAATCAACCCAAACCCAAATCTAAGATATACGGATTTGGACTAATCTACACCCTACGGGCGCCAACATAAATTAGTCTCCGTATACAATCCACGGGCAACCAAAAATAAAACAAACACACACGACACGAAGTGAACTTCTGGAGCAGGAGAAAGTGGTTATCGTGATGCGATAACGTAATTAACTGCAGGGGCTTGCGCCTGTAGGAAAGAGCGTCCCCACAATCAAAAACTCCTCATAAACGAGGGAGAATCTGACGAAATCTACTACAACGGCCGCATCCGTCCAAACCTCCGATATACGGTGCCATAAATCAACTTGGCATCTTCGGAGAGGTGGACGGATAAACCCAAATAGAATCTTCCCCCAAATTCAGGCAAGACGATCCATCCCGGTTCGTCTCTGTTTTCGGCGGTAAACAGAGACTGGTTCCGAGGACTCACGCCTCGCTCCATCTCTACCTTTGATGAGCTGGCCGTCTAGTTCCTTGGACATTTCGTTGGGAACAGACGACAGAAGCGGACCGTCGATTACCTCTTCACCATAAAGAGCAGGGACAAGGAATCCTTTAAAGAATACGTCACTCGCTTCTACAACGCTCTTCTTGAGGTGCCTGAGCACCGGGATGAAACCGTCATCACCGCTCTGAGGTCGGGTCTTAAGCACAAGGAGTGGCTCCGCTCCTTTGCATTAGCGCAACCTAAGACCATGGCTGAGGTAAAAGCTTGGACCGAGCGAGAAATCCAACTCGAGTCTGAGTTAAACGCAGTCCTACCCCGGGGCGACCAGGACGACCAAAAGAAGAGGGGCAGAGAAGAGAAGAAGAAGGTCGACCGGCCAAATCCATACTCCCCGAAGTTCCAGGAGTATACTCCACTCAACATCTCTCAGACCGAGCTGTTAGAGAAGGCGAAGGGCGAGCGATTCTTCAAGCTCCCTCCGGTCACCAATAGAGCGGCTAAACGAACCCGGGGCCCGTACTGCGCCTTCCATAGGTCGCAGGGACACCCGACCGAGAACTGTAAACAACTCCGCGACTATATCGAGGAGTTAATCCGCTCAGGCCACCTGAAAAAATACCTGCGGGAAAAACGACAGGCAAATAGGGAGCACGACAACCATCCCCCTCCCGGCGAATTAACAATCGGTCAAATCATTGTCGTTTCTTCGGGGTGTGCACATAGAGCTGGCGAGATTCACCGACTCCTACCCGTCGAGGGAATAAGCGACCAGCCCCAGAAGAAATGCAAGACCGCCGAGCCCATCATCTTCACCGATGAGGACCTCCACGGTATATCCTTGCCTCACAACGACCCTCTCGTGATTACGGCACAGGTCCACCGCTACGAGGTTCAAAGGATATTGGTCGACTCAGGAAGCTCGGCAGATATCCTTTTCTATGACTGCTTCCAGCGTATAGGGCTCAGCCCATCAGACCTACGGCCAACCACCCACATCCTATCGGGTTTTACCAACCACTCCATCCCGGCCGAGGGAGTGGTTACCCTCCTCCTTAACATTGGGGAAGCGGGCCGCACGAGGACCGTACCAGTGGAATTCATCGTCGCCAGGATCCCCTCATCCTACAACATCCTCCTGGGACGCCCGACGCTAAACTCCCTTCGGGCTCAAATCTCGACCTACCACCTCGCGATCAAGTTTTCTTTGGATCAAGGTGGAATAGGTCGGGCCTACGGGAATTAGTGAATCGCCAAGATTTGCTTCACAGCGACATCCACCACTGAAGAGCAAGGCGGCGACCTCGGAAGCGCAAATGATTTACAGGGGTCCTTGGATACTCACGACGAACAGAAGGAAACCTGAGGGCCCCCGATGGAGGCGCTAACAGAGGTCCCTCTCATCGAGGGGAATAAGGAACGAACTGTCTAGATCGGATACCTTTTAACGGGAGCCCGATGCGAAGACTTGATCCACTTTCTCCGAGGAAACTCGGACGTGTTCGCCTGGTAACATGCTCGGGATCGACCCCAAGGTGATCTCGCACAAGCTCGGGGTCGACCCGACGGCCCGACCCGTCAGACAAAAGAAGCGAAGTTTCGCTCCGATCAAACAAAAGGCGATCGAGGACGAGGTCGATAGGTTGCTTGCAGCCAACTTCATTCGAAATGTGGCCTACTCGGAATGGCTGGCGAATGTGGTCATGGTTAAAAAGGCGATTGGGAAATGGCGCATGTGCGTCGAATTCAAAGATTTGAACAAGAGCTGCCCGAAAAACAACTATACCTTCCCTCGGATAGACCAGCTTGTGGACAACTCGGCAGGCCACGAATTGCTCAGTTTCATGGACACTTTCTCCGGCTACAACCAGATCCCTATGAACCCGGCAGATGAAGAACTTACTGTGTTCACCACGGACCGGGGGGTATACTGCTACAAAGTGATGCCCTTCGGCCTCAAAAATGCTGGGGCTACATACCAGCGCCTGGTTAACCAAATGTTCAAACTGCAGATCGGGAGGAATATGGAGATTTACGTCGACGACATGCTCGTGAAATCAACCTCATCGGACGAGCACGCCAAGGATCTTGGCGAGACATTCGACATCCTCCGCAAGTACAAAATGAAGCTGAATCCAACCAAGTGCGCGTTCGGAGTCACTAGCGGGAAATTCCTCGGGTTCATGGTTACCCACCGATCATGGTTACCCACCGAGGAATCGAAACTAACCCGGAAAAGATCAGCGCCATTCTCAACATGGCCACGCCAAAGAGCAACATGGAGATCATTTGACTCACGGGAAGAGTGGCCACTCTTAGTCGCTTCATGTCGAAATCCGGAGAAAAATGCTTCCCATTCTTCAAAGCCCTGAGAAAGATCCCAAGGTTCGAATGGTCGGAAGAGTGTCAAAACGCTTTCGAACAACTCAAAGTGCACCTGGAAACTCTCCCATTGCTCACCCGGCCAATCGAAGGAGACGAGCTGTTACTGTACCTTGCGGTATCCGATCATGCCGCTGGCTCGGTGCTCGTCCGAGAAGTCGAAGGAGTACAGAAGCCGGTCTACTATATGAGCCATGTCTTCAAAGACACAGAAACAAGGTACCCGGCCATAGAAAGGATAGTCTTGGCGCTTATCGTCGCCTCAAGGAAACTACAACATTGCTTCCAGGCACACACCATTCTCGTCCTCACCGAGCGGCCTATAGGGGCTATTCTCGCCTCCCCAGAATCGTTTGGTCGTCTGGAAAAATAGAGGTGGTGTAACGTTTTAAAAATCGTTTAGGTTAATTGTTTGATAATTAGTATTATAACTTGTGTTTTCCGTAAAACCTAGTTATAATTATTTTTCTACATAGACATAATTATACCTATTTTATTTATGTAATTTCATATGTATGGGTGTTTTATTAGCTACTTATTAATTGCTAGTTTACTTAATCATTATCCTTAATTATTTATTTTTAAATATTATTTTAAGCTTTCACTTACACACTAAATTAGTGATAATTACAAATTAGTAAGGGTTAATTACATATTAGTGCACTATGACAACTTAACACTTATTTTGTAACATGTTCTTTCTTCCTAAATTTTTCTCAATGGTTCTAGATAATTCTAAGATAAAACTTAAATAGAAATAAAATTAAATGAAAAGACAAGAAGGTAAGGTGTATATTTTAATGAGGTATGGTTGCATGGAGACTTGGTGTCCTCACTCACACACACACACCCCCTCACCCCTCCCGTTGTTCTCGGCCAGAAATGGGGCAGCAGCCCCCCTCCATTTCTCCAATCTCATTTCTTTGCAAAAACCTTATTTTTTTCCCATCAAAAATCCACAAAAAACAACACTAATTTCTAGTTAAATCTTCACTAAAATTCCTTGGCCTAAACTAAGCTTGGATTTTAGAGCAAGGTAGCATATTGGATGACCAAGTTAGCAAGTTAGATCTTCAAATTTTTGAGATATAAACCTTAACCCAATTGTTACCTTGTTAATTAATTGCTTTAATCTAATTTTAAACAGGTGTTAAAATAGTTTTAATTGCAAGATTTGAGTTTTAAAGAGAAGGGTTTGGGTTAAAGTTAGGGGTTTTACCACTTAATTAAGTTAGCTAAGTGTAGTTTATTATCTAGTGGCTTTACAAATCTAATCTAGTTGATTACTTTGCTAAAGTGGCTTTTAATTATTTTAATTAGGAGTTCATGCAATTAAATTAATTGTTAGTGTGTGTTTAAGTGAGATTATATCTAATTAAGTGTTGCATGGCTTGATTAGAATATTCATGTGTGATTTGTGGTTACTAGACTTGCTAATCCATCTAGTTTTGCACTAAATGGTTTAATGTTGCTAACTAGGTTTTGATAAAGAAAAGGTTTTAATTAAGTTTGAGGTTTTGATGATCTACAGCCTACTTCCCATAATATTTTGTTTGGTGTGAGTGCGTGATTAGTACGATTGGATTCTAGGATTGGTGGTGGCTACGCATAGCGACCCCTAGTTGTGCTTTGTGGCGTTGCCGTGCGGATTTTGTGCACCAAGTGCGCGCGTGTTTAGTTAGTGCACGTTAGTTACTTTGTATCGTCTTGACTTTGCGTCTATTTAAATGTCCAACCTCATATATACTTATTGTGCGATTCTAGGATGGGTTGTGGAGACGTCGGACGCGGCAAGGAAAGGCAAGGTGGTGATCGGATTCGATTAGCCGAGACGTCCCGGTGAGTAGATGTACACATCTATGGGGGGATCGTTTAGATGGCGCCCGATAGTTAGAATTTTTAGTAGTTCTTGCATCTATATGCATAGTCTCAAGCATTCATAGCATGGCATTGCATCTTCTTACACATGATGTTATTACCTAGGACACTTGCACTATTACCATTGGTTCATACCGCACATGCACTATTTATGCGAACACACACGCCATTGGTAATTGCTACGTCACGAACACTATAGAACTTGCTTAAATCTGTATCTGAGCATTTCATCATATATGATATGTAACTTGTAGTTGTATGTTCACTTCACCAGAATGGATACGTAGGATTGCTAGTCATATATACCTCATTGCATCATCATTCATACATAGTTTTCTAGTCATACATCGTATTGCATATTCTCGATATCATGGACATCCATCATTACCGACATGTTTATATATTGTGATTCTTTTTGGAGATTTCAGTATTTATGAGATTTCTGGATTTTGGGGAAAACCGCAAGAATTTTATAAACTTATTATCATTTTAAAAATGCAAGTTGCGGTTTTCTTGTGGTAGGATGTGTATGGTGTCCACCATGAGTTTTCTTGATTTGAGTTGGTTTTCGAGATCCGATTCGAGAAGTAGGATGAATAGTCTCGGGTACATGGTGGACCCGGTAAGGTACCCGGGGCGAGAGTGTTTTCATGGGGATGACGATGAGCCTGGCAGGGGAACACTACCTACCGTTTATTATTGACTCGGCGGTTATCCGGAGAATACCGACCGGAGTCATGGGATGTGGCAGATTTGAGAGCCGGTCTGAGAGACGGCTATTGAGATATTGAGACATTGAGATACTGAGATATACATATATTATGTCGATACTTGACAAGGATTTTCTGTTAATTTCACGGATGATACTCCAGTTTTATTATACAAAAGTTTTACTAAGATAAGGATACAGATTTTCTCATATCAGATATATCCAGGTTTTGGCGTTTGATTATTCATTCATGTTGCATTCATATTAGTGCATCGCATCATACTTGTATATGTAGGATTGTGACGCATTTGCGTGCATACTTTCGATAGCCTTATTAGATATTATTTACTACTCACGAGTTGGCAAATCACCCCCATTGTGTCACAGTATCTTGCAGGTCCGACCCGTCAACATAGTAGCGACGGGCATACTTCTTCTTCTGCTCCTTTGTATTGACTTGCGACTTTTGCACATAGGTGGGTTTTTTGGAGGATATTATTTTGTTCCCACTATGTATATTTCTTTTGTATCTAGTACACTCCATCGACCTTATGTATATGTGACTTAGACTGTGAGTTTGTGAGATTTGTATTTTGTTCTCTGGTGTCGAGCTCAAGTGAGCCGACGTGGTGCTTTCTTATTTTCTTGCTTTTATATACTTATTTCGCATTATTATGATGTATCTTGCATGTGGTTGTGTTCCGCCATTCGGCGCAGAGCTAGCTCCCGCTTGGGGATGCCTTTGTTCATTATTTATATATATTCATGTTTGTACCCGTTTGGGGCCAGTATTTACAAAGGAAACTCTGCCGAAATTTTTATAAAAACTTGAGCTTATTATAAATACTTTCAAAGTGATTTTCTATATTAACTTAACTTTTAAACGAGTTTTCCTTCACTCTATTTCTTTAAATAGTTTAGATTTCTGGGCTTTGCCTTACTTAGATTACGTTACGCCTCTAGACGTTGCGTAATTTAATTGCCGGTCACGTTCCACATATTTGGGTCCTGACATATGGGAGCTATCCCAATTTGACATCAAATACCGCCCCAGGCAAGCCATCAAAGAGCAAGTCCTGCAGACTTCGTTGTCGAGTGTACTATCCCCAACAAGGACGCAGCGTCAGCACCCGTCCCCGGGTCCCGACCCTCGGTCGAGGAAGTATCCGACTCCGTCCCCGATTGGGTCCTCTACGTCGATGGATCCTCTACCAAGGAGGGGAGCGATGCCGGCCTTATCATTCGAGGCCCGAACGAGGCAGAAATGGAGTACTCTTTGAAGCTCGGGTTCAGAGCGTCAAACAACACCGCGGAATACGAGGCCTTGCCAGCCGGGTTACGAATCGCTTCTGGAGTGGGGCTGAAGACGATCCGAATTAGCAGTGACTCCGCCCTAGTAGTCGGCCAAGTGACCGGGCGCTTTGAGGCCCGAGAGCCGCTCATGGTGAAGTACTTAGCCGAGGTAAAGAGACTACGAAAAAGTTTCGACGAAGTTCAAGTGGAGCAGATTCCTCGGCACCTGAACGCCCAGGCCGACGCCCTGAGCAAGCTAGCCTCTTCCTATACAGCCAACATTAAGAAGAATATCCTCTTCAAAGTCTTGCTGCGGCCCAGCATGGAAGACAGAAAGGCGACGCTTCAAGTATACACTGCTCAGGAGGAAGGCCGGGATTGGAGGAAGCCCCTCGTAGAGTTCCTGAAGGAGGGTACACTTCCAGAGGACCGAGAGGAAGCGCGTCGCCTTCAATCTAAAGCCCGCCATTTCGTCTGGAGCAATGGAAACCTTTACAAGAAGTCACACACACGGCCTCTTCTACGGTGCGTAGACCCCCATGAAGCCGACTACGTCCTGCGTGAGATACACGAAGAAGTCGGTGGAGCGCATCAAGAGGCCCGTACCTTAGTCCGGAATACGTTGCTCCAAGGGTATTATTGGCCGACGATTCACTAAGATGCTCAAAAGCTCGTCAGAAGATGCAAAAGCTGTCAACTCCATGGCAGCATACCCCGTCTTCCGGCTACCGAGCTAACGGCCCTTACCTCCCCCTGGTCGTTTGCCCAATGGGGGATGGACATGGTGGGCCAACTCCCTACTAGTACGGGCGTGTGTTGAAGTTGAAAATTACACCCTGATTGACCAAGTCAAAGTCAAAATCAACCCCAAGCCAAGTGGGCCCATACCCAGGTCGAGTCCGAACATAAAGCCGCCGGCCCTCCCCCATGCCAAAATAAAATCATGTAATAAATAATTTTTATGTAATTTTTTATGCATGAATGTAAACAAAATGGGTATAAAGCCAAATTTTTGTAAGCCTATGGCTTATGTGCAAAAAGAAATAGCACATGAGACATGGGATGGGCAAAATGTCATTTTGTAAAGCCCAAGAGGCTATATGTAAATATGTAAGCCTATATAAGGCAATATGATGATGAATAAAAAAGGAGACTTTTCATTCCTCTCAAAAAATCAGGGTTTGTGCCTCTTTCCCCTTTCTGAAGGCTCTAAACCTTCTTCTTTCTTTTGAATTAAATCAAGAGTTTTACTCTTCTTTTACCAAAACTAAATAGTTTTTCACCACAAAACCCACAAAGGGGAGCTTAGATCTCCCATCAGATCTCAAAAAGAAGAGATTTTTAAAATCTCACATCTCTTGATCTTCAAGATCCTGCCAACAGAGGAGGAAGAAGGAGACCCATCTCCAGAAACCCCACTTTGGGGAAGAACTAGGGCTCGAGGGGAGAAGCCCTTCATCAGCTTCAAAACATCCTAGGAGTTTAACTCCTCATACACACACACACACAAAAAAATAATAATAATAATAATAATAATAAGTGCTCCTTCCTGGGAGTACAACTCCCATTGCAGGGACCAAGTCCCTTTTGCCGTCCGAACGCTCACGTGCTGACACGTGGAGGGCTAGCGCTCAAAGCGTTAGCGCCCTTGCGCTAGCGCCCGAGCGCCCACGTGCTGACACGTGGGGCGCTAGCACTCAAAACTCTAGTGCCCTTGCACTCAAGGTGCTAGCGCCCAAAGCGCTAGCGCCCGAGCACCCACGTGCTGACACGTGGGACCCTAGAGCTCAAAGCGCTAGCGCCCTTGCGCTTAAAGCGCTAGCGCCCAAGGCGCTAGCGCCCGAACGCCCACGTACTGACACGTGGGGCGCTCGCGCCCGAGCGCCCACGTGCCTGGCACGTGGGGCGCTAGCGCTCTAGCGCTCAAAACGCTAGCACCCAAAGCGCTGGCACTTTTTTTCACGCATCCTTTGGATGCCCTTTCCCTTTTTTTTATTTTTATACACACACACACACATACTCTACAACACTATCCCTCTCAAAAAAAATTTGGCCCGGGACGCTGCCCCGCAAGGGTGCTGCTAGCCCCTTGACCCCCAGCCCGCTATCCGGGTAGCGGGACCCCCGGAAAAACTCTGCGGGGCCCCCGATACATCCAAAACCCCTTCAAAACACGATGCTTCACATTGAGTTCGCATGACCAGCTTAACCCGTCAATCGGAGGTTCCCTCGCTCCAAAGGCGAGGGGTAATTAACGACAGCTTAGTCCGCGGCTGTCGGAGATTCGGATCCATACAATCAATAAACCCCAGCCTAACCTAGGCAGGGGGAATCTGTAATGCGCCTGACAAATGCGCGCGTATTCCCATCTCAATGGGGTGACGAAAAACACCCTACAGATTCCGGCACGCCTGGCGGGACCAATCTCTCCTCCCATATTTTGGGTTTAAATGTTCATACGAACTCAATCAATATACATATCTATATTCATACTAAAATAATGCTCTTTCATGCAGGTTTTCAAGCAATCACTTCTCAATAATGTCTCCGAAGATGAACTCGGCTCCCATCTTATACATGATGAAGATGGACTCCAGGACGGTCCTCCCGGCAAGTCTCGGACGACAGTGGGAAGAACCGCTGCTACAATTTGGGTCTATTCTGTTTGTCTCGGCTAATGCCATCCCTGCACCTCAAGCTCCGGTAACCGACAAACCGGCCTAAAAAGGCAAAGGGCCAAATGCGTTAATCTCGAGGGCACCCTAACCTAAACGCGAGTCGGTGCTCAAACGGCTCTCCATGGTCCCAGCTGGGGGCAAAGCCGTCAGAACGAAAGAAGTTGCCAGACGTCGTGGGCAAGCCCAGGTGATACCTTCGACGGACACGTAGGCGGATGTCTTCTCAAGCCTCCCCATCACTCAGCCTATGGCGGCTTCCCGAAAAGCAGAAGCCTGCCAAGCGCTCAAGGCAGAGAAGCTGAGGCAGAAGCGGCTCAGATACAGAGCCAACAAAAGGGCTAGGGCTCTGGCCATGTTAAAATTTATGAATTTCCAAAGTCTGGACCGCTCCGCGAAATCAGCCGCCAAAGATAAAGAGATGGCTGGGTATGTGGTCTGCACTGTCTATATGGTCGGACATGAAGAAACGAACCCTCCTATGCTTCACAGCCAGAGTGATGATACGGTAGATGCTACCCAACGTCAACTCGATCTAAATGATGAAGAGCCCGCTCAGGCCGATAAGCCAGAAGAGCCTGGGGTTCCTGCGGAATTGAGCTCAGGCAATAAGGATGGCCCGGTTGTCATAACCGGAACTACAGAATAAGCATTATTCCGATGGCTTCAGAGGCAGCTTCAGGAAAGGGATGAGAAGTTAGCCAAGGTACAGTCCAAGGTCGACGAATTGGCAAACATCGCGGCAGATCTCGCGACCCAAGTCGCCCAATTGCAATTACAACAGAATCAAATTTTGGTTCATGAGCCAGGGATTGATACCCGGAGGCGGCCAACTGATACCCCCTTCAACCTAAGAGCGGAGCGCCTTCGCGGAGAACGGCCGCAATCAGCCTCCAGTCCCTCCGATACATACACCGGAGGAGAATCGCTTCTGAAAGAGAAACTGGATAAGGTATATTCCTTCAAAAGGGACAAAGCCCACAAGATATTCAAGGACGCCCTAAGAAACGGTTTACAACTGCCAGAGTCAAAGAGACCGCAGGAAGCGAATATGACCGACGGCCCCAAATACTGCCCCTATCACAGAGTGATAGGTCATGCCATTGAGGACTGCTTCATCTTCAAAGATTGGGTCGAAAAGCAATACAAGGCAGGACAGATAGAACTGTCTAAAGGCGTGTTAACAAACAGTCCAGTTGCGACCGCCAATTTCATACAAACGGAGACCGAAATTCTTCGTGAAACTGATTCTCTCAGACATCTGCTTTTCTCTAAAAACAATCGACCACCACGTCATTAAACTGGGAACAGTCGACCACCACGTCATTAAACTGGGAACAATCGACCTCTAAGTTGTTAAACTGGGAATGTAAATAAAAAAATGTGTAAATAAAAAGAAGAAAAAAAAAAGAAAAGCCGAAATGATGGAGCAACTCGCAATAAAAATCAGCGAGTAAAATAAAGATGAAAATAAAGCCGAAATGATAGGGCAACCGCGAATAAAAGCCGAAATGATAGGGCAATTGCGACCTTCGCGATAAGAAAAGCAGAAATGATAGAGCAATCGCGGTAAAACAAAAAAAATATATGCAAAAAAAACGGCGAATGATGAGTCACTCCTGGTACCATATTCCGGTGCAGCGATGCAGACGCCAACCAATTTCCAAATTCCATACCCCAACGGCGAATGATGAGTCACTCCTAGTACCAAATTCCGGTGCAGCGATGCAGACGCCAACTAACTTCCAAATTCCATACCCGAACGGCGAATGATGTGTCGCTCCTGGTATCATATTCCGGTGCAGCGATGTAGACGCCAACCAACTTCTAAATTCCATACCCCAACGGCGAATGATGAGTCGCTCCTGGTATTATATTCCGGTGCAGCGATGCAGACGCCAACCAACTTCCAAATTTCATACCCCAATGGCGAATGATGAGTCGCTCCTGGTACCATATTCCAGTGCAGCGATGCAGACGCCAACAAAAGTCCCAAAATTTTTCTGGCCCTACGGTCTGGATCATACATCCTGTAAAACCGTATACAATCCACGGGCATAAAACAATCTCAATCTCTCCCGAGTCCTACAGGTGAGACCACATTCAAAGTCCAAAAAATAAAAAATAAATAAATAAATAAAATGATATGTCCACAAGCAAAATGGGCACGGATGAAAACCCGAAATGGCTCCGTGAGTAAAAACAGCAGGATTGCCGGCGAGTTTGTGAAAACCCGAAAGGGCGCAAACTCGTAAAAAAGAGATGAAATTCACTCGCAAAGTCTTCTCGGCTTTGTGAGGAGAAAATTCCCGCGTGAGATCCTTACGACTCACAAAGGAGAAACACACTTAGGAGTCCCCATGACTCCTAAGGAGAAAATACACCTACGAGATCCTTTCGAATCGTAGGGAGAAAATGCTTTTATAGGACCCTTACGGCCCATAAAATTGAAAAGCCTTAGGTGATAGGGATCTAAACCTGTCTCCTAAGCCACCAATTTCCAAATCCTCCCGGGACAAATGGTGAGTTGCTCCTGGCATTATTCCAGTACAGCAATACAGATGCCAAACCAAAACCAATTCCCAAATCCTCTCATGGCAAATGATGATTCGCTTATGGTACCATATTCCAGTATAGCGATGCTGATGTCAACCCAAATCAAATCAAGCCAACGACCTCTGCGGCGGAATCATGCTCCGTCCCAGAATTTACCCCGTGTCGAAATCATGCTTCGCCTCAGGATATCTACCTTCCCTGCCGGAATTATGCTCCGCCTCGGAATCAAATCAACTAACCAGCTCTGGGTCAGAGTCATACTTCATCTCAGAGTGTACCCCGCGTCGAAATCAAGTTTCGCCTCAGTGTATCTGCCTTCACTGTCGGAATTATGCTTCGGCTCGGAATCAACCAACGACCTCCTCGTCGGAATTATGCTCCGCCTCGGAATCAAGTCAACCAGCAAGATCTGTGTCGGAATCATGCTTCATCTCAGAATGTGCACCCCATGCTAAAATCATGCTTCGCCTCGGTGTACCTGCCTTCCCTGTCAAAATTATGCTTCGTCTCGAAATCAAGTCAACCGTCCATGTCGCAAAAAGGACAGTGCAGGCTTCCCACAAATCGAGAACCGAATCGCTCCGGATCAGAGCGTCGACCGTCCATGTCGCAAAAAGGGCAGTGCAGGCTTCCCACAAATCGGGGATCAAATCGCTCCGGATCAGAGCGTCGACCATCCATGTCGCAAAAAGGGCGGTGCAGGCTTCCCACAAATCGGGAACCAAATCGCTCCGCATCAGAGCGTCGACCATCCATGTCGCAAAAAGGGCAGTGCAGGCTTCCCGCAAATCGGGAACCAAATCGCTCCGGATCAGAGTGTCGACTGTCTATGTCGTAAAAAGGGCAGTGCAGGCTTCCCACAAATCGGGAACCAAATCGCTCCGGGCCAGAGCGTCGACCGTCCATGTCGCAAAAAGGGCAGTGCAGGCTTCCCGCAAATCGGGAACCAAATCTCTCCGGATCAGAGCGTCGACCGTCCATGTCGTAAAAAGTGCAGTGCAGCCTTCCCACAAATCGGGAACCAAATCGCTCCGGATCAGGACGTCGACCGTCCATGTCGCAAAAAGGGCAGTGCATACTTCCTACAAAGCAGGAACCAGATCACTTCGGGCCAGGAAAAAGTCTACCACGGACACTCCATCTCGGAGACGCGTCAAGCATCGACCGTCCATGTCGTAAAAAGGGCAGTGCGGGCTTCCCACAAATCGGGAACCAAATCGCTCCAGATCAGAGCGTCGACCGTCCATGTCGCAAAAAGGGCAGTGCAGGCTTCATACAAGTCAGGAACTAGATCACTCTGGGCCAGGGAAAAGTCTACCACGGACACTCCATCTAGGAGACGCGTCAAGCATCGACCGTTCGTGTCGCAAAAAGGGCAGTGCAGGCTTCATACAAATCAGGAACTAGATCACTCTGGGCCAGGGAAAAGTCTACCACGGACACTCCATCTAGGAGACGCGTCAAGCATCGACCGTTCGTGTCGCAAAAAGGGCAGTGCAGGCTTCCCACAAATCGGGAACCAAATAGCTCCGGATCAGAGCGTCGACCGTCTATGTCGCAAAAAGGGCAGTGCAGGCTTCCCACAAATCGGGAACCAAATCGCTCTGGATCAGGGCGTCGACCGTCCATGTCGCAAAAAGGGCAGTGCAGGCTTCTCACAAATCAGGAACTAAATCGCTCCGGATCAGAGCGTTGACCGTCCATGTCGCAAAAAGGGCAGTGCAGGCTTCCCACAAATCGGGAACCAAATCGCTCCGGATCAGAGCATCGATCATCCATGTCGTAAAAAGGGCAGTGCAGGCTTCCCATAAATCGGGAACCAAATCGCTTCGGATCAGAGCGTCGACCGTCCATGTCGCAAAAAGGACAGTGCAGGCTCCCTACAAAGCAGGAACTAGATCACTCCAGGCAAGGGAAAAGTCTACCACGGACACTTCGTCTCGGAGACACGTCAAGCGTCGACCGTCCATGTCGCAAAAAGGGCAGTGCGGGATTCCCACAAATCGGGAACCAAATCGCTCCGGATCAGAGCGTCGACCGTCCATGTCGCAAAAAGGGCAGTGCAGGCTTCCCACAAATCGGGAACCAAATCGCTCCGACCAGAACGTCGACCGTCCATGTCGCAAAAAGGGCAGTGCAGGCTTCCTACAAAGCAGGAACTAGATCACTCCGGGCCAGGGAAACATCTACCACGGACACTCCGTCTCGGAGACGCGTCAAGTGTCGACCGTCCATGTCGTAAAAAGGGCAGTGCATCCCAAAAAGTAGGAACCAAAGCAAGTCGCCTCTACGCAAAAAAAAGATCCATCAATTTCATGCACACGACTCACATATGTGGTGTGCATTTATTGATGGGGGCACTTTGTTGAAGTCGAAAATTGCACCCCGGTTGACCAAGTCAAAGTCAAAGTCAACCCCAAGCCAAGTGGGCCCATGCCCAGGTCGAGTCCGAACATGAAGCGGCCGGCCCTTCCCCATGCCAAAATAAAATCATGTAATAAATAATTTTTATGTAATTTTTTATGCATGAATGTAAACAAAATGGGCATAAAGCCAAATTTTTGTAAGCCTATGGGTTATGTGTTAAAAGAAATAGCACATGAGACATGGGATGGGCAAAATGTCATTTTGTAAAGCCCAAGGGGCTATATGTAAATATGTAAGCCTATATAAGGTAATATGATGATGAATAAAAAATGAGACTTTTCATTCCTCTCAAAAAATTAGGGTTTGTGCATCTTTCCCCTTTCTGAAGGTTCTAAACCTTCTTCTTTCTTTTGAATTAAATCAAGAGTTTTACTTTTTCTTTTCCAAAACTAAATAATTTTTCACCACAAAACCAACAAAGGGGAGCTTAGATCTCCCATCAGATCTCAAAAAGAAGAGATTTTTAAAATCTCACATCTCTTGATCTTCAAGATCCTGCCAACAGAGGAAGAAAAAGGAGACCAATCTCCAGAAACCCCACTTTGGGGAAGAACTAGGGCTCAAGGGGAGAGCCCTTCATCAGCTTCAAAACATCCTAGGAGTTTAACTCCTCATACACACACACACACACAAAATAATAAGTGCTCCTTCCTGGGAGTACAACTCCCATTACAGGGACCAAGTCCCTTTTGCCACCCGAACGCCCACGTGCTGACACGTGGGGCGCTAGCGCTCAAAGCGCTAGCACCCGAGCACCCACGTGCTGACACGTGGGGCGTTAGCGCTCAAAGCGCTAGCGCCCGAGCACCCACGTGCTGACACATGGGGTGCTAGCGCTCAAAGCGCTAGCGCCCTTGCCCTCAAGGCGCTAGCGTCCAAAGCGCTAGCGCCCGAGTGCCCACGTGCTGACACGTGGGGCGCTAGCGCCCTTGCGCGCAAGGCGCTAGCGCCCGAGCACTCACGTGCTGACACGTGGGGCGCTAGCGCTCAAAGCACTAGCGCTCTTGTGCTCAGAGAGCTAGAGCCCGCCCCCGAGCGCCCACGTGCCTGGCACGTGGGGCGCTAGCGCTCAAAGCGCTAGCACTCTAGCGCTCTTGCGCTCAAAGCGCTAGCACCCAAAGCGCTGGCGCTTTTTTCCACGCATCTTTTGGATGCCCTTTCCCTTTTTTATTTTTATGTATATACACACGCGCACATACACATACTCTACAACAGTATCCCTCTCAAAAAATTTGGGCCGGGGCGCTGCCCCGCATCCCGCAAGGGGGCTGCTAGCCCCTTTGACCCCCAGCCCGCTATCCGGATAGCGGGACCCCCGTAAAAACTCTGCGGGGCCCCCGATACATCCAAAACCCCTTCAAAACACGACACTGCATATTGAGTTCGCATGACCAGTTTAACCCGTCAATCGGAGGTTCCCTCACTCCAAAGGCAAGGGGTAATTAACGGCAACTTAGTCCGCGGCTGCCGGAGATTCGGATCCCCACAATCAATAAACCCCAGCCTAACCTAAGCAGGGGGACTCTATAATGCGCCTGACAAACGCGCGCATATTCCCATCTCAATGGGGTGACGAAAAACACCCTACAGTGTGCACAAATACATCCTCGTCGAGGTAGACTATTTCACGAAGTGGATTGAGGTCGTCCCCATCAGAAAATCGGACGCCACCACGACCATCAGGTTTCTACAGAACAACGTAATCTCCCGATTCGGGATCCCGAGGTGCATCATTACCGACCATGGGATGAATTTCGAAAATGACAAAGTCAAAGAGTTCTGCAACGAATACCACATACTAATGAAGTTCGCCGCAGTCGTGCATCCTCAATGCAACGGGCAAGCCGAGATTGCTAACTGAGACGTCATCCGAGGTCTTCGAACTCGTTTGGAAGGAAGGCAGGGCAGCTGGGTCGAGGAGCTACCGCGGGTACTGTGGGCCTTACGCACATCAAAGAAAATGCCCACGGGAGAGACCCCCTTCAGCCTCTGTTACGGTACCGAGGCGATGGTCCCAGCGGAGATCGGGATGCCCAGTTATAGGGTCGAACACTTCGATGACGAAGCCAACACCTCTGCGCTCTGAACTAATTTGGACATCTTTCTAGAAAAACGGGACCGAGCACAGATCAAAGCGGCCGCTTACCAACAACGAACCGCTCGCTAGTACAATGCACGAGTTAAGCATCGTGCTTTCAAGATGGGAGATTTGGTCTTAAGGCGGAACGAATTCGTAAACCAGGGAAAACTGCACAAGTTCTCCCCGAAGTGGGATGGCCCTTTCCTCGTCTCCGAAGTATTGCCCAGTAGAGCCTATCTCTTACAAGACGCAGGAGGACGCAAGTTCCTTCGGCCCTACAACGCCGAGAAACTCAAACTATACAAATGAATGTATTTTATTCTTTTCGAAGCAATGTAATTTTTATTAAGTCTCCCAAGTTATAAGAGACTTCTTCCTGTAGGGTGTTTTTCGTCACCCCATTGAGATGGGAATAAGTGCGCGCTTGTCAGGCGCATTACAGATTCCCCCTGCTTAGGGTAGGCAGGGGTTTATTGATTGTGGGGATCCGAATCTCTGGCAGCCGCGGACTAAGCTGCCGTTAATTAGCCCTTGTCTTTGGAGCGAGAGAACCTCTGATTGACGGGTCAAACAAGTCATGCGAACTCAATGTGCAGTGTTGTGTTTTGAATGGGTTTTGGATATATCGGGAGCCCCGCGGAGTTTTTACGGGGGTCCCGCTACCTGGATAGCGGGCTGGGGGTCAAGGGGGCTAGCAGCCCCCTTGCGGGGAGTGGGACAGCGCCCCGTTAGAAATTTTTTCTAACGGGGGAGGTATTTTTAGTGTGGAGTGTATATAAAATGAGGGGGAAAAAAGCGTCCAAAGGATGCGTAGGGGCCAGCGCCTCACGTGCGTGGTACGCTGGCGCTAGGCGCCGGCGCCTCACGTGCTTGGCACGCGGGCGCTGGGCGCAAACGCCCCACGTGCTTGGCACGCGGGCACTGGCACCCTACGTGCTTGGCACGCGGGCGTTGGGCGCGGGCGCCCTATGTGCTTGGCACGCCGGCGCTAGGCGTCAGCAGGAAAAAGGACTTGGTCCCTGGGAGTTGTGCTTCCGATTTGACTTATGGAATTGAACTCCTGACAGAGAGTGGGCTTAGTCCCCGCACTGGGAGTTGTACTCCCAAAAAGAATAATTTATTATTTTATATATATATATATATATTATTTTTTTGAGTAGTTAAACTCCTAAGATATTTTTGGAGCTGATGAAAGGGACTTCTCCCTTGAGCCCTAGATCTTCCCCAAAGTGGGATTTTTGGAGATGGGTCTCCTTCTTTTTCCTCTCTATTGGCCGGATCTTGGATGAAAGGGGGTGAGATTAAAAAAATCTCCCCTTTTTGAGATCTAATGGAAGATCTGAGCTCCCTTTGTGGGTTTTGTGGTGAAAAACTATTTATTTTTGGAAGAGGAAGAGTTAAACTCTTGATTTAATTCAAAAAAAGAAGAAGGTTTAGAACCTTGAGGAAGGAAAAGGAGGCACAAAAACCCTAGAGTTTGAGAGAATGCATTGTTTTTTTTTTATTTCATCATCATGTTGCCTTATATAGGTTTACACATTTACATATAGCCCCTTAGGCTTTACAAAATGGCATTTTGCCCATCCCATGCCTCATGTGCTCATTTCTTTTGCACATAAGCCATCGGCTTTACAAAAATTTTGCTTTGTGCCCATTGCACTTACATTCATGCATAAAAAATTACATCAAAATTATTTATTACATGATTTCATTTTGGCATGGGGGAGGCCGGCCGCGGGGCTTGACTTGGGCATGGGCCTACTTGACCTGGGCTTAAGCCCACCTGGCTTCGGGTTGACCTTGACTTTGACTTGGTTAATCGGGGTGCAATTTTTGACCCCAATAAACTGCCCCCCATCAATAAATGCACACCACATATGTGAGTTGTGTGCATGAAATTAATGGATCTTGGAGTTGGACTTCGAGGTAGAACATCATTCGGGGGGTGGAGCATCATTCCGTGAGCATAATTTCGGAGATCGGAGCATAATTCCGAGGATCGGAGCATCATTCTGAAGAGCGGAGCATGATTCTAGGGGTCGGAGCATGATTCCGAAGGTCGGAGCATGATTCCAGGGATCGGAGCATGATTCCAGGGATCGGAGCATGATTCCAAAAGGTCGGAGGAGCATGATTCCAAAAGGTCGGAGCATGATTCCAGGGATCGGAGCATAATTCCGATGAGCGGAGCATAATTCCGATGAGCGGAGCATAATTCCGATGAGCGGAGCATGATTCCAAGGATCGGAGCATAATTTCGATGAGCGGAGCATGATTCCAAAGGGTCGGAGGAGCATAATTCCGAAGAGCGGAGCATGATTCCAGGGATCGGAGCATAATTCTGATGAGCGGAGCATGATTCCCAGGGGTCAGAGCATAATTCCGACGAGCGGTAGACATTCTGATCGAAGCATAATTTCGATGCAGAGGTTGATTCCCAGGCGAAGCATAATTCCGAAAGGGAAGGCAGATACTCTGAGGCAAAGCATGATTTCGACATGGGGTACACTCTGATACGAAGCATGATTCTGACGCAGAGCTTGTTGGTCGACTTGATTACGAAGCATGATTCCGACCCAGAGCTTGTTGGTCGACTTGATTCCGAGACGGAGCATAATTCCGACGAGGAAGGCAGATACACCGAGGAGAAGCATGATTTCGACACGGAATACACTCTGAGAAGAAGCATGATTTCGACACAGAGCTGGTTGGGTAACTTGATTCCGAGACAGAGTGTCCGTGGTAGGCGTTTCCCCGGCACGGAGTGATTTGGTTTCCGCTTTGTGGGAAGCTGGCACTGCCCTTTTTACGACATGGACTGTCGACGCTTGACGCGTCTCCAAGACAGAGTGTCCGTAGTAAACGTTTCCCCGGCATGGAGTATCGCTGGTTGATTCCGAGTCGAAGCATAATTCTGACAGGGAAGGCAGATATACCGAGGCAAAGCATGATTTCGATACGGGGTACACCCTGAGACGAAGCATGATTCCGACGTAGAGATTGTTGATTTGATTTGATTTGGGTTGACATTAGCATCACTACACTGGAATATGGTACCAGAAGCGAATCATCATTTGCCATGAGAGGATTTGGGGATTGGTTTTTTGTCGGCATCTGCATTGCTGCACCGAAATAATGCCAAGAGCAACTCATCATTTGCCTTTCCCTGTTGGGAAGCTATGGCTTAGGAGACAGGTTTAGATCCCTATCACCTAAGGCTTTTCAATTTTATGAGTTGTAAGGGTCTTATAAAGCATTTTCTCCCTACGAGTCGAGAGGATCTCGTTGTGCGTTTTCTCCTTAAGAGTCGTGGGGACTCCTAAGAGTGTTTTTCCTTTGTGAGTCGTAAGGATCCCACGAAGGCGTTTTCTTACGAGTCATAAGGATCTCGCAAGTTTTGTTCTCCTCACGCATCGTGAGGACACATGAGTGGGTCTTTCCAGATGGAGCATAATTCCAAGGGCGGAGACCGGCCGCTGGACTGGTGATTGCAGTGGGATATGGGTATGATGAGAATTATTTGAGCCCGTAGATTGTATACGGTAGTCAACTTGGGGACTAACCGTAGGGCTGGGAGAATTTTGGGTAATTGGATTTTGGTTGGCGTCTGCATCACTGCACTGGAATATGGTACCAGGAGTGACTCATCATTCACCGTTTGAGAATTTGGATTTTGGTTGGCGTCTGCATCGCTCCACTGGAATATGGTACCAGGAGCGACTCATCATTCGCCGTTGGGACATTTAGAGTTTGGTTGGCGTCTGCATCGCTGCACTGGAATATGGTACCATGAGCGACTCATCATTCGCCGTTGGGACATTCAGAGTTTGGTTGGCATCTGCATCGCTTCCCTGGAATACGGTACCAGGAGCGACTCATCATTTGCCGTTTGGGATTTGAGTTTAGAATTTGGTTGGCGTCTGCATCGCTGGACTGGAATATGGTACCAGGAGCGACTCATCATTCGCCACTTGGGATTTGAGTTTGGAATTTGGTTGGCGTCTGTATCGCTGCACTGGAATATGGTACCAGGAGCGACTCATCATTCGCCACTTTTTTTTTACCGCGATTGCTTTATCATTTCAGCTTTTCTTATCGCGAAGGTTGCGATTGCCCTATCATTTCGGCCTTTTATTCGCGGTTTCCCCATCATTTTGGCTTTATTTTCTTATTTATTTTACTCGCTGATTTTTATGCGAGTTGCCCCATCATTTCGGCTTTTTTTTATTTACACATTTTTATATCCCCGGTTTAATGACTTAGAGGTTGACTATTCCCAGTTTAATATATGGTGGTCGACTGTTTTCAGAGAAAGGCATATGTCTAAGAGAATCAATCTCATGAAGGACATCGGTCTCCGTTTGTATGAAATTGGCGGTCGCAGCTTGACTGTTTGTTAACACGCTTTTAGACAGTTCTATCTCTCCTTCCTTGTATTGCTTTTCGACCCAATCTTTGAAGACGAAGCAGTTCTTAATGGCATGACCTATCACTCTGTGATAGGGGCAGTATTTGGGGTCATCGGTCATATTCGCTTCTTGCAATCTTTTTGATTTTGGCAATTGTAGACCATTTCTTAGGGCATCTTTGAATATTTTACGGACTTTGTCCTTTCTGAAGGAATAGACCTTATCCAGCTTCTCTTTCAGAGGAGCTTCTCCTCCCTCTCCGAACACTGGTTTCCAAGGGCAGTTGGCATTAGGCCCGCTCATTCCTTGCTTATTTCGGTCAACCGAGGTGTTGAAAGATTCAGAATCGTCGGGATTTCCGCCTTTGCGATTATCGTCCTTTCGGTTTCTCCAGGACCTATTGTTATTTTGGGAATCTGAGGAGAACTCCTGCTTTGAGCGCTCCAGCATCTGAACTTTCCTGGTCAGCTCTTGGAATGTTTTGAGACCCGCGGTGTATAGAAACGGGGCCATCCAATTGTTAAGATTTCCGACTAGGAGGCTGACAGATTGGTCCTGCTCTATCGGCGGTTCATATTTGGCGGAGAGATTGCGCCATCGGGTTATAAAATCCGTGTTGTTTTTGTTGTTCTTTGGCTTGGTCCTTACAAGGTCGGCAATGGTGATCTTATCGCTGACACTCATGAACCTTTGTCGGGACAGAGATTACATTTGGACGAAAGTAGTAACAGAGCCATCAGGTATGCTTGCGTACCAGTCGAAAGCAACATCGGTCAAGCTATTAACGAACTGGCGGAGGAGAAGCGCATCATTGCCACCAGTATTCCCGCATGAGGCTTTAAAGTAGGCGATGTGCTGATTCGCATTTCCCGTCCCATCGAATCTTCCGAATTTAGGGATGGCATAGCCGCTAGGAAACTCTACCGGATCATATTAAGCGGGATATGATCTCCCGCTACTGCTAACATCTTTTTGCGCTTCAGCTTCGGCTACCAATGTTTTGACTTTATTGGCAACCAAATCCATGATTTGATCTTGAGTTAGTGGGCTACTGTCATCGGTAGCCAAGACATTTCCCGAGATAGGATGCGACTGACTTTCATGCGGTCTGCCCACCTTTGGATTTGAGGGAATAAGCGTTGGATGCCTTGGAACACCGTTTCCCGGTTCATGAGCAGAACCATGCGCTTGATTAGACGGCTGAGAGGCAACTTGGGCCATGAGTTGCCTCACGACGTTCGTCAAGTCGTCAATTTTGGAGTAAAGTTTGGCCATCTCCTTGTCTTTACTTCTGAGCTGTTTTTGGAGCTCTTGGAGAAGTTGCTACTCTGCGTTCTTGGGACGGATGATTGGCTCATCTTCGCTTTCCGAGCCCGACTCCTTATGAACCGAGGGATCTCTCCGCTTATTAGCTTCACTGGGAGGATTTTCATTACCTTCTGGAGGATGCTGGTCTTGGGAAGTGACAACCACATTCACACCAGATTGGATTTGAGATGTGGTGGCCCCGTCCTTGCTCTTGCTTCGCGTGCCCACTATATAGACAGGTGGACCACATATCCAGCCATCTCTTTATCTTTGGCAGGGTAACCCTGTTCTTCGAACCTTATGAAGTTCAGCATAGCATGAGCCCTAACCCTTTTATTGGATTTGTATCTGAGCCTTCTCTGTTTTAGCTTCTTGATTTTGAGGGCTTGGCGGGCATCCGTTTTCTGAGAATCCACCGTGAGTCGATTGATGGGGTGCTTAGAGAAGATACCCGATCGAGCAGTTGTCAAGGACACAACTGGAGCTTGCTCGAGACGTCCTATTGCTTTGTTGGTGTTGATGGCCTTGCCCCCAGCTGGAGCAAAGAAAAGTCGTTCGAACACCGACTTGCATTTGGGTAGTGGTGCCATCGAGATCACCACACTTGGTCTCCTGCATTTCGAGACCGGTCTGTCTGTTGCTGGAGCTTGAGAAGCTGGGATAGCACTAGCTGACACGAACAGAATATAGCCAAATGGTAGCAGCGACTCCTCCCATTGTCGCCCGAGATTGGCCGGGAAGACCGTCCTGGCGTCTATCTTCATCGTGTAGGAGATAGGAGCTATGTTGAGAGCTGAGCTTGCCCTCAGAGACATTGTTGAGATTTGATCGCTTGAAATCCTGCATGAAAGAGCATTATTTTAGTATAAATATTGATATGAATATTGATTGAGTTCGCATGAACGTTTAACCCGAAATATGGAAGGAGAGATAACGTCCCACCGGGCGTGCCAGAATCTGTAGGGTGTTTTTCGTCACCCCATTGAGATGGAAATACGCGTGCGCTTGTCAGGCGCATTACAGATTCCCCCTGCCTAGGGTAGGTGGGGATTTATTGATTGTGGGGATCCGAATCTCCGGCAGCCGCGGACTAAGCTGCCGTTAATTACCCCTGGCCTTTGGAGAGAGAGAACCTCCGATTGACGGGTCAAACAAGTCATGCGAGCTCAATGTGCAGTGTTGTGTTTTGAATGGGTTTTGGATATATCGGGGGCCCCGCAGAGTTTTTACGGGGGTCCTGCTACCCGGATAGCGGGCTGGGGGTCAAGGAGGCTAGCCCCGCAAAAAATTTTCTAACGGGAGAGGTATTTTTAGTGTGGAGTGTATATAAAATGAGGGGGGAAAGCGTCCAAAGGACGCGTAGGGGCCAGCGCCTCACGTGCTTGGCACGCGGGCGCTGGGCGCTGGCGCCCCACGTGCTTCGCACACGGGCACTGGACACGGGCGCCCGACGTGCTTGGCACGCGGGCGCTGGGCGCTGGGGGCCCGACGTGCTTGGCACGTGGGCGCTGGGCGCTGAGGACCCGACGTGCTTGGCACGCGGGCGCTGGGCGTCAGCAGGAAAAGGGACTTGATCCCTGAGAGCTGTGCTCCCGATTTGACTTATAGAGTTGAACTCCTAACAGAGAGTAGGCTTAGTCCCTGCACTGGGAGTTGTACTCCCAAAAAGAAAAATTTATTATATATATATATATTTTTTTTGAGGAGTTAAACTCCTAAGATATTTTTGGAGCTGATGAAAGGGGCTTCTCCCTTGAGCCCTGGATCTTCCCCAAAGTGGGATTTTTGAAGATGGGTCTCCTTCTTTTTCCTCTCTGTTGGCCGGATCTTGGATGAAAGGGGGTGAGATTAAAAAAATCTCCCATTTTTGAGATCTAATGGAATATTTGAGCTCCCCTTTGTGGGTTTTGTGGTGAAAAACTATTTATTTTTGGAAGAGAAAGAGTTAAACTCTTGATTTAATTCCAAAAAAAAGAAGAAGGTTTAGAACCTTGAGGAATGAGAAGGAGGCACAAAAACCCTAGAGTTTGAGAGAATAAATTGTTTTTTTATTTCATCATCATGTTGCCTTATATAGGCTTACACATTTACATATAGCCCCTTGGGCTTTACAAAATGGCATTTTGCCCATCCCATGCCTCATGTGCTCATTTCTTTTGCACATAAGCCATGGGCTTTACAAAAATTTGGTTTTGTGCCCATTGCGCTTACACTCATGCATAAAAAAATACATCAAAATTATTTATTACATGATTTAATTTTGGAATGGGGGAGGCCGGCCGCGGGGCTCGACTTGGGCATGGGCCCACTTGACCTGGGCTTGGGCCCACCTGGTTTGGGGTTGACCTTGACTTTAACTTGGTCAACCGGGGTGAAATTTTTGACCCCAACACTTCCATAAATTTTGCTCTCTTTCACGGTTCCGAGATCCCTAGATTCGTTTTTGAGAAAATACGCAAAAATACTAAAGGGATAAAGAGGAGACAAAAGCACATCGGATAAGAAGAACTTTATTCATTGAGGGGTATTATGGGCTCCTCAGCCTTACAAAAAAAATATATACAAAATAATATTACAGTAAAGGGGGCCGGGGGTTAAGAAAGCACAGCTGGTGGTACTCCGAGGAGATTTCCGCCAACCGAGCCCTAGCTTCGGCCGCCCGCTCCCTGTCATGATGCCCGCGGACCCGAGACGCCATGGATGGGCCAGAGGCCGCACCCGCTGGGCAGGAGTCAGCGATCGGCCTCTTCTGGAAACACTCCAGAAGAAGAGCCACCGAGCGATCCCGCCTGCTCTTCGAGATCAGGCCAAAGTGTTGGAGCATGTGCAACTTGTCAATCGCCTCGTCCTGCAGCTGCTCGGACAAGGCATTGTTCAGACCTGAGGACATCCTCCAAATCGCGTACATGAGCAATTGAAGGAGAGGGGATCGCCGAGGGAGTAGGCGGACAAAGTGGCTCTCCACGCGCTCTATCACCCCTTGGTCCATCTCCTCGGTGCACTCTGGGTCATAAATTTACACGTCGTCGAAGGAAATGATCTCCTTGATGCTGTAAATAAACCCGGCCATTTTTCAGAAATTCAAGGGTGGGTTTATTTGACCAAAATGCCTTCGCTATTTATAGTCCCAAGCGAATCCCTAAAGGCAGAAGTTCTCGCACGCAGTAACGCGAATCACAGGATATTTACAAATTTCCCAATATGGAGCTGCCGTGTGGCGACCATGCCGTCCCTCACAGGCCCCCAAGCGGTCAATGGGAGTTGGAACGACGCGCACTACGGAGCGACGTGCCTCGCCTGTGCGCTTCTACCACGTGTTGTCCGCGAAGGTCTCTCTTCCAGGGTTTATGGGTCAAGAGAGACTAACTGACGCCTCATGAAGCCACCGAGCAGCTTCCCTGCTCGGTCAATCCTTAGCGGGAACATTTCTATCCACCTGCGCTTAGGATCAAAGCCCTCCTCACGATACCACCGAGCAGCTTCCCTGCTCGGTCAATCCTCAGCGGGCACATCCTTCCCACTTACGCTAAGGATCGAAGCCCTCCTCACGAGGCCACCGAGCAGCTTCCCTGCTCGGTCAATCCTCAGCGGGCACATCCTTCCCACTTACGCTAAGGATCGAAGCCCTCCTCACGAGGCCACCGAGCAGCTTCCCTGCTCGGTCAATCCTTAGCGGGTAGATTCCTACCCACTGATGCTAAGGATTGAAGCCCTCCTCACGATGCCACCGAGCAGCTTCCCTGCTCGGTCAATCCTTAGCGGGCACATCCTGCCCACCTAGGCTAAGATTGAAACCCTCCTCACGAGACCACCGAGCACCTTCCCTGCTCGGTCAATCCTTAGCGGGCACATCTTACCCATCTACGCTAAGGATCGAAGCCCTCCTCATGAAGCCTAAGGATCGAAGCCCTCCTCACGAGGCCACCGACCAGCTTCCCTGCTCGATCAATCCTTAGCGGGTACATTCTTACCCACCTGCGCTAAGGATCAAAGCCCTCTTCACGAGGCCACCGAGCAGCTTCCCTGCTCGGTCAATCCTTAGCGGGCACATCCTGTCTACCTACTCTAAGGATCGAGCCCTCCTCATGAGGCCACCGAGCAGCTTCACTGCTCGGTCAATCCTTAGCGGGCACATCCTGCCCACTTACGCTAAGGATCGAAGCCCTCCTCACGAGGCCTAAGGATCGAAGCCCTCATCAAGAGGCCACCGAGAAGCTTCCCTGCTCGGTCGATCCTTGGCGGGTATACTTCTACCCACCGACGCCAAGAATCAACGCCCCACCAAGGGGCAATCGCGCAGATCCCTGCTCGGCTAACCTCCGAGTGGTGAATTCTTACCATCCCAAGACAGAGGTCTAGGAACCGTGTCAAGGGAGAACCCACCGACGCCGACCAACTCTGATTTGGCTGTTGTTCACCTAACGCTAAGAACCGACTCTAAGGAATGGTCGGATACCGACCTTCCTACCCGGAGGAGTTTCCCGATGTATCCTAAGTGAATGTTCGTCACTTCGACTTCGGGGGCGGGAGGACACCGGCCTTCCCATACTTGACAACTAATTGACTTACACTTGATGCGCGATCGTCATCTAAAAGGCCGGTCATTGACCTATGGCATAACATTTGCATCGAGGAAGAGACTGACAAACTCATGTACTCACACAAGAAAAACATTGCCACGCAGAGGAAGATAAAGCCAGTTTTATTTATGTCCTAAAATCCTTTACTGGGTATTCTGGGCTCCTCAGCCTTACAAAAATTGCCCAGAGGCTTATAAAATTTTTCTCAAATAAAAGAAAAAAAAATGAGGAGCTCAGGCAGCAGGCTCTGCCAGGACCTCGCCTTGTTCGGCACCGCCCTCAAGGGTCGGGGTTTCTGCTTCCGTAGCCGCCCGGCGCTAGCCGCCTGTGGCGTTTCCACCGAGAGAGGGACCCTAGCACGGAGCTCACCGTCGGCAAACTCCGGTATCAACTCTTTAACAGCATTAAGGACTGCATGCCAAACGATAGCAGAGGCTTCGCCGAGGTCGGCATAGAACTGGTCTGACGCCTTGTACGTGTCCACCGACTTGCGGGCCCGAAGCTTGGCGATCTTCGCCTCCTCAAGCGCAGCCTCGGTCTCCCTCTTGCTGACATCCCTTGCCTTCTTAATTAAGGCATAGCGCTTACCCTACTCCTCCAACTTGCCCTCCATGGCTCGGTAGGACTCGCTCATGAGTCGGTAGGACTCTTGGCACATGGAGATCGTGAGCTCCCCGGCGGCCAACCGGGTCTCAAGGGTGGTCGTCTTCTCCTTCTCCTGCCACAGCTGAAGGCGCAAATCCTCTGCCTCTGAAGACGATTCCCCAGCCTTCCTCATGACCGGGGCGATCTCATCGGCTTCCATGTTGACGATGATGGCGCAATGTTGGAGGACCTAAGGGAAGCAACAGACGGATTTAGAGGTGTCCGGGCCAGGAGAGGGCAATCAAGATAACACTTAAATGAATACTAACCTGAACTGCCTCCTGAGTGATGGCGGCCACTTGAGCCTTCAAGGTCCCCCGCGGAATCTTCCCCACGGCCGACTGCTCTATGTCCGCGAGCAAGCTGTCAACGACGGAAAGCCCCAAGGGGACCACGAAGTAGACATCCCCCTCCTGCACGGGAATCCCCTCGGGGATATCAGCCGACGGCGTGCGGGAGACCATCCTTTTCCTCTTGAGTGGGACCTCGGTCACCTCCTCCTCCCTCACCCGGGGCTCCGGGTCTCGTGCGTGCTTCTGGCTTTCCCCACGACGGTCATCGGGGGCCCGGGGCGCTGTGGAGGACTTAGCCGGTAGGGACAGTTTCAGGGCCGAGCTCGAGCCTGCTCGGGACAAGACTACGCCCCCGACCTTCTTCTGGGCCGTGGCTAATATGGCAGCTAGAATCTTGGACCGGTCCATGTGTTCTGCAAAAGGGGAAAACACGGAGAAGTTAATGATGCAAGAAGGGCAAAAAGTAAATTACTCAAGTCTAAACAGGTCATCCAATCTCCTAACTTACCCACGAAGCGCGCGGGGCTGAGCCTAGCCCATCTAAGGACCTGCTCGGAAAGCAAAACGCTGGCCCGCTGGATCGGCTCCCACATAGACACCACCCTCGCCTCGGGAGAGGACGGCTGCTTCGCCCGCGGGCGGTCGACCATGTGCCACTATACAGACACAGGCTAGTCCTCACCCTCGGACGGTCCAACGAATACAAACTTCTACTTCCAGTCATGGATGGAAGAAGGAACAACCACCCCACCCGACCCAGCCACCCCACCCTTGCGTTTTTTAAAGAAAAAATACACCCAACTTGGCTCGTTTTTGCTGGTGCCAGGGTGATTTTTATAGCAGAGAAAAGAGGTAATAAGGGTCAAGCTGAAGGGGATGTCCTCAAGCTTTAACCGGACCAAAAACCCGAGGAGAATTCTCCACGAGTTCGGCGCTAGCTGGCCCGGTGAGAGTTGGAAACAACGAAGTATCCCACATAGCTCGGTTGGAAAGGGCATACGCATTCCTGCTCGGAACGCCTCCAAGCACAGGGCAATCTCCTTCCCCTGCACATGGTGTGCTCGTTCTCCCCCTTTTGCCAAACGGAGTGAATAGTTAGAGGGGATATGGAAACGAGCCTGAATCTCTGCGAGCTTGTCCAGATCCCTCAAGACGGAGGGCGCATTGCGGGCGTTCCCGATGCGCACCTTAGGGACCCCCATTGCAGCCGGGCGGCTAGCGCCGTAGGTGGATGTAACAATCCTAAACTTTCTGTACATAATTTTTTTTTCAAAAATACAGAAAGGAATACCTAAGCCTGAGCACAAATTATAAATTTGACTTGCTTTTGAACAACAAGAAATAACTTGTAGCTCATTGATAAAACCTTGCATTGCTATGACGTGGCCCTTATGATTGAATCCCCCAGCCACATATATTTTTTAATTGATTTTTCTTTTAAACTTTTAGAAACCCAAAGGTTTACACGTGCACACACGTAAAATGAAAAGTCACAAAGTAATCAAACACGTGCACTGAGGTATACCAAGCGACAGGGACACGTGGCCAAAATCCCAAGCCCATCCCACCGGATTGGACCGGCGAGATTCAAAGGGGAGGCCGGCACCGCCGGTCATGTCCGTAGGGGATGCCCTCATTTTTTAACTCCAGAACCCCTTGGCCTACCCCACTACCCCATGCTGTTTGATTTCTCTGCACATTTCCAGAGAATTAAAAATGGGCATTTATCCACAATTTAATGCACATTTTAATTCTATTCTTCATTATTCTAAACCCTAATTTTTCCTATAAAACCCACACTCCATTTCACCCCTCCTCATTCAGACTTCTATTACAAAAACTCTCTAAAAATTTCCAAGTCTCAAGTTGTGCAAATCGAGTTAGAAAAGGGCAAGGTTCCGGCAAAGTTTCAAGAAGAATCCGGCGATGAAACGATGCCCCGACGGTTTCAATAGCTTCCTCTCTCTCTCCTCTTGTTTTACAATCAGTAAGTCCCATCTCCCCTCCTCTTTTGCTAATCTAAAACTTCTCCTTTTCAAAACTTGTCGGAAGCGGAGTTATTCCGGCTTCCGATTCTCTTTTCTTTAAAAATCTAATTTTTCTTAATAACAAACCTATAAATTTTTAATATATTGTTTAGAAATCATTAACAAACACATTAGAATAAGTTTCATCTCAAAAGAATCTATTATGCAACTTTTATCGCATTTTTACGGTTGAATACCATATACTTTACTTTCGACACAATTCAACATATTCCCTTATATTATCTTTAGAAAATGCACGAGGTAATGACCTACCTCATCACAACACACATTTTTGACATAGCACGATAACTCTTTGGACATTAGTTTATGGGAAAATACTAGTTTGCGATTAAATACCATAAACATTCAAAAACTGTTTTCTTTAAAAGTGTATTACTTAATTCCTTACAAATACACCTATACAACCCATTTTGGGGAACCCCGATCGGGATGGTGCGGGTTATCCCACATCCTCAGGCCTAGTAGAGTGAGATGCAGACCTCCGCAAGGAGCATTCGATCTCGATGGAATTTTTATGCAATTTTTAAGAAAAATATGATTTCTATTTAATAAATAAATTCTATTTTTATAAATATTAGATATATATAAATATTATCAAAATATCTACTTTAAATATAATATACATATTCCATGTTTTCTAAATAAAAGGAATCACAAATGTCATGAAACTACCTTTACAATACAATACCATTCCAAGATTACACTTAAATATCATATACAATAAAATCTAGGTTATATCCATTAGAATATTTCACTTTATAAAAATTACAATTATGAAAACCTTAAAGACGATAATTAAATTTTTGAGGTGTATTTTGAAAATATATCAAAACTATTTTTCATAAAACCCCCTCAAGTTATATTAATTTACAATAAGGACCCTAGTAAACATAGGTTTAAGCGGGACCGGTTCTCTTGAGCCGCAGGGAGCCGGAGAATATGAGTGATTGCCTATCTAAGTTAGACAACCTAATAACGGTGTTATCAACACGGTAATTGTCTTGGGAAAAGACACAAATCTTGCCGTCCACGTGCAGCAGTTACCAATAACATCAAAACTAATTCAGGACTTCATTTTCTTTTCAAAGTGTCTGACTCAGACAGAGTCTCCATCTAATATGAAATCAATCTGACTTGAATCCAATTCAAGTATAACTACAATACAACATGAATCCATTTATACCCGAATTCCATCTATATCAACAGGACTCGACCGAACCGAACCATGGATATACTCTGATTACATGACTATCCACTTATATCCATTCTGTTTACATGATATCATGGTTTCAGAAAGTCATCCATCTATAAAACAAAACAATACAATCAATACAAAAGACATTATGGGGTTTTTAAAGGGGTAGACTGGTACGGAATGTGTTAGAAGTGGCACGAGACGATCAATTTAATACACCTAACCTGAATATCCATTTGTTTTTGTACCGTGGCTTAACGGTTCCTTGTGCTCCGTATATCTTAGTCTCCGGAATAGTGGGACTCCTCTCGTATACACTGGCATATTCTGTACCAAGTTATAAACAACTGCGATAATAGAACAAAAGATAATATTATACAGTTATATTCTCTTTTCTGTCTATTCTACTTCTCTCTTTCTTTGGGACTTACCGAGCGATTGTTCGCTGACGACATTCATTTTCTTCTTTCTTTGGAATGTTGTCAGGTGGATCCGACACACTAGTGATCGAGCCCAGTACTGAGGACTTGGAGCGGTTTGCCATCGCCCCAGAGCTGTAAACACTTGTATATACTTTTCATTTCAGTTATGCCATTGTTTAGGCATTGCTTTCTATTCCTGTATTTACATTTTCAGTTGTACTTGTGAAGAATTGTTAAATAAATAAAAGTTGCTGTTCATTTATATTCATGTCTCATGTGTACATTTTACTTTATATTGCTTAGATACGCTTAGCGTGTTTACTTATGAGTAAATACGTCGTGTGACCCGTCATGTCTCCTTACCGTACACCAGGAAGCGGGACGTGACAATGGCCCTGACTCTATGGGGCTGGCCCGACGATGAGGAAGCAAAGAGGGAACCCTCTTGGCCGTCAGCAGCCGAAGAGGTGGAAGACTCCCTAGACTCTACCCTAACTATTTCTACAGACTCCTCGGAAGAAAACATCTTAACCTGATTCAAATGAAGGAGTTCTCCGAGAAAAGAGCGCGAAGGATCCAATCTAAAGGATGGAGCGCCGAGCAACCTCTCGCAGCAAAGGAAAATAATGGCGAAAGTGTGAGCCCTAGGGGGATCCCACTCCTATTTATACTGCTTGAAGGGAGCATCCGACGGCTTAGATCATTTCCAACCAAAACGAAACCTCGCATCTGCCAGCCGTTGAAGCCCTACGTGTCGAACGACCATTGGAGACGTTCCTTCGGTCGCAGAAGACAACGGAAGTCTATCACGTCCGCCAATCCGCGTCGGACACGTGGCATGCGCCTCAACTGGCGTACAAGCGAATCGGCGCCCCCTCTTTAATGCACGATCCTTTTCCCTGATCCGCTGACGTCATCGAAGATACGCGCAAAGATCCAAGCGCCCGGGATACGCCACGCGGGCTCAAAGATATGAACGACGCAACTGCCCTACACCTAGTCGCCCAAGAAATCCGCGCTAATGGATTCTTGACAAGCTGAGCCCGGGAGACCGATCAGACCACTCTCGACCCGACCCATAAATAGGTCGGGACGAGAGTAGGGGGCTAATGATAATGCTCATAAGTGCGAACTCCTCAGACCATGACAGATGGCAGATGACGTGTCCCGGGGCTCACGGAAATATGGCAAGCACTATGCATTGGAGGCATTCCCCCGGCTATCGTCCCGAGGTATGACCCGACCTTCTATGGATCCCTGAACACTCCTATACACGCCTTACAAATGACAATGGGCTCGCCTTCGGGCCCTCCTACATGCTAAGCTTCCCCAGCCCTCCCAGCCCGCCTCCGAGCTATCACAGAACCGAGCTTCCTAGGCCTCCTGCTCGCCTCCGAGCCTCCCGTCGAGCTAAGCTTCTCCGGTTCTACCGAGCAACTAAGAACGCAGAGCCCAAACGCCTCCGCCACGGCTTCGCGGATCTTGCTAGACGCGAGATATCTGCCACCCCACGATTCCGCGTTCCTTGCCGCCGTATCCCTCCATTAACGAGTGTATCCCGTCATTAATGGGGGGATCCCGTTATTCACGCAGACATAACGTCAGGGGCGTAACCGACGGCGAAGATCTCGCACCAGCTCGCTCCATGCGACCACTATAAAAACCTCTCTTCCAGATGATTCAGGTAACGCAATTTTATTCCAATAAGCCGCTACTCTGCTCAAATTTCTTGGCTAAGTTGACCGTCGGAGGGTCCACGGTGGTACAACCATTCCGGGACTTCTTTTGCAGATAGCTCGGTTTCACCTCAAAACAAGCCCACTGAGATCCACACGCTCAAGGAGACAACCCTCAACACCAATCTCAGTCGTTCATCAACGCTCGCGACAGATCGACGGAGGACAACATTTGAAGGGGATCCCAACCTCCATCACCGTGCGATGCACGCTTGTATGTTTTGATATCACAAAGATTTGAAAAATCAAGATTTAGTTGAAAAGATGGGAACGTGGGAATGAGGAGAGTTACAGATGATGGAAAGTTAAAAAATTTCGGATGTGGGGAGTTTTTTATGAGTGAATAGTAACAATAATTCCAAAACCGATATATTTTATTTATTATTTCAAGTATGATAAAAATCAAAATTATCAATTTTTGACACATCTGCATTGCTGACATAAAATTAGAGGAGCTTCTTTGCACGTTGACATTAATATAGCAGAGGAGAGACAATTTAGTGGGTAGTGGATCTGGATCATACGACCCGATCCAATTACGAGCCTAGCATGTAGTGCATCCTAAAGATATCCGACCCATTCTCGCACCACAATAAATCACTTTGGATCCATTTCCATCACTTGGAATCCACCAAAAATCAAAGCAAGCAGTTCGATAGCTAACACTCCAATTATTTTGAGGTATTAATTTCTATCGGATTTTTATTTATTCCATTAATTTCCTTTGATCTTTCATCTTTTCCCACTCCAATTTCTGTTCAGAGTTGATTTTCAAGGAGAAAAACAAACAAACAACAACAACAACAACAATTTTGTTTTTATCATCATTTAGTATGCAGTATGGATTATTTCTTCTATTTTTCTGTGATGAAATGGGAGGGGTTTGAAAGCTCCCCAAGTGTTTGATAGAATGTTTTATTGTAGTGAATATATTGGACTACATATCAAGTTAGTTTTGTCGTTGCTCTTGAAAGGCTCACTAATTGTTTGAGAAAATGTCTCGAAGGGACTTAACTTTATTGGGCTTGTTTCATGTTCTTGGATTCACATGAAAAGATTATAGAACATGCAAGATTGCTAATGGAGAAAAGGTTCTCCTTTGGTTGTAGTTGCTCTTGTTAGCAACACTACCATATATGTATAGGATTGGTGATATCAAATTACTTGCTATTGCATTATAATTGCTATTGAAAACTCATCAAACGTTTGAGAAAATGATTGTATCTAAACTCAATTTGTTGGGACACTTTCTTCTCTTGGATTCGCAAAGATAGCAGCTTGAGAAGCTATAGCATGTGTTAGGTTTCCAGTGAGAAAAGATTTAGCAACACTTCGGCATATGTATAGGAATTGCACTTATTTGATGGCTTGCGCTTATCTGCTTGCCCTGTCATTGCACTTGACGAGATCCTTCCATTATCTTATTTTAATGGAATGGATTGCTACATTCCACCTTTTCATCAAAAAGATTATAAAAAATTGCTTGAGGTTCAGTTCAGAACACAAGTGCATACACATATATAAAGCCCACGAATTATTTCTGTATTTTAATCCTTGATCCATTAACTCTTATTGCTTAAAACTCATGACAACCGAATTTTAGTCTTTTTTATCGAACAATACAAATTATACATTGCTGAAAATTGAAGACAACAATCTTGAAACGTTTCAATTAAATTTTGATCTACTGCTAAATTCTAAGAGTAGTCTAAAGGTTAAGCGACATTCGTAATTCATTAGGTTAAAAAGGGGTCATCTTGGACTTGGGCCCAGATCAATTATAACGACTATCCCTAATCTTACTTATTATACTTGAGCACTATCATCCTTATACAAACCGTAACCCCTTTTATGAAGAAAATGAACAGTATCAAGTATTAGAGATTTGCTCAAATTCTGTCTGAAAATGGATTCAAATTGACAAGAAACCCCTTTTACTTCTATCTTGCTGGCATAAAACCACCCTTAGTATGGAAATATTCACCCCCATTCCAACCTAACCGTGTTATAAATTTTGTTTATTATTTCAAAATGCCTCTAAACTTGTCATTTTTTAGTATTAACTAGTCGTAATTAATATTTTTATTGAGTGATATTTTGGGAATAAAAGGGTAAGTGCAGATTTCGTTAAATGAGGATCGTTTCTAGCTAATCAAGCAAAAACGAGAGGGGGTTTCCTGCAATTTATATTGAAATTAAGTAGGATTAATATTTAATCGCACGCTTTGAAGTAGCTTAAATATGTGCGTGCCTAATTTAAGCTATTTTATCAGGTTTTTACTTCCCCGACATTCTATGAAATATTTATAGGTATCAGCCTACCCTGTAGAGGTTTGACTCCATTATGTTTTCTACAATTTTGTGAATGCTATGTCCGAAGATTTTGTTAAGGAAAGAAAATATTGAACTATTCTGCATTATACAAACACATGAGAGTCTGTAACAAGGTAAAGATTTAAGAGAAAAGTCAGACAATTATGTATAGTGAGCCGAAGGTAATTTCTTGTATGAGATAATTCCATTGGCACAGAAGATTATTGTTGTACAAGTCGATACAAGCTTGCGGTTAGTTTTCATATCTTAGCCTCTGTATACCGTAACCATAGGCATATGTATTGAACCTGTGCTCAACTTTATAGCAAACTTATATTTCAAAAATTAACAAAGGCTTAAAATCTCAGTATGATATAGTCAACCATGGGATCAACGTTAACCTTTTCGGCTATATGGTCGCAATATGAGATATTTTAGTGTTTGACTAGATATATTCTATAAATTAGTAAATTTTTTTTTTAACTAATTGTTAAAAATAACCATTAACAATTTGACATATTTCTTAGCTATAACTGTTGTATAGAGTGCTTGCTTAAATAAACTCACTTGTCCATTAATAAATTTATTATTGAAACCCCAGTAATCAATGGGAAATCTGAGCATTGAGCACCAAGGTTTAAAATCTTAGTATCAATCTCGGTATTGGTACTCGAACAATCATTTTTTCGGATAGGAATCCGCCATCTTGGATCAGGGGTCGCCGAGATTTAAAACCGACAACTTTCTATCATGAAATTCTTCAGAAGGTTTGGGATATATTTGTTATAAAGTGTTTATTAATCTGCATCCTAAAGATTTGTACCTCTACAGATCTTGAGGCTTGACATTAATTCCTAGTTATTCTTGCAGAGACCATGTCCATCTTGAAAGACGCCGCGGTCCGGCGCCCAGTCTCTGCCACGCTCCGACTCACCGTCCCTGCAGGCGCAGCCCGCCCGGCCCCACCTGTAGGCCCTGTCCTCGGCCAATACCGCCTAAACTTAATGGCCTTCTGCAAAGACTTCAACGCTCGAACCCAAAAATACAAGCCCGATACCCCAATGGCCGTTACAATCACCGCATTCAAAGACAACTCGTTTGAATTTACTGTCAGGTCCCCCCCAGTCTCTTGGTACTTGAAAAGGGCAGCAGGGATTGAGTTAGGGAGCACTAGGCCTGGGCATATCACTGCTTCGAGCATTACATTGAAGCACGTGTACGAGGTTGCGAAGCTGAAGCAGACTGATCCCGGGAGCCATCATTTGTCGCTTGAGGCAATTTGCAAGTCTATTATCGGTACGGCTAATACGCTGGGGATTCAAGTTGTCAAAGAGCTTTAGATCATTTCTGTTATGTTTGAGGAATAATGTGTTTGCTTATCAGAATGAAGTAAATGGATTGTTGAGAGCATCATGCTTGGTAATAGGAATTCTGAGATTAGTCGCTGCCTTTATCCTACTGTTTACTTTTAATTTTATTTTTATACCTATGAGTCTTGAAGATGTTGAATGTATAATTTAAGTTTGTATTTCTTGGAACTCTTGTGAGATTATTGATGAAGTGCTAGAGGCGTGCTTTTGCAAATTCCTGGTTGTTTTTGGCCTAGATAGAGTTTGATCTGTTCAGTTTGGCTCTTAGATTTATTTTATGTTAAGAAATAACTGTGGTTGCCTGTTGCAAAATTATTGTCATAAAGAAATTGGAGGATGCAAACTGGGTTCTTGAATATACGTTAATCCAAATGTATTAACTAAGTCTAAAGGGAGAGGTTGTCAGTTCAGCACGATTCTGTGGAATTCTCTCTCCAAAGTGAGAGGTCTCCGTTTTGATTCCTGAAAGAGCCACACACAGCAAATAAAAAAGGTATCCAGCCAAAACCAAATGGCTAATTAAACTATAACTTCATCTATCAAGGCTGTGAACCTTTTTAGGTACATATTATACCTAAATTTGATTTCGAGTGGCAATAACCGATAACGGGTCAGTACCCGAACCAATATCAACGATCCAAAACCCAGTACCCGATTGCATTTGGGTCAAAACCCAACCACAGCTTTCAACCTTTCCCTGATGAAACCATTCAAATACAAAAAAGTTCCCTCCATTTCATCCCTAACCTCAAAAAATCCCAACAGAAACTTCCATGTGGACTCCCAAATGATCAAAACTGGGTTCAATCCTCAAACTTACATTTCAAATCACCAAATACAAACCCTCCTCCAAAATGGGCATCTCTCAGAAGCACGCAAGCTGTTCAATGAAATGCCCAACAAAAACACTTTCTCATCGAATCGGATAATCTCGGGCTATGCAAAATCCGGAGACGTGGATGAAGCTTGTAAGCTCTTTGATCAAACCGTTGATCGAACCAAAGTCACATGGACCATTATGATCGGGGCTTACTCACAATCGAATCAAATTAAACAAGCATTTGAACTTTTTAATCAAATGAGGCGAACGGGGATTAATCCTGACAATGTTTCTATTGCCTCAATTCTTGGGTCGTGCCAAGATTTTGATGCATCGAATTGTGCTGTTCAAGTTCATGCCCAAATCGTGAAATTTGGATTCGGGTCGAATATTGTGGTTAACAATACTTTGGTTGATTCTTATTGTAAATGCCGCAGGTTAAGCTCAGCCAGAAAGTATTTTGATGAGATGGTTGAAAAAGATGGGGTGACTTATAATGCGATTGTGATGGGTTTTTCGAAGAAAGGTTTTTATAAAGAATCGATCGATTTGTTCACCGAAATGAGAAATTTGGGTTTAAGAATTTCACAATTTACATTTTCTGCTGTTTTAACTGCTGCTGCAGGATTAAGCAATCTGGATCTTGGCCAACAAGTTCATAGTCTTGTTATTCGAACGAATTTTTTGTGGAACGTGTTTGTTACAAATTCTTTATTGGATTTTTATTCAAAGTGCGATCGAATAAGCGAGGCTAGAACCATTTTTTCTCAAATGGGTGAAAGAGACAATGTTTCATACAACGTTATGATATCTGGTTATTGTTGGAGTGGAGAAAAGAAAGAAGTTGTAAAGCTAGTTAAAGAAATGGACATCGCTGGTTTTGATCGAAATGTCTTTCCATTTTCGAGTCTAACAAGCTTCGCCGCTTCAATACAAAATCTTGAAATGGGTAAGCAGCTTCATGCACAAGTTATTATAACAGGTGCATCTCTCGACGATATTGTGACTAATTCCCTTATTGATATGTATGCAAAATGTGGGGTCATGGAGAAGGCAGAATTCATCTTTTCTAACACGAAAGATCAGAATACAATCTCATGGACAGCCATGATATCTGGCCACATCGAAAATGGACTATTCGATGAAGCTGTGCATTTGTTTTGTAAAATGAGACGGCTCGATCTAAGCCCAGATCGAGCTACATTTTCTTCAGTGATTAAAGCATCAGCTGCTATTGCTTCACTCACGCTAGGAAAGCAACTGCATTCTTATGTCGCCAAATCTGGATACATATCAAGCGTTTTCTCAGGCTGTGCGCTTTTGGACATGTATGCAAAATGTGGCTGCTTGGACGAAACTTATAAAATTTTTGTAGAAATGCCCGAAAAGAATCTAGTGTCATACAATGCGATAATGGCCGCGTTAGCCCACAATGGAGAGGGTGAAAAGGCGATTCAAACGCTGGATGAGATTGTAAAATTAGGGTTTAAGCCTGACCGGGTCACGTTCTTGAGTGTAATTTCAGCGTGTAGCCATAGTGGACTTGTTGATGAAGGGCTTCGGTGCTTCGATGTAATGAAGAAAGTTTACAAGGTTAAGCCTGAGAAAGCGCATTACGCTTGTGTTATAAACTTATTGGGTCGGGTCGGGAGATTCGATGAGGTCGAGAAATTAATGTGCCAGATCCCATTTAAACCCGATCAGGTTATCTGGAGCTCGATTTTACATTCGAGTCGAATTCATGGGAATCAAGAAATGGCCAAAAAAGCATATGAAAAGATTTTTAATATGGGAATCGATGAAGCTACTCCTTATGTTATGATGTCAAATATTTACTCTAAGGCAGGGAATTGGGAGGAAGCTGCAAAACTGAAGAAGTTGATGAGAGATAGGGGGATTATAAAAGAGACAGGTTACAGTTGGGTTGAGATTAAGAACAAGGTTTACACATTTTCGTCGAATAACGAGATTAGTGGGGAGATTAGAGAGAAATTGTTGGAGTTGAGTGAAGAAATTGAGAAGGCAGGATATAAGCCTGATACAAGTTGCACATTACAGAATGTGGATGAAGAGATTAAGGCAGAATCATTAATGTATCATAGTGAGAGATTAGCAATTGCTTTTGCTTTGATTAGCACTGCACCTGGGGTGCCAATTAGAGTGATGAAGAACCTAAGAGCTTGCGCGGATTGCCATGTGGCGATCAAATTCATGTCGAAGGTCGTTGGAAGAGAGATTGTAGTGAGAGATTCGAGTCGATTTCATCGTTTCAAAGATGGGGTTTGCTCCTGTGGGGATTACTGGTGAGTGTGGGTTAACTTATATATATAACAAATGATTATTTTATAAATTATAATTATAGAGGAGATTTCCATCTGTTGGTCTTGTTGGTATATCAATGATTTTCAAAGGCAGTTGTTATCTTAATTTTGATTAGAATTAGATTTAATAGTAAATACATCATTTTGTCAAAACTGATTATTTTAGTGAGAGCAATTGAGATGATGATTAATTATGTCATTTCATCCAAAATATAAATCCAGAAAGTTATAGTACTCAGAGAACGACTAGGTTTGAAATAATTAATTAGAATGATGAACAAGTTATTTCATCTGAAAAAAGAAAATTTGTGTGTTATAATACAAAAAAAATGACTAATTCTGAAACTAAATTAAATAAGAGGTGAAAATGTCATTTCTTTGAAATGTAGAAATCTGTGTTATGACACATAGAGAATCTCTAATTTTGATAATAATTAATTAAATCGTTGCTGAGTCATCTGAGCCAAAAATAATAATAATAATAAAATAAAATATAATAGGTGAATTTTATAAAACGCCATCGGCTATTCAGGATTTTCAAGATAGCACCAATGGACTTAAAAAATGCCATGAGCCCCTCTTTACCTGGCACAACAGTCTGATACTGGTTGTTTCGGGGTCTGATTTAAGAAGATTTAGGATCTAACTTAAGAAAATTCATAGCCTATAACACATTTAGAATAACTAAATATGAAAATTCAACTCTGAATCCTCTTAAAAAAAACCCTATTCTCCTTAAAGAAAACCAATACAAACTGTTTCAAACTGCAGTGCTAGTTCAGAAAGGGTAAATGGGATTTTTTAACTTCATCGATGTTGTCTAGAAAGTTGATCCAGTAGATGTTCGTTCATACTCCTAGGTTGATTAGCATACGTTAGGACCATGATTTGGCAAATCATGGCATGCACTTCTAGTTTAATGAAATGTGGAGTTGAATTGAAACAACTACTCCAATAATAAAGAAGGTTAGGTTATTTCAAATTGAAATTATTTATGTTAATTTACGAATTAGGAAAGAGTTGATTCTATATTCATGAAACGTAATCCTGTATGAATTTTAAGATTATTTTGAGAATTAGGAAGGGGTGATAGTCTTATTGTATATGAAGTTTCTGAAGCTTGTATTTTGTAGTATCCTAACATAGTCAAGAGGAGAATTGATTAAAGTTTTTGGAAGCAGCTCTTCTCCTCAGCAAAAATCTGTTATTAAAAGATAGTTGGTAAAGTATAGAGATTTTCGATATGAGCATGCTTATAAACCATGACATTCGGCGACAGATTTCAAATTTTATTCTCTAAAACCATGGATAGATGCACTAAGCCACTGATTATAGCCCACCAAAAGCTGTAAAATGTCATTATTATTTTCTTCTTTTTTTCCGTTATTTAGTATGAATCCGCTAAACAGTATCGAATTGAAATTTTATGCTTTTCCTAGAATCAATTATGTGTTTTTGTGCTCACGGAAGTCGGTAAAGTTTTACAGCTTTTTACTTTTGAGTTTTTCTAATATTTTGCATGTTATCAGGAATGAAAATCACTGCATGATTACAAATTCTCTATTCTTTCAAACATCAATATATTGTATGCTATATAGCTCACAAAAGTCAATAAAATATCATAATTTTGTTTACTGTTTTTGTAGACATACCCCTAAAATTCTATGCTATTTTTATAAACCCCCATTATTTTTGGATATTCCCCACGTCTCTTGAAATTCCTTAAAAATTTTCAAATCCACCCTAACTGGTTAACTTGCTGTTAATTTTGAACTAATTTTATTTTTCTAATATATTTAATGGTTTTTTTAGATATACGCCCGAAAATTCTATGTTATTTTGATATATAACACCCCCCCCCCCCCCCCCCAACACACACATTTTTGGATATTCCTCACATCCCCTGAAATTCCTCAAATACCTCCAACCGGTTAATTTGTTGTTAATTTTGAAATACTTTTATTTTTCTAATACATCTAATTTATTCAATACCAATATTATCCTTATAATTGTCTCCAACTCTTTCTTTACCTTCTTCGTTGAATCCAATCAATACCCTTGGCTGCCTCCTTTTTTTGAACTTTTCTCCCCAGAATCCTCTCATTAAAACCCTTTCATATTATCCTTCCTTCTTAAAGATTCTGTGTTTGTGTTTGTTTTCTGCATTATTTAGGACCTCAAAATCCTGCATATCTTGACTTGCAATTGAAGAAACTAGCAGTAAGTGATTGAAAGTGCATGTGACACATTGACGACTAATGGCTTCTTCCAAACATTTACAGGTCTTTTTTCTTTATAATACATGGAAAAAAGAATTTCTATCTTCCATTAATCTACACCTGCAATCCTCCTTCCTAGTTTCCTTCTTCATATCATCAAGATCTTTCTATATGAAAATATTCCAACCAACCCTTTTCATATGCAATCCTTCTCCAAACATATGTAGGAAAACCATCAGCTATTTTCATATTCCGCTTCCAGCATCTACATTATTCCTTTTCTAAGATATTTTACCTGCTTTTGATCATATTCCACTTCCAGCACCTACACGGAAGTCGTTAATTTGCTGTTACTTTAGGGGTTTGTGGGGTCAAGGAGGAGATCGGACAGCTGGAAGAGGGGAATAGCAGGGTGCTTGGGTTTTTCCTTTAGCAGAGGATTCTAATCGAGAATAAGCATCCACTCACCATCTACACCGTAGGAGTGATGGCATGTCTCGGACTCCCATTTCTGATAATGTGACAAGCGGTTGGATTTTATCATATAGCTTTGCTCCGAAAATTTAATAACATAGCTAGGATCAGAGTAGCTCTTATCCTTTCCTTGATCATGTAATAGAGGTCCCGATTATAATCCTCACTTTTGATCAAATAGCAGAGCTAACAGAAACGTTCTAGCATAAAACTTTTAAATACTTGCAGGCATGACTGTTTAGATTTAAAGGCCACGAGCTAGCAAAGGTCGGGATCGGCCTGGCTAAAAACTTATTCGACTTTGTTTGGCAATTAATAAAGTTGAGTTTGAACATAAATCAAAGATCGTAAATGAGATTGAATGAGCATGATGGCAACATGCATGTTCAAATTCTACTTATGTTCCCGCTTGGCTTATTTAGAACTCATAGGGGGCCAGGTTTGGCTTGTTTGTAGATCATTTTGTATTTATAGTATTAAACAAATAAATATCAACTCATCCTAAACTTTAAATCATAGCCATCAAGTAGCTACTAGGCGATAGTTTATTATTTAGTCATATATTGTTATGTTATAATATTAGACTCAATTATTTAGTCATATATTGTTATGTTATAATATTAGACTTGAGGCAACACTTTAGGTGGAATGGTATGAAGAAGGAGATCGTCCGCTGCATATCGAAATGCCTAGTATGTCAGCAGGTGAAAGCCGAGTATCAGAGGGGATGGTTTTTTGCAACCACTTCCTATTCCCAAGTGAAAGTGGAAACACATCATCATGGACTTCGTGACGGCTTTACCGTGGAGTCCTAAAGGAAATAACGCAATCTGGATAATCGTCGATTGTCTCACAAAGACGGCTCATTTTCTACCTTTTCGAGTGGGATAATCGACAGACACATTGGCAGAAGGTATATGCAGAAAATTGTGAGGTTGCATGGAGTGTCTGTCGGTATCGTATCGTATCGAGATACCTGATTCCTATCGCAGCTTTGGAGAAGCTTGCAAGAGAGTTTGGATACACTTCTTAATTACAGTATAGCTTATTACCCTCAGACGGACGGACAATCCGAGCGCATCATTCAGATACTCGAAGATATGTTGAGAGCTTGCATGTTAAATTTCAAGGGATCGTGGAAGGATCAACGTAATGAATCTAAATTTCCTATACCTTTGAAGTATCTTTTATTGTTTTCCTTTCCGAATCCGGCATATATTTAATATTTGTTAAATATGTGTAAAGAAATACTTGTAACCCATTGGTTAAGTCTCTACATTGTTGTCCTATAGATTGCCTGCTCAAATCTTTGCAACACAATTATTTTCTTTTATATTCTTTTTGTCATTTTGGAATCCTGAAAGTAGCACGAGCAATACATGGAGTTTCGAGAGTTTACAAATAAAATGATATACGTTTTTGGACTGTTCACATCGACCCGAGCTAGGACTTCAAGACCCGAGCCCAAACGACGAAGCCAAACCGACCGGGGTGGCCCCAAAGCCGGTTCGGGCAGCCACAACAATGCCAACCATGCCTCGTCTGTGCCAGTGCGTCTCTTGGATTGCGATTGTTCGTTTCGTATACCCCAAACATCCCCACTTCAACGCGAGACCTGACATCCTTTCAATTCCCCATTTAAATCTCTTTTAAATGTCTTTAATCTTTTTTTATTCATCGTACCCTCATTTCTTTTCCCTATAAATACTTGGCTGTCCAAACTCTATCCCCCTCTAAAAATATTCTGAAAATTTCTCTCTAAATAGGTTCACTCAAGTCTTAGTGAAGCCACTTCCCGTAGACATCGAAGTTTTCGTCTAAGCTCAAGAATTTGTCGGTGAATCAATTGTTAGATCGATTCACACCCCATGTAAGTCTCATCTTCTTACCTCTCTTGATTTGTCTTTCCCTTCAACTCGTTGTCGTTGTCCTTGTCCTTTCCTCGATCACTCACTCCTTGTATTGTATACGTTTTAGTAAGTAATTATTAGTCATTATATTTTATTAGTTTTATAAGCACAAAAGTTTCATAATATTTTTAGGTTTAATTTATGGTGTTGCAGTTATTCACATATCCTATGTTCATCAGTTATACAGAATTATATACTTACTAAGTGTATAATTAAAACAACTTCAACTTTTTAGGACTCGACTGCTACCATGCATAAACTTATTCGATGATGTACATAGAAAAACAAAACATGGGAATAACAAATTGAACTCAATCTTAGTGCATTAAATAGTGCTATAAGATTAAATACCATAAAATATGAAGTCTTTGACGCGATTGATCATACCACACAACTGATATAACTTTCGCTAATTAGCAAACTATAATGATATGCCACTAATTGCGAATGTTTCTAATGTTAACTAAAATTCCCAAAATTAAGACACATTATTGCTAAACATTATTAGTTGATAACTCACGGGGTAACGACCTGCCACACACACGTGCAGATTTTAAGCCATTAAAAATCAATTAGTAATTTCTAAAGTTCAACTTCAAATAAATACCATGATGTTTTCAAAATTAGACTTTTATGAAACTACCACTAACTCTTTCCAATTAGATTTGTTTCCAATATAAAAAAATACATTAATTCACAAAGGTTAAGCTTTTCATGAAAATACCTTTAACTTTACAAAAGCTAGGTTTTCTAAAATACTCTTAACTTTCAAAAGGTCAAGTTTAATTAAAACACCCTCAACCTCCAAACATTAGGGTTTTCACCAAAACATTCTCGAGATTTTAAAATATAATATTTTACCTAAAACCCTTCGACAATTTAAATGGCTTATTTTACATAAATACCATGAAGTTTCTAAATACCATCTTGTCACATAAATCCCTTAGAATTTATAAGACTAGTATTTAAATATCAGTTGGATTTTTATTTCACTTGTCATGTTGTTTTTATATTTTATATTGCTTATGAACGCTTAGCGTATTTGTTTCGAGAAAAAACCTTCTCGGAATAAATACGCCGCGGGTTTGTTACATTCCTGCTACCATCTTTAGGGAAGCCGGGTGTGGCAATCATTTACACTTGGTGGAATTCTTCTACAATAACAGTTATCAGGGAAGCATACAGATTGAACCGTTCGAGGCACTCTATGGAGAGAAGTGTCGCTCCCCATTTTACTGGGATGATGTGAGAGAGCAGAGATTGTTAGGATCTGAGCTCATAGTTCATACAGTCGACAAGATCCAACCAATCAGAAACCATATCAAGACAGCACAAGATAGCCAAAAGAGTTGGGCAGACGCTAGTAGAAGGCTGCTTAAGTTCGAGGTTGGTGATCATGTGTTCTTGAAAATTTCGCCGACTAGAGCGATGATTAGATTCGGTAGTTGTGGAAAACTCAGTCCCCAATTCATCGGACCTTTTGAAATTGTGAAGCGTGTTGGTGAGGTGGCCTATCGATTAGCCTTACCTCTTTCTTTGGCTGGCGTACACGATGTATTCCACGATTCCCAACTACGTCGGTACATTCGAGATGATAGCCGCGTCCTTGATCATTCCGAATTGACCTTGAGCACTGATATTTCATATGAAGAACAACCTACAACCATCGTAGATCGCAAAGAGAAAGTGTTGAAGAATAAGGTTATTCATTTAGTCCTTGTGTCTTGGGGCAGACTCTCATGCAGACAATCCACTTGAGAGCGTGAGGATGAGATCCGTCAAAAGTACCCTCAGTTGTTTACTTAATCCTCGTAATTTTCATTCCTTTAAATTTCCAGGACGAAATTTCTTATAAGACAGGTAAGATGTAACACCCTGTATTTAGAAATACCAATAAAAAAAAGTAATTTTAGTATTTTCTTTGATTCCATATCCAAATAACCTGTTAAGTATCATATCAGATCAGATATCAGCAAATATCAGTTCTTGAGCTGGCTCAACCATACCTAAGACGGCTCATAAGCCTTTCTCAATGTTTATTTACTCTCTGCTTGCGTGAGCCGGCTCAGGAAATGTTTGAGACAGCACACAAGTCGTTTTGGATGATAAATTTTTCTCTGGGTGTATGGGATGGCTCATGACCATATTAAGCCAGCTCATGAGTCTAGAGAATTGTCTTTTCTTTTCTGTGTGTGTGAGACGGCTCATGATGACATTGAGTCGGCTCAACACCTTCTTGAGACGGCTCAACACATGCCTGGAATAATTATTTTTATTCTCAGTCTCATTGAGACGGCTCAACATTGTTTTGAGCTGGCTCAAACTCAATCTGATCGCGATCCTGATTTGTTGCACAAATCTTTCCTTCGTGTAACTGATCCGATCTCTATATAAACTCATGATTAAACTCGACTGAAACCCTAATCTAAACCTTAGCCGCCGTTCCCATCTCCTCCCCTCGCGTCCTTACACCAAATTTGAGAAATCCATCGAAGAATCGCACACATCTTCATCTCCAGATCGTCATTATCACCGGGATTTTCTTTTTCTCTCGACCAAAGTCCAATTCGAGATCGTGCAGCCTTCAGCACCAAGATCCGAGCCGAGATCACCATCGTCTTCATCCCGCGAATTTTTCGATAATAAGTACTCTTGCTCATTGTTTCTTTGCCGATGCGACATCGGTAAAGCTTGTCGATTTACTTTATTAATTTGAAAAGAAAAGTTATAGTCTTGATAACGTGAATTCTGATTTCATGAGAAACCCTTGTTTTGTGTATTTAACGGAAACCCTAAGAATCGTAGCACATCCATTAATCAACTTTTAAGATCATGCACATTTTGTGTTCAAATTAATGCTAAACCTAATTGCCATGCTTATATAATTCATGTATATAATTTTTCGTTGTAATCAGCATTGCGATCATGTATTAACCGTTATCATTGACATGCACAAAAAACCATTGACATGCACAAAACCCTGTTTCATGCCATACATACATATCATGACCATTATGACTTGAATAATAGAACATGATCACCGACTTGAATACCGAGCCATATATACACGTTGATTCGTGCCACCGGCAGTAATTCATGATTTTGTGTTTATTGTCGTGACTTCGTGTTATTATCATGATTTCGTGTTTATTCGTGATGCATGCCCGAATAGCGTGTCAGTCAGTATTCAACCCTAGTGATCGGGTTTTATTGTCATGACTATACTTAGAAAACACGGGGGATCGGGAAAATTGAAAGGTGGAAATTGGACTCGTATTTTAGGTGATTTTAGTGTTAGAAATTGGCCAATCGAACGCGCCGATGGCGTAGGGGTAGTGTGCTGGATATCATCCACCGCGTTCGTGTTCGTGATCGTGATTCGTGTAGGATTTTCCTAACGTAAGGCTCGGGATCTGCTCTGGGTAATAGTAGGCCATAGTCCCGGATATGTACGGAATATCCCTCAAGGTTCAAGAATACTCTCCACCAATCAATTTCAAATTCACGCGATAATAGTTAAGGTTTAACTACAGTGACATTTAGGACCCGACATAACTTGTTGACACACACACACACACATTCATTTATTATTTTATTCATGTTCATATGTACACGCGGACATTTCGCGACACTTATACTATCATGATATTCCACACTTTACATTTGAGTACTTGTTGGGTGTTCTGACACCCCTGTGACTTGCCACCTTAGGTTTCGAAGCTAACTCATCGGCAAAGCAGGAGCAAAGCTATTCTCAGGAGTTTGCCGAAGATTAGCAGTTTAGTGTATATTTTCGTTTACTTTTATTTTATTCCGCCGCAAATAGACTGTGAGCCCTTTGTGGGACATTAGGGATTATGTAGTACTTTTTGGATTATGTACTTTTTTATTGGAACATATTGTCATTCCGTGAATTTTATTTGAATCTATTATTTTCTGTTGACTCGTTTTGGATATTCATTGTTATATGTGCGGCATGATTACTAGAGTTGCCTATTTAGTAATTTGGTATATGTATGTGGGGTATTATCGTTACAGGTTTAGTTAGAACCCGTAGCGTGACTATGAAAGGATTTTTCCTTACCGTAAGAGCGTGGTTGGTCTTGGTTACTCTCCGTATTCCTTTAATTTGGGAAGCGGGGCATGACAAATTTGCCAGCATCTAAGCAATGATTACGTGTCAACTTATTATGGCACATGCATGTCTATAGCTAAATTAATAAGATATAAAAAAATAAAAAAAATTGTTACTTATTTAGTTTAAATTACTTTAATTTTTTATTTAATAAATATCTTACATACTTTAGTTGAGACAATAAAGATTTTTACAAAATATTTAAAGTAGATAACTTATTAAATATTTAAAAAATAAAGAATCCTACAATAAACATTTAAAACCTATATTATTTTAACTAATTCTGTAAAAAAAATCTGCTCAAATCTTTGTCCATGGAGTAGAATACACGTTCATGGCGGACAAACTCAAAGCTAGGATCTAATTAGTTTAGGATTTATGGATTCAGTTAATTTATTTGATTTATTTTCTTTTTGTTTATTTAGCAAGTTTATTGAATTGATAGGATGAATCGATTAAGGGATTAAGGGGGGTTGGTCGATTGGAATAAACAGTTATAATTGGAACATACTGGGACAATATGTTAGTTAGTGTTAGTCAATTAGAACTGGAACTTAAAGTTCTAAATTTAGTATTAGTCATGAATTGAAATGAAACTGGAACTAGAAGAAAAAATGTTTTAATTAAAACTTTTTCATGATAGCTTATGGATTTTCATTATCCATTCTCGTCCTATTTTGATGATAGCATAGTCGTTTAGTGTCACTTACTTTATCTTGTTTACATTACCGACACTAAAGTTGTATACACTTGCTCTTTAGCTTGCTTATCTTATATATTGTGTATGCCGAATAATATATCGATATCTCATGCTTTGCATTTGATATATTTGTCGATATTGATATATTATTCCCATTCATAGGTTTGATATTCAAAATATGAATACTTATGTATATACATGCGTTTCTTATCTTGGTTTTCATATAAACATGTATATATATCATTTATCAATATCCCATGCTATACTTGTGATTTTCATATCGACATTGATATTCATACTCATAAGTTTCGATATCAAATAATGAATGTCCATATATAGTGTATATTAACTTGTTTATTTTATAACACTGCATACGATGAGCTTGGCCATTTTGAGATTGCATTTCAGGATATCGGATATCTCACGGCACAAGCGTTTAGAGGAGGATGGAGGAAATCGAGCGTAAACATCATATCTAACAGAGGTTGGAGAATTCGGATGAGAGCTTCTCAGATTGCCAATTTCAAGCTTCGTGAAACTATAGGAGCCAAAGTCCAAGTTTGAAGCGTCAAGAGTCGTAGTCCAAGATTTGAAGATCAAATATCGAGTTCAAGACGCTGGTGAGTAGAATGGCGTGTTCCGAAGTTCAAACGCCAAAGTTCAAGAGCTCAAGACTTCAAAGATTCAAAAATTGAAGATTTGTGACGACCGACATAGGAATCTTTGTAAGTACTCAATAAATTATGGTATAATCATTTAGTAGCTCTTGAACACTCACACTTGCATGCATAAAATTTTTACATTGCATTAACGTTGGTTTTTTCGATTTCGAGGTTTTTTATTTTCAGAAAAAGACCCAAATATCTGCTTTTTGTGCTTTGCCAGACATCCGCCTTACTGTGCCTCAAACGTCTGCTCCTTTGGATGTTTCAAATGTCTGAAATATCATAAAACCAGGGTTGAGACAGATGTCTAAAGTTCAACAGGACAGACGTCTGCTGAAGGTTTTGAAAAATAGATTTTATAACTTCAGACATTTGCCTATTGTGCTTCAGACGTCTGGGTTCTACTCTCTGGTTGGCTAAGATTTTATCGACAGATGTCTCATGCCCATTCTGACAAACGTTTGCTATAAAAAAGTTTTCAAAAAATATAGCCATTGGGGATTTTATTTTTAACTGCATACGTCTGCCGTATCTTTCTTCAGACGTCTGCCCTTGCTGTTTTTTGATGACATCATTTAAAACGGATAGTTTTTTGTGGGATGCTTTAAATAGATTTTCTAAACCATTTTTCATGGTTATCACTTCCAAAACTGAAACTTGAATATCCCAGCAGATCATCCTACATCTTGTGAGAGCAAAACTCTTATTTGCATTTCTATAATCTCTCTCACACAAAATAAAATAGATCAAGAGTTTCTATTTGTTTATCTATACTTCAAGAGTATTGTTGACATCCATGTCACATGATCCTTGGTTTCTGTAATGGCTCTGTTTTAATGTATAGAAAAATTTTAAAGTTAATATACAAATGGAGTATTTGTAAATCCCGAGCACAAGTTATAAATTTGATTTGTTTTTAAACAGCAAGAAAGCACTTGTAGCTCATTGGTAAAGCCTTGCACTGCTGTGACATAGCCCCTGTGTTCAAATCCCCTCAGCCACATATTATTTTTAATGATTTTTCTTTAAAAGTTTTTGGAATCCCAAAAGTTTACACATGCAATACACGTAAAAATGAAAAGTCACTAAAATCAAACATGTGGAAAATGTTATATACACTGAACATGACACGTGGCATTCATCCAAGCCCCAACCCAACCCAAGTGGCCGGCGAAGATTGAACTTGGGCCGGTGTCACGCTCCGCTTCCCAGAGTGCGCTAAGATAGGCACGTGACAGAGCCAACCATACTACCTGTGGATATGAAACATCCCTCCACAGTCACATTACGGCTGTGTATAGATATCAAGAACAGGAAAATAAAAGAAACTATCTAGTACATGTCCATGAGCCAGAAATAACGAGTTAAGAAATAATATACGGAAGCAATAATTCAAGTAACAATGACAATCTGGAAAGTACGTCCCATAGTACGAGCTCACATCAGGAATGAAAAATACGAAAGAAAACTAAACTAACTAGCTACTAACATGATCTTCACTGCTCGGCTTGTTGGTCAAAATACTCCTGAACTGCCTGCGACAGAGATAGAGGATCTGGGCCATGTAAAACCCAGACGTCAATGCGTCATGATATCAAACAAAAATAAATGAACATGATACACGAGATATGCAGGCATGAATCATAAACAGTAACATGAGTGTAATAAGTAAAACACGGATTTAGAAAAGTGAAGTGTATCAATATATGTGACGTGCAGTGATCAATCTAAACTGTGCTACCGGGTTATCTATTCTAAAGTTTGTTTGAAATCAATTAATGTAATTCTTCATGTAACTCAAAGGATATGTCCCGTTACCCCGCGGGACCACGGATCAGGAATATGTGAACCAAGAGTGGTTCTGTCCCGTTACCCCCCGGGACCACGGATCAAGAATATGTAAGAGTCACGAATGGCTTTGTCCCGTTACCCCCCGGGATCACGGATCAAGTAATACCCTTTTAAGTTACACTCGGTTACACCTTTGATTTCCCCATACCCCCAAGGTTATGTGTTCAAGTCAGGTATTGATAAATCTGGAGCTAATGCCAACATAGGATCAAGCAGGTACAGGTTTGTCTAAATAGACAACAGGATATGTCCGTAGGGACAACATGTCAAGATTGTCGGCATTAGTAACAAGATCAGGTATCAAGTCAAGCAATAGTATATCAGGTCATGACAGTTAGTGCACATGTGTCAAGCGGATGCTCATAATAAAACTGTAGCAAGTACGAGTGCACAAATAAAAGCATGGATGCACAAATATTTATTAAGGGTTACATCATGACTATGTAGGATGCATATTATCAAGTATGGGGTACTAATGTATTAATAATAAGAGTTAATGTAATATGAGATGTAACTAGGTATGCAGAATTAATGGTATGGATACACAAATAAATATGGATGCATAACTAACTATTAGGGATTGCAACTATAGCTCCATTACTATGTAGGATGCACATTATCTAGCATGGGGTGTCACTATAACAATAATATATAACAATGTGACCCGGTATGCGAATAGATATAATATTAATGGTATGGATGCAAAATTATCGATTAGGGTTATATTTACAGTTCCAAGACTAAATGGGATGCACAATACTATACCTAGCATGTAGCGAGATGAATTAGCATGCGTCTAGATATGTAAATAATGATATGGATACAAATGGACGTCGTAAAATTATAAAACTATAACATGAGATGCATAATTTAAAATACATGTATTATATTTATTCAAATGGATATAAATAGAGTAACATAGCATGTAGCAAGATAAACTTGCCTCGATAGATCACGATACGGATATGCACGGCACGTTCGACATCGGTAAAACGTCGCAACGCACGCACGGCACACGGGACGGGTCCAAGAAAAGCAAGTGGGTGATCATGCAGGTAAGGTATGTCCACTGGGTTGTCTGGAACGGCAGCGACGGTCACGGCTCCGGCGATCGCTAAAACAAGATTCAAGAAAATAAAGAAAAGAAAAAGAAAAGAAAAAGAGGAAGAAGAAGATAGAAGGGTGAGGCTTACTGGGTTTTAGGTGTTCTGTGGTTTCTTGGAGCAGAAAGGAGGTGATGGTGTCGTGGAGAGGAGGTCATCGGCGGTGGAGGGAAGTTGAGGAGCTAGGGTTAGGTTAGGGTTTGGGTGCTGGGGTTGGTGTAGGCTGGGGCTCGGGTGTGCAGGGATCTGGTGTAGGAGGGAGAAGGGAAGAGGAGAAGGAGAGGAGGCGATGGTGGTGGTGACGGCGAGGTCGAGGGATGACGGCGACGAGGTGAGGGTGGCGGTGATGGGTTCTGTTGGGTTGAGGGTGCAGGGTGATGGTGCTCGGGAAGGAGGAAGGAGAAGAAGAAGGTGACGAGAAGGAGGAGGAGATGATGAGATGGAGGCGGTGAAGAAGTCGGGTTTCGAGGTCGAGGAGGCTGGCCTAGGGTTAGGGTTTCGAGAGCTCTAGGTTTTTGAGGAGGGTTCTCATGGGGCTCGGGGTTTTTATAGAAGAAGAGAAGAGAGAAAGAAGGGAAGGGAGGTGACGGTAAGACGAGGGAGGTGACCACACTCGAGGAGTGAACAGTGAATGCGAGAGGAGAGAGAGAGGTGTGAGAGGAGAGAGAAAGGAGAGAGAGAGACTCTGCGAGGGGAGAGAGAAAAAGAGAAAGAGAAGAGAGAATAGAGAGAGCTGGGTGGTGGGGTCGGAGAGAGAGAGAGAGAGAGTTGTTATTAGAAAAAGATTTTAAATTTTAAAAAGATCGGTTAGTTATATGAATTTTTACTGTGTTAATTATTTAATAAAGATATTAAATGAAATAAAATTGGATTTTCTGGTCAATACAAATTTAGTCCAAAATACGCCCGGGCCGGGTCTAAAAATTCAGTTTTAAAATACGAAAAATATATGCGACGACCAAAATTAAAAATGAATGTCCGGTAACGAAAATGCATACCCTCAATAACGGATGCACGTACGTGCGCGTAGCCATCCAAACAAGTCTATTTCACTGAACGGGACGAGAACAAGATGTGTGGATGCTACTACAGGGTCAGGGGTATCATGTAGGCCATGCAATGTATTTTTAAAATATTTTATGTGACTTAAAATGTTATACTGAAAAATGCAAATGTCAGATAAAATGCCAGTATGCAGTATACATGAAAGTGCACAAGTCCACGTAACAAGTCAGGATAAATCATAAACATGAACCAAGACAGGTTTCAAGCAAGCGGGTCGGGTCGGATGCAAATACAAATGTCAAATACACTATTCGCACCCAAAACACAATAAATCAAGAAAATACCATAAATAAAGAAATACTAGAATTGGTATAAATGAACTAGGATGTTACATTATACCCAACTATAAAAAGAATTTCGTCCTCGAAATTCCCAAGACAAGAAAAGATAAACAATCAAGAATCTACAAGAATAGGTGTGGAAACTTCTGTCGAATCTCGTCTTCTCGTTCCCAAGTCGATTCTCCATGCGAGCGATTTCTCTAAGAAACAAGTGCGAAAGGGATAACCTTGTTCTTAAGAACCTTTTCTCTTCGATCAACAATCGACATCGGTCGCTCCTCAAAGATCAAATCCTCTCTTACGGCCAGCTCCGAATGATCTAGCACGTGTGTTTCATCTCGAACATACTTACGGAGTTGAGATACGTGAAACACGTCATGAACATACGCCAAAAATTGTGGTAAAGCCAATCGATAGGCCACTTCTCCAACACGGTCCAAAATCTCGAAAGGCCCCACGAATCGAGGACTAAGCTTGCCTCGACTCCTAAAACGAATCACTCCTCTAGTTGGTGATATCTTCAAGAATACAAGATCACAAACAGCGAACTCTAGAGGTCTTCTCGATGTGTCGGCCTAACTCTTCTACCGATCTTGTGCTGCCTTCATGTGATTCCGGATAGTATTAACTTTCTCCACGGTTTGCACGATCAAATCCGGTCCCAACAATTTTCGTTCTCCAACATCGTCCCAACAAACAGGTGAACGACACTTGCGACCATACAATGCTTCGAATGGAGCCATCTGAATAGTCGCCTGAAAACTGTCGTTGTACGAAAACTCCACCAAGTGTAGATGATCCTCCCACGAACCCTTGAAGTTCAACATGCAAGCTCTCAACATATCTTCAAGAGTTTGGATCGTTCTCTCCGACTGGACATCTGTCTGAGGATGATAAGCGGTGCTAAACTTCAATCGCGTCCCCAAGATTTCCTGTAAACTCCTCCAGAAGTGTGCTAAGAATCGGGTGTTACGGTCGGACACGATGCTAACAGGTACTCCATGCAATCTCACAATCTCCTACATGTACCGTTCTGCCAACGCTTCCGTTGACTGACCAACTCGAAATGGTATGAAATGAGCTGCCTTAGTCAATCGATCAACAATCACCCAAACTGCATTGTTGCCCTTTGGACTCCGCGGTAAAGCTGTCACGAAATCCATGATTATATGTTCCCACTTCCATTGAGGAATCGGAAGTGGTTGCAATAAACCAGCAACACTTTGGTGTTCAGCTTTAACTTGCTGACACACCAAGCACTTTGCTACAAAGTGAGCAATCTTCCTTTTCATGCCTTCCCACCAGAAATGCTGTCTTAGATCGCGGTACATCTTCGTGCCTCCTGGATGTACGGAATATGCGGAACTGTGTTCCTCCTTCATTACTTCTTCAAGAATGTCTCCTTTCGGCACACACAAACGGCTACCATATCTCGACGAACCGTCTTCATGAATTAACAAGTACGTACGAAGTCCAACTTCAACCTGTTCTCGAAACTTCTGCAATCTTGGGTCCTACGACTGCGCTGCTTTAATATTATCGATCAACGACGACTGTACTTGCAGCTGCATCAATTGTCCCGAAGAATGCGGTAGCACGATCTCCAACTCGAATCTCCGAAAATCATCGATAAACTCCTTCTGTGCAGTCAACATCCGAATTACTGGCAACCGACTAAGCGCATCCGGCACAACATTAACTTTCCCCGGATGGTACTTAAGATCAAGATCATAGTCAGCCATCATGTCACGCCCCGCTTCCCAGAGTGTGCTAAGATCGGCACGTGACAGAGCCAACCATGCTACCTGTGGCTAGGAAACATCCCTCCATAGTCACATTACGGCTGTCTAGAGATAACAAGAACAGTAGAAATAAAATAAACTATCTAGTACATGTCCATGAGCCAGAATAAACGAGTCAAGAAATAATATGCGGAAGCTATAAATCCAATGAGCAATAACATCAGGAAAGTAAAACTGGATACTAACTGGATCCTCACTGCTCGGCCTAACTGCGGAAGTACTCCTGATCAGCCTGCGAAAAAAATAGAGAATCTGGGCTTTGCAGTAATAAGAGTATAACAGTATCACGAATAAGAAACAGTGAAGGGTATAAGCATATGTGATGTACAGTGAGTAATCTGAACTAAACTACTGGGTTAATTACTTTCAAGTCTTTGAAATCAATTTAATGAATCGTCGATGTAACTCAATAGTATCTCGTGCATGCCCGGGACCACGGTCAAGACTCTCGGGCTGAATCCGAGACGTGTCGCTAGGCAGTAAACAGGTAATATGTACAGACGAATGATGTCAGCAGCAGCATCCCGGGGCTGGCCTAGCCCGTAAAACTGATCAGTATAAGCATCGAACTGTCGAGTTACAAGTCAGGTTTCATCATTGATTTCCCCATACCCTCAAGTTATGTGTTCAAGTTAGGTATTGATAAATTTGAAGCTAATGCCAACACAGGATCAAGCAGGAACATGTTTGTCTATATAGACAACAGGATATGTCCATCGGGACAACATGTCAGGATTGTCGGCATTAGAAACATGATCAGGTAACATGTCAAGTAGTGATATATCAGGTCATGCCAAGTAGTGTACATGTATCAAGTCATGTCAAGTAGTGGTGTATCAGGTCATGTCAGGTAGTGCACAGGTATCAAGCGGGTGCTCATAATCAAACTGTAGCAAGTATTGAATCAGGGTGAAAGTACGGATGTACAATAAAAGCATGGATGCACAAATATCGATCAGGGGTTACATTTACAGTTCCAATACTAATTAGTATGCACTTTATTAAGCATGGGGTGTTAACATAATAATAATATATATTAATGGGATCTGTAGATGCAGCTATATGTATTTTAAATGATATGGATGCAAACGGGTATCCGAAAATAGTAAAACCTCAGTATGGATGTATAATGGGATGAACGGGTAACATTTTATTCATATGGATGCATAATACTATACCTAGCATGTGGCAAGATGATTTAGCATGCGAATAAATATATAAATACTGATATGGATGCATACGGATGTCATATAACCGTAAAATGATAAACTGGTAAATGCGGGATGCACAACTAAATAATATGAAATGGAAATATTCAATTGGATGCAGTATATTGTAATATAGTATGTAACAAGATAAATTTGTATGCACTAAATAGGAAATAGATTGTACGGATGCATACGGATGTCCGAAAATGGTAAAACATGCCGAAATGATAATATGGATGCATAACTAATCATTATGGAGTGTTATTATTCAAATGGATATAGAATATAGTAATATAGCATGTAGCAAGATTAACTTGCCTCGATGGATCACAATACGGATACGTACGGCACGTCCGACGTCGGTAAATCGTCGTAACGCACACACGGCACACACGGGACTGAACCAAGCAATATAGGAACGAACCACGCTGGATAGGGATGTCCACTGGGTCGCCCGGATCATCGGTGACGGCACGGCTCCGGCGATCACCGGGATCAAGAAGTCAAGAAAGAGAAGAAGAAGAAGTAGTAGTAGAAGAAGAAGATGGTGAGGTTGGTGTTTTAGGGTTTGCTCTGGCCGCTGTGGGTCAGAGGCGAGGCAGGGGAGACGACGACGATGGGTTTTTCCGGCGAGGTTTCATGGTGAGGCGGTTGCAGTTTCTGCGCAGAGGGGAGTCTCGGGTGTAGGGGAATGGTTGTGTCGAAGCTTGGTCCAGAAGAGAGGAGAGAGGTGGTGGTGATAGGGTGACGCTGACGGCGAGGTGGTCGGAGAAAGGTTGATGGGTTGTGGGTTCTCAGGAAGAAGGATGAGAGAGATGAAAGGAGGTGTCAGGATGGTAGTTACGAGGTTGGGATGGTCGTGGGGAGGTCGGGCTCGGTTGGATGAAGCACCGGCAGTGGGATATCGTGAGGCTGGAGATGAGGCGACGACGATGCGGGCTTGGTTGAGTTGATGGCAGAAGGAGTTTGCAGAGGTCGAGGAGTGGAGAAGGAAGACGAGGTCGGGAAATGAAGAGGAGGAGATCGAGGGTGGAGGCGAGGTTGTGGAGGCGACAACGAGCGCGAGGAGGCGACGGTTAGGGCTTTTCTCGTGGGGTTTGAGGAATAAGAGAGAGAACATGTGTTAATAAAGGGTAAAAAAATAATGAAGAATATATAAAGAGAGAGAGAGAGAGAGACATCTGTGAGAGAGAGAGGGAGAGAGAGAGATCAAGAGGAGAGAGAAAGTGCAAGAGGAGAGAGAAAGTTGTCGTTTAGTGTTAGGTTTTAATTTTTGAAAATATTTTTAGTTTAACAGTTAACAAAAAATATTAACGAAATATATTCATCAGTTTAAATATTTAAGATTACAATATTAATAAAATTTGATATTCTGGTAAATACAAACTTACTCCAAAATGCGCCCAGGTCGGGTCTAAAAATCCAGTTTTAAAATATGAAAAATCTACATGTCGACCAAAACTGAAATTGGATATCCGGGTAATGAAAATGCATACCCCCAAGAACGGATGCACGTATGTGCGCGTAGCCATCCAAACAAGTCCGTTTCACTGAGCGGGATGAGAACAAGATGCGCGGATGCTACCACAGGGTCAGGGGTATCATGCAGGCCATGCAATGTATTTTTAAAATATTTTATGTGACTTTAAATGTTATATAAAAATATGCAGATGCCAGATATAATGCCAATATGCAGTATGTAAAATAAACAACATGAAAGTGCACGGATCCTCATAACAAGCCAGGATAAATTACAAATATGAATCAAGACTGGTTTCAAGCAAGCGGGTCGGGTATAATGCAAATACAAAATCAAAAACACTATTCGCACCCAAAACACAGTAAATCAGGAAAATACCATAAATAAAGAAACACATGAACATGAATTGGTATGAATGAACTAGGGTGTTACATTATACCCAACTACAAAAATAATTTCGTCCCCGAAATTCTAAGAACAAGGAAAGATAAATAATCATGAAACTACAAGAATATGAGTGGAAACTTTTGTCGAATCTCGTCTTCTTGTTCCCAAGTCGATTCTCCATGCGAGCGATTCCCCCAAGAAACAAGTACGGGAGGGATAACCTTGTTCTTAAGGACCTTTTCTCTTCGATCAACAATCGACATTGGTTGTTCCTCAAAGGTCAAATCCTCTCTTACAGTCAGCTCCGAATGATCTACCACATGTGTTTCATCTCGAACATACTTACGGAGTTGAGATACATGAAACACGTCATGAACATTCGCCAAAGATTGTGGTAAAACCAATCGATAAGCCACTTCTCCAACATGCTCCAAAATCTCGAAAGGCCCCACGAATCGAGGACTAAGCTTGCCTCGACTCCCAAAACGAATCACTCCACTAGTCGGTGATATCTTCAAGAATACCAGATCACCAACAACGAACTCCAGAGGTCTTCTCGATATGTCGGTCCAACTCTTCTGTCGATCTTGTGCTGCCTTCATGTGATCCCGGATAGTATTAACTTTCTCTACTGTTTGCACGATCAAATCCGGTCCCAACAATCTTCGTTCTCCAATATCGTCCCAACAAACGGGTGAACGACACTTGCGACCATATAACGCTTCTAATGGAGCCATCTGAATAGTCGCCTAAAAGCTGTTATTGTAAGAAAACTCCACCAAGTGTAGATGATCCTCCCATGAACCCTTGAAGTCCAACATGCAAGCTCTCAACATATCTTCAAGAGTTTGGATCATTCTCTCCGACTGGAAATCTGTCTGAGGATGATAAGCTGTGCTAAACTTCAATCGGGTCCCCAAACTTTCCTATAAACTCCTCCAGAAGTGCGATAAGAATCGGGTGTCACGGTTGGACACGATGCTCACAGGTACTCCATGCAATCTCACAATCTCCTGCATGTACCGTTCTGCCAACGCTTCCGTTGATTGACCAACTCGAAATGGTATGAAATGAGCTGCCTTGGTCAATCGATCAACAATCACCCAAACTGCATTGTTGACTTTTGGACTCCGCGGTAAAGCTGTCACGAAATTCATGGTTATATGTTCCCATTTCCATTGAGGAATCGGAAGTGGTTACAATAAACCAGCAACCCTTTGATGTTCAGCCTTAACTTGCTGACACACCAAGCACTTCGCTACAAAGCGAGCAATCTCCCTTTTCATGCTTTCTCACCAGAAATGCTGTCTTAGATCACGGTACATTTTCATGCCTCCTGGATGTACGGAATATGCGGAACTGTGTGCTCCCCTTCATAACTTCTTCGCGAATGTCTCCTTTCGGCACACACAAACGGCTACCATATCGCAACGAACTATCTTCATGAATCAACAAGTCCGTTCAAAGTCCCGCTTCAACCTGTTCTCGAAACTTTTGCAATCTTGGGTCCTGCGACTGCGCTGCTTTAATATTATCGATCGTTCCCCTCCGAAAGACGGCGCGACGGACCGCGAGGTCCTGACGCTGAGATTCGGGGCAGATGCTATTTGGTTTTATCCGTCCACCTCTCCGAAGATGCCAAGTTGATTTATGGCACCGTGTATCGGAGGTTTAGACGGATGCGGCCGATGTAGCAGAGTTCGTCAGATTCCCCCTTGCTTGAAGGGTTTTTGATTGTGGGGACGCTCTTCCCTGCAGGCGCAAGCCCCTGCAGTTAATTACGCTACCGCATCGCGGTAACCACTTTCTCCTTCTCCAGAATTTCACTTCGTGTCGTGTGTGTTTGTTTTGTTTGTGGTTGCCCGTGGATTGTATACGGAGACTGAGTAATGCCGTCTCCCGTAGGATGCAGATTAGTCCAAATCCGTATTTACTTAGATTTGGGTTTGGTGTTTTAGTTTAAGGATACATTAGCCATATTTAGGCTAAGATCGACTTAAACGTTCGTTAAGGATACGTTAGTCCTGTTTGAGACTAAGATCAACTTAACATGGTGATCCATTTAATATATGGCCATCGGGACTCGTCACTTCTCTGACGTCGTTGAAGGATTACAACGACAGGTGTCAGAGGAGTCAGAGATGTACCCTTGAACCAAAGTTGATTTGGAGTTTTATAGTCCATTTAAATGTTTAAGGATACGTTAGCCGTATTTGGGGGCTAAGATCAACTTAAACGGGGTCGTTTAGATCCGGCAAGAGAGCATTTGGAGGCTCTATTGTTCCAGTTTAGGGACGTAGTGGTCCATAGGTAGTTTAAGGACGTTGCGGTCCATTGCCAGTTTAGGGACGTGGTGGTCTATGTTCCAGTTTAGGGACGTGGTGGTCCGTGTTCCAGTTTAGGGACGTGGTGGTCCATATTCCAGTTTAAGGACGTGGTGGTCTATGTTCCAGTTTAGGGACGTGGTGGTCCGACATTAGTTTAAGGACGTTTCGGTCCACGAGTTTAAGGACCCCGCAGTCCATATTGATGTGTGGTCGTCGGGACCCGTCACCTCCCTGACGTCGTTGAAGGATTACAATGATGGGTGTCAGAGGAGTTTGGAGATGTACCCTCGAACCGGTCGTAAATTGATTTAGGGAGCAGCCGTGCTCAGTCAATTTAATTTGAGGACTTACGGCCGTGATTGGGCTAAGTCCAGTTGAAAATATTCAACGTTTTATTTGCTTTTGGCCTATTAGGCCTGTGCTAGGGCTCTGCCCCTTTTTAAATAATGCACTGCATTCATTCTGGCCTGCTAGGCCTTTTTGATTTGGGCTATGTCCCTTTATAAATGATGCAGAGCATCTGTTTAGACTCTGCCCTTCTTTAAAATAATGCATTGCATTTAATTTGGTCTGTTAGGCCTTTTTTAATTAGGCTTGGCCCTTCTATTAATAATGCAGAGCATTAGATACTCTGACAGTGCCCCACATGGCCTGTCAGGTGCTTTGCGCAATTAATGAGCGCAAGCGCTCGTGGAGGTGACACGTGTCACGTTCTGGTGAGCGCAAGCGCAACAGCGCAGTGCGCTGCGCAGTTGCACTGCTGACACGTGGCTCTTCCTAGCGGCTTGCGCAATAGTGCAGTTTTGGCAAGTGCTGGGCACTGTTCTTATTCTTTTGGATCAATTTCAGATCAAAGAAAAACAAGTTTTTTCTTGTTTTTTAAAGAACCAGTGGTTCATAAAATGTGCAAGGCACTGTTATCTTGAGAATCTTTTAGATTCAGAACCAATGGTTCATAAAAAGAAGTGCAAGGCACTGTTTTTTTTTATTTGTTTATTTTCCTTTCCATTAGAGGTCCTTGATCTTGTTCTCAGATCAATGATCTGTTCATGAGAGAATCTTCTCTTTTTCTAAAGGTTTTTACCTTTTTCTTTGTTCTTGAGGATTTCTCTCCAATTCTTCAGAGTTTTCTCTGTTTAATTTTTCACAAAATGTTGATCCTTTTGAATTGAGGTCTGGGGTCCTTTTTATAGTGCCTATAAATTAGTTAAATTTGTTAAAGAGATCTTTCTCTGAGTGATTTGGGGAATTTTCCCCACCGTTGGATCTTTGATCTAAAGGCCTCTGTTTTACAGAAGAAAATCTTCTTGTTTTAATAAGAACAGAAAAGATTTCTTTAAAATCTAAATTCTGTTTTGCGCAAACGCCCAGCGCGTGACACGTGTCACGCAGCGCAGCGCTTGCGCAGCTGTGCTTGCGCAACTGCGCAGACACGTGTCGCGCAGCGCAATGCTTGCGCGGCTGTGCTTGCGCAGCTGTGCTTACGCAACTGCGCAGACACGCGTCGTGCAGCGCAGCGCTTGCGCCGCTGTGCTTGTGCAACTGTGCTTGCGTAACTGCGCAGACACGTGTCGCGCAGCGCAGTTCTTGCGCAACTGAAGCGTTGCTTCCTTTACTTTTTTGTTTTAAAAGAGCCTTGCTCTGATTGGACGCACTGCCTCGGGAGCTGTGCTGACGCATCAGCACCTGACACGTGGCGCGTTGCGCGCAGCGCGAAGAATCTGAAGCGTTGCTTCATTTATTAAAATTTAGATTTTCAAAGTAGAGCTTTGCTCTGATTGGGGGAAGATGAAGCGTTGCTTCATCTCCTGCCTTGGAATTTGAACAGAGCTTTGCTCTGATTGGGGAAACAAATGCCCCCCACCGTTGCGCTTACGTGGCCCCAAACACAAGCGCAACAGTGGCAGAATTCCAACCGTTGCGGCAACTTTTGGAAGTTGAAAGGGCACTTGGTTCCTATAAATAGGACCTTTGGTCCTTCACAGATGATCATCATCTCCAAAAATTTTATTTTCAGAATCTCAGAGCCCTGCACTTGTTTTTAAGAACTCTTAGATTTTCTTTAAAAGAGACTATTTAGGTAATAATTAGTCTTGAATTAAATCAATTTTAATTAATAGAGCTTTGCTCTCATAGATCTTTGATCTAAAGAAAACCCTTCAGGGGTTTCACCAATAGAGCCTTGCTCTCAAGAATCTGTTTCAGGGTTTCCCAACCCATGAACAGAACCTTGCATCTTTGGCAAAACATAGATCCTTTTGATCTAAAAAAAATGAACTCTTAAGAGTTTGAGTATGGATAATGAAAATTAAAAATGGAGTTTTGTATTTAAAGGATTATATCATCTTTTAATAATAATGATCTCAGAGTTCTTGGGGGACTTCTTTAAATTTCCCTTATTATGGAATTTGATAGGCGTCACCCCTATTCGTAGAGCATTGCTCTCGAGGAGTTTAACTCTCTGTGCTCATTTTTTAACAAGAATTCTCCTAATCAGTCGGTCTGCTAATTTTGCCGATCTTCTTTCACAGGAACAATGGACGCCCATATGTATGCTCTTAACGAGATCATCTCTTACGGGGACATCCGCCGACTTGGCCGCTCTCAAAATCGAGAGTTCACAAACGCGGAGTGTGCTGAAATCATGAGCCGCTTCGACGCATACAACGGTCCCCTGCTTCCCCGGCGTTCCTCCCTTCTTAAGCTTATCGTGGGAGCCATCTGGGAAGCGCTTCCCCTGTTCTGTTCCGGTGTGCCGCTTAGGGCGTTGGATGCCGCTGAGGATAAGGTGCACTCGGTGTACCTATTGAACTTTATCTCAAAGAGATGGCGAGACAGTCTTATCGATCTCTTGCACGAGGTCTTTCAACAGTCTGCCATACTCGCTACTTATCGGAGGGTAGAAGACATCAGGGGGACCCCGACGCTTGTGCTCGCGAAAGAAAGCACACTAGGATGGTCCGCGAGGCTTGGAAAGTCATAGATAGGGTCGCTTTCGAGTTCGTCAATCCATGTCCTGGGTTCGAGGTTATTCCCTTGTAATAATGTTTTTCGTTTATTGCTTTTATGATTGTAAGAACTTCTGGCAATATTAATAGAAATTTTTTGTTTTTCCTAGCCCGTCTTATCTTTTGTTCTGAGTCTTTTGCTTATGCATGACTGAATGTGTCTCGAACGCTTGATCAAATGTAAATCGGATACTCTTTCTGTTGCTTTCTTCTTTCTCTTATTATCAGCATGCTGTCTCAATTATCAGAAAATAGAGTAAGCATCTTGATTTCTTCACGAGATAGCGATGGCTTAGGCCGCAGGTTCAGATCTGCTGCCTAAGACTTTTCAACTCTATGAGCCGTGAGGGTCTCGTAGAGATTTTCTCCCTACGGATCGAGAGGATCTCGTAGGTGGATTTTTCTCCTTAGGAGTCGTGAGGATTCCTAAGTGTGTTTTCTCTCATAGGTCGTAAGGATCCTGTAAGAGAATTTTTCCCTCTTATGAGTCGACAGGACTCGTAAGCAGTTGTTTCCCTCCTTGTCGAAACTCGACTTTAGAGAGTGAGACCCATGAATAGTATGCAAGAGACCGTTTTAGATTGACTTGCAGGGTCCCATTGTTCAAGAAGCAAGTTTTTTAGTCCCTGCTGCCTGAGGCTTCATCTTGTAAGTTGAGACGAATCGGGAATTTTCCCGCGGAGACACTGGTTTCTCTGCGAGCCGACACGAATCATGAGGCTCTCGTCAAGGATTGTTTGTTTCCCTGAGTTGAGGTATTTGCTAAGGATTATTTCTTTCCCTAGCGCCAAGGATTATTTGTTTCCTTGGTGTTGAAACGGATCGAGAATTTCCCATGGAGGCACTGGTTGCTCTGCGAGTCGACGCGGCTCAGGAGGCTCTCGTCAAGGATTGTTTGTTTCCCTGAGTTGAAGTATTTGCCGAGGATTATTTGTTTCCCTAGCGTTGAAACGAGTCGAGAATTTCCCACGGAGGCACTGGTTGCTCTGCGAGTCGACGCGGATCAGGAGGCTCTCGTCAAGGATTGTTTGTTTCCTTGAGTTGAGGTATTTGCTAAGGATTATTTGTTTCCCTAGTGTTGAAACGAGTCGAGAATTTCCCACGGAGGCACTGGTTACTCTGCGAGTCGACGCGGATCAGGAGGCTCTCATCAAGGATTGTTTGTTTCCCTGAGTTGAGGAATTTGCTAAGGATTATTTGTTTTCCTAGCGCCAAGGATTATTTGTTTCCCTGGTGTTGAAACGAGTCGAGAATTTCCCACGGAGGCACTGGTTGCTCTGCGAGTCGACGCGGATCAGGAGGCTCTCGTCAAGGATTGTTTGTTTCCCTGAGTTGAGGTGTTTGCTAAGGATTATTTGTTTCCCTAGCGCCAAGGATTATTTATTTCCTTGGTGTTGAAACGAGTCGAGAATTTCCCACGGAGGCACTGGTTGCTCTGCGAGTCGACGCGGATCAGGAGGCTCTCGTCAAGGATTGTTTGTTTCCCTGAGTTGAGGTGTTTGCTAAGGATTATTTGTTTCCCTAGCGCCAAGGATTATTTGTTTCCTTGGTGTTGAAACGGATCGAGAATTTCCCACGGAGGCACTGGTTGCTCTGCGAGTCGACCCGGATCAGGAGGCTCTTGTCAAGGATTGTTTGTTTCCCTGAGTTGAGGAATTTGCCAAAGACATTGGTTTCTTCGGAGTCGGGGTGAACCGTCGAGATTTGGCTTCGTTTTCTGGCGGAGCCTGTTGGAAAAGTATGGTTCCCTTTTTGTTTACGCCCTTGGATTATGTAAAGGGATCGATGTGATCTCAACTGTAGGGCCAAAGTTTTATCAAATTTTTTTGTTTTATTTCCGCGATGCTCTATCATTTCAGCTTTTATATCACGAAGGTCGCGATTGCCCAATCATTTCGGCTATTTTTTCGCGGTGCCCAATCATTTCGGCTATTTATTTTATTTTTACTCGCTGCTTTTTATTGCGAGTTGCCCAATCATTTCGGCTATTTATTTTATTTTCACTCGCTGCTTTTTATTACGAGTTGCCCAATCATTTCGGCTATTTTCCATGCATACATTTTCTTTACTTGCTGCCTTTTATTGCAAGCTGCCCCATCATTTCGGCTATTTCGTATGCATGTGCGGCCTACCGGCTTTTCGCCGTAAACTTGAAATTAGACACCGATTTCGGCATTAGCACCGCTACAACTGGGATATGGCCAGGAGCGAATCATCATTTGCCTCTGTCGATGTCGAACAAAGGTGGCTTAGCGAACAGTGTTAGGGTCCTGTCGACTAAGGCTTTTAACTTCATGAGCCGTAAGGGTCTCACAAAGGTATTTCTCCCTACAAGTCGTGAGGATCCTGTAGGTGTATTTTCTCTTTAGGAATCGTGAGGATTCCTAAGTGCATGTTCCTCTGTAAGTCGTAAGGATCCTACAGGAGGGTTTTCTCCTTGTAAATCGAGAGGACTTACAAGGGTCATGCGAACATATCCCCAATCACGGATGAAACTTGGTTAGGGGAATGTTTATTCGTGCCTGTGGATTGTATACAAGGGTCAGTATTGGATCACTTGTACGGCAATATTGGAAGTTGTGGGGGTTGCTTAAGCACAGGTTTAAGTCTCTGTAACTTAAGACTTTCAAATCTTATGAGCCGTGAGGGTCCCATAAGAGAGTTCTCCTTACGAGTCGTGAGGATCTCACAAGTGTATTTCCTCCTTAGGAATCGTGGGGATCCCTAAGTGTGTTGCTCCTTTGTGAGTCGTAATGATCTCACGCGGGTGGTTTCTCCTTACAAGGTCGAGGGGACCCTGTAAGTGTCCTTTAACGAGGTTGCGTCCTTTCAGGTTTTCACAAACACTCGCCGGTAGTCCTGCTGTTTTTACTCACGGAGCCCTTTCGGGTTTTCATCCGTGCCCATTTTGCTTATGGACATACCGTCTTTATTTTATATATTTTTTTATTTTCTTCTTCTATTTTTTTTACGAGGTCGCGCCCTTTCGGGTTTTCACGAACACTCGCCGGTAGCCCTGCTGTTTTTACTCACGGAGCCCTTTCGGGTTTTCATCCGTGCCCTTTTTGCTTATGGACATACCGTTTTTTTTATATATATTTTTTTATTATAATTTTTTTATATTCATCTCGTCAGCCTAAGGATGCTGCGACAATAGTTTAAAGACGTTTCGGTCTGCTATTAGTTTAAGGACATTTCGGTCCGCTATTAGTTTAAGGACGTTTCGGTCCGTCATTGAGAAGGCCGGCTACTGCTTATAAAGCTTGAGCTTAGGAAGTTAGTGAGCGGACATAGTCGTCGTCATCTACCATTGACCTAGGCTGTGGCTCATTAAGCGTAGTATCTCTTTAGGAAGTGACCGTTTATTGGCCTGAAAGGCCTTTCACCGTGCATATCTATGAGTAGATAGGCTCCACCTTGATAGACCTTGTCTATGATATACGGGCCTTCATAGTTTGGCTCAAACTTTCCCTGCTTGGCGCGATTTAGAATCATAGGCCTTTTGACCACTAGCACAAGTTCGCCTTAGTGGAATGTCCTCGGTCGGGTTAATCTTTCATATGAGCGCGTCATCTTTGCTTTATAAGCTTCCAGATTTTGTTGCGCTATGAGCTGGGTTTCATCAAGGGCGTCAAGCTCCTCGAGCCGAAGGTGAGCATTTTCTTCGTCCGTCAGCTTGTAATGGACTGCTACTCGTAGAGAGGGTAACTCTATCTCGAGGGGGAGTACTGCTTCTGTACCGAATACCAGCGCATATGGCGTTGTGTTTGTGGCTGTCTTGAACGTAGTTCGATACGCCCAAAGAGCTTCTTGCAGCTTCTCGTGCCAGTCCTTCTTATTTCGTGACACCGTCTTCTTCATGATCTTTGTCAAGGTCTTATTGAAGGCCTCGGCTAGACCGTTAGCTCGTGGATTATAAACCGAGGAATATCTCCAGTCTATATTGTGTTGCTGCGCGAAGCGACTAATCTCGTGGCTTCTGTAAGCTGGCCCGTTATCGGAGATGATCCGTCGTGGAGTTCCAAACCGATATAGGACGTGTGTCTTGAAGAAATGGAGGATATTCTCCGTCTTCACTTCCCTCAATGGTACTGCTTCTGCCCATTTGGAGAAATAGTCAGTCGTTGCCAGAAAGAAACGATGTCCTCTGGACGATGCTGGTTCGATAGGGCCGACTATGTCAGTTCCCCACATTTCAAATGGCCAGCTAGCCATCGTTGGATGTAGTGGATTTGGATGTTGGTGGATGAAGTCCCCATGAATTTGGCATGAGTGGCATTGCTTCGCATATTCGAGGCAATCCTGAATCATCGTGGGCCAGTAGTAGCCCATCTCTTTAATCTTCAACTTCATCTTTGGGCCCGCTTGATGAGAACCACAGAGTCCGTCATGAACTTCATGAACGACTCTTTTTGCTTCTTTAGGCCCTAGGCATCTCAGCCATAGAGAATCAAACGACCTCTTGTACAGAGTATCGTTGACGAAGGCGAAAGACAGAGCTCGTTTCATGAGCTGATGTCTTGTGGACGCTTCTTCAGGCATTCGGTGGGACTTAAAGTAGTCTATGAAGACTTCCCTCCAATCCTCAGCCTTTTCCCAGTCTTCTATTTGCAAGGTCGTCCGTTCAGTCGCTCCCTTCTCTTCGGATGATTCCGGAGATATTTCTGCTGAGGCAAACACCCGACGGCTTTGTACCATGATTCTAACGTCATCGAGGTTCTCATCAGCCAATTCTTTAGCAAGTTTGGCCAACGCGTCTGCTTTGCTGTTTTCTGCGCGCGATATGCTTTCCAAAGTATAGGAGGAATTTGGGTCAACAATTGTTGCACCTTTTCGCCGTACTTCATCAACTCCGGTTTGCACGTTTGGTAGTCGCCGTTTACTTGACTAACGACCAGTTGAGAATCTCCGTATATGAAAAGGTTTTCAATTCCCATGTCGATGGCGATCTCGAGACCTGCAATCAAAGCTTCGTATTTGGCTTCATTGTTTGTCCTCGGCTCTGTTAAGGAGAAAGTGAAGCGCATTATTCCTCCTTGTGGGGTCACGAAGATGAGGCCCACCCCCGATTTGATCATTGGTGTACTTTGTTTACGCTTCTTCACGGAAGATGCTCCATCGAAATAAAGCTCCCATCGGGTATCATTACCGTCAATAGCATCAAATGCATGTTCATCTAAAAGATCACAATTCAGAGGAGAATCGGCAGGTATCGGATGCTCAGCGAGGAAGTCGGCGATGGCCTGGCCTTTCACTGCCTTGAGAGGTTGATACGTTATCGAAAACTCCATCAAGAGCAGGGCCCATTTAGCGAGTCGTCCCGTCAATATGGCCTTCGACATCAAATATTTAAGGGGGTCCACCTTTGAAATGAGACGGACCTCATGCGCCAACGCATAGTGCCTGAGCTTTGTTATCGCGAAGATCAACGCCAGGCAGTGTTTTTCAATGGGGGAGTAGTTGCTTTCTGCCCCCAGTAGAACTCGACTTAAGTAATAGAGTGCTCTTTCTTTTCCTTGGTCATTCTCTTGTGCCCATAATGCGCCTAAGGCACCTTCGAGGGCGGTTGTATAAAGAATGAGGGGCTTTCCCTTGACCGGAGCAGCCAACACTGGCGGGTTCTGCAGGTATTGTTTGATATCGTCTAGCGCGCTTTGGTATTTTTGGTCCCAGACGAACGGGGTTCCTTTCTTCATCAGGTGGCTGTAAGGACGGCACTTTCCTGAAAGGTTGGCTATAAATCGTCGTACATACGCGAGCTTCCCTTGGAGAGATCGCAGGTGTTTGAGAGTCCTTGGCGGAGGCATTTCCATGATCGCCTTGATTTTTGACGGATCTATTTCGATACCCCGGTGTCGGACGATGAATCCCAGGAATTTGCCCGAAGAAACTCCGAATGCACACTTGAGAGGGTTCATCTTCAAGTTGTATTGCCGAAGGCGTTGAAATACGGTCTTCAGATGCTCGAGATGTTCCTCGTATGATTTGCTTTGAACCACGAGGTCGTCGATATAGCATTCGACGATTTCGTGTATAAGGTCATCGAAGATCTTCGTCATGGCCCTTTGGTAGGTGGCACCGGCATTCTTTAAACCGAAGGGCATCACCTTATAGCAGAATATACCCAAAGGAGTCCTGAAGGCAGTGTTCTTCTGGTCTTCGGGATGCATTTTTATCTGATTATATCGTGACGAACCGTCCATGAAGGAGAAAACCTCATGAGTGGACGTATTGTCTATCATCAGTTCGGTGACTGGCACTGGGAAATCGTCCTTCGGGCAAGCTTTATTAAGACCCCGGAAGTCTACACATATGCGCACTGTCCCATTTTTCTTCATCACTGGGACGATGTTGGCGATCCATTCAGGGTATTGAACTTCCTGGATGAAGCCAGAGTCGATCAGCTTCTTGACCTCGGCATTGATACTCATCTCAAGCTTGAGCCGCATTCTTCTCGGCGCTTGTTTGACTGGTTTGACGTTCGGAGATATCGCCAATCTGTGCACAGCAATTTCTGGATCTAGTCCCGGCATTTCGGAATAGTTCCACGCGAAGCAATCTCTATGCTGTAGAAGCACGTCCTTTAACGCAGCCACCCTTTCTTCAGATAGCAGCTCGCTGATGAATGTCGGTCGCGGGTCATTCGCCGTTCCTAACTCAATTTTCTTGAGGTTGTCTGCAGTAGTATGGATTCCATCTTCTAGCTCTTTTGGCGCTTATGGGAATTCTGAGATTACCTCATCGTTGCTGTTTTCGAAGCACCAGGGAAGGTCATCCATGTTCTCGGGCTCTTCTTTTGATATCTTTATCACGTGACAAGTACGAATTCGCTTCCAATCCCAATATGGAACTGGTTCTTCTTCCGTGGCCTTGGGCTCGTGCTTCTGTGGCGGCGCTACCCTCCAGTTGTCGGACAGAGCGAACTTTCCAAGCTGATACTGATCTTCGACCCAATTCTTGAAGGTGAAGCAGTCCTCGAGAGGGTGCCCTATCACTCGGTGATAAAAGCAATAGTCCGGGTGTGAGACCTCGCCTGCTTGTTCGGGGTGTTTAGACTCCGGCAGTGTAAGCATCTGATGTTTTAAAGCGAGGTCAAGTATTTTCTTCATCTTGTCCCGAGGAAACGAGTATGCTCGATCCATTTTCTTCATAAGGGATAGATCAATAACGCTCGACTCCCGTTTGCGTGGCTTCTTAGCCCTGCTTTGTTGCTGTTGAGCGCCTTTTTGGCCTTTCGACTTATTTCTGCTTTTGCGTCGAGCCTTCTTTATAACAGGTTGACAAGGAGCGACATTTTCATCTTTCACGGCCTGTTGGAGAAGGCGTTGCGTTTTGGCTTTCTCGTAGATGACCATTTCGCGGTTATGGTCGTCTTGGACTTTTTGACCAGCTTCCCTTATAAGTTTGTCCATTTGTTCTTCGAATGACGGACTGGGCATTTTTGCATCTGGAACTTTCACTGGTTTAGGATTAGCGTCCTCCCATTGAGCATCCGCTTCTTCATCGAAGTCATACATGACATAGCAGCTGTTTAGTAGCTCTCGTTTCTTTGACCGGATGTATCCAAGCCCTTTTGTCTCCATCCTCCCATTAGGCAGTTTGCGTTGAGTCTCGGGAACGTTCCAGACTTTGTCATAGAACTTGGTTTTTCGAACGGTCTGCCTGAAGGATATCCCCTGGTGTCTCAGCACCTTTTTCAAACCTTCCGTATAATATCTGGGAAGACGGATAGGCTGAAACCTGTCGAGCGTAGGATCCACGCCATGCCAGATCTCTTTCTCCACTTTGGTTTCTTCAGAGCGGTAGAATAGAATTGCTTTTTCGCTTTCTCGTTTGGGAGGGATATAGAACGTTCACAGCTCTTCTACATTGTAGATATCGAGCGCATCCAGTTCTTTACGGTGTTTAAGCGGCACCATGGCGACTTGTAGACTTTGCTCTTCGTCAGCGGACGTTTGTATTGAAGGTCGAGCAGGGAATACAACATGGACTTCATCTTCCGAGTCGCTACTAAAGATCAACGTAGGAGTGGACGGTCCTGGCTTGTTGTGTTGGGGAGGACCCGAATATACTATCTCCTCTTCCTCCTCGGTATCACTCCCAAAAACAGGGATGGTGGCGTTAGCTTTGTTCTCCGGTTTGTGACACCTTTTCGTGTCTTCGAAATCCGGTAAGAAGTACTTGGCATCTTCATATTTGCGGAATTTGTTCACGGAAAACGGATTCAGTTCTCCCGCCACGGTATACTCGAGACCATCCTTAGCGTATTTCATACACTGATGTTGTGTAGAAGGGATGACGTTGTACTCGTGTAACCATGGTCGGCCAAGCAGAGCATTGTAGCATGTCTTGGCGTCTATGACGTGGAACTTAATGTCCGTGACGAGTAGCCCAAACCGTAGCGTCAGTATCACAGACCCAAGAGTCCTTGATGACTGGGAGTCAAATCCGGAGATGGTGATCTTGTCCCGAGCAAGGTGCTGGACGCTCATGCAGATTTCTTTTAACACCCGCACATTGAGGAGATTAACGGAGGATCCATTTTCGATTAGGATTTTGCCTATCTTTATATCGTGGCAGTATCCTGAGACATAGAGGGGGCGATTGTGTTGGCACGTCCCAAGGAGAAGGTCTTCATCACCAAAAGCGACATCGGCCGTGTGCACTTCCTCCAATTCATCCTTCATCTTTTCTTCAGCCAGGAAAGCTTGGAATTGTTCCGGATCTTGTAATGCCTTGATTAACGAATCTCTCGCCTCCTTTGATAGCAAAAGAGCGTCAAGAATGCTGAGCTGTGAGGGTAGCTTCCTCAGATGCGCTAAGACGTTGAAATCCATCTTATTCTTCTTCGGCGGGTCCTTGGCGCTTAGCTCTCCCAGAACTTGGTCATCTAAGACGATATCTTCAGAGACCTTTTCTTTCCCTTTATCGTTTCTGTTTGAGGGTCCGAGATTCTTTTCAGGCAGCGTCCGATTCCGCAGCCGAATATTTTCGCAAACCTTCGGCTCTTCTTCTTTTCTCGAAGTGGACTCTTTAAAGAGAGGGGCAAGTTCCAGCTCCTCATCAGAATCGCTCCCGAATGTAGGCACTTGTGACCCGCCGGTGTTAACCATGCGACAATCGCCGGTAGTTCTTTTAAGCCCTTTGGTCGTATTTCTTTGTTCCCGACGAGTTTTGCGCTTTTCCCGATTAAAGCGTTGTCGATGAGCAACGTATCCTTGCGACCATTTATCGAAAGCTTTGCACTCTTGAGTGGGGTGCGAAACCTTCTGATGATATAAGCAATAGGAGGGGTGCATTTCTATTTCACCAGTAATTTTTCCTTCGGAGGATGGTAGCTTCATGCCCCTTGATATGGCTTTAGCAAACTTTTTCCTCATCTTGAATTGGCTTTTGTCGGTAGTGGAGGTGTTTTGCTCCAGCGGGATCGTCTCAGCTCTTTCATCAAGTCGCTGGCGTTTGGCCCTTTCAAATATGACCGCCTCGCGTTCTCGATCAACTTTACTTTTCAACCGAGCTTCATTAAGGAATGCGTCAATTACTTCATCTGATGGCCCCAGAATTTTTGATTCGGTATCTGCCCCCAGCGTTTCAGTATAAGAAGTCTCCTCACTGTTCATGAACGAATGGGAAATCACATGACAGCTCGCCACGCATTCTTCAGATTCATCAGATGAACTTTCTCCCTCATTTTCCTCTTGAAAGACGTGATTGAGGAACTCTTGGAATGTAATGGGAGTCCGTGCCTTCTGGTTGTATTCCTCCAGCGCGTCAATTTGTTTTTGTAAGTCCGTGCGCTTGTCTCTAGGCTTCACGGGCTTCTTAGATTTCTTCTTCTTCTTTTTCGAAGATTTTGACGGCTGGTTGCGAGTGCTTGAGCCACCACCATCGGTTTTTGGAGTTGGACGTGGCTTCAACATCCTTTCAATGACCTGCGGTTCCAACGGGTTCTTCCACCTAATCGCTGGACATGTCTGAAGATCGTTTAGCATCCTCTTTGTCTTGGCTGATAATACAACCTCCCAAGGAGCTTCTTCAACGACGGAGCATGTTGCCCCCGGCGTATTCGTCCCCTTAGAGGTGTGGGGTTGCGGGGGATTCACCTTCCATTTGTCAGATAACATGAATTTGCCCTGTCGGTACTGGTTTTCAAGCCAATTTTTGAAAACGTAGCAATCTTCGATCGGATGGCCCAGTATTCGATGATAAGGACAGTAGTTGGGCTCATTGACGTCACTTGGTTGCGACGGACGTTTTGGATCCGGCAGATTTATGAGTCGGTTGCGCAACGCCAGCTCGAATAACCTTTTCGTTTTATCCCGGGGAAACGAGTAAGAACGTCCCATCCTCTCCTCAAGGGCTACGTACGGGCGCATGTTATTTTGACGAACAACTGGTTTCGAGTCGCTCGGTTGTTGTTGAGCATTAGCGACAACGATCGCTTTTCCCTTCCTTTTGTCATTTCGGGAGTCCGGCTTTGGAAGAGAGGGTTTATGGCCCATCTGGTCCATTTGCGCTAGCTTGTCAATCAAAGCCTGGAAGGTAGTCGGCTTAAAAAACATCATAAATTGCGAGATGGTTGCTTGCGGATCAAGGGTTCCCACAAACATACCCACCGCGGGAGCTTCTTCAATGCGCTGCTCGCACTTCGACCATAAGTTCCGCCACCGTATAGCATATTGAACCCACGTCTCGCCTGGCTTTACCCTGGCGTTAATCAGTGCCGTCATCGGGGTGCGTTCATTGGCGCTTGCAAAACGCTGAGTAAACAACACCTCCATCTCCGCGAAGGTTTTGATAGAGTCGTTCGGGAGCTCAGAGTACCACTCGAACGCCGTATCTGATAAACTTCCAACAAACTGGCGAAGCAAAAGCTTGTCATCACCGCCGGTGTTGCTGCAGAGTGCCCTGAACTGGGCAACATGCTGGTGGGGATTGCCCGTCCCCTTGTAGACATGGAACTTGGGAATTGTGTAACCCGGCGGGTACTTGATTTGGTCGTACCAACTTGGATATGGCTGCCCCGTTTTTACGACCTGGCCGGCTGCTTCAGTCGCATGATGAACCCGTATTTGCTGGGCTATGTACTCGTCCAAATCAGCTTTAGAGATTGTATCCTCCTTAGCTGTTGACAGAGCTGGCGGAGGATTCGATGTCTCTCCCCTATCGTCTCCAAGGACGATTGGGGGCTCTTCAGCTGGAGGATCTTGTTGTATCATCATCCCTACCATGTCTTGGAAGAGGAGGCCCATACGCTGTATGTTGGCTGCTTGTTCAACAGCCTCTTTGTCCTTCTTTTCCAATATTCGACGAAGGAATTCGGCGTCGGTTTCTTCCTCTTGGCGTTCGTCCGAGGACGTTTCAGGGTTTTCTTTTGGCCCTGTAAGTGCGGCCATAGCGTTCATCATCTCTTGGAGCTTCTGCTGCTGCTCCTGCGCCTTGGTCACTGATCGCGTAAGCGGTCGATGACCCGTAGATATGCGACTGTCCTCTTTACCAGACGCCACATAGACGGTATGAACTACAATGCCCCCTGACTTAGGGCGTTTGGGTTCACCACCTCTGATATTTGTCGCCGGCGCGGGGGTTTTCTCCGGCCTTCTTCTTTTGTGGGCCGTTGAAGTTGGAGGGGCCGTTGCAGTGGGCACCCTAGCGACTGTTGTCCTTTCTTGTTTGATCGGGCGGCCTTTTTCCATTTTCGCCTTTTTCTGTTGACGAGAGCAATCTGGGTCAATTACGGAGTCTTGAACTCTCCGCCAAACTTTATAAATTTTTGAGGACATCCGTTGAGGGGGCTGTTCCTGCTTCATTTCCGGAACTTTCTCCGCAGGTGGAGGAGATCTTTTTAGTGTAGCGGTTGGAGAGTTCTTACATACCCTCCTTAGCAGTTCAAAGCTGTTCCCAGTTGGAACAGCAACGTTGACTTCCACCACTGGAGCCGGTGGAGTTAGCCCTGAGGGGGAGTTGCCCCCTGCCTTCCTCACTCGTCGCCAATGGCGACGTCGAGCACGACGAGCCGTTGGGACTGGCTCGGAGATAGAGATAGCTTCTTTTTGCCCCCTGTCTGAATGAGGCGCCGCCGGTGTTAACCTCTGAAAGACTGAGGTTGTTTTTTGAGGGGTGATATTCAACCTGTTGAAGACGGATCCTCGAGCAAGGGCAGGAGCAGGAATCGTCAGTCTTAAAAAGACTGATTCTTTGACAGGGGAAGCTGCCTTGACGACTTCTGGAGAAGCAATTATTGCCTTCCTTGGGACAGCCAATTTAGAGTTCTGATCCATCCTGGCGAAAACAGAGGCTGTTGGTTTGGTAATGGGCAACCCGTTGACATGGGCCGTCGTGGTAGTGAGCCGGTCGAAGTCCGACTTCTTGTTCACTTCCGATGCAGGTATTGGCATAGAGAAGCTTGTAGGCGGGATCATGGTCCTGAAAAACAGGTCGGTGGTGGCCTGGGTCACCTGGTCTACCGGCAGAGCAAGGAAGGAAGCCGCTTGGGGCCCATATGCTACACCTCCGGGGGAGGTGGAGCGTCCGTTGCAGTGGCACTTCGAGCAGTTGGTGCAGTTAGAGGCCATTGATGCTTGAGTTCTGCGCCAGGCAAAAGACCAAATCTTAGTAATCTTGAAATCCAAAGGCAACCATTTAACAAACCGCGATTGGTTCGCGAGGACGACACACGAAGTGTGGAGTGGAAAGAGGAACAGGTCCCACCGGGCGTGCCAGAATCTGTTCCCCTCCGAAAGACGGCGCGACGAACCGCGAGGTCCTGACGCTGAGATTCGGGGCAGATGCTATTTGGTTTTATCCGTCCACCTCTCCGAAGATGCCAAGTTGATTTATGGCACCGTGTATCGGAGGTTTAGACGGATGCGGCCAATGTAGCAGACTTCGTCTGATTCCCCCTCGCTTGAGGGGTTTTTGATTGTGGGGACGCTCTTCCCTGCAGGCGCAAGCCTCTGCAGTTAATTACGCTACCGCATCACGGTAACCACTTTCTCCTTCTCCAGAATTTCACTTCGTGTCGTGTGTGTTTGTTTTGTTTGTGGTTGCCCGTGGATTGTATACGGAGACTGAGTAATGCCGTCTCCCGTAGGACGTGGATTAGTCCAAATCCGTATTTACTTAGATTTGGGTTTGGTGTTTTAGTTTAAGGATACGTTAGCCATATTTAGGCTAAGATCGACTTAAACGTTCGTTAAGGATACGTTAGTCCTGTTTAAGACTAAGATCAACTTAACGTGGTGATCCATTTAATATATGGCCATCGGGACTCGTCACTTCTCTGACGTCGTTGAAGGATTACAACGACAGGTGTCAGAGGAGTTCAGAGATGTACCCTTGAACCAAAGTTGATTTGGAGTTTTATAGTCCATTTAAATGTTTAAGGATACGTTAGCCATATTTGGGGGCTAAGATCAACTTAAACGGGATCGTTTAGATCCGGCAAGAGAGCATTTGGAGACTCTATTGTTCCAGTTTAGGGACGAAGTGGTCCATAGGTAGTTTAAGGACGTTGCGGTCCATTGCCAGTTTAGGGATGTGGTAGTCTATGTTCCAGTTTAGGGACGTGGTGGTCCGTGTTCCAGTTTAGGGACGTGGTGGTCCATATTCCAGTTTAAGGACGTGGTGGTCTATGTTCCAGTTTAGGGACATGGTGGTCCGACATTAGTTTAAGGACGTTTCGGTCCACGAGTTTAAGGACCCCGCAGTCCATATTGATGTGTGGTCGTCGGGACCCGTCACCTCTCTGACGCCGTTGAAGGATTACAATGATGGGTGTCAGAGGAGTTCGGAGATGTACCCTCGAACCGGTCGTAAATTGATTTAGGGAGCAGCCGTGCTCAGTCAATTTAATTTGAGGACTTACGGCCGTGATTGGGCTAAGTCCAGTTGAAAATATTCAACGTTTTATTTGCTTTTGGCCTATTAGGCCTGTGCTAGGGCTCTACCCCTTTTAAAATAATGCACTGCATTCATTCTGGCCTGCTAGGCCTTTTTGATTTGGGCTATGTCCCTTTATAAATGATGCAGAGCATCTGTTTGGACTCTGCCCTTCTTTAAAATAATGCATTGCATTTAATTTGGCCTGTTAGGCCTTTTTTAATTAGGCTTGGCCCTTCTATTAATAATGCAGAGCATTAGATACTCTGACAGTGCCCCACATGGCCTGTCAGGTGCTTTGCGCAATTAATGAGCGCAAGCGCTCGTGGAGGTGACACGTGTCATGTTCTGGTAAGCGCAAGCGCAACTGCGCTGCGTCAGTGCGCTGCGCTGTTGCACTGCTGACACGTGGCGCTTCTTGGCGGCTTGCGCAATAGTGCAGTTTTGGCAAGTGCTGGGCACTGTTCTTATTCTTTTGGATCAATTTCAGATCAAAGAAAAACAAGTTTTTTCTTGTTTTTTAAAGAACCAGTGGTTCATAAAATGTGCAAGGCACTGTTATCTTGAGAATCTTTTAGATTCAGAACCAATGGTTCATAAAAAGAAGTGCAAGGCACTGTTTTTTTTATTTGTTTATTTTCCTTTCCATTAGAGGTCCTTGATCTTGTTCTCAGATCAATGATCTGTTCATGAGAGAATCTTCTCTTTTTCTAAAGGTTTTTACCTTTTTCTTTGTTCTTGAGGATTTCTCTCCAATTCTTCAGAGTTTTCTCTATTTAATTTTTCACAAAATGTTGATTCTTTTGAATTGAGGTCTGGGGTCCTTTTTATAGTGCCCATAAATTAGTTAAATTTGTTAAAGAGATCTTTCTCTGAGTGATTTGGGGAATTTTCCCCACCGTTGGATCTTTGATCCAAAGGCCTCTGTTTTATAGAAGAAAATCTTCTTGTTTTAACAAGAACAGAAAATATTTCTTTAAAATCTCAATTCTGTTTTGCGCAAACGCCCCAGCGCGTGACACGTGTCGCGCAGCGCAGCTGTGCTTGCGCAACTGCGTAGACACGTGTCGCGGAGCGCAATGCTTGCGCGGCTGTGCTTGCGCAGCTGTGCTTGCGCAACTGCGCAGACACGCGTCATGCAGCGCAGCGCTTGCGCAGCTGTGCTTGCGCAACTGCGCAGACACGTGTCGCGCAGCGCAATTCTTGCGCAACTGAAGCGTTGCTTCCTATACTTTTTTGTTTTAAAAGAGCCTTGCTCTGATTGGACGCACTGCCTCGGACGCTGTGCTGACGCATCAGCACCTGACACGTGGTGCGTTGCGCGCAGCACAAAGAATCTGAAGCGTTGCTTCATTTATTAAAATTTAGATTTTCAAAGTAGAGCTTTGCTCTGATTGGGGGAAGATAAAGCGTTGCTTCATCTCCTGCCTTGGAATTTGAACAGAGCTTTGCTCTGATTGGGGAAACATCGATCAATGACGACTGTACTTGCAGCTGCATCAACTGTCCCGAAGAATGCGGTAGCACAATCTCTAACTCGAATCTCCGAAAATCCTCGATAAGCTCCTTCTGTGCAGTCAACATCCGAATTACTGGCAACCGACTAAGCGCATCCGGCACTACATTAATTTCCCCGGATGGTACTTAAGATCAAGATCGTAGTCAGCCATTAGCTCCAACCATCTACGCTGCCTCATGTTATGCTCTTTCTGTGTGAACACGTACTTTAAGCTTTTGTGATCGGTGAATACTTCGACCCTTTCGCCCAATAAGTAGTGTCTCCAAATCTTCAAAGTGAAAATTACAGATGCTAGCTCCAAATCATGAGTTGGGTAATTCTTCTCATGGATCTTCAATTGTCTTGATGCGTAAGCTATAACTTTCCCATGCTACATCAAAACACATCCCAAACCTTTCCCAGATGCGTCGCTGTGAATCACCAATCCTCCGGAACTGTCTGGTACAGTCAAAACATGAGCGGTTATCAATCTCTGCTTCAACGCCTCAAAAGCTGACACACATTTATCCGTCCATATGAACGGTACTTCCTTACGCGTAAGCTTGGTCAAAGACTCAGCCAAACGGGCAAAATTCTCCATGAACCTTCTGTAATATCCGGCAAGTCCAAGAAAACTTCTGATCTCCGCTACATTCTTCGGAATCGGCCAATCTTGAACTACTGCAATCTTTTCAGGGTCAACGGCGATTCCATCTCTGGATACAACATGCCCCAAAAACTTCACTTCTTCAAGCGAAAACTCGCACCTGCTCATCTTTGCATACAATCTTTCTTGCCTCAATGTCTGCAGTGCGATCTTCAAGTGTTCCGCATGCTCTTCAATGCTCCTCGAATACACCAGAATATCATCAATAAACACCACAATAAACTGGTCCAAGAACGGTGAAAAGATTCGATTCATCAAGTCCATAAATATCGCCGGTGCATTCGTGACTCCGAATGGCATCACTAAATACCCATAATGTCCATACCGAGTTCGGAACGCAGTCTTGCAAATATCCTCTGATTTAACTTGAACTTGATGATATCCGGATCGCAAATCCAGCTTCGATAATACCCTCACGCCACTGAGTTGCTCGAATAATTCGCCAATGCGAGGGATCGGGTACTTGTTCTTAATAGTCACCCAGTTCAATTCTCGATAATCGATGCACATCCTCCTTGTGCCATCTTTCTTCTTGACTAGAAGAACTGGAGCTCCCCAAGGTGAATTGCTGCTGCGAATCCAACCCTTCTCAAGCAATTCGGTAACCTGCTTCTTTACTTCTTCTAACTCCACTGGTGCCATCTGATAGTACACCTTTGAGATTGGCGCTGCACCGGGAACAAGATCATCGCGAACTCCACATCTCGTTTGTCGGTAAACCCGAGATGTCCTCGAACACGTCCATGAACTCTCAAACTACAGCTGTCGCTTCCTCCTTATGAACTTCCATCGACGAAAGAACACTGTTTGTCGGCCTAGCCCTAAACTCGACTGGCCCGATAGAACTGCTTCCTCCAGCAAAAACAAACTCCGGATGTCCGGAAATTTGGAAAATCACTTTCTTTGCCTTACAATCAATGTGAGCGTGGAAAGTGTCGAGAAAATCCATTTCCAAGACAACATCATAGCTGCCAGTATCGATCCCCAAGAAATCTGCAAAACAAGAACTGGTAAGCAATGAAACCGAGAGAAGGAAGGTAATGTAACGACCATGAAACAAGGAAGTGAAACAGAACTAGGACTCCAAGTTACTTAATAGAGTACCGCATTGTAACCATGCCGCGGTATATAGTTACAATCACATAACTCCACTCAAGTCGCCTAAATCCTAGTATCAGAATGAAGGGATAGGGAGAAACAATAGGGAACCAAAAGATTTCAAGTTGAGATGCAAAGTGGTTTGCATATCGTCAAGGCAAAGGATCAAGAGAAAGATATGATTTAAGAATCATGACAACAATGTGACAGGACATGTTCCTAATCACGGATTTTCTGATTCGTGTATTGGGTCCAATACCCAACTATAAAAAGAATCAAAACCCGATTAACCTAGATCCTATGGCTCTGATACCAAAAAAATCCTGTCACGCCCCGCTTCCCAGAGTGCGCTAAGATCGGCACGTGACAGAGCCAACCATGCTACCTGTGGTTAGGAAACATCCCTCCACAGTCACATTACGGCCGTCTAGAGATATCAAGAACAGTAGAAATAAAACAAACTATCTAGTACATATCCATGAGCCAGAATAAACGAGTCAAGAAATAATATGCGGAAGCAATAAATCCAATGAGCAATAACATCAGGAAAGTAAAACTGGATACTAACTGGATCCTCACTGCTCGGCCTAACGGCGGAAGCACTCCTGATCAGCCTGCGATAAAGGTAGAGAATCTGGGCCATGCAAAACCCAGACGTTAGTGTGTCACAATATCAACAATATTACAAACAGGAGGTAGCAAGACATGCAGGCATGAGTATAAACAGTAATAAGAGTATAACAGTATCACGAATAAGAAACAGTGAAGGGTATAAGCACATGTGATGTACAGTGAGTAATCTGAACTAAACTACTGGGTTAATTACTCTCAAGTCTTTGAAATCAATTTAATGAATCGTCGATGCAACTCAATAGTATCCCGTGCATGCCTGGGACCACGGTCAAGACTCTCGGGTTGAATCCGAGACGTGCAGCTAGGAAGTAAACAGGTAACATGTACAGACGAATGATGTCAGCAGCATCATCCCGGGGCTGGCCTAGCCCGTAAAACTGATCAGTATAAGCATCGAACTGTCGAGTTACAAGTCAGGTTTCATCATTGATTTCCCCATACCCCCAAGTTATGTGTTCAAGTCAGGTATTGATAAATCTGAAGCTAATGCCAACACAGGGTCAAGCAGGAACAAGTTTGTCTTTACAGACAACATGATATGTCCATCGGGACAACATGTCAGGATTGTCGGCATTAGAAACATGATCAGGTAACATGTCAAGTAGTGATATATCAGGTCATGCCAAGTAGTGTACATGTATCAAGTCATGTCAAGTAGTGGTGTATCAGGTCATATCAGGTAGTGCATAGGTATCAAGCGGGTGCTCAAAATCAAACTGTAGCAAGTATTGAATCAGGGTGAAAGTACGGATGTACAATAAAAGCATGGATGCACAAATATCGATCGGGGGTTACATTTACAGTTCCAATACCAATTAGGATGCACTTTATTAAGCATGGGGTGTTAACATAACAATAATATGTATTAATGGGATCTGTAGATGCAGCTATATGTATTTTAAATGATATGGATGCAAACGGGTATCCGAAAACACTAAAACCTTAGTATGGATGTATAATGGGATGAACGGGTAACATTTTACTCATATGGATGCATAATACTATACCTAGCATGTGGCAAGATGATTTAGCATGCGAATAAATATGTAAATACTGATATGGATGCATACGGATGTCATATAACCCTAAAATGATAAACCGGTAAATGCGGGATGCACAACTAAATAATATGAAATGGAAATATTCAATTGGATGCAGTATATTGTAATATAGTATGTAACAAGATAAGTTTGTATGCACTAAATAGGAAATAGATTGTACGGACGCATACGGATGTCCGAAAACGGTAAAACATGCCGAAATGATAATGTGGATGCATAACTAATCATTATGGAGTGTTATTATTCAAATGGATATAGAATATAGTAATATAGCATGTAGCAAGATTAACTTGCCTCGATGGATCACAATACGGATACGCACGGCACGTCCGACGTCGGTAAATCGTCGCAACGCACACACGGCACACACGGGACTGAACCAAGCAATGTAGGAACAGACTACGCTGGATAGGGATGTCCACTGGGTCATCCGGATCATTGGTGACGGCACGGCTCCGGCGATCACCGGGATCAAGAAGTCAAGAAAGAGAAGAAGAAGAAGTAGTAGTAGAAGAAGAAAATGGTGAGGCTGGTGTTTTGGGGTTTGCTCTGGCCGCTGTGGGTCAGAAGCGAGGTAGGGGAGACGACGACGATGGGTTTTTCCGGCGAGGTTCACAGCGAGACAGTTGCAGTTTCTGCGCAGAGGGGAGTCTCGGGTGTAGGGGAATGGTTGTGTCGAAGCTTGGTGCAGGAGGGAGGGGAGAGGTGGTGGTGATAGGGTGAGGCCGGCGGCGAGGTGGTCGGAGAAAGGTTGATGGGTTGTGGGTTCTCAGGAAGAAGGAGGAGAGTGATGAAAGGAGGTGTCGGGCTGGTGGTGACGAGGTTGGGATGGTCGTGGAGAGGTCAGGCTCGGTTGGATGAAGCACCGGCAATGGGATATCATGAGGCTGGAGATGAGGCGACGGCGATGCGGGCTTGGTTGAGTTGATGGCAGAAGGAGTTTGCAGAGGTCGAGGAGTGGAGAAGGAAGACGGGGTCAGGAAATGAGGAGGAGGAGATCGAGGGTGGAGGCGAGATTGTGGAGGCGATGATGGCTAGGGCTTTTCTCGTGGGGTTTGAGGAAGAAGAGAAAGGGGAGAGAGAGAGAACGTGTGTTAATAAAAGGGTAAAAAAATAATGAAGAATATATAAAGCGCGAGAGGAGAGAGAAAGTTGTTGTTTAGTGTTAGGTTTTAATTTTTGAAAATCTTTTTAGTTTAATAGTTAACAAAAAATATTAACGAAATATATTCATCAGTTTAAATATTTAAGATTACAATATTAATAAAATTTGATATTCTGGTAAATACAAACTTACTCCAAAATGCGTCCAGGTCGGGTCTAAAAATCCAGTTTTAAAATATGAAAAATATTCATGTCGACCAAAACTGAAATTGGATATCCGGGTAACGAAAATGCATACCCTCAAGAACGGATGCACGTACGTGCGTGTAGCCATCCAAACAAGTCCGTTTCACTGAACGGGACGAGAACAAGATGCGCGGATGCTACCACAGGGTCAGGGGTATCATGCAGGCCATGCAATGTATTTTTAAAATATTTTATGTGACTTTAAATGTTATATAAAAATATGCAGATGCCAGATATAATGCCAATATGCAGTATGTAAAATAAACAAGAAGTGCACGGATCCTCATAACAAGCCAGGATAAATTACAAACATGAATCAAGACTGGTTTCAAGCAAGCGGGTCGGGTAGAATGCAAATACAAAATCAAAAACACTATTCGCACCCAAAACAGAGTAAATCAGGAAAATACCATAAATAAAGAAATACATGAACTGGAATTGGTATAAATGAACTAGGGTGTTACACATCAGCTCCAACCATCTACGCTGCCTCATGTTAAGCTCTTTCTGCGTGAACACATATTTTAGGCTTTTGTGATCGGTGTATACTTCGACCCTTTCGCCCAATAAGTAGTGTCTCCAAATCTTCAAAGCGAAAATCACTGCTGCAAGCTCCAAATCATGAGTTTGGTAATTCTTTTCATGGGTCTTCAACTGTCTCGATGCGTAAGCTATAACCTTCCAATGCTGCATCAAAACACATCCCAAACCTTTCCCAGATGCGTCGCTGTGAATCACCAATCCTCCAGAACTGTCTGGTATGGTCAAAATAGGACCGGTTATCAACCTTTGCTTCAACGCCTCAAAAGCTGACGCACACTTATCCGTCCATACAAACGGTACTTCCTTGTGCATAATCTTGGTCAAAGGCTCAGCCAAACGGGCAAAATTCTCCACGAACCTTCTGTAATACCCGGCAAGTCCAAGAAAGCTTCTGATCTCTGCTACGTTCTTCGGAATCGGCCAATCTCGAACTGCTGCAATCTTCTCGGGATCAACGGTGATTCCATCTCCGGACACAACATGCCCCAAAAACTTCACTTCTTCAAGCCAAAACTCCCACTTGCTCATCTTTGCATACAATCTTTCTTGCCCCAATGTCTGCAGTGCGATCTTCAAGTATTCTGCATGCTCTTCAATGCTCCTCGAGTAGACCAGAATATCATCGATGAACACCACTATAAACTGGTCCAAGAACGATGAAAAGATTCAGTTCACCAAGTCCATAAATATCGCCAGTGCATTCGTGACTCCGAATGACATCACTAAATACTCGTAATGTATCGAGTTTGGAACGCAGTCTTGCAAATATCTTCTGATTTAACTCAGACCTGATGATATCCGGATCGCAAATCCAGCTTCAAGAATACCCTCGCACCACTAAGCTGCTCGAAGAATTCTCCAATGCGAGGGATCGGGTACTTGTTCTTAATAGTCACCCGGTTTAATTCTCGATAATCGATGCACATCCTCCTTGTGCCATCTTTCTTCTTGACTAGAAGAACTGGAGCTCCCCAAGGTGAATTACTGCTATGAATCCAACCATTCTCAAGTAATTCGGTAACCTGATCTTGACTTCTTCTAACTCTACTGGTGCCATTGGATAGTACGCCTTTGAGATTGGCGCTGCACCAGGAATAAGATCGATTGCGAACTCCACATCTCGTTTTGGCGGTAAACTCGAGATGTCCTCGAACACGTCCATGAACTCTCGAACTACAGCTGGCGCTTCCTCCTTATCAACTTCCATTGACGAAAGAACATTGTTTGTCGGCCTAGCCCTAAACTCGACTGGCCCGACAGAACTGCTTCCTCCAACAAAAACAAACTCCGTATGTCCGGGAATCTAGAAAATCACTTTCTTTGCCCTACAATCAATGTGAGCATGGAAAGTGCCGAGAAAATCCATTTCCAAGACAACTTCATAACTGCCGGTATCAATCACCAAGAAATCTGCAAATAACTCCCATCTATAAATAACAACTGAACAATCCTTATATTCTTTACTAGCTATGATCTTCCCATTCCCAGTGTGTATGTCCCAACAACTAGACAGGGTCGTGCAAGAAATCGAGTGTGCAACAATAAACTTGGACGACATAAAACAATGGGATGCACCAGAATCGAATAATGCTAATGCGGGAAAATCATGAACAAGTAGGATACCTGAAACAACTTCCTCTGAAGCCTTAGCCTCTTCAGCCGTCAGGTTAAAGGCTCGAGCTTGATTGGGTCCCCGAGTCAACTGTTTCTGCCCCTGAAACTGCTTCTGCGGTGGCCTCTGAACATCATCCTTCAAACGAAGCTTCGACGGGCAAACACTGATAGTATGATCAGCTAATCCGCAAACCAAACAAAGTCCAAGCTTCCTCCGACAATCCTTCTGCTGATGTCCGGGTAGATGGCAAAAGTCACACATCATTCTTCCTCTCTGCTCGGGTACGACGGGCTTCTTCATCGGTACTGCGCCACGTCGGTTCACCGGAATACCTCTGCGTATAGGCGCTCGGTTCGGCGCAAACGCGCTTCCGTACTGCAACTGCCTGCTGCTGCGTACCCCCAGTCTTCACTGATAAGCTCTGCTGCTCTCGAGCTGCTTTAATAACTTGAGAGAAAGTGGTCAATCCCAGAGATATGATGTGCCTCTGGATTTCCACGTCCAAACTGTTCATGAACCTCCTTGCCCTATCAGCATCGTTGGCAACCAAAGGTCCAGCGAATCTACTGAGCCGTGTCCACTTAGCCGCATGTACATCCACGGGTACGCCGTTCTGCTTCAAACTGATAAACTTTTCTTCCATTTGCTCCCGTGCAGTTTGCGGGAAAAACTTCTCCAAGAAACTCTTCGAAAAATCTGCCCAACTGATCGGCTTGGGCAAGCGGGCCTCTTCCACAAGCCACCATTCACGGGTGTAGTCAACCAATTGGATGCGTACAACATCCACTCTCTTGTCCTATGGAATCTGTGCCGCAACGAGCAAATTCTCCGTATCAACCAGCCACTGCTCTGCTGGCAACGACTCTTCCAGACCAGTGAAGACGGAAGGACCAAGTCTCCTGAAATCCGCCACGGTACATACACATTCTACTGGTTTAGCCACAACATTGTTTACGGACTGCTGGACGGTCCGCAAACCTTCCTGAAAAGCTTCGGCCTGCCGCTGGTTCAGCTCAGTCTGCCATTTCCGGTTCTCCATCATCCCACGAATTATTCCAAGCAAAGCGGCGTCATCAACACGCCTCTGGTACGCTCGTAGATTTCTGTCCGCCATGATTCTGAAGCCAAAACACCGAAGAGGATTAGCAAGATGAACAAGATTCAATAAACAGGATACAAGAAGCAAGATAGTTATGGATTCAAGGATGGCAAGATAGCAATAAGGCAGGACATGCTCCTAGTTACGAGTATTCTGATTCGTGTATTGGGTCCAATACCCAACTACAAAAGAATCAAACCCGATTAACCTATATCCTATGGGCTCTGATACCAAACAAACCCTGTCACGCCCCGCTTCCCAGAGTGCGCTAAGATAGGCATGTGACAGAGCTAACCAAGCTACCTGTGGATAGGAAACATCCCTCCACAGTCACATTACGGCTGTGTATAGATATCAAGAACAAGAAAATAAAAGAAACTATCTAGTACATCTCCATGAGCCAGAAATAACGAGTTAAGAAATAATATGCGGAAGCAATAAATTCAAGTAACAATAAAAATCTGGAAAGTATGTCCCATAATACTGGCTCACATCAGGAATGAAAAATATGAAAGAAAACTAAACTAACTAGCTACTAACATGATCTTCACTGCTCGGCTTGTTGGTCAAAATACTACTGAACTTCCTACGACAGAGATAGAGGATCTGGGCCATGCAAAACCCAGTCGTCAGTGCGTCATGATATCAAACAATAATAAATGAACAGGATACACGAGATATGCAGGAATGAATCATAAACAGTAACATGAGTGTAATAAGTAAAACATGGATTTAGAACAGTGAAGTGTATCAATATATGTGACGTGCAGTGATCAATCTAAACTGTGCTACTGGTTATCTATTCTAAAGTTTGTTTGAAATCAATTAATGTAATCCTCCATGTAACTCAAAGGATATGTCCCGTTACACCCCGGGACCACGGATCAGGAATATGTGAACCAAGAGTGGTTCTGTCCCGTTACCCCCCGGGACCACGAATCAAGAATATGTAAGAGTCACGAATGGCTCTGTCCCGTTACCCCCTCGGGACCACGGATCAAGTAATACCCTTTTAAGTTACACTCGGTTACACCTTTGATTTCTCCATACCTCCAAGGTTATGTGTTCAAGTCAGGTATTGATAAATCTGGAGCTAATGCTAACATAGGATCAAGCAGGTACATGTTTGTCTAAATAGACAACATGATATGTCCGTAGGGAAAACAGGTCAAGATTGTCGGCATTAGTAACAAGATCAGGTATCAAGTCAAGCATAGTATATCAGGTCATGACAGTTAGTGCACATGTGTCAAGCGGATGCTCATAATAAAACTGTAGCAAGTATGGGTGCACAAATAAAAGCATGGATGCACACATTTTTATCAGGGGTTACATCATGACTATGTAGGATGCACATTATCAAGTATGGGGTACTAATGTATTAATAATAAGAGTTAATGTAATATGAGGTGTAACTAGGTATGCATAATTAATGGTATGGATACACAAATAAACATGGATGCATAACTAACTATTAGAGATTGCAACTATAGCTCCATTACTATGTAGGATGCACATTATCTAGCATGGGGTGTCACTATAACAATAATATGTAACAATGTGACCTGGTATGCGAATAGATATAAGATTAATGGTATGGATGCACAATTATCGATTAGGGTTATATTTACAGTTCCAAGACTAAATGGGATGCACAATACTATACCTAGCATGTAGCGAGATGAATTAGCATGTTTCTAGATATGTAAATAATGATATGGATACAAACGGACGTCGTAAAATTATAAAACTATAACATGGGATGCATAATTTAAAATACATGTATTATATTTATTCAAATGGATGTAAATAGAGTATCATAGTATGTAGCAAGATAAACTTGCCTCGATAGATCACGATACGGATATGCACGGCACGTCCGACGTCGGTAAAATGTCGCAACGCACGCACGTCACACGGGACGGGTCCGAGCAAAGCAAGAGGGTGATCACGCAGGTAAGGTACGTCCACTGGGTCGTCTGGAACGGCAGCGACGGTCACGGCTCGGGCGATCGCTAAAACAAGATTCAAGAAAATAAAGAAAAGAAAAAGAAAAGAAGAAGAGGAAGAAGAAGAGAGAAGGGTGAGGCTTACTGGGTTTTAGGCGTTCTGTGGTTTCTGGGAGCAGAAAGGAGGTGATGGTGTCATGGAGAGGAGGTCGTCGACGGTGGAGAGAAGTTGAGGAGCTAGGGTTAGGTTAGGGTTTGGGTGCTGGGGTTGGTGCAGGCTGGGGCTCGGGTGTGCAGGGATCTGGTGTAGGAGGGAGAAGGGAAGAGGAGAAGGAGAGGAGGAGATGGTGGTGGTGACGGCGAGGTCGAGGGACGACGGCAACGAGGTGAGGGTGGCGGTAATGGGTTCTGTTGGGTTGAGGGTGCAGGGTGATGGTGCTCGGGAAGGAGGAAGGAGAAGAACAAGGTGACGAGGAGGAGGGGGAGATGATGAGATGGAGGTGGCGACGAGGTTGGGTTTCGAGGTCGAGGAGGCTGGCCTAGGGTTAGGGTTTCGAGAGCTATGGGTTTTTGAAGAGGGTTCTCGTAGGGCTCGGGGTTTTTATAGAAGAAGAGAAGAGAGAAAGAAGAGAAGGGATGTGACGGTAAGAAGAGGGAGGTGACCACACTCGAGGAGTGAACAGTGAATGCGAGAGGAGAGAGGGAGGCGCGAGAGGAGAGAGAAAGGAGAGAGAGAGAGACTCTGCGAGGGGAGAGAGAAAAAGAGAAAGAGAAAGAGAAAGAGAAAGAGAAAAGAGAGAGAGCTGGGTGGTGGGGTCGGAGAGAGAGAGAGGGTTGTTATTAGAAAAAGATTTTAAATTTTAAAAAGATCGGTTAGTTATATGAATTTTTACTGTGTTAATTATTTAATAAAGATATTAAATGAAATAAAATTGGATTTTCTGGTCAATACAAATTTAGTCCAAAAATACGCCCGGGTCGGGTCTAAAAATTCAGTTTTAAAATACGAAAAATATATGCGACGACCAAAATTAAAAATGAATGTCCGGGTAACGAAAATGCATACCCCCAATAACGGATGCACGTACGTGCACGTAGCCATCCAAACAAGTCCGTTTCACTGAACGGGACAAGAACAAGATGTGCGGATGCTACCATTGGGTCAGGGGTATCATGCAGGCCATACAATATATTTTTAAAATATTTTACGTGACTTAAAATGTTATATTGAAAAATGAAAATGTCAGATAAAATGCCAGTATGCAGTATACATGAAAGTGCACAAGTCCACGTAACAAGTCAGGATAAATCATAAACATGAACCAAGACAGGTTTCAAGAAAGCGGGTCGGGTCGGATGCAAATACAAATGTCAAATACACTATTCGCACCAAAAACACAATAAATCAAGAAAATACCATAAATAAAGAAATACTAGAATTGGTATAAATGAACTAGGGTGTTACAGCCGGCGCCGCCGGTGGAAACCGTGGCAAATGCTATAAATTTTTGCCCTAGCACCCCTTGGACTCCGCCACTAACCCTAGTCTGTTTGTTTTCCCTGCACATTAACAGAGAATTAAAATGAGGCATTAATCCAAAATGTTAATTCATTTTAATTCCATTCTTCAATTCTCAAAAACCCCTAATTTCTCCTATAAATACCACCCTACACCCTAGCCCTCCTCATTCTAAAATCTCTTGTTAAAACTATCAAAATTTTCTATGTCCAAAAAGTTGTACAAGTGGAGTTAGCCTAAGGTCAAGTTCCGGCGACGTTTCGGGACAAATCCGGCGACACCGCGATTCCACGACGCTTTCAAAATCTTCTTCCATCTCTTCTCTTTACCCTAATCCAGTAAGTTCCCCCTCCTCTCCTATCTTCTATTCTAAAACAATCTTTTATTAAAACTCGTCGGAAGCGGAGTTATTCCGACTTCCGATTCTATTTTCATTAAAAACCCAAATTTCTTAACAACAAATCAACCATCTCTTAATATCTTATTTAGCAACCATAAAACAATATTTAGAACAAGTTTCAACTCAAAAATAAAATGCTATGCAACTTGTATTACACCTTTTCGTTTAAATACCACAAAATTTACCTACGACATTACTTCATCTTATAGCTCATATTACCTTTAGAAAACTCACGAGGTAATGACCTACCTCATCACAACACTCATCATGACATAGCACTATTGTCTCTTTACAATATTTTTGGGACTAATACAATTTTACGATAAAATACCCTAAACTATTAAAAACCGTATTCTTTAAGATTGTTTTAATTAAATTCCATACAATTTTGTCCTTACAACCCATTTTGGGGAATCCAATTTGGTTGGTGCGGGTTATCACACATCCATTGGACCAGTAGGACGAGATGCAGACCTCCTCACGGAGCATACGATCTCGATGGAATTTTTATTACAATTTTTAAGAAAACGCGATTTATATTTAATAAATAAATTCTATTTTTAATATATATATATATATATATATATATAATCAAAATATCTATTTTAAATATATTTAATAATTCCATGTTTTCTAAATCAAAAGAAAAGAATTACAAAAGTTAATGAAAATACCATCACAAATCAATACAAGCCAAATTACATGAAAATACCATATACTATTCAATTTAGGTTTATATCCACTAGAATATCTCATCACTTTTAAAATTACATCTATGAAAACCCTAAAAACGATAATTAAATACTTGAGGTTTATTTTGAAAATATATCAAAATTATTTTTCATAAAACCCCCTCAAGTTTATTAATTTACAGTAAGGACCCTAGTAAATATAGGTTTAAGCGGGACTAATTCTCTTGAGCCTCAGGAAGCTGGAGAATGTGGGTGCTTGCCTATTTAAGGTAGACAACTAAAACGGGGTTATCAATGGTAATTGGCTTTGAAAAAATCACAAATCCTGCCGTCCATGTGCAGCAGTTACCGATAACTCCAAAACTAATTCAGGACTTCAATTCTGTTTAAGTGTCTGACTCAGTTGGAGTCTCAGTCTAATCTGAAATCAATCCATCCATGTATACAATTCAATATAACTCTAATACAACATGAATCCTTTTATACCAGAATACAATCTATATCAACATGACTTGATTTGACCAAACCATGGATATACATTTGACTTGTCTACATGACTATCCGTTTATATCCTTATCCGTTTACAAGAACAATTGATATCATGGTTTCATCAAGTCTTATATTTACAAATCACTACAAAACAATACAATAATACATTACGGGGTTTAAAGGGGTAAATTGGTACGGAATGTGTTTAAAGTGGCATGAGACGGTCACTTTAATACACCTAACCTGAATATCCGTTGCCATTGTCCTGTGGGTTTTGACGGAGCCTTGTACTCCTTATACCATAGTCCACAGGATAAGCTGGACTCCTCTCGTATATACTGGCATATTCTGTACCAAGCTACAAACAACTGTATTAACATAACTATCAACATTATACCAGTCATATTCTCATTACCTATTCAGTCTATTTCCATCTCTTTGGGACTTACCGAGCGATTGTTTGCTGACGACATTCCTTTTCTATTCTTTCTTTGGAATGTTTCAGGAGGACCTGACTCTCTGGAGATCGAGCCCAGCTCAGAAGACTTGGAGCAGTTCGTCGACGACCCAGAGCTCCAGACACTTGTATATATTTTTATTTTCAGTTTCATGCCATTGTTTAGGCATTGCTTTCCAGTCTTGTATTGACTTTCCAGTATTGTATTATAAAGAATGTTTAATAAATAAAAAGTTACTGTTCATCTACATCTCATGTCTTTCTTGTGTACATTGACATTATATTGCTTATATACGCTTAGCGTGTGTTTACTTCTGAGTAAATACGTCGCATGACCCGTCACGTCTCCTTACCGTACTCTGGGAAGCGGGGTGTGATAGTTTCGATCATTTAATTCAAAACTTTATTTAAACAAATTCATAAGTTACTAATGGCGTTTCCAAGTTTTTGTCTTGAGTACAGCATGCACGATATGTCAAACATCAAGCAAGATTGCCTACAATACAATACGCACTTAAAATGATGATATTGCATGACAACTTGAAGCAAGCGATAATGTGATGCAAGCCTTATCAAGATTCAATGAAGTCTCAACGTAACGATTCAAGAATATGAAGATCAAAGAAGAAGCAAGATGAAGATAGAAGATATAAGTGTTGTACATGTGTCTAGTTTTTATCTCATAAGATTAGAAATCTTATTCCAACATGTTCTCTATATCCATACGTCTCCCTCTCTTTTAGAGACGTTTATCCTATCCATTAGAATTCAAATCTTCCTATATTCAAAACCGATATTTCAATCATGTCAAAAAACAGACGTATGTGGAAGATGTCTGTACCATTAAGTTTTGAACAGCAGACATCTGCACAGACGACTTTAGTACAATCTCCATAAATTCACTTTTTTGTACATTTCTCAGAGACAGCTCCACTGACGTCTCTATAAGGAATTTCTCTCTGGGTCAGACGTCTGTACAGACGTCTGCACGGGTAGTTTCTGGAAGTTAAACTTGATTTGAATTTTGAATCGAATGGATTTTTATGCCGTTTTCAATTCTAACCGTCTCTAACGGTCATTAACTGTTTTATGACAGTTATTGGGAGTTAGAATAACTTCCTATTTGATTCCTATAAATACCCTATGAGATTAAACATTTTTCTCAATGAAGAAGACAATTCATTGCAAATCTATTAAGAAATCTTCTTGTTCTTCTTGAGTGTCCACTTGCCAAATCTTTTCCATTTCCTCAGAGCCAAAACCTGATATAATCTCTCAAATCAATCCTTACGCCACACCGGTTATAATCTATTGAGATCATAGGATTGAGAGTGAGTAAAATTTTCATTTATAAAACAATTGTAAATCCCCAAAGAAAGTTCGATATTTTTCAATCCATGAGAGAGGGCGTTTCTCAACCCACAAGAAGGGGTGCTTCTCAATCCATGAGAGAGGGTGCCTCTCATTGCTTGAATTGTATGGATTTGGAGTGGAAAAAGAGATCTTCCTAGAAAGACCTGGATTAGAGAGGAAAATGCGGGTTTTCTAGAGAATCACGGGCTAGAGAGTGTAATGACTCTGAAATCCCTATACAACATTTACTAGTTTAATGTATAGAAAGGGTATTTCAGCCTAATTAGATGTTATAAGTTATTTTTGTTCAATAAAAGCAAGAAGTAACTTGTAACTCATTGGTAAAGCCTCTCTACTGCTGTGACATAGCCTGTGTGTTCGATTCCATTCAGTTCCATTTATTTTTTATATTTTTTCTTTTTAACTTTTCGGAAGCCCAAGAGTTGCAAGTGCAATACACGGAGAATCAAAAAGTTTCAGAAAAATCAAACGGGATAAATAAGAAGTTAACATTGATTAAAACATCTGGCATGAATCTCGAGGCAAATGATCAAGATCCGACCGCCCAAACTCCCCATTTGCCCGCCGCCGACGGTTGATATAGCTCTAATCGCCTCCGTGCTTTGCACACACAGTCTTTCAGCTCCCCTCTACTCCCCTGCACTGTTTGATTTTCCTGCAATCAAATAGAGACTCTTCAAATCCCTCATTAATCTCATTTTAATTCTTTTTATTCAAATTTTAATTCCCATACCCTAACTTTTCCACTATAAATACCACCTCATCCTCTAGCTTTCTTCCATTCTGAAACTTCTATCAAAATTCTCTAAAAAATCCCTAAGTACAAGTGGAGTAAGACTAGTTAAAAATGAGTTAGCAATCAAGTCTCTTTCATTGAACATCGGAGTCGTTCCTGAATCTACCGCGACGCCACGGAGCCCCCTCTCTCTTCCTTACTCTTTTCTCGACGTTATAAAATTGTAAGTCCCTTTCCCCTCTCCTTCTTTTCAACAATAATCGCATTCTTAAAGCACATCGACAAAGTGGAGTTAGATCTGATAATACTTTCTTTTCACCCTTTTCATCCACTTGATAAGCAAAAATAAATTACAACAACACTATAAAACTACTTTTAACCTTATTTATATCATTTAGCTTTTAGTGTAATAAAATTTTTCATGAGAAATAATCATAAAACGAAGTTTTCAGAAAAATACCATGAACTTTAGTATAACCGTTATTTCAATAATTATTATATATACCTTTAGGAAAATTTCACGAGGTAACGACCTACCCCACACGCACACTATGGTTTCATAGCACGATGTCCTAAATATATGGTTAATTCAAAGAATATGTTTTACATTAAAATACCATATTTTTACAAAACAAGGTTTCTTTTAATTGATATTTTTGAATTCTTGGCAATTGCGCCTCTACAACCTTCGTTAGGGGACCCGCTAATCGATGGTGCGGATTATCGCACATCTTTAGGATAGTAGAGCGAGATGCAGAACCCCTCACGGAATATTCGGTCTCGAAATGAATAAAAATACGTTTTAAGAAATACAAATTTTCTAAACAAAACTAAACTTTGGAAAAGCATATAAAACTATAAATCCGTATTTTAAATAAAAACAAATTATGAAACAATATTTTTTTAAATGAAATATTAGAATTTTAATAAAATACCAACAAGTTTCCAAAAGTAGTTAGCTTTCATAAAAATACTATAAACTTTTAAAAGCTAGGTTTTATCACTAAAATACCATTGAAATTAAAATACATGTTCATAAAAACTCTAAATATTATAAATCACCCTCAAGCTTTATTTTTAAACGATATTAAAATATTTTTCACAAAACCCCCTCGAGAAATGCAAATAATATAAATGTAAAGTAAACAATAAAAATAAATATTTAAGAACTCTAGATTAATATAGCTTTAAGCGGTATCATTTCTCTTGAGTCCCAGAGAGCCGGAGAAATTGAGTGCTTGCCTATTCAGGTTAGACAAATTTAATGGAGTTATCAATGGCAATTGTCTTGGAAAAAGACACAAATCCTGCCGTCCATGTGCAGTAGTTGCCCGATTACTTCTGAACTTAAGAAATTCAAGCACTAAATCCTTTCATAAGATTCTAACTCCAATCTGAATCCAAACTCGGACCAGAATCCAAAAACAAACACAAACTTGAATACTTGATCATGAACCTGAACACTCGAATTCAAATATCAAACTTGAACTTGAATACTTGGCTCGACTTGACCAAACCATAGATATAACTTGACATGAATACCTGAATACATGATTACATCTTGAACATGAACCTGTACATTTTTATATCCATGGATTCAGCCAAAACTTATAATCTTCAAACTATACAATGCAATACGAGGGGATAAAGAGGTAGATTGGTATGGAACGTATATCGTGATACGGGAGGTCACTTTAAAAGACATCTACATGAATTCACGTGCCGTTGTCCCGTGGGTTATGATGGGACCTTGTACTATATGTTACCATAGTCCACGGGGTAAGATGGACTACTCTCGTATACATGAATATCTTCTGTATCAAACTACAAACAATCACATTAAAATAGCAAATCTTATACCTGTAAATGATCATTCTTAGATACTCGCTTATACAATTTTACCTGTTCGCATTACTTGGTTTCTATTCAACGTATATACCATTCAGTCATCTTCTTTTACTTCTTTTGGGGACTTACCGAGCGCTAGTTTGCTGACGACATTTTTTCTTTTTTCTTTTGGAATGTTCATCAGGAGGACCGGACTCTGATGAGATAGAACCGAGACCAGAGGACTTGGACTAATTTGCTTCTCAGTCTAACTATTAGCTCCTGCTTGTATTTACTTTCAGTATGCCATTGTTTAAGCATTTGCATTATTCTTGTATCTTTTATTTTCAGACAGTTGTGTATAAGATTGAATGTATAAAGTTGCTGTTTCATTTTATTACTCTTGTCATTCTTGCACATTGTTATATTGCTTAATTACGATTAACGTATTCTCAAAATAAATACGTTGCGGGCTTGCCGCGTCACCGTTTCCATCTACTGGGAAACGGGACAAAGTGCCACACGGAACAAAGTGCCATGCCACGTGTTTCCTTGATCCTGGGGCCCATGTTTCCTTGCTCCTGGGGCCCACTCTCGAGACCCAGTTCTTGCTCCTGGAACAAAGTGCCATGCCACGTGTTGTCACGCCCCGCTTCCCGAAATACGGAATACGGAGAGCGACGAAGGCCAGCCGTGCTACCTACGGTAAGGAATGATCCTTCCATAGTCACATAAGGCTGTCTAGATTAACCTGTCAAAAATAAAATCCAATACCAAAAGAAATAATACTGATAATCATGCCGCAACGAAACCACAAAGAATACAAAATAGGGGTCCACTAGATAATTGATGCAAATAAAGATCTGATACAATAGATTCAAAAAAAAACAAGATCCAAAAGAGATACATAAGTCCTAATGTCCCATAAGGGCGCACATGCTAAAAACTAACTGAAAGGAAAATAAACCTACGGGTTACTGATCTTCGGCAAAGTCCTAGTAATCGCTGCGGTCCTACTCAGCCTGAAAATTTATCTCTAAATCTGAGATGACAAATCTCAGGGATGTCAGAACATTCCAGCAAGTACTCAACGTATAAAGTGTATGTGTGGTATGATAACATGAATATATGAATGTAGTGAAGCCCGTGTGCGCAAGCAAAACAGATATATAAATAAATGCATGGATACTATGAAACAAACATGTAAGAGGTCAAGTAATAACCTAACTGGTCACTAAAAGGTAAACTATCCTATCATAAGCTTGAGTATGTGCGCCAAACTCTGCAGGAGTATTCCTAACCCAAGAGTGGTGCCCCAGGGGCTAGGAAACACGGGCCGAACTGTGGAATGAACAAGCGACCGATATAGCCCGATACGAGCTGTAAACATGAGACCGATATAGCCCGGTACGAGCTGTAAATATAAGACCGATATAGCCCGGTACGAGCTGTAAACATGAGACCGATATAGCCCGGTACGAGCTGTAAACATGAGACCGATATAGCCCGGTATGAGCTGCCGGCATGGGACTCCTGAGATCCTGTTGTACGAGCGCACACTCAAACTACCCCAACACCCACGTATTTATAGCTACTATGGTAAAGAGTAAATCACTAACTAAGAATGCTGAAAAGACAGGAACTTGTGGTATGGTAATTGTATGGAAATAAAACTGATAATTAGTGGTGTGTCATGTCATGTAATTCAGCATTCAAATTAGAGAACTCGTTTTAATATGAGTAGTCTGGAACAATGAGTAGTCATGACATGTCGAGTACAATAGTTATAAAATGATAGTATCCATAAATAAGAATAGCATGTTAAGGTTTCTCAAGCATGCCGACAATGATAGTCTCAAGTAAAATGTTAAATATAGATGATAGGATATGATAAGGTCCAAAATGTAAACAAGACTTAACATAAATATGCAAGCATCTGTATTTAACATCCGGGTTTATTTATTGAAAAGAATAATAAACTGAAATATGGTTTTGAAAGGTTAATATAGTTAAACAGGAAAGACAAATTACAGACGCATAAAGCAGATAGTGATAATAGTATAATTACGAGATAATAGTAAGTAAGATAAAATAATGACAGATTGAATAGTCATCATGTAAGTGTTAATAATAAGTTTTATAATCATGTGATAATAGAAAATATTAATACAAATTATAGTATCAAAATAATTTATATGACTAAGGCACATAGAGTGCAGCGATATTATAAGGAGTGATAGTGTAGAAACTTTGATTTATATATATATAATATTAAGCCCAAAGCGTTTATTGATTAACCGTAATAATGCTATATTTTTATGTTTTAGATTAGGATATAAGTGTTGGCATTTTGCATGCTAGCGTATACCAATATTGTTGCAACAGAAACATATAATTACTTATAAAGCTTTTTATATATTAAACCACATTTACATGTTAATAATTATTTTATTACGCTTGCACTTTTACAGTTGTTCACTTGATGAAAGAATTAATAGGTATTCTAGATCCTAGGGTTTTCATCATATGTACAAGTATTATAAGATATATTAATAAAGCGGCAAAATATTACAATTTTATTTAAATGTTGTAACTTAATAATTTATTTAGAGAATTGCCGATGTTGTATCGATTAAAAAAAATAAAAGAGTAAGAGTACTTGCCTCGGAGACAGATAAACACGGCGACACGAAGAACAACTCCAAGGTTTGATTGCTCGGTTAATTTTGAAGAAGAAGAAAATATTGTGAAGGGAAAAAGAGAAGGTTCATTTATATGAGAAGGGGAGATATGATAATAATTAGGTTGTTATTTATAGGGAAGAGAGATGTTGTTAAAAATTGGAGAGATTATTATAATTGGAGAGAGAAATATTCCGATGAGATGAAATTTGGATTTAATTTTATAAAAGAGAGATATGATGGATTGTTATATACTTCTATAAGATATTAGAAAAGTTGTATATATACATATTAGTTTGAATATAGTTAGAATAATAGAAAAGTATATGTATATATACATATTAGTATATAGTGAAAATATATGTAGATATGTATATGGTTATGGGTTAATGAAAATAAATATAATTAGTTATATATATAGGATTTTATGATATCAAACAACTAAAATATATTTTCAGTTAAATTATCATAACAAAATATCTTCAATTATATATATGTATATAGGTTTGTAGAAAAATAATTAAAGAGAGAGTAGATTTGAGAAAGAGAATCTGCTGAGAGAGATTAGATTTGATTGGAGAGAGAGAGATTTTGTTAGGGAATATATATAGAAAGAGAGCGGGGGTTTGGTGAAATATAGTTAGTGATATAGAAAAATATAGATAGATAGAATAGAATATGGGGAGAAAGAAATCTGTTGGAAAAGATATTTGTTTGGGGAGAGAGAATAATATTTGTTTTAAAAGAATAAAGTTATCAGGTGAGACATATATGGTGATTGGAGAGAGAAAATTGAGTTGTTAGTTTAGTAAAAATATTTATATGGTTAAAAGATTTAACAGGGGCTCTCATGACTTTTCAAAATTAAATATTTTAACCAAATAAATATCGTAAGACAAAATATCTTATAAATAGAATTTAAAAAGGGGTAAAATTTTATATATATGTATTGTTTAAAGAAATACCAAATAAAATATCTTTTGTTTAAACTATGATACTAAAATATAAATATGGTTATAAAATAGTGTTAGACAAATAAATATTTAAATACTAATAATATGCATATTTAACAAACTTGAAAAACCATAATTATATGTATATATCTTGATTAAAAGTATTAAACTCCAAGTTATAATAATAAAAATAAAACAAAACCCAATATATCCAAAAGAAAAAGAAACGTATGATCAAACTAGGATGTTACATCCTACCCACCTTACAAAAATTTCGAACGAAAATACAAGATCGCGAACTAATTACAAGGATCAATGAAAATAGATAGGTATGAAAAATTAAGGATCAAGGAAGCAAATGAGGGTATTAAAAGTCGCGGTTTGGGCTCGAAAAATCGGCATGTGAAAGGAAATCAAATCAGTGGAAACAAATCAGTGGAAACAAATCAGGTAGAACTCTAAGTTACTCAAACAGAATAATGTATTGTAACCATGCCGCGGTACATGGGTACTATAATGTAATTCTATCTAAGTCGCCCGAATCCTACTATCAGAGTCAAAGGAATATACAGCATGACACACTAGGGAGAACCTATACATGTGATTCTAACCTAAAAAGTCGGTAGAACCAAGACTAACTTTGATGTCAGCCTGGGCTCTGATACCAACAAGACCTTGTCACGCCCGGCTTCCCGAAATACGGAATACGGAGAGCGACGAAGGCCAGCCGTGCTACCTACGGTAAGGAAAGATCCTTCCATAGTCACATAAGGCTGTCTAGATTAACCTGTCAAAAATAAAATCCAATACCAAAAGAAATAATACTGATAATCATGCTGCAACGAAACCACAAAGAATACAAAAATAGGGGTCCACTAGCTAATTGATGCAAATAAAGATCTGATATAATAGATTCAAAATAAAAACAAGATCCAAAAGAGATACATAAGTCCTAATGTCCCAAAAGGGCGCACATGCTAAAAACTAACTGAAAGGAAAATAAACCCACGGATTACTGATCTTCGGCAAAGTCCTGGTAATCGCTGCGGTCCTGCTCAGCCTGAAAATTTGTCTCTAAACCTGAGATGGCAAATCTCAGGGATGTCAGAATATCCCAGCAAGTACTCAACGTATAAAGTGTATGTGTGGTATGATAACATGAATATATGAATGTAGTGAAACCCGTGTGCGTAAGCAAAACAGATATATAAATAAATGCATGGATACTATGAAACAAACATGTAAGAGGTCAAGTAATAACCTAACTGGTCACTAAAAGGTAAACTATTCTATCGTAAGCTTGAGTGTGTGCGTCAAGCTCTGCAGGAGTATTCCTAACCCAAGAGTGGTGCCCCAGGGGCTAGGAAACACGGGCCGAACTGTGGAATGAACAAGCGACCGATATAGCCCGATACGAGCTGTAAACATGAGACCGATATAGCCCGGTACGAGCTGTAAACATGAGAACGATATAGCCCGGTACGAGCTGTAAACATGAGACCGATATAGCCCGGTACGAGCTGCCAGCATGGGACTCCTGAGATCCTGTTGTACGAGCGCACACTCAAACTACCCCAACACCCGCGTATTTATAGCTACTATGGTAAAGACTAAATCACTAATTAAGAATGCTGAAAAGACAGGAACTTGTGGTATGGTAATTGTATGGAAACAAAACTGGTAATTAGTGGTGTGTCTTGTCATGTAATTCAGCATTTAAATTAAAGAACTCGTTTTAATATGAGTAGTCTGGAACAATGAGTAGTCATGGCATGTCAAGTACAATAGTTATAAAATGATAGTGTCCATAAACAAGAATAGCATGTTAAGGTTTTTCAAGCATGCCGACAATGATAGCCTCAAGTAAAATGTTAAATATAGACGATAGGATATGATAAGGTCAAAAATGTAAACAAGACTTAACATAAATATGCAAGCATCTATATTTAACATCCGGGTTTATTTATTGAAAAGAATAATAAACTGAAATATGGTTTTAAAGGGTTAATATGGTTAAATAGGAATGACAAATTACAGATGTATAAAGCGGATAGTGGTAATAGTATAATTACGAGATAATAGTAAGTAAGATAAAATAATGACAGATTGACTAGTTATCATGTAAGTGCTAATAATAAGTTTTATAATCATGTGATAATAGAAAATATTAATACAAATTATAGTATCAAAATAATTTATATGACTATGGCACATAGAGTGCGGCGATATTATAAGGAGTGATAATGTAGAAAGTTTAATATATATATATATATATATATATATATATATATAATATTAAGCCCAAAGCGTTTATTGATTAACAATAATAATGGTATATTTTTATGTTTTAGATTAGGATATAAGTGTTGACATTTTGCATGCTAGCGTATACCAATATTGTTGCAACAGAAACATATAATTACTTATAAAACTTTTTATATATTAAACCACATTTACATGTTAATAGTTATTTTATTACGCTTGCACTTTTACAGTTGTTCACTTGATGAAAAGATTAATTGATATTCTAGATCCTAGGGTTTTCATCATATGTACAAGTATTATAAGATATATTAATAAAGCGGCAAAATATTACAATTTTATTTAAATGTTGTAACTTAATAATTTATTTAGAGAATTGTCGATGTTGCATCGACTAAAAAATATAAAAGAGTAAGAGTTCTTGCCTCGGAGACAGATAAACACGATGGCACGAAGAATAACTCCAAGGTTTGATTGCTCGGCTAATTTTGAAGAAGAAGAAAATATTGTGATGGGAAAAAGTGAAGGTTCATTTATATGAGAAGGGGAGAGATGATAATAATTAGGTTGTTATTTATAGGGAAGAGAGATGTTGTTAAAAATTGGAGAGATTATTATAATTGAAGAGAGAAATATTCTGATGAGATAAGATTTGGACTTAATTTTATAAAAGAGAGATATGATGGATTGTTATATATTTCTATAAGATATTAGAAAAGTTGTATATATACATATTAGTTTGTATATAGTTAGAATAATAGAAAAGTATATGTGTGTGTGTGTATAAATATATATTAGTATATAGTGAAAATTTATGTAGATATGCATATGGTTATGGATTAATGAAAATAAATATAATTAGTTATATATATATAGGATTTTATGATGTCAAACAACTAAAATATATTTTCAGTTAAACTATCATAACAAAATATCTTCAATTATATATATGTATGTATGTATATAGGTTTGTAAAAAATAATTAAAGAGAGAGTAGATTTGAGAAAGAGAATCTTCTTAGAGAGATTAGATTTGATTGGAGAGAGAGGGATTTTGTTAGGGAATATATATAGAAAGAGAGCGGGGGTTTGGTGAAATATAGTTAGTGATATAGAAAAATATATATAGATAGAATAGAATATGGGGAGAAAGAAATCTGTTGGAAAAGATATTTGTTTGGAGAGAGAGAATAATATTTGTTTTAAAAGAATAAAGTTATCAGGTGAGACATATATGGTGACCGGAGAGAGAAAATTGAGTTGTTAGTTTAGTAAAAATATTTATATGGTTAAAATATTTAACAGGGGTTCTCATGACTTTTCAAAATTAAATATTTTAACCAAATAAATATCGTAAGACAAAATATCTTATAAATAGAATTTAAAAAGGGGTAAAATTTTATATATATGTATTGTTTAAAGAAACACCAAATAAAATATCTTTTGTTTAAACTATGATACAAAAATATAAATATGGTTATAAAATAGTGTTAGACAAATAAATATTTAAATATTAATAATATGCATATTTAAAAAACTTGAAAAACCATAATTATATGTATATATCTTGATTAAAAGTATTAAACTCCAACTTATAATAATAAAAATAAAACAAAACCTAATATATCCAAAAGAAAAAGAAACGTATGATCGATATAGGATGTTACATCCTACACACCTTACAAAAATTTCGTCCTTGAAATTTGAAGAACAAAAATACAAGATCGCGAACTAATTACAAGGATCAATGAAAATAGATGGGTATGAAAAATTAAGGATCAAGGAAGCAAATGAGGGTATTAAGAGTCGCGGTTTGGGCTCGAAAAATCGGCATGTGAAAGGAAATCAAATCAGTGGAAACAAATCAGGTAGAACTCTAAGTTATTCAAACAGAATAACGTATTGTAACCATGCCGCGGTACATGGGTACAATAATGTAATTCTATCTCAGTCACCCGAATCCTACAATCAGAGTCAAAGGAATATACATCATGACACACTGGGGAGAACCTATACATGTGATTCTAACCTAAAATGTCGGTAGAACCTAGACTAACTTTGATGTCAGCCTGGGCTCTGATACCAACAAAACCTTGTCACTCCCCGCTTCCCGAAATATGGAATAGGGAGAGCCACGAAGGCCAGCCGTGCTACCTACGGTAAGGAAAGATCCTTCCATAGTCACATAAGGCTGTCTAGATTAACCTGTCAAAAATAAAATCCAATACCAAAATAAATAATACTGATAATCATGCTGCAACAAAACCACAAAGAATACAAAAATAGGGGTCCACTAGCTAATTGATGCAAATAAAGATCTGATACAATAGATTCAAAATAAAAACAAGATCCAAAAGAGATACATAAGTCCTAATGTCCCATAAAGGCGCACATGCTAAAAACTAACTGAAAGGAAAATAAACCCACGGGTTACTGATCTTCGGCAAAGTCCTGGTAATCGCTGCGGTCCTGCTCAGCCTGAAAATTTGTTTCTAAACCTGAGATGGCAAATCTCAGGAATGTTAGAACATCCCAGCAAGTACTCAACGTATAAAGTGTATGTGTGGTATGATAACGTGAATATATGAATGTAGTGAAGCCCGTGTGCGCAAGCAAAACAGATATATAAATAAATGCATGGATACTATGAAACAAACATGTAAGAGGTTAAGTAATAACCTAACTGGTCAATAAAAGGTAAACTATCCTATCGTAAGCTTGAGTGTGTGCGTCAAGCTCTGCAGGAGTATTCCTAACCCAAGAGTGGTGCCCCAGGGGCTAGGAAACACGGGCCCAACTATGGAATGAACAAGCGACCGATATAGCCCGGTACGAGCTGTAAACATGAGACCGATATAGCCCGGTACGAGCTGTAAACATGAGACCGATATAGCCCAGTACGAGCTGCCAGCATGGGACTTCTGAGATCCTGTTGTACGAGCGCACACTCAAACTACCCCAACACCCGCGTATTTATAGCTACTATAGTAAAGACTAAATCACTAATTAAGAATGCTGAAAAGACAGAAACTTGTGGTATGGTAATTGTATGGAAATAAAAATGGTAATTAGTGGTGTGTCATGTCATATAATTCAGCATTCAAATTAGAGAACTCGTTTTAATATGAGTAGTCTGTTACAATGAGTAGTCATGGCATGTCAAGTACAATAGTTATAAAATGATAGTGTCTATAAACAAGATTATCATGTTAATCTTTCTCAAGCATGCCGACAATGATAGTCTTAAGTAAAATGTTAAATATAGACGATAGGATATGATAAGGTCAAAAATGTAAACAGGACTTAACATAAATATGCAAGCATCTGTATTTAACATCCGGGTTTATTTATTGAAAAGAATAATAAACTGAAATATGGTTTTAAAGGGTTAATATAGTTAAGTAGGAATGAAAAATTAGAGATGCATAAAACGGATAGTGGTAATAGTATAATTACGAGATAATTAAGTAAGATAAAATAATGACAGATTGACTAGTCATCATGTAAGTGCTAATAATAAGTTTTATAATCATGTGATAATAGAAAATATTAATACAATTATAGTATCAAAATAATTTATTTGACTAGGGCACATAGAGTGCAGCGATATTATAAGAAGTGATAGTGTAGAAAGTTTAATTTATATATATAAAATATTAAGCCCAAAGCGTTTATTGATTAAGAGTAATAATGGTATATTTTTATGTTTTAGATTAGGATATAAGTGTTGACATTTTGCATGCTAGCGTATACCAATATTTTTGCAACAGAAACATATAATTACTTATAAACCTTTTTATATATTAAACCATATTTACATGTTAATAGTTATATTATTACGCTTGCACTTTTACAGTTGTTCACTTGATGAAAGGATTAATAAGTATTCTAGATCCTAGTGTTTTCATTATATGTACAAATATTATAAGATATATTAATAAAGCGGCAAAATATTACAATTTTATTTAAATGTTGTAACTTAATAATTTATTTAGAGAATTGCCGATGTTGCATCGACTAATAAAAAATAAAAGAGTAAGAGTACTTGCCTCGGAGACAGATAAACACGACGACACGAAGAACAACTCCAAGGTTTGATTGCTCGGCTAATTTTGAAGAAGAAGAAAATATTGTGATGGAAAAAAGAGAAGGTTGATTTATATGAGAAGGGGAGAGATGATAATAATTACGTTGTTATTTATAGAGAAGAGAGATATTGTTAAAAATTAGAGAGATTATTATAACTGGAGAGAGAAATATTCTGATGAGATGAAATTTGGATTTAATTTTATAAAAGGGAGATATGATGGATTGTTATATACTTCTATAAGATATTAGAAAAGCTGTATATATACATATTAGTTTGTATATAGTTAGAATAATAGAAAAGCATATGTATATATACATATTAGTATATAGTAAAAATATATGTAGATTTGTATATGATTATGGGTTAATGAAAATAAATATAATTAGTTATATATATAGGATTTTATGATATCAAACAACTAAAATATATTTGTTCCCCTCCGAAGGGCGGCGCACAGGACCGCGATGTCCTGACGCTGGCGATTCGGGGCAGATACTAGTTGGTTTTATCCGTCCACCTCTCCGAAGATGCCAAGTTGATTTATGGCACCGTGTATCGGAGGTTTAGACGGATGCGGCCGATGTAGCAGACTTCGTCAGATTCCCCCTCGCTTGAGGGGTTTTTGATTGTGGGGACGCTCTTTCCTGCAGGCGCAAGCCCCTGCAGTTAATTACGCTTCCGCATTGCGGTAACAACTTTCTCCTTCTCCAGAATTTCACTTCGTGTCGTGTGTGTTTTGTTTGTGGTTGCCCGTGGATTGTATACGGGGACTGAGTAATGCCGTCGCTCGTAGGACGTGGATTAGTCCAAATCCGTGTTTACTTAGATTTGGGTTTGGTGTTTTTAGTTTAAGGATACGTTAGCCGTGTTGAGGCTAAGATCGACTTAAACGGGATCTTTTAGATCCATTTAAAATATGGCCATCGGGACTCGTCACCTCTCTGACGTCGTTGAAGGATTATAACGACAGGTGTCAGAGGAGTTTAGAGATGTACCCTTGAACCAAAGTTGATTTAGAGTTTTATAGTCCATTTGAATGTTTAAGGATACGTTAGCCGTATTTGGGGCTAAGATTGACTTAAACGGGATTGTTTAGATCCGGCAAAAGAGCATTTGGAGGCTCTATTGTTCCAGTTTAGGGATATAGAGGTCCATGCTCCAGTTTAGGGACGCGGTGATCCATATTCCAGTTTAAGGACGTGGTGGTCCGTATTCCAGTTTAGGGACATGGTGGTCCATATTCCAGTTTAAAGACGTGGTGGTTCGTTATTAGTTTAAGGACGTTTCGGTCCGATATTAGTTTAAAGACGTTTCGGTCCAATATTAGTTTAAGGACGTCTCGGTCCAACATTAGTTTAAGGACGTTTCGGTCCAATATTAGTTTAGGGACGTTTCGGTCCAACATTAGTTTAGGGACGTTTCGGTCCAATATTAGTTTTAAGGACGTCTCGGTCCAATATTAGTTTTAAGGACGTCTTTGTCCAATATTAGTTTTAGGGACGTCTCGGTCCACGAGTTTAAGGACCCCGCAGTCCATATACGTGTGGTCGTTGGGACCCGTCACCTCTCTGACGTCGTTGAAGGATTACAACGACAGGTGTCAGAGGAGTTCGGAGATATACCCTCAAACCGGTAGTAAATTGATTTAAGAGAGCAATCTTGCTCAGTCAATTTAAGGACTTACGGCCAAAATTGGGCTAAGTCGAGTTGAAAATGTTCAACATTTTATTTGCTTTTGCATCGCATTTCTTCTTATTTTTATCTGGGCTTTGCCCAGAAAGGATGCAGAGCATCAATTTGTTTTGGGCTCTGCCCTTTATAAATGATGCAGAGCATCAATTTTATTTGGGCTCTGCCCTTTTATTACTTTGCAATTTATTTTGGCCTGCTTGGTCTTTTTGATTTGGGCCTGGCCCTTTTAGGAAATGCATTGCATTTATCAGACGCTTTGCGCCAATCAGAGAGCGCAAGCGCTTGTAGTGTTGACACGTATCGTGTAAGCGCAGTGCGCTGTGCTAATGCGCTGCGCCTGCGCTGCTGACATGTGGCGCGCTCTGGTGGCTTACGCCAATCCAGGAGCGCAACAGCGCAGTTTGCAAGTGCAAGGCACTATGATTTAAGAATCTTTTAGATTTAAGAACCAATGGTTCATAAAAGAAGTGCAAAGCACTATTCGTTTCCTTGATCTAATTTAGATCAAAGAAAAACAAGTTTTTCTTTTTATTTCAGGAACCAAAGGTTCATAAAAAGTGCTGAGCACTGTTTTATTTTATTCCTTTATTTAGTTATGTTTTAAAGATCAATATCTTGATTTTAGATCAATGATCTGTTCATAAGAGAATTTCCACTTCTCTCAAAGGTTTTTACCTTCTGTTGTTCTTGAGGAGTTCTCGAGAATTCTCTTCTCTCTTTTTTTTAGAAAGATGTTTGTTCAGTTGATAAAACTGCACATTTGTATTACATTTTTCCTACCATTTTCATATTAAAAAAAAGGACTTTATTATAATATATTATACATATGAGGGTTTATGTGTAAAAGCACCATTTTCCATGTGTTAATATATTTTAATTAGTATTTGGTAGGAAAATGTATGCAAATAAATCTATTGACCAAATCCTAGTAGAACTAAGTCTACTAAATATTATTTAAGATTATTGTGCAGAATTTTCCAAGTTGTTATGCAGAATATATCAAAGAAATCAATTTGTTGAAGAAAACTTGCCAAATTAAGAAGCAAAACTTGGAGACCAAGTCTGGAAGCAACCGAGAGAAAATTTATGAATTCTAAAGGTGCCTAGGATTGCCACATGTCACAAGAAGAAAGCCCAAGAATTTTGATGAAGAGATCCTCACCATTGGCCGCGGAACCGCGGCCAAACCCCCCTGTTGGCCGTGGATCCGCGGCAATCTAGAGAGATCATTTGCTAAGATTTTGTGGCTTAAATCTCTGCTATATTTTACCAACTTTTGAAGCAAAATATTGTGGCTTTGGACTATAAAAGGGCACCGAGAGCCTCTTGGAAAAGTTATCAAGCCGAAGAGATCATGAAGTCCAAGACGGCTCACGCATCCAGGCTGATCATCAACTGTTCATCTACCTCCTACGGAAGAGTTCGAGAAGCAAACTAGTCTTTGTAATCATTTTCTAAGGAATCAAAGTGTAGATTGTTCAAGTTGATTAATAAAGGTAGTTGTTTTATTTAATTCTTTTGCATTTTACATTATATTTTCCCTCTCTATCTTTTAATCTTCTTTTCCCAACATGCTCGAGTAATTCTCTGCTTGTTAGGGTTCGTAGGATTAGGGTAGGCTAATGGACGATGAAAATAATTAAACCCTTTTTAAGTCCTATAAAGTTTAGGAACTTTATCAAAAGAATCATTAACATCCTAATCGGGCGCGCTAGCAATTCTTTGCTAGTTCCGACCGCGATTAGAGATTAGATTAATGATTGTTTTGGTAAAGACTAGATATGAACGGAGTTCCGTGTCGAGATAAGGGTTAAGAGTGGGATTCCTTTTCCCTCCAGAAACCCTAATCTACACGCATCACCGTCGTTCTAGTTCTAAATCTATTAATGGATAAAAGGGTAACTTTTAATTAATCGTCCATAACTACTAAATCCTAACGAACCCTACAAGCCTTCTTATTATATTATCTAAGTCTCTAAAATAATCTAGATCTATATTTTACATTCTTTTTTAACGTAGATCTAGAAACCATTCTATAAAATTCTTTATCCCTCCTCTCTTTCTCAACACATCTAAAGTAAAAGTAAAAGGTTCCACGTTTCCCAGAGGACGACCCGTACTCATCTCGGTCTAGCTACGTGCGATACCGTTATTGATTGCAGTTAAACTATAAACACACTCTTTCGCAACAATCAAATGGCGCCGTTGCCGGGAAAACATGCGTAATTTTTTATTTTTACTATTTGTGTTGAATTCTTAGACGAGTCATATCATTATTAAAACAAAACTGCAAATTGTATATTTAACGATTATTGTGTGAATTTTTGCGAGGAAATCTGGAGTCACGGACTTGAGGAAACAGGAGATCTAGGGTTCACACTTCTCTGGTAAGATTCTAACTCCCTTCTCTCTCCTCTAAAATCTAATAAAATCTATTTTCTGCAGGATTCTTTGCAAAATATCACCGCTCAAAAATCTTTTTGCAAAGTTTTGTTTTTCGGCTTGTTTTTGCATATTTTAATACGGATCTTTAAGGGGCAAGGACCAAATCAAGATTAGGTGGGGATTTCATCACCCTTCCTAAGCCCCACAAATCACAAACCAAGCATATAGATCAACCCTTCATTAATTTAAAAAATATCTAGACCAGACTCTAAGGACTGTCGCGCTCAATAAGGACAGAGGAAGGTCGTGGGTAATCTATCGTTTATCCGCATTATTTTTGTAGTGCCTAGGCAAGTGTGTCGAAGGCTAGTGGTTTTTAATTAGGCCCACGACGTGGTTCCTTCCCACTTACCTGGCACTTACCTGGCTACAAGGGTAGTACGGAGGCGGTAGAGGATTTATCCTGCGGCTTGTCCTTTGGAAGTCTAGGAGCGGTCTAGAGACTGGACCTAGGTAACCATAGTTCTAGGGTTGTGCATTTTTGTGATTTGTCTAAATCTGTCTTTTTTTTTAAAACAAACCAATTACTTTCTCTCCTTTTTACCCCTTCCCCCTTCTTCTCTTCTTATAATGGGTGACCTAAACAGAAGAACACTTGCCGAGCTTTGCTGTCCACAACCAGATATCTCTTGTTTTCGAAATCCCTTCGGTATACCGTCCGGCTCTTCCATGTCCTTAAGAGATCATATAGAACAAGAAGGAAGAAACAGTTGGCCACCTCATTCTAGGTCTTATCAACCGTATCCTAATCCTACACCTGTTTCAGTTCATACCCAGAGTAAGGAAGCCCCTAGACGAATGTCCATTGCTGAGCACATAGCTAGGTCTAGAGGCCAAAGTTTCAACCCGGACCAATATCAACCATCACCACCACTGTCCGGAGAAGAGTTTGATATGCGGTTTGTATATAGCCAACCAACCAACCCATATCAATATTCTTCTTATCATAATATTGATCCTACTCCTACCCAAGTTCAGCAACCATTATGTTCCTATCAATCCAATCCGACTTTTCCACCTACTTTAGACAGTTCTTCTAATCAGTCATTTGGGAGTTTTAATTATCCACAGGAATTTCAATCTTATACTGAAACCCCTTATCAACCCAAGACTAGTCTGGAGCAGACATTAGAAAAATTTATGGATCTGACGAATCAAATTATAAAGGATTTGCTTAGTAAGACAGAACTGTACACCCTTCCTAATCAAACCTCCCCATTCCAAACTGAACTCCACAACTCCAGTTTCATAGATTCATCAAGTACAATGTCTGATAAGTTGTGTGACTTTGTAATGTTTGATTTACCCAACTGTGAAGGGTCCCTTTCAAGTGAAACCATACCCAACCCTTGTGATCTCTACACCTCCACTCTTGAACCAAAACTGATTGAAAACCATACTTTTGATGAGGAGTTTGAGAATTTTACCCTTCACTTGAATGAGGTGATTGACGTTGGGGATATTTTGATTGATGAACCCGAAATTTTGGATGATTTTGTCCCACCAATTCATCAAATCCTTTCGCTTCCTTGTGGTCATCATCTTGAGCCTTTAATTCTTCCCGAACCCCAAATATGTCTTGAAGTTGATGATAATGGTATACCCGAAGATCAGACCGAAATACAACCTCCATCTTCCATATCTGGTTCAGCAACACTCGACATACCAATTTGTTTACCCATTTCACCTTCTACTTTCTCCGGTTCTTCTTCTGTTCCTATAGTTTCAGTGAGTTTTGATAAATCACAATCCATTAATTCAAGTTCAATAATACCAGAAATTCAACTTGATTTGGATATTTTTGAAAATGAGGTAGATGAGTTTTTCGAGTCCTCTACCTCAATAATTTTTGAATCAAGTAGGATAAATTCTGGTACAAAACTTTTTGACAGCAAAATGTTCAATCATACCATTGATAAAAGTTTTGAAGAACTTTTTGCTGACGAACTTGAATTTTTAAACAATACGGATTTTGTAATTGATCAATCTCCACCTATAGAGGTTGAACCGTCACCATTCCTTCTTCCTAATCATTCACATTCATCCTCATTCTTTCTTTTCTCTAAATTCAAACCCTTTCCTGACCACCTCTTATCCCTTCCCCACTTTTTCTTGACTCGATACAACACATTCTTCCACCAACCTATACGATATACTGATAAAATCTTTGAATGGTTGGTGTTGACTTTTGGTCTTTGTAAAGTCTTACTTTGACCAAATGACTCACCCCCTCTTAAAATGCTTCGTATTGTCTAACTCATGTTTGAGGGGGGGTATATTTTTGGCTCTTGATCATAACTTTTGTCCTCAAATTTATGAGCCAAAAATAAGTTTGGGGGAGGATTTTCACTTTCATATATTCTTGCCCCCATTAATAATTTCCTCCAAAGTCTACAGGTTTTTGAGCTTAACGGATGACATCAGTGAGGACACTGCTGTAAACAGGTTTGGGGGAGGTTTGTGCTTATTTACACATCAATTTGCATCATATTTTGCATAAGCACAACATTTTCAAAAAATTAAAAAAAAAAAAAATTATAACAAAAGAGTAGAAAGTGAAAAATTACATCCAAAAGATAGGAATAATTTAAGGAAACCAAGAAAATTAGAAGTTTTCTTACACGAACTAGTAATAAGTAGTTATGAGCTGTTGTCCCAAAGGTTAGTAAGATGAAGGAAGTCACTAATCTGAGGATAAAAATAAGTCTGAAAAATAGTTTCTATTCTGGAAGCCGAACATTTGAATGTTGATACCCTACTATATGCACTTACACACGTCTTGAAACTCGGGATAGTAGAGGATACCTTGAAATGCTCTTGTCTAAAAGCCAAAGTATGAAGAAAATGAAAAAAAAATGAAGAAAATATAAAAATGGTGAAAATAAAAAATGAACACTGGTTTTGTTATCGCCAAGGCAGCAATAAAAAATATAGCGAGGGTGCCTCTTCACCTAGTGCCCTAAGGTCAACTGGTCTGGGAGTCACTGCTAAGCCTTAGGTGGTGCAAGACGAGGAAAATATTATCACCTAATCAGCAAGCACATAAGTAATCGGTCTGTTAGTACCTCAAGAAGTATTAACGGTCGCATGAAAATGTGTGAGCAAATCTTAATATTCATCAAATTAAAAAGTACTAAGGTAGATGGACAAGAGTATGATAGCTTGAATTGAATTCTCCGAGTGTAGGGATGTTCTTTACACACACGTGGGGTTATATGATCAATGTTTGGATGAAAGGTAGGAATGAAGAATAAAGACGTTGTTTTATTGAGGGATGATGTGATTTCTAACATTTTTTCATGACTATTAAGATAGGGCTCATGACAACTGAAAAGCTAGTATAGTTGGAAACTCTTCTTTTCAAAGCCTTTCTTTTATGGTTCTTATCTTTATATGTAAATTTTACCATCTTTCTTTTGTTATAGGATTTTGTGGGTGTAATCCGCTGAAAACCCTCAGGAGACAACACTCCTCCTGCTAGGGACACCTAGAGGTTTAACGGCTTGTTGCACGTGCTCAGTGCAATCGTGTTTGCCTACGAAAGTGTGCTAAGTTTTATCCTTTCTTTTCTCTCCTTCTCTTGAATAAACTAGTTTGCTCGGGACGATCAAAGATAAGTTTGGGGGTATTTGTTCAGTTGATAAAACTGCACATTTGTATTACATTTTTCCTACCATTTTCATATTAAAAAAAATGACTTTATTATAATATATTATACATATGAGGGTTTATGTGTAAAAGCACCATTTTCCATGTGTTAATATATTTTAATTAGTATTTGGTAGGAAAATGTATGCAAATAAATCTATTGACCAAATCCTAGTAGAACTAAGTCTACTAAATATTATTTAAGATTATTGTGCAGAATTTTCCAAGTTGTTATGCAGAATATATCAAAGAAATCAATTTGTTGAAGAAAACTTGCTAAATTAAGAAGCAAAACTTGGAGACCAAGTCTGAAAGCAACCGAGAAAAGATTTATGAATTCTAAAGGTGCCTAGGATTGCCACATGTCACAAGAAGAAAGCCCAAGAATTTTGATGAAGAGATCCTCACCATTGGCCGCGGAACCGCGGCCAAACCCCCCTGTTGGCCGCGGATCCGCGGCAATCTAGAGAGATCATTTGCTAAGATTTTGTGGCTTAAATCTCTGCTATATTTTACCAACTTTTGAAGCAAAATATTGTGTCTTTGGACTATAAAAGGGCACCGAGAGCCTCTTGGAAAAGTTATCAAGCCGAAGAGATCACGAAGTCCAAGACGGCTCACGCATCCAGGCTGATCATCAACTGTTCATCTACCTCCTTCGGAAGAGTTCGAGAAGCAAACTAGTCTTTGTAATCATTTTCTAAGGAATCAAAGTGTAGATTGTTCAAGTTGATTAATAAAGGTAGTTGTTTTATTTAATTCTTTTGCATTTTACATTATGTTTTCCCTCTCTATCTTTTCATCTTCTTTTCCCAACATGCGCGAGTAATTCTCCGCTTGTTAGGGTTCGTATGATTAGGGTAGGCTAATGGACGATGAAAATAATTAAACCCTTTTTAAGTCCTATAAAGTTTAGGAACTTTATCAAAAGAATCATTAACATCCTAATCGGGCGCGCTAGCAATTCTTTGCTAGTTCTGACAGCGATTAGAGATTAGATTAATGATTGTTTTGGTAAAGGCTAGATATGAACGGAGTTCCGTGTCGAGATAAGGGTTAAGAGTGGGATTCCTTTTCCCTCCAGAAACCCTAATCTACACGCATCACCGTCGTTCTAGTTCTAAATCTATTAATGGATAAAAAGGGTAACTTTTAATTAATCGTCCATAACTACTAAATCCTAACGAACCCTACAAGCCTTCTTATTATATTATCTAAGTCTCTAAAATAATCTAGATCTATATTTTACATTCTTGTTTAACGTAGATCTAGAAACCATTCTATAAAATTCTTTATCCCTCCTCTCTTTCTCAACACATCTAAAGTAGAAGTAAAAGGTTCCACGTTTCCCAGAGGACGACCCGTACTCATCTCGGTCTAGCTACGTGCGACACCGTTATTGATTGTGGTTAAACTACAAAAACAAACACTTTTTCATATCAATCAATGTTCATGCCCCTGAATTGAAGTCTGGGGTCCTTTTTATAGTGCTCATAAATTAGTTAAATTTGTTAAAGAGATCTCTCTCTGAGTGATTTGGGGAATTTTCCCCACCGTTGGATCTTTGATCCAAGGGCTTCTGTTTTACAGAAGAAAATCTTCTTGTTTTAACAAGAACAGAAAGATTTCTTTAAAATCTTAATTCTGTTTTGCGCAACTCCCCAGCGCTTGACACGTGTCGCGCAGCGCAGCTGTGCTTGCGCAACTGCGCAGACACGTGTCGTGCAGTGCAGCGCTTGCGCAATTGTGCTTGCACAGTTGGCTTGCACAACTGCGCAGACACGTGTCGCGCAGTGCAGTGCTTGCGCAACTGTGCTTGCGCAGTTGGCTTGCGCAACTGCGCAGACACGTGTCGCGCAGTGCAGCGCTTACGCAACTGAAACGTGGCTTCCTTTACTTTTTTGTTTTAAACAGAGCTTTGCTCTGATTGGTTGCGCTGCCTCGGGCGCTGCGCTGATGCGTCTGCGCCGGACACGTGGCGCCTTACGCTCAGCGCAGAGGATCTGAAGCGTTGCTTCATTTATTTTGAATTTTTGAAATTCAAACAGAGCCTTGCTCTGATTGGGGGAAACAAATGCCCCTCCACCGTTGCGCTCACGTGGCGCGCGTGTGAGTGCAGCGGTGGCAAGATCCCAGCCTTTGGATCAACTGATAAGTTGAAGGGGCGCAGGCGCCTATAAATAGGACCCTTGGTCCTTAGAAAATTCTTACAACTTTCAAGAATTTTGATTCTCAGAGCCCTGCTCTTGCTTAAGAACTTCAAAGTTCAGAACTTAGAATCACTCTAGGTAATTTAAATTAAATTAAATTTAATTAACAGAGCCTTGCTCTTATAAATCTTTGATCTAAGAAAAACCCCTTTAGGGTTTCATCAACAGAGCCTTGCTCTCAAAAACTTACAGATCTACAGAGATCTTGTCCATGGGTTTTAACCCATGAACGGAGCTTTGCTCTTGGATCAAATGTAGATCTTTTTAGATCTGAAAAATGAAGAATTTTTCATAAGTTTTCATGGATTTTTCAAGATTCCAAAATTTTAATTCTTTTAAGTGTTAAAAAAAATTTGATGGATCTTTCCATTATTACCACAGAGCTATGCTCTTTTGAGGAATCTTGTTCCCCTGAGACCAGAGTTTGACAAATGTCACTCTGTGACAGAGCTTTACTCTAAAAGAGGAGATTTTCTCCTTGTCTCTAGGGGTTTCCCATCAATGAGGATATTCTCCTGGGGATCTTTTCATGAATTGACAGTCTCATCTAATGATGGGATTGTCTTATTAAATGATGCACCGTCCTCCAGATTTTGTGGATCCCCTTTGGTCCTCTACTCACTGCATCCCAGTGTGGAGTAAGATTTTAAAACGCCAAGTGTTAGAACACTAACGGTTATTTTCGTCTTTATGGCAGGGAACATGTCTAACGACTTGTCTTTCCCCTTCGTTCGCTCAGAAGGAGGGTTCCCCCATGCGCCAGTGGACCGGGTGGCGTTCGCTCTTATTAAAGATCATGACCCCGAGTGCAAAAAACTCCACCTGTGGGGAAGGTGGTACAGCCAGATCATCCAGGATCGCCGCAGTTTCAGTTTTGCCACGCCGTCTGAGCCCATAACTCCAATCCCCTATGCGGACGAACCCCCGGTGAAGTATGCCATGGAGGTTAAAAATTGGAACTCGGATGACCTCCTCCAACCCGCAATTGGTGCTATTCCCGTGCAGCCGCCGCCGGTGATAGATATTTTAGGGAGGCGAATCTGTCAAGGTGAAGCACGCCCTTGAGGCCAGGCTTACAATATTGGACTAAACCCGCGACCGCCCGCCGGATATTTGCAGTGGGCCCGATACATCTTATCAGCTAAAAGGACTCATTTGATGAAGATCGGTTTGTTTTCGGCCATCTACGTTTCGCTCTTCGAATATCCTTCCCCTCCAACGTGGTGGATTAAAACTTTTATCGAGCAATGGAATATCCCCACCCACACTTTCTTGACGACGGATAGGGAGGTCTCTATTTCTTTGGAGGAGTTTGCCGAACTTTCGGGTCTGCCAGTGAGGGGGGAGCATTATGAAGAGTTGCTCCCTCCTGACGAATACGTCTTTGCTGCCAAGCCGCTGGTGTTCGATCTGACTCCGGAGAACGCCGTTCAGCATCAGTATCCAGGCTTGGTGAAGGTATTGGAGATCTATGAAGGACTCCATCTGGAATTGGGCGACCGGGGCGTTAGTTTTGTAGATTTTATTGCTCGCTTTGTTCGCCCGGAGTTCTTATCGGAGCAGGGCGAGAAGTTCGCCCGGCTCGACGACCCTTTTGGATTCGGTTTGGATCGCCGACCCACATCGGAGGATGACCACCAAGACTTTTATCTCCCCAGTGTCGCTGTCGTCCCTTTTTCAGAAATTGCCGTCCCGGGCTTGGATGAGGAGACTTTTTTTATAGGATTCTTGGGCTTGTGGCTGTGCAGCTTTGCGCTCCCTATGCACCCGCGCCACATGCGGCCCTCCGTCTTTTACCTGGCGCATCGGATGGTGGCTGGTCTGCAGTTATCGGTAGGGATCGCTGGGCTGGCTCACCTTTATAATGGACTTAGCGTAGCGGCGGACGCTAGTGAGCCTGGGGTGCGGCCCGCTAACTTTCCGATGCACTATTTCACCTCCTGGATGGAGATGCACGTGCAAGGGGTGTTCGGCGCTCATAAGATTCCTCCGTTCTTTGAGAAATGCAGACTCCCGAGAGTCATGCGGTTGGTTGGCGCTTCAATTGTGGCTGCACCGCCACGGGAGTCTAGGGGGATGCTCCTTTGTCCACATTTGGTGGGAGCGAAGGTTTCCTTTGTGGATAAAGTCATAACAATAGGCTTAGAGACCGCCAAGTCAGTAGTGTCGCTACGCGATGTTTTTAAAGATGGGGCTTCCATATTGAAGGCTCGGGAAATCCTCCATCTTTATTCCATTCGGCCGGGCTACTTGGTGTTCAGGCAGAGTGAGACTGCACTCTTTATGAGGTATAACCCGCACCGGTTTGCTCAGCAATCGAGCTACAACCAAGGGATCCTGATGGAAGCTTTCTTGGAAAAGCCCGTGGTCAGCCGAGAAGGGATAAAGAATGCAATGCACCATTTCACACGGCTTAACACGGGTTCCTATTTCTTTATCAGCGAACCCAGCTGTGTCCCTAGGATGCTCAACACGTACGTGGCTTGGTATGCGCATGCGATGGGCCCAGTTATCTTAACGGAAAAGCACATGCTGGTTGACCGTAGGGGTGCACCTCCTGGCAGTGATCGCAGGGCCCCCTTGAAGCCAAGGATTCCGGTCATTCTTCCACTAAAATATGCCGGAATCGATCGACCACGCGTGTTGAGCCCCCCGCGTGGATTGCCGCTGCCTGCTATGGTGAATGCACCACCGGCGCCCCGTGCTCCTACGAAGACGGTCAATGTGGTATCGCCAGAGTCCGGCGTAGGAGCGGATATCGGGACCCGCCGCCCCAAGGTGACTGCCAAGCACAAATCAATTCCAGGTGCATCTAGAGCTGGCAGGAAAAAGAAGAAGAAGTCGATCCTTTCCCTCGACGCAATCCTCAATTTAGAGCCTGAAGCCCCTCTCACCGAAGGAATAAGTGAATATGGCAGCAATAAGGGCTTCTTGGTAGACCCCGCAGACACCAATTTGGCAGCTGCTATTGCAGCTTCTGAGCGATCGGCAAGGCTCGAAGCGATGTTAAGCAAACTCGCCGAGTCAGGTAACCATTAGCTGTTTTCTTCGTCACTTTATCGCACTTTTTATCATTATTTTTAACTAATACTTTCCCCCATTTTCAACAGGTGTCTCTACCGAAGAGGCTATTGCTGCCTCTTTGAAAACCTTCCAAGAAGAGGAGGAGAAACGCGCTCTAGCGGGCATTGGTACGTCCCACCCCCTTTTATTTTATAAGAAAAATTTGTTATTCTTTTCGATGATCAACCTGACTTTCTTCCCTTGTTTCTTTCTAGGGGTTATACCAGTCGACGAAGAAACCCTTCCGGAACCCGTCACTGGAGTTCCGGTCTCGTCGGGGCTGCTGCAAGAGCCTCGACTTGACAAGTCGACGAGGGATGCCTTGAAAAATTTGGAGGCATCCCTATTTACGGACGAAGATGCCTCAATCAAAGAGGCTCTAGTGGCATCCGTCTCAACGGCTCGGGAGGAGAGGAAACGGTTGAGACGTGAAGTAAAGGCGCGCCGAGCTGCTTTGGCTATGGGAGCGGGCCCTAGCACCATCCCTTGCACTGATACTCCCTCCGAAGAGGCCCCTGTCGCTCTATCTACTGCTCGCAGGCGAGTAGCGCGCGCGGTTCGAAGTGCAAATGATAAATCCTCTTCAGGTAGCATTTCTTTCAGAACCTTGTTGTAAGAATTATAAAGCTATCGGCTCTTATGTATTCCATCTTGCAGGGCCAAGTCCGACCGAGGGGGAGGCGGAGACCGTTGAACCCAGGGAAATAGAGGAGGCGGTGCCTGCCGAACCCGAGCTGACGGTGAGCAACGTCGTCGGGGCTACGGGGCCTGAAACAGAGGTTGGGGGATCTGCAGCCGAGAGGGTCATTGATGCCGAACCTGAAGTGGCGGTAGATGAAATGATCGTTATAACCGAGCCGAGGGCAGTGGTGGGCGAGGCGCTTGAGGCTGGCGACCTTGTGGTGACGGTGGACGAGACAACCGTGACCGCTGAACCCAAGGGAGTAGCGAGTGAGGTGGCCACGATTCCTGAGGACGAGCCAACTGCTCCTTCTCAGGAATCTGGTAATGCTCCAGTCATAGCCCTCCCCGCCTGTGGTCCCCTGCCGTCTCTAGGGCTTGCAAGCACGACAACGGTTCCCATTGAGTCGGGTGATTAGGCTACAGGCGGTGGCCTCATGTCGATAGAGGAGGGGATTGCCTCAATTTCGGCCGGCAGCTCGTCGGGTAAATTTCGGGTTATTATCATTCTCTTTTTATATCTTGCGATCTTTTCTAACAAGTTTGTCTTTATTTTTAACGCAGGTGCGGCCAACGCCGATGCTCCATTGCTCGAAGGAGCACCGTCAATTACTGCCTTGGCGGTGGTCACCTCCCAGCCTTCCCTTGTGCCATCGCGGATGTTGGAAGGTATGGATTTGCGACCCACTAGTTTATCTTTTAACCGCATAACTTATGTACTAATGCCGTACCACTGTGTCTTTTCAGGAGTGCTCTTTGATCATCTATATCAAGTGTTGCTCCCACACTTCTCCTTCCCATCCGAACTCGCTTCTCCCTCTAGTGGTGCCGGTGAGTATACTTTCACTTCGATGTCTTTATTTCCCCTTTTTTTTAGCAATGGGATAATTTCTGACTTTTCCTCTTCCTTATTGCAGTGCCACAAATCGAAGGAGGGGACACAAGACCTGCCACGCCATCGGCCCTTCCGACTTTGCCATCTGTTGCAGCTGGTATAGTAAATTTCCTTTTTGACGACTCTTCAACATCTCTTGAACCATCGTTTAACTATGTTTTGTTTTGCAGCTATCATCCCGGCTCCGGTCCCTCTTGAGTCTCGTGTCCTTTCACCGACAGGCCCTTTCTTGAAACGTCCATCTTCAAAGGGTGCCGTGATGAGTTTGGGCATGCTGAGCGGGTATATCGAAGATCTTAATGCGGAAGCTCTCCCTTCTGCTGCAGATTTTGCCGTGGAGGTTAATCTAATGTTGGCGGCGCTCGTAAACTTTCACAATGAAGGCGTCGTTGAATCTTGGGTTAACCACTGCAGGAAGATCGAGGCCTGCCTACATCGGCTGGAGTCAACGCGTCCTTCTCCTGAAGTTTTGTCCATAAGCACCCAACGGACAGCTTGGCTTGAGCAAAGCACTTCTTACTTCCGCCATTTGAAGCAAGAAGCAGCTTTACGGTTGAAGGAACGTCAGGAATCTTCAAGCGCAACTGCTCGCCTGCGCGCTGAAGTTAGGATGAATGCTGCCGAGGTGAAAGCTGTCTTTGAAGGCCTTCTGGAGCGTATTTCTAATGGGCTAGCACTGAAGCGGAAGCTTGATGCCACCGAGCGTGATGCCCGAGGCCGTGAAGCAGCTCAGCAGGTCGTTGGGGAACAGCTTGCCTCCTTCATGCAGCAGCGGGCTCAAGTAGAGGCCGAACTGGCAGTGGCGGCTGATCAAGAGAAGGCGTGGAAGGAAGTACGCGAGCAATTGACAGAGCTATTCAAGAGGCTTCCTTCTCAGTAACTCTCCTTGTATCGTTTGTACTTGTAAATAAAAAAAGTATATGTATATTTTTTATTCTCTAGCACAATGTATCTTGTACTCAATCAAGTCTATGAATAAAAGATACACATTTTTTTTTGTAACGTCTTGTGTCATTTCTCCGCCCTTTTCTTTCTTTTGTTATCAGCATGCCACCTTAGTAACCATGGTTGACGGATAATAGGGCACGCATCTTGACTTTCTTAAGAAATAGCAATGGCTTAGGCCGCAGGTTCAGATCTGCTGCCTAAGACTTTTCAACTCTATGAGCCGTGAGGGTCTCATAGAGACTTTTCTCCCTACGGATCGAGAGGATCTCGTAAGTGGTTTTTCTCCTTAGGAATCGTGAGGATTCCTAAGTGTGGTTTCCTCTTATAAGTCGTAAGGATCCTATAAGAGAATTTTCCCTCTTACGAGTCGAGAGGACTCGTAAGCGGTTGTTTCCCTCCTTGTCGAAACTCGACCTTGGAGAGTGAGACCCGTGAATAGTATGCAAGAGACCATTTTGGATTGACTTGCAGGGTTCCATTGTTCAGGAAGCAAGTTTTTTAGTCCCTGCTGTCTGAGGTTTCATTTGCAAGTTGAGACGAATCGGGAATTTCCCGCGGAGACACTGGTTTCTCTGCGAGCCAACGCGAATCAGGAGGCTCTCGTCAAGGAGTGTTTGTATCCGTGAGTCGAGTAATTTGCTAGGGATTATTTGTTTCCCAAGCGCCAAGGATTATTTGTTTCCTTGGGGTTTGAAACGAGTCGAGGATTTCCCACGGAGGCACTGGTGGCTCTGCGAGTCGACGTGGATCAGGAGGCTCTCGTCAAGGAGTGTTTGTATCCGTGAGTCGAGGAGTTTGCTAGGGATTATTTGTTTCCCAAGCGCCAAGTATTATTTGTTTCCTTGGGGTTTGAAACGAGTCGAGAATTTCCCACGGAGGCACTGGTGGCTCTGCGAGTCGACGCAGATCAGGAGGCTCTCACTACTACAAATAAGGGTTGCCCCTACGGCTTTATCCGTAGGGGCAACCTACTGCCCCTACGGATATCTGCGTAGGGGCGAAAAAATACCCCGTAGGTGCAAAGGCCGCAGGTGCAAGTTGAGGCCCTGAACTTGCCCCTACGGGCAAATTCGTGCCCCTACGGATATCTCTGTAGGTGTTATTGCCCCTACGGATTACGCCGTAGGGGTAATCAAATCATATATGTATTTTTTTTTTGAATATATTGTATGTACCTACGGATACATCCGTAGGTCCTTGTTCTACCCCTACGGATAACTCCGTAGGGGATAGGCAGTGGCCCCTACGGATATGTCCGTAGGGGCACTCCCAACACCCTGCACTGAGATCAATGGGCAAAATATCAGGAAACCTGATATTTTGCCCCTACGGATAAATCCGTAGGGGATAGACAGTGGCCCCTACGGACATATCCGTAGGGGCACCCCCAACACCCTGCACTGAGATCAGGGGGGGAAATATCAGGTTTCCTGATAGTTTGCCCCTACGGACAACTCCGTAGGGGCAATATATATACCTACGGCTTAATCCGTAGGTACATATTGTCTGTATTTTTTTTTAAAAAATGGGCTGCTAGATTTTTTCCCGCCCTGTGCACAATACTATATACATCAATCAAATCATATATTGCAATATTCATAATCACATCTCACGCATATATATAATATACAAAAGAAACCCAAAAATTGAATATGATATAAATACAAACCAATATCAATATCGTTTCAAAATGTAGTACAATGTGATATAAATAAATACATGTTTCAAAAAATAAGAACCAAAAAGCTACCCTAGTTCGGTCCAGCTCCACCTCTGAATAACGTTAGAATAACGCGCGCCTGCTCCTCGGTCAATACACTCTGCAATGCTACAAATAAGGGAGTCTGAGCGGCATGTGGAGCTGGCGATGTGGTCTGCGCAGCCGCCATCGAGGTAGTCGCTTGCGGAGCCACGGCTGCGGGAGTCTGAGTGGGCGGTGGAGCTACAGGAGCTGTCTGCGGAACCACAGCCGATGTAGTGGCTTGCGGAGCCGCAGCCGAAGGAGATGCATGTGGAGGCTCGGCCGATCTACCCTGTCGCGTCTGGACATAACGTGTGTAAGAAGCGTGTAAAAACTGTGTATTATTCGAATTCGTTTCATTATTAAGTTATTTCGAAACCCTGTTTGGATATCTAGTTTGGAAAAGCGTTGTTTATTTTAATTACATATGTATGTATGATTAATCAAACTTAAGTCTAAAACCAAATAAGCTCAAGCTACGTACTAATTATGGATATGTTGATATGTATATAATATGAAATGATATTTTACTATAAAGTAGTATACATACCAGCATCTCCTTCAACTCCTGAACGGTGGCCCTCAAGCTATCCAGTTCCTGATGGACATGCCGGTCACTGGAGACGGAGGAAGTAACCGCCGGGGTGGAGTCCAACCTCATATGGGCCCTGCTAGGGCCCAATCCCCGGCCTCTCTCCCAACCTCCGTGGTGCCCTCCGTGTGCGGCGTCCAGAACTGGGGTCAGCAGCCTCGGATCGTTCTGTCCGGTAAAATCGATCCCCGAGGCCTGGGCCTGCTCAACCACCCGCTCCTACACCCACATTAAGCAGTAAAGTATAAGTATAAAATTTAAACTTGAACCTTCCAAAACTAAAATTTTAAATTTGGGTAGAAAAAATATTAACACTTACGCAGTACTCCTGGGTAGCGACGTCGGGACATCGAAGCTCGCCCGTGGCGGGATCTGTCGAGGTGCCGTGGACGGCAAGATATGCGGACAGCACGCTCGGTGTACCACCTGACGCCACGGTCCGAGATGTCTGCAATATTAGAAAGTAACTCTTAATATTAGAAATATTAGAGAATAACTCTTAATATTGCAGAATATTAGAGAATAACTCTTAATTTACCGATAACTCCATGGCTCGAGTAATGTTCCTCGAGCCACCTGTGTAAGTGGGGCGACCCCTCTTCGCCGACTTCCTGTTCTCCGTATTCTGAGCGGCCTGTTTCTGCACAACGCATTAACATTTAGTTTTCTAATTAAGAAACACAAAGAAATAAATTATATCATAAATAATGAATTAAATTTAAAATACATACTTGTTTGCGTTCGGAGTCGAAATAAGCGCACAATAGAGGCCATGTCTCTACGTCGACTCTCGCAAACGCCGGAGTAGATAGGAGGGCCGATCTCTCTGCCTCGGGGGTTGCTATCCACAGGGAGTAGCAGTCGGCCTTCAGCTCATTCTTGTTGTATCGGACCTTGGCCTGCATGTTCTTCATCAGGCCATTGTACAGAGCATGAAGGTCGAGCACCCTCCCCGGGTGATCAGGGTCGGCTACAGGCTGAAAATCGTAATCCAACTGAAAATACAAAAAAAACATTGTTATTAGATTGCAAGTGTTAATAATAAATATATTGGATAGATCAAATGAAAATATATATTAATACATACCCGAGCCTGATCAAAGAAGAGGGCAAATGAGCGCTGGTGCTGCTCGCCCCACTCAACGTGAAGTGGATAGTTCTTCACGATCCGGCTCTCGTCCCCCAAATACCGGCCGAACCTCTCGGCATGAGGACCGGTATAGCGATAGTCAAGGGTAAAAAATAGGGGGAATGCTGCCTCCCCCCTAGCTCTATCAGGCCTCAGCCTATGGGACTGATTCGGGCCTCGAGTCCCCCTCTGGGGATGGAGAGGCCCTGCGTCTGCACGAAATATCAAGACAATCAATAATAAGACAAAGTTGTATTAAGAAATCAAGGTTAAACAAAAATTCAAGTGTGATATATACCTCCGGTGACTAGCGCACGAGCCTGGGCCCGAGCAGCAGTACGAGCGGGACGATAGTTCCTCCGGTGAGGAACAACCGGGGTCCCGGACCCGGACGCATCCCCTCCAACTATAAAATAAACATCGATGCTAAATTTCCATGAAGTTCATATTTATTCTATAGAGCATATGTAAAATGAATAAATATTTTAAATTTATTCATACTAACCTGCAGACGATGCGGAGGGTATGGAAGCGGCAGGAGTGGCCCCTGTGGAAGGTGTGGACGCACCACCTATAATTAGACAATTAAAAATAGATTATATAAGTAATTGCAAAAAGAATGTGTAGATCAATAATATAACGTTCTAAATCAATATGCATGCACTATAGGATATATAAATATACCCGCAGGTGCGGTGGTGTCACCACCTACAGCTAGACAATAATAAAAATTGCTAAGTAAGAGCAAAAGGAATGTGTGTATTTATGATATAGCATTCTAAATCAATATACATACACTATATGATATATAAACATACCTGGAGGAGCGGGGGTGGCCTCTGTCCCAGATGTGGACGCATCACCAACAACTAGACAATCAAACATTGACAATATAAGTAATTTTGACATAAACATGCATGAATATCTGTAATATTACATTCAAAATGGATATGCGTGCAGTATACCTGGAGGTGTGGCCAAATCAATACGGAAGGAGGCATCCGAAGGGGTCTCCGATCTGGGTGCAAGACCGGCCCTCTGAAGCTCCCTACGGAGCTCTCCGGGCGGCAGAACCGCTCTGCCTTTGCCTCTGCCGCGGCTGGAGCTCCTGCCGCCCCTCGCTGCTCCCGACATCGTCATCAAATCTAGATAAACGGTTCGTGGACGCATTAGACAATCATTAAAAGTATTGACTATATATGATCTAGAACGTAAAATGTGAAGTAATAATATAACATTACTGATAACCTTTTTCGTTTCGTGGGCGCATCATACATATCTACTTGGATTTCATCGTCGATGTCATTTCTAACCCACGTAACTTCATGATCGGTCGAAGACAACCCGTCCTTCGAAACAGACGGTCGGAGCACTTTAAGCCTTCTCTCTTCTTCGTCCTCATCGCTGTCCTCGTATTCTGGGACATCGTAGACATCTCTAGGTTTCCATCGGCATACAACACTCCACCCCGGATGCTTCAAACACTGTGAGTAGTATACTTGGAACGCTTGGTTCGGAAAGATAAACGGATCGTCCTGACCGTAAAATCGAAGTGTGTTCACACTGGTCAATCCATATTCATCTTTCCAAGTCCCAAGGCTGCTTCTCCACCTGTCTGTATCGGTTCGCGGATCGTACCAAGTACAGTGGAATATATAAAAGGGTTCTGATCGTCCGGGATAGTGGATGCCGAGTATACAATTTAAGTACCCATAGTAAATCACACCGTCCGATCCTACCGTCGCAATCCCACTATTCTGAGTGGTTCTAGATATTTCTATGTCCTTAACTTCGAATTTGTATCCAAGGACACCAAATCCTTTGTAATATGCAACCTCCATACTAGGAAATTGAGCTAAACATCTTGAATCACTCTCAAATGATGCAGACAAGTTCGGATCGTGGATCTAACAAAACAAATTTTACGATAAATACATAACGATACAAGTTTAGATTAAAACTGATAGCAATAAAATGTAATTCGAATAACTTACATGCTCTGTGACCCAATCACAAAAATTATCCTGATGGTATTTTTCCAAACGCTCTTCGTTCCAATCAGGATGCCCCTCACGTACCTCGTTAAAATGAGTTCTGTTTTCGACAAATAATTGTGACATTAATATTATGTCATTTCATACACACACAAACACAGATATAACAATTAATCCAAAAGAACTTACTCTCTAATTTGTTCAAGACATGCGCAATTAAGCAAGATAAACCGGTATATCTTGTTGATAAACATAGTGTCTACCCTCTTATACTCGGCTTTACCATATGGCCCGTCTTGAATTCTTCGTGGTCGGTTAAGCCTTGTCTCAATGTTCTTGTCCAGATAGCGGGAACAAAATGTGGTTGCTTCATCAAGAAGATAACCTTGCATGATAGAACCCTCTGGTCGATTTTTATTGCGTATATACTTCTTAAGAGTGTAAAGGTACCTAATGAGAATATGTTGAATAAATAAACACGGGTATACAGGACAACAATAAATTTATAAATTGCGCGAAACGAAAAATTACACGTACCTCTCGACGGGATACATCCATCGATATTGTACCGGTCCGGCTAACTTCGCCTCAGTTGCAAGATGAACCGTCAAGTGTATTATGATATCGAAGAATGACGGTGGGAAAATACGCTCAAACTTGCAAAGTATCAACGCAATAGAATTTTCTAGTTTATCCAGCGTCGCAACCTCCAGTGTTTTAGCACACAACTCCCTGAAAAAACAACATAGGTCGTTGATTACTAGACCAACCGAGTCGGGGAGAGAAGTCCTGAGGGCTAATGGAAGAAGGTGCTCCACGATAACATGGTGATCATGACTTTTCAGCCCATCGATCTTGCCCTTCACAATTTTTATTTTCTTGCTGAATGATCCTGAGAAACCTGTGGGGACTTTCAAATTATGCAACACCTGCAGGAATCTTTTCTTCTCCGGTTGTGACATATGATAAGCGGCATTGGGAAGTACAAACTTGCCCGGTTTACCCGCTACCGGTTTAGGGTGCAGTTCACTTCTTATTCCCCACTCTTGTAGATCCATCTGGGCATTCATGTTGTCTTTCGATTTCCCATCTTTACACAGAAGCAAGTTAAGTATGTGCTCTGATACTCCCTTCTCTATATGCATGACGTCCAGACAATGACACACTGAATTTGCAGACCAGTATGGAAGCTCGAAGAAAATGCTTAACTTGTTCTAATATTATGGTTTGACCTGTCTCGTCGGATCCATCCCGAAGGTCACGTTATTGTAACCATCCCATTTAGCAGTCACGTCCTTTCCGGACAATGGGGATGGAGGCCCAAGAAGCTCCTGATGACCATCAAAGTGAACCGTGTCTAACCTATAGGGGTGGTCTGGAGGCAGAAAACGTCGATGGCCGCAATAACAAACCTTCCTGCTAAAATTCAAAATTTTTGATGTTGTGTGTTCATGGCAATGAGGACATGTTTTGTGACCATGTACGGACCAACCTGATAGCATTCCATACGCAGGAAAGTCATTAATTGTCCACATTAAAGCCGCACGCATTATGAAGGTTGTATTTGTGTTTGAATCATATGTCTCTACACCATCAATGAACAAAGTTTTCAGCTCCTCGATCAGAGGTCGGAGATAGACGTCGATATTGTTCCCCGGTGAGTTTGGTCCGTCGATAAGAAGAGGCATCATAAAGTATGATTGGTCCATAGCCAACCAAGGCGACAGATTATAAATTATCATTACAACGGGCCATATACTGTGACTTCCAGCCATATAGTTGAATGGGCAGAAGCCATCGGCAGCCAGTCCGAGCCGGACATTGCGAGGATCGCTACTGAATATTGCGTGCCTCCTATCGAAATCCTTCCATGCCGGTGAATCTCTTGGATGGCTCATTTTTCCATTTTCGCTTGGAGGAGCACGGTGATGCCAAATCATTGCCTCGGCTGTTTTCTTGCACCTGAATAGCCTCTGTAGCCTCTGTGTTATGGGAAAATATCGTGCTATCTTCACAGGTATATCAGGCTTCTTATCAGAATCTTTCGGCTTATACCTGGCCTCTCCGCATGTTGGACACTCTTTCAAATCTGAATTCTCTTTCCGGTACAACACGCAATTTTTAGGACATGCTTGAATCTTCTCGCACTTTAGACCCAAATCAGACATCATTTTCTGGGCTTCGTACCAGCTTTCGGGCACATTATTTCCCGGAGGCATAGAATCTTTCAAGAACGAAAGAAGCATTGTGAATGACTTGTTGCTCCATCCATTTAGGCACTTAATTTGGAAAAGTTGGACGAACCATGAGAGGGTGGAATACTTCGCATTCTCATAAATTGGTTTCCTAGCATCATTCATGAAATTTTCATATTTATCCGCACGCAGTCCTTGACCGGAAGGAATGTCATCTTCGGTACGAATAGATTCACCTAGGGCAGCCTCTACCATATCCTCCATTTCTTCTGATGGAAATAAATTTCCGTATCCTGCCGTATTACCGAATTCTTCTTCTTCTCCTGCCGCATTATCGTGTTCTCCTTCTTCTTCTACCGCAGTACTGCATTCTTCTCCTTCCCCGTGATATTTCCAAGTTGAATAAAGTCTAGTAAACCCATGTTTTACAATATGAAGCTCTGCCAATTCTACCTTCTGCCAGTACTTATTGCCACATCTATCGCACGGACAGAGAATCTTCTCTATTATGATCTTATTATGTGCTCGTGCAAATTCAAGGAAAGCAGCAACTCCTGCGACAAACTTAGGTTGCATACGTTGTTTCCAATCCACATACATCCAGTCCTTAACTCTGACGTACTCATGGGCCATGTTAGACTGAATAACATATAAATTGTAGGTTATGCTGACTATATTGAGAAATATAAGAATGGGATAGTTACTGACAAAGGAGAAAATCCGTGTATATACTTTGTGTGTGCGTTTGTCGTTGAAAAGAATAAATTATCGCACGTTATGTTAACCGATAGACGGGGACTAAGTGGCGCTTTTAGTTTCATATATGGGTATCGATGGGAATATGAAGGTTTCATATTATCATATATTGGTTTTAACCCGAACATCTCGAATCGCTCTCTAATTATGCGTTTGTATGTATGTGTTCCGGCTGTCGGGGGTAGGCTTCTATCCCATTAAGAATGTATAGAGCGAACGCCCATCACTTGTGCTTTCAACCGTTTCGAGTAAATTTCGGCAGCACCTCCCCGCTGTTCTCCGAGTACACTGTAATAGAATAGATAATCATTTCAAAGCTGTGAAACAACGTTGAAATGAACATCTAATCTATCTTTGTACACGGAGAACCAGCGGAAAGGTACCGACGAAATATCTCGAAACGGATGAAAACACAAGTGAATGAAGGCGTTTGCTTTATACATTCTTAACTTGTCCACATGGGACAAATCTATGGGTTACCATACGATTGAATTTTCTCGTCGCGTAGACTATACGACGGTTGTTAGTATCGAGCTATACTGTCCGATATTTAACAACCTTCGTATAGTTCTAGGTCACGACGAGCATCGCACGTATGTTAACCGATAGACGGGGACTAAGTGGCGCTTTTAGTTTCATATATGGGTATCGATGGGAATATGAAGGTTTCATATTATCATATATTGGTTTTAACCCGAACATCTCGAATCGCTCTCTAATTATGCGTTTGTATGTATGTGTTCCGGTTGTCGGGGGTAGGCTTCTATCCCATTAAGAATGTATAGAGCGAACGCCCATCACTTGTGCTTTCAACCGTTTCGAGTAAATTTCGGCAGCACCTCCCCGCTGTTCTCCGAGTACACTGTAATAGAATAGATAATCATTTCAAAGCTGTGAAACAACATTGAAATGAACATCTAATCTATCTTTGTACACGGAGAACCAGCGGAAAGATACCGACGAAATATCTCGAAACGGATGAAAACACAAGTGAATGAAGGCGTTTGCTTTATACATTCTTAACTTGTCCACACGGGACAAATCTATGGGTTACCATACGATTGAATTTTCTCGTCGCGTAGACTATACGACGGTTGTTAGTATCGAGCTATACTGTCCGATATTTAACAACTTTCGTATAGTTCTAGGTCACGACGAGCATCGCACGTATGTTAACCGATAGACGGGGACTAAGTGGCGCTTTTAGTTTCATATATAGGTATCGATGGGAATATGAAGGTTTCATATTATCATCGAGTATCATATATTGGTTTCATATTATTTATAGTTTACTTTATTTTATTTAATATTTATAATTAAATATATTGATAAATAATATTTGCAACAGAGAATCAAATTACCCAAATGCCCCATTTCATCTCCAAAGCTATTTATTTCCCCCAAATTAAAACCCCTCCAAAATCCCAAAAGAACCTTATCTATCTATATCAAAAAATTGAAGCGCGCAGCAAGCAGTGCCATTTCCTTCTCTTCTCCCAAAACCCAGCTCGCCTTCAATCTCTCCAACTCATCCTAACCCCAACCCCGCCCCAGCCGAACCCCAACCCAACACCAAACCCTAACCCGGCCTAACCCTAACTCCAACCCAGCCCCAGCCGAACCCCAACCCCAACACCAAACCCCAACCGAAACCCTAACCCTAACCCTAACCCCAACACCAGTCGTCGAACCCCAACCGCCGATCGAACCCTAACCCTAACCCTAATCCTAACCCTAACCACAACCGATACCTAATCCTAACCCTCATCGATCGCTACCCTAACATCATTATAATAATGTTTAACTAATTACCTGTAGGCGACGACGGAGACGCAATCGGCGACGACGAGGGCGGTGGCGACAACGAGAACGGAGCACGGTGGCGACCACGAGATCACTGCGCAGGCGTGGCGACGATGATTCGGCTTGGATTCGGTGACGACGAGATCACTGCGGCGGCGGCGGCGGCGACGATCTCGATTTGGGAAAATTTGGTTTCGCGCGAGAATAAGAAAAAAAAATAATCAGCGTAGGGATCAATCTCTTAAATCCCTATTTATATGCCCCTACGGATATACCCGTAGGTGCTTGGTTTGCGCCTCCGTAGAGGCAAAAAACACTTTAAGATTTAATAAATTTTAAATAAATATTGAACGACCGTAGGGGCAACCACTTTGCCCTACGGATTAATCCGTAGGGCCAAACTTTTATTGCCCCTACGGATGTTATTATCCGTAGGGGCAACCCCTTATTTTACTAGTGTCTCGTCAAGGAGTGTTTGTATCCGTGAGTTGAGGAGTTTGCTAGGGATTATTTGTTTCCCAAGCGCCAAGGATTATTTGTTTCCTTGGGGTTTGAAACGAGTCGAGGGTTTCCCACGGAGGCGCTGGTGGCTCTGCGAGTCGACGCGGATCAGGAGGCTCTCTTCAAGGAGTGTTTGTATCCGTGAGTCGAGGAGTTTGCTAGGGATTATTTGTTTCCCAAGCGCCAAGGATTATTTGTTTCCTTGGGGTTTGAAACGAGTCGAGGATTTCCTACGGAGGCACTGGTGGCTCTGCGAGTCGACGCGGATAAGGAGGCTCTCGTCAAGGAGTGTTTGTATCCGTGAGTCGAGGAGTTTGCTAGGGATTATTTGTTTCCCAAGCGCCAAGGATTATTTGTTTCCTTGGGGTTTGAAACGAGTCGAGAATTTCCCACGGAGGCACTGGTGGCTCTGCGAGTTGACGTGGATCAGGAGGCTCTCGTTAAGGAGTGTTTGTATCCGTGAGTCGAGGAGTTTGCTAGGGATTATTTGTTTCCCAAGCGCCAAAGATTATTTGTTTCCTTGGGGTTTTAAACGAGTCGAGGATTTCCCACGGAGGCGCTGGTGGCTCTGCGAGTCGACGCGGATCAGGAGGCTCTCGTCAAGGAGTGTTTGTATCCGTAAGTTGAGGAATTTGCTAGGGATTATTTGTTTCCCAAGCGCCAAGGATTATTTGTTTCCTTGGGGTTTGAAACGAGTCGAGAATTTCCCACGGAGGCACTGGTGGCTCTGCGAGTCGACGCGAATCAGGAGGCTCTCGTCAAGGAGTGTTTGTATCCGTGAGTCGAGGAATTTGCTGAAGATAATGGTTTCTTCGGAGTTGGACTGAACCGTCGAGATTTGGCTTCGTTTTGTGGTGAATCCTGTTGGGAAAATATGGTTCCCTCTTTGTTTACGCCCTTGGATTGTATACAGGGATCGATGTGATCTTAACTGTAGGGCCAAAGTTTTATCATCATTTTTTTTGTTTTATTTCCGCGATGCTCTATCATTTCAGCTTTTATATCGCGAAGGTCGCGATTGCCTAATCATTTCGGCTATTTTTTCGCGGTGCCCAATCATTTCGACTATTTATTTTATTTATTTTTACTCGCTGCTTTTTATTGCGAGTTGCCCAATCATTTCGGCTTTTTATTTTATTTATTTTTACTCGTTGCTTTTTATTGTGAGTTGCCCAATCATTTCGGCTATTTTGCATGCATACATTTTACTTGTTGCTTTTTATTGCAAGCTGCCCAATCATTTCGGCTATTTCGTATGCATGTGCGGCCTACTGGTTTTTCACCGTAAACCTGGAATCAGACGCCGATTTCGGCATCAGCACCACTACAACTGGGATATTGCCATGAGCGAATCATCATTTGCCTCTGTCGATGTCGAACAAAGGTGGCTTAGTGACCAGGGTTAAGGTCCTGTCGGCTAAGGCTTTTGACTTCATGAGCCGTAAGGGTCTCACGAAGGTATTTCTCCCTACAAGTCGTGAGGATCTCATAGGTGTATTTTCTCCTTAGGACTCGTGAGGATTCCTAAGTGTTCGTTTCCTCTGTAAGTCGTAAGGATCCTACAGGAGGGTTTTCTCCTCATAAATCGAGAGGATTTACAAGGGTTGTTTACCATGCGAACATATCCCCAGTCATGGATGAGACTTGGTTAAGGAAATGTTTATTCGCGCCCGTGGATTGTATACAAGGGCCAGTATTGGACCACTTGTAGGGCAATATTGGAAGTTTGTGGGGGTTTGCTTAAGCACAAGTTTAGGTCTCTGTAACTTAAGACTTTCAAATCTTATGAGCCGTGAGGGTCCCATAAGAGAGTCGTGAGGATCTCGTAAGTGTATTTTCTCCTTAGGAATTGTGGGGATCCTTAAGTGTGCTGCTCCCTTGTGAGTCGTAAGGATCTCACGCGGGTGGTTTCTCCTTACAAGGTCGAGGGGACCCTGTAAGTGTCTTTTGACGAGGTTGTGCCCTTTCGGGTTTTCACAAACACTCGCCGGTAGCCCTGCTGTTTTTACTCACGGAGCCCTTTCGGGTTTTCATCCGTGCCCATTTTGCTCATGGACGTACCGTTTTTTTATTATTCTTTTTATTTTCTTTTTCTCTCTTTTTTTACGAGGTCGCGCCCTTTCGGGTTTTCACGAACACTCGCCGGTAGCCCTGCTTTTTTTACTCACGGAGCCCTTTCAGGTTTTCATCCGTGCCCTTTTTGCTTATGGATATACCGTTTTTTTATTTTATTTTTATATATTTATATTTTTTTTTTATATCTCATCAGCCTAAAAGATGTTGCGGTATTAGTTTAAAGATGTTTCGGTCTACTATTAGTTTAAGGACATTTCGGTCCGACATTGAGAAGGCTGGCTACTGCTGATAGAGTTTGAGCTTAGGAAGATAGCGAGCGGACATAGTCGTCGTCATCTACCATTGACCTAGGCTGTGGCTCATTAAGCATAGTATTTCTTTAGAAAGCGACCGTTTATTGGCCTGAAAGGCCTTTCGCCGTGCATGTCCATGAGTAGGTAGGCCCCACCCTGGTAGACCTTGTCTATGATGTACGGGCCTTCATAGTTTGGCTCGAATTTTCCTCGCTTGGAGCGATTGGGGATCATAGGCCTTTTGACCACTAGCACAAGTTCGCCTTGGCGGAATGTCCTCGGTCGGGTCAATCTTTTATATGAGCGCGTCATCTTTGCTTTGTAAGCTTCTAGATTTTGTTGCGCTATGAGCCGGGTTTCATCGAGGGCGTCAAGCTCCTCAAGCCGAAGGTGAGCATTTTCTCCGTCTGTCAGCTCGTAGTGGACTGCCACTCGTAGAGAGGGTAATTCTATCTCGAGAGGGAGTACTGCTTCTGTACCGAATACCAACGCATATGGCGTTGCGTTCGTGGCCATTTTAAACGTAGTTCGATACGCCCAGAGAGCTTCTTGCAGTCTTTCGTTCCAGTCTTTCTTATTTTGTGACACCGTTTTCTTCATGATCTTCGTCAAGGTCTTGTTGAAGGCCTTAGCTAGACCGTTAGCTCACGGATTATAAACCGAGGAATATCTCCAGTCTATATTGTGCTGTTGCGCAAAGCGACTGATTTTGTGGCTTCTGTAGGCTGGCCCATTATCGGAGATGATTCGCCGCGGAGTTCCAAACCGATATATGACATGCGTTTTGAAGAAATGGAGGATTTTCTCCGTCTTAACTTCTCTTAACGGTACTGCTTCTGCCCATTTAGAGAAGTAGTCAGTCGTTGCTAGGATGAAACGATGTCCTCTAGACGATGCTGGTTCGATGGGGCCGACTATATCAGTCCCCCACATTTCGAATGGCTAGCTAGCCACCGTTGGGCGTAGTGGATTTGGATGCTGGTGGATGAAGTCCCCATGAATTTGGCATGAGTGGCATTGCTTCGCATATTCGAGGCAGTCCTGGATCATCGTGGGCCAGTAGTAGCCCATCCGTTTGATCTTTAACTTCATCTTTGGGCCTGCTTGGTGAGAACCGCAGAGTCCGTCGTGAACTTCCTGGACGACCCTTTTCGCTTCGTCAGGTCCCAGACATCTCAGCCACAAAGAATCAAATGACCTCTTGTATAGAGTATCATTGACGAAGGCAAAAGACAGAGCTTGTTTCATGAGCTGATGTCTCGTGGATGCTTCTTCAGGCATTCGGTGGGACTTGAAGTAATCTATGAAGACTTCCCTCCAATCCTCGGTATTTTCCCAATCTTTTACTTGCAGGGTTGTCTCCTCATTCGCTCCTTTTTCTTCGAATGATTCCGGAGATATTTCTGCTGGGGCAAGCACTCGACGGCTTTGCACCACGATTCTAACGTCATCGAGGTTCTCGTCAACCAGTTCTTTAGCAAGTTTGGCCAATGCGTCTGCTTTGCTATTTTCCGCACGCGGTATGTTCTCCAAAGTATAAGAGGGAATTTGGGTCAACAGTTGTTGCACCTTTTCACCGTATTTCACCAATTCCGGTTTGCACGTTTGGTAGTCGCCGTTTACTTGACTAACGACCAGTTAAGAATCCCCGTATATAAGGAGGTTTTCAATTCCCATGTCAATGGCGATCTCGAGGCCTGCTATCAGAGCTTTATATTCGGCTTCGTTATTTGTCCTCGGCTCTGTTAGGGAGACCACGTAGCGCATTATCCCTCCTTGTGGAGTTATAAAGATGAGTCCTACCCCCGATTTAATTATAGGGGTACTTTGTTTGCGCTTCTTCGCGGAAGATGCTCCGTCGAAATAAAGCTCCCATCGGATATTATCACCGTCGATCGCATCAAACGCATGTTCGTCTGAAAGATCGCAATTCAGAGGAGAATCGGCGGGTATCGGATGCTCAGCGGGGAAGTCGGCGATGGCCTGGCCTTTCACTGCCTTGAGAGGTTGATACGTTATCGAGAACTCCATCAAGAGCAGGGCCCATTTAGCGAGTCGTCCCGTCAATATGGACTTTGACATCAAGTATTTAAGGGGGTCCACCTTTGAAATGAGACGGACTTCATACGCCAACGCATAGTGCCTGAGCTTTGTTATCGCAAAGATCAACGCCAGGCAGTGTTTTTCAATGGGGGAGTAGTTGCTTTCTGCCCCCAGCAGAACTCGACTTAAGTAGTAGAGTGCTCTCTCTTTCCCTTGATCGTTCTCTTGTGCCCATAATGCGCCTAAGGAACCTTCGAAGGCGGTCGTGTAGAGAATGAGAGGCTTTCTCTTAACTGGAGCAGCCAACACCGGCGGGTTCTGCAGGTATTGCTTGATCTCGTCTAGTGCGCTTTGGCATTTTTGGTCCCAGACGAACGGGGTCCCCTTCTTCATCAGGTGGCTGTAGGGACGGCACTTGCCTGAAAGATTGGCTATAAATCGCTGTATGTATGCGAGCTTCCCTTGGAGAGATCGCAACTGTTTGAGAGTTCTCGGCGGAGGTATTTCTATGATCGCTTTGATCTTTGACGGATCTATTTCAATACCTCGGTGTCGAACAATGAATCCCAGGAATTTGCCCGAGGAGACTCCGAATGCACACTTGAGCGGGTTCATTTTCAAGTTGTATTGTCGAAGGCGTTGAAATACAGTTTTTAGGTGCTCGAGATGTTTCTCGTATGATTTTCTTTTAACCACGAGATCGTCGATATAGCATTCGACGATTTCGTGTATAAGGTCGTCGAAGATCTTCGTCATGGCCCTTTGGTAGGTGGCATCAGCGTTCTTTAAACCGAAGGGCATCACCTTGTAACAGAATATTCCTAAAGGGGTCCTGAAGGCTGTGTGCTTCTGGTCTTCTGGATGCATTTTTATCTGATTATATCCTGACGAGCCGTCCATGAACGAGAAAATCTCATGTGTGGACGTATTGTCTATCATCAGTTCGGTGACTGGCACTGGAAAATCGTCCTTCGGACAAGCTTTATTAAGATCCCGGAAGTCTACGCATATACGCACTGTCCCATTTTTCTTCATCACCAGGACGATGTTGGCGATCCACTCCGGATATTGAACCTCCTGGATGAAGCCAGAGTCGATCAGCTTTTTGACTTCAGCATTGATACTCATTTCAAGCTCGAGTCGCATTCTCCTCGGCGCCTGTTTGACTAGCTTGATGTCCGGGGATATCGCCAATCTGTGTACAGCAATTTCTGGATCTAGTCCCGGCATTTCGGAATAGTTCCACGCGAAGCAATCTATATGCTGTAGAAGCACATCCTTTAACGCAGCTACCCTTTCTTCAGATAGCAGCTCGCTGATGAATGTCGGTTGTGGGTCATTTGCCGTCCCCAACTCAATTTTCTTGAGATTATCTGCAGTGGTATGGATTCCATCTTCCAGCTCTTTTGGCGCTGGCGGGAATTCTGAGATCACCTCATCGTTGCTGTTTTCGAAGCACCAGGGAAGGTCATCCATGTTCTCGGGCTCTTCTTTTGATATCATTATCACGTGACAAGTATGGATTTGCTTCCAATCCCAATGCGGAACTGGTTCTTCTTTCGTGGCCTTGGGCTCGTGCTTCTGTGGCGGCGCTACCCTCCAGTTGTCAGACAGAGCGAACTTGCCGAGCTGGTATTGATCTTCAACCCAATTTTTGAAGGTGAAGCAATCTTCGAGAGGGTGTCCTATCACTCGGTGATAAGTGTAATAATTTGGGTCAGAGACTTCACCTGCTCGTTCGGGGTTTTTGGACTCCGGCAGTGTAAGCATTTGATGTTTTAGAGCAAGATCAAGTATCTTCTTCGTCTTGTCCCGAGGAAACGAGTACGCTCGACCCATTTTCTTCATAAGGGCTAGATCAATAGCACTTGACTCCCTTTTGCGTGGCTTCTTAGCCCTTCTTTGTTGCTGTTGAGCGCCTTTTCGGCCTTTCGACTTATTTCTGTTTTTGCGTCGAGCCTTGTTTATAACAGGTTGACAGGGAGCAGCCTTTTCATCCTTCACGGCCTGTTGGAGAAGGCGTTGCGTCTTGGCTTTCTCATAGATGACCATTTCGCGGTTATGGTCGTCTCGGACTTTTTGATCCGCTTCCCTTATGAGCTTGTCCATTTGTTCTTCGAACGATGGGCTAGGCTCTTTTGCATTTGGAACTTTCACCATCTCAGGATTTGCGTCCTCCCATTGAGCATCCACTTCTTCATCGAAGTCATACATGACATAGCAGCTGTTTAGAAGCTCTCGTTTCTTTGACAGGACGTATCCAAGCCCAATTGTTTCCATTCTCCCATTAGGCAGTTTGCGTTGAGTCCCGGGAACGTTCCAGACTTTGTCATAGAACTTGGCTTTCCGAACGGTCTGCTTGAAGGATATCCCCTGGCGTTTCAGCAGCTTTTTCAAACCCTCTGTATAATCTCTGGGAAGACGGATAGGCTGAAGCCTGTCGAGCATAGGATCCGCGCCATGCCAGATTTCTTTTTCCACCTTGGTTTCTTCAGAACGGTAGAACAGAATTGCTTTCTTTCTTTCTCGCATGGGAGGGATATAGAACGTTTGCAGCTCTTCTACATTGTAAATATTAAGTGCATCCAGTTCTTTATGGTGTTTAAGCGGCACCATGGCGACTTGTAGACTTTGTTCTTCGTCAGCGGACGTTCGTATGGAAGGTCGAGCAGAGAATACAACACGGATCTCATCTTCCGAGTCGCTACCAAAGATCAACGTAGGAGTGGACGGTCCTGGCTTGTTGTGTTGGGGCAGACCCGAATACACTATCTCCTCTTCCTCCTCGGTATCACTGCCGAAGACAGGGATGGTGGCGTTAGCTTTGTTCTCCGGCTTGTGACACTTCTCCGTATCTTCGAAATCCGGTAAGAAATATTTGGCGTCTTCATATTTGCGGACCTCGTTCATAGAGAACGGGTTCAGTTCTCCCGTCACGGTATACTCGAAACCATCCTTAAAATACTTCATACACTGATGTTGTGTAGAAGGGATGATGTTGTACTCGTGTAACCATGGTCGGCCGAGCAAAGCGTTGTAGCATGTCTTGGCGTCTATAACATGGAACTTAATGTCCATGACGAGTAGCCCGAAGCGTAGCGTCAGTATCACAGACCCAAGAGTTCTTGATGACTGGGAGTCGAACCCGGAGATGGTGATCTTGTCACGAGCAAGGTGCTGGACGCTCATGCAGATTTCTTTTAACACCCGCACATTGAGGAGATTAACGGAGGGTCCATTGTCGATCAGGATTTTGCTTATCTTAATATCGTGGCAGTATCCTGAGACATAAAGGGGGCGATTGTGTTCGCAAGTCCCAAGGAGAAGGTCCTCGTTGCCGAAAGTGATATCGGCCGTGTGTACTTCCTCCAATTCATCCTTCATCTTTTCTTCAGCCAGGAAAGCTTGGAATTGCTCCGGTTTCTGTAATACCTTAATCAACGCATCTCTCGCCTCTTTTGATAGCAACAGGGCGTCAAGAATGCTGAGCTGTGAGGGCAGCTTCCTCAGATGTGCTAAGACGTTGTAATCCACCTTATTCTTCTTCGGCGGGTTGTTGGCGTTTAGCTCTTCCAGAACTTGGTCATCTAAGACGATATCTTCAGAGACCTTTTCTTTCCATTTATCTTTTCTGCTTGAGGGTCCGAGGTTCTTTTCAGGCAGCGTCCGATTCCGCAGTCGAATATTTTCGCAGACCTTCGGTTCTTCTTCTTTTCTCGAAGCGGACTCCTTAAAGAGAGGGGCAAGTTCTAGCTCTTCATCAGAATCACTCCCGAATGTGGGCATTTGTGGCCCGTCAGTGTTAACCATGCGACAATTGCCGGTAGTTCTTTTAATCCCTTCAGTCGCATTTCTTTGCTCTCGACGAGTTTTACGCTTTTCCCGCTTAAAGCATTGTCGATGAGCAACGTATCCTTGCCACCATTTATCGAAAGCTTTACACTCTTGAGTGGGGTGCGAAATCTTTTGATGATATAAGAAATAGGAGGGGTGCGTTTCCATTTCACCAGTGATATTTCCTTCAGAGGATGGAAGCTTCATGCCCATTGATATGGCCTTAGCAAACTTTTTCCTCATCTTGAATTGGCTTTTGTCGGTAACGGAGGTGTTTTGCTCCAGCGGGATCGTCTCAGCTCTTCCATCAAGTCGCTGGCGCTTGGCCCTTTCAAATATAGCCGTCTCGCGTTCTCGATCAGCTTTACTTTTCAATCGAGCTTCGTTAAGGAACGCGTCAACCATTTCATCTGATAGCTCCGGAAATTTTGGTTCAAGATCTTCCCCCAGCGTTTCAGTGCAAGGAGTCTCCTCATCGTTCGTGATCGAATGGGAAATCATATGACAGCTCGCCACATATTCCTCGGATTCATCCGATGAACTTTCTCCCTCATCTTCTTCTTGAAAGACGTGATTGAGGAACTCTTGGAGCGTAATGGGAGTCCGTGCCTTTTGGTTGTATTCATCCAGCGCGTCAATTTTCTTTTGTAAGTCCGTGCGCTTGTCGCCAGGCTTCACGGGCTTCTTAGATTTCTTCTTCTTCTTTTTCGAAGATTTTGACGGCTGGCTGCAAGTGCTTGAACCACCATCATCGGTCTTTGGAGTTGGACGTGGCTTCAACATCCCCTCAATGACCTGCGGTTCCAACGGGTTCTTCCACTTGATTGCTGGACATGTCTGAAGATCGTTTAGCATCCTCTTTGTCTTGGCTGATAATACAACCTCCCAAGGAGCTTCTTCAATGACGGAGCATGTTGCCCCCGGCGTATTCGTCCCTTTAGAGGTGTGGGGCTGCGGGGGATTCACCTTCCATTTATCAGATAACGCGAACTTGCCCTGTCGGTACTGGTTTTCAAGCCAATTCTTGAAAACGTAGCAATCTTTGATCGGATGGCTTAGTACTCGATGATAAGGACAGTAGTTGGGCTCGTTGACGTCACTTGGTTGCAACGGACGTTTTGGATCCGGCAGATTTATGAGTCTGTTGCGCAACGCTAGCTCGAATAACCTTCTCGTTTTATCGCGGGGAAAGGAATAAGGACGTCCCATCCTATCCTCAAGGGGTACGTACGGGCGCATATTATTTTGACGAGCAACCAGTTTCGGGTCGCTCGGTTGTTGTTGAGCATTAGCGACGACGATCGCTTTTCCCTTCCCTTTGTCATTTCGGGAGTCCGGCCTTGGAAGAGGGGTTTATGGTCCATCTGATCCATTTGCGCCAGCTTGTCAATCAAGGCCTGGAAGGTAGTTGGCTTGAAAAACATCATAAATTGCGAGATGGTTGCTTGCGGATCAAGGGTCCCCACAAACATACCCACCGCGGGAGCTTCTTCAATGCGCTGCTCGCACTTCGACCATAAGTTCCGCCACCGTATAGCATACTGAACCCACGTCTCGCCTGGCTTTACCCTGGCGTTAATCAGTGCTGTAATCGGGGTACGTTCACTGGCACTTGCAAAACGCTGAGTAAACAGTAGCTCCATCTCCGCGAAGGTTTTGATAGAGTCGTTCGGGAGTTCAGAGTACCACTCGAACTCCGTATCCGATAAACTTCCAACAAACTGGTGAAGTAAAAGCTTGTCATCACCACCGGTATTGCCGCAGAGTGCCCTGAACTGGGCAACATGCTGGTGAGGATTGCCCGTCCCCTTGTAGACATGGAACTTGGGAATCGTATAACCTGGCGGGTACTTGATTTGATCGTACCAACTCGGATATGGCCTCCCCGTTTTCACGACCTGGCCGGCTGTTTCGGTCGCATGATGAACCCGTATTTGTTGGGCGATGTACTCATCCAAATCAGCTTTGGAGATTGTATCCTCTTTAGCTGTCGATAGAGCTGGTGGAGGATTTGATGTTTCTCCCCTATCGTCTCCAAGGACGATCGGGGGCTCTTCAACCGGGGGCTCTTGTTGTATCATCATCCTATCATGTCCTGGAAGAGGAGGCCCATACGCTGTATGTTGGCTGCTTGTTCAGCGGCCTCTTTATCCTTCTTTTCCAATATCCGACGAAGGAATTCGGCGTCGGTTTCTTCCTCGTGGCGCTCATCTGAGGACGTTTCAGGGTTCTCTTTTGGCCCTGTAAGTGCGGCCATAGCATTCATCATCTCCTGGAGCTTCTGTTGCTGCTCCTGAGCCTTGGTCACTGACCGTGTAAGCGGTCTATGACCCGTGGATGCACGGCTGTCTTCTTTTCCCGATGCCATGTAAACCGTATGAACTGTTATGCCCCCTGACTTGGGGCGTTTAGGTTCACCATTTTTAACTTTTTCCGCTGACGCGGGAGTTTTCTCTGGCCTCCTTCTTTTGTGGGCCGTTGAGGTTGAAGGAACCGTTGAAGGGGGCACCCTAGCAGCTGCTGTCCTCTGCTGTTTAATAGGACAGTCCTTGTCTTTTTCCACCTTCGCCTTTTTCTGGCGACGAGAGTGACCTGGGTCAATCACGGAGTCTTGAACCCTCCGCCAAACTTTATAAATTTTTGAAGACAGCCGTTGAGGGGGCTGTTCTTGTTTTGTTTCCGGAACTCTCTCCGCAGGCGGAGGAGATCTTTTCAGTGTAGCGGTTGGAGAGTTCTTCCGTATCCTCCTCAGCAGTTCAAAGCTGTTCCCAGTTGGAACAGCAGCGTTGACTTCCACCACTGGAGCCGGTGGAGTTAGCCCTGAGGGGGAGTTGCCCCCTGCCTTCCTCACTCGTTGCCAATGGCGACGTCGAGCATGACGAGCCGTTGGGACTGGCTCGGAGATTGAGACATCTTCTTTTTGCCCCCTGTCTGAATGAGGCGCCGCCGGTGTTAACCTCTTAAAGACTGAGGTTGTCTTTTGAGGGGTGATATTCAACCTGTCGAAGACGGATCCTCGAGCAGGGGCAGGAGCAGGAATCGTCAGTCTTGAAAAGACTGACTCTTTGACAGGGGAAGCCGCTTTGACGACTTCTGGAGTAGCAGTTATTGCTTTCCTTGGGACAACCAGTTTAGAGTTCTGATTTAGCCTGGTCAAAACAGAGGTTGTCGGTTTGGTAGCGGACGACCCGTTGACAGGGGCCGTCGTAGCAGTGAGCCGGTCGAAGACCGACATTTTGTTCACTTCCGGTGCAGGTATTGGCGCAGAGAAGCTTGTAGGTGGGATCATGGTCCCGAAGAACAGGCCAGTGGTGGCTTGGGTCACCTGGTCTACCGGCAGAGCGAGGAAGGAAGCCGCTTGGGGCCCATATGCTACACCTCCGGGGGAGGTGGAGCGTCCATTGCAGGGGCACTTCGAGCAGTTGGTGCAGTTAGAGGCCATTGAATCTTGAGTTCTGCGCCAGGCAAGAGAACAAATCTTAGTAACTTGAAATCCGAAGGCAACCATTTAACAAACCGCGATTGGTTCGCGAAGACGACACACGAAGTGTGGAGTGGAAAGAGGAAGAGGTCCCACTGGGCGTGCCAGAATCTGTTCCCCTCCGAAGGGCGGCGCACAGGACCGCGATGTCCTGACGCTGGTGATTCGGGGCAGATGCTATTTGGTTTTATCCGTCCACCTCTCCGAAGATTCCAAGTTGATTTATGGCACCGTGTATCGGAGGTTTAGACGGATGCGGCCGATGTAGCAGACTTCGTCATATTCCCCCTCGCTTGAGGGGTTTTTGATTGTGGGGACGCTCTTTCCTGCAGGCGCAAGCCCCTGCAGTTAATTACGCTACCGCATTGCGGTAACAACTTTCTCCTTCTCCAGAATTTCACTTCGTGTCGTGTGTGTTTTGTTTGTGGTTGCCCGCGGATTGTATACGGGGACTGAGTAATGTCGTCGCTCGTAGGACGTGTATTAGTCCAAATCCGTGTTTACTTAGATTTGGGTTTGGTGTTTTTAGTTTAAGGATACGTTAGCCGTGTTGAGGCTAAGATCGACTTAAACGGGATCGTTTAGATCCATTTAAAATATGGCCATCGGGACTCGTCACCTCTCTGACGTCGTTGAAGGATTATAACGACAGGTGTCAGAGGAGTTTAGAGATGTACCCTTGAACCAAAGTTGATTTGGAGTTTTATAGTCCATTTGAATGTTTAAGGATACGTTAGCCGTATTTGGGGCTAAGATCGACTTAAACGGGATCGTTTAGATCCGGCAAAAGAGCATTTGGAGACTCTATTGTTCCAGTTTAGGGACATAGAGGTCCATGCTCCAGTTTAGGGACGTGGTGGTCCATATTCCAGTTTAAGGACGTGGTGGTCCGTATTCCAATTTAGGGACATGGTGGTCCATATTCCAGTTTAAAGACGTGGTGGTCCGTTATTAGTTTAAGGACGTTTCGGTCCGATATTATTTTAAAGACGTTTCGGTCCAATATTAGTTTAAGGGCGTCTCGGTCCAATATTAGTTTAGGGACGTTTCGGTCCAACATTAGTTTAGGGACGTTTCGGTCCAATATTAGTTTTAAAGACGTTTCGGTCCAATATTAGTTTTAAGGACGTCTCGGTCCAATATTAGTTTTAAGGACGTCTCGGTCCAATATTAGTTTAGGGACGTTTCGGTCCAATATTAGTTTAGGGACGTTTCGGTCCAACATTAGTTTAAGGACGTTTCGGTCCAATATTAGTTTTAAGGACGTCTCGGTCCAATATTAGTTTTAAGGACGTCTCGGTCCACGAGTTTAAGGACCCCGCAGTCCATATACGTGTGGTCGTTGGGACCCGTCACCTCTCTGACGTCGTTGAAGGATTACAACGACAGGTGTCAGAGGAGTTCGGAGATGTACCCTCAAACCGGTAGTAAATTGATTTAAGAGAGCAATCTTGCTCAGTCAATTTAAGGACTTACGGCTAAAATTGGGCTAAGTCCAGTTGAAAATGTTCAACATTTTATTTGCTTTTGCATCGCATTTCTTCTTATTTTTATCTGGGCTTTGCCCAGAAAGGATGCAGAGCATCAATTTGTTTTGGGCTCTGCCCTTTATAAATGATGCAGAGCATCAATTTTATTTGGGCTCTGCCCTTTTATTACTTTGCAATTTATTTTGGCCTGCTTGGTCTTTTTGATTTGGGCCTGGCCCTTTTAGGAAATGCATTGCATTTATCAGGCGCTTTGCGCCAATCAGAGAGCGCAAGCGCTTGTAGTGTTGACACGTATCGTGTAAGCGCAGTGCGCTGTGCTAATGCGTTGCGCCTGCGCTGCTGACATATGGCGCGCTCTGGTGGCTTGTGCCAATTCAGGAGCGCAACAGCGCAGTTTGCAAGTGCAAGGCACTATGATTTAAGAATCTTTTAGATTTAAGAACCAATGGTTCATAAAAGAAGTGCAAAGCACTATTCGTTTCTTTGATCTAATTTAGATCAAAGAAAAACAAGTTTTTCTTTTTATTTCAGGAACCAAAGGTTCATAAAAAGTGCTGAGCACTATTTTATTTTATTCCTTTATTTAGTTATGTTTTAAAGATCAATGATCTTGTTTTTAGATCAATGATCTGTTCATAAGAGAATTTCCTCTTCTCTCAAAGGTTTTTACCTTCTGTTGTCCTTGAGGAGTTCTCGAGAATTCTCTTCTCTCTTTTTTTTTAGAAAGATGTTCATGCCCCTGAATTGAAGTCTGGGGTCCTTTTTATAGTGCTCATAAATTAGTTAAATTTGTTAAAGAGATCTCTCTCTGAGTGATTTGGGGAATTTTCCCCACCGTTGGAACTTTGATCCAAGGGCTTCTGTTTTACAGAAGAAAATCTTCTTGTTTTAACAAGAACAGAAAGATTTCTTTAAAATCTTAATTCTATTTTGCGCAACTCCCCAGCTCTTGACACGTGTCGCGCAGCGCAGCGCTTGCGCAACTGCGCAGACACGTGTCGTGCAGTGCAGCGCTTGCGCAATTGTGCTTGCACAGTTGGCTTGCGCAACTGCGCAGACACGTGTCGCGCAGTGCAGCGCTTACGCAACTGAAACGTGGCTTCCTTTACTTTTTTGTTTTAAATAGAGCTTTACTCTAATTGGTTGCGCTGCCTCGGGCGCTGCGCTGATGCGTCTGCGCCGGACACGTGGCGCCTTGCGCTCAGCGCAGAGCATCTGAAGCGTTGCTTCATTTATTTTGAATTTTTGAAATTCAAACAGAGCCTTGCTCTGATTGGGGGAAACAATATTTTCAGTTAAACTATCATAATAAAATATCTTCAATTATATATATGTATATATGTATATAGGTTTGTAGAAAAATAATTAAAGAGAGAGTAGATTTGAGAAAGAGAATCTGCTGAGAGAGATTAGATTAGATTGGAGAGAGAGGGATTTTGTTAAGGAATATATATAGAAAGAGAGCGGGGGTTTGGTGAAATATAGTTAGTGACATAGAAAAATATAGATAGATAGAATAGAATATGGGGAGAAAGAAATCTGTTGGAAAAGATATTTGTTTGGAGAGAGAGAATAGTATTTGTTTTAAAAGAATAAAGTTATTAGGTGAGACATATATGGTGATTGGAGAGAGAAAATTAAGTTGTTAATTTAGTAAAATTTTTATATGGTTAAAAGATTTAACAGGGGCTCTCATGACTTTTCAAAATTAAATATTTTAACCAAATAAATATCGTAAGACAAAATATCTTATAAATAGAATTTAAAAAGGGGTAAAATTTTATATATATGTATTGTTTAAAGAAACATAAAATAAAATATCTTTTGTTTAAATTATGATACTAAAATATAAATATGGTTATAAAATAGTGTTAGACAAATAAATATTTAAATACTAATAATATGCATATTTAACAAACTTGAAAAACCATAATTATATGTATATATCTTGATTAAAAGTATTAAACTCCAAGTTATAATAATAAAAATAAAACAAAACCCAATATGTCCAAAAGAAAAAGAAACGTATGATCGAACTAGGATGTTACACGTGTCATACCAAAGGGGTGGGGGCGACCTCTTGAGTCCGTGGGACCCACTGTAGAACAATGAGGACTCTTCAGAATACATTCCGAAAGAGAGCATATCTGTACTATAAATGGAATGATAACACTCCTCAATACAGAGGCGCTTTTTAAATTAATCGGAACTGCAGGAGTTTGAGAACTCTTTAGTTAAGCGTGCTCGGACCAGGGAAGTCTTGGGATGGGTGACCTCCTGGGAAGTGGCTCCTGGTCGGGTCCGGTTCGCCCCGAAAGAAAAAAACCATGCTGTTTCGGCCAGAGCGGACAATACTCTCTATATTGGGGATGGGGCGTGATAGAATGGTATTAGAGCTGGTCCCTCAATAGTAGGTCTGTGGTTCGAGGACGAACCATTGTTCAAAGGTGGGGAGGATGTCGGGACCCGGTTCTTGCTTACAGAATAAACTGCCACACGGAACAAAGTGCCATACCAAGAGGGCGGGGGCCAACACTTGAGTCCGTAGGAGCCACTGTAGAACAATGGGGACTCTTCGGAATACATTCCGAAAGAGAGCGGATCTGTACTATAAATGGAATAATACAACTCCTCAATACAGTGGCGCCTTTTAAGTGAATCAGAACTACAGGAGTTTGAGAACTTCGTAGTTAAGCGTGCTCGAGCCAGGGAAGTTTTGGGATGGTTGACTTCTGGGAAGTGTCCCCTAGTCGGGTCCGGTTCGTCCCGAAGGAAAACCGTGCGGTTTCGGCCAGAGCGGACAATACTCTCTGTATTTGGGGGTGGGGCGTGACACCCACTCTTGAGCTCGTGAGTATTTATACGGCTGCGTTGACATTCACATTTGGAACTTAACGTTAATATAGTGACCATATAGAGACCTATATTACATATTTAACCATGATCATATATGTTTCCCAATATTTAACCTAATAAAAGAGCAAAGCTCTGTTTGAATTAAATGAGACAGTGCCTCACGTGCTCTCCACGAGGGCACCAACGCCAGGATTAAATCCTTTGGTGGCGCCGCACGTGCTCCTTACACAGGGCATTAAAGAATCTATTAAATAAGAGTTAAACTTTTAAGTGGCGCCGCATGTGCTCCTCACGCGGGCGCCAATATGCAAAGCACATGAATACCTATCTTTAGAATTAGAGTCTTAAATGGCGCCCACGTGTACAACACGTGAGCGCCGGCACCCAAGTAGAATTAAATTCTACTCTTTGTCAAACAGTGCCGCCAAATCAAAGATCCAACGGGGATGATAAATTATCAAAATACAGAATTAAATTCTGTTGGGAGAAAACAATGCCCAAATCTTTCTAAAATAAGGAAGATACTCTCGATTGGATCAAACGTCCAATGGTAGAATAAAATTCTATTTTTGGAACATATATTCTCCCAATCTTTTTAAACAAGAAGGATTGCTCTCTGTAAAACAGAGAACTCTTAGATTAAAAATCCAATGGTGATTAAAAAATCACCATCTTACAGAATAAACTCTGTATAGGGAAAATATTTCCCTAATCTCGTTAAAAACCAAAAATCATATTTTGTAAAAACATAAGTTCTTGGATCAAAGATCCAATGGTGGGTAAAATTCCCCAGATTGATTTTGAGACCAATTAAATCAATTGGAATTTCTCAATGAGAGATTTTTTCAAAACTAATCAACAATTTGCCTTACCTATATAAAGGACCTGAGACTTCAAGTCTCAAGAAGGACATATAGAAAGACGCACAGAGAGGGAGAGACATACAGAGACCACAGAAAGCTTCAAAAACAACAGAGAATTCAATTCTCGAGAAAGGAGAAGACTTTCCTCCTCCTAAAAACCTAAGGTAAAGAAAAAAAAGAGAGATAAAAAACATTTCCTTTACCTAACATATCTAAGGGTTTAACCCTTCTCAAAGAACTTAGTTCTTTCTCTGGATCTGAGATCCACAAGACAAGTATCCCATAAGTTGAGAATTTAATTCTCATCGGGAAGATTTTATTCTTGAGAATCAAAGATTCAGGGAAGAACAAGGTTGGACATGAAGAACATGAAATCCATAGTACTCCAGGAACTTAGTTCCTTTAAACCGAGAACTTAGTTCTTTAAAAGCTCAACCTAAAATCCTCAAATATAATGATTTTAGCGAGCGCTAATGGTCAAAGTACCATTGATAGAGGTTTAACCTCTCTGAAAATATTAACAGAGATTTAATCTCTAAAATTGATAAAAGGAAAAAAGACCAGCGCCTCACGTGCTTCCCATGTGGGCGCCCCTCTTAACAGCGCCCAATGCCTCACGTGAAAGACACGCGGACGCCTAAAATAGAAGGCCAGCGCTGCACGTGCTCATCATGTGGGCACTGAACAAAAGTGCATAGCACTCCGCAAACAGCCAAAATGGCTGAGTGCTCAGCGCTCATTGGGCGGCGCTCATGACTGAATGCTTCACATGTCATATATGTAAGCGTCAGAGGTCAAATAAATGATTAGCACTTCGGCATGAAAGGAAAGGGGCTGAACAAACAGAGCCCAAATAAGTGCTTAGCACTTTTAAAATAAAATAAAAGACTAAGCAAACCAAGCCCCAAATTGGCTAGGTCTCTGAAGTCTTTCCCGCAGCCGAGCCCAAATACTCTGTTATTGGATCTGAAATAAAAATGATCATCAAAATCTTTCTAAGTTGATCTTAGTCTCAAATTGGACTAATATATCCTTAGTCAAAAACCAATTGAGTCCCAAATGCTCATATATATTTAAGTTGATTTTAATCTCAAACTAGATTAACGGTCCTTAAATAAAACCAAGCCCAAATCTAAAAATATACGGATTTGGACTAATCCACGCCCTACAGGCGACAACATAAATTAGTCTCCATATACAATCCACGGGCAACCAAAACCAAAACAAAACATACACACGACACGAAGTGAACTGCCGGAGCAGGAGAAAGTGGTTATCGCAATGCGGTAACATAATTAACTGCAGGGGCTTGCGCCTGTAGGGAAGAGCATCCTCACAATCAAAAACCCCTCATAAAACGAGGGGGAATCTGACGAAGTCTGCTACAACGGCCGCATCCGTCCAAACCTCCGATATATGGTGCCATAAATCAACTTAGTATTTTCGGAGAGGTGGATGGATAAATCCAAATAGTATCTGCCCCCAAATTCAGGCAAGATGATCTATCCCAGTTCATCTCTGTTTTCGACGGTAAACAGATCCTGGCACGCCCGGTGGGACCTTTTCCTCTTTCTACTCCACGCTTCATATGTCGTGTTTCGCGAACAAAATCGCGGTTTGCTATGGTTGCCCTTGGATTCAAGATACTAAGATTTGGTGTCTCGCTCCCGTGCAGAAGAAGAAGAAAAATCGATGGCTTCCAACTTCACAACTTGCAACAGCAACTCCCGCTCCGCTCCAACTGGAAGGGTGACTTACGGGCCCAACGCGACCTCCATTTTCTCAATTCCGGTAGGGCAGGTTACGCAAACCACTACTGGACTATTCTTCGGGACCATGTTCCCACCAGTGGGTGTTGGTGCCTCAGCACTGCAGGAAGAAGCTCCCAAGAAGTCGGTCTTCGATCGAATGGAAACTACAACGGCCCATCTCAACGGTCGTCCAAATCCGGTGTCTCAATCTTCAACAAGCTGGGCAAGAACCTAAATGGGCCCGCAAAGAGGCTCGTGACACCTCAAGGGGCTGCCCGGAAACGGATAGCCCTCCCAACTCCTCCTGCAGGTGAAGTCGTCAAAGGTGCTTCCCCTACTAGAAAGTCGGTCTTGGAAAGATTGGTTGTTCTTCCTCAAGCTCTGCTAGTCTTCAACAGGCTGACACCAACAACAGGCCCTCAGCAAAGCTGGGGGCATGAAGAAGCTATTTCTGAAACTGAGGTGGCCCCGTCTGCAAGACACTCTCGACGTCGCCACTGGCACCGAGTAAGAAAAGCTGGGGGCAACTCCCCCTCTGAACTTACCTCACCAGTTGCAATGGTGGAAATTGACGCTGCTGTTCCAACCGGGAATAGCTTTGATCTGCTCAGGAAGATACGCAAGAACTCTTCAACGACAGTGCTAAAGAAATCGTCCCCGCCTGTAGAAGTCACAGAGCAGGCAAAGACGAAGCAGCCTCAGCAGCGGCTCTCCTCCTAAATTCACAAGGTCTGGTGGAAAGTCCAGGACTTTGTGATCATACTCTATGTTTCCCTCAATAAAAGAGCAAAGCTCTGTTCAAGACTCAAGAGGCAGCGCCTCACGTGCTTTCCATGAGGGCGCCAGCGCCAGAGTTAAACACTCTTATATTCGTCCCACATTCCCCTAAGGAAATCTTAGTCTCAAAATACGATTAATGATTCCCGGGTTTACCATTAATCCTTTTTTCCCTCAAACATGGGAATTGGTTCAAGGGTACATCTCTCTACACCTCTGATACATGTCATTGTAATTCCTCAATGTTTTCAGAGAGGTGGCGGGTCCCGACAGCTAACTGCTTTTTGGTGCACTTCTCAAACTGACGTGCACATCCCAGATCAAACCACATCCCAAACTGGATGCATCCCATATCATCGTTGCTCATCCCGTCACATAACAAATACACGTGCGCGCAAGATGATCTACGGAACGAAACGTCCTTAAACTACAACGGACCGAAACGCCCTCAATCTAAACGTTGCCTCCAAAACGGTGACAATGGACCGAGATGTCCCTAAACTAACAACGGACTGTAACGTCCTTAAACTAAAACCTCACCTCAAAAATGGTGATCTACGGACCGAAACGTCCTTAAACTACAACGGACCGAAACGTCTTTAAACTAAATGTTGCCTCCAAAATGGAGACAACAGACCGTTATATCCTTAAACTAAAACCCCACTTCAAGAATGGTGATCTACAGACCGAAATGTCCTCAAACTACAACTTCGCCTCCAAAATAGCGATAAGGGACCGAAACATCCTTAAACTAAAACAACAGAGCCCAAGTGCTCTCTTGTTGGATCTGAAACAAAAATGATCCTAACATCCTGTTAAGTAGATCTTATTCTCAAATTGGACTAATGTATCCTTAACAAAAAACCAACCGAGCCCCCCAACTGCTTGTATACATTTAAGTCGATCTTGATCTCAAAACGGATCAACGATCCTTAAATCAAACCAAACCCAAATCTAAAAATATACGGATTTGGACTAATCCACGCCCTACGGGAGATAACATAAATTAGTCTCCGTATACAATCCATGGGCAACCTAAACAAATAAAAAACACACACGACACGAAGTGAACTTCTGGAGCAGGAGAAAATGGTTATCGCGATGCAGTAACGTAATTAACTGCAGAGGCTTGCGCCTGCAGGGAAGAGCGTCCCCACAATCAAAACCCCCTCGCAAACGAGGGAGAATCTGATGAAGTCTGCTGCAACGGCCGCATCCGTCCAAACCTCTGATATACGGTGCCATAAATCAACTTGGCATCTTCGGAGAGGTAGATGGATAAATCCAAATATCATCTACCCCAAATTCAGACAAGACAATCCATCCCGGTTCGTCACTGTTTTCGGCGGTGAACATATTCTGCAACGCCTAGTGGGACCTTTTCCTCTTTCCACTCCACACTTCGTGTGTCGTGTTCGTGAATAAATCACGGTTTGCTATGGTTGCCCCTGGTTCGAGGTACTAAGATTTGGTGTCTTGCTCCTGTACAGAAAGAAGAAGTGAACATCAATGGCTTCCAGCTGTACCAACTACAACAACAATTCCCGCTCCGCCTTGACTGGAAGAGTGACTTGCGGTCCCAATGCGGCTTCCATCTTTTCAATGCCGGTGGGGCAGGTGACCCAGGCCACCACTGGATTGTTTTTCGGGACCATGCTCCCCCCAGCGAGTTTCAGCGCCCCAATGCCATTACAGGAAGCTCCAAAGAAGTCGGTCTTCGATCAACTTGCAATCACCACGGCCCCTCTCAATGGGTCGTCTAAGTCTGCCACCTCAGTCTTCAACAGGCTGAACCAAAGCTCAAGTGGGCCCGTAAAGTAGCTCGTAATACCTGAGGGTTATCCCGAAACGGATAGCCATTCCAGCTCCGGCAAGTGAAGTCGTCAAAGGGGCTTCTCCTACTAAAGGATCGGTCTTCGCAAGATTGACTGTTCTAACTCCTGCTATGGGTGAAGTCGTTAAAAGTACTTCCCCCACTAGAAAGTCGTCCTTCAAAAGATTGGTCGTTCCCTCTCAACGGATGTCAGTCTTCGACAGGATGGCTCCAGCAGTAGCCCCTTATCAAAGCAGAGGGCATGACGGAACCACCCCCAAAACTGAAGCAATCCCATCTGCAAGGCACGCTCGACGTCGCCACTGGCACCGAGTGAGGAAAGCTGGGGGGCAACTCTCCATCTGGACTTACTCCACCAGCTCCAATGGTGGAAGTTGACGCTGCTGTCCCAACCGGGAACTGCTTTGAACCGCTTAGGAGGGTGCGGAAGAACTCTCCAACCGCAGTACTGAAGAAATCTCCACTACCTGCTGAAAACATGACGCAAGCAATGACGGAGCAGTCCCCTCAACGGATCTCCTCCCGAATTCACAGAGTCTGGCGCAAAGTCCAAGATTATGTGGTCAACAAGAACTATTCTCGTCAACCGGAGAAAATGAAGGTTCGACAAGAGGAAAGTCACCCCTCCAGCATACAACGAAGGATTTCTTTCACACAGGCACCTGTTGCAATGGCTCATTCAACTTCGACTTCTCACAAAAAGAGAAGGCTGGAGAATCTCCCACCGCCGGCGGTGAATCCCAAAGGTGATGGATCCAAACGCCCCAAGTTTGGGGGCATGATCGCGCACACGGTGTACATAGCTTCCGAAAAAGAGGAGAGTTGTGCTTCCGTGAGTCATCGACCGCAAACTCGGTCATTGACGAAATCTCAGGAGCAGCAACAAAAGATCCAGGAGATGCTGACGAAAATGGCAGCACTCACCGGGCAGAAAGAAAGCCCGGAATCAGCGTCTGAATAGCGCCAGGAACAGGAGACCGATACAGAGTTTCTGCGAAGGGTGCTGGAAAGAAAGGATAAGGAGGCCGCGGAACAAGCTGCTATTATAAAACAGATGGCGCTCCCATTCCAAGATATGGTTGGAATGATGATCCATCCAGAACCTCCTGCTGAAGACCCGCCGATAATTATCGAGGACGACAGAGGGGAAACATCAAACCCTCTTCCAGCTTTATCGACAGCCAGGGAAGAAACGATCTCCAAAGCTTCCCTTGATGATTACATAGCTCAACAAATACGAGCTCATCAAGCGAGTGAAGCGGCCGGCCAAGTCTTCAGAACTGGGCGACCGTACCCGGGCTGGTACGATCAAATCAAGTACCCGTCAGGATATACGATCCCTAAATTCCATGTATATAAGGGGACAAGCAATCCACATTAGCACGTCGCTCAGTTCAGAGCTTTATGCGGCAATACTGGAGGCGACAATAAATTGTTGCTTCGCTAGTTCGTTGGCAGCTTATCAAAGACAACATTTGAATGGTACTCAAAGCTCCCAAATGACTCCGTCAAAACATTCATAGAAATGGAGCTTCTATTCACATAGCGGTTCGCAAGCTCAAGCGAACGCACCCCGATCACGGTATTAATCAATGCCAGGGTGAAGCCAGGAGAGACCTGGGTTCAATACGCAATTCGGTGGAGGAACCTATGGTCGAAATGCGAACAACGCATCGAAGAGGCTCCTGCCGTGGGCATATTCATAGGGACTCTCGATCCTCAGGCGACTGTTTCCCAGTTCATGACGTTCTTTAAGCCGACCACCTTCCAGGCTTTGATCGACAAGCTGGCCCAAATAGACCAGATGGGCCATGGGCCTCCCTCTTCAAAAATGGACCCTCGAAATGCAAAGGGTAAAGGGAAAGCGGCCTTTGTTGCCAACACTCAACAACAACCAAGTGATCCGAAACCAGTTGCTCGTCAAAACAACGCGCGCCCGCGCTAATCCCTGGAAGAGAAGCTAGGACATGCTTACTTGTTCCCCCGTGATAAAATGAGGAGATTGTTCGAACTGGCAATGCACAACAAACTCATCACACTGCCAGAACCGAGACGTTCACTTCAGCCTGGTGACGTCAACAGTCCCAACTACTGCTCCTACCACAGAGTAGTGGGCCATCCAATTGAGGATTGCTACATCTTCAAAAACTGGGTCGAGGACCAGTACCGTCAAAGGAAATTCGAACTGTTAGAGAACTGGAGAGTGAACCCGCCACAGAGGTACACTCCTAAAAAGATAGACACGCCGGGGCATCATGCTCGTTTGTGGAAGAAGCTCCTTAGGAAGTGATCCTTTCAGCTAAAACTAAAAGAATGCTGAAGGATCTTCAAGCATGTCCGGCAATTAAATGGAAAAGCCCGCTGGAGCCCGAGATCATTGAGGGGATGCTTAAGCCTCGCCCAACACTGAAAACTAATGGTGATGGGCAAGACCACCAGGCCAAGCTTTCGAAGTCTTCGAAGAAAAAGAAGAAGACCAAGAAGCCCGCACAGTCTGACAACAAGTGCACGAACCTGCAAAAATACATCGACGCGCTGGAGGAATACAACCAGAAGGCGCGGACCCCAGTCACACTCGAAAAGTTTCTCAACCATATACTTGAGAACGGAGATAGTGACGATGATGAACGAAATGGCTCGTTGGGAGAAACCGAAGATTATGTAGCAAGTTGCTACATGGTTTCTCATTTGTCGTTAAATGACGAAGAAACTCCCTCGGTGTCGGAAAGCGACGCAGAGGAACTGGGGGCAGGACTGGCGCTAAAATTCCTGGAACTGTCAGAAGATCCAATCGACAGGCTGCTAAACGAAGCCCTTCAAAAGAGCAAAGCTGACCGAGAACGTGAAACGACCATATACGAAAAGGCCAAGCGTCGGCGTCAGGATGAAGAATCCGCGGTAAGGATGAGTCATAAAGCACTCCACCCAAGCCAAAGCACACCTGCCACAAATAAGAGCAGGATCAAAGCGGAGAAGCAGTTCGCCAAAACCTTGTTGATGGGAATGAAGTTGCCCCCTCTCATAGAAAACACTCCCGGGAGTATGTGCCTCGACAAAGTGGATGTACATCCGAACTACTGCTTATACCATCGGAGGGTCACACCCCCCACCGAAGAGTGCAATGCCTTCAAGAAGCGGTGGCAAGAATACGTTGCTCACCGGCAACACTTCAAGCGGATGAAGCGCAAAATCCGTCGACAATAAAGAAGCGAGACAGACGGGCGTGAATGAACGGCTGGAAACTGTCATATGGTTGATACCAGTTCGACAAAAGGAAAATCTCAAGTTCTTACATTCGGGAGCGATTCTTGAGGAAGAAATAACCCTCGGCCCTCTCTTCAAAGAATCCACCTCTGGAAAAGAAGAAGAAGAGAAAAACTGCGAGAACATTCAGCTGCGTAACCGTACGTTGCCTGAAAAGAACCTTGGGCCTACAAACAAAGGTTCGAGCAAAAGAGACAAGGGGAAGGAAAAAGCCCCTGAGGAAATTTCCATCGATGATAGAGTCGTCAAAGAGCTCGCAGCCAAGGAGCTGCCTAAGAAAAACAAGGTGGATTACAATATCCTGGCACATATGAGGAAGATACCATCACAACTGAGCATACTGGATGCTATCCTCATGTCCAAAGAGGCACGGGATTCTCTGATCAAGGCACTGCAAGAGCCTGATCAGTTCCAAGCTTTCTTTGCGGAAGAAAAGATGAAGGACGAGCTAGCAGAGGTTCATACAGCTGACATCACATTCGGCGATGAAGATCTCCTCCTCGGAACGTGCGAGCACAACCGTCCTCTATATGTCACCGGGTACTGCCACGACATTAAGATAGGGAAGATTCTGATCGACAACGGGTCCTCCGTCAACCTTCTCAATGTGAAAGTGCTGAAGGAGATTTGCATAAACGTTCAACACCTGGCTCGGGATAAAATTACCATCTCCGGGTTCGACTCGCAGTCATCAAATTGACATTGCGCTTTGGGATGCTCGTCACCGACATCAAATTCCATGTCATTGATGCTACAACGCCCTGCTCGGCCGGCCTTGGTTACACGAGTACAACGTCATCCCTTCTACACAACACCAGTGTATGAAGTATTTCAAAGATGGCATCGAGTACACCGTTACGGGGGAGCTAAACCCGTTCTCCGTAAATGAAGTCCGCAAATATGAAGACGCAAAATACTTCCTACCAGACTTCAAAGACACGGAAAGATGTCATAAGCCGGAGAATAAACAAAAAGCCATCGCTACCATCCCGATCTTTGGGAGCGATACCGAGGAGGATGAAGAGATAGTCTACTCAGGGCAACCCCAAGGCAATAGGCCAGGACCATCTACTCCTATTTTGGTCTTTGGCAGTGACTCTGAAGACGAGGCCAACGCCGTATTCTCCGTTCGCCCGTTAGTACAAACCATTACCGGAAATGATCAGAGTTTACAGATCACTATGGTGCCGCCATGGCATTGGAAAGAACTTAATACGCTTGATACATACAGCGTACAAGAGTTACGGACTTTCTATATCCCTCCTGGGCGAAGAGCTGAAAAGGCGATCCTCTTTTACCAATCTACGGAGACTAAAGTGGAGAAAGAAGTCCGGCACGGTGTCGAACTTGCACTTGATAGGATTCATCCAATCCGTCTGCCCAAATATTACGTAGAGAGATTGAAAAGTCTATTAAGATGCCAAGGCGTATCCTTCAAACAAACCGCTCGACAAGCCCACTTCTACAACAAGATTTGGGACGTTCCCGGGACTCAGCGAAAAATGCCTTACGGGAGGATGGAGACGACTGGGCTTGGATACGTTCGGTCCAAGAAACGGGAGTGATTCCATGGCTGCCGTGTCATAAATAACTCCGGTGGAGAAGGGAATGGTTTTCCAGATAGCGCTGATATTGAACCAGAGCGAGATCCCGCCGTAAGAATGCCAAGTCCGTCATTCGAAGAACAAATTGACAAGCTAATGAGAGAAGACGGTCAAAAATCTCGGGATGACGACAGCCGCGAAATGGCCATTTACGAGAAAGCCAGGACGCGGCGTCTCACTCAGCAGTCTGTGGGAAGAAAAGACTATGATGCCCTTCACCCTAAGCCCGCTGTGCGCTCTCGTGGCACGGGAAAAGCCCGACGCAGAGGCAAAAATAAGGTGAAGAACGAGAACGATGTTCTAAAATAGCGAACGGGATCCAAGAAGCCACGCGACCGAGAAAAGGTCAGTTGGAATTCATCGCTGATGAAGAAGATGGGTCGGGAATATTCTTTCCCCCAAGACAAGACAAGGAAAATATTTAACCTTGTCATCAAGCATCAAATGATGACGCTCCCGGAGTCTCGGCATCCCGAACAGATAAACGAGATCCATCACCCAGCTTATTCCTCCTACTGTCACGCCCCATTTCCCAATATACGGGGAAGGGACGTGGCGAGGCCCGCTACGTATTTACTCAGAAGTAAACAAGCTAAGCGTATCTGAGCAATATAAAATGAAATGTACACAAGTGACAAGATGTAAATGAATAACAACTTTATTTATTAAACATTCTTTTTACAATACAAAAGAAAAGTAAATACATAGAATGAAAGCGATGCCTAAACAGTGGCATAACAGAAATGAAAATATATACAAGTAAACTAGAGCTCTAGGTCGAAGGCTATCTAATTCCAGAGACTAAGGTATACAGAGCACAAGGAACCGTTCAACCACGGTATAACGGCAATGGAGATTCAGGTTATGTCTATTATGGTTACAGTCTCGTGCCACTTTTAAAACCTTCCATACCAATCTACCCCTTATAAACCCCGTGATGTCTTGATTGTATTGTTTGTATTATTTGTTATATAGATGGATGAGTTGCTGAAACCATGATATCAGTAAATGAATGTAACTGGAGAATCATGTAAATGGATGTATATCCATGGTTTGGTTCAGTCAAGTTATATATTGAAATAGATTGTACAGACGGATTCATATTGAATTGTTGTATTATAAGGTTATACTTGAATCGTATTCAAGTCAGATTGATCAGATTGAGGCTCGGTCTGAGTCGGACACTTTAAAAAAAAACTTGAAATCCCGATTGTTTTGATGTTATCGGTAACTGTTGCACATGGACGACAGGATTTGTGTCCTTTTCCAAGAAAATTACCGTGTTGATAACACCGTTTGTTAGATTGTCTATCTTAGATAGGCAAGCACCTGTAAGTCAACGTTAGACACCCCACACGATGCGGGGAGACGGAATAGGTAAAACAATCATTTTGTTTAAAACAAACATCGACTAACTTACGGATCTTTGCCAAACCCTAACTAACAACATCATAGGAGGGATTAGCTACTATGAAAGAAGATTATACCTAATGAACCAAGTCCTTCTTGTTCTCGATGACCACCTTCTTGTCGGCCTCCTCTTTGTGATAGAAGATCCACCCGAGAGCTACTTTTCCAAGCTTGACCTCTAACTTGAGGTAACTAGGTTACTAAAAGTGCTAATCGAAGCAACCTAGAAGATATAGAGTAGGATTAGGGATCAAATAGTCTTGCTAACCCTTGATCTCAACACATGAAAGGTTAGGGTTAGGGTTTGAAGAGAGATTGCTTGAGGAGAGAGAATGTGAGAGTGAGAATGATATGAATTATTTCTCATTTCCAATATATGATGAAGCATAAAGAATATCAAATAAATCAATTAAATGATATTAACAACCATGCTTCATTTAATATATGCAATGAATCATCAAGTGAGTCATTAAGCAATAAATGCTTCATTAACTCATTTGAATGATTCATCTCATGAGTCACTAATCCATTAATGCAAATGCCACCTTAGCCTCCATGTCATCAACCTTCTAGAAGCTTCTCGAGAATTTACGAGAACGCCCCTCCTATCCGTGAAAACACGGAAATACTTTAGACTGTATAAATCCAATAATCCGATACTAGAATCTGGCTTAAACCAAAGCCCGCTAGTAAAAACTGTCCGAACATCGTATGTGCGTAAAAACACGTATGCGTCCGAACCCTGTCGTAAAACCATACGACCTCTATATCGTTTCGTCCGAAGCAGGGAAACTCTCTGTGTGGGAATCTAAAGACTCGACTACTACGCTGGCAGTGGGTTTAACCATAGACCGCAAGCGGCACTAGTTGTACGTAACGGTCCCCAGGTAGATGTCGATAAGAAGGCCGATGAGGAAACCCATCCGAACTCCTACTGAGCCTGATGTGACAATCTCCGTACAGTCCGGTCTGTTCGTCCAGGACTATCGCATATCGGGCCTAGGGGGCGGCAAGCGTCAGTCCCCTAAAAGCGGTATAAGTCGTGTCGGAGCGAAGCCCATTACACCTTGAGAAACTACTGGAAAACCTACCAGTAAATCTCGCTTGCCCTGGCCAGGGACTTTGCGTAATGGCTCTCCAGACACAGCGCGATATCAACTCCCAATATCGGGAGAGACGAATCCTGTCTAACCACCACTACCTCCAAGTGCTTCGGGACTGCACCCAACTGCTACCTGTTTGCATGACTCTTTTGAGCTGTGGTAGGGTAGTAATCTAAGAACAGTGGGAACACACTCGAGGCGAAGCAGCAGTGTCAAGTCCGCGGACTATGCTGTACTCATGTCACCTGAGAACTGTTAACTGACGACGGGTATAATACCAACCAACAGTTCCCTGCGAGTCCTGTCCGGTGTACCCATAACCCAACGAGCACCTGTATACTATCTCTAGTACGACGTACTGATGGCTGTAGGACAGACCATCTCCCCAACTGGGATGAGAAGCGTACACACTAGTCTACTCCGGAGTATCGATGCCCTGTCTCAATAATCCTATGACTAGGGACCTGAAAAAGGATGTGCTTGTAGACTACCCAGCCCCCACTAGTGTGACTGCCATCACAACGCTGGTAGTCAAGCAAGATCCTAAGGGCTCTATCAATACGTACACACATATTAAGATAGATATAAACCAAGTAGCATACTACCATGTTTAGCAAGACTGTTAATATAACTGTGAATATCCCAAGCTTCTATTAAGTAATATACAAGCTAGTATGATACAATAATGGCCCCTAGGGCATATACACTAACAATCTCCCACTTGCACTAGGGCCATGTACTGGCATATCGATGACCGATCATCTCGAGTAGCCTCTCGAACTGAATCTGAGGTAAGGCCTTAGTGAATAGATCAGCAGTGTTCTCCTCTGTAGCAACTCTCCGGACCTCGATCTCCCGGCGATCTATGATCTCCCTGATCAGGTGATACCGCCTTAAGATGTGTCTGGACTTCTGATAGGACCTGGGTTCCTTTGCTAAAGCTATAGCTCCTTTGTTGTTGCAATACAGAGGTATTGGATCAAAAATGGTAGGAACCACCTGAAGTTCTGTTAGGAACTTCTTCATCCAGACCGCTTCTTTTGTGGCATCGCAAGCAGCAATATACTCCGCTTCCATCGTCGAGTCAGCAACGGTGTCCTGCTTAGAACTCTTCCAGCACACCACCCCTCCATTAGGGTAAAGACATAACCTGATATGGACTTGGAGTCACCCTTGTCACTCTGGAAGCTGGAATCAGCAAAGGCCTCGATCTTGAGGTCTTTTTCACCATAAACCAAGAACATCTCCTTAGTCCTTCTCAGGTACTTGAGAATGTTCTTTACTGCTATCCAGTGCTTCTCCCCTGGGTCTGACTGATACCTGCTTACCACGCTCAGTGCGTAAGCTACATCTGGTCTGGTGCACAACATCACATACATTATAGAGCCTACCGCAGAAACGTAGGGTATAATAGACATGTGATCCCTTTCCATATCAGTCTTGGGAGACATCTCTTTGGAGAGGGTGATTCCGTGACAAGCCGGTAAACTACCGCTCTTAGAATCTTCCATACCGAATCTTTTCAGTATAGTGTTGATATACCTGGACTGCGAAAGTCCCAACATCCTCTTGGATCTATCACGATAGATCCGGATCCCCAGAATGTAAGAGGCATCACCCAGGTCTTTCATGGAGAATCTGTGTAATAAGAATCCTTTGACAGATTGTAGCATAGGAATATCATTTCCTATTAATAGAATGTCATCAACGTACAAGACGAGGAATACGACAGTTCGTGCTACAATTTTACTATATATACATGGTTCATCTGGATTTTTGATAAAGTCATATTCTTTGACCGTTTCATCAAAACAGATGTTCCAACTCCGCGATGCCTGCTTTAGTCCATAAATGGACTTAAGCAACTTGCACACTTTCCCGCTGCTCCCACTCTGATTGAAACCTTCTGGCTGATCCATATAGACGCACTCTTCTAAATTACCATTTAGAAAAGCCGTCTTTACGTCCAGCTGCCAGATCTCATAATCATGGAAGGCGGCAATAGCAAGAAGGACTCGAATGGATTTGAGCATAGCCACTGGAGAAAATGTCTCGTCATAGTCTAAACCAGGTCTTTGACGAAAACCCTTTGCAACAAGTCTAGCCTTATAGGTTTCTACCTGTCCATCCACACCAATATTTTTCTTGAAGATCCATTTGCATCCTATGGGTTTTATCTATCTGGAGCAAAGTCCAAAGTCCATACTTTGTTGGTGTACATGGACTCCATCTCGGTCCGCATTGCATCAAGCCATCGTACCGAGTCGCCGCTCTGGATGGCCTGCTGGAAGCTAGTAGGTTCATCATCATCAATGATGCAATCCTCTCTATCCCCATCTATGAGAAAACCGGAGTATCTCTCAGGCGGATGAGACGGCCTACTACTCCTGCGGAGGGGTGCGGGAATGTCCTGTTCTTCTTGAACTACTGGTTCAACCAAACTTTCAGTAGTAGTTTGTGGTTCTGGAATTTCTTCCAGTTCTATTGCGCTCCCACTTGTTTCCTTTTCTAAAATCAGCTGTTCTAGAAAATGGGCATTACGAGAAACAAAAACCTTTTGTTCCTCTGCGTTATAGAAGAAATACCCCTTGGAGTTCTTTGGATATCCCACAAACTTACACTGTACTGATCGTGCCTCGAGTTTTTCCGCATGCTGCTTTTTAACAAAAGCTGGACATCCCCATATCTTCAGATGCTGAAGATAGGGTTTCTTCCCACTCCACATCTGATATGGCGTGGTAGGCACAGTCTTGGTAGGAGCCCTGTTCAAAAGATATGCCGCTGATTCTAGCGCATAACCCCAGAAAGATCGCGGTAACTCAGCATTACTCATTATGGAACGTACCATATCCAATAGGGTTCGATTCCGTCTCTCCGATACACCGTTATACTGTGGAGTGTATGGAGGAGTAAGCTGAGAGAGAATTCCTTTCTCTTTTAGGTAACCTAGGAACTCGGCACTTAAGTATTCACCACCTCGATCAGATCTCAGTGTCTTGATACTTTTGCCGGTTTGGTTTTCTACTTCATTCTTATATTCTTGGAATTTCTCAAAAACCTCGGATTTATGTTTCATCAAGAAAATGAATCCGTACCTAGAGTAATCATCCGTAAAAGTAATGAAATAGGAAAAACCACCTCTTGCATGTGTAGACATTGGACCACATACATCCCTGTGTATGAGTCCTAAGAGCCCGCTCGCTCTTACTCCATGTCCAGTGAATGGAGTCTTTGTCATCTTTCCTTTGAGACATGATTGACAAGTGGCATAAGATTGATATTCGAACGGATCCAAATATCCTTCTCTATGTAACTTAGTTAACCTTGTCTCATTGATGTGACCTAGTCTACAATGCCATAAGAAAGCCTTATTTAAATCTGGAGACTTTCTTTTTAGTGTGTTCTGGACATTGAAAATCTGTAATTGGTTTAAGACATATATACCGTTATCTAGTGTACCGGGCCCAATCAAACCATGATTAAGGTGGATGTTAACAATACCGCTTACAAACGTGAAATCATAACCTTCTTTTGATAACAACGAAACCGATATGATATTACACGTTAAACTGGGTACACAAAAACAGTTATGCAAAACCAAAATATGTCCACTCATCAATCCAAGGTGATAATCCCCTACGGACACAGCACCCACGCTAGCTCCGTTAGCAACCTGGAGGGTCATATCACCAACCTTCAGCACTCTACGGTTTCTCAGTGCCTGTAATGAATTGCATATATGAGATCCTGATCCAGTATCCAATACCCAGGAAGTAAAGTTAATTGAAAGACATTTTTCAATTACAAACACACCTGAAGTCGAAGCCACAGCTTGCTTCGGTTCCTGGTTCTTGGCATTCCAAGCTTTGCAATCTTTCTTCCAGTGCCCTTTCCTATGACAGTGGAAGCACTCGTCCTTTGACACTACTGGTACCGCAATCTTTTTCTTTCCCTTAGCTCCCACCTTACTAACACCACCTCTTGGTTTGGTAGCGGCCTTCATCTTCCTTCCTTTGGCCCTTGCCTTGAACCTGGAAGACGAAGCACCGCGAACAAACATAGCGGGTGTTTCCCTTGCCTTCTGCAAGGTGCCCTCTGCACTCCTCAACATGTTAAGGAGTTCTGGAAGTTCAACTTCTTTTCTTTGAATGTTGAAATTCAGAATAAACTGGGCGTAGGTGGAAGTAAGGGACTGAAGAATCAAGTCTGTATAGAGCTCGTTCTCCGAAGTCGTCCCGAGGTCCGCGAGCTCTTCTATATAGCCAATCATCTTAAGGACATGTTTTCCTACAGATGATCCGACGGCCAGCCTCGACTGAAATAAGTTCTTCGAGGTCTCGTATCTTGCTATACGAGATTGCTCTCTATACAGATCTTTTGTATGGAGAAATATGGATTCAAGATCCATATCCTCGTGCCTCCTCTGATGTTCATTATTCATAGAGGCAAGCACGATGCATTTGGCCTTCGCGCAATCTAACTCCCAGGTCTTGTGGATTTCCTTATCCGCAAGACTGGATTTAGGACCAGGGACAGCAGGTGCCTTAGTGGTAAGGACATACCCTAATTTGTCATAAGTCAAAGCCATTTTGACATTCCGCAGCCAATCTTTATAGTTTGACCCTGCCAATATATTTTTCTCTAATAGTAACTTAAGGCCTGTCATGTTTTGGGTCGCTGCAATGAGAGAGAGGGAACACTTTAGCATGACACTCTTGCAAGTTTAGAGTGGCTTTTAGTTTATCTAAACTGGATGGCTCCCACTGTTTCTCGAATCCCTCCTCAAACCAGAATGGAAGAACTAGCCAGGACTATTCTCACCGTACAATACCTACTTAACCGTTCAGCCAGGCGGGTGTTGGTACTTCGATGGAGGTTTTTCAACGCTTTCGCGAAGTTCCTTAATTAAATAACCTCTTTTTTTTGTGGGCGTAGCCCTGCTGACACCTTTCTCGGCACCTACTTGGTTTATAGCATTGATCGTTAAGTGACGAATCTCCTGATGAGTAGCGGATACTCACAGTAGGATCGGGATCCAAATATCATCGTGTGATAAAGCTGAAGGAATCCTACCAAAATTATCACACTCCAAATGGTATGCATCTCTTTGCAAATTTCAGTTTCTTTAGAAATTCCCGATATAAATTTCTGCCCCATGCTCTTATGACCTTGGCTTTGGTCAAAATGTCATAAGTCACATGTCAAGTTTTATCCATCATTATCTTGTTAATTTGAACCCATCCATACATACCCCTGACTTTGGTCAAATGATAATACGACTGTCCCAAACTAATCTATCTATGCAACAAATGAATACCCAGCAGCTACCAAACACTATGCCTTGGCTTTGGTCAAAATACATAGCTTGAATACTACTGAATACCCAAATGAAATGACGGAGGGCTACGAATGGTTTTGGCGAAACCGTGAACGTAGTGAACTTGATATGACCGAAGGAACCTGATAGCTTTTAAAAGGAGTGGTTAAAGCTCCGCAATTTAAAAAATATCCTTTGTTTTAAAATAACCGAGTGGTTTCGTTTAAACTGTTCCAACGATTCAACTTTGGTTTATTTTCTTTGCATTAATATAATGCGTCCCATCAATTAACCTATCATTGCAGAAAACAACGAAAATACAACATCCTCTTATGCCATCCGCATTCGCCACTGGGTCCTGTCATTCACCCGTTAGGTTACTTAACTAACGACAGAGCGGGGGCTGGGCTAGCGCGGGTGTAAAACATAAGCGACGTCTAATAGCTATCATATATAGATATTGTATATTCGTTAGACGCAATAATAGGCATTCTAGATCACAGATGAACATATTGGATTTTCTACGAATCCGCATTCTTTTGAGCCTGCAAAGAAAGACGGATTTCGCAGTCGCGATAAATAGCCAAAACCCCACCCTAGACCCCTACGGGTACGACAAAATACCCGCCAAGTACCCGAAGTGAAGCGGTCTCCCTCAACAACGTGAGTAGGCCACTAAATACTTCAAAGTACCCGGTAGTTTGTGCACCCCACCTTGGGTCTATCCTAGGAGCAAAATTCAGTAAATGAAATAATACAACGGTGGCTACAACCTCAGCCCGGATGTGCCCCGCAAAAGAATATTACAACAATTTACAAATTACATTTGAATGAAAGAAACGTTCGTCTCACCCCCGGCTATCCATTCACGACAATCCAACAAGTTCATAAACACAAACCATTACAGAAATGTGCAACCCCCTGCTAACCGACATACTAGCAGTTAGGGAAGGTTTACGAACACATTAAACAAATCACAGATATAATCAAATTAGCCAAACATCTTAGAATTTCGGTCAAGCAAACGTAAATGATTCTACTCCCAAAAATTCTTTGTGCACCTGAAAATTGAGTAGAAACAAAACATTCCAGAAAGAACAAAATCAACACAGAAGAGTTACTGGGGAAATTTGGGCTAACTCGGCCCCAACTCGGCCGCGGATCCGCGGTGGATCGCTTTGGATCGGCCGCGGATCCGCGGCGGTTTGGACGATTTATGACCCCAAATTTCTCCAGTGTTCTTAAGTTTTCCTGCTTGTAATTTTAAGGGTCCCTGAAAAATTTTTAGACCCCGTTTTAAAAACGACCGAAACTATGTGAAAATGATGATTTTTCCGGTTCGTTTCGCGATCAAATTTCTAACGACTTTGCTAACAAGTTAGTTATGGTTTAGCGAGGCTCTGATACCATTGTAAGTCGATGTTAGACACCCCATACGATGCGGGGAGGCGGAATAGGTAAAACAATCATTTTGTTTAAAACAAACATCGACTAACTTACGGATCTTTGCCAAACCCTTACTAACAACATCATAGGAGGGATTAGCTACTATGAAAGAAGATTATACCTAATGAACCAAGTCCTTCTTATTCTCGATGAACACCTCCTCGTCGGCCTCCTCTTTGTGATAGAAGATCCACCCGAGAGCTACTTCTCCAAGCTTGACCTCTAACTTGAGGTAACTAGGTTACTAAAAGTGCTAATCAAAGCAACCTAGAGGATATAGAGTAGGATTATGGATCAAATAGTCTTGCTAACCCTTGATCTCAACACATGAGAGGTTAGGATTAGGGTTTGAAGAGAGAGAGCTTGAGGAGAGAGAATGTGAGAGTGAGAATGATATGAGTTATTTCTCATTTCCAATATTTGATGAAGCATAAAGAATATCAAATAAATAAATTAAATGATATTAACAACCATGCTTCATTTAATATATGCAATGAATCATCAAGTGAGTCATTAAGCAATAAATGCTTCATTAACTCATTTGAATGATTCATCTCATGAGTCACTAATCCATTAATGCAAATGCCACCTTAGCCTCCATGTCATCAACCTTCTAGAAGCTTCTCGAGAATTTACGAGAACGCCCCTCCTATCTGTGAAAACACGAAAATAATTTAGACTGTATAAATCCAATAATCCGATACTAGAATCCGGCTTAAACCAAAGCCCGCTAGTAAAAACTGTCCGAACATCGTACGTGTGTAAAAACACGTATGCGTCCGAACCCTGTCGTAAAACCATACGACCTCTATATCGTTTCGCCCGAAGCAGGGAAACTCTCTGTGTGGGACTCTAAAGACTCGACTGCTACACTGGCAGTAGGTTTAACCACAGACCGCAAGCGGCACTAGCTGTACGTAACGGTCCCCAGGTAGATGTCGATAAGAAGGCCGATGAGGAAACCCATCCGAACTCCTACTGAGCCTGATGTGACAATCTCCGTACAATCCGGTCTGTTCGTCTAGGACTATCGCATATCGGGCCTAGGGGGGAGGCAAGCGTCAGTCCCCTAAAAGCGGTATAAGTCATGTCGGAGCGAAGCCCATTACACCTTGAGAAACTACTGGAAAACCTACCAGTAAATCTCGCTTGCCCTGGCCAGGGACTTTGCGTAATGGCTCTCCAGACACAGCGCGATATCAACTCCCAATACCGGGAGAGACGAATCCTGTCTAACCGCCACTGCCTCCAAGTTCTTCGGGACTGCACCCAACTGCTACCTGTTTGCACGACTCCTTTGAGCCGTGGTAGGGTAGCAATCTAAGAACAGTGGGAACACACTCGAAGCGAAGCAGCAGTGTCAAGTCCGCGGACTATGCTGTACTCATGTCACCTGGGAACTGTTAACTGACGACGGGTATAATACCAACCAACAGTTCCCTGCGAGTCCTGTCCGGTGTACCCGTAACCCAACGAGCACTTGTATACTATCTCCAGTACGACGTGCTGATGGCTGTGGGACAGACCATCTCCCCAACTGGGATGAGAAGCGTACACAATAGTCTACTCCAGAGCATCGATGCCCTGTCTCGATAATCCTACGACTAGGGACCTGAAAAAGGATGTGCTTGTAGACTACCCAGCCCCCACTAGTGTGACTGCCATCACAACGCTGGTAGTCAAGCAAGATCCTAAGGGCTCTATCAATACGTACACACATATTAAGATAGATATAAACCAAGTAGCATACTACCATGTTTAGCAAGACTGTTAATATAACTGTGAATATCCCAAGTTTCCATTAAGTAATATACAAGCTAGTATGATACAATAATGGCCCCTAGGGCATATACACTAACATCACCCACATTCTCCGGCTTCCTGAGGCTCAAGAGAATTGGTCCCGCTTAAACCTATGTTTACTAAGGTCCTAATTGTAAATTAGTATAACTTGAGGGGTTTTCTGTAAAAATAGTTCGATATATTTTCAAAATACACCTCAAGTATTTAATTATCGTCTTTTGGATTTTCATAGATGTATATTTTATAAAAGTGAAATTTTCTAGTGAGTAAAACCCAGTTTTCATTGTATATGGTATTTTATTGAAATATTGGAATTTTGCATTGAATTAAAATGGTATTTTCCCGAAATGGTGATTCTTTTGATTTAGAAAACTTGGAATATTTATATAATACAATTAAAATAAATATTTTGATAATAGTTATATATATATATATATATTTAATAAAAATAAATTTTATTTATTTATTGTAGAAATCTCATTTTCTAAAGAAAAATGCATTAAAATTCCATCGAGATCGAATGCTCCTTTCGGAGGTCTGCATCTCGCTCTACTAGGCCCGAGGATGTGCGATAATTCGCACCATCCCAAACGGGGTCCCCAAAAGTGGGTTTTAGAGGCGCAATGGCATGGAAATATTTAATACATCTTTTTATAGAAATGGTTTTATAAGTTGTTGGTATTTATTCGCAAAGTCGTTTTATCCCAAGAATAAATTCCCAAAACTTTATTGTGCTATTATAGAGATGTGTGTTGTGATAAGGTAGGTCATTACCTCGTGAACTATCTAAAGGTAATATGTTGTTTATGTCGGAAACTAAAATATGTGGTATTTTACTGTAAAACTGCGATAAAAATTGCAATATGAATTATTTTGATGTGAAACTTGTTTAATATGTTTTTTAATGTTTATTGAACATGATATGAAAGTTTGGTATTTTCTTGATTAAGAAAAGTTGAGTTTTGAAGAAAAACCGAATCGGAAGTCGGATTAACTCCGCTTCCGTCGGGTTTTAGAAATTGAAGTTTTTAGAATAGAAGATGAGAGGGGGATGGGACTTACTGGCTTCAATGAGAGGGAAGAGGTAGGAGAAGGATTGGGAAGCGTCGGGACGTCTTTTCGTCGCCGGAATCTCCTCGGAATTTCGTTGGAGCTTCGCCCTTCGCTAACTCCACTTGTACACAAAAAGGACTGGAAAGTTTTTGAGAGTTTTGGCCGGGAATTGTGAGTGAGAATGTGTGAAATGGGGTGTGGTATTTATAGGAAAAATTTGGGTTTGGTGTATTAATGAATGCATTTAAAATTTGCATTAAAATTGGTTTAAATGAATTTTATTGCTCTCTGGAAATGTGCAAAGAGAATAAACGGTGTAGGGGGAGTGGGGTAGGCCAAAGGTTGCAGGGGTAAAAAGATGGGAGCAATAGGGATGGAGGGAACCGGCGGTACTGGTCTAAAATGGGCATCTCGTCGGGTCAATACCGACGGAGGGGCTTGGGGTTTAGGCCATGTGTCGGGGTCGATTCTTATTCCCTCGTGCACAAGTTTAAATAGTCAGTGTCTTTTCAGTTTACGTATAGACTCTTGGGCTTCTAAAATGATTAAAAGAAAATAAAACAAAAAGATAATGTGGCTGATGAGATTTGAACTCAGGTGCTATGTCTCAGCAGTACAAGGTCTAACCAATGAGCTACAAGCTCCTTCTTGCTGTTCAAAAGTAAATCAAATTCTTATAGCATACACAGGATTGTAAATATCCCAATTGTACATTAACTTTTAAACAACTTTCTGTACATTGAAATTGGAGTTGTTACGGTCTACCCTCCTTACAAAAATTTCGTCCTCAAAATTTACAATTTATTTTAAGGACTAGTAAATAAATGAGGATATCTTGCACGCATCTCATCTTCCCTTTCCCATTTCGATTCTCCCGGTATGTCTTTTCTCCACATTACTCGAACCAAGTTGACTTCCTTGTTTCGAAATGACTTCACCTTTCTATCCAGGATCTCAACAGGTTGTTGTTCACAACATAAATCTGACTGTACAGTGAGCTCGGAATGATCAAGAATATGGCTGGGTTCACTCACATACCTTCTGAGTTAGGATATATGGAACACATTGTGCACTCCTTCCAATGAAAGTGGAAGTGCCAAGAGATAAGCCACTTCACCGACTCGTTCGAGTATGTTGAACGGTCCAATGTATCTTGGACTTAGCTTACCCCGTCTTCCAAAACGAATCACTCCGCGGTTTTGAGATATCTTCAGAAATACATGTTCTCCCGGCTGGAACTCCAAGTCACAGCGCTTTGCATCAGCCCAGTGCTTCTGTCGATCTTGAGCTATGCGCATTCTTTCCTTGATAGTATGAACTACATCAACAGTTGCTACTATCATCTCAGGTCCTAGAAGTTCTCTATCTCCGATGTCATCCCAACTTAATGGCGATCGACACTTCCTTCCATAAAGTGCTGCAAAAGGTGCCATTCCTATACTTGCTTGGTAGCTGTTGTTATATGAAAACTCCACAAGATGTAGGTGATCTTCCCACGATCCTCCAAAGTCTAGCATACACGCTCTTAGCATATCCTCCAAGATCTGAATAGTTCGCTCAGACTGACCATCAGTTTGTGGATGATAAGCTGTGCTGAAGTTCAGACTTGTTCCCAAGCTCGCTTGCAGACTCTGCCAAAATTATGATCGGAACTTGGTGTCACAACCGGAGACAATGCAAACCGGTACTCCATGCAATCTCACGATTTCCTACATGAGTTCATGGGTATCAGAGATAGTACATTTATGAAGAGTTTAAATCTTATTTAGATTCTCACCTCCATGTACTTCTTTGCTAGTGTTTCAGTAGATTGGCCATCTCGAAAGCAAATAAAGTGAGCCGACTTTATGAGTCGATCCACAATAACCCATACCGCATCGTTACCCTTTGTGCTGCGAGGAAGTGCAGTCACAAAATCCATTGTGATGTGTTGCCACTTCCATTCTGGGATTGGTAACGGTTGAAGTAATCCAGCAGTCCTGTGATGTTCATCCTTTACTTGCTGACACACCAAGCATTTAGCGACGCTTCTGGCTACTTCATGCTTCATTCCATGCCACCAGTAATTTTGACGTAGATCTTTGTACATCTTTGTACCTCCAGGGTGTACTGAATAAGGAGAGCTGTGAGCTTCTTTCATCAACTCTTCTCGCACAGAACCTTTTGGTACACACAATCTGTTGCCATATCTCAAGGATCCGTCTTTATGGATGATGAAGTCTATTCTAAGTCCATTCTCTACTTGTTCTCTGATCATTTGCAACTTAGCATCACTTGCTTGAGCTGCTTTGATCTGATTGACAATGGTAGATTGAACTTGTAAGTTCATCAAACTTGAAGCGTTACCTGGAATGATCACTTCAATCTCCATTTGATGCAAGTCTTGTTGAAGCTTCCACTGTGTAGTGAGGTTCAATGCTAATGGTTGGTGACTAAGAGCATCAGGTACTACATTCACCTTCCCTGGGTGATATTGCAGGTTGATGTCAAAGTCCGCCATGAGTTCTAACTATCTTCTCTGCCGCATATTAAGTTCCTTATGAGTAAACACATATTTCAGACTCTTGTGATCTGTGTATATGTCCACTCGTTCACCAAAAAGATAATGTCGCCAAATCTTAAGAGCAAAGATTACGGCCGCCAACTCCAAATCATGCGTCGAATAATTGCGCTAATGAATCTTCAGCTATCTTGAAGCATAAACCACAACCTTACCGTGCTGATGTAGAACACATCCTAATCCCTTACTAGATGCATCGCAATGCACTACGAAACCTCCAGTTTGGTCTGGTATAATGAGAATAGGTGCTGATGTCAACCTTGACTTGAGTTCTACGAAAGCTTGTTCGCATGCTTTTGACCACACGAATTCTTCATCTTTACGTGTATGCTTGGTCAGGGGTGTTGCTATCTTGGAAAATCCTCCAATGAATCTTCTGTAATATCCTGCTAGACCCAAGAAACTTCGAGTGTCCTTCACTGACTTTGGTGTCGGCCATTCGTTTACTGCTGAAACTTTCGCTGGATCCACAGAGATTCCTTCGCCTGATACAATATGTCTAAGGAAACCGACTTGATCTAGCCAAAACTCGTATTTGCTGTACTTGGCATAGAGTTGATGTTGTCGTAGAGTTTCCAGGATAATTCGTAGGTGTTCGGCTTGTTCTTTCCGACTCTTAGAATACATCAGGATGTCGTCGATGAAGATGACAACAAACCTGCCTAGGTACTCTCGGAAAACTTGATTCATTAGGTTCATGAATATAGATGGTGCGTTGGTCACTCCAAATGGCATCACAAGAAATTCATAATGACCATAGCGAGTTCTGAATGCCGTTTTATGGATATCAGATTTCTTGACCTTCACTTGATGATAACCCGAACGAAGATCTAACTTGGAGAAGACGCAAGATCCACTTAGCTGGTCGAATAAATCGTCGATGCGCGGTAGTGGATACTTGTTCTTTATTGTTACTTCATTCAAGGCTCTATAATCAATGCACATTCTGTATGAACCTTCCTTCTTCTTCACGAGCAAAACTGGAGATCCCCAACTTTAAGTGCTGGGACGAATCCATCTTTTCGCCAATAATTCGTCCAACTGAGTTTGGATCTCCTTTAAACCTTCCGGACTTAACCGATACGGTGCTTTGATCACTGGTTGTGCTCCTAGTATTAAATCAATGATGAATTCAAGAGCTCGATCGGGAGGCAAACCTGATATGTCTTCAGGAAACACATCGTCGAACTCTCGAACTACTTTTGGCTTTGATCCTTTCTCCGCTTGAATTGCCGCAATCACTGCCTTCTTTGGTTTTGCCTTGTATGTACTTGGCTCCAGGGTACGGTCTCCACTTTTGAAATATAAGACCGGATGCTCTGGAATCTCGAATACTACCCTCCTTTGACGATAGTCAATAATAGCATAGAACGTTCCGAGCCAATCCATACCCAAAATGACGTCGAAGTTCGGTATGTCCAGCACTTTGAAGTCAGCATAGAATTCTCTGCTGCAGACGACCACTGGACACAGGTTGTATCCCATTGTTGCCTTTAGAACGCCGTTCTCTAAACTGAAATTCCAGCTGGATACAAGCGGTGTGACTGGAATCGTATGAGTTCAGACGAACCGTTGTGACATAAAGTAATGAGATGCTCCAGTATCGAAAAGTGAGAGTGCAGGGAGTGAGGCTACTAAGATTGTACCCAAGTAATGTGGGATAGGTTTTAGGTAAAATGAAAATGTATATAGGTATGTATAGATGGAAAATAGAGCTGGATGGAGAAGTGTTACCAGTGATGACTTGGCCGGTGGCTTCAGCTTCTTCCACGGTCATTGTGAAAGCCTGTCGCCTCGGCACATTCTTCCTTACTAGAGGAGCATTCCTGTGTCCATTCCTTGGTCCTTGAGGTGGGTTCCGTTGAGCTTGATGGAACTGACGAGGAAGAGGTGCAGTCGGTCCATGAGGAGCTGGAGCAGGTACTGCAAGTCATGGAGCAGGTTCCTGGATGGATGTGCGCTGCTGATAAGCAATTGCTGGCTTGGGTGCAACATATGGGTTGTGTCTACGAGGACAAGACCCAATATCATGAGTAGCTAAGCCGCAGACAAAGCAAAGGTGATTTACTCACCGGCAATCTTTCACCAGATGTCCATCCCTCCTGCAGTAGGTACAAAAGGCTAGGCTAGGCCGGTTATTTGGTACTCCCGGTCTCCTTGGCATAAATAGTGGCCTTGAAGAGGCTTCTCCTGCCATCTGATTGGCAGGGCGCTTAACTCCGGCAGATTGAGGTCTGCCCCTCATCTTTACCACTGCCTTATATCGACGGGCTGCTTTCAGAGCCAATTCGTGGGTCGGGAAATCCCCTGTAGCTAACGCATCTTGGATCTCCGGATCTAACCCTTGTTGAAATCGTCGGTCTCTGATCTCATCCATCGGTATAAAGTGTGCCACGAATCTGTTAAGGTATTGTGTTAGCTGTGTAATATGTGATATTTGAAAATCGAAATATTAAGACGTATCTTACCGACTGAGCATGGTAAACTTAGCATCATATTCATCCAAGGATTTGGTCCACATCGAACCTTGTTGTAAGTGGATGAACTGCTATTCCATATCAAATCTGGCAGTCTCAGGGAAGTAGTTCGCATCAAACATATCATGAAAGGTCCTCCATTCGATCGGCTGGGTAAGACGGCTTTCTTCTGCCTTCCACCAGATCCGTGCATTGTCAGTGAGCTGCAGCTTCTCAACTCGAACCCAAGCGACCTCTACACTTGTGCTGCTGCCAGGTCATCTTCAATACTCTGAGCCCACTCCTCAGCCTCTAGAGGGCTCTATTTTCCGGAAAATTGCTTAGGGTGTAAAGCTCGGAATTGTTTTACCCCAGGGGCTTCTACCTCTGGACGGTTCATCAAGATAGCAGTCTGCTGCTGCTGTCCTTCCAGGAGGCTGCGGATCGCCTCAAGCAGTACCGTCTGCTCATTGATCGGAGTAGCTACGGCAGGTGTAAACGGTAGAGGTGGAGGTGTGTTGTTGACATTTGTGCTGGTGCTGTTTGGGGAATGCATAACCTTGAAAGAAAAATTTGGGTTAGGACAGATTCAAAATATATGAAATTAGAAGATTCAAGAAATATGAATTGTAAAGAATGTTTTTTTAGTTGCCGGTTCTTATGTTCTATTACTTAGGTTGTCCACGCAGAACCGACCTGCATGTCCATACAAAGCTGACCTGCATGGGCCGCCAACAAAACCTGTTATGCCCCACTTCCCAATATACGAGGAAGGGACGTGGTGAAGCCCGCTACGTATTTACTCAGAAGTAAATACGCTAAGCGTATCTAAGCAATATAAAATGAAATGTATACAAGAGACAAGATGTAAATGAACAGCAATTTTATTTATTAAACATTCTTTTTACAATACAAAGGAAAAGTAAATACATAGAATGAAAGCGATGCCTAAATAGTGGCATAACAGAAATGAAAATATATACAAGTAAACTAGAGCTCTGGGTCGAAGGCTATCTGATCCAAGTCCTCGCAGGTGGGCTCTGTCTTCAGAAGGTCCGATCCACCTGACAACATTCCAAAGAAAAAGAAAAAGAATGTCGTCAGCGAACAATCGCTCGGTAAGTCCCAAAGAATCGGTGGAGACAGAATAGACAGAAGAAGAATGTAACTCTTAAAGTTGTATTATATTGTTAACCCTGTTGTTTGTAGCTTGGTACAGAAAATGCCAGTGTATACGAGAGGAGTCCCACTATTCCGGAGACTAAGGTATACAGAGCACAAGGAACCGTTCAACCACAGTACAACGGCAACGGAGATTCGGGTTAGGTGTATTATGGTTACAGTCTCGTGCCACTTTTAACACCTTCCGTACCAATATACCCCTTATAAACCCCGTGATGTCTTGATTGTATTGTTTGTATTGTTTGTTATATAGATGGATGACTTGCCGAAATCATGATATCAGTAAATGGATGTAACTGGAGAATCATATAGATGGATGTATATCCATGGTTCGGTTCAGTTAAGTTATATATCGAAATAGATTGTACAGACAGATTCATATTGAATTGTTGTATTGTAAGTCTATACTTGAATCGTATTCAAGTCAGATTGATCAGATTGAGGCTCAATCTGAGTCAGACACTTTTAAAAAAAGAACTTGAAATCCTGATTGTTCTGATGTTATCGGTAACTGCTGTACATGGACGGCAGGATTTGTGTCTTTTTCCAAGAAAATTACCGTGTTGATAACACCGTTTGTTAGATTATCTATCTTAAATAGGAAAGCACCCACATTCTCCGGCTCGCTGAGGCTCAAGAGAATTGGTCCCGCTTAAACCTATGTTTACTAAGGCCCTTATTGTAAATTAGTATAACTTGAGATAGTTTTATGTAAAAATAGTTCGATATATTTTCAAAATACACCTCAAGTATTTAATTATCGTCCTTTGGGTTTTCATAGATGTATATTTTATAAAAGTGAAATTTTCTAGTGAGTAAAACCTAGTTTTCATTGTATGTGGTATTTTATTGAAATATTGGAATTTTGCATTGAATTAAAATGGTATTTTCCTGAAATGGTGATTTCTTTGATTTAGAAAACTTAGAATATTTATATAATATAATTAAAATAGATATTTTGATAATAGTTATATATATATATATATTTAATAAAAATAAATTTTATTTATTTATTGTAGAAATCTCATTTTCTAAAGAAAAATGCATTAAAATTCCATCGAGATCGAATGCTCCTTTCGGAGGTCTGCATCTCGCTCTACTAGGCCCGAGAATGTGCGATAATCCGCACCATCCCGAATGGGGTCCCCAAAAGTGGGCTGTAGAGGCGCAACTGCATGAAAATGTTTAATACATCTTTTTATAGAAATGGTTTTATAAGTTGTTGGAATTTATTCGCAAAGTTGTTTTATCCCAAGAATAAATTCCGAAATTCATTGTGCTATGATAGAGATGTGTGTTGTAATGAGGTAGGTCATTACCTCGTGAACTATCTAAAGGTAATATGATGTTTATGTCGGAAACTAAAGTATGTGGTATTTTACTATAAAACTGCGATAAAAATTGCAATATGAATTATTTTGATGTGAAACTTGTTTAATATGTTTTTTAATGTTTATTGAACATGATATGAAAGTTTGGTATTTTCTTGATTAAGAAAAGTTGAGTTTTGAAGAAAAACCGAATCGGAAGTCAGATTAACTCCGCTTCCATCGGGTTTTAGAAATTGAAGTTTTTAGAATAGAAGATGAGAGGGGAAGATGGGACTTACTGGCTTCAATGAGAGGAAAGAGGTAAGAGAAGGATTGGGAAGTGTCGGGACGTCGTTTCGTCGCCGGAATCTCCTCGGAATTTCGTCGGAGCTTCGCCCTTCGCTAACTCCACTTGTACACAAAAAGGACTTGAAAGTTTTTGAGTGTTTTGGCAGGGAATTGTGAGTTAGAATTTGTGAAATGGGGTGTGGTATTTATAGTGAAAATTAAGGTTTGGTGTGTTAAAGAATGCATTTAAAATTTGCCTTAAAAATTGGTTTATAGGATATTTATTGCTCTCTGGAAATGTGCAGAGAGAATAAACAGTGTAGGGGGTGTGGGGTAGGCCAAAGGTTGCAGGGGTGAAAAGATGGGAGCAATAGGGACGGAGGGAACCGGCGGTACCGGTCTAAAATGGGCATCTCGCCGGGTCAATACCGACGGAGGGGCTTAGGGTTTAGGCCACGTGTCGGGGTCGATTCCTATATCCTTGTGCACAAGTTTAAATAGTCAGTGTCTTTTCAGTTTACGTGTAGTGCATGTGTAGATTTTTGGGCTTCAAAAAAGATTAAAAGAAAATAAAACAAAAAGATAATGTGGCTGATGGATTCGAACTCGGGTGCTATGTTTCAGCAGTGTAAGGTCTTACCAATGAGCTACAAGCTCCTTCTTGTTGTTCAAAAGCAAATCAAATTCTTATAGCATACACAGGATTGCAAATACCCCAATTGTACATTAACTTTTAAACAATTTTCTGTATATTGAAATTGGAGTTGTTACACCTACCATCGAGCAATAGGACATCCTCTTGAAAACTGCTTCATCTTCAAAGACTGGGTCGAAGACCAGTATCAGCAAGGCATGTTTGCTATATCCGACAGTTGGAGGGTAACCCCACCATGAAAGCATGGGCCAAAAGCAACCTATATTGCGAGGGTAAGTCCAGATCAACAACGAGCTTGGAAACGAACTCGTACCTGCCATGTGATAACATTCTCAAAGGAGGGGGAGCACGAGAATATAGACGACCTCTCCCAGTGCTTGGTAAATGAGAATGAGGATGAGACGATCTTAGAATTTCCACCGGCGCCAAAAGAGCTGGTGGATGGGATACACACTACGACGGACAATCTAAGGAAAATTAACTTGGGAACGGAAGTCGATCCAAGGCCAACGTTCGTCAGTGAGCTGTTGTCTAAAAAACGGGTGGCCACACTAAAGGACGTGCTTATGCAATATAAAGACTGCTTCGCATGGAACTATTCTGAGATACCGGGACTAGATCAAAAAATAGCGGTACATAAACTGGCTATATCGCCGGACGTTAAGCCAATCAAACATGTGCCAAGAAGAATGCGGCTCGAGCTCGAGATGAGTATCGATGCCGAAGTCAAGAAACTAATTGACTCCGGCTTCATCCAAGAAGTTCAATATCCTGATTGGATCACCAATATCATTCCAGTGATGAAGAAAAACAGGACGGTGCGCATCTGCGTGGACTTTCGAGACCTTAACAAGGCTTGCCCGAAGGATGACTTCCTAGTACCCGTTACCGAGCTAATGATCGATAACACGTCTACCCATGAGATCTTCTCCATCATGGATGGATCTTCGGGGTATAATCAAATAAAGATGCATCCCGAAGACTAAAAGCATACTGCCTTCCGGACTCCGCTGGGCATATTCTGCTATAAAGTGACGCCTTTCGGTCTGAAGAACGCTGGCGCTACCTACCAGAGGGCCATGACGAAGATCTTCGATGACCTCATACATGAGATTGTCGAATGTTATATTGACGACCTTGTGGTGAAAAGCAAATCGAACGAGGAACACTAGGAGCATTTGAACATAGTGTTCCAGTGTCTTCGGAAGTACAATTTGAAGATGAATCCTCTGAAATGTGCGTTTGGAGTCTCCTCAGGCAAATTCCTAGGATTCATCATATGACACCGAGGTATCGAAATAGACCCATCAAAGATTAAGGCGATCATGGAAATGCCCACGCCAAGAACTCTTAAATAACTGCGGTCTCTCCAAGGAAAGTTCGCGTATATCTGGTGGTTCATAGCCAACCTCTCTGGCAAATGCCATCCCTACAGCCATCTAATGAAGAAGGGGACCCCGTTCATTTGGGATCATAAATTCCAAAGTGCACTGGACGAAATCAAGAATTATCTGCAGAACCCGCCGGTACTGACCGCTCAGGCCAAGGGAAAGCCCCTCATCCTGTACACAACAGCCCTTGAAGGTTCTTTAGGCACTATGGGCACAAGAGAACGACCAGGGGAAGGAGAGAGCTCTCTACTATTTGAGTCGAGTTCTTATGGGGGTAGAAAACAACTACTCCCCCATCGAAAAGCATTGTCTGGTACTGATCTTTGTGATAATGAAGCTTCGACATTATGCCTTGGCACATGAGGTCCATCTCATATCAAAAGTGGATCCTCTCAAATATTTGATGTGAAGAGCCATACTAACAGGAAGGCTTACTAAATGGGCCCTCCTCTTGATGGAGTTCTCGATAATGTATCGACCCCTCAAGGCAGTGAAAGGCCAGGCCATCACCGACTTTCTCGCTGAGCATCCAATACCAGCCGATTCTCCCTTAAATTGCGAATTGCCAGACGAACACGAGCTTGATACAATCGAAGGAGGGAAGGAAGAAAATAATGCCCGATGGGAACTATACTTCGACGGAGCATCTTCCTTAAAGAAGCGAAAGCAAAGAACCCCCATAATCAAAGCCAGGGTGGGCCTTATCGTCGTGACTCCGCAAGGACGGATAATGTGTTTTGCCCTTTCCTTAACAGAGCCGAGGACAAATAATGAGGCTGAGTATGAAGCTTTGATAGAGGGTTGTTTACCGCCGAAAACAAAAAAGAAACCGCGTAGGTCGTCTTGCCTGAATTCAGGGGCAGATGCTATTTGGTTTTATCCTTCCACCTCTCCGAAGATGCCAAGCTGATATATGGCACCATGTATCGAAGGTTTGGATAGATGCGACCGTTGTAGCAGACTTCGTCAGATTCCCCCTCGTTGTGAGGGTTTTTTGATTGTGGGGACGCTCTTCCCTGTAGGCGCAAGCCCCTGCAGTTAATTACGTTACCGCATCGCGGTAACCACTTTCTCCTGCTCTAGATGGTCACTTCGTGTCATGTGTGTTTGTTTTATTTTTGGTTGCCCATGGATTGTATACGGAGACTAATTTGTGTTGTCGCCCGTAGGGCATGGATTAGTCCAAATCCGTATTTCTTAGATTTGGGCTTGGGTTGATTCAAGGATCGTTAACCTTGTTTGAGATTAAGATCAACTTAAATATTTGTTAAGGATACGTTAATCCGATATTGGACTAAGTTCTGCTTAACGGGGTTTCGAGATCATTTTTGATCCAACGAAAGAGCATTTGGGCTCTATCGTTTTAGTTCAGGGACGTTACGGTCCATAGATCACTATTTTTGGTATGAGGGTTTAGTTTAAGGACGTTGCGGTCCACAGCTAGTTTAAAGACGTTACAGTCCATGGTTAGTTTAAGGACATCGCGGTCCATATCTAGTTTAAGGACATTATGGTCCATAGTAGTTTAAGGACATTACAGTCCATAGAATTGTTGGTTGTCGGGACCCGCCACCTCTCTGAAGACATTGAAGAATTACAATGACATGTATTAGAGGTGGTGTACCCTTGAACCTATGTCAGTTGGGAGATCCGTAGTTGGGTTCGGGACTAAGACCAATTTAGAAAATTTGTAAGCACATGGGCTCGGTTGATCTGAATTAGGGACTTTTGGTCAACTTGGACTCAGCCCACAAAGTTTTTCAATAAAGTGTTGAACACTTGTTTGGGCTCGGTCCTTTTTTCCTGCAACGATGCTAAGCATCGAAATGGGCTCTGACGCTCATCCTATTTCTTTATTTTTTTATGGAGTGTTAAACACTCTTTATGACGCTGGGCTCTATTTGCAGAGGAACTTTATGTTAAACAACACCCACGTGAGGGACACGTGAGGCGCTTGGCACCAACCAATGAGTGCAGAGCACTCTTTATTTCAGCAGCGCCCACGTGAGGGGCACGTGGGACGCTTGGCGCCAACCAATGAGTACAGAACAATCTTTATTTCAGCAGTGCCCATGTGAGGGGCACGTGGGGCGCTCGGCGCCAACCACTGAGTGCTAAGCACTCTTTATTTAAGCGGCACCCACGTGAGGGGCACGTGAGGCGCTCGACGCTGTTTCCTTCTTTATGCATTTTTCTAAAGAGTTCAATTCTTTGTTCTCCCCTGGATCTTCAATCCCCAAGAACAAATTCATCCCTATGAGAATTAAATTCTCATTTATGGGAGACTTGTCTCATGGATCTCAGATCCAGGGAAAGAACTATATTCTTTTATAACGGTTAAACCCTTGGGTACGCAGATGAGATACTATGATCTCTATTTACCTTGAAGAAAATTCTTCTTCTTTCTTCTCTCTTCAAGCTCTTTTTGCTTGCTCTTTTTTTTGAACTTAAAGTTTATAGGGGGGTTCCTCTGTGCAAGACTTGAAGTCTTGGATCCTTTATATAGTAGAGGCAAGTTTGTTGATTAGTTAAGAAAATCTCTCGTTGAGAGATTCTTAATTGATTTGGGGATTTTATCAACCGTTGGATCTTTGATCCAAAGACTTCTGTTTTACAGAAGACATTTTTCTTGTTTTTAACAAGATTGGGAAAATATTTTCCCACTCAGAGCTTATTCTGTAATTTGGTGATTTTTTAATCACCATTGGATCTTTAATCCAATGGTGCTCTGTTTTACATAGTGTAATCTTTCTTGTTTTAGAAAGATTGGGGAAAGTGTTTTCCCCTACAGAACTTATTCTGTAGCTTGGCGATTTTTAATCACCCTTGGATCTTTAATCCAACGGTGCTCTGATTTACAGAGCACAATCTTTCTTGTTTAGAAAGATTGGGGAAAATGTTTTAGAGCTTATTCTGTAGCTTGGTGATTTTTAATCACCATTAGATCTTTAATCCAACGGTGCTCTGTTTTACAGAGAGTAATCTTTCTCGCTTAGAAAGATTTGAGGAATATTTCCTCAACAGAATTTAATTCTGTATTTTGATGATTTATCAACTCCGTTGGATTTTTGATCCAATGGCAGAGAACTTTTAGTTCTGACGCCGGCGCCCTCATGCAAGGCACGTGAGGCACTGCCTCAGAGTTTTTAACTCTTGGGCGTTGGTGCTCTCGTGCAAGGCACGTGAGGCGCTGCCTCCGAGTCTTTAACTCCTGGCGCTGGCGCCCTCGTGCAAGGCACGTGAAGCGCTGCCTCCTAAGAGTTTAACTCTTATTTAATAGATTTTTTTTGTGGTTTGCACATTGGCGCCCGCGTGAGGAGCACGTGAGGCGCCATCATAGGATTTAATTCTATCCGAGGCAGTACCTACATGCTTTGCATGTGGAGCTTTCCCTTTATTTTTATTTTATTGTTATTATTTTATAAGAGAGCAAGTTTTTGAACCAAAATTTTGGCGGGAACACGGGTCTTGAGATTGCTGTCGACATGGGAATCGAAAACCTCCTCATATATGGAGACTCCCAGCTAGTCGTTAGCCAAGTAAATGGCGACTATCAGACGTGTAAACCGGAGTTGGTAAAATATGGAGAAAGAGTGCAGCAACTGCTGACTCAAATTCCCTCATACATTCTGGATAGCATACCGCGTGCGGAAAATAGCAAGGCGGATCCGTTAGCCAAGCTCAGTAAAGAACTGGCCGACGAAAACCTCGATGGCGTCAGGATCATTGTGGAAAGCCGCCGGATTCTCGTGCCAGCAGAAATATCTCCGGAGTCGTCTGAAAGAAGGGAAGAGACAAACAAGCAGCCTTCCAATTAGAGGATGAAGAAAAGGCTAAGGATTGGAGAGAAGTCTTCATAGACTACTTTAAATCCCATCGAACACCTGAAAACGCATCTTCAAGACATCATCTCATGAAACGAGCTATGTCTTTTGCCTTCGTTAATGATACTCTATATAAGAGTGTTCCCCTCCGAACACGGAGACACGACCGCGTATGTCCGTCTTGCCTGAATTCGGGGCAGATGCTAATTGGTGCTATCCGTCCACCTCTCCGAAGATGCCAAGTTGATTTATGACACCACGTATCGAAGGTTTAAACGGATGCGGCCGATGTAGCAGACTTCGTCAGATTCCCCCTCGTTGAGGATTTTTTTTTGATTGTGGGGACGCTCTTCCCTGCAGGCGCAAGCCCCTGCAGTTAATTACGCTACCGCATCGCGGTAACCACTTTCTCCTTCTCCAGATGGTCACCTCATGTCGTGGGTGATTGTTTTATTTTTGGTTGCCTATGGATTGTATACGGAGACAAATTTTTGTTATTGCCCGTAGGGCGTGGATTAGTCCATATCCGTATCTTCTTAGATTTGGGTTTGGGGTTGGGTTTAAGGATACATTAGTCTCATTTGAGACTAAGATCAACTTAAACGTATGTTAAGGATACGTTAGTCTAATTTTAGACTAAGATCTACTTAATGGGATCATTTAGATCTGACAAAAGAGCATTTGGGCTCTATTGTTTAGTTTGGGACATTGCGGTCGATTAGTTTAAGGACATTACGGTCCAAGGTTAAGGACATCATAGTCCGTGGGTTTAAAGGGACCCCACAGTCTGAGGTTAAGGACATCATAGTCCGTGGGTTTAAAGGGACCCCACAGTCCGAGGTTAAGGACATCATAGTCCATGTATGGTTGTCGGGACCCGTCACCTCTCTGAAGACGTTGAAGGATTACAACGACAAATATCAGAGGAGTAAAGAGATGTACCTTTGAACCAATTTTTGTTGAGAGATCTGTAGTCCAATTGGAACTAAGATCAAGAGATTTGTGAGCATATGGTCTCAGTTAATCTGAATTGAGGACTTATGGCCAATCTTGGGCTAAGTCCAATCAAGTTAAAATGTTTAACATTTATTTTGGGCTTTTGAGCATTTGCTTGGGCTTGGCCCTTTTAATAACGCTGAGTATTGACTTGCATTCTGACAATGTTTTGTTTTTTATTGAATGTTGAGCATTCATCTGGGCTTATTAAAGAACAATTTATGTTCTATCAGCACAACACATGGTGCGCTTGGTGCTTTGTGCCAGTCAAAGAGCGTAGTGCGCTTCTGCCGAGTAGCGCATACGTGAGGGACACGTGTCGCGCTTGGCGTTAGCGCCAGTTAATGAGCGCAGAGCGCTAGTTTATGAGCGCATTGCGCTATTAGTTCAGTGGCGCACACATGAGTGACACGTGGTGCGCTTGGCGCTGAGTGCCAGTCCATGAGCGCAAAGCGCTCGTTCAAGAGAGCAAAGTGCTAACTGTTGAGTGGCGCACACGTGAGTGATACGTGGTGCGCTGGGCACTGAGCGCCAGTCCAAGAGTGCAATGCACTATATTTGGAGCGCTAAGGTTCTTTAAAATTAAGAGCGCCAAGGCTCAACAGCGCTTTGCGCTAGATGTGAAGCACTGAGGCTCTTTTAAATTAGGAGCGCTAAAACTCTTCTTTTATGCAACTTAGATTAGTTTGCGCCCCGAGAATTAAATTCGTTTTTTTTATAAGAGACTTTGTCTCAAGGTTTTAAGAACAGAAGTTCTTTATTTTGTAGGAGATGTTTTAATCACTTGTTTTGATGAAAAGCTTTGCCTTTATGGATCTGTGATCCTAAGAGAATTAACTTATTCTCCCCTCTTTTTATAATGAGATGTTCATGATTTCTTTGTATAAAAGACATTTGTTTTGTAGATCTATGATCTGTGAGAAGAATTATGTTTTTCTTTTGTTTTATGATGAGATCTTGTGATCTCTTTGTAAAAGACTTTGGTCTTGTAGATATATGATTTTTAAAGAAGTAAATTCTTCTTTTTAATTATGAGATGATTTCGTCTCTCTGTTCTTTTACCTTGAAGAAAAGAAGTTCTTCTGTTGAGAGTTTGGCTCTTCTTTTTGAGATTTTCTCAAAGCTTATGGGGGAGTTCCTCTCTATGCTTCTGTATCTCTTCTCCCTATGAGACTTGAAGTCTAGGGGCCTTTTTATAGGGCAAGCTGATCAGTTCAATTAGTTAGGGAGATCTTTTCTCCAATTGATTTGGGGAATTTCCCATCGTTAGATTTTTGATCCAAGGGATTCTGATTTACAAAAATTAATCTTCTTGTTATTAACAGGATTGGGAAATCTTTTCCATACAGAATTTATTCTGTATTTTGGTGATTTTTAATCACCACTGGATTATTGATCCAATGGTGCTCTGATTTACAGAGCGCAATCTTGTTGTTTGGAAAGATTTTGAGGAATCTTTTCTTAACAGAATTTAATTCTGATTAATTAATGATTTATCATTATTATTGGATCTTAGATCCGACGGTGAGGAGCTTTTAGTTCCAGCGCTAGCGCACCCGTGTTTTGCACGTGGTACGCTGCTTAGAGTGCAACGCACTCAGCGCTAGCGCACACGCGCTTTGCACGTGGTGCGCTACTTAGGACGCAGCGCGCTCAGCGCTAGCGCATCCGTATTTTACACGTGATGCGCTGCTTAGAGCACAGCGCACCTAGCGCTAGCACACACGTGCTTTGCACGTGGTGCGCTACTTAGGCCGCAGCGCACTTGGCGCTGCTTCTGAAGCATTGCTTCATTTCAAAATTTGAATTTTGAACAGAGCTTTGCTCTGATTAGGGGAAACAAATGCCCCCACACCGTTGCGCTCACGTGGCCTACACGTGAGTGCAGCGGTGGCAGCATCTGCGCCCTTGGATCAACTCAGAAGTTGAAACGGCATCTCAGTGCCTATAAATAGGACCCTTGGCCCTTAGGATGATTCCTGTTCATCTTCCTTCTTGTTTTCTAAGAATTTTTATTCTCCCACAGAGCATAGCTCTTCATTTTAAGAACTTTCTTAAGGACAGAACTCTGCCAAACTTACGTAAAGATTAAATCTTTTTAAAAGACCTTTTAATAATCTAAGGTTTTACCCATTAACAGAGCTTTGCTTTTCATAGATCTTTGATCTAAAGAAAACCCTTTTAGGGTTTCATCAACAGAGCTTTGTTCTCCATAGATCTTTGATCTAAAGAAAATCCTTTTAGGGTTTCATTAACAGAGCTTTGCTCTCTTGAACCCATAGATCTAAAGAGATCTTTCTTGGGGTTTCTTAGCCTACGAATGAACAGAGCTTTGCTCATGAAGAACTCTTAAAGTTTGTTCATAAATTTCAGAATTTTTTATTCATTAAAACTCTTATTTTAAATTTTCTGATGGTTATTCCATCGTTTTTACAGAGCAAGGCTCTTGAGGAATTTTTATTCCTTCATCATTAGAATTTGACAGGTGTCATTCTTTCACAGAGCACTGCTCTCAAGGGGAGATTTACTCCCTGGCCCGAGGAATCCTCATTAAATGAGAATCAATTGAGGATTTCTTCATTTAATGACGGTCTCTTCAAATGATGAGACTGTTTTATTAATGATGCAATGTCATCTCGATTATGTGGGTCCCTTTGGTCCCTTTTCACTGCATTGCAGTGTGGTACCGATTTAAAGTACCTAGTGACAGGACTTAAATTGTAGCATTGGCGGCTGAAATTTTTTTCTTTTCAGCGCAGGTACTATGTCTTCCGACACTTCCTTCCCGTTCATCCGCTCAGAAGGCGAATTTCCCGAAGCGTCCGTAGACCGAGAGGTTCTTGCGCTGATCAAAGACCATGACCCGGAGCACAAGAATCTTCACCTATGGGGTAGATGGTATGATCAATTATCAGAGGCTGCCGGAGCTTTTCTTGTGCGACACCCTCGGAGCCTATCTCTGCGATCCCTTATGCAGATGCACTCCCGATCAATTATACTGTGGAGGAGGTAAATTGGACTTCAGAAGGTCTCCTTCGGCCTTCTTTTGCCGCAGTACCCGTGCAGCCTCCGGTGGCTTTGGACACCCTAGGGCGGCGCATATGTCAGGGCGAGTCGTGCCCTTGGGGACAGCCCTACAACATAGGACTAACTCCCCATCACCCGGTAGGATACCTGCAGTGGGCCCGATATATCTTATCGACGAAGAAATCACAGCTGCTGAACCTTGGATTGTACCCTGCAATCTACGCTTCCTTGTTCCAGTATTCTGCACCTCCGACATGGTGGATCAAGGCGTTTCTCGAACAATAGAACATCCCGACCCACACCTTCCTCCTGTTGGATAGAGAAGTCTCCATTTCTCTAGAGGAATTTGCCGAGGTTTCTGGTTTACCCATTAGGGGAGAGCATTATGAGGAGCTGCTTCCCCCGGATGAGTATATTTTTGCCACAAAATCAGTGGTAATGGGTCTTACCCCAGAGAACGCCATTCAACATCAGTTCCCAAGTCTGATAAAGATGTTGAATATGTATGAGAGCCTTTTTCTCGAATCCGGAGGCCGCGGGGTTACCTTTACGGATTTTATCGCTCGTTTTCTCCGTGCGGAAGTCTTGTCACAACAAGGTGAAAAGTTTTCTAAACTTGACGATCCTTTCGGCTTTAGTTTGGATCGCCGGCCAATATTGGAAGCCGATCAAAAGGATTTCTTTCTTCCCAACGTCGCGATCGTCCCCTTTTCGGAAATTGCCGCTCCGGGCGTCGATGAGGAAGCGTTCTTTTTAGGGTTTCTTGGTTTATGGTTAAGCTGGTTCGCGCTTCCTATGCACCCTCGCTACATGAGGCCGTCTGTTTTCTACCCCGTGCATCGAATGGTTGCCGGAATACAAGTGGCCATCGGGATTGCTGTGTTAGCCCACCTATATCACGTCCTAAGCTTGGCAGCAGATACCATTGAGCCAGGGGTGCAGCCCGCCAACTTCTCAATGCATTATTTCACCTCATGGCTAGAGTTGCACGTGCTTGGGGTCTTCGGTATCCACAAAAGACCTTCTTTTTACGACAGATGTAAATTCCCCCGGAAAATGCGACTAGTCGACGCATCCATCGTAAGTCCGACACCGCGGGAATCTAGGGGTTTGCTCCTTTGTCCACGCACGATTGGAGATGGCATGTCTTTCACTGATAAGATTTTGACCGTTGGCCAGGAATCTGCAAAAGCGGTGCTGCTATTGAAAGACATTTTTAAAAACGGGGCCTCTGTGCTGAAAGCTCAGGAGATTCTTCATCTGTACTCCATCAGACCGGGCTTTCTCGTATTTAGGCAAAATGATGCGGCGTTATTCATGAGATACAACCCGCATCGTTTTGCCCAGCAGCTGAGTTATAATCTGGGCGTCCAGCTTGAGGCTTTCTTGGCAGAACCTGCTGCTACCGAAGAGGGGATACGAAGTACGCTGCATCATTTTATGCGCCTGAACACGGGGTCCAACTTCTTTATCAGCGAACCGAGTTGTGTTTCGAAGGCCCTGAATGTGTATGTGGCCTGGTATTAACATTCGATGGGCGTCGTCATCAGAGAGGAGAAACGATTGCTGCTTGATCGCAAGGGCACCGCTCCGGCTGGTAATCCAAACTCCATCTGAAGCGACGGACTATTGTCCGTCCTCCTTTAATAGAAGTTGCTACGGTCGAGGTCCCGCATGATAGGCCCGAACTTCCGATACCTCGTGCTCCCGTGGAAGCGGTGACTGTGGCGTCCCCCGAGTCTAGTGTGGGTTCAGATATCGGGACTCGTCGTCCCAAGGTACCCACCAAGTGTAAGCTTGTGCTAGCAACGATCAGTACTCGCTCACAGAAGAAGAAGATGTCGATTCTTGCTGCCGATGTTGTATTTGGTCAGGAGCCTCATGCTCCTTATAGTGAGGGCTTGGGCGAATATGGGACCAATGAGGATCTATTCATAGCGCCGGATGATACTGATCCGGAGGCTGCTATTGCAGCTTCTATGCGATCAGCAAGCCACAAAGCGGGACTGGTCATTCTCGCACAATCAAGTAAGCTTCAATCGTACCTTTTTGATGCTATGCTTTGGCTATCATGTTTTGACTGACACTCCTTCTCTAACAGGCATTTCTACTGAAGAGGCTCTCGCGGCCTCCCTCAAGACTTTTGAGGAGGAGGAGAGGATTCGCGCTTCGCTGGGCGTTGGTGTATTTCGGCTCATTGTGCCTTCATTCCCCTTTCTTATGGGTAATCTGACCCCCTTTTTATCTTATCGCAGGGGCTACCTCGACTCAGGTCATGCTCAGTATGGAGCCAATCCCGCAGGGTGATGCGGAGGTGCTTCCAGGGCCAACTATCAAAGTCCCGACCTCCTCAGTATTGCCAAAAGAGGCTTTACTTAAGCAACCGATGACGGACGCCGTAACGGCTCCAGAGGTAGCGCCTGGCGTGGATGATGACGTCCCGTTGACGGAGGTCTTGAGAAGGTCAGCTCTCACGGCTCGGGCTGAAAGGAAGTGCAGAATGCGTGCAGCAAGGGAGCGTAACGCTGCCTTGACTGCAAGTGCAGGCTCGAGCGCTGCTACCCTTGCCCTTGCTCCTTCAGAGGGTGCTTCGGCCGCGTTGTCTACCGCTCACAGACAGGCAGCACGTGCGGCTCGAGAAGCAATCGAAAGGCCGACCCAAGGTAACGTAACACTGAGTTCTTTTATCAAAGTTTTAATCTTCAGATTCTCATATATCCTATCCTGCAGGGCCGAGTCTTGATGAGGAAGCGGTAGGTGAGATGGCGGCAACCGCTGAGCCTGAGGTAGCCACTCTTTCTCAAGAGTCGGGCACTGCCCCAATCTCCATTCTTTCCCCTTGCAGTTCCTTGCCGTTGCCGGGCGCTGCGAGTGTCACGACGATTCTCGTGGAGTCGGGGGATGAAGCTACGGGCGGTGAAACCATTCCGATGGAGGAGGGTGAAGCAGTCGCTGCACCCAGTGATGCCCTTGTCGCGGTTCCAACCGGCGACTTACCAGGTAGATTTTGGGTCATTACTTTCCTTTTCATTCTGCAATCCCTTTCAATCTCTCCTGACGGTATTTCCCTCGTTTCTAATGCAGGTGTGGCGAGCGTTGAGGTTGTGCCACCCAAGAAAGCATCGCCGGTTACTACTTTGACGGTGGCCTCCCCTTTGCCTTCTCCCGTATCCTCTCAAATGCTGGACGGTACGGGTTTGCCATTTATTGGTTTTATTGTAAGCGATATACTTTATGTACTGACGCTGCATTATTGCACCCTTGTAAGAGTTCTATTTGATCATCTATATCAGGTGCTGCACCCACATTTCTCCTTCCAGTCGGAGATTGCTTCATCTAGTGGCGTTGGTGAGTACAACCTCTAGCTAATGTCTTCTCTTTTCTTTTACGGGCAGTCAAATCGATTCTAATTCTTTTTTGTTTTGACTGCAGCACTACATCTTGAAGGAGGAGACGAAAGAACAGTTGCACCACCGGCACTCCCGGCCTTGCCACCTGCCGTAGCCGGTATAGTAAACTCCATTGTTCATGAACCTTCTCTATTTCTTGAACCGTCATTTGACTGTGATTTATTTTACAGCGGTGACACCGACTTCAGCTCCGTTTGAATCTCGAATCACAATGCCAGCAGACCCCTTTTCCCGATGTCCATCTTTAAAAGGCGCTGTGACTAGTCTGCGCATGTTGAGTGATTACATCGAGGAGCTTGACGCGGAGGCCCCTACATTCGCTGTGGATTTTGCAGCCGAGGTTAATCCTATGCTGGCGACGCTCGTGAACTTTCATAGTGAGGGCGTCGTTGAGCCTTGGGTTAATCACTGCAGGAAAATTGAGGCCTGTCCGCATAAGCTCGAGTTCGGACGTCCTGCTCCTGAGGTCCTGGCTGCGAACTCCCAGTGGGCTGCGTGTGTCGAGCAGAGCACTCCCTACTTCCGCCATCTTGAACAAGAAGCGGCCTTGAAGTGCAAGGAATGTGAAGAGACTTCAAGCGAATCTGCTCGACTGCATGCTCAGGTTGATGCAAATGCTGTACAGTTGAAAGCTATTTTTGAGAGCCTTCTACGATGCATCTCTGATGGGCTAACGCTGAGGCAGAAGCTCGACCTTATCGAGCAAAATGCGCAGAGTCGTGGGGCAGCTCAGCGGGTCATTGATGATCAACTTTCATCTTATTTGCAGCAACGGGCTCAGGTTGAAGCGGAGTTGGCCGCTGCAGCTGACCATGCAAAGGGACTAAAGGGAGTGCGTGAGCAACTGGCTGGTTTATTGAAAACGCCTCCCTCCCAATAGTCGTTTTTGTATCAACCAACATTTGTAATTTTTGAATAAAATGTATCCATTTTTTTATCCTTTCATATGATGTAACTTATACTCAATTGAATTTATAAATAAAAGATACATTTCTTTCGTACTATCTTATGTTATCTCTTGCTTTCTTCTCTTTTCTTTGTTGCCGGCATGTTACTTTAGTAAGCGTAGCCTGTAGATGATAGAGAACATCCCTTATAGAATTCTCCGAAAGGTAGTGATGGCTTAGGAAGCAGGTTCAGATCTGCTGTATAAGGCTTTTCAACTTTATGAGCCGTGAGGGTCTCATAAAGACTTTTCTCCCTATGAGTCGAGAGGATCTCACAGGTGTATTTTCTCCTTAGGAATCGTGAGGATTCCTAAGTGTGTGTTCTCTCATAAGTCCTAAGGATCTTACAAGAGAGTTTTCTTCCTTACGAGTCGAGAGGACCCGTAAGTGATTGATGGGGTTGACATAATCCGCATTTCACGGAGTCAGGGGTTGCTCTGGGCGTTTCCCATGGGGTCAGGATTGACTTTAACCGTGGTTAAAGGGACCAGGATTTGCTCTGGATGCTTCCCACGGGGTCAGGATTGACATAAACCGTGTTCCGCAAGGACCAGGATCCGCTCTGGACGCTTCCCACGGGGTCAGGATTGACATAAGCCGTGTTCCACTAGACCAGGATTTGCTCTAGATGCTTCCCACGGGGTCAGGATTGACATTAGCCGTGTTCCGCAAGGACCAGGTTCCGCTCTGGACACTTCCCATGGGGTCAGGATTGACATTAGCCCTGTTCCGCAAGGACCAGGATCCGCTCTGGATGCTTCCCACGGGGTCAGGATTGACATAAGCCATGTCCCCCTAGATCAGGATTTGCTCTGGATGCTTCCCACGGGGTCAGGATTGACATTAGCCGTGTTCCGCAAGGACTAGGTTCCGCTCTGGACACTTCCCACGGGGTCAGGATTGATATTAATCGTGTTCCGCAAGGACCAGGATCCGCTCTGGACGCTTCCCATGGGGTCAGGATTGACATAAGCCGTGTTCCACGAAACTAGGATTCGCTCTGGACGTTTCCCACGGGGTCAGGATTGACATAAGCCTTGTTCCACGAAACCAGGATTTGCTCTGGATGCTTCCCACAGGGTCAGGATTGACATTAGCCGTGTTCCGCGAGGACCAGATTCCGCTCTGGATGTTTCCCACGGGTCAGGATTGACATTAGCCATGTTCCTCGAAACCAGGATTTGCTCTGGACGCTTCCCACGGGTCAGGATTGACATAAGCCGTGTTCCGCAAGGACCAGGATCCGCTCTGGACGTTTTCCACGGGGTCAGGATTGACATAAGCCGTGTTCCACGAAACCAGGATTTGCTCTGGATGCTTCCCACGGGGTCAGGATTGACATTAGTCGTGTTCCGCGAGGACCAGGTTCCTCTCTGGACATTTCCCACGGGGTCAAGATTAACATAAGTCGTGTTCCACGAAACCAGATTTGCTCTGGACGCTTCCCACGGGGTCCGGATTAACATAAGCCGTGTTCCGCAAGGACCAGGATCCGCTCTGGACGTTTCCCATGGGGTCAGGATTGACATTAGCCGTGTTCCACTAGACCAGGATTTGCTCTGGATGCTTCCCACGAGGTCAGGATTGACATTAGCCGTGTTCCGTAAGGACCAGATTCTGCTCTGGATGCTTCCCACGGGGTCAGGATTGATATAAGCCGTGTTCCAATAGACTAGGATTTGCTCTGGACGCTTCCCACGGGGTCAGCATTGACTTTAGCCATGTTCTACTAGACCAGAATTTGCTCTGGATGCTTCCCACGGGGTCAGGATTGACATTAGCCGTGTTCTGCAAGGACCAGGTTCCGCCATGGACTCTTCCCACGGTGTCAGGATTGACAATAGCCGTGTTCCGCAAGGAACATGATCCGTTCTGGACGCTTCCCACGGGGTCAGGATTGACATAAGCCGTGTTCCACTAGACCAGGATTTGCTCTGGATGCTTCCCACGGGGTCAAGATTGACATTAGCCGTGTTCCACTAGACCAGGATTTGCTCTGGATGCTTCCCACGGGGTCAGGATTGACATTAGCCATGTTATGCAAGGACCGGGTTTCGCTGGTTTCGCTCTGGACGCTTCCCACGGGGTCAGGATTGACATTAGCCATGTTTCGCAAGGAGAAGGATCCTCTCTGGACGTTTCCCACGGGATCAGGATTGACATAAGCCGTGTTCCACGAAACCAGGATTCGTTCTAGACATTTCCCACAGGGTCAGGATTGACATAAGCCGTGTTCCACGAAACTAGGATTTGCTCTGGATGCTTCCCACGGGTTCATGATTGACATTAGTCGTGTTTCGTGAGGACCAGGTTCCGCTCTGGACGTTTCCCACGGGGTCAGGATTGACATAAGCCATATTCCACGAAACCAGGATTGGCTCTGGATGCTTCCCACCGGGTCAGGATTGACATAAGCCGTGTTCCGCAAGGACCAGGATCCACTCTGGATGTTTCCCACGGGGTCAGGATTGACATTAGCCGTGTTCCTCAAGGACCAGGTTTCCCTCTGGATGCTTCCCATGGGGTCAGGATTGATATTAGCCGTATTCCGCAAGGACCAGGATCCGCTCTGGATGTTTCCCACGGGGTCAGGATTGACATAAGCCGTGTTCCACTAGACCAGAATTTTGCTCTAGATGTTTCCCACGGGGTCAGGATTGACAAAAGCCGTGTTCCGGAAGGACCAGGATCCGCTCTGGACGCTTCCCACGGGGTCATGATTGACATAAGCCGAGTTCCGCAAGGACCGGGTTCCGCTCTGGACGCTTCCCACGGGGTCGGGATTGACATAAGCCGGTTCCACTAGACCAGGATTTGCTCTGGATGCTTCTCACGGGGTCAGGATTGACATTAGCCGTGTTCCGCAAGGACCAGGTTCCGCTCTGGACGCTTCCCACGGGGTAAGGATTGACATTAGCCGTGTTCCGCAAGGAACAAGATCCGCTCTGGACGCTTCCCACGGGGTCAGGATTGACATAAGCCGTATTCTACGAAACCAGGATTCGCTCAGGACGTTTTCCACGGGGTCAGGATTGACATAAGCCGTGTTCCACGAAACCAGGATTTTCTCTGGATTCTTCCCACGGGGTCAGGATTGACATTAGCCGTGTTTCGTGAGGACCAGGTTCCTCTCTGGACATTTCCCACGGGCTCAGGATTGACATAAGTCGTGTTCCACGAAACCAGATTTGCTCTGGACGCTTCGCACGGGGTCCGGATTAACATAAGCCGTGTTCCGCAAGGATCAGGATCCGCTCTGGACGTTTCCCATGGGGTCAGGATTGACATTAGCCGTGTTCTACTAGACCAGGATTTGCTCTGGATGCTTCCCACGAGGTAAGGATTGACATTAGCCGTGTTCCGTAAGGACCAGGTTCCGCTCTGGATGCTTCCCACGGGGTCAGGATTGATATAAGCCGTGTTCCAATAGACCAGGATTTGCTCTGGACGCTTCCCACGGGGTCAGGATTGATATTAGCCATATTCATCAAGGACCAGGTTCCGCCCTGGACGCTTCCCACGGGATCAGGATTGACATTAGCCGTGTTCCGCAAGGACCACGATCCGCTCTGGACGCTTCCCACGGGGTCAGGATTGACATAAGCCATGTTCCACTAGACCAGGATTTGCTCTGGATGCTTTCCATGGGGTCAGGATTAACATTAGCCGTGTTCTGCAAGGACCAGGTTCCACTCTAGACGCTTCCCACGTGGTCAGGATTGATATTGGCCGTGTTCCGCAAGGATCAGGATCCGCTCTGGACGCTTCCCACGGGGTCAGGATTGACATAAGTCATGTTCCACGAAACCCGGATTCGCTCTGGACGTTTCCCACTGGGTAAGGATTGACATAAGCCGTGTTCCATGAAACCAGGATTTGCTCTGGATGCTTCCCATGGGGTCAGGATTGACATTAGCCATGTTCCGCGAGGACCAGGTTCCGCTCTGGACATTTCCCATGGGGTCAGGATTGACATAAGCCATGTTCCACGAAACCAGGATTTTCTCTGGATGCTTCCCACGGGTCAGGATTGACATAAGCCATGTTCTGCAAGGACCAGGATCCACTCTCGACGTTTCCCACGAGGTCAGAATTGACATTAGTGATGTTCCACTAGACCAGGATTTGCTCTGGACGCTTTCCACGGGGTCAGGATTGACATTATCTGTGTTCCGCAAGGACCAAGTTCCTCTCTGGATGCTTCCCACGGGGTCAGGATTGACATAAGCCGTGTTCCAATAGACCAGGATTTGCTCTGGACGCTTCCCACGGGGTCAGGATTGACATTAGCTATATTCATCAAGGACCAGGTTCCACTCTGGACGCTTCCCACGGGATCAGGATTGACATTAGCCGTGTTCCGCAAGGATCAGGATCCGCTCTGGACGCTTCCCACGGGGTCAGGATTGACATAAGCCGTGTTCCACTAGACCAGGATTTGCTCTGGATGCTTTCCATAGGGTCAGGATTGAAATTAGCCGTGTTCCGCAAGTACTAGGTTTCACTCTGGACGCTTCCCACGTGGTCAGGATTGACATTAGTCGTGTTCCGCAAGGATCAGGATCCGCTCTGGACGCTTCCCACGGGGTCAGGATTGACATAAGTCGTGTTCCACGAAACCCGGATTCGCTCTGGACGTTTCCCACAGGGTCAGGATTGACATAAGCCGTGTTCTATGAAACCACGATTTGCTCTGGATGCTTCCCATGGGGTCAGGATTGACATTAGCCATGTTCTGCGAGGACCGGGTTCCGCTCTGGACGTTTCCCTCGGGGTCAGGATTGACATAAGCCGTGTTCCACGAAACCAGGATTTGCTCTGGACGCTTCCTACGGGGTCAGGATTGATATAAGCCATGTTCTGCAAGGACCAGGATCCGCTCTGGACGTTTCCCACGAGGTCAGAATTGACATTAGTCATGTTCCACTAGACCAGGATTTGCTCTGGACGCTTCCCATGGGGTCAGGATTGACATTATCCGTGTTCCGCAAGGACCAAGTTCCGCTCTGGATGCTTCCCACAGGGTCAGGATTGACATAAGCCGTGTTCCACAAAACCCGGATTTGCTCTGGACGCTTCCCACGGGGTCAGGATTGACATAAGCTGTGTTCCGCAAGGACCAGGATCCGCTCTGGGCGTTTCCTACTGGGTCAGGATTGGCATTAGCCGTGTTCCACTAGACCAGGATTTGCTCTGGACGCTTCCCACGGGCTCAGGATTGACATTAGCCGTGTTCCGCAAGGACCAGGTTCCGCTCTGGATGCTTCCCACGGGGTCAGGATTGACATTAGCCGTGTTCCGTAAGGACCAGGATCCGCTCTGGCCGTTTCCCACGGGGTCAAGATTGAAATAAGCCATGTTCCACTAGACCAGGATTTTGTTCTAGATGTTTCCCACGGGTCAAAATTGACATAAGCCGTGTTCCGCAAGGACCAGGATCCGCTCTGGACGCTTCCCACGGGGTCAGGATTGACATAAGCCGTGTTCCGCAAGGACCGGGTTCCGCTCTGGACGCTTCCCACGGGGTCAGGATTGACATAAGCCGTGTTCCACTAGACCAGGATTTGCTTTGGATGTTGCCCACGAGGTCAGGATTGACATTAGCCGTGTTCCGCAAGGACCAGGTTCCGCTCTGGACGCTTTTCCACGGGGTCAGGATTGACATTAGCCGTGTTCCGCAAGGACCAGGATCTGCTCTGGACGCTTCCCACGGGGTAAGGATTGATATAAGCCGTGTTCCACAAGGACCAGGATCCGCTCTGGACGCTTCCCACAGGGTCAGGTTTGACATAGGCCGTGTTCCACGTAACCAGGATTTGCTCTGGATGCTTCCTACGGGGTCAGGATTTACATTAGCCGTGTTCCACAAAGACCAGGTTCCGCTCTGGATGCTTCCCATGGGGTCAGGATTGACATAAGCCGTGTTCCACTAGACCAGGATTTTCTCTGGACGATTCCCACGGGGTCAGGATTGACATAGGCCGTGTTCCACGTAACCAGGATTTGCTCTGGATGCTTCCCACGGGGTCAGGATTGACATTAGCCGTGTTCCGCAAGGACCAGGATCCGCTATGGACGTTTCCCACGGGTCAGGATTGACATAAGCCATGTTTCACGAAACTAGGATTTGCTCTGGACGCTTCGCACGGGGTCAGGATTGACATTAGCTGTGTTCCTCAAGGATCAGGATCCGCTCTGGACGTTTCCTATGGGGTCAGGATTGACATAAGCCGTGTTCCACGAAACCAGGATTTGCTCTGGGTGCTTCCCACGGGGTCAGGATTGACATAAGCCGTGTTCCACAAGGACCAGGATCCGCTCTGGACGCTTCCCACGGGGTCAGGATTGACATAAGCCGTGTTCCGTAAGGACCAGGATCCTCTTTGGATGCTTCCCACGGGGTCAGGATTGACATAGGCTGTGTTCTACGTAACCAGGATTTGCTTTGGACGCATCCCACGGGGTCAGGATTGACATAAGTCGTGTCCCTCAAGGATCAGGATCCGCTCTAGACGTTTCCCATGGGGTCAGGATTGACATTAGCCGTGTTCCGCAAGGACCAGGATCCGCTCTGGATGCTTCCCACGGGGTCAGGATTGACATTAGCCGTGTTCCGCAAGAACCAGGTTCGGCTCTGGACGCTTCTCACGGGGTCAAGATTGACATTAGCCGTGTTCCGCAAGGACTAGGTTCCACTCTGGACACTTCCCACGGGGTCAGGATTGACATTATCCATGTTCTGCAAGGACCAGGATCCGCTCTGGACGCTTCCCACGGGGTCAGGATTGACATAAGCCGTGTTCCACTACACTAGGATTTGCTTTGGATGCTTCCCATGGGGTCAGGATTGACATTAGCCGTGTTCCGCAAGGACCAGGTTCCGCTCTGGACGCTTCCCACAGGGTCAGGATTGACATTAGCCGTGTTCCGCAAGGACCAGGATCCACTCTGGATGCTTCCCATGGTGTCAGGATTGACATAAGCCGTGTTCCACGAAACCAGGATTCGCTCTGGACGTTTCCCACGGGGTCAGGATTGACATAAGCTGTGTTCCACGAAACCGGGATTTGCTCTGGATGCTTCCCACGGGGTCAGGATTGACATTAGCCGTGTTCCGCGAGGACCTGGTTCCGCTCTGGACGTTTCCCACGGGGTCATGATTGATATAAGCCGTGTTCCATGAAACCAGGATTTGCTCTGGACACTTCCCACGGGGTCAGGATTGACATAAGTCGTGTTCCGTAAGGTCCAGGATCCGCTCTGGATGTTTCCCATGGGGTTAGGATTGACATTAGCCGTGTTCCACTAGACCAGGATTTGCTCTCGATGCTTCCCACGGGGTGAGGATTGACATTAGCCGTGTTCCACAAGGACCAGGTTCCGCTCTGGAAGCTTCCCACGGGGTCAGGATTGAAATTAGCCATGTTCCGCAAGGACCAGGATCCGCTCTGGCCGTTTCCCATGGGTTCAGGATTAACATAAGCCGTGTTCTACTAGTCCAAGATTTGCACCGGACGCTTCCCACGGGGCCAGGATTGACATAAGCCGTGTTCCACGAAACCAAGATTCTCTCTGGACATTTCCCACGGGGTGAGGATTTGCATAAGCCGTGTTCCACGAAACCAGGATTTACTCTGGATGCTTCCCATGGGGTCAGGATTGACACAGGCCGTGTTCCGCAAGGACTAGGAGAGGTTGACTCTCGGTTGTCTTTGCATCTTCGAGTCATGAAATTGGGAGCTTTGCCGCGGCTCCGATTTGCTGATGTTGCGTCTGTTGTAATGAGACGAATGTTGAGATGTTCTCCAGGCTGTCTGTGAACCATCGAGATGTGGCTTCTTTTTATGTCGGAGCCTGGTGGGAAGGTATGGTTCCCTCTTAATTTGTGCCCCTGGATTGTATATGTTCCCCTCCGAAAACACGGAGACGCGATAAACGTCTTGCCTGAATTTCGGGGAAGATGCTAATTGGTGCTATCCATCCACCTCTCCGAAGATTCCAAGTTGATTTATGGCACCATGTATCGAAGGTTTAGACGGATGCGGCCGATGTAGCAGACTTCGTCAGATTCCCCCTCATTTGAGGGGTTTTTGATTGTGGGGATGCTCTTCCCTGCAGGCGCAAGCCCCTGCAGTTAATTATACTACCGCATCGCGGTAAATACTTTCTCCTTCTCCAGATGGTCACTTCGTGTCGTGTGTGTTTGTTTTGTTTTTGGTTGCCCGTAGATTGTATACGGAGACTAATTTATGTTGTCGCCTGTAGGGCGTGGATTAGTCCAAATCCGTATCTTCTTAGATTTGGGTTTGGGGGTTGGGTTTAAGGATACGTTAGTCTCATTTGGGACTAAGACCAACTTAAACATATGTTAAGGATACGTTAGTCTAATTTTAGACTAAGATCAACTTAACGGGATTATTTAGATCAAAAGAGCAATTGGGCTCTATTGTTTAGTTTAGGGACATTGCGGTCGATTAGTTTAAGGACATTACGGTCCAGCGTTAGTTTAACGACATCTCGGTCCAAGGTTAAGGACATCATAGTCCGTGAGTTTAAATACATCACAGTCAAGGTTAAGGACGTCATAGTCCGTGAGTTTAAAGACCTCACAGTCAAGGTTAAGGACGTCATAGTCCGTGAGTTTAAAGACCTCACAGTCAAGGTTAAGGAAGTCATAGTCCGTGAGTTTAAAGACCTCACAGTCAAGGTTAAGGTTAAGGACGTCATAGTCCGTGAGTTTAAAGACCTCACAGTCAAGGTTAAGGATGTCATAGTCCGTGAGTTTAAAGACCTCACAGTCAAGGTTAAGGACATCATAGTCCGTGAGTTTAAAGACCTCACAGTCAAGGGTAAGGACATCACAGTCCGTGAGTTTAAAGACCTCACAGTCAAGGTTAAGGACGTCATAGTCCGTGAGTTTAAAGACCTCACAGTCAAGGTTAAGGACATCATAGTCCGTGGGTTTTAAAAGACCCCACAGTCCGTCGAATGTTTTGTTGTTAGGACCCGTCACCTCTCTGAAGACGTTGAAGGATTACAACGACAAATATCAGAGGAGTAAAGAGATGTACCCTCGAACCGGTGTGAGTTGGTTGAAAGATCTGTAGTCCAATTTGGGACTAAGATATGTTAAAATATTTATGAGCAGATGGGCTCAATTAATATGGGTTGAGGACTTATGGCCAATCTTGGGCTAAGTCCAGTAAATGTTTAACATTTTATTTTGAGTTGTTGAGCCTTTATTTAGGCTTGGCCCTTTTAATAATGCTGAGCATTCATCAGAGCTCTGGGCTTATTAAAGAACAATTTATGTTCTGTCAGCGCAACATATGGTGCACCAGGCGCTTTGCGCCAATCAAAAAGCGCAGTGCGCTTCTGCCAAGTAGCGCACATGTAATGGACACATGTCGCACTCAGCGCTAGGCGCTAGATGATGAGCGCATGATGCCAGTTTATGAGCGCTGAGCGCTAATCCATGAGCGCATTGCGCTTTCAATTTAGTGGCGCACACGTAAGTGACACGTGGTGCGCCTGGCGCTGAGCGCCTGCCCATGAGCGCAGTGCGCTATTTCAGAAGCGCAAAGCGCAAGTTGTCAATTGGCGCATGCGTGGTTGACACGTGGCGCATTTGGCGCTGAGTGCCGGTCCAGAGAGCGCAGAAACGCATTTCAAGAGCGCAAGGCGCATTTCAAGAGCGCAAGGCGCATCTTATCAATTTTATGATCTTGGAAACAAATTTATGTTCTTTTTAAAGGAGACTTTATCTCAAGATTTAAGAACAACAGTTCTTGTTTTGCAGGAGATATTTCCAATCTCTTATTTTGATAAAAGGCTTTGCCTTTATAGATCCATGATCTGTAAGAAGACTTATATTCTTCTTTTATTTCATGATGAGATCTTTTGATCTCTTTTGTGAAATACTTTTTTGTCTTGTAGATCTGTGAACTTTTTTTTTAAGAAATGAATTTTTCTTTCTTAATCATGAGATGATTTCATCTCTGTGTTCATCATCCTTCATTCTCACCTTGAAGAAGAATCTTCTTGCAAGAGCTTGCTCTTTATCTTTGAGTTTCTCAAAGTTTATGGGGGGATTTCTCTATATAAGACTTGAAGTCTTGGGGCCTTTATATAGGGCAAGCTGATTTGTTGAATCAAGTAAAGAGATCTTTCTCTGATTGATTTGGGGATGTTTCCCCACCATTTGATCTTTGATCCTAGGGCTTCTGTTTTACAGAAGGCAATCTTCTTGTTTTTAACAAAATTGGAAAATCTTTCCATAACAGAATTTAATTCTGATTAATTAATGATTTATCATTATTATTAGATCTTTTGATCTAACGGTGGGGAGTTTTTTAATTCCAGCGCTAGCGCACCCGTGCTTTGCACGTGGTGCGCTGCTTAGAGCGCAGCGCACCTTGCGCTAGCGCACCCGTGTTTGACACGTGGTGCATTGCTCAGAGCGCAGCACGCTCTGCGCTAGCGCACCCATGTTTGACACATGGCGCGCTGCTTAGAGCGCAGCACAACTAGCGCTAGAGCACACATGGTGCGCTTCCTAAGGCGTATCGCACTTGGCGCTTCATCTGAAGCATTGCTTCAATTTTGAAATTTGAATTTCAAACAGAGCTTTGCTCTAATTGGGGGAAACAATTGCCCCCCACCGTTGCGCTCATGTGGCCCACATATGAGTGCAGCGGTGGCAGCATCTGCGCCCCTGGATCAACTCAGAAGTTGAAGTGGCATTTCAATGCCTATAGATAGGACCTTTGGTCCTTTAGATGATTCTGTTCATCTTCTTCTTTTGAGAATTTTTATTCAGAGCATAGCTCTTCATCTTAAGAGATTTTAAGAGTCAAAACTCTGTCAAAACTTAGGTAAAGATTAAATCTTTTAATAATCTAGGGTTTTACCTATTAACAGAGTCTTGCTCTTCATAGATCTTTGATCTAAAGAAAACCCTTTTAGGGTTTCATTAATAGAGCTTTGCTCTCTTGAACCCATAGATCTAAGGAGATCTTGTTTCAGGGTTTCTTAACCCATGAACAGAGGTTTGCTCATAAAGAACTCTTAGACTTTGTTCATAGATTTTGAAGATCTCAGAATTTTTAATTCATAAAAATTGATTTTAATTTTTTTTTTGATGGGTTTTTCCATCATCTTTACAGAGCCAGGCTCTTGAGGAATTTTTATTCCTTCATGATCAGAGTTTGACAAGTGTCACTCTGTCACAGAGCATTGCTCTCAAAGGGAGATTTACTCCTCTTCCCGAGGGATCTTTCATTTAATGAGAATTTTCTTGAGGATTTCCTCACTTAATCAACAGTCTCATCAAATGATGAGGTTGTTTTATTAATGATGAATTGTCATCTATATTTTGTGGGTCCCCTTTTGGTCCTCTTTTTACTGCATTGCAGTGCAGTACAAATTTTAAAGTACCAAATGTCGGAATTTAACTTAAATTATAGCACTGACAGTTGACTTTTGTCCCTTTTCGCGCAGGCGACATGTCTTTCGACACTTCTTTTCCGTTCGTCCGCTCAGAAGGCGGATTTCCTGAGGCGCCTGTAGACCGAGAGGTTCTCGCGCTGATCAGAGATCACGACCCGGAATACAAGTATCTTCACCTATGGGGTAGATGGTATGATCAGATTATCAGAGGCCGCCGAAGCTTTTCTTGTGCGACGCCTTCGGAGCTTATCTCGGCGATCCCGTATGCAGATGCATCACCGGTGAACTATGCCATGGAGGTGGTTAATTAGACTTCGGAGGGTCTCCTTCAGCCTTCTATAGTTGCGATTCCTATGCAGCCGCCGGCGGCTTTGGACACCCTAGGGCGGCGCATATGTCAGGGCGAGTCGCGCCCTTGGGGACAGCTCTACAACATCGGGCTAACTCCCCGTCATCCGGCCGGATACTTGCAGTGGGCCCGATATATCTTATCGGCAAAGAAATCGCAGCTGCTGAAGCTTGGCTTATACCCTACAGTCTACGCTTCCTTGTTCCAGTATTCTGCACCTCCCACATGGTGGATCAAGGCGTTTTTAGAGCAGTGGAACATCCCGACCCATACCTTCCTCCTATTGGATAGAGAGGTTTCCATTTCTTTGGAAGAATTTGCCGAGGTTTCTGGTTTACCAGTTAGGGGGGAGCACTACGAGGAGCTGCTTCCTCCGGATGAATATGTTTTTGCCACCAAATCAGTGGTGATGGGTCTTACCCCAGAGAACGCCATTCAGCACTAGTTTCCAAGTCTGATAAAGGTGTTGAACATGTATGAGAGCCTCTTTATTGAATCCGGAGGCCGGGGGTCAGCTTTGCGGACTTCATTGCCCGTTTTCTTCGCCCAGAAATTTTGTCGCGACAAGGCGAAAAGTTTGCTAAACTTGATGATCTCTTCGGCTTTGGCTTGGACCGTCGGCCGATAGTGGAAGCCGATCAAAAGGGTTTCTTTCTTCCGGACGTCGCGATCGTCCCCCTGTCAGAAATCGCCGCTCCAGGCATTGATGAGGAAGTGTTTTTTCTCGGGTTTCTCAGTTTATGGTTAAGCTGGTTCGCGCTTCCTCTGCACCCTCGTTACATGAGGCCTTCTGTCTTCTATCCCGCGCATCGCATGGTTGCCGGAATACAAGTATCCATCGGGATCACCGGGTTAGCCCACCTATATCACGGCCTCAGCATAGCAGCGGATACCACTGAACCAGGGGTGCATCCTGCCAACTTCCCAATGCATTACTTCACTTCATGGATGGAGCTGCACGTGCTTGGGGTTTTGGTGTCCACAAAAGACATTCTTTTTACAACAGATGCAGGTTCCCTCTGATAATGCGGCTGTTTGACGCTTCCATCATGAGTCCGTCACCGCGGGAAGCTAGGGGCTTGCTCCTTCGTCCGCGCACGGTTGGAGATAGTATGTCTTTCACAGAAAAAGTCTTGACCATCGGCCAGGAAACTTCAAAAGTGGTGCTGCCATTGCAAGACATCTTTAAAGACGGGGCCTCTGTGTTGAAAGCCCAGGAGATTATTCATTTGTACTCCATCAGGCCGGGCTTTCTTGTATTCAGGCAAAATGATGCAGCATTATTCATGAGATACAACCCGCATCATTTCGCTCAGCAGCTGAGTTACGATCAGGGTGTCCCACTTGAGGCCTTTTTGGCAGAACCTGCTGCCACTGAAGAGGAAATGCGGAGCGCGCTGCATCATTTTATGCGCCTGAACACAGGGTCTCACTTCTTTATCAGCGAACCGAGCCGTGTCCCGAAGGCCCTTAATGTACACGTGTCCTGGTACCAACATTCAATGGGTGCCGTTATCAGGGAAGAGAAGCGACTGCTGCTCGATCGCAAAGGTGCACCCCCTGCCGTCGATCGAAACGCCCCCCTAAAGCGACGGACCATTGTCCCACCTCCGCTAAGAGAAGCTGCCGTGATCGAAGTTCCGCATGACAGGCCTGGGCTACCGATACCCGGGCTCCTGTGGAAAAAGTGACTGTAGCTTCCCCCGATTCTGGCATGGGTTCAGATATCGGGACTCGTCACCCCAAGGTGCCTACTAAACGTAAACTTGTGCTTGCGGCGACCAGAGCTCGCTCGCAGAAGAGGAAGAAGAAGTCGATCCTCTCTGCCGACGTTGTATTTGGTCAGGAGCCTCATGCTCCGCATAGTGAGGGCTTGGGCGAATATGGGACCAACGATGGTCTATTCGCAGCGCCGGACGATACTGATCTGGCGGCTGCCATTGCAGCTTCTAAGCAATTGGCAAGCCATGAAGCGGGACTGGCCATCCTCGCGCATTCAAGTAAATATCAGTCGTACCTTCTGTCATTGCATTATATTTTTATTATCATGTTTTGACTGACACTTTCTTTCTTTAACAGGAATTTCCACTGAAGAGGCTCTCACGGCTTCCCTTAGGACCTTTGAGGAGGAGGAGAGGATTCGCACTTCGCTAGGCGTTGGTATATTTCGGCTCACCGCGTCTTCATTCTCCTTTCTTATGGACAATCTGACCCTCTCTTTATCTTATCATAGGGTTTACATTGCCAATCCCGTAAGGTGATATGGAGATGCTTCCAGGGCCAACCATCGAAGTCCCGGCCTCCTCAGCACTGCCGAAAGAGACCTTACTCAAACGACTGATGACGGATGCCATAACGGCTCCAGAGGTAACCCTTGGCGTGGACGATGACGTCCTATTGATGGAGGCTTCTAGAAGATCCGCTCTCATGGCCCGAGCGGAAAGGAAGCGTAGAATGCGCGCGGCAAGGGAGCGTAGTGCCGCCTTGGCCGCGGGTGCAGGTTCGAGCACCGCTACCCCTGCCCCTACTCCTTCAGAGGATGCTGCGGCTGTCTTATCCATCGCCCACAGACAGGAAGCATGTGCCGCTCGGGAAGCAATCGAAAAATTGACTCAAGGTAACGTGACATTGGGTTCTTCTGTCAAAGTTTTAATTTTCAGGTTATCATATATCCTATCTTGCAGGGCCGAGTCTTGCCGAGGAGGTGGTGGGTGTCATGGCGGCAACCACCGAGCCTGAGGTAGCGGCAGGTGAGATGGCTACAATTGCCGAGCCCGAGGTAGCGGTGGGTGAGATGGCTACAGTCGTCGAGCCCGAGGTAGCCACTCTTTCTCAAGAGTCAGGCACTGCTCCAATCGTCGCTCTTTCTCCTTGCGGCTCCTTGCCATCTCCTGGCGTCGCGAGCGTTACGACGCCTCTTATAGAGTTGGGGGATGAGGCTATGGGTGGCGAGACCATTCCGATGGAGGAGGGTGAAGCATTTGCTGCCTCCAGTGACGCCCTTGTCGCGGTCTCGACCGGCGACTCACCAGGTAGATTTTGGGTCATTATTTTCCCCTTTATTCTGCAATCCCTTTTAATTTCTTTTTGACAGCGTTTCTCTTATTTCTAATGCAGGTGATGAGCATTGGGGTTGTGCCACCCGAGGAAGCATCTCCGGTTGCCTCTTTAACGGTAACAGCTCCTCTACCTTCTCTCGTACCATCTCAAATGTTGGAAGATGCGGATTTGTGACCCCTCAGTTTCATTACAGGCTGTATACTCTATGTACTGACATTGCATTACTGCGTCCTTGTAGGAGTCCTTTTTGATCACCTGTATCAGGTGCTACACCCACACTTCTATTTCCAGTCAAAGATTGCCTCATCTAGTAGCGCTGGTGAGTACAGGCTTCAGCTAATGTCTCTTCTTTTACGGGCAGCCAAATCACTTCTAATTCTTCTTTGTTTTGATTGCAGCACTACAGATCGAAGGAGGAGACGAAAGAACAGTTGCGCCACTGGTACTCCCGACCTTGCCACCTGCTGCAGCCGGTATAGTAAACTCCATTGTTCATGAACCTCCTCTATTCCTTGAAATGTCATTTGACTGTGATTTGTTTTGCAGCGGTGATATCAACTTCAGCTCCGTTCGAATCTCGAGTCGTAATGCCTGCAGGCCCCTTTTCTCGACGTTCATCTTCCAAAGGCGCTGTGAATAGTTTGCGCATGTTGAGCGACTATATCGAGGAGCTTGACATGGAGGCTCCCACATTCGCTGTAGATTTTGCCGCGGAGGTTAATCCTATGCTGGCGACGCTCGTGAACTTTCATAGTGAAGGCGTCATTGAGTCTTGGGTTAATCACTGCAGGAAAATTGAGGCTTGCTTACATGAGCTCGAGGTCGGACGTCCTGCTCCAGAGGTCCTGGTTGTGAACACCCAACGGGCTGCGTGGGTCGAGCAGAGCACTCCCTACTTCCATCATCTTGAACAAGAGGCGGCCTTAAAACGTAAGGACTGCGAAGAGACTTCAAGCGAGTCTTCCCGGCTGCACGCTCAGGTTGATGCAAAAGCTGCACAGTTGAAAGCTATCTTTGAAGGCCTTCTGCGATGCATCTCTGACGGGCTAACACTAAGGCAAAAGCTCTACATCGTCGAGCGGGATGCACAAAATTGTGGGGCAGCTCAGCGGACCATCGAAGAGAAACTTTCGTCCTACTTACAGCAATGAGCTCAGGTCGAAGCAGAGTTGGCCGCGGCAGCTGACCAAGAAAAAGGGCTGAGGGAAGTGCGCGAGTGGCTGATTGGACTATTGAAAGCGCTTCCCTCTCAATAATTGTTTTTGTACCATTTATAATTTTGAATAAAATGTATCCATTTTTTTATTCTTTCATATGATGTATTTTGTACCCAATTGAATTTATGAATACAAGATACATTTCTTTCGCAATGTCTTGTGTCATCTCTTTGCTTTCTTCTTTTCTTTGTTATCAGCATGTCACTTTAGTAAGCATAGCCCGCAGATGATAGAGTGAGTATTCCGTTTTGAATTCTTCGAGAGATAGTGATGGCTTAGAAAGCAGGTTCAGATCTGCTGCCTAAGACTTTTCAATTTCATGAGCCGTGAGGGTCTCATAAAGACTTTTCTCCCTACGAGTCGAGAGGATCTCGTAGGTGTATTTTCTCCTTAGGAATCGTAAGGATTCCTAAGCGCATTTTCTCTTGTAAGTCGTAAGGATCTTACAAGAGAGTTTTCTTCCTTACGGGTCGAGAGGACCCTTAAGTGATTGATGGTGTTGCCATTATCCGTATTTCACGGAGTCAGGAGTTGCTCTGGATGTTTCCTACGGGGTCAGGATTGACTTTAACCGTGTTCCACGGGACCAAGAATTTGCTCTAGATGCTTTTCACGGGGTCATAACCGTGTTCTATGAGGACCAGGCTCCGCTCTGGATGCTTCCCACGGGGTCATAACCATGTTCTGCGAGGACCAAGATTCGCTCTGGACGTTTCCCACGGGGTCAGGATTGACATAAGCCGCGTTCCATGTGACCAGGAATTTTGCTTTGGATGCTTCCCACGGGGTCATAGCCGTGTTCTGCGAGGACCAGGCTCTGCTCTGGACGTTTCCCACGGGGTCAGGATTGATATAGGTCGCGTTCCACGTAACCAGGAATTTGCTCTGGATGCTTCCCACGAGGTCATAGCCGTGTTCTGCGAGGACCAGGCTCCGCTCTGGACATTTCCCACGGGGTCGGGATTGACATAGGTCGCGTTCCACGTAACCAGGAATTTTGCTCTGGATGCTTCCCACGGGTTCATAGCCGTGTTCTGCGAGGACTAGGCTCCGCTCTGGATGCTTCCCACGGGGTCATAGCCACGTTCTGCGAGGACCAGGATCCGCTCTGGACGTTTTCCACAGGGTCAGGATTGACATAAGCCGCGTTCCACGTGACCAGGAATTTTGCTCTGGATGCTTCCGATAGGGTCATAACCGTGTTCTGCGAGGACCTGGCTCCACTCTGGATGCTTCCTATGGGGTCATAGCCGTGTTCTGCGAGGACTAAGATCCGCTCTGGACGTTTCCCATGGGGTCAGGATTGATATAAGCCGCATTCCACGTGACCACGAATTTTTCTCTGGATGCTTCCCACGGGTTCATAGCCGTGTTCTGCGAGGACCAGGCTCCGCTCTGGATGCTTCCCACGGGGTCATAGTCGTGTTCTGCGAGGACCAGGATCCTCTCTAGACGTTCCCCACGGGGTCAGGATTGACATAAGCTGTGTTCCACGTGACCAGGAAGGGTTGACTTTATCCGTATTTCACGGAGTCGGGGTTTGACTCTCGGTCATCTGCACCGCCAAGTTATAGAACTGGGAATTGCCGCGGTTTCACTTTGTTTGATGTTGCGTCTGTTGTAATGAGATGAATGTTGAGATGATCTCCAGGCTGTCTGTGAACCGTTGAGATTTGGCCTTTTCTTCTGATGGAGCCTGGGGAGGGAAGGTGTGATTCCTTCTTCATTTGCGCCCCTGGATTGTATACAAGGATTGATGTGATATCACCTGTAGGGCATAGATTTCATTTTTTTTATTTCTTTCTGCGATGCTCTATCATTTCAACTTTTATATCGCGAAGGTTGCGATTGCCCAATCATTTCGGCTATTTTTCGCGGTGCCCAATCATTTCGGCTATTTGTTTTATTTTTACTCGCTGCTTTTTATTGCGAGTTTCCCAATCATTTCGGCTATTTTGCATGCATATATTTTTACTTGCTGCTTTTTATTTGCAAGTTTCCCCATCATTTCGGCTATTTCGTATGCATGTGTGGCTCGCTGGCTTTTCGCTGTAAGCTTGGGATTAGACACCGATTTTGGCATCAGCACCGCTACAACTGGGATATTGCCAAGAGAGAATCATCTTTTGCCTCTGTCGATGTTGGACAAAGGTGGCTTAGCGAGCAGGGTTAGGATCCTGTCGACTAAGGCTTTTGACTTCATGAGCCGTAAGGGTCTCATAAAGGTATTTCTCCCTGCGAGTCGTGAGGATCACGTAGGTGTGTTTTCTCCTTAGGAATCATGAGGACTCCTAAGTGTATGGTTTCTCGTAAGTCGTAAGGATCTTACAAGAGTATTTTCTCCTTCTAAGTCGAGAGGACTTGCAAGGGCTGTTCACTGTGCAAACATATCCCTAGTCACGGATGGGACTTTGTTAGGGAAATGTTTATTCGCGCCCGTGGATTGTATACAAGGGTCAATATTGAGCCGCTTGTAGGGAAGTATTGGAGGTTGTGGTGGCCGCTTATGAACAGGTTCAGATCCCTGTAGCTTAAGACTTTTGAATCTTATGAGCCGTGTGGGTCTCATAAGAGGGTTCTCCTTACGAGTCGTGAGGATCTCGTAAGTGAGTTTTCTCCTTAGGAATCGTAGCGATCCCTAAGTGTGTTGCTCCCTTGTGAGTCGTAAGGATCTCATGCAGGTAGTTTCTCCTCACAAGGTCGAGAGGACCTTGCAAGTGTCTTTTAACGAGGTTGCGCCCTTTCGGGTTTTCACAAAAACTCGCCGGTAGCCCTGCTGTTTTTACTTACGGAGCCCTTTCGGGTTTTCATCCGTGCCCATTTTGCTTATGGACATACCGTTCTCTTTTTCTTTTTTTTTTTTTATTCTTTCTCTTTTTTTTGTGTCAGCCTTGGGATGCTGCAGTCTACAGTAGTTTATCGACGTCTCGGTCAACAGCTAGTTTTAGGCATAGTGGTCCATCGTTAGTTTAAGGACGTTTCAGTCCGACGCCAGTTTTCGGACATAGTGGTCCATTGTTAGTTTTAGGACATTTCGGTTCGTTGTTAGTTTAAGGACATTTCGGTCCAAGAAAAGGAGGACGGCTACTACTTACAGAGTTTAGGCCTAGGAAGATAGCGAGCGGACATAGGCGTCGTCATCTATCGTTGACCTAGGCCGTGACTTGTCAGGCGTAGTATTTCTTTAGGAAGCGACCATTTATTGGCCTGAAAGGTCTTTCACCATGCATGTCCATGAGTAGATAGGCTCCACCCTGGTAGACTTTGTCTATGATATACGGGCCTTCATAGTTCGGCTCAAATTTCACCCATTTGGCACGATTAAGGATCATAGGTCTTTTGACCACTAGCACGAGTTCGCCTTGGCGGAATGTTCTTGGCCTAGTCAATTTCTCATATGAGCGCGTCATCTTTGCTTTATAAGCCTCCAGACTCTGTTGCGCCACGAGCCGGTTTTCATCAAGGGTATCAAGCTCCTCCAGTCGAAGGTGAGCATTCTCTTCATCTGTTAGCTCGTAGTGAATGGCCACTCGTAGAGAGGGTAACTCTATCTTGAGAGAGAGTACCGCTTCTGTACCGAATACCAAAGCATACGACATTGTGTTTGTGGCCGTTTTGAACGTAGTTCGACACGCCCGGAGAGCTTCATGCAGTCTCTCGTGCCAGTCCTTCTTATTTCGAGACACCGTCTTTTTCACGATCTTCGTCAAGGTCTTGTTGAAAGCCTCAGCTAGACCGTTAGCTCGAGAATTATAGACTGATGAATATCTCCAGTCTATATTATGCCGTTGTGCGAAGCGGCTGATCTTGTGGCTTCTATAGGCTGGCCCGTTATCGGAGATAATCTGTCGTGGAGTTCCAAACCGATAAATGACGTGCGTCTTGAAGAAATGGAGGATATTCTCCGTCTTCACTTCCCTCAGCGGTACTGCTTCTGCCCACTTGGAGAAGTAATCGGTTGTTGCCAGTATGAACCGATGTCCTCTGGACGATGCTGGTTCGATGGGGCCGATTATGTCAGTTCCCCACATTTCAAACGGCCAGCTAACCACCATTGGGTGTAGCGGATTTGGATGCTGATGGATAAAGTCCCCGTGAATTTGGCACGGGTGGCATTGTTTCGCGTATACGAGGCAGTCCTGGATCATTGTGGGCCAATAATAGCCCATCCTTTTGATCTTCAGCTTCATCTTTTGGCCGGCTTGGTGAGAACCGCAGAGTCCGTCGTGAGTTTCCTGGACGACTCTCCTTGCCTCTTCAGGTCCCAAGCATCTTAACCATAGAGAATCAAATGATCTCTTATACAGAGTATCATTGACAAAGGCGAAAGACAGAGCTCGTTTCATAAGCTGATTCCTTGAGGACGCATCTTCAGGTGTTCGACGGGATTTGAAGTAGTCTATAAAGACTTCTCTCCAATCCTCAACCTTTTCTTGGCCTTTTATTTGTAGAGCCATTCGCTCGGTCGCTTCCTTTTCTTCAGACGACTCTGGAGATATTTTGCCGGTGCAAGAACCCGACGGCTCTGCACAATGATCCTCACGTCATCGAGGTTCTCATCGGCCAATTCTTTAGCGAGCTTAGCTAATGCATCCGTCTTGCTATTTTCCGCACGCGGTATGCTCTCCAGGGCGTAGGAAGGAATTTGAGTCAGCAGTTGCTGTACTCTCTCGCCGTACTTCACCAACTCTGGCTTGCACGTTTGATAGTTGCCATTTACTTGACTAATGATAAGCTGGGAGTCTCCGTATATGAGGAGGTTCTCAATTCCCATGTCGATGGCGATCTCAAGACCTGCTGTCAAAGCTTCATACTCGGCTTCATTGTTCGTCCTTGGCTCTGTTAAGGAGAAGGAAAAGCGCATTATCCCTCCTTGTGGAGTCACAAAAATGAGGCCTACCCCTGATTTGATTATGGGGATGCTTTGTTTGAGCCTCTTCATGGAAGATGCCCCATCAAAATAGAGTACCCATCGGGTATCACTCTCTCTTCTTCCCCCGTCTATCGTGTCAAACGCGTGTTCGTCTGGCAATTCGCAGTTCAAAGGAGAATTAGTAGGTATCGGGTGCTCAGCGAGGAAGTCGGTGATGGCCTGGCCTTTCACTGCCTTAAGAGGTCGATAAATTATCGAGAACTCTATCAAGAGCAGGGCCCATTTAGCGGGCCGCCCTGTTAATATGGCCTTCAACATTAAATACTTGAGAGGATCCACCTTTGATATGAGCTGGACCTCATGTGCCAACGCATAGTTTCTGAGCTTCATTATCGCGAAGATCAATGCCAGGCAGTGTTTTTCGATAGGAGAATAATTGCTTTCTGCCCCCAGGAGAACTTGACTCAAATAGTAGAGGGTTCTCTCCTTCCCTTGGTCGTTCTCTTGTGCCCACAGCGCGCCTAAAGAACCTTCGAGGGCCGTTGTATACAAAATGAGAGGCTTTCCCTTGATCGGAGCGGTCAGCACCGGCGGATTCTGTAGGTATTTCTTAATTTCGTCCAGTGCGCCTTGGTATTTGCGATCCCAGACGAAAGGGGTCCCCTTCTTCATTAGGTGACTGTAAGGACGGCACTTGCCGGAGAGATTGGTTATAAATCGCTGGATATACGCAAGCTTTCCTTGGAGAGACCGCAGTTGCTTGAGAGTCTTTGGTGGAGGTATTTCCATGATCGTCTTGATCTTCGAAGGGTCTATTTCGATACCTCGGTGTCGGACGATGAATCCTAGGAATTTGCCTGAGGAAACTCCGAACGCGCATTTGAGAGGGTTCATCTTTAAGTTATATTTCTGAAAGCGATGAAACACGATCTTCAGATTCTCTAAATGTTCCTCGTATGATTTGCATTTAACTACGAGGTTGTCGATATAGCATTCGACGATTTCATGTATGAGGTCATCGAAGATCTTTGTCATGGCCTTCTGATAGGTGGCACCGGCGTTCTTTAGATTGAAAGGCATCACCTTGTAGCAGAATATGCCCAAAAGGGTTCGGAAAGCGGTATGCTTCTGGTCTTCTGGATGCATCTTTATCTGATTATATCCTGATGAGCCGTCCATGAAAGAGAAAACTTCGTGAGTGGACGTATTATCTATCATCAGCTCAGTGACTGGTACTGGGAAGTCGTCCTTCGGACAGGCTTTATTGAGATCCCGAACACACATATGCGCACCGTCCTATTTTTCTTCATCACTGGGACGATATTGGCGATCCAGTCAGGATACTGAACTTCTTGGATGAAGCCGGAGTAGATTAGCTTCTTGACCTCGGTGTTGATGCTTATCTCAAGCTCGAGCCGCATTCTTCTCGGTGCTTGTTTAATCGGCTTGACGTCCTGGGATATTGCCAATTTGTGTACAGCAATCTCTGGATCTAGTCTTGGCATCTCGGAATAGTTCCTTGCGAAGCAATCTTTATGCTACATGAGCACGTCTTTTAGCATAGCCACCCTTTCTTCAGATAACAGCTTACCGACAAACGTCGGCCGTGGGTCGCTTGCCATCCCCAAATCAATTTTCTTGAGGTTATCTGTAGTAGTATGTATTCCATCTTCCAGCTCTTTTGGCGCCGGTGGAAACTCTGAGATTACCTCGTCATCATCGTTTTCGAAGCACCAGGGGAGGTCATCTATATTCTCGGGCTCTTCTTTTGACAGCGTTATCACGTGGCAGGTACGAGATCGCTTCCAAGACCGATGTTGATCCAGTTCTACTCTCGTGGCTTTGGGTTCATGCTTCTACGGCGGGGATACCCTCCAGCTGCTGGATAGAGCGAACCTACTTTGCTGATACTGGTCTTCTACCCAGTCTTTAAATATGAAGCAGTCTTCGAGAGGATGTCCTATTGCCCTGTGATAGGAGCAATAGTCTGGATGATTAACTTCACCTGCTTGCTCGGGGTGCTTGGACTCCGGGAGGGCCATCATCTGGTGTTTCATAACAAGATCGAATATCTTCTTTGTCTTGTCTTGAGGAAAAGAATATTCTCGACCCATCTTCTTTATAAGAGACGAATCTTGGTTGCTCGATTCTCGATCGCGTGGCTTCTTTATCCCGCTTTGTCGCTGTCGCACGCTTTTCCCGTTCTTTGGTTTATTTTTGCCTCTGCGTCGGGTTTTTTGTATGACGGGCTGGCGACGAAGGGCATCATCACTTTCTGCAGCCTGCTGAAGAAGGCGTTGCGTCCTTGCTTTCTCGTAGATGGCCATTTCGCGATTATGATCGCCTCGAACCTTTTGACCTGCTTCCCTTATAAGCTTGTCCATTTGTTCTTCAAACGACGGACTTGGCATTTTCACGGCGGGAGTTCGTTCTGGTTCAGGGTTAGCATCTTCCCACAGAGCATCTCCTTCTTCATCAAAGTCATATATGACGTAGCAGTCGCGGAATAGCTCCCGTTTCTTGGATCGAGCATATCCAAGCCCGATCGTTTCCATTCTCCCGTTGGGCAACTTTCGTTGAGTTCTGGGAACATTCCAGATCCTGTTATAGAACCGTGCTTGTCTCGCAGTTTGCTTAAGGGGTACACCTTGGCATCTCAAGAGTCTCTTTAGTCCGCCTGTGTAATATCTGGGCAAACGGATGGTCTGGAGCCTATCAAGTGTAGAACCCGCACCATGCCAAATTTCTTTCTCCACTTTGGTTTCTCCAGATCGGTAGAATAGGATCTCCTTTTCACCTTTTCGCCTGGGAGGGACGTAGAATGTCTGTAGTTCTTCCACACTGTAGGTATCAAGCACGTCTAGCTCTTTATGATGCTTTGGCGGAACCATGGCAACTTGCAAACTTTGATCTTCATCAGTGAAGGCTTGTATTGATGGCCGAGCAGAGAATACGGCATTGACCTCATCTTCCGAGTCGCTGCCGAAGATCAACATAGGAGTGGACGGTCTCGGCTTGTTGCACTGGGGAGGACCTGAATAAACTATTTCTTCTTCCTCCTCAGTATCACTCCCGAAGACTGGAATAATGGTGATAGCTTTGTTCTTATCCTCCGATTTGCGACATCTTTCCGTGACTTTGAAATCTGGCAGGAAGTATTTTGCATCTTCGTACTTTCGGACTTCGTTCACGGAGAATGGGTTCAGCTCTCCTGTTACGGTATACTCGAGACCATCCTTGAAATACTTCATACACTAATGTTGTGTAGAAGGGATGATGTTGTACTCGTGTAACCAAGGCCGGCCGAGCAAAGCATTATAGCAGGTCTTAGCGTTAATGACGTGGAACTTGATGTCCGTGGCGAGCAGCCCAAAGCGTAGTGTCAATATTATAGACCCAAGCGTTCGTGATGACTGGGAGTCGAAACCAGAGATGGTGATTTTATCACGAGTGAGGTGTTGAACGCTCATGCATATTTCTTTCAACACCCTTATATTGAGGAGGTTAACGGAGGACCCATAGTCGACCAGGATTTTGCCTATCTTGATGTCGTGACAGTATCCGGAGACATAAAGGGGACGGTTATGCTCGCACGTCCAAAGGAGGAGATCTTCATCGCCGAAGGTGATATCGGCTGTGTGCACTTCTTCCAGCCCGTCCTTCATCTTTTCTTCGGCGAGGAAAGCTTGGAACTGCTCTGGCTCTTATAGTGCCTTGATCAATGAATCTCTCGCTTCTTTGGATAACAGAAGGGCGTCGAGAATGCTTAACTGCGAAGGTAGCTTTCTCAAGTGTGCCAGAACGTTGTAGTCCACCTTACTTTTCTTTGGCGGGTCCTTGGCTGTCAGCTTTTCTACGGCTTGGTCATCAAGGATGATATCCTCAGGGATCTTTTCTTTCCCCTTATCCTTTTTATTGGATCCCTTGTTTGCAGGTCCGAGATTCTTTTCAGGCAGCGTGCGATTGCGCAGCTGAATGTTCTCACAGTTCTTCGGTTCTTCCTCTTTTCCCGAGGTGGAGTCTTTGAAGAGAGGGTCAAGAGTCATTTCTTCGTCAGAGTCGCTCCTGAAAGTGAGGACTTGCGATCCCCTATAGTCAACCATATGGCAGTTGCCGGCAGTTCTTTTGCGCTCCTCGGTCGTATTTCTTTGCTCCCGACGAGCTTTGCGTTTCATCCGCTTGAAACGTTATCGGTGGGCAACATATACCAGCCACCATCTTTCAAAAGCATTGCACTCTTCAGTGGGGTGCGCAATCTTTCGATGATATAAGCGGTAGCTAGGATGTGTTTCCGCTTCACTAAGAGCATTCTCTTCGGAGGGTGGCAGCTTCATTCCCATCGATATGGCTTTGGCGAACCTCTTCCTCGTCTTGAACCTGCTTTTATTTGCGGCGGATGTACTTTGATCTGGCGAGAGTATTTCAACCCTTTCGTCCAGTCGTTGGCGTTTGGCTTTTTCAAATATGGCCATCTCACGCTCTCGAGCAGCTTTGCTTTTAAGAAGAGCCTCGTCCTGGAATGTATCAATCATTTCGTCTAATGGCCCTAGAAGTTCCGGCTTAGAATCTACCCCCAGTTTCTCTGTGTAAGGAGCTTCTTCATTGTCTAACGACGAGTGAGAGATCACATGGCAGCTTGCTATATTACCTTCAGATTCATCCGACGAGTCTTCTCCATTGTCATCATCTCCTTCCTCCAGGACGTGGCTGAGAAATTCTTGGAGTATGACTGGAGTCCGCGCTTTTTGATTATATTCTTCCAGCGCGTCAATCTGCTTCTGCAGGTCCGTGCGCTCGTCACCAGGCTTCATGGGTTTTTTGGTCTTCTTCTTCTTCTTCGAAGACTTTGACGGTTGGGTGTGAGTGCTTTGGCTATCACCACCAATCTTTGGAGTTGGGCGCGGTTTCAGCATTCCCTTGATGATCTTGGGTTCCAGTGGATTTTTCCACCTAATCGCCGGGCATGTTTGGAGATCTTTCAGCATTCTTTTAGTTTTGGCTGAAAGAGTGACCTCCCATGGAGCTTCTTCTACGAAAGAACACGATGCCCCCGGTCTATCCGTCTTCTTGGGAGCGTGTGGCTGCGGCGGGTTCACCTTCCAATTCTCGGACAGGGCAATTTTGCCTTGTTGGTGTTGATCTTTAATCCAGCCTTTAAAGACGAAGCAATCTTCAATTGGGTGGCTTACCATTTGGTGGTAGGGGCAATAATTGGGACTATTAGCCTCGCCGGGTTGTAACGGTCGTTTTGGATTCGGCAGATTGATGAGCCTGTTACGTACCGCTAGCTCGAACAGTCTCTTTGTTTTGTCCCGGGGGAACGAATAAGGACGCTTCATTTTCTCATTATAGTATCGCCGTCTCTCTTCTAGTTGATCCGTTAACTTTGGGGCACTGGGCTACTGTTGAGTATTTGCGACGAAGGTTGCCTTCCCTTTACCCTTTTCGTTTCGCGGCTCCGGCTTTGGAGGAGATGGTCTATGACCATTTGGTCCATTTGGGCCAGTTTATCGATCAAAGCCTGGAACGTGGTCGGCTTGAAGAACATCATAAATTGGGAAATAGTTTCCTGAGGGTCCAGAGTGCCCACGAACATGCCCACCGCCGGCGCTTCTTCGATGCGCTGCTCACATTTTGACCATAAATTTCGCCACCGTATTGCGTATTGGACCCACGTCTCGCCTGGTTTCACCCTGGTGTTAATTAATGCGGTATTCGGGGTACGCTCGCTAGCGCTCGCGAATCTCTGCGTAAACAGCAGTTCCATCTCCGCAAATGTCTTAACGGAGTCGTTTGGAAGTTCAGAATACCACTCGAATGCCATTTCCGACAAGCTGCCGACAAACTGGCGAAGTAGCAATTTATCATCACCTCCGGTGTTGCCACATAGAACCCTGAACTGGGAGACATGCTGGTGGGGATTGCCCGTCCCTTTATATACATGAAATTTAGGGATCGTATATCCCGGCGGGTACTTTATTTAGTCATACTAGCCTGGATATGGTCGCCCGGTTTTAACAGTCTCTCCAGCCGCTTCGTTCGCTTGGTGAGCTCGTATTTGCTGAGTGATGTAGTCGTCCAAGGCGGCCTTAGAGATTGTCTCTTCTTTGGCTGCTGAAAGAGCCGGAGGAGGGTTCGATGTCTCCCCTCTGTTGTCTTCAATGATGATCGGGGGGTCTTCAGCTGGAGGTTCCGGCTGTAATATCATCCCAGCCATGTCTTGGAACAAAAGAGCCATTCGTTTTATATTGGCTGCCTGTTCCGCAGCCTCTTTTTCTTTCCTCTCGAGCATTCTTCGGAGGAATTCAGTATCAGTTTCTTGTTCCCGACGCTGCTACGAGGTTTCTGGATTTTCTTTTGGCCCAGTGAGTGCGGCCATTGCAGTCAGTATCTCCTGAAGCTTCTACTGCTGTTGTTCCTGAGCCTTCGTTATTGACCGAGTAAGCGGTCGATGACCCGTAGAAGCACGGCTTTCCTCTTTTCCGGAAGCCATATAAACAGTATGCACCATCATGCCCCCAGACTTGGGGCATTTAGATTCAGTGTCTCTGCGGTTCGTCGCGGACACAGAGGCTTTCTCTGGCCTCCTTCTCTTTTGAGCGGTTGACGTTGAGGGAGCCGTTGTAGCGGGCACCCAGACGGATGACATCTTCTGTGGTACCTCGAGATGGCTCTTTTCTTGCTGAGCTTTGAGCTTCTTTGGTCGGCGAGAGTAGTCCTGGTCAATCACTGATTCCTGGACCTGTCGCCAGACTTTGTAAATTTTGGAAGAAAGCCGCTGAGGGGGCTACTCCGTCTTCTTTTTTGTAGTAATCTCCATAGGTGGATGAGATCTCTTTAGCACGGTAGTCGGAGAGTTCCTGCGAACCCTCCTAAGCGGTTCAAAGCTGTTTCCAGTTGGAACAGCAGGATTGATTTCCACCATGGGAGCTGGTGGAGTCAGTCCGGAAGGGGAGTTGCCCCCAGTCTTCTTTACTCAGCGCCAGTGGCGACGTCGAGCGTGTCGAGCGGACGGAGTTGGTTCAGCTATGGGGATGGCTTTATCATACCCCCTATTCTGGTGAGGCGATGCTGGTACCAGCCTCTTGAAGATCGACGTCCGTTGAGCAGCAGTATCCAATCTGTCAAAGACAGACCTTTAAGCAGGAACGGGAGCCGAAGTGGCCAGCCTCGTAAAGACTGATCCTTTGACGGGAGAAGCTTCTTTAGTGACTTCAAGAGCAGGAATGGCTATCCATTTTGGGATGGCCGTTTCAGGTATCATGGGCTTCTTGACGGGCCCATTGGAGTTCAGGCTCAGCCTATCGAAGATGTAAGTGCACGGCGGCGCCCCGGCCGTCAATCCGACGCCGGAATGCGGAAACGGTGATAAACTTAAATTTTTGCGGACTTTGCAAACCGGCACCACCGCGCACTAAACTCCGGATCGTAACCATTAACAAGTCTAGCTAACCAATAAGAAAGGGAAGAGATGTATACCGACGATCCAAGTCCTCCGGTCTTCATCTCCACTCCGATCTCCTCGCGGGATCTCCGTCCTTCTCCTCCTCGTCGCCTCCTCGCCGGAAAAGGGCACCACATCGCCTTCGTCTTTTACGGGCTCCCGCCTCAATACCGAGGCAACTCGAGCATGAAGCCGGCAACTCGACATGCTCAAGATGTGCTGTAGGAAGTGTAGTGCTTTGTCTCTTTGGGGTAGTGTTGCCATGATGGAGGAAACAAGATGATATGAAGAGAGGTGGTGAACTTTGATACAAAAAGAGAAATAAGAATAATTTCCATACAACAAAAGAAACACATCTCTCATTTTTTTTCTCATCTTCAAGTGTGGCCGGCCAATCTTCAAATGGTGAAGAGAATAACAATATGTATCATATGAGGGAGGTGAGTGTAGGAGAAGAAGGAGGTGACCACATCCAAGAGACAAGAAAACAAACACCATGCTTCATATCAAATCCAACCATACCCTTTCATGTCACAATAAAGCAAAAGCATGGTGGAAAAAAATATGAAAGCTATCATATCAATCTTTTACAAGAAAACCCCTCCACAATTGTAATTTGCAAAACTGCAAATTACCCCCTCCATCGGAAAAGTCCGGCCGGGAAAGAACAAAGGAAAACCGGCCGGAACGGAATGCAAACTGGCAACCCCAGAAAACTGGTCCCGTAATAAATTACAGGAAAACCCCAATACTGTGCATACACACCCGCATCTGTATTCCGACCGAAATACAAATGCAATGAGACAAAATCTACACTGTACTAAACTACTACCGGCTTAAACCAAAGCCGGCTAGTAAAAAAAACCGTTCGATCCTGATCCGTGCAATACCGCACGTATCTGATCGAACCCTGCCATATAAATCCATACGGCCACTAGTACAAAACTGTCCGATCCTGATCCGTGCAATACCGCACGTATCTGATCGGACCCTGCCATATCTCCATACGGCCTCTACAGCGTTTCGCCCGAAAGCTGAGTAACTGAAAGTGTGGGGGACTCTAAAGACTCGTCAATACAATGGCTGTGGATTTAACCACTAGCACGTCAGAGGTATAAGCCAATACGTGACGGGCCACCAGCTATTGACTAAAAGGGACGTCGATGAGCGAACTCATCCTGACACCCTACTGAGCCTGTCAGTGACAATATCCGTGCAGTCCGGTCCGTTCGTCTATGAGTATCGCATGGCGGGCCTAGGGGGTTGGTAAAAGTCAGACCCCCAAAAGCGGTACAAGTCGTGTCGGAGTGTAGCCCAGAACACCCTGAGATACTACTGGAATACCTACCAGTAAATCTCCTTGCCTTGGCCAAGGACTTTGTGTAATGGCTCTCCTAGACACAGCACGACCTCACCCCCAATACCGGGAGAGACGAACCCCTGAAGATACGCTCACTGCCTCCATGTGGCTCGGGACTGTACCCAACTAAAACCTGTTTGCACGACTCCTTTGAGCCGTGGTAGGGTAGTAATCAAAGTACAGTGGGAACTCACACGAGACAAATGACGATCCCCAGGTCGATGAACTAACCTGCACACATGTCACCAGGGAACTGCCATCTGACGTCTGGTATATGACCAACTAGCATGTTCCCGGCGAGTCCTGTCCGGTGTACTCATAACCCAATGAGCACCTGTATACATCTTAGGTGATCCAACTGACACCAGTGGCTTGTGAGACCGGCCACCGCCCCTCGTCGGGGTCTCGACTGTATACACTAGTCTACTAATGGAGTATCGATGCCCGGTCTCGAAACTCCCACGACTAGGGACCTTTTAAGGATATGCTTGTAGACCCCCAGCTCCCACTTATATGATCGCCCTCATACTGCTGGTGGTCAAGCAAGAATCCTAGGGGCTCTATCAACGTGTAATAGCGACATGTCAGGTCACCTAAAACAGTACACGATGATAAAGGTAAACCAGATAGCATACTATCATCTCGAGTAAGACTGTCCTACCGGGATAGGTCCTCCCTCAATCATTACAATCACGTACCTGTGACCTAATAATTGACTCTGAGGGCACTATCTCCAACAATCTCCCACTTGCACTCAAGGCTAATTATTGCGATGTCGCATACTCACAGCCCGTGTGATACCGAACATCCAACTCCTCTACTAGTCAGTCTCACAAAGCTCGTTTGCGGAACTATTGCGTTCGAGGAATAGCCTCAGTGAGTGGATCCGCTTTGTTGTTTCTTTCTATGTCTCTCTATATCTCAAGTTCGCGGAGAAACCCATCTTCCGAAATGAGCAATACCTGTCTTAGAATGTGTCTGGATGTCTGATGGGACATAGCTCATAAATGAACTCCAAATCCAAACTTCTTAGACTGTATCGTCAACTGAACTTAATCAGTATCCTGCGCGCCATGCCTCCCTCAGTATTGCCTTGGATCACCTGTCCAAAATACTGCCCCTCGTCAGAGGGAAAACTATAACTCTGACAACCTCCTTGTCGTCCATGTCACCTTGGAAGCCTGGAATGATAACCGTCTCCTGAATGAGGCTGTCGTTATCATATCCCTAGAACATCCACTTATGTTCCAAAACTGCTTCCAACTGTTTCTCCAGGATTGGATTAATGTCAACTTATTGCATCTTGTGCAAGAACAACATCTGGTGTGGTACTTGACATCTCACGATTGACTCAATTGCCTGAGCAAGTGATCTGCCAATCATGCCCGTCCCTCTCCCCTTTAGTCTGTAAGACACCTTTGGAGAGGGTGACTCCATTACCTGCAGGTACACTACCGTGCCAGGAGTCGTCCATCCTAAATACTCTTAGAATGCTGTCAAGTACCCTGATTGGGAAACCACCCAAATCTAGATCTAAAACCATAGATCCAGTAACCAGTATGTCAGATATAAAATCCACTTCCTTTGTGGAGAAACCACTGTGTGACGACCAAAGTATAACCGATCGTAGTATAGGAGTTTCTTTTCCTACTCTGTGTATATCATCCAAATACCAGGATATCACACCCTACTACCTTCTCAACAGATCCATCCCCTATTCTGATGAAGTCAAACCCATGACTGTCACGTCAGAAATAGATGATCTATCTCTGCTACATCTGCTCTAGTCTATAAATAGACATAAGCAACCTGTCCACCAATGCTTCCGCTACTCCCACTGACTACGACAACCCTCTGGCAGAGTCATATAGACGTACACTTCTAAAACTGGTTTAGAACGACGCTATACTCATCCTCCCGCCGGGTCTCGTAACCTGGAACAACAGCAATGGCAATTGTGGGTAAACAAGAACTTCCCTGTCACCGTCCTTGAGGCTACCGTAGTGCCTCTCGGGTGCCTGAAGTTACCCACCTTATCTGCGGAGTGGCCAATGGAATGTCAATCCAGATTGAATCTTTAGGTTCTTTATCAAATCTTCAGTAATCGTTTGTGGTTCTGGAATCACTTCCAGTTCTACCATACTCCCACTACTGTTTTCTGAAAAAAAATCCATTTTTAATAAAACTGTGGCGAGTCTAGAACAATATTGCTATTGTTCATCCAGATGGTAGAAAGTCAACCCGCGTCATAGCCTGGGTCAACCCACAAACAGCCATTACAGAAACGTGCCTTGAGTTATCCAGTGTCTGGTTTTAATCATAAACCGGACAACTCCCCGTACCTTAATATCGTTAAGATATGAACTGTTCTACATCCAATATAAAAACAGAGGCACTGATCTAATTGAACCAGATTCAAATCATGCAGCTGTCCCCAGCGCATGTCAACTTAATGGAAGAAGGCCGATCAGCGTTACTCAACTTAGGAATGCTTCCAATTATGAGTAACCTGAAAGAGAAGCAATTTCTCTTAATCATTACTATCAACTGACCACCATATACAAGTATCTACATCTTCGATCTCTTTGAAGAATCCCGATACTTGCTATACCTGGTTCTCTACTCTATTCAAATACATATAACTTCTCCAAATTCGGACCCTGTGTTTCCACGAAACACCTGTCTAAAAAATAGAGGAGTCATAAGTAAACCGAATATAGTACGAGGACCATCCCCTCTGTCCTGATGGATCCTGGACAACATACAATACTCTGTAAAAGTCCCTTGAGTCTGATTACTCATTCACTGTGTGTCGTAGGTTGAAAACTGTACTTATGGTTAAGAAGAATTACACCGCTGTTTAATGCTCCTTACCTAACCATCCACTGATATAGGTAAATGTCGTAGACATAATTTCAGAAAGGTATATCTCACTCTATGAAAATAGACGTACAGATATATCAATTTGAAATTGGTGCATAACAGCGGATATTCAAAACCAAATATTTGCCGACCGGCAAACAACCCAGGTGATTTCCTCAAATATCACCGATTACAACGAATCCCGATATAATGAGGATGATCACCCAATTCCCAATAACTTACTCCCACTCATCATCTGTAAAACTATACAGATGTGAGAATCGTACCTGGTAAATACATACCCTGGAGTAAGTATCTAATCGGGAAATCAGTTTTCCTTTAACATTACACAGTGAAACTGAAACATCGAAATGTTCCGATGGGGTATTCTGGTATTCCTAGTAATGCCTCTTCCAGATTCACGACTGTAACCGTATAGTTCTTTGCCACCTCTCCAAATCCCTTCATATGTCTTTAGTCTTTACCTTCTGCACACCCCTTTAGGCCAAATGGTTTTCTTCCTTCCCTACCGTTCGGCACCAGCCTATGGTTTGGAAGAAGACTATCCAATAAGCAAAATGGGTGTACTGTCCCAATCCTAGGAACACTCGCAACACGAGAGAAGGTGAAGATAAAAGACACCTGAATGTACTTTATTCCTATTTCTCCTGAACCAGGATCCATCCCCGAACTGGAACAAGTTCCTTTCGAGTTCGTATATAACCATACGATGGAATATCCAATAAAATGGGATCTTCGTAGTGATACGGAGTGTCCTGGAGAAATACAAAGGTGATTTAGGATTGGCGAAGAAATACTTGGTTCGGTCGTGAATAGCAGTCGCAATTTACTTTGCCCTCTTACTAATCCCTTGTTTTGTCTGAACTTAATACCTTCTGTACACCGTTTAGGCTAACTGGTTTTCTTCATTCCCTACCGGTCGGCACCAGCCTATGGTTTGGAAGAAGACTATCCAATTTGCGTAATAGGTGTACTACTCCTAAACCAAGGAGTACTCGCAACCTGAGAGAAGGTGAAAAGAAAAGACAACTGAATAATCCTATTCGTTTTCTCCAGAACCGGAAACCATCCTCGAATTCCTTCGAGTTCGTATCTAACCATACGATGGTTTTGTCCAATGGAAGTGGACGTTCGTAGTAAAACGGGGTGTCCTGGAGAAAAGGGTAAAAGTAGGAGTGGCAATGAGGTTTGCAACTCTGACAATCCAAAAGCCGGTGTTTAAGAAGGTTCGGTCAACTTGGTCACTGAGTCAAAGTCTTAGGGTCGGGTCAAATGGTCGCTGCCAGAGAGAGAGAGAAAAGAAACACTCAGCGTGCACTCTAACCTAGATCAGAATGGTTACCAATTTATCTAATCTGGAAACCTCCCACTGTACCTCAAATTCTCCTCCAAACCTGAAAGAAGAATTAGTCGGGGTCACCCGACAAGTAAACCAACTCATCAGTGGGAATCGGGATCCAACTATCATCGCATGATAACGTGACGGAATCCGCTCACGGTATAACACTCCAGAAGGTATGCGCATATCTGGCAAGTTTCAGTACTTTTGAAACTCCCGATGTGATTTCTGCCCCATGCTCTTATGACCTTGACTTTGGCCAACATATCATAAGTCACATGTCAAGTTCTACCCGTCATTCTCCAGGTTAATTTGAATCCACCCGTACATACCCTTGACTTTGGCCAAAATGGCAGCACGACTGTCCCAAACCAACGCATCTATCTATGCTGCATATGAATACCCCAATAGCTACCAATCACTGTGCCTTGACTTTGGCCAACATACACAGCTTGAATACTATTGACCACCCATATGAAACGACGGAGGGCTACGAATGGTTTCTGGCGAAAACCTTTAACGTAAAGAACTTGATATCGTTGAAGGAACGGATAGCTTTTTAGAAAATATAGTGACGAAAACCTTTACTAAAGAGGTCACTCCCGGTGAAGGGATCTCGGCTCTTTCCCCGTAGAATGAGGTGCAGGATATTCCAAATGAATACCACGGTGCAAAGCAAAAGTAATCGGCTATAGTGAAGTTAATGCCCTGACGCAAACTTCTGTCCAAGGGGTCACTCCCGGTGAAGGGATCTCGGCCCTTGCCTCGTCGACTGAGGAGCAGGATATTCCAATGAATACCACGATGCAAAACAAAAGTGAACGTCCTTGCAATAACAACTTTTTGAAAAGTGTTCCAACAACATCAGATTGGGTTTGTTTAACTTGCATTGATCCGAATCAATGCAGTCCCATCAATTGATCACACCAAAAGGAACGAAAATATACTGACGTACGTATATGCCATCCGCATTCGCCACTGGGTCCCGTCATCACCCGTTAGGTTAGCTAACTAACGGCAGAGCGGGGACTGGACTAGCGCGGATGAAAAACATATACAACATCTACTAATATATATACCAATATATAGTATTTCGCTCAAGGCGTGAATAAAATGCAACATCACAGAAATGTACAGCATCACAGAACAATACAGATATCTGGGATCCCCGGGTTTCACAGAGCCACTACTGAAACCCGACGTTCCCCTGGTCGTGTGGATAGCCTGTGCAATGAAAACCTAGACCCTTACGGGCGCGGCAAGTCACCCGCCAAAACCTGAAGCGAGGCAGCCCCCTTCAGCGCCGTGAATGGACCACCCAACACTTCACGGAATCCGGCAACTTGGGCACCCCTCCTGGGTCAACCTGTACCCCCTACGAGTGCGGCGAATAGCCCGCCAATCCTAGAGTGAAGCCCCCTCCGTCTCAATGCCATGAGATGCGGGCTTGTTGCCCTCCAGAACCCGGCTATCCGTGCACCCCTCCGCGGGGCAATCCTAGTACAGAAAGTAAAATATACATACACCGGGTACATCGACCGCAACCAGGTCGTGCCCCAAAATAATAATACAGTCAGGCAGTGACGGCAGTCCACATGTCGGACGCTCGCCCCGCAATATCAAATGTACATAATACAACAAAACTGTACTAGCATTGCATCCAGGCTATCCCCCACGACCGATCCGCAACATCACAGCAAATACATAGAACATCAACGTGAAAGTCACGTTCGCAAATCCGTCTAACCGGGCTATAGCAGTTAGACCGGATTTACCGATCGAGTGACATTCACGGTCGCAGATATAATGTAAATACTGTGAAAAATGTGTTTAAAAAATTTCCGATTGATCAAACAATTAACAAGTGGGCCCCAAAGAAAACTGTAGCACTCACAGAAACAATTGGCCCAACTTTAATATTCCAAAGCCCATATTTTAAGCCCATAAGGCCTCTGTAAAAAAATGGTGAAGTGATGTGAATAGTGCGCGGCGGAAGGGCCGCACAAAGGTGGTTTTCGCGGCGGTTCCGCGCTCCAACTGTGGAGTTACTTCGTCAAATTTTTACAGAACTCTTAGATTTTCCAGTACATCAATATTTTACAACCTGAAAAATTTTTCGAGACTGAAAAATTTCAACAGAAACTGTCGTGGGTAAAATGCAGTTTTGGAACTTTTTGATCGATCGGAAATGCAAACACATTACACAAAGCTAGACTAAGTTAATGGTGAGGCTCTGATACCACTGTAAGTGCACGGCGGCGCCCCGGCCGTCAATCCGACGCCGGAATGCGGAAACGGTGATAAACTTAAATTTTTGCGGACTTTGCAAACCGGCACCACCGCGCACTAAACTCCGGATCGTAACCATTAACAAGTCTAGCTAACCAATAAGAAAGGGAAGAGATGTATACCGACGATCCAAGTCCTCCGGTCTTCATCTCCACTCCGATCTCCTCGCGGGATCTCCGTCCTTCTCCTCCTCGTCGCCTCCTCGCCGGAAAAGGGCACCACATCGCTTTCGTCTTTTACGGGCTCCCGCCTCAATACCGAGGCAACTCGAGCATGAAGCCGGCAACTCGACATGCTCAAGATGTGCTGTAGGAAGTGTAGTGCTTTGTCTCTTTGGGGTAGTGTTGCCATGATGGAGGAAACAAGATGATATGAAGAGAGGTGGTGAACTTTGATACAAAAAGAGAAATGAGAATAATTTCCATACAACAAAAGAAACACATCTCTCATTTTTTTTCTCATCTTCAAGTGTGGCCGGCCAATCTTCAAATGGTGAAGAGAATAACAATATGTATCATATGAGGGAGGTGAGTGTAGGAGAAGAAGGAGGTGACCACATCCAAGAGACAAGAAAACAAACACCATGCTTCATATCAAATCCAACCATACCCTTTCATGTCACAATAAAGCAAAAGCATGGTGGAAAAAAATATGAAAGCTATCATATCAATCTTTTACAAGAAAACCCCTCCACAATTGTAATTTGCAAAACTGCAAATTACCCCCTCCATCGGAAAAGTCCGGCCGGGAAAGAACAAAGGAAAACCGGCCGGAACGGAATGCAAACTGGCAACCCCAGAAAACTGGTCCCGTAATAAATTACAGGAAAACCCCAATACTGTGCATACACACCCGCATCTGTATTCCGACCGAAATACAAATGCAATGAGACAAAATCTACACTGTACTAAACTACTACCGGCTTAAACCAAAGCCGGCTAGTAAAAAAAACCGTTCGATCCTGATCCGTGCAATACCGCACGTATCTGATCGAACCCTGCCATATAAATCCATACAGCCACTAGTACAAAACTGTCCGATCCTGATCCGTGCAATACCGCACGTATCTGATCGGACCCTGCCATATCTCCATACGGCCTCTACAGCGTTTCGCCCGAAAGCTGAGTAACTGAAAGTGTGGGGGACTCTAAAGACTCGTCAATACAATGGCTGTGGATTTAACCACTAGCACGTCAGAGGTATAAGCCAATACGTGACGGGCCACCAGCTATTGACTAAAAGGGACGTCGATGAGCGAACTCATCCTGACACCCTACTGAGCCTGTCAGTGACAATATCCGTGCAGTCCGGTCCGTTCGTCTATGAGTATCGCATGGCGGGCCTAGGGGGTTGGTAAAAGTCAGACCCCCAAAAGCGGTACAAGTCGTGTCGGAGTGTAGCCCAGAACACCCTGAGATACTACTGGAATACCTACCAGTAAATCTCCTTGCCTTGGCCAAGGACTTTGTGTAATGGCTCTCCTAGACACAGCACGACCTCACCCCCAATACCGGGAGAGACGAACCCCTGAAGATACGCTCACTGCCTCCATGTGGCTCGGGACTGTACCCAACTAAAACCTGTTTGCACGACTCCTTTGAGCCGTGGTAGGGTAGTAATCAAAGTACAGTGGGAACTCACACGAGACAAATGACGATCCCCAGGTCGATGAACTAACCTGCACACATGTCACCAGGGAACTGCCATCTGACGTCTGGTATATGACCAACTAGCATGTTCCCGGCGAGTCCTGTCCGGTGTACTCATAACCCAATGAGCACCTGTATACATCTTAGGTGATCCAACTGACACCAGTGGCTTGTGAGACCGGCCACCGCCCCTCGTCGGGGTCTCGACTGTATACACTAGTCTACTAATGGAGTATCGATGCCCGGTCTCGAAACTCCCACGACTAGGGACCTTTTAAGGATATGCTTGTAGACCCCCAGCTCCCACTTATATGATCGCCCTCATACTGCTGGTGGTCAAGCAAGAATCCTAGGGGCTCTATCAACGTGTAATAGCGACATGTCAGGTCACCTAAAACAGTACACGATGATAAAGGTAAACCAGATAGCATACTATCATCTCGAGTAAGACTGTCCTACCGGGATAGGTCCTCCCTCAATCATTACAATCACGTACCTGTGACCTAATAATTGACTCTGAGGGCACTATCTCCAACAATCTCCCACTTGCACTCAAGGCTAATTATTGCGATGTCGCATACTCACAGCCCGTGTGATACCGAACATCCAACTCCTCTACTAGTCAGTCTCACAAAGCTCGTTTGCGGAACTATTGCGTTCGAGGAATAGCCTCAGTGAGTGGATCCGCTTTGTTGTTTCTTTCTATGTCTCTCTATATCTCAAGTTCGCGGAGAAACCCATCTTCCGAAATGAGCAATACCTGTCTTAGAATGTGTCTGGATGTCTGATGGGACATAGCTCATAAATGAACTCCAAATCCAAACTTCTTAGACTGTATCGTCAACTGAACTTAATCAGTATCCTGCGCGCCATGCCTCCCTCAGTATTGCCTTGGATCACCTGTCCAAAATACTGCCCCTCGTCAGAGGGAAAACTATAACTCTGACAACCTCCTTGTCGTCCATGTCACCTTGGAAGCCTGGAATGATAACCGTCTCCTGAATGAGGCTGTCGTTATCATATCCCTAGAACATCCACTTATGTTCCAAAACTGCTTCCAACTGTTTCTCCAGGATTGGATTAATGTCAACTTATTGCATCTTGTGCAAGAACAACATCTGGTGTGGTACTTGACATCTCACGATTGACTCAATTGCCTGAGCAAGTGATCTGCCAATCATGCCCGTCCCTCTCCCCTTTAGTCTGTAAGACACCTTTGGAGAGGGTGACTCCATTACCTGCAGGTACACTACCGTGCCAGGAGTCGTCCATCCTAAATACTCTTAGAATGCTGTCAAGTACCCTGATTGGGAAACCACCCAAATCTAGATCTAAAACCATAGATCCAGTAACCAGTATGTCAGATATAAAATCCACTTCCTTTGTGGAGAAACCACTGTGTGACGACCAAAGTATAACCGATCGTAGTATAGGAGTTTCTTTTCCTACTCTGTGTATATCATCCAAATACCAGGATATCACACCCTACTACCTTCTCAACAGATCCATCCCCTATTCTGATGAAGTCAAACCCATGACTGTCACGTCAGAAATAGATGATCTATCTCTGCTACATCTGCTCTAGTCTATAAATAGACATAAGCAACCTGTCCACCAATGCTTCCGCTACTCCCACTGACTACGACAACCCTCTGGCAGAGTCATATAGACGTACACTTCTAAAACTGGTTTAGAACGACGCTATACTCATCCTCCCGCCGGGTCTCGTAACCTGGAACAACAGCAATGGCAATTGTGGGTAAACAAGAACTTCCCTGTCACCGTCCTTGAGGCTACCGTAGTGCCTCTCGGGTGCCTGAAGTTACCCACCTTATCTGCGGAGTGGCCAATGGAATGTCAATCCAGATTGAATCTTTAGGTTCCTTATCAAATCTTCAGTAATCGTTTGTGGTTCTGGAATCACTTCCAGTTCTACCATACTCCCACTACTGTTTTCTGAAAAAAAATCCATTTTTAATAAAACTGTGGCGAGTCTAGAACAATATTGCTATTGTTCATCCAGATGGTAGAAAGTCAACCCGCGTCATAGCCTGGGTCAACCCACAAACAGCCATTACAGAAACGTGCCTTGAGTTATCCAGTGTCTGGTTTTAATCATAAACCGGACAACTCCCCGTACCTTAACATCGTTAAGATATGAACTGTTCTACATCCAATATAAAAACAGAGGCACTGATCTAATTGAACCAGATTCAAATCATGCAGCTGTCCCCAGCGCATGTCAACTTAATGGAAGAAGGCCGATCAGCGTTACTCAACTTAGGAATGCTTCCAATTATGAGTAACCTGAAAGAGAAGCAATTTCTCTTAATCATTACTATCAACTGACCACCATATACAAGTATCTACATCTTCGATCTCTTTGAAGAATCCCGATACTTGCTATACCTGGTTCTCTACTCTATTCAAATACATATAACTTCTCCAAATTCGGACCCTGTGTTTCCACGAAACACCTGTCTAAAAAATAGAGGAGTCATAAGTAAACCGAATATAGTACGAGGACCATCCCCTCTGTCCTGATGGATCCTGGACAACATACAATACTCTGTAAAAGTCCCTTGAGTCTGATTACTCATTCACTGTGTGTCGTAGGTTGAAAACTGTACTTATGGTTAAGAAGAATTACACCGCTGTTTAATGCTCCTTACCTAACCATCCACTGATATAGGTAAATGTCGTAGACATAATTTCAGAAAGGTATATCTCACTCTATGAAAATAGACGTACAGATATATCAATTTGAAATTGGTGCATAACAGCGGATATTCAAAACCAAATATTTGCCGACCGGCAAACAACCCAGGTGATTTCCTCAAATATCACCGATTACAACGAATCCCGATATAATGAGGATGATCACCCAATTCCCAATAACTTACTCCCACTCATCATCTGTAAAACTATACAGATGTGAGAATCGTACCTGGTAAATACATACCCTGGAGTAAGTATCTAATCGGGAAATCAGTTTTCCTTTAACATTACACAGTGAAACTGAAACATCGAAATGTTCCGATGGGGTATTCTGGTATTCCTAGTAATGCCTCTTCCAGATTCACGACTGTAACCGTATAGTTCTTTGCCACCTCTCCAAATCCCTTCATATGTCTTTAGTCTTTACCTTCTGCACACCCCTTTAGGCCAAATGGTTTTCTTCCTTCCCTACCGTTCGGCACCAGCCTATGGTTTGGAAGAAGACTATCCAATAAGCAAAATGGGTGTACTGTCCCAATCCTAGGAACACTCGCAACACGAGAGAAGGTGAAGATAAAAGACACCTGAATGTACTTTATTCCTATTTCTCCTGAACCAGGATCCATCCCCGAACTGGAACAAGTTCCTTTCGAGTTCGTATATAACCATACGATGGAATATCCAATAAAATGGGATCTTCGTAGTGATACGGAGTGTCCTGGAGAAATACAAAGGTGATTTAGGATTGGCGAAGAAATACTTGGTTCGGTCGTGAATAGCAGTCGCAATTTACTTTGCCCTCTTACTAATCCCTTGTTTTGTCTGAACTTAATACCTTCTGTACACCGTTTAGGCTAACTGGTTTTCTTCATTCCCTACCGGTCGGCACCAGCCTATGGTTTGGAAGAAGACTATCCAATTTGCGTAATAGGTGTACTACTCCTAAACCAAGGAGTACTCGCAACCTGAGAGAAGGTGAAAAGAAAAGACAACTGAATAATCCTATTCGTTTTCTCCAGAACCGGAAACCATCCTCGAATTCCTTCGAGTTCGTATCTAACCATACGATGGTTTTGTCCAATGGAAGTGGACGTTCGTAGTAAAACGGGGTGTCCTGGAGAAAAGGGTAAAAGTAGGAGTGGCAATGAGGTTTGCAACTCTGACAATCCAAAAGCCGGTGTTTAAGAAGGTTCGGTCAACTTGGTCACTGAGTCAAAGTCTTAGGGTCGGGTCAAATGGTCGCTGCCAGAGAGAGAGAGAAAAGAAACACTCAGCGTGCACTCTAACCTAGATCAGAATGGTTACCAATTTATCTAATCTGGAAACCTCCCACTGTACCTCAAATTCTCCTCCAAACCTGAAAGAAGAATTAGTCGGGGTCACCCGACGAGTAAACCAACTCATCAGTGGGAATCGGGATCCAACTATCATCGCATGATAACGTGACGGAATCCGCTCACGGTATAACACTCCAGAAGGTATGCGCATATCTGGCAAGTTTCAGTACTTTTGAAACTCCCGATGTGATTTCTGCCCCATGCTCTTATGACCTTGACTTTGGCCAACATATCATAAGTCACATGTCAAGTTCTACCCGTCATTCTCCAGGTTAATTTGAATCCACCCGTACATACCCTTGACTTTGGCCAAAATGGCAGCACGACTGTCCCAAACCAACGCATCTATCTATGCTGCATATGAATACCCCAATAGCTACCAATCACTGTGCCTTGACTTTGGCCAACATACACAGCTTGAATACTATTGACCACCCATATGAAACGACGGAGGGCTACGAATGGTTTCTGGCGAAAACCTTTAACGTAAAGAACTTGATATCGTTGAAGGAACGGATAGCTTTTTAGAAAATATAGTGACGAAAACCTTTACTAAAGAGGTCACTCCCGGTGAAGGGATCTCGGCTCTTTCCCCGTAGAATGAGGTGCAGGATATTCCAAATGAATACCACGGTGCAAAGCAAAAGTAATCGGCTATAGTGAAGTTAATGCCCTGACGCAAACTTCTGTCCAAGGGGTCACTCCCGGTGAAGGGATCTCGGCCCTTGCCTCGTCGACTGAGGAGCAGGATATTCCAATGAATACCACGATGCAAAACAAAAGTGAACGTCCTTGCAATAACAGCTTTTTGAAAAGTGTTCCAACAACATCAGATTAGGTTTGTTTAACTTGCATTGATCCGAATCAATGCAGTCCCATCAATTGATCACACCAAAAGGAACGAAAATATACTGACGTACGTATATGCCATCCGCATTCGCCACTGGGTCCCGTCATCACCCGTTAGGTTAGCTAACTAACGGCAGAGCGGGGACTGGACTAGCGCGGATGAAAAACATATACAACATCTACTAATATATATACCAATATATAGTATTTCGCTCAAGGCGTGAATAAAATGCAACATCACAGAAATGTACAGCATCACAGAACAATACAGATATCTGGGATCCCCGGGTTTCACAGAGCCACTACTGAAACCCGACGTTCCCCTGGTCGTGTGGATAGCCTGTGCAATGAAAACCTAGACCCTTACGGGCGCGGCAAGTCACCCGCCAAAACCTGAAGCGAGGCAGCCCCCTTCAGCGCCGTGAATGGACCACCCAACACTTCACGGAATCCGGCAACTTGGGCACCCCTCCTGGGTCAACCTGTACCCCCTACGAGTGCGGCGAATAGCCCGCCAATCCTAGAGTGAAGCCCCCTCCGTCTCAATGCCATGAGATGCGGGCTTGTTGCCCTCCAGAACCCGGCTATCCGTGCACCCCTCCGCGGGGCAATCCTAGTACAGAAAGTAAAATATACATACACCGGGTACATCGACCGCAACCAGGTCGTGCCCCAAAATAATAATACAGTCAGGCAGTGACGGCAGTCCACATGTCGGACGCTCGCCCCGCAATATCAAATGTACATAATACAACAAAACTGTACTAGCATTGCATCCAGGCTATCCCCCACGACCGATCCGCAACATCACAGCAAATACATAGAACATCAACGTGAAAGTCACGTTCGCAAATCCGTCTAACCGGGCTATAGCAGTTAGACCGGATTTACCGATCGAGTGACATTCACGGTCGCAGATATAATGTAAATACTGTGAAAAATGTGTTTAAAAAATTTCCGATTGATCAAACAATTAACAAGTGGGCCCCAAAGAAAACTGTAGCACTCACAGAAACAATTGGCCCAACTTTAATATTCCAAAGCCCATATTTTAAGCCCATAAGGCCTCTGTAAAAAAATGGTGAAGTGATGTGAATAGTACGCGGCGGAAGGGCCGCACAAAGGTGGTTTTCGCGGCGGTTCCGCGCTCCAACTGTGGAGTTACTTCGTCAAATTTTTACAGAACTCTTAGATTTTCCAGTACATCAATATTTTACAACCTGAAAAATTTTTCGAGACTGAAAAATTTCAACAGAAACTGTCGTGGGTAAAATGCAGTTTTGGAACTTTTTGATCGATCGGAAATGCAAACACATTACACAAAGCTAGACTAAGTTAATGGTGAGGCTCTGATACCACTGTAAGTGCACGGCGGCGCCCCGGCCGTCAATCCGACGCCGGAATGCGGAAACGATGATAAACTTAAATTTTTGCGGACTTTGCAAACCGGCACCACCGCGCACTAAACTCCGGATCGTAACCATTAACAAGTCTAGCTAACCAATAAGAAAGGGAAGAGATGTATACCGACGATCCAAGTCCTCCGGTCTTCATCTCCACTCCGATCTCCTCGCGGGATCTCCGTCCTTCTCCTCCTCGTCGCCTCCTCGCCGGAAAAGGGCACCACATCGCCTTCGTCTTTTACGGGCTCCCGCCTCAATACCGAGGCAACTCGAGCATGAAGCCGGCAACTCGACATGCTCAAGATGTGCTGTAGGAAGTGTAGTGCTTTGTCTCTTTGGGGTAGTGTTGCCATGATGGAGGAAACAAGATGATATGAAGAGAGGTGGTGAACTTTGATACAAAAAGAGAAATGAGAATAATTTCCATACAACAAAAGAAACACATCTCTCATTTTTTTTCTCATCTTCAAGTGTGGCCGGCCAATCTTCAAATGGTGAAGAGAATAACAATATGTATCATATGAGGGAGGTGAGTGTAGGAGAAGAAGGAGGTGACCACATCCAAGAGACAAGAAAACAAACACCATGCTTCATATCAAATCCAACCATACCCTTTCATGTCACAATAAAGCAAAAGCATGGTGGAAAAAAATATGAAAGCTATCATATCAATCTTTTACAAGAAAACCCCTCCACAATTGTAATTTGCAAAACTGCAAATTACCCCCTCCATCGGAAAAGTCCGGCCGGGAAAGAACAAAGGAAAACCGGCCGGAACGGAATGCAAACTGGCAACCCCAGAAAACTGGTCCCGTAATAAATTACAGGAAAACCCCAATACTGTGCATACACACCCGCATCTGTATTCCGACCGAAATACAAATGCAATGAGACAAAATCTACACTGTACTAAACTACTACCGGCTTAAACCAAAGCCGGCTAGTAAAAAAAACCGTTCGATCCTGATCCGTGCAATACCGCACGTATCTGATCGAACCCTGCCATATAAATCCATACAGCCACTAGTACAAAACTGTCCGATCCTGATCCGTGCAATACCGCACGTATCTGATCGGACCCTGCCATATCTCCATACGGCCTCTACAGCGTTTCGCCCGAAAGCTGAGTAACTGAAAGTGTGGGGGACTCTAAAGACTCGTCAATACAATGGCTGTGGATTTAACCACTAGCACGTCAGAGGTATAAGCCAATACGTGACGGGCCACCAGCTATTGACTAAAAGGGACGTCGATGAGCGAACTCATCCTGACACCCTACTGAGCCTGTCAGTGACAATATCCGTGCAGTCCGGTCCGTTCGTCTATGAGTATCGCATGGCGGGCCTAGGGGGTTGGTAAAAGTCAGACCCCCAAAAGCGGTACAAGTCGTGTCGGAGTGTAGCCCAGAACACCCTGAGATACTACTGGAATACCTACCAGTAAATCTCCTTGCCTTGGCCAAGGACTTTGTGTAATGGCTCTCCTAGACACAGCACGACCTCACCCCCAATACCGGGAGAGACGAACCCCTGAAGATACGCTCACTGCCTCCATGTGGCTCGGGACTGTACCCAACTAAAACCTGTTTGCACGACTCCTTTGAGCCGTGGTAGGGTAGTAATCAAAGTACAGTGGGAACTCACACGAGACAAATGACGATCCCCAGGTCGATGAACTAACCTGCACACATGTCACCAGGGAACTGCCATCTGACTTCTGGTATATGACCAACTAGCATGTTCCCGGCGAGTCCTGTCCGGTGTACTCATAACCCAATGAGCACCTGTATACATCTTAGGTGATCCAACTGACACCAGTGGCTTGTGAGACCGGCCACCGCCCCTCGTCGGGGTCTCGACTGTATACACTAGTCTACTAATGGAGTATCGATGCCCGGTCTCGAAACTCCCACGACTAGGGACCTTTTAAGGATATGCTTGTAGACCCCCAGCTCCCACTTATATGATCGCCCTCATACTGCTGGTGGTCAAGCAAGAATCCTAGGGGCTCTATCAACGTGTAATAGCGACATGTCAGGTCACCTAAAACAGTACACGATGATAAAGGTAAACCAGATAGCATACTATCATCTCGAGTAAGACTGTCCTACCGGGATAGGTCCTCCCTCAATCATTACAATCACGTACCTGTGACCTAATAATTGACTCTGAGGGCACTATCTCCAACAGAAGACTGATGCCGTCGGCTTAGCATTGGATGACCTGTTGAGAGGGGCCGTAGTGGTAGTGAGCCGATCAAAGACCGATTTCTTCTGCGCTTCTTGCGGCAGCGGGATGTTAACGCTCACTGGTGGAAGCATGGTCCCGAAGAACAACCCGGTGGTAGCCTGCGTTACCTGCTCTACCGGCATTGTGAAAAAGGAGGCCGCCTGGGGCCCGTAAGTTACACTTCCAGATGAGGCGGAACGGGAGTTGCAGCTGCAGCTGCAGCTGAAGCATTTTGTGCTGGTAGACGCCATTGATCTTTCGTTTTCTGCACAGAGCAAGACACCAAATCTTAGTACCTCGAACCCAAGGGCAACCATATCAAACTGCGATTCGTTCGCGAACACGACACACGAAGTGTGGAGTGGAAAGAGGAAAAGGTCCCACCGGGCGTGCCAGAATCTGTTCCCCTCCGAAAACGCGGAGACACGATAAACGTCTTTCCTGAATTTTGGGGTAGATGCTAATTGATGCTATCCGTCCACCTCTCCAAAGATGCCAAGTTGATTTATGGCACCATGTATCGAAGGTTTAAACGGATGCGGCCGATATAGCAGACTTCGTCAGATTCTCCCTCATTTGAGGGGTTTTTGATTGTGGGGACGCTCTTCCCTGCAGGCGCAAGCCCCTGGAGTTAATTATGCTACCGCATCGCGGTAATAACTTTCTCCTTCTTTAGATGGTCATTTCGTGTCGTGTGTGTTTGTTTTGTTTTTGGTTGCCCGTGGATTGTATACGAAGACTAATTTATGTTATCACCCGTAGGGCGTGGATTAGTCCAAATCTGTATCTTCTTAGATTTGGGTTTGGGGGTTGGGTTTAAGGATACGTTAGTCTCATTTGGGACTAAGATCAACTTAAACATATGTTAAGGATATGTTAGTCTAATTTTAGACTAAGATCAACTTAACGGGATTATTTAGATCCAACAAAAGAGCAATTGGGCTCTATTGTTTAGTTTAGGGACATTGCGGTCGATTAGTTTAAGGACATTACGGTCTAGCGTTAGTTTAACGACATCTCGGTCCAAGGTTAAGGACATCATATTCCGTGACTTAACATCATAGTCCGTGAGTTTAAAGTCCTCACAGTCAAGGTTAAGGACATCATAGTCCGTGAGTTTAAAGACCTCACAGTCAAGCTTAAGGACGTCATAGTCCGTGAGTTTAAAGACCTCACAGTCAAGGTTAAGGACGTCATAGTCCGTGAGTTTAAAGACCTCACAGTCAAGGTTAAGGACGTCATAGTCCGTGAGTTTAAAGACCTCACAGTAAAGGTTAAGGACGTCATAGTCCGTGAGTTTAAAGACCTCACAGTCAAGGTTAAGGACATCATAGTCCGTGCGTTTAAAGACCTCACAGTCAAGGTTAAGGACATCATAGTCCGTGGGTTTTAAAGGACCCCACAGTCCGTCGAATGTTTGGTTGTCGGGACCCGTCACCTCTCTGAAGACGTTGAAGGATTACAACGACAAATATCAGAGGAGTAAAGAGATTTACCCTCGAACCGGTGTGAGTTGGTTGAAAGATCTGTAGTCCAATTTGGGACTAAGATCTGTTAAAATATTTATGAGCGGATGGGCTCAATTAATATGGGTTGGGGACTTATGGCCAATCTTGGGCTAAGTCCAGTAAATGTTTAACATTTTATTTTGAGATGTTGAGCCTTTATTTGGGCTTGGCCATTTTAACAATACTGAGCATTCATCAGAGCTCTGGGCTTATTAAAGAACAATTTATGTTCTGTCAGTGCAACACATGGTGCGCCAGGCGCTTTGCGCCAATCAAAAAGTGCAGTGTGCTTCTGCCAAGTAGAGCACATGTAAGGGACACGTGTCGCACTCAGCGCTAGGCGCTAGATGATGAGTGCATGATACCAGTTTATGAGCTCTGAGCGCTAATCTATGAGCGCATTGCGCTTTCAATTTAGTGGCACACACGTGAGTGACACGTGGTGCGCCTGGCGCTGAGCGCGAGCCCATGAGTGCAGTGCGCTATTTCAGAAGCGCAAAGCGCAAGTTGTCAATTGGTGCATGCGTGGTTGACACGTGGCGCATTTGGCGTTGTGCGCCGGTCCATAGAGCGCATAAGCGCAGTTCAAGAGCGCAATGCGCATTTCAAGAGCGCAAAGCGCATCTGATCAATTTTATGATCTGGGAAACAAATTTATGTTTTTATTTAAAAGAGACTTTGTCTCAAGATTTAAGAACAACAGTTCTTGTTTTGCAGGAGATATTTCCAATCTCTTATTTTGATGAAAGGCTTTGCCTTTATTGATCCATGATCTGTGAGAAGAATTATATTCTTCTTTTATTTCATGATGAGATCTTTTGATCTCTTTTGTGAAAGTCTTTTTTGTCTTGTAGATCTGTGATCTTTTTTTTAAGAAATGAATTTTTCTTTCTTAATCATGAGATGATTTCATCTCTGTGTTCATCATCCTTCATTCTCACCTTGAAGAAGAATCTTCTTGCAAGAGCTTGCTCTTTATTTTTGAGTTTCTCAAAGTTTATGAGAGGATTTCTCTATATAAGACTTGAAGTCATGGGGCCTTTATATAGGGCAAGCTGATTTGTTGAATCAGTTAAAGAGATCTTTCTCTGATTGATTTGGCGATGTTTCCCCACCATTTGATCTTTGATCCTAGGGCTTCTGTTTTACAGAAGGCAATCTTCTTGTTTTTAACAAGATTGGAAAATCTTTCCATAATAGAATTTAATTCTGATTAATTAATGATTTATCATTATTATTAGATCTTTTGATCTAACGGTGGGGAGTTTTTTAATTCCAGCGCTAGCGCACCCGTTCTTTGCACGTGGTGCGCTGCTTAGAGTGCATCGCACCTTGTGCTAGCGCAACCGTGTTTGACACGTGGTGCGCTGCTTAGAGTGCAGCGCGCCCTGCGCTAGCGCACCCATGTTTGACACATGGCGCACTGCTTAGAGCGCAGTGCACCTAGAGCTAGCTCACACATGGTGCGCTGCCTACGGCGTAGCGCACTTGGCGCTGCATCTGAAGCGTTGCTTCAATTTTGAAATTTGAATTTCAAACAGAGCTTTGCTCTGATTTGGGGAAACAATATACAGGGATCGATGTGATCTCACATGTAGGGCAAAAGTTTCATTTTATATTTTTCTTTCCGCGATTCTCTGTCATTTCAGCTTTTATATCGCGAAAGTCGTTATTGCCTATTCATTTCGTCTATTTCTCGCGGTGCCCAATCATTTTGGCTATTTATTTTTATTTACTTGCTTCTTTTTATTGCGAGTTGCCCAACCATTTCGGCTATTTCACATGCATACATTTTTACTTGCTGATTTTGTTGCAAGTTGCCCCATCATTTCGGCTATTTCATATGCATTTGTGGCTCGCTAACTTTTCGTTGCGAGTTTGGGATTTGATACCGATTTAGGCATCAGCATCGCTACGACTGGGTATTACCAGGAGCGAATCATCATTTGCCTTTGTCGATGTCGAACAAAGGTGGCTTAGTAAACAGGGTTAGGATCCTGTCGACTAAGGCATTTAACTTTACGAGCCGTAAGGGTCTCATAAAGGTATTTCTCCCTACGAGTCGTGAGGATCTCGTAAGTGCGTTTTCTCCTTAAGAATCATGAGGAGTCTTAAGTGTATGTTCTCTTATAAGCCGTAAGGATCTTACTAGAGTATTTTCTCCTTATAAGTCGAGAGGACTTACAAGTGTCGTTCGCTGTGCGAGCATATCCCCAGTCTCTGGTGGGACTTTATTAGGGAAATGTTTATTCGCGCCCGTGGATTGTATACAAGGGTCGAGACGCTTGTAGGGCAGAATTGGAGGTTATGATGGCTTAAGAACAGGTTCAGATCCCTGTATCTTAAGACTTTTGAATCTTATGAGCCGTGAGGATCTCATAAGAGGGTTCTCTTTACGAGTCGTGAGGATCTCGCAAGTGTAATTTCTCCTTAGGAATCGTGGGGATCCCTAAGTGTCTTGCTCCCTTATGAGTCGTAAGGATCTCACGCAGGTGGTTTCTCCTCACAAGGTCGAGAGGACCTTGCAACTGTCTTTTAACGAGATTGCGCCCTTTCGGGTTTTCACAAAACCCGCCAGTAGCCCTGCTGTTTTTACTCACGGAGCCCTTTCGAGTTTTCATCCGTTCCCATTTTGCTTATGGACATACCGTTTTCTTTTTTTTCTTTTATTATTTTTTTTGTGTCAGCCTTGGGATGCTGCGGTCCGTAGTAGTTTATCGACGTCTCGGTCAACAGCCAGTTTTAGGACATAGTGGTCCATTGTTAGTTTAAGGACGTTTCGGTCCGTTGTTAGTTTTAGGACATTTTGGTCCGTCGTTAGTTTCAGGAAATTTCGGTCCGTTGCTAGTTTTAGGACATCTCGGTCCGTTGCTAGTTTAAGGACATCTCGGTCCATTGTTAGTTTAAGGACGTTTCGGTCCGTTGTTAGTTTAAGGACGTTTCGGTCCGAAAGCCGGCTACTACTTACAGAGTTTGGGCTTAGGAAGATAGCGAGCGGACATAGTCGTCGTCATCTATCATTGACCTAGGCCGTGACTCGTCAGGTGTAGTACTGTTTCAGGAAACGACTTGTTATTGGCCTAAAAGGTCTTTCACCATGCATGTCCATGAGTAGATAGGCCCCACCCTGGTAAACTTTGTCTATGATATACGGGCCTTCATAGTTCGGCTCGAATTTCCCCCGCTTGGCACGATTGGGGATCATAGGTCTTTTGACCACCAGCACGAGTTCGCCTTAGCGGAATGTTCTCGGCCTAGTCAATCTCTCATATGAGCGCGTCATCTTTGCTTTATAAGCCTCCAGATTTTATTGCGCCATGAGCCGGGTTTCATCAAGGGCGTCGAACTCCTCAAGCCGAAGGTGAGCATTCTCTTCGTCCGTTAGCTCGTAATGAACTGCCACTCGTAGAGAGGGTAACTCTATCTCGAGGGAGAGCACCGCTTCTGTGCCGAATACCAATGTATACGGCATTGTGTTTGTGGCCGTTTTTAACGTAGTTCGATACGCCCAGAGAGCTTCATGCAGTCTCTCGTGCCAGTCCTTCTTATTCTTGGACACCGTCTTTTTCACGATCTTTGTCAAGGTCTTTTTGAAAGCCTCAGCTAGACCGTTAACTCGGGGATTATAGACCGAAGAGTATCTCCAGTCTATGTTATGCTGTTGTGCAAAGCGGCTGATTTTGTGGCTTCTATAGGCTGGCCCGTTATCGGAGATAATCCGTCGCGGAGTGCCGAACCGATAAATGACGTATGTCTTGAAGAAATGGAGGATATTCTCCGTCTTCACTTCTCTTAGTGGTACTGCTTCTGCCCATTTGGAGAAGTAATCGGTTGTTGCCAGTATGAACCGATGTCCTCTGGACGATGCTGGTTCGAAGGGGGTCGATTATGTCAGTTCCCCACATTTCGAATGGCCAGCTAGCCACCGTCGGATGTAGCGGATTTGGATGCTGGTGGATAAAGTCCCCGTGAATTTGGCATGAGTGGCACTGCTTCGCGTATTCGAGGCAATCTTCGATCATCGTGGGCCAATAGTAACCCATCCTTTTGATCTTCAGCTTCATTTTTGGCCCGGCTTGGTGAGAACCACAGAGTCCATCGTGAGTTTCTGGGATGACTCTTCTTGCCTCTTCAGGTCCCAGGCATCTTAGCCATAGGGAGTCGAACAATCTCTTATACGGAGTATCATTGACAAAGGCGAAGGATAGAGCTCGTTTCATGAGTTGATGTCTTGAGAACGTGTCTTCAGGCGTTCGACGAGATTTGAAGTAGTCTATAAAGGCTTCTCTCTAATCCATAGCTTTTCCTTGTCTTTTATTTGTAGGGTCGCTTGCTCGGTCGCTCTTTTTTCTTCGGACAACTCTGGAGACATTTCTGCCGGTGCAAGAACCCGACGGCTTTGTACAACGATCCTCAGGTCATCGAGGTTCTCTTCGTCCAATTCTTTAGCGAGCTTTGCTAATGCATCCGCCTTGCTATTTTCTGCACGTGGTATATTTTCCAGGGCATAGGCAGGGATTTGAGTCAACAGTTGCTGTACTCTCTCGCCGTACTTCACCAACTCTGGTTTGCACGTTTGATAGTCGCCATTTACTTGACTAACGACCAGCTGGGAGTCTCCGTATATGAGGAGGTTCTCGATTCCCATGTCGACAGCGATCTCAAGAACTACTATCAAAGCTTCATATTCGGCTTCATTGTTCGTCCTCGGCTCTGTTAAGGAGAAGGCAAAGCGCGTTATCCCTCCTTGTGGAGTCACTAAGATGTGGCTTACCCCTGATTTGATTATGGGGGTGATTTGTTTGCGCTTATTCATGGAAGACGCTCCATCGAAATTGAGTTCCCACCGGGTATCATTCTCTCTTCTCTCCCCGTCGATCGTGTCAAACGCGTGCTCATCGGGCAATTCGTAGTTCAAAGGAGAATCGGCGGGTATCGGATGCTCGGCGAGGAAGTCAGCGATGGCCTGGCCTTTCACTGCCTTGAGGGGACGATAAGTTATCGAGAACTCCATCAAGAGCAGGGCCCATTTAGCGAGCCGTCTTGTTAATATAGCCTTTGACATCAAATATTTGAGAGGATCCACCTTTGATATGAGATGGACCTCATGTGCCAACGCATAGTGCCGGAGCTTCGTTATCGCAAAAATTAACGCCAGGCAGCGTTTTTCAATGGGGGAGTAATTGTTTTCTGCCCCCAGGAGAACTCGACTCAAATAGTAGAGGGCTCTCTCCTTCCCTTGGTCATTCTCTTGTGCCCATAGCGCGCCTAAGGAACCATCAAGGGCGGTTGTATACAGAATGAGAGGCTTTCCCTTGACCGGAGCGGTCAGCACTGGAGGGTTCTGCAAGTATTGCTTGATTTCGTCCAGTGCGCTTTGGCAATTTTGATCCCAAACGAATGGTGTTCCCTTCTTCATCAGGTGACTGTAGGGGCGGCATTTGCCTGAGAGATTGGCTATAAATCGCCGGATATACGCGAGCTTTCCATGGAGAGACCGCGACTGCTTGAGAGTCCTGGGAAGAGGCATTTCCATGATCGCCCTGATCTTTGACGGGTCTATCTGAATGCCTCGGTGCCGTACGATGAATCCTAGGAACTTGCCCGAGGAAACTCCGAACGCACATTTGAGAGGGTTCATCTTCAAGTTGTATTTCCGAAGGCATTGGAACACTATTTTTAGATGCTCCCAATGTTCTTCGTGAGATTTGCTTTTAACTGCGAGGTCGTCGATATAGCATTCGACGATTTCATGTATGAGGTCATTGAAGATCTTTGTCATGTCTCTCTGATAGGTGGCACCAGCATTCTTTAGACCAAATGGCATCACCTTGTAGTAGAATATGCCCAAAGGGGTCCGGAAAGCGGTATGCTTCAGGTCCTCGGAATGCATTTTTATCTGATTGTGTCATGACGAGCCATCCATGAAGGAGAAAACTTCGTGAGTGGACGTATTATCTATCATCAGCTCGGTGACTGGTACTGGAAAGTCGTCCTTCGGGCAAGATTTGTTGAGATCCTGAAAGTCCACACATATGCGCACTGTCCCGTTTTTCTTCATCACCGGGACGATGTTAGCGATCCAGTCAGGATACTGAACTTCTTGGATAAAGCCGGAATCGATTAGCTTCTTGACCTCGTCATTGATGCTTATCTCAAGCTCGAGCCGCATTCTTCTTGGTGCTTGTTTGATCGGTTTGACGTCCGGAGATATCGCCAATTTGTGCACAGCTATTTTTGGATCCAATCCGGGCATCTCGGAATAGTTCCATGCGAAACAGTCTTTATACTGCATGAGCACGTCTTTTAGCATACCCACCTTTTCTTCAGGCAACAGCTCACTGACGAATGTCGGCCGTGGGTCACCTGCCATCCCCAAGTCAATTTTCTTGAGGTTATCTGCAGTAGTATGTATTCCATCTTCCAGCTCTTTTGGCGCTAGTGGAAACTTTGAGATTACCTCGTCATCATCGTTTTCGAAGCACCAGGGAAGGTCATCTATATTCTCGGATTCTTCTTCTAACAGCGTTATCACATGACAGGTATGAGACTGCTTCCAAGACTGACGTTGATTCGGCCCTACTCTCACGGCTTTGGGTTCATGCTTCTGCGGCGGGGTTACCCTCCAACTGCTGGATAGAGCGAACCTGCCTTACTGATACTGGTCTTCTACCCAGTCTTTAAATGTGAAGCAGTCTTCGAGAGGATGCCCTATTGCTCGGTGATAGGAGCAATAGTCCGGGTGAGAGACCTCACCTACTTGCTCGGGGTGCTTGGACTCCGGGAGGGTAATCATCTGATGTTTTATGGCAAGATCAAGTATCTTCCTTGTCTTGTCTTGGGAAAAAGAATACGCTCGACCCATCTTCTTTATAAGAGACGAATCATGGTTGCTCGATTCTCGATCGCGTGGCTTCTTGGTCCCGCTCTGTCGCTGTCGAATGCTTTTTTTCGTTCTTGGGTTTATTTCTGCCTCTGCGTCGGGTCTTTTGTATAGCGGGATGGCGACGAAGGGCATCGTTACTTTCTGCAGCCTGCTGAAGGAGGCGCTGCGTTCTGGCTTTCTTATAGATAGCTATTTTGCGATTATGGCCGTCTCAAACTTTTTGTCCCGCTTCCCTTATAAGCTTGTCCATTTGTTCTTCGAAGGACGGGCTTGGCATTTTTATGATGGGAGCTCGTTTTGGTTCAGGATTAGCATCTTTCTACAGAGTATCTCCTTCTTCATCGAAGTCATGTATGACGTAGCAGCCGCGGAATCGCTCCCGTTTCTTGGATCGGACGCAAGTCCGATCGTTTCCATTCTCCCGTTGGGCATCTTTCGTTGAGTTCCAGGGATGCTCCAGATCCTGTTATAGAACTGGGCTTGTCGAGCAGTTTGTTTGAAGGGTACGCCTTGGCGCCTCAACAGTCTTTTTAATCCGTTTGTGTAGTATCTGAGCAAACGGATGGGCTGGAGCCTGTCAAGTGTATAATCAGTACCATGCCAAATTTCTTTCTCCGCTTTGGTTTCTGTGGATTGGTAAAAGAGGATCGCTTTTTCATCTTTTCGTCTGGAAGGGACATAGAATGTCTGCAGTTCTTGTACACTATAGGTATCAAGTGCATCGAGCTCTTTATAACACTCCTGCAGAACCATGGCGATTTTCAAACTCCGATCATTGCAAGTGAAGGCCTGTATTGATGGCCGGACAGAAAATATGGCATTGACCTCATCTTCTGAGTTGCTGCCGAAGACCAGGATAGGGGTGGACGGTCCCGGCTTGTTGCATTGGGGCAGCCCTGAATAAACTATTTCTTCTTCCTCCTCGGTATCACTCCCGAAGACTGGAATAGTAGTGATAGCTTTGTTCTTCGGTTTGTGGTATCTTTCCCTGTCTTCGAAATCTGGTAAGAAGTATTTTGCATCTTCGTACTTTCAGACTTCATTCACGGAGAATGGGTTTAGTTCCTCTGTCACACTGTACTCGAGACCATCCTTGAAGTGCTTCATACACTGATGTTGTGTAGAAGGGATGATATTGTACTCGTGTAACCAAGGCCTGCAGAGCAAAGCGTTGTAGCAAGTCTTGGCATCAATGACATGAAACTTGATGTCCGTGAGGAGCAGCCCAAAGCACAGTGTCAGTATCACAGACCCGAGCATCCGTGATGACTAGGAGTCAAATCCGGAGATAGTGATCTTATCCCGAGCGAGGTGTTGAACGCTCATGCAGATTTCTTTCAACAGCCTTATATTGAGGAGGTTAACGGAGGACCCATTGTCAACCGGGATTTTTCCTATTTTGATATCATGACAGTATCCGGAGACATAAAGGGGAAGGTTATGCTCATACGTCCCGAGGAGGAGATCTTCATCGCCGAAGGTGATATCGGCTGTGTGCACTTCTTCCAACTCGTCTTTCATCTTTTCTTCGGCGAGGAAGGCTTGGAATTGTTCGGGCTTTTGTAGCGCCTTGATCAGTGAATCTCTCGCTTCTTTGAATAGCAGAAGGGCATCGAGAATGCTGAGCTGCGAGGGTATCTTCCTCAGGTGTGCCAGAATGTTGTAATCCACCTTACTTTTCTTGGGCGGGTCCTTAGCTGCCAGCTCTTCGACGACTCGATCATCGAGGGCGATATCTTCAGAGATCTTTTCTTTCCCTTTATCCTTTTTATTCGATCCCTTGTTCGCAGGTCCGAGATTCTTTTCAGGTGGTGTGCGATTGTGCAGTTGAATGTTCTCGTAGCTCTTCGGTCCTTCCTCTTTTCCTGAGGAGGATTCTTTGAAGAGAGGGCCAAGAACTATTTCTTCATCAGAATCTCTCCCAAAGGTGAGAACTTGCGATCCCCCAGCGTCGACCATGTGGCAGTTGCCGGTAGTTCTTTTGCGCTTCTCGGTCGTATTTCTTTGCTCCCGACGAGTTTTGTGTTTCATCCGCTTGAAATGTTGTCGGTGAGCAACATATCCTTGCCACCAGCTTTTAAAAGCATTGCATTCTTCGGTAGGGTGCGCAATCTTTCGATGATATGAGCAGTAGCTAGGATGTATATCCACTTTATCAGGAGTGTTTTCTTCAAAGGGTGGCTGCTCCATTCCCATCGATATAGCTTTAGCGAACCTTTTCCTTGTCTTGAACCTGTTTTTATTTGCGGCGGATGTACTTTGATCTGGCGGGAGTGTTTCGACCCTTTCGTCTAGTCGCCGGCGTTTGTCCTTTTCAAATATGGCCATCTCGCGCTCTCGATCAGCTTTGCTTTTCAAAAGAGTTTCGTGCAAGAATGCATCAATCATTTCGTCTGATGGTCCTAAAAGTTCCGGCTCAGGATCTGCCCCCAGTTTCTCTGCGTCAGGAGCTTCTTCACCATCTATTGACGAGTGAGAGATCACATGGCAGCTTACCACATAATCTTCAGGCTCATCTGACGAGTCTTCTCCATTGTCATCATCTCCATCCTCAAAGACGTGGCTGAGAAACTCTTGAAGTGTGACCGCGTTCACGCCTTCTGGTTATATTCTTCCAGCGCATCGATATATTTTTGCAGGTCCGTGCGCTTGTCATAAGGCTTCACGGGTTTTTTGGTCTTCTTCTTCTTCGAAGACTTTGACGGCTGGGTGAGCGCTTTGACCATCACCACCAATTTTTGGAGTTGGGGACGGCTTCAGCATTCCCTTGATGATCTCGGATTCTAGCTGATTTTTCCATCTGATCGCCGGGCATGTTTGGAGATCCTTCAGCATTCTTTTTTTTTTGGCTGAAAGAGCAACCTCCCATGGAGCTTCTTTGACAAAAGAGCATGATACCCCCGGTGTGTCCGTCCTTTTAGGAGCGTGTGGCTGAGGCGGGTTCATTTTCTAATTCTCGGACAGTGCGACCTTACCCTGTTGGTATTGGTCTTCGATCCAACCTTTAAAGATGAAGCAATCTTCAATTGGATGGCTTATCACTTGGTGGTATGGGCAATAATTGGGATTATTAGCCTCGCCAGGTTGCAATGGGCGTTTTGGATTCAGCAAATTAATGAGCCTGTTACGCACCGACAGTTCAAACGGTCTCCTCGTTTTGTCCCTGGGAAACGAGTAAGGGCGTTTCATTTTCTCATTATAAAAGTGTCGTCTCTCGTTTAAGCGATCAGTTAATTTTGGACCACTAGGCTACTGTTGAGCATTGGCAACGAAGGTCGCTTTCCCTTTCCCCTTTTCATTCCGCGGCTCCGGCTTCGAAGAGGAAGGCCTGTGGCCCATCTGGTCCATTTGAGTCAGTTTGTCAATCAGGGCTTGGAAGGTGGTGGGCTTGAAAAACATCATAAATTGTGAGATGGTCGCTTGAGGGTCGAGAGTACCCACAAACATGCCCACCTCAGGCGCTTCTTCGATGCACTGCTCGCATTTCGACCATAAATTTTGCCACCGTATTGCATACTGGACCCATGTTTCTCCAGGCATCACCCTGGCATTGATCAGCGCCGTGATTAGGGTACGTTCGCTAGCGCTCACAAAACGTTAGGTTAATATTAGCTCTATCTCTGCAAACATCTTAACGGAGTCGTTCGGGAGTTCAGAGTACCTTTCGAACGCCGTTTCCGACAAGCTGCCGACGAACTGGCAAAATAGCAGTTTATCGTCACCTCCAGTGTTGCCACATAGAGCCCTGAACTGGGAGACATGCTGGTGGGGATTGCCCGTCCCTTTATATACATGGAATTTAGGGATCGTATATCCAGGCGGGTACCTTATTTGGTCATACCATCCTGGATAGGGTTGTCCAGTCTTAACAATCTGCCCAGCCGTTTCGTTCGCCTGATGAGCTCGTATTTGCTGAGCGATGTAATCATCCAGAGTGGCCTTGGAGATGGTCTCCTCCTTGGCTGCTGAAAGAGCCGGAGGAGGGTTCGATGTCTCCCTTCTGTCGTCTTCAATGATAATCAGGGGGTCTTCAGCTGGAGGTTCTGGCTGTAACATCATCCCGGCCATGTCTTGGAACAAAAGAGCCATTCGTTTGATGTTGGCTGCCTACTCCGCGGCCTCTTTTTCTTTCCTCTCGAGCATTCTTCAGAGGAATTCAGTATCGGTTTCTTGTTCCCGACGTTGCTCTGAGGTCTCTGGATTTTCTTTCGGCCCAGTGAGTGCGGCCATTGCAATCAGCATCTCCTGAAGTTTCTACTGCTGTTGTTCCTGAGCCTTCGTTATCGATCGGGTAACCGGTCGATGACCCGTAGAAGCACGGCTTTTCTCTTTTTCGGAAACCATATAAACGGTATGTGTCACCATGCCCCCAGACTTGGGGCGTTTAGATTCAGCGTCCTTGCGGTCCGCCGCGGTCACGGGGGCTTTCTCCGGCTTCCTTCTCTTGTGAGCGGTTGACGTTGAGGGAGCCGTTGCGGCGGGCACCCAAACGGATGACATCTTCTGTGGTACCACGGGATGGCTATTTTCTTGCCGAGCTTTAATCTTCTTTGGTCGGCGAGAGTAATCCGGGTCAATCACTGATTCCTGGACTTGTCGCCAGACATTGTAAATTTTGGAGGACAACCGCTGAGGGGGCTGCTCTGGCTTATTTTCTGTAGCATTCTCCAAAGGTGGGGGAGATCTTTTCAGCATGGCAGTTGAAGAGTTCTTACGGACCCTCCTAAGCGGTTTGAAGCTGTTCCCAGTTGAAACAACAGCATTGATTTCCACCGTTGGAGCTGACGGAGTTAATCCAGAAGGAGAGTTGCCCCCAGCCTTCCTCACCCGGTGCCAGTGGCGACATCGAGCGTGTCGAGCCATTGGGATTGTTTTAGCTGTAGGGGTGACTTCCTCATGCCCCCTGTTCTGGCTGAGGGTTGCTGTTGGTGCCAGCCTATTGAAAACTGACGTCCGTTGAGAAACAATGTCCAATCTGTCAAAGACCGACCTCTGGGCACGGGAAGCAGCTTTGAGGACTTCGCCTGGAGCGGGAGCCGGAACAGTCAGTCTTGTGAAGATCGACCCTTTAGCAGGAGAAGCCGCCTTGACGACTTCATAAGCAGGAATGGCTATCCTCTTAGGGATAACACCTTCAGGAATTGCGGGCTTCTACATGGGCCTATCTGAGCTTCGGCCCAATCTGTTAAAAACTGAGGCGTTGGAGCTGGACGACCCGTTGAGAGGGGCCGCAGTAGTCGTGAGTCGATCAAAGACCAACTTCTTTGGGGCTTCCTGCAATGACAGCGGGGCACTGAAGTTCATGGGTGGGAGCATGGTCCCGAAGAACAACCCAGTGGTGGCCTGAGTTACTTTCTCCACTGGCATCTTGAACAGGGAGGCTGCTTGGGGCCCGTAGGTCACACCTCCAGATGAGGTGGAACGGGAGTTGCAGTTGCAGCTGGAGCAGTTAGAGGCCATTTCTTTTTTTCTACACGGGAGCAAAACCAAATCTTAGTACCTCGAACCCAAGGGCAACCATATCAAACCGCGATTCGTTCGCGAACATGACACACGAAGTGTGGAGTGGAAAAAGGAAAAGGTCCCACCGGGCGTGCCAGAATCTGTTCCCCTCTGAACACGGAGACGCGACCGCGTAGGTCCGTCTTGCCTGAATTCAGGGCAGATGCTAATTGGTGCTATCTGTCCACCTTTCTGAAGATGCCAAGTTGATTTATGACACCACGTATCGAAGGTTTAAACGGATGCGGCCGATGTAGCAGACTTCGTCAGATTCCCCCTCGTTGAGGGGTTTTTTGATTATGGGGACGCTCTTCCCTGCAGGCGCAAGCCCTTACAGTTAATTATGCTACCGCATCGCGGTAACCACTTTCTCCTTCTCCAAATGGTCACTTCGTGTAGTGGGTGTTTGTTTTATTTTTGGTTGCCCGTGGATTATATACAGAAACTAATTTATGTTGTCTCCCGTAGGGCGTGGATTAGTCCAAATCCGTATCTTCTTAGATTTGGGTTTGTGGTTGGGTTTAAGAATACGGTAGTCTCATTTGAGACTAAGATCAACTTAAACGTATGTTAATGATACGTTAGTCTAATTTTAGACTAAGATCTACTTAACGGGATCGTTTAGATCCGATAAAAGAGCATTTGGGCTCTATTGTTTAGTTTAGGGACATTGCGGTCGATTAGTTTAAGTACATTACGGTCCAAGGTTAAGGACATCATAGTTCGTGGGTGTAAAGGGACCCCACAGTCCGAGGTTAAGGACATCATAGTCCGTGGGTTTAAAGGGACCCCACAGTCCGAGGTTAAGGACATCATAGTCCATGTATGGTTGTCGGGACCAGTCACCTCTCTGAAGACGTTGAAGGATTACAACGACAAATATCAGAGGAGTAAAAAGATGTACCCTTGAACCAATTTTGGTTGAGAGATTTGTAGTCCAATTGGAGCTAAGATCAAGAGATTTGTGAGCATATGGGCTCAGTTAATCTGAATTGAGGACTTATGGCCAATCTTGGGCTAAGCCCAATCAAGTTAAAATGTTTAACATTTATTTTGGGCTTTTGAGCATTTGTTTAGGCTTGGCTCTTTTAATAACGCTGAGCAATGACTTGTATTCTGACAATGTTTTGTCTTTTATTGAATGCTGAGCATTCATCAGAGCTTTGGGCTTATTAAAGAACAATTTATGTTATATCAGCGCAACATATGGTGCGCTTGGCGCTTTGCGCCAGTCAAAGAGCGCAGTGCGCTTCCGCCGAGTAGCGCATACGTGAGGGACACGTGTCGCGCTTGGCGCTAGCGCCAGTTAATGAGCGCAGAGCGCTAGCTTATGAGCGCATTGCGCTATTAGTTCAGTGGCGCACACGTGAGTGACACGTGGTGTGCTTGGAGCTGAGCGACAGTCCATGAGCGCAAAGTGCTAGTTCAAGAGCGCAAAGCGCTAACTGTTGAGTGGCGCACACATGAGTGACACATGGTGCGCTTGGCGCTGAGCGCCAGTCCAAAAGCGCAGTGCGCTATATTTGGAGCGCTAAGGTTCTTTAAAATTAAGAGCGCCAAAGCTCTGCAACGCTTTGCGCTAGATGTGAAGCACTGAGGCTCTTTTAAATTAGGAGCACTAAAGCTCTTCTTTTATGCAACATAGATCGGTTTGCGCCCTGAGAAATAAATTCTCTCTTTTTTATAAGAGACTTTGTCTCAAGGTTTTAAGAACAGAAGTTCTTTATTTTGTAAGAGATGTTTTAATCTCTTGTTTTGATGAAAGGCTTTGCATTTATGGATCTATGATCCTAAGAGAATTAACTTATTCTCCCCCTTTTTATTATGAGATGTTCATGATCTCTTTGTATAAAAGACCTTCGTTTTGTAGATCTATGATCTGTGAGAAGAATTATGTTCTTCTTTTGTTTTATGATGAGATCTTGTGATTTCTTTGTAAAAGACTTTGGTCTTGTAGATCTATGATCTTTAAAGAAGTAAATTCTTCTTTTTAATTATGAGATGATTTCGTCTCTCTGTTCTTTTACCTTGAAGAAAAGAAGTTCTTCTATTGAGAGCTTGGCTTTTCTTTCTGAGATTTCCTCAAAGCTTATGGGGGAGTTCCTCTCTATACTTCTGTATCTCTTCTCTCTATGAGACTTGAAGTCTAGGGGCCATTTTATAGGGCAAGCTGATCAGTTCAATCAGTTAGGGAGATCTTTTCTCTAATTGATTTGGGGAATTTCCCATCGTTGGATCTTTGATCCAAGGGCTTCTGATTTATAGAAGGTAATCTTCTTGTTATTAACAAGATTGGGAAATCTTTTCCATACAGAATTTATTCTATATTTTGGTGATTTTTAATCACTACTGGATCATTGATCCAACGGTGCTCTAATTTACAGAACACAATCTTATTGTTTGGAAAGATTTTGAGGAATCTTTCCTTAACAAAATTTAATTCTGATTAATTAATGATTTATCATTATTATTTGATCTTAGATCCGACGGTGGGGAGCTTTTAGTTCTAGCGCTAGCACTCCCGTGCTTTGCACGTGGTGCGCTGCTTAGAGTGTAGCGCACTTAGCGCTAGCGCACACGCGCTTTGCACGTGGTGCGCTACTTAGGGCGCAGCGCACTCAGCGCTAGTGCATCCATGTTTTACACGTGGTGCGCTGCTTTGAGCGCAGCGCACCTAGCGCTAGCACACGCGTGCTTTGCATGTGGTGCGCTACTTAGGGCGCAACGCACTTGGCGCTGCTTCTGAAGCGTTGCTTCATTTCAAAATTTGAATTTTAACAAAGAGATCGTTCGACAGTTTGTGGCTAAGGAGCCTGGGACCAGAAGAAGTAAGAAGAGTCGTCCAAGAAACCCATGACGGACTCTACGGTTCTCATCAAGCCGGACCAAAGATGAAGCTGAAGATCAAAAGAATGGGTTACTATTGGCCCACAATGATTCAGGACTGCCTCGAATATGCGAAGCAGTGTCACTCGTTCCATGTTCATGGGGAATTCATCCACCAGCATCCAAATCTGCTACACCCAACATTGGCTAGTTGGCTGTTCGAAATATGGGGAACCGATATAATTGGGCCCATCGAACCAGCGTCATCCAAAGGACATCGGTTCATATTGGCAACAACTGATTACTTCTCTAAGTGGGCAGATGCAGTACCGCTAAAGGAAGTGAAGATGGAGAACATCCTCTATTTCTTCACGACACATGTCACCTACCGGTTCAGCACTCCGCGACGGATCATCTCGGATAATGGGCCGGCCTACAGAAGCCATATGATCAGCCGCTTCGCACAGCAGCATAATATAGACTGGAGATACTCTTCAGTCTATAATCCCCGAGCTAACGGTCTAGCTGAGGCTTTCAACAAGTCCTTGACGAAGACAATAAAGAAAACGGTGTCTAGGAATAAAAAGGACTGGCACGAGAGACTGCATGAAGCTCTCTGGGCGTATTGAACCACGTTCAAAACGGACACGAATACAACGCCATACACGTTGGTATTCAGCACAGAAGCGGTACTTCTCTTAGAGATAGAGCCATCCTCTCTACGAGTGGCAGTTCGATACGAGCTGACGGATGAAGAAAATGCCCATCTTCAGCTTGAGGAGCTCGATACCCTCGATGAAACTCGTCTCATGGCGCATCAAAACCTGGAAGCTTACAAAGCAAGGATGACGCGCTCATATGAAAGACTAACTAAGCCAAGAACATTCCGCCAAGGTGAACTCATGCTAGTCGTCAAAAGACCTATGATCCCCAATCGTGCAAAACGAGGGAAATTTGAGCCAAACTATGAAGGCCCATACATCATAGACAAGGTCTATTAAGGTGGAGCCTATTTGCTCATGGATATGCATGGAGAAAGACCATTCCGGCCAATAAACGGTCGGTTCCTTAAGAAATACTACGTTTGACAAGTTATGACTTTGGTTAATGATAGATGAAGAAGCCCGTGTCCGCTCTCTATCTTCCTGAGTCAAAACTCTAAAAGTGGTATCCAACAGAATTTCCGCCCCAAACATGACGACAACGGACTGAAATGTCCTTAAACTAACCATTGCCACCAAAATGGTGATAATGGACCACTACGTTCTTAAACTGGCAATGGACCGGAATGTCCTTAAACTAGCATGTCGGCTCAAACACGGCGATAATATACCGAGATATTTCTAAACTAGTGTTCCGCCTCAAACATGGCGCATCGCCCCAAATATGGCAATATCTTCTCTTCGGATCTATGTTGCAATCAAAACTCAAACGGCAAAGAGTGCAACCCAAGTCAAAAAAACAAAACAAACGGTGTGTCCACAAGCGAAATGGGCACGGATGAAACCCCGAAAGGATGCCGTGAGAAAAACAGCAGGGCTATCGGCAAGTTTGTGAAAACCCGAAAGGGCGCAATCTCGTTGTTAAAAAAAATATGGTATGTCCACAAGCGAAACGGGCACAGATGAAAACCCGAAAGGACGCCGTGAGTAAAAATAGCAGGGCTACCGGCGAGCTTGTGAAAACCCGAAAGGGTGCAATCTCGTAAAATTTTCACTTATGATATCCTCTCGACTCGTAAAGAGAACTCCCCCTGTGAAACCCTCACGGCTCATAAGATTCAAAGTCTTAAGCTACAGGGATCCAAACCTGTTCTTAAGCCGCCGTATACCCCAAGTTGCCCTACAGGCGGTCCGATATTGGCCCTTGTATACAATCCATGAGCACAAATAAACGTTTCCCCCACCAAGTTCCACCAATCACGAGGAATGTCCTCATATGGTAAATGACACTTGTATGTCCTCTCGACTTATAAGGAGAAAACACTCTTGTAAGATCCTTACGACTTATAAGAGAACACACATTTAGGAATCCCCACGATTCCTAAGGAGAAAATACGCCTACGAGATCCTCACGACTCGCAGGAAAAAATAACTTTATGAGACTGAATTTGCATTTTGGGTGGCTAAAGCTAGAAAGTTAGATCTAAAAAATTGTGAGGTATAAATCCTAACCTTATGGTTAATTTGTTAGTTAATTACTTTAATCAAACTTAATTAGGTGGTTATATGGTTCTATATTGCAAGTTTGGAATTTCAAGAGAATGGTTTGGGTTCAAGTTAGGATTTTTATCACTTGATTATCTTTGCAATGTGTAGTTTAACATGTTAAGACTTGCAAAACCTAATCTAGTTGCTAATTTGCTAATTATTACATTTAATTTGTCCTAATTATATATTCTTGCAAACTAATTTTTATGATTAGTGTAATTAGGTGAGAGAAAAATCTAGTTAATAATTGTGAAGCCTAATTAAGATATTAAATGAATATTGTGGCCACTAGAATTGTTAAAACATCTAGATTTGCACTAAAATGGTTAAGTGATACTTACTAGGTTTTTGGAATAAATCGATTTTATTTAAGTTTGAGGTTTTGATGATCTCTAACCTAATGTGTTGTGAATGCGCGATTGGTGCGATCGGGTTCTAGGTTTGGGGATTTTCTCGTATTGCGACCCCTAGTTTTGGCTTGTGGCGTTGTCGCGAGCGCGTTTTGTGCACCAAGTGTGTGCGCGTCTAGTTAGTATGTGTCGGCTGTCTTGCATCGTTTTTGTCCGTGACTATTTATATGTCTATCCTTTTTTACTTGTGTGTAATTCTAGGATCGGTTGCGAAGACGTCAGACGTGGCGCAAAAAGGAAAAGCAGTGATTGGATGGTTCAGCCGAGGCGCCCCGGTGAGTAGATGTACACATCTATGGGGGGGTCGTCTGGATAGAGCGAGGTGCCCGATAATTAGGTGCCCGATAATTAGGAATGATAAGTAGTTCTTGCATCTATATGCATAGTCTCAAATCATCCATGTTATGGCATATTCATATTCTTAATTACGATGTCATTCATTAGGACACTTGCACCATTACCATTGGTTAATGCCGCACGTGCACTATTCATGCTAACACACACGCCATTGCTAATTGTTATGTCATGAACACTATAGCACTTGCATAAAATCAATATCGGTGCATTGCATCATGTATTATATGTAGATTGTAAGTCATCTTCCTCATCGCATCATCATTCATACATAGTTTTCTAGCCATACATCGCATTGCATGTTATTGATATCTTGGACATCCATTATTATCACCACGTTTATATATTGTGATTCTTCTTGGGGATTTCAGTATTTATGAGATTTTTGGATTTTTGGGGGAAACCGCAAGAATTTTATAAACTTATTATCTTTTAAATTACAAGTTGCGGTTTTTCTCGTGATATGATGATATGGGCTGATCCGGACTGACGGAGCCCGAGATAGTTTGGCGCGGCGGATATCTGTAGGATACCGACCGTGGTCGTGATATGATGATATGGGCCGATCCGGACTGACGGAGCCCGAGATAGTTTGGCGCGGCGGATATCTGTAGGATACCGACCGTGGTCATGATATGATGATATGGGCCGATCCGGACCGATGGAGCCCGAGATAGTTTGGCGCGGCGGATATCTGTAGAATACCGACCGTGGTCGTGATATGATGATATGGTCCGATCAGGACTGACGGAGCCCGGGATGTTTAGGATATTGTGTCGATACTTGACACGGATTTTCGGTCGATTTCACTGATGATATTCCAGTTTTTATTAAACAAAGGTTTTTCTAAGATAAGAATAAAGGTTTTCTCATACCAGACATGTTCAGGTTTCGTGTTTGATTATGCATTCATGTTGCATTCATGCTAGTACATCGTATCATATTGATATATGTAGGTTGTGACGCATTTGCGTGCATGCTTACGATAGCCGTATTAGATGTTATTTATTACTCACGAGTTAGCAACTCACCCCCGCTGCGCCACAGTATCTTGCAGGTCTGACCCGTCAGCACAGTAGCGGCGGACGCAGTTCTTCTTTTTGCTTCTTTTTCTTTGACTTATGGCTTGCTCGTAGGTGGGTTGCGAGAATATTTTGTTTCCACTTGTGTATTATTATTGTATCTAGTATACTCCATCTACCTTATCTACCGTTTTCCACCTTGTATATTGGACTAGACAGTGAGATTCGTGAGGCTTGTATTTGTGTTTTGGTGTCGATGCTCACTTGAGCCGACGTGGTGTTTCTCATTTCTTGCTTTCAGATGCTTATTTCGCACTTTTGATATACATATTGCATGTGGTTGTGATTCCGTCTTTGGCGAAGAGTTAGCTCCCGCTTGGGGATACCTTTATTCATTATTTCTATGTATTTTCATGTGTTGTACCCGTTTGGGGGCCAGTATTTACAAAGGAGACTCTGCCGAAATTTTCGGAAAAATATGATGTTGCTTTTAAATGTTTAATGCCACTTATTTTGTTACCGCTTGCTTTAAAACTAGTTTTTCCTTCACTCTAATTGTTAAACGGTTTAGTTTTTTGGGCTTTGGCTTACTTAGATTACGTTACGCCTTTAGGCATTTCGTAATTTAAGTGTCGGTCACGTCCCGTACTTTCGGGTCGTGACAGAGACCTCAAAAGCCTTAGTCGACAGGATCCTAACCCTGTCTACTAAGCCACCTTTGTTCAAATTAGCAAAGGCAAATGATGATTCGCTCCTGGCAATATCCCACTTGTAGCGATGTTGATGCCTAAACCGGTATCAAATTCTAAGTCCTCTCAAGGCAAATGATGGTTTGCTCCTGGCAACATCCCAGTGGTAGCGATGCTGATGACTAAATTGGTATCAAATTCTATGTCCTTTCAAGGCAAATGATGATTCGCTCCTGGTAATATTCCAGTCGCAGCGATGCTGATGCCAAGATTGGTATCAGGTCTTAAGTTCCATACTCGCAATAAAAATCAGCGAGCAAAATATATGCATATAAAAATAGCCGAAATGATGGGGTAACTCGCAATTGAAATCAGCAAGAAAAAATATATGCATATGAAATAACCGAAATGTTTGGGAAACTCGCAATAAAAGGCAGCGAGTAAAAATATGAAATAGCCGAAGTGATTGGGCACCATGATAAAAATCCGAAATGATTGGGCAATCGCGACTTTCGCGATATAAAAAGCTGAAATGATAAAGCACCGTGGAAAGAAATTAAAAAAATGATGAAACTTAAAAAATGATGAAACTTTTGCCCTACAGGTGAGTCCACATCAACCCCTATAAACAATCCATAGGCACAAACGAAAGGGGAACCATATTTTCCCCCAGGCTCCATCAAAGGGAGAGCCAAGTCTCGACGGTTCACAAACAACTTAGAGACTACCTCGACACTCGTCTCGTTACAGCAGACGCAATGTCAACAACGACGTTTCTTCTCACTTCAGCAGGATGCATACGCGACGTCAACAAATGACCCCAGGGTCAATAAAAAGCAGAGCCATGGCCAAGTCCCTAGTTCCAAGTCTTGACGGTTCATAAACAACCTAGAGACTACCTCGGTATTCGTCTCGTTACAGTAGATGCAGTGTCAGCAACGACGTTTCTTCTCACTCCAGCAGGATGCAGATGCGGTGTTAACAGCGACCCCAAGGTAAAACAAAGCGGAGCCATGGCAAAGTCCTTAGTTCCAAGTCTCGACGGTTCACAAGCAACCTAGAGACCACATTGGCATTCGTCTCGTTACAGCAGACGCAATGTCAGCAACGACGTTTCTTCTCACTCCAGTAGGATGCAGACGCGACGTCAACAAAGACTCTAGGATCAAAAACAAAGCGGATCCATGGAAAATTCCCTAGCTCCAAGTCTCGACGGTTCACAAACAACTTAGAGACCACCTCGACATTCATCTCGTTACAGCAGACGCAGTGTCAGCAACAGCGTTTCTTCTCACTCCAGCAGGATGCAGATGCGACGTCAACAACGACCCCAGGATCGAAATAAAGCGGAGCTATGACAAAGTGCCTAGTTCCAAGCCTCGACGGTTCATAAGCAACCTAGAGACCACCTCGACATTCGTCCCGTTACAGCAGACACAGTGTCAACAACGGCGTTTCTTCTCACTCCAGCAGGATGCAGACGCAACGTCAACAAGTGACCCCAGGGTCAAAACAAAACGGAGCCATGGAAAAGTCCCTAGTTCCAAGCCTCGACGGTTCATAAGCAAACTAGAGACCACCTCGACATTCGTCTCGTTACAGCAGACACAGTGTCAACAACGGCGTTTCTTCTCACTCCAGCAGGATGCAGACGCAACGTCAACAAGTGACCCCAGGGTCAAAACAAAACGGAGCCATGGAAAAGACCCTAGTTCCAAGTCTCGACGGTTCACAAAACAACTTAGAGATCACCTCGACATTCGCCTCATTACAGCAGACGCAGTGTCGACAGAGGAAGCGAAGGCCAAATTCCTAGCTTCAGGGTCTTGACGGTTCACAAAACAACCTAAAGACTATCTCGACACTCATCTCGTTACAGCAGACATAGTGTCAACATCGGCGTTCCTTCTCACTCCAGCAGGATGCAGACGCAACGTCAACAAAGACTCCAGGATAAAAACAAAGCGGAGCCAAGGAAAAGTCGCTATTTCCAAGTCTCGATGGTTCACAAACAACCTAGAGATCACCTCGACATTCGCCTCATTACAGCAGACGCAATGTCAACAAAGGAAGCGAAGGCCAAATTCCTAGCTTCAGGGTCTTGACAGCAACTCAAATAAAAGCCGAAAGACTATCGGAGATCATCCCACACCAGTGCGGAGTGGTTATGACTCATCGGGGCTCCCAAACTGAGCCTGACCTCAAGTAAAAAGCGACATGGTAAAATTCCTAACGCTTGCTCTCTTGATGGTAATATGACCTAAGGAGATTACTTGAAGACGTCTTGTCCAGCCCCTGAAGGGATTAGAGACACGACAGTCGCGGGGCTACTTGAACATCAACGTAAAGACTGCATATCGGGGATTGCATCAACCAACGCGACGGTACGACGGACAAAAACCCTAGTACCACAAAACCTAACAGACCTCTGTCGCAAAGAGCAGGGGTTATCCATGCGTTATGGCAAGTTTGCCTACAAGCCCAAGTGAGGTAAACTAAACAAACTCCGAAATGAGTCCATAAACTAGAGACTCTGGAATGAGTGAATAAACTACAAGCTCTGAAATGAGTTCATAAACTAGAGACCCTAGGATGAGTGAATAAACTACAAGCTCCGTAATGAGTTCATAAACTAGAGACTCCAGGATGAGTGAATAAACTACAAGCTCCGAAATGAGTTCATAAACTAGAGACTCCAGGATGAGTGAATAAACTACAAACTCCGAAATGGGTCCATAAAATAGAGACTCCGAGATGAGTGAATAAACTACAAACTCTGAAATGAGTATGTAAACTACTTCATGTCAAGTCAAGATAGAAAGGCGCAACCCATGAGCACCAACCGTGTACTATGCAAGGCAATAAGAAGAGTATTTGATTCACACCTGACTAAGCGTTCATTCACAACTACATACATACTTAAAGGGAAATAGTGTTCAAAGCGTGCTGATTTATGTATGTGTGAGATGGATTAGCGCATGACACAACAATGACGCTCGCACTTAGCAAAAATTCCTAAGGGTAAAGTATAAAGCTCATGCACAGAGACGAGATATACGTACGAATATACGATGAAGATGAAACATTAGACAGAAAAAAATTCAACATTCAATAAATAGAGAAATACATTAAAATAAACATACTACTCTACAGGGAAAAGATCACAAAATATGGGATCAGAGATACAGGGGTTAACAAAACAATAAACAAAGTTTCTCAATTCCCTCTCTGCCCTCTCCACCGTGTCGAAGCGGCGGTCTTCGCGAGGAGTTGCTCCTATCGGTTAGCGCCGTGCTCATCAGCGAAGGCAGACATGATAGCCCGCTGAGCCCGTATCCGGCTTAGCATCTGAACCGAACGGTCCATCAAACACTGGGTAATCAAACGTGCCTCGTGAAATCACTCGATATTGTCCTCTGCCGCATCGAGAATCGCCGGAGCCATCTCTGCCGAATGAGGGGGGATGTCGGCAAGCACGGATATGAAAATCATCCGGAGCCAAATGGAACCGATAAGAAGAGGAGAGCCCCTATGAGTCCGGAGATAATACATCACCGTATCATATTGAGCGTCGGTGAGAAGGGGATCCACTAGCCGCGCAGCAAAAGGAGGAATAGTCTCCTCGATGGGCACCTCCCATGGTTGCCGAAAAGCATGAGGACGATCGCAAGCCATAGCTCTTGGTTTATTCCTTTAGAAAATGGTTACCTTGAGTTCTGTTAATAGAAATGGGTTTCTCTTTGTGAAGAAGGAGGAAGATATAGCTTCGGATTATAAAGAGAAGTATTCAAATCTAGGCACGAAAAATTCTGTGCATGGTGGAACTATTTCCAAGGCCGGGAAAAAGGGCATGGAGAAAGAAGATAGTTGACCCATAGGAATCAGAGCAAGAGGGTGAACCGATTCTAGCACTTCACGAACTATGGAAAAGATGCCACCGCTGCACTCACGTGCGAGCCACGTGAGCGCAACGGTGGGGGGGCATTTGTTTCCCCCAATTAAAGAGCAAAGCTCTGTTCAAAACTCAAGAGGCAGCATGTAACAACTTCAAATTCTGTGTACATAAAATTCATTTAAATTTGATGTACAATTTAGGGTATTTACAATTCCTGTGAATGCTGTAAGAATTTGATTTACTTTTGAACAGAAAGAAAGCACTTGTAGCCCATTGGTAAAGCCTTGCACTGCTGAACCAAAGCACCAGAGTTCAAATCCTATCAGCCACATATTCTTTTATTTTAAATTCTTTTAATCTTTTAGAAGCCCAAGAGTTTATACGTACACTACACGTAAACTGAAGAGTTACAGATTAAATAAACACGTGCACGAGAGTATACCAAACGACACAACACGTGGCACCAAACCCCAACACCCCCCGACGGTACAAAACCAGCGAGAATGCCAAAAGGCTCGGCGCTGCCGGTCTCCCCCGTACCAAATGCCCCATTTTTACCCCCTGCAACTTTTGGCCTACCCCACTAACCCCACACTGCTTGTTTACTCTAAATTATTCCAGAGAGCAATAAAATTCATATTTAATCCTATTTTATTACAAATTTTAATACACCCATTCACTACCTTAAACCCTAATGTTTCATATAAATACCACTACATATCACACCCTTCCTCACTCATAAATCCCTTCTAAAACTCTCAAGAAATTTCCAAGTTCTCATAGTGTACAAGTGGAGTTAACAAATGGCGAAACTTCGACGAAGTACCAGCGACGATACAAAGAGTTTCTGGCAAGGAAACAAAGCACCGACAAATCTTAGACCTCCTCCTACCTCCCCCCTTTCATCAAAGCCAGTAAGTCCCCCTTATCTCTCTTTTGCTATTCCCAAACTCTTCCTTCTTAAAACGTGTCGAAAGCGGAGTTATCCGGCTTTCGATTCTCTTTTCTTTTAAAAATACAACTTTTTCTTTATAAAAAACCTACAACTTTTGATATATTGTTTAGTAATCATTAACAAAGACAATAGAACAAGTTTGACATCAAAATGATAACCATAGCAAGTTGTATTTCAATTTTACATTAAAATACCTTTATATTTCATATCGACATGTTTATACCTTTTAACAGTGTTATCTTTAGAAAACTCACGAGGTAATGACCTACCTCATCACAACACACATCCCTATCATAGCACGATGGATCTTGGGATAATAGAATACGGGAAATACGACTTTGCAAATAAATCCCTTTAACTTATAAAACTGTTTTCTTTAAAAGGTGTATTAAAACATTCCCATGCAATTGCGCATCTACAACGCATTTTGGGGAACCCCGTTTGGGATGGTGCGGATTATCGCACATCCTCAGGCTTAGTAGAGTGAGATGCTGACCTCCGCAAGGAGCATTCGGTTTTGATGGAATTTTATACACTTTTTTTAGAAAATTAGATTTTTACAAGAAAATAAATAATTTTTTTTCATTAAATAAATATATATATATATATAATTATTATCAAAATACTTATTTTAAATATATATAATATTCCATGTTTCCAAAACTCAAGAAAAGAAGTCAAATATTATATGAAACTACCATCGTAATTCAAAACAACATTCATATTACAAATAAATACCATATATTATGAAATTAGGTTTTATTCACTAGAAATGTCACATTTATAAAATATACATCAATGAATAAAAACAATAATTAAATGCTTGAGGTGTATTTTGAAAATTATACCAAAATTATTTTTACATAAAACCCTCAAGTTATACTTAATTACAATAAGGACCCTAGTAAATATAGGTTTAAGCGGGACCGGTCTCTTGAGCCTTACGGAGCCGGAGATATGGGTGGTTACCTTTTTAAGGTAGACAGCTTAACAAACAGTGTTATCAACACGGTAATTGTCTTTGAAAAAGACACAAATCCTGCAGTCCATGTGCAGCCGTTACCGATAGCACCAAAACATAATTCAGGACTTCAAATTATTTTCTAATTGTCTGACTCAGAATGAGTTTCAATCTAATCAACCTGACTTGATGTGATTCAAGTACAAACTACAATACAACATGATTCAATATGAATCCAGCTATTCAATCTATATCAATCTGTATTGATTGAACCGAACCATGGATATACTCCATTTACATGTTCATCCATTATATCCGTTCCTTTACTGATATCATGGTTTCGACAAGTCATCTATCTATTCAATTTACAATACAAGACAATATAATACAATCAATACAAATCAAGACATCGCGGGGTTTTATAAGGGGTAGATTGGTACGGAAGGTGTTAGAAGTGGCTCGAGACTGCAACCATAAGATACCTAACCTGAATCTCTATTGCTGTTGTACCGTAGTTGAACGGTTCCTTGTACTCCGTATACCGTAGTCTCTGGTATAGTGAGACTCCTCTCGTATACCCTGGCCTATTCTGTACCAAGCTACAAACAACAGCGTTAATACTAAATACAACAATAAAAAACTATACTCTATTCTGTCTATTCTATTCTTATCTATCTACGAGACTTACCGAGCGATTTTTTCGTTGACGACATTCTCTTTCTTTTTCTTTGGAATGTCGTCAGGTCATTCGGACTCACTGGAGATCGAACCCAGCAGCGAAGGCTTGGATCAGTTTACTGAAGGCCCAGAGTTTTAGATTAACTTGTACATTACATTTTATTTACATTTCTGTTATGCCATTGTTTAGGCATTACTTTCATTCGATGTATTTTCTTTTCAGTTGTATGGTAAAAAGAATGTTTAATAAATAAAGTTGATGTTTATTTACATCTTGTATCTTGTGTACATTTTATTTTATATTGCTTAGATACGCTTAGCGTATTTACTTCTGAGTAAATACGTATCGGCCAAGTCGCGTTCTCTTCCTCGCACACCGGAAAGCGGGGCGTGACAGGTTTTGTTGGCGGCCTATGCAGGTCAGCTCTGCGTGGACAACCTAAGCAATATAACACAAGAACTAGCAACTGAAAACATTCTTTACAATTCATATTCCTTGAATCTTATCATTTCATATACTTTGAATCTGTCCTAACCCAAAAACATTTTTCCAAGGTTATGGATTCCCAAACAACACCAGCACGATTGTCAATAACACTCCCCCACCACTACCACTCACACCTACCGTCGCTGCTCCGATCAACAAGCAGAAGGTTCTACTTGAGGCAATCTGCAGGCTCCTGGAAGGACAGCAGCAGTAGACTGCTATCTTGATGAACCGACCAGAGGCAGAAGCACCCGGGGTGAAGTAATTCGGGGCCTTGCACCCCAAGCAATTCGCAGGAAAAGAGAGCCCCTTAGAATCTGAAGAATGGGCTTAAAGCATTGAAGATGACCTGGCAGCGGCACAAGTGCCAGAGATAGCTTGGGTTCGTGTCGCGAAGTTGCAGCTCACGGACAATGCATGGGTTTGGTGGAAGGCGGAAGAAAGCCCTCTTGACCAACCCATTGAATGGAAGACTTTCCATGACATGTTCGATGCAAAGTACTTCCCTGAGACTGCCCACTTTGATATGGAACAACAGTTCATCTATCTGCAACAAGGTTCAATGTGGACCAAGTCAGTAGATGAATATGAAGCTGAGTTCACCATGCTCAGTCGGTAAGATATGTCTCAATATTTCGATTTTAAAATAGCACATACTACACAATTAACACAATACCTTAACAGATTTGCGGCACACCAGATATCGACGGATGAGATTAGAGCCCGACGATTTCAACAAGGGTTAGATCCGGAGATCCAGGCTGCATTAGCCACAGGAGATTTTCCGACCCACGAATCTACTCTGAAAGTTGCCCGCCGTTATGAGGCAGTGGTAAAGATGAGGGGCAGATCTCAATCTTCTGGAGTTAAGCGTCCTGCCAACCAGATGGCAGGAGGAGCCTTTTCACGACCACCTTTTGTGCCAAGGAGACCGGGAGTACTGAACAACCGGCCCAACCCAGCATTTTGCATATACTGCAGGGGAGATGGACATCTGATGAAATACTGTCGGCGTGCAAATCGCCTTTGCTTAGTCTACGGCTCAGCTACTCATGACATTGGGTCTTGTCCTCATAGACAAAACCCATATGCTGCACCCAGGCCAGCAATTACTTACCCACAGCGCCCAGCCATTCAGGCACCTGCTCCGAGACTGGCACTACCTGCTCCACCTACTCGTGGACTGACTGCACCTCCTCCTTGTCAGTTTCATCAAGCTCAAAGGAACCCACCTCAAGGACCAAGGAACGGATAGAGGAATGCTCCTCCAGCAAGGAGGAATGAGCCGAGGCGACAGGCTTTCACAATGACTGTGGAAAAGGCTGAAGCCACCGGCCAAGTCATTACTGGTAACACATCCCTTTCAAAATTCTCTTTCAGTTCATAGACATACCTATATATCTTTTCCTTATACCTAAAACATATCCCACATACCTTAGGTACAATCTTAGTAGCCTCACTCCGTGCACTCGCACTCTTCGATACTGGAGCATCTTATTGCTTTATGTCGCAACGGTTCGTCCGAACTCATGCGATTCCAGTCACACCGCTTGTATCCAGCTGGAATGTTAGTTCAGGGAACGGCGTTCTAAAGGCAACAATGGGATACAGCCTGTGTCCAGTGGTCGTCTGCAGCAGAGAATTCTATGCTGACTTCAAGGTACTGTACATACCGAATTTCGACGTCGTCTTGGGTATGGAATGGCTCGGAACATTCTATGCTACCATTGACTGTCGTCAAAGGAGGGTAGTATTCGAGATTCCAGACCATCTGGTCTTTTATTTCAAAAGTGGAGACCGTACACTGGAGCCAAGTACTTACAAGGCGAAACCAAGGAAGGCAGTGATTGCGGCAATTCAAGCGGATGAAGGATCAAAGCCAGAAGTGGTTCGAGAGTTCGACGATATGTTTCCTGACGATATATCAGGTTTACCTCCTGATCGAGCTCTTGAATTCAGCATTTATTTAGTACCAGGAGCACAACCGGTGATCAAAGCACCTTATCGATTAAGTTCGAAAGGTTTGAAGGAGTCCGAACTCAGTTGGACGAATTATTGGCGAAAGGATGGATTCGTCCTAGCAGTTCCAGTTGGGGATCTCTCGTGAAGAAGAAGGAAGGTTCATACAGAATGTGCATTGATTATAGAGCCTTGAACGAAGTAACGATAAAGAACAAGTATCCACTCCCGCACATCGACGATTTATTCAATTAGCTAAGTGGATCTTGTGTTTTCTCCAAGTTAGATCTTCGTTCGGGTTATCATCAGGTGAAGGTCAAGGAATCTGATATCCATAAAACGGCATTCAGAACTCGTTATGGTCATTACGAGTTTCTTATGATGCCATTTGGAGTGACCAACGCACCAGCAATATTCATGAACCTAATAAATCAAGTTTTCCGAGAGTACTTAAACATGTTTGTTGTCATCTTCATTGACGACATCCTGGTGTATTCTAAGGGTCAGAAAGAACATACCGAGCACCTACGAATTGTCCTGGAAACTCTACGACAACATCAACTCTATGCCAAGTATAGCAAATGCGAGTTTTGGCTAGATCAAGTTGGTTTTCTCGGATATATTGTATCAGGCGAAGGAATCTCTGTGGATCCAGCGAAAGTTTCAGCAGTAAGAGAATGGCCGACACCGAAGTCAGTGAAGGACATTCGAAGTTTCTTGGGTCTAGCTGGATATTATAGAAGGTTCATTGAGGGATTTTCGAAGATAGCAACACCCCTGACTAAGCTCACACGTAAAGATGAAGAATTCGTGTGGTCAGAAGCATGCGAACAAGCTTTCGTAGAACTCATGTCAAGATTGACATCAGCACCTAATCTCGTTATACCGGACCAATCTGGAGGTTTCGAAGTGCATTGTGATGCATCCGGTAAGGGATTAGGATGTGTTCTACATCAGCATGGTAAGGTTGTGGCTTATGCTTCAAGACAGCTGAAGATTCATGAGCACAATTATCCGACGCATGATTTGGAGTTAGCAGCCGTTATCTTTGCTCTTAAGATTTGGCGCCATTATCTTCTTGGTGAGCGAGTGAACATATACACATATCATAAGAGTCTGAAATATGTGTTTACTCAGAAGGAGCTTAATATGCGACAGAGACGGTGGTTAGAACTCATGGCGGACTTCGACATCAACCTACAATATCACCTAGGGAAGGTGAATGTGGTACCTGATGCCCTTAGTTGCCAACCATTAGCAATGCATTTCACCGCTCAGTGGAAGCTTCAACAAGACTTGAATCAGATGGAGATTGAAGTAGTCATTCCAGGTAACGCTTCAAGTTTGATGAATTTACAAGTTCAATCTACCATTGTCAATCAGATCAATGCAGCTCAAGCAAGTGATGCTAAGTTGCAAAAGATCAGAGAACAAGTAGAGAATGGACTCAGAACAGACTTCATCATCCATGAAGACGGATCTTTAAGATACGGCAGCAGACTGTATGTACCAAAAGGTTCTGTTCGGGAAGAGTTAATGAAAGAAGCTCACAGCTCTCCCTACTCAGTATACCCTGGAGGTACAAAGATGTACAAAGATCTGTGTCAAAATTACTGGTGGTATGGAATGAAGCGTGAAGTAGCCAGAAGCATTGCTAAATGCTTGGTGTGTCAGCAAGTAAAGGCTGAACATCACAGGATACCATTACCGATCCCAGAATGGAAGTGGCAACACATCACAATGGATTTTGTGACTGCACTTCCTCGCAGCACAAAGGGTAACGACGCGGTATGGGTTATTGTGGATCGACTCACAAAGTCGGCTCACTTCATCCCATTTCGAGTTGGACAATCTACTAAGACATTAGCAAAGAAGTACATGGAGGTAAGAATCTAAGTAAGATTTAAACTCTTCAAATATTTACTATCTCTGATACCCATGAACTCATACAGGAAATTGTGAGACTTCATGGAGTACCGATCTGCATTGTCTCCGATCGTGACACCAGGTTCCGATCACAATTTTAGCAGAGTCTGCAAGCGAGCTTGGGAACAAGTTTGAACTTCAGCACAGCTTATCATCCACAAACAGATGGTCAGTCTGAGGGTACTATTCAGATCTTGGAAGATATGCTCAGAGCGTGTATGCTGGACTTCGGAGGATCGTGGGAAGATCACCTACATCTTGTGGAGTTTTCATACAACAAAAGCTACTAAGCAAGTATCGGAATGACACCTTTTGCAGCACTTTATGGAAGGAAGTGTCGATCTCCATTAAGTTGGGAAGACATTGGACATAAAGAACTCCTTAGACCTGAAATGATAGTGGCAACTGCAGATGTGGTCCGCACTATCAGAGAAAGAATGCGCATAGCCCAAGATCAACAGAAGCACTGGGCTGATGCAAAGCGCCGTCACTTGGAGTTCCAGCCGGGAGATCATGTATTCCTGAAGATATCTCCAAACCGTGGAGTGATTCGTTTTGGAAGAAGGGGTAAGCTTAATCTAAGGTACATTGGACCGTTCGACATACTCGAACGAGTCGGTGAAGTGGCTTATCGCTTGGCACTTCCACCATCATTGGAAGGAGCGCACAACGTATTCCACATATCCCAACTCAGAAGGTATGTGAGAGACCCCAGCCATATTCTCGATCATTCTGAGCTCACTGTACAGCCCGACTTATCTTGTGAGCAGCAACCTGTTGAGATCCTGGATAGAAAAGTGAAGTCACTTTGGAACAAGGAAGTCAACTTGGTTCGAGTGATATGGAGAAAAGACACTCCAGGAGAATCGACATGGGAAAGGGAAGATGGGATGCGTGCAAGATATCTTCACTTATTTGTAAACTAGTCCTTAAAATAAATTGTAAATTTCGAGGACGAAATTTTTGTAAGGAGGGTATACTGTAACAACTCCAAATTCTGTGCACATAAAATTCATTTAAAGTTGATATACAATTTGGGGTATTTACAATTCCTGTGAATGCTATAAGAATTTGTTTTACTTTTGAACAGCAAGAAAGCACTTGTAGCTCATTGGTAAAGCCTTGCACTGCTGAACCAAAGCATTGTTCATAACAGAATACTGCATTTTATACCGCCCATTTTATGCTTGTGTGTTTATAGGTAGGTGCTTTTAATCCGTGTTTGCTGCATATTTACAGAGTACAGGTTTCCAGTCCAAATATTGCAAATCAAGACAAAATCTCCACAGTTACGCCAAAAGCAGAACATCTGTTGACAGCAGATAAAAGCCGGGTTCCGGTCATCCATATCCGTCCAGTGCCGAGTACCAGTTCCTGAGACAAGATATATGACAGTGGTCATTCGTGTCTGGGACAAGCACAGAGCACGAGGGGGGCAGCACAAGAATCAATGGGTGCGCGGAGCTCGAGAGAGATAGAAGTCAAAAGTGAAGAAAAGATAGCAATCTTGGACTAAGAATTCTGAAGATATTCTGGAAAGATTATCAGAAAATACATGTACCAGACAACAGGGGACAGCAGACCAGGGCCGTACAGAAAAACCCATGCCCTGAACCCACTATAGTGCGGCGGATCCGCGGCCAATAGGGGGTCTAGGCCGCGGATACGCGGCCGTACTGGCGCCGCAGCTGGTCAAATTTCAGGGGTATTTGGGTATTTTTATGTAGGTTCTGAATGTTGCCCTAGATTTCCAGCTCCCTGCCTATAAATACTCCAGAATTGAGCTAAGCCAAGGGTCCAATTCTAAGTTCATTCTTTGTTCTTCTTTTTGTTAGGATTTAGTCTTTTTCTTCTTCTTCTTCATCTTTTCTCCATGAAAATTGTAGTGAGAGCTTTTTGAGTGGAAGATCAATGAAGATGAGGGCTTTTGTATCATTCTCTTTTGTTTAACTTCCCCTTGAGATTCTTGCTTTCTATTGATCATTCAACCTCTTCATTGAGCTTGAATGGTTAAGGGTTAGTTATTGATCTCAAGGGTCGTATTTTCTTATGGAATTAGCGCTTCATTTCACATGCGTTCTCTACCCTTCTCTTGATCTTGCAACCTCTTGATTGAGCTTGCAAGTTTAAGGGTTGGCTATTGATCCCATGCTTGTCTTGAGTTCTAGTTTCTTGTTCTTTTTATCGCTTTTTATTACTTTCTTATTATTATCTTGCTTTACTTTCTTGCAATTTAATTCATGCACTTAATTACTTGTAATCTTTTCTTTTCTTTGTTCTTTTCTTTTGCTCTCTTTTGTTCATTTTGTGAATGGTTGTAATTATTGTTGTTAAGATGAAATACGGTATTGTAAGTTAATATCTTTTTTCTCATTTCCTTTTCCCGTTATTTTCCATTGAACTCCGCCCAAACCATACGCAAGCGCTCCGTTAGGCATCCTACCCTGACAAGGTAACGGTGATTCCTAACTGCGACCGGTTGCGTTCGGTTTGGCCGGAGGCGAAAGCAAGAGACAAGAACGGAAGGACAAGGGTAAATAAGCCGTATTCCACGAATACCGCGCTTAAATCCCCTAATTCACGTTGTTGCCGATTGCTCTAGCTTCAATTGGTCAAGACTCGGCTCAAAGGTTTTGAGTACGGATTTCTTTAGCTTACAATCTCGTATCTTTTTCTTAACAACTTTATACTTGCAAATAATACACATAGGTTAGAATCGAACAAACTCATACAGATTCTTTATTGACTCGTCTAAGACAAGAAAGGACATACATCCATCTCCCTGTGGATCGACCCGTGCTCAACCGGCTAGCTGCATAGCGACACCGTCTTGATTGCGGTTAACTTTAATTCTTTCAATCAAATGGCGCCGTTGCCGGGGAGACGGTAGCGTATTTTCTTTCTTGTTATTCGGGTTAATATTCTTTTTGTATATACATAATAATAAAAAATCTGTTTGTTTTTTTTGATCATTTTTGTGGGCAAGTGTGCAGATTTTTGCGTATTTGCAAACTGCGATTGTGGGAGCAAAGTGTACGTTCAAAGTTAAGGTGATTACGAAGTACAGTGCCAAAGATCCGGGTAGTTTGACCCGCGCAAGCGAACTTTTCAAGCTTACCGGATTTGATTCAACGGGGGTTTCCTAACCCAAAAACTTAACGGTACGCACTTTACTAACACCTTCTTCTCAAATCCGACGCATCCAATATACTATTCTTTGCAGGATTCTTTGCAAGTTCGCTAGCAAACGCTAAAAATTGACTAACCCGTATTTGTTGCAGTGCCGCGCTTAAACTAAAAAACGATTGTTTGATTCTTTATAGAATTTTTATTGAATTGCGCATTGCATACATTAATACGGACTTAAGGGCAAGCGAACCCCACAATATACGGTAAAGGATTTCATCACCTTTTCCGTGGCCCACAAATCACGAACTTGAGCATAACGTTTACCCGCACAAAATTTAAAAGAAATTAGACTTTAAGCCTTAAGGACTTCACGCTCACTAGGAGAAGTTAACTGTGTTTAGAACCTCGCTTAACGGTATATTGTTTACGGGGTGTCTAGGAAAGTGTTAACGGCGAAACCGCCAAAAGAGAAAGGGTTATTTAATTAAGGAACTTCGCGAAAGCGTTGGAAAACCTCCCCTTATCTCTGCACTTACCTGGCCTCGTGATCAGTGTATCTTGAGCCTGTTTCTCGACACAGTTTTACTTCGACAATCAAGTTCTGGAGCAGGACTAGTTGACCTAGGTGAACCCTAGAACGATTAGGTGTGTGGTATTTTTGTGTCGTGATTATTTTTGTCAATATTCTTTTTGTGTGTATATTTCATTCTTCTGTTAATATATAAACTAAAAAAAAAAAATCACATTCATTTTCCCCCTCCTTTTCTCTTCCTTTCTTTCCTTCTCTTTTCATATCATGGGTACCCCACCTCGCAAAACTCTTGCCGAACTTTGGTACCCACAACCAGACATAACTTCTTACGGTTCTTGCTTTGGCCGAACTTCGAACGATCCATCCATGCCAAAAATTTCACTGAAAGATCGCATAGAAGCGTCTAGGACAAACACTTGCACTCCCCATTCCACTTTGTATCAACATTTTCAACCTCCCGCACCCGCTTATGTTGATACCCCTTCTGCAAGTCGTCCTTTGTCCATCGCTGAACGTATTGAACAATCCCGTAGTCGATCTTTCACTCCTTTCACCACTTCAAATTCTTGGGATCAACAATTTCATTCACCTTCTTATCCAACTGTTGATCCTACCCCTGTCCAACCATTCAATTCCTACCAGTCCTACCCTACTTTTGCACCTTCCCTAGACATTGCTTCAGAACCGCCATTTGGGAGTTTTCAGTATCCAAACAACTTTGAATCTTTTACTGAAACCCCTTCACAACCAATGTCTAGTCTGGAACAGTCGTTGGAAGACTTTAGGGTAGCGTCAAGCCAACGGATGATGGATTTGAATGCGTCCATGGCCGCTCTCATACAACCTACTGACCCGGTAGCTAGTTTTCACCTAGCTCCAACTTTTTCAAAGTATGATGAGGCGGCAGGACAGGCTGTGAATTTGAGTGGAGAGAGTGAGATGTACCCCCTTCCAAATCAAACCCGCCCATCCCAAATTGAATCCCACACCTCCTGTTTTGAAAGTCTATCGAGTATCCCACATGATTTATCAATTGAAGATAGAATGATGAATGAGTTGTGCAACTTCGTAGTGTTTGATTTACCCGATTGTGAAGGGTCTCTTCCAAGTGAAACTGATCCTAAACCTTTTAACCTCTACACCTCCACTTTAGAACCTGAATCAATTGATATCCATGCTTTTGTTGAGGTGTCAGAGAATTTTGATTTTCACTTGATTAAGGATATTGACGCCGGGAATATTTCGGATGATGAACCCGTAGATTTGGCTGAGTTTGTCTCTTCAAATCATCATCCCGAGTCATTAAATGTTTTTCCCGAACCCCATATGCGTCTGGATTTTGAAGAGAAGTGCATGGATGTGCTAAATTTTGAGGAGAATATTGAGGATAGTTTTGAGGATGAACCAGTTTTAATTGATGAGTCGGATTTTCCCATTCATCCTGTCCCTGTCATTGACTGTGTACACCCTCCTGAACCTTTAACCGATACCCCTCCTCGATCACTTCCCTCCATTCTTTCCATCGTTCCGACCTTGCAAGAAACCGTCTCACTTTCATTTCGTATGTCTGGTTTACCAAGTTCGGCGTACCCATGGTTTCTCACGAATCTTGAGGGATTTGACCCCATTTCTTGACGGGTAAATATATTAGCACAATCGCTTTTTACACATCGCTCATCACATATTGTGCTAATCTATTCACTCCATTTGCACCCTCAAGTTCGTACTCCACTTCTTTTTCCCTTCCGCCATTCTTCTTCTTCTGATATACCGAGACCGTATCCCGCTTCTATCTCCATACGGTCTCGCGTATTCTCCTTCTCTTTTCTCTACGCCTTCTTCCACCAACCTGTACATTATAGCGATAAAATCTTTGAATGGTTGGTGCTCACTTTTGGCCTGTGTAAGGCCTTGTATAGATTAATACTGTTCTTTCCCCCCTAATCCTGAACTTCACCGCTTAAACAGTGGAAACACTGTTCTACTTAAGTTTGGGGGGGGAACCCTTTTTTGTATATATTTTTTGTTTTCCTTTTTGTTTTGTATATAATTTGTTTTTAGGGAGCGCCGACAAATTTTGACCCTCTTGGTATAGCCTGACAGTGAGGGCACTGTCAAGTTTAAGTTTGAGGGTGTGCTCGGTAAGCTTTCTTCCTTCGCATTCATTTGTATATTTTGCATGTGCATACCTTATTAAAAACCCACAAAAATCGAAAATTTTCCAAAAATATAAAAACTTTGTCGTCAAGTTAGCTAATAGGGTAGCTTAGATCTTTATTCCGAAAGTTTAGTTGATATGATAGAAATAACTAAATTCTAGGTCTAGGAATTGAAAATCCTAAAAATAACCCTCATTCTGTTTAAACTTGATGATTATACGTCCTTACAGTTTTTTTGAGAAATAGGTAATCTTGAGTTCAGTTCTTGAGTTAAGTCAAGATGAAGGGAAAGTATTGAAGCTTTACCGAAGGATAAGTCTGAAAAATAGTTTCTTTTCTCGAGTTCAAATTTAGAAAGTATATACCCTACAAACTGCACTTACACGCATCTTGAAACTTGGGATAGTAGAGGATACCTTGAAATACTCTTGCCTGAAAGCCTAGTATGAAAGAAAAAACGGTATTTAAAGCTAAACACCAAAAGAGCATGTTGAAAAATATATCCGGTCTTGAAAAATAAAAAGAAAAAGAAAAAGAAAAAGAAAAAGAAAAAGAAAAATAGAATAAAGTCAAGACCTGGAAACTGCTATTTACGCTTTAAAGTTCACACATTCAGTAATCGGTCGTTAGTGCCTCAAGAAGCATTAATAGTCGCATGAAAAGTGTGTGAGCAAATCCGTCCATCCTTAATGAAAAGAAGTAATATTAGGTATTAGGGCAAGGGTATTATAGCTTGAATTGAATTCTCAAGTGTAGGGGTGCAAATATACACACACGTAGGGGTATACAATCGATGTTTGAATAAAAGATAGAAATAAAGAATAAGACTTGTGTTTTCTGTAAAGTTGATAAAAATCCCTGATTTGAGGCCGCGCTTTAGAAGGAAAACTCAGGTGAACCAACATCTTTCTAAACTTTTTTGGAACGTATATGATCTAAGGTTAAATAGATAGGAGGTGTGAAAAATAAGGGTTGGATATTTCTGACTTAGGATAATAGAGTTTCTAACGTAATAACTAAACTGTAGGAGTAGAATCTATGTTAACTTATGACACTAGCTTGACGGGATTTTGTGGGTAGTATCCGCTGAAAACCCTCAGGAGACAACACTCCTCCTACTAGGGACACCTAGAGGTTTAACGGCTTGTTGCACACGCTCAGTGCAATCGCGTTCCCTGCGAAAGTGCGGTTAGGATTTTTATTTTTGTGAATAATTGGTTTTGCTCGGGACGAGCAAAAGTTAAGTTTGGGGGTATTTGTTCATAACAGAATACTGCATTTTATACCGCCCATTCTTATGCTCGTGTGTTTATAGGTAGGTGCTTTTAATCTGTGTTTGCTGCATATTTACAGAGTACAGGTTTCCAGTCCAAATATTGCAAATCAAGACAATCTCCACAGTTACGCCAAAAAAAGAACATCTGTTGACAGCAGATAAAAGCCGGGTTCCGGTCATCCATATCCGTCCAGTGCCGAGTACCAATTCCTGAGACAAGACATATGACAGTGGTCATTCGTGTCTGGGACAAGCACAGAGCACGAGTGGGGCAGCACAAGAATCAATGGGTGAGCGGAGCTCGAGAGAGATAGAAGTCAAAAGTGAAGAAAAGATAGCAATCTTGGACTAAGAATTCTGAAGATATTCTGGAAAGATTATCAGAAAATACATGTACCAGATAACAGGGGACAGCAGACCAGGGCCGTACAGAAAAACCCATGCCCTGAACCCACTATAGTGCGGCGGATCCGCGGCCAATAGGGGGTCTAGGCCGCGGATCCGCGGCCGTACTGGCGCCGCAGCTGGTCAAATTTCAGGGGTATTTGGGTATTTTTATGTAGGTTCTGAATGTTGCCCTAGATTTCCAGCTCCCTGCCTATAAATACTCCAGAATTGAGCTAAGCCAAGGGTCCAATTCTAAGTTCATTCTTTGTTCTTCTTTTTGTTAGGATTTAGTCTTTTTCTTCTTCTTCTTCATCTTTTCTCCATGAAAATTGTAGTGAGAGCTTTTTGAGTGGAAGATCAATGAAGATGAGGGCTTTTGTATCATTCTCTTTTGTTTAACTTCCCCTTAAGATTCTTGCTTTCTCTTGATCATTCAACCTCTTCATTGAGCTTGAATGGTTAAGGGTTAGTTATTGATCTCAAGGGTCGTATTTTCTTATGGAATTAGCGCTTCATTTCACATGCGTTCTCTACCCTTCTCTTGATCTTGCAACCTCTTGATTGAGCTTGCAAGTTTAAGGGTTGGCTATTGATCCCATGCTTGTCTTGAGTTCTAGTTTCTTGTTCTTTTTATCGCTTTTTATTACTTGCTTATTATTATCTTGCTTTACTTTCTTGCAATTTAATTCATGCACTTAATTACTTGTAATCTTTTCTTTTCTTTGTTCTTTTCTTTTGCTCTCTTTTGTTCATTTTGTGAATGGTTGTAATTATTGTTGTTAAGATGAAATACGGTATTGTAAGTTAATATCTTCTTTCTCATTTCCTTTTCCCGTTATTTTCCATTGAACTCCGCCCAAACCATACGCAAGCGCTCCGTTAGGCACCCTACCCTGACAAGGTAACGGTGATTCCTAACCGCGACCGGTTGCGTTCGGTTTGGCCGGAGGCGAAAGCAAGAGACAAGAACGGAAGGACAAGGGTAAATAAGCCGTATTCCACGAATACCGCGCTTAAATCCCCTAATTCACGTTGTTGCCGATTGCTCTAGCTTCAATTGGTCAAGACTCGGCTCAAAGGTTTTGAGTACGGATTTCTTTAGCTTACAATCTCGTATCTTTTTCTTAACAACTTTATACTTGCAAATAATACACATAGGTTAGAATCGAACAAACTCATACAGATTCTTTATTGACTCGTCTAAAACAAGAAAGGACATACATCCATCTCCCTGTGGATCGATCCGTGCTCAACCGGCTAGCTGCATAGCGACACCGTCTTGATTGCGGTTAACTTTAATTCTTTCAATCAAGCATCAGAGTTCAAATCCCATCAGCCACATATTCTTTTTATTTTAAATTCTTTTAATCTGTTAGAAACCCAAGAGTTTACACGTACACTACACGTAAACTGAAGAGTTACTGATTAAACAAACACGTGCACGAGAGTATACCAAACGACACAACACGTGGCACCAAACCCCAACACCCCTCGACGGTACAAAACCGGTGAGAATGCCAAAAGGCCCGGCTCCGTCGGTTTCCCCCATACCAAATGCCCCCATTTTTTACCCTCTGCAACTTTTGGCCTACCGCACTAACCCCACACTGCGTGTTTACTTTAAATTATTCCAGAGAGCAATAAAATTCATATTTAATCCTATTTTATTACAAATTTTAATACACCCATTCACTACCCTAAACCCTAATGTTTCCTGTAAATACCACTTCATTTCACACCCTTCCTCACTCACAAATCCTTGCCAAAACTCTCAAGAAATTTCCAAGTTCTCATAGTGTACAAGTGGAGTTAACAAAGGGCGAAACTCTGACGAAGTTCCGGCGACGATACAAAGAGTTTCCGGCAACGAAATGAAGCACCGACAAATCCTAGACCTGCTCCTACATCTTCCCTCTCATCAAAGCCAGTAAGTCCCCCTTATCTCTCTTTTGCTATTCCCAAACTCTTCCTTCTTAAAACGTGTCGGAAGCGGAGTTATCCGGCTTCTGATTCTCTTTTCTTTTAAAAATACAATATTTTCTTAATAACAAACCTACAACTTTTGATATATTGTTTAGTAATCATTAACAAAGACAATAGAACAAGTTTGACATCAAAATGATAACCATAGCAAGTTGTATTTCAATTTTACAATAAAATACCTTTATGTTTCATATCGACATGTTTATACCTTTTAACAGTGTTATCTTTAGAAAACTCACGAGGTAAGGACCTACCTCATCACAACACACATCCCTATCATAGCAAGATGAATCTTGGGATAATAGAATACGGGAAATACGACTTTGCAAATAAATCCCTTTAACTTATAAAACCGTTTTCTTTAAAAGATGTATTAAAACATTCCCATGCAATTGCGCCTCTACAACGCATTTTGGGGAACCCCGTTCAGGATGGTGCGGATTATCGCACATCCTCAGGCTTAGTAGAGCGAGATGCAGACCTCCGCAAGGAGCATTCAGTCTCGATGGAATTTTATACACTTTTTTTGTAGAAAATGGGATTTTTACAAGAAAATAAATAAAATTATTTTCATTAAATATATATATATATATATATATAATTATTATCAAAATACTTATTATATATATATATATATAATTCCATGTTTCCAAAACTCAAGAAAAGAAGTCAAATATTACATGAAACTACCATGATAATTCAAAACAACATTCATATTACAAATAATTACTATATATTATGATATTAGGTTTTATTCACTAGAAATGTCACATTTATAAAATATACATCAATGAAAACCCTAAAAACGATAATTAAATACTTGAGGTGTATTTTGAAAATTATACCAAAATTATTTTTACATAAAACCCTTAAGTTATACTAAATTACAATAAGGACCCTAGTAAACATAGGTTTAAGAGGGACCGGTCTCTTGAGCCTCAGGGAGCCGGAGATATGGGTGCTTGCCTATTTAAGGTAGACAGCTTAACAAACGGTGTTATCAACACGGTAATTGTCTTTGAGAAAGACACAAATCCTGCTGCCCATGTGCAGCAGTTATCGATAGCACCAAAACATAATTCAGGACTTCAAATTCTTTTCTAATTGTCTGACTAAGACCGAGTCTCAATCTAATCAACCTGACTTGAATATGATTCAAGTACAAACTACAATACAACATGATTCAATATGAATCCAGCTATTCAATCTATATCAATCTGTATTGACTGAACCGAACCATGGATATACTCCATTTACATGTTCATCCATTATATCCGTTCCGTTGCTGATATCATGGTTTTGGAAAGTCATCTATATATACAATTTACAATACAAGACAATACAATACAATCAATACAAATCAAGACATCGCGGGGTTTTATAAGGGGTAGATTGGTACGGAAGGTGTTAGAAATGGCTCGAGACTGCAACCATAAGACATCTAACCTGAATCTCCATTGCTATTGTACCGTGGCTGAACGGTTCCTTGTACTTCGTATACCGTAGTCTCTGGTATAGTGAGACTCCTCTCGTATACACTGGCCTCTTCTGTACCAAGCTAAAAACAACAACGTTAATACTAAATACAACAATAAACAACTATACTCTATTCTGTCTATTCTATTCTTATCTATCTACGGGGCTTACCGAGCGATTTGTTCGCTGACGACATTCTCTTTCTTCTTCTTTGGAATGTTGTCAGGTGATTCGGACTCACTGGAGATCGAACCCAGCAGCGAAGACTTGGATCAGTTTACTGAAGACCCAGAGTTTTAGATTCACTTGTACGCTACATTTTATTTACATTTCTGTTATGCCATTGTTTAGGCATTGCTTTCATTCGATGTATTTTCTTTTCAGTTGTATGGTAAAAGAATGTTTAATAAATAAAGTTTATGTTTATTTACATCTTGTCTCTTGTGTATATTTTATTTTATATTACTTAGATACGCTTAGCATATTTACTTCTGAGTAAATACGTAGCGGCCTAGTCGCGTTCCCTTCCCCGTACACCGGAAAGCGGGACGTGATACAGCACCTCATATGCCTTCCACGAGGGCGCCAGCGCCAGAGTTAAAAACTCTTATATGAGCAGTGCCCGGATGCAAAGCATACAAGATTCAAGAGGCAGCGCCTCACGTGCCTTCCACGAGGGGGTCAGTGCCAGAGTTAAAAACTCTTATTGGCACCGCACGTGCTCCTCACGTGGGCGCCAATGTGCAAAGTATAAGAAATAATTAAAACCTTAATAAGAGCCCACGTGCATAGCACATGAGCGCCGACACCTAATAGAATTCAATTCTACTCTCTGTTAAACAGAGCCGTTGGATCAAAGATCCAACGGAGATGATAAATCATCAGGATGCAGAATTAAATTCTGTTGAGAGGAAATATTCCTCAAATCTTTCTAAACAAGAAAGATTTTCCTCTGTAAAATAAAGTGCCGTTGGATTAAAAATTCAATGGTGATTAAATAATCACCAATCTATAGAATAAATTCTATATGGGTAAATATGTCCCTAATCTTGTTAAAAAAACAAGAAAAATATATTCTGTAAAACTGAAACCCTTGGATCAAAGATCCAATGGGGGGTAAAAATCCCCAAATCAATTAGGATATCTTAATAAGAGATTTCTGCAACTAATCAACAGACTTTCCTTTACTATATAACGGACCCAAGACTTCAAGTCTAAAAAAAAAGAGGAACCCCCCATAAGCTTTGAAAAAACAAAGCAAAAAACTTCAAAAAAGAAGAAAGAAGAAGATCTCCCTTTTCAATAAAAAAGCTCTAGGTAAATAAAAAAAAAGAAGAGAGATCAAAGCATCTCATTTACCTATTGAAGGGTTTAACCCATTTAAAAAAGAAGAACTTAGTTCTTTTTCTGGATCTGAGATCCACAAGACAAGTCTCCAACAATTTGAGAATTTAATTCTCATCGGGAAGAACTTGCTTTTAGAGATCAAAGATTCAGAAAAGAACAAGGAAATTGAACTCCTCAGAACAAAATATACAAAGAGAAACCAGCGCCTCACGTGGGCGCCTCACTAAATAAGGAGTGCTTAGCACTCAGTGTTTGGCGCTCAGCACCCAGCGCCCCACATGCCTCTCATGTGGGCGCTATAAAATAAATGAGTGCTTAGCACTTAGTGTTGGGCGCTCAGCGCCCCACGTGCCTCTCACGTGGGCGCTATATAATAAAGGAGTGATTAGCACTCAGTGTGCGGCGCCCAGCGCCTCACGTGTCCCTCACGTGGGCGCCACAGAATATAAAACTGCTTAACAATCACCAGGCGGCGCCTAGCACTTCACGTGCTTCGCACGTGGGCTCCATAAAGAGATCTCAGCACTCCATAAAGAGACAAAAAGGGTAAAGTGTTTAACACTTATTGGGCAAATCCCCATGACTGAAAACCCTACATGGTTATGTGTGAGCGTTAGAACTTGCATAAGTGCTCAGCACTTTTTGCACCAAAAAAAGGGACTGAGCCCAAACAAGTGCTTAGCACTCCTTTTCAAATAAAAAGAAAACTGAGTGGACCAAGCCCAAGTTGGCCAGGTCCCTAACCCAGATCAACCGAGCCCATAGGTTCACTACTCCCCAAACTGATCTTAGTCCCAAATACGGCTACCGATCTTCGAACTAATGATATCCCAAAACGATATTCGTCCCGCATTCCTCTGAAGAAATCTTAGTCTCAAAATACAATTAATGATTCCCGGGTTTACCATTAATCCCTTTTCCCTCAAACATGAGAATTGGTTCAAGGGTACATCTCTCTACACGTCTGATACATGTCGTTGTAATTCCTCAACGTCTTCAGAGAGGTGGTGGGTCCCGCCAGCCAACTGCTTTTTGGTGCACTTCCCAAACTGACGTGCACATCCCAGATCAAACCACATCCTAAACTGGATGCATCCCATATCATCGTTTCTCATCCTGTCATGTAACAAATACACGTGCGCGTAAGATGATCTACAAACCAAAACGTCCATAAACTACAACAGACCAAAACGTCCTCAAACTAAAGTTGCCTCCAAAATGGTGATAATGGACCGAGATGTCCCTAAACTAACAACGGACCGTAACATCCTTAAACTAAAACCTCACCTCAAAAATGGTGATCTACAAACCGAAACGTCCTTAAACTAAACGTTGCCTCCAAAATGGCGACAACGGACCATAATGTCCTTAAACTAAAACCTCACTTCAAGAATGGTGATCCACAGACCGAAATGTCCTCAAACTACAACTTCGTCTCTAAAATGGCGATAAGGGACCGAAACGTCCTTAAACTAAAACAACAAAGCCCAAGTGCTCTCTTGTTGGATCTGAAACAAAAATGATCCTAACACCCTGTTAAGTAGATCTTAGTCTCAAATTGGACTAACATATCCTTAACAAAAAACCAACCGAGCCCCCAACTGCTCGTATACATTTAAGTCGATCTTGATATCAAAACAGATCAACGATCCTTAAATCAAACCAAACCTAACTCTGAAAATATATGGATTTGGACTAATCCACGCCCTACGGGTGATAACATAAATTAGTCTCCGTATACAATCCATGGGAAACCTAAACAAATAAAAAACACACACGACACGAAGTGAACTTCTGGAGCAGGAGAAAGTGGTTATCACGATGCGGTAACGTAAATAACTTCAGGGAAGACCATCTCCATAATCAGAAACCCCTCGCAAAAGAGGGGGATGTTCCCTTCCGAATGACGGAGACGCGACCGCGCAGGTCCGTCTTTCCTGAAGTTCGGGGAAGATGCTAATTGGTGCTATCCGTCCACCTCTCCGAAGATGCCAAGTTGATTTATGGCACCATGTATCGAAGGTTTAAACGGATGCGGCCGATGTAGCAGACTTCGTCAGATTCCCCCTCGTTTAAGGGGCTTTTGATTATGGGGACGCTCTTCCCTGCAGGCGCAAGCCCCTGCAGTTAATTACGCTACCGCATCGCGGTAACAACTTTCTCCTTCTCCAGATGGTCACTTCGTGTCGTGGGTGTTTGTTTTGTGTTTGGTTTCCCGTGGATTGTATATGGAGACTAAGTTATGCTGTCGCCCGTAGGGCGTGGACTAGTTCAAATCCGTATCTTTCTTAGATTTGGGTTTGTGGGGTTTGGGTTTAAGGATACGTTAGCCTCTTTTGGGGCTAAGATCAACTTAAACGTTTATTAAGCATACGTTAATCTCATTTTAGACTAAGATCAACTTAACGGGATCGTTTAGATCCAACAAGAGAGCAATTGGGCTCTATTGTTTAGTTTAGTGACATTGCGGTCGATTAGTTTAAGGAAATTACGGTCCATTGGTAGTTTAAGGACATCTCGGTCCATTGTTAGTTTAAAGACATCACGGTCGAGGTTAAGGACATCATAGTCCGTGGATTTAAGGACCCCATAGTCCAATGTTAGTTTAAAGACATTACGGTCAAGGTTAAGGATATCATAGTCCATGGGTTTAAAGACCCCACAGTCCAATGTCAGTTTAAAGACATTACGGTCGAGATTAAGGACATCATAGTCCATGAGTTTAAGGACCTCACAGTCCGTTGTTAGTTTTAAGACATCACGGTCAAGGTTAAGGACACCATGGTCCATGGGTTTAAGGACCCCACAGTCCGTAGTAATGTGTGGTTGTCGGGACCCGTCACCTCTCTGACGACGTTGAAGGATTACAACGACAGATATCAGAGGAGTAAAGACATGTACCCTCGAACCGATGTGAATTGGTTGAAAGAGAAGATGGGCTCAGTTCAATATAAGTTGAGGACTTATGGCCAGAATTGGGCTAAGTCCAATTAAAAATGTTTAACATTTTATTTTTTTTGTTCTGGCTGTTAAGCCTTTATTTGGGCTCGGCCCTTTTAATAATGCTAAGCATTAAGTTCTGACATATTTTGTCTTGATCAGAACAAATTGTGTTCTGACAGTGCGCCACGTGGCGTGCCAGGCGCTTTGCGCCAGTCAAAGAGCGCATTGCGCTTCTGTCGGGTAGCGCACACGAAGAGGACACGTGTCGCGCTTAGCGCTAGTTTGTTAGCGCAGTGCGCTTTTAGTTTATGAGCGCGTTGCGCTAGTCTGTTGGCACACCAGTGAGTGACACGTGGCGCGCAGCGTAGAGCGCAAGCCCATGAGCGCAGTGCTCTGTTTTAGAAGCGCAAAGCGCAGATTATGTCTCTGGTTGACACGTGGCAGATTTTGGCGCTGAGCGCCGGTCCAATGAGCGCAAGGGCGCAATTTGTGAGTGCAAGGCACTTTTCAATAGCGCAAGACGCATCTGATCAATTTTAAGATCAAAGAACGAATTTATGTTCTTCAAAGAAGGCTTTTTCCTCAAGATCCAAGAACAAAAGTTCTTGTTTTTATAAAAGGCTCTGCCTTTATGGATCAAAAGATCTGTGAATGAAGTAAAATACTTCTTTTAATTTTTTTATGATTAGATCTTTTTGATCTTTTCTTTTTTATTAAAGACCTTGGTCTTTTTCTTAGATCTCTGATCTTTTTAGAAGATGGTTCTTCTTTTTACGAGATGGTTTCATCTCTATTATTCAAGAACATAGTTCTTTTTTTTTACCTTGAAGATGAAAAAATCTTCTTTTTTCCTAAGAGCTTGCTCTTTTTTTGCAGAGGGTTTCTCTCTCTCTTTTCTTCTGTCTTCTGTATATTTTAGACTTGAAGTCTAGGGTCCTTTATATAGGGCCAAATGATTTGTTAAATCAGTTTTGAGAGATCTTTCTCTGATTGATTTGGGAATATTTCCCGCCGTTGGATCTTTGATCCTAAGGCTTCTGTTTTACAGAAGATAATCTTCTTGTTTCAATAAGATTGAAAAATCTTTCCATAACAGAATTTTAGTTCTGATTAATTAATAATTTATTATTAGTAGATCTTTTGATCTGACGGTGGGGGAATTTTTAATCCCAGCGCCAGCGCACCTACGTTCGACACGTGGCGCGCAGCGCAGAGCGCAGCGCAACTGCGCTAGCGCACCCGTGTTTGACACGTGGCATGTAGCGCAGCGCAACTGCGCTAGCGCACCTATATTTTGACACGTGGCGCGCAGCGCAGAGCGCAGCGCAACTGCGCTAGCGCACCTGTGTTTGACACGTGGCGCACAGCGCAAAGCGCTGGATCTGAAGCGTTGCTTCAACTTTTAAATTTTGAATTTTGAAACAGAGCCTTGCTCTGATTGGGGGTGCGCTACCTAGGGCGCAGCGCACCTGGCGCCAGCGCGTCTGCGTTTGACACGTGGCGAGCAGCGTGCAGAATCTGAAACGCTGCTTCAATTTTTGAATTTTGAAATTCAAAACAGAGCTTTGCTCTGATTGGGGGAAACAAATTCCCCCCACCGTTGCGCTCACGTGGCGTACAAGTGAGTGCAGCGGTGGCAACATCTGAGCCTTTGGATCAACTCAGAAGTTGAAGAGGCAGTTCAGTGCCTATAAATAGGACCTTTGGTCATTTAGATGATTATCATCTTCTTGTTGAGAATTTTATTCAGAGCCTTGCTCTTCAGTTAAGAACTTTCAAGAGTCAGAACTCTTTCCAAGTTTAGGTAAAATTAATTTTTTTAATAAATTTGTGTTTTTACCCATTAACAGAGCTTTGCTCTTTATAGATCTTTGATCTAAAGAAAACCCTTTTAGGGTTCCATTAATAGAGCCTTGCTCTCAGGAACCCATAGATCTAAACAGATCTTTTCTCGGGGTTTCTTATCCCATGCATCAGAGCTCTGCTCTTTTGATAATATGCAGATCTTTTGATCTTTTGATCTTTTGATGAAGAACTCTTAAGAGTTTTTTCATGGATCTTGAAGATCCCAGAATTTTTAATTCTCAAGAATTAATTTTAATTAATCTTTGATGGATCTTTCATCATCATTACAGAGCAAGGCTCTTTAAGGAATTTTATTCCTTCATGACCAGAGTGTGACAAGTGTCACTCTGTTACAGAGCTTTGCTCTCAAAGGGAGATTTTCTCCTTTTCCCGAGGGATTTCTCATTCAATGAGAATATTCCTTGAGGATTTCCTCATTAATTGACTGTCTCATCCAATGATGAGGCTGTTTTATTAATTGATGCATTGTCATCTGGATTTCGTGGGTCCACCTTTGGTCCCCTTTCCACTGCATTGCAGTGTGGTACAAATTTTAAAGTGCCGAGTGTCAAAATTTTTAAAAATAAATTATAATACTGATAATTGAATTCTATTCTTTCTCGCAGGTGACATGTCTTCCAATCTTTCTTTCCCATTTTTCCGTTCAGAGGGAGGATTCCCTGAGGCACCTGTGGACCGGGAGGTTCTCGCGCTTATCAGAGACTATGACCTGGAACACAAAAACCTTCACTTGTGGGGTAGGCGGTACGACCAGATAATCAGAGGTCATCGAAGCTTCTCTTGTGCGACGCCGTCGGATCCGATCTCATCGATTTCGTATGCAGATGCACACCCGGTGAACTATGCTGTGGAGGTTGTCAATTGGACTTCGGAGGGTCTTCTTCAACCTTCGATTGCCGCCATACCCATGCAGCTGCCGGCGGCTTTGGATATTTTGGGGCGACGCATATGTCAGGGCGAGTCGCGCCCTTGGGGACAACCTTGCAACATCGGGTTGACTCCCCGACATTCGGCCGGGTATTTGCAGTGGGCCAGGTACATTTTGTCGGCGAAGAAAACGCACTTGCTGAAGCCCGGCCTATATCCTGCGGTTTATGCTTCGCTGTTCCAATATTATGCTCCTCCGACACGGTGGATTAAGGCGTTCTTGGAGCAATGGAACATCCCAACCCATACATTTCTTCTACTGGACAGAGAAGTCTCGGTCTCCTTAGAAGAATTTGTTGAGATTTCCGGTCTGCCGGTTAGGAGGGAGCACTATGAGGAGCTGCTTCCTCCAGATGAATACGTTTTTGCCACCAAGCCGGTGGTAATGGGCCTAACGCCGGAGAATGCCATTCAGCACCAGTTTCCTAGTATGATAAAGGTGCTGAACATGTACGAAGCCTCTTCTTGGAATCCGGAGGCCGAGGGGTCAGTTTCACAGACTTCATTGCCCGGTTTCTTCGCCCGGAGATTTTATCGCAATGAGGCGAAAAGTTTGCCAAGCTTGACGACCCTTTCGGCTTTGGCTTGGACCGTCGACCAGTGCTGGAAGATGATCAGAATGGCTTTTTTCTCCCTGATGCCGCGATCATTCCTCTGTCAGAAATTGCCGCTCCGGGCATTGACGAGGAGACTTTCTTTCTCGGGTTTCTCAGGCTATGGTTGTGTTGGTTCGCGCTCCCCATGCACCCTCGCTATATGAGGCTGTCCGTCTTCTACCCAGCACATCGAATGGTGGCCGGAATACAAGTGGCCATCGGGATTGCCGGGCTGGCCCACTGTACCATGGTCTTAGCGTGGCGGCGGATACAACTGAACCGGGGGTGCATGCCGCCAACTTCCCGATGCACTACTTTACTTCGTGAATGGAAATGCACGTGCTCGGGGTATTTGGTATTCATAAAAGACCCTCATTTTACGAGAAATGCAAGCTCCCGCGAATTATGCAATTGGTTGACGCGTCTATCGTGAATCCGTCTCAGCGGGAATCTAGGGGCTTGCTTCTTCGTCCACGCACGGTCGGGGCTGGTATATCTTTCACGGACAAAGTCCTGACAATCGGCCAGGAAACATCCAAGATGGTGCTGGCATTGCGCGACACCTTTAAGGACAGGGCCTCCGTGTTGAAAGCCCGAGAGATTCTACACCTATACTCCATTAGGCCGGGCTTTCTCGTATTCAGGAAAAATGATGCGGCGCTTTTTATGAGATATAATCCCCATCACTTTGCACAACAAAAAGATACGGCAACATCAAAAGTAAACTCGTGACGGATCATAAGGATACCCCTCACCTGTATATACATACCTGCATCCGCATTCCGACTGAATGCGAATGCGATGAGACTAAAGTAATCCAACAAATCTAATACTAGGATCCGGCTAAAACCAAAGCCCACTAGTATGATCCGCTCGATCATGATCCGTGCAATACCGCACGTATATGATCGAACCCTGCCATATATCATACGGCCTCTACAACGTTTCGCCCGAAACTTGAGAAACAGTCTATGGGGGACTCTAAAGACTCGTCAATACATTGGCTGTGGATTTAACTACTTGCACGTCAGAGGTACTTGCTGTACGTAACGGGCTACCAGGTATTGACCAAAAGGGAGGTTGATGAGCGAACTCATCCTGACACCCTACTGAGCCTGTCAGTGACAATATCCATACAGTCCGGTCCGTTCGTCTATGAGCATCGCATGGCGGGCCTAGGGGGTTGGTAAAAGTCAGACCCCCAAAAGCGGTACAAGTCGTGTCAGAGTATAGCCCAGAACATCCTGAGATACTACTGGAATACCTACCAGTAAATCTCCTGCCTTGGCCAAGGACTTCGTGTAATGGCTCTCCTAGACACAACGCGATCTCACCCCCAAAACCGAGAGAGACGAACCCCTGCAGATCCGCTCACTGCCTCCATGTGGCTCGGGACTGTACCCAACTAAAACCTGTTTGCACGACTCTTTTGAGCCGTGGTAGGGTAGTAATCAAAGCACAGTGGGAACTCACACAAGACAAATGACGATCTCAGGTCGATGAACTAACCTGTACACATGTCACCAGTGAACTGCTATCTGACGTCAGGTATAATACCAACTAGCATGTTCCCGGTGAGTCCTGTCCGGTGTACTCATAACCCAATGAGCACCTGTATACATCTTAGGTGAACCAACTGACACCAATGGCTTGTGAGACCGGCCACCGTTTCTCGTTGGGGTCTCGACTGTATACACTAGTCTACTCCGGAGTATCGATGCCCTGTCTCGAAAACACCCACGACTAGGGACCACTTTAAGGATGTGCTTATAGACTCCAGCTCCCACGTATATGATCGCCATCATACTGCTGGTCGTCAAGCAAGAATCCTAAAGGCTCTACCAACGTGCAATAGTGATCTGTAATGACACCTAAAGCAGTACACGATGATAAAGATAAACCAGATAGCATACTATCATCTTGAGTAAGACTGTCCTACCGGCATAGGTCCTCCCTCAATCATTGTAATTACGTGCCTGTGATCCAATAATTGACTCTGAGGGCACTATATCCAACAATCTCCCATTTGCACTCAAGGCTAATTATTGCGATGTCGCATACTCACAGCCCGTGTGATACCGAACACCCAACTCCTATACTAATCAGTTTCATAAAGCTCGTTTGTGAAACTATTGTGTTCGAGGAATAGCCTCAGTGAGTGGATCCGCCCTGATGTTTCTTTCTATGTCTCTCTTTATCTCAAGTTCGCGGAGAAAGCCATCTCCCGAAATGAGCAATACCTGTCTTAGAATATGTCTGGATATCTGATGGGACTTAGTTCATAAATGAACTCCAAATCCAAACTTCTTAGACTGTATCATTAACTGAACTTAATCAGTATCCTGCGCCATGCCTCCCTCAGTATCCGCTTGGACCACCTGTCCAAAATACCGCCCCTCGTCAGAGGGAAAACTATAACTCTGACAGCCACTCTATCATCCAGGTCACCTTGGAAGCCTGAATGATAACTATCTCCTAAAAGAGGCTGTTGTTATCATATCCCTAGAACATCCACTTATGTTCTAAAACTGCTTCCGAATGTTTCTCCAGGATTGGATTAATATCTGAACTTATTGCATCTAGTGCAAAAACAACATCTGGTGTGGTACTTGACATCTCATGATTGACTCAATTGCCAAAGCAAGTGATCTGCCAATCATGCACATCCCTCTCCCCTATAGTCTGTAAGATACCTTTAGAGAGGGTGACTCCATCATCTGCAGGTACACTACCGTGCCAGGAGTCGTCCATTCTAAAACACTTTTAGAATGCAGTCTTAGTACCCAGATTGGGAAACTACCCAAATCTAGATCTAAAACCATAGATCTAGTAACCAGAATGTCTGATATTATATCTATATCCTCTGTGGAGAAACCACTGTGTGGCGACCAAAGTATAACCGATCGTAGTATAGGAATATCACTTCCCACTTTGTGTATGTCATCCAAATACCAGGACATCACACCCTACTACTTTCTTAACAGATCCATCCCTTATTCTGATGAAGTCAAACCTATGACCGTCACATCAGAAATAGATGATCTATCTCCGCTATATCTGCTTTAGTCTATAAATAGACATAAGCCACTTGTCCACTATGCTTCCGCTGCTCCCACTGACTACGACAACCATCTGGCAGAGTCGTATACACGTGCACTTCTAAAGCCAATTCAGAACGACGCTATACTCATCCTCCTGCCGGGTCTTATAGCCTGGAACAACAGTAGTGTCAAGTCTGGGTAAACAAGAACCTCCCTGTCACCGTCTTTGAGCATACCGGAGTACCTCTCGGGTGCCTGAGGTTACCCACCAAATCTGCGGAGTGGCCAATGGAATGTCAAACCAGATTGAATCTTTAGGTTCTTTATCAAATTTTCAGTAATCGTTTGCGGTTATGGAATCACTTCCAGTTCTACCATACCCCCACTACTGTTTTCTGAAAAAATCCATTTTACTAAAACTGTGGCGAGTCAAGAACAATATCACTATTGATCTTCCAGATGGTAGAAAGTCAACCCTCGTCATAGCCCGGGTCAACCCACAAACAACCATTACAGAAACGTGCCTTGAGTTATCCAGAGTCTGGTTTTAAGCATAAGCCGGACAACTCCCCGTACCTTAACATCGTTAAGATATGAACTATTCTATATCCAATATAGAAATAGAGGCACTGATTTAATCGGAACCAGATTCAAATCATGCAGCTGTCTCCAGTGTATGTCAACTAAATGGAGAGAGGCCGATCATCATTACTCAACTTAGGAATGCTTCCAATTATGAGTAACCTGAAAGAGAAGCAAGTTCTCTTAATCATTACTATTAACTGAATACCATACACAAGTATCTACATCTTCGATCACCTTGAAGAATCCCGATACTTGCAACACCTGGTTCTCTACTTTATTCATATACCTATGACTTCTCAAAACTTGGACCTTATGTTTCTACGAAATACCTGTCTAAAAACTAGAGAATTCATAAGTAAACAGAATATAGTACGAGCACCAACCCCTATGTCCTAATGGACACTGGACAACATACAATACTCTGTATAAGTCTCCTGAGTCTAATAACTCATACCATGTGCGTCGTAGGTTGAAAACTGTACTTATGGTTAAGAAGAATTACACCGCTGTTTAATGCTCCTTACCTAACTATCCATTGATATAGGTAAATGTCATGGACATAATTTCAAAAAGTTATATCTCACTTCATAAAAATGAACGTACAGATATATCAATTTGAAATTAGTAAACAACAACGGATATTCAAAACCAAATATTTGCCGTCCGGCAAACGACCCAGGCGATTTCCTCAAATATCACCAATTACAACGAATCCCGATATAACGAGGATGATCACCTAATTCCCGATAACTTACTCCCACTCATCATCTGTAAAACCCTACAGATGTGAGAATCAAACCTGGTAAATACATACCCTGGAGCAAGTGTCTAATTGGGAAATCAGTTTTCTTTTAACAGTACACAGTGAAACTGAAACATGTAAATGTTTCGAAGGGGTATCCGGGTATTCCTAGTAATGTCTCTTCCATTATCAGATTCACAACTGTAGCCGTATATTTCTTTGCCATCTCTCCAAATCCCTTTATATGTCTTTAGTCTTTACCTTCTGCACATCCCTTTAGGCCAAATGGTTTTCTTCCTTCCCTACCGTTCGGCACCAGCCTATGGTTTGGAAGAAGACTATCCAATAAGCATAATGGGTGTACTGTCCTAATCCTAGGAGCACTCGCAACGCGAGAGAAGGTAAAGATAAAAGACAACTGAATAAACCTTATTCCTACTTCTCCTGAACCAGAATCCATCCCCGAACTGGAACAAGTTCCTTCGAGTTCGTATATAACCATACGATGGATTATCCAATAAACTGTGGATCTTCGTAGTGATACGGAGTGTCCTGGAGAAATACAAAGGTGAAATAAGAGTGGCGATGAAACACTTGGTTTGGTCGTGAATAGCAGTCGCAGTTTACTTTGCCCTCTTACTAATCCCTTAATTTGTCTTAACTTATTACTTTCTGTACACCTTTTAGGCTAAATGGTTTTCTTCATTCCCTACCGTTCGGCACCTGCCTATGGTTTGGAAGAAGACTATCCAATTTGCGTAATAGGTGTACCGTCCTAATCCAAGGAACACTCGCAACCTGAGAGAAGGTAAAAGGAAAAGACAACTGAATAGTCCTATTCATTTTCTCCAGAACCGGAAACCATCCTCGAATAAATTCCTTCGAGTTCGTATATAACCATACGATGGTTTTATCCAATAGAAGTGGACGTTCGAAATAATACGGGGTGTCCTGGAGAAAAGGGTAAAAGAAGGAGTGGCAATGAGGTATGCAACTCTGATAATCCAAAAGCCAGTGTTATAAGAAGGTTCGGTCAACTTGGTCACCGAGTCATAGTCAAGGGTCAGGCCATGGTCGCTGCCAAAGAGAGAGAGAAAAGAAACACTCTGCGTGCACTTTAACCTAGATCAGAATGGTTATCAATTTATCCAATCAGGAAACCTCCCACTGTAACCTCAAATTCTCCTCCAAACCTGAAAGAAGAATTAGTCGGGATCACCCGAGGAGTAAACCAACTCATCAGTGGGAATCAGGATCTAACTATCATCGCATGATAACGTGATGGAATCCACTCACGTTATCACACTCCAGAAGGTATGCGCATATCTGGCAAGTTTCAGTTTCTTTAGAAACTCCCGATGTGATTTTTACCCCATGCTCTTATGACCTTGACGTAGGCCAATATATCATAAGTCACATGTCAAGTTCTACCCGTCATTATCCAGGTTAATTTGAACCCACCCGTACATACCCTTGACGTAGGCCAAAATAGTAGTACGACTGTCCCAAACTAACGCATCTATCTATGCAACAGAAAAGTAACAAATAGCTACCATACCTTATGCCTTGACGTAGGCCAACATACATAGAATGAATACTAGGTGCTACATTTCTGAAATGACGGAGGGCTATAAATGGTGTTTGGCGAAAAACCTTTAACGTAATGAACTTGATATCGTTGAAGGAACCGGATAGCTTTTTATAAAAATATAGTGGCGAAAACCTTTGCTAAAGAAGTCACTCCCGGTGAAGGGATCTCGGCTCTTTCCCCGTAGAATGAGGTGCGGGATATTCCAACTGAATACCACTATGCAAAGCAGAAGGCAATCGGCTATAGTGAAGTTATTACCCTAACGCAAACTTCTGTCCAAGGGGTCACTCCCGGTGAAGGGATCTCGGCCCTTGCCTCGTCGACTGAGGTGCAGGATATTCCAACTGAATACCACTGTGCAAAACAAAAGAGAACGTCCTTGCAATAACAGCTTTTTTTGAAAAATGCTCCAACAACATCAAACAGGTTTGTTTAGCTTGCATTGATCTGAATCAACGCAGTTCCATCAATTGATCACACCAATAAAGAACGAAAATAATGATGTACGTATATGCCATCCGCATTCGCCACTGGGTCTCGTCACCACCCGTTAGGTTACTTAACTAACGACAGAGCGTGGACTGGACTAGCGCGGGTGCAAAACATATACAACATCTACTAGTATATATATCAATATATAATATTCGCTCAAGGCGTGATAAAATGCAACATCACAGAAAGTAATCAGCATCACAGAACAATACAGATAATCTGGGATCCCCGGGTTTCATAGAGCCGCTACTGAAACCCGACGTTCCCCTGGTCGTGTGGATAGCCTGTGCAATGAAATCCTAGACCCCTACGGGCGCGGCAAGTTACCCACCAAAACCTGAAGCGGGGCAGCCCCCTTCAACAACGTGAATGGACCACCCAGCACTTCACGGAATCCGGTAACTTGAGCACCCCTCCTTGGGTCAACCTGTACCCCCTACGAGTGTGGCAAATAGCCCACCAATTCTAGAGTGAAGCCCCCTCCATCTCAAAGCCATGAGATGCGGGCTCGTTGCCCTCTAGAACCCCGGCTATCCGTGCATCCCACCGCGGGGTAATCCTAGTACAGAAAGTAAAATATACAACGGGTACATCGACCTCAGCCCGGTCGTGCCCCAAAAGAATAATATACAAACAGGCAGTGACGGCAGTCCACATGTCGGACGCTCACCCCGCAATATCAAATGTACAAATACAACCAAACTGTACTACCATTGCATCCAGGCTATCCACCACGACAAATCCGCAACATCACAGCACAACACAGAACATCAACGTGAATGTCACGTTCGCAAATCCGTCTAAAAGGGCTATAGCAATTAGACAGGATTTACCGATTGAATGACATTCACGGTCGCAGATATAATATAAGTACTGTAAACTAACGTATTTAAAATTCCGATCGACAAAACTTCCCGAAGTGGGCCCCAAGTACAATTCCAGCACTCAAAATAATCTGGGCCAAAACTACATATCAAAAAAATCATATTTCCATGAAATAAATCCCCAGAAAAAATTTGGGTTACTGTAGCACAAAAAGGGCCGTGTAAGGGCCGCCAAATGCCACATTGAGCGGCGGTTCCGCAGCAGAATTTTGGACTTAGGTCTCTAAAATTTTCTGTAGCTTTATAAATGCCTGCATGTATTTTTAAGATGCCTAAAATAATTTTTTGAACAACTTTGAAAATCGACAGCAAGCATACAGAAATGGAAATACGAATCGGAAATTTCGATCGATCGATGTTTTAAACGCGTTAGAACAAGCTAGTAAAGGTTAATGGCGTGGTTCTGATACCATGTAAGTCTATGGTAGCGCCCTGGCCATCTATCCGAGGCTAAAATGCGGAAACGAAAAACTTTTTCAAACTAGAAACCGGCGCTATCGTATGCTTAAAAACCCGGATCGAACCATTAACCTACAACTAGCTAAAAGAGAAAGGGTTGGAAAGCTATACCGATCGATCCGTGTCCTTCAGTATTTGGCCACCATCCCAAGCTCCTCGCGGCATCTCTGGTCTCGATCTCCTCGTCGGAAAGGGCGCCACATCATCGATTCTTTTTTCGGGCTCCCGCTTCAACCGAAGCAACTCGGGCATGAAGTGTGCTAGCCGACGTGTCCAAGATGTTGTAGAGAATGTTTGTGATCACTTTGCCTCTTACATCCATGAGTTTGGATGGAGGTAAAAGGTGTTTCCATTAATGGAGAATGTAAGCTAGAGGAAGAAGAAGAAGAAGAGAAGACTTTCTCTTTTTCTTTTCTTTTGTTGTGTTGGAATAATGAGATGAGAGAGAGCAAGAAAAAGAAATACAAGAGCTCCACCACTACCTTGGCTTCCCCTCTCTCTCCTCTTATCATTTCAACCTAATAAACAAACATAAATGTGACATTTTGCATAAAAATGCCATGAGTCACTACCCATGTCTATGTCACATTTAATGCCCTCCATGATGATTTCTAGCTCACAATTTCCACCATCCAAACATTAATCCAAATGTTTGGCACAACAAAAAGATACAGCAGCATCTAAAGTAAACTCGTGATGGATCACAAGGATACCCCTCACCTGTATATACATACCTGCATTCGCATTCCGACTGAATGCGAATGCGATAAGACTAAAGTAATCCAACAAATCTAATACTAGGATCCGGCTTAAACCAAAGCCCACTAGTATGATCCGCTCGATCATGATCCGTGCAATACCGCACGTATATGATCGAACCCTACCATATATCATACGGACTCTACAACGTTTCGCCCGAAACATGAGAAACAGTCTGTGGGGGACTCTAAAGACTCGTCAATACATTGGTTATGGATTTAACCACTTGCACGTCAGAGGTACTAGCTGTACGTAACGGGCTACCAGGTATTGACCAAAAGGGAGGTCGATGAGCGAACTCATCCTGATGCCCTACTGAGCCTGTCAGTGACAATATCCGTACAGTCCGGTCCGTTCGTCTATGAGCATCGCATGGCGGGCCTAGGGGGTTGGTAAAAGTCAGACCCCCAAAAGCGGTACAAGTCGTGTCGGAGTGTAGCCCAGAACACCGTGAGATACTACTGGAATACCTACCAGTAAATCTCCTGCCTTGGCCAAGGACTTCGTGTAATGGCTCTCCTAGACCCAGCGCGATCTCACCTCCAATACCGGGAGAGACGAACCCCTGCAGATCCGCTCACTGCCTCCATGCGGCTCGGGACTGTACCCAACTAAAACCAGTTTGCACGACTCATTTGAGCCGTGGTAGGGTAGTAATCAAAGCACAGTGGGAACTCACACGAGACAAATGACGATCTCAGGTCGATGAACTAACCAGTACACATGTCACCAGGGAACTGCTATCTGACGTCAGGTATAATACCAACTAGCATATTCCCGGCAAGTCCTGTCCGGTGTACTCATAACCCAATGAGCACCTGTATACATCTTAGGTGAACCAACTGACACCAATGGCTTGTGAGACCGGCCACCGCCCCTCGTCGGGGTCTCGACTGTATACACTAGTCTACTCCGGAGTATCGATGCCCTGTCTCGAAAACTCCCACGACTAGGGACCACTTTAAGGATGTGCTTATAGACCCCAGCTCCCACGTATATGATCGCCATCATACTGCTGGCCGTCAAGCAAGAATCCTAAAGGCTCTACCAACTTGCAATAGTGATCTGTAATGTTACCTAAAGCAGTACACGATGATAAAGATAAACCAGATAGCATACTATCATCTTGAGTAAGACTGTTCTACCGGCATAGGTCCTCCCTCAATCATTGCAATCACGTGCCTGTGATCCAATAATTGACTCTGAGGGCACTATATCCAACAGGGGTTCCACTGGAGGCGTTCTTGGAAGAACCTACTTCCACCAGAGAGGGAATACGGAGTGCACTGCATCACTTTATGCTCTTAAATACGGGCTCCCACTTCTTTATTAGCGAGCCGAGTTGCATTCCGAGGGCCCTTAACGTACACGAGGCCTGGTATCAACATGCGATGGGCGCTGTCATCAGAGAAGAGAGGCGACTGCTGCTCAATCGCAAGAGTGTGCCCCCTACCAGCGATCGCAACGTCCCTTTGAAGCGACGGATCGTTGTCCCCCCCGCTAAGAGGGGTTGCTGCAGTTGAGCCTCCACGTGTGCTAAGCCCCACGCGTGGATTGCCCCATGCTCCTGTGGAGACGGTGGACGTGCCCTCGGTGCCCCACGCTCCCGTGGAGATGGTAACCGTAGCTTCACCCGAATCTGGCGTGGGCTCGGATATCGGGACTCGCCATCCCAAAGTGCCCACGAAGCGCAAGCTGGTGCTGGCTGCGACCGAAGCTCGCTCACAGAAGAATAAAAAGATGTCGCTCTTCTCTGCCGATGTTGTATTTGGTCAGGAGCCTCACGCTCCTTATAGTGAGGGCTTGAGCGAGTATGGGAAAAATGAAGGCTAATTCATGCCGCCAGATGATACTGATCTGGCGGCTGCCATTGCAGCTTCTGAGTGATTGGCAAGACGCGAAGAGGGGTTGGCTATCCTCGCGCGATCAGGTAATCTTTAGTTGTATTTTTCGCCATTGCATCATACTTCTATTATTGTTTTTTGACTGACGCTTTTCCTTCTTTAATAGGCATTTCTACCGAAAAAGCTCTCGCTGCTTCTCTCAAGACTTTTGAGGAAGAGGAACGACTTCGAGCATCCTTAGGCCTCGGTACATTTCGGTTCACCATGTTTCTGCTCCCATTTCTTATGAGTAATCTGACCCTTTCTTTGTCTTATCGCAGGGACCACAATGCCTATCCCGCAAGCTGATGCGGAAATTCTCCCTGGGCCAGCTACTGAAGTCCCGGCCTCTTCAGCACTGTCGAAAGAGGCCTTACTTAAAAAACCGATGACGGAAGCCTTGGCGGCTCCAGAGGTAACCCTGGATGTGGACGATAACATCCTGTTGAAAGAGGCTTCTAAAAGGTCTGTTTTGACGGCTCGGGAGGAAAGGAAGCGCCTGAGGCGCGCAGGAAGGGAGCGTAGTGCTGCTTTAGCTGCGGGAGTAGGTTCAAGCGCCGTTACCCATGTTGCTACTCTTTCAGAGGAGTCTCCGGTTGCCTTGTCTACAGCTTACAGACGGGCGGCACGTGCGGCTCGGGAAGCAAACGGTAAATCAACCCCAGGTAATGTGCCTTGAGGCTCCATTGTCAAAGTTTTAAACTATCAGTTCTCATACATCTTGTCTTGCAGGGCCGAGCCTTACCGAAGAAGTGGCGGCGACTGCTGAGCCTGAGGGAGTGGTGGAGGAGATAGCTGCTATTCCCGAACCCGGGGCGGCGGTAGGCGATGTGGCCGCAATTGCTGGGCCCGAGGTAGTGGCTGACGAGACAGTCAAGATTGCTATGCCCGAGACAGCTACAATTGCCGAGCCCGAGGTGGCGGCGGGTGAGATAGCTACCACGGCCGAGCCTATGGCAGCGGTGGATGAGATGGCTGCAATTCCTGAGCCTGAGGTGGTGGCGAGCGAAACGGGTACAATTGCTGGGTCCGAGGTGGCCGCTCTTTCTCAAGAGTCGGGCACCGCTCCGATCATCGCTCTTCCTGCCTACAGTTCTTTGTCATCTCCCGGCGTCGCAAGCGTGAAGACGACTCTCGTGGAGTCAGGGGACGAGGCGACGGGAGGTGAGACCACCCCGTTGGAGGAGGGAGACGCCGTTGTTGTATCAAGTGACGCCCTCATCACGGCTCCGGCTGGCGACTCATCAGGTAGATTTTAGGTTACCGCCCTTCTTTTTATTCTGCAATCTTTCCTGATAGGGTTTATCTTGTTTCTAATGCAGGTGCGGCTAGTGCTGATGTCGAGCTACCCGAGGCAACGCCATCAGCTACCGCCTTGACGGTGACACCTCCTCTACCCTCTCTCATACCATCTCAGATGTTGGAAGGTGTGGATTTGTGACCCATCAGTCTTATCTCTCAGCTGTATAATTCATGTACTGACGTTGTGTTATCGCGTTTTTACAGGAGTCCTTTTTGACCACCTGTACCAGGTGTTGCATCCCCACTTCTCCTTCCCGTCGGAGATTGCTTCATCCAGTGGCGCTGGTGAATACAGCTTTCAATTAATGCTCTTTCTTTTACCGACAATGAAATCATTTCTGATTCTTCTTTGCCTTGATTGCAGTACTATAGATTGAAGGAGGAGATGAGAGATCAATTGTGCCACTGGTCCTCCCGGCTTTGCCACCTGCTACAGCTGGTATAGTAAATCCCATTTTTCATGAATCTCTTATATTTCTTGATCCGTCATCAGATTGTGATTTGTTTTGCAGCGGTCGTTTCAACTCCGGCCTCTTTCGAATCTCGCATTATGATGCCAGCAGGCCCCTTCTCCAGACGTCCATCCTCAAAGGGTGCTGTGACGAGTCTGAGTATGCTGAGCGAATACGTCGAGGAGCTTGACGCGGATGCTCCTACATCTGCTGCAGATTTGGCTGCTGAGGTCAATACGATGCTGGCAACGCTTGTAAATTTCCATAATGAAGGCATCGTCGAGTCTTGTGTTAATCACTGCAGGAAGATCGAGGCCTGTCTGCATCAGCTTGAACTTATGCGTCTTGCCCTTGAGACTCAGGCTTTGAACTCCCAGCGGGCCGCATGGGTCGAGCAGAGTGTGTCCTTCCTCCGCCATTTCGAACAAGAAGCAACCTTGAGGCGGAAGGAATGCGAGGAGGCTTCCGTTGAGTCTTTCTAATTGCGTGCCCAGGTCGAAGCGAACGCCGCACAACTGAAAGTCGTCTTTGACACCTTGCAGCAATGTATCTCGGACGGGCTTGTGTTGAGACGGAAGCTCAACTCTATCGAGCGGGTTACGCAGAGTCGCGAAGCTGCCCAACGGGAAATTGATGAGATGATTTCATCATGCTTGCAACAAAGGACTCGAATCAAAGTGGAGCTGGCCGCGACAGCTGATCATGAGAAGGCACTGAAAGAAGTGCGAGAGCAGCTCACGGACTTGTTGAAAACGCTTCCTTCTCAGTAGCTGCCTTTGTATCAATTATACACTTGTGATCTTTGAATAATATGTATCCATTTTTTATTCCTTTATATAATGTATCTTGTATTCAAGTGAGTTCATGAATAAAGACACATTTTTTGTTATACTGTTGCTTTCTTCCTCTTGCTGTGTTGTTGCCATGTGATTTTAGCAAGTGCGGTCTGTAGATAGCATATAGCTGTCAATCGTGGATTCTTTGTAGAGTGATGATGGTTTAGAAAACAGGGTTAGAATCTGTCACCTAAGACTTTTCAACTTTATGAGCCGTGAGGGTCTCATAAAGAATTTTCTCCTTACCGGTCGAGAGGATCCCGTAGGTGTAATTTCTCCTTAAGAATCGTGAGGATTCCTAAGTGTGTTTTCTCTTGAAAGTTATAAGAATCTCACAAGAGAATTTGCTCCCTTACGAGTCGTGAGGACCCGCAAGTGATGGGTGAAGTTGCCCTTATCCACATTTCACGGAGTCAGGGGTTGCTCTGGATGCTTTCCAAGGGTTCACTGCCGTGTTCTGCGAGGACCAGGCTCTGCTCTGGACGTTTCCCATGGGGTCAGGGTTAACATTATCCGTGTTCCACATGACCAGGAATTTTGCTCTGGATGCTTCCCACGGGTTCACTGCCGTGTTCGGCGAGGACCAGGCTCCGCTCTGGATGCTTCACACGGGGTCATTGCTGTGCTCTGCGAGGACCAGGATCCGCTCTGGACGTTTTCCACGGGGTCAGGAATGACATAATCCGCGTTCCACGTAGCCAGGAATTTTTGCTCTGAATGCTTCCCATGGGTTCACTGCCGTGTTCGGCGAGGACCAGGCTCCGCTCTGGATACTTCATACGGGGTCATTGCCGTGCTCTGCGAGGACTAGGATCCGCTCTGGACGTTTTCCATGGGGTCAGGAGTGACATAATCCGCGTTCCACGTAGCCAGGAATTTTTGCTCTGGATGCTTCCCACGGGTTCACTGCCGTGTTCGGAGAGGACCAGGCTCCGCTCTGGATGCTTCACACGGGGTCATTGCCGTGCTCTGCGAGGACTAGGATCCGCTCTGGACATTTTCCACAGGGTCAGGATTGACTTATTCCGCGTTCCATGTAGCTAGGAATTTTTGCTCTGGATGCTTCCCATGGGTTCACTACCGTGTTTGGCGAGGACTAGGCTCCGCTCTAGATGCTTCACATGGGGTCATTACCGTGCTCTGCGAGGACCAGGATCCGCTCTGGGCGTTTTCCACGAGGTCAGGATTGACATAATCCGCGTTCCACGTAGCCAGGAATTTTTGCTCTGGATGCTTCCCACGGGTTCACTGCCGTGTTCGGCGAGGACTAGGCTCCGCTCTGGATGCTTCACACGGGGTCATTGTCGTGCTCTGCGAGGACCAGGATTCACTCTGGTCGTTTTCCACGGGGTCAGGATTGACATAATCCGCGTTCCACATAGCCAGGAATTTTTGCTCTGGATGCTTCCCACGGGTTCACTGTCGTGTTTGGCGAGGACCAAGTTCCGCCCTGGACGTTTTCTATGGGGTCAGGAGTGACATAATCCGCGTTCCACGTAGCCAGGAATTTTTGCTCTGGATGCTTCCCACGGGTTCACTGCCGTGTTCGGCGAGGACCAGGCTCCGGTCTGGATGCTTCACACGGGGTCATTGCCGTGCTCTGCGAGGACCAGAATCCGCTCTGGACATTTTCCACGGGGTCAGGATTGACATATTCCGCGTTCCACATAGCCAGGAATTTTTGCTCTGGATACTTCCCACGGGTTCACTACCGTGTTCGGCGAGGACCAGGCTCCGCTCTGGATTCTTCACATAGGGTCAGGAGTGACATAATCCGCGTTCCACGTAGCCAGGAATTTTTGCTCTGGATGCTTCCCACGGGTTCACTGCCGTGTTTAGCGAGGACCAGGCTCCACTCTGGATGCTTCACACGGGGTCATTGCCGTTCTCTGCGAGGACCAGGATCCGCTCTGGACGTTTCCTACGGGGTCAGGATTGACATAAGCCGCGTTCCACGTAACCATGAATTTTGCTCTGGATGTTTCCCACGGGTTCATTGCCGTGTTCTGGGAGGATTAGGCTCCACTCTGGATGCTTCACACGAGGTCATTGTCGTGCTCTGCGAGGACCAGGATCCGCTCTGGACGTTTCCCATGGGGTCAGATTTGACGTAAGCCGCGTTCCACGTGCCCAGGAAGGGTTGACTTTATTCGCATTTCACGGAGTCAGGGATTTGACTCTCGGTCATCTGTGCACCGCCGAGTCATGGAACTGGGGATTGCCGTTGTTCCACTTTGTTTGATGTCGTATCTGTCGTAATGAGACGGATGTTGAGATGATCTCCAGGCTATCTGTGAACCGTTTGAGATTTGACTTCTTCTTCTGATGAAACCTGGGGAGGAAAGGTGTGATTCCTTCTTTGTTTGCGCCCTTGGATTGTATACAGGGATTGCTGTGATATCACCTGTAGGGCATAAATTTCATCTTCTTTTTATTTCTTTCCGCGATGCTCTATCATTTCAGCTTTTATATCGCGAAGGTCGCGATTGCCCAATCATTTTGGCTATTTTTCGCGGTGCCCAATCATTTTGGCTATTTTTTATTCTTACTCGCTGCTTTTTATTGCAAGTTGCCCAATCATTTCGGCTATTTTTCATGCATACATTTTTACTTGCTGATTTTGCCTGCAAGTTGCCCCATCATTTCGGCTATTTCTTATGCATGTGTCACTTGCTGGCTTTTTGCTTGCAAGCTTGGAATTATACATCGATTTTCGGCATCAGCACCGCTAAAACTGGGATATTGCCAGGAGCGAATCATCATTTGCCTCTGTCGATGTCGAACAAAGGTGGCTTAGCAAACAGGGTTAAGATCCTGTCGACTAAGGCTTTTGACTTTATGAGCCGTAAGGGTCTCATAAAGGTATTTCTCCCTACAAGTCGTGAGGATCTCGTAGGTGCATTTTCTCATTAGGAGTCGTGAGGATTCCTAAGTGTATGTTTTCCTATAAGTCGTAAGGATATTACAAGAGGGTTTTCTTCTTATAAGTCGAAAGGACATACAAGGGTTGTTCACCGTGCAGACATATCCCTAGTCACAGATGGGATTTCGTTAGGGAAATGTTTATTCGCGCCTGTGGATTGTATACAAGGGTTAGCATTGAGCCACTTGTAGGGCAGTATCGGAGGTTGTGGGGGCTACTTAAGAACAGGCTCAGATCCCTGTAGCTTAAGACTTTCAAATCTTATGAGCCGTGAGGGTCTCATAAGAGGGTTCTCCTTACGAGTCGTGAGAATCTCGCAAGTGTGATTTCTCCTTAGGGATCGTGGGGATCCCTAAGTGTGTTGCTCCCTTGTGAGTCGTAAGGATCTCACGTAGATGGATTCTCCTTACAAAGTCGAGAGGACATTGCAAGTGTCTTTTAACGAGATTGCGTCCTTTCGGATTTTCGCAAAACTCGCTGGTAGCCCTGCTGTTTTTACTCACGGAGCCCTTTCGGGTTTTCATCCGTGCCCATTTTGCTTATGGACATACCGTTTTCTTTTTCTTTTTTTTATTCTAACGAGGTTGCGCCCTTTCGGGTTTTCACAAAACTCGCTGGTAGCCCTACTGTTTTTACTCACGAGCCCTTTCGGGTTTTCATCTGTGCCATTTTGCTTATGGACATACCGTTTTCTTTTTTTTTTCTTCTTTTTTTTCCTTCTTTTCTTTTACTAGCTTTGGGAAGCCGCAATCCACTGTAGTTTATCGACATCTCGGTCAACGGCTAGTTTTAGGACATAGTGGTCCGTTGTTAGTTTAGGGACGTTTCGTTCCATCGTTAGTTTAAGGACGTTTCGGTCCGTCGTTAGTTTAAGGACATTTCGGTCCGTCGTTAGTTTAAGGACGTTTCGGTCCGTGGCCGGTTACTATTTATAGAGTTTGGGCTTAGGAAGATAGCGAGCGGACATAGGCGTCGTCATCTATCGTTAACTTAAGCCGTGACTCGTTAAGCGTAGTACTTCTTCAGGAAGCGACCGTTTGTTGGCCTGAAGGGCCTTTCGCCATGCATGTCCATGAGTAGATAGGCTCCACCCTAGTAGACCTTGTCTATGATGTATGGGCCTTCATAGTTTGGCTCGAATTTCCCCCACTTGGCGCGATTGGGGATCATAGGTCTTTTAACCACTAGCACGAGTTCGCCTTGGCGGAATGTCCTCGGCCTAGTCAATCTTTCATATGAGCGCGTCATCTTTGCTTTATAAGCCTCCAGATTTTGTTGCGCTATGAGCCGGGTTTCATCAAGGGCGTCAAGCTCCTCAAGCCGAAGGTGAGCATTCTCTTCGTCCGTCAGCTCGTAATGAACTGCCACTCGTAGAGAGGGTAACTCTATCTCAAGGGGGAGTACCACTTCTGTACCGAACACCAATGCGTATGGAGTTGTGTTCGTGGCTGTTTTGAACGTAGTCCGGTACGCCCAGAGAGCTTCATGCAGCCTCTCGTGGCAGTCCTTATTTCGGGACACCGTCTTTTTCACGATCTTTGTCAAGGTCTTGTTGAAAGCCTCAGCTGAACCGTTAGCTCGGGGATTATAGACTGATGAATATCTCCAGTCTATGTTATGTTGTTGTGCGAAGCAGCTGATCTTGTGGCTTCTGTAGGCTGACTCGTTATCGGAGATGATTCGTCTCGGAGTTCCAAACCGGTAAATGACGTGCGTCTTGAAGAAATGGAGGATATTCTCCGTCTTCACTTCCCTCAGCGGTACTGCTTCTGCCCATTTGGAGAAGTAATCGGTTGTCGCCAAAATGAACCGATGTCCTTTGGACGATGCTGGTTCGATGGGGCCGATTATGTCAGTTCCCCACATTTCGAACGGCCAGCTAGCCACCGTCGGATGTAGTGGATTTGGATATTGGTGGATAAAGTCACCATGGATCTGGCACGAGTGGCATTGCTTCACATACTCGAGGCAGTCCTGAATCATCGTGGGCCAATAGTAGCCCATCCTTTTAATCTTCATCTTCATCTTCGGCCCGGCTTAGTGAGAACCGCAGAGTCCGTCGTGAGTTTCTTGGACGACTCTTTTTGCTTCTTCAGGTCCCAGGCATCTTAACCACAGAGAATCAAATGACCTCTTGTATAGAGTATCATTGACGAAGGCAAAAGATAAAGCTCGTTTCATAAGCTGATGTCTTGAGGACGCATCTTCGGGCGTTCGACGGGATTTGAAGTAGTCTATAAAGACTTCTCTCCAATCCTCAACCGTTTCTTGGTCTTGTACTTGTAGAGCCATTTGCTCAGTCGCTCCCTTTTTGTCACGACCCGAAAGAACGGAACATGACCGGCACTTAAACTACGAACGTCTCGAGGCGTACGTAATCTAAGTAAACCGAAAACCCAGAAATCCAAACCAAGAAAAGTAGTAGAGTGCAGGAAAAACCAACTTAAAACAAGTAATTTCAATAGCATAAGCCGAATTATGCGGTTTTTTTTAAAACATCAAAAATTTACTGAAAATTTCGGCAGAGTCTCCTTTGTAAATACTGGCCCCCAAACGGGATACAACATGAATAGTATACGAAATCAAGAAAAAAGGCATCCCCAAGCGGGAGCTAGCTCTTCGTCAATCGACGGTCACAACCACACAAGCAATATAATATACAACGCCAACGGCGAGGATCAAAAACTCAAAAGGGAACTCAAAACCACCAGAAATATAACGAGCGACTCTAAGGTCGAAAGAATAAACAACACTGGTCTCTATCTCAATAGATACATGTTTGGTTGATGGAACTTCTAGATACAACAGAATAATGATATACAAGATATATAATGGGGGTATGATACAAGTAAACCCACCTACTAGCAAATCACCCGAATGAAACTGAGCCCGCAAGCCGTAATGAAACCTGTACGGCAAATCTGCAAGAAACTGGGGCACAACGGGGGTGAGTTGCCAACTCGTGAATAGAAAAACATCTACGCACAGAAATCGCATAAATAACGCAACCTAGGTCAATGATCATAATATATCCTTAAATATAAGTATAACAGGCAGCATATAACAATGACTAGGGTAATATCTAACCCGAGTATAATTTCATGTGCCCGTGTCAGTGCCTCAGGTAGCAATATATCATATGAATGAGGTATGAATGCATGAAACAGAATACATATAAATGAAGAAACTGTTTTCATAAATTAGTGAGATTTCCTTCGTATTTTTAAACTGAGGTATCATAATGAAATCAGTATCAACAGTGTCTAGCATCGACACAAAACATAAATCTCACTGTCTCGAAATATCAATGTCTCAAGCTCAATATCTAGGGCGCCGTCAGTCCGGACCGGCCCCTACCATCCATCTCAAGACCACGACGGTATCCTCCGGATATCCGACGCGTCGGGTAATATCACCGGTAGGTAGTGCTCCCCAGCCAGGCTCAACGTCAACACCACATTCCTCTTGCCCCGGGGTACCATACCGGGCCCACCATGTACCCGTGACGGTTCCTCCACTCCTCGACACGGATCTCCAAAACCATAGCAAACTCATGGTGGACGACACTTTACATCACTAGAAAACCGCAACATTTTATATTTTAAAAGATCATAAGTTGTAAATTTTGCGGCTTTCCCCGAAATCCAGAAATATCATAAATCTCAAGAAATCATCACAAGTGCATATGTCAATGATAATGAACTAGGCATGAACAACTGAATAACAGTATGCATGAAGTGGTAGGTAATAACTACAATGCCTAATATGGCATATAAGGGAAGTACACTAATATCATGTCAAAACTACCAGCTAACAATCTAAGTCAAGCAATTATATTCTCTAAAGTGTACGTGACATGGCAATTACCGATGAAGATGTGTGTGAGCCGGTAAGTAGGTGTACGTGGTACATACGCATCATCGGTAATGGTGCTGGTGTCCTAACAGCATGATATCAATAATGGAATATGCAGCAAAATAAATATGCGAGGCAGAGCGAACAGCAATAATGTGCGGGAGCTGAATACTAGACACAACGATAACTAATCTGCAATAATCTAATATAAGTCCTACGAATGGTGCCTTTTGAAATAACACGAATCATGGGGTATTGAAAATAGGGGCTACGGTGTTTTTATGAAAAGATACGTCGTTTTTGAAATATCCGTAGATTCCCTTGAGCTGTCTTTAAAAATGCCCACGATTCGTTAGTTTTTGAAATAGGTAAGAAGTCTAATCTAATCTAACAACTACACTAAACTATACGGCTGAACTAACAAGCTGAACTACAGGTAAGGAAACCGCCTATCATCTGAGTCGATACATATACATACATGTATATGTATAGTCGGTGATCCCGCCTCAATAATATCATATCCGATACCATATCTATAATCAGGCATCCCAAGTCAAGAGTGCGGATCAATCATCAATATAGCTCGTACGTAAATCCGTCGTACGGCATCCCAATCTGGGTACGGGTCAATATCACATTCATCATACTATTCACCTGGTATCCTCTTTATCAATATCATGATCGGGGTACTGATCTACGTCTAGTACCATACTGATACCGCCTACGTATGCATGGACGTGTGTGAAACACTACGTCAAGGACCCGCTACAACGTCATGTCATATCTAAGATACGAACCCTGCTATATCACCGATCTCACGGTCTCAAATCAAATCTCATCGACTCAGCTCAATCCCAAGTATCATCCTCAATCCGTATGTGAACACATAGTCCCATACCCATGTGAACACATAACTATAAAGAAGCCCATGAGCACATATCAATAGGAATGTATGCAAGTATGTATGTGTGTATGTGTGTGTAACACTACCCTAGGGTTCGCAACACTAAAGTAATCCAACACACCAATATCCATCCTAAGTATCGTTATTAATCCCAAATAACATATAATAATTGTTGGTGTGTATACGCATCCGTATACACCACCACGGACTGCGGGGGTGCTATACGCCATCCACCCTACTTCTCCCCGTAGATATAAATCTACTCACCTGGTCCTCGCTAGCCGGTACCGACGTCGCCACGCGCTTGCTTGTCGTCTCGAAGTCCACATGGGGGTACCTACATATCATAACGCACCATATCTCATTAAAATCCGACTCATGATCAAAACGATGCACGAATCCCACATAGGTCAAAACCTATGGTTGCTTTCACAAATCAACCCAAAAACCCTCGACGTCGGCGTACAAACGCCAAACCATCGAGAAAAACCCAATCACACTCATTTGCACAATTACAAGCACTAATTATAATATAAAATAGCTTAAAATTCCCAAAAACCCCAATTTCACTTAAAAAGTCGTTTTTCCGAAAATCTAGCAAGCACAATTCGCCGTTTGTACAAAACATGATGTTTAAATGAATGTAGCGGCCAATATACTTATTAAATATCTTAAATAAGTCATAGAAACAATTTCCGGAATTTAATCTCATTAAATTCCAAAAACCCTAATATTCTAGTTTACAAAATACCCTTTTTACAATTTCATAGCAAAAATGCACAAACTACGATTTAGGTTGGATTTCCATGAACTAAAGTGTTAAACTACACTTAATAAAGTTAATAATATGATAAAAACCCTAACCATATTTTAATTCTCGATTTAACACAATATTTACAAAAACTAGTTTGCAATTTTAACCAATTTCAACCATTTTATAGCAAAATGCACATACAACAATCTAGTTTGGATTTGCATGATCTAAAGAATTAAACTACATTTTATAATGTTAATAAAGTCATAAAATTCTTAGTTAGATTTTAAATCACCCATTTGCAACTAAAACTAAAACCTAGTTTGCTTAAATAACTAAATTTGGACTTTTAGATGCAACAATTTACAAATTATCTTCTAGATTAGGTTTAACATGTCTTAACATGCTAACTACACCATGCAACCTTAAACAAGTGACAACAACCCTATTGAATTTAAAACCCTAACTTTTCAATTCAAACTCCTTCTCTTTAGATTTCCAAACTTGCAATTAAACTATATTTAAGCACCTAATAAGATACATTAAGGAATTTAACCCAACAATTGAACAATAGGTTAGGATTTATACCTTAAAACCATCTTGAGATCAACATGAAACTAGACCTCCAAATTGAAATCTTAGCACCAAGATCCATGCTTAAAGAGATAAGAGAAAATGGGTAGGGCTTTGATTTGCATTTTAGCTTTGATTTTTTATGGAAATGGGTGAATTTTTTGATGGAAAATGAGAGGAGAAGAGGGAGGGAGGGGCTGCTGTTGGGGGCTGAGAATTTCGGCCAGAAGTGGGTGAGGGGAGAGAGAGGGAGGTGAGGAAAATGCAAGGGAGGAAAGTCAAGGTCAAGGTAAGGTCAAAGTCTAACTACTTTATCTATTTTCTAATCTTTTCTTTTATTTCTTTTCATTTCTTTTTCCTTTGCAAACTAAGTGGGGAAAAAGTGAGGGCTGCTGAATTTGGCTAAGGGGAGGAGTAAGTGGGGGTGTGTGGGTGTGGGCACGGGTGTGGGGTGATGAAAAATGATAAATACAATACCCCAAACATCCATTTACGCTAAAAAAAAGCCTTTTTTCTTCAATAATTTCTAAACCGTTTTGGCAAATGATTTCGTTCCAAAAACCACATGATAAATTTTTATTTAATGTTTTATGATGCACAAAATTTGTTTCAACTCATTCCAATTTGTAATTTTCCCTAATTAAATGTATTAGTGACGGCTTAAAATAATAATAAAATAATATTTTTTTCAGAAAATTTAAAATTTCACCAGCGGCTCAATAAACACCAAATAATAGCAATTACATAGCTAGAATATGTATATTTAATTTTTATAATAAGATATTTGTATTTTGACTTTTTACAGAAAACCCCCTCATTTTACCGATTTTCCGAAATTTCACCGAAACGATTTTCAAAACGCTACACTTTTTCTCGGACAACTCCGGAGATATTTCTGCCGGTGCAAGAACCCGACGTCTTTGTACCACGATTCTTACGTCATCGAGGTTCTCATCGGCCAGTTCTTTAGCGAGCTTGGCTAGTACATCCGCTTTGCTATTTTCCGCACGCGGTATGCTTTCCAAAGTGTAGGAAGGAATTTGGGTCAGCAGTTGCTGTACTCTCTCGCCGTACTTCACCAGCTCTGGTTTGCACGTTTGATAGTCGCCGTTTACTTGACTAACGACCAGCTAGGAGTCTCCGTATGTGAGGAGGTTTTCAATTCCCATATCGATGGAGATCTCGAGACCCGCTATCAAAGCTTCGTATTCTTCTTCGTTATTCGTCCTCGGCTCTGTTAAGGAGAAGGCAAAGCGCATTATCCCTCCTTGTGGAGTCACGAAGATGAGGCCTATCCCGGATTTGATTATAGGGGTACTTTGTTTGCGCTTATTCATGGAGGACGCCCCGTCGAAGTAAAGTTCCCATCGGGTATCACCCCCATCGATCGTGTCAAACGCATGTTCGTCTGGCAATTCGCAGTTTAAGGGAGAGTCGGCGGGTATCGGATGCTCCACGAGGAAGTCAGCGATGGCCTGGCCTTTCACTGCTTTGAGGGGTCGATAAGTTATCGAGAACTCCATCAAGAGAAAGGCCCATTTAGCGAGTCGTCCTGTTAATATGGCCTTCGACATCAAGTATTTGAGAGGATCCACTTTTGATATGAGATGGACCTCGTGTGCCAACGTGTAGTGTCTGAGCTTTGTTATTGCGAAGATCAACGCCAGGCAGTGTCTTTCAATAGGAGAGTAATTGCTTTCTGCCCCCAGGGGAACTCGGCTCAGATAGTAGAGAGCTCTCTCCTTCCCTTGGTCGTTCTCTTGTGCCCATAATGTGCCTAAGGAACCTTCTAGGGCTGTCGTATAAAGAATGAGAGGTTTTCCCTTAACGGGAGCGGTCAGTACTGGCGGATTCTGCAGATATTGCTTGATTTCGTCCAGTGCGCCTTGGCATTTGTGATCCCAGATGAACGGGGTTACCTTCTTCATCGGGTGACTATAAGGACGGCATTTACCTGAGAGATTGGCTATAAATCGTTGGATATACGCAAGTTTTCCTTAGAGAGACCGCAATTGCTTGAGAGTCCTTGGCGGAGGCATTTCCATAATTGCCTTAATTTTTAATGGATCTATTTCGATGCCTCGGTGTCGGACGATGAACCCCAGGAATTTGCCCAAATAGACTCCGAAAGCGCATTTAAGAGGGTTCATCTTCAAGTTGTATTTACGAAGGCGTTGAAATACGGTCTTCAGATGCTCTAAATGTTCCTCTTATGATTTTCTGTTCACCACGAGGTCGTCGATATAGCATTGACGATTTCATGTATGAGGTCATCAAATATCTTCGTCATGGCCCTCTGATAGGTGGCACCGGCGTTCTTTAGACCGAAAGGCATCACCTTGTAGCAGAATATACCCAAAGGGGTCCGGAAAGCGGTGTGCTTCTGGTCTTCGGGATGCATCTTTATCTGATTATATCCTGATGAGCCGTCCATGAAGGAGAAGACTTCGTGAGTGGACGTATTGTCTATCATCAGTTCGGTGACTGGCACTGGGAAGTCGTCCTTCGGGCAAGCTTTATTGAGATCCCAAAAGTCTACACATATGCGCACTGTCCCATTTTTCTTCATTACCGAGACGATGTTGGCGATCCAGTCAGGATACTGAACCTCTTGGATGAAGCCAGAGTCGATCAGCTTCTTGACTTCGGCGTTGATACTCATCTCAAGCTCGAGCCGCATTCTTCTCGGTGCTTGTTTGATTGGCTTGACGTCTGGGGATATTGCCAGTTTGTGGACAGCAATCTCTGGATCTAGTCCTGGCATCTCGAAATAATTCCATGCGAAGCAGTCTTTATGCTGCATGAGCACGTCCTTTAGTGTAGCCACCCTTTCTTCAGACAGCAACTCACTGACGGACGTCGTTCGAGGGTCACTTGCCGTCCCCAAATCTATTTTCTTGAGCTCATCTGCAGTGATATGTATTCCATCTTCCAGCTCTTTCGGCGCTGGCGGAAACTCCGAGATCACCTCGTCATCATTTTCTTCGAAGCACCAGGGGAGGTCATCCATATTCTCGGGCTCTTCTTCTGATAACGTTATCATATGACAAGTACGAGCTCACTTCCAAGACCGATGTTGATCTGGTTCTACTCTCACTGTACGCGTGGCTTTCAGTTCATGCTTCTGTGGCGGGCTTACCCTCCAACTGCTGGATAGCGTGAACTTGCCAAGCTGGTATTGGTCTTCGACCCAGTTCTTGAAGGTGAAGCAGTCTTCAATAGGATGTCTTATTGCCCTATGATAGGAGCAATAGTCCGGATGAGAGACTTCGCCAGCTTGCTCGGGGTGCTTGGACTCCGGGAGGATAATCAGTTGATGTTTTATGGCAAGATCAAGTATTTTCTTTGTCTTGTCTTGGGCAAAAGAGTACGCTCGACCCATCTTATTTATAAGAGATGAATCGGGATTACTTGGCTCCTGATCGCGTAGCTTATTGGACCCGCTTTGTCGCTGTCGAACGCCTTTCCCGTTCTTTGGTTTGTTTCTGCCTCTGCGTCGTGCCTTTTGTTCAACGGGTTGACAAAGAGGAACATTTTCATTTTTCATGGCCTGTTGAAGAAGGCGTCGCGTCCAGACTTTCTCATAGATAGCCATTTTGCGATTATGGTCGTCTCGAACCTTTTGACCCGCTTCCCTTATAAGCTTGTCCATTTGTTCTTCGAACGACGGACTGGGCATTTTCACGTTGGGAACTATTTCTGGTTCAGGGTTAGCATCTTCCCATAGAGCATCCCCTTCTTTATCAAAGTCATGTACGACGTAGCAGTCGCGAAGTAGCTCCCGTTTCTTGGATTGAACATACCCAAGCCCGGTCGTTTCTATTCTCCCGTTGGGCAATTTCCGCTGAGTTCCAGGGACATTCCAGATCCTGTCGTAGAACTTAGCTTTCTGAGCGGTCTGTTTGAAAGGTACGCCTTGGCGTCTTAACAGCCTTTTTAGTCCGTTCGTGTAATATCTGGGCAAACGGATGGGCTGGAGCTTATCAAGTGTAGAATCCGCGCCATGCCATATTTCCTTCTCCACTTTGGTCTCCCCGGCTCGGTAGAATAGGATTACTTTTTCGCCTTCTCGCCTGGGAGGGACATAGAACGTCTGCAGCTTTTCCACACTGTAGGTATCAAGCGCGTCTAGTTCTTTATAATGCTTGGGCGGAACCATGGCAACTTGCAAACTTTGCTCTTCATCAGCGAATGTTTGTATTGAAGGCCGAGCAGAGAATATAGCATGGACCTTATCTTCCGAGTCGCTGCCAAAGATCAACATAGGAGCGGACGGTCCTGGTTTGTTGCACTGGGGCGGTCCTGAATAAACTATCTCTTCTTCCTCTTCGGTATCACTCCCGAAGACTGGAATAGTGGTGATAGCTTTATCCTTCGGCTTGTGGCATCTCTCCGTGTCCTCAAAATATGGTAAAAAGTATTTTGCATCTTCGTACTTTCGGACTTCGTTCACGGAAAATGGGTTCAACTCCCCTGTCACAGTGTACTCAAGACCATCCTTGAAGTATTTCATACACTGATGTTGTGTAGAAGTGATGATGTTGTACTCGTGTAACCAAGGCCGGCCAAGCAAAGCATTATAGCAGGTCTTAGCGTCGATAACATGAAATTTAATATCCGTGACAAGCAGCCCGAATTGTAACGTCAGTATCACGGACCCGAGAGTCCGTGAGGACTGGGAGTCAAAACCGGAGATGGTGATTTTATCACGAGCGAGGTGCTGAACGCTATGCAGATTTCCTTCAATACTCTCACGTTGAGGAGATTGACGGAAGACCCGTTGTCAACCAGGATTTTGCCTATCTTGATATCGTGACAGTATCCTGAGACATAGAGGGGACGGTTATGCTCGCATGTCCCGAGGAGGAGATCTTCATCGCCGAAAGTGACGTCAGCAGTGTGCACTTCTTCCAGCTCGTCTTTCATCTTTTCTTCAGCAAGGAAAGCTTGGAATTGCTCTAGCTCCTGTAGCGCCTTGATCAATGAATCTCTTGCTTCTTTTGATAGCAAAAGGGCATCGAGAATGCTAAGCTGCGAGGGTAACTTCCTCAACTGCGCCAGAATGTTGTAGTCCACTTTACTTTTCTTTGGCGGGTCCTTGGCGGTCGGCTCTTTTATGACTTGGTCATCTAGGGCGATATCCTCAGAGACCTTTTCTTTTCCCTTATCTTTTCTGTTTGTGGGTCCGAGACTCTTTTCTGGAAGTGTACGATTGCGCAGCTGGATATTTTCGCAGGTCTTAAGTTCTTCCTCTTTTCCCGAGGTAGATTCTTTGAAAAGAGGGCCAAGAGTCATCTCTTCGTCGGAGTCACTTCCGAAGGTGAGAACCTGCGATCCCCCAGCGTTGACCACGCGACAGTTGCTGGTAGTTCTTTTATGCTCCTCGGTTGTACTTCTCTGCTCCCGACGAGTTTTGCGTTTCATCCGCTTGAAATACTGCCGGTGAGCAATATATCCCTGCCACCATCTTTTAAAAGCGTTGCACTCTTTGATGGGGTGTGCTATCTTTCGATGATATAGGCAGTAGCTAGGATGCATCTCTGCTTCTCCGAGAGTGTTTCCTTCGGAGGGTGGCAGCTTCATTCCCATTGATATGGCTTTAGCAAACCTCTTCCTCGTCTTGAACTCATTTTTATTCACGACGGATGTCCTTTGATTCGGTAGGAGTGTCTCGACTCTTTCGTCCAGTCGTCGGCGTTTGGCCTTTTCAAATATGGCCATCTCACACTCCCGATCAGCTTTACTTTTCAGAAGAACTTCGTTTAGAAATGCATCGATCATTTCGTCTGACGGCCCTGGAAGCTCCGGTTCAGGATTTTCCCCCAGTTTCTTAGCGCAAGGAGCGTCTTCATCGTCTATCAATGAGTGAGAGATCACATGGCAGCTTGCTACGTAATCCTCATATCCATCCGACGAGTCTTCTCCACCATCTCCGTCCTCAAGGACGTGACCGAGGAACTCTTGGAGCGTGATCGGAGTCCGCGCCTTCTGGTTATACTCTTCCAGCGCGTCGATCTGTTTCTGCAAGTCCGTGCGCTTGTCGCCAGGCTTCATGGGCTTTTTAGACTTCTTCTTCTTTTTCGAAAATTTCGACGGCTGGGTGTGAGCACTTTGGCTATCACCACCAATCTTTAGAGTTGGGCGCGGCTTCAGCATCCCTTCGACGATCTAGGGTTCCAGCGGATTCTTCCACCTGATCGCCGGGCATGTCTGGAGATCATTCAGCATCCTTTTGGTTTTGGCCGAAAGAGCCACCTCCCATGGATCTTCTTCAACAAAAGAGCACGTTTCCCCCGGTGTGTCCATCTTCTTAGGAGCATACGGTTGTGGTGGGTTTACTTTCTACTTCTCAGACAGCGCAAACTTGCCTTGTAGGTACTGATCCTCGATCCATCTTTTAAAGACGAAGCAATCTTCGATTGGATGGCTTACCGTTTGGTGGTAAGGGCAATAATTGGGATTATTCACTTCGCCGGGTTGCAATGGTCGCCTTGGATTCGGCAAATTGATAAGCATGTTGCGCATCGCCAGCTCAAATAGTCTCTTCGTTTTGTCCCGTGGGAACGAGCAAGGACGCTTCATCTTCTCATTATAATAGCGCCGTCTCTCTTCCAGTTGATCCGCTAGCTTTGGGGCACTGGGCTGCTGTTGGGTATTTGCAACGAAGGTCATCTTCCCTTTACCTTTTTCGTTTCGCGACTCCGGCTTCGGAGGAGACGGACTATGCCCCATCTAGTCCATTTGGGCTAGCTTGTCGATTAGAGCCTGAAACGTGGTCGGTTTGAAGAACATCATGAACTGTGAAATAGTTGCATGAGGGTCTAGGGTGCCCACGAACATGCCCACCGCTGGCGCTTCTTCAATGCGCTGCTCGCACTTCGACCATAGATTCCGCCATCGGATTGCGTACTGAACCCATATCTCGCCCGACTTCACCCTGGCATTGATCAATGCCGTTATTGGGGTGCGTTCACTAGCACTTGCGAATCACTGGGTGAACAGTAACTCCATCTCTGCGAAAGTTTTGACGGAGTCATTTGGAAGTTTGGAGTACCACTCAAACGCCGTCTCCGATAAGCTGTCGACGAATTGGCGGAGCAAAAGCTTATCATCGCCACCAGTATTGCCATAGAGAGCCCTGAACTGAGCGACATGTTGATGGGGATTGCCCGTCCCCTTGTACACATGGAATTTGGGGATCGTGTAGCCCGGCGGGTACTTTATTTGATCATACCATCCTGGATACGGTCGCCCAGTTTTGACGACTTGGCCGGCCGCTTCATTTGCCTGGTGAACTCGTATTTACTGAGCGATATAATCATCCAGGGCAGACTTGGAAATAGTTTCCTCCTTGGCTGCTGAAAGAGCCGGAGGTGGATTTGATGTTTCTCCTATGTCGTCTTCGAGGATAATCGGAGGATCTTTAGCTGGAGGGTCCTGCTGGATCTTCATACCCACCATGTCTTGGAACAGAAGAGCCATTTGCTTTATATTGGCCGCTTGTTCCGCAGCCTCCTTGTCCTTCTTTTCGAGCATTCTCCGAAGGAATTCAGCATCAGTCTCGTGTTCGTGACGTTGTTCCGATGATGCCTCCGGGCTTTCTTTTGGCCCGGTAAGTGCGGCCATTGCAGTCAGCATCTCCTGAAACTTCTGCTGTTGTTGTTCCTGAGCCCTTGTTATTGATCGGGTGAGCGGTCGGTGGCCCGTCGAAGTGTGGCTTTCCTCTTTTCCGGAAGCCATGTAAACAGTATGTACCACCATGCCCCCAGACTTAGGGCGTTTGGGCTCGGTGTTTTTGTGGTCTGCCACGTTTACAGGGGCTTTCTCTGGCCTCCTTTTCTTTTGAGTAGTCGACGTGGAGGGGGCCGTTGTAGCGGGCACCCAAGTGATTGTCGTCTTTTGCGGCTTACTGGGACGGTTCCCTTCCGGCTGAACCTTCAGCTTCTTCTGTCGGCGGAGGTAGTCTTAAATTACAACAGACCGTAACGTCCTTAAACTACAACAGACCGTAACGTCCTTAAACTACAACAGACCAAAACGTCCTCAAACTAAACGTTGCCTCCAAAATGGTGATAACGGACTGAGATGTCCTTAAACTAACAATGGACCGTAACGTCCTTAAACTAAAACCTCGCCTCAAAAATGGTGATCTACAAACCGAAACGGCCTTAAACTAAACGTTGCCTCCAAAATGGCGACAACGGACCATAATGTCCTTAAACTAAAACCTCACTTCAAGAGTGGTGATCTACAGACCGAAATGTCCTCAAACTACAACTTCGCCTCCAAAATGGCGATAAGGGACCGAAACGTCCTTAAACTAAAACAACAGAGCCCAAGTGCTCTCTTGTTGGATTTGAAACAAAAATGATCCTAACACACTATTAAGTAGATCTTAATCTCAAATTGGACTGACGTATCCTTAACAAAAACCCAACCGAGCCCCCAACTGCTCGTATACATTTAAGTCGATCTTGATCTAAAAACAGATCAACGATCCTTAAATCAAACCAAACCCAAATCTAAAAATATATGGATTTGGACTAATCCACGCCCTACGGGCGATAACATAAATTAGTCTCCGTATACAATCCATGGGAAACCTAAACAAATAAAAAAAAAACACGACACGAAGTGAACTTCTGGAGCAGGAGAAAGTGGTTATCACGATGCGGTAATGTAATTAACTGCATGGGCTTGCGCCTGCAGGGAAGAGCGTCTCCACAATCAGAAACCCCTCGCAAAAGAGGGGGATGTTCCCCTCCGAATCACGGAGACGCGACCGCGCAAGTCCGTCTTGCCTGAAGTTCGGGGCAGATGCTAATTGGTGCTATCCGTCCACCTCTCCGAAGATGCCAAGTTGATTTATGGCACCATGTATCAAAGGTTTAAACGGATACAGCCGATGTAGCAGACTTCGTCAGATTCCCCCTCGTTTGAGGGGGTTTTGATTGTGGGGACGCTCTCCCCTGCAGGCGCAAGCCCCTACAGTTAATTACGCTACCGCATCGCGGTAACAACTTTCTCCTTCTCCAGATAGTCACTTCGTGCCGTGGGTGTTTGTTTTGTGTTTGGTTGCTCGTGGATTGTATACGGAGACTAAGTTATGTTGTCGCCCGTAGGGCGTGGACTAGTCCAAATCCGTATCTTTCTTAGATTTGGGTTTGGGGGGTTTGGGTTTAAGAATACGTTAGCCTCTTTTGGGGCTAAGATCAACTTAAACGTTTGTTAAGGATACATTAATCTCATTTTAGACTAAGATCAACTTAACGGGATCGTTTAGATCCAACAAGAGAGCAATTGGGCTCTATTGTTTAGTTTAGTGACATTGCGGTCGATTAGTTTAAAGACATTACGGTCCATTGGTAGTTTAAGGACATCTCGGTCCATTGTTAGTTTAAAGACATCACGGTCGAGGTTAAGGACATCATAGTCCGTGGATTTAAGGACCCCACAGTCCAATGTTAGTTTAAAGACATCGCGGTCGAGGTTAAGGACATCATAGTCCATGGGTTTAAGGACCCCACAGTCCAATGTCAGTTTAAAGACATTACGGTCGAGGTTAAGGACATCATAGTCCGTGAGTTTAAGGACCTCACAGTCCGTTGTTAGTTTTAATACATCACGGTCAAGGTTAAGGACATCATAGTCCATGGGTTTAAGGACCCCACAGTCTGTAATAATGTGTGGTTGTCGGGACCCGTCACCTCTCTGACGACGTTGAAGGATTACAACGACAAATATCAGAGGAGTAAATAGATGTACCCTCGAACCGATGTGAATTGGTTGAAAGAGCAGATGGGCTCAGTTCAATATAAGTTGAGGACTTATGGAAAGAATTGGGCTAAGTCCAATTAAAAATGTTTAACATTTTTATTTTTTTTGTTCTGGCTGTTAAAACTTTATTTGGGCTCGGTCCTTTTAATAATGCTAAGCATTGATTTCTGACATATTTTGTCTTGATCAGAACAAATTGTGTTCTGACAGTGCGCCACGTGGCGCGCCAGGCGCTTTGCGCCAGTCAAAGAGCGCATTGCGCTTCTGTCGGGTAGAGCACACGAAGAGGACACGTGTCGCGCTTAGCGCTAAGTCCTAGTTTGTTAGCGCATTGTGCTTTTAGTTTATGAGTGCGTTGCGCTCGTCTGTTGGCGCACCAGTGAGTGACACGTGGCGCGCAGCGTAGAGCGCAAGCCCATGAGCGCAGTGCTCTATTTTAGAAGCGCAAAGCGCAGATTATATCTCTGGTTGACACGTGGCAGGTTTTGGCGCTGAGCGCCGGTCCAATGAGCGCAAGGGCGCAATTCGTGAGTGCAAGGCACTTTTCAATAGCACAAGACGCATCTGATCAATTTTAAGATCAAAGAACGAATTTATGTTCTTCAAAGGAGGCTTTTTCCTCAAGATCCAAGAACAAAAGTTCTTGTTTTTATAAAAGGCTCTGCCTTTATGGATCAAAAGATCTATGAATGAAGTAAAATACTTCTTTTAGTTTTTTTATGATTAGATCTTTTGATCTTTTCTTTTTTTTTAAAGACCTTGGTCTTTTTCTTAGATCTCTTATCTTTTTAGAAGATGGTTCTTCTTTTTACGAGATGGTTTCATCTCTATTATTCAAGAACATAGTTCTTTTTTTTTACCTTGAAGATGAAAAAATCTTCTTTTTTCCTACGAGCTTGCTCTTTTTTTTGCAGAGGGTTTCTCTCTCTCTTTTCTTCTGTCTTCTGTATATTTTAGGCTTGAAGTCTAGAGTCCTTTATATAGGGCCAAATGATTTGTTAAATCAGTTTTGAGAGATGTTTCTCTGATTGATTTGGGAATATTTCCCACCGTTGGATCTTTGATCCTAAGGCTTTTGTTTTACAGAATATAATCTTCTTGTTTCAATAAGATTGTAAAATCTTTCCATAACAGAATTTTAACTCTGATTAATTAATAATTTATTATTAGTAGATCTTTTGATCTGACGGTGGGGGAATTTTTAATTCCAGCGCTGGCGCACCTTGCGCTAGCGCACCTACGTTCGACACGTGGCGCGCAGCGCAACTGCGCTAGCACATCTGTGTTTGACACGTGGCACGCAGCGCAGAGCGCTGGATCTGAAGCGTTGCTTCAACTTTTAAATTTTGAAACAGAGCTTTGCTCTGATTGGGGGTGCGCTGCCTAGGGCGCAGCGCACCTGGCACCAGCGCGTCTGCGTTTGACACGTGGCGAGCAGTGCGCAACGCGTAGAATCTGAAGCGTTGCTTTAATTTTTGAATTTTGAAATTCAAAACAGAGTTTTGCTCTGATTGGAGGAAACGGGGGAATCTGAAGAAGTCTGTGACAACAGACGCATCCGTCCAAACCTCTGATATACGGTGCCATAAATCAACTTGGTATCTTCGGAGAGGTGGATAGATAAATCCAAATAGCATCTGCCCCCAAATTCAGGCAAGACGATCCATCCTGGTTCGTCACTGTTTTTGACAGTGAACACTCTCGTCGACCGAAGAAATCGAAGGCTCGGCAAGAGGAAGACCATCCTTCCACCATACATCGAGGGGCTTTTTCCACATAGGTGCCTGTTACAACAGCCCCTTCAACTTCGACCTCCCATAAAAAAACGAGGCTGGAAAACATCCCACCACTGTCTGCAAATTCTAAAGGCGCTGGAACCAAACGCCCCAAGTCTAGGGGCATGATCATAAACACAATTTACATGGCTTCCGAAAAAAAAGAAAGTCGTGCTTCCGTAGGTCACCGTCCGCAAACTCGGTCGCTAACAAAAGCTCAGGAGCAACAACAAAAGCTTTAGGAGATGCTGACCAAAATGACAGCACTCACCGGGCAGAAAGAAAGTCCAGATCCAACAGCTGAATAGCGCTAAGAGCAGGAGACCGATATAGAGTTCCTACGAAGGGTGCTTGAAAGAAAGGACAAGGAAGCCGCTGAGCAGGCTGCCAACATAAAGCAAATTGCTCTCTTGTTCCAGGACATGGTTGGAATGATGATCCAGCCAAAATCTCTAGCCGAAGATCCACCGATAACTATCGAGGAAGACAGAGGGAAACATCAAACCCTCTTCCGGCCCTATCAGTGGCCAAGGAGTAAACGATCTCTAAGGCTGCTCTTGATGATTACATCGCTCAACAAATACGAGCTCATCAAGCAAATTAAGCGGCCGGCCAAACTTTCAGAACTGGGCGACCGTATCTAGGCTGGTATGACCAAATCAAGTACCCTCCAGGATATACGATCCCCAAGTTCTATGTGTACAAGGGGACAGGCAACCACACCAGCACGTCGCGCAGTTCAGAGCTCTGTGCGGCAACACTGGAGGTGACGACAAACTGCTACTTCGCCAGTTCGTTGGTAGCCTGTTAGAGACATCCTTTGAATGGTACTCGAAGCTCCCAAATGACTCCGTAAAGACATTCACAGAAATGGAGCTGCTGTTGACACTGTGGTTCGCCAGCGCAAGCGAGCGCACCCCGATCACGGCTTTAATCAACGCCAGAGTAAAGCCGGGAGAAATCTGGGTCCAATATGCGATCCGGTGGTGGAACCTGTGGTCAAAGTGCGAACAACGCATCGAAGAATCCCCCTCCGTGGTCATGTTCATTGGGACCCTAAATCCGCAAATGATTGTGTCCCAGTTCATGACACTCTTCAAACCAACTACCTTCTAGGCTGATAGATAAACTGGCCCAAATGGACAAGATAGGCCACGAGCTTTCCTCCTCAAGTAAGGACCCTCAAAATGCCAAGGGTAAAGGGAAAGCGGCCTTCGTCGCCAATACTCAACAACAACCGAGTGACCTAAAACCGGCGGTTCGCCAAAACAATGCACGTCCACGCCTATCCCTGGAAGAAAAGCTAGGACGTGCTTACTTGTTTCCCCGAGATAAGACGAGGAGACTATTTGAGTTGGCAATGCGTAACAAACTCATTACATTGCCAGACTCACGCCGTCCACCGTAAGCTAGCGACGTCAACAACCCCAACTACTGCTCCTATCACAGAATGGTGAGCCACTCGATTGAGGATTGCTACGTCTTCAATAATTGGGTCGAGGACCAGTATCAACAAGGGAAGTTCACGCTATCTGAGAACTGGAGGGTGGACCCACTACAGAAGCACACTACCCAAAAAGTGGATGCACTGGGGGCATCATGCTCGCTCGTGGAAGAAGCTCCATGGGAAGTCATTCTTTCAGCTAAAACCAAAAGAATGCTGAAAGATCTACAGGCATGTCCAGCAGTCAGGTAGAAAAGCCCGCTTGAACCCGAAATCATCGAAGGGATGCTGAAACCGCGTCCCGTACCGAAAATTATTGACAAAGGGCAAAATCCCCAAGTCAAGCCTTCAAAGTCTTCAAAGAAAAAGAAGAAGACCAAGAAGCCTGTGCAACCAGCCGATTATGATGACAAGCACACAAACCTACAAAAGTACATCGACGCGTTGGATGAGTACAACCAGAAGGCGCGGACACCGATCACCCTCGAAGAGTTCCTCAAGCATATTCTTGAGAACGAAGATAGTGACAACGATGAGGAAAATGAGTCATCAGAAGAAACAGAAGACTATGTAGCAAGTTGCCACATTGTCTCCCATTCGTTGTTAAATGGCGAAGAAGCTCCCTCGGTGTCAGAAAACAGCGCAAAGGGACTGGGGCAGGATCGGCGCTAAAATCCCCAGAACGGCTAGAAGACCCGATCGATAGACTGTTAAACGAAGCCTTTCGAAAAAGAAAAACTGACCGATAACGTGAAACAGCCATATATGAAAAGGCTAAGCGTCAGCGTCAGGATGAAGAAGTTGCGGCAAGGATGAGTCGTAAAGTACTCCAACCAAACTGAAGCGCACCTGCCACAAATAAGAGCAGGATCAAGGCAGAGAAGCGGTTCGCTAAAACTCTGTCCATGGGAATGAAGCTGCCACCTCTCGTAAGAAACACTCCCGGGGTCATATGCCTCGACGGAGAGGGTTCACATCCAAACTACTGCCTATATCATCGGAGGGTTACCCACCCCCACCGATGAATGCACTACCTTTAAGAAGTGGTGGCAAAGATATGTTGTCCATCAAAAACACTTCAATAGAATGATGCGCAAAGCTCGTCGACAGCAAAAGAGTGCGACTAACACGCATGAAGAAACGACTAGCAACTGTCATATGGTTGATACCAGTTCGGAAAGGGGAAAACCTCAAGTTCCTACCTTCGGAAGCGATTCTGAGAATGAAATACCCCACAGCCCTCTCTTCAAAGACTCCACCTCCAAAAAAAAGAGGAGAAGAATTGCGAGAATATTCAGCTGCGGAGCTGCACGCTGCCTGAAAAGAACCTCGGACCTACAAACAAGGGTTCAAGCAAAAAAGACAAAGAGAAAGAAAAAATCCCTGAGGAAATTGCCTTTGACGGTGGAGTTGTCAAAGAGCTCGCAGCCAGGGACCCGTCTGGGAAAAAGAAGGTGGATTACAACGTCCTGGCACATCTAAGAAAAATGCCCTCACAACTAAGCATATTGGATGCTCTCCTCCTGTCCAAAGAGGCACGAGAATCATAGATCAAGGCATTACAAGAGCCCAATCAGTTCCAAACTTTCCTCGCAGAAGAGAAGATGAAGGACGAGCTGGCAGAGGTTCACACAGCTGACATTACATTCAGCGATGAATATCTCCTCCTCGGGACATGCGAGCATAATCACCCATTATATGTTACCGAGTACTACCATGACATTAAGATAGGAAAAATCCTTGTCGACAACAGATTCTCCGTTAACCTTCTCAACGTGAAAGTGCTGAAGGATATTTGCATAAACGTTCAACACTTGGCCCAAGACAAAATTACTATCTCCGGGTTTGACTCACAATCGTCACGGACGCTTGGGTCCATAATACTGACGTTACGCTTCGGGTTGCTCGTCACTGAAATCAAATTTCACGTCATTGACGCCAAGACTCGCTACAACGCTTTTCTCGGCAGGCCCTGGTTGCATGAGTACAATGTCATCCCTTCTACACAACATCAGTGTATAAAGTATTTCAAAGACGGCTCGAAATACACCGTCACGGGAGAGCTAAACACGTTCTCCATAAACGAGGTTCGGAAATGTGAAGACGCAAAGTACTTCCTACCAGACTTCGAAGACACGGAAAGATGTCATAAACCGGAGGATAAACAGAAGTCCGTCGCCACTATCCCGATCTTTGGGAGCGATACCGAGGAAGATGATGAAATAGTCTACTCGGGGCAACCCCAAGACAACAAGCCTAGACCATTTACTCCCATTTTGGTCTTTGGCAGCGACTCTGAGGATGAGACCAACGCAGTATTCTCCATCCGCCCGTAAGTGCAAACCCTTGACGAAGCAGATTAAAGCCTGCAAATCATAATGGTTCTGCCTCGGCATTACAAGGAAATTGATGTGCTCGATACATACAGCGTACAGGAACTACAGACTTTCTATGTGCCTCTCAGGCGAAGAGGTGAAAAGGCGATCCTCTTTTACCAATATACGGAGACCAGAGTAGAGAAAGAAGTCCGGCACGGTGCCGATTTTGCACTCGACAGGCTTCGACCAATCTGTCTGCCAAGATACTACGCGGAGGGATTGAAAAGGCTGTTAAGATGCCAAGGTGTATCCCTTGAACAAACTGTTCAGCAAGCCCAATTCTACAAAAATATTTGGGATATCCCTGGGACCCAGCGAAAGATGCCTAACGGGAAGATGGAGACAACCGGGCTCGGATACGTTCGGTCCAGGAAAAGGGAGCGGTTCCACAGCTACCGCGTCATAAAAAGCTCCAGAGAAGATGAAAATGCTCTTCCAAATGGCCGTGACGTTGAAACAGAGCGAAATCCCGCTCTAAGAACGTTAAGTCCGTCGCTCGAAGAACAAATAGACAAGATAATAGAGGAGGCTTGTCAAAAGAGTCAAGACAACCACAGCCACGGAATGACTATCTATGAAAAAGCCAGGACCCAGCGCCTCAATCAGAAACCTGCAGAGAAAGAAGACTACAATGCCTTTTATCCCCAGCTCGCTGTATGTCCTCGCAAAAAGGAAAAATCTCGAAATAGAGGCAAAAACAAGACAAAGAGCGCAAACAACAAGGCAGATCTAAGAAGTCGTGCTATCAAGAAAAACTTGGTTAGAACCCGTCCTTTATAAAGAAAATAGGTCGGGAATACTCTTTCCCTAAAGACAAGACAAGGAAAATATTCAATCTTGTCATGAAGCACCAAATGATGACGCTCCCTGAGTCTCGGCACCCCGAACAAATAAATGAAGTCTATCACTCGGATTATTGCTCCTATTACCGAGCAATAGGCCCATCCCCTTGAAGACTGCTTCACCTTCAAAGACTGGGTTGAAGACCAGGCAAGTTTGCTTTATCCGACAGCTGGAAGGTAACCCCACCACAGAAGCATGAGCCAAAGAGGACCTATACCGCGAGGATAGGACCGGCCAACATCAAGGATGGAAGCGAACCTATACCTGCCATGTGATAACGCTCTCAAAGGAGGGATGGCACGAGACTATAGATGACCCCTTCAAGTGCTTCGCAAATGAAGACGAGGACGAGGTGATCTCAGAATTTCCACCAACACCAGAGCCGGAAGACGGGATACACACTACGGCGGACAACCTAAGGAAAATTGACTCAGGGACGAAAAACGATCCGAGGCCAACGTTCATCAGTGAGATGCTATCTAAAAAACATGTAGCCACATTAAAAGACGTGCTCATGCAGTATAAAGACTGCTTCGCATGGAACTCCAAAATGCCGGGTCTAGATCTAAAGGTAGCAGTACATAAACGGTCCATATTGCCGGACATAAAGCCAGTCAAACAGACACCAAGAAGAATGCGGCTCGAACTTGAGATGGGTATAAACGCTGAGGTCAAGAAACTAATCGACTCCGGATTCATCCAAGAAGTTCAATATCCTGACTGGATCGCTAACATCATTCCGGTGATGAAGAAAAATAGGACGGTGCGCATCTGCGTGGACATTCGGGACCTCAATAAAGCTTGCCCGAAGGATGACTTCCCAGTACCTGTTACCGAATTGATGATCGATAACACGTCTACCCATGAGGTCTTCTCCTTCATGGATGGATCTTCAGAATACAATCAAATAAAAATCCATCCTGAAGACCAAAAACATACCGTCTTCCGGACTCCGCTGGGCATATTCTGCTACAAGGTGATGCCTTTCGGTTTAAAGAACACTGGCGCTACCTACCAGAGGGCCATGACGAAGATCTTCGATGACCTCATCCATGAGATTGTTGAATGCTACATCGATGACCTGGTGGTGAAAAGAAAGTCTTACGAGGAACATTGGGAACATCTAAACATAGTGTTCCAACGTCTTCGGAAGTATAATCTGAAAATGAATCCTCTAAAATGCGCGTTTGGAGTCTCCTTAGGCAAATTCCTAAGATTCATTATACGGCACCGGGGTATCGATATCGATCCCTCAAAGATTAAGGCGATTACAGAATTGCCCACGCCAAGGACCCTCAAACAGTTGCGATCTCTTCAAGGAAAGCTCGCATATATCCGGCGGTTCATAACCAACCTCTTCGGAAAATGTCGTCCCTACAGTCATTTGATGAAGAAGGGAACTTCGTTCGTCTGGGATCAAAAGTGCCAAAATGCACTAGACGCAATCAAGCAATACCTGCAAAATCCGCCGGTATTGAATGCTCTGGTTAAGGGAAAACCCCTTATCCTATATACAACGGCCCATGAGGGTTAGCTAAGCGCGCTATGGGCACAAGAGAACGATCAGGGAAAGGAGAGAGCTTTGTACTATTTGAGTCGAGTTCTCCTGGTGGCAGAAAACAACTACTCCCCCATCAAAAAGCATTGCCTGGCACTGATCTCCACGATAACAAAGCTCAGACATAACGCCTTGGCGCATAAGGTCCATCTCATATCAAAGTTGGATCCTCTCAAATATCTGATGTCAAGGGCCATACTGACAGGAAGGCTTGCTAAATGGGCCCTCCTCTTGATGGAGTTCTCAAAAACGTATCGCCCCCTCAAAGCAGTAAAAGGCCAGGCCATTGCCGACTTTCTCGCAGAGCATCCAATACCAATTTACTCCCCCTTAAATTATGAGTTGCTAGATGAACATGCGTTTGACACAATCGAAGGAACGAAGGAAGAAAATGATTCCCGATGGGAACTCTTCTTCAATGGAGTATCTTCCATGAAGAGGCGAAAGCAAAACACCCCCATAATCAAAACCGGGATGGGCCTTATCTTCGTGAGTCCATAAGGAGGGATAATGCGTTACGCCCTTTCCTTAACGGAGCCGAAGACTAATAACGAAGCTGAGTATGAAGCTTTGATAGCGGGTCTAAAGATTGTTGTCGACATAGGAATCAAAGACCTCCTCATATATGGAGACTCCCAGCTGATCGTTAGCCAAGTAAATGGCGACTATCAGACGTGCAAGCCAGAGCTGATAAAGTACGGCGAAAGAGTGTAGCAACTGCTGAGACAAATCCCTTCCTACATCCTGGAGACTATACCGCGTGCAGAAAATAGTAAGGTGTATGCATTGGCCAAATTGGCTAAGGAACTGTCCGACGAAGAGCTCGATGACGTAAAGATCATCGTTCAATGCCGCAGGATCCTCGCGCCAACAAAAATATCATCAAGAGACATAACGGAGCCATCCGAAGGAAAAGAAATGACCGAACAAGTACCCATTCAAATAGAGAACGAAGATAAGGTCAAGGATTGGAGGGAAGTCTTCATAGACTACTTCAAATCCCAACGAGCCCCCAAAAATGCGTCGTCTAGACATCAGCTCATAAAATGAGCTTTGTCTTTCGCCTTCGTCAATGATACTCTATATAAGAGATCGTTCGACTGAATATGGCTAAGATGCCTGGGGCCGGAGGAAGCAAAGAAAGCCGTTTAAGAAATTCTGTAACAACTCTGTTTATAATGTGCAAAATTTGTTTAAAGTTAATGTACTAAATGGAGTATGGCAACCATGAGTATGATATAAGTATTTGAATTGTTTTAGAACAGCAAGAAAGCACTTGTAGCTCATTGGAAAATCCTTGCACTGCTGTGACATAGCCCCTGTGTTCAAATCCCCCCATCCATATATTATTTTTAATGATTTTTCTTTTAAACTTTTTAGAAACCCAAAAGTTTACACGTGCAATACACGTAAAAATGAAAAGTCACTAAAATCAAACATGTGGAAAATACTATTTGAACAGACTATGACACGTGGTATCAATCCCATACCCGACCCTACACTTTGGCCGGCGAGATGAGGCTCTGAGCCGGCGCCGCTGGGCCACCCCGTCCCAAATGCTCAATTTTTTCACCCTAACACCCTTTGGCCTCCCCCACCACTCATCTTCTGTTTGATTTTTCTCCACATTAACAAAGAGTTAAAATGAGCTTTAAAAACAAATTTTAATGCATTTTAATTCTCATTTTAATACCCTAATTCTATCCTATAAATACCACCCCACACCCTATCCCTTTCTATTCTGAAATACAATGTCAAAACTCTCAAAGTTTTCCGAGTCCAAAAAGTTATACAAGTGGAGTTAGCCCAAGGTTAAGTTTCGGCGACGATTCGGGAAAAATCCGACGACACCATGACTCCACGAAGAAACAACTTGTTCCTATACCTCTTCTCTCTTCTCCAAACCCGTAACTTCACTCTCCTCTCTTCTATTCTAAAACAATCTCTTATTAAAACTCTTCGGAAGCGGAGTTATTCTGATTTCCGATTCTAATTTCATTAAAAACCCAACTTTTCTTAACAACAAATCAACCATCTCTTAATATCTTGTTTAGAAACTATAAAACAATATTTAGAACAAGTTTCAATTCAAAATAAAATGTTATGTTTAGTAAATATAGGTTTAAGCGGGACCAATTCTCTTGAGCCTCAAGAAGCCGGAGAATGTGGGTGCTTGCCTATTTCAGGTAGACAACTAAAACGGGGTTATCAATACGGTAATTGTCTTGGAAAAAGACACAAATCCTGCCGTCCATGTGCTGCAGTTACCGATAACTCCAAAACTTAATTCAGGACTTCAATTCTGTTTAAGTGTCTGACTCAGACAGAGTCTCAGTTTAATCCGAATACAATCCATACTTGATATAATTCCATTATAACATGAATCCATCTATATCAATATGACTTGATTTGACCGAACCATGGATATACATTGACTTGTCTACATGACTATCCGTTTGTATCCTTATCCGTTTACATGAACAATTGATATCATGGTTTTGGCAAGTCATATCTACAAATCACTACATGATAATACAATAAATATTACGGGGTTTAAAAGGGGTAGATTGGTACGGAATGTGTTAAAAGTGGGACGATGATAGTCACTTTAATACACCTAACCTGAATATCCGTTGCAGTTGTTCTGTGGCTTAACGGTTCCTTATACTCCGTATACCTTAGTCCATCGAATAATTGGACTCCTCTCGTATACACTGGCATATTCTGTACCAAGCTACAAATAACAGCGATAACATAATGATTGACACGAAAGAGTGTTTTTGTAGTTTAACCGCAATCAATAACGGTGTCGCGTGTAACTAGACCGAGATGAGTACGGGTCGTCCTCTGGGAAACGTGGAACCTTTTACTTTTACTTTAGATGTGTTGAGAAAAAGAGGAGGGATAAAAAAAATTTATAGAATGGTTTCTAGATCTACGTTAAACAAGAATGTAAAATATAGATCTAGATTATTTTAGAGATGTAGATAATATAATAAGAGGGCTTGTAGGGTTCGTTAAGATTTAGTAGTTATGGACGATTAATTAAAAGTTACCATTTTTATCCATTAATAGATTTAGAACTAGAACGACGGTGATGCGTGTAGATTAGGGTTTCTGGAGGGAAAAGGAATCCCACTCTTAACCCTTATCTCGACACGGAACTCCGTTCATATCTAGCCTTTACCAAAACAATCATTAATCTAATCTCTAATCGCGGTCGGAACTAGCAAAGAATTGCTAGCGCGCCCGATTAGGATGTTAAAGATTATTTTGATAAAGTTCCTAAACTTTATAGGACTTAAAAAGGGTTTAGGGATATTCATCGTCCATTAGCCTACCCTAATCCTACGAACCCTAACAAGCGGAGAATTACTCGCGCATGTTGGGAGAAGAAGATGAAAAGACAGGGAGGGAAAACATAATGTAAAATGCAAAAAGAATTAAATAAAACAACTACCTTTATTAATTAACTTGAACAATCTACACTTTGATTCCTTAGAAAATAATTACAAAGACTAGTTTGCTTCTCGATCTCTTCCAAGGAGGTAGACGAACAGTTGATGATCAGCCTGGATGCGTGAGCGTCTGGGGCTTCGTGATCTCTGCGGCTTGATAGATTTTCCAAGAGGCTCTCGGTGCCTTTTTATAGTGCAAAGCCAGAATCTTTTGCTTCAAAAGTTGGTAAAATATAGCAGAGAATCATGCCCCAAAATCTTGCCTCCCAATTCCCTATTATTGCGGCGGATCCGCGGCCAATTGGAGGGTATGGCCGCGGATCCGCGGCCAATGTTGAGGATCTCCTCATGAGTTTTCTTGTGCTTGCATCTTGTGACATGTGGCAATCCTAGGCACCTTCAGAATTCATAAATCTTCTCTCGGTTGCTTCCAGACTTGGTCTCCAAGTTTTGCTTCTTAATTTGGCAAGTTTTCTTCAACAACTTGATTTGCTTGATTCTAGCCTTGGAAAATTCTGCACAACTTGGAAATATTCTGCACAACAACTCAAATAAGATTTAGTAGACCTAGTTCTACTAGGATTTGGTCAATGAATTTATTTGCATATATTTTCCTACCAAATGCTAATTAAAATATATTAACACATGGAAAATAGTGTTTTTACACATAAACCCTCATATGTATAATATATTATAATAAAGTCCTTTTTTAATATGAAAATGGTAGGAAAAATGTAATACAAATGTGCAGTTTTATCAACTGAACACATAACAAACATATATTATATCAGTTATACTCTCTATCTGTAACAACTCCAATTTTAGTGTACAAAAATTTGTTTGAAAGTTAATGTATACTTGGGGTATTTGCGTTTCCTGTGAGTATTATAAGTATTTGTTTTGCTTTCTAATAGCAAGAAAGAGCTTGTAGCTCATTGGTAAGACCTTGCACTGCTGAACCAAAACACCAGAGTTCAAATCCCACCACCCATATTATTTTTTAATATTGTTTTCTTTTAAATTTTTAGAATCCCAAGAGTCCACACGTGCTAAACCCGTAAAACCAAAAGTCACATATAAAACAAACGAGCACATGGGGTAGACCAACAGACGGACGACACATGGCATTGAGACCCGGTCCGACTCGGGCCGGCGGCGCGGCCGAACCGGCAGGCGCCGCCGGTCCGACCAAGTCAGATCGCTGAGTTCTCTTCTTGAACCCTCTATATTTTTGCCTCCCCATAACCCCTGTCATGTTTAATTTTTCTGAATTATTACAGAGAATTAAAAATCCCATTAAAACTCTTTTTAATACAAAATTAAATACATTTTTGTTTCACACTCTTTCACCTACCCTAACCCTAATCTTTTCCTATAAATACCACACCTAAACACACACCCCTCACTCACAAACTCTGTCCAAAACTCTCAAGAAAACTCTCTAGAATTTTTGTGTACATGTGGAGTTAGCGAAGGGCGAAGCTCCGGCGAAATTCCGACGACGAACCTCGAAGCTCCCGGCGACGAAACGACGCACCGAACCTACTTCCACTCCCCCTTCCACTTTTCTAAGGTCAAATCTAGTAAGTCACTTTCTCCCTATTCACTTTTCTATTCTAAAAACTCGTATTTCTAAAACCCGACGGAATCGGAGTTAATCCGACTTCCAATTCGGTTCTTCTTAAAAATTCCACTTTTTCTTAAATACAAATATACCAAACCCTTACATCTTGACTATTAAATATTAACAAAACATCATGAACAAGTTTCATAGCAAAATATTTCATATTGTAATTCTTATCGTACTTTTTCAGTAAAATACCATACAGTTCAGTTTTGACATTAAACATCATATTTCTTGCTATACCTATAACTAGATCACGAGGTAATGACCTATCTCTTCACAACACTCATATGCAACATAGCACGATACCTTTTGGGAACATAGAATACGGGAATACGAATTTATAATTAAATACCTTTAACTTATAAAAAACATTTTCTACAAGATTACGTATTTTTAAACAAATCTTTGCAAAGCGCCGCTACAACTCATTTGGGGAACCCGTTCGGGATGGTGCGGATTATCGCATATCCTTGGGCCTAGTAGTGCGAGATGCAGACCTCCGCAAGGAGCATTCGGTCTCGAAAGATTTAAAATACAAATATCTTAAGAAAGTGTGATTTTTAGATAAATAATAAATTTAATTATTTTATAAATATTTATATATGTATTATCAAAACATATATTTTTGATATATTATAAATATTCCAACTTTTCTAAATCATAAGAATCACTTTACATGAAAATACCATGCAATTCCATACAAGTTCAACATTTTACAATCAAATACCAAGTATTATGAAAAATAGGGTTTATTCACTAGAAATGTCACAATAATAAAATCTACATCTATGAAAACTTTAAAGATGACAATAAAATAATTGAAGTGTATTTTGACATTATACAAAATTATTTTTACGTAAAACCCCCTCAAGTTTTATAAATTACAATAAGGACCCTAGTAAATATAGGTTTAAACGGGACCAGTCTCTTGAGCCTCAGGGAGCCGGAGATATGGGTGCATGCCTATTTAAGGTAGACAACTTAATAAACGATGTTATCAACACGGTAATCATTTTTGAAAAAGACACAAATCCTGCCGCCCATGTGCAGCGGTTACCGATAACACCAAAACCTAATTCAGGACTTCAATTTCTTCTCTAATTGTTCTGACTCAGACTGAGTCTCATTATAATAATCTGACTTGAATATGATTCAAGTACAAAGTACAATTCAATATGAATCCATATATTCAATCTATTCAATCTGTATTGACGGGACCGAACCATGGATATACTTCCATCTACATGATTCTCCAGTTACATCCATTTACTGATATCATGGTTTCGGCAAGTCATCCTATTATACAATCTATATTATAAGACAATACAAGTTGGAATACAATTCAAACAATAAAATCAAGATATCGTGGGGTTTAATGGGTAGATTAGTACGGAAGGTGTTAGAAATGGAACGAGACTGCAACTATTAAGACACCTAACCTATATTCCGTTGCTGTTGTACCGTGGCATAAACGGTTCCTTGTATTACACTTGCCTTTAGTCTCTGGCATATAGAGACTCCTCTCGTATACACTGGCATCCTTCTGTACCAAGCTACAAACAACAGCGTTAACAATATAATATAACTTTAAAAGCTACATTCTCTCTATGTCTATTCTACTTCTCCCCTATCTTTGGGACTTACCGAGCGATTGTTCACTGACGACATTCCTTCTCTTTCTTCTTTGGAATATTGTCAGGTGATTCGGATCTTCAGGAGATCGAGCCCACCAGCGAGGACTTGAATCAGCTAGCCTACGACCTAAAGCTTTAGATTCATTATACACATTTCATTTCAGTACTTTACATTTCTGTTATGCCATTATTGTTCTCCGCCGAATACGGGAGACGGAACCGCGTAGGTTCATCTTGCCTGAATTTGGGGGCAGATGCTATTTGGTTTTATTCGTCCACCTCTCCGAAGATACCAAGTTGATTTATAGCACCATGTATCGAAGGTTTAGACGGATACGGCCATTGTATCGTCAGATTCCCCCTCATTGAGGGGGTTTTGATTGTGGGGACGCTCTTCCCTGCAGGAGCAAGCCCCTGCAATTAATTAAGCTACCACATTGCGGTAACCACTTTCTCCTTCTCCAGATGGTCACTTCGTGTCGTGTGTGTTTGTTTTATTTTTGGTCTCCCGTGGATTGTATACGGAGACTAATTTATGTTGCCGCCCGTAGGGCGTGGATTAGTCCAAATCCGTATTTTCTTAGATTTCGGTTTTGGGTTGGGTTTAAGGATCGTTAATCTCATTTGAGACTAAGATCAACTTAAACGTTTGTTAAGGATACGTTAGTCTAATTTTAGACTAAGATCAACTTAACCATTTGTTAAGTATACGTTAGTCTAATTTTAGGTTAAGATCAACTTAACCATTTGTTAAGGATACATTAGTCTAATTTTAGACTAAGATCTACTTAACAGGATCATTTAGATCCAATAAAAGAGCATTTGGGCTCTATTGTTTTAGTTTAGGGACTTTTCGGTCCAGTGGGTTTAAGGACATCATAGTCTATGGAGTTTAGAGACATCATAATCTGTAAAGTTTAAGAACATCATAGTCCATGAGTTTAAGGACACCACAGTCCATGGTAGTTTAGACACATCATAGTCTGTAAAGTTTAAGGACATCATAGTCCATGAGCTTAAGGACCCCACAGTCTGTGGAATGTCTGGTTGTTGGGACCCGTCACCTCTCTGAAGACGTTGAAGGATTACAACGACATATATCAAAGGTATGAAGAGATGTACCATTGAACCAATGTTGGTTGGAAGGCTCTGGAAATCACTTTGAATGCCATATGAGATGATCAGTTTTGGAAGACAAGAGTATAGTTGGGGTTCAATTTCAGGGGATCTTGCCTCTGGAAGACTTAGCTAATTTGGGCTAATATTGGCTTAAATATAGTGTTAAACACTAGAGTACATTCGGCGCTCGCGTGCTCCCACGTGAGGCGCTTAAAGTAGTGTTAAACACTAAAACTGAAGTGCTCACATGGGGTCACGTGAGGCGCCTGAAGATTAGGCCTTGCCTCTTTTATTTTACTCTCAGAATATGCATATAAGTGTTAAACACTGAAGATTTGAAGCGCTCCCATGGGGGTCACGTGAGGCGTTTGAAGTAGTGTTAAACACTGAAGATTTGAAGCACTCATGTAGGGTCACGTGAGGCGCCTGAGATTTGGCACAGCTTCTTTGAATTTGTTCCCCTTTTTCTTTTCTGAGTGCTGAGCACTATTGGGTCACGTGGGATCACGTGAGGCTTTCCCAAAGACTGAAAGCTGCCTCTATTTTATTCTCTTTTGAAAAGTGCTAAGCACTATTAAGGGGTCACGTGATGTCACGTGAGGCGCCCTAAAATAGAAATTGCCTTGGGTTTATTCCCTTTTGTTTTGAGGAGCTTTTTAAGGGTCACGTAGGAGCACGTGAGATGCCAGAAAGTGAAATGCCTCGTCTTTACTCCATTTTTATTTTGAGAAGCTTATTCAAGGGTCACGTGGGGGCACGTGACCTAAGCTTATTCGTTCTCTTTCGATCATTAAGGGGGGAGTCACGTGGACACACGTGATCATGTTGGGTACTGATCTCTTTTACGTGCATGGAGAGTTAAATCCCTTGTTTAAGAATTAAATTCTTTTATAGGATTAAACCCTAATTTTATTTAGAGGAATTAAATTCCTATGTGTTTAAAAGAATTAAATTCTTTAAACCCAATTCTCCCTCTAAGTTTTGGATCTGCATGGCAGAATCTCCCCGATGAGAATTAAATTCTCAACATGTGAGGATATCTTCTTCTGCAGGTCTTCAACCAGAGGAATAACTAAGTTCTTTTTAGAACAGTTAAACTCTTGGTTTATGAATTAAATTCTCTTTTGTTTTGTAGGAGCTTATAGAATGATCTCCTTCCTTCTCTTACCTAGAGTTTTCTTTCATTTTTTCTCTGAAGAGATCTTCTTTTCTCTCTGGAGAATTAAATTCTCTTCTTTTTTTCTCTTCTGTCTTCTCTCTCTGTTGTTGTTTCCCCCCTTCTCTTCTCTTCTTGGCTCCTATTTATATGAAAAAGAAAAGAATCAGTTTGTTCAGCCAATCTCTCATTAAGAGATTTTGATTGATTTTATAACCAATATGATCTTTTAGATCACTCGGTGAATTTTATTCACCATTGGATTTTTAATCCAAAAGATATTTTATTTGTTATTCCTAGCAAATTTTAGGAAAGTATTTCCTTGTATAGAATCTTTCTATAAATTGGTGATTTTTAATCACTATTGGATTTTTAATCCAACGGTGCTCTCTTTTACAGAGTGCAATCTTTTTTGTTTGGAAAGATCTAGGAAAATATTTTTCCAATTAGGGCTTTTGATCCCCTTTAATTAGAATTTAATTCTATTAGTTCGGATAGTTTAGGAGTCTATCATGTGTTGGCACGTGACCTCACTGATACAGTATTTAATTAGAATTTAATTCTATTAGTTCGGAGAGCTCAGGAACCCATCACGTGTTGGCACGTGACCCCACTGATTAAGCATTTCCAATTGTTTATTTTATTCAGCGCATATAGGCTATGCCTGTAAAAGGCCACGTGTCTTCACGTGAGACCCGGTCACATGTGGGCACGTGATGCCCCCTTTGGGGGTTTTCCTTGCTGCTTTATTTGTATTTTATTCAGTTCCCATGAGGGAACAAATGATTTTAATTCCTTTTAATTAGAATTTAATTCTATTAATTCGGTGGGTTCAAGAGCCCATCACGTGTGGGCACGTGACTTTATCAATTAGGCATTCAGGCATAGACAGAATCTATCCATAAAAAGGTCACGTGTTTGCACGTGAGGCCTGATCACGTATGAGCACGTGATGCCCCATTTGGGGGTTTTTCTTGCTGCTTTATTTGTATTTTATTCAGTTCCCATGAGGGAACAAATGCTCCCACAGCGTTGTTCTCATGTGTTTGCACGTGAGTGCAACGCTGTCACCTTTGTGGCCGTTAGATTTTCCCAGGGAACAGGAAAGATGAACCGTTTCCTATCGCGTCCTATAAATGCAGCGGTCTCATCAGCAACGCATCCATTTCTTCATCTTCTTCCTTTTTCAATTTCTTTGAGAATTTAATTCTCTTTCTCAAAGCTCGGTTCTTGTTCAAAAAAATTTCAGAGTTTAACTCTGTCAACAAAAAAGAATCCTTTTCTTCAGGTAATGGTTTTGAACGGCCGAGAAACTTTTTATAAAATTCTCTTTGGATTTTAAATCCACACCAAGGGTTTTTCCCTTTAATAAAAACTCATCTTTCTAAGATTTTTAGGTAGTAAGCCCCCAATGTTAGGCGTTTTTCTGCTCTTAGGGGATTGATGATGGTACTTGTTTTCTTCTGGAATTTAATTCCATTCCGAAGAGCTCAGCTCTGAAAATTTTCTTGGAATTTAATTCCTATGTTCAAAAGGAATTTAATTCCTTCAGAGAACTTAGTTCTAACAAGAAGACCTCTTGGGATTTTTATCCTCAGTTGTTCTTGACAAAAAAATTTAGGAGAGGTTTTGTTTGATTTGCACAGAGTTCATGATGGGCTTTTCCTTGGGGGAATGTGCAGAGATGTTTGAACTCCACTATTCATTTATTGAGAATCTTCCTTTTGTTCTCATAATGATTATCCTGCCTCATCATTAGTGAGCCGCCATATTGATTTTGTGGGGCCCATGTGTTTTGCAGTCAATGATACCATAGAATAAGCTGCTTGTCGTTTTCTTCCATTGTCTATATATGCACGTGTGGGTTTCATTAACAGTTTTCCCTTCCTTTATTTCAGGAACAATGGCTTCTCTTCCATACTTTCCTTTTACCCGCTCGGAGGCTGCTTTTCCTCAATCACCGTCTGACGAAGAAGTGATGGCAATAATTAGGGCTCATGACCCGGATTGCACCAACCTACTTTTGTGGGGAACCTGGTACGGTCATATCATTCGGGATCGCCGAAGTTTCATTTGCGGGGAGCCGATGGAGCCTCTTCGTCTTATATTGCCGATGGAACGCCCACAGACTGCTTATGTAGTGGAAGTGACCAATTGGACTCTTTCGGGCCGGCTGGAGTCCTCTACCTCTGGGATACCTAACCAGCCCCTACCAGCTATAGACATCTTGGGGCGTCGGATTTGCCAAGGTGAAGCTCGACCTTGGGGGCAGGTTTATAAAGTGGGTATCACCGCCCGGCACCCAGTGGGCTACCTTATTTGGGCTCGCTATATTCTTTCTGCTCACCGCCCAAGACTGCAGAAGGTTGGACTATATCAGGCGGTATATGCATTGCTCTTTCATTACCATGCTCCTCATGTCCGGTGGATCAAAGCCTTCTCGAACCAGTGGAATCTGCCCACCAACACCTTCTTGCTAGGGGATCGAGAGATGTCTATCTCATTGGATGAATTTCGTGAGATTTCAGGATTGCCCATTAGGGGGGAGCATTACGAGGAACTGCTGCCTCCTGATGAATTTGTTTTCTCCACCATGCTTGCTATGCTCGATGGTCTGACAGCCGAAACCGCCGTCCGTCATAAGTATCCCAGTCTGATCAAGGCCCTGGGTATTTTCGACAGATTGTTTGCGAAGTAAGAAGGACAGGGTGTCACTTTTGAGAGCTTTATCGCCTGTTTCATTCGGGGGATATTTTATCTAAGGAGGCCCCGAAGTTTGTGAGCATTGATGACCCTTTTGGGTTTGGTCTGGATAGACTGCCGGTTAAAGCAGAAGATCTACCACAGTTCTACATCCCGATCTTGTCAGTCGTTCCTTTTGGTTCGATTGCGTCCCCCGGCATGGACGAAGAGACCTTCTTTGTTGGTTTTATCAGCCTTTGGCTCAGCTGGTATGTGATACCGTCACACTGACGCTTCATGAGAGCTTCTGTCTTCTATCTCGCCCATCGTGTAGCTGAAGGGGAAAAGTTGGTTGTCGGCATCGCTGGACTATCGCATCTTTATCACGGGTTAAGTGTTGCGGCCAACACTTCGACTCCAGGGGTAGATGTTGTGAATCTCTCCCTCCATTACTTCACATCTTGGATCGAAATGCATGTGCTGGGGGCATTCGCGGCACATCAACGACCGAACTTCTATGACTCCTACACCTTCCCTCGAGTTATGAGATTAGTGGATGCCTCTGCTCCCGATCCGACTCAATTAGGGGCCCTCCGTGTTCTGCTCAATACACATACCCATGAGGGAGGAATGGTGTTTGTTGATCGCGTTCTTTCAGCTCCAGCGGGGCCTGTACAGCAGCTATTCGACTTGTCGAAAGGGAGAGCACCCTCTTTAAAGCCTAGAGAGATCATGCATCTATACTCAATCAGGCCGGGCTACTTGGTGTTCCGCTAGAATGATACGGCTCTCCTTATGCGGTATAATCCACACCGCTTTGCCCGGCAACTGGGCAATAATCAAGGTGTCCCCTTCGAAGTGTTCTTGGTTGAGCCTACTTCATCGTTGGGAGTTATTCATGACGTTATTCATCATTTTATGCGGCTGAATACTAGCTCCGTGTTCATGATCCCAGAACCTGACTATCTCCCCAGGTCTGTGGGCTCCTTTATGGGCCGGTATCGCCACCGGGTTGGTCCTATCATTGCTGAAGAAAGGCGAGTACTCTTCGAATATAAGACTCCTGCCCCGACCCAAGCTGCTAGCATTCCGTTGTGACCGCGGTCAGTCATTAGCCCTCTTTTGAGGGATGGTGGTGCGGTCCTTATCTCGCAGGCCGTAGAAACCGAGCCGATTCCTCCCACTGCAGGGATGCCGATGCATACTAGAGCTCGAGCAAAAGCTTCCGCCGAAGCACCAGCGGCCACTCCATTAGTGGCGACGTTGTCAGCAGAGGTGTCGCCAAAAGGGGACAGTGGAGGTGAAGTGGGTCAACATCGCGCCAAAGCGCCGAAGGAAAGGAAGCGATCATCTTCCAGCGTTAGTTTTGGGTCGAAGAGGAGAAAGAAGACGGTCACCGGTCTGCTTGACCTTTTGGTGGAATCCGAACCTATTATTCAGGACGAACCGATATCTATTCAAGAGCCGGATGATGGTCTTCTCTTTCCGGGTTCATCTGCCGAGGAAGCCGCAAAATTGGCTGAGGCTATAAGTCATTCCCAGGATGAAACCGAGAACGTGCACGTCTCGAAGAGTTCCTATCCTGTCGTCATATTCTACGAAGATCCTCCATCAATACGGCGAGTATTTATAGGTCCTCTGAAACAGGGAGGCGAGATAGCCCTCAAGCAGCCTATCTCAGCCGCTTCTGAAGATGAGTTGTCGTTGTGGACCGGCGGCCATGAATCTATACTTGAGCCCCGGCGAGCATACCTTCTCAGGAAGGAAAGAAGGCATCTTGGTGTATCGGTATGCATGTTTTTCTGTATTTTTCCTTCGGCAAGTAATTTGTTTCGCTTTTTATGTCTTCTTACCTTCGTAAAACTTTGCAGGGACTTCGGAAATGGCAGAGAATTTGAGCTCAAGTCGCGTCTTGACCTTGGACTCTGTAAATATCCCCGATGAGACACCAGTAGGTGTGGAGGAGGTCGTTACAGTTGCTATTCCTGCTGCAGAGCTTCCTTTGGCGGTCTCTGTTCCCCCTGTGCCCGTTCACCCTGAAGAGGTGTCCTTACCGGCCATGGATTTAATGGGCCTTTCTGATGATGGCCTGAAGATGGTGGAACAGGTAACTGAGATTGCCGTCTCTGAAGTGGTGGCTGCTGCCCCTCGACTGATAGCTATCACACCAGCAAATGTCTCCGATGATGTGCCTGAGGGTATGGAGGAGGCTGCCAAAGCTGCTATCCTTCCTGTTCAAAGCGGGAGGAGTATCGAAGGTATTCTTCTATCTTTTGTTTTAATGATCTCTTCATTATCTGAATCCTTCCGTTTTTTCAGAATTACGAGGATTGGCGGCGTCCATCGCGGACCTATCTCCCAGAAAATCTTTCCAGCGTTTGCTCGAGATGGCCGCTCCGCAAGCAATATCCCCGCAACACATCGTCCTCTCTTATGGGCAAGGTTAGTGTTATTTTCCCCTCCTCATGGCATTACTATTATTTCGTATAACGATGCTAATGTCTTCTATAGTTCTGGAAGCTGATGACGAAGTTGAGATCCTTGACGGGCCTGGGGATCTTTTAAACCCTTCTTGAATGACTGTGGGTAAGCAAAGTTTCGACGTTGTTCCATCTACTCTTTGTTTGCAAATATCACTGATTGTTTATGAATCTTAACAGCTTTGCCTATTCTTATCCCGCTGGAATCTCGCATCATTATGCCACCTGGCCCTTATGCCCTGCGTGCATCTGAACGGATGGCGAATCAAAGCCTTCACTCTTTGTCGGCTCTCATCGAAAATCTTCGTGCTGGTAGCTCGATCACGGCCGAAGAATTTGCTGCTGAAGCCAACATTTCTCTTCTCTTTCTTGATGCTTACCATGATGAGACATTGGTGCATGTCTGGGTTGAGTTTTGTCGTCGGGTGGAGGCTTTCTTTCATAGTTTTGAGTGCACGCGCCTTCCTTCAGAGTTCGTGGCTGCAAAGGCGAGCTTGTGGGGGCTGGTTGAACGGTGCGCCGCAAATCTGCAGTCATGTAAGAAGAGGCTCAACCGAAAGTTTTCGAAGAGGGAGCTGGCTTTCAATGCGCTGGGGGAACTTCAAGCTGAACTCACGGCCAAGACCACTCGTGCGTATGAACTTTGGCGGGTGCTTTAGGAAGCTATCGGGGAGGTGGTAGCTATTGATAAAGCCGTCATTTTTACTCGCGGCATGGTTGAAGCTCACAGAGTTACCGAAAAGGAGCTTGAAAGTCGACTCGCCTCGTACCAGACCCAACAGTCTCAAGCGGAGGCCCGTCTCATAGCAATAACAAATTATGAAGCCGAGACCCAGCGGAAGAAGGATGAACTGATGAATCTATTAAACCGTCCGCCAGCTTAAACAAATGTATATGTTTCTTTTTGCTCTCCTTTTGTACTTACTCTTGAATGAGAGTATTTTTCGATTCTTTTATAGATTGTACTTTGTATTCATTTTGATTCATGAATAAAAGCCATATTTTGTTTTCATGGTGGTGTGTCCCTTTTAGCAAATGCATTTTGTGGATAATCTATTTTGATATCTTTGTAGGACAGCGATGGCTTAGGAGTCAGGTTCAGATCTGCCTCCTAAGGCTTTCCAACTTTATGAGCCGTGAGGGTCTCATATAGATTTTTCTCCCTACGAGTTGAGAGGATCTTGTAGGTGTATTTTCTCCTTAGGAATCGTGAGAATTCCTAAGTGTGTTTTTCTCTTGAGAGTCGTAAGGATCTCCCAAGAGAATTTTCTTCCTTACAAGTCAAGAGGACTCGTAAGTGATTGATGAGTTGACCTGCTCCCGAATCAAAGCATTGCTTCAACGGGGAGGTCGAGGGTTGACTTTGGCCATTTTCCACGGGGTCGGATAGACTTTAGTCGTGTTCCACGGGGTCAGGGGTTGACTTTGGCCACACGGGGTCATGATTGGCTTTAGCCATACGGGGTCAGGATTGGCTTTAGCCATACGGGGTCAGGATTGACTTTAGCCATACGGGGTCAGGATTGACTTTAGCCATACGGGGTCATTGGCTGACGTATTTCCGCGACGGGGTCATTTGCTGACGTAATTCCGAGACGGGGTCATTGGATGACGTATTTCCGCAACGGGGTCATTGGCTGACGTATTTCCGCGACGGGGTCGTTGGATGACGTATTTCCGCGATGGGGTCATTTGATGACGTATTTCCGAGATGGGGTCATTGGATGATATATTTCCGCGATGGGGTCATTGGATGACGTATTTCCGTGACAGGGTCATTTGCTGACGTATTTCCGAAACGGGGTCATTGGATGGCGTATTTCCGTGACGGGGTCATTGGCTGACGTATTTCCGCGATGGGGTCATTGGATGACATATTTCCACAACGGGGTCATTGGATGACATATTTCCGTAACGGGGTCATTGGATGACGTATTTCCGTGAAGGGGTCATTGGATGATGTATTTCCGCGATGGGGTCATTGGCTGACGTATTTCCGCGACGGGGTCATTAGATGACGTATTTCGTTTTCTGCGGTGTCGGGGCTGACTTTAGGTTGTCCGTGAACCGTAGAGTCTTGGAACTGGGGACTTCGTCGTGGCTCCGATTAGTGGTGTCGCGTCCGTGCTCTGCTGGCAGGAGGAGGAACGTCGTTGTTGGTCTTCTGGGATGCCGATATTGATGTTGAGATCTGACTTTCCCTTTTGACAGGATCTGGTGGGGGACATGTGGTTCCCTTTTCATTTATGCCTATGAATTGTATACAGGGATCGGTATGGACTCGCCTGTAGGGCAAAAGTTTCATTCTTTTATTTTTTTTATTTCTTTCCGTGATGCTCTATCATTTCAGCTTTTTATATCGCGAAAGTCGCGATTGCCTAATCATTTCGGCTATTTTTCGCGGTGCCCAATCATTTCGGCTATATTTTTATTCTTTTTACTCGCTTCTTTTTATTGTGAGTTACCTGATCATTTCGGCTATTTTGTATGCATATATTTTACTTGCTGATTTTGTTGCAAGTTACCCTACCATTTCGGCTATTTCACATGCATTTATGGCTCGCCGACTTTTTCCGCGAGTATGAGACTTGGGATCTGTTACCGATTCAGGCATCAGTATCGCTACAACTGAGATATTATCAGGAGCGAATCATCATTTGCCTTTGTCGGTTCGAACAAAGGTGGGTTAGCAATCAGGGTTAGGATCCTGTCGACTAAGGCTTTTAACTTCATGAGCCGTAAGGGTCTCATAAAGGTGTTTCTCCCTACGAGTCGTGAGGATCTTGTAAGTGCGTTTTCTCCTTAAAAATCGTGAGGATTCTTAAGTGTATGTTCTCTTATAAGTCGTAAGGATCTTATAAGAGTGTTTTCTCCTTATAAGTCGAGAGGACTTACAAGGGTCGTTCACCCTGTGAGCATATCCCTAGTCGCTGGTGGGACTCTGTTAGGGAAATATTTATTCGTGCCCGTAGATTGTATACAAAGGTCAATATTGGGTGTATAACGGCTTAAGAACAGGTTTAGATCCCTGTAGCTTAAGGCTTTTGAATCCTATGAGCCGTGAGGGTCTCAAAGAGGAATTCTCCTTACGAGTCGTGAGGATCTCGAAAGTGTGTTTTCTCCTTAGGAATCGTGGGGATTCCTAAGTGTGTTGCTCCCCTGTGAGTCGTAAGGATCTCACGAAGGTATTTTCTCCTTACAGGGTCGAGAGGACCTTGCAAGTGTTTTTTAACGAGATTGCGCCCTTTCGGGTTTTCGCAAACTCGCTGGTAGTCTTGCTGTTTTTACTCACGGAGCCCTTTCGGGTTTTCATCCGTGCCCATCTCGCTTATGGACGTACCGTTTTTTTTTGCGTCAGCCTTAGGATGCTGCGGTCCGTAGTAGTTTATAGACGTCTCGGTCAAGTGTAGTATTTCTTCAAGAAACGGCCGTTTATTGGCCTGAAGGTTCTTTCGCCATGCATATCCATGAGCAAGTAAGCCCCACCCTGGTAGACTTTGTCTATGATGTACGGGCCTTCATAGTTCGGCTCAAATTTCCCCCGTTTAGCACGATTGGGGATCATAGGTCTCTTTACCACTAGCACGAGTTCGCCTTGGCAGAATGTTCTCGGCCTAGTCAATCTCTCGTATGAGCGCGTCATTTTTGCTTTGTAAGCTTCCAAGTTTTGCTGCGCCATAAGACGAGTTTCATCGAGGGCATCGAGCTCCTCCAGGCGAAGATAAGCATTCTTTTCGTCTGTTAGCTCGTAATGGACCGCCACTCGTAAAAAGGGTAGCTCTATCTCCAAGGGGAGTACTACTTCGGCGCCGAATACCAATGCATACGGCATTGTGTTTGTGGCCGTTTTGAACGTGGTTTGATACGCCCAGAGAGCTTCATGCAGTTTCTCGTGCCAGTCCTTTTATTTTTTGACACCGTCCTTTTCACGATCTTCGTCAAGGTCTTGTTGAAAGCCTCAGCCAGACCGTTAGCTCAGGGATTATAGACCGAAGAGTATCTCCAGTCTATATTATGTTGCTGTGCGAAGCGGCTGATTTTGTGACTTCTGTAGGCCGGCCCGTTATCGGAGATAATCCGTCGTGGAGTGCCGAATAGATAGAGCATCTCCTTCTTCATCGAAATCATGTATAACGTGCAGCCATGGAATTGCTCCCATTTCATGGATTGAACATATCCAAGCCCGATCGTTTCCATTCTCCTGTTGGGCAATTTTCGCTGAGTTCTGAGGACGTTCCAGATCCTGTTGTAGAACTGAGCTTGTCGAGCAGTCTGTTTGAAGGATACGCCTTGGCGCCTCAACAGCCTTTTTAATCATTTTGTGTAGTATCTGGGCAGACGGATGGGCTGGAGCCTGTCAAGCGTAAAATCGGCGCCATGCCAGATTTCTTTCTCCACTTTGGTTTCCGCGGATCGATAAAAGAGGATCGCCTTTTCATCTTTTCGCCTAGGAGGGACGTAGAACGTCTGCAGTTCTTGCACACTGTAGGTATCAAGTGCGTCGAGCTCTTTGTAATGCTCTTGCAGAACCATGGCGATCTGCAAACTCTGATCATCTCCAATGAAGGCTTGCACTGATGGACGAGCCGAGAATACTGGTCACTGCCAAAGACCAGAATAGGGGTAGACGGTCCCGGTTTGTTGTATCGGGGAGGTCCCGAATAGACTATCTCTTCTTCCTCCTCGGTATCTCTCCCGAAGACCGGAATAGTGGTGATAGATTTTTGCTTATCCTCAGGTTTATGGCATCTTTCCGTGTCTTCGAAGTCTGGTAAGAAGTACTTTGCATCTTCGTACTTTCAGACTTCATTCACGGAGAATGGGTTCAGCTCCCCTGTCACGGTATACTCGAGACCATCTTTGAAATACTTCATACACTGATGTTGTGTAGAAAGGATAATGTTGTACTCGTGTAACCAAGATCGGCCGAGCAAAGCGTTGTAGCAAGTCTTGGCGTCAATGACGTGAAACTTGATATCAGTGATGAGCAGCCCAAAGCATAACATCAGTATTACAGACCCGAATGTTCGTGATGACTGGGAGTCAAACCCGGAGATAGTGATTTTATCCCGAGCGAGGTGTTGAACGCTCATGCAGATTTCTTTTATCACCCTCACATTTAGGAGATTAACAGAGGACCCATTGTCAACTAGGATCTTCCCTATCTTAATGTCATGGCAATATCTGGAGACATATAGGGGACGGTTGTGCTCGCATGTTCCGAGGAGGAGATCTTCATCGCCGAAAGTGATGTCAGCTGTGTGAATTTCTTCCAGGTCGTCCTTCATCTTTTCTTTGGCGAGGAAAGCTTGAAACTGGTCGGGCTCTTATAATGCCTTGATCAGAGAATCTCTCGCCTTTTTGGATAGCTGAAGGGCATCGAGAATGCTTAGCTGCGAGGGTATCTTCCTCAGGTGTGCCAGAACGTTGTAATCCACCTTGTTTTTCTTGGGCGGGTCCTTGGCTGCCAGCTCTTCGATGACTCAGTCATCGAGGGTGATATTCTCAGGGACCTTTTCTTTCCCCTTATCCTTTTTGTTCGATCCCTTGTTTGTGGATCCGAGATTCTTTTCAGGTAGCGTGCAATTGCGCGGCTGAATGTTCTCGTAGGTCTTCATCTCTTCTGTTTCAGAGATGGATTCCTTGAAGAGAGGGCTGAGGGCTATTTCTTCATCCGAATCGCTCCCAAAGGTGAGAACTTGCGATCCCCCAGAATCAACCATGTGACAGTTGCCGGTAGTTCTTTTGTGTTCTTCTGTCATGCTTCTCTGTTCCCGACAAGCCTTGGGCTTCATTCGCTGAACGTGTCGGTGGGCAACATATCCCTGACACCAGTTTTTAAAGGCCATGCACTCTTTGGTAGGGTGTGCAATCCTATGATGGTATAAGCAGAAGTTAGGATGTACGTCTGCTTCATCAAGATGTATACCGCCAGGAGAATTTCTTCTGAAAGAGGGCAACTTCATTCCCATTGACAGGGCTCTAGCGAATCGTTTCCTTATCTCAAGTTTGCTTTTGTCTGCGGCGAACGTACTTCGATCTGGTTGGAGTGCTTCAACCTTTTCATTCAATCGCCGGCGTTTAGCTTTTTCGAATATGGCCAGTTCGCGTTCTCGATTGGCTTTGCTTTTCTGACGGGCATCATTCAGGAATACGTCAATCATCTCGTCTGACAGTCCTAGGAGTTCTGGTTCGGGATCTTCCCCCATTTTCTCTACATCAGGAGCTTCTTCTCCATCTACCGGCGAGTGAGAGATCATGTGGCAGCTTACCACATAATCCTCAGGTTCATCTGAAGAGTCTTCTCCCTCATCATTGTCGCTATCGCTGTCTTCAAGGATGTGGTTGAGAAACTCTTGGAGTGTGACCGGGGTTTGCGCCTTCTGGTTATATTCTTCCAACGCGTCAATATGTTTTCGCAGGTCCGTGCGCTTATTACCATGCTTCATGGGCTTTTTGGTCTTCTTCTTCTTCTTCGAAGATTTTGACGGCTAGGCATGGACATTTTGACTATCGTTATCAATTCTTGACGTCGGGTGTGGCTTCAGCATTCCTTCAATAACCTCGTGTTCCAGCAGACTTTTCCACCTGATTGCCGGGCATGTTTGGAGATCCTTCAGCATTCTTTTCGTATTAGCTAAAAGAGCGACCTCCCATGGAGCTTCTTCTATAAAAGAGCACGATGCCCCCGACGTGTCCGCCTTTTTAGGAGCGTGGGGTTACGGTGGGTTCACCTTCCAGTTTTCAGATAATGCGAACTTGCCCTGTTGGTACTGATCTTCGATCCAACTTTTGAAGATGTAACAATCTTCGATTGGATGACCCAATATTCGGTGATAAGGGCAGTAATTAGGATTGTTAACATCGCCTGGTTGCGTTAGGCTTCTTGGCTCTGGCAGAGTGATGAGCCTATTGCGCAGTGCTAGCTCGAATAACCTCTTCGTCTTATCCAGAGGGAACGAGTAAGGGCGTCTCATCTTTTCTCCAAGGGATCACTGTCTGGTTTTGGACCACTAGGCTGCTGTTGAGCATTGGCGACGAAGGTCACCTTCCCCTTCCCCTTTTCGTTTCGAGATTCCAACTTCGAAGAAGATGGTCTATGACCCATCTGATCCATTTGGGCCAGCTTGTCAATCAAGGCCTGGAAAGTAGTTGGCTTGAAGAACATCATGAACTGGGATATGGTCGCCTGCGGATCAAGAGTACCCACGAACATGCCTACCGCAGGCGCTTCTTCGATGCGCTGCTCGCACTTCGACCATAGATTCCGCCACCGTATCACATAATGCACCCATGTTTCGCCCGGCTTCCCCTGGCGTTAATTAATGCTGTGATGGGGGTGCGCTCGTTAGCGCTTGTGAACCTTTGTGTAAACAATAACTCCATTTCTGTAAATGTCTTAACGGAGTCATTCAGGAGCTCAGAGTACCATTCAAACGTTGTCTCCGACAAGCTGCCAACAAACTGGCGAAGCAGCTGTTTGTCATCACCCCCAGTATTACCGCACAAGGCTCTGAATTGAGCAACGTGCTGATGTGGATTCCCTGTCCCCTTATATACATGGAATTTTGGGATCGTATATCCCGGCGGGTACTTGATTTGATCATACTAGCCTGGATAGGGTCGTCCAGTCTTAACAATTTGGTCGACCGCTTCGTTCGCCTGATGAGCTCGTATCTGTTGAGCGATATAGTCATCTAGGGCGGCTTAGAAATGGTCTCCTCTTTGGCTGCTGAACAAGCCGGAAGAGGGTTCGATGTCTCTCCCCTATCGTCTTCAAAGATAATCGGAGGCTCTTCAGCTGGAGGATCTGGCTGAAACATCATCCCGACCATGTCTTGGAATAAAAGTGCCATTCGTTTTATGTTGGCAGCTTGTTCCGCTGCCTCTTTGTCCTTCTTCTCGAGGATTCTGCGGAGGAACTCAGCATCGGTTTCTTGTTCACGACACTGCTCTGACGACGTCTCCGGGATTTCTTTTGGCCCAGTGAGCGCGGCCATCTGTGTTAACATTTCCTAAAGCTTCTGTTGTTGCTCTTAGGCCTTTGTTACGGACCTGGTGAGTGGTCGATGACCCGTAGAGATATGGCTATCCTCTTTCCCGGATGCCATATAGACAGTGTGCACCACCATGCCCCCAGACTTAGAGCGTTTATATTCAGTGCCCTTGAGATTCGTCACGAACACAGGGATTTTCTCCGGCCTCCTTCTTTTGTGGGCGGTCGAAGTTGAGGGAACCGTTGCAGCGGGCACCCAAATAGATGACATCTCCTGTGGTATGACAGGGTGGTCCTTCTCTTACCTAACTTTCATCTTCTTCGGTTAGCGGGAGCAGTCTTGGTTGATCACCGAGTCTTGGACCTGTCGCCAAACTTTATGAATTTTAGAGGACAGACGCTGAGGGGGCTACTCTGGCTTCACCTTTGTAGCGTTCTCCATAGGTGGAGAAGATCTTTTCAGCACAGCAGTCGGAGAATTCTTGCGCACCCTCCAAAGTGGTTCAAAGTTGTTCCCAGTTGGAACAACAGCATTAATCTCCACCACTGGAGCTGGCGGAGTCAGTCCAGAAGGAGAGCTACCCCCAGCCTTCCTTACTCGGGGCCAGTGACGACGGCGAGCATATCGTGCTGACGGGACCGGCTCAGTTATGGAGGCCGCTTTGTCATGCCCCCTGTTCTGGCGGAGGGTTGCTGCCGGCGTTAGCCTCTTGAAAACTGACGTCCGTTGAGTGGGGATGGCCAATCTATCGAAGGCAGACTTTCGCGCAGGGGGAGCAGTTTTGATGACTTCGCCTGGAACGGGAGCTGAAACGGTCAGTCTTGCAAAGACCGACTCCTTAGCAGGGGAAGTCGCTCTGATGACTTCAGGAACAGGAATGACTATCCGCTTTGGGATGACCGCTTCAGGTATCGCGGGCTTCTTCACGGGCCCACTGGAGCTTTGGCCCAGTCTGTTGAAAACTGAGGCATTGGACTTAGGCGACCCATTGAGAGGGGCCGTGGTAGTTGTAAGCCGATCAAAGACCGACTTCTTCGGAGTTTCTTACGACGGTAGTAGGGCGTTGAAGCTCATAGGTGGGAGCATGGTCCCGAAGAACAACCCAGTGGTGGCTTGCATCACCTGTTCCACCGGCATCGTGAAAACGGAGGCCGCTTGAGGCCCATAAGTCACTCTTCCAGCAAGGACAGAGTGGGAGTTGTTGCAGTCATTGCAGTTTGTGCAGTTGAAAGCCATTTTCTCTGCATGGAGCAAGATACCAAATCTTAGTACTTCACATCCAAAGGCAACCATGTCAAATCGCGACTTGTTCGCGAAACACGACACACGAAGTGTGGAGTGGAAAGAGGAAAAGGTTCCACCGGGCGTGCCAGAATCTGTTCTCCACCGAATACGGGAGACGGAACCGTGTAGGTTCGTCTTGCCTGAATTTGGGGGCAGATGTTATTTGGTTTTATCCGTCCACCTCTCCGAAGATGCCAAGTTGATTTATGGCACCATGTATTGGAGGTTTAGATGGATGCGTCTGTTGTAGCAGACTTCGTCAGATTCCCCCTCGTTTGAGGGGTTTTTGATTGTGGGGACGCTCTTCCCTGCAGGCGCAAGCCCCTGCAATTAATTACGCTACCGCATCGCGGTAACCACTTTCTCCTTCTCTAGATGGTCACTTCGTGTCGTGTGTGTTTGTTTTATTTTTGGTTGCCCGTGGATTGTATACGAAGACTAATTTATGTTGTCGCCCGTAGGGCGTGGATTAGTCCAAATCCGTATTTTCTTAGATTTCGGTTTTGGGTTGGGTTTATGGATCGTTGATCTTATTTGAGACTAAGATCAACTTAAACGTTTGTTAAGGAGACGTTAGTCTAATTTTAGACTAAGATCAACTTAACCATTTGTTAAGGATACGTCAGTCTAATTTTAGACTAAGATCAACTTAACCATTTGTTAAGGATACATTAGTCTAATTTTATACTGAGATCTACTTAACAGGATCATTTAGATCCAACAAAAGAACATTTGTACTCTATTGTTTTAGTTTAGGGACTTTGCGGTCCGGTAGATTTAAGGACATCATAGTCCATGGAGTTTAGAGACATCATAGTCTGTAAAGTTTAAGGACATCAAAGTCCATGAATTTAAGGACCCCACAGTCCATGGTAGTTTAGAGACATCTAAGTCTGTAAAGTTTAAGGACATCATAGTCCATGAGTTTAAGGACCTCACAGTCCGTGGAATGTCTGGTTGTTGGGACCCGTCACCTCTCTGAAAACGCTGAAGGATTACAACGACATATATCAGAGGTATGAAAAGATGTACCCTTGAACCAATGTTGGTTGGAAGGCTCTGGGAATCACTTTGAATGCCATATGAGATGATCAGTTTTGGAAGACAAGAGTATAGTTGGGGTTCAGTTTCAGGGGATCTTGCCTCTTGATGACTTAGCTAATTTGGGCTAAGATTGGCTCGAATATAGTGTTAAACACTAGAGTACATTTGGCGCTCACGTGCTCCCACGTGAGGCGCTTAAAGTAGTGTTAAACACTAAAACTGAAGCGCTCACGTGGGGTCACGTGAGGCGCCTGAAGATTGGGCCTTGCCTCTTTTATTTTACTCTCATAATATGCATATAAGTGTTAAACACTGAAGATTTGAAGCGCTCGCGTGGGGTCACGTGAGGCGTTTGAAGTAGTGTTAAACACTGAAGATTTGAAGCACTCACATGGGGTCATGTGAGGCGCCTGAGATTTGGCACAGCTTCTTTGAATTTGTTTTCCTTTTTCTTTTTTGAGTGCTGAGCACTATTGGGTTACGTGGGATCACGTGAGGCGTTCCCAAAGACTGAAAGATGCCTCTATTTTATTCTCTTTTGAAAAGTGCTAAGCACTATTAAGGGGTCACGTGATGTCACGTGAGGCGCCCTAAAATAGAAACTGCCTTAGGTTTATTCCTTTTTGTTTTGAGGAGCTTTTTAAGGGTCACGTGGGAGCACGTGAGACGCCAGAAAGTGAAATGCGTCGGCTTTACTCTATTTTTATTTTGAGAAGCTTATTCAAGGGTCACGTGGGGGCACGTGACCTAAACTTATTCGTTCTCTTTCGATCATTGGGGGGGAGTCATGTGGACACACGTGATCATGTTGGGCATTGATCTCTTTTACGTGCATGGAGAGTTAAATCTCTTGTTTAAGAATAAATTCTTTTATAGGGTTAAACCCTAATTTTATTTAGAGGAATTAAATTCCTATGTGTTTGAAAGAATTAAATTCTTTAAACCCAATTCTCCCTCTAAATTTTGGATCTGCATGGAAGAATCTCCCCGATGAGAATTAAATTCTGAACTTGTGGGGAGATCTGCTTCTGCTGATCTTCAACCAGAGAAAGAACTAAGTTCTTTTTAGAAGAGTTAAACTCTTTGTTTGAGAATTAAATTCTCTTTTATTTTGTGGGAGATTATAGAATGATCTCCTTCCTTCTCTTACCTAGAGTTTTCTTTCTTTTTTCTCTGAAGAGATCTTCTTTTCTCTCTGGAGAATTAAATTCTCTTCTTTTTTTCTCTTCTGTCTTCTCTCTCTGTTGTTGTCTCCCCCCTTCTCTTCTCTTCTTGGCTCCTATTTATATGAAAAAGAAAAGAATCAGTTTGTTCAGCCAATCTCTCATTGAGAGATTTTGATTGATTTTATAACCAACATGATCTTTTAGATCACTCGGTGAATTTTATTCACCACTGGATTTTTAATCCAAAAGATATTTTATTTGTTGTTCCTGGCAAATTTTAGGAAAGTATTTCCTTGTATAGAATCTTTCTATAAATTGGTGATTTTTAATCACTGTTGGATTTTTAATCCAACGGTGCTCTCTTTTACAGAGTGTAATCTTTTTTGTTTGGAAAGATCTAGGAAAATATTTTTCCAATTAGGGCTTTTGATTCCCTTTAATTAGAATTTAGTTCTATTAGTTCGGATAGTTTAGGAGTCTATCATGTGTTGGCACGTGACCTCACTGATACAGTATTTAATTAGAATTTAATTCTATTAGTTCGGAGGGCTCAGGAACCCATCACGTGTTGGCACGTGACCCCACTGATTAAGCATTTCCAATTGTTTATTTTATTCAGCGCATATAGGCTTTTCCTGTAAAAGGCCACGTGTCTTCACGTGAGACCCGGTCACATGTGGGCACGTGATGCCCCCTTTGGGGGTTTTCCTTGCTGCTTTATTTGTATTTTATTCAGTTCCCATGAGGGAACAAATGATTTTAATTCCTTTTAATTAGAATTTAATTCTATTAATTCAGTGGGTTCAAGAGCCCATCACGTGTGGGAACGTGACTTTATCAATTAGGCATTCAGGCATAGATAGAATCTACCCATAAAAAGGTCACGTGTTTGCACGTGAGGCCTGGTCACGTATGAGCACGTGATGCCTCATTTGGGGGGTTTTCTTGCTGCTTTATTTGTATTTTATTCAGTTCCCATGAGGGAACAACTGTTTAGGCATTGCTTTCATTCAGATGTATTTACTTTTCCATGTACTGTAAAAGAATGTTAATAAATAAAGTTGTTGTTCAATTATACATATTGTCTTTGTCTCTTGTGCATTTTTATTTATATTGCTTAGATACTCTTAGCATATTTACTTCAGAGTAAATACGTAGCGGCCATTCCCGTCCTCTGCCCGTACACTGGGAAGCGGGGCGTGACACTATCTGTCTATTCTATTTCTATCTCTCTTTGGAACTTACCGAGCGATTGTTCGCCGACGACATTCCTTTTCTATTCTTTCATTGGAATGTTGTCAGGAGGACCCGGCTCTTTGGAGATCAAGCCCGGCTCAGAAGACTTGAAGCAGTTCATCGAGGACCCCGAGCTTTAGTTCACTTGTATATACTTTACTTTCAGTTCATGCCATTTTTTAAGCATTGCTTTCCACATTGTATTTACTTTTCAGTTGCATTGTAAAGAATGTTTAATAAATAAAAAGTTGCTGTTCTTTTACATCTCATGTCTTTCTTGTGCACATATACATTATATTGCTTATTTAGACTTAGCGTGTTTACTTCTGAGTAAATACGTCGTGGGCCAGTCATGTCTCCTTATCCGTACACCGGGAAGTGGGGCGTGACAAATTCACAACAGACTCTGTGGTTCTCACCAAGCTGGGCCAAAAATGAAGCTGAAGATCAAAAGAATGGGTTATTATTAGCCCACAATGATTCAGGACTGCCTCGAATATGCGAAGCAGTGTCACTCATGCCAAATTCACGGGGACTTCATCCACCAGCATCCAAACCCGCTACACCCAACAATAGCTAGCTGGTCGTTCGAAATGTGGGGAACCGATATAATCGATCCCATTGAACCAGCATCATCCAAAGGACATCGGTTCATACTGGCAACGACCGATTACTTTTCTAAGTGGGCAGAAGCAGTACCACCAAGGGAGGTGAAGACAGAGAATATCCTCCATTTCTTCAGAACGCATGTCATCTACCGGTTCGGCACTCCGCGACGAATTATCTCGGATAATGGGCCGGCCTACAGGAGACATAAAATCAGCCGCTTCGTACAACAATATAAAATGGATTGGAGATACTCTTCAATATATAATCCTCATGCCAACGGTCTTGCTGAAGTTTTCAACAAGTCCTTGACGAAGATTATAAAGAAAACGGTGTCCAGGAACAAAAGAGACTGGCATGAAAGGCGGCATGAAACTCTATGGGCGTACCGAACAACGTTCAAAACGGCTACGAATAAAACACCATACGCGTTGGTATTCGGCACGGAAGCAGTGCTTCCGCTGAAAATAGAACTCCCTTCTCCATGAGTAGCGGTTCGATACGAGCTGACAGATGAAGAAAATGCTCATCTTCGGCTTGAGAAGCTCGACGCCCTCTACGAAACTCGCCTTATAGCACAGCAAAACCTGAAGGCTTATAAGGCAAGGATGACACGGTCATACGAAAGACTGACCATACTGAGAACATTCCGCCAAGGCGAACCGTGCTAGTTGTCAAAAGACCAATGATCCCTAATCGTGCAAAATGGAGGAAATTCAAACCAAACTATGAAGTCCCGTACATCATAGATAAAGTCTATCAAGGTGGAGCCTGCCTGCTCATGGATATGCATGGCGAAAGACCCTTTCGGCCAATAAATGGCCGATTCCTTAAAAAATACTACGCCCAACGACTCACGACTTGGGTCAATGATAGATGATGATGCTTGTGTCCACTCGCTATCTTCCTGAGCCAAAAACTCTGAGAGTAGTATGCAAAGAAACCCCGTCGCCTCAAACATGGCGATGACAGACCAAGATCTCCTTACACTAAAACTTCGCCTCAAAAACGGCGACAACGGACCGAGAAGTCCCTAAACTAACAACGGACCGAGATGTCCTTAAACTAGAAATTTGCCTAAAAAATGGTGACAACGGACCGAGAAGTCCCTAAACTAACAACGGACCGAGAAGTCCCTAAACTAAAACTTCGTCTCAAAAACGGCGACAACGGACCGAGAAGTCCCTAAACTAACAATGGACCGAGATGTCCTTAAACTAGAAATTTGCCTCAAAAACGGCGACAACGGACCGAGATGTCCTTAAACTAAAACTTCGCCTCAAAAACGGCAACAACGAATCGAGAAATCCCTAAACTAATAACGGACCGAGATGTCCTTAAACTAGAAATTTGCCTCAAAAACGATGACAACGGACCGAGAAGTTCCTAAACTAACAACGGATCAAGATGTCCTTAAACTAAAAATTCGTCTCAAACATGGCGATAACGGACCGAGATGTCCTTAAACTAAAAATTCGCCTCAAACATGGCGATAATGGACCGAGATGTCCCTAAACTAAAACATCGCCTCAAATATGGCAATATAGGACCGAGATGTCCCTAAACTAGAACTTCGTCTTAAATATGGCGACATTCGACCGAAAATTCCCTAAATTAAGATTTCGCCTCAAACATGGCGATATAGGACCGAAGCGTCCTTAAACTAGCGCATCGCCCCAAATACGGCGATACACTCCCTTGAAATCTATATTGCAATCGAAGTCATAATGGCAAAGGTTGCAACTCAAGTCCCACTGGCAACACAGCTACTCCAGCGATGAAGCCATCCCCAAGTCCCACCGGCAAACAGATGGGTCACCTACGGTGAAACTACTTTCGAGAGTTCCATCGTTCGAAAAAAAACGGTATGTCCACAAGCAAAATGGGCATGGATGGAAAGTCGAAATAGCGCCGTGAGTAAAAACAGCAGGACTGCGTGCGAGTTTGTGAAAACCCGGAAAGGGCGCAAACTCATAAAATAAAAAATTCATATGCACTTGCAAAATCCTCTCGACCTTGTGAGGAGAAAATACCTGTGTGAGATCCTTACGACTCATAAAGGAGCAACACACTTAGGAATCCTCATGATTCCTAAGGAGAAATTACACTTGCGAGATCCTCACAACTAGTAAGGAGAATTCCTCTTATAAGACCCTCATGGCATATAAGATTCAAAAGCCTTAAGCTACAGGGATCCGAACCTGTTCTTAAGCCGTTATATCCCCAAGTTGCCCTACAGGCGGTCCAATATTGACCCATGTATACAATCCATGGACACAAATAAATATTCCCCACCAACTTCCTCCAATGGCGAGTAATGTCCCCATGTGGTGAACGATACTTGTAAGTCCTCTCGACTTATAAGGAGAAAATACTCTTATAAAATCCTTACGACTTATAAGAGAACACACACTTAGGAATCCCCACGATTCCTAAGGAGAAAATACACCTACGAGATCCTCACGACCCGTAGGGAGAAATAACCTTATGAGACCCTTATGGCTCATAAAGTCAAGCCGACAGGATCCTAACCCAATTTACTAAGCCATCTTTGTTCAAATCGACAAAGGTAAATGATGATTCGCTCCTATCAACATTCCAGTCGTAGCGACGTTGATGCCTAAACAGGTGTCTAACTCTAAGTCCTTTCAAGGCAAATGATGATTCGCTCCTGACAATATTCCAGTCGTAGCGATGCTGATGCCAAGGTTGGTATCATATTCCAAACTCGCAATAAAAACAGCAGCGAGTAGCAAAAAAAATGCGAGAAACTCGCAATAAAAATCAGCGAGCAAAAAATATGCATATAGAAACAGCCTAAATGTTTGGGCAACTCGCAATAAAAAGCAGTGAGTAAAAATATATATAAAATAGCCGAAATGATTGGGCAATCGCGACTTTCGCGATATGAAAAGCTGAAAAGATAGAACATCGCGGAAAAAATATATATATATATATATAATTTCATCTGCCCTGCAAGTAGGTCTATATTGGCTCTTGTATATGATCCATAAGCACAGATGAAAGAAAGAAAACCATATTTTCTTACCAGGCTCCGTCAAAGGAAGAGCCAGATCTCGACGGTTCATATACAGCCTAGAGATCAACTCGACGTTCCTTCTCGGTGCAGACGCAACGTCAACAAACAAAAGTGGAGTGATGGCAAAAAATCCTAGCTCCATCTCAACATGCTCCTCATTTCAGCAGGATGCGGATGCAACAATCAAATAAATGTGAAGTGACGGCAAAATCCTAGCTTCAAATCTTACTGGCAACATCTAAAGCCTAAAGATCACCCCGACGTTCTCCTCATACCGGCAGGGTGCAGACACGACGTCTACAAAGACTCAAGGGTCAAATAGAAATGGAGTCACGGTAAAATCTTAGCTCCAAGTCTTGACGGTTCATATACAATCTAAAGACTATCCTGGCGTTCCTTCTCACTCCAGCAGGATGTAGACGCAACGTCAACAAAAGACCTAAGGGTTGAAACAAAAATGGAGCAATGACATATTCCGAGCTCCGGACTTCAACTGCGATACATACAGCATAGGGGTCCTACAAATGTCTACCCTATTTCAGCAAAAAAACGGCACAGCGTCGTCAAAATAAAAATGAAGCGACGGCATATTCCCAGCTTCGGGTCTTGACGGCAACTCATATAAAGCCTAAAAGACTATCGGAGATCATCCCACACCAGTGCGGAGTGTTTATGACTCATCGGGGCTCCAAACTGAGCCAAACCTCAAGTAAAAAACGTCATGGCGAATTCCTAATGTTTGCTCTTCCGACGGTAAAATAGCCTAAGGAGATTACTTGAAGACGTCTTGTCCAGCCCCCGAAGGGATCAGAGACACGACAGTCGCGGGGCTACTCGAATAACAGCTTAAGGACTGCATATCGAGGAATACATCGGCCAACGCGACGATACCACGGACTAAAACCCTAGTACCACAAACCTAATAGATCTCCATCGTAAAGAATAGGGGTTATCTACATACAACGTTAGGACAAGTTTTCCTGTAAACCCAAGGGAGGCAAACCAAATAAACTCCGAAATGAGTACATAAACTAGAGACTCCGAAACGAGTGAATAAACTAGAGACTCCGAAACGAGTGCATAAACTAGAGACTCCGAAACGAGTGAATAAACTAGAGACTTCGAAACGAGTGCATAAACTAGAGACTCCGAAACGAGTGCATAAACTAGATACTCCGAAACGAGTGAGTAGACTAATGGGCGCTAAATCAAGACGTCAAGAAACAAAAAGGCGCAACTCATGGGCCTCGGGTTCAGAAATACATTTCTTAAGGATTGAGATTTGAGAAGACGCTTGTATCCACTTGCTATCTTCTCAGATCAAAATTCTAATAAAAGTCGCGTATGCCAACTCGAAACCGGCCAGATGCTATGCATCATTTCAGTCCAATGTTCACACATGTCTAGATGCATGCATCAGAAACTTCTAAAGATTAAAATACAAAATGTATGTACAGAGGCAAGATGCCCATATGAATATGCGCCGGGGATAAAACGTTTGGAGGTCGACATTATTTTTATTATTATTATTATTTATTACACAAAGAAAAGATCACCGAATATGGGATCAGATATACAATGATTAATAAAACGATATACAAGATTCTATAATTCCCTCTCTGCCTTCTCCACCATGTCAAAATGGTGATCTTCGTGAGGAGTCGCTCCCCATTGGTCAGCGTCGTGCTCATTAGCAAAGACAAACATGATGGCGCGCTGAGCCCGTATCTGGCTTAGCAGACGAACCGAGCAATCCCTTAGAGGCTGGGTAATCGAACAAGCCTCATGGAAGCACTCGATCTTGTCCACCGCCGTGTCGAGTATCGCCAGAGTCATCTCCGTTGGATGAAGAGGGATGTCAACAAGTACAGACGAGAAGATTGTCCGAAGCCAAATGGAGCCGGCAGGAAAAGGAGAGCCCCTAAGAGCCAGAAGCTCGTACATTGCCGTGTCATACTGGTCATTGGTGAGAACGAGATCCGCTAAACGTGCAGCAAAACGAGGGACAATTCTCTCGATAGGTACCTCCCACGGTTGCCGACGAGCATGCGGACGATTGCAAGCTATAACTCTTGGTTTGTTAAAAGGTGATTCTCTCCTTGTCATGCCCCACTTCCCAGAGTGCGCTAAGATCGGCACGTGACAGAGCCAACCATGCTACCTGTGGCTAGGAAAGATCCTTCCACAATCATATTACGTCTGTCTAGAGATATCAAGAACAGTAGAAATAAAATAAACTATCTAGTACATGTCCATAAGCCAGAATAAACGAGTCATGAAATAAAATAATGCGGAAGCAAAAGATTCAAATACAATACTCTGGAATGTACGTCCCATAATACGGGCTCATATCAGGAATGAAAAATACTGAAAGGAAAACTAAACTAAACTAATAACAGATCTTCACTGCTCGTCCTGTTAATCGAAATATTCCTGAGCATCCTGCGATAAGGATAAGGGATCTGGGCCATGCAAAACCCAGACGTCAGTGCGTCATAATATCAATAATATTAAGCAATCATGATGTAATGAAATATGCAGGCATGAAGTATGAATAGTAACAAGTTATTAAGAAATAAGCAGTAACATGAATATATAGATCAGCGAACGTGATATATACAGGTGAAGTGCGGTGAGTAGTATAAACTGTGCTACAGGTTATCTACTCTAAAGTTATTCGAAATCAATTAATGTAATCCTCAGCGTAACCCATCGGTCTATGCTCCGTTCATTCCCCACGGGACCACGGTAAAATGATGTAATAGACTGTGAGTTTATGTCCCGTTCATTCCCCACGGGACTACGGTAAAATGATATAATAGCCCTTTGAGTTATGTTCAGCTACATTCTTGATTTCCCCATACCCCCAAATTATGTGTTCAAGTCTGGTATTGAATAATCTAGGACTAATGCCAACACAGGATCAAGCAGGTACAAGTTTGTCTAAATAGACAACAAGATATGTCTGCAGAGACAACAGGTCAAGATTGTCGGCATTAGTAACAAGATCAGGTATCAAGTCAGGCTATGGTACATCAGGTCATGTCAAGTAGTGCACGGTATCAAGTCAGGTCAAGTAGTGTATCAGGTCATGTCAAATAGTGCACAGGTATCGAGCGGGTGCTCATAATCAAACTGTAGTAAATATGGGTGCACACAATCAAGTAGGGAGTACTAATATGACAATAAAATAAAATAATATGAATGGTATGCAAATAGGTATAAAATAAATGGTATGGATGCACAACTATCGATTAGGGTTACCTTTTATATTTCCAATACTAATTAGGATGCACTTTATTAAACATGGGGTGTTTAAATAATAGTATTATGTAATAATGAGATCTATAAATGCAGCTATATGTGTATTATATGATATGGATGCAAACGGATATCATATAATCGTAAAATGATAAACTGGTAATTACGGAATGTACAATTTAAACAATATGAACTGTTATATTCAATTGGATGCAGTATATTGTAGTATAGTATGTAACAAGATAAGTTTTCATGCACTAGATCTGAAATGATATATACGGATATATACGGATGTCGAATAAATCGATAAAACTGAAAAACAATAATGTGGATTGCAAAATTAATCATTTTGAAGTATCATAATTTAAATAGATATAGATTATAGTATTATAGCATGTAGCAAGATTAACTTGCCTAGACGGAACACGAAACAGATATGTACGGTACGTCCGACGTCGGCGAAATGTAACGACGCGCGCATGGCACACGGAACGGGTCCAAGTAACGCACGAGGGTGATCACGCACGTAAGGTAGGTCGTCTGGGTCGTCAGGAATGGCAGCGACGTCATGGCTCTGGCGATCTATACAGATTCAAGAATTAACGAAAAGAAAACGAAAAGAAGAAGAGGAAGAAGAAAGGGGAAGGAATAGGGATTTGCTTACTGTGGTTGGTGCTATGTGGTTACAGAGAGGAGGTGATGGTGTCCACGGCGGTGAACGGAGCTCCGGCATCTAGGGTTTGGTGTTGGGGTTAGGTTAGGGTTTAGGTCGGTTTTGTTTTCTGGGTGTGCAGGGTTGGTGTAGGAGAATGCAGAGGAGAGGGAGAGGAGGAGAGGAAGGAGATGGCGATGATTGGTGGAGGTGATCGGCGGCGAGGTGAGGTGGTGCAGGTGGGTTCTCGGGTTGCAGTAGGGTGTGTAGGGGTTCTGGGAGAAGGAAGAAGATGGCGGAGGAGGAAGAGGAGATGAGGCTCTATTAGGGTGATGAGGCCGTGGGAGTTTTAGAGTTAGGGTTTGAATTGCGATGGGTTAAAGGAGATGGGAACTCGGGGTTTTGCAATGCAGACGACGAGAAAATATGGGGAATTTGTTAAGGGAGGTGATCACAGCTGAAGGGAGGTGACGCGATCTATATTCACCGCGAAAGGAGAGAGAGAGAGAGACGCGAGAAGAGAGAGAGAGACGCGCGAGAGGAGAGAGAGAGGGGGGAGAAAGAAAGTTGTCTGTAGTGAGGGGAGAGAGAAAGAGAGAGAGGGGTGAGCGTGGGGCCTTAGGGAAAGAGAAAGAGCGAGAGAGAGAGAGGCTGAGAGAGAGAGCTCGAAAGGTGGGGCCAGGGCAGAGAGAGAGATTGAGATTCTAGTGGTTAAATAGGTTTAGATTTAATTTAAAAATATATTAGTTAGTTTTATAAATGTTAAAGCTGTTAACGAAATTTAAACTGTTGATTTAAAATAAAGGTATTAAATCAATTAAATGAATTTGAATTTTGGCGGGATACAAAAATATTCCAAAACACACCCGGGTCGGGTCTAAAATTTCAGTTTTAAAATATGAAAATTATATACGACGACCAAAACTCAAAATGAATGCTCGGGTAACGAAAATGCATAACCCCAAGATCGGATGCACATACGTGCGCGTAGCCATCCAAACAAGTCCGTTTTACTGAACGGGATGAGAACAAAATGCGCGAATGCTACCATGGGGTTAGGGGTATCATGCAGGCCATGCAATGTATTTTTAAAATATTTTATGTGACTTAAAATATTATAGTGTAAAAATGCAAATGCCAGATAAAAATGCCAGTATGCAATATGCAAATGAAAGTGCACAAGTCCACGTAACAAGTCAGGCTAAATCATGAACATGAATCAAACAGATTTCAAGCAAGCGGGTCGGATGCTAATACAGATGTCAAATATACTATTCGCACCCAAAACACAATAAATCAAGAAAATACCATAAATAAAGAAATATGTGCACTGGAATTGGTATAAATGAACTAGGGTGTTACACTCCTTGTGAGAGAAAAGGGAAGCATAGCTTCAGATTATAAAGGGAAGAATTCAAGTCTAGGCACAGAAAATATTGTGCATGGTGGAGCTATTTCCAAGGCCTGAAAAAGGGGCATGGGAAAAAAGGGGTTGACTCATAGGAATCGGAGCAAGGCGGTGAAACGACTCCATCAGTGGCGCCTCATGTGCATGACACGTGAGCACCTCTATTAATTCTTTCTGGGGTTAGAGCGGTGCCTCACGTGCATAACGTGTGAGCGCCGACGCTAGTTCAGGATTAAAATCCTCAGCAGTGCCTCACGCGCATGACACACAAGCGCCAGCAACAATTTATATACACTTCATGTAAGACACATATGAGTATTGGCATAAAGATAAAAGGGAATTTTGTCATTCATACTTTGAAGAAATTTATACGTTGGCGATGATGATAAAAAAAAAGGTTTACAACGGCAAAACACTGAATTCCGAACACGGATTCAGGAACTTGGAAGCCGGTCTGAGTAAAGTGCTTTCGGCCTCTTTGGCCATTTTCTTATGCATTTTCTCACGAATGCAAGCGTTGGGATCCCCACTAATGTCGTCCGCCCTCTGGTAGGCGAATATTATCGCTTTCTATTGAAAGACGCGATACAAAATATCGACAAGATCATCACTTCGCTTCTTTGAGATCAGGCCCATCAGATATACTGAATGCACCTTGTCTTTAGCATCATCAAGCGCCTCGAGTGGCATAGGCTCGGCAAGCCCGGGAATTGCTTCCCAAATCAACCCAACGATAATTTTCAAGAGAGCAGAACGGCGGGGGAGTAACCGACCGTTGTAGTCGTCAAAGCGACGCATCACCTCAGAGCATTGAGCATCAGAAAACTCCTGGCCCTGACAGCGGCCTTGAACGCGAATGTCCTCATATGAGATGATCTCTTCAAGATCATACAGATGAGAAGCCATAGTATTTGAAAAGAAAAACCAGTAAAGGGTTAGCAATCAAAATACCAAAATCATTATAATGGACCTCACAAAATCAAGGTAACGCCCCCGTCAATGATGAAAAAGTCACTCATTGTAAGAATCCAAAAGGATTCTCATTTAATAAGAAATCTCATTGAACTATAGAGTTAAACTCCCTTGAAAAATGTGTTCTACAACAGATTTTAAATCTGCAAAAAAGAACCCTAAAAAGAAAATAAGAAAAGGAATAATAATTCCCAAAAGAACTTCTTAAAAAAGAAATTTTCTTAGAGCTAAACTCTGTAGAACAACCCGGAATTAAATTCCTTTGATAATGGGATAAAATCCCAGAAATCCGCTCAGGAAATGGAATTAAATTCCAAATAACTTTCAAGGATCGAAGTCAGTAATAGGGTAAAACCCTAAGATCTCCGAGACCCATGGTCTGCCTAACAAAGTTTTTAGATCTCTAAGAGATCGTTCCAAGAGAAGAGCAAAGCTCTAATGGATTAAAAATCCAAGACAAAAAGAGTCTCTTTTAAGAGAAAAATGATCATAATCCTTACCAATTTTCTTAAACAGAGTTTAAACTCTATGTCACACCCCGCTTCCCGGTGTACGGTAAGGAGACGTGACTGGCCCGCTACGTATTTACTCAGAAGCAAACACGCTAAGCGTAAATAAGCAATATGATAAAGTACACAAGAAAATGACAAGAGATATAATTGAACAGCAACCTTTATTTATTAAACATTTCTTTACAATACAACTGAAAATGTAAATACAAGAATGGAAAGCAATACCTAAACAATGGCATGAACTGAAAGAAAAGTGAGTACAAGTGAAGCCTGGTGGTCGTGCTTCTCAGTGGTCTACTCCAATTGCTCCTGGCTGGTCTCGAACTCCTCAGAGTCGGGTCCTCCTGACAACATTCCAAAGAAATAAGAGAAATAAGAATGTCGTCAGCGAACAATCGCTTGGTAAGTCCCAAAGAGAGATAGAAATAGAATAGACAGATAAGAGAATATAACAGGTATAATGTTTGATTGTTATGCTAACGCGGTTGTTTGTAGCTTGGTACAGAATATACCAATGTATACGAGAGGATTCCAACTTACACCGTGGACTATGGTAACCCATAGTACAAGGCTCCGTCAATAAAATCACAGAACAACGGCAATGGATGTATAGTTACGTCTTTTAATGACCATCTCGTGCCACTTTTAACACATTCCGTTCCAGTCTACCCCTTTAAAACCCCGTAATGTCTTGTGTTGATTGTATTGTTTAGTTTAATAGATGTAGGGCTTGTCGAAACCATGATATCAGTAGTTCATGTAAACGGAAGGGATATAAACGGATAGTCATGTAATCAGAGTATATCCATGGTTCGGTTCGGTCGAGTCATGTTGATATTGATTGTATTCTGGTATAAATGGATTCATGGTGAATTGGAGTTGTACTTGAATTGTATTCAAGGATGGATTGATTTCAGATTAGACTGAGACTCTGTCTGAGTCAGATACTTTAAAACGAATTGAAGTCCTGAATTAGTTTTGGAGTTATCGGTAACGGCTGCACATTGACGGCAGGATTAGTGACTTTTTCTAAGCCAATTACCGTATTGATAACCCCGTTTTTAGTTGTCTACCTTAAATAGCCAAGCACCCAAATTCTCCGGCTCCCTGAGGCTCAAGAGAACTAATCCCGCTTAAACCTATATTTACTAGGGTCCTTATTGTAATTTAATATAACTTGAGGGGGTTTTATGAAAAATAGTTTTGATATATTTTTAAAATTCACCTCAAGTATTTAATTATCGTCTTTAGGATTTTTATAAATGTAATTTTAAGAGTGATGAGATAGTCTGGTGGATATAAACCTAACTTGAATAGTATATGGTATTTTCATGTAATTTGACTTGTATTGATTCTTGATGGTATTTTCATGAAATTTTGTAATTCTTTTCTTTTGATTAGAAAACATGGAATATATTATAAATTTAAAATAGATATTTTGATAATATTTATATATATATATATATATAATTATCAAAAATAGAATTTATTTATTAAATAGAAATCACGTTTTCTTAAAAATTGTAATAAAAATTCCATCGAGATCGTATGTTCCGTGAGGAGGTCTGCATCTCGCTCTACTAGTCCCGAGGATGTGCGATAACCCACACCATCCCGATCGGATTCCCAAAAATGGGTTGTAGAGGTTTATTTGCAAGGAATTTATTAAAACAATTTAAAGAATACGGGTTTTGATAGTTTAAGGTATTTTAATGTAAAATTTGTATTGTCCCACAAAAATTATTACAAAAGCTATCGTGTTATATCAAGATGAGTGTTGTGATGAGGTAGGTCATTACCTCATGAGTTTTCTAAAGATAATATGATCAAAACGATAAAATAATGTCGTATGTAAACTTGATAGTATTTTACCGAAAAAGTGAAATAAAAGTTGCAATACATATTATTTTGAAATGAAACTTGTTGTAAATGTTGTTTTATATTTGCTAAACAATATATAAAAAGATGGTAAGTTTGTTATTAAGAAAAATTGTATTTTTAATGAAATTAGAATCGGAAGTCGGAATAACTCCGGTTCCGACGAGTTTTGAAAAGAAATCTTTTTGAGAGGTGAGAAAGAGAGAAGAGAAAGGACTTACTGATTGATTATAGAGGGGGGAGGTCGAGGAATATTTCGAAGGCGTTGTGGAGTCGTGTCATCGCCGGATTTGTCCCGAAATGTCGCCGGAACTTTGACCTTGGTTAACTCTACTTGTACAACTTTTGGACTTAGAAATTTTTTAGAGTTTTTGATACTAGATTTCTGAATAGAGAGGGCTAAAGTGTAGTGTGGTATTTATAGGAGAAATTAGGGTTTAGGGTATTGAAACGAGAATTAAAAATGCATTAAAATTTGGTTTTAAGGCGCATTTTAATTCTCTGGAAATGTGTAGGAAAATCAAACAGAACTAAGGTAGTAGGGGAGGACAAGGGGTGCTAGGGTGAAAAAGTTGAAGTATTTAGGATAAGGGGGACCGGCGGCGCCGGCCCCAATGATGATCTCACCGGCCATTGTTGAGGTGTGAGGCTCTGGATCTTTGACACGTGTCCTAGGCTGTATAAATACTATTTTGCACATGTTTGATTTTTCAGTGACTTTTCATTTTACGTGTAGTGCATGTGCAAACTTTTGAGCTTCTAAAATTTTAAAAGAAAAAAATCAATAAAAGTATTATGTGGCTGGGGGGATTTGAACACAGGGGCTACGTCACAGCAGTGCAAGACTTTACCAATGAGCTACAAGTGCTTTATTGCAGTTCAAAAGCAATTTAAATTTATAACTTGTGCTCAGACTAAGGTATTTCTTTCTGTACTTTACAAAAAAAAAATTGTACAGAAGTTTTAGAGTTGTTACACTCTAAGAGTTTCTTTGGACAAAGATCTAAGCTCTAAAAAGAGAATTAAATTCTCAAGAAAGAAGAAGGAAGATGATGAAACGACAGTCATCTCAAGGGCCGAAAGCCATATTTATAAGACATGAAAGGACGGTTCAACTAATCAGGAGATCGAACGGTAGAAAAGGTGACACCGTTGCACCCACGCGTAAACCACGTGAGAGTAACGGTGGGGAGCATTTGTTTCCCCAATATTTAACCTAATAAAAGAGCAAAGCTCTGTTTGAATTAAATGAGGTAGCGCCTCGCGTGCTTTCTACGAGGGCACCAACGCCAGGATTAAATCTTTTGGTAGCGCCGCACGTGCTCCTCATGAGGGCGCCAATGTGCAAAGCACAAAAATTTTTGTAACAACTCTGTTTCAGTGTACAGAAAATTTGTTTAAAAGTTAATTTACAAATGAATATTTGCAATCTTGTGTATACTATAAATATTTGAATTGCTTTTGAACAGCAAGAAATAACTTGTAGCTCATTGGTAAAACCTTGCACTGCTGTGAAATCGCCCCTGTGTTCGAATCCCCCAGCCACATATATTTTTTGTTGATTTTCTTTTAAACTTTTCGAAGCCCAAAAGTTTACACGTGCAAAACACGTAAAATTAAAAGCCACAACAAAATCAAACATGTGCACTGAGGTATATGAGACGACTAGAACACGTGGCAAAAATCCAGACACCAATCAAGGTGAATGGACCGGCGAGATTTAGTGTGGGAGCCGGCGCCGCCGGTTTGGGAAGGAGAAAATGCAAATTTTTTTGTTGCCCTAACACCTCTTGGACTCTCCCATTAACCCCAGTCTGTTTGTTTTCCCTACAATTATCCAGAGAATTAAAAATCACCATTAAACCAAATTTTAATCCATTTTTTTATTTTTTTCTTCACTCACAAAACCCTAATCCTACCCTATAAATACAACCCTACACTTTGGGCCTCCTCATTCAGAAATCTAGTATCAAAACTCTTTAAAAAATTTAAGTCCAAAAAGTTGTACAAGTGGAGTTAGCTTAAGACAAGGTTCCGGCGACGTTTCGGGACAAATCCGGCGACGAAACGACTCCCCGACGATTCCATAAGCTTCCTCTACCTCTCCTCTTTCTTTCTAATCTGTAAGTCCCACTTTCCCCCTTCTCTTTCTATTAAAACGAATTCTATTTTCAAAACTAGTCGGAAGCGGAGTTAATCCGACTTCCGTTTCTAATTTAACTAAAATCACCATTTATCTTAATAAAAAATTTACGATCTTTTTGTATATTGTTTAGCAATCATAAACAAACATATTAGAACAAGTTTCATCTCAAAATAATATGTATTGCAACTTCTATTTCAGTTTTACGGTAAATACCATCATGTTTACATACGACATTACTTATTCATTTTGATCATATTACCTTTAGAAAACTCACGAGGTAATGACCTATCTCATCACAACACTCATTCTTGACATAGCATGATGACTTTTGGAACATTAGTTTGTGGGATAAATACGAGTTTACATTTAAATACCATAAACATTCAAAACCCGTTTTCTTTAAAAGTGTATACAACCCAATTTGGGGAACCCCGATCGGGATGGTGTGGGTTATTGCACATCCTCGGGCCTAGTAGAGAGAGATGCAGACTTCCTCATGGAGCATTCGATCTCGATGGAATTTTTAAGAAAAATGAGATTTCTGCTTAATAAATAAAATTTATTTTTATTAAATATATATATATATATATGAATATTATCAAAATACCTACTTTAAATATATTATATATATTCAGTGTTTTTCTAAATCAAAGGAATCACAAATTTCATGAAACCACCATTACAAATCAATACAATTCTAATATTACACTAAAATACTATATACAATGAAATCTAGGTTCTATTCAGTAGAAAACTTTATTTTATAAAAACTATCTCTATGAAAACCCTAAAGACAATAAATAAATACTTGAGATTTATTTTGAAAATATATCAAAACTATTTTTCATAAATACCCCTCAAGTTATATTAATTTACAATAAGGACCCTAGTAAATATAGATTTAAGCGAGACCCATTATCTTGAGCCTCAGGGTGCCGGAGAATATGGGTGCTTGCCTATCTAAGGTAGACAACCTAAAAACGGTGTTATCAATACGATAATTGTCTTGGAAAAAGACACAAATCCTGCTGTCCATGTGCAGCAGTTACCGATAACACCAAAACTAATTCAGGACTTCAACTCTGTCTAAAAGGTATGACTCGGTCTGAATCTCAGTCTAATATGAAACCAATCTATCCTTGAATATGATTCAAGATAACTCCATTTCAACATGAATCCATTTATACCAGAATTCAATCTATATCAAAATGACTCAACCGAACCGAACCATCGATATACTCTGATTCCATGACTATCCATTTATATCCATTCCGTTTACATGATATCATAGTTTCGGCAAGTTTTCCATTTATAAAACAAACAATACAATCACTACAAAAGACATTACGGGGTTTTAAAGGGGTAGACTGGTACGGAATGTGTTAGAAGTGGCACGAGACGGTTACTTTAATACACCTAACCTGAATATCCATTGCTGTTATACTGTGGCTTAACGGTTCCTTGTGCTCCGTATACCTTAGTCTCCGGAATAGTGTGACTCCTCTCGTATACACTGGCATATTCTGTACCAAGCTACAAACAACTGCGTTAACAGAACAAAAAAATTACAATATACCAGTTATATTATCATATGTCTATTCTTACCTATCTTTGGGGCTTACCGAGCGATTGTTCGCTGACGACATTCCCTCTCTTCTTTCTTTGGAATGTTGTCAGGTGGATCGGACTCTCTGGAGGTCGAGCCCAGTACTGAAGACTTGGAGCAGTTTTCCATTGATCCAAAGCTCTAGATACTTGTATATATTTTCTTTTCAGTTCATGCCATTGTTTAGGCATTGCTTTCCATTCCTGTATTTACATTTTCAGTTGTACTTGTAAAGAAATGTTTAATAAATAAAAGTTATTGTTCATTTACACTTCATATCTTCTTGTGTATATTTACATTATATTACTTAGTTACGCTTAGCGTGTTTACTTCTGAGTAAATACGTAGCGGGCCTCGTCGCGTCTTCTTACCTATACACTGGGAAGCGGGACGTGACAGGTTTTGTTGGTGGCCCATGCAGGTCATTTCTGTATGGAAATGCAGGTCAATTCTGCATGAAGTCCTAAGAAATATAACACAAAAATTAGCAACTAAAAACATTCTTTACATTTCATATTCCTTGAATCTTACAATTTCATATACTTTGAATCTATCCTAACCCTATTTTTTCTTTCAAGGTTATGGATTCTACAAACAATACCCGTACAAACTTCAACAACACACCACCACCTCTACCGCTTACGCCTACCGTTGCTGCTCGGATCAATGAGCAGACGATACTGCTTGAGGAAATCCGAAGCCTCCTGGAAGGATAGCAGCAGCAGACTGCTATATTACTGAACCAACTAGAAGCGGAAGCGTCCGGAGTAAAGCAATTCCGGGCATTGCACCCAAAGCAATTTTCAGGAAAAGAGAGCCCTCTGGAAGCTGAAGAATGGGCTCAGAGCATTAAGGACGATCTAGAAGAAGCACAAGTGCCAGACATCGCTTGGGTATGGGTTGCGAAGCTGCAACTCACCAACAACGCCCGAGTTTGGTAGAAGGCGGAAGAAAGCCGTCTTACCTAGCATATCGAATGGAAAACTTTTCGCGATATGTTCGACGCAAAGTACTTTCTAGAGAATGCTCGATTCGACATGGTGCAGCAATTCATTCACTTACAACAAGGCTCTATGTGGAGCAAATCAGTGGATGGGTATGATGCCGAGTTCACCATGTTGATCAGGAAAGATATGTCTTAATATTCGATTATCTAATATCACATACTACACAACTAACACAAGTCCGTAACAGGTTCACGGCACACTTGATACCGACTGCTGAGATCAGGTCCAGACGATTTCAGCAAGGGTTAGATCCGGAGATCCAAGCTGCCTTAGCTATAGGGGATTTCCCAACTCACGAACTGGCTCTGAAAGCTGCCCGTCGATATGAGGCAGTAGTGAAGATGAAGGGCATACCCTAATCTGCTGGGGTGAAGTGCTCTACCATCCAGATGGCAGGAGGAGCCTCTTCAAGGCCATTTTTTGTACCCAGGAGACCGGGAGTACCAATCAATCGGCCTAGGACAGCTTTTTGCACCTACTACAGGAGAGATGGACACCTAGGGAAGGACTTCCGGCATGCAAATCACCTTTTTTGGTCTGTGGCTCAGCCACACATGATATTGGGTCTTGTCCTCGTAGACTCAATCCAAATGCTGCACCCAGACCAGCAATTACCTATCCGCAGCGCCCAGCGATCCAGGAACCTACTCTACGACTTGCTCTCCTAGCTCCACCTCCTCGTAGACCGACTGCACCTCCTCCTCGTCGGTTCCATCAAGCACCAAGGAACTTACCTCAAGTACAGAGGAACGGACAGAGGAATTCTCCTCCAGCAAGGAGGAATGTACCGAGGCGACAGGCTTTCACAATGACTGTGGAAGAAGCTGAAGCCACTGGCCAAGTCATCACTGGTAACTCTTCCCTTTCAAGCTTTCTTTCAGGCTTTATGTATACCCATATATCTTTTTCTTATACCTAAAACCGATCCCACATAACTTAGGTACAATATTATTAGCCCCACTTCCTGCACTAGCACTCTTCAATACTGGAGCATCTCATTGCTTTATGTCGTAGCGGTTCGTCCGAACTCATGCGATTTCAGTCAAACCACTTGTATCCAGCTGGAATGTCAGTTCAGGAAACGACATTCTAAAGGCAATAATGAGATACGACCTGTGTCCAGTGGTCGTCTGCAGCAAGAATTCTATGCTGACTTCAACGTGCTGGACATACCGAATTTCGATGTCGTTTTGGGTATGGATTGGCTTGGAATACTCTATGCTACCATTGACTGTCGTCAAAGGAGTGTAGTGTTCGAGATTCCAGACCATCCGATCTTTTATTTCAAAAGCGGGGACCGTACCCTGGAGCCAAGCACATACAAAGCAAAACAAAAGAAGGCTGTGATTGCAACACTTCAAGCGAAGGAAGGATCGAAGCCAGAGATAGTTCGAGAGTTCGATGATGTATTTTCTGAAGACATATCAGGTTTGCCTCCCGATCGAGTTCTTGAATTCAGCATTGATTTAGTACTTGGAGCACAACCGGTGATCAAACCACCGTATCGGTTAAGCCCTGAAGGTTTGAAGGAGGTCCGTACTCAGTTGGATGAATTATTGAAGAAAGGATGGATTCGCCCCAGCACTTCAAGTTGGGGATCTCCGGTTCTGCTTGTGAAGAAGAAGGAAGGTTCATACAGAATGTGCGTTGATTATAGAGCTCTGAATAAAGTAACTATAAAGAACAAGTATCCACTTCCACGCATCGATGATCCGTTCGATCAGCTAAGTGGATCTTGCGTTTTCTCCAAGTTAGATCTTCGTTCGGGATATCATCAGGTGAAGATCAAAGAATCTGATATCCATAAAACGGTATTCAGAACTCGCTATGGTCATTATGAGTTTCTTTTGATGCCATTTGGAGTGACTAACGCACCAGCTATATTCATGAACCTAATAAATCAAGTTTTCCGAGAGTACCTAGACAGGTTTGTTTTCATCTTCATCGACGGCATCCTAGTGTATTCTAAGAGTCGGAAAGAACATGCCGAGCACCTACGATTGTCCTGGAGACTTTAAGACAGCATCAACTCTATATCAAGTACAGCAAGTGCGAGTTTTAGCTAGATCAAGTCGAGTTCCTCGGACATATTGTATCAGGCGAAGGAATCTCTGTAGATCCAGCTAAAGTATCAGCAGTAAGCGAATGGACGACACCGAAGTCAGTGAAGGACATTCGAAGCTTCTTGGGATTAGCAAGATATTACAGAAGGTTTATTGGAGGATTTTCGAAGATTGCAACACCCCCGACCAAGCTCACGCTTAAAGATGAAGAATTCGTGTGGTCAAAAGCATGTGAACAAGCTTTCGTAGAACTTAAGTCAAGATTGACATCAGCGCCTATTCTTGTAATACCGGACCAATCTAGAGGTTTTTTAGTGCATTGCGATGCATCCGGTAAGGGATTAGGATGTGTTCTATATCAGCACGTTAAAGTTGTAGCTTATACATCAAGACATCTGATGACTCATGAGCGCAACTACCCGACGCATGATCTGGAGTTGGCAGCCGTTATCTTTGCTCTTAAGATTTGGCGACATTATCTTCTTGGAGAACGGGTCTGAAATATGTGTTTACTCAGACCACAAGAGTCTGAAATATGTGTTTACTCAGAAAGAGTTGAATATGCGACAGAGAAGATGGTTAGAACTCATTGCGGACTTCGACATCAACCTACAATATCATCCAGGAAAGGTGAATGTAGTTCCTGATGCACTTAGTCACCAACCACTATTAATGAATCTCACCGTATAGTGGAAGATCCAATAAGATTTGCATCATATGGAGATAGAAGTGGGCATGCCAGGTAACATTTTAAGTTTGATGAACTTACAAGTTCAATCTACCATTGTCAATCAGATAAAAGCAGCTCAAGAAAGTGATGCCAAGTTGCAAAAGATCAGAGAACAAGTAGAAAGTGAACTTAGAACAGACTTCATCATCCATGAAGACGGATCTTTGAGATACGTCAGTAGATTGTGTGTACCACAAGGTTCTGATCGGGAAGAACTGATGAAAGAAGCTCATAGCTCTCCCTATTCAGTACACCGTGGAGGTACAAAGATGTACAAAGATCTGCGGCAACATTACTGTTGGCATGGAATGAAGCGTGAAGTAGCCAGAAGCGTCGCTAAATATTTGGTATGTCAGCAAGTAAAGGATGAATATCATAGGACAGCTAGTTTACTTCAACCGTTACCTATCCTAGAATGAAAGTGGCAACACATCACTATGGATTTCGTGACTGCACTTCCTCGCAGCACGAAAGGTAACGATGATGTATGGGTTAGTGTGGATCGACTCACAAAGTCGGCTCACTTCATCCCATTTCAAGTTGGTCAATCTACTGAGACACCAGGAAAGAAGTACATGGAGGTAAGAATCTAAGTAAGATTTAAATCTTCAATGTGTACTATCTCTGATACCCATGAACTCGTGCAGAAGATCGTGAGATTACACGGAGTACCGGTTTGCATTGTCTCCGATCGTGACATCAGATTTCGATCGCAATTTTGGTAGAGAGTGCAAGCTAGTTTGGGAACAAGTCTGAATTTTAGCACAGCTTACCATCCACAAACAGATGGACAATCTGAGCGAACTATTCAGATACTTGAAGATATGCTAAGAGCTTGTATGCTAGACTTCGGAGGATCATGGGAAGATTACCTACATCTTGTGGAGTTTTCAAACAATAACAGCTACCGAGCAAGTATAGGAATGGCACCATTTGCAGCTCTTTATGGAAGGAAGTGTTGATCACCATTAATTTGGGACGACATCGAAGATAGAGAACTCCTTGGACCTGAGATGATAGTAGCAACTATCAATGTAGTTCGCACTATCAGTGAAAGAATGCGCATAGCCTAAGACCGACAGAAGCACTGGGCCGATGCAAAGCGCCGTCACTTGGAGTTCCAACCGGGAGATCATGTCTTTTTGAAGATATCTCCAAACCGTGGAGTGATTCGCTTTGGAAGATGGGGTAAGCTCAGTCCAAGGTATATTGGACCGTTCAACATACTCGAATGAGTCGGAGAAGTGGCTTATCGCTTGGCACTTCCATCTTCATTTGAAGGAGTGCACAATGTATTCTACATATCCCAACTCAGAAGGTATGTGAGTGACCCCGGTCAGATTCTTGATCACTCCGAGCTCACTGTACGGCCAGACTTATCTTGTGAGCAACAACCCGTTGAAATCCTGGATAAAAAGGTGAAGTCACATCGGAACAAGAAAGTAAACTTAGTTCGAGTGATGTAGAGAAAAGACTCACCGGGAGAATCAACATGGGAACGTAAGGAAGACATGCGTGTAAGATACCCTCACTTATTTGTAAATTAGTCCTTAAAATAAATGTAAATTTCGAGACGAAATTTTTGTAAGGAGGGTAGAATGTAACAACTCTGTTTCAGTTTACAGAAAATTTGTTTAAAAGTTAATGTACAAATGAGTATTTGAAACCCTGTGTATGCTATACGTATATGAATTGCTTTTGAACAGCAAGAAACAACTTGTAGCTCATTGGTAAAGCCTTGCACTGCTGTGACATAGCCCCTGTGTTCGAATCTCCCAGCCATATATATTTTTTTGTTGATTTTCTTTTAAACTTTTAGAAACCCAAAAGATTACACGTGCAAAACACGTAAAATAAAAAGTCACAACAAAATCAATCATGTGCACTGAGATATATGAGACGACTAGGACACGTGGCAAAAATCCAAACACCAATCAAGGTGAATGGACCGGCGAGATTTAGTATAGGGGTCGGCGGCGCCGGTTTGGACAGGAGAAAATGCAAAAAAAATGCCCTAACACCCCTTGGGCTCCCCCATTAACCCCAGTTTGTTTGCTTTCCCTGCAATTATCCAGAGAATTAAAAATCACCATTAAACCAAATTTTAATGCATTTTTTAATTCTTTCTTCACTCACAAAGCCCTAATCCTACCCTATAAATACAAGCCTACACTTTGGCCCCCCTCATTAAGAAATATAGTATCAAAACTCTCTAAAATTTTCAAGTCCAAAAAGTTGTACAAGTGGAGTTAGCTTAAGGCCAAGTTCCGGCGACGTTTCAGGACAAATCCGGCGATGAAACGACTCCCCGATGATTCCATAAGCTTCCTCTACCTCTCCTCTTTCTTTCTAATCTATAAGTCCCACTTTCCCCCTTTCCCTTGTATTAAAACGAATTCTATTTTCAAAACTAGTCGGAAGCGGAGTTAATCCGACTTCCGTTTCTAATTTAACTAAAAACAACATTTATCTTAATAAAAAATTTATGATCTTTTTGTATATTGTTTAGCAATCATAAACAAATACATTAGAATAAGTTTCATCTCAAAATAATATGTATTGCAACTTCTATTTCAGTTTTACGGTAAAATACAATCATGTTTACATACAACATTGCTTATTCATTTTGATCATATTACCTTTAGAAAACTCATGAGGTAATGACATATCTCATCACAACACTCATTCTCGACATAGAACGATGACTTTTGGAACATTAGTTTGTAGGATAAATACGAGTTTACATTTAAATGCCATAAACATTTAAAAACCGTTTTCTTTAAAAGTGTGTTATTTAATTCCTTGCAAATGCGCCTCTACAACCCATTTTGGAAAACCACGATCGGGATGGGGTGGGTTAATGCAATTTTTAAGAAAAATGAGATTTCTACTTAATAAATAAAATTTATTTTTTATTATATATATATATATATGAATATTATCAAAATACCTATTTTAAATATATTATATATATTCCATGTTTTTATAAATCAAATAAATCACAAATTTCATGAAACTACCATTACAAATCAATACAATTCCAATATTACACCAAAATACCATATACAATCAAATCTAGGTTCTATTCACTAGAAAATTTCATTTTATAAAAACAACCTCTATGAAAACCCTAAAGACGATAAATAAATACTTGAGATTTATTTTGAAAATATATCAAAACTATTTTTCATAAAACCCCCTCAAGTTATATTAATTTACAATAAGGACCCTAGTAAATTTAGGTTTAAGCGGGACTAGTTCTTTTGACCTCAGAGAGCCGGAGAATATGGGCGCTTGCCTATCTAAGGTAGACAACCTAAAAACGGTATTGTCAATACGGTAATTATCTTGGAAAAAGACACAAATCATGTCGTCCATGTGCAGCAGTTACCGATAACATCAAAACTAATTCAGGACTTCAACTTTGTCTAAAAGATCCGATTCAGTCTGAGTCTCAGTCTAATATGAAACCAATCTATCCTTGAATATGATTCAAGATAACTCCATTTCAACATGAATCCATTTATACCAGAATTCAATCTATATCAACATGACTCAACTGAACCAAACCATGGATATACTCTGATTACATGACTATCCATTTATATCCATTCCGTTTTCATGATATCATGGTTTCAGCAAGTTTTCCATTTATAAAACAAACAATACAATCAATACAAAAGACATTACGTGGGTTTAAAGGGGTAGACTGGTACGGAATGTGTTAGAATTGTCACGAGACGGGCACTTTAATACACCTAACCTAAATATCCATTGCTGTTGTACCGTGGTTTAACGGTTCCTTATACTCCGTATACCTTAGTCTCCAGAATAGTGGGACTCCTCTCGTATACACTGACATATTCTATACCAAGCTACAAACAACTGCGTTAACAGAACAAAAAAATTACAATATACCAGTTATATTCTCATCTGTCTATTCTTATCTATCTTTGGGACTTACCGAGCGATTGTTGGCTGACTACACTCCCTCTCTTCTTTCTTTGGAATGTTGTCAGGTGGATCGGACTCTCTGGAGGTCGAGCCCAGTACTGAAGACTTGGAGCAGTTCGCCGTTGATCCAGAGCTCTAGATACTTGTATATATTTTCTTTTCAGTTCATGCCATTGTTTAGGCATTGATTTCCATTCCTGTATTTTCATTTTCAGTTGTACTTGTAAAAAAATGTTTAATAAATAAAAGTTGTTGTTCATTTACACTTCATATCTTCTTGTGTATATTTATATTATATTGCTTAGTTACGCTTAGCATATTTACTTCTGAGTAAATACATAGCGGGCCTCGTCGCGTCTTCATACCCGTACACTGGGAAGCGGGGCGTGACAGAATCTATTAAATAAAAGTTAAACTCTTAAATGGCGCCGCACGTGCTCCTCACGCGGGTGCCAATATGCAAAGCATAGGAATACCCATCTTTAAAATTAAAGTCTTAAATGGCTCCCACGTGTACAACACGTGAGCACCGGCGCCCAAGAAGAATTAAATTATACTCTCTGTCAAACAGAGCCGTCAGATCAAAGATCTAACGAGGATGATAAATCATCAAAATACAGAATTAAATTCTGTTGGGAGAAAACATTGCCCAAATCTTTCTAAAATAAAAAAGATACTCTCGATTGAATCAAAACTCCAATAGTAGAATAAAATTCTATTTTTGGAATATATATTCCCTCAATATTTCTAAACAAGAAAGATTGCTCTCTGTAAAACAGAGAACCCTTGGATTAAAAATCCAATGGTGATTATGTTAGTTATATGTATACCCTAGAAGCCATTATTGTACATATAATGTATATTATAGTGGATGCTTGGACATATATAAAGAGGACTTTCTTGCTCGACATGATAGTATGCTATCTGGTTGCTCTTTATCTTAACATGTAGACTTGTATTGTGATACTGTCTTGCTCTCACATGTTGATAAAGCCCTTAGGATGTGTACTTGACTATCAGGATTATGATAGAGATCATACTGGTGGGGCCAGGGCAGTCCACAAGTTCATCCTTTATGTCACGACCCAAATAAAGCACGGAACGTGACTGGCACTTAAATTACGAAACGTCAGGAGGTGTAACGTAATCTATGAAAGTCAAAGCCCAGAAATCTAAACCGTTTAAGAAATATAGTGAAGGAAAACTTGTTTTAAAGAAAGTGATTTTCACAAACTAAAGTCGTAGTAATCATTTTAAAAGCATCAAGTTTTTACAAAGATTTCAGCAGAGTTTTCCTTGTAAAAGCTGGCCCCAAACAGGTACAAAACAAGAATAATCATAAGCAATAATAACAAGGCATCTCCAAGCGGGAGCTAGCTCTTCGCCAATTGACGGAAACAACCACGCAAGCAATATAATATACAACGCCGAAAGGCGAGGATCAAAACTCAGAAAGAAAACCAACATCCTCAAGAAAACCAGAGAAGAACCATAATAATACAAACGCGCGACTCTAAGATCGAAAGAATATACAACAGGTCTTCTAAGTCTATCAAATATACAAGTCTGGTTGATGGAGCTTACTAGATACAACTGAAATAAATAAAAGTACAATGGTGGTCACGATGCAAGTGAACCCACCCACCAAAGCAATCACCCGAAAGAAAGTGAAGTGCCAGCAAGCCGCTACGGAACCTGTACGACAAAACCTGTAAGAAACTATGGCACAACGGGGGTGATTTGCCAACTCGTGAGTAGAAGACATCACCGAGTAGAAATCTCATGTATGATGATCTCGTAGGTCATACGATAAAATACTCATAATATAATACAGGAATATCTAGTAAGGCAGAGTAATAGTCTATGCACAAGTGTGGTACCAAGAATCTGTATCAGTGTCATGAAGTAGCAACATGTCATGTATATGATGTATGGAATGCATCATGAATGAATAATCCATAAGAAATCAGAATATATCTGTATAAGAAAGCTGTGTTCTTTTCTTAGTAAAATTTAGTATAAAAACTGGAGTATCATCAATGAAATCGACAGAAAACCCATGTCAAGTATCGATACCAAATATGTATATCTCAATGTCTCAATATCTCAATATCTCCATATCTCGGGCTCCGTCAGTCCGGATCGACCCATAACATCAAATCTCACGACCACGTCGGTATCCCTCGGATATCCTCCGCGTCAAACATCACCGGTCGGTAGTGCTCCCCTGCCGGGCTCAACGCCATCTATGCGATCTTCTTGCCCCGAGGTACCGCACCGGATCCACCATGTACCCGCAGACAGTGCATCCCCCTCCTCGAATCGAGTATGTGATACAGCTCAAGAACCGAGAAAACTCATGGTGGACACCTCACACGTCATATCACGAGAAAACCGCAAATTTCTATCTTTAGAAATGATAATGAGTTTATAAATCCTTGCGGTTTCTCCAAATACATAAATCTCATGGAAAATCCGAAATCCCAAAATCGAGAGTCCATAAACAGTGAATTACCGGCATAAAGCCCCATAATATTGCATGACAAATGAATATATACATGCATGGGTATCTAAGTAAATAATGCAATATCTAAACTAGCATAATGATATATTATAACTATCAGCTAGCAAGTTCTATCAATGAAGTAATATTCTCTAAAGTGTACGTGACATGGCAATTACCGATGATGATGTGTGTGAGCCGGCAAGCAAGTGTTCGTGGACATACGCATCATCGGTAATGGTACTGGTGTCCTAACAAACGAGATCATAATAGTTAAGAAAACACATGTATAAACATGCAATGCAATGAGAACATGAATATATCGGAGAATGAATAGTAAACGCAACATTGAAGAATATACATTTCTATATACGAGTCATACAGTTTTGGCATTTGAAATAGCACAAATCATGGTTTTTAGAAAAAGGGGCTACGGTGTTTTTAAGAAAAGGTACGTCCTTTGAAAAATCCGTAGTATCACTCGGGTTGTCTTTTGAAAATACTTACGATTCATTAGTTTTTGAAAATAGGTACGACCCGAGCCTGGTCCAACATCTTCCTAATCAACTAAAAGACTAAACTAAGGAACTAGTCGAAAGGGTAAAAAATCCACCTAAATTACGATTCGATATACCTAGTAGTCGGTGATCCAGCCTCATAGAGTCACGTACTGTATAATACATAGTACAGCATCCTCGAGTCAAGAGTGCGAACCAATCATCATATCTAAACCTCGTACGGTAAAGTCCATCGTACGACATCCCATAATCAAGGGTACGTGTCAACTATCATATATACATCATCATTCATAAGGTATCATCATCGTGCAATATCATGATCATGGGTACGGTTCTAAAGTCTCGTACATTCAAATATTATCAACTCACATGTTATCATATGCATGAATACATATCGCTCAACGATCCATTATAATATCATGTCATGTATCATATCATGACTCAAACACATATCCAACCTCACGGCATCATGCCTGATCATATTGACTTATCTCCAAGTATCATATACTATCATCATCTCACGTGTATATGTATGTGTGTGTGTATAAACCTACACTCATACATGAATACACACACACACACACATACACACAAAAGCAAGTGTGCGTGCGTGCGTGCGTGTGTGTGACTACAGGTAACCTGTGATTCACCTCCAAGGTAATCATCCTCTGGATAGGTCTTCCTAAATCAACCTAATATAACCTAAGGTCTTCTAAATACCCTACTCACCAAGTATCCAATGTCACATCCAGAACCCATAAAAATAATAATACGGTAATAACCCTATTCTACTTTTGCGGGGGTGCTATACGCTATCCATCCGACTTCCCCTATAGATATACATCTACTCACCTTGATCCTCGCTTGCCGAAGTCGATAACGCCACACTCTCCCTTGTTGTCCGAAATCTACATGAAGGTCCCTACATATAAACACATAGCATCGTAAACAAGAATCGCATACGGAAACTAAAACGGCACACGAAACCCACATAGGTTAAAACCTACGGTCTACGCGTGCAAGAACAATTATAAAACCCTCGTCATTGACGTAAAAACGTCCAACGATCGAATCCACAGTTCGAATACCAAAACCAAGTTATTGAAAACCACGAAACTCAAAACAGCCACTCAGAAATCTAGCTCCGGATTTTGACTCGGATAAAAAGAGGCTAAACAAACAATACAGGGGATAGATCATCAAGGAGGTGAGCTACTGCCAAAACCCCTACACCAAACCATACATTTGGCCCGGTGAGATTGCCTATATATCCGATGTCGCCGGTTTTTCTACGGTGAAACATTTTCGTATTTTGGTGGCGGTCTCCTAGGATCCTATCTAGGTTAATAGTGTTGCTTGTTTTTCTTGTAAAGGTCTCAGATCACTGCAGATTTCCTGTAGTCCACAAAATATTCACAAAACCGACATTTGAAATATCTAACTCAAGTTTTAGGGTTTAGTCACTGGTTTGATCTAGGTTTTTAACACTAATGGGGGTTGTAGTCACCAATTACACTCAATAGCACCATTACAACTCATTGAAATCCTCAAATCCTCATCTTGGAATTTTCTAAGATCACTAAACCTTACTTAATCAATTCCAAACTAAAATAGAAGCTAAAAAAACTCAATCACTAACTAATGGTGAAAGAAATACCTCATTTGGCAACTCAAGAATTTTCTTGAGTTGCCCCTAGTGCTCAAAATCTTAACTTTCTCCCACCATCATGCTTATAGTGAGCTTGTGCATAAATTTTGTGAAAAGGTTAAGGTGTTTACTGGTGGTTTTGGGGATGGCCATGGGTGGTAGTGGAGGTGGAGTGAGTTTGAAGGAGGAGGAGAAGGAGAATGGAGAGGATGAAGAAGAAGAAGAATAAGCCATAGTTAGAAAATGAACCCCTCTCTCTCTCTCTCTCTTTCTGTAACACCTTAGTTTATTTATACCAATTCTAGTTTGAGTATTTCTTTGTTTATGGTATTTTCCTGATTTACTGTGTTTTGGGGTGCGAATAGTGTTTTGACATCTGTATTTGCATCCGACCCGACCCGCATACTTGAAACCAGTCTTGATTCGTGTTTATGATTTATCCTGACTTATTACGTGGACTCGTGCACTTTCATTTATATATACTGCATACTGGCATTTATCTGGCATGTGCATTTTTAGTATAATAAATAAAGTCTAATAAAATACTTTAAAAATACATTGCATGGCCTGCATGATACCCTGACCCTGTGGTAGCATCCACGCATCTTGTTCTCGTCCCGTTCGGTGAAAAGGACTTGTTTGGATGGCTACGCACACGTGCGCGCATCCGTTTTTTGGGGGTATGCATTTTCTTTATCCGGATATCCAATTTTAGTTTTGGTCGACATGTATATTTTTCGTATTTTAAAACTGAATTTTTAGACCTGACTCGGGCGTGTTTTGGACTATATTTGTATTTACCAGAATATCAAATTTTATTAATATAATATTTTAAATATTAATAACAGTTTAAAATTTAAATAACGAAAAGATTTCTAAAAAAAATTAAAATCCTAACTATTAACAATCTCTCTCTCTCTCTCTCACTGACACTCTCTCTTTCTATTTCTTTTTCTCCCTCTCTCTCTTTCTTTTTATCTCTCTCTATCCCTTTCTCTCTCCCTTTCTCTCTCTCTCTCCCTCTCTCTCTCCTCTCGCACTTACTGTGCGTTTCTCGGTTCTGGTCACCCCCTCCCAATACGGTCACCTCCCTCTTCATTTCCTTTCTTCCTCGTTGCTTTAAAAAAACCCACGAGAGCGAGAAATCCCCAGAACCCAAAACCTCGTCGCCTCACCTCATCATCTTCTCGACCTCGCTCCTCTCCTCCTCCCCTCCTCCCCTCCTCCTTCAATACAACCTCTCCCTCTCCCTTCATCTCGGCGCCGCGTTCTCTTTTCCTAACCTCGAAACCCACCAACCCAACAACCGAGATCCCCACGAAGAACCCTAACCCTAGCCTCTCGTCTTCCTCTCATCATCTCCTCAACCCCGTCGTCATCCTCATCTTCTCCGACTCACCTCTCCTCTCTTCTTCTCCAAAACCCTACCCGAGCTTCATCCCCTGCACAACCCGACAAGATCCCTGCACACCCGGACGCTGGCACCCCTCATCGCCGGAGACCTCGTCGTCACCTCCTCCTTCTCCTCACCTCCCTCTCTCCCGACCTCCTGACACCACCACCACCACCATCAACCCACAGCCCCGACTTCAAGAAACCCTAGAACCTAAGAAACCCCACTGCCCTTGCCGAAAACCATCACCTGAACCTTGACGTCGACGGACCATCGCCGTCGTTTGTTCCCTAGCCTCCACCTCCTCTGTCCCAAACCCAGAACAGCTCTCTTCTCCTATCTTCTTCTTCTTCTTCTTCTTTCTTCTCTTTCTTGATTTCTCGATCTCGGTGATCGCCGGAGCCGTGCCGCTGCCGACGATCCGTATAACCCCGTAGGCATCCCCAGTCAGCGTGATTACTTTCTTGCCTTGCCTGGACCCGTCATGTGCCGTGTGTGCGTTGCAACTTTTACCCGACGTCGAACATGCCGTACGCATCCATCATGTGATCCAACCGAGGCAAGTTAATCTTGCTACATGCTATTCTACAATATATTGCACACATGTGAATAATAACATTACTCATTATTTAATTATGCATCCCACATTACCATTTTACTATTTTACTGTCTTCGGACATCCGTGTGCATCCATATCACTATTTACATATCTAGTCGCATGCTAATTCATCTTGCTACATGCTAGGTATATTATTATAGATCCATATGAGTAAAATGTTACCCGTTTATCACATTATACATCCATATTAAAGTTTTACCATTTTCGGATACTCGTATGCATCCATATCATTTAATATACATGTAGCTGCATCTACAGATCACATTATTACATATTATTGTCATATTAACATCCCATGTTTAATAATGTACATCTCACTTAGTCTTGAAGCTGTAAATGTAACCCCAATCAATATTTGTGCATCCATACCATTAATTACATATCTAGTTGAATACCATAACACGTTATTCCATATTACTGCTACATTAACACCCCATGCTAGATAATGTGCATCCTACATAGTCATGAAGCTATAGTTGTAACCCCTGATAGTTATTTATGCATCCATATTTATTTGTGTATCCATATCATTAATTCTGCATAACTAGTTGCACCCCATATTACACTAACTCATATTATTAATACATTAGTACCCCATGCTTGATATTGTGCATCCTGCTTAGTCATGGTGTAACCCCTGGTAGATATTTGTGCACCCATGCTTTTATCGTACATTCGTATTCTACCCTGATTCAATACTGCTACATTTTACTGTTGGGCACCCACTTGATACATGTGCACTACCTGACATGACCTGATATATCATTACTTGACTTGATACCTGATCCTGTTTCTAATGCCGACAATCCTGACATGTTGTCCCGATGGACATATCTTGTTGTCTGTATGGACATATCCTGTTGTCTGTATAGACAAACATGTACCTGCTTGATCTTGTGTTGGCATTAGCTCCAGATTTATCAATACCTGACTTGAACACATAACTTGGGGGTATGGAGAAATCAATGATGAAACCTGACTTATAACTCGACAGTTCGATGCTTATACTGATCAGTTTTACTGAATAAGCCAGCCCCGGGATGATGATGCTGACATCATTCGTCTGTACATGTTACCTGTTTACTGCCTAGCGGCACGTCTCAGATTTAGCCCGAGAGTCTTGATCGTGGTCCCGGGCATACACGAGATACTATTGAGTTACATCGATGATTCATTAAATTGATTTCACAAACTTGAGAGTAGTTAACCCAGTAGCACAGTTTAGTTTTATCGCTGCACTTCACATATACTGTTACACTTCACTGTTCTTTATCCCTGCTCACTTATTACATTCATGTTACTATTTTATAATTCATGCCTGCATATCCTGTTATCCCTGATTATATTATTGTTGATATTGTGACGCGCTGACGTCTGGGTTTTTCATGGCCCAGATCCGCTACCCTTGTCGCAGGCCGAGCAGGAGTACTTCAGCCGACAGGCGGAGCAGTGAGGACCTGTTAGTATTCTAGTTTAGTTTCCTTTCAGCATTTTTTTATTTCCTGATGTGAGCCCATATTGGGACGTACCTTCCAGATTGTTATTGTTTGTTGGATTTATTGCTTCCGCATATTATTTCTTGACTCGTTTATTCTGGCTCATGGACATGTACTAGATAGTTTGTTTTATTTCTACCGTTCTTGATATCTATAGACAGCCATAATGTGACTGTGGAAGGATATTTCCTAGCCACAGGTAGCATGGTTGGCTCTGTTACGTATCGATCTTAGTGTACTCTGGGAAGCGGGGCGTGACACTTTCCCTCTCCCATGCCATGTCCATACCCCTTTGTCCCCATGCATAAATATCTCACACTTCAAATTCTATTTTCTTTTCTTTTTCCTCTTACAATTAAAACCAAAACCCATATATATATATATATATATATAAAGATGCCATGGTTCATGGAATGAAAAATGTGTTTTGAAACATGACATGGTGCATGTCATATACCTAACTAAGCTTAATATATATATATATATATATATATAAAGATGCCATGGTTCATGGAATGAAAAATGTGTTTTGAAACATGACATGGTGCATGTCATATGCCTAACTAAGCTTAATGCATAATTAGTAGATATTAATTAAGCTTAGACATAAACTTGTATATAATTAATTGTATAAAATTTATAAAATGTCTAAATCATATAACATTCTTTCAAAATCAATATTCATTTTAATTTTCCAATATTTTCCAACCTATCGGTATATAATCATACCCTTTCATCAAAACAAATTCTCATTTTTTTTATAATATTTATGAAATTAATTATTTTATTTATTTAAATTTCCAAAATAATATTTTATTTTCTGAAATGTTACACTTTAATTGTTCTCAGTCGAGGTGTGTCGAGACATGGCATCGATATTCCAGAGTAGACTAGCGTATACACTTCTTGACCCATATGATAGGCGATGGATGATCCCACATCCATTGGTGTTTGACATCAAAGATGGTATACAGGTGCTCAGTGGAAACTGGGTATACTGAATAGGACTCGCCGAGAACTCCTAGTTGGTATTATAACTATCGTTAGATAGCAGTTCTCTGGTAACACTGGTACAGGTTAGTCTGTAGACCCGAGATCGTCATAGAGTCTTGCGTGATTCCTACCGTGCTTTGATTTCCACCTTACCACGTTCAAGAGAACGTGCAAAACGGTGGTTTTTGGGTACAGCCCCGAGTCACATGGAGGCAATGATCGATAGGAGGGGATTCGTCTCTCCCGGTATTGGGGGTTGATGTTGCACTGTGCTCGATGGCCATAACAGGAAGTCCCTGACCAGGGCTGATACGGAGATTTACTGATAAGTGTTTTCAGTAGTTTCTCGACCCGTTATGAGTCTCACATTGGCACGACTTATCGGTTACCGGGGTCTGACGTTTACCACCCATAGACTAGATATGCGACATATCAGACGAAGAGACCGGGCTGTACGGTAGTGTTACTGACAGGCTTTGCGGGAGTTTATACAAGCTTACTTGTTGATCTTCTGATCGCTCAATACCCGGGTAGCCGTTACATCCAGCTAATACCGCTGATGGCTTGTGGGTGACTGATATGATTATCACCTACTGCCGGCGTATTGACGAGTCTTTAGAGTCCCACACAGAGGTTTCCTGGCTCGGGCAAAATGAAGTAGGAGCACATATATGATATGTGCGAGACCGAGATTAATACAAGTATGTGATACCGTATTCTATTCTCGCGATATTCGTATTGGTCGGTTATATGTGATATAGTCAGGTTATCGAATCAAGTGTTGATTCGATAAATTGATACAATTAATATTAGTCGGTTATATATGATATAGCCGGATTATTAAATCAAGTGTTTATTTAATAATTTAATGTATAATCATATATTTGATATATTAATTTACATTAACTAATATTAGCTCACTTAAGCATTTCTTTTTCTCACTAAAGCACATTTAATATATATGTGATATATATTATTGTGCCATGCTTGTTACTACATGCTACATGGGTGTATGAGACTCACACCATGCTTATGATAATTGTGGGTTTTATTATTTAAAGTAAATCAAAATTAGTTGGAAATTAGTCACATGGTTGGAGCTTGGTAGAAGCTTGTAGAATCATTGACTTAGTCCACTAATTTTGTTTTATTTGAGATATTTATTAATCCAACCATTATCTTAAACCATGGTAAAGTCTCTACATGAGTTATATGAGATATTTTCTCATTCATGGTTGCCATTAACATTATTGGCTTCATCTTTTTCATCAACAAGAGAGAGTTTTCTAGTTTTTGAGGAGGTGGGGAAAATTAGTGAGAAAAAATATTTCTAAAGTGAGCAAAATTCCTACTTCATCATCCTCTACTAGACTAGCCATTTAGTTCAGGGTGTTAGCTTCACTAATCCCTAATTAGTGAAGAGGTAGCTTGGGTTGGTGTCTCCTCAATGTAGATCATTTTCGGCCTTGAAGACTTCGTGTAAGCTTGTTCCTTTCATCTTGTAGAGCCATTCTAGAGTCCGGAAGATCACTACATGGAGCGAAGGGACTACTACACGGAGCTATTGAAGTGAAGGACCGGTCTACAAAGGTTGTATTCCATGTTCACTTAAATGTAAAGTTGTTTACATGCTTGTTTCGTCTAATTCTCTAGTTAAGATTCTAGGTTAGGTTCTTTAGCGCGGCAAATTTTTGAAAACGGCATGGATGATGCCTCCCGAAACCTTGCTGTCGTGCTAAGCAACCCTACATATTAAAAAACCACCATCTTACAGAATAAACTCTGTATAGGGAAAATATTTCCCCGATCTCGTTAAAAATCAAAAATCATATTCTGTAAAAAAACAGAAGTTCTTGGATCAGAGATCCAATGGTGGGTAAAATTCCCTAGATTGATTTTGAGACCAATTAAATCAATTGGAATCTCTCAATGAGAGATTTTCTCAAAACTAATCAATAATTTGCCTTATCTATATAAAGGACCTAAGACTTTAAGTCTCAAGAAGGACATATAGAAAAATGCACAGAGAGGGAGAGACATACAGAGACCACAGAAAGCTTCAAAAACAACAGAGAATTCAATTGTCGAGAAAGGAGAAGACTTTCCTCCTCCTAAAAACCCAAGGTAAAGAGAAAAAAAAGAAGAGATCATAAACATCTCCTTTACCTAACATATCTAAGGGTTTAACCCTTCTTAAAGAACTTTGTTCTTTCTCTGGATCTGAGATCCACAAGACAAGTATCTCACAAGTTGAGAATTTAATTCTCATCGGGAAGATTTTGTTCTTAAGAATCAAAATTTCAGGGAAGAACAAGGTTGGACATGAAGAATATGGAGTCCATAGTACTCCAGGAACTTAGTTCCTTTAAACCGAGAACTTAGTTCTTTAAAAGCCCGACCTAAAATCCTCAAATATAGTGATTTTAGTGAGCATTAATGGTCAAAGCACCATTGATAGAGGTTTAACCTCTCTGAAAATATTAACAGAGATTTAATCTCTAAAATTGATAAAAGGAAAAAGACTAGCGCCTCACGTGGTTCCCACGTGGACGCCCCTTATAACAGCGCCCAGCGCCTCACGTGAAAGACATGCGGACGCCTAAAACAAAAGGCCGGCGCCGCACGTGCTCATCACGTGGGCGCTGAACAAAAGTGCATAGCACTCCACAAATAGCAAAAAGGGCTAAGTGCTCAGCGCTCATTGGACGGCGCCCATGACTGAATGCTTCACATGTCATATATGTGAGCGTCGGAGGTCAAATAAGTGCTTAGCACTTCGACATGAAAGGACAGGGCTGAACAAACAGAGCCCAAATAAGTGCCTAACACTTTTAAAATAAAATAAAAGACTAAACAGACCAAGCCCCCAAATTGGCTGGGTCTCTGAAATCTTTCTTGCAGCCGAGCCCAAATGCTCTGTTATTGGATCTGAAATAAAAATAATCCTCAAAATCTTGCTAAGTTGATCTTAGTCTCAAATTGGACTAACGTATTCTTATTCAAAAACAAATTGAGCCCCAAATGCTCACATATATTTAAGTCGATCTTAATCTCAAACTATATTAACATTCCTTAAATAAAACCAGGCCCAAATCTAAAAATATACGGATTTGGACTAATCCACGCCCTACGGACGACTACATAAATTAGTCTCCATATACAATCCACGAGCAACCAAAACCAAAACAAAATATACACACGACACGAAGTGAACTGCCGGAGCAGGAGAAAGTAGTTATCGCAATGCGGTAACGTAATTAACTGTAGAGGCTTGCGCATGCAGAGAAGAACGCCCCCACAATCAAAACCCTTCATAAAACGAGGGAGAATCTGACGAAGTCCGCTACAACGGCTGCATTCGTCCAAACCTCTGATATATGGTGCCATAAATCAACTTGGTATTTTCGGAGAGGTGGACGGATAAATCCAAATAGCATCTGCCTCCAAATTGTGGGGGCCACAGAGGAAGACTACAACCGGATTGCTCCTTAGGATTAGCTTAGTTTCACTTTTTATTCAGCTTATGTATACCACATATTTAGGCATTTTCCTTTATTATTTTTACTTTCTAGTTGAAACTCATGTACTTGTAAATATTTGAAGTTGAATGTAAATAAAGATATTTTTTGAAAAATTTTACAGTCTCCATTTATTCTTGCATTGTGTATTGTTGTTTCAATACACTTAGTATATTTATTTAGGGAATGACTTCTCTGGATAAATATGCTGTGGGCTTGTCACGTCATCGTTTCCGTCTACTGGGAAGCGGGGCATGACAAGGGCCTAAAGAAAGTGGACTAGGGACCGAGACATTATAGGGGCGTCGAACCACTATAAACCTTTGTGTTTGCATTTTCTATCTTTCTTTTGCACTTGCTTTATATGATGCACGAACCAATGACCTGTAATTTTCAGGGTTGTCAATATCTTTTTCAGCACTTTCTTTGGTCAAGGCTTGGGAATTGTTCCCATTTTAATGACATGCAACATTTTCTGTGCTAAGACCTGAACACTTCTCCTTATAAATTAGGGAAGCGTCCTCTTCTCCTTCATATCCACATAGAAAGGAACATGTCTTGCAATCGCCCGCATACTCTTCGATAGCCGTGGGGGGGTACCCATTGAAGAAATCATTCTCTGTTTTGCTGCACGGTTAGTGAACCTTGTCTCATGGATGCTCAGTGTGATATAGTGATGTACGAACTTATGGCCTGCAAAGGATCTCCTCTTTCCGCCGGCTCTATATGGTTTCACATGATCTTTCTCGCCGCTCTCGACGATGTTCCTCCTCACCTGGCGGAGATGACTTCAGCGATACTCGACACGGCGGAAGACAAGGTCGACTACTTTCAGGAGGTAGGTCTGACCATGAAACCTTTAAGGGGCCGCTCCATCTACATGTTGAATCAGATACGGGCTCGACAGGCTGTCATGTCTTCTTTTATCGACGAGCACGGTGCTGATAGATGGAGAGCAGCTTTTCACAAGAATCGTCGTTTTAACATGGTAGAGAGGACTGAGAGAGAGTTAGAGAATTTTGTATATTGTTTCACTAATTCCTGTAGCCCAGATCCCTTGTTTGGTGGTTTTTTTTCGTGAAATAAAATGTTTATTTAAACGCGTATTTTTATTGTTGTCTAATGAATATTTCACCTCCAACAAATGTCCTTCCACTGACTGCTTGTTTAAACATATGTGCACCTTGCATGTCCGCACATGCTTTGCACGTGCATATGGCAAGCGTATGCGCACGTGCATTTCGTACTTAGGAATTTCTGCTAAGTGGGAATGTTAATGATGCATGCGTATGCTGCACATGTGTCATGCATTAACCTTCACATGCGCACATGCATTTAGATTTATTCTTCCCTCGAGTGCGCACTTGATTTGGATGCGCACTTAAACAGGTGCGGACAATCATCCCACATCTTGTGAGAGCAAAACTCTTATTTGTATTTCTATCATCTCTCACACACAAAAAAAAATAGATTAAGAGCTTCTATTTGATTATCTATAATTCAAGAGTATTAGTTTGAGCCTGAGAGAAACTCCTGGAGAGTATTGTGCTTCATTGCAACCCTCTTTTTTTCTTTGTATGAGAATTCTTAAGTGCAAGAGTGTCTTTATAAGAGAGAAGAGTGAGAATTATATTTCTTTCTTTGTGTGAGAATTCTTGAGTGTAAGAGTGACTTTGTAAGGAAGAAGTGCAAGAGCTTGTAAAGGGAAGTATTGCTTGTGTGTCGAGCAATGTGTAGTCTCATCGGAGACGTGTGGAATTAAAAGGAACAGGCTCAAGGGCTTAAAGAAAATAGACTAGGGACCGAGAGGTTATCGGGACGTCGAACCACTATAAACCTTTGTGTTTGCGTTTGCATTTTCTATCTCTCTTTTACACTTGCTTTATATTCATAGATAGAATTTGCATGCTTGTTGTTCCTTAGCTTTTTATGCTCATTGCTATATCTTTGTGCTTGCTTGTTGTTTATGTATCACAGTTGTAGTTGTGCTTAGCATTATCACTTGTATATCTTTAGTTTAAGCTTTGTAATTGTGTTTTAATTAGCAAGTGTAGTATAAATTTTTAATTTGGGCATATTAGTTTTATAGTCTTATTCACCCCCCTCTAGGACTATTTTAGTCGGTCTCCTAGATGTTTTTCATTTCACATACAACATGCAAGGAAAAAATGTTCCGTCCTTAAAAATTATCCCATCTATTTGGATGGAACAAAATTAGAAATCAGAACTACCAAACTCTAGCTTCCCTTCTTTTCCCCCTTCTCCCCACTTCTCTATTTTCTTTCTGTAAGTTTTCAAATCTTTTTGTCCTTTTTCATGGACCAAATCCAGTTCATTCAAAACAAAACTTTTCGATCTCTATCAAATCCATCTAATTTGAAGACACCCAAAATTAATCAGAAAATATAAAAATTATTAAACATGTATGTAACCCTAATTTGATTAAACTAAAAGAAAGATATATTTAATTATGTTTTATCAGTATACGGAAATCTCATTTTCTATAATTAAAACAGTAACAAGTTATAAGAATACACTTGGTCATTGTGCACCTGAGACCTTTATGACTATCTTATACAGAAAACAAAGGCTGTTTTTATATGCTTACATGTATTAACATGCAGATTTGGCTTGCTTCACCCAATTTCGAAATATATGACCGCTGCGCATTCTGTTGAGTCCTTAGATTCTAGGAACAAAATTCTCTTTATCCATGGTTTCCTTTTATGTTTAATACAGGCATAAATACATGCAAGAAGCATTCCTACAAAAGCACATAATGCGTGCACATTAGAAAGATGATGATGGGCATGCTATGACATTGGGGATGAACTAAATTAATGATTGACCAAGAAGGCCATATTAGGGTAAGTAGAGATGATGTTTGATGACTGTAGCCTATAATTATATCTTATAACAGTGGTTGGAATCTGTCTAGTGTTAAGAATTTTTTTTGGGCAGGATATTGTTCTTTTAACAGCTTTCTCTATGTGAGCATATGCTTTTCCTTCTGCAAGTACTAATTCTGGCATGCCAAGTATCTTACCGTGGAGGGCAATTTTTCAATTTGGGCAATTTTTTAATAATATTTTTAAATTTAAGCCATTTTAAAAAATATTTACAAATTTAGACCACTTTCGGCCACGTTTGCACTAGCTCAGCGCTGCACTTTTTTTAAATTTTTTTCTAGGGGGCGCACTTGGCGCCCCATACAATTCCTCCTTTGAAAATGTATGGGACGCACTAGGCAAGTGCGCCCCATACAACAACACCGAGGTGCTCCATTGAAGTTGTATAGGGCGCAAGTGCGCCCCATACATTTTCAAAGGGGTTTCTCTATGAATTGTATGAGGGCGCACTTGCTAAATTTAGGCCACTTTCGGCCACGTTTGCGCTAGCTTAGCGCCTGGCGCTGCATTTTTTTAAAAAAAATTTTCTAGGGGGAGCACTTGGCGCCCCCATACAATTCCCCTTTTGAAAATGTATGGGACGCACTAGGCAAGTGCGTCCCATACATTTTCAAAGGGGTTTCTCTATGAATTGTATGAGGGCGCACTTAGCAAGTGCGTCCCATACAACTTAGACAGAGAGCTCACTGCTTCCAGTGAGCTCACTGGTGCAGAGAGCTCACAGGAAGCAGTGAGCTCTCAGTGAAAGTTGTAAGGGGCGCACTTGACAAGTGCGCCCCTTACAACTTAAGACAGAAAGCTCATTGCTTCATGTGAGCTCTCTGCAACACATATATATCAAAACCGGTATGTGTTATATCAAATATCAAAACTAATACTAAGACAATTCGTGTATTTATCAAAAATGCATATAAACACACATACTTCATAAATATCACATCAAACATATATAAAGTTATATCACATCACAATCCACATATATATCAAGCAATATCACATTACAATCAAACACACACACATCATAAATACAACACAATACGATATAAAATTACATATAACAGGTCATTACACTAAAATCTAACGAGTCACCTCAATTCGTTTGGTGTCTTCTTTTTCACACGAAGCGGAGGTTGTGATGGTTCGGCTTCGTCGGCGTCAAGTCGCTGAGACGGTTCTGGCTGAGATGGTCCATGCATGTACTCGGGATGCTGAGACGGTGGTGGCTGAGATGATTCTACTTGTGCCTTTCCACGTCTTCTATGTGAATATGATGAGTCGTGCACGCATGGTAGGTAGACGTGTGAATCTGTGCTTCGCGAACACATGCTTGATGAGGGACTTGATGTCCATACATGCACTCTTTGGCTCCCTAGTGCCACGAATCCCCTCATCAGCGATTTCCTCGAACTCGTACATGGTTTACACCTATATTGATGGTAAATAAGATAATAAATTTTGTAAAAATAAGATTATAGTTTTATAAGGTTTGATATAAAGTTACCAAATCTTTCTCTATCAGTGCTCGAGGTGTATATGTGATTGGCGGAGGGGCGGCCGTGACGATGAATCTACGGGTAATAATCCAATACCACATAAGGTATTCTTCTATCTGTATAACTGGCATCCTCTCAACCTGGATGTTGTTCCCCCGATTGTACCAGCGATACACCCAAATTCGATATTCCGCGAGCCAAGCTTCTCCAATTAGCATTCCACCTTCACGCGGTGTCTGCTCCACCGCGTCTAGTATTTGTTGTCTCATGCCGAACTGGCGAAGGACACGGTATGGCACGTACATCTCAATAATCTCATTTCATATGATCGGTGTCCTTACAAGCCAAAAGTGGACTCCTAGAATGCACAACGGAGGTAGAGTGGCTAACAGCTCATGTGTGTACGGTGTCCACGTAACAGACGTCTCATCCATTACGTCGAACTCGTTGTGGTAGAAAATTAAAGCGTGATCCGGTGTCACATCCTATGACATGTCCATGCTCCACCTGCATACAATAGCAAGTTAATATTTAAAAAAAAACTTGAAAGTTTAAATATGCACATAGGTTGAATTACTTACATGCATCCATATGGCCTTTAACCATGAAGAGCAAACTGGGTTCTAATGGTCGGATGACCAACAAAGAGATATATCTATGATCATAACTGAAATAAAATATGAATATCAATTTAATTCAGCAAAATAAGAGTAATTTTTAATTAAATATTTATGCTTGAAGAAGCGTCAAACAGTTCCCAATACTTGAGTGCTCCATCAATACCACCATGCTCTGTTCGTTATAGAGGAATCAACACGATAGAGTGGCACCCTAATAGAGATCCTCTAACTGTGTCAGCCACTTAAGACTGACTTTGCTTTTAGTTCTGTCCGGGAATAAGCGAACTCCTATCTGATGCAGAATATAGGCGCATGTATGCTGCTCAACTGCCATAGGCATAACATTTATAGGAAGCTCATCAGTAAATGCCTTCTGCAGTCAACTCAACTTAATGATGCTGCTTTTCTTCTCATGCGGAGTCTTTCCCAACAAGCGGTGTCACAAATTTACCCAATCGTGACAGAAGCTCACTGCAACCACATGTCCGTCTATATCGAGACCAAGAAGCACATCGACGTCCTGCAGGGTGATAGTCATCTCACCCATTTTGAAATGAAATGTGGACGTCTTCGGTCTCCATCTATCTACCAATGCCGTAATCAAGTGTTTATCTAGATGCATATATTCCAATCTGGACAAGAGATGAAAGCCTACCCGTTGCCGCTGCACTTGGACACGACGATCTTGGCATAGGATCCTGTTGCTCTGGCGTGAGTGGTCAACCCCCTGAATAGCCTGATGGCTCTGACAATTAAAATAAGAGGACTTGTATCAGCAGCATATAAATAACATATGAAATTTGATATAAATATTACAATTTTTTACCTGTACTAATGCGATGTTGGCTGATCTATGCTCAGCCTGCAAGTACAGAACACTCGTATCCACAGGACCAGGATCCATAAGTATTTCTGCACAATGAGAAAGTCGTATTATATGTACTTTGAAAAAATGAGCATGTATATCAAAGGATAAGTACGTTTGCATGTATTTATGTGTGTGAACGTGCGCGCGCATATGTCTGTCTATTTTTATGTGTATGTTTGTATGTATATCAAAGTATATAATGTGACTATCAAGGATGACGTGGTGCTGGAATATTTTTGCATCGTGACTTGTTATGACCATAAGCATTGCAGTTGCTGTATCTATTTTGCCTACGTCCTTCGTGATTCATCTATAATAACTTTGAAATGAGTGGAACGTGGTCGTCCTGCTTGTCTTCTATCGGTAGGTGGATATATCGATGAACCGGTGTACTCCTAATATCGGGTATCAGGTACAGGATGGAACAACAGAGCATAAGCAGCTTTGTATTTGGAGACAGAATACCACTTTGAAGCAAGATCGTGATGTGCTATGTTTCCCCCACCCTCTGCTCGTGTACATGCTGAAATTACATGTGAACACGAAAACTTTTGCAACTTGTGGATATTGCACGTACAATTATAGTTCCTATCATTAATGACTACATGTATTGTTTTCCACTTTTGTCAGTCATCTACCATTCAGACTGGCTGAATCTCACGATCCAAACTAACCTAGCATCGGTAGCCCTGTTTGTTATTAACTGTTCGAAATTAAGACATAACGTCGTCGGCCATGTTTGTCTCTCACGTCGTGTAAAGAAGTATTTGTTCGCACGGTAAAAAGTCTGTGCTACTAAGCCCTGAATAGGTAAAGATCGAGATCCATTTAAAACCCCGTTAAACCTTTCTGAAGCATTCGTAATCATTATACAAAATCGTTTACCACCATCTTTTGAAAGAGCCCATCTGACTTCTTCATTTTTAAGACTATTTTTAATCCAAGTATCAGCTCTTAGAAATATACTTTTAAGTACCGCTCTCGGTGCGATATATGTCAAGTCATCTGGTGCACATTCAATTTGAGAGAACAATTTCTGCAAGGTTTTGTCACGAAATCCGGCAGTTGCGAAGTTTGATCTAATTTATTGCATACAATAACGATGACTATGAGATTCTGACCACGACTTTCTTAGTGCAGTCGGAATCACTTTCATCTGGTCAGATATGAAAGTAATGCGCCTTCCCTACAGAGATGGAATGTATTTATGAATGCAAACAATGAACCATTTCTAATTGGCTGTGGTTTCACTATCAACTACAACATATGCCAAAGCATAAAGACCATCATTTGCATTAGCACCGGTAGTAATGAGTAAAGTTCCTTTGTATCTGCCGAATAAAAATGTCCTATCGATACTAAGAACTGGACGGCAATGAACAAAAAATTCAATTGTCGGTCCAAATGCTTAAAATACACTAGTAAAATATCCTAACTTTTCTGATAGTGGTTCGTTGGTAATGTGAAAGACGGTCCCGAAATTAGTTGATCCGATGGCGGTAAGGTATCATGGCAAATTATAATACTCTTCTCAATCTCCATAGATTTTAGACAATACCTTGTTAAACGCATTCCATGCCTTCATATAATTTATATTGATGAATAAGGTTTCTCTTACAAGCACTTGAATCGTACGAGGAGTCATATCGCCATCTGCTTTCACGAAAGGCAAGATCCTGGTACACAGAAATGTAGAAGTGGCATGTTTATGATTTGAATTCATTACAGAATTCATACAAGTATGATCACCCTATACTTCGTTATCTCAAAATATCATGTCTGTGATTTCTTCGAGATTTATGCATGAAGCCTTCAAGGGCGGTTCGCGTCGGTTTTACAAAAGACGGTGTATTTAGTCTTACTACTCGTGGTTGGTCTAAAAGAAATTACGCGTTTAATTGACTAACAGCATGAATTAACTTCTCCTTATTCTCGAATATATCACCCACCTTCAACCCACTGTCAGTACATACTGCCGAAAACTTATCATCACGAAAGTTGACATTCTCCATTACAGCTGTAGATAACATGTGAGCATCCGTCATGTTATCGGCAAGTGAATCTTCAAACGCAACGAAGTCATTATTATTACATGAATTGTTAATCCACCGCGTATCATTCTTATCATCAAGGACATGTGCAATTTGCATGCTATCTTGTGCTTGAAAGTCGTCATCATCACTAACATCATCACCACCACTATCATCTTCATTATGCTCTAACATCGCTGGATCCATAAGAGGTATATCGGTTGCATGTACAGAATCAACATTTGGAACTTGCATGGTACTTGATGTTCCTGTTATATACTGATGATATGCTGACCTATCGTCTGCAATTGTACATCCCATATTGTATGACTATGTGCTCGGTATTTTGAGGGTGAAAATTGAAGCCAAAGCTTGGTATTGGCATGTAATTAAAATCGACTGGCGGTATAAAGGAACTGCACACAAAATTTTCAGTACTTAATAAAGTATAGCATGCATCCACTCTAAATAAATCGTGTTCCGCTAAATGTACATGCGGTATAAAGATACACAAGCTAATACTTAATAAACTCTCAATTCATTGTTGTTCCGCTTGATATGCCTTCACGTATATAATTTTGATATCTATACTGGTCATTATTGGTAGGAGATATAAAACCGGTAGAATCAGCATTTATATTGAGCATGCGAGAATATTCTCCTTGCAGGTCATGCTCAGACGATTGAAAAGAAGGACCCGGCACTTTAGAAGAAGGTTCGGGCAGTTGAGTGAACATTAATATATCTTTCTTCATAAACAGCTCGATCGTTTTCAATCCCGAACCAAGCATGACTTGTGGATCCTCGTCATCGGATACTTCAATGGCGGTGTATTCATGCTCCGTCGACCATTTGCATATTAAGAAAATATTGAACTTTAGCGGATTGATTTTGGTAGTTTTGTACGCTACTTACTTCAACTCATTGGATGTGCTAGACTTTTTTATTTTCGTGATCTTACCTTTTCCTCCTATATTGTCACGCCCCGCTTCTCGGTGTACGGCGAAGGGACGCGACGAGGTCCGCTACGTATTTACTGTGAAGTAAATACGCTAAGCGTATCTAAGCAATATAAAGGTAAATCACAAGAGACAAGAGATATAAAAATAACAGCAAATTTATTAATAACATTCTTTTGTACAATGCATGAAAAGTAAATACATCTGAAATAAAAGCGATGCCTAAACAATGGCATACCAATAAATGAAAATACTTAATAGAACAAGGTACAATGCCTAGAGCTCGGGGTCTTCGTGGAACTGATCCAAGTCTTCATCGGTGGGCTCGATCTCTGACGGGTCCAAAACACCTGACGACATTCAAAGAAGAAAGAAATAGAATGTCGTCAGCGAACAGGTCGCTCAGTAAGTCCCAAAGATAAGAAGAATTAGAAAAGATAGAATAAGAGGTATATTCTAAAATTGTAATATTGTAGAATATTGTGTTTACGCTGTTGTTTGTAGCTTGGTACGGAAGGATGCCAGTGTATACGAGAGGGGTCTCAGTATGCTAGAGACCAGGGCAAACGGAATGTACAAGGAACCGTTAAGCCACGGTACAACAGCAACGGAATATAGGTTAGGTGTCTTAATCTTACCGTCTCGTGCCACTTCTAACACCTTCCGCACCAATCTACCCCTTAAACCCCGTAGTGTTTTGATTGTATTGTTGTATTGTATTGTGTAAGTTGGATGACCGACCAAAATCATGATATCAGTAAACAGATTGTAACTGCATAATCAGGTAAATGGAATAACGGAATAATGGATATATATCCATGATTTGATTCAGTCAAGTTGTATAGATTGTTAACTGGATTCTGGGATTCATGTGTTCATATGGAGTTGGAATATTAAAGAATGTATATTGACTTGAATCATATTCAAGTCAGAAATAATCAGACTCAAACCCGAGTTAGACCAAAAGAAATGTAAGTCGAAGTTCTATAATTGTTAGGGTCCTTATTGTAATTTATAAAACTTGAGGGGATTTTATGTAAAAATACTTTTGTATAGTTTTCAAGATACCCCCAAGTATTTATTATTCATCTTTATAGTTATAATGAGTGTAATTTTATTTTGTGATATTTCTAGTGAAAATATCCTAATTACATAAATAAAGGTATTTATCTGTAATATTGATTTATTTGAAATTCATGGTATTTTAATGTAAAATTTAGTCTTGTGATTTTTAGAAAAAGTGGAATATTTATATTATAACAAATAGATATTTTAATGATAATATACATATATTTATACAAAAATAATTTCAATAAATATTTTATATAAAAATATCATTTTCTTAAGATATCGTATTTTAAACCTTTCGAGACCGAATGCTCCTTGCGGAGGTCTGAATCTCGCACTACTAAGCCGAGGGTGCACGATAAACCGTACTATCCCTAACGGGTTCCCCAAAGGTGGGTTATAGTGGTGCTTTGCAAAGATTTATAAATACTAAACCTTTAGAATACGGTTTTATTAAAGAAAAAGGTATTTATTTGCAAAAGTCGATTTTCCGTATTTTAGGTTTTAGGGTTTCTTATTTCAACCAAACTAATTTTAAATGATCTAAACAACAAGTTGTTAGAAGCCTCAAATCGCCTCTTCACCGCCAATTGTGGCCAGGTAAGTACAAGTGAGGAAGGAGGGATCCGCTCACGAATCGTGAGACAGGCCTTTTAAAGTTACCTTTGCTCACTTGCCTAGCCTAGACACCACAAAATCAGCTTTAGATAAACGATCGATGTCTACAACTTATCGTATTTTCCTATTAAAAGATATTTGTTTTAAAAGTGTAGAAACCTAAAACTTTTAGAAAAGGTTTTATTAAGAAAATGATATTTAATTGTAAAATCTTGTTTTATCGTATTCTAAGTTTTCAAGGTAGCGTGTTATGTTTGCATATGAGTGTGTGTGGAGGTAGGTCATTACCTCGTGAACTACTTTAAGGTATAGCAATGTTAAAGGGTTAAATGTGAAAACTAAACATTATGGTATTTAAGTGAAAGAATACGATATATTGTAAAAGCTATCATTTCATGTGAGAAAACTTGTTCAAATTAGTTGTTAAGTGATTAATAGTCAACATGAAGATGTTTAAGCATTATGGAATTGGTGATAAATGAGATTTTATAGAAAACCGAATCGGAAATCGGTTTGTTCCGATTTCCGTCGGGTTTGTAAAGTCGTATTTTTATGAAATAAAAGAAAGGTAGAAAAGAGAGACTTACGGGTTTGGACAACACTAGAGAGTGAGGGGGAAGTAGAGGGTTTGCCGGTGCGTCGAATCGTCGTTGAGAGGTCCTAACACGATCATCGGAATTTCGCCGTCGATTTCGTCAACGCTTCGCCTTTCGCTCGTTTTCCAACGTACCAAAGTTCTCTTGGAATTTTGAGAGAGTAGACTTAGAAATTTAGGATGAGAGGGTAGAGGGTATGGGGGTTATATATAGGGTTAGGATAGGGTTAGGGTTTTCAATTAAAAAATGTAAAAATATATTTTAAAAAATCATTAAAAATCATTAAACTTTGGAGTAAAGGAGATTTATTGGGCTTTCTGTAACCGGTCAAGGAATTTAGTGTGTGCAGGGAGGAAGACCAAGTCAAGATGCTCCTCAACTATGTTGACGACTCGGCCGTCCGGCCGAGTCCAGCCGGCGGCGCCGGCCAGAGTCGGCCGGTCCGCCGGCCAACTCGGCCGAGTCGGGGTGTCGGGGGCCGGGGAATCTCGAGGTGTGAATTATGGTATATTTAGTTTTTTACGTTCAGTTCAAGTTTTATGAGTTATGGCCTTTTGACTGTTGGGCTTCTAAAGGATTTTTAAAAAAATAAATACAAAAATAATGTGGGGTATGGGATTTGAACTCTGGTGGCTTGGTTCAGCAGTGCAAGGTATTACCAATGAGCTACAAGCTCCTTCTTGTAATTATGGAGTGAAATAAATACTTAAAGAGATATCAGCAATAATAAATACTCCAAGTATACATTGAATTTAAATCAATTCTTTGTACATTAAAAATGGAGTTGTTACAGTCTACCCTCCTTACAAAAATTTCGTCCTCGAAATTTACAACTTTTATTTGAGGACTAGTTTACAAAGAATTGTGGATATCTACGCATTTCATCCTCCCTTTCCCCAAGTGGACTCTCCTAGAGTGTCTTTCCTCCACATCACTCGAACCAAGTTAACTACCTTGTTCCGAAGTGTCCTCATTTTCCTGTCCAGGATCTCCACAGGCTGTTGCTCACAAGACAAATAGGGCAGTATAGTGAGCTCGGAATGATCGAGAACATGGCTGGGGTCACTCACATACCTTCTGAGTTGGGATATATGGAACACATTATGCACTCCTTCCAATGAAGGTGAAAGCACTAAGCGGTATGCCACTTTGCCGACTCGTTCGAGTATGTCGAACGGTCCAATATATCTCGGACTTAGCTTACCCCGTCTTCCAAATCGGATCACTCCGCAGTTCGGAGATATTTTCAAGAACACATGATCTCCTGGCTGGAACTCCAAGTGTCGTCTCTTTGCATCAGCCCAGTGCTTCTGTCGATCTTGGGCTATGCGCATTTTTTCCCTGATAGTACGAACCACATCAACAGTCACTACTATCATCTCTGGTCCAAGAAGTTCCCTGTCTCCGATGTCGTCCCAACTTAATGGCGATCGACACTTCCTTCCATACAGTGCTGCAAAAGGTGTCATTCCTATGCTTGCTTGGTAGCTGTTGTTGAACAAAAACTCCACAAGATGTAGGTGATCTTCCCACGATCCTTTGAAGTCTAGCATACACGCTCTGAGCATATCCTCCAAGATCTGAATAGTTCGTTCTGACTGACCATCTGTTTGTGGATGATAAGCCATGCTGAAGTTTAGACTTGTTCCCAAACTTGCTTGCAGACTCTGCCAAAATTGAGATCGGAACCGGGTATCATGATCGGAGACAATGCAGACCGGTACTCCATGAAGTCTCACAATTTCCTGTATGAGTTCATGGGTATCAGAGACAATACATTATGAAGAGTTTAAATCTTATTTAGATTATTACCTCTATGTACTTCTTTGCTAGTGTCTCGGTTGATTGGCCAACTCAAAATGGGATGAAGTGAGCCGACTTTGTGAGTCGATCCATAATGACCCATACAGCATCGTTACCCTTTGTGCTGCGAGGAAGAGCAGTCACAAAATCCATCGTGATGTGTTGCCACTTCCATTCTGGGATCGGTAACGGTTGCAGTAATCCAGCAGTCCTGTGATGTTCAGCCTTTACTTGCTGACATACCAAGCATTTTGCGACGCTTCTGGCTACTTCACGCTTCATTCCATGCCACCAATAATTCTGACGTAGATCTTTGTACATTTTGGTACCTCCAGGGTGTACTGAGTAGGGAGAGCTGTGAGCTTCTTTCATTAACTCTTCCCGAACAGGACCTCTTGGTACACACAATCTGCTGCCGTATCTCAAAGATCCATCCTCATGGATGATGAAGTCTGTTCTGAGTCCATTCTCCACTTGTTCTCTGATCTTTTGCAACTTAGCATCACTTGTTTGAGCTGCTTTGATCTGATTGACAATGGTTGATTGAACTTGTAAATTCATCAAACTTGAAGCATTACCTGGCATGATTACTTCAATCTTCATCTGATGCAAGTCTTGTTGAAGCTTCCACTGAGCGGTGAGATTCATCGATAATGGTTAGCGACTAAGAGCATCAGGTACTACATTCACCTTCCCTGGGTGATATTGCAAGTTGATGTCAAAGTTCGCCATGAGTTCTAACCATCTTCTCTGCCGCATATTCAACTCCTTCTGAGTAAACACGTACTTCAGGCTCTTATGATCTGTGTAGATGTTCACTCGTTCACCAAGTAGATAATGACGCCAAATCTTGAGAGCAAAGATGACGGCTGCCAACTCCAGATCATGCGTCGGATAATTGCGCTCATGAATCTTCAGCTGTCTTGAAGCATAAGCCACAACCTTACCGTGCTGATGTAGAACACATTCTAATCCCTTACCGGATGCATCGCAATGCACTTCGAATCCTCCAGATTGATCCGGTATGACGAGAATAGGTGCTGATGCCAACCTTGACTTGAGTTCTACGAAAGCTTGTTGGCATGCTTCTGACCACACAAATTCTTCATCTTTACGTGTCAGCTTGGTCAGGGGCGTTGCTATCTTTGAAAAGCCTTCAATAAACCTTCTGTAATATCCAGCTAAACCCAAGAAACTTCGAATATCCTTCACTGACTTTGGTGTAGGCCATTCATTAACTGCTGAAACTTTCGCTGGATCCACAGAGATTCCTTCTCCTGATACGATATGTCCAAGAAAACCAACTTGCTTTAACCAAAACTCGCACTTGCTGTACTTGGCATAAAGCTGATGTTGTCGAAGAGTTTCTAGGACAATTCGTAAGTGCTCTGCATGTTCTCTCCGACTCTTAGAATACACCAGGATGTCGTCGATGAAGATGACAACAAACCTGTCTAAGTACTCCCGGAAAACTTGATTCATTAGGTTCATGAATATTGCGGGTGCATTGGTCACTCCAAATGGCATCACTAGAAATTCGTAATGTCCATAACGAGTTCTGAAAGCTGTTTTGTGAATATCAGCTTCCTTGACCTTCACTTGATGATAACCTGAACGAAGATCCAATTTAGAGAAAACACAAGATCCACTTAGCTGATCGAATAGATCATCGATGCGCGGGAGTGGATACTTGTTCTTTATAGTGACTTCGTTCAAGGCTCTGTAATCGATGCCCATTCTGTATGAACCTTCCTTCTTCTTCACAAGTAGTACAGGTGATCCCCAACTTGAAGTGCTGGGACGAATCCATCCTTTCGCCAGTAATTCGTCCAACTGTGTTCGGACTTCCTTCAAACCTTCCGGACTTAAACGATAGGGTGCTTTGATCACCGGTTGTGCTCCTGGTACTAAATCAATACTGAATTCAAGAGCTCGATCGGGAGGCAAACCTGATATATCATCAGGAAATACATCGTCGAACTCTCGAACCACATCTGGTCTTGATTCTTCCTCCGCTTGAGCTGCTGCAACTATTGCTTCTCTTGGCTTCGCTTTGTAGATACCTGGCTCCAGTGTACGGTCTCCGCTTTTGAAATAGAAGACCGGATGGTCTGGAATCTCGAATACTACCCTCCTTTGACGACAATCGATGGTAGCATAAAAGGTTCCAAGCCAATCCATTCCTAGAACCACATCGAAGTTCGGTATGTCCAGCACTTTGAAGTCAGCATAAAACTCTCTGCTACAGACGATGACTGGACACAAGCTGTATCCCATAGTTGCCTTAAGAACGCCATTTCCTGAACTGACATTCCAGCTGGATACAAGCGGTGAGACTGGAATCGCATGGGTTCGAACAAACCGTTGCGGCATAAAGCAGTGTGATGCTCCAGTATCAAACAGTGCTAGTGCAGGGATTGAGGATACTAAGATTGTACCTAAGGTATGTGGGATATGTTTTAGGTATAGAAAATATGTAGCTAAGTAGCAGGATAGAAAAACAAAGTTTGAAAAGAAAAGTTTACCAGTGATGACTTGGCCAGTGGCCTCAGCTTCTTCCACGGACATCGTGAAAGCCTGGCGCCTTGGTACATTCCTCCTGGCTTGAGGAGCATTCCTCGGAATGTTCCTTTGAGCTTGATGGAACTGACGAGGAGGTGGTGCAGCTTATGGTCCTTTGGGTGGTGCAGGTAGTGCAGGTCTTGGAGCAGGTGCCTGAAGAGCTGGTCGCTGCGGATAGGTAATTGCTGGCCTGGATACAGCAACTGGGTTTTTTCTTTGGGGACAAGACCCAATATCATGAGTAGCTGAGCCGCAGACTAAGCAAAGACGGTTGGCTCGATGGCAGTCTTTCATCATATGTCCAGTTCTCTTGCAGTATGTGCAAAAGGCTGGGCCGGGACGATGGTTCGGTACTCCGGGTCGCCTTGGCACGAAAGGTGGCCTGGACGAGGCTCCACCTGCCATCTGATTGGCTGGGCGTTTGACTCCTGCAGACTGAGGTATGCCCCTTGCTTTTATCACTGCCTCATAACTGCGAGCAGCTTCCAGAGCATCCTCATGAGTCAGAAATTTTCCCGTGGCTAGAGCAGCCTGAATCTCCGTGTTCAGTCCTTGTTGAAGGCGACGGGCTCTGATCTCGTCCGTCGGTATCAAGTGTGCCGTGAATCTGTTTAAAGATTGTGTTAGCTGTGCAGTATGCGGGATTTAAAAATTGAACTGTTGTGACATATCTTACCGTCTTAGCATGGTGAATTCAGCGTCGTATTCATCTACTGATTTGTCCCACATCGAACCCTGTTGTAGATGAATGAACTGCTGCTCCATGGCAAACTTGGCAGTCACAGGGAAGTATTTCGCGTCGAACTTCTCGCGAAAAGTCTTCCATTCAATAGGCTGTACCAGACGGCTTTCTTCTACCTTCCACCAGTTGCGAGCATTGTCCGTGAGCTGTAGTTTCGCCACACGGACCCAAGCGATGTCTGGCACTTGAGCTGCTGCGAGATCGTCTTCTATGCTTTGTGCCCATTCTTCCGCTTCAAGAGGGCTTCCTTTTCCAGAGAACTGCTTGGGATGTAAAGCCCTGAATTGCTTTACTCCCGGTGCGTCGGTCTCAGGACGGTTCAGGAGTTGTTGCTGTCCCTCAAGATGGCTGTGGATTGCCTCAAGTAGCACTGTTTGCTCGGTGGGTGGCGCAGGAACAGCTGGTGTGAGAGGTAGTGCTGGAGGTGTGTTGTTGACATTGGTGTTGGTGTTGTTCGGGGAATCCATAACCTTGAAGAAAAATTTGGGTTAGGACAGATTCAAATACATGAAATGATAAGATTCAAGGAATAGAAATTTGTAAGATTCAAGAAACAGGAATTGTAAAGAATGTTTTAGTTGCTGGTTCTTGTGTTATATTGCTTAGGTTGTTCACGCAGAACAGAACTGCATAGTATGATTCTGTACAGCTCTGACCTGCATGGGCCACCAACAAAACCTGTCACGCCCCGCTTCCCGGTGTACGGCGAAGGAACGCGACGAGGTCCGCTACGTACTTACTGTGAAGTAAATACGCTAAGCGTATCTAAGCAATATAAAGGTAAATCACAAGAGACAAGAGATATAAAAATAACAGCAACTTTATTAATAACATTCTTTTGTACAATGCATGAAAAGTAAATACATCTGAAATAAAAGCGATGCCTAAACAATAGCATAACAAGAAATGAAAATACTGAATAGAACAAGGTACAATGCCTAGAGCTCGGGGTCTTTGTGGAACTGATCCAAGTCTTCACCGGTGGCTCGATCTCTGACGGGTCCAAAACATCTGACGACATTCAAAGAAGAAAGAAATAGAATGTCGTCAGCGAACAGGTCGCTCGGTAAGTCCCAAAGATAAGAAGAATTAGAAAAGATAGAATAAGAGGTATATTCTAAAATTGTAATATTGTAGAATATTATGTTTACGCTGTTGTTTGTAGCTTGGTACGGAAGGATGCCAGTGTATACGAGAGGGGTCTCAGTATGCTAGAGACCAGGGCAAACAGAATGTACAAGGAACCGTTAAGCCACAGTACAACAGCAACAGAATATAGGTTAGGTGTCTTAATCTTACCGTCTCATGCCACTTCTAACACCTTCCGCACCAATCTACCCCTTAAACCCCGTAGTGTTTTGATTGTATTGTTGTATTGTATTGTGTAAGTTGGATGACCGACCAAAACCATGATATCAGTAAACAGATTGTAACTGCATAATCAGGTAAATGGAATAACGGAATAATGGATGTATATCCATGGTTTGATTCAGTCAAGTTGTATAGGTTGTTAACTGGATTCTGAGATTCATGTGTTCATATTGAGTTGAAATATTAACGAATGTAGATTGACTTGAATCATATTCAAGTCAGAAATAATCAGACTCAAACCCGAGTTAGACCAAAAGAAATGTAAGTCGAAGTTCTATAATTGTTAGGGTCCTTATTGTAATTTATAAAACTTGAAGTGGTTTTATGTAAAAATACTTTTGTATAGTTTTCAAGATATCCCCGAGTATTTATTATTCATCTTTATAGTTATAATGGGTGTAATTTTATTTTGTGATATTTCTAGTGAAAATATCCTAATTACATAAATAAAGGTATTTATCAGTAATATTGATTTATTTGAAATTCATGGTATTTTAATGTAAAATTTAGTCTTGTGATTTTTAGAAAAAGTGGGATAATTATATTATAACAAATAGATCTTTTAATGATAATATACATATATTTATACAAAAATAATTTCAATAAATATTTTATATAAAAATATCATTTTCTTAAGATATCGTATTTTAAACCTTTCGAGACCGAATGTTCTTTACGGAGGTCTGAATCTCGCACTACTAAGCCGAGGGTGCACGATAAACCGTACTATCCTCAACGGGTTCCCCAAATGTGGGTTGTAGTGGCGCTTTGCAAATATTTATAAATACTAAACCTTTAGAATACGGTTTTATTAAAGAAAAAGGTATTTATTTGCAAAAGTCGATTTTCCGTATTTTAGGTTTTAGGGTTTCTTATTTCAACTAGACCAATTTTAAATGATCTAAACAACAAGTTGTTAGAAGGCTCAAATCGCCTCTTCACCGCCAATTGTGGCCAGGTAAGTACAAGTGAGGAAGGAGGGATCCGCTCACGAATCGTAAGACGTGCCTTTTAAAGTTACCTTTGCTCACTTGCCTAACCTAGACACCACAAAGTCAGGTTTAGATAAACGATCGATTTCTACAACTTATCGTATTTTCCTATTAAAAGATATTTGTTTTAAAAGTGTAGCAACCTAAAACTTTTAGAAAAGGTTTTATTAAGAAAATGGTATTTAATTGTAAAATCTTGTTTTATCGTATTCTATGTTTTCAAGGTAGCGTGTTATGTTTGCATATGAGTGTGTGTGGAGGTAGGTCATTACCTCGTGAACTACTTTAAGGTATAGCAATGTTAAAGGGTTAAATGTAAAAACTAAACATTATGGTATTTAAGTGAAAAAATACGATATATTGTAAAAGCTATCATTTCATGTGAGAAAACTTGTTCAAGTTAGTTGTTAAGTGATTAATAGTCAACATGAAGATGTTTAAGCATTATGGAATTGGTGATAAGTGAGATTTTATAGAAAACCGAATCGGAAATCGGTTTGTTCCGATTTCCGTCGAGTTTGTAAAGTCGTATTTTTATGAAAGAAAAGAAAGGTAGAAAAGAGGGACTTACGGGTTTGGACAACACTAGAGAGTGAGGGGGAAGTAGAGGGTTTGCCGGTGCGTCGAATCGTCGTTGACAGGTCCTAGCACGATCACCGGAATTTCACCGTCGATTTCGTCAGCGCTTCGCCTTTCGCTCGTTTTCCAACGTACCAAAGTTCTCTTGGAATTTTGAGAGAGTGGACTTAGGAATTTAGGATGAGAGGGTAGAGGGTATGGGGGGTATATATAGGGTTATGCTAGGGTTAGGGTTTTCAATTAAAAAATGTAAAAATATATAAAAAATCATTAAAAATCGTTAAACTTTGGAGTAAAAGAGATTTATTGGGCTTTCTGTAACCGGTCAAGGAATTTAGTGTGTACAGGGAGGAAGACCAAGTCAAGATGCTCCTCAACTATGTTGACGACTTGGCCGTCTGGCCGAGTCCGGCCGGCGGCGCCGGCCCGAGTCGGCCGAGTCGGCTGTTCCGCAGGCCGACTCGGGGTGTCGGGGTCCAAGGAATCTCGAGGTGTGAATTATAGTATATTTAGTTTTTTACGTTCAGTTCAAGTTTTATGAGTTATGGCGTTTTGACTGTTGGGCTTCTAAAGGATTTTAAAAAAAATAAATTCAAAAATAATGTGGGGTGTGGGATTTAAACTCTGGTGGCTTGGTTCAGCAGTACAAGGTATTACCAATGAGCTACAAGCTCCTTCTTGTAATTATGAAGTGAAATAAATACTTAAAGAGATATCAGCAACAATAAATACTCTAAGTATACATTGAATTTAAATCAATTCTTTGTACATTAAAAATGGAGTTGTTACACATATATTTAGGATTGTTATTTTCTTCGATCGATAATTGGCCAGAATAAAAGCAAATTTGAGGAATGTAATTACCAGTCATTTCTCCACTTGCCAAAAAACTTAAGATTTGGTGAGATTTCTCCCCAACACCCTAACCCTAACCTAAAATGTAAACCTGACCCTACCATTAGCGATTTCTCGACAAACAACCTAACCCTAACACAACCCTAACACCAGCAATTTATTCACAATTTTTTTTTAAAAATCAATTTCAAACATTAACCCTAACATTATAAATTTTTATACAAATCATTAAATTCGAAATTTAACCTATCCCTAATGGAGATTGAGGAACTTATACCTCGACGAGAAGAGAGATACAAATATTGGTGGCGAGTGGAGGAGGGAGAGGAACCCGCCGAAGATCCCTGGATCTGGATCGTGATCGATGAAAATGGGCTCCCACTGCCGCTGAAGATGGTCTGATTGTCTCTGTCTTCGTCCTCGGCGTGGGGGTCGATTGGAGAAGGCGGCAAGGAGGGAGTCGGGGCCCATGGAGTGGAGAGTGGTGACGGTGACGGTGGTGGTGGTGGTGACGGTGGCACGTCGGTGACGGTGACGGTGACGGTGATGATGGTTGTGGTAATGGCGAAGGTGGTGGTGAATTTTTGGGGCGACATCTGAGAGAGAGCAATGCAACGGTTGATTAGTGTAGGATTTTAAGATCAAAAATATTTTTACCGCAATCAAAAACGGCGTCGCTTTGCAGCTAGCCGGTGAATACGGGTCGGTCCACAGGGATGTGTAATTTTCCTAAGTGTTCTTACGAGTTGATTCCAATGGTTGTTTGGTTTTGTTGATTGATTCTGAAAAAACTAAGTTGTACGATGGTTAAGGAACTTGTTAGGGTTAGGTCTAAAGTAGGGTTTGATAAGATTAATATTAACACCTCTTTCAATGCCCTCGATTAAATCTTTTTAGAAGTTATAACAATTATTAGTAAAGGGGATTAGGATGATTGAGAAGAAACGAAGTTTCTTCCTCTAGATCTTTGTCCGTCCTTTCCTACTAATTGCTATAACCTTCATGGAAGTCATGCATGTCCGGTCCTTTATACTACGATTTCACCGTTACCTCGTGGGTAGGGTGCCGTAGGGAGCGGATCATGCATGCATACATGAAGTTCTAGTTGTTACAAGTTATTGGGCTTGAAAGAGATGAGAGATATTCATCTCTCAACCCCTCCCTTATTCCTAACCCTAACAAGCAAGGAATTTACTCGCTCGTTAGGGGATCTTTTAAAAATAACATGTTAAAATTCACTTACCTACTGCAGTTTAAGAAAGACTACACTAGATTAAATTAGGGCAATAGTATGATTTATCGAAGGTAAGAATTAAATTAGAGAGCTAGAGCAATAAATTAATTTTAAACTAAGGCAGAAAAATTAAAAGGAACTTACAAGAAAATGATGCTCTTCAATCCTCAAAATATTCTGAATTTTTATTAATTGAAAAGAGGCATAGCATTAGAATATTTTGATTACAATTTTATAAGGAAACAGGGAAATTTAGGGTTACGGGATTCGCACATGTGCGATTACAAAAATACCCCCGAAAAATCCCAACAAAGTCACCGACGCACCGCCACACAAAATTTGCACCGACACGTGCATTAAATGGCCGCGGAACCGCGACATAAGTGGGGTTAGGGCCGCGGTTCCGCGGCCCTTTGGTGAGAACACTGTGTCAAATTTTGTGGGCTTCTTCTATGCTGATTGGGCCTTTCATTTATTTATTTCTTTTCTCCTTTTGGCTTCTGGTTCTTCTCCAGATCTTCAGTGAAAACTTGTATTGGTCTTTTAACAGTTTCACTTTGACATTTTTGGACCTTGCGTTGACTTGTTGTAACACTTTGAATTTCCGTTAGAATGTTTTTCATGATAATTAGTAATTGTACGTGATATTATATATGTGTATCTAGGATTATTAGTTATTTTAGTCGTGTTGGCAAATTAGGAAATTTTCCTTTGTGTAGTGTACACTTTGCACACTTAGCCTTTTTTGAGACCTAGGTTTAAAGTGTTAGCCAATTCTTTTGTTGCATGGTTGCTAACTTATCCCCACCATTTTAATCATATCATAACCATTTTTATAATTCAAAATCCAATTTAAACAATGAGGCATGGTGGTTAGGTGAAAGTTTGACCTTTAGACCCATTTTCTTCCCTTCTCTCTCTCTCTTTTCCCCACTTCAGAATTCTGCAGCATTCCAGCAGAAAAACCCTAGCTTTCCCTCATCTTTTCCTTTCCTTTTCACTTCTCTTTGATCCCTACACAAAAACCCTACACAATCAACACATTTTCATCATAAAACCATGGAAAAGTGAGCTTTTTGAGGTGTTTGAAAGCAAATATGCACACTTGATGTTAGGGCTGGGATTTTTGGTGTTTCATAGGGTCTTTTGAAGGTATTAACTCATATTAGCACTCCTTTTCCTTAAACTTGTAGTATTCTTTAGTAAAAATCTCATTTTTGTGCATTTTTAGTGATATTAAAGGATATTTGTGATTCACATGCTAGATTAGGGTTTTGTTAGTTGTGTTAGTTCTATTATGTGTTATTAGAGCTATTTTTTAGGCCAGGTTTGTTTTAGTTTGTACAGAAATACTCTAAAGTTCCATTTTAGTGCAAAAGTGTGGATTTTAACTAGAAATAAGGCTCTGTAGGATCTGCTGCTACCCGAGATATTTCAGAGTGAAACTAGATGTTACTGTAGCATGTATGAGGGGTATAGAGTGCACACACCAAACCTGGGAGCCCACCCCCCTACCCAGGCCGCCGGAATATTCATTCTGGCCGCAATTTGCGGCCAGATGGGTGAGTTGGGATTTGGAGTTTGGGCAACTGGAGTCTGCTGCTATGTGGGTTATTTTGGTATATATAGTTTTACATTATCATTTCTGTATCAAAATCTAGAGTAGAATACCCTATTCCCCGTATTTTCAATCTTTCGCGACACGCGTGATACGTGTGTGTGGGTTTGGGGTTTCTGCGTATCGTGACGCGTCGGAGTGGCTTCAGGCGCGTAATCACACGTTTTAGCGTATCGCGCACACGCGCGCTTGGTTCACGACACGAGTTACTAGTTCGGCTTTAATGTCGTGTTTGTGTGACTTCAAGCTTATGTATGATGTATTGTGTAATTCTAGGTTCGCAGGCGAGTACGGCGGACGCCGCGCAAAAGGGGAAACAAGTTGTTGGCTATACCTAGCGAGAGACTACGGTGAGTAGATTTAACATCTATGGGGATATCGCCCGCATGGCGTTCTACGTCAGGGCTGATAGGACCTTATAGCTACACTGACTGTGCATGGCTACTATTTAATGCATACTGCATTCCCTGCTATATGGATATAAACTGGAATTGATAGAACACCGCACCATTACTAACAGTCCATGTTGCACGAGCACTATCCTGCATGTTACACACACACCGTTAGTAATTGTCATGACACTCACATTATAGAATTCACATCGGATCATTATATTGTAGCTCATCTATATGTGACTTGACATGATATTCATACTTGATGCATATATCACATCGGATCATTATATTGTAGCTCATCTATATGCGACTTGATATGATATTCATACTTGATGCATATATCACATCGGATCGTTATATTGTAGCTCATCTTTATGTGACTTGATATGATGTTCATATTTGATACACATATCATATCGGATCATTGACTTGCATATTGGTTTGGATTACATGTGATTTCTGGATTTGGGAACCGTGGCTATTTCAAATATGTAATCATTTAAAAACCCGGTTCTCTTGATATGATATTTCGGTGCGTCCACCATGTTTTCCTCGGTGCTAGAGTGATATATGTGAACCCGAATCGAGGAGCTGGTTGAGGCCGATTATGGGTACATGGTGGACCCGGTATGGTACCCCGGGGCGAGAACGGTTTCGCTGTGTAGTAGACGGTGAGCCTGGCAGAGGGACTACTACCTACCGGTGATTGGTTGGACCTGACAGTTATCCGGAGGATACTGATCAGAGTCAACAGATGGATGCGGGGTGATCCGTACTGCCGGGGCCGAGGGCCGATACCGCAGACGGAGCCCGTGGGTTGACCCGGACTGACGGGGCCCGAGGGATGAGGATTTGCGTGTCGATGCTGGACACGAGTATTTATGATATTTGGGTGCCGATGTTGGGCACTCGGGATTCTCAGAGATTTACAAGATTTGAGGGCCGATGAGGGTGCCGGCGCCTGAGCTATTTGGGGGATCTGGGTGCATTGATGGACACCGATTATTTATTCCACGTTGACATTCCGTGTAGATGTTATATTGCCCATGCTCAGGATTTATTATTGTACCTCATCCTGTAGTTATATTACCTGATAGAGCACTTGCATGATTTTTGCACATACTGCTTATCACATATTGATATCATCTGTTGGCATATGATAGAGTAGCGCAGTACGTGCATACTCGTGATTACCTTTATATGTTATCTCTATTCACGAGTTGGCAACTCACCCCCGTTGTGCCACAGTGTTTGCAGGTTGCCCTTCAGAGTAGTCGCGGCAGGCTGCGTTGTGCATCTTTTGACACAGATACCCCCATAGTTGGTGTACTAGCTCTTTTGCTGATAGGTGGGTTTTGTGCTGTATCTGTTTATCTTTCAATTATGTACATTGTTGTATCTAGTATTCTCCATCTACCATGTATGTATTTGACTTAGAGACAGTATGAGGACAATGATGTATATTATTTGTATTCTGGTGTCGAGCTCGTTGTGAGCCGACTGTACTTGCAGTTTATTCTATCTGTGATGTTCCCACTTGTGGATCTTGATCTTCGCTACGGCGTCGTATATTGCTATCTTGGTGTTTGTTTACTTAGATTTCTTAACATGTTAGTAAGTGCTTTCATTTTAAACTTATAACACTCTATACTTTTACTGGTTTGATTTCTGGGTTTTCGGTTCACTTATCCGCGTTACGCCTGTAGACGTTATGTGGTTAAGTGCCGGTCACGGGCCAAACTTTGGGTCATGACAAAGTTGGTATCAGAGCGTAGGTTTTACCTTTCGGAGTGTAGGATGACCCTGGTATGATGGAGTAGGTAGCTGCAGCAGGGTAGCGTACCGTGTGTATGTTCCGCGGCATGCTCACGACACGGTACTCCGCCTACGCGACCTTAGGACTTATTGATTTAAATTCCTTCTTGAGTCTATGCATTCTTGCGATTTGATTTCCGTATCCTTATTGAATCCTATTGTTCCTGATAGCCATTATGCCGCCAAAGACTACGAGGGCGCAGAGAGCGGCCGCAAGGGCCGAGATTCAAGTTGACTCGTCCGAGACGAGGACTGATCCGGGTAGTACACCGGTGGTGCCCGAGCAGGCTGTTCCTGCCATGACAGATCAGATTGCTATGTTAGGAGCTGGTGTTCAGGAGATGCGCCAAACGATGGGATCCAGTATGCAGGAAATACGCCAGATGATGGGATCTCTAGTTGAGACATTTCGAGCGCAGCGACCAGAGGTAGTTCCACCCGTTGCAGAGACCGTGGTGGTACCCACAGTTCAGGCAGGTGCACCTGCGACTACAGAGGTTATTACAGTATCACTGTCAGAGTTTATGAGGCTGAAGCCTCCGGTCTTCACAGGCACCGATGTGGCCGAGGACCCACAGTCTTTCATTGATAGGATGGCGCGGATATGTCGTTCACTTAGATGCACAGATGCGAGATGGGTTGAGCTCGCGAGCTTTCGCCTGGAAAGTCTTGCGCAGAAATGGTGTGAATCAGTCAAGAAGGGTAGAACAGCAGGTCTTCCTCCTATGACCTGGACAGAGTTCGTGGCGCTATTCCTTACCCGCTTTCTTCCCCTGAGTGTCAGAAATGCTAGAGCACGCAGGTTCGAGTCCTTACGCCAGACTCCGGAGATGTCAGTGGCAGAGTAAGATGTGTTGTTCACCGAGCTATCCGTTTATGCTCCGTACCTAGTGGCTACTGAGGAGTTGCGAGTTAAGAGATTTGTCTGAGGCTTGCGCACACCACTGTTCCTTGCGATTAGCGCGCAACACTACGAGACCTATGCAGCAGCTGTAGACACAGCCTTATTGGTTAAGGAGCGCCTTGCTGAGACTTCGGCAGTCCCAGAGCCGAAGAGAGTTCGTGCAGATAGGTCAGTGCAGAGATGACCTTTTCGGCGTCGTGACAGGCACCTTGCAGGTGGCAGAGATTCGAGGCGAGGCCGATTGTTTAGCTCCTATCCCCAGGAGAGTCAGCGACCATCATCGGGATGTTACCGTTGAGGGAGCTCTTATCATCGTGTGCGAGATTGCCCGGAGGTACCCCGGAGTGGGGCGGCAGCACCGCATGTTACATTACCACCTTCACCACCCCAGACGGCATTGCCGATAGTACCTACTGTTACTCCGCGTCAGACGCATGCACAGAGAGGTCGTGGTCGCGGAGGATTTGTTCATAGAGGACGAGGTGACCGAGGCAGAGGGCAGCTGGCGGTCGGCAGGGGACAGTTAGTTGCAGGTGGAGGACAGGCGTGAGTTTTTGCTTTGATGCATCAGGACGCGCAGGCGTCCAATGCGGTGGTCTCAGGTATCCTTCCTGTATGTTCGGTTGATGCACACGTGTTATTCGATCCCGGATCCACGCACTCGTACGTATCCACACACTTTGTGCCGAGTTTGGGTAGAGAGTCCGGTTTGCTTGACCAGCCGCTTGTTGTGACTACTCCTGTGGGAGAGTCGTTTGTTTCTAGGTACGTATTCCGATCCTGTACCGTCCATATTGGCGAGAGAGAGTTGCCTGTCGACTTGATCCTTCTTGAGATGTTGGACTTCGACGTTCTTTTGGGCATGGATTGGTTATCCACGTGCTATGCTTCTGTTGACTGCCGCGAGAAGATAGTTCGATTTTGTTTTCCCGGCGAGTCGGTTGTTGTTGTGTTGGGGGACCGTGGTGTTACCCCTCACGGTGTGATTTCTTCTTTTCGCGCTGGACAGCTTTTGCGGAAGGGATGTCAGGGATTTCTCGCCTACGTTTGCGATACTAGAGCTACAGAGGTTCCGATGGATCAGGTTCCAGTTGTTAGCGAGTTCCCTGATGTGTTCCCTGACGAGCTTCCTAGGCTACCGCCCGAGCGTGATGTTTCTTTCTGTATTGATTCGGTTCCTGGCGCGGGGCCTATTTCTGTACCGCCTTATCGGATGGCCCCGGCGGAACTTAGAGAATTGAAGGGTCAGTTGCAAGATTTGCTGGATAAGGGACTTATTCGACCCAGTGTTTCTCCTTGGGGTGCTCCAGTCCTGTTTGTCAAGAAGAAGGACGGCAGTATGCGTTTGTGTATTGACTACCGCCAGCTGAACAGGGTGACAGTGCGGAACAGGTATCCTTTGCCACGCATCGACGATTTGTTCGACCAGCTTCAGGGGGCAGGGTACTTTTCAAGGATCGATTTGCGATCAGGCTATCATCAGCTGCGGGTTCGACAGGAGGACATTTCTAGGACAGCTTTCCGCATGCGCTACGGCCATTATGAGTTTTTGGTGATGTCGTTCGGACCCACCAACGCGCCAGCAGCATTTATGGACATGATGAACCGTATTTTCCGGCCGTATCTTGATTTGTTCATCATAGTGTTCATTGACGATATCTTGGTGTATTCTCGGAGTAGGGAGGAGCACGAGCAGCACCTGCGGATTACACTGCAGACCTTGAGGGAGCATCAGCTTTTCGCCAAATTCTCCAAGTGTGCTTTCTGGGTAGACAGCGTAGAATTCTTGGGGCACGTGATTACACGAGATGGTATATATGTAGACCCGAGGAAGATCGAGGCAGTTCGGAGTTGGCCTAGACCCACGTCAGTGACGGAGGTTCGCAGCTTTCTAGGGCTGGCAGGCTATTACAGGCGATTTGTGCAGGACTTCTCTCGCATTGCTACACCATTGACCGGGTTGACCCGGAAGGGAGTTCGCTTCGATTGGACGGAGGAGTGTGAGCACAGTTTCCAGCAGCTACGGGCTCTACTGACTACGACACCAGTGCTATCATTGCCTTCAGGATCAGGCGGATTTGTGGTCTATTGTGATGCTTCACGAGTGGGGCTAGGGTGCGTTTTGATGCAGCATGACAGGGTGATCGCATATGCTTCGCGGCAATTAAAGAAACATGAACAGAATTACCCCACTCATGATCTGGAGATGGCTGCAGTGGTCTTTGCACTTAAGATCTGGCGACACTATCTGTATGGAGAGTCATGCCAGATATTCACTGACCACAAGAGCTTAAAGTATATATTTCAGCAGCGAGACCTGAACCTTAGACAGCGCCGATGGATGGAATTAGTGAAGAACTACGATTGTGAGATCTTGTATCACCCGGGCAGGACTAATGTAGTGGCGGATGCTTTGAGCAGGAGGCCCGGGGGTAGTCTATCTTGTTTGAGCGCAGTGCAGAGGCAGTCGTCGGCAGATTGGCAGATCTTATGCGACAGCCGGGTACAGTTCGAGTTTACGCCGATCGGAGGACAGATTGCGCATGTTCGTGCACGCCCACAGTTGCTTGACCGTATACATGAGGCACAGCACAGTGATGACCGCTGTTCAGAGATCAGGACACAGATGGGACAGGGCAGATTTTCCGAGTTCGTGATCGATGATCAGGGGATACTACGATTTGGAGCTAGACTGTGCATACCAGATGCTGAGGGATTGCGGCGCGAGATTCTTGAGGAGGCACATCGATCGGTATATAGTGTTCATCCCGGTTCCACCAAGATGTACCATGACTTGAGAGGTGTTTACTGGTGGCACGGAATGAAGAGAGACATTGCAGATTTTGTGTCGAGATGCCTGACTTGTCAGCAAGTCAAGGCTGAGCACCAGAAGCCCGCGGGAGAGCTACAGCCGTTACCCATTCCGGAGTGGAAATGGGAACAGATCTCTATGGACTTCATTGTGGGTCTACCAAGGACTAGTCGAGTGTATGACTCCATCTGGGTGATCGTGGATCGTTTAACGAAAGCGGCTCACTTCCTGCCGGTGAAGACGACTTTTGGATTTGCTCAGTATGCCCAGATTTACATTGACGAGATTGTACGACTGCACGGAGTTCCGACATGTATCGTGTCCGATAGAGGTACCCAGTTTACCAGCCGGTTATGGCAGAGGCTTCAGGAGGCTTTAGGCACTCGCTTGAGTTTCAGCACAACATTCCATCCGCAGACCGACGGACAGTCAGAGCGGACTATTCAGACTCTCGAGGACATGCTCAGAGCATGCGTATTAGACGTCGAAGGTAGCTGGGATCATCATTTGCCCTTAGTAGAGTTCCCCTACAACAACAGCTACCAGGAGACCATTCAGATGGCACCGTTGGAGGCTCTTTATGGGAGGAGATGCAGATCGCCCACCTGTTGGACGGAGCTCAGTGAGAGCAGTATCTTAGGGCCGCAGATTGTGGAGGAGACGACCGTGAAGATCCAGTTGATTCATGATAGGATGAGAGCAGCCCAGAGTAGGCAGAGGTCTTATGCGGACCGTCGTCGGCGCAGACTTTAGTTTTCTGTTGGTGATCATGTTTTATTGAGGGTCTCCCCAATGAAAGGCATGATGAGGTTTGGGAAGAAGGGGAAGCTTAGTCCCAGATATGTGAGCCCCTTCGAGATCCTCGAGCGTGTTGGTGCGGTTGCGTATCGATTAGCCCTTCCGCCCAGTTTTCCAGACGTGCACCCCGTATTTCACGTTTCGATGCTCCACAAATATCTTCATGATCCTTCGCATGCGATTCAGCACCCGACGATCCAGCTTGAGCGTGACCTTTCCTATGCAGAGCAGCCGGTGAAGATCTTGGATCGACAAGTGAAGAAATTGAGATCGAAAGAGATACCGTCCGTCAAGGTACTTTGGCGTGGCCAGAGCGGCGAGGAGGTCACTTGGGAGACCGAGAGCAAGATGAGGAAGAGTTATCCCCATCTTTTTGAAGGTGCGTATAGTTAGATTTTTAAATTCGGGGACCGAATTTCTTTAAGGGGGGTAGATTGTAACACTTTGAATTTCCGTTAGAATGTTTTTCGTGATAATCAGTAATTGTACGTGTTATTATATATGTGTATCTAGGATTATTAGTTATTTTAGTCGTGTTGGCAAATTGGGAAATTTTCCTTTGTAGTGTACACTTTGCACACTTAGCCTTTTTTGAGACCTAGGTTTAAAGTGTTAGCCAATTCTTTTGTTGCATGGTTGCTAACTTATCCCCACCATTTTAATCATATCATAACCCTTTTTATAATTCAAAATCCAATTTAAACAATGAGGCATGGTGGTTAGGTGAAAGTTTGACCTTTAGACCCATTTTCTTCCCTTCTCTCTCTCTCTTTTCCCCACTTCAGAATTCTGCAGCATTCCAGCAGAAAAACCCTAGCTTTCCCTCATCTTTTCCTCTCCTTTTCACTTCTCTTTGATCCCTACACAAAAACCCTACACAATCAACACATTTTCATCACAAAACCATGGAAAAGTGAGCTTTTTGAGGTGTTTGAAAGCAAATCTGCACACTTGATGTTAGGGCTGGGATTTTTGGTGTTTCATAGGGTCTTTTGAAGGTATTAACTCATGTTAGCACTCCTTTTCCTTAAACTTGTAGTATTCTTTAGTAAAAATCGCATTTTTGTAAATTTTTTAGTGATATTAAAGGATATTTATGATTCACATGTTAGATTAGGGTTTTGTTAGTTGTGTTAGCTCTATTATGTGTTATTAGAGCTATTTTTTAGGCCAGGTTTATTTCAGTTTGCACAGAAATACCCTAAAGTTCCATTTTAGTGCAAAAGTGTGGATTTTAACTAGAAATAAGGCTCTGTAGGATCTGCTGCTACCCGAGATATTTCAGAGTGAAACTAGATGTTATTGTAGCATGTATGAGGGGTATAGAGTGTACACACCAAACCTGGGAGCCCACCCCCCTACCCAGGCCGCCGGAATATTCATTATGGCCGCAATTTGCGGCCAGATGGGTGAGTTGGGATTTGGAGTTTGGGCAACTGGAGTCTGCTGCTATGTGGGTTATTTTGGTATATATAGTTTTACATTATCATTTCTGTATCAAAATCTGGAGTAGAATACCCTATTTCCCGTATTTTCAATCTTTCGCGACACGCGTGATACGTGTGTGTGGGTTTGGGGTTTCTGCGTATCGTGACGCGTCGGAGTGGCTTCAGGCGCGTAATCACACGTTTTAGCGTATCGCGCACACACGCGCTTGGTTCACGACACGAGTTACTAGTTCGGCTGTAATGTCGTGTTTGTGTGACTTCAAGCTTATGTATGATGTATTGTGTAATTCTAGGTTCGCAGGCGAGTACAGTGGACGCCGCGCAGAAGGAGAAACAAGTTGTTGGCTATACCTAGCGAGAGACTACGGTGAGTAGATTTAACATCTACGAGGATATCGCCCGCATGGCGTTCTACGTCAGGGCTGATAGGACCTTATAGCTACACTGACTGTGCATGGCTACTATTTAATGCATACTGCATTCCCTGCTATATGGATATAAACTAGAATTGATAGAACACCGCACCATTACTAACGGTCCATGTTGCACGAGCACTATCCTGCATGTTACACACACACCGTTAGTAATTGCCATGACACTCACACTGTAGAATTCACATCGGATCATTATATTGTAGCTCATCAATATGTGACTTGACATGATATTCATACTTGATGCATATATCACATTGGATCATTATGTTGTAGCTCATCATTATGTGACTTGACATGATGTTCATATTTGATGCACATATCATATCGGATCATTGACTTGCATATTGGTTTGGATTACATGTGATTTCTGGATTTGGGAACCGTGGCTATTTCAAATATATAATCATTTAAAAACCCGGTTCCCTTGATATGATATTTCGGTGCGTCCACCATGTGTTTCCTCAGTGCTAGAGTGATATATGTGAACCCGAATCGAGGAGCTGGTTAAGCCCGATTACGGGTACATGGTGGACCCGGTATGGTACCCCAGGACGAGAACGGTTTCGCTGTGTAGTAGACGGTGAGCCAGGCAGAGGGACTACTACCTACCGATGATTGGTTGGACCTGACAGTTATCCGGAGGATACTGATCAGAGTCGACAGATGGATGCGGGGTGATCCGTACTGCCGGGGCCGAGGGTCGATACCGCAGACGGAGCCCGTGGGTTGACCCGGACTGACGGGGCCCGAGGGATGAGGATTTGCGTGTCGATGCTGGACACGAATATTTATGATATTTGGGTGCCGATGTTGGGCACTCGGGATTCTCAGAGATTTACAGGATTTGATGGCCGATGAGGGTGCCGGCGCCTGAGCTATTTGGGGGATCTGGGTGCATTGATGGACACCGATTATTTATTCCACGTTGACATTCCGTGTAGATGTTATATTGCCCATGCTCAGCATTTATTATTGTACCTCATCATGTAGTTATATTACCTGATAGAGCACTTGCATGATTATTGCACATACTGCTTATCACATATTGATATCATCTGTTGGCATATGATAGAGTAGCGCAGTACGTGCATGCTCGCGATTACCTTTATATGTTATCTCTATTCACGAGTTGGAAACTCACCCCCGTTGTGCCACAGTGTTTGCAGGTTGCCCTTCGGAGTAGTCACGGCAGGCTGCGTTATGCATCTTTTGATACAGATACCCCCATAGTTGGTGTACTAGCTCTTTTGCTGATAGGTGGGTTTTGTGCTGAATCTGTTTATCTTTCAGTTATGTACATTGTTGTATCTAGTATTCTCCATCTACCATGTATGTATTTGACTTAGAGACAGTGTGAGGACGATGATGTATATTATTTGTATTCTAGTGTCGAGCTCGTTGTGAGCCGACTGTACTTGCAGTTTATTCTATCTGTGATGTTCCCACTTGTGGATCTTGATCTTCGCTACGGCGTCGTATATTGCTATCTTGGTGTTTGTTTACTTAGATTTCTTAACATGTTAGTAAGTGCTTTCATTTTAAACTTATAACACTCTATACTTTTACTGGTTTGATTTCTGGGTTTTCGGTTCACTTAGCCGCATTACGCCTGTAGATGTTACGTGGTTAAGTGCCGGTCATGGGCCAAACTTTGGATCGTGACACTTGTACCTCAGTGAACTGTTATACGTCTAGGCTTGACTAGGATCCGTCTACTTGTTGGTCAAAAGTCCCTCTTTTGTATCAACTTTTGTCTTTTTCACTGTTTTCGCTCCAAGAACCTGTATCCTGTAATATGTAGCAGGCATGCGTCAAAAGCACCTATTTAGTTATAAAACGAATAAGAATTGGGGAATATGAAATGCAATATTATGATATGAACAAATACCCCCAAACTTATCTTTTGCTCGTCCTCGAGCAAACTTATTATTTTATTCTCGATAAAACCTAACCGCACTTTCGCAGGGAAACGCGATTGCACTGAGCACGTGCAACAAGCCGTTAAACCTCTAGGTGTCCCTAGTAGGAGGAGTGTAGTCTCCTGAGGGTTTTCAGCGGATACTACCCACAAAATCCTATCAACTCGGCCCATTGACTTTTGTTCTCCAATTAGGTTTTCTAACAAGGAATTCTATTATCGTCGACTTGTAAACTATCCACCCATATTCTTCAACTTTCTCATCATTTAACTTAAGATTATATATGTTTGATATACTCATTCAGCCGTCGGCATTTCTTAAGTTTTCCTTCTAAGGTTCCATCTCCATTTAGGAATTTTTCTATCAACTCTACCAAAGATACAAGTTTTATTCTTCATTCCCTTCTCTTATCTCAACTCTAATCATATATCCCCACGTGTGTGTATAAATCACCCCTACACTTGGAAATTCAAATCAAGCAATCATACCCTTGTCCGTTGTCCAAAGCACTAATTAACTGGTGAATTCTTAATGAATTTTGCTTACACACCCTTCATGCGACTGTTAATACTTCTTGAGGTACCAACAACCGATTACAAGATATGTTTGCACTTTAAAGCGTAATTCCTAGTCTTGCAATACCCAAGGCTTTTAGCAGTGACTCCCAAACCAGTTGGTCTAAGGCACTAGGTGATGAAGCACCCTCGCTAAATATTTTTCTATTTTTGCAGCCTTAAGTAATCACAAAAACCAGTGTTCATTTTTTTTATTCTTTATTCACACTTATATATTTTTTTTTTCATTTTCATTGTACTAAGGACTTTAGACAAGAGCATTTCAAGATCTCTTCTACTATTCCAAGTTTCAAGGTGCATGATTGTGCAAATTGTAGGGTATACATTTTCAGAATCTAGACTTAAGCTAGGAATTATTTTTCAAACTTATACTCTAATAAAATATCAATACTTTTCCTTTATTTCAACTTAGCCCAAAAAGTGAACTCAAATTTTGCCTAGTTCTAAATAAACTACAAAGACATATACTTTCTACCGTTAATCTTTAAAGAAGGTTATTTTTAGGGTTTTTAATTTACTAGGTCTAAGATCTAGTTATTCCTGGCCAGTTAACCTATCTGTCAAACTCAAGTTAAATATGGTCAAAATTGAATATAATAATTTTTATAATTTTTGAAATTTTCAAATTTTTTCCGGGTTTTCAAAATAAGTATGCAAATGCAAAAATATGTAAAAATGAGTGCGAAAGAAGAAAACGTACCGAGCATACCCCCAAACTTAAACTGGACAGTGTCCTCACTGTCATGCTACACCAAGTGGGTCGATAATGTCGGCACTCCCCTGTTTATTTATTTATAATTTTTTTTATTGTTAAAAGAAAAACAAAAATATATATAGAAAGGCCCCCCAAACTTCAGTGAAACAAAGTTAGATATTACTGCCAGACTTTGCATAGACCAAACATCAACACCAACCAGTCGAAAAATTTATCTGTAAAGATTGTCGGTTGGTGGAAAAACATGTTGTACCGATCCAAAAAGAATTGGGGAAGATAGGAGTGATGGCAGGGAAAGTATGGAAGTGAATAGATGTGATGTGGTGATGAATCAAAACGAGAATGAGAATGATCAGCAATCAGTGGAATATTGGCATTCTCATAGCTTATTAAAAGAAATGGGGGTGGTTCAACTTCTAAAGGAGGAGGTTGATTAACCACAATATCCCCAAGATGTTTCTGTGGATCCGTTATTGACTTGGCATCATCCATCATTTGCACATGATATTCAATTATGAGAGAACTAATCTCCTCGATGTCCGCCATAGTCCAACCGAAAACATGCCGCCTATCTTGTAAGACCTTTAAAATAGCGTTCTCTTGCTCGAAGGCTATAGAGGATGATATTATAACGGGAAAGGTCTCATTCCTACCTATGTAAGCATATTTAAGGTGAGACGGCAAGGGCATGAGCTCGAGTTTCTGAGGCGAAAGAATCATAGGTAAAATTGGGGAATCTACCTCGAACTCGAAGGACTCTAGCACAGGTTCGAAATCACTGCAAACAACCGATTCAGATGGTTCAACTAACTCATCCAAAAATTCAAAAGACTCATATTCGGGCTGTGAGTCTTCATCATCCGAAAAAGTGAAACATTCATAATCAATATCGGTTGTGTCAACTGTGGTAGGCTTAAGGAGGGACGTACTAGTGGCGTCAAAACTGTTCTCATCAAACAAGAAACTTTCAAACTCGCAGTCCTCCTGCGTGATTTCATGAATAGAGCAAACTTCTCGTGTACTAGTATTAGGCACGGGGGGCAGACTTCTTAACTTGTAAATATTGAACTCACTAGACGTCTTCCCGAAGGATAGAGTCATGGAGCCATTGCGACAGTTTATTACGGCGTTGGAAGTGGCCAAAAATGGTCGACCGGGGATCACCGGAATTTGGTTCCGTGAGTTCACAACAGGTTGTGTGTCCATAACAATAAAATCAACTGGGAATATGAACTCCCCAACTTTGATCAACACATCCTCTAGCTCACCCCTTGGATGGGTGATTGATCGATCGATCAGCCATTTGGAGAGTACAGTGAGTGGGCTTAAGCTCTCCTATGCCTAATTGCTCGTACACAGAATAAGGTAGCAAATTCATACTAGGACCAAGATCTAGTAGTGCTCTATTGATGTTCTTGTCCCCAATTGTTATCGAAATAGTAGGACAACCGGGGTCCTTGTGCTTTTGGGGTAAAGAACTGACAAGAGCATCGCTAATAGCACTAGCCACAAAAACTTTCTTTGGTACTTGTGACTTCCTCTTTTTGGTGCATAAGTCCTTTAAGATTTTTGCATATGAAGGAACTTGTTGGATTGCATCCAAAAGAGGGATATTTATGCTAACCTATTTGAACAGCTCAACAATCTTCTCCATTTGTGGAATTGGTTTATTGGATCTCAACCGGTTTGGAAAAGGAGCATTTTGAAATGTTGTTGAGTCCAATTTTTGCGGATCAGATTGTTGAGCTGGAACGGAACCCCGTGTAGATGTGTTCATGTTGTGAGAAGTGGGTCCGTTCGAGCTAGAAGGAGTAGAGCCTTGTGAATGATGGAGAACAGGCTCTAACGAAGAAGAAGAAGATGAAGAAGAAGAACCACCGGCAGGGGTGTCATCGTGAATACCCACATTGTTTTGCAACATTTTTCCCGATCTCAACGTGGTCACAGCGTTTACGTTATGAGTTTGCTGTTGATGTGCAGCATGTGCGTGACCAGGGTTGGGCAGTGGTTGAGATGGGAGCTTTCCTTTTTCGCGCTCGTTCAAAGCTGCATTGAGTTGTGCAATTTGTGCCTCAATAGATTTGATGCTTTGATCGTGTGAGGCACTGTTTTGCACCAAAGATTGAATAGAAGTCTCTAGTCTTGCTGTAGACTGTGTAGATTGCTTTAGGAACGCATCTAGACTTCTTTCGAGCGAGCTAACCTTGTCATTGTTAGGTTGAACAAAATTGTTTGGCGCGTAAGAATTATTAGGCACAAAATTGTTCACTTGATTAGGGTAAGGTTGCTGTTGGAAAGGTTGTTGAAATTGAGTTTGTGGGGGTGGTTGTTGTTGTTGTGGAGGAGGCCCTTGAAAATTGTTATTTCCTTGGAATTGTTGATTTTGGTTCCAAGCGAAATTTGGGTGACTCCTCCACCCCGGATTGTATGTCGAAGAGTATGGATCGTTTCTCTGTTGTTGCTGAAAGGCAGCATTGACTTGATCCTGTCCTTGAGTAGATGCATTGTAAGGACACTCTTCGGTGAGATGTGATGGAGCCGAACAACAAGCACAAACAGTTCGTGGAGGCACAACAGGGGTAGGAGAAGACGATGAGATTTTAGTCTCAATCGCTTCTAGCTTTTTCGTAAGAGCGGCCATCTCGGCCTTCATAGCAATCGACATTTCTACTTGATGTATGCCTGCCCTAGATTGACCACTAGAAGAAGATGATGTGGTCTTGGAGCTCTCCCACTGAATTGTTTGTTCACTAAGATCCTCAAGAAACTGCCACGCTTCCTCACTAGACTTAGAGAGAAAGTGACCTTGACAGATGGTTTCTAGCAACTGCTTCGTTGCCGAGTTCAATCCCTCGTATAATGTTTGGCAAAGTTGCCAACTTTCGATCCCATGATGAGGGCATTGAACGAGTAGGTCTTTAAATCTCTCAAAACACTTCCAAAATGGTTCGGAAGGAAGCTGTGAAAATTGTATAATCTCATTACGGATTCTAGCAGTTTTGTGATGAGGATAGAACTTTTAAAGAAAAGCTTTCACAAACTCGTCCCAATTTCTGATGGAATGTGATGCGGTGCTGTATAGCCACTTCTCGGCTAGGTCACATAAGGTAAAAGGAATGACCCTTAGCCTTATAGCGTCATCACTTAATTGGGTCGTTTTCATCATAGCGCAAACATTTTGGAATTTATTGATAAAGATATATGCATCTTCATATTCCAAACCATGAAATTTTGGCAGCATATTGATGAAATGTGGTTTTATTTCAAAATTGACCCCATTTGCCGGTGGGGGTGAAAGACAGGTAGGTAAAAAAGTGCGGACATGGTAGAAGAGATCCTGGAGCGCAACTCGTGCGAGCGCTTCAACAGGCGGTTGATTCGGGTTATTCGCACCTAACGGAGGTGGAATCATTCCCGTCGGTAAGGTATCGTTGGGGTTGAATCCCGACATGCCTTCGGAGGAAGAATTTGAAGGTGGAGGTAAGGAAGTGGACGGAATTTCGACTTTGGTGTCGAAAGGTTCGTCGGTCGGTACCAACGAAATACGGACTAATCGGGCGCTAGGGTCCCTAGTCCAAAATGACATACACTAAAGGGGTAGTGTAGTCAGGAAAATGAAAGACAGAATGTGGAGGTAAGATAACGTCAATGAGAGGAAGTGGTGTAAGTGAGGTGCAAGTTTTCTTTAGCGACAAGTTGCAAGTTTTGAAAAGATTTTTCTTTTTTTTTTAATTTATGTGAGAGTTTTGCAAAGAGGTTTTTGAAAAGAGACTTGAGACGCAAATGCGATCAACCACACATGCACAATCAGGCCTAGATCTAGGGTCACCTAGGTCAGCTAGACAGCTCCTAACTAGGGCTAGAAATAGGACCTCAAACCGCCTCTTCACCGACAATTGCGGCCAAGTAAGTGCCAGGTAAGTGGGAGGCTCCCCGCTACAAGTAGCGGTCCTAATTAAGTAACCACTTGCCTTGACACACTTGCCTAGACACCGCAAAGTCAGTTAGGATAAACGGTCGATGCCTATGTCTAGTCCTTTGTCCTATTGAGCTCGAAGTCCTTAGGGCTGAGTCTAGTATTTTTTAATTAAAAGTGGTCGATGCAAATGCTTTAAGTGCTTTCTGGGGTCCTGGGAAGGGTGACGAAATCCCCACCCAATCTGAGTTTTGGTCAATAGCCCCTTAAAGTCCGATTAAATTATGCAAAATATTAAATTCACTTGCAATCAATTTTTTAGCGCGGCGCAAAGAAATCTGCAGAAAATCTGTTATTGAGAAGGGGAAGAAGATTTTTTAGCGCAAAGAAATCCTGCAGAAAATTTTGACAAAAGATATATGGAGGTTGGCAGAGGGGAGAATGAGGAATCAAACCATGCAAAATTGAGGTTCTGACTTGGCAATAGAGCCGCGGTTCCGCGGTTTGGGGCGCGCCTGAGCCGCGGTTCCGCGGTTGTTCTGAGGGATTAGATCTCCAGAATTTTGGTATGGCTCTGTTGTGTCAATCCAAGTCTGTTCTGATGTGCACTTTTCTTATTTTCTTTCTGTAAATTTCCAGATCCGAGAATCTTCGCTATTCCTGCAAAACTCAAAAGATAAACCCTTCAAACAGATAAAAATTGATAAAAAAAATTTTTACTTTTTCTATTTTCAGATTTTTATAATTTTTTATAATTTTTTAAAATTTATATCAACCCGAAATTACACAAAAAGAAATTTTACGCCATCCCCGGTAACGGCGCCATTTGATTAGTGTAGGATTTTAAGATCAAAAATATTTTTACCGCAATCAGAAACGGCGTCGCTTTGCAGCTAGCCGGTGAATACGGGTCGATCCACAGGGATGTGTAATTTTCCTAAGTGTTCTTATGAGTTGATTCCAATGGTTGTTTAGTTTTGTTGATTGATTCTGAAAAAACTAAGCTGTACGATGGTTAAGGAACTTGCTAGGGTTAGGTCTAAAGTAAGGTTTGATAAGATTAATATTAACACCTCTTTCAATGCCCTCGATTAAATCTTTTTAGAAGTTATAACAATTATTAGTAAAAGGGATTAGGATGATTGGGAAGAAACAAAGTTTCTTCATCTAGATCCTTGTCCGTCCTTTCCTACTAATTGCTATAACCTTCATGGAAGTCATGCATGTCCGGTCCTTTATACTACGATTTCACCGTTATCTCATGGGTAGGGTGCCGTAGGGAGCGGATCATGCATGGATGCATGAAGTTCTAGTTGTTACAAGTTATTGGGCTTGAAAGAGATGAGAGATATTCATCTCTCAACCCCTCCCTTATTCCTAACCCTAACAAGCGAGGAAATTACTCGCTCATTAGGGGATCTTTTAAAAATAACATTTTAAAATTCACTTACCTACTGCAGTTTAAGAAAGACTACACTAGATTAAACTAGGGCAATGGTATGATTTATCTAAGGCAAGAATTAAATTAGAGAGCTAAGGCAAAAAATTAATTTTAAACTAAGGTAGAAAAATTAAAAGGAACTTACAAGAAAATGATGCTCTTCAATCCTCAAAATATTCTGAATTTTTATTAATTGAAAAGATGCATAGCATTAGAATATTTTGATTACAATTTTATAAGGAAACAGGGAAATTTAGGGTTACGGGATTCGCACATGTGCGATTACAAAAATACCCCCGAAAAATCCCAACAAAGTCACCGACGCACCGCCACACAAAATTTGCACCGACACGTGCATTAAATGGCCGCGGAACCGCAACATAAGTGGGGTTAGAGCCGCGGTTCCGCGGCCCTTTGGTGAGAACACTGTGTCAAATTTTGTGGGCTTCTTCTATGCTGATTGGGCCTTTCATTTATTTATTTCATTTCTCCTTTTGGCTTCTGGTTCTTCTCCATATCTTCAGTGAAAACTTGTATTGGTCTTTTAACAGTTTCACTTTGACATTTTTGGACCTTGCGCTGCCTTGTACCTCAGTGAACTGTTATTCGTCTAGGCTTGACTAGGATCCGTCTACTTGTTGGTCAAAAGTCCCACTTTTGTATCAACATTTGTCTTTTTCACTGTTTTCGCTCCAAGAACCTGTATCCTATAATATGTAGCAGGCATGCGTCAAAAGCACCTGTTTAGTTATAAAACGAATAAGAATTGGGGAATATGAAATGCAATATTATGATATGAACAGCGGTGGAAAAATAAACCGATCTCGCTAGAGATAGATTTATTTAACAGGCCCAGTCGCGGGTCTGTTTCTTTTTGGGGTGCAGCTGCCAACTGCGCTTCATACAATTTATTTTATTTTGTAAGGGGCACAGTTGACAATTGCGCCCAATATAATTTAGACACAAAGTTTTATGGGGTTCACTTAACAAGTACGTCCCATATGTTGGAGATAGTGCCCTCAGAGTTAATTATTGGATCACAGGCACGTGATTGCAATGATTGATGGAGGACCTATCCCGGTAGGACAGTCTTACTCAAGATGATAGTATGCTATCTGGTTTATCTTTATCATCGTGTACTGCTTTAGGTGACCTTACGAGTCCCTATTGCACGTTGATAGAGCCCCTAGGATTCTTGCTTGACTGCCAGCAGTATGAGGGCGATCATATACGTGGGAGCTGGGGTCTATAAGCACATCCTTAAAAGGTCCCTAGTCGTGGGAGTTTCGAGACAGGGCATCGATACTCCAGAGTAGACTAGTGTATACAGTCGAGACCCCGACGAGGGGCGGTGGCCGGTCTCATAAGCCACTGATGTCAGTTGGTTCACCTAAGACGTATACAGGTGCTCATTGGGTTATAAGTACACCGGACAGGACTCGCCGGGAACATGCTAGTTGGTATTATACCTGACGTCAGATAGCAGTTCCCTGGTGACATGTGTACAGGTTAGTTCATCGACCTGAGAGCGTCATTTGTCTCGTGTGAGTTCCCACTGTGCTTTGATTACTACCCTACCACGCTCAAAGGAGACGTGCAAACAGGTTTTAGTTGGGTACAGTCCCGAGCCACATGGAGGCAGTGAGCGGATCTGCAGGGGTTCGTCTCTCCCGGTATTGGGGGTGAGGTCGTGCTGTGTCTAGGAGACCAGTACATGAAAAGTCCTTGGCCAAGGCAGGAGATTTACTGGTAGGTATTCCAGTAGTATCTCAGGGTGTTCTGGGCTGCACTCCAACACGACTTGTACCGCTTTTGGGGGTCTGACTTTTACCAACCCCCTAGGCCCGCCATGCGATGCTCATAGACGAACGGACCGGACTGTACGGATATTGTCACTGACAGGCTCAGTAGGGTGTTAGGATGAGTTCGCTCATCGACGTCCCTTTTGGTCAATACCTGGTAGCCCGTTACGTATAGGCTAATACCTCTGACGTGCTAGTGGTTAAATCCACAACCAAGGTGTTGACGAGTCTTTAGAGTCCCCCACAGACCAGTTTCTCAAGTTTCGGGCGAAACGCTGTAGAGGTCGTATGGAGATATGGCAGGGTTCGATCAGATACGTGCGGTATTGCACAGATCATGATCGGACGGATAATACTAGCGGGCTTTGGTTTAAGCCGGATCCTAGTATTGTACAGTGTAGATTTTATCTCATTGCATTTGTGTTCAGTGGGAATACAAATGCGGGCATGTATATACAGTCGCGGGGTTTTCCTATAATTTATTACGGGATCGGTTTTCTGAAGTTGCCAATTTGCTTTCCGGTTTCGGCCGTTTTCCTTTATTGCTTCTCGGCCGGACTTTTGTGATGGAGGGGCTAATTTGCAAGTTCGCAAATTAGTATTAGTGGAGGGGGTATTTGTGAAATGAAAATTATGATAGCATCTTTTGATTCCATTCTTTTCTTTCATCATGTCTTGCATTAATGAGATTAGAATGGATTAGAAATTGATTTGATATTTTTATCATCACTTTTGGATGTGGTCACCCTTTTGCTTTTCCTGCACTCACCTCCCTTATTGATTCCCTCCTCATTTTTGATAGGGGCCGGCCACTTTGTGTGAGTAGAGTGAGTTCATTTTTCATGTGGGAAAATATACATCTCTCATTTTCATGCTTGCAAAAGATACACCATCCCTCTCCAAAAGTTCTTTCCTCACCTCCATCCTTTAAGGCAACTTCACAACCCCTAGAGACAATGGATTCTACACTTGCCTACAGCATTCCTTGGACGCGTCGGCTAGCCAACTTCACGCCCGAGTTGCCTCGGTCTAGAGGTGGGAGCCCGTAAAAGAACCCGACGATGTGGTGCCCGTTTCGACGAGGAGGCGATGACCGGAGATTCCGCGAGGAGATCGGAGTGGAGGCGAAGACCGAAGGACACGGATCGCTTGGTATAGCTTCTCTACTCCTTTTCTTGTTTGCTAGAGTTAGGTTAATGGCCCGATCCGGGATTTTAATGCGCGGTGGTGCCGGTTTTCTAGTTTGAAAAGTTTTTCGTTTCCGCATTCCGGCGTCGGATTGACGGCCGGGGCGCCGCCGTGCACTTACATTGGTATCAGAGCCACGCCATTAACCTAGTCTAGCTTGCTCTAGTATGTTTAAAGCTTCGATCGAATAAAAATCCCCAAAAAACCGTATTTTCTAGTACACAAGTTTCTGTCGAATTTTTTTTGGCCCGAAATTTTTTTCAGTACATTGCAGAAACATGTGCAGGGAATTTTAATCGTTCTGCAAAAATTTGGTAAGGTGGCGCTTCAGTACGACCGCGGAAACGCGGCCAAACCCCTGGTTTGGCCGCGGTTCCGCGGTGTGAAAAAGTCAACGCTTTGCCAAAATTTTATAGAGAGCTTTTTAAATGGAAATATGGTTTTTGGAATGTTCTGTTTGGGCCCAGATTTTCTGTGAGAGCTACAGTAGTGCTTGGGGCCCACTTCGATAAATTTTATGGATCGAAAATTTTAAACATGTTAATTCAAAGTATTTACATTATATCTGCGACCGTGAATGTCATTTGATCGGTAAATCATGTCTAACTGCTATAGCCCTTTTAGACGGATTTACGAACGTGACATTCACGTTGATGTTCTGTGTTGTGCTGTGATGTTGCGGATTGGTCGTGAGGGATAGCCTGGATGCAATGTTAGTACAGTTTTGTTTTATATGTACATTTGATATTGCGGGACGAGCGTCCGACATGTGGACTGCCGTCACTGCCTGTTTGTATATTATTCTTTTGGGGCACGACCGGGTCGAGGTCGATGTACCCGTTGTATGTATATTTTACATTCTGTACTAGGATTACCCCGCGGAAGGGTGCACGGGTAGCCGGGTTCAAGAGGGCAACGGGCCCGCATCTCATGGCATTGAGACGGAGGGGGCTTCACTCTAGAATTGGCGGGCTATTCGCCGCACTCGTAGGGGGTACAGGTTGACCAAAGGAGGGGTGCCCAAGTTACCGGATTCCGTGAAGTGCTGGGTGGTCCATTCACGTTGCTGAAGGGGGCTGCCTCGCTTCATATTTTGGCGGGTAACTTTCCGCGCTCGTAGGGGTCTAGGATTTCATTGCACAGGCTATCCACACGACCAGGGGAACGTCGGGTTTCAGTAGAAGCTCAATGAAACCCGGGGATCCCTGATATCTGTATTGTTCTGTGTTGCTTATTACATTTCTGTGATGTTGCATTTTATCACGCCTTGAGCAAATATTATATATTGATATATATACTAGTAGATGTTGTATATGTTTTGCATCCGCGCTAGTCCAGTCCCCGCTCTGTCGTTAGTTAAGTAACCTAACGGGTGATGACGGGACCCAGTGGCGAATGCGGATGGCATATACGTACATCATTATTTTCGTTCTTTATTGGTGTGATCAATTGATGGGACTACGTTGATTCGGATCAATGCAAGCTAAACAAACCTATTCTGATGTTGTTGGAACATTTTTCAAAAAGCTGTTATTGTAAGGACGTTCACTTTTGTTTTGCACAGTGGTATTCAGTTGGAATATCCTGCTCCTCAGTCGACGAGGCAAGGGCCGAGATCCCTTCACCGGGAGTGACCCCTTGGACAAAAGTTTGCGTCAGGGCAATAACTTCACTATAGCCGATTACTTTTGCTTTGCATCGTGGTATTCAGTTGGAATATCCTGCACCTCATTCCACGGGGAAAGAGCCGAGATCCCTTTACCGGGAGTAACCTCTTTAGCAAAGGTTTTCGTCACTATATTTTTAAAAAGCTATCCGGTTCCTTCAACGATATCAAGTTCATTACGTTAAAGGTTTTCGCCAGAAACCATTCGTAGCCCTCTGTCGTTTCATATGGATAGTCAATTAGTATTCAAGCTGTGTTTGTTGGCCAAAGTCAAGGCACAGTGATTGGTACCTATTGGGTATTCATATGCAGCATAGATAGATGCGTTGGTTTGGGGCAGTCGTATAGCCTTGTTGGCCAAAGTCAAGGGCTTGTACGGGTGGGCTCAAATTAACCTGGATAATGACGGGTAGAACTTGACATGTGACTTATAATATGTTGGCCTTCGTCAAGGTCATAAGAGCATGGGACAAAAATCACATCGGGAGTTTCTAAAGAAACTGAAACTTGCCAGATATGCGCATACCTTCTGGAGTGTGATAACGTGAGCGGACTCCGTCACGTTATCATGCGATGATAGTTGGATCCCGATTCCCACTGATGAGTTGGTTTACTCCTCGGGTGATCCCGACTAATTCTTATTTCAAGTTTGGGGAAGAATTTGACGTTACAGTTGGAGGTTTCCAGATTAGATAAAGTGATAACCATTCTGATCTAGGTTAGAGTGCACGCTGAGTGTTTCTTTTCTCTCTCTCTCTGGCAGCGACCATTGACCCGACCCTAGACTATGACTCAGTTACCAAGTTGACCGAACCTTCTTAAACACTGGCTTTTGGATTGTCAGAGTTACATGCCTCATTGCCACTCCTACTTTTACTCTTTTCTCCAGGACACCCCGTATTACTACGAATGTCCACTTCCATTGGACAAAACCATCGTATGGTTATATATGAACTCGAAGGAATTTATTCGAGGATGGTTTCCGGTTCTGGAGAAAACGAATAGGACTATTCAGTTGTCTTTTCCTTTTACCTTCTCTCAGGTTATGAGTACTCCTTGATTTAGGAGATAGTACACCTATTACGCAAATTAGATAGTCTTCTTCTAAACCTTAGGCTGGTGCCGAACGGTTGGGAATGAAGAAAACCAATTAGCATAACGATGGTGTACAGAAGGTATTATGTAAAGACAAAGAAAGGGATTAGTAAGAGGGTAAAGTAAATTGCGACTGATATTCACGACCGAACTAAGTATTTCTTCGCCAATCCTAAATCACCTTTGTATTTCTCCAGGACACTCCGTATCACTACAAAAATCCACGGTTTATTGGATACTCCATCGTATGGTTATATACGAACTCGAAAAGAACTTGTTCCAGTTCGGGGATGGATTATGGTTCAGAAGAAATAGGAATAAGGTTTATTCGGTTGTCTTTTATCTTCACCTTCTCTCGCATTGCGAGTGATCCTAGGATTAGGACAGTACACCCATTATGCTTATTGGATAGTCTTCTTCCAAATCATAGGCTGGTGCCGAAAGGTAGGGAAGGAAGAAAACCATTTGGCCTAAAGGGGTGTGCAGAAGGTAACGACTAAAGACATATAAAGGGATTTGGAGAGGTGGCAAAGAATTATACGGTTACAGTTGTGAATCTGGATAATGGAAGAGGCATTACTAGGAATACCGAGATACCCCATTGAAACATTTCAATGTTTCAGTTTCACTGTGTACTGTTAAAAGAAAACTGATTTCCTAATTAGACACTTGCTCCAGGGTATGTATTTACCAGGTATGATTCTCACATCTGTATGGTTTTACAGATGATGAGTGGGAGTAAGTTATTGGAAATTAGGTGATCATCCTCATTATATCGGAATTCGTTGTAATTGGTGATATTTGAGGGAATCGCCTGGGTTGTTTGCCGGATGACAAATATTTGGTTTTGAATATCCGTTGTTATGCACCAATTTTAAATTGATATATCTGTATGTCTATTTTTATAGAGTGAGATGTATCTTTTTAAAGTTATGTCTATGACATTTACCTATATCAGTGGATGGTTAGGTAAGAAGCATTGAATAACGGTGTAATTCTTCTTAACCATAAGTACAATTTTCAACCTACGACACACAGTGAATGAGTCACTAGACTCAGGGGACTTATACAGAGTATTGTATGTTGTCCAGTGTTTATTAGGACAGAGGGGTTGGTCATCATACTATATTCTGTTTACCTGTGACTTCTCTGGTTCTTAGACATGTGTTTCGTAGAAACACAGGGTCCAAGTTTTGAGAAGTTATAGGTATGTGGATAAAGTAGAGGACCAGGTGTTGCAAGTATCGGGATTCTTCAAGGTGATTGAAGATGTAGATACTTGTATATGGTATTCAGTTGATAGTAATGATTAAGAGAACTTGCTTCTCTTTCAGGTTACTCATAATTGGAAGCATTCCTAAGTTGAGTAACGCTGATCGACCTCCTTCCATTTAGTTGACATGCACTGGTGACAGCTGCATGATTTGAATCTGGTTCAATTAAATCAGTGCATATGTTTCTGTATTGGATATAGAACAATTCATATCTTAACGATGTTAAGATACGAGGAGTTGTCCGGCTTATGCTTAAAACCAGACTCTGGATAACTCTAGGCACGTTTCTGTAATGGCTGTTTGTGGGTTGACCCAGGTTATGACGAGGGTTGACTTTCTATCATCTGGAAGATCAATAGTGATATTGTTCTTAACTCGCCACAGTTTTAATAAAAATGGATTTTTTTAGAAAACAGATAAAGTGGGAGTATGGTAGAACTGGAAGTAATTCCAGAACCGCAAACGATTACTGAAGATTTGATAAGAACCTAAAGATTCAATCTGGTTTGACATTCCATTGGCCACTCCGCAGATAAAGTGGGTAACCTCAGGCACCCGAGAGGTACTTCAGTATGCTCAAGGATGGTGGCAGGGAGGTTCTTGTTTACCCAGACTTGCCATTGCTGTTGTTCCAGACTGTGAGACCCGGCAGGAGGATGAGTATAGCGTCGTTCTAAACTAGCTTTAGAAGTGCACGTGTATATGATTCTGCCAGAGGGTTGTCGTAGTCAGTAGGAGCAGCGGAAGCATTGGTGGACAAGTGGCTTATGTCTATTTATAGACTAAAGCAGATACAGCGGAGATAGATCATCTATTTCTGATGTGACAGTCATAGGTTTGACTTCATCAGAATAGGGGATGGATCTGTTAAGAAGGTAGTAGGGTGTGATGTCCTGGTATTTGGATGACATTCACAGAGTAGGAAGTGAAATTCCTATACTACGGTCGGTTAAACTTTGGTTGTCACACAGTGGTTTCTCCACATAGGAATTGGATATTATATCAGGCATTCTGGTTACTAGATCTATGGTTTTAGATCTAGATTTGGGAAGTGTCCCAATCTGGGTACTTAGACGGCATTCTAAAGGTGTTTTAGAATGGACAGCTCCTGGCACGGTAGCATACCTGCAGGTAATGGAGTCACCCTCTATAAAAGTGTCTTACAGACTAAAGGGAAGAAGGATGTGCATGATTGGCAGATCACTTGCTTAGGCAATTGAGTCAATCATGAGATGTCAAGTACCACACCAGATGTTATTTTTGCATGAGATGCAGTAAGTTGATATTAATCCAATCTTAGAGAAACGATCGGAAGCAGTTTTAGAACATAAGTGGATGTTCTAGGGATATGATAACGGCAGCCTCCTTTGGGAGACAGTTATCATTCCAGGCTTCCAAGGTGACCTGGATGACAAAAAGGTTGTCAGAGTTATAGTTTTCCCTCTGACGAGGGGCAGTATTTTGGACAGGTGGTCCAGGTGGATACTGAGGGAAGGATGGCGTAGGATACTGATTAAGTTCAGTTGACGATACAGTCTAAGAAGTTTGGATTTTGAGTTCATTTATGAGCTAGGTTGTAATACCCGGTTCTTTTATATACGCCTAAATCCGTATTTCTCTTTAAACTATGAATTTTTTTATTTTTAATTATTTAATTATTTTAAAGAAACTTCTTCAAACCCTAAAGACCCAAACCCAAATCTTTACTTTTCTCTTATCACTATTTCCTCAGCCCAACCAATTAAAATAAAACCCATAGCAATTAGATCCCAAGCACCACAACCCACTTCTTTTATTTAAATTCAAACCCAAACTTATATTTCCCTAAGATCAATTTTTGCCATTTAATAACCCCGGCCCATTCTTTATTTTATCCAAAATTTTCCATATATTCTTCCTCTAGCCCAGCAGCCAGCCCATACTTCTGAATTCATTTTTCTTTCTTTCTTTCAGCCCAAATTTCTCTCAGCCCGGCCCCATTCCTTTCTCATTTATTTTTATTTTATTTTGATTTTTTTCAAATTCCCCTGGCCCGTCTCCTTCTCTTTTCCGTTTAATTTTTTAGTTGGCCCAGCCCAATTCGCTACAGCCCACTCCCAGCCTTCAGCCCACGTCCGCTTCTTCCTCGACCCGACCCGCTACCCACTCATCTCCTACCTCGCAACGACTCTTTTTCCCGCTCGCGTGCGCGCTTCTCACGCCGCCGCCTCCGCCCTCGCTCACGCTACCGTTACACCCACGACTCGCGCCCCCTCCATCATGGCTCACCTCTCTCTTCGCCCCCCCTCTTCCATCACACCCTCTTCCTCTTTCTCCCTCTCTCCTTTCTTCCACCTCTGTTCTCTCTTTCTCGAGCCACACCTACGCCTACTACGTCGCCTTCACCTCACACCGCCGACCACCGTCACTACCCTCCATCCTCCACTCCCGCTCACTCCTCCTCCCCTCTTCCTCCACTGCCCCGAGCGCCCTCGCCTGCACCCACACCCGAGCACCCCCTGTCAAGCGCCCTGCACACCAACTCGGCCACCCCTGTGCCGACGACCGGCGAATCCCTCGTCTCATCATCAACATCGTCGTCGTCGTCATCCTCCTCACCATCTCTTTCTCTCCCTCACTCTGTAACCCTATCTCACTCTGTTCTCTCTCCCCAGCTTCTCTCTCTCTTTCCTCTGTTTCTCTCTCTCAATTCTCTCAAGCTCTCTATCTACTTCTCTCTCTCACTGCAGACTCTTTCTCCCTCTATCTCTCTATCTCTCTCACTCTCTATCTCTCCCTCTGTGCTCTCTCCTTCTCACTGCATACTCTCCCTCTCCACTCTCTCACTGCATACACACTCTCCCTCTCTCTCTGTCTTTCTCTCTCTCACTCTCTAATTCTCTGTCCCTTTCTCTAAATCTCCTTCTCTCTCTCTAACATTCTCTCTCTCTCTCTCAATAACTCACTCCATCGGCCCCGACAGCATCAGCGATCCCTAGCCACGACATTGCCCGAGGCCGCAACAGCCAACTCCACCAAAACTGCGAGCCGTCGTGGCCGAGACTCGAATTCGAGCCAAGTCGAGTGCCGTGACGCGTGTGCGTCGTGCGTTCGTGACGTTACAATCACCGTGCATCCCCGGGACTGATCCAGGCAAGTTTTATACTTGCTACATGCTATTTAGTATTTGTTACAAACTATAATCGTATAAATTTCATACTAAACATATTCGATATATTACACTATGCAACCGTTTGATATATGATCCCAATGAAATTATTTGTCTAAATTGACGGAACTGGAGTGCTCTCATTGGCCCTTGCTATGCTGAGTACCTTGTGCAAGTTTCGTTGAAAAATTTGATCGTTAACGACTAAAACAACTGCCCCCAAGTTTAACCGTAAAACTGTAATTCTGTTGCACCTGAAAACCGTTAAATTCACCATAAATCATATACATATTAGAATGGTGAGTTCGAGGGCTCAAATCGAAGCTAACTCGACGAACTTTAACACTATACTAGTTTCCAGACATTCCTGTACTTAAACCATGATGATAATTGGATCGGAGTGCAACTCTGGACTGCAGTCCAGAGCGACTCCAGTCTTTGCTTGCTGTTCCGTATTGGGTACCACAGGATTTCCTTAACTTGTAAGTTGAGTAACACCACTGTTTATTATAGATAAATCTATTATCTAGACAACACAATTGATTTCATTCTGTTTCGTTACCGTTTGATATTTAATTTGTAATTTAGAAGATCGGGACGCATAACAGTCCCAACAGAATCAGAACTGACATATTATTGTTAAACATTGTATAACTCCTGACATGCAGATGCGACTGACAATCCGTCTGTTACGTTGAAAACCTTACTGAAAACCCTAAAATTCATCCAACTGTAGAATCGCTAGATTCTGATCCCAACTGGGGTTAAAACGCGTTGCGAAACGGACTTCTGATTCTGAAATTGGATTTCCAGCCGCGAGCGCTTAAAATGAAATGGTTATAATTAATGATTCTGGAACCCGATTGGCTTGAAACAAAATTCTAAGGATAGATAACTGAACATACTAATTACTACATGTTTATCGTTTCGCTAAATTATATACGTACGTTTCATGATAAATCGTACAAGTGATAGACTACTGTTTTTATGACACCTTCATTGTGCTTATATACTGTTCATGCATCGTATCATACCTATATCATTGTAGTGATAACCTAGTGATATCGTGCATTCACCCAGTGTTAGATTTTAGTGATGATTGTGGCAAGTACGTCAGTGTTCGTGTATCCGTGATTAAGTGAAAGTGATACGTACTTGTACACAATCAGTGACCCTATTATTTATTGCATTGTCGATGTCTGTGGGGTGCGTGTACGTGAGACTATAAGTAGAATGAGACATTTATGGAAGCGTTGCACGGATGTCATAGATAAGACACCAAACACTGCCGTTTATCTTAGGTATTAGTCGGGACGTGCTTGATGGAGGTCCTGCCTCCAGTTCTCGCGCAGACTTGTCACGGATCGATTAGTATTTAGGTTGATGGTTAGCGTTTGATGTAGACCACGGGGTGTGGGGTAGTTTAAGTGTGAGTTCAACAGAATCTCGGGAGTCCCATGCCGGCTTATATATTTAGAGAGTTATATGGAGATTTACAGGGTATGTGATATATACACCGTGATATTCTCGTTACATGTTGGGCCCGTGGTCCCTTGCCCTTGGGTTCTACCCTTGGGTGGAGGACACTCGCGAGTGGTTGACTCTCACACTTGGACTGACGATAGGCTTAGTGACCTGTACAGTGAGACTTAGAGACTGATAGGGATACTGGCATTTATATTACTCTTATACTGTGTTGACATACGTGACATATCGTTATACTGCTTTACTATTCCGCTGCGTTGATTACTGCACATTCATATACATGCTGTCATTGATTTACTGTGATTCATATCCATTACCACTGTTAGGACTGTCACTTGATTATATATATATTATATTGCTATTGTGTCGCTCTGACTACCTGAGTATGCATGCTCAGTGTGAGGAGAAAATTTAGCCTGGATCAGAACTAGACGTGCATCACAGACTTCTGGACTTGCCACTCCGAGTTACATTCGTTTGTTCACTTCAGGTCAGTTTATATTATTGTATCTTTCAGTTACTGCATTTCTCATTACCTGCGCATCATTTACTGTTTACCATGATAAACTAGAAGCCGAAGTGTGACTACGGCAGGACATTTCCTTGACCGTAGGAGCATGGCTGGCCTTGTCTATCCCCCGTATTCCGTATTTTGGGAAGCGGGGCGTGACATGGTTTAGTTGGTATCAGAGCCCAGGTTTTGCATCGATTGGGATTGCAGTTTTCCGTGTATAGTTTGGCAATCTAAGACATCCCTCGGTCTAGGTTGTAAACTTGTCATTCTTGATCCATATTCACATCGTGTGTTCAGCTATCCTTTCGCTAGGGTTTCAAGTAACTTGGCAAAGTTTCGTGGTTGTAATTGTGAACTACATCACGATTACACTACCATACTCTGTTTAAGTGACTTGGAGTCGTACGGTTGATCCCCCACTTATAATAAATTCAGCACCTCTGATTCTTGAATCTTTGTCCTATCCATATTATATCTTGATTCGAATAGCTTGTGACTTATATCATTCTCAAAATTTTTGTTTCAGGATCATGTCTTCCAACGACTCTTCATCTATATCCGCTCCCCAGAATCAGACCGTTGAGATTCTGAGTGTACTGCAAGGTTTGAAAGAAGCCCAGGAGCGAACAAACGACTTGTTAGCTGAAGGACTGAGAAGGCAGGTGAATCAGGCACCGGCGGGAGTCTCCAATCATAGAGGGATCCCTATTAGACGAGGAAAAGAGAAGAAGATGAAGCGCCCATTTGTTCCCCCGAGACAGAAGCAGCAGAAGATCCAAAGTTGTGGGTACTGTATGAGACCAGGACATCTTCAGAGGGATTGCCGCCGCGCCCAAGGGAAATGTCTGATTTGTGGATCCAGCGAACATCTCATCAACGGTTGCCCTGAAAGGAAAGAACTACAAGGAGGAAACTCGTCCACACTCTCCACTCCTGCCAAGTGAGGATTATCGCGTAGTTCGAACTTCGACGTTAAGGCGGACCTAACGCAGGATTCAACTCACGCGACGAGAATGCAATGTTATAGTAGTCGAAGAAGTATTTTTCATGTTATCCACTTTCAGTAATAATGTTGTCATCTTTTATGAATATTTCTTTCCATTTGAAATCTTGTATCCGTTGAACTTTTGATTGAATGCAATAAAATTTGAATCATAATATATGTATCATTCTCGTGCTTTCTCTATATCAAATTCTATTCATTATCACAGCATTTTAATCTTGATTTTCAGTTCCTGCCACCGCATATCTTTCTATGCTTCGTACACTTAGCTATTCTTCTTGATGTATTCCACTGCTTAATCATGATTCTTTCTTTTCAGGCAATGGCCCACCCTGGAGCAGCACCGCATCTAGATGAGGATGCACAGTCATGCGTTTCCTTAGATCGCACACTGATGAGTTCTGATGATGAGGTCAACGGTCCCCAGGTCAACTTCGGAAACAACGATTCAGAGGACGAAGGAGTAGCCGCCCCAGAGTTTGACATGATAAGCTGATTCCGACGAAGAAGAAGGAGATCCTGAAGAGAACCCTATAGAGGAAGATCCCGATGAAGATCCGATAGAAGAAAATCCAGTTGAGGAAAATCCCGTGGGAGAAAATCCAGAAGAAGAGAATCACATGGAATCCGACCTCGATGAAGAAGCTCCATCCGAGGAAGAAGGACCAGAAGACCAAGACCCTGCTGTGGAAGAACTTCCAATGGCAATCCCTGCAAGACGATATGGGAATGGACGCCCCTACCTGAGTGCGCGAGCCTACCGCAACCTGCTGAATCTCCACAACCGCGACTGATGGGATTTCTTTTAGATGTTGTCTTTTCCGGCCAAATAAAATCTGTGTATAGTTTAGGGCCACCCTTCTTCTTTGAGAATGTTTGGTTTGGAATCTTTTGAAATGAAATAAATTGCTGAGTTCGCAAATCCTTCGATCTGCTTAGTTCGCGTACTACTTGATTATCCCTTATGTACAATTATTCTTCCTACTGAGATCTGTCTACACTTACTCCTTACCTTGCATTAGCCCTCACTCAGAATAACCAGTACCACACCCCGATCTCTTAGAGGTCCACCCTTCATCCTTCGTCTGTGCCACGTTTGAAATCCTTCTGGGAGGAGAACACATCTTGTGAAATTCTCGAGTTAGCTAACCCTTCAAATTCTTGATTCATATGATGTACCGAACGTTATCCCCCATATTTTCACCTAGTAGTCTTTTGTTGCTCACCCTTACTTCTTGTGCTGACCCGATCCCAATCTCCTAGATCTTCAGCCTAAAAACCGCCACATTCCGACCTTTGAATGAACCACACTTTCTTGAAACCCTTACCCTAGCTAGCCTGTACATTTTTGTGTTCTTCCTATTACCCTGAATATATATAGGGACTCTATTATTCGAAATTTGGTTTTCAGTAATTTGAATTTATCGAAGAGTGCGTGTTATTGACTAATTAGTTTTATGTATTGTACGCGCACTACTATTATCTTCAGTTTTCAGTAGCGCAGCCTTACATCGCGCATATTTTCGCTCCATGTCTCTTATTTTCACTGTATGAGTTTTCTACATTATTTGAACAATACATTATCCTAGAATGTTTTAACCTACCGACTAAGCTTTCACTACCTCATTGGCGTTACTATATTTTCGGGTGTTGTGCCTATGTTTACTATTATAAATGATTGTGTCTTATACTTATTATTTCTACCTTGCTACTCGTGATACTTATTGGAGCACACTTGGGTTTCGATTTTATTGATTACGCCTTGATTATTTTGTTCATCATTGATACCTATATTCTCGTATACTCGTAGTTGCCCTTATAGTTATTTCTTGCCGTATACCTATGTAGACCTACCTTTCCGTAAGTGGTTCTTACTTATATATATTTCAAGTTTCTTCGTCCACGTACTATTAATAAATTTTTTTGTGTTAATGTGCAATCTAATAACTTCACTTATGTTGGTATAATTTATCGTCTATTTTAAATTTCAAGGACGAAATTTTTGTAAGGGTGGTATAATGTAATACCCGGTTCTTTTATATACGCCTAAATCCGTATTTCTCTTTAAACTATGAATTTTGTTATTTTTAATTATTTAATTATTTTAAAGAAACTTCTTCAAACCCTAAAGACCCAAACCCAAATCTTTACTTTTCTCTTATCACTATTTCCTCAGCCCAACCAATTAAAATAAAACCCATAGCAATTAGATCCCAAGCACCACAGCCCACTTCTTTTATTTAAATTCAAACCCAAACTTATATTTCCCTAAGATCAATTTTTGCCATTTAATAACCCCGGCCCATTCTTTATTTTATCCAAAATTTTCCATATATTCTTCCTCTAGCCCAGCAGCCAGCCCATACTTCTGAATTCATTTTTCTTTCTTTCTTTCAGCCCAAATTTCTCTCAGCCCGGCCCCATTCCTTTCTCATTTATTTTTATTTTATTTTGATTTTTTTCAAATTCCCCTGGCCCGTCTCCTTCTCTTTTCCGTTTAATTTTTTAGTTGGCCCAGCCCACTTCGCTACAGCCCACTCCCAGCCTTCAGCCCACGCCCGCTTCTTCCTCGACCCGACCCGCTACCAACTCATCTCCTACCTCGCAACGGCTCTTTTTCCCGCTCGCGTGCGCGCTTCTCACGCCGCCGCCTCCGCCATCGCTCACGCTGCCGTTACACCCACGACTCGCGCCCGCTCCATCATGGCTCACCTCTCTCTTCGCCCCCCCTCTTCCATCACACCCTCTTCCTCTTTCTCCCTCTCTCCTTTCTTCCACCTCTGTTCTCTCTTTCTCGAGCCACACCTACGCCTACTACGTCGCCGTCACCTCACACCGCCGACCACCGTCACTACCCTCCATCCTCCACTCCCGCTCACTCCTCCTCCCCTCTTCCTCCACTGCCCCGAGCGCCCTCGCCTGCACCCACACCCGAGCACCCCCTGTCAAGCGCCCTGCACACCAACTCGGCCACCCCTGTGCCGACAACCGACGAACCCCTCGTCTCATCATCAACATCGTCGTCGTCGTCATCCTCCTCACCATCTCTTTCTCTCCCTCACTCTGTAACCCTATCTCACTCTGTTCTCTCTCCCCGTCTTCTCTCTCTCTTTCCTCTGTTTCTCTCTCTCAATTCTCTCAAGCTCTCTATCTACTTCTCTCTCTCGCTGCAGACTCTTTCTCCCTCTATCTCTCTGTCTCTCTCACTCTCTATCTCTCCCTCTGTGCTCTCTCCTTCTCACTGCATACTCTCCCTCTCCACTCTCTCACTGCATACACACTCTCCCTCTCTCTCTGTCTTTCTCTCTCTCACTCTCTAATTCTCTGTCCCTTTCTCTAAATCTCCTTCTCTCTCTCTAACACTCTCTCTCTCTCTCAATAACTCACTCCATCGGCCCCGACAGCATCAGCGATCCCTAGCCACGACATTGCCCGAGGCCGCAACAGCCAATTCCACCAAAACTGCGAGCCGTCATGGCCGAGACTCGAATTCGAGCCAAGTCGAGTGCCGTGACGCGTGTGCGTCGCGCGTTCGTGACGTTACAATCACCGTGCATCCCCGGGACTGATCCAGGCAAGTTTTATACTTGCTACATGCTATTTAGTATTTGTTACAAACTATAATCGTATAAATTTCATACTAAACATATTCGATATATTACACTATGCAACCGTTTGATATATGATCCCAATGAAATTATTTGTCTAAATTGACGGAACTGGAGTGCTCTCATTGGCCCTTGCTATGCTGAGTACCTTGTTCAAGTTTCGTTGAAAAATTTGATCGTTAACGACTAAAACAACTGCCCCCAAGTTTAACCGTAAAACTGTGTTGCACCTGAAAACCGTTAAATTCACCATAAATCATATACATATTAGAATGGTGCGTTCGAGGGCTCAAATCGAAGATAACTCGACGAACTTTAACACTATACTAGTTTCCATACATTCCTGTACTAAACCGTGATGATAATTGGATCGGAGTGCGACTCTGGACTGCAGTCCAGAGCGACTCCAGTCTTTGCTTGCTGTTCCGTATTGGGTACCACAGGATTTCCTTAACTTGTAAGTTGTGGAACACCTCTGTTTATTATAGATAAATCTATTAGCTATACAACACAATTGATTTCATTCTGTTTCGTTACCGTTTGATATTTAATTTGTAATTTAGAAGATCGGGACGCATTACAGTCCCAACAGAATCAGAACTGACATATTATTGTTAAACATTGTATAACTCCTGACGTGCAGATGCGACTGACAATCCGTCTATTACGTTGAAAACCTTACTGAAAACCCTAAAATTCATCCAACTGTAGCATCGCTAGATTCTGATCCCAACTGGGGTTAAAACGCGTTGCGAAACGGTCTGATTCTGAAATTGGATTTCCAGCCGCGAGCGCTTAAAATGAAATGGTTATAATTAATGATTCTGGAACCCGATTGGCTTGAAACAAAATTCTAAGGATAGATAACTGAACATACTAATTACTACCTGTTTATCGTTTCGCTAAATTATATACGTACGTTTCATGATAAATCGTGCAAGTGATAGACTACTGTTTTTATGACACCTTCATTGTGCTTATATACTGTTCATGCATCGTATCATACCTATATCATTGTAGTGATAACCTAGTGATATCGTGCATTCACCCAGTGTTAGATTTTAGTGATGATTGTGGCAAGTACGTCAGTGTTCGTGTATCCGTGATTAAGTGAAAGTGATACGTACTTGTACACAATCAGTGACCCTATTATTTATTGCATTGTCGATGTCTGTAGGGTGCGTGTACGTGTGACTATAAGTGGAATGGGACATTTATGGAAGCGTTGCACGGATGTCACAGATAAGACACCAAACACTGCCGTTTATCTTAGGTATTAGTCGGGACGTGCTTGATGGAGGTCCTGCCTCCAGTTCTCGCACAGACTTGTCACGGATCGATTAGTATTTAGGTTGATGGTTAGCGTTTGATGTAGACCACGGGGTGTGGGGTAGTTTAAGTGTGAGTTCAACAGAATCTCGGGAGTCCCATGCCGGCTTATATATTTAGAGAGTTATATGGAGATTTACAGGGTATGTGATATATACACCGTGATATTCTCGTTACATGTTGGGCCCGTGGTCCCTTGCCCTTGGGTTCTACCCTTAGGTGGAGGACACTCGCGAGTGGTTGACTCTCACACTTGGACTGACGATAGGCTTAGTGACCTGTACAGTGAGACTTAGAGACTGATAGGGATACTGGCATTTATATTACTCTTATACTGTGTTGACATACGTGACATATCGTTATACTGCTTTACTGTTCCGCTGCGTTGATTACTGCACATTTATATACATGCTGTCATTGATTTACTGTGATTCATATCCATTACCACTGTTAGGACTGTCACTTGATTATATATATATTATATTGCTATTGTGTCGCTCTGACGACCTGAGTATGCATGCTCAGTGTGAGGAGAAGATTTAGCCTAGATCAGAACTAGACGTGCATCACAGACTTCTGGACTTGCCACTCCGAGTTACATTCGTTTGTTCACTTCAGGTCAGTTTATATTATTGTATCTTTCAGTTACTGCATTTCTCATTACCTGCGCATCATTTACTGTTTACCATGATAAACTAGAAGCCGAAGTGTGACTACGGCAGGACATTTCCTTGACCGTAGGAGCATGGCTGGCCTTGTCTACCCCTCGTATTCCGTATTTTGGGAAGCGGGGCGTGACATAGGTCCCATCAGACATCCAGACATATTCTAAGACAGGTATTTCTCATTTCGGGAGATGGGTTTCTCCGCGAACTTGAGATAAAGAGAGACATAGAAACAAACATCACAGCGGATCCACTCACTGAGGCTATTCCTCGAACGCAATAGTTTCGCAAACGAGCTTTGTGAGACAGACTAGTAGAGGAGTTGGGTGTTCGGTATCATACGGGCTGTGAGTATGCGACATCGCAATAATTAGCCTTGAGTGCAAGTGGGAGATTCTTGGAGATAGTGCCCTCAGAGTTAATTATTGGATCACAGGCACGTGATTGCAATGATTGATGGAGGACCTATCCCGGTAGGACAGTCTTACTCAAGATGATAGTATGCTATCTGGTTTATCTTTATCATCGTGTACTGCTTTAGGTGACCTTACGAGTCGCTATTGCACATTGATAGAGCCCCTAGGATTCTTGCTTGACTGCCAGCAGTATGAGGGCGATCATATACGTGGGAGCTGGGGTCTATAAGCACATCCTTAAAAGGTCCCTAGTCGTGGAAGTTTCGAGACAGGGCATCGATACTCCAGAGTAGACTAGTGTATACAGTCGAGACCCCGACGAGGAGCGGTGGCCGGTCTTACAAGCCACTGGTGTCAGTTGGTTCACCTAAGATGTATACAGGTGCTCATTGGGTTATGAGTACACCGGACAGGACTCGCCGGGAACATGCTAGTTGGTATTATACCTGACGTCAGATAGCAGTTTCCTGGTGACATGTGTACAGGTTAGTTCATCGACCTGAAATCGTCATTTGTCTCGTGTGAGTTCCTACTGTGCTTTGATTACTACCCTACCACGCTCAAAGGAGACGTGCAAACAGGTTTTAGTTGGGTACAGTCCCGAGCCACATGGAGGCAGTGAGCGGATCTGTAGGGGTTCGTCTCTCCCGGTATTGGGGGTGAGGTCGTGCTGTGTCTAGAAGACCCAGTACATGAAAAGTTCTTAGCCAAGGCAGGAGATTTACTGGTAGGTATTCCAGTAGTATCTCAGGGTGTTCTGGGCTGCACTCCGACACGACTTGTACCGCTTTTGGGGGTCTGACTTTTACCAACCCCCTAGGCCCGCCATGCGATGCTCATAGACGAATGGACCGGACTGTACGGATATTGTCACTGACAGGCTCAGTAGGGTGTTAGGATGAGTTCGCTCATCGACGTCCCTTTTGGTCAATACCTGGTAGCCCGTTACGTATAGGCTAATACCTCTGACGTGCTAGTGGTTAAATCCACAACCAAGGTGTTGATGAGTCTTTAGAGTCCCCCACAGACCAGTTTCTCAAGTTTCGGACGAAACGCTGTAGAGGTCGTATGGAGATATGGCAGGGTTCGATCAGATACGTGCGGTATTGCACGGATCATGATCGGACGGATAATACTAGCGGGCTTTGGTTTAAGCCGGATCCTAGTATTGTACAGTGTAGATTTTGTCTCATTGTATTTGTGTTCAGTGGGAATACAAATGCGGGCATGTATATACAGTCGTGGGGTTTTCCTGTAATTTATTACGGGATCGGTTTTCTGAAGTTGCCAGTTTGCTTTCCGGTTTCGGCCGTTTTCCTTTGTTGCTTCTCGGCCGGACTTTTGTGATAGAGGGGCTAATTTGCAAGTTCGCAAATTAGCATTAGTGGAGGGGGTATTTGTGAAATGAAAGATTATGATAGCATTTTTTGATTCCATTCTTTTCTTTCATCATGTCTGTCATTAATGAGATTAGAATGGATTAGAAATTGATTTGATATTGTTATCATCACTTTTGGATGTGGTCTTGCTTTTCCTACACTCACCTCCCTTATTGATTCCCTCCTCATTCTTGATAGGGGCCGGCCACTTTGTGTGAGTAGAGTGAGTTCATTTTTCATGTGGGAAAATATACATCTCTCATTTTCATGCTTGCAAAAGATACACCATCCCTCTCCAAAAGTTCTTTCCTCACCTCCATCCTTTAAGGCAACTTCACAACCCCTAGAGATAATGGATTCTACACTTGCCTACAGCATTCCTTGGACGCGTCGGCTAGCCAACTTCACGTCCGAGTTGTCTCGGTCCAGAGGTGGGAGCCCGTAAAAGAACCCGGCGATGTGGTGCCCGTTTCGACGAGGAGGCGACGACCGGAGATTCCAAGAGGAGATCGGAGTGGAGGCGAAGACCGAAGGACACGGATCGCGTGGTATAGCTTCTCTACTCCTTTTCTTGTTTGCTAGAGTTAGGTTAATGGCCCGATCCGGGATTTTAGTCCGCGGTGATGCCGGTTTTCTAGTTTGAAAAGTTTTTCGTTTCCGCATTCCGGCGTCGGATTGACGGCCGGGACGCCGCCGTGCACTTACACCATATAACTTCAATGGGACGCACTTGGAAAGTGCATCCCATACATTTTTAAAAGGGGAATTGTATGGGGCACATTTTCCAAGTGTGCACCATAGTATTTTTTTTTATAAAAAAAGCGTAACGTCAGGCGATGAGCTGGCGCTGACGTAGCCGAAAGTGGCCTAAATTTATAAATAGTTTTGAAAGTGGCCTAAATTTAAAAATGTTATTAAAAAACAGCCTAGATTGAAAAATTGTCCTACTGTGGATGCTTATTCATAGTTCAAACCAGCATGTATATATGGACATCCGTACACCTTATTCATAACGTTCTTCTGTGAGCACACACATCTATCAGAAACTTAAATTCTTACATTTAGTTATATAGAAGTGTTTGTAGTATACAAATACAAGTTTTGGAACTTACCTGCAACACAATTTAGGCAATTTTATCTTGTGGTTTTAAGACTTAATGTAAAGCGCTCATGCATCGATAGCAATAAAAGCTAAAGAAAGATGTCCAAACGTTTGGTAACCTTTTACATATTGTTTATTTGGTATGGTAAGGTTTAGTTGTACAACAAGAAATATGAAGGAAAAAAGTTGAATTGCATATGGTAATGGGTAAATACAATTTGTTGTGCAACTCATTTTGGTTTAGTCAGGTTTCAGGGCAAAGCAAGTAAGAAACCCAAGGTTTAGCATAATTATTCTTCTACAAGAAGAGAAAAATAATTCTTTTACACCAAGTGAACGGAAAAAGTTAATACATACAGTTTCAATGGATGCTGGTTTGTCAGGTTTTGCCCAACATCGGTCTAAATTGCTTGATGGCTTACACCTATTTGTCATGTAAAAATTAAAATTAATGACTGGCCTTGTTTAAGCTTTCTTAATAGATGGGAAGCTTTTCAGGGTTGGTTGTTTCACATTGATATAGACCTGTAATGAAGATATTTTTAGTTGTGCCTCGTCAAAGGAAGATCCAAGGGGGTGTCATCATATTGAAACCTTAAGCACGAAGAATATTTGATGTTCTAATACGTCGTCGTCGTCAGCGAACCTACCTTGCAAATATGTCCTTTAGTAGATCGAAAACGTTAAATGCATCACCATTAAGGAGTAAATTATTTGTATAAGCTATCAAATATTCAAACAAATATCTAAAATTACATGCATTCTTATATACAGTTATATACATATATAGGCAAGCTTGGGTTTAGTGTTTAGTGTGTGCTTTTCGGGTTCAGGTGTGGTCGGGTTTGGTGAAAAGAGAAAACCCGCCTGTGTTTATTTGGGCTGGCTTTAAACCACTCCGAAACCTTCCAGGTCATGTTTGGGCTATTGGTTGAACCCAACGAGGCCATTGGTTAACACCCTTCTTAGAGTGCTTTATGCAGATTTGGGTTCAGTGTTGCACCATTCACCTATCTTCTTGGTCTTTTTTCTTGAAGGTTCAGGTGAACGAATCTATCACAATCACTTACCATGTGTTATATGTTTTCTTATTCTGAATTTATGATTAATAGCGTATTAAATTTATCCCCCCCCCCAACTAATATGAGCAAATACAAAGAGATGAACCATTGGATTTACCTCCTAAACCTCCCCGTAAAAGGAATTGGAGGGGCAGCACTGTAGCACCTTTTGATGGAAATACTATGTTAGTGTTGTGTGCCTGTGATGGCAATGATTCTACTTATACCATGTCATCTGAAGATCACATGAACAAATATTTTGTACGAGATTTGCACAATGAGATTTCAGTAACTATACCGGTATGGTTAATTTGTAACAATTATTATTTCCCCTTCTTTTCTTAACAAACTTTATTTCTTTTGATAATGTTTTAAAGAAAAATGTTACATTGATTTTCTGGCTCACATATTGATGCGGGTGTCAAAATATATTATGTTTTCCTTTTGGATTTATTTGTGCCTTAGTATGACTATATTATCTCCACCTTGTTTTAGATTTTCCCTATGGTCTTGGATAATTTGGAGACACCAAACTATCTTTTAGGATTATGGAAAGCCCTTCTCATATCCTTTGTTTTCTTGGCCAACAATTTGACACTAATTGGTAGGTGTCGGGGACATCAGGCCTACAATTGTTTGTAAACCTTGACAAATTTTAATAGCAATCTTTCTTCATAGCATAAGACTCCTTATTATTCCAGTGTAGATTGGATTATCACGGCCAACCTCATTGTAATAAAAATGGCACATACGAGGATGGCGACGTATTTCTATGAGTGTTGTTCATAACCAATCACTTAACGATTATTTTGCTTGTAAGTTGCAACATTCATCAAGAAGGCGAGGAGACGACATGAGCTATTGGTTTTGGACACGAGAATGTCTACTAACTGGTATATATGTTTGAATCCACCCTACCGAATAATTTGACTGGAGTGTCCATCCACTTTCACGACAGTTGGAAAACAGGTGGCTGATCTCCCTTATGGCTTAAGTAGTTAGTTTCACATATATATTCATCGTATGTCAATCGATAAGTTTGATTGGCCATGATCTCTTTGAACCATCCTGACTAATATTCATTCATTAGACTCTCTTGTAAAAATTACTCAGTATAGAGGATTAGATTCATGCATGCGCATGCCTGTAGATTTATGTTGGGTCTTTTTGCAGCATAAAATTCCTCTTTTGGTTATTTGCACTTGGTATTCTAGATAAACAATTCTTCATTCAACTTTTGTCATACTTAAATTGATCTTTCCCTACCTTGTTGATATGTAAATAATTCAAGATTGTTTTCTTCAGGGCTGCGGCAATACAGATTTCTGCCCTTATAAGGTTTTCAAGGTACAACACTCGCCTTGTTCTGAAAAGGATAATGTTTCATCCAAAATATAACGATTAACCTTTTCTTTTATGAACTTTTCCTGTAGGAACAAATTGTTTCTTCTCATTTGAAAGACACCTTCGAATCGTCTGCACTATTAAAAAGCCAGGGAATACAACCGAATATAGTATCATCTGATTTTTAACTCAAATTGCTTGTAGAGTTGGAAAAGATTCTGACAAACCTCCTCTCGCAATATTACCCCAATCTTTTCTCTGCAAGCCCCCATCACTGCAACCAGCATTTTTTGTGTTTTATTGCCAATTTCGGATAACTAAATTAAGGGCAATGTTTGCGATAATTCCTTTAGAAGTTCTTTTTGTTTGTTTTTTTTTTCTTGGGTGTTTTTCCAACCTATATCTTGTGTATAACATGTAACTGCACTTGGCATAATTCTCACAAGCCGCTCTTTACCTGTATAATGTTGCTTATTTATTTATTATTTTAGTTGCTAGAAAGTAAAGAGCTCAACCTTGTTTCCATTTATAACTTTTGTATCAGCATTTTGTTGATCCTTAGGTCTTTGTAGAGCTTTGTACAAGAGTTAATGGGGACAACTGGCATTTTTGTTAGTAAGTGTTACCTCTAAATTGAATCCTCTCAATTGAATTTTGTAGAAATGCTGCTCTTTTTTCTAAGCTCACGTTAATTATGCCATATAGATTTTTAATTGCTTGTAGGATTTGCATTATTTTCTTAGATTTTTAGATAATTGATTTAAATAATTTAATTTATGTTTTTTTATAACTAATTTACGTATATTATGATTTAGTACGAGGAAATATAATTATTAAAATAATTAATAATAATCTATATAGATTATGCTTTTCGCTTAATACAGTTTGCGTTTTTCACTTTTTAGAGACAGAGCACTAAGCTTACGCTATTGTTATTTTTCAACATTGGTTAGACCTTATAAGCTACGAAACACAAATACTCCAACAGCAAACCGTGTTTGTATTCGACACGTGTTGGAAATCAACACTTGCCAATACTTGCCCAAAATGCATCGAACATGACATATGCTATATCTTATGAGTGCATGCATGTGTTGGTGCATGTCACAAGCGTCCTATGCTTATCATCTTCAGTAGTTTGTCTAAATGATAACAAAATAGCTGATTGCGGAAGGAGGACAGCGGCGACTGACGTTGTTCGGCCAGTTGTTGTAGGCGGCGGTCGGTACGGATGGTTTTGACAGCCGTTGCTAAAAGGGTACATATGAACAAGTAAAATTTGAAGGCTGGCATGTAAAAAACCATATTTTACATTCAGCCATTTGGAAACCAAAACGGTTTATTAATTATATATGGAAAAAACATAATTTATCTTAATATGGAAACCCGAATCCGACTAAGTCTAAGGTTGTTTGAATATATTAATATTAATATTACATTCTTAAATTATATGTTGCCGTTATTGTCTTGAATTATATAAGCAGTTGAGTCTTATAATATCTTCCTCTAAACTTTCCTTTTTTTTTAATTCCCTCAAAATAAACCACACGCTGTCGCTGGGATTTCATCTCTCGATGTGATCCTTCGAAACCCTAACCTCCTGGAGTCCGAGGAGCCGCCGCCGATCTAAAGTCGGCGATCTTTCCCTTAAAAAACCCTAACCCTAAGGCTATCTCTCTCTCTCTACCATCTCTCTAAAAATGACGGTGGCCAACGCGTGGGCCCCACCCTCTCCCCTCCTCCGCCTCGATCCCCCTTCCTCCTCCTCCCCTTCCTCCATCCATCTCCGGCGGCGGAGGCGGTGAGGTCTTCCGCAGGAGCATCGTAAGGACCTCCAAGGGGCCCACAACCCAGCAAGAGCAAGATGAAGAAGAAGTGCGAGACGATGATTCTATTCTCATCGGAAGTCACCCAGATTGCCACATCGTGCTCGATCATCCGAGCATCGGCCGTTTTCATGTCGAAATCCAGAGCCTCTCCGTGACCATCTCAATTCTGGTATTTCTTGTTTCTTGGATTGGTTAATAAATTTTTTTTGGTTTTTCTTTTTTCATCAATTTGAAATTTTGTTTTGCAGTTCATGGCACCTGGGTTTCAGGGGAAAAGATTGGGGCCAAAATTGCTGTTGTTGAGTTAGTGGGAGCGTGATACGGTGAATCTCGGGCGGTCGCCTAGGGTTTACGAGCTGCATTGGGTGCCTTTGAGCAGTGCTTTTGAGATGGAGAATCCGTTGCCGGCGGTGCTTGAAGAGAACGAGGATACCCAACAGGTAAGATTTAGAAAAGAAAGTTTCAATTTTTTTAAATTTGTATTAATTTATCTAGTCAAAATTTCAGTCAGTTTGATTCATTATATCTTAATTTAGATTATTGTTCCTATATTTGATATGGATTTGTGATGGATTGATAGATTATGGTACCAAATAATATAGATCATCCCATTTTTCTATCTGATTGAGATGAGACTAAATAGATTTTAGACCTAAGCTGAAGATTGATTAAAATTGGCACTACAGTAATCATGTACTTGAATTTATTAAGAAGCCATAGGTTTCATTAGTGAAACTCTGGAAACGCATAGAAACATATCTATGGAGTAGTCTTTAACTACATTTCTGCTCCTAAACACCTGAAGGCTACCGTTTACATCTGCAAGAAAGAAGAAGAAAAAGCTAAAACCGATGGCCGCTTGATCAACCAATCATTTAGGAATAAGCGTCGGATTACACTACCCTTAAATAAATTAATGTGATCTCTGCGAACAATATTAAAGATTGATATCACAATTCTTAAATTAGATGTTATAGTTCTTTAAATTGTCCTTTTTTAATTCCGTCGAAAGAAACAATACACTGTCCCTGGGGGATTTCGTCTCTCGATGTCGATCCTTCGAAACCCTAACCTTCGAAACTCTAAATTTTTAATTTCCTATTCTATTTCCTTATTTTCAGTACTTTCAAATTTTGGCATCCATTTCCATTTGCACCTATCCTTGATTCTCCATCTATAACCGTCATAATCCCGGTTCATTACGGATTTAATCTACAGACAGGCTTAATTATTATCTTTTCATCATTTCCTTTAATTTATGCCCACAACAGTATGCACTTACCATTGATTCTCTTCCTATAACCGTCCCGTTATAGAAATTTGTTTATAGACATTCAAGTTCAAGTCCTCTCAATTTTTAGATCGACCTGATTATGTCAACCCGGGAATCTTTCGATTGTACACATCCATGATTGTGAATTTCGCCAAATTTACATTGCACACGAAACCAATCATTCATGATACCTTGACTTTTATTTTATCATCGCCCTAGTCATTTTGGATTCAACACCGCATTTCACTTGTCTCGTTTATAAAATATTTGAAAATGTCCATAACTTTCAAAGTAAATTTCTTAGGATTTCAAAGACTATACACCATTTTACATTACAGCCTTTTTGAAAAATGCTTCAATTGTATTTAATTTTTAAATATATTTCTTAACATTACTATTTTTAAAAGGACAATCTTCCTATAGGACTAATTAATGTCTTTTTTATAATGTCCTCCAACTCTTGTCCATAATAATATGCATCTACCATTGATTCTATAATTATGTTCCTATGAACATTTATCTAAAGGCATTCAAGTTCAAGTCTTGTCCATTTTTAGATCAATGTGTATATATCAACCTGTGACTCTTTTGATTGTACATGTATTTTCCCTTAGTTTCATTATTTTTAATTGCACCATAAAGTTATTTTAAGTCTTTTCACTTGTCTCGTTTTTTAAAATTAACTCTTTTTTAATCTAAATTAAAAATTTCCGAATATATTTTTATATTATTACTATTTCCAAATTTCTGAATCCATTTCTATATAGTGCTATCATTGATTCTCTGTCTATAACTGTCTTAATCCTGATTCCAAACCGAGTTAATCTATCTATGGGCTTAATTATTGTATTTTCAAAATGTCTAATTTTTTCCCATGTTGATATGCATCAACCATTGATTCTCTTCTTATAACCATCACATTATGGACATTTGTTAATAGGAATTCAAGTTCAAGTTCAAGTTCTCTCCATTATTAGATCAATCTAAATGTACCCTGGGCTCTTTCGATTGTACACATCCGTGATCATGGCTTTCACCAAATTTACTTTACGTACGTAACCAATCACTTATGATACCCTGTTTTTTTATCCAGCATTTTTGGATATATTGCATTTCACTTGTCTCGTTTATAAAATATTCGAAACCGTCTCCAACTTTTAAAGTAATTTTCTTTGGATTTCAAAGAATTTACACCATTTTGCATTTCAACATTTTTTATTCATTAGAAAGGCTAGATTTTGAAAATTCTTCAATTGTATTAAATTTCTAGATCTATTTCTTAACATTACTGCTTTTAAAGGGAACATAAATTTTCACCTATTTCGTTTCGTTACTTAAAGCAATTGACACTAATTTTCTTAAATTTTACATTTCTAAATTATTTTCCTTAATCACACTATTTTTAAATGCGCTAAAGTATTTTCAAGATTTTTTCACTTCGTCTCGTTCTTTAAAAGTACTTGAATATTATTTTTTAATCTAAATTTTAAATCTCATAATCTATTTCTGAAACTTTACTACTTTCAAAGTTCTAAATATATTTCCATATCGACCTATCATTGATTCTCATATCTATAACTATTTAAACCATGATTTCTTAGTGATTTAATTTTCCTACTGGTTAATTATTCGCTTATTCTTATGTCCTCCAACTCGTGTCCACAACGATATGCACCCACCTTTGATTATATAAATATGTTCCTATTACCGTCCTATGGGCATTTATCAATAGACTTTCATTTAAATACACGCCCTCTCCATTATTTGATCGACGTGAATATGCCATCCTGTGAATTTTCGATTGTACAAATTCATAATCCAATGCTTATGTTCCTATAACCGTTGTCCTATGAATATTTATCTAAAAGCATTGAAGTTCAAGTCATCTCCATTTTTTATATGTCAACTCGTGACTCTTCTGATTATACACGTATTTTTTCTTAGTTTCATTTTTTAAAAATGCATTATAAAGTTATTATAAGCCTTTCTCTTGTCTCGTTCATTAAAATAATTTAAATCAATTTTTTATTTTAAATTTAAATATTTGAAACTATTTCCTTATTATTACTACAAAATTTCTTGACTCATTTCCGTAAGGACCTATCATCGATTCTCCAATGTATAACCATTTTAACTCTAATTCCTTAATCATTTAATCTTCTTACATGCTTAATAACTGTCTTTTTATAATGTTATCAAACTTGTGTCCACAATAATATGCACTTACCATTGATGTTTCTATAATCGTTCCTCCTACGGACATTTATCAATAGACATTCAAATCTGATTTTGTTCTTATAACCGTCTTCCAATAGACATTTAAACTGCAGTCCTCTCCATTATACCATCGATATGACTATGTCAACCCGTGACTTTTCGATTGTCCACATTCATGATTCTTTGATTCTGTTCTTATAAAATGTTGTCTAAAAGACACATTTAAACTTTAGTTCTCTCCATATTAGATTGATATGACTGTCAACCCGTGATCTTTCGATTGTACACATTCATGGTGCACTGATTCTGTTCCAATAATCGTTGTCTTATGAACATTTTATCTAAAGGCATATAAGTTTAAGTCTTCTCAATTTCTAGATCGACGTGTATACGTCAACCCCCGACTCTTTTGATTATACACGTATTTTTCCTTAGTTTCACCATTTTTTGTGCACTATAAAGTTATTTTAAGCCTTTTCTCGTCTCGTTCTATAAAATGACTTAAATCTATCTTTTATCTAAATTTTAGATTTCCGAATCTATTTCCATATTATTACTACCAAATTTCTGACTCCATTTCCATATGCACCTATCATTGATTCTTTTGATTATGACTGTCTTAATCTTGATTCCTTACTGATTTACTCTATCTGCAAGTTTAATTATTGTCTTTTCATTTCTTCAAATTCGTGTCTACAAAAAATATGCACCTATTATTGATCCGCTTTCTATAACTGTTCCTCTTATGGACATTTATGAATAGACTTTCAAGCTTATGTCCTGTCCATTATTTGATCGACGTGACTATCTCAACCCTCGACTTTTCTATTGTACACATTCATGATTCACTGATTATGTTCCTATAACCGTCATCCTATTTACATTTATCAAAAGGCATTCAAGTTCAAGTCCTCTCCATTATTAGTTCGACGTGTGTATGTCAACCCGTGACTCTTTCGATTGTACACATTTCTCCTTAATTTCACTATTTTTAAATGCACTATTACTACCATCCTATGGACATTAATCAATAGACTTTCAAATCTACATCCTCTTCATCAACGTGTATATGTTAGCCCGTGTCTTTTTCGGTTGTACGTATATTTCCCTTTAATTTCACTATTTTTTAATGCACTACTATCGCCCTCCTATGAACATTTATCAATAGATTTTCAAATCCACGTCCTCCATTATTTTATCGACGTGAACATGTAAACCCGCGACTTTTCAATTGTACACATTCATGATGAATAGTTATGTTCCAATAACCGTTGTCTTATGAACATTTAATCTTCCTACAGGATTAATTAATGTCTTTTTTTAATGTCTTCCAACCCGTGTCTACAACAATTTGCACTAACCATCGATTTTGTAATTCTGTTCCTATAACCGTCCTCCTATGAATATTTATCAATAGACTTTTAAATCCACGTGCTCTCAATTATTTGATCGACATGAATATGTCAACCGTGACTTTTTTGATTATATACATTCATGATCCAATGGTTCTGTTTCAATAACCATTGTCTAATAAGCATTTATTTAAAGGCATTTAAGTTTAAATCCTCCATTTTTAGATCGATGTGTATATGTCAATCCGTGACTCTTTTGATTATTCAGATATTTTTCCTCAGTTTCTCTATTTTTAAATGCAGCATAAAGTTTTCTAAAGCTTTTTCACTTGTCATGTTCTTTAAACCGACTTAAATCTATTTTTTAATCTAAAATTTCTGAGTCTTTCCGTAGCATTACTACTTTCAAATATCCGAATCCATTTCCATTTGCACCTATCGTTGATTCTCCTGTCTATGACTGTCTTAACCTTGATTCATTTGTGATGTAATGTACATATAGGCTTAATTATTGTCTTTCTATAATGCCCTCAAACCTTTGTCCATAAAAAATATGCAACTACTATTGATTCTCCTTTGGACGTTTCTCCTTTGGACGTTTATGAATAGACATTGAAGATCAAGTCCTCTCTATTATTTGATCGACGTGACTGTCAACTCGTGACTTTTCGACCGTACATATTCATGATCCATTGATTATGTTCCTATAACCATCATCCTAATGATATTTATCAAAAGGCATTTAAGTTCAAGTCCTCTCCATTATTGGTTTGTCGTGTATAACCATGACTTTTTCGATCGTACACATATTTCCCATTAATTTCACTATTTTTAAATGCACTATTACCGCCCTTCTTTGGACATTTGTGAATAGACTTTCAAATTCACGTTCTCTCCAGTATTTAATCGACGTGTTTATGTTAACTCGTGACTTTTTCGATTGTATACATATTTTCCCTTGAGTTCACTACTTTTAAATGCACTATTACTTCCCTCCTATGGAATTTATCAACAGACTTGCAAATCCACGTCCTCTTCATTATTTGATCGACGTGAATATGTCAACCCGTGGCTTCGATTGTCCCCATTCATGATACATTTGTTCTGTTCCAGTAACCGTTGTCTTATGAACATTTATCTAAAGACATTCAAGTTTAAGGCCTTTCCATTTTTAGGTCGACGTGTATATGTTTGTTCGTGACTCTTTTGATTGTACATATATTTTTCCATAGTTTCACTATTTTTAAGTGCGCTATAAAGTTATTTTAAGCCTTTTCTCTAATCGTTCTTTAAAACGACTTAAATCTATTTTTAATCAAAATTTTAGATTTCCGAATCTATTTCCGTATTACTTCTAAATTTCTGAATTCATTTCTATATGCACCTATCATTATTTGTTATGTCTATGATTGTCTTAATCTTGATTCCATACCAATTTAATCTACCTACATGATTAATTATTGTCTTTTCATGATGTTCTCAAACTCGTGTCTACAAAAAATATGCACCTACTATTGATTCGCTTCTTATAACCGTTTCTCTTATGGACATTTATGTATAGATATTCAAGCTCAAGTCTTCTCCATTATTTGATCGATGTGACTATGTTAACCCGTGACTTTTCGATTGTACACATTCGTGATCCACTGATTATGTTCCTATAACCTTGATCCTATTGATATTTATCAAAAGGCATTCAAGTTCAAGTCCTCACCTTTATTAGTTCGACGTCTGTATGTCTACCCGCGACTCTTTCGATTGTACAAATATTTCTCCATAATGTCACCATTTTTAAATGCACTATTACCGCCCTCCTATGGACATTTGTCAATAGACTTTTAAATCCACGTTCTCTCCATTATTTGATCGACGTGTATATGTTAGCCCGTGATTCTTTCGATTGTACAAATTCTATCTTAATTTCACTATTTTTAAATGCACTATTTCCGTCCTCCCATGAACATTTATCAATAGACTTTCAAATCCACGTCCTTTCCATTATTTGATCGACATGAATACGTCAACCCGTGACTTTTCAATTGTAATCCAATGGTTATGTTCTTATAATCGTTGTTTTATGAACATTTATCTAAAGTCATTTATTTCAAGTCCTCTCCATTTTTAGATCGACGTGTTTATGTCAATCCATGACTCTTTTAATTAGATACATATTTTCCTTTGGTTTCGCTATTTTTAAATACACTATAAAGTTATCTAAAGCTTTTTCACTTGTCTTGTCCTTTAAATCGTCTTAAATCTACTTGTTAATCTAAAATTTTAATTGCCAAGTTTATTTCCTTATTATTACTACCTTCAAATTTCTGAATCCATTTCCGTATGCACCTATCGTTGATTTTCCTGTCTGTGACTGTCTTCACCCGAATTCCTTGGTGATTTAATGTACGTACGGGAATAATGTTCTCAAACTCATGTCCATAAAAAATATGCACCTACTATTGGTTCGGTTATCCATTTCTCCTATTGACATTTATGAATAAATATTCAAGGTCAAGTGCTCTCCAATATTTGATCAACGTGACTATGTCAACCCGTGACTTTTCGATTGTACACATTCATGATCCACTGATTATGTTCCTATAACTGTCTTCCTATTGACATTTATCAAAAGGCATTTAAGTTCAAGTCCTCAATATTATTAGTTCGACGTGTGTATGTCAACACATGACTCTTTCGGTTGTACACATATTTTCTTTTAATTTCACTGTTTTTAAATGCACTATTCCCACCCTCCTTTGGACATTTATCAATACACTTCCAAATCCACGCCCTCTCCATTATTTGATCGACGTGTATGTTAACCCATGACTTTTTCGATTGTACACATATTCCCCCTTAATTTCACTATTTTAAAATGCACTATTACCACCCTACTATGTACATTTATCAATATACTTTCAAATCCATGCCCTTTCCATCATTTGATCGACGTGAATATGTCAACTCTTGACTTTTTCGATTGTACATATTCATGATCCAATGGTTCTGTTTCAATAACCGTTGTCTAATGAACATTTATTTATAGGCATTCAAGTTTAAGTCCTCTCCATTTTTAGATCGACGTGTATATGTCAACCGGTGACTCTTTTTACTGTACACGTATTTTCCCTCAGTTTCACTATTTTAAATGCGCTATAAAGCTATTTTAAGCCTTTTCTCTTGTCTCGTTCTTTAAATGACTTGAATATATTTTTTTAATCTAAATATTATATTTTCGAATCTATGCCCGTATTATTACTACCAATTTACTGAATCCATTTCCATATGCACCTTTCATTGGTTTTCCTGTCTATGACTGTCTTAATCTTAATTCCTTACTGATTTAATCTACCGACAAGTTTAATTATTGTCTTTTCATAATGTTCTCAAACATGTGTACAAAAAATTTGCACCGATTATGTTCCTATAACCGTTCCTCCTATTGATATTCAAGCCCAAGTCCTTTCCATTATTTGATCGACGTGACTATATCAACTCGCGACTTTTCGATTGTATACATTCATGGTCCACTGATTATGTTCCTATAATCGTCGTCTATTGACATTTATCAAAAGACATTCAAGTTCAAGTCCTCTCCTTTATTAGTGTGACGCGTGTATGTCTACCCATGACTCTTTCAATTGTACATATATTTCACCTTAATTTCTCTATTTTTAAATGCACTAGTACCCTCTTATGGTCATTTATCAATAGACTTTCCAATCCACGTCCTCTCCATTATTTAATCGACTTGTAAATCTCAGCCCGGGACCTTTTCGATTGTACACATATTTCCCTTTAATTTCACTATTTTTAAATGCACTATTACCGTCTTTCTATATACATTTATCAATAGACTTTCAAATCCACGTCCTCCATTATTTGATCGACCTGAATATGTCAACCCATGACTTTCAATTGCACATTCATGATCCAATGGTTATTTTCCAATAAACGTTGTCTTATGAACATTTAATCTTTCTACGGGATTAACTAATGTCTTTTTCTAATGTTCTCCAACTCGTGTCTGCCACAATTTGCTCCAACCATTGATTGTGTAATTATATTCCTATAACTGTCCTTCTATTGACATTTATCAATAGACTTTCAAATCCACGTCCTCTCCATTTATTTGATTGACATCAATATGTCAATCCATGACTTTTCGATTGTACACATTCAAGATCCATTGGTTCTATTTTTATAATCGTTTTATATTAAAGGCATCAAAGTTCAAGTACTCTCCATTTTTAGACGTGTATATGGTAACCCATAACTCTTTTAGTTGTACACGTATTTTTCCTTAGTTTGACTATTTTTAAATGCACTATAAAATTATCTAAATCTTTTTCACGTGCTTTTGTTCTTTAAGTTGACTTAAATCCATTTTTTATCTAAATTTTAAATTTCTGAGTCTATTGTTTATTATTATTACTTTCAAATTTCTAAATCTATTTTCATATGCACCAACCATTGATTCTCATGTCTATGACGGTCCTAACCTTGAATCCTTATTGATTTAATGTACCTACGGGTTTAATTATTGTCTTTTTATAAAGTCCTCAAACTCGTGTCAATAAAAATTATTTTTTCAGTTATATCCGTTTCTCGTATAGACATTTATGAATAAACATTCAAGCTCAAGTACTCTCCGTTATTTGATCGACGTGACTATGTCAAATGGTGACTTTTCGATTGTACTCATTCACGATCCACAGATTATGTTCCTATAACCGCCGTCCTATTGACATTTATCAAAAGCCATTTAAGTTCCTGTCCTCTCAATTATTAGTTCGATGTGTACATGTCAACCCTTGAATCTTTCGATTGTACACATATTTTCCCTTGATTTCACTATTTTTAAATGCACCATCACCTCCCTTTTTTTGGATGTTTAGCAATAGACTTTTAAATCCACGTCCTATCCATTAATTGATCGACGTGTATATGTCAACCCGTGACCTTTTCAATTGTACACATATTTCCCCTTAATTTCACCATTTTTAAATGCATTATTACCGTCCTTTTATGGACATTTATCAATAGACTTCCAAATCCACGTACTCTCCATTATTTGATCGATGTGAATATGTCAATTCATGACTTTTTCGATTGTACATATTGATGATCCAATGGTTCTGTTCTAACAACCGTTATCTTATGAACATTTATCTAAAAGCATTCAAGTTTAAGTCCCTCTCCATTTTTAGATCGACGTGTATATGTCTACCCGTGACTCTTTTGATTGTATTTGTATTTTTCCTTAGATTTACTATAACCGTTCCTTCTATGGACATTTATGAATAGACATTCAAGCTCATGTCCTCTCCATTATTTGATCGGCGTGACTATGTCAACGCGTGGCTTTTTGATTGTACATATTCATGATCCACTGATTATGTGTCTATAACCGTCGTCCTATTGACATTTATCAAAAAACATTCAAGTTCAAGTCCTCTCTGTTATTAGTTCGATGTGTGTATATCAACCTGTGGATCTTTCGATTGTACACATATTTTCTCTTAATTTCACTATTTTTAAGTGCACTATTACCGCCCTCCTAGTGGCATTTATCAATAGAATTTTAAATCCACTCCCCATTATTTGATCGATGTGTATATGTCAGCCCATGACTTTTTCGATTGTACACACATTTCCCTTTTTCACTATTTTTAAATCCACCATTACCACCCTCTTTTGAACATTTATCAATAGTCTTTCAAATCTACATCCTCTCCATTATTTGATCGATGTGAATATGTCAACCAGTGACTTTTCAATTGTACACATTCATGATACATTGGTTCTGTTCTAATAACCGTTATCTTATTAACATTTAATCTTCCTACGGGATTAACTAATGTCTTTTTCTAATGCCATCTAACTCGTGTCTACAACAATTTGCACTAACCATAGATTCTGTAATTCAGTTCCTATAACCGCCCTCCTATGCGCATTTATCAATAGACTTTCAAATACACGTCCTCTACATTATTTGATCGACGTGAATATGTGATCCCGTGACTTTTTGATTGTACACATTCATAATCCAATAGTTCTGTTGCTAAAATTGTTGTTTTATGAACATTTATCTAAATGCATTCAAGTTCAAATCTCTCAAGTTTTAGATCGACGTGTTTATGTTGACCCGTGACTCTTGATCGTACATGTATTTTCCCTTTGTTTCACTATTTTAAATGCACTATGATGTTATCTAAAGCTTTTTCACTTGTCTTAAATTGACTTGACTCCATTTTTTAATCTAAATTTTAAATTTCTAAATCCATTTCCAAATGCACCTATCATTGATTCTCCTGTTTATGATTGTCTTAACTTTTATTTCATAGTGATTTAATGTGCCTACATGCTTAATTATTGTGTTTTTATAATGTCCTCAAACTTGTGTCCATAAAACATATGCACATACAATTGATTCGGTTCTTATCCGTTTCTCCTATGGACATTTATGAATAGACATTCAAGCTCAAGGTCTTTCTATTATTTGATCGACGTGACTATGTCACTTTTCGATTGTATACATTCATGATCCACTGATTATGTTTCTATAACCGTCATCCTATTGACATTTATCACAAAGCATTTAAGTTCAGATCCTTTCCATTATTAGTTCGACGTGCATATGTCAACCCATGACTCTATACACATATTTCCCTTTAATTTCACTATTTTTAAATGCACTATTACCGCCCTTCGTTGGAAATTTATCGATAGACTTTCAAATCCACGTTCTCTCCATTATTTGATCGACGTGTATATATCAACCCCTGACTCTTTCGATTGTTCCCTTAATTTCACTATTTTTAAATGCATTATTACCGCCCACCAATGGATATTTTAATCCACGCTCTTTCCATTATTTGATCGATGTAAGTAAACCAACCCGTGACTGTTTTGATTGTACACATTCATGATCGAATGGTTCTATTCCAATAAACGTTTTCTTATGAACATTTATTTAAAGGCATTCAAGTTTAAGTGCTCCATTTTTAGATCGAGTGTAGATGTCAACCCGTAACTCTATTGATTGTATACGTATTTTCCTTAGTTTCCCTATTTTGAAGTGCACTATAAAGTTATTTTAAGCCTTTTCTCTTTGTCTCGTTCTTTAAAATAACTTAAATCTATTATTTAATCTAAATTTTAGATTTCCGAATCTATTTCCATATTATTATTACTTCCAAATTTCTGAATCCATTTCCATCTTCACCTATTATTGATTCTTTTGGTTATGACTGTCTTAATCTTAATTACTTCCTGATTTGATCAACCTGCAAGTTTAATTAATGTCTTTTTATAATGTTCTCAAACTCATGTCTAAAAATAATATGCGCCTACAATTTGATTCGCATTCTATAACCGTTTCTCTTATGGACATTTATGAACAGACATTCAAGCTCAAGTCCTTTCCATTATTTGATAAACGTGACTGTCAACCCAATGACTATTTCGATTGTACACATTTCCCCTTTAATTTCACTATTTTTAAACGCACTATTACCGCCCTTCTTTAGATATTTTTCAATAGACTCTCAAATTAACGTTCTTTCCATTTTTTGATCGACATGTATATATCAACCCGTGACTCTTTCGATTGTACTCATATTTTCCCTTAATTTCACTATTTTAAATGCACCATTACCGCCCTCTTATGGACATTTATCAGTAGATTTTCAAATCCACGTTCTGTCCATTATTTGATCGACGTGATTATGTCAACCCGTGACTTTTTCGATAGTACACATTCATGATCCAATGGTTCTGTTCCAATAACCATTGTCTTATGAACATTTATTCTTCCTACAAGATTAATTAATATGCCTTTTTCTAATGTCCTCCAACTAGTATCTTCACCAATTTGCATGAACCATCGATTGCAATTCTGTTCCTATAACCACTCTTCTATGGACATTTATCAATAGACTTTCAAATCCACATCATCTCCATTATTTGATCGACGTGAATTTGTGAACCCATGACTTTTCGATTGTACACATTCATGATCCAATGGTTATGTTGCTATAATCGTTGTTTTATGAATATTTATCTAAAAGCATTCAAGTTCAAGTTCTCTTTATTTTTAGATCGATGTGTACATTGTCAGCCCATGACTCTTATGATTGTACATGTACTTTTCCTTAGTTTCATTATTTTTAAATGCACTATGAAGTTATCTAAAGCTTTTTCACTTGTCTTGTTCTTTAAATTGACTTAAATGTATTTTTTAATCTAAATTTTAAATTTTTGAGATAGTTCATTATTATTACACTTTCAAATTTTTGAATTCATTTCCAAATGCACCAATCTTTGATTCTCCTGTCTATGACTGTCTTAATCTTGATTCCTTGGTGATTTAATGTATCTACAAGCTTAATTATTGTCTTTTTATAATGTTCTCAAACTCGTGTCCATAAATAATATGCACCTACTATTGATTCGGTTCTTATATGTTTCTCTTATGGACATTTATGAATAGACATTCAAGCTCAAGTGCTCTCCATTATTTGATCGACGTGAATATGTCAACTCGTGACTTGTTCGATTGTAGACATTTATGATCCAATAACCGTTGTCTTATGAACATTGATCTTAAGGGATTCAAGTTTAAGTCCTCTCAATTTTTAGATCGATGTGTATATGTCAACCCGTGACTCATTTGATTATATACGTATTTTTCCTTAGTTTCACCATTTTAAGTGCATTATAAAGTTATTTTAAGTAAGTGTATTGTCTCGTTCTTTAAAATTTGATTGTATATTGTCTCGTTCTTTAAAATGACTTAAATCTATTTTTTAATCTAAATTTTAGATTTCCGAATCTATTTCCGTATTATTATTACTTCCAAATTTCTGAATTCATTTCCATATTCACCAATCATTGATTCTTTTGACTATGACTGTCTTAATCTTGATTCATCACTGATTTAATATACCTGCAAGTTTAATTATTTTCTTTTCATAATGTCCTCAAATTCGTGTCTACAAAAAGTATGCACCTACTATTGATTCGCTTCCTATAACCGTTTCTCCTATGGACATTTATGAATAGACATTCAAGCTCAAGTCCTCTCCATTATTTGATCGACGTGACCGTCAACCCGTGACTTTTCAATTATTAACATTCATGATCCACTGATTATGTTCCTATAGCCGTCATATTGACATTTATCAAAAGGCATTTAAGTTCAAGGCCTCTCCATTATTACTTCGACGTGGATATGTTAACCTATGACTGTTTCGATTGTACACATATTTCCCCCTAATTTCACTATTTTTAAATGCACTAATAGCTCCCTTCTTTGGACATTTATCAATAGACTTTCAAATCCACGTCCTTACATTGTTTGATAGATGTGTATATGTCAACCCATGACTCTTTCGATTGTACATATTTCCCTTTAATTTCACTATTTTTAATTACACTATTACCGCTCTCCTATAGACATTTATCAATAGACTTTCAAATCCACGTACTTTCCATTATTTGATCTGCTTGAAAATGTCAACCTGTAATTTTTTCGATTGTATACATTTATGATCTAATGGTTCTGTTGCAATAACTGTTGTCTAATGAACATTTATTTAAATGCATTCAACTTTAAGTCATCTCCAATTTTAGATCGACGTGTATATGTTAACCCGTGACTCTTTTGATTGTACGCGTATTTTTTCTTAGTTTCCTAATTTTAAATGCACTATAAAGTTGCTTTTAGCCTTTTCTCTTGTCTCGTTCTTTAAAATGACTTAAATCTATTTTTTAGATTTTCGAATCTTTTTCCATATTATTACAACTTCCAAATTTCTATCATTGATTCTCCTGTTTATAATTGTCTTAATCTTGATTACTTACCGATTTAATCTACCGATAGGTTTAATTATCGTCTTTTCCATAATTTCCTCTTATCTACAAAAAATATGCACATACTATTGATTCGGTTCCTATAATCGTTCCTCCTATGGACATTTATGAATAGACATTCAAGCTCAAGTTCTCTTCATTATTTGATCGACGTGACTATGTTATCCCATGACTTTTCGATTGTACTCATTCATGATCCAATGACTTTTATCAAAAGGCATTTAAGTTCATGTCCTCTCCATTATTAGTTTGATGTGTATATGTCAACCTATGATTCTTTCGATTGTACACATATTTTCCTTTAATTTCATTATTTTCATATGCACTATTACTGTCCTTTGTACATTTTATCAATAGACTTTCAAATCCACGTCCTCTCCACTATTTAATCAACGTGTATGTGTCTACCCGTGATTCTTTCGATTATACACATATTTCTCCTTAATTTCACTATTTCTAAATTCATTATTACCGCCCTCCTATGGACATTTATAAACAGGCTTTCAAATCCACGTCCTCTCCCTTATTTGATCGATGTGAATTTGTCAAACCCGTGACTTTTTCGATTGTATACATTCATGATCCAATGGTTCTGTTCCAATAACCGTTATTGAAAGACATTCATGTTTAAGTCCTCTCCATTTTTAGATCAACGTGTATATGTCAACCCGTGACTATTTTGATTATATACGTATTTTTTCATAGCTTAACTATTTTTTAGTGCGCTTTAAAGTTATTTTATGCCTTTTCGCTTGTCTCGTTCTTAAAAATGACTTAAATCTATTTTTTAATCTAAAATTATTATTTCAGAATCTATTTCCATGTTATTACTACTTCCAAATTTCTTAATCCATTTCCATATTGATTCATTTGACTATGACTGTCTTAATCTTGATTCCTTACTGATTTAATCTACCTACAAGTTTAATTATTGTCTTTTCATAATGTTCTCAAACTCGCGTCTACAAAAAATATGCACCTACTATTGATTCGCTTCCTACAACCGTTCCTCCTATGTACATTTATGAATAGACATTCAAGCTCAAGTCCTCTCCATTATTTAGTCGACGTGAATATGTCACATTGTACACATTCATGATCCACTGACTATGTTTCTATAACCGTCGTTCTATTGACATTTATCAAAAGGTATTCAAGATCAAGTCCTCTCCATTATTAGTTCGACGTGTGTATGTCAACCCGCGACTCTTTCGATTGTACACATTTCCACTTAATTTCACAATTTTAAATGCACTTTTACCGCCATCTTATGGACATTTATTAATAGACTTTCAAATCCACGTCCTCATTATTTGATCAACGTGCATATGTCAGCCAGTGACTTTTTCGATTGAACACATTTCCCCCCTTAATTTCACCATTTTTAATGCACTATTACTGTCCTCCTATGAACATTTATCAATAGACTTATAAATCCATGTCCTCTTTATTATTTGATCGATGTGAATATGTCATCCTATTACTTTTCAATTGTACACATTGATGATCCATTGGTTCTGATCCAATAACTGTTGTCTTATAAATATTTAATCTTCTTACTGAGTTAACTAATGCCTTTCTTCAACTTGTGTCTCCAACAATTTGCACTAACCATCGATTCTGTAATATCGTTCCTATGTTCGCCTTTCTATAGACATTTATCAATAGACTTTCAAACTCACGTCCTCTTCATTATTTGATCGATGTGAATATTTCAACCCATGACTTTCCAATTGTACCCGTTCATGATCCAAAGGTTCTGTTCCAATAACCGTTGTCTAATGAACATTTAATCTTACTACAGGATTAACTAATAATGCCTTTTCTAATGTCCTCTAACTCGTGTCCAAAACAATTTGCAACCAATCATCAATTCTGTAATTCTGTTCTTATAACCGCCCTTTTATGGACATTTATCAATAAACTTTCAAATTCACGCCCTCTCCATTATTTGATTGATGTGAATATATGAAACTGTGACTTTTCGATTGTTACACATTCATGATCCAATGGTTCTGTTGCTATAATCGTTGATTTATGAACATTTATCTAAAGGCATTCAAGTTCAAGTTCTCTCCATTTTAAGATCGACTTTTATGTGTTGACCCGTGACTCTTTTAATTGTACATTTATTTCCTTATTTTCACTATTTTTAAATGCAGTATCGTCGCCCTCCATTGGACATTTATCAATAGACTTTCATATCCACGTCCTCTCCATTATTTGATCGACGTGTATATGTCAATCCGTGACTCTTTCGATTGTACATATAGTTCTCCTTAATTTCACTATTTTTAAAAAGTGTTGTTACCGCTCTCCTATGTATATTTATCAATAGATTTTCAAATCCACGTACTCCTTTATTTGATCGACGTGAATATGTCAACCTGTGACTTTTTCGATTGTACACATTCATCGTCTAATGGTCCTGTTCCAATAGTCGTTGTCTTGTGAACATTTATCTAAAGGCATTCAAGTTTTAGTCCTTTCAATTTTTAGATCGACATGAATATGTCAACCTGTGACTCTTTTGACTGTATACGCATTTTTCCTCAATTTCACTATTTTTAAATGCACTATAAAGATATTTTAAAGCCTTTTCTCTTATCTCGTTCTTTAAAATGACTTCAATCTATTTTTTTAATCTAAATTTTAGATTTTCGAATCTATTTTGTATTATTTCGACTTCCAAATTTATGAATTCATTTCCATATTCACCTATCATTGATTCTCCTGTCTATGATTGTCTTAATCTTGTACCTATAGGTTTAATTATTGCCTTTTCATAATGTCCTCAGACTCGTATCTACAAAAAATATGCACATACTATTTATTCGGTTCTTATAACTGTTCATCCTATGGACATTTATGAATAGATGTTCAAGCTCAAGTCCTCCATTATTTGATCGACGTGACTGTCAAACCGTGACTTTTTTATTGTACTCATTCTTGATCCACTGATTATGTTTTTATAACCGTCATCCTATTGACTTTTATCAAAAGGCATTTGAATTCAGGTCCTCTCCATTATTAGTTCGACGTGTATATGTCAACCCATGACTATTTCGATTGTACACATTTTCCCATAATTTCACTATTTTCAAATGCACCATTACCACCCTCCTTTGGACATTTATAAATAGACTTTCAAACCCACATTCTCTCCATTATTTGGTCGACCTGTATTTGTCAACCCGTGACTTTTTTCAATTGTATACATATTTCCCCGTAATTTCACTATTTCTAAATGCATTATTACCGCCCTCCTATGGACATTTATAATTAGACTTTAAAACCCATGTTTTCTCCATTATTTGATCGATGTGAATTTGTCAACCGTGACTTTTTCAATTGTACACATTCATGATCTAATGGTTATGTTCTAGTAACTGTAGTCTTATGAATATTTATTTAAAGGCGTTCAAGTTTAAGTCCTCTCCTTTTTAGATCGATGTGTACATGTCAATCCGTAACTCTTTTGATTGTATACGTATTTTTCCTTAGCTTAACAATTTTAAAGTGCACTATAAAGTTATTTTAAGCCTTTTCGCTTGTCTCGTTCTTAAAAATGACTTAAATCTATTTTTTAATCTAAATTTTAGATTTTATAATTTATTTGTATTATTGCAATTTCCAAATTTCTGAATCCATTTCCATATTCACTTATCATTGATTCTTTTGACTATGCCTGTTTTAATCTTGATTCCTTACTGATTTAATATAGCTACAAGTTTATTTAGTCTTTTCATAATGTTCTTAAACCCGCGTCTACAAAAAATATGCACCTACTATTGATTCGCTTCCTACAACCGTTTCTCTTATGGACATTTATGAATAGACATTTAAGCTCAAGCTCTCTCCATTATTTGATCGACGTGACTGTCAACCCGTGACTTTTCAATTGTACACATTCACGATCTACTGATTATGTTCTTATAACCATGGTCATATTGACATTTATCAAAAGGTATTTAAGTTCAAGGACTCTTTATTATTAATTCCACGTGTGTATGTCAACCCATGACTCTTTCGATTGTACACATATTTCCCCTTAATTTTTTTGTTTTTAAATGCACTATTACCGCCCCTATAGACATTTATCAATAGACTTTCAAATCCACGTCCTCTCCATTATTAGATCTATGTGAATATGTCAACCCGTGATTTTTTCGATTGTATACATTCATGATCCAAAGGTTCTGTTCCAATAACGTTGTCTAATGAACATTTATTTAAAGGAATTCAAGTTCAAGTCCTCTCCATTTTTAAATCAACGTGTATATGTCAACCTGTGACTATTTTGATTGTACACGTATTTTTTCTTAGTTGCACTATTTTTAAATGGACAAAGCCTTTTTTCTTGTCTCGTTCTTTAAAATGACTTGAATCTAAATTTTAGATTTTCGAATTAATTTCCATATCATTAACTTCCAAATTTCGGAATCCATTTTCATGTGCATCCATCATTGATTCTTCTTTCTTTGACCGTCTTAATCTTAGATTCATTGCTGATTTAATTTACCTTTAGGTTTGATTATTGTGTTTTCATAATGTGCTCAAACTGGTGTCTATAAAAAATATGCACATGCTATAGATTCGGTTCCTTTAACCGTTCCTCCTATAACCATTTATGAGTAGACATTCAAGCTTAAATCCTTTCCATTATTTGATCGACGTGACTGTCAACCTGTAACTTTTCTATTGTAGACATTTATGATCCATTGACTATATTCGTATAACCGTCGCCCTATTGACATTTATCAAAATGCATTCAAGTTCAAGTCCTCTCCATTATTAGTTCGACGTGTATATGTCAACCCGCGACTCTTTCGATTGTACACATATTTCCCCTTAATTTCACTATTTTTAAATGCACTATTACCGTCCTCTTATGGACATTTATTAATAGGCTTTCAAATCCACGTACTCATTATTTGTTCGACTTGTATATGTCAGCACATGATCTTTTCGATTGTACACATATTTCCTCTTAATTTCACTATTTTTAAATACATTATTATCGCCCTTCTATGAACATTTATCAATAGACTTTCAAATCCATGTCCTCCGTTATTTGATCGACGTGAATATGTCAACCCGTCACTTTTCAATTGTACACACATTCATGACCCAATGGTTTTGTTTCAATAACCGTTGTCTTATGAACATTTAATCTTCCTACGGGCTTAACTAATGTCTTTTTCTATTGTCCAATTCGTGTCTACAACAATTTGCACCAACCATCGATTGTGTAATTATATTCCTATAACCGCCCTCCTATTGACTTTTATCAATAGACTTTCAAATCGATGTCTCCATTATTTGATCGACGTGAATATACTAACCCGTGACTTTTCGATTGTACACATTCATGATCCATTGGTTTTGTTCCTATAATCATTGTTTTATGAACATTTATCTAAAGGCATCCAAGTTCAAGTTCGCTCTATTTTTAGATCGACCTGTATATGGTAACCCGTGACTCTTTTGATTGTACACGTATTTTTTCTTAATTTCACTATTTTTAAATGCACTATAAAAATATCCAAAGTTTTTTCCCGAGCTTTTGTTCTTTAAATTGACTTAAATATATTTTTAGTCTAAATTTTATATTTCCGAGTTTATTTTCTTATTATTACTACTTTCAAATATTTGAATCAATTTCCATATGCACCTATCATTGATTCTCCTGTCTCTGACCGTCTTAACCCTGATTCCATAGTGTGATTTAATGTACATTCGGTCTTAATTTTTGCTTTTTATAATATCCTCAAACTCGTGTCAATAAAAAATATTGTTTTAGTCATCCGTTTCTCCTATGAACATTTATGAATAGACATTCAAGCTCAAGTCCTCTCCATTATTTAATTGACGTGACTGTCAACCCTTGACTTTTCGATTGTACACATTCATGATCCACTGAATATATTCCTATAACCACCTTCTTATTGGCATTTATCAAAATGCATCTAAGTTCAAGTCCTCTCAATTATTGGTTCGATGTGTATATGTCAACTCAGGACTTTTTCGATTTTACACAAATCTCCAGTTAATTGCACAATTGTATCCGTCAACTTTCACGTTTTTTATGATTGATACAACGAACAAATTTAGTTACAAATAAGTACCATGAACTATTACCCCCGATTGCATCTAAATACCATCAACTTTTCTTCCGTCTACAAATGTTATATTTAACTGCCACATCATTAATATTTGACTTGTTTTCACCATTTCACCCTTATGTTATCAGTCAACCCTTAAAATTTCAAGGGGCATAATGGTCCATTAAGGCACAAAAGTTAACGTCGTATGGTTGATAATTGTTGTCTTATGAATATTTAATCTTCTTACCGGATTAACTAATGCCTTTCTAACGTCCTCCGATTCGTGTTTACAACAATTTGCACCAACCATCGATTATGTAACATCGCTCCTATGTCCGCCCTTCTATTGGCATTTAAAAAATAGACTTTCAAATCCAAGTCCTTTTCATTATTTGATCGACGTGAATATTTCACCCTATGACTTTTCAATTGTACCCATTCATGATCCAATGGTTCTGTTCCAATAACCGTTGTCTTAAGAACATTTAATCTTACTACGAGATTAACTAATGCCTTTTACTAATGTCCTCCAACTCGTGTCCAAAACAATTTGCACTAACCATCAATTATGTAATTCATATCCTATAACCGCCTTTCTATGGAATCAATAAACTTTGACATTCACTCCCTCTCCATTATTTGATTGACGTGAATATATGAAACTGCGACTTTTTGATTGTACACATTCATGATCCAATGGTTATGTTGCTATAATCGTTGATTTATGAACATTTATCTAAAGACATTCAAGTTCAGGTTCTTTCCATTTTAAGATCATCTTGTATATGTCAACCCGTGACTCTTTTAATTGTACACTTATTTTTCCTTAGTTTTACTATTTTTAAATGCAGTATTACCGCCATCCTTTGGACATTTATCAACAGACTTTCATATCCACGTTCTCTCCATTATTTGATCGACGTGTATATGTCAACCCGTGACTCTTTCGATTGTACACATATTTCTCCTTAATTTCACTATTTTTAAATGCTTTATTACCGTTCATATAAACATTTATCAATAGACTTTCAAATCCACGTACTCTCCATTATTTGATCGATGTGAATATGTCAACCCGTGACTTTTTCGATTGTATACATTTATGATCCAATGGTCCTGTTCCAATAACCGTTGTCTTATGAACATTTATCTAAAGGCATTCAAGTTTAAGTCCTTTCAATTTTTAGATCGACGTGTATATGTCAACCCGTGACTCTTTTGATTGTATATGTATTTTTCCTTAATTTCACTATTTTTAAAGGCGCTATAAAGTTATTTTAAGCCTATTCTCTTGTCCTGTTCTTTAAAATGGACTTAAATCTATTTTTGTTTATCTAAATTTTAGATTTTCGAATCTATTTCTATATTATGACAACTTCCAAATTTCTGAATCCATTTCCATAATCACCTATCATTGATTTTCCTGTCTAAGATTGTCTTAATCTTGATTCCTTACCGATTTAATCTACCTATAGGTTTAATTATTGTCTTTTCATAATTCCTCAGACTCGTATCTACAAAAAATATGCACATACTATTTATTCAGTTTCTATAACCGTTCTTCTTGTGGACATTTATGAATAGACATTCAAGCTAAAGTCATCTCCATTATTTGATCGACGTGACTATGTCAAACCGTGACTTTTCAATTGTACTCATTCTTGATCCACTGATTATATTCTTATAACCGTCATCCTATTGACTTTTATCAAAAGGCATTTAATTTCAGGTCCTCTCTATCATTAGTTCGATGTGTATATGTCAACCCATTACTATTTTGATTGTACACATATTTCTCCTTAATTTCACTATTTTCAAATGCACCATTACCGCCCTCTTTTGGACATTTATCAATAGAATTTCAAATTCACGTCCTCTCCATTATTTGATCAACGTGTATTAGTCAACCCGTGACTCTTTCGATTGTACGCATATTTCCTCTTAATTTCACATTTCTAAATGCATTATTACCGTCCTCCTATGGACATTTATAATTAGACTTTAAAATCCACGTCCTCTCCATTATTTGATTGATGTGAATTTGTCAACCCATGACTTTTTCGATTGTGCACATTTAGGATCCATGGTTCTGTTCTAATAACTGTTTTAAAGGCATTCAAGTTTAAGTTCTCTCCTCTTTTAGATCGACGTGTATATGTCAACTCATGACTCTTTTGATTGTATTCATATTTTTCTTTAGCTTAACTATTTTTATGTGCACTATAAAGTTATTTTAAGCCTTTTCGCTTGTCTCATTCTTAAAAATGATTTAAATCTATTTTTTAATCTAAATTTTAAATGTCATAATTTATTTCCGTATTATTACCGCCAAATTTCTGAACCCATTTTCATATTCACTTATCATTGATTTTGACTATGCCCGTCTTAATCTTACTCGTTACTGATTTAATCTAGCTACAAGTTTATTTATTTTATTTTCATATTGTCCTCAAACTCGCGTTCACAAAAAATATGCACCTACTATTGATTCACTTCATACAAATGTTCCTCCTATGGACATTTATAAATAGACATTCAAGCTCAAGTCATCTCCATTATTTGATCGACGTGACTATGTCAACCCGTGACTTTTCAATTGTACACATTTATGATTCACTGATTATGTTAATATAACCGTCGTCATATTGACATTTATCAAAAGGAATTTAAGTTCAAGGCCTTTCCATTATTAGTTCCGCTTGTGTATGTCAACCCGTGACTTTTTTTATTGTATACATATTTTCCATGTGTGTATGTCAAACATTGACTCTTTCGATTGTATACATATTTCCCCTTAATTTCACTATTTTTAAATGCACTATTACCTCCCATATAGACATTTATCAATAGATTTTCAAATTCATGTCCTCTCCATTATTAGATCTACATGAATATGTCAATCCATGATTTTTTCGATTGTATACATTCATGATCCAAAGTTCTCTTCTAATGACAGTTGTCTAATGAACATTTAATTAAAGGAATTCAAGTTCAAATCCTCGCCATTTTTAAATCGACGTGTATTTGGAAACCCGTGACTATTTTGATTGTACACGTATTTTCCCTTAGTTTCATTATTTTTAAATGGACAGCCTTTTTTCTCGTCATGTTCTTTAAAATGACTTAAATCTATATTTTATCTTAATTTTAGATTTTCGAATCAATTTCCGTATTATTAACTTCCAAATTTCTGAATCCATTTTCATATGCATCTATCATTGATTCTTCTTTCTTTGACTGTCTTAATCTTGATTCCTTACTGATTTAATCTATTTATAGGTTTAATTATTGTCTTTTCATAATATACCCAAACTCGTGTCTTCAAAAAATATGCACATACTATAGATTCGGTTCCTATTGTCGTTCGTCCTATGGACATTTATGAATAAACATTCAAGCTCAAGTCATCTCCATTATTTGATCGACATGACTATGTTAACCCGTGACTTTTCGATTGTACACATTCATGATCCACTAATTATGTTCATATAACCGTCGTCCTGTAGGCATTTATTAAAAGGCATTCATGTTCAAGTCCTCTCCATTATTAGTTCGACGTGTGTATGTCAACCCGCGACTCTTTCGATTGTACACATATTTCCCCTTGATTTCACCATTATTAAATTCACTATTACCGCCTTCCTATGGACATTTATCAATAGACTTTCAAATTCACGTTCTTCCCATTATTTGATCGACTTGTTGTAAGTCTATAGTGCCCCTTTCCATGACAACTACAACGTTGCGGATTCGAAAAACTTTGATTTTAACTTGAGCATTACAAACTTTAAACCTAGAATTCAAGCCCAAGCACTAAACTAAACTAAACTAAAGAGTTTAACTACTATGTAAGGACTATAACCTTTGAAGTCGCGTCCTTCTGGTCTTGTGTAGTCCTCTCCTTGAGCTTGTAGGTCCTTGGATCGAGCTTTCGAAGTCGTCTCTGCATGTCAAAGAAAATGAGGAAGAAGAAGAAAAGGATGGCTCTCCAAAAACAATAATGATCATGATAATAATAATAATAACCACTCTCTCTCTTCTTATCTTTGCAAAAATAAAAAAACAATAAATAGTCGGTGGGTTTATAACTCACTAGTGTGAGTCACAAGCCCACACACCTAGAAAAGATAAGAACAAGAGAGAGAGGCCACCTCACCATGGTACACATGTACACACATATAAATGTATGTATATAATCAAGTATACCAAAATACCCGTATTTATAATAAATGCATATACCTGTATTTCTACCAAAATACGAATATCGTATTTGTATCGAAAATACAAAATACGCGTATTCATATTAAGAAAGAAATACATGTATTTGTATCAAGACACAAATATCCCTATTCATATAAATACACGTATTCATATAAATACCGTATTCGTGTTAAAATACAAATACCCAAAAGAAAGCAATATAATACTAGCACTAAATATGGCTTTCAAACCTGCTAGTATTACTAAATAGTCCGATTAAAGCACGTGTAAAATACACGTGTTCAATCGAACACCCGAGCGTATCGAAATATGCATACTACACCATTTCGCCTGAACCGGGAAACCCTCTGTGTGAGACTCTAAAGACTCGACAATACTCTGGCAGTGGGTTTAACCACAAGCACGTCAGTGGCACTAGTTGTACGTAATGGCTACCCAGGTATCTGTCGAAAGGAAGATCGACAAGATAACTTGTTCAACCCTTACTGAGTCTATAGGTGACATTCTCCGTACAGTCCGGTTTGTTCGTCTAAGAGTATCGCATATCGGGCTTAGGGGGTCGTAAACGTCAGACCCCTATTAGTGCGACAAATCGTGTCGGTGTGGAACCTAATACAAATTAAGAAACTACCGGTGTATCTACCAATAAATCTCACTTGTCCTGGCCAGGGACCTGTAGTATCGGCCAACCGTACACAGCGCGATATCAACTCCCTATACCAGGAGAAACAAATCCCTTCTATCACCTACTGCCTCCAAGTGCTTTGGGACTGCACCCAACTACTACCGGTTTGAACGACTCCTTAAAGTCGTGGTAGGGTAGTAATCTAAGTACAGTGAGAACACACTCGAGACTAATGGTGATGTCAAGTCATCGGACTAAGCTGTACTTGTGTCACCAGAGAATTGCTATCCGACGATAGGTATAATACTAACTAGTAGTTCCCAGCGAGTCCGTCCAGTGTAACTCATAACCTAATGAGCACATGTATACTATCTTTGGTACTGTATATCGATGGCTGCGGGACCGACCATCTCCCATGACAGGGATAAGAAACGTATACACTAGTCTACTCTGGAGTATTGATGCACAGTCTCAATAATCCTACGACTAGGGACAATTTCAAGGATGTGCTTATAAACTACCCAGCTCTCACAAGTATGATTGTTATCACAATGATGGTAGTCAAGCAAAGATCCTAAGGACTCTATCAACATGTATTAACGATATGTAAAAAGAACATATACACATGTTAAGATAGATACAAACCAGATAGCAAACTATCATATTGAGCAAGACTGTCTTATACATATATATCCCAAGCTTCCAAAATATAATATACAATCCTATACTATACAATAATGGCATCTAGGGCATATATACCTAACAATTCCCACTTGCACTAAGGCCATGTATTGGCGTATCGCAGACCTATCATCTCGAATAGCCTTTCGAACCGTGTCTGAGGGATGGCATTTGTGAGTGGATCTGCAGTGTTGTCCTTAGTGCCTTCTCTCCGTACCTTGATCTTCTGGCGATCCACGATCTCCCTGATCATGTGATGCTACCTTAAGATGTGTCTAGATCTCTGATGGGACCGTGGTTCACTGTGTCTAGATCTCTGATGGGACCGTGGTTCGCTAAAACAATAGCCCCTTTGTTGTAACAAAACAAAGGTATTGGGTCAACAATGGACTGAACCACCTAAAGTTTTGAAATAAACTTCCTTGGCCAGACAGCTTCTTATGCGGCGTCACAAGCAACGATTTACTTTGCCTCCATTGTTGAGTCAACTACGATGTCCTGTTTGGAGCTCTTCTAACATACCGTCCCTCCATTGAGGGTGAATACATAATCCGACATGGATTTGGAGTCATCTTTGTCACTTTGGAAGCTGGAGTCAACGAAGGCCTCAATCTGGAGGTCTTTACTGCCGTATACCAAGAACATCTCCTTAGTCCTTCTCATGTACTTGAAAATGTTCTTTACTGCTATCCAGTGTTTCTTCCCGGGTTTGACTGATACCCGCTTACCACGCTCAGTGCGTAAGCTACATCCAGTCTGGTACATAACATCGCATATATTATAGATCATACCGCTGAAGCGTAGGGTATAATACTCATGCGATCTCTCCTCAAATCAATCTTGGGAGACATCACTTTGGAGAGGTGATTCCGTGACAAGCGGGTAAATTACCGCGCTTGGAATCTTTCATACTAAATTTCTTCAGTATGGTGTCAATGTACCTGGAATGTGAAAGACCCAACATCCTCTCAGATCTATCACGATAGATCTTTATCCCCAGAACGTAGGAGGCATCATCCAAGTCTTTCATTGAGTACTTCTGTGACAAGAAACTTTTGACCGATTGTAGCTTAGGAATGTCATTTCCTATCAAGAGAATGCAATCTCCTATCAAGAGAATGTTATCCACATACAAGGCGAGGAATACCACAATTCTTGCTACAATTTTCTTATAAATACATAGTTCATCTATATTTTTGATAAAGTCAAATTCTTTGACCATCTCATCAAAACAAATGTTCCAACTCCGCGATACCTGCTTTAATACATAAATGGATTTAAGCAACTTGCACACTCTTCCGCTGCTCTCACTCTCTATGAAGCCCTCTGGCTGATCCATATAAACTCACTCTTCCAAATTTCCATTTAGAAAAGCGGTCTTTACGTCCATCTGCCAGATTTCATAATCGTGGAAGGCAGCAATGGCAAGTATGATCCGGATGGATTTAAGCATAGCCTATGGAGAAAAGATTTTATCATAGTCCAAGCCAGGTCTTAGACGATAACCTTTTGCTACAAGTCTAGATTTATAGGTTTCAACCTGTCTATCTGCACTAATCTTCTTTTTGAAGATCCATTTGCAGCCTATGGGTTTTACTCTTAGAGGTGCAACGTCCAAAATCCAAACTTTGTTGGTGTACATGGATTCCATCTTGGACCGCATAGCATCCAACCACTTTACTGAGTCTCTGCTCGTAATGGTCTGCTGAAAACTAGTAGGCTCATCATCATCGATGATGCAATCCTCTCTATCCCCGGCTATGAGAAAACCGTAGTATTTCTCAGGCGGATGAGACTACCTACTAGATCTGTGGGTGGTGCAGCTACGTCCAGTTCTTTTGAAACTTCGGGTTCTACTAAGGTTTCAGTAATAGATTGTGGTTGATACTTCTGTCTGTTTGTTTTTCCATTTCATTCTTGTACTCCTGGAATTTCTCAAAGGCATCGGATTTATATTTCATCAAAAATACATGTCCATACCTTGAGAAATCATCGGTAAAAGTAATGAGGTAGGAAAAACCACATCTTGCATGTCTAGACATTGGACCACACACGTCGCTGTGTATGAGTCCCAAGAGCTTGGTAGCTCTTTCTCCGTGTCCAGTGAATGGAGTCTTTGTCATCTTTCCTTTGATACATGATTGACAAATTACATAAGATAGATACTCAACCGGATCCAAATATCCATTTTTATGTAACTTCGTCAACCGTGTTTCATTGATATTACTTAGTCTACAATACCATAAGAAAACTTGATTTAATTCCGGAGTCTTTCTTTTAAGTGTGTTCTGAACATTAAAAACTTGTTGTTGATTTAATACGTTTATACCGTTGTCTAGTGTACCAGACCTAATCAAGCTATGGTTAAGGTAAATGTTAACAGCATCACTTACAAATGTAAAATAATAACTTTTTTTAGGTAGTAAAGATACAAAGATGATATTACATGTCATAGCAGGTACAAAAAACAGTTGCGCAAAATCAAAATGTTTCCACTTGTCAATCCTAGGTGATATTTCCCTACGGAAACAACATCCATGCTCGCTCCGTTTGCAACCCTGAGGGTCATATCACCAGCCTTCAAAACTCTACAGCTTCTCAGTGCCTGCAAAAAATTACAGATATGAGATCCTGAACCGGTATCCAATACCCAGGAAGTAGAGTATATTGACAAACAGTTCTCAATCATAAACACACATGAAGCCGAAACTAGAACTTGCTTCGAATCCTGGTTCTTGGCTTTCCAAGCCCTGCAGTCCTTCTTCCAAATGACTTTTCTTATGACAATAAAAGCATTCCTCCTTTGCCACTGTTGGCCCCTCAACTTTTGCCTTGCCTTTCCCCTATACTTTTAACGACACCGCCTTTCGGTTTGGTGGGGGCCTTCTTCTTCCTCTTGGTTTTCTCCATGGATTTAAAGGAAGAAGGTTCCCCAACAAGCAGAGCAGGTCTTCCTGGATTTCTTTAGGGTGCCCTCTGCACTTCTCAACATGTTGAGCAGCTCTGGAATTGTAACTTCCTTCCCTTCTATATTGAAATTCAATATAATCTGGGCATAGGTAGAGGAGAGGGACTGTATAATCAAGTCCGTGTACAACTCGTTCTCCAACGTGGTCCCAAGGTCCGCGAGCTCTTCAATGAGGCTGATCATCTTAAAGACGTGGTCTCTTACAGATGACCGATAGCCAATCTCGCCTGAAAATCTTCTTCAAGGTCTCATATCTTGCGATACGAGATTGATCTCCATATAAATCTTTGATATGGAGGAATATAGAAGCTAAGTCCATCTTCTCGTGCCGTCTCTGGTGTTTATTATCCATAGAGGCCAGCACGAGACACTTCTCTTTTGCACAGTCAATATCCCAAGTCTTACGGATCTCAATGTCCGCGACAGTGGAATTTGGACCTGAAACGGCGGGAGTATTAATAGTAAAGAAGTAGCCCAGCTTATCATAAGTAATGGCCATTTGGACATTCTTTAGCCAATCTTTATAGTTCGGTCCCATCAATATGTTTTTATCTAATAGTAACTTAAGTCCAGTCATCTTTGTCGCTGCAATTAGGAGAAAAAAGAAACAAAGAGAGAAGAAACACTCAGCATAGATGCTCTTGCAAGTTTAGATTGGTTTTTAGTTTATCTAAACAGGATATCTCCCACTGTTTCCTTGAATTCTCTTCAAACCATAAAAGAAGAATTAGTCGTGATTAATCGCATGTTACAATTCTTGCTTTAACCTTTTGGCCAAGTGAGTCTCGGTATTTCGAGGGAGGTTTTACAACGCTTTCACGATATTCCTTAATTAAATAACCTCTTTTTCCTGGAAGCGTTGCCCTGCTAACACCTTTCTAGACACCTACGGGTTGTTGCATTGATCGTAAAGTGAAAAAATCTTCCGAAAAGTAATAATAATTACTCACCGTGAGATCGGGATCAAACTATCATTGTGTGATAAGTTTGAAGGAATCCTACCAAAATCATCACACTCCGGAAGGTATGCAAAACTAGCAAGTTTCCTTTTCCTTTGAAACTCCCGATGTGGTTTTTGCCCCAAGCGCTTATGACCTTGACGAATGCAAAAACATCATAAGTCGCAAGTCAAGTTCTACCCGTCATTGTCCTGGTTAACCTAAACACATTCGTACAAACCCTAACAAATGCTAAAATGGTTGTACGCTTGTCTTACCTTAACACATCTATCTATAGTATAGATAAATATCCATTAGTTACCATCACTATGCCTTGGTAAGGGTCAAAGTACATAACTTGAATACTAGTGGATACCTATCTGAAATGACGGAGGGCTACGACTGGTTTGGCAAAAACCGTAAACGTAATGAACTTGATATAGTCAAAGGAACCGAATGACTTTTAAAAGGAGTGGTTTAGGCTCCGTATTTAAAAGTTGTTTTTAAAGAAACCCGAGTGGTTTTTAAATTGTTCTAACGACTTTAAACTTTTGGTTTGCTTCTATGCACTAATTAGAATTAATGTGGTCCCATCAATTAACCCTATCATTATAGAAGAAACGAAAATAGAACGTACGCTTATGCCACCCGCATTTGTCATAGGGTCCCGGGTATTCACTGTAAGGTTACTTAACTTACGGCAAGGCGGGGACAGGACTAGCAAAAATGCAAAACATAAGCAACGCTTATTATATATAATCTATATATAGCCATTCGTCTCACGCAATGATAAACATCCCAGATCACAGCAGAAGCAACACAAATGAGAATAGTGGATATACTAGGATTTCCGTGTTTCGTTTTAGCCTCGAACGAAAAACGGATTCTACGGTCGTGATGAATAACCAAAACCCTCACCCTAAACCCCTATGGGTGCGGCAAACTTCCCGCCAAATCCTCAAAGTGGAGCAACCTCCCTCAATGACATGCGTATGCCACTCGCCACTTCAAGAACCCAGTAGTTTGAGCACCCCACCTTGGGTCTATCTTAGGTGCATGAAAAGGAAATGAATAATACAACGGTGGCTACAATCTTAACTCGAAAGTGCCTCGCAAAAGAATATTATTACAAAACTTTAAATATTAATGAATGGAAAGAAAAGAACACTCTTATTATATCCCCCGGACTATTCATCACGACGATCCAATACTTCATATCATCACTACAACACAAATAAGATACCCGATATGTGCAACCCCGCTAATCGACGTATAGCAATTAGCCAACGTTTGAAAATACATATAGAAACAAAAAGAGAATAAACGACGCTATAATGTCGATTTGGAAACATTTCGTAATGCCCGAATACGAAGATAACACCAAGTGAAATCTAGGAAAAAAAGAAGTATGCCAAAAACCTTAAATCCATGTGACCAAACCACTGTTTGAAGCACGAGACCAATGGCAATGTTCCAGCCACAAATTGCGGTCAAAAGCAATTTATCTGCGGCCAAAACATCTCAAATTGGGTTCGTGTTTCTACAGTGACAATCTAATATTATAAAGAGCTATCTGCAATACGCAAAAAAAAAAATTCAGAGACTAAATTCCCCCCCCCCCCAAAAAAAACTTGGATTCTTGGTTCTCAAACACGGAACTATTTTGGTTTTGAAACTTTAAACATTGTCTATAGTTAGTTTAAGTGTTTAGGTAGGCTCTGATACTAGCGTAAGTCTATAGTTCCCCTTGTCGTGACTACTACGGCGTCGCGGATTCGAAAAACTTTAATTTTAACTTGAGTACTACAAACTTTAACCCTAGAATTCAAGTCCAAACACTAAACTAAACTAAAGAGTTTAACTACTATGTAAGGATTACAACATTTGAAGTTGTGTCTTTCGGGTCTTGTGTAGTCCTCTCCTTGAGCTCCCAGGGTCCTTAGATCGAGCCTTTGAAGTCGTCTTCGCACGTCAAAGAAGATCCACCCAAGAATGCCGGTTCAAGCTCTAGCTTTCAAGAAGCAATTAAAGATCCAGATTTGCTAAATCTAGATGCTTAGTCGTGTAGTTATAGTGTCAAAATTCTATCTTTTATATCCTCAAAAACTCGAGAGAAAATAAGGAAGAAGAAGAAGAGGATGTGGCTCTCCAAAAACAATAATGATCATGATAATAATAATAATAAACACACTCTCTCATCTTATCTCTTCAAAAAATAAAAAAAAAATAAAAAGTGGGTGGATTTGTGACTCACTAGTGTGAGTCACAAGCCCACACACATCTAGAAGAAATGAGAACAAGAGAGAGTGAAAGAGAGGCCACCTCACCATGGTACACATATACACACATATAAATGTATGTATATAATCAAGTATACCAAAATACCCGCATTTATAATAAATATGTATACCCGTATTTTTATCAAAATACGAATACCGTATTTGTATCGAAAATACAAAATATGTGTATTCATATTAAGAAAGAAATACATGTATTTGTATCAAGACATAAATACCTGTATTCATACAAATACACGTATTCGTATAAATACCGTATTCGTGTTAAAATACAAATACCCAAGAGAGAACAATATAATACTAGCACCAAATCTGTCTATCTTTCAAATCTACTAGTATTACTAAATAGTCTGATTAAAGCACGTGTATAAAATATACGTGTTCAATCAAACACTCAAGCGTATCGAAATACGCATACTACACCGTTTCGCTTGAACCCGAAAACCCTTTGTATGGGACTCTAAAAACTCGATAATACTCCGGTAGTGGGTTTAACTACAAGCATGTCAGTGACACTAGCTGTACGTAACGGCTACCCAGGTATCCGTCGAAAGGAAGATCGACAAGAAAACTCGTCTGACCCCTACTGAGCCTATAGGTGATATTCTCCGTACAGTTCGGTATGTTCATCTAAGAGTATCGCATATCGAGCTTAGGGAGTGGTAAACGTCAGACCCCTATTAGCGCGACAAATCGTGCCAGTGTGGAACCCAATACAACCTGAGAAATTACTGGTATACCTACCAATAAATCTCACTTGCCCTAACCAGGGACCTGTAGTATCGGCCAACCGTACACAACGCGATCTCAACTTCCTATACCGGGAGAGACAAATCTCTTCTATCACCTACTGCCTCCAAGTGCTTCGGGGCTGCACCCAACTACTACCGGTTTGCACAACTCTTTAAAGCTGTGGTAGAGTAGTAATTTTACTATAGTAGGAACACACTCGAGACTAATAGTGATGTCAAGTCATCTGACTAACATGTACTCATATCACCAGAGAACTGCTATCCGATGATAGGTATAATACCAACTAGCAGTTCCGAGCGAGTCCGTCCAGTGTAACTCATAATCTAATGAGCACATGTATACTATTTTTGGTACCGTATACCAATGGCTACGGGACCGGCCATCTCTCCTGACGGGGATAAGAAACGTATACACTAGTCTACTCTGGAGTATCGATGTCCAGTCTCGATAATCCTATGACTAGGAATAATTTCAAGGATGTGCTTATAGACTACCCAGTTCCCACAAGTATGATTTCCATCACAACGCTGGTAGTCAAGCAAAGATCCTAAGGGCCCTATCAACATGTATTAGCGATATGTAAAAAGAACATATACACATGTTAAAATAGATACAAATCAGATAGCAAACTAGAGCAAGATTGTTTTATACATATTTATCCCAAGCTTTCAAAATGTAATATACAATTCTGTACTATACAATAATGGCATCTAGGGCATATATACCTAACACTTGTATTTGTCAGCACGTGATCTTTTCCATTGTACACATATTTCCCCTTAATTTCACTATTTTTAAATGCACTATTACCGTCCTATTATGAACATTTATCAATAGACTTTTAAATCCACGTCCTCCGTTATTCGATCGACGTGAATATGTGAACCCTTGACTTTTCAATTATACACATTCATGATCTAATAATTTGGTTCCAATGACCATTGTCTTATGAACATTTAATCTTCCTTCGGGCTGAACTAATGTCTTTTTCTAATGTCCTCCAATTCGTGTCTACAACAATTTGCACCGACCATTGATTGTGTAATTATATTCCTATAACCGCCCTCATATCGACATTTATCGATAGACTTTCAAATCCATGTCCTCTCTATTATTTGATCGACGTGAATATGTCAACCTGTGACTTTTCGATTGTACACATTCTTGATCTATTGGTTTTGATCCTATAATCGTTGTTTTATGAACATTTATCTAAAGGAATCCAAGTTCAAGTTCTCTCCATTTTTAGATCGACGTGTATATGGTAACCCTCCAGACGTAGAGCTCGCAGGGCTTTGAAACCATTGATTCGTCTGGTAGCCTATGACTTTTTTGATTATACACGTATTTTCCTTAGTTCACTATTTTTAAGTACATTATAAAATTATCCAAAGCTTTTTCACGTGCTTTTGTTCTTTAAATTGACTTAAATCTATTTTTTAGTCTAAATTTTAAATTTCTTAGTCTATTTCCTTATTATTTCTACATTCAAATTTCTGAATCAATTTCCATATGCGCACCTATCATTGATTCTCTTGTCTATAACTGCCTTAACCTTGATTCCTTAGTGAGTTAATGTACCTACGGTCTTAATTATTGCTTTTTATAATGTCCTCAAACCCGTGTCAATAAAAAATATTGTTTCGGTTCTTATCCATTTCTCCTATGGACATTTATGAATAGGCATTCAAGCTCAAGTCATTTCCGTTATTTAATCGATGTGACTATGTCAACCTGTGACTTTTCGATTGTACACATTCATTATCCACCGATTATATTCCTATAACCATCTTCCTATTGACATTTACCAAAAGGCATTTAAGTTCAACCCAGGACTCTTCCGATTTTACACATATTGCCCGTTAATTTCACCTTTTTTAAAAGCTAATTGTACAAATGTACACATCAACTTTCACGTTTTTTGCGATTGATATAATGAACTAATTTAATTACAAACAAGTACCATTAACTATCACCCCCCCCGATTGCAACTAAATACCAACTTTTCTTCCATCTGCAATTGTTATATTTTACTGCCACATCATCAATATTTGACTTGTTTTCTCCATTTTACCCTTATGTTACAGTCAACCTCTAAAATTTCGAGGGGTATAATGGTCCATTAAGGCACAAAAGTTAACGTCGTGTGGTAGATAAGTAAAAAAAAGTTCATGGTACTTATCTCTAATTATTAAAGTTCATGGAATCAATCGCAAAAAACGTGAAGGTTGATAGGTTCATTTGTGTAATTTAACCTTTTTTAAATGTACTATTTGTAGAGTGTTTTTCATCACCCTATTGAGATAAGAATACACGCACTTGTCAGGCGTATACAGATTCCCCCTGTCTAGGATAGGCTGGAGTTTATTGATTGTGGGGATCCGAATCTCCGGCAGCTGCCGACTAAGCTGTCGTTAATTACCCTCGTCTTTGGAGCGAGAAAACCTCCGATTGACGGGTAAAACTGGTCATGCGAACTCAATGTGCAGTGTGTGTGTGTTGTGTTTTGAAGGTGTTTTGAACGTATCAGGGGCCTCGCAGTATGAAACGTATAGGAAAAAGAGAGATGAAGAGCGCCCTAAGGACGCGTGAGATGGTACATGGCCGCTGGGTGCCAGCAGAAAAAGGGGAATAGCCCCTGGACTGGATGTTAAACTCCCGAGGGATTTTGGAGTTAAACTCCTAGAAAAAGAAAGATTTTTATTTGGAATTAAACTCCTAAAAGAATCTGAATTTGGAGTTAAACTCCTTTAAGGATTTGGGTCTTGGAGTTGAGCTCCTCAAAGTTTGATTTGGAGTTAAACTCCCAAAGGATTTAGATCCTGGATGGTGAAAAGAGATTCCTTTTTTTTCTTCAAGCCTTAGACTTACCTAAAATGGGTTCTTTTAAGATGAGTTCCTTCTTTCTTTCTCGTATCCTTTTGTTGGATCTTGAAGAAAAGCGGTGAAATTTAAAATCTCCCTTTTTAGAGATTTGATGGGAGATTTGAACTCCCCTTTAAGGGGTTTATAGTGAAAATTATTTCTTTTTGGGAAAAGAAGAGTTAAACTCTTGATTCAATTCAAAACAAAGAGAAGAAGGTTTAAAACCTTAAGAAAGGAGGAGGCAAAGAACCCTTGAAATTATGAGAGAATGAAAGTTATTGATTTTCTTATCATGTTTGCCTTTCATAGACTACACACTTTACATATAGCCCCTTGGGCTTTTTCCAAATGGCACTTGTACCTCTTCATACCTCATGTGCTTATTTCTTTTTGCACATAAACAATGGTGTTTACAAAATTTTGGCTTTTTGCCCATTTTTCATACATTTATTTCTAAAATTTGCATTTAAACTAATTTATTGTCCCTTCCATACTCGGTCTTGACTTGGGCTTGGGCCCACCTGGCTTGGGAATAGGCCCGCTTGCTTGGGCTCGGGCCCACTTGACTTGGGGTTGGTTTTGACTTTGATTTGGTCAACCGGAGTAATTTTTTACCCCAACACTATTATCCTCCTTTGGACATTTATCAATAGATTTTCAAATCCACGTCCTTTCCATTATTTGATCGACGTGTATATATTAACACGTGACACTTTCAATTGTACATATATTTCCCCTTAATTTCATTATTTTTAAATGCACCATTACCGCCCTCCTATGGACGTTTATCAAAAGACTTTCAAATCCACGTCCTCTCCATTATTTGATCGATGTGAATATGTCAATCCGTGACTTTTTCGATTGTACACATTCATAATCCAGTGGTTATGTTCCAATAACCGTTGTATGAATGTAAGTAAGTTATAAGGCGGGCTATGCAACTTTGACGGAAGAACAGAGAAACTCATACTCACAATATTTGATCTTCTTGACTGAATGGTATCAAATACTTCACTACTTGCTGAAAGCTGGTCTAGTCTATGAAAACAGAGCGGAGTCCAATTCCAAGTATTCAACGTGTTATAGGTAGTTTAGAAGGGTTCTCGCCAATCTACCTTTCCCTCTTGTTTAGTCTAACGCAGTTATTTAAAGGCATTCAAGTTTAAGTTCTCTTTATTTTTAGATCGACGTGTATATGTCAACCCATGACTCTTTTGATTGTACTCTTGTTTTTCCATAGTTTCACTATTTTTAAATGCACTATAAAGTTATTTTAAGCCTTTTCTCTTGTCACATTTTTTAAAAGTACTTAAATCTATTTTTTATCTGAATTTTAGATTTCCGTATCTTTTTCCATATTATTACTACCAAATTTCTGAATTCATTTCCATATGCACCTATCAATGATTCTCCTGTCTATAACTGTCTTTATCTTGATTCCTTATTGATTTAATCTACCTACAGGTTTAATTATCGTCTTTTCATAATGTCCTCAAACATGTGTCTACAAAAAATTTGCACATACTATTTATTCGGTTCCAGTAACTGTTCCTCCTATGGACATTTATGAATAGACATTCAAACTCAAGTCCTCTCTATTATTTGAACGACATGATTATGTCAACCCGTGACTTTTCGATTGTACACATTCATGATCCACTGATTATGTTCCTATAACCGTTATCCTATCGACATTTATCAAAAGACATTTAAGTTCAAATCCTCTCCGTTATTAGTTCGGCGTGTATATATCAACCCATGCCTCTTTCGACTGTACACATATTTCCTCTTAATTTCACTATTTTTAATGCACTATTACCGCCCTCTACATTGTTTAATTGACGTGTATATGTTAACTCGTGACTATTTCGATTGTATACATATTTACACTTAATTTCACTTATATTTAAATGCACTATTACTGGCCACGACATTTATCAGTAGACTTTCGAATCCATGTCCTCTTAATTATTTGATCGAAATGAATATGTCAACCCGTGATTTTTTCGATTGTACACATTCATGATCCAAAGGTTCTGTTCCAGTAACCGTTATCTAATGAACATTTATTTAAAGTCATTCAAGTTTAAGTCCTCTCCATTTTTAGATGGACGTGTTTATGCCAACCCGTTGCTCTTTTGATTATACACATATTTTTCCTTAGTTTCACTATTTTTTAATACATTATGAAGTTATTTTAAGCCTTATCTCTTGTTTTGTTCTTTAAAATGACTTAAATTTAATTTTTTTATCTAACTTTTAGATTAACGAATCTATTTCCATATAATTACTACCAAATTTCTAAATCTATTTCCTTATGCATTTATCATTGATTCTCCTGTCTATGACCGTCTTAATCTTGATTCTTTACTGATTTAATCTACCTACATGTTTAATTATTGTCTTTTCATAATGTGCTCGTACTCGTGTCTACAAAAAATATGCACATACTATTAATTCAGTTCCTATAACCGTTCCTCCTATGGACATTTATGAATAAACATTCAAGCTCAAGTCCTCTCCATTATTTGATCGACGGTACTATGTCAACCCGTGACTTTTCAGTTGTACACATTCATGATCACTAATCATGTTCCTATAACCGTCGTCCTATTTTCATTTATCAAAAGGCATTCAAGTTCAAGTCCTCTCCATTATTTGTTCAATGTGTGTATGTCAACCCACGACTCTTTCGGTTGTACACATATTTCTCCTTAATTTCTCTATTTTTAAATGCACTATTACCACCATCCTATGGACATTTATCAATGGACTTTCAAATCCACGTCCTCCCCATTATTTAATCGATGTGTATATGTCAGCGCATGACCTTTTCAATTGTAGACGTATTTCCCCTTAATTTCACTATTTTTAAATGCGCTATTACTGCCCTTTTATGAACATTTATCAATGGACTTTCAAATACATATCCTTTCCATTATTTGATCAACGTGAATATGTCAACCCGTGACTTTTAGATTGTATATATTCATGATCCAGTGGTTCTGTTATAATAACCGCTGTCTTATAAACATTTAATCTTCCTACGGGATTAACTAATTCCTTTTTCTAATGTCCTCCAACTCGTGTCCAAAACAATTTGCACCAACGGCCGATTCTGTAATTCTTTTCCTATATACGTCCTTCTATGGACATTTATCAATAAACTTTGAAATCCACGCCCTCTCCATTATTTGATCAACGTGAATATATGAACTCGTGACTTTTCGATTGTACACGTTCATGATCGAATGGTTCTGTTGCTATAATCGTTGTTTTATGAACATTTATCTAAAGGCATTCTAGTTCAAATTCTTTCCATTTTAAGATCAACGTGTTTATGTCAACATGTGACTCTTTTAATTGTACACGTATTTTTCCTTAGTTTCACTATTTTTAAATGCACTATAAAGTTATCTAAAACTTTTTCATTTGTCTTGTACTTTAAATTGACCTAAATCTATTTTTTAATCTAAATTTTAAATTTCTAAGTATATTTCCTTATTATTACTGCTTTAAAATTTCTGAATCTATTTCCAAATGCTCATATCATTGATTCGCTAGTCCACGACTGTCGCAACCCTGATTCCTTAGTGATTTAATATATCTACAGGCCTAATTATTGTCTTTTATAATGTTCTCAAACTCGTGTCTATAAAAAATATGCATCTACCATTGATTTGGTTCTTATCCTTTCTCCTATGGATATTTATGAATAGATATTCAAGCTCAAGTCCTCTCCATTATTTGATCGACATGACTATGTCAACCCGTGTCTTTTCGATTGTACCCATTCATGATCCACTGATTATGTTCCTATAACCGTCATCCTATTGACATTTAACAAATGTCATTTAAGTTCAGGTCTTCTCCATTATTAGTTCGATGTGTATATGTCAACCTATGAACCTTTCGGTTGTACACTTATTTCCCCTTTCACTATTTTTAAATGCACAATTACCGCCCTCCTATGAACATTTATAAATAGACTTTCAAATCCACGTCCTTCCTATTATTTAATCGACGTGTGTATATCAGCCCGTGACCTTTTCGATTGTACACATATTTCCCTTTAATTTCACTATTTTTAAATGCACCATTACCACCCTCTTATGAATATTTATCAATAGACTTTCAAATCTACGTCCTCTCTATTATTTGATTGACGTGAATATGTCAGCCCGTGACTTTTCCATTGTACACATTCATGATCCAATGGTTCTGTTGCTATAATTGTTGTTTTATGAACATTTATCTAAAGGCATTCAGGTTAAAGTCCTCTCCATTTTTAGATCAACGTATATATGTCAACCCATGACTCTTTTGATTGTACATGTATTTTCCCTTAGTTTCACTAATTTTTAAATGCACTATAAAGTTATCTAAAGCTTTTTCACTTGTATTATTCTTTAAATTGACCTAAATCTATTTTTTAATCTAAATTTTAAATTTCTAAGTCTATTTCCTTATTATTACTACTTTCAAATTTCTAAATCCATTTCCAAATGCACCTATCATTGATTCTCCTGTCTATGACTATCTTAACCCTGATTCCTTAGTGATTTAATGTACCTACTTTCTTAATTATTTTCTTTTTATAATGTTCTCAAACTCATGTCCATAAAAAATATGCTCCTACTATTGATTCAGTACTTATCATTTTCTCATATGGACATTTATGAATAGACATTCAAGTAAAGTCCTCTCCATTATTTGATCGACGTGACTATTTCAACCCGTGACTTTTCGATTGTACTCATTCATGAGCCACTGATTATGTTCTTATAACCGTCATTCTATTGAAATTTATCAAAAGGCATTTAACTTCAGGTCCTCTCCATTATTAGTTCGACGTGTATATGTCAACCAATGTCTCTTTCGATTATACAAATATTTCCCCTTAATTTCACTATTTTTAAATGCACTATTACCGCCATCTTTTGGACATTTATCAGTAGGCTTTCAAATCCATGTCCTCTCCATTATTTGATCGACGTGTATATGTCAGCCCGTGACTCTTTCGATTGTACACATATTTCCTTTTAATTTCATTTTTTTAAATGCATTATTATCTCTCTCCTATGGACATTTATCAATAGACTTTCAAATCCACGTCCTTTACATTATTTGATTGACGTGAATATGTCAACCCTTGACCTTTTCGATTGTACACATTCATGATCTGATCGTTCTCTTATGAACATTTATTTGAAAGCATTCAAGTTTAAGTCCTCCCCATTTTTAGATCAACGTGTATATATCAACCCGTGACTCTATTGATTGTGTACGTATTTTTCCTTAGTTTCACTAATTTTAAGTGCACAATAAAGTTATTTTAATCATTTTCTCTTGTCTCGTTGTTTGAAATGACTTAATTCTATTTTTTATTTATCAAAATTTTAGATTTACGAATCTATTTACTTATTATTAATACTTCTAAATTTCTGAATCCATTTCCATATTCACGCATCATTGATTCTTTTGACTATGACCGTCTTAATCTTGATTCCTTACTGGTTTAATCTACCTACAGGTTTAATTATTGTCTTTTCATAATTTCCTTAAACTCATGCCTACAAAAAAATTGCACCTGTTATCGATCACTTTCTATAACCGTTCCTCCTATGGTCAAGTCCTCTTCATTATTTGATCGACGTGACTATATCAACCCTTGATTTTTCGATTGTCCTCATTCATGATCCAGAGATTATGTTCTTATAACCGTCATTCCATTGACATTTATCAAAAAGGCATTTAAGTTCAAGTTCTCTCCATTATTAGTTTGACGTGTGTATGCCAACCCATAACTTTTTCGATTATACACTTATTTCCCCTTAATTTCACTATTTTTAAATGTGCTATTATCGCCCTCCTTTGGACATTTATCAATAACCTTTTAAATCTACGTCCTTTCCATTGTTTCATCGATGTGTATATGTTAACCCGTGACTCTTCGATTGTACATATTTCACCTTAATTTCACTATTTTTAAATACACTAATACCGTCCTCCTTTAGACATTTATCAATAGTCTTTCAAATCCACGTCATCTCCATTATTTGATAGACATGAATATGTCAACCCGTGACTTTTTCTCTTTTACACATTCATATACAATGGTTCTATTCCAATAATTGTTGTTTAATGAGCATTTATTTAAAGACATTCAAGTTTAAGTCTTCTCCATTTTTAGATCGACGTGTATATGTCAACCTGTGACTCTTGTTGTTTGTACATGCATTTTTCTTTAGTTTCACTATTTTTAATTGCACTATAAAGTTATTTTAAGGCTTTTCTCTTGTCTCGTTCTTTAAAATGACTTAATTTTATTTGTTTAATCTAAATTTTAGATTTTCGAATCTACTTCCGGATTATTACTACCTCCAAATTTCTGAATCCATTTCCATATTCACCTATCATTGATTCTCCTTTCTAAGACCATTTTAATCTTGATTCCTTACTGATTTAATTTACACTGGTTTAATTAGTCTTTTCCTAATGTTCTTAAACTCGTGTCTATAAAAATTATGCACATACTATTGATTTGGTTCCTATAACCGTTCCTCCTATAAACATTTATGAATAGACATACGAGTTCAAGTCCTCTCTATTATTTGATCGACGTGACTATGTGAACCCATGACTTTTCGATTGTACACATTCATTATCCATTGATTATGTTACTATAACCGTCGTTCTATTGACATTTATCAAAAGGCATTCAAGTTCAAGTCCACTCCATTATTATTTCGTCGTGTGTGTGTCAACCCATGACTCTTTCGATTGTATACATATTTCCCCTTAATTCACTATTTTTAAATTCACTATTACCACCTTCCTATGGGCATTTATCTATAGACTTTCAAATCCACGTCCTCTCCATTATTTGATCAATATGAATATGTCAACCCGTGACTTTTTAATTGTACACATTCAATATCCAATGGTTCAGTTTCAATAACCGTTTTCTTGTCAACATTTAATCTTCCTACGGGATTAACTATTGTCTTTTTCTAATGTCCTCCAACTCGTGTCTACAACAATTTGCACCAATCATCGATTCTGTAATTCTGTTCTTATAACCGCCCACCAATAGACATTCATCAATAGACTTTCAAATCCACGTCCTCTCCATTATTTGATCGATGTGAATATGTGAACCCATGACTTTTTTTTCTATAATCGTTGTTTTATAAACATTTATCTAAAGGCATTCAAGTTCAATTCTCTCCATTTTTAGATTGATGAGTATATATCAACCCGTAATTCTTTTGATTGTCACATACTTTTCCTTAGTTTCACTATTTTTAAAAGCACTATAAAGTTATCTAAAGCTTTTTCACTTGTCTTGTTCTTTAAAATAACTTAATTCTATTTTTAATCTAAATTTTAAATTTCTGAGTAGATTTCCTTATTATTACTGCTTTCAAATTTCTGAATCCATTTCCAAATGCACCTATCATTGATTCTTTTGTCTATAACTGTCTTAACCTTTATTCCTTAGTGATTTATCTGCAAAATCGCCTTCGCCGTGGTTTCTATAATAGTTCTACATATTTTTGTTTCATGTTTGCTTTATGTCCAATCTAATCAATTTCAGGGTAATTATAGTATAAATAAATGAAATCATGGTCAAATTTTATCCATGTGTAGGCAAACTCAATAAAATGTATCCAATATCAAAGAAATTGCATTAAAAACTAAGTGAAATTATTGTTAAATTTAGTAGACTGTAGTCTATTTTAGTGTAATTATAGTAAAAACCAATTAAGTTTTCTATTTGTTCGACGGAAAATTAAACCCTACACTCGACGCATACTCCGGGGCAGGAGAGAGTAGGGATGGGAGCGTGGGACCCACGCGCTGCCTGAAGTCTCTATGTCTCTCTGTCTCATGCACACACTTCCCCGGGTGTATTACACCCGGTGTAAGGGATAATCTGTCATGTCCACAATTGTGAGCTACTTTTCTCACTTTGTGTTTCCTATATCCGACTAGGGTCATATATTTGATGGTGATGGCTGGTTGTCATTGTTGTGCGTCATATTTGTGACTTTTTGGAGTCCCATTCCAACAGATTTAGCAAGTTTAATGTATCGATGATCTTTATTAAGCAAAGCTCAAAAATCAGAAATCCTTTCTTTGTTTAATTGTGCTATTTCTCATGAATTATTTATTAGTTAGTATTATTGATGGTAACTTTTTTTGAAGAAAAATTCCACTTGTAAATGGGTACATGAGTATGTTCAATGGTGTAGACAATTAAAAATGCCAATTGACCGTGATTGGGACGTAACCCAAGCATTATTCTCACACCAAGAACAGTCTAAAATTCACATTTAATAAGAATTGGATAAGGAATATAATGTCTAGTAGGAAGACGGGGTAATAAAATTATTAATACGGCACTCATATACATCTAAGCATCTAAGCTGACCCTTATAAGTCATCAAGGGTATATTTGTTGCATCACTCGTTGTTTTGTATTATTTAGCATATCTTAGCCTATATATTACGTAACCCAACAAAATAACTTATACTGCTTTATGCTATTACTATAAATAACTTATGCTCTGCTACACATTGATAGCAATAGCGAGCCTCCGTTATTTGTAAATTAGATTTTACATAAAGTCTTTTGTTATTAAACTGGATTTAAAATTCAAAAGATTAAGAGAACCTAATATATATTTAACACATCGTCCAACTTTTAATTCTCATAACCTAAAAATTAAAAAGGATAAAAACCAAATTCCACTCAATTACTTTGAATATCTAAAGTATGAATATAAACTTGTACAATTGAAAATTAATTGCCGCTAGGTTTTGCATTATTTTCTTAAAATTTTAAACAATTTAATCTATGTTTTATTAATGGTTTTTTTTATTTTGGACCCTCCAAACCTTCATATTTTCAAAAAAGACACGCCAAACCTGGTATTTTCAAAATGGACAACCCAAACTATTTAAGTTAACTAAAAAATACCCTCCCATTAATTCCCATCCAAATTCTGTTAAATAAAACAGTTTTGGAGGCTGTAAATGACAGATATACTCCTCCATGGTTTAAAAATGTCCACTTATCGTCTATTGCTCATTTTTAACCTCTCACTCTTTCGCTCGTCCCCTCTTCTCGGTGAGCCCTTACGATATCGATGAGAACGAGAATGGAATGAAGAGGGAGAGAAATGAGAGAGAGGATGAGAGTTTTCATGGGGAGCTGCGAGATGTCGATGAAAATGGGTTCAGGATCAAGCGAAGATTGTTGTTTGTGCAAGCCGCCATTGATTGCGTGGAAGAAGAAGAAGAAAAAGAAGCAAAAGGGTTGGTGCAGGTGAGAAGAAGAAGACGAAGAGGAGGAGGAGACGAAGAAGAGTGGTAGTTTTGTCTTTATACTTAGAATTTAACCATTCAAGTCAAGGGAGAACTCAATCCTCGATAAATGAGGTGTGAAAGTATGTATATGCAAAATATTTTCAACATGATTTCGAAGATACTGAAAGGTGCCACAAGCCGAAAATAAGCAAAAATTCGTGGCCATCATCCTAGTCTTCGGAAGTGATACTGAAGAAAATGAACAAAAAGTCTACTCGGGACAATCTCAGAGAGAACAATAAAACCAGGCCCTTGACCCCTATCCTGGTCTTGGGCAGCGATTCCGAAGACGAGACTAATGTAGTGTTCTCTATTCGCCCATTTGTCCATCGACGCAGACTCTTGCCGATGCGGATAAGAGTCTACATATTATGATGGCTCCATCTCGACATTATAAAGAACTTGACGCGCTCAATACATATAGTGTGCTAGAGTTGAAAACTTTCAACGTGCCAGAGTTGGAAACTTTCTACGTGCCTCATAGGCGAAAAGGTGAAAAGGCGATCCTCTTTTATAAATCCAAGGAGACCAAGGTAGAAAAGAAAAAATGGCATGGAGTCGATCCAAATCTTGACAAGTTCCAGCCCATCCGTCTGCTAAGATATTATGCGAAGGGATTAAAGGAGCTATTAAAGCGCCAAGGTGTGCCTCTCGAACAAATTGTTCGCCAAGCCCAATTCTATAAATGGATTTAGGATATTTCCAGGACTTGACAAAAGAAGCCCAATGGGAAGTTGGAAACAACTGGGCTGGGATATGTTCAGTCTAAGAAATGGGAGCAAATCTACAGCTTCCACACCATAAACAGCTCGAATGGAGAAGAATATGCTTCTCCAAGTAGCTATGTCGTCGAACAAGAGGAAAATCTCGCTCGAAGAACCTCAAGTCCGTCGCCCGAAGAGCAGATTGACAGGATAATAAAGAAGCTTGTCAAGCGAGCCAAGAAAACCACAGTCATGAAATGGCATTATATGAAAATGTCAGAAAGTGGCGTTTCAGTGATCAATCAATGGAAGAAGTAGATCATGATACTCTCCATCCACAGCCCGCTGGGTATTCCCGTGAAGAAGGAAAATCCCGAAGCGGAGACAAGAATAAGGTAACGATCGCAAGCAACGCTCAAGGACAACAAATCAAGTCTAAGATGCCTTTTAAACGAGGAAAGTTCAGTTGGAGCCTGACTCTCATAAAGAAGATGGGTCGGAAGTATTCGTTCCCTCGAGACCAGACAGGGAAGATCTTCTGTCTTGTCATGAAAACACCAGATCATGGCCCTTCCGGAGTCTCAGCACCCTGGACAGATAAATGAAGCCCGTCTCCGGATTATTGCTCCGATCTCCGAGCAATCAGTCACCCCCTTTAAGTCTGTTTTCACTTTCAAGAACTGGGTGGAAGACCGATATCAATAAGGCAGGTTCATGCTATCTCATAACTGGAGGATAAGCCCGCCACAAAAGCATGAGTCGAAGAAGACCTATACCATCAGGATGGGATCGGATCGATCGCGAAAACGAAAGCGGACTCGTACTTGTCATATGATAACACTTTTAGAAGACAGAGGACGAGAATATGATTCAGATGCTTCACAAACGAAGACGATGACGAGGAGATTTCGGAATTCCCACCGGCACCAAAAGAGCTAGAGGATGGGATACGCACCATGGAGGACAACCTAAGAAAAATCGACTTGGGAACGGAGAATGATTGAGACCGACGTTCGTCAATTAGCTGCTATCCAAAAAACAAGTAGCCACATTAAAAGATATGCTTATGCAGTATAGAGATTGCTTCGCTTGGAACTACTCTGAAATGTCGGGTTTAGATCCAAAGGTACACAAACCGGTAATTTCGCCAGAGATAAATCCGGTCAAGCAAGCACCAAGAAGAATATGGTTTGAACTCGAGATAAGTATCAATGCCGAAGTCAAGAAATTAATCGACTCCGGTTTCATCCAAGAAATTCAATATCCCGTCTGGATCGCTAATATCATTCCGGTGATAAAGAAAAATGGGACGGTTTGGATCTGTGTGGACTTTCGGGACCTTAACAAGACATGCCCGAAAGATGACTTCCCAGTGCCCGTTACCGAGCTAATGATCGATAACACATCCACCCATGAAGTCTTCTCTTTTATGGATGGATCTTCAGCATACCGCCTTCTAGACATTGTTGGGCGTGTTTTGCTACAAGGTGATGCCTTTTGGTTTGAAGAACGCCGGAGCCACGTACCAAAGGGTTATGAAGAAGATATTCGATGATCTCATACACAAGATCGTCGAATGCTACATCGATGACCTCATGGTCAAAAACAAATCTCATGAGGAGCACTGGGAGCATATAAGGATCGTGTTCGTGCGTCTTCGGCAATATAATCTGAAGGTGAATCCTTTAAAGTGCGCGTTTGAATCTCGACAGGAAAATTCCTAGGCTTCATCATCCGCCATCGAGGTATCGAAATTGATCCCTAAAAAATCAAGGCAATTATAGAAATGCCCTCACCAAGAACCCTTAAACAACTGTGATCTCTCCAAGAAAAGCTCGCATATATCCGGCGGTTCATAGCCGACCTCTCTGGAAAATGTCGCCCCTATAACCATCTGATGAAGAAGGGGACCCCATTCATCTGGGATCAGAAATTTCAACGCATTGGAGGAAATCAAACAATACCTGCAAAATCCACCGGTATTTGCCGCTCCGGTTAAGGGAAAGCCCTTTATCCTATATACAACAGCTCTTGAGGGTTCATTAGGCGCGCTATAGGCACAAGAGAATGATCAAGGAAAATAGAGAGCTCTTTACTATCTAAGTCGAGTTCTCCTAGGGGCAGAAAGCAAGTACCTCCCATCGAAAAGCACTGCTTGGCGTTGATCTTCGCAATAACGAACTCAGACACTACGCCTTGACGCATGAGGTCCATCTCATATCAAAGGTGGATTCTCTGAAGTATCCGATGTCAAAGGCTATACTTACGGGAACACTTGCTAAATGGGCCCTCTTATTAATGGAGTTTTCGATAACATATCGATCCCTCAAAGCGGTGAAAGGAAAAGCCATCGCCGATTTTCTTGCGGAACATCAGATACCAGCCGATTCTTCCCTAAACTGCGAGTTGCCGGATGAACACGCATTCGACGCAGTCGAAAAAGAGAAAGAAGAAAATGATTCTTGATGCGAGCTCTACTTCGATAGAGCATCTTCCATAAAACAACGAAAGAACACCCCTATAAACAAAGCTGGGGTGGGCCTTATTTTCGTGAACCCGCAAGGAGAAATATTGCGTTATGCTTTCTTCTTGACAAAGCCCAGGACTAATAATGAAGCTAAATACGAAGTTTTGATAGCCGGTTATGAGATCGCTATCGACATGAGAATCAAGGAACTCCTAATATATGGAGATTCTCAGCTGATTGTCAATCAAGTAAATGGTGTCTATCAGACATGCAAACCAGAACTGATAAGGTATGGTGAAAGAGTGCGGTAGCTGCTGACCCAATTCCTTTCGTATATCCTGAAAAGCGCTCCGCGAGCAGAAAACAGCAAGGCGGATGCATTAGCCAAGTTGGCTAAAGAATTGGCCGATGAAGACCTTGATGACGTAAGGATCATTGTCCTAAACAAATGTTGGACCGAATTATCCCTAAACCTATATGTTTAGCCCTACGGTATGGGTCATATAACCGGCCGTATTCAATCCACGGGCATAAACAATCTATATCTCTCTCAGGTCCCATCGGCAAGGCTACGCCTGAAGTCCCCACCGGCTTGGAAGCTCTAATGATGCAGTCTTTAAAAAAAATGAGATGAGATAAATAATATCATTTCTCATGAAAAGTGCTTGAATAAGGGTAGAGGAAATATACTGGTCACCGCGAGCGCCCGTATCTTTTCCGCTTCCCTTTCAGCCAACTGTTCGGAGGCAGATAGCGCCGCCTTCATAATAGCATAGTCATCCTCGGCTGCTAACTCTACCATGGCCGCCACAACATCAACATCTTCCGCAGCTTGTGTTTCTGGGAAGATGGTATCCATGTTCGTCCCGTGCTCTAAAATGCCGTCCGTCACAGAGACTTGGTCGTCTTGGCCTGACACGGTCTTTCGTTTCTTTGCGAGAGCCCATGACAGCTTGAAGGACCCTCTTCTTTCTTAATGGTGCCCCGGCCGGCGCTTCCCGATTTCTGAATTGGAGAGTGAGTCAGCTGCGGTGACATCTCCGATGGATGACCTTGCTTCCGGTTCAGGGAAAGGACTATCAGCAGGCAAAATGCCGCCAGTATGACGTGAACTGCCGGAAGATCCAGAGGCAATAGGCGATGAAGCTCGCTTCCTACCGGCAACTATCCTCTTCCTTGTGCCAGGAACAGTTTCTGGTTGCACGCCTCCGAAACCTCAAGCTGTCCTGAGTTCCCGGACAGTGGGAGAAACTGCCGGTGTCCTTTCTCGAGGCAAGAAAGGAAGAATGACAGACCTTGGTCTCTAGGAAAAGCCAGGTTTTGATGCCTTCATCGCACCTCGACGACCAAGGAGGACATGCTTCTCGTGGTCGATGACCCCTGCTATAGATGATGAATACCATGATCGGAAAGCCAATAAGAGTCGAGGAACAGGGTCCGGATCGGGAATCGTGAAGCGAGATCCAGTGTTCAGTCTCATAAAGTGGTGAATGACGTTCTTCGCAGACTCCTTCATAAAAGTGGGTTAGCAACGGAAAGCCTGGAGCGGAACGCCTTGGTCATACCCAAATTGCCAGGAGAAGCGATGAGGGCTATATAGCCTGTAGGCGACATCGTTGCTCCGTCGGTACTCCAGGAAACTGGGTCGGATCGAATAAAGATAAGCGATAACCCTATTTGACAAGCTCAAATTACCCTCTTGATATATCTAGCAGGGGTTGACCAGTAGGGTGATGCCTCACAAGCGCCCAATCATCAAAATAGATTTGCCTATGCTCTCGGAGATTGAAAGGGTAGAAGCACAACTGGCAGATGTCTTTGTTTGGTTTGATCCTTGCAGCCTCGACGAGTTTCATCACCATGGAAAACAGACCCATGTCGAAGAACATCGGTTGTACACACTCACTGTACGTTCCGTTTACATGCAGGTGGATCCATGCGCCGAAATAGTGCAGCGACATATACACATGGTCCTCCTCTGGGTCTGAGGTGGCCAATTCAGTGAGACCCTGATATAAGAATGTAACCCGGCGATACCAATGGCCAGCCTTGCACTGGAAGCTATGCGATCGGCGAGGTAGAAAGCAGAGGCCCGCATCAGTCTAGGATGAACAGGGATCGCGAACCAGCTCAATCATAGGCTTATGAAAGCTGTAAAAGAGTTCCGATCGATCCTTGGAGCGGCAATGTCCTTAAAATCATAAGGGGATGCGCTAGGATAGAAGTAGTCCTCTATCGCCGCAGAATCTTTCCCCTGCATGCGTAGACTAAAGGGGTTTCTCATGTTTGCGCGCCTGTCGTATCTGCCCTAAGGACATTCGGGTGCACAAATACAGCGATAAAAACTTCAAAAGCAACCCCTTCTTCTCTTGAGGCCTAGTGCGTCTCCTAAAAAATGACTAGCACCTTCCTAAGACCCGGTCGTAGGAAAGCTATTGCATTGTCGTCCGTCAAATCCGCAGCAGCCGGGCCTGCATCAAAGACAAGTTTATCACGGGGTACTACCTCCTCGTCATGTTCTCCCATGATTGGCAGCCCAAATATATGTTGGAATTCTAACAAAGAGATAGATGCCTCCATGTCGGATATCATAAAGGTGCTTGTCTGAAGGACTTCACCCACCAGGGCCCAGTCTTGGGGTACTCGAATAGTGAAGCATAGACCGCTCCATAAAGCCCGGTGCGCTCCAATAGAGTTCTCTCTGTCGACAAGATGAACCTGGCTTAGCCGACATAGCCGGCCAAATATTTCGGGATCCCACATGATAAGGTATTCTCCACGGTCTGGCCTCATCCTGGCTCATCCGACGTCCCAGAAGATATATCGGTGTCGTTGTCGTCACTCCTTTGGATGGCTGCAACCTATTGCAAGCTATCTAGTTTTCCACCTCCGCCGTGAAAGCATTCATTGAAAGTTTTATGTACTAGATGGACCCCAAAGGATCAGAGGGCGCCTCATATTGAAAGCTAACCCGGCCCTGGACTATTATACCATCCAGCCCATAGATGTAGATATTGTTATAGAGCATCGTGAACTCGTATCATTTGAAAGATCTCTTGCTTTGTCTGTTCATCCGGACACAAATTCTCCTGACGCTCATAACCAAAGTCTGGTGGATATGCCATTGTACCTGAAAGGCTAAAAGAAAAAAAGGGCGTTAAAATCGCAATCATGAAGTATCTCGTGAATGACGAACTGTGGGAGTCTTAACTACGTAGTTAAGAAACTCCACGAGAATTCTTGGGCAAAATTGTTTAAAGTTTCTTTAAAATACTTAGACTAAAATGTTTAAGTTAAGGTCAAAGTCAAATTGTCCACAAGTGCGCGAATGACAAGCTAAGGGCAAGTGCGTAACCCATAAATGCGCACTAAGAAAATGGATCAAGGGTAGAGGTGCGCAACACACTTAACGCTCGAAATTTAAAGAAGCAAAGGCTTCTGAAAGTTAGCAAAAGATTCGAACAAGTGCGTATGCACTGGAGAGACAAGTGTGCAAAAATAACTGTTCTTAAAGTGCGCAAGTGAAAGTTAAAATGATACACTTCAGAGAAGGGGGGTGACCCTTTTTATAGGGGTAAAATATGGTTTGAATCCAGCGAACTTCAAGGAAAATCCGACGGTGGACAGCTTGGCACCATTCACACCCATGTGCAGATCACGTGCACACAATCGGTGGGGGGCATTTATTCGCACCTGTTTATGGGCGTATCCAAATCAAGCGCGCACTTGAGGGAAGAATAAGTATAAATCCATGTGCGTGCATCATTGACATTCGCACTTGGCAGAAATTCCTAAGTGCGAAATGCACATGCAAAGCACGTGCGCATACGCTTGCCATATGCACGTGCAAAACATGTGCGCACATGCAAGGTGCGCATAAGTTTAAACGAGCAGTCAGTGGAAGGACATTTGTTGGAGGTGAAATATTCATTAGGCAACAATAAAAAAACATGCATTTAAATAAACATTTTATTCCATGGGGAAAAGATCACCAAACACGGGATCGGGACTACAGGAATTGGTGAAACGATATACAAAATTATCTAACTCTCTCTCGGCCCTCTCTGTCTTGTCAAAACGATGATTCTTGCGAAAAGTCACTCTCCACCTATCAGCGCCGTGCTCTTTGGCAAAAAAGACATGACAACCCGCCGAGCCTGTATCTGACTCAACAGGTGGATAGAGCGGTCCCTTAAAGGCTTTGTGATCATACCAGCATCCTGGAAGCAGTCGACCTTGTCCTCTTCCGCGTCGAGCATTGCTAAAGTAATCTCCGCCAAATGAGGAGGAACGTCATCGAGAACGGCGGGAAAGATCATGCAAAACCATATAGAGCCGGCGGGAAGAGGAAACCCCTTGCGGGCCATAAACTCGTACATCAATGTGTCACACTGAGCATCCGTGAGATCGGGGTTCACTAAGTGTGTAGAAAAACGGGGAATGATTTCTTCAACAGGTACCTTCTATGGCCGTCGAAAGTATGCGGGCGATTGCAAGACATGTTCCTTTCTCTATGGATGTGAAGGGGAAGGGTACACTTCTTTAATTTATAAGGAGAAGCGTTAAAGTCTTGGCACAGAAAATATTACATGTCATTAAAATGGGAACAATTCCTAAGCCTTGACCAAAGAAAGTTCTGAAAAAGAGGTAGACAACCTTGAAAATCATGAGTCATTGGTTCATGCATCATAGCAAGTGTGCACTTGATGGAGAATAATTTTGAAGGCGTGCGCGCTTATATATGTGCTCGTATGAAGGTTAGTGAATAACACATGAGCAGCACATGTGCGCATCATTGCCACTCGCACTTGATGGAAGTCATTAAGTGCGATGTGCACGTGCAAAGTATGTGTGCACATGCTCGCCATAGGCACGTACAAAACACGTGCGCATATAACAAGTGCGCGTATGTTTGCCATATGCATGTGCAATGCATGTGCGTATTGCGCACTTAACCAATAAATTTAGGATCTTCCTGAAACATGAATAAAAGGCAACCAATTCTTAATTAACAGGAAAATATTCTGTTGGTCAAAGACCTTCCTTAATAGACAGACCTGTGAATCAAAGATCCAACGGTGTGCATGACACCCTTGATTGATATAAATCTATTAAATCTTTTAAATCAATCTAAAATCAGATTGTAATCGAAATAAAATCAAAACAAATCAAACAAACCCTAATTTCTTCTCTCCTATAAATGGGAGGCTCATATGAAAAAATCAGCGTCTCGAAAACCCCCCATAAGCTTTGGAAAAATTCCAAATCTTCCTCTGCGAACAAGTGTGCAAGGTAGAAATAAGGAGAAAAACTTCTCTGTTCCTCCATTAAAAAGGATCTTGCTTTTATACAGAAGCTTTTGCATCTTTTCGAATCCATTGATTTGCTATAAAAGATCAAATGATCTTAGAGTTCGTCTCTCGTTCATAAAATTTATACCTTTGCGAGAGAATGATCCTAAGATCCAAGAAAATAAGATGCGCACCATAAAACACATGTATATGACTTGAAAACAGATAAAAATCGATACTTTTGCTTCTTGGAAAAATAAATGAAGAAAAAAAATAAAACAAAAGCCATTGCTTCTTGGTGAAAGTTTCAGCTTTCTGATGGAAACAAGTGCGCACCTAAACTATTATGCACTTGATAAAAAATTGCTGTACTTAGGGAAAAAATGCCCTGGAGAAATACGCATCATGTGGTACTCACGTGTGTGCACTTGTTGGATGCCGCCTATAAAGGCATGTGCGTCCCGTGATATACACGTGTGCGCACTTGCTGAAAACTACCCATGATGTGCAAGCGTCATCTGATATGCACGTTGACTTGTTAAATACATACACGCATACTTACATACGCACAGATATAACCCTGAACCCATAACAAATGCAAGCCACGTGATACATGTGCGCAACACCCTGATTCAAAACATTGCGTAACCACATGCAACGCAAGTGCGCACTCTTTTCAAATAAAACAAAATGGCATGTGCGTTCCATAAGCACCTGCGCATTTGAACATCAAACCATTGTTTGATTACTTAATTAAAATTAAATTAAGTATCAAAACTTTCGCTTCTCATATGCAATATATTGATCAAAATATCAATAAATCTAAGTGATCTTAGTCTCAAAAATGACTAAAAGGTCCTTAATCCATACTTTTTAAGTTGATCTTAATCCAAAACAGGATTAACGAGCCTTAACCATATTCCTGAGTTGATCTCAGTCTCAAAGATGGCTAACGGTTCTTAGATGACATATTTCGAACTGATAGATCTCGTTTACATGAGATCTGTGTCCTGAGTTCGACTCTAAATTTATTATATATATACGGATTTGGGCTAATCTGCATCCTACGGACGACGACATAAACTAGTCCATATACAATCCACGGGCAACCCCAAAATAAGCAATATAACACAATACGAAGTGATCTACCTGGAGCAGGGGAAAATTGTTATCGCAATTAATGCGATAGCGTAATTAAATGCGGGGGCTTACGTCTGTAGGGAAGAGCGTCTCCACAATCAAAAACCTCTCAAAGAGTGGGAATATGATGAGTTATGCTACAACGGTCGCATCTGTCCACGCCTCCAATATACGGTGTCATAAATCAACTTGGCATTTTCGGAGAGGTTGATGGATATGTTCCAAATAGTATTTGCCCCCAAATTCAGGCAATACGTTCTAACCCAGTACGTCTTTGTTTTCGGCGGTAAACAACTGTCTTCCTATTGACATTTATCAAAAGGCATTTAAGTTCAAGTCCTCTACATTATTAGTTCGACGTGTATATGTCAACACATGATTCTTTCGATTGTACTCATATTTTCTCTTAATTTCACTGTTTTTAAATGCACTATTACCGCCCACCTTTGGACATTTATTAATAAACCACGTCCTCTCCATTATTTGATCGACGTATATATGTTAACCCGTGACTTTTTCGATTGTACACATATTTCCTCTTAACTTCACTATTTTTAAATGCCATATTACCGCCCTCATAAATACATAGACTTTCAAATACTCGCCCTTTCCATCATTTGATCGACGTGAATATATCAACACTTGATTTTTTCGATTGTACACATTCATGATCCAATGGTTCTGTTTCAATAACCGTTGTCTAATGAACATTTATTTATTGGCATTCAAGTTTAAGTCCTCTCCATTTTTAGATCGATGTGTATATGTCAAACCGTGACCCTTTTGACTGTACACGTATTTTTCCTCGGTTTCACTATTTTTAAATACTATAAAGCTATTTTAAGCCTTTTCTCTTGTCTCGTTCTCAAATGATTTAAATCTATTTTTTGATCTAAATTTTAGATTTTCGAATCTATTTCCGTGTTATTATTACTTCCAAATTTCTGAATCCATTTCCATATTATTATTACTTCCAAATTTCTGAATCCATTTCCGTATTCACCTATAATTGATTCTTTTGGCTATGGCTGTCTTAATCTTAATTACTTACTGATTTAATCTACCTGCAAGTTTAATTATTGTCTTTTCATAATGTTCTCAAACTCGTGTCTAAAAATAATTTGCACGTACTTTTGATTTGCATCCTATAACCGTTCCTCCTATGGACATTCAAGCTCAAGTCCTCTCCATTATTTGATCGATATGACTATGTCAACCCATGACTTTTCGATTGTACTCATTTATTATCCACTAATTATGTTCTTATAACCGTCGTGCTATTGACATTTATCAAAAGTCATTTAAGTTCAACTCATTTCCATTATTAGTTCGACGTGTATATGTCAACCAATGATTCTTTTGATTGTACACATATTTCCCCTTAATTTCACTATTTTTAAATGCACTATTACTGCCCTCCTATGGATATTTTTCAATAGACTTTCAAATTAATGTTCTCTCCATTATTTGATCGACGTGTATATGTCAACCCATGCCTCTTTCGATTGTACTCATATTTCCCCTTAATTTCACTATTTTAAATGCACCATTACCGTCCTCCTATGGACATTTATAGTAGACTTTCAAATCTACGTTCTATCCATTATTTGATTGACGTGAATATGTCAACTCGTGACTTTTTCAATTGTACACATTCATGATCCAATGGTTCTGTTCCAATAACCGTTGTCTTATAAACATTTATTCTTCCTACGGGATTAACTAATGCCTTTTTTCAAAAGTCCAACTCGTATCTTCAACAATTTGCATGAACCATCGATTGCAATTCTGTTCCTATAGCCGCCTTTCTATGGACATTTATTAATGGATTTTCAAAACCACATCCTCTCCATTATTTGATCGACGTGAATTTGTGAACCCATGACTTTTCGATTGTACACATTCATGATCCAATGGTTCTGTTGCTCTAATCGTTTTATAAATATTTATCGAAAGGCATTCAAGTTCAAGTCTCTCTAATTTTAGATCGACGTGTACATGTCAACTCGTGACTCTTTTGATTGTACACGTATCTTTCCTTAGTTTCATTATTATTAAATGCACTATGAAGTTATCTAAAGCTTTTTCGCTTGTCTTGTTCTTTAAATTGACTTGAATCTATTTTTTAATCTAAATTTTAAATTTCTGAGTATAGTTCCTTATTATTATCGCTTTCAAATTTCTGAATCCATTTCCAAATGCATCTATCATTGATTCTCCTATCTATGACTGTCTTAACCCTGATTCCTTAGTGATTTAATGTACCTACAGGCTTAATTATTGTCCTTTTATAATGTTCTCAAACTCGTGTCATTAAATAATATGTATACTATTGATTTGGTTCTTATATTTTTCTCCTATGAACATTTATGAATAGGCAATCAAGCTTAAGTCATTTCAATTATTTGATCGACGTGAATATGTCAACCCATGACTTTTTTGATTGTAGACATTCATGATTCAATGGTTCTGTTCCAATAAATGTTGTCTTTTGAACATTTATCTTAAGGCGTTCAAAGTTTAAGTCCTCTCAATTTTTAGATCGACGTGTATATGCCAACCCAGTACTCTTTTGATTGTATACGTATTTTTCCTTAGTTTCACTATTTTTAAGTGCACTATAAAGTTATTTTAAGCCTTTTTCTCTTATCTCGTTCTTTAAAATGACTTAAATTTATTTTAGATTTCCGAATCCATTTCTGTATTATTATTACTTCTGAATTTCTGAATCCATTTCCATATTCACCTATCATTGATTCGTATAACTATGACTGTCTTAATCTTGATTCATTATTACCAGCAAGTTTAATTATTATCTTTTCATAATGTCCTCAAACTCGTGTCTACAGAAAATATGCACCTACTATTGATTCGTTTTCTATAACCGTTTCTCCTATGGACATTTACGAATAGACATTCAACTCAAGTTCTCTCCATTATTTGATCGACGTAATTATCTTAACATGTGACTTTTTTGATTATTAACATTCATGATCCACTCTTTATGTTCCTATAACCGTCGTCCTATTGACATTTATCAAAAGGCATTTAAGTTAAAGTCCTCTCCATTATTAGTTTGACGTGTATATGTCAACCCATGACTCTTTCGATTGTACACATATTTCCACCTATTTTCATTATTTTTAAATGCACTAATATCGCCTTTCTTTGGACATTTATCAATAGACTTTCAAATCCACGTCCTTACATTGTTTGACCGATGTGTATATGTTAACACACAACTCTTTTGATTGTACATATTTCGCTTTACTTTGACTATTTTTAATTGCACTATTACCGCCCTCCTATAGGCATTTATCAATAGACTTTCAAATCCACATCCTTTCCATTTTTGATCTACGTGAATATGTCAACCCATAATTTTTTCGATTGTGTACATTCATGATCCAATGGTTTTGTTGCAATAACTGTTGTTTAGTGAACATTTATTTGAAGGCATTCAAGTTTAAAATTTTAAATGCACTTTTATCGCTATCTTATAGATATTTATCAATAGACTTTCAAATCCACATCCTACCCATTATTTGATCAACGTGTATATGTCAGCCCGTGACTTTTTCGATTGAACACGTAATTCCCCTTAATTTCACCATTTTTCAAATCCACGTCCTCTATATTATTTGATTGACATGAATATGTCAACCTATTACTTTTCAATTGTACACATTCATGATCCATTAATTTTGATCCAATAACCGTTGTTTTATGAATATTTAATCTTCTTACTGGATTAACTAATGCCTTTCTAATGTTCTTCAACTCGTGTCTACAACAATTTGCACCAACCATCGATTCTGTAATACCGTTCCTATGCTCACCCTTCTATTGACATTTATCAACAGACTTTCAAATCCACGTCCTCTTCATTATTTGATCGACGTGAATATTTCAACCTAATGACTTTTCAATTGTACATGTTCATGATCCAATGGTTCTGTTTCAATAACCGTTGTCTTATGAACATTAATCTTACTACGGGATCAACTATTTCTAATGTCCTCCAACTCGTGTCCAAAACAATTTGCACCAACCATCAATTCTGTAATTTGTTCCTATAACCGCCCTTCATGGAGATTTATCAATTAACTTTGAAATCCACTTCCGCTCCATTATTTGATCGACGTGAATATATGATACTGTGACTTTTCGATTAAACACATTCATGATCCGATGGTTCTGTTGCTATAATCGTTGATTTATGAACATTTATCTAAAGGCATTCAAAGTTCGAGTTCTCTCCATTTTAAGATCGACTTGTATATTTTTGCCCGTGACTCTTTTAATTGTACATATATTTTTCCTTAGTTTCACTATTTTTAAATGTATATGTCAACCCATGACTCTTTAGATTTTATACATATTTCTCCTTAATTTCACTATTTTTAAATGCTTTATTATCGCTCATATGGACATTTATCAATAGACTTTCAAATCTACGTACTCTCCATTATTTGATCGACGTGAATATGACAACCCGTGACTTTTTCGATTGTACACATTAATGATCCAATGGTTCTGTTCCAATAACCGCCGTCTTATGAACATTTATCTAAAGGCATTCAAGTTTAAGTCCTCTCAATTTTTAGATCGATGTGTATATGTCAACCTGGGACTCTTTTGATTATATACGTATTTTCCCTTAATTTCACTATTTTTAAAGGCACTATAAAGTTATTTTAAGCTTTTTCTCTTGTTTCGTTAATCTATTTTTATTTATCTTAGATTTTCGAATCTATTTTTGTATTATTGCAAGTTCCAAATTTCTGAATCCATTTCCATAATCACCTATCATTGATTCTCATGTCCAAGATTGTCTTAATCTTTGATTCTTTACTGATTTAATCTACCTATAGGTTTAATTATTGTCTTTTCGTAATGTCCTCAGACTCGTATCTATAAAAAATTTGCACAGACTTTTTATTTGGTTCCTATAACCGTTTCTCCTATGGACATTTATGAATAGACATTCATGCTTAAGTCCTCTTCATTATTTGATCGATGTGACTATGTCAAAGTGTGACTTTTCGATTGTACTCATTCTTGATCCACCGATTATGTTCTTATAACCGTCATCCTATTGACTTTTATCAAAAGGCATTTAAGTTCAGGTCATTTCCGTTTTTAGTTCGACGTGTATATGCCAACCCATGACTATTTCGATTGTACACATATTTCCCCTTAATTTCAAATGCACCATTACCGCCCTTCTTTGGACATTTATCAATAGACTTTCAAATTCACGTCCTCTCCATTATTTGATCGACGTGTAATTGTCAACCTGTGACTCTTTCGATTGTACACATGTTTCCCCTTAATTTCACTATTTCTAAATGCATTATTACCGCCCTCCTATTGACATTTATAATTAGACTTTAAAATCCACGTCCTCTCCATTATTTGATCGATGTGAATTTGTCAACCCGTGACTTTTTCGATTGTACACATTCAGGATTTAATGGTTTTGTTCCAATAACTGTTATCTTGTGAACATTTATTTAAATGCATTCAAGTTTAAGCCCTCTCCTTTTTTAGATCGACGTGTATATGTCCGTGACTCTTTTGATTGTATTCATATTATTCCTTAGCTTAACTATTTTTAAGTGCATTATAAAGTTATTTTAAGCCTTTTCGCTTGTCTCGTTCTTAAAAATGACTTAAATCTATATTTTAATCTAAATTTTAAATTTCAGAATTTGTTTCCGTATTATTACTACCAAATTTCTGGATCCATTTCCATATTCACTTATCATTGATTCTTTTGACTATGCATGTCTTAATCTTGATTCCTTATTGATTTAATCTAGCTACAAGTTTATTTATTATCTTTTCATAATGTCCTCAAACTCTCGTTTACAAAAAATATGCACCTACTGTTGATTCGCTTCATACAACCGTTCTTTCTATGGACATTTATGAATAGGCATTCAAGCTCAAGTCCTCTCCATTATTTGATCGGCATGACTATGTCAACCCGTGACTTTTCAATTGTACATATTCATGATCCACTAATTATGTTCCTATAACCGTTGTCATATTGTCATTTATCAAAAGGCATTTAAGTTCAAGGCCTCTCCATTATTAGTTCCATGTGTGTGTCAACCCATGACTGTTTCGATTGTATACATATTTCCCGTATGTAAGTCAACCCATGACTCTTTCGATTGTATACATATTTCCCCTTAATTTCACTGTTTTTAAATGCACTCTTACCGCCCCTATAGACATTTATCAATACACTTTCAAATCCACATCCTCTCTATTATTAGATCTACGTGAATATGTCAACCCGTGATTTTTTCGATTGTATACATTCATGATCCAAAGGTTCTGTCCCAATAACCATTGTCTAATGAACATTTAATTAAAGGAATCCAGGTTCAAGTCTTCTCCATTTTTAAATCAACATGTATATGTCAACCCGTGACTATTTTGATTTTACACGTATTTTCCTTAAGTTCATTATTTTTTAATGGAGAGCCTTTTTTCTTGTCTCGTTCTTTAAAATGACTTAAATCTATACTTTATCTAAATTTTAGATTTTCGAATCAATTCCCGTATTATTAACTTCCAAATTTCTGAATCCATTTTCATATACATCTATCATTGATTCTTCTTTCTTTGACTGTCTTAATCTTGATTTCTTGCTCTATAAGTTTAATTATTGTCTTTTCATAATGTACTCAAACTCGTGTCTTCAAAAATATGCACATACTATAGATCCGGTTCCTATTACCGTTCCTCCTATGGACATTTATGAATAGAAGCTCACGTCCTCTCCATTATTTGATCGACATGACTATGTCAACCCTTGACTTTTCGATTGTACACATTCATGCTCCACTAATTATGTTTGTATAACCGTCGTCCTATAGAGATTTATCAAAAGGCATTCAAGTTCAGCTCCTTTCCATTATTAGTTTGACGTGTGTATGTCAACCCACGATTATTTCGATTGTACACATATTTTCCTTTAATTTCACTATTTTTAAATGCACTATTACCGCCCTCCTATGGACATTTATCAATAGACTTTCAAATTCACGCACTCCCTATTATTTGATCGACATGTATATGTCCCGCCATCTTTTCGATTGTACACATATTTACCCTTAATTTCACTATTTTTAAATGCACTATTACTGTCTTTTTATGAACATTTATCAATACTTTTAAATCCACATCCTTTATTATTTGAACGATGTGAATATGTCAACCTGGGACTTTTCAATTGTACACATTCATGATCCAATGGTTTTGTTCCAATAACCGTTGTCTTTTGAACATTTAATCTTCCTACGAGCTTAACTAATGTCTTTTTTTAATGTCCTCTAATTCTTGTCTACAATAATTTGCACCAACCATCGATTGTGTAATTATATTCCAATAACCGCCCTCCTATCGACTTTTATCAATAAACTTTAAAATCCACGTCCTCTCCATTATTTGGTCGACGTGAGTATGTCAACCCGTGACTTTTCGAGTGTACACATTCATGATCTATTGGTTCTGCTCCTATAATCATTGTTTTATGAACATTTATCTAAAGGCATCCAAGTTCAAGTTCTCTCCATTTTTAGATCGACGTGTATATGGTAACCCGTAATTCTTTTGATTGTACACGTATTTTTCCTTAGTTTCACTATTTTTAAATGCGCTATAAAATTATCTAAATCTTTTTCACGTGCTTTTGTTCTTTAAATTGACTTAAATCTACTTTTTAGTCTAAATTTTAAATTTCTGAAACTATTTCCTTATTATTACTACTTTCAAATTTCTGAATTAATTTCCATGTGCATCTATCATTGATTCTCCTATTTATGACTGCCTTAACCCTGATTCCTCAGTGATATAATGTAGCTACGGTCTTAATTATTTCTTTTTATAATGTTTTCAAACTCGTGTCAAAATAAAATATTGTTTCGGTTCTTATCCATTTCGCCTATGGACATTTATGAATAGATATTCAAGCTCAAGTCCTCTCCGCTATTTAATTAACGTGATTATGTCGACCCGCGACTTTTCGATTGTACACATTCATGATCCACTGATTATGTTCCTATAACCATCTTCCTATTAACATTTACCAAAAGGCATTTAAGTTCAAGTCCTCTCCATTATTGGTTTGACGTGTATACATCAACCCAAGACTCTTTCGATTTTACATATTTCCCGTAATTTCACATTTTTTGAAGGCTAAATTGTACAAATGTACATGTCAAATTTCACGTTTTTTGCAATTGATATAATAAACTAATTTAATTACAAACAAATACTATAAACTATCCTCCCGATTGCAACTAAATACCAACTTTTCTTCCGTCTGCAAATGTTATATTTAACTGCCACGTCATCAATATTTGACTTGTTTTCTCTATTTTACCCTTATGTTATCAGTCAACCCAAAAATTTCGAGGCGTATAATGCTCCATTAAGACACAAAAGTTAACGTCGTATGGTAGATATATAAAAAAAACAGTTCATGGTACTTATCTCTAATTATTAAAGTTCATGGTATCAATCGCAAAAAACATAAAGGTTGATGGGTTCATTTGTGCAATTTACCCTTTTTTAAATGCACCATTATCCTTCTTTGGACATTTATCAATAGATTTTCAAATCCACGTCCTTTCCATTATTTGATCGACGTGTATATGTTAACACGTGATTCTTTGAATTGTACACATATTTCCCCTTAATTTCACTATTTTTAAATGCACTATTACCACCCTTCTATGGACATTTATCAAAAGACTTTCAAATCCACGTCCTCTCTATTATTTGATCGAGGTGAATATGTGTCAACCCGTGACTTTTTCGATTGTACACATTCATGATCCAATTGTTCTGTTCCAATAATTGTTGTGTGAATGTAAGTTATAGGGCGGGCTATGCAACTTTGACGGAAGAACATACAAACTCATACCCATAATATTTGATCTTCTTGACTGAATAGTATCAAATACTTCACAACTTGTTGAAATCTGTGAAAACGGAGCGGAGTCCAATTCCAAGTATTCAACATGTTGTAGGTAGTTTAGTTGGGTTCTCACCAATCTGCATTGCCCTCTTGTTTAGACTGTCGTAGTTATTTAAAGGTAAGTCCTCTCCAATTTTTAAATCGACGTGTATATGTCAACCTATGACTCTTTTGATTGTACAGGTATTTTTCCGTAGTTTCACTATTTTTAAATGCACTATAAAGTTATTTTAAGCCTCTTCTCTTGTCACGTTCTTTAAAAAGCTTAAATCTATTTTTTATCTGAATTTTAGATTTCCGTATCTTTTTCCATATTATTACTACTTCCAAATTTCTGAATTCATTTCCATTGCACCTATCATTGATTCTCCTGTCTATGACTGTCTTTATCTTGATTCCTTACTGATTTAATCTACCTACATGTTTAATTGTCTTTTCATAATGTCCTAAACATGTGTCTACAAATAATATGCACATTCGGTTCTAGCAACCGTTCCTTCTATGGACATTTATGAATAGACATTCAAATTTAAGTCCTCTTCATTATTTGAACGACGTGACTATGTCAACCCGTGACTTTTCGATTGTACACATTCATGATCCACTATTTATATTTCTATAACCGTTATCCTGTCGACATTTATCAAAAGGCATTTAAGTTCAAATCCTCTCCATTATTAGTTTGACGTGTATATGTTAACCTATGACTCTTTCGATTGTACACATATTTCCTCTTAATTTCTCTATTTTTAAATGCACTATTACCGCCCTCTCCATTATTTGATCGATGTGTAAATGATAACTCATGACTATTTTGATTATACACGTATTTACCTTTAATTTCACTTATATTTAAATGCACTAATACTGCCCTCCTATGGGCATTCATCAGTAGACTTTCAAATCCACGTCCTCTCGATTATTTGATTGGAATGAATGTCAACCCGTGATTTTTTTAATTGTACACATTCATGATCCAAAGGTTCTGTTCCAATAACCGTTATCTAATGAACATTTATTTAAAGTCGTTCAAGTTTAAGTCCTTCATTTTTAGATGGACGTGTATATGTAAACCCGTTACTCTTTTGATTATAGACGTATTTTTCCTTAGTTTCACTAATTTTAAATACACTATGAAGTTATTTTATGCCTTTTCTCTTGTCCCGTTCTTTAAAATGACTTAAATTTAATTTTTTATCTAACTTTTAGATTAACGAATCTATTTTCGTATTATTACTACCAAATTTCTGAATCCATTTCCATATGCACCTATCATTGATTCTCCTGTCTATGACCGTCTTAATCTTGATTCTTTACTGATTTAATCTACCTACAGGTTTAATTATTGTCTTTTCATAATGTGCTCGTACTCGTGTCTACAAAAAATATGCACATACTATTAATTCAGTTCCTATAACCATTCCTCCTATGAACATTTATGAATAGACATTCAATCTCAAGTCCTTTCCATTATTTAATCGACGGTACCATGTCAACCTGTGACTTTTCAGTTGTACACATTCATGATACACCGATCATGTTCCTATAACCGTCGTCCTATTTTCATTTATCAAAAGGCATTTAGTTAAAGTCGTCTCCATTATTTGTTCGGCGTATGTGTCAACCCACGACTCTTTCGATTGTACACATATTTCTTCTTAATTTCACTATTTTTAAATGCACTATTTCCGCCATCCTATGGACATTTATCAATGGACTTTCAAATCCACGTCCTCCCCATTATTTAATCGACGTGTATATGTCAGCGCGTGACGTTTTCGATTGTAGACGTATTTCCCCTTAATTTCACTATTTTTAAATGCACTATTACCGTCCTCCTAGGAACATTTATCAATGGACTTTCAAATACACGTCCTTTCTATTATTTGATTGACGTGAATATGTCAACCCGTGACTTTTTAATTGTACCCGTGACTTTTTGATTGACGTGAACATTTGATCTTCCTACATGATTAACTAATGCCTTTTTCTAATGTCCTCCAACCCGTGTCCAAAACAATTTGCACCAACGATCGATTCTGTAATTCTTTTCCTATAACCGCCCTTCTATTTTATCAATAAATTTTCAAATCCATGCCCTTTCCATTATTTGATCAACATGAATATATGAACCCATGACTTTTCGATTGTACACATTCATGATCCAATGTTCTGTTGCTATAATAGTTGTTTTATGAACATTTATCTTAAGGCATTCAACTTCAAATTCAATCCATTTTAAGATCGATGTGTATATGTCAACCTGTGACTCTTTTAATTGTACACGTATTTTTCCTTCGTTAGTTTCATTATTTTTAAATACTCTATAAAGTTATCTATAGCTTTTTCACTTGTCTTGTACGTTAAATTGACCTAAACCTATTTTTTAATCTAAATTTTAAATTTATGAGTATATTTCCTTATTATTACTACTTTCAAATTTCTGAATCCATTTCTAAATGCTCTTATCATTGATTTTCCTATCCATGAACGTCTTAACCCTGATTCCTAATGATTTAATGTACCTACCGGCTTAATTATTGTCTTTTATAATGTGCTCAAACTCATGTACATAAAAAATATGCACCTATTATTGATTCGGTTCTTATCCGTTTCACTTATGGATATTTATGAATAGACATTCAAGCTCAAGTCCTCTCTATTATTTGATCGATGTGACTATGTCAACCTATGTCTTTTCGATTGTATTCATTCATGATCCACTGATTATGTTCCTATAACCGTCATCCTATTGACATTTATCAAATGAAATTTTAAGTCCAGGTCTTCTCTATTATTAGTTCGACGTGTATATGTCTACCCATGAATCTTTCGATTGCACATATTTCCCTTTACTTTCCCTATTTTAAAATTCACTATTACCGCCCTCCTATGGACATTTATCAATAGACTTTCAAATCCACGCCCTCCCTATTATTTGATCGACGTGTATATGCCAGCCCATGACCTTTTCAATTGTACACATATTTCCTTTTAATATCACTGTTTTTAAATGCACTATTACCGCCCTTTTATGAACATTTATCAATGGACTTTCAAATATATGTCCTCTTTATTATTTGATCGACGTGAATATGTTAACCCGTGACTTTTCTATTATACACATTCATGATCAAATGGTTCTGTTCCAATACTTGTGTTACCAAAATTTAATCCTACGGGGTTAACTAATGCTTTTTTCTAATGTCCAACTCGTGTCTACAACAATTTACACCAACTATCAATTATGTAATTCTGTTCCTATAACCGCCCTTTGACATTTATCAATAGAATTTCAAATCCATGCCCTCTTTATTATTTGATAGACGTGTATATGTCAATTCGTGACTTTTTCGATTGTACACATATTTCCCCTTAATTTCACTTTTTAAAATGCATTATTACCGCCCTCGTATGGATATTTATCAATAGACTTTCAAACCCATGTCCTCTCCATTATTTGATCGACGCGGATATGTCAACCCGTGACTTTTTCGATTGTAGACATTTATGATCTTATGGTTCTGTTCCAATAATCTTTGTCTTGTGAACATTTATCTAAAGACATTCAAAGTCCTCTCATTTTTAGATCGACGTGTATATGTAAACTCGTGACACGTATTTTTCCTTAGTTTCACTATTTTTAATTGCATTATAAAGTTATTTTATGACTTTTCTCTTGTCTTGTTCTTTAAAATGACTTAAATCTATTTCCGTGTTATTACTTCCAAATTTCTGAATCCATTTCCATATTCACCTATCATTGATTCTTTTGACTATGACTGTCTTAATCTTGATTCCTTATAAATTTAATCTGGAAGTTTAATTACTGTCATCACATTGTTCTCAAACTAGTGTCAACAAAAAATATGCACTGACTATTTATTCGCTTCCTATAATCGTTTCTCCTATGGACATTTATGAATAGATATTCAAGCTCAAGTCCTATCCATTATTTGATCGACGTAATATCAAAAGGCATTTATGTTCGGGTCTTCTCCATTATTAGTTCGGCGTGTATATATCAACCCATGACTATTTCGATTATACATATATTTTCCTGTAATTTCACTATTTTTAAATGCACTATTACCGCCATCCTTTGGACATTTATCAATAGACTTTCAAATCCACGTCTTTTCTATTGTTTGATCGACGTGTATATATTAACCCTTGACTCTTTCGATTGTACATATTTGCCCTTAATTTCACTATCATTATATGCACTAATTCTATTTTTTAATCTAAATTTTAGATTTTCGAATCTATTTTCGGAATATTACTACTTCTAAATTTCTGAATCCATTTCCATATACACCTATCATTGTTTCTCCTGTTACGAATGTCTTGATCATGATCCCTTACCGATTTAATCTACAATAAGGTTTAATTATTGTCTTTTCATAATGTTCCACTAACCATTGTCTTATAAACATTTAGTCTTCCTACGGGATTAACTAATGCCTTTTTCTAATGTCCTCCAACTCGTGTCTACAACAATTTGCACGAACCATCGATTCTGTAATTTTGTTCCTATTACAGCCCTCTTATGGGCATTTATCAATAGACTTTCAAATCCACGTCCTCTCCATTATTTGATCGACGTGAATATGTCAACCCGTGACTTTTTCAATGTACACATTCATGATCCAATGGTTGTGTTCCAATAACCGTTGTCTTATGAACATTTAATCATCCTACGGGATTAACTAATGCATTTTTTCTAATGTTCTCCAACTCGTATCTACAACAATTTGTACCAACCATCGATATTGTAATACTGTTTCTAGGACATTTATAAATAGTTCAAATCCACGTCCTCTCCATTATTTGATCGACATGAATATATCAACCCGTGACTTTTCGATTGTACACATTCATGATCCAATGGTTCTATTGCTATAATCGTTTTATGAACATTTATCTAAAGGCATTCAAGTTAAAGTCCTTGCCATTTTTAGATCGACGTGTATATGTCAAACCGTGACTTTTGATTGTACAAGTATTTTTCTTTAGTTTCACTAATTTTTAAATGCACTATAAAGTTATCTAAAACTTTTTCACTTGTCTTCTTCTTTAAATTAACCTAAATCTATTTTTTAATCTAAAATTTAAATTTCTGAGTATATTTCCTTATTATTACTACTTTCAAATTTCTGAATCCATTTCCAAATTCACCTATCATTGACTCTCCCGTTTATGACTGTCTTAACCCTAATTCCTTAGCGATTTAATGTATCTACTTTCTTAATTATTTTCTTTTTATAATGTTCTCAAACTCATGTCCATGAAAATATGCTCTTACTATTGATTCGGTACTTACCCTTTTCTCCTATGGACATTTATGAATAGACATTCAAGCAAAGTCTTCTCTATTATTTGATTGAAGTGACTATGTCAACCCGTGAATTTTTGATTGTAGTCATTCATGTGCCACTGATTATGTTCTTATAACCGGCATCCTATTGAAATTTATCAAAAGGCATTTAACTTCAGGCCGTCTCCATTATTAGTTTGACATGTATATGTCAACCCATGACTATTTCGATTATACATATATTTCCCTATAATTTCACTATTTCTAAATGCACTATTACCGCCATCCTTTGGACATTTATCAATAGACTTTCAAATCCACGTCCTCTCCATTATTAGGCCGACGTGTATATGCCAACCCATGAATCTTTCGATTGTACACATATTTCCGCTTAATTTCACTATTTTTAAATGCACTATTACCGCCATCTTTTGGACATTTAGCAATAGACTCTTAAATCCACGTCTTCTACATTATTTTATTGACGTGAATATGTCAACCCGTTACCTTTTCGATTGTACACATTCATGAACCAATGGTTCTGTTCAAATAATTGTTCTCTTATGAATATATATATGAAGGCATTCAAATTTAAGTCCTCCTATTTTTAGATCGACGTTTATATGTAAACCCGTGACTCTTTTGATCGTGTACGTATTTTTTCCTTAGTTTCACTATTTTTAAGTGCACTATAAAGTTATTTTAATCCCTTTCTCTTGTCTCGTTGTCTGAAATGACTTAATTCTATTTTTTATTTATCGAATTTTAGATTTTTTAATATATTTAATTGTTATTAATACTTCTAAATTTCTCAATCCATTTCCATATTTACCTATCATTGATTCTTTTGACTATAAATGTCTTAATCTTGATTCCTTACAGATTTAATCTTCCTATAGGTTTAATTATTATCTTTTCATAATGTCCTCAAACTCATGTCAACAAAAAAATTGCACTTGCTATTGATTCGCTTTCTATAACCGTTCTTCCTATTGTCAATTCCTCTCTATTATTTGTTCTATGTGACTATGTCAACTCGTCATTTTTCAATTGTCCACATTCATGATCTAGAGACTATGTTCTTATAACCGTCGTCATTCGATTGACATTTATCAAGAGGCATTTAAGTTCAAGTTCTTTTCATTATTAGTTCGACATGTGTGTTAACCCATGACTTTTTCGATTGTACACATATTTCCCCTTAATTTCACTATTTTTAAATGCACTATTATCGCCCTCCTTTGAACATTTATCAATTGCCTTTCAAATCCACATCTTCACCATTGTTTTATCGACGTATATTAACTCGTGACTCTGTCGATTGTACATATTTCACTATTTTTAAATGCACTAATACCGCCCTCCTTTGGACATTTATTAATAGTCTTTTAAATCCACATCATCTCCATTATTTAATCGATGTAAATATGTCAACCCCTGACTCTTGTCTAATGAACATTTATTTAAAGACATTCAAGTTTAAGTCTTCTCTATTTTTAGATCGACGTGTATATGTCAACCTGTGACTCTTGTTGTTTGTACATGTATTTTTCCTTAGTTTCATTATTTTTAATCGCACTATAAAGTTATTGTAAGCCTTTTCTCTTGTCTCGTTCCTTAAAATGACTTATTCTAGTTGTTTAATCTAAATTTTAGATTTTCAAATCTATTTCTAGATTATTACTACTTCCAAATTTCTGAATCCATTTCCATATTCACCTATCATTGATTCTCCTTTCTATGACCGTCTTAATCTTGATTCCTTACTGATTTAATTTACAAGGGTTTAATTATTGTCTTTCCCTAATGTCCTCAAACTCGTGTTTACAAAAAATATGCACATACCGCTGATTTGGTTCCTATAACCGTTCCTCCTATGGACATTTATGAATAAATATTTGATTGATCTGTTTTGTGTGTAGTAGTTACACCGCAATCAATAACGGTGTCGCGTGTAGCTAGACCGAGATGAGTATGGGTCGTCCTCTGGGAAACGCTAAATCTTTTAATCTTACTTTAGACGTGTTGATTAGGAAAGGAGGAAGAATAAAGAATGGTGAAGAATGGTTGTAGGTTCTAGATCTATGTTAAACACGTATGCAAAATATAGATCTAGATTAACTACGGAGGTAAGTTTAATATTAAAAGGGGGCTTGTAGGGTTCATTGGAATTTAGTAGTTATGGATGATTAATTAAAGATTACTCTTTTTATCCTTTAATAGATTTAAAACTAGAACGACAGTGATGCATGTAGATTAGGGTTTCTGGAGGGAAAAGGGTTCCCACTCTTAACCCCTATCTCGACATGGAACTCCGTTCATATCTAGCCTTTACCAAAACAATTGTTAATCTAATCTCTAATCGTGGTCGCGATTATCAATGAATTGATAGCGCGCCCAATTAGGATGTTAACTATTCTTTTGTAAAGTTTATAAACTTTATAGGACTTAAAAAGAGTTTAAGGATCTTCATCATCCATTAACCTGCCATAATCCTATGAACCCTAACAAGTGAAGAATTACTCGCGCGTGTTGGGAGAAGAAGAGATGGAGAGAGAAATCATATTAAAACTACAAAAAGATAGAATAAGAAAATAACTACCTTTATTAATCAACAAAATTCATTTACACTTTGTTCCCTTAGAAAATGATTACAAAATGCTAGTTTGCTTCTCGATCTCTTCTAAGGAGGTAGATGAACCGTTGATGATCAGCCTGGATGCGTGAGCCTGTCGTGGACTTCGTGATCTCTTCAGCTTGATACCTTTTCCAAGAGGCTCTCGGTCATTATTTATAGTCCCAGAGCCAGAACCCTAGTTTCCTAATATGGAAACCATATCTCAACTCCTCAAATCCGCGGCAGAACCGCGGCCAATAGGTGGGTTTGGCCGCGGTTCCGCGGCCAAACATGGAGATCATGTGGTTGTTTTTCTGGGATTTTATCTATATGACACGTGGCGATCATTTCACATCTCTGGAAACTGAAAATCTTTTCTTCGTCACTGCCGGACTTGATTTCTTTAGTTTGCTTTCTTAATTAGGCAGGTTTGTTTCGCCAACCTTGATTTCCTTGATTTCAGTCCTGAAAATTCTGCACAATAACTCAACAAGTAATATTAGTTTGTTTTATGGAGATATTAACTTAACCATTAAGAATTGGTCAAAGGAATTTAATAAGGTAAGCATATTTAAATGGGCCAAATGTTACATGGATATTATATGCTTACTTTTTCCTACATAATATTAATTATAATATATAAACATATGAAAATAGTATTTTTACAGATAAACCCTCATATGTATCATATATTATAATAAACACCTTTATTATATAGAAATAGAAGGAAAAATGTCATATTAAATGTGCAGTTTTATCAACTGAACAATATTCGAGTTCAATTCCTCTCCATTATTTGACCGACGTGACTATGTGAACCCGCGACTTTTCGATTGTACACATTCATTATCCACTGATTATGTTATTATAACCGTCGTCCTATTGACATTTATCAAAAGGCATTCAAGTTTATGTTCTCTCTATTATTATTTTGTCGTGTGTGTGTCAACCCGCGACTCTTTCAATTGTACACATATTTCCCTTAATTTCACTATTTTTAACTTCACTATTACCACCCTCCTATGGACATTTATCTATAGACTTTCAAATCCACGTCATTTTCATTATTTGATCGATGTGAATATGTCGACCCGTAACTTTTCAATTGTACACATTCATTATCCAATGGTTCAATTTTAATCTAAATTTTAGATTTCCGAATCTTTTTCCGTATTATTATTACTTCCAAATTTCTGAATCCATTTCCTTATTCGCCTATAATTGAATATTTTTACTATGACTATCTTAATCTTGATTCCTTACTGATTTAATTTACCTACAAGTTTAATTATTGTATTTTCTTAATGTCCTCAAACTCGTGTCTACAAAAAATATGCACCTACTATTGATTCTCTTTCTATAATTGTTCCTCCTATTGACATTTATGAACTGACATTTAAGCTCAAATCCTCTCCATTATTTAATCAACGTGATTCTGTCAAGCCGTGGCTTTTCGATTGTACGCATTCATGATCCACTGGTTATGTTCCTATAACCATCGTCATGATTGACATTTATCAAAATTCATTTAAGTTCAAATCCTCTTCATTATTAGTTCGACGTGTATATGTCAACCCATGACTCTTTCGATTGTACACATATTTCCCCTAATTTTACAATTTTTAAATGCACTATTATCGCCCTCCTATGGACATTTATCACTTGACTTCAAATCCATGCCTTCTCCATTATTTGATCGACGTGTATATGTCAACCCGTGACTATTTCGATTGTACACATTTTTCCCCTTTCACTATTTTTAAATGCATTATTACCGCCCTCCTATGGACATTTATCATTAGACTTTCAAATCCAGGTTCTCTCCATTATTTGATCGACGTGAATATGTCAACTCGTGAATTTTTAGATTGTACACATCATGATCCAATGGTTCTGTTCCAATAACCGTTGTTTTATGAACATTTAATCTTCCTACGGGATTAACTAATGCCTTTTTCTAATGTCCTCTAATTCATGTCTACAACAATTTGCACGAACCATCGATTCTGTAATTTTGTTCCTATTACCGCCCTCCTATGGACATTTATCAATTGACTTTCAAATCCATTATTTGATCAACGTGTAAATGTCAACACGTGACTTTTTTGATTGAATATGTATTTTTCCTTATTTTCACTATATTTAAGTGCACTATAAAGTTATTTTAATCCTTTTCTCTTGTCTCGTTCTTTGAAATGGCTTAAATCTATTTTTTAATCTAAATTTTAGATTTCCGAACCTATTTCCGTATTATTAATACTTCTAAATTTCTGAATCCATTTCCATATTTACTTATCATGATTCTTTTGACTGTGACGTGTATATGTTAACCCGTGACTCTTCCAATTAATTTCACTATTTTTAAATGCACTATTATCGCCCTCCTTTCAAAATTTATCAATAGCCTTTCAAATCCACGTCCTCTCCGTTGTTTGATCGACGTGTATATGCTAATCCGTGACTCTTTCGATTGTCCATATTTTCACATAATTTCACTATTTTTAAATGCATTAATACCGTCCTCCTATGGACATTTCAATAGACTTTCAAATCCACGTCCTCTCCGTTATTTGATCGACGTGAATATGTCAACCCGTGACTATTTCGATTGTACACATTCATGACGCAATGGTTCGGTTCCAATAACCATTGTCTAATGCAATCAAGTTTAAGTCATCTCCATTTTCAAATCGACGTGTATATGTCAACCCGTGACTCTTGTTGTTTGTACTCATATTTTCCTTGGTTTCACTATTTTTAATTGCACTATAAAGTTATTGTAAGCCTTTTCTCTTGTCCCGTTCTTTAAAATGACTTAAATCTGTTTTAATCTAAATTTTAGTTATTCGAATCCATTTCCGTATTATTACTATTTCGAAATTTCTGAATCTATTTCTGTATTATAACTATTTCCAAATTTCTTAATTATCTTGATTCTCCTGTCTATGATTGTCTTAATCTTGATTCCTTATTGATCTAATCTACCTATAGGTTTAATTATTGTCGTTTCATAATGTCCTCAAACTCGTGTCTACAAAAAATTTGCACTTACTCTTGATTCGTTTTCTATAACCGTTCCTTCTATGGACATTTATGAATAGACATTCAAGCTTAAGTCCTCTCCACTATTTGATCGACGCCACTATGTTAACCCATGATTTTTCGATTGTCTACATTCATGATCCACTGATTATGTTCTTATAACCGTCATCCTAGTGAAAATTATCAAAAGGCATTTAAGTTCAGGTCCTCCTCATTATTAGTTCGACGTGTATATTTCAACCCATATCTCTTTCAATTATACTCTTATTTCCCCTTAATTTCACTATTTTTAAATGCACTATTATCGCCCTCCTTTGGACATTTATCAATAGCCTTTCAAATCCATGTCTTCTCCATTGTGTATAATCGAAAGGACATGACTGACGGTTTCGATTGTACACATCCGTGACTATGGGTTTCGCCAAATTTACTTTACACACTTAACCAACATTAATAATACCTTGAATTTTTTCATCTAGGCTTTTTGAATACAACATCATATCGCACTTGTCTCGTTTATAAAATATTTGAAACCGTCTCCAACTTTAAAGCAAATTTCTCAAGATTTCAAAGACTTTACACCATTTTTCATTTCAGTCTTTTTTTTATTTATTGGAAAGGCCGTATTTTGAAAATGTTTCAATTATATGAAATTTCTGAATCTATTTCTTAACATTACTTCTTTTAAAGAGTTCATAAATTTTCACTTGTTTCGTTACTTAAAGTAATTACGGCTACTTTTCTTAAATTTTAAATTTCTAAATATTTTTCCTAATCATACAATTTTTAAATGCGCCATAAGTCATTTCAAGCTTTTTCACTTGTCTCCTTTAAATGAACTTGAATCTAATTTTTTATCTAAATTTTAAATTTCTGAATCTACTTCCTAAACATTACTACTTTCAAATTTCTAAATCTATTTCCATATGTACATGTCATTGATCTGTCTGAAACTATTTTACCCTGATTTCTTAGTAATTTAATTTTCCTACGAGATAATTATTGTCTTTTCCCTATGTCCTCCAACTCGTGTCCACAACAGTATGCACCTACCATTAATTTTGTTCATATAACCATCATCCTATGGACATTTATCAATAGACTTTCAAATCCACGTCCTCTACATTATTTGATCGACGTGAATATGTCATTCCGTGACTTTTTAATTGTACACATTCATGATCCAATGGTTCTATTCCTATAACCGTTATCCTATGAACATTTATTTAAAGGTATTCAAGTTCAAGTCCTATCCATGTTTAAATCGACGTGTATATGTTAACCCGTGACTCTTTTGATTGTACTCATATTTTCCCTTAGTTGCATAATTTTTAAATGCACTATAAAGTTATTTTAAGATTTTTCACTTGTCTCGTTTTTTAAAAGGACTTGAATCTATTTTTTTTTTATCTAAATTTGATATTTCAGAATCAATTTCATTACTATACTACCAAATTTCTCAATCCAGATCCATATGCATCTATCGTTGATTCTCATGTCTATGACCGTCTTAATCCTGATTTCTTAGTGATTTAATCTTCTTACGGGCTTAATTATTGTCTTTTTATAAAGGCCTCAAACACATATCCGCAGAACATACACCTACTTGATTCCGTTCCTATAACCGTTCTTCATATGTACATTTATGTATAGACATTGAAGCTCAAATCCTCTACATTATTTGATTAACGTGAGTATGTCCACCGTGACTTTTTGATTGTACACATTAATGATCCACTGATTCTATTCCAATAACCATCATGCTATGGACATTTATTAAAAGGCATTCAAGTCCAAGTCCTCTCTATTATTAGTTCGACGTGTATATGTCAATCTGCGGCTCTTTCGATTGTACACTTATTTTTCGCATTGAATCAAATATCGGTCATATCGGCCAATATATTGTATCGGGACCCATCACAATACGATAAAACCGATACAATTTAGTCGATATATCGGTCGATATGGCGATTTCGGCCGATATATCGGCCGTATATGACATACGGGATGCCTAGCCGATACGATTCTGATATCCGTCGATATACGATATTTAAAACCTTGATTTTCAATTAATTTCACTATTTTTAAATGCGCTATAAAATTATTTCAAGCCTTTTCACTTGTCTCGTTCTTTAAAAGAACTTAAATCAATTTTTTAATCTAAATTTTGATTTTTTTTAATCTATTTCCATATTTACTGCTTCCAAATTTCTGAATCCATTTCCATGTGCACCTAACATTGATTCTCTGTTTGTAACTGTTTTAACCATGATTCCTTATTTAATCTACCTACGAGCTTAATTAGTCTTTTCATAATGTCCAATTTTAGTCCACGGCAATATGATCCTACCATTGATTTTTTTCCTATAACCGTTCTATTATGAACATTTGCAAATAGGCATTCAAGTTCAAATCCTCACTATTATTAGATTGATCTGAATATGTCAACCTATGACTCTTTTGATTGTACACATCCGTAATTGAGACTTTCGCCAAATTTACTTTGCTCAAGGAACCAATCATTTATGATACCTAGATTTTTCTTATCTAGCTTTTTTGGATACATCGCATTTCACTTGTCTCGTTAATAAAAATTTGAAACTGTCTCCCACACTTAAAACAGATTTCTCAGGATTTCAAAGACTTTACACCATTTTGCATTTGATCATTTTTTTTATTTATAAGAAAGGTTGTACTTTGAAAATGCTTCAATTGTAAATTTCTAAATCTATTTCTTAACATTACCGCTCTTAAAAAAGACCATAAATTTTCACTTGTATATGTCAACCCGTGACTTTTGATTGTACACGTATTTTTCCTTAGTTTCACTATTTTTAAATGCATTATAAAGTTATTTCAAGACTTTTCGCTTATCTTATTCTTTAAAATGACTTAAATCTTTATATATAAATTTTAAATTTCCGTATTATTACTACCAAATTTTTGAATTCATTTCCATATTCACATATCATTGATTCTCCATCTATAATTGTCTTAATCATGATTCCTTATTTAATCAATTTACAGGCTTAATTATTATCTATCCATAATGTCCAATTTTTGTCCGTGTTAATATTCACCTGTTTCTCTTCCTATAATCGTCCCATCATGGACATTTATCAATAGGAAGTAAAGTTCTTTCCATTATTAGATCGAACTGAATATCATTACTATAATAAGGGGTTGCCCCTACGGATTAATCCGTAGGTCCCCATGGTTGTCCCCACGGTGCCATACGAATTAATTTAAAAATATTAAAACGTAATTTGTTATTTGGCCATACGGAGCCGCAAAAGAAGGACCTACGGGTTAATCCGTAGGGGCATGTATATGGGTTATTAATAAAAAAAATAAAGCACAGAAAAGTCCTCGATCCTAAAAAAATTACTCTTTCTCATCACTCGATCTCCCGTGCGTGCCTCTCATCGCCACTGCCCGTGCCTCGTCGCCACCGCCCTCCCGCACGCGGCTCGTCATCCCCGACATCACCGTCGACTTCCTCGTCGCCACCGCCCGCGACTCGTCGCCGATTGCGTCGTCGACTGTCTCCGGTCTCCTCCATCGCCGGCCTAGCTACAGATTAATAAATTTCATAGTTTTACTTCTAATTATACTTTTATTTCTGTTTTTGTTGATTATTAGGTTGCTACCTGGGCTAGGGTTAGGGTTCAGGGTTCGGTTAGGGTGAGGGTTAGGGTTCAGTTGAGGGTAGGGTTGGTTAAGGTTCAGTTGAGGGTAGGGTTAGGGTTAGGGTTCGGTTCAGTTAGGGTTAGGGTTAATTAGTTGGGGTTAGGGTTAAGGTAAGACTTGGGCTAGGGTTAGGTTTAGGGTTCAGTGTATGGTTAGGGTTAGGGTTATGATTTAGGGTTAGGGTTTGGTTCAGGTTTAGGGTTAGAGGCTAGGGTTAATTTGGGTTAATTAGAGGCTAGGGTTAATTTGGGTTAATTATTGATAATTTGAAAGGGTTAGGGTGTTGATTAGGGTTAATTAGGTTAATTTGGGTAAATTGGTTTAAGTTTGGGTTGATTAGGGTTAATTAGGTTAATTTGGGTAAATTGGGATAAGTTTGGGTTCATTAGGGATAATTTGTGTTAGGGTAACGATTATGGTTAATTGTGGTTAATTAGGTTAATTTGGGTTATTTAGGGTTAGGGTTTAGGCTGCAGTAGTTCATTCACTAGGATACTCGATGATAACGTAAACGTACAACTTTACCGTAAACGCAAGAAAATTTTACCCTAAACTAAAAACTTCGAACCCTTAATAACGAAACGTAAACGTAAAACCTATTCAAGTTAAACGTTCAAGTTAAAACCAATATATGATACTCGATGATAATATGAAACTTTCATATTCTCATCGATACTGATATATGAAAATCAAAGCGCGACTTAGTCCCCGTCTATCGGTTAACATACGTTCGATATTCGTCGTGACATAGAACTATACGAAGGTTGTTAAATATAGGACGGTATAGTTCGGTACTAACAACCGTCGTATAGTCTATGTGACGAGAAGATTCAATCGTATGATAACCGATAGATTTGTCCAGTGTGGACAAGTTAGGAATGTATAAAGCAAACACCTGCATTCATTTGTGTTTTCATCCGTTTCAAGTTATTTCATCGGTACTTTTCCGCTGGTTCTCCATGTACAAAGATAGATTAGATGTTCATTTCAACATTATTTCACGGCTTTGAAATGATTATTTATTCTATTACAGTGTACTCGGAGAACAGCGGGGAGGTGCTGCCGAAATTTACTCGAAATTGTTGAAAGCACAAGCGAATGGGTGTCTGCTCTATATATTCTTAATGGGATAGAAGCCTTACCCCCGACTGCCGAAGCACACACATACAACACGAATACACAACAAACGCACATACAACACATACACACTAACAACCCTACACTTAAGCGAAATCATAAATTGAAACACACATATATAGAATACAACTCATACATAGGTATCCTCAAATCTAACTTTGATTATCGATAATTTATTCTTTTCAACGACGAACGCACACACAAAGCATGTGCACGGATTTTCTTCTTTGTCAGTAACCATCCCGTTCTTAGATTTCTCAATATAATTATCATAACCTACAATTTATATATTATACAGTCTAACATAGCCCATGAGTACATCAGAGTTAAGGACTGGATGTATGTGGATTGGCAACAACGTATGCAACCTAAGTTTGTCACAGGAGTTGCTGCTTTTATTGAATTTTCATGCGCACGTAATAAGATCGTGTTAGAGAAGATTCCCAGCCCGTGCGATAGATGTGGGAATAAGTACTGGCAAAAGGTAGAATTTATAGAGCTTCATATCGTTAAACATTGTTTTAGTAGACTTTATACAACTTGGCTATATCACAGGGAAAGAGAAGAAGACAGTAATGCGGCAGAAGAAGAAGGAGAAGACGGAAATGCGGCAGAAGAAGAAAGAGAAGATGGTAATGCGGAAGAAGGAGAAGACGGAAATGCGGCAGAAGAAGAAAGAGAAGATGGTAATGCGGCAGAAGAAGAAGACGGTAATTTCTTTCCAGGAGAAGAAATGGAGGATATGGTAGAGGCTGCCCTAGGTGAATCTATTCATACCGAAGATGACATTCCTTCCGGTCAACATTGAGACGAGACTTAACCGGTCTCGAAGAATTCAGGACGGGCCATATGGTAAAGCTGATTATAAGAGGGTAGACACTATATTTATCAACAAGATATACCGGTTTATCCTCCTCAATAGTGCATGTCTTGAAAAAAATATAGAGTAAGTTTTTTTGGATTAATTGTTATATTTGTGTTTGTGTGTGTATGAAATGATATAATATTAATGTCATAATTTATTGTTGAGAACAGAATTCATTTTAACGAGGTACGTGAGGGGCATCCTGATTGGAACGATAAACGATTGGAAAAACATCATCATGATAATTTTTGCGATTGGGTTGCAGATCATGTAAGTTATTCGAGTTATTGCTACCAGTTTTAATCTAAACTTATATCGTTATGTATTTGTCGTAAAATTTGTTTTGTTAGATCCACAATCCAAACTTGTCTGCATCATTAGAGAGTGATTCAAGATATTTAGCTCAGTTTCCTAGTATGGAGGTTGCATATTATAAAGGATTCAGTGTCCTTAGATACAAATTCGAAGTCAAGGACATAAAAACGTCTAGAACCACTCAGAATAGTGGGATTCCTTCCGGTAGGATCGGATGGTGTGATTTATTATGGATACTTAAATTGTATACTTTGCATCCAATATCCCGGATGATCAGAACCGTTTTATATATTTCAGTGTATTTGGTACGATACACGAACCGATACGGATAAGTGGAGAAGCAATCTCGGGACTTGGAAAGATGAATATGGATTGACCAGTGTAAACACACTTCGATTTTACGGTCAGGACGATCCGTTTATCTTCCCGAACTAAGCGTTCCAAGTATAATATTCACAGTGTTTGAAGCATCCGGGATGGAGTGTCGTATGCCGTTGGAAACCCAGGAATGTTTACGATGTCCCAGAATTCGAGGACAGCGATGAGGATGGAGAAGAGAGAAGACTTAGAGTGCCCCGACCGTCTGTTTCGAAAGACGGGTTGTCTTCGGCTGATCATGAAGTTACGTGGGTTAGAAATGATATCGATGAAGAAATCCAAGTAGATACGTCTAATGCGTCCACGAAACGAAAAAGGTTATCAGTAATGTTATATTATTATTTCACATTTTACGATCTATACATATATAGCATGCATGATTGTCTAATGCGTCCATGAACCGTTTTATCTAGATTTGATGACGGGAGCAGCGAGGGACGGCAGGAGCTCCAGCCGCGGCACCGGCAGGGACAGAGGCTAAGCGGTTCTGCCGCCCGGAGAGCTGCGTAGGGAGCTTCAGAGGGCCGGTCTTGCACCCCAATCGGAGACCCCTTCGGATGCCTCCTTCCGTGTGGACTTTGCCACACCTCCAGGTATATTGCTCGCATATTCATTTTGAATGTAATATTATAGATATACATGCATATTCATGTCAAAATTACTTATATAGTCAATGTTTAATTGTCTAACTGTTGGTGGTGCGTCCACATCAGGGACAGAGGCCACTCCCGCACCTCCAGGTATGTTTATATATCATATAGTGCATGTATATTGATTTAGAATGCTATATCATAAATATACATACATTCTTTTTGCTCTTACGTATTTATATCTCGGGTAGAGGCCACCACCGCACCTGCTGGTATGTTTATATTTCCTATAGTGTATACATGTTGATTTAGAATGTTATATTATTGATTTACACATTCTTTTTGCAATTACTTATATAGTCAATGTTTGATTGTCTAATTATAGGTGGTGCATCCACGTCTGGTGCAGGGGCCACTCCCTTCACTTCCATACCCTCCGCTCAGTCTGCAGGTTTGTATGAATAAATATAAAATATTTATTCATTTTACATATCCTTTAAGAATAAACATGAACTTCATGTAATTTTATCGATGTTTTTTTCTAGTTGGAGATGCGTCCACGTCCGAGTCACCGGCTGTTCCTCGCCGGAGGAACTATCGTCCTGCTCGTGCCGCTACCCTGGCCCAAGCTCATACTTCTATCGCCGGAGTATATATCACACTTCAATTTTTGTTAAACCTTGATTTCTTAATACCACTTTTTCTTAATATTGTTTGTCTTGATATTTCTTGTAGATGCAGGGCATCCCCATCCCGAGAGGGGGACTCGAGGCCCGAATCAGTCCCACGGGCTAAGGCCCGACAGAGCTAGGGGGAGGCAGCGTTCCCCCTCTTCTTTACCCCTGATTATTGCTATAACCGACGATTATGCTGAGAGGTTCAGCCGGTATATGGGGGATGAGAGCCGCCTCGTGAAGAAGTATCCACTTCACGTTGAGTGGGGCAACCAGTACCGGCGCTCATTTTCCCTCTTCTGGGATCAGGCTCGGGTATTAATATATAGTTTCATTTGACTTACCCAATATATTTATTATTATTTAACACTTGCAATTTAATAACATTGTTTTTTTTTGTATTTGCAGTTGGATCACGACTTTCAGCCTGTACCCGACCCTGATCACCCTGAGAGAGTGCTCGATCTTCACGCTCTGTACCATGGCCTGATGAAGAACATGCAATCAAAGGTCCGATACAATAGGAACGAGCTGAAGATCGACTGCTATTCCCTGTGGATGGCGACCCCCGAGGCAGAGAGAGCGACTCTCCTACATACTCCGGCCTTTGCGAGAGTCGATGTAGATACACGGTCTCTCTTATGCCAATATTTCGGCTCTCAGCACAAACAGGTTTGTATTTTAAATGTAATTCATTATTTAGTATATAATTTATTTTTTTGTGTTGCTTAATTAGAAAACTAAATCTGAATGTGTTGTGCAGAAACAGGCCGATCAAAATAAAGAGAATAGGAAGTCGGCGAAACCGTAAGGGCAATTTTTACTCCGTAGGGGCATGTTCAGGGAGAAGACTTGCACCTACGGTTAATTTTCTAGCCCCTACGAATATATCCGTAGGGGCAGTGTTTTGCCCCTACGGATAAAGCCGTAAGGGCAACCCCTTATTGTAGTATGTATGTCAACCCGGAAATCTTTTGATTGTACTATCCGTGATTGTTGCTTCGCCAAATTTACTTTGCATGCGTCATTCATGAAACATTAACTTTTTTCATCCTGCCTTTATGCATACATTGCATTTCACTTGTTTCGTTTATAAAATATTCGAAACCGTTTCCAACTTTTAAAGCAAATTTCGAAGGATTTTAAAGATTTTATACCATTTTTCATTTTAGCCTTTTTCATTTATTAGAAAAGCTGTATTTTGAAAATGCTTCTAAATCTATTTCTTAACATTACTGCTTTTAATAGGACCATAAATTTTCACTTGTTTCGTTACTTAAAGTAATTGAGGCTATTTTTCTTAAATTTTAAATAGCTAAATTTCAGCTTGCTACCATGAACTACATAGCACTTTCCCCAAATGATACCATGAACTTTCAAAATAATGGATTGATACCATAAACTTTCAAAAGTATAAAAAAACCTGACGGCGTTAACGGAAAATTACAAAATTACCAAAATACCCTTCATATAATAAACTATATTTGCAAAAAAAGGATATTTTGGTAATTTTGTAAATACAAAATTACTGATTGTATACCCTTTGTAACACCCTAGTTCATTTATACCAGTTCTATTTTGAGTATTTCTTGATTTACTGTGTTTTGGGTGCGAATAGTATATTTGACATCTGTATTTGCATCCGACCCGACCCGCTTGCTGGGAACCCATTTTGATTCCTGTTTATGACCTATCCCGGCTTGTTTTGTGGATCCGTGCACTTTCATTTTTTTCATATACCGCATACTGCCATTTTATCTGGCACTTGCATATTTTTCAATATAACATATAGTGTCACATAAAATATTTTAAAAATGTATAGCATGGCCTGCATGATACCCCTAACACTGTCATAGCATCCACGCATCTTGTTCGCGTCCCGTTCAGTAAAACAGACTTGTTTGGATGGTTACGTGCACGTGCGTGCATCCGTTCTTGGGGGTATGCTTTTTCATGACCCGGATATCCTGTTTTGATGTTGGTCGACACGTATATTTTCCGTATTTTAAAACTGGATTTTTAGACCCGACCCGGGCATGTTTTGGACTATTTTTGTATTAGCCAAAATCTCAGAATTTAACTAACATTTTAATTCTTACTGTTTATTGTTAAAAGTTATATTCATTTAGTTTTAAATTTTAAAGAAAAGATTTTTTTTAACAAACTCTCTCTCTTTCTTCCTTTATTCCTCTCCTTCTCTCTTTCTCTCTCTCTCCCTTTCTCTCTCCTCTCGCGACGTCGTGGATCCCATCACCTTCTCTTCCCTACGCTCACCTCCCTTCTTCTGTTTTCTTCTTCTTCTTTAAAAACCTTACACCCTACGAGATCCCCACAAAAACCCTAACCCTAGCCGCCGCCTTCTTCCTCAACCCCTCATCTCATCACCCTCGTCATCATCACCTCCTCCTTCGCCTCTCCACTTCCCTTCTCTTCTCTAACCCCGAGCCCCACAACCCACTGCAACCCATCACCCGAGCAACCCTGCACCCCTCACCACCGGAGCTCCGACCACTTCGTCGTCGCCTCCACGCCCTCTCCACCACCTCTCCTCCTCCCCTCTCTCCAAGCACCCCGACAAACCAAACCTTCATTTTCCCTGCTCACCCCTTCGACCCAAGAATCCCCACTGCCTAAACCCTCGCCTACACACCCACGTCGCCGGAGCTTGACCCCATCATCGACGTCACCCCTCTCCAACTCCTCTGACCCGAGACAACAACAGAGAACCCGCAGCCCCCTTCTCTTCTTTTCATTCTTCTTCTTCTTCTTCTTCTTCTTTTCTTTTCTTCTCTTTTCTTGATTCGTATTTTCCGGTGATCACCGCCGGAGCCGTGCCGCTGCCGACGATCAGAGTAATCCAGTGGACGTCCCCTGCCTGTGTGGTCGTGTTCTTGCTTTGCCTGGTCCTGTCCCATGCACGCGTGTGGTTATTGCGACGCTTACCCGACGTCGGACGTGCCGTACGAACCCGTCGTGAGATCCGATCAAGCAAGTTCATCTTGCTACATTCTATGATACATATTTTGCATCCATATGAATAAAAATATTACATGTTTATTACATTGTGCATCCATATTACAAATTTGCAGTTTTTCGATACCCGTATGCATCCATACCGTTATTTACATATCTAGTCGCATGCAAGTTTATCTTTCTACATGCTATGTATTATATTTTGCATCCATATGAATAAAATTATCACATGTTGATTGCATTGTACATCCATATTAATGTTTTACTGTTTTCGGATACCCGTGTGCATTCGTATCATTTAGTATACATCTAGTTACATACCATATCATATTAATTCATATTACTGTTACATTAGTACCCTATGCTTGATAATGTGCATCCTACATAGTCATGGAGCTGTAGTTGTAACCCCTGATAGATAATTGTGCATCCATGTTTTATTGTGTACCCATACCATTAATTCTATATATCTAGTTGCATGCCATGCCATATTAATTCATATTACTGTTACATTAGTACATCATGCTTGATAATGTGCATCCTACATAGTCATAATGTAACCCCGGATAGATAATTGTGCATCCATACTTTTACCGTACATCCGTACTTTTACCCTGATTCAATACTTGCTATATTTTACTGTTGGGCACTGTAACATCCGGCCCCTTTTATACCAAGTCCGTATTTTGTTACTTTAGAATTCCATTTATCTTATTTTTTAAATCTATGTCTTTTATTTAGAAGATTATTTATTTATTATGACCTCTTTTATAGACCCAAATTCTAAACCAAGTTATATTTTATTTCACTCAGCTCATTTCGTTTATTTAAATTAAACCCAACCCATTTTTCCCCAGTTAATAAACTTCATCTTCTTTATTAATCTTAAATCATAACCATATATTTTAAAACCCTAAGTCTCAGCCCACTCTTACGCTTCTTAATAAATTCCTTATATTTTACTCGGCCCGGCCCTATCCCTCTATTCCAATCTAATTCCTTGAGAAATAAACTGTTTTTTTTGTCAGCCCGGCCCAGCTCCCACATTCCCTCACTTCAATTCCTTAATATTTCTGAGCCCAACTCCCCGGCCCGTCTCCTTTTCTCCTCAAGCATTTCCTTCTCATTTTCTTTTCGGCCCAGCCCAAACCCACTCACCCAAGCCCGCTACTGTACATCTCTCTTAAATCCCAACGGCTCTCTTCCTCCTCTCGTGCGCTCGATCCGCACTCCCCGCCTCCGCCGTCGCCCCCGCGTCGCAACCGTTACCCCACGTCGCACACACCTCTAACCCCATGTCGCCTCATTTCCTCCATCACGAACACCCCTGCACTCCTTTTCCCTCGACGACGACGGCATCCCACTCTCGACCCCATATTCTCACTCTCTCTCTCTCCCGATCACACTCTCTCTCTCTCTGTCTCAACTCTCTCTCTCTCTCCCGAGCACTCCCTCTCTCCCGATCACACACTCTCTCTCTCTGTCTCAACTCTCTCTCTCTCCCCCGATCACTCTCTCTCTCTCTGTCTCAACTCTCTCTCTCTCCATACTCCTTCTCTCCTCATCACAGTCACTCTCACTATCCCCACTCCCTTCACCCACCGAGCTCCTTGTCTCCACCCTCCTTCTGCCACCAACCACGCCTGCACCCGACCCCGGCCACCGCCTGCGCCCCAATACCAGTGAGTCCCCACCACTTCGTCGACTCCTATACACCCTCAGTATCATCCTCTTCATCAAACCCAAGCCCCACGTATCCCCTCTCTAAACCACCAACTCCAACACTTTGCAACACCCACTGCTGCCCATCGCCGGAGCGACACCGCCGACCAACGCCGAACCCCAGTGCACTCACAGAGATCGACAGAGCATCTCTCCACTCCCAGCGAACACCAGTCACCCCGGACACTCCGACGTCGTAACGAGACGCGAGCCGAAGCCGCGAACCCTAGACGCATCGTTCGTCACGTGATCGTGCCTTTGTCGCAGCCGTGTATCGCCAAACGACTTCAGGCAAGTTTTTACTTGCTTACATGCTATTTACTTATGATACAAATGTTAATTACATAAATGTTAAAGTTGCAAGATTAGTTAAAATTTTGTGTCGAAACTGTTCGATGCTTGTTCCCTTAGGAAAATATTATCAGATTTGACGGAACTCGATGGTGTAGGTTGGCCCGTAGGGCTGTGAGCATAGTGTATGAATTTCGTTGGATAATTTGATAATTTACGACTAAAACAACTGCCCCCAAGTTTAACCGTAAAGCTGTAATTCTATTGCACCTGAAAACCGTTAAATTCACCATAAATCATATACACACTAGAATGGTGCGTTCGAGGGCTCAAATCGAAGCCAACTCGACGAACTTTAATTCTATACTAGTTTCCAGACATTCCTGTACTTAAATGGCGATGATATTCGTATCGGAGTGCGACTCTGGACTGCAGTCGAGAGTTACTCAAATTGTTGGTTGCTGTACCGTATTGGATACCTCAAGATTTGCTTAACCCTTAGGTTGCGGAACTCTGCTGCTTATTGTAGGTAACTCTGTTAGCTAGACAACATAATTAGTTTCATCCTGTTTCGTTATCAATTACTATTTAATCTGTAATTTAGAAGATCGGGACACATAACAGTCCCAGCAGAATCAGAATTGACATGTTGATATTAAACAGATTATAACTCCTAACGTACAGATGCGATTGAAGATCCGTTTGTTGCGTTGAAAACCTTACTGAAAAACCTAGAATTCATTAAACTGTAGCGTCGCTAAATTATGATCCCAACTGGGGTTAAAATGCGTTGCGAAATGGATTTCTGATTCTGAAACCGGATTTTCAGCCGCGTGCACTTAAAACGAAATAGTTATAACTAATGATCCTGAAACCCGATTGGCTTGAAACAAAATTCTATGGATAGATAACTGAACATATTAATTACTACCTGTTTATCATTTCGCTAAATTATATACATATGTTCCATGATAAATCGTGCAAGTGATAGACTGTTGTTTTTATGATACCTTAGTTGTGCTTCTTATACTGTTCATACATCATATCATACCTATATCATTGTAGTGATAACCTAGTGATATCGTGCATTCACCCAGTGTTAGATTTTAGTGATGATTGTGGCAAGTACGTCAGTGTTCGTGTATCCGTGATTAAGTGAAAGTGATACGTGCTTGTACACAATCAGTGACCCTATTGTTCTATTGCATTGTCGACGTCTGTGGGATGCGTGTACGTGTGACTATAAGTGGTATGGGACACTTATGGAAGCGCTTGCACGGGTGTCACAGATAAGACATCCAACACTGCCATTTATCTTAGGTATTAGTCGGGACGTGCTTGATGGAGGTCCTGCCTCCAGTTCTCGCGCAGACTTGTCACGGATCGATTAGTATTTAGGGTGATGGTTAGCGTTTGATGTAGACCACGGGGTGTGGGGTAGTTTAAGTATGAGTTCAACAGAATCTCGGGAGTCCCATGCCGGCTTATATTTAGGGAGTTATATGGAGATTTACAGGGTACGTGATATATACACCGTGATACATTCGTTACATGTTGGGCCCGTGGTCCCTTGCCCTTGGGTTCTACCCTTGGGTGGAGGACACTCGCGAGTGGTTGACTCTCACACTTGGACTGACGATAGGCTTATTGACCTGTGCAGTGAGACTTAGAGACTGATAGGGTTACTGTCATTTACATTCCTTATATACTGTGTTGACATACATGACACATCGTTATACTGTTTTACTGCTCCGCTGCATTTATCTCTGCTCATTTATATTCATGCTGTTATTGATTTACTGTTATTCATATCCTTCACCACTGTTAGAACTGTTACTTGATTATATACATTATATTGCTATTGTGTCGCTCTGACGACCTGAGTATGCATGCTCAGTATGAGGAGAAGATTTAGCTTGGACCAGATCTAGACGTGCATCACAGACTTCTTGACTTGCCTTCCCGATTTACATTCATTTGTTCCACTTCAGGTCAGTCTTTATATTGTTTCCTTCAGTTACTGCATTTCTCATTACCTGCGCATCGTTTACTGTTTACCATGATAAACTAGAAGCCGAAGTGTGACTACGGCAGGACATTTCCTTGACCGTAGAAGCATGGCTGGCCTTGTCTACCCCTCGTATTCCGTATTTTGGGAAGCGGGGCGTGACATGGTTTAGTTGGTATCAGAGCCAGGTTTTGCATCGTTTGGGATTGCAGTTTTCCGTGTATAGTTTGGCAACCTAAGACATTTCTCGGTCTAGGTTGTAAACTGTCACTCCTGATCCATATTCACATCGTGTGTTCAGCTATCTATTCGCTATGGTTTCGGGTGACTTGACAAGGTTACGTAGTTGCAATTGCACTACCGTACTCTAATCAAGTAACATAAAATCATATAGTTGATTCTTCACTTGTAATAAATCCATCACCTCTAATATTCTTGAATCTTTGTTCTATCCATATTACATTTTGATTCATTCAGCTTGTGGCGTATATCATCCTTAAAATCATTGTTTCAGGATCATGTCTTCCAACGACTCTTCCTCTATCTCCACTCCCCAGAATCAGAATGCTGAGATCCTTAGTGTACTACAAGGTTTAAAGGAAGCCCAGGAGCGAACGAATGACTTGTTGGCCGAAGGACTGAGAAGACAGGTGAATCAAGCACCAGCGGGAGTCCCAAATCATAAAGGGATCCCCGTTAGACGAAGAAAAGAGAAGAAGATGAAGCGTCAACAGAAGCATCAGAAGAACCCTTGCTGTGGATATTGTAAGAGGCCAGGACACCTTCAGAGGGATTGTCGCCGTGCTCAAGGGAAATGTCTGATATGCGGTTCCAACAAACATCTCATCAACGGTTGCCCAGAAAGGAAAGAACTACAAGGAGGAAACTCGTCCGCACTCCCCACTTCTACCAAGTGAGGATCATCGCGTAGGTTGAACTACGACCATAAGGCGAACCTAACGCAGGATTCAACTCGCGTAACGAAGATGCAGCGTTCTGGCAGTCAAAGAAGAATTATATGTTTTCCAGATTTCAGTATTATGTTGTCATCCTCTTATAAACATTTCTTTCCGCTTGAACCTTTGTATCCGACGAACTTTTAGTTGGATGAAATAAAACTTGAATCATAATATATGTATCATTCTCATGCTTTCTCTATATCAAATTCTATTCATTATCACAGTATTTTAAATTCTGAGCTTTCAATTCCTTTCACCGCATGTCTTTCCATACTTTGTACACTTGGCCATTTTCCTTATTCATTCCATTGTTTAATCATGACTTTTCTTTTCGGGCCATGGCACACCCGGGAGCAGCGCCGCATCTAGATAAGGATGCACAGTCATGCGTATCCTTAGACCACACGATGACGAGTCTGACGATGAGATCAACGGTTCCCAAGTCAACTTCGGAAACCATGTTTCAGAGGACGAAGGAGTAGCCGCCCCAGAGTTTAAAGTGATAGCTGATTCCGACGAATAAGAAGAAGATCCTGAAGAGAACCCTATAGAAGAAGACCCGATAGAGGAAGATCCAGATCCAGTGGAGGGAGACCCCATGAAAGAGAACCAAGAAGGAGAGGAACACATAGAATCGGATCTTGATGAAGAAGCTCCATCCGAGGAAGAGAGACCAGAAGATCAAGACCCGGCTGTGCAAGAACTTCCAGTGGAGATACCTGCGAGGCACTATGGATATAGACGCCCCTACCTGAGTGAGCGAGCCTAACGCAACCTACTGAATCTCCACAACCGCAACTGACGGAAATTTTTGATGTTGCCCTTCTGGCCAAATAAACTGTGTATAGTTTAAGGCCACTTTTCACCTTTGGGCATGCCTTGTTTCAAATTTCCTTGAATAAAATAAATCTCCTGAGTTTGTAAACCTTTGATTATTGCTTCGCTTAATACTTGTTTATTGCCCATATCCATTTATTTCCTGCTGAGATTCCTGACTGTCCACCCCTACTCATCGTATAGTTTTCACCCTCGTTTCGATTGGAAAGTACCGCACCCTGATCCTTGGAATGAGGCACCATTCATCCTTCGTCTGTGCCCCGTTTGAGATCCTTCTGGGAGGAGAACAGTTCTTGTGAAACTTCCAAGTTCGCTAACCCTTCACATCTTGATTCATATGTTGTACCGACCACTATCCTACCCATACTTCTTCCCTTGTAGTCATTTGTTGTTCGCCCCTACATCCTGTGCTGACTCGATCCCGATCTCCTTGATCTTCAGCCTAAAGCCGCCATACTCCAACCATTGAATGATCCACATTTTTCTCGTAACCATTACCCTAGCTAGCCCTATACCTCCTTGTGTTCTCCTTATTTCCCTAAGTATAAATAGGGACTTTTTATTCGAAAATTTAGTTTTCAGTATTTTGTATTTGTCAAAGAGTACGTGTTATTGATTACTCCGTTTTTGGTTTGAAGTACATTATTGTTATTTTCATTTCAGTAGCACAACCTTACACCGCACATATTTTATTCCATGCTCTTTATTTTCACTATATGAGTTTTCTAAGTTATTTTAAAACTATCGGATCGATATATCGTCCTAAAATGTTTTAATCTACCGACTAATTTTTCACTACTATATTGTCGTTATTCTATTTTCAAGAACTGTGTCTATGCTTACTATTATAAGTGGTTGAGCCTTATACTTATTGTTTCTGTTTGCTACTTTCATATACTTAGTTGTGCACACTTTTGGGTTCGACGTTTACCGAGCATGCTTTGATTAATACTATTCGTAAATTGTACCTATATTCTTGCATATTTGTAGTTGCCCTTATGGTGTTCCTGTATTGTGCTTTTAGCCCTAACTTTTGTATGTGGTTTTCTTTATATATATGTATGTACCTTCAAACTTTATCTACCTGTTTTAAATAAATCAACACATATTATTTTTCGATATGACAATCCTTCGTTTATTATTTATAGCTAGTTGTTTCTTTTAAATTTCGAGGACGAAATTTTTGTAAGGGTGGTATGATGTAACATCCGGCCCCTTTTATACCAAGTCCGTATTTTGTTACTTTAGAATTCCATTTATCTTATTTTTTAAATCTATGTCTTTTATTTAGAAGATTATTTATTTATTATGACCTCTTTTATAGACCCAAATTCTAAACCAAGTTATATTTTATTTCACTCAGCTCATTTCGTTTATTTAAATTAAACCCAACCCATTTTTCCCCAGTTAATAAACTTCATCTTCTTTATTAATCTTAAATCATAACCATATATTTTAAAACCCTAAGTCTCAGCCCACTCTTACGTTTCTTAATAAATTCCTTATATTTTACTCGGCCCGGCCCTATCCCTCTATTCCAATCTAATTCCTTGAGAAATAAACTGTTTTTTTTGTCAGCCCGGCCCAGCTCCCACATTCCCTCACTTCAATTCCTTAATATTTCTGAGCCCAACTCCCCGGCCCGTCTCCTTTTCTCCTCAAGCATTTCCTTCTCATTTTCTTTTCGGCCCAGCCCAAACCCACTCACCCAAGCCCGCTACTATACATCTCTCTTAAATCCCAACGGCTCTCTTCCTCCTCTCGCACGCTCGATCCGCACTCCCCGCCTCCGCCGTCGCCCCCGCGTCGCAACCGTTACCCCACGTCGCACACACCTCTAACCCCATGTCGCCTCATTTCCTCCATCACGAACACCCCTGCACTCCTTTTCCCTCGACGACGACGGCATCCCACTCTCGACCCCATCTTCTCACTCTCTCTCTCCCGATCACACACTCTCTCTCTCTGTCTCAACTCTCTCTCTCTCTCCCGAGCACTCTCTCTCTCCCGATCACACTCTCTCTCTCTGTCTCAACTCTCTCTCTCTCCCCCGATCACTCTCTCTCTCTCTGTCTCAACTCTCTCTCTCTCCATACTCCTTCTCTCCTCATCACAGTCACTCTCACTATCCCCACTCCCTTCACCCACCGAGCTCCTTGTCTCCACCCTCCTTCTGCCACCAACCACGCCTGCACCCGACCCCGGCCACCGCCTGCGCCCCAATACCAGTGAGTCCCCACCACTTCGTCGACTCCTATACACCCTCAGTATCATCCTCTTCATCAAACCCAAGCCCCACGTATCCCCTCTCTAAACCACCAACTCCAACACTTTGCAACACCCACTGCTGCCCATCGCCGGAGCGACACCGCCGACCAACGCCGAACCCCAGTGCACTCACAGAGATCGACAGAGCATCTCTCCACTCCCAGCGAACACCAGTCACCCCGGACACTCCGACGTCGTAACGAGACGCGAGCCGAAGCCGCGAACCCTAGACGCATCGTTCGTCACGTGATCGTGCCTTTGTCGCCGCCGTGTATCGCCAAACGACTTCAGGCAAGTTTTTACTTGCTTACATGCTATTTACTTATGATACAAATGTTAATTACATAAATGTTAAAGTTGCAAGATTAGTTAAAATTTTGTGTCGAAACTGTTCGACGCTTGTTCCCTTAGGAAAATATTATCAGATTTGACGGAACTCGATGGTGTAGGTTGGCCCGTAGGGCTGTGAGCATAGTGTATGAATTTCGTTGGATAATTTGATAATTTACGACTAAAACAACTGCCCCCAAGTTTAACCGTAAAGCTGTAATTCTATTGCACCTGAAAACCGTTAAATTCACCATAAATCATATACACACTAGAATGGTGCGTTCGAGGGCTCAAATCGAAGCCAACTCGACGAACTTTAATTCTATACTAGTTTCCAGACATTCCTGTACTTAAATGGTGATGATATTCGTATCGGAGTGCGACTCTGGACTGCAGTCCAGAGTTACTCAAATTGTTGGTTGCTGTACCGTATTGGATACCTCAAGATTTTCTTAACCCTTAGGTTGCGGAACTCCGCTGCTTATTGTAGGTAACTCTGTTAGCTAGACAACATAATTAGTTTCATCCTGTTTCGTTATCAATTACTATTTAATCTGTAATTTAGAAGATCGGGACACATAACAGTCCCAGCAGAATCAGAATTGACATGTTGATATTAAACAGATTATAACTCCTAACGTACAGACGCGATTGAAGATCCGTTTGTTGAGTTGAAAACCTTACTGAAAACCCTAGAATTCATTAAACTGTAGCGTCGCTAAATTATGATCCCAACTGGGGTTAAAATGCGTTGCGAAATGGATTTCTGATTCTGAAACCGGATTTTCAGCCGCGTGCGCTTAAAACGAAATAGTTATAACTAATGATCCTGAAATCCGATTGGCTTGAAACAAAATTCTATGGATAGCTAACTGAACATATTAATTACTACCTGTTTATCATTTCGCTAAATTATATACATATGTTCCATGATAAATCGTGCAAGTGATTGACTGTTGTTTTTATGATACCTTAGTTGTGCTTCTTATACTGTTCATACATCATATCATACCTATATCATTGTAGTGATAACCTAGTGATATCGTGCATTCACCCAGTGTTAGATTTTAGTGATGATTGTGGCAAGTACGTCAGTGTTCGTGTATCCGTGATTAAGTGAAAGTGATACGTGCTTGTACACAATCAGTGACCCTATTGTTCTATTGCATTGTCGACGTCTGTGGGATGCGTGTACGTGTGACTATAAGTGGTATGGGACACTTATGGAAGCGCTTGCACGGGTGTCACAGATAAGACATCTGACACTGCCATTTATCTTAGGTATTAGTCGGGACGTGCTTGATGGAGGTCCTGCCTCCAGTTCTCGCGCAGACTTGTCACGGATCGATTAGTATTTAGGGTGATGGTTAGCGTTTGATGTAGACCACGGGGTATGGGGTAGTTTAAGTATGAGTTCAACAGAATCTCGGGAGTCCCATGCCGGCTTATATTTAGGGAGTTATATGGAGATTTACAGGGTACGTGATATATACACCGTGATACATTCGTTACATGTTGGGCCCGTGGTCCCTTGCCCTTGGGTTCTACCCTTGGGTGGAGGACACTCGCGAGTGGTTGACTCTCACACTTGGACTGACGATAGGCTTATTGACCTATGCAGTGAGACTTAGAGACTGATAGGGTTACTGTCATTTACATTTCTTATATACTGTGTTGACATACATGACACATCGTTATACTGTTTTACTGCTCCGCTGCATTTATCTCTGCTCATTTATATTCATGCTGTTATTGATTTACTGTTATTCATATCCTTCACCACTGTTAGAACTGTTACTTGATTATATACATTTTATTGCTATTGTGTCGCTCTGACGACCTGAGTATGCATGCTCAGTATGAGGAGAAGATTTAGCTTGGACCAGATCTAGACGTGCATCACAGACTTCTTGACTTGCCTTCCCGATTTACATTCATTTGTTCCACTTCAGGTCAGTCTTTATATTGTTTCCTTCAGTTACTGCATTTCTCATTACCTGCGCATCGTTTACTGTTTACCATGATAAACTAGAAGCCGAAGTGTGACTACGGCAGGATATTTCCTTGACCGTAGGAGCATGGCTGGCCTTGTCTACCCCTCGTATTCCGTATTTTGGGAAGCGGGGGGTGACAGGCACCCATTTGATACATTGTGCACTACTTGACATGACTTGATACACCACTACTTGACATGTTACCCGATCCTATTTCTAATGCCGACAATCCTGACATGTTGTCCTGATGGACGTTATTGTTGTCTGCATAGACAAAACGTGTACGTGCTTGATCCTGTGTTGGCATTAAATATTGATTGGCAATACCTGACTTGAACACATAACCTTGGGGGTAAGGGAAAATAAAGAATGTAACCGAACGTAACTCAAAGGGCTATTATATTGTTTGCCGTTTTTCCGGGCGTTAGGAATATATTGTTTGCCGTTTTTCCGGGCGTTACGGAATAATCCTGTTACCGTGGTCCCGTGGGGCATGAACAGGGCATACATCGATGGGTTACGATGAGGATTACAGTAATTGATTTCGAAGACTTTAGAATAGATAACCCGGTAGTATAGTTTAGATTATCCACTAACTTCACCTGCTCGTATACACTTCACTGTTCTCTATCCATGTTTACTGGTTATATTCATGTTATCGTTTATACTCATGCATGCATATCTCGTGTATCCTGTTCATGTATTATTGTTTGATATTATGACGTACTGACGTCTGGGTTTTGCATGGCCCAGATCCTCTATCTTTGTCGCGGGTTGATAAGGAGTATTTCAGTCGATAGGCCGAGCAGTGAGGATCCTGTTAGTATTTTTAGTTTAGTTTTCTTTCAGCATTTCCATTTCCTGATGTGAGCCCATATTTAGGACGTACTTTCCAGATGTTTTGCTTATTGGAGTTATTTCTTTCGCACATTTATATTTCTTGACTCGTTTATTCTGGCATATGGACATGTACTAGATAGTTTATTTTATTTTACTGTTCTTGATAGCTTATAGACAGCCGTAATGTGACTGTGGAGGGATGTTTCCTAGCCACATGGAGCATGGTTGGCTCTGTCATGTACCGATCTTAGTGCACTCTGGGAAGCAGGACGTGACAGGGTTTGTTTGGTATCAGAGCCATAGGATTTAGGTTAATCGGGTTTGATTCTTTTGTAGTTGGCTATTGGACCTAATACACGAATCGGAATACCCGTAATTAGGAACATGTCCTGCCACTTGGTTATCGTGATTCTTGAATCATATCTTTCTCTTGACCCCTGTCTTGACGTTATGTAAACAACTTTGCATCTCGACTTGAAACTTTTGGTCCCCTATTGTTTCTCTCTAGGATTTGGGCGACTTGAACAGAGTTATGTGATTGTAATTATGAACTGCAGTGTGGTTACAATACGGTACTCTATTTAAGTAACTTTGAGTCCTAGTCTTGATTCATTTTCTTGATTTATAGCCGTGATATTACCTTGCTTCTTTCAGTTTCATTGCTTACCAGTTCAAGTTTTATCGCCAGCTTGAATCATGTTTACCGTGCTTAATCTTCTTCAGTATCTTGGCTTCGGATGAAGTCATTTCGGTATCCTACTTGTTCATGTTTTCCTGCATTAGTATTATTCAATTCTGGTGTATCCCATTGTTCGATGTTGTCTTGGGAATGGATTTTCGCGGCGCTTTCCATGCTCACATTGATTGTAGGGCAAAGAAAGTGATTTTCCAGATTCCTGGACATCCGGAGTTTGTTTTTGCTGGACGTAGCAGTTCTGTCGGGCCAGTCGAGTTTAGGGCTAGGCCGACGAGCGCCGTTCTTTCGTCAATGGAAGTTGATAAGGAGGAAGCGCCAGTTATAGTTCGAGAGTTCATGGATGTGTTTGAGGACATCTCGGGTTTACCGCCAAAACGAGATGTGGAGTTCGTGATCGATCTTGTTCCTGGTGCAGCGCCAATCTCAAAAGCGTACTATCCGGTGGCACCAGTGGAGTTGGAAGAAGTAAAGAAATAGGTTACCGAATTGCTAGAGAAGGGTTGGATTCGCAGCAGCAATTCACCTTGGGGAGCTCCAGTTCTTCTAGTCAAGAAGAAAGATAGCACAAGGAGGATGTGCATCGATTATCGAGAATTGAACCGGGTGACTATTAAGAACAAGTACCTGATCCCTCGTATTGGCGAATTATTCGAGCAACTCAATGGCGCGAGGGTATTCTCAAAGCTGGATTTACGATCCGGATATCATCAGGTCCGAGTTAAATCAGAGGATATTTGCAAGACTGCGTTCCGAACCCGATATGGGAATTACGAGTATTTAGTGATGCCATTCGGAGTCACGAATGCACCGGCGATATTTATGGACATGATGAACCGAATCTTTTTACCGTTCTTGGACCAGTTTATAGTGGTGTTCATCGATGATATTCTGGTCTACTCAAGGAGCCTAGAAGAGCATGCAGAACACTTGAAGATCGCACTGCAGACGTTGAGGCAAGAAATATTATATGAAAAGATGAGCAAGTGCGAGTTTTGGCTTGAAGAAGTGAAATTTTGGGGGCATGTCGTATCTGGAGATGTAATCGTCGTTGATCCCGAGAAGATTGCAACAGTTCAAGATTGGCCGATTCCGAAAAACGTAGCAGAGATCAGAAGTTTTCTGGGACTTGCCGGATATCTCAGAAGGTTCGTGGAGAATTTTGCTTGCTTAGCTGAGCCTTTGACCAAGCTTACGCTAAAGGAGATACCGTTCGTATGGACGGATAGTTGTGCGTTAGCTTTTGAGGCGTTGAAGCAAAGATTGATAACCGCTCCTATTTTGACCGTAACAGACGGTTCCGGAGGATTGGTGATTCATAGCGACGCATCTGGGAAAGGTTTGGGATATGTTTTGATGCAGCATGGGAAGATTATAGCATGCGCAACACGGCAGTTGAAGACCCATGAGAAGAATTATCCAACTCATGATTTGGAGCTTGCAGCAATGATTTTCGCTTTGAAGATTTGGAGACACTACTTATTTGGCGAAAGGGTCGAAGTATTCACCGATCACAAAAGCCTAAAGTATATGTTCACGCAGAAAGAGCTCAACATAAGGCAGCGTAGATGGTTAGAGCTGATGGCTGACTATGATCTTGATCTTAAGTATCATCCGGGGAAAGTTAATGTAGTGTGGATGCGCTTAGTCGGTTGCCATCAATTCGAATGTTGACTGCACAGAAGGAGCTTATCGAAGATTTTCGGAGATTCGAGTTAGAGATTGTGCTACCGCATTCTTCGGGACAGTTGATGCAGCTGCAAGTACAGTCGTCGTTGATCGAGAGTATTAAAGAAGGCAGTCACAGGACCCAAGATTGCAGAAGTTTTGAGAACAGGTTGAAGCGGGACTTCAAACGGACTTGTTGATTCATGAAGATGGTTCGTTGCGTTATGGTAGCCGTTTGTTTGTGCTGAAAGGAGACATTCGTGAAGAAGTTATGAAAGAGGCGCACAGTTCCGCATATTCCGTACATCCAGGAGGCACGAAGATGTACCGTGATCTACGACAGCAATTCTGGTGGGAAGGCATGAAAAGGGAGATTGCCCGCTTTGTAACGAAGTGCTTGGTGTGTCAGCAAGTTAAGGCTGGACATCAAAAGGTAGCTGGTTTATTGCAACCACTTCCGATTCCTCAATGGAAGTGGGAACATATAACCTTAGATTTCGTGACAGCTTTACCGCGGAGTCCAAAGGGCAATAATGCAGTTTGGGTAATTGTTGATCGATTGACCAAAGCATCTCATTTCATACCATTTCGAGTTGGTCAGTCAACATAAGCGTTGGCAGAATGATACATGCAGAAGATTGTGAGATTGCATAGAGTACCTGTGAGCATCGTTTCCGATCGTGATACCCGATTCTTATCGCACTTCTGGAGGAGTTTACAGGAAAGTTTGGGGACGCGATTGAAATTTAGCACCGCTTATCATTCTCCGACAGATGACCAGTCGGAGAGAACGATCCAAACTCTTGAAGACATGTTGAGAGCTTGCGTGTTAGACTTCAAAGGTTCATGGGAGGATCATCTACACTTGGTGGAGTTTTCTTACAAGAACATCTTTCAGGCGACTATTCAGATGGCTCCATTCGAAGCGTTGTATGGTCGCAAATGTCGCTCACCCGCTTGTTGGGACGATATTGGAGAACGAAGATTGTTGGGACCGGATATGATCGTGCAAACAGTAAAGAAGGTTAATACTATCCGAAATCACATGAGGGCGGCACAAGATCGGCAGAAGAGTTAGGCCGACACATCGAGAAGACCTCTAGAGTTCGCTGTTGGCGATCTGGTATTCTTGAAGATATCACCGACTAGAGGAGTAATTCGTTTTGAGAGTAGAGGCAAGCTTAGTCCTCGATTCGTGGAGCCTTTCGAGATTATGGAGCGTGTTGGAGAAGTGGCTTATCGATTGGCTTTACTATCTTCTTTGGCGAATGTTCATGACGTGTTTCATGTGTCTCAACTCCGTAAGTATGTTCGAGATGAAACACACGTGCTAGATTATTCAGAGCTGACTGTAAGGGAGGATTTGACCTTTAAGGAACGACCGATGTTCGATTGTTGATCGAAGAGAAAAGGTCCTCAAGAACAAGGTTATCCCTCTCGTACTTGTTTCATGGGGGAATCGCTCGCAAGGAGAATCGACTTGGGAACGAGAAGACGAGATTCGACGGAAGTTTCCACACCTTTTCTTGTAGATTCATGTTTGTTTATCTTTTCTTGTTCCTGGAATTTCGAGGACGAAATTCTGTTTGTAGTTGGGTATAATGTAACACCCTAGTTCATTTATACCAGTTATATTTTGAGTATTTATTTATTTATGGTATTTTCTTGATTTACTATGTTTTGGGTGCGAATAGTGTATTTGACATCTGTATTTGCATCCGACCCGACCCGCTTGCTGGGAACCCGTCTTGATTCCTGTTTATGACCTATCCCGGCTTGTTTTGTGGATCCATGCACTTTCATTTTTTTCATATACTGCATACTGGCATTTTATCTGGCACCTGCATATTTCTCAATATAACATATAATCTCACATAAAATATTTTTAAAATGTAAAGCATGGCATGCATGATACCCCTAACCCTGTCGTAGCATCCGCGCATCTTGTTCGCGTCCGATTCAGTGAAATGGATTCGTTTGGATGGCTACGTGCACGTGCGTGCATCCGTTCTTGGGGGTATGCTTTTTCGTGACTCGGATATCCTGTTTTGATGTTGGTCGACACGTATATTTTCCGTATTTTAAAACTGGATTTTTAGACCTGACCCGGGCGTGTTTTGGACTATTTTTGTATTAGCCAAAATCTCAAAATTTAACTAATATTTTAATTCTTATTGTTTATTGTTAAAAGCTATATTCATTTAGTTTTAAATTTTAAAGAAAAGATTTTTTTTTAACAGACTCTCTCTCTTTCTTCCTCTATTCCACTCTCTCTCTCTCTTTCTCTCTCTCTCTCCCTTTCTCTCTCCTCTCGCGACGTCGTGGATCCCGTCACCTTCTCTTCCTTACGCTCACCTCCCTTCTTCTGTTTTCTTCTTCTTCTTTAAAAACCCTACACCCCACGAGATCCCCACAAAAACCCTAACCCTAGCCGCCTTCTTCTTCCTCAACCCCTCGTCTCATCACCCTCGTCATCATCACCTCCTCCTTCTCCTCTCCACTTCCCTTCTCTTCTCCAACCCCGAGCCCTACAACCCACTGCAACTCATTACCCGAGCACCCCTGCACCCCTCGCCACCGGAGCTCCGACCGCTTCATCGTCGCCTCCACGCCTTCTCCACCACCTCTCCTCCCTTTCCCCTCTCTCCAAGCACCCCGACAAACCAAACCCTCATTTTCCCTGCACACCCCTTCGACCCAAGAATCCCCACTGCCTAAACCCTCGCTTACACACCCACGTCGCCGGAGCTTGACCCCATCATCGATGTCACCCCTCTCCAACTCCTCTGACCCGAGACAACACCAGAGAACCCGTAGTCCCCTTCTCTTCTTTTCTTTCTTTCTTTCTTCTTCTTCTTCTTTTCTTTTATCACGCCCCGCTTCCCAAAATCCGAAATGCGGAGAGCGACGAAGGACAACCGTGCTACGTACGGTAAGGAAAGATCCTTCCATAGTCACATAAGGCTGTCTAGCTTAACCTGTCAAGATAAAATCCAATACCAAAAGAGATAATACCGATAATCATGCTGCAATGAAACCACAAGGAATACTAAAAATGGGTCTTCTAGATAAATGATGCAATTAAAGATCCAATACAATAGGTTCGAAATAAAATCGAAACCTGAAAAGATACAAAGGTCCTAATGTCCCAGAAGGGCGCACATGCTAAATACTAACTGAAAAGAAATAAACCTACGGGTTACTGATCTTTAGAAAAGTCCTGGTAGCCGCTGCGATCCTACTCTGCCTGGAAATCTGTCTCTAAACCTGAGATGGAAAATCTCAGGGATGTCAGAACATCCCAGCAAGTACTCAACGTATAAGGTGTGTGTATAATATGATATCATGAATATATGAATGTAGTGAAGCCCGTGTGCGCAAGTAAAACAGATATATATAAATAAATGCATGCATTAACACTATGAAACATGTATGTAAGAGGTCAAGTCATAACCTGGTCACTAAAAGGTAAACTATCCTATCATAAGATCAAGTGTGTGCGTCAACCTCTGCAGGAGTATTCCTAACCCAAGAGTGGTGCACCAGGGGCTAGGAAACACGGGCCCAACTGTGGAATGAACAAGCGACCGATATAGCCCGGTACGAGCTGTAAACATGAGACCGATATAGCCCGGTACGAGCTGCCGGCATGGGACTCCTGAGATCCTGTTGTACGAACGCACACTCAAACTACCCCAACACCCGCGTATTTATAGCTACTATGGTAAAGACTAAATCACTAATTAAGAATGCTGAAAAGACTGGAACTTGTGGTATGGTAATTGTATGGAAATAAAACTGGTGAATAGTAGTGTGTCATGGCATGTAGTTCAGCATTCTAATTAGAGATCTCGTCCATAAATACTGAAGTATTGAATAGTCAGGACTTGTCAGTGGTAATAGTTATCAGGTAATAGTAACTGCATGAAGGCGGTGTACAAGCTGGTATGAGTCACAATTGTTATCTTTACCGTTAACATTAATAAAGATATACTAATCACAATCTGGCTAGAAATATATAAATGTGAGATAGGTTAACAACTTTCGAACTTTATTTGTAGTTATAATAAATCTCATTTTAAAACCACACTTGCTAATTATTCTTATTTGCAGCATAAAAGTTTGCATATATATATTGTATAATATAACGAAAAATAGGTACTAACATATTTCTCTTCTATTCTAACAGGAATGCAGATGTACATCGACCAAAAGTAGAGCATGAATACTTGTCTTGAGGATAAGGGTCACGGGAAAACGATGTACGAAGATGCGAGGCACGAACTCCGCTAGGATTCAACTTGGGATCAAAGTTATACGCTCTTCCTAGATTGATTTTGCCATAATCTAACAATGTACCGCACTTAACATATGATTGTATATAACCAAACATGCACATTAACAATTACGTTGTACTATATAACAGCAACATGATATAATCAGGTTCCGGCATGCAAATAAATATGTAATAAATGGTACGGATACGAACGGATATCGGAAAACGGTAAAACGGTAACATGGGATGCATAATGAAATAAACATGTAATATTTTATTTATATGGATATAAATATAGTGACATAGCATGAAGCAAGAGAAACTTGCCTGATCGGATCTCCCGATGGGGTACGTACGCTGCGTCCGACGTCGGGTAAACATCGCGATGCATACACACGCGTACAGAGCAGGACCAAGCTATGCAAGAAAGTGACCATGCTGGCTGGGGACGACGACTGGATCGCCCGGATCATCGGCGACGGCACGGCTCCGGCGGTGATCGGAAAACCAAGAAACTAGAAAGAGAAAGAAGAAGAAGAAGAAGAAGAAGGAAGAGAAGGGGTGCACTCTCTGGGTTCGTGCTCTGGGGTCGGAAGAGGTGGTAAGGGGATGATGACGGCGATTCGTGGGTTTTCCGGCGAGGTTTCGCGGCAAGGCAGGGTTGCGGTTCTTGATGTCGGGTGAGGGGCTCGTGTGTGCAGGGAAAAGGTTCTATGGAGTGGGAGAGAGGAGAGAGGGAGAAGGTGGTGGCAAGGGGTGAGTCCAACGGGGTCGGAGCTCCGGCGAGGCAGGGTGTGCAGGCGAGGCTGCAGGGTTGGTTTGGGTTGTGCAGGGGTTTCGTGTCGGGGCTGCAGCGGGGAGGAGAGAGAGGGAGGTAAGGTGAGGTGGTCGACGACGAGGTGATGGGTGAGGGCGACGAAGGTGTGAGGGCGATCGGCGGTGAGGTGATGGGTGCAGGGATTTGGAGATCGAAGATGTGGGTTCTCGGGTGGTGCTTGCAGGTGAGGAGAGAGGAAGGTGGAAGAGACGGAGATGGTGACGAGGGAAGACCGACGAGGGTGGTCGGCGGCGTGGGGCGACGGCGAGGCGAGGGCAGAGTTGTTGGGTTCGGGGAAGATGGGTCGTCGGGGTTTGGATCTCGGGGAAAGAGATGGGGAGAGGAGTGGAGGAGGTCGGGGAGATGTTGATGACGAGGATGTTGAGGCGAGGTGAAGTGGCGACGGCAACGAGGGTGAAGGTTAGGGTTAGGGTTCGCGACGAGGTAAGGAGGCGGGAATGCGAGAGGAGACGTGGGTGAAGGAGAGAGAGAGGACGTGTGAGTTAAGAGAATGGGTTTTATTATAAAAAAAATATAAATAATTAATATATAGTAATATGTGGAGAGAGAGAGAATCTGAGTGGGTGAGATTGGATTGGATTGTTAGTATTAATAAAATATTTTAGAATATATTTGGTAAAAATATAAGTGAAATATATATTAATAGTATAATATATAAATAATATAATATTAAGAAAATTTGAGTTTTCTGGCTAATACAAAATTACTCCAAAATATGCCCGGGTTAGGTCTAAAATTATAGTTTGAAAATACGGATAACATACGTGTCAACCAAAACCAAAAAGCGATGTCCGGTTAAAAAAAATGCATACCCCCAAGAATGGATACAAGTCGTATGTACGTAGCGATCCAAACGAGTCTGTTTCATTAAACGGAACGAGAACACGATATACGGATACCACCACAGGGTTCGGGGTATGATACAGGCCATGCTAGATATTTTTTTAAAATATATTATTTAATTATATTTGTATTATTAAAAAATGCAGATGCCCAATATAATGCAGATATACAGGATATACAACATGAGAGTGCACGGATCCTCATAACTAGCCGGGATAAACCCTAAACAGGAATCAAGACGGGTTTCAAGTATGCGGATCGGGTCGGATACCAAAGACGGATACCAAAGCACTATCTGTACCCAAAGCAAATAAAATTAAGAAATAGTCATAGGATAAAGAAAATACTCAAAGAGAATATGGTATAAAATAGTGTTAAACAAATAAATATTTAAATACTCACACGCCTTAAAAACCATAATTATATGCATATATATTAATTAAAAGTATTAAACTTCAAATTATAATAATAATAAAAAAAAAACCTAATATATCCAAAAAGAAAAATGAACGTACGATCGGACTAGGGTGTTACATCTTTTCTTCTCTTTTCTTGATTCGTATTTTCCGGTGATCACCGCTGGAGCCATGCCACTGCCGACGATCAGAGTAATCCAGTGGACGTCCCCTGCCTGTGTGGTCGTGTTCTTGCTTTGCCTGGTCCTGTCCCATGCACGCGTGTGGTTATTGCGACGCTTATCCGACGTCGGACGTGCCGTACGCACCTGTCGTGAGATCCGATCAAGCAAGTTCACCTTGCTACATTCTATGATACATATTTTGCATCCATATGAATAAAAATATTACATGTTTATTACATTGTGCATCCATATTACAAATTTGCAGTTTTTCGATACCCGCATGCATCCATACCGTTATTTACATATCTAGTCGCATGCAAGTTTATCTTTCTACATGCTATGTATTATATTTTGCATCCATATGAATAAAATTATCACATGTTGATTGCATTGTACATCCATATTAATGTTTTACTGTTTTCGGATACCCGTGTGCATTCGTATCATTTAGTATACATCTAGTTACATACCATATCATATTAATTCATATTACTGTTACATTAGTACCCTATGCTTGATAATGTGCATCCTACATAGTCATGGAGCTGTAGTTGTAACCCCTGATAGATAATTATGCATCCATGTTTTATTGTATACACATACTATTAATTCTATATATCTAGTTGCATGCCATGCCATATTAATTCATATTACTGTTACATTAGTACCCCATGCTTGATAATGTGTATCATACATAGTCATAATGTAACCCCTGATAGATAATTGTGCATCCATACTTTTACCGTACATCCGTACTTTTACCCTGATTCAATACTTGCTATATTTTACTGTTGGGCACCCATTTGATACACTGTGCACTACTTGACATGACCTGATACACCACTACTTGACATGTTACCCGATCCTGTTTCTAATGCCGACAATCCCGACATGTTGTCCTGATGGACGTTATTGTTGTCTGTATAGACAAAACCTGTACCTGCTTGATCCTGTGTTGGCATTAGATATTGATTGGCAATACCCGACTTGAACACATAACCTTAGGGGTAAGGGGAAATCAAGAATGTAACCGAACGTAACTCAAAGGGCTATTATATTGTTTGTCGTTTTTCCGGACGTTACGGAATATATTGTTTACCGTTTTTCCGGGGGTTACGGAATACATTGTTTACCGTTTTTCCGGGGGTTACGGAATACATTGTTTACCGTTTTTCCGGACGTTACGGAATAATCCTGTTACCGTGGTCCCGTAGGGCATGAACGGGGCATAAACCGATGGGTTACGATGAGGATTACATTAATTGATTTCGAAGACTTTAGAATAGATAACCCAGTAGTATAGTTTAGATTACCCACTGCACTTCACCTGCATGTATACACTTCACTGTTCTTTATCCATGTTTACTGGTTATATTCATGTTATCGTTTATACTCATGCATGCATATCTCGTGTATCATGTTCATGTATTATTTTTTGATATTATGACGCACTGACGTCTGAGTTTTGCATGGCCCAGATCCTCTATCTTTATTGCAGGCTGATTAGGAGTACTTCAGTCGATAGGCCGAGCAGTGAGGATCCTGTTAGTATTTTTAGTTTAGTTTTCTTTCAGCATTTCCATTTCCTGATGTGAGCCCATATTTGGGACGCACTTTCCAGATGTTTTGCTTATTGGATTTATTGCTTCTGCACATTTATATTTCTTGACTCGTTTATTCTGGCATATGGACATGTACTAGATAGTTTATTTTATTTTACTGTTCTTGATATCTTATAGACAGCCATAATGTGACTGTGGATGGATGTTTTCTAATCACAGGTAGTATGGTTGGCTCTGTCATGTACCGATCTTAGCGCACTATGGGAAGCGGGGCGTGACACCCTTCAGCAAGGAAGCCAATCCGTTGAAGAATAACTAAGGAGTGCAATCTATTGATGATGAGATGTGGAGTCACCAAGGCCGAGCAGCAAACAATTGCTCTATACTTAGACGCATTTTATGTCGAAATCAAGGATATCGTCGAGCTCCAACAGTATGTTTCATATAATGACCTATACAATTTGGTGGTTAAAGTAGAGAAACAATTGACGACTAAAAAGTGGCTGAGATAAATAATTACACCAACCGAGGAGGTTCCTCATTGGCTGGCAACTACCGAACGGAGATGCCTGAGATACAAAAAACTGCCGAATTTCAAAGAAAGACCGATACTACAACTTAGACCAAAGAGACACCAGCGAGCTTGAACAAACTAAGCGGTTTTAGAAGAAGTAAGATGGGTAAATGCCATAAATGCCAAGGATATGGGAATTACAAAACCGAGTGTCCCAATTGACGAGCCATAACAATAATTAAGGATGATGTTGTCGAAGAAGAAGAAAAAGTGAAACCGCCAATTTACGATAAGTATGATGAAGACACCGAATAGATTATTTCTTGTGAGGACGAAGATGGTTAATTGCGACATAACTTTCATACTCGATATACGCCCTATGGGAAGGTATGTGACACAATCATTGATGGCGGTAGTTGTGAAAACCTCATCGCCCGAGTGATGGTTGACAAGTTGTAATTAAAGACCGAGAAGCGAGAAAAACCTTATCAGCTCACTTGGCTTCAAAAGGGAAACGTTGTATCGATCACCGAAAAGTGTTTGGTATCCTTTTCTATTGGAAAGAATTATTAGAATTCATTGTGGTGTGATGTGTAGTGCCGATGGAGGCGTGTCACTTTCTATTTCGTCGACCATGGCAATTTGACCGACGAGTGGTACATGATGGGTATAAGAATATTTACTATTTTTTATTAAGGATAGAGTAAAGATCACTTTGGGGCTTTCGAAAATCGAAGGTGTGTAACGAAGACTCGGTTAGTAATTTCCTAAGTCATACCGAGTTTATGGATGCTGCCGAGGAAAGGGGTGAATGTATGTTTTAATGGTGTTAGAAGCTAATAAGGAACACCCAAGTCATCCACTGAACTTGGAGGGTCTTTTAGAAGAGTTTTCTGATGCCATGCCCAAAGACTTACCTGCTGGGTTGCCATCTGACCGAGATATTCCACATCATATCGATCCCATTCAAGGAGCAGTCTTATGGAATAAACCGCATTTTCACATGACACCAAAGGAGCATGAAGAATTGCGACGACAAGTTAAGGATCCGATGCAAAAGGGATACTTAGAAGGAGAGTATAAGTCCTTGTGCAGAGTCTGTGTTACTTAATCCAAAGAAAGATGGATCGTGGAGAATGTGTATCGATTGCCGAGCTATCAACAAAATCATGTTAAAGTATCGATAACCTATACCTCGGCTTGATGATATGCTGGATAATCATTCGGGTTCAAAGGTATTCTCAAGGATCGACATGAGAAGTGAGTATCACCAAATTAGGATTCGGCAAGGAGCTCTTGTGCTTGCACTTCCTGATTTTTATAAGGTGTTTGAAATTTGATTGAGATGCATCTAAATTAGTAATTGGTAGAGTATTGAGTAGGAAGGTCGGCCTATTACGTTCTTTAGCGAGAAATTAAACGCTTCAAGAAGTAACTACTCAAGTTATGATATTGAGTTGTATGTTATTGTTCAATCTCATCGACATTGGAAGCATTATCTACTTCATCAGGAGTTTGTGTTAAATTCATGTCATGAGACGTTGAAGTATATCAATGGTGATCATAAGTTGAATAGTCGGTATGGAAAGTGAATTGCCAATATACAGAGGTTTATTTTGTTTGTCATTTGGCATAATGAAGACCGACAGAATAAAGTAGCTGATGCGGTTAACCGACGAGTTTCACTTTTGTCGACTTTACAAGTCAAACTTATCGGCTTTGAGCAATTGAAGGAATTGTGTAAGGAAGATGAAGATTTCGGTGAAATTTAGGCAAAATGCTATCAGGAAATTTTGAAAACTATGTGCTTGTTGATGTCTTTCTATTCAAAGAAAGCAATCAGTTGTGCTGAATTCCTCAGTTCGAGATGTAATTGTTTTGGAAAACTACAACGCAGGTCCGTTATGGAGGTCTGGAAAGGCATTTCAACCGAGACAAGACGACTGCTTGAGTGGAGGAGTATTTTGTGGCCGAAATTAGCGAGAGATGTGACGAAACACGTGGAGAGATGTCGAGCTTGTACATTGGCCAAAAGTCGATGGCAGAATACGGGTCTTTACACGTCACTACCGGTGCCCGAAGCTCCGTGGAAGGACATCGGCCTAGACTTTGTCTTGGGTTTTCCTAGAGCACAATGAGGTATGAATTCAATCTTAGTTATTGTCGACAGATTTTCAAAATGGCACATTTTATTCCATGCAACAAAACGTTTGATGCCTCTCGAGTGGCCGAAATAAATTTTATAGAGTTTGTTAAGTTACATGGAATTCAGAAGACGGCGGCGTCGGACCGAAATATAAAGTTTGTTGGGCATTTTTGGAGAACCTTATGGCGAAAGATGGAGACACAGTTGCAATTCAGTACTTCACATCATCCGCATACTGATGGGCAGACTAAAGTAGTGAACCGAACATTAGGGAATTTACTGAGAAGCTATATGGGCAATAACAAGAAATGTTGGGAGTCTCTGATACCATAAGCCGAGTTTGCCTACAACCGATCGACTTCAAGATCAACAAAGGAGAGTCTTTTTGAGATGGTGTATGGGAGAAATACTAATAGTCCTCTTGATCTTATGCTGATTCCTATCACTACGAAGTTTTGTGGAGATGTCGACGACATGGCCAGATACATTAAAAAGCTTCATCAACAAATTCGTGCCAAGTTAGAGAAGTCCAACCAAAAGTACAAAGAAGCTGCTGATAATCATCGATGATCGGCCAAATTGAAGTAGGTGATTTGGTGTGGATCAATTTTCAGCCCGAACGATTTTCGTGAGGTAAATTTGGAAAGCTGAAGGACCGAGCCGATGGACCATTCAGGGTGCTGGAAATAATTGGTGAGAAAACATATTTGATCGAGCTACCAGGAAGTTGTGTAGTTTCGGCGACCTTCAATATTGCAGATCTAAAGCGCTGTGTTGCGGATCAAGGAGAGCCGAATTCGAAGTCGAGTTCTTTCCAATCCGGAGAGTCTGATGTAGGAGCGGGAGCCAAACCCGAATCCGAATAGGAGTTGGTTCCAAAAGATTTGGAAAGATTCGGTAGAAGATTTGATTACAATTTAAATTTGATATTTAAATAAGATTTGTTTCTATTTAATTTGTTTAGATCTAATTAGTTTAGGTTAGTTTTATTTTATTGTTTTCCTTTTTAGTTGAGATTTATTTCTTTTTGCTTAAGTTTTATATTCCTATTTAAAAGATGATGAGAATTATTGTATTAAGGGAGTTGATTTGATTATTGATTAAGGGTTGCTTGTTAGCAAAAGAAAAGCTGTGGCTTTTTGTTTGAAGGAGAGACCATCATACCTCGTCCTTGGTTATTTTAGGGTTTCGATCTTGTGTTATCTCTTGAGAGGGAGTAGATCGTACCGAGCATTGTCTTCGTGGAGCGATCTTCATCAGTTTTACACCAACTGAATGGAAACGGTTGATACATACAGTTTCAATGGATGCTAGTTTGTCAGGTTTTGCCCAACATCGATCTAAATTGCTTGATGGTACACACCTACCTGTCATGTAAAAATTAAAATTAATGACTGACCTTGTTTTAGCTTCTTAATAGATGGGAAGCTTTTCAGGATTTGTTGTTTCACATTGATATAGACCTGTAATAAAGATATTTTTGGTTGTGCCTCAAGAAAGCAAGCTCGACGGGGGTGTCATGATACTGAAACCTTAAGCACAAAGAATATTTGATGTTCTAGTACGTCGTCGTCGTCGACGACATCATTATCATCTATAGGCATGCTTAGGATCAGTTTGTGCTTTAGGTGTGGTCGGGTTTGGAGAAAAATGAAAACACCCCTGTGTTTATTTGAGCTGGCTTTAAACCACTCCAAAACCTTCCAGGTCATGTTTGGGCGGGTTTGGGTTGAACTCAACCAGGCTATTGGTTAACACCTTTGCTTAGAGTGTTTTATGCAAACTTGTGTTGGTGACATCTATTTGGAACTCAGCAGGGAGCTGTTCGATTTATCTTATATGTGAATTTATGAGACTGTGCTGACCGAATGACTCAATAACTGTATATTAGAAAGATTTTAATGAGGAATATTCTGAACACTCTCTTACCTCTAACACTCTCTTACCTATTAACACGTATATTAAGTGAACACGTGCCTCCTAAATTCCTTTTATATGGAACTAAATTTTTCCCTCTGCCTTTCCACAAATTGTAGCAAATTTTTGAGTAAAATGTGTTAGGATCTTCACAACTTTATGTTCGGTCTACGATGTAGCTGAATGTGTTTGGAGGAGAGAATGGATAGAGAATGGAGAAAGTATCAATAAACTATTCTTATATTTTCCTTGCTCTTTTAAAAACTTTACAAAACATCTCCTTATATAGGAGTTTACATGCCCCTTCATTATGACTCTTCATAATACCAATTGATTACAATAACCGTTACATATCCTTTCATTAAACCTATTCATGAATTGGTATCCCTTCCTTTTATAACCGATGTCTCTTCAATTCTTTGTAACCGAAAACAAGTTTAATTTCTAACATGCTCCCTTAAACTTGTTTTACCATGCCGATCTTTCCTCGCAATTTTGCGAACACTTCAAATTTTAGGGGCTTTGTAAAAATGTCGGCCAGTTGATCTTGTGATTTGACATGAACGAGTTCGACCTCTTTCTTCCTCACATGTTCTCTGATAGAGTGATACCGAGTATCAATGTGCTTGCTTCGTTCATGAAACACTGGATTCTTCACCAGTGCTATAGCAGATTGGTTGTCCACATACATCTTCGTAGGTCCTTCCTGTTCAACCTTTAGATCTTTCAGCAGATTTCTTAGCCATATAGCATGGCAAACTCCAGCCGATATAGCAACGTATTCGGCTTCACAAGTTGATAGTGTCACTATCAGTTGCTTCTTGGAACACCAAGTAAATGCTGATTCACCGATGAAGAAAATGTACCCTGTAGTACTTTTCTGGTCATCTATATCTCCTCCCCAATCGCTATCGGTATATGCATATAATTCAAAATTGTTAGATTTCGAATAGAACAAACCGAAATTTGGTGTACCTTTGATATATCTCAATATCCTTTTCGCCGCTGATAAATGTGTCAATTTCGGTTCTTCCATGTATCGGCTGATCAAGCCGACTCCATATAGAATATCCGGTCTTGTGCATGTAAGATACCGAAGACTGCCTACCAAGCTTTTAAAATGCGTCGAGTCTACATTACTCCCTTCATCGAACTTTGATAATTTTGTTCCGCGGTCTACTGGGGTATTGACCGAATTGCTTTGCTCCATATTGAACTTTCTCAAAATCGACCGAGCATATCCTTCTTGGGATAAGAAAATCCCATTCGGTCTTTGCTTTACCTCTATTCCCAAATAATATGCCATCTGACCGATGTCGGTCATTTCAAATTCTTTAACCATCGAGCTTTTGAAGTCATCGAACATATGTGGATTGTTTCCTGTGAAGATGAGATCATCCACATATAAACATACTATAAAAATATCACCTTTTTCGGACTTCTTTATGTATAATGCATGCTCATAAGGACACTTCATGAAACCGTGTGCTTGGAAGTATATGTCGATTCGACTATTCCATGCTCTCGGTGCCTGCTTCAGGCCATATAAAGCCTTCTTTAGCTTCAGTACTTTCGACTCATGTCCTTTCTTCTCATAACCGAGTGGTTGCTCGGTGTAGACTTCTTCTTCAAGATATCCATTGAGGAATGCCGATTTAACATCCAATTGATATATCTTCCAACTTGCCTTGTATCGCTCGATTTCTCCCTTAGCGTTCTTTTTCTCCTTGTACACCCATTTCACTCCTATGGGTTTCTTGCCTTTGGGAAGTTCGGTGATCTCCCAAGTTCCATTTCTCTCAATAGCACTGATTTCTTCGTCCATTGCTTCTTTCCACCTTCGGTCTTTGACCGCTTCTTCAAAATTCATTGGCTCGCATTCGGCAAACAAACAAAATAATGTTAGATTATTTTGCATTTCGGTTACCTCATATAACTCGGTCATAGTCCTCGTCCTTGGATTTCTTGGTGGAGTTGAACTTGACGACGCTTCGGTTTGTGGAGAACCGACTTGAGGCGAATTGAACCGAGGTGTTGTTGCAGGCGATGGAACATCAACTTCGACTTCATTTCTTTTCTTTTCTTCTTGACCGAGTACTTCATTCGGTCTGCTGCTTTCGGCTTCATCGCTCCAACTCCATGAGCTTTCTTCATCAAATTCGACATCTCGGCTAACAATGACCTTCTTATTGACTGGATCAAACAGCTTGTAGCCTTTGGTTCTTAGATCATAACCGATAAAAATCAACCGAGAACTTCGGTCATCAAGTTTTACTCTCTTTTGTTCGGGGACATGAGCATATGCTATGCTCCCGAAAATTTTAAAGTGACTTACATTCGGCTTATAACCATGCCACATCTCCTGCGGTGTTACATTTTGTAGACTCTGGGTTGGGCATCGGTTTAGAATGTACACAGCACATGCAACCGCTTCTGCCCAAAATTCCTTCGGCATATTTTTACTACTCAACATACATCTCACCATGTCTAATATGGTTCTATTTTTTCGTTCGGCCACTCCATTTTGTTGTGGTGAATAGGAGGCCGTTAAGAAATGCCGAATCCCATTTTCTTTGCAAAAATTTTCAAACTCATTTGAAGTGAATTCTCCACCTCGGTCTGACCTGACCGATTTCAAATAAAACCCACTTTCTTTTTCCACATTTATTTTGAATCTTTTAAAATTTTCAAAAACTTCCGATTTATTTTTTAGAAAATATACCCATGTTTTCCTTGTGAAATCATCAATAAATGTTAGAATGTACCTTTTTCCACCAAATGAATTTGGAGTAATTGGTCCACATACATCGGTGTGGACAAGTTGTAATGGCTCCTTGGCTTTAAACTCGGCTTCTTTTGGAAAACTTGCTCGGTGATGTTTACCAAGTAAACACCCTTCACATAACTCTTTCGGTTCATTCATAATCGGCAAACCTTTGACCATGTTCTTCCTCGCCAACAAGTTTAGTCCGCCGAAATTGAGATGTCCATACCTCATATGCCATAACCGAGCCGAATCTTTCACCGATGATTTTAGACACTTTGCTTCACCATATTTGATATCCAATAGAAATAGCCGATTCTTCGTCATCTGCACTTTTGCTATCAACTTCATTCGGTTATCTCTTAAGAAAAGAGTTCGATCCTTTAAATGAATATCGAAATTCTTTTCTAAGAGTTGTCCCAAACTCAAGATGTTGTTTTTCATATTCGGCACATAATACACATTTTCGATATATTTTTGTGATCCATCTTTCAGTCGAATTAAAATTTTACCTTTGCCTTTTACTGGTACCTTCGAACAGTCACCGAATGTGACTTGGCCACTCACCGATTCGTCCAAGTCTACGAACATGTTTCGCTTGCCACACATATGATTACTTGCACCAGTATCGAGATACCAAGTGTCGGCACTTTCTTCGTCACCTTTAAAAGCCAGCAGAAGTACATCGTCATTGTAATCTTCTTTCTCCACAAAGTTTGATTTTTCCTCGACTGTTTTTCCCCAACAGTCTGCTGCGTAGTGACCGAATTTCTTGCAATTATAGCATTGAACATTCGGTCTCCCTCTTCCACCAGTCGATCGTCCTCGGCCTCGACCTCGGCCGAAATTTTGGCTTTGGCTTCTATCGTCATTGTTTTGACCTCCTCGACCACCTTGTCCTCGACCGAATTGACCTCGGCCACGGCCTCTTCCTCGGCCGCGTGTATTTCCTCGATTTCGGTCATTTTGACCATTTTCAACCGAATCACCTTTCAAATTAACTTGTGTTTGTAGTAATTTTTCAATCGGTTCTTGCTTTTTCACGAACCGTTCTTCGTGGGCTTTTAGTGAACCCATCAACTCATCTATCGTCATTTCTTCAAGATTCTTTGACTCTTCAATTGAACACACAATGAAGTCAAACTTCGGTGGTAGTGACCGAAGAATTTTCTCTATCACCCTTACATCCTCCATTTTTTCTCCGTTCCTCTTCATTTGGTTGACCACCGTAAGCACTCGGGCATTATAGTCAGTCACCGATTCATTCTCCTTCATTTTTAACAATTCAAACTCCCTCCTTAGTGATTGTAAGCGTACCTTTTTAACCTTCTCGACTCCTTGGAAGGTTTTCTCAAGTATCTCCCACTGTTGCTTTGCATTAGTGGCAGCCGAAATCTTCTCGAAAGTCGAATCATCGACACCTTGCTCGATAAAGTATCTTGCGGTACAATCTTTCTCGAATAATTTTTCGTGGGTCGTTCTCTGAGCTGCCGTCAGTGCAGCTTCATCTTGAGGCCGATCATAGCCTCGGACCACCACATCCTAAGCGCCTACTGCTCCCAAAACAGTCTTCATTTTGATGCTCCAATTTTCATAGTTATCTTTGGTGAGGCGTGGGGCGTTGTACGAGAGTGTTGTCTTCGACATTTTCTTCGAACCTTGCTCTGATACCACTTTGTTAGGATCTTCACAACTTTATGTTCGGTCTACGATGTAGCCGAATGTGTTTGGAGGAGAGAATGGATAGAGAATGGAGAAAGTATCGATAAACTATTCTTATATTTTCCTTGCTCTTTTAAAAACTTTACAAAACATCTTCTTATATAGGAGTTTACATGCCCCTTCATTATAACTCTTCATAATACCAATTGATTACAATAACCGTTACATATCCTTTCATTAAACCTATTCATGAATTGGTATCCCTTCCTTTTATAACTGATGTCTCTTCAATTCTTTGTAACCGAAAACAAGTTTAATTTCTAACAAAATGGATAATTAGTCCTCCCAAAAGATCCATTAAAAGGTTTTTCAAGAACTTTTGTCAACTGCCTTTTTCTCCTCGAGGTAGATAATTGTCAATGTAATTCGATACAAGGATTTTTTCAAGATTACCCAAATAACATGCAACAGATTTTCACTACCAGCTTTGTTCACAGCCCCCTGTACTCAGTTGTATAAGATGACGTGTATGAGCTAGATGAGAGGCATGTTATGAGCATTACTGACGTCGCGACGTGAAGGATTGTTGCATGAAACCAAATAATTCTTTTGTCTAATGATAAAGGTTCCTCAAGCATCAGCCAGTGCCCTCAAGCATCAGCCAGTGCCATGGCATTTGGCCTTGGATTGTTTTCTGGGAAAGGAAGCCTCGGACCAAAGAGGCATCGTACCTTCTCTGTGATAAGTGAAAGTCACGCAAGTGATATATGTTTACGATTTTTTGATACTTGCGAAACTTACAAAGCAAGGAAAATCCTTTGATTTATTTAGTTAGTTTTTACTTTTTACCGATTCATGTTAGCCATTATTAATGTTTCATGTATTTTCCTACGTTAGATTATTTACTAACATACTGTATTACTAGCTAACCTTCTAAAGGTTCAACTTTTGTTAGTAAAGTAGGCTTATCAGTTTGACTTGAAGGATCTTAAGTATGATCATGAATTTCTTCATATTTTAATGTTCTATCAAATAGAAAACATGATAGAATATGTATCATTTTGTGTACTTTCTATTTTAATCAAGCGGTTTCACAGAATAGCCTGGTTTTTGAGTTCTATATGATCATGGATTTTTCAAACCGCACAGTTCTGCGCAAAAACATCCTTAAATATGTGCACTCACGCATGTAAATAATTATTCAGAGATGAATGTGGGTCGATCTAAAAAAAATTCCTGTATTATCTGACTTTGCGCTTCATGGATAATAAATGGTTATAAATCTCATACAGGGAGAGTGTGCATCAGTTCTTAAATATTTTCAACTTTAGTCCTTCTATCAAGTTGCATAACCGTTATCTTTGGTAGGAACTGTGATATATCTCTTTTAAGTACAGAGAAAATCAGGAGCCTGCTGTTGATATGATTAAAAAACCCATTTTAGAAAGCATTTCTTCTGAGGATGGCAGGTGATACCAGCTAAGTTTAACTAAGCACGATATTGCTTCTTTGTGGTTTCTCTGCAAGCAGGTATAATGAAATCTCTTAAAGTCTTATAGATATAGTTCTGTTCTTTTTTTCCCATATCAATTTACTGTTTTTCATATTTCAGGAAGCGTCTTCATTGGATATCACCGATCAATCTTGTGGCCTTTTCAATCTCTCAGAGGTATAGCTCTTTCTATTTTTCTTCTAACTGGAGTTATTTTTCTCGTTCAGCCTTTTATATTTGTGGATTATACGTGATGTTAGTATTTATTGAAAAAATTTATGTTCAGGTTCTTGCGTTGTATATGTGCCATCTTGATGTTGATCATCTAACTTTTCATTGCGTGTCCATCCAATCTCTGCATCAGCCTATTGACTACAGACTATATTTCCATGAGACGGCTCTCTTATGTTGAGCCGGCCTAACACTAACTTGAGACGGCTCAATAAAAATTGAGCCGGCTCGAGTCATGCCTACATGGTACTTTTCCTCTCTGGATCCACTAGGCGACTCACTTTTAGGTTGAGCCGGCTCGACCATGACGACGGCTCAAGTCCAAACTTAAGCAAGCTCAAAACATGTCTAAACATTTTTAGATCGACGTGTATAGGTCAACCCGTGACTCTTTTGATTGTACATGTATTTTTCTTTAGTTTCATTTTTTTTAAATGCACCATAAAGTTATTTTAAGCCTTTTCACTTGTCTCGTTCTTTAAAACGACTTAACTCTATTTTTTAATCTAAATAAAAAATTTCGAATCTATTTTTGTATTATTGCTACTTCCAAATTTTTGAATCCATTTCCATATGGTGCTATCATTGATTCTCTGTCTATAACTGTCTGAATCCTGATTCCTTACCGATTTAATTTACCTACGGGCTTAATTATTGTATTTTCATGTCCAATTTTTGGCCAGGTTAATATGCCCCTACTATTGATTCTCTTCTTATAACCATCCCATTACGGATTTGTTAATAGGAATGCAAGTTCAAGTTCTCTCAATTATTAGATCGATCTGAATATGTCAACCCGGAGCTCTTTCGATTGTACACATCCGTGATTGTGGCTATCGCCAAATTTACTTTACGCACGTAACCAGTCATACATAATATCCTGCCTTTTTATCTAGCCGTATTGGATATAACGCATTTCACTTGTCTCGTTTATAAAATATTCGAAACCGTATTTAAAGAATTTACACCATTTTGCATTTCAACATTTTTTATTCATTAGAAATGCTGTATTTTGAAAATGCTTCAATTGTATTAAATTTCTAAATCTATTTTTTAACATTACTGCTTTTAAAGGGAGCATAAATTTTCACATGTTTCGTTAAAGCAATTGATGCTAATTTTCTTAATTTTAAATTTCTAAATCATTTTCTTTAATCACGCTATTTTTAAATGCGCCATAAAGTAGTTTCAAGTTTTTTCACATCGTCTCCTTCTTTAAAAGTGCTTGAATCTTATTTTTTAATCTAAATTTTAAATCTCATAATCTATTTCCTAAACTTTACTACTTTCAAATATCTAAACCTATTTCCATATCGACCTAACATTGATTCTCATGTCTATAACTATCTAAATCATGATTTCTCAGTGATTTAATCTTCCTATGGGCTAATTATTCACTTTTTCTTATGTCCTCCAACTCGTGTCCACAGCAATATGCACCTACTTTTGATTCTGTAAATATGTTCCTATTACCCTCCTATGGACATTTATCAATAGACTTTCAAATGCACGTTCTCTCCATTATTTGATAGACGTGAATATGTCAACCCATGACTTTTCGATTGTACACATTCATAATCCAATGCTTCTGTTCCTATAACCGTTGTCCTATGAACATTTATCTGAAAGCATTCAAGTTCAAGTCATCTCCATTTTTTGATCAACGTGTATATGTCAATGCGTGACTCTTTTGATTATACACGTATTTTTCCTTAGCTTCATTATTTTTAAATGCACAATAAGTTATTATAAGCCTTTCTTTTGTCTCGTTCATTAAAATAATTTAAATCAAATTTTTATTTTTATTTTAATTTTAAATCTTTGAAACTATTTCCTTATTATTACTACTTCAAAATTTCTCGACTCATTTCCGTATGGACCTATCATCGATTCTCCTATGTATAACCGTTTTAACCCTAATTCCTTGGTCATTTTCCTACATGCTTAATAACTGTCTTATTATAATGTTATCAAACTTGTGTCCACAACAATATGCACTTACCATTGATCATGTTTGTATAACCGTTTCTCCAATGGGCATTTATCAATAGACATTCAATCTGATTTTGTTCCTATAACCGTCGTCCAATAGACATTTAAACTCAAGTCCTCTCCATTATTTGATGGAAGCGACTATGTCATCCCGTGACTTTTCGATTGTTCACATTCATGTTTCTTTGATTATGTTCTTATAAAATGATGTCCAATAGACTTTTAAACTCAAGTCCTCTCCATATTAGATCGATGTGACTATGTCAACCCGTGACCTTTCGATTATACACATTTATGATGCACTGATTCTGTTCCAATAACCGTTGTCTTATGAACATTTCTCTAAAGGCATTCAAGTTTAAGTCTTCTCCATTTCTAGATCGACGTGTATATATCAACCCATGACTCTTTTGATTGAAACGCATTTTTTTTAGTTTCACTATTTTTAAGTGCACAATAAAGTTATTTTAAGCATTTTCTCTTGTCTCGTTCTATAAAATGACTTAAATCTATATTTTATCTAAATTTTAGATTTCCGAATCTATTTCCGTATTATTACTACTTCCAAATTTCTGAATCCATTTCCGTAAGCACCTATCATTGATTCTTTTGACTATGACTGTCTTAATCTTGATTCTTTACTAATTTACTTGCATGCATATTTAATTATTGTCTTTTCATAATGTCCTCAAACTCGTGTCTACAAAAAATATGCACCTACTATTAATTTACTTCCTATAAGTGTTCCTCCCATGGATATTTATGAATAGACTTTCAAGCTGAAGTCATCTCCATTATTTGATTGACTTGACTATGTCAACCCGTGACTTTTCAATTGTACCCATTCATGACCCACTGATTATGTTCATATAGCCGTCGTCCTATTTACATTTATCAAAAGGCATTCAAGTTCAAGTCCTCTCCACTATTTGTTCGACGTGTGTATGTCAACCTGCAGCTCTTTCGATTGTACACATATTTTCTCTTAATCTCACTATTTTTAAATGCACTATTACCACCATCCTACGGACATTAATCAATAGACTTTCAAATCCACGTCCTCTTCATTATTTGATCGACCTATATATGTAGTCCGTAACTCTTTCTATTGTACACATATTTCCTCTTAATTTCACTATTTTTTAATGCACTACTACCATCCTCCAATGAACATTTATCGATAGACTTTAAAATCCACGTCCTCTCCATTATTTTATCGACCTGAAAATGTAAATCCGTGACTTTTCAATTGTACACATTCATGATGCAATAGTTATGTTTCAATAACTGTTGTCTTATGAACATTTAATCTTCTTATTGGATTAACTAATGTCTTTTTCCAATGTCCTCCAACTCGTGTCTACAACAATTTGCACTAACCATTGATTCTGTAATTTTGTTCCTATAACCGTCATTCTATGGACATTTATCAATAGACATTCAAATTCACGTCCTCTCAATTATTTAATCGACGTGACTATGTCAACCCGTGACTTTTTCGATTGTAGACATTCATGATCCAATGCGCCTGTTCCAATAGTCGTTGTCTAATGAGCATTTATTTAAAGGCATTTAAGTTTAAAACCTCTCTATTTTTAGATCGACGTGTATATGTCAATCTGTGACTCTTTTGATTGTACTCATATTTTTCCTTAGTTTCTTTACATTTAAATGCAGTATAAAGTTATCTCAAGCTTTTTCACTTGTCTTATTTTTTTAATTGACTTAAATCTATTTTTTAATCTAAATTTTCCAAGTCTATTTTCGTAGTATTACTACTTTCAAATTTCTGAATCCATTTTCATATGCACCTATCGTTGATTCTCATGTCTATGACTGTCTTAACCCTGATTCATTAGTGATTTAATATACCTACGGGCTTAATTATTGTCTTTTTATAATGTCCTCAAACCCGTGTCCATAAAAAATATACACCAACTATTGATTCGGTTCTTATTCGTTTCTCCTATGGACGTTTATGAATAGACATTGAAGTTCAAGTCCTCTCCATTATTAAATCGACGTGACTGTCAACTCGTGACTTTTTGATTGTACACATTCATGATCCATCGATTATGTTCCTATAACTGTCATCCTATTGACATTTATCAGAAGGAATTTAAGTCCAAGTCCTCTCTGTTATTGGTTTGACGTGTATAATAATGAATCTTTTGATTGTACACATATTTCTCGTTAATTTCACTATTTTTAAATTCACTATTAACGCCCTCCTTTGGATATTTGTCAGTAGACTTTCAAATCCACGTTCTCTCCATTATTTGATCGACGTGTTTATGTTACTCTTTCGATTGTACACATATTTCCCCTTGAGTTCATTATTTTTAACCGCGCTATTACTTCCCTCTTATGGACATTTATCGGTAGACTTGCAAATCCACGTCCTCTCCATTATTTGATCGATGTGAATATGTAAACCCGTGACCCTTTCGATTGTACCCATTCAGGATCTAGTTCTGTTCCATTAACCGTTGTCTTATGAACATTTATCTGAACACATTTAAGTTTAAGGCCTTTTCATTTTTAGATTGACGTGTATATGTTAACCTATGACCCTTTTGATTGTACTCTTATTTTTCCATAGTTTCACTATTTTTAAGTGCACTATAAAGTTATTTTAAGCCTTTTCTCTTGTCTCGTTCTTTAAAATTACTTAAATCTATTTTTATCTAAATTTTAGATTTTCGAATCTATTTCCGTATTACTTCCAAATTTCTGAATCCATTTCCATATGCACTTATCATTGTTTGTTATGTCTATGACTGTCTTAATCTTGATTCCATACTGATTTAATCTACCTACAGATTTAATTATTGTCTTTTCATAATGTCCTCAAACTCCTGTCTACAAAAATCATGCACCTACTATTGATTCGTTTCCTATAACCGTTCCTCTTATGGATATTTATGTATGGATACTCAAGCTCAAGTCCTCTCCATTATTTGATCGACATGACTATGTCACCCCGTGACTTTTCGATTATACACATTTGTGATCCACTGACTATGTTCCTGCAACCATCTTATTGACATTTATTAAAAGGCATTCAAGTTCAATCCATCCCCATTATTAGCTCGATGTCTGTATGTCAACCCGCGACTCTTTCGATTATATAAATATTTCCTCTTAATTTCACTATTTTTAAATGCATTATTACCGCCCTCCTATGGACATTTGTCAATAGACTTTTAAATCCACATCCTCTTCATTATTTGATCGACGTGTATATGCCAGCCCATGATTCTTTCGATTGTACACATATTTCCTCTTAATTTCACTATTTTTAAATGCACTATTTCCGCCCTCCTATGAACATTTATCAATAAACTTTCAAATCCACGTCCTTTCCATTATTTGATCGACGTGAATATGTCAACCCATGACTTTCGATTGTAATCCAATGGTTCTGTTCTTGTAATCGTTGTTTTATGAACATTTATCTAAAGGCATTCAAGCTCAAGTCCTCTCCATGTTTAGATCGACGTGTTTATGTCAATCCATGATTTTTTTAATTGGACACGTATTTTCCCTTAGTTTCACTAGTTTTAAATGCACTATAAAGTTATCTAAAGCTTTTTCATTTATCTTGTTCTTTAAATTGTCTTAAATCTATTTGTTAATCTAAATTTTTAATTGCCGGGTCCATTTCCTTAATATTACTACATTCAAATTTCTGAATCCATTTCCATATGCACATATCATTAATTCTTCTGTCTATAACTGTCTTAACCCTGATTCCTTGGTGATTTAATTTACGTACGTACATAATTATTGTCTTTTTATAATGTCCTCAAATTCGCGTCCATAAAAAATATGCACTTACTATTGATTCGGTTATTATCCATTTCTCCTATGAACATTTATGAATAAATATTCAAGCTCAACTCCTCTCCAATATTTGATCAGCATGATGTTATCCCATGACTTTTCGATTGTACACATTCATGATCCACTGCTTATGTTCTTATAACTGTCTTCTTATTGACATTTATCAAACGACATTTAAGTTCAAGTCCTTTACATTATTAGTTCGACGTGTATATATCAACACATGACTCTTTCGATTGTACACATATTTCTTCTTAATTTCACGATTTTTAAATGCACTATTACCGCCCTCCTTTAGACATTTATTAATAGATTTCTAAATCCACGTCCTCTCCATTATTTGATCGGCGTGTATATGTTAACCCGTGACTTTTTCGATTGTACACATATTTCCCGTTATTTTCACTATTTTTAAATGTCCTATTACCGCCCTCATATTTACATTTATCAGTAGACTTTCAAATCCTCATCCTTTCCATCATTTGATTGACGTGAATATGTCAACGCGTGACTTTTTCGATTGTACGAATTCATGATCCAACGCTTCTGTTTCAATAACCATCGTCTAATGAAAATTTATTTATAGGCATTCAAGTTTAAGTCCTCTCCATTTTTAGATCGACGTGTATATGTCAACCCATGACTCTTTTGACTGTACACGTATTTTTCCTCAGTATCACTATTTTTAAATGCACTATAAAGCTATTTTAAGCCTTTTCTCTTGTCTCGTTCTCTAAAATGATTTAAATCTTTTTTAATCTAAATTTTAGATTTTCGAATCGATTTCCGTATTATTACCACCAATTTTCTGAATCCATTTCCATATGCACCTATCATTGGTTCTCTTGTCTATGACCGTCTTAATCTTAATTCCTAACTGATTTAACTACCTGCAAGTTTAATTATTGTCTTTTCATAATGTCCTCAAACATGTGTCTGCAAAAAATATGCACGGATTATGTTCCTATAATCGTTCCTCCTATAGATATTCAAGCTCAGGTCCTCTCCATTATTTGATCGATGTGATTATGTCAACCCATGACTTTTCGATTGTATACATTCATGGTCTACTGATTATGTTCCTATAACCATCGTCCTATTGACATTTATTAAAAGACATTCAAGTTCAAGTCCTCTCCATTATTAGTTCGGCGCGTGTATGTCAACCCGCGACTCCTTCAATTGTACATATATTTCCCCTTAATTTCTCTATTTTTAAATGCACTAGTACCACCTTCCTATAGTCATTTATCAATAGACTTTCAAATCCACGTCATCTCCATTATTTAATCGACTTGTATATCTCATCCCATGACTTTTTCGATTGTACACATATTTCCCCTTATTTCACTATTTTTAAATGCACTATTACCGCCTTTCTATGTATATTTATCAATAAACTTTCAAATCCACATCCTTCATTATTTGATCGACGTGAATATGTCAACTCGTGACCTTTCATTTGTACACATTCATGATCCAATGGTTCTGTTCCAATAAACGTTGTCTTGTGGTCATTTAATCTTTCTACGGGATTAACTAATGTATTTTTCTAATGTTCTCCAACTCGTGTCTGCCACAATTTGCACCAACCATCGATTGTGTAATTATGTTCCTATAACCGCCCTCCTATTGACATTTATCAATATACTTTCAAATCCACATCCTCTCTATTATTTGATTGACGTGAATATGTCAACCCGTGACTTTTTTATTGTACACATTCATGATCCATTGGTTCTGTTTCTATAATCGTTGTTTTATGAACATTTATCTAAAGGCTTTAAAGTTCAAATACTCTCCATTTTTAGATCGACGTGTATATGGTATCCTTTGACTCTTTTAATTGTCCATGCATTTTTCCTTAGTTTGACTATTTTTAAATGCACTATAAAATTATCTAAAGCTTTTTCACGTGCTTTTGTTCTTTAAATTGATTTAAATCCATTTTTTAATCTAAATTTTAAATTTCCGAGTCTATTGCTTATTATCATTACTTTCAAATTTCTGAATTCATTTCCATATGTACCAATCATTGATTCTCCTGTCTATGGCAGTCTTAACCGTGAATCCTTATTGATTTAATGTATCTACGAGCTTAATTATTGTCTTTTTATAAAGTCCTCAAACTCGTGTCAATAAAAAATATCGTTTCGGTTTTATCTGTTTCTCCTATGGACATTTATGAATAAACATTCAAGCTCAAAAAGCTCTCCGTTATTTGATCGATGTGACTGTCAACCGGTGATTTTTCGATTGAATGTCAACCGATGATTTCACTATTTTAAAATGCATTATTACCTCCCTCCTTTGGACGTTTATCAATAGACTTTCAAATCCATGTCCTCTCCATTAATTTATCGACGTGTATATGTCAACCCATTACTTTTTCAATTATACACATAGTTCCCCTTAATTGCGCCATTTTTAAATGCATTATTACCGCCCTCTTATGGATATTTATCAATAGACTTTTAAATCCTTGTCCTTTCTATTATTTGATCGACGTGAATATGTCAACTCATGACTTTTTTGATTGTACATATTCATGTTCCAATGGTTTTGTTCCAATAACCATTATCTTATGAACATTTATCTAAAGACATTCAAGTTTAAGTCCTTTCCATTTTTAGATCGACGTGTGACTTTTTTGATTGTATATGTATTTTTCCTTAGCTTCACTATAACCGTTCCTCCTATGGACATTTATAAATAGACATTCAAGCTCAAGTCATCTCCATTATTTGATCAGCGTGACTATCAACCCGTGACTAATTGATTGTACATATTCATGATCTATTGATTATGTACCTATAACCGTCGTCTTATTGACATTTATCAAAAGGCATTCAAGTTCAAGTCCTCTCGATTACCACCCTCCTACGAACATTTATCAATAGTCTTTCAAATCTACATCCTCTCCATTATTTGATCGACGTGAATATGTCAACCCGTCACTTTTCAATTGTACACATTCATGATCCAATGGTTCTTTTCCAATTACCGATGTCTTATTAACATTTAATATTCCTACGGGATTAACTAATGCCTTTTTCTAATGTCCTTTAACTCGTGTCTACAATAATTTGCACCAACCATAGATTTTGTAATTCAGTTCTTATAACCGTCCTCTATCCTCTACATTATTTGATCGACGTGAATATGTGAACCAATTACTTTTCGATAGTACACATTCATGATCCAATGGTTCTGTTGCTATAATCATGTTTTATGAACATTTATCTAAATGCATTCAAGTTCAATTCTCTCTGTTTTTAGATCGACGTGTATATGTCAACCCGTGGCTTTTTTTATTGTACACATATTTTTCCTTAATTGCACTATTTTTAAATGCCTTATAAAGTTATTTAAAGTTTTTTCACTTGTCTTAAATTGACTTAACTCTATTTTTTAATATAAATTTTAAATTTCTCAGTATAGTTCCTTATTATTACTACTCTCAAATTTCTGAATCCATTTCCAAATGCACCTATCATTGATTCTCCTCTATATGACTGTCTTAAACCTTATTTCATAATGATTTAATATACCCACACGCTTAATTGTTGTGTTTTTATAATGTCCTCAAACCCGTGTCTATAAAACATATGCACCTACTATTGATTCGGATCTTATCCGTTTCTCCTATGGACATTTATGAATAGACATTCAAGCTTAATTCCTCTCTATTATTTGATCGACTTGACTATATCAACCAGTGACTTTTCTATTGTGCACATTCATGATCCACCGATTATGTTTCTATAACCGTCATTCTATTGACATTTATCAAAAGGCATTTAAGTTCAAGTCCTCTCCATTATTAGTTCAACGGCACATGTCAACTCATGATTTTTTCGATTGTACACATATTTTCCCTTAATTTCACTATTTTTAAATGCACTATTACCGCCCTTCTTTGGACATTTATCAATAGACTTTCAATTTCACGTCCTCTCCATTATTTGATTGACGTATATATGCCAACCCGTGATTCTTTCGATTGTTCCCTTAATTTCACTATTTTTAAATGCATTATTACCATCCTCCCATGGAAATTTATCAATAGACTTTTTAATCTATGTTCTCTCCATTATTTGATCGGCGTAAATAAGTTAACCCATGACTGTTTCGATTGTACACATTCATGATCCAATGGTTCTGTTCCAATAACCGCTGTCTTTTATCCAAAGGCATTCAAGCTTAAGTGCTCTCCATTTTTAGATCGACGTTTATATGTCAACCCGTGACTCTATTGAATGTATACGTATTTTTCCTTAGTTTCACTATTTTTAAGTACACTATAAAGTTATTTTAATCCTTTTCTCTTGTCTCGTTCTTTAAAATAACTTAAATCTATTTTTTAATCAAAATTTTAGATTTTCGAATTTATTTCTGTATTATTATTACTTCCTAATTTCTGAATCCATTTCTGTATTCACCAATTATTGATTCTTTTAGCTATGATTGTCTTAATCTTAATTACTTACTGATTTAATCCACCACCAAGTTTAATTATTGTCTTTTCATAATGTTCTCAAAATCGTGTCTAAAAATAATATGCACCTACTATTGATTCACATCCTATAACCGTTCCTCCTATGGACATTTATGAATACACATTCAAGTTCAAGCCCTCTCCATTATTTGATCGACGTGCCGTGACTTTTCAATTGTACACATTTATGATCCACTAATTATGTTCCTATAACCATCGTGCTATTGACATTTATCAAAAGGCATTTAAGTTCAACTCCTTTCTATTATTAGTTCGACGTGTATTTGTCAACCAATGACTCTTTCGATTGTACACATATTTCCTCTTAATTTCGCTATTTTTAAATGCTCTATTACCGCCCTCCTTTGGATATTTTTCAATAGACTTTCAAATTAACGTTCTCTCCATTATTTGATCAACGTGTATATGTCAACCCATGACTCTTTTGATTGTACTCATATTTTCCTTTAATTTCACTATTTTAAATGCATTATTACTGTCCCCCTATGGAAATTTATCAGTAGACTTTCAAATCCATGTTCTATCCATTATTTGATCGACATGAATATGTCAACCCATGACTTTTTCGATTTTACACATTCATGATCCAATGGTTCTGTTCCAATAACCATTGTCTTATGAACATTTATTCTTCCTACGGGATTAATTAATGCCTTTTTCTAATGTCCTCCAACTCGTATCTTCAACAATTTGCATGAACTGTCGATTGTAATTTTGTTCCTATGGACGCCCTCCTATGGACATTTATTAATGGACTTTCAAATCCATATCCTCTCCATTATTTGATCGATGTGAATTTGTGAACCCATAACTTTTCGATTGTGCACATTCATGATCCAATGGTTCTGTAGCTATAATCATCGTTTTATGAATATTTATCTAAAGGCATTCAAGATCACGTTCTCTCCATTTTTAGATCGAAGTGTATATGTCAACCCGTGACTCTTTTGATTGTACACGTATTTTTCCTTAGTTTCATTATTTTTAAATGCATTATGAAGTTATCTAAAGCTTTTTCACTTGTCTTGTTCTTTAAATTGTCTTAAATCTATTTTTTAATCTAAATTTTAAATTTCTGAGTATAGTTCCTTATTATTACTACTTTCAAATTTCTGAATCCATTTCCAAATGCATCTATCATTGATTCTCTTGTCTATGACTGTCTTAACCCTGATTCCTTAGTAATTTAATGTACCTACATTCTTAATTTTTGTCTTTTTATAATGTTCTCAAACTCGTGTCCATAAATAATATGCTCCTACTATTGATTCGGTTCTTTTATTTTTCTCCTATGGACATTTATGAATAGGCATTTAAGCTCAAGTCCTCTCTCCATTATTTTATCGATGTAAATATGTCAACCCGTAACATTTTTGATAGTAGACATTCATGATCCTATTGTTCTGTTCCAATAACCGCTGTCTTTTGAACATTTACCTTAAGGCATTCAAGTTTAAGTCCTCTCAATTTTTAGATCGGCGTGTATATGTCAACCCGTGACCTTTTGATTGTATACGTATTTTTCCTTAGTTTCACTATTTTTAAGTGCACTATAAAGTTATTTTAAGCTTTTTCTCTTGTCTCATTCTTTAAAATGACTTAAATCTATTTTTAATCTAAATTTTAGTTTTTCGAATCAATTTCCATATTATTATTACTTCCGAATTTCTGAATCCATTTCCATATTCACCTATCATTGATTCTTATAACTATGACTGTCTTAATCTTGATTCATTACTGATTTAATCTACCAGCAAGTTTAATCATTGTCTTTTCATAATGTCCTCAAACTCGTGTCTACAGTTATATGCACCTACTATTAATTCGCTTCATATAACCGTTCCTCCTATGACCATTTATGAATAGACATTAAAGCTTAAGTCATCTTCATTATTTGATCAATGTGACTATGTCAACCCGTAACTTTCGATTATTAACATTCATGATCCACTAATTATGTTCCTATAATCGTCGTCCTACTGACATTTATCAAAAGGCATTTAAGTCAAAGTCCTCTCCATTAATAGTTCGACGTGTATATGTCAACCCATGACTCTTTCGATTGTACACATATTTTCCCTAATTTCACTATTTTTAAATGACTAATATCGCCTTTCTTTGGACATTTATCAATAGACATTCAAATCTACATCCTTACATTGTTTGATCAATGTGTATATGTTAACACCTGACTTTTGATTGTACATATTTCCCTTTAATTTCACTATTTTTAATTGCATTATTACCTCCCTTCTATAGACATTTATCAATAGACTTTCAATGTGTTAACACGTGTCCTTTCCATTATTTGATATACGTGTATATATCAACCTTTAATTTTTTTAATTGTATACATTCATGATCCAATGGTTTTGTTGCAATAACTATTGTCTAGTGAATATTCCTCTCCAATTTTAGATCGATGTGTATATGTCAACCCGTGACTCTTGATCGTACGTATTTTTCCTTAGTTTCCCAATTTTAAATGCTCTATAGAGTTATTTTAAGCCTTTTCTCTTGCTCGTTCTTTAAAATGATTTAAATATATTTTTTTTATCTAAATTTTAGATTTTCGAATCTTTTAAAATATTATTACAACTTCCAAATTTCTGAATCCATTTCCATATGCACCTATCATTGATTCTCTTGTCTATGACTGTCTTATTCTCGATTACTTACCGATTTAATCTACCTGTAGGTTTAATTATTGTCTTTTCATAATGTCTTCAGACTCATATCTACAAAAAATATGCACATACTTTTGATTCGGTTCCTATAACCATTCCTCCTATGGACATTTATGAATAGACATTCAAGCTCAAGTTCTCTCCATTATTTGATTGACGTGACTATGTCATCCCATGACTTTTCGATTGTACTCATTCATGATCCGCTGATTATGCTCCAATAACCGTCATCCTATTGACTTTTTATCAGAAGGCATTTAAGTTTAGGCCCTCTCCATTATTAGTTCGACGTGTATATGTCAACCCATGACTCTTTTGACTGTACACATATTTCCCCTTCATTTCATTATTTTTAAGTGCACTATTACCGTCCTCCTTTGTACATTTATCAATAGATTTTCAAATCCACGTCCTTTCCGTTATTTAATTGACGTGTATATGTCAACTCGTGACTCTTTCGATTGTACACATATTCCTCCTTAATTTTACTATTTCTAAATTCATTATTACTGCCCTCTTAAGGACATCTATCAATAGACTTTCAAATCCTTGTCCTCTCCATTATTTGATCGACGTGAATATGTCAACTCATGACTTTTTCGATTGTACACACATGATCCAATGGTTATGTTCCAATAACCGTTATCTTATGAACTATCTAAAGGCATTCAACGTTAAGTCCTCTCCATTTTTAGGTCAACGTGTATATGTCAACCCGTGACTATTTTGATTGTATACGTATTTTTTTGTAGCTTGACTATTTTTTAGTGCGCTATAAAGTTATTCTAAGCCTTTTCTCTTATATCGTTCTTTAAAATGACTTAAATCTATTTTTTTAATCTAAATTTTTTATTTCAGAATCTATTTCCATATTATTATTGCTAGTAAGGATCAACAAGCAGATATTTTCACAAAGGTATTGGGAAAAGCAAGAATTGAATTTTTATGTAACAAGCTGGGTCAACATGATATGTATGGACCGGCTTGAGAGGGAGTATTAGAGATAATGTGTGATAAAGTAGTTGGGCTTTTGATATTCGATCCAAGCCCGTATCCGTAAACTCTAGTATAAATATCTATGTATTCCTCCATGAATTAGCTAAGGAAAGAATTTTATTTTTCCTCAAATTCCATGTCAAAAAACATGATAGAATATGTATCATTTTGTGTAATTAATTGGTATCCTTTCTATTTTAATCAAGCGGTTTCGTAGAAATAGCCTGTTTTTAGAGTTCAATATGATCATGGATTTTTCAAACCGCATAGTTCTACGCACAAAAACATCCTTAAATATGTGCACGCGCACGCATGTAAATAATTATTCAGAGATGAATGTCGGTTGATCTAAAAGAAATTCCTGTATTATCTGACTTTGCGTTTCTTGGATAATAAATGGCTATAAATCTCGTACATGCAGAGTGTGCATCAGTTCTATAATATTTTCAACTTTAGTCCTATCAAGTTGCATAACCGTTATCTTTGGTAAGAACTGTGATATATCTCTTTCAAGTATAGAGAAAATCAAGAGCCTGTTGTTGATATGATTAAAACCCCCATTTTAGAAGTCATTTCTTCTGAGGATGGCAGATGATACCAGCTAAGTTTAACTAAGCACGATATTGCTTCTTTGTGGTTTCTCTGCAAGCAGGTATAATGAAGTCTCTTAAAGTCTTATAGATATAGTCTTGTTCTTTTTTTCCCAGATCAATTTGTTGTTTTTCATATTTCAGGAAGCATCTTCATTGGATATCACCGATCAAGCTTGTGGCCTTTTCAATCCCTCAGAGGTATAGCTCTTTCTATTTTTCTTCCAACTGGAGTTATTTTTCTTGTTCAGCCTTTTATATTGGTGGATTATACGTGATGTTAGTATTTATTGAAAAATTTTATGTTCAGGTTTTTGCGTTGTGTATGTGCCATCTTGATGTCGATCGTCTAACTTTTCATTGCGTGTCCATCCAATCTCTGCGTCAGCCTATTGACTAGAGACTATGGAAAAGAAAAAACATTTGCTTTGAAATTTCAATTTGGTTTATGCTTGGGTGGTCTACTATGGGAAGTGATGTATATACTAAGATGATTAGTGGAATGATTAACGATCTATTGAAATGATGTTCTTGATCCAGAAAAGAGATAACATACGATAGGTATCCTGCACTTTTTGTGTACTAGGTTTTAGTAGAAAATAAGTGTCTAGTAGTCACATTAATGCAATTAAAAATATGTATAATGGAGTAGAGCCTGTGTGAGAAGAATTAGGAACAGTCAATTGTATTAGGTTCCTATCTATTTACTTTAGTTATGGATGAAACTTACTAGATATGTACAAGATTACATCTTATAGTGCATGATGTTTTTATAATCATATCTTTTGTTAATTTTTATCACACGTGATGTGTGGTGGTTGCAGTTTGGCCATAAATTAAGATACATTAAAATTGCTTCAGATTATTTGGATTTTAATTTCAGACATTCTTGCAAAACTCAGAACAAATCTCCAAAATCTTCTAGAAAATCTTCACCTATATAATGATAATTTCTTTGTCGATGTTTATTTTTGGAAACAAATGTTTGATTTCCATCATATCCTATCTAATTAAAGAGAAGATGATGAACCATAGAAATATCATACAATCATATATCTTAGCTCCCCATCTAATTGCTCCCATTCCAAAATAGAGATAAAATTGAAATAAACACAATATGCAAACATCATCAAGGCACAAACACTGCTCCTGAATCTGAACTTAATTACATTGCCTATACTAAGAATAACATTGTTGAGCAATAATCAAAGATAATTCTTGAGTTTGCAGAACCCTTAACAGCTAAATCTTAGAGCACCGATCTCTACCGACCTAATTTCTCATTTATCCCTTTGTGTTTGCATAAAATATAGTTCATGGATGTTGAAATATCAGAAGTTTTTCCAATCTGATATTACACATTCATTAAGGGATATATAAGAAATACGACTAAAACCACAGGTGTAGAACTGCTTCAATTTAGTGAAAACCATGTTGATATAGTAGTACTTTAGAGAAATTTGATTGCAATTCCAGGAAACTATACCCCTGGCACATTTGAGAAGGTAAGGCTCCGTTTTGCTCATGTTGATATAGTTTTACTTTAGAGAAATTTGATTGCAATTCCAGAAATCTGATATCACACCTGTCTTCTTGGTCTTTTTCTTGAAGGTTCAGGTGAATGAATCTATCACAATCACTTTTCGTTTTTCTTTTTTCTTTTTTGATGAGAAGAGCAGGGCTCCAATTGGATGCCCGTCCCATGACAATTTTATTTAAAGGAAAAAAACGACTGTACAAAATACAAAAAATGGTCTGCCCCTGTCAAAGCAAAGAAAATCATAGCAGCAGCATTATCGTTTTTAATGGTGAGGACATTCCCCCCAAGTCCAGAACTCTCATAGAACAGGATACAAAAACTGGAAACAGGATGCACACATCAAGATAAAAGAAGTGATACCAATAGATTTCAGCAATCAAAAAAGGAATAAAATGTTTAGGCTATTAATCAAAATCAAGTGACAATAATGTGTACAACATTTTCAAAGCTTTAGTTAAACAAGAATTTACTGAAATATACCCTTTTACGGCATCCACTTTTATTCAGCATCTATACATACCTCATGCATAACTAACAATCATTTATTTTTTTGCTCAAGTGGAGATGTATATTAAAGACAAACTCCATACTATTGAAACCTGCTCAGGAGTATATAAAAATGTTGCAACATATCAAAGGTATGTACCAGTAGCCAGGAAGAACCAACAGAGCATGGTTTGTGCTTCTTACAAACATAAAATTTGAAGAGAGCAACTCAAGAACAGAGAGTTTTGTAAATTTTATGGAAAAAGGGGATAACAAGGTTCCAGAGAGCAAACAGCTGGATCACCCTCAAAAACCTATGTTGTAATAACCTTCCCCGTTTTCTGATAGATTATCGGTTGATGGTATACATTTGATATCTTACAAACAAGCCATATTTTAACTTAAGGATGAAGAGTATATAGCAGTCATGCTGAAAGGGGAGCAAATAATGCAACATTATGTATGATGAGATTAATATATACTGTGGCATAGGAGGTCTAGGGATAAAGCAAACCAACAACACCATCAGAGAAAAAAAAAACCATGGCACTTGATAAAGAATGGCACGACCATCTTATAAAACTAAAAAGGGATTGTAACTCCTATGAAGAAGAGCATCCACATCCCCTGAGTACATTGCCTTTAGATTGTTGAATTCAAAAGAACTGATGGTAAAATCTTTTATCTTAGATGGCATAAACCACCACCACCCCAGTTAAGGAAATGAAAAAGAATGTTGTTCAGAACTTGTACAAGGGAGTAATCTTTATCATTAAAAATTTTGTTATTTCTTACACCCCAAATATTCCAGCAAGTAGAATAAAGCAGCAGAAGCCACATATGACTAAGATTGGAATGAATGTTTGTATTTTTCCAGTTGGTAATAGCATCAGTAAAGAAATGAGGAGGAGGATGTACCTTAATAGCTTTCAACAAGTCTCTCCAAATGAATTTGGCCACTTTACACTCAAAAAAAAAGATGATTAGAAGCTTCAATCATACAATCATCAAAATTACAAGCTGCAATATTAAACCAACCTTTCTTGATCAAATTTTCCTTAGTTAGAATTCTATCTTGGGCTAACAACCATGCAAAGATTTTAACTTTAACAGGAGTAGAATTATCCAGATAGAATTATGCACAGGGAACTTGATGTTAGTACTGTCGATTGCCTTATAAGCTGGCTTAACACTAACAGTATCTACTGCTAGATTGAAGAGGAGAGGAGACAAGGGATCCCCTATTTTAAGTCTCTTCTATATTTGATGATTTTACCCAAATTGCCATTCATAAGGACTTGTGAATTAGAAGAATTAATGTAGTATCATGGAAATCCATTTTATCCACTTGTCATCAAAACCTCTAACCTTAAGCAGATTAAGAATATAATCCCAGTTCATGGAATCAAAAGTTTTGTGGAAGTCAATTTTAAGCATTACAGATTCAGATTTAACTTTGGCACAAGCATTAACTAATTCAGGTGCAACTGAGAAGCAATCACAAGTGGACTTATATCTCATGAAGGCAAATTGAGTCTTACTTAATAGGTCATGCAGGAATTTTCCCAATCTATTAGCCATAATCTTAGTAAAAATTTTGAAAATGCTATCCAAAAGACTAATAGGCCTGAAGTCTTTGGGGACACTATCAAAAAAAAAGCACGAATCCACTTCCTGTTGATGACAATACATCTACAATTGGTTTCAATATTGCTTCTACAAGTAGAAGAACAAAGAAAAAGAAACAAAAAAGGTGATATAAAAGACTTCTTTCCAACTCTATAGTTAATTGACTTGACTCCAAGTCTACTTTATTAATTATTTTCACATGACTGCATGCATGCCAAATTCTGTTAGGACGCAAGAAAGGATAGCTCAAGCTCAAGATGGACTACAGGGCATCAACCAATATGATTTACAGGACGTCAACCACTATGACTTACATGGTATCAACCAGTATGATTTTGAAGATAAATATTGCCAATTTAATATAAATTAGCTCATGTAATTAACGTACTCAGGATATGGACTAGATATACAAGGCACGAACCAAGGAGTGGAGGCATATGGAAGTGAGCAAGTGATGAGGCAACAATCTGCAGATAATGGAAAGAAATGCGACTCAAGAAGATACTGGAATATCTGAAGATGAAATGCAAGAAAAGGTACAAGAATCATATGATAATTTTGAAATGGACTTTCTTTTCTCATCACCAAGGTATGGAAGGCCACCCTAATTACTACAAGAGGAAGGAGTATTTCCATTAAAGGAAGAGGTCCTATTAGAGGGGGGAGAGCACATGTGAATAGAACACCATGGAGGCTATGAGGTAATTTTAAAATAAGTTGCAAACTTAATGTTTATAGCCAAGCAAAGTTCTTATTATATTTCAAATGTTGATTTCACAAGCTCATGGACTACTCATCCATCTTATATATTGTTGTTTCATGTACATAGATTTTGTTAGCATACAAAATTTTGGAGCAAGAAGCAGCAACATCAGCATTTTGTAGTGGTTAATAGCGGCAACGGTGGCATATTATAGCAACTATTTGCAGCAACAATATTTTGTAGTAGTTATTAGCAACAGCAGCAGCTTTTTGGAGCGGCAATTAAGAACTTGAACCATGTTATTTAGGTGTGTTAGTTTATTGTAACTTGGATATGTTAGTTAATTTGGTGTTATTTGGATAAGTGATATGTATGGATTTGGTTGTTATATGGATGTGTTAACCTTATCAATGGAATTGATATCTTATATATTGATATGCTATATCTCGCATCTTTTTGGATAGTCTCTTTTCATATATGCAATCTGGATGTGTGTATTTTTTTAATTTGTTGTTGTTGTACTATTTGGATTTGTTGATTGATATTCATTATGTATGGAGCTAGCTTCTTATATAAGTGTGTTATTTTCTTTCTAAGCAAATTATTTTCCTCCTTTTTACTTATTGTTCAAGTTTGCAAGAAGCATTTGCCAGGTTTTTCCACTTTCAAGTATTTATACCATGATTTTTTGTACGAGGTTTTCTCAGTTTGACACTCTATTATTCTCATCCTTTTTACTTATTAGTTCAAGTTTGCAAGAACCATTTGCCAGGTTTTTCCACTTCCAAGTATTTATACCATGATCGTTTTCAGGTTTTAGATAAGTGCAATATGGGTAAGGGTAACTTACACTAAAATACCATTAACTATTGCAATTTTTCACTAAAATACCTTGAAGATTTTTTATTACATTAAAACACCTAAAACTATGCATTGAAGGGATTTTTTCACTAAAATACCCTCGAAAATAGCAGCTAAGGTTTTTACTGCAATAGAATAAACTACAATGTATTTTACTGAAAAAGGTAGTTAAGGTATTTTTAGTGTAATTCATCCTATGGATAAATCTCATTATTTCTGTTTTCTAAAACACAAATTTACAGTATTCTAGCTTCCAAGCAAATCCATATTCAAATCGAGATTCAATTTATATGCTATCATCACAGTGCAAACCAAAATTATATTAATTTCAATAAGTTGCATACAACATGATAATTAAAGTACATATGAGGTTTAAGGCTATAAGAATAACAATCACTTCAATTTGAAACTTCACATTTGCAAAGAGTTTTTCAATTGAGCAATACTTTTCCTACTGGTGCGGTGGAATCCATATAGGCTACATGGATTCCACCGCACCGGTATGAAAAGTATTGCTCTTTTCAATTTTCTCCATTTTTCCATCAACTCTTTTTCCAAGATCATTAAGCTCAGCCTATGATACCCACGCCGCAAAGTGCTTGAATTACACCACCACTTGCATAGGCATAACTGCAAGTCGTATTGTTGTTTCAAGTTGTTGTAATTGTTGTGGCAAAGGAGCTTGATCTCGTCAATTTTAAAGAAAAAATATTGGATGAAAATGAAATGTCCTAAATTTTGCTCTCAAAAAGAATTCATGATTTTGAAATTGTGATAAATCTAAAACTCTAGCCCCTATTCAACATAAGAAAGAGGAATAAGAAAACCTCATTAACCGCTCTAAACCCAACTAGATGAATATGCTGGTTAAAAGGAATCAGAGGTGAATTTTGGATAACTTAATGGTTTCGGGGATGAAATTTGTAAATCTAAGTTTTGGGGGTGAAATTCGGAAATATTGAAGTTTTGGGGTGAGATATAGAAAAAAAAACCTTTATTATTTACTATTTTTGTTTCTAGAAAGAAAAGAGCTCAACTTTGTTTACATGTATAACTTTTCTATCAGCATTTTGTTGATCCCTAGGTCTCTGTAGAGCTTTGTACAAGTGTTAATGGGGGCAACTGGCATTTTTTATAATAATTGAATCTTGTGAAAATGCTTCTCTTTTTTCTTTACTCGTGTTAATTATGCCATATATTTTTTTGAAACTTTCAATATTCTTAGCGATCTTTTATAATGTCGATTTATTTGGAAAATCGCCTTCGCCGCGGTTTCTATAATAGTTCTTCATATTTTTGTTTCATGTTTACTTTATGTCCAATCTAATCAATTTCAGGGTAATTATAGTATAAATAAATGAAATCATGGTCAAATTTAGTCCATGTGTAGGCAAACTCAATAAAATGTATCCAATATCAGAGAAATTGCATTAAAAACTAAGTGAAATTATTGTTAAATTTAGTAGACTGTAGTCTATTTTAGTGTAATTATAGTAAAAACCAATTAAGTTTTCTATATGTTCGACGGAAAATTAAACCCTGCACTCGACGCATGCTCCGGGGCAGGAGAGAGAATAGATGGGAGCGTGGGCCCCACGCACTGCCTGAAGTCTCTATGTCTCTCTGTCTCACACACACACTGCCCCGGGTGTATTACACCCGGTGTAAGGGATAATCTGTCATGTTTGATAAGGGGCATTGATAACTAAAATATCCACAATTGTGAGCTCCTTTTCTCACTTTGTGTTTCCTATATCCGACTAGGGTCATATATTTGATGGTGATGGCTGGTTGTCATTGTTGTGCGTCATATTGGTGACTTTTTGGAGTCCCGTTCCAACAGATTTGGCAAGTTTAATGTATTGATGATCTACATCAGCTGGGGTGCTTGGTTTATTAAGCAAAGCTCAAAAATCAGCAATCCTTTCTTTGTTTAATTGTGCTATTTCTCATGAATTATTTATTAGTTAGTATTATTGATGGTAACTTTTTTTAAAGAAAAATTCCACTTGTAAATGAGTACATATGTATGTTCAATGGTGTAAACAATTAAAAATGCCAATTGACCGTGATTCGGACGTAACCCAAGCATTATTCTCACACCAAGAACAATCTAAAATACACATTTAATAAGAATTGGAAAAGGAATATAATGTCTAGTAGGAAGATGGGGTAATAAAATTATTAATACGGCACTCATATACATCTAAGCATCTAAGCTGACCCTTATAAGTCAACAAGGGTATATTCGTTACATCACTTCACTCGTTGTTTTGTATTATTTAGCATATCGCAGCCTATATGTTATGTAACCCAACAAAATAACTTATACTACTTTATGCTATTACTATAAATAACTTATGCTCTGCTACACATTGATAGCAATAGCGAGCCTCCGTTATTTGTAAATTAGATTTTACATAAAGTCTTTTGTTATTAAACTGGATTTAAAATTCAAAAGATTAAGAGAACCTAATATATATTTAACACATCATCCAACTTTTAATTCTCATAACCTAAAAATTAAAAAGGATAAAAACCTAATTCCACTCGATTACTTTGAATATCTAAAGTATGAATACAAACTTGTACAATTGAAAATTAATTGCCGCTAGGCTTTGCATTATTTTCTTAAAATTAAAAGACACGCTAAATCTGGTATTTTCAAAATGGACAACCCAAACTATTTAAGTTAACTAAAAAAGACCCTCCCATTAATTCCCATCCAAATTCTGCTAAATAAAACAGTTTTGGAGGCTGTAAATGACCGATATACCCCTCCATGGTTTAAAAATGTCCACTTATCGTCTATTGCTCATTTTTAACCTCTCACTCTCTCGCTCGTCCCCTCTTCTCGGCGAGCCCCTGCGATATCGATGAGAACGAGAATGGAATGAAGAGGGAGAGAAATGAGAGAGAGGATGAGAGTTTTCATGGGGAGTTGGGAGATGTCGATGAAAATGGGTTCGGGATCAAGCGAAGATTGTTGTTTGTGCAAGCCGCCATTGATTGCGTGGAAGAAGAAGAAGAGAAGCAAAAGGGTTGGTGCAGGTGAGAAGAAGAAGACGAAGAGGAGGAGGAGACGAAGAAGAGTGGTAGTTTTGTCTTTATACTTAGATTTTAACCATTCAAGTTAACGGAGGGTCTTTTTTAGTTAACGTTTAAGTTTGGGGTGTCCTTTTTGAAAATAAGAAGTTTCGCGTGTCTGTTTTGAAAATATGAAAGTTTGGAGGTTCCAAAATAAAAAAACCCATTTATTTTTATGACTAATTTAGATATATTGTGATTTAGTGCGAGTAAATATAATTATCAAAAATAATTAATAATAATCCATATAGTTTATGCTTTGTGCACTCCACATTTTGCGTTTTTCACTTTGAAGAGACATAGCACTAAATTTTCGCTATTGCTATTTTTCAAAATTGATTAGAACTCATAAGCTACAAATGCCACATCTTATAAGTGTATACACGTGTTGATGTGTGTCACAAGTGCGTCCTATGCCCGTCGTCTCTAGTAGTTTGTCTAAACGATAACATGGAGAGAGCCGATTGCGAAAGGAGGACAGCGGCAACTGACGTTTTTCGGCCAGCGGTTGTAGCGCGGCGGTCATTGTAGACAGTTTTTGACAGCGATTGGTAAAGGGGTAGATATGAACACGTAAAATTTGAAGGGGCATACAAAAAAAACCATATTTTATGTTCAACCATTTGGAAACCAAAACGGTTTATTAATTATATATGGAAAAAAACATAATTTATCTTAATTTGGAAACCCCATTTTGACTAAGTCTAAGGTTGTTTGAATATATTAATATTAATATTAAATTACTAAATTAGATGTTAGCCGTTACTGTCTAGGGTTATAATATCGTTCTTTAAACTTCACTTTTTTTAATATCGTTCTTTAAACTGCCCTTTTTTAATTCCCTCAAAATAAACCACACGCTGCTGCTGGGATTTCATCTCTCGATGTGATCCTTCAAAACCCTAACCTCCTGGAGTCCGAGGAGCCGCCGCCGATGTAAAGTCGGCGATCTTTCCCTTCAAAACCCTAACCCTAAGGCTGTCTCTCTCTCTCTCTACCATCTCTCTAAAAATGACGGTGGCCAATGCGTGGGCCCCACCCTCTCCGCCCCTCCGCCTCGATCCCCCTTCCTCCTCCTCCCCTTCCTCCATCCATCTCCGGCGGTGCGGTCTTCCGCAGGAGCATCGTAAGGACCTCCAAGGGGCCCACAACCCAGCAAGAGCAAGAAGAAGAAGAAGTGCGAGACGACGATTCTATTCTCATCGGAAGTCACCCAGATGGCCACATCGTGCTCGATCATCCGAGCATCGGCCGTTTCCATCTCGAAATCCAGAGCCTCTCCGTGACGGATCTCGATTTGGGTATTTCTTGTTTCTTGGATTGGTCCATAAATTTTTTTTTTTGGGTTTTTCATTTTTCATCAATTTGAAATTTTGGTTTGCAGTTCATGGGACTGGGTTTCAGGGGAAAAGATTGCAGCTTAGATTGCTGCTGTTGATTTAGTGGGAGGATGATACGGTGAAGCTCAGGGCGTCTACGAGGGTTTATGAGCTGCATTGGGTGCCTTTGAGTAGTGCTTTTGAGATGGAGAATCCGAGGAAACCCAACAGGTAAGATTTTGGAAAAAAAGGTTCAATTTTTTTTAATCCGTATTAATTTATCTAGTCAAAATTTCAGTCAGTTTGATTCATTATGTCTTAATTTAGATTATTGTTCCTATATTTGATATTGATTTGTGATGGATTGATAGATTATGATACCAAATAATATAGATCATCCCCTTTTTCTATCTGATTGAGATGAGACTAAATAGATTTTAGACCTAAGCTGAAGATTGATTAAAATTGGCACTACAGTAATCATGCACTTGAATTTATGAAGAAGCCATAGGTTTCATTAGTGAAACTCTGGAAACGCATAGAAACATATCTATTGAGTAGTCTGTAACTACATTTCTGTTCCTTAACACCTGAAGGCTACCGTTTACATTTGCAAGAAAGATGAAGAAAAAGCTAAAACCGACGACCGCTTGATCAACCAATCATTTAGGAATAAGCGTCGGATTACATTGCCCTTAAATAAATTAATGTGATATCTGCGAACAATATTAAAGACTGATATCACAATTCTTAAATTAGATCTTACCGTTCTTTAAACTTTACTTTTTTAATTCCGTCAAAAGAAACAACACACTGTCGCTGTGATTTCATCTCTCGATGTCGATCCTTCGAAACCCTAACCTTCAAAACTCTAAATTTTTAATTTCCTATTCTATTTCCTTATTTTTCACTACTTCCAAATTTTGGAATCCATTTCCATATGCACCTATCCTTGATTCTCCGTTATTAACCGTCATAACCTTGGTTTATTACGGATTTAATCTATCTATGGGCTTAATTATTGTCTTTTCATAATTTCCTTTAATTTATGCCCACAACAATATGGTAATTTGTCAATACACATTCAAGTTCTAGTCCCATTATAGTAATTTGTCAATAGACATTCAAGTTCAAGTCTTCGCCATTTTTAGATCGACCTGATTATGTCAACCCGAGGATCTTTCGATTGTACACATCCGTGATTGTGAATTTTGCCAAATTTACATTGCACACGAAACCAATCATCCATGATACCTTGACTTTTAGTTTATCATCGTCTAGCTTTTCTAGATTCAACATCGCAATTTCACTTGTCTCGTTTATAAAATATTCGAAAACGTCCACAACTTTTAAAGCAAATTTCTCGGGATTTCAAAGACTTTACACCATTTTGCATTACAACCTTTTTGAAAAATGCTTCAATTGTATTTAATTTCTAAATCTATTTCTTAACATTACTGCTTTTAAAAGGACAATCTTCCTATAGGATTAACTAACGTCTTTTTATAATGCCCTCCAACTCTTGTCCATAATAATATTCATCTACTATTGATTATGTAATTATGTTCCTATGAACATTTATCTAAAGGCATTCAAGTTCATGTCTTCTCCATTTTTAGATCAACGTGTATAGGTCAACCCGTGACTCTTTTGATTGTACACGTATTTTTCCTTAATTTCATTATTTTTAAATGCATCATAAAGTTATTTTAAGCCTCTTCACTTGTCCCGTTCTTTGAAACGACTTAACTCTATTTTTTTGAATCTAAATTAAAAATTTCCGAATCTATTTTTGTATTATTACTACTTCTAAATTTCTGAATCCATTTCCATATAGTGTTGTCATCGATTTTCTGTCTATAACTGTCTTAATCCTGATTCCTTACCGATTTAATCTACCCACGGTCTTAATTATTGTATTTTTATAATGTCCAATTTTGCCTATGTTAATATGCACCTACCATTGATTCTCTTTTTATAACCATCCGATTATGGCAGAAATTGACAAAGGTAATAGCGGAATGCTAAAAGTAGGTGGTTGGTTGTATTATAAGGACTTAAATCTATAACCTTTTCGATCTAAGAAGTTTTTCACTGAATTTTTTTGCCAGGGAATTTTTCCTATTGCTTTTCAAGAAGTTAGAGTCAGTCAAGTCAAAAGGAAAAGGAGGGGGCAATAATTTATAAGTGAAGCAGCTGGAGCTATCCACGTCCTCTCTATTGTTTGATCAACGTGTATATGTTAACCCGTGACTGTTTTGATTGCATATATTTCCCCTTAATAGCACTATTTTTAAATGCACTAACACTGCCCTCCTATGGCCATTTATTAATAGACTTTCAAATCCACGTCCTCTCCAATATTTGATCGACTCGAATATGTCAACCCGTGACTTCTTCGATTGTACACATTCATGATCCAATGATCCTGTTCCAATAACCGTTGTTTAATGAACATTTATTTAAAGGCATTCAAGTTTTAAGTGCTCTCCGTTTTTAGATCGATATGCATATGCACTAGTAAAATAGGGGGTTGCCCCTACGGATATTGGAATCCGTAGGGGCATATTTAACCTGGCCCTACGGATTAATCCGTAGGGCTAAAAGGTTGCCCCTACGGGCACAGACGTCCAAGAATAAAAATATTAATTCTTAATTTGGTGTTTGCCCCTACGGAGCCGCAAACAAAGGACCTACGGGTATATCCGTAGGGAAAAGTAAATATCGATTTAACAAAAGCCCAGATCGATCGCCTACGCTCACTTTCTCTCTCTCTCTCGATCGCGCGCGAAAAAAATCCCCAAATCGCTACGCCGTCGTCGCCACCGTCGTTCTCCTCGTCGCCACCGCCGGTTTCGTCGCCACCGCAGTTCTCGTCGCCACCGCGGTTCAGGTCGTCGCCACCGCCGTTCAGGTCGTCGCCCCAGCCCCAGCAGCAGTCGTTCAGGTGAGTAAATCTCGAGGTAAATTAAAGAATTTTTGGATTATTTTGGGCTTAGGGTTCATGGCTGGGTCTGGGGTTGCGCGGCGAGTTGGGGTTGGGCAGGGGTCGCGGTCGGGGTCGGGGTCGGGGTCGGGTTAGGGTTGGGGTTCGGCTGCTGCTAGGGTGGGGCTGGGGTTAGGGTTTGCCTTAGGGTTGGTGTTGGGGTTTAGCTGGCCGCGCTGGGGTTAGGGTTAGGTTGGGGCTGGGCTGGGGCTGGGGCTGGGTTGGGGTTAAGTGGTGGGGAGTTGGAAAAAAACAAGAAAATGAAAGAGTAATGAATGTGAGAAATTAAGAATGAGAACAATTGCACAAAAAATTTGTTGACAAGAAAATGAGAGAGTAATGAATGTGAGAAATTAAGAATGAGAACAATTGCACAGAAAAAGCTATGCTTGACTAGGGGGATGGTTCTATGTGCTTTCAGAGAGCAACTTAGGGTTAGGGTTAGGTGGATTGATGACAACAAAATACCATAATTTATAACTATATTACTCATATAATGTGTATGTCATGTGAAAGATAGATGAAGGTCGAGGCAAGCACAATAAATTTGTTGGATGGGACAATGTCAATAGGAGCTCAATGCTATTTGGAAAAATAATAATTCAAAGACATAGTGGAGTTTCCGATTGGTGGCATGGACTAGTTTGATGTATGTAGTTGGTTTGATTTATGAAAAAATGGGGAGACAACATGCATGTATGCATATAGGTAACATCTGCCAATATGCCATATCCAGACCGCAATCTATTTTTACCTATTGGCTAATATGAAAATATCGGCCCGCGTATATGACATAATCAAAGTTGTTAAATCTCGATACGGTTTGTGTTTCGTTTTTTTATTTATCAGTTCTATCAATGTTGCGTATAACGCTTTATGATATCAGTATCCTACATTTGTAGTTTTAATTGTTGATTGTTATAGATGAATACCATTGCAATAATAGTTTTTGGTTGATGAATGCTATTGCAATGTAGGATGATCAGTTCTATCAATCTTGATCTCAATGATTTAAAATCATGTTACACATACAACACGAATGCACAACAAACGCATAATTAGATAGCGACTCGAGATATTCAGGTTAAAACCAATATATGATACTCGATGATAATATGAAACCTTCATATTCCCATCGATACTCATATATGAAACTAAAAGCGCCACTTAGTCCCCGTCTATCGGTTAACATACGTGCGATGCTCGTCGTGACCTAGAACTATACGAAGGTTGTTAAATATCGGACAGTATAGCTCGATACTAACAACCGTCGTATAGTCTACGCGACGAGAAAATTCAATCGTATGGTAACCCATAGATTTGTCCCGTGTGGACAAGTTAAGAATGTATAAAGCAAACGCCTTCATTCACTTGTGTTTTCATCCGTTTCGAGATATTTCGTCGGTACCTTTCCGCTGGTTCTCCGTGTACAAAGATAGATTAGATGTTCATTTCAACGTTGTTTCACAGCTTTGAAATGATTATCTATTCTATTACAGTGTACTCGGAGAACAGCGGAGAGGTGCTGCCGAAATTTACTCGAAACGGTTGAAAGCACAAGTGATGGGCGTTCGCTCTATACATTCTTAATGGGATAGAAGCCTACCCCCGACAGCCGGAACACACACATACAATAAGAATACATAACAAACGCATAATTAGAGAGCGATTCGAGATGTTCGGGTTAAAACCAATATATGATACTCGATGATAATATGAAACCTTCATATTCCCATCGATACTCGTATATGAAACTAAAAGCGCCACTTAGTCCCCGTCTATCGGTTAACATACGTGCGATGCTCGTCGTGACCTAGAACTATACGAAGGTTGTTAAATATCGGACAGTATAGCTCGATACTAACAACCGTCGTATAGTCTACGCGACGAGAAAATTCAATCGTATGGTAACCCATAGATTTGTCCCGTGTGGGCAAGTTAAGAATGTATAAAGCAAACGCCTTCATTCACTTGTGTTTTCATCCGTTTCGAGATATTTCGTCGGTACCTTTCCGCTGGTTCTCCGTGTACAAAGATAGATTAGATGTTCATTTCAACGTTGTTTCATAGCTTTGAAATGATTATCTATTCTATTACAGTGTACTCGGAGAACAGCGGGGAGGTGCTGCCGAAATTTACTCGAAACGGTTGAAAGCACAAGTGATGGGCGTTCGCTCTATACATTCTTAATGGGATAGAAGCCTACCCCCGACAGCCGGAACACATACATACAAACGCATAATTAGAGAGCGATTCGAGATGTTCGGTTTAAAACCAATATATGATAATATGAAACCTTCATATTCCCATCGATACTCATATATGAAACTAAAAGCGCCACTTAGTCTCCGTCTATCGGTTAACATAACATGCGATAATTTATTCTTTTCAACGACAAACGCACACACAAAGCATATACACGGATTTTCTCCTTTGTCAGTAACTATCCCGTTCTTATATTTCTCAATATAGTCAGCATAATCTACAATTTATATATTATTCAGTCTAACATGGCCCATGAGTACGTCAGAGTTAAGGACTGGATGTATGTGGATTGGAAACAACGTATGCAACATAAGTTTGTCGCAGGAGTCGCTGCTTTCCTTGAATTTGCACGCGCACATAATAAGATCATAATAGAGAAGATTCTCTGTCCGTGCGATAGATGTGGCAATAAGTACTGGCAGAAGGTAGAATTGGCAGAGCTTCATATTGTAAAACATGGGTTTACTAGACTTTATTCAAGTTGGAAATATCACGGGGAAGGAGAAGAATGCAGTACTGCGGTAGAAGAAGAAGGAGAACACGATAATGCGGCAGGAGAAGAAGAATTCGGTAATACGGCAGGAGACGGAAATTTATTTCCATCAGAAGAAATGGAGGATATGGTAGAGGCTGCCCTAGGTGAATCTATTCGTACCGAAGATGACATTCCTTCCGGTCAAGGACCGCGTGCGGATAAATATGAAAATTTCATGAATGATGCTAGGAAACCAATTTATAAGAATGCGAAGTATTCCACCCTCTCATGGTTCGTCCAACTTTTCCAGATTAAGTGCCTAAATGGATGGAGCAACAAGTCATTCACAATGCTTCTTTCGTTCTTGAAAGATTCTATGCCTCCGGGAAATAATGTGCCCGAAAGCTGGTACGAAGCCCAGAAAATGATGTCTGATTTGGGTCTAAAGTGCGAGAAGATTCAAGCATGTCCTAAAAATTGCGTGTTGTACCGGAAAGAGAATTCAGATTTGAAAGAGTGTCCAACATGCGGAGAGGCCAGGTATAAGCCGAAAGATTCTGATAAGAAGCCTGATATACCTGTGAAGATAGCACGATATTTTCCCATAACACAGAGGCTACAGAGGCTATTCAGGTGCAAGAAAACAGCCGAGGCAATGATTTGGCATCACCGTGCTCCTCCAAGCGAAAATGGAAAAATGAGCCATCCAAGAGATTCACCGGCATGGAAGGATTTCGATAGGAGGCACGCAATATTCAGTAGCGATCCTCGCAATGTCCGGCTCGGACTGGCTACCGATGGCTTCTGCCCATTCAACTATATGGCTGGAAATCACAGTACATGGCCCGTTGTAATGATAATTTATAATATGTCGCCTTGGTTGGCTATGGACCAATCATACTTTATGATGCCTCTTCTTATCGACGGACCAAACTCACCGGGGAACAATATCGACGTCTATCTCCGACCTCTGATCGAGGAGCTGAAAACTTTGTTCATTGATGGTGTAGAGACGTATGATTCAAACACAAATACAACCTTCATACTGCGGGCGGCTTTAATGTGGACAATTAATGACTTTCCTGCGTATGGAATGCTATCAGGTTGGTCCGTACATGGTCACAAAGCATGTCCTCATTGCCATGAACACACAACATCAAAATTTTTGAATTTTAGCAGGAAGGTTTGTTATTGCGGCCATCGATGTTTTCTGCCTCCAGACCACCCCTATAGGTTAGACACGGTTCACTTTGATGGTCATCAGGAGCTTCTTGGAGCTCCATCCCCATTATCCGGAGAGGACGTGACTGCTAAATGGGATGGTTACAATAACGTGACCTTCGGGATGGATCCGACGAAACAGGTCAAACCACAATATTGGAACAAGTTAAGCATTTTCTTCGAGCTTCCGTACTGGTCTACAAATTCAGTGCGTCATTGTCTGGAATTCATGCATATAGAGAAGGGAGTATCAGAGCACATACTTAACTTGCTTCTGTATAAAGACGGGAAATCGAAAGACAACATGAATGCTCGGATGGATCTACAAGAGTGGGGAATAAGAAGTGAATTGCACCCTAGACCGGTAGCGGGTAAACCGGGCAAGTTTGTACTTCCCAATGCCGCTTATCATATGTCACAACCGGAGAAGAAAAGATTCCTGCAGGTGTTGCATGATTTGAAAGTCCCCACAGGTTTCTCAGGATCATTCAGCAAGAAAATAAAAATTGTGAAGGGCAAGATCGATGGGCTGAAAAGTCATGATCACCATGTTATCGTGGAGCACCTTCTTCCATTAGCCCTCAGGACTTCTCTCCCCGACTCGGTTGGTCTAGTAATCAACGACCTATGTTGTTTTTTCAGGGAGTTGTGTGCTAAAACACTGGAGGTTGCGACGCTGGATAAACTAGAAAATTCTATTGCGTTGATACTTTGCAAGTTTGAGCGTATTTTCCCACCGTCATTTTTCGATATCATAATACACTTGACGGTTCATCTTGCAACTGAGGCGAAGTTAGCCGGACCAGTACAATATCGATGGATGTATCCCGTCGAGAGGTACGTGTAATTTTTCATTTCGCGCAATTTATAAATTTATTGTTGTCATGTATGCCCGTATTTATTTATTCAACATATTCTCATTAGGTACCTCTACACTCTTAAGAAGTATATACGCAATAAAAATCGACCAGAGGGTTCTATCATGCAAGGTTATCTTCTTGATGAAGCAACCACATTTTGTTCCCGCTATCTGGACGAGAACATTGAGACAAGGCTTAACCGACCACGAAGAATTCAAGACGGGCCATATGGTAAAGCCGAGTATAAGAGGGTAGACACTATGTTTATCAACAAGATATATCGGTTTATCTTGCTTAATTGCGCATATCTTGAACAAATTAGAGAGTAAGTTCTTTTGGATTAATTGTTATATCTGTGTTTGTGTGTGTATGAAATGACATAATATTAATGTCACAATTACTTGTCGAAAACAGAACTCATTTTAACGAGGTACGTGAGGGGCATCCTGATTGGAACGAAGAACGTTTGGAAAAATACCATCAGGATAATTTTTGTGATTGGTTCACAGATCATGTAAGTTATTCGAATAACATTTTATTGCTATCAGTTTTAATCTAAACTTGTATCGTTATGTATTTTGTCGTAAAATTTGTTTTGTTAGATCCACGATCCGAACTTGTCTGCATCATTTGAGAGTGATTCAAGATGTTTAGCTCAATTTCCTAGTATGGAGGTTGCATATTACAAAGGATTTGATGTCCTTGGATACAAATTCGAAGTTAAGGACATAGAAACATCTAGAACCACTCAGAATAGTGGGATTGCGACGGTAGGATCGGACGGTGTGATTTACTATGGGTACTTAAACTGTATACTCGGCATCCACTATCCCGGACGATCAGAACCCTTTTATATATTCCAGTGTACTTGGTACGATCCGCGAACCGATACAGACAGGTGGAGAAGCAGTCTTGGGACTTTGAAAGATGAATATGGATTGACCAGTGTGAACACACTTCGATTTTACGGTCAGGACGATCCGTTTATCTTTCCGAACCAAGCGTTCCAAGTATACTACTCACAGTGTTTGAAGCATCCGGGGTGGAGTGTTGTATGCCGATGGAAACCTAGAGATGTCTACGATGTCCCAGAATACGAGGACAGCGATGAGGACGAAGAAGAGAGAAGGCTTAAAGTGCTCCGACCGTCTGTTTCGAAGGACGGGTTGTCTTCGACCGATCATGAAGTTACGTGGGTTAGAAATGACATCGACGATGAAATCCAAGTAGATATGTATGATGCGCCCACGAAACGAAAAAGGTTATCAGTAATGTTATATTATTACTTCACATTTTACGCTCTAGATCATATATAGTCAATACTTTTAATGATTTTCTAATGCGTCCACGAACCGTTTATCTAGATTTGATGACGATGTCGGGAGCAGCGAGGGGCGACAGGAGCTCCAGCCGCGGAAGAGACAGAGGCAGAGCGGTTCTGCCGCCCGGAGAGCTCCGTAGGGAGCTTCAGAGGGCCGGTCTTGCACCCAGATCGGAGACCCCTTCGGATGCCTCCTTCCGTGTTGATTTGGCCACACCTCCAGGTATACTGCACGCATATCCATTTTGAATGTAATATTACAGATATTCATGCATGTTTATGTCAAAATTACTTATATTGTCAATGTTTGATTGTCTAGTTGTTGGTGATGCGTCCACATCTGGGACAGAGGCCACCCCCGCTCCTCCAGGTATGTTTATATATCATATAGTGTATGTATATTGATTTAGAATGCTATATCATAAATACACACATTCCTTTTGCTCTTACTTAGCAATTTTTATTATTGTCTAGCTGTAGGTGGTGACACCACCGCACCTGCGGGTATGTTTATATATCCTATAGTGCATACATATTGATTTAGAACGTTATATTATTGATCTACACATTCTTTTTGCAATTACTTATATAATCTATTTTTAATTGTCTAATTATAGGTGGTGCGGCCACACCTTCCACAGGGGCCACTCCTGCCGCTTCCATACCCTCCGCATCGTCTGCAGGTTAGTATGAATAAATTTAAAATATTTATTCATTTTACATATGCTCTATAGAATAAATATGAACTTCATGGAAATTTAGCGTCGATGTTTATTTTATAGTTGGAGGGGATGCGTCCGGGTCCGGGACCCCGGTTGTTCCTCACCGGAGGAACTATCGTCCCGCTCGTGCTGCTGCTCGGGCCCAGGCTCGTGCGCTAGTCACCGGAGGTATATATCACACTTGAATTTTTGTTTAACCTTGATTTCTTAATACAACTTTGTCTTATTATTGATTGTCTTGATATTTCGTGCAGACGCAGGGCCTCTCCATCCCCAGAGGGGGACTCGAGGCCCGAATCAGTCCCATAGGCTGAGGCCTGATAGAGCTAGGGGGGAGGCAGCATTCCCCCTATTTTTTACCCTTGACTATCGCTATACCGGTCCTCATGCCGAGAGGTTCGGCCGGTATTTGGGGGACGAGAGCCGGATCGTGAAGAACTATCCACTTCACGTTGAGTGGGGCGAGCAGCACCAGCGCTCATTCGCCCGCTTCTTTGATCAGGCTCGGGTATGTATTAATATATATTTTCATTTAATCTATCCAATATATTTATTATTAACACTTGCAATCTAATAACAATGTTTTTTTTGTATTTTCAGTTGGATTACGATTTTCAGCCTGTAGCCGACCCTGATCATCCGGGGAGGGTGCTCGACCTTCATGCTCTGTACAATGGCCTGATGAAGAACATGCAGGCCAAGGTCCGATACAACAGGAATGAGCTGAAGGCCGACTGCTACTCCCTGTGGATGGCGACCCCCGAGGCAGAGAGAGCGGCCCTCCTATCTACTCCGGCGTTTGCGAGAGTCGACGTAGAGACATGGCCTCTATTGTGCGCTTATTTCGACTCCCAACGCAAACAGGTATGTATTTTAAATTTAATTCATTATTTATGATATAATTTATTTCTTTGTGTTTCTTAATTAGAAAACTAAATGTTAATGCGTTGTGTAGAAACAGGCCGCTCAGAATACGGAGAACAGGAAGTCGGCGAAGAAGGGTCGCCCCACTTACACAGGTGGCTCGAGGAACATTACTCGAGCCATGGAGTTATCGGTAAATTAAGAGTTATTCTCTAATATTCTGCAATATTAAGAGTTATTCTCTAATATTTCTAATATTAAGAGTTACTTTCTAATATTGCAGACATCTCGGACCGTGGCGTCAGGTGGTACACCGAGCGTGCTGTCCGCATATCTTGCCGTCCACGGCACCTCGACAGATCCCGCCACGGGCGAGCTTCGATATCCCGACGTCGCTACCCAGGAGTACTGCGTAAGTGTTAATATTTTTTCTACCCAAATTTGAAATTTTAGTTTTGGAAGGTTCAAGTTTAAATTTTATACTTATACTTTACTGCTTAATGTGGGTGTAGGAGCGAGTGGTTGCGCAGGCCCAGGCCTCGGGGATCGATTTTACCGGACAGAACGATCCGAGGCTGCTGACCCCAGTTCTGGACGCCGCACACGGAGGGCACCACGGAGGTTGGGAGAGAGGCCGGGGATTGGGCCCTAGCAGGGCCCATATGAGGTTGGACTCCACCCCGACGGTTACTTCCTCCGTCTCTAGTGACCGGCATGTCCATCAGGAACTGGATAGCTTGAGGGCCACCGTTCAGGAGTTGAAGGAGATGCTGGTATGTATACTACTTTATAGTAAAATATCATTTCATATTATATACATATCAACATATCCATAATTAGTACGTAGCTTGAGCTTATTTGGTTTTAGACTTAAGTTTGATTAATCATACATACATATGTAATTAAAATAAACAACGCTTTTCCAAACTACATATCCAAACAGGGTTTCGAAATAACTTAATAATGATACGAATTCGAATAATAAACAGTTCTTACACGCTTCTTACACACGTTATGTCCAGACGCGACAGGGTAGATCGGCCGAGCCTCCACATGCATCTCCTTCGGCTGAGGCTCTGCAAGCCACTACATCGGCTGCGGTTCCGCAGACAGCTCCTGTAGCTCCACCGCCCACTCAGACTCCCGCAGCCGCGGCTGCGCAGACCACATCGCCAGCTCCACATGCCGCTCAGACTCCCACTCGCGACGAATTGCAGAGTTTATTGACCGAGGAGCAGGCGCGCGTTATTCTATCGTTATTCAGAGATGGAGCTGGACCGAGCTAGGGTAGATTTTTGGTTCTTATTTTTTGAAACATGTATTTATTTATATCATACACATTGTACTACATTTTGAAACGATATTGATATTGGTTTGTATTTATATCATATTCAGTTTTTTGGTTTCTTTTGTATATTATATATATGCGTGAGATGTGATTATGAATACTGGAATATATGATTTGATTGATGTATATATTATTGTGCACAGGGCGGGAAAAAATCAAGCAGCCTATTTTTTAAAAAAAAATAAAGACAATATGTACCTACGGATTAATCCGTAGGCACACATGTTACCCCTACGAATATATCCGTAGGGGCAAAATATCAGCAGTAACTGATATTTCCCTCCAGAGCTCAGCTCCAGGGGGTTGGGAATGCCCCTACGGACATAGCCGTAGGGGCCACTGCCTATCCCCTACGGCGTTATCCTTAGGGGCAAAATATCAGGAATCCTGATATTTTGCCCCTACGGAATTGTACCTACGCCCATATCCGTAGGGGGTAGTATATGGACCTACGGATATGTCCGTAGGTACAAGAAATATTTTTAAAAAAACCGTAAATAATATAAAATCTTATACCCTACGGCTGAATCCGTAGGGGCAAAAGGACCTACACAGTAATCCGTAGGGGCAAGAATTTGCCCGTAGGGGCAAGTTCAGGGCCTCAACTTGCACCTGCGGCCTTTGCACCTACGGGGTATTTTTTCGCCCCTACGCATATATCCGTAGGGGCAGTGAGTTGCCCCTACGGATTTAATTTATAGTAGTGATGTCAACTCATGACTCTTGTTGATTGTACATGTATGTTTCCTTAGTTTCACTATTTTTAATTGCAATATAAAGTTATTTTAAGCATTTTCTCTTGTCTCGTTCTTTAAAATGACTTAATTTTATTCTTTTTATCTAAATTTTAGATTTTCGAATCTATTTCCGGATTATTAGTACTTGCAAATTTCTGAATCTATTTCATATGCACTGCTTATCATTGATTCTCCTGTTTATGACTGTCTTAATCTTGATTCCTTACTGATTTAATCTACATACAGGTTTATCTATTGTCTTTTCATACTGTCCTCAAACTCATGTCTACAAAAATATGTACATACTATTGATTCTGTTCCTATAATCATTTCTCCCATGGACATTTATGATAGACATTCAAGTTCAAGTCTTCTCCATTATTTGATCAACATGACTATAATAACTAGGGGTGAAAGTTGGGTTGGGTTTAACAAGAACCCGACCCGGTTTTTCCGGGTATTTTGGACATCCAACATCTGTCCGAACCCGATCGTGCGGGTTAAAGTTAGATAAAATAATTTCGGGTTGGATATGGGTTTAGTGTAAAATCTGTCCGTCCGACCCCTAAATCTGGCCCAAACCAAACCCGCTTCTTATATCCGATCCAACTCGATATATTGCATAGACATCTATTTTTAAATGCACTATTACTGTGCATTTATCAATAGACTTTCAAATCCACGACCTCCATTATTTGATCGACGTGAATACGTGAACTCGTGAGTTTTCGATTGTACACATTCATGATCCAATGGTTCTGTTGCTATAATCGTTGTTTTATGAACATTTATATAAAGCATTCAAGTTCAAGTCCTCTGCATTTTTAGATCGATGTTTATGTCAACCCATGACTCTTCCGATTGTACATGTATTTTCCCTTAGTTTCACTATTTTTAAATGCACTATAATGTTATCTAAAGTTTTTTACTTGTCTTGTTCTTTAAATTGACTTAAATCTATTTTTTACTTAAATTTTAAATTTCTGAGTATATTTCTTTATTATTACTACTTTCAATTTTCTGAATTCAATTCCAATTGCACTTGTCATTGATTCTCATGTCTATGACTGTCTTAACTCTGATTCCTTAGTGATTTAATGTATCTACAAGCTTAATTATTGTCTTTTTATAATGTCCTCAAACTCGTGTTCATAAAAATATGCTCCTGCTATTGATTCGTTCTTATCCTTTTCTTCTATGGACATTTATGAATAGACATTAAGCTCAAGTCCTTTCCATTATTTGATCGACACGACTTTGTCAACCTGTGACCTTTCGATTGTACTTATTCATGATCCACTGATTATGTTCCTATAACCGTCATCTTATTGACATTTATTAAAAGACATTTAAGTTCAGGTCCTATCCATTATTAGTTCGACTTGTATATGGCAACCCATGACTCTTTCGATTATACACATGTTTCCCCTTAATTTCACTATTTTTAAATGCACCATTACCGCCCTCCTTGCACATTTATCAATAGACTTTTAAGTCTACCCCCTTATTTGATCGACGTGTATATGTCCCGTGGCTATTTCGTTTGTACACATATTTCTCCCTAATTTCACTATTTTTAATGCATTATTACCGTCCTCCCATGGACATTTATCAATAGACTTTCAAATATACGTCCTCTCTATTATTTGATCGACGTGAATATGTCAACCATGACTTTTTCGATAGTACACATTGATGATCCAATGGTTCTGTTCCAATAACCATTGTCTTATGAACATATATCTAAAGACATTCAAGTTTAAGTCCTCTCCATTTTTAGATCGACGTGTAAATGTCTACCCATAACTCTTTGATGGTACACTTATTCTTCCTTAGTTTCACTATTTTTAAATGCATAATTAAGTTATTTTCAGCCATTTCCGCTTTTCTCTTGTCTCGTTCTTTAAAACGGCTGAAATCTATTTTTTTAATCTAAATTTTAGATATCTAAATCAATTTCCGTATTGAAGTTACTTTTCTTAAATTTTAAATTTCTAAAACTTTCTTTGTAATAACTATTTTTAAATGCGCCATAAAGTTATTCAAGGGTTTTCACTTGTCTCGTTCTTTAAAGGGACTTGAATCTAATTTTTTGTCTAAATTTTAAATTTCTGAATCTATTTTTTATTTTTATTACTACAAAATTTCTGAACCCAATTCTTATATGCACCTATCATCGATTCCTATGTATAACCGTTTTAACCCTAGTTCCTTAGTTTTTTACTCTTCCTACAGGCTTAATTATTGTCTTTTATCCTCCAACTCGTGTCCACACTAATATGCACATTCAATTTCAAGTCCTCTCCATTATTAGATCAGTGTGTATACGTTAATCCACGACTATTTCGATAGTACACGCATTCCCCCTCAATTTCACTATTTTTAAATGCACTATAAAGTCATTTCAAGCTTTTTCACTTTTCTCATTCTTTAAAAGGGCTTAAACAATTTTTTTAATATTAATTTCAAATTTCCGAATATATATCTTTATTATTACTATGAAATTTCTGAATCCATTTCTATATGCACATATCATTGATTCTCCGTCTATAACTATCTTAACCCTGGTTCATTACTGATTTAATCTATCTACATGTTTAATTATTGTCTTTTCATAATGTCCTCCAATTTTTGTTCATAACAATATGCACCTACCATTGATTCTTTTTCCTAAATCGTCCCATTATGGACATTTGTCAATAGGAATTCAGGTCCATTCCATTGTTAGATCGACCTAAATATGTCAACCCAAAGCTCCTTGGATTATACACATCCGTGATTGTGGCTTTCACCAAATTTACTTTGGATACGTAACCAATCATTCGTGTACCTTCACTTTTTTTATCATCATCTAGCCATTTTGGAAACAAAATCGCATTTCACTTGTCTCGTTTATAAAATATTCGAAACCGTCTTCAACTTTATAGCAAATTTCTCAAGATTACAAAGACTTTCCCCCATTTTGCATATATGCATTTTTTTTTATTATTATAATTAGAAAGGCTATATTTTGAAAAAAAAACTTCAATTGTATTAAATTTCATTCTATTTTCTTAACATTACTACTTTTAAAGGCCACATAACTTTTCACTTGTTTCGTTCCTTAAAGCAATTGAAGCCACTTTTCTTAAATTTTAAATTTCAAAATATATTTTCTTATTCACGCTATTTTTAAATGCGCCATAAAGTTATTTCAAGGATTTTCACTTGTCTCGTTCTTTTAAAGTACTTGAACCTAATTTTTTTTATCAAAATTTTAAATTTCTGAATCTATTTCCTAAACATTTCTACTTTTAAATTTCTAAATCTATTTCCATACTATCATTGATTCTTCTGTCCATAACTGTCTAAACCGTGATTTCTTAGTGATTTAGTCTTCCTACGGGATGAACTAAATGTCTTTTTCTAACGTCCTCCAACTCGTGTCCAGAACAATTGCACCTACCATTGATTCTGTAATTATGTTCCTATAACCGCCCTCCTATGTACATTTATCAATAGACTTTCAAATCAACGTTCTCTCCATTATTTGATCGACATGAATACGACAGATCTTGACTTTTCGATTGAACAAATTCATGATCCAATGATTATGTTCCTATAACCATTGTCATATGAACATTTATCTAAAGACAATCAAATTCAAGTCCTCTCCATTTTTAGATCGACGTGTATATGTCAACCCGTGACTTTTGATTGTACACGTATTTTTTCTTAGTTTCACTATTTTTAAATGCGCTATAAAATTATTTCAAGTCCTCTCCCATCATTGATATTTGTCAATAGACACTTAAGTTCAAGTTCTCTCTATTATTAGATTAACCTGAATATGTCAAACAAGGGCTCTTTCGATTGTACACATCAGTGATTGTGGCTTTCACCAAATTTTCTTTGCAAAGATAATCAATCATTCATATTACCTTGACTTTTTCATCTAGCCATTTTGAATACATCACATTTCACTTGTCTCATTTATAAAATATTTGAAGCTGTCTCCAACTTTTTCAAAGACTTTTCACCATTTTGCATTTCAGCCTTTTCTATTTATTAGAAAGACCGTATTATTAAATGCTTCAAGTGTATTAAATTTCTAAATCCATTTCTTAACATTACTACTTTTAAAATGACCATAAATTTTCACTTGTTTTACTTAAAGTAATTGAGGCTACTTTTCTTAAATTTTAAATTTCTAAATCTTATTCCTTAATCACATTATTTTCAAATGCGCCATAAAGTCATTTCAAAGTTTTTCACTTGTCTCGTTATTTAAATGAACTTGAATCTTTTATTTATCTTAATTTTAAATTTCTGAATCTATTTCCTAAACATTACTACCTTCAAATTTCTAAATCTATTTCTATATGTACCTATCTTCTCATGTTTATAACTGTCTTAACCCTGATTTCTTAGCAATTTAATCTCCTACAGGCAAATTATTGTCTTTTCCTTACGTCTTCCATCTCGTATCCACAACAAATACACCTACCACTGATTTTGTTCATTTAACCATCCTCTTATGGACATTTATCAATAGACATTCAAATCCAAGTCCTCTATATTATTTGATCGAAGTAAATATGTTAACTTGTGACTTTTCGATTGCACACATTAATGATCCATTGGTTCTGTTTCTATAACCGTCGTCCTATGGCATTTCTCAAAAGGCATTCAAGTTCAAGTCCTCTCCATTTTTAGATCGACGTGTATATGTCAACCCGTGACTCTTTTGATTGTACACGTATTTTTCCTTTGGTTCACCATTTTTAAATGCATTATAAATTTATTTCAATCCTTTTCACTTGTCTCGTTCTTTAAAATGACTTAAAAAATTTCTATCTAAATTTTAAATTTCTGATTCTATTTCCTTATTTTTACCACCTCCAAATTTCTGAATCCATTTCCATATGAACCTAACATTGATTCTCCTGTCTATGACTGTCTTAACCTTGATTTAATAGTGATTTAATCTTTCTACGGGCTATATATTGTGTTTTCCTTATGTCCTTTAACTCGTGTCCACAACAATTTACACTTATCATTGATTCTGTTCCTAAAACCGTCATCCTATGCACATTTATCAATAGACATTCAAATCCAAGTCCTCTCCTTTATTTGATTGATGTGACTATGTCAACCATGACTTTTTTATTGTACACATTCATGATCCACTGAATATGTTCCCATAACTGTTGTCCTATGGACATTTATTAAAAGGCATTCAAGTTTAAATACTCTCCATTATTAGTTTGACGTGTATATATCAACCCGCGTCTCTTACGATTGTACAGGTATTTTCACTGTCACTGTTTTAAAATGCACTATAAAATTATTTCAAGCTTTTTCACTTGTTTCGTTCTTTAAAATAACTTGAATCAAATTTTTTTTATCTAAATTATAAATTTCTAAATCTATTTCCTTATTATTACTACTTTCATATTTCTGAATCCATTTCCACATGCATCTATCATCGATTCTCCGTCTATAACTGTCTAAACCCTGATTCATTACTGATTTAATCTACGTACAAGCTTATAGTGTCCTCCTTTTATTGTCCATGACACTATGCACCTACTATTGATTCTCTTCCAATTATTATTCCATTATGGACATTTGTTAATTGACTTTCAAGTTCAAGTCTCTATTATTAGATTGACCTGAATATGTACACATCCGTAATTGTGGTTTTCACTAAATTTACTTTGAACACTTAACCAATCATTTATAATACATTGAATTTTTTATCTAGCCTTTTTTAATACAGCATCACATTTCACTTGTCTCGTTTATAAAATATTTGAAACCGTCTCCAACTTTTGAAGCAAATTTCTCAGGATTTCAAAGACTTTACACCATTTTGCATTTCAGCCTGTTTTTTTATTTATTTGAAAAGGCGTATTTTGAAAATGCTTCAATTGTATTAAATTTTTAAATCTATTTCTTAACATTTCTTCTTTTAAAGAGACCATAAATTTTAACTTGTTTCTTTACTTAAAGCAATTAAGGCTACTTTTCTTAAATTTTAAATTTCTAAATATTTTTCCTTAATCACACTATTTTTAAATTCGCCATAAGTCATTTCTAGGTTTTTCACTTGTCCCATTCTTTAACTGATCGTGAACCTAATTTTTTTTATCTAAATTTTAAATTTCAGAATATATTTCCTAAATATTATTACTTTCAAATTTCTAAATCTATTTCTATATGCACCTGCCATTGATTCTCTTGTCTAAAACTGTTTTCCCCTGATTTCTTAGTGATTTAATTTTCTTATGAGATAATTATTGCCTTTTTCTTATGTCCTCCAACTCGTGTTCATAACAGTATGCACATACTATTGATTTTGTTCATATAACCGTCCTTCTATGGATATTTATCAATAGACTTTCAAATCCACGTCCTCTTCATTATTTTATCGACGTGAATATGTCATCCCGTGACTTTTCGATTGTACACAATCATGATCCAATGTTTCTGTTCCTATAACCGTTATCCTATGAACATTTATCTAAAGGCATTCAAGTTCAAGTCATTTTCATTTTTAGAGCAATGTATATGTCAACTCGTGACCTTTTTGATTGTACATGTATTTTTCTTTAGTTTCACTATTTTTAAATGCACCATAAAGTTTTCTCAAGCTTTTTCACTTGTCTAGTTCTTTAAAATGACAATTTATTTTTTCTAAATTATAAAATTCTGATTCTATTTCCTTATTATTACTACTTCCAAATTTATGAATCCATTTCCTTGTCCCATCATTGATTCTCCTGTCTATGAAAGTCTTAACCCTGATTCGTTAATGATTTAATCTTCCTACGGTCTTGATTATTGTCTTTTTATAATGTCCTCAAACTCGTGTCGATAAAAAATATGCTCCTGCTATTGAATATGTTCCTATAAATGTTCCTCCTATGTGCATTTATGAATAGACATTCAAACTCCAGTTCTCTCCATTATTTATTCAACGTGACTATGTCAAACCGTGATTTTTCGATTGTACACATTCATGGTCCGCTTATTTTGTTTCTATGACCGTTGTCTTATGGGCATTTATCGAAAGGCTTTCAGGTTGAATTCCTCTCCATTATTAGATCGACATATATATGTCAACCCATGACTCTTTCCATTGTACATGTATTTTCCTTGAATTTCACTATTTTCAAATGCACTATAAAATTATTTTAAGCTTTTTCATCTGTCTCGTTCTTTAAAGAACTTAAATTAAATTTTTAATCTAAATTCTAAATTTCTGAATCTATTCCCTTATTATCTGTACTTCTAAATTTTTGAATCCATTTCTTTATGCACCCATCATTGATTCTTCGTCTATAACTGTCTTAACCCCGATTAATTACTGATTTAATCCACCTACAAACTTAATTATTGTCTTTTCATAATGTCCTCCAATTGTTGTCCACGACAATATGCATTTAACATTGATTCTCTTCCTAGACATTAAAGTTCAAGTCCTCTCTATTATTAAATTGACCTAAATATCTCAACCCAGCGCTCTTTCGATTGTACACATCCATGACTATGGCTTTTGCCAAATTTACTTTACACACTTAACCAATCATTGATAATATCTTGAATTTTTTCATCTAGCCTTTTTGAATACATCACATCGCACATAACTCTTTTATAAAATATTTGAAACCATCTTCAACTTTTAAAGCAAATTTCTTAGGATTTCAAATATTTTACACCATTTTGCATTTCAGTCTTTTTTTATTTATTAGAATTTGGAAAGGCTGTATTTTGAAAATGCTTCAATTGTATAAAACTTCTGAATCTATTTCTTAACATTATTGCTTTTAAAGAGATCATAAATTTCCACTCGTTTCGTTACTTAAAAGCAATTGCGGCCACTTTTCTTAAATTTTAAATTTCTAAATCTTTTTCCTAATCATACAATTTTTAAATGCGCCATAAGTCATTTTAAGGTTTTTCACTTATCTCCTTTAAATGAACTTGAATCTAATTGTCTTTATCTAAATTTTAAATTTTTGAATCTACTTCCTAAACATTACTTTCAAATTTCTAAATCTATTTCCATATGTACCTGTCATTGATTCTCCTGTCAAACTGTTTTAGCCTGATTTCTTAGTAATTTAATTTTCCTGTGAGATGATTATTGTCTTTTTCCTATGTCTTCCAACTCGTGCCCACAACAGTATGCACCTACCATTGATTTTGTTCATATAACCGTCCTCCTATAGACATTTATCAATAGACTTTCAAATTCACGTCCTCTCCATTATTTGATCGACGTGAATATGTTATCCCGTAACTTTTCGATTGTATTCATTCATGATCCAATGGTTCTGTTCCTATAACCGTTATCCTATGAACATTTATCTAAAGGAATTCAAGTTCATGTCCTCTCTATGTTTAGATTGACGTGTATATGTCAACCCGTGACTCTTTTGATTGTACTCGTATTTTCCTTTAGTTTCACAATTTTTAAATGCACTATAAAGCTATTTCAAGCATTTTCAATTGTCTCGTTTTTTAAAGGGACTTAAATCTATTTTTTTAATCTAAATTTCATATTTTTGAATCAATTTCATTACTATGTTACTTCTAAATTTCTCAATCCATTTCCATATGCACCTATCATTGATTCTCATGTCTATGACCATCTTAATCCTGATTCCTTGGTGATTTAATTTTCCTACGGGCTTAATTATTGTTATAATGTCCTCAAACTCATGTCCACAAAACATATACACCTACTTGACTTTGTTCCTATAAACGTTCTTCATATGTACATTTATGAATAGACATTCAAGCTCAAATCATATACATTATTTGATCGATGTGAGTATGTCAACTGTGACATTTCGATTTTACACATTAATGATCCACTGTTCTGTTCCAATAACCATCGTTCTATGAACATTTATCAAAAGGCGTTCAAGTTAAGCCCTCTCTATTATTAGTTCGACGTGTATATGTCAACCCGCGACTCTTTCAATTGTACACTATTTTAAGCATTGAATCAAATATCGGTCATATCGGCCGATATATCGTATCGGGACCTATTACGATACAATAAAACCGATAAAATTTAGCTGATATATCAGTCGATATGGCGATATCGGTCGATATATCATCTGTATATGACATATGAGACACCTAGCCGATACGATTCCGATATCCGTCAATATTCGATATTTAAAACTTTGATTTTCCGTTAATTTCACTATTTTTAAATGCGCTGTAAAATTATTTCAAGCCTTTTCACTTGTCTTGTTCTTTAAAAGAACTTAAATCAATTTTTCATCTAAATTTTAAAATTTTCAATCTATTTCCATATTATTACTACTTCCAAATTTCTGAATCCATTTCCATATGCACGTAACATCGATTCTCTGTCTATAACTGTTTTAATCTCGATTCATTACTTATTTAATCTACCTACGGGCTTAATTATTGTCTTTTCATAATGTTCTCCAATTTTTGTCCATGACAATATGCACTTACCATTGATTCTTTTCCTATAACCGTCCCATGGACATTTGTAAATAGGCATTCTAGTTCAAATCCTCACCATTATTAGATTGATTTGAATATGTCACCCGAGACTCTTTTGATTGTACACATCCGTGATTGAGACTTTCGCCAAATTTACTTTGCACACGGAACCAATCATTTATGATACCTAGATTTTTCTTATCTAGATCTTTTAAATACATCGCATTTCACTTATCTCGTTTATAAAAATATTTGAAACCATCTCCAACTCTTAAAGAAAATTTCTCTGGATTTCAAAGACTTTACACCATTTTGCATTTGAGCCTTTTTTTATTTATAAGAAAGGCTGTATTTTGAAAATGCTTCAATTGTAAATTTCTAAATCTATTTATTAACATTACTGCTTTTAAAGGGACTATAAATTTTCACTTGTATATGTCAATCGTGACTTTTGATTGTACACGTATTTTTCCTTAGTTTCACTATTTTTAAAAGCACTATAAGCCTTTTCACTTATCTTGTTCTTTAAAATGACTTAAATCTTTATATCTCAATTTTAAATTTCCGTATTATTACTACTTCCAAATTTTTGAATTCATTTCCATGTTCATATATCATTGATTCTACGTCTATAATTGTCTTAATCCCAATTCCTTATTTAATCAATTTACGGGCTTAATTATTGTCTTTCCATAATGTCCAATTTTTGTCCACGTTGATATTCACCTGATTCGCTTCTTATAATCGTCTCATTATGGGCATTTATCAATATGCAGTGGAGTTCATCTAGCCTTTATGGATACATCGCATTTCACTTGTTTCGTTTATAAAATATTCAAAACCGTTTCCAACTTTTAAAGCAAATTTCTTAGGATTGTAAGGACTTTATACCATTTTGCATTTTAGCCTTTTTTATTTATTAGAAAGGCTGAATTTTGAAAATGTTTCTAAATCTATTTCTTAACATTACTACTTTTAATGGGACCATAATTTTTCACTTGTTTTGTTACTTAAAGTAATTAAGGCTATTTTTCTTAAATTTTAAATGGCTAAATTTCAACTTGCTACTATGAACTACATAGGCAATTTCCACAAATGATACCATGAACTTTCAAAATGATGGATTAATGCCATAAACTTTCAAAAGTATCAAAAAAACCCGACGGCGTTAACGGAAATTTACAAAATTACCAAAATACCCTTCATATAATAAAAAATACTATATTTGCAAAAAAGAAGAAGGGGTATCTGTTAATTTTGTAAATGCAAAATTACCGATTGCATACCATTCGGCAAGGAGGCCAATCTGTCGAAGAATAATTAAGGAGTTCAATCTATTGATGATGAGATGTGGAGTCACTAAGGCCGAGCTGCAAACAATTGCTCGATACTTAGATGGATTTTATGCTGAAATCAAAGATACCGTCGAGCTCCAACAATATGTTTCATACGACTTATACAAATTGGTGGTTAAAGTAGAGAAACAATTGCGACCAAAAAGTGGCCGAGATAAATAATTACACCAACCGAGGAGGTTCCTCATCGGCAGGCAACTACCGAACGAAAACGCCTGAGATACAAAAAAACGGCTGAATTTTAAAGAAAGACCGATACTAAACTTCGGCCAAAGAGACACCAGCGAGCTTGAACAAACTAAGCGGTTTTGGAGGAAGTAAGATGGGTAAATGCCAAAGATATGGGCATTACAAAGCCGAGTGTCCCAATTGACGAGCCGTAACAATAATTGAGGATGATGTTGTCGAAGAAGAAGAAGAAAAAGTGAAACCACCCATTTACGATAAGTATGATGATGAAGACACCGAATAGATTACTTATTGTGATCATGGAGAATCCTTTGTGGTCAAGCGAATGAGGACGAAGATGGTTAGCTGCGGCCTAACTTTCATACTCGATGTACGCTCTATGGGAGGGTATGTAACGCAATCATTGATGACGGTAGTTATGAAAACCTCGTTGCTCGAGTGATGGTTGACAGGTTGCAATTAAAGACATAGAAGCGAGAAAAACCTTATCAGCTCACTTGGTTTCGAAAGGGAAACGTTGTATCGGTCACCGAAAAGTGTTTGGTATCCTTTTCTATTGGCAAGAATTATTAGAATTCATTGTGGTGTGATGTATAGTGTCGATGGAGGTGAGTCACTTGCTATTTGGTTGACCATGGCAATTTGACCGACGAGTGGTTCATGATGGGTACAAGAATACTTTTTTATTAAGGACGGAGTAAAGACCACTTTGCGGCTTTCAAAAATTGAAGGAGTGTAACAAAAACTCGGTTAGTAATTTCCTAAGTCATACCGATTTTATAGAGGTTGCTGAGGAAAGTGGTGAAATGTATGATTTAATGGTGTTAGAGGCTAATAAGGAACACCCAAGCCATCCGCCGATCTTAGAGGGTATTTTGGAAGAGTTTTCGGATGTCATGACCGAAGACTTATCTGTTGGGTTGCCACCTGACCGAGATATTCAACATCGCATCGATCCTGGAAGATTTACCAGCTGGGTTGCCACCTGACTGAGATATTCAACATCATATCGATCCCATTCCAGAAGCAGTCTTATGGAATAAACTGGCTTATCGCATGACACTGAAGGAGCATGAAGAATTGCAATGGCAAGTTGAGGATTCGATACAAAAGGGCTACTTGAAGGAGAGTATGAGTCCTTGTGCAGTGTCGGGGTTACTTGATCCAAAGAAAGATGGATCGTGGCGGATGTGTATCGATTGCCGAGCTATCAACAAAATCATGGTAAAGTTTCGATTTCCTATACCTCGGCTTGATGATATGCTGGATAATCATTCGTGTTCAAAGGTATTCTCAAGTATCGACCTTGAGAAGCAAGAATCACCAAATTAGGATTTGGTGAGGAGCTCTTGTGCTTGCACTTCCTGATTTTGATAAGGTGTTTGAAATTTGATTGTGATGTATCTAAATTAGTAATTGGTGGAGTATTAAGTCAGGAATGTCGGCTTATCGCTTTCTTTAGAGAGAAATTAAATGCTTCAAGAAGTAATTACTCAACTTAAAATGTCGAATTGTATGCTATTGTTCAATCTCTTCGACATTGGGAACATTATCTACTTCATCAGGAGTTTGTTAAATTCATATCATGAGACGTTGAAGTATATCAATGGTGATCATAAGTTGAATAGTCGGCATGGAAAGTGGGTTGCCAATATACAAAGGTTTGTTCCGTTTGTTATTCGGTATAAAGAAGGCCGGCGGAACAAAGTAGCTGATGCGTTGAACCGATGAGTTTCACTTTTGTCGACTTTATAAGCTAAACTTATCGGCTTTGAGCAATTAAAGGAATTGTGTAAGAAAGATAAAGATTTCGGTGAAATATGGGCAAAATGCTATCAGGGAATTTTGAAAACTATGTGCTAGTTGATGAATTTCTTTTCAAAGAAAGCAATTAGTTGTGTTGAATTCCGATGTAATTATTTTGGAGAACCATAACGGAGGTCCGTTGTGGAGGTCTGGCAAGGCATTTCAGCCGAGACAAGACGAATGCTTTAGTGGAGGAGTATTTTGTATGGCCGAAATTAGCGAGAGATGTAACGAAACACGTGGAGAGATGCTAAGCTTGTACATTGGCCAAAAGTCGATGGCAGAACACGGGTCTTTACACGCTACTATCGGTGCCTGAAGCTCCGTAGGAGGACATCAGCCTAGACTTTGTCTTGGGTTTGCTTAGAGCACAAAGAGGTATGGATTCAATCTTAGTTGTTGTCGAAAGATTTTCAAAAATGGCACATTTTATTCCATGCAACAGAACGTTTGATGCCTCTCGAGTGGTCATAATAAATTTTAGAGAGTTTGTTAAATTACATGGAATTCATAAGACGGTGACGTCGGACCGAAATACAAAGTTTGTTGGGCATTTTTGGAGAACCTTATGACGAAAGATGGAGACATGGCTGCAATTCAGTACTTTACATCATCCGCGGAATGATGGACGGACTGAAGTAGTGAACCGAACATTAGAGAATTTGCTAAGAAGCTAAATAGGCGATAACAAGAAAAGTTGGGAGTCTCTGATATCACAAGCCGGGTTTGCCTACAACCAATCGACTTCAAGGTCAACAAGGAAGAGTCTTTTTGAGATGGTGTATGGGAGAAATCCTAATAGTCTTGATGTTATGCCGATTCCAATCACTACGAAGTTCAATTTGGTTTATGCTTGGGTGGTCTACTATGGGAAGTGATGTATATAATAAGATGATTAGTGGAATGATTACGGGTCTATGGAAATGATCTTCTTGATCCAGAAAAAAGATAACATAAGGCGGTCTTTCCCTTCAAAACCCAAACCCTCCAGCTATCTCTCCTCTCTCTCTCTCCCCTCCTTCGCCTTGATCCCCCTTCCTCCTCCTCCTCCCCCTCCTCCATCCATCTCCGGCGGTGCGGTCTTCCGCAGGAGCATCATAAGGACCTCCAAGGGGCCCACAACCCTAGCAAGAGCAAGAAAAAGAAGAAGTGCGAGACGACGATTCTATTCTCATCGGAAGTCACCCAGATTGCCACATCGTGCTCGATCATCCGAGCATCGGCCGTTTCCAACTCGAAATCCAGAGCCTCTCCGTGACCGATCTCGATTCGGGTATTTATTGTTTCTTAGATTGGTTAATAATTTTTTTTTGTGTTTTTCTTTTTTCATCAATTTGAAATTTTGTTTTGCAGTTCATGGCACCTGGGTTTTAGGGGAAAAGATTGGGGCTAAGATTGCTGCTGTTGATTTAGTGGGGGTTTACGAGCTGCATTGGGTGCCTTTGAGTAGTGCTTTTGAGATGGAGAATCCGTTGCCGGCGGTGCTTGAAGAGAACGAGGATACCCAAACAGGTAAGATTTAGGAAAGAAAGGTTCAAATTTTTTTAATTTGTATTAATTTATCTAGTCAAAATTTCAGTCAGTTTGATTCATTAGATCTTAATTTAGATTATTGTTCCTATATTTGATATTGATTTGTGATGCATTTATAGATTATGAGATCATCCCCTTTTTCTATCTGATTGAGATGAGACTAAATAGATTTTAGACCTAAGCTGAAGATTGATTAAAATTGGCACTACAGTAATCATGTACTTGAATTTATGAAGAAGCCGTAGGTTTCATAAGTGAAACTCTGGAAACGCATAGAAACATATCTATTGAGTAGTCTTTAACTACATTTCTGCTCCTTAACACCTGAAGGCTACCATTTACATTTGCAAGAAAGAAGAAGAAAAAGCTAAAACCGACGGCTGCTTGATCAACCAATCATTTAGGAATAAGCGTCGGATTACACTACCCTTAAATAAATTAATGTGATCTCTGCGAACAATATTAAAGACCGATATCACAATTCTTAAATTAGATCTTACCATTCTTTAAACTTTCCTTTTTTAATTCCGTCAAAAGAAACAACACACTGTCACTGTGATTTCATCTCTCGATGTCGATCCTTCGAAACCCTAACCTTCGAAACTCTAAAATTTTAATTTCCTATTCTATTTCCTTATTTTCACTACTTCCAAATTTTGGAATCTATTTCCATATGCACCTATCCTTGGTTCTCCGTCTATAACCGTCATAACCCTGGTTCATTACGGATTTAATCTACCTACGTGCTTAATTAGTGTCTTTTCATAATTTCCTTTAATTTATGCCCATAGCAATATGCGCCTACCATTGATTCTCTTCCTATAATCGTCCCATTATATAAATTTGTCTATAGACATTTAAGTTCAAGTCCTCGCCATTTTTAGATCGACCTGATTATGTTAACCCGGGGATCTTTTGATTGTACACATCCATGATTGTGAATGTCGCCAAATTTACATTGCACACGAAACCAATCATTCATGATACCTTGACTTTTATTTTATCATCGTCTAGCCTTTCTTGATTCAACATCGCATTTCACTTGTCTCGTTTATAAAATATTCGAAAACGCCCCTAACTTTTAAAGCAAATTTCTCAGGATTTCAAAGACTTTGCGCCATTTTGCATTACAACCTTTTTGAAAAATGCTTCAATTTATTTAATTTCTAAATCTATTTCTTAACATTACTGCTTTTAAAAGGACAATCTTTCTATATATTTAACTAATGTCTTTTTATAATGCCCTCCAACTCTTGTCCACAATAATATACATCTACCATTGATTCTGTAATTATGTTCCTATGAACATTTATCTAAATGAATTCAAGTTCAAGTCTTCTCCATTTTTAGATCGACGTGTATAGGTCAACCTGTGACTCTTTTGATTGTACACGTATTTTTTCTTTAGTTTCGTTTTTTAAAATGCACCATAAAGTTATTTTAAGCCTTTTCACTTGTCTCGTTCTGTAAAATGACTTAACTCTATTTTTTAATCTAAATTAAAAATTTCCGAATCTATTTTTGTATTATTACTACTTCCAAATTTTTGAATCCACTTCCATATGGTGCTATCATTGATTCTCTGTCTATAACTGTCTGAATCCTGATTCCTTACCGATTTAATTTACCTACGGGCGTAATTATTGTATTTTCATGTCCAGTTTTTTCCCAGGTTAATATACACCTACTATTGATTCTCTTCTTATAACCATCCCATTACGAACATTTGTTAATAGGAATGCAAGTTCAAGTTCTCTCAATTATTAGATCGATCTGAATATGTCAACCCGGAGCTCTTTCGATTGTACACATTCGTGATTATGGCTTTCGCCAAATTTACTTTACGTACGTAACCAGTCATTCATGATACCCTGTCTTTTTATCTAGCCTTATTGGATATATCGCATTTCACTTGTCTCGTTTATAAAATATTCGAAACCGTCTTTAAAGAATTTACACCATTTTGCATTTCAGCACTTTTTATTCATTAGAAATGTTGTATTTTGAAATTGCTTCAACTGTATTAAATTTCTAAATCTTTTTTTAACATTACTGCTTTTAAAGGGAGCATAAATTTTTCAAGTTTTTTCACATCGTCTCGTTCTTTAAAAGAGCTTGAATCTTATTTTTTAATCTAAATTTTAAATCGCATAATCTATTTCCTAAACTTTACTACTTTCAAATATCTAAACCTATTTCCATATCGACCTAACATTGATTCTCATGTCTATAACTATCTATACCATGATTTCTCAGTGATTTAATCTTCCTATGGGCTAATTATTCACTTTTTCTTCTGTCCTCCAACTCGTGTCCACAGCAATATGCACCTACTTTTGATTATGTAAATATGTTCCTATTACCGTCCTATGGACATTTATCAATAGACTTTCAAATGTACGTTCTCTCCATTATTTGATCGACATGAATATGTCAACCCGTGACTTTTCGATTGTACACATTCATAATCCAATGCTTTGTTCCTATAACTGTTGTCCTATGAACATTTATCTAAAAGCATTCGAGTTCAAGTCATCGCCATTTTTTTTATCAACGTGTATATGTCAATCGTGACTCTTTTGATTATACACGTATTTTTCCTTAGCTTCATTATTTTTAAATGCACAATAAGTTATTATAAGCCTTTCTTTTGTCTCGATCATTAAAATAATTTAAATCAAAATTTTATTTTAATTTTAAATCTTTGAAACTATTTCCTTATTATTATTACTTCAAAATTTCTCGACTCATTTCCGTATGGACCTATCATCGATTCTCCTATGTATAACCGTTTTAACCCTAATTCCTTTTGGTCATTTAATCTTCCTACATGCTTAATAATTGTCTTATTATAATGTTATCAAACTTGTGTCCACAACAATATGCACTTACCATTGATCATGTTTGTATAACCATTTCTCCAATGGGCATTTATCACCGGACATTCAATCTGATTTTGTTCCTATAACCGTCGTCCAATAGACATTTAAACTCAAGTCCTCTCCATTATTTGATGGACGTGACTATGTCATCCCGTGACTTTTCGATTATTCACATTCATGTTTCTTTGATTCTGTTCTTATAAAATGATGTCCAATAGACATTTAAACTCAAGTCATCTCCTATTAGATCGATGTGACTATGTCAACCCGTGGCCTTTCGATTATACACATTTATGATGCACTGATTATGTTCCAATAACCGTTGTCTTATGAACATTTATGTAAAAGCATTCAAGTTTAAGTCTTCTCCATTTCTAGATCGACGTGTATATGTCAACCCATGACTCTTTTGATTGAAACGCACTTTTTCTTAGTTTCACTATTTAAGTGTACAATAAAGTTGTTTTAAGCCTTTTCTCTTGTCTCGTTCTATAAAATGACTTAAATCTATCTTTTATGTAAATTTTAGATTTCCGAATCTATTTCCGTATTATTACTACTTCCAAATTTCTGAATCCATTTCCGCATGCACCTGTCATTGATTCTTTTGACTATGACTGTCTTAATCTTGATTCTTTACTACTTTACTTGCATGCATATTTAATTATTGTCTTTTCATAATGTACTCAAACTCGTGTCTACAAAAAATATGCACCTACTATTAATTCACTTCCTATAAGTGTTCCTCCCATGGATATTTATGAATAGACTTTCAAGCTCAAGTCATCTCCATTATTTGATCGACTTGACTATGTCAACCCGTGACTTTTCAATTGTACCCATTCATGAACCACTGATTATGTTCCTATAGCCGTCGTCCTATTTACATTTATCAAAAGGCATTCAAGTTCAAGTCCTCTTCATTATTTGTTCGATGTGAGTATGTCAACCTGCGGCTCTTTCGATGGTACATATATTTTCTCTTAATTTAACTATTTTTAAATGCACTATTACCACCATCCTATGGACATTAATCAATAGACTTTCAAATCCACGTCCTCTTCATTATTTGATCGACCTGTATATGTAGCCCGTAACTCTTTCTATTGTACACATATTTCCCCTTAATTTCACTATTTTTTAATGCACCACTGCCATCCTCCAATGAACATTTATCGATAGATTTTAAAATCTACGTCCTCTCGATTATTTTATCGACCTGATAATGTAAACCCGTGACTTTTCAATTGTACACATTCATGATGCAATAGTTATGTTCCAATAACCGTTGTCTTATGAACATTTAATCTTCTTATTGGATTAACTAATGTCTTTTTCTAATGTCCTCCAACTCGTGTCTACAACAATTTGCACTAACCATCGATTCTGTAATTCTGTTCCTATAACCGTCCTTCTATGGACATTTATCAATATACTTTCAAATTCACGTCCTCTCAATTATTTGATCGACATGAATAGATCAACCCGTGACTTTTTCGATTGTACACATTCATGATCCAATGGTTCTGTTCCAATAACCGTTGTCTAATGAGCACTTATTTAAAGGCATTTAAGTTTAAAACCTCTCCATTTTTAGATCGACATGTATATGTCAATCCGTGACTCTTTTGATTGTACTCATATTTTTCCTTAGTTTCTTTACTTTTAAATGCAGTATAAAGTTATCTCAAGCTTTTCCGCTTGTCTTGTTTTTTAAATTGACTTAAATCTATTTTTTAATCTAAATTTTCTGAGTCTAATTTCGTAGTATTGCTACTTTCAAATTCTTGAATCCATTTTCATATGCACCTATCGTTGATTCTCCTATCTATGACTGTCTTAACCCTGATTCATTAGTGGTTTAATATACTTACAGGCTTAATTATTGTCTTTTTATAATGTCCTCAAACCCGTGTCCATAAAAAAATACACCAACTATTGATTCGGTTCTTATCCGTTTCTCCTGTGGACATTTATGAATAGACATTGAAGTTCAAGTCCTCTCCATTATTAGATCGACGCGACTGTCAACTCGTGACTTTTTTATTGTACACATTCATGATCCACCGATTATGTTCCTATAACCGTCATCCTATTAACATTTATCAGAAGGATTTTAAGTCCAAGTCCTCCCTATTATTGGTTTGACGTGTATAATATTGAATCTTTTGATTGTACACATATTTCTCGTTAATTTCACTATTTTTAAATTCACTATTAACGCCCTCCTTTGGATATTTGTCAGTAGACTTTCAAATCCACGTTCTCTCCATTATTTGATCGACGTGTTTATGTTACTCTTTCGATTGTACACATATTCCCCCCTTGAGTTCATTATTTTTAAATGCGCTATTACTTCCCTCTTATGGACATTTATCGGTAGACTTGCAAATCCACGTCCTCTCCATTATTTGATCGATGTGAATATATAAACCCGTGACCTTTTCGATTGTACCCATTCATGATCTAGTTCTGTTCCATTAACCGTTGTCTTATGAACATTTATCTGAACACATTCAAGTTTAAGGCCTTTTCATTTTAGATTGACGTGTATATGTTAACCTGTGACTCTTTTGATTGTACTCTTATTTTTCCATAGTTTCACTATTTTTAAGTGCACTATAAAGTTATTTTAAGCCTTTTCTCTTGTCTCGTTCTTTAAAATTACTTAAATCTATTTTTATCTAAATTTTAGATTTTCGAATCTATTTCCGTATTACTTCCAAATTTCTGGATCCATTTCCATATGCACTTATCATTGTTTGTTATGTCTATGACTGTCTTCCATACTGATTTAATCTACCTACAGATTTAATTATTGTCTTTTCATAATGTCCTCAAATTCCTGTCTACAAAAAATATGCACCTACTATTGATTCGCTTCCTATAACCGTTCCTCTTATAGATATTTATGTATAGATATTCAAGCTCAAGTCCTCTCCATTATTTGATCGACATGACTATGTCAACCCGTGACTTTTCGATTATACACATTTTTGATCCACTGACTATGTTCCTGTAACCATCTTATTGACATTTATCAAAAGGCATTCAAGTTCAAGTCATCCCCATTATTAGTTCGATGTCTGTATGTCAACCCGCGACTCTTTCAATTATATAAATATTTTCTCTTAATTTCACTATTTTTAAATGCATTATTACCGCCCTCCTATGGACATTTGTCAATAGACTTTTAAATCCACATCCTCTTCATTATTTAATCGACGTGTATATGTCAGCCCATGATTCTTTCGATTGTACACATATTTCCTCTTAATTTCACTATTTTTAAATGCACTATTTCCGCCCTCCTATGAACATTTATCAATAAACTTTCAAATCCACGTTCTTTCCATTATTTGATCGACGTGAATATGTCAACCCGTGACTTTCGATTGTAATCCAATGGTTCTGTTCTTGTAATCGTTGTTTTATGAACATTTATCTAAAGACATTTAAGTTCAAGTCCTCTCCATTTTTAGATCGACGTGTTTATGTCAATCCGTGATTTTTTTAATTGGACACGTATTTTCCCTTAGTTTCACTAGTTTTAAATGCTCTATAAAGTTATCTAAAGCTTTTTCACTTATCTTGTTCTTTAAATTGTCTTAAATCTATTTGTTAATCTAAATTTTTAATTACCGAGTCTATTTCCTTAATATTACTACATTCAAATTTCTGAATACATTTTCATATGCATCTATCATTAGTTCTTCTGTCTATAATTGTCTTAATCCTGATTCCTTGGTGATTTAATTTACGTACAGGCATAATTGTTGTCTTTTTATACAGTCCTCAAATTCGTGTCCATAAAAAATATGCACTTACTATTGATTCGGTTCTTATCCATTTCTCCTATGAACATTTATGAATAAATATTCAAGCTCAAGTCCTCTCCAATATTTGATCAACATGACGTTATCCCATGACTTTTCGATTGTACACATTCATGATCCACTGATTATGTTCTTATAACTGTCTTCTTATTGACATTTATCAAACGGCATTTAAGTTCAAGTCCTTTACATTATTAGTTCGACGTGTATATATCAACGCATGACTCTTTCGATTGTACACGTATTTCTTCTTAATTTCACTGTTTTTAAATACACTATTACCGCCCTCCTTTAGACATTTATTAATAGATTTCTAAATCCACGTCCTCTCCATTATTTGATCGACGTGTATATGTTAACCCGTGACTTTTTCGATTGTACACATATTTCCCATTATTTTCACTATTTTAAATATCCTATTACCGCATTCATATTTACATTTATCAGTAGACTTTCAAATCCCCACCCTTTCCATCATTTGATCGACGTGAATATGTCAACGCATGACTTTTTCGATTGTACGTATTCATGATCCAATGGTTCTGTTTCAATAACCATCGTCTAATGAACATTTATTTATAGGCATTCAAGTTTAAGTCCTCCCCATTTTTAGATCGACGTGTATATGTCAACCCATGACACTTTTGACTGTACACTTATTTTTCCTCGGTTTCACTATTTTTAAATGCACTATAAAGTTATTTTAAGCCTTTTCTCTTATCTCGTTCTCTAAAATGATTTAAATCTCTTTTTAATCTAAAGATTTTCGAATCTATTTCCGTATTATTACCACCAATTTTCTGAATCCATTTCCATATGCACCCATCATTGGTTCTTCTGTCTATGACCGTCTTAATCTTAGTTCCTTGCTGATTTAACTACCTGCAAGTTTAATTATTGTCTTTTCATAATGTCCTCAAACATGTGTCTGCAAAAAATATGCACGGATTAGGTTCTTATGATCGTTCTTCCTATAGATATTCAGGCTCAAGTCCTCTCCATTATTTGATCGACGTGATTATGTCAACCCATGACTTTTCGATTGTATACATTCATGGTCTAATGATTATGTTCCTATAATCGTCGTCCTATTGACATTTATCAAAAGACATTCAAGTTCAAGTCCTCTCCATTATTAGTTCGACGCGTGTATGTCAACCCGTGACTCCTTCAATTGTACACATATTTCCTCTTAATTTCTCTATTTTTAAATGCACTAGTACCACCTACCGTCAGTCATTTATCAATAATAGACTTTCAAATCCACGTCATCTCCATTATTTAATCGACTTGTATATCTCATCCCATGCCTTTTTCGATTGTACACATACTTCCCCTTATTTCACTATTTTTAAATGCACTATTACCGCCTTTCTATGTATATTTATTAATAGACTTTCAAATCCACGTCCTTCATTATTTGATCGACGTGAATATGTCAGCTTGTGACCTTTCAATTGTACACATTCATGATCCAATATATGGTTCTGTTCCAATAAACGTTATCTTGTGGTCATTTAATCTTTCTACGGGATTAACTAATGTCTTTTTCTAATGTTCTCCAACTCGTGTCTGCCACAATTTGCACCAACCATCGATTGTGTAATTATGTTCCTATAACCGCCCTCCTATTGACATTTATCAATAGACTTTCAAATCCTTGTCCTCTCTATTATTTGATTGACGTGAATATGTCAACCCGTGACTTTTTAATTGTACACATTCATGATCCATTGGTTCTGTTTCTATAATCATTGTTTTATGAACATTTATCTAAAGGCTTTAAAGTTCAAATACTCTCCATTTTTAGATCGACGTGTATATGGTACCTTTGACTCTTTTAATTGTCCACGTATTTTTCCTTAGTTTGACTATTTTTAAATGCACTATAAAATTATCTAAAGTTTTTTCATGTGCTTTTGTTCTTTAAATTGATTTAAATCCATTTTTAATCTAAATTTTAAATTTCCGAGTCTATTGCTTATTATTATTACTTTCATATTTCTGAATTCATTTCCATATGTACCAATTATTGATTCTCCTGTCTATGGCCGTCTTAACCGTGAATCCTTATTAATTTAATGTATCTACGAGCTTAATTATTGTCTTTTTATAAAGTCCTCAAACTCGTGTCAATAAAAAATATTGTTTCGGTTTTATCCGTTTCTACTATAGACATTTATGAATAAACATTCAAGCTCAAAATGCTCTCCATTATTTGATCAATGTGACTGTCAACCGGTGACTTTTCGATTGTATGTCAACCGGTAATTTCACTATTTTTAAATGCATTATTACCTCCCTCCTTTGGACGTTTAACAATAGACTTTCAAATCCATGTCCTCTCCATTAATTTATCGACGTGTATATGTCAACCCGTTACTTTTTCAATTATACACATAGTTCCCCTTAATTGCACTATTTTTAAATGCATTATTACCACCCTCTTATGGATATTTATCAATAGACTTTTAAATCCTTGTCCTTTCCATTATTTGATCGACGTGAATATGTCAACTCATGACTTTTTCGATTGTACATATTCATGTTCCAATGGTTCTGTTCCAATAACCGTTATCTTATGAACATTTATCTAAAGACATTCAAGTTTAAGTCCTCTCCATTTTTAGATCAACGTGTGACTTTTTTTATTGTATATGTATTTTTCCTTAGCTTCACTATAACCGTTCCTCCTATGAACATTTATAAATAGACATTCAAGCTCAAGTCATCTCCATTATTTGATCAGCGTGACTATCAACCCGTGACTATTTGATTGTACATATTCATGATCCATTGATTATGTTCCTATAACCGTCGTCCTATTGACATTTATCAAAAGGCATTCAAGTTCAAGTCCTCTCGATTACCGCCCTCCTACGAACATTTATCAATAGTCTTTCAAATCTACATCCTCTCCATTATTTGATCGACGTTGTCACGCCCCGCTTCCCAAAATACGGAATACGGAAAGCGACGAAGGCCAGCCGTGCTACCTACGGTAAGGAAAAATCCTTCCATAGTTACATAAGGCTGTCTAGATTAACCTGTCAAAAATAAAATCCAATACCAAAGAAATAATACTGATAATCATGCTGCAATGAAACCACAAGAAATCCTAAAAATGGCTCCATTAGATAATTGATGCAATTAAAGATCCAAAACAAAAGATTCGGAAATAAAATAAGATCCAAAAGAGATACATAAGTCCTAATGTCCCATAAGGGCGCACAGGCTAAAAGCTAATTAAAAAAGATGAAAATAAACCTACGGTTACTGATCTTCAGCAAAGTCCTGGTAGCCGTTCTGATCTTGCTCGGCCTGAAAACCTGTCTCTAAACCTTAGATGGCAAATCTCAGGGATGTCAGAACATCCCAGCAAGTACTCAAATTAAAAAGTGTGTGTGTAGCATAATAACATGAATATATGAAAATAGTGAAGCCCGGTGCGCAAGAAAAACAGGTATATAAATACTTAGATGCATTAACACTATGAAACATGTATGTAAGGGGTCAAGTCATAACCTAACTGGTCACTAAAAGGTAAACTATCTTATCGTAAGCTCGAGTGTGTGCGTCAACCTCTGCAGGAGTATTCCTAACCCAAGAGTGGTGCTCCAGGGGCTAGGAAACACGGGCCCAACTGTGGAATGAACAAGAGACCGCTATAGCCCGGTACGAGCTATAAACATGAGACCGATATAGCCCGGTACGAGCTGTAAACATGAGACCGATATAGCCCAGTACGAGCTGTAAACATGAGACCGATATATCCCGGTACGAGCTGCCAGCATGGGACTCCTGAGATCCTGTTGTACGACGCACACTCAAACTACCCCAACACCCGCGTATTTATAGCTACTATGGTGATGACTAGAGCACTAATTAAGAATGCTGAAAAGTCTGTAACTTGTGATATGGTAATTGAATAGAAATGAAACTGGTAAATAGTGGTGTGTCATGTCATGTAGTTCAGCACCCTAATTAGCGATCTCGTCTTTAAAATAAAGTGGACTTGTATAATGGATAATCATGATATGTCAATGTAATTGTTATCTGGTAATAGTAACTGCATGAAGACGATGTACAAGCCGGTATTAGTCATGGGTGTGTCAAATACAATAGTTATAAAATGATAGTGTCCATAAACAAGAATAGCATGTTAAGGTTTCTGAAGCATGCCGACAATGATTGTCTCAAGTAAAATGTTAAATATAGACGATAGGATATGATAAAGTCAAAAATGTAAACAAGACTCAACATAAATATGCAAGCATCTGTATTTAATATCCGGGTTTATTTATTGAAAAGAATAATCAACTGAAATATGGTTTTAAAGGGTTAATATAGTTAAATAGGAATGACAAATTATAGATGCATAAAGTGGATAGTGGTAATAGTATAATTACGAGATAATAGTAAGTAAGATAAAATAAATGACAGATTAACTAGTTATCATGTAAGTGCTAATAATAAGTTCATAATCATGTGATAATAGAAAATATTAATACAAATTATAGTATCAAAATAATTTATATGACTAGGACACATAGAGCGCAGCGATATTATAAGGAGTGATAGTGTAGTAAGTTTAATTTATATATATAAAATATTAAGCCCAAAGCGTTTATTGATTAACAGTAATAATGGTATATTTTTATGTTTTAGATTAGGATATAAGTGTTGACATTTTGCATGCTACTGTATACCAATATTGTTGCAACAGAAACATATAATTACTTATAAAGTTGTATATATATTTAACCACATTTACATGTTAATAGTTATCTTATTACGCTTGCACTTTTACAGTTGTTCACTTGATGAAAGGATTAATAGGTATTCTAAATCCTAGGGTTTTTATCATATGTACAAGTATTATAAGATATATTAATAAAGCGACAAAATATTATAATTTTATTTAAATATTGTAAGTTAATAATTTATTTAGAGAATTGTCGATATTGCATCGACTAAAAAAATAAAAGAGTAAGAGTACTTGCCTCGGAGACAGATAAACACGACGACACGAAGAACAACTCCAAGGTTTGATTGCTCGGCTAATTTTGAAGAAGAAGAAAATATTATGATGGGAAAAAGAGAAGGTTGATTTATATGAGAAAGGGAGAGATGATAATAATTAGGTTGTTATTTATAAGGAAGAGAGATGTTGTTAAAGATTGGAGAGATTATTATAATTGGAGAGAGAAATATTCTGATGAGATGAGATTTGGATTTGATTTTATAAAAGAGAGATATGATGGGTTGTTATATACTTCTATAAAATATTAGAAAAGTTGTATATATACATATTAGCTTGTATATAGTTAGAATAATAGAAAAGTATATGTATATATACATATTAGTATATAGTGAAAATATATGTAGATATGTATATGGTTATGGGTTAATGAAAATAAATATAATTAGTTATATATATAGGATTTTATGATATCAAACAACTAAAATATATTTTCAGTTAAACTATCATAACAAAATATCTTCAATTATATATATGTATGTATGTATATAGGTTTGTAGAAAAATAATTAAAGAGAGAGTAGATTTGAGAAAGAGAATCTGCTGAGAGAGATTAGATTAGATTGGAGAGAGAGAGATTTTGTTAGGGAATATACATAGAAAGAGAGCAGGAATTTGGTGAAATATAGTTGGTGATATAGAAAAATATACGTAGATAGAATAGAATATGGGGAGAGAAAAATCTGTGGGAAAAGATATTTGTTCGGAGAGAGAGAATAGTATTTGTTTTAAAAGAATAAAGTTATCAGGTGAGACATATATGGTGATTGGAGAGAGAAAATTGAGTTGTTAGTTTAGGAAAAATATTTATATGGTTAAAAGATTTAACAGGGGCTCTCATGACTTTTCAAAATTAAATATTTTAACCAAATAAATATCGTAAGACAAAATATCTTATAAATAGAATTTAAAAAGGGGTAAAATTTTATGTATATGTATTGTTTAAAGAAATACCAAATAAAATCTCTTTTGTTTAAACTATGATACTAAAATATAAATATGGTTATAAAATAGTGTTAGACAAATAAATATTTAAATACTAATAATATGCATATTTAACAAACTTGAAAAACCATAATTATATGTATATATCTTGATTAAAAGTATTAAACTCCAAGTTATAATAAAAACAAAACAAAACTCAATATATCCAAAAGAAAAAAAAACGTATGATCGAACTAGGATGTTACAGACGTGAATATGTCAACCCGTCACTTTTCAACTGTACACATTCATGATCCAATGGTTATGTTCCAATTACCGTTGTCTTATTAACATTTAATATTCCTACGGGATTAACTAATGCCTTTTTCTAACGTCCTTTAACTCGTGTCTACAACAATTTGCACCAACCATACATTCTGTAATTCAGTTCTTATAACCGTCTTATCCTCTACATTATTTGATCGACGTGAATATGTGAACCTATGACTTTCCGATAGTACACATTCATGATCCAATGGTTTTGTTGCTATAATCATGTTTTATGAACATTTATCTAAATGCATTCAAGTTCAATTCTCTCTATTTTTAGATCAACGTGTATATGTCAACCCGTGGCTTTTTTTATTGTACACGTATTTTTCCTTAATTGCACTATTTTTAAATGCCTTATAAAGTTATTTAAAGCTTTTTCACTTGTCTTAAATTGACTTAACTCTATTTTTTAATCTAAATTTTAAATTTCTCAGTATAGTTCCTTGTTATTACTACTCTCAAATTTCTGAATCCATTTCCAAATGCACCTATCATTGATTCTCCTGTATATGACTGTCTTAAACCTTATTTCAAAGTGTTAATGTACCCACACGCTTAATTATTGTGTTTTTATAATATCCTCAAACCCGTGTCCATAAAACATATGCACATACTATTGATTCGGATCTTATCCGTTCTCTTATGGACATTTATGAATAGACATTCAAGCTCAATTCCTCTCTATTATTTGATCGACGTGACTATGTCAACCAGTGACTTTTCTATTGTGCACATTCATGATCCACCGATTATGTTTCTATAACCGTCATCCTATTGACATTTATCAAAAGGCATTTAAGTTCAGGTCCTCTCCATTATTAGTTCGACGGCACATGTCAACCCATGATTTTTTCGATTGTACACATATTTCCCCTTAATTTCACTATTTTTAAATGCACTATTACCGCCCTTCTTTGGACATTTATCAATAGACTTTCAATTCCATGTCCTCTCCATTATTTGATCGACGTATATATGTCAACCCGTGATTCTTTCGATTGTTCCCTTAATTTCACTATTTTAAAATGCATTATTACCGCCCTCCCATGGACATTTATCAATAGACTTTTTAATCTATGTTCTCTCCATTATTTGATCGGCGTAAATAAGTCAACCCGTGACTGTTTCAATTGTACACGTTCATGATCCAATGGTTCTGTTCCAATAACCGCTGTCTTTTATCCAAAGGCATTCAAGCTTAAGTGCTCTCCATTTTTAGATCGACGTTTATATGTCAACCCATGACTCTATTGAATGTATACGTATTTTTCTTTAGTTTCACTATTTTTAAGTACACAATAAAGTTATTTTAAGCCTTTTCCCTTGTCTCGTTCTTTAAAATAACTTAAATCTATTATTTAATCAAAATTTTAGATTTCCGAATTTATTTCTGTATTATTATTACTTCCTAATTTCTGAATCCATTTCTGTATTCACCAATTATTGATTCTTTTAGCTATGATTGTCTTAATCTTAATTACATACTGATTTAATCCACCACCAAGTTTAATTATTGTCTTTTCATAATGTTCTCAAAATCGTGTCTAAAAATAATATGCACCTACTATTGATTCACATCCTATAACCGTTCCTCCTATGGACATTTATGAATACACATTCAAGTTCAAGCCCTCTCCATTATTTGATCGACGTGACTATGTCAACCCGTGACTTCTCGATTGTACACATTTATGTTCCACTAATTATGTTCGTATAACCATCGTGCTATTGACATTTATCAAAAGGCATTTAAGTTCAACTCCTTTCTATTATTAGTTCGACGTGTATTTGTCAACCAATGACTCTTTCGATTGTACACATATTTCCTCTTAATTTCGCTATTTTTAAATGCACTATTACCGCCCTCCTTTGGATATTTTTCAATAGACTTTCAAATTAATGTTCTCTCCATTATTTGATCAACGTGTATATGTCAACCCGTGACTCTTTTGATTGTACTCATATTTTCCTTTAATTTCACTATTTTAATTGCATTATTATTGTCCCCCTATGGACATTTATCAGTAGACTTTCAAATCCATGTTCTATCCATTATTTGATCGATATGAATATGTCAAACTATGACTTTTTCGATTGTACACATTCATGATCCAATGGTTCTGTTCCAATAACCGTTGTCTTATGAACATTTATTCTTCCTACGGGATTAATTAATGCCTTTTTCCAATGTCCTCCAACTCGTATCTTCAACAATTTGCATGAACTGTCGATTGTAATTTTGTTCCTATAGCCGCCCTCCTATGGACATTTATTAATGGACTTTCAAATCCATATCCTCTCCATTATTTGATCAATGTGAATTTGTGAACCCATAACTTTTCGATTGTACACATTCATGATCCAATGGTTCTGTTGCTATAATCATCCTTTTATGAATATTTATCTAAAGGCATTCAAGATCACGTTCTCTCCATTTTTAGATCGAAGTGTATATATCAACCCGTGACTCTTTTGATTGTACACGTATTTTTCCTTAGTTTCATTATTTTTAAATGCATTATGAAGTTATCTAAAGCTTTTTCACTTGTCTTGTTCTTTAAATTGTCTTATATCTATTTTTTAATCTAAATTTTAAATTTCTGAGTATAGTTCCTTATTATTACTACTTTCAAATTTCTGAATCCATTTCCAAATGCATCTATCATTGATTCTCTTGTCTATGACTGCCTTAACCCTGATTCCTTAGTAATTTAATGTACCTACGTGCTTAATTTTTGTCTTTTTATAATGTTCTCAAACTCGTGTCTATAAATAATATGCTCCTAATATTGATTCGGTTCTTTTATTTTTCTCCTATAGACATTTATGAATAGGCATTTAAGCTCAAGTCCTCTCTCCATTATTTGATCGATGTAAATATGTCAACCCGTAACTTTTTTGATAGTAGACATTTATGATCCAATTGTTCTGTTCCAATAACCGTTGTCTTTTGAACATTTATCTTAAGGCATTCAAGTTTAAGTCCTCTCAATTTTTAGATCGACGTGTATATGTCAACCCGTGACCTTTTGATTGTATACGTATTTTTCCTTAGTTTCACTATTTTTAAGTGCACTATAAAGTTATTTTAAGATTTTTCTCTTGTCTCATTCTTTAAAATGACTTAAATCTATTTTTAATCTAAATTTTAGTTTTCCGAATCAATTTCCGTATTATTATTACTTCTGAATTTCTGAATCCATTTCCATATTCACCTATCATTGATTCTTATAACTACGACTGTCTTAATCTTGATTCATTACTGATTTAATCTACCAGCAAGTTTAATCATTGTCTTTTCATAATGTCCTCAAACTCGTGTCTACAGTTATATGCACCCACTATTAATTCGCTTCATATAACCGTTCCTCCTATGGCCATTTATGAATAGACATTAAAGCTTATGTCCTCTCCATTATTTGATCGACGTGACTATGTCAACCCGTGACTTTTCGATTATTAACATTCATGATCCACTGATTATGTTCCTATAAGTGTCGTCCTATTGACATTTATCTAAAGGCATTTAAGTTAAAGTCATCTCCATTAATAGTTCGACGTGTATATGTCAACCCATGACTCTTTCGATTGTACACATATTTCCCCTAATTTCACTATTTTTAAATGCACTAATACCGTCTTTCTTTGGTCATTTATCAATAGACATTCAAATCCACGTCCTTACATTGTTTTAACAATGTGTATATGTTAACACCTGACTTTCGATTGTACATATTTCCCTTTAATTTCCCTATTTTCAATTGCATTATTACCTCCCTTCTATAGACATTTATCAATAGACTTTCAATGTGTTAACACATGACACTTTTTAGAGCGACATGTATATGTCAACCCATGACTCTTTTGGTTGTACATGTATTTTTCCGTAGTTTCACTAATTTTTAAATGCACTTTAAAGTTATCTAAAGCTTTTTCACTTTTCTTGTTCTTTAAATTGACTTAAATCTATTTTTTAATCTAAATTTTAAATTTCTGAGTATATTTCCTTATTATTACTGCTTTCAAATTTCTGAATCCATTTCCAAATGCACCTATCATTGATTCTCCTGTCTATGATTGTCTTAACCCTGATTCCTTAGTGATTTAATGTACATACTGGCTTAATTATTTTCTTTTTATAATGTTCTCAAACTCATGTCCATACAAAGTATGCTCCTACTATTGATTCAACACTTATCCTTTTCTCCCATGGACATTTATAAATAGACATTCAAGCAGAGTCTTCTTTATTATTTGATCGACGTGACTATGTCAACCCGTGACTTTTCGATTGTACTCATTCATGAGCCACTGATTATGTTCTTATAACCGTCATCCTATTGAAATTTATCAAAAGGCATTTAACTTCATGTCCTCTCCATTATTAGTTCGACGTGTATATCTCAACCAATGACTTTTTCGATTATATACATATTTCCCCTTCATTTTACTATTTTTAAATGCACTATTACCGTCATCCTTTGGACATTTATCAGTAAACTTTCAAATCCACGTCCTCTCCATTATTTGATCGATGTGTATATGTCAGCCCAAGACTCTTTCGATTGTACACATATCTCCTTTTAATTTCACTTTTTAAAATGCATTATTATCGCTCTCCTATGGACATTTATCAATAGACTTTCAAATCCACGTCATCTCCATTATTTGATCGATGTGAATTTGTCAACATGTGACCTTTTCAATTGTACACATTCATTATCCAATGGTTCTGTTCCAATAATCGTTCTCTTATGAACATTTATCAGAAGGCATTCAAGTTTAAGTCCTCTTCATTTTTAGATTGACGTGTATATGTCAACCCACGACTCTTTTGATTGTATACGTATTTTTTCTTGGTTTCACTATTTTTAAGTGCACTATAAAGTTATTTTAATCCTTTTCTCTTGTCTCGTTCTTGAAATGACTTAAATCTATTTTTAATTTATCGAAATTTTAGATTTCCGAATCTATTTCCTTACCATTAATACTAATAAATTTCTTATTCCATTTCCATATTCACATATCATTGATTCTTTTGACTATGACTGTCTTAATCTTGATTTCCTACCGATTTAATCTACCTACAGGTTTAATTATTGTCTTTTCATAATATCTTCAAATCCGTGTCTACAAATAATTTGCACCTGCTATTGATTTGCTTTCTATAACCATTCATCCTATGGTCAAGTCCTCTCTATTATTTAATCGACGTGACTATGTCAACCCGTGTTTTTTCTTTTGTCCACTTCATGATCCACGGATTATGTTCTTATAACCACCATCTGATTAATATTTATCAAAAGGCATTTAAGTTCAAGTTCTTTTCATTATTAGTTCGACGCGTGTATGTCAACCCATGACTTTTTCGATTGTACACATATTTCCTTTTAATTTCACTTTTTCTAAATGCACTATTATCGCTCTCCTTTGGACATTTATCAATAGCTTTTCAAATCCATGTCTTCTCCATTGTTTCATCGACGTGTATATATTAACCCGTGATTTTTTCGATTGTACATATTTCACCTTAATTTCACTATTTTTAAATGTATTAATACCATCCTCCTTTGGACATTTATCAATAGTCTTCAAATCCACGTCATCTTCATTATTTGATCTACGTGAATATGTCAACCCGTGACTTTTTCGTTTGTACACATTCATTATCCAATGGTTTTGTCCCAATAATCGTTGTCTAATGAATATTTATTTAAAGACATTCAAGTTTAAGTCTTCTCCATTTTTAAATCGACATGTATATGTCAACCTTTGACTCTTGTTGTTTTTGTACACGTATTTTTTCTTAGTTTCACCATTTTTAATTGCACTATAAAGTTATTTTAAGCCTTTTATCTTGTCTCGTTCTTTAAAATGACTTAATTCTATTTTTTTAATCTAAATTTTTTATTTTCGAATCTATTTCCGGATTATTACTACTTCCAAATTTCTGAATCCATTTCCATATTCAACTATCATTGAATCTCCAATCTATGACTGTCTTAATTTTAATTCCTTACTGATTTAATTTACACAGGTTTAATTATTGTCTGTCTACAAAAAATATGCATATACTATTGATTTGGTTCCTATAACCGTTCCTCCTATGGACATTTATGAACAGACATTCAAGTTCAAGTCTTGTCCACTATTTAATCGACGTGACTGTCAATTCGTGACTTTTTGATTGTACACATTCATGATCCACTGATTATGTCACTATAACTGTCGTCCCATTGACATTTATCAAAAGGCATTCAAGTTCAAGTTCTCTCCATTATTATTTCGTCGTGTGTGTATCAACCCGTGACTCTTTCGATTGTATACATATTTCCCTTTCATTTCACAAATTTTAAATTCACTATTACTGCCCTCCTATGGACATTTATCTATAGACTTTCTAACCCACGTCCTCTCCATTATTTGATCGATGTGAATATGTCAACCCGCGACTTTTCAATTGTACACATTATCCACATTCATTATCCAATGGTTCTATTTCAATAACCGTTGTCTTGTCAACATTTAATCTTCCTACGAGATTAACTATTGCCTTTTTCCAATGTCCTCCAGCTTGTGTCTACAATTTGCATCAATCATCGATTTTGTAATTTTGTTCTTATAACCACCCTCCAATGGACATTTATCAATAGACTTTCAAATCCATGTCTTCTCCATTATTTGATCAACGTGAATATGTGAACCCGCGACTTTTTTGCTATAATTGTTGTTTTATGAACATTTATCTAAAGGCATTCAAGTTCAGTTCTCTCCATTTTTAGATCGATATGTATATGTCAACCCGTGATTCTTTTGATTGTGCACATATGTTTCCTTAGTTTCACAATTTTTAATTGTACTATAAAGTTATCTAAAGCTTTTTCACTTGTCTTGTTCTTTAAATTAACTTAAATCTATTTTTTAATCTAAATTTTAAATTTCTGAGTATATTTCCTTATTATTACTATTTTCAAATTTCTGAATCCATTTCCAAATGCACCTATCATTAATTCTCCTGTCTATGACTGTTTTAACCCTTATTCCTTGGTGATTTATTGCACATACATGCTTAATTATTCTTTTTATAATGTCCTCAAACTCCTGCCCATAAAAATAATGCACCTACTATTAATTCGGTTCTTATCTGTTTCTCCTATGGACATTTATGATTAGACATTCAAGCTCAACTCCTTTCCATTATTTGATCGATGTGACTATATCATCCCGTGACTTTTCCATTGTACCCATTTGCGATCCACTGATTATGTTCTTATAACCCCCATCCTATTGATATTTATCAAAAGGCATTTAAGTTTAGGTCCTTTCCATTATTAGTTCGACGTGTATATGTTAACCCATAAGTCGTTCGATTGTACAGATATTTTCCCTTAATTTTTCTACTTTTAAATGCCTTATTACCGCCCTCCTTTGGTTATTTATTAATAGACTTTCAAATCCACGTCCTTTCAATTATTTGATCGTCGTTTTTATGTCAACCCGTGACTCTTTCGACTGTACACCTATTTCCTCTTAATTTCACTATTTTTATATGCCCAATCCACGTCCTCTCAATAGACATTCCATGTCTCCATTATTTTATCGACGTGAATATGTCAACCCGTGACCTTTTCGATTGTACACATTCATGATCCAATGGTTCTATTCCAATAACCGTTCTCTTATGAACATTTATCTAAAGGCATTCAAGTTTAAATCCTCTATTTTTAGATCGATGTGTATATGTCAACCCGTATCTCTTTTGATTGTATATATGTATTTTTCCTTTGTTTCACTATTTTTAAGTGCACTATAAAGTTATTTTAGCCTTTTCTTGTCTTGTTCTTTAAAATGAATTAAATCTATTTTTAATCTAAATTTTAGATTTTCGAATCTTTTTCCGTATTATTATTGCTTCCAAATTTCTGAATCCATTTCCTTATTCACCTATCATTGAATTTTTTGACTATGGCTGTCTTAATCTTGATTCCTTACTGATTTAATCTACTTGCAAGTTTAATTATTGTCTTTTCATAATGTCCTCAAACTCGTGTCTACAAAAAATATACACATACTATTGATTCACTTCCTATAAACGTTCCTCCTATGGACATTTATGAATAGACATTCAAGCTTAAGTCCTATCAATTATTTAATCAACGTGACTATGTCAAGCTATGCTTTTTCGATTGTACACATTTATGATCCGCTGGTTATGTTCCTATGATCGTCGTCATAATTGACATTTATCAAAATTCATTTAAGTTCGAATCCTCATCATTATTAGTTCGTCATGTATATGTCAACTCATGACTTTTTCGATTGTACACATATTTCCCCTAATTTCACTATTTTTAAATGCACTATTATCGCCCTCCTATGGACATTTATAAATAGACTTTTAAATCCATGTCCTCCCCATTATTTGTTCGGCGTGTATTTGGCAGTTTGTGACTTTTTGATTGTATACGTATTTCCCTTCAATTTCACAATTTTTATATGTGCTATTACCGCCCTCCTTTGGACATTTATCAATAGCCTTTCAAATTCACAACCTCCCCATTATTTGATCGACGTGTATATGCCAACCCGTGACTATTTCGATTGTACATATTTTCCTCCTTTTGCTATTTTTAAATGCATTATTACCGCCCTCCTATGGACATTTATCATTAGACTTTCAAATCCACGTTCTTTCCAATATTTGATCGACGTGAATATGTCAACCCGTGAATTTTTAGATTATATGCATTAATGATCCAATGGTTATGTTTCAATAACAGTTGTCTTATGAACATTTAATTTTCCTACGGGATTAACTAATGCCTTTTTCTAATGTCCTCCAATTCATGTCTTCAACAATTTGCACAAACCATCGATTCTGTAATTATGTTCCTATAACCGCCCTCCTATGGACATTTATCAATAGACTTTAAAATCCATTATTTTATCGATGTTTATATGTCAACCCGTGATTCTTTTGATTGAATACATATTTTTCCTTATTCACTATTTTTAAGTGCACTATAAAGTTATTTTAATCCTTTTCTCTTGTCTCGTTCTTTGAAATGACTTGAATCTATTTTTTTATCAAAATTTTAAATTTCCGAATCTATTTCCGTATTATTAATACTTCTAAATTTCCAAATTATTAATACTTCTAAATTTCCGAATCCATTTCCATATTCACCTATCATTGATTCTTTTACTATGACGTGTATATGTTAACTCGTGACTCCAATTAATTTCACTATTTTTAAATACACTATTATCGTCCTCCTTTGGACATTTATCAATAGCTTTTCAAATCCATGTTCTCTCCTTTATTTGATCGACGTGTATATGTTAACCTGCGGCTCTTTCGATTGTCCATACTTCCACTTAATTTCACTATTTTTAAATGCACTGATACCGCCCTCATATGGACATTTATCAAGAGATTTTTAAATCCACATCCTCTCCATTATTTGAACGACGTGAATATGTCAACTTATGACCTTTTCGATTGTACATATTCATGATGCAATGGTTCGGTTTCAAAAACAGATGTGTGTATGTCAACTCATGACTCTTTCGATTGTACACATATTTCCCCTTAATTTCACTATTTTTAAATTCACTATTATCCTTTGGACATTTATCGACAGCCTTTCAAATCCACGTTCTCTCCATTGTTTGATCGACGTGTATATGTTAACCCGTGGTTCTTTCGATTGTACATATTTCACCTTAATTTCACTATTTTTAAATGCACAAATACCAGCCTCCTTTGGACATTTATAAATAGTCTTTCAAATCCACGTCAACTTCATTATTTGATCGACGTGAATATGTCAACCCGTGACTTTTTCGATTGTTGATCCAATAATTCTGTTCCAATAATTGTTGTCTAATGAACATTTATTTTGAAACATTCAAGTTTAAGTCTTTTCCATTTTTAGATCGACATGTATATGTTAACCTGTGACTATTGTTGTTTGTACACGTATTTTCCCTTAGTTTCATGATTTTTAATTGCACTGTAAAGTTATTTTAAGCCTTTTCTCTTGTCCCGTTCTTTAAAACGACTTAAATCTATTTTTTAATCTAAATTTTAGATTTTCGAATCTATTTCCATTTGCACCTATCTTGATTCTCCTGTCTATGACTATCTTAATCTTGATTGCTTATTGATTTAATCTACCTATAGGTTTAATTATTGTCTTTTCATAATGTCCTTAAATTCGTGTCTACAAAAAAATTGCGCTTACTATTGATTCGCTTCCTATAACCGTTCCTCCTATGGATATTTATGAATAGACATTCAAATTTAAGTCCTCTCCATTATTTGATCGGCGTGACTATATCAACCCATGATTTTTCGATTGTCTACATTCATGATCCACCGATTATGTTCTTATATCCGTCATCCTATTGATATTTATCAAAAGGCATTTAAGTTCAGGTCCTCCCCATTATTAGATCGACGTGTATATTTCAACCCATGACTCTTTTGATTATACACATATTTTCCCTTAATTTCATTATTTTTAAATGCACTATTATCGCCCTCCTTTGGACATTTATCTAAAACTAACATTTTGTCCTATCTTTAAAAAAGGGAAAAATAGGTCTAACTCCTTGGGTTCAAAAACCAATAAGAAAAACTCCTCAGTCAAAAAAATCTAGTAAAAAACTCCTTAGAACCAAAAAGTTATATGATTAAGTCATTATAGTACAACCAACTATTTTTTTTTTACTTTTTAACATTCCAATATTACCCTTGTCAAATGTAGCAATATAACTGCTAAATTTGACAGGTAAATTGCTACATTTAGCAGTTATATTGCTACATTTGATAAATGTAGCAGTTATTTGCTAAGTGTAGCGGTTCATTAACAGTTACATCTGATAAATGTAGCAGTTATCTGCTAAGCGTAGCACTTAATGTAGCAGTTTACCTGCTAAATGCAGCAGTTATCTGGCAGAAATTAACAAAGGTAATAGCGGAATGCTAAAAGTAAGTGGTTGGTTGTACTATAAGGACTTAAATCTATAACCTTTTCGATCTAAGTTTTTCACTGATTTTTTTGGCCAGGGAACTTTTCCTATTGCTTTTCAAGAAGTTAGAGTCAAGTCATAAAGGAAAAGGAGGGGCAATAATTTATAAGTGAAGAGCTATCCACCTCATCTCTATTGTTTGATCAATGTGTATATGTTAACCCATGACTGTTTTGATTGCACATATTTCCCCTTAATAGCACTATTTTTAAATGCACTAACACCGCCCTCCTATGGCCATTTATTAATAGACTTTCAAATCCACGTCCTCTCCAATATTTGATCGACTCGAATATGTCAGCCCGTGACTTCTTCGATTGTACACATTCATGATCCAATGGTTCTGTTCCAATAACCGTTGTTTAATGAACATTTATTTAAAGGCATTCATGTTTTAAGTGCTCTCCGTTTTTAGATCGACATGCATATGTCAACTCTTGACTCTTGTTGATTGTACACGTATGTTTCCTTAGTTTCACTATTTTTAATTGCGCTATAAAGTTATTTTAAGCATTTTCTCTTGTCTCGTTCTTTAAAATGACTTAATTTTATTCTTTTTATCAAAATTTTAGATTTTCGAATCTATTTCCGGATTATTACTACTTCCAAATTTCTGAATATATTTTCATATGCACCACTTATCATTGATTCTCCTGTTTATGACTGTCTTAATCTTGATTCCTTACTGATTTAATCTACATACAGGTTTATCTATTGTCTTTTCATAATGTCCTCAAACTCGTGTCTACAAAAATATGTACATGCTATTGATTCGGTTCCTATAATCATTTCTCCTATGGACATTTATGAATAGACATTCAAGTTCAAGTCTTCTCCATTATTTCATCGACATGACTATAATAACTAGGGGTGAAAGTTGGGTTAGGTTTAACACGAACCCGACCCGACCCGGTTTTTCCGGGTATTTTGGACATCCAACATTCGTCCGAACCCGATCGTGCGGGTTAAAGTTAGATAAAATAATTTCGGGTTGGGTTGGGTTTAGTGTAAAACCTGCCTGTCCGACCCCTAAATCTGGTCCAAACCAAACCCGCTTCTTATATCCGATCCAACTCGATATATTACATAGACATCTATTTTTAAATGCACAATTACCGTGCATTTATCAATAGACTTTCAAATCCACGACCTCCATTAATTGATCGACGTGAATACGTGAACTCATGGGTTTTCGATTGTACACATTCATGATCCAATGGTTCTGTTGCTATAATCGTTGTTTTATGAACACTTATATAAAGCATTCAAGTTCAAGCCCTCTGCATTTTTAGATCGATGTTTATGTCAACTCATGACTCTTCCGATTGTACATGTATTTTCCCATAGTTTCACTATTTTTAAATGCACTATAATGTTATCTAAAGTTTTTTCACTTGTCTTGTTCTTTAAATTGACTTAAATCTATTTTTACCTAAATTTTAAATTTCTAAGCATATTTCTTTATTATTACTACTTTCAAATTTCTGAATTCATTTCCAATTGCACCTGTCATTGATTCTCATGTCTATGACTGTCTTAACTCTGATTCCTTAGTGATTTAATGTATCTACAAGCTTAATTATTGTCTTTTTATAATGTCCTCAAACTCGTGTTCATAAAAATATGCTCCTACTATTGATTCGTTCTTATCCTTTTCTTCTATGGACATTTATGAATAGACATTAAGCTCAAGTCCTATCCATTATTTGATCGACGCGACTTTGTCAACCCGTGACTTTTCGATTATACTTATTCATGATCCACTGATTATGTTCCTATAACCGTCATCTTATTGACATTTATTAAAAGAATTTAAGTTCTGGTCCTCTCCATTATTAGTTCGACTTGTATATGTCAACCTATGACTCTTTCGATTATACATATGTTTCCTCTTAATTTCATTATTTTTAAATGCATCATTACCGTCCTCCTTTGCACATTTATCAATAGACTTTCAAGTCCACACCCTTATTTGATCGACGTGTATATGTCAACCCGTGGCTATTTCTTTGTACAAATATGTCTCCCTAATTTCACTATTTTTAATGCATTATTACCGTCCTCCCATGGACATTTATCAATAGACTTTCAAATCTACGTCCTCTCTATTATTTGATCGACGTGTAAATGTCAACCATGACTTTTTCGATAGTACACATTCATGATCCAATGGTTCTGTTCCAATAACCGTTGTCCTATGAACATTTATCTAAAGACATTCAAGTTTAAGTCCTCCCCATTTTTAGATCGACGTGTAAATGTCTACCCGTGACTCTTTTGATGGTACGCTTATTCTTCCTTAGTTTCACTATTTTTAAATGCATAATTAAGTTATTTTAAGCCATTTCCGCTTTTCTCTTGTCTCGTTCTTTAAAACGGCTGAAATCTATTTTTTTAATCGAAATTTTAGATATCTGAATCAATTTCCGTATCGAAGTTACTTTTCTTTAATTTTAAATTTCTAAAACTTTCTCTATAATAACACTATTTTTAAATGTGCCATAAAGTTATTCAAGGGTTTTCACTTGTCTTGTTCTTTAAAGGGACTTGAATCTAATTTTTTTTGTCTAAATTTTAAATTTCTGAATCTATTTTTTATTTTTATTACTACAAAATTTCTGAACCCAATTCTTATATGCACCTATCATTGATTCCTATGTATAACCGTTTTAACCCTAGTTCCTTAGTTATTTAATCTTCCTACAGGCTTAATTATTGTCTTTTATCCTCCAACTCGTGTCCACACCAATATGTACATTCAATTTCAAGTCCTCTCCATTATTAGATCAACGTGTATATGTTAATCCGTGACTATTTCGATAGTACACGTATTCCCCCTCAATTTCACTATTTTTAAATGCACTATAAAGTTATTTAAAGCTTTTTCACTTTTCCCATTCTTTAAAAGGGCTTAAACAATTTTTTAATATTAATTTCAAATTTCTGAATAAATATCTTTATTATTACTACGAAATTTCTGAATCCATTTCTATATGCACATATCATTGATTCTCCGTCTATAACTATCTTAACCCTGGTTCATTACTGATTTAATCAATCTACATGTTTAATTATTGTCTTTTCATAATGTCCTCCAATTTTTGTTCACAACATTATGCACCTACCATTGATTCTTTTTCCTAAATCGTCCCATTATGGACATTTGTCAATAGGAATTCAAGTCCAATCCATTGTTAGATCGGCCTAAATATGTCAACCCAAAGCTCCTTGGATTGTACACATCTATGATTGTGGCTTTCACCAAATTTACTTTGGATACGTAACCAATCATTCATGTACCTTTACTTTTTTTTATCATCATCTAGCCATTTTGGAAACAAAATCGCATTTCACTTGTCTCGTTTATAAAATATTCGAAACCGTCTTCAACTTTATAGCAAATTTCTCAAGATTACAAAGACTTTCCCCCATTTTGCATATATGCATTTTTTTATTTATTATAATTAGAAAGGCTATATTTTGGAGGAAAAAAAACTTCAATTGTATTAAATTTCAATCTATTTTCTTAACATTACTACTTTTAAAGGCCCCATAACTTTTCACTTGTTTTGTTGCTTAAAGCAATTGAAGCTACTTTTCTTAAATTTTAAATTTCTAAATATTTTTCCTTATTCACGCTATTTTTAAATGCGCCATAAAGTTATTTCAAGGATTTTCACTTGTCTCGTTCTTTTAAAGTACTTGAACCTAATTTTTTTATCAAAATTTTAAATTTCTGAATCTATTTCCTTAAACATTACTACTTTTAAATTTCTAAATCTATTTCCATATGAACCTATCATTGATTCTTCTGTCTATAACTGTCTAAACCCTGATTTCTTAGTGATTTAGTCTTCCTACGGGATGAACTAATGTCTTTTTCTAACGTCCTCCAACTCGTGTCCAGAACAATTGCACCTACCATTGATTTTGTAATTATGTTCCTATAACCGCCCTCCTATGTATATTTATCAATAGACTTTCGAATCAACGTTCTCTCCATTATTTGATCAACATGAATACGTCAACTCTTGACTTTTCGATTGAACAAATTCATGATCCAATGATTATGTACATATAACCGTTGTCATATGAACATTTATCTAAAGACAATCAAATTCAAGTCCTCTCCATTTTTAGATCGACGTTTATATGTCAACCCGTGACTTTTGATTGTACACGTATTTTTTCTTAGTTTCACTACTTTTAAATGCACTGAAAAATTATTTCAAGTCCTCTCCCATTATTGATATTTGTCAATAGACATTTAAGTTCAAGTTCTCTCTATTATTAGATTAACCTGAATATGTCAAACAAGGGCTCTTTCGATTGTACACATCAGTGATTGTGGCTTTCACCAAATTTTCTTTGCAAAGATAATCAGTCATTCATATTACCTTGATTTTTTCATCTAGCCATTTTGAATACATCACATTTCACTTGTCTCATTTATAAAATATTTGAAGGTGTCTCCAACTTTTAAAGCAAAATTCTTAGGATTTCAAAGATTTTTCACCATTTTGCATTTCAGCCTTTTCTAATTATTAGAAAGACCGTATTATTAAATGCTTCAAGTGTATTAAATTTCTAAATCTATTTCTTAACATTACTACTTTTAAAATGACCATAAATTTTTACTTGTTTCGTTACTTAAAGTAATTGAGGCTGCTTTTCTTAAATTTTAAATTTCTAAATCTTATTCCTTAATCACATTATTTTCAAATGCGCCATAAAGTCATTTCAAAGTTTTTCACTTGTCTCGTTATTTAAATGAACTTGAATCTATTTTTTTATCTTAATTTTAAATTTCTGAATCTATTTCCTAAACATTACTACCCTCAAATTTCTAAATCTATTTCTATATGTACCTATCTTCTCATGTTTATAACTGTCTTAACCCTGATTTCTTAGCGATTTAATCTCCTACAGGCAAATTATTGTCTTTTCCTTACGTCTTCCAATTCGTATCCACAACAAATACACATACCACTGATTTTGTTCAATTAACTGTCCTCCTATGGACATTTATCAATAGACATTCAAATCCAAGTCCTCTCTATTATTTGATCGAAGTAAATATGTTAACTTGTGACTTTTCGATTGCATACATTAATGATCCATTGGTTATGTTTCTATAACCGTCGTCCTATGGCATTTCTCAAAAGACATTCAAGTTCAAGTCCTCTCCATTTTTAGATCGACGTGTATATGTCAACCCGTGACTCTTTTGATTGTACATGTATTTTTCCTTTGTTTCACCATTTTTAAATGCACTATAAATTTATTTCAAGCTTTTTCACTTGTCTCGTTCTTTAAAATGACTTTAAAAAAATTCTATCTAAATTTTAAATTTTTTATTCTACTTCCTTATTATTACAACGTCCAAATTTCTGAATCCATTTCCATATGAACCTAACATTGATTCTCCTGTCTTAACCTTGATTTCATAGCGATTTAATCTTCCTACGGGCTATATATTGTGTTTTCCTTATGTCCTTTAACTCGTGTCCACAACAATTTACACTTATCATTGATTATGTTCCTAAAACCGTCATCCTATACACATTTATCAATAGACATTCAAATCCAAGTCCTCTCCTTTATTTGATTGATGTGACTATGTCAACCGTGACTTTTTTATTGTACACATTCATGATCCACTGAATATGTTCCCATAACTGTCGTCCTATGGACATTTATTAAAAGGCATTCAAGTTTAAATACTCTCCATTATTAGTTTGACGTGTATATATCAACCCGCGTCTCTTACGATTGTACAGGTATTTTCCCTTAAAGTCGCTATTTTAAAATGCACTATAAAATTATTTCAAGCTTTTTCACTTGTTTCGTTCTTTAAAATAACTTGAATCAATTTTTTTTTATCTAAATTATAAATTTCTGAATCTATTTCCTTATTATTACTACTTTCATATTTCTGAATCCATTTCCACATGCATCTATCATCGATTCTCCGTCTATAACTGTCTGAACCCTGATTCATTATTGATTTAATCTACGTACAAGCTTAATTATTGTCTTTTTATAATGTCCTCCTTTTATTGTCCATGACACTATGCACCTACTATTGATTCTTTTCCGATAACTGTTCCATTATGGACATTTGTTAATTGACTTTCAAGTCCAAGTCTCCATTATTAGATTGACCTGAATATGTACACATCCGTAATTGTGGCTTTCACCGAATTTACTTTGAACACTTAACCAATCATTCATAATATATTGAACTTTTTATCTAGCCTTTTTTAATACAGCATCACATTTCACTTGTCTCGTTTATAAAATATTTGAAACCGTCTCCAACTTTTGAAGCAAATTTCTCATGATTTCAAAGACTTTACACCATTTTGCATTTTAGCCTGTTTTTTATTTATTTGAAAGGGCGTACTTTGAAAATGCTTCAATTGTATTAAATTTTTAAATATATTTCTTAACATTTCTTCTTTTAAAGAGACCATAAATTTTCACTTGTTTCGTTACTTAAAGCAATAAGGCTACTTTTCTTAAATTTTAAATTTCTAAATATTTTTCCTTAATCAAACTATTTTTAAATTCGCCATAAGTCATTTCTAGGTTTTTCACTTGTCCCGTTCTTTAATTGAACATGAATCTAATTTTTTTATCTAAATTTTAAATTTCAGAATATATTTCCTAAATATTATTACTTTCAAATTTCTAAATCTATTTCTATATGCACCTGCCATTGATTCTCCTGTCTAAAACTGTTTCCCCCTGATTTCTTAGTGATTTAATTTTCTTACGAGATAATTATTGTCTTTCTTTGGTTCTCCAACTCGTGTTCATAACAGTATGCACCTACCATTGATTTTGTTCATATAACCGTCCTTATATGGATATTTATCAATAGACTTTCAAATCCATGTCCTCTTCATTATTTTATCGACGTGAATATGTCATCCCGTGACTTTTCGATTGTACACATTCATGATCCAATGTTTATGTTCCTATAACCGTTATCCTATGAACATTTATCTAAAGGCATTCAAGTTCAAGTCCTCTTCATTTTTAGAGCAATGTATATGTCAACTCGTGACCTTTTTGATTGTACATGTATTTTTCTTTAGTTTCACTATTTTTAAATGCACTATAAAGTTTTTTCAAGCTTTTTCACTTGTCTAGTTCTTTAAAATGACAATTTATTTTTTCTAAATTTTAAATTTATGATTCTATTTCCTTATTATTACTACTTCCAAATTTATGAATCCATTTCCTTGTCCCATCATTGATTCTCCTGTCTATGAAAGTCTTGACCCTGATTCGTTAATGATTTAATCTTCCTACGGGCTTGATTATTGTCTTTTTATAATGTCCTCAAACTCGTGTCGATAAAAAATATGCTCCTGCTATTGAATATGTTCCTATAAATGTTCCTCCTATGTGCATTTATGAATAGACATTCAAACTCCAGTTCTCTCCATTATTTATTCAACGTGACTATGTCAACCAGTGATTTTTCGATTGTACATATTCATGATCCACTTATTTTGTTTCTATGACAGTTGTTTTATGGACATTTATCGAAAGGCTTTCAAGTTGAATTCCTCTCCATTATTAGATCGACGTATAAATGTCAACACACGACTCTTTCCATTTTACATGTACTTTCCTTGAATTTCACTATTTTCAAATGCACTATAAAATTATTTAAAGCTTTTTCATCTGTCTCATTCTTTAAAAGAACTTAAATTAATTTTTTAATCTAAATTCTAAATTTCTGAATCTATTTCCTTATTATTTGTACTTCTAAATTTTTTAATCCATTTCTTTATGCACCTATCATTGATTCTTCGTCTATAACTGTCTTAACCGCGATTAATTACTGATTTAATCTACCTACAGACTTAATTATTGTCTTTTCATAATGTCCACCAATTGTTGTCCACAACAATATGCATTTAACATTGATTCTCTTCCTAGACATTAAAGTTCAAGTCCTCTCTATTATTAAATTGACCTAAATATCTCAACCCAGCGCTCTTTCGATTGTACACATCCAAGACTATGGCTTTCGCCAAATTTACTTCACACACTTAACCAATCATTGATAATATCTTGAATTTTTTCATCTAGCCTTTTTGAATACATCACATCGCACATAACTCCTTTATAAAATATTTGAAACCATCTTCAACTTTTAAAGCAAATATCTTAGGATTTCAAATACTTTACACCATTTTGCATTTCAGTCTTTTTTTATTTATTAGAATTTGGAAAGGCTGTATTTTGAAAATGCTTCAATTGTATAAAATTTCTGAATCTATTTCTTAACATTATTGCTTTTAAATAGATCATAAATTTCTACCTGTTTCGTTACTTAAAGCAATTGCGGCTACTTTTCTTAAATTTTAAATTTCTAAATCTTTTTCCTAATCATACAATTTTTAAATGTGCCATAAGTCATTTCAAGGTTTTTCACTTGTCTTCTTTAAATGAACTTGAATCTAATTGTTTTTATCTAAATTTTAAATTTTTGAATCTACTTCCTAAACATTACTTTCAAATTTCTAAATCTATTTCCATATGTACCTGTCATTGATTCTTCTGTCAAACTGTTTTACCCTGATTTCTTAGTAATTTAATTTTCTTGTGAGATAATTATTGTCTTTTTCCTATGTCCTCCAACTCGTGCCCACAACAGTATGCACCTACCATTAATTTTGTTTATATAACCGTCCTCCTATGGACATTTATCAATAGACTTTCAAATTCACGTCCTCTCCATTATTTGATCGACGTGAATATGTCATCCCGTGATTTTTCGATTGTACACATTCATGATCCAATGGTTCTGTTCCTATGACCGTTATCCTATGAACATTTATCTAAAGGCATTCAAGTTCAAGTCCTTTCCATGTTTGGATCGACGTGTATATGTCAACCCGTGACTCTTTTGATTGTACTCGTATTTTCCTTTAGTTTCACAATTTTTAAATACACTATAAAGCTATTTCAAGCCTTTTCAATTGTCTTGTTTTTTAAAAGGACTTAAATCTATTTTTTAATCTAAATTTCATATTTTTGAATCAATTTCATTACTATGTTACTTCTAAATTTCTCAATCCATTTCCATATGCACCTATCATTGATTCTCATGTCTATGACCGTCTTAACCCTGATTCCTTGGTGATTTAATTTTCCTACGGGCTTCTCAAACTCATGTCCACAAAACAAATACACCTACTTGACTTTGTTCCTATAACCGTTCTTCATATGTACTTTTATGAATAGACATTCAAGCTCAAATCATCTACATTATTTGATCGATGTGAGTATGTCAACCATGACATTTCGATTGTACACATTAATGATCCACTGATTCTGTTCCAATAACCATCGTTCTATGGACATTTATCAAAAGGCGTTCAAGTTAAGCCCTCTCTATTATTAGTTTGACGTGTATATGTCAACCCGCGACTCTTTCGATTGTACACTTATTTTCAGCATTGAATCAAATATCGGTCATATCGGCCGATATATCGTATCGGGACCCCTCACGATACAATAAAACCGATAAAATTTACCTGATATGTCAGTCGATATGGTGATATCGGTCGATATATCATCCGTATATGACATATGAGATACCTAGCCGATACGATTCCGATATCCGTCAATATTCGATATTTAAAACTTTGATTTTCAGTTAATTTCACTATTTTTAAATGCGCTGTAAAATTATTTCAAGCTTTTTCACTTGTCTTGTTCTTTAAAAGAACTCGAATCAATTTTTCATCTAAATTTTAAATTTTTGAATCTATTTCCATATTATTACTACTTCCAAATTTCTGAATCCATTTCCATATGCACCTAACATTGATTCTCTGTCTATAACTGTTTTAATCCTGATTCATTACTTATTTAATCTACCTACGGGCTTAATTATTGTCTTTTCATAATGTTCTCCAATTTTTTTCCATGACAATATGCACCTACCATTGATTCTTTTCCTATAACCATCCCATTATGGACATTTGTAAATAGGCATTCTAGTTCAAATCCTCACCATTATTAGATTGATCTGAATATGTCACCCCAAGACTCTTTTGATTGTACACATCCGTGATTGAGACTTTCGCCAAATTTACTTTGCACACGGAACCAATCATTTATGATACCTAGATTTTTCTTATCTAGCTCTTTTAAATACATCGCATTTCACTTATCTCGTTTATAAAAATATTTGAAACCAACTCTTAAAGAAAATTTCTCAATATTTCAAAGACTTTACACCATTTTGCATTTGAGCCTTTTTTTTATTTATAAGAAAGGCTGTATTTTGAAAATGCTTCAATTGTAAATTTCTAAATCTATTTCTTAACATTACTGCTTTTAAAGGGACTATAAATTTTCACTTGTACATGTCAACCTGTGACTTTTGATTGTACACGTATTTTTCCTTAGTTTCACTATTTTTAAATGCATTATAAAGTTATTTCAAGCCTTTTCACTTATCTTGTTCTTTAAAATGACTTAAATCTTTATATCTAAAATTTAAATTTCCGTATTATTACTACTTCCAAAATTTTGAATTCATTTCCATATTCTCATATCATTGATTCTACGTCTATAATTGTCTTAATCCTGATTCCTTATTTAATCAATTTACGGGCTTAATTATTGTCTTTCCATAATGTCCAATTTTTGTCCACGTTGATATTCACTTGATTCGCTTCCTATAATCGTCTCATTATGGACATTTATCAATAGGCAGTGGAGTTCATCTAGCCTTTATGGATACATCGCATTTCACTTGTTTCGTTTATAAAATATTCGAAACCGTTTCCAACTTTTAAAGCAAATTTCTTAGGATTGTAAGGACTTTATACCATCTTGCATTTTAGCCTTTTTTATTTATGAGAAAGGCTGTATTTTGAAAATGCTTCTAAATCTATTTCTTAACATTACTACTTTTAATAGGACCATAAACTTTCACTTGTTTCGTTACTTAAAGTAATTAAGGCTATTTTTCTTAAATTTTAAATGGCTAAATTTCAACTTGCTACCATGAACTACATAGGCAATTTCCATAAATGATACCATGAACTTTCAAAATGATGAATTAATACCATAAACTTTCAAGAGTATCAAAAAAAAACCGACGGCGTTAACGGAAAATTACAGAATTACCAAAATACCCTTCATATAATAAAAAATACTATATTTGCAAAAAAAAGAAGGGGTATCTGTTAATTTTGTAAATGCAAAATTACCAATTGCATACCATTCGACATGGAGACCAATCTGTCGAAGAATAATTAAGGAGTTCAATCTATTGATGATGAGATGTGGAGTCACTAAGGCCGAGCTGCAAACAATTGCTCGATACTTAGATGGATTTTATGCCGAAATCAAAGATACCGTCGAGCTCCAACAATATGTTTCATACAACGACTTATATAAATTGGTGGTTAAAGTAGAGAAACAATTGGTGACCAAAAAGTGGCCAAGATAAATAATTACACCAACTGAGGAGGTTCCTCATCGGTAGGCAACTACCGCACGAAAATGCCTGAGATACAAAAAAACGGCTGAATTTTAAAAAAAGACCGATACTAAACTTCGGCCAAAGTGACACCAGCTAGCTTGAACAAACTAAGCGGTTTTGGAGGAAGTAAGATGGGTAAATGCCAAAGATATGGGCATTACAAAGCCGAGTGTCCCAATTGACGAGCCGTAACAATAATTGAGGATGATGTTGTCGAAGAAGAAGAAGAAGAAAAAGTGAAATCATCCATTTACGATAAGTATGATGATGAAGACACCGAATAGATTACTTATTGTGATCATGGAGAATCCCTTGTGGTCAAGCGAATGAGGACGAAGATGGTTAGCTGTGGCATACCTTTCATACTCGATGTACGCTCTGTGGGAAGGAATGTAACGCAATCATTGATGACGATAGTTATGAAAACCTCGTTGCTCGAGTGATGGTTGACAAGTTGCAATTAAAGACATAGAAGCGAGAAAAACCTTATCAACTTACTTGGCTTCGAAAGGGAAACGCTGTATCGGTCACCGAAAAGTGTTTGGTATCCTTTTCTATTGGCAAGAATTATTAAAATTCGTTGTGGTGTGATGTATAGTGCCGATGGAGGTGTGTCACTTGCTATTTGGTCGACCGTGGCAATTTGACCGACGAGTGGTTCATGATGGGTACAAGAATACTTTTTTATTAAGGACGAAGTAAAGATCACTTTGCGGCTTTCAAAAATCGAAGGAGTGTAACAAAAACTCGGTTAGTAATTTCCTAAGTCATACCGATTTTATGGAGGTTGCTGAGGAAAGCGGTGAAATGTATGCTTTAATGGTGTTAGAGGCTAATAAGGAACACCCAAGCCATCGGCCGATCTTAGAGGGTCTTTTGGAAGAGTTTTCGGATGTCATGCTCGAAGAATTATCTGCTGGGTTGCCACCTGACCGAGATATTCAACATCACATCGATCCTGGAAGATTTACCAGCTGGGTTGCCACCTGACTGAGATATTCAACATCATATCGATCCCATTCCAGAAGCAGTCTTATGGAATAAACCGGCTTATCGAATGACACCGAAGGAATATGAAGAATTACAATGGCAAGTTGAGGATTCGATACAAAAGGGCTACTTGAATGGGAGTATGAGTCACGTGGAGAGATGATGAGCTTGTACATTGGCCAAAAGTCGATGGCAAAACACGGGTCTTTACACGCTACTATCGGTGCCCGAAGCTCCATAGGAGGACATCAGCCTAGACTTTGTCTTGGGTTTTCCTAGAGCACAAAGAGGTATGGATTCAATCTTAGTTGTTGTCAACAGATTTTCAAAAATAGCATATTTTATTCCATGCAACAGAACGTTTGATGCCTCTCTAGTGGTCATGATAAATTTTAGAGAGTTTGTTAAGTTACATGGAATTCATAAGACGGTGACGTCGGACCGAAATACAAATTTTGTTGGGCATTTTTGGAGAACCTTATGATGAAAGATGGAGACACGGTTGCAATTCTCTACTTTACATCATCCGTAGACTGATGGACGAACTGAAGTAGTGAACCGAACATTAGAGAATTTGCTAAGAAGCTAAATAGGCGATAACAAGAAAAGTTGGGAGTCTCTGATATCACAAGCCGGGTTTGCCTACAACCGATCGACTTCAAGGTCAACAAGGAAGAGTCTTTTTGAGATGGTGTATGGGAGAAATCCTAATAGTCTTGATCTTATGCCGATTCTTATCACTACGAAGTTTGTCGAGATGCCGACGACATGGCCAAATATATTAAAAAGATTCATCAACAAATTCGAGCCAGGTTAGAGAAGTCCAACCAACAGTACAAAGCAGTTGCTAATAAGCAACGATGATCGGCCGAATTGAAGTAGGTGATTTGGTGTGGATCAGTTTTCGGCCCGATCGATTTTCTCGAGGTAAATTTGGAAAGCTGAAGGACCGAGCCGATGGACCATTCAGGGTGCTGGAAAGAATTGGTGAGAACACATATAAGATCGAGCTACCAGAAAGTTATGTAGTTTTGGTGATCTTCAATGTTGCCGATCTAAAACGCTATGTTGAGGATAAAGGAGAGCCGAACTCGAGGTCGGGTTCTTTCCAATCCGGAGAGTTTGATGCAGAAGCGGGTGCCATACCCAAATCCGAATAGGAGCTGGTTCCAAAAGATTTGGAAAGATTCGGTAGAAGATTTGATTACAATTTAAATTGGAGATTTAAATAAGATTTGTTTCTATGTAATTTGTTTGGATCTAATTAGTTTAGGTTAGTTTTATTTTATTGTTTTCCTTTTTAGTTGAGATTTATTTCTTTTTGCTTAAGTTTTTTATATTCCTATTTAAAAGATGATGAGAATTATTGTATTAAGGGAGTTGATTTGATTATTGAATAAGGGTTGCTTGTTAGCAAAGGAAAAGCTGCGGCTTTGTGTTTGAAAGCGAGACCATCATAACTCATCCTTGGTTATCTTAGGGTTTTGATCTTGTGTTATCTCTTGAGGGGGAGTCTAGGTTGCACGGACACTTCCAACGGGTGGCTGTATCCGTGCCTGACACGTTTCGGACACCGACACTTGTACGATGCATATAAGACGTGTTGTTTCTATGCCGTATACATATAGTATGTGTTTTATGTGTATCATATACTTATAAACATATTTTTAGTATGTTATTAGCGTATAGCATGTTAGACTCGATAACTTTCTCTTGTTTAATGTTGTCATAATAGTTTGATGTCTTATTTATTTTTATAAGATTATATATATAGTCGTGTCCCAGTATCCTATATTTTGGGATTTTCCCATGTCACCGTATCGCATCGTGTCGTATTCGTGTTCCCGTATCCGTGTCCGTGCAACCTTGGAGGGAGTAGATCGTACTGAGCGTTATGACTTCGTAGAGCGATCCTCATCAGTTTTACACCAAGTGAATTGGAAAAGGTTGATACATACAGTTTCAATGGATGCTGGTTTGTCAGGTTTTGCCCAACATCGATCTAAATTGCTTGATGGTTCACACCTATCTGTCATGTAAAAATTAAAATTAATAACTGACCTTGTTTTAGCTTCTTAATAGATGGGAAGCTTTTCAGGATTTGGTGTTTCACGTTGATATAGACCTGTAATACAGATATTTTTGGTTGTGCCTCAAGAAAGGAAGCTCGACAGGGGTGTCATCATACTGAAACCTTAAGCACAAAGAATATTTGATGTTCTAATACATAGACGTTGTCGACATCATTATCATCTACAATGAACCAACCTTTCAAATATATCCTTTAAGTTGATCAAAAACGTATGTATCAAGAATTTAAGGATATATTTGTAAGGTTGGTTCATTGTATACACTTGTATACATATATAGGCAAGCTTAGGTTCAGTGTGTGCTTTTTCTGGTTCAGGTGTGGTTGGGTTTGGAGAAAAATGAAAACATACCTGTGTTTATTTGGGCTGGCTTTAAACCACTCCAAAACCTTCCAGGTCATGTTTGGGCGGGTTTGGGTTGAACTTAACCTGGCTATTGGTTAACACCCTTCCTTAGAGTGTTTTATGCAGACTTGTGTTGGTGATATCTATTTGGAACTCAGCAGGGAGCTGTTTGATTTATCTTATTTGTGAATTTATGAGACTGTGCTGACCGAATAACTCATTAACTGTATATTAGAAAGATTTTAATGAGGAATGTTCTTAGAGGCTTATGTTTGTGTTCAAGGAATTGGGGGTATAGCAGGGACCCCAGATTCATATTGGATTGGGGATTACTGCTATTATTTTCCAAGCGTGGATGATCCTAGCCACACATCCCTCGTTAAAACACACCCTCATTCCCATGGCCTCAAGAATTTAAGGATTTTCATGCCCTCGAGAATTACATCACTCGTTAAAACACACCCTGATACCCATGGCCTCAAGAATTTAAGGATTTTCATGCCCTCAAGAATTAGATGGCGGAGGACCACCACCTTGATAGCAAATTACAGAGTACAAAAACAGAAATATGTCCAGGACAGCAGCATGAACAACTCCCTAGCATTAAATAATAATATACTCTAACACTCTCTTACCTCTCAACACAGATATTAAGTAATCACGTGCCTCCTAAATTCCTTTTATATGGAACTAAATTGTTCCCTCTGCCTTTCCACAAATTGTAGCAAATTTTTGAGTAAAATGGATAATTAGTCCTCCCAAAAGATCCATTAAAAAGTTTTTCAAGAACTTTTGTCAACTGCCTTTTTTGTCCTCGAGGTAGATAATTGTCAGTGTAATTTGATACAAGGATTTTTTCAAGATTACCCAAATAACATGCAACGGATTTTCACTACCAGTTTTGTTCACAGCCCCCTTCCCTCAGTTGTATAAGATGACATGTATGAGCTAGATGAGTGGCATATTATGAGCATTACCGACGTCGCGACGTGAAGGATTGTTGAATGAAAGCTATGTTTGGACCCTGTATAGTTTCTTTATCCAGTAAGACATATATTGCTGATAAATTGGAAAAATCAATATTTGCTTCAGTTTTCTATATATATATAAATAATGACCTGACTGAATTTCATATGTTCGTGTTTTATATGAAAATAGCTGCTAACGTTTTGATTCTTTTGAATATTTGTCAAGGCCGAGACATGGAACCCGTTCCTCTTCCACAAAATGCATCAAAGAGTTAGATAGGTTGGCGGTTCGATTAACTGCACTTTTAAATGATACATAAGATGTTGCGAAGCAGAACAATTTGTCCTTGGTAAATATACCAGCAGGGTTATGGGGATGGAGATCTCCTTGGAAAGGAAGACAGAAAGATGGAGAGCTAATCAGCAAAGGAGAAATTGAGCTGTATCTGCTAGGAAAAAGAACTAGGGAAAAGTTTCTGGAATGGTTTGATGAGGAATATGACCCAGATGTCTTTTCTATTAAGGCAACACAGGTTGGATATCTTACTTCATTTTTTTTCTTCCTTTAATATTTTGGTGACTAAGATCAGAGAATTTCTATTAGCATGCCAAAATTGCAGTAAGTAAATTGGCAGTTATGTTACAAAGTTTCGAGAAAAGTCAGATAAATCCTGTAAATCAAACCTATTTGGAAAAAGCTGTTACTTGAGCTAATTCTAAACCCTACCATGTGTAAACGTGTCGGACATGTCCATTTTAGGCTGATACGGCCCATGCATGTTGGACACGGTGATGGATGGAGTGTTGGGATGTTTGACAAATGTCGGATACGAACCCGCAGAGCCAATAGATGTGTTGTTTGCTTCCTAGGATTTAAGGAATGTTAAACAAACCTTCATTTTTTACCTTCTCTGATTATTTGTCATCGGTGTCTTTTAGAAACCAAATAATTCTTGTGTCTAATGATACAGGTTCCTCAAGCATCAGCCAGTGCCGTGGCATTTGGTCTTGGATTGTTTTCTGGGTAAGGAAGCCTCGGATCAGAGAGGCATCGTGCCTTCTCTGTGATAAGTGAAAGTCGCGCAAGTGATATATGTTTACGATTTTTTGATACTTGTGAAACTTGCGTTAGATAATTTACTAACATACTGTATTGCTATAGCTAACCTTCTAAAGGTTCAACTTTTGTTAGTAAAGTAGGCTTATCAGTTTGACTTAAAGAATCTTAAGAATGATCATGAATTTCTTCATAATTTGACGTTCTATCAAATGGAAAACATCAGAGAATATGTATCCTTTTGTGTAATTAATTGTTATCCTTTCTATTTTAATCATGCGGTTTCACAGAAATAGCCAGGTTTTAGAGTTCTATATGATCATGGATTTTTTCAACCGCACAGTTCTGCACACAAAAACATCCTTAAATATGTGCACGCACGCGCATGTAAATAATTATTCAGAGATGAATGTGGGTTGATCTAAAAAAATCCCTATATTATCTGACTTTGCGCTTCTTGGATAATAAATGGTTACAAATCTCATACATGCAGAGTGTGCATCAGTTCTGTAATATTTTCAACTTTAGTCCTTCAATCAAGTTGCATAACCGTTATCTTTGGTAGGAACTGTGATATATCTCTTTCAAGTATAGAGAAAATCTGGAGCCTGCTGTTGATATGATTAAAAAACCCATTTTAGAAAGTATTTCTTCTGAGGATGGCAGATACCAGCTAAATTTAACTAAGCACGATATTGCTTCTTTGTGGTTTCTCTGCAAGCAGGTATAATGAAGTCTCTTAAAGTCTTATAGATATAGTCCTGTTCTTATTTTCCCAGATCAATTTAGTGTTTTTCATATTTCAGGAAGCATCTTCATTGGATATCACCGATCAAGCTTGTGGCCTTTTCAATCCCTCAGAGGTATAGCTCTTTCTATTTTTCTTCTGACTGGAGTTATTTTTCTCGTTCAGCCTTTTATATCGGTGGATTATAAGTGATGTTAGTATTTATTGGAAAAATTTATGTTCAGGTTTTTGCTTTGTGTATGTGCCATGTTGATGTTGATCATCTAACTTTTCATTGCGTGTCCATCCAATCTCTGCGTCCTATTGACTAGAGACTATTGAAAAGAAAAAAACATTTGCTTTGAAAGTTCAATTTGGTTTATGCTTGGGTGGTCTACTATGGGAAGTGATGTATATACTAAGATGATTAGTGGAATGATTACAGATCTATTGAAATGATCTTCTTGATCCAGAAAAAAGATAACATAAGGCAATCTTTCCCTTCAAAACCCTGACCCGCCAGCTATCTCTCCTCTCTCTCTCTCTCTCCCCTCCTTCGCCTTCCTCCTCCTCCTCCTCCTCCTCCCCCTCCCCCTCCTCCATCCATCTCCGGAGGGGCCCACAACCTTAGCAAGAGCAAGAAGAAGAAGAATAAGAAGTGCGAGACGACGATTCTATTCTCATCGGAAGTCACCCAGATTGCCACATCGTGCTCGATCATCCAAGCATCGACCGTTTCCATCTCGAAATCCAGAGCCTCTCCGTGACTGATCTCTATTCGGGTATTTATTGTTTCTTGGATTGGTTCATAATTTTTTTTGTGTGTGTTTTTCTTTTTTCATCAATTTGAAATTTTGTTTTGCAGTTCATGGCACCTTGGTTTCAGGGGAAAAGATTGGGGCTAAGATTGCTGCTGTTGATTTAGTGGGGGTTTACGAGCTGCATTGGGTGCCTTTGAGTAGTGCTTTTGTGATGGAGAATCCGTTGCCGGCGGTGCTTGAAGAGAACGAGGATACCCAACAGGTAAGATTTAGGAAAGAAAGGTTCAAATTTTTTTAATTTGTATTAATTTATCTAGTCAAAATTTCTGTCAGTTTGATTCATTAGATCTTAATTTAGATTATTGTTCCTATATTTGATATTGATTTGTGATGCATTTATAGATTATGATACCAAATAATATAGATCATCCCCTTTTTCTATCTGATTGAGATGAGACTAAATAGATTTTAGACCTAAGCTGAAAATTGATTAAAATTGGCACTACAGTAATCATGTAGTTGAATTTATGAAGAAGCCATAGGTTTCATTAGTGAAACTCTGGAAACGCATAGAAACATATTTCCTCTTAATTTCGCTATTTTTAAATGCCCTATTACTGCCCTCCTTTGGTTATTTATCAATAGACTTTCAAATCCACGTCCTCTCCATTATTTGATCGTCGTTTTTATGTCAACCCATGACTCTTTCGATTGTACACATATTTTCCTGTAATTTCATTATTTTTATATGCCCAATTACCTCCGTCTTATGGACATTTATCAATAGACATTCAAATCCACGTCCTCTCCATTATTTATCGACATGAATATGTCAACCCGTGACTTTTTCGATTGTACACATTCATGATCCAATGGTTTTATTCCAATAACCGTTGTCTTATGAACATTTATCTAAAGGCATTCAAGTTTAAATCCTCTCCATTTATAGATCGACATGTATACGTCAACATGTGTCTCTTTTGATTGTATACGTATTTTTCCTTTGTTTCACTATTTTTAAGTGCACTGTAAAGTTATTTTAAGTCTTTTCCCTTGTCTTGTTCTTTAAAATGACTTAAATCTATTTTTTAATCTAAGTTTTAGATTTCCGAATCCTTTTCTGTATTATTATTACTTCCAAATTTCTGAATCCATTTCCTTATTCACCTGTCATTGAATTTTTTGACTGTGACTGTTTTAATCTTGATTCCTTACTGATTCAATCTACCTGCAAGTTTAATTATTGTCTTTTCTTCTTGTCCTCAAACTCATGTCTACAAAAAATATGCACCTAGTATTGATTCGCTTTCTATAATCGTTCCTCCTTTGGACATTTATGAATAGACATTCAAGCTCAAGTCCTCTCCATTATTTAATCAACGTCACTCTGTCAAGCTGTGACTTTTCGATTGTACACATTCATGATCCACTGGTTATGTTCCTATAACCGTCGTCATAATTGACATTTATCAAAATTCATTTAAGTTCAAATGCTCTTCATTATTAGTTCGACGTGTATATGTCAACCCATGTCTGTTTCGATTGTACACATATTTCCCCTAATTTCACTATTTTTAAATGCGCTATTGCCGCCCTTCTATGGACATTTATCAATAGACTTTTAAATCGATGTCCTCTCCAGTATTTGATCAACATGTATTTGGCAGCCCGTGACTTTTTGATTGTACACATATTTTCCCTTAATTTCACAATTTTTAAATGCACTATTTCCGCCCTCCTTTGGACATTTGTCTATAGACTTTCAAATCCACACCCTCTCCATTATTTGATCGACGTGTATATGTCAACCCGTGACTATTTCGATTGCAAACATTGTTCCCCTTTCACTATTTTTAATGCATTATTACCGCCCTCCTATGGACATTTATCGTTAGACTTTCAAATCCACGTTCTCTCTATTATTTGATCAACGTGAATATGTCAACCCGTGAATTTTTAGATTGTACACATTCATGATCCAATGGTTCTGTTCCAATAACATTGTCTTATGAACATTTAATCTTCATACGGGATTAACTAATGCCTTTTTCTAATGTCCTCCAATTCATGTCTTCAACAATTTGCATGAACCATCGATTCTGTAATTATGTTCTTATGACCGCCCTCCTATGGACATTTATCAATTGACTTTCAAATCCATTATTTGATCGACGTGTATATGTTAACCCGTGACTCTTTTGATTGAATACGTATTTTCCATTATTTTCACTCTTTTTAAGTGTACCATAAAGTTATTTTAATCCTTTTCTTTTGTCTCGTACTTTGAAATGACTTAAATCTATTTTTTAATCTAAATTTTAGATTTCCGAATCTATTTCTGTATTATTAATACTTCTAAATTTCTGAATCCATTTCCATATTCACTTATCATTAATTCTTTTGACTATGATGTGTATATGTTAACCCGTGACTCTTCTAATTAATTTAACTATTTTTAAATGCACTATTATCGCTCTCCTTTGGACATTTATCAATAGCCTTTCAAGTCCACGTCCTCTCCATTATTTGATCGACGTGTATATGTTAACCCGTGACTCTTTCGATTGTCCACATTTCCACTAAATTTGACTATTTTTAAATGCATTAATACCGCCTTCCTATGAACATTTATCAATAGACTTTCAAATCCATGTCCTCTCCATTTTTTAATGGACGTGAATATATCAACCCGTGACTATTTCGATTGTACTCATTCATGATGCAATGGTTCGGTTCCAATAACCATTGTCTAATGTACATTTAATTAAAGGCAATCAAGTTTAAGTCCTCTCCATTTTCAAATCGAAGTATATATGTCAACCCGTGACTCTTGTTGTTTGTACTCGTATTTTTCTTTGGTTTCACTATTTTTAATTGCACTATAAAGTTATTTTAAGCTTTTTCTCTTGTCCCGTTCTTTAAAATGACTTAAATCTATTTTTAATCTAAATTTTAGTTATTCGAAGAGGTTAATGGAGGAAAGAAGCCATAGGAGAGAATTTCCTTCTATGGTGTCGAAAAAATACACCCTCCCTTATATTTTCCGACGATTGGCACCCACCATCTTCATCGTTATCAACTAAGATGTGGGTACACCAAATTTCATGTGATTCTACAACCTTTTCACCGTTGATTTAGTGGGTTAAAAATTAATGGTTTACCGAAAATAGAACTTTTTACATTGCTAAATCAACGGTGAAAAGGTTGTAGAATCACATAAAATTTGGTGTACCCACATCTTATTTGATAACGATGAAGATGGTGGGTGCCGATCAGCGGAAAAAATAAGGGAGGGTGTATTTTTTCGACGCCATAGGAGGAAATTCCCTCCTATGGCATCTTTCCTCCATTATTCTCTTATTCGAATTTAAATCCATATTATTACTATTTCCAAATTTCTGAATCTATTTCCGTATTATTACTATTTCTAAATCTCTGAATTATCTTGATTCTCCTGTCTATGACTGTCTTAATCTTGATTCCTTATTGATTTAATCTAATTATTGTCTTTTCATAATGTCCTCAAACTCGTGTCTACAAAAAATTTGCACTTACTATTGATTCGCTTCCTATAACCGTTCTTCCTATGGACATTTATGAACAGACATTCAAGCTTAAGTTCTCTCCATTATTTGATCGACGTCACTATGTCAATCCGTGATTTTTCGATTGTCCACATTCATGATCTACTGATTATGTTCTTATAACCGTCATCCTATTGACATTTATCAAAAGGCATTTAAGTTCAGCTCCTTCCCATTATTAGTTCGACGTGTATATTTCAACTCATGACACTTTCGATTATATACATATTTCCCCTTTAATTTCACTATTTTTAAATGTGCTATTATCGCCCTCCTTTGGACATTTATCGACAGCCTTTCAAATCCACGTCATCTCCATTGTTTGATCATTATGTATATGTTAACCCGTGACTCTTTTGATTATACATATTTTCCCTTGATAGCACTATTTTTAAATGCACTGATACTACCCTCCTATGGACATTTATTAATATACTTTCAAATCCACGTCCTCTCTATTATTTGATCAACGCGAATATGTAACTCGTGACTTTTTCGATTGTACACATTCATGATCCAATGGTTCTGTTTCATTAACCGTTGTCTAATAAACATTTATTTAAAGGCGTTCATGTTTTAAGTCATCTCTATTTTTAGATTGACGTGTATATGTCAACCCGTGACTCTTGTTGACTGGACACGTATTTTTCCTTAATTTCACTATTTTTAATTGCACTATAAAGTTATTTTAAGCATTTTCTCTTGTCTCGTTCTTTAAAATGACTTAATTTTATTTTTTATCTAAATTTTAGATTTTCGAATCTATTTCCGGATTATTACTACTTCCAAATTTCTGAATCCATTTCCATATGCACCATCTATCATTGATTCTCCTGTCTATGGCTGTGTTAATCTTGATTCCTTATTAATTTAATCTACAAACAAGCTTAACTATTGTCTTTTCATAATGTCCTCAGACTCGTGTCTACAAAAAATATGTGCATACTATTGATTTGGTTCCTATAACCATTCCTCCTGTGGACATTTATGAATAGACATTCAAGTTCTAGTCCCCTCCATTATTTGATCGACGTGACTATAATAATTACGGGTGACAGTCGGGTTCGGTTTAATCCAAACCTGACCTGACCTGGCCCGGTTTTTCCGGGTATTTTGGACATCCAACACCCATCCGAACCCGATCGGGCGGGTTGAAAATTAGATAAAATAATTTCGGGTTGGGTATGGGTTTAGTGTTAAACCCGTCAGCCCGACCCCTAAACCCCAGCCCGAACTAAACCCGCTTCATATATCCGATCCAACTTGATATATTACAGACATCTATTTTTAAATGCACTATTACCGGGCAATTATCAATATACTTTCAAATCCACATCCTCGCCATTATTTGATCGACGTGAATATATGAACTCGTGACTTTTCGATTGTATACATTCATGATCCAATAGTTCTGTTGCTATAATCTTTGTTTTATGAACACTTATCTAAAGCATTCAAGTTCAAGTCCTCTGCAATTTTAGATCGATGTTTATATGTCAACCCGTGACTCTTTTGATTATACACGTATTTTCCCTTAGTTTCACTATTTTTAAATGCACTATAATGTTATCTAAAGCTTTTTCACTTGTCTTGCTCTTTAAATTGACTTAAATCTATTTTTATCTAAATTTTAAATTTCTGAGTATATTTCTTTATTATTACTACTTTCAAATTTCTGAATCCATTTCCAAATGCACCTATCATTGATTCTCTTGTCTATGACTATCTTAACACTGAATCCTTATTTATGTAATGTACCTGCATGCTTAATTATTGTCTTTTTATAATGTCCTCAAACTCGTGTTCATAAAGACAAGCTCCATACTATTGAAACCTGCTCAGGAGTATATAAAAATGTTGCAACATATCAAAGGTATGTACCAGTAGCCAGGAAGAACCAACAGAGCATGGTTTGTGCTTCTTACAAACATAAAATTTGAAGAGAGTAACTCAAGAACAGAGAGTTTTGTAAATTTTATGGAAAAGGGGGATAACAAGGTTCCAGAGAGCAGACAGCTGGATCACCCTCAAAAACCTATGTTGTAATAACCTTCCCCGTTTTCTGATAGATTATTAGTTGATGGTATACATTTGATATCTTACACACAAGCCATATTTTAACTTTAGGATAAAGAGTATATAGCAGTCATGCTGAAAGGGGAGCAAATAATGCAACATTATGTATGATGAGATTAATATATACCGTGGCATAGGAGGTCTAGGGATAAAGCAAACCAACAACACCATCAGAGAAAAAAAAAACATGGCACTTGATAAAGAATGGCACAACCATCTTATAAAACTAAAAAGGGATTGTAACTCCTATGAATAAGAGCATCCACATCCCCTGAGTACATTGCCTTTAGATTGTTGAATTCAAAAGAACTGATGGTAAAATCTTTTATCTTAGATGGCATAACCCCCCCCCCCCCAGTTAAGGAAATGATAAAGAATGTTGTTCAGAACTTGTACATGAGAGTAATCTTTATCATTAAAAATTTTGTTATTTCTTACACCCCAAATATTCCAGCAAGTAGAATAAAGCAGCAGAAGCCACATATGACTAAGATTGGAATGAATGTTTGTATTTTTCCAGTTGGTAATAGCATCAGTAAAGAAATGAGGAGGAAGGATGTACCTTAATAGATTTCAACAAGTCTCTCCAAATGAATTTGGCCGCTTTTCACTCAAAAAAAAAAGATGATTAGAAGCTTCAATCATACAATCATCAAAATTACAAGCTGCAATATTAAACCAACCTTTCTTGATCAAATTTTCCTTAGTTAGAATTCTATCTTGGGCTAACAACCATGCAAAGATTTTAACTTTAACAGGAGTAGAATTATCCAAATAGAATTATTCACATGGAACTTGATGTTAGTACTGTTGATTGCCTTATAAGCTGGCTTAACACTAACAGTATCTACTGCAAGATTGAAGAGGAGAGGAGACAAGGGATCCCCTGTTTTAAGCCTCTTCTATATTTGATGATTTTACCCAAATTGTCATTCATAAGGACTTGTGAATTAGAAGAATTAATGTAGTATCATGGTAATCCATTTTATCCATTTGTCACCAAAACCTGTAACCTTAAGCAGATCAAGAATATAATCCCAGTTCATGGAATCAAAAGCTTTGTGGAAGTCAATTTTAAGCATCACGGATTCAGATTTAACTTTGGCACAAGCATTAACTAATTCAGGTGCAACTGAGAAGCAATCACGAGTGCACTTATTTCTCATGAAGGCAAATTGAGTCTTACTTAATATGTCATGCAAGAATTTTCCCAATCTATTAGCCATAATCTGAGTAAAAATTTTGAAAATGTTATCCAAAAGACTAATAGGCCAGAAGTCCTTGGGGACACTATAAAAAAAATGCGCGAATCCACTTCCTGTTGATGACAATACATCTACAATTGATTTCAATATTGCTTCTACAAGTAGAAGAACAAAGAAAAAGAAACAAAAAAGGTGTTATAAAAGACTTCTTTCCAATTCTATAGTTAATTGACTTAACCCCAAGTCTACTTTATTAATTATTTTCACTTGACCGCATGCATGCCAAATTCTGTTAGGACGCAAGAAAGGATAGCTCAAGCTCAAGATGGACTATAGGGCATCAACCAATATGATTTACAGGACGTCAACCACTATGACTTACATGGTATCAACCAGTATGATTTTGAAGATAAATATTGCCAATTTAATATAAATTAGCTCATGTAATTAATGTATTCAGGATATGGACTAGATATACAAGGCATGAACCAAGGAGTGGAGGCATATGGAAGTGAGCAGGTGATGAGGCAACAATCTGTGCAGATAATGGAAAGAAATGCGACTCAAGAAGATACTGGAATATCTGATGATGAAATGCAAGAAAAGGTACAAGAATCATATGGTAATTTTGAAGCGGACTTTCTTTTCTCATCACCAAGGTATGGAAGGCCACCCCTGACTACTACAAGAGGAAGGAGTATTTCCATTAGAGGAAGAGGTCCTATTAGAGGGGGAGAGCACATGTGAATAGAGCACCATGGAGGCTATGAGGTAATTTTAAAATAAGTTGAAAACTTAATGTTTATATCCAAGCAAAGTTCTTATTATATTTCAAATGTTGATTTCACAAGCTCATGGACTACTCATCCATCTTATATATTGTTGTTTCATGTACATAGGATTTGTTAGCATACAACATTTTGGAGCAAGAAGCAGCAACATCAGCATTTTGTTGTGGTTAATAGCGGCGGCGGCGGCATATTATAGCAACTATTTGCAGCAACAATATTTTGTAGCAGTTACTAGCAGCAGCAGCATCATTTTGGAGCGGCAATTAAAAACTTGAACCATGTTATTTAGATGTGTTAGTTTATTGTAACTTGGATATGTTAGTTAATTTGGATAAGTGATATGTATGGATTTGGTTGTTATATGGATGTGTTAACCTTATCAATGGAATTGATATCTTATATATTGATATGCTATATCTCGCATCTTTTTGGATAGTCTCTTTTCATATATGCAGTCTGGATGTGTGCGTATTTTTTTAATATGTTGTTGTAATATTTGGATTTGCTGATTGATATTCATTATGTATGGAGCTAGCTTCTTATATAAGTGTGTTATTTTCTTTCTAAGCAAATTATTTTCCTCCTTTTTACTTATTGTTCAAGTTTGCAAGAAGCATTTACCAGGTTTTTCCACTTTCAAGTATTTATACCATGATTTTTTGTACAAGGTTTTCTCAGTTTGGCACTCGTATTATTCTCATCCTTTTTACTTATTAGTTCAAGTTTGCAAGAAGCATTTGCCAGGTTTTTCCACTTCCAAGTATTTATACCATGATCGTTTCCAGGTTTTAGATAAGTGCAATATGGGTAAGGGTAACTTACACTAAAATACCATTAACTATTGCAATTTTTCACTAAAATACCTTGAAGATTTTTTATTACATTAAAACACCTTAAACTATGTATTGAAGGGATTTTTTCACTAAAATACCCTCGAAAATAGCAGCTAAGTTTTTTACTGCAATAGAATAAACTACAATGTATTTTACTGAAAAAGGTAGTTAAGGTATTTTTAGTGTAATTCATCCTATGGATAAATCTCATTATTTCTGTTTTTTAAAACACAAATTTACAGTATTCTAGCTTCCAAGCAAATCCATATTCAAATCGAGATTCAATTTATAAGCTATCATCATAGTGCAAACCAAAATTATATTAATTTCAATAAGTTGCATACAACATGATAATTAAAGTACATATGAGGTTTAAGGCTATAAGAATAACAATCACTTCAATTTAAAACTTCACATTTGCAAAGAGTTTTTCAATTGAGTAATACTTTTCCTACCGGTGCGGTGGAATCCATATAGGCTACATGGATTCCACCGCACCGGTATGAAAAGTATTACTCTTTTCAATTTTCTCCATTTTGCCATCAACTCTTTCTCTAAGATCGTCAAGCTCAGCCTATGATACCCATGCCGCAAAGTGCTTGAATTACACCACCACTTGCATAGGCATAACTGTAAGTCGTATTGTTGCTTCAAGTTGTTGTAATTGTTGTGGCAAAGGAGCTTGCTGATGCTCTATATTGGCGATCTATCTAGACCAGGACACGTGGCAGATGACGTGTCTCAGAACTCAGAAGAAAAGGCCTACAGGGGCCGACCAGGCCACCCCTATACCCAAGCTGCAAGAACAAGCCGGCTCTCCTCAGGACCCCCTACAAATTGGCCTCCTCAGCCTCTCAGCTCGCCTCGAGCTACCACAGGACCAAGACTCCTCGGCCCTCCCGCTCGTTCCCGAGCTCTCCCGCTGAGGTTATCTTCCTCGGTCCCTCCGACCGACCGACCCCACCACTCACAAGCGTAACCGATGCTCCGCAAATCTCGCCATGCGCAGATTCTCCGCCAGCAACATCCCATGTTCCACGCCATCACGATCCCCATCAACGGGCGATCCGCTCATTACGCGGGGGTGACGTCGGGGGCGTAACTGCAGGCGAGATTCTTGCACCTGCTGCTGCGTGCTGCCGCCACTATATAAACCCCCATCACAGAGGGGTCAAGTAAGCTTTTTCTACTCCACTTAGCCGTTACTCTGCTCGGATCTTGTGCTAACTTGATCGTCGGAGGGTCCTCGGTGGTACCAAACTACCCCGGGACTTCTTTGCAGGTACTCGGCGTAGACTCCTCAAAACCACCAATCTCCTCAAAACCCATTGAGACCCACACGCAATAGGAGATCGCCTCCAAGATCCACCGGGAGATCGACGGAAGACAACATCTGACGGAGACCCGAACAGGACCACCATCAGTTGGCGCCGTTTGTGGGAAACTAAACTCCACAAAAAAGCAAAGTTGGCCTTCCGATCTCCATCCACATGGCAACCAATCACCCTGAAGATCCAAGCACCCGCTACCGCCTCCCCCTCAATGGAGGCGTGGGTGAACCTCCACCGAATGTCGTCGACTCCTCCGCCGGCCACCGCCTCACAGACTCCGGCGGTCGCAGGCCCCTCGATCCGTCCCATTCAACCTCGAAGTCCCACATCGGAGAGCTTTGTCCCTCGACGATGGCGGTCAGCTCACCTACTTCCAGGCACGACCGGCACCCCCCCTCAACGGGGCCGCGCCCACGAAGCCCGCCAAGGCAGCTCGAGGACCACCTTACCGCGGGGCCCAAAGGACCTCGCCGGAGGGAACCGGGCCCATCAAGAACTATGGTCATAACAACAGGGGGCCAGTTGAGCTCCCGCGAGTCTCGGCACCCCATGCTGGCAACGGACGCCAACGGCCGCCCGAGCAAAAAGGCCAGGGGCCACGAGCCTATCACCTTTGGAGACGGGGACCTCCACGGAATATCCATGCCCCATAACGACCCTCTGGTGATCATGGCCCGAATCCACCGGTACGAGGTCCACCGGATACTTTTCGACTCGGGCAGCTCGGCTGACATCCTCTTCCACGACTGCTTTCTGCGCATGGGGCTCACCCCAGCAGACTTGAAACCGACCTCACACGTCCTTTCAAGGTTCACCAACCACTCCATCTGTAACAACCTAGTTCATTTATACCAATTCCAGTTTCCGTATTTACTTATCCATGGTATTTTCTTGATTTATCGTGTTTTGGGTGCGAATGGTATTTTACATTTTACTTTGCATTCGACCCGACCTGCTTGCTTGAACCTGTTTGATTCATATTTATGAATTACCCTGACTTGTTATGTAGACTTGTGCATTTTCAACTTTACCGCATACTGGCATTTCATCTAGCATCGCATATTTTACATATAACATTTTAGGTCATGTAAAATAAATTAGAATTGCATTTCATGGCCTGCTTGATACCCCTAACCCCGTGGTAGCATCCGCGCATCTTGTTCTCGTCCCGTTCAGAGAAACGGACGTGTTTGGATGGCTACACACACGTACGTGCATCCGTTCTTGGGGGTATGCATTTTCGTTACCTGAGCATTCATTTTGAAATTTGGAAGTCGCGTATATTTTTCATATTTTAAAACCGGATTTTAGACCCGACCCGGGCGTGTTTTGGAGTAAGTTTGTATTTGGCAAAATCTCAAAACGTACTAATATTATATTCTAATAAATTATAACTATTACTATAAAATATAAATTTACTATCTATATTTTATTATAACTAAAATATATTTTTTATATATTCTTAACAGTTCATGTCTCTCTCTCTCTCCTCTTTAACATTTTCTCTCTCTCTCGCTTTCCTATTTATATTCTTATATTTCTTTGTTTAAATAACCCTATTTCCCAGCATACGTTCTCTCTCTCCCCGACAAAACGACGATTTCATCTCTCCTCACTGTTCATTCCCTCTCTCTCTCTGCTCTCTCTCTCTCTCTCTCTTTCTCTCTCTCTCGTGACACTCTCTCTAAATACTGTGTCTATATTCTTTAATTTGTTTAACCCCGTTTGAAACCTAACCCTATTTTTCCCACATCTTCCTCCTCTTCTTCCTCTTTTCTTTTTCGCTGCCGCCTCTCTCTCGCTCGCTCAAACCCACGCCGCGCTCGCCCCTCGCTACCGCCGACTCCCTCTTCGACCTCCTTCCTCTCTCCTCTCCTCCTTCTCCATCTCCCGACACCTGCAAACCCGACGAACTCAACTCACCTCCACGAACCCATGACCCAACCTTCACCGTACACCTCGCCTTGCCGTCGACCTCCCCTGGTCACCATCCTCTATCTCCCTGATCTCGTCTCCTCGACCACCTCCTCCTCTTCTCGCCCTCTCTTTTCCCGAGCACCCATCACCCTGGACACCCAAGTCCACAGAGCCCTTCACCTGCACCTCCATCGCCGTCGATCACTTCATCATCGCCAGCAACTCCTTCTGTCCTCATCTCCAACATCTCCTTCTTCTCTCTTCTTCCTCCTACACCAAGAACCCACGTGAACCCAGCAACCCAACGAACTCGCGACCCTAACCCTAACTTCCGCCGGAGACCACGTCGTCGTCGCTTCATCTCCCATCTCCTCTCTTCCCTCGAGCATCTCTCTTTTTCACCCTTGCCGCTGCACACCCAACTCCGGCCGTCCTTTCCTCAACCCCAAGCTGAGAAACCCAACACCCAATCATCGCCGATAACTTCTTCTCTGACCATCGCCGCGTTCTCCTTCTTCCTTGTCTTCACCTTTGCCACCGCCTTCATCTTCTTCGATTCCTCGTTGCCATCTCCAGCAACTCTCTCAACCTTCAACCATCTCCATCTCCAGCAACCTTCTTTTTCTAAACTCCGGTCATCTCCTCGTCTCAAGACTCGACCACGGACCCAAAACCGAGGCTCCAATGGTTGGCCTGCATTTGCTTGAACGAAGTGATCATTCCTCTGCCTCTAGATCTCCATTCCGTCAATGTTCAATTGTGCACGTAAAGTGTTCGACGAAATGCCCCAATGAAGATTTTCCGTCGTTTTATCGCATTCTTGCTGCGTGCCGTGCATCTGTGGATCCCCGAGGCAAGTTTGTCTTGCTACATGCTACATTACATTTTATGCATCTATTTTTTTTATAAATATAATAAGTGAATTGCAAACCGTGCATCCAAAGTACTTGTTTTACAATGACCGTATGCATCCATTCTTTTCATTTTATATCTAGCATATGCAAATTTATCTTGTCACATATAATACTATAGTATACCGCATCAAGTTGAATATAACCATTCACATTGTTTAATTGAACATCGTACATTAACTAGTTTATCATTTAAAGGTGTTATGATATCAATTCGCATCCATATCAAATAGAACACATATAGCTGCATTTACCGATCTTATTTATAACCTAATACTATTGTTGTAATGCCCCATGATTAATGAATTGCATCCTATTTAATATTAGAACTATAAACGTAACCCTAATCGATAGTTGTGCATCCATATCTGGAATTTATATCTATTTGTATACCACCTCACATAATTCCATTTTACTGTTACATTGGTTCCCCATACTTGTTTTGTATACCCATGCTTATTTTAGTTTGATTATGAGCACCCACGTGACATGTTGTGCACCCCTGACATGACTTGATACACCTACTACTTGACACGACACGGTACCGTGCACTTCTTAACATGACATGATACCCATATACTACCTGACTTGACCTGATGTACCATGGCTTTACCTGTTACCCGATCTTGTTACTAATGCCAACAAACTTAACCTGTTGTCCCTACGGACATTTCCTGTTGTCTATCCAGACAAACCTGTACCTGTTTGATCCTGTGTTGGCATTAGCTTCAGATTATTAATACCTGACTTAAACATATAACCTGGGGGTATAGGGAAATCAATGATGAAACCTGACTGGTAACTCGACAGTTCGATACCTTTACTGATCAGTCTTACGGGCTAGGCCAGCCCCGGGGTGATGCTGCTGACATCACTCATCGTTACATACTACCCTTTTACTGCCTAGCGGCACGTCTCGGATTCAGCCCGAGAATCTTCACCGTGATCCCGGGCACGCACGGGATACTATTGAGTTACATCGATGATTCATCAAATTGATTTCAAAGACTTGAGAGTAGTTAACCCAGTATATCAGTTTAGAATACTCACTGCACATCACCTGTGCCTTACCCTTCACTGTCCTCATTTATATTACTGTTATACCTGTTTTACTGTTCATACACATACCTGTATGTCTTGCTACCCCTTTTTATTTTTGTTGCTTGATATTATGACGCACTGACGTCTGGGTTTTGCATGGCCCAGATTCTTTACCTTTGTTGCAGACTGATCAGGAGTACTGCTGCTGTTAGACCGAGCAGTGAGGATCCTGTTGATATCCAGTTTTACTTTCCAGGTGTTTTATTTATTGGATCTTTTGCTTCCGCATATTATATTATTTCTTGACTCATTTATTTTGGCTCATGGACATGTACTAGATAGTTTAGTTTACTTTCGTGTTCTTGATATCTCTACAACCGTAATGTGACTATGGAGGGATTTTCCTATCCACAGGTAGCATGGTTGGCTCTGTCACGTGCCTACCTTAGCGCACTCTGGGAAGTGGGGCGTGACAGGGTTTGTTTGGTATCAGAGCCATAGGATATAGGTTAATCTGGTTTGATTTTTTTGTAGTTGGGTATTGGACTCAATACACAAATCGTAAAATCCATGATTAGGAACATGTCCTGCCACCTTGTTATCGTGATTCTTGAATCATATCTTTCTCTTAATTCTTGTCTTGACGATATGCAAACGATTTTGCATCTCGGCTTGAAACCTTTTTGGTTCCCTATTGTTTCTCCCTGTTTCTTAATTCTGATACTAGGATTTGGGCGACTTGAGTGGAGTTATGTGATTGTACCCATGAACTGCAGCATGGTTATAATGCGGTACTCTATTTAAGTAACTTGGAGTCCTGGTCTTGATTCACTTCCTTGTTTCATGGTCGTTATATTGCCTTGCTTCTTTTGCTTTCCAGTTCATGTTTTATTGCAAACTTGAATTTTGTTTACCGTGCTTATCTTCTTCAGTGTTTGGCTTCAGGTGAAATCGTTTCAGGTATCCTACTTGATCATGTCTTCCCCGCATTAGAATTATTCAATTCTGATGCACCCCTTTTTTCGTTGTTGTCTTGGGAATGGATTTTCTCGGCACTTTCCACGCTCACATTGATTGTAGGGCAAAGAAAGTGATTATTCCAGATTCCCGGACATCCGGAGTTGTTTTGCTGGAGGTAGCAGTTCTGTCGGGCCAGTCGAGTTTAGGGCTAGGCCGACAAACAATGTTTGTTTTCATTGATGGAAGTTAATAAGGAGGAAGCGCCAGCTGTAGTTCGAGAGTTCATGAACGTGTTCGAGAACATCTCGGGTTTACCGCCAAAACGAAATGTGGAGTTCGCGATCGATCTTATTCCTGGTGCAACGCCAGTCTCTAAAGCGTACTATCCAATGGCACCAGTGGAGTTGGAAGAAGTCAAGAAGCAGGTTACTGAATTACTTGAGAAGGGTTGGATTCGCAGCAGTAACTCGCCTTGGGGAGCTCCAGTTCTTCTAGTTAAGAAGAAAGATGGCACAAGGAGGATGTGCATCGATTATCGAGAATTAAACCGGGTGACTATTAAGAAAAAGTACCCGATCCCTCGCATTGGCGAATTATTTGAGCAGCTTAGTGGCGCAAGGGTATTCTCGAAGCTGGATTTGCGATCCGGATATCATCAGGTCCGAGTTAAATAAGAAGATATTTGCAAGACGGCGTTCAGAACTCGATATGGACATTACAAGTATTTAGTGATGCCATTCGGAGTAACGAATGCACCTGCGATATTTATGGACTTGATGAACCGAATCTTTTCACCATTCTTGGACCAGTTTATAGTGGTGTTCATTGATGATATTCTGGTTTACTCGAGGAGCATTGAAGAGCATGCAGAACACTTAAAGATCGCACTGCAGACATTGAGGCAAGAAAGATTATATGCAAAGATGAGCAAGTGTAAGTTTTGGCTTAAAGAAGTGAAGTTTTTGGGGCATGTCGTATCCGAAGATGAAATCGCCGTTGATCCCGAAAAGATTGCAGCAGTTCGAGATTGGCCGATTCCGAAGAACGTTGCAGAGATCAGAAGCTTTCTTGGACTTGCCAGATATTACAGAAGGTTCGTGGAGAATTTTGCTCGTTTGGCTGAGCCTTTGACCAGGCTTATGCGCAAGGAGGTACCATTTGTGTGGACGAATAAGTGTGCGTCAGCTTTTGAAGCGTTGAAGCAGAGACTGATAACCACTCCTATTTTGACCGTACCAGACAGTTCCGGAGGATTGGCGATTCACAGCGACGCATCTGGGAAAGGATTGGGATGTGTTTTGATGCAGCATGGGAAGGTTATAGCTTACGCATCAAGACAGTTGAAGACCCATGAGAAGAATTACCCAACTCATGACTTGGAGCTAACAGCTGTGATTTTTGCTTTGAAGATTTGGAGACACCACTTATTGGGCGAAAGGGTCAAGGTTTTCACCGATCACAAAAGCTTAAAGTATGTGTTCACGCAGAAGGAGCTTAATATGAGGCAGCGTAGATGGCTGGAGCTGATGGCTGACTATGATCTTGATCTTAAATACCATCCGGGGAAAGTTAATGTTGTGCCGGATGCGCTTAGCCGGTTGCCAGCAATTCAGATGTTGACTGCACAGAAGGAACTTATTGAAGACTTTCGAAGATTCGATTTGGAGGTTGTGCTACCGCATTCTTCGAGACAGTTTATGCAGCTGCAAGTACAGTCATCGTTGATCGATAATATTAAAGCAGCGCAGTCGTAGGACCCTAGATTGCAAAAGTTTCGAGAACAGGTTGAAGCTGGACTTCGAACAGACTTACTGATCCATGAAGATGGTTCGTTGCGATATGGTAGCCGTTTGTATGTGCCAAAGGGAGATATTCGTGAAGAACTCATGAAGGAGGCGCACAGTTCATCTTATTCCGTACATCCAGGAGGCACGAAGATGTACCGAGATATACGACAGTATTTCTGGTGGGAAGGCATGAAACGGGAGATTGCCCGCTTTTTAGCAAAGTGCTTAGTGTGTCAGCAGGTTAAGGCTGAACATCAAAGGGTTGCTGGTTTATTGCAACCACTTCCGATCCCTCAATGGAAGTGGGAACATATAACCATGGATTTCGTGACGGCTCTACCGCGGAGTCCAAAGGGCAACAATGCAGTTTGGGTGATTGTTGATTGATTGACTAAGGCAGCTCATTTCATCCCATTTCGAGTTGGTCAATCAACGGAAACTTTGGCAGAACGGTACATGCAGGAGATTGTAAGATTGCATGGTGTACCAGTGAGCATCGTGTCCGACCGTGACACTCGTTTCTTATCACACTTTTGGAGGAGCTTACAGGAAAGTTTGGGAACTCGATTGAAATTTAGCACAGCTTATCATCCTCAGACAGATGGCCAGTCGGAGAGAACGATCCAAACTCTTGAAGACATGTTGAGAGCTTGCATGTTAGACTTCAAGGGTTCATGGGAGGATCATCTACACTTAGTGGAGTTTTCTTACAATAACAGTTTCCAGGCGACTATTCAGATGGCTCCATTTGAAGCTTTATATGGTCGCAAGTGTCGTTCACCTGTTTGTTGGGACGATGTTGGTGAACGAAGATTGTTGGGACCGGATTTGATCGTGCAAACAGTTGAGAAGGTTAACACTATCGGGAATCATATGAAAGCAGCACAAGACCGACAGAAGAGTTGGGCAGATACATCGAGAAGACCTCTAGAGTTCACCGTTGGTGATTTGGTATTCTTGAAGATATCACCGACTAGAGGGGTGATTCGTTTTGAAAGTCGAGGCAAGCTTAGTCCTCGATTTGTTGGGCCTTTTGAGATTTTGAAGCGTGTTGGAGTAGTGGCGTATCGATTGGCGTTACCGCAATCCTTGGAAAATGTTCATGACGTGTTTCATGTATCTCAACTCCGTAAATATGTTCGAGATGAAACATATGTGTTGGATCATTCGGAGCTGACTGTACGTGAAGATTTGACTTTTGAGGAGCGACCGATGTCGATTGTGGATCGAAGAGAAAAGGTTCTTAAGAATAAAGTTATCCCTCTTGTACTTGTTTCTTGGGGAAACCGCTCACATGGAGAATCAACTTGGGAATGAGAAGATGAAATCCGGCAGAAGTTTCCACATCTATTCTTGTAATTCTTGATTGTTTATCCTTTCTTGTTCTTGGAATTTCGAGGACGAAATTCTTTTGTAGTTGGGTATAATGAAACAACCTAGTTCATTTATACCAATTCCAGTTTCCGTATTTACTTATCCATGGTATTTTCTCGATTTATCGTATTTTGGGTGCGAATGGTATTTTACATTTTACTTTGCATTCGACCCGACCCGCTTGCTTGAACCTGTTTGATTCATATTTATGAATTACCCTGACTTGTTATGTAGACTTGTGCATTTTCAACCTTACCGCATACTGGCATTTCATCTAGCATCGCATATTTTATATATAACATTTTAGGTCATGTAAAATAAATTAGAATTGCATTTTATGGCCTGCTTGATACCCCTAACCCCGTGGTAGCATCAGCGCATCTTGTTCTCGTCCCGTTCAGTGAAACGGACGTGTTTGGATGGCTACGCACACGTACGTGCATCCGTTCTTGGGGGTATGCATTTTCGTTACCTGAGCATTCATTTTGAAATTTGGAAGTCGCATATATTTTTCATATTTTAAAACCGGATTTTTAGACCCGACCCGGGCGTGTTTTGGAGTAAGTTTGTATTTGGCAAAATCTCAAAACGTTCTAATATTATATTCTATTAAATTATAACTATTACTATAAAATATAAATTTACTATCTATATTTTATTATAACTAAAATATATTTTTTATATATTCTTAACAGTTCACGTCTCTCTCTCTCTCCCCTCTTTAACATTTTCTCTCTCTCTCTTTCCTATTTATATTCTTATATTTCTTTGTTTAACAAACCCTATTTCCCAGCACACGTTCTTTCTCTCCCCCGCAAAACGACGATTTCATCTCTCCTCACTGTTCATTCCCTCTCTCTCTTTCCTCTCGATCTCTCTCTCTCTCTCGTGACTCTTTCTCCCCCTCACTCTCTAAATACTGTGTCTATATTCTTTAATTTTTTTAACCCCGTTTGAAACCTAACCCTATTTTTCCCACGTCTTCCTCCTCCTCTTCCTCTTTTCTTTTTCGCCGCCGCCTCTCTCTCGCTCACTCAAACCCACGCCGCGCTCGCCCCTCGCCACCGCCGACTCCCTCTTCGACCTCCTTCCTCTCTCCTCTCCTCCTCCTCCATCTCCCGACGCCTGCAAACCCGACGAACTCAACTCGCCTCCACGAACCCACGACCCAACCTTCACCGTACACCTCGCCTTGCCGTCGACCTCCCCTGGTCACCATCCCCTATCTCCCTGATCTAGTCTCCTCGACCACCTCCTCCTCTTCCCGCCCTCTCTTTTCCCGAGCACCCATCACCCTGCACACCCAAGTCCACAGAGCCCTTCACCTGCACCTCCATCGCCGCCGATCACTTCATCATCGCCAGCAACTCCTTCTGTCCTCATCTCCAACATCTCCTTCTTCTCTCTTCTTCCTCCTACACCAAGAACCCACGTGAACCCAGCAACCCAACGAACTCGTGAACCCTAACCCTAACTTCCGCCGGAGACCACGTCGTCGTCGCTTCATCTCCCCTCTCCTCTCTTCCCTCGAGCATCTCTCTTTTTCACCCTTACCGCTGCACACCCAACTCCGGCCGTCCTTTCCTCAACCCCAAGCCGAGAAACCCAACACCCAATCATCGCCGATAACTTCTTCTCCGACCATCGCCGCGTTCTCCTTCTTCCTTGTCTTCACCTTTGCCACCGCCTTCATCTTCTTCGATTCCTCGTTGCCATCTCCAACAACTCTCTCAACCTTCAACCATCTCCATCTCCAGCAACCTTCTTTTTCTAAACTCCGGTCATCTCCTCGTCTCAAGACTCGACCACCGACCCAAAACCGAGGCTCCAATGGTTGGCCTGCATTTGCTTGAACGAAGTGATCATTCCTCTGCCTCTAGATCTCCATTCCGTCAATGTTCAATTGTGCGCGCAAAGTGTTCGACGAAATGCCCCAATGAAGATTTTCCGTCGTTTTATCGCATTCTTGCTGTGTGCCGTGCATCTATGGATCCCCGAGGTAAGTTTGTCTTGCTACATGCTACATTACATTTTATGCATCTATTTTTTTTATAAATATAATAAGTGAATTGCAAACCGTGCATCCAAAGTACTTGTTTTACAATGACCGTATGCATCCATTCTTATCATTTTATATCTAGCATATGCAAATTTATCTTGTCACATATCATACTATAGTATACCGCATCAAGTTGAATATAACCATTCACATTGTTTAATTGAACATCGTCCATTAACTAGTTTATCATTTAAAGGTGTTATGATATCAATTCGCATCCATATCAAATAGAACACATATAGCTGCATTTACCGATCTCATTTATAACCTAATACTATTGTTGTAATGCCCCATGATTAATGAATTGCATCCTATTTAATATTAGAACTATAAACGTAACCCTAATCGATAGTTGTGCATCCATATCTGGAATTTATATCTATTTGTATACCACCTCACATAATTCCATTTTACTGTTACATTGGTTCCCCATACTTGTTTTGTATACCCATGCTTATTTTAGTTTGATTATGAGCACCCACGTGACATGTTGTGCACCTCTGACATGACTTGATACACCTACTACTTGACACGACATGGTACCGTGCACTTCTTAACATGACATGATAACTATATACTACCTGACTTGACCTGATGTACCATGGCTTTACCTGTTACCCGATCTTGTTACTAATGCCAACAAACTTAACATGTTGTCCCTACGGACATTTCCTGTTGTCTATCCAGACAAACCTGTACCTGTTTGATCCTGTGTTGGCATTAGCTTCAGATTATTAATACCTGACTTAAACATATAACCTTGGGGTATGGGGAAATCAATGATAAAACCTGACTTGTAACTCGACAGTTCGATACCTTTACTGATCAGTCTTTCGGGCTAGGCCAGCCCCGGGGTGATACTGCTGACATCACTCATCGTTACATACTACCCTTTTACTGCCTAGCGGCACGTCTCGGATTCAGCCCGAGAATCTTCACCATGATCCCGGGCACGCACGGGATACTATTGAGTTACATCGATGATTCATCAAATTGATTTCAAAGACTTGAGAGTAGTTAACCCAGTATACCAGTTTAGAATACTCACTGCACATCACCTGTGCCTTACCCTTCACTGTCCTCATTTATATTACTGTTATACCTGTTTTACTGTTCATACACGTACCTGTATGTCTTGCTACCCCTTTTTATTTTTGTTGCTTGATATTATGACGCACTGACGTCTGGGTTTTGCATGGCCCAGATTCTTTACCTTTGTTGCAGACTGATCAAGAGTACTGCTGCTGTTAGACCGAGCAGTGAGGATCCTGTTGATATCCAGTTTTACTTTCCAGGTGTTTTATTTATTGGATCTTTTGCTTCCGCATATTATATTATTTCTTGACTCATTTATTTTGGCTCATGGATATGTACTAGATAGTTTAGTTTACTTTCGTGTTCTTGATATCTCTACAGCCATAATGTAACTATGGAGGGATTTTCCTATCCACAGGTAGCATGGTTGGCTCTGTCACGTGCCTACCTTAGCGCACTCTGGGAAGCGGGGCATGACACCATCCCGGCGGAAGGGGTGGTCACCCTGCAGTTCAACGTCGGGGAGCCCGGCCGCACCCGTACATTGCCTGTGGACTTCATCGTAGCAAAGGTCCCATCGGCCTACAACGTCCTTCTCGGCCGCCCGACGCTGAACTCCCTCCAGGCCCAGATATCGACCTACCACCTGGCGATGAAGTTCCCTCTCGATCAGGGCGGGATAGGTCGGGTCTACGGGAATCAGAGGTCGCGAAGGTATGCCTTACCGAAACATCTTCGTCCGAGCAGTTGGCCGACGACGCTGAGATAAATAACGACATCAAGGGTTCTCTGGACACCCGAGACGAGCGGAAGGAGGTCCGGGGGACGCCGGTCGAACCACTAACCGAGGTGCTCCTGACAGAAGAGGACGATGAAAAACCGTCCAGGTCGGATCACTCCTGACGGGGACTCAACGAGATGACCTGGTCAGTTTCCTCGGAAATAACTCCGACGTCTTCGCCTGTGCGCCCGCTGACATGCCTGAGATCGACCCCAAAATCATTTCCCACAAGCTCGGGGTTGATCCTTCGGCCCGACCCGTCAGACAGAAAAAGCGAAGCTTTGCCCCGGTCAAACAGAAGGCTATTGAAGATGAGGTTGATCGACTTCTTGCCGCCAACTTCATCCGGAATGTACCCTACTCGGAGTGGCTGGCGAACGTAGTTCTGGTCAAGAAGTCAAGCGGAAAGTGGCGCATGCGCGTCGACTTCACCGACCTCAATAAGGCCTGCCCCAAGGACAACTACCCTCTCCCTCGGATAGATCAGCTTGTCGACAGCTCGGCCGGCCACGAGCTGTTGAGCTTCATGGATGCTTTCTCTGGCTACAATCAGATCCGTATGAATCCGGAAGATGAAGATCTCACCGCATTCACAACGAACCGGAGGGTATATTTCTACAAGGTGATGCCCTTCGGCCTCAAGAATGCTGGGGCCACGTACCAACGGTTGGTCAATCGCATGTTCAAGCTACAGATCGGTAGGAATATAGAGGTCTACGTTGACGATATGCTCATCAAATCCGTCTCATCGGCCGACCATGCCAGGGATCTGGGCGAGGCCTTCGAGGTGCTCCGCAAGTTCAAGATGAAGCTAAACCCAGCCAAATGCGTATTCGGAGTCACCGGGAGAAAGTTCCTCGGTTTCATGGTCACTCACCGTGGCATCGAAGCTAACCCAGAGAAAATCGACGCCATCCTCAACATGGCTGCGCCCAAGACCAATGTCGAGATCATGCGGCTCACGGGATGAGTCGCAGCTCTGAGCCGTTTCATGTCCAGGTCGGGGGAGAAATGCCTCCCGTTCTTTAAAGCTCTGAGGAAGATCCCGAGGTTCGAGTGGTCGGAGGAGTGCCAGGCCGCCTTCGACCAATTGAAGAAGCACCTCGCGACGCCACCACTGCTCACCCGACTAGTTAAAGGAGACGAGTTGTCGCTGTATCTGGCGGTATCCGACCAATCAGCAGGCTCAGTGCTCGTCCGAGAGGTCGGTGGAGCGCAGAAGCCGGTGTACTATGTGAGCCATGTATTTAAGGATGCAGAAACGAGATATCCGGCCATAGAGAAGATTGTCTTTGCCCTCGTGGTGGCCTCAAGGAAGCTGCGGCACTACTTCCAAGGATACACCATCATCGTCCTCACCAAGCGCCCGTTGGGGGCTATCCTTGCATCTCCAGAATCCTCGGGCCGCTTAGAAAAGTGGAGGTGGGAACTATCTCAGTTTGACATAAAATATCGCCCGAGGCAGGCCATCAAAGCGCAGGCCCTGGCCGATTTCATCGTTGAATGCACCATCCCTAGGAAGGAACCGGAGTCCACACCGCCCCTCGCAACTTAGTGTCCCATCGCGGAAAGGCCTGGCTCGGTTCCTGAGTGGGTCATCTACGTCAATGGGTCTTCAACCGAGGAAGGCTGTGGTGTCGGCCTCATTATCCGGGGCCCGAACGAGGCGGAAATGGAGTACTCTCTGAAGCTCGGTTTCAAAGCCTCGAACAACACGGCAGAATACGAGGCCCTCCTGGCTGGACTGCGCAAGGCCGCCGGGCTGGGACTGAAGATAATTCGAATCCGCAGTGACTCGGCCCTTGTCGTCGGTCAAGAGTCCGGCCGCTTTGAAGCTCGGGAGCCTCTGATGATGAAGTATCTGGACGAGGTGAGGAAACTCCGGAGGAACTTTGATGAAGTCCAAGTAGAAAAAATACCCAGGCAGCTGAATGCCCAAGCCGACGCCCTGAGCAAGCTGGCTTTGTCATACTCGGCCAACAATAAGCGGTTTATCCTCTTCGAAACCTTGCCTCAGCCCAGCGTGGAAGACGGAGCGACAAAACTCCACGTATATGCAGCGCAGGAAGGCGACCAAGATTGGAGGAAGCCCCTCGTAGAATTCCTGAAGGACGGTACGCTCCCAGAAGATCGGGGAGCTGCCCGCCGTCTCCGGGCCAAAGCCCGCCACTTCATCTGGAGCAATGGGAACCTCTACAAAAAATCCTTCACTCAGCCCCTGCTCCGGTGCATCGACCCCCACGAAGCCGACTACATCCTCCGGGAAATCCATGAGGGGGTTGGCGGTGCGCACCAAGGGGCCCGAACCTTGATCCAAAAGGCGTTGCTCTAGGGGTACTACTGGCCCACTGTTCATGAGGATACCCAGAAGCTAGTCAGAAGATGCAAGAGTTGCCAGCTCCACGGCAGCATCCCTCGCCTCCCCGCTACCGAGCTGACCGCCCTAACATCCCCATGGCCATTCGCCCAATGGGGATTGGACATGATCAGCCAGTTCCCTACCGGTACATGCGGGCACAAATACATCCTCGTCGCAGTAGACTACTTCACCAAGTGGATCGAGGCTGTCCCCATCAGGAAACCGGACGCCGCCACGACCATCAAGTTCCTGCAAAACAATCTGGTACTCCGGTTCGACATCCCGAGATGTACCATCACCGACCATGGGACGAACTTCGAGAACGAGAAAGTGAAGAACTTCTGCAAAGAATACCATATCCTCATGAAGTTCGCCGCGGTCGTGCATCCCAAATGCAACGGACAGGCTGAAGTCACTAACCGAGACGTCCTCCGAGGTCTCCGGACCCGCCTAGAAGGGCGACAAGGCAGTTGGGTCGAAGAACTGCCCTGGGTCTTATGGGCCATGCGCACGTTAAAGAAGACCCCCACCGGGGAAACCCCCTTCAGCCTCTGCTATGGGACCGAGGCAATGGTCCCTGAGGAGATCGGGCTACCCAGTCATCGAGTCGAGCACTTCGACGATGATGCGAACACCTCGGCGCTACGGACCGACCTGGACATCTTGTTGGAGAAGAGAGACCGGGCTCAGATCAGGGCTGCCGCTTATCAACAACAAACTGCCCGATACTACAACGCTTGGGTCAAGCGCCGCTCCTTCCAGACCGGAGATTTGGTCCTACGACGAAACGAGTTCATTGATCAAGGCAGGCTACACAAGTTCTCCCCGAAGTGGAACGGTCCTTTCCTCATCTCTGAGATGCTCCCCGGCGGAGCTAATCGCCTACAAGACGCGGACGGACGCAAGTTCCCGCGGCCTTACAACACTGAGAAGCTCAAGCTATACCAGTGAGGCCAATGCCAACAAATGTGTACCCCTCCTTTCGCAAAGACGATGAAAATGTTTTCTAAAAACCCTTTTCCATTCGAATAAAGAAACGTCGGAACATTGCAAATAGAGTCCTGTCTTTGCGATCCAAAGCCCTCACCAAAGAGGCAACCGTGCGGCTTCGTCGCCCGGTTATCCCTAGCAGGCCTCCTACGACCCTCTAACACTAAGGGTCAAAGTCCTCCCTAGAGGCAACCCAGCAGCTACCCTGCTCGGCTATCCTCGGCCGGTAGCTTCCCTACACGCAACGCCAGGGATCAAAGCCCTCGCCAAGAGGCAACCACGCAGCTTCACTGCCCGGTTATCCTCAGCAGGCCTCCTGCGGCGCCTCCAACGCTGAGGATCAAAGACCTCCTTAGAGGCAGCTCAGTAGCTATCCTGCTCGGCTATCACCGGCTGGTAGCTTCCTACCATAACCGACAAGGATCAAAAAGTCCTCCCAGAGGCAGTCGAGCCCGACCCTCGCCCGGCTATCCCCAGCTGGTAGCTTCATACCACAACCGACAGGGATCAAAAGCCCTCCCAGAGGTAGTCGAGCCAAACCCTCGCTCGGCTATCCTTCAGGATAAAAGCCCTCGCCAAGAGGCACCAGGCAGTAACCCTGCCCGGCCAAGGGTCCTTGGTAGGCTTCTTACAGCCCCTTCCGCGCTAAGGACCAAAGTCCTCCCAGATGCAGTCGAGTCCGACCCTTGCTCGGCTATCCCCTTGCTGGTAGCTTCCTACCACAACCGACAGGGATCAAAGTCCTCGCCAAGAGGCATTGGGCAGTAACCCTGCTCGGTCCCCGTCCTGAAGGATCAAAGCCCTCGCAAGAGGCAACCGAGCGGCTACCCTGCTCGGTCATCTCCAGCTGGAAGCTCCCTACCCATGACGCCAGGGATTAAAGCTCTCGCAAAAGGCATCTGAGAGGCTACCCCGCTCGGTCATTCCCGGTTGGTGGTTGCCTACCCACAACGCCAGAGACCAAAGCCCTCGTCAAGAGGCAACCGCGCAGCTTCACTTCCCGGTTATCCTTAGAAGGCTTCTTACAGCCCCTCCAACGCTAAGGATCAAAGCCTTCGCAAGAGGCAACCGAGCGGCTACCCTGCTCGGTCATCCCTGGCCGGTAATTTCCCTACTCGCGGCGCCAGGGATCAAGGCCCTCACCAAGAGGCAACCGCGCAGCTTCACTGCCCGGATGGCGCCCACCGTGGGGTATCCTCCTGCCAACCAGACGCTGCTGGTTTAAAGCCCTCATAACGAGGCCACCTAGCTCCCTTCTGCTTGGCAAATCTGCGGCGGGCAACAGGCTGCTCATCAAATGCCGCAGACCCGAAACCCTATTGAGAGACATTAGATATGTTCAAGTCTGGGCGATCCCCCCTCGACTCCGGGGTCATGGGAATACCTCCTTCTCAGCAGCACTCGGCACGCTTAACAAGTGATCGAGATCGACTCGACGTACGATCGCCTGACATGGAAGCCCAACAAAGCAAGCAAGGATATTCTACGAATACTCTTCACATCCAAAAGATAAAGTGTAAAGCGATGAAACAGCAAGAGTTTTATTCGCACAAGTAAAAAGTTTTTACAGGGGTATTGGGGGCTCCCCAGCCTTACAAAGTTCCAGACGCTTACAAAAGAGGGACGAGGAAATATCAAAAAGGCCTAAGTCGCAAACCCCTCTGCGCCTCGCTTCCCTCATCACTGTCATCGCGGTCTGCCGGAGGTTTTGCCACCAAGGGTGCGCCTCGCTTCCCTCATCGTTGTCTGCCGGAGGCCTTGCCACCGGGAGTGGGACCCGAGTACGGAGCTCGCCATCGGCGAACTCGGGAAGCTGCTCCTTCATGGCATCCAGAGCCTTATTCTACGCGACGGTGGAATGCTCGCCAAGCTCGGCGTAAAACTGCTCTGACATCTTGTAATCGGCCACAACTTTCCTAGCCCGAACCTCGGCAGTCTCGGCTGCCAGAAGCGCCACCTCGGCATCCCCCCTGCTGGCATCTCTCTCCTTCTCCATGGCTGCAAAACTATCCGCCAGATCCGCCAGCTTCCTCTTGGCAACTCGGTGGGATGTATTCTGGCGACGATAGGCACCCCGGTTCGCTGAATTGGCGAGCTCCGCAACCTCTGCTTGGGCTGCTAGGACATCGGCCCTCGCCCTCTCCAGACGCAGGTCACGCCGCAGGACCTTGACCTCTGAAGGAAATGCCTCTACCGGCCTCGGTGCGTGGAACGCCCCCTCGGCCTCCATACGAATAGCGAGGGCGCAGTGTCGAAGGACCTGATGGGAAACGGATGAGAAACTTGGAGACGCTCGAGCCAAAGAAAGGAAGGTCAAAAAATAACGCGTAGAAGAGTTCGTACCTGGACCGCCCCTTGGGCTATGGCCTCCATTTGGACCCTCAGGGTGCCATGCGGAAGCCTCCCCCGGCCGACTCTTCCATCCCGACGAGCAGGCCGGCAGCAACGGAAAGCCCAGACGGAGCCATGAAGACGGCATCACCCTCCTGCACGGGAATCCCCTCAGGAACCCTCGACGGTGGCGCACGAGAGATTATCCTTTTTCTCTTAAGGGGGACCCCGTCCTCGCCCTTCCCCACGTCTCTCGTCTGGGGCTTGGATGACCATGGACGTCTGTGACCGTTATTTATTTACTATTTTAGTTTCTAGAAAGAAAAGAGCTCAACCTTGTTTACATGTATAACTTTTCTATCAGCATTTTGTTGATCCCTAGGTCTCTGTAGAGCTTTGTACAAGTGTTATTGGGGCAACTGGCATTTTTTATAATAAGTGAATCTTGTGAAAATGCTTCTCTTTTTTCTTTACTCGCGTTAATTATGCCATATAGTTTTTTGAAACTTTCAATATTTTTAGCGATCTTTTATAATGTCGATTTATTTGGAAAATCGCCTTCGCCGTGGTTTTTATAATAGTTCTACATATTTTTGTTTCATGTTTACTTTATGTCCAATCTAATCAATTTCAGGGTAATTATAGTATAAATAAATGAAATCATGGTCAAATTTAGTCCATGTGTAGGCAAACTCAATAAAATGTATCCAATATCAGAGAAATTGCATTAAAAACTAAGTGAAATTATTGTTAAATTTAGTAGACTGTAGTCTATTTTAGTGTAATTATAGTAAATACCAATTAAGTTTTCTATCTGTTTGATTGAAAATTAAACCCTGCACTCGACACATACTCCGGGGCAGGAGAGAGAAGAGATGGGAGCATGGGCCCCACGCGCTGCCTGAAGTCTCTATGTCTCTCTGTCTCACACACACTGCCCCGGGTGTATTACACTCGGTGTAAGGGATAATCTGTCATGTTTGATAAGGGGCATTGATAACTAAAATATCCACAATTGTGAGCTACCTTTCTCACTTTGTGTTTCCTATATCCGACTAGGGTCATATATTTGATGGTGATGGCTGGTTGTCATTGTTGTGCGTCATATTTGTGACTTTTTGGAGTCCCATTCCAACAGATTGGGCAAGTTTAATGTATTGATGATCTACATCGGCTGGGGTGCTTGGTTTATTAAGCAAAGCTAAAAAATCAGCAATCCTTTCTTTGTTTAATTGTGCTATTTCTCATGAATTATTTATTAGTTCGTATTATTGATGGTAACTTCTTTTAAAGAAAAATTCCACTTGTAAATGAGTACATGAGTATGTTCAATGGTGTAGACAATTAAAAATGCCAATTGACCGTGATTGGGACGTAACCCAAGCATTATTCTCACACACCCAAGCATTATTCTCACACCAAGAACAGTCTAAAATACACATTTAATAAGAATTGGATAAGGAATATAATGTCTAGTAGGAAGATGGCGTAATAAAATTATTAATACGACACTCATATACATCTAAGCATCTAAGCTGACCCTTATAAGTCAACAAGGGTATATTCGTTACATCACTCGTTATTTTGTATTATTTAGCATATTTCAACCTATATGTTACGTAACTCAACAAAATAACTTATACTATTTTATGCTATTACTATAAATAACTTATGCTCCGCTACACATTGATAGCAATAGCAAGCCAACGTTATTTGTAAATTAGATTTTACATAAAGTCTTTTGTTATTAAACTGGATTTAAAATTCAAAAGATTAAGAGAACCTAATATATATTTAACACATCATCCAAATTTTAATTCTCATAACCTAAAAATTAAAAAGGATAAAAACCTAATTCCACTCGATTACTTTGAATATCTAAAGTATGAATACAAACTTGTACAATTGAAAATTAATTGCAGCTAGGTTTAGCATTATTTTCTTAAAATTTTAAACAATTTAATCTATGTTTTATTAATGTTTTTATTTTATTTTGGACCCTCCAAACTTTCATATTTTCAAAAAAGACACGTCAAACTTGGTATTTTCAAAATGGACAACCCAAACTATTTAAGTTAACTAAAAAAGACCCTCCCATTAATTCCCATCCAAATTCTGTTAAATAAAACAGTTTTGGAGGCTATAAATGACCGATATACCCCTCCATGGTTTAAAAATGTCCACTTATCGTCTATTGCTCATTTTTAACCTCTCACTCTCTCGCTTGTCCCCTCTTCTCGGCGAGCCCCTGTGATATCGATGAGAACGAGAATGGAATGAAGAGGGAGAGAAATGAGAGAGAGGATGAGAGTTTTCATGGGGAGTTGGGAGATGTCGATGAAAATGGGTTCGGGATCAAGCGAAGATTGTTGTTTGTGCAAGCCGCCATTGATTGCGTGGAAGAAGAAGAGGAAAAAGAAGCAAAAGGGTTGGTGCAGGTGAGAAGAAGAAGACGAAGAGGACGAGGAGACGAAGAAGAGTGGTAGTTTTGTCTTTATACTTAGAATTTAACCATTCAAGTTAACGGAGGGTTTTTTTAGTTAACGTTTAAGTTTGGGGTGTCCTTTTTGAAAATATGAAGTTTCGCGTGTCTTTTTTGAAAATATTGAAGTTTGGAGGTTCCAAAATTTAAAAAAACCCTCTATTTTTATGACTAATTTAGATATATTGTGATTTAGTACGAGTAAATATAATTATAAAAAATAATTAATAATAATTCATATAGTTTATGCTTTGCGCACTACACATTTTGCGTTTTTCACTTTTATGAGACATTGCACTAAATTTTCGCTATTGCTATTTTTCAAAATTGGTTAGAACTCATAAGCTACAAATGCCACATCTTATAAGTGTATACACGTGTTGATGTGTGTCACAAGTGCGTCCTATGCCCGTCGTCTCTAGTAGTTTGTCTAAACGGTAACATGGAGAGAGCCGAATGCGGAAGGAGGACAGCGGCAACTGACGTTTTTCGGCCAGCGGTTGTAGGCGGTGGTCGTTGTAAACAGTTTTTGACAGCGATTGGTAAAGGGGTATATATGAACACGTAAAATTTGAAAGGGGCATATACAAAAAACCATATTATATGTTCACCCATTTGGAAACCAAAACGGTTTATTAATTATATATGGAAAAAACCCGATAATTTATCTTAATTTGGAAACCCCATTTCGACTAAGTCTAAGGCCGTTTGAATATATTAATATTAATATTACATTCCTAAATTCGATGTTACCCGTTACTGTCTAGGGTTATAATATCGTTATTTAAACTTCCCTTTTTTAATATCGTTCTTTAAACTTCCCTTTTTTAATTCCGTCAAAATAAACCACACGCTGTCGCTGTTGATTTCATCTCTCGATGTGATCCTTCGAAACCCTAACCTCCTGGAGTCCGAGGAGCCGCCGCCGATCTAAAGTCGGCGATCTTTCCCTTCAAAACCCTAACCTCCTGGAGTCCGAGGAGCCGCCGCCGATCTAAAGTCGGCGATCTTTCCCTTCAAAACCCTAACCCTAAGGCTATCTCTCTCTCTCTCTACCATCTCTCTAAAAATGACGGTGGCCAACGCGTGGGCCCCACCCTCTCCCCTCCTCCGCCTCGATCCCCCTTCCTTCTCCTCCCCTTCCTCCATCCATCTCCGGCGGCGGAGGCGGTGCGGTCTTCCGCAGGAGCATCGTAAGGACCTCCAAGGGGCCCACAACACTTGGAGTCACCCAGATTGCCACATCGTGCTCGATCATCCGAGCATCGGCCGTTTCCATCTCGAAATCCAGAGCCTCTCCGTGACCGATCTCGATTTGGGTATTTCTTGTTTCTTGGATTGGTCCATAATTTTTTTTTTGGGTTTTTCTTTTTTCATCAATTTGAAATTTTGTTTTGCAGTTCATGGCACTGGGTTTCAGGGGAAAAGATTGGGGCTTAGATTGCTGCTGTTGATTTAGTGGGAGGATGAGACGGTGAAGCTCTGGGCGTCTACGAGGGTTTATGAGCTGCATTGGGTGCCTTTGAGTAGTGCTTTTGAGATGGAGAATCCGAGGAAACCCAACAGGTAAGATTTTGGAAAAAAAGGTTCAATTTTTTTTAATTCGTATTAATTTATCTAGTCAAATTTTCAGTCAGTTTGATTCATTATGTCTTAATTTAGATTATTGTTCCTTTATTTGATATTGATTTGTGATGGATTGATAGATTATGATACCAAATAATATAGATCATCCCCTTTTTCTATCTGATTGAGATGAGACTAAATAGATTTTAGACCTAAGCTGAAGATTGATTAAAATTGGCACTACAGTAATCATGCACTTGAATTTATGAAGAAGCCATAGGTTTCATTAGTGAAACTCTGAAAACGCATAGAAACATATCTATTGAGCAGTCTTTAACTACATTTCTGTTCCTTAACACCTGAAGGCTACCGTTTACATTTGCAAGAAAGAAGAAGAAAAAGCTAAAACCAACGACCGCTTGATCAACCAATCATTTAGGAATAAGCGTCGGATTACACTACCCTTAAATAAATTAATGCGATCTCTGCGAATAATATTAAAGACTGATATCACAATTCTTAAATTAGATCTTACCGTTCTTTAAACTTTACCTTTTTAATTCCGTCAAAAGAAACAACACACCGTCGCTGTGATTTCATCTCTCGATGTTGATCCTCGAAACCCTAACTTTCGAAACTCTAAATTTTTAATTTCCTATTCTATTTCCTTATTTTTCACTACTTCCAAATTTTGGAATCCATTTCCATATGCACCTATCCTTGGTTCTCCGTTATTAACCGTCATAACCCTGGTTCATTATGGATTTAATCTATCTATGGGCTTAATTATTGTCTTTTCATAATTTCCTTTAATTTATGCCCACAACAATATGCACCTACCATTGATTCCTTCCTATAACCGTCCGATTATAGTAATTTGTCAATAGACATTCAAGTTCAAGTCTTCGCCAATTTTAGATCGACCTGATTATGTCAACCCGAGGATCTTTCGATTGTACACATCCGTGATTGTGAATTTTGCCAAATTTACATTGCACACGAAACCAATCATCCATGATACCTTGACTTTTATTTTATCATCGTCTAGCCTTTCTGGATTCAACATCGCATTTCACTTGTCTCGTTTATAAAATATTCGAAAACGTCCATTACTTTTAATGCAAATTTCTTAGGATTTCAAAGACTTTACACCATTTTGCATTACAACTCTTGTCCATTACTGCTTTTAAAAGGACAATCTTCTTATATGATTAACTAACGTCTTTTTATAATGCCCTCCAACTCTTGTCCATAATAATATGCATTTACTATTGATTATGTAATTATGTTCCTATGAACATATATCTAAAGGCATTCAAGTTCATGTCTTCTCCATTTTTAGATCGACGTGTATAGGTCAACCCGTGACTCTTTTGATTGTACACGTATTTTTCCTTAGTTTCATTATTTTTAAATGCATCATAAAGTTATTTTAAGCCTTTTCACTTGTTTCGTTCTTTGAAACGACTTAACTCTATTTTTTTTAAATCTAAATTAAAAATTTCCGAATCTATTTTTGTATTATTACAACAAAATTTCTGAATCCATTTCCATATAGTGCTATCATCGATTTTTTGTCTATAACTGTCTTAATCCTGATTCTTTACCGATTTAATCTACCCACGGTCTTAATTATTGTATTTTTATAATGTCCAATTTTTACCTATGTTAATATGCACCTACCATTGATTCTTTTCTTATAACCATCAGATTATGGACGTTTGTTAATAGGAATTCAAGTTCAAGTTCTCTCCATCATTAGATCGATTTGAATATGTCAACTCGAGCTCTTTCGATTGTACACATTCGTGATCGTGGCTTTCGCCAAATTTATTTTACGTACGTAACCAATCATTCATGATACCCTGTTTTTTATCTAGCTTTTTTTGGATATATCACATTTCACTCGTCTCGTTTATAAAATATTCCAAACCGTTTTTAACTTTTAAAATAAATTTCTTTAGATTTCAAAGAATTCACACCATTTTGCATTTCAACATTTTTAATTCATTAGAAAGGCTGCATTTTGAATATGCTTCAATTGTATTAAATTTCTAAATCTATTTCTTAACATTACCGCTTTTAAAGGGAGCAAAAATTTTCACTTGTTTCGTTACTTAAAGCAATTGACGCCAATTTTCATAAATTTTAAATTTCTAAATCAATTTCCTTAAGCACACTATTTTTAAATGCGCCATAAAGTATTTTCAAGTTTTTTCACTTCGTCTCGTTCTTTAAAAGTACTTGAATCTTATTTTTTAATCTCTTAATCTATTTCCTAAACTTTACTACTTTCAATTTTCTAAATCTTTCCATATCGACCTATCATTGATTCTCATGTCTATAACTATCTAAACTATGATTTCTTAGTGGTTTAATCTTCTTATGGGTTTATTATTCTCTTTTTCTTATGTCCTGTTCCTTCGTATAAAAATTATTATTGGTTAAATATAATAAGGCGGTGCCTCACGCGAAACACACGTGAGCGCCGGTGCCAGTTTTTAATTGGATTAAATTCTATGGCAGCGCCTTACGTGAAACACATGTGAGCGCCGGCGTGCAAAGCGCGTGGATGCCTATTGCAGTAAAAATTAAATTCTCTGGCTATGCCCACGTGCATAGCACATGAGCGTTAACGCCCAAATTAAAGCGTGTCTGCTTGGGTAGAATTAAATCTATCTTTAAAATATTTCCATAAATATTTCCTGTTAAACAGATCCGTTGGATCAAAAGATCCAATGACTAAAAATCATTAAAAGATAGAATTAAATTCTATATGGGAAAATATTTTCCTAATCTTTCTAAAAAAGAAAGATATACTCTGTTAAACAGAGAACTCTTGGATTAAAAATCTAACGGTGACTAAAAAATCACCGTATAAAATTTCCCGAATAATTTTTGAGACTAATTAAATCAATTGGCATCACTCGATAAGAGATTTTCTTAAAACCGATCAACAGTTTGCCTTACCTATATAAAGAATCCGAGACTTTAACTCTTAATGAGAGAGACCCCCCATAAGCTTTGGCAGCTACAACCGAGAATTTAATTTTCTTGCCGAAGAAGAGTCCCTTCTCCTTTCAAAACCCTAGGTAAAAAAAACCGTAGATAAAAAACATCTCCTTTGCCTAGCATATGTATATACAAGAGTTTAACCCTCCAAAAAGAAGTTAGTTCTTTCTCTGCATCTGAGATCCACAGTGCAAATTTCTCATAAGTTGAGAATTTAATTCTTATCGGGAAGATTTTGTTTTTCAGTCTTAAGATCCAGGTGGAAAAAAATAGATTTGGGAAAAGAAATAAAAAAAAGATGGAAGTTACAATTCAGGAATTTAATTCCTCTAGAACCACGGTTTATCCCTTCATAGAATTTAGTTCTTACAAAAAATAATAGAACTTAGTTATCAAAGAAAACCTGATCCCAGATCTTTAAAACAATGACCTTGGTGATCGTTAATGGCCAAAACGCCATTAATAGAAGTTTAATTTCTTTTCAAAAGATAAACAGAGTATAAATCTCTAAAGGGCTCAGCGCCTCACGTGTTTCACGCGTGAACGCCCAAAAAGAAAACTCAGCGCCTCACGTGAAACACACGTGAACGCTTAAATACTCGCTTCTCACGTGAACGCTTAAAAACTCAGCGCTTCACGTAAAACACATGTGAGCGTCCAAAAACTCAGCGCCTCATGTGAAACCAACGTAAGCGCCCAAAAGATACTAAAGAACTTAGCGCCTCACGTGAAACACACGTGTGCGTCCAAGAATTCAGCGCCTCACGTGAAACCAACGTGAGCGCTCAAAAACTCAGCGCCTCATGTGAAACACACGTGAGCACTGAACAAAAGTGCTTAGCGCTATATATGTAGTCAAGAAACTAAGTGCTTAGCACTGCTGAACGAGGGAAAAAGCCCAGGACTGAGCCTAAATTGGCTAAGTGTCTGAAATTTCTTTGCAGCCGAGCCCATATGCTGTTGATGGATCTTAATAAAATTTAACGATCCTTAAATATATTTCTAAACTGACCTTATTCTCATACAAGACTAACGTATCCTAAGTTAAAATAAATTGAGCTCATACGTTCACATATATATTTAAGTTGATCTTAATCTAAAACCAGATTAACGGCCCTTAAATAAAATAAAATATTCTTTGAACTGACGGAACACACTTCTTAAAGTTCAAACCCAAATTTAATATATATGGATTTGGACTAATTTGCGCCCTACGGGCAACGATATAAACAAATCGAGAATTGTTACATCTTCAAGCCCACCACGTTTCAGGAGTTGATTGATAAGTTAGCGTTGATGGATTAGATGGGTCATGGTCCTTCTTCAAGCAAGGATTCTCAAACAATAACAAGGCCAAAGGGAAAGCAGCCTTTGTTGCCAACACTCAGCAACAACCGGGCGGTCCGAAAACACCTGTCTGTCAAACCAACACTCGTACACGCCCGTCCTTAGAAGAAAGACTGGGACGTACATACTCGTTCTCTCGCGATAAGACGAGGAGGTTGTTTGATCTGGCAATGCGAAATAATCTGATCACATTGTCAGACCCGCGGCGACCTGCATAAGCCGCCGACGTCAATAACCTCAACTACTGCTCCTAACACAGGATAGTAAGCCATCCAATCGAGAATTGTTATATCTTCAAAAACTGGGTTGAGGACCAGTACCAGCAGGAGAAGTTCACACTATCTAACAATTGGAGGGTAAATCCACCCTAAAAGCACGCTCATAAAAAGGTGGATGCGCAGGGGCATCCTGCTCTCTCATGGAAGAAGCTCCATGAGAAGTATGGCTTTCAACACAAACTAAAAGAATGCTGAAAGATCTACAAGCTTGTCCGGCGGTCAAGTGGAAAAGCTCGCTTGAGCCCGAAATTATAGAAGGGATGTTGAAGCTGCGTCTCGTGCCTAAGACTGTCGACAAGGGAAAAATCCACCAAGTCAAGCCTTCGAAATCTTCAAAGAAAAAGAAGAATAAGAAGCATGTGCAACTTACCGAATACGTTGACAATCGCACATACCTCCAGAAATACATAGATGCGTTAGAAGAATACAATCAGAAAGCGCGGACGCCAGTCACACTCGAAGAATTCCTCAAGCATATTCTTGAGGACGAGGATAGCGACAATAATGAGGAAAAAGAATCATCAGAAGAAACAGAAGACCGTATGGAAAGCTGCCACATGATCTCCCATTCATCACAATATGATGAAGAAGCTCCGCCGGCGTCAGAAAGTGACGTGGGTGAACTGGGGGCGCAGATTCGGTGCTAAATTCCTCGAAACCGCTGGAAGAACCGAGTGAAAGGCTACTAAACGAAGCTTTTCAAAAGAGCAAAAATGACTGAACGCGAGACAACCATATATGAAAAGGCTAAGCGTCAACATCTTAATAAAGAAGCTGCGGTGAGGACAAGTCATAAAGCTCTCCGACCAAATCAAGGCATGCCTGCAACAAATATGAGCAGGATCAAAGTTGAGAAACGGTTTGCCAAAGCCCTATCATTGGGGATAAAGCTGCCGCCTCTCATGATGTAGACGCCTGGGGTCCCATATTTCGATGGTGGAGGACACCCAAAATATTGTGCATACCATCGAAGAGTCGCTCATACCATCGAGAAGTGCAACGCCTTCAAGAAGTGGTGGCAAGGATATGCTGTCCATAAAAAACACTTCAAGAAGGAGAAGCATGAAGCTCACACTCCTCGAAATGAGAATGGCGAAACGGCAACACACAAAGAAGCAACCGACCGCTGTCATATGGCTGGTACCAGTTCAGAAAGGAAAAAGCCCTGAGTTCTCACGTTCGGGATCGATTTTGAGGATGAAATACCTCTCAATTCTCTCTTTGAAAACTCTTCCTTGGAAAAAGAAGAGAAGGACTGCGAGAACATCCAGCTGCGTAACCGCACGCTGCCTGAAAAGAATCTCGGACCCGCAAACAAGGGTCCAAATAAAAAGGATAAAGGAAAATGGAAAATGCCCGACCAAATTGTTCTTGATGAAGAGGTGGTCAAAGAGCTCGTCGCGAAAGAGCTTCCTAAGAAAACTAAGGCGGACTATAATGTCCTTGCGCAACTGAGATAAATACCCTCACAACTGAGCATTTTGGATGTTTTGCTCTTGTCCATAAAGGCTCGAGACTCCCTAGTCAAGCCCTGCAAGAGCCTGATCAGTTCAGGCATTCCTAGCATAATAGAAGATGAAAACGAACTAGCAGATGTCTACACGGCTGACATCACATTCAGCGATGAAAATATACTCCTCGGTACATGCGGACATAATCGAACGCTCTATATCACCGGGTACTGCCACAACATCAAGATAGGGAAAGTTCTTGTCGATAACGGATCATCCGTTAATCTTCTTAACGTGAGAGTGCTGAAGGAAATATGTATGAATGTTCAACACCTTGCCCGAGACAAAATAACCATCTCAGGGTTCGACTCGCAGTCGTCACGAACGCTTGGGTTCATAATATTGATGCTCCGTTTCGGGCTGTTCGTCACCGATATCAAATTCTATGTCATTGACGCCATGACTTGTATGAAGTATTTCAAAGATGGCTCTGAGTACACCGTCGTACAATGTCGTCCCTTCTACACAACATCAATGTATGAAGTATTTCAAAGATGGCTCTGAGTACACCGTCATGGGAGAGCTTAATTCTTTCTCGGTGAACGAAATGCGAAAGTATGAAGACGCAAAGCACTTTCAGCCGGACTTTGAAGACACTGAAAGATGCAACATGCCCGAAAATAAGCAAAAATCCATGGCCACCATCCCGCTCTTCGGAAGTGATACCAAGAAAAACGAACAAATAGTCTACTCGAGACAGCCTCTGAGAGAGAACAGTAAGCCTGGACCATCGACCCCTATCCTGGTCTTTGCCAACGACTTTGAAAATGAGACGAATGCGGTGTTCTCCGTCCGCCCATCAACACAAACACTTGCCGAAGTGGATCAGTCTACACATTATGATGATTGACGTGCTCAATACATACAGCGTGAATGAACTGAAAACTTTCTACGTGCATCTAAGACGAAGAGGTGAAAAGGCGATCCACTTCTACAAGTTTATGGAGCCTAAAGTGGAAAAAAAGTTGGGCATGGTGCCAACTCCACTCTTGACGGGCTTCAGCCCATCCGCATGCCAAGATATTATGTGGAGACCCTAAAGAAACTGTTAAGGCGCCAAGGCGTACCTCTCGAACAAACGGTTCGGCAAGCCCAATTCTATAAAAAAGATTTAGGATATCTCCCGGGACTCGGCGAAAGAAGCTCAACGGGAAGATGGAAACAAGTGGGCTGGGATATGTGCGGTCCAAACGGGAGCAAATTTACAGCTGCCACGTCATAAACAGCTCGAGCGAAGAAGAAAACATTCTTCCAAATAGCCATGATGTCAAATTGGAGCGAGATCCCACTTTGAGAACGTTAAATCCGTCGCTCGAAGAGTAAATTAACAAGCTAATAAAAGAAACTTGTCAGGCGATCCGAGACAACCACAACCGTGAAATGGCCATATACGAAAAAGCCAATATGCAGCGTCTCGGTCGGCAATCAGTGGGAGAAATAGAGCGTGACGCCCTCCATCTACAACCTACTGTGTACTCTCGTGGAAAAGGAAAATCCCGAAGTGAAGATAAAACTAAGGCGCAGAACGTGAATAACGGACAACAAACCAAGTCCAAAACGCCGATTAATCGAGAAAAGCTCGGTTGGAACCCGTCCTTTATAAAGAACATGAGTCGGAAATACTCCTTTCGAGACAAGACAGGAAAAATCTTCAGCCTTGTCATGAAGCACCAAATGTTGATGCTTCCAGAATCTCGGCATCCTGAATAGGTAAATGAGATCCACCATCCGGACTATTGCTCCATCACAGAGCAATAGGTCATCCTCTTGAGGACTGCTTCACATTCAAGGACTGGGTCGAGGATCAATATCAATGAGGTGGGTTTATGCTATCCGACAACTGCAGGATAAACCCGCCATAAAAGCACGAGCCAAAGAAGACCTATACCGTCAGGATAGGACCAGTTCGACCGCGGAAATGGAAGCAGACTCGTACCTGTCATATGGTAACTCTCTTAAAAGAGGGAGAGAATGAGAATATGATGATTGATATCTTCGGATGCTTCACAAATGAAGACGATGACAAGGAGATCTTCGAATTTCCACCAGCGCAAAAAGAGTTGGAGGATGGGATACACACAATGGCAGGCAACCTAAGGAAAATCAACTTACGAACAGAGGATGATCCGAGGCCGACGTTTGTCAGTGAGCTGCTATCTGAAAAACAAGTGGCCACGCTGAGAGATGTGCTTATGCAAGACAAAGATTGCTCCATGTTCAGTCGAAAATATCGCACATTTAATATAACATTTTCCTTACTTTTCTTAAATATCTAAAGATGTTTATTATAAATATAGAAAATAGTTGGGTTTATCTGCAAAATACTATTTACCATATGTTTATATTATAATTAATATTATGAAGGAAAATATATGCATATAATATTTATATAATATTTTTATTATGCATATCATATCAAATATTCTAATCAAGATTCTTTAAAAGATATAACATCATACAAATGGTTAGAATAATATCTCTATAACAAATATTACTGACATTATTCATGGAGATATTGTGCAAAATTTGGTTCAGATTAGGAGATCGGGATATCGAGATGTCGGGAATCAAAAATCTGCCGATGAAGTTTAATTAAATCATAAAATTAATACTGGCAGAATCTTAGATAAGATTTGAAGAATCCAGGCATCACATAAACCTCCATGTGTCAACATGTATAAGCCCCACAAAATTGAACCCTAACTCCCCAATATTGCGGCGGATCCGCGATCCCACCGCGGTTCCGCAACCAAAGCATGAATATTGCGGCGGATCCGCCGCCGTTCTAAGGAGTTAATGCTTGGGATTTTTTGGGTAGGATTGCATCAACAAATAACCATATTATGTATCTTGGGTTTCTGCTTCTAGGGCTATATAAAGGACCATCACCTTTTATACGAAGCAAATCACCGTCAAAGAACAAGTGATCCACGACAGGTCCGCGATTCGACGTAAAAAGGCGGCGTGAGATTCGACGGAGCATCTACTTCCTCCGAGGCAGAGATCGAGATGAACTTCTTCTTCCTCTTATAATCTAAACTCGAAGGATTTGTAATTGTGAAGTTGATTAATAAGGGTAGATCATTAGTTTAATTATTTAGCATTTAATTTCTGTATTTACATTATGATCTCTATCCGTTCTTCTATCTCCATCATGCGCGAGTAATTCTCCGCTTGATAGGGTTCGTAGGATTATGGTAGAATAATGCATGAGAAAATATTTTAACTTCTTTTACGTCTTATGAAGTTTATAAAATTTAGCAAAAGAATCGTTAACATCTTTATCGGGCGCGCTACCAATTTATTGCTAGTCTTGACCGTGATTTGAGATCAGATTAACAATTGTTTTATTAAGGGCTAGACATGAATAAAGAACGCTAATTCTCATTGATCACTGTCTATCAAGTTGTAAATCTACAAAAGATAAAAGGAGTAATTTTTATTAGTCATCCATGACTACTAAATCCTAATGAACCCTACAAGCTTCTTCTTTATAGATTCTACATCAGTATTTAAACTAGATCTTAAAACTATAAATTTTACATTCGTGTTCAACATAAATCTAGAATCTATTCTTCTTATTCTTTATTCAACTCGTTTAAAACAAGATTAAAAGTTCCACGCATTTCTGCGGACGACCCGTACTCATCTCGGCTAGTTACACGCAACACCGTTATTGATTGTTGTTATTTACAACACTTTTCACAAATCAATCACTTCACCTGGAACTACTCTGAAATGTCGGGTTTAGATCCAGAAGTAGCGGTACACTAACTGGCCATATCGCCAGACATAAAGCTAATCGAACAGGCACCAAGAGGGATGCGGATCAAACTTGAGATGTATCAACACCGAAGTCAAGAAATTAAGACTCCGGCTTTATCCAAGAAGTTCAATATCCCGACTGGATCGCTAACATCGTTCTAGCGATGAAGAAAAATAGGACGATTTGTATTTGCATGGACTTTCGAGACCTCAACAAAGCATGCCCGAAGGATGACTTCGCAGTGTTCGTTACTGAGCTGATGATCGATAACACATCTTCCCACGAGGTCTTCTCTTTCATGATGGATCTTCAGGACACAACCAAATAAAAATGGATCCTGATGACCAGAAGCATAACGCCTTCCGAACACCGTTAGGCGTATTCTGCTATAAGGTGATGCCGTTTGGTTTGAAAAACGTCGGAGCTACATACCAAAAGCCATGACGAAGATATTCGATGACCTCATACATGAGATCGTCGAATGTTATATCGACGACCTCGTGATCAAAAGCAAATCTCATGAAGAACACTGGGAACATCTAAAAATCGTTTTCGAGCGTCTTCCGAAGTATAATCTGAAAATGAACCCTCTAAACTGCGCGTTTGGAGTCTTCTCAGGAAAATTTCTAGGATTCATCATCCGTCACCGAGGCATCGGAATTGATCCCTAAAAAATCAAGGCGATCATGGAAATGCTATCGCCACGAACTCTCAAACAGCTGCGATCTCTCCAAAGAAAGCTCGCATACATCCGTCGGTTCATAGCCAACCTCTCCGGAAAATGTCCCTATAGCCATCTGATGAGAATGGGACCTCGTTCGTCTGGGATCAGAAATGCCAAAATGCATTGGACGAAATCAAACAATACATGCAAAATCTGCCGGTATTGGCCTTTCCGGTTAAGCGAAAATCCCTTATCCTATATACAACGGCTCTTGAAGGTTCTCTAGACGCGCTATGGGCATAAGAGAATGACTAAGGAAAGGAGAGAGCTTTGTACTAGTCGAGTTCTCCTGGGGGCAGAAAGTATCCACCCCCATCGAAAAGCACTGTCTGGCATTGATCTTTGTAATTACGAATCTCAGATACTACGCTTTGGCATATGAGGTCCATCATATCAAAAATGGATCCTCTTAAATATCTGATGTCGAATGCCATACTGACTGGAAGGCTTGGCAAATGGTCCCTACTGCTGCAGATGGAATTCTCGAAAATGTATCCTTTCAAAACGGTGAAAGGACAAACCATCGCAGACTTTATTGCGGAACATCCGATACCAACCGACTCATCCTTAAATTGTGAGTGCCGGATGAACACGCGCTCGACGCAGTCGAAAAAGAGAAAGAAGAAAATAAGTCTCAATGGGAAGTCTACTTTGATGGAGCATCTTCCATGATACGGCGAAATAGGAATACTCCCATAATCAAAGCCGGGGTGGGTCTTATCTTCGTGACCCTGCAAGGAGGAATATTGCGTTACGTCCTCTCCTTAACGGGACCCAAGATAATAATGAAGTAGAATATGAAGTTTTGATAGCCGGTCTTGAGATCGCTATCGACATGGAAATCAAGAACCTCCTTATATATGGAGATTCTCAGCTGATTGTCAGTCAAGTAAATGGTGACTATAAGACATGCAAGTCAGAATTAATAATGTATGGCGAAAGTTCAGCAGCTGTTGATCCAATTCCCTTCATATATCTTGGAAAGCATATCACGAGCGGAAAACAGCAAGGCAGATGTGTTAGCTAAGTTGGCTAAAGAATTAGCCGATGAAGACCTCGATGACGTAATGATCATTGTTCAAAATCGCAGGATCCTGGCGCTAGCAGATATACCTTCGGAAGATCTGATAAAATTATCCATAAAGAAAGAAATGATCTAACGAGAAGTTCTCCAAATAGAGGACGAAGAAGAGATCAAGGACTGGAGAGAGCTCTTCATAGACTATTTTAAGTTCCAACGAACGTCCGAAAATGCGTCATTTAGACATCAGCTCATGAAACGAGCTCTGTCATTCGCCTTCGTCAATGACGCTATGTACAAGAGATCTTTCGACTTCGTATGGTTAAAAGGTCTAGGGCCGAAAGAAGCAAAGAAAGTCCAAGAAATACACGACGGATTTTGCGGTTCTCATCAAGCAAGGCCAAAAATGAAACTGAAGATAATAAGGATGGGCTATTAGTGGCCCACGATGATTCAAGACTGCCTCGAATATGTGAAGCAGTGTCACTCGTGCCAAATACACGGGGACTTCATACATCAACACCCAAATCCGCTACATCCGACAGTAACCAGTTGGTCGTTCGAGATGTGGGGAACCCATACAATCGGTCCTATCGAACCAACGTCATCCAGAGGACATTGGTTTATATTGGCAACAACAAATTACTTATCTAAGTGGGTAGAAGCAGTGCCGCTAAGGGAGGTGAAGACGGAGAATATCTTCCACTTCAAAACCCTGTCATCTACCGCTTCAGAACTCCGTGACGGATAATCTTGGATAATGGACCAGTTTATAAAAGCCACAAAATAAATCGCTTCGCACAGCAACAAAAGATAGACTGGAGATACTCCTTATGCCAACGGTTTAGCTGAAGCATTCAACAAGATCTTGACTAAGATTATAAAAAAGACGGTGTTCAGAAATAAAAAGGACTGGCACGAAAGGCTGCATGAAGCTCTTTGGGTGTACCGAATAACGTTCAAGATGGCCACGAACACAACACCATACGCATTGGTGTTCGGCGCTGAAGTAGTACTTCCACTGGAGATAGAGCTCCCCTCACTACGAATGACAGTTTAATACGAACTAACGGATGAAGAAAATGTTCATCTTAGGCTCGAGAAATTCAACGCTCTCAACAAAACCCGCCGTATAGCACAACAAAACCTGGAAGCTTATAAGTCAAGGATGACACGGTTGTATGAAAGACTGACCAGGCCGAGAACATTCCTCCAAGACGAATTCGTGTTGGTCCTCAAAAGACCAATGATCCTCAATCGTGCAAAACCGGAGAAGTTCGAGCCAAACTATGAAGGCCCATACATCATATATAAGGTCAAGGTGGAGCTAATCCCTTTATGCATATGCATGGCGAAAGGCCATTCCGGCCGATAGACGCTCGATTTCTCAAAAAGTATTATGCCTGAAGAGCCGCGACTTAGGTCAATGATAGATGACGACGCTTGTGTCCGCTTGCTATCTTTCTGAGTTCAAACTCTGAAAGTGGTGTCAAATGAAATTCGTCCCGAACATGGGAATGTTGGATTGAGATGTCCTTAAACCAATATTCGTCCCAAATACGGGAATGATGGATCGAAACGATTCTAAACTAAAAATGGATCGAAATACCCTTAAACTAAAATTCGTCCCAAATACGGGAATGACGGACCGAAACGTCCCCAAACTAACAATGGACCACCATGTCCTTAAACTGGTATTGGACCGAGACGTCCCTAAACTAATAATGGACCGAAATATCCTTAAACTAATATATCGCCCTACGGTGAGTCCATATCGAGCACCGTATACAATCCACGGGTATAAAACAATTCACATCCTTCCGAGATCCCATATGATGCGGTCCTTCGAAGAATGCCGTGATTGACAACTGCTAGTGCGTTACCTTACGGGCCGTCTAAAAAAGGTATAAGCGAAATGAGCACGGATGAAAACTCGAAAGGGCGCTGTGAGTAAAAACAGCAGGGCAACCGGCGAGCTTGTGAAAACCTGAAAGGGTGCAAACTCGTTGAAAGAAAAGAAAAGATGCACTTGCAAAGTCCATGCGATTCCTTAGGAGAAAATACACTTACGGAATCCTTATGTCTCGTAAGGAAAATATACCCTCTATAAGACCCTCACGACTTATAGAATTCAAAAATCTTAAATTATAGAGATCTGAACCTGTTCTTAAGCCATCATAACCCCACAAATTTATGCCCTACAGGCGGCCCAATATTGACCCTTGTATACAATCTACAGGCATAAATAAATATATTCTCAACCAAGTCCCACTAAGAACGAAAAACATCGTTGAACATGGTGAACGTCACTTACCTTTACGACTTGCAAGAGAAAATACCACTTAGGAGTCCTCACGACTTTTAAGGAGAAAATACACCTACAAGATCCTCTCGACCCGTAGGGAGAAATACCTTTAAGCCTTAGTCGATAAGATCCTAACACTGTTTACTAAGCCACCTTTGTTCAAATCAATAAAGACAAATGATGATTCGCTCCTGACAATATTTCAGTTGCAGCGATGGTGATGCCAAAATTAGGATTAGATCCTAAGTTCATGACTCGTAATAAAACTTAACGAGTCAAAAAAAGCCGAAATGATTGGGCACCGTGAATAAAATAGCCGAAGTGATTGGGCAATCGCGACTTCCGTGAGATAAAAGCTGAAAAGATAGAGCATCGCGGAAATATAAAAAAAAGAAAAAAACTTTTTTATGCCTTGCAAGTAGGTCCATACTGACTCTTGTATACAATTCATGAGCACAAATAAAAAAAAGGGAACCATAATTTCCTACCATACTTCGTCAAAAGTCGAACCGAGTCTTAATGGCATATCTACAGCCTAGAGACTATTTGGACGTCCCTCTTACTCCAGCAAAATACAATCGCGATGTTAACAAGGACCAAAGGTCGAATAAAAATGGAGTGACAACATATTCCCTGCTCCAGATCTCGATGGCAACATCTACAGCCTAGAGATCATCTCGACGTTCCTCCAAATTCCAGTAGGGTGCGGACGCAACTATCAAATAAAGTTAGAGCAATGTCATATTTCTAGCTCCAGATCTCGATTGCAATACATACAACATAGAGGTCATATGGATGTTTATCCTATTTTAGTAAAGAATCGGTACGACACCAAAACAAAAAGCGAAGTGACGGCATAATCCTAACTTAGACTTGACGGCAAGCCTAGAGACCATTGGATGTCGTCCCACCCCAGAAGGGTGCGGTTATGACTCACCGGGGCTTCAAATTAAGCCTAACCTCAAGTAAAGCGCCACGGCACTACCTAACGCTTGATCTTCCGATGGTAATACGGATATTCCAACCTAAGAAGATTACTTGAAAACGTCTTGTCCAGCCTCCAAAGGGAACAGAGACATCACAGACGCGGCGGCTACTCGAACAACCCAATGGATGGCATATCGAGAATATGTCAGCCAACACGACGGTACAATGTACTTGAACCCAGTACCACAAATCTAACAGACCCTTATTAAAAAGGGGTTAGTTATATTTAACGTTATGACAAGTTCACCTATAAACCTAAGGGAACGGTGAACTCCTCTGCTTTCCCCTTTCGCCTTTTGCCCTACTGATAATCCTTTGTTTACTCTATCACCGATACAATGTAGATCTGTGAAAAAATGAAGAACTAAGCTTCAAGAAATAGAGCTAAGCTCACAGGGAGAATAAAATTCTCAAGGAAGAAGAAAATATGGACGGAGGCGCAGCTGTTGCCTAGAACTTGAAGCCCTATTTAAAGTAGTAGAGGTCGGTTCGGATTCCCCGAATCCCAAGGCGGATCAGATGGCTCAAAGCTGGACACTGTTGCACTCACGTGCAAGCCACGTGAGAACAACGGTGGGGGCATTTGTTCTCTCGTATAAAAAATTATTATTGGTTAAATATTATAAGGCAGCGCCTCGCGTGAACAGATGAGGCACGTGAGCGACGCGCGTGCAAAAAACGTGGGTGCCTATTGCATTAAAAATTAAATTCTTTGGCTATGCCCACGTGCATAGCACGTGAGCGTCAGCGCCCAAATTAAAATGGGCCTGCTTGGATAGAATTAAATTCTACGTGGAAACTTTTTCCATAAATATTCCATGTTAAACAGATCCGTTGGATCAAAAGATCCAATGATGACTAAAAATTATCAAAAGATAGAATTAAATTCTATATGGGAAAATATTTTCCTAATCTTTCTAAACAAGAAAGATATACTCTGTTAAACAGAGAACCATTGGATTTTTGATTAAAAATCCAATGGTGATTAAAAAGTCACCGTTTGAATTAAAAGATAGAATTAAATTTTATGCATGGGAAAATATTTCCCTAATCTTGTTAAAAACAAAAAAATATATTCTGTTAAATAGAAAATCACTGGGTCAAAGATCCAACGGTAGATAAAATTCTCCGAATAATATTTGAGACCAATTAAATCAATTGGTATATCTTAATTACAGATTTTCTCAAAACTGATCAACAGTTTGCCTTATCTATATAAAGGACCCGAGACTTCAAGTCTCATGAAGAGAGACCCTCATAAGCTTTGGCAGTTGTACAACTGAGAATTTAAGTTGATCTTAATCTAAAACCAGATTAATGGTCTTTAAATAAAATAAAATATTCTTTGAACCGACGAAACATATAACCTAAAGTTCAAACCTAAATATAATAAATACGGATTTGGACTAATCCGCGACCTACGGGCGACGACATAAACTAATCTCCGTATACAATCCACGGGCAACCAAAAACAAAATATACAAGACACGAAGTGACCCACCGGAGCAGAAGAAAGTTATCGCAACGCAATAACGTAATTAACTACAGGGGCTTGTGTTTGTACGGAAGAGCGTCCCCACAATCAAAACCCCCTCATAAATGAGGGGATATAATGAAGTTTGCTATAACGGTCGCATCTATCCAAACCTCCGATATACGGTGCCATAAATCAACTTGGTATTTTCGGAGAGATGGATGGATATGTCCAAATAGTATCTGCCCCCAAATTCAGGTTAGACGTGTTGGGTTTCGGTGCTCGCGCCACGGAAGCCGCGGCCGAGGCCGAAGCGAAAACAAAAACTTTTGCGAGCATCGAACACCCGTAAAACCCAGAATACGGTTCAATAACCTAAACTAGCTAAATAAGAGTGCAAGGGTTGAGAAACTACAACTTTTGTCGCGTGTCCACCCAGTTGTGGAAGACCCCTCCAAGCTCGTAGCCGTCGGGACCGTGCTTGAAAATTGACCACCCTCGCCGAAGACGATCCATCCGAGGGAAACCGGAAGAGGCTCTAACCGATGATCCAGACTTGCTAGGTGTGGATGGTCGGTGATGTAAGAACATTTCACTAAAGTTCTCTCTAGAATCCATGCTAAAAAATAAGAGCAAAAAGGAGGAGGCGTGTATGAAGCTCATGAAGCATGAAGAGAATGAAGCATCAGAAAACAAAGAATGAAAAAGAGAATGACTAAGTAAATCACAATCATGATGCAATAGTGCACGCCTAATACCAGGAGAGACGAATCCTGACAGTCGACCACTGCCTCCATGTGGTTCGGGACCGTATCCAACTAAAACCTGTTTGCACGACTCCTTTGAGCCGTGGTAGGATAGTAATTAAAGTACAGTGAGAACTCACACGAGACAAATGACGACTTCAGGTCAAAGGACCAACTTGTACTCATGCCACCTGAGAACTTTCCATCTGACGATAGATATAATACCATATCTAGAAGTTCTCGGCGAGTCCGTCCAGTGTACTCACCTCCAGTGAGCACCTGTATACTATCTTAGGTGACAACACAAATGGCTTGTGTGACCGGCCGTCATCGGGGTCTAGAAGCGTATACACTAGTCCACTTCGGAATATCGATGCCCAGTCTCGATACTCCCACGACTAGGGACATTTAAGGATGTGCTTATGGACAACCCGGTTCCCACATATATGATCGTCATCATAATGCTGGTTGTCAAGCAATAATCCTATGTGCTTTATCAATGATGAAGACAAACCGAATAGCATACTGTCATCTCGAGTAAGACTGTTAGACCTGTATAGGTCCTCCTTCAATTATCATAATCGTCTACTTGCGATCACAATAATTGTCTTGAGAGCACTATATCCAACAAGACATCTCAGTCCAGTTTTTGGCGGTAAACATTCTCCAACTCGTGTCCACAACAATATGCACTTATCTTTGATTGTGTAAATATGTTCCTATTCATCAATAGACTTTCAAATGCACGTCCTCTCCATTATTTGATCGGTGTGAATATGTCATCCTGTGACTTTTCGATTGCACACATTCATAATCCAATGCTTATGTTCCTATAACCGTTGGTCTTTTGAACATTTATCTAAAAGCATTCAAGTTCAAGCCATCTCCATTTTTTTGATCGACGTGTATATGTCAACTCGTGACTCTTTTGATTATACACGAATTTTTCCTTAGTTTCATTATTTTAGTTGCACAATAAAATTATTATAAGCTTTTCTCTTGTCTCGTTCATTAAAATAATTTAAATCAATTTTTATTTTAATTTTAAATCTTTGAAACTATTTCCTTATTATTACTACAAAATTTCTTGACTCATTTCCGTATGGACCTATCATCGATTCTCCTATGTATAATCGTTTTAACCCCAATTCCTTAGTCATTTAATCTTTCTACATGCTTAATAATTGTCTTTTTATAAATGTTATCAAATTCGTGTCCACAACAATATGCACTTACCATTGATCATGTTTTTATAACCGTTCCTCCTATGGACATTTATCAATAGACATTCAATCCGATTTTGTTTCCATAACCGTCGTCCAATAGACATTCAATCCGATTTTGTTTCCATAACCGTCGTCCAATAGACATTTAAACTCATGTCTTCTCCCTTATTTGATGGACGTGACTATGTCAACCCGTGACTTTTCGATTGTCCACATTCATGATTCTTTGATTCTGTTCATATAAAATGTTGTCATAGACATTTATAGTCAAGTCCTCTCCATATTAGATCGATGTGACTACGTCAATCCGTGACTTTTCGATTGTACACATTCATGATGCACCGATTCTGTTCCAATAACCGTTGTCTTATGAACATTTATTTAAAGGCATTCAAATTTAAGCTTTCTCCATTTCTAGACCGACGTGTATATGTCAACACGGGATTCTTTTTATTGTACACGCATTTTTCCATAGTTTCATTATTTTTAAGTGCAATATAAAGTTATTTTAAGCCTTTTCTCTTGTCTCGTTCTATAAAATGACTTAAATCGATCTTTTATCTAAATTTTAGATTTCCGAATCTATTTCCGTATTATTCCTACTTCCAAATTTCTGAACCCATTTCCATATGCACCTATCATTACTAATTTACTCTACATGCATGTTTAATTATTGCATTTTCATAATGTCCTCAAACTCGTGTCTACAAAAAATATGCACTTACTATTTATTCACTTCCTATAAGTGTTCCTCCCATGTACATTTATGAATAGACTTTCAAGCTCAAGTCCTCTCCATTATTTGATCGACGTGACTATATCAACCCGTGACTTTTCGATTGTACACATTCATGATCCATCGATTATGTTCCTATAACCGTTGTCCTATTTACATTTATCAAAAGGTTTTCAAGTTCAAGTCCTCTCCATTGTTAGTTCGACAAATGCAGTATAATTGATTTACTCTGAAAGGTCATGGATTGATCCTACGAATGAAGCAGGAAAGAGTCAATATTCGCCCGTGAAACCTTTATTTATTGGATTACAATATTTTCTTGATTCAATAAGAGTAAAAAAAGGATTCGTTATAATATAAAAATGAAGTATTATCTAGAAATATACACATATGGCCATATATACAGCTTCCTATGTAATAAATGAATATCAATAAATCCCATTACTTAATTTAGTGTATTAGTTGTTAAATACATATGTATCTGTAATATTATCGAATCCTTTCATTCGCGAGGAGCTGGATGGGAAGAAACTCTCATGTTCAGTTCTGTAGTAGAGGTGGGATTAAGAAAAAAACCAAGCTATTTCACTTGTCTTGTTCTTTAAATTGACTTAAATCTATTTTTTAATCTAAAATTTCCGAGTCTATTTTCGCAGTATTACTATTTTCAAATATCCGAATCTATTTTCATATGCACATCGTTGACACTCATGTCTATGACTGTCTTAATCCTGATTCATTACTGATTTAATGTACCTACGGGCTTAATTATTGTCTTTTTATAAAGCCATCAAACTCGTGTGCATAAAAAATATGCACCTACTATTAATTCGGTTCTTATCCGTTTCTCCTGTGGACATTTATGAATAGACATTGAAGCTCAAGTCCTTTCCATTATTTGATTGACGTGACTGTCAACTCGTGACTTTTTGATTGTACACATTCATGGTCCACTGATTATGTTCCTATATCCGTCATGCTATTGACATTTATCAAAAGGCATTTAAGTCCAAGTCGTCTCCATTATTGGTTTGACATGTATAACTATGACTAATTTGATTGTACACATATTTCTCGTTAATTTCACTATTTTTAAACGTACCATTACCGCCCTCCTTTGGACATTTGTCGGTAGACTTTCAAATCCACGTTCTCACCATTATTTGATCGACGTGTTTATGTTAACTCATGACTCTTTCGATTGTACACATATTTCCCCTTGAGTTCATTATTTTTAAATGCACTATTATTTCCTTCCTATGGACATTTATCAGTAGACTTACAAATCCATGTCCTCTCCATTATTTGATTGGTGTGAATATGTCAACCCTTGTCCTTTTCGATTGTACCCATTCATGATCCAGTTCTGTTCAAGCAACCGTTGTCTTATGAACATTTATCTAAACACATTCAAGTTTAAGAGCTTTCCATTTTTAGATCGTCGTGTATAACCTGTGACCCTTTTGATTGTACTCATATTTTTCCATAGTTTCACTATTTTAAGTGCACTATAAAGTTATTTTAAGCCTTTGATCTTGTCACGTTCTTTAAAATGACTTTAAATATATTTTTATCTAAATTTTAGATTTCCGAATTTATTTCCGTATTACTTTCAAATTTCTGAATCCATTTCCATTTGCACCTATCATTGTTTGTTATTTTTATGACTGTCTTGATCTTGATTCCATACCGAATTAATCTACCTACTTGTTTAATTATTGTCTTTTTCATAATGTCCTCAAACTCGTGTCTACAAAAAATATGCACCTACTATTGATTCGCTTTCTATAACCCTGTCTTTTATGAATATTTTAGTATAAATATTCAAGCTCAAGTCCTCTCCATTATTTGATCGAAGTGATTATGTCAACCCGTGACTTTTCGATTGTACACATTTGTGATCCATTAATTATGTTCCTATAACCTTCTTCCTATTGACATTTATCAAAAGGCATTCAAGTTCAAGTTCTCTCCATTATTAGTTCGAAGTTTGTATGTCACCCCGCAACCTTTTCGATTGTATAAATATTTCCTTTTAATTTCACTATTTTTAATGCATTATTACCGTCCTCCTATGGACATTTGTCAATAAACTTTTTAAATCCACGCCCTCTTCATTATTTGATCAACGTGTATATTTCAGCCTGTGATTCTTTCGATTGTACACATATTTCCTCTTAATTTCGCTATTTTTAAATGCACTATTTCCGCCATCCTATGAACATTTATCAATATACTTTCAAATCCACGCCCTTTCCATTATTTGATCGACGTGAATATGTCAATCCATGACTTTTCGATTGTAATCCAATGGTTCTGTTCCTATAATCGTTGTTTTATGAACATTTATCTAAAGGGATTCAAGTTCAAGTCCTGTCTGTTTTTAGATCGACGTGTTTAAATCCGTGACTCTTTTAATTGGACGCATATTTCCTTTAGTTTCACTATTTTTAAATGCACTATAAAGTTATCTAAAGCTTTCACTTGTCTTGTTCTTTAAATTGTCTTAAATCTATTTGTTAATCTAAAGTGCGAAGTGCATGCGCAAAGCACGTGTGCATACGGTTGTTATATACACGTGCAAAGCATGTGCGCATATGCAAGGTGCGCGTATGTTTAAACGAGCAGTCAGTGGAAAGATATTTGTTGGATGTGAAATATTCATTAGACAGCAATAAAAAACATGTGTTTAAATAAACATTTTATTCCACGGGAAAAAGATCACCAAACACGGGATCGGCACTACAGGGATTGGTGAAACAATATACAAAATTCTTTAATTCTCTTCTCGGCCCTCTCTATCTTGTCAAAACGACGATTCTCGTGAAAAGTGGCTCCCCACCTATCAGCGCCTTGCTCGTCGGGAAAAGAAGACATGGCAGCCCACTAAGCCCGTATCTGACTCAACATGTGGACGGAGCGGTCCTTTATTAAAGGCTTCGTGATCAGACCTGCCTTCTGGAAGCAGTCGATCTTGTCCTCCGCCGCGTCGAGCATCGCTATAGTAATCTCCGCCGGGTGAGAAGGAACGTCGTCGAGAACGACGAGAAAGATCATGCGAAGGCATATAGAGTCGGCGGGAAGAGGAGATCCCTTGCGGGCTATAAGCTCGTACATCACTGTGTCACACTGAGCATCTATGAGACCAGGGTTCACTGAGCGTGCAGCAAAACGGGGAATGATTTCTTCAATGGGTACCTCCCATGGCTGTCGAAGAATATACAGGCGATTGCAAGCTATGTTCCTTTCTCCGTGGATGTGAAGGGGACGGGGATACTTCTTTAATTTATAAGGAGAAGCGTTCAAGTCTTGGCACCGAAAATATTGCATGTCAATAAAATGAGAACAATTCTCAAGCCTTTGACCAATGAAAAGTGCTGAAAAAGAGGTTGACAACCCTGAAAATCACGAGTCATTGGTTCACGCATCATAGCAAGTGTGCACTTGAATAATTCTGAAGGTATGCGCGTTTGTATATGTACGCGTATGAAGGTTAATGAATAACACGTGAGCAGCACATGTGCGCATCATTGCCACTCATACTTGACGGAAGTCATTAAGTATGAAGTGCACGTTCATAGCACGTGCACATATGCTACACACAGGCACGTACAAAACACGTGCGCATATGACAAGTGCGCGTATGTTTGCCATATGCATGTGCAACGCACGTGCGCATTGCGCACTTAACCAATAAATTTAGGATCTTCCTGACACGAATAAAAGGCAACCGATTCTTAATTAACAGGAAAATATTCTGTTGGTCAAAGACCTTAACAAACTGATTTGTGGATTGTGCACATGTCACCCTTAATTTATATAAATCAATTAAATCAATCTAAAATCAGATTGGAATTGAAATAAAATCAAAACAAATCAAACAAACCCTAATTTCTTCTCTTCTATAAATGGGAGCCTCATATGAAGAAATCAGAGTCTCGAAAAGCCCCATAAGTTTTGGAAAAATTTCAAGTCTTCTTCCTCCGTGCGCAAGGTAGAAATAAAGAGAAACTTTTCTGTTCCTCCATTAAAAAAGGCTTTTACTTTTATACAGATGCTTTTGCTTCTTTTCGAATCCATTGATTCGCTATAAAAGATCAAACGATCTTAGGGTTCGTCTCTCTTTCATGAAGTTTATACCTTTGCGAGAGATTAATCTTAAGATCCAAGAAAATAAGACGCGCGCCATAAAACGCATGCATATGACTTGAAAATAGATAAAAATCGAACTTTTGCTGCTTGGAAAAATAAAAGAAGAAATGAAAATAAAACAAAAGCCATTGCTTCTCGGTAAAAGCTTCTGGTTTCTGATGGAAACAATCTCAAAGGCAGCGTTGGAAGACTATATCGCCCAACAAATCTAAGGCTTGTCAAGCCAACGAGGCTGCAAATCTGCTTGTCAAAACGGGTCGACCATATCCGGCCCAGTACGACCAGATGAAATACTCACTGGAATATACGATCCCGAAATTCCATATATATAAAGGAACCGTTAACCCCCATCTTGTCGCGTAGTTCAAAGCTCTGTGTGGCAATACCGGAGGCAATGATAAATTGTTGCTTCGCCAATTCATTGGAAGTCTATTAGAGACGGCTTCCGAATGGTATCGGAGCTCCCAAGTGACTGCGTAAAAACCTTCTTTGAGATGGAACTATTATTCACTCAAAGGTTTGCCAGTGCGAGTGAGCGCACTCCAATCACCGCGCCAATCAATTACAGGGTCAAGCCAGGGGAAACATGGGTTCAATACGCGATCCGATGGTGAAATTTGTGGTCTAAATGTGAACAATGCATTGAAGAGTCCCCAGCTGTAGGGATGTTCATTGGGACTATCGATTCCCAATCGACCGTATCCCAATTTATGACCTTCAAGCCCACTACATTTCGGGCGCTGATTGATAAACTGGCCCAGATTGATCAGATGAGCCATGGGCTTTCCTTTTCAAGCAAGGATCCCCGAAATAATAGGGTAAAGGGAAAGCAGCCTTTGATGCCAATACACAACAAAAGCCAAGCAGTCCAAAAGCAGCCGTACATGTCCGACCTTAGAAGAAAGGATGAGACGTGCATATTCATTCCCTTATGATCAGAAAAGGAGATTGTTCGAGCCGACTATGCGAAATAATCTGATTATATTGGTAGAACCATGGCCACCCGCATAAGCTGATGTCAATAACCCCAGCTACTGCTTCTATCACCGGATAATGAGCTATCCAATTGAGAACTGCCATGTCTTCAAAAACTGGGTAGAAGACCAATACCAACAGGGCAAATTTGCATTGTCAGATAATTGGAGGGTAGATTCGTCCCAAAAGCATGCTCCTAAGAAAGTGGATGCGTAGGGGGGATCCTGCTCGTTTGTGGAAGAAGCTCCATGGGAAGTGTTCTTTCGGCAAAAACCAAAAGAATGCTGAAAGATCTGCAAACATGCCCGGCGATCAAGTGGAAAATCCCGTTTGAGCCCGAGATTATAGAAGGGTTGCCGAAACCGTGTCCCGCACCGAAAATCGCTGATAAGGGGAAAAGCCCCCAAGTCAAGCCTTCAAAATCATCTAAGAAAAAGAAGAAGCCTAAGAAGCCTGTGCAGCCTGCTGAAAATGTCGACGCATTGACCTTCAGAAGTATATAGACGCGCAGGAAGAATACAACCAGAAAGCACGAACACCAGTGACGCTCGAAGAATTTCTCAACCATATTCTTAAGGACAAGGACAATGACGATGATGAGGAAAATGACTCATCAAAGGAAACAGAAGAACGCGTAGCAAGCTACCATATGGACTCCCATCCATTCTGGTGAAGAAGTCCCGCCGGCGTCGGAAAGCGACATGGACGAGCTGGGGGAAAAATCGGCATCAAAAACCCCGGAACTGCCAGAGGAAGACCCGATTGAAAGGCCGCTGAAACAAGCTTTTCAAAAGAGCAAAAATCAGGAACGCGAGATGACCATATATGAAAAGGCCAAATAACAGCGTTTGAACAAAAGAAGTGGCGGCAAAGACGAATCATAAAGCTCTCTGACCAAACCGAAGCATGCCTGCAAAGAATAAGATCAGGAACAAAGCTGAGAAAATGTTTGCCAAGGTTCTATCTATAGGGATGAAGCTGCCGCCCCTCATTATGTTTACTCCTGGGGTTCCGTACTTTGATGGTGGAAAGGGACACCCAAAATACTGCTCGTATCACCGGAGAATCGCTCATCCTATTGAGGAATGTAATGCCTTCAAGAAGTGGTGGCAAGAATATATTGCCCATGGAAAACACTTTAAGAATGAGAAACGTGAGGCTCGCGCTCATTGATATGAGAGCAGCGAGACGACAGTGCATAAAGAAGCAACTGACAGCTGTCATATGGTTAGTACCAGTTCAAAAGGGAAAAAATCTCAGGTTCTCACGTTCGGGAGTGATTCTGAGGATGAAATGCCCCTCAACCCTCTTTGAAATCTTCGCATTGGAAAAAGAAAAGGAAAATGAGTATTGGAATATCCAGTTGCGTAACCGCACTCTACCTGAAAAGAACCTCGGACCCGCAGACAAGGGTTCGAGAAAAGACAAAGGGTAGGGAAAATGCCTAAAAAACTCGCCCTTGATGAAGGGGATAACCAGAGAGCTTGCCGCCAAGGACCTACCTAAGAAAACCAAGGTGGGCTAAAACGTTCTTGCGCATTTGAGGAAGATCACAATTGAGCATATTGGACCCCCTTCTCTTATCTAAAGAGGCACGGGACTCCTTGATTAAGGCCTTGCAAGAACCTGATCAGTTTCAAGCTTAGCCCGCGGAAGAGAAAATGAAGGACGGATTTGCAGAGGTCTACACGGCTGATATTTCGTTCAACGAGGAAGATCTACTCTTTGGTACATACAAACACAATCGACCGCTGTATGTTACCGGGTACTGCCATGACATCAAGATATGGAAAATCCTCATCGATAACGGATCCTCCGTCAATCTCCTCAATGTGATAGTGCTGAAGGAGATATGTATGAATGTTCAGCACCTTGCCCGAGACAAGATTACTATCTCGGGGTTCGACTCGCAGTTATCATGGACGCTTGGGTCCGTAATATTGACGCTCCGCTTTGGGCAGCTCGTCGCCGACATCAAATTCCATGTCATTGACGCTAAGACTTGTTATAATGCTCTACTCGGCAGGCTGTGGCTACACGAGTACGTCATTCTTTCTACGCAACATCAGCGCATGAAGTATTTCAAGGATGACCTACAGTGCACCGTCAAAGGAGAACTCAATCCTCGATAAATGAGGTGTGAAAGTATGTATATGCAAAATATTTTCAACCTGATTTCGAAGATACTGAAAGGTGCCACAAGCCGAAAAATAAGCAAAAATTCGTTGCCACCATCCTGGTCTTCGGAAGTGATACTGAAGAAAATGAACAAAAAGTCCACTCGGGACAATCTCAGAGAGAACAATAAAGCCAGGCCCTTGACCCCTATCCCGGTCCTGGGCAGCGATTCCGAAGACGAGACTAATTCAGTGTTTTCTATTCGCCCATTCGTCCATCGACGCAGACTCTTGCCGAAGCGGATCAGAGTCTACATATTATGATGGCTTCATCTCGACATTATAAAGAACTTGACGCGTTCAATACATATAGTGTGCTAGAGTTGAAAACTTTCTACGTGCCAGAGTTGGAAACTTTCTACGTGCCTCATAGGCGAAAAGGTGAAAAGGCGATCCTTTTTTATAAATCCAAGGAGACCAAGTAGAAAAGAAAATCTGGCATGGAGTCGATCCAAATTTTGACAAGTTTCAGCCCATTCGTCTGCCAAGATATTATGCGGAGGGATTAAAGCGCCAAGGTGTGCTTTTCGAACAAACTGTTCGCCAAGCCCAATTCTATAAATGGATTTGGGATATTTCCAGGACTCAACAAAAGAAACTCAATGGGAAGTTGGAAACAACTGGGCCAAGATATGTTCAGTCTAAGAAACGGGAGCAAATCTACAGCTGCCACACTATAAACAGCTTGAATGGAGAAGAATATGCTTCTCCAAGTAGCTATGTCATCGAACAAGAGGAAAATCTCGCTCGAAGAACCTCGAGTCCGTCGCTCGAAGAGCAGATTGACAGGATAATAAAGAAAGCTTGTCAAGCGAGCCAAGACAACCACAGTCGTGAAATGACATTATATAAAAATGCCAGAAAGCAGCGTTTCAGTGAGCAATCTGTGGAAGAAGTAGATCATGATACTCTCCATCCACAGCCCGCTGTGTATTCCCGTGAAGAAGGAAAATCCCGAAGCGAAGACAAGAATAAGGTAACGATCGCAAGCAACGCTCAAGGACAACAAAGCAGGTCTAAGATGTCTTTTAAACGAAGAAAGTTCGGTTGGAGCCCGACTCTCATAAAGAAGATGGGTCGGAAGTATTCGTTCACTCGAGACCAGACAGGGAAGATCTTCTGCCTTGTCATGAAAACACCAGATCATGGCCTTTCCGGAGTCTCAGCACCCTGGACAGATAAATGAAGCCCATCTCCGGATTATTGCTCCGATCTCCGAGCAATCAGTCACCCCCTTGAAGACTGTTTTCACTTTCAAGAACTGGGTGGAAGACCAATATCAATAAGGCAGGTTCATGCTATCTCATAACTGGAGGATAAGCCCGCCACAAAAGCATGAGCCGAAGAAGACTTATACCATCAGGATGGGATCGGCTTGACCGCGAAAATGAAAGCGGACTCGTACCTGTCATATCATGACACTTTTAGAAGAGAGGACGAGAATATGATTCAGCTGCTTCATAAACGAAGACGATGACGAGGAGATTCCGGAATTCCCACCGGCACCAAAAGAGCTAGAGGATGGGATACGTACCATGGCGGACAACCTAAGAAAAATCGACTTGGGAACGGAGAATGGTTGAGACCGACGTTCGTCAGTTAGCTACTATCCGAAAAACAAGTAGCCACATTATAAGATATGCTTATGCAGTATAGAGATTGCTTCGTTTGGAACTACTCTGAAATGTCGGGTTTAGATCCAAAGGTACACAAACTGGTAATTTCGCCAGAGATAAGCCGGTCAAGCAAGCACCAAGAAGAATGTGGTTTGAACTCGAGATACGTATCAATGCCGAAGTCAAGAAATTAATCGACTCCGGTTTCATCCAAGAAATTCAATATCCCGACTGGATCGCTAATATCGTTCTGGTGATAAAGAAAAATGGGACGGTTTGAATCTGCGTGGACTTTCGGGACCTCAACAAGATATGCCCAAAAGATGACTTCCCAGTGCCCGTTACCGAGCTAATGATCGATAACACATCCACCCATGAAGTCTTCTCTTTTATTGATGGATCTTCAGGATACAACCAAATAAAGATGGATTCTGAAGACCAGAAGCATACCGCCTTCTAGACACTGTTGGGCGTGTTTTGCTACAAGGTGATACCTTTCGGTTTGAAGAAAGCCGGAGCCACGTACCAAAGGGCTATGACGAAGATATTCGATGATCTCATACACAAGATCGTCGAGTGCTACATCAATGACCTCATGGTAAAAAACAAATCTCATGACGAGCACTGGGAGCATCTAAGGATCGTGTTCGTGCGTCTTCGGCAATATAATCTGAAGGTGAATCCTCTAAAGTGCGCGTTTGAATCTCGTCAGGTAAATTCTTAGGCTTCATCATCCGCCACCGAGGTATCAAAATTGATCCCTAAAAAATCAAGGCAATTATGGAAATGCCCTCACCAAGAACCCTCAAACAACTGCGATCTCTCCAGGAAAAGCTCTCATATATCCGGCGGTTCATAGCTGACCTCTCCGGAAAATGTCGCCTCTATAACCATCGAATGAAGAAGGGGACCCCATTCATCTGGTATCAGAAATGTCAAAACGCATTGGAGGAAATCAAACAATACCTGCAAAATCCACCGGTATTTGCCGTTCTGGTTAAGGGAAAGCCCTTTATCCTATATACAACAGCTCTTGAGGGTTCATTAGGCGCGCTATAGGCATAAGAGAACGATCAAGGATAAGAGAGAGCTTTTTACTATCTAAGTCGAGTTCTCCTGGGGGCAAAAAGCAACTACCTCCCATCGAAAAGCACTGCTTGGCGCTGATCTTCGCAATAACGAACTCAGACACTACGCCTTGACGCATGAGATCCATCTCATATCAAAGGTAGATTCTCTGAAGTATCCGATGTCAAAGGCTATATTGACGGGAACACTTGCTAAATGGGCCCTCTTATTGATGTAGTTTTCGATAACATATTGATCCCTCAAAGCGGTGAAAGGATAAGCCATCACCGATTTTCTTACGGAACATCCGATACTGGCCGATTCTTCCCTAAACTGCGAGTTACCGGATGAACACGCATTCGACGCAGTCGAAAAAGAGAAAGAAGAAAATGAGTCTTGATGGGAGCTCTACTTCGATAGAGCATCTTCCATAAAACAACGAAAGAGCACCCCTATAATCAAAGCTGGGGTGGGCCTTATTTTCGTGAACCCGCAAGGAGAAATATTGTGTTATGCTTTCTTCTTGACGGAGCCCAGGACTAATAATGAAGCTAAATACGAAGTTTTGATAGCCGGTTATGAGATCGCTATCGATATGAGAATCAAGGACCTCCTAATATATGGAGATTCTCAGCTGATTGTCAGTCAAGTAAATGGTGTCTGTCAAACATGCAAACCAGAACTGATAAGGTATGGCGAAAGTGTGCGGCGGCGGTTGACCCAATTCCTTTCGTATATCCTGAAAAGCGTTCCACGAGCGGAAAAACAGCAAGGCGGATGCGTTAGCCAAGTTGGCTAAAGAATTGGCCGATGAAGACCTTGATGACGTAAGGATCATTGTCCAAAACCGCAGGTTCCTGGTGCCAGCAGACATACTTCCGGAAGTTCTGATGGAGCTACTTGAAGAAAAAGCTTGAAGATGCGTCGTCTAGACATCAGCTCATGAAACGAGCTCAGTCGTTCGCCTTCGTCAATGATACTTCGTACAAGAGATCCTTCGACCTCGTATGGTTAAGATACTTGGGACCAAAGGAAGTAAAGAAAGTCGTCCAAGAAGTACACGATGGACTTTGCTGCTCCCATCAAGCAGATCCAAAGATGAAGCTGAAGATAAAAAGGATGGGCTAGTACTGGCTTATGATGATCCAAGACTACCTTGAATATGCGAAGCGGTCACTCGTGCAAATACATGGGGACTTCATACATCAGCATCCAAATTCACTGCATCCGATAGTAGCTAGTTGGCCGTTCGAGGTATGGGGAATGGATATAATCAGCCCTATCGAACCAGCGTCATCCAGAGGACATCGGTTCATACTAGCAACAACCGACCATTTCTCTAAGTGGGCAGAAGTAGTACCGCTAAGGGAGGTGAAGACGAAGAATATCCTCCACTTCCTCAAAACTCATGTCATTTACCGGTTCGGAACTCCATAACGAATAATCTCGGATAATGGACTATCCTACAAAAGCCACAAAATAAGCCGCTTCGCACAACAGCACAAGATAGACTGGAGATACTCCTCGATCTATAATCTTCGGGCCAAATGGTCTAGCTGAAGCATTCAACAAAAGATTATAAAGAAGACGGTGTCTAAGAACAAGAAAGACTGGCACGAGAGGCTGCATGAAACTCTTTGGGCGTACCGAACAACGTTCAAGACGACCACAAATACAACACCATATGCGTTGGTGTTTGGCACTAAAGCAGCACTTACGAGTGGCGATTCAATACGAGTTGATGGATGAAGAAAATGCTTATTTTAGGCTCGAGGAGCTTGATGCTCTCGATGAAACCCGTCTTATACCACAGCAAAATCTGGAAGCTTATAAGATAAGGATGACGCGATCATATGAAAGACTAATCAGGCCGAGAACATTTCGCCAAAGCGAACTCGTGATGGTTGTTAAAAGACCGATGATTCCCAATCGTGCAAAATGGGGGAAGTTCAAGTGAAGGCTCGTACATCATAGATAAAGTCTACCAAGGTGGAGCTTACCTGCTCATGGATATGCATGGAGAAAGGCCATTTCGGCCAATAAACGACCGACACATCAAAAAGTACTTTGCTTGAAAAGTCGCGACTTCGGTTAATGATAGATGACGACGCCTGTGTCCGCTCGCTATCTTCTTGAGTCAAAATTCTGAAAGTCGTATGCTCTGCATTATACGATATTGGACCACTACGTCCTTAAACTGGTATTGGACTGAAATGTCCTTAAACTAATATCTGTCCTAAACACGGGAATGTTGGACCATTACGACCTTAAACTGGTATTGGACCGAAATGTCCTTAAACTAATATCTGTCCCAAACACAGGAATGTGGGACCATTACGACCTTAAATTAATATGTTACCCTACATATTCTTCATGATATACATGATGATGGACCGAAATGTCCCTAAACAAATGTTGGACCGAAATATGGGTCCTATAACCAGCCGTATACAATCCACGGGCATAAACAATCCATCTCTCTTGGGTCCCATTGGCAAGGCTACGCCTGAAGTCCCCACCGGCTTGGAAACTCTATTAATGATGTAGTCTTTAAAAAAATGAGATGAGATAAATAATATCATTCCTTATGAAAAGTGCTTGAATAAGGGTAGAGGAAATATACTGGTCACTGCGAGCGCCCGTATCTTTTCCGCTTCCCTTTCAGCCAACTGTTCGGAGGCAGATAGCGCTGCCTGAAGAATAACATAGTCATCCTGGGCTGCTAACTCTACCATGGCCGCCACAACATCAACATCTTCCGCAGCTTTTGTTTCTAGGAAGATAGTATCCATGTTCGTCCCGTGCTCTAAAATGTCGTCCGTCATAGAGACTTGGCCGTCTTGGTCTGACACAGTCTTAGTTTCTTTGCGAGAGCCCGTGACAGCTTGAAGGATCCTCTTCTTTCTTAATGGTGCCCCCGGCCGACGCTTCCCGATTTCTGAATTGGAGAGTGAGTCAGCTGCGGTGACATCTCCGATGGATGACCTTGCTTCCGGTTCAGGGAAAGGACTATCAGCAGGCAAAATGCCGCTAGTATGACGTGACCTGCCGGAAGATCCAGAGGCAATAGGTGATGAAGCTCGCTTCCTATCGGCGAAGATCCGAGATAAATAATTACACCAACCGAGGAGGTTCCTCATTGACAGGCAACTACCGAATGCAAACGCCTGAGATACAAAAAAACGGCTGAATTTTAAAGAAAGACCGATTCTAAACTTCGGCCAAAGGGACACCAGCGAGCTTGAACAAACTAAGCGGTTTTGGAGGAAGTAAGATGGGTAAATGCCAAAGATATGGGCACTACAAAGCCGAGTGTCCCAATTGACGAGCCATAACAATAATTGAGGATGATGTTGTCGAAGAAGAAGAAAAAGTGAAACCACCCATTTACGATAAGTATGATGATGAAGACACCAAATAGATTACTTATTGTGATCATGGAGAATCCCTTATGGTCAAGCGAATGAGGACGAAGATGGTTAGCTGCGGCATAACTTTCATACTCGATGTACGCTCTATAGGAAGGTATGTAACGCAATCATTGATGACGGTAGTTATGAAAACCTCGTTGCTCGAGTGATGGTTGACAAGTTGCAATTAAAGACATAGAAGCGAGAAAAACCTTATCAGCTCACTTGGCTTCGAAAGGGAAACGTTGTATCGGTCATCGAAAAGTGTTTGGTATCCTTTTCTATTGGCAAGAATTATTAGAATTCATTGTGGTGTGATGTATAGTGCCGATGGAGGTGTGTCACTTGCTATTTGGTCGACCATGGCAATTTGACTGACGAGTGGTTCATGATGGGTACAAGAATACTTTTTTATTAAGGAGGGAGAAAGATCACTTTGCGGCTTTCAAAAATCGAAGGAGTGTAACAGAAACTCGGTTAGTTATTTCCTAAGTCATACCGATTTTATTGAGGTTGTTGAGGAACGTGGTGAAATGTATGCTTTAATGGTGTTTGAGGCTAATAAGGAACACCCAAGCCATCCGCCGATCTTAGAGGGTATTTTGGAAGAGTTTTCGAATGTCATACCCGAAGACTTATCTGTTGGGTTGCCACCTGACCGAGATATTCAACATCACATCGATCCTGAAAGATTTACCAGCTGGGTTGCCACCTGACTGAGATATTCAACATCATATCGATCCCATTCCAGAAGAAGTCTTATGGAACAAACCGGCTTATCGCATGACACCGAAGGAGCATGAAGAATTGCAATAGCAAGTTGAGGATTCGATACAAAAGGGCTACTTGAAGGAGAGTATGAGTCCTTGTGCAGTGTCGGCGTTACTTGATCCAAAGAAAGATGGATCGTGGCGAATGTGTATCGATTGTCGAGCTATCAACAAAATCATGGTAAAGTTTCGATTTCCTATACCGTGGCTTGATGATATGCTGGATAATCATTCGGGTTCAAAGGTATTCTCAAGGATCGACCTTGAGAAGCAAGCATCACCAAATTAGGATTTGGTGAGGAGCTCTTGTGCTTGCACTTCCTGATTTTGATAAGGTGTTTGAAATTTGATTGTGATGTATCTAAATTAGTAATTGGTGGAGTATTAAGTCAGGAAGGTCGGCTTATCTCTTTCTTTAGCGCGAAATTAAATGCTTCAAGAAGTAATTACTCAACTTATGATGTCGAGTTGTATGCTATTGTTCAATCTCTTCGACATTGGGAATATTATCTACTTCATCAGGAGTTTGTTAAATTCATATCACGAGACGTTGAAGTATATCAATGGTGATCATAGGTTGAATAGTCGGCATGGAAAGTGGGTTGCCAATATACAAAGGTTTGTTCAGTTTGTTATTCGGCATAAAGAAGGCCGGCGGAACAAAGTAGTTGATGCGTTGAACCGATGAGTTTCACTTTTGTCGACTTTATAAGCTAAACTTATCGGCTTTGAGCAATTAAAGGAATCGTGTAAGAAAGATAAAGATTTCGGTGAAATTTGGGCAAAATGCTATCAGGGAATTTTGAAAACCATGTGCTTGTTGATGAATTTCTTTTCAAAGAAAGCAATTAGTTGTGTTGAATTCCGATGTAATTATTTTGGAGAACCATAACGGAGGTCCGTTGTGGAGGTCTGGCAAGGCATTTCAGCCGAGACAAGACGACTGCTTTAGTGGAGGAGTATTTTGTATGGCCGAAATTAGCGAGAGATGTAACGAAACACGTGGAGAGATGCTGAGCTTGTACATTGGCCAAAAGTCGATGGCAGAACACGGGTCTTTACACGCTACTATCGGTGCCGGAAGCTCCGTAGGAGGACATCAGCCTAGACTTTGTCTTGGGTTTTCTTAGAGCACAAAGAGGTATGGATTCAATCTTAGTTGTTGTCGACAGATTTTCAAAAATGGCACATTTTATTCCATGCAACAGAATGTTTGATGCCTCTCGAGTGGTCGTAATAAATTTTAGAGATTTTGTTAAGTTACACGGAATTCATAAGACGGTGATGTCGGACCAAAATACAAAGTTTGTTGGGCATTTTTGGAGAACCTTATGACGAAAGATGGAGACACGGTTGCAATTCTCTACTTTACATCATTCGCGGACTGATGGACGGACTGAAGTAGTGAACCGAACATTAGAGAATTTGCTAAGAAGCTAAATAGGCGATAACAAGAAAAGTTGGGAGTCTCTGATATCACAAGCTGGGTTTGCCAACAACCGATCGACTTCAAGGTCAACAAGGAAGAGTCTTTTTGAGATGGTGTATGTGAGAAATCCTAATAGTCTTGATCTTATGCCGATTCCAATCACTACGAAGTTTGTTGAGATGCCGACGACATGGCCAAATATATTCAAAAGATTCATCAACAAATTAGAGCCAAGTTAGAGAAGTCCAACCAAAAGTACAAAGCAGTTGCTGATAAGCAACGATGATCGGCCGAATTGAAGTAGGTGATTTGGTGTGGATAAATTTTCGGCCCGATCGATTTTCTCGAGGTAAATTTGGAAAGCTGAAGGACCGAGCCGATGGACCATTCAGGGTGCTGGAAAGAATTGGTGAGAACACATATAAGATCGAGCTACCAGAAAGTTATGTAGTTTTGGTGATCTTCAATGTTGCCGATCTAAAACGCTATGTTGAGGATCAAGGAGAGCCGAACTCGAGTTCGTGTTTTTTCCAATCCAGAGAGTTTGATCCAGAAGCGGGTGCCAAACCCGAATCCGAATAGGAGTTGGTTCCAAAAGATTCGGAAAGATTCGGTAGAAGATTTGATTACAATTTAAATTTGAGATTTAAATAAGATTTGTTTCTATTTAATTTGTTTGGATCTAATTAGTTTAGGTTAGTTTTATTTTATTGTTTTCCTTTTTAGTTGAGATTTATTTCTTTTTGCTTAAGTTTTTATATTCCTATTTAAAAGATGATGAGAATTATTGTATTAAGGGAGTTGATTTGATTATTGAATAAGGGTTGCTTGTTAGCAAAGGAAAAACCGCGGCTTTGTGTTTGAAGGCGAGACCATCATAACTCGTCCTTGGTTATTTTAGGGTTTTGATCTTGTGTTATCTCTTGAGGGGGAGTCTAGGTTCCACGGACACTTCCAACGGGTTGCTGTATCCGTGCCTGACACGTTTCGGACACCGACACTTGTACGACGCATATCGGACGTGTTGTTTCTACGTCATATACATATAGTATGTGTTTTATGTGTATCATATACTTATAAACATATTTTTAGTATGTTATTAGCGTATAGCATGTTAGACTCGATGATTTTCTCTTGTTTAACGTTGTCATAATAGTTTGATATCTTATTTATTTTTATAAGATTATATATATAGTCGTGTTCCCGTATCCTATATTTTGGGATTTTCCCGTGTCACCGTATCGCATCGTGTCGTATTCGTGTTCCCGTATCCGTGTCCATCCAACCTTGGAGGGAGTAGATCGTACCGAGCGTTGTCTTCGTAGAGCGATCCTCATCAGGTTTACACCAAGTGAATTGGAAAAGGTTGATACATACAGTTTCAATGGATGCTGGCTTGTCAGGTTTTGCCCAACATCGATCTAAATTGCTTGACGGTTCACACCTATCTGTCATGTAAAAATTAAAATTAATAACTGACCTTGTTTTAGCTTCTTAATAGATGGGAAGCTGTTCAGGATTTGTTGTTTCACATTGATATAGACCTGTAATACATATATTTTTGGTTGTGCCTCAAGAAAGGAAGCTCGACAGGGGTGTCATCATACTGAAACCTTAAGCACAAAGAATATTTGATGTTCTAATACATAGACGTCGACATCATTATCATCTACAATGAACCAACCTTTCAAATATATCCTTTAAGTTGATCAAAAACGTATGTATCAAGAATTTAAGGATATATTTGTAAGGTTGGTTCATTGTATACACTTGTATACATATATAGGCAAGCTTAGGTTCAGTGTGTGCCTTTTCAGGTTCAGGTGTGGTTGGGTTTGGAGAAAAATGAAAACACACCTGTGTTTATTTGGGCTGGCTTTAAACCGCTCCAAAACCTTCTAGGTCATGTTTGGGCGGGTTTGGGTTGAACTCAATCTGGCTATTGGTTAACACCCTTCCTTAAGAGTGTTTTATGCAGATTTGTGTTGGTGATATTTATTTGGAACTCAGCAGGGAGCTGTTCGATTTATCTGATTTGTGAATTTATGAGACTGTGCTGACCGAATGACTCATTAACTGTATATTAGAAAGATTTTAATGAGGAATGTTCTTAGAGGCTTATGTTTGTGTTCAAGGAATTGGGGGTATAGCAGGGACCCCAGATTCATATTGGATTGGGGATGCTGCTATTATTTTCCATGCGTGGATGATCCTAGCCACACATCCCTCGTTAAAACACACCCTCATTCCCATGGCCTCAAGAATTTCAGTCGTGCCCTCGAGAATTACATCACTCATTAAAACACACCATGATACCCATGGCCTCAAGAATTTAAGAATTTTCGTGCCCTCGAGAATTACATCACTCATTAAAACACACCCTGATACCCATGGCCTCAAGAATTTAAGGATTTTCATGCCCTCAAGAATTAGATGGCGGAGGACCACCACCTTGATAGCAAATTACAGAGTACAAAAACAGAAATATGTCCAGGACAGCAGCATGAACAACTCCCTAGCATTAAATAATAATATAACACTCTCTTACTTCTCAACACAGATATTAAGTAATCACATGCCTCCTAAATTCCTTTTATATGGAACTAAATTGTTCCCTCTGCCTTTCCACAAATTGTAGCAAATTTTTGAGTAAAATGGATAATAGTCCTCCCAAAAGATCCATTAAAAAGTTTTTCAAGAACTTTTGTCAACTGCCTTTTTTCTCCTCGAGGTACATAATTGTCAGTGTAATTTGATACAAGGATTTTTTCAAGATTACCCAAATAACATGTAACAGATTTTCACTACCAGTTTTGTTCACAGCCCCCTTCCCTCAGTTGTATAAGATGACATGTATGAGCTAGATGAGTGGCATATTATGAGCATTACCGACGTCGCGACGTGAAGGATTGTTGCATGAAAGCTATGTTTGGACCCTGTATAGTTTCTTTATCCAGTAAGACATATATTGCTGGTAAATTGGAAAAATCAATATTTGCTTCAGTTTTCTATATATATAAATAATGACCTGACTGAATTTCATATGTTCGTGTTTCATATGAAAAGAGCTGCTAACGTTTTGATTCTTCTGAATATTTGTCAAGGCCGAGACATGGAACCCGTTCCTCTTCCACAAAATGCATCAAAGAGTTAGATAGGTTGGCGGTTCGATTAACTGCTCTTTTAAATGATGCAAAAGATGTTGCGAAGCAGAACAATTTGTCCTTGGTAAATATACCAGCATGGTTATGGGGATGGAGATCTCCTTGGAAAGGAAGACAGAAAGATGGAGAGCTAATCAGCAAAGGAGAAATTGAGCTGTATCTGCTAGGAAAAAGAACTAGGGAAAAGTTTCTGGAATTGTTTGATGAGGAATATGACCCAGATGTCTTTTCTATTAAGGCAACACAGGTTGGATATCTTACTTCATTTTTTTTCTTCCTTTAATATTTTGGTGACTAAGATCAGAGAATTTCTATTAGCATGCCAGAATTGCAGTTAGTAAATTGGCAGTTATGTTACAAAGTTTCGAGTAAAGTCAGATAAAATCCTGTAAATCAAACCTATTTGGAAAAAGCTGTTACTTGAGCTAATTCTAAACCCTACCATGTGTAAAAGTGTCGGACATGTCCATTTTAGGCTGATACGGCCCATGCATGTTGGACACGGTGATGGATGGAGTGTTGGGGTGTTTGACAAATGTCGGATACGAACCCGCAGAGCCAATAGATGTGTTGTTTGCTTCCTAGGATTTAAGGAATGTTAAACAAACCTTCATTTTTTACCTTCTCTGATTATTTGTCATCGGTGTCTTTTAGAAACCAAATAATTCTTGTGTCTAATGATACAGGTTCCTCAAGCATCAGCCAGTGCTGCGGCATTTGGGCTTGGATTGTTTTCTGGGTAAGGAAGCCTCGGATCAGAGAGGCATCGTGCCTTCTCTGTGATAAGTGAAAGTCACGCAAGTGATATATGTTTACGATTTTTTGATACTTGCGAAACTTGCGTTAGATAATTTACTAACATACTGTATTGCTATAGCTAACCTTCTAAAGGTTCAACTTTTGTTAGTAAAGTAGGCTTATCAGTTTGACTTAAAGGATCTTAAGAATGATCATGAATTTCTTCATAATTTGATGTTCTATCAAATGGAAAACATCAGAGAATATGTATCATTTTGTGTAATTAATTGTTATCCTTTCTATTTTAATCAAGCGGTTTCATAGAAATAGCCTGGTTTTAGAGTTCTATATGATCATGGATTTTTCAAACCGCACAGTTCTGCACACGAAAACATCCTTAAATATGTGCACGCGCGCGCATGTAAATAATTATTCAGAGATGAATGGGGTTGATCTTAAAAAATCCCTATATTATCTGACTTTGCGCTTCTTGGATAATAAATGGTTACAAATCTCATACATGCAGAGTGTGCATCAGTTCTGTAATATTTTCAACTTTAGTCCTTCTATCAAGTTGCATAACCGTTATCTTTGGTAGGAACTGTGATATATCTCTTTCAAGTATAGAGAAAATCTGGAGCCTGCTGTTGATATGATTAAAAACCCCATTTTAGAAAGTATTTCTTCTGAGGATGGCAGACGATACCAGCTAAATTTAACTAAGCACGATATTGCTTCTTTGTGGTTTCTCTGCAAGCAGGTATAATGAAGTCTCTTAAAGTCTTATAGATATAGTCCTGTTCTTATTTTCCCAGATCAATTTACTGTTTTTCATATTTCAGGAAGCATCTTCATTGGATATCACCGATCAAGCTTGTGGCCTTTTCAATCCCTCAGAGGTATAGCTCTTTCTATTTTTCTTCTGACTGGAGTTATTTTTCTCGTTCAGCCTTTTATATCGGTGGATTATAAGTGATGTTAGTATTTATTGAAAAATTTTATGTTCAGGTTTTTGCTTTGTGTATGTGCCATGTTGATGTTGATCATCTAACTTTTCATTGCGTGTCCATCCAATCTCTGCGTCAGCCTATTGACTAGAGACTATTGAAAAGAAAAAAACATTTGCTTTGAAAGTTCAATTTGGTTTATGCTTGGGTGGTCTACTATGGGAAGTGATGTATATACTAAGATGATTAGTGGAATGATTACAGATCTATTGAAATGATCTTCTTGATCCAGAAAAAAGATAACATAAGGCAATCTTTCCCTTCAAAACCCTAACCCGCCGGCTATCTCTCCTCTCTCTCTCTCTCCCCCCTCCTTCGCCTTGATCCGCCCTCCTCCTCCTCCTCCTCCCCCCCCCTCCCCCTCCTCCATCCATCTCCGGAGGGGCCCACAACCTTAGCAAGAGCAAGAAGAAGAAGAATAAGAAGTGCGAGACGACGATTCTATTCTCATCGGAAGTCACCCAGATTGCCACATCGTGCTCGATCATCCGAGCATCGACCGTTTCCATCTCGAAATCCAGAGCCTCTCCGTGACTGATCTCTATTCGGGTATTTATTGTTTCTTGGATTGGTTCATAATTTTTTTTGTGTGTGTTTTTCTTTTTTCATCAATTTGAAATTTTGTTTTGCAGTTCATGGCACCTTGGTTTCAGGGGAAAAGATTGGGGCTAAGATTGCTGCTGTTGATTTAGTGGGGGTTTACGAGCTGCATTGGGTGCCTTTGAGTAGTGCTTTTGTGATGGAGAATCCGTTGCCGGCGGTGCTTGAAGAGAACGAGGATACCCAACAGGTAAGATTTAGGAAAGAAAGGTTCAAATTTTTTTAATTTGTATTAATTTATCTAGTCAAAATTTCTGTCAGTTTGATTCATTAGATCTTAATTTAGATTATTGTTCCTATATTTGATATTGATTTGTGATACATTTATAGATTATGATACCAAATAATATAGATCATCCCCTTTTTCTATCTGATTGAGATGAGACTAAATAGATTTTAGACCTAAGCTGAAAATTGATTAAAATTGGCACTACAGTAATCATGTAGTTGAATTTATGAAGAAGCCATAGGTTTCATTAGTGAACTCTGGAAACGCATAGAAACATATTTCCTCTTAATTTCGCTCTTTTTAAATGCCCTATTACTGCCCTCCTTTGGTTATTTATCAATAGACTTTCAAATCCACGTCCTCTCCATTATTTGATCGTCGTTTTTATGTCCAACCCATGACTCTTTCGATTGTACACATATTTTCCTTTAATTTCATTATTTTTATATGCCCAATTACCTCCCTCTTATGGACATTTATCAATAGACATTCAAATCCACGTCCTCTCCATTAGTTATCGACGTGAATATGTCAACCCGTGACTTTTTCGATTGTACACATTCATGATCCAATGGTTTTATTCCAATAACCGTTGTCTTATGAACATTTATCTAAAGGCATTCAAGTTTAAATCCTCTCCATTTATAGATCGACATGTATACGTCAACATGTGTCTCTTTTGATTGTATACGTATTTTTCCTTTGTTTCACTATTTTTAAGTGCACTGTAAAGTTATTTTAAGTCTTTTCCCTTGTCTTGTTCTTTAAAATGACTTAAATCTATTTTTTAATCTAAGTTTTAGATTTCCGAATCCTTTTCTGTATTATTATTACTTCCAAATTTCTGAATCCATTTCCTTATTCACCTGTCATTGAATTTTTTGACTGTGACTGTTTTAATCTTGATTCCTTACTGATTCAATCTACCTGCAAGTTTAATTATTGTCTTTTCTTCATGTCCTCAAACTCGTGTCGGACATGTCCAATTTAGGCTGATACGGCCCATGCGTGTTGGACACGGTGATGGATGGAGTGTTGGGATGTTTGACAAATGTCGGATACGAACTCGCAGAGCCAATAGATGTGTTGTTGCTTCCTAGGTTTTAAGGAATGTTAAAGAAACCTCCATTTTTTACCTTCTCTGATTATTTGTCATTGGTGTCCTTTAGAAACCAAATAATTCTTGTGTCTAATGATACAGGTTCCTCAAGCATCAGCCAGTGCCCGCAAGCATCAGCCAGTGCCCGCAAGCATCAGCCAGTGCCGTGGCATTTGGTCTTGGATTGTTTTCTGGGTAAGGAAGCCTCGGATCAGAGAGGCATCGTGCCTTCTCTGTGATAAGTGAAAGTCGCGCAAGTGATATATGTTTACGATTTTTTAATACTTGCGAAACTTGCGTTAGATAATTTACTAACATACTGTATTGCTATAGCTAACCTTCTAAAGGTTCTACTTTTGTTAGTAAAGTAGGCTTATCAGTTTGACTTAAAGGATCTTAAGTATGATCATGAATTTCTTCATAATTTGATGTTCTATCAAACGGAAAACATCAGAGGATATGTATCATTTTGTGTAATTAATTGTTATCCTTTCTATTTTAATCAAGCAGTTTCACAGAAACAGCCTGGTTTTAGAGTTCTATATGATCATGGATTTTTCAAACCGCACAGTTCTGCACACAAAAACATCCTTAAATATGTGCACGCGCGCGCATGTAAATAATTATTCAGAGATGAATGTGGGTTGATCTAAAAAAAACCCTGTATTATCTGACTTTGCGCTTCTTGGATAATAAATGGTTACAAACCTCATACATGCAGAGTGTGCATCAGTTCTGTAATATTTTCAACTTTAGTCCTTCTATCAAGTTGCATAACCGTTATCTTTGGTAGGAACTGTGATATATCTCTTTCAAGTATAGAGAAAATCTGGAGCCTGCTGTTGATATGATTAAAAACCCCATTTTAGAAAGTATTTCTTCTGAGGATGGCAGATACCAGCTAAATTTAACTAAGCACGATATTGCTTCTTTGTGGTTTCTCTGCAAGCAGGTATAATGAAGTCTCTTAAAGTCTTATAGATATAGTCCTGTTCTTATTTTCCCAGATCAATTTACTGTTTTTCATATTTCAGGAAGCATCTTCATTGGATATCACCGATCAAGCTTGTGGCCTTTTCAATCCCTCAGAGGTATAGCTCTTTCTATTTTTCTTCCAACTGGAGTTATTTTTCTTGTTCAGCCTCTTATATTGGTGGATTATATGTGATGTTAGTATTTATTGAAAATTTTTATGTTCAGGTTTTTGCTTTGTGTATGTGCCATCTTGATGTCGATCGTCTAACTTTTCATTGCGTGTCCATCCAATCTCTGCGTCGGCCTATTGACTAGAGACTATGGAAAAGAAAAAACATTTGCTTTGAAATTTCAATTTGGTTTATGCTTGGGTGGTCTACTATGGGAAGTGATGTATATACTAAGATGATTAGTGGAATGATTACGGGTCTATTGAAATGATCTTCTTGATCCAGAAAAAAGATAACATAAGGCGATCTTTCCCTTCAAAACCCTAACCCGCCGGCTATCTCTCCTCTCTCTCTCTCTCTCCCCTCCTTCGCCGTGATCCCCCTTCCTCCTCCCCCTCCTCCGCCATCCATCTCCGGCGGTGCGGTCTTCCGCAAGAGCATCGTAAGGACCTCCAAGGGGCCCACAACCCTAGCAAGAGCAAGAAGAAGAAGAAGTGCGAGACGACGATTCTGTTCTCATCGGAAGTCGCCCAGATTGCCACATCATGCTCGATCATCCGAGCATCGGCCGTTTCCATCTCGAAATCCAGAGCCTCTCCGTGACCGATCTCGATTCGGGTATTTATTGTTTCTTGGATTGGTTCATAATTTTTTTTTTTGTGTTTTTCTTTTTTCATCAATTTGAAATTTTGTTTTGCAGTTCATGGCACCTGGGTTTCAGGGGAAAAGATTGGGGCTAAGATTGCTGCTGTTGATTTAGTGGGGGTTTACGAGATGCATTGGGTGCCTTTGAGTAGTGCTTTTGAGATGGAGAATCCGTTGCCGGTGGTGCTGGAAGAGAACGAGGATACCCAACAGGTAAGATTTAGGAAAGAAAGGTTCAAATTTTTTAAATTTGTATTAATTTATCTAGTCAAAATTTCAGTCAGTTTGATTCATTAGATCTTAATTTAGATTATTGTTCCTATATTTGATATTGATTTGTGATGCATTTATAGATTATGATACCAAATAATATAGATCATCCCCTTTTTCTATCTGATTGAGATGAGACTAAATAGATTTTAGACCTAAGCTGAAGATTGATTAAAATTGGCACTGCAGTAATCATGTACTAGAATTTATGAAGAAGCCATAGGTTTCATTAGTGAAACTCTAGAAACGCATAGAACATATCTATTGAGTAGTCTTTAACTACATTTCTGCTCCTTAACACCTGAAGGCTACCGTTTACATTTGCAAGAAAGAAGAAGAAAAAGCTAAAACCGACGGCTGCTTGATCAACCAATCATTTAGGAATAAGCGTCGGATTACACTACCCTTAAATAAATTAATGTGATCTCTGCGAACAATATTAAAGACTGATCACAATTCTTAAATTAGATCTTACCATTCTTTAAACTTTCCTTTTTTAATTCCGTCAAAAGAAACAACACACCGTCACTGTGATTTCATCTCTCGATGTCGATCCTTCGAAACCCTAAACCTTCGAAACTCTAAAATTTTAATTTCCTATTCTATTTCCTTATTTTCACTACTTCCAAATTTTGGAATCTATTTCCATATGCACCTATCCTTGGTTCTCCGTCTATAACCGTCATAACCCTGGTTCATTATGGATTTAATCTACCTACGGGCTTAATTATTGTCTTTTCATAATTTCCTTTAATTTATGCCCATAGCAATATGCACCTACCATTGATTCTCTTCCTATAACCATCCCATTATATAAATTTGTCTATAGACATTCAAGTTCAAGTCCTCGCCATTTTTAGATCGACCTGATTATGTTAACCCGGGGATCTTTTGATTGTACACATCCGTGATTGTGAATTTCGCCAAATTTACATTGCACACGAAACCAATCAATGATACCTCGACTTTTATTTTATCATCGTCTAGCCTTTCTTGATTCAACATTGCATTTCACTTGTCTCGTTTATAAAATATTCGAAAACGTCCCTTACTTTTAAAGCAAATTTCTCAGGATTTCAAAGACTTTGCGCCATTTTGCATTACAAACTTTTTGAAAAATGCTTCAATTTATTTAATTTCTAATTCTATTTCTTAACATTACTGCTTTTAAAAGGACAATCTTCCTATATGATTAACTAATGTCATTTTATAATGCCCTCTCTTGTTCACAATAATATACATCTACCATTGATTCTGTAATTAGGTTCATTTATCTAAATGAATTCAAGTTCAAGTCTTCTCCATTTTTAGATCGACGTGTATAGGTCAACCCGTGACTCTTTTGATTGTACACTTATTTTTCTTTAGTTTCATTTTTTAAAATGCACCATAAAGTTATTTTAAGCCTTTTCACTTGTCTCGTTCTTTAAAACGACTTAACTCTATTTTTTAATCTAAATTAAAAATTTCCATATCTATTTTTGTATTATTACTACTTCCAAATTTTTGAATCCATTTCCTAATGGTGCTATCATTGATTCTCTGTCTATAACTGTCTGAATCCTGATTCCTTACCGATTTAATTTACCTACGGGCTTAATTATTGTATTTTCATGTCCAGTTTTTGCCCAGGTTAATATGCACATACTATTGATTCTCTTCTTATAACCATCCCATTACGGACATTTGTTAATAGGAATGAAAGTTCAAGTTCTCTCAATTATTAGATCGATCTGAATATGTCAACCCTGCGCTCTTTCGATTGTACACATCCGTGATTGTGGCTTTCGCCAAATTTACTTTACGTACGTAACCAGTCATACATGATACCCTGTCTTTTTATCTAGCCTTATTGGATATATCGCATTTCACTTGTCTCGTTTATAAAATATTCGAAACCGTCTTTAAAGAATTTACACCATTTTGCAATTTTTTTATTCATTAGAAATGCTGTATTTTGAAAATGCTTCAATTGTATTAAATTTCTAAATCTATTTTTTAACATTACTGCTTTTAAAGGGAGAATAAATTTTCACCCGTTTCGTTAAAGCAATTAACGCTAATTTTCTTAAATTTTAAATTTCTAAATCATTTTCTTTAATCATGCTATTTTTAAATAAAGTATTTTCAAGTGTTTTCACATCGTCTTGTTCTTTAAAAGTACTTGAATCTTATTTTTTAATCTAAATTTTAAATCTCATAATCTATTTCCTAAACTTTACTACTTTCAAATATCTAAACCTATTTCCATATCGACCTAACATTGATTCTCATGTCTATAACTATCTAAACCATGATTTCTCAGTGATTTAATCTTCCTATGGGCTAATTATTCACTTTTTCTTATGTCCTCCAACTTGTGTCCACAGCAATATGCACCTACTTTTGATTCTGTAAATATGTTCCTATTACCGTCCTATGGACATGTATCAATAGACTTTCAAATGCACGTTCTCTCCATTATTTGATCGACGTGAATATGTCAACCCATGACTTTTCGATTGTACACATTCATAATCCAATGCTTCTGTTCCTATAACCGTTGTCCTATGAACATTTATCTAAAAGCATTCAAGTTCAAGTCATCTCCATTTTTTGATCAACGTGTATATGTCAATTCGTGACTCTTTTGATTATACACGTATTTTTCCTTAGCTTCATTATTTTTAAATGCACAATAAGTTATTATAAGCCTTTCTTTTGTCTCGTTCATTAAAATAATTTAAATCAAATTTAGTTTAATTTTAAATCTTTGAAACTATTTCCTTATTATTACTACTTCAAAATTTCTCGACTCATTTCCGTATGGACTGGACCTATCATCGATTCTCCTATGTATAATCGTTTTAACCCTAATTCCTTGGTCTAAAAATCTTCCTACATGCTTAATAACTGTCTTATTATAATGTTATCAAACTTGTGTCCACAACAATATGCACTTACCATTGATCATGTTTGTATAACCGTTTCTCCAATGGGCATTTATCAATAGACATTCAATTTGATTTTGTTGCTATAACCGTCTTCCAATAGACATTTAAACTCAAGTCCTTTCCATTATTTGATGGACGTGACTATGTCATCCCGTGACTTTTCGATTGTTCACATTCATGTTTCTTTGATTCTGTTCTTATAAAATGATGTCCAATAGACATTTAAACTCAAGTCCTCTCCATATTATATCGATGTGACTATGTCAACCTGTGACCTTTCGATTATACACATTTATGATGCACTGATTCTGTTCTAATAACCGTTGTCTTATGAACATTTATCTAAAAGCATTCAAGTTTAAGTCTTCTCCATTTCTAGATCGACGTGTATATGTCAACCCATGACTTTTTTGATTGAAACACATTTTTTCTTAGTTTCACTATTTTTAAGTGTACAATAAAGTTGTTTTAAGCCTTTTCTCTTGTCACGTTCTACAAAATGACTTAAATCTATCTTTTATCTAAATTTTAGATTTCCGAATCTATTTCTGTATTATTACTACTTCCAAATTTCTGAATCCATTTCCGTATGCACCTATCATTGATTCTTTTGACTATGACTGTCTTAATCTTGATTCTTTACTAATTTACTTGCATGCATATTTAATTATTGTCTTTTCATAATGTCCTCAAACTCGTGTCTACAAAAAATATGCACCTACTATTAATTCACTTCCTATAAGTGTTCCTCCCATGGATATTTATGAATAGACTTTCAAGCTCAAGTCATCTCCATTATTTGATCGACTTGACTATGTCAACCCGTGACTTTTCAATTGTTACCCATTCATGACCTACTGATTATGTTCCTATAGCCGTGGTCCTATTTACATTTATCAAAATGCATTCAAGTTCAAGTCCTCTCCATTATTTGTTCGATGTGTGTATGTCAACCTGCGGCTCTTTCAATGGTACACATATTTTCTCTTAATTTCACTATTTTTAAATGCACTATTACCCCCATCCTATAGACATTAATCAATAGACTTCAAAATGCACGTCCTCTTCATTATTTGATTGACCTGTATATGTAGCCCGTAACTCTTTCTATTGTACACATATTTCCCCTTAATTTCACTATTTTTTAATGCACTACTACCATCCTCCAATGAACATTTATCGATAGACTTTAAAATCTACGTCCTTTCCATTATTTTATCGACCTGAAAATGTAAACCCGTGACTTTTCAATTGTACACATTCATGATGCAATAGTTATGTTCCAATAACCGTTGTCTTATGATCATTTAACTTCTTATTGGATTAACTAATGTCTTTTTCTAATGTCCTCCAACTCGTGTCTACAACAATTTGCACTAACCTTCGATTCTGTAATTATGTTCCTATAACCGTCCTTATATGAACATTTATCAATAGACTTTCAAATTCATGTCCTCTCAATCATTTGATCGACGTGAATATGTCAACCCGTGACTTTTTCGATTGTACACATTCATGATCCAATGGTTCTGTTCCAATAACCGTTGTCTAATGAGCATTTATTTAAAGGCATTTAAGTTTAAAACCTCTCCATTTTTAGATCGACGTGTATATGTCAATCCGTGACTCTTTTGATTGTACTCATATTTTTCCTTGGTTTCTTTACTTTAAATGCAGTATAAAGTTATCTCAAGCTTTTTCACTTGTCTTGTTTTTTAAATCGACTTAAATCTATTTTTTAATCTAAATTTTCCGAGTCTAATTTCTTAGTATTGGTACTTTCAAATTTCTGAATCCATTTTCATTTGCACCTATCGTTGATTCTCTTGTCTATGACTGTCTTAACCCCGTTTCATTAGTGATTTAATATACCTACGGGCTTAATTATTGTCTTTTTATAATGTCCTCAAACCCGTGTCCATAAAAAATATACACCAACTATTGATTCGGTTCTTATCCGTTTCTCCTGTGGACATTTATGAATAGACATTGAAGTTCAAGTCCTCTCCATTATTAGATCGACGCGACTGTCAACTCGTGACTTTTTGATTGTACACATTCATGATCCACCGATTATGTTCCTATAACCGTCATCCTATTGACATTTATCAGAAGGAATTTAAGTCCAAGTCCTCTCTATTATTGGTTTGACGTGTATAATATTTGAATCTTTTGATTGTACACATATTTCTCGTTAATTTCACTATTTTTAAATTCGCTATTAACGCCCTCCTTTGGATATTTGTCGGTAGACTTTCAAATCCACGTTCTCTCCATTATTTGATCGACGTGTTTATGTTACTCTTTCGATTGTACACATATTTCCCCTTGAGTTCATTATTTTTAAATGCGCTATTACTTCCCTCTTATGGACATTTATCGGTAGACTTGCAAATCCACGTCCTCTCCATTATTTGATCGATGTGAATATGTAAACCTGTGACCTTTTCGATTGTACCCATTCATGATCTAGTTCTGTTCCATTAACCGTTGTCTTATGAACATTTATCTGAACACATTCAAGTTTAAGGCCTTTTCATTTTTAGATTGACGTGTATATGTTAACCTGTGACCCTTTTGATTGTACTCGTATTTTTCCATAGTTCCACTATTTTTAAGTGCACTATTAAGTTATTTTAAGCCTTTTCTCTTGTCTCGTTCTTTAAAATTACTTAAATCTATTTTTATCTAAATTTTAGATTTTCGAATCTATTTCCGTATTACTTCCAAATTTCTGAACCCATTTCCATATGCACTTATCATTGTTTGTTATGTCTATGACTGTCTTAATCTTGATTCCATACTGATTTAATCTACCTACAGATTTAATTATTGTCTTTTCATGATGTCCTCAAACTCCTGTCTACAAAAAAATATGCACCTACTATTGATTCGCTTCCTATAACCGTTCCTCTTGTGGATATTTATGTATATATATTCAAGCTCAAGTCCTCTCCATTATTTGATTGACATGACTATGTCAACCCGTGACTTTTCGATTATACACATTTGTGATCCACTGACTATGTTCCTGTAACCATCTTATTGACATTTATCAAAAGGCCATTCAAGTTCAAGTCATCCCCATTATTAGTTCGATGTCTGTATGTAAACCCGCGACTCTTTCGATTATATAAATATTTCCTCTTAATTTCACTATTTTTAAATGCATTATTACCGCCCTCCTATGGACATTTGTCAATAGACTTTTAAATCCACATCCTCTTCATTATTTGATCGACATGTATATGTCAGCCCATGATTCTTTCGATTGTACACATATTTCCTCTTAATTTCACTATTTTAAATGCACTATTTACGCCTTCCTATGAACATTTATCAATAAACTTTCAAATCCACGTCCTTTCCATTATTTGATCGACGTGAATATGTCAACCCGTGACTTTCGATTGTAATCCAATGGCTCTGTTCTTGTAATCGTTGTTTTATGAACATTTATCTAAAGGCATTCAAGTTCAAGTCCTCTCCATGTTTAGATCGACGTATCCATGTCAATCCGTGATTTTTTTAATTGGACACGTATTTCCCTTAGTTTCACTAGTTTTAAATGCACTATAAAGTTATCTAAAGCTTTTTCACTTATCTTGTTCTTTAAATTGTCTTAAATCTATTTGTTAATCTAAATTTTTAATTGCCGAGTCTATTTACTTAATATTACTACATTCAAATTTCTGAATCCATTTTCATATGCACCTATCATTAATTCTTCTGTCTATAACTGCCTTAATCCTGATCCTTGGTGATTTAATTTACGTACGCGCATAATTATTGTCTTTTTATAATGTCCTCAAATTCGTGTCCATATAAAATATGCACTTACTATTGATTCGGTTCTTATCCATTTCTCCTACGAACATTTATGAATAAATATTCAAGCTCAAGTCCTCTCCAATATTTGATCAACATGACGTTATCCCATGACTTTTCGATTGTACATATTCATGATCCACTGATTATGTTCTTATAACTGTCTTCTTATTAACATTTATCAAACGACATTTAAGTTCAATTCCTTTACATTATTAGTTCGACATGTATATATCAACACATGACTCTTTCGATTGTACACATATTTCCTCTTAATTTCACTGTTTTTAAATGCACTATTACCGCCCTCCTTTAGACATTTATTAATAGATTTCTAAATCCACGACCTTTCCATTATTTGATCGACGTGTATATGTTAACCTGTGACTTTTTCGATTGTACACATATTTCCCCTTATTTTCACTATTTTTAAATGTCCTGTTACCGCCCTCATATTTACATTTATCAATAGACTTTCAAATCCTCACCCTTTCCATCATTTGATGGACGTGAATATGTCAACGCATGGCTTTTTCGATTGTACGTATTCATGATCCAATGGTTTTGTTTCAATAACCATCGTCTAATGAACATTTATTTATAGGCATTCAAGTTTAAGTCCTCTCCATTTTTAGATCGACGTGTATATGTCAACCCACGACTCTTTTGACTGTATACGTATTTTCCCTCAGTTTCACTATTTTTAAATGCACTATAAAGTTATTTTAAGCCTTTTCTCTTGTCTCGTTCTCTAAAATGATTTAAATCTTTTTTAATCTAAATTTTAGATTTTCGAATCTATTTCCGTATTATTACCACCAATTTTCTGAATCATTTCCATACCGTCTTAATCTTAATTCCTTACTGATTTAACTACCTGCAAGTTTAATTATTGTCTTTTCATAATGTCCTCAAACGTGTCTGCAAAAAATATGCACGGATTTTGTTCCTATAATCGTTCTTCCTATAGATATTCAAGCTTAAGTCCTCTCCATTATTTGATCGACGTGATTATGTCAACCCATGACTTTTCGATTGTATACATTCATGGTCTACTGATTATGTTCCTATAACCGTCGTCCTATTGACATTTATCAAAAGATATTCAAGTTCAAGTCCTCTCCATTATTAGTTCGACGCGTGCATGTCAACCCGCGACTCCTTCAATTGTACACATATTTCCCCTTAATTTCTCTATTTTTAAATGCACCAGTACCACCTTCCTATAGTCATTTATCAATAGACTTTCAAATCCACGTCATCTCCATTATTTAATCGACTTGTATATCTCATCCCATGCCTTTTTCGATTGTACACATATTTCCCCTTATTTCACTATTTTTAAATGCACAATTACCGCCTTTCTATGTCTATTTATCAATAGACTTCCAAATCCACGTCCTTCATTATTTGATCGACGTGAATATGTCAACTCGTGACCTTTCAATTGTACACTTTCATGATCCAATGGTTCTGTTCCGATAAACGTTGTCTTGTGGTCATTTAATCTTTCTACGGGATTAACTAATGTCTTTTTCTAATGTTCTCCAACTCGTGTCTGCCACAATTTGCACCAACCATCGATTGTGTAATTATGTTCCTATAACCGCCCTCCTATTGACATTTATCAATAGACTTTCAAATCCATATCCTCTCTATTATTTGATTGACGTGAATATGTCAACCCGTGACTTTTTTATTGTACACATTCACGATCCATTGGTTCTGTTTCAATAATCGTTGTTTTATGAACATTTATCTAAAGGCTTTAAAGTTCGAATACTCTCCATTTTTAGATCGACGTGTATATGGTATCCTTTGACTCTTTTAACTGTCCACGTATTTTTCCTTAGTTTGACTATTTTTAAATGCACTGTAAAATTATCTAAAGCTTTTTCATTTGCTTTTGTTCTTTAAATTGATTTAAATCCATTTTTAATCTAAATTTTAAATTTCCGAGTCTATTGCTTATTATTATTACTTTCAAATTTCTGAATTCATTTCCATATGTACCAATCATTGATTCTCCTGTCTATGGCCGTCTTAACCGTGAATCCTTATTGATTTAATGTATCTACGAGCTTAATTATTGTCTTTTTATAAAGTCCTCAAACTCGTGTCAATAAAAAATATTGTTTCGGTTTTATCCGTTTCTCCTATAGACATTTATGAATAAACATTCAAGCTCAAAATGCTTTCCGTTATTTGATCGACGTGACTGTCAACCGGTGACTTTTCGATTGTATGTCAACCGGTAATTTCACTATTTTAAAATGCATTATTACCTCCCTCCTTTGGACGTTTATCAATAGACTTTCAAATCCATGTCCTCTCCATTAATTTATCGACGTGTATATGTCAACCCGTGACTTTTTCAATTATACACACAGTTCCCCTTAATTGCACCATTTTTAAATGCATTATTATCGCCCTCTTATGGATATTTATCAATAGACTTTTAAATCCTTGTCCTTTCCATTATTTGATCGATGTGAATATGTCAACTCATGACCTTTTCGATTGTACATATTCCTGTTCCAATGGTTCTATTCCAATAACCGTTATCTTATGAACATTTATCTAAAGACATTCAAGTTTAAGTCCTCTCCATTTTTAGATCGACGTGTGACTTTTTTGATTGCATATGTATTTTTCCTTAGCTTCACTATAACCGTTCCTCCTATGGACATTTATAAATAGACATTCAAGCTCAAGTCATCTTCATTATTTGATCAGCGTGACTATCAACCCGTGACTATTTGATTGTTCATATTCATGATCCATTGATTATGTTCCTATAACCGTCGTCTTATTGACCTTTATCAAAAGGCATTCAAGTTCAAGTCCTCTCGATTACCGCCCTCCTACAAACATTTATCAACAGTCTTTCAAATCTACATCCTCTCCATTATTTGATCGACGCGAATATGTCAACCCGTCACTTTTCAACTGTACACATTCATGATCCAATGGTTCTGTTCCAATTACCGTTGTCTTATTAACATTTAATATTCCTACGGGATTAACTCATGCCATTTTCTATTGTCCTTTAACTCGTGTCTACAACAATGTGCACCAACCATAGATTCTGTAATTCGGTTCTTATAACCGTCCTATCCTCTACATTATTTGATCGACGTGAATATGTGAACCTATGACTTTTCGATAGTACACATTCATGATCCAATGGTTATGTTGCTATAATCATGTTTTATGAACATTTATCTAAATGCATTCAAGTTCAATTCTCTTTATTTTTAGATCGACGTGTATATGTCAACCCGTGGCTTTTTTATTGTACACGTATTTTTCCTTATTTGCACTATTTTTAAATGCCTTATAAAGTTATTTAAAGCTTTTTCACTTGTCTTAAATTGACTTATCTCTTTTTTTTAATCTAAATTTTAAATTTCTGAGTATAGTTCCTTGTTATTACTACTCTCAAATTTCTGAATCCATTTCCAAATGCACCTATCATTGATTCTCCTGTATATGACTGTCTTAAACCTATTTCATAGTGATTTAATGTACCCACACGCTAAATTATTGTGTTTTTATAATGTCCTCAAACCCGTGTCCATAAAACATATGTACTATTGATTCGGATCTTATCCGTTCTCTTATGGACATTTATGAATAAACATTCAAGCTAAATTCCTCTCTATTATTTGATCGACGTGACTATATCAACCAGTGACTTTTCTATTGTGCACGTTCATGATCCACCGATTATGTTTCTATAACCGTCATCCTATTGACATTTATCAAAAGGCATTTAAGTTCAGGTCCTCTCCATTATTAGTTCGACGGCACATGTCAACCCATGATTTTTTCGATTGTACACATATTTCCCCTTAATTTCACTATTTTTAAATGCACTATTATCGCCCTTCTTTGGACATTTATCAATAGACTTTCAGTTCCACGTCCTCTCCATTATTTGATCGACGTATATATGTTAACCCGTGATTCTTTCGATTGTTCCTTTAATTTCACTATTTTTAAATGCATTATTACCACCCTCCCATGGACATTTATCAATAGACTTTTTAATCTATGTTCTCTCCATTATTTGATCGGCGTAAATAAGTTAACTCGTGACTGTTTCGATTGTACACGTTCATGATCCAATGGTTCTGTTCCAATAACCGCTGTCTTTTATCCAAAGGCATTCAAGCTTAAGTGCTCTCCATTTTAGATCGACGTTTATATGTCAACCCGTGACTCTATTGAATGTATACGTATTTTTCCATAGTTTCACTATTTGTAAGTACACTATAAAGTTATTTTAATCCTTTTCTCTTGTCTCGTTCTTTAAAATAACTTAAATCTATTTTTTAATCAAAATTTTAGATTTCCGAATTTATTTCTGTATTATTATTACTTCCTAATTTCTGAATCCATTTATGTATTCACCAATTATTGATTCTTTTAGCTATGATTGTCTTAATCTTAATTACTTACTGATTTAATCCACCTCCAAGTTTAATTATTGTCTTTTCATAATGTTCTCAAAATCGTGTCTAAAAATAATATGCACCTACTATTGATTCACATCCTATAACCGTTCCTCCTATGGACATTTATGAATACACATTCAAGTTCAAGCCCTCTCCATTATTTGATCGACGTGACTATGTCAACCCGTGACTTTTCGACTGTACACATTTATGATCCACTAATTATGTTCCTATAACCATCGTGCTATTGACATTTATCAAAAGGCATTTAAGTTCAACTCCTTTCTATTATTAGTTCGACGTGTATTTGTCAACCAATGACTCTTTCGATTGTACACATATTTCCTCTTAATTTCGCTATTTTTAAATGCACTATTACCGCCCTCCTTTGGATATTTTTCAATAGACTTTCAAATTAACGTTCTCTCCATTATTTGATCAACGTGTATATGTCAACCCGTGACTCTTTTAATTGTACTCATATTTTCCCTTAATTTCACTATTTTAAATGCATTATTACTGTCCCCCTATGGACATTTATCAGTAGACTTTCAAATCCACGTTCTATCCATTATTTGATCGACGTGAATATGTCAACCCATGACTTTTTCGATTGTACACATTCATGATCCAATGGTTCTGTTCCAATAATCGTTGTCTTATGAACATTTATTCTTCCTACGGGAATAATTAATGCCTTTTTCTAATGTCCTCCAACTCGTATCTTCAACAATTTGCATGAACTATCGATTGTAATTTTGTTCCTATAGCCGCCCTCCTATGGACATTTATTAATGGACTTTCAAATCCATATCCTCTCTATTATTTGATCGATGTGAATTTGTGAACCCATAACTTTTTGATTGTACAGATTCATGATCCAATGGTTCTGTTGCTATAATCATTGTTTTATGAACATTTATCTAAAGGCATTCAAGATCACGTTCTCTCCATTTTTAGATCGAAGTTTATATGTCAACCTATGACTCTTTTGATTGTACATGTATTTTTCCTTGGTTTCATTATTTTTCAATGCACTATGAAGTTATCTAAAGCTTTTTCACTTGTCTTGTTCTTTAAATTGTCTTAAATCTATTTTTTAATCTAAATTTTAATTTCTGAGTATAGTTCCTTATTATTACTACTTTCAAATTTCTCAATCCATTTCGAAATGCATCTATCATTGATTCTCCTGTCTATGACTGTCTTAACCATGATTCTATAGTAATTTAATGTACCTACATGCTTAATTATTGTCTTTTTATAATGTTCTCAAACTCGTGTCCATAAATAATATGCACCTACTATTGATTCGGTTCTTTTATTTTTCTCCTATGGACATTTATGAATAGGCATTTAAGCTCAAGTCCTCTCTCCATTATTTGATCGATGTAAATATGTCAACCCGTAACTTTTTTGATGGTAGACATTCATGATCCTATTGTTCTGTTCCAATAACCGCTGTCTTTTGAACATTTATCTTAAGGCATTCAAGTTTAAGTCCTCTTAATTTTTAGATCGACATGTATATGTCAACCTGTGACCTTTTGATTGTATACGTATTTTTCCTTAGTTTCACTATTTTTAAGTGCACTATAAAGTTATTTTAAGCATTTTCTCTTGTCTCGTTCTTTAAAATGACTTAAATCTATTTTTAATCTAAATTTTAGTTTTCCGAATTATTATTACTTCCGAATTTCTGAATCCATTTCCATATTCACCTATCATTGATTCTTATAACTACGACTGTCTTAATTTTGATTCATTACTGATTTAATCTACCAGCAAGTTTAATCATTGTCTTTTCATAATGTCCTCAAACTCGTGTCTACAGTTATATGCACCCACTATTAATTCGCTTCATATAACCGTTCCTCCTATGGCCATTTATGAATAGACATTAAGGCTTAAGTCCTCTCCATTATTTGATCGACGTGACTTTTCGATTATTAACATTCATGATCCATTGATTATGTTCCTATAATCGTCGTCCTATTGACATTTATCTAAAGGCATTTAAGTTAAAGTCCTCTCCATCAATAGTTCGACGTGTATATGTCAACCCATGACTCTTTCGATTGTACACATATTTCCCCTAATTTCACTATTTTTAAATGCACTAATACCGCCTTTCTTTGGACATTTATCAATAGACATTCAAATCCACGTCCTTACATTGTTTGATCAATGTGTATATGTTAACACCTGACTTTCGATTGTACATATTTCCCTTTAATTTCACTATTTCTAATTGCATTATTACCTCCCTTCTATAGACATTTTTCAATCGACTTTCAATGTGTTAACACATGACTCTTTTTAGAGCGACGTGTATATGTCAACCCATGACTCTTTTGGTTGTACATGTATTTTTCCGTAGTTTCACTAATTTTTAAATGCACTATAAAGTTATCTAAAGCTTTTTCACTTTTCTTGTTCTTTAAATTGTCTTAAATCTATTTTTAATCTAAATTTTAAATTTCTGAGTATATTTCCTTATTATTACTGCTTTCAAATTTCTGAATCCATTTCCAAATGCACCTATCATTGATTCTCCTGTCTATGATTGTCTTAACCCTGATTCCTTAGTGATTTAATGTACCTATTGACTTAATTATTTTCTTTTTATAATGTTCTCAAACTCATGTCCATAAAAAGTATGCTCCTACTATTGATTCAGTACTTATCCTTTTCTCCCATTGACATTTATGAATAGACATTCAAGCAAAGTCTTCTTTATTATTTGATCGACGTGACTATGTCAACCCGTGACTTTTCGATTGTACTCATTCATGAGCCACTGATTATGTTCTTATAACCGTCATCCTATTGAAATTTATCAGAAGGCATTTAACTTCATGTTCTCTCCATTATTAGTTCAACATGCATATGTCAACCAATGACTTTTTCGATTATATACATATTTCCCCTTCATTTTACTATTTTTAAATGCACTATTATCGTCATCCTTTGGACATTTATCAGTAAACTTTCAAATCCACGTCCTCTCCATTATTTGATCGATGTGTATATGTCAGCCCAAGACTCTTTCGATTGTACACATATCTCCTTTTAATTTCACTTTTTAAAATGAATTATTATCGCTCTCCTATAGACATTTATCAATAGACTTTCAAATCCACATCATCTCCATTATTTGATCGACGTGAATTTGTCAACATGTGACCTTTTCAATTGTACACATTCATTATCCAATGGTTCTGTTCCAATAATCGTTCTCTTATGAACATTTATCAGAAGGCATTCAAGTTTAAGTCCTCTCCATTTTTAGATTGACGTGTATATGTCAACCCGTGACTCTTTTGATTGTATACGTATTTTTTCTTGGTTTCACTATTTTTAAGTGCACTATAAAGTTATTTTAATCCTTTTCTCTTGTCTCGTTCTTTGAAATGACTTAAATCTATTTTTAATTTATCGAAATTTTAGATTTCCGAATCTATTTCCTTACCATTAATACTAATAAATTTCCGATTCCATTTCCATATTCACATATCATTGATTCTTTTGACTATGACTGTCTACAAATAATTTGCACCTGCTATTGATTCGCTTTCTATAACCGTTCATCCTATGGTCAAGTCCTCTCTATTATTTAATCGACGTGACTATGTCAACCCGTGATTTTTCGATTGTCCACATTCATGATCCATGGATTATGTTCTTATAACCGTCATCTGATTGATATTTATCAAAAGGCATTTAAGTTCAAGTACTTTTCATTATTAGTTCGACGCGTGTATGTCAACCCATGACTCTTTCGATTGTACACATATTTCCTTTTAATTTCACTTTTTTAAATGCACTATTATTGCTCTCATTTGGAAATTTATCAATAGCCTTTTAAATCCATGTCTTCTCCATTGTTTCATCGACGTGTATATATTAACCCATGATTTTTTCGATTGTACATATTTCACCTTAATTTCACTAGTTTTAAATGTACTAATACCATCCTCCTTTGGACATTTATCAATAGTCTTCAAATCCACGTCATCTTCATTATTTGATCTACATGAATATGTCAACCCGTGGCTTTTTCGTTTGTACACATTCATTATCCAATGGTTCTGTTCCAATAACCGTTGTCAAATGAACATTTATTTAAAGACATTCAAGTTTAAGTCTACCCCATTTTTAGATCGACATGTATATGTCAACCTTTGACTCTTGTTGTTTGTACACGTATTTTTTCTTAGTTTCATCATTTTTAATTGCACTATTAAGTTATTTTAAGCCTTTTATCTTGTCTCGTTCTTTAAAATGGCTTAATTCTATTTTTTTAATCTAAATTTTTGAATTTCAAATCTATTTCCGGATTATCACTACTTCCAAATTTCTGAATCCATTTCTATATTCAACTATCATTGAATCTCCAATCTATGACTGTCTTAATTTTAATTCCTTACTGATTTAATTTACACAGGTTTAATTATTGTCTTTTCCTGATGTTCTCAAACTCGTGTCTACAAAATATATGCATATACTATTGATTTGGTTCCTATAACCGTTCCTCCTATGGACATTTATGAACAGACATTCAAGTTCAAGTCCTGTCCATTATTTAATCGACGTGACTGTCAACCCGTGACTTTTTGATTGTACACATTCATGATCCACTGATTATGTTACTATAACTGTCGTCATATTGACATTTATCAAAAGGCATTCAAGTTCAAGTTCTCTCCATTATTATTTCGTCGTGTGTTTATCAACCCGCGACTCTTTCGATTGTATACATATTTCCCTTTCATTTCACAAATTTTAAATTCACTATTACTGCCCTCCAATGGACATTTATCTATAGACTTTCTAACCCACGTCCTCTCCATTATTTGATCAATGTGAATATGTCAACCCGCGACTTTTCAATTGTACACATTATCCACATTCATTATCCAATGGTTCTATTTCAATAACCGTTGTCTTGTCAACATTTAATCTTCCTACGAGATTAACTATTGCCTTTTTCTAATGTCCTCCAGCTTGTGTCTACAATTTGCATCAATCATCGATTTTGTAATTTTGTTCTTATAACCACCCTCCAATGGACATTTATCAATAGACTTTCAAATCCATGTCTTCTCCATTATTTGATCAACGTGAACATGTGAACCCGCGACTTTTTTGCTATAATTGTTGTTTTATGAACATTTATCCAAAGGCATTCAAGTTCAGTTCTCTCCATTTTTAGATCGATATGTATATGTCAACCCGTGATTCTTTTGATTGTGCACATATGTTTCCTTAATTTCACATTTTTAAATGTACTATAAAGTTATCTAAAGCTTTTTCACTTGTCTTGTTCTTTAAATTAACTTAAATCTATTTTTTAATATAAATTTTAAATTTCTGAGTATATTTCCTTATTATTACTATTTTCAAATTTCTGAATCCATTTCCAAATGCACCTATCATTAATTCTCCTGTCTATGACTGTTTTAACCCTTATTCCTTGGTGATTTATTGTACATACATGCTTAATTATTCTTTTTATAATGTCCTCAAACTCCTGCCCATAAAAATAATGCACCTACTATTGATTCGGTTCTTATCTGTTTCTCATATGGACATTTATGATTAGACATTCAAGCTCAACTCCTCTCCATTATTTGATCGACGTGACTATATCATCCCGTGACTTTCCATTGTACTCATTTACGATCTACTGATTATGTTCTTATAACCCTCATCCTATTGATATTTATCAAAAGGCATTTAAGTTTAGGTCCTTTCCATTATGGGTTCGACGTGTATATGTTACCCATAAGTCTTTCGATTGTACACATATTTTCCCTTAATTTTTCTATTTTTAAATGCCTTATTACCGCCCTCCTTTGGTTATTTATCAATAGACTTTCAAATCCACGTCCTCTCAATTATTTGATCGTCGTTTTTATGTCAACCCGTGACTCTTTCGACTGTACACCTATTTCCTCTTAATTTCACTATTTTTATATGCCCAATCCATGTCCTCTCAATAGACATTCAAGTCCATGTCCCCATTCTTTTATCGACGTGAATATGTCAACCCGTGACCTTTTCGATTGTACACATTCATGATCCAATGGTTCTATTCCAATAACCGTTCTCTTATGAACATTTATCTGAAGGCATTCAAGTTTAAATCCTCTCCATTTTTAGATCGATGTATATATGTCAATCCGTATCTCTTTTGATTGTATATATGTATTTTTCCTTTGTTTCACTATTTTTAAGTGCACTATAAAGTTATTTTAGCCTTTTCTCGTCTTGTTCTTTAAAATGAATTAAATATATTTTTAATCTAAATTTTAGATTTTTGAATCTTTTTCCGTATTATTATTGCTTCCAAATTTCTAAATCCATTTCCTTATTCACCTATTATTGAATTTTTTGACTATGGCTGTCTTAATCTTGATTCCTTACTGATTTAATCTACTTGCAAGTTTAATTATTGTCTTTTCATAATGTCCTCAAACTCGTGTCTACAAAAAATATACACATACTATTGATTCACTTCCTATAAACGTTCCTCCTATGGACATTTATGAATAGACATTCAAGCTCAAGTCCTATCAATTATTTAATCAACGTGACTATGTCAAGTTGTACCTTTTCGATTGTACACATTTATGATCCACTGGTTATGTTCCTATGATCGTCGTCATAATTGACATTTATCAAAATTCATTTAAGTTCAAATCCTCTTCATTATTAGTTCGTCGTGTATATGTCAACTCATGACTCTTTCGATTGCACACATATTTCCCCTAATTTCACTATTTTTAAATGCACTATTATCGCCCTCCTATGGACATTTATAAATAGACTTTTAAATCCATGTCCTCTCCATTATTTGTTCGACGTGTATTTGGCAGTTTGGAACTTTTTGATTGTATACGTATTTCCCTTCAATTTCACAATTTTTATATATGCTATTACCGCCCTCCTTTGGACATTTATCAATAGACTTTCAAATTCACAACCTCCCCATTATTTGATCGACGTGTATATGTCAACCCGCGACTATTTCGATTGTACACATTTTCCACCTTTCGCTATTTTTAGATGCATTATTACCGCCCTCCTATGGACATTTATCATTAGACTTTCAAATCCACGTTCTTTCCATGATTTGATCGACGTGAATATGTCAACCTGTGAATTTTTAGATTGTACGCATTCATGATCCAATGGTTATGTTTCAATAACAGTTGTCTTATGAACATTTAATTTTCCTATGGGATTAACTAATGCCTTTTTCTAATGTCCTCCAATTCATGTCTTCAACAATTTGCACGAACCATCGATTTTGTAATTATGTTCCTATAACCGCCCTCCTATGGACATTTATCAATAGACTTTAAAATCCATTATTTTATCGATGTGTATATGTCAACACGTGATTCTTTTTATTGAATACGTATTTTTCCTTATTCACTATTTCTAAGTGCACTATAAAGTTATTTTAATCCTTTTCTCTTGTCTCGTTCTTTGAAATGACTTGAATCTATTTTTTTTAATCAAAATTTTAAATTTCCGAATCTATTTCCGTATTATTAATACTTCTAAATTTCCGAATCCATTTCCATATTCACCTATCATTGATTCTTTTACTATGACGTGTATATGTTAACCCGTGACCCCAATTAATTTCACTATTTTTAAATACACTATTATCGTCCTCCTTTGGACATTTATCAATAGCCTTTCAAATCCATGTTCTCTCCTTTATTTGATCGACGTGTATATGTTAACCTGCGACTCTTTCGATTGTCCATACTTCCACTTAATTTCACTACTTTTAAATGCACTGATACCGCCCTCCTATGGACATTTATCAAGAGATTTTTAAATCCACATCCTCTCCATTATTTAAACGACGTGAATATGTCAACTTGTGACCTTTTCGATTGTACATATTCATGATGCAATGGTTCGATTTCAATAACAGTTTTGTGTATGTCAACTCATGACTCTTTCGATTGTACACATATTAGCCCTTAATTTCACTATTTTTAAATGCACTATTATCCTTTGGACATTTATCAATAGCCTTTCAAATCCATGTTCTCTCCATTATTTGATCGACGTGTATATGTTAACCCGTGGCTCTTTCGATTGTACATATTTCACCTAAAATTCACTATTTTTAGATGCACAAATACCACCCTCCTTTGGACATTTATAAATAGTCTTTCAAATCCACGTCAACTTCATTATTTGATCGACGTGAATATGTCAACCCATGACTTTTTCAATTGTTCACATTCATGATCCAATAGTTCTGTTCCAATAACTATTGTCTAATGAACATTTATTTTGAGACATTCAAGTTTAAGTCTTTTCCATTTTTAGATCGACATGTATATGTTAACCTGTGACTCTTGTTGTTTGTACACGTATTTTTCCTTAGTTTCACTATTTTTAATTGCACTATAAAGTTATTTTAAGCCTTTTCTCTTGTCTTGTTCTTTAAAACGACTTAAATCTATTTTTTTAATCTAAATTTTAGATTTTCGAATCTATTTTTGTATTATTACTTTTTCCAAATTTCTGAATCTATTTCCATTTGCACCTATCTTGATTCTCCTGTCTATGACTATCTTAATCTTGATTGCTTATTGATTTAATCTACCTATAGGTTTAATTATTGTCTTTTCATAATGTCCTTAAATTCGTGTCTACAAAAAAATTGCGCTTACTATTGATTCGCTTCCTATAACCGTTCCTCCTATGGATATTTATGAATAGACATTCAAATTTAAGTCCTCTCCATTATTTGATCGGCGTGACTATATCAACCCGTGATTTTTCGATTGTCTACATTCATGATCCACCGATTATGTTCTTATATCCGTCATCCTATTGATATTTATCAAAAGGCATTTAAGTTCAAGTCCTCCCCATTATTAGATCGACGTGTATATTTCAACCCATGACTCTTTTGATTATACACATATTTCCCCTTAATTTCATTATTTTTAAATGCACTATTATCGTCCTCCTTTGGACATTTATTTAAAACTAACATTTTGTCCTATCTTAAAAAAAGGGGAAAAATAGGTCTAACTCCTTGGATTCAAAAACCAATAAGAAAAACTCCTCAGTCAAAAAAATCTAGTAAAAAACTCCTTAGAACCAAAAAGTTATATGTTTAAGTCATTATAGTACAACCAACAATTTTTTTTTTACTTTTTAGCATTCCAATATTACCCTTGTCAAATGTAGCAATATAACTGCTAAATTTGACAGGTAAATTACTACATTTAGCAGTTATATTGCTACATTTGATAAATGTAGCAGTTATTTAAAGTGTAGCAGTTCATTAACCGGTACATCTGATAAATGTAGCAGTTATCTGCTAAGTGTAGCACTTAATGTAGCAGTTTACCTGCTAAATGCAGCAGTTATCTGGAAGAAATTGACAAGGGTAATAGCAGAATGCTAAAAGTAGGTGGTTGTATGTACTATAAGGACTTCAATCTATAACCTTTTCGATCTAAGAAGTTTTTCACTGTTTTTTTTTGCCAAGGAAATTTTCCTATTGCTTTTCAAGAAGTTAGAGTCAAGTCATAAAGGAAAAGGAGGGGCAATAATTTATAAGTGAAGCAGCTAGAGCTATCCACGTCCTCTCTATTGTTTGATCAATGTGTATATGTTAACCCGTGACTGTTTTGATTGCACATGTTTCCCCTTAATAGAACTATTTTTAATTGCACTAACACCTCCCTCCTATGGCCGTTTATTAATAGACTTTCAAATCCACGTCCTCTCCAAAATTTGATCGACTCGAATATGTTAACCCGTGACTTCTTCGATTGAACACATTCATGATCCAATGGTTCTGTTCCAATGACCGTTGTTTAATGAACATTTATTTAAAGGCATTCAAGTTTTAAGTGCTCTCCGTTTTTATATCGACATACATATGTCAATTCATGACTCTTGTTGATTGTACACGTATGTTTCCTTAGTTTCACTATTTTTAATTGCACTATAAAGTTATTTTAAGCATTTTCTCTTGTCTCGTTCTTTAAAATGACATAATTTTATTCTTTTTATCTAAATTTTAGATTTTCGAATCTATTTCCGGATTATTACTACTTCCAAATTTCTGAATATATTTTCATATGCAACACTTATCATTGATTCTCCTGTTTATGAGTGTCTTAATCTTGATTCCTTACTGATTTAATCTACATACAGGTTTATCTATTGTCTTTTCATAATGTCCTCAAACTCGTGTCTACAAAAATATGTGCATACTGTTGATTCGGTTCCTATAATCATTTCTCCTATGGACATTTATGAATAGGCATTCAAGTTCAAGTCTTTTTTTAATCTAAATTTTAGATTTTCGAATCCATTTCCGTATTATTACCACCAATTTTCTGAATCCATTTCCATATGCACCTATCATTGGTTCTCCTGTCTATGACCGTCTTAATCTTAATTCCTTACTGATTTAACTACCTGCAAGTTTAATTATTGTCTTTTCATAATGTCCTTAAACATGTGTCTGCAAAAAATATGCACGGATTATGTTCCTATAATCATTCATCCTATAGATATTCAAGCTCAAGTCCTCTCCATTATTTGATCGACGTGATTATGTCAATCCATGACTTTTCGATTGTATACATTCATGGTCTACTGATTATTTTCCTATAACCGTCGTCCTATTGACATTTATCAAAAGACATTCAAGTTCAAGTCCGCTCCATTATTAGTTTGACGCGTGTATGTCAACCCGCGACTCCAATTGTACACATATTTCCCCTTAATTTCTCTATTTTTAAATGCACTAGTACCACCTTCATATAGTCATTTATCAATAGACTTTCAAATCTACGTCATCTCCATTATTTAATCGACTTGTATATCTCATCCCATGACTTTTTCGATTGTACACATATTTCGCCTTATTTCACTATTTTTAAATGCGTTATTACTTCCCTCTTATGGACATTTATCGGTAGACTTACAAATTCACGTCCTTCATTATTTGATCGACGTGAATATGTCAACTCGTGACCTTTCAATTGTACGCATTCATGATCCAATGGTTCTGTTCCAATAAACGTTGTCTTGTGGTTATTTAATCTTTCTAAAGGATTAACTAATGTCTTTTTCTAATGTTCTCCAACTCGTGTCTGCCACAATTTGCACCAACCATCGATTGTGTAATTATGTTCCTATAACCGCCCTTCTATTGACATTTATCAATAGACTTTCAAATCCACATCCTCTCTATTATTTGATTGACGTGAATATGTCAACCCGTGATTTTTTTATTGTACACATTCATGATCCATTGGTTCTGTTTCTATAATCGTTGTTTTATGAACAATTATCTAAAGGCGTTAAAGTTCAAATACTCTCCATTTTTAGATCGACGTATATATGGTATCCTTTGACTCTTTTAATTGTCCACGTAATTTTCCTTAGTTTGACTATTTTTAAATGCACTATAAAATTATCTAAAGCTTTTACACGTGCTTTTGTTCTTTAAATTGATTTAAATCCATTTTTTAATCTAAATTTTAAATTTCCGAGTCTATTGCTTATTATTATTACTTTCAAATTTCTGAATTCATTTCCATATATACCAATCATTGATTCTCATGTCTATTGATTTAATGTATCTTCGAGCTTAATTATTGTCTTTTTATAAAGTCCTCAAACTCGTGTCAATAAAAAATATTGTTTCGGTTTTATCCGTTTCTCCTATGGACATTTATGAATAGACATTCAAGCTCAAAATGCTCTCCGTTATTTGATCGACGTGACTGTCAACCGGTGACTTTTCGATTGTATGTCAACCGGTAATTTCACTATTTTTAAATGCATTATTACCTCCTTCCTTTGGACGTTTATCAATAGACTTTCAAATCCATGTCCTCTCCATTAATTTATCGATGTGTATATGTCAACCCGTGACTTTTTCAATTATACACATAGTTCCCGTTAATTGCACCATTTTTAAATGCATTATTACCGCCCTCTTATGGATATTTATCAATAGACTTTTAAATCCTTGTCCTTTCCATTATTTGATCGACGTGAATATGTCAACTCATGACTTTTTCGATTGTACATATTCATGTTCCAATGGTTTTGTTCCAATAACCGTTATTTTATGAACATTTATCTAAAGGCATTCAAGTTTAAGTGCTCTCCATTTTTAGATCGACGTGTGACATTTTTTTATTGTATATGTATTTTTCCTTAGCTTCACTATAACCGTTCCTCTTATGGACATTTATAAATAGACATTCAAGCTCAAGTCATCTCCATTATTTGATCAGCGTGACTATCAACCCGTGACTATTTGATTGTACATATTCATGATCCATTGATTATGTTCCTATAACTGTCGTCCTATTGACATTTATCAAAAGGCATTCAAGTTCAAGTCCTCTCGATTACCACCCTCCTACGAACATTTATCAATAGTCTTTCAAATCTACATCCTCTCCATTATTTGATCAACGTGAATATGTCAACCCGTCACTTTTCAATTGTACACATTCATGATCCAATGGTTCTGTTCCAATTACCGTTGTCTTATTAACATTTAATATTCCTACGGGATTAACTAATGCCTTTTTCTAATGTCCTTAACTCGTGTCTACAACAATTTGCACCAATCATAGATTCTGTAATTCAGTTCTTATAACCGTCCACCTATCCTCTACATTATTTGATCGACGTGAATATGTGAACCTATGACTTTTCGATAGTACACATTCATGATCCAATGGTTCTGTTGCTATAATCATTTTTATGAACATTTATCTAAATGCATTCAAGTTCAATTATCTCTATTTTTAGATCGACGTGTATATGTCAACCCATGGCTTTTTTTAATGTACACGTATTTTCCCCTAATTTCACTATTTTTAAACGCCTTATAAAGTTATTTAAAGCTTTTTCACTTGTCTTAAATTGACTTAACTTTATTTTTTAATCTAAATTTTAAATTTCTGAGTATAGTTCCTTATTATTACTACTCTCAAATTTCTGAATCCATTTCCAAATGCACCTATCATCGATTTTCCTGTATATGACTGTCTTAAACCTTATTTCATAGTGATTTAAAGTACCCACACACTTAATTATTGTGCTTTTATAATGTCCTCAAATCCGTGTCCATAAAACATATGCACCTACTATTGATTCGGATCTTATCCGTTTCTCCTATGGACATTTATGAATACATTTATGAATAGACATTCAAGCTCAATTCCTCTCTATTATTTGATCGATGTGACTATGTCAACCAGTGACTTTTCTATTGTGCACATTCATGATCCACCGATTATGTTTCTATAACTGTCATCCTATTGACATTTATCAAAAGGCATTTAAGTTCAGGTCCTCTCCATTATTAGTTCGACGGCACATGTCAACCCATGATTTTTTCAACTGTACACATATTTCCCCTTAATTTCACTATTTTTAAATGCACTATTACCGCCCTTCTTTGGACATTTATCAATAGACCTTCTATTCCACGTCCTCTCCATTATTTGATCAACGTATATATGTCAACCTGTGATTCTTTCGATTGTTCCCTTAATTTCACTATTTTTAAATGCATTATTACCGCCCTCCCATGGACATTTGTCAATAGACTTTTTAATCTATGTTCTCTCCATATTTGATTGGCGTAAATAAGTTAACCCGTTACTGTTTCAATTGTACACATTCATGATCTAATGGTTCTGTTCCAAAAACCGTTGTCTTTTATCCGAAGGCATTCAAGCTTAAGTGCTCTCCATTTTTATATCGACGTTTATATGTCAACCCATGACTCTATTGAATGTATACGTATTTTTCCTTAGTTTCACTATTTTTAAGTACACTACAAAGTTATTTTAAGCCTTTTCTCTTGTCTCGTTCTTTAAAATAACTTAAATCTATTTTTTAATCAAAATTTTAGATTTCCGAATTTATTTCTGTATTATTATTACTTCCTAATTTCTGAATCCATTTCTGTATTCACCAATTATTGATTCTTTTAGCTATGATTGTCTTAATCTTAATTACTTACTGATTTAATCCACCTCCAAGTTTAATTATTGTCTTTTCATAATGTTCTCAAAATCGTGTCTAAACCTACTATTGATTCACATCCTATAACCGTTCCTCCTATGGACATTTATGAATACACATTCAAGTTTAAGCCCTCTGCATTATTTGATCGACGTGACTATATCAACCCGTGACTTTTCGATTGTACACATTTATGATCCACTAATTATGTTCCTATAACCATCGTGCTATTGACATTTATCAAAAGGCATTTAAGTTCAACTCCTTTCTATTATTAGTTCGATGTGTATTTGTCAACCAATGACTCTTTCGATTGTACACATATTTCCTCTTAATTTCTCTATTTTTAAATGCACTATTACTGCCCTCCTTTGGATATTTTTCAATAGACTTTCAAATTAACGTTCTCTCCATTATTTGATCAACGTGTATATGTCAACCCGTGACTCTTTTGATTGCACTCATATTTTCCCTTAATTTCACTATTTTAAATGCATTATTACCGTCCCCCTATGGACATTTATCAGTAGACTTTCAAATCCACGTTCTATCCATTATTTGATCGACGTGAATATGTCAACCCATGACTTTTTCAATTGTACACATTTATGATCCAATGGTTCTGTTCCAATAACCGTTGTCTTATGAACATTTATTCTTCCTACGGGATTAATTAATGCCTTTTTCTAATGTCCTCCAACTCGTATCTTCAACAATTTGCATGAACTATCGATTGTAATTTTGTTCCTATAGCCGCCCTCCTATGGACATTTATTAATGGACTTTCAAATCCATATCCTCTCCATTATTTGATCGATGTGAATTTGTGAACCCATAACTTTTCCATTGTACACATTCAATGATCCAATGGTTCTGTTGCTATAATCCTTGTTTTATGAACATTTATCTAAAGGCATTCAAGATCACGTTCTCTCCATTTTTAGATCGAAGTGTATATGTCAACCCGTGACTCTTTTGATTGTACACGTATTTTTCCTTAGTTTCATTATTTTTAAATGCACTATGAAGTTATTTAAAGCCTTTTCACTTGTCTTGTTCTTTAAATTTTCTTAAATCTATTTTTTAATCTAAATTTTAACTTTCTGAGTATAGTTCCTTATTATTACTACTTTCAAATTTCTGAATCCATTTCCAAATGCATCTATCATTGATTCTCCTGTCTATGACTATCTTAACCCTAATTCCTTAGTAATTTAATGTACCTACATGCTTAATTATTGTCTTTTTATAATGTTCTCAAACTTGTGTCCATAAATAATATGCACCTACTATTGATTCGGTTCTTTTATTTTTCTCCTATGGACATTTATGAATAGGCATTTAAGCTCAAGTCCTCTCTCCATTATTTGAACGATGTAAATATGTCAACCCGTAACTTTTTTGATAGTAGACATTCATGATCCAATTGTTCTGTTCCAATAACTGTTGTCTTTTGAACATTTATTTTAAGGCATTCAAGTTTAAGTCCTCACAATTTTTTGTAGGGTTCCTAGGCACTCTTGTGAAGGTTCATAAGGCATCAAACATGCCCGAATAAAATTTTAGATGTGTCGAACAACCCAAAACCGGGATCTTTGCTAGATTATTAGGGTTTAACATGCAAGTAAACATCTTTACTACTAAGTGTGAGGGATTACAACCTTTGTAGTCCGCTCCTTTGCTTCATAAGCTCCGAGTAGAAGTCCCTTCGCTGCGATCCACGATCTTCCGGACTCAAGAGAGGCTCCACGACTTGAACGATCCATGATAGCTTGTCGTATTCCTTTTCTCTGATGATCTACGTCGAAGTTGCAATAGCTCAAGCTCTCTCACTCTAATGAGGTGAACACCCTAATCTAATGGGCTAGATTAGATGAGGATGATGGAGTAGTATTTATGCTTTCTTTTTATATCATTTTCTCACAAGAAATCATCACAAAAGAAATAACTAGTGAGCTCTTTTCAAAACTCAAGAGAAAAGAAGATGAAGAATAATGAGAATAATCCTTTTGTGATGAATAGTAGATAAGAATATATGATTGATTATGGAACCATGGTCAAGGATGATAGGCTTAACCTTTGTAGAGAATAAACTAGAGCTAGGGTTTGGTTAGGTTAAGAATGAGTCATGGATAAGTATCAACCATAATATCTTAACCAAGACAAAAGGAAATCCTTCTAGAATGAGCAAGAAGGAGCTAACCCTAATCAAACCCTAATCTCTTTTTATCATCACTAAACATGTTTCATAATAAATCATATCATGTCACAATAATATATATCACACATATATTATATATTTGCAACAAAAGAAAATAATACAATTAACATATATCGCATATATATCAATGTATTAATCCGGTAAGAAAATGAAATAATAAAGCGAGCCAATATTAGATAATGTAATACAATATATCATATATATCATTATACATTAAATCATCGAATCAACACTTGATCCGACGATCCGGCTATATCGAATATAACCGACTAATATCTCATGTACCGATTCATCGAATCAACACTTGATCCGATGACCCGGTTCATATCTAAATATCGCGAGAATATAGTACGGTATCACATATCGCATTATCCTCGGTCCTGCACATATCACATATGTGCTTCTACTCCATTTTGCCTGAGCCAAGAAACCTCTGTATAGGACTCTAAAGAATCGTCAATACGCCGGTAGCAGGTGATGATCATGTCAAACACCCACAAGCTGCAAGCGGTCAGCTAAACGTAACAGCCACCCAGGTATTGATCGATCAGAAGATCAACAAGCTAGCCTGTCCGTTCTCCTGTGAATCCAATCAGTAACACTTCCGTACAGTCCGGTCTGTTCGTCTGATATGTCGCATATCAAGTCTAGGGGTGGTATACGTCAGACCCCGGTAACCGATAAGTCGTGTCAATGTGAGGCTCATAACAGGTCGAGAAACTACTGGTAACACTTACCAGTATATCTCTATATCAGCCCTGGCCAGGGACTTCCAGTTATAGCCAATCGAACACAGCACAACATCAACTCCCTATACCGGGAGAGATGAATCCTCTCCTATCGCTCATTGCCTCCATGTGATTCGGGACTGTACCCAAAAGCCACCGTTTTGCACGCCCTCTTGGACGTGGTAAGGTGGAAATCAAAGCACAGTGGGAATTACACAAGACTCTATGACGATCTCGGGTCTACAGACTACGCTGTACCGGTGTCACTGGAGAACTGCCATCTGACGTGTGGTATATCACCATCTGGGAGTTCTTGGCGAGTCCGTCCAGTGTACCCAGTCTCCACTGAGCACCCGTACACCATCCTTGATGTCAAACACCGATGGATATGGGATCATCCATCGCCCATCATATGGGACAAGATGCGTATACGCTAGTCTACTCTGGTGTATCGATGTCCTGTCTCGATACACCCTCGACTAGGAACAGTTATAGGATGTACTCATCGACTACCGTGGCCCCACTAGTATGATCTCATCATAGTTCCAGTAGTCGAGTACAGATCCTAAGGGCTTTATCAACATGTGAGAGAAAGACAGTAAACCAGTACAAGTCAACATGTTAAGATAAAGTGAAACCAAATAGCATACTATCATGACGAGCAAGAAAGTCCTCTCTGTATATATCCAAGCATCCATCATAATATACATCATATGTACAACAATGGCCTCTAGGGCATATACATAACTAACAATCTCCCACTTGCACTAAGGCCAGCTGTTGTAGTATCTCATACCTAGCATCCCGAATAATCTCTCAAACTGTATTTGGGGAATGGCCTTCTTGAGTGGATCCGCAGTGTTGTCCTTCGTATCTACTCTCCTGACCTCGATCTTCCGGCGATCAACTATCTCCCTGATCAGGTAATACCGCCTCAGAATATGTCTGGACTTCTGATGGGACCTGGGTTCCTTGGCTAAAGCCACAGCTCCATTGTTATCGCAATGCAGAGGTATTGGATGCTCAATGGATGGAACCACACCAAGTTCACTAATGAACTTCTTAACTCAGACAGCCTCTTTGGCAGCATCGTTGGCAGCGATGTATTCAGCCTCCATCGTCGAGTCTGCAACGGTATCCTGTTTGGAACTCTTCCAACATACCGCCCCTCCATTGAGGGTAAAGACAAATCCCGAGTGCGACTTAGAGTCGTCCTTATCACTTTGGAAGCTGGAATCGGTAAAGGACTCCACCCGGAGTTCTCCGTTACCATACACCAAGAACATGTCTCTAGTCCTCCGCAAGTACTTGAGAATGTTCTTCACAGCTGTCCAGTGACTCTCTCCAGGATCTACTTGATACCGACTCACTACACTTAGTGAGTATGCTTCATCGGGTCTGGTACATAGCATCGCATACATGATAGAGCCTACTGCCGAAGCATAGGGTATCCCTTGCATACGAGCTCTCTCCAAATCAGTCTTGGGAGACATCTCTTTGGAGAGAGTGAGTCCAGAGATCGTGGGTTGGTTCCCACGCTTGGATTCTTCCATACTAAACATATCGCCCCTCCATTTTGAAAATGCTATCCAAAAGACCAATAGGCCTGAAGTCTTTGGGGACACTATCAAAAAAAAATGCGCGAATCCACTGCCTGTTGATGACAATACATCTACAATTGATTTCAATATTGCTTCTACAAGTAGAAGAACAAAGAAAAAGAAACAAAAAAGGTGATGTAAAAGACTTCTTTCCAATTCTATAGTTAATTGACTTAACTCCAAGTCTACTTTATTAATTATTTTCACATGACTGCATGCATGCCAAATTCTGTTAGGACGCAAGAAAGGATAGCTCAACCTCAAGATGGACTACAGGGCATCAACCAATATGATTTCCAGGACGTCAACCACTATGACTTACATGGTCTCAAACAGTATGATTTTGAAAATAAATATTGCCAATTTAATATAAATTAGCTCATGTAATTAATGTATTCAGGATATGGACTAGATATACAAGGCATGAACCAAGGAGTGGAGGCATATGGAAGTGAGCAAGTGATGAGGCAACAATCTGTGCAGATAATGGAAAGAAATGCGACTCAAGAAGATACTGGAATATCTGAAGATGAAATGCAAGAAAAGGTACAAGAATCATATGATAATTTTGAAGCGGACTTTCTTTTCTCATCACCAAGGTATGGAAGGCCAACCCTGACTACTACAAGAGGAAGGAGTATTTCCATTAGAGGAAGATGTCCTATTAGAGGGGGGAGAGCACATGTGAATAGAGCACCATGGAGGCTATGAGGTAATTTTAAAATAAGTTGCAAACTTAATGTTTATAACCAAGCAAAGTTCTTATTATATTTCAAATGTTGATTTCACAAGCTCATGGACTACTCATCCATCTTATATATTGTTGTTTCATGTACATAGGATTTGTTAGCATACAACATTTTGGAGCAAGAAGCAGCAACATCAGCATTTTGTAGTGGTTAATAGCGGCGGCGGCGGCATATTATAGCAACTATTTGCAGCAACAATATTTTGTAGCAATTATTAGGAGCAGCAGCAACATTTTGGAGCGGCAATTAAAAACTTGAACCATGTTATTTAGATGTGTTAGTTTATTGTAACTTGGATATGTTAGTTAATTTGGTGTTATTTGGATAAGTGATATGTATGGATTTGGTTGTTATATAGATGTGTTACCCTTATCAATGGAATTGATATCTTATAAATTGATATGCTATATCTGGCATCTTTTTGGATAGTCTCTTTTCATATATGCAATCTGGATGTGTGTATTTTTTTAATTTGTTGTTGTTGTAATATTTGGATTTGCTGGTTGATATTCATTATGTATGGAGCTAGCTTCTTATATAAGTGTGTTATTTTCTTTCTAAGCAAATTATTTTCCTCCTTTTTACTTATTGTTCAAGGTTGCAAGAAGCATTTGCCAGGTTTTTCCACTTTCAAGTATTTATATCATGATTTTTTGTACAAGGTTTTCTCAATTTGGCACTCGTATTATTCTCATCCTTTTTACTTATTAGTTCAAGTTTGCAAGAAGCATTTGCCAGGTTTTTCCACTTCCAAGTATTTATACCATGATCGTTTCCCGGTTTTAGATAAGTGCAATATGGGTAAGGGTAACTTACACTAAAATACCATTAACTATTGCAAATTTTCACTAAAATACCTTGAAGATTTTTTATTACATTGAAACACCTTAAACTATGCATTGAAGGGATTTTTCACTAAAATACCCTCGAAAATAACAGCTAAGGTTTTACTGCAATAGAATAAACTACAATGTATTTTACTGAAAAAGGTAGTTAAGGTATTTTTAGTGTAATTCATCCTATGGATAAATCTCATTATTTCTGTTTTTTAAAACACAAATTTACAGTATTCTAGCTTCCAAGCAAATCCATATTCAAATCGAGATTCAATTTATAAGCTATCATCATAGTGCAAACCAAAATTATATTAATTTCAATAAGTTGCATACAACATGATAATTAAAGTACATATGAGGTTTAAGGCTATAAGAATAACAATCACTTCAATTTGAATTTTCACATTTGCAAAGAGTTTTTCAATTTAGTTATACTTTTCCTACTGGCGCGGTGGAATCCATATAGGCTACATGGATTCCACCGCACCGGTATGAAAAGCATTACTCTTTTCAATTTTCTCCATTTTGCCATCAACTCTTTCTCCAAGATCATTAAGCTCAGTCTATGATACCCACGCTGCAAAGTACTTGAATTACACCACCACTTGCATAGGCATAACTGTAACTCGTATTGTTGCTTCAAGTTGTTGTAATTGTTGTGGCAAAGGAGCTTGATCTCGTCAATTTTAAAGAACAAATATTGGATGAAAATGAAATGTCATAAATTTTGCTCTCAAAGAGAATTCCTGATTTTGAAATCATGATAAATCTAAAACTCTAGCCCCTATTCAACATAAGAAAGAGGAATAAGAAAACCCCATTAACCGCTCTAAACCCAACTAGATGAATATGCCAGTTAAAAGTAACCAGGGGTGAATTTTGGATAACTTAATGGTTTCGGGAATGAAATTTGTAAATCTAAGTTTTGGGGGTGAAATTCGGAAATATTGAATTTTTGGGGTGAGATATAGAAAAAAAAACCTTTATTTATTTAATATTTTAGTTTCTAGAAAGAAAAGAGCTCAACCTTGTTTACATGTATAACTTTTCTATCAGCATTTTGTTGATCCCTAGGTCTCTGTAGAGCTTTGTACAAGTGTTAATGGTGGCACTGGCATTTTTTTATAATAAGTGAATCTTGTGAAAATGCTTCTCTTTTTTCTTTACTCGCCTTAATTATGCCATATATTTTTTTGAAACTTTCAATATTCTTAGCGATCTTTTATAATTTCGATTTATTTGGAAAATCGCCTTCGCCATGGTTTCTATAATAGTTCTACATATTTTTGTTTCATGTTTACTTTATGTCCAATCTAATCAATTTCAGGGTAATTATAGTATAAATAAATGAAATCATGGTCAAATTTAGTCCTTGTGTAGGCAAACTCAATAAAATGTGTCCAATATCAGAGAAATTGCATTAAAAACTAAGTGAAATTATTGTTAAATTTAGTAGACTTTAGTGTAATTATAGTAAAAACCAATTAAGTTTTCTATCTGTTCGACGGAAAATTAAACCCTGCACTCGACGCATACTCCGGGGCAGGAGAGAGAAGAGATGGGAGCGCGGGCCCCACGCGCTGCCTGAAGTCTCTATGTCTCTCTGTCTCACACACACACTGCCCTGGGTGTATTACACCCGGTGTAAGGGATAATCTGTCATGTTTGATAAGGGGCATAGATAACTAAAATATCCACAATTGTGAGCTACTTTTCTCACTTTGTGTTTCCTATATCCGACTTGGGTCATATATTTGATGGTGATGGCTGGTTGTCATTGTTGTGCGTCATATTTGTGACTTTTTGGAGTCCCATTCCAACAGATTTGACAAGTTTAATATATTGATGATCTACATCGGCTGGGGTGCTTGGTTTATTAAGCAAAGCTAAAAAATCAGCAATCCGTTCTTTGTTTAATTGTGCTATTTCTCATGAATTATTTATTAGTTAGTATTATTGATGGTAACTTTTTTTAAAGAAAAATTCCACTTGTAAATGAGTACATGAGTATGTTCAAAGGTGTAGACAATTAAAAATGCCAATTGACTGTGATTGGGACGTAACCCAAGCATTATTCTCACACCAAGAACAGTCTAAAATACACATTTAATAAGAATTGGATAAGGAATATAATGTCTAGTAGGAAGATGGGGTAATAAAATTATTAATACGCACTCATATACATCTAAGCATCTAAGCTGACCCTTATAAGTCAACAAGGGTATATTCACTACATCACTCGTTATTTTGTATTATTTAGCATATCTCAACCTATATGTTATAACTCAACAAAATAACTTATACTACTTTATGCTATTACTATAAATAACTTATGCTCTGCTACACATTGATAGCAATAGCAAGCCTACGTTATTTCTAAATTAGATTTTACATAAAGTCTTTTGTTATTAAATTGGATTTAAAATTCAAAAGATTAAGAGAACCTAATATATATTTAACACATCGTCCAACTTTTAATTCTCGTAACCTAAAAATTAAAAAGGATAGATTACTTTGAATATCTAAGGCATGAATACAAACTTGTACAATTGAAAATTAATTGCCGTTAGGTTTTGCATTATTTTCTTAAAATTTTAAACAATTTAATCTATGTTTTATTAATGTTTTTTTTTATTTTGGACCCTCCAAACTTGGTATTTTCAAAAAAGACACGCAAAACTTGGTTTTTTCAAAATGGACAACCCAAACTATTTAAGTTAACTAAAAAAGACACTCCCATTAATTCCCATCCAAATTCTATTAAATAAAACAGTTTTGGAGGCTGCAATTGACCGATATACCCCTCCATGTTTTAAAAATGTCCACTTATCGTCTATTGCTCATTTTAACCTCTCACTCTCTCGCTCGTCCCCTCTTCTCGGCGAGTCCCTGCGATATCAATGAGAACGAGAATGGAATGAAGAGGGAGAGAAATGAGAGAGGATGAGAGTTTTCATGGGGAGTTGGGTGACGATGAAAATGTGTTCGGGATCAAGCGAAGATTGTTGTTTGTGCAAGCCGCCATTGATTGCGTGGAAGAAGAAGAAGAAGAAGAAGAAGAAGAAGAAGGGTTGGTGCAGGTGAGAAGAAGAAGATGAAGAGGAGGAGGAGAAGAAGAAGAGTGGTAGTTTTGTCTTTATACTTAGAATTTAACCATTCAAGTTGACAAAGGGTCTTTTTTAGTAAACGTTTAAGTTTGGGGCGTCCTTTTTGAAAATATGAAGTTTCGCGTGTATTTTTTGAAAATATGAAAGTTTGGAGGTTCCAAAATTAAAAAAAACCTTTATTTTTATGACTAATTTAGATATATTGTAATTTAGTACGAGTAAATATAATTATAAAAAATAATTAATAATAATCCATATAGTTTATGCTTTGCGCACTACACATTTTGCGTTTTTCACTTTTAAGAGACATAGCACTAAATTTTCGCTATTGCTATTTTTCAAAATTGGTTAGAACTTATAAGCTACAAATGCCACATCTTATAAGTGTATACACGTGTTGATGTGTGTCACAAGTGCGTCCTATGCTCGTCGTCTCTAGTAGTTTGTCTAAATGAAAACATGGAGAGAGCCGATTGCGGAAGGAGGACAGCAACAGCTGACGTTTTTCGGCGAGCGGTTGTAGGCAGCGGTCGTTGTGGACAGTTTTTGACAGCGATTGGTAAAGGGGTATATATGAACACCTAAAATTTGAAGGGGGCATATAAAAAACCGATATTTTATGTTCACCCATTTGGAAACCAAAACGGTTTATTAATTATATATGGAAAAAAACCGATAATTTATCTTAATTTGGAAACCCCATTTGGACTAAGTCAAAGGCTGTCTGAATATATTAATATTAATATTACATTCCTAAATTAGATGTTACCCGTTACTGTCTAGGGTTATAATATCGTTCTTTAAACTTCCCTTTTTTAATATCGTTCTTTAAACTTCCCTTTTTTAATTACCTCAAAATAAACCACACGCTGTCGCTGGGATTTCATCTCTCGATGTGATCCTTCGAAACCCTAACCTCCTGGAGTCCGAGGAGCCGCCGCCGATCTAAAGTCGGCGATCTTTCCCTTCAAAACCCTAACCCTAAGGCTCTCTCTCTCTCTCTACCATCTCTCTAAAAATGACGGTGGCCAACGCGTGGGCCCCACCCTCTCCCCTCCTCCGCCTCGATCCCCCTTCCTCCTCCTCCCCTTCCTCCATCCATCTCCGGCGGTGCGGTCTTCCGCAGGAGCATCGTAAGGACCTCCAAGGGGCCCACAACCCTAGCAAGAGCAAGAAGAAGAAGAAGTGCGAGACGACGATTCTATTCTCATCGGAAGTCACCCAGTTTGCCACATCGTGCTCGATCATCCGAGCATCGGCCGTTTCCATCTCGAAATCCAGAGCCTCTCCGTGCCCGATCTCGATTCGGGTATTTATTGTTTCTTGGATTGGTTCATAATTTTTTTTTGTGTTTTTCTTTTTTCATCAATTTGAAATTTTGTTTTGCAGTTCATGGCACCTGGGTTTCAGGGGAAAAGATTGGGGCTTAGATTGCTGCTGTTGATTTAGTGGGAGGATGATACGGTGAAGCTCAGGGCGTCTACGAGGGTTTATGAGCTGCATTGGGTGCCTTTGAGTAGTGCTTTTGAGATGGAGAATCCGAGGAAACCCAACAGGTAAGATTTTGGTTTCAATTTTTTTTAATTCGTATTAATTTATCTAGCCAAAATTTCAGTCAGTTAGATTCATTATGTCTTAATTTAGATTATTGTTCCTATATTTGATATTGATTTGTGATGGATTGATAGATTATGATACCAAATAATATAGTTCATCCCCTTTTTCTATCTGATTGAGATGAGACTAAATAGATTTTAGACCTAAGCTGAAGATTGATTAAAATTGGCACTACAGTAATCATGCACTTGAATTTATGAAGAAGCCATAGGTTTCATCAGTGAAACTCTCCAAACACATAGAAACATATCTATTGAGTAGTCTTTAACTACATTTCTGCTCCTTAACACCTGAAGGCTACCGTTTACATTTGCAAGAAAGAAGAAGAAAAAGCTAAAACCGACGACCGCTTGATCAACCAATCATTTAGGAATAAGCGTCGGATTACACTACCCTTAAATAAATTAATGTGATCTATGCGAACAATATTAAAGACTGATATCACAATTCTTAAATTAGATCTTACCGCTTTAAATTTTACTTTTTTAATTCCGTCAAAAGAAACAACACACCGTCGCTGTGATTTCAACTCTCGATGTCGATCCTTCGAAACCCTAACCTTCAAAACTCTAAATTTTTAATTTCCTATTCTATTTCCTTATTTTTCACTACTTCCAAATTTTGGAATCCATTTCCATATGCACCTATCCTTGATTCTCCGTTATTAACCGTCATAACCCTGGTTCATTACGGATTTAATCTATCTGTGAGCTTAATTATTGTCTTTTCATAATTTCCTTTAATTTATGCCCACAACAATATGCACCTACTATTGATTCTCTTCCTATAACCGTCTCATATAGTAATTTGTCAATAGACATTCAAGTTCAAGTCTTCGCCATTTTTAGATCGACCTGATTATGTCAACCCGAGGATCTTTCGATTGTACACATCCGTGATTGTGAATTTTGCCAAATTTACATTGCACACGAAACCAATCATCCATGATACCTTGACTTTTATTTTATCATCGTCTAGCCTTTCTGGATTCAACATCGCATTTCACTTGTCTCGTTTATAAAATATTTGAAAATGTCCATTACTTTTAAAGCAAATTTCTCAGGATTTCAATGACTTTACACCATTTTGCATTACAATCTTTTTGAAAAATGCTTCAATTGTATATAATTTATAAATCTATTTCTTAACATTACTGCTTTTAAAAGGACAATCTTCCTATAGGATTAACCAACGTCTTTTTATAATGCCCTCCAACTCTTGTCCATAATAATATGCAATCTACTATTGATTCTGTAATTATGTTCCTATGAACATTTATCTAAAGGCATTCAAGTTCATGTCTTCTCCATTTTTAGATCGACGTGTATAGGTCAACCCGTGACTCTTTTGATTGTACACGTATTTCCCCTTAGTTTCATTATTTTTAAATGCATCATAAAGTTATTTTAAGCCTTTTCACTTGTCTCGTTCTTCGAAACGACTTAACTCTATTTTTTTAATCTAAATTAAAAATTTCCGAATCTATTTTTGTATTATTACTACTAAATTTTTGAATCCATTTCCTTATAGTGCGATCATCGATTTTCTGTCTATAACTGTCTTAATCCTGATTCCTTACCGATTTAATCTACCCATGGTCTTAATTATTGTATTTTTATAATGTCCAATTTTTGCCTATGTTAATATGGCACCTACCATTGATTCTCTTCTTATAACCATCCCATTATGGACATTTGTTAATAGGAATTCAAGTTCAAGTTCTCTCCATCATTAGATCGATTTGAATATGTCAACTCGGGGCTCTTTCGATTGTACACATTCATGATCGTGGCTTTCGCCAAATTTATTTTACGTACGTAACCAATCATTCATGGTACCCTGTTTTTTATCTAGCTTTTTTGGATATATCACATTTCACTCGTCTCGTTTATAAAATATTCCAAACCGTCTTTAACTTTTAAAATAAATTTCTTTAGATTTCAAAGAATTCACACTAATTTGCATTTCAGCATTTTTTATTCATTAGAAAGGCTGCATTTTGAATATGCTTCAATTGTATTAAATTTCTAAATCTATTCCTTAACATTACTGCTTTTAAAGGGAGCATACATTTTCACCTGTTTCGTTACTCAAAGAAATTGACGCCGATTTTCTTAAATTTTAAATTTCTAAAATCAATTTCCTTAAGCACACTATTTTTAAATGCGCCATAAAGTATTTTCAAGTTTTTTCACTTCGTCTCGTTCTTTAAAAGTACTTGAATCTTATTTTTTAATCTAAATTTTAAATCTCTTAATATATTTCCTAAACTTTACTACTTTCAATTTTCTAAATCTCTCCATTCTCTATAACTATCTAAACTATGATTTCTTAGTGATTTAATCTTCTTATGGGTTAATTATTCTCTTTTTCTAATGTCCTCTGTTCCTTCGTATAAAAAATTATTATTGGTTAAATATAATAAGGCAGTGCCTCACGTGAAATACACGTGAGCGCCGGCGCCAGTCTTTAATATGATTAAATTCTATTGCAACGCCTTACGTGAAACACATGTGAGCGCTGGCGTGCAAAGCACGTGGGTGCCTACTGCAGTAAAAATTAAATTCTTTGGCTATGGCCCAAATTAAAGCGGGTCTGCTTGGGTATAATTAATTTCTATGTTGAAAATATTTCCATAAATATTTCGTGTTAAACAGATCCGTTGGATCAAAGATCCAATGATGACTAAAAATCATCAAACGATAGAATTAAATCCTATATGGGAAAATATTTTCCTAATCTTTCTAAACAAGAAAGATATACTATGTTAAACAGAGAACTCTTGGATTAAAAATCTAATGGTGACAAAAAAATCACCGTTTGAATTAAAAAATAGAATTAAATTCTATGCATGGGAAAATATTTTCCTAATCTTGTTAAAAACAGAAAAATATATTCCGTTAAACAGAAAATCACTGGGTCAGATCCAATGGTGGATAAAATTTCCCGAATAATTTTTGAGACTAATTAAATCAATTGGTATCTCTCAATAAGAGATTTTCTTAAAACTGATCAACAGTTGCCTTACCTATATAAAGAACCCGAGACTTTAACTCTCAATGAGAGAGACCCCTATAAGCTTTGGCAGCTACAACCGAGAATTTAATTTTCTTGTGGAAGAAAAGGTCCCTTCTCTTTTCAAAATCCTAAGTAAAAAAACCAGAGATAAAAAACATCTCCTTTGCCTAGCATATGTAAATACAAGGGTTTAACCCTCCAAAAAGAACTCAGTTCTTTCTCTGCATCTGAGATCCGCAGGGCAAATCTCTCATAAGTTGAGAATTTAATTCTTATCGGGAAGAATTTGTTTTTCAGACTCAAGATCTAGATGGAAAAAACTAGATTTGGGAAAAGAAATAAAAAAAAAGATGGAAGTTGCATTTCAGGAATTTAATTCCTCTGAAAACACGGTTTATCCCTTCAAAGAATTTAGTTCTTACAAAAATTAATAGAAGAACTTAGTTCTCAAAGAAAATCTGATTCCAGATCCTCAAAACAATGACCTTGGTGATCGTTAATGGCCAAAACGCCATTAATAGAAGTTTAATTTCTTTTCAAAAGATAAACATAGAGTAAATCTCTAAAGGGTTCAGCGCCTCACGTGTTTCACGCGTGAACGCCCAAAAAGATAACTCAGTGCCTCACGTGAAACACACGTGAACGCTTAAATACCCAGCTCATGTGTTTCACACGTGAAACTTTAAAAACTCAGCGCTTCACGTAAAACACATGTGAGCGTTCAAAAACTCAGCGCCTCACGTGAAACCAACGTAAGCGCCTAAAAGATACTAAAGAACTCGACGGCTCATGTGAAACACACGTGAGCGTCCAAGAACTCAGCGCCTCACGTGAAACACACGTGTGCGTCCAAGAACTCAGTGCCTCACGTGAAACCAACGTGAGCACTCAAAAACTCAGCGCCTCATGTGAAACACACGTGAGCATTGAACAAGTGCTTAGCGCTATATATATAGTCAAGAGACTAAGTGCTTAGCACTGCTGAATGAGGGAAAAAGCCCAGGACTGAGACTAAATTGGCTAAGTCTCTAAAATTTCTTTGCATCCGAGTCCATATGATCTGTTGATGGATCTTTATAAAATTTAACGATCCTTAAATATATTTCTAAATTGATCTTATTCTCATACAAGACTAACGTATCCTAAGTTAAAATAAATTGAGCTCATACGTTCATATATATATTTAAGTTGATCTTAATCTAAAACCAGATTAACGGTCCTTAAATAAAATAAAATATTCTTTGAACTGACGGAACATACTTCTTAAAGTTCAAACCCAAATCTAATATATACGGATTTGGACTAATTTGCGCTCTACGGGCAACGACATAAACAAGTCTCCGTATACAATCCACGGGCAACCAAAACAAAAAAAAAGCATAACAGGACATGAAGTGACCTACCGGAGTAAGAGAAAATTGTTAATGTAATAACTGCAGGGGCTTACGCCTGCATGGAAAAGCGTCCCCATAATCAAAAATCCCTTACAAATGAGAGGGAATCTGATGAAACCTGCTACATCAATCACATCTATCCAAACCTCCGATATACGGTGCCATAAATCAACTTGGTATTTTCGGAGAGGTGGATGGATATGTCCAAATAGCATATGCTCCTAAATTCAGGTTTGACGTCCCAACGTTTCAGTCCAGTCTTCGGCGGTAAACAGATTCTGGCACGCCCGGTGGGACATCTTTCTCTTTCCACTCCACATTTCGTGTGTCGTGTTTCACGAACAAAATCGTGGTTCGCTATATTCATGGTTGCCCTTGGATGCGAGATACTAAAACTTGGTGCTTCGCCTCCGTGCAGAATCAATAGCCTATCACTGTACTTCCTGCAAAAGCAACTCCCACTCCGCCCCAACCTGAGGAGTGACGTACGAGACCAATGCGTCTTCCATCTTCTTAATGCCGGTAGGACAGGTCATGCAGGCCACTACCGGGCTATTCTTCGGGACCATGCTCCCATCTATGAGCTTTGGTGCCACAACGCCCCGAGAAGAAGCTTTCCGAAAGTCGGTCTTTGATCGGCTGGCCATTGAGACGGTTCCTATCAGCAAGCCGTCTAAATCTGAAGTCTCAGTTTTCAATAGGCTGAAGAGAGACTCAAACGGGCTTGTTAACAAGCTTGTGATTCCAGAAGGGGTTGCCTTAAAATGGCTATCCCTCCCTGCTCTTATCATATGCGAAGCCAACAAAAGTGCTTCGCCACCAAGATGGTCGGTCTTCGACAAATTAGCCATCTTTGCTCCAGCTCCGCCAAAAGCGTCCGTCTTCAAGAGGCCGACACCAAGCGAAGCTCCCCAGCAACGCCGGAGGCATGATGAAGACGCCTCCAAAACTGAGGCAATTCCCGCTACACGACATGCTCAACGTCACCAATGGCGCCGAATGAGACAAGCTGGGGCAACTCTCCCCCCGAGCTTACTCCACCAGCTTCTATGGTGGATGTTGACGTTGCTGTTCCAACTGGGAACAAATTTGAACCGCTGAGGAGGCTGCACAAAAACTCCCCAACGACGGTGCTAAAGAAATCACCCCCACCCACAGAAGCTACAGTGCAGGCAAAGCCGGAGCAACCTTATCAGCGGCTCCTCGCAAATTTATAGTCTGGCGGAAAGTCCAAGACTCGGTTCCTGATGAAAACTACGCTCGTCGACCGAAGAAATCCAACGTCCGATAAGAAAAAGAGTGCTCCTCCCCATACAACGGGGGACTTATTATAAAGAGATGCCTGGCACAGCAGCTCCTCGTGCTCCTACCTCATAGAACATTGAGGCCGAGAAAATTCCATCGCCAGCGGCAATATCCAAAGGCGAGGGCTCCAAATGCCCCAAGTCGGGGGCATGACTATACATACGGTTTATATGACCAACGGAAAAGAAGAGAGCAGTGCTTCTGTCAGTCATAGACCGTATACTCGGTCGCTGACAAAGGCTCAGGAGCAACAACAAAAGTTCCAAGAGATGCTGACCAAAATGCCATCACTCATCGGGCCTAAAGAAAGCCCGGACAAAGAAACTGAACAGCGCCAGGAGCAAGAAATCGATACAGAGTTCTTGCGATGAGTGATAGAGAAGAAAGATAAGGAAATTGCGGAGCATGCTGGTAACATAAAGCAGATGGCTCTCCTCTTTCAAGACATGGTTGGAATGATGATCCAACCAGAATCACCGGCTGAAGATCCTCCGGTGATCATCGAAGATGATAGAGGGGAAACGTCAAATCCTTCCCAGGCCCTTTGACGGTCAAGGAGGAGACGATCTCCAAGGCAGCCCTGGATGATTGCATTGCTTAGCAAATTAGAGCTCACCAAGCCAATGAAGCTGCTAACCAAATAGTTAAAACCAGACGACCATATTCGACCTAGTATGACCAAATAAAGTACCCGCCGGGACATGCTATTCCAAAGTTTCACATATATAAAGGAACGGGGAATCCCTATCAGCATGTTGCACAGTTTAGAGCTCTGTGCGGCAATACAAGAAGCGACAACGAATTGTTGCTTCGCCAATTCGTCGGAAGTTTATCAGAAACAGTTTTCGAATGGTACTCGGAGTTCCCAAATGGTTCCGTGAAAACCTTTTCTAAAATGGAACTGCTCTTTACGTAAAGGTTCGCCAGTGCGAGCGAGCGCACTCCGATCACAGCGCTGATAAATGCCAGGGTTAAGCCAGGTGAAACGTGGGTCCAATATGAGATCTGGTGGCAAAATCTATGGTCTAAATGCGAACAGTGCATTGAGAAGTCTCCGGCTGTGGGAATGTTTATTGGGACTATTGATCCTGAGTCAAACGTGTTCCGGTTCATGACCTTCTTCAAGCCCACCACGTTTCAGGAGCTGATTGATAAGTTAGCGCAGATGGATGAGATGTGTCATGGTCCTTCCTCCTCAAGCAAGGATCCTCAAACAATAACAAGGTCAAAGGGAAAGCAGTCTTTGTTGCCAACACGCAACAACAACCGGGCGGTCCAAAAACACCTGTCTGTCAAACCAACACTCGTATGCGCCCGTCCTTAGAAGAAAGGCTGGGACGTACATACTCGTTCCTTCGCGATAAGACGAGGAGGTTGTTCGAGCTAGCAATGCGAAATAATCTGATCACATTGTCAGACCCGCGGCGACCTGCATAAGCCGGCGACGTCAATAACCTCAACTGCTGCTCCTACACACGATAGTAAGCCATCCAATCGAGAATTGTTATATCTTCAAAAACTGTGTCGAGGACCGGTACCAGCAAGAGAAGTTCGCACTATCTAACAATTGGAGGGTAAATCCGCCCCAAAAGCACGCTCCTAAAATGGTGGATGTGCGGGGGCATCCTGCTCTCTCATGGAAGAAGCTCCATGGGAAGTATGTCTTTCAGTAAAAACTAAAAGAATACTGAAAGATCTACAAGCCTGTCCGGCGGTCAAGTGGAAAAGCTCGCTTGAGCCTAAAATTATAGAAGGGATGTTGAAACCGCGTCTCGCGCCTAAGACTGTCGTCAAGGGAAAAATCCACAAAGTCAAGCCATCGAAATCTTCAAAGAAAAAGAAGAATAAGAAGCATGCGCAGCTTACCGAATACGTCGACAATCGCACATACTTCCAGAAATACATAAATGCGTTAGAAGAATACAATCAGAAAGCGCGGACGCCAGTCACACTCGAAGAATTCCTCAAGCATATTCTTGAGGACGAGGATAGGGACAATAATGAGGAAAAAGAATCATCAGAAGAAATGGAAGACCATATGGAAAGCTGCCACATGATCTCCCATTCATCACAATACGATGAAGAAGCTCCGCCGGCGTCAGAAAGCGACGTGGGTGAACTGGGGGCAGAATCGGCGATAAATTCCTCGAAACTGTCGGAAGAAGAACTGAGTGAAAAGCTACTAAACGAAGCTTTTCAAAAGAGCAAAAATGACTAAGAACGCGAGACAACCATATATAAAAAGGCTAAGCGTCGCGTCTGAATAAAGAAGCCGCGGTGAGGACAAGTCATAAAGCTCTCCGATCAAATCAAGGCATGCCTGCAACAAATAAGAGCAGGATCAAAACTGAGAAGCGGTTTGCCAAAGCCCTATCACTAGGGATAAAGCTGCCACCTCTCATGATGTACACGCATGGGGTCCCATATTTCGATGGTGGAGGACACCCAAAATATTGTGCATTCCACCGAAGAGTCGCTCACACCATCGAGAAGTGCAACGCCTTCAAGAAGTGGTGGCAAGGATATGTTGTCCACAGAAAACACTTCAAGAAAGAGAAGCATGAAGCTCGCGCTCGTCGAAATGAGAATGGCGAAACGGCAGCACACAAAGAAGCAACTGGCCGCTGTCATATGGCTGGTACCAGTTCAGAAAGGGAAAAACCCCGAGTTCTCACGTTCGGGAGCGATTTTGAGGATGAAATACCTCTCAATTCTTTCTTTGAAAACTCTTTCTTGGAAAAAGAAGAGAAGGACTGCGAGAACATCCAGCCGCGTAACCGCGCGCTGCCTGAAAAGAATGTCGAACCCGCAAACAAGGGTCCAAATAAAAAGGATAAAGGAAGAGGGAAAATGCCCGACCAAATTACTCTTGATGACGAGGTGGTCAAAGAGCTTGCCGCGAATGACCTGCTTAAGAAAACTAAGGCAAACTATAATGTCCTTGCGCAACTAAGATAAATACCCTCACAACTAAGCATTTTGGATGTTTTGCTCTTGTCCAAAAATGCATGAGACTCCCTAATCAAAGCCCTGCAAGAGCCTGATCAGTTTCAGGCCTTCCTCGCAGAATAAAAGATGAAAAACGAACTAGCAGATGTCTACATGGCTGACATCACATTCAGCGATGAAAATATACTCCTCGGTACATGCGAACATAATCGACCGCTCTATATCATCAGGTACTGCCACAAAATCTAGACAGGGAAATTTTTTGTCGATAACGGATCATCCGTCAATCTTCTCAACGTGAGAGTGCTGAAGGAAATGTATAAATGTTCAACACCTTGCCCGAGACAAAATAACCATCTCAGAGTTCGACTCGCAGTCGTCACGAACGCTTGGGTTCATAATATTGACGTTCCGTTTCGGGCTGCTCGTTACTGACATCAAATTCCATGTCATTGACGCCATGACTTGTTCCAACGCTCTGTTCGGCAGGCTTTGGCTGCACGAGTACAATGTCGTCCCTTCTACACAACATCAGTGTATGAAGTATTTCAAAGATGGCTCTGAGTTCACCGTCATGGGAAAGCTCAATCCTTTCTCGGTGAACGAAGTTGCGAAAGTATGAAGACGCAAAGTACTGTCACGTAAGCTCGATCCTTTCTCGGTGAACGAAGTGCGAAAGTATGAAGACGCAAAGTACTTTCAGCCGGACTTTGAAGACACTGAAAGATGCCACATGCCCGAAATAAGCAAAAATCCGTGGCCACCATCCCGCTTTTCGGAAGTGATACCGAGGAAGACGAACAAATAGTCTACTCGAGACGGTCTCTGAGAGAGAACGGTAAGCTTGGACCATCGACCCCTATTCGGGTCTTTGCCAACGACTTTGAAAATGAGATGAATGCGGTGTTCTCCGTCCGCCCATCAACACAAACTCTTGCCGAAGTGGATCAGAGTCTACACATTATGATGATTGACGTGCTTAATACATACAGACTGAAAACTTTCTACGTGCATCTAAGACGAAGAGCTGAAAAGGCGATCCACTTCTATAAGTTTAGGGAGACTAAAGTGGAAAAAAAGTTAGGCATGGTGCCAACTCCACTCTTGACGGGCTTCAGCCCATCCGCATGCCAAGATATTATATGGAGGGCCTAAAGAAATCGTTAAGGCGCCAAGGCGTACCTCTCGAACAAACAGTTCGGCAAGCCTAATTCGATAAAAAGATTTGGGATATCTCCGGGACTCAACGACAGAAGCTCAACGGGAAGATAGAAACAAGTGGGCTGGGATATGTGCGGTCCAAGAAACGGGAGCAAATTTACAGCTGCCACGTCATAAACAGCTCGAGTGAAGAAGAAAACATTCTTCTAAATAGCCATGATGTCAAATTGGAGCGAGATCCCACTTTGAGAACGTTAAATCCGTCGCTCGAAGAGTAAATTGACAAGCTAATAAAAGAAGCTTGTCAGGCGATCCGAGACAACCACAGCCGCGAAATGGCCATATACGAAAAGGCCAAGACGCAGTGTCTCGGTCGGCAATTAGTGGGAGAAATAGAGTGTGACACCCTCCATCTACAACCTACTGTGTACTCTCGTGGAAAAGGAAAATCCCGAAGTGAAGATAAAAATAAGGCGAAGAACGTGAACAACGGACAACAAACTAGGTCCAAAATGCCGATTAATCGAGAAAAGCTCGGTTGGAACTCGTCTTTTATAAAGAAGATGGGTCGGAAATACTCCTTTCGAGACAAGACACGAAAAATCTTCAGCCTTGTCATGAAGCACTAAATGTCGACGCTTCCAGAATCTCGGCACCTTGAACAAGTAAATGAGATCCACCATCCGGACTGTTGCTCCTATCACAGAGCAATATGTCATCCTCTTGAGGACTGCTTCACATTCAAGGACTGGGTCGAGGATCAATATCAATGCGGCGGGTTATGCTATCCGACAACTGGAGGATAAACCCGCTATAAAAGCACGAGCCAAAGATGACCTATACCGTCAGGATAGGACCAGCTCGATCGCGGAAATGGAAGCGGACACGTACCTGTCATATGATAACTCTCTTTAAAGAGGGAGAGAACGAGAATATGATTGATATCTTCGGATGCTTCACAAATGAAGACGATGACAAGGAGATCTCAGAATTGCCACCAGCGCCAAAAGAGTTGGAGGATGGGATACACACAATGGTAGACAACCTAAAGAAAATCAACTTAGGCACGGAGGATGATCCGAGGCCGACGTTTGTCAGTGAGCTGCTATCTGAAAAACAAGTGGCAACCCTAAGAGATGTGCTTATGCAATACAAAGATCGCTTCATGTTCAGTCGAAAATATCGCACATTTGATATAACATTTTCCTTGCTTTTCTTAAATATCTAAACATGTTTATTATAAATATAGAACATATTTTGGTTTATCTGCAAAATACTATTTACCATATGTTTATATATTTATATAATATTTATATAATATTTTTATTATGCATATCATATCAAATATTCTAATCAAGATTCTTTAAAAGATATAACATCATACAAATGGTTAGAATAATATTTCTACAACAAATATTACTAACATTATTCATGGAGATATTGTGCAAAATTTGGTTCAGGTCAGGAGATCGGGATATCGAGATGTCGGGAATAAAAAATCTGCCGATGAAATTTAATTAAATCATAAAATTAATACTGGCTGAGACTCAGATAAGATTTGAAGAATCCAGACATCACATAAATCTCCACGTGTCAACATGTATAAGCCCCAGAAAATTGAAGCCCTAACTCCCCTATCCCACCACGGTTCCGCAGCCAAAGCATGAATTTTGCGGCAGATCCGCCGCCGTTCTAAGGAGTTAATGTTTGGGATTTTTTGGGGTAGGATTGCATCAACAAATAACCATATCATGTATCTAGGGTTTCTGCTTTTAGGGCTATATTAAGGGCCGAGGGCTAAAACTAGAATTCATCACCTTTTAAACTAGATTTTAAAACTTTAAATTCTACATCCGTATTTAACATAGATCTAGAATCTATTCTCCTTATTCTTTATTCAACTCGTCTAAAATAAGATTAAAGTTCCATGCATCCCTGCGGACGACCCGTACTCATCTTGGCTAGCTACACACGACACCGTTATTGATTGCGGTTATTTACTATACTTTTCACAAATCAATCAAATGGCGCCGTTGCCGGGGATATGTGCGTAATTTTTTTTCTTGCTATTTGTGTTGAATTCTTATTCGATCCATATCATAAAAATTAAAAAAACCGCAACTTGCATATTTAACGATTAGTGTGCGATTTTTGCGAGGGATTCTGGAGACACTAGAGCGAGGAAATTAAGATTCAGAGACCTTCAGAGAGGACCAGAGGAGCAAAGGAGGCCACTGTGAAAAAAATAGCAAAAGAAGCCTACTTTCTGCGGTAGAACCGCGTCATAAGCGGGGTTTTGGCAGCGGAACCGCGGCGCTCCTGTTGAGTTGTGCATCCAAAATTCTTTGGTATATTCCTCAACTCTTTATCTCTCCTCTAAAATCCAATAATATATTTTTCTGCAGGATTCTTTGCATAATACCGCCGGTCAAAAATCTTTTGCGTGTTTTGTAATTGGTTTGTTTGTGCATATTTTAATACCGACTTTAAGGGGCAAGACCAAAATTCAGATTAGGTGGGGATTTCGTCACCCTTCCTAGGCCCTACAAATCACAAAACGAGCATCCACATAACCTTATATTAATTAAAAAATATCTAGACCAAGACTCTAAGGACCGTCGCGCTCAATTAGGACAGAGGAGGGTTGTGGGTAATCTATCACTTATCCGCATTTTTTTGTGTTGTCTAGGCAAGCGTGACTAGGAAAGTGGTTACTTAATTAGGCCTGCTATTTTCGGTGATTCGTATAGCGGATACCTCCCATTTACCTGGCACTTACCTGGCCACAAGAGCGATAAAGAGGTGGTAGAGGATTGATCCTGCGACTTGTCCTTTAGAAGTCTAGGAGCGGTCTAGTGACTTGACCTGGGTGATCTTAGTTCTAGGGTGGTTTGTGCATTTTTGTGTGATTTGTCTCACGTCCGACATTTTTCAAAACAAACCATTTTAAATAGTTCTCACACGCTTCTACGTGTGCTAAACCCGCTTAGTGCTTGCCCGGCTGGACACGGGATTCTAGTGCCCGTCTTATCCGCGTTTCTGCTATCGACTCCGAAGTCGGTACTTCATTTTCTTTTTCCCCTCCATCCACCACATCGACCAAGATGGACGGTTCTCCATCAGATTATAACACCACTCTGCCACCACCCGCAGATGCGCAGAATCCACCGCGCATCTCTCTCCAAAAGAGATGCTACCCCGTGCGTGGACCCCTTCCTACCTGTCTATCTATTCCACCAGCCAATGGGGATAATTTTGCAATTAAACCCTACTTCATCAACCTTTTACCTAAATTTCACGGGCTTGAATCTGAAAACGCATACGTTTTTATCTCCAAATTCGAAAACGTATGCGCAATGATGGGCACTTCACAACTTTCAGTGGATGCTATGCGCTTACGTCTTTTCTCTTTTACTTTGTGCGATCTAGCAGAAAAATGGCTTTATAACACTGCCGCACACTCTATTTCCAATTGGGATGAATACGTTATAGCATTCCTTAAGAAATTTTATCCCAATCATAAGACCGCCCGTGTTCGAAGCGAGATTAACCAGTTCACCCAACTTCCCAATAAATCATTTTGGAAATGCTTTGAACGGTTTAAAGATCTGCTTGTTTAATGTCCTCATCACGGAATCAATAGATGGAATCTGTGCCAAATTATATATGAGGGTGTTACTCCAGCGACACAGCAGATGCTTGAAACCATTTGTCAATGCCATTTCATGTCCAAAGACGATGTTGAAGCTTGGCAATTTCTGGAAGATCTCGTTGAACAAACTTTACAATGGGAAAACGTTAGACCAATATCGTCTAGGGCAGTTATCCATCAGCGCGATGTTTTCATCGCAGTGAAAGCGGAAATTGCCGCGATACAAAGGAAACTCGACGCTATAGAAAACAAAGTCTCTTCAGCTTCCCTAAACCAGGTTACGCTCTCCATAACCGTGTGTGTGGTGGTTGCTGTTCCGACCCATCACATCTAACGGAAGAATGTCCTTTAAGTCGATCGTTTCAAGGTCAAGAACAAATTAATGCTACTTTTCAGCAAAGACCTATAAACGATACTTATTCTTCCACATACAATCAGGGATGGAGGACACTGCTGCAAACAGGTTTGGGGGAGGTTTGTGCTTATTCACGCATTATTTTGCATTATACTATATATAAGCACAATTTTTTTATTTGATAATGAAAGTTTGAAAGTGAAAATTTACATATGAAAGATTGGAATAGTTTGAGAAAAGTAAGAAAGTTAGATGTTTTTTTAAACGAAACTAGTAATAAGTAGTTATGAGCCATTGTCCCAAGGGTCAGTAAGATGAAGGAAATTACTAATCTGAGGATAAAAATAAGTCTGATAAATATTCCCTATTCTTAAGTCCAAACATTTGAACGTTGATACCCTACTATACACACTTGTATACATCTTGAAACTTGGGAAAGTAGAGGATACCTTGAAATGCTCTTGTCTAAAAGCCTTGGTATCAAGAAAAATAAAAATATGAATAAAAAAATGGTGAAGAAAAATGAACACTGGTTTTGTAATTACTTAAGACAGCATAAAAAAAATATAGGGAGCGTGCTTTATCACCTAGTGCCTTAGATCAACTGGTTTAGGATCCACTGCTAAGCCTTAGGTGTTGCAAGACGAGGAATTACGGATAAATAAGCGAGCGCATTTGGTAATCGGTCGGTTAGTACCTCAAGAAGTATTAACGGTCGCATGAAAGATGTGTTAGCAATTCTATCTGATAATATTCACCAACTAAAAAGTATTAAGAAAGATGGACAAGAGTATGATAGCTTGAATTGAATTCTCTAAGTGTAGGGATGTATTTTACACACACGTAGGGGTACATGATCGATGTTTGGATGAAAGATAGGGAGGAAACTAAAGGCGATGTTTTATTGAGGGATGATGTGATTTCTAACATTTTTTCATAACCATTAAGATAGGGCTCATGGCAACTGAAAAGCTGGTGTAGTTGGAAACTCTTATTTACAAGTTCTTTCTTTTATAGTTCTTGTCTTTGTACGTAAATTTCATTTTCTTTCTTTTATTATGGGATTTTGTGGGTGTAATCCGCTAAAAACCCTCAGGAGACAACACTCCTCCTACTATGGACACCTAGAGGTTTAACGGCTTGCTGCACGTGCTCAGTGCAATCATGTTGCCTACGAAAGTGTGTTACTTAGGTTTTTTCTTTTTCTCCCTCTCTTGAATAAATAGTTTGCTCGTGACGATCAAATTTAAATTTGGGGGTATTTGTTCAGTCGAAAATATCGCACATTTGATATAATATTTTTCTTACTTTACTTAAATATCTAAAGGTGTATTATAAATATAGAACATATTTGGGTTTATCTGCAAAATACTATTTACCATATGTTTATATATTATAATTAACATTATGAAGGAAAATATATGCATATAATATTTATATAATATTTTTATTATGCATATCATATCAAATATTCTAATCAAGATTCTTTAAAACATATAACACCATACAAATGGTTAGAATAATCTCTATAACAAATATTACTAATGTTATTCATGGAGATATTGTGCAAGATTTGACTCAGGTCAGGAGATCGGGATATCGAGATGTCGGGAATCAAAAATCTGCCGATGAAATTTAATTAAATCATAAAATCAATACTGTCAGAGACTTAGATAAGATTTGAAGAATCCAGACATCATATAAATCTCCACGTGTCAACATGTATAAGCCCCAGAAAATTGAAGCCCTGACACCGAAGTCCAGAAATTAATCGACTCCGGCTTCATCCAAGAAGTTCAATATCCCGACAGGATCGCTAATATCGTTCTGGTGATGAAGAAAAATGAGACGGTTCGTATTTGCATGGACTTTCGGGACCTCAACAAAGCATGCCCGAAGGATGACTTCACAGTACTCATTACCGAGCTGATGATCGATAACACATCCTCTCACGAGGTCTTCTCTTTCATGGATGGATCTTCACGATACAACCAAATAAAAATGGATCCTGAGGACCAGACGCATACCGCCTTCCGAACACCGTTAGGCGTATTCTGCTATAAGGTGATGCCTTTTGGTTTGAAAAACGCCGGAGCTACATACCAAAGAGCCATGACGAAGATATTTGATGACCTCATACATAAGATTGTCGAATGTTATGTCGACGACCTCGTGATCAAAAGCAAATCTCATGAGGAACACTGGGAACATCTAAAGATCGTTTTCGAGTGTCTTCCGAAGTATAATCTGAAGATGAACCCTCTAAACTGCGTGTTTGGAGTCTTTTCAAGCAAATTCCTAGGATTCATCATCTGTCACCGAGGCATCGGAATTGATCCCTAAAAAATCAAGGCGATCATGGGAATGCTATCTCTACGAACTCTCAAACAGTTGCGATCTCTCCAAAGAAAGCTCGCATACATCCGGCGGTTCATAGCCAACCTCTCCGGAAAATGTCCTTATAGCCATCTGATGAAGAAGGCGATCTCGCTCGTTTGGGATCAGAAATGCCAAAATGCATTGGACGAAATCAAACAATACATGCAAAATCCGCCGGTATTGGCCTCCTCGGTTAAGGGAAAATCCCTTATCCTATATACAACGGCTCTTGAAGGTTCTCTAGGCGCGCTATGGACATAAGAGAACGACCAAGGAAAGGAGAGAGCTTTGTACTAGTCGAGTTCTCCTGGGGCTGAAAGTAACTACCCCCATCGAAAAGCACAGTCTGGCGCCGATCTTTGTAATTACGAAGCTCAGACACTATGCCTTGGCGCATGATGTCCATCATATCAAAAATGGATCCTCTTAAATATCTGATGTCGAAAGATATACTGACGGGAAGGATCGGCAAATGGGCCCTACTGCTGCTGATGGAATTCTCGAAAATGTATCCCTTCAAAGCGGTGAAAGGACAAACCATCGCAGACTTTATTGCAGAACATCCGATACCAACCGACTCATCCTTAAATTGTGAGTGCCGGATGAACACGCGTTCGACGCAGTCGAAAAAGAGAGAGAAGAAAATAAGTCTCAATGGGAAGTCTAATTTGATGGAGCATCTTCCATGATGCGGCGAAACAGAAATACTCCCATAATCAAAGCCGGGATGGGTTTTATCTTCGTGACCCCGCAAGGAGGAATATTGCGTTACGTCCTCTCCTTGACGGAAGCAGAATATGAAGTTTTGATAGCCGGTCTTGAGATCACTATCGACATGGAAATCAAGAACCTCCTCATATATGGAGATTCTTAGCTGATTGTCAGTGAAGTAAATGGTGACCACAAGATATGCAAGTCAGAACTAATAATGTATGGCTAAAGTGCAGCAGCTGTTGATCCAATTCCCTTCATATATCTTGGAAAGTATATCACGAGCGGAAAACAGCAAGGCGGATGTGTTAGCCAAGTTGGCTAAAGAATTAGCCGATGAAGACCTCGATGATGCAAGGATCATTGTTCAAAACCGCAGGATCCTGGCGCCAGCAGATATACCTTCGGAAGATCTGATAAAACTATCCATAAAGAAAGAAATGATCTAACGAGAAGTTCTCTAAATAGAGGACGAAGAAAAGATCAAGGACCGGAGAGAAGTCTTCATAGACTATTTTAAGTTCCAACGAACGTCCGAAAATGCATCATTTAGACATCAGCTCATGAAACGAGCTCTGTTATTCGCCTTCGTCAACGACACTCTGTACAAGAGATCCTTCGACTTCGTATGGTTAAAATGTCTAGGGCCGAAAGAAGCAAAGAAAGTCCAAGAAATACACGACGGATTTTGCGGTTCTCATCAAGCAAGGCCAAAAATGAAACTGAAGATAAAAAGGATGGGCTATTACTGGCCCACGATGATTCAAGACCGCCTCGAATATGCGATGCAGTGTCATTCGTGCCAAATACACGGGGACTTCATACATCAACACCCAAATCCGCTACATCCAATAGTAACCAGTTGGCCGTTCGAGATGTGGGGAACCGATATATTCGGCCCTATCGAACCAGCGTCATCTAGAGGACATTGGTTTATATTGGCAACAACATATTACGTCTCTAAGTTGGTAGAAGCAGTGTCGCTAAGGGAGGTGAAGACGGAGCATATCTTCCACTTCAAAACCCATGTCATCTACCGGTTCGGAACCCCGTGACGGATAATCTCTGATAATGGACCTGTTTATAAAAGCCACAAAATAAGTCGCTTCGCACATCAACAAAAGATAAACTAGAGATACTCCTCATGCCAACGGTTTAGCTGAAGCATTCAATAAGATCTTGACCAAGATTATAAAAAATATGGTGTTCAGAAATAAAAAGGACTGGCACGAAAGGTTGCATGAAGCTCTTTGGGCGTACCAAATAACGTTCAAGATGGCCACGAACACAACACCATACGCATTAGTGTTCGGCGCTGAAGTAGTACTCTCACTGGAGATAGAGCTTCCCTCACTACGAATGGCAGTTTAATACGAACTAACGGATGAAGAAAATGCTCATCTTAGGCTCGGAAACTCAACGCTATCAACAAAACTCGCCGTATAGCACAACAAAACCTGGAAGCTTATAAGTTAAGGATGACACGGTTGTATGAAAGACTGACCAGGCCGAGAACATTCCTCCAAGACGAATTCGTGCTGGTCCTCAAAAGACTAATGATCCTCAATCGTGCAAAATTGGAGAAGTTCGAGCCAAACTATGAAGGCCCGTACATCATAGATAAGGTCAAGGTGGAGCTAATCTCCTTATGGATATGCATAGCGAAAGGCCATTCCGGCCGATAAACACTCGATTTCTCAAAAAGTACTATGCCTGAAGAGTCGTGACTTAGGTCAATGATAGATGACGACGCTCGTGTCCGCTTGCTATCTTTCTGAGTCCAAACTCTGAAAGTGGTGTCAAATGAAATTCATCCCGAACATGGGAATGTTGGATCGAGATGTCCTTAAACCAATATTCGTCCCAAATACGGGAATGACGGACCGAAACGTCTCTAAACTAACGATGGACCACTATGTCCTTAAACTGGTATTGGACCGAGACGTCCCTAAACTAATAATGGACCGTAATGTCCTTAAACTAATATACCGCCCTACGGTGAGTCTCCATATCGAGCACCGTATACAATCCACAGGTATAAAACAATTCACATCCTTCCGAGATCCCATATGATGCGGTCCTTCGAAGAATGCCGCGATTGACAACTGTTAGTGCGTTACTTTACGGGCCGTCTAAAAAATGTATGTCCACAAGCGAAATGGGCACGGATGAAAACTCGAAAGGGAGCCGTGAGTAAAAACAGCAGGGCTACCGGCGAGCTTGTGAAAACCTGAGAGGGCGCAAACTCGTTGAAAGAAAGGAAAAGATGCACTTGCAAAGTCCATGCGATTCCTAAGGAGAAAATACACTTACGGGATCCTCACGACTCGTAAGGAAAATATACCCTCTATAAGACCCTCACGACTTATAGAATTCAAAAACCTTAAATTACAGAGATCTGAACCTGTTCTTAAGCCATCATAACCCCACAAATTTATGCTCTACAGGCGGCCCAATATTGACCCTTGTATACAATCTACAGGCGTAAATAAATATATTCTCGATCAAGCCCCACTAAGAACGAGAAACATCGTTGAACATGGTGAACGGCGCTTACCCTTACGACTTGCAAGAGAAAATACTACTTAGGAGTCCTCACGACTTTTAAGGAGAAAATACACCTACAAGATTCTCTCGACTCGTAGGGAGGAATACCTTTAAGCCTTAGTCGATATGATCCTAACACTGTTTGCTAAACCACATTTGTTCAAATCAATAAAGACAAATGATGATTCGCTCCTGGCAATATTCTAGTTGCAGCGATGGTGATGCCAAAATTAGGATCAGATCCCAACTTCCTGACTCGCAATAAAACTCAACGAGTCAAAAAAAAGCCGAAATAATTGGGCAATCGCGACTTCCGTGAGATAAAAGCTGAAAAGATAGAGCATCGCGGAAATATAAAAAAAAGAAAAAAACTTTTTTATGCCCTGCAAGTAGGTCCATACTGACTTTTGAATACAATTCATGAGCACAAATGAAAGAAAGGGAACCATAATTTCCCACCATACCTCGTCAAAAGAAGAACCGAGTCTTAATGGCACACCTACAGCCTAGAGACTATTTGGACGTCCCTCTTACTCCAGCAAAGTACAATCGCGATGTTAACAAGGACCCAAGGTCGAATAAAAGTGGAGTGACAACATATTTCTAGCTCCAGATCTCGATGGCAACATCTACAGCCTAGAGATCATTTCGACGTTCCTCCAAATTCCAGTAGGGTGCGGACGCAACTATCAAATGAAGTTGGAGCAATGTGATATTTCTAACTCCATATCTCGATTGCAATACATATAACATAGAGGTCATATGGATGTTTACCCTATTTTAGCAAAGAATCGGTACGACACCAAAACAAAAAGCGAAGTGACGGCATATTCCTAACATAGTCTTGACGGCAAGCCTAGAGACCATTGGATGTCGTCCCACCTCAGAAGGGTGCTTATGACTCATGTCTATGACTGTCTTAATCCTGATTCATTACTGATTTAATGTACCTACGGGCTTAATTATTGTCTTTTTATAATGTCATCAAACTTGTGTGCATAAAAAATATGCACGTACTATTAATTCAGTTCTTATCCGTTTCTCCTGTGGACATTTATGAATAGATATTGAAGCTCAAGTCCTTTCCATTATTTGATCGACGTGACTGTCAACTCGTGACTTTTCGATTGTACACATTCATGGTCCACTGATTATGTTTCTATAACCATCATCCTATTGACATTTATCAAAAGGCATTTAAGTCCAAGTCGTCTCCATTATTGGTTTGACATGTATAACCATGACTAATTTGATTGTACACATATTTCTCGTTAATTTCACTATTTTTAAACGCACCATTACTGCCCTCCTTTGGACATTTGTTGATAGACTTTCAAATCCACGTTCTCTCCATTATTTGATCGACGTGTTTATGTTAACTCGTGACTCTTTCGATTGTACACATATTTCCCTTTGAGTTCATTATTTTTAAATGCACTATTATTTCCCTCCTATGGACATTTATCCGTAGACTTGCAAATCCACGTCCTCTTGATTGGTGTGAATATGTCAACCCGTGTCCTTTTCGATTGTAGCCATTCATGATCCAGTTCTGTTCAAGTAACCGTTGTCTTATGAACATTTATCTAAACACATTCAAGTTTAAGAGCTTTCCATTTTTAGATCGACGTGTATAACATGTGACCCTTTTGATTGTACTCATATTTTTCCATAGTTTCACTATTTTAAGTGCACTATAAAGTTATTTTAAGCCTTTGATCTTGTCTCGTTCTTTAAAATGACTTAAATCTATTTTTATCTAAATTTTAGATTTCTGAATCTATTTCCGTATTACTTTCAAATTTCTGAATCCATTTCCATATGCACCTATCATTGTTTGTTATGTTTATGACTGTCTTGATCTTGATTCCATACCGAATTAATCTACCTATTGGTTTAATTGTCTTTTTCATAATGTCCTCAAACTCGTGTCTACAAAAAATATGCACCTACTATTGATTCGCTTTCTATAACCCTGTCTTTTATGAATATTTATGTATAGATATTCAAGCTCAAGTCCTCTCCATTATTTGATTGACGTGATTATGTCAACCCGTGACTTTTCGATTGTACATATTTGTGATCCATTGATTATGTTCCTATAACCTTCTTCCTATTTATCATAAGGCATTCAAGTTCAAGTTCTCTCCATTATTCGTTCGAAGTCTGTATGTCAGCCCATGACTTTTTCAATTGTATAAATATTTCCTCTTAATTTCACTATTTTAAATGCATTATTACCGTCCTCCTATGGACATTTGTCAATAAACTTTTAAATCCACGCCCTCTTCATTATTTGATCGTGTATATTTTGGCCCGTGATTCTTTCGATTGTACACATATTTCCTCTTAATTTCACTATTTTTAAATGCACTATTTCCGCCATCCTATGAACATTTATCAATATACTTTCAAATCCACGCCCTTTCCATTTTTTGATCGACGTGAATATGTCAATCCGTGACTTTTCGATTGTAATCCAATGGTTCTGTTCCTATAATCGTTGTTTTATGAACATTTATCTAAAGGGATTCAAGTTCAAGCCCTCTCTGTTTTTTGATCGACGTGTTTAAATCCGTGACTCTTTTAATTGGACACATATTTCCCTTAGTTTCACTATTTTTAAATTTACTATAAAGTTATCTAAAGCTTTCACTTGTCTTGTTCTTTAAATTGTCTTAAATCTATTTGTTAATCTAAAGTTTTAATTACCGAGTCTATTTTCTTATTATTACTACCTTCAAATTTCTGAATCCATTTCCATATGCACCTATCATCGATTCTCTTGTCTATGACTGCCTTAACCCTGATTCTTTGGTGATTTAATTTACATACGGGCATAATTATTATCTTATAATGTCCCGTGTCCATAAAAAATATGCACTTATTATTGATTCGGTTCTTATCCATTTATCCTATGAACATTTATGAACAAATATTCAAGCTCAAGTCCTCTCCAATATTTGATCAACATGACTATGTCAACCCAGGACTTTTCGATTGTACACATTCATGATCCACTGATTATGTTCCTATAACTGTTGTTCGCACCTGTTTAAGTGCATATCCAAATCAAGTGCGCACTTGAGAGACTTAGAATAAGTCTAAAGGCATGTGTGCATCATTGACATTCAAATTTTGCAGAAATTCCAAAGGGGGAAGTGCACGCGCAAAGCACGTGCGCATACGCTTGTTATATTTGTTATATACATGTGCAAAGCATGTGCGCATATGCAAGGTGCACGTATGTTTTAACGAGCAGTCAGTGGAAGGACATTCGTTGGATGTGAAATATTCATTAGACAACAATAAAAAAACATGTATTTAAATAAACATTTTATTCCACGGGAAAAAGATCATCAAACTCGGGATTAGCACTACAGGGATTAGTGAAACAATATACAAAATTCTTAATTCTCTCTCGGCACTCTCTATCATGTCAAAACGACGATTCTCGTGAAAAGTGGCTCCCCATCTATCAGCGCCGTGCTCGTCGGGAAAAGAAGGCATGACAGCCCACTAAGCTCGTATCTGACTCATCAGGTGGACGGAGCGGTCCTTTAAAGGCTTCGTGACCAGACCTGCCTTCTGGAAGCAGTCGATCTTGTCCTCCGCCGCGTCGAGCATCGCAGAAGTAATCTCCGCCGGGTGAGAACGAACGTCGGCGAGAAAGATCATGCGAAGGCATATAGAGTCGGCGGGAAGAGGAGATCCCTTGCGGGCCATAAGCTCGTACATCACTGTGTTACATCGAGCATCTGTGAGACCAGGGTTCACTAAGCGTGCAGCAAAACGGGGAATGATTTCTTCAATGGGGTACCTCCTATGGCTGTCGAAGAATATACGGGCGATTGCAAGCTATGTTCCTTTCTCCGTGGATGTGAAGGGGAAGGGGGTACTTCTTTAATTTATTAGGAGAAGCGTTCAAGTCTTGGCACAGAAAATATTGCATGTCATTAAAATGAGAACAATTCTCAAGCCTTTGACCAATGAAAAGTGCTGAAAAAGAGGTTGACAACCCTGAAAATCACGAGTCATTGGTTCACGCATCATAGCAAGTGTGCACTTGAATAATTCTGAAGGCATGCGCGTTTGTATATGTACGCGTATGAAGGTTAATGAATAACACGTGAGCAGCACATGTGCGCATCATTGCCACTCATGCTTGACGGAAGTCATTAAGTACGATGTGCACGTCAAAGCACGCGCATATATGCTACCCACAAGCACGTACAAAACACGTGCGCATGACAAGTACGCGTATGTTTGCCATATGCATGTGCAACGCACGTGCGCATTGCGCACTTAACCAATAAATTTGGGATCTTCCTGACAGGAATAAAAGGCAACCGATTCTTAATTAACAGGAAAATATTCTGTTGGTTAAAGACCTTAACAAACTGATCTGTGGATCAAAGATCCAACGGTGCACATGTCACCCTTAATTGATATAAATCAATTAAATATTTTAAATCAATCTAAAATCAAATTGGAATTGAAATAAAATCAAAACAAATCAAACAAACCCTAATTTCTTCTCTTCTATAAATGGGAGCCTCATATGAAGAAATCAGTCTCGAAAACCCCCATAAGTTTTGGAAAAATTTCAAGTCTTCATCCGTGCGCAAGGTAGAAATAAAGAGAAAAACTTTTCCGTTCCTCTATTAAAAAAGGCTTTTACCTTTACAGAAGCTTTTGCTTCTTTTCGAATCCATTGATTCTCGAGAGATTAATCTTAAGATCCAAGAAAATAAGACGCGCGCCATAAAACGCATGCATATGACTTGAAAATAGATAAAAATCGAACTTTTGCTTCTTGGAAAAATAAAATAAATGAAAATAAAACAGAAGCTATTGCTTCTTGGTAAAAGTTTCTGGTTTCTGATGGAAACAATCTCAAAGGCAGTGTTGGAAGACTATCGCCCAACAAATCAAGGCTTGTCAAGCTAACGAGGCTGCAAATCTGCTTGTCAAAACTGGTCGACCATATCCGGCCTGGTACGACCAGATGAAATACTCACTGGAATATACGATCCCGAAATTCCATATATATAAAGGAACCGGTAACCCTCATCTTGTCGCGTAGTTCAAAGCTTTGTGTGGCAATACCGGAGACGATGATAAATTGCTGCTTCGCCAATTCGTTGGAAGTTTATTAGAGACGGCTTCCGAATGGTACTCGGAGCCCCCAAGTGACTCTGTAAAAACCTTCTCTGAGATGGAGCTATTATTCACTCAAAGGTTTGCCGGCGCGAGTGAGTGCACTCCAATCACTGCGCCGATCAATTACAAGGTCAAGCCAGGGGAAATATGGGTTCAATACGCGATCCGATGGTGAAATTTGTGGTCCAGATGCGAACAATGCATTGAAGAGTCCCCAGCTGTAAGGATGTTCATTGGGATTATCGATTCCTAATCGACCATATCCCAATTTATGACTTTCAAGCCCACTACATTTCGGGCGCTGACTGATAAACTGGCCCAGATGGATCAGATGTGCCATGGTCTTTCCTCTTCAAGCAAGGATCCCCGAAATAATAAGGTAAAAAGAAAGCAGCCTTTGATGCCAATACACAACAAGGGAAAGCAGCCTTTGATGCCAAGCGGTCCGAAAGCAGCCGTACATGTCCGACCCTGGAAGAAATGATGGGACGCGCATATTCATTCCCTTATGATAAGACCAGAAGATTGTTCGAGCTGACTATGCGAAATAATCTGATTATATTGGTAGAACCATGGCGACCCGCACAAGCTGGTGATGTTAATAACCCTAGCTACTGCCCCTATCACCGAGTAGTGAGCCACCCAATTGAGAACTGCTACGTCTTCAAAAACTGGGTAGAAGACCAATACCAGCAGGAAAATTTGCGCTGTCAGACAATTGGAGGGTGGATTCGTCCCAAAAGCATGCTCCCAAGAAAGTGGATACGCAGGGGGCATCCTGCTCGTTCGTGGAAGAAGCTTCATGGGAAGTGTTCTTTCGGCAAAAACCAAAAGAATGCTGAAAGATCTACAAACATGCCCGGCGATCAAGTGGAAAATCCCGTTTGAGCCCGAGATTATAGAAGGGTTGCCGAATCCGTGTCCCGCAGCAAAAATCGTTGACAAGGGGAAAAGCCCCAAGTCAAGTCTTCGAAATCTTCTAAGAAAAAGAAGAAGACTAAGAAGCCTGTGCAGCCTGCTGAAAATGTCGACAGACGCACAGACCTTCAGAAGTATATAGACGCGCTGGAAGAATACAACCAGAAAGCTTGAACACCAGTGACACTCGAAGAATTTCTCAACCATATTCTTGAGCACAAGGACAATGACGATGATGAGGAAAATGACTCGTCAAAGGAAATGGAAGAACGTGTAGCAAGCTACCATATGGACTCCCATTCATTCCTATATGATTCCCATTCATTCATATATGATGAAGTAGTCCCGCCGGCGTTGGAAAGCGACATGGACGAGCTGGGGCAGAATCAGTATCAAAAACCCCGGAACTGCCAGAGGAAGTCCCGATTGAAAGGCTGCTGAAACAAGCTTTTCAAAAGAGCAAAAATCAGGAACGCGAGATGGCCATATATGAATAGGCCAAATAACAGCGTTTGAACAAAGAAGTGGTGGCAAGGACGAATCATAAAGCTCTCCGACCAAACCGAAGCATGCCTGCAAAGAATAAGATCAGGAACAAAGCTGAGAAAATGTTTGCCAAGGTTCTATCCATAGGGATGAAACCGTCACCCCTCATTATGTTTACACCTGGGGTTCCGTACTTCGATGGTGGAGAGGGACACCCAAAATACTGCTTGTATCACCGGAGAATCGCTCATCCCATTGAGGAATGTAACGTCTTCAAGAAGTGGTGGAAAGGATATGTTGCCCATAGAAAACACTTTAAGAATGAGAAACGCGAGGCTCACGCTCATCGATATGAGAGCAGTGAGACGACGGTGCATAAAAAAGCAACTGGCAGCTATCATATGGTTGGTACCAGTTCAAAAGCGGAAAATCTCAGGTTCTCACGTTCGGGAGTGATTCTGAGGATGAAATGTCGTTCAACCCTCTTTGAAATCTTCGCATTGGAAAAAGAAAAGGAAAATGAGTACTCGAACATCCAATTGCGTAACCGCACTCTACCTGAAAAGAACCTCGGACCCACAAACAAAGGTTCGAAAAAAGACAAAGGGTAGGGAAAAATGCCCAAAGAGATCGCCTTTGATGAAGGGGATAGCCAGAGAGCTTGCCGCCAAGGACCTACCTAAGAAAACCAAGGTGGGCTATAACGTTCTTGCGCATTTGAGGAAGATACCATCACAATTGAGGATATTGGACGCCCTTCTCTTATCTAAAGAGGCACGAGACTTCTTGATCAAGGCCTTGCAAGAACCTGATCAGCTTCAAGCTTAGCTCGCGGAAGAGAAAATGAAGAACGGATTTGCAGAGGTCTACACGGCTGATATTACGTTCAACGAGGAAGATCTACTTTTTGGTACATGCGAGCACAATCGACCGCTGTGTTACCGGGTACTGCCATGACATCAAGATATGGAAAATCCTCGTCGATAACGGATCCTCCATCAATCTCTATGTGATAGTGCTGAAGGAGATATGTATGAATGTTCAGCACCTTGCCTGAGACAAGATTACTATCTCGGGGTTCGAATCGCGGTCATCATGGACGTTTGGGTCCGTAATATTGACGCTCCGCTTCGGGCAGCTCATCACTGACATCAAATTCCATGTCATTGACGCTAAGACTTGTTATAATGCTCTACTCGGCAGGATGTGGCTACACGAGTACGTCATTCTTTCTACGCAACATCAACGTATGAAGTATTTCAAGGATGGCCTACAGTACACCGTCAACGGAGAACTCAATCCTCGATAAATGAGGTGCGAAAGTATGTATATGCAAAATATTTTCAACCTGATTTCGAAGATACTGAAAGGTGCTACAAGCCGAAAAATAAGCAAAAATCCGTGGCCACCATCCCGGTCTTCGGAAGTGATACATAAGAAAATGAACAAAAAGTCTACTCGGGACAATCTCAGAAAGAACAATAAAACCAGGCCTTTGACCCCTATCCCGGTCTTGGGCAGCGATTCCGAAGACGAGACTAATGCAGTGTTCTCTATTCGTCCATCGACGCAGACTCTTGCCGAAGCGGATCAGAGTCTACATATTATGATCGCTCCATCTCGACATTATAAAGAACTTGACGCGTTCAATACATATAGCGTGCTAGAGTTGAAAACTTTCTACGTGCCAGAGTTGGAAACTTTCTCCGTGCTTTATAGGTGAAAAGGCGATCCTCTTTTATAAATCCAAGAAGACCAAGGTAGAAAAGAAAATCTGCCATAGAGTCGATCCAAATCTTGACAAGTTCCAGCCCATCCGTCTGTCAAGATATTATGCGGAGGGATTAAAGGAGCTGTTAAAGCGCCAAGGTGTGCCTCTCGAACAATCTGTTCGCCAAGCTCAATTCTATAAATGGATTTAGGATATTCCAGGACTCAACAAAAGAAGCCCAATGGAAGTTGGAAACAACTGGGCTGGGATATGTTCAGTCTAAGAAACGAGAGCAAATCTACAGCTGCCACACCATAAACAGCTCGAATGGAGAAGAATATGCTTCTCCAAGTAGCTATGTCGTCGAACAAGAGGAAAATCTCGCTCGAAGAACCTCAAGTCCGTCGCTCGAAGAGTAGATTGACAGGATAATAAAGAAAGCTTGTCAAGCGAGCCAAGACAACCACAGTCGTGAAATGGCATTATATGAAAATGCCAGAAAGCGGCGTTTCAGTGAGCAGTCAGTGGAAGAAGTAGATTATGATACTCTCCATCCACGGCCCGCTGTGTATTCCCGTGAAGAAGAAAAATCCCGAAGCAGAGACAAGAATAAGGTAACGATCGCAAGCAACGCTCATGGACAACAAAGCAGGTCTAAGATGCCTTTTAAACGAGGAAAGTTCGGTCAGAGCCTGACTCTCATAAAGAAGATAGGTCTGAGTATTCGTTCCCTCGAGACCAGACAGGGAAGATCTTCTGCCTTGTCACGAAAACACTAGATCATGGCCCTTCCGAAGTCTCAGCACACTGGACAGATAAATGAAGTCCATCACCGGATTATTGCTCCGATCTCTGAGCAATCAGTCACCCCTTTGAAGACTGTTTTCACTTTCAAGAACTGGGTGGAAAACCAATATCAATAAGGCAGGTTCATGCTATCTCATAACTGGAGGATAAGCCCGCCACAAAAGCATGAGCTGAAGAAGACCTATACCATCAGGATGGGATCGGCTCGACCGCGGAAACGAAAGCGGACTCGTACCTGTCATATAATAAATGATAAAAGCAAGCTTCACAAACGAAGACGATGACGAAGAGATTTCGGAATTCCTACCGGCACCAAAAGAGCTAGAGGATGGGATACGTACCACGGCAGACAACCTAAGGAAAATCGACTTGGGAAATGAGAATGATCTGATACTGACGTTCGTCAGTTAGCTGCTATCCGAAAAACAAGTAGCCACATTAAAAGATATGCTTATGCAGCATAGAGATTGCTTCGTTTGGAACTACTCTGAAATGTTGGGTTTAGATCCAAAGGTACACAAACTGGTAATTTCGCCAGAGATAAAGCCAGTCAAGTAAGCACCAAGAAGAATGTGAACTCGAGATAAGTATCAATGCCGAAGTCAAGAAATTAATCGACTCCGGTTTCATCCAAGAAATTCAATATCCCGATTGGATCGCTAATATCGTTCCGGTGATAAAGAAAAATGGGACGGTTTGGATCTGCGTGGACTTTCGGGACCTCAACAAGGCATGCCCGAAAGATGACTTCCCAGTGCCCGTTACCGAGCTAATGATCGATAACACATCCACCCATGAAGTCTTCTCTTTTATGGATGGATCTTTAGGATACAACCAAATAAAGATGGATTCTGAAGACCAGAAGCATACCGCCTTCTAGACACTGTTGGGCGTGTTTTGCTACAAGGTGATGCCCTTCAGTTTGAAGAACGCCGGAGCCACGTACCAAAGGGCTATGACGAAGATATTGGATGATCTCATACACAAGATCATCGAATGCTACATCGATGACCTCATGGTCAAAAACAAATCCCATGAGCACTGGGAGCATCTATGGATCGTGTTCGTGCGTCTTCGGCAATATAATCTGAAGGTGAATCCTTTAAAGTGCGCGTTTGAATCTCGTCTGGCAAATTCCTAGGCTTCATCATCCGCCACCGAGGTATCGAAATCGATCCCTCAAAAATCAAGGCAATTATGGAAATGCCCTCGCCAAGAACCCCACACAACTGTGATCTCTCCAAGAAAAGCTCGCATATATCCGGCGGTTCATAGCCGACCTCTCCAGAAAATGTCGCCCCTATGATCATCTGATGAAGAAGGGGACCCCATTCGTCTGGGATCAGAAATGTCAAAACGCATTGGAGGAAATCAAACAATACCCGCAAAATCCGCCGGTATTTACCGCTCTGGTTAAGGGAAAACCCTTTATCCTATATACAACGGCTCTTGAGGGTTCATAGCGCTATAGGCACAAGAGAACGATCAAGGAAAAGAGAGAGCTCTTTACTATCTAAGTCGAGTTCTCCTGGGGGCAGAAAGCAACTACCTCCCATCGAAAAGCACCGCTTGGCGTTGATCCTCGCAATAATGAACTCAGACACTACGCCTTGACGCATGAGGTCCATCTCATATCAAAGGTGGATTCTCTGAAGTATCCGATGTCAAAGGCTATACTGACGGGAACACTTGCTAAATGGGTCCTCTTACTGATGGAGTTTTCGATAACATATCGACTCCTCAAAGCGGTGAAAGGACAAGCCATCGCCGATTTTCTTGCGGAACATCCGATACTAGCTGATTCTTCCCTAAACTGCGAGTTGCCGGATGAACACGCATTCGACGTAGTCGAAAAAGAGAAAGAAGAAAATGAGTCTTGATGGGAGCTCTACTTCGATAGAGCATCTTCCATAAAACAACGAAAGAACACCCCTTTAATCAAAGCTGGTGTGCTCCTTATTTTTGTGAACCCGCAAGGAGAAATATTGCGTTATGCTTTCTTGTTGACGGAGCTCAGGACTAATAATGAAGCTAAATACGAAGTTTTGATAGCTGGTTATGAGATCGCTATCGATATGAGAATCAAGTAAATGATGTCTATCAGACATGCAAATCAGAACTGATAAGGTATGGCGAAAGAGTGCGGCAGCTGCTGACCCAATTCCTTTCATATATCCTGAAAAGCGTTCCGCGAGCGGAAAATAGCAAGGCGGATGCGTTAGCCAAGTTGGCTAAAGAATTGGCCGATGAAGACCTTGATGACATAATGATCATTGTCCAAAACCGCAAGATCCTGGCGCCAGCAGATATACCTCTGGAAGTTCTGATGGAGCTACTCGAAGAAAAAGATGTTCTCCAAATAGAAAACGAAGAAGTTGGGGACTGGAGGGGAGCCTTTATTGACTACTTCAAATCCCAATGCACACCTGAAGATGCGTCGTCTAGACACCAGCTCATGAAACGAGCTCAGTCGTTCGCCTTCGTCAATGATACTTTGTACAAAAGATCCTTCGACCTCGTATGGTTAAGATACTTAGGACCAAAGGAAGTAATGAAAGTCGTCCAAGAAGTACATGACGGACTTTGCTGCTCCCATCAAGCAGATCCAAAGATGAAGCTGAACATAAAAAGGATGGGCTAGTACTGGCCTATGATGATCCAATACTACCTTAAATATGCGAAGCGGTCACACGTGCAAATACATGGGGACTTCATACATCAGCATCCAAATTCACTGCATCCGATAGTAGCTAGTTGGCCGTTCGAGATATAGGGAATGGATATAATCAGCCATATCGAACCAGCGTCATCCAGAGGACATCGGTTTATACTAACAACAACCGACCATTTCTCTAAGTGGACAGAAGCGGTACCGCCAAAGGAGGTGAAGACGAACAATATTCTCCACTTCCTCAAAACTCATGTCATTTACCGGTTCGGAACTCCACGACGAATAATCTCGGATAATGGACTATCCAACAAAAGTCACAAAATAAGCCATTTCGCACAGCAACACAAGATAGACTAGAGATAATCCTCGATCTATAATTCTCGGGCCAAATGGTCTAGCTGAAGCATTCAACAAAAGATTATAAAGAAGACGGTGTCCAAGAACAAGAAAGACTGGCACGAGAGGCTGCATGAAACTCTTTGGGCGTACCGAACAATATTCAAGACGACCATAAATACAACACCATATGCGTTGGTGTTTGGCACTAAGGCAGCACTTACGAGTGGCGGTTCATTACGAGTTGATGGATGAAGAAAATGCTCATTTTAGACTCGAGGAGCTTGATGCTTTCGATGCAACCCGTCTTATACCACAGCAAAATCTGGAAGCTTATAAGGTAAGGATGATGCAATCATATGAAAGACTAATCCGGCCGACAACATTTCGCCAAAGCGAACTCGTGATGGTTGTTAAAAGACCGATGATTCCTAATCGTGCAAAACGGAGGAAGTTCAAGCCAAACTATGAAGGCTCGTACATCATAGATAAAGTCTACCAAGGTGGAGCTTACCTGCTCATGGATATGAATGGAGAAAGGCCATTTCGGCCAATAAACGACCGACTCATCAAAAAGTACTTTGCTTGAAGAGTCGCGACTTAGGTCAATGATAGATGACGACGCATGTGTCCGCTCGCTATCTTCTTGAGTCAAAATTCTGAAAGTCATATGCTCCGCATTATACGATATTGGACCACTACGTTCTTAAACTAATATCTGTCCCAAACACGGGAATGTTGGACCATTACGTCCTTAAACTGGTATTGGACCGAAACGTCCTTAAACTGGTATTGGACCGAAATGTCCTTAAACTAATATCTATCCCAAACACGGGAACGTTGGACCGAAACAGCCTTAAACTAATATGTTACCTTACATATTCTTCATAATATACATGACGATGGACCGAAATGTCCCTAAACAAATGTTGGACCGAAATATCCCTAAACCAATATGTTTAGCCCTACGGTATGGGTCATATAACCGGCCGTATACAATCCACGGGCATAAACAATCCTTATCTCTCTCAGGTCCCATCGGCAAGGCTACGCCTGAAGTCCCCACAGGCTTGGAAGCTCTACTAATGATGTAGTCTTTAAAAAAAATGAGATGAGATAAATATCATTTCTCATGAAAAGTGCTTGAATAAGGGTAGAGGAAATATACTGGTCACCGCGAGCGCCCGTATCTTTTCCGCTTCTCTTTCAGCTAACTGTTCGGAGGTAGATAGCGCCGCCTGAAGAATAGCATAGTCATCCTCGGCTGCTAACTCTACCATGGCCGCCATAACATCAACATCTTCCTCAGCTTGTGTTTCTAGGAAGATGGTATCCATGTTCGTCCTGTGCTCTAAAATGTCATCCGTCATAGAGACTTGGTCGTCTTGGCCTGACACGGTCTTTCGTCAGCTTAAAGGACCCTCTTCTTTCTTCATGGTGCCCCCGGCCAGCGCTTCCCGATTTCTGAATTGGAGAGTGAGTCAGCTGCGGTGACATCTCCGATGGATGACCTTGCTTCCGGTTCAGGAAAAGGACTATCAGCAGGCAAAATGCCGCCAGTATGACGTGACCTGTCGGAAGATCCAGAGGCAATAGGCAATGAAGCTCGCTTCCTACAGGCGACTATCCTCTTCCTGGTGCCAGGAACAGTTTCTGGTTGCATGCCTCCGAAAGCTCAAGCTGTCCTGAGTTCCCGGACAGCGGGAGAAACTGCCGGCGTTCTTTCTCGAGACAAGAAAGGACGAATGGCAGACCTTGGTCTCTAGGGAATGCCAGGTTTCGTTGCCTTCTTCGCACCCCGACGACCAAGGAAGACATGCTTCTCGTGGTCGATGACCCCGGCCATAGATGATGAATACCATGATCGAAAAGCCAATAATAGTCAAGGAACACGGTCCGGATCGGGAATTGCGAAGCGAGATCCAGTGTTCAGTCTCATAAAGTGGTGAATGACGTTTTTCGTAGACTCCTTCATAAAAGCGGGTTAGCAACGGAAAGCTTGGAGCGGAACGCCTTGGTCATACCCAAATTGCCAGGAGAAGCGATGAGGGCTATATGGCCTATAGGCGACATCGTTGCTCCGTCTGTACACCAGGAAACCGGGTCGGATCGAATAAAGATAAGCGATAACCCTATTTGACAAGCTCAAATTACCCTCTTGATATATCTAGCAGGGGTTGACCAGTGGGGTGATGCCTCACAAGCACCCAATCATCAAAATAGATTTGCCTATGCTCTCGGATATTGAATGGGTAGAGGCACAGCCGACGGATGTCTTTGTTTGGTTTGATCCTTGCAGCCTCGACGGGTTTCATCACCATGGGAAATAGACCCATGTCAAAGAACATCGGTTGTACACGCTCACTGTACGTCCCATTTACATGCAGGTGGATCCATGCGCCGAAATAGTGCAACGACATATACACATGCTCCTCCTCTGGGTCTGAGGTGGCCAATTCGGTGAATCCCTGATATAAGAATGTAACCCGGCGATACCGATGGCCAGCCTTGCACCAGAAGCTATGCGATCGGCGGGGTAGAAAACAGAGGCCCGCATCAGTCTAGGATGAACAGGGATCGCGAACCAGCTCAATCATAGGCTTATGAAAGCTATAAAAGAGTTCCGATCGATCCCTGGAGCGGCAGTGTCCTTAAAATAATAAGGGGATGTGCTAGGACGGAAGTAGTCCTCCATCGCCGCGGAATCTTTCCCCTGCATGCGTAGACTAAAAGGGGTTTCTCATGTTTGCGTGCCTGTCGTATCGGCCCTAAGGACATTCGGGTGCACAAATCTAGCGATAAAAACTTAAAAGTAACCCCTTCTTGTCCAGAGGCATAGTGCATCTCCTCAAAAATGGCTCGCACCTTCTTAAGACCCGGTCGTAGGAGAGCTATTGCATTGTCGTCCGTCAAATCCGCAGCAGCCGGGCCTGCAGAAAAGTCAAATTTATCACGGGGTACTACCTCCTCGTCATGTTCTCCCGTGATTGGCAGCCCAAATATATGCTGGAATTCTAACAAAGAGATAGATGCCTCCCTGTCGGACATCATAAAGGTGCTTGTCTGAAGGACTTCACCCACCGGGGCCCAGTCTTGGGGTACTCGAACAGTGAAGCATAGACCGCTCCATAAAGCCCGGTGCGCTCCAATAGAGTTCTCTCCGTCGAAAAGATAAACTTGGCCTAGCCAACACAGCCGGCCAAATATTTCAGGATCCCACATGATAAGGTATTCTCCATAGTCTGGCCTCATCCTGGCTCATCCGATGTCCCAGAAGATCTACCGGTGTCGTTGTCGTCACTCCTTCTGTGGATGGCTGCAACCTATTGCAAGCTGTCTAGTTTTCGACCTCCGCCGTGAAAGCAGTCGTTGAAAGCTCTGTGTACTGGATAGACCCCAAAGGATTAGAGGGCGCCTCACATTGAAAGCTAACCCGACCCTGTACTATTATACCATCCAGCCCATAGATGTAGATATTGTTGCGGAGCATCGTGAGCTCGTATCATTTGAAAGATCTCTTGCTTTGTCTGTTCGTCCGGACGTAAATTCTCTTGACGCTTATAACCAAAGTCTGATGGATATGCCATTGTACCTGAAAGTCTAAAAGAAAAAAAGGTGCGTTAAAATCGCAATCATGAAGTATCTCGTGAATGACGAACTGTGGGAGTCTTAACTACATAGTTAAGAAACTCCACGAGAATTCTTGGGCAAAATTGTTTAAAGTTTCTTTAAAATACTTAGACTAAAATGTTTAAGTTAAGGTCAAAGTCAAATTGTCCACAAGTGCGCAAATGATAAGCTAAAGGCAAGCGCACAACCCATAAATGCGCACTAAGCAAATGGATCAAGAGTAGAGGTGCGCAACACACTTACCGCTCGAAATTTAAAGAAGCAAAGGTTTCTGAAAGTAAGCAAAAGATTCAAACAAGTGCGTATGCACTGGAGATACAAGTGTGCAAAAAGATATGTTCTTAAAGTGCGCAAGTGAGGCACTTCAGAGAAGGGGGTGCGACCTTTTTTATAGGGGTAAAAAATGGTTTGAATCCCGGGGTGCGACCTTTTTTAAGGCAAATCCGACGGTGGACTGCTTGGCACCATTCGCACCATGTGCAGATCACATGCACGCAATCGGTGGGTGGGGCATTTGTTCGCACCTGTTTATGGGCGTATCCAAATCAAGCGCGCACTTGAGGGAAGAATAAGTATAAAGCCATGTGTGTGCATCATTGACATTTGCACTTCGCAGAAATTCCCAAGTGCGAAATGCACGTGCAAAGCACGTGCGCATACGCTTGCCATATGCACGTGCAAAACATGTGCGCACGTGCAAGGTGCGCATAAGTTTAAACGAGCAGTCAGTGGAAGGACATTTGTTGGAGGTGAAATATTCATTAGGCAACAATAAAAAACATGCATTTAAATAAACATTTTATTCCATGGGGAAAAGATTACCAAACACGGGATCGGGACTACAGAAATTGGTGAAACGAATTACAAAATTATCTCTCTCTCGACCTTCTCTGCCTTGTCAAAACGACGATTCTTGCGAAAAGTCGCTCTCCACCTATCAACGCCGTGCTCTTCGGCAAAAAAAGACACGACAACCTGCCAAGCCCGTATCTGACTCAACAGGTGGACGGAGCGGTCCCTTAAAGGCTTTGTGATCAGACCAGCATTCTGGAAGCAGTTGATCTTGTCCTCCGCCGCGTCGAGCATCGCTAAAGTCGTCTCCGCCGGATGAGGAGGAACATCATCGAGAACGGCGAGAAAGATCATGCAAAACCATATAGAGCTGGCGGGAAGAGGAAACCCCTTGCGGGCCATAAATTCGTACATCACTGTGTCACACTGAGCATCCGTGAGATCAGGGTTCACTAAGTGTGCAGCAAAACGGGGAATGATTTCTTCAACGGGTACCATCCGCAGTGGGTAACTTCCTGCCCAACAATGCTGTGGAACTAAAGCCCTCGCGAGGCGACCAAGTAGCTTCCTGCTCGGTCCATCCGCAGTGGGTAGCTTCCTGCCTGACTACGCTGTGGATCAAAAGCCCTCCTTACGGGGCCACCGAGTAGTTTCCTGCTCGGTCCATCCGCAGTAGGTAGCATCCTGCCCAACTACGCTGTGGATCAAAAGCTCTCCTCATGAGGCCACCGAGCAGTTTCCTGTTCGGTCCATCCGCAGTGGGTAGCTTCCTGCCCGTCAATGATGTGGATCCAAAAGCCCTTCTCATGAGGCCACTGAGTAGCTTCTTGCTCGGTCCATCCATAGTGAGTAGCTTCATGCCCATAAATGCTATGGATCTAAAGCCCTCCTCACGAGGCCACCGAGTAGCTTTCTGCTCGGTCCATCCGCAGTGGGTAGCTTTCCACCCAACTACGTTGTGGATCAAAAGCCCTTCTCATGAGGCCACCGAGTAGTTTCCTGCTCGGTCCATCCGCAGTGGGTAGCTTCATGGCCATGTAGCTTCATGCCCATCAATGCTGTGGATCTAAAGCCCTCCTCACGAGGCCACCGAATAGCTTCCTGCTCGGTCCATCCGCAGTGGGTAACTTTCTGCCTATCAATACTGTGGATCCAAAGCCCTTAACATCGAGGCGACCGAGTAGCTTCCTGCTCGGTCCATCCGCAGCGGGTAGATTCCTTCCCTGCAAAGAAACGGATCTAAAAGTCTTCCTCACGAGGCCGCCGAGCAGATTTTTGCTCGGCCCATCAATTGGTTCATACTTGATGCACGATCGCCACCTCGACTCGGGGGAAAGAGAGGATACCGACCTTCCTACACTTGGCTATCGTTCGACTCGATCCGCGATCGCCACCTTGACTTCGGGAAAAGGGAGGACACCGACCTTCCTACACTTGGCTATCGTTCGACTCTACTCGATGAACGGTTAGCAAGTGCGGGAAAGGTGGACACCGGCCTAGCACTTGCAAGATAAAGAGACTTACGAGCTAAAAGTACTTGCAAGATAAAAAGACCTACGAGCTAAAAATACTTGCAGAATGAAAGATTCGAACAATGAAAAGTATATTAGCTAAAAGTACTTGCACGACGAGGCGACACGTGGGCCCAAAGATCGAAACGACGCAACCGCTAAACGCCATGTCGTTCCCGGGCGATCCACATTCAGATTTTCGGTGCCAAACTGAGCCAAAGAAAAACCGAGCAGGCCACTCTCGACCCGACCCATAAATAGATCGGAACGAGAGTGGGGGGCTAATAATGATGCTCACAAGTGGTATTTCCTCATATTACGACATATGGAGGATGACATGTCCCGAAGGCTACGGAGGTGGAATAAATGAGTTACATTAGGGGCATTCCTCGGGACCTCGTCTCGAGGAAGTATCCGACCTTTCAGGAGACCTCCTTGAGTACTTTCCACCTTCACCTAGCAAACTACCAATAGCTCGTCTCCGAGCTTCCTCAGTCTTCTTGCTCGTCTCCGAGCCATCTGACATGCCGAGCTTCCTCAGCCTCCCGGCTCGTCTCCGAGCTCCTGACATGCCGAGCTTCCTCGGCCTTCCGGCTCGTCTCCGAGCTCCTAACGGACCGAGCTTCCTCAGTTTCCCCGATCAATCAAGAGCGCGGATCCCATGCATCCCCGCAACGGCTCCACGTATATCGCCAGGGCGAGATATCCGCATCCCCACGTTCCGCGTCCCATGCTAGCGTATCCCCCCGTTAATGGGCGCATCCCGCCATTAAATGCGAGGTTAATGCTGGGGCGTAACTGACGGCGATGATCTCGTGCCTGCTCGCTCCACGCGACCACTATATAAACCCCTTTCAGACGAATCAGGTAACTCGAACTCATTCCAATACGTCGTTACTCTGCACTTATTCCCTGACACTAACTTGATCGTCGGAGGGTCCTACGGTGGTCACCAACCCCGGGACTTCTTTTGCAGATAGCTCGGCATCAACGCCAACCCATTGAGATCCACACACTCAACAACTCCCAAACCAAATCTGAACTGTCAAAGACCGCCATCACAGGATCGACGGAAGATGACATCTGAAGGAGATCACAGTCTCCATCAGACATGTTTAGAGATAGATAGTTATATTATTGTTCTTGATTACTGATTGACAACCGTAATGTGACTATGAGAATATTTCTTTATGGTAGGTAGCATGGTTGGTCGAGTTACCTTCTGAAATTTTGGTATCTTGGGAAGCGGGACGTGACACAACATCAAGCAGCATAGCATTATGAGTGATAGTCAAGAAGTCATACTTAGTTTTGAGTGAAGTAAATGTGGAAGTAAGTCTCTCACTTTTGAAATTAGCATCATCGAGAGAACTAGTTAAAGAAGCAATTTTACTTGAAAGTTTTTCGTTCTCGGATTTTAAACTTTCACCAGAAGTCATGGGTGATCATTGGTCCGATGCTTCGGGCGAAACCCATTTCCAGGGTGTGACGGGCGGTGTGAACCATAAGATTTAATAGAAATTTTTTTTTCTCCAAAACTAGCAATTTTTTGTTTAGCATTAGAGTACTTTCCCACGGACTCAAGAGGTGGCCCCCACGGATTCAAGAGGTGGCCCCCGCCCACTTAAACATGTCACTTGGGGTGGCACTTTGTTCCGTGAGCAAGAACCGGGTCCCGACATTCTCCCCACTTTTGAACAATGGTTCGTCCTCGAACCAAATACCTACTATTGAGAGACCAGCTCTGATACCATTCTGTCACGCCCCACCCTCAATACAGAGAGTATTGTCCGCTCTGGCCAAAGCCGCACGGTTTTGTCCTTCGGGACGAACCGGACCCGACCAGGGGCCACTTCCCAGGAGGTCACCCATCCCAGAACTTCCCTGGCTCAAGCATGCTTTACTACGGAGTTCTCAAGCTCCTGTAGTGCCGGTTCACTTAAAGGCGCCTCTGTATTGAAAAGTAGTATCATTCCATTTATAGTACAGATCTGCTCTCTTTCGGAATGTATTCTGAAGATTCCCCATTGTTCTACAGTGGGTCCCACGGACTCAAGAGGTGGCCCCTGCCTACTTAAACATGACACTTGGCGTGGCACTTTGTTCCGTGAGCAAGAACCGGGTCCCGACAAGAGTAGTCTCCTTTATTTGCCATTTCTTGGTGAGTGGTCGAAGTATCTTCCTTACCTTTTCTTCATTCTTCATGGGATGATCTAATAAAGAGTCCAGAATATTAGTGATGCAAATAAAATGACTAAACATATCATCAATATTTTCATCGGGCAACATTCGAAAATTTTCATACTCCGTTTTCAAAAGATCAATTTTGGCCCTTTTAACATTGGAACTCCCTTTATGAGCAACCAATAAAAATTTTCGCATAGAAAAAGCACTTTTACATTTTATAACTTGAGCCAAATCATTTTCGTTAAGGCAAGAAAAGAAAGCAAACTTGGCTTTATGATCATCTTCACAAGCCTTTTTATCTACTATACTCCAACTATCATCATCGATGGTGGGTAATTCATACTCCTTCAAAAAGGTGTCTTTACACATACCTTGTGATTCTAAAAATGACTCCATCTTAACTTTTCAAATGGTAAAGTTAATACCATCAAAGTATCGTGGTTTAGTGATGGATTGGAAGTGTCCCATACTATGTGAAGAAGATGAGGCCATATGATCTCTCTAGGTTTTTAATCCTAACAAAAAAGAGCACCTTGCTCTGATACCAATTGAAATAATCCTATAGGGGGTGAATAGGATTATACTAACAATTCCCACAAATTAATAAACTACTTGCAAATAAAATTAAACGCAATTATAGCTAGCAAATATAAGAGATAGTTAGAGATAATCAAACGCAAACAAGAGCGATTTTCTAGAGATTCGGGAGATCTCTTAGTCCTCTTTCTTTAGTTGTACGAGCCCGTTCCACTTAATCACGTCTTCGATGAGACAAACATGTTGCGCACTCGTAACAACACGTCACTCGACACACGAGAGACTTCTTCACAGATTTCTCCTCACTTACAAGAACTTTATTGCACTTAATAGATTTCACACCAAGAGAGAAAAAGAAGAAGATTACAATTCAAGATACTTTCTCAAAAGTTTACAATCAAAACTCTAGAATACTTCAATGAAGTATTTGATTTTCAATTAAAGCTCAAATGTTTTCTTTTTCTTTTGTTGGGTGAAGATGAACCCAAGAAAATGAATGCAATTTTTCAGAATTGTTGCTATGCAATAACTACACAAGAGTCCCTTTTAAACACCACACAAAAACATTCAAGTACATCCATTTATTACGGCTTAGGCAGAAGAACAGACATCTGAAGGCAAAATAAAACTAGTCGTTATAGCATTAAATGCACTGTAACGGTAAAATTTTCATACAAAAATAGTCTCAGACGTTTGTCGTCATGAGCTTCAGACGTTCGCTATGGTTTTCAAAATATGGCCAAAGAAAGTACAGAGAACGAACAGACGTCTGAAGAACAAGTGACACACGTCTGAAGAAGAAAAGATTTTCAAAGATTTTAACCTTCAGACGTTTGTGCCCAATAGGTTCAGACGTTTGTTCCCTCAAAAGTTTTAAAGCAATGAAAATACAAAGAACAATCAGACATCTGAAGAAGATTGGCAGAAGTTTGTTCTATCAAAAAAATTTAAGGCAATGAAAACACAGAGAATAACCAGACGTCTAAAGAAGTATTGACAGACATTTGTTCTTGTAAGCTTCAGATGTGTGTTCTGAAGTAAGAAACTGACATTTTAAAACTTATGCACGTTTTGCAATAGTATACAGACGTCTGAATAAGACTTGGACAGACGTCTGAAGAAGGAATGCACTAAAAAATTTTAACTTGAAATTGAAAATCGTTTTGAATGAAAAGCTTTACCAAGTTTTGCCCAAAAGTTTCATGCATGCAACAGTGTGTGTGTTTGAGCTTTTTCATGCTAATATCATAAACCACGAAGTACTTACATCGATTTCCTAGAGAATACACTTGTAGCTCAAACTCTTGATTTCTTCGATTCTTGAATTCTTTAAACTTGGACTTTTGGCTTCTTAACTTCTTGAGCTTGAATTTGTTCTTTGAGTAGCTCTAGTCCATTATCCTCCAACCTCTAATAGATTTGCCGTTTAGCTCAATATCCTCCATCTTCCATGATAGGCTTGTGTCGGTTGATATCCTGAAATATTTCTCAAACACAACCAAGCTCATATACAGTGTTAAATATGCAATATGAAACACGTATATATATCTATTAATATTGTGTAATATTATCAAAACTAAATAGTATGATTATGAAAATCCATAAGCCATCAACTGTCAACTAGTGGCTTTTTGATTGTACACATTCATGATTCACTGGTTCTATTCCTATAACCGTCGTCCTGTGAACATTTATCAAAATGCTTTCAAGTTCAAGTCTTCTCCATTGCTATATCAACATGTATATGTCAACCCGCGACTCTTTGGATTGAACACGTATGTTCCCTTGATTTCACTATTTTTAAATGCACTATAACATTATTTCAAGCTTTTACACTTGTCTTGTTCTTTAAAAGGATATTGTTCTTTAAATGCACTATAACATTATTTCAAGCTTTTAGACTTTGGCTCCTTAACTTCTTGAGCTTGAATTTGTTCATTGAGTAGCTCTAGTCCATTATCCTCCAACCTCTAATAGATTTGCCGTTTAGCTCAATATCCTCCATCCTTTATGATAGGCTTGTGTCGGTTGATATCCTGAAATATTTCTCGAACACAACCAAGCTCATATACAGTGTTATGAAATATGCAATATGAAACACATCTATATATCTATTAATATTGTGTAATATCATCAAAACTAAATACTATGATTATGAAAATCCATAAGCCATCAACTGTCAACCAGTGACTTTTTGATTGTACACATTCATGATTCACTGGTGCTATTCCTATAACCGTCGTCCTGTGAACATTTATCAAAAGGCTTTCAAGTTCAAGTCTTCTCCATTGTTATATCAGCATGTATATGTCAACCCGCGACTCTTTGGATTGAACACGTATTTTCTTTTGATTTCACTATTTTTAAATGCACTATAACATTATTTCAAGCTTTTACACTTATCTTGTTCTTTAAAAGGACTTGAATATGTTTTTATAATATAAATTTCAAGTTTCCAAATCTATTTCCTTATTATTACTACTTCCAAATTTCTGAATCCATTTCCATATGCACCTTATCATTGATTTGTTAGTGATATATGCCCTAGAGGCCATTATTGTAAAGTACTGGATTGTATATTACATTTTGGAAGCTTGGGATATTCACAGATATAATAACAGTCTTGCTCAAAATGGTAGTATGCTACTTGGTTTGATTCTACCTCAATGTGTATATGTTTCTTTTAGCATATCGTTAATACATATTGGTAGAGCCTTTAGGATATTTGCTTGACTACCAGCGTTGTGATGGCAGTTACACTAGTGGGGACTGGGTAGTCTATAAGCATATCCTTATGAAATGTCCTTAGTCGTAGGATTATCGAGATGAGGCATCAATACTCCGGAGTAGACTAGTGTATACGCTTCTCATCCCAGCAGGGGAGATGGTCTGTCCTACAGCCATGGTATGCCGTACCGAAGATGGTATACATGTGCTCATTAGGTTATGAGTTACACTGGACGGACTCATTAGGAACTGTTGGTTGGTATTATACCTATTGTCAGGTAACAGTTCCCGGGTGGCATTAATACAGGTTAGTCCGTTGACTTGACATCACTATTCATCTCGAGTGTGTTTCCACTGTATTTAGATCACTACCCTACCACGGCTCAAAGGAGTCGTGCAAACATGTAGTAGTTGGGTGCAGTCCCGAAGCACTTGGAAGCAATAGCGGTTAGATAGGATTCGTCTCTCCCGGTATAGGGGTTGATATCGCGTGGTGTTCGAAAAGCAATTACGCAAAGTCCCTGACCAGAGCAAGCGAGATTTAGTGGTAGGTACTACAGTAGTTTCTTATGGTGTATTGGGTTTTACCCCGGCACGACTTATTTCACTATTAGAGGTCTGACGATTACCATCCCCCTAGGCCCGATATATGAGTATCTTAGACGAACAGACCAGACTGTACGGAGAATGTCACAGATAGGCTCAGTAGGAGTTCGGATTAGTTTCCTCATCGGCCTTCTTATCGACAGATACCTGGGTAGCCGTTACGTGCTGCTAGTACCGCTGACGGACTTGTGGTTAAACCCACTGCCAGCATATTGTCGAGTCTTTAGAGTCCCACACATAGGGTTTCCCTGCTTCGGGCAAAACGATGTAGAGCCCGTATGGTTTTATGACAGGGTTCCGATCATATACGTGTACTGGCTGCACGGATTTTGTTTGGACGGATAATACTAATGGGTTTTGGTTTAAACCGGATTCTAGTATTATATTATTGGATTATTATTATCTCATTGTATTCGTATTTTTCGGAATATGAATACGGATATGTATATACGGTGGGCATTCTTGTAATTTCACAAGAGATGCTTCTAGAAGGAGACACCTCATTATTTGGTTTATCTATTTTTAGAAATAGATTAATGAGGTGGAAAATGGAGATATTTGTGGCATGGAGTGAAGCATGGCTTATTGGTTTATTTATTGGTCCGGACTCACTATTCAAGCATGGTTAATATTTTCAATTAGAAAATATTGTATGCTCTAGTGAGGTGAGTGTAGGAGCCATTCTTCACTTGCCAGAACCTTTAGCTCATTTGCATTTTCACTTTCTTTCTCCATTTTTCTTTCCTTCTTCCTCAAGACCTAAAACCTTCACATGTGTTGTGAGCCATTAGGTCTCTTGAGATAAAATACTCCATTAGATATTCTACATCTTCTAAGCTACCTAGCTTAGCGAACTAGGTATCTTAGTTATTTCGGTTTAGAGGTTGGAGCTTGAAGTATAAACTCTCGGGTGGATCATCTTCGACACAAGGAGGCCGACGATCAAGCGCGATCCGGATCTTCGAGGAGCTCAAGGAGAGGAGGAGAAGAAGACCCGAAGGACTTGTAAACAAGGAGATATAAACCCTAACATAGTAGTTAGAATCTCCTAGTAGATATAGCTAGTTAAGGTTTCCGTAAAGATCATGGAGTTAAAGTCAGTGTTGTGAAGTAAGAAAAATCATTTTTTTATAAATTCCATCTTCCCATAAGTGCATGGGGTGCGTGACATCGACTTACAGTGGTATCAGAGCCTACTAAACCTTAACTAGCTTGTTAGCAAGTGATTAGAACTTTGATCGACGAAAAAATACCCGAAATTAAATTTCCGAGATATGCTTACTGTCGATTTTTTAAAAACTGTTCAAAAATTATTTCAGTGACCTTAAAAATACGCGCAAGCATTTCTAAGACCTAGTAAAAAATCTGAGCACCTAACTCATCAACTCGGCGGCGGAACCGTCGCCGAGTTGTGGCCGAGTTGCTTCCAATTTTTTCTGTGGTTTTGGTTCTTGGAATTGTGATTTTTGGTATATTTGGTTTTTACCCAGATTGTTTGTGTACTAGTTTGTGCATGGGGTAAACATGGATAAGTATCATCGATTGAAATTCTAAGTTCTTAGCTAATCGGTGTTTCTGTGTTTGTATATGTGTTGCTAAACGTTTGCTAATTGTTATATGTCAATTAGTAGGGGTTGCACATATTATCATCTTGATGGTTTGTGTATATGAAGTATTGGATCGTCGTGGATGAATAGCCAAGGGATGTGAAAAGAGTGTTTTCTTTTCTTTCATTCATGTAAATTTGTAATTGATATAATATTTTTTTTGCGGGGCACATCCGGGTTGAGATTGTAGCCACCGTTGTATTATTTTATTTACTTTTTCTTGCATCTAGGATAGACCCAAGATAGGGGCACAAACTACCGGGTTCTTGAAGCGCCGAGTGGCCTACTCATTTTGAGGGAGGTTGCTTCACTTCGGGAATTTGGCGGGTAGTTTGTCGCACCCGTAGGGGTTTAGGGTGGGGTTTGGCTAATTGATCACGACCATGGAATCTGTCTTTCGTTTTAGGCTAAAACGAAACACAGAATTCCTAATATATTCATCTGTGATCTATGATCTGGAATGACTATTATTGCGTGAGACGAATGGCTATATATATTATATATAATAAACGTTGTTTATGTTTTACACCCGCGCTAGTCTAGCCCCCGCTCTGCCGTTAAGTAATCTAACGGTGCATGACGGGCCCCGTGGCGAATGCGGATGGCATAAGCGTACGTTCTATTTTCGTTTCTTTTCTGCAATGATATGGTTAAATGATGGGACCGCGTTAATATTGATTAGTGTAAGGAAAACAAACCAAAGTTTAAATCGTTGGAACAATTTCAAAACCACTCGGTTTTCTTGAAAAACAACTTTTAAATGTGGAGCCTAAACCACTCCTTTTAAAAGCTATCATCGTTCTTTCGACTATATCAAGTTCATTACGTTCACGGTTTCGCCAAAACCATTCATAGCCCTCCGTCATTTCAGATAAGTATTCAGTAGTATTCAAGCTATGCATTTTGACCTTCGCCAAGGCATAGTGATTGGTAGCTGCTGGGTATTCATTTGTAGCATAGATAGATGCGTTTGATTTGGGACAGTCGTACAGCTATTTTGGCATTCGTCAAGGGTTTGTACGGATGAGTTCAAATTAACCTGGATAATGACGGGGAGAACTTGACTTGCGTCTTATGATATGTTGGCCTTCGTCAAGGTCATAAGCGCCTGGGGCAAAAAATCCACATCGAGAGTTTCAAAGGAAAATGGAACCTGCTAGTGTTGCATACCATTTGGAGTGATGATTTTGGTAGAATTCCTTCAAGGTTGTCACACGATGATATTTGGATCCCGATCCTACTGTGAGTATCCGCTACTCTTCGGGAGATTTTTTCACTAAACAATCAATTTTATAAACCAAGTAGGTGCCTAGAATGGTGTTAGCTGGGCTACGCCTTTAGGGAAAATAGGTTATGTAATTAAGGAACTTTGCGAAAGCTTTGGAAAACCTCTCTCGAAGTACCAACACTAGCCTGGCCGAAAGATTAAGCAAGAATTGTAGGGTGAGATTGATCCTGACTAATTCTTCTTTTATGGTTTGAAGGAGGATTCGAGGAACAGTGGGAGCCATTCTTCTTTTATTGTTAGTGATATATGCCCTAGAGGCCATTATTGTAAAGTACTGGATTGTATATTACATTTTGGAAGCTTGGGATATTCACAGATATAATAACAGTTTTGCTCAAAATGGTAGTATGCTAGTTGGTTTGATTCTACCTCAATATATGTATATGTTTCTTTTAGTATATCGCTAATATATATTGGTAGAGCCTTTAGGATCTTTGCTTGACTACCAGCGTTATGATGGCAGTCACACTAGTGGAGGCTGGATAGTCTATAAGCACATCCTTAAAAAAGGCCCCTAGTCGTAGGATTATCGAGACGGGGCATCGATACTCCAGAGTAGACTAGTGTATACGCTTCTTATCCCAGCAGGGGAGATGGTCTGTCCCACAGCCATTGGTATGTCGTACCGGAGATAGTATATATGTGCTCATTTGGCTATGAGTTGCACTGGACGGACTCGTTGGGAACTGCTGGTTGGTATCATACCTATCGTCAGGTAGCAGTTCCTCGGTGGAATGAGTACAGGTTAGTCCGTTGACTTGACATCACTATTCGTCTTAAGTGTGTTCCCACTGTAGTTAGATCGCTACCCTACCACGGCTCAAAGGAGTCGTGCAAACAAGTAGTAGTTGGGTGCAGTCCCGAAGCACTTGGAGGCAGTAGCGGTTAGATAGGATTCGTCTCTCCCGGTATTGGGGGTTGATATCACGCTGTGTTTGGAAAGTCATTACACAAAGTCCCTGGTCAGGGCAAGTGAGATTTACTGGCAGGTATTCCAGTAGTTTCTCAGGGTGTATTGGGCTCTACCCGGCACGACTTATTGCGCTATTAGGAATCTGACAGTTACCATCCCCTCGGCTCGATATGCGAGTATCTTAGACGAACAGACCGGACTGTATGGAGATTGTCACAGATAGGCTCATTAGGAGTTCGAATGAGTTTGCCCATCGGCCTTCATATCGACAGATACCTGGGCGGCCGTTACGTGCAGCTATTACCGTTGACAGGCTTGTAGTTAAACCCACTGCCGGCGTACTGTCGTGTCTTTAGAGCCCCACACAGAGGGTTTCCCTATTTCGGGCGAAACGATATAGAGGCCGTATGGTTTTACGGCAGGGTTCCGATCATATACGTGTACTGGCTGCACGGATGTTGTTCGAACGGATAATACTAGTGGGCTTTGGTTTAAGCCGGATTCTAGTATTATATTATTGGATTATTATTATCTCATTGTATTCGTATTTTTCGGAATACAAATACGGATATGTATATACGGTGAGGGCATTCTTGTAATTTCACAAGAGATACTTCTAGAAGGGGACACCTCATTATTTGGTTTAGCTATTTTTAGAAATAGATTAATGAGGTGGAAAATGAAGATATTTGTGGTATGGAGTGAAGCATGGCTCATTGGTTTATTTTATTGGTTTGGACTCACTATTCAAGCATGGTTGATATTTTCAATTAGAAAATATTGCATGCTTGAGTGAGATGGGTGTAGGAGTCATTCTTCACTTGCCATAACCTTAGCTCATTTGCATTTTCACTTTCTCTCTCCATTTTTCTCTCCTTCCTCAAGACCTAAAACCTTCACATGTGTTGTGAGCCATTAAGTCTCTTGAGGTAAAATACTCCATTAGATACTCTACATCTTCTAAGCTACGTAGCTTAGCGAACTAGGTATCTTAGTTATCTCAGTTTAGAGGTTGGAGCTTGAAGTATAGTCTCTCGGGTGGATCATATTCGACACGAGGAGATCGACAATCAAGAGTGATCCGGATCTTCGAGGAGCTCAAGGAGAGGAGGAGAAGAAGACCCGAAGGACTTGTAAATAAGGAGGTATAAACCCTAACATAGTAGTTAAAACCTCCTAGTAGATATAACTAGTTAAGGTTTCCGTAAAGATCCTGGAGTTAAAGTCGGTGTTGCGAAGTAAGAAAAATCGTTTTTTGTAAATTTCGCCTCCCCACAAGTGCGTGGGGTGCGCGACATCGACTTGCATGATTCTCTGTCTATAACTGTCTTAATTCCGATTCATTACCGATTTAATCTAATTATGGACTTAATTATTGTTTTTTCATAATGTCCTCCAATTTTTTGTGCATGGGAATATGCACCTACCATTTATTCTCTTCTTAAAACTGTCCAATCATTGATATTTTTCAATAGGCATTCATGTTCAAGTCCTCACCATTTTTAGATCGACCTGAATATATCAACCCGAGGCTCTTTGGATTGTACACATCTGTGATTGTGGCTTTCCCCAAATTTACTTTCCACACGTAAGCAATCATTCGTGATAACTTGATTTTTATCCTCATCTAGCCTTTTTGGATACATCTTATTTCAGTTGTCTTGATTATAAAATTTTCAAAATCGTCTCCAACTTTTAAAGCAAATTTATCAGGATTTTAAAGGCTTTAAACCATTTTTCTTTTCAGCATTTTTTTATTTATTAGAAAGGCCGTATTTTGAAAATTCTTCAATTTTATTAAATTTCTAAATCTATTTTCTTAACAATACTTATTTCAAAGGCACCATAAATTTTCACTTGTTCCGTTACTTAAAGCATTTGAAGCTATTTTTCTTAAATTTTAAATTTCTAAATCCTTTTCCTTAATAACATTGTTTTTAAATTCATCATAAAGTTATTTCAAGGTTTTTTACTTGTCTCAATCTTTAAAAGGACTAGAATCTAATTACTTAATCTAGATTTTAAATTTCTGAATTTATTTTCCAAACATTACTACTTTCAAATTTCTAAATATATTTCTATATGCACATATCATTGATTCTACAGTATATAACTGTCTTAACCCTAATTTCTTAGTGATATAATCTTTCTACGAGCTAATTATTGTTTTTTATTTAGTCCTCTAACTCGTTTCCACAACAATATATACCTACCATTGATTTTGTTCGTATAATCGTCCTCATATAAACATTTATCAATAAACTTTCAAATCCAAGTCCTCTCCATTATTTGATCGATGTGAATATGTCAACCCATAACTTTTCAATTGTACACATTCATGATCCATTGCTGCTGTCATAGTTCCTATAAAGTCGTCATATGTACATTTATCAAAAAGCAATCAAGTTCAAGTCCTTTCCATTTTTAGATCGATGTGTATATGTACTCGTATATTCCCTTAGTTTAACTATTTTTAAATGCACTCTAAATTTATTTCAAACTTTTCACTTCTCTCGTTCTTTAAAAGGACTTAAATCTATTTTTTATCTAAATTTTAAATTTCCGAGTCTATTTCCTTATTATTACTATTTCCAAATTTCTGAACCCATTTCCATATGCACCTATCATTGATTCTCCTGTCTATAACTGCTTTAACGCTGATTCCTTAATGATTTTATCTTCATACGGGATTAATTATTTTCTTTTTATTATATCATCAAACTCGTGTCCACGAAACATATGCACCTACTATTGATTTTGTTCATGTAATCGTTCATCCTATGGACATTTCTGAATAGACATTCAAGCTCAAGTCCTCTCCATTATTTGATCGACATGACTATATCAACCCGTGAATTTTCGATTGTAAACATTTATGCACCACTGATTTTGTACCTAAAACTGTTGTCCGATGGGCATTTATCAAAAGGCGTTCAAGTTCAAGTCCTTTCCATTATTAGTTCGGAGGTGTATATGTCAACTCATGACTCTTTCGTTTGTACACGTATTTTCCCTTAATCTCGCTATTTTTAAATACACTATAAAATTATTTCAAGCCTTTTCACTTTTATCGTTCTTTAGAAGGAATTGAATCTAATTTTTTATCTAAATTTTAAATTTCTGAATCTGTGTCCTAAACATTGCTCCTTTCAAATTTCTAAATCTATTTCCATATGCACCTATCATTGATTCTCCTTTCTATAACTGTCTTAACCCTGATTTCTTAGTGATTTGATCTTCTTATTACCTAAATATTGTCTTTTTCTAATATCCTCCAACTCGTGTTCACAAGAATATGCACCTACCAATGATTCTGTTACTATAATCATTCTTCTTTGGACATTTATCAATAGACATTCAAATCTAAGTCCTCTCTATTTTTTGGTCGACATGAATATGTAAATTTTTGACTTTTTGATTGTACACAGTCATGATCCATTGGTTTTGTTCCTATAACCGTCGTCCTATGAAAATTTATCAAAAGGCATTTAAGTTCAAGTCTTCTCCATTTTTAGATCGACATGTATATGTGAACGTGCGACTATTTTGGTTGTACATATATTTTTCCTCAGTTTCATTATTTTTAAATGCACCATAAAGTTATTTCAAGCCTTTCGACTTGTCTCATTCATTAAAATGACATAAATCTATTTTTTATTTAAATTTTAAATTTCCGAGTGTATTTCCTTATTATTACTACTTTCAAATTTCTGAATCCATTTCCATATACACCTATAATTGATTCTCCTGTCTATAACTGTCGTAAACCTAATTCCATAGTGATTTAATTTTCCTATAGGCTTAATAATTGTCTTTTTATAATGTCCACAAACCCGTGCCATAAAAAATATACACCTGCCATTGATTATGTTCCTATAACCATTCCTTTTATAGACATTTATAAATAAACATTCAAGCTCAAATTCTCTTAATTATTTGATCGACGAGATTATGTCAACCCGTGACTTTAAATATACACCTACCATTGATTATGTTCCTATAACCATTCCTTTTATAAACATTCAAACTCAAGTTCTCTCTATTATTTGATCGACGAGACTATGTCAACCTGTGACTTTTCGATTGTACATATTCATGATCCACTAGTTCTATTCCTATAACTGTCGTCCTATAGACATTTAGCAAAAGGCTTTCAAGTTTAAGTCCTCTCTATTTGTAGATCAACGTGTATATGTCAACCGGAGACTCTTTTGATCGTACATATGTTTTCCCTTAATTTCACTATTTTTAAATGCACTACGAAATTATTGTAAGCATTTTCACATGTCTCGTTCTTTAAAAAGACTTGAATTTTCTTGATATAAATTTGAAATTTCCGAATCTGAATCTATTTCCATATGCACGTATCATTGATTCTCTGTTTATAACTGTCTTAATCCTGATTCATTACTGATTAACTCTACCTTTGGGCTTAATTATTGTCTTTTGGCTTTCAAGTTATAGTCCTCTATATTTTTAGATCGACGTGTATATGTCAACCCGTGAATCTTTTAGTTGTACGTATATTTTTTCTTAGTTTCACTATTTTTAAGCGCACTATAAAGTTATTTCAAATCTTTTCACTTATCAAATTCATTAAAATGGATTAAATCTATTCTTTTATCTAAATTTTAAATTTCTGAGTCTATTTCCTTATTATTACTGCTTCCAAATTTCTGAATCCATTTCCATATGCACCTATGATTGATTCTCCTATCTGTAACTGACTTAACCCTGATTCCTTGGTGATTTAATCTTCCAACGGGCTTAATTATTGTCTTTCTATAATGTCCTCAAACTCATGCCACAAAAAATATACACCCACCATTGATTATGTTTTTATAACGATTCCTTTTATGGACATTTATGAATAGACATTCAAGCTCAAGTCCTCTCTATTATTTTGATCGACGTGACCATGTCAACCCGTGGCTTTTCTATTGTACACATTCATGATCCGCTAGTTCTATTCTTATAACCGTCGTCCTATAGACATTTAGCAGAAGGCTTTCAAGTTCAAGTCCTTCCCATTTGTAGATCGATGTGTATATGTCAACCGGCGACTCTTTCAATTATACACGTATTTCCCCTTAATTTCACTATTTTAAAATGCGCTATAAAATCATTTTAAGTTTTTTCGCTTGTCTCGTTCTTTAAAAAGATTTGAATCTATTTTTTTGATATGAATTTCAAATTTCCAAATCTATTTCTTTCTTATTACTACTTCCAAATTTCTGAATCCATTTCCATATGCACATAACATTGATTCTCCGTCTATAACTGTCTTAACCTTAATATATTACTGATTTAATCTACATTTGTGCTTAATTATCGTCTTTTGGCATTCAAGTTCAAGTCCTCTTCATTTTTAGATGGACGTGGATATATCAACACATGACTCTTTTGGTTGTACACATATTTTTTCTTAGTTTCACAATTTTTAAATGCACTATAAACTTATTTCAAGCCTTTCCACATGTTTCGTTCATTAAAATGACTTACCCCTGCTGGCTGACTGATTGCAAGGAGCGCAGGCCGCCAGATTCATTAATGAACTTCCTCGCAATGACTACCTCCTGTAAGAGGCCTAGACTTTGCTACCCAGCAGCCAGGCCCTCGGCAAGTGTAGCGAAGGAAAGAACTGACAAAGTGAACGATAAAGGAGTGAAGCGAGTTTTACAAGCGAAACGTCTTAATCGGTAAACTTATCTTAATAAAAACTTAAGATAATTCTCCAAATGGGGACCTACGAGCGTAACGACGGTTGTCTGAGGCATGATGCCCACCTTTGAGACAAATTTATTTTTTTTAATCTGAATTTTAAATTTCCTTGTTTATTTCTTTATTATTACTGCTTCCAAATTTCTAAATCCATTTCCATATGCACATAATTGAGGCTCTTGTTTTAACTGTTTTAACCCTGATTCCTTAATGATTTAATCTTCCGGTCTTAATTATTGTCTTTTTTTAATGTCCTCAAACTCATGCCACAAAATATGCACCTACCATTGATTATGTTCGTATAACCATTCCTTTTATGGACATTTATGAATAAATATTCAAGCTCAAGTCCTTTCCATTATTTTGATCGATGTAACTATGTCAACCTATGACTTTTCGATTGTACACATTCATGGTCCACTAGTTCTATTTCTATAATCGTCGTCCTATGGACATTTAGCAAAAGGCTTTCAAGTACAAGTCCTCTCCATGTAGATCGACGTGTATATACCAACCGGCGACTCGTTCAATTGTACACTTATTTTCCCTTAATTTCACTTTTTTTAAATACACTATAAAATTATTTTAAGATTTTTCACTTGTCTCGTTCTTTAAAAAGACTTGAACCTATTTTTTTGATATAAATTTCAAATTTCCGAAATTATTTTCTTTTTATTACCACTTCCAAATTTCTAAATCCATTTTCATATGTATGTATCATTGATTTTCCGTCTATAACTGTCTTAACCCTGATTCAGTACTTATTTATTCTACCTTTGAGCTTATTTATTGTCTTTCCATAATGTACTCCAATTTTTGTCCACGACAATATGCACCTACCAACAATTCTCTTCCTAGAAGCATCCTATTACGGACAATTGTCGATTGGCATTCAATCTAAGTTCTCTCCATTATTAGAACGACCTGAATACGTCAACCCCGGGTCTCTTTAAATTTGTACACATCCGCGAGTGTGTCCTTCGCCATATTTACTTTCCACACGTAACCAATCATTCATGATACCTTATATTTTTTATCATCGTCTTTCCACTTAGGATAAAACATCGCATTTCACTTGTCTCGTGTATAAAATATTCGAAACTGTCTCCATTAAAGCAAATTCCTCAAGATTTCAAAGACTTTTCTCCATTTTGCATTGTAGCATTTTTTATTTATATTTGAAAGGCTTTATTTTGAAAAAACTTCAATTGTATTAAATTTCTAAATACATTTTCTTAACATTACTACTTTCAAAGGCACCATAAATTTTCACTTGTTCCGTTAAAGCTTTTGAAGCTGCTTTTCTTAAATTTTAAATTTCTAAATCCTTTTCCTTAATCTCACTATTTTTAAATGTGTCATTAAATTATTTCAAGATTTTTCACTTGTCTTGTTCTTTAAAAGAACTTGAATCTAATTTTTTATCTAAATTTTACATTTCTAAAGCTATTTCCTAAACATTAATACTTTCAAATTTCTAAATCTATTTCCATATGCCCTTGTCACTGATTCTCGTATCTATAACTGTCTTAACCCTGATTTCTTAATGATTTAATCTTCCTATTGGCTTAATTATTGTCGTTATCTAATGACCTCCAACTCGTTTATACAATAATATTCATTTCCTATAACCGTTCTCCTATGGACATTTATCAATCGACATTCAAATCCAAGTCATATTCATTATTTGATCGACATGAATATGTCAATCCGTGACTTTTAGATTGTACACATTCATAAACCATTTGTTTTGTTCTTATAACCGTCGTTTTATTGACATTTATCAAAAGGCATTCAAGTTCAATTCCTCGCCATTTTTAGATCGTATATATCAACCCTTGACTCTTTTGAGTGTACACATATTTTCCCTTAATGTCGCTATTTTTGAACATTTTCACTTCTCTTGTTCTTTGTTAAATCTATGTTTTATCTAAATTTTAAATTTTTGAGTTATTTCATTATTATTACTACTTTCAAATTTCTGAATCCATTTCTCTATGCACCTTTAATTGATTCCCCTGTCTATAACTGTCTTAACCCTGATTATTTAATTATTTAATCTTCCTACGAGTTTAATTATTGTTTTTTTATTATGTCTTCTAACTCGTGTACACAAAAAACATACCATCGATTGCGTTCGTATAACCATTTCTCCTATGGACATTTATGAATAGACATTCACGTTCATGCTCTCTCCATTACTTGATTGACATGATGTTGCGAATAAGGCAATCACAAAGCACAAAACAATCGATATAGAGAAGAGTATCAAACCACAGACAAGATAGAAATATGAATACTAATCACAAAACAAATGGTGAAGACGAAGCTTTATTAATTATCAAATTCGGAGGAGTACAAATCGATGGAGAATACAAATCCCTTTCAATACCTTTGCTCTCTCAAAATAACAATGGGTTCTAACCAAATAATCAAATTGCTATCTCAAAGGCTTCAATCTAGAGTTGCTTCAAACTTTCATATTTATAGCATACAAAAGATATTTCCAAAAAACTAATTTCCTAACTTATGAAATCTGCGTCCGGCCCGACGGCAGACGTCTGCCCCATAGATGGGCAGACGTCTGTCAGAGTATATCTTGAAACTTCAACTCTCTGACCTGTCCTACAGACGCCCGCTACAAAGGGGAAGATGTCTGGTATTTACCGAAACTCCAGAAAAGTGACAGAGGGAGGCAGACGTCTGTCCTAAATGTTTGTCCAGACATTTGGTATAGATGTCTGACCTGAAGATAACTGCAAATCTTTGCTTCTTGATAACGCCGGATAAATAGGAAAATCTTTAGGGATGAATCTGAGACACACATAACAAATCTCCACCTTGTTTCGCATTGCACAAAACTCCTCCATCAAAAAAATAACAGCTCTACCTTCACCACAAAATCCCTCAAGGGCTCAATGAGTGCTATGCACTCCAATTAAGTTTAAGCAATGTTTAAACTTAACAGCTGAAAGAGACTTCGTCGGCTTGTCGGCCGGATTGTCCGCTGTGCCAGCCTTTTCCATAATAATCTCTTCTTTCTTAATGATCTCCTGTACGAACCAATACTTCACGTCAATGTGCTTCGTCCTATCATGATGCATCTAATCTTTCGTTAAATGAATAACACTTTGGCTATCACAGTAGACTATTATGGTATCTTTTGGAATACTAAGTTCCGAAAATAGCCCCTTCCACCAAATTGCCTCCTTAACGGCCCCAACAATGGCTATATACTCCACCTCCGTTGTAGACAACGTTACCGTAGGAGGTAAAGAAGTACGCCAACTGATGGCACATCCTCCCAAGGAGAACACATAACCAGTTATCGATCTGCGTCTGTCAAGATCACCCGCATAATCGGAGTCGCTGAATCCAACTAAATTGTCGCCGTTCCTTCCAAACACCAACCCCACGTCAGACGTACCTCGAAGGTATCTAGTATCCATTTCACCGCCTGCAATGGCTTTTGTCAGGAGATGCCATATAGCGACTAACAACACTAACGGCGTGTGAAATGTCAGGTTGTGTACAAACCATGACATACATAACACTACCTACCGTACTCGCATATGGAACATTCAACATATATCTAATCTCATCCTCTGTCTGCGGTGATAAACGAGCTGAAAATTTAAAATGAGCTGTCAACGGAGTACTTACAGATTTAGCGTTTGTCATACCGAAACGCTCTAAAACTTTCTTAACATATCGTTGTTGAGACAAGGATAGATTTCCTCCTTTGCGATCTCACCTGATCTACTTACCAAGTAATTTCTTGGCCGCTTCCAAATTCTTGGTCTCAAACTTTCCTTTCAACCGTTGCTTCAAAATCTGAATATCAGCCATATATCTTGTTGCTATCAACATATCATTAATATAGAGTAGCAAATATATGAAAGAACCATCAACGAGCTTTTTTGAATATACACAACTGTCACCCATACTTCTCATAAACTCAATTTCTTTCATGAAGGAGTCAAAACTTTTTATACCAACGTCTAGATGACTCTTTCAAATCGTAGAGAGACTTCTCTGGCAAACAAATGTGGTCTTCTTTGTCTTCAACTTCAAAACCTTTGGGCCGTTGCATGTAGATTTTCTCCACCAAATCGCCGTGCAAGAATGCGGTCTTCACATCGAGCTGCTCAACCTCCAAATCTTGCATAGCTCCCAAACCGGGTAAGACACGTATAGAGGTGTGTTTAACAACCGGAGAAAATACCTCTGTGAAGTCAACTCTCCGCACCTACAAATAGCCTTTAGCTACCAATCGCGCCTTGTACCCCGTACCAACCGTCCCTTGGTCATCTTCTTTCTTCTTGAAAACCCACTTGCAGCCATTAATCTTCTTTCTTCTTTTGGGCTTTACGAGCTTCCAAGTTTTGTTATTGTAAAGAAACCCAGTCTCTTCATTCATAACGACTAGTCAACGAGCTGCTTCATCGAATGAGATAGCATCTTTATAGCTTGTCGGCTCGCTACTATCAACTATCTCTGCAACAGACAGCGCATACGCCATTAGGTCACCGTAGCCATATCTCTGTAGCCGTCTATTGTCCCTTCTTTGTCGGTCATGAGCGAGCAAATACTCATCATTGGACTGCTCATCTTGAGCTTCTTCAGACGATGGTGAAGGAGAGATCTCCTGCTAACCCAAGTTATCACTGACCTCAATATCAACTCTCGGCTCATCCTTCTTCGAATCATCTTCAACTGGAGATTCCTTGTTATGCGGCAATAACATAGCAGATTCATCAAAAGTCACATCTCTGCTAATCATAAATTTATGCGACTTTGGATCCGAACACCACAATCTATAACCTTTAACGCCGGTAAAATAACCGAGAAATATGCATTTTTTTGCTCGAAGATCCAACTTACCTTCACGGCAATGTGCATAAGCGGGGCAACCAAACACCTGTAAGTGTCGAATAATCGGCGTGTTTTCCGACAATACATGCTCCGGCGTCTTACAACCTAGCGATGTATGAGGTGACCGATTCACAATATAGCACGCCGTATACCGCTTCTGCCGAAAACTCCTTTCTGAGCCCTGCGTTGGATAATATGCACCGCGCTTTCTCCAAAAAAGACCGGTTCATCCGCTCCACAACTCCATTCTGCTGTAGTGTGTAGACAACGGTATGATGCCGAACTATGTCTTTGTTTTTGCAAAAATTGTTAAAATCTCCATCGCAAAATTCTAACCTGTTGTCCGTCCTAAGTCTTTTGATATGCTTTCCTGTCTGCTTCTCAAGCAACGTCTTCCATTATTTGAATATAGTAAACACATCACTTTTGTTTTCAAGAAGTAGACCCATACCTTTCTCGAAAAATCATCAATGAAGGCAAGCAGATATTTAGCACTGCTTCCTTTAGAAGCAACTGGAGAGGATCCCCAAAAATCCGAATGGATATAATTTAGAATACCTTTCATGTTGTGCACCGCCGAACTGAAGCTAACGCGTTTTTGCTTTCGAAAGACGCAATGTTCACAAAACTTCGGTTTCGTCGTACTCTTTTCACCAAGTAGATCATGTTTCGACAACTCGGTCAATCCTCTCTCACTCATATGCCCGAGTCTCATGTGCCATAATCTAGTAGTTTCTGAATCTGTCATAGATTTGGATGATGAAATCGCGGCCGATCCGGAAGTCGTCAAACCCTTCGATGAAAGGACCATTTTTTCAAGTCCTTCATCACAACGAGAGTACCTTTGGTTACCTTCAAAACACCATCTTCAACGGAAAATTTGCAACCCTTGTCATCGAGTGCACCTAAAGAAACGAGGTTTTTCTTCAAGTCAGGTACGTGCCTGACTTGCGCCTATGTCTTTACAACACCATCGAACATCTTAATTTGGATTGTATCTTTGCCAATAGCTCAGCATGAGCTATTGTTGCCCATCAAAACCACTCCACCATCAACAGACTCGTATGTGGTGAACAACTCCCTATTGGGACACATGTGATAAGAACAACCCTCATCCATAATCCACTCATCCTTGGATTACTGTGTGTTGTCGAAGATCACAAGATCTCTTTCTCCTTCCGCTATACTCGCTTCAGCTGAAGACTCCTTTGATTTGACTTCCTGCTTTTGCTTATTCCATAGTTTAAAGCAATCGGCCTTAAAATGCCCCTTCTTACAATAATTGCAGGGCACGTTCTTAGCCTTGGACTTTGATAGCAACTTCTTCCTATTTGCTTCCGGATCTCTCTTCTCTGCACGCACTCAAACAAATAAACCAGACGACGAACCATTTGCTTCGGTAGAAGTCAACTTCTTATCGATCTTCTTTTTGTTCATCAAATTCTCCTTGACATCCTTGATTGAGATCGTGTCTCGTCCATAAATCATGGTGTCACGGAAGTTCTTATAAGAGGGTGACAACGAACACTAAGAGAATAGCCTAATCTTCATCATCAGTCTTAATATTTATCTTACCCATATCTGTAATGATTGAATTAAACTCACCAACGTGAGATTTTATTGGAGAGTCTTCTGACATACGAAGTGTGTAGAGACTCTGCTTCAACTGGAGTCAATTCGTGAGAGATTTCCTCAAATATAACTCCTCCAACTTATTCCACAAATCAGCCGTTGTCTTCTCCACCAAAACTTCTTATAGTAATTCGTTAGTCAAACACAAGTGATTAGCAGTTAAGGCCTTTTCATCCATCTCCTCCCAAGCTTCCTCCGTCATAATAGAAGGCTTCTTCTCCTTCTTATGAATTGCCTTCTTCAAATTGTTTTGAGTCAAAATGGAAACCATATGAACTTGCCACAAACACTTACCACAAACAGAAACTCATATTCCCATCGAAATTCTCGATATCAAACTTCATAATTGTCGGAGACATGATATGGGATCAAAATACCTTGAATACTAATGAACCCCAAACTTCAAAATCACGATCTAAAAATGTGGGGAAGAGAATGTAGTTGTCATTACCCACCGTTGACCTAGATCACAAAATCAAAAGACCTAACGGTTCAACCAAAAATCCCACAATAACGCAACAATATCTCTGATACCAGTTTGTTGTGAATAAGGTAATCACAAAGCACAAAACAATCGATATAGAGAAGAGTATCAAACCACAGGCAAGATAAAAATATGAATACTAACCAACGAAACAAATAGGCCAAGGTGAAACTTTACTAATTATCAAATGCAGAGGAGTACAAATCGATGGAGAATACAAATCCCTTTCAAAACCCTAGCTCTCTCAAAATAACAATGGGTTCTCACCAAATAATCAAATTGCTATCTCAAAGGCTTCAATCTAGGGTTGCTACAATCTTTCTTATTTATAGCATACAAAAGATATTCCCAAAAAACTAATTTCCTAACTTAGGAAATCTGCGCCCAGCCCGACTGCAGACGTCTGCCCCAGAGATGGGCAGACGTCTGTCGGAGCATATCCCGAAATTTCAACTCTTTGTCCAGTCCTACAGACGTCCGCTATAGAGGGGCAGACGTCTGTCAAGGTATTTACCGAAACTCCAGAAAAGTGACGGAGCTATACCAGACGTCTGACCTGAAGATTACCGTAAATCTTCGCTTAGTGATAACGCCGGATCAATAGGGAAATCTTTAGGGATGAATGTGAGGCACACATAACACATGACCTTGTCAACTCGTGACTTTCGATTGTACATATTCATGATCCAATGATTTTGTTCTGTTGTCCTATGGACATTTTTTTACATGCTGAAGTCAGGAAATTTTTAGTAACATTAAGACCACCAGAAAAGTTCTCTGTTGTTTCCGTCTCTGTATCAAACCTTAAATTTGAATCCTCCAGAATTTGTTTACCTTTATTATATAACTGTTGAAAATGTCCTGATATAAAGATCCATTTTTTGTTGCTGATGTTACCCAAGACCCGAGAAAAACCAGTTTGAAAAGCAATATAGCTAACTTTAGAAAAATCAGTCATGGGCTCCATAATACAGAATTTTGAATACCATGAAAACAAATATCGCGCTAGCGCGCTCACACAGCAGCACTCGCATGTAGCAACAGCAGAAATGGAACCAGCATGTAGGCTTGGGTCTTTCATTCGGGCCTCTTGAAGATGGGCACCCTGTGGGCAATGGAACGGTAAAAGAATCCAATAGAACAGTAGAATTTTGCTGACATCAAGGCAAAGAAACATAGCAAGCACAATCCATAGGATTGAGAGATCAATCGATCCTATGAAAACTCAACAAAGGATCAAATGCAACATCGCAAACCACAGGAGTTACAAGAATTGAGAAATCTATACAATGAATCTAAACAAAATGATCAAAATTAAGAGCTCAAAGGAGATCGAGAAGAGGCGACTCACAATCGTAAAGAATTGGAGGCGACTGAGCCAATTAGGGTTGGAAAGCCCTAATTTTCCCCCAGTTCAATAAGATTTCAAAGACTTTACATCATTTTGCATTTCAATTTTATTTTATTTATTAGAAAGGTTGTTGAAAAAAAACTTCAATTGTATTAAATTTCTAAATCTATTTTCTTAACATTAATACTTTCAAAGGTACCATTAATTTTCACTTGTTTTGTTAAAGGATTTGAAGCTACTTTTCTTAAATTTTAAATTTCTTAATCTTTTTCCTGAATTGCACTATTTTGTAAATGCGTCATTAAGTTATTTTAAACATTTTCACTTGTCTCGTTCTTTATAAGGACTTGAATCTACTTTTTTTTATCGAAATTTTAAATTTCTGAATCTATTTACTAAACATTACTGCTTTCAAATCTCTAAATCTATTTTCATATGCACCCATCATTGATTCTCCTGTCTATAACTGTCTTAACCACAATTCCTTAATGATTTAATCTCCTTACAGGCTTAATTTATTGTCTATTTATAATGTCCTTCAACCCGTGTCCACAACAATATACACCTACTATTAATTATGCTCTTATAATCGTACTCTTATGGACATTTATCAATAAACATTCAAGTTCAAGTCTCATCCATTATTTGATCGACGTGAATATGTTAACCCGTGACTTTTCACTTATACACATCCATGATGCATTGATCTTGGTGCTATAACTGCCATCCTCTGGACATTTATCAAAAGGCGTTCAAGTTCAAGTCCTTTCCATTTTTAGATCGACGTATATATGTCAACCTTGACTCCTTCGATTGTACACATGTTTTCCATTAGTTTCACCATTATTAAATGCACTATAAAGTTATTTCAAACATTTTCACTTGTCCCGTTCTTTCCGTTTTTGTGTTCTATACCATATATAATATTGATAAAAGTAAGAAAACGGAAAGATATTTTGATTATCGTATCTCTACTATTATAAGGCTAAAGTAAGGGGGTCATTTAATTTTGAAATTGATTGATGATGTGGCTTCCTAGTTTTTTTATAGAAATCAAACAAAATAACACCATTGTTTTATGTGCAATGCACGTAATTAAATGCTACGCCATTACTATTTTACAAGTACGATGCATATAATTAAATTGTAATGTCGTTATTATTTTACAAGTACGATATACAAAGTTAATAAAGAAATTTATTGTAAAAGTTCCTCAAATTACGTGCAACCCACATGCCAAAAAGGCTAGTGCTATATAATAAGCAAATTATTGAAAAGTAAGAAAAAGGAAAACACAGAATTATGAGATATTTGAAAATTTAAAGATTCTTATATGCTACAGCGTGCAAACTATTTGAAACTTGAAGAAAACAAAAAACAATTAGGATTTTTAAAAATTTCCTAATTTTTAATTTTTAGAATTAGGATCTTGTGGCATGTAAAATATTGTAAATTTGAAGAAAAAAAAACTATAGGATTTTATAAATTTCGCGATTTTTCTATGCTATAGAATGCAAAATATTAAAAATTCGTGGAAAGCAGAAATATTTGAGATTTTTGTTATTTCATGATTGTTTTACCATGTATAATTTTGAAAAAAGGAACAAAATGGAAAATTTTAAGATTTTTGAAAATTCTACGTTTTTCTCTGCTAGAATGTAAAATAAAACAAAGAAAGCTTTTGCGATTTTCATGGTCTGAAAGAAGCCAAATATTTAAAAAAGAGATTTCTGAGACTCCTAGAAATTTAGTGATTCTCATGTGTTACAGCATGTAAAATATTGGAAATTTGAAGGAAAAAAAATATTTAGGATTTTCTAAAATTTCGTAATTTTTTTGTTACTAGGGGTTCCCAGTCACTCTGTCATTCAGACTTGATCTTTTTGTTCTATTAAGTTCTTAGCGGCAATCTGCGAGCTTTTCTTCTATTACTTCCCATTTGTTTTTGTCTCTTTGATCGAAAGTTCTTTAAAAGTATGTGCAAGTAAAATATTGGAAAACCGAAGAAATTTTTTTTTGAGATTTTTGAGACTGTATGGTTTTTGTGTGCCATATAGCATGCAAAATAATGAAAAAAGAAGATTTTGTTTTTGGAGATTTATGTAAACTTTTTGATTTTCATGTGCTTCTTGCAAAATATTAAAAATGCAATGTAAACAAAAAAAAATCGATTGCGTAATTTTTTTGAAAATGCGAAACAAAAATCAGAAGAAAATATAAAATTTCATGATTTCGTTTGTTCTATATATCATTCAAAAAATTGTACAACCGAAGAAAACAAAAAATTTAAGATTTTTTAAAATTTTGTGATTTTTTTATTCTATAAGCAGCAAAATATTGAAAAAATGGAGAAAACAAAAGTTTTTGATACATTTGAAATGTCGGCAATTTTTCAGTGTTATAGCAAGCAAAAAATTATAAAATGGAATAAAACATAAATCTGAAATTCTTGAAACTTCACCATCCGTGTTCTAAATAATGAAAATTTGAAGAAAACATAAATTTTAGAATTTTTAAAAAAAAACATGATTTTCGTGTGGTATAACAACCAAAATATTGGAAAAACAGAGTGCCCAAAAAAAATTAAAATATTCGTATGATATGCATTTTTTGAAAATTTCACGATTTTCGTTTAATATATAGCAAGAAAAATATTGAAAAACTAAAAGTTTGTGAAATTATGAAATTTTCATGTTGTAGTGAGTAAAATATTGTAAATTCTTAAAAAACAAATAATTTTTGGAATTTATAAATTTTGTGATTGTCGTATGCATATATTTTCAATAAACGTTGGGTCGTATGCTATAACATGTCAAGTATTAAAAAATCGAAGATAGTAGAAATATTTGAGATTTTTTAATTTTTCACTATTTAATATTGAAAAAGGAATAAAACAAGAAACAATTGGAATTTTTGAAAATTTTGGGATTACCTTATTTTATAGCATGTAGAATATAAAAAATGAAAGATTTTGTGATTTATATATGCTATAACAAGAAAAAAAAATTTAAAAAAAACAAAATAAATAAGAGAATTTTTAGTTTTCTAAAAATTTAGCGATTCCCACGTGCTAATGTGCAAAATATTGGAAATTTGAAGAAAACAAAAAGGATATGATTTTTTAAAATTTCGCGATATTTCTGTGTTACCAAAAGTTTCTAGTCACCCGGAATCTCAGTCTCTTAGACTACATTTCTCTGTTTTGTTAAGTTCTTAATAGCAATTGGCGAGTATGTTTTCTATTCCTGTACATATGTTTTTGTCTTTTTATATCCGAAAGGTCTCCAAAAATATGAGTGAGCAAAATATTAGAAAACTGAAGAGAGGAAAAATTTGAGATTTTTAAACTTGTTTGAGTTTTGTATGTTATATAGCATGTAAAATAATGTGAAAAGGAAGATTGCTTTTTTGTAGATTTATCAAAATTTTGTGATTTTCATGTGCTACCATTCAAAATATTGAAAAAGTGAAAAAAAAATAGAAATTTTATGAGATTTCTGGCAATTTTGTAATTTTTGTTTGCGAATGTTAAGCTATCGAAGAATACGTAAAATTTCAAGATTTTTCAAATTACTTCAATTATCATGTTCTATATAGGAAGCAACATAAGAATTAAATTTTTGAAAAGTCGTGATTTTTGTGTGATATATATAGAAAACATAGTAAGACCGAAGAAAACAAAAAAAATCTAAGATGTTTTAAAATTTATAGATTTTCTTGTATTACAAGCAGCAAAATATTTTTAAAAGGAAGAAGACGGAAAATTGTAATATTTTTCAAAAGACCGTGATCTTTGTTCGCTAGAAACCAAAATATTGAAAAACCGAATAAGACATAAAATATTAAGAACATCCGCGATCCTTGCGCTATAGCACAAGCAAAATACTGAAAATTTACAGAAAACGGAATTTCGAATTTTTAAGAAAATTGAGATTTTCATGTGTTATTCGATATATTGAAAATTCGGAGGAAACATAAAATTTTGAGATTTTTGAAAATATCATGATTTTTGTGTGCTATACTAAGCAAAATATCGAAAAAACCAAAAAACACAGAAAGTGTGGAAATTTTCTTGTGATATTGCGATTTTTCACGATTCTTTGTTTTCCAAAACCTAAAAAAATATATTGAAAAATTGAATAAAACTGTATCTTTACGAGATTTTTGAAAATTTCATAATTTTCCTTTTTATATATGATGCAAAATATCGAACAACCGAAGATAACATAATAGTTTGAGAATTTTGAAGTTATGCAACTTTCATGTTGTATCATGTAAGATATTGTGAATTTGAAGAAAACAATTAATTTTAGTAAAAATTTCGCGATTGTCATGTTTATGTAAAACATTAAAAACCCTAAAAAAGCATAAATATTTGAGATATTGAAAATTTCATGAATTTTGTGTTCTATACCATTTATAATATTTAAGAAACATCGAAAAAATTGAGATTTTTAAATTTTTATGATTTTCTTTTGTTATAGCATTTAAAATATAGAAAAATAAAAGATTTTGCTATTTCATATGCTATAAAAAATAAAATATTGAAGAACCAAAAAACACAGAGATTTTTGAGATTTTTAAAATTTTGCAACTCACGTGCTACAACATGAAAAATATAGGAAGTTTGAAAAAAAAATTAAAAAAATAAGGATTTTATTAAAATATCATTATTTTTATGTGTTGTCAGTGGTTCCCAGTCACCCGGAGTCTCTGCTACTCAGACTGGTTTGTTGGGGTCAAAAATTACAGCTGGTTGACCAAGTTAAAATCAAAGTCAACCCCAAGCCAATTGGGCCCAAGCCCAGGCCAAGTGGGCTCATGCTCAAATCAAGCCCGAAAATGAAGCGACCAGCCTCTCCCATGCCAAAATAAAAATTATGTAATAAATAATTTTGATATAATTTTTATGAATAAATGTAAGGAAAATTGGCATAAAGCCAAAATTTTGTAAAGCCCATGGCTCATGTGCAAAAAAAATGAGCACGTGATGCATGGGATAGGCAAAATGCCATTTTGTAAAGCTCAAGGGGCTATGTGTAAATTTGTAATCCTATAAAAGGCAACATGATGATGAAATGAAGGACAATAATTCATTCCCCCTAAAAAATTAGGGTTTCTTTACCTACTCCTTCCTCAAGGTTCTAAACCTTCTTATCTTTTTTTTTGAATTAAATCAAGAGTTTAACTCTTCCTTTTCCAAAAATAAATAGTTTTTCACCATAAAACTATTGAAGGGGAGCTCAGACCTGCCATCAAATCCCTAAAAGGGGAGATTTCTAAGTCTCACCCTTTTTTCCCAAGATCCAGCCAACAGAGAGGAAGAAGAAGAAGACTCGTCTCTAAAAATCCCATTCCAGGAGGATCCGAAGCTCAAAAGAAGATTCAAGGCTAAAGGGGAGAAGAAAGGGGTCTCCTTCAATCATCTCCAAAGATTTCTAGGAGTTTAACTCCATTCAAGATCTGTTGGAGTTTAACTCCATAAATCAAACCCTTTTTTTAGGTGTTTAACTCCATTCAACATCTTTCGGAGTTTAACTCCATAAATAAAAAATCCTCTTTCGGAGTTTAACTCCTAATTTCGGGGTAGAAGCCCCTTCTTCCCGTGGACGCCCAGCGCCCACGTGCCGGGCGCGTGAGGCGCTGGCACCCAGGGCCCACGTGCCGGGCACCGCGTGAGGCGTTGGCGCCCGGCACCAGCATCTAGCGTCCAGCGCCCACGTGCCGGGCACGTGAGTCGCCAGCATTCAGCGCCCAGCGTCCGAGTGCCAAGCACGTGAGGCACTGGCGCCCACGCGTCTTTTGGACGCTATTCACCCCGCTTTTCCCATGCACTCCACACTAAAAATACCTCCCCCGTTAGAAAAACAATTCTAACGGGGTGCTGCCCCGTATCCCGCAAGGGGACTGCTAGCCTCCTTAACCCCTGGCCCGCTATCCGGGTAGCGGGACCCCCATAAACTCTGTGAGGCCCCAGATATATCCAAAACCCCTCAAGACACGCATACGCACACTGCACATTGAGTTTGTATGACCAGTTTGACCCGACAATCGGAGGTTCTCTCGCTCCAAAGGCGATGGGTAATTAACGGCATCTTAGTCCGCGGCTGCTGGAGATTCGGATTCCCACAATCAATAAACCCCTACCTACCCTAGGCAGGGGGAATCTGTAGTACGCCTGACAAGCGACGCGTATTCCCATCTCAATGGGGTGACGAAAAACACTCTACAGATTCTGGCACGCCCGGTAGGACCTTTTCTCTCCTCCCATATTTCGGGTTAAACGTTCATGCGAACTCAATCAACATACATATCGATGTTTATACTGAAATAATACTCTTTCATGCAGGATTTCAAGCGATCAAGCCCCAACAATTTCTCCGAGGACCAGCTCAGCTCTCGACACAACTCCCATCTCCTACACGACGAAGATGGATGCCAGGTCGGTCCTCCCGGCCAGTCTCGGGCAACAGTGGGAGAGCCGCTGCTACAGTTTGGCCCTATTCTGTTCATGCCAACTAACACCATCTCTGCTCCTTAATCTCCGGTGGCAGACAAACCGGCCTCGAAAGGCAAGAGGCTAAATGTGGTGGTCTCGAAGGCATCCCAACCCAAATGTAAGTCGGTGTTTGAACGACATTCCTTGGCCCCAGCTGGGGGCAAGGCCATCATCACCAACAAAACAACAAGGCATCTTGGGCAAACGCTAGCGGTGTCCTTGATAACTGCTCAATCGGGTATCTTCTCTAAGCTCCCCGTCAATCGACTCACGATGGCTTCCTGGATGACGGATGCCCGTCAAGCCCTCAAAATCGAGAAGCTAAGGCAGAAAATGCTCAGATATAGAGCCGACAAAAGGGCTAGGGCTCCTGCTAGGCTGAACTTCATGAGGTTCCAAGAACAGGGTTACCCCTCCAAAGATAAAAGAGATGGCTGGACATGTGGTCCACACTGTCTACATGGTAGGCACGCGCAGCACGAGCAAGGACGAGACCACCACATCTCAAATCCAATCTGGTATGAATGTGGCCGCCACTTTCCAAGACCAGCATCCTCTGGAAGGTAATGAGAACCCTTCCAGTGAGGCTGATAAGCAGAGAGATCCCTCGGTTCATGAGGAGTCGGGCTCGGAAAGTGAAGAGGAGCGAATCTTCCGTCCCAAGACCGCAGAGCAGTAAATTCTCCAAGAGCTCCAAAAGCAGCTCAGAAACAAAGACAAGGAAATGGCCAAGCTCTACTCAAAGATCAACGACTTGACAAACGTCATCTTATAACTCACGACCCAAGTTGCCTCTCGACCGCCCAATCAAGCACAGAGCTCTGCTCATGAATTGGAAAACGGTGTCCCGAGCAGCCGACGGCTATTCCCTCAAATCCAAAGGTGGGCGAGCTGCATGAAAGTTGGCCGCATCCTATCTCGAAAAATGTCTTGACTACTGATGACAGCAACCCGCTAACGCAAGATCAAATCATGGATTTGGTCGCCAACAAAGTCAAAACATTAGTAGCTGAAGCCGAAGCGCAAAAAGATATCAGCAGTAGTGGGAGACCATATCCTGCTCGATATGATCTGGTAGAGTTTCTTGGTGGCTATGTCATCCCCAAATCTGGAAGATTTGATGGGACAGGAAACGCGAATCAGCACATCACCCACTTTAAAGCCTCATGCAGGAATACTGGGGGCAATGATGCGCTTCTCCTCCGCCAGTTCGTTAATAGCTTAACCGATGTCGCTTTCGACTGGTACACGAGCATACCGGATGGCTCCGTTACTACTTTCGTCCAAATGGAATCTCTATTCCGACAAAGGTTCATGAGTGTCAGCGGTAAAATCACCATTAACGACCTTGTAAGGACCAAGCCAAAGAACAATGAAAGCAGCACAGATTTTATAACCCGATGGCATAATCTCTCCGTCAAATGTGAACCGCCAATAGAGCAGGACCAATCTGTCAGCCTCCTCGTCGGAAATCTCAACAATTGGATGGTCCCGTTTCTATACACCGTGGGTCTTAAAACATTCCAAGAGCTGGCCAGGAAAGTTCAGATGTTGGAGCGCTTAAAGCATGAGTCCTCCTCTGATTCCCAAAATAACAATAGGTCCTGGAGAAACCGAAAGGACGATAATCGCAAAGGCGGAAATTCCAACGATGCTGAATCTTTTAAAATTTTGGCTAACCGAGATAAGCAAATGATGAGCGGGCTTAATGCCAACCAGCCTCGAAAGCCAGTGTTCGGAGAGGGAGGAGAATCTCTACTGAAAGAGAAGCTGGATAAGGTCTATTCCTTCAGAAGGGACAAAGTCCGTAAAATATTCAAGGATGCCCTAAGAAACGGTCTACAATTGCCAGAATCAAAAAGATCTCAAGAAGCGAATATGACCGACGACCCCAAATATTGCCCCTATCACAGAGTGATAGGTCATGCCATTGAGGACTGCTTTGTCTTCAAATATTGGGTCAAAAAGCAATACAAGGCAGGAAAGATAGAACTGTCTAAACGTGTGTTAACAAACAGTCAAGTTGTGACCGCCAATTTCATACAAATGGAGACCGAAGCCTTTCGGGAACCTGATTCTCTCAGACATCTGCCTTTCTATGAAAAGAGCGGACCAAGGCGACAAGCTAAGAGCCAAACGGGCAACATTTCCAACGAAGAAGCGATAAACAGGTACACAACCCATACGGTCTACATGATGGAGCTCAGAGGAACAAGTCCCCGTACGCCTTATAGCCATGATGATGACATGGTTGTTGCCATCCAACACCGGCTCGATCTAGATAACGAAGAGCCCGCTTATGCAATTAAGCCAAAGAAGCCCGTGGTTCCTGCAGAATCGAGCCTAGGCTCCAACAGTTGACCACCACATCGTTAAACTGGGGATGTAAAAAAAATGTGTAAATAAATGGAAAAAAAAGCCGAAATGATGGGGCAACTTGCAATAAAAATCAGCGAGTAAAATAAAGATGAAAATAAAGCCAAATGGTTGGGCAACCGCGAATAAATAGCCGAAATGATAGGGTAATCGCAACCTTCGCGATGAGAAAAGATGAAATGATAGAGCAATCGCAGTAAAAAAAACCCTCCAAATGGTGAATGATGAGTCGCTCCTGGTACTATATTCCAGTGCAGCGATGCAGACGCCAACCAAAATTCAAATCCCCAACGGCGAATGATGAGTCGCTCCCGGTACCATATTCCAGTGCAACAATGCAGACACCTACCAAAATTCAAATTCCTAAAATTCTCCCTGCCCTATGGGTGGTCCCTAAATTGACTACCGTATACAATCTACGGGCTCAAATAATTCTTATCACACCCATGCCCTACCGCAATCACCAGTCCAGCAGCCAGTCTCCGCCTTCGGAATTATGCTCCATTTGGGAAGACCCACTCATGTGTCTTCACAATACATGAGGAGAACAAAGCTTGCGAGATCCTCTTGACTCGTAAGAAAACACCTTCGTGGGATCCTTACGACTCACAAAGGAAAAACACACTTGGGGGTCCCCACGACTCCTAAGGAGAAAATATACCTACTAGATTCTTTCGACTCATATGAAGAAAATTCTTTTATGGGACCCTTACGGCTCATAAAATTGAAAAGCCTTAGGTGATAGGGACCTGAACCTGTCTCCTAAGTCATCACTCCCTAACAGGTATAGGAAAATGATGAATTTCTTCTAGCACCTATGCTTCAGTGTTAGCAACGCTGATGCCAACCCCAACCCCAAAAATTCTAAACTTTCGATCCAATAGACCCCTAAGTCTTTAAACTGGGAATAGATGACCTCTAAGTCGTTAAACTGGGAACAGATGACCCCTAAGTCGTTAAACTGGGAATGAAGCAAATCCTCTCACGTCAAATGATGATTCGCTCCCGGTACCATATTTCGGTGTAATAGTACTGATGCCAAACCAAAACCAAAATCCCCAAATCCTCTCATGGAAAATGATGATTCACTCCTGGTACCATATTCCAGTGTTGCAGTGCTGCTGCCAAACCAAAGCCAAAATCCTCAAATCCTCTCATGGCAAATGATGATTCGCTCCTGGTACTATATTCCAATGTAGCGATGCTGATGTCAACCCAATTCATGTCAAGTCAGCAAGATGACCAACGACCTCCCAGTCGGAATTATGCTCTGTCTCGGAATCAAGTCAACCAACAACCTCCCCGTCGAAATTATGCTCCGTCTCGGAATCAAGTCAACCAACAATCTCTGCGGTAGAATCATGCTTCGTCTCAGAGTGTACCCCGTGTCGAAATCATGCTTGGCCTTGGAGTACCTGCTTTCCCCGTCGGAATTATGCTTCGCCTGGGAATTGACCTCTGCATCGGAATCATGCTTTTGGATAGCCGCTCGTATCCATATCATTTGTCACGCCCCGCTTCCCAGAGTGCGCTAAGATCGGCACGTGACAGAGCCAATCATGCTACCTGTGGCTAGGAAACATCCCTCCACAGTCATATTACGGCTGTCTATAGATATCAAGAATAGTAGAAATAAAATAAACTATCTAGTACATGTCCATATGCCAGGATATACGAGTCAAGAAATAATATGCGGAAGCAATAAATCCAATAAACAATAACAATCTGGAAAGTACGTCCCAAATACGGGCTCCCATCAGGAAATGAAAATACGGAAAGAAACTAAACTAAACTGGATACTAACAGGATCCTCACTGCTCGGCCTGTTGGCTGAAATACTCCTGAACGGCCTGCGACAGAGATAGAGGATCTGGGCCATGCAAACCCAGACGTCAGTGCGTCATAATATCAATAATAATATAATCAGGAAGTAACAAGATATGCAGGCATGAGTATGAGCAGTAATAAGAGTATGACAATAACACGAATATGGAACAGTGAAGTGTATACGTGCAGGTGAAGTGCGGTGAGTAATCTAAACTATACTAATGGGTTATCTATTCTAAAGTCTTCGAAATTAATTAATGCAATCCTCGTCATAACCAATCGGTCTATGCCCCGTTCATTCCCCACAGGACCACGGTAACAGGATTATTCCGTAACGCCCGGAAAAACGGCAAACAATATATTCCGTAACGCCCGGAAAAATGGCAAACAATATATTCCGTAACGCCCGGAAAAACGGCAAACAATATAATAGCCCTTTGAGTTACGTTCATTTACATTCTTGATTTCCCCTTACCCCCAAGGTTATGTGTTCAAGTCGGGTATTGCTAATCAATATCTAATACCAACACAGGATCAAGCAGATACAAATTTTGTCTATGCAGACAACAGTAACGTCCATCAGGACAACATGTCAGGATTGTCGGCATTAGAAACAGGATCAGGTAATATGTCAAGTAGTGGTATATCAGGTCATGTCAGGTAGTGTACATGTATCACGTGAATGCCCAACAGTAAAATATAGCAAGTATCGAATCACAGTAAAAGTACGGATGTATTGTAGAAGCATGTGTGCACAATTATCGATCAGGGGTTACAGCATGACTATGTAGGATGCACATTATCAAGCATGGGGTACTAATGTAACAGTAATATGAATTAATATGGCATAGCATGCAACTAGATATATAGAATTAATGGTATGGGTACACAATAAAACATGGATGCACAATATGTATTATAGCATGTAGTAAGAAAAACTTGCATGTGACTTGATATGCAATAAACTGTACGGATGCGAACGGATATTATAAAACTATAAAACTGTAACATTGGATGCATAACTAAACAATATGTAATATTATTATTCGCATGAATGCAAAATATAGTAGTATATCATGTAGCAAGATAAACTTGCATGCGACTAGATATGTAATAAACTGTACGGATGCGAACGGATATTGTAAAATTGTAAAACTGTAACATTGGATTCATAACTAAACAATATGTAATATTATTATTCGCATGAATGCAAAATATTGTAGTATAGCATGTAGCAAGATAAACTTGCCTCGGAACAGTGGTCGATATGCAGGCGGCCTGGTGCGACACGACACGATACGGTGTGTGAAACGGCACGACACGGTGCTGGGTCTTGCGGTGACACGGGACTGGTGCGATGGTAGCACACAAGTGGCATAGGCTGAGCACGAAGCGGGCATGACGTGGCACAGGAGCAGGGCACATGGCGTGACACGGTCTGAGTACGGTGATGACACGGTCTGGGTATGGTGCATGGTCTGGTCGCGATCTGGTGCATGGTCTGGTAGTGGTCTGGTCGCGATTTAGAGACGATCTGGTGTATGGTCTGGTCGCGATCTGGACACGATCTAGTGCATGGTCTGGTCACGATTTGGCCGTGACACGGTCATGACATGGAAGTAGTGATGGTATAATTTTGGTATTATAGCGGTACTGTGGTGATGGTATGGTTCGTCAGGATCGTCGGCGGCGGCATGGCTCCGGCGATGACCGGAAAACAAGAATTCAAGAAAGAGAAAAGAGAAGAAGAAGAAGGAGAAAGAGAACAAGATGAAGGTGCTACTCTGGAATTGGTGTTTGGGGACAGAGGCGAGGCAGCGGAGACGACGATGACGATGAGCCGTTGACGGCGAGGTCTACGTCAAAAGGCAGTGGGTTTTGGCGAGGGCTATAGGTGTGGTTGCAGTGGGCTCAGAAGAAGAGAGGGGTTGAAGGGAAGAGAGAAGGAGGTGAGGAGACAGGGATGGTGACGAAGGGTTGAGACGGGGTGGTCGGCGATGAGGGCAACGGCGACCGAGGAAGTGGCCGCAATAGGTTCTCGGGTGTGTAGGGTTAGCTTGGGTTAGGTTGTAGGTGATAGTGATGATGATGGTGTCAGGATTCGAAGGTGGTGATGAGGATGACGGGGTACGGTCGTCGACGGGGTTCCGGCGGTGGAGGCGATGGGTGTTGGGTTGGGTTCCTGGTGCGGTGGATGTGCAGGGAAAGAAAAAGAGAAGGACGAAAGAGAGAGGTGAGGTGGTGGTCGAGGAGTCGACGATGACAAGGGTGGAGGCGGCGACGGCATCGCACGGGGGGAAGGCGGTGACGAGCGCGAGCGAGGGCAGAGGCGGGAAAAATTTAGAAGAAGACGGAGGTGGGGAAGACGTGAGTTTAAAATGGGTTTGTGAAAAATTTTGAGATTAAAAAATAAATAATTATAGTGAGAGAGAGAGAGAGGAGAGAGACAGAGAGAGTTTCTGTTAATTAGATTTTTTTTTTAAAAATCCTTTTAGTTAAATAAAAATTTTAAACAGTTAGAATTATTTACAAATATAATATTAGTAAATTTTGAGTTTTTGGCTAATACAAAAATAGTCCAAAACACGCCCAGGTCGGGTCTAAAAATCTAGTTTTAAAATACAGATAATATACGTACCAACCAAAACCAAAGTAGGATATCCGGGTCACGAAAAAGCATACCCCCAAGAATGGATACACGTAGCGTGCACGTAGCTATCCAAACGAGTCCGTTTCACTGAACGGGACGAGAACAAGATGCACAGATGCTACGACAGGGTTAGGGGTATCATGCAGGCCATGCTAGATAATTTTAAAATATTTTATTCGACTTTAAATGTTATATTAAAATGCAGATGCCAGATAAAATGCCAGTATGCAGTATAAAATATGAAAGTGCACGGATCCACGTAACAAGCCGGGATAAAAGATAAACAAGAATCAAAACTGGTTTCCACTAAGCGGGTCGGGTCGGATGCAATATGGATGCCAATTACACTATTCGCATCCAAAACACAATAAATCAAGAAATAACCATAAATAAAGAAATACCCAAAATAGAACTGGTATAAATGAACTAGGGTGTTACATTATACCCAACTACAAAAAGAATTTCGTCCTCGAAATTCCCAAAACAAGAAAAGATAAACAAACATGAAACTACAGGAAGATATCTGGAAACTTCTGTCGAATCTCGTCTTCTCGTTCCTAAGTCGATTCTCCGTGCGAGCGATTCCTCCATGAAATAAGTACAAGCGGGATAACCTTATTCTTGAGGACCTTTTCTCTTCGATTAACAATCGACATCGGTCGTTCCTTAAAGGTCAAATCCTCCCTTACAGTCAGCTCCGAATGATCTAGCACGTGCGTCTCATCTCAAACATAATTACGGAGTTAAGATACATGAAACACGTCATGAACATTCGCCAAAGATGGTGGTAACACCAATCGATAAGCCACTTCTCCAACACGCTCCATAATCTCGAAAGGCCCCACGAATCGAGGACTAAGCTTGCCTCGACTCCCAAAACGAATCACTCCTCTAGTCGGTGATATCTTCAAGAATACAAGATCACCATCAACGAATTCTAGAGGTCTTCTCGATGTGTCGGCTTAACTCTTCTGTCGATCCTGCGCTGCCTTCATGTGATTCCGGATAGTATTAACCTTCTCTACTGTTTGCACGATCAAATCCGGTCCTAACAATCTTCGTTCTCCAACATCATCCCAACAAACAGGTGAACGACACTTGCACCCATACAATGCTTCGAATGGAGCCATCTGAATAGTCGCCTGAAAGCTGTTATTGTACGAAAACTCCACCAAGTGTAGATGATCCTCTCATGAACCTTTTAAGTCTAACATGCAAGCTCTCAACATGTCTTCAAGAGTTTGGATTGTTCTCTCCGAATGACCATCGGTCTAAGGATGATAAGTGGTGCTAAACTTCAATCGTATCCCCAAACTTTCCTGTAAACTCCTCCAGAAGTGCGATAAGAATCGGGTATCACGATCGGAAGCGATGCTCACAGGTGCTCCATGCAATCTCCCAATCTCCTGCATATACCGTTCTGCTAACGCTTCCGTTGACTGATCAACTCGAAATGGTATGAAATAAGCTGCCTTGATCAAATGATCAACAATCACCCAAACTGCATTGTTGCCCTTTGGACTCCGCGGTAAAGCTGTCACGAAATCCATGGTTATGTGTTCCCACTTCCACTGAGGAATCGGAAGTGGTTGCAATAAACCAGCTACTCTTTGATATTCAGTCTTAACTTGCTGACACACCAAGCACTTCGCTACAAAGCGAGCAATCTCCCTTTTCATGTCTTCCCACCAGAAATGATGTCTTAGATCACGGTACATCTTCGTGCCTCCTGGATGTACGGAATATGCGGAACTGTGTGTGTCACGACCCGAAATAGCACGTGACTGGCCCTTGAATCATATGAAGTCTATAGGACTCCATCTAATTCAAGTAAGCCAAAAGCCCAGAAATCTAAAACCATTTTAAGGAGTAAATAAAGAAAACTAGTTTTTAAGAAGTAAGGAAAACATGTTTTAAAAGCAAGGTTTTTAAATAAGTAAGCCGCATATGCATTTTTAAAATCTATAGACTTTTCTGAAAATTTCGGCAGAGTTTCCTTTGTAAATACTGGCCCAAACGGGGTACAACATGAATAGTATATATACAATAATAAAAGGCATCCCCAAACGGGAGCTAGCTCTTCGTCAATCGACGGTCACAACCACACAAGCAGTATAATATACAACGCCGAAGGGCGAGGATCAAAACTCAAAGGAAAACTCAAAATCAGCATGAAAACCATAATACTACAATGCGCGACTCTAAGGTCGAAATAATACACAGCTGGTTTTCTAAGTCTGAAACAATATACAAGTTTGGTTGATGGAATTACTAGATACAACTGAATAATACATGTACAATAGTGGTTCTGATGCAAAAGAACCCACCTACCAAAGCAAATCACCCGTAAGGGAAGCAGTGTGCCAGAAGCCGCAACGGAACCTGTACGGCAAAACCTGCAAGAACTGTGGCATAACGGGGGTGAGTTGCCAACTCGTGAATAGAAAACATCACAGAGCAGAAATCGTATGTATGACACAATCCTAGGTCAATACGATCATATATATATATATATATATATATATATATATAAACCTCAAATAAATAAGTCTGAAGCATGATAAGGTGGCAATTTAACATCTATACATGAGTGTAGTGCCAAGTGCTCATGCCAATGCCTCAGGTAATAAGATATCATAAATATGAGGTATGATCAATGTCGACTATATCATGAAGTCTATGAATATGTGTGTCATCCAACTATGTGATCAATGTCATCAATGTCAACTATATGTATGTGGATATCATCCAACTATGTGATCAATATCATCAATGTCAACTATATGTATGTGGAAATCGTCCACGTGTCACCCAATGACAATAAGCATCATGCATGTAAATATCATAAAGCATATGCATGGAAGTATGAGGATGTAAATCAACATGTGTCGCTCGCGACATATCAAATCACGGAACCTGAGCGTCAAGCATCGACACTCGAAAACATCATGAAACCTGTGCCTAGCATCGGCACGTAAATCCTCATATACATAGGGCTCCGTCAGTCCGGATCGGCCCGTCTCATCTCTCAACTCCGGTCGGTATCCCCCAGATATCCGCCGAGCTCAAAAACAATCACTGGTAGGTAGTACTCCCCTGCCAGGCTCACCGTTTAGCATATACGAGTCTTCTTACCCCGGGGTGCCTTACCGGGTCCACCATGTACCCGCAGACGGTGCCTACCTCTCCTCGAATCGGGTTTCACATGTCACTCTCAGAACCGAGAAAACACATGGTGGACGCACTGAAATATCATATCAAGGGTAACCGGGTTTTTAAAACAATACATACTTTCTTTTAAAATACCCACGGTTCCCAAATCCAGAAATATCATGGAACAACATATCTCAATGCGTACAATCATAAGGCATGATATATGCGACATAATAAAGAAATGTAAGCATATCAGTATATCATGCAGCATAGAATAGTAATATGCACATATTGAGGGAAACCGCCCTTTTAAAATGAATTGGTTTTAAAGAGTATCTTGCGGTTCCCAAATCTCCAAATCAAGCCAGAATCATCTATGTATGTGCAATTACGTATGTATACAAGTATGAGTGTACAACAGGTAGGTGCACAAGTATGAGTGTACAATATGTAAGTACACAAGTATGGGTGTACAATAGGTATATGCACAAGTATGAGTGTACAGTATGTAATTACACAAGTATGAGTGTACAATATGTAGGTGCACAAGTATGAGTGTACAATATGTAAGTATATAAGTATGAGTGTACAATAGGTATATGCACAAGTATGAGTGTACAGTATGTAAGTACACAAGTATGCCATGCTAGGGATCATATCCTGAATGCAACAGTCCTACAGTGTAGTGACAAGGCAATTATCGATGATGAAGTGTGTGAGCCGGCAAGCAGGTGTACGTGGAACATACGCATCATCGATAATGGTGCTAGTGTCCTAACAGCATGGTTTTAATATAACAAATAACATATTTAACATGCAATGTGATGCAAACAGTAAGAATATGCGGCAAATGAATAATAAACACAACAGTGTAGAATCTACGTCAATGTATCCATGTCATACTGTTTTGCCATTTGAAAGAAGACGAATCGGGGTTTTTAGGAAAATAAGGGCTACGGTGTTTTTAAGAAAAGGTGCGTCTTTTGAAAATATCCATAGAATCCTTTTGCCTGTCTTTAACTACTCCCGATTCATTAGTTTTTGAAATAGGTATGACATCGGTCTAGCCTAACATCTACTAAGCAACTACAGATCTAAATAACAAGTCAATCGGGAGGGGTATAGAAACCACCTAAATCTGAGTCGATATATACATATATATAAATATAATAGTCGGTGATCCCGCCTCAAAGGTACCGCGTACGATACAATATCATATGACATCCTTGAGTCATGAGTGTGGATCTTATCATCAAATAAAGCTCGTACGGTAACTCATCGTACGGCATCCCAAAAGCTAGGTACGGGTCAATATCACATTCATCTCATCAATTATCTGGTACATATCTTATGATCTGGGGTACTGATCTAAGTCTAGTACAAATCGATACCATCTATATAAATATAAATGCGTGTGTGAAACACACGTCCAAAGGCCCGCTAAAATCTCATGTCGTATCCCGAATACGAATCACATTATATTACCGATCTCATGGCACTATGTCCAATCTCATCGACTCATCTCCAAATATCATACACTATCCTCATCATCCAGGTATAAGTATAACAAGCAAGCATGTGTGTGTGGGGGTGTAAACCTATTCTTGGGTTCGTAACTAGGAAACTATACTAGTTTACTTCTAAATCCTAATCTATCCATAGTACACCTAATCACATCTAGAATATCCATGTCACACATAACACTATCATATTTATATATGTAGTATATATATAGTATACTAAACATCGAACTGCGGGGGTGCTATACGCCATCCACCCGACTTCCCCCGTAGATATAATCTACCCACCTTGCATCCTACGTGTCGGTGTCGATGTCGCCTTCATCTTCTTCATCGTATGAAGCCCTCGAGAAGGTACCTACAAGATAACACAATTGCAAATGCACCTTAAAATCACATCGAGAAAACCAAACGACGCGCTAAGGCCTATAGGTTAGAACCTATGGACTACGCTTTCAAAACCATCAAACAATCCTCGATATTGTCGTACAAACGTCAAAAGATCGAAGTAAAACACAATACTAGAAATCCAGAATTCAAAATACGCAAAACGAAACTCCGAATTAAAATAGCAACTTAGGAAAAAGGTCCCAGATTTTACCCTAGGTCAAATTAGTCAATTTTGTATATGCCAAGGGTCTAGTTTACATAAGATAAAACTACAGAACCAACACGGATCAAAATGGTGGGACCCAGGCCGCAATTTGCGGCCATACAGATTAAATCTGCGGCCAGAATTGGGAGATAGGGGCTAGGGTTTTGGGGTTAGCTTCCTGGGTGCCTGCATGTATCACTGTCCTTGCAAAATAATTTTCAGAGGCTCCGGGTGTTAGCAGATTCCATCTAGCCCTCACGGATTCCACAATTTCCCGATATCGACTTTTCTAAATCTGTATTCCGGTGTTCTAGTCTCTGTTTTATGCCTGAATTCTAGCACTAGGGGATTTGTGTGGCCTTTACTGAGCTCAATTGCACATTACTACCCAAAATTTTCCTAAACCCTAACTAGAGTTTTCAAAGTTCACCCAAACCACACGATATCGGTTCTAATCTAACATGGGGGTAAAAGTAATGGAAATACCAAGCTAAAGGTTCAGAAAATACCTCATTTGGCAACTCAAGAATTTTCTTGAGTTGCCTAAAGTCCTCAAAATTTGATTTTTCTTGGTCCAATATGCTTCCCTTGAGCCTGTGCGTCTTTTTAATGAAAAGGGACTTGGGTTTTGAGGTGATTAGCATGGAGTTTTGGGGGATTTTGTGGAGAAGGAGAGGAGGGGAAGCAGCAGCAGCAGAAAGAAGAGGAGAGGGGAGAGGAAAATGAGTGCAATAATGATGGGGGATGGCTCAAGACCAAGTCAACATAAACCCTCACCTTTCTCTCTCTCACCCATACCTATTTCTTTATTCTTTTCTTTTCTATTTCCCCTCTCTTAACTTAAAAACAACAACCATGGTAAAAAGAACATGAAGTCAAGCCATGGAAATAAATGTAACAAGTGTAAAATGATATGGTGCATGTTTTGCACAAAATATGCTTAAAATCCGATTAGCGATTTTTAATCGCGATTAGCACTAAATTAGCATATAATTAATCATAAAAATTTAAAATTTGCATAATTCACATAAAACACCCTTTTTAGTAATTTCTATAATTTTTCAAATTTTTTCCCAATTTATCGGTATTTAATTATACCGCCTTATTAAAATATTCAATATTTTATTATTAAATTATAAAAAAATCCCCAAAAATAATATTTAATTTTTTTGAAATGTTACAGTGTGCCTCCTTCATAACTTCTTCGCGAATAGCTCCTTTCGGCACACACAAACGGCTAGCATATCGCAACGAACCATCTTCATGAATCAACAAATCCGTTCGAAGTCCCGCTTCAACCTGTTCTCGAAACTTTTGTAATCTTGGGTCCTGTGACTGCGCTGCTTTAATATTATCGATCAACGATGACTGTACTTGCAGCTGCATCAACTGCCCCAAAGAATGCGGTAACACGATCTCCAACTCGAATCTCCGAAAATCCTCGATAAGCTCCTTCTGTGCAGTCAACATCCAAATTGCTGGCAACCGACTAAGAGCATCCGGCACTATATTAACTTTCCTCGGATGGTACTTAAGATCAAGATCATAGCCAGCCATCAGCTCCAACCATCTACGCTACCTCATGTTAAGCTCTTTCTGCGTGAACACATACTTTAGGCTTTTGTGATAGGTGATTACTTCGACCCTTTCGTCCAATAAGTAGTATCTCCAAATCTTCAAAGCGAAAATCACTGTTACAAGCTCCAAATCATGAGTTGGGTAATTCTTCTCATGGGTCTTCAACTGCCGCGATGCGTAAGCTATAACTTTCCCATGCTGCATCAAAACACATCCCAAACCTTTCCCAGACGCGTCGCTGTGAATCACCAATCCTCCTGAACCGTCTGGTACGGTCAAAATAGGAGCAGTTATCAATCTTTATTTCAACGCCTCAAAAGCTGACGCACAACCATCTGTCCATATGAACTGTACTTCCTTTTGCGTAAGCTTGGTCAAAGCTCAGCCAATCGAGCAAAATTCTCCACGAACCTTCTGTAATATCCGGCAAGTCCACGAAAACTTTTGATCTCTGCTACGTTCTTCGGAATCGGTCAATCCTGAACTGCTACAATCTTCTCAGGGTCAACGGCGATTCCATCTCCGGATACGACATGCCCCAAAAACTTCACTTCTTCAAGCCAAAACTCGCACTTGCTCATCTTTGCATACAATCTTTCATGCCTCAATGTCTGCAATGCGATCTTCAAGTGTTCTGCATACTCTTCTAGGCTCCTCGAGTAGACCAGAATATCATCGATGAACACCACTATAAACTAGTCCAAGAATGGTGAAAAGATTCGGTTCATCAAGTCCATAAATATCGCCGGTGCATTCGTGACTCCGAATGGCATCACTAAATACTCGTAATGTCCATATCGAGTTCGGAACGCAGCCTTGCAAATATCTTCTGATTTAACTCGAACTTGATGATATCTGGATCGCAAATCCAGCTTCGAGAATACCCTCTCTCCACTGAGTTGCTCGAAAAATTCGCCAATGCGAGGGATCGGGTACTTGTTCTTAATAGTCATCCGGTTTAATTCTCGATAATCGATGCATATCCTCCTTGTGCCATCTTTCTTCTTGACTAGAAGAACTAGAGCTCCCCAAGGTGAATTACTGCTGCGAATCCAATACTTTTGTAGCAATTCGGTAACCTGCTTCTTTACTTCTTCCAACTCCACTGGTGCCATCGGATAGTACGCCCTTGAAATTGGCGCTGCACCAGGAACAAGACCGATCGCGAACTCCACATCTCGTTTTGGCAGTAAACCCGAGATGTCCTCGAACACGTCCTTGAACTCTCAAACTACAGCTGGCGCTTCCTCCTTATCAACTTCCATCGACGAAAGAACACTGTTTGTCGGCCTAGCCCTAAACTCGTCTGGCCCGACAGAACTGCTTCCTCCAGCAAAAACAAACTCCGGATGTCCGAGAATCTGGAAAATCACTTTCCTTGCCCTATAATCAATGTGAGCGTGGAAAGTGCCGAGAAAATCCATTCCCAAGACAACATCAAACAATGGGATGCACCTGAATCAAATAATACTAATGCGGAAAAATCATGAACAAGTAGGATACCCGAAAACAACTTCATCTGAAGCCAAGATGCTGAAGAAGATTAGCACGATAAACAGGATCCAAGCTTGCGATAAAACATAAACTGGTAAGCAATGAAGCCGAGAGAAGCAACGTAATATAATGACCACAAAACAAAGAAATGAATCAAGACCAGGACTCCAAGTTACTTAAATAGAGTACCGTATTGTAACCATGCTGCAGTTCATAGGTACAATTACATAACTCCGTTTAAGTCGCCCAAATCCTAGTATCAGAATCAAAGTAATAGAACGGGAGAAACAATAGGAAACCAAAAGATTTCAAGCCGAGATGCAAAGTTGTTTGCATATCGTCAAGACAAAGGGTCAAGAGAAAGATAAGATTTAAGAATCGCGAGAACAATGTGGCGGGACATGTTCCTAATTACGGGTTTTCTGATTCGTGTATTGGGTCCAATACCCAACTACAAAAGAACCAAACCCGATTAACCTAAATCCTATCGCTCTGATACCAAACAAACCTTGTCACGCCCCACTTCCCAGAGTGCGCTAAGATCGGTACGTGACAGAGCCAACCATGCTACCTGTGGCTCGAAAACATCCCTCCACAGTCACATTACGGTTGTCTGTAGATATCAAGAACAGTAGAAATAAAATAAACTATCTAGTACATGTCCATATGCCAGGATATACGAGTCAAGAAATAATATGTAGAAGAAATAAATCCAATAAACAATAACAATCTAGAAAGTAAGTCCCAAATATGGGCTCACATCAGGAAATGAAAATACAGAAAGAAACTAAACTAAACTGGATACTAACAGGATCCTCACTGCTCGGCCTGTTGGTTGAAATACTCCTGAACGGCCTGCGACAGAGATAGAGGATCTGGGCCATGCAAAACCCAGACGTCAGTGCGTCATAATATCAACAATAATATAATCAAGAGGTAACAAGATATGCAGGCATGAGTATGAGCAGTAATAAGAGTATAACAGTAACACGAATATGGAACAGTGAAGTGTATACGTGCAGGTGAAGTGCAGTGAGTAATCTAAACTATACTACTGGGTTATCTATTCTAAAGTCTTCGAAATAAATTAATGTAATCCTCATCGTAACCCATCGGTCTATACCCCGTTCATTCCCCACGAGACCACGGTAACAGGATTATTCCGTAACGCCCGGAAAAACGGCAAACAATATATTCCGTAACGCCCAGAAAAACGGCAAACAATATAATCCGTATCGCCCGGAAAAACGGCAAACAATATAATAGCCCTTTGAGTTACGTTCGGTTACATTCTTGATTTCCCCTTACCCCTAAGGTTATGTGTTCAAGTCGGGTATTGCTAATCAATATCTAATGCCAATACAGGATCAAGCAGGTACAGATTTTGTCTATGCAGACAACAGTAACGACCATCAGGACAACATGTCAGGATTGTTGGCATTAGAAACAGGATCAGGTAACATGTCAAGTAGTGGTATATCAGGTCATGGCAGGTAGTGTACATGTATCACGTGGATGCCCAACAGTAAAATGTAGCAAGTATCGAATCACAGTAAAAGTATGGATGAACTGTAGAAGCATGGGTACATAATTATCTATCAGGGGTTATATCATGACTATGTAGGATGCACATTATCAAGCATGGGGTACTAATGTAACAGTAATATGAATTAATTTGGCATGGCATGCAACTAGTATATAAAATTAATGGTATGGGTACAAAATAAAATATGGATGCATAATATGTATTATAGCATGTAGAAAGATAAACTTGCCTTAGAAACAATGGTCGATATGCAGGCGGCCTGGTGCGATATAACACGATACGGTGTGTGAAACGGCACGACACGGTGCTGGGTCTTGCGGTGACACGGGACTGGTGCGATGGTGGCACACAAGTGGCATGGGCTGAGCACGAAGCGGGCATGACGTGGCACAGGAGCAGGGCACATGGCGTGACACGGTCCGAGTACGGTGATGGCATGGTCTGGGTATGGTGCATGGTATGTTGCGATCTGGTGCATGGTCTGGTCACGATCTGGAGACGATCTGGTGCACGGTCTGGTGGTGGTCTGGTCGCAATCTGGACACGATCTGGTGCATAGTCTGGTCGCGATCTGGACACGATCTGGTGCATGGTCTGGTCGCGATCTGGACACGATCTGGCCGCGACACGATCGTGACATGGAAGTGGTGATGGTATAATTTTGGTATTGTAGTGGTACTGTGGTGATGGTATAGTTCATCCGGATCGTCGGTGGCGGCATAGCTCCGGCGATGACAGGAAAACAAGAATTCAAGAAAGAGAAGAGAGAAGAAGAATTTGAAGGAGGAGAAAAAGAAGGAGAAAGAGAAGAAGATGAGGGTGCTACTCTGGAGTTAGTGTTTGGGGACAGAGGCGAGGCAGGGGAGACGACGACGACAATGAGCCGTCAACGGCGAGGTCTACGTCAAAAGGCAGTGGGTTTTGGCGAGGGCTGTGGGTGTGGTTGCAGTGGGCTCGGAAGAAGAGAGGGTTTGAAGGGAAGAGAGAAGGAGGTGAGGAGACAGGGATGGTGACGAAGGGTTGAGACGAGGTGGTCGGCGATGAGGGCGACGGGGATCGAGGAGGTGGCCGCAATGGGTTCTCGGGTGTGTAGGGTTGGCTTGGATTGGGTTGTAGGTGATGGTGGTGATGATGGTGTCAGGATTCGAAGGTGGTGATGAGGATGACGGGGTACGGTCATCGACGGGGTTCCGGCGGTGGAGGCGATAGGTGTCGGGTTGGGTTTCTGGTGCGGTGGATGTGCAGGGAAGGAAAAAGAGAAGGACGAAAGAGAGAGGTGAGGTGGTGGTCGAGGAGTCGACGATGACAAGGGTGGAGGCGGCGACGGCGTCGCACAGGGGGAAGGCGGCAACGAGCGCGAGCGAGGGCAGAGGCGGGAAAAATATAGAAGAAGAAGGAGGTGGGGAAGACGTGAGTTTAAAATGGGTTTGTGAAAAATTTTGAGATTAAAAAATATATAATTATAGTGAAAAAGAGAGAGAGGAGAGAGACAGAGAGAGTTTCTGTTAATTAGAATTTTTTTAAAAAATCTTTTTAGTTAAATAAAAATTTTAAACGGTTAGAATTATTTACAAATATAATATTAGTAAATTTTGAGTTTTTGGCTAATACAAAAATAGTCCAAAACACGCCCAGGTCGGGTCTAAAAATCTAGTTTTAAAATACGGATAATATATGTACCAACCAAAACCAAAGTAGAATATTCGGGTCAAGAAAAAGCATACCCCCAAGAATGGATACACGTAGCGTGCACGTAGCTATCCAAACGAGTCCGTTTCACTGAACGGGACGAGAACAAGATGCGCGGATGCTACGACAGGGTTAGGGGTATCATGCAGACCATGCTAGATAATTTTAAAATATTTTATTCGACTTTAAATGTTATATTAAAATGCAGATGCCAGATAAAATGCCAGTATGCAGTATAAAATATGAAAGTGCACGGATCCACGTAACAAGCCGAGATAAAAGATAAACAGGAATCAAAACTGGTTTCCAGCAAGCTGGTCGGGTCGGATGCAATACGGATGCCAATTACACTATTCGTATCTGAAACACAATAAATCAAGAAATAACCATAAATAAAGAAATATCCAAAATAGAACTGGTATAAATGAACTAGGGTGTTACATTATACCCAACTATAAAAATAATTTCGACCTCGAAATTCCCAAAACAAGAAAAGATAAACAAACATGAAACTACAGGAAGAGATCTGGAAACTTCTGTCGAATCTCCTCTTCTCGTTCCCAAGTCGATTCTCTATGCGACTGATTCCCCCATGAAACAAGTACGAGCGGGATAACCCTGTTCTTGAGGACCTTTTCTCTTCGATCAACAATCGACATCGGTCGTTCCTCAAAGGTCAAATCCTCCCTTACAGTCAGCTCCGAATGATCTAGCACGTGCGTCTCATCTCGAACATACTTACGGAGTTAAAATACATGAAACGCGTCATGAACATTCGCCAAAGATGGTGGTAACGCCAATCGATAAGCCACTTCTCCAACACGCTCCATAATCTCGAAAGGCCTCACGAATCGAGGACTAAGCTTTCCTCGACTCCCAAACGAATCACTCCTCTAGTCGGTGATATCTTCAAGAATACAAGATCACCAACAGCGAATTCTAGAGGTCTTCTCGATGTGGCGGCCCAACTCTTCTGTCGATCCTGCGCTACCTTCATGTGATTCCGGATAGTATTAACCTTCTCTACTGTTTGCACGATCAAATCCGGTCCCAACAATCTTCGTTCTCCAATATCGTCCCAACAAACAGGTGAACGACACTTGCGCCCATACAATGCTTCGAATGGAGCCATCTGAATAGTCGCTTGAAAGTTGTTATTGTACGAAAACTCCACCAAGTGTAGATGATCCTCCCATGAACCCTTGAAGTCTAACATGCAAGATCTCAACATGCCTTCAAGAGTTTGGATCGTTCACTCCGACTGGCCATCGGTCTGAGGATGATAAGTGGTGCTAAACTTCAATCACGTCCCCAAACTTTCCTGTAAACTCCTCCAGAAGTGCGATAAGAATCGGGTATCACGATCGGAAGCGATGCTCAGTTTTGGGGGTAAGGGGAAATCAATGATGAAACTTGACTTATAACTCAACAGTTCGACGCTTATACTGATCAGTTTTGGGGGGTAGGCCAGTCCTGGGATAATGCTGCTGACATCATTCATCTGTACATGTTTCCTGTTTTGTGTTTAGCGGCACGTCTCGGTTTCAGCCCGAGAATCTGGACCGTGGTCCCGGGCATGCACGGGATACTATTGAGTTACATCAACGATTCATTAAATTTATTTCAAAGACTTGAGAGTAATTAACCCAGTAGTTAGTTCAGATTACTCACCGCACGTCACGTGTGCTTATACACTTCACTGTTCCATATTCGTATTACTGCAATACCCTTATTACTGTTCATACTCATGCCTGCATATCTTGTTTCCTCCTGATTATATTTTATTGTTTGATATTATGACGCACTGACGTATGGGTTTTGCATGGCCCGGATCCTTTATCTCTTTCGCAGGCTGATCGGGAGTATTTCAGCCGTCAGGCCGAGCAGTGAGGATCCTGTTAGTATCTAGCTTAGTTTAGTTTATTTCCGTACTTTCATTTCCTGATGTGAACCCGTATTTGGGACGTACTTTTCAGATGTTATTATTATTTGGATTTTATTGCTTCCGCATATTATTTCTTGACTCTTTATTCTGGCAGATGGACATGTACTAGATAGATTATTTATTTCTACTGTTCTTGATATCTTATAGACAGCCGTGATGTGACAGTGGAGGGATGTTTCCTAGCCACAGGTAGCATGGTTGGCTCTGTCACGTGCCGATCTTAGCACACTCTAGGAAGCGGGGCGTGACAAAGAGTACCGCATATCGAGCCTAGGGGGTGGTAAACGTCAGACTCTAATTAGCGTGACAAATCATGTCGGTGTGGAACCTAATACAACTTAAGAAACTACTGGTGTATCTACCAATAAATCTCACTTGTCCTGGCTAGGGATCTGTAGTATCGGCCAACCATACACAGCGCGGTATCAACTCCCTATACCAGGAGAAACGAATCCCTTCTATCACCTACTGCCACCAAGTTCTTTGGACTGCACCCAACTACTACCGGTTTGAACGACTCTTTAAAGCCGTGGTAGAGTAGTAATCTATGTATAGTGAGAACACACTTGAGACTAATCGTGATGTCAAGTCATCAGACTAAGTTGTACTTATGTCACCAGAGAATTGCTATCCAACAATAGGTATAATACTAACTAGCAGTTCCTAGCAAGTCCGTCCAGTGTAACTCATAACCTAATGAGCACATGTATACTCTCTTTAGTACCATATACCAATGGCTGCGGGACCGGCCATCTCCCATAACAGGGATAAGAAATATATACACTAGTCTACTCTGGAGTATCGATGCCCAGTCTCAATAATCCTACGACTAGGGACAATTTCAAGGATGCGCTTATAAACTACCCAGCTCCCACAAGTATGATTGCTATCATAACGATGGTAGTCAAGCAAACATCCTAAGGGCTCTATCAACATGTATTAACGATATGTAAAAAGAACATATACACATATTAAGATAGATACAAACAAGATAGCAAACTATCATATTGAGCAAGTCTGTCTTATACATATACATCCCAAGCTTCCAAAATATAATATACAATCCTGTACCATACAATAATGGCATCTAGGGCATATATACCTAACAATTCCCACTTGCACTAAGGATATGTATTGGCGTATCGCGGACCTATCATCTCGAATAGCCTCTCGAACCGTGTCTGAGGAATGGCATTTGTGAGTGGATCTGCAGTGCCATCCTTCGTGTCTTCTCTCCGCACCTCGATCTCCTGGCGATCCACGAGCTCCTATGATCATGTGATACTACCTCAAGATGTGTCTAGATCTCTGATGGGACCATGGTTCGCTAAAACAATAGCCCCGTTGTTGTCACAATACAAAGGTATTGGGTCAACAATGGACTGAACCACTTGAAGTTCTGAAATGAACTTTCTCATCCAGACAGCTTCTTATGCGGTGTCACAAGCAACGATATACTTTTCCTCCATTGTCGAGTCGGCTACGGTGTCCTGTTTGGAGCTCTTCTAACAGAATGTCCCTCTATTGAGGGTGAATACATAATCCGACATGGATTTGGAGTCATCTTTGTCACTTTGGAAGCTGGAGTCAACGAAGGCCTCAATCTGGAGGTCTTTACTGCCATATACCAAGAACATCTCCTTAGTCCTTCTCATGTACTTGAGAATGTTCTTTACTGCTAACCAGTGCTTCTCCCCGGGTTTGACTGATACCTGCTTACCACGCTCAATGCATAAGCTACATCCGGTCTGGTACATCACATATATTATAGATCCTACCGTTGAAGCGTAGGGTATAATACTCATGCGATCTCTCTCCAAATCAGTCTTGGGAGACATCACTTTAGAGAGGTGATTCCATGACAAGCGGGTAAATTACCGCGTTTAGAATCTTTCATACTAAATCTCTTCAGTATGGTGTCAATGTACCTGAAATGTGAAAGTCCCAACATCCTCTCAGATCTATCACGATAGATCTCGATCCTCAGAATGTAGGAAGCATCATCCAGGTCTTTCATGGAGTACTTCTGTGACAAGAAACTTTTGACCGATTGTAGCTTAGGAATGTCATTTCCTATCTAGAGAATGCCATCTCCTATCAAGAGAATGTTATCCACAGACAAAGCGAGGAATACCATAATTCTTACTACAATTTTCTTATAAATACATAGTTCATCTATATTTTTGATAAAGTCAAATTCTTTGACCATCTCATCAAAACAAATGTTCCAACTCCGCGATGCCTGCTTTAATCCATAAATGGATTTAAGCAACTTGCACACTCTTCCGCTGCTCTCACTCTCTATGAAGCCCTCTGGCTGATCCATATAAACTCACTCTTCCAAACTTCCATTTAGAAAAGCGGTCTTTACGTCCATCTGCCAGATTTCATAATCATGGAAGGCAGCAATGGCAAGTATGATCCGGATGGATTTAAGCATAGCCTCTGGAGAAAAGATTTTATCATAGTCCAAGCCAGGTCTTAGACGAAAACCTTTTGCTACAAGTCTAGATTTATAGGTTTCAACCTGTCTATCTGCACCAATCTCCTTTTTAAAGATCCATTTGTAGCTTACGGGTTTTACTCCTAAAGGTGCAACGTCCAAAATCCAAACTTTGTTGGTGTAGATGGATTCCATCTCGGACCGCATAGCATCCAACCACTTTACTGAGTCTCTGCTCGTAATGGTCTGTTGAAAACTAGTAAGCTCATCATCATCGATGATGCAATCCTCTCTATCCCCGGCTACGAGAAAACCATAGTATTTCTCAGACGGATGAGACTACCTACTAGATCTACGGATGGTGCAGCTACTCCAGTTCTTTTGAAACTTCGGGTTCTACTAAAGTTTCAGTGATAGACTGTGGTTGATACTTTTGTCTGTTTGTTTTTCCATTTCATTCTTGTACTCCTAGAATTTCTTAAAGGCCTCGTATTTATGTTTCATAAAAAATACATGTCCATCCCAAGAGAAATCATCGGTAAAAGTAATGAGGTAGGAAAAACCACTTCTTGCATGTGTAGACATTGGACCTCACACGTCGCTGTGTATGAGTCCCAAGAGCTCGGTAGCTCTTTCTCCATGTCCAGTGAGCGGAGTCTTTATCATCTTTACTTTGATACATGATTGACAAATTACATAAGATAGATACTCAAACGGATCCAAATATCCATTTTTATGTAACTTCGTCAACCGTGTTTCATTGATATTATTTAGACTACAATGCCATAAAAAAACTTGATTTAATTCTGGAGTCTTTCTTTTAAGTGTGTTATGGACATTGAAAACTTGATGTTGATTTAATACGTTTATACCGTTGTCTAGTGTACCAGCCCCAATCAAGCATGATTAAGTTAAATGTTAACAGCATCACTTACAAATGTAAAATAATAACTTTTTTTAGATAGTAAAGATACAAAAATGATATTACATGTCATAGCAGGTACAAAAAACAGTTGCGTAAAATCAAAATGTTTCCACTTATCAATCCTAGGTGATATTCCCCTCCGGAAACAATATCCATGCTCGCTCCGTTTGCAACCCTGAGGGTCATATCACCAGCCTTCAAAACTCTACGGCTTTTCAGTACCTATAAAGAATTACAGATATGAGATCCTGAACCAGTATCCAATACCCAGGAAGTAGAGTTTATTGACAAACAGTTCTTAATCATAAACACACCTGAAGCTGAAACCACAACTTGCTTCGAATCCTGGTTCTTGGCTTTCCAAGCCCTGCAGTCCTTCTTCCAAATGACTTTTCTTGTGACAATAAAAGCATTCCTCCTTTGCCACTATTGGCCCCTCAACTTTTGCCTTACCTTTCTCCTGTGCCTTAACGACACCGCCTTTCGGTTTGGTGGGGGCTTTCTTCTTCTTCCTCTTGGCTTTCGCCTTGGATTTAAAGGAAGAAGGTTCCCCAACAAGCAGAGCGGGTCTTTCTGGATTTCTTTAGGGTGCCCTCTGCACTCCTCAATATGTTGAGCAGCTCTGAAATTGTAACTTCTTTTCCTTGTATATTGAAATTCAATATAATCTGGGCATAGGTAGAGGAGAGGGACTGTATAATCAAGTCCGTGTACAACTCGTTCTCCAACGTGGTCCTAAGGTCCGCGAGCTCTTCAATGAGGCTGATCATCTTAATGACGTGGTCTCCTACATATGACCCGATAGCCAATCTCGCCTAAAAAATCTTCTTCAAGGTCTCGTATCTTGTGATACGAGATTGATCTCCATATAAATCTTTGATATGGAGGAAGATGGAAGCTAAGTCCATCTTCTCATGCCGCCTCTGGTGTTTATTATCCATAGAGGCCAGCACGAGACACTTCGCTTTTGCACAGTCAATATCCCAAGTCTTACGGATCTCAATGTCCGCGACAATGGAATATGGACCTGAAACGGCGGGAGCATTAGTGGTAAAGATGTAGCCCAGCTTATCATAAGTAATGGCCATTTGGACATTCTTTAACCAATCTTTATAGTTCGGCCCCATCAATATGTTTTTATCTAATAGTAAGTTAAGCCCGGCCATCTTGGTCGCTGCAATTAGGAGAAAGAAGAAACACAGAGAGAAGGAACACTCAGCATAGATGCTCTTGCAAGTTTAGATTGTTTTTTAGTTTATCTAAACAAGATGTCTCCCACTGTTTTCTTGAATTCTCCTTCAAACCATAAAAGAAGAATTAGTCGGGATTAATCCCACGTTACAATTCTTGCTTTAACCTTTTGGCCAGGTGAGTGTCGGTATTTTGAGGGAGGTTTTACAATGCTTTCGTGATATTCCTTAATTAAATAACCTCCTTTTCCTGAAAGCGTTGCCCTGCTAACACCTTTTTAGACACCTACGGGTTGTTGCATTGATCGTAAAGTGAAAAAATCTCCCAAAAAGTAATAATAATTAGTCACCATTGGATCGGGATCAAACTATCATTGTGTGATAACTTTGAAGGAATCCTACCAAAATCATTGCACTCCGGAAGGTATGCAAAACTAGCAAGTTTCCTTTTCCTTTGAAACTCCCGATGTGGTTTTTTCCCCAAGCACTTATGACCTTGACGAAGGCCAAAATATCATAAGTCGCAAGTCAAGTTCTACCTGTCATTGTCCTGGTTAATCTAGACACATTCGTACAAACCCTAACGAAGGCCAAAATGGTTGTACGTCTGTCCTAGATTAATGCATCTATCTATACTATAGATAAATATCCATTAGTTACCAATCACTATGCCTTGGCGAAGGTCAAAATACATAGTTTGAATACTAGTGGATACCTATCTGAAATGACGGAGGGCTACGACTGGTTTTGGCAAAAACCGTGAACATAATGAACTTGATATAGTCAAAGGAACCGAATGGCTTTTAAAAGGAGTGGTTTAGGATCCATATTTAAAAGTTGTTTTTAAAGAAACCTGAGTGGTTTTTAAATTGTTCTAACGACTTTAAACTTTTGGTTTGTTTCTTTGCACTAATTAGAATTAATGTGGTCCCATCAATTAACCCTATCATTGCAGAAGAAACGTAAATAGAACGTACGTTTATGCCATCCGCATTTGCCATAAGGTCCCGGGTATTCACCGTAAGGTTACTTAACTTACAGCAAGGCGGGGACAGGACTAGCACAAATGCAAAACATAAGCAACGCTTATTATATATAATCTATATATAGCCATTCGTCTCACGCAATGATAAACATCACAAATCACAGCAGAAGCAACACAAATGAGAATAGTGGATATACTAGGATTTTCGTGTTTCGTTTTAGCTTCGAACGAAAAATAGATTCCACGGTCGTGATGAATATGCCAATCCGTGATTTATCAGTAGACTTTCAAATCCACGTCCTCTCCATTATTTGATCGGAATGAATATGTCAACCCGTGATTTTTTCAATTGTACACATTCATGATCCAAAGGTTCTGTTCCAATAACCGTTATCTAATGATCATTTATTTAAAGTCATTCAAGTTTAAGTCCTCTCCATTTTTAGATGGACGTGTATATACTAACCCGTTACTCTTTTGATTATACATATATTTTTCCTTAGTTTCACTATTTTTTAATACATTATGAAGTTATTTTAAGCCTTATCTCTTGTCTTGTTCTTTAAAATGACTTAAATTTAATTTTTTTATCTAACTTTTAGATTAACGAATCTATTTTCGTATAATTACCACCAAATTTCTAAATCTATTTCCATATGCATTTATCATTGATTCTCATGTCTATAGCCATCTTAATCTTGATTCTTTACTGATATAATCTACCTACATGTTTAATTATTGTCTTTTCATAATGTGCTCGTACTCATGTCTACAAAAAATATGCACATACTATTAATTCAGTTCCTATAACCGTTCGTCCTATGGACATTTATGAATAGACATTCAAGCTCAAGCCCTCTCCATTATTTGATCGACGGTACTATGTCAACCCGTGACTTTTCAGTTGTACACATTCATGATCACTAATCATGTTCCTATAACCGTCGTCCTATTTTCATTTATCAAAAGGCATTCAAGTTCAAGTCCTCTCCATTATTTGTTCAACGTGTGTATGTCAACCCACGACTCTTTCGATTGTACACATATTTTTCCATAATTTCTCTATTTTTAAATGCACTATTACCACCATCCTATGGACATTTATCAATGGACTTTCAAATCCATTATTTAATCGACGTGTATATGTCAGCACGTGAACTTTTCAATTGTAGACGTATTTCCCCTTAATTTCACTATTTTTAAATGCACTATTACTGCCATCTTATGAATATTTATCAATAGACTTTCAAATACATATCCTTTCCATTATTTGATCAACGTGAATATGTCATCCCGTGACTTTTTAATTTTATATATTCATGATCCAGTGGTTATGTTATAGTAACCACTGTCTTATAAACATTTAATCTTCCTACGGGATTAACTAATTCCTTTTTCTAATGTCCTCCAACTTGTGTCCAAAACAATTTGCACCAACGGTCGATTCTGTAATTCTTTTCCTATATTCATCCTTCTATGGACATTTATCAATAAACTTTGAAATCCACGCCCTCTCCATTATTTGATCAACGTGAATATATGAACTCGTGACTTTTCGATTGTACACGTTCATGATCCAATGGTTCTGTTGCTATAATCGCTGTTTTATGAACATTTATCTAAAGGCATTCTAGTTCAAATTCTTTCCATTTTAAGATCAACGTGTATATGTCAACATGTGACTCTTTTAATTGTACACGTATTTTTCCTTAGTTTCACAATTTTTAAATGCACTATAAAGTTATCTAAAGCTTTTTCATTTGTATTGTACTTTAAATTGACCTAAATCTATTTTTTAATCTAAATTTTAAATTTATGAGTATATTTCCTTATTATTACTGCTTTCAAATTTCTGAATCCATTTCCAAATGCTTATATCATTGATTTGCCACTCCATGACTGTCGCAATCCTGATTCCTTAGTGATTTAATATATCTACAGGCTTAATTATTGTCTTTTATAATGTTCTCAAACTCGTATCCATAAAAAATATGCATCTACTATTGATTTGGTTCTTATCCGTTTCTCCTATGGATATTTATGAATAGATATTCAAGCTCAAGTCCTCTCCATTATTTGATCGACGTAATTGTCAACCCGTGTCTTTTCGATTGTACTCATTCATGATCCACTGATTATGTTCCTATAACCGTCATCCTATTGACATTTAACAAATGACATTTAAGTTCAGGTCTTCTCCATTATTAGTTCGACGTGTATATGTCAACCCATGAATCTTTCGATTGTACACATATTTTTCCTTTCACTATTTTTAAATGCACAATTACCGCCCTCCTATGAACATTTATCAATAGACTTTCAAATCCACGTCCTTTCTATTATTTAATTGACGTGTATATATCAGCCCGTGACCTTTTCGATTGTACACATATTTCCCTTTAATATCACTATTTTTAAATGCACTATTACCACCCTTTTATGAACATTTATCAATAAACTTTCAAATCTACGTCCTCTCTATTATTTGATTGACGTGAATATGTCAGCCCATGACTTTTCCATTGTACACATTCATGATCAAATGGTTATATTCCAATAGTTGTTATGTTATCAAAATTTAATCTTCCTACGGGATTAACTAATGTCTTTTTCTAATGTCCTCTAACTCGTGTCTACAATAATTTGCACCAACTATCAATTTTGTAATTTTGTTCCTATAACTGCCTTTTTTGAACATTTATCAATGGACTTTCAAATCCACATCCTTTCCATTATTTGATCGTGTATATGTCAACCCATGACTCTTTTGATTGTACACATATTTCCCCTTAATTTTACTTTTTTAAATGCATTATTACCATTATTTGATCGACGTGAATATGCCAATCCGTGACTTTTTCGATTGTACATTTATGATCTTATGGTTCTATTCCAATAATCGTTTTCTTATAAATATTTATTTAAAGACATTCAAGTTTAAGTCCTCTCAATTTTTAGATCGACGTGTATATATCAATCCGTGACTCTTTTGATTATATACGTATTTTTCCTTGGTTTCACTATTTTTAATTGCACTATAAAGTTATTTTATGACTTTTCTCTTGTCTTGTTCTTTAAAATGATTTAAATCTATTTCCGTATTATTATTACTTCCAAAATTCTAAATCCATTTCCATTTTCACCTATCATTGATTCTTTTACTATGACTATCTTAATCTTGATTCCTTACAAATTTAATCTGGAAGTTTAATTATTGTCTTGTCACATTGTTCTCAAACTAGTGTCAACTAAAAATATGCATTAACTATTGATTCGCTTCCTATAATCGTTTCTCTTATGAACATTTATAAATTGACATTCAAGCTCAAATCCTCTCCATTATTTGATCGACATGACTATGTTGACCCCTGACTTTTCGATTATACTCATTCATGAGCCACTGATTATGTTTTTATAACCGTCATCCTATTAACATTTATCAAAAAGCATATAAGTTCAGGTCCTCTCCATTATTAGCTCGACATGTATATGTCAACCCATGACTATTTCGATTATACACATATTTTCCCCTTAATTTCACTATTTCTAAATGCACTATTACCGCCATCCTTTAGACATTTATCATTAGACTTTCAATTCCACGTCCTCTCTATTATTAGATCGACGTGTATATGTCAAACCATGAATCTTTCGATTGTACACATATTTCCCTTTAATTTAACTCTTAATAAATGCACTATTACCACCATCTTTTAGATATTTATCAATAGACTTTTAAATCCCCATCCTCTCCATTATCAGATCAACGTGAATATGTTAACCTGTGACTTTTTCGATTGTACTCATTCATGATCCAATGGTTTTGTTCCAATAATCGTTGTCTCATGAAAAATTATCTAAAGGCATTCAAGTTTAAGTTCTCTTCTTTTTTAAATCGACGTGTATACGTCAACCCGTGACTCTTTTGATTTTATACGTATTTTTTCTTAGTTTCACTATTTTTAAGTGCACTATAAAGTTATTTTAATCATTTCTCATCTCGTTCTTCGAAATGACTTAAATCTCTTTTTTAATCTAAATTTTAGCTTTCCGGATTTATTTCTGTATTATTAATACTTCTAAATTTCTGAATCCATTTCCATGTTCATCTATTATTGATTCTTTTTACTATGACCGTCTTAATCTTGTTTCTTTACTAATTTATTCACCCTACATGTTTAATCATTGTCTTTTCATAATGTCCTCAAACTCATGTCTACAAAAAATTTGCACCTACAAATGATTCGCTTCCTATAACCATTCCTTTATGGACATTTATAAATAGACATCCCAGCTAAAGTCCTCTCCATTATTTGATTGACGTGACTATGTCAACCCGTGATTTTTCGATTGTCCACATTCATGATCCACCGATTATTTTCTTATAACCGTCATTCTATTGACATTTATCAAAAAAGGCATTTAAGTTCAAGTCCTCTCTATTATCAGTTTGACATGTAAATGTCAACTACTGACTCTTTCGGTTGCATATATAGTTCCCCATAATTTTACTATTTTTAAATGCACTATTATCGCCATCCTTTGGACATTTATCAATAGCCTTTCAAATCCATGTCCTCTCCATTGTTTGATCAACGTGTATATGTTAACCCATGACTCTTTCGATTGTACATATTTGCCCTTAATTTCACTATTTTTAAATGCACTTATACTGCCCTCCTATGGTCATTTAACAATAGACTTTCAAATCCACGTACTCTCCGTTATTTGATCGAGGTGACTATGTAAACCCGTGACTTTTTCGATTGTACACATTCATTATCTAATAGTTCTGTTCCAATAACTGTTGCCTAATGAACATTTATTTAAAGGCATTCAAGTTTAAGTCCTTTCCATTTTAAGATCGACGTGTATATATCAAACCACGTCTCTTGTTGATTGTACACGTATTTTTCCTTGGTTTCACTATTTTTAATTGCACTATACAATTATATTAAGCCTTTTATCTTGCCATGTTCCTTAAAATGACTTAATTCTATTTTTTAATCTAAATTTTAGATTTTCGAATCTATTTTCGGAATATTACTACTTCCAAATTTCTGAATCCATTTCTATATGCGCCTATCATTGATTCTCCTGCTATGACCGTCTTAATCGTGATTCCTTACCTATTTAATCTATAGTAAGGTTTAATTATTGTCTTTTCATAATGTTCCAATATCTGTTGTCTTATGAACATTTAATCTTCTTACGGGATTAACTAATGCCTTTTTCTGATGTCCTCCAACTCGTGTCTACAACAATTTGCACGAATCATCGATTCTGTAATTCTGTTCCTATTACCGCCCTCCTATGGACATTTATCCATAGACTTTCAAAGCCATGTCCTCTCCGTTATTTGATCGACGTGAATACGTAAACCCGTGACTTTTTCGATTATACACATTCATGATCCAATGGTTCTGTTCCAATAACCGTTGTCTTATGAACATTTAATCTCCCTACGGGATTAACTAATGTCTTTCTAATGTCCTCCAACTCGTGTCTACAACAATTTGCACCAACCATCGATACTGCAGTATTGTTTCTATATCCGCCCTTCTATGGACATTTATAAATAAACTTTCTAATCCACGTCATCTCTATTATTTGATCGACGTGAATATGTCAACCCATGACTTTTCGATTGTACACATTCATGATCTAATGGTTCTGTTGCTATAATCGTTGTTTTATGAACATTTATCTAAAGGCATTCAGGTTAAAGTCCTCTCCATTTTTAGATCGACGTATACATGTCAACCCATGACTCTTTTGACTGTACATGTATTTTTCCTTAGTTTCACTAATTTTTAAATGCACTATAAAGTTATCTAAAGCTTTTTCACTTGTATTGTTCTTTAAATTGACCTAAATCTATTTTTAATCTAAATTTTAAATTTCTAAGTCTATTTCCTTATTATTACTACTTTCAAATTTCTAAATCCATTTACAAATGCACTTATCATTGATTCTCCTGTCTATGACTGTCTTAACCCCGATTCCTTACTGATTTAATGTACCTACTTTCTTAATTATTTTCTTTTTATAATGTTCTCAAACTCATGTCCATAAAAAATATGCTCCTACTATTGATTTAGTACTTATCCTTTTCTCATATGGACATTTATGAATAGACATTCAAGTAAAGTCCTCTTCATTATTTGATCGACGTGACTATTTCAACCCGTGAATTTTCGATTGTACTCATTCATGAGCCACTGATTATGTTCTTATAACCGTCATTCTATTGAAATTTATCGAAAGGCATTTAACTTTAAGTCCTCTCCATTATTAGTTCGACGTGTATATGTCAACCAATGTCTCTTTCGATTATACAAATATTTCCCCTTAATTTCACTATTTTTAAATGCACTATTACCGCCATCTTTTGGACATTTATCAGTAGGATTTCAAATCCATGTCCTCTCCATTATTTGATCGACGTGTATATGTCAGCCCGTGACTCTTTCGATTGTACACATATTTCCTTTTAATTTCATTTTTTTAAATGCGTTATTATCCCTCTCCTATGGACATTTATCAATAGACTTTCAAATCCACGTCCTTTACATTATTTGATTGACGTGAATATGTCAACCCTTGACCTTTTCGATTGTACACATTCATGACCCGATGGTTTTGTTCCAATAATCGTTCTCTTATGAACATTTATCTGAAAGCATTCAAGTTTAAGTTCTCCCCATTTTTAGATCGACGTGTATATGTCAACCCGTGACTCTATTGATTGTGTACGTATTTTTCCTTAGTTTCACTAATCTTAAGTGCACCATAAAGTTATTTTAATCCTTTTCTCTTGTCTCGTTGTCTGAAATGACTTAATTCTATTTTTTATTTATCGAAATTTTAGATTTACGAATCAATTTACTTATTATTAATACTTTTAAATTTCTGAATCCATTTCCATATTCACCCATCATTGATCCTTTTAATCTTGATTCCTTACTGATTTAATCTACCTACAGGTTTAATTATTGTCTTTTCATAATGTCCTCAAACTCATGCCTACAAAAAAATTGCACCTGTTATCAATCACTTTCTATAACCGTTCCTCCTATGGTCAAGTCCTCTCCATTATTTGATCGACGTGACTATATCAACCCTTGATTTTTTGATTGTCCTCATTCATGATCCAGAAATTATGTTCTTATAATCGTCATTCCATTGACATTTATCAAAAAGGCATTTAAGTTCAAGTTCTCTCCATTATTAGTTCGACGTGTGTATGTCAACCCATGACTTTTTCGACTATACACTTATTTCCTCTTAATTTCACTATTTTTAAATGCATTATTATCGCCCTCCTTTGGACATTTATCAATAACCTTTTAAATCCACGTCCTTTCCATTGTTTCATCGACGTGTATATGTTAACCTGTGGCTCTTTCGATTGTACATATTTCATCTTAGTTTCACTATTTTTAAATACACCAATCCGTCCTCCTTTAGACATTTATCAATAGTCTTTCAAATCCACATCATCTCCATTATTTGATAGACGTGAATATGTCAACCCGTGACTTTTTCTCTTATACACATTCATATCCAATGGTTCTGTTCCAATATTTGTTGTCTAATGAGCATTTATTTAAAGACATTCAAGTTTAAGTCTTCTCCATTTTTAGATCGACGTGTATATGTCAAGCTGTGACTCTTGTTGTTTGTACATGCATTTTTCTTTAGTTTCACTATTTTTAATTGCACTATAAAGTTATTTTAAGGCTTTTCTCTTGTCTCGTTCTTTGAAATGACATAATTATATTTGTTTAATCTAAATTTTAGATTTTCGAATCTACTTCCGGATTATTACTACTTCCAAATTTCTGAATCCATTTCTATATCACCTATCATTGATTCTCCTTTCTAAGACCGTTTTAATCTTGATTCCTTACTGATTTAATTTACACAGGTTTAATTAGTCTTTTCCTAATGTTCTCAAACTCGTGTCTATAAAAAATATGCACATACTATTGATTTGGTTCCTATAACCGTTCCTCCTATAAACATTTATGAATAGACATTCGAGTTCCAGTCCTCTCTATTATTTGATCGACGCGACTATGTGAACCCGCGACTTTTCGATCGTACACATTCATGATCCACTGATTATGTTACTATAACTGTCGTTCTATTGACATTTATCAAAAGGCATTCAAGTTCAAGTCCACTCCATTATTATTTCATCGTGTGTGTGTCAACCTGTGACTCTTTCGATTGTATACATATTTCCCCTTAATTCACTATTTTAAATTCACTATTACCACCCTCCTATGGACATTTATCTATAGACTTTCAAATCCACGTCCTCTCCATTATTTGATCAATATGAATATGTCAACCCGTGACTTTTTAATTGCACACATTCAATATCCAATGGTTCAGTTTCAATAACCTTTTTCTTGTCAATATTTAATCGTCCTACGGGATTAGCTATTGTCTTTTTCTAATGTCCTCCAACTCGTGTCTACAACAATTTGCACCAATCATCGATTCTGTAATTCTGTTCTTATAACCGCCCACCAATAGACATTCATCAATAGACTTTCAAATTCACGTCCTCTCCATTATTTGATCGATGTGAATATATGAGCCCATGACTTTTTTGCTATAATCGTTGTTTTATGAACATTTATCTAAAGGCATTCAAGTTCAATTCTCTCCATTTTTAGATCGATGGGTATATGTCAACGCGTGATTCTTTTGATTGTCACATACTTTTCCTAAGTTTCACTATTTTTAAAAGCACTATAAAGTTATCTAAAGCCTTTTCACTTGTCTTGTTCTTTAAAATAACTTAATTCTATTTTTTAATCTAAATTTTAAATTTCTGAGTAGATTTCCTTATTATTACTGCTTTCAAATTTCTGAATCCATTTCCAAATGCACCTATCATTGATTCTTTTGTCTATGACTGTCTTAACCTTTATTCCTTAGTGATTTATTGTACATACAATCTTAATTATTGTCTTTTTATAATGTTCTCAAACTCGTGTGTATAAAAAATATGCACCTACCATTGATTCGGTTCTTATCCATTTCTCCTATGGACATTTATGAATAGACATTCAAGCTCAAGTCCTCTCCATTATTTGATCGACGTGGCTATGTCATTCCATGACTTTTCGATTGTACCCATTCACGATGCACTGATTATGTTACTATAACTGTCGACATATTGACCTTTATCGAAAGACATTTAAGTTCAAGTCCTCTCTATTATTAGTTCGACGTGTATATGCCAACCCATGATTCTTTCGATCGTACACATATTTCCTCTTAATTTCGCTATTTTTAAATGCCCTATTACTTCCCTCCTTTGGTTATTTATCAATAGACTTTCAAATCCACGTCCTCTCTATTATTTGATCGTCGTTTTTATGTCAACCCGTGACTCTTTCGATTGTACACCTATTTTCCCGTAATTTCACTATTTTTATATGCCTAATTACCTCCCTCTTATGGATATTTATCAATAGACATTCAAATTCACGTCCTCTCCATTATTTATCGATGTGAATATGTCAACCCGTGACTTTTTCGATTGTACACATTCATGATCCAATGGTTTTATTGTAATAACCGTTATCTTATGAACATTTATCTAAAGGCGTTCAAGTTTAAATCCTCTCCATTTATATATCAACATGTATACGTCAACATATGTCTCTTTTGATTGTGTACGTATTTTTCCTTTGTTTCACTATTTTTAAGTGCACTGTAAAGTTATTTTAAGCCTTTTCTCTCGTCTTGTTCTTTAAAATAACTTAAATCTATTTTTTAATCTAAGTTTTAGATTTCCGAATCCTTTTCTGTATTATCATTACTTCCAAATTTCTGAATCCATTTCCATATTCACCTGTCATTGAATTTTTTGACTATAACTGTTTTAATCTTGATTCCTTACTGATTCAATCTACCTGCAAGTTTAATTATTGTCTTTTCTTAATGTCCTCAAACTCGTGTCTACAAAAAATATGCACCTAGTATTGATTCGCTTTCTATAATCGTTCCTCCTATGGACATTTATGAATAGACATTCAAGCTCAAGTCCTCTCCATTATTTAATCAACGTGACTCTGTCAAGCTGTGACTTTTCGATTGTACACATTCATGATCCACTGGTTATGTACCTATAACCGTCGTCATAATTGACATTTATCAAAATTCATTTAAGTTCAAATGCTCTTCACTATTAGTTCGACGTGTATATGTCAGCCCATGTATCTTTCGATTGTATACATATTTCCTTTAATTTCACTATTTTTAAATGCGCTATTATCGCCCTTCTATGGACATTTATCAATAGACTTTTAAATCGACGTCCTCTCCATTATTTGATCGACATGTATTTGGCAGCCCGTGACTTTTTGACTGTACACATATTTTCCCTTAATTTCACAATTTTTAAATGCACTATTACCGCCCTCCTTTTGGACATTTATCTATAGACTTTCAAATCCACACCCTTTCCATTATTTGATCGACGTGTATATGTCAACCTGTGACTATTTCGATTGCACACATTGTTCCCCTTTCACTATATTTAAATGCATTATTACCGCCCTCCTATGGACATTTATCGTTAGACTTTCAAATCCACGTTCTCTCTATTATTTGATCAGCGTGAATATGTCAACCCGTAAATTTTTAGATTGTACACATCCATGATCCAATGGTTCTATTCCAATAACGTTGTCTTATGAATATTTAATCTTCCTACGAGATTAACTAATGCCTTTTTCTAATGTCCTCCAATTCATGTCTTCAACAATTTGCACGAACCATTGATTCTATAATTATGTTCCTATAACCGCCCTCCTATGGACAAATCCATTATTTGATCGACGTGTATATGTCAACCCGTCACTCTTTTGATTGAATATGTATTTTCCCTTATTTTCACTCTTTTTAAGTGCACTATAAAGTTGTTTTAATCCTTTTCTTTTGTCTCGTACTTTGAAATGACTTAAATCTATTTTTTAATATAAATTTTAGATTTCCGAATCTATTTCTGTATTATTAAAACTTCTAAATTTTTGAATCCATTTCCATATTCACTTATCATTGATTCTTTTGACTATGATGTGTATATGTTAACCCGTGACTCTTCCAATTATTTTCACTATTTTTAAATGCACTATTATCTCTCTCCTTTGGACATTTATTAATAGCCTTTCAAATCCACGTCCTCTCCATTATTTGATCGATGTGTATATGTTAACCAGTGACACTTTCGATTGTCCACATTTCCACTTAATTTGACTATTTTTAAATGCATTAATACCGCCTTCCTATGATCATTTATTAATAGACTTTCAAATCCACGTCCTCTCCATTTTTTAATGGACGTGAATATATCAACCCGTGACTATTTCGATTGTACGCATTCATGATGCAATGGTTCGGTTCCAATAACCGTTGTCTAATGTACATTTAATTAATGGCAATCAAGTTTAAGTCCTCTCCATTTTCAAATCGACATGTATATGTCAACCTGTGACTCTTGTTGTTTGTACTCGTATTTTTCCTTGGTTTCACTATTTTTAATTGCACTATAAAGTTATTTGAAGCCTTTTCTCTTGTCCCGTTCTTTAAACTGACTTAAATCTATTTTTTAATCTAAATTTTAGTTATTCGAATCTATTTCCATATTATTATTATTTCCAAATTTCTGAATCTATTTCCGTATTATTACTATTTCTAAATCTCTGATTTATCTTGATCCTCCTGTCTATGACTTTCTTAATCTTGATTCCTTATTGATTAATTGTCTTTTCATAATGTCCTCAAACTCATGTCTACAAAAAATTTGCACTTACTGTTGATTCGCTTCTTATAACCGTTCTTCCTATGGACATTTATGAATAGACATTCAAGCTTAAGTCATCTCCATTATTTGATCGACGTCACTATGTCAACCCGTGATTTTTTGATTGTCCACATTCATGATCTACTGATTATGTTTTTATAACCGTCATCCTATTGACATTTATCAAAAGGCATTTAAGTTCAGCTCCTTCCCATTATTAGTTCGACGTGTATATTTCAATGCATGACTCTTTCGATTATATACATATTTCCCCCTTAATTTCACTATTTTTAAATGTGCTATTATCGCCCTCCTTTGGACATTTATCGACAGCCTTTCAAATCCCCGTCCTCTCCATTGTTTGATCATTGTGTGTATGTTAACCCGTGACTCTTTCGATTATACATATTTTCCCTTGATAGCACTATTTTTAAATGCACTGATACTACCCTCCTATGGACATTTATTAATATACTTTCAAATCCACGTCCTCTCTATTATTTGATCAACGCGAATATGTCAACTCGTGACTTTTTCGATTGTACATATTCATGATTCAATGATTCTGTTCCATTAACCGTTGTCTAATAAACATTTATTTAAAGGCGTTCATGTTTTAAGTCCTCTCCATTTTTAGATTGGCGTGTATATATCAACCCGTGACTCTTATTGACTGGACACATATTTTTCCTTAATTTCACTATTTTAATTGCACTATAAAGTTATTTTAAGCATTTTCTCTTGTCTCATTCTTTAAAACAACTTAATTTTATTTTTTATCTAAATTTTAGATTTTCGAAACTATTTCCGGATTATTACTACTTCCAAATTTCTGAATCCATTTCCATATGCACCACCTATCATTGATTCTCATGTCTATGGCTATCTTAATCTTGATTCCTTATTGATTTAATCTACATACAAGTTTAACTATTGTCTTTTCATAATGTCCTCAAACTCGTGTCTACAAAAAATATGTGCATACTATTGATTTGGTTCCTATAACCATTCCTCCTATGGACATTTATGAATAGACATTCAAGTTCAAGTCCCCTCCATTATTTGATCGACGTGACTATACTAATTAGGGGTGAAAGTCGGGTTGGGTTAATCCAAACCTGACCTGACCCGGTTTTTCAAGGTATTTTGGATATCCAACACCCATCCGAACCCGATCGGGCGGGTTGAAAATTAGATAAAATAATTTCGGGTTGGGTATGGGTTTAGTGTTAAACCCGTCAGCCCGACCCCTAAACCCCAGCCCGAACTAAACCTGCTTCATATATCCAATCCAACTTAATATATTACAGACATCTATTTTTAAATGCACTATTACTGGGCATTTATCAATAGACTTTCAAATCCACATCCTCGCCATTATTTGATCGACGTGAATATATGAACTCATGACTTTTTGATTGTATACATTCATGATCCAATAGTTCTATTGCTATAATCGTTGTTTTGTGAACACTTATCTAAAGCATTCAAGTTCAATTCCTCTGCAATTTTAGATCGATGTTTATATGTCAACCCATGACTCTTTTGATTATACACGTATTTTCCCTTAGTTTCACTATTTTTAAACGCACTATAATATTATCTAAAGCTTTTTCACTTGTCTTGCTCTTTAAATTGACTTAAATCTATTTTTATCTAAATTTTAAATTTCTGAGTATATTTCTTTATTCTTACTACTTTCAAATTTCTGAATCCATTTCCAAATGCACCTATCATTGATTCTCTTGTCTATGACTATCTTAACACTAAATCCTTATTTATGTAATGTACCTACATGCTTAATTATTGTCTTTTTATAATGTCCTCAAACTCGTGTTCATAAAAAATACGCTCCTACTATTGCTTCGGTTCTTATCTTTTTCTTTTATGGAAATTTATGAATAGACATTCAAGCTCAAGTTCTCTCCATTATTTGATTGACGTGACTATGTCAACCCATGACTTTTCGATTGTACTCATTCATGATCCACTAAATATGTTCCTATAACCGTCATCATATTGACATTTATCGAAAGGCATTTATGTTCAGGTCCTCTCCATTATTAGATTGACTTGTATATGTCAGCCCATGACTCTTTCGATTATACACATATTTCCCTTTAATTTCACTATTTTTAAATGCACTGTTACCGCCCTTCTTTGCACATTGATCAATAAACTTTCAAGTCCACGCCCCCTTTATTACTTGATCGGCGTGTATATGTCAACCTGTAACTCTTTCATTTGTACACATATTTCCCCCTAATTTCACTATTTTTAAATGCATTATTACCGTCCTCCTATGGACATTTATCAATAGACTTTCAAATCTACGTCCTCTCCATTATTTGATCGATGCGTATATGCCAACCCGTGACTTTTTCGATTGTACACATTCATATCCAATGGTTCTGTTCCAATAACCGTTGTCTTATGAACATTTATCTAAAGGAATTCAAGTTTAATTCCTTTAGATTTTTAGATCGACGTGTAAATTTCAACCCATGACTCTTTTGATAGTATACTTATTCTTCCTTAGTTTTATTATTTTTAAATGCATAATTAAGTTATTTTAAGCCTTTTCTCTTGTCTCGTTCTTTAAAATGACTAAAATCTATTTTTAATCTAAATTTTAGATATCTGTCATTGATTCTCCTGCCTCTGACTATCATATTCTTGATTTCTTACTGATTTAATTTACCTACTTGTTTATTGTCTTTCTATAATGTACCAAACTCGTGTCCATAAAAAATATGCAACTACTATTGATTCGGTTTCTATAACCGTTCCTCCTATAGGCATTCAAGCTCAAGTCCTTTCCATTGATCGACGTGATTATGTCAACCCGTGTCTTTTTGATTGTACACATTCATGATCCATTTATTATGTTCCTACAACCGTCGTCCTATTGACATTATCAAAAGGCATTCAACTTCAAGTCCTCTCCGTTATTAGTTCACGTGTGTATGTCAACCCGCAAGTCTTTCGATTGTACAAATATTTCTCTCTAATTTTACCTTTTTAATACACTATTACTGCCCTCCTATGGTCATTTATCAATAGACTTTCAAATCCGCACCCTCTCCATTATGTGATTGACGTGTATATGTCTGGTCGTGACTCTTTCGATTGTACATATATTTCCCCTTTATTTCACAATTTTTAAATGCACTGTTACCTCCCTCCTATGAACATTTATCAATATACTTTCAAATCCACGTCCTCTCTATTATTTGATTGCACATTCATGATTTAATGGTTTTGTTTCAATAACCGTTGTCCTATGAACATTTATCTAAAGGCATTCAAGTTCAAGTCTGTTTTATTTTTAGATCGACGTGTATATGTCAACCCGTGACTCTTTTGATTATACACATATTTTTCCTTAGTTTCACAATTTTTAAATTCACAATAATGTTATTTTAAGGCTTTTCACTTGTTTCGTTTTTAAAAATGACTTAAATCAATTTTTTATCTAAATTTAAAATTTCCAAATCTATTTCCGTATTATTACTACCAAATTTCCGAATCCATTCCCATAACTATTATCGATTTTCCATCTATAACTGTCTTAATCCCGATTCTTTACTGATTTAATCTATCTACGGACTTAATTATTGTCTTTTAATAATGTCTAATTTTTCCACGTTAATATGCACCTATCATTGATTCTCTTCTTATTATCATCCCATTATAGACATTTGTTAATAAGCATTCAATTTCAAGTTCTCTCCATTATTAGATTGACCTGAATATGTCAACCAGAGGCTCTTTCGATTGTACACATATTCGTGATTGTGGCTTTCGCCAAATTTACTTTGCTTAAGTAACCAATCATTCATGGTCCTTGATCTTTTCATCTAGCCTTTTTGGATACATCACATTCCTTTGTTTCGTTTATAAAATATTTCAAACCTTCTCAACTTTTAAAGCAAATTTCTCATGATTTTAAAGACTTTTCACCATTTTGCATTTCGATATTGTTTATTTATTTGAAAGGCTGCATTTTGAAAATGCTTCAATTGTATTAAATTTCTAAATCTATTTCTTAACATTATTGTTTTTAAAGGGACCATAAATTTTTACCTGTTTCGTTACTTAAAGCAATTAAGGCAACTTTTCTTAAATTTTAAACTTCTAAATCTCTTTCCTTAATCACACTATTTGTCATCGGTGTCTTTTAGAAACCAAATAATTCTTGTGTCTAATGATACAGGTTCCTCAAGCATCAGCCGGTGCCCTCAAGTATCAGCCGATGCCGTGGCATTTGGTCTTGGGTTGTTTTTTGGGAAAGGAAGCTTCGGACCCAAGGTTCGAGAGCTCGGTTTCTGTTCCAGTCTCTCATAATTTTATTAGTTTCACCGGGTTTCGGCTAAGTTTCGATAATCCCGATTCGGGTTTCGATTTCGACTGTAATACAACATACAAAGTGTAGATATATTAAATACTTAAATTTATGCTTCTATATTACAAGATAATGATCCTAGTATTTAAAAATCCAGCAATTATGCAAAATATATTGAAAAGTGTACTTAAATAAGTATTAATATAGGGTTTGAGTTCACCTTTTTGCGGATTGCCAACAACAAAGGCCTACAATGATTACAATCACAGTAAAAATGGTATAAAAATAAGTTTTTAGAGGTTTTGGCCGAAACAATATAGTTTGGTTTGTTTCGTATCGGTCTCGGTTGGTTTTGTATCAGTCTCTACCGAAACCGATACGAAACCACCACGTATCGGTAGTTTCGGCCGAAATCTTGAATCTTTCTCGGACCAGAAAGGCATCGTGCCTTCTCTGTGATAAGTGAAAGTCGCGCAAGTGATATATGTTTACGAATTTTTGATACTTTCGAAACATACTAAGTAAGGAAAATCCTTAGATTTATTTAGTTAGTTTTTGCTTTTTACTGATTCATGTTAATTATTATTAATGTTTCATGTATTTACCTACTTTAGATAATTTACTAACATACTGTATTACTATTGCTAACCTTCTAAAGGTTCAACTTTTGTTAGTAAAGTAGGCTTATCAGTTTGACTTAAAGGATATCAAGTATGATCATGAATTTCTTCATATTTTGATGTTCTATCAAATGGAAAATATTAGAGATAATGTGTGATAAAGTAGTTGGACTTTTGATATTAGATCCTAACCCGTATCCGTAAACTCTAGTATAAATATATATATATATATATATGTATGTATGTATATATATATATATGTATGTATGTATGTATGTATATATGTATTCCTCCATGAATTAGCTAAGGAAAGAATTTCATTTTTCCTCAAATTCCTTATCATGGTATCAGAGCGATTTTTCATCAAGTACAAATAAGTGATACAAGAGAAATCATCCACAAATATGACAAAATATTTAAAACCTTGATATGATGGCCCATTGAAGAGACCCCAAATGTCTGAATGCACTAAATAAAAATGGTTCAACATGCGACTCTCAGAAATAGGAAAAGATACACGATGATGTTTACCAAATTGATATGATTTACAATCAAGTGATTTTATTGACCTAAGATGCGAGAATAAACTCTGAAGAACCTTCAAATTGGGATGATCCATCTGACAGTGGAGCTGAAGAGGAGAAACTGATGAACGCAAAGGTGCAGTACCCGAAGAAAAAATATCATCCTTGTTCAGATAATAAAAGCATTAAGATTCATGCCCGCCACCAATTAACTTCATGTTCTGCAGATCCTGAAAGATAAAATGTGAAGGATAAAATGTTACAGAACAATTCAACGATCACGTAAGTTTGCTGATGGACAATAAGCTAATAGGGAATCCAGGAACATGATAAATAGATTAAAACGAAAGATCCTTAGATAGATGTACCGACCCATCTCTAGTGACAGAAGAGGAGGATCCATCAGCTAAGGTGATACGAGATTTTTGAGCAGACAGTATGAAGGAAATAAAATAATAATGATTTATTGTCATATGATCTGTAGCACCTGAATCAATGATCCAGAGCATGTAGCGCTAAAAGCTATAAGAGTACCTGAAGCATGGGTTACTGTGGTAACAGAAGTAGACTGCTGAGTAGAGAGGGGCTTGTGATACTCATCCTCATAAATAAATATCATCTTTGAGGCCAAAGATGCCGTATCAGATAGAGCAGTGGGATGTGAGTACTCCAATATATCACCCTGAGAGGATGCATGATTAGCGGAAGGTCTGCGATGTAGATCTCAACAAAAGTTAAAGAAATGTCTCGATTTCCCACAGTGTGTGCACAACTTTCTACCTTGACCACCACCATGACCGTGTCCTCCATCACGACTACCACCACGAAAATAGACACGACCACGACTACGTGTATTGTCGGATGTGGTCACTAATGCAAACTTATTCACGCTACTATCACCACGCACATTAGACAAGGGATCTAACACACGAGAACGGCGTAACCTTGAGAATACCTCATAAAAGGTCGGAATCTCTGAACTCTCTAAAATAGCAGATTGAACGGACTCATACTCCGGGGGAAGACTTGATAAAAATCGCACAACATTCAGCGTCTCACGTTGCTTATTCATCTCCGCAACATCACGTTGCTTGTTCATCTCCGCAACGTTGGAAGAAATGGGCTGATACAACTTCGATTCCTTGTCATGGTATTCAAGCCATATTTCGCCAAACCCTAACCATCGTCAACACCAAACCCTAGCCGCCGCCAACCTTTACCATCAAACCCTAAGTTCAAAACCAATTTGGCATGTCGTTGAAAATCCTACGTACAGATAATGAAAAAGAATGTTTCTGATTATTTTGATAAATATCTTGCTGATGATGGGATTGTACATCAGGCGTCTTGCTTATATGCCCCTCAACAAAATAGGGTTTGCTGAACGGAAAATGTGTCATTTATTGGAAATTGCTCGTTTTTTGTTGTTTCATATGCATGTTCCAAAAAGTACTGGAGTGATACTGTTTTAACGACATGTCTTGCTTAATTTGCAGCTTGGCCATAAGTTAAGATACATTAAAATTGCTTCAGAATATTTGGATTTTAATTTCAGACATTCTTGCAAAACTCAAAACAAATCTCCAAACTCTTCTAGAAAATCTTCACCTATATAATGATAATTTCTTTGTCGGTGTTTATTTTTGGAAACAAATGTTTGATTCCCATCCTATCCTATCTAATTAAAGAGAAGATAATGAACCATAGAAATATCATGCAATCATATATCTTAGCTCCCCATCTAATTGCTCCCATTCCAAAATAGAGATAAAATTGAAATAAACACAATATGCAAACATCATCAAGGCACAAACACTGCTCCTGAATCTGAACTTAATTACATTTCCTATACTAAGAATAACATTGTTGAGCAATAATCAAAGATAATTCTTGAGTTTGCAGAACCCTTAACAGCTAAATCTTAGAGCACCAATCTCTACCGACCTAATTTCTCATTTATCCCTTTGTGTTTGCATAAAATATAGTTCATGGATGTTGAAATATCAGAAGTTTTTCCAATCCGATATTACACATTCATTAAGGGATATATAAGAAATATGACTAAAACCACAGGTGTAGAACTGCTTCAATTTAGTGAAAACCATGTTGATATAGTTGTACTTTAGAGAAATTTGATTGCAATTCCAGGAAACTATACCCCTGGCACATTTGAGAAGGTAAGGCTCCGTTATGCTCATGCTGAGACTGTTGCACCATTCACCTGTCTTCTTGGTCTTTTTCTTGAAGGTTCAGGTGAATGAATCTATCACAATCACTTTTCTTTTTTCCTTTTTGATGAGAAGAGCAGGGCTCCAATTGGATGTCCGTCCCATGACAATTTAATTTAAAGGGAAAAAACGACTGTACAAAATACAAAAAGTGGTTTGCCCCTGTCAAAGCAAAGAAAATCATAGCAGCAACATTATCATTTTTAATGGTGAGGACATTCCCCCCAAGTCCAGAACTCTCATAGAACAGGATATAAAAACTGGAAACAGGATGCACACATCAAGATAAAAGAAGTGATACCAATAGATTTCAACAATCAAAAAAGGAATAAAATGTTTAGGCTATTCATCAAAATCAAGTGCCAATAATGTGTACAACATTTTAAAAGCTTCAGTTAACAAGAATTTACTGAAATATACCCTTTTACGGCATCCACTTTTATTCAGCATCTATACATACCTCATGCATAACTAGCAATCATGTATTTTTTTGCTCAGGTGGAGATGTATATTAAAGACAAACTCCATACTATTGAAACCTGCTCAGGAGTATATAAAAATGTTGTAACATATCAAAGGTATGTACCAGTAGCCAGGAAGAACCAACAGAGCATGGTTTGTGCTTCTTACAAACATAAAATTTGAAGAGAGTAACTCAAGAACAGAGAGTTTTGTAAATTTTATGGAAAAAGCTTTCAGGGGATAACAAGGTTCCAGAGAGCAAACAGCTGGATCACCCTCAAAAACCTATGTTGTAATAACCTTCCCCGTTTTCTGATAGATTATCGGTTGATGGTATACATTTGATATCTTACAAACAAGCCATATTTTAACTTAAGGATGAAGAGTATATAGCAGTCATGCTGAAAGGGGAGCAAATAATGCAACATTATGTATGATGAGATTAATATATACTGTGGCATAGGAGGTCTAGGGATAAAGCAAACCAACAACACCATCAGTGAAAAAAAAACCCATGGCACTTGATAAAGAATGGCACAACCATCTTATAAAACTAAAAAGGGATTGTAACTCCTATGAATAAGAGCATCCACATCCCCTGAGTACATTGCCTTTAGATTGTTGAATTCAAAAGAACTGATGGTAAAATCTATTATCATAGATGGCGTAACCCCCCCCCCCCCCAAGTTAAGGAAATGATAAAGAATGTTGTTCAGAACTTGTACATGGGAATAATCTTTATCATTAAAAATTTTGTTATTTCTTACACCCCAAATATTCGAGCAAGTAGAATAAAGCAGCAGAAGCCACATATGACTAAGATTGGAATGAATGTTTGTATTTTTCCAGTTGGTAATAGCATCAATAAAGAAATGAGGAGGAGGATGTACCTTAATAGCTTTCAACAAGTCTCTCCAAATGAATTTGGCCGCTTTACACTAAAAAAAAGATGATTAGAAGCTTCAATCACACAATCATCAAAATTACAAGCTGCAATATTAAACCAACCTTTCTTGATCAAATTTTCCTTAGTTAGAATTCTATCTTGGGCTAACAACCATGCAAAGATTTTAACTTTAACAGGAGTAGAGAATTATCCAAATAGAATTATGCACATGGAACTTGATGTTAGTACTGTTGATTGCCTTATAAGCTGGCTTAACACTAACAGTATCTACTGCTAGATTGAAGAGGAGAGGAGACAAGGGATCCCCTGTTTTAAGCCTCTTCTATATTTGATGATTTTACCCAAATTGCCATTCATAAGGACTTGTGAATTAGAAGAATTAATGTAGTATCATGGAAATCCATTTTATCCATTTGTCACCAAAACCTCTAACCTTAAGCAGATCAAGAATATAATCCCAGTTCATGGAATCAAAAGCTTTGTGGAAGTCAATTTTAAGCATCACAGATTCAGATTTAACTTTGGCACAAGCATTAACTAATTCAGGTGCAACTGAGAAGCAATCACGAGTGGACTTATTTCTCAAGAAGGCAAATTGAGTCTTACTTAATAGGTCATGCAGGAATTTTCCCAATCTATTAGCCATAATCTTAGTAAAAATTTTGAAAATGCTATCCAAAAGACTAATAGGCATGAAGTCTTGGGGGACACTATCAAAAAAAATGCGCGAATCCACTGCCTGTTGATGACAATACATCTACAATTGATTTCAATATTGCTTCTACAAGTAGAAGAACAAAGAAAAAGAAACAAAAAAGGTGATATAAAAGACTTCTTTCCAATTCAGTTAATTGACTTAACTCCAAGTCTACTTTATTAATTATTTTCACATGACTGCGTGCTTGCCAAATTCTGTTAGGACGCAAGAAAGGATATCTCAACCTCAAGATGGACTACAGGGCATCAACCAATATGATTTCCAGGACGTCAACCACTATGACTTACATGGTATCAACCAGTATGATTTTGAAGATAAATATTGCCAATTTAATATAAATTAGCTCATGCAATTAATGTATTCAGGATATGGACTAGATATACAAGGCATGAACCAAGGAGTGGAGGCATATGGAAGTGAGCAAGTGAGGAGGCAACAATCTGTGCAGATAATGGAAAGAAATGCAACTCAAGAAGATACTGGAATATCTGAAGATGAAATGCAAGAAAAGGTATAAGAATCATATGATAATTTTGAAGCGGACTTTCTTTTCTCATCACCAAGGTATGGAAGTCCACCCCTGACTACTACAAGAGGAAGGATTATTTCCATTAGAGGAAGAGGTCCTATTAGAGGGGGGAAAGCACATGTGAATAGAGCACCATAGAGGCTATGAGGTAATTTTAAAATAAGTTACAAACTTAAATGTTTATAACCAAGCAAAGTTCTTATTATATTTCAAATGTTGATTTCACAAGCTCATGGACTACTCATCCATCTTATATATTGTTGTTTCATGTACATAGGATTTGTTAGCATACAACATTTTGGAGCAAGAAGCAGCAACATCAGCATTTTGTAGTGGTTAATAGCGGCGGCGGCGGCATATTATAGCAACTATTTGCAGCAACAATATTTTGTAGCAGTTATTAGCAGCAGCAGCAGCATTTTGGAGCGGCAATTAAAAACTTGAACCATGTTATTTAGATGTGTTAGTTTATTGTAACTTGGATATGTTAGTTAATTTGGTGTTATTTGGATAAGTGATATGTATGGATTTGGTTGTTATATAGATGTGTTACCCTTATCAATAGAATTGATATCTTATATATTGATATGTTATATCTTGCATCTTTTTGGATAGTCTCTTTTCATATATGCAATCTGGATGTGTGTGTATTTTTTTAATTTGTTGTTGTTGTAATATTTGGATTTGCTGATTGATATTCATTATGTATGGAGCTAGCTTCTTATATAAGTGTGTTATTTTCTTTCTAAGCAAATTATTTTCCTCCTGTTTACTTATTGTTCAAGGTTGCAAGAAGCATTTGCCAGGTTTTTCCACTTTCAAGTATTTATACCATGATTTTTTGTACAAGGTTTTCTCAATTTGGCACTCATATTATTCTCATCCTTTTTACTTATTAGTTCAAGTTTGCAAAAAGCATTTGCCAGGTTTTTCCACTTCCAAGTATTTATACCATGATCGTTTCCAGGTTTTAGATAAGTGCAATATGGGTAAGGGCAACTTACACTAAAATAACATTAACTATTGCAATTTTTCACTAAAATACCTTGATGATTTTTTATTACATTGAAACACCTTAAACTATGCATTGAAGGGATTTTTTCACTAAAATACCCTCGAAAACAGCAACTAAGGTTTTTACTGCAATAGAATAAACTACAATGTATTTTCCTGAAAAAGGTAATTAAGGTATTTTTAGAGTAATTCATCCTATGGATAAATCTCATTATTTCTGTATTTTAAAACACAAATTTACAGTATTCTAGCTTCCAAGCAAATCCATATTCAAATCGAGATTCAATTTATAAGCTATCATCACAGTGCAAACCAAAATTATATTAATTTCAATAAGTTGCATACAACATGATAATTAAAGTACATATGAGGTTTAAGGCTATAAGAATAACAATCACTTCAATTTGAAACTTCACATTTGCAAAGAGTTTTTCAATTGAGTAATACTTTTCCTACTGGTGCGGTGGAATCTATATAGGCTACATGGATTCCACCGCACCGGTATGAAAAGCATTACTCTTTTCAATTTTCTCCATTTTGCCATCAACTCTTTCTCCTAGATCATTAAGCTCAGGATAAATCATAAACAGGAATCAAAACTTGTAATGTCTAGTATGCAATATAAACAAAAATGAAAATGCACGGATTCATATAACAAGCCAGGATAAATCATAAACAGGGATCAAAACGGGTTTACATGCCCCATAAATATCGCCGGCGCATTCGTGACTCCAAATGGCATCACTAAATACTTGTAATGTCCATACCGAGTTCTGAACGCAGTCTTGCAAATATCTTCTGATTTAACTCGAACCCGATGATATCCGGATCGCAAATCCAACTTCGAGAATGCCCTCGCGCCACAGAGTTGCTCGAATAATTCGCCAATGCGAGGGATCGGGTACTTGTTCTTAATAGTCACCCGGTTTAATTCTCGATACTCGATGCACATCCTCCTTGTGCCATCCTTCTTCTTTACTAGAAGAACTGGAGCTCCCCAAGATGAATTGCTGCTGCGAATCCAACCCTTCTCAAGTAATTCAGTAACCTGCTTCTTGACTTCTTCCAACTCCACTGGTACCATTGGATAGTACGCTTTAGAAACTGACGCTGCACCAGGAACAAGATCAATCGCGAACTCCACGTCTCGCTTTGGCGGTAAACCTGATATGTCTTCAAACACGTCCATGAAATCACGAACAACAGCAGGCGCTTCATCTTTAGCAACATCTATCGACGAAAGAACATTAGTTGTCGGCCTAGCTCTAAACTAGACTGGCTCGACAGAACTACTTCCTTCCGCAAAAACAAACTTCGGATGTCCGGGAATCTGGAAATTCACTTTCTTTGCTCTACAATCAATGTGAGCGTGGAAAGTGCAGAAGAAATCCATTCCCATGACAACAACAAACAAAGGGATGCACCAGAATTGAATAATTCTAATGCGGGGAGGACATGATCAAATAGGATACCTGAAACGATTTCACCGGAAGCCAAACACTGAAGAAGATAAGCACGGTAAACAAAATTCAAGCTTGCGATAAACATGAACTGGAAAGCAAGAGAAGCAAGGCAATATAACTGCCATGAGACAAGGAAGTGAATCAAGACTAGGACTCCAAGTTATTTAAATAGAGTGCCGTATTGTAACCATGCTGCAGTTCATAGTTACAATCACATAACTCCACTCAAGTCGCCCAAATCCTAGTATCAGAATCAAAGAACGGGGAGAAACAATAGGGAACCAAAAGGTTTCAAGCCGAGATGAAAAGTGGTTTGCATATGGTCAAGACAAAGGATAAAGAGAAAGATATGATTCAAAAATCATGATATCAACGTGGCAGGACATGCTCCTAATTACGGGTATTCTGATTCGTATATTGGGTCCAATACCCAACTACAAAAGAATCAAACCCGATTAACCTAAATCCTATGTCTCTGATACCAAACAAACCATGTCACGCCCCGCTTCCCAGAGTACGCTAAAATAGGCACGTGACATAGCCAACCATGCTACCTGTGGATAGGAAAAATCCTTCCACAGTCACATTACGACTGTAGAGATATCAAGAACAGGAAAGTAAACTAAACTATTTAGTACATGTCCATAAGCCAGAATAAATGAGTCAAGAAATAATATAATATGCGGAAGCAAAAGATCCAATAAATAAAATACATGGAAAGTAAAACTGGATACCAACAGGATCCTCACCGCTCGGTCTAACAGCGGCAGTACTCCTGATCAGTCTGCAACAAAGGTAGAGGATCTGGGCCATGCAAAACCCAGACGTCATTGCGTCATAATACTAAGCAATAAAAAAAACAGGGGTAGCAAGGCATGCAGGTATGTGTATGAACAGTAAAACAAGTATGACAGTAATATAAATGAGGACAGTGAGGGTAACGTGTAGTGAGTAATCTGGACTGGTCTATTGGGTTAACTACTCTCAAGTCTTTGAAATCAATTTGATGAATCATCGATATAACTCAATAGTATCCCGTGCGTGCCCGGGATCACGGTCTATGACTCTCGGGCTGAATCAGAGACGTGTCGCAAGGCAGTAAAAGGGTAGTAGGTAATGACAAGTGATGTCAACAGCATCACCCCGGGGCTAGCCTAGCCTGTAAGACTGATCAGAAAAGGCATCGAACTGTCGAGTTACAAGTCATGTTTCCTCATTGATTTCCCCATGCCCCCAAGTTATATATGTTCAAGTCAGGTATTGAATAATCTGGAGCTAATGCCAACACAGGATCAGGCAGGTACAGGTTTGTCTGGATAGACAACAGGAAATGTCCGTAGGGACAACAGGTCAAGTTTGTTGGCATTAGTAACAAGATCAGGTAACAAGTCAAGATATGGTATATCAGGTCAAGTCAGATAGTATATAGGTATCATGTCATGTCAAGAAGTGCACGGTATCACGTCGTGTCAAATAATAGGTGTATCAAGTCATGTCAGGGGTGCACAACATGTCACGTGGGTGCTCATAATCAAACTAAAAAATAAGCATGGGTATACAAAACAAGTATGGGGTACTAATGGAACAATAAAATGGAACATTGTAATGTGGTATGCAAAAAGGTACAAATTAAAACATATGGATGCACGGTTATCGATTTGAGTTTGGGTTATGGTTCCAACACTAAGTAAAATACACTTGATCAAATATGAAATGTTAAAATCTCGTTAATATGTATTAAATGATCTAGGGTTGCAATTGTATATAAAATAGGCTAAATGGATGCAACTAGGTATCCGAAAGTTATAAACTATTTAAAATGGTACTATGGGCTATGCAAATAATCATTATGTGGTTCAAATACGGATATAGGTATCTTGTATCGTAATCTAATATTCAATATGAAATGTTTCAGGTTCTAGATCTACACGTGATATAAATGAACATCGGAATATCAACATGGAACATGCGATATTAGATTTAATCTACAGGTTCACTATGCAATTAAATAAGTATAAAATAATATGAATAGCATGTAGCAAGGTTTACTTGCCTCGGGAATCACGAAACGGATATGTACGGCACGTCTGACGTCGGTAAAACATCGCGATGTGTCCACGCGAGCACAGAACAGAACCAGGTAAGGCAAGAACACGACCACGCTAGATATGGACGTCTACTGGGTAGCCCGGATCATCGGCGATGAGCACGGCTCCGACAACGGTCGGAAACCGAGAACCAAGCGAAGAAGAGAGAAGAAGAAGAAGAGAAATGAAAGAAGAGGGAGAGGGGTTGGTTGCTCTGGGTTGTAGGAGTTGCAGGGAAAGGAGAAGGGGACGACGACGACGAGGGGTCGTCGGCGTGAGGATGTGCGGCGATGGTTTTCCGGCAAGGGCAGCTAAGGGTTATGCTCGGTTGTGAGGTGTAGCTGAGGGTTTTGGGAAGAAGGGAAGAGGAGAGGAGACGAGGGCGAGGTGGTGGTGATGCAGGGACGGTCGCTGGCGATGACAAGGCATGGCGGTGATGAGGAGGTGGCGGTGGAAGTGGGTGTGCAGGCTCAGGGAAAAAGAGGGAGTGGGCTCTGGGGTTGAGAAGGAGGTTGAGGAGAAGGTGAAGACGAGGGTGAGGAGGTGGTGGTTTAGGCAGCGACGGAGGCGACGATGAGGGTGCTGGGTTAGGGTTCGCGAAAGCTTCGCGTGAGGAAGGCGGCGGAAAAATGAGGGGGAGAGAGAAGAACGTGAGGGGAGAATAGGGTTTAAAATAAAGGAAATAATTATAATATAAAATATATATATATATATGCAGAGAGAGGCAGAGTGGAGAGAGAGGGAGAGAGAAAGAGGGAGAGATAGAGAGGAGAGAGAGAGAGAGACGGAGAGAGGGGAGAGAGAAAGATTTGGATTGGTTATATAAAAAATATATAGAAAATATATTTTGGTTTTAAAGAATCGTAATAAATAAAACAAACTTATATTTATAGTTAGAATAAAATATTAATATAATATTAGTATGTTTTGAGAATTTGGTAAATACAAATTTACTCCAAAACACGCCCGGGTCGGGTCTAAAAATTCAGATTTAAAATATGAATAATATATACGACTTTCAAAATTCAAAATGAATGCTCAGGTAACGAAAAAGCATACCCCCAAGAGCGGACGCACCTACGTGCGCGTAGCCATCCAAACACGTCCAACGGGACGAGAACAAGATGCGCGGATGCTACCTCGGGGTTAAGGGTATCAAGCAGGCCATGTTATGCAATTTTAAATTATTTTTTGTGACCTAAAAAATGTTATATGATAAAAGATGCAATGCTAGATGAAATGCCGGTATGTAATATTCATGAGATGCACGTGTCCAAGCAACAAGTCAGAGTAATCTATAAATATGAATCAAACAAGTTTCAAGCAAGCGGGTCGGGTCGAATGCAATGTAAAATGTGAAATACCATCCGCACTCAAACCCGATAAATCAATAAAATGCCATAAATAAATAAATACGGGAACTAAAATGGTATAAATGAACTAGGTTGTTACATTATACCCAACTACAAAAAGAATTTCGTCCTCGAAATTCCAAGAACAAGAAAGGATAAACAATCAACAAACTACAAGAATAGATGTGGAAACTTCTGTCGGATTTCATCTTCTCATTCCCAAGTTGACTCTCCATGTGAGCGATTACCCCAAGAAACAAGTACAAGAGGGATAACTTTGTTCTTAAGAACCTTTTTCCCTTCGATCCACAATCAACATCGGTCGCTCCTCAAAAGTCAAATCTTCTCGTACAGTCAACTCCGAATGATCCAGCACGTGTGTTTCATCTCGAACATACTTACGGAGTTGGGATACATGAAACACGTCATGAATATTCGCCAAAAATTGTAGTAAAGCCAATCAGTAAGACACTTCTCCAACACGCTCCATAATCTCGAAAAGCCCTACGAATCGAGGACTAAGCTTGTCTCGACTCCCAAAACGAACCACTCCTCTAGTCGGTGATAACTTCAAGAATACCAGATCACCAACAGCGAACTCTAGAGGTCTTCCTGATGTACCGGCCCAACTCTTTTGCCGATCTTGTGCTGCCTTCATGTGATTCCGGATAGGATTAACCTTCTCAACTATTTGCACGATCAAATCCGGTCCCAACAATCTTCGTCCTCCAACATCATCCCAACAAATGGGTGAGCGACACTTACGACCATACAACGCTTCGAATGGAGCCATCTGAATAGTCGCCTGAAAGCTGTTATTGTACGAAAACTCCACCAAGTGTAGATGATCCTCCCACGAACCCTTGAAGTCCAACATGCAAGCTCTCAATATATCTTCAAGAGTTTGGATCGTTCTCTCCGACTGGCCATCTGTCTGAGGATAATAAGCTGTGCTAAACTTCAATTGTGTCCCCAAACTTTCCTGTAAACTCCTCCAGAAGTGTGATAAGAATCGGGTGTCACGGTCGGACACGATGCTCACAGGTACTCCATGCAATCTCACAATCTCCTGCATGTACCGTTCTGCCAACGCTTCCGTTGATTGACCAACTCGAAATGGTATGAAAGGAGTTGCCTTGGTCAATCGATCAACAATCACCCAAACTGCATTGTTGCCCTTTAGACTCCGCGGTAAAGCTGTCACGAAATCCAAGGTTATATGTTCCCACTTCTATTGAGGAATCGGAAGTGGTTGCAATAAACCATCTACCCTTTGATGTTCAGCCTTAACTTGCTGACAAACCAAGCACTTCGCTACAAAGCGAGCAATCTCCCTTCTTGTGCCTTCCCACCAGAAACGCCGTCGTATATCTCGGTACATCTTCGTGCCTCCTGGATGTAAGGAATATGCTGAACTGTGCGCCTCCCTCATAAGTTCTTTGCTAATGTCTCCTTTCGGCACACACAAACGGCTACCACATCTCAACGAACCATCTTCATGAATCAACAAGTCTGTTTGAAGTCCCGCTTCAACCTTTTCTCGAAACTTCTGAAATCTTAGGTCCTGTGATTGTGCTGCTTTAATATTATCGATCAACGACGACTGTACTTGCAGCTGCATCAACTATCCCGAAGAATGCGGTAGCACGATCTCCAAATCAAATCTCCGAAAGTCTTCAATAAGTTCCTTCTGTGCAGTCAACATCCGAATTGCTGGTAACCGATTAAGCGCATCTGGCACTACAATAACTTTTCCCGAATTGTACTTAAGATCAAGATCATAGTCAGCCATCAGCTCTAACCATTTACGCTGCCTCATGTTAAGCTCTTTCTGTGTGAACACATACTTTAGGCTTTTATGATCGGTGAATACTTTGACCCTTTCACCCAATAAGTAGTGTCTCCAAATCTTCAAAGCAAAATCATAGCTGCTAGCTCCAAGTCATGAATTGGGTAATTCTTCTCATGGGTCTTCAAGTGTCTCGATGCGTAAGCTACAACCTTCCCATGCTGCATCAAAACACATCCCAATCCTTTCCCGGATGCATCGCTATGAATCACCAATCCTCCGAAACTGTCTGGTACGGTCAAAATAGGAGCGTTTATCAATCTCTGCTTCAACACCTCAAAAGCTGACGCACACTTATCCGTCCACACAAATGGTACCTCCTTGCGTGTAAGCTTGGTTAAAGGCTCAGCCAGACGAGCAAAGTTCTCCACGAACCTTCTGTAATACCCGGCAAGTCCAAGGAAACTTCTTATCTTAGCAACGTTCTTTGGAATCGGCCAATCTCGAACTGCTGCAATCTTTTCGGGATCAACGGTGATTCCATCTCCAGACACGACATGCCCCAAAAACTTCACTTCTTCCAGCCAAAACTCGCACTTGCTCATACTTGCATACAATCTTTCTTGCCTCAATGTCTGCAGTGCGATCTTCAAGTGTTGTACATGCTCTTCTATACTCTTTGAGTAAACCAGAATATCATCAATAAACACCACTATAAACTGTTCCAAGAACGGCGAAAAGATTTGGTTCATCAAGTCCATAAATATCGCCGGTGCATTCGTGACTCCGAATGGCATCACTAAATACTTGTAATGTCCATACCGAGTTCTGAACGCGGTCTTGCAAATATCTTCTGATTTAACTCGAACCCGATGATATCCGGATCGCAAATCCAGCTTCGAGAATACCCTGGCACCACAGAATTGCTCGAATAATTCGCCAATGCGAGGGATCGGGTACTTGTTCTTAATAGTCACCCGGTTTAATTCTCGATACTCGATGCACATCCTCCTTGTGCCATCTTTCTTCTTTACTAGAAGAACTGGAGCTCCCCAAGATGAATTGCTGCTGCGAATCCAACCCTTCTCAAGTAATTCAGTAACCTGCTTCTTGACTTCTTCCAACTCCACTGGTGCTATTGGATAGTACGCTTTAGAAACTGGCGCTGCACCAGGAACAAGATCAATCGCGAACTCCACGTCTCGCTTCAACGGTAAACCTGATATGTCTTCAAACACGTCCATGAAATCTCGAACAACAGCTGGCGCTTCATCTTTAGCAACATCCATCGACGAAAGAACATTAGTTGTCGGCCTAGCTCTAAACTCGACTGGCCCGACAGAACTGCTTCCTTCCGCAAAAACAAACTTTGGATGTCCGGGAATCTGGAAATTCACTTTCTTTGCTCTACAATCAATGTGAGCATGGAAAGTGACGAAGAAATCCATTCCCAAGACAACAACAAACAAAGTGATGCACCAGAATTGAATAATTCTAATGCGGGGAAGACATGATCAAGTAGGATACCTGAAACGATTTCACCGGAAGCCAAACACTGAAGAAGATAAGCACGGTAAACAAAATTCAAGCTTGCGATAAACATGAACTGGAAAGCAAGAGAAGCAAGGCAATATAACAACCATGAGACAAGGAAGTGAATCAAGACTAGGACTCCAAGTTACTTAAATAGAGTACCGTATTGTAACCATGCTGCAGTTCATAGTTACAATCACATAACTCCACTCAAGTCGCCCAAATCCTAGTATCAGAATCAAAGAACGGGGAGAAACAATAGGGAACCAAAAGGTTTCAAGCCGAGATGAAAAGTGGTTTGCATATGGTCAAGGCAAAGGATAAAGAGAAAAATATGATTCAAAAATCATGATATCAACGTGGCAGGACATGCTCCTAATTACGGGTATTCTGATTCGTGTATTGTGTCCAATACCCAACTACAAAAGAATCAAACCCGATTAACCTAAATGCTATGTCTTTGATACCAAGCAAACCATGTTACGCCCCGCTTCCCAGAGTACGCTAAAATAGGCACGTGACATAGCCAACCATGCTACCCGTGGATAGGAAAAATCCTTCCACAGTCACATTACGGCTGTAGAGATATCAAGAACAGGAAAGTAAACTAAACTATCTAGTATATGTCCATAAGCTAGAATAAATGAGTCAAGAAATAATATAATATGCGGAAGCAAAAGATCCAATAAATAAAACACCTGGAAAGTAAAACTGGATACCAACAGGATCCTCACCGCTCGGTCTAACAGCGGCAGTACTCCTGATCAGTCTGCAGAAAAGGTATAGGATCTGGGCCATGCAAAACCCAGACGTCAGTGCGTCATAATACTAAGCAATAAAAAAATAGGGATAGCAAGGCATGCAGGTATGTGTATGAACAGTAAAACAAGTATGACAGTAATATAAATGAGGACAGTGAGGGTAATGTGTAGTGAGTAATCTGGACTGGTCTATTGGGTTAACTACTCTCAAGTCTTTGAAATCAATTTGATGAATTATCGATGTAACTCAATAGTATCCCATGCGTGCCCGGGATCACGGTCTATGACTTTCGGGCTGAATCCGAGACGTGTCGCAAGGCAGTAAAAGGGTAGTAGGTAATGACGAGTGATGTCAGCAGCATCACCCCGGGGCTGACCTAGCCCGTAAGACTGATCAGAAAAGGCATCGAACTGTCGAGTTACAAGTCAGGTTTCATCATTGATTTCCCCATGCCCCCAAGTTATATATGTTCAAGTCAGGTATTGAATAATCTGGAGCTAATGCCAACACAGGATCAGGCAGGTACAAGTTTGTCTGGATAGACAACAGGAAATGTCCGTAGGGACAACAGGTCAAGTTTGTTGGCATTAGTAACAAGATCAGGTAACAGGTCAAGCTATGGTACATCAGGTCAAGTCAGGTAGTATATAGGTATCATATCATGTCAAGAAGTGCACGGTATCACGTCGTATCAAATAATAGGTGTATCAAGTCATGTCAAGGGTGCACAACATGTCACGTGGGTGCTCATAATCAAATTAAAAAATAAGCATGGTATACAAAACAAGTATGGGGTACTAATGGAACAATAAAATGGAATATTGTAATGTGGTATGCAAAAAGGTACAAATTAAAACATATGGATGCACGGTTATCGATTTGAGTTTGGGTTATAGTTCCAACACTAAGTAAAATATACTTGATCAAATATGAAATGTTAAAATCTCGTTAATATGTATTAAATGATCTAGGGATGCAATTGTATATAAAATAGGCTAAATGGATGCAACTAGGTATCCGAAAGTTATAAACTATTTAAAATGGTAATATGGGCTATGCAAATAATCATTATGTGGTTCAAATACGGATATGGGTATCTTGTATCGTAATCTAATATGCAATATGAAATGTTTCAGGTTCTAGATCTACACGTGATATAAATGAACATCGGAATATCAACATGGAACATGCGATATTAGATTTAATCTACAGGTTCACTATGCAATTAAATAAGTATAAAATAATATGAATAGCATGTAGCAAGTTTTACTTGCCTCGGGGATCACGAAACGGATATGTACGGCACGTCTGACGTCGGTAAAACGTCGCGATGTGTCCACGCGAGCACAGAACAGAACCAAGTAAGGCAAGAACATGACCATGCTAGATATGGACGTCTACTGGGTCGCCCGGATTATCGGCGACGAGCACGGCTCCGACAACGGTCGGAAACCGAGAACCAAGCGAAGAAGAGAGAAGAAGAAGAAGAGAAATGAAAGAATAGGGAGAGGGGTTGGTTGCTCTGGGTTGTAGGAGTTGCAGGGAAAGGAGAAAAGGACGACGACGACGAGGGGTCGTGGGTGTGAGGGTGTGCGGCGATGGTTTTCCGGCAAGGGCGGCTAGGGATTATGATCGGTTGTGAGGTGTAGCTGAGGGTTTTGGGGAGAAGGGAAGAGGAGAGGAGACGAGGGCGAAGTGGTGGTGATGCAGGGACGGTCGCTGGCGATGACAAGGCATGGCGGCGGCGAGGAGGTGGCGGCGGAAGTGGGTGTGCAGGCTCAGGGAAAAAGAGGGAGTGGGCTCTGGGGTTGAGAAGGAGGTTGAGGAGAAGGTGAAGACAAGGGTGAGGAGGTGGTGGTTTAGACGGTGACGGAGGCGGCGGCGAGGGTGCTGGGTTAGGGTTCGCGAAAGTTTCGTGTGAGGAAGGCGGCGGAAAAATGAGGGAGAGAGAGAAGAACGTGAAGGGAGAATAGGGTTTAAAATAAAGGAAATAATTATAATATAAAATATATATATATATATGCAGAGAGAGGCAGAGTGGATAGAGAGGGAGAGAGAAAAAGAGAGAGAGATAGAGAGGATAGAAAGAGAGAGAGAGACGGAGAGAGGGGAGAGAGAAAGATTTGGATTGGTTATATAAAAAATATATAGAAAATATATTTTTGTTTTAAAGAATCGTAATAAAGAAAGCAAACTTATATTTATAGTTAGAATAAAATATTAATATAATATCAGTACGTTTTGAGATTTTGGCAAATACAAATTTACTCCAAAACATGCCCGGGTCAGGTCTAAAAATTCAGATTTAAAATATGAAAAATATAAATGACTTTCAAAATTCAAAATGAATACTCAGGTAACAAAAAAGCTTACCCCCAAGAACGGACGCACCTACGTGCGCGTAGCTATCCAAACACGTCCGTTTCACTGAACGGGACGAGAACAAGATGCGCGGATGCTACCACGGGGTTAGGGGTATCAAGCAGGCCATGTTATGCAATTTTAAATTATTTTCTGTGACCTAAAAAAATGTTATATGATAAAAGATGCAATGCTAGATGAAATGCCAGTATGTAATAATCATGAGATGCACGTGTCCATGTAACAAGTCAGGATAATCTATAAATATGAATCAAACAAGTTTCAAGTAAGCGGGTCGGGTCGAATGCAATGTAAAATGTGAAATACCATCCGCACCCAAACCCGATAAATCAATAAAATGACATAAATAAATAAATACGGGAACTGAAATAGTATAAATGAACTAGGTTGTTACACTCTTGCCTCCTGCCGTTGATGAGCAGCTTCCTAATATTGATGACTCTTGGCCCAAGCAAAAGTAAAATACCTCCATCGCATAATAAAATCTCAGTGAGGAGTTGTTTCAACATCCGACTCCGTTGTCTTGGTTGATCTCGTCTCCGTTCTTCCTCGCTCATCTCCGTTACTGACGATGCTCTCTTAGACCGTTTTGCTACTCTTGTCCTTGCTTGTGGTTTAGACAACCTTTATTCTCTTCCTCTCGAGATCTATTATGTACCGGTTATCATGGATTCTTATTTGGTCTCTATTCGACATGAGGCGTCGCGTGGACGTTCCCTACCTACGCGGTTACATTCTTGCATTGTCTGGTTCTGTTCCGTATTTGTGCGCGCAAGGTGTTCGACGAAATGCCTCAATGGAGATTTTCCATCGTTTTATTGCATTCTTGCTACGTGCCGTGCATCTGTAGATCCCCGAGGCAAGTAAAACTTGCTACATGCTATTTAAATTATTTTATACTTATTTAAATACGTATTACGCCTGTTGTTTAAATCTAGTGCCCCATATTCCATTTTAACATTTTGATGTCCCGTTTATATCATTTTAGATCTAGAACATGAAAACATATCTTGTTGCATATTAGATTACAATGTACTGTACCATATCCGTAGTTATATCACACAGTGCTTAGTTTGTATAGTCCATAGTTCCATTTCAATAGTTTATAACTTTTCGGATATCTATTTGTGTCCATCTTGTCTAGTATATATACAATTGCATCCATAGATCATATAATACATAATAATGTGATTTTAACATTCCATATTTGATAAAGTGTATTTTAATTAGTGTTGGAACTATAATCTTAACCCAAATCGATAACTGTGCATCCATATGTTTTAATCTGTACCTATTTGCATACCCCATCACAATATTCCATTTTATTGTTACATTGATACCCCATACTTGTTTTTGTGAACGCATGTCTATTATAGTTTGATTATGAGCAACCACGTGTCATTTGTGCACCCCCGACATGATTTGATACACTACTACTTGATACGACTTGATACCGTGCACTTCTTGACATGATTGGATTTATATACACTATCTGACTTAACCTGATGTACTATAGCTTGACCTGTTACCTAATCTTGTTACTAATGCCAACAACCTTGACATGTTGTCCCTACGGACATTTCCTGTTTTCTATTCAGACAAACCTATACCTACTTGATCCTGTGTTGGCATTAGCCCCAGATTTATTAATACCTGACTTGAACACATAACTTGGGGGTATGGGGAAATCAATGATGAAACCTGACTTGTAACTCGACAGTTCGATACCTTTACTGATCAGTCTTACGGGCTAGGCCAGCCCCGGGGTGATGCTGCTGACATCACTCGTCATTACCTACTACCCTTTACTGCCTTGCGGCACGTCTCGGATTCAGCCCGAGAGTCTTAGACCGTGATTCCAGGCACGCACGGGATACTATCCATCCTTTACTGCCTTGCGGCACGTCTCGGATTCAGCCCGAGAGTCTTAGACCTTGATCCCGGGCACGCACGGGATACTATTGAGTTACATCGATGATTCATCAAATTGAATTCAAAGACTTAAGAGTAGTTAACCTGATAGACAAATTTAGATTACTCACTGTACATCACTTATGCCTTATCCTGCACTGTTATTATTGTTTACCGTTCATACTCATACCCGCATGTCTTGCTACCCCCTGATTATATTATTATTGATGTTATGACGCACTGACGTCTGAGTTTTGCATGGCCCGGATCCTCTACCTTTGTCGCAGGCTGATCAGGAGTACTGCCGCTGTTAGACCGAGCAGTGAGGATCCTATCGGTATCCAGTTTTACTTTCCAGGTGTTCTGTTTATTGGATCTTTTTGCTTCCGCGTTATTTTATTCTTGACTCGTTTATTCTGGCTTAGACATGTGTTAGATAGTTTATTATTGTTCTTGATATCTCTTCAGCCGTAATGTGACTGTGGAAGGATATTTCCTATCCACAGGTAGTATGGTTGGCTCTGTCACGTGTCTATCTTAGTGTACTCTGGGAAGCGGGGCGTGACAGGGTTTGTTTGGTATCAGAGACATAGGATATAGGTTAATCGGGTTTGATCTTTTTTGTAGTTGGGTATTAGACCCAATACACGAATCAGAAATCCGTGATTAGGAACATGTCCTGCCATATTGTTATCATGATTCTTGAATCTTATCTTTCTCTTGATCCTTTGTCTTGACGAAATGCAAACAACTTTGCATCTCGGCTTGAAACCTTTTGGTTCCCTATTATTTCTCCTTGTTCCTTTGATTCTGATACTAGGATTTGGGTGACTTGAGTGAAGTTATGTGATTGTAACTATGAACTACAGCATGGTTACAATGCGGTACTCTATTTAAGTAACTTGGAGTCCTGGTCTTGATTCACTTCCTTGTTTCATGGCCGTTATATTGCCTTGCTTCTTTTGCTTTCCAGTTCATGTTTATCGCAAGCTTGAATTCTGTTTACCGCGCTTATCTTTTTCAGTGTTTGGCTTCAGGTGAAATCGTTTCAGGTATCCTACTTGTTCATGTTTTCCCCGCATTAGAATTATTCAATTCTGGTGCATCCCTTTGTTTGTTGTTGTCTTGGGAATGGATTTTCTCGGCACTTTCCACGCTCACATTGATTGTAGGGCAAAGAAAGTGATTTTCCAGATTCCCGGACATCCGGAGTTTGTTTTTGCTGGAGGAAGCAGTTATGTCGGGCCAGTCGAGTTTAGGGCTAGGACGACAAACAGTGTTCTTTCGTCGATGGAAGTTGATAAGGAGGAAGCGCCGGCTGTAGTTTGAGATTTTATGGACGTGTTCGAGGACATCTCAGGTTTACCGCCGAAACAGGACGTGGAGTTCGCGATCGATCTTGTCCCTGGTGCAGCGCCACTCTCAAAGGCGTACTATCCAATGGCACCAGTGGAATTGGAAGAAGTCAAGAAGCAGGTTGCCGAATTGTTTGAGAAGGGTTGGATTCGCAGCAGTAATTCACCTTGGGAAGCTCCGGGAGGATGTGCATCGACTCTCGAGGATTAAACCGGGTGACTATTGAGAATAAGTGTAACACCCGAGCCCAATAATACTATTTCTGTTACTGGTTGAGTGTTCGGCATTGCTCATTTCATTTATCTTGCTTGTTTGGTTCTTATTGCACAATTTTAACCGGCTAAGTCATTCTGCATATAACAAATTTTAGCACCTAAAATAAAATTGAAAATATTCTTCTTGGCCTACTTGACACCCTTAGCCTCGTGGTAGCGTCCGTGCATTGTATTCTCGTCCCGTTCAGTGAAACGGGCGAGTTTGGATGGCTACGTGCACGTGCGTGTGTCCGTTTTGGGAGTATGCTTTTCAATCATAAACCATTTCATTTTAAAATTTAGAACCCGCCTAAAATCCTATTATTTGAATTTCAAATTTTTGGACCCAACCCGGGCGCAATTTGGAAATGTTTCATTTGGCGCCAAAATCCTAAATTTTAATATTATTAAAACCATCGCATATATTTTTCTAACTAACCTGATATCTTACTGTTCATTACCTATCTTTTAAATCTTTAAGTTAACCATATAATATTTTTACAATCTTTATATCCTTCTTAATTTATTCTCTCAGCCAATCGCAACCTCCCCTTTAACCCCGTGGGCCCCACTTTCTCTCTCTCTCTCCACTTTTTCCTCTCTCTCCCTCTCCCTCATATATTCTCTCGTACTTCTCTTTATCATTTTTCTCTTCTTGCTTCATGTCTCGTTTCTCATTTCTTTTAACTGTTCTTTTGTTGCCGGAATTCCGTCGTGCCGGTGACGTTTCTCGACGTTCCAGCGAGATACCCCGACCCGTGTGGTTCCTTTGTTCGTCGTTTGGGTTCATTCCGTGAACCGTGCGCCGTCGCGAGTTTTCCCCGCCGACGGTTAACGTTCCGTTTTTCCGATTCGCGACCCATCGAGGCAAGTTAATCTTGCTACATGCTATATACTTTTATAATCTTCATTTTATAATATTATACATTTGAAAATCTTATAGTTTACATATGAAATGTCGTTGAAAAATCGGATATGACAAATCTGAAATTTACTGTACACCTTATCTTATAAAATTCATTATAAATCATAGAAAAATCATTAGTATACGTTCTTTAGTTCGTTACGAAGCTAATTCAGAATACTATAACTCTATGAAATATTTACTTGCAAAATAAATTGCTTAAATAACGTAAAATGCAAATGAAAATTCCTTTAAACTGCTGTCCAGGGAAATTCCAGCAGCAAACTTTCAACTTTGAATATTCATAACTTTTTGTAGGGATAACCTGAGATGCTTATACTTATAAAACTGAAAACCTTATTGAATTATCTTTGTTTTGGTATAAGATACGTCTCTTTTGGAGAACGTTTGTTATTTTTAAGCTATTTTACAAATTAGGGTGACGCTGAATTTCTGAACGGAACCTTCTTGTGCATGGTTAATCAATACAGCTTTTATAGTTACTAATCGCTTTGAATATGCTATCCATATTAATATTATTATATAAATATTTATATCACATATTGCTTAGTTGTACATCCCACACTACCATTTTATAGTTTTATAACTCTTCGGATACCCGTTTGCATCCATCGCATTTAAGATAAATATAATTGCATCCATAGATCACATTACTACATAATAATGTGATATTAATACTCCATGTTTAATAAATTGCATCCTAATTAATATTGGAACTATAAATGTAACCCTAATCAATAACTGTGCATCCATATCCTTGAAATTATATCTATTTGCCTATCATATTACATGTTCCAGTTTATTGTTCTAATAGTACTCATGCTTGTTTATTTATACACATGTTTATGATAGTTTGATTATGAGCACCCACATGACATCTTGTGCTTCCTGACATGACCTGTTACACTTCCTACTTAACATGATATGGTACCGTACACTCTTGACATGACATGACACCTTTATACATTACCTGACCTGTTACCTGATCTCATGCCTAATGCCGACAAACCTGACCATTCCCGCTGTCTATCCAGACAGACCTACTTTTACTTGATTTTGTGTTGGCGTTTGTCCTTGACTACTGAATACCTGACCTGACATACATAGCTTGGGGGTATGGGGAAATCAAAGGTGAAACCGACTTGTAACTCAACAGTTCGATACATGTTCTGATCAGTCTTACGGGCTTGGCCAGCCCCGGAGTGTTGATGCTGACATCACTCGCCCATCCTACTACCTTTTACTGCTTAGCGGCACGTCTCGGATTCAGCCCCGAGGATCTTGACCGTGGTCCCGGGCACGCACGGGATACTATTGAGTTACATCGACGATTCATCAATTGGTTTCAAAGACTATAGAGTAGAAAACCTGATAGGACAGTTTAGTCACCATTGCACATTACCCTGCTTGTTATCTCTTATTACTGCTTTATTCATGTTCATACTTGCATTGCTTATTACCATGTTTATACTTTATACTTGATGTCATGACGCGCTGACGTCTGGGTTTTGCATGGCCCAGATTCCGTACCACTGTCGACGACCGAGCAGGAGTACTTCAGCCAGCAGGCTGATTTGAGTTCTATAGTGGTTAGTTTGTTTATTGCATTTTATTTCCAGGTGCGATCCCGCATTATGGGACGTACCTTTCTATTATTATATTGGATCATTTGCTTCCGCACTTATTGTTCATTGATTTCTTGTTATTATGGATTTGGACATGTGTTAGATTAGTACTTTATCTTGTTCTTGATATCCTTACAACCGTAATGTGACTGTGGATGGATACTTCCTACCCACAGGTAGCATGGTTGGCTATGTTACGTGCCCAATCCTGCGTACTCTGGGAAGCGGGGCGTGACATGGTTCTTTTGGTATCAGAGCCATAGGTTAATTGGGTTGATTCTTTGTAGTTGGGTATTGCACCCGATACACGAATCAGGATACCCGTGATTAGGAAACATGTCCTGCCACTTTGACCGTTTTACCATCCTTGAATCATTCTTCCGGATCATGTCGACATGCAAACTTACTTTGCATTGTCAACTCGAAAACCTAACTTCTTGTTATCTCTAGGACTTAGGCGACTTGGGTGGAGTTAAGTAATTGCGGCTATGATACCGCGGCATAGCTACAATGCGGTACTCTATTTAAGTATCTTGGAGTTCTAGCCTTGATCCACATTCAGAATCTATCATCATGCTAATGTTGGGTGTTTTGAGTTCAGGATTATGACAGGTAAGAAGTTGAAGACGTACCAGAGGCGTGTGAACGAAGCCGCCATGCTTGGAGTGATAAGAGAAATGCTGGAAATCAAAGAAACAGACCGAGCTGATCCAGCAGCAAGCGGACTTGTTTCAGGAAGGTTTGCAGACCGTTCAGCAGTCTGTAAATGATGTTGGAACTAGACCAGTTGACCGAGTAAGGACCGTAGCAGATTTCAGACTTTTGGATCCGTCTACTTTCACTTTTCTGGAGGAGCCGTTGCCAGCCGAGCCGTGGCTAGCGACACGGAGAATTTGCTGATTGCGACACAGATTCCAGAGGACAAAGGAGTTGATGTGGTGCGCATTCAGTTAGTGGATTACGCCCGAGAGTGACGGCTTGTGGAGGAGACCCGCTTGCCCAAGCCGATCAGTTGGGCGAAGTTTTTCTAAGAACCCCCTGGAGAAGTTCTTCCCGCAGACTGCGCGGAGGAAAGGGAAGAAATTTATCGGACTAAGGCAGAATGGAGCAACCGTGGACGTGCATGCAGCGGAGTGGACGAGACTCAGTAGTCTCGCTGGACCTTTCGCGGCCAACGATGCAGACAGCAGTTGCGGTAAGGAAGCAGTTCTGTCGGGCCAGTCGAGTTTAGGGCTAGGCCGACAAACAGTGTTCTTGCGACTATGGAAGTGAATAGTAATGAAGAGCCGGCAGTTGTTCGCGACTTTATGGATGTGTTTGCAGATATTTCGGGCTTACCGCCAAAGCGAGATGTGGAGTTCGCGATTGACCTTATTCCTGGTGCAGCGCCAGTATCAAAATCTTATTATCCGATGGCACCGGTGGAATTGGAAGAAGTTAAGAAACAAGTTGGTGAATTACTCGAGAAGGGATGGATTCGAAGCAGCAACTCACCTTGGAGAGCTCCAGTTCTTTTAGTAAAGAAGAAGGATGGCACGAGAAGGATGTGCATGGATTATCGAGAATTGAACCGGGTGACTATTAAGAACAAGTACCCGATCCCTCGCATTGGAGAGCTTTTTGAGCAGCTTAGTGGCGCGAGGGTGTTCTCGAAATTGGATTTGCGATCGGGATATCATCAGGTCCGAGTGAAAGCAGAAGGCATTTGCAAGACGGCGTTTCGAACTCGATATGGACATTTCGAGTATCTAGTGACGCCCTTCGGAGTGACTAATGCGCCGGCAACATTCATGGATTTGATGAACAGGATCTTTTCACCGTTCTTGGACTAGTTTATTGTGGTATTCATTGACGATATTCTGGTGTACTCGAAGAGTCCGGAGGAGCATGCTGAGCATTTAAGGATCGCATTGCAGACGCTAAGACAAGAGAAATTATTTGCGAAGATGAGTAAGTGTGAATTCTGGCTGGAAGAAGTGAAGTTTCTGGGGCATGTCGTGTCGGGCGATGGAATCGCCGTCGATCCCGAAAAGATTGCAGCAGTTCGAGACTGGCCTATTCCAAAGAATGTTGCAGAGATAAGGAGTTTTCTTGGACTCGCCGGATACTACAGAAGATTTGTGGAGAACTTCGCTCGCGTAGCTGAGCCGTTAACCAAGCTCACACGAAAGGAGGTACCGTTTGTTTGGACGGATGGATGTGCATTGGCCTTTGAGACGTTGAAGCAGAAGTTGATAACCGCCCCTATCCTAACCGTACCGGATGATTCAGGAGGACTGGTGATTCACAGCGACGCATCTGGAAAAGGATTGGGATGTGTTTTAATGCAGAATGGGAAAGTCGTCGCTTACGCATCGAGACAACTGAAGACTCAAGAGAAGAATTATCCAACTCATGGCTTGGAGCGTGCGGCTGTGATTTTCGCTTTGCAGATTTGGAGACACTACCTTTTGGGGGAAAGAGTCGAAGTTTTTACAGATCATAAGAGCTTGAAGTATGTGTTTACACAGAAGGAGCTTAACATGAGGCAGCGTAGATGGTTGGAGCTGATGGCTGACTACGATCTTGATCTTAAGTACCATCCGGAGAAGGTTAATGTTGTGCCGGATGCGCTTAGTCGGTTACCAGCAATTCAGGTGTTAACTACACAGGGGGAGATCATTGCAGATTTTCGAAGATTTGACTTGGAAGTTGTGCTACCACATTCTACGGGACAGTTGATGCAGTTGCAAGTACAGTTGTCCTTGGTTGAGAAGATTAAAGCGGCACAATCGCAGGATCCTAGACTGTAGAAGTTTCGAGAGCGGGTTGAGGCTGGACTACGAACAGATTTACTGGTCTACGAAGATGGTTTGTTGAGGTATGGTAGCCGTTTGTGTGTGCCAAAGGGGGATGTTCGTGAAGAGCTTATGAAGGAGGCACACAGTTCAGCTTATTCTATACACCCAGGAGGTACAAAGATGTACCGAGATATTCGACAGCATTTCTGGTGGGAAGGCATGAAACGGGAGATTGCTCGCTTCGTGGCTAAGTGCTTGGTATGTCAGCAAGTCAAGGCTGAACACCAAAGGGTTGCTAGTTTGTTGCAACCACTTCCGATTCCTCAGTGGAAGTGGGAACATATAACCATGGATTTCGTGACGGCTTTACCGCGAAGTCCAAACGGCAACAATGCAGTATGGGTGATTGTCGATCGATTGACCAAGGCAGCTCACTTTATTCCTTTCCAGGTTGGTCAATCAACGGAGACTTTGGCAGAGCGGTACATGCAGAAGATTGTAAGATTGCATGGCGTACCGGTGAGCATCGTGTCCGATCGGGACACTCGGTTCTTATCACACTTCTGGAGGAGTTTACAGGAAAGTTTGGGGACTCGATTGAAGTTTAGCACAGCTTATCATCCTCAAACTGATGGTCAGTCGGAGAGAACGATCCAAACTCTTGATGATATGTTGAGAGCATGCATGTTGGACTTCAAGGGTTCGTGGGAGGATCATCTACACTTGGTGGAGTTTTCTTACAACAACAGTTTTCAGGCAACTACCCAGATGGCTCCGTTTGAAGCTTTGTATGGTCGTAAATGTCGTTCACCTATTTGTTGGGATGATGTCGGTGAACGAAAATTGTTGGGACCAGATTTGGTGATGCAGACAGTTGAGAAGGTTAACACTATCAGAAATCATATGAAGGCAGCACAAGACAGACAGAAGAGTTGGGCTGACACATCGAGAAGACCTCTAGAATTCACCGTGGGTGATTTGGTGTTCTTGAAGATATCACCGACTAGAGGGGTGATTCGTTTTGGAAGGCGAGGAAAGCTCAGTCCTCGGTTCGTTGGACCCTTGAGATCGTGGAGCGTGTTGGTGAGGTAGCATATCGTTTGGCGTTACCACAGTCCTTGGCAAATGTGCATGATATGTTTCACGTATCTCAACTCCGTAAGTATGTTCGAGATGAAACACATGTTTTGGATCATTCGGAGCTAACAATACGAGAAGACTTGACTTTTGAGGAGCGACCAGTTGAAATCAAGGATCGAAGAGAAAAGGTTCTTAAGAATAAGGTTATCCCCCTTGTGCTAGTCTCTTGGGGTAATCGATCGCATGGAGAATCCACTTGGGAGCGAGAAGACGAGATCCGGCAGAAGTTTCCTCACCTTTTCCTGTAGTTATCTATCTTGAATTCTTGGAATTTCGAGGACGAAATTCTTTTTGTAGTTGGGTATGATGTAACACCCGAGCCCAATAATACTATTTCTGTTACTGGTTGAGTGTTCGGCATTGCTCATTTCATTTATCTTGCTTGTTTGGTTCTTATTGCACAATTTTAACCGGCTAAGTCATTCTGCATATAACAAATTTTAGCACCTAAAATAAAATTGAAAATATTCTTCTTGGCCTACTTGACACCCTTAGCCTCGTGGTAGCGTCCGTGCATTGTATTCTCGTCCCGTTCAGTGAAACGGGCGAGTTTGGATGGCTACGTGCACGTGCGTGTGTCCGTTTTGGGAGTATGCTTTTCAATCATAAAACATTTCATTTTAAAATTTGGAACCCGCCTAAAATCCTATTATTTGAATTTCGAATTTTTGGACCCAACCCGGGCGCAATTTGGAAATGTTTCATTTGGCGCCAAAATCCTAAATTTTAATATTATTAAAACCATCGCATATATTTTTCTAACTAACCTGATATCTTACTGTTCATTACCTATCTTTTAAATCTTTAAGTTAACCATATAATATTTTTACAATCTTTATATCCTTCTTAATTTATTCTCTCAGCCAATCGCAACCTCCCCTTTAACCCCGTGGGCCCCACTTTCTCTCTCTCTCCACTTTTTCCTCTCTCTCCCTCTCCCTCATATATTCTCTCGTACTTCTCTTTATCATTTTTCTCTTCTTGCTTCATGTCTCGTTTCTCATTTCTTTTAACTGTTCTTTTGTTGCCGGAATTCCGTCGTGCCGGTGACGTTTCTCGACATTCCAGCGAGATACCCCGACCCGTGTGGTTCCTTTGTTCGTCGTTTGGGTTCATTCCGTGAACCGTGCGCCGTCGCGAGTTTTCCCCGCCGACGGTTAACGTTCCGTTTTCCCGATTCGCGACCCATCGAGGCAAGTTAATCTTGCTACATGCTATATACTTTTATAATCTTCATTTTATAATATTATACATTTGAAAATCTTATAGTTTACATATGAAATGTCGTTGAAAAATCGGATATGACAAATCTGAAATTTACTGTACACCTTATCTTATAAAATTCATTATAAATCATAGAAAAATCATTAGTATACGTTCTTTAGTTCGTTACGAAGCTAATTCAGAATACTATAACTCTATGAAATATTTACTTGCAAAATAAATTGTTTAAATAACGTAAAATGCAAATGAAAATTCCTTTAAACTGCTGTCCAGGGAAATTCCAGCAGCAAACTTTCAACTTTGAATATTCATAACTTTTTGTAGGGATAACCTGAGATGCTTATACTTATAAAACTGAAAACCTTATTGAATTATCTTTGTTTTGGTATAAGATACGTCTCTTTTGGAGAACGTTTGTTATTTTTAAGCTATTTTACAAATTAGGGTGACGCTGAATTTCTGAACGGAACCTTCTTGTGCATGGTTAATCAATACAGCTTTTATAGTTACTAATCGCTTTGAATATGCTATCCATATTAATATTATTATATAAATATTTATATCACATATTGCTTAGTTGTACATCCCACACTACCATTTTATAGTTTTATAACTCTTCGGATACCCGTTTGCATCCATCGCATTTAAGATAAATATAATTGCATCCATAGATCACATTACTACATAATAATGTGATATTAATACTCCATGTTTAATAAATTGCATCCTAATTAATATTGGAACTATAAATGTAACCCTAATCAATAACTGTGCATCCATATCCTTGAAATTATATCTATTTGCCTATCATATTACATGTTCCAGTTTATTGTTCTAATAGTACTCATGCTTGTTTATTTATACACATGTTTATAATAGTTTGATTATGAGCACCCACATGACATCTTGTGCTTCCTGACATGACCTGTTACACTTCCTACTTGACATGATATGGTACCGTACACTCTTGACATGACATGACACCTTTATACATTACCTGACCTGTTACCTGATCTCATGCCTAATGCCGACAAACCTGACCATTCCCGCTGTCTATCCAGACAGACCTACTTTTACTTGATTTTGTGTTGGCATTAGTCCTTGACTACTGAATACCTGACCTGACATACATAGCTTGGGGGTATGGGGAAATCAAAGGTGAAACCGACTTGTAACTCAACAGTTCGATACATGTTCTGATCAGTCTTACGGGCTTGGCCAGCCCCGGAGTGTTGATGCTGACATCACTCGCCCATCCTACTACCTTTTACTGCTTAGCGGCACGTCTCGGATTCAGCCCCGAGGATCTTGACCGTGGTCCCGGGAACGCACGGGATACTATTGAGTTACATCGACGATTCATCAATTGGTTTCAAAGACTATAGAGTAGAAAATCTGATAGGACAGTTTAGTCACCATTGCACATTACCCTGCTTGTTATCTCTTATTACTGCTTTATTCATGTTCATACTTGCATTGCTTATTACCATGTTTATACTTTATACTTGATGTCATGACGCGCTGACGTCTGGGTTTTGCATGGCCCAGATTCCGTACCATTGTCGACGACCGAGCAGGAGTACTTCAGCCAGCAGGCTGATTTGAGTTCTATAGTGGTTAGTTTGTTTATTGCATTTTATTTCCAGGTGCGATCCCGCATTATGGGACGTACCTTTCTATTATTATATTGGATCATTTGCTTCCGCACTTATTGTTCATTGATTTCTTGTTATTATGGATTTGGACATGTGTTAGATTAGTACTTTATCTTGTTCTTGATATCCTTACAACCGTAATGTGACTGTGGATGGATACTTCCTACCCACAGGTAGCATGGTTGGCTATGTTACGTGCCCAATCCTGCGTACTCTGGGAAGCGGGGCGTGACAATAAGTACTCGATCCCTCGCATTGGCGAATTGTTCGAGCAGCATAGTGGCGCGAGGGTATTCTCAAAGCTGGATTTGCGGTCCGGATATCATTAGGTCCGAGTTAAATCAGAAGATATTTGCAAGACTGCGTTATGCACTCGGTATGGACATTACAAATATTTAGTGATGCCCTTCGGAGTAACGAATGCACCGGCGATATTTATGGACTTGATGAACCGAATCTTTTCACCATTCTTGGACCAGTTTATAATGGTATTCATCGATGATATTCTGGTTTACTCGAGGAGCATTGAAGAGCATGCGGAACACTTGAAGATCACACTGCAGACATTAAGGTAAGGAAGATTGTATGCAAAGATGAGCAAGTGCGAGTTTTGGCTTGAAAAAGTGAAGTTTTGGGGCATGTCACAGCTGGAGATGGAATCGCCGTTGATCCTGAGAAGATTGCAGCAGTTCAAGATTGGCCGATTCCGAAGAACGTTGCAGAGATCAGAAGCTTTCTTGGACTTGTCGGGTATTACAGAAGGTTCGTGGAAAATTTTGCTCGTTTTGCTGAGCCTCTGACCAAGCTTACGCGTAAGGAAGTACCATTTATGTGGACAGATAAGTGTACGTCAGCTTTTGAGGCGTTGAAGCAGAGTTTGATAACCGCTCCTGTTTTAACTATGCCAGAAAGTTCCGAAAGATTGGTGATTCACAACAACGCATCTGAGAAAGGATTGGGATGTGTTTTGTTGCAGTATGGGAAGGTTTTAGCTTACGCATCGAGACAGTTGAAGACTTATGAGAAGAATTACCCAACTCATGACTTGGAGCTAGCAGCTGTGATTTTCGCTTTGAAGATTTGGAGACACTACTTATTGGGCGAAATGGTTGAAGTATTCACCGATCACAAAAGCTTGAAGTATGTGTTCATGCAGAAGGAGCTTAATATGAGGCAGCGTAGATGGTTGGAGCTGATTGCTGACTACGAACTTGATCTTAAGTACCATCCGGGGAAAGTTAATATTGTGCCGGATGCGCTTAGTCAGTTGCCAGCAATTCAGATGTTGACTGCACAGAAGGAACTTATTGAAGTCTTTTGGAGATTCAATTTGGAAGTTGTGCTACCGCATTCTTCGGGACAGTTAATACACCTGCAAGTACAATCGCCGTTGATCGAGAATATTAAAGCAGCAAAATTGCAGGACCCAAGAGTTGCAAAAGTTTCGAGAACAGGTTGAAGCTGGACTTCGAACGGATTTATTGATTTATGAAGATGGTTCATTGCGATATAGTAGTCGTTTATGTGTGCCAAAGGGAGACATTCTCGAAGAAGTTATGAAGAAGGCGTACAGTTCCGCATATTCCGTACATCCAGGAGGTACGAAGATGTACCGAGATCTACGACAGCATTTCAGGTGGGGAGGCATGAAACGGGAGATTGCCCGCTTTGTAGCGAAGTGCTTGATGTGTCAGCAAGTTAAAGCTGAATATCAACGGGTTGCTGGTTTATTGCAACCACTTCTGATTCCTCAGTGAAAGTGGGAACATATAACCATGGATTTCATGACGGCTTTGCCGCGGAGTCCAAAAAGGCAACAATGCAATTTGGGTGATTGTTGATCGATTGACCAAGGCAGCTCATTTCATCCCATTTCGAGTTGGTCAATCAACAGAAACTTTGGCAGAACGGTACATGCAGGAGATTGTAAGATTGCATGGAGTATCGGTGAGCATCGTGTCCGACCGTGACACCCGTTTCTTATCACACTTTTGGAGAAACTTACAGGAAAGTTTGGGGACTCGATTGAAGTTTAGCACAGCTTATCACCCTCAGACAGATGGCCAGTCGGAGAGAACGATCCAAACTCTTGAAGACATGTTGAGAGCTTGCATGTTAGGATTCAAGGGTTCATGGGAAGATCATCTACACTTGGTGGAGTTTTCTTACAACAACAGTTTCCAGGTGACTATTCAGATAGCTCCATTCGAAGCTTTATATGGTCGCAAGTGTCGTTCACCTGTTTGTTAGGACGATGTTGGAGAACGAAGATTGTTGGGACCGGATTTGATCGTGTAAACAGTTGAGAAGGTTAACACTATCTGGAATCATATGAAAGCAGCACAAGACCGACAAAAGAGTTGGGCAGATACATCAAGAAGACCTCTAGAGTTCGCCGTTGGTGATTTGGTATTCTTGAAGTTATCACCAACTAGAGGGGTGATTCGTTTCGGAAGTCGAGGAAAGCTTAGTCCTCGATTCGTTGGATCTTTTGAGATTTTGGAGCGTGTTGGAAAAGTGGCATATCGATTGGTTTTACCGCAATCCTTGGCGAATGTTCATGACGTGTTTCACGTATCTCAACTCCATAAGTATGTTCGAGATGAAACACACGTACTGGATCATTCGGAGCTGACTGTACGAGAAGATTTGACCTTTGAGGAACGACCGATGTTGATTGTGGATCGAAGTGAAAAGGGTTCTTAAGAACAAAGTTATCCCTCTTGTACTTGTTTCTTAGGGAAATCGCTCGCATGGAGAATCAACTTAGGAACGAGAAGATGAAATCCGACAGAAGTTTCCACATCTATTCTTGTAGTGTGTTGATTGTTTATCCTTTCTTGTTCTTGGAATTTCGAGGACGAAATTCTTTTTGTAGTTGGGTATAATGTAACAAACTAGTTCACTTATACCAATTCCAGTTCCCGTATTTAATTATCTGTGGTATTTTATTGATTTATCGTGTTTGGGTGCGAATGGTATTTTACACTTTACATTGCATTCGACCCGACCGACTTACTTGAACTTGTTGATTCATACTTATAGTTTAACTTAACTTATTACGTAGACTGTGCATTTTCATATTTAGTACATACTGGCATTTTATCTGGCATTGCATCTTTTGCCATATAACATTTTAAGCCACATAAAATATTTTAAAATTACATAACATGGCCTGCATGATATCCCTAACCCCGTGGTAACATCCGCGCATCTTGTTCTCGTCCCGTTCAGTGAAACGGACGTGTTTGGATGGCTACGCACACGTACGTGCATCCGTTCTTGGGGTAATACATTTTCGTTACCTGAGCACTCGTTTTGAAATTTGGAAGTCGCATATATTTTTCGTATTTTAAATCTGAATTTTTAGACCCGACCCGGGCGTATTTTGGAATATTTTATATCCCACCAAAATTCAAATTTATTTAATATAATAACATATTTAAAATTTTCTTAACAGCTTCAAAGTTTTAGTTAACCAACGAAATCTTTTTAAATCAAATCGTAGCTTTTAAAACAACCATATATCTCTTTCTTCCTCTGGCCCCACCGCACTCAACCTCTCGTTCTTTTCTTCTATTTCTCTTTCTCCCTCAGTCTCTCTCTCGCCGTCTCTCTCCTCTCTCCTCTTTCTTTCTCTTTCTCTCTTTCCTCCCCTCTTCCTTTCTCTCTCCCCCATATAAAAACAAATCCATCTCTCCTCACTATTCATCTCACTCTTTATCTCTCTCCTCTCTCTCTCAGAATCTCTCTCTCTCCTCTCTCGCTTATTCTCTCTCTCCCCTATATATTATTTCTTCCTCTCTTCCTCTCATTTTTCTTTCTCGCGAACCCAAAACTCCAGCTCTCCTCCTCGTGGCCGCCGTCGCTCCCATCGCCGCCTTGCCATCTCCACGACATCATCACCCTCGTCTCCACCTCCACTTCGACACCAACCCTGAAACCCCAACACCGTTCCTCGTCACCTCGACATTTCCTCCGCCTCCTTTCCTTTCTCGGCCAACCCATCACACCCTAACCACAGCACCTTCCTCATCTCGCCGTCGATGTCTCTGCAAACCTAAGAACACCCTCGCCTCGTCTCCATCTCCTGTGCAATAAGACTCCAGCCACCAACACCGCCATCGTCATCTTTGAGAAACCCGTGCAACCGTGGTCACCTTCATCGAGCCCATCTCCAATCAACCGCTCGGGAATCCAAGCCCTCACCGGTGCAACCACCTCCTTCCCTCGACCCAATCACAAAGCCGAGACTCCCTAAACCCAACACCGTCACCTTCGTCCTTGTCGTCATCTTGAAACTGAAACCCATCGCATGCCCTCCATCCCTCTCCAGCAACACTTTCGAGCCTTCCAGCACCCTCACCTACCCTCTAAAACCACTCTAGACCTTTTCGATCAAACAATGCTCTGTGCCTTCAAATCCTCTCCAGCAACCCTACCATGGCTCCAGACCAGCACCTGCACCATGTCTCGCTGGCCTGCATCAGCATCAGCACTGCATAAGCACCCGCATCGGCTCCAGCTTCCCGACTTGATGGTCAGCTTCAAGTAAAAATAATAATAATAATAATAATAATGATGATGATGATGACAATAATAATAATAAAACTGTTGATGGTTGCCTCTTGCCTCCTGCCGTTGATGAGCAGCTCCCTAATATTGATGACTCTTGGCCCAAGCAAAAGTAAATACCTCCATCGCATAACAAAATCTCAGTGAGGAGTTTTTTCAACATCCGGCTCCGTTGTCTTGGTTGATCTTGTCTCCGTTCTTCCTCGCTCATCTCCGCTCATCTCCGTTACCGACGATGCTCTCTTAGACCGTTTTGCTACTCTTGTCCTCGCTTGTGGTTTAGATAACCTTTATTCTCTTCCTCTCGAGATATATTTTGTACCGGTTATCATGGATTCTTATTTGGTCTCTATTCGACATGAGGCATCGCGTGGACATTCCCTACCTAAGCGGTTATATTCTTGTATTGCCTGGTTCTGTTCCGTATTTATGCGCGCAAGGTGTTCGACGAAATGCCCCAATGGAGATTTTCCGTCGTTTTATCGCATTCTTGTTGCGTATCGCGCATCTGTGGATCCCCGAGGCAAGTAAAACTTGCTACATGCTATTTAAATTATTTTATACTTATTTAAATACGTATTAAGCCTGTTGTTTAAATCTAGTGCCCCATATTCCATTTTAACATTTCGATGTCCCGTTTATATCATTTTAGATCTAGAACATGAAAACATATCTTGTTGCATATTAGATTACGATTTACTGTACCCATATCCGTAGTTATATCACACAGTGCTTAGTTTGTATAGTCCATAGTTCCATTTCAATAGTTTATAACTTTTCGGATATCTATTTGCATCCATCTTGTCTAGTATATATACAATTGCATCCATAGATCATATAATACATAATAATGTGATTTTAACATTCCATATTTAATAAAGTGTATTTTAATTAGTGTTGGAACTATAATCTTAACCCAAATCGATAACTCTGCATCCATATGTTTTAATCTGTACCTATTTGCATACCCCATCACAATATTCCATTTTATTGTTACATTGATACCCCATACTTGTTTTTGTGAACCCATGTCTATTATAGTTTGATTATGAGCACCCACGTGACATTTGTGCACCCCCGACATGATTTGATATACTACTACTTGATACGACTTGATACCGTGCACTTCTTGACATGATTGAATTTATATACACTACCTGACTTGACCTAATGTACTATAGCTTGACCTGTTACCTAATCTTGTTACTAATGCCAACAACCTTGACATGTTGTCCCTACGGACATTTCCTGTTGTCTATTCAGACAAACCTGTACCTACTTGATCCCGTGTTGGCATTAGCCCCAGATTTATTAGTACCTGACTTGAACACATAACTTGGGGGTATGGAGAAATCAATGATGAAACCTGACTTGTAACTCAACAGTTCGATACCTTTACTGATCAGTCTTACGGGCTAGGCCAGCCCCGGGGTGATGCTGCTGACATCACTCGTCATTACCTACTACCCTTTACTGCCTTGCGGCACGTCTCGGATTCAGCCCGAGAGTCTTAGACCGTGATCCCGGACACGCATAGGATACTATCCATCCTTTACTGCCTTGCGGCACGTCTCGGATTCAGCCCGAGAGTCTTAGACCGTGATCCCGGGCACGCACGGGGTACTATTGAGTTACATCGATGATTCATAAAATTGATTTCAAAGACTTGAAAGTAGTTAACCCGATAGATGAGTTTAGATTACTCACTGCACATCACTTATACCTTATCCTGCACTATTATTATTGTTTACCGTTCATACTCGTACCTGCATGTCTTGCTACCCCCTGATTATATTATTATTGATGTTATGACGCACTGACGTCTGAGTTTTGCATGGCCCGGATCCTCTACCTTTGTCGTAGGCTGATCAGGAGTACTGCCGCTGTTAGACCGAGCAGTGAGGATCTTATCGGTATCCAGTTTTACTTTCCAGGTGTTTTGTTTATTGGATCTTTTTGCTTCCGCATTATTTTATTCTTGACTCGTTTATTCTGGCTTATGGACATGTGTTAGATAGTTTATTATTGTTCTTGATATCTCTACAGCCGTAATGTGACTGTGGAAGAATATTTCCTATCCACAGGTAGCATGGTTGGCTCTGTCACGTGCCTATCTTAGTGTACTCTGGGAAGCGGGGCGTGACAGCCGACAATCCTGACATGTTGTCCTGATGGACGTTATTGTTGTCTGTATAGACAAAACCTGTACCTGCGTGATCCTGTTTTGGCATTAGATATCAATTGGCAATACCTGACTTGAACACATAACCTTGTGGGTAAGGGAAAATCAAGAATGTAACCGAGCGTAACTCAAAGGACTATTATATTGTTTGCCGTTTTTTTCGGGCGTTACGGAGTATATTGTTTGCCGTTTTTCCGGGCGTTACGGAAAATATTGTTTGCCGTTTTTCCGGGCGTTACGGAATAATCCTGTTACCATGGTCCCGTGGGGCATGAACGGGGCATAGACCGATGGGTTACGATGATGCTTACATTAATTGATTTCGAAGACTTTAGAATTGATAACCCAGTAGTATAGTTTAGTTACTTACTACACTTCACTGTTCCATATCCATGTTTACTGGTTATATTCATGTTATCGTTTATACTCATGCATGCATATCTCGTGTATCTTGTTCATGTATTTTTGTTTGATATTATGACACACTGACGTCTGGGTTTTGCATGGCCCAGATCCTTTACCTTTGTCGCAGGCCGATCAGGAGTACTTTAGCCGACAGGCCGAGCAGTGAGGATCCTGTTAGTATCCAGTTTAGTTTAGTTTCTTTCCGTACTTTTATTTCCTGATGTGAGCCCGTATTTGGGACGTACTTACCAGATTGTTATTATTACTTGGATTTATTGCTTCCGCATATTATATCTTGACTCGTTTATTCTGGCATATGGACATGTACTAGATAGTTTATTTTATTTCTACTGTTCTTGATATCTTATAGACAACCGTAATGTGATTGTGGAGGGATGTTTCCTACCCACAGGTAGCATGGTTGGTTCTATCACGTACCGATCTTAGCGCACTCTAGGAAGCGGGGCGCGACAATTTAAAATTCAAAAGATTAAGAGAACCTAATATATATTTAACACATCATCCAACTTTTAATTCTCGTAACCTAAAAATTAAAAAGGATAAAAACCTAATTCCACTCCATTACTTTGAATATCTTAAGTATGAATACAAACTTGTACAATTGAAAATTAATTGCCGCTAGGTTTTGCATTATTTTCTAAAAATTTTAAACAATTTAATCTATGTTTTATTAATGGTTTTTTTTTATTTTGGACCCTCCAAACTTGGTATTTTCAAAAAAGACACGCAAAACTTGGTATTTTCAAAATGGACAACCTAAACTATTTAAGTTAACTAAAAAAGACCCTCCCATTAATTCCCATCCAAATTTTGTTAAATAAAACAGTTTTGGAGGCTGTAATTGACCGATATACCCCTCCATGGTTTAAAAATGTCCACTTATCGTCTATTGCTCATTTTTAACCTCTCACTCTCTCGCTCGTCCCCGCTTCTCAGCGATTCCCTGCGATATCGATGAGAACGAGAATGGAATGAAGAGGGAGAGAAATGAGAGAGAGGATGAGAGTTTTCATGGGGAGTTGGGAGATGTCGATGAAAATGGGTTCGGGATCAAGCGAAGATTGTTGTTTGCGCAAGCCGCCATTGATTGCGTGGAAGAAGAAGAAGAAGAAGCAAAAGGGTTGGTGCAGGTTAGAAGAAGAAGATGAAGAGGAGGAGGAGGAGAAGAAGAGTGGTAGTTTTGTCTTTATACTTAGAATTTAACCATTCAAGTTGACGGAGGGTCTTTTTTAGTTAACGTTTAAGTTTGGGGCGTCCTTTTTGAAAACATGAAGTTTCGTGTGTCTTTTTTGAAAATATGAATGTTTGGAGGTTCTAAAATAAAAAAAAACCCTTTATTTTTATGACTAATTTAGATATATTGTAATTTAGTACGAGAAAATATAATTATCAAAATAATTAATAATAATCCATATAGTTTATGCTTTGCGCACTACACATTTTGCGATTTTCACTTTTAAGAGACATAGCACTAAATTTTCGCTATTGCTATTTTTCAAAATTGGTTAGAACTTATAAGCTACAAATGCCACATCTTATAAGTGTATACACGTGTTGATGTGTGTCACAAGTGCGTCCTATGCTCGTCGTTTAGTAGTTTGTCTAAATGATAACATGGAGAGAGCCGATTGCGGAAGGAGGACAACGGCAATTGACGTTTTTCGGCCAGCACTTGTAGGCAGCGGTCGTTGTTGACAGTTTTTGACAGCGATTGGTAAAGGGGTATATATGAACACGCAAAATTTGAAGGGGCATATAAAAAAAACCATATTTTATGTTCACCCATTTGGAAACGAAAACGTTTATTAATTATATATGGAAAAAAACCCATAATTTATCTTAATTTGGAAACCCCATTTAGACGGTGGCCAACGCGTGGGCCCCACCCTCTCCCCTCCTACGCCTCGATCCCCCTTCCTCCTCCTCCCCTTCCTCCATCCATCTCCGGCGGTGCGGTCTTCCGCAGGAGCATCGTAAGGACTTCCAAGGGCCCCACAACCCTGCCAAGAGCAGGAAGAAGAAGAAGTGCGGGACGACGATTCTATTCTCATCGGAAGTCACCCAGATTGCCACATCGTGCTCGATCATCCGAGCATCGGCCGTTTCCATCTCGAAATCCAGAGCCTCTCCGTGACCGATCTGGATTCGGGTATTTATTGTTTCTTGGATTGGTTCATAATTTTTTTTCTGTGTTTTTCTTTTTTCATCAATTTGAAATTTTGTTTTGCAGTTCATGGCACCTGGGTTTCAGGGGAAAAGATTGGGGCTTAGATTGCTGCTGTTGATTTAGTGGGAGGATGATACGGTGAAGCTCAGGGCGTCTACGAGGGTTTATGAGCTGCATTGGGTGCCTTTGAGTAGTGCTTTTGAGATGGAGAATCCGAGGAAACCCAACAGGTAAGATTTTGGAAAAAAGGTTCAATTTTTTTTAATTCGTATTAATTTATCTAGTCAAAATTTCAGTCAGTTTAATTCATTATGTCTTAATTTAGATTATTGTTCCTATATTTGATATTGATTTGTGATGGATTGATAGATTATGATACCAAATAATATAGATCATGCCCTTTTTCTATCTGATTGAGATGAGACTAAATAGACTTTAGACCTAAGCTGAAGATTGATTAAAATTGGCACTACAGTAATCATGCACTTGAATTTATGAAGAAGCCATAGGTTTCATCAGTGAAACTCTCGAACCGCATAGAAACATATCTATTGAGTAGTCTCTAACTACATTTCTGCTCCTTAACACCTGAAGGCTACCGTTTACATTTGCAAGAAAGAAGAAGAAAAAGCTAAAACCGACGACCGCTTGAGCAACCAATCATTTAGGAATAAGCGTCGGATTACACTACCCTTGAATAAATTAATGTGATCTATGCGAATAATATTAAAGACTGATATCACAATTCTTAAATTAGATCTTATCGTTCTTTAAACTTTACTTTTTTAATTCCGTCAAAAGAAACAACACACCGTCGCTGTGATTTCATCTCTCGATGTCGATCCTTCGAAACCCTAACCTTCAAAACTCTAAATTTTCAATTTCTTATTCTATTTCCTTATTTTTCACTACTTCCAAATTTGGAATCCATTTCCATATGCATCTATCCTTGATTCTCTGTTATTAACCGTCATAACCCTGGTTCATTATGGATTTAATCTATCTATGGGCTTAATTATTGTCTTTTCATAATTTCCTTTAATTTATGCCCACAACAATATGCACCTACCATTGATTCTCTTCCTATAACCGTCCCATATAGTAATATGTCAATAGACATTCAAGTTCAAGTCTTCGCCATTTTTAGATCGACCTGATTATGTCAACCCAAGGATCTTTCGATTGTACACATCCGTGATTGTGAATTTTGCCAAATTTACATTGTACACGAAACCAATCATCCATGATACCTTGACTTTTATTTTATCATCGTCTAGCCTTTCTGGATTCAACATCGCATTTCACTTGTCTCGTTTATAAAATATTCGAAAACGTCCATAACTTTTAAAGCAAATTTCTCAGGATTTCAAAGACTTTACACCATTTGGCATTACAACCTTTTCGAAAAATGCTTCAATTGTATATAATTTCTAAATCTATTTCTTAACATTACTGCTTTTAAAAGGACAATCTTCCTATAGGATTAACTAACGTCTTTTTATAATGCCGTCCAACTCTTGTCCATAATAATATGCATCTACTATTGATTATGTAATTATGTTCCTATGAACATTTATCTAAAGGCATTCAAGTTCATGTCTTCTCCATTTTTAGATCGACGTGTATAGGTCAACTCGTGACTCTTTTAATTGTACACGTATTTTCCCTTAGTTTCATTATTTTTAAATGCATCATAAAGTTATTTTAAGCCTTTTCACTTGTCTCGTTCTTTGAAACGACTTAACTCTATTTTTTTAATCTAAATTAAAAATTTCCGAATCTATTTTTGTATTATTACTACTAAATTTTTGAATCCATTTCCATATAGTGCTATCATCGATTTTCTGTCTATAACTGTCTTAATCCTGATTCCTTACCGATTTAATCTACCCACGGTTTTAATTATTGTATTTTTATAATGTCCAAATTTTGCCTATGTTAATATGCACTTACCATTGATTCTCTTCTTATAACCATCCCATTATGGACATTTGTTAATAGGAATTCAAGTTCAAGTTCTCTCCATCATTAGATCGATTTGAATATGTCAACTCGGGGCTCTTTCGATTGTACACATTCGTGATCGTGGCTTTCGCCAAATTTATTTTACGTACGTAACCAATCATTCATGATACCCTGTTTTTTATCTAGCTTTTTTGGATATATCACATTTCACTCGTCTCGTTTATAAAATATTCCAAACCGTCTTTAACTTTTAAAATAAATTTCTTTAGATTTCAAAGAATTCACACCATTTTGCATTTCAGCATTTTTTATTCATTAGAAAGGCTGCATTTTGAATATGCTTCAATTGTATTAAATTTCTAAATCTATTTCTTAACATTACTGCTTTTAAAGGGAGCATACATTTTCACTTGTTTCGTTACTCAAAGAAATTGACGCCGATTTTCTTAAATTTTAAATTTCTAAATCAATTTCCTTAAGCACACTATTTTTAAATGCGCCATAAAGTATTTTCAAGTTTTTTCACTTCGTCTCGTTCTTTAAAAGTACTTAAATCTTATTTTTTAATCTAAATTTTAAATCTCTTAATCTATTTCCTAAACTTTACTACTTTCAATTTTCTAAATCTCTCCATTCTCTATAACTATCTAAACTATGATTTCTTAGTGATTTAATCTTCTTATGGGTTAATTATTCTCTTTTTCTTATGTCCTCTGTTCCTTCGTATAAAAAATTATTATTGGTTAAATATAAGGCAGTGTCTCATATGAAACACACGTGAGCGCCGGCGCTAGTCTTTAATAGGATTAAATTCTATGGCAACGCCTCACGTGAAACACATGTGAGCGCTAGCGTGCAAAGCACGTGGGTGCCTATTGTAGTAAAAATTAAATTCTTTGGTTATGGACCAAATTAAAGCGGGTCTGCGTGGGTAGAATTAATTTCTATGTTGAAAATATTTCCATAAATATTTTCCGTTAAACAGATCTGTTGGATCAAAGATCCAATGATGACTAAAAATCATCAAAAGATAGAATTAAATTATATATGGGAAAATATTTTTCTAATCTTTCTAAACAAGAAAGATGTACTATGTTAAACAGAGAACTCTTGGATTAAAAATCTAATGGTGACTAAAAAATCACCGTTTGAATTAAAAAATAAAATTAAATTCTATGCATAGGAAAATATTTCCCTAATATTGTTAAAAACAGAAAAATATATTCCGTTAAACAGAAAATCACTGGGTCAGATCCAATGGTGGATAAAATTTTCCGAATAATTTTTGAGACTAATTAAATCAATTGATATCTCTCAATAAGAGATTTTCTTAAAACCGATCAACAGTTTGCTTTACCTATATAAAGAACCTGAGACTTTAACTCTCAATGAGACTAGGTATGTCTCCTTACAGACTAGTGTTTGGAAAGGCTTGTCACCTTCCGATCGAGATTGAGCACAAAGCAATGTAGGCCATTAGAGAACTTAACTTTGACTTAAATCAAGCCTGCAACTTTCGGAAGCTACAATTAAACGAGCTAAGCGAACTCCGCGATGAAGCTTATGATAATGCTGTAATTGTAAAGAACCGGACTAAGCTATTTCACGATAAAAACGTTTTGAGAAAAACTTTTACACCTGGTCAACAAGTCCTTTTTTATGATTCATGACTCCATCTTCATGCGGGTAAGCTACGATCTCGGTGGAAATGACCTGTTGTTGTGAGGTATGTATACCCGCACGGGGTAGTTGAGGTTGAAAATGTTGAAAACGGTACATTTTTCAAAGTAAATGGACATAGATTAAAACCGTATTTTCCACTGACCCCACGGAGGAGCTCCTATTTTTACAGGAGCCACTTTATCTTGATTAAAATTCCTCCGTCTCACCTCCATGTCTTGTAAATTACTGTATCATCTTTTAGAATGGAGGTGAGTGAAAAGAATAAGTTTGGGGGAGGATCTTTCACGATCATATTTATTGCCTCCATTAATAAATTTCCTCCCAGGCTTGCAGGTTTTTGTGTTCCAACAGATGGCAACAGTGAGGACACTCTTGAAAACAAGTTTGGGGGAGGTTTGTGCTTATTTGCGCATCATTTGTATATCACTTTGCATAAGCACAAAATTTTTAAAACATATAAAAATTAAATTTGTTTTAAAAAGAAAAAAATTTAATATTTAATTTGATAATAAAAGATTAGATAGTGAAAAATTACATCCAAAAGATTAGAGAAATATAAGAAAACTAAGAAAATTAGAAGTTTTCTTAAACGAACTAGTAATAAGTAGTTATGAGCCGTTGTCGCAAGGGTTAGTAAGATGAAGGAAGTCACTAATCTGAGGATAAAAATAAGTCTGAAAAATAGTTCCTATTCTGGAAGCCAAACATTTGAACGTTGATACCCTACTATACGCACTTACACACGTCTTGAAACTCGGGATAGTAGAGGATACCTTGAAATGCTCTTGTATAGAAGCCAAAGTATGAAGGAAATAATAAATGAAAATATAAAATGGTGTAGAAAAATGAACACCGGTTTTGTTATCGCCAAGGCAGCATAAAAAAATATAGCGAGGGTGCTTCATCACCTAGTGCCTTAGACCAACTGGTCTGGGAGTCACTGCTAAGCTTTAGGTGGTGCAAGATGAGGAAGATACTAATACACCTAATAAGCAAGCACATGAGTAATCGGTCGGTTAGTACCTCAAGAAGTATTAACGGTCGCATGAAAAATGTGTGAGCAATCTCATCTAAATATTCATCTATTAAAAAGTACTGAGGCAGATGGATAAGGGTATGATAGCTTGAATTGAATTCTCCGAGTGTAGGAATGTTCTTTACACACACGTATGGTTATATGGTCGTTGTTTGGAAGAAAGGTAGGGATGAAGAATAAATGCGATATTTTATTGAGGGATGATGTGATTTCTAACATCTTTTCATGACTATTAAGATAGGGCTCATGACAACCGAAAAGCTAGTATTAGTTGGAAACTCTAAATTTTCAAAGTCTTTCTTTTATAATTCTGATCTTTATATGTAACTTTCACAGTCTTCCTCTTATTATTGGATTTTGTGGGTGCAATCCGCTGAAACCCTCAGGAGACAACACTCCTCCTACCAGGGACACCTTGAGGTTTAAAGGCTTGTTGCACGTGCTCAGTGCAATCGTATTGCCTACGAAAGTGTGCTAGTTAGTTTTTTTCTTTTTCTTTATTTTCTTCTTCTCTTTCTAATAAAACAAGTATGCTCGAGACGACCAAAATTAAGTTTAGGGGAATTTGATCAGTCGAAAATATTGCATTTTTAACACATCAATTTCCCTACTATTTGCAATCATGTAAAAGTGTTCGGTATGAATATAGCACATATTAGCAATTTGTCTGTAAAATATCAAATAATATGTGTTATACATTATAACCGACATTTTGAGGGAAATTGTGTGTTTATTATTTCACGCATGATCTTTGTATATCGCAACACTTGTCTCGAGATTTTGTGCAGGAAATTCCAGGTAAAAAAGCCGGAACGGCTAAAAGTGCTGATAAAATACGTCAAGTCCAAGCCCGAGATTATAGAAGGGTTGCCGAATCCGTGTCCCGCACCGAAAATCGCTGACAAGGGGAAAAGCCCCCAAGTCAAGTCTTCCGAAATCTTCTAAGAAAAAGAAGAAGAGTAAGAAGCCTGTGCAGCCTGCTGAAAATGTCGACAGACGCACATACCTTCAGAAGTATATAGACGCGCTGGAAGAATACAACCAGAAAGCACGAACACCAGTGACGCTCAAAGAATTTCTCAACCGTATTTTTGAGCACAAGGACAATGACGATGATGAGGAAAATGACTCGTCAAAGGAAATGGAAGAACGTGTAGCAAGCTACCATATGGACTCCCATTCATTCCTATATGATGACTCCCATTCATTCATATATGATGAAGAAGTCCCGCCGGTGTTGGAAAGCGACATGGACGAGCTGGGGCAGAATCGGCATCAAAACCCCCGGAACTGCCAGAGAAAGACCCGATTGAAAGGCTGCTGAAACAAGCTTTTCAAAAGAGCAAAAATCAGGAACGCGAGATGGCCAATATGAAAAGGCCAAATAACAGCGTTTGAACAAAGAAGTGGCGGCAAGGATGAATCATAAAGCTCTCCGATCAAACCGAAGCATGCCTGCAAAGAATAAGACCAGGAACAAAGATGAGAAAATGTTTGCCAAGGTCTTATCCATAGGGATGAAACCGTCATCCCTCATTATGTTTTACTCCTGGGGTTCCGTACTTCGATGGTGAAGAGGGACACCCAAAATACTGCTTGTATCACCGGAGAATCGCTCATCTCATTGAGGAATGTAACGCCTTCAAGAAGTGGTGACAAGGATATATTGCCCATAGAAAACACTTTAAGAATGAGAAACGCGAGGCTCGCGCTCATCGATATGAGAGCAGCGAGACGACGGTGCATAAAGAAGCGATTGGTAGCTATCATATGGTTAGTACCAGTTCAAAAGGGGAAAAATCTCAGGTTCTCACGTTTGGGAGTGATTCTGAGGATGAAATGCCCCTCAACCCTCTTTGAAATCTTCGCATTGGAAAAAGAAAAGGAAAATGAGTACTGGAACATCCAGTTACGTAACCACACTCTACCTGAAAAGAACCTTGGACCCGCAAACAAGGGTTCGAAAACAGACAAAGGGTAGGGGAAAATGCCCAAAGAGATCGCCCTTGATGAAGGGGATAGCCAGAGAGCTTGCCGCCAAGGACCTACCTAAGAAAACCAAGGTAGGCTATAAAGTTCTTGCTCATTTGAGGAAGATGCCATCACAGTTGAGCATATTGGACGCCCTTTTCTTATCTAAAGAGGCACGAGACTTCTTGATCAAGGCCTTGCAAGAACCTGATTAGCTTCAAGCTTAGCTCGCGGAAGAGAAAATGAAGGACGGATTTGCAGAGGTCTACACGGCTGATATTACGTTCAACGAGGAAGATCTACTTTTTGGTACATGCGAACACAATCGACCGTTGTATGTTACCGGGTACTGCCATGACATCAAGATATGGAAAATTCTCGTCAATAACGGATCCTCCGTCAATCTCCTCAATGTGATAGTGCTGAAGGAGATGTATGAATGTTCAGCACCTTGCCCGAGACAAGATTACTATCTCGGGGTTCGAATCGCAGCCATCACGGACGCTTGGGTCCGTAATATTCATGCTCCGCTTCGGGCAGCTCATCACTGACATCAAATTCCATGTCATCGACACTAAAGACTTGTTATAATGCTCTACTCGGCAGGATGTGGCTACACGAGTACGTCATTCTTTCTACGCGACATCAACATATGAAGTATTTCAAGGATGGCCTACATCAACGTATGAAGTATTTCAAGGATGATCTACAGTACACCGTCAAAGGAGAACTCAATCCTCGATAAATGAGGTGCGAAAGTATGTATATGCAAAATATTTTCAACCTGATTTCGAAGATACTGAAAGGTGCCACAAGCCGAAAAATAAGTAAAAATCCATGGCCACCATCCCGGTCTTCGGAAGTGATACCGAAGAAAATGAACAAAAAGTCTACTCGGGACAATCTCAGAGAGAACAATAAAACCAGGCCTTGACCCCTATCCCGGTCTTGGGCAGCGATTCCGAAGACGAGACTAATGCAGTGTTCTCTATTCGCCCATTCGTCCATCGAAGCAGACTCTTGCCGAAGCGGATCAGAGTCTACATATTATGATCGCTCCATCTCGACATTATAAAGAACTTGACGCCCTCAATACATATAGCGTGCTAGAGTTGAAAACTTTCTACGTGCCAGAGTTGGAAACTTTCTCCGTGCCTTATAGGTGAAAAGGCGATCCTCTTTTATAAATCCAAGGAGACCAAGGTAGAAAAGAAAATCTGCTATAGAGTCGATCCAAATCTTGACAAGTTCCTGCCTATCCGTCGGCCAAGATATTATGCGGAGGGATTAAAGGAGCTATTAAAGCGCCAAGGTGTGCCTCTTGAACAAACTGTTCGCCAGGCCTAATTCTATAAATGGATTTAGGATATTTCCAGGACTCAACAAAAAAAGCCCAATGAGAAGTTGGAAACAACTGGGCTGAGATATGTTCAGTCTAAGAAACGGGAGCAAATCTACAGCTGTCACGCTCGAGTGGAGAAGAATATGCTTCTCCAAGTAGCTATGTCGTCGAACAAGAGGAATCGCTCTAAGAACCTCAAGTCCGTCGCTCGAAGAGCAGATTGACAGGATAATAAAGAAAGCTTGTCAAGCGAGCCAAGACAACCACAGTCGTGAAATGGCATTATATGAAAATGCTAGAAAGCGGTGTTTCAGTGAGCAATCAGTGGAAGAAGTAGATTATGATACTCTCCATCCACAGCCCGCTGCGTATTCCCGTGAAGAAGGAAAATCCCGAAGCAGAGACAAGAATAAGGTAACGATCGCAAGCAACGCTCAAGGACAACAAAGATGCCTTTTAAACGAGGAAAGTTCGGTCGGAGCCTGACTCTCATAAAGAAGATGGGTCAGAGTATTCGTTCCCTCGAGACCAGACAGGGAAGATCTTCTGCCTTGTCTTGAAAACACCATATCATGGCCCTTTCGGAGTCTCAACACACTGGACCGATAAATGAAGTCCATCTCTGGATTATTGCTCCGATCTCCGAGCAATCAGTCACCCTTTTGAAGACTGTTTTCACTTTCAAGAACTGGGTGGATGACCAATATCAATAAGTCAGGTTCATGCTATCTCATAATTGGAGGATAAACCCGCCACAAAAGCATGAGCTGAAGAAGACCTATACCATCAGGATGGGATCGGCTCGACCGCGGAAACGAAAGCGGACTCGTACCCGTCATATAATAAATGATTCAGATGCTTTACAAACGAAGACGATGACGAGGAGATTTCGGAATTCCCACCGGCACCAAAAGAGCTAGAGGATGGGATACGTACCACGGCGGACAACCTAAGCAAAATCGACTTGGGAACGGAGAATGATCCGAGACTGACGTTCGTCAGCTAGCTGCTATCCGAAAAACAAATAGCCACATTAAAAGATATGCTTATGCAGTATAGAGATTGCTTCGTTTGGAACTACTCTGAAATGTCGGGTTTAGATCCAAAGGTACACAAACTGGTAATTTCGCCAGAGATAAAGCCAGTCAAGCAAGCACAAAGAAGAATGTGAACTCGAGATAAGTATCAATGCCGAAGTCAAGAAATTAATCGACTCCGGTTTCATTCAAGAAATTCAATATCCCGATTGGATCGCTAATATCGTTCCAGTGATAAAGAAAAATGGGACGGTTTGGATCTACGTGGACTTTCGGGACCTCAACAAGGCATGCCCGAAAGATGACTTCCCAGTGCCCGTTACCGAGTTAATGATCGATAACACATCCACCCATGAAGTCTTCTTTTTTATGGATGGATCTTCAGGATACAACCAAATAAAGATGGATTCTGAAGACCAGAAGCATACCGCCTTCTATACATTGTTGGGTGTGTTTTGCTACAAGGTGATGCCTTTCAGTTTGAAGAACGTCGGAGCCTCGTACCAAAGGGCTATGACGAAGATATCCGATGATCTCGTACACAAGATCGTCGAATGCTACATCGATGACCTCATGGTCAAAAACAAATCTCATAATGTTTAAGTTAAGGTCAAAGTCAAATTGTCCACAAGTGTGCAAATGACAAGCTAAGGGCAAACGCACAACCCATAAATGCGCACTAAGCAAATGGATCAAGGGTAGAGGTGCGCAACACACTTACCGCTCGAAATTTAAAGAAGCAAAGGCTTCTGAAAGTAAGCAAAAGATTCGAACAAGTGCGTATGCACTGGAGAGACAAGTGTGCAAAAAGAACTGTTCTTAAAGTGCGCAAGTTAGACACTTCAGAGAATGGGGTGCGACCCTTTTTATAGGGGTACAAAATGGTTTGAATCCCGGGGTGCGACCTTTTCAAGGCAAATCCGACGGTGGACTGCTTGGCACCATGCGCACCCATGTGCAGATCACATGCATGCAATCGGTGGGTGGGGCATTTGTTCGCACATGTTTATGGGCGTATCCAAATCAAGTGCGCACTTGAGGGAAGAATAAGTATAAAGCCATGTGCGTGCATCATTGACATTCGCACTTGGCAGAAATTCCTAAGTGCGAAATCCACGCATACGCTTGCCATATTCACGTGCAAAACATGTGCGCACATGCAAGGTGCACATAAGTTTAAATGAGCAGTTAGTGGTAGGACATTTGTTGGAGGTGAAATATTCATTAGGCAACAATAAAAAACATGCATTTAAATAAACATTTTATTCCACGAGGCAACATGATGAAAATATCTAAGATACTTTTTCATTCCCCCCAAAATCTAGGGTTTGTGCCTCTTTCCCCTTTCTGAAGGTTCTAAGCCTTCTCCTTTCTTTTGAATTAAATCAAGAATTTTACTCTTCCTTTCCCAAAACTAAATAGTTTTTCACCACAAAATCCACAAAGGGGAATTTGGATCTGTCATTAGATCTCAAAAAGGGAAGATTTTTAAGTCTCACCCCCTTTCTCAAAGATCCAGCCAAACGACAGGAAGGAGACTCATCTCCAGAAACCCCACTTTAGGGAAGAACTAGGGCTCAAGGGGAAAAGCCCCTTCATCAGCTTCAAAATATTCTAGGAGTTTAACTCTTTATATATATATACACAAAATAATAAATGCTCCTTTCTGGGAGTACAACTCCCATTGCAGGGACCAAGTCCTTTTTGCGCCCGAGCGCCCATGTGCTGACACGTGGGGCGCTAGCGCTCAAAGCGCTCAGGACGCTAGCGCCCGAGCGTCCACGTGCTGACACGTGGGACGCTAGCGCTCAGAGCGCTAGCGCCCAAGCGCCCACGTGCTGACACGTGGGGCGCTAGCGCCCTTGTGCTCAAAGCGCTAGCGCCCAAAGCGCTAGCGCCCGAGCGCCCACGTGCTAACACGTGGGGTGCTAGCGCTCTTGCGCTCAAAGCGCTAGCACCCAAAACGCTAGCGCTTTTTCCCACCCATCCTTTGGATGCCCTCACTTTTTTTATTTTATATATATGTACACACATACTCTACAACACTATCCCTCTCAAAAAAATTTGGGCCGGGACGCTGCCCCGCACCCGCAAGGGGGCTGCTAGCCCCCTTGACCCCCCAGCCCGCTATCCGGGTAGCAGGACCCCCGTAAAAACTCTGTGGGGCCCCCGATATATCCAAAATCTCTTTTAAAACACAACACACACTGCACATTGAGTTCGCATGACCAGTTTAACCCATCAATCGGAAGTTCCCTCGCTTCAAAGGCGTTGGGTAATTAACGACAGCTTAGTCCGCGGCTGCCGAAGATTCGGATTTTCACAATCAATAAACCCCAGTCTACCCTAGGCGGGGGGAATCTGTATTACGCCTGACAAGCGCGTGTATTCCCATCTCAATGGGGTGACGAAAAACACCCTACAGTGCTATTCCTATAACCGTCGTCCTGTGAACATTTATCAAAAGGCTTTCAAGTTCAAGTCTTCTCCATTGTTATATCAACATGTATATGTCAACCCACGACTCTTTGGATTGAACACGTATTTTCCCTTGATTTCACTATTTTTAAATGCACTATAACATTATTTCAAGATTTTACACTTGTCTTGTTCTTTAAAAGGACTTGAATATGTTTTTATAATATAAATTTCAAGTTTCCGAATCTATTTCCTTATTATTACTGCTTCCAAATTTTTGAATCCATTTCCATATGCACCTTATCTTTGATTTGTTAGTGATATATGCCCTAGAGGCCATTATTGTAAAGTTGGATTGTATATTACATTTTGGAAGATTGGGATATTCACAGATATAATAACAGTCTTGCTCAAAATGGTAGTATGCTACTTGGTTTGATTCTACCTCAATATGTATATATGTTTCTTTTAGCATATCGCTAATACATATTGGTAGAGCCTTTAGGATCTTTGCTTGACTACTAGCGTTGTGATGGCAGTCACACTAGTGGGGATTGGGTAGTCTATAAGCATATCCTTATAAAATGTCCTTAGTCGTAGGATTATCGAGATGATGCATCAATACTCCAGAGTAGACTAGTATATATGCTTCTCATCCCAGCATGAGAGATGGTCTGTCCTACAGCCATGGTATGCCGTACCGGAGATGGTATACAGGTGCTCATTGGGTTATGAGTTACACTGGACGGACTCATTAGGAACTGCTGGTTGGTTTTATACCTATTATCAGGTAGCAGTTCCCGGGTGGCATTAATACAGGTTAGTCTGTTGACTTGACATCACTATTCGTCTCGAGTGTGTTTCTACTGTATTTAGATGACTGCCCTACCACGGCTCAAAGGAGTCGTGCAAACAGGTAGTAGTGGGGTGCAGTCCCGAAGCACTTGGAAGCAATAGCGGTTAGATAGGATTCGTCTCTTCCGGTATTGGGGGTTGATATCGTGCTGTGTTCAGAAAGCAATTACCCAAAGTCCCTGGCCATAGCAAGCGAGATTTAGTGGTAGGCACTCTATTAGTTTCTCATAGTGTATTGGGCTCTACCCCGACACGACTTATTGCGCTATTATGGGTCTGACGATTACCATCCCCTAGGCCCGATATACGAGTATCTTAGACGAACAGACCGGACTGTACGGAGATTGTCACAGATAGATTCAGTAGAAGTTCGGATTAGTTTGCTCATCGGCCTTCTTATCGACAGATACCTGGGTAGCCGTTACGTGCTACTAGTACCGCTGACGGACTTGTGGTTAAACCCACTGCCAGCGTATTATCGAGTCTTTAGAGTCCCACACATAGGGTTTCCCTGCTTCGGGCAACACGATGTGGAGGCCGTACGGTTTTACGACAGGGTTCCGATAATATACGTGTATTGGCTGCACGGATTTTGTTTGGACGGATAATACTAGTGGGCTTTGGTTTAAACCAGATTTTAGTATTATATTATTGGATTATTATTATCTCATTGCATTCGTATTTTTCGGAATACGAATACGGGTATGTATATACGGTGAGGGCATTCTTGTAATTTCACAAGAGATGTTTCTAGAAGGGGACACCTCATTATTTTGTTTATCTATTTTTAGAAATAGATTAATGTGGTTGAAAATGGAGATATTTGTGGCATGGAGTGAAGCATGGCTCATTGGTTTATTTTATTGGTTTGGACTCACTATTCAAGCATGGTTGTTATTTCAATTAGAAAATATTGCATGCTTGAGTAAGGTGAGTGTAGGAGCCATTTTTCACTTGTCAGAACCTTAGCTCATTTGCATTTTCACTTTCTCTTTCCATTTTTCTTTCTTTTTTCCTCAAGACCTAAAACTTTCACATGTGTTGTGAGCCATTAGGTCTCTTGAGATAAAATACTCCATTAGATACTCTACATCTTCTAAACTACCTAGCTTAGCGAACTAGGTACCTTAGTTAACTCTGTTTAGAGGTTGGAGCTTGAACTATAGACTCTCGGATGGATCATCTTCGACACGAGGAGGCCGATGATCAAGCGCGATCCGGATCTTCGAGGAGCTCAAGGAGAGGAGGAGAAGACCCGAAGGACTTGTAAACAAGGAGGTATAAACCCTAACATAGTAGTTAGAACCTCCTAGTAGATATAGCTAGTTAAGGTTTCCGTAAAGATCATGGAGTTAAACTCGGTGTTGCGAAGTAAGAAAAATCGTTTTTTTATAAATTTCATCTCCCCACAAGTGCATGGGGTGCACAACTTCGACTTACAGTGGTATCAGAGCGTACTAGACCTTAACTAGCTTGTTAGCAAGTGATTAGAACTTTGATCGGCGAAAAAATACCCGAAATTAAATTTCCGAGATATGCTTGCTGTCGATATTTTAAAAACCGTTCAAAAATTATTTCAGTGGCCTTAAAAATACGCGCAAGTATTTCTAAGACCTAGAAAAAAATCTGAGCACTTAACTTATCAACTTTGCGGCGGAACCGCCGCCGAGTTGTGGCCGAGTTACTTCCAATTTTTTCTGTGGTTTTGGTTCTTGGAATTATGATTTTTGGTATATTTGGTTTTTACCCAGATTGTTTGTGTACTAGTTTGTGCATGGGGTAAACACGGATAAGTATTATCGATCGAAATTCTAAGTTCTTGGCTAATCGGTGTTTCTGTGTTTGTATATGTGTTGCTCAACGTCTGCTAATTGTTATATGTCAATCAGTAGGGGTTGCACATATTATCATCTTGATGGTTTGTGTATATGAAGTATTGGATCGTCGTGGATGAATAGCCAAGGGATGTGAGAAGAGTATTTTCTTTTCTTTCATTCATGTAAATTTGTAATTGATATAATATTATTTTTGCGGGGCACATCCGGATTGAGGTTGGTGGCAACTTTGTATTATTTCATTTACTTTTTCTTGCACCTAGGATAGACCCAAAACGGGGTGCACCAACTATTGGGTTCTTGAACTGCCGAGTGGCCTACTCATTTTATTGAGGGAGGCTGCTTCACTTCTGAAATTTGGCGGGTAGTTTGCCGCACCTGTAGGGGTCTAAGGTGGGGTTTGGCTATTCATCACGACCGTGGAATCTGTCTTTCGTTTTAGGCTAAAACGAAACACAGAATTCCTAATATATTTCCTAATATATTCATCTGTGATCTGGAATGACTATTATTGCGTGAGACGAATGACTATATATATTATATATAATAAACGCTGCTTATGTTTTACACCCGCGCTAGTCCAGCCCCCGCTCTGCCGTTAGTTAAGTAATCTAACGATGCATGACGGGCCCCGTGGCAAATGCGGATGGCATAAGCGTAAGTTCTATTTTCGTTTCTTTTCTGCAATGATATGGTTAAATGATGGGACCGCGTTAATATTGATTAATGTAAGGAAAACAAACCAAAGTTTAAATCGTTGGAACAATTTCAAAACCACTCAGTTTTCTTGAAAAACAACTTTTAAATGCGGAGCATAAACCACTCCTTTTAAAAGCCATCATCGTTCCTTCGACTATATCAAGTTCATTACGTTCACGGTTCGCCAAAACCATTCATAACCCTCCGTCATTTCAGATGAGTATTCAGTAGTATTCAAGCTATGCATTTTGACATTCGCCAAGGCATAGTGATTGGTAGCTGCTGGGTATTCATCAGTAGTATAGATAGATGCGTTGATTTGGGACAGTCGTACAGCTATTTTGGCATTCGTCAAGGGTTTGTACGGATGAGTTCAAATTAACCTGGATAATGACGGGGAGAACTTGACTTGCGTCTTATGATATGTTGGCCTTTGTCAAGGTCATAAGCGCATGGGGCAAAAAATCCATATCGGGAGTTTCAAAGGAAAACGAAACTTGCTAGTGTTGCATACCATTTGAAGTGATGATTTTGGTAGAATTCCTTTAAGGTTGTCACACGATGATATTTGGTGAGCATCCGCTACTCTTCGGGAGATTTTTTCACTAAACAATCAATGCTATAAACCAAGTAGGTGCCTAGAATGGTGCTAGCGGGACTACGCCTCCACGGAAAAGAGGTTATGCAATTAAGGAGCTTTGCGAAAGCTTTGGAAAACCTCTCTCGAAGTTCCAACACTAGCCTGGCCGAAGGTTAAGCAAGAATTGTAGGGTGAGATTAATCCTGATTAATTCTTCTTTTATGGTTTAAAGGAGGATTCGAGGAACAGTGCGAGCCATTCTTCTTTTATTGTTAATGATATATGCCCTAAAGGCCATTATTGTAAAGTACTGGATTGTATATTACATTTTGGAAGCTTGGGATATTCACAGATATAATAACAGTCTTGATTAAAATGGTAGTATGCTATTTGGTTTGATTCTACCTCAGTATGTGTATATGTTTCTTTTAGCATATCGCTAATATATATTGGTAGAGGCCTTAGGATCTTTGCTTGATTACTAGCATTATGATGGCAGTCACACTAGTGGAGGCTGGATAGTCTATAAGCACATCCTTAAAAAATGTCCCTAGTCATAGGATTATCGAGACGGGGCATCGATACTCCAGAGTAGACTAGTGTATACGCTTCTTATCCCAGCAGGGGAGAAGGTCTGTCCCACAGCCATTGGTATGTCGTACCGGAGTTAGTATACATGTGCTCATTTGGTTATGAGTTACACTGGACGGACTCGTTGGGAACTGCTGGTTGGTATTATACCTATCGTCAGGTAGCAGTTCCCCGGTAGAATGAGTACAGGTTAGTCCGTTGACTTGACACCACTATTCGTCTCGAGTGTGTTCCCACTGTACTTAGATCGCTACCTTACCACGGCTCAAAAGAGTCGTGCAAACATGTAGTAGTTGGGTGCAGTCCCGAAGCACTTGGAGGCAGTAGCGGTTAGATAGCATTCGTCTCATCCGGTATTGGGGGTTGATATCACGCTGTGTTTGGAAACCATTACACAAAGTCCCTAGTCAGGGAAAGTGAGATTTACTGGTAGGTACTCCAGTAGTTTCTCAGGGTGTATTGGGCTCTACCCGGCACGACTTATTGCGCTATTAGGGGTCTGACAGTTACCATCCCCTAAGCCCGATATGCGAGTATCTTAGACGAACAGACTGGACTGTATTGAGTGTCACAGATAGGCTCATTAGGAGTTCGGATGAGTTTGCTCATCTGCCTTCATATCGACAGATACCTGGGCAGCCGTTACATGCAGCTAGTACTGCTGACATGCTTGTGGTTAAACCCACTTCTAGCGTATTGTCGAGTCTTTAGAGTCCCACACAGAGGGTTTCCCTGTTTCGGGCGAAACGATATAGAGGACATATGATTTTACGGTAGGGTTCCGATCATATACGTGTACTGGCTGCACGGATGTTCGAACAGATAATACTAGTGGGCTTTGGTTTAAGCCGGATTCTAGTATTATATTATTGGATTATTATTATCTCATTATATTCGTATTTTTCGGAATACAAATACGGATATGTATATACGGTGAGAGCATTCTTGTAATTTCACAAGAGATGCTTCTAGAAGGGGACACCTCATTATTTGGTTTATCTATTTTTAGAAATAGATTAATGAGGTGGAAAATGGAGATATTTGTGGTATGGAGTGAAGCATGGCTCATTGGTTTATTTTATTGGTTTGGACTCATTATTCAAGCATGGTTGGTATTTTCAGTTAGAAAATATTGCATGCTTGAGTGAGATGAGTGTAGGAGTCATTCTTCACTTGCCATAACCTTAGCTCATTTGCATTTTCACTTTCTCTCTCCATTTTTCTTTCCTTTTTCCTCAAGACCTAAAACCTTCACATGTGTTGTGAGCCATTAAGTCTCTTGAGATAAAATACTCTATTAGATACTCTACATCTTCTAAACTACGTAGCTTAGCGAACTAGATAGCTTAGTTATCTCGGTTTAGAGGTTGGAGCTTGAAGTATAGACTCTTGGGTGGATCATCTTCGACATGAGGAGACCGACAATCAAGAGTGATCCGGGTCTTCGAGGAGCTCAAGGAAAGGAGGAGAAGACCCGAAGGACTTGTAAATAAGGAGGTGTAAATCCTAACATAGTAGTTAGAACCTCCTAGTAGATATAGCTAGTTAAGGTTTCCGTAAAGATCCTGGAGTTAAAACCGGTGTGGCGAAGTAAGAAAAATCATTTTTTGTAAGTTTCGCCTCCCCACAAGTGCGTGGGGTGCGCGACATCGACTTACATGATTCTCTATATATAACTGTCTTAATTCTGATTCATTACCGATTTAATCTAATTATGGACTTAATTATTGTTTTTTCATAATGTCCTCCAATTTTTTGTGCATGGGAATATGCACCTACCATTTATTCTCTTCTTAAAACTGTCCAATCATTGATATTTTTCAATAGGCATTCATCTTCAAGTCCTCACCATTTTTAGATCGACCTGAATATATCAACCCGAGGCTCTTTGGATTGTACACATCTGTGATTGTGGCTTTCGCCAAATTTACTTTCCACACGTAAGCAATCATTCGTGATAACTTGATTTTTATCCTCATCTAGCCTTTTTGGATACAACATCATATTTTAGTTGTCTTGATTATAAAATTTTCGAAATCGTCTCCAACTTTTAAAGCAAATTTATCAGGATTTTAAAGGCTTTAAACCATTTTACTTTTCAGCATTTTTTTATTTATTAGAAAGGCCGTATTTTGAAAATTCAATTTTATTAAATTTCTAAATCTATTTTCTTAACATTACTTATTTCAAAGGCACCATAAATTTTCACTTGTTCCATTACTAAAAGCATTTGAAGCTATTTTTCTTAAATTTTAAATTTCTAAATCCTTTTCCTTAATAACACTGTTTTTAAATTCATCATAAAGTTATTTCAAGGTTTTTTACTTGTCTCAATCTTTAAAAGGACTAGAATCTAATTACTTAATCTAGATTATAATTTTCTGAATTTATTTTCGAAACATTACTACTTCCAAATTTCTAAATATATTTCTATATGCACATATCATTGATTCTACAGTATATAACTGTCTTAACCCTAATTTCTTAGTGATTTAATCTTTCTACGAGCTAATTATTGTTTTTTATTTAGTCCTCTAACTCGTTTCCACAACAATATATACCTACCATTGATTTTATTCGTATAATCGTCCTCATATAAACATTTATCAATAAACTTTCAAATCCAAGTCCTCTCCATTATTTGATCGATGTGAATATGTCAACCCATAACTTTTCAATTGTACACATTCATGATCCATTGCTGCTGTTATAGTTCCTATAAAGTCGTCATATGTACATTTATCAAAAAGTAATCAAGTTCAAGTCCTTTCCATTTCTAAACATTACTCCTTTCAAATTTCTAAATCTATTTCCATATGCATCTATCATTGATTCTCCTTTCTATAACTGTCTTAACCCTGATTTCTTTGTGATTTGATATTCTTATTATCCTCCAACTCGTGTTCACCAGAATATGCACCTACCAATGATTCTGTTACTATAACCATTCTTCTATGGATATTTATCAATAGACATTCAAATCCAAGTCCTCTCTATTATTTGGTCGACATGAATATGTAAATTTTTGACTTTTTGATTGTATACGGTCATGATCCATTGGTTTTGTTCCTATAACCGCCGTCCTATGAAAATTTATCAAAAGGCATTTAAGTTTAAGTCCTCTCCATTTTTAGATCGACATGAATATGTGAACGTGTGACTATTTTGGTTGTACATATATTTTTCCTCAGTTTCATTATTTTTAAATGCACCATAAAGTTATTTCAAGCCTTTCGACTTGTCTCATTCATTAAAATGACATAAATCTATTTTTTATTTAAATTTTAAATTTCTGAGTGTATTTCCTTATTATTACTACTTTCAAATTTCTTAATCCATTTCCATATACACATATAATTGATTCTCCTGTCTATAAGTGTCGTAAACCTAATTCCATAGTGATTTAATTTTCCTATGGGCTTAATAATTGTCTTTTTATAATGTCCACAAACCCGTGCCATAAAAAATATACACCTGCTATTGATTATGTTCCTATAACCATTCCTTTTATAGACATTTATAAATAAACATTCAAGCTCAAATTCTCTTTATTATTTGATCGATGAGATTATGTCAACCCATGACTTTAAATATACACCTACCATTGATTATGTTCCTATAACCATTCCTTTTATAGACATTCAAACTCAAGTTCTCTCCATTATTTGATCGACGAGACTATGTCAACCTGTGACTTTCGATTGTACATATTCATGATCCACTAGTTCTATTCCTATAACTGTCGTCCTATGGACATTTAGCAAAAGGCTTTCAAGTTTAAGTCCTCTCCATTTGTAGATCAACGTGTATATGTCAACCGGAGACTCTTTCGATCGTACATGTGTTTTCCCTTAATTTCACTATTTTTAAATGCACTACGAAATTATTGTAAGCATTTTCACATGTCTCGTTCTTTAAAAAGACTTGTATCCATTTCTTGATATAAATTTGAAATTTCCGAATCTGAATCCATTTCCATATGCACGTATCATTGATTCTCTGTTTATAACTGTCTTAATCCTGATTCATTACTGATTTACTCTACCTTTGGGCTTAATTATTGTCTTTTGGCTTTCAAGTTATAGTCCTCTATATTTTTAGATCAACGTGTATATGTCAACCCGTGAATCTTTTAGTTGCACGTATATTTTTTCTTAGTTTCACTATTTTTAAGTGCACTATAAAGTTATTTCAAGTCTTTTTACTTATCAAATTCATTAAAATGGATTAAATCTATTCTTTTATCTAAATTTTAAATTTCTGAGTCTATTTCCTTATTATTACTCCTTCCAAAATTTTGAATTCATTTCCATATGCACCTATGATTGATTCTCCTGTCTGTAACTGACTTAACCCTGATTCCTTGGTAATTTAATCTTCCAACGGGCTTAATTATTGTCTTTCTATAATGTCCTCAAACTCATGCCACAAAAAATATACACCCACCATTGATTATGTTTCTATAGCGATTCCTTGTATGGACATTTATGAATAGACATTCAAGCTCAAGTCCTCTTTATTATTTTGACCGACGTGACCATGTCAACCCGTGACTTTTCTATTGTACACATTTATGATCCACTAGTTCTATTCTTATAACCGTCGTCCTATGGACATTTAGCAGAAGGCTTTCAAGTTCAGTCCTTTCTATTTGTAGATCGACGTGTATATGTCAACCGGCGACTCTTTCGATTATACACGTATTTTCCCTTAATTTCACTATTTATAAATGCACTATAAAATCATTTTAAGTTTTTTCGCCTGTCTCGTTCTTTAAAACGATTTGAATCTATTTTTTTGATATGAATTTTAAATTTCCGAATCTATTTCTTTCTTATTACTACTTCCAAATTTCTGAATCCATTTCCATATGCACATATCATTGATTCTCCGTCTATAACTGTCTTAACCCTAATATATTCCTGATTTAATCTACATTTGTGCTTAATTATTGTCTTTTGGCATTCAAGTTCAAGTCCTCTTCACTTTTAGATGGACGTGGATATATCAACACATGACTCTTTTGGTTGTACACATTTTTTCTTAGTTTCACAATTTTTAAATGCACTATAAACTTATTTCAAGCTTTTTCACATGTTTCGTTCATTAAAATGACTTACCCCTGCTGGCTGACTGATTGCAAGGAGCGCAGGCCGCGTGATTCATCAATGAACTTCCTCGCTATGACCACCTCCTGTAAGGGGCCTAAACTTTGTTACCCAGCAGCCAGGCCCTCGGCAAGTGTAGCGATGGAAAGAACTGACAAAGCGAACGATAAAGGAGTGAAGCGAGTTTTACAAGCAAAACGTCGTAATCGGTAAACTTATCTTAATAAAAACTTGAGATAATTCTCCAAATGGGGACCTCCGAGCGTAACGACGGTTGTCTGAGGCATGATGCCCACCATTGAGACGAATCTATTTTTTTAATCTGAATTTTAAATTTCCTTGTTTATTTCTTTATTGTTGCTGCTTCCAAATTTCTAAATCCATTTCCATATGCACATAATTGAGGCTCTTGTTTATAACTGTTTTAACCGTGATTCCTTAATGATTTAATCTTCCGGGCTTAATTATTGTCTTTTTATAATGTCCTTAAACTCATGCCGCAAAATATGCACCTACCATTGATTATGTTCGTATAACCATTCCTTTTATGGACATTTATGAATAAATATTCAAGCTCAAGTCCTCTCCATTATTTTGATCGATGTAACCATGTCAACCTATGACTTTTCGATTGTACACATTCATGGTCCACTAGTTCTATTTCTATAACCGTCGTCCTATGGACATTTAGCAAAAGGCTTTCAAGTAGAAGTCCTCTCCATGTAGATCGACGTGTATATACCAACCGGCGACTCGTTCAATTGTACACTTATTTTCCCTTAATTTCACTATTTTTAAATACACTATAAAATTATTTTAAGATTTTTCACTTGTCTCGTTCTTTAAAAAGACTTGGAACCTATTTTTTTGATATAAATTTCAAATTTCCGAAATTATTTTCTTTTTATTACTACCAAATTTCTTAATCCATTTTCATATGTACGTATCATTGATTTTCCGTCTATAACTGTCTTAACCCTGATTCAGTACTTATTTATTCTACCTTTGAGCTTATTTATTGTCTTTCCATAATGTCCTCCAATTTTGGTCCACGACAATATGCATGTACTCCAATTTTTGTCCACGACAATATGCACCTACCAACAATTCTCTTCCTAGAAGCATCCCATTACGGACAATTGTCGATTGGCATTCAATCTAAGTTCTCTCCATTATTACTAACAAATTCACGTTATTTTGAGAGAGCCATGGTTTTGAGAGGGATTTGTATTGTCCACCAGAAAAGTTCTCTGTTGTTTCCGTCTCTGTATCAAACCTTAAATTTGAATCCTCCAGAATTTGTTTACCTTTATTATATAACTGTTGAAAATGTCCTGATATAAAGATCCATTTTTTGTTGCTGATGTTACCCAAGACCCGACAAAAACCAGTTTGAAAAGCAATATAGCTAACTTTAGAAAAAATCAGGCATGGGCTCCATAATACAGGAGAGACAGAGAGAGGGGAGAGAGAGAGAGAGTATATTTTTCTGAGTTAGCTTTTTCACTCTATGCTGAGTCTGAGGTTGGCAATCCCTGTCAATTCCAAAAACATATATTCATCATTAAGAAGATTCATAAAATCTTTTAGGGACTATTTTAGTCCTAAGACCAGGCTACCTTGGATCACCAAAATTCTTTTTATGTGGCCTTGAAGGTTTATTCTTGACTTTTTTATTCTGCAGAACATCTGTTCCAGCTTCTTTATCTTTGAATTGAGCCAAGTATTCTTCTGTTTTTTCTTTCGTATAATCTCTCTTCCTTCTACTAGAAATAGATGTTTCAATGAAGACATATGCTCAAAGGAGAAGAAGGGATAGTGATTTTCATTTGCATCTTCTTTAGTAAGTGCGGCAGTTCTAATCTCAGGTTTTCATTTTGGAACTTCAACTGATTTTGAAGTCTCTGGAAGGTTTTTACTTGCTGGAGTAAGGAAATTTTTAGTAACATTAAGACCACGTGAAAACTTCTCTGTTGTTTCATTCTTTGTATCAAACCTTAAATTTGAATCCTCCAGAATTTGTTTGCCTTTATTATATAGCTGTTGTCTTTGAAAATCAGATAGTGATTGCCTGTGATTATCCTGGTCCTGAGCAAGTAGTTGTGCGTGTGAGCTATCCTCAATAGAGAAAATCTCTTTATTACTCTCAGCAATTTTGTCTGATCGTTGAACCTTACAAGTGTAACCAGTCTATTCTCTTTTTTCCTCCAAACATTTTTAGTCTTCACTTGAGGGAAATGTTTCTCAATTTTCTCCACCTGCCGAGTGTTGTCGATTTTCTTTATTTTGCTTCTTATAAAAATTTGGAAAAACCTGAACAAGTAATCCTTGATATATATCATATCATTTGTCCTTAGCTTTTTATGAAATCACTGGACTTTTGAAACCTCATCAGCAGATGCCTATTATCCAAGAAGGTTAGTGCAAAGTCTCCTTTGAAATTCATTTTTTGAGACAAAAGAGTTTTGAACTCAGAAAGTGGAGGCCTCCCATAGGTACACTGAGCAATTAAGGCTAGATTTAAAGCAAAGGCTGATTTATCAATTTCATCTTGAGAAAAGTTTATTGCAGGGTCTCCATTGTCATCAAAGTCATTTTCTTTTTCTGCAATTTGCATCCCGGGTTCTGAAAAAATGGGCTTCACTGCAGGTACAAAAGATCCTTTTGGTATCTGAGCATCATTTTTGACAATTTCTGCAAAGGTTTTATTCATTGCTTTAGTTCTAATTGCCTCTGATTCCAGAATTTGAGAATTATTCCAAGAACTTATTTTCTCAGTGGCAGCGTTTTGATTTTGCCGAATATTCATGCAACACCCAGAATTCAATGGAACAGTAAAAGAATCCAATAGAACAGTAGAATCTTGCTGACATCAAGGCAAAGAAACATAGCAAGCACAATCCATAGGATTGAGATATCAATCGATCCTATGAAAACTCAACGAAGGATCTCATTTCATATGATCGGTGACCTTACAAGCCAAAAGTGGGCTCCTAGCATGCACAACAGAGGTAGAGTGGCTAACAGCTCATGTGTTTACGGTGTCCACGTAACAGATGTCTCATCCTTTACGTCGAACTCGTTGCGGTAGAAAATTAAAGCGTGATCCGGTGTCACATCCTATGACCTGTCCATGTTCCACCTGCTTATTTATCTTTTGTCAGTCTACTTTTAGAATGTGAACTATTCAGTTTTGTAGAGAGATGGAAATGAATAAGAAAGTACAATTTAAGCTGAATATCCACTTTTGGTCATTAGTTAATATTTGATCTTTTCTTTGCTAATGCTGCAGGTTCTCCATATGCGTCCTGCGAGAGAAAGTGATATACCTGTTCGAGTCCAGAACTCCTACAACCCTCAAGCTCCCGGTACCCTCATCACTAAAGCTAGAGATCTCAGTGACGTTCGTAGCAGCACATTTTTGCTTACCAGTACCAATAATATAGTCACTCAAAATCTTTATCATAATCGCAGGCTGTTTTAACAAGTATCGTCTTAAAATCAAATATCACCATGTTTGATATTGTGCGCACACGAATGCTTGGTCAATATGGTTTTTTAGCAAAGGTAAGCTCAACACAATTCACTTCTCACTTCAGTAAGTTAAATTACACTAAAATACCCTTCATAATTGTTGTTTTAATTGAACAGCCTTATGTTTTTTTTAAAAAAAATTATATGGTAAACTCCAATGAGTATCAAGTTTTTCATTGAAATGCTTTTAAATGTAGCACTTTGATTCTGTAATTATGTTCCTCTGAACATTTATCTAAATGCATTCAAGTTCAAGTCTTCTCCATTTTTAGATCGACGTGTATAGGTCAACCCGTGACTCTTTTGATTGTACACGTATTTTTTAGTTTCATCTTTTAAAATGCACCATAAAGTTATTTTAAGCCTTTTAACCTGTCTCGTTCTTTAAAACGACTTAACTCTATTTTTTAATCTAAATTAAAAAATTTCGAATCTATTTTTGTATTATTACTACTTCCAAATTTTTGAATCCATTTCCATATGGTGCTATCATTGATTCTCTGTCTATAACTGTCTGAATCCCGATTCCTTACCGATTTAATTTACCTACGGGCTTAATTATTGTATTTTCATGTCCAATTTTTGCCTAGGTTAATATGCACCTACTATTGATTCTCTTCTTATAACCATCCCATTACGGACATTTGTTAATAGGAATGCAAGTTCAAGTTCTCTTAATTATTAGATCGATTTGAATATGTCAACCCGGAGCTCTTTCGATTGTACACATCCGTGATTGTGGCTTTCGCCAAATTTACTTTACGTACGTAACCAGTCATACATGATACCCTGTCTTTTTATCTAGCCTTATTGGATATATCGCATTTCACTTGTCTCGTTTGTAAAATATTCGAAATCGTCTTTAAAGAATTTACACCATTTTGCATTTCAGCATTTTTTATTCATTAAAAATGTTGTATTTTGATAATGCTTCAATTGTATTAAATTTCTAAATCTATTTTTTAACCTTACCGCTTTTAAAGCGAGCATAAATTTTCACCCGTTTCATTAAAGCAATTGACGCAAATTTTCTTTAATTTTAAATTTCTAAATCATTTTCTTTAATCACGCTATTTTTAAATGTGCCATAAAGTATTTTCAAGTTTTTTCACATCGTCTCGTTCTTTAATTCGCTTCCTACAATCGTTCCTCTTATGGACATTTATGAATAGGCATTCAAGCACTCCATTATTTGGTCGATGTGAATACGTCAACCCGTGACTTTTCAATTGTACACATTCATGATGCACTGATTATGTTTCTATAATCGTCGTCCTGACATTTATCAAAAAGGTATTCAAGTTCAAATTCTCTCCATTATTAGTTCGACGTGTGTATGTCAACCCGCGACTCTTTCGATTGTACACATATTTTTCCTTAATTTCACAAATTTTAAATGCACTTTTATCGCCATCTTATGGACATTTATCAAGACTTTCAAATCCACGTCCAGCCTATTATTTGATCGACGTGTATATATCATCCCATGACTTTTTCGATTGTACACATATTTCCCCTTAATTTCACCATTTTTTAATGCACGATTACCGTCCTTCTATGAACATTTATCAATAGACTTTCAAATTCACGTCCTCTCTATTATTTGATCGACGTGAATATGTCAACCTATTACTTTTCAATTATACACATTCATGATCCATTGATTCTGATCCAATAACCGTTGTCTTATGAATATTTAATCTTCTTACCGGATTAACTAATGTCTTTCTAATGTCCTCCGATTCGTGTTTACAACGATTTGCACCAACCATGACATTTAAAGAATAGACTTTCAAATCCACGTCCTTTTCATTATCTGATCGACGTGAATATTTCACCCTAGGACTTTTCAATTGTACCCATTCATGATCCAATGGTTCTGTTCCAATAACCATTGTCTTATGGACATTTAATCTTACTACGAGATTAACTAATGCCTTTTTCTAATGTCCTCCAACTCGTGTCCAAAACAATTTGCACTAACCATCAATTCTGTTATTCTAATCCTATAACCGCCCTTCTATGGAATCAATAAACTTTGAAATTCATTCCCTCTCCACTATTTGATTGACGTGAATATATGAAACTGCGACTTTTTGATTATACACATTCAAGATCCAATGGTTCTATTGCTATAATCGTTGATTTATGAACATTTATCTAAAGGCATTCAAGTTCAAGTTCTTTCCATTTTAAGATCGTCTTGAACCCGTGACTCTTTTAATTGTACACGTATTTTTCCTTAGTTTTACTATTTTTAAATGCAGTATTACCGCCATCCCTTTTTCGATTGTATACATTTATGATCCAATGGTTCTGTTCCAATAACCGTTGTCTTATGAACATTTATCTAAAGGCATTCAAGTTTAAGTCCTTTCAATTTTTAGATCGACGTGTATATGTCAACCCATGACTCTTTTTGATTGTATACGTATTTTTCCTTAATTTCACTATTTTTAAAAGCACTATAAAGTTATTTTAAGCCTATTCTCTTTTCTTGTTCTTTAAAATGACTTAAATCTATTTTAGTTTATCTAAATTTTAGATTTTCGAATCTATTTCTGTATTATGACAACTTCCAAATTTTTGAATCCATTTCCATAATCACCTATCATTGATATTCCTGTCTAAGATTGTCTTAATCTTGATTCATTACCGATTTAATCTACCTACAGGTTTAATTATTGTCTTTTCATAATTCCTCAGACTCGTATCTACCAAAAATATGCACATACTATTTATTCAGTTTCTATAACCGTTCTTCTTATGGACATTTATGAATAGACATTCAAGTTAAAGTCATCTTTAATATTTGATCGACGTGACTATGTCAAACCGTGGCTTTTCAATTGTACTCATTCTTGATCCACTGATTATATTCTTATAACCGTCATCTTATTGACTTTTATCAAAAGGCATTTAATTTCAGGTCCTCTCTATTATAAGTTCGATGTGTATATGTCAACCCATGACTATTTCGATTGTACACATATTTCCCCTTAATTTCACTATTTTCAAATGCACCATTACCGCCCTTTTTTGGACATTTATCAATAGACTTTCAAATTCACGTCCTCTCCATTATTTGATCAACGTGTATTTGTCAACCCGTGACTCTTTCGATTGTACACATATTTCCTCTTAATTTCACATTTCTAAATGCATTAGTTCCGCCTTCTTATGGACATTTATAATTAGACTTTTAAATCCACATCCTCTCCATTGTTTGTTCGATGTAAATTTGTCAACCCATGACTTTTTCGATTGTACACATTTAGGATCCATGGTTCTGTTCCAATAACTGTTGTCTTATAAACATTTATTTAATGACATTCAAGTTTAAGTTCTCTTCTCTTTTAGATCGACGTGTATATGTCAACTCGTGACTCTTTTGATTGTATTCATATTTTTCTTTAGCTTAACTATTTTTAAGTGCACTACAAAGTTATTTTAAGCCTTTTCGCTTGTCTCATTCTTAAAAATGATTTAAATCTATTTTTTAATCTAAATTTAAATGTCAGAATTTATTTCCGTATTATTACTACCAAATTTCTGAATCCATTTTCATATTCACTTATCATTGATTTTGATTATGCCCGTCTTAATCTTGACTCCTTACTGATTTAATCTAGCTACAAGTTTATTTATTGTCTTTTCATATTGTCCTCAAACTCGCGTTTACAAAAAATATGCACCTACTATTGATTCACTTCATGCAACCGTTCCTCCTATGGACATTTATGAATAGACATTCAAGAGTAAGTCATCTCCATTATTTGATCAACGTGACTATGTCAACCCGTGACTTTTCAATTGTACACATTTATGATCCACCGATTATGTTTCTATAACCGTCGTCCTATTAACATTTATCAGAAGGAATTTAAGTTCAAGGCCTTTCCATTATTAGTTCCGCTTGTGTATGTCAACCCATGACTCTTTTTATTGTATACATATTTTCCATGTGTGTATGTCAACCATTGACTCTTTCAATTGTATACATATTTTCCCTTAATTTCACTATTTTTAAATGCACTATTACCGCCCCTATAGACATTTATCAATAGATTTTCAAATTCATGTCCTCTCCATTATTAGATCTATATAAATATGTCAATCCATGATTTTTTCGATTGTATACATTCATGATCCAAAGTTCTCTTCCAATAACCGTTGTCTAATGAACATTTAATTAAAGGAATTCAAGTTCAAATCCTCGCCGTTTTTAAATCGACGTGTATTTAGCAACCGTGACTATTTTGATTGTACACGTATTTTCCCTTAGTTTCACAATTTTTAAATGGACAACCTTTTTTCTCGTCATGTTCTTTAAAATGACTTAAATCTATATTTTATCTTAATTTTAGATTTTTGAATCAATTTCCGTATTATTAACTTCCAAATTTCTGAATCCATTTTCATATATCATTGATTCTTCTTTCTTTAACTGTCTTAATCTTGATTCCTAACTGATTTAATCTATCTATAGGTTTAATTATTGTCTTTTCATAATATACCCAAACTCGTGTCTTCAAAAAATATGCACATACTATAGATTCGGTTCCTATTACCGTTCGTCCTATGGACATTTATGAATAAACATTCAAGCTCAAGTCATCTCCATTATTTGATCGACGTGACTATGTTAACCCGTGACTTTTCGATTGCACACATTCATGATCCACTAATTATGTTCATATAACCGTCGTCCTATAGGCATTTATTAAAAGGCATTCATGTTCAAGTCCTCTCCATTATTAGTTCGACGTGTGTATGTCAACCCGTGACTCTTTCGATTGTACACATATTTCCCCTTAATTTCACTATTATTAAATGCACTATTACCGCCTTCCTATGGACATTTATCAATAGACTTTCAAATTCACGTTCTTCCCATTATTTGATCGACTTGTTGTAAGTCTATAGTGCCCCTTGCCATGACAACTACAGCGTTGCGGATTCGAAAAACTTTAGTTTTAACTTGAGCATTGCAAACTTTAACCCTAGAATTCAAGCTCAAACACTAAACTAAACTAAACTAAAGAGTTTAACTACTATGTAAGGACTATAACCTTTGAAGTCGTGTCCTTCAGGTCTTGTGCAGTCCTCTCCTTGAGCTCTTAGGTCTTTGGGTCGAGCTTTCGAAGTCGTCTCTACATGTTAAAGAAAATGAGGAAGAAGAAAAGGATGGCTCTCCAAAAACAATAATGAGCATGATAATGATAATAATAATAACTACACTCTCTCTTATTATCTCTTCAAAAAAAAATAGTCGGTGGGTTTATAACTCCCTAGTGTGAGTCACAAGCCCATACACACCTAGAAGAGATAAGAACAAAAGAGAGAAAGGCCACCTCACCACGGTACACATGTACACATATAAATGTATGTATATAATCAAGTATACCAAAATACCCGTATTTATAATAAATATATATACCTGTATTTCTACCAAAATACGAATACCGTATTTGTATCGAAAATACAAAATACGCGTTCTTATCTGCGAGTCGGCGGGAAGAGGAGATCCCTTGCAGGCCATAAGCTCGTACATCACTGTGTCACACCGAGCATCTGTGAGACCAGGGTTCACTAAGCGTGCAGCAAAACGGGGAATGATTTCTTCAATGGGTACCTCCTATGGCTGTCGAAGAATATACGGGCGATTGCAAGCTATGTTCCTTTCTCCGTGAATGTGAATGGGAAGGGGGTACTTCTTTAATTTATTAGAAGAAGCGTTCAAGTCTTGGCACAGAAAATATTGCATGTCGTTAAAATGAGAACAATTCTCAAACCTTTGACCAATGAAAAGTGCTGAAAAAGCGGTTGACAACCCTGAAAATCACGAGTCATTGGTTCACGCATCATAGCAAGTGTGCACTTGAATAATTCTGAAGGCATGCGCGTTTGTATATGTACGCGTATGAAGGTTAATGAATAACACATGAGCAGCACATGTGCGTATCATTGCCACTCATACTTGACGGAAGTCATTAAGTACAATGTGCACGTTCAAAGCACGTGCACATATGCTACCCACATGCACGTACAAAACACGTGCGCATGACAAGTATGCGTATGTTTGCCATATGCTTGTGCAACGCACGTGCGCATTGCGCACTTAACCAATAAATTTGGGATCTTCCTGACAGGAATAAAAGGCAACCGATTCTTAATGAACAGGAAAATATTCTGTTGGTTAAAGACCTTAACAAACTGATATGTGGATCAAAGATCCAATGGTGCACATGTCACCCTTAATTGATATAAATCAATTAAATCTTTTAAATCAATCTAAAATCAAATTGGAATCGAAATAAAATCAAAACAAATTAAACAAACCCTAATTTCTTCTCTTCTATAAATGGGAGCCTCATATGAAGAAATCAGTCTCGAAAACCCCCATAAGTTTTGGAAAAATTTCAAGTCTTCATCCGTGCGCAAGGTAGAAATAAAGAGAAAAACTTTTCCGTTCCTCCATTAAAATGGGCTTTTACCTTTACAGAAACTTTTACTTCTTTTCGAATCCATTGATTCGCGAGAGATTAATCTTAAGATCCAAGAAAATAAGACACGCGCCATAAAACGCATGCATATGACTTGAAAATGGATAAAAATCGAACTTTTGCTTCTTGGAAAAATAAAAGAAATGAAAATAAAACAAAAGCCATTGCTTCTTGGTAAAAATTTTCGGTTTCTGATGGAAACAATCTCAAAGGCAGTGTTGAAAGACTATATCGCCTAACAAATCAAGGCTTGTCAAGCCAACGAGGCCGCAAATCTGCTTGTCAAAACTGGTTGACCATATCCGGCCTGGTATGACAAGATGAAATACTCACTGGAATATGCGATCCCGAAATTCCATATATATAAAGGAACCGGTAACCCCCATCTTGTCGCGTAATTCAAAGCTTTATATGGCAATACCGGAGGCGATGATAAATTGTTGCTTCGCCAATTCGTTGGAAGTTTATTAGAGACGGCTTTCGAATGGTACTTGGAGCTCCAAAGTGACTCCGTAAAAACCTTCTCTGAGATGGAGCTATTATTCCCTCAAAGGTTTGCTTGCACGAGTGAGTGCACTCCAATCACTGCGCCGATCAATTACAAGGTCAAGCCAGGGGAAATATGGGTTCAATACGCGATCCGATGGTGAAATTTGTGGTCCAAATGCGAACAATGCATTGAAGAGTCCCCAGCTGTAGGGATGTTCATTGGGACTATCGATTCCTAATCGACCACATCCCAATTTATGACCTTCAAGCCCACTACATTTCGGGCGCTGACTGATAAACTGGCCTAGATAGATTAGATGTGCCATGGTCTTTCCTTTTCAAACAAGGATCCCCGAAATAATAGGGTAAAAGGAAAGCAGCCTTTGATGCCAATACACAACAAGGGAAAGCAGCCTTTGATGCCAAGCGGTCCGAAAGCAGCCGTACATGTCCGACCCTAGAAGAAAGGATGGGACGCGCATATTCATTCCCTTATGATAAGGCCAGAAGATTGTTCGAGCTGACTATGCGAAATAATCTGATTATATTGGTAGAACCATGGCGACCCGCACAAGCTGGTGATGTTAATAACCCTAGCTACTGCCCCTATCACCGAGTAGTGAGCCACCCAATTGAGAACTGCTACGTCTTCAAAAACTGGGTAGAAGACCAATACCAGCAGGGAAAATTTGCTTTGTCAGACAATTGGAGGGTAGATTCGTCCTAAAAGCATGCTTCCAAGAAAGTGGATACGCAGGGGGCATCCTGCTCGTTCGTGGAAGAAGCTTCATGGGAAGTGTTCTTTCGGCAAAAACCAAAAGAACGCTGAAAGATCTACAAACATGCCAGGTGATCAAGTGGAAAATCCCGTTTGAGCCCGAGATTATAGAAGGGTTGCCGAATCCGTGTCCCGCACCGAAAATCGCTGACAAGGGGAAAAGCCCCCAAGTCAAGCCTTCAAAATCATCTAAGAAAAAGAAGAAGCCTAAGAGAAGTGGTGGCAAGGATATGTTGCCCATAGAAAACACTTTAAGAATGAGAAACGCGAGGCTCACGCTCATCGATATGAGAGCAGTGAGACAACAGTGCATAAAGAAGCAATTGGCAGCTATCATATGGTTAGTACCAGTTCAAAAGGGGAAAAATCTCAGGTTCTCACGTTCGGGAGTGATTCTGAGGATGAAATGCCCCTCAACCCTCTTTGAAATCTTCGCATTGGAAAAAGAAAAGGAAAATGAGTACTCGAACATCCAATTGCGTAACCGTGCTCTACCTGAAAAGAACCTCGGACCCACAAACAAGGGTTCGAAAAAAGACAAAGGGTAGGGAAAAATGCCCAAAGAGATTGCCCTTGATGAAGGGGAAAACCAAGGTGGGCTATAACGTTCTTGCGCATTTGAGGAAGATACCATCACAATTGAGGATATTGGACGCCCTTCTCTTATCTAAAGAGGCACGAGACTTCTTGATCAAGGCCTTGCAAGAACCTGATCAGCTTCAAGCTTAGCTCGCGGAAGAGAAAATGAAGGACGGATTTGCAAAGGTCTACACGGCTGATATTACGTTCAACGAGGAAGATCTACTTTTTAGTATATGCGAGCACAATCGACCGCTGTGTTACCGGGTACTGCCATGACATCAAGATATGGAAAATCCTCGTCGATAACGGATCCTCCATCAATCTCAATGTGATAGTGCTGAAGGAGATATGTATGAATGTTTAGCACCTTGCCCGAGACAAGATTACTATCTCGGGGTTCGAATCGCAGTCATCACGGACTCTTGGGTCCGTAATATTGACGCTCCGCTTCTGGCAGCTCATCACTGACATCAAATTCCATGTCATTGACGCTAAGACTTGTTATAATGCTCTACTCGGCAGGATGTGGCTACACGAGTACGTCATTCTTTCTACGCAACATCAACGTATGAAGTATTTCAAGAATGGCCTACAGTACACCGTCAAAGAAGAACTCAATCCTCGATAAATGAGGTGTGAAAGTATGTATATGCAAAATATTTTCAACCTGATTTCGAAGATACTGAAAGGTGCCACAAGCCGAAAAATAAGCAAAAATCCGTGGCCACCATCCCGGTCTTCGGAAGTGATACATAAGAAAATGAACAAAAAGTCTACTCGGGACAATTTCAGAAAGAACAATAAAACCAGGCCTTTGTCCCCTATCCCGGTCTTGGGCAGCGATTCTGAAGACGAGACTAATGCAGTGTTCTCTATTCGCCCATTCGTCCATCGACGCAGACTCTTGCCGAAGCGGATCAGAGTCTACATATTATGATCGCTCCATCTCGACATTATAAAGAACTTGACGCGTTCAATACATATAGTGTGCTAGAGTTGAAAACTTTCTACGTACCAGAGTTGGAAACTTTCTCCGTGCCTTATAGGTGAAAAGGCGATCCTCTTTTATAAATCCAAGAAGACCAAGGTAGAAAAGAAAATCTGCCATAGAGTCGATCAAAATCTTGACAAGTTCCAGCCCATCCGTCTGTCAAGATATTATGCGGAGGGATTAAAGGAGCTGTTAAAGCGCCAAGGTGTGCCTCTCGAACAAACTGTTCGCCAAGCTCAATTCTATAAATGGATTTAGGATATTCCAGGACTCAACAAAAGAAGCCCAATGAGAAGTTGGAAACAACTGGGCTGGGATATGTTCAGTCTAAGAAACGAGAGCAAATCTACAGCTGCCACAACATAAACAACTCGAATGGAGAAGAATATGCTTCTCCAAGTAGCTATGTCGTCGAACAAGAGGAAAATCTCGCTCGAAGAACCTCAAGTCTGTCGCTCGAAGAGCAGATTGACAGGATAATAAAGAAAGCTTGTCAAGCGAGCCAAGACAACCACAGTCGTGAAATGGCATTATAGGAAAATGCCAGAATGCGGCGTTTCAGTGAGCAGTCAGTGGAAGAAGTAGATTATGATACTCTCCATCCACGGCCCGCTGTGTATTCCCGTGAAGAAGAAAAATCCCGAAGCAGAGACAAGAATAAGGTAACGATCGCAAGCAACGCTCATGGACAACAAAGCAGGTCTAAGATGCCTTTTAAACGAGGAAAGTTCGGTCGGAGCCCGACTCTCATAAAGAAGATAGGTCAGAGTATTCGTTCCCTCGAGACCAGACAGGGAAGATCTTCTGCCTTGTCATGAAAACACTAGATCATGGCCCTTCCGAAGTCTCACCACACTGGACAGATAAATGAAGTCCATCTCCGGATTATTGCTCCGATCTCCGAGCAATCAGTCACCCCTTTGAAGACTGTTTTCACTTTCAAGAACTGGGTGGAAAACCAATATCAATAAGGCAGGTTCATGCTATCTCATAACTGGAGGATAAGCCCGCCACAAAAGCATGAGCCGAAGAAGACCTATACCATCAGGATGGAATCGGCTCGACCGTGAAAACGAAAGCGGACTCGTACTTGTCATATAATAAATGATAAAAGCAAGCTTCACAAACGAAGACGATGACGAGGAGATTTCGGAATTCCCACCGGCACCAAAAGAGCTAGAGGATTGGATACGTACCACGGCAGACAACCTAAGGAAAATCGACTTGGGAACGGAGAATGATCTGATACCGACGTTCGTCAGTTAGCTGCTATCCGAAAAACAAGTAGCCGCATTAAAAGATATGCTTATGCAGCATAGAGATTGCTTCGTTTGGAACTACTCTGAAATGTTGGGTTTAGATCCAAAGGTACACAAACTGGTAATTTCGTCAGAGATAAAGCCAGTCAAGTAAGCACCAAGAAGAATGTGAACTCGAGATAAGTATCAATGCCGAAGTCAAGAAATTAATCGACTCCGGTTTCATCCAAGAAATTCAATATCCCGATTGGATCGCTAATATCGTTCCCATGATAAAGAAAAATGGGACGGTTTGGATCAGCGTGGACTTTCGGGACCTCAACAAGGCATGCCCGAAAGATGACTTCCCAGTGCCCGCTACCGAGCTAATGATCGATAACACATCCACCCATGAAGTCTTCTCTTTTATGGATGGATCTTCAGGATACAACCAAATAAAGATGGATTCTGAAGACCAGAAGCATACCGCCTTCTAGACACTGTTGGGCGTGTTTTGCTATAAGGTGATGCCCTTCAGTTTGAAGAACGCCGGAGCCTCGTACCAAAGGGCTATGACGAAGATATCCGATCTCATACACAAGATCGTCGAATGCTACATCGATGACCTCATGGTCAAAAACAAATCTCATGAGCACTGGGAGCATCTATGGACCGTGTTCGTGCGTCTTCGGCAATATAATCTGAAGGTGAATCCTTTAAAGTGCGCGTTTGAATCTCGTCTGGCAAATTCGTAGGCTTCATCATCCGCCACCGAGGTATCGAAATTGATCCCTCAAAAATCAAGGCAATTATGGAAATGCCCTCGTCAAGAACCCTCACACAACTGCGATCTCTCCAAGAAAAGTTCATAGCCGACCTCTCCGGAAAATGTCGCCCCTATGACCATCTGATGAAGAAGGGGACCCCATTCGTTTGGGATCAGAAATGTTAAAACGCATTGGAGGAAATCAAACAATACCTGCAAAATCCGCCGGTATTTGCCGCTCTGGTTAAGGAAAAACCCTTTATCCTATATACAACAGCTCTTGAGGGTTCATAGCGCTATAGGCATAAGAGAACGATCAAGGAAAAGAGAGAGCTCTTTACTATCTAAGTCGAGTTCTCCTGGGGGCAGAAAGCAACTACCTCCCATCGAAAAGCACCGCTTGGCGCTGATCTTCGCAATAACGAACTCAGACACTACGCCTTGACGTATGAGGTCCATCTCATATCAAAGGCGGATTCTCTGAAGTATCCGATGTCAAAGGCTATACTGACGGGAACACTTGCTAAATGGGTCTTCTTACTGATGGAGTTTTCGATAACATATCGACTCCTCAAAGCGGTGAAAGGACAAGCCATCGCTGATTTTCTTGCGGAACATCCGATACTAGCTGATTCTTCCCTAAACTGCGAGTTGCCGGATGAACACGCATTCGACGCAGTCGAAAAAGAGAAAGAAGAAAATGAGTCTTGATGGGAGCTCTACTTCGATAGAGCATCTTCCATAAAACAACGAAAGAAACCCCTTTAATTAAAGATGGGATGGGCCTTATTTTCGTGAACCCGCAAGAAGAAATATTGCGTTATGTTTTCTTCTTGACAGAGCTCAGGACTAATAATGAAGCTAAATACGAAGTTTTGATAGCTGGTTATGAGATCGCTATCGATATGAGAATCAAGTAAATGATGTCTATCAGACATGCAAACCAGAACTGATAAGGTATGGCGAAAGAGTGCGGCAGCTGCTGACCCAATTCCTTTCATATATCCTGAAAAGCGTTTCGCGAGCGGAAAACAGCAAGGCGGATGCATTAGCCAAGTTGACTAAAGAATTGGCCGATGAAGACCTTGATGACATAAGGATCATTGTCCAAAACCGCAAGATCCTGGCGCCGGCAGATATACCTCCGGAAGTTCTGATGGAGCTATTCGAAGAAAAAGATGTTCTCCAAATAGAAAACGAAGAAGTTGGGGACTGGAGGGGAGCCTTTATTGACTACTTCAAATCCCAATGCACACCTAAAGATGCATCGTCTAAACACCAGCTCATGAAACGAGCTCAGTCATTTGCCTTCGTCAATGATACTTTGTACAAAAGATCCTTCGACCTCGTATGGTTAAGATACTTTGGACCAAAGGAAGTAAAGAAAGTCGTCCAAGAAGTACGCGACGGACTTTGCTGCTCCCATCAAGCAGATCCAAAGATGAAGCTGAACATAAAAAAGATGGGCTAGTACTGGCCCATGGTGATCCAATACTAACTTGAATATGCGAAGCGGTCACTCGTGCAAATACATGGGGACTTCATACATCAGCATCCAAATTCACTGCATCCAATAGTAGCTAGTTGGCCGTTCAAGATATGGGGAATGGATATAATCAGGCCTATCGAACCAGCGTCATCCAGAGGACATCGGTTTATACTAACAACAACCGACCATTTCTCTAAGTGGGCAGAAGCGGTACCGCTAAGGGAGGTGAAGACGAACAATATTCTCCACTTTCTCAAAACTCATGTCATTTACCGGTTCGGAACTCCACGACAAATAATCTCGGATAATGGACTATCCAACAAAAGCCACAAAATAAGCCATTTCGCACAACAACACAAGATAGACTAGAGATACTCCTCGATCTATAATTCTCGGGCCAAATGGTCTAGCTGAAGCATTCAACAAAAGATTATAAAGAAGACGATGTCCAAGAATAAGAAAAACTGGCACGAGAGGCTGCATGAAACTCCTTGGGCGTACCGAACAACATTCAAGACGACCATAAATACAACACTATATGCGTTGGTGTTTGGCACTAAGGCAACACTTACGAGTGGCAGTTCATTACGAGTTGATGGATGAAGAAAATGCTCATTTTAGGCTCGAGGAGCTTGATGCTCTCGATGCAACTTGTCTTATACCACATCAAAATCTGGAAGCTTATAAAGTAAGGATGTTGCAATCATATGAAAGACTAATCCGGCCGACAACATTTTGCCAAAGCGAACAAGTGATGGTTGTTAAAAGACCGATGATTCCCAATCGTGCAAAACGGAGGAAGTTCAAGCCAAACTATGAAGGCTCGTACATCATAGATAAAGTCTACCAAGGTGGAGCTTACCTGCTCATGGATATGAATGAAGAAAAGCCATTTCGGCCAATAAACGACCGACTCATCGAAAAGTACTTTGCTTGAATAGTCGCGACTTAGGTCAATGATAGATGACGACGCATGTGTCCGCTCGCTATTTTCTTGAGTCAAAATTCTGAAAGTCGTATGCTCCGCATTATACGATATTGGACCACTACGTCCTTAAACTAATATCTGTCCCAAACACGAGAATGTTGGACCATTACGTCCTTAAACTGGCATTGGACCGAAACGTCCTTAAACTCGTATTGGACCAAAATGTCCTTAAACTAATATCTATCCCAAACATGGGAACGTTGGACCGAAACAGCCTTAAACTAATATGTTACCTTACATATTCTTCATAATATACATGACGACGGACCGAAATGTCCCTAAACAAATGTTGGACCGAAATATCCCTAAACCAATATGTTTAGCCCTACGGTATTGGTTATATAACCGGCCGTATACAATCCACGGGCATAAACAATCCCTATCTCTCTCAGGTCCCATCGGCAAGGCTACGCCTGAAGTCCCCACAGGCTTGGAAGCTCTACTAATGATGTAGTCTTTAAAAAAAATGAGATGAGATAAATATCATTTCTCATGAAAAGTGCTTGAATAAGGGTAGAGGAAATATACTGGTCACCGCGAGCACCCGTATCTTTTCCGCTTCTCTTTCAGCCAACTGTTCGGAGGTAGATAGCGCCGCCTGAAGAATAGCATAGTCATCCTCGGCTGCTAACTCTACCATGGCCGCCACAACATCAACATCTTCCACAGCTTGTGTTTCTAGGAAGATGGTATCCATGTTCGTCCCATGCTCTAAAATGTCGTCCGTCATAGAGACTTGGTCGTCTTGGCCTGACACGGTCTTTCGTCAGCTTAAAGGACCCTCTTCTTTCTTAATGGTGCCCCCGGCCGGCGCTTCCCGATTTCTGAATTGGAAAGTGAGTCAGCTGCGGTGACATCTCCGATGGATGACCTTGCTTCCGATTCAGGGAAAGGACTATCAACAGGCAAAATGCCGCCAGTATGACGTGACCTGCCAGAATATCCAGAGGCAATAGGCGATGAAGCTCGCTTCCTACCGGCGACTATCCTCTTCCTGGTGCCAGGAATAGTTTCTGGTTGCACGCCTCCGAAAGCTCAAGCTGAAGATGCGTCGTCTAGACACCAGCTCATGAAACGAGCTCAGTCGTTCGCCTTCGTCTATGATACTTTGGACAAGAGATCCTTCGACCTCGTATGGTTAAGATACTTGGGACCAAAGGAAGTAAAGAATGTCGTCCAAGAAGTACACGACGGACTTTGCTGCTCCCATCAAGCTGATCCAAGATGAAGCTGAAGATAAAAAGGATGGGCTAGTACTGGCCCATGATGATCCAAGACTACCTTGAATATGCGAAGCGGTCACTCGTGCAAATACATGGGGACTTCATACATCAGCATCCAAATTCACTGCATTTGATAGTAGCTAGTTGGCCGTTCGAGATGTGGGGAATGGATATAATCAGCCCTATCGAACCAGCGTCATCCAGAGGACATCGGTTTATACTAACAACCACCGACCATTTCTCTAAATGGGCAGAAGCGGTACCGCTAAGGGAGGTGAAGACGAACAATATTCTCCACTTCCTCAAAACTCATGTCATTTACCGGTTCGGAACTCCACGACGAATAATCTCGGATAATGGACTATCCAACAAAAGCCACAAAATAAGCCGCTTCACACAGCAACACAAGATAGACTAGAGATACTCCTCGATCTATAATCCTCGGGCCAAATGGTCTAGCTAAAGCATTCAACAAAAGATTATAAAGAAGACGGTGTTCAAGAACAAGAAAGACTGGCACGAGAGGCTGCATGAAACACTTTGGGCGTACCGAACAACATTCAAGACGACCATAAATACAACACCATATGCGTTGGTGTTTGGCACTAAAGCAGCACTTACGAATGGCGGTTCAATACGAGTTGATGGATGAAGAAAATGCTCATTTTAGGCTCGCGGAGATTGATACTCTCGATGAAACCCGTCTTATACCACAGCAAAATCTGAAAGCTTATAAGGTAAGGATGACGCAATCATATGAAAGACTAATCAGGCCGACAACATTTCGCCAAAGCGAACTCGTGATGGTTGTTAAAAGACTGATGATTCCCAACCGTGCAAAACGGGGGAAGTTCAATCGAAACTATGAAGGCTCGTACATCATAGATAAAGTCTACCAAGGTGGAGCTTACCTGCTCATGGATATGCATGGAGAAAGGCCATTTCGGCCAATAAACGACCGACTCATCAAAAAGTACTTTGCTTGAAGAGTCGCGACTTAGGTCAATGATAGATGACGACGTCTGTGTCCGCTCTCTATCTTCTTGAGTCAAAATTCTGAAAGTCGTATGCTCCGTATTATACAATATTGGACCTCTGCGTCCTTAAACTGGTATTGGACCGAAATGTCCTTAAACTAATATCTGTCCCAAACACGGGAATGTTGGACCATTACGTCCTTAAACTGGTATTGGACCGAAACGTGCTTAAACTGGTATTGGACCGAAATGTCCTTAAACTAATATCTATTCCAAACACGGGAACGTTGGACTGAAATAGCCTTAAACTAATATGTTACCTTACATATCCTTCATAATATACATGATGATGGACCGAAATGTCCCTAAACAAATGTTTGACCGAAATATCCCTAAACCAATATGTTTAGCCCTATGGTATGGGTCATATAACCGGCCGTATACAATCCACGGGCATAAACAATCCATATCTCTCTCAGGTCCCATCGGCAAGACTACGCCTGAAGTCCCTACAGGCTTGGAAGCTCTACTAATGATGTAGTCTTTAAAAAAATGAGATGAGATAAATAATATCATTTTTCATGAAAAGTGCTTGAATAAGGGTAGAGGAAATATACTAGTCGCCGCGAGCGCCCGTATCTTTTCCGCTTCTCTTTCAGCCAACTGTTCAGAGGAAGATAGCGCCGCCTGAAGTATAACATAGTCATCCTCGGCTGCTAACTCTACCATGGCCGTCACAACATCAACATCTTCCGCAGCTTGTGTTTCTGGGAAGATGGTATCCATGTTTGTCCCGTGCTCTAAAATGCCGTCCGTCATAGAGACTTGGCCGTCTTGGCCTGATACGGTCTTTCGTCAGCTTGAAGGACCCTCTTCTTTCTTAATGGTGCCCCCGGTCGGCGCTTCCCGATTTCTGAATTGGAGAGTGAGTCAGCTGCGGTGACATCTCCGATGGATGACCTTGCTTCCGATTCAGGGAAAGGACTATCAGCAGGAAAAATGCCGCCAGTATGACGTGACCTGCCGGAAGATCCAGAGGCAATAGGCGATGAAGCTCGCTTCCTACCGGCGACTATCCTCTTCCTGGTGCCAGGAACAGTTTCTGGTTGCATGCCTCCGAAAGCTCAAGCTGTCCTGAGTTCCCGGATAGCGGGAGAAACTGCCGTCGTCCTTTCTCGAGGCAAGAAAGGATGAATGGCAGACCTTGGTCTCTAAGGAAAGCCAGGTTTCGTTGCCTTCATCGCACCCCGACGACCAAGGAAGACATGCTCCTCGTGGTCGATGACCCCGGCCATAGATGATGAATACCATGATCGAAAAGCCAATAATAGTCAAGGAACACGGTCCGGATCGGGAATTGCGAAGCGAGATCCAGTGTTCAGTCTCATAAAGTGGTGAATGACGTTCTTCGCAGACTCCTTCATAAAAGCGGGTTAGCAACGGAAAGCTTGGAGTGGAACGCCTTGGTCATACCCAAATTGCCAGGAGAAGCGATGAAGGCTATATGGCCTGTAGGCGACATCGTTGCTCCGTCTGTACACCAGGAAACCGGGTCGGATCGAATAAAGATAAGCGATAACCCTATTTGACAAGCTCAAATTACCCTCTTGATATATCTAGCAGGGGTTGACCAGTGGGGTGATGCCTCACAAGCACCCAATCATCAAAATAGATTTGCCTATGCTCTTGGATATTGAAGGAGTAGAGGCACAGCCGAAAGATGTCTTTGTTTGGTTTGATCCTTGCAGCCTCGACGAGTTTCATCACCATGGGAAATAGACCCATGTCAAAGAACATCGGTTGTACACGCTCACTGTACGTCCCGTTTACATGCAGGTGGATCCATGCACCGAAATAGTGCAACGACATATACACATGCTCCTCTGGGTCTGAGGTGGCCAATTCGGTGAGTCCCTGATATAAGAATGTAACCCGGCGATACCGATGGCCAGCCTTGCACCGGAAGCTATATGATCGGCGGGGTAGAAAACAGAGGCCCGCATCAGTCTAGGATGAACAGGGATCGCGAACCAGCTCAATCATAGGCTTATGAAAGCTATAAAAGAGTTCCGATCGATCCCTGGAGCGGCAGTGTCCTTAAAATCATTAGGGGATGTGCTAGGACGGAAGTAGTCCTCCATCGCCGCGGAATCTTTCCCCTGCATGCGTAGACTAAAAGGGGTTTCTCATGTTTGCGTGCCTGTCGTATCGGCCCTAAGGACATTCGGGTGCACAAATCTAGCGATAAGAACTTTAAAGTAACCCCTTCTTGTCCAGAGGCATAGTGCATCTCCTCAAAAATGGCTCGCACCTTCTTAAGACCCGGTCGCAGGAGAGCTATTGCATTGTCGTCTGTCAAATCCGCAGTAGCCAGGCCTGCAGCAAAGACAAATTTATCATGGGGTACTACTTCCTCGTCATGTTCTCCCGTGATTGGCAGCCCAAATATATGCTGGAATTCTAACAAAGAGATAGGTGCCTCCCTGTCGGACATCATAAAGGTGCTTGTCTGAAGGACTTCACACACGGGGCCCAGTCTTGGGGTACTCGAACAGTGAAGCATAGACCGCTCCATAAAGCCCGGTGCGCTCCAATAGAGTTCTCTCCGTCGACAAGATGAACCTGGCCTAGCCGACATAGCCGGCTAAATATTTCGGGATCCCACGTGATAAGGTATTCTCCACAGTCTGGCCTCATCCTGGCTCATCCGACGTCCTAGAAGATCCACCGGTGTCGTTGTCGTCACTCCTTCTGTGGATGGTTGCAACCTATTGCAAGCTGTCTAGTTTTCCACCTCCGTCGTGAAAGCAGTCGTTGAAAGCTCTGTGTACTGGATAGACCCCAAAGGATTAGAGGGCGCCTTACATTGAAAGCGAACCCGGCCCTGTACTATTATACCATCCAGCCCATAGATGTAGATATTGTTGGGGGGCATCGTGGGCTCGTATCATTTGAAAGATCTCTTGCTTTGTCTGTTTATCCGGACGCAAATTCTCTTGACGCTCATAACCAAAGTCTGATGGATATGCCATTGTACCTAAAAGGCTAAAAGAAAAAAGGTGCGTTAAAATCGTAATCATGAAGTATCTCGTGAATGACGAACTGTGGGAGTCTTAACTACATAGTTAAGAAACTCCACGAGAATTCTTGGGCAAAATTGTTTAAAGTTTCTTTAAAATACTTAGACTAAAATGTTTAAGTTAAGGTCAAAGTCAAATTGTCCACAAGTGCGCAAATGACAAGCTAAGGGCAAGCCCGCAACCCATAAATGCGCACTAAGCAAATGGATCAAGGGTAGAGGTGCGCAACACACTTACCGCTCGAAATTTAAAGAAGCAAAGGCTTCTGAAAGTAAGCAAAAGATTCGAACAAGTGCGTATGCACTGGAGAGACAAGCGTGCAACAAGAACTGTTCTTAAAGTGCGCAAGTGAAGCACTTCAGAGAAGGGGGTGCGACCTTTTTTATAGGGGTAAAAAATGGTTTGAATCCCGGGGTGCGACCTTTTTTAAGGCAAATCCAACGGTGGACTGCTTGGCACCATTCGCACCATGTGCAGATCACATGCACGCAATCGGTGGGTGGGGCATTTGTTCGCACCTGTTTATGGGCGTATCCAAATCAAGCGCGCACTTAAGGGAAGAATAAGTATAAAGCCATGTGTGTGCATCATTGACATTTGCACTTCGCAGAAATTCCCAAGTGCGAAATGCACGTGCAAAGCACGTGCGCATACGCTTGCCATATGCACGTACAAAACATGTGCGCACATGCAAGGTGCGCATAAGTTTAAACGAGCAATCAGTGGAAGGACATTTGTTGGAGGTGAAATATTCATTAGGCAACAATAAAAAACATGCATTTAAATAAACATTTTATTCCACGGGGAAAAGATCACCAAACATGGGATCAGGACTACAGGAATTGGTGAAACGAATTACAAAATTATCTAACTCTCTCTCGGCCCTCTCTGCCTTGTCAAAACGACGATTCTTGCGAAAAGTCGCTCTCCACCTATCAACGCCGTGCTCTTCGGCAAAAAAAGACATGACAACCCATCGAGCCCGTATCTGACTCAACAGGTGGACGGAGCGGTCCCTTAAAGGCTTTGTGATCAGACCAGCATTCTGGAAGCAGTTGACCTTGTCCTCCGCCGCGTCGAGCATCGCTAAAGTCGTCTCCGCCGGATGAGGAGGAACGTCATCGAGAACGGCGAGAAAGATCATGCAAAACCATATAGAGCTGGCGGGAAGAGGAGACCCCTTGCGAGCCATAAACTCGTACATCACTGTGTCACACTGAGCATCCATGAGATCAGGGTTCACTAAGTGTGCCGCAAAACGGGGAATGATTTCTTCAACGGGTACCATCCGCAGTGGGTAGCTTCCTGCCCAACGCTGTGGAACTAAAGCCCTCACGAGGCGACCGAGTAGCTTCCTGCTCGGTCCATCCGCAGTGGGTAGCTTCCTTCCTGACTACGCTGTGGATCAAAAGCCCTCCTTACGGGGCCACTGAATAGTTTCCTGCTCGGTCCATCCGCAGTAGGTAGCATCCTGCCCAACTACGCTGTTGATCAAAAGCTCTCCTCACGAGGCCACCGAGTAGTTTCCTGTTCGGTCCATCCGCAGTGGGTAGCTTCCTGCCCGACGACGCTGTGGATCCAAAAGCCCTCCTCAGGAGGCCACTGAGTAGCTTCTTGCTCGGTCCATCCACAGTGGGTAGCTTCATGCCCATAGATGCTGTGGATCTAAAGCCCTCCTCATGAGGCCACCGAGTAGCTTTCTGCTCGGTCCATCCGCAGTGGGTAGCTTTCCACCCAACTACGTTGTGGATCAAAAGCCTCCTCATGAGGCCACCGAGTGTTTCCTGCTTGGTCCATCCGCAGTGGGTAGCTTCATGGCCATGTAGCTTCATGCCCATCAATGCTGTGGATCTAAAGCCCTCCTCACGAGGCCACCGAATAGCTTCCTGCTCGGTCCATCCGCAGTGGGTAGCTTTCTGCCCATCAATACTGTGGATCCAAAGCCCTCGACATCGAGGCGACCGAGTAGCTTCCTGCTCGGTCCATCCGCAGCGGGTAGATTCCTGCCCTGCAAAGAAACGGATCTAGTCCTCCTCACGAGGCCGCCGAGCAGATTTTTGCTCGGCCCATCAATTGGTTCATACTCGATGCACGATAGCCACCTCGACTCGGGAGAAAGAGAGGATACCGACCTTCCTACACTTGGCTATCGTTCGACTCGATGCGCGATCGCCACCTTGACTTCAGGAAAAGGGAGGACACCGACCTTCCTACACTTGGCTATCGTTCGACTCTACTCGATGAACGGTTAGCAAGTGCGGGAAAGGTGGACACCGGCCTAGCACTTGCAAGATAAAGATACTTACGAGCTAAAAATACTTGCAAGATAAAAAGACCTACGAGCTAAAAATACTTGCAGAATGAAAGATTCGAACAATGAAAAGTATATTAGCTAAAAGTACTTGCATGACGAGACGACACGTGGGCCCAAAGATCGAAACGACGCAACCGCTAAACGCCATGTCATTCCCGGGCGATCCACATTCTGACTCTCGGTGCCAAACCGAGCCAAAGAAAAACCGAGCAGGCCACTCTCGACCCGACCCATAAATAGATCGGAACGAGAGTGGGGGGCTAATAATGATGCTCACAAGTGGTATTTCCTCAGATTACGACACGTGGCAGATGACATGTCCCAAAGGCTACGGAGGTGGAATAAATGAGTTACATTAGGGGCATTCCTCGGGACCTCGTCTCGAGGAAGTATCCGACCTTTCAGGAGACCTCCCTGAGTACTTTCCACCTTCACCTAGCAAACTACCAATAGCTCGTCTCCGAACTTCCTCAGTCTTCTTGCTCGTCTCCGAGCCATCTGACATGCCAAGCTTCCTCGGCCTCCCGGCTCGTCTCCGAGCTCCTGACATGCCGAGCTTCCTCGGCCTTCCGGCTCGTCTCCGAGCTCCTAACGGACCGAGCTTCCTCGGTTTCCTCGATCAATCAAGAGCACGGATCCCATGCATCCCTGCAACGGCTCCGCGTATATCGCCAGGGCGAGATATTCGCCTCCCCACGTTCCGCGTCCCATGCTAGCGTATCCCCCGTTAATGGGCGCATCCCGCCATTAAATGCGAGGTTAATGCTAGGGCGTAACTGACGGCGATGATCTCGTGCCTGCTCGCTCCACGTGACCACTATATATACCCTTCTCAGACGAATCAGGTAACTCGAACTCTTTCCAATACGTCGTTACTCTGCACTTATTCCCCGACACTAACTTGATCGTCGGAGGGTCCTACGGTGGTCATCCACCCCGGGACTTCTTTTGCAGATAGCTCGGCATCAACGCCAACCCATTGAGATCCACACGCTCAACAACTCCCAAACCAAATCTCAACCGTCAAAGACCGCCATCACAGGATCGACGGAGGATGACATCTAAAGGAGATCACAGTCTCCATCAGACATGTTTAGAGATAGATAATTATATTATTGTTCTTGATTACTGATTGACAACTGTAATGTGACAATGAGAATACTTCCTTATGGTAGGTAGCATGGCTGGTCGTGTTACCTCCTGAAATTTTGGTATCTTAGGAAGCGAGACGTGACACAACATCAAGCAGCATAGCATTATGAGTGATAGTCAAGAATTCATACTTAGTTTTGAGTGAAGTAAATGTGGAAGTAAGTCTCTCACTTTTGAAATTAGCATCATCGAGAGAACTAGTTAAAGAAGCAATTTTACTTGAAAGTTTTTCGTACTCGGATTTTAAACTTTCACAACCACAAGATTTAATAGAAAAACTTTTTTTTCAAAACTAGCAATTTTTTGTTTAGCATTAGAGTACTTTCCTACGGACTCAAGAGGTGGCCCCCGCCCACTTAAACATGACACTTGGGGTGGCACTTTGTTCCGTGAGAAAGAACCGGGTCCCGACATTCTCCCCACCTTTGAACAATGGTTCGTCCTCGAACCACAGACCAACTATTGAGGGACCAGCTTGATACCATTCTGTTACGCCCTACCTCCAATACAGAGAGTATTGTCCGCTCTGGCTAAAGCCGCACGGTTTTGTCTTTCGGGACGAACCGGACCCGACCAGGGGCCACTTCCCAGGAGGTCACCCATCCCAGAACTTCCCTGGCTCAAGCATGCTTAACTACGGAGTTCTCAAGCTCCTGTAGTGCCGGTTCACTTAAAGGCGCCTCTGTATTGAAGAGTGGTATCATTCCATTTATAGTATAGATCTGCTCTCTTTCGGAATGTATTTCGAAGATTCCCCATTGTTCTACAGTGGGTCCCACGGACTCAAGAGGTGGCCCTGCCTACTTAACCATGACACTTGGCGTGACACTTTGTTCCGTGAGAAAGAACCGGGTCCCGACAAGAGTAGTCTCCTTTATTTGCCATTTCTTGGTAAGTGGTCGAAGTATCTTCCTTACCTTTTCTTCATTCTTCATGGGATCATCTAACAAAGAGTCCAGAGTATTAATGATGCAAATAAAATGACTAAGCATATCATCAATATTTTCATCGGGCAACATTCGAAAATTTTCATACTCCGTTTTCGAAAGATCAATTTTGGCCCTTTTAACATTGGAACTCCTTTTATGAGCAACCAATAAAAATTTTCGCATAGAAAAAGCACTTTTACATTTTATAACTTGAGCCAAATCATTTTCGTTAAGGCAAGAAAAGAAGGCAAACTTGGCTTTATGATCATCTTCATAAGCCTTTTTATCTACTATACTCCAACTATCCTCATCGATGGTGGGTAATTCATACTCCTTCAAAAAGGTGTGTCTTTACACATACCTTATGATTCTAAAAATGACTCCATCTTAACTTTTCAAATGGTAAAGTTAAGACCATCAAAGTATCGTGGTTTAGTGATGGATTGGAAGTGTCCCATGCTATGTGAAGAAGATGAGGCCATAGGATCTCTCTAGGTTTTTAATCCTAACAAAAAAGAGCACCTTGCTCTGATACCAATTGAAATAATCCTATAGGGGGTGAATAGGACTATACTAACAATTCCTACAAATTAATAAACTACTTGCAAATAAAATTAAACGCAATTATAGCTAGCAAATATAAGAGATAGTTAGAGATAATCAAACGCAAACAAGAGCGATTTTATAGAGATTCGGGAGATCTCTTAGTCCTTTTTCTTTAGTTGTACGAGCCCGTTCCACTTAATCACGTTTTCGATGAGACAAATATGTTGCGCACTCGTAACAACACGTCACTCGACACACGAGAGACTTCTTCACAAGATTTCTCCTCACTTACAAGAACTTTCTTGCACTTAAGAGATTTCACACCAAGAGAGAAAAAGAAGAAGATTACAATTCAAGATACTTTCTCAAAAGTTTACAATCAAAACTCTAGAATACTTCAATGAAGTATTTGATTTTCAATTAAAGCTCAAATGTTTTCTTTTTCTTTTGTTGGGTGAAGATGCACTCAAGAAAATAAATGCAATTTTTCAAAATTGTTGCTATGCAATAACTACACAAGAGTCCCTTTTAAACACCACACAAAAACATTCAAGTACATCCATTTATTACGGCTTAGGCAGAAGAACAGACATCTGAAGGCAAAATAAAACTAGTCGTTATAGCATTAAATGCACTGTAACGGTAAAATTTTCATACAAAAATAGTCTCAGACGTTTGTCGTCATGAGCTTCAGACGTTCGCCATGGTTTTCAAAATATGGCCAAAGAAAGTACAGAGAACGAACAGATGTCTGAAGAACAAGTGACATACGTCTGAAGAAGAAAAGATTTTCAAAGATTTTAACCTTCAGACGTTTGTGCCCAATAGGTTCAGACGTTTGTTCCCTCCAAAGTTTTAAAGCAATGAAAATACAAAGAACAATCAGACATCTGAAGAAGATTGATAGAAGTTCGTTCTATCAAAAAAATTTAAGGCAATGAAAACACAGAGAATAACCAGACGTCTAAAGAGGTATTGACAAATATTTGTTCTTGTAAGCTTCAGATGTTTGTTCTGAAGTAAGAAACTGACATTTTAAAACTTATGCACGTTTTGCAATAGTATACAGACGTCTGAATAAGACTTGGACAGACGTCTGAAGAAGGAATGCACAAAAAAATTTTAACTTGAAATTGAAAATCGTTTTGAATGAAAAGCTTTACCAAGTTTTGCCCAAAAGTTTCATGCATGCAAAAGTGTGTGTGTTTGAGCTTTTTCATGCTAATATCATAAACCATGAAGTACTTACATCGATTTTCTAGAGATTACACTTGTAGCTCGAACTCTTGATTTCTTCGATTCTTGAATTCTTTAAACTTGGACTTTTGGCTTCTTAACTTCTTGAGCTTGAATTTGTTCATTGAGTAGCTCTAGTCTATTATCCTCCAACCTCTAATAGATTTGCCGTTTCGCTCAATATCCTCCATCTTCTATGATAGGCTTGTGTCGGTTGATATCCTGAAATATTTCTTAAACACAACCAAGCTCATATACAGTGTTATGAAATATTCAATATGAAACACATCTATATATCTATTAATATTGTGTAATATTATCAAAACTAAATAGTATGATTATGAAAATCCATAAGCCATCAACTGTCAACCAGTGACTTTTTGATTGTACACATTCATGATTCACTGGTTCTATTCCTATAACCGTCGTCCTGTGAACATTTATCAAAATGCTTTCAAGTTCAAGTCTTCTCCATTGTTATATCAACATGTATATGTCAACCCGCGACTCTTTGGATTGAACGCGTATGTTCCCTTGATTTCACTATTTTTAAATGCACTATAACATTATTTCAAGCTTTTACACTTGTCTTGTTCTTTAAAAGGATATTGTTCTTTAAATGCACTATAACATTATTTCAAGCTTTTAGACTTTGGCTCCTTAACTTCTTGAGCTTGAATTTGTTCATTGAGTAGCTCTAGTCTATTATCCTCCAACCTCTAATAGATTTGCCGTTTAGCTCAATATCCTCCATCCTTTATGATAGGCTTGTGTCGGTTGATATCCTGAAATATTTCTCAAACACAATCAAGCTCATATACAGTGTTATGAAATATGCAATATGAAACATATCTATATATCTATTAATATTGTGTAATATCATCAAAACTAAATAGTATGATTATGAAAATCCATAAACCATCAACTGTCAACCAGTGACTTTTTGATTGTACACATTCATGATTCACTTGTGCTATTCCTATAACCGTCGTCCTGTGAACATTTATCAAAAGGCTTTCAAGTTCAAGTCTTCTTCATTGTTATATCAACATGTATATGTCAACCCACGACTCTTTGGATTGAACACGTATTTTCCCTTTATCTCACTATTTTTAAATGCACTATAACATTATTTCAATCTTTTACACTTGTCTTGTTCTTTAAAAGGATATTGTTCTTTAAATGCACTATAACATTATTTCAAGCTTTTACACTTTGGCTCCTTAACTTCTTGAGCTTGAATTTGTTCATTGAGTAGCCCTAGTCTATTATCCTCCAACCTCTAATAGATTTGCCGTTTAGCCCAATATCCTCCATCCTCCATGTTAGGCTTGTGTCGGTTGATATCCTGAAATATTTCTCGAACACAACCAAGCTCATATACAGTGTTATAAAATATGCAATATGAAACACATCTATATATCTATTAATATTGTGTAATATCATCAAAACTAAATAGTATGATTATGAAAATCCATAAGCCATCAACTGTCAACGAGCGACTTTTTGATTGTACACATTCATGATTCACCGGTTCTATTCCAATAACCGTCGTCCTGTGAACATTTATCAAAAGGCTTTCAAGTTCAGGTCTTCTCCATTGTTATATCAACATGTATATGTCAACCCTCGACTCTTTGGATTGAACACGTATTTTCCCTTGATTTCACTATTTTTAAATGCACTATAACATTATTTCAAGCTTTTACACTTGTCTTGTTCTTTAAAAGGACTTGAATATGTTTTTATAATATAAATTTCAAGTTTCCGAATCTATTTCCTTATTATTACTACTTCCAAATTCCCGAATCCATTTCCATATGCACCTTATCATTGATTTGTTAGTGATATATGCCCTAGAGGCCATTATTGTAAAGTACTGGATTGTATATTACATTTTGGAAGCTTGGGATATTCACAGATAATAATAACAGCCTTGCTCAAAATGGTAGTATGCTACTTGGTTTGATTCTACCTCAATGTGTATATGTTTCTTTTAGCATATCGCTAATACATATTGGTAGAGCCTTTATGATCTTTGCTTGACTACCAGCGTTGTGATGGCAGTCATACTAGTGGGGACTGGGTAGTCTATAAGCATATCCTTATAAAAGGTCCTTAGTCGTAGAATTATCGAGATGAGGCATCAATACTCCAGAGTAGACATAGTGTATACGCTTCTCGTCCCAGCAAGGGAGATGGTCCGGAGATGGTATACAGGTGCTCATTGGGTTATGAGTTACACTGGACGGACTCATTAGGAACTGTTGGTTGGTATTATACCTATTGTCAGGTAACAGTTCCCGGATGGCATTAATACAGGTTCGTCCGTTGACTTGACATCACTATTCGTCTCGAGTATGTTTCCACTGTATTTAGATCACTACGCTACCACGGCTCGAAGGAATCGTGCAAACAGGTAGTAGTTGGGTGCAGTCCCGAAGCACTTGGAAGCAATAGCGGTTAGATAGGATTCGTCTCTCCCGGTATTGGGGGTTGATATCGCGCGGTGTTCGGAAAGCAATTACGCAAAGTCCCTGGCCAGAGCAAGCGAGATTTAGTGGTAGGTACTGCAGTAGTTTCTCATGGTGTATTGGGCTTTACCTCGGCACGACTTATTGCACTATTAGAGGTCTGACGATTAGCATCCCCCTAGGCCCGATATATGAGTATCTTAGACGAACAGACCAGACTGTACGGAGAATGTCACAGATAGGCTCAGTAGGAGTTCGGATTGGTTTGCTCATCGGCCTTCTTATCGACAGATACCTGGGTAGCCGTTACGTGCTGCTAGTACCACTGACGGACTTGTGGTTAAACCCACTGCCGGCGTACTGTCGAGTCTTTAGAGTGCCACACATAGGGTTTCCCTGCTTCGGGCAAAACGATGTAGAGCCCGTATGGTTTTACGACAGGGTTCCGATCATATACGTGTATGGCTGCATGGATTTTGTTTGGACGGATAATACTAATGGGTTTTGGTTTAAACCGGATTCTAGTATTATATTATTGGATTATTATTATCTCATTGTATTCGTATTTTTCGGAATATGAATACGGGTATGTATATACGGTGGGCATTCTTGTAATTTCACAAGAGATGCTTCTAGAATGGGACACCTCATTATTTGGTTTATCTATTTTTAGAAATAGATTAATGAGGTGGAAAATGGAGATATTTGTGGCATGTAGTGAAGCATGGCTTATTGGTTTATTTATTGGTTTGGACTCACTATTCAAGCATGGTTGATATTTTCAATTAGAAAATATTGCATGCTTGAGTAAGGTGAGTGTAGGAGCCATTCTTCACTTGCCAGAACCTTAGCTCATTTGCATTTTAACTTTCTCTCTCCATTTTTCTCTCCTTCCTCAAGACCTAAAACCTTCACATGTGTTATGAGCCATTAGGTCTCTTGAGATAAAATAATCCATTAGATATTCTACATCTTCTAAGCTACATCTTCTAAGACTCTCGGGTGGATCATCTTCGACACGAAGAGGCCGACGATCAAGCGCGATCCGGATCTTCGAGGAGCTCAAGGAGAGGAGGAGGAGAAGACCCGAAGGACTTGTAAGCAAGGAGATATAAACCCTAACATAGTAGTTAGAACCTCCTAGTATATATAGCTAGTTAAGGTTTCCGTAAAGATCATGGAGTTAAGTCGGTGTCGCGAAGTAAGAAAAATCATTTTTTTATAAATTCCATCTCCCCACAAGTGCATGGGGTGCGCGACATCGACTTACACTGGTATCAGAGCCTACTAAACCTTAACTAGCTTATTAGCAAGTGATTAGAACTTTGATCGACGAAAAAGTACCCGAAATTAAATTTCCGTAATATGCTTACTGTCGATTTTTTAAAAACTGTTCAAAAATTATTTCAGTGACCTTAAAAATACGCGCAAGCATTTCTAAGACCTAGAAAAAAATTTGAGCACCTAACTCATCAACTTTGCGGCGGAACCGCCGCCGAGTTGTGGCCGAGTTGCTTCCAATTTTTTCTGTGGTTTTGGTTCTTGGAATTATGATTTTTGGTATATTTGGTTTTTACCCAGATTGTTTGTGTACTAGTTTATGCATGGGGTAAACATGGATAAGTACCATCGATTGAAATTCTAAGTTCTTGGCTAATCGGTGTTTCTGTGTTTGTATATGTGTTGCTAAACGTTTGCTAATTGTTATATGTCAATTAGTAGGGGTTGCACATATTATCATCTTGATGGTTTGTGTATATGAAGTATTGGATCGTCGTGGATGAATAGCCAAGGGATGTGAGAAGAGTGTTTTCTTTTCTTTCATTCATGTAAATTTGTAATTGATATAATATTATTTTTGCGGGGCACATCCGGGTTGAGGTTGTAGCCACCGTTGTATTATTTTATTTACTTTTTCTTGCATCTAGGATAGACCCAAGATAGGGTGCACAAACTACCGGGTTCTTGAAGTGCTGAGTGGTCTACACATTTTATTGAGGGAGGTTGCTTCACTTCGGGAATTTGGTGGGTAGTTTGTCGCACCCGTAGGGGTCTAGGGTGGGGTTTGGCTATTCATCACGACCGTGGAATCTGTCTTTCGTTTTAAGCTAAAACGAAACACATAATTCCTAATATATTCATCTGTGATCTATGATCTGGAATGACTATTATTGCATCAGACGAATAGCTATATATATTATATATAATAAACGTTGTTTATGTTTTACACCCGCGTTAGTCTAGTCCCCGCTCTGCCGTTAAGTAATCTAACGGTGCATGACGGACCCCGTGGCGAATGCGGATGGTATAAGTGTACGTTCTATTTTCGTTTCTTTTCTGCAATGATATGGTTAAATGATGGGACCGCGTTAATATTGATCAGTGCAAGGAAAACGAACCAAAGTTTAAATCGTTGGAACAATTTCAAAGCCACTCAGTTTTCTTGAATAACAACTTTTAAATGCGGAGCCTAAACCACTCATTTTAAAAGCTATCATCGTTCCTTCGACTATATCAAGTTCATTACGTTCACGGTTTCGCCAAAACCATTCATAGCTCTCCGTCATTTCAGATAAGTATTCAGTAGTATTCAAGCTATGTATTTTGATCTTCGCTGGTAGCTGCTGGGTATTCATTTGTAGCATAGATAGATGCGTTGATTTGGGACAGTCGTACAACTATTTTGGCATTCGTCAAGGGTTTGTACGGATGAGTTCAAATTAACCTGGATAATGACGGGGAGAACTTGACTTGCGTCTTATGGTATGTTGGCATTCGTCAAGGTCATAAGCGCCTGGGGCAAAAAATCCACATCGGGAGTTTCAAAGGAAAATGGAACTTGCTAGTGTTGCATACCATTTAGAGTGATGATTTTGGTAGAATTCCTTCAAGGTTGTCACACGATGATATTTGGATCCCGATCCTACTATGAGCATCCGCTACTCTTCGGGAGATTTTTTCACTAAACAATCAATTTTATAAACCAAGTAGGTGCCTAGAATGGTGTTAGTTGGGCTACTCCTTCAGGGAAAAGAGGTTATGTAATTAAGGAACTTTGCGAAAGCTTTGGAAAACCTCTCTCGAAGCACCAACACTAGCCTGGCCGAAAGATTAAGCAAGAATTGTAGGGTGAGATTAATCCTGACTAATTCTTCTTTTATGGTTTGAAGGAGGATTCGAGGAACAGTGGAAGCCATTCTTCTTTTATTATTAGTGATATATGCCCTAGAGGCCATTATTGTAAAGTACTGGATTGTATATTACATTTTGGAAGCTTAGGATATTCATAGATATAATAACAGTTTTGCTCAAAATGGTAGTATGCTAGTTGGTTTGATTCTACCTCAATATGTGTATATATTTATTTTAGCATATCGCTAATATATTTTGGTAGAGCCTTCAGGATCTTTGCTTGACTACCAGCGTTATGATGGCAGTCACACTAGTGGAGGCTGGATAGTCTATAAGCACATCCTTAAAAAAGACCCCTAGTCGTAGGATTATCGAGACGGGGCATCGATACTCCAGAGTAGACTAGTGTATACGCTTCTTATCCCAGCAGGGGAGATGGTCTGTCCCACAGCCATTGATATGTCGTACCGGAGATAGTATACATATGCTCATTTGGTTATGAGTTACACTGGACGGACTCGTTGGGAACTGCTGGTGGGTATTATACCTATCGTCAGGTAGCAGTTCCCCGGTGGAATGAGTACAGGTTAGTCCGTTGACTTGACATCACTATTCATCTCGAGTGTGTTCCCACTGTACTTAGATCGCTACCCTACCACGGCTCAAAGGAGTCGTGTAAACAGGTAGTAGTTGGGTGCAATCCCGAAGCACTTGGAGGCAGTAGCGGTTAGATAGGATTCGTCTCTCCCGGTATTGGGGGTTAATATCACGCTGTGTTTGGAAAGCCATTACACAAAGTTCCTGGTCAGGGCAAGTGAGATTTACTGGCAGGTACTCCAGTAGTTTCTCAGGGTGTATTGGGCTCTACCCGGCATGACTTATTGTGCTATTAGGGATCTGACAGTTACCATCCCCTAGGCCCGATATGCGAGTATCTTAGACGAATAGACCGGACTGTATGGAGATTGTCACAGATAGGCTCATTAAGAGTTCGGATGAGTTTGCCCATCGGCCTTCATATCGACAGATATCTGGGCAGCCGTTACGTGCAGCTAGTACCGTTGACAGGCTTGTGGTTAAACCCACTGCCGGCGTACTGTCGAGTCTTTAGAGCCCCACACAGAGGGTTTCCCTGTTTCGGGCGAAACGATATAGAGGCCGTATGGTTTTACGGCAGGGTTCCGATCATATACGTGTACTGGCTGCATGGATGTTGTTCGAACGGATAATACTAGTGGGCTTTGGTTTATGCCGGATTCTAGTATTATATTATTGGATTATTATTATCTTATTGTATTCGTATTTTTCGGAATACAAATACGGGTATGTATATGCGGTGAGGGCATTCTTGTAATTTCACAAGAGATACTTCTAGAAGGGGACACCTCATTATTTGGTTTAGCTATTTTTAGAAATAGATTAATGAGGTGGAAAATGGAGATATTTGTGGCATGGAGTGAAGCATGGCTCATTGGTTTATTTTATTGGTTTGGACTCACTATTCAAGCATGGTTGATATTTTCAATCAGAAAATATTGCATGCTTGAGTGAGATGGGTGTAGGAGCCATTCTTCACTTGCCATAATCTTTAGCTCATTTGCATTTTCACTTTCTCTCTCCATTTTTCTCTCCATCCTCAAGACCTAAAACCTTCACATGTGTTGTGAGCCATTAAGTCTCTTGAGATAAAATACTCCATTAGATACTCTACATCTTCTAAGCTACGTAGCTTAGCGAACTAGGTACCTTAGTTATCTCAGTTTAGAGGTTGGAGCTTGAAGTATAGTCTCTCGGGTGTATCATCTTCGACACGAGGAGACCGACAATCAAGAGTGATCCGGATCTTCGAGGAGCTCAAGGAGAGGAGGAGAAGAAGACCCGAAGGACTTGTAAATAAGGAGGTATAAACCCTAACATAGTAGTTAGAATCTCTTAGTAGATATAACTAGTTAAGGTTTCCGTAAAAATCCTGGAGTTAAAGTCGGTGTTGCGAACTAAGAAAAATCGTTTTTTTTGTAAATTTCGCCTCCCCACAAGTGCGTGGGGTGTGCGACATCGACTTACATGATTCTCTGTCTATAACCGTCTTAATTCCGATTCATTACTGATTTAATCTAATTATGGACTTAATTATTGTTTTTTCATAATGTCCTCCAATTTTTTGTGCATGGGAATATGCACCTACCATTTATTCTCTTCTTAAAACTGTCCAATCATTGATATTTTTCAATAGGCATTCATGTTCAAGTCCTCACCATTTTTAAATCGACCTGAATATATCAACCCGAGGCTCTTTGGATTGTACACATCTGTGATTGTGGCTTTCGCCAAATTTACTTTCCACACGTAAGCAATCATTCGCGATAACTTGATTTTTATCCTCATCTAGCCTTTTTGGATACATCTTATTTCAGTTGTCTTGATTATAAAATTTTCGAAATCGTCTCCAACTTTTAAAGCAAATTTATCAGGATTTTAAAGGCTTTAAACCATTTTGCTTTCCAGCATTTTTTTATTTATTAGAAAGGCCGTATTTTGAAAATTCTTCAATTTTATTAAATTTCTAAATCCATTTTCTTAACATTACTTATTTCAAAGGCACCATAAATTTTCACTTGTTCCGTTACTAAAAGCATTTGAAGCTATTTTTCTTAAATTTTAAATTTCTAAATCCTTTTCCTTAATAACACTGTTTTTAAATTCATCATAAAGTTATTTCAAGGTTTTTTACTTGTCTCAATCTTTAAAAGGACTAGAATCTAATTACTTAATCTAGATTTTAAATTTCTGAATTTATTTTCCAAACATTACTACTTTCAAATTTCTAAATATATTTCTATATGCACATATCATTGATTCTACAGTATATAACTGTCTTAACCCTAATTTCTTAATGATTTAATCTTTCTACGAGCTAATTATTGTTTTTTATTTAGTCCTCTAACTCGTTTCCACAACAATATATACCTACCATTGATTTTGTTTGTATAATCGTCCTCATATAAACATTTATCAATAAACTTTCAAATCCAAGTCCTTTCCATTATTTGATCGATGTGAATATGTCAACCCATAACTTTTCAATTGTACACATTCATGATCCATTGCTGCTGTTATGGTTCCTATAAAGTCGTCATATGTACATTTATCAAAAAGCAATCAAGTTCAAGTCCTTTCCATTTTTAGATCGATGTGTATATGTAAACCCGTGACTCTTTTAATTGTACTCGTATATTCCCTTAGTTTAACTATTTTTAAATGCACTCTAAATTTATTTCAAACTTTTCACTTCTCTCGTTCTTTAAAAGGACTTAAATCTATTTTTTATCTAAATTTTAAATTTCCGAGTCTATTTCCTTATTATTACTATTTCCAAATTTCTGAACCCATTTCCATATGCACCTATCATTGATTCTCATGTCTATAACTGCTTTAACGCTGATTCCTTAGTTATTTTATCTTCACAAGGGCTTAATTATTTTCTTTTTATTATATCATCAAACTCGTGTCCACGAAACATATGCACCTACTATTGATTTTGTTCATGTAATCGTTCATCCTATGGACATTTATGAATTAGACATTCAAGCTCAAGTCCTCTCCATTATTTGATCGACATGACTATATCAACCCGTGAATTTTCGATTGTAAACATTTATGCACCACTGATTTTGTACCTAAAACTGTTGTCCGATGGGCATTTATCAAAAGGCGTTCAAGTTCAAGTCCTCTCCATTATTAGTTCGGAGGTGTATATGTCAACTCATGACCCTTTCGTTTGTACACGTATTTTCCCTTAATTTCGCTATTTTTAAATACACTATAAAATTATTTCAAGCCTTTTCACTTTTATCTTTCTTTAGAAGGAATTGAATCTAACTTTTTATCTAAATTTTAAATTTCTGAATGTGTGTCCTAAACATTACTCCTTTCAAATTTCTAAATCTATTTCCATATGCACCTATCATTGATTCTCCTTTCTATAACTGTCTTAACCCTGATTTCTTAGTGATTTGATCTTCTTATTACCTAAATATTGTCTTTTTCTAATATCCTCCAACTCGTGTTCACAAAAATATGCACCTACCAATGATTCTGTTACTATAATCATTCTTCTTTGGACATTTATCAATAGACATTCAAATCTAAGTTCTCTCTATTTTTTTGTCGACATGAATATGTAAATTTTTGACTTTTTGATTGTACACAGTCATGATCCATTGGTTTTGTTCCTATAACCGTCGTCCTATGAAAATTTATCAAAAGGCGTTTAAGTTCAAGTCCTCTCCATTTTTAGATCGACATGTATATATGAACGTGCGACTATTTTGGTTGTACATATATTTTTCCTCAGTTTCATTATTTTTAAATGCACCATAAAGTTATTTCAAGCCTTTCGACTTGTCTCATTCATTAAAATGACATAAATCTATTTTTTATTTAAATTTTAAATTTCTGAGTGTATTTCCTTATTATTACTACTTTCAAATTTCTGAATCCATTTCCATATACACATATAATTGATTCTCCTGTCTATAACTGTCGTAAACCTAATTCCATAGTGATTTAATTTTCCTATGGGCTTAATAATTGTCTTTTTATAATGTCCACAAACCTGTGCCATAAAAAATATACACCTGCCATTGATTATGTTCCTATAACCATTCCTTTTATAGACATTTATAAATAAACATTCAAGCTCAAATTCTCTTTATTATTTGATCGACGAGATTATGTCAACCCGTGACTTTAAATATACACCTACCATTGATTATGTTCCTATAACCATTCCTTTTATAGACATTCAAACTCAAGTTCTCTCTATTATTTGATCGACGAGACTGTCAACCTATGACTTTTCGATTGTACATATTCATGATCCACTAGTTCTATTCCTATAACTGTCGTCCTATGGACATTTAGCAAAAGGCTTTCAAGTTTAAGTCCTCTCCATTTGTAGATCAACGTGTATATGTCAACCGGAGACTCTTTCGATCGTACATATGTTTTCCCTTAATTTCACTATTTTTAAATGCACTACGAAATTATTGTAAGCATTTTCACATGTCTCGTTCTTTAAAAAGACTTGAATTTTCTTGATATAAATTTGAAATTTCCGAATCTAAATCTATTTCCATATGCACGTATCATTGATTCTCTGTTTATAACTGTCTTAATCCTGACTGATTTACTCTACCTTTGGGCTTAATTATTGTCTTTTGGCTTTCAAGTTATAGTCCTCTATATTTTTAGATCGACGTGTATATGTCAACCCGTGAATCTTTTAGTTGTACGTATATTTTTTCTTAGTTTCATTATTTTTAAGTGCACTATAAAGTTATTTCAAATCTTTTCACTTATCAAATTTATTAAAATGGATTAAATCTACTTTTATCTAAATTTTAATTCTGAGTCTATTTCCTTATTATTACTGCTTCCAAATCTCTGAATCCATTTCCTTATGCACCTATTATTGATTCTCCTATCTGTAACTGACTTAACCCTGATTCCTTGGTGATTTAATCTTCCAACGGGCTTAATTATTGTCTTTCTATAATGTCCTCAAACTCATGCCACAAAAAATATACACCCACCATTGATTATGTTTCTATAACGATTCCTTTTATGGACATTTATGAATAGACATTCAAGCTCAAGTCCTCTCTATTATTTTGATCGACGTGACGATGTCAACCCGTGACTTTTCTATTGTACACATTCGTGATCCGCTAGTTCTATTCTTATAACCGTCGTCCTATGGACATTTAGCAGAAGGCTTTCAAGTTCAAGTCCTTCCCATTTGTAGATCGACGTGTATATGTCAACCGGCGACTCTTTCGATTATACACGTATTTCCCCTTAATTTCACTATTTTAAAATGCGCTATAAAATCATTTTAAGTTTTTTCGCTTGTCGTGTTCTTTAAAAAGATTTGAATCTATTTTTTTTATATGAATTTCAAATTTCCAAATCTATTTCTTTCTTATTACTACTTCCAAATTTCTGAATCCATTTTCATATGCACACTTCGTATTTTCAAATGGAAACCATATGAACTTGCCACAAACACTTACAACAAACAGAAACTCATATTCCCATTGAAATTCTCGATATCAAACTTCATAATTGTTGAAGACATGATATGGGATCAAAATACCTTGAATACTAATGAACCCTAAACTTCAAAATCACGATCTAAAAAAGTGGGGAAGAGAATGTAGTTGTCATTACCCGCCGTTGACCTAGATCACAAAATCAGAAGACCTAACGGTTCAACCAAAAATCCCACAATAACGCAACAATATCTCTGATACCAGTTTGTTGTGAATAAGGTAATCACATAGCACAAAACAATCCATATAGAGAAGAGTATCAAACCACAGGCAAGATAAAAATATGAATACCAACCAACGAAACAAATAGGCGAAGGTGAAACTTACTAATTATCAAATGCGGAAGAGTACAAATCGATGGAGAATACAAATCTCTCTCAAAACCCTAGCTCTCTTAAAATAACAATGGGTTCTCACCAAATAATCAAATTGCTATCTCAAAGGCTTCAATCTAGGGTTGCTACAATCTTTCTTATTTATAGCATACAAAAGATATTCCCAAAAGACTAATTTCCGAACTTAGGAAATCTGCGCCTGGCCCGACGGCAGACGTCTGCCCCAGAGATGGGCAGACGTCTGTCAGAGCATATCCCGAAACTTCAACTCTTTGTCCAGTCCTACAGACGTCCGCTATATCGGGGCAGACATCTGTCAAGGTATCTACCGAAACTCCAGAAAAGTGATAGAGCTATACCAGACGTCTGACCTGAAGATAACCGTAAATCTTCGCTTCGTGATAACGCCGGATCAATAGGGAAATCTTTAGGGATGAATGTGAGGCACACATAACACATGACCTTGTCAACTCGTGACTTTCGATTGTACATATTCATGATCCAATGATTTTGTTCTGTTGTCCTATGGACATTTTTTGTACATGCTGAAGTCAGGAAATTTTTAGTAACATTAAGACCACCAGAAAAGTTCTCTGTTGTTTCCGTCTCTGTATCAAACCTTAAATTTGAATCCTCCAGAATTTGTTTACCTTTATTATATAACTGTTGAAAATGTCCTGATATAAAGATCCATTTTTTGTTGCTGATGTTACCCAAGACCCGAGAAAAACCAGTTTGAAAAGCAATATAGCTAACTTTAGAAAAAATCAGTCATGGGCTCCATAATACAGAAGAGAGAGAGAGATTTTTCTGAGTTAGCTTTTTCACTCTATGCTGAGTCTGAGGTTGGCAATCCCTGTCAAGTTACAAAAACATATATTCATGATTAAGAAGATTCACAAACTTTTGGGGACTTTTTTAGTCCTAAGACCAGGCTACCTTGGATCACCATAATTCTTTTTATGTGGCCTTGAAGGTTTATTCTTGACTTTTTTTATTCTGCAGAACATCTGTTCCAGCTTCTTTATCTTTGAATTGAGCCAAGTATTCTTCTGTTTTTTCTTTCGTATAATCTCTCTTCCTTCTACTAGAAATAGATGTTTCAATGAAGACATATGGTCAAAGTAGAAGAAGGGATAGTGATTTTCATTTGCATCTTCATTAGTAAGTGCGGCAGTTCTAATCTCAGGTTTTCATTTTGGAACTTCAACTGATTTTGAAGTCTCTGGAAGGTTTTTACTTGCTGGAGTCAGGAAATTTTTAGTAGCATTAAGACCACCAGAAAACTTATCTGTTGTTTCATTCTTTGTATCAAACCTTAAATTTGAATCCTCCAGAATTTGTTTGCCTTTATTATATAGCTGTTGTCTTTGAAAATCAGATAGTGATTGCCTGTGATTATCCCGGTCCTGAGCAAGTAGTTGTGCATGTGAGCTATCCTCAATAGAGAAAATCTCTTTATTACTCTCAGCAATTTTGTCTGATCGTTGAACCTTACAAGTGTAACCAGTCTATTCTCTTTTTTCCTCCAAACATTTTTAATCTTCACTTGAGGGAAATGTTTCTCAATTTTCTCCACCTGCCGAGTGTTGTCTCGATTTTCTTTATTTTGCTTATAAAAATTTGGAAAAACCTGAACAAGTAATCCTTGATATATATCATATCCTTTGTCCTTAGTTTTTTATGAAATCACTGGACTTTTGGAACCTCATCAGCAGATGCCTATTATCCAATAAGGCAAGTGCAAAGTCTCCTTTGAAATTCATTTTTTGAGACAAAAGAGTTTTGAACTCAGAAAGTGGAGGCCTCCCATAGGCACACTGAGCAATTAAGGCTAGATTTAAAGCAAAGGCTGATTTATCAATTTCATCTTGAGAAAAGTTTATTGCTGGGTCTCCATTGTCATCAAAGTCATTTTCTTTTTCTGCAATTTGCATCCCAGGTTCTGAAAAAATGGGCTTCACTGCAGGTACAAAATATCCTTTTGGTATCTGAGCATCATTTTTGACAATTTCTGCAAAGGTTTTATTCATTGCTTTAGTTCTAATTGCCTCTGATTCCAGAATTTGAGAATTATTCCAAAACTTATTTTCTCAGTGGCAGCGTTTTGATTTTGCCGAATATTCATGCAACACCCAGAATTCAATGGAACGGTAAAAGAATCCAATAGAACAGTAGAATCTTGCTGACATCAAGGCAAAGAAACATAGCAAGCACAATCCATAGGATTGAGAGATCAATCGATCCTATGAAAACTCAACAAAGGATCAAATGCAACATCGCAAACCACAGGAATTACAAGAATTGAGAAATCTATACGATGAATCTAAACAAAATGATCAAAATTAAGAGCTCAAAGGAGATCAAGAAGAGGCGACTCACAATCGTAAAGAATTGGAGGCGACTGAGCCAATTAGGGTTGGAAAGCCCTAATTTTCCCCCAGTTCAATAGGATTAAATTTCTAAATCTATTTTCTTACTATTCCTATTTTCAAATGCACCCTAAAATTGTTTCAAGCTTTTTCACTTGTCTCGTTCGTTAATTGGATTTGAAGTTATTTTTCTTAAATTTTAAATTTCTAAATATTTTTCCTTAATTTTGTCATTTTTAAATGCATCATAAAGTTATTTCAAGCCTTTTCACTTGTCTCATTTTTTAAAAAGATTGAAATCTATTATTTAATCTAAATTTTAATTTCTGAATCTATTTCCCTAAACAACTATGAAATTTCTGAATCCATTTCCATAAGCACCTATCATTGATTCTCTGTCTATAATTGTCTTAACCCTGATTCGTTATTGATTTATCTTTCATACAGGTTTAATTATCGTCTTTTTATAATGTCCTCTAATTTATGTCCACAACAATATGCACATACCATTGATTCTCTTTCTATAACCGTCCTCGTATGGACATTTGCCGATAGTCATTCAGGATCAAGTCCTCTCCATTATTAGATCAATCTGAATATATCGACTTGTGGCTCTTTCTATTGTATACATTCATGATTGTAGCTTTCATCAAATTTACTTTGCACACATGACCAATCATTCACGATACCTTGATTTTATTTATTTTTTTCATCATCTATCCTTTTTTCGATACAACATCGCGTATCACTTGTCTCTTTCATAAAACAATTGGAAAATTGTCTTAATTTTTAGATATTTCACTTTGTGATGTTACTAATATTAAATGCATCATAAAGTTATTTTTAGACCAAAAACAATTTTCTATAGTATATTTTTGTTAGAACTGGAAGGTTTTTCGTAAAGATTTTTAATAATATGTTGAAATTAATTTTATATAAAACCTACTTTTGATAAATGACCATTTAGAAAGCTACGAAATGTTCATGAATCATAAGCAGCTTTTAAAGCAAATTTCTCAAGATTTCAAAGACTTTACATCATTTTGCATTTCAATTTTATTTTATTTATTAGAAAGGTTGTTGAAAAAAAACTTCAATTGTATTAAATTTCTAAATCTATTTTCTTAACATTAATACTTTCAAAGGTACCATTAATTTTCACTTGTTTTGTTAAAGGATTTGAAGCTACTTTTCTTAAATTTTAAATTTCTTAATCTTTTTCCTGAATTACACTATTTTTAAATGCATCATTAAGTTATTTTAAACATTTTCACTTGTCTCGTTCTTTATAAGGACTTGAATCTACTTTTTTATCGAAATTTTAAATTTCTGAATCTATTTACTAAACATTACTGCTTTCAAATCTCTAAATCTATTTTCATATGCACCCATCATTGATTCTCCTGTCTATAACTGTCTTAACCACAATTCCTTAATGATTTAATCTCCTTACGGGCTTAATTTATTGTCTATTTATAATGTCCTTCAACCCGTGTCCACAACAATATACACCTACTATTAATTATGCTCTAATAATCGTACTCTTATGGACATTTATCAATAAACATTCAAGTTCAAGTCCCATCCATTATTTGATCGACGTGAATATGTTAACCCGTGACTTTTCACTTCTACACATCCATGATGCATTGATCTTGGTGCTATAACTGCCATCCTCTGGACATTTATCAAAAGGCGTTCAAGTTCAAGTCCTTTCCATTTTTAGATCGACGTATATATGTCAACCTTGACTCCTTCGATTGTACACATGTTTTCCATTAGTTTCACCATTATTAAATGCACTATAAAGTTATTTCAAACATTTTCACTTGTCCCGTACTTTCCCTTATTATTACTGCTTCCAAATTTCTAAAGCATTTACATATAAGATTTTTTAATCCATTTTAAATTTATAAATTTATAAATCCATTTTAAATATATGAGAATGTAGAAAAATTTCAAGATTTTTGTGTTCTATACCATATATAATATTGATAAAAGTAAGAAAACGTAAAGATATTTTGATTATCGTATCTCTACTATTATAAGGCTAAAGTAAGGGGGTCGTTTAATTTTGAAATTGATTGATGTGGCTTCCTAGTTTTTTATAGAAATCAAACAAAATAACACCATTGTTTTATGTGCAATGCACGTAATTAAATGCTACGCCATTATTATTTTACAAGTACGATGCATATAATTAAATTGTAATGTCGTTATTATTTTACAAGTACGATATATGTAGTTAATAAAGAAATTTATTGTAAAAGTTTCTCAAATTATGTGCAACCCACGTGCCAAAAAGGCTAGCGCTATATAATAAGCAAATTATTGAAAAGCAAGAAAAAGGAAAACACAGAATTATGAGATATTTGAAAATTTAAAGATTCTTATGTGCTACAGCGTGCAAACTATTTGAAACTTGAAGAAAACAAAAAACAATTAGGATTTTTAAAAATTTCCTAATTTTTCTGCGTTCCACGGGTTTCCAATCACTAGATTTTTGAAAATTCAGTGGGTTTTTTTTGGATTTTTAAAATTTTATGATTTTTGTGTGCTATATAGTATGAAAAAAGGAAGATTTTGTTTGGAGATATATGAAAATTTTTGCAATTTTCATGTGCAACGTAAAATGTTGAGAAAGTGAAGAAGATAGGAAAATTTCAGATTTAATGAAAATTTTGCAATTTCGATTGTGAATGTTAAGCAATCGGAAAAACATAAAATTTTAAGATTTTTGAAAATATTAGCAGGCAAATTAGAAAAAAAAACATGAAGAAAACATTAAATTTTTGAAAATTCAAGATTTCCGTATGTTATATATAGCATACAAAAAATTTTAATACTAAAGAAAGCAAAAAAGAATTTGAGATTTTTTAGAATTATAGATTTTCTTGTGTTCTAAGCGCCAAAATATTTTTAAAAGAAAGAAAACAAAAAAAAATTGATATTTTTGAAAAGTCCGCTATCTTTTGTTTTTTATATAGTATGCAAAATATTGAAAAACTAAGTAAAACATAAAATATTAAGACTTTTGAAAATTTTGTGACCCTCGTGCAAAGAAAGCAAAATACTAAAAATTTGAAGTAAACGGAAAATTATTCTAATTTTTAAAAAATTCGCAATTCTCATGTGTTAGCAAAATATTAAAAAACCAAATAACACAGTAAATTTTGATATTTTCATATGAAATCGTGATTTTTGAAATTTTCACGATTTTCATTTGCTAAAGAATGCTGAATATTGAAAAATCGAAGAAAACTGATACTGTGTGAGATTTTTAAAATTTTCGCAATTTTCGTTTTTTAGATCATGCAAAATATCGAATAGCCTAAGAAAATAAAAAAGTTTGAGTACGTAATTTTCATCTTGTGGCATGTAAAATATTGTAAATTTGAAGAAAAAAATAACTATAGGATTTTATAAATTTCGCGATTTTTCCATGCTATAGAATGCAAAATATTAAAAATCCGTGGAAAGCAGAAATATTTGAGATTTTTGTTATTTCATGATTTTTTTTACCATGTATAATATTGCAAAAAGGAACAAAATGGAAAATTTTAAGATTTTTGAAAATTCTACGTTTTTCTCTGCTAGAATGTAAAATAAAAAAAAGAAAGCTTTTGCGATTTTCATGGTCTAAAAGAAGCCAAATATTTAAAAAAAGAGATTTCTGAGACTCCTAGAAATTTAGTGATTCTCATGTGTTACAGCATGTAAAATATTGGAAATTTGAAGAAAACAAAAGTATTTAGGATTTCTAAAATTTCGTGAGTTTTTTGTTACTAGGGGTTCCCAGTCACTTTGTCATTCAGACTTGATCTTTTTGTTCTATTAAGTTCTTAGCGGCAATCTGCGAGCTTTTCTTCTATTACTTCACATTGGTTTTTGTCTCTTTGATCGAAAGTTCTTTAAAAGTATGCGCAAGTAAAATATTGGAAAACCGAAGAAATTTTTTTTTGAGATTTTTGAGATTGTATGGTTTTTGTGTGCCATATAGCATGCAAAATAATGAAAAAAGAAGATTTTGTTTTTGGAGATTTATGTAAACTTTTTGATTTTCATGTGCTCTTGCAAAATATTAAAAATGCAATGTAAACAAAAAAAAATCGATTGCGTAATTTTTTTGAAAATGCGAAACAAAAAATAAAAAAAATCAGAAGAAAATATAAAATTTCATGATTTTCGTTTGTTCTATATATCATTCAAAAAATTGTACAACCGAAGAAAACAAAAAATTTAAGATTTTTTAAAATTTAGTGATTTTTTTATTCTATAAGCAGCAAAATATTGAAAAAATGGAGAAAACAAAAGTTTTTGATACATTTGAAATGTCGGCAATTTTTCAGTGTTATAGCAAGCAAAAAATTATAAAATGGAATAAAACATAAATCTGAAATTCTTGAAACTTCACCATCCGTGTTCTAAATAATGAAAATTTGAAGAAAACAAAAATTTTAGAATTTAAAAAAAAACATGATTTTCGTGTGGTATAACAACCAAAATATTGGAAAAACAGAGTGCCCAAAAAAATTTAAAATATTCGTATGATATGCATTTTTTGAAAATTTCACGATTTTCGTTTAATATATAGCAAGCAAAATATTGAAAAACTAAAAGTTTGTGAAATTATGAAATTTTCATGTTGTAGTGAGTAAAATATTGTAAATCTTAAAAAACAAATAATTTTTGGAATTTATAAATTTTGTGATTGTCGTATGCATATATTTTCAATAAACGTTGGGCTGTATGCTATAACATGTCAAGTATTAAAAAATCGAAGATAGTAGAAATATTTGAGATTTTTTAATTTTTCACTATTTAATATTGAAAAAGGAATAAAACAAGAAACAATTGGAATTTTTGAAAATTTTGGGATTACCTTATTTTATAGCATGTAGAATATAAAAAACGAAAGATTTTGTGATTTATATATGCTATAACAAGAAAAAAATTTTAAAAAAACAAAATAAATAAGAGAATTTTTAGTTTTCTAAAAATTTAGCGATTCTAACGTGCTAATGTGCAAAATATTGGAAATTTGAAGAAAACAAAAAGGATATGATTTTTTAAAATTTCGCGATATTTCTGTGTTACCAAAAGTTTCTAGTCACCCGGAATCTCAGTCTCTTAGACTACATTTATCTGTTCTGTTAAGTTCTTAAGAGAAATTGACGAGTATGTTTTCTATTCCTGTACATATGTTTTTGTCTTTTTATATCCGAAAGGTCTCCAAAAATATGAGTGAGCAAAATATTGGAAAACTGAAGAGAGGAAAAATTTGAGATTTTTAAACTTGTTTGAGTTTTGTATGTTATATAGCATGTAAAATAATGTCAAAAGGAAGATTGCTTTTTTGTAGATTTATCAAAATTTTGCAATTTTCATGTGCTACCATCCAAAATATTGAAAAAGTGAAAAAAATAGAAATTTTATGAGATTTCTGGCAATTTTGTAATTTTTGTTTGCGAATGTTAAGCTATCGAAGAATACGTAAAATTTTAAGATTTTTCAAATTACTGCAGTTATCATGTTCTTATAGGAAGCAACATAAGAATTAAATTTTTGAAAAGTCATGATTTTCGTGTGCTATATATAGAAAACATAGTAAGACCGAAGAAAACAAAAAAAAATCTAAGATGTTTTAAAATTTATAGATTTTCTTGTATTACAAGCAGCAAAATATTTTTAAAAGGATGAAGACGGAAAATTGTAATATTTTTCAAAAGACCGTGATCTTTGTTCGCTAGAAACCAAAATATTGAAAAACCGAATAAGACATAAAATATTAAGAACATCCGCGATCGTTGCGCTATAGCACAAGCAAAATACTGAAAATTTACAGAAAACGGAATTTCGAATTTTTAAGAAAATTGAGATTTTCGTGTGTTATTCGATATATTGAAAATTCGGAGGAAACATAAAATTTTGAGATTTTTGAAAATATCATGATTTTTGTGTGCTATATTAAGCAAAATATCGAAAAAACCAAAAAACACAGAAAATGTGGAAATTTTCTTGTGATATTGCGATTTTTCACGATTCTTTGTTTTCTAAAACCTAAAAAAATATATTGAAAAATTGAATAAAACTGTATCTTTATGAGATTTTTGAAAATTTCATAATTTTCCTTTTTATATATGATGCAAAATATCGAACAACCGAAGATAACATAATAGTTTGAGAATTTTGAAGTTATGCAACTTTCATGTTGTATCATGTAAGATATTGTGAATTTGAAGAAAACAATTAATTTTAGTAAAAATTTCGCTATTGTCATGTTTATGTAAAACATTAAAAACCCTGAAGAAAGCATAAATATTTGAGATTTTGAAAATTTCATGAATTTTGTGTTCTATACCATTTATAATATTTAAGAAACATAGAAAAAATTGAGATTTTTAAATTTTTATGATTTTCTTTTGTTATAGCATTTAAAATATAGAAAAATAAAAGATTTTGCTATTTCATATGCTATAAAAAACAAAATATTGAAGAACCAAAAAACACAGAGATTTTTGAGATTTTTAAAATTTTGCAACTCACGTGCTACAACATGAAAAATATAAGAAGTTTGAAAAAAAAATTTAAAAAATAAGGATTTTTTAAAATATCATTATTTTTTGTGTTGTTAGTGGTTCCCAGTCACCCGGAGTCTCTGCTAGTCAGACTGGTTTGTTGGGGTCAAAAATTACACCCGGTTGACCAAGTTAAAATCAAAGTCAACCCCAAGCCAATTGGGCCCAAGCCCAGGCCAAGTGGGCCCATGCTCAAATCAAGCCCGAAAATGAAGTGACCAGCCTCTCCCATGCCAAAATGAAAATTATGTAATAAATAATTTTGATGTAATTTTTATGAATAAATGTAAGGAAAATTGGCATAAAGCCAAATTTTTGTAAAGCCCATGGCTCATGTGCAAAAAAAATGAGCACATGATGCATGGGATGGGCAAAATGCCATTTTGTAAAGCTCAAGGGGCTATGTGTAAATTTGTAATCCTATAAAAGGCAACATGATGATGAAATGAAGGACAATAATTCATTCGCCCTAAAAAATCAGGGTTTCTCTGCCTACTCCTTCCCTTAAGGTTCTAAACCTTCTTATCTTTTTTTTGAATTAAATCAAGAGTTTAACTCTTCCTTTTCCAAAAATAAATAGTTTTTCACCATAAAACTATTGAAGGGGAGCTCGGACCTGCCATCAAATCCCTAAAAGGGGAGATTTTTAAGTCTCACCCATTTTTTCCTAAGATCCAGCCAACAGAGAGGAAGAAGAAGAAGACTCGGCTCCAAAAATCCCATTCCGGGAGGATCCGAAGCTCAAAAAAAGATTCAAGGCTAAAGGGGAGAAGAAAGGGGTCTCCTTCAATCATCTCCAAAGATTTCTAGGAGTTTAACTCCATTCAAGATCTGTTGGAGTTTAACTCCATAAATCAAACCTTTTTTTTAGGTGTTTAACTCCATTCAACATCTTTCGAAGTTTAACTCCATAAATAAAAAATCTTCTTTCGGAGTTAACTCCTAATTTCGGGGTAGAAGCCCCTTCTTTCCGTGGACGCCCAGCGCCCATGTGCTGGGCGCGTGAGGCGCCGGCGCCCAGTGCCCACGTGCCGGGCGCCGCGTGAGGCGCTGGCGCCCGGCACCAGCATCTAGCGTACAGCGCCCACGTGCCGGGCACGTGAGTCACCAGCATTCAGCGCCCAGTGTACGAGTGCCAAGCACGTGAGGCGCTGGCGCCCACGCGTCTTTTGGACGCTATTCACCCCGCTTTTCCCATGCACTCCACATTAAAAATACCTCCCCCGTTAGAAAAAAAATTCTAACGGGGTGCTGCCCCGTATCCCGCAAAGGGACTGCTAGCCTCCTTAACCCCTAGCCCGCTATCCGGGTAGCGGGACCCCCATAAACTCTGCGAGGCCCCCGATATATCCAAAACCCCTCAAGACACACATACGCACACTGCACATTGAGTTCGTATGACCACTTTGACCCGTCAATCGGAGGTTCTCTCGCACCAAAGGCGATAGGTAATTAATGGCATCTTAGTCCGCGGCTGCTGGAGATTCAAATTCCCACAATCAATAAACCCCCACCTACCCTAGGCAGGAGGAATCTGTAGTACGCCTGACAAGCGACGCTTATTCCCATCTCAATGGGGTGACGAAAAACACCCTACAGATTCTGGCACGCCCGGTAGGACCTTTTCTCTCCTCCCATATTTCGGGTTAAACGTTCATGCGAACTCAATCAACATACATATTGATGTTTATACTGAAATAATACTCTTTCATGCAGGATTTCAAGCGATCAAGCCCCAACAATTTCTCCGAGGACCAGCTCAGCTCTCGACACAACTCCCATCTCCTACACGATGAAGACGGATGCCAGGACGGTCCTCCCGACCAGTCTCGGGCAACAGTTGGGGAGCCGCTGCTACAGTTCGGCCCTATTCTGTTCATGCCAGCTAACACCATCTCAGCTCCTCAAGCTCCGGTGGCAGACAAACCGGCCTCGAAAGGCCGAACTGTAGTTTTCTAAAAATTTAAAAAAAATTTAAAGTTTAAAAATATGAGTGAGCAAAATAAATAAGAGAATTTTTAGTTTTCTAAAAATTTAGCGAATCTCACGTGGTAATGTGCAAAATATTGGAAATTTGAAGAAAACAAAAAGGATATGATTTTTTAAAATTTCGCGATATTTCTGTGTTACCAAAAGTTTCTAGTCACCCGGAATCTCAGTCTCTTAGACGACATTTCTCTGTTCTGTTAAGTTCTTAATAGCAATTGGCGAGTATGTTTTCTATTCCTGTACATATGTTTTTGTCTTTTTATATCCGAAAGGTCTCCAAAAATATGAGTGAGCAAAATATTGGAAAACTGAAGAGAGGAAAAATTTGAGATTTTTAAACTTGTTTGAGTTTTGTATGTTGTATAGCATGTAAAATAATGTCAAAAGGAAGATTGCTTTTTTGTAGATTTATCAAAATTTTGCAATTTTCATGTGCTACCATCCAAAATATTGAAAAAGTGAAAAAAATAGAAATTTTATGAGATTTCTGGCAATTTTGTAATTTTTGTTTGCGAATGTTAAGCTATCGAAGAATACGTAAAATTTTAAGATTTTTCAAATTACTGCAGTTATCATGTTCTTATAGGAAGCAACATAAGAATTAAATTTTTGAAAAGTCATGATTTTCGTGTGCTATATATAGAAAACATAGTAAGACCGAAGAAAACAAAAAAAAATCTAAGATGTTTTAAAATTTATAGATTTTCTTGTATTACAAGCAGCAAAATATTTTTAAAAGGATGAAGACGGAAAATTGTAATATTTTTCAAAAGACCGTGATCTTTGTTCGCTAGAAACCAAAATATTGAAAAACCGAATAAGACATAAAATATTAAGAACATCCGCGATCGTTGCGCTATAGCACAAGCAAAATACTGAAAATTTACAGAAAACGGAATTTCGAATTTTTAAGAAAATTGAGATTTTCGTGTGTTATTCGATATATTGAAAATTCGGAGGAAACATAAAATTTTGAGATTTTTGAAAATATCATGATTTTTGTGTGCTATATTAAGCAAAATATCGAAAAAACCAAAAAACACAGAAAATGTGGAAATTTTCTTGTGATATTGCGATTTTTCACGATTCATTGTTTTCTAAAACCTAAAAAAATATATTGAAAAATTGAATAAAACTGTATCTTTATGAGATTTTTGAAAATTTCATAATTTTCCTTTTTATATATGATGCAAAATATCGAACAACCGAAGATAACATAATAGTTTGAGAATTTTGAAGTTATGCAACTTTCATGTTGTATCATGTAAGATATTGTGAATTTGAAGAAAACAATTAATTTTAGTAAAAATTTCGCTATTGTCATGTTTATGTAAAACATTAAAAACCCTGAAGAAAGCATAAATATTTGAGATTTTGAAAATTTCATGAATTTTGTGTTCTATACCATTTATAATATTTAAGAAACATAGAAAAAATTGAGATTTTTAAATTTTTATGATTTTCTTTTGTTATAGCATTTAAAATATAGAAAAATAAAAGATTTTGCTATTTCATATGCTATAAAAAACAAAATATTGAAGAACCAAAAAACACAGAGATTTTTGAGATTTTTAAAATTTTGCAACTCACGTGCTACAACATGAAAAATATAAGAAGTTTGAAAAAAAAATTTAAAAAATAAGGATTTTTTAAAATATCATTATTTTTTGTGTTGTTAGTGGTTCCCAGTCACCCGGAGTCTCTGCTAGTCAGACTGGTTTGTTGGGGTCAAAAATTACACCCGGTTGACCAAGTTAAAATCAAAGTCAACCCCAAGCCAATTGGGCCCAAGCCCAGGCCAAGTGGGCCCATGCTCAAATCAAGCCCGAAAATGAAGTGACCAGCCTCTCCCATGCCAAAATGAAAATTATGTAATAAATAATTTTGATGTAATTTTTATGAATAAATGTAAGGAAAATTGGCATAAAGCCAAATTTTTGTAAAGCCCATGGCTCATGTGCAAAAAAAATGAGCACATGATGCATGGGATGGGCAAAATGCCATTTTGTAAAGCTCAAGGGGCTATGTGTAAATTTGTAATCCTATAAAAGGCAACATGATGATGAAATGAAGGACAATAATTCATTCGCCCTAAAAAATCAGGGTTTCTCTGCCTACTCCTTCCCTTAAGGTTCTAAACCTTCTTATCTTTTTTTTGAATTAAATCAAGAGTTTAACTCTTCCTTTTCCAAAAATAAATAGTTTTTCACCATAAAACTATTGAAGGGGAGCTCGGACCTGCCATCAAATCCCTAAAAGGGGAGATTTTTAAGTCTCACCCATTTTTTCCTAAGATCCAGCCAACAGAGAGGAAGAAGAAGAAGACTCGGCTCCAAAAATCCCATTCCGGGAGGATCCGAAGCTCAAAAAAAGATTCAAGGCTAAAGGGGAGAAGAAAGGGGTCTCCTTCAATCATCTCCAAAGATTTCTAGGAGTTTAACTCCATTCAAGATCTGTTGGAGTTTAACTCCATAAATCAAACCCTTTTTTTTAGGTGTTTAACTCCATTCAACATCTTTCGAAGTTTAACTCCATAAATAAAAAATCCTCTTTCGGAGTTTAACTCCTAATTTCAGGGTAGAAGCCCCTTCTTTCCGTGGACGCCCAGCGCCCACATGCCGGGCGCGTGAGGCGCCGGCGCCCAGTGCCCACGTGCCGGGCGCCGCGTGAGTCGCTGGCGCCCGGCACCAGCATCTAGCGTCCAGCGCCCACGTGCCGGGCATGTGAGTCGCCAGCATTCAGCGCCCAGTGTCCGAGTGCCAAGCACGTGAGGCGCTGGCGCCCACGCGTCTTTTGGACGCTATTCACCCCGCTTTTTCCATGCACTCCACACTAAAAATACCTCCCCCATTAGAAAAAAATTCTAACGGGGTGCTGCCCCGTATCCCGCAAGGGGACTGCTAGCCTCCTTAACCCCTAGCCCGCTATCCGGGTAGCGGGACCCCCATAAACTCTGCGAGGCCCCCGATATATCCAAAACCCCTCAAGACACACATACGCACACTGCACATTGAGTTCGTATGACCACTTTGACCCGTCAATCGGAGGTTCTCTCGCTCCAAAGGCGATGGGTAATTAATGGCATCTTAGTCCGCAGCTGCTGGAGATTCGGATTCCCACAATCAATAAACCCCCATCTACCCTAGGCAGGAGGAATCTGTAGTACGCCTGACAAGCGACGCGTATTCCCATCTCAATGGGGTGATGAAAAACACCCTACAGATTCTGGCACGGCCGGTAAGACCTTTTCTCTCCTCCCATATTTCGGGTTAAACGTTCATGCGAACTCAATCAACATACATATTGATGTTTATACTGAAATAATACTCTTTCATGCAGGATTTAAAGCGATCAAGCCCCAACAATTTCTCCGAGGACCAGCTCAGCTCTCGACACAACTCCCATCTCCTACACGATGAAGACGGATGCCAGGACGGTTCTCCCGACCAATCTCGGGCAACAGTTGGGGAGCCGCTGCTACAGTTCGGCCCTATTATGTTCATGCCAGCTAACACCATCTCAGCTCCTCAAGCTCCGGTGGCAGACAAACCGGCCTCGAAAGGCAAAAGGCTAAATGTGGTGGTCTCGAAGGCGTCCCAACCCAAATGTAAGTCGGTATTTGAACGACTTTCCTTGGCCCCAGTTGGGGGCAAGGCCATCATCACCAACAAAACAACAAGGCATCTTGGGCAAACGCTAGCGGTGTCCTTGATAACTGCTCAATCGGGTATCTTCTCTAAGCTCCCCGTCAATCGACTCACGATGGCTTCCTGGATGACGGATGCCCGTCAAGCCCTCAAAATCGAGAAGCTAAGGTAGAAAATGCTCAGATATAGAACGAACAAGGGCTAGGGCTCCTGCTAGGCTGAACTTCATGAAGTTCCAAGAACAGGGTTAACCTTCCAAAGATAAAAGAGATGGCTGGACATGTGGTCCACACTGTCTACATGGTAGGCACGCGCAGCACGAGCAAGGACGAGACCACCACATCTCAAATCCAATCTGGTATGAATGTGGCCACCACTTTCCAAGACCAGCATCCTCTGGAAGGTAATGAAAACCCTTCCAGTGAGGCTGATAAGCAGAGAGATCCCTCGGTTCATGAGGAGTCGGGTTCGGAAAGCGAAGAGGAGCCAATCTTCCGTCCCAAGACCGCAGAGCAGTAACTTCTCCAAGAGCTCCAAAAGCAGCTCAGAAACAAAGACAAGGAAATGGCCAAGCTCTACTCAAAGATCAACGACTTGACAAACGTCATCTTACAACTCACGACCCAAGTTGCCTCTCGACCGCCCAATCAAGCATAGAGCTCTGCTCATGAATTGGAAAACGGTGTCCCGAGGCAGCCGACGCCTATTCCCTCAAATCCAAAGGTGGGCGAGCTGCATGAAAGTTGGCCGCATCCTATCTCGAAAAATGTCTTGACTACTGATGACAGCAACCCGCTAACGCAAGATCAAATCATGGATTTGGTCGCCAACAAAGTCAAAACATTAGTAGCCGAAGCCGAAGCGCAAAAAGATATCAGCAGTAGTGGGAGACCATATCCTGCTCGGTATGATCTGGTAGAGTTTCCTGGTGGCTATGTCATCCCCAAATCCGGAAGATTTGATGGGACAGGAAATGCGAATCAGCACATCACCCACTTTAAAGCCTCATGCAGGAATACTGGGGGCAATGATGCGCTTCTCCTCCGCCAGTTCGTTAATAGCTTAACCGATGTCGCTTTCGACTGGTACACGAGCATACCGGATGGCTCCGTTACTACTTTCGTCTAAATGGAATCTCTATTCCGATAAAGGTTCATGAGTGTCAGCGATAAGATCACCATTGCCGACCTTGTAAGGACCAAGCCAAAGAACAATGAAAGCAGCACATATTTTATAACCCGATGGCGTAATCTCTCCGTCAAATGTGAACCGCCAATAGAGCAGGACCAATCTTTCAGCCTCCTCGTCGGAAATCTCAACAATTGGATGGTCCCGTTTCTATACACCACGGGTCTTAAAACATTCCAATAGCTGGCCAGGAAAGTTCAGATGTTGGAGCGCTTAAAGCATGAGTCCTCCTCTGATTCCCAAAATAACAGTACGTCTTGGAGAAACCGAAGGGACGATAATCGCAAAGGCGGAAATTCCAACGATACTAAATCTTTTAAAATTTTGGCTAACCGAAATAAGCAAAGGATGAGCGGGCTTAATGCCAACCAACCTCGAAAGCCAGTGTTCGGAGAGGGAGGAGAATCTCTACTGAAAGAGAAGCTGGATAAGGTCTATTCCTTCAGAAGGGACAAAGTCCGTAAAATATTCAAGGATGCCCTAAGAAACGGTCTACAATTGCCAGAATCAAAAAGATCTCAAGAAGCGAATATGACCGATGACCCCAAATATTGCCCCTATCACAGAATGATAGGTCATGCCATTGAGGACTACTTTGTCTTCAAATATTAAGTCGAAAAGCAATACAAGACAGGAGAGATAGAACTGTCTAAACGTGTGTTAACAAACAGTCAAGCTGTGACTGCAAATTTCATACAAACGGTGACCGAAGCCCTTCGGGAACCTGATTCTCTCAGACATCTGCCTTTTTATGAAAGGAGCGGACCAAGGCGACAAGCTAAGAGCCAAACGGGCAACATTGCCAACGAAGAAGCGATAGACGGGTACACAACCCATACGGTCTACATGATGGAGCTCAGAGGAACAAGTCCTCGTACGCCTTATAGCCATGATGATGACATAGGTGTTGCCATCCAACACCGGCTCGATCTAGATGACGAAGAGCCCGCTTATGCAATTAAGCCAAAGAAGCCCATGGTTCCTGCAGGATCGAGCCTAGGCTCCAACAGTTGACCACCACGTCGTTAAACTGGGAGCTATCAACCCCTAAGTCGTTAAACTGGGGATGTAAAAAAAATGTGTAAATAAATGGAAAAAAAAGCCGAAATGATGGGGCAACTTGTAATAAAATTCAGCGAGTAAAATAAAGATGAAAATAAAGCCAAAATGATTGGGCAACCGCGAATAAATAGCCGAAATGATAGGGTAATTGCAACCTTCGCGATAAGAAAAGATGAAATGATAGAGCAATCGCAATAAAAAAAAACCCTCCAAATGGTGAATGATGAGTCGCTCCTGGTACTATATTCCAGTGCAGCGATGCAGACGCCAACCAAGATTCAAATCCCCAACGGCGAATAATGAGTCGCTCCTGGTACCATATTCCAGTGCAACAATGCAGACACCAACCAAAATTCAAATTCCCAAAATTCTCCCTGCCCTATGGGTGGTCCCTAAATTGACTACCGTATACAATCTACAGGCTCAAATAATTCTCATCACACCCAAGCCCTACCGCAATCACCAGCCCAGCGGCCAGTCTCCGCCCTCGGAATTATGCTCCATTTGGGAAGACCCACTCATGTGTCCTCACAATACATGAAGAGAACAAAGCTTGCGAGATCCTCTCGACTCGTAAGAAAACACCTTCGTGGGATCCTTACGACTCACAAAGGAAAAACACACTTGGGGGTCCCCACGACTCCTAAGGAGAAAATATACCTACTAGACTCTTTCGACTCATAGGGAGAAAATTCTTTTATGGGACCCTTACGGCTCATAAAATTGAAAAGCCTTAGGTGATAGGGACCTGAACTGTCTCCTAAGTCGTTGCTCCCTAACATGTAAAGGCAAATGATGAATTTCTTCTAGCACATGTGCTTTAGTGTTAGCAACGCTGATGCCGACCCCAACCCCAAAAATTCTAAACTTTCGATCCAATAGACCCCTAAGTCTTTAAACTGGGAATAGATGACCTCTAAGTCGTTAAACTGGGAACAGATGACCCCTAAGTCGTTAAACTGGGAATGAGGCAAATCCTCTCACGTCAAATGATGATTCACTCCTGGTACCATATTCCATTGTAGCAGTACTGATGCCAAACCAAAACCAAAATCCCCAAATCCTCTCACGGAAAATGATGATTCACTCCTGGTACCATATTCCAGTGTAGCAGTGCTGATGCCAAACCAAAGCCAAAATCCTCAAATCCTCTCATGGCAAATGATGATTCGCTCCTGGTACCATATTCCAGTGTAGCGATGTTGATGTTAACCCAAATCATGTCAAGTCAGCAAGACGACCAACGACCTCCCCGTCGGAATTATGCTCCGTCTCGGAATCAAGTCAACCAACAATCTCTGCGGCAGAATCATGCTTCGTCTCAGAGTGTACCCCGTGTCGAAATCATGCTTGGCCTTGGAGTACCTGCTTTCCCCGTCGGAATTATGCTTCGCCTGGGAATTGACCTCTGCGTCGGAATCATGCTTTTGGATAGCCGCTCGTATCCATATCATTTGTCACGCACCGCTTCCCAGAGTGCGCTAAGATCGGCACGTGACGGAGCCAATCATGCTACCTGTGGCTAGGAAACATCCCTCCACAGTCATATTACGGCTGTCTATAGATATCAAGAACAGTAGAAATAAAATAAACTATCTAGTACATGTCCATATGCCAGGATATACGAGTCAAGAAATAATATGCGGAAGCAATAAATTCAATAAACAATAAAAATCTGGAAAGTACGTCCCAAATACGGGCTCACATCAGGAAATGAAAATACGGAAAGAAACTAAACTAAATTGGATACTAACAGGATCCTCACTGCTCGGCCTGTTGGCTGAAATACTCCTGAACGGCCTGCGACAGAGATAGAGGATCTGGGCCATGCAAAACCCAGACGTCAGTGTTGTTTACCGCAATCAGAGCAAAGCTCTGTTCAAATTCCAAGGCGGGAAACGAAGCAACGCTTCTGTTTCCCCCAATCAGAGCAAGGCTCTGTTCTGAAAATTAAAATGAAAATTAAAAAATTAAAGAAGCAACGCTTCAGCTGACTTGCGCTCTGCGCTGGCACTAGCGCAGTCGCGCTGCGCGACACGTGTCAAGCGCAGGAGCGTTTATGCCAAACAGAATTAAAATTCCAGTAAGATCTTTCTGTTCTTGTTAAAACAAGAAGATTGTCTTCTGTAAAACAGAAGCCCTTGGATCAAAGATCCAACGGTGGGGAAAAATCCTCAAATCACTCAGAGAATGATCTCTTTAACAAATTTAACAAATTAATGGGCACTATATAAAGGCTCCTAGACCCCATTTCCAAAACACAACAGAGAGAAATAAAAAAAACACAGAGAGAACTCAGAAAAGTCTTCTGAAAACTTTGAGAGAATTCAGAAAAAGGAAAAGGTAAAAACCTCTGAAAAAAGAAGAATTTCTTCTAAAAAGATCATTGATCTAAGAACAAGATCAATGATCTTCAATAAAAAAAATATAATAAAAATGAAGGCATTGCCTTTTGATGAACCACTGGTTTTTTGAAAACAAGAAAATTTGTTTTCTTTGATCTAAAATTGATCAAAATAATAAAACAGTGCCCTGCACTTGAAAAATCTGCACTGTTGCGCTCTTGGGTTGGCGCAAGCCACCAGAGAGCGCCACGTGTCAGCTCCAGAATGATTTGCGCTATGCGCTGTTGAGATAGAACTTTGCTCTCTGAAATTGGCACAACTCGCCAGAGCGCGCCACGTGTCAGCAGCGCAACAGCACAGCGCACTGGCGCAGTGCACTGCGCTTGCATGACACGTGTCACCTCCACAAGCGCTTGCGCTCATTAATTGGCACAAAGCGCCTGACAGGCCACATGGCCACTGTCAATTTGATTAATGCGCTGCATTATTTGCAGATGGGCCAAGCCCAATTAAAAAAGGCCTAACAGGCCAAATAAAATGCAATGCATTACTTTAAAAAGGGCAGAGCCCAAACAAAAACAGATGCTGTGCAAAAGGGACAGAGCCCAAATCAAAATGGCCTAGCAGGCCAAAACAAAATGCACTGCATTATTAAACAAAGGGCAAAGCCCAAGCCAAGGCCCAACAGATCAACCACAAATAAAAATGTTGAACATCTTCAACTGGACTTAGCCCAATCATGGCCATAAGTCATCAAATTAAATTGACCGAGCACAACTGCTCCCTTAAATCAATTTACATTCGGTTCAAAGATACATATCTGAACTGCTCTGACACCTATCGTTGTAATCCTTCAACGACGTCAGAGAGGTGACAAGTCCCGACGGCCATACATGCAGTGGACCACCATGTCCCTAAACTGGCGATGGACCCCTATGTCCCTAAACTGGAACATGGACCACCATATCCCTAAACTGGTGATGGACCCATATGTCCCTAAACTGGAACATAGACCACCATGTCCCTAAACTGGCGATGGACCCCTATGTCCCTAAACTGGAACATGGACCACCATGTCCCTAAACTGGCAATGGACCGCAATGTCCTTAAACTACCTATGGACCCCCACGTCCCTAAACTGGAACATGGACCACTACGTCCCTAAACTGGAACAATAGAGCCCTTAAATGCTCTTTTGTCGGATCTAAACGATCCCGTTTAAGTTGATCTTAGCCTCAAATATGGCTAACGTATCCTTAAACATTCAAACAGACTTTAGTCCCAAATTGGACTATAAGATCCCCAATCAACTCTGTTTCAAGGGTACATCTCTGAACTCCTCTGACATCTGTCGTTGTAATCCTTCAACGTCGTCAGAGAGGTGATGGGTCCCGACGGCCATACATTCAATGGACCACCATGTCCCTAAACTGTAACAATAGAGCCTAAATGCTCTTTTGTCGGATCCAAACGATCCCGTTAAGTTGATCTTAGTCTCAAATAGGACTAACGTATCCTTAACAAACGTTTAAGTTGATCTTAGTCTCCAATGAGGCTAACGTGTCCTTAAACCCAAACCCCCAAACCTAAATCTAAGATAATACGGATTTAGACTAGTCCACGTCCTACGGGCGACAACACAAATTAGTCTCCGTATACAATCCACGGGCAACCAAAAACAAAACAAACACCCACGACACGAAGTGACCATCTGGAGAAGGAGAAAGTTGTTACCGCGATGCGGTAGCATAATTAACTGCAGGGACTTGCGCCTGCAGGGAAGAGCGTCCCCATAATCAAAAACCCTTCAAGCGAGGGGGAATCTGACGAAGTCTGCTACATCGGACGCATCCGTTTAAACCTTCGATACATGGTGCCATAAATCAACTTGGCATCTTCGGAGAGGTGGACGGATAGCACCAATTAGCATCTGCCCCGAATCTCAGGTAAGACGTCTCTGTTTTGGCCGTCTTTCGGAGGGGAACAGATTCTGGCACGCCCGGTGGGACCTTTTCCTCTTTCCACTCCACACTTCATGTGTCATGTTCGTGAACAAATCGCGGTTTGCTGTGGTTGCCTGTGGATTCGAGGTACTAAGATTTGGTGTCTTGCTACGTACAGAAAACTAAAGATCAATGGCTTCAAACTGCACTGCCTGCAACTGCAACTCTCGCTCGATCCCTGCTAGAGGAGTGACTTATGGGCCCCAAGCGGCCTCTCTTTTCAAGATGCCAGTGGAGCAGGTAACTCAAGCCACCACTGGACTATTCTTCGGGACCATGCTCCCACCGATGAGCTTCAATGCCCCAATGACGTTGCAAGAAGCCCCAAAGAAGTCGGTCTTTGATCGACTTACCACTGCCGCGGCCCCTCTCAACGGGTCGCCCAACTCTAATACCTCAGTTTTCAATAGACAGGGCCAGAACATCTGCAAGCCCGCGATACCCGAAGCTGCCATCCCAAAGCGGATAGCCATCCCGGCTCAAGCGGACGAGATCATTGGAAATGCTCCTCCTTCCAAGAAGTCAGTTTTTACAAGGCTGGCCATTCCGGTTGCTACTCCAGGCGAGGTCCTCAAAGCTGCTTCCCCTGCCCAGAGGTCTGTCTTTGACAGATTAGACATTGCTTCTTAACGGGTGTCAATCTTCGACAGGCTAGCACCAATAACAGTCTCTCCTTAAAGCAGGGGGCACGAAAAAGTCACCCTTATAGCTGAAACAACTCCATCCGCAAGACACGCTCGACATCGCCACTGGCGCCGAGTGAGGAAAGCTGGGGGAAACTCCCCCTCTGGGATAACTCCGCCAGCTCCAACGGTGGGGATCGATGCTGTTGTTCCAATCGGGAACAGCTTTGAATTGCTGAACACGGTGCGCAGAAACTCTCCTACTGCAGTGTTGAAACGAACTCCTTCACCTGTGGAGAATACTCCAGAGAAAAAGCTAGAGCAGCCCCCTCAACGGCTGTCCTCTAAAATTTACAAAGTATGGCGGCAGGTACAAGAGTCGGTGATTGATGAAAACTATCTCCGCCGACAGAAAAAGATGAGGTTCAGCAGGAGAAGGATTACTCCGTCAATCCACAAAAAGCAACAGCTACGTGGGTGCCCACTGCAACGGCCCCCTCAACTCCAATCACTCAAAGGAAAAGGAGGCCGCAAAAAGCCCCTGTGAACATGGCGAAGCATGAAAGCGCTGAACACAAACGCCCCAAGTCTGGGGGCATGGTGGTGCACACTGTTTATATGGCTGCCGGAAAGGAGGAAAGCCGTGCTTCTACGGGCCACCGACCGCTCACCCGATCCGTGACGAAAGCCCAGGAGCAACAACAAAAGCTTCAGGAAATGATGACTGCAATGGCTGCACTTACTGGGCCAAAAGAAAGCTCAGAGTCGTCATCAGAACAGCGTCACGAACAAGAAACTGACGCTGGCTTCCTTCGTAGAGTCCTCGAAAAGAAGGACAAAGAAGCCGCAGAGCAAGCGGCTAACATAAAACAGATGTCGCTCATCTTCCAAGATATGGTAGGGATGATGTTACAGCCGGACCCTCCAGCTGATGACCCTCCAATCATTGTTGAAGACGATAGAAGGGAGACATCTAATCCTCCGCCGGCTCTTTCAGCAGCCAAGAATGAAACCATTTCCAAGGCCACGCTCGACGATTATATTGCTCAGCAAATACGGGCTCATCAGGCGAATGAAGCGGCTGAGCAAATTGTTAGAACCGGAAGACCCTATCCAAGCTGGTATGACCAAATCAGTTACCCGCCGGGATATATGATCCCTAAGTTCTACGTATATAAAGGGACAGGGAATCCGCATCAGCATGTTGCTCAATTCAAGGCCTTATGCGGCAATACTGGAGGCGATGACAAATTGTTGCTTCGCCAATTCGTCGGTAGCTTAGCGGAAACAGCCTTTGAATGGTATTCAGAGCTACCTAACGACTCCGTTAAAACATTTGCGGAAATGGAGCTACTGTTTACACAAAGATTCGCGAGTGCTAGTGGACGCACCCCGATAACAGCACTGATTAACGCCAGGATAAGGCCCGGCGAAACGTGGGTCCAATACGCAACACAATGGCAGAACCTATGGTAGAAATGCGAACAACGCATAGAAGAGGCACCTGCGGTAGGCATGTTCGTGGGCACTCTTGATCCGCAAGCGACCATCTCGCAATTCATGATGTTCTTCAGGCCGACCACCTTCCAGGCCTTGATCGACAAATTAGCCCAAGTGGACCAGATGGGCCATGGACCGTCTCTTCCAAAACCAGACTCTCGAAATGAGAAAGGAAAAGGGAAAGCGATCGTCGTCGCCAATGCTCAACAACAACCAAGCAACTCAAAGCCGTTTGTTCGCCAAAATAACGTGCGTCCATGCCCATCCCTTGAGGAGAGACTAGGACGTCCTTACTCGTTTCCTCAGAATAAAACGAGAAGACTGTTCGAGCTGGCAGTGCGCAACAGACTCATCAATCTGCCGAGTCCAAAACGTCTGTCACAGCCAGGCTATCTCAATAATCCCAATTATTGCCCTTACCACCAAACGGTAAGTCACCCGATCGAGGATTGTTTCGTCTTTAAGGGATAGATCGAGGATCAGTACCTACAAGGCAAGTTCGCGCTGTCTGAAAACTGGAAGGTAAACCCACCACAGCCGCACACTCCAAAGAAGACAGACACGATAGGGGCAGCTTATTCTTTTGTCGAGGACGAAAACGATGGAGAAGACTCATCAGATGAATTCGAGGACTACGTAGCGACTTGTCATGTGATCTCTCACTCATTGGCGGATGATGAAGAGGCTCCCTGCGCCGAGAAACCGAGGGCGAACCCTGAACCAGAAATTCTGCGGCCGTCAGACGAGTTGATCGATGCCTTCCTGAATGAGATTCGTCTGAAAGTTAAAGCCAATCAAGAGCGTGAGATAGCCATACTGGAAGGAGCCAAACACCGACTACTAGACCAAAGAGTCGAGGCACTTCCATCAAATCAAAAGTCATCCGCTGAGGATAAAAATAAATTCAAGACGAGGAAAAGGTTCGCCAAAGCCCTATTAGTGGGAATGAAGCTACCGCCCTCTGAAGAAAATACTCTCGATGGAGTAGAAATGCATCCTAACTTCTGCTTATATCATCAGAAGATCATACATCCTACTGAAGACTGCGACTCCTTTAAGTGTTGGTGGCAAGGATATGTCGCTCAAAAGCAACACTTCAACAGGACAAAGTGTGAAACTCGTAGACATCAGAAAAATGTGATAGATGAGCACAAAAGAGCCGCCGACGACTGTCATATAGCCGACTCCAAGGGATCGCAAATTATCACCTTTGGGAACGACCCCGATGAAAAAACAGCCTTCAACCCTCTCTTCAAGGAATCCATCTCTGAAGAATTGAAGAATTATGAGAACATTCATCCGTGCAAAGGCATACTACCCGGAAAGAATCTCGGACCCGCAAACGACGGAGCGAACAAAAAGGCTAAAGGAAAGGAAAAAAGGACCTTCGTCGCCAACACTCAACAACAGTCGAGTGGCCCTAGACCGGTTGTTCGTCAAAACAATACGCGTCCACGCATATCCCTCGAGGAGAGGCTAGGACGTCCTTACTCGTTTCCTCAAAATAAAACGAGAAGACTGTTCGAGCTGGTAGTGCGCGACAAACTCATCAATCTGCCGAGTCCAAACGTCCGTTGCGGCCAGGCAATGTTAACAATCTCAATTATTGCCCTTACCACCAAACGGTAAGTCACCTGATCGAGGATTGCTACGTCTTCAAAAACTGGATTGAAGACCAATACCAACAGAGCAAGTCCGTCATCTCCGAAAACTGGAAGGTGAGCCCGCCACAACCGCACGCTCCGAGAAAGATGGATACGCCGGGGGCATCATGTTCAGTCATAGAGAAAGCCCCATAGACCGAAAAGTCGGTAAACTAGAGATTCGACTCAAATACGGCGACGGCGGACCGAAACGTCCTTAAACTAATGATGGACCGCAACGTCCTAAAACTAGCTGCGGACCGAAACGTCCTTAAACTAATGATGGACCGCAATATTCTAAAACTTGCAAACGACCGAAACGTCTTTAAACTACTACCGCAGCATCCTCAGGCTGACAAATATATATATATATATATATATATATATAATAATAATAATAATAATAATAATAATAATAATAAAAACGGTATGTCCATAAACAAAACGGGCACGGATGAAAACCCGAAAGGGCTCCGTGAGTAAAAACAGCAGGGCTACCGGCGAGTGTTTGTGAAAACCCGGAAGGGCGCAACCTCGTTAGAAAAAAAAAGAATTAAAAGAATTAAAAAAAAGAGAACACGATATGTCCATAAGCAAAAGGGGCATGGATGAAAACCCGAAAGGGCTCCGTGAGTAAAAACAGCAGGACCACCGGCGAGTGTTTGTGAAAACCCGAAAGGGCACGGCCTCGTTAAAGGACACTTACAGGATCCTCTCGACCTTGTAAGGAGAAACCACCTGCGTGAGATCCTTACGACTCACAAGGGAGCAACACACTTAGGTATCCTCACGATTCCTAAGGAGAAAATACACTTGCGAGATCCTTACGACTCGTAAGGAGAACTCTCTTATGGGACCCTCACGGCTCATAAGATTTGAAAGTCTTAAGTTACAGAGACCTGAACCTGTTCTTAAGCAACCCCCACAACCTTTGATACTGCCCTACAAGCGGCTCATGCTGACCCTTGTATACAATCCACGGGCGTGAATAAACATTTCCCTAACCAAGTCCCATCCGTGACTGGGGATATGTTTGCATGCTGAACAACCCTTGTAAGTCCTCTCGACTTACAGGGAGAAAACCCTCTTGTAGGATCCTTACGACTTACAGAGGAACATACACTTAGGAATCCTCACGATTCCTAAGGAGAAAATACACCTACAAGATCCTCACGACTTGTAGGGAGAAATACCTTTGTGGGACCCTTACGGCTCATGAAGTCAAAAGCCATAGTCGATAGGACCTTAACCTTGTTCGCTAAGCCACCTTTGGTTGACATCGACAGAGGCAAATGATGATTCGCTCCTGGCAATATCCCAGTTGTAGCGGTGCTGATGCCGAAATCGGTGTCTAATTTCAGGTTTACGGCGAAAAGCCAGTAGGCCGCACATGCATACGAAATAGCCGAAATGATGGGGCAACTTGCAATAAAAAGCAGCAAGTAAAAACGTATGCACACAAAATAGCCGAAATGATGGGGCAACTTGCAATAAAAAGCAGCGAGTGAAAATAAGCTAAATAGCCGAAATGATTGGGCACCGCGAAAAATAGCCTAAATGATTGGGCAATCGCGACCTTCGCGATATAAAAACTGAAATGATAGAGATCACGGAAAGAAATAAAATGAAAAAAATATATAACGAAATTCATGCCCTACAGGTGAGATCACATCGGTCCCTGTATACAATCCAGGGGCACAAACAAAGAGGGAACCATACCTTCCCAACAGGCTCCATCAGAAAGCAAAGCGAAATCTCGATGGTTCATAGACAACCTAGAGACAATCTCGACATTTGTCGCAATATTGCAGACACAATGTCAACAAACGGAGCAAAAAGAAGATCCCTAGCTTCAGGGTCTCGACGTCGATATCGACAACTTAGAGATCACCAACGGCGTTTCTCCTCATTCCAACCAGATGCAAACATGACGTCAACAACCGACCTCAGAGTCGCAACGAAACGGAGCCACGACATAGTCCCTAGTTCTAAATCTTAACGGCAATATCTACAGCCTAAGAGTCAGCAACGGCGTTCCTTCGCAGTCCAGCAGGATGCAGACGCAACGTCAACGAAAGACCCCATGGTCGAAAAAAAGCGGAGTGACGGCAAAATCCCAACACCACCTCAGCATTCGTCTCGTTACAGCAGACGCAATGTCAACAACGGCGTTTTTTCGCAGTCCAGCAGGATGCAGACACAACGTCAACGAAAGACTCCATGGTCGAAACAAAGCGGAGTGACGGCAAAATCCCAACTCCACCTCAGCATTCGTCTCGTTACAGCAGACGCAATGTCAACAATGGCGTTCTTTCGCAGTCCAACAGGATGTAGATGCAACGTCAACAAAAGACCCATGGTCAGTAAAGCGGAGTGATGGCAAAATCCCAGCTCCACCTCAGCATTCGTCTCGTTACAGCAGATGCAATGTCAACAACAATGTCCTTCCTCCAACAGGATTCGGACATGACAAAACAAACGAAGCGAAGGCTAAATTCCTAGCTTCAAGGTCTTAACGGCGAGTCATATAAAGCCTGAAAGACAACTGGAGATCATCCCACACCAGTGCGGAATGGTCACCACTTCGATGTTCGTCTCGACACAGCAGACGCAACATCATCAAACAACGAAGCCATGGCAAAGTCCCTAGTTCCAAACCTCGACGGTTCACAAGCAACCTAGAGACGACCGTGACGTTCGTCTCGATACAGCAGACGAGATGTCACCCCAGCGTTCTTCTTCCAGCAGGGTTCAGACGCGACAATCAAACTAACGGAGCCATGGCAAAATCCCTAGTTCCAAACCTCGACGGTTCACCGGCAACCCAGAGATAACCGCGACATTCGTCTCGATACAGCAGACGCGATGCCAGCAAACGAAGCAAAGGCCAAATTCCTAGCTTCAGGGTCTTGACGGCAACTCACATAAAACCTGAAAGACTATCAGAGATCATCCCACACCAGCGCGGAGTGGTTATGACTCATCGGGGCTCTCCAAAATGAGCCTAATCTCAAGTAAAAAGCGGCATGGCAAAATTCCTAACGCTTGCTCTTCCGACGGTCAAACTTCCAAGGAAGATTGCTTGAAGACGTCTTGTCCAGCCCCCGAAGGGATCAGAGACACAGCAGTCGCAGGGCTACTCGAACAGCACGATTGCATATCGAGGAATATATCAGCTGATGCGACGGTACGACGGCCAAAACCCTAAGTACCACAGACCCTAACGGACTTCTGTCGGAAAGAGCAGAGGTTAACTGTGACGTTAGGATATTCTTGCGAGAAATGCTCGATTCGACTCGATTCGTGAGGAAATTGATGTCTTTGCGAGAACTGCTCGATTCGTTTCGACTCGTGAGGAAAAGCCTTAGGCAGCGGGGATTAAAAAAAACCTGTTTCATAAGCACTGGGATCCTGCAAGTCGGCCCAAAACGGTCTCTTGCATACTATCCATGGGTCTCACTCTCCGAAGTCGAATCTCGACAAGGAGGGAAACAACCACTTACGGGTCCTCTCGACTCGTAAGAGGGAAAATTCTCTTACAGGATCTTTACGACTTATAAGAGAAAACACACTTAGGAATCCTCACGATTCCTAAGGAGAAAATCCACCTACGAGATCCTCTCGATCCGTAGGGAGAAAAGTCTCTACGAGACCCTCACGGCTCATAGAGTTGAAAAGTCTTAGGCAGCAGATCTGAACCTGCGGCCTAAGCCATCGCTATCTCTTGAAGAAACCAAGATGCTTACTCTATTATCTGTCAACCATGTTTATTAAGACAGCATGCTGATAATAAGAGAAAGAAGAAAGCGACAGAAAGAACATCCAATGTGCATTTGATTAAGCGTTCAAAACACACTCATTCGTGCATGGGCAGAAGACTCAGGACGAGAAATAAGACAAGCTGAAATAAAAAGTTTCCATTGACAAGGGTCCTTACAATATAAAGAAATGAAACAAAGACATTATTCAAATGATTACAACGGTATAACCTCAGATCCAGAGCACGGATTGAGGAATTCAAAAGTGAGGCCATCTAGAATTCTTCTGGCCTTTCTGATTATTCTTGTGCGCAGCCTCTCGCGCTCACGTGTGTCAAGATCTTCGGCAAGGCCCCCTATCCTCCGATAAGCAGCGATTATTGTCGTCTGCTGAAAAACTTGGTGAAGAATGTCGATAAGGCTATCCCGTCGTTTCTTCAAGATTAGCCCCGACAGGTGCACTGAATGCACCTTGTCTTCAGTGTCATCCAGCGCATTGAGCGGCATGGCCTCGTAGAATCCCTGGAGTGCTCTCCAAATTGCTCCCAGCACGACTTTCAAGAGAGCAAAACGGCGAGGGAGCAGCCAACCAACGTGCGCGTTCAGACGACCCATAACCTCCGCACACTGGGCATCTGTAAACTCCTGGTTTTGATGACGGCCCTGTGCGCGGATATCCTCGTAGGTGATGAACTCGTGCAGACTGTATAGACGCACCGCCATGATGCCTGAAGGAAACATCACGGGAAGATTAGCAAATAAAAATACACAGGGAGTTAAAATCCTCGAGAGCAATGCTCTGCAGACAGGAGTGACGCCTGTCAAAATCCAATAATAAGGGGAATTTAAAGAAATTCCCCGAGAACTCTGAGATCCTTACTATTAAAAGATGATATAACCCATTAAAAATAAAACTCCATTTTTAATCTTCATTATACATGATTAAACTCTTAAGAGTTCGTCGTTTTTAGATCAAAAGATCTATGTTTTGCCAAAAAGCAAAGCTCTGTTCATGGATTAAGAAACCCTGAAACAGATTCTTAAGAGCGAGGCTCTATTGGTGAAACCCCAAAGGGGTTTTCTTTAGATCAAAAGATCTATGAGAGCAAGGCTCTATTAATTAAAAGTAATTTAATTCAAGATTAATTTTTACCTAAAAAGTTTCTTTTAAAGAAAATCTAACTCAGGGAATTCTTGAAGGCAAGAGCAAAGCTCTGAAGTTTTGAAAGTAAAAATCTTAAAGATAATAATCATCTGTTGAGGACCAGAGGTCCTACTTATAGGCATCAAATGCCCTTTCAACTTCCAAAAATTGCAGCAACGGTTGGAATTCTGCCACCGTTGCGCTTACGTTTGGGGCCACTTAAGCGCAACGGTGGAGGGGGCATTTGTTTACCCCAATCAGAGCAAAGCTCTGTTCAAATTCTAAGACAGGAAAAAAAGCAACGCTTCTGTTTCCCCCAATCAGAGCAAGGCTCTGTTCTGAAAATTAAAATGAAAATTAAAAAATTAAAGAAGCAACGCTTCAGCTGACTTGCGCTCTGCGCTGCGCGCCACGTAGCAGCGCAGTTGCGCTCTGCTCTGCGCTGCGCGACACGTGTCAAGCGCAGGAGCGTTTGCGCCAAACAGAATTAAAATTCCAGTAAGATCTTTCTGTTCTTGTTAAAACAAGAAGATTGTCTTCTGTAAAACAGAAACCCTTGGATCAAAGATCCAACGGTGGGGGAAAATCCCCAAATCACTCAGAGAATGATCTCTTTAACAAATTTAACAAATTAATGGGCACTATATAAAGGCCCCTAGACCCCAATTCCAAAACACAACAGAGAGATAAAAAAAACACAGAGAGAACTCAGAAAAGTCTTCTGAAAACTTTGAGAGAATTCAGAAAAAGGAAAAGGTAAAAACCTTTGAAAAAAGAAGAATTTCTTCTAAAAAGATCATTGATCTAAAAAGAAGATCAATGATCTTCAATAAAAAAAATATAATAAAAATGAAAGCATTGCCTTTTGATGAACCACTGGTTCTTTGAAAACAAGAAAATTTGTTTTCTTTGATCTAAAATTGATCAAAATAATAAACAGTGCCCTGCACTTGAAAAATCTACACTGTTGCGCTCTTGGGTTGGCGCAAGCCACCATAGAGCGCCACGTGTCAGCTCTAGAATGATTTGCGCTATGCGCTGTTGAGATAGAGCTTTGCTCTCTGAAATTGGCGCAACTCGCCAGAGCGCGCCACGTGTTAGCAGCGCAACAGCACAGCGCACTGGCGCAGCGCACTGCGCTTGCGTGACACGTGTCACCTCCAGCGCTTGCGCTCATTAATTGGCGCAAAGCTCCTGACAGGCCACATGGCCACTGTCAGTTTGATTAATGCGCTGCATTATTTGCAGAAGGGCCAAGCCCAATTAAAAAAGGCCTAACAGGCCAAATAAAATGCAATGCATTACTTTAAAAAGGGCAGAGCCCAAACAAAAACAGATGCTGTGCAAAAGGGACAGAGCCCAAATCAAAATGGCCTAGCAGGCCAAAACAAAATGCACTGCATTATTAAACAAAGGGCAAATCCCAAGCCAAGGCCCAACAGATCAACCACAAATAAAAATGTTGAACATCTTCAACTGAACTTAGCCCAATCATGGCCATAAGTCCTCAAATTAAATTGACCGAGCACAACTGCTCCCTTAAATCAATTTACATACGGTTCAAGGGTACATCTCTGAACTCCTCTGACACCTATCGTTGTAATCCTTCAACGACGTCAGAGAGGTGACAAGTCCCGACGGCCATACATGCAGTGGACCACCATGTCCCTAAACTGGCGATGGACCCCTATGTCCCTAAACTGGAACATGGACCACCATGTCCCTAAACTGGCGATGGACCCATATGTCCCTAAACTGGAACATGGACCACCATGTCCCTAAACTGGCGATGGACCCCTATGTCCCTAAACTGGAACATGGACCACCATGTCCCTAAACTGGAAATGGACCGCAATGTCCTTAAACTACCTATGGACCCCCACGTCCCTAAACTGGAACATGGACCACTACGTCCCTAAACTGGAACAATAGAGCCCTTAAATGCTCTTTTGTCGGATCTAAACAATCCCGTTTAAGTTGATCTTAACCTCAAATATGGCTAACGTATCCTTAAACATTCAAACAGACTTTAGTCCCAAATTGGACTATAAGATCCCCAATCAACTCTGTTTCAAGGGTACATCTCTGAACTCCTCTGACATCTGTCGTTGTAATCCTTCAACGTCGTCAGAGAGGTGATGGGTCCTGATGGCCATACATTCAATGGACCACCATGTCCCTAAACTGTAACAATATAGCCTAAATGCTCTTTTGTCAGATCCAAATGATCCCGTTAAGTTGATCTTAGTCTCAAATAGGACTAACGTATCCTTAACAAACGTTTAAGTTGATTTTAGTCTCAAATGAGGCTAACGTGTCCTTAAACCCAAACCCCCAAACCTAAATCTAAGATAATACGGATTTGGACTAGTCCACGTCCTACGGGCGACAACATAAATTAGTCTCCGTATACAATCCACGGGAAATCAAAAACAAAACAAACACCCACGACACGAAGTGACCATCTGGAGAAGGAGAAAGTTGTTACCGCGATGCGGTAGCGTGATTAACTGCAGGGGCTTGCGCCTGCAGGGAAGAGCGTCCCCACAATCAAAAACCCCTCAAGCGAGGGGGAATCTGACGAAGTCTGCTACATCGGACGTATCCGTTTAAACCTTCGATACATGGTGCCATAAATCAACTTGGCATCTTCGGAGAGGTGGACAGATAGCACCAATTAGCATCTGTCCCGAATCTCAGGCAAGACGTCTCTGTCTTGGCCGTCTTTCGGAGGGGAACAAGTGCGTCATAATATCAACAATAATATAATCAGGAAGTAACAAGATATGCAGACATGAGTATAAGCAGTAATAAGAGTATGACAGTAACACGAATATGGAACAGTGAAGTGTATACGTGCAGGTGAAGTGCGGTGAGTATACTACTGGGTTATCTATTCTAAAGTCTTCGAAATCAATTAATCCAATCCTCGTCATAACCAATCGGTCTATGCCCCGTTCATTCCCCACGGGACCACGGTAACAGGATTATTCCGTCACGCCCGGAAAAATGGCAAACAATATATTCCGTAACGCCCGGAAAAATGGCAAACAATATATTCCGTAACGCCCGAAAAAATGGCAAACAATATAATAGCCCTTTGAGTTACGTTCGGTTACATTCTTGATTTCCCCTTACCCCCAAGGTTATGTGTTCAAGTCGGGTATTGCTAATCAATATCTAATACCAACACAGGATCAAGCAGATACAAATTTTGTCTATGCAGACAACAGTAACGTCCATTAAGACAACATGTCAGGATTGTCGGCATTAGAAACAGGATCAGGTAACATGTCAAGCAGTGGTATATCAGGTCATGTCAGGTAGTGTACATGTATCACGTGGATTCCCAACAGTAAAATGTAGTAAGTATCGAATCACAATAAAAGTACGGATGTATTGTAGAAGCATGTGTGCACAATTATCGATCAGGGGTTACATCATGACTATGTAGGATGCACATTATCAAGCATGGGGTACTAATGTAACAGTAATATGAATTAATATGGCATGGCATGCAACTAGATATATAGAATTAATGGTATGGGTACACAATAAAACATGGATGTACAATATGTATTATAGCATGTAATAAGATAAACTTGCATGCGACTTGATATGTAATAAACTGTACGGATGCGAACGGATATTATAAAACTGTAAAACTGTAACATTGGATGCATAACTAAACAATATGTAATATTATTATTCGCATGAATGCAAAATATAGTAGTATAGCATGTAGCAAGATAAACTTGCATGCGACTAGATATGTAATAAACTGTACGGATGTGAACGGATATTGTAAAATTGTAAAACTGTAACATTGGATTCATAACTAAACAATATGTAATATTATTATTCGCATGAATGCAAAATATAGTAGTATAGCATGTAGCAAGATAAACTTGCCTCAGAACAGTGGTCGATATGCAGGCGGCCTGGTGCGACACGACACGATACGGTGTGTGAAACGGTACGACACGGTGCTGGGTCTTGCGGTGACACGGGACTGGTGCAATGGTGGCACACAAGTGGCATGGGCTGAGCACGAAGCGGGCATGACGTGGCACAGGAGCAGGGCACATGGCATGACATGGTCCGAGTACGGTGATGACACGGTCTGGGTACGGTGCATGGTCTGGTCGCGATCTGGTGCATGGTCTGGTGGTGGTCTGGTTGCGATCTGGAGACGATCTGGTGCATGGTCTGGTCGCGATCTGGACACAATCTGGTGCATGGTCTGGTCACGATCTGGTCATGACACGGTCGTGACATAGAAGTGGTGATGGTATAATTTTGGTATTATAGTGGTACTGTGGTGATGGTATGGTTCGTCCGGATCGTCGGCGGCGGCATGGCTCCGGCAATGACCGGAAAACAAGAATTCAAGAAAGAGAAAAGAGAAGAAGAAGGAGGAGAAAAAGAAGATGATGAAGGTGCTGCTCTGGAATTGGTGTTTGGGGACAGAGGCGAGGCAGGGGAGACGACGACGATGATGAGCCGTCGACGGCGAGGTCTACGTCAAAAGGCAGTAGGTTTTGGCGAGGGCTATGGGTATGGTTGCAGTAGGCTCAGAAGAAGAGAGGGGTTGAAGGGAAGAGAGAAGGAGGTGAGGAGACATGGATGGTGATGAGGGGTTGAGACGAGGTGGTCGGCGATGAGGGCGACGGCGACCGAGGAGGTGGCCGCAATAGGTTCTCGGGTGTGTAGGGTTGGCTTGGTTTGGGTTGTAGGTGATAGTGGTGATGATGGTGTCAGGATTCGAAGGTGGTGATGAGGATGATGGGGTACGGTCGTCGACGGGGTTCCGGCGGTAGAGGCGATGGGTGTCGGGTTGGGTTCCTGGTGTGGTGGATGTACAGGGAAGGAAAAAGAGAAGGACGAAAGAGAGAAAGGTAAGGTGGTGGTCGAGGAGTCGATGATGACGAGGGTGGAGGCGGCGACGGCGTCGCACGGAAGGAAGGCGGCGACGAGCGCGAGCGAGGGCAGAGGCGGGAAAAATTTAGAAGAAGAAGGAGGTGGGGGAAGACGTGAGTTTAAAATGGGTTTGTGAAAAATTTTGAGATTAAATAATAAATAATTATAGTGAAAGAGAGAGAGAGAGGAGAGTGACAGAGAGAGTTTCTGTTAATTAGATTTTTTTTTTAAATCCTTTTAGTTAAATAAAAATTTTAAACAGTTAGAATTATTTACAAATATAATATTAGTAAATTTTGAGTTTTTGGCTAATACAAAAATAGTCCAAAACACGCCCAGGTCGGGTCTAAAAATCTAGCTTTAAAATACGGATAATATACATACCAACCAAAACCAAAGTAGGATATCCGGGTCACGAAAAAGCATACCCCCAAGAATGGATACACGTAGCGTGCACGTAGCTATTCAAACGAGTCCATTTCACTGAACGGGACGAGAACAAGATGCGCGGATGCTACGACAGGGTTAAGGGTATCATGCAGGCCATGCTAGATAATTTTAAAATATTTTATTCGACTTTAAATGTTATATTAAAATGCAGATGCCGGATAAAATGCCAGTATGCAGTATAAAATATGAAAGTGCACGGATCCACGTAACAAGTCGGGATAAAAGATAAACAGGAATCCAAACTGGTTTCCAGTAAGCGGGTCGGGTCGGATGCAATATGGATGCCAATTACACTATTCGCATCCAAAACACAATAAATCAAGAAATAACCATAAATAAAGAAATACCCAAAATAGAACTGGTATAAATGAACTAGGGTGTTACATTATACCCAACTACAAAAAGAATTTCGTCCTCGAAATTCCCAAAACAAGAAAAGATAAACAAACATGAAACTACAGGAAGATATCTGGAAACTTCTGTCGAATCTCGTCTTCTCGTTCCCAAGTCGATTATCCGTGCGAGTGATTCCTCCATGAAACAAGTACGAGCGGGATAACCTTATTATTGAGGACCTTTTCTCTTCGAACAACAATCGACATCGGTCGTTCCTCAAAGGTCAAATCCTCCCTTACAGTCAGCTCCGAATGATCTAGCACGTGTGTCTCATCTCAAACATAATTACGGAGTTAAGATACATGAAACACATCATGAACATTCGCCAAAGATGGTGGTAACGCCAATCGATAAGCCACTTCTCCAACACGCTCCATAATCTCGAAAGGCCCCACGAATCGAGGACTAAGCTTGCCTCGACTCCCAAAATGAATCACTCCTCTAGTCGGTGATATCTTCAAGAATACAAGATCACCAACAGTGAATTTAGAGGTCTTCTCGATGTGTCGGCCCAACTCTTCTGTCGATCCTGCGCTGCCTTCATGTGATTCCGGATAGTATTAACCTTCTCTACTGTTTGCACGATCAAATCCGGTCCCAACAATCTTCGTTCTCCAACATCGTCCCAGCAAACAGGTGAACGACACTTGCACCCATACAATGCTTCGAATGGAGCCATCTAAATAGTCGCCTGAAAGCTGTTATTGTACGAAAACTCCACCAAGTGTAGATGATCCTCTCATGAACCTTTTAAGTCTAACATGCAAGCTCTCAACATGTCTTCAAGAGTTTAGATCATTCTCTCCGAATGGCCATCGGTCTGAGGATGATAAGTGGTGCTAAACTTCAATCGTGTCCCTAAACTTTCCTGTAAACTCCTCCAGAAGTGCGATAAGAATCGGGTATCATGATCGGAAGCGATGCTCACAGGTACTCCATGCAATCTCCCAATCTCCTGCATATACCGTTCTGCTAACGCTTCCGTTGACTGATCAACTCGAAATAGCATGAAATGAGCTGCCTTGGTCAAATGATCAACAATCACCCAAACTGCATTGTTGCCCTTTGGACTCCGCGGTAAAGTTGTCACGAAATCCATGGTTATATGTTCCTACTTCCACTGAAGAATCGGAAGTGGTTGCGATAAACCAGCTACTCTTTGATGTTCAGCCTTAACTTGCTGACACACCAAGCACTTCGCTACAAAGCGAGCAATCTCCCTTTTCATGTCTTCCCACCAGAAATGTTATCTTAGATCACGGTACATTTTCGTGCCTCCTGGATGTACGGAATATGCGAAACTGTGTGTGTCACGACCCGAAATAGCACGTGACTGGCCCTTGAATCATATGAATTCTATAAGACTCCATCTAATTCAAGTAAGCCAAAAGCCCAGAAATCTAAAACCATTTTAAGGAGTAAATAAAGAAACTAGTTTTTAAGAAGTAAGGAAAATATGTTTTAAAAGCAAGGTTTTTAAATAAGTAAGCCGCATATGCATTTTTAAAATCTATAGTCTTTTCTGAAAATTTCAGCAGAGTTTCCTTTATAAATACTGGCCCAAACGGGGTACAACATGAATAGTATATATACAATAATAAAAAGCATCCCCAAACGGGAGCTAGCTCTTCGTCAATCGACAGTCACAACCATGCAAGCAGTATAATATATAACGCTGAAGGGCGAGGATCAAAACTCAAAGGAAAACTCAAAATCAGCATGAAAACCATAATACTACAACGCGCGACTCTAAGGTCGAAATAATACACAGCTGGTTTTCTAAGTCTGAAACAATATACAAGTTTGGTTGATGGAATTACTAGATACAACTGAATAATACATGTACAATAGTGGTTTTGATGCAAAAGAACCCACCTACCAAAGCAAATCACCCATAAGGGAAGCAGTTTGCCAGAAGCCGCAACGGAACCTGTACGGCAAAACCTGCAAGAACTGTGGCACAACGGGGGTGAGTTGCCAACTCGTGAATAGAAAACATCACAGAGCAGAAATCGTATGTATGACACAATCCTAGGTCAATACGATCAGATATATATATATATATACACCTCAAATGAATAAGTCTGAAGCATGATAAGGTGGCAATGTAACATCTATACATGAGTGTAGTGCCAAGTGCTCATGCCAATGCCTCAGGTAATAACATATCATAAATATGAGGTATGATCAATGTCGACTATATCATGAAGTCTATGAATATGTGGATGTCATCCAACTATGTGATCAATGCCATCAATATCAACGATATGTATGTGGATATCATCCAACTATGTGATCAATATCATCAATGTCAACTATGTGTATGTAGAAATCGTCCACGTGTCACCCAATGACAATAAGCATCATGCATGTAAATATCATAAAGCATATGCATGGAAGTATGAGGATGTAAATCAACATGTGTCGCTCGCGACATATCAAATCATGGAACCTGAGTGTCAAGCATCGACACTCGAAAACATCATGAAACCTGTGCCTAGCATCGGCACGTAAATCCTCATATACATAGGGCTTCGTTAGTCCGGATCGGCCCGTCTCATCTCTCAACTCCGGTCGGTATCCCCCTTATATCCGCCGAGCTCAAAAACAATCACTGGTAGGTAGTACTCCCCTGCCAGGCTCACCGTCTAGCATATACGAGTCTTCTTGCCCCGGGGTACCTCACCGGCTCCACCATGTACCAGCAGATGGTGCCTACCTCTCCTCGAATCGGGTTTCACATGTCGCTCTCAGAACCGAGAAAACACATGGTGGACGCACTGAAATATCATATCAAGGGTAACCGGGTTTTTAAAACAATACATACTTTCTTTTGAAATACCCACGGATCCCAAATCCAAAAATATCATGGAAACAACATATCTCAACGCGTACAATCATAAGGCATGATATATGCGACATAATAAAGAAATGTAAGCATATCAGTATATCATGCAGCATGGAATAGTAATATGCACATATTGAGGGAAACCGCCCTTTTAAAATGAATCAGTTTTAAAAAGTATCTTGCGGTTCCCAAATCTCCAAATCAAGCCAGAATCATCTATGTATGTGCAATTACGTATGTATACAAGTATGAGCGTACAACAGGTAGGTGCACAAGTATGAGTGTACAATATGTAAGTACACAAGTATGGTTGTACAATAGGTATGTGCACAGGTATGAATGTACAGTATGTAATTACACAAGTATGAGTGTACAATATGTAGGTGCACAAGTATGAGTGTACAATATGTAAGTACACAAGTATGAGTGTACAATAGGTATGTGCACAAGTATGAGTGTACAGTATGTAAGTACATAAGTATGCCATGCAAGGGATCATATCCTGAATGCAACAGTCCTACAGTGTAGTGACAAGGCAATTATCGATGATGAAGTGTGTGAGCCGGCAAGCAGGTGTACGTGGAACATACGCATCATCGATAATGGTGCTAGTGTCCTAACAGTATGGTTTTAATATAACAAATAACATATTTAACATGCAATGTGATGCAAACAGTAAGAATATGCGGCAAATGAATAATAAACACAACAGTGTAGAATCTACATCAATGTATCCATGTCATACTGTTTTGCCATTTGAAAGAAGACGAATCGGGGTTTTTAGGAAAATAAAGGCTACGGTGTTTTTAAGAAAAGGTGCGTCTTTTGAAAATATCCGTAGAATCCCTTTGCCAGCCTTTAATTACTCCCGATTCGTTAGTTTTTGAAATAGGTATGGCATCGGTCTAGCCTAACATCTACTAAGCAACTACAGATCTAACTAACAAGTCAATCGGGAGGGGTATGGAAACCACCTAAATCTGAGTCGATATATACATATATATAAATATAATAGTCGGTGATCCCGCCTCAAAGGTACCGCGTACGATACAATATCATATGACATCCTCGAGTCATGAGTATGGATCTTATCATCAAATAAAGCTCGTACGGCATCCCAAAAGCTAGGTATGGGTTAATATTACATTCATCTCATCAATTATCTGGTATCCTTATCATCATATCTCATGATCTGGGTACTGATCTAAGTCTAGTACAAATCGATACCATCTATATAAATATAAATGCGTGTGTGAAACACACGTCCAAAGGCCCGCTAAAATCTCATGTCGTATCCCGAATACGAATCACATTATATCACCGATCTCATGGCACTATGCCCTATCTCATCGACTCATCTCCAAATATCATACACTATCCTCATCATCCAGGTATAAGTATAACAAGCAAGCATGTGTGTGTGTGGGTGTAAACCTATTCTAGGGTTCGCAACTAGGAAACTATACTAGTTTACTTCTAAACCCTAATCTATCCATAGTACACCTAATCACATCTAGAATATCCATGTCACACATAACGCTATCATATTTATATATATAGTATATATATGTAAACTAAACATCGAACTGCGGGGGTGCTATACGCCATCCACCCGACTTCCCCCGTAGATATAATCTACTCACCTTGCATCCTGCGTGTCGGTGTCGATGTCGCCTTCATCTTCTTCATCGTATGAAGCCCTCGAGAAGGTACCTACAAGATAACACAATCGCAAATGCACCTTAAAATCACATCGAGAAAACCAAACGACACGCTAAGGCCTATAGGTTAGAACCTATGGACTACGCTTTCAAAACCATCAAACAATCTTCGATATCGTCGTACAAACGTCAAAAGATCGAGGTAAAACACAATACTAGAAATCCAGAATTCAAAATACGCAAAACAAAACTCCGAATCAAAACAGCAACTTAGGAAAAAGGTCCCAGATTTTACCCTAGGTCAAATTGGTCAATTTTGTATATGCCAAGGGTCTAGTTTACATAAGATAAAGCTACAGAACCAACACGGATCAAAATGGTGGGACCCAGGCCGCAATTTGCGACCATACAGATTAAATCCGCGGCCAGAATTGGGATATAGGGGCTAGGGTTTTGGGGTTAGCTTCCTGGGTGCCTGCATGTATCACTGTCCTTGCAAAATAATTTTTAGAGGCTCCAGGTGTTAGCAGATTCCATTTAGCCCTCACAGATTCCACAATTTCCCGATATCGTCTTTTCTAAATCTGTATTCCAGTGTTCTAGTCTCTGTTTTAGGCCTGAATTCTAGCACTAGGGGGTTTGTGTGGCCTTTACTGAGCTCAATTGCACATTACTACCCAAAATTTCCCTAAACCCTAACTAGAGTTTTCAAAGTTCACCCAAACCACACGATATCGGTTCTAATCTAACATGGGGGTAAAAGTAATGGAAATACCAAGCTAAAGATTCAGAAAATACCTCATTTGGCAACTCAAGAATTTTCTTGAGTTGCCCAAAGTCCTCAAAATTTGATTTTTCTTGGTCCAATGTGCTTCCCTTGAGCCTGTGCATCTTTTTAATGAAAATGGACTTGGGTTTTGAGGTGATTAGCATGGAGTTTTGGGGGATTTTGTGGAGAAGGAGAGGAGGGGCAGCAACAGCGGCAGAAAGAAGAGGAGAGGGGAGAGGAAAATGAGTGCAATAATGATGGGGGATGGCTCAAGACCAAGTCAACATAAACCCTCACCTTTCTCTCTCACCCCCATACCTATTTCTTTATTCTTTTCTTTTCTATTTTCCCTCTCTTAACTTAAAAACAACAACCATGGTAAAAAGAACATGCAGTCAAGCCATGGAAATAAATGTAACAAGTGTAAAATGATATGGTGCATGTTTTGCACAAAATATGCTTAAAATCCGATTAGCGATTTTTAATCGCGATTAGCACTAAATTAGCATATAATTAATCATAAAAACTTAAAATTTGCATAATTCACATAAAACGCCCATTTTAGTAATTTCTATAATTTTTCAAATTTTTTCCCAATTTATCGGTATTTAATTATACCACCTTATTAAAATATTCAATATTTTATTATTAAATTATAAAAAATCCCCAAAAATAATATTTTATTTTTTTGAAATGTTACAGTGTGCATCCTTCATAACTTCTTCGTGAATATCTCCTTTCGGCACACACAAACGGCTAGCATATCGCAACGAACCATCTTCATGAATCAACAAATCCGTTCGAAGTCCCGCTTCAACCTGTTCTCGAAACTTTTGTAATCTTGGGTCCTGTGACTGCGCTGTTTTAATATTATCGATCAACAACGACTGTACTTGCAGCTACATCAACTGTCCCAAAGAATGCGATAACACGATCTCCAACTCGAATCTCCGAAAATGCTCGATAAGCTCCTTCTGTGCAGTCAACATCCGAGTTGCTGGCAACCGACTAAGAGCATCCGGCACTACATTAACTTTCCCCGGATGGTACTTAAGATCAAGATCGTAGTCAGCCATCAGCTTCAACCATCTACGCTACCTCATGTTAAGCTCTTTCTGCGTGAACACATACTTTAGGCTTTTGTGATAGGTGATTACTTCGACCCTTTCGCCCAATAAGTAGTATCTCCAAATCTTCAAAGCGAAAATCACTGTTACAAGCTCTAAATCATGAGTTGGGTAATTCTTCTCATGGGTCTTCAACTGCCGCGATGCGTAAGCTATAACTTTCCCATGCTGCATCAAAACACATCCCAAACCTTTCCCAGACGCGTCGCTGTGAATCACCAATCCTCCTGAACCGTCTGGTACAGTCAAAATAGGAGCAGTTATCAATCTTTACTTCAACGCCTCAAAAGCTGACGCACAACCATCTGTCCATATGAACTGTACTTCCTTTCGCGTAAGCTTGGTCAAAAGCTCAGCCAATCGAGCAAAATTCTCCACGAACCTTCTGTAATATCCAGCAAGTCCACGAAAACTTCTGATCTCTGCTACATTCTTCGGAATTGGCCAATCCTGAACTGCTACAATCTTCTCAGGGTCAACGGCGATTCCATCTCCGGATACGACATGCCCCAAAAACTTCACTTCTTCAAGCCAAAACTCGCACTTGCTCATCTTTGCATACAATCTTTCATGCATCAATGTCTGCAATGCGATCTTCAAGTGTTCTGCATGCTCTTCTAGGCTCCTCGAGTAGACCAGAATATCATCGATGAACACCACTATAAACCAGTCCAAGAACGGTGAAAAGATTCGGTTCATCAAGTCCATAAATATCGCCAGTGCATTCGTGACTCCGAATGGCATCACTAAATACTCGTAATGTCCATATCAAGTTCGGAACGCAGTCTTGCAAATATCTTCTGATTTAACTCAAACTTGATGATATCCGGATCGCAAATCCAGCTTCGAGAATACCCTCTCTCCACTGAGTTGCTCGAAAAATTCGCCAATGCGAGGGATCGGGTACTTGTTCTTAATAGTCATCCGGTTTAATTCTCGATAATCGATGCACATCCTCCTTGTGCTATCTTTCTTCTTGACTAGAAGAACTAGAGTTCCCCAAGGTGAATTACTGCTGCGAATCCAATCCTTCTCTAGCAATTCGGTAACCTGCTTCTTTACTTCTTCCATGGAACTGGTGACATCGGATAGTACGCCCTTGAAATTGGCGCTGCACCAGGAACAAGACCGATCGCGAACTCCACATCTCGTTTTGGCGGTAAACCCAAGATGTCCTCGAACACGTCCTTGAACTCTCGAACTACAGGTGGCGCTTCCTCCTTATCAACTTCCATCGACGAAAGAACACTGTTTGTCGGCCTAGCCCTAAACTTGACTGGCCCGACAGAACTGCTTCCTCCAGCAAAAACAAACTCCGGATGTCCGAGAATCTGGAAAATCACTTTCCTTGCTCTATAATCAATGTGAGCTTGGAAAGTGCCGAGAAAATCCATTCCCAAGACAACATCAAACAATGGGATGCACCTGAATCAAATAATGCTAATGCGGGAAAATCATGAACAATTAGGATACCCGAAAACAACTTCATCTGAAGCCAAGATGCTGAAGAAGATTAGCACGATAAACAGGATCCAAGCTTGCGATAAAACATAAACTGGTAAGCAATGAAGCCGAGAGAAGCAAGGTAATATAATGACAACGAAACAAAGAAATGAATCAAGACCAGGACTCCAAGTTACTTAAATAGAGTACCGTATTGTAACCATGCTGCAGTTCATAGGTACAATTACATAACTCCGTTTAAGTCGCCCAAATCCTAATATCAGAATCAAGGTAATAGGACGGGAGAAACAATAGGAAACCAAAAGATTTCAAGCCGAGATGCAAAGTTGTTTGCATATCGTCAAGACAAAGGGTCAAGAGAAAGATAAGATTCAAGAATCATGAGAACAATATGGCGGGACATGTTCCTAATTACGGGTTTTCTGATTCGTGTATTAGGTCCAATACCCAACTACAAAAGAACCAAACCCGATTAACTTAAATCCTATCGCTCTGATACCAAACAAACCCTGTCACGCCCCACTTCCCAGAATGCACTAAGATTAGTACGTGACAGAGCCAACCATGCTACCTGTGGCTCGAAAACATCCCTCCACGGTCATATTACGGCTGTCTATAGATATCAAGAACAGTAGAAATAAAATAAACTATCTAGTACATGTCCATATGCCAGGATATACGAGTCAAGAAATAATATGTAGAAGCAATAAATCCAATAAACAATAACAATCTGGAAAGTACGTCCCAAATATGGGCTCACATCAGGAAATGAAAATACGGAAAGAAACTAAACTAAACTGGATACTAACAGGATCCTCACTGCTCGGCCTGTTGGCTGAAATACTCCTGAACGGCCTGCGACAGAGATAGAGGATCTGGGACATGCAAAACCCAGACGTCAGTGCGTCATAATATCAACAATAATATAATCAGGAGGTAACAAGATATGCAGGCATGAGTATGAGCAGTAATAAGAGTATAACAGTAACACGAATATGGAACAGTGAAGTGTATACGTGCAGGTGAAGTGCAGTGAGTAATCTAAACTATACTACTGGGTTATCTATTCTAAAGTCTTCGAAATAAATTAATGTAATCCTCATCGTAACCCATCGGTCTATGCCCCGTTCATTCCTCACGAGACCACGGTAACAGGATTATTCCGTAACGCCCGGAAAAACAGCAAACAATATATTCCGTAACGCCCAGAAAAACGGCAAACAATATATTCCGTAACGCCCGGAAAAACGGCAAACAATATAATAGCCTTTTGAGTTACGTTCGGTTACATTCTTGATTTCCTCTTACCCCTAAGGTTATGTATTCAAGTCGGGTATTGCTAATCAATATCTAATGCCAATACAGGATCAAGCAGGTACAGATTTTGTCTATGCAGACAACAGTAACGACCATCAGGACAACATGTCAGGATTGTCGGCATTAGAAACAGGATCAGGTAACATGTCAAGTAGTGGTATATCAGATCATGGCAGGTAGTGTACATGTATCACGTGGATGCCCAACAGTAAAATGTAGTAAGTATCGAATCACAGTAAAAGTACGAATGTACTGTAGAAGCATGGGTGCACAATTATCTATCAGGGGTTATATCATGACTATGTAGGATGCACATTATCAAGCAGGGGGTACTAATGTAACAGTAATATGAATTAATTTGGCATGGCATGCAACTAGATATATAAAATTAATGGTATGGGTACACAATAAAACATGGATGCACAATATGTATTATAGCATGTAGCAAGATAAACTTGCCTCAGAAACAATGGTCGATATGTAGGCGGCCTGGTGCAACATAACACGATACGGTGTGTGAAAAGGCACGACACGGTGCTGGGTCTTACGGTGACACGGGACTGGTGCGATGGTGTCACACAAGTGTCATGGGCTGAGCACGAAGCGGGCATGACGTGGCACAGGAGCAAGGCACATGGCGTGACACGGTCCGAGTACGGTGATGACACGGTCATGGCACGATCTGGGTATGGTGCATGGTATGTTGCGATCTGGTGCATGGTCTGGTCGCGATCTGGAGACGATCTGGTGCATGGTCTGGTGGTGGTCTGGTCGCAATCTGGACACGATCTGGTGTATGGTCTGGTCGCGATCTGGACACGATCTGGTGCATGGTCTGGTCGCGATCTGGACACGATCTGGCCGCGACACGATCGTGACATGGAAGTGGTGATGGTATAATTTTGGTATTGTAGTGGTACTGTGGTGATGGTATGGTTCGTCCGGATCATCGTCGGCGGCATAGCTCCGGCGATGACAGGAAAACAAGAATTCAAGAAAGAGAAGAGAGAAGAAGAATTTGAAGGAGGAGAAGAAGAAGGAGAAAGAGAAGAAGATGAAGGTGCTACTCTGGAGTTAGTGATTGGGGACAAAGGCGGGGCAGGGGAGACGACGACGACGATGAGCCGTCAACGGCGAGGTCTACGTCAAATGGCAATGGGTTTTGGCGAGGGCTGTGGGTGTGGTTGCAGTGGGCTCAGAAGAAGAGAGGGGTTGAAGGGAAGAGAGAAGGAGGCGAGGAGACAGGGATGGTGACGAGGGGTTGAGACGAGGTGGTCGACGATGAGGGCGACGGCGACCGAGGAGGTGGCCGCAATGGGTTCTCGGGTGTGTAGGGTTGGCTTAGATTGGGTTGTAGGTGATGGTGGTGATGATGGTGTCAGGATTCGAAGGTGGTGATGAGGATGACGGGGTACGGTTATCGACGGGGTTCCGGCGGTGGAGGCGATAGGTGTCGGGTTGGGTTTCTGGTGCGGTAGATGTGGAGGGAAGGAAAAAGAGAAGGACGAAAGAGAGAGGTGGGGTGGTGGTCGAGGAGTCGACGATGACAAGGGTGGAGGCGGCGACGGCGTCGCATGGGAGGAAGGCGGCGACGAGTGCGAGCGAGGGCAGAGGCGGGAAAAATATAGAAGAAGAAGGAGGTGGGGAAGACGTGAGTTTAAAATGGGTTTGTGAAAATTTTTGAGATTAAAAAATATATAATTATAGTGAAAAAGAGAGAGAGGAGAAAGACAGAGAGAGTTTCTGTTAATTAGATTTTTTTAAAAAAATCTTTTTAGTTAAATAAAAATTTTAAACGGTTAGAATTATTTACAAATATAATATTAGTAAATTTTGAATTTTTGGCTAATACAAAAATAGTCCAAAACACGCCCAGGTCGGGTCTAAAAATCTAATTTTAAAATACGGATAGTATACGTACCAACCAAAACCAAAGTAGGATATCCGGGTCACGAAAAAGCATACCCCAAGAATGGATACACGTAGCGTGCACGTAGCTATCCAAACGAGTCCGTTTCATTAAACGGGACCAGAACAAGATGCGCGGATGCTATGACAGGGTTAGGGGTATCATGCAGGCCATGCTAGATAATTTTAAAATATTTTATTCGACTTTAAATGTTGTATTAAAATGCAGATGCCAGATAAAATGCCAGTATGCAGTATAAAATATGAAAGTGCACAGATCCACGTAACAAGCCGAGATAAAAAAATAAACAAGAATCAAAACTGGTTTCCAGCAAGCTGGTCGGGTCGGATGCAATACGGATGCCAATTACACTATTCGCATCTAAAACACAATAAATCAAGAAATAACCATAAATAAAGAAATACCCAAAATAGAACTGGTATAAATGAACTAGGGTGTTACATTATACCCAACTATAAAAATAATTTCGACCTCGAAATTCCCAAAACAAGAAAAGATAAACAAACATGAAACTACAGGAAAAGATCTGGAAAATTCTGTCGAATCTCGTCTTCTCGTTCCCAAGTCGATTCTCTATGCGAGCGATTCCCCCATGAAACAAGTACGCGCGGGATAACCTTGTTCTTGAGGACCTTTTCTCTTCGATCAACAATCGACATTGGTCGTTCCTCAAAGGTCAAATCCTCCCTTACAGTCAGCTCCGAATGATCTAGCACGTGCGTCTCATCTCGAACATACTTACGGAGTTAAAACACATGAAACGCGTCATGAACATTCGCCAAAGATGGTGGCAACGCCAATCGATAAGCCACTTCTCCAACACGCTCCATAATCTCGAAAGGCCTCACGAATCGAGGACTAAGCTTGTCTCGACTCCCAAACGAATCACTCCTCTAGTCGGTGATATCTTCAAGAATACAAGATCACCAACAGCGAATTCTAGAGGTCTTCTCGATGTGGCGGCCCAACTCTTCTGTCGATCCTGCGCTACCTTCATGTGATTCCAGATAGTATTAACCTTATCTACTGTTTGCATGATCAAATCCGGTCCCAACAATCTTCGTTCTCCAACATCGTCCCAACAAACAGGTGAACGACACTTGCGCCCATACAATGCTTCGAATGGAGTCGTCTGAATAGTCTCTTGAAAGCTGTTATTGTACGAAAACTACACCAAGTGTAGATGATCCTCCCATGAACCCTTGAAGTCTACCATGCAAGCTCTCAACATGCCTTCAAGAGTTTGGATCGTTCTCTCTGACTGGCCATCGGTCTGAGGATGATAAGTGGTGCTAAACTTCAATCAAGTCCCCAAACTTTCCTGTAAACTCCTCCAGAAGTACGATAAGAATCGGGTATCACGATCGGAAGCGATGCTCAGTTTTGGGGGTAAGAGGAAATCAATGATGAAACTTGACTTATAACTCAATAGTTCGACGGTTATACTGATCAATTTTGGGGGCTAGGCCAGTCCTGGGATAATGCTGCTGACATCATTCATATGTACATGTTTCCTGTTTTGTGCTTAGCGGCACGTCCCGGTTTCAGCCCGAGAATCTGGACCGTGGTCCCGGGCATGCACAGGATACTATTGAGTTACATCAACGATTCATTAAATTTATTTCAAAGACTTGAGAGTAATTAACCCAGTAGTTTAGTTCAGATTACTCACCGCACGTCACGTGTGCTTATACACTTCACTGTTCCATATTCGTATTACTGTTATACCCTTATTACTGTTCATACTCATGCTTGCATATCTTGTTTCCTCCTGATTATATTTTATTGTTTGATATTATGACGCACTGATGTCTGGGTTTTGCATGGCCCGGATCCTTTATCTCTTTCGCAGGCTGATCGGGAGTATTTCAGCCGTCAGGCCGAGCAGTGAGGATCCTGTTAGTATCTAGCTTAGTTTAGTTTATTTCCGTACTTTCATTTCCTGATGTGAGCCCGTATTTGGGATGTATTTTCCAGACGTTATTATTATTTGGATTTTATTCCTTCCGCATATTATTTCTTGACTCTTTATTCTGGCAGATGGACATGTACTAGATAGATTATTTATTTCTACTGTTCTTGATATCTTATAGACAGCCGTGATGTGACTGTGGAGGGATGTTTCCTAGCCACAGGTAGCATGGTTGGCTCTGTCACGTGCCGATCTTAGCGCACTCTAGGAAGCGGGGCGTAACAAAGAGTATCGCATATCGGGCCTAGAGATGGTAAACGTCAGACTCTAATTGGCGTGACAAATCATGTCGGTGTGGAACCTAATACAACTTAAGAAACTACTGGTGTATCTACCAATAAATCTCACTTGTCCTGGCTAGGGATCTATAGTATCGGCCAACCATACACAACGCGATATCAACTCCCTATACCAGGAGAAACGAATCCCTTCTATCACCTACTGCCACCAAGTGCTTTGGACTGCACCCAACTACTACCGGTTTGAACGACTCTTTAAAGCCGTGGTAGGGTAGTAATCTATGTATAGTGAGAACACACTCGAGACTAATGGTGATGTCAAGTCATCAGACTAAGTTGTACTTATGTCACCAGAGAATTGCTATCCGACGATAGGTATAATACTAACTAGCAGTTCCTAGCAAGTCCGTCCAGTGTAACTCATAACCTAATGAGCACATGTATACTCTCTTTAGTACCATATACCAATGGCTGCGGGACCGGCCATCTCCCATGACAGGGATAAGAAACATATACACTAGTCTACTCTAGAGTATCGATGCCCAGTCTCAATAATCCTACGACTAGGGACAATTTCAAGGATGTGCGTATAAACTACCCAGCTCCCACAAGTATGATTGCTATCATAACGATGGTAGTCAAGCAAACATCCTAAGGGCTCTATCAACATGTATTAACGATATGTAAAAAGAACATATGCACATGTTAAGATAGATACAAACAAGATAGCAAACTATCATATTGAGCAAGACTATCTTATACATATACATCTCAAGCTCCCAAAATATAATATACAATCCTGTACCATACAATAATGGCATCTAGGGCATATATACCTAACAATTCCCACTTGCACTAAGGACATGTATTGGCGTATCGCGGACCTATCATCTCGAATAGCCTCTTGAACTGTGTCTGAGGGATGGCATTTGTGAGTGGATCTGCAGTGCCGTCCTTCGTGTCTTCTCTCCGCACCTCGATCTCCTGGCGATCCACAAGCTCCCATGATCATGTGATACTACCTCAAGATGTGTCTAGATCTCTGATGGGACCATGGTTTGCTAAAACAATAGCCCCGTTGTTGTCACAATACAAAAGTATTGGGTCAACAATGGACTGAACCACTTGAAGTTCTGAAATGAACTTTCTCATCCAGACAGCTTCTTATGCGGTGTCACAAGCAACGATATACTTTTCCTCCATTGTCGAGTCGGCTACGGTGTCCTGTTTGGAGCTCTTCTAACAAAATGTCCCTCCATTGAGGGTGAATACATAATCCGACATGGATTTAGAGTCATCTTTGTCACTTTGGAAGCTGGAGTCAACGAAGGCCTCAATCTGGAGGTCTTTACTGCCATATACCAAGAACATCTCTTTAGTCTTTCTCATGTTCTTGAGAATGTTCTTTACTGCTAACCAGTGCTTCTCCCCGGGTTTGACTGATACCTGCGTACCACGCTCAATGCATAAGCTACATCTGGTCCGGTACATAACATCATATATATTATAGATCCTACCGTTGAAGCGTAGGGTATAATACTCATGCGATCTCTCTCCAAATCAGTCTTGGGAGACATCACTTTGGAGAGGTGATTCCATGACAAGCGGGTAAATTACCGCGCTTGGAATCTTTCATACTAAATCTCTTCATTATGGTGTCAATGTACCTGAAATATGAAAGTCCCAACATCCTCTCAGATCTATCACGATAGATCTCGATCCTCAGAATGTAAGAAGTATCATCCAGGTCTTTCATGGAGTACTTCTGTGACAAGAAACTTTTGACCGATTGTAGCTTAGGAATGTCATTTCCTATCTAGAGAATGTCATCTCCTATCAAGAGAATGTTATCCACATACAAAGCGAGGAATACCATAATTCTTGCTACAATTTTCTTATAAATACATAGTTCATCTATATTTTTGATAAAGTCAAATTCTTTGACCATCTCATCAAAACAAATGTTCCAACTCCGCGATGACTGCTTTAATCCATAAATGGATTTAAGCAACTTGCACACTCTTCCGCTGCTCTCACTCTCTATGAAGCCCTCTGGCTGATCCATATAAACTCACTCTTCCAAACTTCCATTTAGAAAAGCGGTCTTTACGTCCATCTGCCAGATTTCATAATCATGGAAGGCAGCAATGGCAAGTATGATCCGGATGGATTTAAGCATAGCCTCTGGAGAAAAGATTTTATCATAGTCCAAGCCAGGTCTTAGACGAAAACCTTTTGCTACAAGTCTAGATTTATAGGTTTCAACCTGTCTATCTGTACCAATCTTCTTTTTGAAGATCCATTTGTAGCCTACGGGTTTTACTCCTAAAGGTGCAACGTCCAAAATCCAAACTTTGTTGGTGTAGATGGATTCCATCTCGGACCGCATAGCATCCAACCACTTTACTGAGTCTCTGCTCGTAATGGTCTGCTAAAAACTAGTAGGCTCATCATCATCGATGATGCAATCCTCTCTATCCCCGACTACGAGAAAACCATAGTATTTCTCAGACGGATGAGACTACCTACTAGATCTGTGGATAGTGCAGCTACTCCAGTTCTTTTGAAACTTCGGGTTCTACTAAGGTTTCAGTAATAGACTGTGGTTGATACTTTTGTCTGTTTATTTTTCCATTTCATTCTTGTACTCCTAGAATTTCTTAAAGGCCTCGTATTTATGTTTCACCAAAAATACATGTCCATACCTAGAGAAATCATCGGTAAAAGTAATGAGGTAGGAAAAACCACTTCTTGCATGTGTAGACATTGGACCGCACACGTCGCTGTGTATGAGTCCCAAGAACTCGGTAGCTCTTTCTCCGTGTCCAGTGAGCGGAGTCTTTGTCATCTTTACTTTGATACATGATTGACAAATTACATAAGATAGATACTCAAACGGATCTAAATATCCATTTTTATGTAACTTCGTCAACCGTGTTTCATTGATATTATTTAGCCTACAATGCCATAAGAAACTTGATTTAATTCTGAAGTCTTTCTTTTAAGTGTGTTATGGACATTGAAAACTTGATGTTGATTTAATACGTTTATACCGTTGTCTAGTGTACCAGCCCCAATCAAGCTATGATTAAGTTAAATGTTAACAGCATCACTTACAAATGTAAAATAATAACTTTTTTTAGATAGTAAAGATACAAAAATGATATTACATGTCATAGCAGGTACAAAAAAACAGTTGCGCAAAATCAAAATGTTTCCACTTATCAATCCTAGGTGATATTCCTCTACGGAAACAATATCCATGCTCGCTCCGTTTGCAACCCTGAGGGTCATATCACCAGCCTTCAAAACTCTACGGCTTCTCAGTGCCTGTAAAGAATTACAGATATGAGATCCTGAACCAGTATCCAATACCCAGGAGGTGGAGTTTATTGACAAACAATTCTCAATTATAAACACACCTGAAGCTGAAACCACAACTTGCTTCGAATCCTGGTTCTTGGCTTTCCAAGCCCTGCAATCCTTCTTCCAAATGACTTTTCTTGTGACAATAAAAGCATTCCTCCTTTGCCGCTATTGGCCCCTCAACTTTTGCCTTGCCTTTCTCCTGTACCTTAACGACACCGTCTTTCGGTTTGGTGGGGGCTTTCTTCTTCTTCCTCTTGGCTTTCGCCTTGGATTTAGAGGAAGAAGGTTCCCCAACAAGCAGAGCGGGTCTTTCTGGATTTCTTTAGGGTGCCCTCTGCACTCCTCAATATGTTGAGCAACTCTGAAATTGTAACTTCCTTTCCATGTATATTGAAATTCAATATAATCTGGGCATAGGTAGAGGAGAGGGACTGTATAATCAAGTCTGTATACAACTCGTTCTCCAACGTAGTCCCAAGGTCCGTGAGCTCTTCAATGAGGCTGATCATCTTAATGACGTGGTCTCCTACATATGACCCGATAGCCAATCTCACCTAAAAAATCTTCTTCAAGGTCTCGTATCTTGTGATACGAGATTGATCTCCATATAAATCTTTGATATGGAGGAAGATGGAAGCTAAGTCTATCTTCTCATGCCGCCTCTGGTGTTTATTATCCATAGAGGCCAGCACGAGACACTTCGCTTTTGCACAGTCAATATCCCAAGTCTTACGGATCTCAATGTCCGCGACAGTGGAATTTGGACCTGAAACGGCGGGAGCATTAGTAGTAAAGAGGTAGCCCAGCTTATCATAAGTAATGGCCATTTGGACATTCTTTAACCAATCTTTATAGTTCGGCCCCATCAATATGTTTTTATCTAATAGTAACTTAAGCCCGGCCATCTTGGTCGCTACAATTAGGAGAAAGAAGAAACACAGAGAGAAGGAACACTCAGCAAAGATGCTCTTGCAAGTTTAGATTGTTTTTTAGTTTATCTAAACAATATGTCTCCCACTGTTTTCTTGAATTCTCCTTCAAACCATAAAAGAAGAATTAGTCGGGATTAATCCCACGTTACAATTCTTGCTTTAACCTTTTAGCCAGATGAGTGTCGGTATTTCGAGGGAGGTTTTACAACGCTTTCGTGATATTCCTTAATTAAATAACCTCTTTTTCCTGGAAGCGTTGCCCTGCTAACACCTTTTTAGACACCTACGGGTTGTTGCATTGATCGTAAAGTGAAAAAAATCTCCCGAAAAGTAATAATAATTAGTCACCATAGGATCGGGATCAAACTATCATTGTGTGATAACTTTGAAAGAATCCTACCAAAATCATTGCACTCCGAAAGGTATGCAAAACTAGCAAGTTTCCTTTTCCTTTGAAACTCCCGATGTGGTTTTTGCCCCAAGCGCTTATGACCTTGACGAAGGCCAAAATATCATAAGTCGCAAGTCGAGTTCTACCTGTCATTGTCCTGGTTAACCTAGACACATTCGTACAAACCCTAACGAAGGCCAAAATGATTGTACGCCTGTCCTAGATTAATGCATCTATCTATACTATAGATAAATATCCATTAGTTACCAATCATTATGCCTTGGCGAAGGTTAAAATACATAGTTTGAATACTAGTGGATACCTATCTGAAATGACGGAGGGCTACGACTGGTTTTGGCAAAAACCGTGAACATAATGAACTTGATATAGTCAAAGGAACCGAATGGCTTTTAAAAGGAGTGGTTTAGGATCCATATTTAAAAGTTGTTTTTAAAGAAACCCGAGTGGTTTTTAAATTGTTCTAACGACTTTAAACTTTTGGTTTGTTTCTTTGCACTAATTAGAATTAATGTGGTCCCATCAATTAACCCTATCATTGCAGAAGAAACGTAAATAGAACGTACGTTTATGCCATCCGCATTTGCCATAGGGTCCCGGGTATTCACCGTAAGGTTACTTAACTTACAGCAAGGCGGGGACAGGACTAGCACAAATGCAAAACATAAGCAACGCTTATTATATATAATCTATATATAGTCATTCGTCTCACGCAGTGATAAACATCACAGATCACAGCAGAAGCAACACAAATGAGAATAGTGGATATACTAGGATTTCCGTGTTTCGTTTTAGCCTCGAACGAAAAACAGATTCCACGGTCGTGATGAATATGCCAACCCATGATTTATCAGTAGACTTTCAAATCCACGTCCTCTCCATTATTTGATCCGAATGAATATGTCAACCCATGATTTTTTCGATTGTACACATTCATGATCCAAAGGTTCTGTTCCAATAACCGTTATCTAATGATCATTTATTTAAAGTCATTCAAGTTTAAGTCCTCTCCATTTTTAGATGGACGTGTATATACCAACCCGTTACTCTTTTGATTATACATATATTTTTCTTTAGTTTTACTATTTTTTAATACATTATGAAGTTATTTTAAGCCTTATCTCTTGTCTTGTTCTTTAAAATGACTTAAATTTAATTTTTTATCTAACTTTTAGATTAACGAATCTATTTCCATATAATTACCACCAAATTTCTAAATCTATTTCCATATGCATTTATCATTGATTCTCATGTCTATGGCCATCTTAATCTTGATTCTTTACTGATATAATCTACCTACATGTTTAATTATTGTCTTTTCATAATGTGCTCGTACTCGTGTCTACAAAAAATATGAACATACTATTAATTCAGTTCCTATAACCGTTCCTCCTATGGACATTTCTGAATAGACATTCAAGCTCAAGTCCTCTCCATTATTTGATCGACGGTACTATGTCAATCCGTGACTTTTCAGTTGTACACATTCATGATCACTAATCATGTTCCTATAACCGTCGTCCTATTTTCATTTATCAAAAGGCATTCAAGTTCAAGTCCTCTCCATTATTTGTTCAACGTGTGTATGTCAACCCACGACTCTTTCGATTGTACACATATTTTTCCTTAATTTCTCTATTTTTAAATGCACTATTACCACCATCCTATGGACATTTATCAATGGACTTTCAAATCCACGTCCTCCCCATTATTTAATCGACGTGTATATGTCAGCGCGTGAACTTTTCAATTGTAGACGTATTTCCCCTTAATTTCACTATTTTTAAATGCACTATTACTGCCATCTTATGAACATTTATCAATAAACTTTCAAATACATATCCTTTCCATTATTTGATCAACGTAAATATGTCAACCTGTGACTTTTTAATTTTATATATTCATGATCCAGTGGTTCTGTTATAGTAACCATTGTCTTATAAACATTTAATCTTCCTACGGGATTAACTAATTCCTTTTTCTAATGTCCTCTAACTCATGTCCAAAACAATTTGCACCAACGGTCGATTCTGTAATTCTTTTCCTATATTCGTCCTTCTGTGGACATTTATCAATAAACTTTCAAATACACGCCCTCTCCATTATTTGATCAACGTGAATATATGAACTCGTGACTTTTCGATTGTACACGTTCATGATCCAATGGTTCTGTTGCTATAATCGCTGTTTTATGAACATTTATCTAAAGGCATTCTAGTTCAAATTCTTTCCATTTTAAGATCAACGTGTATATGTCAACATGTGACTCTTTTAATTGTACACGTATTTTTCCTTAGTTTCACTATTTTTAAATGCACTATAAAGTTATCTAAAGCTTTTTCATTTGTCTTATACTTTAAATTGACCTAAATCTATTTTTTAATCTAAATTTTAAATTTCTGAGTATATTTCCTTATTATTACTGCTTTCAAATTTCTGAATCCATTTACAAATGCTTATATCATTGACTTGCCAGTCCATGACTGTCGCAATCCTGATTCCTTAGTGATTTAATATATCTACAGGCCTAATTATTGTCTTTTATAATGTTCTCAAACTCGTGTCCATAAAAAATATGCATCTGCTATTGATTTGGTTCTTATCCGTTTCTCCTATGGATATTTATGAATAGATATTCAAGCTCAAGTCCTCTCCATTATTTGATCGACGTGACTGTCAACCCGTGTCTTTTCGATTGTACTCATTCATGATCCACTGATTATGTTCCTATAACCGTCATCCTATTGACATTTAACAAATGGCATTTAAGTTCAGGTCTTCTCCATTATTAGTTCGACGTGTATATGTCAACCCATGAATCTTTCGATTGTACACATATTTTTCCTTTCACTATTTTTAAATGCACAATTACCGCCCTCCTATGAACATTTATCAATAGACTTTCAAATCCACGTCCTTTCTATTATTTAATTGACGTGTATATATCAGCCCGTGACCTTTTCGATTGTACACATATTTCCCTTTAATATCACTATTTTTAAATGCACTATTACCACCCTTTTATGAACATTTATCAATAGACTTTCAAATCTACGTCCTCTCTATTATTTGATTGACGTGAATATGTCAGCCCATGACTTTTCCATTGTACACATTCATGATCAAATGGTTATATTCCAATAGTTGTTATGTTATCAAAATTTAATCTTCCTACGGGATTAACTAATGTCTTTTTCTAATGTCCTCCAACTCGTGTGTACAATAATTTGCACCAACTATCAATTTTGTAATTTTGTTCCTATAACTGCCTTTTTTGAACATTTATCAATGGACTTTCAAATCCACATCCTCTCCATTATTTGATCGTGTATATGTCAACCCATGACTCTTTTGATTGTACACATATATATTTCCCCTTAATTTTACTTTTTTAAATGCATTATTTGATCGACGTGAATATGCCAACCCATGACTTTTTCGATTGTACATTTATGATCTTATGGTTTTGTTCCAATAATCGTTTTCTTATAAATATTTATTTAAAGACATTCAAGTTTAAGTCCTCTCAATTTTTAGATCGACGTGTATATATCAACCCGTGACTCTTTTGATTATATACGTATTTTTCCTTAGTTTCACTATTTTTAATTGCACTATAAAGTTATTTTATGACTTTTCTCTTGTCTTGTTCTTTAAAATGATTTAAATCTATTTCCGTATTATTATTACTTCCAAAATTCTAAATCCATTTCCATTTTCACCTATCATTGATTCTTTTACTATGACTATCTTAATCTTGATTCCTTACAAATTTAATCGGGAAGTTTAATTATTGTCTTGTCACATTGTTCTCAAACTAGTGTCAACTAAAAATATGCATTAACTATTGATTCGCTTCCTATAATCGTTTCTCTTATGAACATTTATAAATAAACATTCAAGCTCAAATCCTCTCCATTATTTGATCGACGCGACTATGTTGACCCCTGACTTTTCGATTATACTCATTCATGAGCCACTGATTATGTTTTTATAACCGTCATCCTATTGACATTTATCAAAAAGCATATAAGTTCAGGTCCTCTCCATTATTAGCTCGACATGTATATGTCAACCCATGACTATTTTGATTATACACATATTTTCCCCTTAATTTCACTATTTCTAAATGCACTATTACCGCCATCCTTTAGACATTTATCATTAGACTTTCAAATCCACGTCCTCTCCATTATTAGATCGACGTGTATATGTCAAACCATGAGTCTTTCGATTGTACACATATTTCCCTTTAATTTAACTCTTAATAAATGCACTATTACCACCATCTTTTAGATATTTATCAATAGACTTTTAAATCCCCATCCTCTCCATTATCAGATCAACGTGAATATGTCAACCTGTGACTTTTTCGATTGTACTCATTCATGATCCAATGGTTTTGTTCCAATAATCGTTGTCTTATGAAAATTTATCTAAAGGCATTCAAGTTTAAGTTCTCTTCTTTTTTAAATCGACGTGTATACGTCAACCCGTGACTCTTTTGATTTTATACGTATTTTTCCTTAGTTTCACTATTTTTAAGTGCACTATAAAGTTATTTTAATCATTTTCTCATCTCGTTCTTCGAAATGACTTAAATCTCTTTTTTAATCTAAATTTTAGATTTCCGGATTTATTTCCGTATAATTAATACTTCTAAATTTCTGAATCCATTTCCATGTTCATCTATTATTGATTCTTTTTACTATGACCGTCTTAATCTTGTTTCTTTACTAATTTATTCACCCTACATGTTTAATCATTGTCTTTTCATAATATCCTCAAACTCATGTCTACAAAAAATTTGCACCTACAAATGATTCGCTTCCTATAACCATTCCTTTATGGACATTTATAAATAGACATCCCAGCTAAAGTCCTCTCCATTATTTGATTGACGTGACTATGTCAACCCGTGATTTTTCGATTGTCCACATTCATGATCCACCGATTATGTTCTTATAACCGTCATTCTATTGACATTTATCAAAAAAGGCATTTAAGTTCAAGTCCTCTCTATTATCAGTTTGACGTGTAAATGTCAATCATTGACTCTTTCGGTTGCATATAAAGTTCCCCATAATTTCACTATTTTTAAATGCACTATTATCGCCATCTTTTGGACATTTATCAATAGCCTTTCAAATCCATGTCCTCTCCATTGTTTGATCAACGTGTATATGTTAACCCATGACTCTTTCGATTGTACATATTTGCCCTTAATTTCACTATTTTTAAATGCACGTATACTGCCCTCCTATGGTCATTTAACAATAGACTTTCAAATCCACGTACTCTCCGTTATTTGATCGAGGTGAATATGTAAACCCGTGACTTTTTCGATTGTACACATTCATTATCTAATAGTTCTGTTCCAATAACTGTTGCCTAATGAACATTTATTTAAAGGCATTCAAGTTTAAGTCCTCTCCATTTTAAGATCGACGTGTATATATCAAACCACGTCTCTTGTTGATTGTACACGTATTTTTCCTTGGTTTCACTATTTTTAATTGCACTATACTATTATATTAAGCCTTTTATCTTGCCACGTTCCTTAAAATGACTTAATTCTATTTTTTAATCTAAATTTTAGATTTTCGAATCTATTTTCGGAATATTACTACTTCCAAATTTCTGAATCCATTTCTATATGCGCCTATCATTGATTCTCCTGCTATGATCGTCTTAATCGTGATTCCTTACCTATTTAATCTATAGTAAGGTTTAATTATTGTCTTTTCATAATGTTCCAATATCTGTTGTCTTATGAACATTTAATCTTCTTACGGGATTAACTAATGCCTTTTTCTGATGTCCTCCAACTCCTGTCTACAACAATTTGCACGAACCATCGATTCTGTAATTCTGTTCCTATTACCGCCCTCCTATGGACATTTATCCATAGACTTTCAAAGCCATGTCCTCTCCGTTATTTGATCGACGTGAATACGTAAACCCGTGACTTTTTCGATTATACACATTCATGATCCAATGGTTCTGTTCCAATAACCGTTGTCTTATGAACATTTAATCTTCCTATGGGATTAACTAATGTCTTTCTAATGTCCTCCAACTCGTGTCTACAACAATTTGCACCAACCATCGATACTGCAGTATTGTTTCTATATCCGCCCTTCTATGGACATTTATAAATAAACTTTCTAATCCACGTCATCTCTATTATTTGATCGACGTGAATATGTCAACCCATGACTTTTCGATTGTACACATTCATGATCCAATGGTTATGTTGCTATAATCGTTGTTTTATGAACATTTATCTACAGGCATTCAGGTTAAAGTCCTCTCCATTTTTAGATCGACGTATATATGTCAACCCATGACTCTTTTGATTGTGCATGTATTTTTCCTTAGTTTCACTAATTTTTAAATGCACTATAAAGTTATCTAAAGCTTTTTCACTTGTATTGTTCTTTAAATTGACCTAAATCTATTTTTAATTAAATTTTAAATTTCTAAGTCTATTTCCTTATTATTACTACTTTCAAATTTCTAAATCCATTTCCAAATGCACTTATCATTGATTCTCCTGTCTATGACTGTCTTAACCCCGATTCCTTACTGATTTAATGTACCTACTTTCTTAATTATTTTCTTTTTATAATGTTCTCAAACTCATGTCCATAAAAAATATGCTCCTACTATTGATTTAGTACTTATCCTTTTCTCATATGGACATTTATGAATAGACATTCAAGTAAAGTCCTCTCCATCATTTGATCGACGTGACTATTTCAACCCGTAACTTTTCGATTGTACTCATTCATGAACCACTGATTATGTTCTTATAACCGTCATTCTATTGAAATTTATCAAAAGGCATTTAACTTTAGGTCCTCTCCATTATTAGTTCGGCGTGTATATGTCAACCAATGTCTCTTTCGATTATACAAATATTTCCCCTTAATTTCACTATTTTTAAATGCACTATTACCGCCATCTTTTGGACATTTATCAGTAGGCTTTCAAATCCATGTCCTCTCCATTATTTGATCGACGTGTATATGTCAGCCCGTGACTCTTTCGATTGTACACATATTTCCTTTTAATTTCATTTTTTTAAATGCATTATTATCCCTCTCCTTTGGACATTTATCAATAGACTTTCAAATCCACGTCCTTTACATTATTTGATTGACGTGAATATGTCAACCCTTGACCTTTTCGATTGTACACATTCATGATCCGATGGTTCTGTTCCAATAATCGTTCTCTTATGAACATTTATCTGAAAGCATTCAAGTTTAAGTCCTCCCCATTTTTAGATCGACGTGTATATGTCAACCCGTGACTCTATTGATTGTGTACGTATTTTTCCTTAGTTTTACTAATTTTAAGTGCACCATAAAATTATTTTAATCCTTTTCTCTTGTCTCGTTGTCTGAAATGACTTAATTCTATTTTTTATTTATCGAAATTTTAGATTTACGAATCTATTTACTTATTATTATTACTTTTAAATTTCTGAATCCATTTCCATATTCACCCATCATTGATCCTTTTAATCTTGATTCCTTACTGATTTAATCTACCTACAGGTTTAATTATTGTCTTTTCATAATGTCCTCAAACTCATGCCTACAAAAAAATTGCACCTGTTATCAATCACTTTCTATAACCGTTCCTCCTATGGTCAAGTCCTCTCCATTATTTGATCGACGTGACTATATCAACCCTTGATTTTTTGATTGTCCTCATTCATGATCCAGAAATTATGTTCTTATAATCGTCATTCCATTGACATCTATCAAAAAGGCATTTAAGTTCAAGTTCTCTCCATTATTAGTTCGACGTGTGTATGTCAACCCATGACTTTTTCGACTATACACTTATTTCCTCTTAATTTCACTATTTTTAAATGCATTATTATCGCCCTCGTTTGGACATTTATCAATAACCTTTTAAATCCACGTCCTTTCCATTGTTTCATCGACGTGTATATGTTAACCTGTGGCTCTTTCGATTGTACATATTTCATCTTAGTTTCACTATTTTTAAATACACTAATCCGTCCTCCTTTAGACATTTATCAATAGTCTTTCAAATCCACATCATCTCCATTATTTGATAGACGTGAATGTGTCAACCCGTGACTTTTTCTCTTATACACATTCATATCCAATGGTTCTGTTCCAATATTTGTTGTCTAATGAGCATTTATTTAAAGACATTCAAGTTTAAGTCTTCTCCATTTTTAGATCGACGTGTATATGTCAAGCTATGACTCTTGTTGTTTGTACATGCATTTTTCTTTAGTTTCACTATTTTTAGTTGCACTATAAAGTTATTTTAAGGCTTTTCTCTTGTCTCGTTCTTTAAAATGACATAATTCTATTTGTTTAATCTAAATTTTAGATTTTCGAATCTACTTCCGGATTATTACTACTTCCAAATTTCTGAATCCATTTCTATATCACCTATCATTGATTCTCCTTTCTAAGACCGTTTTAATCTTGATTCCTTACTGATTTAATTTACATAGGTTTAATTAGTCTTTTCCTAATGTTCTCAAACTCGTGTCTATAAAAAATATGCACATACTATTGATTTGGTTCCTATAACCGTTCCTCCTATAAACATTTATGAATAGACATTCGAGTTCAAGTCCTCTATATTATTTGATCGACGCGACTATGTGAACCCGCGACTTTTCGATCATACACATTCATGATCCACTGATTATGTTACTATAACCGTCGTTCTATTGACATTTATCAAAAGGCATTCAAGTTCAAGTCCACTCCGTTATTATTTCATCGTGTGTGTGTCAACCTGTGACTCTTTCGATTGTATACATATTTCCCCTTAATTCACTATTTTTAAATTCACTATTACCACCCTCCTATGGACATTTATCTATAGACTTTCAAATCCACGTCCTCTCCATTATTTGATCAATATGAATATGTCAACCCGTGACTTTTTAATTGCACACATTCAATATCCAATGGTTCAGTTTCAATAACCGTTTTCTTGTCAATATTTAATCTTCCTACGGGATTAACTATTGTCTTTTTCTAATGTCCTCCAACTCGTGTCTACAACAATTTGCACCAATCATCGATTCTGTAATTATGTTCTTATAACCGCCCACCAATAGACATTCATCAATAGACTTTCAAATCCACGTCTTCTCCATTATTTGATCGATGTGAATATGTGAACCCACGACTTTTTTGCTATAATCGTTGTTTTATGAACATTTATCTAAAGGCATTCAAGTTCAATTCTCTCCATTTTTAGATCGATGGGTATATGTCAACGCGCGATTCTTTTGATTGTCACATACTTTTCCTAAGTTTCACTATTTTTAAAAGCACTATAAAGTTATCTAAAGCCTTTTCACTTGTATTGTTCTTTAAAATAACTTAATTCTATTTTTTAATCTAAATTTTAAATTTCTGAATAGATTTCCTTATTATTACTGCGTTCAAATTTCTGAATCCATTTCCAAATGCACCTATCATTGATTCTTTTGTCTATGACTGTCTTAACCTTTATTCCTTAGTGATTTATTGTACATACAATCTTAATTATTGTCTTTTTACACCTATCATTGATTCTTTTGTCTATGACTGTCTTAACCTTTATTCCTTAGTGATTTATTGTACATACAATCTTAATTATTGTCTTTTTACACCTATCATTGATTCTTTTGTCTATGACTGTCTTAACCTTTATTCCTTAGTGATTTATTGTACATACAATCTTAATTATTGTCTTTTTATAATGTTCTCAAACTCGTGTGTATAAAAAATATGCACCTACTATTGATTCGGTTCTTATCCATTTCTCCTATGGACATTTATGAATAGACATTCAAGCTCAAGTCCTCTCCATTATTTGATCGACGTGACTATGTCATTCCATGACTTTTCGATTGTACTCATTCACGATCCACTGATTATGTTACTATAACTGTCGCCCTATTGACATTTATCGAAAGACATTTAAGTTCAAGTCCTCTCTATTATTAGTTCGACGTGTATATGCCAACCCATGATTCTTTCGATCGTACACATATTTCCTCTTAATTTCGCTATTTTTAAATGCCCTATTACTGCCCTCCTTTGGTTATTTATCAATAGACTTTCAAATCCACGTCATCTCCATTATTTGATCGACGTTTTTATGTCAACCCGTGACTCTTTCGATTGTACACCTATTTTCCCATAATTTCACTATTTTTATATGCCCAATTACCTCCCTCTTATGGATATTTATCAATAGACATTCAAATTCACGTCCTCTCCATTATTTATCGACGTGAATATGTCAACCCGTGACTTTTTTGATTGTACACATTCATGATCCAATGGTTTTATTGTAATAATCGTTATCTTATGAACATTTATCTAAAGGCATTCAAGTTTAAATCCTCTCCATTTATATTCGCCATGTATACGTCAACATATGTCTCTTTTGATTGTATACGTATTTTTCCTTTGTTTCACTATTTTTAAGTGCACTGTAAAGTTATTTTTAAGCCTTTTCTCTTGTCTTGTTCTTTAAAATAACTTAAATCTATTTTTTAATCTAAGTTTTAGATTTCCGAATCCTTTTCTGTATTATTATTACTTCCAAATTTCTGAATCCATTTCCTTATTCACCTGTCATTGAATTTTTTGACTATGACTGTTTTAATCTTGATTCCTTACTGATTCAATCTACCTGCAAGTTTATTTATTGTCTTTTCTTAATGTCCTCAAACTCGTGTCTACAAAAAATATGCACCTAGTATTGATCCGCTTTCTATAATCGTTCCTCCTATGGACATTTATGAATAGACATTCAAGCTCAAGTCCTCTCCATTATTTAATCAACGTGACTCTGTCAAGCTGTGACTTTTCGATTGTACACATTCATGATCCACAGGTTATGTTCCTATAACCGTCGTCATAATTGACATTTATCAAAATTCATTTAAGTTCAAATGCTCTTCACTATTAGTTCGACGTGTATATGTCAGCCCATGTATCTTTCGATTGTACACATATTTCCCTTAATTTCACTATTTTTAAATGCGCTATTATCGCCCTTCTATGGACATTTATCAATAGACTTTTAAATCGACGTCCTCTCCATTATTTGATCGACATGTATTTGGCAGCCCGTGACTTTTTGACTGTACACATATTTTCCCTTAATTTCACAATTTTTAAATGCACTATTACCGCCCTCCTTTTGGACATTTATCTATAGACTTTCAAATCCACACCCTCTCCATTATTTGATCGACGTGTATATGTCAACCTGTGACTATTTCGATTGCACACATTGTTCCCCTTTCACTATATTTAAATGCATTATTACCGCCCTCCTATTGACATTTATCGTTAGACTTTCAAATCCACGTTCTCTCTATTATTTGATCAGCATGAATATGTCAACCCGTAAATTTTTAGATTGTACACATTCATGATCCAATGGTTCTGTTCCAATAACGTTGTCTTATGAACATTTAATCTTCCTACGGGATTAACTAATGCCTTTTTCTAATGTCCTCCAATTCATGTCTTCAACAATTTGCACGAACCATCGATTCTATAATTATGTTCCTATAACCGCCCTCCTATGGACAAATCCATTATTTGATCGACGTGTATATGTCAACCCGTCACTCTTTTGATTGAATACGTATTTTCCCTTATTTTCACTCTTTTTAAGTGCACTATAAAGTTATTTTAATCCTTTTCTTTTGTCTCGTACTTTGAAATGACTTAAATCTATTTTTTAATATAAATTTTAGATTTCCGAATCTATTTCTGTATTATTAAAACTTCTAAATTTTTGAATCCATTTCCATATTCACTTATCATTGATTCTTTTGACTATGATGTGTATATGTTAACCCGTGACTCTTCCAATTATTTTCACTATTTTTAAATGCACTATTATCTCTCTCCTTTGGACATTTATTAATAGCCTTTCAAATCCACGTCCTCTCCATTATTTGATCGATGTGTATATGTTAACCAGTGACACTTTCGATTGTCCACATTTCCACTTAATTTGACTATTTTTAAATGCATTAATACCGCCTTCCTATGATCATTTATTAATAGACTTTCAAATCCACGTCCTCTCCATTTTTTAATGGACGTGAATATATCAACCCGTGACTATTTCGATTGTACGCATTCATGATGCAATGGTTCGGTTCCAATAACCGTTGTCTAATGTACATTTAATTAATGGCAATCAAGTTTAAGTCCTCTCCATTTTCAAATCGACATGTATATGTCAACCTGTGACTCTTGTTGTTTGTACTCGTATTTTTCCTTGGTTTCACTATTTTTAATTGCACTATAAAGTTATTTGAAGCCTTTTCTCTTGTCCCGTTCTTTAAACTGACTTAAATCTATTTTTTAATCTAAATTTTAGTTATTCGAATCTATTTCCATATTATTATTATTTCCAAATTTCTGAATCTATTTCCGTATTATTACTATTTCTAAATCTCTGATTTATCTTGATCCTCCTGTCTATGACTTTCTTAATCTTGATTCCTTATTGATTAATTGTCTTTTCATAATGTCCTCAAACTCATGTCTACAAAAAATTTGCACTTACTATTGATTCGCTTCTTATAATCGTTCTTCCTATGGACATTTATGAATAGACATTCAAGCTTAAGTCATCTCCATTATTTGATCGACGTCACTATGTCAACCCGTGATTTTTTGATTGTCCACATTCATGATCTACTGATTATGTTCTTATAACCGTCATCCTATTGACATTTATCAAAAGGCATTTAAGTTCAGCTCCTTCCCATTATTAGTTCGATGTGTATATTTCAACGCATGACTCTTTCGATTATATACATATTTCCCCCTTAATTTCACTATTTTTAAATGTGCTATTATCGCCCTCCTTTGGACATTTATCGACAGCCTTTCAAATCCCCGTCCTCTCCATTGTTTGATCATTGTGTATATGTTAACCCGTGACTCTTTCGATTGTACATATTTTCCCTTGATAGCACTATTTTTAAATGCACTGATACTACCCTCCTATGGACATTTATTAACATACTTTCAAATCCACGTCCTCTCTATTATTGATCAACGCGAATATGTCAACTCGTGACTTTTTCAATTCTACATATTCATGATTCAATGGTTCTGTTCCATTAACCGTTGTCTAATAAACATTTATTTAAAGGCGTTCATGTTTTAAGTCCTCTCCATTTTTAGATTGGCGTGTATATATCAACCCGTGACTCTTGTTGACTGGACACGTATTTTTCCTTAATTTCACTATTTTTAATTGCACTATAAAGTTATATTAAGCATTTTCTCTTGTCTCGTTCTTTAAAACAACTTAATTTTATTTTTTTATCTAAATTTTAGATTTTCGAATCTATTTCCGGATTATTACTACTTCCAAATTTCTGAATCCATTTCCATATGCACCACCTGTCATTGATTCTCATGTCTATGGCTATCTTAATCTTGATTCCTTATTGATTTAATCTACATACAAGTTTAACTATTGTCTTTTCATAATGTCCTCAAACTCGTGTCTACAAAAAATATGTACATGCTATTGATTTGGTTCCTATAACCCTTCCTCCTATGGGCATTTATGAATAGACATTCAAGTTCAAGTCCCCTCCATTATTTGATCGACGTGACTATAATAATTAGGGGTGAAAGTCGGGTTGGGTTAATCCAAACCTGACCTGACCCGGTTTTTCAAGGTATTTTGGATATCCAACACCCATCCGAACCCGATCAGGCGGGTTAAAAATTAGATAAAATAATTTCGGGTTGGGTATGGGTTTAGTGTTAAACCCGTCAGCCCGACCCCTAAACCCCAGCCCGAACTAAACCCGCTTCATATATCCAATCCAACTTGATATATTACAGACATCTATTTTTAAATGCACTATTACCGGGCATTTATCAATAGACTTTCAAATCCACATCCTCGCCATTATTTGATCGACGTGAATATATGAACTCGTGACTTTTTGATTGTATACATTCATGATCCAATAGTTCTGTTGCTATAATCGTTGTTTTATGAACACTTATCTAAAGCATTCAAGTTCAAGTCCTCTGCAATTTTAGATCGATGTTTATATGTCAACCCGTGACTCTTTTGATTATACACGTATTTTCCCTTAGTTTCACTATTTTTAAATGCACTATAATATTATCTAAAGCTTTTTCACTTGTCTTGCTCTTTCAATTGACTTAAATCTATTTTTATCTAAATTTTAAATTTCTGAGTATATTTCTTTATTATTATTACTTTCAAATTTCTGAATCCATTTCCAAATGCACCTATCATTGATTCTCTTGTCTATGACTATCTTAACACTAAATCCTTATTTATGTAATGTACCTACATGCTTAATTATTGTCTTTTTATAATGTCCTCAAACTCGTGTTCATAAAAAATACGCTCCTACTATTGATTCGGTTCTTATCTTTTTCTTTTATGGAAATTTATGAATAGACATTCAAGCTCAAGTTCTCTCCATTATTTGATCGACGTGACTATGTCAACCCATGACTTTTCGATTGTACTCATTCATGATCCACTAAATATGTTCCTATAACCGTCATCATATTGACATTTATCAAAAGGCATTTACGTTCAGGTCCTCTCCATTATTAGATTGACTTGTATATGTCAGCCCATGACTCTTTCGATTATACACATATTTCCCTTTAATTTCACTATTTTTAAATGCACTGTTACCGCCCTTCTTTGCACATTGATCAATAAACTTTCAAGTCCACGCCCCCTTTATTATTTGATCGACGTGTATATGTCAACCTGTAGCTCTTTCATTTGTACACATATTTCCCCCTAATTTCACTATTTTTAAATGCATTATTACCGTCCTCCTATGGACATTTATCAATAGACTTTCAAATCTACGTCCTCTCCATTATTTGATCGACGCGTATAAGCCAACCCGTGACGTTTTCGATTGTACACATTCATATCCAATGGTTCTGTTCCAATAACCGTTGTCTTATGAACATTTATCTAAAGGCATTCAAGTTTAATTCCTCTCCATTTTTAGATCGACGTGTAAATTTCAACCCATGACTCTTTTGATAGTATACTTATTCTTCCTTAGTTTCACTATTTTTAAATGCATAATTAAGTTATTTTAAGCCTTTTCTCTTGTCTCGTTCTTTAAAATGACTGAAATCTATTTTTAATCTAAATTTTAGATATCTAAATCAATTTTCGCATTATTACCACTTCCCAATTTCCGAATCCATTTCCATATGCACTTGTCATTGATTCTCCTGCCTCTGACTGTCATATTCTTGATTTCTTACTGATTTAATTTACCTACTTGTTTATTGTCATATTCTTGATTTAATTTCCATATTCTTGATTTCTTACTGATTTAATTCTCCCGCCGCCAACCTTTACCATCAAACCCTAAGTTCAAAACCAATTTGGCATGTCGTTGAAAATCCTACGTACAGATAATGAAAAAGAATGTTTCTGATTATTTCGATAAATATCTTGCTGATGATGGGATTGTACATCAGGCGTCTTGCTTATATGCCCCTCAACAAAATAGGGTTTGCTGAACGGAAAATGTGTCATTTATTGGAAATTGCTCGTTTTTTGTTGTTTCATATGCATGTTCCAAAAAGTACTGGAGTGATACTGTTTTAACGACATGTCTTGCTTAATTTGCAGCTTGGCCATAAGTTAAGATACATTAAAATTGCTTCAGAATATTTGGATTTTAATTTCAGACATTCTTGCGAAACTCAAAACAAATCTCCAAACTCTTCTAGAAAATCTTCACCTATATAATGATAATTTCTTTGTCGATGTTTATTTTTGGAAACAAATGTTTGATTTCCATCCTATCCTATCTAATTAAAGAGAAGATAATGAACCATAGAAATATCATACAATCATATATCTTAGCTCCCCATCTAATTTCTCCCATTCCAAAATAGAGATAAAATTGAAATAAACACAATATGCAAACATCATCAAGGCACAAACACTGCTCCTGAATCTGAACTTAATTACATTTCCTATACTAAGAATAACATTGTTGAGCAATAATCAAAGATAATTCTTAAGTTTGCAGAACCCTTAACAGCTAAATCTTAGAGCACCGATCTCTACCGACCTAATTTCTCATTTATCCCTTTGTGTTTGCATAAAATATAGTTCATGGATGTTGAAATATCAGAAGTTTTTCCAATCTGATATTACACATTCATTAAGGGATATATAAGAAATATGACTAAAACCACAGGTGTAGAACTGCTTAAATTTAGTGAAAACCATGTTGATATAGTTGTACTTTAGAGAAATTTGATTGCAATTCCAGGAAACTATACCCCTGGCACATTTGAGAAGGTAAGGCTCCGTTATGCTCATGCTGAGACTGTTGCGCCATTCACCTGTCTTCTTGGTCTTTTTCTTGAAGGTTCAGGTGAATGAATCTATCATAATCACTTTTCTTTTTTCTTTTTTCCTTTTTGATGAGAAGAGCAGGGCTCCAATTGGATGTCCGTCCCATGACAATTTTATTTAAAGGGAAAAAACGACTGTACAAAATACAAAAAGTGGTTTGCCCCTGTCAAAGCAAAGAAAATCATAGCAGCAGCATTATCTTTTTTAATGGTGAGGACATTCCCCCCAAGTCCAGAACTCTCATAGAACAGGATATAAAAACTGGAAACAGGATGCACACATCAAGATAAAAGAAGTGATACCAATAGATTTCAACAATCAAAAAAGGAATAAAATGTTTAGGCTATTGATGAAAATCAAGTGCCAATAATGTGTACAACATTTTAAAAGCTTCAGTTAACAAGAATTTACTGAAATATACCCTTTTACGGCATCCACTTTTATTCAGCATCTATACATACCTCATGCATAACTAGCAATCATGTATTTTTTTGCTCAGGTGGAGATGTATATTAAAGACAAACTCCATACTATTGAAACCTGCTCAGGAGTATATAAAAATGTTGTAACATATCAAAGGTATGTACCAGTAGCCAGGAAGAAACAACAGAGCATGGTTTGTGCTTCTTACAAACATAAAATTTGAAGAGAGTAACTCAAGAACAGAGAGTTTTGTAAATTTTATGGAAAAAGCTTTCAGGGGATAACAAGGGTCTAGAGAGCAAACAGCTGGATCACCCTCAAAAACCTATGTTGTAATAACCTTCCCCGTTTTCTGATAGATTATCGGTTGATGGTATACATTTGATATCTTACAAACAAGCAATATTTTAACTTAAGGATGAAGAGTATATAGCAGTCATGCTGAAAGGGGAGCAAATAATGCAACATTATGTATGATGAGAAAAGGGGAGCAAATAATGCAACATTATGTATGATGAGATTAATATATACTGTGGTATAGGAGGTCTAGGGATAAAGCAAACCAACAACACCATCAGTGGAAAAAAAAAACCATGGCACTTGATAAAGAATGGCACAACCATCTTATAAAACTAAAAAGGGATTGTAACTCCTATGAATAAGAGCATCCACATCCCCTGAGTACATTGCCTTTAGATTGTTGAATTCAAAAGAACTGATGGTAAAATCTTTTATCATAGATGGCGTAACACCCCCCCCCCCAAGCTAAGGAAATGATAAAGAATGTTGTTCAGAACTTGTACATGGGAGTAATCTTTATCATTAAAAATTTTGTTATTTCTTACACCCCAAATATTCCAGCAAGTAGAATAAAGCAGCAGAAGCCACATATGACTAAGATTGGAATGAATGTTTGTATTTTTCCAGTTGGTAATAGCATCAATAAAGAAATGAGGAGGAGGATGTACCTTAATAGCTTTCAACAAGTCTCTCCAAATGAATTTGGCCGCTTTACACTAAAAAAAAAGATGATTAGAAGCTTCAATCACACAATCATCAAAATTACAAGCTGCAATATTAAACCAACCTTTCTTGATCAAATTTTCCTTAGTAAGAATTCTATCTTGGGCTAACAACCATGCAAAGATTTTAACTTTAAGAGGAGTAGAGAATTATCCAAATAGAATTATGCACATGGAACTTGATGTTAGTACTGTTGATTGCCTTATAAGCTGGCTTAACACTAACAGTATCTACTGCTAGATTGAAGAGGAGAGGAGACAAGGGATCCCTTGTTTTAAGCCTCTTCTATATTTGATGATTTTACCCAAATTGCCATTCATAAGGACTTGTGAATTAGAAGAATTAATGTAGTATCATGGAAATCCATTTTATCCATTTGTCACCAAAACCTCTAACCTTAAGCAGATCAAGAATATAATCCCAGTTCATGGAATCAAAAGCTTTGTGGAAGTCAATTTTAAGCATCACAGATTCAGATTTAACTTTGGCACAAGCATTAACTAATTCAGGTGCAACTGAGGCAATCACGAGTGGACTTATTTCTCAAGAAGGCAAATTGAGTCTTACTTAATAGGTCATGCAGGAATTTTCCCAATCTATTAGCCATAATCTTAGTAAAAATTTTGAAAATGCTATCCAAAAGACTAATAGGCCTGAAGTCTTGGGGGACACTATCAAAAAATGCGCGAATCCACTGCCTCTTGATGACAATACATCTACAATTGATTTCAATATTGCTTCTACAAGTAGAAGAACAAAGAAAAAGAAACAAAAAAGGTGATATAAAAGACTTCTTTCCAATTCTATAGTTAATTGACTTAACTCCAAGTCTACTTTATTAATTATTTTCACATGACTGCGAGCATGCCAAATTCTGTTAGGACGCAAGAAAGGATATCTCAACCTCAAGATGGACTACAGGGCATCAACCAATATGATTTCCAGGACGTCAACCACTATGACTTACATGGTATCAACCAGTATGATTTTGAAGATAAATATTGCCAATTTAATATAAATTAGCTCATGCAATTAATGTATTCAGGATATGGACTAGACATACAAGGCATGAACCAAGGAGTGGAGGCATATGGAAGTGAGCAAGTGACAAGGCAACAATCTGTGCAGATAATGGAAAGAAATGCGACTCAAGAAGATACTGGAATATCTGAAGATGAAATGCAAGAAAAGGTACAAGAATCATATGATAATTTTGAAGCGGACTTTCTTTTCTCATCACCAAGGTATGGAAGTCCACCCCTGGCTACTACAAGAGGAAGGATTATTTCCATTAGAGGAAGAGGTCCTATTAGAGGGGGGAGAGCACATGTGAATAGAGCACCATAGAGGCTATGAGGTAATTTTAAAATAAGTTACAAACTTAATGTTTATAACCAAGCAAAGTTCTTATTATATTTCAAATGTTGATTTCACAAGCTCATGGACTACTCATCCATCTTATATATTGTTGTTTCATGTATATAGGATTTGTTAGCATACAACATTTTGGAGCAAGAAGCAGCAACATCAGCATTTTGTAGTGGTTAATAGCGGCGGCGGCGGCATATTATAGCAACTATTTGCAGCAACAATATTTTGTAGCAGTTATTAGCAGCAGCAGCACCATTTTGGAGCGGCAATTAAAAACTTGAACCATGTTATTTAGATGTGTTAGTTTATTGTAACTTGGATATGTTAGTTAATTTGGTGTTATTTGGATAAGTGATATGTATGGATTTGGTTGTTATATAGATGTGTTACCCTCATCAATAGAATTGATATCTTATATATTGATATGTTATATCTTGCATCTTTTTGGATAGTCTCTTTTCATATATGCAATCTGGATGTGTGTGTATTTTTTAATTTGTTGTTGTTGTAATATTTGGATTTGCTGATTGATATTCATTATGTATGGAGCTAGCTTCTTATATAAGTGTGTTATTTTCTTTCTAAGCAAATTATTTTCCTCCTGTTTACTTATTGTTCAAGGTTGCAAGAAACATTTGCCAGGTTTTTCCACTTTCAAGTATTTATACCATGATTTTTTGTACAAGGTTTTCTCAATTTGGCACTCGTATTATTCTCATCCTTTTTACTTATTAGTTCAAGTTTGCAAAAAGCATTTGCCAGGTTTGTCCACTTCCAAGTATTTATACCATGATCGTTTCCAGGTTTTAGATAAGTGCAATATGGGTAAGGGCAACTTACACTAAAATACCATTAACTATTGCAATTTTTCACTAAAATACCTTGATGATTTTTTTATTACATTGAAACACCTTAAACTATGCATTGAATGGATTTTTTCACTAAAATACCCTCGAAAACAGCAGCTAAGGTTTTTACTGCAATAGAATAAACTACAATGTATTTTACGGAAAAAGGTAATTAAGGTATTTTTAGAGTAATTCATCCTATGGATAAATCTCATTATTTCTGTTTTTTAAAACACAAATTTACAGTATTCTAGCTTCCAAGCAAATCCATATTCAAATCAAGATTCAATTTATAAGCTATCATCACAGTGCAAACCAAAATTATATTAATTTCAATAAGTTGCATACAACATGATAATTAAAGTACATATGAGGTTTAAGGATATAAGAATAACAATCACTTCAATTTGAAACTTCACATTTGCAAAGAGTTTTTCAATTGAGTAATACTTTTCATACCGGTGCGGTGGAATCTATATAGGCTACATGGATTCCACCACACCGGTATGAAAAGCATTACTCTTTTCAATTTTCTCCATTTTTCCATCAACTCTTTCTCCTAGATCATTAAGCTCAGGATAAATCATAAACAGGAATCAAAACTTGTAATGTCCAGTATGCAATATAAACAAAAATGAAAATGCACGGATCCATATAACAAGCCAGGATAAATCATAAACAGGAATCAAAACGGGTTTACATGCTCCATAAATATCGCCGGCGCATTCGTTACTCCGAATGGCATCACTAAATACTTGTAATGTCCATACCGAGTTCTGAACGCAGTCTTGCAAATATCTTCTGATTTAACTCGAACCCGATGATATCCGGATCGCAAATCTAGCTTCGAGAATACCCTCGCGCCACAGAGTTGCTCGAATAATTCGCCAATGCGAAGGATCGGGTACTTGTTCTTAATAGTCACCCGGTTTAATTCTCGATACTCGATGCATATCCTCCTTGTGCCATCTTTCTTCTTTACTAGAAGAACTGGAGCTCCCCAAGATGAATTGCTGCTGTGAATCCAACCCTTCTCAAGTAATTCAGTAACCTGCTTCTTGACTTCTTCCAACTCCACTGGTGCCATTGGATAGTACGCTTTAGAAACTGGCGCTGCACCAGGAACAAGATCAATCACGAACTCCACGTCTCGCTTCGGCGGTAAACCTGATATGTCTTCAAACACGTCCATGAAATCTCGAACAACAGCTGGCGCTTCATCTTTAGCAACCTCCATCGACGAAAGAACATTAGTTGTCGGCCTAGCTCTAACTCGACTGGCCCGACAGAACTGCTTCCTTCCGCAAAAACAAACTTCGGATGTCCGGGAATCTGGAAATTCACTTTCTTTGCTCTACAATCAATGTGAGCGTGGAAAGTACCGAGGAAATCCATTCCCAAGACAACAACAAACAAAGGGATGCACCAGAATTGAATAATTCGAATGCGGGGAAGACATGATCAAGTAGGATACCTGAAACGATTTCACCTGAAGCCAAACACTGAAGAAGATAAGCACGGTAAACAAAATTCAAGCTTGCGATAAACATGAACTGGAAAGCAAGAGAAGCAAGGCAATATAACTACTATGAGACAAGGAAGTGAATCAAGACTAGGACTCCAAGTTATTTAAATAGAGTACCGTATTGTAACCATGCTGCAGTTCATAGTTACATCACATAACTCCACTCAAGTCGTCCAAATCCTAGTATCAGAATCAAAGAACGGGGAGAAACAATAGGGAACCAAAAGGTTTCAAGCCGAGATGAAAAGTGGTTTGCATATGGTCAAGGCAAAGGATAAAGAGAAAGATATGATTCAAAAATCATGATATCAATGTGGCAGGACATGCTCCTAATTACGGGTATTCTGATTCGTGTATTGGGTCCAATACTCAACCATAAAAGAATCAAACCCGATTAACCTAAATCCTATGTCTCTGATACCAAACAAACCATGTCACGCCCCACTTCCCAGAGTACGCTAAAATAGGCACGTGACATAGCCAACCATGCTACCTGTGGATAGGAAAAATCCTTCCACAGTCACATTACGGCTGTAGAGATATCAAGAACAGGAAAGTAAACTAAACTATCTAGTACATGTCCATAAGCCAGAATAAATGAGTCAAGAAATAATATAATATGCGGAAACAAAAGATCCAATAAGTAAAATACCTGGAAAGTAAAACTGGATACCAACAGGATCCTCACCGCTCGGTCTAACAGCGGCAGTACTCCTGATCAGTCTGCAACAAAGATAGAGGATCCGGGCCATGCAAAAACCAGACGTCAGTGCGTCATAATACTAAGCAATAAAATAAACAGGGGTAGCAAGGCATGCAGGTATGTGTATGAACAGTAAAACAGGTATAACAGTAATATAAATGAGGACAGTGAGGGTAATGTGTAGTGAGTAATCTGGACTCGTCTATTGGGTTAACTACTCTCAAGTCTTTGAAATCAATTTGATGAATCATCGATGTAATTCAATAGTATCCCGTGCGTGCCCGGGATCACGGTCTATGACTCTCGGGCTGAATCCGAGACGTGCCGCATGGCAGTAAAAGGGTAGTAGGTAATGACGAGTGATGTCAGCAGCATCACCCCGGGGCTGGCCTAGCCCGTAAGACTGATCAGAAAAGGCATCGAACTGTCGAGTTACAAGTCAGGTTTCATCATTGATTTCCCCATGCCCCCAAGTTATATATGTTCAAGTCAGGTATTGAATAATCTGGAGCTAATGCCAACACAGGATCAGGCAGGTACAGGTTTGTCTGGATAGACAACAGGAAATGTCCGTAGGGACAACAGGTCAAGTTTGTTGGCATTAGTAACAAGATCAGGTAACAGGTCAAGCTATGGTACATCAGGTCAAGTCAGGTAGTATATAGGTATCATGTCATGTCAAGAAGTGCACGATATCACGTCCTGTCAAATAATAAGTGTATCAAGTCAAGTCAGGGGTGCAAAACATGTCACGTGGGTGCTCATAATCAAACTAAAAAATAAGCATGGGTATACAAAACAAGTATGGGGTACTAATGGAACAATAAAATGGAACATTGTAATGTGGTATGCAAAAAGGTACAAATTAAAACATATGGATGCACGGTTATCGATTTGAGTTTGGGTTATGGTTCTAACACTAAGTAAAATACACTTGATCAAATATGAAATGTTAAAATCTCGTTAATATGTATTAAATGATCTAGGGATGCAATTGTATATAAAATAGGCTAAATGGATGCAACTAGGTATCCGAAAGTTATAAACTATTTAAAATGGTACTATGGGCTATGCAAATAATCATTATGTGGTTCAAATACGGATATGGGTATCTTGTATCGTAATCTAATATGCAATATGAAATGTTTCAGGTTCTAGATCTACACGTGATATAAATGAAACATCGGAATATCAACATGGAACATGCGATATTAGATTTAATCTACAGGTTCACTATGCAATTAAATAAGTATAAAATAATATGAATAGCATGTAGCAAGTTTTACTTGCCTCGGGGATCACGAAACGGATATGTACGACACGTCTGACGTCGGTAAAACGTCGTGATGTGTCCACGCGAGCACAGAACAGAACCAAGAAAGGCAAGAACACGACCACGCTGGATATGGACGTCTACTGGGTCGCCCGGATCATCGGCGACGAGCACGGCTCCGACGACAGTCGGAAACCGAGAACCAAGCGAAGAAGAGAGAAGAAGAAGAAGAGAAATGAAAGAAGAGGGAGAGGGGTTGGTTGATCTAGGTTGTAGGAGTTGCAGGGAAAGTAGAAAAGGACGACGACGACGAGGGGTCGTGGGCGTGAGGGTGTGCGGCGATGGTTTTCCGGCAAGGGCAGCTAGGGGTTATGCTCGGTTGTGAGGTGTAGCTGAGGGTTTTGGGGAGAAGGGAAGAGGAGAGGAGACGAGGGCGAGGTGGTGGTGATGCAGGGACGGTCGTTGGCGATGACAAGGCATGGCGGCGACGAGGAGGTGGAGGTGGCGGTGGAAGTGGGTGTGCATGCTCGGGGAAAAAGAGGGAGTGGGCTCTGGGGTTGAGAAGGAGGTTGAAGAGAAGGTGAAGACGATGGTGAGGAGGTGGTGGTTTAGGCGGCGACGGAGGCATCGACGAGGGTGCTGGGTTAGGGTTCGCGATTGCTTCGCGTGAGGAAGGCGGCGGAAAAATGAGGGGGGGAGAGAAGAACGTGAGGGGAGAATAGGGTTTAAAATAAAGGAAATAATTATAATATAAAATATATATATATATATATATATATATATATATATATATGCAGAGAGAAGTAGAGTGGAGAGAGAGGGAGAGAGAAAGAGAGAGAGATAGAGAGGATAGAAAGAGAGAGAGAGACGGAGAGAGGGGAGAGAGAAAGATTTGGATTGGTTATATAAAAAATATATAAAAAATATATTTTGGTTTTAAAGAATCATAATAAAGAAAACAAACTTATATTTATAGTTAGAATAAAATATTAATATAATATTAGTACGTTTTGAGATTTTGGCAAATACAAATTTACTCCAAAACATGCCCGGGTCGGGTCTAAAAATTCAGATTTAAAATATGAAAAATATATACGACTTTCGAAATTCAAAATGAATGCTCAGGTAGCGAAAAAGCATACCCCCAAGAATGGACGCACGTACGTGCGCGTAGCCATCCAAACACGTTCGTTTCACTGAACGGGACGAGAACAAGATGCGCGGATGCTACCACGGGGTTAGGGGTATCAAGCAGGCTATGTTATGCAATTTTAAATTATTTTCTGTGACTTAAAAAAATGTTATATGATAAAAGATGCAATGCTAGATGAAATGCCAGTATGTAATAATCATGAGATGCACGTGTCCATGCAAAAAGTAATGGTATTCATCGATGATATTCTGGTCTACTCGAGGAGCATTGAAGAGCATGCGGAACACTTGAAGATCATACTGCAGTCATTGAGGTAAGGAAGATTGTATGCAAAGATGAGCAAGTGCGAGTTTTGGCTTGAAGAAGGTGAGTTTTGGGGCATGTTGTAGCTGGAGATGGAATCGCCGTTGATCCTGAGAAGATTGCAGCAGTTCAAGATTGTCCGATTCCGAAGAACGTTGCAGAGATCAGAAGCTTTCTTGGACTTGCTGGGTATTACAGAAGGTTCATGGAAAATTTTGCTCATTTGGCTGAGCCTCTAACCAAGCTTACACGTAAGGAAGTACCATTTATGTGGACAGATAAGTGTGCGTCAGCTTTTTGAGGCGTTGAAGCAGAGTTTGATAACCGCTCCTGTTTTAACTGTGCCAGAAAGTTCCGGAAGATTGGTGATTCACAACAACGCATCTGAGAAAGGATTGGGATGTGTTTTGATGCAGCATGGGAAGGTTATAGCTTACGCATCGAGACAGTTGAAGACCCATGAGAAGAATTACCCAACTCATGACTTGGAGCTAGCAGCTGTGATTTTTGCTTTGAAGATTTGGAGACACTACTTATTGGGCGAAAGGGTCGAAGTATTCACCGATCACAAAAGCTTGAAGTATGTGTTCACGCAGAAGGAGCTTAATATGACGTAGCGTAGATGGTTGGAACTGATGGCTGACTACGAACTTGATCTTAAGTACCATCCGGAGAAAGTTAATGTTGTGCCGGATGCGTTTAGTCGGTTGCCAGCAATTCAGATGTTGACTGCACAGAAGGAACTTATTGAAGTCTTTCGGAGATTCGATTTGGAAGTTGTGCTACCGTATTCTTCGGGACAGTTAATGCAACTGCAAGTACAATCGTCGTTGATCGAGAATATTAAAGCAGCAAAATTGCAGGACCCAAGATTTGCAAAAGTTTCAAGAACAGGTTGAAGCTGAACTTCGAACGGATTTATTGATTCATGAAGATGGTTCATTGCGATATGGTAGTCGTTTATGTGTGCCAAAGGGAGACATTCTCGAAGAAGTTATGAAGAAGGCGCACAGTTCCGCATATTCCGTACATCCAGGAGGCACGAAGATGTACCGAGATCTACAACAGCATTTCTGGTGGGAAGGCATGAAACGGGAGATTGCCCGCTTTGTAGCGAAGTGCTTGATGTGTCAGCAAGTTAAGGCTGAATATCAACGGGTTGCTAGTTTATTGCAACCACTTCCGATTCCTCGGTGGAAGTGGGAACATATAACCATGGATTTCGTGACGGTTTTGCCGCGGAGTCCAAAAAGGCAACAATGCAGTTTGGGTGATTGTTGATCGATTGACCAAGGCAGCTCATTTCATCCCATTTCGAGTTGGTCAATCAACAGAAACTTTGGCAGAACGGTAAATGCAGGAGATTGCAAGATTGCATGGAGTACCGGTGAGTATCGTGTCCGACCGTGACACCCGTTTCTTATCACACTTCTGGAGAAACTTACAGGAAAGTTTGGGGACTCGATTGAAGTTTAGCACAGCTTATCACCCTCAGACAGATGGCCAGTCGGAGAGAACGATCCAAACTCTTGAAGACATGTTGAGAGCTTGCATGTTAGGTTTCAAGGGTTCATGGGAGGATCATCTACACTTGGTGGAGTTTTCTTACAACAACAGTTTCCAGGCGACTATTCAGATGGCTCCATTCGAAGCTTTATATGGTCGCAAGTGTCGTTCACCTGTTTGTTGGGACGATGTTGAAGAACGAAGATTGTTGGGACCGGATTTGATCGTGTAAACAGTTGAGAATGTTAACACTATCTGGAATGATATGAAAGCAGCATAAGACCGACAAAAGAGTTGGGCAGATACATCAAGAAGACCTCTAGAGTTCGCCGTTGGTGATTTGGTATTTTTGAAGTTATCACCGACTAGAGGGGTGATTCGTTTCGGAAGTCGAGGAAAGCTTAGTCCTTGATTCGTTGGACCTTTTGAGATTTTTGGAGCGTGTTGGAGAAGTGGCGTATCGATTGGCTTTATCGCAATCCTTGGCGAATGTTCATGACGTGTTTCACGTATCTCAACTCCATAAGTATGTTCGAGATGAAACACACGTACTGGATCATTCGGAGCTGACTGTACGAGAAGATTTGACCTTTGAGAAACGACCGATATTGATTGTGGATCGAAGTAAAAAGGGTTCTTAAGAACAAAGTTATCCCTCTTGTACTTGTTTCTTGGGGAAATCGCTCGCATGGAGAATCAACTTGGGAACGAGAAGATGAAATCCGATAGAAGTTTCCACATCTATTCTTGTAGTGTGTTGATTGTTTATCCTTTCTTGTTCTTGGAATTTTGAGGACGAAATTCTTTTTGTAGTTGGGTATAATGTAACAAACTAGTTCACTTATACCAATTCCAGTTCCCGTATTTATTTATCTGTGGTATTTTATTGATTTATCGTGTTTGGGTGCGAATGGTATTTTACACTTTACATTGCATTCGACCCGACCCGCTTGCTTGAACTTGTTGATTCATATCTATAGTTTAACTTGACTTATTACGTAGACTGTGCATTTTCATGTTTAGTACATACTAGCATTTTATCTGGCATTGCATCTTTTGCCATATAACATTTTAAACCACAGAAAATATTTTAAAATTACATAACATGGCCTGCATGATACCTCTAACCCCGTGGTAGCATCCGCGCATCTTGTTCTCATCCCGTTCAGTGAAACGGACGTGTTTGGATGGCTACGCGCATGTACGTGCATCCGTTCTTGGGGGTATACATTTTCGTTACCTGAGCACTCGTTTTGAAATTTGAAAGTCGCATATATTTTTCGTATTTTAAATCTGAATTTTTAGACCCGACCCGGGCGTATTTTGGAATATTTTATATCCCACCAAAATTCAAATTTATTTAATATAATAATCTATTTAAAATTTTCTTAACAGCTTCAAAATTTTAGTTAACCAACGAAATCTTTTTAAATCAAACGTAGCTTTTAAAACAACCATATATCTCTTTCTTCCTCTGGCCCCACCGCACTCAACCTCTCGTTCTTTTCTTCTATTTCTCTTTATCTCTCAGTCTCTCTCTCGCCGTCTCTCTCCTCTCTCCTCTTTCTTTCTCTTTCTCTCTTTTCTTTACCCCTCTCTTTCCTCCCCTCTTCCTTTCTCTCTCCCCCATATAAAAACAAATCCATCTCTTCTCACTGTTCACCTCTCTCTTTCTCTCACCTCTCGATCTCCTCTCTCTCTCCTCTCTCTCTCTCAGAATCTCTCTCTCTCCTCTCGCTTATTCTCTCTCTCCCCTATATATTATTTCTTCCTCTCTTCCTCTCATTTTTCTTTCTCGTGAACCCAAAACCCCGGCTCTCCTCCTCGTGGCCGCCGTCGCTCCCATCGCCGCCTCGCCATCTCCACAACATCATCACCCTCGTCTCCACCTCCACTTCGACACCAACCCTGAAACCCCAACACCTTTCCTCGTCACCTCGATATTTCCTCAGCCTCCTTTCCTTTCTCGGCCAACCCATCACACCCTAACCACAGCACCTTCCTCATCTCGCCGTCGATGTCTCTGCAAACCTAAGAACACCCTCGCCCCGTCTCCATCTCCTGTGCAATAAGACTCCAGCCACCAGCACCACCATCGTCATCTTTGAGAAACCCGTGCAACCGTGGTCACCTTCATCGAGCCTATCTCCAATCAACCGCTCGGAAATCCAAGCCCTCACCAGTGCAACCACCTCCTTCCCTCGACCCAATCACAAAGCCGAGACCCCCTAAACCCAACACCGTCACCTATCCTTGTCGTCATCTTGAAACTGAAACCCACCGCCTGCCCTCCATCCCTCTCCAGCAACACTTTCGAGCCTTCCAGCACCCTCGCCTACCCTCTAGAACCCCTCTAGACCTCTTCGATCAAACAACGCTCTGCACCTTCAAATCCCCTCCAGCAACCCTACTATGGCTCCAGACCAGCACCTGCACCATGTCTCGCTGGCCTGCATCAGCATCAGCACTGCATAAGTACCCGCATCGGCTCCAGCTTCCCGACTTGATGGTCAGCTTCAAGTAAAAATAATAATAATAATAATAATAATAAAACTGTTGATGGATGCCTCTTGCATCCTGTCGTTGATGAGCAACTTCCTAATATTGATGACTCTTGGCCCAAGCAAAAGTAAAATACCTCCATCGCATAACAAAATCACAGTGAGGAGTTGTTTCAACATCCGGCTCCGTTGTCTTGGTTGATCTCGTCTTCGTTCTTCCTCGCCCATCTTCGCTCATCTCCGCTCATCTCCGTTACCGACGATGCTCTCTTAGACCGTTTTGCTACTCTTGTCCTCGCTTATGGTTTAGACAACCTTTATTCTCTTCCTCTCGAGATCTATTTTGTACCGGTTATCATGGATTCTTATTTGGTCTCTATTCGACATGAGGCGTCGTGTGGACATTCCCTACCTACGCGGTTATATTCTTATATTGCCTGGTTCTGTTCCGTATTTGTGCGCGCAAGGTGTTCGACGAAATGCCCCAATGGAGATTTTCCGTCGTTTTATCGCATTCTTGTTGCGTGCCGCGCATCAGTGGATCCCCGAGGCAAGTAAAACTTGCTACATGCTATTTAAATTATTTTATACTTATTTAAATACGTATTAAGCCTGTTGTTTAAATCTAGTGCCCCATATTCCATTTTAACATTTCGATATCCCGTTTATATCATTTTAGATCTAGAACATGAAAACATATCTTGTTGCATATTAGATTACAATTTACCGTACCCATATCCGTAGTTATATCACACAGTGCTTAGTTTGTATAGTCCATAGTTCCATTTCAATAGTTTATAACTTTTCGGATATTTATTTGCATCCATCTTGTCTAGTATATATACAATTGCATCCATGGATCATATAATACATAATAATGTGATTTTAACATTCCATATTTGATAAAGTGTATTTTAATTAGTGTTGGAACTATAATCTTAACCCAAATCGATAACTGTGCATCCATATGTTTTAATCTGTACCTATTTGCATACCCCATCACAATATTCCATTTTATTATTACATTGATACCCCATACTTGTTTTTGTGAACCCATGTCTATTATAGTTTGATTATGAGCACCCACGTGACATTTGTGCACCCCCGACATGATTTGATACACTAATACTTGATACGACTTGATACCGTGCACTTCTTGACATGATTGGATTTATATACACTACCTGACTTGACCTGATGTACTATAGCTTGACTTGTTACCTAATCTTGTTACTAATGCCAACAACCTTGACATGTTGTCCCTACGGATATTTCCTGTTGTCTATTCAGACAAACATGTACCTACTTGATCCTGTGTTGGCATTAGCCCCAGATTTATTAATACCTGACTTGAACACATAACTTAGGGGTATGGGGAAATCAATGATGAAACCTGACTTGTAACTCGACAGTTCGATACCTTTACTGATCAGTCTTACGGGCTAGGCCAGCCCCGGGGTGATGCTGCTGACATCACTCGTCATTACCTACTACCTTTTACTACCTTGCGGCACGTCTCGGATTCAGCCCGAGAGTCTTAGACCGTGATCCCGGGCACACACGGGATACTATCCACCCTTTACTGCCTTGCGGCACGTCTCGGATTCAGCCCGAGAGTCTTAGACCGTGATCCCGGGCATGCACGGGATACTATTGAGTTACATCGATGATTCATCAAATTGATTTCAAAGACTTGAGAGTAGTTAACCCGATATACGAGTTTAGATTACTCACTGCACATCACTTATGCCTTATCCTGCACTATTATTATTGTTTACCGTTCATACTCGTACCCGCATGTCTTGCTACCCCCTGATTATATTATTATTGATGTTATGACGCACTGACGTCTGGGTTTTGCATGGCCCAGATCTTCTACCTTTGTCGCAGGCTGATCAGGAGTACTGCCGCTGTTAGATCGAGCAGTGAGGATCCTATCGATATCCAGTTTTACTTTCCAGGTGTTTTGTTTATTGGATCTTTTTTCTTCCACATTATTTTATTCTTGACTCGTTTATTCTGGCTTATGGACATGTGTTAGATAGTTTATTATTGTTCTTGATATCTCTACAGCCGTAATGTGACTGTGGAAGAATATTTCCTATCCACAGGTAGCATGGTTGGCTCTGTCACGTGCCTATCTTAGTGTACTCTGGGAAGCGGGGCGTGACGGCCGACAATCCTGACATGTTGTCCTGATGGACGTTATTGTTGTCTGTATAGACAAAACCTGTACCTGCGTGATCCTGTGTTGGCATTAGATATCAATTGGCAATACCTGACTTGAACACATAACCTTGGGGGTAAGGGAAAATCAAGAATGTAACCGAACGTAACTCAAAGGACTATTATATTGTTTGTCGTTTTTTTTCGGGCGTTACGGAGTATATTGTTTGTCGTTTTTCCGGGCGTTACGGAATATATTGTTTGCCATTTTTCCAGGCGTTACAGAATATATTGTTTGCCGTTTTTCCGAGCGTTACGGAATAATCCTATTACCATGGTCCCGTGGGGCATGAACGGGGCATAGACCGATGGGTTACGATGATGATTACATTAATTGATTTCGAAGATTTTAGAATAGATAACCCAGTAGTATAGTTTAGTTACTTACTACACTTCACTGTTCTATATCCATGTTTACTGGTTATATTCATGATATCGTTTATACTCATGCATGCATATCTCGTGTATCCTATTCATGTATTATTGTTTGATATTATGACGCACTGACGTCTGGGTTTTGCATGGCCCAGATCCTCTACCTTTGTCGCAGGCCGATCAGGAGTACTTTAGCCGACAGGCCGAGCAGTGAGGATCCTATTAGTATCCAGTTTAGTTTAGTTTCTTTCCGTACTTTTATTTCCTGATGTGAGCCCGTATTTGGGACGTACATTCCAGATTGTTATTGTTACCTGGATTTATTGCTTCCGCATATTATTTCTTGACTCATTTATTCTGGCATATGGACATGTATTACATAGTTTATTTTATTTCTATTGTTCTTGATATCTTATAGACAACTGTTCATATCATAATATTGCATTTTGTATTCCCCATTCTTATGCATTTTACAATAAAAACAGGTGCTTTTGACCCATGTCTGCTACATGTTATAGGTTACAGGTTCTTGGAGCGAAAACAGTGAAAAACACAAAAGACGACACAAAAGAAGGATTTTTGACCAACAAATAGGAGGATCTTAGTCAAGTCGAGACGAAGAACAGTTCACAGTCAACAAGGCAACGCAAGGTCAAAATTATCAAGGCAAACGGTTAAAAGATCGCTACAAGTGTTCACTGAAGATCTGGAATCAATGTAGAAGCCCAAATGGAGAAAAAAATGAAGAAATGAAAAGCCCAAAGAAACCTGAAGCAGCCCAAGAAAAATTATCAGAAGATCTCACTAAAGGGCCGCGGAACCGCGGCCCAAGCGCGCCATTGCCGCGGTTCCGCGGCCTTATAAAGCCCTCACTCAGAGAATTTTTTACCATAATGCATTGGCGGCTTTGGAAAGATTTCCTAGAGGTATATTTGTAATTTTAGACATGTGTCCTATAAATAGAACCCAAACCCTTGTATTTTCTTATGCCTCTAATCATCAATAAAATTCTGTTTTCTTTGAAGTTTGGAGCGCATCAATAGTAAGTAGGTTATTTTTCTTGCCCTAGTTCTAGTTTTTTATATCTGCCCTAGGTAAAGTATTTTCTTGCCCTAGTTTAATTTAGTTTAGAATTTTATTAACTTGCAATAGATGTTTCTTCTCTTTAATAAAAACAAAACAAAAATTATGTCTTTCTTTATTTCCCCAATGAGCGAATAGTTTCCTCGCTTGTTAGGGTTAGGAATAGGGAAGGATTTGAGAGATGAAGATCTGTCATCTCTTTTCTTTGCCAATCTTTTATGAAAATTAGAACTCCATGCATACCTTCTTATTCCGCTCCCTACGGCATTCTACCCTCGAGGTAACGGTGATTCCGTAGTCTAAAGGCCCGGATTTTAAGGTTTTCCATGGAGGTTAGGGTAAAGATTAAGAAAGGAAGGACAAGGATCTAGAGGAAGAATCAATCTTCCCAATCATCTTAATCCCCTTTGTTAAGATTTACCATAACACTAATATGATATCTTTAATTAAAGGCAATGGAAAGAGATGTAGATCTTTGTTTACCAAATTTTCCCTAAACCTAATCCTAGCAAGTTTCTAATCCTAGTATCATACAACTTCAATTTTTAGGTTTAATTATAAGACCAAACACCATTTGGAATTAACTCGTAAGAACTTAAAGGAGATTTACAAAATCCCTGTGGACCGACCCGTATTCATCGGCTAGCTTCATGTGACGCCGTTCTTGATTGCGGTAAAATATTTTTGATCAACAAAACATCTCTAAATCAAATGGCGCCGTTGCCGGGGATGGCGTAAAATTTCCTTTTTGTAATTTCGGGTTAATATAAAATATAAAAAAAATCATAAAAATCTGAAAAAATCAAAAAAATATAAAAATTCTATCATCTTTTATTGTTTGAAGGGTTTTCTTTGTGAATCTTTGCAGGTTTGACGGATCTGAAACAACACAGAAGGCAAATCAGAAAAGGGTACATCAAAACAGGAGGAGATTGAAAGTACAGAGTAGCTGAGAAAATTTGGAGACCTAAAGCCTCCACTTAGCCGCGGGTCCGCCGCATTAACCCTGTCAAAACCGCGGTTCCGCCGCATATTAGTCTCTTCTCTGCGCGAAATTTGCATGGTTTGATTTCTTTCCTTCTCCTCTGCAAATCCCCATATATCTTTTGCCAAATCTTCTGCAGGATTCTTTGCGCTAAAAATCTTCTTCCCCCTTCCAATAATTGATTTTCTGCAGGATTCTTTGCGCCGCGCTAAATAGCAAATTGATTGCAAGTGATTTACTGCTTTGCATACTTTAATCTGACTTTAAGGGGCTATTGACCAATTCAGATTGGGTGGGGATTTCATCACCCTTCCCAGGACCCCAGAAATCACTTAAAGCATTAGCATTGACCACTCTTAATTAAAAAAATATTAGACTCAGCCCTAAGGACGTCGCGCTCAATAGGACAGAGGACTAGTATAGGCATCGGCCGTTTATCCTAACCTGACTTTGCGGTGCCTAGGCAAGTGTGTCAAGGCTAGTGGTTTTTAATTAGGCCCACAGCGTGGTTCCTTCCCACTTACCTGGCACTTACCTGGCCGCAATTGGCGGTGAAGAGGCGGTTTGAGGTCCTATCTCTAGCCCTTTGGAACAGTTAGGAGCTGTCTAGCTGACCTAAGTGACCCTAGATCTAAGCCTGATTGTGCATTTGTGGTTAATTGCATTTGTGTCACAAAGTCTTTTAAAAAAAAATCCTTTTGCAAAAGCTCACATAAAAAAAAAGAAAAAGGAAAAATCTTTTCAAAACTTGCAACTTGTCGCTAAAAGAATCTTTGCACTCACTTACACCACTTCTTCTCATTGACGTTTTCTTACCTCCACATTCTGTCTTTCATCTTTCGACTACACTAACCCTATTAGTGTATGTCCGGTTGGACTAGGGACCCTAGCGCCCGATTAGTCCGTGTTTCGTTGGTACCGACCGATGAACCTTTCGACTCCGAAGTCGAAATCTTGTCCACTTCTTCACTTTCACCATCACATTCTTCTTCCGAAGGTATGTCGGGATACGATCCTAACAACACCTTACCGACGGGAATGATTCCACCTCCGTTAGGTGCGAATAACCCGAATCACCCGCCTGTTGAAGCGCCCGCACGAGTTGCGCTCCAGGATCTCTTCTACCCCGTCTGCACCGCCCTTCCTACCTGTCTTTCCCTCCCACCGGTAAATGGGGACAATTTTGAGATCAAACTCCACTTCATCAATATGCTGCCTAAGTTTCATGGTTTGGAATCCGAAGATGCATATATCTTTATCAATAAATTCCAAAACGTTTGCGCTATGATGAAAACGACCCAATTAAGTGATGACGCTATAAGACTAAGGGTCATTCCTTTCACTTTATGTGACCTAGCCGAGAAGTGGCTATACAGCACCGCATCACATTCAATTAGGAATTGGGACGAGTTTGTGAAAGCTTTTCTTAAAAAGTTCTATCCTCATCACAAAACTGCTAAAATCCGTAATGAGATTATACAATTTTCACAGCTTCCTTCCGAACCATTTTGGAAGTGTTTTGAAAGATTCAAAGACCTACTCGTTCAATGCCCTCACCATGGGATCGAAAGTTGGCAACTTTGCCAAACATTATACGAGGGACTGAACCCGGCAATGAAGCAGTTGCTAGAAACTATTTGTCAAGGTCACTTTCTATCCAAGTCTAATGAGGAAGCGTAGCAGTTTCTTGAGGATCTTAGTGAACAAACAATTCAGTGGGAGAGCACCAAGACCACATCATCATCTTCTTCTATTGGTCAACCTAGGGCAGGCATACATCAAGTAGAGATGTCGATTGCTATGAAGGCCGAGGTGGCCACTCTTACGAAAAAGCTAGAAGCGCTTGAGACCGAAATCTCAGCACCTTCTCCTGCCCCTGTTGTGCCTCCACGAACTGTTTGTGCTTGTTGTTCGGATCCATCACATCTCACAGAAGAGTGTCCTTACACTGCATCTACTCAAGGACAAGATCAAGTCAATGCTGCTTTTCAGCAACGACAAAAAAACGATCCATACTCTTCAACATACAATCCGGGATGGAAGAGCCACCCAAATTTCGCTTGGAACCAAAATCAACAATTCCAAGGAAATAACAATTTTCAAAGGCCTCCTCCTCCACAACAATAAGCACCTCCACAAACTCAATTTCAACAACCTTTCCAAAAGCAACCTTACCCTAATCAAGTGAACAATTTTGTGCCTAACACTTCTTACCCGCCAAACAATTTTGTTCAACCTAATAATGACAAGGTTAGCTCGCTCGAAAGAAGTCTAGAGGCTTTCCTAAAGCAATCTACACAATCTACAGCAAGATTAGAGACTTCTATTCAATCTTTGGTGCAAAACAGTGCCTCACACGATCAAAGCATCAAATCTATTGAGGCAAAAATTGCACAACTCAACGCAGCGTTGAAAGAGCGAGAGAAAGGAAAGCTTCCGTCTCAACCACTTCCAAATCCCGGTCACGCACATGTAGCATATGAACAGCAGAATCATAACGTAAACGCTGTGACCACGTTGAGATCCGGAAGAGTGTTGCAAAACAATGTGGGTATTAACCATGACACCCCTGCCGATGGTCCTTCTTCATCTTCTTCACCTTCTTCTTCTTCTTCTTCTTCGTCGTTAGAGCCTATTCTCCATCCTTCACACGGCTCTACTTCTTCTAGCTCGAACGGACCCTCTTCTCACAACACGAACACATCTACACGGGGTTCCGTTCCAACTCAACAATTTGATCCGCAAAAATTGGACTCAACAACCTTTCAAAATGTTCCTTTTCCAAATCGGTTGAGATCCAATAAACCAACTCCACAGATGGAGAAGATTGTAGAGTTGTTCAAACAGGTTAGCATAAATATCCCTCTTTTGGATGCAATCCAACAAGTTCCTTCATATGCAAAAATCTTAAAGGACTTATGCACCAAAAAGAGGAAGTCACAAGTACCAAAGAAAGTTTTTGTGGCAAGTGCTGTTAGTGATGCTCTTGTCAATTCTTTACCCCCAAAGCACAAGGACCCCGGTTGTCCCACTATTTCGATAACAATTGGGGACAAGAACATCAATAGAGCACTATTAGATCTTGGTGCTAGTGTCAATTTGCTACCTTATTCTGTGTACGAGCAATTAGGCATTGGAGAGCTTAAGCCCACTCACTGTACTCTCCAAATGGCTGATCGATCAATCACCCATCTAAGGGGTAAGCTAGAGGATGTGCTGATCAAAGTTGGGGAGTTCATATTCCCAGTTGATTTTATTGTTATGGACACACAACCTGTGGCTAACTCACGGAACCAAATTCCGGTGATCCTCGGTCGACCATTTTTGGCCACTTCCAACGCCGTAATAAACTGTCGCAATGGCTCCATGACTCTATCCTTCGGGAAGACATCTAGTGAATTCAATATTTACAAGTTAGGAAGTCTGCCCCCCGTGCCTAATACTAGTACACGAGAAGTTTGCTCTATTCATGAAATCATGCAGGAGGACTGCGAGTTTGAAAGTTTCTTGTTTGATGAGAACAGTTTTGACGCCACTAGTGCGTCCCTCCTTAAGCCTACCACAGTTGACACAACCGATATTGATTATGAATGTTTCACTTTTTCGGATGATGAAGACTCACAGCCCGAATATGAGTCTTTTGAATTTTTGGATGAGTTAGTTGAACCATCCGAATCGGTTGTTTGCAGTGATTTTGAACCTGTGCTAGAGTCCTTCGAGTTCGAGGTAGATTCCCCAATTTTACCTATGATTCTTTCGCCTCAGAAACTCGAGCTCATGCCCTTGCCGTCTCACCTTAAATATGCTTACATAGGTGAGAATGAGACATTTCCCATTATAATATCAGCCTCTAGCCTTCGAGCAAGAGAACGCTATTTTAAAGGTCTTACAAGATAGGCGACAAGTTTTCGGTTGGACTATGGCGGATATCGAGGAGATTAGTTCCCTCATAATTGAATATCATATGCAAATGATGGATGATGCCAAGTCAATAAAGGACCCACAACAACATTTTGGGAATATTATGGTGAGTCAACCTCCTCCTTTAGAAGTTGAACCACCCCCATTTCTTTTAATAAGCTACGAGAATGCCAATATTCCACTGACTGCTGATCATTCTCATTTTGATTCATCACCACATCATATCTATTCACTTTCATACTTTCCCTGCCATCACTCCTATCTTCCTCAATTCTTTTCGGATCGGTACAACATGTTCTTCCACCAACTGACACTCTTTACAGATAAATTTTTCGACTGGTTGGTGTTGATTTTTGGTCTGTGCAAAGTCTGGCAGTAATGTCTAACATTGTTTCACTGAAGTTTAGGGGTGTGTATAATATGTAAATATAATTGCCGACATTATCGACCCACTTGGTGCAGCATGACAGTGAGGACACTGTCCAGTTTAAGTTTGGGGGTATGCTCGGTAAGTTTTCTTTCTTCGCATTCATATTTACATTTTCGCATTGCATCTTTATATAAAAATCATAAAAATTTGAAAAAATCAAAAATAAAAAAAAATTTAGAAAAAGAAAAACCCATAAAAATTGAAAATTTTCAAAAATTATAAAAATTAATGTATTCAATTTTGGTTAATTGACTTGAGTTTGATAAATAGGTCAACTGGCTAGGAAAAACTAGATCTTAGACTTAGCAAACTAAAAACCCTAAAAATAACCTTCCTTAGAGTTTAACGGTAGAAATTATATGCCTTGTAGTTTACTTAGAAATAGGCAAATTTTGGGTTCACTTCTTGGGCTAAGTCGAAACAAAGGAAGAGTATTGATGTTCTTATTAGAGTATAAGTTTGAAAAATAATTCCTAACTTAAGTCTAGATTCTGAAAATGTATACCCTACAAAATGCACAATCACGCACCTTGAAACTTGGAATAGTAGAAGAAACCTTGAAATGCTTTTGTCTAAAGTCCTTAGCACAATAAAAAATGAAAAAAAAAGTGAATAAAGAAAAAAAAATGGACACTGGTTTTTGTGATTACTTAAGGCTAAAAAATAGAAAAATATTTAGCGAGGGTGCTTCATCACCTAGTGCCTTAGACCAACTGGTTTGGGGGTCACTGCTAAAGCCTTGGGTGTTGCAAAACTAGGAAGTACGCTTTAAAGTGCTAACGCATCTTGTAATCGGTTGTTGGTACCTCAAGAAGTATTAACGGTCGCATGAAGGATGTGTAAGCGAAAATTCACCAATTAATAAGTGCTTTGGACAATGGACGAGAATACGATTGCTTGATTTGAATTTCCAAGTGCAGGGGTGATATTTACACACACGTGGGGATATGTGATTAGAGTTTAGATAAGATAAAGGAATGAAGAATATAACTTGTATCTTTAGTAAAGTTGATAGAAATTCCTAAGTGGAGATGGAACTTTAGAAGGAAAACTTAAGAAATGCCGAAAGCTAAGTAAGTCTATAGAACATGTATAATCTTAAGTTAAATGATGAGGAAGTGTGAAGAATATGGGTGGATAATTTGCGGGTCGACGATAATAGAATTCCTTGTTAAAAAACCCAATTGGAGAACAAAAGTCGAAAAGCCAAATTGATAGGATTTTGTGGGTGTAATCCGCTGAAAACCCTCAGGAGACAACACTCCTCCTACTAGGGACACCTAGAGGTTTAACGGCTTGTTGCACGAGCTCAGTGCAATCGCGTTTCCCTGCGAAAGTGCGGCTAGGTTAGATTTTTATCGAGAATAAAATATAAGTTTGCTCGAGGACGAGCAAAAGATAAGTTTGGGGGTATTTGTTCATATCATAATATTGCATTTTGTATTCCCCATTCTTATGCATTTTACAATAAAAACAGGTGCTTTTGATCCATGTCTGCTACATGTTATAGGTTACAGGTTCTTGGAGCGAAAACAGTGAAAAACACAAAAGACGACACAAAAGAAGGATTTTTGACCAACAAATAGGAGGATCTTAGTCAAGCCGAGACGAAGAACAGTTCACAGTCAACAAGGCAACGCAAGGTCCAAATTATCAAGGCAAACGGTTAAAAGATTGCTACAAGTGTTCACTGAAGATCTGGAATCAATGTAGAAGCCCAAATGGAGAAAAAAAATGAAGAAATGAAAAGCCCAAAGAAACCTGAAGCAGCCCAAGAAAAATTATCAGAAGATCTCACTAAAGGGCCGCGGAACCGCGGCCCAAGCGCGCCATTGCCGCGGTTCCGCGGCCTTATAAAGCCCTCACTCAGAGATTTTTTTACCATAATGCATTGGCGGCTTTGGAAAGATTTCCTAGGGGTATATTTGTAATTTTAGACATACGGATCAATTGTAAACCTAGGGTTTCTATGTCCTATAAATAGAACCCAAACCCTTGTATTTTCTTATGCCTCTAATCATCAATAAAATTCTGTTTTCTTTGAAGTTTGGAGCGCATCAATAGTAAGTAGGTTATTTTTCTTGCCCTAGTTCTAGTTTTTTATATCTGCCCTAGGTAAAGATTTTCTTGTCCTAGTTTAATTTAGTTTAGAATTTTATTAACTTGCAATAGATGTTTCTTCTCTTTAATAAAAATAAAACAAAACAAAAATTATGTCTTTCTTTATTTCCCCAATGAGCGAGTAGTTTTCTCGCTTGTTAGGGTTAGGAATAGGGAATGATTTGAGAGATGAAGATCTCTCATCTTTTTTCTTTGCCAATCTTTTATGAAAATTAGAACTCCATGCATACCTTCTTATTCCGCTCCCTACGGCACTCTACCCTCGAGGTAACGGTGATTCCGTAGTCTAAAGGCCCGGATTTTAAGGTTTTCCATGGAGGTTAGGGTAAAGATTAAGAAAGGAAGGACAAGGATCTAGAGAAAGAATCAATCTTCCCAATCATCCTAATCCCCTTTGTTAAGATTTACCATAACACTAATATGATATCTTTAATTAAAGGCAATGGAAAGAGATGTAGATCTTTGTTTGCCAAATTTTCCCTAAACCTAATCCTAGCAAGTTTCTAATCCTAGTATCATACAACTTCAATTTTTAGGTTCAATTATAAGACCAAACACCATTTGGAATTAACTCGTAAGAACTTAAAGGAGATTTACAAAATCCCTGTGGACCGACCCGTATTCACCGGCTAGCTTCATGCGACGCCGTTCTTGATTGCGGTAAAATATTTTTGATCGACAAAACATCTCTAAATCAACAACCGTAATGTGATTGTGGGGGGATGTTTCCTACCCACAGGTAGCATGGTTGGCTCTGTCACGTGTCGATCTTAGCGCACTCTAGGAAGCGGGGCGCGACAATTTAAAATTCAAAAGATTAAGAGAACCTAATATATATTTAACACATCATCCAACTTTTAATTCTCGTAACCTAAAAATTAAAAAGGATAAAAACCTAATTCCACTCCATTACTTTGAATATCTTAAGTATGAATACAAACTTGTACAATTGAAAATTAATTGCCGCTTGGTTTTGCATTATTTTCTTAAAATTTTAAACAATTTAATCTATGTTTTATTAATGGTTTTTTTTTATTTTGGACCCTCCAAACTTCGTATTTTCAAAAAAGACACGCAAAACTTGGTATTTTTAAAAAGGACAACCCAAACTATTTAAATTAACTAAAAAAGACCCTCCCATTAATTCCCATCCAAATTTTGTTAAATAAAACAGTTTTGGAGGCTGTAATAGACCGATATACCCCTCCATGGTTTAAAAATGTCCACTTATCGTCTATTGCTCATTTTTAACCTTTCTCTCTCGCTCGTCCCCTCTTCTCGGCGAGTCCCTGCGATATTGATAAGAATGAGAATGGAATGAAGATGGAGAGAAATGAGAGAGAGGATGAGAGTTTTCATGGGGAGTTGGGAGATGTCGATGAAAATGGGTTCGGGATCAAGCGAAGATTGTTGTTTGCGCAAGCCTCCATTGATTGCGTGGAAGAAGAAGAAGAAGAAGCAAAAGGGTTGGTGCAGGTTAGAAGAAGAAGATGAAGAGGAGGAGGAGGAGAAGAAGAGTGGTAGTTTTGTCTTTATACTTAGAATTTAACCATTCATGTTGACGGAGGGTCTTTTTTAGTTAACGTTTAAGTTTGGGGCGTCCGTTTTGAAAATATGAAGTTTCGCGTGTCTTTTTTGGAAATATGAAAGTTTGGAGGTTCTAAAGTTAAAAAAAAACCTTTATTTTTATGACTAATTTAGATATATTGTAATTTAGTACGAGTAAATATAATTATCAAAAATAATTAATAATAATCCATATAGTTTATGCTTTGCGCACTACACATTTTGCGATTTTCACTTTTAAGAGACATAGCACTAAATTTTCGCTATTGCTATTTTTCAAAATTGGTTAGAACTTATAAGCTACAAATGCCACATCTTATAAGTGTATACACGTGTTGATGTGTGTCACAAGTGCGTCCTATGCTCGTCGTTTAGTAGTTTGTCTAAATGATAACATGGAGAGAGCCGATTGCAGAAGGAGAACAGTGGCAATTGACGTTTTTTGGCCAGCACTTGTAGGCAGCGGTCGTTGTGGACAGTTTTTGACAGCGATTGGTAAAAGGGTATATATGAACACGCAAAATTTGAAGGGGCATATAAAAAAACCATATTTTATGTTCACCCATTTGGAAACCAAAACGGTTTATTAATTATATATGGAAAAAAACCCATAATTTATCTTAATTTGGAAACCCCATTTAGACTAAGTCTAAGGCTGTTTGAATATATTAATATTAATATTACATTCCTAAATTAGATCTTACCCGTTTATAATATCGTTCTTTAAATTTCCCTTTTTTAATATCGTTCTTTAAACTTCCCTTTTTTAATTCCCTCAAAATAAACCACACGCTGTCGCTGCGATTTCATCTCTCGATGTGATCTTTCGAAACCCTAACCTCCTGGAGTCCGAGGAGCCGCCGCCGATCTAAAGTCGGCGATCTTTCCCTTCAAAACCCTAACCCTAAGGCTCTCTCTCTCTACCATCTCTCTAAAAATGACGGTGGCCAACGCGTGGGCCCCACCCTCTCCCCTCCTCCGCCTCGATCCCCCTTCCTCCTCCTCCCCTTCCTCCATCCATCTCCGGCGGTGCGGTCTTCCGCAGGAGCATCGTAAGGACTTCCAAGGGCCCCACAACCCTAGCAAGAGCAGGAAGAAGAAGAAGTGCGAGACGACGATTCTATTCTCATCGGAAGTCACCCAGATTGCCACATCGTGCTCGATCATCCGAGCATCGGCCGTTTCCATCTCGAAATCCAGAGCCTCTCCGTGACCGATCTGGATTCGGGTATTTATTGTTTCTTGGATTGGTTCATAAATTTTTTTTTGTTTTTTTGTTTTTTCATCAATTTGAAATTTTGTTTTGCAGTTCATGGCACCTGGGTTTCAGGGGAAAAGATTGGGGCTTAGAATGCTGCTGTTGATTTAGTGGGAGGATGATACGGTGAAGCTCAGGGCGTCTACGATGGTTTATGAGCTGCATTGGGTGCCTTTGAGTAGTGCTTTTGAGATGGAGAATCCGAGGAAACCCAACAGGTAAGATTTTGGCAAAAAGGTTCAATTTTTTTTAATTCGTATTAATTTATCTAGTCAAAATTTCAGTCAGTTTAATTCATTATGTATTAATTTAGATTATTGTTCCTATATTTGATATTGATTTGTGATGGATTGATAGATTATGATACCAAATAATATAGATCATGCCCTTTTTCCTATATTTTTTAGACCCAAGCTGAAGATTGATTAAAATTGGCACTACAGTAATCATGCACTTGAATTTATGAAGAAGCCATAGGTTTCATCAGTGAAACTCTCGAAACGCATAGAAACATATATATTGAGTAGTCTCTAACTACATTTCTGCTCCTTAACACCTGAAGGCTACCGTTTACATTTGCAAGAAAGAAGAAGAAAAAGCTAAAACCGACGACCGCTTGAGCAACCAATCATTTAGGAATAAGCGTCGGATTACACTACCCTTGAATAAATTAATGTGATCTATGCGAATAATATTAAAGACTGATATCACAATTCTTAAATTAGATCTTACCGTTCTTTAAACTTTACTTTTTTAATTCCGTCAAAAGAAACAACACACCGTCGCTGTGATTTCATCTCTCGATGTCGATCCTTCGAAACCCTAACCTTCAAAACTCTAAATTTTCAATTTCTTATTCTATTTCCTTATTTTTCACTACTTCCAAATTTTGGAATCCATTTCCATATGCATCTATCCTTGATTCTCCGTTATTAACCGTCATAACCCTGGTTCATTACGGATTTAATCTATCTATGGGCTTAATTATTGTCTTTTCATAATTTCCTTTAATTTATGCCCACAACAATATGCACCTACCATTGATTCTCTTCCTATAACCGCCCCATATAGTAATATGTCAATAGACATTCAAGTTCAAGTCTTCGCCATTTTTAGATCGACCTGATTATGTCAACCCAAGGATCTTTCGATTGTACACATCCGTGATTGTGAATTTTGCCAAATTTACATTGTACACGAAACCAATCAGCTATGATACCTTGACTTTTATTTTATCATCGTCTGGCCTTTCTGGATTCAACATCGCATTTCACTTGTCTCGTTTATAAAATATTCGAAAACGTCCATAACTTTTAAAGCAAATTTCTCAGGATTTCAAAGACTTTTCACCATTTGGCATTACAGCCTTTTTGAAAAATGCTTCAATTTTATATAATTTCTAAATCAATTTCTTAACATTACTGGACAATCTTCCTATAGGATTAACTAACGTCTTTTTATAATGCCGTCCAACCCTTGTCCATAATAATATGCATCTACTATTGATTATGTAATTATGTTCCTATGAACATTTATCTAAAGGCATTCAAGTTCATGTCTTCTCCATTTTTAGATCGACGTGTATAGGTCAACTCGTGACTCTTTTGATTGTACACGTATTTTCCCTTAGTTTCATTATTTTTAAATGCATCATAAAGTTATTTTAAGCCTTTTCACTTGTCTCGTTCTTTGAAACGACTAAACTCTATTTTTTTAATCTAAATAAAAAATTTCCGAATCTATTTTTGTATTATTACTACTAAATTTTTGAATCCATTTCCATATAGTGCTATCATCGATTTTCTGTCTATAACTGTCTTAATCCTGATTCCTTACCAATTTAATCTACCCACGGTGTTAATTATTGTATTTTTATAATGTCTAATTTTTGCCTATGTTAATATGCACTTACCATTGATTCTCTTCTTATAACCATCCCATTATGGACATTTGTTAATAGGAATTCAAGTTCAAGTTCTCTCCATCATTAGATCGATTTGAATATGTCAACTCGGGGCTCTTTCGATTGTACACATTCGTGATCGTGGCTTTCGCCAAATTTATTTTACGTACGTAACCAATCATTCATGATGCCCTGTTTTTTATCTAGCTTTTTTGGATATATCACATTTCACTCGTCTCGTTTATAAAATATTCCAAACCGTCTTTAACTTTTAAAATAAATTTCTTTAGATTTCAAAGAATTCACACCATTTTGCATTTCAACATTTTTTATTCATTAGAAAGGCTGCATTTTGAATATGCTTCAATTGTATTAAATTTCTAAATCTATTTCTTAACATTACTGCTTTTAAAGGGAGCATACATTTTCACCTGTTTCGTTACTCAAAGAAATTGATGCCGATTTTCTTAAATTTTAAATTTCTAAATCAATTTCCTTAAGCACACTATTTTTAAATGCGCCATAAAGTATTTTCAAGTTTTTTCACTTCGTCTCGTTCTTTAAAAGTACTTGAATTTTATTTTTTAATCTAAATTTTAAATCTCTTAATCTATTTCCTAAACTTTACTACTTTCAATTTTCTAAATCTCTCCATTCTCTATAACTATATAAACTATGATTTCTTAGTGATTTTATCTTCTTATGGGTTAATTATTCTCTTTTTCTTATGTCCTCTGTTCCTTCATATAAAAAATTATTATTGGTTAAATATAAGGCAGTGTCTCATGTGAAACACACGTGAGCGCCGGCGCTAGTCTTTAATAGAATTAAATTCTATGGCAACGCCTCACGTGAAACACATGTGAGCGCTGGCGTGCAAAGCACATGGGTGCCTATTGTAGTAAAAATTAAATTCTTTGGTTATGGCCCAAATTAAAGCGGGTCTGCATGGGTAGAATTAATTTCTATGTTGAATATATTTCCATAAATATTTTCCGTTAAACAGATTTGTTGGATCAAAGATCCAATGATGACTAAAAATCATCAAAAGATAGAATTAAATTATATATGGGAAAATATTTTCCTAATCTTTCTAAACAAGAAAGATATACTATGTTAAACAGAGAACTCTTGGATTAAAAATCTAATGGTGACTAAAAAATCACCGTTTGAATTAAAAAATAGAATTAAATTCTATGCATAGGAAAATATTTCCCTAATCTTGTTAAAAACAGAAAAATATATTCCGTTAAATAGAAAATCACTGGGTCAGATCCAATGGTGGATAAAATTTCCCGAATAATTTTTGAGACTAATTAAATCAATTGATATTTCTCAATAAGAGATTTTCTTAAAACCGATCAACAATTTGCCTTACCTATATAAAGAACCCGAGACTTTAACTCTCAATGAGACTAGGTATGTCTCCTTACAGACTAGTGTTTGGAAAGGCTTGTCACCTTCCGATCGAGATTGAGCACAAAGCAATGTGGGCCATTAGAGAACTTAATTTTGACTTAAATCAAGCCTGCAACTTTCGGAAGCTGCAATTAAACGAGCTAAGCGAACTCCGCGATGAAGCTTATGATAATGCTGTAATTGTAAAGAACCGGACTAAAGCTATTTCACGATAAAAACATTGAGAAAAACTTTTACACCTGGTCAACAAGTCCTTCTTTATGATTCACAACTCCATCTTCATGCGGGTAAGCTACGATCTCGGTGGAAAGGACCTTTTGTTGTGCGGTATGTATACCCGCACAGGGCAGTTGAGGTTGAAAATGTTGAAAACGGTACATTTTTCAAAGTAAATGGACATATAGATTAAAACCGTATTTTTTCACTGACCCCACGGAGGAGCTTCTATTTTTACAGGAGCCACTTTATCTTGATTAAAATTCCTCTGTCTCACCTCCATGTCTTGTAAATTACTGTATCATCTTTTAGAATGGAGGTGAGTGAAAAGAATAAGTTTGGGGGAGGATCTTTCACGATCATATTTATTGCCTCCATTAATAAATTTCCTCCCAGGCTTACAGGTTTTTGTGTTCCAACAGATGGCAACAGTGAGGACACTCTTGAAAACAAGTTTTGGGGAGGTTTGTGCTTATTTGCGCATTATTTGTATATCACTTTGCATAAGCACAAATTTTTTAAAACATATAAAAATTAAATTTTTTTTAAAAAGAAAAAAATATTTAATTTGATAATAAAAGATTAGATAGTGAAAAATTATATCCAAAAGATTAGAAAAGTATAAGAAAACTAAGAAAATTAGAAGTTTTCTTAAACGAACTAGTTATAAGTAGTTATGAGCCGTTGTCCCAAGGGTTAGTAAGATGAAGGAAGTCACTAATCTGAGGATAAAAATAAGTCTGAAAAATAGTTCCTATTCTGGAAGCCAAACATTTGAACGTTGATACACTACTATACGCACTTACACACGTCTTGAAACTCGGGATAGTAGAGAATACCTTGGAATGCTCTTGTCTAGAAGCCAAAGTATGAAGGAAATAATAAATAAAGAAAATATATAATGGTGTAGAAAAATGAACACTGGTTTTGTTATCGCCAAGGCAGCATAAAAAAATATAGCGAGGGTGCTTCATCACCTAGTGCCTTAGACCAACTGGTCTGGTAGTCACTGCTAAGCCTTAGGTGGTGCAAGACGAGGAAGATACTAATACACCTAATAAGCAAGCACATGAGTAATCGGTCGGTTAGTACCTCAAGAAGTATTAACGGTCGCATGAAAAATGTGTGAGCAATCTCATCTAAATATTCATTGATTAAAAAGTACTGAGGCAGATGGACAAGGTATGATAGCTTGAATTGAATTCTTCGAGTGTAGGGATGTTCTTTACACACACGTAGGGTTATATGGTCGTTGTTTGGAAGAAAGGTAGGGATGAAGAATAAAGGCGATGTTTTATTGAGGGATGATATGATTTCTAATATCTTTTCATGACCATTAAGATAGGGCTCATGACAAACGAAAAGCTAGTATTAGTTGGAAACTCTAAATTTTCAAAGTCTTTCTTTTATAATTCTGATCTTTATATGTAACTTTCACAGTCTTCCTTTTATTATTGGATTTTGTGGGTGCAATCCGCTGAAAACCCTAAGGAGACAACACTCCTCCACGTGCTCAGTGCAATCGTGTTGCCTACGAAAGTGTGCTAGTTAGTTTTTTTCTTTCTTTATTTTCTTCTCTTTCTAATAAAACAAGTTTGCTCGAGACGACCAAAATTAAGTTTAGGGGAATTTGGTCAGTCGAAAATATTGCATTTTTAACACATCAATTTCCCTACTATTTGCAATCATCTAAAAGTGTTCGGTATGAATATAGCGCATATTAGCAATTTGTCTGTAAAATATCAAATAATATGTGTTAGACGTTATAGCCGGCATTTTGAGGGAAATTGTGTGTTTATTATTTCACGCATGATCTTTGTATATCGCAACACTTGTCTCGAGATTTTGTGCAGGAAATTCCAGGTAAAAGAGCCGGAACGGCTAAAAGTGCTGATAAAATACGTCAAGTCCAAGACTTGTGATCTGGCAGTAAACAAGAAAGTATAAAAATATTCCAGATATCAGGAAACGGCCCTAAAGCCAACACAAATAAACCATGGTCCAATAACCTTTTGCGATATACAAAATCCAATAAAACCCAGAACGGCTAAAGTACGTAAAACTAACGTGAGCGCCAAAAAAAACTTTTGCGAGCACCGAACACCCGTAAAACCCAGAATACGGTCCAATAACCTAAACTAGCTAATTAAGAGTGCAAGGGTTGAGAAACTACAATCTTTGTCGCGTATCCACCCAGTTGTGGAAGACCCCTCCAAGCTCGTAGCCTTCGGGACCGCGCTTGAAAATTGACCACCCTCGTCGAAGACGATCCACCCGAAGGAAGCCGGAAGAGGCTCTAACCGATGATCCAGACTTGCTAGGTGTGGATTGTCGGTGATGTAGGAACATTTCACTAAAGTTCTCTCTCTAGAATCCATGCTAAAAAATAAGAGCAAGAAGAAGGAGAAGGAGGTGTGTATGAAGCTCATGAAGCATGAAGAGAATGAAGCATCAGAAAACAAAGAATGAAAAAGAGAATGGCTATGTAAATCACAACCATGATGCAATAGTGCACCAATGAATGCACATCACTATCCAAGCCATTCCTCTTTATTTTTGTAGCCATGCTTCATGCCACCTCATTACCATCTCATTTTCCATTTATTTTTCTAAAAAGAAAAACAAATATGAGGTGTTATTCTAGAAGCATTCCCGTATAAATACGGAATACTTCGCCTGGTATATGTATCGTTACATATACGCGTATCCGTATAAAAATATGGATAGCACCAAAGAGAAAATGAATAGTGAACAATAATACCGAAATATATGTATCAAAATATATATATAAATTATTAAATTAAAACTTGATTTAATAATCCGGCTTAATCGTAAGCCGGCTAGTATTATCAATCGTCCGATTAAAGTCCGTGTATCCTGTACACGTATAAAATCGGACCCCTGCACGTACCAACGTACGGCTCCTACATCTGTCGCCTGAACCTGGAAAACCCTATGTGTGGGACTCTAAAGACTCGATAATACGCTGGCAGTGGGTTTAACCACAAGCACGTCAGCGGCACTAGCTGTACGTAATGGCTACCCAGGTACTTGTCGAAAGGGGGGTCGACAATCAAGTGCGTCCATACTCTATTGAGCCTGAATGTGACAATCTCCGTACAGTCCGGTCTCTTCGTCTAAAAGTATCGAATGTCGTGTCTAGGGGTGGATAACGTCAGACCCCTACTAACCCGATAAGTCGTGTCTGAGTCAAGCTCATCACCAACAGAGATACTACCGATCAACAATCAACAAATCTCATCCACTGTGGCTATGGATTTCTGGTGATAGCCAACTGAACACAGCGCGACATCGATTCCTAGTACCAGGAGAGACGAATCCCTGACAGTCGACCACTGCCTCCATATGGCTCGGGACTGAACCCAACTAAAAGCTGTTTGCATGACTCCTTTGAGCCGTTGTAAGATAGTAATCAAAGTACAGTGAGAACTCACACAAGACAAATGACGACTTCAGATCAAAGGACCAACCTATACTCATGCCACATGAGAATTTCCATCTGACGATAGATATTATACCATATCTAGAAGTTCTTGGCGAGTCCGTCCAGTGTACTCACCTCCAGTGAGCACCTGTATACTATCTTGGTGACACAACACAAATTGCTTGTGAGACCGGCCACCGCCTCCTCATCGGGGTCTAGAAGCGTATACACCAGTCCACTCCGGAATATTGATGCCAAGTTTCGATACTCCCACGACTAGGGACATTTAAGGATGTGCTTATGGACAACCCGGTTCCCACATATATGATCGTCATCATAATGCTGGTTGCCAAGCAATAATCCTATGAGCTTTATCAATGATAAAGACAAACCAGATAGTATACTGTCATCTTGAGTAAGACTGTACCTGTATAGGTCCTCCCTCAATTATCATAATCGTTACTTGCGATCACAATAATTGCCTTGATCCAACTCGTGTCCACAACAATATGCACTTATCTTTGATTATGTAAATATGTTCCTATCACTGTCCTATGGACATTCATCAATAGACTTTCAAATGCACGTCCTCTCCATTATTTGATCGACGTGAATATGTCATCCAATGACTTTTCGATTGTACACGTTCATAATCCAATACTCCTGTTCCTATAACCGTTGGTCCTTTGAACATTTATCTAAAAGCGTTCAAGTTCAAGCCATCTCCATTTTTTGATCGACGTGTATATGTCAACTCGTGACTTTTTTGATTATACACGAATTTTTCCTTAGTTTCATTATTTTTAAACGCACAATAAAATTATTATAAGCTTTTCTCTTGTCTCGTTCATTAAAATAATTTAAATCAATTTTTTATTTTAATTTTAAATCTTTGAAACTATTTCCTTATTATTACTACAAAATTTCTTGACTCATTTCCGTATGGACCTATCATCGATTCTCCCATGTATAACCGTTTTAACCCTAATTCCTTAGTCATTTAATCTTTCTACATGCTTAATAATTGTCTTTTTATAAATGTTATCAAACTCGTGTCCACAACAATTGATCATGTTTTTATAACCGTTCCTCCTATGGACATTTATCAATAGACATTCAATCCGATTTTGTTCCCGTAACCGTCGTCCAATAGACATTTAAACTCATGTCTTCTCCCTTATTTGATGGACGTGACTGTCAACCCGTGACTTTTCGATTGTCCACATTCATGATTCTTTGATTCTGTTTTTATAAAATGTTGTTTAATAGACATTTAAAGTCAAGTCCTCTCCATATTAGATCGATGTGACTACGTCAATCCGTGACCTTTCGATTGTACATATTCATGATGCACCGATTCTGTTCCAATAACCGTTGTCTTATGAACATTTATTTAAAGGTATTCAAGTTTAAGCTTTCTCCATTTCTAGACCGACGTGTATATGTCAACCCGTGATTCTTTTTATTGTATACGCATTTTTCCGTAGTTTCATTTTTTAACTGCAGTATAAAGTTATTTTAAGCATTTTCTCTTGTCTCGTTCTATAAAATGACTTAAATCGATCTTGTATCTAAATTTTAGATTTCCAAATCTATTTCCGTATTATTCCTACTTCCAAATTTCTGAATCCATTTCCATATGCACCAATCATTACTAATTTACTCTACATGCATGTTTAATTATTGTATTTTCATAACGTCCTCAAACTCGTGTCTACAAAAAATATGCACTTACTATTTATTCACTTCCTATAAGTGTTCCTCCCATGTACATTTATGAATAGACTTTCAAGCTCAAGTCCTCTCCATTATTTGATCGACGTGACTATATCAACCTGTGACTTTACGATTGTACACATTCATGATCCACCGATTATGTTCCTATAACCGTTGTCCTATTTACATTTATCAAAAGGTTTTCAAGTTCAAGTCCTCTCCATTGTTAGTTCGACAAATGCAGTATAATTGATTTACTCTTAAAGGTCATGGATTAATCCTACGAATGAAGCAGGAAAGAGTCATTATTCGGCCGCGAAACCTTTATTTATTGGATTACAATATTTTCTTGATTCAGTAAGAGTAAAAAAAGGATTCGTTATAATATAAAAAAGAAGCATTATATAGAAATACACACATATGGCCATATATACAGCTTCCTATGTAATAAATGAATATCAATAAATCCCATTACTTAGTTTAGTGTATTAGTTGTTAAATACATGTGTATCTGTAATATTGTCGAATCCTTTCATTCGCGAGGAGTTGGATGAGAAGAAACTCTCATGTTCAGTTCTCTAGTAGAGGTGGGATTAAGAAAAAACCAAGCTATTTCACTTGTCTTGTTTTTTAAATTGACTTAAATCTATTTTTTAATCTAAAATTTCCGAGTCTATTTTCATATGCACATCGTTGACACTCATGTCTATGACTATCTTAATCCTGATTCATTACTGATTTAATGTACCTACGGGCTTAATTATTGTCTTTTTATAATGCCATCAAACTCGTGTGCATAAAAAATATGCACCTACTATTAATTCGGTTCTTATCCGTTTCTCCTGTGGACATTTATGAATAGACATTGAAGCTCAAGTCCTTTCCATTATTTGATCGACGTGACTGTCAACTCGTGACTTTTCGATTGTACACATTCATGGTCCACTGATTATGTTTCTATAACCGTCATCCTATTGATATTTATCAAAAGGCATTTAAGTCCAAGTCGTCTCCATTATTGGTTTGACATGTATAACCATGACTAATTTGATTGTACACATATTTCTCGTTAATTTCACTATTTTTAAACGCACCATTACTGCCTTCCTTTGGACATTTGTCGATAGACTTTCAAATCCACGTTCTCTCCATTATTTGATCGACGTGTTTATGTTAACTCGTGACTCTTTCGATTGTACACATATTTCCCCTTGAGTTCATTATTTTTAAATGCACTATTATTTCCCTCCTATGGACATTTATCAGTAGACTTGCAAATCCACATCCTCTCCATTATTTGATTGGCGTGAATATGTCAACCCGTGTTCTTTTCAATTGTATCCATTCATGATCCAGTTCTGTTCAAGTAACCGTTGTCTTATGAACATTTATCTAAACACATTCAAGTTTAAGAGCTTTCCATTTTTAGATCGACGTGTATTACATGTGACCCTTTTGATTGTACTCATTTCCCCCCCCATAGTTTCACTATTTTAAGTGCACTATAAAGTTATTTTAAGTCTTTGATCTTGTCTCGTTCTTTAAAATGACTTAAATCTATTTTTATCTAAATTTTAGATTTTCGAATCTATTTCCGTATTACTTTCAAATTTCTGAATCCATTTCCATATGCACCACCTATCACTGTTTGTTATGTTTATGACTGTCTTGATCTTGATTCCATACTGAATTAATCTACCTTCGTTTAATTGTCTTTTTCACAATGTCCTTAAACTCGTGCCTACAAAAAATATGCACCTACTATTGATTCGCTTTCTATAACCCTGTCTTTTATGAATATTTATGTATGGATATTCAAGCTCAAGTCCTCTCTATTATTTGATCGACGTGATTATGTCAACCCGTGACTTTCGATTGTACACATTTGTAATCCATTGATTATGTTCCTATAACCTTCTTCCTATTTATCAAAAGGCATTCAAGTTCAAGTTCTCTCCATTATTAGTTCGAAGTTTGTATGTCAACCCGTGACTTTTTCGATTGTATAAATATTTCCTCTTAATTTCACTATTTTAAATGCATTATTACCGTTCTCCTATGGACATTTGTCAATGAACTTTTTAAATCCACACCTTCTTCATTATTTGATCAACGTGTATATTTCAGCCCGTGATTCTTTCGATTGTACACATATTTCCTCTTAATTTCACTATTTTTAAATGCGCTATTTCCGCCATCCTATGAACATTTATCAATATACTTTCAAATCCACGCCCTTTCCATTATTTGATCGACGTGAATATGTCAATCCGTGACTTTTCGATTGTAATCCAATGGTTCTGTTCCTATAATCGTTGTTTTATGAACATTTATCTAAAGGGATTCAAGTTCAAGTCTTCTCTGTTTTTTGATCGACGTGTTTAAATCCGTGACTCTTTTAATTGGACACATATTTCCCTTAGTTTCACTATTTTTAAATGCACTATAAAGTTATCTAAAGCTTTCACTTGTCTTGTTCTTTAAATTGTCTTAAATCTATTTGTTAATCTAAAGTTTTAATTGCTGAGTTATTTCCTTATTATTACTACGTTCAAATTTTTGAATCCATTTCCATATGCATCTATCATCGATTCTCTTGTCTATGACTGTCTTAACCCTGATTCCTTGGTGATACATACGGGCATAATTATTGTCTTATAATGTCCCGTGTCCATAAAAAATATGCACTTACTATTGATTCGGTTTTTATCCATTTCTCCTATGAACATTTATGAACAAATATTCAAGCTCAAGTCCTCTCCAATATTTGATCAACATAACTATGTCAACCCAGGACTTTTCGATTGTACACATTCATGATCCACTGATTATGTTCCTATAACTGTTGTTCGCACCTGTTTAAGTGCATATCCAAATCAAGTGCGCACTTGAGGGACTTAGAATAAGTCTAAAGGCATGTGTGTGCATCATTGACATTCGAATTTTGCAGAAATTCCAAAGTGCGAAGTGCACGCGCAAAGCACGTGCGCATACACTTGTTATATTTGTTATATACACGTGCAAAGCATGTGCGCATATGCAAGGTGTGCGTATGTTTAAACGAGCAGTCAGTGGAAGGACATTCGTTGGATGTGAAATATTCATTAGACAACAATAAAAAACAAGTATTTAAATAAACATTTTATTCCATGGGAAAAAGATCATCAAACACGGGATCGGCACTACAGGGATTATTGAAACAATATACAAAATTCTTTAATTCTCTCTCGACCCTCTCTATCATATGTCAAAACGACGATTCTCGTGAAAAGTGGCTCCCCACCTATCAGCGTCGTGCTCGTCGGGAAAAGAAGACATGGCAGCCCACTAAGCCCGTATCTGACTCAACAGGTGGACGGAGCGGTCCCTTAAAGGCTTCGTGACCAGACCTGCCTTCTGGAAGCAGTCGATCTTGTCTTCCGCCGCGTCGAGCATCGCTGAAGTAATCTCCGCCGGGTGAGAAGGAACGTCGTCGAGAACGGCGAGAAAGATCATGCGAAGGCATATAGAGTTGGCGGGAAGAGGAGATCCCTTGCGGGCCATAAGCTCGTACATCACTGTGTCATACTGAGCATCTGTGAGATCAGGGTTCACTAAGCGTGCAGCAAAACATGGAATGATTTCTTCAATGGGTACCTCCTATGGCTGTCGAAGAATATACGAGCGATTGCAAGCTATGTTCCTTTCTCCGTGGATGTGAAGGGGAAGGGGGTACTTCAATTTATAAGGAGAAGCGTTCAAGTCCTGGCACAGAAAATATTGCATGTCATTAAAATGAGAACAATTCTCAAACCTTTGACCAATGAAAAGTGCTGAAAAAGAGGTTGACAACCCTGAAAATCACGAGTCATTGGTTCACACATCATAGCAAGTGTGCACTTGAATAATCCTGAAGGCATGCGCGTATGTATATGTACGCGTTTGAAGGTTAATGAATTACACGTGAGCAGTACATGTGCGCATCATTGCCACTCATACTTGACGGAAGTCATTAAGTACGATATGCACGTTCAAAGCACGTGCACATATGCTACCCACAGGCACGTACAAAACATGTGCGCATATGACAAGTGCGTGTATGTTTGCCATATGCATATGCAACGCACGTGCACATTGCATACTTAACCAATAAATTTGGGATCTTCCTGACAGGAATAAAAGGCAACCGATTCTTAAATAACAGGAAAATATTCTGTTGGTCAAAGACCTTAACAAACTGATCTGTGGATCAAAGATCCAACGGTGCACATGTCACCCTTAATTGATATAAATCAATTAAATCTTTTAAATCAATCTAAAATCAAATTGGAATCGAAATAAAATCAAAACAAATCAAACAAACCCTAATTTCTTCTCTTCTATAAATGGGAGCCTCATATGAAGAAATCAGAGTCTCGAAAACCCCCATAAGTTTTGGAAAAATTTCAAGTCTTTATCCGTGCGCAAGGTAGAAATAAAGAGAAACTTTTCTGTTCCTCCATTAAAAAAGGCTTTTACTTTTATACAGAAGCTTTTGCTTCTTTTCGAATCCATTGATTCGCTATAAAAGATCAAACGATCTTAGGATTCGTCTCTTGTTCATAAAGTTTATACCTTTGCGAGAGATTAATCTTAAGATCCAAGAAAATAAGACGCGCGCCATAAAACGCATGCATATGACTTGAAAATAGATAAAAATCAAACTTTTGCTTCTTGGAAAAATAAAAGAAATGAAAATAAAACAGAAGCCATTGCTTCTTGGTAAAAGCTTTTGGTTTCTGATGGAAACAATCTCAAAGGCAGTGTTGGAAGACTATATCGCCCAACAAATCAAGGCTTGTCAAGCCAACGAGGCTGCAAATCTGCTTGTCAAAACCGGCCGACCATATCCAGCCTGGTACGACCAGATGAAATACTCACTGGAATATACGATCCCGAAATTCCATATATATAATATAAAGTAACTGCTAACCCCCATCTTGTCGCGTAGTTCAAAGCTTTGTGTGGCAATACCGGAGGCGATGATAAATTGCTGCTTCGCCAATTCGTTGGAGGTCTATTAGAGACGGCTTCCGAATGGTACTCGTAGCTCCCAAGTGACTCCGTAAAAACCTTCTCTGAGATGGAGCTATTATTCACTCAAAGGTTTGCCAGCGCGAGTGAGCGCACTCCAATCACTGCGCCGATCAATTACAGGGTCAACCCAGGGAAACATGAGTTCAATACGCGATCCGATGGTGAAATTTGTGGTCCAAATGCGAACAATGCATTGAAGAGTCCCCCAGCTGTAGGGATGTTCATTGGGACTATCGATTCCTAATCGACCATATCCCAATTTATTACCTTCAAGCCCACTACATTTCAGGCGCTGATTGATAAACTGGCCCAGATAGATCAGATGTGCCATGTCTTTCCTCTTCAAGCAAGGATCCCCGAAATAATAGGGTAAAGGGAAAGCAACCTTTGATGCCAATACACAACAAAGGAAAGCAGCCTTTGATGCCAAGCGGTCCGAAAGCAGCCGTACATGTCCGACCCTAGAAGAAAGGATGGGACGTGCATATTCATTCCCTTATGATAAGACCAGAAGATTGTTCGAGCTGACTATGCGAAATAATCTGATTATATTGGTAGAACCATGGCGACCCGCACAAGCTGGTGATGTTAATAACCCCAGCTACTGCCCCTATCACCGACTAGTGAGCCACCCAATTGAGAACTGCTACGTCTGCAAAAACTGGATAGAAGACCAATACCAGCAGGGCAAATTTGCATTGTCAGACAATTGGAGGGTAGATTCGTCCCAAAAGCATGCTCCCAAGAAAGTGGATACGCAGGGGCATCCTGCTCGTTCGTGGAAGAAACTCCATGGGAAGTGTTCTTCCGGTAAAAACCAAAAGAATGCTGAAAGATCTACAAACATTCCCGGCGATAAAGTGGAAAATCCCATTTGAGCCCGAGATTATAGAAGGGTTGCCGAATCCGTGTTCCGCACCGAAAATCGCTGACAAGGGGAAAAGCCCCCAAGTCAAGTCTTCGAAATCTTCTAAGAAAAAGAAGAAGACTAAGAAGCCTGTGCAGCCTGCTGAAAATGTCGACAGACGCACATACCTTCAGAAGTATATAGACGCGCTGGAAGAATACAACCAGAAAGCACGAACACCAGTGACGCTCGAAGAATTTCTCAACCATATTTTTGAGCACAAGGACAATGACGATGATGAGGAAAATGACTCGTCAAAGGAAATGGAAGAACACGTGTAGCAAGCTACCATATGGACTCTCATTCATTCCTATATGACGACTCCCATTCATTCATATATGATGAAGAAGTCCCGCCGGTGTTGGAAAGCGACATGGACGAGCTGGGGCAGAATCGGCATCAAAACCCCCGGAACTGCCAGAGGAAGACCCGATTGAAAGGCTGCTGAAACAAGCTTTTCAAAAGAGCAAAAATCAGGAACGCGAGATGACCATATATGAAAAGGCCAAATAACAGCGTTTGAACAAAGAAGTGGCGGCACGGATGAATCATAAAGCTCTCCGACCAAACCGAAGCATGCCTGCAAAGAATAAGATCAGGAACAAAGATGAGAAAATGTTTGCCAAGGTCCTATCCATAGGGATGAAACTGTCACCCCTCATTATGTTTTACTCCTGGGGTTCCGTACTTCGATGGTGGAGAGAGACACCCAAAATACTGCTTGTATCACCGGAGAATCACTCATCCCATTGAGGAATGTAACGCCTTCAAGAAGTGGTGACAAGGATATGTTGCCCATAGAAAACACTTTAAGAATGAGAAACGCGAGGCTCGCGCTCATCGATATGAAAGCAGCGAGACGACGGTGCATAAAGAAGCGATTGGTAGCTATCATATGGTTAGTACCAGTTCAGAAGGGGAAAAATCTCAGGTTCTCACGTTCGGGAGTGATTCTGAAGATGAAATGCCCCTCAACCCTCTTTGAAATCTTCGCATTGGAAAAAGAAAAGGAAAATGATTTACGTAACCACACTCTACCTGAAAAGAACCTTGGACCCGCAAACAAGGGTTCGAAAACAGACAAAGGGTAGGGGAAAATGCCCAAAGAGATCGCCCTTGATGAAGGGGATAGCCAGAGAGCTTGCCGCCAAGGACCTACCTAAGAAAACCAAGGTGGGCTATAAAGTTCTTGCGCATTTGAGGAAGATACTATCACAGTTGAGCATATTGGACGTCCTTCTCTTATCTAAAGAGGCACGGGACTTCTTGATCAAGGCCTTGCAAGAACCTGATCAGCTTCAAGCTTAGCTCACGGAAGAGAAAATGAAGGACGGATTTGCAGAGGTCTACACGGCTGATATTACGTTCAACAAGGAAGATCTACTTTTTGGTACATGCGAGCACAATCGACCGTTGTATGTTACCGGGTACTGCCATGACATCAAGATATGGAAAATTCTCGTCGATAACGGATCCTCCGTCAATCTCCTCAATGTGATAGTGCTGAAGGAGATATGTATGAATGTTCAGCACCTTGCCCGAGACAAGATTACTATCTCGGGGTTCGAATCACAGTCATCACGGACGCTTGGGTCCGTAATATTGACGCTCCGCTTCGGGCAGCTCATCACTGGCATCAAATTCCATGTCATTGACGCTAAGACTTGTTATAATGCTCTACTCGGCAGGATGTGGCTACACGAGTACGTCATTCTTTCTACGCAACATCAACGTATGAAGTATTTCAAGGATGGCCTACATCAACGTATGAAGTATTTCAAGGACGACCTACAGTACACCGTCAAAGGAGAACTCAATCCTCGATAAATGAGGTGCAAAAGTATGTATATGCAAAATATTTTCAACCTGATTTCGAAGATACTTAAAGGTGCCACAAGCCGAAAAATAAGTAAAAATCCGTGGCCACCATCCCGGTCTTCGGAAGTGATACCGAAGAAAATGAACAAAAAGTCTACTCGGGACAATCTCAGAGAGAACAATAAAACCAGGCCTTGACCCCTATCCCGGTCTTGGGCAGCGATTCCGAAGACGAGACTAATGCAGTGTTCTCTATTCGCCCATTTGTCCATCGACGCAGACTCTTGCCGAAGCGGATCAGAGTCTACATATTATGATCACTCCATCTCGACATTATAAAGAACTTAACGCCCTCAATACATATAGCGTGCTAGAGTTGAAAACTTTCTACGTGCCAGAGTTGGAAACTTTTTCCGTGCCTTATAGGTGAAAAGGCGATCCTCTTTTATAAATCCAAGGAGACCAAGGTAGAAAAGAAAATCTGCTATAGAGTCGATCCAAATCTTGACAAGTTCCCGCCCATCCGTCGGCCAAGATATTATGTGGAGGGATTAAAGGAGCTATTAAAGCGCCAAGATGTGCCTCTCGAACAAACTGTTCGCCAAGCCCAATTCTATAAATGGATTTAGGATATTTCCAGGACTCAACAAAAAAAGCCCAATGAGAAGTTGGAAACAACTGGGCTGAGATATGTTCAGTCTAAGAAACGGGAGTAAATCTACAGCTGTCATGCTCGAATGGAGAAGAATATGCTTCTCCAAGTAGCTATGTCGTCGAACAAGAGGAATCGCTCTAAGAACCTCAAGTCCGTCGCTCGAAGAGCAGATTGACAGGATAATAAAGAAAGCTTGTCAAGCGAGCCAAGACAACCACAGTCGTGAAATGGCATTATATGAAAATGCTAGAAAGCGGTGTTTCAGTGAGCAATCAGTGGAAGAAGTAGATTATGATACTCTCCATCCACAGCCCGCTGCGTATTCCCGTGAAGAAGGAAAATCCCGAAGCAGAGACAAGAATAAGGTAACGATCGCAAGCAACGCTCAAGGACAACAAAGCAGGTTTAAGATGCCTTTTAAACGAGGAAAGTTCGGTCGGAGCCTGACTCTCATAAAGAAGATGAGTCAGAGTATTCGTTCCCTCGAGACCAGACAGGGAAGATCTTCTGCCTTGTCATGAAAACACCATATCATGGCCCTTCCGGAGTCTCAACACACTAGACAGATAAATGAAGTCCATCTCCGGATTATTGCTCTGATCCCCGAGCAATCAGTCACCCCTTTGAAGACCGTTTTCACTTTCAAGAACTGGGTGGAAGACCAATATCAATAAGTCAGGTTCATGCTCTCATAATTGGAGGATAAGCCCGCCACAAAAGCATGAGCCGAAGAAGACCTATACCATCAGGATGGGATCGGCTCGACCGCGGAAACGAAAGCGGACTCGTACCGGTCATATAATAAATGATTCAGATGCTTTACAAATGAAGACGATGACGAGGAGATTTCGGAATTCCCACCGGCACCAAAAGAGCTAGAGGATGTGATACATACCACGTCGGACAACCTAAGCAAAATCGACTTGGGAACGGAGAATGATTTGAGACTGACGTTCGTCAGTTTGCTGCTATCCGAAAAACAAATAGCCACATTAAAAGATATGCTTATGCAGTATAGAGATTGCTTCGTTTGGAACTACTCTGAAATGTCGGGTTTAGATCCAAAGGTACACAAACTGGTAATTTCGCCAGAGATAAAGCCAGTCAAGCAAGCACAAAGAAGAATGTGAACTCGAGATAAGTATCAATGCCGAAGTCAAGAAATTAATCGACTCCGGTTTCATCCAAGAAATTCAATATCCCGATTGGATCGCTAATATCGTTCCGGTGATAAAGAAAAATGTGACGGTTTGGATCTACGTGGACTTTCGGGACCTCAACAAGGCATGCCCGAAAGATGACTTCCCAGTGCCCGTTACCGAGCTAATGATCGATAACACATCTGTAAGTCCATGGTAGCGCCCCGGCCGTCTAACAGACGCCAAATGCGGAACAAATACTTTTACAACTGGCGCTATCGCGTACTATAACCCGGATCTGCCATTAAAGCTAAACTAACAAACTACAAAGTGGGTAGAAGAGTTATACCGAACGATCCGAGTCCTTCGGTCTTCAACCATCATCCCACGCTTTGTTGCGGCTGTTCCGATCTCTTGAATCTCCAGTCTTCTCGTCCAGGTGGCACCACGTCGATGGATCCTTAAACGGGCTCCCGTCTCTGAACGAGGCAACTCGGTCGTCAAGTTTGCTAAAAGAGACGACCAAGATGATGTAGAGAATGAGTAGAACATTTTGTCTCGCTTCGTCCAAAGTTATGGACAAACGGTTAATGAAGTTGCCTTTTGGATCGGGTGATAAGAATTTGAGCTATATGAAATTTCCATACACAAATCTATCATAATCTTTTCCCTAGTGAGAGTGAGTAAGAAGAGAAGGGGAGGGCCGACCATATATAGAGGATGAGGGAGGTGAGTGTAGAAGAGGGGGGGTGACCATTACCATGAATGAAAGAATGAGTCATGATACACCTTGTATGAACACAATTAAAGCAAAGGATGAATCATCAACCAAGTCACCAAAACCATTAATGCAATAATCAATGCACTAATGACTCACAAGCCTAGTCACCATTCTAGTCACCATCTAGAAACTTCTACACTCATCTCAAGAAAAGACAAATCCGTTTTTAACCGAATGTTAAAGACGGGCGATAGAAAACTGGAAACTGGCAACTTCAAAAAGTGATCCTGAAAACCCCGTATCAGTATAAACATACCCGTATTTGTATTACGACCGAATACAAATGCAACTGAGACAAAGATATTATATCTACACAGTATAATACTGGGATCCGGCTTAAACCAAAGCCTACCGGTATTTTCTGCCCGAAAAACGACACGTGCCAAAACGCACGTGCATTTTCCGAATCCTGCCATAAAACCATACGGCCTCTACAACGTTTCGCCCGAACTTTGGGAAACAGTCTGTGGGGGACTCTAATGACTCATCAACACACTGGCACCGGGTATAACCACTAGCACGTCAGAGGTACTAGCTGTACGTAACGGTTGCCTATGTATTGATTGGAAGGAAAGCTGACGAGCGAACTCATCCATAAACCCTACTGAGCCTAACAGTGACAATATACATACAGTCCGGTCTGCTCGTCTATGAGTATCGCATATCGGCCTAGGGGCTGGTAACGTCAGACCCCCAATAGCAGTATAAGTCGTGTCAGAGAGTGGCCCAGAACACCCTGAGATACTACTGGAGTACCTACCAGTAAATCTCCTGCCTCGGCCGAGAGCTTTGTGTAATGGCTCTCCTAGACACAGCGCGATCTCACCCCCAATACCGGGAGAGACGAATCCCCTGCCGATCCGCTCACTTGCCCCCATGTGGCTCGGGACTGTACCCAAAAAAGACCTGTTTGCACGACTCCTTTGAGCCGTGGTAGGGTAGAGATCAAAGCACAGTGGGAACTCACACGAGACAAATGACGACCTCAGGTCGATGAACTAACCTGTATACATGTCACCATGGAATTGCTATCTGACGATATGTATAATACCAACTAGCATGTTCCCGGCGAGTCCTGTCCGGTGTACTCATAACCCAATGAGCACCTGTATACATCTTAGGTGAACCAACTGACACCAATGGCTTGTGAGACCGGCCATCGCCCCTCGTTGGGGTCTTGACTGTATACACTAGTCTACTCTAGAGTATCGATGCCCTGTCTCGAAACTCCCACGACTAGGGACACTTTAAGGATGTGCTTACAGACCCCAGCTCCCACGTATATGATCGCCATCATACTGCTGGTAGTCAAGCAAGAATCCTATGGGCTCTATCATCATGCAATAGTGAATTAAAGCATGTATACGATAAAGACAAACCAGATAACATACTATCATCTCGAGCAAGACTGTCATATCGGTATAGGTCCTGCCTCAATCATTGCAATCACGTACCTGCGATCCAATAATTGACTTTGAGGGCACTATCTCCAACAATCTCCCACTTGCACTTGAGGCTAATTATTGGGATGTCGCATACTCACAGCCCGTGTGATACCGAACATCCAACTCCTCTATTAATCAGTTTCACAAAGCTAGTTTGTAAAAACTCTTATGTTCGAGAAATAGCCTCAATGAGTGGATCCATCCTGATGTTTCATTTTATGTCTCTTAATCTCAAGTTCGCGGAGAAAGCCATCTCCCGAATCGAGTAATACTTGTCTTAGAATATGTCTGAATATCTAATGGGACCTAGTTCATAAATGAACTCCAAATCCAAACTTCTTTGACTGTATCGATCACTGAACCTAATCAGTATCCAGCACCATGCCTCCCACAGTATCCTCTTGGACCAATTGTCCATAATACTGTCTCTCGTCAGAGGGAAAACTATAACTCTGACAATCACCCTGTCATCGATGTCACCTTGGAAGCCTGGAATGATAACTGTTTCCCGAAGGAGGCTGTTGTCATCAAATCCGTAGAACATGCACTTATGTTCTAAAACTTCTTCCTTATGTTTCTCCAGGATTGGATTAATATAAACTTATCGCATCTAGTGCAAAGAACAACATCTGGTGTGGTACTTGATATCTCATGATTGACTCAATTGCCTAAGCAAGTGATCTGCCAATCATGCACTTCCTTCTCTCCTTTAGTTTCTAAGACACCTTTAGAGAGGGTAACTCCATCACCTGCAGGTACACCACCATGCCAAGAGTCATCTATTCTAAAATACTATTAGAATACTGTCAAAGTACCCACATTGGGAAACTATCCAAATCTTGAGCTAAAACCATAGATCTAGAAACCAGAATGTCTAATATTATATCCATATCCTTTGTGGAGAAACAACTGTGTGACGACCAAAGTACGACCGATTGTACTATAGGAATTTTACTTCCTACTCTGTGTATGTCATCCAAATACCAGTACATCACACCCTATTACCTTTTCAACAGATCCATCCCCTATTCTGATGAAATCAAAGCCATAACTGTCATATCAAAATTAGATGATTTATCTCCGCTATTTCTGCTCAAGCCTATAAATAGACATAACCTACTTGTCCACTATGCTTCCGCTGCTCCCACTGACTATGACAACCCTCTGGCAGAATAATATATACGTCCACTTCTAAAACTAGTTTTGAACGACGCTATACATATCCTCCTGCCGGGTCTCATAGTCTGGAACAACAGTAGTGTCAAGTCTGGGTAAACAAGAACCTCCCTGTCACCGTCCTTGAGGGTACCAGAGTACCTCTCTGGTGTCTGAGGTTACCCACCATATCTGCGGAGTGGCTATTGGAATGTCAAACCTGATTGAATATATAGGTCCTATTAAATTTTCCGTAATCGTTTACGGTTCTGGAATCACTTCCAGTTCTACCATACTCCCACTACTGTTTTCTGGAAAAAATACATTTTACTAAAACTGTGGCGAGTCAAGAACAATATCACTATTGATCTTCCAGATGATAGAAATGTCAACCCTCGTCAAAGCCAGGGTCAACCCACAAACAGCCATTACAGAAACGTGCCTTGAGTTATCCAGTGTCTGGTTTTAAGCATAAGCTAGACAACTCCCCTTACCTTAATATCGTTAAGATATGAACCATTCTATATACAATATAGAAATAGAGGCACTAATTTAATTGGAACCAGATTCAAACCATGCAGCTGTCTCCAGTGCATATCAACTTAATGGAGAGAGGCTAATCAACATTACTCAACTTAGGAATCCATCCAATTATGAGTAACCTGAAAGAGAAACAAGTTTCTCAAAACCATTACTATCATCTGAATACTATTCACAAGAATCTACATCTTCGATCTCTTTGAAGAATCCCGATACTTGCGACACCTGGTTCTCTACTTTATTCTTATACCCACAACTTCTTAAAACTTAGACATTGTATTTCTACGAAACACTTGTCTAAAAACTAGAGAAGTCACAAGTAAACAGAACATAGTACGAGGACCTACCCCTTTGTCCTGACGGACACTGGACAACATACAATACTCTGTATAAGTCCGCTGAGTTTGTATAACTCAAAACCTGTACATCGTAGGTTGAAAACTGTACCCAGACGATTTCCTCAAATATCACCAATTACAACGAATTCCGATATAATGAGGATAATCACCTAATTCCCAATAACTTACCCCCACTCATCATCTGTAAAACCATACAGATATGAGAATGTAACCTAGTAAATACATACCCTGGAGTAAGTATCTAATCGGGAAATCAGTTTTCCTTTAACAATCCACCGAAACATGAAAATGTTTCATAGGGGTATCCTGGTATTCCTAGTAATGCCTCTTCCATAGATCAATTCATGACTACAACCGTATATTTCCTTTGCCATCTCTCCAAATCCCTTTATTTGTCTTTATTCATTACCTTCTGTACACCATCGTTAGGTTAAGTGGTTTTCTTACTTCCCTACCGTTTGGCACCGGCCTATGGTTTGGAAGAAGACTATCCAGTAAGCATAATAGGTGTACCCTTCTTAACCTAGGAGTACTCGCAACTTGAGAGAAGATGATGATAAAAGACAACTGAATAATACCTTATTCTATTTCTCCCGAACTGGGAAAAAAGCAAAGGTGAAATAGGAGTGGCGATGAAGTACGCGGTTTGGTCGTGAATGATAACAGTCGCAATTTACTTTGCCTTTTTTCTAATCCCTTTATTCTGTCTTTAGTTATTACCTTCTGTACACCCTACTTAGGCTAATTGGTTTTCTTCATTCCCTACCTTTCGGCACCTGCCTATGGTTTGGAAGAAGACTATCCAATAAGCGTAATAGGTGTACTCTCCTAAACTAAGGAGCCCTCGCAACCTGAGAGAAGGTGATAATAAAAGACAACTGAATAAACCAATTCTATTTCTCCTGAACCTGGATCCATCATCGAAGAAGTCTCTTCGAGTTCGTATATAACCATACGATGGATCTATCCAATGGAAGTGGATATCCGTAGTAATACGGGGTGTTCTGAGAAATACAAAGGGTAAAAGGAGCGGCAATGACTTATGCAACTTTAGACAATCCAAAAGCCAGTATATTAAGAAGGTTCGGTCAACTTGGTCACTGAGTCATAGTCTAGGGTCGGTCAAAGGTCGCTGCCAAAGAGAGAGAGAGAAAAGAAACACTCAGCGTGCACTCTAACCTTGATCAGAATGGTTATCACTTTATCTAATCAGGAAACCTCCCACCGTAATCTCAAATTCTCCTCCAAACCTTAAAGAAGAATTAGTCGGGATCACCCGAAGAGTAAACCAACTCATCAGTGAGAATCGTGATCCAACTATCATAGCATGATAACTTGATGGAAGCCACTCAAGTTATCACATTCTAGAAGGTATGCGCATGCCTGGCAAGTTTGCTTTATGTTTGAAACTCCCGATGTAATTTTTAACCCATGCTCTTATGACCTTGACTAAGGGCCAACAAATCATAAGTCACATGTCAAGTTCTTCCCGTCATTGTCCTGGTTGATTTGAACCCACCCGTACATACTCTTGACTAAGGGCCAACAAAGTAATACGACTGTTTCAAACCAACGCATTTATCTATGCTACAAATGAATACCCAGTAGCTACCAAACACTATGCCTTGATTAAGGGCCAACAAACATAGCTTGAATACTACTGACCATCTATAAGAAATGACGGAGGGCTACGGCTGTTTTTTGGCGAAAAACCTTTAACGTAACGAACTTGATCTCGTTTGAAGGAACCTGATAGCTTTTTATAAAAATATAGTGACGAAAACCTTTTGCTAAAGAGGTCACTCCCGGTGAAGGATCTCAGCTCTTTCCTCGTGGAATGAGGTGCAGGATATTCCAGCTGAATACCGCGATGCAAAGCAACTTGTAATCGACTATAGTAAAGTTACCCTGACGCAAACTTCTGCCCAAGGGGTCACTCCCGGTGAAGGGATCTCAGCCCCTGCCTCGTCGAATGAGGTGCAGGATATTCTAAACTGAATATCACTATGCAAAACAAAAAGAAACGTCTTTGTAATAACACTTTTTAAAACTGTTTCAACAACATCCAATATAGGTTTGTTTTATCTTGCATTGATAAGAATCAACGAAGTCCCATCAATCAATCACACCAGAAAAGAACGAAAATATAATGAACGTATATGCCATTCGCCACTGGGTCCCGTCATCACCCATTAGGTTACTTAACTAACGACAGAGCGGGGGCTGGACTAGCGCGGGTGTAAAACATATACAATATCTAATAGTATATATACCAATATACAATAATCGCTCCAGGCGTGATAATATGCAACATTACAGAAAAGTAATAAGCATCACAGAACAATACAGATAATCTGGGATCCCCGGGTTTCACAGAGCCGCTACTGAAACCTGACGTTCCCCTGGTCGTGTGGATAGCATGTGCAATGAAACCTAGACCCTTACGAGTGCGGCGAATAGTCTGCCAATTCTAGAGTGAGGTCCCTCTGCCTCTCAAAGCCATGAGATACGGACCCGTTGCCCTCCAGAACCCGGTTATTCGTGCACTCCTTTGCGGGATAAACCTAGTACAGAAATAAAAATATGTACAACGGGTACATCGACCTCAACCAGGTTGTGCCCTAAAAGAATATTATACAACAGGCAGTGACGGCAGTCCACATGTTGGGACGCTCGCCCCGCAATATCAAATGTACAAATAAATCCAAACGGCACTATCATTGCACCGTGCTATCCACCACGACATATCCGCAACATCACAGCACAACACAGAACATCAATGCGAATGTCACGTTCGCAAACCCGTCTAAAAGAACTATAGCAATTAGACGCGGTTTACCGATTGAATGACATTCCCGGTCGGAGATATAAAGTAAGTACTGTATACTAACAAGTTTAAAATTTCGATCGACAAAACTTCCCGAAGTGGGCCCTACGTACATCTGCTGTACAATAACAAAAACTGGGCCCAAAAGAACTATACCAGAAATCACAATTTCCAACAAAGAATCACCAGTAGAAAAAAGACAAACTGAAACACCAAGACGGCCGCGGTCAGAGCTAGGCTTTGACCGCGGTTCCGCGATCGTACGGACGATTCAGTGGACCGTTTTTCTCTGTTATTCTTTAAAAAGCCTGCTTGTTTTTCTGCGATGCTCAAAATAATTTTTAGACCCTTTTAAAAATCAACAGAAACTTTAGTGCTGAAAAATGTGATTTCGGAAATTCCGTTCGATCGATCTTTTAAACACGTTAGCACAAGTTAGTATAGCTTAATGGTGAGGCTCTGATACCACTGTAAGTCCACGGTAGCGCCCCGGCCGTCTAACAGACGCCAAATGCGGAACAAAAACTTTTACAACTGGCGCTATCGCGTACTATAACCCGGATCTGCCATTAAAGCTAAACTAACAAACTACAAAGTGGGTAGAAGAGTTATACCGAACGATCCGAGTCCTTCGGTCTTTAACCATCATACCATGCTTTGTTGCGGCTGTTCCGATCTCCTGAATCTCCAGTCTTCTCGTCCAGGTGGCACCACGTCGACGGATCTTTAAACGGGCTCCCGCCTCTGAATCGAGGCAACTCGGTTGTCAAGTTTGCTAAAAGAGACGACCAAGATGATGTAGAGAATGAGTAGAACATTTTGTCTCGCTTCGTCCAAAGCTGTGGATGAACGGTTAATGAAGTTGCCTTTTGGATCGGGTGATAAGAATTTGAGCTATATGAAATTTCCATACACAAATCTATCATAATCTTTTCCCTAGTGAGAGTGAGTAAGAAGAGGAGGGGAGGGCCGGCCATATATAGAGGATGAGGGAGGTGAGTGTAGGAGATGGGGGGTGACCATTACCATGAATGAAAGAATGAGTCATGATACACCTTGTATGAACACAATTAAAGCAAAGGATGAATCATCAACCAAGTCACCAAAACCATTAATGTAATAATCAATGCACTAATAACTCACAAGCCTAATCACCATCCTAGTCACCATCTAGAAACTTCCACACTCATCTCAAGAAAAGATAAATCCGTCTTTAACCGAATGTGACGGACGATAGAAAACTGGAAACTGGCAAGTTCAAAAAGTGATCCTGACACGAATTTCAGGATAACCCCGTATCAGTATAAACATACCCGTATTTGTATTACGACCGAATACAAATGCAACTGAGACAAAGATATTATATCTACACAGTATAATACTGGGATCCGGCTTAAACCAAAGCCTACCAGTATTAACTGCCCGAAAAACGACACGTGCGAAAACGCACGTGCATTTTCCGAATCCTGCCATAAAACCATACGGCCTCTACAACGTTTCGCCCGAACTTTGGGAAACAGTATGTGGGGGACTCTAATGACTCATCAACACACTGGCACTGGGTATAACCATTAGCACGTCAGAGGTACTAGCTGTACGTAACGTTTGCCTATGTATTGATTGGAAGGGAAGCTGGCGAGCGAACTCATCCATAAACCCTACTGAGCCTAACAGTGACAATATACATACAGTCCGGTCCGTTCGTCTATGAGTATCGCATATCGGCCTAGGGGCTGGTAACGTCAGACCCCCAATAGCAGTATAAGTCGTGTCAGAGAGTGGTCCAGAACACCCTGAGATACTACTGGAGTACCTACCAGTAAATCTCCTGCCTCGGCCGAGGGCTTTGTGTAATGGCTCTCCTAGACACAACGCGATCTCACCCCCAATACCGGGAGAGACGAATCCCCTGCCGATCCGCTCACTTGCCTCCATGTGGCTCGGGACTGTACCCAAAAAAGACCTGTTTGCACGACTCCTTTGAGCCGTGGTAGGGTAGAAATCAAAGCACAGTGGGAACTCACATGAGACAAATGACGATCTCAGGTCGATGAACTAACCTGTACACATGTCACCAGGGAACTGCTATCTGACGATATGTATAATACCAACTAGCATGTTCCCGGCGAGTCTGTCCGGTGTACTCATAACCAATGAGCACCTGTATACATCTTAGGTGAACCAACTGACACCAATGGCTTGTGAGACCGGCCATCGCCCCTTGTCGGGGTCTCGATTGTATACACTAGTCTACTCTGGAGTATCGATGCCCTGTCTCGAAACTCCCACGACTAGGGACACTTTAAGGATGTGCTTACAGACCTCAGCTCCCACGTATATGATCGCCATCATTCTGCTGGTAGTCAAGCAAGAATCCTATGGGCTCTATCATCATGCAATAGTGAACTAAAGTATGTATACGATGATAAAGACAAACCAGATAGCATACTATCATCTCGAGCAAGACTGTCATATCGGTATAGGTCCTGCCTCAATCATTGCAATCACGTACCTGCGATCCAATAATTGACTTTGAGGGCACTATCTCCAACAACATCCACCCATGAAGTCTTCTTTTTTATGGATGGATCTTCAGGATACAACCAAATAAAGATGGATACTGAAGACCAGAAGTATACCGCCTTCTAGACACTGTTGGGCGTGTTTTGCTACAAGGTGATGCCCATCAGTTTGAAGAACGCCGAGCCACGTACCAAAGGGCTATGACGAAGATATCCGATGATCTCATACACAAGATCGTCGAATGCTACATCGATGACTTCATGGTCAGAAACTAATCTCATGAGCACTGGGAGCATCTATGGATCGTGTTCGTGCGTCTTCGGCAATATAATCTGAAAGTGAATCCTTTAAAGTGCGCGTTTGAATCTCGTCTGGCAAATTCCTAGGCTTCATCATCCGCCACCAAGGTATCGAAATTGATCCCTCAAAAATCAAGGCAATTATGGTAATTCCCTCGCCAAGAATCCTCAAACAACTGCGATCTCTCCAAGAAAAGCTCGTATATATCCGACGGTTCATAGCCGACCTTTCCGGAAAATGTCGCCCTTATAACCATCTGATGAAGAAGGGGACCCTATTCGTCTGGGATCAGAAATGTCAAAACGCATTGGAGGAAATCAAACAATACCTGCAAAATCCACCGGTATTTGCCGCTCCGGTTAAGGGAAAACCCTTTATCCTATATACAACAGCTCTTAAGGGTTCATTAGACGCGCTATAGTCACAAGAGAACGATAAAGGAAAAGAGAGAGCAACTATCTAAGTCAAGTTCTCCTGGGGGCAGAAAGCAACTTCCTCCCATCGAAAAGCACTGCTTGGTGCTGATCTTCGCAATAACGAACTCAGACACCACGCCTTGATGCATGAGGTCCATCTCATATCAAAGGTGGATTCTTTGAAGTATCCGATGTCAAAGGCTATACTGACGGGAACACTTGCTAAATGGGCCCTCTTACTGATGGAGTTTTCGATAATATATCGACCCCTCAAACCGGTGAAAGGACAAGCCATCGCCGATTTTCTTGCGGAACATCCGATACTAGCCGATTCTTCCCTAAACTGCGAGTTGCCGGATGGACACACATTCGACGCAGACGAAAAAGAGAAAGAAGAAAATGAGTCTTGATGGAAGCTCTACTTCGATAGAGCATCTTCCATAAAACAACGAAAGAACACCCCTATAATCAAAGCTGGGGTGGGTCTTATTTTCGTGAACCCGCAAGGAGAAATATTGCGTTATGCTTTCTTCTTGACGGAGCCCAGGACTAATAATGAAGCTAAATACGAAGTTTTGATAGCCGGTTATGAGATCGCTATCGATATGAGAATCAAGAACCTCCTAATATATGGAGATTCTCAGCTGATTGTCTGTCAAGTAAATGGTATCTATCAGACATGCAAACCAGAACTGATAAGGTATGGCGAAAGAGTGCGGCACCTGCTGACCCAATTCCTTTCGTATATCCTGAAAAGTGTTCCACGAGCGGAAAACAGCAAGGCGGATGCGTTAGCCAAGTTGGCTAAAGAATTGGCCGATGAAGACCTTGATGACATAAAGATCATTGTCCAAAACTGCAAGATCCTGGCTCCAGCAGATATAACTCCGGAAGTTCTGATGGAGCTGCTCGAAGAAAAAGATGTTCTCCAAATAGAAAACGAAGAAGTTGGGGACTGGAAGGGAGCCTTTATTGACTACTTGAAAACCCAATGCACACCTGAAGATGCGTCGTCTAGACATCTGCTCATGAAACGAGCTCAGTCGTTCGCCTTTGTCAATGATACTTTGGACAAGAGATCCTTCGACCTCGTATGGTTAAGATACTTGGGACCAAAGGAAGTAAAGAAAGCCGTCCAAGAAGTACACGACGGACTTTGCTGCTCCCATCAAGCTGATCCAAGATGAAGCTGAAGATAAAAAGGATGGGCTAGTACTGACCCATGATGATCCAAGACAACCTTGAATATGCGAAGCGGTCACTCGTGCAAATACATAGGGACTTCATACATCAGCATCCAAATTCACTGCATCTGATAGTAGCGAGTTGGCCGTTTGAGATGTGGGGAATGGATATAATCAGCCCTATCGAACCAGCGTCATCCAGAGGACATCGGTTTATACTAACAACCACCGACCATTTCTCTAAGTGGGCAGAAGCGGTACCGCTAAGGGAGGTGAAGACGCAGAATATTCTCCACTTCCTCAAAACTCATGTCATTTACCGGTTCGGAACTCAACGACGAATAATCTCGGATAATGAACTATCCAACAAAAGCCACAAAATAAGCCGCTTCACACAGCAACACAAGATAGACTGGAGATACCCCTCGATCTATAATCCTCGGGCCAAATGGTCTAGCTGAAGCATTCAACAAAAGATTATAAAGAAGACGGTGTTCAAGAACAAGAAAGACTGGCACGAGAGGCTGCATGAAACTCTTTGGGCGTACCGAACAACATTCAAGACGACCATAAATACAACACCATATGCGTTGGTGTTTGGCACTAAAGCAGCACTTACGAATGGCGGTTCAATACGAGTTGATGGATGAAGAAAATGCTCATTTTAGGCTCGAGGAGATTGATACTCTCGATGAAACCCATCTTATACCACAGCAAAATCTGGAAGCTTATAAGGTAAGGATGACGCGATCATATGAAAGACTAATCAGGCCGACAACATTTCGCCAAAGCGAACTTGTGATGGTTGTTAAAACACCGATGATTCCCAACCGTGCAAAACGGGGGAAATTCAAGCCAAACTATGAAGGCTCGTACATCATAGATAAAGTCTACCAAGGTGGAGCTTACCTGCTCATAGATATGCATGGAGAAAGGCCATTTCGGCCAATAAACGACCGACTCATAAAAAGTACTTTGCTTGAATAGTCTCGACTTAGGTCAATGATAGATGACGACGCCTGTGTCCGCTCGCTATCTTCTTGAGTCAAAATTCTGAAAGTCGTATGCTCCGCATTATACGATATTGGGCCTTTACGTCCTTAAACTGGTATTGGACCGAAATGTCCTTAAACTAATATCTGTCCCAAACACGGGAATGTTGGACCATTACGTCCTTACACTGGTATTGGACCGAAACGTGCTTAAACTGGTATTGGACCGAAATGTCCTTAAACTAATATCTATTCCAAACACGGGAACGTTGGACCGAAACAGCCTTAAACTTATAAGTTACCTTATATATTCTTCATAATATACATGATGATGGACCGAAATGTCACTAAACAAATGTTGGACCGGAATATCCCTAAACCAATATGTTTAGCCCTACGGTATGGGTCATATAACCGGCCGTATACAATCCACGGGCATAAACAATTCATATCTCTCTCAGGTCCCATCGGCACGACTACGCCTGAAGTCCCCACAGGCTTGGAAGCTCTACTAATGATGTAGTCTTTAAAAAAAATGAGATGAGATAAATAATATCATTTTTCATGAAAAGTGCTTGAATAAGGGTAGAGGAAATTTACTAGTCGCCGCGAGCGCCCGTATCTTTTCCTCTTCTCTTTTAGCCAACTGTTCGGAGGAAGATAGCGCCGCCTGAAGAATAGCATAGTCATCTTCGGCTGCTAACTCTACCATGGCCGCCACAACATCAACATCTTCCGCAGCTTGTGTTTCTGGGAAGATGGTATCCATGTTCGTCCTCTGCTCTAAAATGCCGTCCGTCATAGAGACTTGGCCGTCTTGGCCTGACACGGTCTTTCGTCAGCTTGAAGGACCCTCTTCTTCTTAATGGTGCCCCCGGCCGGCGCTTCCCGATTTCTAAATTGGAGAGTGAGTCAGCTGTGGTGACATCTCCGATGGATGACCTTGCTTCCGGTTCAGGGAAAGGACTATCAGCAAGCAAAATACCGCCAGTATGACGTGACCTGCCGGAAGATCCAGAGGCAATAGGCGATGAAGCTCGCTTCCTACCGGCGACTATCCTCTTCCTGGTGCCAGGAACAGTTTCTGGTTGCACGCCTCCGAAAGCTCAAGCTGTCCTGAGTTCCCGGACAGCGGGAGAAACTGCCGGCGTCCTTTCTCGAGGCAAGAAAGGACGAATGGCAGACCTTGGTCTCTAGGGAAAGCCAGGTTTCGTTGCCTTCATCGCACCCCGACGACCAAGGAAGTCATGCTTCTCATGGTCGATGACCCCGGCCATAGATGATGAATACCATGATTGGAAAGCCAATAATAGTCAAAGAACACGGTTCGGATCGGGAATTGCGAAGCGAGATCGAGTGTTCAGTCTCATAAAGTGGTGAATGACGTTCTTCGCAGACTCCTTCATAAAAGCGGGTTAGCAACGGAAAGCTTGGAGCGGAATGCCTTGATCATACCCAAATTGCCAGGAGAAGCGATGAGGGCTATATGGCCTGTAGGCTCCATCGTTGCTCCATCGGTACATCAGGAAACCGGGTCGGATCGAGTAAAGATAAGCGATAACCCTATTTGACAAGCTCAAATTACCCCGTTGATATATCTAGCAGGGGTTGACCAGTGGGGTGATGCCTCACAAGCATCCAATCATCAAAATAGATTTGCCTATGCTCTCGGAGAATGGAGGGATAGAGGCACAGCCGGTGGATGTCTTTATTTGGGTTGATCCTTGCAGCCTCGACGAGTTTCATCACCATGGGGAATAGAACCATGTCAAAGAACATCGGTTGTACACGCTCACTGTACGTTCCGTTTTCATGCAGGTCGATCCATGCGCCGAAATAGTGCAGCGACATATACACATGCTCCTCCTCTGGGTCTGAAGTGGCCAATTCGGTGAGTCCCTGATATAAGAATGTAACCCGGCAATACCGATGGCCAGCCTTGCACCGGAAGCTATGCGATCGGCGGGGTAGAAAACAGAGGCCCGCATCAGTCTGGGATGAACAGGGATCGCGAACCAGCTCAATCATAGGCTTATGAAAGCTATAAAAGAGTTCCGATCGATCCCTGGAGCGGCAGTGTCCTTAAAATCGTAAGAGGATGCGCTAGGACGGAAGTAGTCCTCCATCGCCGTGGAATCTTTCCCCTGCATGCGTAGACTAAAAGGGGTTTCTCATGTTTGCGTGCCTGTCGTATCGGCCCTAAGGACATTTAGGTGCACAAATCTAGCGATAAAAACTTAAAAGTAACCCTTCTTGTCTGGAGGCATAGTGCATCTCCTCAAAAATGGCTCGCACCTTCCTAAGACCCGCTCGTAGAAACCTATTGCATTGTCGTCTGTCAAATCCGCAGCAGCCGGGCCTGCAGCAAAGACAAATTTATCACGGGATACTACCTCCTCGTCTTGTTCTCCCGTGATTGGCAGCCCAAATATATGCTGGAATTCTCACAAAGAGATAGATGCCTCCCTGTCATAAAGGTGCTTGTCTGAAGGACTTCATCCACCAGGGCCCAGTCTTGGGGTACTCGAACAGTGAAGCATAGAACGCTCCATAAAGCCCGGTGCGCTCCAATGGAGTTCTCTCCGTCGACAAGATGAACCTGGCCTAGCCGACATAGCCGGCCAAATATTTCGGGATCCCACATGATAAGGTATTCTCCACAGTCTGGCTTCATCCTGGCTCATCCGACGTCCCAGAAGATCTACCGGTGTCGTTGTCGTCACTCCTTCTGTGGATGGCTGCAACCTATTGCAAGCTGTCTAGTTTTCCACCTCCGTCGTGAAAGCAGTCGTTGAAAGCTCTGTGTGCTGGATAGACCTCAAAAGATTAGAGGACGCCTCACATTGAAAGCTAACCCGGCCTTGGACTATTATACCATCCAGCCCATAGATGTAGATATTGTTGCGGAGCATCGTGAGCTTGTATCATTTGAAAGATCTCTTGCTTTGTCTGTTATTCCGGACGCAAATTCTCATGACGCTCATAACCAAAGTCTGATGGATATGCCATTGTACCTGAAAGGCTAAAAGAAAAAAAGGTGCGTTAAAATCGCAATCATGAAGTATCTCGTGAATGACGAACTGTGGGAGTCTTAACTACATAGTTAAGAAACTCCACGAGAATTCTTAGGCAAAATTGTTTAAAGTTTCTTTAAAATACTTAGACTAAAATGTTTACGTTAAGGTCAAAGTCAAATTGTCCACAAGTGCGCAAATGACAAGCTAAGGGCAAGCGCACAACCAATAAATGCGCACTAAGCAAATGGATCAAGGGTAGAGGTGCGCAACACACTTACCGCTCGAAATTTAAAGAAGCAAAGGCTTCTGAAAGTAAGCAAAAGATTCGAACAAGTGCGTATGCACTGGAGAGACAAGTGTGCAAAAAGAACTGTTCTTAAAGTGCGCAAGTTAGGCACTTCAGAGAATGGGGTGCGACCCTTTTTATAGGGGAAAAATGGTTTGAATCCCGGGGTGCGACCTTTTCAAGGCAAATCCGACGGTGGACTGCTTGGCATTATTCGCACCCATGTGCAGATCACACATGCATGCAATCGGTGGGTGGGGCATTTGTTCGCACATGTTTATGGGCGTATCCAAATCAAGTGCGCACTTGAGGGAAGAATAAGTATAAAGCCATGTGCGTGCATCATTGACATTCGCACTTGGCATAAATTCCTAAGTGCGAAATGCACGTGCAAAGCATGTGCGCATACGCTTGCCATATGCACGTGCAAAACATGTGCGCACATGCAAGGTGCGCATAAGTTTAAACGAGCAGTCAGTGGAAGGACATTTGTTGGAGGTGAAATATTCATCAGGCAACAATAAAAAACATGCATTTAAATAAACATTTTATTCCACGAGGCAACATGATGAAAATATCTAAGATACTTTTTCATTCCCCTCAAAATCTAGGGTTTGTGCCTCTTTCCCCTTTCTGACGGTTCTAAACCTTCTCCTTTTTTTTGAATTAAATCAAGAGTTTTACTCTTCCTTTCCCAAAACTAAATAGTTTTTCACCACAAAATCCACAAAGGGGAATTTGGATCTGTCATTAGACCTCAAAAATGGGAGATTTTTAAGTCTCACCCCCTTTCTCCAAGATCCGGCCAAACGACAGGAAGAAGAATGAGACTCGTCTCCAGAAACCCCACTTTGGGGAAGAACTAGGGCTCAAGGGGAAAAGCCCCTTCATCAGCTTCAAAATATTCTAGGAGTTTAACTCTTTATATATATACACACAAAATAATAAGTGCTCATTTCTGGGAGTACAACTCACATTGCAGGGACCAAGTCCCTTTTGCGCCCGAGCGCCCACGTGCTGTCACGTGGGGCGCTAGCGCCCGAGCGCCTACGTGCTGACACGTGGGGAGCTAGCGCTCAAAGCGCTCATGCGCTCAGGACGCTAGCGCCCGAGCGTCCACGTGCTGACACGTGGGACGCTAGCGCTTAAAGCGCTTGCGCCCAAAGCGCTAGCGCCCAAGCGCCCACGTGCTGACACGTGGGGCGCTAGCGCTAAAAGCGTTAGCGCCCTTGCGCTCAAAGCGCTAGCGCCCGAGCGCCCATGTGCTGACACGTGGGACGCTAGCGCCCGAGCGCCCACGTGCTGACACGTGGGGCGCTAGCGCTCTTGCGCTCAAAGCGCTAGCACCCAAAACGCTGGCGCTTTTTCCCACCCATCCTTTGGATGCCCTTTCACTTTTTTGATTTTATATATATGTACACACACATACTGCTAGCCTTCTTGACCCCCCAGCCCGCTATCCGGGTAGCAGGAACCCCGTAAAAACTCTGCGGGGCCCCCGATATATCCAAAACCTCTTTTAAAACACAACACACGCACACTGCACATTGAGTTTGCATGACCAGTTTAACCCGTCAATCGGAGGTTCCCTCGCTTCAAAGGCGTCGGGTAATTAACGGCAGCTTAGTCCGCGGCTGCCGGAGATTCGGATCTTCACAATCAATAAACCCCAGCCTACCCTAGGCAGGGGGAATCTGTAATACGCCTGACAAGCGCGCGTATTCCCATCTCAATGGGGTGACGAAAAACACCCTGCATTGCTATTCCTATAACCGTCGTCCTGTGAACATTTATCAAAAGGCTTTCAAGTTCAAGTCTTCTCCATTGTTATATCAACATGTATATGTCAACCCGCGACTCTTTGGATTGAACACGTATTTTCCCTTGATTTCACTATTTTTAAATGCACTATAACATTATTTCAAGCTTTTACACTTGTCTTGTTCTTTAAAAGGACTTGAATATGTTTTTATAATATAAATTTCAAGTTTCCGAATCTATTTCCTTCTTATTACTACTTCCAAATTTCTGAATCCATTTCCATATGCACCTTATCTTTGATTTGTTAGTGATATATGCCCTAGAGGCCATTATTGTAAAGCTGGATTGTATATTACATTTTGGAAGATTGGGATATTCACAGATATAGTAACAGTCTTGCTCAAAATGGTAGTATGCTACTTGGTTTGATTCTACCTCAATATGTGTATATGTTTCTTTTAGCATATCGCTAATACATATTGGTAGAGCCTTTAGGATCTTTGCTTGATTACTAGCGTTGTGATGGCAGTCACACCAGTGGGGATTAGGTAGTCTATAAACATATCCTTATAAAATGTCCTTAGTCGTAGGATTATCGAGATGAGGCATCAATACTCCAGAGTAGACTAGTGTATATGCTTCTTATCCCAGCAGGGAAGATGGTTTGTCCCACAGCCATGGTATGCCGTACCGGAGATGGTATACAGGTGCTCATTGGGTTATGAGTCTGGACGGACTCATTAGGAACTACTGGTTGGTTTTATACCTATTGTCAGGTAGCAGTTCCCGGGTGGTATTAATACAGGTTAGTCTGTTGACATGACATCACTATTCGTCTCGAGTGTGTTTCCACTGTATTTAGATCACTACCCTACCACGGCTCAAAGGAGTCGTGTAAACAGGTAGTAGTTGGGTGCAGTCCCGAAGCACTTGGAAGCAATAACGGTTAGATAGGATTCGTCTCTTCCAGTATTGGGGGTTGATATCGTGCTGTGTTCAGAAAGCAATTACCCAAAGTCCCTGGCCATAGCAAGCGAGATTTAGTGGTAGGTACTCCAGTAGTTTCTCATGGTGTATTGGGTTCTACCCCGACACGACTTATTGCGCTATTAGGGGTCTGACGATTATCATCCCCATAGGCCCGATATACGAGTATCTTAGACGAACAGACCGGACTATACGAAGATTGTCACAGATAGACTCAGTAGAAGTTCGGATTAGTTTGCTCATCGGCCTTCTTATCGACAGATACCTGGGTAGCCGTTACGTGCCGCGAGTACCGCTGACGGACTTGTGGTTAAACCCACTGTCAGCGTACTGTCGAGTCTTTAGAGTCCCACACATAGGGTTTCCCTGCTTCGGGCAACACGATGTGGAGGCCGTACGGTTTTACGACAGGGTTCCGATCATATACGTGTATTGGCTGCACGGATTTTGTTTGGACGGATAATACTAGTGGGCTTTGGTTTAAACCAGATTTTAGTATTATATTATTGGATCATTATTATCTCATTGCATTCGTATTTTTCGGAATACGAATACGGGTATGTATATACGGTGAGGGTATTCTTGTAATTTCATAAGAGATGTTTCTAGAAGGGGACATCTCATTATTTTGTTTATCTATTTTTAGAAATAGATTAATAAGGTGGAAAATGGAGATATTTGTGGCATGGAGTGAAGCATGACTCATTGGTTTATTTTATTGGTTTGGACTCACTATTCAAGCATGGTTGTTATTTCAAGTAGAAAATATTGCATGCTTGAGTGAGGTGAGTGTAGGAGCCATTCTTCACTTGTCAGAACCTTAGCTCATTTGCATTTTTACTTTCTCTTTCCATTTTTCTTTCCTTCTTCCTCAAGACCTAAAACCTTCACATGTGTTGTGAGCCATTAGGTCTTTTGAGATAAAATACTCCATTAGATACTCTACATCTTCGAAACTACCTAGCTTAGCGAACTAGGTACCTTAGTTAACTCGGTTTAGAGGTTGGAGCTTGAAGTATAGACTCTCGGGTGGATCATCTTCGACACGAGGAGGCCGACGATCAAGCGCGATCCGGATCTTCGAGGAGCTCAAGGAGAGGAGGAGAAGACCCGAAGGACTTGTAAACAAGGAGGTATAAACCCTAACATAGTAGTTAGAACCTCCTAGTAGATATAGCTAGTTAAGGTTTCCGTAAAGATCATGGGGTTAAAGTCGGTGTTGCGAATTAAGAAAAATCGTTTTTTTATAAATTTCATCTTCCCACAAGTGCATGGGGTGCGCAACATCGACTTACAGTGGTATCAGAGCCTATTAGACCTTAACTAGCTTGTTAGCAAGTGATTATAACTTTGATCGGCGAAAAATTACCCGAAATTAAATTTCTGAGATATTCTTGCTGTCGATTTTTTAAAATCTGTTCAAAAATTATTTCAGTGGCCTTAAAAATACGCGCAAGCATTTCTAAGACCTAGAAAAAAATCTAAGCACTTAACTCATCAACTTTGCGGCGGAACCGCCGCCGAGTTGTGGTCGAGTTGCTTCCAATTTTTTCTGTGGTTTTGGTTCTTGGAACTATGATTTTTGGTATATTTGGTTTTTACCCAGATTGTTTGTGTACTAGTTTGTACATGGGGTAAACACGGATAAGTATTATCGATCGAAATTCTAAGTTGGCTAATCGGTGTTTCTGTGTTTGTATATGTGTTGCTAAACGTCTGCTAATTGTTATATGTCAATCAGTAGGGGTTGCACATATTATCATCTTGATGATTTGTGTATATGAAGTATTGGATCGTCGTGGATGAATAGCCAATGGATGTGAGAAGAGTGTTTTCTTTTCTTTCATTCATGTAAATTTGTAATTGATATAATATTATTTTTGCGGGGCATATCCGGGTTGAGGTTGGTGGCAACTTTGTATTATTTCATTTACTTTTTCTTGCACCTAGGATAGACCCAAGATGGGGTGCACCAACTATTGGGTTCTTGAACTGCCGAGTGGCCTACTCATTTTATTGAGAGAGGTTGCTTCACTTCGGAAATTTGGCGGGTAGTTTGCCGCACCCGTAGGGGTCTAAGGTGGGGTTTGGCTATTCATCACGGTCGTGGAATCTGTCTTTCGTTTTAGGCTAAAATGAAACACAGAATTCCTAATATATTCATCTGTGATCTGTGATCTGGAATGACTATTATTGCGTGAGACGAATGGCTATATATATTATATATAATAAACGCTGCTTATGTTTTACACCCGCGCTAGTCCAGCCCCCGCTCTGCCGTTAGTTAAGTAATCTAACGGTGCATGACGGGCCCCGTGGCGAATGCGGATGGCATAAGCGTACGTTCTATTTTCGTTTCTTTTCTGCAATGATATGGTTAAATGATGGGACCGCGTTAATATTGATTAATGTAAGGAAAATAAACCAAAGTTTAAATCGTTGGAACAATTTCAAAGCCACTCAGTTTTCTTGAAAAACAACTTTTAAATGCGGAGCCTAAACCACTCCTTTTAAAAGCTATTATCGTTCCTTCGACTATATCAAGTTCATTACGTTCACGGTTCGCCAAAACCATTCATAGCCCTCCGTCATTTCAGATGAGTATTCAGTAGTATTCAAGCTATGCATTTTGACATTCGCCAAGGCATAGTGATTGGTAGCTGCTGGGTATTCATATGTAGCATAGATAGATGCGTTGATTTGGGACAGTCGTACAGCTATTTTGGCATTCGTCAAGAGTTTGTACGGATGAGTTCAAATTAACCTGGATAATGACGGGGAGAACTTAACTTGCGTCTTATGATATGTTGGCCTTCGTCAAGGTCATAAGCGCCTGGGGCAAAAAGTCCACATCGGGGGTTTCAAAGGAAAACGAAACTTGCTAGTGTTGCATATCATTTAGAGTGTGATGATTTTGGTAGAATTCCTTCAAGGTTGTCACACGATGATATTTGGTGAGCATCCGCTACTTTTCGGGAGATTTTTTCACTAAACAATCAATGCTATAAACCAAGTAGGTGCCTAGAATGGTGTTAGCGGGGCTACGCCTCCAGGAAAAAGAGGTTATGCAATTAAGGAACTTTGCCAAAGCTGTGGAAAACCTCTCTCGAAGTTCCAACACTAGCCTGGCCGAAGGTTAAACAAAGAATTGTAGGGTGAGATTAATCCTGATTAATTCTTCTTTTATGGTTTAAAGGAGGATTCGAGGAACAGTGCGAGCCATTCTTCTTTTATTGTTAGTGATATATGCCCTAGAGGCCATTACTGTAAAGTACTGGATTGTATATTACATTTTGGAAGCTTGGGATATTCACAGATATAATAACAGTCTTGATTAAAATGGTAGTATGCTACTTGGTTTGATTCTACCTCAGTATGTGTATATGTTTCTTTTAGCATATCGCTAATATATATTGGTAGAGCCCTTAGGATCTTTGCTTGACTACCAGCATTATGATGGCAGTTACACTAGTGGAGGCTGGATAGTCTATAAGCACATCCTTAAAAAAGGTCTCTTGTCGTAGGATTATCGAGACGGGGCATCGATACTCCAGAGTAGACTAGTGTATACGCTTATCCCAGCAGGGGAGATGGTCTGTCCCACAGCCATTGGTATGTCGTACCGGAGATAGTATACATGTGCTTATTTGGTTATGAGTTACACTGGACGGACTTGTTGGGAACTGCTGGCTGGTATTATACCTATCGTCAGGTAGCAGTTCCCCGGTGGAATGAGTACAGGTTAGTCCGTTGACTTGACACCACTATTCGTCTCGAGTGTGTTCCCACCGTACTTAGATCGCTACCCTACCACGGCTCAAAAGAGTCGTGCAAACATGTAGTAGTTGGGTGCAGTCCCGAAGCACTTGGAGGCAGTAGCGGTTAGATATGATTCGTCTCACCCGGTATTGGGGGTTGATATCACGCTGTGTTTGGAAAGCCATTACACAAAGTCCCTAGTCAGGGCAAGTGAGATTTACTGGTAGGTACTCCAGTAGTTTCTCAGGGTGTATTGGGCTCTACCCGGCACGACTTATTGCGCTATTAGGGGTCTGACAGTTACCATCCCCTAAGCCCGATATGCGAGTATCTTAGACGAACAGACTAGACTGTATGGAGTGTCACAGATAGGCTCATTAGGAGTTCGGATGAGTTTGCTCATCGGCCTTCATATCGACAGATACCTGGACAGCTGTTACATGCAGCTAGTACCTCTGACAGGCTTGTGGTTAATGGTTAAACCCACTTCCAGCGTATTGTCGAGTCTTTAGAGTCCCACACTGAGGGTTTCCCTGTTTCGGGCGAAACGATATAGAGGACATATGATTTTACGGCAGGATTCCGATCATATACGTGTACTGGCTGCACGGATGTTCGAACGGATAATACTAGTGGGCTTTGGTTTAAGCCGGATTCTAGTATTATATTATTGGATTATTATTATCTCATTGTATTCGTATTTTTCGGAATACAAATACGGATATGTATATACGGTGAGGGCATTCTTGTAATTTCACAAGAGATGCTTCTAGAAGGGGACACCTCATTATTTAGTTTATCTATTTTTAGAAATAGATTAATGAGGTGGAAAATGGAGATATTTGTGGTATGGAGTGAAGCATGGCTCATTGGTTTATTTTATTGGTTTGGACTCATTATTCAAGCATGATTGGTATTTTCAATTAGAAAATATTGCATGCTTGAGTGAGATGAGTGTAGGAGTCATTCTTCACTTGCCATAACCTTAGCTCATTTGCATTTTCACTTTCTTTCTCCATTTTTCTTTCCTTCTTCCTCAAGACCTAAAACCTTCACATGTGTTGTGAGCCATTAAGTCTCTTGAGATAAAATACTCTATTAGATACTCTACATCTTCTAAACTACGTAGCTTAGCGAACTAGGTACCTTAGTTATCTCGGTTTAGAGGTTGGAGCTTGAAGTATAGACTATTGGGTGGATCATCTTCGACATGAGGAGTCCGACAATCAAGAGTGATCCGGATCTTTGAGGAGCTCAAGGAGAAGAGGAGAAGAAGACCCGAAGGACTTGTAAATAAGGAGGTATAAATCCTAACATAGTAGTTAGAACCTCCTAGTAGATATAGCTAGTTAAGATTTCCGTAAAAATCCTGGAGTTAAAATCAGTGTGGCGAAGTAAGAAAAATATATAGCGACATTGACTTACATGATTCTCCATCCCACAAGTGCGTGGGGTGCGCGACATTGACTTACATGATTCTCTATATATAACTGTCTTAATTCTGATTCATTACCGATTTAATCTAATTATGGACTTAATTATTGTTTTTTCATAATGTCCTCCAATTTTTTGTGCATGGGAATATGCGTCTACCATTTATTCTCTTCTTAAAACTGTCCAATCATGGATATTTTTCAATAGGCATTCATCTTCAAGTCCTCACCATTTTTAGATCGACATGAATATATCAACCCGAGGCTTTTGGATTGTACACATCTGTGATTGGCTTTCGCCAAATTTACTTTCCACACGTAAGCAATCATTCGTGATAACTTGATTTTTATCCTCATCTAGCCTTTTTGGATACAATATCGTATTTCAGTTGTCTTGATTATAAAATTTTCGAAATCGTCTCCAACTTTTAAAGCAAATTTATCAGGATTTTAAAGGCTTTAAACCATTTTACTTTTCAGCATTTTTTTATTTATTAGAAAGGTCGTATTTTGAAAATTCTTCAATTTTATTAAATTTCTAAATTTATTTTCTTAACATTACTTGTTTCAAAGGCACCATAAATTTTCACTTGTTCCGTTACTAAAAGCATTTGAAGCTATTTTTCTTAAATTTTAAATTTCTAAATCCTTTTCCTTAATAACACTGTTTTTAAATTCATCATAAAGTTATTTCAAGGTTTTTTTACTTGTCTCAATCTTTAAAAGGACTAGAATCTAATTACTTAATCTAGATTATAATTTTCTAAATTTATTTTCGAAACATTACTACTTCCAAATTTCTAAATATATTTCCATATGCACATATCATTGATTCTACAGTATATAACTGTCTTAACCCTAATTTCTTAGTGATTTAATCTTTCTACGAGCTAATTATTGTTTTTTATTTAGTCCTCTAACTCGTTTCCACAACAATATATACCTACCATTGATTTTATTCGTATAATCGTCCTCATATAAACATTTATCAATAAACTTTCAAATCCAAGTCCTCTCCATTATTTGATCGATGTGAATATGTCAACCCATAACTTTTCAATTGTACACATTCATGATCCATTGCTGCTGTTATAGTTCCTATAAAGTCGTCATATGTACATTTATCAAAAAGTAATCAAGTTCAAGTCCTTTCCATTTCTAAACATTACTCCTTTCAAATTTCTAAATCTATTTCCATATGCATCTATCATTGATTCTCCTTTCTATAACTGTCTTAACCCTGATTTCTTTGTGATTTGATATTCTTATTATCCTCCAACTCGTGTTCACAAGAATATGCACCTACCAATGATTCTGTTACTATAACCATTCTTCTATGGATATTTATCAGTAGACATTTAAATCTAAGTCCTCTCTATTATTTGGTCGACATGAATATGTACATTTTTGACTTTTTGATTGTACACGGTCATGATCCATTGGTTTTGTTCCTATAACCGCCGTCCTATGAAAATTTATCAAAAGGCATTTAAGTTCAAGTCCTCTCCATTTTTAGATCGACATGAATATATGAACGTGTGACTATTTTGGTTGTACATATATTTTTCGTCAGTTTCATTATTTTTAAATGCACCATAAAGTTATTTCAAGCCTTTCGCCTTGTCTCATTCATTAAAATGACATAAATCTATTTTTTTATTTAAATTTTAAATTTCTGAGTGTATTTCCTTATTATTACTACTTTCAAATTTCTGAATCCATTTCCATATACACATATAATTGATTCTCCTGTCTATAACTGTCGTAAACCTAATTCCATAGTGATTTAATTTTCCTATGGGCTTAATAATTGTCTTTTTATAATGTCCACAAACCCGTGCCATAAAATATATACACCTGCCATTGATTATGTTCCTATAACCATTCCTTTTATAGACATTTATAAATAAACATTCAAGCTCAAATTTTCTTTATTATTTGATCGACGAGATTATGTCAACCCATGACTTTAAATATACACCTACCATTGATTATGTTCCTATAACCATTCCTTTTATAGATATTCAAACTCAAGTTCTCTCCATTATTTGATCGACGAGACTACGTCAACCTGTGACTTTTCGATTGTACATATTCATGATCCACTAGTTCTATTCCTATAACTGTCGTCTTATGGACATTTAGCAAAAGGCTTTCAAGTTTAAGTCCTCTCCATTTGTAGATCAACGTGTATATGTCAACCGGAGACTCTTTCGATCGTATATGTGTTTTCCCTTAATTTCACTATTTTTAAATGCACCACGAAATTATTGTAAGCATTTTCACATGTCTCGTTCTTTAAAAAGACTTGTATCTATTTCTTGATATAAATTTGAAATTTCCGAATCTGAATCCATTTCCATATGCACGTATCATTGATTCTCTGTTTATAACTGTCTTAATCCTGATTCATTACTGATTTACTCTACCTTTGGGCTTAATTATTGTCTTTTGGCTTTCAAGTTATAGTCCTCTATATTTTTAGATCAACGTGTATATGTCAACCCGTGAATCTTTTAGTTGTACGTATATTTTTTCTTAGTTTCACTATTTTTAAGTGCACTATAAAGTTATTTCAAGTCTTTTACTTATCAAATTCATTAAAATGGATTAAATCTATTCTTTTATCTAAATTTTAAATTTCTGAGTCTGTTTCCTTATTATTACTCTTTCCAAATTTTTGAATTCATTTCCATATGCACCTATGATTGATTCTCCTGTCTGTAACTGACTTAATCCTGATTCCTTGGTGATTTAATCTTCCAACAGGCTTAATTATTGTCTTTCTATAATGTCCTCAAACTCATGCCACAAAAAATACGCCCACCATTGATTATGTTTCTATAACGATTCCTTTTATGGACATTTATGAATAGACATTCAAGCTCAAGTCCTCTTTAATATTTTGACCGACGTGACCATGTCAACCCGTGACTTTTCTATTGTACACATTCATGATCCACTAGTTCTATTCTTATAACCGTCGTCCTATGGACATTTAGCAGAAGGCTTTCAAGTTCAGTCCTTTCCATTTGTAGATCGACGTGTATATGTCAACCGGCGACTCTTTCGATTATACACGTATTTTCCCTTAATTTCACTATTTATAAATGCACTATAAAATCATTTTAAGTTTGTTCGCTTGTCTCGTTCTTTAAAACGATTTGAATCTATTTTTTTGATATGAATTTCAAATTTCCGAATCTATTTCTTTCTTATTACTACTTCCAAATTTCTAAATCCATTTCCATATGCACATATCATTGATTCTCCGTCTATAACTGTCTTAACCCTAATATATTCCTGATTTAATCTACATTTGTGCTTAATTATCGTCTTTTGGCATTCAAGTTCAAGTCCTCTTCATTTTTAGATGGACGTGGATATATCAACACATGACTCTTTTGGTTGTACACATTTTTTCTGAGTTTCACATTTTTAAAATGCACTATAAACTTATTTCAAGCTTTTTCACATGTTTCGTTCATTAAAATGACTTACCCCATGCTGGGTGACTGATCGCAAGGAGCGCAGGCCGCGCGATTCATCATTGAACTTCCTCGCTATGACCACCTCCTGTAAGAGGCCTAAACTTTGTTACCCAGCAGCCAGGCCCTCGGCAAGTGTAGCGAAGGAAAGAACTGACAAAGCGAACGATAAAGGAGTGAAGCGAGTTTTACAAGCGAAATGTCGCAATCGGTAAATTTATCTTAATAAAAACTTGAGATAATTCTCCAAATGGGGACCTCCGAGCGTAACGACGGTTGTCTGAGGCATGATGCCCACCATTGAGACGAATCTATTTTTTTTAATCTGAATTTTAAATTTCCTTGTTTATTTCTTTATTGTTGCTGCTTCCAAATTTCTAAATCTATTTCCATATGCACATAATTGAGGCTCTTGTTTATAACTGTTTTAACCATGATTCCTTAATGATTTAATCTTCCGGGCTTAATTATTGTCTTTTTATAATGTCCTTAAACTCATGCCGCAAAATATGCACCTACCATTGATTATGTTCGTATAACCATTCCTTTTATGGACATTTATGAATAAATATTCAAGCTCAAGTCCTCTCCATTATTTTGATCGATGTAACTATGTCAACCTATGACTTTTCGATTGTACACATTCATGGTCCACTAGTTCTATTTCTATAACCGTCGTCCTATGGACATTTAGCAAAAGGCTTTCAAGTACAAGTCCTCTCCATGTAGATCGACGTGTATATACCAACCGGCGACTCGTTCAATTGTACACTTATTTTCCTTTAATTTCACTATTTTTAAATACACTATAAAATTATTATAAGATTTTTCACTTGTCTCGTTCTTTAAAAAGACTTGAACCTATTTTTTTGATATAAATTTCAAATTTCCGAAATTATTTTCTTTTTATTACTACCAAATTTCTTAATCCATTTTCATATGTACGTATCATTGATTTTCCGTTTATAACTGTCTTAACCCTGATTCAGTACTTATTTATTCTACCTTTGAGCTTATTTATTGTCTTTCCATTATGTACTCCAATTTTTGTCCACGACAATATGCATGTACTCCAATTTTTGTCCACGACAATATGCACCTACCAACAATTCTCTTCCTAGAAGCATCCCATTACGGACAATTGTCGATTGGCATTCATTCTAAGTTCTCTCCATTATTAGAACGACCTGAATACGTCAACCTGGGTCTCTTTAAATTTGTACACATCCGTGAGTGTGTCTTTCGCCATATTTACTTTCCACACGTAACCAATCATTCATGATACCTTATATTTTTTATCATCGTCTTTCCACTTAGGATAAAACATCGCATTTCACTTGTCTCGTGTATAAAATATTCGAAACTGTCTCCATTAAAGCAAATTCCTCAAGATTTCAAAGACTTTTCCCCATTTTGCATTGTAGCATTTTTTTATTTATATTATAAAGGCTGTATTTTGAAAAAACTTCAATTGTATTAAATTTCTAAATACATTTTCTTAACATTACTACTTTCAAAGGCACCATAAATTTTCACTTGTTCCGTTAAAGCTTTTGAAGCTACTTTTCTTAAATTTTAAATTTCTAAATCCTTTTCCTTAATCTCACTATTTTTAAATGTGTCATTAAATTATTTCAAGATTTTTCACTTGTCTCGTTCTTTAAAAGAACTTGAATCTAATTTTTTTTATCTAAATTTTACATTTCTAAAGCTATTTCCTAAACATTAATACTTTCAAATTTCTAAATCTATTTCCATATGCCCTCATCACTGATTTTCCTATCTATAACTGTCTTAACCCTGATTTCTTAATGATTTAATTTTCCTAAGTCCTCCAACTCGTTTCTACAATAATATGCACCTTCCATTGATTCATTTCCTATAACCGTTCTCCTATGGACATTTATCAATAGACATTCAAATCCAAGTCATTCATTATTTGATCGACATCAATATGTCAACCCGTGACTTTTAGATTGTACACATTCATTAACCATTTGTTCTGTTCCTATAACCGTCGTTCTATTGACATTTATCAAAAGGCATTCAAGTTCAATTCCTCGCCATTTTTAGATCGTATATATCAACCCTCGACTCTTTTGAGTGTACACATATTTTCCCTTAATGTCGCTATTTTTGAACATTTTCACTTGTCTTGTTATTGTTTTTTTATTATGTCTTCTAACTCGTGTACACAAAAAACATACCATTGATTGCGTTCGTATAACCATTTCTCTTATGGACATTTATGAATAGACATTCATGTTCATGTTCTCTCCATTACTTGATTGACATGATGTTGCGAATAAGGCAATCACAAAGCACAAAACAATCGATATAGAGAAGAGTATCAAACCACGGACAAGATAGAAATATGAATACTAACCACAAAACAAATAGGTGAAGACGAAGCTTTATTAATTATCAAATTCGAAGGAGTACAAATCGATGGAGAATACAAATCCCTCTCAAAACCCTAGCTCTCTCAAAATTACAATGGGTTCTAACCAAATAATCAAATTGCTATCTCAAAGGCTTCAATCTAGAGTTGCTTCAAACTTTCCTAACTTATGAAATCTGCGTCCGTCCCGACGGCAGATGTCTGCCCCATAGATGGACAGACGTCTGTCAGAGTATATCCTAAAACCTCAACTCTCTGACCGGTCCTACAGACGCCCACTACAAAGGGGAAGATGTCTGGTATTTACCGAAACTCCAGAAAAGTGACAGAGTGAGGCAGACGTTTGTCCCAAATGTCTGTCCAGACATCTGGTACAGACTTCTGACCTGAAGATAACTGCAAATCTTTGCTTCTTGATAACGTCGGATAAATAGGAAAATCTTTAGGGATGAATGTGAGACACACATAACAAATCTCCATCTTGTTTCGCATTCCACAAAACTCCTCCATCAAAAAAATAACAGCTCCACCTTCCACAAAATCCCTCAAGGGCTCAATGAGTGCTATACACTCCATTTAAGTTTAAGCAATGTTTAAAATTAACAGCTGAAAGAGACTTCGTCAACTTGTCGGCCGGATTGTCCGTTGTGCCAACCTTCTCCATAATAATCTCTTCTTTCTTAATGATCTCCTGTACGAACCAATACTTCACGTCAATGTGCTTCGTCCTATCATGATGCATCTAATCTTTCGTTAAATGAACAACACTTTGACTATCACAGTAGATCATTATGGTATCTTTTGGAATACTAAGTTCCGAAAATAGCCCCTTCCACCAAATCGCCTCCTTAACGGCCCCAACAATGGCTATATACTCCTCCGTCGTAGACAACGCTACCGTAGGCTGTAAAGAAGTACGCCAACTGATGGGACATCCTCCCAAGGAGAACACATAACCGGTGATCGATCTGCGCCTTTCAAGATCACCCGCATAATCGGAGTCGCTGAATCCAACTAAATTGTCGTCGTTCCTTCCAAACACCAACCCCACGTCAGACGTACCTCGAAGGTATCTAATATCCATTTCACCGCTTGCAAGTATAGATTTCCTCCTTTACGATCTCACCTGATCTACATACCAAGTAATTTCTTGGCCGCTTCTAAATTCTTGGTCTCAAACTTTCCTTTCAACCGTTCCTTCAAAAGCTGAATATCAACCATATATCTTGTTGTTATCAACATATCATCAATATAGAGTAGCAAATATATGAAAGAACCATCAAAGAGCTTTTTCGAATATACACAACTGTCACCCATACTTCTCATAAACTCAATTTCTTTCATGAAGGAGTCAAACTTTTTATACCAATGTCTAGATGACTATTTCAAATCGTAGAGAGACTTCTCTGGCAATCAAATGTGGTCTTCTTTGTCTTCAACTTCAAAACCTTTGGGCTGTTGCATGTAGATTTTCTCCACCAAATCGCCGTGCAAGAATGCGGTCTTCACATCGAGCTGCTCAAGCTCCAAATCTTGCATAGCTACCAAACCGAGTAAGACACGTATAGATGTGTGTTTAACAACCGGAGAAAATACCTCTGTGAAGTCAACTCCGCGCACCTACAAATAGCCTTTAGCTACCAACCGCGCTTTGTACCCCGTACCTACCGTCTCTTGGTCACCTTCTTTCTTCTTGAAAACCCACTTGCACCCAACAATCTTCTTTCTTCTTTCGGGCTTTACGAGCTTCCAAGTTTGGTTATTGTAAAGAAACCCAGTCTCTTCATTCATAACGACTAGTCAACAAGATGCTTCATCGAATGAGATAGCATCTTTATAGCTTGTCGGCTCGCTACTATCAACTATCTCTGCAACAGACAGCGCATACGCCAATATGTCATCATAGCCATATCTCTGTAGCCGTCTATTGTCCCTTCTCTGTCGGTCACGAGCGAGTAAATACTCATCATCATCGGACTGCTCATCTTGAGCTTCTTCAGACGATGGTGAATGAGAGATCTCCTGCTAACCCGAGCTATCACTGACCTCAATATCAACCCTCGGCTCATCCTTCTTCTAATCGTCTTCAACTGGAGATTCCTTGTTATTCGGCAATAACATAGCAGATTCATCAAAAGTCACATCTCTGCTAATCATAAATTTATGCGATTTTGGATCCGAACACCACAATCTATAACCTTTAACGCCGGTAACATAACCGAGAAATATGCATTTTTTTGCTCGAAGATTCAACTTACCTTCACGGCAATGTGCATAAGCGGGGCAACCAAACACCTTAAGTGTCGAATAATCGACATGTTTTTCTGACCATACATGCTCCGGCGTCTTACAACCTAGCGATGTATGAGGTGACCGATTCACAATATAGCACGCCGTATTTACTGCTTCTTTCCAAAACTCCTTTCCGAGCCCTGCGTTGGATAATATGCACCGCGCTTTCTCCAAAAAAGACCGGTTCATCCGCTCCACAACTCTATTTTGCTTTAGTGTGTAGACAACGGTATGATGCCGAACTATGTCTTTGTTTTTGCAAAAATTGTTAAAATCTCCACCGCAAAATTCTAACCTGTTGTCCGTCCTAAGTCTTTTGATATGCTTTCCTGTCTGCTTCTTAAGCAACGTCTTCCATTATTTGAATATAGTAAACACATCACTTTTGTTTTCAAGAAGTAGACCCAAACCTTTCTCGAAAAATTATCAATGAAGGTAAGCAGATATTTGGCACCGCTTCCTTTAGAAGCAACCGGAGAGGATCCCAAAAAATCCGAATGGATATAATTTAGAATACCTTTCATGTTGTGCACCGCCGAACTAAAGCTAACGCGTTTTTGCTTTCGAAAGACGCAATGTTCACAAAACTTCGGTTTCGTCGTACTCTTTTCACCAAGTAGATCCTGTTTCAACAACTCGGTCAATCCTCTTTCACTCATATGTCCGAGTCTCATGTGCTACAATCTGGTAGTTTCTGAATCTGTCATAGATTTGGATGATGAAATCACGGCCGATCCGGAAGTCGTCGAACCCTTCGATGAATACAAGGACCATTTTTTCAAGCCCTTCATCACAACAAGAGTATCTTTGGTTACCTTCAAAACTTCATCTTCAACGGAAAATTTGCAACCCTTGTCATCAAGTGCACCTAAAGAGACGAGGTTTTTCTTCAAGTCAGGTACGTGCCTGACTTCTGCCTATGTCCTTACAACACCACCGAACATCTTAAATTGGATTGTATCTTTGCCAATAGCTCAGCATGAGCTATTGTTTCCCATCAAAACCACTCCACCATCAACGGACTCGTATGTGGTGAACAACTCCCTATTGGGACACATGTGATAAGAACAACCCGAATCCATAATCCACTCATCCTTGGATTACCGTGTGTTGTCGAAGATCACAAGATCTCTTTCACCTTCCGCTATACTCGCGTCAGCTGAAGACTCCTTTGATTTATCTTCCTGCTTTTGCTTGTTCCATAGTTTAAAGCAATCGGCCTTAAAGTGCCCCTTCTTACAATAATTGCAGGGCACGTTCTTAGCCTTGGACTTTGATAGCAACTTCTTCCTATTTGCTTCCGGATCTCTCTTCTCTGCACGCCCTCGAACAAATAAACCAGACGACGAACCATTTTCTTCGGTAGAAGTCAACTTCTTGTCGATCTTCTTTTTGTTCATCAAATTCTCCTTGACATCCTTGATTGAGATCGTGTCTCGTCCATAAATCATGGTGTCACGGAAGTTCTTATAAGGGGGTGGCAACGAACACAATAAGAGAATAGCCTGATCTTCATCATCGGTCTTAATATTTATCTTACCCATATCTGTAATGATTGAATTAAACTCACCAACGTGAGATTTTATTGGAGAGTCTTCTGACATACGAAGTGTGTAGAGATTCTGCTTCAACTGGTGTCAATTCGTGAGAGATTTCCTCAAATATAACTCCTCCAACTTATTCCACAAATCAGCCGTTGTCTTCTCCACCAAAACTTCTTATAGTAATTCGTTAGTCAGACACAAGTGATTAGCAGTTAAGGCCTTCTCATCCATCTCCTCCCAAGCTTCCTCCGTCATAATATAAGGCTTTTTCTCCTTCCCATGAATTGCCTTCAAATTGTTTTGAGTCAAAATGGAAACCATATGAACTTGCCACAAACACTTACCACAAACAGAAACTCATATTCCTATCGAAATTCTCGATATCAAACTTCATAATTGTCGGAGACATGATATGGGATCAAAATGCCTTGCATACTAATGAACCCTAAACTTCAAAATCACGATCTAAAAAAGTGGGGAAAAGAATATAGTTGTCATTACCCACCGTTGACCTAGATCACAAAATCAAAAGACCTAATGGTTCAACCAAAAATCCCACAATAACGCAACAATATCTTCGATACCAGTTTGTTGTGAATAAGGAAAACACAAAACAATCGATATAGAGAAGAGTATCAAACCATAGGTAAGATAAAAATATGAATACTATCCAACGAAACAAATAGGCGAAAGTGAAACTTTACTAATTATCAAATGCGGAGGAGTACAAATCGATGGACAATACAAATCCCTCTCAAAACCCTAGCTCTCTCAAAATAACAATGGGTTCTCACCAAATAATCAAATTGCTATCTCAAAGGCTTCAATCTAGGGTTGCTACAATCTTTCTTATTTATAGCATACAAAAGATATTCCCAAAAAACTAATTTCCTAACTTAGGAAATCTGCGCCCGGCCCGACGGCAGACGTCTGCCCCAGAGATGGGCAGACGTCTGTCAGAGCATATCCTGAAACTTCAACTCTTTGTCCAGTCCTACAGACGTCCGCTATTGAGGGGCAGACGTATGTCAAGGTATTTACCGAAACTCCAGAAAAGTGACAGAGCTATACCAGATGTCTGACCTGAAGATAACCGTAAATCTTCGCTTCGTGATAACGCCGGATCAATAGGGAAATCTTTAGGGATGAATGTGAGGCACACATAACACATGACCTTGTCAACTCACGATTGTACATATTCATAATCCACTGATTTTGTTCTGTTGTCCTATGGACATGTTTTTACATGCTGAAGTCAGGAAATTTTTAGTAACATTAAGACCACCAGAAAAGTTCTCTGTTGTTTCCGTCTCTGTATCAAACCTTAAATTTGAATCCTCCAGAATTTGTTTACCTTTATTATATAACTGTTGAAAATGTCCTGATATAAAGATCCATTTTTTGTTGCTGATGTTACCCAAGACCCGAGAAAAACCAGTTTGAAAAGCAATATAGCTAACTTCAGAAAAAATCAGGCATGGGCTCCATAATACAGGCAGGAGAGAGAGAGAGAGAGAGAGAGAGAGTATATTTTTCTGAGTTAGCTTTTTCACTCTATGCTGAGTCTGAGGTTGGCAATCCCTGTCAAGTTCCAAAAACATATATTCATCATTAAGAAGATTCATAAAATCTTTTAGGGACTATTTTAGTCCTAAGACCAGGCTACCTTGGATCACCATAATTCTTTTTATGTGGCCTTGAAGGTTTATTCTTGACTTTTTTATTCTGCAGAACATCTGTTCCAGCTTCTTTATCTTTGAATTGAGCCAAGTATTCTTCTATTTTTTCTTTCGTATAATCTCTCTTCCTTCTACTTGAAATAGATGTTTCAATGAAGACATATGCTCAAAGGAGAAGAAGGGATAGTGATTTTCATTTGCATCTTCATTAGTAAGTGCGGCAGTTCTAATCTCAGGTTTTCATTTTGGAACTTCAACTGATTTTGAAGTCTCTGGAAGGTTTTTACTTGCTGGAGTCAGGAAATTTTTTGTAACATTAAGACCACCAGAAAACTTCTCTGTTGTTTCATTCTTTGTATCAAACCTTAAATTTGAATCCTCCAGAATTTGTTTGCCTTTATTATATAGCTGTTGTCTTTGAAAATCAGATAGTGATTGCCTGTGATTATCCTGGTCCTGAGCAAGTAGTTGTGCGTGTGAGCTATCCTCAATAGAGAAAATCTCTTTATTACTCTCAGCAATTTTATCTGATCGTTGAACCTTACAAGTGTAACCAGTCTATTCTCTTTTTTCCTCCAAACATTTTTAGTCTTCACTTGAGGGAAAAGTTTCTCAATTTTCTCCACCTGCCGAGTGTTGTCAATTTTCTTTATTTTGCTTCTTATAAAAATTTGGAAAAACCTGAACAAGTAATCCTTGATATATATCATATCATTTGTCCTTAGCTTTTTATGAAATCACTGGTCTTTTGAAACCTCATCAGCAGATGCCTATAAAAATTTCAAAGTCTCCTTTGAAATTCATTTTTTGAGACAAGAGAGTTTTTGAACTCAGAAAGTGGAGGCCTCCCATAGGCACACTGAGCAATTAAGGCTAGATTTAAAGCAAAGGCTGATTTATCAATTTCATCTTGAGAAAAGTTTAGTGCAGGGTCTCCATTGTCATCAAAGTCATTTTCTTTTTCTGCAATTTGCATCCCAGGTTCTGAAAAAATGGGCTTCACTGCAGGTGCAAAAGATGGTATCTGAGCATCATTTTTGACAATTTCTGCAAAGGTTTTATTCATTGCTTTAGTTCTAATTGCCTCTGATTCCAGAATTTGAGAATTATTCCAAGAACTTATTTTCTCAGTGGCAGCGTTTTGATTTTGCCGAATATTCATGCAACACCCAGAATTCAATGGAACAGTAAAAGAATCCAATAGAACAGTAGAATCTTGCTGACATCAAGGCAAAGAAACATAGCAAGCACAATCCATAGGATTGAGATATCAATCGATCCTATGAAAACTCAACAAAGGATCTCATTTCATATGATCAGTGTCCTTACAAGCCAAAAGTGGGCTCCTAGCATGCACAACAGAGGTAGAGTGGCTAACAGCTCATGTGTGTACGGTGTCCACGTAACAGATGTCTCATCCTTTACGTCGAACTCGTTGCGGTAGAAAATTAAAGCGTGATCCGGTGTCACATCCTATGACCTGTCCATGTTCCACCTGCTTATTTATCTTTTGTCAGTCTACTTTTAGAATGTGAACTATTCAGTTTTGTAGAGAGATGGAAATGAATAAGAAAGTAAAATTTAAGCTGAATATCCACTTTTGGCCATTAGTTAATATTTGATCTTTTCTTTGCTAATGCTGCAGGTTCTCCATCCTCAGTCTATGCGTCCTGCGAGAGAAAGTGATATACCTGTTCGAGTCCAGAACTCCTACAACCCTCAAGCTCCCAGTACCCTCATCACTAAAGCTAGAGATCTCAGTGACGTTCGTAGCAGCACATTTTTGCTTACCAGTACCAATAATATAGTCACTCAAAATCTTTATCATAATCGCAGGCTGTTTTAACAAGTATCGTCTTAAAATCAAATATCACCATGCTTGATATTGTGCGCACACGAATGCTTGGTCAATATGGTTTTTTAGCAAAGGTAAGCTCAACTCAATTCACTTCTCACTTCAGTAAGTTAAATTACACTAAAATACCCTTCATAATTGTTGTTTTAATTGAACAGCCTTATGTTTTTAAAAAAAAAATTTATACGGTAAACTCCAATGAGTATCAAGTTTTTCATTGAAATGCTTTTAAATGTAGCACTTTGAGCAAGCTTATTGTAATAAAATAAAAACTTTAAGGTAGTTTACTGGAAAAACAGCGATAGTTAATGGTATTTCAGTGCAATTTAGCCATCATGTTGTTAATGAAATGGTGTGTCATGACATATATTATCAAATCCAGGTTTTTTCTACATTTGAAGAGTTGGGCATCTCAGTGGATTGTGTTGCTACAAGTGAAGTTAGCATCTCATTAACATTAGACCCTGCAAAAGTCTGCAGCACCGAACAAATCCAGCAGGCATCTGTATGATTCATTTTTCTCTCCTTTGCATTGGTACCAATTGTAATGATATCTAAGGCAACTTTTTATCTCATGTAAACTATCAGGAACTCGATCACCTTGTTGAAGAACTGGAAAAATTGCAGTGGTTAGTCTTCTCCAGAATAGATCAATAATCTCCCTCATCGGGAATGTGCAGCGATCCTCGCTGATACTGGAAAAGGTAAAGTTTAAAAATCTCATCAACATTTATGCAAGAATAATTTCCTTACATTAAAACACAAATTTCAGGCATTTAGTGTTTTAAAGAAGAATGGGACCAATGTTCAGATGATTTCTCAAGGAGCTTCTAAGGTATAGTCATGGGTGGCTAATCTTTTGTTTCCTCGTTTTTTCCAATTGAGTGTTCAATTATTTATTATCGATAAATGTTTCGGGTTTTTTCAGGTAAATATTTCATTGGTTGTTCATGATAATGAAGCAAAAGAATGTGTTAAAGCTCTCCACTACATTTCTGCTCCTTAACACCTGAAGGCTACCGTTTACATTTGCAAGAAAGAAGAAGAAAAAGCTAAAACCAACGGCTGCTTGATCAACCAATCATTTAGGAATAAGCGTCGGGTTACACTACCCTTAAATAAATTAATGTGATCTCTGCGAACAATATTAAAGACTGATATCACAATTCTTAAATTAGATCTTACCATTCTTTAAACTTTCCTTTTCTAATTCCGTCAAAAGAAACAACACACCGTCACTGTGATTTCATCTCTCGATGTCGATCCTTCGAAACCCTTACCTTCGAAACTCTAAAATTTTAATTTCCTATTCTATTTCCTTATTTTCACTACTTCCAAAATTTGGAATCTATTTCCATATGCACCTATCCTTGGTTCTCCGTCTATAACTGTCATAACCCTGGTTCATTACGGATTTAATCTACCTACGGGCTTAATTATTGTCTTTTCATAATTTCCTTTAATTTATGCTCATAGCAATATGCACCTACCATTGATTCTCTTCCTATAACCATCCCATTATATAAATTTGTCTATAGACATTCAAGTTCAAGTTCTCGCCATTTTTAGATTGACCTGATTATGTTAAACCGGGGATCTTTTGATTGTACACATCCGTGATTGTGAATTTCGCCAAATTTTCATTGCACACGAAACCAATCATTCATGATACCTCAACTTTTATTTTATCATCGTCTAGCCTGCCTTGATTCAACATCGCATTTCACTTGTCTCGTTTATCAAATATTCGAAGACGTCCTTAACTTTTAAAGCAAATTTCTCAGGATTTCAAAGACTTTGCGCCATTTTGCATTACAACCTTTTTGAAAAATGCTTCAATTTATTTAATTTCTAAATCTATTTCTTAACATTACTGCATTTAAAAGGACAATCTTCCTATATGATTAACTAATGTCTTTTTATAATGCCCTCCAACTCTTGTCCACAATAATATACATCTACCATTGATTCTGTAATTATGTTCCTATGAACATTTATCTAAATGAATTCAAGTTCAAGTCTTCTCCATTTTTAGATCGATGTGTATAGGTCAACCCGTGACTCTTTTGATTGTACACGTATTTTTCTTTAGTTTCGTCTTTTAAAATGCACCATAAAGTTATTTTATGCCTTTTCACTTGTCTCGTTCTTTAAAATGACTTAACACTATTTTTTAATCTAAATTAAAAAAATTTGAATCTATTTTTGTATTATTACTACTTCCATATTTTTGAATCCATTTCCATATGGTGCTATCATTGATGCTCTGTCTATAACTGTCTGAATCTCGATTCCTTACCGATTTAATTTACCTACGGGCTTAATTATTGTATTTTCATGTCCAATTTTTGCCTAGGTTAATATGCACCTACTATTGATTCTCTTCTTATAACCATCCCATTACGGACATTTGTTAATAGGAATGCAAGTTCAAGTTCTCTTAATTATTAGATCGATTTGAATATGTCAACCCGGAGCTCTTTCGATTGTACACATCCGTGATTGTAGCTTTCGCCAAATTTACTTTATGTACGTAACCAGTCATACATGATACCCTGTCTTTTTATCTAGCCTTATTGGATATATCGCATTTCACTTGTCTCGTTTGTAAAATATTTCGAAACCGTCTTTAAAGAATTTACACCATTTTGCATTTCAGCATTTTTTATTCATTAAAAATGTTGTATTTTGAAAATGCTTCAATTGTATTAAATTTCTAAATCTATTTTTTAACCTTACCGCTTTTAAAGGGAGCATAAATTTTCACCCATTTCATTAAAGCAATTGACACAAATTTTCTTTAATTTTAAATTTCTAAATCATTTTCTTTAATCACGCTATTTTTAAATGTGCCATAAAGTATTTTCAAGTTTTTTCACATCGTCTCGTTCTTTAATTCGCTTCCTACAATCGTTCCTCTTATGGACATTTATGAATAGGCATTCAAGCACAACATTATTTGGTCGACGTGAATACGTCAACCCGTGACTTTTCAATTGTGCACATTCATGATGCACCGATTATGTTTCTATAACCGTCGTTCTACTGACATTTATCAAAAAGGTATTCAAGTTCAAATTCTCTCCATTATTAGTTCGACGTGTGTATGTCAACCCGCGACTCTTTCGATTGTACACATATTTCCCCTTAATTTCACAAATTTTAAATGCACTTTTATCGCCATCTTATGGACATTTATCAAGACTTTCAAATCCACGTCCAGCCTATTATTTGATCGACGTGTATATATCATCCCATGACTTTTTCGATTATACACATATTTCCCCTTAATTTCACCATTTTTTAATGCACGATTACCGTCCTTCTATGAACATTTATCAATAGACTTTCAAATTCACATCCTCTCTATTATTTGATTGACGTGAATATGTCAACCTATTACTTTTCAATTATACACATTCATGATCCATTGATTCTGATCCAATAACCGTTGTCTTATGAATATTTAATCTTCTTACCGGATTAACTAATGTCTTTCTAATGTCCTCCGATTCGTGTTTACAACGATTTGCACCAACCATGACATTTAAAGAATAGACTTTCAAATCCACGTCCTTTTCATTATCTGATCGACGTGAATATTTCACCCTATGACTTTTCAATTGTACCCATTCATGATCCAATTGTTCTGTTCCAATAACCATTGTCTTATGGACATTTAATCTTACTACGAGATTAACTAATGCCTTTTTCTAATGTCCTTCAACTCGTGTCCAAAACAATTTGCACTAACCATCAATTCTGTAATTCTAATCCTATAACCGCCCTTCTATGGAATCAATAAACTTTGAAATTCACTCCCTCTCCACTATTTGATTGACGTGAATATATGAAACTGCGACTTTTTGATTGTACACATTCAAGATCCAATGGTTCTATTGCTATAATCGTTGATTTATGAACATTTATCTAAAGGCATTCAAGTTCAAGTTCTTTCCATTTTAAGATATTCTTGTATATGTCAACCCGTGACTCTTTTAATTGTACACGTATTTTTCCTTAGTTTTACTATTTTTAAATGCAGTATTACCGCCATCCCTTTTTCGATTGTATACATTTATGATCCAATGGTTCTGTTCCAATAACCGTTGTCTTATGAACATTTATCTAAAGGCATTCAAGTTTAAGTCCTTTCAATTTTTAGATCGACGTGTATATGTCAACCCATGACTCTTTTGATTATATACGTATTTTTCCTTAATTTCACTATTTTTAAAAGCACTATAAAGTTATTTTAAGCCTATTCTCTTGTCTTGTTCTTTAAAATGACTTAAATCTATTTTAGTTTATCTAACTTTTAGATTTTCGAATCTATTTCTGTATTATGACAACTTCCAAAATTTTGAATCCATTTCCATAATTACCTATCATTGATATTCCTGTCTAAGATTGTCTTAATCTTGATTCATTACCGATTTAATCTACCTACAGGTTTAATTATTCTCTTTTCATAATTCCTCAGACTCGTATCTACAAAAAATATGCACATATTATTTATTATGTTTCTATAACCGTTCTTCTTATGGACATTTATGAATAGACATTCAAGTTAAAGTCATCTCCAATATTTGATCGACGTGACTATGTCAAACCGTGACTTTTCAATTGTACTCATTCTTGATCCACTGATTATGTTCTTATAACCATCATCTTATTGACTTTTATCAAAAGGCATTTAATTTCAGGTCCTCTCTATTTTTAGTTCGATGTGTATATGTCAACCCATGACTATTTCGATTGTACACATATTTCCCCTTAATTTCACTATTTTCAAATGCACCATTACCTCCCTCTTTTGGACATTTATCAATAGACTTTCAAATTCACATCCTCTCCATTATTTGATCAACGTGTATTTGCCAACCCGTGACTCTTTCGATTGTACACATATTTCCTCTTAATTTCACATTTCTAAATGCATTAGTTCCGCCCTCCTATGGACATTTATAATTAGACTTTTAAATCCACGTCCTCTCCATTATTTGTTCGATGTAAATTTGGCAACCCATGACTTTTTCGATTGTACAAATTTAGGATCCATGGTTCTGTTCCAATAACTGTTGGCTTATAAACATTTATTTAATGACATTCAAAGTTTAAGTTCTCTTCTCTTTTAGATCGACGTGTATATGTCAACTCGTGACTCTTTTGATTGTATTCATATTTTTCTTTAGCTTAACTATTTTTAAGTGCACTATAAAGTTATTTTAAGCCTTTTCGCTTGTCTCATTCTTAAAAATGATTTAAATCTATTTTTTAATATAAATTTAAATGTCAAAATTTATTTCCGTATTATTACTACCAAATTTCTGAATCCATTTTCATATTCACTTATCATTGATTTTGACTATGCCTGTCTTAATCTTGACTCCTTACTGATTTAATCTAGCTACAAGTTTATTTATTGTCTTTTCATATTGTCCTCAAACTCGTGTTTACAAAAAATATGCACCTACTATTGATTCACTTCATACAACCGTTCCTCCTATGGACATTTATAAATAGACATTCAAGCGTAAGTCATCTCCATTATTTGATCAACGTGACTATGTCCACCCGTGACTTTTCAATTGTACACATTTATGATCCATCGATTATGTTTCTATAACCGTCGTCCTATTAACATTTATCAGAAGGAATTTAAGTTCAAGGCCTTTCCATTATTAGTTCCGCTTGTGTATGTCAACCCATGACTCTTTTTATTGTATACATATTTTCCATGTGTGTATGTCAATCATTGACTCTTTCGATTGTATACATATTTTCCCTTAATTTCACTATTTTTAAATGCACTATTACCGCCCCTATAGACATTTATCAATAGATTTTCAAATTCATGTCCTCTCCATTATTAGATCTATATAAATATGTCAATCCATGATTTTTTCGATTGTATACATTCATGATCCAAAGTTCTCTTCCAATAACCGTTGTCTAATGAACATTTAATTAAAGGAATTCAAGTTCAAATCCTCGCCGTTTTTAAATCGACGTGTATTTGGCAACCGTGACTATTTTGATTGTACACGTATTTTCCCTTAGTTTCACAATTTTTAAATGGACAACCTTTTTTCTCGTCATGTTCTTTAAAATGACTTAAATCTATATTTTATCTTAATTTTAGATTTTCGAATCAATTTCCGTATTATTAACTTCCAAATTTCTGAATCCATTTTCATATATCATTGATTCTTCTTTCTTTGACTGTCTTAATCTTGATTCCTAACTGATTTAATCTATCTATAGGTTTAATTATTGTCTTTTCATAATATACCCAAACTCGTGTCTTCAAAAAATATGCACATACTATGGATTCGGTTCCTATTACCGTTCGTCCTATGGATATTTATGAATAAACATTCAAGCTCAAGTCATCTCCATTATTTGATCGACGTGACTATGTTAACCCGTGACTTTTCGATTGTACACATTCATGATCCACTAATTATGTTCATATAACCGTCGTCCTATAGGCATTTATTAAAAGGCATTCATGTTCAAGTCCTCTCCATTATTAGTTCGACGTGTGTATGTCAACCCGCGACTCTTTCGATTGTACACATATTTCCCCTTAATTTCACTATTATTAAATGCACTATTACTGCCTTCCTATGGACATTTATCAATAGACTTTCAAATTCACGTTCTTCCCATTATTTGATCGACTTGTTGTAATTCTATAGTGCCCCTTGCCATGACAACTACAGCGTTGCGGATTCGGAAAACTTTAGTTTTAACTTGAGCATTATAAACTTTAACCCTAGAATTCAAGTCCAAACACTAAACTAAACTAAACTAAAGAGTTTAACTACTATGTAAGGACTATAACCTTTGAAGTTGTGTCCTTCAGGTCTTGTGCAGTCCTCTCCTTGAGCTCCTAGGTCCTTGGATCGAGCTTTCGAAGTCGTCTCTACATGTTAAAGAAAATGAGGAAGAAGAAAAGGATGGCTCTCCAAAAACAATAATGATCCTGATAATGATAATAATAATAACCACACTCTCTCTTATTATCTCTTCAAAAAGAAAAATAGTCGGTGGGTTTATAACTCACTAGTGTGAGTCACAAGCCCATACACACCTAGAAGAGATAAGAACAAGAGAGAGAGGCCACATCACTATGGTACACATGTACACACATATAAATGTATGTATATAATCAAGTATACCAAAATACCCGTATTTATAATAAATACATATACCTGTATTTCTACCAAAATACGAATACCGTATTTGTATCGAAAATACAAAATACGCGTTCTTATCTGCGAGTCGGCGGGAAGAGGAGATCCCTTGCGGGCCATAAGCTCGTATATCACTGTGTCACACCGAGCATCTGTGAGACCAGGGTTCACTAAGCGTGCAGCAAAACAGGGAATGATTTCTTCAATGGGTACCTCCTATGGCTGTCGAAGAATATACGGGCGATTGCAAGCTATGTTCCTTTCTCCGTGGATGTGAAGGGGAAGGGGGTACTTCTTTAATTTATTAGGAGAAGCGTTCAAGTCTTGGCACAGAAAATATTGCATGTCATTAAAATGAGAACAATTCTCAAGCCTTTGACCAATGAAAAGTGCTGAAAAAGAGGTTGACAGCCCTGAAAATCATGAGTCATTGGTTCACGCATCATAGCAAGTGTGCACTTGAATAATTCTGAAGGCATGCGCGTTTTTATATGTACGCGTATGAAGGTTAATGAATAACACGTGAGCAGCACATGTGCGAATCATTGCCACTCATACTTGACGGAAGTCATTAAGTACGATGTGCACGTTCAAAGCACGTGCACATATGCTACCCACAGGCACGTACAAAACACGTGCGCATGACAAGTACGCGTATGTTTGCCATATGCTTGTGCAACGCACGTGCGCATTGCGCACTTAACCAATAAATTTGGGATCTTCCTGACAGGAATAAAAGGCAACCGATTTTTAATTAACAGGAAAATATTCTGTTGGTTAAAGACCTTAACAAACTGATCTGTGGATCAAAGATCCAACGGTGCACATGTCACCCTTAATTGATATAAATCAATTAAATCTTTTAAATCAATCTAAAATCAAATTGGAATCGAAATAAAATCGAAACAAATTAAACAAACCCTAATTTCTTCTCTTCTATAAATAGGAGCCTCATGTGAAGAAATCAGTCTCGAAAACCCCTATAAGTTTTGGAAAAATTTCAAGTCTTCATCCGTGCGCAAGGTAGAAATAAAGAGAATTTTTTTTCCGTTCCTCCATTAAAATGGGCTTTTACCTTTACAGAAGCTTTTGCTTCTTTTCGAATCCATTGCTTCGTGAGAGATTAATCTTAAGATCCAAGAAAATAAGACGCGCGCCATAAAACGCATGCATATGACTTGAAAATAGATAAAAATCGAACTTTTGCTTCTTGGAAAAATAAAAGAAATGAAAATAAAACAGAAGCCATTGCTTCTTGGTAAAAGTTTCTGGTTTCTGATGGAAACAATCTCAAAGGCAGTGTTGGAAGACTATATCGCCCAACAAATCAAGGCTTGTCAAGCCAACGAGGCTGCAAATCTGCTTGTCAAAACTGGTCGACCATATCCGGCCTGGTACGACCAGATGAAATACTCACCGGAATATACGATCTCGAAATTCTATATATATAAAAGAACCGGTAACGCCCATCTTGTCGCGTAGTTCAAAGCTTTGTGTGGCAATACCGGAGCCGATGATAAATTGATGCTTCGCCAATTCGTTGGAAGTTTATTAGAGACGGCTTCCGAATGGTACTCGGAGCTCCCAAGTGACTCCGTAAAAACCTTCTCTAAGATGGAGCTATTATTCACTCAAAGGTTTGCCAGCACGAGTGAATGCACTCCAATCACTGCGTCGATCAATTACAAGGTCAAGTCAGGGGAAATATGGGTTCAATACGTGATCCGATGGTGAAATTTGTGGTCAAAATGAACAATGCATTGAAGAGTCCCCAGCTGTAGGGATGTTCATTGGGACTATCGATTCCTAATCGACCATATCCCAATTTATGACCTTCAAGCCCACTACATTTCGGGCGCTGACTGATAAACTGGCCTAGATGGATCAGATATGCCATGGTCTTTCCTCTTCAAACAAGGATCCCCGAAATAATAGGGTAAAAGGAAAGCAGCCTTTGATGCCAATACACAACAAGGGAAAGCAGCCTTTGATGCCAAGCGGTCCGAAAGCAGCCGTACATGTCCGACCCTAGAAGAAAGGATGGGACACGCATATTCATTCCCTTATGATAAGGCCAGAAGATTGTTCGAGCTGACGATGCGAAATAATCCGATTATATTGGTAGAACCATGGCGACCCGCACAAGCTGGTGATGTTAATAACCCTAGCTACTGCCCCTATCACCGAGTAGTGAGCCACCCAATTGAGAACTGCTACGTCTTCAAAAACTGGGTAGAAGACCAATACCAGCAGGGAAAATTTGCATTGTCAGACAATTGGAGGGTAGATTCGTCCCAAAAGCATGCTCCCAAGAAAGTGGATACGCAGGGGGCATCCTGCTCGTTCGTGGAAGAAGCTTCATGGGAAGTGTTCTTTCGGCAAAAACCAAAAGAATGCTGAAAGATCTACAAACATACCAGGCGATCAAGTGGAGAATCCTGTTTGAGCCCGAGATTATATAAGGGTTGCCGTATCCGTGTCCCGCACCAAAAATCGCTGACAAGGGGAAAAGCCCCAAGTCAAGTCTTCGAAATCTTCTAAGAAAAAGAAGAAGACTAAGAAGCCTGTGCAGCCTGCTGAAAATGTCGACAAACGCACAGAACTTCAGAAGTATATAGGCGCGCTGGAAGTATACAACCAGAAAGCACGAACACCAGTGACACTCGAAGAATTTCTCAACCATATTCTTGAGCACAAGGACAATGACGATGATGAGGAAAATGACTCGTCAAAGGAAATGGAAGAACGTGTAGCAAGCTACCATATGGACTCCCATTCATTCCTATATGATGACTCTCATTCATTCATATATGATGAAGTAGTCCCGCCGGCGTTGGAAAGCGACATGGACGAGCTGGGGCAGAATCGGTATCAAAAACCCCGGAACTGCCAGAGGAAGACCCGATTGAAAGGCTGCTGAAACAAGCTTTTCAAAAGAGCAAAAATCAGGAACGCGGGATGGCCATATATGAATAGGCCAAATAACAGCGTTTGAACAAAGAAGTGGCGGCAAGGACGAATCATAAAGCTCTCCGACCAAACCGAAGCATGCCTGCAAAGAATAAGATCAGGAACAAAGCTGAGAAAATGTTTGCCAAGGTTCTATCCATAGGGATGAAACCGTCACCCCTCATTATGTTTACACCTGGGGTTCCGTACTTCGATGGTGGAGAGGGATACCCAAAATACTGCTTGTATCACCGGAGAATCGCTCATCCAATTGAGGAATGTAACGTCTTCAAGAAGTGGTGGCAAGGATATGTTGCCCATAGAAAACAATTTAAGAATGAGAAACGCGAGGCTCACGCTCATCGATATGAGAGCAGTGAGACGACAGTGCATAAAGAAGCAACTGGCAGCTATCATATGGTTAGTACCAGTTCAAAAGGGGAAAAATCTCAGGTTCTCACGTTCGGGAGTGATTCTGAGGATGAAATGCCCTTCAACCCTCTTTGAAATCTTCGCATTGGAAAAAGAAAAGGAAAATGAGTACTCGAACAACCAATTGCGTAACCGCACTCTACCTGAAAAGAACCTCGGACACACAAACAAGGGTTCGAAAAAAGACAGGGTAGGGAAAAATGCCCAAAGAGATCGCCCTTGATGAAGGGGATAGCCAGAGAGCTTGCCGCCAAGGACCTACCTAAGAAAACCAAGGTGGGCTATAACGTTCTTGCGCATTTGAGGAAGATACCATCACAATTGAGGATATTGGACGTCCTTCTCTTATCTAAAGAGGCACGAGACTTCTTGATCAAGGCATTGCAAGAACCTGATCAGCTTCAAGCTTAGCTCGCGGAAGAGAAAATGAAGGACGGATTTGCAGAGGTCTACACGGCTGATATTACGTTCAACGAGGAAGATCTACTTTTTAGTACATGCGAGCACAATCGACCGCTGTGTTACCGGGTACTGCCATGACATCAAGATATGGAAAATCCTCATCGATAACGGATCCTCCATCAATCTCAATGTGATAGTGCTGAAGGAGATATGTATGAATGTTCAGCACCTTGCCCGAGACAAGATTACTATCTCGGGGTTCGAATCGCAGTCATCACGGACGCTTGGGTCCGTAATATTGACGCTCCGCTTCAGGCAGCTCATCACTGACATCAAATTCCATGTCATTGACGCTAAGACTTGTTATAATGCTCTACTCGGCAAGATGTGGCTACACGAGTACGTCATTCTTTCTACGCAACATCAACGTATGTAGTATTTCAAGGATGGCCTACAGTACACTGTCAAAGGAGAACGCAATCCTCGATAAATGAGGTGCGAAAGTATGTATATGCAAAATATTTTCAACCTGATTTTGAAGATACTGAATGGTGCCACAAGCCGAAAAATAAGCAAAAATCCGTGGCCACCATCCCGGTCTTTGGAAGTGATACATAAGAAAATGAACAAAAAGTCTACTCGGGACAATCTCAGAAAGAACAATAAATCCAGGCCTTTGACCCCTATCCCGGTCTTAGGCAGTGATTCCGAAGACGAGACTAATGCAGTGTTCTCTATTCGCCCATTCGTCCATCGACGCAGACTCTTGCCGAAGCGGATCAGAGTCTACATATTATGATCGCTCCATCTCGACATTATAAAGAACTTGACGCGTTCAATACATATAGTATGCTAGAGTTGAAAACTTTCTACGTGCCAGAGTTGGAAACTTTCTCCGTGCCTTATAGGTGAAAAGGCGATCCTCTTTTATAAATCCAAGAAGACCAAGGTAGAAAAGAAAATCTGCCATAGAGTCGATCCAAATCTTGACAAGTTCAAGCCAATCCGTCTGTCAAGATATTATGCGGAGGGATTAAAGGAGCTGTTAAAGTGCCAAGGTGTGCCTCTCGAACAAACTGTTCGCCAAGCTCAATTCTATAAATGGATTTAGGATATTCCAGGACGCAACAAAAGAAGCCCAATGAGAAGTTGGAAACAACTGGGCTGGGATATGTTCAGTCTAAGAAACGAGAGCAAATCTACAGCTGCCACACCATAAAAAGCTCGAATGGAGAAGAATATGCTTCTCCAAGTAGCTATGTCGTCGAACAAGAGGAAAATCTCGCTCGAAGAACCTCAAGTCCGTCGCTCGAAGAGCAGATTGACAGGATAATAAAGAAAGCTTGTCAAGCGAGCCAAGACAACCACAGTCGTGAAATGGCATTATATGAAAATGCTAGAATGCAGCGTTTCAGTGAGCAGTCAGTGGAAGAAGTAGATTATGATACTCTCCATCCACGGCCTGCTGTGTTTTCCCGTGAAGAAGAAAAATCCCGAAGCAGAGACAAGAATAAGGCAACGATCGCAAGCAACGCTCATGGACAACAAAGCAGGTCTAAGATGCCTTTTAAACGAGGAAAGTTCGGTCGGAGCCTGACTCTCATAAAGAAGATAGGTCAGAGTACTCGTTCCCTCGAGACCAGACAGGGAAGATCTTCTGCCTTGTCATGAAAACGCTAGATCATGGCCCTTCCGAAGTCTCACCACACTGGACAGATAAATGAAGTCCATCTCCGGATTATTGCTCCGATCTCCGAGCAATCAGTCACCCCTTTGAAGACTGTTTTCACTTTCAAGAACTGGGTGGAAAACCAATATCAATAAGTCAGGTTCATGCTATCTCATAATTAGAGGATAAGCCCGCCACAAAAGCATGAGCCGAAGAAGACCTATACCATCAGGATGGGATCGGCTCGACTGCGAAAACGAAAGCAGACTCATACTTGTCATATAATAAATGATAAAAGCAAGCTTCACAAACGAAGACGATGATGAGGAGATTTCGGAATTCCCACAGGCACCAAAAGAGCTAGAGGATGGGATACGTACCACGGCAGACAACCTAAGGAAAATCGACTTGGGAACGGAGAATGATCTGATACCGACGTTTGTCAGTTAGCTGCTATCCGAAAAACAAGTAGCCGCATTAAAAGATATGCTTATGCAGTATAGAGATTGCTTCGTTTGGAACTACTCTGAAATGTTGGGTTTAGATCCAAAGGTACACAAACTGGTAATTTCGCCAGAGATAAAGCCAGTCAAGTAAGCACCAAGAAGAATGTGAACTCGAGATAAGTATCAATGCCGAAGTCAAGAAACTAATCGACTCCGGTTTCATCCAAGAAATTCAATATCCCGATTGGATCGCTAATATCGTTCCGGTGATAAAGAAAAATGGGACGGTTTGGATCTGCGTGGACTTTCGGGACCTCAACAAGGGATGCCCGAAAGATGACTTCCCAGTGCCCGTTACCGAGCTAATGATCGATAACACATCCACCCATGAAGTCTTCTCTCTTCAGGATACAACCAAATAAAGATGGATTCTGAAGACCAGAAGCATACCGCCTTCTAGACACTGTTGGGCGTGTTTTGCTACAAGGTGATGCCCTTCAGTTTGAAGAACGCCGGAGCCACGTACCAAAGGGCTATGACGAAGATATTCGATGATCTCATACACAAGATCGTCGAATGCTACATCGATGACCTCATGGTCAAAAACAAATCTCATGAGCACTGGGAGCATCTATGGATCGTGTTCGTGCGTCTTCGGCAATATAATCTGAAGGTGAATCCTTTAAAGTGCGCGTTTGAATCTCGTCTGGAAAATTCCTAGGCTTCATCATCCGCCACCGAGGTATCGAAATCGATCCCTCAAAAATCAAGGCAATTACGGAAATGCCCTCGCCAAGAACCCTCACACAACTGCGATCTCTCTAAGAAAAGTTCATAGCCGACCTCTCCGGAAAATGTCGCCCCTATGACCATCTGATGAAGAAGGGGACCCTATTCGTCTGGGATCAGAAATGTCAAAACGCATTGGAGGAAATCAAACAATATCTGCAAAATCCGCTGTTATCTGCCGCTCCGGTTAAGGGAAAACCCTTTATCCTATATACAACAGCTCTTGAAGGTTCATAGCGCTATAGGCACAAGAGAACGATCAAGGAAAAGAGAGCTCTTTACTATCTAAGTCGAGTTCTCCTGGGGGCAGAAAGCAACTACCTCCCATCGAAAAGCACCGCTTGGCGCTGATCTTCGCAATAACGAACTCAGACACTACGCCTTGACGTATGAGGTCCATCTCATATCAAAGGCGGATTCTCTGAAGTATCCGATGTCAAAGGTTATACTGACGGGAACACTTGCTAAATGGGTCTTCTTACTGATGGATTTTTCGATAACATATCGACTCCTCAAAGCGGTGAAAGGAAAAGCCATCGCCGATTTTCTTGCGGAACATCCGATACTAGCTGATTCTTCCCTAAACTGCGAGTTGCCGGATGAACACGCATTCGACGCGGTCGAAAAAGAGAGAAGAAAATGAGTCTTGATAGGAGCTCTACTTCGATAGAGCATCTTCCATAAAACAACGAAAGAACACCCCTTTAATTAAAGATGGGATGGGCCTTATTTTCGTGAACCCGCAAGGAGAAATATTGCGTTATGCTTTCTTCTTGACGGAGCCCAGGACTAATAATAAAGCTAAATATGAAGTTTTGATAGCTGGTTATGAGATCGCTATCGATATGAGAATCAAGTAAATGATGTCTATCAGACATGCAAACCAGAACTGATATGGTATGGCGAAAGAGTGTGGCAGCTGCTGACCCAATTCCTTTCATATATCCTGAAAAGCGTTCCGCGAGCGGAAAACAGCAAGGCGGATGCGTTAGCCAAGTTGGCTAAAGAATTGGCCGATGAAGACCTTGATGACATAAGGATCATTGTCCAAAACCGCAAGATCCTGGCGCCAGCAGATATACCTCCGGAAGTTCTGATGGAGCTACTCGAAGAAAAAGATGTTCTCCAAATAGAAAACGAAGAAGTTGGGGACTGGAGAGGAGCCTTTATTGACTACTTCAAATCCCAATGCACACCTGAAGACGCGTCGTCTAGACACCAGCTCATGAAACGAGCTCAGTCGTTCGCCTTCGTCAATGATACTTTGTACAAAAGATCCTTCGACCTCGTATGGTTAAGATACTTGGGACCAAAGGAAGTAAAGAAAGTCGTCCAAGAAGTACACGACGGACTTTGCTGCTCCCATCAAGCAGATCCAAAGATGAAGCTGAACATAAAAAGGATGGGCTAGTACTGGCCCATGATGATCTAATACTACCTTGAATATGCGAAGCGGTCACTCGTGCAAATACATGGGGACTTCATACATCAGCATCCAAATTCACTGCATCCGATAGTAGCTAGTTGGCCGTTCGAGATATGGGGAATGGATATAATCAGCCCTATCGAACCAGCGTCATCCAGAGAACATCGGTTTATACTAACAACAACCGACCATTTCTCTAAGTGGGCAGAAGCGGTACCGCTAAGGGAGGTGAAGACGAACAATATTCTCCACTTCCTCAAAACTCATGTCATTTACCGGTTCGGAACTCCATGACAAATAATCTCGGATAATGGACTATCCAACAAAAGCCACAAAATAAGCCATTTCGCACAGCAACACAAGATAGACTAAAGATACTCCTCGATCTATGATTCTCGGGCCAAATGGTCTAGCTGAAGCATTCAACAAAAGATTATAAAGAAGACGGTGTCCAAGAACAAGAAAGACTGGCACTAGAGGCTGCATGAAACTCCTTGGACGTACCGAACAACATTCAAGACGACCATAAATACAACACCATATGCGTTGGTGTTTGGCACTAAGGCAGCACTTACGAGTGGCGGTTCATTACGAGTTGATGGATGAAGAAAATGCTCATTTTAGGCTCGAGGAGCTTGATGCTTTCGATGCAACCCGTCTTATACCACATCAAAATCTGGAAGCTTATAAAGTTATAAGGTAAGGATGATGCAATCATATGAAAGACTAATCCGGCCGACAACATTTCGCCAAAGCGAACTCGTGATGGTTGTTAAAAGACCGATGATTCCCAATCATGCAAAACGGAGGAAGTTCAAGCCAAACTATGAAGGCTCGTACATCATAGATAAAGTCTACCAAGGTGGAGCTTACCTGCTCATGGATATGAATGGAGAAAGGCCATTTTGGCCAATAAACGACCGACTCATCGAAAAGTACTTTGCTTGAATAGTCGCGACTTAGGTCAATGATAAATGACGACGCGTGTGTCCGTTCGCTATCTTTTTGAGTCAAAATTCTGAAAGTCGTATGCTCCGCATTATACGATATTGGAACACTACGTCCTTAAACTAATATCTTTCCCAAACACGGGAATGTTGGACCATTACGTCCTTAAACTGGTATTGGACCGAAATGTCCTTAAACTAATATCTATCCCAAACACGGGAACGTTGGACCGAAACAGCCTTAAACTAATATGTTACCTTACATATTCTTCATAATATACATGACGATGGACCAAAATGTCCTTAAACAAATGTTGGACCGAAATATCCCTAAACCAATATGTTTAGCCCTACGGTATGGGTCATATAACCGGCCGTATACAATCCACGGGCATAAACAATCCCTATCTCTCTCAGGTCCCATCGGCAAGGCTACGCCTGAAGTCCCCACAGGCTTGGAAGCTTTACTAATGATGTAGTCTTTAAAAAAAATGAGATGAGATAAATATCATTTCTCATGAAAAGTGCTTGAATAAGGGTAGAGGAAATATACTGGTCACCGCGAGCACCCGTATCTTTTCCGCTTCTCTTTCAGCCAACTATTCGGAGGTAGATAGCGCCGCCTGAAGAATAGCATAGTCATCCTCGGCTGCTAACTCTACCATGGCCGCCACAACATCAACATCTTCCGCAACTTATGTTTCTAGGAAGATGGTATCCATGTTAATCCCATGCTCTAAAATGTCGTCCGTCATAGAGACTTGGTCGTCTTGGCCTGACACGGTCTTTCGTCAGCTTGAACGACCCTCTTCTTTCTTAATGGTGCCCCCGGCCGGCGCTTCCCAATTTCTGAATTGGAGAGTGAGTCAGCTGCGGTGACATCTCCGATGGATGACCTTGCTTCCGGTTCAGGGAAAGGACTATAAGCAGGCAAAATGCCGCCAGTATGACGTGACCTGCCGGAAGATCCAGAGGCAATAGGCGATGAAGCTCGCTTCCTACAGGCGACTATCCTCTTCCTGGTGCCAGGAACAGTTTCTGGTTGCATGCCTTCGAAAGCTCAAGTTGTCCTATGTTCCCGGACAGCGGGAGAAACTGCCGGCGTCCTTTCTCGAGGAAAGAAAGGACGAATGGCAGACCTTGTCTTTAGGGAAAGCCAGGTTTCGTTGCCTTCATCGCACCCCGACGACCAAGGAAGACATGCTTCTCGTGGTCGATGACCCCGGCCATAGATGATGAATACCATGATCGAAAAGCCAATAATAGTCAAGGAATACGGTCCGGATCGGGAATTGCGAAGCGAGATCCAGTGTTCAGTCTTATAAAGTGGTGAATGACGTTCTTCGCAGACTCCTTCATAAAAGCGGGTTAGCAACGGAAAGCTTGGAGTGGAACGCCTTGGTCATACCCAAATTGCCAGGAGAAGCGATGAGGGCTATATGGCCTGTAGGTGACATCGTTGCTCCGTCTGTATACCAGGAAACCGGGTCGGATCGAATAAAGATAAGCGATAACCCTATTTGACAAGCTCAAATTACCCTCTTAATATATCTAGCAGGGGTTGACCAGTGGGGTGATGCCTCACAAGCACCCAATCATCAAAATAGATTTGCCTATGCTCTCGGATATTGAAGGGGTAGAGGCACAGCCGACAGATGTCTTTGTTTGGTTTGATCCTTGCAGCCTCGACGGGTTTCATCACCATGGGAAATAGACCCATGTCAAAGAACATCGGTTGTACACGCTCACTGTACGTCCCGTTTACATGCAGATGGATCCATGCGCCGAAATAGTGCAACAACATATACACATGCTCCTCCTCTGGGTCTGAGGTGGCCAATTCGGTGAGTCCCTGATATAAGAATGTAACCCGGCGATACCGATGGCCAGCCTTGCACCGGAAGCTATGCGATCGGCGGGGTAGAAAACAGAGGCCCGCATCAGTCTAGGATGAACAGGGATCGCGAACCAGCTCAATCATAGGCTTATGAAAGCTATAAAAGAGTTCCGATCGATCCCTGGAGCGGCAGTGTCCTTAAAATCATAAGGGGATGTGCTAGGACGGAAGTAGTCCTCCATCGCCGCGAAATCTTTCCCCTGCATGCGTAGACTAAAAGGGGTTTCTCATGTTTGCGTGCCTGTCGTATCGGCCCTAAGGACATTCGGGTGCAAAAATCTAGCGATAAAAACTTAAAAGTAACCCCTTCTTGTCCAGAGGCATAGTGCATCTCCTCAAAAATGGCTCGCACCTTCTTAAGACCCGGTCGCAGGAGAGCTATTGCATTGTCGTCTGTCAAATCCGCAGCAGCCGGGCCTGCAGCAAAGACAAATTTATCACGGGGTACTACCTCCTCGTCATGTTCTCCCGTGATTGGCAGCCCAAATATATGCTGGAATTCTAACAAAGAGATAGATGCTTCCCTGTCGGACATCATAAAGGTGCTTGTCTGAAGGACTTCACCCACCGAGGCCCAGTCTTGGGGTACTCAAACAGTGAAGCATAGACCGCTCCATAAAGCCCGGTGTGCTCCAATAGAGTTCTCTCCGCCGACAAGATGAACCTGGCCTAGCCGACATAGCCGGCCAAATATTTCGGGATCCCACATGATAAGGTATTCTCCACAGTCTGGCCTCATCCTGGCTCATCCGACGTCCCAGAAGATCTACCGGTGTTGTTGTCGTCACTCCTTTTGTGGATGGCTGCAACCTATTGCAAGCTGTTTAGTTTTCCACCTCCGCCGTGAAAGCAGTCGTTGAAAGCTCTGTGTACTGGATAGACCCCAAAGGATTAGAGGGCGCTTCACATTGAAAGCTAACCCGGCCTTGTACTATTATACCATCCAGCCCATAGATGTAGATATTGTTGTGGAGTATCGTGAGCTCGTATCATTTGAAAGATCTCTTGCTTTGTCTGTTCATCCGGACGCAAATTCTCTTGACGCTCATAACCAAAGTCTGATGGATATGCCATTGTACCTAAAAGGCTAAAAGAAAAAAGGTGCGTTAAAATCGCAATCATGAAGTATCTCGTGAATGACGAACTATGGGAGTCTTAACTACATAGTTATGAAACTCCACGAGAATTCTTGGGCAAAATTGTTTAAAGTTTCTTTAAAATACTTAGACTAAAATGTTTAAGTTAAGGTCAAAGTCAAATTGTCCACAAGTGCGCAAATGGCTAGCTAAGGGCAAGCGCGCAACCCATAAATGCACACTAAGCAAATGGATCAAGGGTAGAGGTGCGCAACACACTTACCGCTCGAAATTTAAAGAAGCAAAGGCTTCTGAAAGTAAGCAAAAGATTCGAACAAGTGCGTATGCACTGGAGAGACAAGTGTGCAAAAAGAACTGTTCTTAAAGTGCGCAAGTGAGGCACTTCAGAGAATGGGGTGCGACCTTTTTTATAGGGGTAAAAAATGGTTTGAATCCCGGGGTGCGACCTTTTTTAAGGCAAATCCGACAGTGGACTGCTTGGCACCATTCGCACCATGTGCAGATCACATGCACGCAATCGGTAGGTGGGGCATTTGTTCGCACCTGTTTATGGGTGTATCCAAATCAAGCGCGCACTTGAGGGAAGAATAAGTATAAAGCCATGTGTGTGCATCATTGACATTTGCACTTCGCAGAAATTCCCAAGTGCGAAATGCACGTGCAAAGCACGTGCGCATACGCTTGCCATATGCACGTGCAAAACATGTGCGCACATGCAAGGTGCGCATAAGTTTAAACGAGCAGTCAGTGGAAGGACATTTGTTGGAGGTGAAATATTCATTAGGCAACAATAAAAAACATGCATTTAAATAAACATTTTATTCCACGGGGAAAAGATCACCAAACACGGGATCAGGACTACAGGAATTGGTGAAACGAATTACAAAATTATCTAACTCTCTCTCGGCCCTCTCTGCCTTGTCAAAACGACGATTCTTGCGAAAAGTCGCTCTCCACCTATCAACGCCGTGCTCTTCGGCAAAAAAAGACATCACAACCCGTCGAGCCCGTATCTGACTCAATAGGTGGACGGAGCGGTCCCTTAAAGGCTTTGTGATCAGACCAGCATTCTGGAAGTAGTTGACCTTGTCCTCCGCCGCGTCGAGCATCGCTAAAGTCGTCTCCGCCGGATGAGGAGGAACGTCATCGAGAACGGCGAGAAAGATCATGCAAAACCATATAGAGCTGGCGGGAAGAGGAGACCCCTTGCGGGCCATAAACTCGTACATCACTGTGTCACACTGAGCATCCATGAGATCAGGGTTCACTAAGTGTGCAGCAAAACGGGGAATGATTTCTTCAACGGGTACCATCCGCAGTGGGTAGCTTCCTGCCTAACAACGATGTGGAACTAAAGCCCTCGCGAGGCGACCGAGTAGCTTCCTGCTCGGTCCATCCGCAGTGGGTAGCTTCCTTCCTGACTACGCTGTGGATCAAAAGCTCTCCTTACGGGGCCACCGAGTAATTTCCTGCTCGGTCCATCCGCAGTAGGTAGCATCCTGCCCAATTACGCTGTGGATCAAAAGCTCTCCTCACGAGGCCACCGAGCAGTTTCCTGTTCGGTCCATCCGCAGTGGGTAGCTTCCTGCCGGACAACGCTGTGGATCCAAAAGCCCTCCTCACGAGGCCACTCAGTAGCTTCTTGCTCGGTCCATCCACAGTGGGTAGCTTCATGCCCATAAATGCTGTGGATCTAAAGCCCTCCTCACGAGGCCACCGAGTAGCTTTCTGCTCGGTCCATCCGCAGTGGGTAGCTTTCCACCCAACTACGTTGTGGATCAAAATCCTCCTCATGAGGCCACCGAGTAGTTTCCTGCTCAGTCCATCAGCAGTGGGTAGCTTCATGGCCATGCAGCTTCATGCCCATCAATGCTGTGGATCTAAAGCCCTCCTCACGAGGGTACCGAATAGCTTCCTGCTCGGTCCATCCGCAGTGGGTAGCTTTCTGCCCATCAATACTGTGGATCCAAAGCCCTCGACATCGAGGCGACCGAGTAGCTTCCTGCTCGGTCCATCCGCAGCGGGTAGATTCCTGCCCTGCAAAGAAACGGATCTAAAAGTCCTCCTCATGAGGCCGCCGAGCATATTTTTGCTCGGACCATCAATTGGTTCATACTCGATGCACGATCGCCACCTCGACTCGGGGGAAAGAGAGGATACCGGCCTTCCTACACTTGGCTATCGTTCGACTCAATGCGCGATCGCCACCTTGACTTCAGGAAAAGGGAGGACACCGACCTTCCTACACTTGGCTATCGTTCGACTCTACTCGATGAACGGTTAGCAAGTGCGGGAAAGGTGGACACCGACCTAGCACTTGCAAGATAAAGATACTTACGAGCTAAAAGTACTTGCAAGATAAAAAAACCTACGAGCTAAAAATACTTGCAGAATGAAAGATTCGAACAATGAAAAGTATATTAGCTAAAAGTACTTGCACGACGAGACGACACGTGGGCCCAAAGATCGAAACGATGCAACTGCTAAACGCCATGTCATTCCCGGGCGATCCACATTCTGACTCTCGGTGCCAAACTGAGCCAAAGAAAAACCGAGCAGGCCACTCTCAATCCGACCCATAATTAGATCGGAACGAGAGTGGGGGGCTAATAATGATGTTCACAAGTGGTATTTCCTCAGATTACGACACATGGCGGATGACATGTCCCGAAGGCTACGGAGGTGGAATAAATGAGTTACATTAGGGGCATTCCTCGGTACCTCGTCTCGAGGAAGTATCCGACCTTTCAGGAGACCTCCCTGAGTACTTTCCACCTTCACCTAGCAAACTACCAATAGCTCGTCTCCGAGCTTCCTCAGTCTTCTTGCTCGTCTCCGAGCCATCTGACATGCCGAGCTTCCTCGGCCTCTCGGCTCGTCTCCGAGCTCCTGACATGCCGAGCTTCCTCGGCCTTCTGGCTCGTCTCCGAGCTCCTAATGGACCGAGCTTCCTCGGTTTCCCCGATCAATCAAGAGCACGGATCCCATGCATCCCCGCAACGGCTCCGCGTATATCGCCAGAGCGAGATATCCGCCTCCCTACGTTCTGCGTCCCATGCTAGCGTATCCCCCCGTTAATGGGCGCATCCCGCCATTAAATGCGAGGTTAATGCTGGGGCGTAACTGACGGCGATGATCTCGTGCCTGCTCGCTCCACGCGGCCACTATATATACCCCTCTCAGACGAATCAGATAACTCAAACTCATTCCAATACGTCGTTACTCTGCACTTATTCCCCGACACTAACTTGGTCGTCAGAGGGTCCTACGGTGGTCATCCACCCCGGGACTTCTTTTGCAGATAGCTCGGCATCAACGCCAACCCATTGATATCCACACGCTCAACAACTTCGAAACCAAATCTCAACCGTCAAAGACCGCCATCACAGGATCGACAGAGGATGACATCTGAAGGAGATCGCAGTCTCCATTAGACATGTTTAGAGATAGATAGTTATATTATTGTTCTTGATTACTGATTGACAACTGTAATGTGACTATGAGAATATTTCCTTATGGTAGGTAGCATGGCTGGTCGAGTTACCTCCTGAAATTTTGGTATCTTGGGAAGCGAGACGTGACACAACATCAAGCAGCATAGCATTATGAGTGATAGTCAAGAAGTCATACTTAGTTTTGAGTGAAGTAAATGTGGAAGTAAGTCTCTCACTTTTGAAATTAGCATCATCGAGAGAACTAGTTAAAGAAGCAATTTTACTTGAAAGTTTTTCGTTCTCGGATTTTAAACTTTCACAACAACAAGATTTAATAGAAAAACTTTTTTTTCCAAAACTAGCAATTTTTTGTTTAGCATTAGAGTACTTTCCCACGGACTCAAGAGGTGGCCCCCGCCCACTTAAACATGACACTTGGGGTGGCACATTGTTCCGTGAGCAAGAACCGGGTCCCGACATTCTCCCCACCTTTGAACAATGGTTCGTCCTCGAACCACAGACCTACTATTGAGGGACCAGCTCTGATACCATTCTGTCGCGCCCCACCCCCAATACAGAAAGTATTGTCCGCTCTGGCCAAAACCGCACGGTTTTGTCCTTCGGGACGAACCGGACCCGACCAGGGGCCACTTCCCAGGAGGTCACCCATCCCAGAACTTCCCTGGCTCAAGCATGCTTAACTACGGAGTTCTCAAGCTCCTGTAGTGCCGGTTCACTTAAAGGCGTCTCTGTATTGAAGAGTGGTATCATTCCATTTATAGTATAGATCTGCTCTCTTTTGGAATATATTCCGAAGATTCCCCATTGTTCTACAGTGGGTCCCACGGACTCAAGAGGTGGCCCCTGCCCACTTAAACATGATACTTGGCGTGGCACTTTGTTCCGTGAGCAAGAACCGGGTCCCGACAAGAGTAGTCTCCTTTATTTGCCATTTCTTGGTGAGTGGTCGAAGTATCTTCCTTACCTTTTCTTCATTCTTCATGGGATCATCTAACAAAGAGTCCAGAGTATTAGTGATGCAAATAAAATGACTAAACATATCATCAATATTTTCATCGGGCAACATTCGAAAATTTTCATACTCCGTTTTCAAAAGATCAATTTTGGCCCTTTTAACATTGGAACTCCCTTTATGAGCAACCAATAAAAAATTTCGCATAGAAAAAGAACTTTTACATTTTATAACTTGAGCCAAATCATTTTCGTTAAGGCAAGAAAAGAAAGCAAACTTGGCTTTATGATCATCTTCATAAGCCTTTTTATCTACTATACTCCAACTATCCTCATCGATGGTGGGTAATTCATACTCCTTCAAAAAGGTGTGTCTTTACACATACCTTGTGATTCTAAAAATGACTCCATCTTATTAACTTTTCAAATGATAAAGTTAATACCATCAAAGTATCGTGGTTTAGTGATGGATTAGAAGTGTCCCATACTATGTGAAGAAGATGAGGCCATAGGATCTCTCTAGGTTTTTAATCCTAACAAAAAAATGCACCTTGCTCTGATACCAATTGAAATAATCCTATAGGGGGTGAATAGGATTATACTAACAATTCCCACAAATTAATAAACTACTTGCAAATAAGATTAAACGCAATTATAGCTAGCAAATATAAGAGATAGTTAGAGATAATCAAACGCAAACAAGAGCGATTTTATAGAGATTCGGGAGATCTCTTAGTCCTCTTTCTTTAGTTGTACGAGCCCGTTCCACTTAATCACGTCTTCGATGAGACAAATATGTTGCGCACTCGTACAACACGTCACTCGACACACGAGAGACTTCTTCACAAGATTTCTCCTCACTTACAAGAACTTTCTTGCACTTAAGAGATTTCACACCAAGAGAGAAAAAGAAGAAGATTACAATTCAAGATACTTTCTCAAAAGTTTACAATCCAAACTTTAGAATACTTCAATGAAGTATTTGATTTTCAATTAAAGCTCAAATGTTTTCTTTTTCTTTTGTTGGGTGAAGATGAACTCAAGAAAATGAATGCAATTTTTCAGAATTGTTGCTATGCAATAACTACACAAGAGTCCCTTTTAAACACCACACAAAAACATTCAAGTACGTCCATTTATTACGGCTTAGGCAGAAGAACAGATATCTGAAGGCAAAATAAAACTAGTCATTATAGCATTAAATGCACTGTAACGGTAAAATTTTCATACAAAAATAGTCTCAGACGTTTGTCGTCATGAGCTTCAGACGTTCGCCATGGTTTTCAAAATATGGCCAAAGAAAGTACAGAGAACGAACAGACGTCTGAAGAACAAGTGACACACGTCTGAAGATGAAAAAAATTTCAAAGATTTTAACCTTCAGACGTTTGTGCCCAATAGGTTCAGACGTTTGTTCCCTCAAAAGTTTAAAAGCAATGAAAATACAAAGAACAATCAGACATATGAAGAAAATTGACAGAAGTTTATTCTATCAAAAAAATTTAAGGCAATGAAAACACAGAGAATAACCAGACGTCTAAAGAAGTATTGACAGACATTTGTTCTTATAAGCTTCAGATGTTTGTTCTGAAGTAAGAAACTGACATTTTAAAACTTATGCACATTTTGCAATAGTATACAGACGTCTGAATAAGACTTGGACAGACGTCTGAAGAAGGAATGCACTAAAAAATTTTAACTTGAAATTGAAAATCGTTTTGAATGAAAAGCTTTACCAAGTTTTGCCCAAAAGTTTCATGCATGCAAAAGTGTGTGTGTTTGAGCTTTTTCATGCTAATATCATAAACCACGAAGTACTTACATCGATTTCCTAGAGATTACACTTGTAGCTCGAACTCTTGATTTCTTCGAATCTTGAATTCTTTAAACTTGGACTTTTGGCTTCTTAACTTCTTGAGCTTGAATTTGTTCATTGAGTAACTCTAGTCCATTATCCTCCAACCTCTAATAGATTTGCCGTTTAGCTCAATATCCTCCATCTTCCATGATAGGCTTGTGTCGGTTGATATCCTGAAATATTTCTCAAACACAACCAAGCTCATATACAGTGTTATGAAATATGCAATATGAAACACATCTATATATCTATTAATATTGTGTAATATCATCAAAACTAAATAGTATGATTATGAAAATCCATAAGCCATCAACTGTCAACCAGTGACTTTTTGATTGTACACATTCATGATTCACTGGTTCTATTCCTATAACCGTCGTCCTGTGAACATTTATCAAAATGCTTTCAAGTTCAAGTCTTCTCCATTGTTATATCAACATGTATATGTCAACCCGCGACTCTTTGGGTTGAACGCGTATGTTCCCTTGATTTCACTATTTTTAATTGCACTATAACATTATTTCAAGCTTTTACACTTGTCTTGTTCTTTAAAAGGATATTGTTCTTTAAATGCACTATAACATTATTTCAAGCTTTTAGACTTTGGCTCCTTAACTTCTTGAGCTTGAATTTGTTCATTGAGTAGCTCTAGTCCATTATCCTCCAACCTCTAATAGATTTGTCGTTTAGCTCAATATTCTCCATCCTTTATGATAGGCTTGTGTCGGTTGATATCCTGAAATATTTCTCAAACACAACCAAGCTCATATACAGTGTTATGAAATATGCAATATGAAACACATCTATATATCTATTAATATTGTGTAATATCATCAAAACTAAATAGTATGATTATGAAAATCCATAAGCCATCAACTGTCAACCAGTGACTTTTTGATTGTACACATTCATGATTCACTGGTGTTATTCCTATAACCGTCGTCCTGTGAACATTTATCAAAAGGCTTTCAAGTTCAAGTCTTCTTCATTGTTATATCAACATGTATATGTCAACCCACGACTCTTTGGATTGAACACGTATTTTCCCTTTATTTCACTGTTTTTAAATGCACTATAACATTATTTCAATCTTTTACACTTGTCTTGTTCTTTAAAAGGATATTGTTCTTTAAATGCACTATAACATTATTTCAACCTTTTACACTTTGGCTCCTTAACTTCTTGAGCTTGAATTTGTTCATTGAGTAGCCCTACTCTATTATCCTCCAACCTCTAATAGATTTGCCATTTAGCCCAATATCCTCCATCCTCCATGATAGGCTTGTGTCGGTTGATATCCTGAAATATTTCTCGAACACAACCAAGCTCATATACAGTGTTATGAAATATGCAATATGAAACACATCTATATATCTATTAATCTTCTGTAATATCATCAAAACTAAATAGTACGATTATGGAAATCCATAAGCCATCAACTGTCAACGAGTGACTTTTTGATTGTACACATTCATGATTCACCGGTTCTATTCCAATAACCGTCGTCCTGTGAACATTTATCAAAAGGCTTTCAAGTTCAAGTCTTCTCCATTGTTATATCAACATGTATATGTCAACCCTCGACTCTTTGGATTGAACACGTATTTTCCCTTGATTTCAATGCACTATAACATTATTTCAAGCTTTTACACTTGTCTTGTTCTTTAAAAGGACATGAATATGTTTTTATAATATAAATTTCAAGTTTCCGAATCTATTTCCTTATTATTACTACTTCCAAATTTCTGAATCCATTTCCATATGCACCTTATCATTGATTTGTTAGTGATATATGCCCTAGAGGCCATTATTGTAAAGTACTGGATTGTATATTACATTTTGGAAGCTTGGGATATTCACAGATAATAATAACAGTCTTGCTCAAAATGGTAGTATGCTACTTGGTTTGATTCTACCTCAATATGTATATGTTTCTTTTAGCATATCGCTAATACATATTGGTAGAGCCTTTACGATCTTTGCTTGACTACCAGCGTTGTGATGGCAGTCACACTAGTGGGGACTGGGTAGTCTATAAGCATATCCTTATAAAAGGTCCTTAGTCGTAGGATTATCGAGATGGGGCATCAATACTCCAGAGTAGACATAGTGTATACACTTCTCGTCCCAGCAGGGGAGATGGTCTGTCCTACAGCCATGGTATGCCGTACCGGAGATGGTATACAGGTGCTCATTGGGTTATGAGTTACACTGGACGGACTCATTAGGAACTGCTGGTTGGTATTATACCTATTGTCAGGTAACAGTTCCCGGATGGCATTAATACAAGTTAGTCCGTTGACTTGACATCACTATTCGTCTCGAGTATGTTTCCACTGTATTTAGATCACTACCCTACCACGGCTCAAAGGAGTCATGCAAACAGGTAGTAGTTGGGTGCAGTCCCGAAGCACTTGGAAGCAATAGCGGTTAGATAGGATTCGTCTCTCCCGGTATTGGGGGTTGATATCGCACGGTGTTCGGAAAGCAATTACGCAAAGTCCCTGGCCAGAGCAAGCGAGATTTAGTGGTAGGTACTGCAGTAGTTTCTCATGGTGTATTGGGCTTTACCCCGGCACGACTTATTGCACTATTAGAGGTCTGACGATTAGCATCCCCCTAGGCCCGATATATGAGTATCTTAGACGAACAGACCAGACTGTACGGAGAATGTCACAGATAGGCTCAGTAGGAGTTCGTATTAGTTTTCTCATCGGCCTTCTTATCGACAGATACCTGGGTAGCCGTTACGTGCTGCTAGTACCACTGACGGACTTGTGGTTAAACCCACTGCCAGCGTACTGTCGAGTCTTTAGAGTCCCATACATAGGGTTTCCCTGCTTCGGGCAAAACGATGTAGAGCCCGTATGGTTTTACGACAGGGTTCCGATCATATACGTGTACTGGCTGCATGGATTTTGTTTGGACGGATAATACTAATGGGTTTTGGTTTAAATCGGATTCTAGTATTATATTATTGGATTATTATTATCTCATTGTATTCGTATTTTTCGGAATATGAATACGGGTATGTATATACGGTGGGCATTCTTGTAATTTCACAAGAGATGCTTCTAGAAGGGGGACACCTCATTATTTGGTATATCTATTTTTAGAAATAGATTAATGAGGTGGAAAATGGAGATATTTGTGGCATGGAGTGAAGCATGGCTTATTGGTTTGGATTCACTATTCAAGCATGGTTGATATTTTCAATTAGAAAATATTGCATGCTTGAGTGATGTGAGTGTAGGAGCCATTCTTCACTTGCCAGAACCTTAGCTCATTTGCATTTTCACTTTCTCTCTCCATTTTTCTCTCCTTCCTCAAGACCTAAAACCTTCACATATGTTATGAGCCATTAGGTCTCTTGAGATAAAATACTCCATTAGATATTCTACATCTTCTAAGCTGCCTTGCTTAGCGAACTAGGTACCTTAGTTACCTCGGTTTAGAGGTTGGAGCTTGAAGTATAGACTCTCAGGTGGATCATCTTCGACACGAGGAGGACGACGATCAAGCGCTATCCGGATCTTCGAGGAGCTCAATGAGAGGAGGAGGAAAAGACCCGAAGGACTTGTAAACAAGGAGATATAAACCCTAACATAGTAGTTAGAACCTCCTAGTAGATATAGCTAGTTAAGGTTTCCGTAAAGATCATGGAGTTAAAGTCGGTGTTGCGAAGTAAGAAAAATCATTTTTTTTATAAATTCCATCTCCCCACAAGTGCATGGGGTGCGCGACATCGACTTACAGTGGTATCAGAGCCTACTAAACCTTAACTAGCTTGTTAGCAAGTGATTAGAACTTTGATCGAAGAAAAAGTACCTGAAATTAAATTTCCGAGATATGCTTACTGTCGATTTTTTTAAAAATGTTCAAAAATTATTTCAGTGACCTTAAAAATACGCGTAAGCATTTCTAAGACCTAGAAAAAAATCTGAGCTCCTAACTCATCAACTTTGCGGCGGAACCGCCGCCGAGTTGTGGCCGAGTTGCTTCCAATTTTTTCTGTGGTTTTGGTTCTTGGAATTATGATTTTTGGTATATTTGGTTTTTACCCAAATTGTTTGTGTACTAGTTTGTGCATGGGGTAAACATGGATAAGTATCATCGATTGAAATTCTAAGTTCTTGGCTAATCGGTGTTTCTGTGTTTGTATATGTGTTGCTAAACGTTTGCTAATTGTTATATGTCAATTAGTAGGGGTTGCACATATTATCATCTTGATGGTTTGTGTATATGAAGTATTGGATCGTCGTGGATGAATAGCCAAGGGATGTGAGAAGAATGTTTTCTTTTCTTTCATTCATGTAAATTTATAATTGATATAATATTATTTTTGCGGGGCACATCCGGGTTGAGGTTGTAGCCACCGTTGTATTATTTTATTTACTTTTTCTTGCATCTAGGATAGACCCAAGATGGGGTGCACAAACTACCGGGTTCTTGAAGTGCCGAGTGGCTTACACATTTTATTGAGGGAGGTTGCTTCACTTCGGGAATTTGGCGGGTAGTTTGTCGCACCCGTAGGGGTCTAGGGTGGGGTTTGGCTATTCATCACGACCGTGGAATCTGTCTTTCGTTTTAAGCTAAAATGAAACACAGAATTCCTAATATATTCATCTGTGATCTATGATCTGGAATGACTATTATTGCGTGAGACGAATGGCTATATATATTATATATAATAAACGTTGTTTATGTTTTACACCCGCGCTAGTCTAGCCCCCGCTCTGCCGTTAAGTAATCTAACGGTGCATGACGGACCCCGTGACGAATGCGGATGGTATAAGCGTACATTCTATTTTCGTTTCTTTTCTGCAATGATATGGTTAAATGATGGGACCGCGTTAATATTGATTAGTTCAAGGAAAACAAACCAAAGTTTAAATCGTTGGAACAATTTCAAAGCCACTCTGTTTTCTTGAATAACAACTTTTAAATGCGGAGCCTAAACCACTCCTTTTAAAAGCTATCATCGTTCCTTCGACTATATCAAGTTCATTACGCTCACGGTTTCGCCAAAACCATTCATAGCCCTCCGTCATTTCAGATAAGTATTCAGTAGTATTCAAGCTATGTATTTTGACCTTTGCCAAGGCATAGTGATTGGTAGTTGCTGGGTATTCATTTGTAGCATAGATAGATGCATTGATTTGGGACAGTCGTACAACTATTTTGGCATTCGTCAAGGGTTTGTACGGATGAGTTCAAATTAACCTGGATAATGACGGGGAGAACTTGACTTGCGTCTTATGGTATGTTGGCCTTCGTCAAGGTCATAAGTGCCTGGGGCAAAAAATCCACATCGGGAGTTTCAAAGGAAAATGGAACTTGCTAGTGTTGCATACTATTTGGAGTGATGATTTTGGTAGAATTCCTTCAATATTGTCACACGATGATATTTGGATCCCGATCCTACTATGAGCATCCGCTACTTTTCGGGAGATTTTTCACTAAACAATCAATTTTATAAACCAAGTAGGTGCCTAGAATGGTGTTAGCCGGGCTACTCCTTCAGGGAAAAGAGGTTATGTAATTAAGGAACTTTGCAAAAGCTTTGGAAAACCTCTCTCGAAGTACCAACACTAGCCTGGCCGTAAGCAAGAATTGTAGGGTGAGATTAATCCTGACTAATTCTTCTTTTATGGTTTGAAGGAGGATTCGAGGAACAATGGGAGCCATTCTTCTTTTATTGTTAGTGATATATGCCCTAGAGGCCATTATTGTAAAGTACTGGATTGTATATTACATTTTGGAAGCTTGGGATATTCACAGATATAATAACAGTTTTGCTCAAAATGGTAGTATACTAGTTGGTTTGATTCTACCTCAATATGTGTATATATTTATTTTAGCATATCGCTAATATATTTTGGTAGAGCCTTCAGGATTTTTGCTTGACTACCAGCGTTATGATGGCAGTCACACTAGTGGAGACTGGATAGTCTATAAGCACATACTTAAAAAAGGCCCCTAGTCGTAGGATTATCGAGACGGGGCATCGATACTCCAGAGTAGACTAGTATATACGCTTCTTATCCCAGCAGGGGAGATGGTTTGTCCCACAGCCATTGGTATGTCGTACCGGAGATAGTATACATGTGCTCATTTGGTTATGAGTTACACTGGACGGACTCGTTGGGAACTGCCGGTTGGTATTATACCTCTCGTTAGGTAGCAGTTCCCCGGTGGAATGAGTACAGGTTAGTCCGTTGACTTGACATCACTATTCGTTTCGAGTGTGTTCCCACTGTACTTAGATCGCTACCCTACCACGGCTCAAAGGAGTCATGCAAACAGGTAGTAGTTGGGTGCAGTCCCGAAGCACTTGGAGGCAGTAGCGGTTAGATAGGATTCGTCTCTCCCGGTATTAGGGGTTGATATCACGCTGTGCTTGGAAAGCCATTACACAAAGTCCCTTGTCAGGGCAAGTGAGATTTACTGGCAGGTAGTCCAGTAGTTTCTCAGGGTGTATTGGGCTCTATCCGGCATGACTTATTGCGCTATTAGGGATCTGACAGTTACCATCCCTAGGCCCGATATGCGAGTATCTTAGACGAACAGACCGGACTGTATGGAGATTGTCACAGATATGCTCATTAGGAGTTCGGATGAGTTTGCCCATCGGCCTTCATATCGACAGATACCTGGGCAGCCGTTATGTGCAGCTAGTACCGTTGACAGGCTTGTGGTTAAACACACTGCCGGCGTACTGTCGAGTCTTTAGAGCCCCACACAGAGGGTTTCCCTGTTTCGGGCGAAACGATATAGAGGCCGTATGCTTTTACGGCAGGGTTCCGATCATATACGTGTACTGGCTGCACGGATGTTGTTCGAACGGATAATACTGGTGGGCTTTGGTTTATGCCGGATTCTAGTATTATATTATTGGATTATTATTATCTCATTGTATTCGTATTTTTCGGAATATAAATACGGGTATGTATATACGGTAAGGGCATTCTTGTAATTTCACAAAAGATACTTCTAGAAGGGGACACCTCATTATTTGGTTTAGCTATTTTTATAAATAGATTAATGAGGTGGAAAATGAAGATATTTGTGGCATGGAGTGAAGCATGGCTCATTGGTTTATTTTATTGGTTTGGACTCACTATTCAAGCATGGTTGATATTTTCAATTAGAAAATATTGCATGCTTGAGTGAGATGGGTGTAGGAGCCATTCTTCACTTGCCATAACCTTAGCTCATTTGCATTTTCACTTTCTCTAAGCTACGTAGGTTAGCGAACTAGGTATCTTAGTTATCTCAGTTTAGAGGTTGGAGCTTGAAATATTGTCTCTCGGGTGGATCATCTTCGACACGAGGAGACCGACAATCAAGAGTGATCCGGATCTTCGAGGAGCTCAAGAAGAAGAGGAGAAGAAGACCCGAAGGATTTGTAAATAAGGAGGTATAAACCCTAACATAGTAGTTAGAACCTCCTAGTAGATAGAACTAGTTAAGGTTTCCGTAAAAATCCTGGAGTTAAAGTCGGTGTTGCGAAGTAAGAAAAATCGTTTTTTGTAAATTTCGCCTCCACACAAGTGCGTGGGGTGCGCGACATCGACTTACATGATTCTCTGTCTATAACTGTCTTAATTCCGATTCATTACTGATTTAATCTAATTATGGACTTAATTATTGTTTTTTCATAATGTCCTCCAATTTTTTGTGCATGGGAATATGCACCTACCATTTATTCTCTTCTTAAAACTGTCCAATCATTGATATTTTTCAATAGGCATTCATGTTCAAGTCCTCACAATTTTTAGATCGACCTGAATATATCAACCCGAGGCTCTTTGGATTGTACACATCTGTGATTGTGGCTTTCGCCAAATTTACTTTCCACACGTAAGCAATCATTCGTGATAACTTGATTTTTATCCTCATCTAGCCTTTTTGGATACATCTTATTTGAGTTGTCTTGATTATAAAATTTTCGAAATCGTCTCCAACTTTTAAAGCAAATTTATCAGGATTTTTAAAGGCTTTAAACCATTTTGCTTTCCAGCATTTTTTTATTTATTAGAAAGGCCGTATTTTGAAAATTCTTCAATTTTATTAAATTTCTAAATCCATTTTCTTAACATTACTTATTTCAAAGGCACCATAAATTTTCACTTGTTCCTTTACTAAAAGCATTTGAAGCTATTTTTCTTAAATTTTAAATTTCTAAATCCTTTTCCTTAATAACACTGTTTTTAAATTCATCATAAAGTTATTTCAAGGTTTTTTACTTGTCTCAATCTTTAAAAGGACTAGAATCTAATTACTTAATCTAGATTTTAAATTTCTGAATTTATTTTCCAAACCTTACTACTTTCAAATTTCTAAATATATTTCTATATGCACATATCATTGATTCTACAGTATATAACTGTCTTAACCCTAATTTCTTAGTGATTTAATCTTTCTACGAGATAATTATTTTTTTTATTTAGTCCTCTAACTCGTTTCCACAACAATATATACTTACCATTGATTTTGTTTGTATAATCGTCCTCATATAAATATTTATCAATAAACTTTCAAATCCAAGTCCTCTCCATTATTTGATCGATGTGAATATGTCAACCCATAACTTTTCAATTGTACACATTCATGATCCATTACTGCTGTTACGGTTCTTATAAAGTCATCATATGTACATTTATCAAAAAGCAATCAAGTTCAAGTCCTTTACATTTTTAGATCGATGTGTATATGTAAACCCGTGACTCTTTTAATTGTACTCGTATATTCCCTTAGTTTAACTATTTTTAAATGCACTCTAAATTTATTTCAAACTTTTCACTTCTCTCGTTCTTTAAAAGGACTTAAATCTATTTTTTATCTAAATTTTAAATTTCCGAGTCTATTTCCTTATTATTACTATTTCCAAATTTCTGAACCCATTTCCATATGCACCTATCATTGATTCTCCTGTCTATAACTGCTTTAACGCTGATTCCTTAGTGATTTTATCTTCATACGGGCTTAATTATTTTCTTTTTATTATATCATCAAACTCGTGTCCACGAAACATATGCACCTACTATTGATTTTGTTCATGTAATCGTTCATCCTATGGACATTTATGAATAGACATTCAAGCTCAAGTCCTCTCCATTATTTGATCGACATGACTATATCAACCCGTGAATTTTCGATTGTAAACATTTATGCACCACTGATTTTGTACCTAAAACTGTTGTCCGATGGGCATTTATCAAAAGGCGTTCAAGTTCAAGTCCTCTCCATTATTAGTTCGAAGGTGTATATGTCAACTCATGACCCTTTCGTTTGTACACGTATTTTCCCTTAATTTCGCTATTTTTAAATACACTATAAAATTATTTCAAGCCTTTTCACTTTTATCGTTCTTTAGAAGGAATTGAATCCAACTTTTTATCTAAATTTTAAATTTCTGAATGTGTGTCCTAAACATTACTCCTTTCAAATTTCTAAATCTATTTCCATATGCACCTATCATTGATTCTCCTTTCTATAACTGTCTTAACCCTGATTTCTTAGTGATTTGATCTTCTTATTACCTAAATATTGTCTTTTTCTAATATCCTCTCCATTTTTAGATCGACGTGTATATATGAACGTGCGACTATTTTGGTTGTACATATATTTTTCCTCAGTTTCATTATTTTTAAATGCACCATAAAGTTATTTCAAGCCTTTCGACTTGTCTCATTCATTAAAATGTCATAAATCTATTTTTTATTTAAATTTTAAATTTCTGAGTGTATTTCCTTATTATTACTACTTTCAAATTTCTGAATCCATTCCATATACACCTATAATTGATTCTCCTGTCTATAACTGTTGTAAACCTAATTCCATAGTGATTTAATTTTCCTATGGGCTTAATAATTATCTTTTTATTATGTCCACAAACCCGTGCCATAAAAAATATACACCTGCCATTGATTATGTTCCTATAACCATTCCTTTTATAGACATTTATAAATAAACATTCAAGCTCAAATTCTCTTTATTATTTGATCGACGAGATTATGTCAACCCATGACTTTAAATATACACCTACCATTGATTATGTTCCTATAACCATTCCTTTTATAGACATTCAAACTCAAGTTCTCTCTATTATTTGATCGACGAGACTATGTCAACCTATGACTTTTCGATTGTACATATTCATGATCCACTAGTTCTATTCCTATAACTGTCGTCTTATGGACATTTAGCAAAAGGCTTTCAAGTTTAAGTCCTCTCCATTTGTAGATCAACGTGTATATGTCAACCGGAGACTCTTTCGATCATACATATGTTTTCCCTTAATTTCACTATTTTTAAATGCACTATGAAATTATTGTAAGCATTTTCACATGTCTCGTTCTTTAAAAAGACTTGAATTTTCTTGATATAAATTTGAAATTTCCGAATCTAAATCTATTTCCATATGCACGTATCATTGATTCTCTGTTTATAACTATTTTAATCCTGATTCATTACTGATTTACTCTACCTTTGGGCTTAATTATTGTCTTTTGGCTTTCAAGTTATAGTCCTCTATATTTTTAGATCGACGTGTATATGTCAACCCGTGAATCTTTTAGTTGTACGTATATTTTTTCTTAGTTTCACTATTTTTAAGTGCACTATAAAGTTATTTCAAATCTCTTCACTTATCAAATTCATTAAAATGGATTAAATCTACTTTTATCTAAATTTTAAATCTGAGTCTATTTCCTTATTATTACTGCTTCCAAATTTCTGAATCCATTTCCATATGCATATTATTGATTCTCCTATCTGTAACTGACTTAACCCTGATTCCTTGGTGATTTAATCTTCCAACGGGCTTAATTATTGTCTTTCTATAATGTCATCAAACTCATGCCACAAAAAATATACACCCACCATTGATTATGTTTCTATAACGATTCCTTTTATGGACATTTATGAATAGACATTCAAGCTCAAGTCCTCTCTATTACTTTGATCGACGTGACCATGTCAACCCGTGACTTTTCTATTGTACACATTCATGATCCGCTAGTTCTATTCTTATGACCGTCGTCCTATGGACATTTAGCAGAAGGCTTTCAAGTTCAAGTCCTTCCCATTTGTAGATCGACGCGTATATGTCAACCGGCGACTCTTTCGATTATACACGTATTTCCCCCTAATTTCACTATTTTAAAATGCGCTATAAAATCATTTTACGTTTTTTCGCTTGTCTCGTTCTTTAAAAAGATTTGAATCTATTTTTTTGATATGAATTTCAAATTTCCAAATCTATTTCTTCCTTATTACTACTTCCAAATTTCTGAATCCATTTTCATATGCACATATCATTGATTCTCCGTCTATAACTGTCTTAACCTTAATATATTACTGATTTAATCTACATTTGTGCTTAATTATCGTCTTTTGGCATTCAAGTTCAAGTCCTCTTCATTTTTAGATGGACGTGGATATATCAACACATGACTCTTTTGGTTGTACACATATTTTTTCTTAGTTTCACAATTTTTAAATGCACTATAAACTTATTTCAAGCCTTTCCACATGTTTCGTTCATTAAAATGACTTACCCGTGCTGGCTGACTGATTGCAAGGAGCGCAGACCGCCTGATTCATCAATGAACTTTCTCGCAATGACCACCTCCTGTAAGAAGCCTAAACTTTGTTACCCAGCAGCCAGGCCCTCGGCAAGTGTAGCGAAGGAAAGAACTGACAAAGCGAACGATAAAGGAGTGAAGCGAGTTTTACAAGCGAAACGTCGTAATCGGTAAACTTATCTTAATAAAAACTTGAGATAATTCTCCAAATGGGGACCTCCGAGCATAACGACGGTTGTCGGCTTGACAAAGCGAACGATAAAGAAATTTAGCAATGTTTAAACTTAACAGCTGAAAGAGACTTTGTCGGCTTGTCGGCCGGATTGTCTGCTGTGCCAACCTTTTCCATAATAATCTCTTCTTTCTTAATGATCTCCTGTACGTACCAAGACTTCACGTCAATGTGCTTCGTCCTATCATGATGCATCTAATCTTTCGTTAAATGAATAACACTTTGGCTATCACAGTAGACTATTATGGTATCTTTTGGAATACTAAGTTCCGAAAATAGCCCTTTCCACCAAATCGCCTCCTTAACGGCCCCAACAATGGCTATATACTCCACCTCCGTCGTAGACAACGCTACCGTAGGCGGTAAAGAAATACGCAACTGATGGCACATCCTCCCAAGGAGAACACATAACCGGTTATCGATTTGCGTCTGTGTAACATCCTAGTTCGATCATACGTTTCTTTTCTTTTTCTTTTGGATATGTTGGATTTTGTTTTATTTTTATTATTATGACTTGGAGTTTAATACTTTTAATCAAGATATATACATATAATTATAGTTTTTCAAGTTTGTTAAATATGCATATTATTAGTATTTAAATATTTATTTGTCTAACACTATTTTATAACCATATTTATATTTTAGTATCATAGTTTAAACAAAAGATATTTTATTTGGTATTTCTTTAAACAATACATATACATAAGATTTTGCCCCTTTTTAAATTCTATTTATAAGATATTTCGTCTTACGATATTTATTTAGTTAAAATATTTAGTTTTGAAAAGTCATGAGAGCCCCTATTAAATTTTTAACCATATAAATATTTTTCCTAAACTAACTCAATTTTCTCTCTCCAATCACCATATATGTCTCACCTGATAACTTTATTGTTTTAAAACAAATACTATTCTCTCTCTCCAAACAAATATCTTTTCCAACAGATTTCTTTCGGCCCATATTCTATTTTATCTACATATATTTTTCTATATCACTAACTATATTTCACCAAACCCCCGCTCTCTTTCTATATATATTCCCTAACAAAATCCCTCTCTCTCCAATCTAATATAATCTCTCTCAGCAGATTCTTTTTCTCAAATCTATTCTTTCTTTAATTATTTTTCTACAAACCTATATACATACATACATACATACATACATACATATATATATATATAATTGAAGATATTTTGTTATGATAGTTTAACTGAAAATATATTTTAGTTGTTTGATATCATAAAATCCTATATATATAACTAATTATATTTATTTTCATTAACCCATAACCATATACATATCTACATATATTTTCACTATATACTAATATGTATATATACATATACTTTTCTATTATTTTAACTATATACAAATTAACATGTATATATACAACTTTTCTAATATTTTATAGAAGTATATAACAACCCATCATATCTCTCTTTTATAAAATTAAATCCAAATCTCATCTCATCAGAATATTTCTCTCTCCAATTATAATAATCTCTCCAATTTTTAACATCTCTCTTCTCTATAAATAACAACATAATTATTATCATCTCTCCCCTTCTCATATAAATCAACCTTCTCTTTTTCCCATCACAATATTTTCTTCTTCTTCAAATTAGCCGAGCAATCAAATCTTAGAGTTGTTCTTCGTGTCGTCGTGTTTATCTGTCTCCGAGGCAAGTATTCTTACTCTTTTATTTTTTTTAGTCGATGCAACATCGGCAATTCTCTAAATAAATTATTAACTTACAATATTTAAATAAAATTATAATATTTTACCGCTTTATTAATATATCTTATAATACTTGTACATATGATGAAAACCCTAGGATCTAGAATACCTATTAATCCTTTCATCAAGTGAACAACTATAAAAGTGCAAGTGTAATAAAATAAGTTTTAACATGTAAATGTGGTTTAATATATAAAAAGCTTTATAAGTAATTATATGTTTCTGTTGCAACAATATTGGTATACACTAGCATGCAAAATGTTAACACTTATATTCTAATCTAAAACATAAAAATATACCATTATTACTGTTAATCAATAAACGCTTTGGGCTTAATATTTTATATATATAAATTAAACTTTCTACACTATCACTCTTTATAATATCGCTGCACTCTATGTGCCCTAGTTATATAAATTATTTTGATACTATAATTTGTATTAATATTTTCTATTATCACATGATTATAAAACTTATTATTAGCACTTCGATGATGACTAGTCAATCTGTCATTTATTTTATCTTACTTACTATTATCTCGTAATTATACCATTACCACTATCCGCTTTATGCATCTGTAATTTGTCATTCCTATTTAACTATATTAACCCTTTAAAACCATATTTCAGTTTATTATTCTTTTCAATAAATAAACCCGGATGTTAAATACAGATTCTTGCATATTTATGTTGAGTCTTATTTACATTTTTGATCTTATCATATCCTATCGTCTATATTTAACATTTTACTTAAGACTGTTATTGTCGACATGCTTGAGAAATCTTAACATGATATTCTTGTTTATGGACACTATCATTTTATAACTATTGTATTTGACATGCCTATTCATGATCCTTGTTATTTATATTAAAACGGAATCATTAATTGGAATGCTGAACTACATGCCATGACACCACTATTCACCAGTTTTATTTCCATACAATTACCATACCATAAGTTCCTGTCTTTTCAGCATTCTTAATTAGTGATTTAGTCTTTACCATAGTAGCTATAAATACGTGGGTGTTGGGGTAATTTGAGTGTGCGTTGTACAACAGGATCTCAAGAGTCCCATGCCGGCAGCTCGTACCGGGCTATAGCGGTCTCATGATTACAGCTCGTACCAGGCTATAGTGGTCTCATGTTGATTGCTCGTACCGGGCTATAGCAGTCTCATGTTTACAGCTCGTACCGGGCTATAGCGGTCTCTTGTTCATTCCACAGTTGGGCTCGTGTTTCCTAGCCTCACGTGCACCACTCTTGGGTTAGGAATACTCCTGCAGAGATTGACGCACACACTCAAGCTTACGATAGGATAGTTTACCTTTTAGTGACCGGTTAGGTTATGACCTGAACCCCTACATACATGTTTCATAGTGTTAGTGCATTTAATTATTTATATACATGTTTTTCTTGCGCACCGGGCTTCACTACATTCTTATATTCTTGTTATTATACTACACACACCTTATTCGTTGAGTACTTGCTGGGATGTTCTGACATCCCTGAGATTTGCCATCTCAGGTTTAGAGACAGATCTGCAGGCTGAGCAGGATCAGAGCGGCTACCAGGACTTTGCTGAAGATCAGTAATCGTAGGTTTATTTTCTTTTCATTTAGCTTTTAGCATGTACGCCCTTATGGGACATTAGGACTTATGTATCTCTTTCGGATCTTATTTTATTCCGAATCTTTTGTTTTGGATCTTAATTGCATCAATTATCTAGTGGACCCATTTTTAGGATTTCTTATGGTTTCATTGCAGCATGATTATCAGTATTATTTCTTTTGGTATTGGAGTCTATTTTTGACAGGTTCATCTAGACAGCCTTATGTGACTATGGAATGACTTTTCCTTACCGTAGGTAGCACGGCTGGCCTTCGTCGCTTTCCGTATTCCATATTTTGGGAAGCGGGACGTGACAAGGTTTTGTTGGTATCAGAGCCAGGCTAACGTCAAAAGTTAGTCTTGGTTCTCCTGACTTTTTAGGTTAGAATCACATGTCTAGGTTTCTCTCGGTGTGTAATGCTGCATATTCCGTTGATTCTGACTATAGGATTCGGGCGACTGAGATAGAATTACGATATTGTACCCATGTACCGCGGCATGGTTACAATGCGGTATTCTGTTTGAGTAACTTAGAGTTCTACCTGATTTGTTTCCACTAATTTGATTCCCTTGCACATGCCGATTTCTCGAGCCAAGACCATGACTCTTCATACCCTAATTTGTTTTCTTGAACCTTAATTTTTCATCCCCTCATTTGTTTCCTTGATCCCTGATTTTTCATACTCATCTATTTTCATTGATCCTTGTAATTAGTTCGTGATCTTGTATTTTCGTTCTTCAAATTTCGAGGACGAAATTTTTGTAAGGTGTGTAGGATGTAACATCATAGTTCGATCATACGTTTCTTTTCTTTTTCTTTTGGATATATTGGATTTTGTTTTATTTTTATTATTATGACTTGGAGTTTAATACTTTTAATCAAGATATATACATATAATTATAGTTTTTCAAGTTTGTTAAATATGCATATTATTAGTATTTAAATATTTATTTGTCTAACACTTTTTATAACCATATTTATATTTTAGTATCATAGTTTAAACAAAAGATATTTTATTTGGTATTTCTTTAAACAATACATATACACAAGATTTTACCCCTTTTTAAATTCTATTTATAAGATATTTCGTCTTACGATATTTATTTGGTTAAAATATTTAGTTTTGAAAAGTCATGAGAGCCTCTATTAAATCTTTTAACCATATAAATATTTTTCCTAAACTAACTCAATTTTCTCTCTCCAATCACCATATATGTCTCACCTGATAACTTTATTCTTTTAAAACAAATACTATTCTCTCTCTCCAAACAAATATCTTTTCCAACAGATTTCTTTCGCCCCATATTCTAATTTATCTACATATATTTTTCTATGTCACTAACTATATTTCACCAAACCCCCGCTCTCTTTCTATATATATTCCCTAACAAAATCTCTCTCTCTCCAATCTAATCTAATCTCTCTCAGCAGATTCTCTTTCTCAAATCTATTCTTTCTTTAATTATTTTTCTACAAAGCTATACACACACACACACACATATATATAATTGAAGATATTTTGTTATGATAGTTTAACTGAAAATATATTTTAGTTGTTTGATATCATAAAATCCTATATATATAACTAATTATATTTATTTTCATTAACCCATAACAATATACATATCTACATATATTTTCACTATATACTAATATGTATATATACATATACTTTTCTATTATTTTAACTATATACAAATTAATATGTATATATACAACTTTTCTAATATCTTATAGAAGTATATAACAACCCATCATATATCTCTTTTATAAAATTAAATCCAAATCTCATCTTATCAGAATATTTCTCTCTCCAATTATAATAATCTCTCCAATCTTTAACATCTCTCTTCTCTATAAATAACAACATAATTATCATCTCTCCCCTTCTCATATAAATCAAACTTCTCTTTTTCCCATCACAATATTTTCTTCTTCTTCAAATTAGCCGAGCAATCAAATCTTAGAGTTGTTCTTCGTGTCGTCGTGTTTATCTGTCTCCGAGGCAAGTATTCTTACTCTTTTATTTTTTTTAATCGATGCAACATCGGCAATTCTCTAAATAAATTATTAACTTACAATATTTAAATAAAATTGTAATATTTTGCCGCTTTATTAATATATCTTATAATACTTGTACATATGATGAAAACCCTAGGATCTAGAATACCTATTAATCCTTTCATCAAGTGAACAACTGTAAAAGTGCAAGTGTGATAAAATAACTTTTAACATGTAAATGTGGTTTAATATATAAAAAGCTTTATAAGTAATTATATGTTTCTGTTGCAACAATATTGGTATACACTAGCATGCAAAATGTTAACATTTATATTCTAATCTAAAACATAAAAATATACCATTATTACTGTTAATCAATAAACGCTTTGGGCTTAATATTTTATATATATAAATTAAACTTTCTACACTATCACTCTTTATAATATCGCTGCACTCTATGTGCCCTAGTTATATAAATTATTTTGATACTATAATTTGTATTAATATTTTCTATTATCACATGATTATAAAACTTATTATTAACACTTACATGATGACTAGTCAATCTGTCATTTATTTTATCTTACTTACTATTATCTCGTAATTATACTATTACCACTATCCGCTTTATGCATCTGTAATTTGTCATTCCTATTTAACTATATTAACCCTTTAAAACCATATTTCAGTTTATTATTCTTTTCAATAAATAAACCCGGATGTTAAATACAGATGCTTGCATATTTATGTTGAGTCTTGTTTACATTTTTGACCTTATCATATCCTATCGTCTATATTTAACATTTTACTTAAGACTGTCATTGTCGACATGCTTGAGAAATCTTAACATGCTATTCTTGTTTATGGACACTATCATTTTATAACTATTGTATTTGACATGCCTATTCATGATCCTTGTTATTTATATTAAAACGGAATCATTAATGGGAATGCTGAACTACATGCCATGACACCACTATTCACCAGTTTTATTTCCATACAATTACCATACCACAAGTTCCTGTCTTTTCAGTATTCTTAATTAGTGATTTAGTCTTTACCATAGTAGCTATAAATACGTGGGTTTTGAGGTAGTTTGAGTGTGCGTTGTACAACAGGATCTCAGGAGTCCCATGCCGGCAGCTCTTACCGGGCTATAGCGGTCTCATGATTATAGCTCGTACCGGGTTATAGTGGTCTCATGTTTACAGCTCGTACCGGGCTATAGCGGTCTCATGTTTACAGCTCGTACCGGGCCATAGCGGTCTCTTGTTCATTCCATAGTTTGGCTCGTGTTTCCTAGCCCCTGGGGCATCACTCTTGGGTTAGGAATACTCCTGCAGAGGTTGACGCACACACTCAAGCTTACGATAGGATAGTTTACCTTTTAATGACCAGTTAGGTTATGACCTGATCCCCTACATACATGTTTCATAGTGTTAGTGCATTTAATTATTTATATACATGTTTTTCTTGCGCACCGGGCTTCACTACATTCTTATATTCTTGTTATTATACTACACGCACCATATTCGTTGAGTACTTACTGGGATGTTCTGACATCCCTGAGATTTGCCATCTCAGGTTTAGAGATGGATCTGCAGGCTGAGCAGGATCAGAGCGGCTACCAGGACTTTGCTGAAGATCAGTAATCGTAGGTTTATTTCCTTTACATTTAGCTTTTAGCATGTGCGCCCTTATGGGACATTAGGACTTATGTATCTCTTTCGGATCTTATTTTATTCCGAATCTTTTGTTTTGGATCTTAATTGCATCAATTATCTAGTGGACCCATTTTTAGGATTTCTTGTGGTTTCATTGCAGCATGATTATCAGTATTATTTCTTTTGGTATTGGAGTTTATTTTTGACAGGTTCATCTAGACAGCCTTATGTGACTATGGAAGGACTTTTCCTTACCGTAGGTAGCACGGCTGGCCTTCGTCGCTTTCCGTATTCCATATTTTGGGAAGCGGGGCGTGACAGTCTGTCAAGATCACCCGCATAATCGGAGTCGCTGAATCCAACTAAATTGCCGTCGTTCCTTCCAAACACCAACCCCACGTCAGACGTACCTCGAAGGTATCTAATATCCATTTTACCGCCTGCAGTGGCTTTTGTCAGGAAATGCCATATAGCGACTAACAACACTAACGGCGTGTGAAATGTCAGGTTGTGTACAAACCATGACATACATAACACTACCTACCATACTCGCATATGGAACATTCAACATATATCTAATCTCATCCTCTGTCTGCGGTGATAAACGAGCTGAAAATTTAAAATGAGCTGTCAACGGAGTACTTACAGATTTAGCGTTTGCCATACCGAAAAGCTCTAAAACTTTCTTAACATATCGTTGTTGAGACAAGGATAGATTTCCTCCTTTGCGATCTCACCTGATCTACATACCAAGTAATTCTTTGGCCGCTTCCAAATTCTTGGTCTCAAACTTTCCTTTCAAACGTTGCTTCAAAATCTGAATATCAACCATATATCTTGTTGCTATCAACATATCATCAATATAGAGTAGCAAATATATGAAAGAATCATCAACGAGCTTTTTCGAATATACACAACTGTCACCCATACTTCTCATAAACTCAATTTCTTTCATGAAGGAGTCAAACTTTTTATACCAACGTCTAGATGACCGTTTCAAATCGTAGAGAGACTTCTCTGGCAAACAAATGTTGTCTTCTTTGTCTTCAACTTCAAAACCTTTGGGCCGTTGCATGTAGATTTTCTCCACCAAATCGCCATGCAAAAATGTGGTCTTCACATCGAGCTGCTCAAGCTCCAAATCTTGCATAGCTACCAAACCGAGTAAGACACGTATAGAGGTATGTTTAACAACCGGAGAAAATACCTCTGTAAAGTCAACTCTCCGCACCTACAAATAGCCTTTAGCTACCAACCACGCCTTGTACCCCGTACCAACCGTCCCTTGGTCACCTTCTTTCTTCTTGAAAACCCACTTGCAGCCGACAATCTTCTTTCTTCTTTTGGGCTTTACGAGCTTCCAAGTTTTGTTATTGTAAAGAAACCCAGTCTCTTCATTCATAACGACTAGTCAACGAGCTGCTTCATCGAATGAGATAGCATCTTTATAGCTTGTCGGCTCGCTACTATCAACTATCTCTGCAACAGACAGCGCATACGCCATTAGGTCATCGTAGCCATATCTCTGTAGCCGTCTATTGTCCCTTCTCTTTCGGTCATGAGCGAGCAAATACTCATCATCATCGGACTGCTCAACTTGAGCTTCTTCAGACAATGGTGAATGAGAGATCTCTTGCTAACCCGAGCTATCACTGACCGCAATATCAACCCTCGGCTCATCCTTCTTCGAATCGTCTTCAACTGGAGATTCCTTGTTATTCGGCAATAACATAGCAGATTCATCAAAAGTCACATCTCTGCTAATCATAAATTTATGCGACTTTGGATCCGAACACCACAATCTATAACCTTTAACGCCGGTAACATAACCGAGAAATATGCATTGTTTTGCTCGAAGATCCAACTTACCTTCACGGCAATGTGCATAAGCGGGGCAACCAAACACCTGCAAGTGTCGAATAATCGGCGTGTTTTTCCGACCATACATGCTCCGGCGTCTTACAACCTAGCGATGTATGAGGTGACCGATTCACAATATAGCACGCCGTATTTACCGCTTCTGCCCAAAACTCCTTTCCGAGCCCTGCGTTGGATAATATGCACCGCGCTTTCTCCAAAAAAGACCGGATCATCCGCTCCACAACTCCATTCTGCTGTAGTGTGTAGACAACGGTATGTTGCCGAACTATGTCTTTGTTTTTGCAAAAATTGTTAAAATCTCCACCGCAAAATTCTAACCCGTTGTCCGTCCTAAGTCTCTTGATATGCTTTCATGTCTGCTTCTCAAGCAACGTCTTCCATTATTTGAATATAGTAAACACATCACTTTTGTTTTCAAGAAGTAGACCCAAACCTTTCTCGATAAATCATCAATGAAGGTAAGCAGATATTTGGCACCGCTTCCTTTAGAAGGAACTGGAGAGGATCCCCAAAAATCTGAATGGATATAATTTAGAATACCTTTCATGTTGTGCACCGCCGAACTGAAGCTAACGCGTTTTTGCTTTCGAAAGACGCAATGTTCACAAAACTTCGGTTTCGTCGTACTCTTTTCACTTAGTAGATCCTGTTTCGACAACTCGGTCAATCCTCTCTCACTCATATGCCCGAGTTGTTTCGACAACTCGGTCAATCCTCTCTCACTCATATGCCCGAGTCTCATGTGCCACAATCTAATAGTTTCTGAATCTGTCATAGATTTGGATGATGAAATCGCGGCCGATCCGGAAGTCGTCGAACCCTTCGATGAATACAAGGACCATTTTTTCAAGCCCTTCATCACAACGAGAGTATCTTTGGTTACCTTCAAAACTCCATCTTCAACGGAAAATTTGCAACCTTTGTCATCGAGTGCACCTAAAGAGACGAGGTTTTTCTTCAAGTTAGGTACGTGCCTGACTTCCGCCTATGTCTTTACAACACCATCGAACATCTTAATTTGGATTGTATCTTTGCCAATAGCTCAGCATGAGCTATTGTTGCCCATCAAAACCACTCCACCATCAACGGACTCGTATGTGGTGAACAACTCCCTATTGGGACACATGTGATAAGAACAACCCGAATCCATAATCCACTCATCCTTGGATTACTGTGTGTTGTCGAAGATCACAAGATCTCTTTCTCCTTCCGCTATACTCGCTTCAGCTGAAGACTCCTTTGATCTGTCTTCCTGCTTTTGCTTATTCCATAGTTTAAAGCAATCGGCCTTAAAGTGCCCCTTCTTACAATAATTGCAGGGCATGTTCTTAGCCTTGGACTTTGATAGCAACTTCTTCCTATTTGCTTCCGGATCTTTCTTCTCTGCACGCCCTCGAACAAATAAACCAATCGACGAACCATTTGCTTCGGTAGAAGTCAACTTCTTATCGATCTTCTTTTTGTTCATCAAATTCTCCTTGACATCCTTGATTGAGATCGTGTCTCGTCCATAAATCATGGTGTCACGGAAGTTCTTATAAGAGGGTAGCAACGAACACTAAGAGAATAGCCTGATCTTCATCATCGGTCTTAATATTTATCTTACCCATATCTGTAATGATTGAATTAAACTCACCAACGTGAGATTTTATTGGAGAGTCTTCTGACATACGAAGTGTATAGAGACTCTGCTTCAACTGGAGTCAATTCGTGAGAGATTTCCTCAAATATAACTCCTCCAACTTATTCCACAAATCAACCGTTGTCTTCTCCACCATAACTTCTTATAGTAATTCGTTAGTCAGACACAAGTGATTAGCAGTTAAGGCCTTCTCATCCATCTCCTCCCAAGCTTCCTCCGTCATAATAGAAGGCTTCTTCTCCTTCCCATGAATTGCCTTCTTCAAATTGTTTTGAGTCAAAATGGAAACCATATGAACTTGCCACAAACACTTACCACAAACAGAAACTCATATTCTCATCGAAATTCTCGATATCAAACTTCATAATTGTCAGAGACATGATATGGGATCAAAATACCTTGAATAATAATGAACCCTAAACTTCAAAATCAAGATCTAAAAAAGTGGGGAAGAGAATGTAGTTGTCATTACCCACCGTTGACCTAGATCACAAAATTAAAAGACCCAACGGTTCAACCAAAAATCTCACAATAACGCAACAATATCTCTGATACCAGTTTGTTGTGAATAAGGTAATCACATAGCACAAAACAATCGATATAGAGAAGAGTATCAAACCACAGGCAAGATAAAACTATGAATACTAACCAACGAAACAAATAGGCGAAGGTGAAACTTTACTAATTATCAAATGCGGAGGAGTACAAATCGATGGAGAATACAAATCTCTCTCAAAACCCTAGCTCCCTCAAAATAACAATGGGTTCTCACCAAATAATCAAATTGCTATCTCAAAGGCTTCAATCTAGGGTTGCTACAATCTTTCTTATTTATAGCATACAAAAGATATTCCCAAAAAACTAATTTCCTAACTTAGGAAATCTGCGCCCAACCCGACGGGAGACGTCTGCCCCAGAGATGGGCAGACGTCTGTCAGAGCATATCCCGAAACTTCAACTCTTTGTCCAGTCCTACAGACGTCCGCTATAGAGGGGCAGACATCTGTCAAGGTATTTACGGAAACTCCAGAAAAGTGACAGAGCTATACCAGACGTCTGACCTGAAGATAACCGTAAATCTTCGCTTCGTGATAACGCCGGATCAATAGGGAAATCTTTAGGGATGAATGTGAGGCACACATAACACATGACCTTGTCAACTCATGACTTTCGATTGTACATATTCATGATCCAATGATTTTGTTCTGTTGTCCTATGGACATTTTTTTTACATCCTGAAGTCAGGAAATTTTTAGTAACATTAAGACCACCAGAAAAGTTCTCTGTTGTTTCCGTCTCTGTATCAAACCTTAAATTTGAATCCTCCAGAATTTGTTTACCTTTATTATATAACTGTTGAAAATGTCCTGATATAAAGATCCTTTTTTTGTTGCTGATGTTACCCAAGACCCGAGAAAAACCAGTTTGAAAAGCAATATAGCTAACTTTAGAAAAAATCAGTCATGGGCTCCATAATACAGAAGAGAGAGAGAGAGATTTTTCTGAGTTGGCTTTTTCACTCTATGCTGAGTCTGAGGTTGGCAATCCCTGTCAAGTTCCAAAAACATATATTCATGATTAAGAAGATTCATAAAATCACTGGACTTTTGAAACCTCATCAGCAGATGCCTATTATCCAATAAGGTAAGTGCAAAGTCTCCTTTGAAATTCATTTTTTGAGACAAAAGAGTTTTGAACTCAGAAAGTGGAGGCCTCCCATAGGCACACTGAGCAATTAAGGCTAGATTTAAAGCAAAGGCTGATTTATCAATTTCATCTTGAGAAAAGTTTATTGCTGGGTCTCCATTGTCATCAAGTCATTTTCTTTTTCTGCAATTTGCATCTCAGGTTCTGAAAAAATGGGCTTCACTGCAGGTACAAAAGATCCTTTTGGTATCTGAGCATCATTTTTGACAATTTCTGCAAAGGTTTTATTCATTGCTTTAGTTCTAATTGCCTCTGATTCCAGAATTTGAGAATTATTCCAAAACTTATTTTCTCAGTGGCAGCGTTTTGATTTTGCCGAATATTCATGCAACACCCAGAATTCAATGGAACGGTAAAAGAATCCAATAGAACAGTAGAATCTTGCTGACATCAAGGCAAAGAAACATAGCAAGCACAATCCATAGGATTGAGAGATCAATCGATCCTATGAAAACTCAACAAAGGATCAAATGCAACATCGCAAACCACAGGAGTTACAAGAATTGAGAAATCTATACGATGAATCTAAACAAAATGATCAAAATTAAGAGCTCAAAGGAGATCAAGAAGAGGCGACTCACAATCGTAAAGAATTGGAGGCGACTGAGCCAATTAGGGTTGGAAAGCCCTAATTTTCCCCCGGTTCAATAGGATTAAATTTCTAAATCTATTTTCTTACTATTCCTATTTTCAAATGCACCCTAAAATTGTTTCAAGCTTTTTCACTTGTCTCGTTCGTTAATTGGATTTGAAGTTATTTTTCTTAAATTTTAAATTTCTAAATATTTTTCCTTAATTTTGTCATTTTTAAATGCATCATAAAGTTATTTCAAGCCTTTTCACTTGTCTCATTTTTTAAAAAGATTGAAATCTATTATTTAATCTAAATTTTAATTTCTGAATCTATTTCCCTAAACAACTATGAAATTTCTGAATCCATTTCCATAAGCACCTATCATTGATTCTCTGTCTATAATTGTCTTAACCCTGATTCGTTATTGATTTATCTTTCATACAGGTTTAATTATCGTCTTTTTATAATGTCCTCTAATTTATGTCCACAACAATATGCACATACCATTGATTCACTTTCTATAACCGTCCTCGTATGGACATTTGCCGATAGGCATTCAGGATCAAGTCCTCTCCATTATTAGATCAATCTGAATATGTCGACCTGTGGCTCTTTCTATTGTATACATTCGTGATTGTGGCTTTCATCAAATTTACTTTGCACACATGACCAATCATTCACGACACCTTGATTTTATTTATTTTTTTCATCATCTATCCTTTTTTCAATACAACATCGCATATCACTTGTCTCTTTCATAAAACAATTGGAAAATTGTCTTAATTTTTAGATATTTGACTTTGTGATGTTACTAATATTAAATGCATCATAAAGTTATTTTTAGACCAAAAACAATTTTCTATAGTATATTTTTGTTAGAACTGGAAGGCTTTTCGTAAAGATTTTTAATAATATGTTGAAATTAATTTTATATAAAACCTACTTTTGATAAATGACCTTTTAGAAAGCTACGAAATGTTCATGAATCATAAGCAGCTTTTAAAGCAAATTTCTCAAGATTTCAAAGACTTTACATCATTTTGCATTTCAATTTTATTTTATTTATTAGAAAGGTTGTTGAAAAAAAAACTTCAATTGTATTAAATTTCTAAATCTATTTTCTTAACATTAATACTTTCAAAGGTACCATTAATTTTCACTTGTTTTGTTAAAGGATTTGAAGCTACTTTTCTTAAATTTTAAATTTCTTAATCTTTTTCCTGAATTGCACTATTTTTAAATGCGTCATTAAGTTATTTTAAACATTTTCACTTGTCTCGTTCTTTATAAGGACTTGAATCTACTTTTTTTTATCGAAATTTTAAATTTCTGAATCTATTTACTAAACATTACTGCTTTCAAATCTCTAAATCTATTTTCATATGCACCCATCATTGATTCTCCTGTCTATAACTGTCTTAACCACAATTCCTTAATGATTTAATCTCCTTACGGGCTTAATTTATTGTCTATTTATAATGTCCTTCAACCCGTGTCCACAACAATATACACCTACTATTAATTATGCTCTTATAATCGTACTCTTATGGACATTTATCAATAAACATTCAAGTTCAAGTCCCATCCATTATTTGATCGACGTGAATATGTTAACCCGTGACTTTTCACTTATACACATCCATGATGCATTGATCTTGGTGCTATAACTGCCATCCTCCGGACATTTATCAAAAGGCGTTCAAGTTCAAGTCCTTTCCATTTTTAGATCGATGTATATATGTCAACCTTGACTCCTTCGATTGTACACATGTTTTCCATTAGTTTCACCATTATTAAATGCACTATAAAGTTATTTCAAACATTTTCACTTGTCCCGTTCTTTCCCTTATTATTACTGCTTCCAAATTTCTAAAGCATTTACATATGAGATTTTTTAATCCATTTTAAATTTATAAGTTTATAAATCCATTTTAAATATATGAGATTGTAGAAAAATTTCAAGATTTTTGTGTTCTATACCATATATAATATTGATAAAAGTAAGAAAACGGAAAGATATTTTGATTATCGTATCTCTACTATTATAAGGCTAAACTAAGGGGGTCATTTAATTTTGAAATTGATTGATGATGTGGCTTCCTAGTTTTTTATAGAAATCAAACAAAATAACACCATTGTTTTATGTGCAATGCACGTAATTAAATGCTACGCCATTATTATTTTACAAGTACGATGCATATAATTAAATTGTAATGTCGTTATTATTTTACAAGTACGATATACGTAGTTAATAAAGAAATTTATTGTAAAAGTTCCTCAAATTACGTGCAACCCACATGCCAAAAAGGCTAGTGCTATATAATAAGCAAATTATTGAAAAGCAAGAAAAAGGAAAACACAGAATTATGAGATATTTGAAAATTTAAAGATTCTTATGTGCTACAGCGTGCAAACTATTTGAAACTTGAAGAAAACAAAAAACAATTAGGATTTTTAAAAATTTCCTAATTTTTCTGCGTTCCACGGGTTTCCAATCACTAGATTTTTGAAAATTCAGTGATTTTTTTTTTTTTGGATTTTTAAAATTTTATGATTTTTGTGTGCTATATAGTATGAAAAAAGGAAGATTTTGTTTGGAGATACATGAAAATTTTTGCAATTTTCATGTGCAACGTAAAATGTTGAGAAAGTGAAGAAGATAGGAAAATTTTCAGATTTTATGAAAATTTTGCAATTTCGATCGTGAATGTTAAGCAATCGGAAAAACATAAAATTTTAAGATTTTTGAAAATATTAGCAGGCAAATTAGGGAAAAAAAAACATGAAGAAAACATTAAATTTTTGAAAATTCATGATTTCCGTATGTTATATATAGCATACAAAAAATTTTAATACTAAAGAAAGCAAAAAAGAATTTGAGATTTTGTAGAATTATAGATTTTCTTGTGTTCTAAGTGCCAAAATATTTTTAAAAGAAAGAAAACAAAAAAAATTGATATTTTTGAAAAGTCCGCTATCTTTTGTTTTTTATATAGTATGCAAAATATTGAAAAACTAAGTAAAACATAAAATATTAAGACTTTTGAAAATTTTGTGACCCTCGTGCAAAGAAAGCAAAATACTAAAAATTTGAAGTAAACGGAAAATTATTCTAATTTTTAAAAAATTCGCAATTCTCATGTGTTAGCAAAATATTAAAAAACCAAATAACACGGTAAATTTTGATATTTTCGTATGAAATCGTGATTTTTGAAATTTTCACGATTTTCATTTGCTAAAGAATGCTGAATATTGAAAAATCGAAGAAAACTGATACTGTGTGAGATTTTTAAAATTTTCGCAATTTTCGTTTTTTAGATCATGCAAAATATCGAATAGCCTAAGAAAATAAAAAAGTTTGAGTACGTAATTTTCGTCTTGTGGCATGTAAAATATTGTAAATTTGAAGAAAAAAATAACTATAGGATTTTATAAATTTCGCGATTTTTCTATGCTATAGAATGCAAAATATTAAAAATCCGTGGAAAGCAGAAATATTTGACATTTTTGTTATTTCATGATTTTTTTACCATGTATAATATTGAAAAAAGGAACAAAATGGAAAATTTTAATATTTTTGAAAATTCTACGTTTTTCTCTGCTAGAATGTAAAATAAAACAAAGAAAGCTTTTGCGATTTTCATGGTCTAAAAGAAGCCAAATATTTAAAAAGGAGATTTCTGAGACTCCTAGAAATTTAGTGATTCTCATGTGTTACAGCATGTAAAATATTGGAAATTTGAAGGAAAAAAAATATTTAGGATTTTCTAAAATTTCGTGAATTTTTTGTTACTCGGGGTTCCCAGTCACTCTGTCATTCAGACTTGATCTTTTTGTTCTATTAAGTTCTTAGCGGCAATCTGCGAGCTTTTCTTCTATTACTTCACATTGGTTTTTGTCTCTTTGATCGAAAGTTCTTTAAAAGTATGCGCAAGTAAAATATTGGAAAACCGGAAAAAAAAAATTTGAGATTTTTGAGATTGTATGGTTTTTGTGTGCCATATAGCATGCAAAATAATGAAAAAAGAAGATTTTGTTTTTGGAGATATATGTAAACTTTTTGATTGTCATGTGCTTCTTGCAAAATATTAAAAATGCAATGTAAACAAAAAAAATCGATTGCGTAATTTTTTTGAAAATGCGAAACAAAAAATAACAAAAATCAGAAGAAAATATAAAATTTCATGGTTTCGTTTGTTCTATATATCATTCAAAAAATTGTACAACCAAAGAAAACAAAAAATTTAAGATTTTTTAAAATTTAGTGATTTTTTTATTCTATAAGCAGCAAAATATTGAAAAAATGGAGAAAAAAAAAGTTTTTGATACATTTGAAATGTCGGCAATTTTTCAGTGTTATAACAAGAAAAAAATTATAAAATGGAATAAAACATAAATCTGAAATTCTTGAAACTTCACCATCTGTGTTCTAAATAATGAAAATTTGAAGAAAACATAAATTTTAGAATTTTAAAAAAAACATGATTTTCGTGTGGTATAACAACCAAAATATTGGAAAAACAGAGTGCCCAAAAAAAATTAAAATATTCGTATGATATGCATTTTTTGAAAATTTCACGATTTTCGTTTAATATATAGCAAGCAAAATATTGAAAAACTAAAAGTTTGTGAAATTATGAAATTTTCATGTTGTAGTGAGTAAAATATTGTAAATTCTTAAAAAACAAATAATTTTTGGAATTTATAAATTTTGTGATTGTCGTATGCATATATTTTCAATAAACGTTGGGTCGTATGCTATAAATGTCAAGTATTAAAAAATCGAAGATAGTAGAAATATTTGAGATTTTTTAATTTTTCACTATTTAATATTGAAAAAGGAATAAAACAAGAAACAATTGGAATTTTTGAAAATTTTGTGATTACCTTATTTTATAGCATGTAGGATATAAAAAACGAAAGATTTTGTGATTTATATATGCTATAACAAGAAAAAAAATTTAAAAAAACAAAATAAATAAGAGAATTTTTATTTTTCTAAAAATTTAGCGATTCTCACGTGCTGATGTGCAAAATATTGGAAATTTGAAGAAAACAAAAAGGATATGATTTTTTAAAATTTCGCGATATTTCTGTGTTACCAAAAGTTTCTAGTCACCCGGAATCTCAGTCTCTTAGACGACATTTCTCTGTTCTGTTAAGTTCTTAATAGCAATTGGCGAGTATGTTTTCTATTCATGTACATATGTTTTTGTCTTTTTATATCCGAAAGGTCTCCAAAAATATGGTGAGCAAAATATTGGAAAACTGAAGAGAGGAAAAATTTGAGATTTTTAAACTTGTTTGAGTTTTGTATGTTATATAGCATATAAAATAATGTGAAAAGGAAGATTGTTTTTTTGTAGATTTATCAAAATTTTGCAATTTTCATGTGCTACCATCCAAAATATTGAAAAAGTGAAAAAAATTAGAAATTTTATGAGATTTCTGGCAATTTTGTAATTTTTGTTTGCGAATGTTAAGCTATCGAAGAATACATAAAATTTTAAGATTTTTCAAATTACTGCAATTATCATGTTCTATATAGGAAGCAACATAAGAATTAAATTTTTGAAAACCATGATTTTCGTGTGCTATATATAGAAAACATAGTAAGACCGAAAAAACAAAAAAATTCTAAGATGTTTTAAAATTTATAGATTTTCTTGTATTACAAGCAGCAAAATATTTTTAAAAAGAAGAACACGGAAAATTGTAATATTTTTCAAAAGACCGTGATCTTTGTTCGCTAGAAACCAAAATATTGAAAAACCGAATAAGACATAAAATATTAAGAACATCCGCGATCCTTGCGCTATAGCACAAGCAAAATACTGAAAATTTACAGAAAACGGAATTTCGAATTTTTAAGAAAATTGAGATTTTCATGTGTTATTCGATATATTGAAAATTCGGAGGAAACATAAAATTTTGAGATTTTTAAAAATATCATGATTTTTGTGTGCTATACTAAGCAAAATATCGAAAAAAACCAAAAAACACAAAAAGTTTGGAAATTTTCTTGTGATATTGCGATTTTTCACGATTCTTTGTTTTCCAAAACCTAAAAAAATATATTGAGAAATTGAATAAAACTGTATCTTTACGAGATTTTTGAAATTTTCATAATTTTCCTTTTTATATATGATGCAAAATATCGAACAACCGAAGATAACATAATAGTTTGAGAATTTTGAAGTTATGCAACTTTCATGTTGTATCATGTAAGATATTGTGAATTTGAAGAAAACAATTAATTTTAGTAAAAATTTCGCGATTGTCATGTTTATGTAAAACATTAAAAACCCTGAAGAAAGCATAAATATTTGAGATTTTGAAAATTTCATGAATTTTGTGTTCTATACCATTTATAATATTTAAGAAACATAGAAAAAATTGAGATTTTTAATTTTTTATGATTTTCTTTTGTTATAGCATTTAAAATATAGAAAAATAAAAGATTTTGCTATTTCATATGCTAAAAAAACAAAATATTGAAGAACCAAAAAACACAGAGATTTTTGAGATTTTTAAAATTTTGCAACTCACGTGCTACAACATGAAAAATATAGGAAGTTTGAAAAAAAATTTAAAAAATAAGGATTTTTTTAAAATATCATTATTTTTATGTGTTGTCAGTGGTTCCCAGTCACCCGGAGTCTCTGCTACTCAGACTGGTTTGTTGGGGTCAAAAATTACACCTGGTTGACCAAGTTAAAATCAAAGTCAACCCCAAGCCAATTGGGCCCAAGCCCAGGCCAAGTGAGCCCATGCTCAAATCAAGCCCGAAAATGAAGCGACCAGCCTCTCCCATGCCAAAATGAAAATTATGTAATAAATAATTTTGATGTAATTTTTATGAATAAATGTATGGAAAATTGGCATAAAGCCAAATTTTTGTAAAGTCCATGGCTCATGTGCAAGAAAAATGAGCACATGATGCATGTGATAGGCAAAATGCCATTTTGTAAAGCTCAAGGAGGTATGTGTAAATTTGTAATCCTATAAAAGGCAACATGATGATGAAATGAAGGACAATAATTCATTCCCCCTAAAAAATTTGGGTTTCTTTGCCTACTCCTTCCTCAAGGTTCTAAACCTTCTTATCTTTTTTTTTGAATTAAATCAAGAGTTTAACTTTTTCTTTTCCAAAAATAAATAGTCTTTCACCATAAAACTATTGAAGGGGAGCTCGGACCTGCCATCAAATCCCTAAAAGGGGAGATTTTTAAGTTTCGCCCTTTTTTCCCAAGATCCAGCCAACAGAGAGGAAGAAGAAGAAGACTCGTCTCCAAAAATCCTATTCCGGGAGGATCCGAAGCTCAAAAGAAGATTCAAGGCTAAAGGGGAGAAGAAAGGGGTCTCCTTCAATCATCTCCAAAGATTTCTAGGAGTTTAACTCCATTCAAGATCTGTTGGAGTTTAACTCCATAAATCAAACCCTTTTTTTAGGTGTTTAACTCCATTCAACATCTTTCGGAGTTTAACTCCATAAATAAAAAATCCTCTTTCGGAGTTTAACTCCTAATTTCGGGGTAGAAGCCCCTTCTTTCCGAGGACGCCCAGCGCCCACGTGCCGGGCGCGTGAGGCGCTGGCGCCCAGTGCCCACGTGCCGGGCGCTGCGTGAGGCGTCGGCGCCCGGCACCAGCATCTAGCGTACAGCGCCCACGTGCCGGGCACGTGAGTCGCCAGCATTCAGCGCCCAGCGTCCGAGTGCCAAGCACGTGAGGCGCTGGCACCCACGCGTCTTTTGGACGCTATTCACCCCGCTTTTCCCATGCACTCCACACTAAAAATACCTCCCCCGTTAGAAAAAAATTTCTAATGGGGTGCTGTCCCGTATCCCGCAAGGGGACTGCTAGCCTCCTTAACCCCTAGCCCGCTATCCGGGTAGCGGGACCCCCATAAATTCTGCAAGGCCCCGGATATATCCAAAACCCCTCAAGACACACATACGCACACTGCACATTGAGTTTGTATGACCAGTTTGACCCGTCAATCGGAGGTTCTCTCGCTCCAAAGGCGATGGGTAATTAACGGCATCTTAGTCCGCGGTTGCTGGAGATTCGGATTTCCACAATCAATAAACCCCCACCTACCCTAGGCAGGAGGAATCTGTAGTACGCCTGACAAGCGACGCGTATTCCCATCTCAATGGGGTGACGAAAAATACCCTACAGATTCTGGCACGCCCGGTAGGACCTCTTCTCTCTTCCCATATTTCGGGTTAAACGTTCATGCGAACTCAATCAACATACATATTGATGTTTATACTGAAATAATACTCTTTCATGCAGGATTTCAAGCGATCAAGCCCCAACAATTTCTCCGAGGACCAGCTCAGCTCTCGACACAACTCCCATCTCCTACACAATGAGATGGATGCCAGGTCGGTCCTCCCGGCCAGTCTCGGGCAACACTGGGGGAGCCGCTGCTACAGTTCGGCCCTATTCTGTTCATGCCAGCTAACACCATCTCAGCTCCTCAAGCTCTGGTGGCAGACAAACTGGCCTCGAAAGGCAAGAGGCTAAATGTGGTGGTCTCGAAGGCGTCCCAACCCAAACGTAAGTCGGTGTTTGAACGACTTTCCTTGGCCCCAGCTGGGGGCAAGGCCATCATCACCAATAAAACAACAAGGCATCTTGGGCAAACGCTAGCGGTGCCCTTGATAACTGCTCAATCGGGTATCTTCTCTAAGCTCCCCGTCAATCGACTCACGATGGCTTCCTGGATGACGGATGCCCGTCAAGCCCTCAAAATCGAGAAGCTAAGGCAGAAAATGCTCAGATATAGAGCCAACAAAAGGGCTAGGGCTCCTGCTAGGCTGAACTTCATGAGGTTCCAAGAATAGGGTTACCCCTCCAAAGATAAAAGAGATGGCTGGACATGTGGTCCACACTGTCTACATGGTAGGCACGTGCAGCACGAGCAAGGACGAGACCACCACATCTCAAATCTAATCTGGTATGAATGTGGCTGCCACTTTCCAAGATCAACATCCTCTGGAAGGCAATGAAAACCCTTCCAGTGAGGCCGATAAGCAGAGAGATCCATCGGTTCATGAGGAGTCGGGCTCAGAAAGTGAAGAGGAGCCAATCTTCCGTCCCAAGATCGCAGAGCAGTAAATTCTCCAAGAGCTCCAAAAGCAGCTCAGAAACAAAGACAAGGAAATGGCCAAGCTCTACTCAAAGATCAACGACTTGACAAACGTCATCTTACAACTCACGATCCAAGTTGCCTCTCGACCGCCCAATCAAGCACAGAGCTCTGCTCATGAATTGGAAAACGGTGTCCCGAGGCAGCCGACGCCTATTCCCTCAAATCCAAAGGTGGGCGAGCTGCATGAAAGTTGGCCGCATCCTATCTCGAAAAATGTCTTGACTACTGATGACAGCAACCCGCTAACGCAAGATCAAATCATGGATTTGGTCACCAACAAAGTCAAAACATTAGTAGCCGAAGACGAATTGCAAAAAGATATCAGCAGTAGTGGGAGACCATATCCTGCTCGATATGATCTGGTAGAGTTTCCTGGTGGCTATGTCATCCCCAAATCCAGAAGATTTAATGGGACAGGAAATGCGAATCAGCACATCACCCACTTTAAAGCCTCATGCAGGAATACTGGGGTCAATGATACGCTTCTCCTCCGCCAGTTCGTTAATAGCTTAACCGATGTCGCTTACAACTCACAAAGGAAAAACACACTTGGGGGTCCCCACGACTCCTAAGGAGAAAATATACCTACTAGATTCTTTCGACTCATAGGGAGAAAATTCTTTTATGGGACCCTTACGGCTCATAAAATTGAAAAGCCTTAGGGGATAGGGACCTGAACCTATCTCCTAAATCATCACTCCCTAACAGGTAAAGGCAAATGATGAATTTCTTCTAGCACCTGTGCTTCAGTGTTAGCAACGCTGATGCCGACCCCAACCCCAAAAATTCTAAACTTTCGATCCAATAGACCCCTAAGTCTTTAAACTGGGAATAGATGACCTCTAAGTCGTTAAACTGGGAACAGATGACCCTTAAGTCGTTAAACTGGGAATGAAGCAAATCCCCTCATGTCAAATGATGATTCGCTCCTGGTACCATATTCCAGTGTAGCAGTACTGATGCCAAACCAAAACCAAAATCCCCAAATCCTCTCATGGAAAATGATGATTCACTCCTGGTACCATATTCCAGTGTAGCAATGCTGATGCCAAACCAAAGCCAAAATCCTCAAATCCTCTCATGGCAAAGGATGATTCGCTCCTGGTACCATATTCCAGTGTAGCGATGCTGATGTCAACCCAAATCATGTCAAGTCAGCAAGACGACCAACGACCTCACAGTCAGAATTATGCTCTGTCTCGGAATCAAGTCAACCAACGACCTCCCCGTCGGAATTATGCTCCGTCTCGGAATCAAGTCAACCAACAATCTCTACGGCAGAATCATGCTTCGTCTTAGAGTGTACCCCGTGTCGAAATCATGCTTGGCCTTAGAGTACCTGCTTTCCCCATCGGAATTATGCTTCGCCTGGGAATTGACATCTGCGTCGGAATCATGCTTTTGGATAGCCGCTCATATCCATATCATTTGTCACGCCCCGCTTCCCAGAGTGCGCTAAGATCGGCACGTGCCAGAGCCAATCATGCTACCTGTGGCTAGGAAACATCCCTCCACAGTCATATTATGGCTGTCTATAGATATCAAGAGCGGTAGAAATAAAATAAACTATCTAGTACATGTCCATATGCCAGGATATCCGAGTCAAGAAATAATATGCGGAAGCAATAAATCCAATAAACAATAACAATCTGGAAAGTACGTCCCAAATACGGGCTCACATCAGGAAATGAAAATACGGAAAGAAACTAAACTAAACTGGATACTAACAGGATCCTCGCTGCTCGGCCTGTTGGCTGAAATACTCCTGAACGGCCTGCGACAGAGATAGAGGATCTGGGCCATACAAAACCCAGACGTCAGTGCGTCATAATATCAACAATAATATAATCAGGAAGTAACAAGATATGCAGGCATGAGTATTAGCAGTAATAAGAGTATGACAATAACACGAATATGGAACAGTGAAGTGTATACGTGCAGGTGAAGTGCGGTGAGTAATCTAAACTATACTACTGGGTTATCTATTCTAAAGTCTTCGAAATCAATTAATGCAATCCTCGTCATAACCAATCGGTCTATGCCCCGTTCATTCCCCACAGGACCACGGTAACAGGATTATTCCGTAACGCCCGGAAAAACGGCAAACAATATATTCCGTAACGCCCGGAAAAATGGCAAACAATATGTTCCGTAACGCCCGGAAAAACGGCAAACAATATAATAGCCCTTTGAGTTACGTTCGGTTACATTCTTGATTTCCCCTTACCCCAAAGGTTATGTGTTCAAGTCGGGTATTGCTAATCAATATCTAATACCAACACAGGATCAAGCAGATACAAATTTTGTCTATGCAGACAACAGTAACGTCCATCAGGACAACATATCAGGATTGTCGGCATTAGAAACAGGATCAGGTAACATGTCAAGCAGTGGTATATCAGGTCATGTCAGGTAGTGTACATGTATCACGTGGATGCCCAACAGTAAAATGTAGCAAGTATCGAATCACAATAAAAGTACGGATGTATTGTAGAAGCATGTGTGCACAATTATCGATCAGGGGTTACATCATGACTATGTAGGATGCACATTATCAAGCATGGGGTACTAATGTAACAGTAATATGAATTAATATGGCATGGCATGCAACTAGATATATAGAATTAATGATATGGGTACACAATAAAACATGGATGCACAATATGTATTATAGCATGTAGTAAGATAAACTTGCATGCGACTTGATATGCAATAAACTGTATAGATGCGAACGGATGTTATAAAACTGTAAAAACTGTAACATTAGATGCATAACTAAACAATATGTAATATTATTATTCGCATGAATGCAAAATATAGTAGTATAGCATGTAGCAAGATAAACTTGCATGCGACTAGATATGTAATAAACTATACAGATGTGAACGGATATTGTAAAATTGTAAAACTGTAACATTGGATTCATAACTAAACAATATGTAATATTATTATTCGTATGAATGCAAAATATTGTAGTATAGCATGTAGCAAGATAAACTTGCCTCAGAACAGTGGTCGATATGCAGGCGGCCTGTTGCGACACGACACGATACGGTGTATGAAACGGCACGACACGGTGCTGGGTCTTGCGGTGACACGGGACTGGTGCGATGGTGGCACACAAGTGGCATGGGCTGAGCACGAAGCGGGCATGACGTGGCACAGGAGTAGGGCACATGGCGTGACACGGTCCGAGTACGGTGATGACACGGTCTGGGTACGGTGCATGGTCTGGTCGCGATCTGGTGCATGGTCTGGTGGTGGTCTGGTCGCGATCTAGAGACGATCTGGTGCATGGTCTGGTCATGATCTGGACACGATCTGGTGCATGGTCTGGTCACGATCTGGTCGTGACACGGTCATGACATGGAAGTGGTAATAGTATAATTTTGGTATTATAGCGGTACTGTGGTGATGGTATGGTTCGTCCGGATCGTCGGCGGCGGCATGGCTCCAGCGATGACCGGAAAACAAGAATTCAAGAAAGAGAAAAGAGAAGAAGAAGAAGGAGAAAGAGAAGAAGATGAAGGTGCTGCTCTGGAATTGGTGTTTGGGGACAGAGGCGAGGCAGCGGAGACGACGACGACGATAAGCCGTCGACGGCGAGGTCTACGTCAAAAGGCAGTGAGTTTTGGCGAGGGCTATAGGTGTGGTTGCAGTGGGCTTAGAAGAAGAGAGGGGTTGAAGGGAAGAGAGAAGGAGGTGAGGAGACAGGGATGGTGATGAGGGGTTGAGACGAGGTGGTCGGCGATGAGGGCGACGGCGACCGAGGAGGTGGCCGCAATAGGTTCTCGGGTGTGTAGGGTTGGCTTGGGTTGGGTTGTAGGTGATAGTGGTGATGATGGTGTTAGGATTCGAAGGTGGTGATGAGGATGATGGGGTACGGTCATCGACGGGGTTCCGGCGGTGGAGGCAATGGGTGTCGGGTTGGGTTCCTGGTGCAGTGGATATGCAGGGAAGGAAAAAGAGAAGGACGAAAGAGAGAAAGGTGAGGTGGTGGTCGAGGAGTCGACGATGACAAGGGTGGAGGCGGCGACGGCGTCGCACGGAGGGAAGGCGGCGACAAGTGCGAGCGAGGGCAGAGGCGGGAAAAATTTAGAAGAAGAAGGAGGTGGGGAAGACGTGAGTTTAAAATAGGTTTGTGAAAAATTTTGAGATTAAAAAATAAATAATTATAGTGAAAGAGAGAGAGAGAGAGGAGAGAGACGGAGAGAGTTTCTGTTAATTAGATTTTTTTTTAAAAATCCTTTTAGCTAAATAAAAATTTTAAACAGTTAGAATTATTTACAAATATAATATTAGTAAATTTTGAGTTTTTGGCTAATATAAAAACAGTCCAAAACACGCCCAGGTCGGGTCTAAAAATCTAGTTTTAAAATACGGATAATATACGTACCAACCAAAACCAAAGTAGGATATCCGGGTCACGAAAAAGCATACCCCCAAGAATGGATACACGTAGCGTGCACGTAGCTATCCAAACGAGTCCGTTTCACTGAACGGGACGAGAACAAGATGTGCGGATGCTACGACAGGGTTAGGGGTATCATGTAGGCCATGCTAGATAATTTTAAAATATTTTATTCGACTTTAAATGTTATATTAAAATGCAGGTGCCAGATAAAATGCCAGTATGCAGTATAAAATATGAAAGTGCACGGATCCACGTAACAAGCCGGGATAAAAGATAAACAAGAATCAAAACTGGTTTCCAGTAAGCAGGTTGGGTTGGATGCAATAAGGATGCCAATTACACTATTCGCATCCAAAACACAATAAATCAAGAAATAACCATAAATAAAGAAATACCCAAAATAGAACTGGTATAAATGAACTAGGGTGTTACATTATACCCAACTACAAAAAGAATTTCGTCCTCGAAATTCCCAAAACAAGAAAAGATAAACAAACATGAAACTACAGGAAGATATCTAGAAACTTCGGTCGAATCTCGTCTTCTCGTTCCCAACTCGATTCTCCGTGCGGGCGATTCCTCCATGAAACAAGTACGAGCGGGATAACCTTATTCTTGAGGACCTTTTCTCTTCGATTAACAATCGACATCGGTCGTTCCTCAAAGGTCAAATCCTCCTTTACAGTCAGCTCCGAATGATCTAGCGCGTGCGTCTCATCTCAAACATAATTACGAAGTTAAGATACATGAAACACGTTACGAACATTCGCCAAAGATGGTGGTAACGCCAATCGATAAGCCACTTCTCCAACACGCTCCATAATCTCGAAAAGCCCCACGAATCGAGGACTAAGCTTGCCTCGACTCCCAAAACGAATCACTCCTCTAGTCGGTGATATCTTCAAGAATACAAGATCACCAACAGCGAATTCTAGTGGTCTTCTCGATGTGTCGGCCCAACTCTTCTGTCGATCATGCGCTGCCTTCATGTGATTCTGGATAGTATTAACCTTCTCTACTGTTTGCACGATCAAATCCGGTCCCAACAATCTTCGTTCTCCAACATCATCCCAACAAACAGGTGAACGACACTTGCACCCATACAATGCTTCGAATGGAGCCATCTGAATAGTCGCCTGAAAGCTGTTATTGTACGAAAACTCCACCAAGTGTAGATGATCCTCTCATGAACCTTTTAAGTCTAACATGCAAGCTCTCAACATGTCTTCAAGAGTTTGGATCGTTCTCTCCGAATGGCCATCGGTCTGAGGATGATAAGTGGTGCTAAACTTCAATCGTGTCCCCAAACTTTCCTGTAAACTCCTCCAGAAGTGCGATAAGAATCGGGTATCACGATCGGAAGCGATGCTCACAGGTACTCCATGCAATCTCCCAATCTCCTGCATATACCGTTCTGCTAACGCTTCCGTTGACTGATCAACTCGAAATGGTATGAAATGAGCTGCCTTGGTCAAATGATCAACAATCACCCAAACTGCATTGTTGCCCTTTGGACTCCGCGGTAAAGCTGTCACGAAATCCATGGTTATATGTTCTCACTTCCACTGAGAAATCGGAAGTGGTTGCAATAAACCAGCTACTCTTTGATGTTCAGCCTTAACTTGCTGACACACCAAGCACTTCGCTACAAAGCGAGCAATCTCCCTTTTCATGTCTTCCCACCAGAAATGCTGTCTTAGATCACGGTACATCTTCGTGCCTCCTGGATGTATGGAATATGCGGAACTGTGTGTGTCACGACCCGAAATAGCACGTGACTGGCCCTTGAATCATATGAAGTCTATAGGACTCCATCTAATTCAAGTAAGCCAAAAGCCCAGAAATCTAAAACCATTTTAAGGAGTAAATAAAGAAAACTAGTTTTTAAGAAGTAAGGAAAACATGTTTTAAAAGTAAGGTTTTTAAATAAGTAAGCCGCATATGCATTTTTAAAATCTATAGTCTTTTCTGAAAATTTCGGCAGAGTTTCCTTTGTAAATACTGGCCCAAACGGGGTACAACATGAATAGTATATATACAATAATAAAAGGCATCCCCAAACGGGAGCTAGCTCTTCGTCAATCGACGGTCACAACCACGCAAGCAGTATAATATACAACGCCGAAGGGCGAGGATCAAAACTCAAAGGAAAACTCAAAATCAACATGAAAACCATAATACTACAACGCGCGACTCTAAGGTCGAAATAATACACAGCTGGTTTTCTAAGTCTGAAACAATATACAAGTTTGGTTGATGGAATTACTAGATACAACTGAATAATACATGTACAATAGTGGTTCTGATGCAAAAGAACCCACCTACTAAAGCAAATCACCCGTAAGGGAAGCAGTGTGCCAGAAGCCGCAACGGAACCTGTACGGCAAAACTTGCAAGAACTGTGGCACAACGGGGGTGAGTTGCCAACTCATGAATAGAAAAACATCACAGAGCAGAAATCGTATGTATGACACAATCCTAGGTCAATACGATCAGATATATATATATATATATAAATCTCAAATGAATAAGTCTGAAGCATGATAAGGTGGCAATGTAACATCTATACATGAGTGTAGTGTCAAGTGCTCATGACAATGCCTCAGGTAATAACATATCATAAATATGAGGTATGATCAATATTGACTATATCATGAAGTCTATGAATATGTGGATGTCATCCAACTATGTGATCAATGTCATCAATGTCAACTATATGTATGTGGATATCATCCAACTATGTGATCAATATCATCAATGTCAACTATATGTATGTGGAAATCGTCCACGTGTCACCCAATGACAATAAGCATCATGCATGTAAATATCATAAAGCATATGCATGGAAGTATGAGGATGTAAATCAACATGTGTCGCTCGCGACATATCAAATCATGGAACCTGAGTGTCAAGCATCGACACTCGAAAACATCATGAAACCTGTGCCTAGCATCGGCACGTAAATCCTCATATACATAGGGCTCCGTCAGTCCGGATCGGCCCGTCTCATCTCTCAACTCCGGTCGGTATCCCCCAGATATCCGCCGAGCTCAAAAACAATCACTGTTAGGTAGTACTCCCCTGCCAGGCTCACCGTCTAGCATATACGAGTCTTCTTGCCCCGGGGTACTTCACCGGGTCCACCATGTACCCACAGACGGTGCCTACCTCTCCTCGAATCGGGTTTCACATGTCACTCTCAGAACCGAGAAAACACATGGTGGACGCACTGAAATATCATATCAAGGGTAACCGGGTTTTTAAAACAATACATACTTTCTTTTGAAATATCCACGGTTCCCAAATCCAGAAATATCATGGAAACAACATATCTCAATGCGTACAATCATAAGGCATGATATATACGACATAATAAAGAAATGTAAGCATATCAGTATATCATGCAGCATGGAATAATAATATGCACATATTGAGGGAAACCGGCCTTTTAAAATGAATCAGTTTTAAAGAGTATCTTGTGGTTCCCAAATCTCCAAATCAAGCCAGAATCATCTAGGTATGTGCAATTATGTATGTATACAAGTATGAGTGTACAACAGGTAAGTGCACAAGTATGAGTGTACAATATGTAAGTACACAAGTATGGGTGTACAATTGGTATGTGCACAAGTATGAGTGTACAGTATGTAATTACACAAGTATGAGTGTACAATATGTAGGTGCACAAGTATGAGTGTATAATATGTAAGTAAACAAGTATGAGTGTACAATAGGTATGTGCACAAGTATGAGTGTACAGTATGTAAGTACACAAGTATGCCATGCAAGGGATCATATCCTGAATGCAACAGTCCTACAGTGTAGTGACAAGGCAATTATCGATGATGAAGTGTGTGAGCCGGCAAGCAGGTGTACGTGGAACATACGCATCATCGATAATGGTGCTAGTGTCCTAACAGCATGGTTTTAATATAACAAATAACATATTTAACATGCAATGTGATGCAAACAGTAAGAATATGCGGCAAATGAATAATAAACACAACAATGTAGAATCTACATCAATGTATCCATGTCATACTGTTTTGCCATTTGAAAGAAGACGAATCGGGGTTTTTAGGAAAATAAGGGCTACGGTGTTTTTAAAAAAAGGTGCGTCTTTTGAAAATATCCGTAGAATCCCTTTGCATGTCTTTAACTACTCCCGATTCGTTAGTTTTTGAAATAGGTATGACATCGGTCTAGCCTAACATCTGCTAAGCAACTACAGATCTAACTAACAAGTCAATCGGGAGGGGTATGGAAACCACCTAAATCTGAGTCGATATATACATATATATAAATATAATAGTCGGTGATCCCGCCTCAAAGGTACCGCATACGATACAATATCATATGACATCCTTGAGTCATGAGTGTGGATCTTATCATCAAATAAAGCTCGTACGGTAACTCATCGTACGGCATCCCAAAAGCTAGGTACGGGTCAATATCACATTCATCTCATCAATTATCTGGTATCCTTATCATCATATCTCATGATCTGGGGCACTGATCTAAGTCTAGTACAAATCGATACCATCTATATAAATATAAATGCGTGTGTGAAACACACGTCCAAAGGCCCGCTAAAATCTCATGTCGTATCCCGAATACGAATCACATTATATCACCGATCTCACGGCACTATGCTCAATCTCATCGACTCATCTCCAAATATCATACACTATCCTCATCATCCAGGTATAAGTATTACAAGCAAGCAGGGGGGGTAAACCTATTCTAGGGTTCGCAACTAGGAAACTATACTAGTTTACTTCTAAACCCTAATCTATCCATAGTACATCTAATCACATCTAGAATATCCATGTCACACATAACGCTATCATATTTATATATGTAGTATATATATAGTATACTAAACATCGAACTGCGGGAGTGCTATACGCCATCCACCCGACTTCCCCCGTAGATATAATCTACTCACCTTGCATCCAACGTGTCGGTGTCGATGTCGCCTTCATCTTCTTCATCGTATGAAGCCCTCGAGAAGGTACCTACAAGATAACACAATCGCAAATGCACCTTAAAATCACATCGAGAAAACTAAACGACGCGCTAAGGACTATAGGTTAGAACCTATGGACTACGCTTTCAAAACCATCAAACAATCCTTGATATCGTCATACAAACGTCAAAAGATCGAGGTAAAACACAATACTAGAAATCCAGAATTCAAAATACGCAAAACAAAACTCCGAATCAAAATAGCAACTTAGGAAAAAGGTCCCAGATTTTACCCTAGGTCAAATTGGTCAATTTTGTATATGCCAAGGGTCTAGTTTACATAAGATAAAGCTACAGAACCAACACGGATCAAAATGGTGGGACCCAGGCTGCAATTTGCGGCCATACAGATTAAATTTGCGGCCAGAATTGGGAGATAGGGGCTAGGGTTTTAGGGTTAGCTTCCTGGGTGCCTGCATGTATCACTGTCCTTGCAAAATAATTTTCAGAGGCTCCGGGTGTTAGCAGATTCCATTTAACCCTCACAGATTCCACAATTTCCTGATATCGGCTTTTCTAAATCTGTATTCCGGTGTTCTAGTCTCTGTTTTAGGCCTGAATTCTAGCATTAGGGGGTTTGTGTGGCCTTTACTGAGCTCAATTGCACATTACTACCCAAAATTTCCCTAAACCCTAACTAGAGTTTTCAAAGTTCACCCAAACCACACGATATCGGTTCTAATCTAACATGGGGGTAAAAGTAATGGAAATACCAAGCTAAAGGTTCAGAAAATACCTCATTTGGCAACTCAAGAATTTTCTTGAGTTGCCCAAAGTCCTCAAAATTTGATTTTTCTTGGTCCAATGTGCTTCCCTTGAGCCTGTGCATCTTTTTAATGAAAAGGGACTTGGGTTTTAAGGTGATTAGCATGGAGTTTTGGGGGATTTTGTGGAGAAGGAGAGGAGGGGCAATAGCAGCAGCAGAAAGAAGAGGAGAGGGGAGAGGAAAATGAGTGCAATAATGATGGGGGATGGCTCAAGACCAAGTCAATATAAACCCTCACCTTTCTCTCTCTCACCCATACCTTTTTCTTTGTTCTTTTCTTTTCTATTTTCCCTCTCTTAACTTAAAAACAACAACCATGGTAAAAAGAACATGAAGTCAAGCCATGGACATAAATGTAACAAGTGTAAAATGATATGGTTCATGTTTTGCACAAAATATGCTTAAAATCCGATTAGCGATTTTTAATCGCGATTAGCACTAAATTAGCATATAATTAATCATAAAAACTTAAAATTTGCATAATTCACATAAAACACCCTTTTTAGTAATTTCTATAATTTTTCAAATTTTTTCCCAATTTATCGGTATTTAATTATACCGCCTTATTAAAATATTCAATATTTTATTATTAAATTATAAAAAATCCCCCAAAATAATATTTTATTTTTTTGAAATGTTACAGTGTGCCTCCTTCATAACTTCTTCGTGAATATCTCCTTTCGCCACACACAAACGGCTAGCATATCGCAACGAACCATCTTCATGAATCAACAAATCCGTTCGAAGTCCCGCTTCAACCTGTTCTCGAAACTTTTGTAATCTTGGGTCCTGTGACTGTGCTGCTTTAATATTATCGATCAACGATGACTGTACTTGCAGCTGCATCAACTGTCCCAAAGAATGCGGTAACACGATCTCCAACTCGAATCTCCGAAAATCCTCGATAAGCTCCTTTTGTGCAGTCAACATCCGAATTGCTGGCAACCGACTAAGAGCATCCGGCACTACATTAACTTTCCCCGGATGGTACTTAAGATCAAGATCGTAGTCAGCCATCAGCTCCAACCATCTACGCTACCTCATGTTAAGCTCTTTCTGCGTGAACACATACTTTAGGCTTTTGTGATAGGTGATTACTTCGACCCTTTCGCCCAATAAGTAGTATCTCCAAATCTTCAAAGCGAAAATCACTGTTACAAGCTCTAAATCATGAGTTGGGTAATTCTTCTCATGGGTCTTCAACTGTCGCGATGCGTAAGCTATAACTTTCCCATGCTGCATCAAAACACATCCCAAAGCTTTCCCAGACGCGTCGCTGTGAATCACCAATCCTCTTGAACCGTCTGGTACGGTCAAAATAGGAGCAGTTATCAATCTTTACTTCAACGCCTCAAAAGCTGACGCACAACCATCTGTCCATATGAACTGTACTTCCTTTCGCGTAAGCTTGGTCAAAGGCTCAGCCAATCGAGCAAAATTCTCCACGAACTTTCTGTAATATCCGGCAAGTCCATGAAAACTTCTGATCTCTGCTACGTTCTTCGGAATCGGCCAATCCTGAACTGCTACAATCTTCTCAGGGTCAACGGCGATTCCATCTCCGGATACGACATGCCCCAAAAACTTCACTTCTTCAAGCCAAAACTCGCACTTGCTCATCTTTGCATACAATCTTTCATGCCTCAATGTCTGCAATACGATCTTCAAGTGTTCTGCATGCTCTTCTAGGCTCCTCGAGTAGACCAGAATATCATCGATGAACACCACTATAAACTGGTCCAAGAACGGTGAAAAGATTCGGTTCATCAAGTCCATAAATATCGCCGGTGCATTCGTGACTCCGAATAGCATCACTAAATACTCGTAATGTCCATATCGAGTTCGGAACGCAGTCTTGCAAATATCTTCTGATTTAATTCGAACTTGATGATATCTGGATCGCAAATCCAGCTTCGAGAATACCCTCTCTCCACTGAGTTGCTCGAAAAATTCGCCAATGCGAGGGATCGGGTACTTGTTCTTAATAGTCATCCGGTTTAATTCTCGATAATCGATGCACATCCTCCTTGTGCCATCTTTCTTCTTGACTAGAAGAACTAGAGCTCCCCAAGGTGAATTACTGCTGCGAATCCAATCCTTCTCTAGCAATTCGGTAACCTGCTTCTTTACTTCCAACTCCACTGGTGCCATCGGATAGTACGCCGTTGAAATTGGCGCTGCACCAGGAACAAGACCGATCGCGAACTCCACATCTTGTTTTGGCGGTAAACCCGAGATGTCCTCGAACACGTCCTTGAACTCTCGAACTACAGCTGGCGCTTCCTCCTTATCAACTTCCATCGACGAAAGAACACTGTTTGTCGGCCTAGCCCTAAACTCGACTGGTCCGACAGAACTACTTCCTCCAGCAAAAACAAACTCCGGATGTCCGAGAATCTGGAAAATCACTTTCCTTGCCCTATAATCAATGTGAGCGTGGAAAGTGCCGAGAAAATCCATTCCCAAGACAACATCAAACAATGGGATGCACTTGAATCAAATAATGCTAATGCGGGAAAATCATGAACAAGTAGGATACCCGAAAAATAACTTCATCTGAAGCCAAGATGCTGAAGAAGATTAGCACAATAAACAGGATCCAAGCTTGCGATAAAACATAAACTGGTAAGCAATGAACCCGAGAGAAGCAAGGTAATATAATGACCACGAAACAAAGAAATGAATCAAGACCAGGACTCCAAGTTACTTAAATAGAGTACCGTATTGTAACCATGCTGCAGTTCATAGGTACAATTACATAACTCCGTTTAAGTCGCCCAAAACCTAGTATCAGAATCAAACTAATAGGACGGGAGAAACAATAGGAAACCAAAAAATTTCAAGCCGAGATGCAAAGTTGTTTGCATATCGTCAAGACAAAGGGTCAAGAGAAAGATAAGATTCAAGAATCGCGAGAACAATGTGGCGGGACATGTTCCTAATTACGGGTTTTCTGATTCGTGTATTGGGTCTAATACCCAACTACAAAAGAATCAAACCCGATTAACCTAAATCCTATCGCTCTGATACCAAACAAACCCTGTCACGCCCCACTTCCTAGAGTGCGCTAAGATCGGTACGTGACAGAGCCAACCATGCTACCTGTGGCTCGAAAACATCCCTCCACAGTCACATTACGGCTGTCTATAGATATCAAGAACAGTAGAAATAAAATAAACTATCTTGTACATGTCCATATGCCAGGATATACGAGTCAAGAAATAATATGTAGAAGCAATAAATCGAATAAACAATAACAATCTGGAAAGTACGTCCCAAATATGGGCTCACATCAGGAAATGAAAATACGGAAAGAAACTAAACTAAACTGGATACTAACAGGATCCTCACTGCTCGGCCTGTTGGTTGAAATACTCCTGAACGGCCTGCGACAGAGATAGAGGATCTAGGCCATGCAAAACCCAGACGTCAGTGCGTCATAATATCAACAATAATATAATCAAGAGGTAACAAGATATGCAGGCATGAGTATGAGCAGTAATAAGAGTATAACAGTAACTCGAATATGGAACAGTGAAGTGTATACGTGCAGGTGAAGTGCATTGAGTAATCTAAACTATACTACTGGGTTATCTATTCTAAAGTCTTCGAAATAAATTAATGTAATCCTCATCGTAACCCATCGGTCTATGCCCCGTTCATTCCTCACGAGACCACGGTAACAGGATTATTCCGTAACGCCCGGAAAAACGGCAAACAATATATTCCGTAACGCCCAGAAAAATGGCAAACAATATATTCCGTAACGCCCGGAAAAATGGCAAACAATATAATAGCCCTTTGAGTTACGTTCGGTTACATTCTTGATTTCCCCTTATCCCTAAGGTTATGTGTTCAAGTCGGGTATTGCTAATCAATATCTAATGCCAATACAGGATCAAGCAGGTACAGATTTTATCTATGCAGACAACAGTAATGACCATCAGGACAACATGTCAGGATTGTTGGCATTAGAAATAGGATCAGGTAACATGTCAAGTAGTGGTATATCAGGTCATGGCAGGTAGTGTACATGTATCACGTGGATGCCCAACAGTAAAATGTAGCAAGTATCGAATCACAGTAAAAGTACAGATGTACTGTAGAAGCATGGGTGCACAATTATCTATCAGGGGTTATATCATGACTATGTAGGATGCACATTATCAAGCATGGGGTACTAATGTAACAGTAATATGAATTAATTTTGCATGGCATGCAACTAGTATATAAAATTAATGGTATGTGTACACAATAAAATATAGATGCACAATATGTATTATAGCTTGTAGCAAGCTAAACTTGCCCCAGAAACAATAGTCGATATGCAGGCGGCCTGGTGCGACATAACACGATACGGTGTGTGAAACGGCACGACACGGTGCTGGGTCTTGCGGTGACACGGGACTGGTGCGATGGTGGCACACAAGTGGCATGGGCTGAGCACGAAGCAGGCATGACGTGGCACAGGAGCAGGGCACATGGCGTGACACGGTCCGAGTACGGTGATGACACAGTCATGGCACGGTCTGGGTATGGTGCATGGTATGTTGCGATCTGGTGCATGGTCTGGTCGCGATCTGGAAACGATCTGGTGCATGGTCTGGTGGTGGTCTGGTCGCAATCTGGACACGATTTGGTGCATGGTCTGGTCGCGATCTGGACACGATCTAGTGCATGGTCTGGTCGCGATCTGGACACGATCTGGCCGCGACACGATCGTGACATGGAAGTGGTGATGGTATAATTTTGGTATTGTAGTGGTACTGTGGTGATGGTATGGTTCGTCCGGATCGTCGGCGGCGGCATAGATCCGGCGATGACAGGAAAACAAGAATTCAAGAAAGAGAAGAGAGAAGAAGAATTTGAAGGAGGAGAAAAAGAAGGAGAAAGAGAAGAAGATGAAGGTGCTACTCTGGAGTTAGTGTTTGGGGACAGAGGCGAGGCAGGGGAGACGACGACGACGATGAGCCGTCAACGGCGAGGTCTACGTCAAAAGGCAGTGGGTTTTGGCGAGGGCTGTGGGTGTGGTTGCAGTGGGCTCAGAAGAAGAGAGGGTTTGAAGGGAAGAGAGAAAGAGGTGAGGAGACAGGGATGGTGACGAAGGGTTGAGACGAGGTGGTCGGCGATGAGGACGACGGCGACCGAGGAGGTGGCCGCAATGGGTTCTCAGGTGTGTAGGGTTGGCTTGGATTGGGTTGTAGGTGATGGTGGTGATGATGGTGTCAGGATTCGAAGGTGGTGATGAGGATGACGGGGTACGGTCATCGACGGGGTTCCGGCGGTGGGGGCAATAGGTGTCGGGTTGGGTTTTTGGTGCGGTGGATGTGCAGGGAAGGAAAAAGAGAAGGACGAAAGAGAGAGGTGAGGTGGTGGTCGAGGAGTCGACGATGAAAAGGGTGGAAGCAGCGACGGCGTCGCACGGGGGGAAGGCGGCGGCGAGCGCGAGCGAGGGCAGAGGCGGGAAAATTATAGAAGAAGAAGGAGGTGGGGAAGACGTGAGTTTAAAATGGGTTTGTGAAAAATTTTGAGATTAAAAAATATATAATTATAGTGAAAAAGAGAGAGAGGAGAGAGACAGAGAGAGTTTCTGTTAATTAGATTTTTTTAAAAAAATCTTTTTAGTTAAATAAAAATTTTAAACGGTTAGAATTATTTACAAATATAATATTAGTAAATTTTGAGTTTTTGGCTAATACAAAAATAGTGCAAAACACGCCCAGGTCGGGTCTAAAAATCTAGTTTTAAAATACGGATAATATACGTACCAACCAAAACCAAAGTAGGATATCCGGGTCACGAAAAAGCATACCCCAAGAATGGATACACGTAGCGTGCACGTAGCTATCCAAACAAGTCCGTTTCACTGAACGGGACGAGAACAAGATGCGCGGATGCTACGACAGGGTTAGAAGTATCATGCAGACCATGCTAGATAATTTTAAAATATTTTATTCGACTTTAAATGTTATATTAAAATGCAGATGCCAGATAAAATGCCAGTATGTAGTATAAAATATGAAAGTGCACGGATCCACGTAACAAGCCGAGATAAAAGATAAAAAGGAATCAAAACTGGTTTCCAGCAAGCTGGTCGGGTCGGATGCAATACGGATGCCAATTACACTATTCGCATCTAAAATACAATAAATCAAGAAATAACCATAAATAAAGAAATACCCAAAATAGAACTGGTATAAATGAACTAGGGTGTTACATTACACCCAACTACAAAAATAATTTCAACCTCGAAATTCCCAAAACAAGAAAAGATAAACAAACATGAAACTACAGGAAGAGATCTAGAAACTTCTGTCGAATCTCGTCTTCTCGTTCCCAAGTCGATTCTCTATGCGACCGATTCCCCCATGAAACAAGTACGAGCGGGATAACCTTGTTCTTGAGGACCTTTTCTCTTCGATCAACAATCGACATCGGTCGTTCCTCAAAGGTCAAATCCTCCCTTACAGTCAGCTCCGAATGATCTAGCACGTGCGTCTCATCTCGAACATACTTACGGAGTTAAAATACATGAAACACGTCATGAACATTCTCCAAAGATGGTGATAACGCCAATCGATAAGCCACTTCTCCAACACACACCATAATCTCGAAAGGCCTCACGAATCGAGGACTAAGCTTGCCTCGACTCCCAAACGAATCACTCATCTAGTCGGTGATATCTTCAAGAATACAAGATCACCAACAGCGAATTCTAGAGGTCTTCTCGATGTGGCGGCTCAACTCTTCTGTCGATCCTGCGCTACCTTCATGTGATTCTGGATAGTATTAACCTTCTCTACTGTTTGCACGATCAAATCCGGTCCCAACAATCTTCGTTCTCCAACATCGTCCCAACAAACAGGTGAACGACACTTGCGCCCATACAATGCTTCGAATGGAGCCATCTGAATAGTCGCTTGAAAGTTGTTATTGTACGAAAACTCCACCAAGTGTAGATGATCCTCCCATGAACCCTTGAAGTCTAACATGCAAGCTCTCAACATGCCTTCAAGAGTTTAGATCGTTCACTCCGACTGGCCATCGGTCTGAGGATGATAAGTGGTGCTAAACTTCAATCACGTCCCCAAACTTTCCTGTAAACTCCTCCAGAAGTGCGATAAGAATTGGGTATCACGATCGGAAGCGATGCTCGGTTTTGGGGGTAAGGGGAAATCAATGATGAAACTTGACTTATAACTCAACAGTTCGACGCTTATACTGATCAGTTTTGGGGGGTAGGCCAGTCCTGGGATAATGCTGCTGACATCACTCATCTGTACATGTTTCCTGTTTTGTGCTTAGCGGCACGTCTTGGTTTCAGCCCGAGAATCTGGACCGTGGTCCCGGGCATGCACGGGATACTATTGAGTTACATCAACGATTCATTAAATTTATTTCAAAGACTTGAGAGTAATTAACCCAGTAGTTTAGTTCAGATTACTCACCGCACATCACGTGTGCTTATACACTTCACTGTTCCATATTCGTATTACTGTTATACCCTTATTACTGTTCATACTCATGCCTGCATATCTTGTTTCCTCCTGATTATATTTTATTGTTTGATATTATGACGCACTGACGTCTGGGTTTTGCATGGCCCGAATCCTTTATCTCTTTCGCAGGCTGATCGGGAGTATTTCAGCCGTCAAGCCGAGCAGTGAGGATCCTGTTAGTATCTAGCTTAGTTTAGTTTGTTTCCGTATTTTCATTTCCTGATGTGAGCCCATATTTGGGACGTACTTTCCAGATATTATTATTTGGATTTTATTGCTTCCGCATATTATTTCTTGACTGTTTATTCTGGCAGATGGACATGTACTAGATAGATTATTTATTTCTACTGTTCTTGATATCTTATAGACAGCCGCGATGTGACTGTAGAGGGATGTTTCCTAGCCACAGGTAGCATGGTTGGCTCTGTCACGTGCCGATCTTAGCGCACTCTAGGAAGCGGGGCTGACAAAGAGTACCGCATATCGGGCCTAGGGGGTGGTAAACGTCAGGCTCTAATTAGCGTGACAAATCATGTCGGTGTGGAACCTAATACAACTTAAGAAACTACTGGTGTATCTACCAATAAATCTCACTTGTCCTGGCTAGGGATCTGTAGTATCGGCCAACCATACACAACGCGATATCAACTCCCTATACCAGAAGAAACGAATCCCTTCTATCACCTACTGCCACCAAGTGCTTTGGACTGCACCCAACTACTACCGATTTGAACGACTCTTTAAAGCCGTGGTAGGGTAGTAATCTATGTATAGTGAGAACACACTTGAGACTAATCATGATGTCAAGTCATCGGACTAAGTTGTACTTATGTCACCAGAGAATTACTATCCGATGATAGGTATAATACTAACTAGCAGTTCCTAGCAAGTCCGTCCGGTGTAACTCATAACCTAATGAGCACATGTATACTCTCTTTAGTACCATATACCAATGGCTGTGGGACCGGCCATCTCCCATGACAGGGATAAGAAACATATACACTAGTCTACTCTGGAGTATCGATGCCCAGTCTCAATAATCCTACGACTAGGGACAATTTCAAGGATGTGCTTATAAACTACCCAGCTCCTACAAGTATGATTGCTATCATAACGATGGTAGTCAAGCAAACATCCTAAGGGCTCTATCAACATGTATTAACGATATGTAAAAAGAACATATACACATGTTAAGATAGATACAAACAAGATAGCAAACTATCATATTGAGCAAGACTGTCTTATACATATACATCCCAAGCTCCCAAAATATAATATACAATCCAGTACCATACAATAATGGCATCTAGGGCATATATACCTAACAATTCCCACTTGCACTAAGGACATGTATTGGCGTATCGCGGACCCATCATCTCGAATAGCCTCTCGAACTGTGTCTGAGGGATGGCATTTGTGAGTGGATCTACAGTGTCGTCCTTCATGTCTTCTCTCCGCACCTCGATCTCCTGGCGATCCACGAGCTCCCCTGATCATGTGATACTACCTCAAGATGTGTCTAGATCTCTGATGGGACCATGGTTCGCTAAAACAATAACCCCGTTGTTGTCACAATACAAAGGTATTGGGTCAATAATGGACTAAACCACTTGAAGTTCTGAAATGAACTTTCTCATCCAGACAGCTTCTTATGCGGTGTCACAAGCAACGATATACTTTTCCTCCATTGTCGAGTCAGCTACGGTGTCCTGTTTGGAGCTCTTCTAACAGAATGTCCCTCCATTGAGGGTGAATACATAATCCGACATGGATATGGAGTCATCTTTGTCACTTTGGAAGCTGGAGTCAACGAAGGCCTCAATCTGGAGGTCTTTACTGCCATATACCAAGAACATCTCCTTAGTCCTTCTCATGTACTTAAGAATGTTCTTTACTGCTAACCAGTGCTTCTCCCCAGGTTTGACTGATACCTGCTTACCACGCTCAATGCATAAGCTACATCCGGTCTGGTACATAACATCGCATATATTATAGATCATACCGTTAAAGCGTAGGGTATAATACTCATGCGATCTCTCTCCAAATCAGTCTTGGGAGACATCACTTTGGAGAGGTGATTCCATGACAAGCGGGTAAATTACCGCGCTTGGAATCTTTCATACTAAATCTCTTCAGTATGGTGTCAATGTACCTGAAATGTGAAAGTCCCAACATCCTCTCAGATCTATCACGATAGATCTCGATCCTCAGAATGTAGGAAGCATCATCCAGGTCTTTCATGGAGTACTTCTGTGACAAGAAACTTTTGACCGATTGTAGCTTAGGAATGTCATTTCCTATCTAGAGAATGCCATGTCCTATCAAGAGAATGTTATCCACATACAAAGCGAGGAATACTATAATTCTTGCTACAATTTTCTTATAAATACATAGTTCATCTATATTTTTGATAAAGTCAAATTCTTTGACCATCTCATCAAAACAAATGTTCCAACTCCGCGATGCCTGCATTAATCCATAAATGGATTTAAGCAACTTGCACACTCTTCCGCTGCTCTCACTCTCTATGAAGCCCTCTGGCTGATCCATATAAACCCACTCTTCCAAACTTCTATTTAGAAAAGCGGTCTTTACGTCCATCTGCCAGATTTCATAATCATGGAAGGCAGCAATGGCAAGTATGATCCGGATGGATTTAAGCATAGCCTCTGGAGAAAAGATTTTATCATAGTCCAAGCCAGGTCTTAGACGAAAACCTTTTGCTACAAGTCTAGATTTATAGGTTTCAACATGTCTATCTGTACCAATCTTCTTTTTGAAGATCCATTTGTAGCCTACGAGTTTTGCTCCTAAAGGTGCAACATCCAAAATCCAAACTTTGTTGGTGTAGATGGATTCCATCTCGTACCGCATAGCATCCAACCACTTTACTGAGTCTCTGCTCGTAATGGTCTGCTGAAAACTAGTAGGCTCATCATCATCGATGATGCTATCCTCTCTATCCCCGGCTACGAGAAAACCATAGTATTTCTGAGACGAATGAGACTACCTACTAGATCTGCGGATGGTGTAGCTACTCCAGTTCTTTTGAAACTTCGGGTTCTACTAAAGTTTCAGTGATAGACTGTGGTTGATACTTTTGTCTGTTTGTTTTTCCATTTCATTCTTGTACTCCTAGAATTTCTTAAAGGCCTCGTATTTATGTTTCATCAAAAATACATGTCCATACCTAGAGAAATCATCGGTAAAAGTGATGAGGTAGGAAAAACCACTTCTTGCATGTGTAGACATTGGACCTCACACGTCGCTGTGTATGAGTCCCAAGAGCTCGGTAGGTTTTTCTCCGTGTCCAGTGAGCGGAGTCTTTGTCATCTTTACTTTGATACATGATTGACAAATCACATAAGATAGATACTCAAACGGATCCAAATATCCATTTTTATGTAACTTCATCGACCGTGTTTCATTGATATTATTTAGTCTACAATGCCATAAGAAAACTTGATTTAATTCTGGAGTCTTTCTTTTAAGTGTGTTATGGACATTGAAAACTTGATGTTGATTTAATACGTTTATACCGTTGTCTAGTGTACCAGCCCCAATCAAGCTATGATTAAGTTAAATGTTAACAGCATCACTTACAAATGTAAAATAATAACTTTTTTTAGATAGTAAAGATACAAAAATGATATTACATGTCATAGCAGGTACAAAAAACAGTTGCGCAAAATCAAAATGTTTCCACTTATCAATTCTAGGTGATATTCCCATGCGGAAACAATATCCATGCTCGCTCCGTTTGCAACCCTGAGGGTCATATCACCAGCCTTCAAAACTCTACGGCTTCTCAGTACCTGTAAAGAATTACAGATATGAGATCCTGAACCAGTATCCAATACCCAGGAAGTAGAGTTTATTGACAAACAGTTCTCAATCATAAACACACCTGAAGCTGAAACCACAACTTGCTTCGAATCCTGGTTCTTGGCTTTCCAAGCCCTGCAGTCCTTCTTCCAAATGACTTTTCTTGTGACGATAAAAGCATTCCTCCTTTGCCACTATTGGCGCCTCAACTTTTGCCTTGCCTTTCTCCTGTACCTTAACGACACCGCCTTTCGGTTTGGTGGGGGCTTTCTTCTTCTTCCTTTTGGCTTTCACCTTGGATTTAAAGGAAGAAGGTTCCCCAACAAGCAGAGCGGGTCTTTCTGGATTTCTTTAGGGTGCCCTCTGCACTCCTCAATATGTTGAGCAGCTCTGAAATTATAACTTCCTTTCCTTGTATATTGAAATTCAATATAATATGGGCATAGGTAGAGGAGAGGGACTGTATAATCAAGTCCGTGTACAACTCGTTCTCCAACATGGTCCCAAGGTCCGCGAGCTCTTCAATGAAGCTGATCATCTTAATGACGTGGTCTCCTACATATGACCCGATAGCCAATCTCGCATAAAAAATCTTCTTCAAGGTCTCGTATCTTATGATACGAGATTGATCTCCATATAAATCTTTGATATGGAGGAAGATGGAAGCTAAGTCCATCTTCTCATGCCGCCTCTGGTGTTTATTATTCATAGAGGCCAGCACGAGACACTTCGCTTTTGCACAGTCAATATCCCAAGTCTTACGGATCTCAATGTCCGCGACAGTGGAATTTGGACCTGAAACGGCGGGAGCATTAGTAGTAAAGAGGTAGCCCAGCTTATCATAAGTAATGGCCATTTGGACATTCTTTAACCAATCTTTATAGTTCGGCCCCATCAATATGTTTTTATCTAATAGTAACTTAAGCCCGGCCATCTTGGTCGCTACAATTAGGAGAAAGAAGAAACACAGAGAGAAGGAACACTCAGCATAGATGCTCTTGCAAGTTTAGATTGTTTTTTAGTTTATCTAAACAAGATGTCTCCCACTCCTTCAAACCATAAAAGAAGAATTAGTCGGGATTAATCCCACGTTACAATTCTTGCTTTAACCTTTTGGCCAGGTGAGTGTCGGTATTTCGAGGGAGGTTTTACAACGCTTTCGTGATATTCCTTAATTAAATAACCTCCTTTTCCTGGAAGCGTTGCCCTGCTAACACCTTTTTAGACACCTACGGGTTGTTGCATTGATCGTAAAGTGAAAAAATCTTCCGAAAAGTAATAATAATTAGTCACCATGGGATCGGGATCAAACTATCATTGTGTGATAACTTTGAAGGAATCCTACCAAAATCATTGCACTCCGGAAGGTATGCAAAACTAGCAAGTTTCCTTTTCCTTTGAAACTCCCGATGTGGTTTTTGCCCCAAGCGCTTATGACCTTGACGAATGCCAAAATATCATAAGTCGCAAGTCAAGTTCTACCCGTCATTGTCCTGGTTAACCTAGACACATTCGTACAAACCCTAACGAAGGCCAAAATGGTTGTACGCCTGTCCTAAATTAATGCATCTATCTATACTATAGATAAATATCCATTAGTTACCAATCACTATGCCTTGGCGAAGGTCAAAATACATAGCTTGAATACTAGTGGATACCTATCTGAAATGACGGAGGGTTACGACTGGTTTTGGCAAAAACCGTGAACATAATGAACTTGATATAGTCAAAGGAACCGAATGGCTTTTAAAAGGAGTGGTTTAGGATCCATATTTAAAAGTTGTTTTTAAAGAAACCTAAGTGGTTTTTAAATTGTTCTAACGACTTTAAACTTTTGGTTTGTTTCTTTGCACTAATTAGAATTAATGTGGTCCCATCAATTAACCCTATCATTGCAGAAGAAACGTAAATAGAACGTACGTTTATGCCATCCGCATTTGCCATAGGGTCCCGGGTATTCACCATAAGGTTACTTAACTTACAGTAAGGCGGGGACAGGACTAGCACAAATGCAAAACATAAGCAACGCTTATTATATATAATCTATATATAGCCATTCGTCTCACGCAATGATAAACATCACAGATCACAGCAGAAGCAACACAAATGAGAATAGTGGATATATTAGGATTTCCGTGTTTCGTTTTAGCCTCGAACGAAAAATAAATTCCACAGTCGTGATGAATATGCCAACCCGTGATTTATCAGTAGACTTTCAAATCCACGTCCTCTCCATTATTTGATCGGAATGAATATGTCAACCCGTGATTTTTTCGATTGTACACATTAATGATCCAAAGGTTTTGTTCCAATAACCGTTATCTAATGATCATTTATTTAAAGTCATTCAAGTTTAAGTCCTCTCCAATTTTAGATGGACGTGTATATACTAACCCGTTACTCTTTTGATTATACATATATATTTTTCCTTAGTTTCACTATTTTTTAATACATTATGAAGTTATTTTAAGCCTTATCTCTTGTCTTGTTCTTTAATATGACTTAAATTTAATTTTTTATCTAACTTTTAGATTAATGAATCTATTTCCATATGCATTTATCATTGATTCTCATGTCTATGGCCATCTTAATCTTGATTCTTTACTGATATAATCTACCTACATGTTTAATTATTGTCTTTTCATAATGTGCTCGTACTCGTGTCTACAAAAAATATGCACATACTATTAATTCAGTTCCTATAACTGTTCCTCCTATAGACATTCAAGCTCAAGTCCTCTCCATTATTTGATCAACGGTACTATGTCAACCCATGACTTTTCAGTTGTACACATTCATGATCACTAATCATGTTCCTATAACCGTCGTCCTATTTTCATTTACCAAAAGGCATTCAAGTTCAAGTCCTCTCCATTATTTGTTCAACGTGTGTATGTCAACCCACGACTCTTTCGATTGTACACATATTTTTCCTTAATTTCTCTATTTTTAAATGCACTATTACCACCATCCTATAGACATTTATCAATGGACTTTCAAATCCATGTCCTCCCCATTATTTAATCGACGTGTATATGTCGGCGCGTGAACTTTTCAATTATAGACGTATTTCCCCTTAATTTCACTATTTTTAAATGCACTATTACTGCCATCTTATGAACATTTATCAATAGACTTTCAAATACATATCCTTTCCATTATTTGATCAACGTGAATATGTCAACCCGTGACTTTTTAATTTTATATATTCATGATCCAGTGGTTCTATTATAGTAACCACTGTCTTATAAACATTTAATCTTCCTACGGGATTAACTAATTCCTTTTTCTAATGTCCTCCAACTCGTGTCCAAAACAATTTGCACCAACGGTCGATTCTGTAATTCTTTTCCTATATTCGTCCTTCTATGGACATTTATCAATAAACTTTCAAATCCACGCCCTCTCCATTATTTGATCAACGTGAATATATGAACTCATGACTTTTCGATTGTACACGTTCATGATCCAATGGTTCTTTTGCTATAATCGCTGTTTTATGAACATTTATCTAAAGGCATTCTAGTTCAAATTCTTTCCATTTTAAGATCAACGTGTATATGTCAACATGTGACTCTTTTAATCGTACACGTATTTTTCCTTAGTTTCACTATTTTTAAATGCACTATAAAGTTATCTAAAGCTTTTCATTTGTCTTGTACTTTAAATTGACCTAAATCTATTTTTTAATCTAAATTTTAAATTTATGAGTATATTTCCTTATTATTACTGCTTTCAAATTTCTGAATCCATTTCCAAATGCTTATATCATTGATTTGCCAGTCCATGACTGTCGCAATCCTGATTCCTTAGTGATTTAATATATCTACAGGCCTAATTATTGCCTTTTATAATGTTCTCAAACTCGTGTCCATAAAAAATATGCATCTACTATTGATTTGGTTATTATCCGTTTCTCCTATGGATATTTATGAATAGATATTCAAGCTCAAGTCCTCTCCATTATTTGATCGACGCGACTGTCAACCCGTGTCTTTTTTATTGTACTCATTCATGATCCACTGATTATGTTCCTATAACCGTCATCCTATTGACATTTAACAAATGGCATTTAAGTTCAGGTCTTCTCCATTATTAGTTCGACGTGTATATGTCAACCCATGAATCTTTCGATTGTACACATTTTTCCTTTCATTATTTTTAAATGCACAATTACCGCCCTCCTATGAACATTTATCAATAGACTTTCAAATCCACGTCATTTCTATTATTTAATTGACGTATATATATCAGCCCGTGACCTTTTCGATTGTACACATATTTCCCTTTAATATCACTATTTTTAAATGCACTATTACCACCCTCTTATGAACATTTATCAATAGACTTTCAAATCTACGTCCTCTCTATTATTTGATTGACGTGAATATGTCAGCCCGTGACTTTTCCATTGTACACATTCATGATCAAATGGTTATATTCCAATAGTTGTTATGTTATCAAAATTTAATCTTCCTACGGGATTTACTAATGTCTTTTTCTAATGTCCTACAACTCGTGTCTACAATAATTTGCACCAACTATCAATTTTGTAATTTTATTCCTATAACTGCCTTTTTTGAACATTTATCAATGGACTTTCAAATCCACATCCTCTCCATTATTTGATCGTGTTTATGTCAACCCATGACTCTTTTGATTGTACACATATTTCCCCTTAATTTTACTTTATTAAATGCATTATTACCATTATTTGATCGACGTGAATATGCCAACCCGTGACTTTTTCGATTGTAGACATTTATGATCTTATGGTTCTATTCCAATAATCGTTTTCTTATAAATATTTATTTAAAGACATTCAAGTTTAAGTCCTCTCAATTTTTAGATCGACGTGTATATATCAACCCGTGACTCTTTTGATTATATACGTATTTTTCCTTAGTTTCACTATTTTTAATTGCACTATAAAGTTATTTTATGACTTTTCTCTTGTCAAGTTTAAGTCCTCTCAATTTTTAGATCGACGTGTATCTATTTCCGTGTTATTATTAAATCCTCTCCATTTATATATCGACATGTATACGTCAACATATGTCTCTTTTGATTGTATACGTATTTTTCCTTTGTTTCACTATTTTTAAGTGCACTGTAAAGTTATTTTAAGCCTTTTCTCTTGTCTTGTTCTTTAAAATAACTTAAATCTATTTTTTAATCTAAGTTTTAGATTTCCGAATCCTTTTCTGTATTATTATTACGTCCAAATTTCTGAATCCATTTCCTTATTCACCTGTCATTGAATTTTTTGACTATCACTGTTTTAATCTTAATTCCTTACTGATTCAATCTACCTGCAAGTTTAATTATTGTCTTTTCTTAATGTCCTCAAACTCGTGTCTACAAAAAATATGCACCTAGTATTGATTCGCTTTCTATAATCGTTCCTCCTATGGACATTTATGAATAGACATTCAAGCTCAAGTCCTCTCCATTATTTAATCAACGTGACTCTGTCAAGCTGTGACTTTTCGATTGTTCACATTCATGATCCACTGGTTATGTTCCTATAACCGTCGTCATAATTGACATTTATCAAAATTCATTTAAGTTCAAATGCTCTTCACTATTAGTTCGACGTGTATATGTCAGCCCATGTATCTTTCGATTGTACACATATTTCCCTTAATTTCACTATTTTTAAATGCACTATTATCGCCCTTCTATGGACATTTATCAATAGACTTTTAAATCGACGTCCTCTCCATTATTTGATCGACATGTATTTGGCAGACCGTGACATTTTGACTGTACACATATTTTCCCTTAATTTCACAATTTTTAAATGCACTGTTACCGCCCTCCTTTTGGACATTTATCAATAGACTTTCAAATCCGCACCCTCTCCATTATTTGATCGACGTGTATATGTCAACCTGTGACTATTTCGATTGCACACATTGTTCCCCTTTCACTATATTTAAATGCATTATTACCGCCCTCCTATGGACATTTATCGTTAGACTTTCAAATCCACGTTCTCTCTATTATTTGATCAGCGTGAATATGTCAACCCGTAAATTTTTAGATTGTACACATTCATGATCCAATGGTTCTGTTCCAATAACGTTGTCTTATAAACATTTAATCTTCCTACGGGATTAACTAATGCCTTTTTCTAATGTCCTCCAATTCATGTCTTCAACAATTTGCACGAACCATCGATTCTATAATTATGTTCCTATAACCGCCCTCCTATGGACAAATCCATTATTTGATCGACGTGTATATGTCAACCCGTCACTCTTTTGATTGAATACGTATTTTCCTTTATTTTCACTCTTTTTAAGTGCACTATAAAGTTATTTTAATCCTTTTCTTTTGTCTCGTACTTTGAAATGACTTAAATCTATTTTTTAATATAAATTTTAGATTTCCGAATCTATTTCTGTATTATTAATACTTCTAAATTTTTGAATCCATTTCCATATTCACTTATCATTGATTCTTTTGACTATGATGTGTATATGTTAACCCGTGACTCTACCAATTATTTTCACTAATTTTAAATGCACTATTATCTCTCTCCTTTGGACATTTATTAATAGCCTTTCAAATCCACGTCCTCTCCATTATTTGATCGACGTGTATATGTTAACCCGTGACTCTTTCGATTGTCCACATTTCCACTTAATTTGACTATTTTTAAATGCATTAATACCGCCTTCCTATGATCATTTATTAATAGACTTTCAAATCCACGTCCTCTCCATTTTTTAATGGACGTGAATATATCAACCCGTGACTATTTCGATTGTACGCATTCATGATGCAATGGTTCGGTTCCAATAACCGTTGTCTAATGTACATTTAATTAAAGGCAATCAAGTTTAAGTCCTCTCCATTTTCAAATCGACGTGTATATGTCAACCTGTGACTCTTGTTGTTTGTACTCGTATTTTTCCTTGGTTTCACTATTTTTAATTGCACTATAAAGTTATTTTAAGGCTTTTCTCTTGTCCCGTTCTTTAAAATGACTTAAATCTATTTTTTAATCTAAATTTTAGTTATTCGAATCTATTTCCATATTATTACTATTTCTAAATTTCTGAATCTATTTCTGTATTATTACTATTTCTAAATCTCTGAATTATCTTGATCCTCCTGTCTATGACTTTCTTAATCTTGATTCCTTATTGATTAATTGTCTTTTCATAATGTCCTCAAACTCGTGTCTAAAAAAAATTTGCACTTACTATTGATTCGCTTCTTATAACCGTTCTTCCTATGGACATTTATGAATAGACATTCAAGCTTAAGTCATCTCCATTATTTGATCGACGTCACTATGTCAACCCGTGATTTTTTGATTGTCCACATTCATGATCTACTGATTATCTTCTTACAACCGTCATCCTATTGACATTTATCAAAAGGCATTTAAGTTCAGCTCCTTCCCATTATTAGTTCGGCGTGTATATTTCAACACATGACTCTTTCGATTATATACATATTTCCCCCTTAATTTCACTATTTTTAAATGTGCTATTATCGCCCTCCTTTGGACATTTATCGACAGCCTTTCAAATCCCCGTCCTCTCCATTGTTTGATCATTGTGTGTATGTTAACCCGTGACTCTTTCGATTGTACATATTTTCCCTTGATAGCACTATTTTTAAATGCACCAATACTACCCTCCTATGGACATTTATTAATATACTTTCAAATCCACGTCCTCTCTATTATTTGATCAACGCGAATATGTCAACTCGTGACTTTTTCGATTGTACATATTCATGATTCAATGGTTATGTTCCATTAACCGCTGTCTAATAAACATTTATTTAAAGGCGTTCATGTTTTAAGTCCTCTCCATTTTTAGATTGGCGTGTATATCAACACGTGACTCTTGTTGACTGGACACGTATTTTTCCTTAATTTCACTATTTTAATTGCACTATAAAGTTATTTTAAGCATTTTCTCTTGTCTCGTTCTTTAAAACAACTTAATTTTATTTTTTATCTAGATTTTAGATTTTCGAAACTATTTCCGGATTATTACTACTTCCAAATTTCTGAATCCATTTCCATATGCACCACCTATCATTGATTCTCATGTCTATGGCTATCTTAATCTTGATTCCTTATTGATTTAATCTACATACAAGTTTAACTATTGTCTTTTCATAATGTCCTCAAACTCGTGTCTACAAAAAATATGTACATACTATTGATTTGGTTCCTATAACCATTCCTCCTATGGACATTTATGAATAGACATTCAAGTTCAAGTCCCCTCCATTATTTGATCGACGTGACTATAATAATTAGGGGTGAAAGTCGGGTTGGGTTAATCCAAACCTGACCTGACCCGGTTTTTCAAGGTATTTTGGATATCCAACACCCATCTGAACCCGATCGGGCGGATTGAAAATTAGATAAAATAATTTCGGGTTGGGTATGGGTTTAGTGTTAAACCCGTTAGCCCGACCCCTAAACCCCAGCCCGAACTAAACCCGCTTCATATATCCAATCCAACTTGATATATTACAGACATCTATTTTTAAATGCACTATTACCGGGCATTTATCAATAGACTTTCAAATCCACATCCTCGCCATTATTTGATCGACGTGAATATATGAACTCGTGACTTTTTGATTGTATACATTCATGATCCAATAGTTCTGTTGCTATAATCGTTGTTTTATGAACACTTATCTAAAGCATTCAAGTTCAATTCCTCGGCAATTTTAGATCGATGTTTATATGTCAACCCGTGACTCTTTTGATTATACATGTATTTTCCCTTAGTTTTACTATTTTTAAATGCACTATAATATTATCTAAAGCTTTTTAACTTGTCTTGCTCTTTAAATTGACTTAAATCTATTTTTATCTAAATTTTAAATTTCTGAGTATATTTCTTTATTATTACTACTTTCAAATTTCTGAATTCATTTCCAAATGCACCTATCATTGATTCTCTTGTCTATGACTATCTTAACACTAAATCCTTATTTATGTAATGTACCTACATGCTTAATTATTGTCTTTTTATAATGTCCTCAAACTCGTGTTCATAAAAAATACGCTCCTACTATTGATTCGGTTCTTATCTTTTTCTTTTATGGAAATTTATGAATAGACATTCAAGCTCAAGTTCTCTCCATTATTTGATTGACGTGACTATGTCAACCCATGACTTTTCGATTGTACTCATTCATGATCCACTAAATATGTTCCTATAACCGTCATCATATTGACATTTATCAAAATGCATTTACGTTCAGGTCCTTTCCATTATTAGATTGACTTGTATATGTCAGCCCATGACTCTTTCGATTATACACATATTTCCCTTTACTTTCACTATTTTTAAATGCACTGTTACCGCCCTACTTTGCACATTGATCAATAAACTTTCAAGTCCACGCCCCCTTTATTGTTTGATCGACGTGTATGTATATTTCATTTGTACACATATTTCCCCCTAATTTCACTATTTTTAAATGCATTATTACCGTCCTCCTATGGACATTTATCAATAGACTTTCAAATCTACGTCCTCTCCATTATTTGATCGACGCGTATATGCCAACCTGTGACTTTTTCGATTGTACACATTCATATCCAATGGTTCTGTTCCAATAACCGTTGTCTTATGAACATTTATCTAAAGGCATTCAAGTTTAATTCCTCTCCATTTTTAGATCGACGTGTAAATTTCAACCCATGACTCTTTTGATAGTATACTTATTCTTCCTTAGTTTCACTATTTTTAAATGCATAATTAAGTTATTTTAAGCCTTTTCTCTTGTCTCGTTCTTTAAAATGACTGAAATCTATTTTTAATCTAAATTTTAGATATCTAAATCAATTTTCGCATTATTACCACTTCCCAATTTCCGAATCCATTTCCATATGCACCTGTCATTGATTCTCCTGCCTCTGACTGTCATATTCTTGATTTCTTACTGATTTAATTTACCTACTTTTTTATTGTCTTTCCATAATGTACCAAACTCGTGTCCATAAAAAATATGCAACTACTATTGATTTGGTTTCTATAACCGTTCCTCCTATAGGCATTTATGAATAGGCATTCGAGCTCAAGTCCTTTCCATTGATCGACGTGATTATGTCAACCCGTGTCTTTTTGATTGTACACATTCATGATCCATTGATTATGTTCCTACAACCGTCGTCCTATTGACATTTATCAAAAGGCATTCAACTTCAAGTCCTCTCCGTTATTAGTTCGACATGTGTATGTCAACCCGCGAGTCGTTCGATTGTACAAATATTTCTCTTTAATTTTACCTTTTTAATACACTATTACTGCCCTCCTATAGTCATTTATCAATAGACTTTCAAATCCGCGCCCTCTCCATTATGTGATTGACGTGTATATGTCTGGTCATGACTCTTTCGATTGTACATATATTTCCCCTTTATTTCACAATTTTTAAATGCACTGTTACCGCCCTCCTATGAACATTTATCAATAGACTTTCAAATCCACGTCCTCTCTATTATTTGATTGCACATTCATGATTTAATGGTTTTGTTTCAGTAACTGTTGTCCTATGAACATTTATCTAAAGGTATTCAAGTTCAAGTCTGTTTTATTTTTAGATCGACGTGTATATGTCAACCCGTGACTCTTTTGATTATACACATATTTTCCCTTAGTTTCACAATTTTTAAATTCACTATAATGTTATTTTAAGCCTTTTCACTTGTTTCGTTTTTAAAAATGACTTAAATCAATTTCTTATCTAAATTTAAAATTTCCAAATCTATTTCCGTATTATTACTACCAAATTTCCGAATCCATTCCCATAACTATTATCGATTTTCCATCTATAACTGTCTTAATCCCGATTCTTTACTGATTTAATCTATCTACGGACTTAATTATTGTCTTTTAATAATGTCTAATTTTCCACGTTAATATGCACCTATCATTGATTCTCTTCTTATTATCATCCTATTATAGACATTTGTTAATAAGCATTCAATTTCAAGTTCTCTCCATTATTAGATTGACCTGAATATGTCAACCAGAGGCTCTTTCGATTGAACACATATTCGTGATTGTGGCTTTCGCCAAATTTACTTTGCTTAAGTAACCAATCATTCATGGTACCTTGATCTTTTCATCTAGCCTTTTTAGATACATCACATTCCTTTGTTTCGTTTATAAAATATTTGAAACCTTCTCAACTTTTAAAGCAAATTTCTCATGATTTTAAAGACTTTTCACCATTTTGCATTTCGGTATTGTTTATTTATTTGAAAGGCTGCATTTTGAAAATGCTTCAATTGTATTAAATTTCTAAATCTATTTCTTAACCTTATTGTTTTAAAAGGGACCATAAATTTTTGCCTGTTTCGTTACTTAAAGCAATTGAGGCAACTTTTCTTAAATTTTAAACTTCTAAATCTCTTTCATTAATCACACTATTTGTCATCGGTGTCTTTTAGAAACCAAATAATTCTTGTGTCTAATGATACAGGTTCCTCAAGCATCAGCCGGTGCCCTCAAGCATCAGCCGATGCCATGGCATTTGATCTTGGGTTGTTTTCTGGGAAAGGAAGCTTCGGACCCAAGGTTCGAGAGCTCGGTTTCTGTTCCAGTCTCTCATAATTTTATTAATTTCGCTGGGTTTCGGCTAAGTTTCGATAATCCCGGTTCGGGTTTCGATTTCGACTGTAATACAACATACAAAGTGTAGATATATTAAATACTTAAATGTATGCTTCTATATTACAAGATAATGATCCTAGTATTTAAAAATCTAGCAATTATGCAAAATATATTGAAAAGTGTACTTAAATAAGTATTAATATAGGGTTTGAGTTCACCTTTTTGCGGATTTCCAACAACAAAGACCTACAATGATTACAATCACAGTAAAAATGGTATAAAAATAAGTTTTTAGAGGTTTTGGCCGAAACAATATAGTTTGGTTTGTTTCGTATTGGTCTCGGTTGGTTTTGTATCGGTCTCCACCGAAACCGATACGAAACCACCACGTATCGGTAGTTTCGGACGAAATCTTGAATCTTTCTCGGACCAGAGAGGCATCGTTCCTTCTCTGTGATAAGTGAAAGTCGCGCAAGTGATATATGTTTACGAATTTTTGATACTTTCGAAACATACAAAGTAAGGAAAATCCTTAGATTTATTTAGTTAGTTTTTGCTTTTTACTGATTCATGTTAGTTGTTATTAATGTTTCATGTATTTACCTACTTTAGATAATTTACTAACATACTGTATTACTATAGCTAACCTTCTAAAGGTTCAACTTTTGTTAGTAAAGTAGGCTTATCAGTTTGACTTAAAGGATATCAGGTATGATCATGAATTTCTTCATATTTTGATGTTCTATCAAATGGAAAATATTAGAGATAATGTGTGATAAAGTAGTTGGACTTTTGATATTAGATCCAAACCCGTATCCGTAAACTCTAGTATAAATATATATATATATATATATGTATTCCTCCATGAATTAGCTAAGGAAAGAATTTTATTTTTCCTCAAATTCCTTATCATGGTATTAGAGCGATTTTTCATCAAGTACAAATAAGTGATACAAGAGAAATCATCCACAAATATGACAAAATATTTAAAACCTTGATATGATGGCCTATTGAAGAGACCCCAAATGTCTGAATGCACTAAATAAAAATGGTTCAACATGCGACTCTCAGAAATAGGAAAAGATACACGATGATGTTTACCAAATTGATATGATTTACAATCAAGTGATTTTATTGACCTAAGATGCGAGAATAAACTCTGAAGAACCTTCAAATTGGGATGATCCATCTGACAGTGGAGCTGAAGAGGAGAAACTGATGAACGCAAAGCTGCGGAACCCGAAGAAAAAATATCATCCTTGTTCAGATAATAAAAGCATTAAGATTCATGCCCGCCACCAATTAACTTCCTGTTCTTCAGATCCTGAAAGATAAAATGTGAAGGATAAAATGTTACAGAACAATTCAACGATCACGTAAGTTTGCTGATGGACAATAAGCTAATAGGGAATCCAGGAACATGATAAATAGATTAAAACGAAAGATCCTTAGATAGATGTACCGACCCACCTCTAGTGACAGAGGAGGAGGATCCATCGACTAAGGTGATACGAGATTTTTGAGCAGACGGTGTGAAGGAAATAAAAGAATAATGATTTATTGTCATATGATCTGTAGCACCTGAATCAATGATCCAGAGCATGTAGCACTAAAAGCTATAAGAGTACCTGAAGCATGGGTTACTGTGGTAACAGAAGCAGACTGCTGAGTAGAGAGGAGCTTGTGATACTCATCCTCATAAATAAATATCATCTTTGAGGCCGAAGATGCCGTATCAGATAGAGCAGTGGGATGTGAGTACTCCAATATATCACCCTGAGAGGATGCATGATTAGCGGAAGGTCTGCGATGTAGATCTCAACAAAAGTTAAAGAAATGTCTCGATTTCCCACAGTGTGTGCACAACTTTCTACCTTGACCACCACCATGACCGTGTCCTCCATCACGACTACCACCACGAAAATAGACACGACCACGACTACGTGTATTGCCGGATGTGGTCACTAATGCAAACTTATTCACGCTACTATCACCACGCACATTAGACAAGGGATCTAACACACGAGAACGGCGTAACCTGGAGAATACCTCATAAAAGGTCGGAATCTCCAAACTCTCTAAAATAGCAGATTGAACGGACTCATACTCCGGGGGAAGACTTGATAAAAATCGCACAACATTCAGCGTCTCACGTTGCTTATTCATCTCCGCAACATCACGTTGCTTGTTCATCTCCGCAACGTTGGAAGAAATGGGCTGATACAACTTCGATTCCTTGTAATGGTATTCAAGCCATGTTTCGCCAAACCCTAACCATCGTCAACACCAAACCCTGGCCGCCGCCAACCTTTACCTTCAAACCCTAAGTTCAAAACCAATTTGGCATGTCGTTGAAAATCCTACGTACAGATAATGAAAAAGAATGTTTCTGATTATTTCGATAAATATCTTGCTGATAATGGGATTGTACATCAGGCGTCTTGCTTATATGCCCCTCAACAAAATAGGGTTTGCTGAACGGAAAATGTGTCATTTATTGGAAATTGCCCGTTTTTTGTTGTTTCGTACGCATGTTCCAAAAAGTACTGGAGTGATACTGTTTTAACGACATGTCTTGCTTAATTTGCAGCTTGGCCATAAGTTAAGATACATTAAAATTGCTTCAGAATATTTGGATTTTAATTTCAAACATTCTTGCAAAACTCAAAACAAATCTCCAAACTCTTCTAGAAAATCTTCACCAATATAACGATAATTTCTTTGTCGATGTTTATTTTTGGAAACAAATGTTTGATTTCCATCCTATCCTATCTAATTAAAGAGAAGATGATGAACCATAGAAATATCATACAATCATATATCTTAGCTCCCCATCTAATTGCTCCCATTCAAAAATAGAGATAAAATTGAAATAAACACAATATGCAAACATCATCAAGGCACAAACACTGCTCCTGAATCTGAACTTAATTACATTTCCTATACTAAGAATAACATTGTTGAGCAATAATCAAAGATAATTCTTGAGTTTGCAGAACCCTTAACAGCTAAATCTTAGAGCACCGATCTCTACCGACCTAATTTCTCATTTATCCCTTTGTGTTTGCATAAAATATAGTTCATGGATGTTGAAATATCAGAAGTTTTTCCAATCTGATATTACACATTCATTAAGGGATATATAAGAAATATGACTAAAACCACAGGTGTAGAACTGCTTCAATTTAGTGAAAACCATGTTGATATAGTTGTACTTCAGAGAAATTTGATTGCAATTCCAGGAAACTATACCCCTGGCACATTTGAGAAGGTAAGGCTCCATTATGCTCATGCTGAGACTGTTGCGCCATTCACCTGTCTTCTTGGTCTTTTTCTTGAAGGTTCAGGTGAATGAATCTATCACAATCACTTTTCTTTTTTCTTTTTTCCTTTTTGATGAGAAGAGCAGGGCTCCAATTGGATGTCCGTCCCATGACAATTTAATTTAAAGGGAAAAAACGACTCTACAAAATACAAAAAGTGGTTTGCCCCTGTCAAAGCAAAGAAAATCATAGCAGCAGCATTATCTTTTTTAATGGTGAGGACATTCCCCCCAAGTCTAGAACTCTCATAGAAGAGGATATAAAAACTGGAAATAGGATGCACACATCAAGATAAAAGAAGTGATACCAATAGATTTCAACAATCAAAAAAGGAATAAAATGTTTAGGCTATTAATCAAAATCAAGTGCCAATAATGTGTACAACATTTTAAAAGCTTCAGTTAACAAGAATTTACTGAAATATACCCTTTTACGGCATCCACTTTTATTCAGCATCTATACATACCTCATGCATAACTAGAAATCATGTATTTTTTTGCTCAGGTGGAGATGTATATTAAAGACAAACTCCATACTATTGAAACCTGCTGAGGAGTATATAAAAATGTTGTAACATATCAAAGGTATGTACCAGTAGCCAGGAAGAACCAACAGAGCATGGTTTGTGCTTCTTACAAACAAAAAATTTGAAGAGAGTAACTCAAGCATAGAGAGTTTTGTAAATTTTATGGAAAAAGCTTTCAGGGGATAACAAGGTTCCAGAGAGCAAACAGCTGGATCACCCTCAAAAACCTATGCTGTAATAACCTTCCCCGTTTTCTGATAGATTATCAGTTGATGGTATACATTTGATATATTACAAACAAGCCATATTTTAACTTAAGGATGAAGAGTATATAGCAGTCATGCTGAAAGGGGAGCAAATAATGCAACATTATGTATGATGAGATTAATATATACTGTGGCATAGGAGGTCTAGGGATAAAGCAAACCAACAACACCATCAGTGAAAAAAAAACCATGGCACTTGATAAAGAATGGCACAACCATCTTATAAAACTAAAAAGGGATTGTAACTCCTATGAATAAGAGCATCCACATCCTCTTAGTACATTGCCTATAGATTGTTGAATTCAAAAGAACTGATGGTAAAATCTTTTATCATAGATGGCGTAAACCCCCCCCCCCCCTAAGTTAAGGAAATGATAAAGAATGTTGTTCAGAACTTGTACATGGGAGTAATCTTTATCATTAAAAATTTTGTTATTTCTTACACCCCAAATATTCCAGCAAGTAGAATAAAGCAGCAGAAGCCACATATGACTAAGATTGGAATGAATGTTTGTATTTTTCCAGTTGGTAATAGCATCAATAAAGAAATGAGGAGGAGGATGTACCTTAATAGCTTTCAACAAGTCTCTCCAAATGAATTTGGCCGCTTTACACTAAAAAAAAAGATGATTAGAAGCTTCAATCACACAATCATCAAAATTACAAGCTGCAATATTAAACCAACCTTTCTTGATCAAATTTTCCTTAGTTAGAATTCTATCTTGGGCTAACAACCATGCAAAGATTTTAACTTTAACAGGAGTAGAGAATTATCCAAATAGAATTATGCACATGGAACTTGATGTTAGTACTGTTGATTGCCTTATAAGCTGGCTTAACACTAACAGTATCTACAGCTAGATTGAAGAGGAGAGGAGACAAGGGATCCCCTGTTTTAAGCCTCTTCTATATTTGATGATTTTACCCAAATTGCCATTCATAAAGACTTGTGAATTAGAAGAATTAATGTAGTATCATGGAAATCCATTTTATCCATTTGTCACCAAAACCTCTAACCTTAAGCAGATCAAGAATATAATCCCAGTTCATGGAATCAAAAGCTTTGTGGAAGTCAATTTTAAGCATCACAGATTCAGATTTAACTATGGCACAAGCATTAACTAATTCAGGTGCAACTGAGAAGCAATCACGAGTGGACTTATTTCTTAAGAAACCAAATTGAGTCTTACTTAATAGGTCATGCAGGAATTTTCCCAATCTATTAGCCATAATCTTAGTAAAAATTTTGAAAATGCTATCCAAAAGACTAATAGGCCTGAAGTCTTGGGGGACACTATCAAAAAAAATGCGCGAATCCACTGCCTGTTGATGACCATACATCTACAATTGATTTCAATATTGCTTCTACAAGTAGAAGAACAAAGAAAAAGAAACAAAAAAGGTGATATAAAAGACTTCTTTCCAATTCTATAGTTAATTGACTTAACTCCAAGTCTACTTTATTAATTATTTTCACATGACTGCATGCATGCCAAATTCTGTTAGGACTCAAGAAAGGATAGCTCAACCTCAAGATGGACTACAGGGCATCAACCAATATGATTTCCAGGACGTCAACCACTATGACTTACATGGTATCAACCAGTATGATTTTGAAGATAAATATTGCCAATTTAATATAAATTAGCTCATGCAATTAATGTATTCAGGATATGGACTAGATATACAAGGCATGAACCAAGGAGTGGAGGCATATGGAAGTGAGCAAGTGATGAGGCAACAATCTGTGCAGATAATGGAAAGAAACGCGACTCAAGAAGATACTGGAATATCTGAAGATGAAATGCAAGAAAAGGTACAAGAATCATATGATAATTTTGAAGCGGACTTTCTTTTCTTATCACCAAGGTATGGAAGTCCACCCCTAACTACTACAAGAGGAAGGATTATTTCCATTAGAGGAAGAGGTCCTATTAGAGGGGGGAGAGCACATGTGAATAGAGCACCATAGAGGCTATGAGGTAATTTTAAAATAAGTTACAAACTTAATGTTTATAACCAAGCAAAGTTCTTATTATATTTCAAATGTTGATTTCACAAGCTCATGGACTACTCATCCATCTTATATATTGTTGTTTCATGTACATAGGATTTGTTAGCATACAACATTTTGGAGCAAGAAGCAGCAACATCAACATTTTGTAGTGGTTAATAGTGGCGGCGGCATATTATAGCAACTATTTGCAGCAACAATATTTTGTAGCAGTTATTAGCAGCAGCAGCAGCATTTTGGAGCGGCAATTAAAAACTTGAACCATGTTATTTAGATGTGTTAGTTTATTGTAACTTGGATATGTTAGTTAATTTGGTGTTATTTGGATAAGTGATATGTATGGATTTGGTTGTTATATAGATGTGTTACCCTTATCAATAGAATTGATATCTTATATATTGATATGTTATATCTTGCATCTTTTTGGATAGTCTCTTTTCATATATGCAATCTGGATGTGTGTGTATTTTTTTAATTTGTTGTTGTTGTAATATTTGGATTTGCTTATTGATATTCATTATGTATGGAGCTAGCTTCTTATATAAGTGTGTTATTTTCTTTCTAAGCAAATTATTTTCCTCCTGTTTACTTATTGTTCAAGGTTGCAAGAAGCATTTGCCAGGTTTTTCCACTTTCAAGTATTTATACCATGATTTTTTGTACAAGGTTTTCTCAATTTGGCACTCGTATTATTCTCATCCTTTTTACTTATTAGTTCAAGTTTGCAAAAAGCATTTGCCAGGTTTTTCCACTTCCAAGTATTTATACCATGATCGTTTCCAGGTTTTAGATAAGTGCAATATGGGTAAGGGCAACTTACACTAAAATACCATTAACTATTGCAATTTTTCACTAAAATACCTTGATGATTTTTTATTACATTGAAACACCTTAAACTATGCATTGAAGGGATTTTTTTCACTAAAATACCCTCGAAAACAGCAGCTAAGGTTTTTACTGCAGTAGAATAAACTACAATGTATTTTACTGAAAAAGGTAATTAAGGTATTTTTAGAGTAATTCATCCTATGGATAAATCTCATTATTTCTGTTTTTTAAAACACAAATTTACAGTATTCTAGCTTCCAAGCAAATCCATATTCAAATCAAGATTCAATTTATAAGCTATCATCACAGTGCAAACCAAAATTATATTAATTTCAATAAGTTGCATTCAACATGATAATTAAAGTACATATGAGGTTTAAGGCTATAAGAATAACAATCACTTCAATTTGAAACTTCACATTTACAAAGAGTTTTTCAATTGAGTAATACTTTTCATACCGGTGCGGTGGAATCTATATAGGCTACATGGATTCCACCGCACCGGTATGAAAAGCATTACTCTTTTCAATTTTCTCCAGTTTGCCATCAACCCTTTCTCCTAGATCATTAAGCTCGGGATAAATCATAAACAGGAATCAAAACTTGTAATGTCCAGTATGCAATATAAACAAAAATGAAAATGCACGGATCCATATAACAAGCCAGGATAAATCATAAACAGGAATCAAAACGGGTTTACATGCTCCATAAATATCGCCGGCGCATTCGTGACTCCGAATGGCATCACTAAATACTTGTAATGTCCATACCGAGTTCTGAACGCAGTCTTGCAAATATCTTCTGATTTAACTCGAACCCGATGATATCCGGATCGCAAATCCAGCTTCGAGAATACCCTCGCGCCACAGAGTTGCTCGAATAATTCGCCAATGCGAGGGATCGGGTATTTGTTCTTAATAGTCACCCGGTTTAATTCTCGATACTCGATGCACATCCTCCTTGTGCCATCTTTCTTCTTTACTAGAAGAACTGGAGCTCCCCAAGATGAATTGCTACTGCGAATCTAACCCTTCTCAAGTAATTCAGTAACCTGCTTCTTGACTTCTTCCAACTCCACTGGTGCCATTGGATAGTACGCTTTAGAAACTGACGCTGCACCAGGAACAAGATCAATCACGAACTCCATGTCTGGCTTCGGCGGTAAACCTGATATGTCTTCAAACACGTCCATGAAATCTCGAACAACAGCTGGCGCTTCATCTTTAGCAACCTCCATCGACGAAAGAACATTAGTTGTCAGCCTAGCTCTAAACTCGACTGGCCCGACAGAACTGCTTCCTTCCGCAAAAACAAACTTCGGATGTCCGGGAATCTGGAAATTCACTTTCTTTGCTCTACAATCAATGTGAGCGTGGAAAGTGCCGAGGAAATCAATTCCCAAGACAACAACAAACAAAGGGATGCACCAGAATTGAATAATTCTAATGCGGGGAAGCCATGATGAAATAGGATACCTGAAACGATTTCACCTGAAGCCAAACACTGAAGAAGCTAAGCACGGTAAACAAAATTCAAGCTTGCGATAAACATGAACTGGAAAGCAAGAGAAGCAAGGCAATATAACTGCCATGAGACAAGGAAGTGAATCAAGACTAGGACTCCAAGTTATTTAAATAGAGTACCGTATTGTAACCATGCTGCAGTTCATAGTTACAATCACATAATTCCACTCAAGTCGCCCAAATCCTAGTATCAGAATCAAAGAACGGGGAGAAACAATAGGGAACCAAAAGGTTTCAAGCCAAGATGAAAAGTGGTTTGCATATGGTCAAGGCAAAGGATAAAGAGAAAGATATGATTCAAAAATCATGATATCAACGTGGCAGGACATGCTCCTAATTACGGGTATTCTGATTCGTGTATTGGGTCCAATACCCAATTACAAAAGAATCAAACCCGATTAACCTAAATCCTATGTCTCTGATACTAAACAAACTATGTCACGCCCCGCTTCCCAGAGTACGCTAAAATAGGCACGTGACATAGCCAACCATGCTACCTGTGGATAGGAAAAATCCTTCCACAGTCACATTACGGCTGTAGATATATCAAGAACAGGAAAGTAAATTAAACTATCTAGTACATGTCCATAAGCCAGAATAAATGAGTCAAGAAATAATATAATATGCGGAAGCAAAAGATCCAATAAATAAAACACCTGCAAAGTAAAACTGGATACCAACAGGATCCTCACCGCTCGGTCTAACAGTGGCAGTACTCCTGATCAGTCTGCAACAAAGGTAGAGGATCTGGGCCATGCAAAACCCAGGCGTCAGTGCGTCATAATACTAAGCAATAAAATAAACAGGGGCAGCAAGGCATGCAGGTATGTGTATGAACAGTAAAATAGATATAACAGTAATATAAATGAGGACAGTGAGGGTAATGTGTAGTGAGTAATCTGGACTGGTCTATTGGGTTAACTACTCTCAAGTCTTTGAAATCAATTTGATGAATCATCGATATAACTCAATAGTATCCCGTGCGTGCCCGGGATCACGGTCTATGACTCTCGGGCTAAATCCGAGACGTGCCGCAAGGCAGTAAAAGGGTAGTAGGTAATGACGAGTGATGTCAGCAGCATCACCCTGGGGCTGGCTTAGCCCGTAAGACTGATCAGAAAAGGCATCGAACTGTCGAGTTACAAGTCAGGTTTCATCATTGATTTCTCCATGCCCCCAAGTTATATATGTTCAAGTCAGGTATTGAATAATCTGGAGCTAATGCCAACACAGGATCAGGCAGGTACATGTTTGTCTGGATAGACAACAGGAAATGTCCGTAGGGACAACAGGTCAAGTTTGTTGGCATTAGTAACAAGATCAGGTAACAGGTCAAGCTATGGTACATCAGGTCAAGTCAGGTAGTATATAGGTATCATGTCATGTCAAGAAGTGCACGGTATCACGTCGTGTCAAATAATAGGTGTATCAAGTCATGTCAGGGGTGTACAACATGTCACGTGGGTGCTCATAATCAAACTAAAAAATAAGCATGGGTATACAAAACAAGTATGGGGTACTAATGAAACAATAAAATGGAACATTGTAATGTGGTATGCAAAAATGTACAAATTAAAACATATGGATGCACGGTTATCGATTTGAGTTTGGGTTATGGTTCCAACACTAAGTAAAATACACTTGATCAAATATGAAATGTTAAAATCTCGTTAATATGTATTAAATGATCTAGGGATGCAATTGTATATAAAATAGGCTAAATGGATGCAACTAGGTATCCGAAAGTTATAAACTATTTAAAATGGTACTATGGGCTATGCAAATAATCATTATGTGGTTCAAATACGGATATGGGTATCTTGTATCGTAATCTAATATGCAATATGAAATGTTTCAGGTTCTAGATCTACACGTGATATAAATGAAACATCGGAATATCAACATGGAACATGCGATATTAGATTTAATCTACAGGTTCACTATGCAATTAAATAAGTATAAAATAATATGAATAGCATGTAGCAAGTTTTACTTGCCTCGGGGATCACGAAACGGATATGTACGGCACGTCTGACGTCGGTAAAACGTCGCGATGTGTCCACATGAGCACAGAACAGAACCAGGTAAGGCAAGAACACGACCATGCTGGATATAGACGTCTACTGGGTCGCCCGGATCATCGGCGACGAGCACGGCTCCGACGACGGTCGGAAACCGAGAACCAAGCGAAGAAGAGAGAAGAAGAAGAAGAGAAATGAAAGAAGAGGGAGAGGGGTTGGTTGCTCTGGGTTGTAGGAGTTGCAGGGAAAGGAGAAGGGGACGACGACGACGATGGGTCGTCGACGTGAGGATGTGCGACGATGGTTTTCCGGCAAGGGCAGCTAGGGGTTATGCTCGGTTGTGAGGTGTAGCTGAGGGTTTTGGGGAGAAGGGAAGAGGAGAGGAGACAAGGGCGAGGTGGTGGTGATGCAGGGACGGTCGCTGGCGACGAGGCGTGGCAGTGACGAGGAGGTGGCGGTGGAAGTGGGTGTGCAGGCTCGGGGAAAAAGAAGGAGTGGGCTCTGGGGTTGAGAAGGAGGTTGAGGAGAAGGTGAAGACGAGGATGAGGAGGTGGTGGTTTAGGCGGCGACGGAGGCGACGACGAGGGTGCTGGGTTAGGGTTCGCGAAAGCTTCGCGTGAGGAAGGCGGCGGAAAAATGAGGGAGAGAGAGAAGAACGTGAAGGGAGAATAGGGTTTAAAATAAAGGAAATAATTATAATATAAAATTTATATATATGCAGAGAGAGGCAGAGTGGAGAGAGAGGGAGAGAGAAAGAGAGAGAGATAGAGAAGAGAGAGAGAGAGAGAAAGATTTGGATTGGTTATATAAAAAATATATAGAAAATATATTTTGGTTTTAAAGAATCGTAATAAAGAAAACAAACTTATATTTATAGTTAGAATAAAATATTAATATAATATTAGTACGTTTTGAGAATTTGGCAAATACAAATTTACTCCAAAACACGCCCGGGTCGGGTCTAAAAATTCAGATTTAAAATATGAAAAATATATACGACTTTCAAAATTCAAAATGAATGCTCAGGTAACGAAAAAGCATACCCCCAAGAGCGGACGCACGTACGTGCGTGTAGCAATCCAAACACGTCTGTTTCACTGAACGGGACGAGAACAAGATGCGCGGATGCTACCACGGGGTTAGGGGTATCAAGCTGGCCATGTTATGCAATTTTAAATTATTTTCTGTGACCTAAAAAAATGTTATATGATAAAAGATGCAATGCTAGATGAAATGCCAGTATGTAATATTCATGAGATGCTCGTGTCCATGCAACAAGTCAGAGTAATCTATAAATATGAATCAAACAAGTTTCAAGCAAGCGGGTCGGGTCGAATGCAATGTAAAATATGAAATACCATCCGCACTCAAACCCGATAAATCAATAAAATGCCATAAATAAATAAATACGGGAACTGAAATGGTATAAATGAACTAGGTTGTTACATTATACCCAACTACAAAAAGAATTTCGTCCTCGAAATTCCAAGAACAAGAAAGGATAAACAATCAACAAACTACAAGAATAGATGTGGAAACTTCTGCCGGATTTCATCTTCTCGTTCCCAAGTTGACTCTCCATGTAAGCGATTACCCCAAGAAACAAGTACAAGAGGGATAACTTTGTTCTTAAGAACCTTTTTCCCTTCGATCCACAATCGACATCGGTCGCTCCTCAAAAGTCAAATCTTCTCGTACAGTCAGCTCCGAATGATCCAGCACGTGTGTTTCATCTCGAACATACTTACGGAGTTGGGATACATGAAACACGTCATGAACATTCGCCAAAAATTGTGGTAAAGCCAATCAGTAAGACACTTCTCCAACACGCTCCATAATCTCGAAAAGCCCTACGAATCGAGGACTAAGCTTGTCTCGACTCCCAAAACGAATCACTCCTCTAGTCGGTGATAACTTCAAGAATACCAGATCACCAACAGCGAACTCTAGAGGTCTTCCCGATGTACCGGCCCAACTCTATTGCCGATCTTGTGATGCCTTCATGTGATTCCGGATAGGATTAACCTTCTCAACTATTTGCACGATCAAATCCGGTCCCAACAATCTTCGTCCTCCAACATCATCCCAACAAATGGGTGAGCGGCACTTGCAACCATACAACGCTTCGAATGGAGCCATCTGAATAGTCGCCTGAAAGCTGTTATTGTACGAAAACTCCACCAAGTGTAGATGACCCTCCCACGAACCCTTGAAGTCCAACATGCAAGCTCTCAACATATCTTCAAGAATTTGGATCGTTCTCTCCGACTGGCCATCTATCTGAGGATAATAAGCTGTGCTAAACTTCAATCGTGTCCCCAAACTTTCCTGTAAACTCCTCCAGAAGTGTGATAAGAATCGGGTGTCACGGTCGGACACGATGCTCACAGGTACTCCATGCAATCTCACAATCTCCTGCATGTACCTTTCCGCCAACGCTTCCGTTGATTGACCAACTCGAAATGGTATGAAAGGAGTTGCCTTGGTCAATCGATCAACAATCACCCAAACTGCATTGTTGCCCTTTGGACTCCGCGGTAAAGCTGTCACGAAATCCAAGGTTATATGTTCCCACTTCTATTGAGGAATCGGAAGTGGTTGCAATAAACCAGCTACCCTTTGATGTTCAGCCTTAACTTGCTGACACACCAAGCACTTCGCTACAAAGCGAGCAATCTCCCTTCTTGTGCCTTCCCAGCAGAAATGTCGTCGTATATCTCAGTACATCTTCGTGCCTCCTGGATGTAAGGAATATGCTGAACTGTGCGCCTCCCTCATAAGTTCTTTGCTAATGTCTCCTTTCGGCACACACAAACGGCTACCACATCTCAACGAACCATCTTCATGAATCAACAAGTCTGTTCGAAGTCCCGCTTCAACCTGTTCTCGAAACTTCTGAAATCTTAGGTCCTGTGATTGCGCTGCTTTAATATTATCGATCAACGACGACTGTACTTGCAGCTGCATCAACTATCCCGAAGAATGTGGTAGCACGATCTCCAAATCAAATCTCCGAAAGTCTTCAGTAAGTTCCTTCTGTGCAGTCAACATCCGAATTGCTGGTAACCGACTAAGCACATCTGGCACTACAATAACTTTTCCCGGATTGTACTTAAGATCAAGATCATAGTCAGCTCATGTTAAGCTCTTTCTGTGTGAACACATACTTTAGGCTTTTGTGATCGGTGAATACTTTGACCCTTTCGCCCAATAAGTAGTGTCTCCAAATCTTCAAAGCGAAATCACAGCTGCTAGCTCCAAGTCATGAGTTGGGTAATTCTTCTCATGGGTCTTCAACTGTCTAGATGCGTAAGCTACAACCTTCCCATGCTGCATCAAAACACATCCCAATCCTTTCCCGGATGCATCGCTGTAAATCACCAATCCTCCGAAACTGTCTGGTACGGTCAAAATAGGAGAGTTTATCAATCTCTGCTTCAACACCTCAAAAGCTGACGCACACTTATCCGTCCATACAAATGGTACCTCCTTCCGCGTAAGCTTGGTTAAAGGCTCAGCCAGACGAGCAAAGTTCTCCACGAACCTTCTGTAATACCCGGCAAGTCCAAGGAAACTTCTTATCTCAGCAACGTTCTTCGGAATCGGCCAATCTCGAACTGCTGCAATCTTTTCGAGATCAACGGTGATTCTATCTCCAGACACAACATGCCCCAAAAACCTTCACTTCTTCCAGCCAAAACTCGCACTTGCTCATCCTTGCATACAATCTTTCTTGCCTCAATGTCTGCAGTGCAATCTTCAAGTGTTCTGTATGCTCTTCTATACTCTTTGAGTAAACCAGAATATCATCAATAAACACCACTATAAACTGTTCCAAGAACGGCGAAAAGATTCGGTTCATCAAGTCCATAAATATCGCCGGCGCATTCGTGACTCCGAATGGCATCACTAAATACTTGTAATGTCCATACCGAGTTCTGAACGCAGTCTTGCAAATATCTTCTGATTTAACTAGAACCCGATGATATCCGGATCGCAAATCCAGCTTCGAGAATACCCTCGCGCCACAGAGTTGCTGCGAATCCAACCCTTCTCAAGTAATTCAGTAACCTGCTTCTTGACTTCTTCCAACTCCACTGGTACCATTGGATAGTACAATTTAGAAACTGGCGCTGCACCAGGAACAAGATCAATCGCGAACTCCATGTCTCGCTTCGACGGTAAACCTGATATGTCTTCAAACACGTCCATGAAATCTCGAACAACAGCTGGTGCTTCAACTTTAGCAACCTCCATCGACGAAAGAACATTAGTTGTCAGCCTAGCTCTAAACTCGACCGGCCCGACAGAACTGCTTCCTTCCGCAAAAACAAACTTCGGATGTCCGGGAATCTGGAAATTCACTTTCTTTGCTCTACAATCAATGTGAGCGTGGAAAGTGCCGAGGAAATCCATTCCCAAGACGACAACAAACAAAGGGATGCACCAGAATTGAATAATTCTAATGCGGGGAAGACATGATCAAGTAGGATACCTGAAACGATTTCACCTGAAGCCAAACACTGAAGAAGATAAGCACGGTAAACAAAATTCAAGCTTGCGATAAACATGAACTGGAAAGCAAGAGAAGCAAGGCAATATAACTGCCATGAGACAAGGAAGTGAATCAAGACTGGGACTCCAAGTTACTTAAATAGAGTACCGGATTGTAACCATGCTGCAGTTCATAATTACAATCACATAACTCCACTCAAGTCGCCCAAATCCTAGTATCAGAATCAAAGAACGGGGAGAAACAATAGGGAACCAAAAGGTTTCAAGCCGAGGTGAAAAGTGGTTTGCATATGGTCAAGGCAAAGGATAAAGAGAAAAATATGATTCAAAAATCATGATATCAACTTGCCTCGGGGATCACGAAACGGATATGTATGGCACGTCTGACATCGGTAAAACGTCGCGATGTGTCCACGCGAGCACAGAACGGAACCAGGTAAGGCAAGAACACGACCACGCTGGATATGGACGTCTACTGGGTCGCCCGGATCATCGGCGACGAGCACGGCTCCGACAACGGTCGGAAACCGAGAACCAAGCGAAGAAGAGAGAAGAAGAAGAAGAGAAATGAAAGAAGAGGGAGAGGGGTTGGTTGCTCTGGGTTTTAGGAGTTGCAGGGAAAGGAGAAAAGGACGACGACGACGAGGGGTCATGGGCGTGAGGGTGTGCGGCGATGGTTTTCCGGCAAGGGCAGCTAGGGGTTATGCTCGGTTGTGAGGTGTAGCTGAGGGTTTTGAGGAGAGGAGACGAAGGCGAGGTGGTGGTGATGCAGGGACGGTCGCTGGCAATGACAAGGCATGGCGGCGACGAGGAGGTGGCGGTGGAAGTGGGTGTGCAGGCTCGGGGAAAAAGAGGGAGTGAGCTCTGGGGTTGAGAAGAAGGTTGAGGAGAAGGTGAAGACGAGGGTGAGGAGGTGGTGGTTTAGGCGGTGACGGAGGCGGTGACGAGGGTGCTGGGTTAGGGTTCGCGAAAGCTTCGCGTGAGGAAGGCGGCGGAAAAATGAGGGAGAGAGAGAAGAACGTAAGGGGAGAATAGGGTTTAAAATAAAGGAAATAATTATAATATAAAATATATAAATATATATGCAGAGAGAGGCAGAGTGGAAAGAGAGGGAGAGAGAAAGAGAGAGAGAGATAGAGAGGATAGAAAGAGAGAGAGAGACGGAGAGAGGGGAGAGAGAAAGATTTGGATTGGTTATATAAAAAATATATAGAAAATATATTTTGGTTTTAAAGAATCGTAATAAAGAAAACAAACTTATATTTATAGTTAGAATAAAATATTAATATAATATTAGTACGTTTTGAGATTTTGGCAAATACAAATTTACTCCAAAACATGCCCGGGTCGGATCTAAAAATTCAGATTTAAAATATGAAAAATATAAACGACTTTCAAAATTCAAAATGAATGCTCAGGTAACGAAAAAGCATACCCCCAAGAACGGATGCACCTACGTGCGTATAGCTATCCAAACACGTCCGTTTCACTGAACGGGACGAGAACAAGATGCGCGGATGCTACCACGGGGTTAGGGGTATCAAGCAGGCCATGTTATGCAATTTTAAATTATTTTCTGTGACCTAAAAAAATGTTATATGATAAAAGATGCAATGCTAGATGAAATGCCAGTATGTAATAATCATGAGATGCACGTGTCCATGTAACAAGTCAGGGTAATCTATAAATATGAATCAAACAAGTTTCAAGTAAGCGGGTTGGGTCGAATGCAATGTAAAATGTGAAATACCATCCGCACCCAAACCCGATAAATCAATAAAATGCCACAAATAAATAAATACGGGAACTGAAATGGTATAAATGAACTAGGTTGTTACACTCTTGCCTCCTGCCGTTGATGAGAAGCTTCCTAATATTGATGACTCTTGGCCCAAGCAAAAGTAAAATACCTCCATCGCATAACAAAATCTCAGTGAGGAGTTGTTTCAACATCCGGCTCCGTTGTCTTGGTTGATCTCGTCTCCGTTCTTCCTCGCTCATCTCCGCTCATCTCCGTTACCGACGATGCTCTCTTAGACCGTTTTGCTACTCTTGTCTTCGCTTGTAGTTTAGACAACCTTTATTCTCTTCCTCTCGAGATCTATTTTGTACCGGTTATCATGGATTCTTATTTGGTCTCTATTCGACATGAGGCGTCGCGTGGACATTCCCTACCTACGCGGTTACATTCTTGCATTGCCTGGTTCTGTTCCGTATTTGTGCACGCAAGGTGTTCGACGAAATGCCCCAATGGAGATTTTCCGTCGTTTTATCGCATTCTTGCTGCGTGCCGCGCATCTGTAGATCCCGAGGCAAGTAAAACTTGCTACATGCTATTTAAATTATTTTATACTTATTTAAATACGTATTAAGCCTGTTGTTTAAATCTAGTGCCCCATATTCCATTTTAACATTTCGATGTCCCGTTTATATTATTTTAGATCTAGAACATGAAAACATATCTTGTTGCATATTAGATTACAATGTACTGTACCATATCCGTAGTTATATCACACAGTGCTTAGTTTGTATAGTCCATAGTTCCATTTCAATAGTTTATAACTTTTCGGATATCTATTTGCATCCATTTTGTCTAGTATATATACAATTGCATCCATAGATCATATAATACATAATAATGTGATTTTAACATTCCATATTTGATAAAGTGTATTTTAATTAGTGTTGGAACTATAATCTTAACCCAAATGGATAAATGTGCATCCATATGTTTTAATCTGTACCTATTTGCATACCCCATCACAATATTCCATTTTATTGTTACATTGATACCCTATACTTGTTTTTGTGAATCCATGTCTATTATAGTTTGATTATGAGCACCCACATGACATTTGTGCACCCCCGACATGATTTGATACACTACAACTTGTTACGACTTGATACCGTGCACTTCTTGACATGATTGGATTTATCCTGACTTGACCTGATGTACTATAGCTTGACCTGTTAGCTAATCTTGTTACTAATGCCAAACACCTTGACATGTTGTCCCTACGGACATTTCCTGTTGTCTATTCAGACAAACCTGTACATACTTGATCCTGTGTTGGCATTAGCCCCAAATTTATTAATACCTGACTTGAACACATAACTTGGGGGTATGGGGAAATCAATGATGAAACCTGACTTGTAACTCGACAGTTCGATACCTTTACTGATCAGTCTTACGGGCTAGGCCAGCCCCGGGGTGATGCTGCTGACATCACTCGTCATTACCTACTACCCTTTACTGCCTTACGGCACGTCTCGGATTCAGCCCGAGAGTCTTAGACCGTAATCCCGGGCACGCACGGGATACTATCCACCCTTTACTGCCTTACGGCACGTCTCGGATTCAGCCCGAGAGTCTTAGACCGTGATCCCGGGTACGCACGGGATACTATTGAGTTACATCGATGATTCATCAAATTGAATTCAAAGACTTGAGAGTAGTTAACCCGATAGATGAGTTTAGATTACTTACTGCACATCACTTATGCCTTATCCTGCACTGTTATTATTGTTTACCGTTCATACTCATACCCGCATGTCTTGTTACCCCCTGATTATATTATTATTGATGTTATGACGCACTGACGTCTGAGTTTTGCATGGCCCGGATCCTCTACCTTTGTTGCAGGCTGATCAGGAGTACTGCCGCTGTTAGACCGAGCAGTGAGGATCCTATCGGTATCCAGTTTTACTTTCCAGGTGTTTTGTTTATTAGATCTTTTTGCTTCCGCATTATTTTATTCTTGACTCGTTTATTCTGGCTTATGGACATGTGTTAGATAGTTTATTATTGTTCTTGATATCTCTACAGCCGTAATGTGACTGTGGAAGGATATTTCCTATCCACAGGTAGAGTATGGTTAGCTCTGTCACGTGCCTATCTTAGTGTACTCTGGGAAGCGGGGCGTGACTTGGTTTGTTTGGTATCAGAGACATAGGATATAGGTTAATCGGGTTTGATCTTTTTTGTAGTTGGGTATTGGATCCAATACACGAATCAGAAAATCCGTAATTAGGAACATGTCCTGCCATATTGTTATCATGATTCTTGAATCTTATCTTTCTCTTGATCCTTTGTCTTGACGAAATGCAAACAACTTTGCATCTCGGCTTGAAACCTTTTGGTTCCCTATTATTTCTCCCTGTTCCTTTGATTCTGATACTAGGATTTGGGCGACTTGAGTGGAGTTATGTGATTGTAACTATGAACTGCAGCATGGTTACAATGCGGTACTCTATTTAAGTAACTTGGAGTCATGGTCTTGATTCACTTCCTTGTTTCATGGCCGTTATATTTCCTTGCTTCTTTTGCTTTCCAGTTCATGTTTATCGCAAGCTTGAATTCTGTTTACCGTGCTTATCTTCTTCAGTGTTTGGCTTCAGGTGAAATCGTTTCAGGTATCCTACTTGTTCATGTTTTCCCAGCATTAGAATTATTCAATTCTGGTGCATCCCTTTGTTTGTTGTTGTCTTGGGAATGGATTTTCTCGGCACTTTCCACGCTCACATTGATTGTAGGGCATAGAAAGTGATTTTCCAGATTCCCGGACATCCGGAGTTTGTTTTTGCTGGAGGAAGCAGTTCTGTCGGGCCAGTCGAGTTTAGGGCTAGGACGACAAACAGTGTTCTTTCGTCGATGGAAGTTGATAAGGAGGAAGCGCCAGCTGTAGTTTGAGATTTCATGGACGTGTTCGAGGACATTTCAGGTTTACCGCCGAAACGGGACGTGGAGTTCGCGATCGATCTTGTCCCTGGTGTAGCGCCAATCTCAAAGGCGTACTATCCAATGGCACCAGTGGAATTGGAAGAAGTCAAGAAGCAGGTTGCCGAATTGTTTGAGAAGGGTTGGATTCGCAGCAGTAATTCACCTTGGGAAGCTCCAGGAGGATGTGCATCGACTCTCGAGGATTAAACCGGGTGACTATTGAGAATAAGTACCCGATCCCTCGCATTGGCGAATTGTTCGAGCAGCATAGTGGCGCGAGGGTATTCTCAAAGCTGGATTTGCGGTCCGGATATCATCAGGTCCGAGTTAAATCAGAAGATATTTGCAAGACTGCGTTCTGAACTCGGTATGGACATTACAAGTATTTAGTGATGCCCTTCGGGGTAACGAATGCACCGACGATATTTATAGACTTGATGAACCGAATCTTTTCACCATTCTTGGACCAGTTTATAATGGTTATCATCGATGATATTCTGGTCTACTCGAGGAGCATTAAAGAGCATGCGGAACACTTGAAGATCACACTGCAGACATTGAGGTAAGGAAGATTGTATGCAAAGATGAGCAAGTGCGAGTTTTGGATTGAAGAAGTGAAGTTTTGGAGCATGTCGTAGCTGGAGATGGAATCGCCGTTGATCCTGAGATGATTGCAGTAGTTCAAGATTGGCCGATTCCGAAGAACGTTGCAGAGATCAGAAGCTTTCTTGGACTTGCCGGGTATTACAGAAGGTTCGTGGAAAATTTTGCTCGTTTGGCTGAGCCTCTGACCAAGCTTACGCGCAAGGAAGTACCATTTATGTGGACAGATAAGTGTGCGTCAGCTTTTGAGGCGTTGAAGCAGAGTTTGATAACCACTCCTGTTTTAACTATGCCAGAAAGTTCCGGAAGATTGGTGATTCACAACAATGCATCTGAGAAAGGATTGGGATGTGTTTTGATGCCGCATGGGAAGGTTATAGCTTACGCATCGAGACAGTTGAACACCTATGAGAAGAATTACCCAACTCATGATTTGGAGCTAGCAGCTGTGATTTTCGCTTTGAAGATTTGGAGACACTACTTATTGGGCGAAAGGGTCGAAGTATTCACCGATCACAAAAACTTGAAGTATGTGTTCACGCAGAAGGAGCTTAATATGAGGCAGCGTAGATGGTTGGAGCTGATGGCTGACTACGAACTTGATCTTAAGTACCATCCGGGGAAAGTTAATGTTGTGCCGGATGCGCTTAGTCGGTTGCCAGCAATTCAGATGTTGACAGCACAGAAGGAACTTATTGAAGTCTTTCGGAGATTCGATTTGGAAGTTGTGGTACCGCATTCTTCGGGACAGTTAATGCAACTGCAAGTACAATCGCCGTTGATCGAGAATATTAAAGCAGCAAAATTGCAGGACCCAAGATTTGCAAAAGTTTCGAGAACAGGTTGAAGCTGGACTTCGAACGGATTTATTGATTCATGAAGATGGTTCATTGCGATATGGTAGTCGTTTATGTGTGCCAAAGGGAGACATTCTCGAAGAAGTTATGAAGAAGGCGCACAGTTCCGCATATTCCGTACATCCAGGAGGCATGAAGATGTACCGAGATCTACGACAGCATTTCTGGTGGATAGGCATGAAACGGGAGATTGCCCGCTTTGTAACGAAGTGCTTGATGTGTCAGCAAGTTAAGGCTGAATATCAACGTGTTGCTGGTTTATTGCAACCACTTCCAATTCCTCAGTGGAAGTGGGAACATATAACCATGGATTTCATGACGGCTTTGCCGCGGAGTCCAAAAAGGCAACAATGCAGTTTGGGTGATTGTTGATCGATTGACCAAGGCAGCTCATTTCATCCCATTTCGAGTTGGTCAATCAACAAAAACTTTGGCAGAACGGTACATGCAGGAGATTGTAAGATTGCATGGAGTACCGGTGAGCATCGTGTCCGACCGTGACACCCGTTTCTTATCACACTTTTGGAGAAACTTACAGGAAAGTTTGGGGACTCGATTGAAGTTTTGCACAGCTTATCACCCTCAGACAGATGGTCAGTCGGAGAGAACGATCCAAACTCTTGAAGACATGTTGAGAGCTTGCATGTTAGGATTCAAGGGTTCATGGGAGGATCATCTACACTTGGTGGAGTTTTCTTACAACAACAGTTTCTAGGCGGCTATTCAGATGGCTCCATTCGAAGCTTTATATGGTCACAAGTGTCGTTCACCTGTTTGTTGGGACGATGTTGGAGAACGAAGATTGTTGGGACCGGATTTGATCGTGTAAACAGTTGAGAAGGTTAACACTATCTGGAATCATATGAAAACAGCACAAGACTGACAAAAGAGTTGGACAGATACATCAAGAAGACCTCTAGAGTTTGCCGTTGGTGATTTGGTATTCTTGAAGTTATCACCGACTAGAGGGGTGATTCGTTTCGGAAGTCGAGGAAAGCTTAGTCCTCGATTCGTTGGACCTTTTGAGATTTTTGGAGCGTGTTGGAGAAGTGGCGTATCGATTGGCTTTACCGCAATCCTTGGCGAATGTTCATGACGTGTTTCACGTATCTCAACTCCATAAGTATGTTCGAGATGAAACACACGTACTGGATCATTCAGAGCTGACTGTACGAGAATATTTGACCTTTGAGGAACGACCGATGTTGATTGTGGATCGAAGTGAAAAGGGTTCTTAAGAACAAAGTTATCCCTCTTGTATTTGTTTCTTGGGGAAATCGCTCGCATAGAGAATAAACTTGGGAACGAGAAGATGAAATCCGACAGAAGTTTCCACATCTATTCTTGTAGTGTATTGATTGTTTATCCTTTCTTATTCTTGGAATTTCGAGGACGAAATTTTTTTTGTAGTTGGGTATAATGTAACAACCTAGTTCACTTATACCAATTCCAGTTCCCGTATTATTTATCTGTGGTATTTTATTGATTTATCGTGTTTGGATGCGAATGATATTTTACACTTTACATTGCATTCGACCTGACCCGCTTGCTTGAACTTGTTGATTCATATTTATAGTTTAACTTGACTTATTACGTAGACTGTGCATTTTCATGTTTAGTACATACTGGCATTTTATCTAGCATTGCATCTTTTGCCATATAACATTTTAAGCCACAGAAAATATTTTAAAATTACATAACATGGCCTGCATGATACCCCTAACCCCGTGGTAACATCCGCGCATCTTGTTCTCGTCCCGTTCAGTGAAACAGACGTGTTTGGATGGCTACGCGCACGCACGTGCATCCGTTCTTGGGGTATACATTTTCGTTACCTGAGCACTCGTTTTGAAATTTGGAAGCGCATATATTTTTCGTATTTTAAATCTGAATTTTTAGACCCGAGCCGGGCGTATTTTGGAATATTTTATATCTCACAAAAATTCAAATTTATTTAATATAATAATATATTTAAAATTTTCTTAACAGCTTCAAAGTTTTAGTTAACCAACGAAATCTTTTTAAATCAAATCGTAGCTTTTAAAACAACCATATATCTCTTTCTTCCTCTGGCCCCACCGCACTCAACCTCTCGTTCTTTTCTTCTATTTCTCTTTCTCTCTCAGTCTCTCTCTCGCCGTCTCTCTCCTCTCTCCTCTTTCTTTCCCTTTATCTCTTTTCTTTACCCCTCTCTCTCTTCCCCTCTTCCTTTCTCTCTCCCCCGTATAAAAACAAATCCATCTCTCATCACTGTTCACCTCTCTCTTTCTCTCACCTCTCGATCTCCTCTCTCTCTCCTCTCTCTCTCAGAATCTCTCTCTCTCCTCTCGCTTATTCTCTTTCTCCCCTATATATTATTTCTTCCTCTCTTCCTCTCATTTTTCTTTCTCGCGAACCTAAAACCCCGGCTCTCCTCCTCATGGCCGCCGTCGCTCCCATCACCGCCTCGCCATCTCCACGACATCATCACCCTCGTCTCTACCTCCACTTCGACACCAACCCTGAAACCCCAACACCTTTCCTCGTCACCTCGACATTTCCTCCGCCTCCTTTCCTTTCTCGGCCAACCCATCGCACCCTAACCACAGCACCTTCCTCATCTCGCCGTCGATGTCTCTGCAAACCTAAGAACACCCTCGCCCCGTCTCCATCTCCTGTGCAATAAGACTCCAGCCACCAACACCGCCATCGTCATCTTTGAGAAACCCGTGCAACCGTGGTCACCTTCATCGAGCCCATTTTCAATCAACCGCTCGGGAATCCAAGCCCTCACCGGTGCAACCACCTCCTTCCCTCGACCCAATCACAAAGCCGAGACCCCCTAAACCCAACACCGTCACCTTCGTCCTTGTCGTCATCTTGAAACTGAAACCCATCGCATGCCCTCCATCCCTCTCCAGCAACACTTTCGAGCCTTCCAGCACCCTCGCCTACCCTCTAGAACCCCTCTAGACCTCTTCGATCAAACAACGCTCCGCGCCTTCAAATCCTCTCCAGCAACCCTACCATGGCTCCAGACCAGCACCTGCACCATGTCTCGCTGGCCTGCATCAGCATCAGCACTGCATAAGCACCCGCATCGGCTCCAGCTTCCCGACTTGATGGTCAGCTTCAAGTAAAAATAATAATAATAATAATGATAATAATAATAAAACTGTTGATGGTTGCCTCTTGCCTCCTGCCGTTGATGAGCAGCTTCCTAATATTGATGACTCTTGGTCCAAGCAAAAGTAAAATACCTCCATCGCATAACAAAATCTCAGTGAGGAGTTGTTTCAACATCCGGCTCCGTTGTCTTGGTTGATCTCGTCTCCGTTCTTCCTCACTCATCTCCGCTCATATCCGTTACCGACGATGCTCTCTTAGACCGTTTTGCTACTCTTGTCCTCGCTTGTGGTTTAGACAACCTTTATTCTCTTCCTCTCGAGATCTATTTTGTACCGGTTATCATGGATTCTTATTTGGTCTCTATTCGACATGAGGTGTTGCGTGGACATTCCCTACCTACGCGGTTATATTCTTGTATTGCCTGGTTCTGTTCCGTATTTGTGCGCGCAAGGTGTTCGACGAAATGCCCCAATGGAGATTTTCCGTCATTTTATCGCATTCTTGCTGCGTGTCGCGCATCTGTGGATCCCCGAGGCAAGTAAAACTTGCTACATGCTATTTAAATTATTTTATACTTATTTAAATACGTATTAAGCCTGTTGTTTAAATCTAGTGCCCCATATTCCATTTTAACATTTCGATGTCCCGTTATATCATTTTAGATCTAGAACATGAAAACATATCTTGTTGCATATTAGATTACAATTTACTGTACCCATATCCGTAGTTATATCACACAGTGCTTAGTTTGTATAGTCCATAGTTCTATTTCAATAGTTTATAACTTTTCGGATATCTATTTGCATCCATCTTGTCTAGTATATATACAATTGCATCCATAGATCATATAATACATAATAATGTGATTTTAACATTCCATATTTGATAAAGTGTATTTTAATTAGTGTTGGAACTATAATCTTAACCCAAATCGATAACTGTGCATCCATATTTTTTAATCTGTACCTATTTGCATACCCCATCACAATATTCCATTTTATTGTTACATTGATACCCCATACTTGTTTTTGTGAACCCATGTCTATTATAGTTTGATTATGAGCACCCACGTGACATTTGTGCACCCCCGACATGATTTGATACACTACTACTTGATACGACTTGATACCATACATTTCTTGACATGATTGGATTTATATACACTACGTGACTTGACCTGATGTACTATAGCTTGACCTGTTACCTAATCTTGTTACTAATGCCAACAATCTTGACATGTTGTCCCTACGGACATTTCCTGTTGTCTATTCAGACAAACCTGTACCTACTTGATCCCGTGTTGGCATTAGCCCCTGATTTATTAATACCTGACTTGAACACATAACTTGGGGGTATGGGGAAATCAATGATGAAACCTGACTTGTAACTCGACAGTTCGATACCTTTACTAATCAGTCTTATGGGCTAGGCCAGCCCCGGGGTGATGCTGCTGACATCACTCGTCATTACCTACTACCCTTTACTGCCTTGCGGCATGTCTCGGATTCAGCCCGAGAGTCTTAGACCGTAATCCCGGGCACGCATAGGATACTATCCACCCTTTACTGCCTTGCGGCACGTCTCGGATTCAGCCGAGAGTCTTAGACCGTGATCCCGGGCACGCACGGAATACTATTGAGTTACATCGATGATTCATCAAATTGATTTCAAAGACTTGAGAGTAGTTAACCCGATAGACGAGTTTAGATTACTCACTGCACATCACTTATGCCTTATCCTGCACTATTATTATTGTTTACCGTTCATACTCGTACCCGCATGTCTTGCTACCCCCTGATTATATTATTATTGATGTTATGACGCACTGACGTCTGTGTTTTGCATGGCCCAGATCCTCTACCTTTGTCGCAGGCTGATCAGGAGTACTGCCGCTGTTAGACCGAGCAGTGAGGATCTTATCGGTATCCAGTTTTACTTTCCAGGTGTTTTGTTTATTGGATCTTTTTGCTTCCGCATTATTTTATTCTTGACTCGTTTATTCTGGCTTATGGACATGTGTTAGATAGTTTATTATTGTTCTTGATATCTCTACAGCCGTAATGTGACTGTGGAAGAATATTTCCTATCCACAGGTAGCATGGTTGGCTCTGTCACGTGCCTATCTTAGTGTACTCTGGGAAGCGGGGCGTGACGGCCGACAATCCTGACATGTTGTCCTGATGGACGTTATTGTTGTCTGTATAGACAAAACCTGTACCTGCGTGATCCTGTGTTGGCATTAGATATCAATTGGCAATACCTGACTTGAACACATAACCTTGGGGGTAAGGGGAAATCAAGAATGTAACCGAACGTAACTCAAAGGACTATTTTATTGTTTGCCGTTTTTTTCGGGCGTTACGGAGTATATTGTTTGCCATTTTTCCGGGCGTTACGGAATATACTGTTTGCCGTTTTTCCGGGTGTTACGGAATAATCCTGTTACCATGGTCCCGTGGGGCATGAACGGGGCATAGACTGATGGGTTACGATGATGATTACATTAATTGATTTCGAAGACTTTAGAATAGATAACCCAGTAGTATAGTTTAGTTACTTACTACACTTCACTGTTCCATATCCAAGTTTACTGGTTATATTCATGTTATCATTTATACTCATGCATGCATATCTCGTGTATCCTGTTCATGTATTATTGTTTGATATTATGACGCACTGACGTCTGGGTTTTGCATGGCCCAGATCCTCTACCTTTGTCGCAGGCCGATCAGGAGTACTTTAGCCGACAGGCCGAGCAGTGAGAATCCTGTTAGTATCCAGTTTAGTTTAGTTTCTTTCCGTACTTTTATTTCCTGATGTGAGCCCGTATTTGGGACGTACTTTCCAGATTGTTATTGTTACTTGGATTTATTGCTTCCGCATATTATTTCTTGACTCGTTTATTCTGGCATATGAACATGTACTAGATAGTTTATTTTATTTCTACTGTTCTTGATATCTTATAGACAACCGTAATGTGATTGCGGAGGGATGTTTCCTACCCACAGGTAGCATGGTTGGCTTTGTCACGTGCCGATCTTAGCGCACTCTAGGAAGCGGGGCGCGACAATTTAAAATTCAAAAGATTAAGAGAACCTAATATATATTTAACACATCATCCAACTTTTAATTCTCGTAACCTAAAAATTAAAAAGGATAAAAACCTAATTCCACTCCATTACTTTAAATATCTTAAGTATGAATACAAACTTGTACAATTGAAAATTAATTGCCGCTAGGTTTTGCATTATTTTCTTAAAATTTTAAACAATTTAATCTATGTTTTATTAATGGTTTTTTTTATTTTGGACCCTCCAAACTTCGTATTTTCAAAAAAGATACGCAAAACTTGGTATTTTCAAAATGGACAACCTAAACTATTTAAGTTAACTAAAAAAGACCCTCCCATTAATTCCCATCCAAATTTTGTTAAATAAAACAGTTTTGGAGGCTGTAATTGACCGATATACCCTTCCATGGTTTAAAAATGTCCACTTATTGTCTATTGCTCATTTTTAACCTCTCACTCTCTCGCTCGTCCCCTCTTCTCGGCGAGTCCCTGCGATATCGATGAGAACGAGAATGGAATGAAGAGGGAGAGAAATGAGAGAGAGGATGAGAGTTTTCATGGGGACTTGGGAGATGTCGATGAAAATGGGTTCGGGATCAAGCGAAGATTGTTATTTGCGCAAGCCGCCATTGATTGCGTGGAAGAAGAAGAAGAAGAAGCAAAAGGGTTGGTGCAGGTTAGAAGAAGAAGATGAAGAGGAGGAGTAGGAGAAGAAGAGTGGTAGTTTTGTTTTTATACTTAGAATTTAACCATTCAAGTTGACGGAGGGTCTTTTTTAGTTAACGTTTAAGTTTGGGGCGTCCTTTTTGAAAATATGAAGTTTTGCGTTCTTGTTTGAAAATATGAAAGTTTGGAGGTTCTAAAATAAAAAAAACCCTTTATTTTTATGACTAATTTAGATATATTGTAATTTAGTACGAGTAAATATAATTATCAAAATAATTAATAATAATCCATATAGTTTATGCTTTGCGCACTACACATTTTGCGATTTTCACTTTTAAGAGACATAGCATTAAATTTTCGCTATTGCTATTTTTCAAAATTGGTTAGAACTTATAAGCTACAAATGCCACATCTTATAAGTGTATACACGTGTTGATGTGTGTCACAAGTGCGTCCTATGTTCGTCGTCTAGTAGTTTGTCTAAATGATAACATGGAGAGAGCCGATTGCGGAAGGAGGACAGCGGCAACTGACGTTTTCGGCCAGCACTTGTAGGCAGCGGTCGTTGTGGACAGTTTTTGATAGCGATCGGTAAAGGGGTATATATGAACACGTAAAATTTGAAGGGGCATATAAAAAAAACCATATTTTATGTTCATTTGGAAACCAAAACGGTTTATTAATTATATATGGAAAAAAACCCATAATTTATCTTAATTTGGAAACCCCATTTAGACCAAGTCTAAGGCTGTTTGAATATATTAATATTAATATTACATTCCTAAATTAGATCTTACCCGTTTATAATATCGTTCTTTATATTTCCCTTTTTTAATATCGTTCTTTAAACTTTCCTTTTTTAATTCCCTCAAAATAAACCACACGCTGTCGCTGGGATTTCATCTCTCGATGTGATCTTTCGAAACCCTAACCTCCTGGAGTTCGAGGAGCCGCCGCCGATCTAAAGTCGGCGATCTTTCCCTTCAAAACCCTAACCGTAAGGCTCTCTCTCTACCATCTCTCTAAAAATGACGGTGGCCAACGCGTGGGCCCCACCCTCTCCCCTCCTCCGCCTCGATCCCCCTTCCTCCTCCTCCCCTTCCTCCATCCATCTCCGGCGGTGCGGTCTTCCGCAGGAGCATCGTAAGGACTTCCAAGGGCCCCACAACCCTAGCAAGAGCAGGAAGAAGAAGAAGTGCGAGACGACGATTCTATTCTCATCGGAAGTCACCCAGATTGCCACATCGTGCTCGATCATCCGAGCATCGGCCGTTTCCATCTCGAAATCCAGAGCCTCTCCGTGACCGATCTGGATTCGGGTATTTATTGTTTCTTGGATTGGTTCATAATTTTTTTTTTTGTGTTTTTCTTTTTTCATCAATTTGAATTTTGTTTTGCAGTTCATGGCACCTGGGTTTCAGGGGAAAAGATTGGGGCTTAGATTGCTGCTGTTGATTTAGTGGGAGGATGATACGGTGAAGCTCAGGGCGTCTACGCGGGTTTATGAGCTGCATTGGGTGCCTTTGAGTAGTGCTTTTGAGATGGAGAATCCGAGGAAACCCAACAGGTAAGATTTTGGAAAAAAGGTTCAATTTTTTTTAATTCCTATTAATTTATCTAGTCAAAATTTCAGTCAGTTTAATTCATTATGTCTTAATTTAGATTATTGTTCCTATATTTGATATTGATTTGTGATGGATTGATAGATTATGATACCAAATAATATAGATCATGCCCTTTTTCTATCTGATTGAGATGAGACTAAATAGATTTTAGACCTAAGCTGAAGATTGATTAAAATTGGCACTACAGTAATCATGCACTTGAATTTATGAAGAAGCCATAGGTTTCATCAGTGAAACTCTCGAAACGCATAGAAACATATCTATTGAGTAGTCTCTAACTACATTTCTGCTCCTTAACACCTGAAGGCTACCGTTTACATTTGCAAGAAAGAAGAAGAAAAAGCTAAAACCGACGACCGCTTGATCAACCAATCATTTAGGAATAAGCGTCGGATTACACTACCCTTAAATAAATTAATGTGATCTATGCGAACAATATTAAAGACTGATATCACAATTCTTAAATTAGATCTTACCGTTCTTTAAACTTTGCTTTTTTAATTCCGTCAAAAGAAACAACACACCGTCGCTGTGATTTCATCTCTCGATGTCGATCCTTCAAAACCCTAACCTTCAAAACTCTAAATTTTTAATTTCCTATTCTATTTCCTTATTTTTCACTACTTCCAAATTTTGGAATCCATTTCCATATGCACCTATCCTTGATTCTCTGTTATTAACCGTCATAACCCTGGTTCATTACGGATTTAATCTATCTATGGGCTTAATTATTGTCTTTTCATAAATTCCTTTAATTTATGCTCACAACAATATGCACCTACCATTGATTCTCTTCCTATAACCGTCCCATATAGTAATATGTCAATAGACATTCAAGTTCAAGTCTTCGCCATTTTTAGATCGACCTGATTATGTCAACCCAAGGATCTTTCGATTGTACACATCCGTGATTGTGAATTTTGCCAAATTTACATTGTACACGAAACCAATCATCCATGATACCTTGACTTTTATTTTATCATCGTCTAGCCTTTCTGGATTCGACATCGCATTTCACTTGTCTCGTTTATAAAATATTCGAAAACGTCCATAACTTTTAAAGCAAATTTCTCAGGATTTCAAAGACTTTACACCATTTGGCATTACAACCTTTTTGAAAAATGCTTCAATTGTATATAATTTCTAAATCTATTTCTTAACATTACTGGACAATCTTCCTATAGGATTAACTAACGTCTTTTTATAATGCCGTCCAACTCTTGTCCATAATAACATGCATCTACTATTGATTATGTAATTATGTTCCTATGAACATTTATCTAAAGGCATTCAAGTTCATGTCTTCTCCATTTTTAGATCGACGTGTATAGGTCAACTCGTGACTCTTTTGATTGTACACGTATTTTCTCTTAGTTTAAATGATCGACGTGTATAGGTCAACTCGTGACTCTTTTGATTGTACACGTATTTTTCCTTAGTTTCATTATTTTTAAATGCATCATAAAGTTATTTTAAGCCTTTTCACTTGTCTCGTTCTTTAAAACGACTTAACTCTATTTTTTTAATCTAAATTAAAAATTTCCGAATCTATTTTTGTATTATTACTACGAAATTTTTGAATCCATTTCCATATAGTGCTATCATCGATTTTCTGTCTATAACTGTCTTAATCCTGATTCCTTACCGATTTAATCTACCCACGGTCTTAATTATTGTATTTTTATAATGTCCAATTTTTGCCTATGTTAATATGCACTTACCATTGATTCTCTTCTTATAACCATCCCATTATGGGCATTTGTTAATAGGAATTCAAGTTCAAGTTCTCTCCATCATTAGATCGATTTGAATATGTCAACTCGGGGCTCTTTCGATTGTACACATTCGTGATCGTGGCTTTCGCCAAATTTATTTTACGTACGTAACCAATCATTCATGATACCCTGTTTTTTATCTAGCTTTTTTGGATATATCACATTTCACTTGTATCGTTTATAAAATATCCCAAACCGTCTTTAACTTTTAAAATAAATTTCTTTAGATTTCAAAGAATTCACACCATTTTGCATTTCAACATTTTTTATTCTTTAGAAAGGCTGCATTTTGAATATGCTTCAATTGTATTAAATTCCTAAATCTATTTCTTAACATTACTGCTTTTAAAGGGAGCATACATTTTCACCTGTTTCGTTACTCAAAGAAATTGACGCCGATTTTCTTAAATTTTAAATTTCTAAATCAATTTCCTTAAGCACACTATTTTTAAATGCGCCAGAAAGTATTTTCAAGTTTTTTCACTTCGTCTCGTTCTTTAAAAGTACTTGAATCTTATTTTTTAATCTAAATTTTAAATCTCTTAATCTATTTCCTAAACTTTACTACTTTCAATTTTCTAAATTTCTCCATTCTCTATAACTATCTAAACTATGATTTCTTAGTGATTTAATCTTCTTATTGGTTAATTATTCTCTTTTTCTTATGTCCTCTATTCCTTTGTATAAAAAATTATTATTGGTTAAATATAAGGCAGTGCCTCATGTGAAACACACGTGAGCGCCGGTTCTAGTCTTTAATAGGATTAAATTCTATGGCAACGCCTCACGTGAAACACATGTGAGCGCTGGCGTGCAAAGCACACGTGGGTGCCTATTGTAGTAAAAATTAAATTCTTTGGTTATGGCCCAAATTAAAGCGGGTCTGCATGGGTAGAATTAATTTCTATGTTGAAAATATTTCCATAAATATTTTCCGTTAAACAGATCTGTTGGATCAAAGATCCAATGATGACTAAAAATCATCAAAAGATAGAATTAAATTATATATGGAAAAATATTTTCCTAATCTTTCTAAACAAGAAAGATGTACTATGTTAAACAGAGAACTCTTGGATTAAAAATCTAATGGTGACTAAAAAATCACCGTTTGAATTAAAAAATAGAATTAAATTCTATGCATAGGAAAATATTTCCCTAATCTTGTTAAAAACAGAAAAATATATTCCATTAAACAGAAAATCACTGGGTCAGATCCAATGGTGGATAAAATTTCCCGAATAATTTTTGAGACTAATTAAATCAATTGATATCTCTCAATAAGAGATTTTCTGAAAACCGATCAACAGTTTGCCTTACCTATATAAAGAACCGGAGACTTTAACTCTCAATGAGATTAGGTATGTCTCTTTACAGACTAGTGTTTGGAAAGGTTTGTCACCTTCCGATCGAGATTGAGCACAAAGCAATGTGGGCCATTAGAGAACTTAACTTTGACTTAAATCAAGCCTGCAACTTTCGGAAGCTGCAATTAAACGAGCTAAGCGAACTCCGCGATGAAGCTTATGATAATGCTGTAATTGTAGAGAACCGGACTAAGGTATTTCTAGATAAAAACATTTTGAGAAAAACTTTTACACCTGGTCAACAAATCCTTTATGATTCACGATTCCATCTTCATGCGGGTAAGCTCTTATCTCGGTGGAAAGGACCTTTTGTTGTGCGGTATGTATACCCGCACGGGGCAGTTGAGGTTGAAAATGTTGAAAATGATACATTTTTCAAAGTAAATGGACATAGATTAAAACCGTATTTTCCACCGACCCCACGGAGGAGCTCCTATTTTTACAGGAGCCATTTCATCTTGATTAAAATTCCTCCGTCTCACCTCCATGTCTTGTAAATTACTGTATCATCTTTTAGAATGGAGGTGAGTGAAAAGAATAAGTTTGGGGGAGGATTTTTCACGATCATATTTATTACCTCCATTAATAAATTTCCTCCCAGGCTTACAGGTTTTGTGTTCCAACAGATGGCAACAGCGAGGACACTCTTGAAAACAAGTTTGGGGGAGGTTTGTGCTTATTTACGCATCATTTGTATATCACTTTACATAAGCACAAAAATTTTAAAACATATAAAAATTAAATTTTTTTTAAAAAGAAAAATATATTTAATATTTAATTTGATAAATAAAAGATTTGATAGTGAAAATTACATCCAAAAGATTAGAAAAATATAAGAAAACTAAGAAAATTAGAAGTTTTCTTAAACGAACTAGTAATAAGTAGTTATGAGCCGTTGTCCCAAGGGTTAGTAAGATGAAGGAAGTCACTAATCTGAGAATAAAAATAAGTCTGAAAAATAGTTCATATTCTGGAAGCCAAACATTTGAACGTTGATACCCTACTATACGCACTTACACACGTCTTGAAACTCGGGATAGTAGATGATACCTTGAAATGCTCTTTTCTAGAAGCCAAAGTATGAAGGAAATAATAAATGAAGAAAATATAAAATGGTGTAGAAAATGAACACCGGTTTTGTTATCGCCAAGGCAGCATAAAAGAATATAGCGAGGGTGCTTCATCACCTAGTGCCTTAGACCAACTGGTCTGGGAGTCACTGCTAAGCCTTAGGTGGTGCAAGACGAGGAAGATACTAATACATCTAATAAGCAAGCACATGAGTAATCGGTCGGTTAGTACCTCAAGAAGTATTAATGGTCGCATGAAAAATGTGTGAGCAATCTCATCTAAATATTCATCGATTAAAAAGTACCGAGGCAGATGGACAAGGGTATGACAGTTTGAATTGAATTCTCCGAGTGTAGGGATGTTCTTTACACACACGTAGGGTTATATGGTCGTTGTTTGGAAGAAAGGTAGGGATGAAGAATAAATGCGATGTTTTATTGAGGGATGATGTGATTTCTAACATCTTTTCATGACTATTAAGATAGGGCTCATGACAACCGAAAAGCTAGTATTAGTTGAAAACTCTAAATTTTCAAAGTCTTTCTTTTATAATTCTGATCTTTATATGTAACTTTCACAGTCTTCCTTTTATTATTGGATTTTATTGGTGCAATCCGCTGAAACCCTCAGGAGACAACACTCCTCCTACCAGGGACACCTAGAGGTTTAAAGGCTTATTGCACGTGCTCAGTGCAATCGTGTTGCCTACGAAAGTGTGCTAGTTACTTTTTTTCTTTTTCTTTATTTTCTTCTCTTTCTAATAAAAAAAGTTTGCTCGAGACGACCAAAATTAAGTTTAGGGGAATTTGATCAGTCGAAAATATTGCATTTTTAACACATCAATTTCCCTACTATTTGCAATCATCTAAAAGTGTTCGGTATGAATATAGCACATATTAGCAATTTGTCTGTAAAATATTAAATAACATGTGTTATACAATATAATCAACATTTTGAGGGAAATTGTGTGTTTATTATTTCTCGCATGATCTTTGTATATCGCAACACTTGTCTCGAGATTTTGTGCAGGAAATTCCAGGTAAAAGAGCCGGAACGGCTAAAAGTGCTGATAAAATATGTCAAGTCCAAGACTTGTGATCTGACAGTAAACAAGAAAGTATAAAAATATTCCAGATATCAGGAAACGGCCCTAAAGCCAACACAAATAAACCATGGTCCAATAACCTTTTGCGATATACAAAATCCAATAAAACCCAGAACGGCTAAAGTACGTAAAACTAACGTGAGCGCCAAAAAAAAGTTTTGCGAGCACCGAACACCCGTAAAACCCAGAATACGGTCCAATAACCTAAACTAGCTAATTAAGAGTGCAAGGGTTGAGAAACTACAATCTTTGTCACGTATCCACCCAGTTGTGGAAGATCCCTCCAAGCTCGTAGCCGTCGGGACCGCGCTTGAAAATTGACCACACTCGCCGAAGACGATCCACCCGAGGGAAACCGGAAGAGGCTCTAACCGATGATCCAGACTTGCTAGGTGTGGACGGTCGGTGATGTAGGAACATTTCACTAAAGTTCTCTAGAATCCATGCTAAAAAATAAGAGCAAGAAGGAGAAGGAGGTGTGTATGAAGCTCATGAAGCATGAAGAGAATGAAGCAGGAGAAAACAAAGAATGAAAAAGAGAATGGCTATGTAAATCACAACCATGATGCAATAGTGCACCAATGAATGCACATCACTATCCAAGCCATTCCTCTTTATTTTTGTAGCCATGCTTCATGCCACCTCATTACCATCTCATTTTCCATTTATTTTTCTAAAAAGAAAAACAAATATAAGGTGTTATTCTAGAAGCATTCCCGTATAAATACGGAATACTTCACCTGGTATATGTATCGTTACATATACGCGTATCCGTATAAAAATATGGATAGCACCAAAGAGAATGAATAGTGAACAATAATACCGAAATATATGTATCAAAATACATATATAAATTATTAAATTAAAACTTGATTTAATAATCCGGCTTAATCGTAAGCCGGCTAGTATTATCAATCGTCCGATTAAAGTCCGTGTATCCCGTACACGTATAAAATCGGACCCCTGCACGTACCAACGTACGGCTCCTACATCTGTCGCCTGAACCTAGAAAACCCTCTGTGTGGGACTCTAAAGACTCGATAATACGCTGGCAGTGGGTTTAACCACAAGCACGTCAGCGGCACTAGCTGTACGTAATGGCTACCAAGGTACTTGTCGAAAGGGGGTCGACAATCAAGTGCGTCCTTACCCTACTGAGCCTGAATGTGACAATCTCCGTACAGTCCGTTCTCTTCGTCAAAAAGTATCGAATGTCGGGTTTAGGGGTGGATAACGTCAGACCCCTACTAAGCCGATAAGTCGTGTCTGAGTCAAGCTCATCATCAACAGAGATACTACCGATCAACTATTAACAAATCTCATCCACTGTGGCTATGGATTTCTGGTGATAGCCAACTGAACACAGCGCGGCATCGATTCCTAATACCAGGAGAGACGAATCCCTGACAGTCGACCATTGCCTCCATATGGCTCGGGACTGAACCCAACTAAAACCTGTTTGCATGACTCCTTTGAGCCGTTGTAAGATAGTAATCAAGGTACAGTGAGAACTCACACGAGACAAATGACGACTTCAGATCAAAGGACCAACCTATACTTATGCCACATGAGAATTTCCATCTGACGATAGATATTATACCATATCTAGAAGTTCTTGGCGAGTCCGTCCAGTGTACTCACCTCCAGTAAGCACCTGTATACTATCTTAGGTGACACAACACAAATTGCTTGTGAGACCGGCCACTGCCCCCTCATCGGGGTCTAGAAGCGTATACACCAGTCCACTCCGGAATATCGATGCTAAGTCTCGATACTCCCACGACTAGGGACATTTAAGGATGTGCTTATGGACAACCTGGTCCCCACATATATGATCGTCATCATAATGCTGGTTGTCAAGCAATAATCCTATGGGTTTTATCAATGATAAAGACAAACCGGATAGCATACTGTCATCTTGAGTAAGACTGTACCTGTATAGGTCCTCCCTCAATTATCATAATCGTTACTTGCGATCACAATAATTGCCTTGATCCAACTCGTGTCCACAACAATATGCACTTATCTTTGATTCTATAAATATGTTCCTATCACTGTCCTATGGACATTCATCAATAGACTTTCAAATGCACGTCCTCTCCATTATTTGATCGACGTGAATATGTCATCCAATGACTTTTCGATTGTACACGTTCATAATCCAATACTCCTGTTCCTATAACCGTTGGTCCTTTGAACATTTATCTAAAAGCGTTCAAGTTCAAGCCATCTCCATTTTTTGATCGACGTGTATATGTCAACTCGTGACTCTTTTGATTATACACGAATTTTTCCTTAGTTTCATTATTTTTAAACGCACAATAAAATTATTATAAGCTTTTCTCTTGTCTCGTTCTTTAAAATAATTTAAATCAATTTTTTATTTTAATTTTAAATCTTTGAAACTATTTCCTTATTATTACTACAAAATTTCTGGACTCATTTCCGTATGGACCTATCATCGATTCTCCCATGTATAACCGTTTTAACCCTAATTCCTTAGTCATTTAATCTTTCTACATGCTTAATAATTGTCTTTTTATAAATGTTATCAAACTCGTGTCCACAACAATATGCACTTACCATTGATCATGTTTTTATAACCGTTCCTCCTATGGACATTTATCAATAGACATTCAATCCGATTTTGTTCCCGTAACCGTCGTCCAATAGACATTTAAACTCATGTCTTCTCCCTTATTTGATGGACGTGACTGTCAACCCGTGACTTTTCGATTGTCCACATTCATGATTCTTTGATTCTGTTCTTATAAAATGTTGTTTAATAGACATTTAAAGTCAAGTCCTCTCCATATTAGATCGATGTGACTACGTCAATCCGTGACCTTTCGATTGTACACATTCATGATGCACTGATTCTGTTCCAATAACCGTTGTCTTATGAACATTTATTTAAAGGCATTCAAGTTTAAGCTTTCTCCATTTCTAGACCGACGTGTATATGTCAACCCGTGATTCTTTTTATTGTACACGCATTTTTCCGTAGATTCATTTTTTAAGTGCAGTATAAAGTTATTTTAAGCATTTTCTCTTGTCTCGTTCTATAAAATGACTTAAATCGATCTTGTATCTAAATTTTAGATTTCCAAATCTATTTCCTTATTATTCCTACTTCCAAATTTCTGAATCCATTTCCATATGCACCAATCATTACTAATTTACTCTACATGCATGTTTAATTATTGTATTTTCATAACGTCCTCAAACTCGTGTCTACAAAAAATATGCACTTACTATTTATTCACTTCCTATAAGTGTTCCTCCCATGTACATTTATGAATAGACTTTCAAGCTCAAGTCCTCTCCATTATTTGAGCGACGTGACTATATCAACCCGTGACTTTTCGATTGTACACATTCATGATCCACCGATTATGTTCCTATAACCGTTGTCCTATTTACATTTATCAAAAGGTTTTCAAGTTCAAGTCCTCTCCATTGTTAGTTCGGCAAATGCAGTATAATTGATTTACTCTTAAAGGTCATGGATTAATCCTACGAATGAAGCAGGAAAGAGTCATTATTCGGCCGCGAAACCTTTATTTATTGGATTACAATATTTTCTTGATTCAATAAGAGTAAAAAAAAAGATTCGTTATAATATAAAAAAGAAGCATTATATAGAAATACACACATATGGCCATATATACAGCTTCCTATGTAATAAATGAATATCAATAAATCCCATTACTTAGTTTAGTGTATTAGTTGTTAAATACATGTGTATCTGTAATATTGTCGAATCCTTTCATTCGCGAGGAGTTGGATGAGAAGAAACTCTCATGTTCAGTTCTCTAGTAGAGGTGGGATTAAGAAAAAACCAAACTATTTCACTTATCTTGTTCTTTAAATTGACTTAAATCTATTTTTTAATCTAAAATTTCTGAGTCTATTTTCATATGCACATCGTTGACACTCATGTCTATGACTGTCTTAATCCTGATTCATTACTGATTTAATGTACCTACGGGCTTAATTATTGTCTTTTTATAATGCCATCAAACTCGTGTGCATAAAAAATATGCACCTACTATTAATTCGATTCTTATCCGTTTCTCCTGTGGACATTTATGAATAGACATTGAAGCTCAAGTCCTTTCCATTATTTGATCGACATGACTGTCAACTCGTGACTTTTCGATTGTACACATTCATGGTCCACTGATTATGTTTCTATAACCGTCATCCTATTGACATTTATCAAAAGGCATTTAAGTCCAAGTCGTCTCCATTATTGGTTTGACATGTATAACCATGACTAATTTGATTGTACACATATTTCTCGTTAATTTCACTATTTTTAAACGCACCATTACTGCCCTCCTTTGGACATTTGTCGATAGATTTTCAAATCCACGTTCTCTCCATTATTTGATCGACGTGTTTATGTTAACTCGTGACTCTTTCGATTGTACACGTATTTCCCCTTGAGTTCATTATTTTTAAATGCACTATTATTTCCCTCCTATGGATATTTATCAGTAGACTTGCAAATCCACGTCCTCTCCATTATTTGATTGGTGTGAATATGTCAACCCGTGTTCTTTTCGATTGTACCCATTCATGATCCAGTTCTGTTCAAGTAACCTTTGTCTTATGAACATTTATCTAAATACATTCAAGTTTAAGAGCTTTCCATTTTTAGATCGACGTGTATAACATGTGACCCTTCTGATTGTACTCATATTTTTCCATAGTTTCACTATTTTAAGTGCACTATAAAGTTATTTTAAGTCTTTGATCTTGTCTCGTTCTTTAAAATGACTTGAATCTATTTTTATCTAAATTTTAGATTTCCGAATCTATTTCCGTATTACTTTCAAATTTCTGAATCCATCTCCATATGCACCTATCACTGTTTGTTATGTTTATGACTGTCTTGATCTTGATTCCATACCGAATTAATCTACCTTCTGGTTTAATTGTCTTTTTCACAATGTCCTCAAACTCGTGCCTACAAAAAATATGCACCTACTATTGATTCGCTTTCTATAACCCTGTCTTTTATGAATATTTATGTATGGATATTCAAGCTCAAGTCCTCTCTATTATTTGATCGATGTGATTATGTCAACCCGTGACTTTTCGATTGTACACATTTGTAATCCATTGATTATGTTCCTATTACCTTCTTCCTATTTATCAAAAGGCATTCAAGTTCAAGTTCTCTCCATTATTAGTTCGAAGTTTGCATGTCAACCCGTGACTTTTTCGATTGTATAAATATTTCCTCTTAATTTCACTATTTTAAATGCATTATTACCGTTCTCCTATGGACATTTGTCAATAAACTTTTTAAATCCACACCATCTTTATTATTTGATCATCGTGTATATTTCAGCCCGTGATTCTTTCGATTGTACACATATTTCCTCTTAATTTCACTATTTTTAAATGCGCTATTTCCGCCATCCTATGAACATTTATCAATATACTTTCAAATCCACGCCCTTTCCATTATTTGATCGACGTGAATATGTCAATCCGTGACTTTTCGATTGTAATCCAATGGTTTTGTTCCTATAATCGTTGTTTTATGAACATTTATCTAAAGGGATTCAAGTTCAAGTCTTCTCTGTTTTTTGATCGATGTGTTTAAATCCGTGTCTCTTTTAATTGGACACATATTTCCGTTAGTTTCACTATTTTTAAATGCACTATAAAGTTATCTAAAGCTTTCACTTGTCTTGTTCTTTAAATTGTCTTAAATCTATTTGTTAATCTAAAGTTTTAATTGCTGAGTTATTTCCTTATTATTACTACCTTCAAATTTCTGAATCCATTTCCATATGCATTTATCATTGATTCTTTTGTCTATGACTGTCTTAACCCTGATTCTTTGGTGATACATACGCGCATAATTATTGTCTTATAATGTCCTGTGCCCATAAAAAATATGCACTTACTATTGATTCGGTTTTTATCCATTTCTCCTATGAACATTTATGAACAAATATTCAAGCTCAAGTCCTCTCCAATATTTGATCAACATAACTATGTCAACCTAGGACTTTTCGATTGTACACATTTATGATCCACTGATTATGTTCCTATAACTGTTGTTCGCACCTGTTTAAGTGCATATCCAAATCAAGTGCGCACTTGAGGGACTTAGAATAAGTCTAAAGGCATGTGTGTGCATCATTGACATTCGAATTTTGGAGAAATTCCAAAGTGCGAAGTGCACGCGCAAAGCACGTGTGCATACACTTGTTATATTTGTTATATACACGTGCAAAGCATGTGCGCATATGCAAGGTGTGCGTATGTTTAAACGAGCAGTCAGTGGAAGGACATTCGTTGGATGTGAAATATTCATTAGACAACAATAAAAAACATGTATTTAAATAAACATTTTATTCCATGGGAAAAAGATCATCAAACACGGGATCAGCACTACAGGGATTATTGAAACAATATACAAAATTCTTTAATTCTCTCTCGACCCTCTCTATCATGTCAAAACGACGATTCTCGTGAAAAGTGGCTCCCCACTTATCAGCGTCGTGCTCGTCGGGAAAAGAAGACATGGCAGCCCACTATCCCTTAAAGGCTTCGTGACCAGACCTGCCTTCTGGAAGCAGTCGATCTCGTCTTCCGCCGCGTCGAGCATCGCTGAAGTAATCTCCGCCGGGTGAGAAGGAACGTCGTCGAGAACGACGAGAAAGATCATGCGAAGGCATATAGAGTCGGCGGGAAGAGATCCCTTGCGGGCCATAAGCTCGTACATCACTGTGTCACACTGAGCATCTGTGAGATCAGGGTTCACTAAGCGTGCAGCAAAACAGGGAATGATTTCTTCAATTGGTACCTCCTATGGCTGTCGAAGAATATACGGGCGATTGCAAGCTATGTTCCTTTCTCCGTGGATGTGAAGGGGAAGGGGGTACTTTAATTTATAAGGAGAAGTGTTCAAGTCTTGGCACATAAAATATTGCATGTCATTAAAATGAGAACAATTCTCGAACCTTTGGCCAATGAAAAGTGCTGAAAAAGAGGTTGACAACCCTGAAAATCACGAGTCATTGGTTCACGCATCATAGCAAGTGTGCACTTGAATAATTCTTAAGGCATGCGCGTTTGTATATGTACGCGTATGAAGGTTAATGAATTACACGTGAGCAGCACATGTGCGCATCATTGCCATTCATACTTGACGGAAGTCATTAAGTATGATATGCACGTTCAAAGCACGTGCACATATGCTACCCACAGGCACGTACAAAACACGTGCGCATATGATAAGTGCGTGTATGTTTGCCATATGCACGTGCAACGCACGTGCACATTGCACACTTAACCAATAAATTTGGGATCTTCCTGACAGGTATAAAAGGCAACCGATTCTTAAATAACAGGAAAATATTCTGTTGGTCAAAGACCTTAACAAACTGATCTGTGGATCAAAAATCCAACGGTGCACATGTCACCCTTAATTGATATAAATCAATTAAATCTTTTAAATCAATCTAAAATCAAATTGGAATCGAAATAAAATCAAAACAAATCAAACAAACCTTAATTTCTTCTCTTCTATAAATGGGAGCCTCATATGAAGAAATCAAAGTCTCGAAAACCCCCATAAGTTTTGGAAAAATTTCAAGTCTTTATCCGTGCGCAAGGTAGAAATAAAGAGAAACTTTTCTGTTCCTCCATTAAAAAAGGCTTTTACTTTTATACAGAAGCTTTTGCTTCTTTTCGAATCCATTGATTCACTATAAAAGATCAAACGATCTTAGGGTTCGTCTCTTGTTCATAAAGTTTATACCTTTGCGAGAGATTAATCTTAAGATCCAAGAAAATAAGACGCACGCCATAAAACGCATTCATATGACTTGAAAATAGATAAAAATCAAACTTTTGCTTCTTGGAAAAATAAAAGAAATGAAAATAAAACAGAAGCCATTGCTTCTTGGTAAAAGCTTCTGGTTTCTGATGGAAACAATCTCAAAGGCAGTGTTGGAAGACTATATTGCTCAACAAATCAAGGCTTGTCAAGCCATCGAGGCTGCAAATCTGCTTGTCAAAACTGGCCGACCATATCCAGCCTGGTACGACCAGATGAAATACTCACTGGAATATACGATCCCGAAATTCCATATATATAAAGGAACTGGTAACCCCCATCTTGTCGCGTAGTTCAAAGCTTTGTATGGTAATACCGGAGGCGATGATAAATTGCTGCTTCGCCAATTCGTTGGAAGTCTATTAGAGACGGCTTCCGAATGGTATTCGGAGCTCCCAAGTGACTCCGTAAAAAACCTTCTCTGAGATGGAGCTATTATTCACTCAAAGGTTTGCCAGCGCGAGTGAGCGCACTCCAATCACTGCGCCGATCAATTACAGGGTCAAGCCAGGGAAACATGGGTTCAATACGCGATCCGATGGTGAAATTTGTGGTCCAAATGTGAACAATGCATTGAAGATCCCCCAGCTGTAGGGATGTTCATTGGGACTATCGATTCCTAATCGACCATATCCCAATTTATGACCTTCAAGCCCACTACATTTCGGGCGCTGATTGATAAATTGGCCCAGATAGATCAGATGTGCCATGTCTTTCCTCTTCAAGCAAGGATCCCCGAAAAAATATGGTAAAGGGAAAGCAACCTTTGATGCCAATACACAACAAAGGAAAGCGGCCTTTGATGCCAAGCGGTCCGAAAGCAGCCTTTGATGCCAAGCGGTCCGAAAGCAGCCGTACATGTCCAACCCTAGAAGAAAGGATGGGACGTGCATATTCATTCCCTTATGATAAGACCAGAAGATTGTTCGAGCTGACTATGCGAAATAATCTGATTATATTGGTAGAACCATGGCGACCCGCACAAGCTGGTGATGTTAATAACCCCAGTTACTGCCCCTATCACCGAGTAGTGAGCCACCCAATTGAGAACTGCTACGTCTTCAAAAACTGGGTAGAAGACCAATACCAGCAGGGCAAATTTGCAATGTCAGACAATTGGAGGGTATATTCGTCCCAAAAGCATGCTCCCAAGAAAGTGGATACGCCGGGGGCATCGTGCTCGTTCGTGGAAGAAGCTCCATGGGAAGTGTTCTTTCGGTAAAAACCAAAAGAATGCTGAAAGATCTACAAACATTCCCGGCGATTAAGTGGAAAATCCCGTTTGAGCCCGAGATTATAGAAGGGTTGCCGAATCCGTGTCCCGCACCGAAAATCGCTGACAAGGGGAAAAGCCCCTAAGTCAAGTCTTCGAAATCTTCTAAGAAAAAGAATAAGACTAAGAAGCCTGTGCAGCCTGCTGAAAATGTCGACAGACGCACTTACCTTCAGAAGTATATAGACACGCTGGAAGAATACAACCAGAAAGCATGAACACCAGTGACGCTCGAAGAATTTCTTAACCATATTTTTGAGCACAAGGACAATGACGATGATGAGGAAAATGACTCGTCAAAGGAAATGGAAGAACGTGTAGCAAGCTACCATATGGACTCCCATTCATTCCTATATGATGACTCCCATTCATTCATATATGATGTAGTCCCGCCGGTGTTGGAAAGCGACATGGAGGAGCTGGGGCAGAATCGGCATCAAAACCCCCGGAACTGCCAGAGGAAGACCCGATTGAAAGGCTGCTGAAACAAGCTTTTCAAAAGAGCAAAAATGAGGAACGCGAGATGGCCATATATGAAAAGGCCAAATAACAGCGTTTGAACAAAGAAGTGGCGGCAAGGATGAATCATAAAGCTCTCCGACCAAACCGAAGCATGCCTGCAAAGAATAAGATCAGGAACAAAGATGAGAAAATGTTTGCCAAGGTCCTATCCATAGGGATGAAACTGTCACCCCTCATTATGTTTTACTCCTGGGGTTCCGTACTTCGATGGTGGAGAGGGACACCCAAAATACTGCTTGTATCACCGGAGAATCGCTCATCCCATTGAGGAATGTAACGCCTTCAAGAAGTGGTGACAAGGATATGTTGCCCTTAGAAAACATTTTAAGAATGAGAAACGCGAGGCTCGCGCTCATTGATGTGAGAGCAACGAGACGACGGTGCATAAAGAAGCGATTGGTAGCTATCATATGGTTAGTACCAGTTCAAAAGGGGAAAAATCTCAGGTTCTCACGTTCGGGAGTGATTCTGAGTATGCAATGCCCCTCAACCCTCTTTGAAATCTTTGCTTTGGAAAAAGAAAAGGAAAATGAGTACTGGAACATCCAGTTACGTAACCACACTCTACCTGAAAAGAACCTTGGACCCGCAAACAAGGGTTCGAAAACAGACAAAGGGTAGGGGAAAATGCCCAAAGAGACCGTCCTTGATGAAGGGGATAGCCAGAGAGCTTGCCGCCAAGGACCTACCTAAGAAAACCAAGGTGGGCTATAAAGTTCTTGCGCATTTGAGGAAGATACCATCACAGTTGAGCATATTGGACGCCCTTCTCTTATCTAAAGAGGCACGAGACTTCTTGATCAAGGCCTTGCAAGAACCTGATCTTCAAGCTTAGTTCGCGGAAGAGAAAATGAAGGACGGATTTGCAGAGGTCTACACGGCTGATATTACGTTCAACGAGGAAGATCTACTTTTTGGTACATGCGAGCACAATCGACCGTTGTATGTTACCGGGTACTGCCATGACATCAAGATATGGAAAATTCTCGTCGATAACGGATCCTCCGTCAATCTCCTCAATGTGATAGTGCTGAAGGAGATATGTATGAATGTTCAGCACCTTGCCCGAGACAAAATTACTATCTCGGGATTCGAATCGCAGTCATCACGGATGCTTGGGTCCGTAATATTGACGCTCCGCTTCGGGCAGCTCATCACTGACATCAAATTCCATGTCATTGACGCTAAGACTTGTTATAATGCTCTACTCGGCAGGATGTGGCTACACGATTACGTCATTCTTTCTACGCAACATCAACGTATGAAGTATTTCAAGGATGGCCTACAGTACACCGTCAAAGGAGAACTCAATCCTCGATAAATGAGGTGCGAAAGTATGTGTATGTCAACCTGATTTCGAAGATACTGAAAGGTGCCACAAGCCGAAAAATAAGTAAAAATCCGTGGCTACCATCCCGGTCTTCGGAAGTGATACCGAAGAAAATGAACAAAAAGTCTACTCGGGACAATCTCAGAGACAACAATAAAACCAAGCCTTGACCCCTATCCCGTTCTTGGGCAGCGATTCCGAAGACGAGACTAATGCAGTGTTCTCTATTCGCCCATTCGTCCATCGACGCAGACTCTTGCCGAAGCGGATCAGAGTCTACATATTATGATCGCTCCATCTCGACATTATAAAGAACTTGACGCCCTCAATACATATAGCGTGCTAGAGTTGAAAACTTTCTACGTGCCAGAGTTGGAAACTTTCTCCATGCCTTATAGGTGAAAAGGCGATCCTCTTTTATAAATCCAAGGAGACCAAGGCAGAAAAGAAAATCTGCTATAGAGTCAATCCAAATCTTGACAAGTTCCAGCCCATCCGTCGGCCAAGATATTATGCGGAGGGATTAAAGGAGCTATTAAAGCGCCAAGGTGTGCCTCTCGAACAAACTGTTCGCCAAGCCTAATTCTATAAATGGATTTAGGATATTTCCAGGACTCAACAAAAAAAAGCCCAATAAGAAGTTGGAAACAACTGGGCTGAGATATGTTCAGTCTAAGAAACGGGAGCAAATTTACAGCTGTCACGCTCGAATGGAGAAGAATATGCTTCTTCTCCAAGTAGCTATGTCGTCGAACAAGAGGAATCGCTCCAAGAACCTCAAGTCCGTCGCTCGAAGAGCAGATTGACAAGATAATAAAGAAAGCTTGTCAAGCGAGCCAAGACAACCACACTCGTGAAATGGCATTATATGAAAATGCTAGAAAGCGGTGTCTCAGTGAGCAATCAGTGGAAGAAGTAGATTATGATACTTTCCATCCACAGCCCGCTGCGTATTCCCGTGAAGAAGGAAAATCCTGAAGCAGAGACAAGAATAAGGTAACGATCGCAAGCAACGCTCAAGGACAACAAAGCAGGTTTAAGATGCCTTTTAAACGAGGAAAGTTCGGTCGGAGCCTGACTCTTATAAAGAAGATGGGTCAGAGTATTCGTTCCCTCGAGACCAGACAGGGAAGATCTTCTGCCTTGTCATGAAAACACCATATCATGGCCTTTCCGGAGTCTCAACACACTGGACAGATAAATGAAGTCCATCTTCGGATTATTGCTCCGATCTCCGAGCAATCAGTCACCCTTTTGAAGACTGTTTTCACTTTCAAGAACTGGGTGGAAGACCAATATCAATAAGTCAGGTTCATGCTATCTCATAATTGGAGGATAAGCCCGCCACAAAAGCATGAGCCGAAGAAGACCTATACTATCAGGATGGGATCGGCTCGATCGCGGAAACGAAAGCGGACTCGTACCTGTCATATAATAAATGATTCAGATGCTTTACAAACGAAGACGATGACGAGGAGATTTCGGAATTCCCACCGGCACCAAAAGAGCTAGAGGATGGGATACGTACCACGGCGGACAACCTAAGCAAAATCGACTTGGGAACGGAGAATGATCTGAGACTGACGTTCGTCAGTTAGCTGCTATCCGAAAATAAATAGCCACATTAAAAGATATGCTTATGCAGTATAGAGATTGCTTCGTTTGGAACTACTCTGAAATGTCGGATTTAGATACAAAGGTACACAAACTGGTAATTTCGCCAGAGATAAAGCCAGTCAACCAAGCACAAAGAAGAATGTGAACTCGAGATAAGTATCAATGCCGAAGTCAAGAAATTAATCGACTCCGGTTTCATTCAAGAAATTCAATATCCCGATTGGATCACTAATATCGTTCCGGTGATAAAGAAAAATGGGACGGTTTGGATCTACGTGGACTTTCGGGACCTCAACAAGGCATGTCCGAAAGATGACTTCCCAGTGCCCGTTACCGAGCTAATGATCGACAACACATCCACCCATGAAGTCTTCTTTTTTATGGATGGATCTTCAGGATACAACCAAATAAAGATGGATTCCGAAGACCAGAAGCATACCGCCTTCTAGACACTGTTGGGCGTGTTTTGCTACAAGGTGATGCCCTTCAGTTTGAAGAACGCCGGAGCCACGTACCAAAGGGCTATGACGAAGATATCCGATGATCTCATACACAAGATCGTCGAATGCTACATCGATGACCTCATGGTCAAAAACAAATCTTATAATGTTTAAGTTAAGGTCAAAGTCAAATTGTCCACAAGTGCGCAAATGACAAGCTAAGGGCAAACGCGCAACCCATAAATGCGCACTAAGCAAATGGATCAAGGGTAGAGATGCGCAACACACTTACCGCTCGAAATTTAAAGAAGCAAAGGCTTCTGAAAATAAGCAAAAGATTCGAACAAGTGCGTATGCACTGGAGAGACAAGTGTGCAAAAAGAACTGTTCTTAAAGTGCGCAAGTTAGGCACTTCAGAGAATGGGGTGCGGCCTTTTTTATAGGGGTAAAAAATGGTTTGAATCCCGGGGTGCGACCTTTTCAAGGCAAATCCGACGGTGGACTGCTTGGCACCATTCGCACCCATGTGCAGATCACATGCATGCAATCGGTGGGTGGGACATTTGTTCGCACATGTTTATGGGCGTATCCAAATCAAGTGCGCACTTGAGGGAAGAATAAGTATAAAGCCATGTGCGTGCATCATTGACATTCGCACTTGGCAGAAATTCTAAGTGCGAAATGCACGTGCAAAGCACGTGCGCATACGGTTGTCATATTCACGTGCAAAACATGTGCGCACATGCAAGGTGCGCATAAGTTTAAACGAGCAGTCAGTGGAAGGATATTTGTTGGAGGTGAAATATTCATTAGGCAACAATAAAAAACATGCATTTAAATAAACATTTTATTCTACGAGGCAACATGATGAAAATATCTAAGATACTTTTTCATTCCCCTCAAAATCTGGGGTTTGTGCCTCTTTCCCTTTCTGAAGGTTCTAAACCTTCTCCTTTCGTTTGACTTAAATCAAGAGTTTTACTCTTCCTTTCCCAAAACTAAATAGTTTTTCACCATAAAATCCACAAAGGGGAACTTTGATCTGTCATTAGATCTCAAAAAGGAGAGATTTTTAAGTCTCACCCCCTTTCTCCAAGATCCGGCCAAACGACAGGAAGAAGAAGGAGACTCATCTCCAGAAACCCCACTTTGGGGAAGAACCAGGGCTCAAGGGGAAAAGCCTCTTCATCAGCTTCAAAATATTCTAGGAGTTTAACTCTTTATATATATATACACAAAATAATAAGTGCTCCTTTCTGGGAGTACAACTCCCATTGCAGGGATCAAGTCCCTTTTGCGCCCGAGCGCCCACGTGCTGACACGTGGGGCGCTAGCGCTCAAAGCGCTCTTGCGCTCAGGACGCTAGCGCTCGAATGCCCACGTGCTGACATGTGGGACGCTAGCGCTCAAAGCGCTTGCGCTCAGAGAGCTAGCCCCCAAAGCGCTAGCGCCTGAGCGCCCACGTGCTGACACGTGGGGCGCTAGCGCTCTTGCGCTCCAAGCGCTAGCACCCAAAACGTTGGCGCTTTTTCCCACCCATCCTTTGTATGCCCTTTCACTTATTTTATTTTATATATATGTACACACACATACTCTACAACACTATCCCTCTCAAAAAAATTTGGGCCGGGGCGCTGCCCCGCACTCCGCAAGGGGGCTGCTAGCCCTCTTGACCCCCAGCCCGCTATCCAGGTAGCAGGACCCCCGTAAAAACTCTGCGGGGTCCCCGATATATCCAAAACCTCTTTTAAAACACAACACACGCACACTGCACATTGAGTTCGCATGACTAGTTTAACCCGTCAATCGGAGGTTCCCTCGCTTCAAAGGCGTGGGGTAATTAATGGCAGCTTAGTCCGCGGCTGCCGGAGATTCGGATCTTCACAATCAATAAACCCCAGCTTACCCTATGCAGGGGGAATCTGTAATACGCCTGACAAGCGCGCGTATTCCCATCTCAATGGGGTGACGAAAAACACCCTACAGTGCTATTCCTATAACCGTCGTCCTGTGAACATTTATCAAAAGGCTTTCAAGTTCAAGTCTTCTCCATTGTTATATCAACATGTATATGTCAACCCGCGACTCTTTGGATTGAACACGTATTTTCCCTTGATTTCACTATTTTAAAATGCACTATAACATTATTTCAAGATTTTACACTTGTCTTGTTCTTTAAAAGGACTTGAATATGTTTTTATAATATAAATTTCAAGTTTCCGAATCTATTTCCTTGTTATTACTACTTCCAAATTTCTGAATCCATTTCCATATGCACCTTATCTTTGATTTGTTAGTGATATATGCCCTAGAGGCCATTATTGTAAAGCTGGATTGTATATTACATTTTGGAAGATTGGGATATTCACAGATATAATAAGAGTCTTGCTCAAAATGGTAGTATGCTACTTGGTTTGATTCTACCTCAATATATGTATATGTTTCTTTTAGCACATCGCTAATACATGTTGGTAGAGCCTTTAAGATGTTTGCTTGACTACTAGCGTTGTGATGGCAGTCACACTAGTGGGGATTGGGTAGTCTATAAGCATATCCTTATAAAATGTCCTTAGTCGTAGGATTATCGAGATGAAGCATCAATACTCCAGAGTAGACTAGTGTATATGCTTCTCATCCCAGCAGGGGAGATGGTCTGTCCCACACCCATGGTATGCCGTACCGGAGATGGTACACAGGTGCTCATTGGGTTATGAGTTACACTGGACGGACTCATTAGGAACTGCTGGTTGGTTTTATACCTATTGTCAGGTAGCAGTTCCCGGGTGGCATTAATGCAGGTTAGTCTGTTGACTTGACATCACTATTCGTCTCGAGTGTGTTTCCACTGTATTTAAATCACTACCCTACCACGGCTCAAAGGAGTCGTGCAAACAGGAGTTGAGTGCAGTCCCGAAGCACTTGGAAGCAATAGCGATTAGATAGGGTTCGTCTCTTCCGGTATTGGGGGTTGATATCGTTCTGTGTTCAGAAAGCAATTACCTAAAGTCCCTGGCCATAGCAAGCGAGATTTAGTGGTAGGTACTCCAGTAGTTTCTCATGGTGTATTGGGCTCTACCCCGACACGACTTATTGCGCTATTAGGGGTCTGACGACTACCATCCCCCTAGGCCCGATATACGAGTATCTTAGACGAACAGACCGGACTGTACGGAGATTGTCACAGATAGACTCAGTAGAAGTTCGGATTAGTTTGCTCATCGGCCTTCTAGTACCGCTGACGGACTTGTGGTTAAACCCACTGCCAGCGTACCGTCGAGTCTTTAGAGTCCCACACATAGGGTTTCCCTGCTTCGGGCAACACGATGTGGAGGCCGTACGGTTTTACGACAGGGTTCCGATCATATACGTGTATTGGCTGCACAGATTTTGTTTGGACGGATAATACTGGTGGGTTTTGGTTTAAACCGGATTTTAGTATTATATTATTGGATTATTATTATCTCATTGCATTCGTATTTTTCGGAATACGAATACGGGTATGTATATACGGTGAGGGCATTCTTGTAATTTCACAAGAGATGTTTCTAGAAGGGGACACCTCATTATTTTGTTTATTTATTTTTAGAAATAGATTAATGAGGTGGAAAATAGAGATATTTGTGGCATGGAGTGAAGCATGGCTCATTGGTTTATTTTATTGGTTTGGACTCAATATTCAAGCATGGTTGTTATTTCAATTAGAAAATATTGCATACTTGAGTGAGGTGAGTGTAGGAGCCATTCTTCACTTGTCAGAACCTTAGCTCATTTGCATTTTCACCTTCTCTTTCCATTTTTCTTTCCTTCTTCCTCAAGACCTAAAACCTTCACATGTGTTGTGAGCCATTAGGTCTTTTGAGATAAAATACTCCATTAGATACTCTACATCTAAACTACCTAGCTTAGCGAACTAGGTGCCTTAGTTAACTCTGTTTAGAGGTTGGAGCTTGAAGTATAGACTCTCGGGTGGATCATCTTCGACACGAGGAGGCCGACGATCAAGCGTGATCCGGATCTTCGAGGAGCTCAAGGAGAGGAGGAGAAGACCCGAAGGACTTGTAAACAAGGAGGTATAAACACTAACATAGTAGTTAGAACCTCCTAGTAGATATAGCTAGTTAAGGTTTCCGTAAAGATCATGGAGTTAAAGTCGGTGTTGCGAAGTAAGAAAAATCGTTTTTTTATAAATCGTTTTTTTATAAATTTCATCTTCGAGGAGCTCAAGGAGAGGAGGAGAAGACCCGAAGGACTATATCAAGTTCATTACGTTCACGGTTCGCCAAAACCATTCATAGCCCTCCGTCATTTCAGATGAGTATTCAGTAGTATTCAAGCTATGCATTTTGACATTCGCCAAGGCATAGTGATTGGTAGCTGCTGGGTATTCATCTGTAGCATAGATAGATGTATTGATTTGGGACAGTCGTACAGCTATTTTGGCATTCGTCAAGGGTTTGTACGGATGAGTTCAAATTAACCTGGATAATGACGGGGAGAACTTGACTTGCGTCTTATGATATGCTGGCCATCGTCAAGGTCATAAGCGCCTGGGGCAAAAAATCCACATCGGGAGTTTCAAAGGAAAACGAAACTTGCTAGTGTTGCATACCATTTGGAGTGATGATTTTGGTAGAATTCCTTCAAGGTTGTCACACGATGATATTTGGTGAGCATTCGCTACTCTTCGGGAGATTTTTTCACTAAACAATCAATGCTATAAACCAAGTAGGTGCCTAGAATGGTGTTAGCGGGGCTACGCCTCCAGGGAAAAGAGGTTATGCAATTAGGGAACTTTGCGAAAGCTTTGGAAAACCTCTCTCGAAGTTCCAACACTAGCCTGGCCGAAGGTTAAGCAAGAATTGTAGGGTGAGATTAATCCTGATTAATTCTTCTTTTATGGTTTAAAGGAGGATTCGAGGAACTGTGCGAGCCATTCTTCTTTTATTGTTAGTGATATATGCCCTAGAGGCCATTATTGTAAAGTACTGGATTGTATATTACATTTTGGAAGCTTAGGATATTCACAGATATAATAACAGTCTTGATTAAAATGGTAGTATGCTACTTGGTTTGATTCTACCTCAGTATGTGTATATGTTTCTTTTACCATTTCGCTAATATATATTGGTAGAGTTCTTAGGATCTTTGCTTGACTACCAGCATTATGATGGCAGTCACACTAGTGGAGGCTGGATAGTCTATAAGCATATCCTTAAAAAATGTCACTAGTCTTAGGATTATCGAGACGGGGCATCGATACCAGAGTAGACTAGTGTATACGCTTCTTATCCCAGCAGGGGAGATGGTCTGTCCTACAGCCATTGGTATGTCGTACCGAAGATAGTATACATGTGCTCATTTGGTTATGAGTTACACTGGACAGACTCGTTGGAAATTGCTGGTTGGTATTATACCTATCGTCAGGTAGCAGTTCCCCGGTGGAATGAGTACAAGTTAGTCCGTTGACTTGACACCACTATTCGTCTTGAGTGTGTTCCCACTGTACTTAGATCGCTACCTTACCACGGCTCAAAAGAGTCGTGCAAACATGTAGTAGTTGGGTGCAGTCCCGAAGCACTTGGAGGCAGTAGCGATTAGATAGGATTCGTTTCACCCGGTATTGGGGGTTGATATCACGCTGTGTTTGGAAAGCTATTACACAAAGTTCCTGGTCAGGGCAAGTGAGATTTACTGGTAGGTACTCCAGTAGTTTCTTAGGGTGTATTGGGCTCTACCCGGCACGACTTATTGCGCTATTAGGGGTCTGACAGTTACCATCCCCTGAGCCCGATATGCGAGTATCTTAGACAAATAGACTGGAATGTATGGAGTGTCACAGATAGGCTCATTAGGAGTTCGGATGAGTTTGCTCATCGGCCTTCATATCGACAGATACCTGGGCAACCGTTACATGCAGCTAGTACCGCTGACAGGCTTGTGGTTAAACCCACTTCCAGCGTATTGTCGAGTCTTTAGAGTCCCACACAGATGGTTCTCCTATTTCGGGCGAAACGATATAGAGGACATGATTTTACGGCAGGGTTCCGATCATATACGTGTACTGGCTGCATGGATGTTCGAACAGATAATACTAGTGGGCTTTGGTTTAAGCCGGATTCTAGTATTATATTATTGGATTATTATTATCTCATTGTATTCGTATTTTTCAGAATACAAATAAGGATATGTATATACGGTGAGGGCATTCTTGTAATTTCATAAGAGATGCTTCTAGAAGGGGACACCTCATTATTTGGTTTATCTATTTTTAGAAATAGATTAATGAGGTGGAGAATGGAGATATTTGTGGTATGGAGTGAAGCATGGCTCATTGGTTTATTTTATTGGTTTGGACTCATTATTCAAGCATGGTTGGTATTTTCAATTAGAAAATATTGCATGATTGAGTGAGATGAGTGTAGGAGTCATTCTTCACTTGCCATAACCTTAGCTCATTTGCATTTTCACTTTCTCTCTCCATTTTTCTTTCCTTCTTCCTCAAGACCTAAAACCTTCGCATGTGTTGTGAGCCATTAAGTCTCTTGAGATAAAATACTCTATTAGATACTCTACATCTTTTAAGCTACGCAGCTTAGCGAACTGGGTACCTTAGTTATCTCGGTTTAGAGGTTGGAGCTTGAAGTATAGACTCTTGGGTGGATCATCTTCGACATGAGGAGACCGACAATCAAGAGTGATCCGGATCTTCGAGGAGCTCAAGGAGAGGAGGAGAAGAAGACCCGAAGGACTTGTAAATAAGGAGGTGTAAATCCTAACATAGTAGTTAGAACCTCCTAGTAGATATAGCTAGTTAAGGTTTCCGTAAAGATCCTGGAGTTAAAATCGGTGTGGCGAAATAAGAAAAATCATTTTTTGTAAGTTTCGCTTCCCCACAAGTGCCTGGGGTGCGCGACATTGACTTACATGATTCTCTATATATAACTGTCTTAATTCTGATTCATTACCGATTTAATCTAATTATGGACTTAATTATTGTTTTTTCATAATGTCCTCCAATTTTTTGTGCATGGGAATATGCACCTACCATTTATTCTCTTCTTAAAACTGTCCAATCATTGATATTTTTCAATAGGCATTCATCTTCAAGTCCTCACCATTTTTAGTTCGACCTGAATATATCAACCCGAGGCTCTTTGGATTGTACACATCTGTGATTGTGGCTTTCGCCAAATTTACCTTCCACACGTAAGCAATCATTCGTGATAACTTGATTTTTATCCTCATCTAGCCTTTTTGGATACAACATCGTATTTCAGTTGTCTTGATTATAAAATTTTCGAAATCGTCTCCAACTTTTAAAGCAAATTTTTCAGGATTTTAAAGGCTTTAAACCATTTTACTTTTCAACATTTTTTTATTTATTAGAAAGGTCGTATTTTGAAAATTCTTCAATTTTATTAAATTTCTAAATCTATTTTCTTAACATTACTTATTTCAAAGGCACCATAAATTTTCACTTGTTCCGTTACTAAAAGCATTTGAAGCTATTTTTCTTAAATTTTAAATTTCTAAATCCTTTTCCTTAATAACACTGTTTTTAAATTCATCATAAAGTTATTTCAAGGTTTTTTACTTGTCTCAATCTTTAAAAGGACTAGAATCTAATTACTTAATCTAGATTATAATTTTCTGAATTTATTTTCGAAACATTACTACTTCCAAATTTCTAAATATATTTCTATATGCACATATCATTGATTCTACAGTATATAACTGTCTTAACCCTAATTTCTTAGTGATTTAATCTTTCTACGAGCTAATTATTGTTTTTTATTAAGTCCTCTAACTCGTTTCCACAACAATATATACCTACCATTGATTTTATTCGTATAATCGTCCTCATATAAACATTTATCCATAAACTTTCAAATCCAAGTCCTCTCCATTATTTGATCGATGTGAATATGTCAACCCATAACTTTTCAATTGTACACATTCATGATCCATTGCTGTTGTTATAGTTCCTGTAAAGTCGTCATATGTACATTTATCAAAAAGTAATCAAGTTCAAGTCCTTTCCATTTCTAAACAATACTCTTTTCAAATTTCTAAATCTATTTCCATATGCATCTATCATTGATTCTCCTTTCTATAACTGTCTTAACCCTGATTTCTTTGTGATTTGATATTCTTATTATCCTCCAACTCGTGTTCACAAGAATATGCACCTACCAATGATTCTGTTACTATAACCATTCTTCTATGGATATTTATCAATAGACATTCAAATCTAAGTCCTCTCTATTATTTGGTCGACATGAATATGTAAAATTTTGACTTTTTGATTGTACACGGTCATGATCCATTGGTTTTGTTCCTATAACCGCCGTCCTATGAAAATTTATCAAAAGGCATTTAAGTTCAAGTCCTCTCCATTTTTAGATCGACATGAATATGTGAACGTGTGACTATTTTGGTTGTACATATATTTTTCCTCAGTTTCATTATTTTTAAATGCACCATAAAGTTATTTCAAGCCTTTCGACTCGTCTCATTCATTAAAATGACAAATCAATTTTTTATTTAAATTTTAAATTTCTGAGTGTATTTCCTTATTATTACTACTTTCAAATTTCTGAATCCATTTCCATATACACATATAATTGATTCTCCTGTCTATAACTGTCGTAAACCTAATTCCATAGTGATTTAATTTTCCTATGGGCTTAATAATTGTCTTCTTATAATGTCCACAAACCCGTGCCATAAAACATATACACCTGCCATTGATTATGTTCCTATAACCATTCCTTTTATAGACATTTATAAATAAACATTCAAGCTCAAATTCTCTTTATTATTTGATCGACGAGATTATGTCAACCCATGACTTTAAATATACACCTACCATTGATTATGTTCCTATAACCATTCCTTTTATAGATATTCAAACTCAAGTTCTCTCCATTATTTGATCGACGAGACTATGTCAACCTGTGACTTTTCGATTGTACATATTCATGATCCACTAGTTTTATTCCTATAACTGTCGTCCTATAGACATTTAGCAAAAGGCTTTCAAGTTTAAGTCCTCTCCATTTGTAGATCAACGTGTATATGTCAACCGGAGACTCTTTCGATCGTACATGTGTTTTCCCTTAATTTCACTATTTTTAAATGCACTATGAAATTATTGTAAGCATTTTCACATGTCTCGTTCTTTAAAAAGACTTGTATCTATTTCCTGATATAAATTTGAAATTTCCGAATCTGAATCCATTTCCATATGCACGTATCATTGATTCTCTGTTTATAACTGTCTTAATCCTGATTCATTACTGATTTACTCTACCTTTGGGCTTAATTATTGTCTTTTGGCTTTCAAGTTATAGTCCTCTATATTTTTAGATCAACGTGTATATGTCAACCCGTGAATCTTTTAGTTGTACGTAAATTTTTTCTTAGTTTCACTATTTTTAAGTGCACTATAAAAGTTATTTCAAGTCTTTTTACTTATCAATTTCATTAAAATGGATTAAATCTATTCTTTTATCTAAATTTTAAATTTCTGAGTCTATTTCCTTATTATTACTCCTTCCAAATTTTTGAATTCATTTCCATATGCATCTATGATTGATTCTCCTGTCTGTAACTGACTTAACCCTGATTCCTTGGTGATTTAATCTTCCAACGGGCTTAATTATTGTCTTTCTATAATGTCCTCAAACTCATGCCACAAAAAATATACACCCACCATTGATTATGTTTCTATAACGATTCCTTTTATGGACGTTTATGAATAGACATTCAAGCTCAAGTCCTCTTTATTATTTTGACTGACGTGACCATGTCAACCCGTGACTTTTCTATTGTACACATTCATGATCCACTAGTTCTATTCTTATAACCGTCGTCCTATGGACATTTAGCAGAAGGCTTTGAAGTTCAGTCCTTTCCATTTGTAGATCGACGTGTATATGTAAACCGGCGACTCTTTCGATTATACACGTATTTTCCCTTAATTTCACTATTTATAAATGCACTATAAAATCATTTTAAGTTTTTTCGCTTGTCTCGTTCTTTAAAACGATTTGAATCTATTTTTTTGATATGAATTTCAAATTTCCGAATCTATTTCTTTCTTATTACTACTTCCAAATTTCTGAATCCATTTCCATATGCATATATCATTGATTCTCCGTCTATAACTGTCTTAACCCTAATATATTCCTGATTTAATCTACATTTATGCTTAATTATCGTCTTTTGGCATTCAAGTTCAAGTCCTCTTCATTTTTAGATGGACGTGGATATATCAACACATGACTCTTTTGGTTGGTACACATTTTTGCTCACTTTCACAATTTTTAAATGCACTATAAACTTATTTCAAGCTTTTTCACATGTTTCGTTCATTAAAATGACTTACCCCTGCTGGCTGATTGATTGCAAGGAGCGCAGGCCGCGTGATTCATCAATGAACTTCCTCGCTATGACCACCTCCTGTAAGGGGCCTAAACTTTGTTACCCAGCTGCCAGGCCCTCGGCAAGTGTAGCGAAGGAAAGAACTGACAAAGCGAACGATAAAGGAGAAGCGAGTTTTACAAGCGAAACGTCGTAATCGGTAAACTTACCTTAATAAAAACTTGAGATAATTCTCCAAATGGGGACTTCCGAGCGTAACGATGGTTGTCTGAGGCATGATGCCCACCATTGAGACGAATCTATTTTTTTTAATCTGAATTTTAAATTTCCTTGTTTATTTCTTTATTGTTGCTGCTTGCAAATTTCTAAATCCATTTTCATATGCACATAATTGAGGCTCTTGTTTATAACTGTTTTGACCGTGATTCCTTAATGATTTAATCTTCCGGGCTTAATTATTGTCTTTTTATAATGTCCTTAAACTCATGCCGCAAAATATGCACCTACCATTGATTATGTTCGTATAACCATTCCTTTTATGAACATTTATGAATAAATATTCAAGCTCAAGTCCTCTCCATTATTTTGATCGATGTAACTATGTCAATCTATGACTTTTCGATTGTACACATTCATGGTCCACTAGTTCTATTTCTATAACCGTCGTCCTATGGACATTTAGCAAAAGGCTTTCAAGTACAAGTCCTCTCCATGTAGATCGACGTGTATATACCAACCGGCGACTCGTTCAATTGTACACTTATTTTCCCTTAATTTCACTATTTTTAAATACACTATAAAATTATTTTAAGATTCTTCACTTGTCTCGTTCTTTAAAAAGACTTGAACCTATTTTTTTGATATAAATTTCAAATTTCCGAAATTATTTTCTTTTTATTACTACCAAATTTCTTAATCCATTTTCATATGTACGTATCATTGATTTTCCGTCTATAACTGTCTTAACCCTGATTCGGTACTTATTTATTCTACCTTTGAGCTTATTTATTGTCTTTCCATAATGTACTCCAATTTTTCTCCATGACAATATGCATGTACTCCAATTTTTGTCCACGACAATATGCACCTACCAACAATTCTCTTCCTAGAAGCATCCCATTACGGACAATTGTCGATTGGCATTCAATCTAAGTTCTCTCCATTATTAGAACGACCTGAATACGTCAACCCGGGTCTCTTTAAATTTGTACACATCCGTGAGTGTGTCTTTCGCCGTATTTACTTTCCACACTTAACCAATCATTCATGATACCTTATATTTTTTATCGTCGTCTTTCCACTTAGGATAAAACATCGCATTTCACTTGTCTCGTGTATAAAATATTCGAAACTGTCTCCATTAAAGCAAATTCCTCAAGATTTCAAAGACTTTTCCCCATTTTGCATTGTAGCATTTTTTTATTTATATTATAAAGGCTGTATTTGGAAAAAACTTCAATTGTATTAAATTTCTAAATACATTTTCTTAACATTACTACTTTCAAAGGCACCATAAATTTTCACTTGTTCCGTTAAAGCTTTTGAAGCTACTTTTCTTAAATTTTAAATTTCTATATCCTTTTCCTTAATCTCACTATTTTTAAATGTGCCATTAAATTATTTCAAGATTTTTCACTTGTCTTGTTCTTTAAAAGAACTTGAATCTAATTTTTTATCTAAATTTTACATTTCTAAAGCTATTTCCTAAACATGAATACTTTCAAATTTCTAAATCTATTTCCATATGCCCTTATCACTGATTTTCCTATCTATAATTGTCTTAACCCTGATTTCTTAATGATTTAATCTTCCTATTGGCTTAATTATTATCGTTATCTAATGTCCTCCAACTCGTTTCTACAATAATATGCACCTTCCATTGATTCATTTCCTATAACCGTTCTCCTATGAACATTTATCAATAGACATTCAAATCCAAGTCATATTCATTATTTGATCGACATGAATATGTCAACCCGTGACTTTTAGATTGTACACATTCATTAACCATTTGTTCTGTTCCTATAACCGTCGTTCTATTGACATTTATCAAAAGGCATTCAAGTTCAATTCCTCACCATTTTTAGATCGTATATATCAACCCTTGACTCTTTTGAGTGTACACATATTTTCCCTTAATGTCGCTATTTTTGAATAGACATTCACGCTCATGTTCTCTCCATTACTTGATTGACATGATGTTGCGAATAAGGCAATCACAAAGCACAAAACAATCGATATAGAGAAGAGTATCAAACCACGGACAAGATAGAAATATGAATACTAACCACAAAACAAATAGGGGAAGACGAAACTTTATTAATTATCAAATTCGGAGGAGTACAAATCGATGGAGAATACAAATCCCTCTCAAAACCCTAGCTCTCTCAAAATAATAATGGGTTCTAACCAAATAATCAAATTGCTATCTCAAAGGCTTCAATCTAGAGTTGCTTCAAACTTTCCTAACTTATGAAATCTGCGTCCGGCCCGACGGCAGACGTCTGCCCCATAGATGGGCAGACGTCTGTAAGAGTATATCCTAAAACCTCAACTCTCTGACCGGTCCTACAGACGCCCACTACAAAGGGGAAGATGTCTGGTATTTACCGAAACTCCAGAAAAATGACAGGGTGAGGCAGACGTTTGTCCCAAATGTCTGTCCAGACATCTGGTACAGACGTCTGACCTGAAGATAACTGCAAACCTTTGCTTCTTGATAACGCCGGATAAATAGGAAAATCTTTAGGGATGAATGTGAGACACATATAACAAATCTCCATCTTGTTTCGCATTCCACAAAACTCCTCCATCAAAAAAATAACAGCTCCACCTTCCACAAAATCCCTCAAGGGCTCAATGAGTGCTATGCACTCCAATTAAGTTTAAGTGGTGTTTAAAATTAACAGCTGAAAGAGACTTCGTCAACTTGTCGTCCGGATTGTCCATTGTGCCAACTTTCTCCATAATAATCTCTTCTTTCTTAATGATCTCCTGTACGAACCAATACTTCACGTCAATGTGCTTCGTCCTATCATGATGCATCTAATCTTTCGTTAAATGAACAACACTTTGGCTATCACAGTAGATCATTATGGTATCTTTTGGAATACTAAGTTCCGAAAATAGCCCCTTCCACCAAATCGCCTCCTTGACGGCCCCAACAATGGCTATATACTCCTCCTCCGTCGTAGACAACGCTACCGTAGGCTGTAAAGAAGTACGTCAACTGATGGCACATCCTCCCAAGGAGAACACATAACCGGTGATCGATTTGCGTCTGTCAAGATCACCCGCATAATCGGAGTCGCTGAATCCAACTAAATTGTCGTCGTTCCTTCCAAACACCAACCCCACGTCAGATGTACCTCGAAGGTATCTAATATCCATTTCACCGCTTGCAAGTATAGATTTCCTCCTTTACGATCTCACCTGATCTACATACCAAGTAATTTCTTGGCCGCTTCTAAAATCTTGGTCTCAAACTTTCCTTTCAACCGTTCCTTCAAAAGCTGAATATCAACCATATATCTTGTTGCTATCAACATATCATCAATATAGAGTAGCAAATATATGAAAGAACCATCAAAGAGCTTTTTCGAATATACACAATTGTCATCCATACTTCTCATAAACTCAATTTCTTTCATGAAGGAGTCAAACTTTTTATACCAACGTCTAGATGACTATTTCAAATCGTAGAGAGACTTCTCTGGCAAACAAATGTGGTCTTCTTTGTCTTCAACTTCAAAACCTTTGGGCCGTTAGATTTTCTCCACCAAATCGCCGTGCAAGAATGCGGTCTTCACATCGAGCTGCTCAAGCTCCAAATCTTGCATAGCTACCAAACCGAGTAAGACACGTATAGATGTGTGTTTAACAACAGGAGAAAATACCTCTGTGAAGTCAACTCCCCGCACCTATAAATGGCCTTTAGCTACCAACCGCGCTTTGTACCCCGTACCGATCGTCCCTTGGTCACCTTCTTTCTTCTTGAAAACCCACTTGCAGCCAACAATCTTCTTTCTTCTTTTAGGCTTTACGAGCTTCCAAGTTTGGTTATTGTAAAGAAACCCAGTCTCTTCATTCATAACAACTAGTCAACAAGATGCTTCATCGAATGAGATAGCATCTTTATAGCTTGTCGGCGATACTATCAACTATCTCTGCAACAGACAGCGCATACGCCAATAGGTCATCGTAGCCATATCTCTGTAGCCGTCTATTGTCCCTTCTCTGTCGGTCATGAGCGAGCAAATACTCATCATCATCGGACTGCTCATCTTGAGCTTCTTCAGACGATGGTGAAGGAGAGATCTCCTGCTAACCCGAGCTATCACTGACCTCAATATCAACCTTCGGCTCATCCTTCTTCTAATCGTCTTCAACTGGAGATTCCTTGTTATTCGGCAATAACATAGCAGATTCATTAAAAGTCACATCTCTGCTAATCATAAATTTATGCGACTTTGGATCCGAACATCACAATCTATAACCTTTAACGCCGGTAACATAACCGAGAAATATGCATTTTTTTGCTCGAAGATTCAACTTACCTTCACGGCAATGTGCATAAGCGGGGCAACCAAACACCTTAAGTGTCGAATAATCGACATGTTTTTCTGACCATACATGCTCCGGCGTCTTACTACCTAGCGATGTATGAGGTGACCGATTCACAATATAGCACGCCGTATTTACCGCTTCTTTCCAAAACTCCTTTTCGAGCCCTGCGTTGGATAATATGCACCGCGCTTTCTCCAAAAAAGACCGGTTCATCCGCTCCACAACTCCATTTTGCTGTAGTGTGTAGACAACGGTATGATACCGAACTATGTCTTTGTTTTTGCAAAAATTGTTAAAATCTCCACCGCAAAATTCTAACCTGTTGTCCGTCCTAAGTCTTTTGATATGCTTTCCTGTCTGCTTCTTAAGCAACGTCTTCCATTATTTGAATATAGTAAACATATCACTTTTGTTTTCTAGAAGTAGACCCAAAACTTTCTCGAAAAATCATCAATGAAGATAAGCAGATATTTGGCACCGCTTCCTTTAGAAGCAACAGGAGAGGATCCCCAAAAATCCGAATGGATATAATTTAGAATACCTTTCATGTTGTGCACCGCCGAACTGAAGCTAACGCGTTTTTGCTTTCGAAAGACACAATGTTGACAAAACTTCGGTTTCGTCGTACTCTTTTCACCAAGTAGATCCTGTTTCAACAACTCGGTCAATCCTCTTTCACTCATATGCCCGAGTCTCATGTGCTATAATCTGGTAGTTTCTGAATCTGTCATAGATTTGGATGATGAAATCGCGGCCGATCCGGAAGTCGTCGAACCTTTCGATGAATACAAGGACCATTATTTCAAGCCCTTCATCACAACAAGAGTACCTTTGGTTACATTCAAAACTCCATTTTCAACGGAAAATTTGCAACCCTTGTCATCAAGTGCACCTAAAGAGATGAGGTTTTTCTTCAATTCAGGTACGTGCCTGACTTCCGCCTATGTCCTTACAACACCATCGAACATCATAAATTGGATTGTATCTTTGCCAATAGCTCAGCATGAGCTATTGTTGTCCATCAAAACCACTCCACCATCAACGGACTCGTATGTGGTGAACAACTCCCTATTGGGACACATGTGATAAGAACAACCGAATCCATAATCCACTCATCGTTGGATTACTGTGTGTTGTCGAAGATCACAAGATCTCTTTCACCTTCCGCTATACTCGCTTCAGCTGAAGACTCCTTTGATTTGTCTTCCTGCTTTTGCTTGTTCCATAGTTTAAAGCAATCGGCCTTAAAGTGCCCCTTCTTACAATAATTGCAGGGCACGTTCTTAGCCTTAGACTTTGATAGCAACTTCTTTCTATTTGCTTCCGGATCTCTCTTCTCTGCACGCCCTCGAACAAATAAACTAGACGATGAACCATTTACTTCGGTAGAAGTCAACTTCTTGTCGATCTTCTTTTTGTTCATCAAATTCTCCTTGACATCCTTGATTGAGATCGTGTCTCGTCCATAAATCATGGTGTCACGGAAGTTCTTATAAGGGGGTGACAACGAACACAATAAGAGAATAGCCTGATCTTCATCATCGGTCTTAATATTTATCTTACCCATAACTGTAATGATTGAATTAAACTCACCAACGTGGGATTTTATTGGAGAGTCTTCTGACATACGAAGTGTGTAGAGACTCTGCTTCAACTGGAGTCAATTCGTGAGAGATTTCCTCAAATATAACTCCTCCAACTTATTCCACAAATCAGCTGTTGTCTTCTCCACCAAAACTTCTTATAGTAATTCATTAGTCAGACACAAGTGATTAGCAGTTAAGGCCTTCTCATCCATCTCCTCCCAAGCTTCCTCCGTCATAATATAAGGCTTTTTCTCCTTCCATGAATTGCCTTCTTTAAATTGTTTTGAGTCAAAATGGAAACCATATGAACTTGCCACAAACACTTACCACAAACAGAAACTCATATTCCCATCGAAATTCTCGATATCAAACTTCATAATTGTCGGAGACATGATATGGGATCAAAATACCTTGAATACTAATGAACCCTAAACTTCAAAATCACGATCTAAAAAAGTGGGGAAGAGAATATAGTTGTCATTACCCACCGTTGACCTAGATCACAAAGTCAAAAGACCTAATGGTTCAACCAAAAATCCCACAATAACGCAACAATATCTTCGATACCAGTTTGTTGTGAATAAGGAAAGCACAAAACAATCGATATAGAGAAGAGTATCAAACCACAGGCAAGATAAAAATATGAATACTAACCAACGAAACAAATAGGCGAAGGTGAAACTTTACTAATTATCAAATGCGGAGGAGTACAAATCGATGGACAATACAAATCCCTCTCAAAACCCTAGCTCTCTCAAAATAACAATGGGTTCTCACCAAATAATCAAATTGCTATCTCAAAGGCTTCTGCTACAATCTTTCTTATTTATAGCATACAAAAGATATCAAACCTTATTTATAGCGTCCAGCCCGACGGCAGACGTCTGCCCCAGAGATGGGCAGACGTCTGTCAGAGCATATCCTGAAACTTCAACTCTTTGTCCAGTCCTACAGACGTCCGCTATTGAGGGACATACGTCTGTCAAGGTATTTACCGAAACTCCAGAAAAGTGACAGAGCTATACCATATGTCTGACCAGAAGATAACCGTAAATCTTCGCTTCGTGATAACGCCGGATCAATAGGGAAATCTTTAGGGATGAATGTGAGGCACACATAACACATGACCTTGTCAACTCATGACTTTCGATTGTACATATTCATGATCCACTGATTTTGTTTTGTTGTCCTATGGACATTTTTTTACATGCTGAAGTCAGGAAATTTTTAGTAACGTTAAGACCACCAGAAAAGTTCTCTGTTGTTTCCGTCTCTGTATCAAACCTTAAATTTGAATCCTCCAGAATTTGTTTACCTTTATTATATAACTGTTGAAAATGTCCTGATATAAAGATCCATTTTTTGTTGCTGATGTTACCCAAGACCCGAGAAAAACCAGTTTGAAAAGCAATATAGCTAACTTTAGAAAAAATCAGGCATGGGCTCCATAATACGGGGGGGGGGGGAGAGAGAGAGAGAGAGTATATTTTTCTGAGTTAAGCTTTTTCACTCTATGCTGAGTCTGAGGTTGGCAATCCCTGTCAAGTTCCAAAAACATATATTCATCATTAAGAAGATTCATAAAATCTTTTAAGGACTATTTTAGTCCTAAGACCAGGCTACCTTGGATCACCATAATTCTTTTTATGTGGCCTTGAAGGTTTATTCTTGACTTTTTTATTCTGCAGAACATCTGTTCCAGCTTCTTTATCTTTGAATTGAGCCAAGTATTCTTCTGTTTTTTCTTTCGTATAATCTCTCTTCCTTCTACTAGAAATAGATGTTTCAATGAAGACATGCTCAAAGGAGAAGAAGGGATAGTGATTTTCATTTGCATCTTCATTAGTAAGTGCGGCAGTTCTAATCTCAGGTTTTCATTTTGGAACTTCAACTGATTTTGAAGTCTCTGGAAGGTTTTTACTTTCTGGAGTCAGGAAATTTTTGGTAACATTAAGACCACCAGAAAACTTCTCTGTTGTTTCATTCTTTGTATCAAACCTTAAATTTGAATCCTCCAGAATTTGTTTGCCTATATTATATAGCTGTTGTCTTTGAAAATCAGATAGTGATTGCCTGTGATTATCCTGGTCCTGAGCAAGTAGTTGTGCGTGTGAGCTATCCTCAATAGAGAAAATCTCTTTATTACTCTCAGCAATTTTGTCTGATCGTTGAACCTTACAAGTGTAACCAGTCTATTCTCTTTTTTCCTCCAAACATTTTTAGTCTTCACTTGAGGGAAATGTTTCTCAATTTTCTCCACCTGCCGAGTGTTGTCGATTTTCTTTATTTTGCTTCTTATAAAAATTTGGAAAAACCTGAACAAGTAATCCTTGATATATATCATATCATTTGTCCTTAGCTTTTTATGAAATCACTGGACTTTTGAAACCTCATCAGCAGATGCCTATTATCCAAGAAGGTAAGCGCAAAGTCTCCTTTGAAATTCATTTTTTGAGACAAAAGAGTTTTGAACTCAGAAAGTGGAGGCATAGGCACACTGAGCAATTAAGGCTAGATTTAAAGCAAAGGTTGATTTATCAATTTCATCTTGAGAAAAGTTTATTGCAGGGTCTCCATTGTCATCAAAGTCATTTTCTTTTTCTGCAATTTGCATCCCAGGTTCTGAAAAAATGGGCTTCACTGCAGGTACAAAAGATCCTTTTGGTATCTGAGCATCATTTTTGACAATTTCTGCAAAGGTTTTATTCATTGCTTTAGTTCTAATTGCCTCTGATTCCAGAATTTGAGAATTATTCCAAGAACTTATTTTCTCAGTGGCAGCGTTTTGATTTTGCCGAATATTCATGCAACACCCAGAATTCAATGGAACAGTAAAAGAATCCAATAGAACAGTAGAATCTTGCTGACATCAAGGCAAAGAAACATAGCAAGCACAATCCATAGGATTGAGATATCAATCGATCCTATGAAAACTCAACAAAGGATCTCATTTCATATGATCGGTGTCCTTACAAGCCAAAAGTGGGCTCCTAGCATGCACAACAGAGGTAGAGTGGCTAACAGCTCATGTGTGTACGGTGTCCATGTAACAGATGTCTCATCCTTTACGTCGAACTCGTTGCGGTAGAAAATTAAAGCGTGATCCGGTGTCACATCTTATGACCTGTCCATGTTCCACCTGCTTATTTATCTTTTGTCAGTCTACTTTTAGAATGTGAACTATTCAGTTTTGTAGAGAGATGGAAATGAATAAGAAAGTAAAATTTAAGCTGAATATCCACTTTTGGTCATTAGTTAATATTTGATCTTTTCTTTGCTAATGCTGCAGGTTCTCCATCCTCAGTCTATGCGTCCTGCGAGAGAAAGTGATATACCTGTTCGAGTCCAGAACTCCTACAACCCTCAAGCTCCCGGTACCCTCATCACTAAAGCTTGAGATCTCAGTGACGTTCGTAGCAGCACATTTTTGCTTACCAGTACCAATAATATAGTCACTCAAAATCTTTATCATAATCGCAGGCTGTTTTAACAAGTATCGTCTTAAAATCAAATATCACCATGTTTGATATTGTGCGCACACGAATGCTTGGTCAATATGGTTTTTTAGCAAAGGTAAGCTCAACTCAATTCACTTCTCACTTCAGTAAGTTAAATTACACTAAAATACCCTTCATAATTGTTGTTTTAATTGAACAGCCTTATGTTTTAAAAAAAAAATTTATACGGTAAACTCCAATGAGTATCAAGTTTTTCATTGAAATGCTTTTAAATGTAGCACTTTGAGCAAGCTTATTGTAATAAAATAAAAACTTTAAGGTAGTTTACTGGAAAAACAGCGACAGTTAATGGTATTTCAGTGCAATTTAGACATCATGTTGTTAATGAAATGGTGTGTCATGACATATATTATCAAATCCAGGTTTTTTATACATTTGAAGAGTTGGGCATCTTAGTGGATTGTGTTGCTACAAGTGAAGTTAGCATCTCATTAACATTAGACCCTGCAAAAGTCTGCAGCACCGAACAAATCCAGCAGGCATCTGTATGATTCATTTTTCTCTCCTTTGCATTGGTACCAATTGTAATGATATCTAAGGCAACTTTTTATCTCATGTAAACTATCAGGAACTCGATCACCTTGTTGAAGAACTGGAAAAAATTGCAGTGGTTAGTCTTCTCCAGAATAGATCAATAATCTCTCTCATCGGGAATGTGCAGCGATCTTCGCTGATACTGGAAGAGGTAAAGTTTAAAAATCTCATCAACATTTATGCAAGAATAATTTCCTTACATCAAAACACAAATTTCAGGCATTTAGTGTTTTAAAGAAGAATGGGACCAATGTTCAGATGATTTCTCAAGGAGCTTCTAAGGTATAGTCATGGGTGGCTAATCTTTTGTTTCCTCGTTTTTTCCAATTGAGTGTTCAATTATTTATTATCGATAAATGTTTCGGGTTTTTTCAGGTAAATATTTCATTGGTTGTTCATGATAATGAAGCAAAAGAATGTGTTAAAGCTCTCCACTACATTTCTGCTCCTTAACACCTGAAGTCTACCGTTTACATTTGCAAGAAAGAAGAAGAAAAAGCTAAAACCAACGGCTGCTTGATCAACCAATCATTTAGGAATAAGCGTCGGATTACACTACCCTTAAATAAATTAATGTGATCTCTGCGAACAATATTAAAGACTGATATCACAATTCTTAAATTAGATCTTACCATTCTTTAAACTTTCCTTTTCTAATTCCGTCAAAAGAAACAACACACCGTCACTGTGATTTCATCTCTCGATGTTGATCCTTCGAAACCCTAACCTTTGAAACTCAAAAATTTTAATTTCCTATTCTATTTCCTTATTTTCACTACTTCCAAATTTTGAATCTATTTCCATATGCACCTATCCTTGGTTCTCCGTCTATAACCGTCATAACCCTGGTTCATTACGGATTTAATCTACCTACGGGCTTAATTATTGTCTTTTCATAATTTCCTTTAATTTATGCTCATAGCAATATGCACCTACCATTGATTCTCTTCCTATAACCATCCCATTATATAAATTTGTCTATAGACATTCAAGTTCAAGTTCTCGCCATTTTTAGATCGACCTGATTATGTTAACCCGGGGATCTTTTGATTGTACACATCCGTGATTGTGAATTTCGCCAAATTTACATTGCACACGAAACCAATCATTCATGATACCTCAACTTTTATTTTATCATCGTCTAACCTTTCTTGATTCAATATCGCATTTCACTTGTCTCGTTTATCAAATATTCAAAGACGTTCAAAGACTTTGCGCCATTTTGCATTACAACCTTTTTGAAAAATGCTTCAATTTATTTAATTTCTAAATCTATTTCTTAACATTATTGCTTTTAAAAGAATAATCTTCCTATATGATTAGCTATTGTCTTTTTATAATGCCCTCTAACTCTTGTCCACAATAATATACATCTACCATTGATTCTATAATTATGTTCCTATGAACATTTATCTAAATGAATTCAAGTTCAAGTCTTCTCCATTTTTAGATCGACGTGTATAGGTCAACCCGTGACTCTTTTGATTGTACATGTATTTTTCTTTAGTTTCATCTTTTAAAATGCACCATGAAGTTATTTTAAGCCTTTTCACTTGTCTCGTTCTTTAAAACGACTTAACTCTATTTTTTAATCTAAATTAAAAAATTTCGAATCTATTTTTGTATTATTACTACTTCCAAATTTTTGAATCCATTTCCATATGGTGCTATCATTGATTCTCTGTCTATAATTGTCTGAATCCCGATTCCTTACCGATTTAATTTACCTACGGGCTTAATTATTGTATTTTCATGTCCAATTTTTGCCTAGGTTAATATGCACCTATTATTGATTCTCTTCTTATAACCATCCCATTACGGACATTTGTTAATAGGAATGCAAGTTCAAGTTCTCTTAATTATTAGATCGATTTGAATATGTCAACCCGGAGCTCTTTCGATTGTACACATCCGTGATTGTGGCTTTCGCCAAATTTACTTTACGTACGTAACCAGTCATACATGATACCCGTCTTTTTATCTAGCCTTATTGGATATATCGCGTTTCACTTGTCTCGTTTGTAAAATATTCGAAACCGTCTTTAAAGAATTTACACCATTTTGCATTTCAGCATTTTTTATTCATTAAAAATGTTGTATTTTGAAAATGCTTCAATTGTATTAAATTTCTAAATCTATTTTTTAACCTTACCGCTTTTAAAGGGAGCATAAATTTTCACCCGTTTCATTAAAGCAATTGATGCAAATTTTCTTTAATTTTAAATTTCTAAATCATTTTCTTTAATCATGCTATTTTTAAATGTGCCATAAAGTATTTTCAAGTTTTTTCACATCGTCTCGTTCTTTAATTCGCTTCCTACAATCGTTCCTCTTATGGACATTTATGAATAGGCATTCAAGCACTCCATTATTTGGTCGACGTGAATACGTCAACCCGTGACTTTTCAATTGTACACATTTATGATGCACTGATTATGTTTCTATAACCGTCGTCCTGACATTTATCAAAAAGGTATTCAAGTTCAAATTCTCTCCATTATTAGTTCGACGTGTGTATGTCAACCCGCGACTCTTTCGATTGTACACATATTTCCTCTTAATTTCACAAATTTTAATTGCACTTTTATCGCCATCTTATGGACATTTATCAAGACTTTCAAATCCACGTCCAGCCTATTATTTGATCGACGTGTATATATCATCCCATGACTTTTTCGATTGTACACATATTTCCCCTTAATTTCACCATTTTTTAATGCACGATTACCGTCCTTCTATGAACATTTATTAATAGACTTTCAAATTCACGTCATCTCTATTATTTGATTGACGTGAATATGTCAACCTATTACTTTTCAATTATACACATTCATGATCCATTGATTCTGATCCAATAACCGTTGTCTTATGAATATTTAATCTTCTTACCGGATTAACTAATGTCTTTCTAATGTCCTCCGATTCGTGTTTACAACGATTTGCACCAACCATGACATTTAGAGAATAGACTTTCAAATCCACGTCCTTTTCATTATCTGATCGACGTGAATATTTCACCTTATGACTTTTCAATTGTACCCATTCATGATCCAATGGCTCAGTTCCAATAACCATTGTCTTATGGACATTTAATCTTACTACGAGATTAACTAATGCCTTTTTCTAATGTCCTCCAACTCGTGTCCAAAACAATTTGCACTAACCATCAATTCTGTAATTCTAATCCTATAACCGCCCTTCTATGGAATCAATAAACTTTGAAATTCACTCCCTCTCCACTATTTGATTGACGTGAATATATGAAACTGCGACTTTTTGATTGTACACATTCAAGATCCAATGGTTCTATTGCTATAATCGTTGATTTATGAACATTTATCTAAAGGCATTCAAGTTCAAGTTCTTTCCATTTTAAGATCGTCTTGTATATGTCAACCCGTGACTCTTTTAATTGTACACGTATTTTCCCTTAGTTTTACTATTTTTAAATGCAGTATTACCGCCATCCCTTTTTCGATTGTATACATTTATGATCCAATGGTTCTGTTCCAATAACCGTTGTCTTATGAACATTTATCTAAAGGCATTCAGTTTAAGTCCTTTCAATTTTTAGATCGACGTGTATATGTCAACCCATGACTCTTTTGATTGTATACGTATTTTTCCTTAATTTCACTATTTTTAAAAGCACTATAAAGTTATTTTTAGCCTATTCTCTTGTCTTGTTCTTTAAAATGACTTAAATCTATTTTAGTTTATCTAACTTTTAGATTTTCGAATCTATTTCTGTATTATGACAACTTCCAAAATTTTGAATCCATTTCCATAATTACCTATCATTGATATTCCTGTCTAAGATTGTCTTAATCTTGATTCATTACCGATTTAATCTACCTACAGGTTTAATTATTGTCTTTTCATAATTCCTCAGACTCGTATCTACAAAAAATATGCACATACTATTTATTCAGTTTCTATAACCGTTCTTCTTATGGACATTTATGAATAGACATTCAAGTTAAAGTCATCTCCAATATTTGATCGACGTGACTATGTCAAACCGTGGCTTTTCAATTGTACTCATTCTTGATCCACTGATTATATTCTTATAACCGTCATCTTATTGACTTTTATCAAAAGGCATTTAATTTCAGGTCCTCTCTATTATTAGTTCGATGTGTATATGTCAACCCATGACTATTTCGATTGTACACATATTTCCCCTTATTTTCACTATTTTCAAATGCACCATTACCGCCCTCTTTTGGACATTTATCAATAGACTTTCAAATTAACGTCCTCTCCATTATTTGATCAACGTGTATTTGTCAACCCGTGACTCTTTCGATTGTACACATATTTCCTCTTAATTTCACATTTCTAAATGGATTAGTTCCGCCCTCTTATGGACATTTATAATTAGTCTTTTAAATCCACGTCCTCTCTATTATTTGTTCGATGTAAATTTGTCAACCCATGACTTTTTCGATTGTACATATTTAGGATCCATGGTTCTGTTCCAATAACTGTTGTCTTATAAACATTTATTTAATGACATTCAAGTTTAAGTTCTCTTCTCTTTTAGATCGACGTGTATATGTCAACTCGTGACTCTTTTGATTGTATTCATATTTTTCTTTAGCTTAACTATTTTTAAGTGCACTATAAAGTTATTTTAAGCCTTTTTGCTTGTCTCATTCTTAAAAATGATTTAAATCTATTTTTTAATCTAAATTTAAATGTCAGAATTTATTTCCGTATTATTACTACCAAATTTCTGAATCCATTTTCATATTCACTTATCATTGATTTTGACTATGCCTGTCTTAATCTTGACTCCTTACTGATTTAATCTAGCTACAAGTTTATTTATTGTCTTTTCATATTGTCCTCAAACTCGCGTTTACAAAAAATATGCACCTACTATTGATTCACTTCATACAACCGTTCCTCCTATGGACATTCAAGCGTAAGTCATCTCCATTATTTGATCAACGTGACTATGTCAACCTGTGACTTTTCAATTGTACACATTTATGATCCACCGATTATGTTTCTATAACCGTCGTCCTATTAACATTTATCAGAAGGAATTTAAGTTCAAGGCCTTTCCATTATTAGTTCCGCTTGTGTATGTCAACCCATGACTCTTTTTATTGTATACATATTTTTCATGTGTGTATGTCAACCATTGACTCTTTCGATTGTATACATATTTTCCCTTAATTTCACTATTTTTAAATGCACTATTACCGCCCCTATAGACATTTATCAATAGATTTTCAAATTCATGTCCTCTCCATTATTAGATCTATATAAATAGGTCAATCCATGATTTTTTCGATTGTATACATTCATGATCCAAAGTTCTCTTCCAATAACCGTTGTCTAATGAACATTTAATTAAAGGAATTCAAGTTCAAATTCTCGCCGTTTTTAAATCGACGTGTATTTGGCAATCGTGACTATTTTGATTGTACACGTATTTTCCCTTAGTTTCACAATTTTTAAATGGACAACCTTTTTTCTCGTCATGTTCTTTAAAATGACTTAAATCTATATTTTATCTTAATTTTAGATTTTCGAATCAATTTCCGTATTATTAACTTCCAAATTTCTGAATCCATTTTCATATATCATTGATTCTTCTTTCTTTGACTGTCTTAATCTTGATTCCTAACTGATTTAATCTATCTATAGGTTTAATTATTGTCTTTTCATAATATACCCAAACTCGTGTCTTCAAAAAATATGCACATACTATAGATTTGGTTCCTATTACCGTTCGTCCTATGGACATTTATGAATAAATATTCAAGCTCAAGTCATCTCCATTATTTGATCGACGTGACTATGTTAACCCGTGACTTTTCGATTGTATACATTCATGATCCACTAATTATGTTCATATAACCGTCGTCCTATAGGCATTTATTAAAAGGCATTCATGTTCAAGTCCTCTCCATTATTAGTTCGACATGTGTATGTTAACCCGCGACTCTTTCGATTGTACACATATTTCCCCTTAATTTCACTATTATTAAATGCACTATTACCGCCTTCCTATGGACATTTATCAATAGACTTTCAAATTCACGTTCTTCCCATTATTTGATCGACTTGTTGTAAGTCTATGGTGCCCCTTGCCATGACAACTACAGCGTTGCGGATTCGAAAAACTTTAGTTTTAACTTGAGCATTACAAACTTTAACCCTAGAATTCAAGCCCAAACACTAAACTAAACTAAACTAAAGAGTTTAACTACTATGTAAGGACTATAACCTTTGAAGTCGTGTCCTTCGGGTCTTGTGCAGTCCTCTCCTTGAGCTCCTAGGTCTTTGGATCGAGCTTTCGAAGTCGTCTCTACATGTTAAAGAAAATGAGGAAGAAGAAAAGGATGGCTCTCCAAAAACAATAATGATCATGATAATGATAATAATAATAACCACACTCTCTCTTATTATCTCTTCAAAAAAAAAAAAAAATAGTCGGTGGGTTTATAACTCACTAGTGTGAGTCACAAGCCCATACACACCTAGAAGAGATAAGAACAAGAGAGAGAGGTCACCTCACCATGGTACACATGTACACACATATAAATGTATGTATATAATCAAGTATACCAAAATACCCGTATTTATAATAAATACATATACCTGTATTTCTACCAAAATACGAATACCGTATTTGTATCGAAAATACAAAATACGCGTTCTTATCTGCGAGTCGGGGGGAAGAGGAGATCCCTTGCGGGCCATAAGCTCGTACATCACTGTGTCACACCGAGCATCTGTGAGACCAGGGTTCACTAAGCGTGCAGCAAAACGGGGAATGGTTTCTTCAATGGGTACCTCCTATGGCTGTCGAAGAATATACGGGCGATTGCAAGCTATGTTCCTTTCTCCGTGGATGTGAATGGGAAGGGGGTACTTCTTTAATTTATTAGGAGAAGCGTTCAAGTCTTGGCACAGAAAATATTGCATGTCATTAAAATGAGAACAATTCTCAAACCTTTGACCAATGAAAAGTGCTGAAAAAGTGGTTGACAACCCTGAAAATCACGAGTCATTGGTTCACGCATCATAGCAAGTGTGCACTTGAATAATTCTGAAGGCATGCGCGTTTGTATATGTACGCGTATGAAGGTTAATGAATAACACGTGAGCAGCACATGTGCGCATCATTGCCACTCATACTTGACGGAAGTCATTAAGTACGATGTGCACGTTCAAAGCACGTGCACATATGCCACCCACAGGCACGTACAAAACACGTGCGCATGACAAGTACGCGTATGTTTGCTATATGTTTGTGCAACGCACGTGCGCATTGCGCACTTAACCAATAAATTTGGGATCTTCCTGACAGGAATAAAAGGCAACCGATTCTTAATTAACAGGAAAATATTCTGTTGGTTAAAGACCTTAACAAACTGATCTGTGGATCAAAGATCCAACGGTGCACATGTCACCCTTAATTGATATAAATCAATTAAATCTTTTAAATCAATCTAAAATCAAATTGGAATCGAAATAAAATCAAAACAAATTAAACAAACCCTAATTTCTTCTCTTCTATAAATTGGAGCTTCATATGAAGAAATCAGTCTCGAAAACCCCCATAAGTTTTGGAAAAATTTCAAGTCTTCATCCGTGCGCAAGGTAGAAATAAAGAGAGAAACTTTTCCATTCCTCCATTAAAATGGGCTTTTACCTTTACAGAAGCTTTTGCTTCTTTTCGAATCCATTGATTCGCGAGAGATTAATCTTAAGATCCAAGAAAATAAGACGCGCGCCATAAAACGCATGCATATGACTTGAAAATAGATAAAAATCGAACTTTTGCTTCTTGGAAAAATAAAAGAAATGAAAATAAAACAGAAGCCATTGCTTCTTGGTAAAAGTTTCTGGTTTCTGATGGAAACAATCTTAAAGGCAGTGTTGGAAGACTATATCGCCCAACAAATCAAGGCTTGTCAAGCCAACGAGGCTGCAAATCTGCTTGTCAAAATTGGTCGACCATATCCGGCCTGGTACGACCAGATGAAATACTCACCGGAATATACGATCCCGAAATTCCATATATAAAGGAACCGGTAACCCCCATCTTGTCGTGTAGTTCAAAGCTTTGTGTAGCAATACCGGAGGCGATGATAAATTGCTGCTTCGCCAATTCGTTGGAAGTTTATTAGAGACGGCTTCTGAATGGTACTCGGAGCTCCCAAGTGACTCCGTAAAAACCTTTTCTGAGATGGAGCTATTATTCACTCAAAGGTTTGCCTGCATGAGTGAGTGCACTCCAATCACTGCGCCGATCAATTACAAGGTCAAGCCAGGGGAAATATGGGTTCAATATGCGATCCGATGGTGAAATTTGTGGTCCAAATGCGAACAATGCATTGAAGAGTCCCCAGCTGTAGGGATGTTCATTGGGACTATCGATTCCTAATCGACCATATCCCAATTTATGACCTTCAAGCCCACTACATTTCGGGCGCTGACTGATAAACTGGCCTAGATGGATCAGATGTGCCATGGTCTTTCCTCTTCAAACAAGGATCCCCGAAATAATAGGGTAAAAGGAAAGCAGCCTTTGATGCCAATACACAACAAGGGAAAGCAGCCGTACATGTCCGACCCTAGAAGAAAGGATGGGACGCGCATATTCATTCCCTTATGATAAGGCCAGAAGATTGTTCGAGCTGACTATGCGAAATAATATGATTATATTGGTAGAACCATGGCGACCCGCACAAGCCGGTGATGTTAATAATCCTAGCTACTGCCCCTATCACCGAGTAGTGAGCCACCCAATTGAGAACTGCTACGTCTTCAAAAACTGGGTAGAAGACCAATACCAGCAGGGAAAATTTGCATTGTCAGACAATTGGAGGGTAGATTCGTCCCAAAAGCATGCTCCTAAGAAAGTGGATACACAGGGGGCATCCTGCTCATTCGTGGAAGAAGCTTCATGGGAAGTGTTCTTTCGGCAAAAACTAAAAGAATGCTGAAAGATCTATAAACATGCCAGGCGATCAAGTGGAAAATCCCGTTTGAGCCCGAGATTATAGAAGGGTTGCCGAATCCGTGTCCCGCACCGAAAATCGCTGACAAGGGGAAAAGCCCCAAGTCAAGTCTTCGAAATCTTCTAAGAAAAAGAAGAAGACTAAGAAGCCTGTGCAGCCTGCTGAAAATGTCGACAGACGCACTGAACTTCAGAAGTATATAGGCGCGCTGGAAGTATACAACCAGAAAGCACGAACACCAGTGACACTCGAAGAATTTCTCAACCATATTCTTGAGCACAAGGACAATGACGATGATGAGGAAAATGACTCGTCAAAGGAAATGGAAGAACGTGTAGCAAGCTACCATATGGACTCCCATTCATTCCTATATGATGACTCCCATTCATTCATATATGATGAAGTAGTCCCGCCGGCGTTGGAAAGCGACATGGACGAGCTGGGGCAGAATCGATATCAAAAACCCCGGAACTGCCAGAGGAAGACCCAATTGAAAGGCTGCTGAAACAAGCTTTTCAAAAGAGCAAAAATCAGGAACGCGAGATGGCCATATATGAATAGGCCAAATAACGGCGTTTGAACAAAGAAGTGGCGGCAAGGACGAATCATAAAGCTCTCCGACCAAACCGAAGCATGCCTGCAAAGAATAAGATCAGGAACAAAGCTGAGAAAATGTTTTCCAAGGTTCTATCCATAGGGACGAAACCGTCACCCCTCATTATGTTTACACTTGGGGTTCCGTACTTCGATGGTGGAGAGGGACATCCAAAATACTGCTTGTATCACCGGAGAATCGCTCATCCCATTGAGGAATGTAACGTCTTCAAAAAGTGATGGCAATGATATGTTGCCCATAGAAAACTCGTTAAGAATGAGAAACGCGAGGCTCACGCTCATCGATATGAGAGCAGTGAGACGACAGTGCATAAAGAAGCAACTGGCAGCTATCATATGGTTAGTACCAGTTCAAAAGGGGAAAAATCTCAGGTTCTCACGTTCGGGAGTGATTCTGAGGATGAAATGCCCTTCAACCCTCTTTGAAATCTTCGCATTGGAAAAAGAAAAGGAAAATGAATACTCGAACATCCAATTGCGTACCCGCACTCTACCTGAAAAGAACCTCGGACCCACAAACAAGGGTTCGAAAAAAGACAAAGGGTAGGGGAAAATGCCCAAAGAGATCGCCCTTGATGAAGGGGATAGCCAGAGAGCTTGCCGCCAAGGACCTACCTAAGAAAACCAAGGTGGGCTATAACGTTCTTGCACATTTGAGGAAGATACCATCACAATTGAGGATATTGGACGCCCTTCTCTTATCTAAAGAGGCACGAGACTTCTTGATCAAGGCCTTGCAAGAACCTGATCAGCTTCAAGCTTAGCTCGCGGAAGAGAAAATGAAGGACGGATTTGCAGAGGTCTACACGGCTGATATTATGTTCAACGAGGAAGATCTACTTTTTGGGACATGCGAGCACAATCGACCGCTGTGTTACCGGGTACTGCCATGACATCAAGATATGGAAAATCCTTGTCGATAACGGATCCTCCATCAATCTCAATGTGATAGTGCTGAAGGAGATATGTATGAATGTTCAGCACCTTGCCCGAGACAAGATTACTATCTCGGGGTTCGAATCGCAGTCATCACGGACGCTTTGGTCCGTAATATTGACGCTCCGCTTCGGGCAGCTCATCACTGACATCAAATTCCATGTCATTGACGCTAAGACTTGTTATAATGCTCTACTCGGCAGGATGTGGCTACACGAGTACGTCATTCTTTCTACGCAACATCAACGTATGAAGTATTTCAAGGATGGCCTACAGTACACCGTCAAAGGAGAACTCAATCCTCGATAAATGAGGTGTGAAAGTATGTATATGCAAAATATTTTCAACCTGATTTCGAAGATACTGAAAGTTGCCACAAGCCGAAAAATAAGCAAAAATCCGTAGCCACCATCCCGGTCTTCGGAAGTGATACATAAGAAAATGAACAAAAAGTCTACTCGGGACAATCTCAGAAAGAACAATAAAACCAAGCCTTTGTCCCCTATCTCGGTCTTGGGCAGCGATTCTGAAGACGAGACTAATGCAGTGTTCTCTATTCGCCCATTCGTCCATCGACGCAGACTCTTGCCGAAGCGGATCAGAGTCTACATATTATGATCGCTCTATCTCGACATTATAAAGAACTTGACGCGTTCAATACATATAGTGTGCTAGAGTTGAAAACTTTCTACGTGCCAGAGTTGGAAACTTTCTCCGTGCCTTATAGGTGAAAAGACGATCCTCTTTTATAAATCCAAGAAGACCAAGGTAGAAAAGAAAATCTGCTATAGAGTCGATCCAAATATTGACAAGTTCCAGCCCATCCGTCTGTCAAGATATTATGCGGAGGGATTAAAGGAGCTGTTAAAGCGCCAAGGTGTGCCTCTCGAACAAACTGTTTGCCAAGCTCAATTCTATAAATGGATTTAGGATATTCCAGGACTCAACAAAAGAAGCCCAATGAGAAGTTGGAAACAACTGGGCTGGGATATGTTCAGTCTAAGAAACGAGAGCAAATCTGCAGCTGCCACAACATAAACAGCTCGAATGGAGAAGAATATGCTTCTCCAAGTAGTTATGTCGTCGAACAAGAGGAAAATCTAGCTCGAAGAACCTCAAGTCTGTCGCTCGAAGAGCAGATTGACAGGATAATAAAGAAAGCTTGTCAAGCGAGCCAAGACAACCACAGTCGTGAAATGACATTATATGAAAATGCCAGAATGCGGCGTTTCAGTGAGCAGTCAGTGGAAGAAGTAGATTATGATACTCTCCATCCACGGCCCGCTGTGTATTCCCGTGAAGAAGAAAAATCCCGAAGCAGAGACAAGAATAAGGTAACGATCGCAAGCAACGCTCATGGACAACAAAGCAGGTCTAAGATGCCTTTTAAACGAGGAAAGTTCGGTCGGAGCCTGACTCTCATAAAGAAGATAGGTCAGAGTATTCGTTCCCTCGAGACTAGACAGGGAAGATCTTCTGCCTTGTCATGAAAACACTAGCGGACTCGTACTTGACATATAATAAATGATAAAAGCAAGCTTCACAAACGAAGACGATGATGAGGAGATTTCGGAATTCCCACCGGCACCAAAAGAGCTATAGGATTGGATACGTACCACGGCAGACAACCTAAGGAAAATCGACTTGGGAACGGAGAATGATCTGATACCGACGTTCGTTAGTTAGCTGCTATCCGAAAAACAAGTAGCCGCATTAAAAGATATGCTTATGCAGTATAGAGATTGCTTCGTTTGGAACTACTCTGAAATGTTGGGTTTAGATCCAAAGGTACACAAACTGGTAATTTCGCCAGAGATAAAGCCAGTCAAGTAAGCACCAAGAAGAATGTGAACTCGAGATAAGTATCAATGCCGAAGTCAAGAAATTAATCGACTCCGGTTTCATCCAAGAAATTCAATATCCCGATTGGATCGCTAATATCGTTCCTGTGATAAAGAAAAATGGGACGGTTTGGATCTGCATGGACTTTCGGGACCTCAACAAGGCATGCCCGAAAGATGACTTCCCAGTGCCCGTTACCGAGCTAATGATCGATAACACATCCACCCATGAAGTCTTCTCTTTTATGGATGGATCTTCAGGATACAACCAAATAAAGATGGATTCTGAAGACCAGAAGCATACCGCCTTCTAGACACTGTTGGGCGTGTTTTGCTACAAGGTGATGCCCTTTAGTTTGAAGAACACCGGAGCCACGTACCAAAGGGCTATGATGAAGATATTCGATGATCTCATACACAAGATCGTCGAATGCTACATCGATGACCTCATGGTCAAAAACAAATCTCATGAGCACTGAGAGCATCTATGGATCGTGTTCGTGCGTCTTCGGCAATATAATCTGAAGGTGAATCCTTTAAAGTGCGCGTTTGAATCTCGTCTGGCAAATTCCTAGGCTTCATCATTCGCCACCGAGGTATCGAAATCGATCCCTCAAAAATCAAGGCAATTATAGAAATGCCCTCGCCAAGAACCCTCACACAACTGCGATCTCTCCAAGAAAAGTTCATAGCCGACCTCTCCGGAAAATGTCGCCCCTATGACCATCTGATGAAGAAGGGGACCCCATTCGTCTGGGATCAGAAATGTCAAAACGCATTGGAGGAAATCAAACGATACCTGCAAAATCCGCCGGTATTTGCCGCTCCGGTTACGGGAAAACCCTTTATCCTATATACAACAGCTCTTGAGGGTTCATAGCGCTATAGGCACAAGAGAACGATCAAGGAAAAGAGAGAGCTCTTTACTATCTAAGTCGAGTTCTCCTGGGGGCAGAAAGCAACTACCTCCCATCGAAAAGCACCGCTTGGCGCTGATCTTCGCAATAACGAACTCAGACACTACGCCTTGACGTATGAGGTCCATCTCATATCAAAGGCGGATTCTCTGAAGTATCCGATGTCAAAGGCTATACTGACGGGAACACTTGCTAAATGGGTCTTCTTACTGATGGAGTTTTCGATAACATATCGACTTCTCAAAGCGGTGAAAGGACAAGCCATCGCCGATTTTCTTGCGGAACATCCGATACTAGCCGATTCTTCCCTAAACTGCGAGTTGCCGGATGAACACGCATTCGACGCAGTCGAAAAAGAGAAAGAAGAAAATGAGTCTTGATGGGAGCTCTACTTCGATAGAGCATCTTCCATAAAACAACGAAAGAACACCCCTTTAATTAAAGATGGGATGAGCTTTATTTTCGTGAACCCGCAAGGAGAAATATTGCGTTATGTTTTCTTCTTGACGGAGCTCAGGACTAATAATGAAGCTAAATACGAAGTTTTGATAGCTGGTTATGAGATCGCTATCGATATGAGAATCAAGTAAATGATGTCTATCAGACATGCAAACCAGAACTGATAAGGTATGGCGAAAGTGTGCGGCAGCTGCTGACCCAATTCCTTTCATATATCCTGAAAAGAGTTCCGCGAGCGGAAAACAGCAAGGCGGATGCGTTAGCCAAGTTGACTAAAGAATTGGCCGATGAAGACCTTGATGACATAAGGATCATTGTCCAAAACCGCAAGATCCTGGCGCCGGCAGATATACCTCCGGAAGTTCTGATGGAGCTACTCGAAGAAAAAGATGTTCTCCAAATAGAAAACGAAGAAGTTGGGGACTGGAGGGGAGCCTTTATTGACTACTTCAAATCCCAATGCACACCCGAAGATGCGTCGTCTAGACACCAGCTCATGAAACGAGCTCAGTCGTTCGCCTTTGTCAATGATACTTTGTACAAAAGATCCTTCGACCTCGTATGGTTTAGATACTTAGGACCAAAGGAAGTAAAGAAAGTCGTCCAAGAAGTACACGACGGACTTTGCTGCTCCCATCAAGCAGATCCAAAGATGAAGCTGAACATAAAAAGGATGGGCTAGTACTGGCCCATGATGATCCAATACTAACTTGAATATGCGAAGCGGTCACTCGTGCAAATACATGGGGACTTCATACATCAGCATCTAAATTCACTGCATCCGATAGTAGCTAGTTGGCCGTTCGAGATGTGGGGAATGGATATAATCAGGCCTATCGAACCAGCGTCATCCAGAGGACTTCGGTTTATACTAACAACAACCGACCATTTCTCTAAGTGGGCAGAAGCGGTACCGCTAAGGGAGGTGAAGACGAACAATATTTTCCACTTCCTCAAAACTCATGTCATATACCGGTTCGGAACTCCACGACAAATAATCTCGGATAATGGACTATCCAACAAAAGCCACAAAATAAGCCATTTCGCACAGCAACACAAGATAGACTAGAGATACTTCTCGATCTATAATTCTCGGGCCAAATGGTCTAGCTGAAGCATTCAACAAAAGATTATAAAGAAGACGGTGTCCAAGAACAAGAAAGACTGGCACGAGAGGTTGCATGAAACTCTTTGGGCGTACCGAACAACATCCAAGACGACCATAAATACAACACCATATGCGTTGGTGTTTGGCCCTAAGGCAGCACTTACGAGTGGCGATTCAATACGAGTTGATGGATGAAGAAAATGCTCATTTTAGGCTCGAGGAGCTTGATGCTTTCGATGCAACCCGTCTTATACCATAGCAAAATCTGGAAGCTTATAAGGTAAGGATGACGCAATCATATGAAAGACTAATATGGCCTACAACATTTCGCCAAAGTGAACTCGTGATGGTTGTTAAAAGACCGATGATTCCTAATCGTGCAAAACGGAGGAAGTTCAAGCTAAATTATGAAGGCTCGTACATCATAGATATCTACCAAGGTGGAGCTTACCTGCTCATGGATATGAATGGAGAAAGGCCATTTCGGCCAATAAACGACCGACTCATCAAAAAGTACTTTGCTTGAAGAGTCGTGACTTAGGTCAATGATAGATGACGATGCATGTGTCCGCTCGCTATCTTCTTGAGTCAAAATTCTGAAAGTCGTATGCTCCGCATTATACGATATTGGACCACTACGTCCATAAACTAATATCTGTCCCAAACGAGGGAATGTTGGACCATTACGTCCTTAAACCGGTATTGGACCGAAACGTCCTTAAACTGGTATTGGACTGAAATGTCCTTAAACTAATATCTATCCCAAACACGGGAACGTTGGACCGAAACAGCCTTAAACTAATATGTTACCTTACATATTCTTCATAATATACATGATGATGGACCGAAATATCCCTAAACAAATGTTGGACCGAAATATCCCTAAACCAATATGTTTAGCCCTACGGTATTGGTTATATAACCGGCCGTATACAATCCACGGGCATAAACAATCCATATCTCTTTCAGGTCCCATCGGCAAGGCTACGCCTGAAGTCCCCACAGGCTTGGAAGCTCTACTAATGATGTAGTCTTTAAAAAAAATGAGATGAGATAAATATCATTTCTTATGAAAAGTGCTTGAATAAGGGTAGAGGAAATATACTGGTCACCGCGAGCACCCGTATCTTTTCCGCTTCTCTTTCAGCCAACTGTTCGGAGGTAGATAGTGCCGCCTGAAGAATAGCATAGCCATCCTCGGCTGCTAACTCTACCATGGCCGCCACAACATCAACATCTTGTGTTTCTAGGAAGATGGTATCCATGTTCGTCCCATGCTCTAAAATGTCGTCCGTCATAGAGACTTGGTCGTCTTGGCCTGACACGGTCTTTCGTCAGCTTGAAGGACCCTCTTCTTTCTTAATGGTGCCCCCGGCCGGCGCTTCCCGATTTCTGAATTGGAGAGTGAGTCAGCTGCGGTGACATCTCCGATGGATGACCTTGCTTCCGGTTCAGGGAAAGGACTATCAACAGGCAAAATGCCGCCAGTATGACGTGATCTGCCGGAAGATCCAGAGGCAATAGGCGATGAAGCTCGCTTCCTACAGGCGACTATCCTCTCCTGGTGCCAGGAATAGTTTCTGGTTGCACGCCTCCGAAAGCTCAAGATGAAGATGCGTCGTCTAGACACCAGCTCATGAAACGAGCTCAGTTATCACCTTCGTCAATGATACTTTGGACAAGAGATCCTTCAACCTCGTATGGTTAAGATACTTGGGACCAAAGGAAGTAAAGAAAGTCGTCCAAGAAGTACACGACGGACTTTGCTGCTCCCATCAAGCTGATCCAAGATGAAGCTGAAGATAAAAAGGATGGGCTAGTACTGGCCCATGATGATCCAAGACTACCTTGAATATGCGAAGCGGTCACTCGTGCAAATATATGGGGACTTCATACATCAGCATCCAAATTCACTGCATCCGATAGTAGCGAGTTGGCCATTCGAGATGTGGGGAATGGATATAATCAGGCCTATCGAACCAGCGTCATCCAGAGGACATCGATTTATACTAACAACCACCGACCATTTCTCTAAGTGGGCAGAAGCGGTACCGCTAAGGGAGGTGAAGACGAAGAATATTCTCCACTTCCTCAAAACTCATGTCATTTACCGATTCGGAACTCCACGACGAATAATCTCGGATAATGGACTATCCAACAAAAGCCACAAAATAAGCCGCTTCACACAGCAACACAAGATAGACTGGAGATACTCCTCGATCTATAATCCTCGGGCCAAATGGTCTAGCTGAAGCATTCAACAAAAGATTATAAAGAAGACGGTGTTCAAGAACAAGAAAGACTGGCACGAGAGGCTGCATGAAACACTTTGGGCGTACCGAACAACATTCAAGACGACCATAAATACAACACCATATGCGTTGGTGTTTGGAACTAAAGCAGCACTTACGAATGGCGGTTCAATACGCGTTGATGGATGAAGAAAATGCTCATTTTAGGCTCGAGGGGATTGATACTCTCGATGAAACCCGTCTTATACCACAGCAAAATCTGGAAGCTTATAAGGTAAGGATGACGCGATTATATGAAAGACTAATCAGGCCGACAACATTTCGCCAAAGCGAACTGGTGATGGTTGTTAAAAGACCGATGATTCCCAACCGTGCAAAACGGGGGAAGTTCAAGCCAAACTATGAAGGTTCGTACATCATAGATAATGTCTACCAAGGTGGAGCTTACCTGCTCATGGATATGCTTGGAAAAAGGCCATTTCGACCAATAAACGTCCGACTCATCAAAAAGTACTTTGCTTGAAGAGTCGTGACTTAGGTCAATGACAGATGACGACGCCTGTGTCCGCTCGCTATCTTCCTGAGTCAAAATTCTGAAAGTCGTATGCTCCGCATTATACAATATTGGACTTCTGCGTCCTTAAACTGGTATTGGACCGAAATGTCCTTAAACTAATATCTGTCCCAAACACGGGAATGTTGGACCATTACGTCCTTAAACTGGTGTTGGACCAAAACGTGCTTAAACAGGTATTGGACCGAAATGTCCTTAAACTAATATCTATTCCAAACACGGGAACATTGGACCGAAACAGCCTTAAACTAATATGTTACCTAACATATTCTTCATAATATACATGATGATGGACCGAAATGTCCCTAAACAAATGTTGGACCGAAATATCCCTAAACCAATATGTTTAGCCCTACGGTATGGGTCATATAACCGGCCGTATACAATCCACGGGCATAAACAATCCATATCTCTCTCAGGTCCCATTGGCAAGACTACGCCTGAAGTCCCCACAGGCTTGGAAGCTCTACTAATGATGTAGTCTTTAAAAAAAAATGAGATGAGATAAATATCATTTTTCATGAAAAGTGCTTGAATAAGGGTAGAGGAAATATACTAGCCGCCGCGAGCGCCCGTATCTTTTCCGCTTCTCTTTCAGCCAACTGTTCGGAGGAAGATAGCGCCGCCTGAAGAATAGCATAGTCATCCTCGGCTGCTAACTCTACCATGGCCGCCACAACATCAACATCTTCCGCAGCTTATGTTTCTGGGAAGATGGTATCCATGTTCGTCCTGTGCTCTAAAATGCCGTCCGTCATAGAGACTTGGTCGTCTTGGCCTGACACGGTCTTTCGTCGGCCTTAAGGACCCTCTTCTTTCTTAATGGTGCCCCTGGCCGGCGCTTCCCGATTTCTGAATTGGAGAGTGAGTCAGCTGCGGTGACATCTCCGATGGATGACCTTGCTTCTGGTTCAGGGAAAGGACTATCAGCAGGCAAAATGCCGCCAGTATGACGTGACCTGCCGGAAGATCCAGAGGCAATAGGCGATGAAGCTCGCTTCCTACCGGCGACTATCCTCTTCCTGGTGCCAGGAACAGTTTCTGGTTGCACGCCTCCGAAAGCTCAAGCTGTCCTGAGTTCCCGGACAGCGGGAGAAACTGCTGGCGTCCTTTCTCGAGGCAAGAAAGGACGAATGGCAGACCTTGGTCTCTAGGGAAAGCCAGGTTTCGTTGCCTTCATCGCACTCCGACGACCAAGGAAGACATGCTTCTCGTGGTCGATGACCCCGGCCATAGATGATGAATACCATGATCGAAAAGCCAATAATAGTCAAGGAACACGGTCCGGATCGGGAATTGCGAAGCGAGATCCAGTGTTCAGTCTCATAAAGTGGTGAATGACGTTCTTCGCAGACTCCTTCATAAAAGCGGGTTAGCAACGGAATCTTGGAGTGGAACGCCTTGGTCATACCCAAATTGCCAGGAGAAGCGATGAGGGCTATATGGCCTGTAGGCGACATCATTGCTCCGTCTGTACACCAGGAAATCGGGTCGGATCGAATAAAGATAAGCGATAACCCTATTTGACAAACTCAAATTACCCTCTTGATATATCTAGCAGGGGTTGACCAGTGGGGTGATGCCTCACAAGCACCCAATCATCAAAATAGATTTGCCTATGCTCTCGGATATTGAAGGGGTAGAGGCACAGCCGACAGATGTCTTTGTTTGGTTTGATCCTTGCAGCCTCGACGGGTTTCATCACCATGGGAAATAGACCCATGTCAAAGAACATCGGTTGTACACGCTCACTGTACGTCCCGTTTACATGCAGGTGGATCCATGCGCCGAAATAGTGCAACGACATATACACATGCTCCTCCTCTGGGTCTGATGTGGCCAATTCGGTGAGTCCCTGATATAAGAATGTAACCCGGCGATACCGATGGCCAGCCTTGCACCGGAAGCTATGCGATCGGCGGGGTAGAAAACAGAGGCCCGCATCAGTCTAGGATGAACAGGGATCGCGAACCAGCTCAATCATAGGCTTATGAAAGCTATAAAAGAGTTCCGATCGATCCCTGGAGCGGCAGTGTCCTTAAAATCATAAGGGGATGTGCTAGGACGGAAGTAGTCCTCCATCGCCGCGGAATCTTTCCCCTGCATGCGTAGACTAAAAGGGGTTTCTCATGTTTGCGTGCCTGTCGTATCGGCCCTAAGGACATTCGGGTGCACAAATCTAGCGATAAAAACTTAAAAGTAACCCCTTCTTGTCCAGAGGCATAGTGCATCTCCTCAAAAATGGCTCGCACCTTCTTAAGACCCGGTCGTAGGAGAGCTATTGCATTGTCGTCTGTCAAATCCGCAGCAGCCGGGCCTGCAGCAAAGACAAATTTATCACGGGGTACTACCTCCTCGTCATGTTCTCCCGTGATTGGCAGCCCAAATATATGCTGGAATTCTAACAAAGAGATAGATGCCTCCCTGTCGGACATCATAAAGGTGCTTGTCTGAAGGACTTCACCCACCGGGGCCCAGTCTTGGGGTACTCAAACAGTGAAGCATAGACCGCTCCATAAAGCCCGGTGCGCTCCAATAGAGTTCTCTCCGTCGACAAGATGAACCTGGCCTAGCCGACATAGCCGGCCAAATATTTCGGGATCCCACATGATAAGGTATTCTCCACAGTCTGGCCTCATCCTGGCTCATCCGACGTCCCAGAAGATCTACCGGTGTCGTTGTCGTCACTCCTTCTGTGGATGGCTGCAACCTATTGCAAGCTGTCTAGTTTTCCACCTCCGCCGTGAAAGCAGTCGTTGAAAGCTCTGTGTACTGGATAGACCCCAAAGGATTAGAGGGCGCCTCACATTGAAAGATAACCCGGCCCTGTACTATTATACCATCCAGCCCATAGATGTAGATATTGTTATGGAGCATCGTGAGCTCGTATCATTTGAAAGATCTCTTGCTTTGTCTGTTCATCCGGACGCAAATTCTCTTGACGCTCATAACCGAAGTCTGATGGATATGCCATTGTACCTAAAAGGCTAAAAGAAAAAAGGTGCGTTAAAATCGCAATCATGAAGTATCTCGTGAATGACGAACTATGGGAGTCTTAACTACATAGTTAAGAAACTCCACGAGAATTCTTGGGCAAAATTGTTTAAAGTTTCTTTAAAATACTTAGACTAAAATGTTTAAGTTAAGGTCAAACTCAAATTGTCCACAAGTGCGCAAATGACAAGCTAAGGGCAAGCGCGCAACCCATAAATGCGCACTAAGCAAATGGATCAAGGGTAGAGGTGCGCAACACATTTACCGCTCGAAATTTAAAGAAGCAAAGGCTTCTGAAGTAAGCAAAAGATTCGAACAAGTGCGTATGCACTGGAGAGACAAGTGTGCAAAAAGAACTGTTCTTAAAGTGCGCAAGTGAGGCACTTCAGAGAAGGGGGTGCGACCTTTTTTATAGGGGTAAAAAATGGTTTGAATCCTGGGGTGCGACCTTTTTTAAGGCAAATCCGACGGTGGACTGCTTGGCACCATTCGCACCATGTGCAGATCACATGCACGCAATCGGTGGGTGGGGCATTTGTTCGCACCTATTTATGGGTGTATCCAAATCAAGCGCGCACTTGAGGGAAGAATAAGTATAAAGCCATGTGTGTGCATCATTGACATTTGCACTTCGCAGAAATTCCCAAGTGCATAATGCACGTGCAAAGCACGTGCGCATACGCTTTCCATATGCACGTGCAAAACATGTGCGCACATGCAAGGTGCGCATAAGTTTAAACGAGCAGTCAGTGGAAGGACATTTGTTGGAGGTGAAATATTCATTAGGCAACAATAAAAAACATGCATTTAAATAAACATTTTATTCCACGGGGAAAAGATTACCAAACACGGGATCAGGACTACAGGAATTGGTGAAACGAATTACAAAATTATCTAACTCTCTCTTGGCCCTCTCTGCCTTGTCAAAACGACGATTCTTGTGAAAAGTCGCTCTCCACCTATCAACGCCGTGCTCTTCGGCAAAACAAGACATGACAACCCGTCGAGCCCGTATCTGACTCAACAGGTGGACGGAGCGGTCCCTTAAAGGCTTTGTGATCAGACCAGCATTCTGGAAGCAGTTGACCTTGTCCTCCGCCGCGTCGAGCAACGCTAAAGTCATCTCCGCCGGATGAGGAGGAACGTCATCGAGAACGGCGAGAAAGATCATGCAAAACCATATAGAGCTGGCGGGAAGAGGAGACCCCTTGCGGGCCATAAACTCGTACATCACTGTGTCACACTGAGCATCCATGAGATCAGGGTTCACTAAGTGTGCAGCAAAACGGGGAATGATTTCTTCAACGGGTACCATCCGCAGTGGGTAGCTTCCTGCCTAACAACGATGTGGAACTAAAGCCCTCACGAGGCGACCGAGTAGCTTCCTGCTCGGTCCATCCGCAGTGGGTAGCTTCCTTCCTCACTACGCTGTGGATCAAAAGCCCTCCTTACGGGGCCACCGAGTAATTTCCTGCTCGGTCCATCCGCAGTAGGTAGCATCCTGCCCAACTACGCTGTGGATCAAAAGCTCTCCTCACGAGGCCACCGAGCAGTATCCTGTTCGGTCCATCCGCAGTGGGTAGCTTCCTGCCCGACAACGCCGTGGATCCAAAAGCCCTCCTCACGAGGCCACTGAGTAGCTTCTTGCTCGGTCCATCCACAGTGGGTAGTTTCATGCCATAAATGCTGTGGATCTAAAGCCCTCCTCACGAGGCCACCGAGTAGCTTTCTGCTCGGTCCATCCGCAGTGGGTAGCTTTCCACCCAACTACGTTGTGGATCAAAAGCCTCCTCATGAGGCCACCGAGTAGTTTCCTGCTCGGTCCATCAGCAGTGGGTAGCTTCATGGCCATGTAGCTTCATGCCCATCAATGCTGTGGATCTAAAACCCTCCTCACGAGGCTACCGAATAGCTTCCTGCTCGGTCCATCCGCAGTGGGGAGCTTTCTGCCCATCAATACTGTGGATCCAAAGCCCTCGACATCGAGGCGACTGAGTAGCTTCCTGCTCGGTCCATCCGCAGCGGGTAGATTCCTGCCCTGCAAAGAAACGGATCTAAAAGTCCTCCTCACGAGGCCACCGAGCAGATTTTTGCTCGGCCCATCAATTGGTTCATACTCGATGCACGATCGCCACCTCGACTCGGGGGAAAGAGAGGATACCGACCTTCCTACACTTGGCTATCGTTCGACTCGATGCGCGATCGCCACCTTGACTTCAGGAAAAGGGAGGACACCGACCTTCCTACACTTGGCTATCGTTCGACTCTACTCGATGAACGGTTAGCAAGTGCGGGAAAGGTGGACACCGGCCTAGCACTTGCAAGATAAAGATACTTACGAGCTAAAAGTACTTGCAAGATAAAAAACTTACGAGCTAAAAATACTTGCAGAATGAAAGATTCGAACAATGAAAAGTATATTAGCTAAAAGTACTTGCACGACGAGACGACACGTGGGCCCAAAGATCGAAACGACGCAACCGCTAAACGCCATGTCTTTCCCGGGCGATCCACATTCTGACTCTCGGTGCCAAACTGAGCCAAAGAAAAACCGAGCAGGCCACTCTCGATCCGACCTATAAATAGATCGGAACGAGAGTGGGGGGCTAATAATGATGCTCACAAGTGGTATTTCCTCAGATTACGACACATGGCGGATGACATGTCCCGAAGGCTACGGAGGTGGAATAAATAAGTTACATTAGGGGAATTCCTCGGTACCTCGTCTCGAGGAAGTATCCGACCTTTCAGGAGACCTCCCTGAGTACTTTCCACCTTCACCTAGCAAACTACCAATAGCTCGTCTCCGAGCTTCCTCAGTCTTCTTGCTTGTCTCCGAGCCATCTGACATGCCGAGCTTCCTCGGCCTCCCGGCTCGTCTCCGAGCTCCTGACATGCCGAGCTTCCTCGGCTTTCCGAGCTCCTAACGGACCGAGCTTCCTCGGTTTCCCTGATCAATCAAGAGCACGGATCCCATGCATCCCCGCAACGGCTCCGCATATATCGCCAGGGCGAGATATCCGCCTCCCCACGTTCTGCGTCCCATGCTAGCGTATCCCCCCGTTAATGGGCGCATCCTGCTATTAAATGCGAGGTTAATGCTGGGGCGTAACTGACGGCGATGATCTCGTGCCTGCTCGCTCCACGCGACCACTATATATACCCCTCTCAGACGAATCAGGTAACTCAAACTCATTCCAATACGTCGTTACTCTGCACTTATTCCCCGACACTAACTTGATCGTCGGAGGGTCCCACGGTGGTCATCCACCCCGGGACTTCTGTTGCAGATAGCTCGGCATCAACGCCAACCCATTGAGATCCACACGCTCAACAACTTCTAAACCAAATCTCAACCGTCAAAGACCGCCATCACAGGATCGACAGAGGATGACATCTGAAGGAGATCACAGTCTCCATTAGACATGTTTAGAGATAGATAGTTATATTATTGTTCTTGATTACTGATTGACAACTGTAATGTGACTATGAGAATATTTCCTTATGGTAGGTAGCATGGCTGGTCGAGTTACCTCCTGAAATTTTGGTATCTTGGGAAGCGAGACGTGACACAACATCAAGCAGCATAGCATTATGAGTGATAGTCAAGAAGTCATACTTAGTTTTGAGTGAAGTAAATGTGGAAGTAAGTCTCTCACTTTTGAAATTAGCATCATCGAGAGAACTAGTTAAAGAAGCAATTTTACTTGAAAGTTTTTCGTTCTCGGATTTTAAACTTTCACAACCACAAGATTTAATAGAAAAACTTTTTTTTTAAAACTAGCAATTTTTTGTTTAGCTTTAGAGTACTTTCCCACGGACTCAAGAGGTGGCCCCCACGGATTCAAGAGGTGGCCCCCGCCCACTTAAACATGACACTTGGGGTGGCACTTTGTTCCGTGAGCAAGAACCGGGTCCCGACATTCTCCCCATCTTTGAACAATGGTTCGTCCTCGAATCACAGACCTACTATTGAGGGACCAGCTCTGATACCATTCTGTCGCGCCCCACCCCCAATACAGAGAGTATTGTCCGCTCTGGCCAAAGCCGCACGGTTTTGTCCTTCGGGACGAATCGGACCCGACCAGGGGCCACTTCCCAGGAGGTCAACCATCCCAGAACTTCCCTGGCTCAAGCATGCTTAACTACGGAGTTCTCAAGCTTCTGTAGTGCCGGTTCACTTAAAGGCATCTCTGTATTGAAGAGTGGTATCATTCCATTTATAGTATAGATCATCTCTCTTTCGGAATGTATTCCGAAGATTCCCCATTGTTCTACAGTGGGTCCCACGGACTCAAGAGGTGGCCCCTGCCCACTTAAACATGACACTTGGCGTGGCACTTTGTTCCGTGAGCAAGAACCGGGTCCCGACAAGAGTAGTCTCTTTTATTTGCCATTTCTTGGTGAGTGGTCGAAGTATCTTCCTTACCTTTTCTTCATTCTTCATGGGATCATCTAACAAAGAGTCCAGAGTATTAGTGATGCAAATAAAATGACTAAGCACATCATCAATATTTTCATCGGGCAACATTCGAAAATTTTCATACTCCGTTTTCAAAAGATCAATTTTGTCCCTTTTAACATTAGAACTCCCTTTATGAGCAACCAATAAAAATTTTCGCATAGAAAAAGCACTTTTACATTTTATAACTTGAACAAAATCATTTTCGTTAAGGCAAGAAAAGAAAGCAAACTTGGCTTTATGATCATCTTCATAAGCATTTTTATCTACTATACTCCAACTATCCTCATCGATGGTGGGTAATTCATACTCCTTCAAAAAGGTTTGTCTTTTCACCTACCTTGTGATTCTAAAAATGACTCTATCTTATTAACTTTTCAAATGATAAAGTTAATACCATCAAAGTATCGTGGTTTAGTGATGGATTGGAAGTGTCCCATACTATGTGAAGAAGATGAGGCCATAGGATCTCTCTAGGTTTTTAATCCTAACAAAAAAGAGCACCTTGCTCTGATACCAATTGAAATAATCCTATAGGGGGTGAATAGGATTATACTAACAATTCCCACAAATTAATAAACTATTTGCAAATAAAATTAAACGCAATTATAGCTAGCAAATATAAGAGATAGTTAGAGATAATCAAACGCAAACAAGAGCGATTTTATAGAGATTCGGGAGATCTCTTAGTCCTCTTTCTTTAGTTGTACGAGCCCGTTCCACTTAATCACGTCTTCGATGAGACAAATATGTTGCGCACTCGTACAACACGTCACTCGACACACGAGAGACTTCTTCACAAGATTTCTCCTCACTTACAAGAACTTTCTTGCACTTAAGAGATTTCACACCAAGAGAGAAAAAGAAGAAGATTACAATTCAAGATACTTTCTCAAAAGTTTACAATCTAAACTCTAGAATACTTCAATGAAGTATTTGATTTTCAATTAAAGCCCAAATGTTTTCTTTATCTTTTGTTGGGTGAAGATGAACTCAAGAAAATGAATGCAATTTTTCAGAATTGTTGCTATGCAATAACTACACAAGAGTCCCTTTTAAACACCACACAAAAACATTCAAGTACATCCATTTATTACGGCTTAGGCAGAAGAACAGACATCTGAAGGCAAAATAAAACTAGTCATTATAGCATTAAATGCACTGTAACTGTAAAATTTTCATACAAAAGTAGTCTCAGACATTTGTCGTCATGAGCTTCAGACGTTCGCTATGGTTTTCAAAATATGGCCAAAGAAAGTACAGAGAACGAACAGACGTCTGAAGAACAAGTGACACACGTCTGAAGAAGAATTTTTTTTCAAAGATTTTAACCTTCAGACGTTTGTGCCCAATAGGTTCAGACGTTTGTTCCCTCAAAATTTTTAAAGCAATGAAAATACAAAGAACAATCAGACATATGAAGAAGATTGACAGAAGTTTGTTCTATCAAAAAAATTTAAGGCAATGAAAACACAGAGAATAACCAGACGTCTAAAGAAGTATTGACTGACATTTGTTCTTGTAAGCTTCAGATGTTTGTTCTGAAGTAAGAAACTGACATTTTAAAACTTATGCACGTTTTGCAATAGTATACAGACGTCTGAATAAGACTTGGACAGACGTCTGAAGAAGGAATGCACTAAAAAATTTTAACTTGAAATTGAAAATCGTTTTGAATGAAAAGCTTTACCAAGTTTTGCCCAAAAGTTTCATGCATGCAGAAGTGTGTGTGTTTGAGCTTTTTCATGCTAATATCATAAACCACGAAGTACTTACATCGATTTCCTAGAGATTACACTTGTAGCTCGAACTCTTGATTTCTTCGAATCTTGAATTCTTTAAACTTGGACTTTTGGCTTCTTAACTTCTTGAGCTTGAATTTGTTCATTGAGTAGCTTTAGTCCATTATTCTCCAACCTCTAATAGATTTGCCGTTTAGCTCAATATCCTCCATCTTCCATGATAGGCTTTTGTCGGTTGATATCCTGAAACATTTCTCAAACACAACCAAGCTCATATACAGTGTTATGAAATATGCAATATGAAACACATCTATATATCTATTAATATTGTGTAATATTATCAAAACTAAATAGTATGATTATGAAAATCCATAAGCCATCAACTGTCAACCAGTGACTTTTTGATTGTACACATTCATGATTCACTGGTTCTATTCCTATAACCGTCGTCCTGTGAACATTTATCAAAATGCTTTCAAGTTCAAGTCTTCTCCATTGTTACATCAACATGTATATGTCAACCCGCGACTCTTTGGGTTGAACGCGTATGTTCCCTTGATTTCACTATTTTTAATTGCACTATAACATTATTTCAAGCTTTTACACTTGTTTTGTTCTTTAAAAGGATATTGTTCTTTAAATGCACTATAACATTATTTCAAGCTTTTAGACTTTGGCTCCTTAACTTCTTGAGCTTGAATTTGTTCATTGAGTAGCTCTAGTCCATTATCCTCCAACCTCTAATAGATTTGCCGTTTAGCTCAATATCCTCCATCCTTTATGATAGGCTTGTGTCGGTTGATATCCTGAAATATTTCTCAAACACAACCAAGCTCATATACAGTGTTATGAAATATGCAATATGAAACACATCTATATATCTATTAATATTGTGTAATATCATCAAAACTAAATAGTATGATTATGAAAATCCATAAGCCATCAACTGTCAACCAGTGACTTTTTGATTGTACACATTCATGATTCACTGGTGCTATTCCTATAACCGTCGTCCTGTGAACATTTATCAAAAGGCTTTCAAGTTCAAGTTTTCTTCATTGTTATATCAACATGTATATGTCAACCCACGACTCTTTGGATTGAACACGTATTTTCCCTTTATTTCACTATTTTTAAATGCACTATAACGTTATTTCAATCTTTTACACTTGTCTTGTTCTTTAAAAGGATATTGTTCTTTAAATGCACTATAACATTATTTCAAGCTTTTACACTTTGGCTCCTTAACTTCTTGAGCTTGAATTTGTTCATTGAGTAGCCCTAGTCTATTATCCTCCAGCCTCTAATAGATTTGCCATTTAGCCCAATATCCTCCATCCTCCATGATAGGCTTGTGTCGGTTGATATCCTGAAATATTTCTCGAACACAACCAAGCTCATATACAGTGTTATGAAATATGCAATATGAAACACATCTATATATCTATTAATATTGTGTAATATCATCAAAACTAAATAGTATGATTATGAAAATCCATAAGCCATCAACTGTCAACGAGTGACTTTTTGATTGTACACATTCATGATTCACCGGTTCCATTCCAATAACCGTCGTCCTGTGAACATTTATCAAAAGGCTTTCAAGTTCAAGTCTTCTCCATTGTTATATCAACATGTATATGTCAACCCTCGACTCTTTGGATTGAACATGTATTTTCCCTTGATTTCACTATTTTTAAATGCACTATAACATTATTTCAAGCTTTTACACTTGTCTTGTTCTTTAAAAGGACTTGAATATGTTTTTATAATATAAATTTCAAGTTTCCAAATCTATTTCCTTATTATTACTACTTCCAAATTTCTGAATCCATTTCCATATACACCTTATCATTGATTTGTTAGTGATATATGCTCTAGAGGCCATTATTGTAAAGTACTGGATTGTATATTACATTTTGGAAGCTTAGGATATTCACAGATAATAATAACAGTCTTGCTCAAAATGGTAGTATGCTACTTGGTTTGATTCTACCTCAATGTGTATATGTTTCTTTTAGCATATCGCTAATACATATTGGTAGAGCCTTTACGATCTTTGCTTGACTACCAGCGTTGTGATGGCAGTCACACTAGTAGGGACTGGGTAGTCTATAAGCATATCCTTATAAAAGGTCCTTAGTCGTAGGATTATCGAGATGAGGCATCAATACTCCAGAGTAGACATAGTGTATACACTTGTCGCCCCAGCAGGGGAGATGGTCTGTCCTACAGCCATGGTATGCCGTACCGGAGATGGTATACAGGTGCTCATTGGGTTATGAGTTATACTGGACGGACTCATTAGGAACTGCTGGTTGGTATTATACCTATTGTCAGGTATCAGTTCCCGGATGGCATTAATACAGGTTAGTCCGTTGACTTGACATCACTATTCGTCTCGAGTATGTTTCCACTGTATTTAGATCACTACCCTACCACGGCTCAAAGGAGTCGTGCAAACAGATAGTAGTTGGGTGCAGTCCCAAAGCACTTGAAAGCAATAGCGGTTAGATAGGATTCGTCTCTCCCGGTATTGGGGGTTGATATCGCACGGTGTTCGGAAAGCAATTACGCAAAGTCCCTGGCCAGAGCAAGCGAGATTTAGTGGTAGGTGCTGCAGTAGTTTCTCATGGTGTATTGGGCTTTACCCCGGCACGACTTATTGCACTATTAGAGGTCTGACGATTAGCATCTCCCTAGGCTCGATATATGAGTATCTTAGACGAACAGACCAGACTGTACGGAAAATGTCACAGATAGGCTCAGTAGGAGTTCGTATTAGTTTGCTCATCGGCCTTCTTATCGACAGATACCTGGGTAGCCGTTACGTGCTGCTAGTACCACTGACGGACTTGTGGTTAAACCCATTGCCAGCGTACTGTCGAGTCTTTAGAGTCCCACACATAGGGTTTCCCTGCTTCGGGCAAAACGATGTAGAGCCCGTATGGTTTTACGACAGGGTTCCGATCATATACGTGTACTGGCTGCACGGATTTTGTTTGGACGGATAATACTAGTGGGTTTTGGTTTAAACCGGATTTTAGTATTATATTATTGGATTATTATTATCTCATTGTATTCGTATTTTTCGGAATATGAATACGGGTATGTATATACGGTGGGCATTCTTGTAATTTCACAAGAGATGCTTCTAGAAGGGGACACTTCATTATTTGGTATATATATTTTTAGAAATAGATTAATGAGGTGGAAAATGGAGATATTTGTGGCATGGAGTGAAGCATGGCTTATTGGTTTATTTATTGGTTTGGATTCACTATTCAAGCATGGTTGATATTTTCAATTAGAAAATATTGCATGCTTGAGTGAGGTGAGTGTAGGAGCCATTCTTCACTTGCCAGAACCTTAGCTCATTTGCATTTTCACTTTCTCTCTCCATTTTTCTCTCCTTCCTCAAGACCTAAAACCTTCACATATGTTATGAGCCATTAGGTCTCTTGAGATAAAATACTCCATTAGATATTCTACATCTTCTAAGCTACCTTGCTTAGCGAACTAGGTACCTTAGTTACCTCGGTTTAGAGATTGGAGCTTGAAGTATAGACTCTCGGGTGGATCATCTTCGACATGAGGAGGCCGACGATCAAGCGCGATCCGGATCTTCGAGGAGCTCAAGGAGAGGAGGAGAAGAAGACCCGAAGGACTTGTAAATAAGGAGATATAAACCCTAACATAGTAGTTAGAACCTCCTAGTAGATATAGCTAGTTAAGGTTTCCGTAAAGATCATGGAGTTAAAGTCGGTGTTGCGAAGTAAGAAAAATCGTTTTTTTTATAAATTCCATCTCTCCACAAGTGCATAGGGTGCGCGACATCGACTTACAGTGGTATCAGAGCCTACTAAACCTTAACTAGCTTGTTAGCAAATGATTAGAACTTTGATCGACGAAAAAGTACCCGAAATTAAATTTCCGAGATTGCTTACTGTCGATTTTTTAAAAATGTTCAAAAATTATTTCAGTGACCTTAAAAATACGCGCAAGCATTTCTAAGACCTAGAAAAAAATCTGAGCTCCTAACTCATCAACTTTGCGACGGAACCGCCGCCGAGTTGTGGCCGAGTTGCTTCTAATTTTTTCTGTGGTTTTGGTTCTTGGAATTATGATTTTTGGTATATTTGGTTTTTACCCAGATTGTTTGTGTACGAGTTTGTGCATGGGGTAAACATGGATAAGTATCATCGATTGAAATTCTAAGTTCTTGGTTAATTGGTGTTTCTGTGTTTGTTTATGTGTTGCTAAACGTTTGCTAATTGTTATATGTCAATTAGTAGGGGTTGCACATATTATCATCTTGATGGTTTGTGTATATGAAGTATTGGATCGTCGTGGATGAATAGCCAAGGGATGTGAGAAGAGTGTTTTCTTTTCTTTCATTCATGTAAATTTATAATTGATATAATATTGCACATCCGGGTTGAGGTTGTAGCCACCGTTGTATTATTTTATTTACTTTTTCTAGCATCTAGAATAGACCCAAGATGGGGTGCACAAACTACCGGGTTCTTGAAGTGCAGAGTGGCTTACACATTTTATTGAGGGAGGTTGCTTCACTTCAGGAATTTGGCGGGTAGTTTGTCGCACCCGTAGGGGTCTAGGGTGGGGTTTGGCTATTCATCACGACCGTGGAATCTGTCTTTCGTTTTAAGCTAAAATGAAACACAGAATTCCTAATATATTCATCTGTGATCTATGATCTGGAATGACTATTATTGCGTGAGACGAATGGCTATATATATTATATAAAATAAACGTTGTTTATGTTTTACACCCGCGCTAGTCTAGCCCTCGCTCTGCCGTTAAGTAATCTAACGGTGCATGACGGACCTCGTGGCGAATGCGGATGGTATAAGCATACGTTCTATTTTCGTTTCTTTTCTGCAATGATATGGTTAAATGATGGGACCGTGTTAATATTGATTAGTGCAAGGAAAACAAACCAAAGTTTAAATCGTTGGAACAATTTCAAAGCCACTCGGTTTTCTTGAATAACAACTTTTAAATGCGGAGCCTAAACCACTCATTTTAAAAGCTATCATCGTTCCTTCGACTATATCAAGTTCATTACGTTCACGGTTTCGCCAAAACCATTCATAGCCCTCCGTCATTTCAGATAAGTATTCAGTAGTATTCAAGCTATGTATTTTGACCTTCGCCAAGGCATAGTGATTGGTAATTGCTGGGTATTTATTTGTAGCATAGATAGATGTGTTGATTTGGGACAGTCGTACAACTATTTTGGCATTCGTCAAGGGTTTGTACGGATAAGTTCAAATTAACCTGGATAATGACGGGGAGAACTTGACTTGCGTCTTATGGTATGTTGGCCTTCGTCAAGGTCATAAGTGCCTGGGGCAAAAAATCCACATCGGGAGTTTCAAAGGAAAATGGAATTTGCTAGTGTTGCATACCATTTGGAGTGATGATTTTGGTAGAATTCCTTCAAGGTTGTCACATGATGATATTTGAATCCCGATCCTACTATGAGCATCCGCTACTCTTCGAGAGATTTTTTCACTAAACAATCAATTTTATAAACCAAGTAGGTGCCTAAAATGGTGTTAGCTGGGCTACTCCTTCAGGGAAAAGAGGTTATGTAATTAAGGAACTTTGCGAAAGCTTTGGAAAACCTCTCTCGAAGTACCAACACTAGCCTGGCCGAAAGATTAAGCAAGAATTGTAGGGTGAGATTAATCCTGACTAATTCTTCTTTTATGATTTAAAGGAGGATTCGAGGAACAATGGGAGCCATTCTTCTTTTATTGTTAGTGATATATGTCCTAGAGGCTATTATTGTAAAGTACTGGATTGTATATTACATTTTGGAAGCTTGGGATATTCACAGATATAATAACAATTTTGCTCAAAATGGTAGTATGCTAGTTGGTTTGATTCTACTTCAATATGTGTATATATTTATTTTAGCATATCGCTAATATATTTTGGTAGAGCCTTCAGAATCTTTGCTTGACTACCAGCGTTATGATGGCAGTCACACTAGTGGAGGCTGGATAGTCTATAAGCATATCCTTAAAAAAGGCCCCTAGTCGTAGGATTATCGAGACGGGGCATCGATACTCCAGATTAGACTAGTGTATACGCTTCTTATTCCAGCAGGGGCGATGGTCTGTCCCACAGCCATTGGTATGTCCTACCGGAGATAGTATACATGTGCTCATTTGGTTATGAGTTACACTGGACGGACTCGTTGGGAACTGCCGGTTGGTATTATACCTATCGTTAGGTAGCAGTTCCCCGGTGGAATGAGTACAGGTTAGTCCGTTGACTTGACATCACTATTCGTCTCGAGTGTGTTCCCACTATACTTAGATCGCTACCCTACCACGGCTCAAAGGAGTCGTGCAAACAGGTAGTAGTTGGGTGCAGTCCCGAAGCACTTGGAGGCAGTAGCGGTTAGATAGGATTCGTCTCTCCCGGTATTGGGGGTTGATATCACGCTGTGTTTGGAAACCCATTACACAAAGTCCCTGGTCAGGGCAAGTGAGATTTACTGGCAGGTATTCCAGTAGTTTCTCAGGGTGTATTGGGCTCTACCCGGCATGACTTATTGCGCTATTAGGGATCTGACAGTTACCATCCCTAGGCCCGATATGCGAGTATCTTAGACGAACAGACCGGACTGTATGGAGATTGTCACAGATAGGTTCATTAGGAGTTCGGATGAGTTTGCCCATCGGCCTTCATATCGATAGATACCTGGGCAGCCGTTACGTGCAGCTAGTACTATTGACAGGCTTGTGGTTAAACCCACTGCCGGCGTACTGTCGAGTCTTTAGAGCCCCACACAGAGGGTTTCCCTGTTTCGGGCGAAACGATATAGAGGCCGTATGGTTTTACGGCAGGATTCTGATCATATACGTGTACTGGCTGCACGGATGTTGTTCGAACGGATAATGCTAGTGGGCTTTGGTTAATGTCGGATTCTAGTATTATATTATTGGATTATTATTATCTCATTGTATTCGTATTTTTCGGAATATAAATACGGGTATGTATATATGGTGAGGGCATTCTTGTAATTTCACAAAAGATACTTCTAGAAGGGGACACCTCATTATTTGGTTTAGCTATTTTTATAAATAGATTAATGAGGTGGAAAATGGAGATATTTGTGGCATGGAGTGAAGCATGGCTCATTGGTTTATTTTATTGGTTTGGACTCACTATTCAAGCATGGTTGATATTTTCAATTAGAAAATATTGCATGCTTGAGTGAGATGGGTGTAGAAGCCATTCTTCACTTGCCATAACCTTAGCTTATTTGCATTTTCACTTTCTCTCTCCATTTTTCTCTCCTTCCTTAAGACCTAAAACCTTCACATGTGTTGTGAGCCATTAAGTCTCTTGAGATAAAATACTCCATTAGATACTCTGCATCTTCTAAGCTACGTAGCTTAGCGAACTAGGTATCTTAGTTATCTCAGTTTAAAGGTTGGAGCTTGAAGTATAGTCTCTCGGGTGGATCATCTTCGACACGAGGAGACCGACAATCAAGAGTGATCCGGATCTTCGAGGAGCTCAAGGAGAGGAGGAGAAGAAGATCCGAAGGACCTGTAAATAAAGAGGTATAAACCCTAACATAGTAGTTAGAACCTCCTAGTAGATATAACTAGTTAAGGTTTTCGTAAAATTCCTGGAGTTAAAGTCGGTATTGCGAAGTAAGAAAAATCATTTTTTTGTAAATTTCGCCTCCCCACAAGTGCGTGGGGTGCGCGACATCGACTTACATGATTCTCTGTCTATAACTGTCTTAATTCCGATTCATTACTGATTTAATCTAATTATGGACTTAATTATTGTTTTTTCATAATGTCCTCCAATTTTTTGTGCATGGGAATATGCACCTACCATTTATTCTCTTCTTAAAACTGTCCAATCATTGATATTTTTCAATAGGCATTCATGTTCAAGTCCTCACAATTTGTAGATCGACCTGAATATATCAACCCGAGGCTCTTTGGATTGTACACATCTGTGATTGTGGCTTTCGCCAAATTTACTTTCCACACGTAAGCAATCATTCGTGATAACTTGATTTTTATCCTCATCTAGCCTTTTTGGATACAACATCTTATTTCAGTTGTCTTGATTATAAAATTTTCGAAATCGTCTCCAACTTTTGAAGCAAATTTATCAGGATTTTAAAGGCTTTAAACCATTTTGCTTTCCAGCATTTTTTTATTTATTAGAAAGGCCGTATTTTGAAAATTCTTCAATTTTATTAAATATCTAAATCCATTTTCTTAACATTACTTATTTCGAAGGCACCATAAATTTTCACTTGTTCCGTTACTAAAAGCATTTGAAGCTCTTTTTCTTAAATTTTAAATTTCTAAATCCTTTTCCTTAATAACTCTGTTTTTAAATTCATCATAAAGTTATTTCAAGGTTTTTTACTTGTCTCAATCTTTAAAAGGACTAGAATCTAATTACTTAATCTAGATTTTAAATTTCTGAATTTATTTTCCAAACATTACTACTTTCAAATTTCTAAATATATTTCTATATGCACATATCATTGATTCTACAGTATATAACTGTCTTAACCCTAATTTCTTAGTGATTTAATCTTTCTACGAGCTAATTATTTTTTTTATTTTGTCCTCTAACTCGTTTCCACAACAATATATACCTACCATTGATTTTGTTTGTATAATCGTCCTCATATAAACATTTATCAATAAACTTTCAAATCCAAGTCCTCTCCATTATTTGATCGATATGAATATGTCAACCCATAACTTTTCAATTGTACACATTCATGATCCATTGCTGCTGTTATGGTTCCTATAAAGTCGTCATATGTACATTTATCAAAAAGCATCAAGTTCAAGTCCTTTACATTTTTAGATCGATGTGTATATGTAAACCCGTGACTCTTTTAATTGTACTCGTATATTCCCTTAGTTTAACTATTTTTAAATGCACTCTAAATTTATTTCAAACTTTTCACTTCTCTCGTTCTTTAAAAGGACTTAAATCTATTTTTTTATCTAAATTTTAAATTTCCGAGTCTATTTCCTTATTATTACTATTTCCAAATTTCTGAACCCATTTCCATATGCACCTATCATTGATTCTCCTGTCTATAACTGCTTTAACGCTGATTCCTTAGTGATTTTATCTTCATACGGGCTTAATTATTTTCTTTTTATTATGTCATCAAACTCGTGTCCACGAAACATATGCACCTACTATTGATTTTGTTCATGTAATCGTTCATCCTATGGACATTTATGAATAGACTTTCAAGCTCAAGTCCTCTCCATTATTTGATCGACATGACTATATCAACCCGTGAATTTTCGATTGTAAACATTTATGCACCACTGATTTTGTACCTAAAACTGTTGTCCGATGGGCATTTATCAAAAGGCGTTCAAGTTCAAGTCCTCTCCATTATTAGTTCGGAGGTGTATATGTCAACTCATGACCCTTTCGTTTGTACACGTATTTTCCCTTAATTTCGCTATTTTTTAATACACTATAAAATTATTTCAAGCCTTTTCACTTTTATCGTTCTTTTGAAGGAATTGAATCTAACTTTTTATCTAAATTTTAAATTTCTGAATGTGTGTCCTAAACATTACTTTTTTCAAATTTCTAAATCTATTTCCATATGCACCTATCATTGATTCTCCTTTCTATAACTGTCTTAGCCCTGATTTCTTAGTGATTTGATCTTCTTATTACCTAAATATTGTCTTTTTCTAATATCCTCCAACTCGTGTTCACAAGAATATGCACCTACCAATGATTCTGTTACTATAATCATTCTTCTTTGGACATTTATCAATAGACATTCAAATCTAAGTTCTCTCTATTTTTTGGTCGACATGAATATGTAAATTTTTGACTTTTTGATTGTACACAGTCATGATCCATTGGTTTTGTTCCTATAACCGTCGTCCTATGAAAATTTATTAAAAGACATTTAAGTTCAAGTCCTCTCCATTTTTAGATCGACATGTATATATGAACGTGCGACTATATTGGTTGTACATATATTTTTCCTCGGTTTCATTATTTTTAAATGCACCATAAAGTTATTTCAAGCCTTTCGACTTGTCTCATTCATTAAAATGACATAAATCTATTTTTTATTTAAATTTTAAATTTCTGAGTGTATTTCCTTATTATTACTACTTTCAAATTTCTGAATCCATTTCCATATACACCTATAATTGGTTCTCCTGTCTATAACTGTCGTAAACCTAATTCCATAGTGATTTAATTTTCCTATGGGCTTAATAATTGTCTTTTTATAATGTCCACAAACCCGTGCCATAAAAAATATACACCTGCCATTGATTATGTTCCTATAACCATTCCTATAACCATTCCTTTTATAGACATTCAAGCTCAAATTCTCTTTATTATTTAATCGACGAGATTATGTCAACCCGTGACTTTAAATATACACCTACCATTGATTATGTTCCTATAACCATTCCTTTTATAGACATTCAAACTCAAGTTCTCTCAATTATTTGATCGACGAGACTATGTCAACCTGTGACTTTTCGATTGTACATATTCATGATCCACTAGTTCTATTCCTATAACTGTCGTCCTATGGACATTTAGCAAAAGGCTTTCAAGTTTAAGTCCTCTCCATTTGTAGATCAACGTGTATATGTCAACCGGAGACTCTTTCGATCGTACATATGTTTTCCCTTAATTTCACTATTTTTAAATGCACTACGAAATTATTGTAAGCATTTTCACATGTCTCGTTCTTTAAAAAGACTTGAATTTTCTTGATATAAATTTGAAATTTCCGAATCTAAATCTATTTCCATATGCATGTATCATTGATTCTCTGTTTATAACTGTCTTAATCCTGATTCATTACTGATTTACTCTACCTTTGGGCTTAATTATTGTCTTTTGGCTTTCAAGTTATAGTCCTCTATATTTTTAGATCGACGTGTATATGTCAACCTGTGAATCTTTTAGTTGTACGTATATTTTTTCTTAGTTTCACTATTTTTAAGTGCACTATAAAGTTATTTCAAATCTCTTCACTTATCAAATTCATTAAAATGGATTAAATCTACTTTTATCTAAATTTTAAATCCGAGTCTATTTCCTTATTATTACTGCTTCCAAATTTCTGAATCCATTTCCATATGTACCTATTATTGATTCTCCTATCTGTAACTGACTTAACCCTAATTCCTTGGTGATTTAATCTTCCAACGGGCTTAATTATTGTCTTTCTATAGTGTCCTCAAACTCATGCCACAAAAAATATACACCCACCATGATTATGTTTCTATAACGATTCTTTTATTGACATTTATGAATAGACATTCAAGCTCAAGTCCTCTCTATTATTTTGATCGACGTGACCATGTCAACCCGTGACTTTTCTATTGTACACATTCATGATCCGCTAGTTCTATTCTTATAACCGTCGTCCTATGGACATTTAGCAGAAGGCTTTCAAGTTCAAGTCCTTCCCATTTGTAGATCGACGTGTATATGTCAACCGGCGACTCTTTCGATTATGCACGTATTTCCCCTTAATTTCACTATTTTAAAATGTGCTATAAAATCATTTTAAGTTTTTTCGCTTGTCTCGTTCTTTAAAAAGATTTGAATCTAATTTTTTGATATGAATTTCAAATTTCCAAATCTATTTCTGTCTTATTACTACTTCTAAATTTCTGAATCCATTTTCATATGCACATATCATTGATTCTCCGTCTATAACTGTCTTAACCCTAATATATTACTGATTTAATCTACATTTGTGCTTAATTATCGTCTTTTGGCATTCAAGTTCAAGTCCTCTTCATTTTTAGATGGACGTGGATATATCAACACATGACTCTTTTGGTTGTACACATATTTTTTTCTTAGTTTCACAATTTTTAAATGCACTATAAACTTATTTCAAGCCTTTCCACGTGTTTCGTTCATTAAAATGACTTACCCGTGCTGGCTGACTGATTGCAAGGAGCGCAAGCCGCCTGATTCATCAATGAACTTCCTCGTGATGACCACCTCTTGTAAGAGGCCTAGACTTTGTTACCTAGCAGCCAGGCCCTCGGCAGGTGTAGCGAAGGAAAGGACTGACAAAGCGAACGATAAAGAAGTTTAAGCAATGTTTAAACTTAACTGCTGAAAGAGACTTCGTCGGCTTGTCGGCCGGATTGTCCGCTGTGCCAACCTTTTCCATAATAATCTCTTCTTTCTTAATGATCTCCTGTACGAACCAATACTTCACGTCAATGTGCTTCGTCCTATCATGATGCATCTAATCTTTCGTTAAATGAATAACACTTTGGCTATCACAGCAGACTATTATGGTATCTTTTGGAATACTAAGTTCCGAAAATAGCCCCTTCCACCAAATCGCCTCCTTAACGGCCCCAACAATCGCTATATACTCCACCTCCGTCGTAGACAACGCTACCGTAGGCGGTAAAGAAGTACGCCAACTGATGGCACATCCTCCCAAGGAGAACACATAACCGGTTATCGATCTGCGTCTGTATAACATTCTAGTTCGATCATACGTTTCTTTTCTTTTTCTTTTGGATATATTGGATTTTGTTTTATTTTTATTATTATGACTTGGAGTTTAATACTTTTAATCAAGATATATACATATAATTATAGTTTTTCAAGTTTGTTAAATATGCATATTATTAATATTTAAATATTTATTTGTCTAACACTATTTTATAACCATATTTATATTTTAGTATCATAGTTTAAACAAAAGATATTTTATTTGGTATTTCTTTAAACAATACATATACATAAGATTTTACCCCTTTTTAAATTCTATTTATAAGATATTTCGTCTTACGATATTTATTTGGTTAAAATATTTAGTTTTGAAAAGTCATGAGAGGCCCTATTAATTTTTTTAACCATATAAATATTTTTCCTAAACTAACTCAATTTTCTCTCTCCAATCACCATATATGTCTCACCTGATAACTTTATTCTTTTAAAACAAATACTATTCTCTCTCTCCAAACAAATATCTTTTCCAACAGATTTCTTTCGTCCCATATTCTATTTTATCTACGTATATTTTTCTATATCACTAACTATATTTCACCAAATCCCCGCTCTTTTTCTATATATATTCCCTAACAAAATCCCTCTCTCTCTAATCTAATCGAATCTCTCTCAGCAGATTCTCTTTCTCAAATCTATTCTTTCTTTAATTATTTTTCTACAAACCTATATACATACATACATACATGCATACATATATATATATATATATATATAATTGAAGATATTTTGTTATGATAGTTTAACTGAAAATATATTTTAGTTGTTTGATATCATAAAATCCTATATATATAACTAATTATATTTATTTTCATTAACCCATAACCATATACATATCTACATATATTTTCATTATATACTAATATGTATATATACATATACTTTTCTATTATTTTAACTATATACAAATTAATATGTATATATACAACTTTTCTAATATCTTATAGAAATATATAACAACCCATCATATCTCTCTTTTATAAAATTAAATCCAAATCTCATCTCATCAGAATATTTCTCTCTCCAATTATAATAATCTCTCCAATTTTTAACATCTCTCTTCTCTATAAATAACAACATAATTATTATCATCTCTCCCCTTCTCATATAAATCAACCTTCTCTTTTTCCCATCACAATATTTTCTTCTTCTTCAAATTAGCCGAGCAATCAAATCTTAGAGTTCTTCGTGTCGTCGTGTTTATCTGTCTCCGAGGCAAGTATTCTTACTCTTTTTTTTTTTAGTCGATGCAACATCGGCAATTCTCTAAATAAATTATTAACTTACAATATTTAAATAAAATTATAATATTTTGCCGCTTTATTAATATATCTTATAATACTTGTACATATGATGAAAACCCTAGGATCTAGAATACCTATTAATCCTTTCATCAAGTGAACAACTGTAAAAGTGCAAGTGTAATAAAATAACTTTTAACATGTAAATGTGGTTTAATATATAAAAAGCTTTATAAGTAATTATATGTTTCTGTTGCAACAATATTGGTATACACTAGCATGCAAAATGTCAACACTTATATTCTAATCTAAAACATAAAAATATACCATTATTACTGTTAATCAATAAACGCTTTGGGCTTAATATTATATATATATAAATTAAACTTTCTACACTATCACTCTTTATAATATCGCTGCACTTTATGTGCCCTAGTTATATAAATTATTTTGATACTATAATTTGTATTAATATTTTCTATTATCACATGATTATAAAACTTATTATTAGCACTTACATGATGACTAGTCAATCTGTCATTTATTTTATCTTACCTACTATTATCTCGTAATTATACTATTACCACTATCTGCTTTATGCATCTGTAATTTGTCATCCTATTTAACTATATTAACCCTTTAAAACCATATTTCAGTTTATTATTCTTTTCAATAAATAAACCCGGATGTTAAATTCAGATGCTTGCATATTTATGTTGAGTCTTGTTTACATTTTTGATCTTATCATATCCTATCGTCTATATTTAACATTTTACTTAAGACTGTCATTGTCGACATGCTTGAGAAATCTTAACATGCTATTCTTGTTTATGGACACTATCATTTTATAACTATTGTATTTGACATGCCTATTCATGATCCTTGTTATTTATATTAAAACGGAATCATTAATTGGAATGCTGAACTACATGCCATGACACCACTATTCACCAGTTTTATTTCCATACAATTACCATACCACAAGTTCCTGTCTTTTCAGCATTCTTAATTAGTGATTTAGTCTTTACCATAGTAGCTATAAATACGTGGGTGTTGGGTAATTTGAGTGTGCGTTGTACAACAGGATCTCAGGAGTCCCATACCGGCAGCTCGTACCGGGCTATAGCGGTCTCATGATTACAGCTCGTACCGGGCTATAGCGGTCTCATGTTGACAACTCGTATCGGGCTATAGCGGTCTCTTGTTCATTCCACAGTTGGGCTCGTGTTTCCTAGCCCCTGGGGCACCACTCTTGGGTTAGGAATACTCCTGCAAAGATTGACATACACACTCAAGCTTACGATAGGATAGTTTACCTTTTAGTGACCAGTTAGGTTATGACCTGAACCCCTACATACATGTTTCATAGTGTTAGTGCATTTAATTATTTATATACATGTTTTTCTTGCGCACCGGGCTTCACTACATTCTTATATTCTTGTTATTATACTACGCACACCTTATTCGTTGAGTACTTGCTGGGATGTTCTGACATCCCTGAGATTTGTCATCTCAGGTTTAGAGACAGATCTGCAGGCTGAGCAGGATCGGAGCGGCTACCAGGACTTTGCTGAAGATCAGTAATCGTAGGTTTATTTCCTTTTCATTTAGCTTTTAGCATGTGCGCCCTTATGGGACATTAGGACTTATGTATCTCTTTCGGATTTTATTTTATTCCGAATCTTTTGTTTTGGATCTTAATTGCATCAATTATCTAGTGGACCCATTTTTAAGATTTCTTGTGGTTTCATTGCAGCATGATTATCAGTATTATTTCTTTTGGTATTGGAGTTTATTTTTGACAGGTTCATCTAGACAGTCTTATGTGACTATGGAAGGACTTTTCCTTACCGTAGGTAGCACGGCTGGCCTTCGTCGCTTTCCGTATTCCATATTTTGGGAAGCGGGGCGTGACAAGGTTTTGTTGGTATCAGAGCCAGGCTAACGTCAAAAGTTAGTCTTGGTTCTACCGACTTTTTAGGTTAGAATCACATGTCTAGGTTTCTCTCGGTGTGTCATGCTGCATATTCCGTTGACTCTGACTATAGGATTCGGGCGACTGAGATAGAGTTACGATATTGTACCCATATACCGCGGCATGGTTACAATGCGGCATTCTGTTTGAGTAACTTAGAGTTCTACTTGATTTGTTTCCACTAATTTGATTCCCTTGCACATGCCGATTTCTCGAGCCAAGACCATGACTCTTCATACCCTAATTTGTTTTCTTGAACCTTAATTTTTCATCCCCTCATTTGTTTCCTTGATCCTTGATTTTTCATACTCATCTATTTTCATTGATCCTTGTAATTAGTTCGTGATCTTGTATTTTCGTTCTTCAAATTTCGAGGACGAAATTTTTGTAAGGTGTGTAGGATGTAACATCATAGTTCGATCATACGTTTCTTTTCTTATATTGGAGTTTGTTTTATTTTTATTATTATGACTTAGAGTTTAATACTTTTAATCAAGATATATACATATAATTATAGTTTTTCAAGTTTGTTAAATATGCATATTATTAGTATTTAAATATTTATTTGTCTAACACTATTTTATAACCATATTTATATTTTAGTATCATAGTTTAAACAAAAGATATTTTATTTGGTATTTCTTTAAACAATACATATACATAAGATTTTACCCCTTTTTAAATTCTATTTATAAGATATTTCGTCTTACGATATTTATTTGGTTAAAATATTTAGTTTTGAAAAGTCATGAGAGGCCCTATTAATTTTTTTAACCATATAAATATTTTTCCTAAACTAACTCAATTTTCTCTCTCCAATCACCATATATGTCTCACCTGATAACTTTATTCTTTTAAAGCAAATACTATTCTCTCTCTCCAAACAAATATCTTTTCCAACAGATTTCTTTCGCCCCATATTCTATTTTATCTACATATATTTTTCTATATCACTAACTATATTTCACCAAACCCCCGCTCTCTTTCTATATATATTCCCTAACAAAATCCCTCTATCTCCAATCTAATCTAATCTCTCAGCAGATTCTCTTTCTCAAATCTATTCTTTCTTTAATTATTTTTCTACAAAGTTATATATATATATATATATATATAATTGAAGCTATTTTGTTATGATAGTTTAACTGAAAATATATTTTAGTTGTTTGATATCATAATATCCTATATATATAACTAATTATATTTATTTTCATTAACCCATAACCATATACATATCTACATATATTTTCACTATATACTAATATGTATATATACATATATTTTTCTATTATTTTAACTATATACAAATTAATATGTATATATACAACTTTTCTAATATCTTATAGAAGTATATAACAACCCATCATATCTCTCTTTTATAAAATTAAATTCAAATCTCATCTCATCAGAATATTTCTCTCTCCAATTTTAATAATCTCTCCAATCTTTAACATCTCTCTTCTCTATAAATAACAACATAATTATTATCATTTCTCCCCTTCTTATATAAATCAAGCTTCTCTTTTTCCCATCACAATATTTTCTTCTTCTTCAAATTAGCCGAGCAATCAAATCTTAGAGTTGTTCTTCGTGTCGTCGTGTTTATCTGTCTCCGAGGCAAGTATTCTTACTCTTTTATTTTTTTTAGTCGATGTAACATCGGCAATTCTCTAAATAAATTATAAACTTACAATATTTAAATAAAATTGTAATATTTTGCCGCTTTATTAATATATCTTATAATACTTGTACATATGATGAAAACCCTAGGATCTAGAATATCTATTAATTCTTTCATCAAGTGAACAACTGTAAAAGTGCAAGTGTAATAAAATAACTTTTAACATGTAAATGTGGTTTAATATATAAAAAGCTTTATAAGTAATTATATGTTTCTGTTGCAACAATATTGGTATACACTAGCATGTAAAATGTTAACACTTATATTCTAATCTAAAATATAAAATATACCATTATTACTGTTAATCAATAAACGCTTTGGGCTTAATATTTTATATATATAAATTAAACTTTCTACACTATCACTCTTTATAATATCGCTGCACTCTATGTGCCATAATTATATAAATTATTTTGATACTATAATTTGTATTAATATTTTCTATTATCACATGATTATAAAACTTATTATTAGCACTTACATGATGACTAGTCAATCTGTCATTTATTTTATCTTACTTACTATTATCTCATAATTATACTATTACCACTATCCGCTTTATGCATCTGTAATTTGTCATTCCTATTTAACTATATTAACCCATTAAAACCATATTTCAGTTTATTATTCTTTTCAATAAATAAACACGGATGTTAAATACAAATGCTTGCATATTTATGTTGAGTCTTGTCTACATTTTTGACGTTATCATATCCTATTGTCTATATTTAACATTTTATTTAAGACTGTCATTGTCGACATACTTGAGAAATCTTAACATGCTATTCTTGTTTATGGACACTATCATTTTATAACTATTGTATTTGACATGCCTATTCATGATCCTTGTTATTTATATTAAAACGGAATCATTAATTGGAATGCTGAACTACATGCCATGACACCACTATTCACCAGTTTTATTTCCATACAATTACCATACCACAAGTTCCTGTCTTTTCAGCATTCTTAATTAGTGATTTAGTCTTTACCATAGTAGCTATAAATACGTGGGTGTTGGGTAGTTTGAGTGTGCGTTGTACAACAAGATCTCAGGAGTCCCATGCCGGCAGCTCGTACCGGGCTATAGCGATCTCATGATTACAGCTCGTACCGGGCTATAGCGGTCTCATGTTTACAGCTCGTACCGCGCTATAGCGGTCTCATGTTTACAACTCGTACCGGGCTATAGCGGTCTCTTGTTCATTCCATAGTTAGGCTCGTGTTTCCTAGCCCCTGGGGCACCACTCTTGGGTTAGGAATTACTCCTGCAGAGATTGACGCACACACTCAAGCTTACGATAGGATAGTTTACCTTTTAGTGACCAGTTAGGTTATGACCTGAACCCCTACATACATGTTTCATAGTGTTAGTGCATTTAATTATTTATCTACATGTTTTTCTTGCGCACCGAGCTTCACTACATTCTTATATTCTTGTTATTATACTACGCACACCTTATTCGTTGAGTACTTGCTAGGATGTTCTGACATCCCTGAGATTTTCCATCTCAGATTTAGAGACAGATCTGCAGGCTGAGCAGGATCAGAGCGGCTACCAGGACTTTGCTGAAGATCAGTAATCGTAGGTTTATTTCCTTTTCATTTAACTTTTAGCATGTGCGCCCTTATGGGACATTAGGACTTATGTATCTCTTTCGGATCTTATTTTATTCCGAATCTTTTGTTTTGGATCTTAATTGCATCAATTATCTAGTGGACCCATTTTTAGGATTTCTTGTGGTTTCATTGCAGCATGATTATCAGTATTATTTCTTTTGGTATTGGAGTTTATTTTTGACAGGTTCATCTAGACAGCCTTATGTGACTATGGAAGGACTTTTCCTTACCGTAGGTAGCACGGCTGGCCTTCGTCGCTTTCCGTATTCCATATTTTGGGAAGCGGGGCGTGACAGTCTGTCAAGATCACCCTCATAATCAGAGTCGCTGAATCCAACTAAATTGCCGTCGTTCCTTCCAAACACCAACCCCACGTCAGACGTACCTCGAAGGTATCTAATATCCATTTCACCGCCTGCAATGGCTTTTGTTAGGAGATGCCATATAGCGACTAACAACACTAACGGCGTGTGAAATGTCAGGTTGTGTACAAACCATGACATACATAACACTACCTACCGTACTCGCATATGGAACATTCAACATATATCTAATCTCATCCTCTGTCTGCGGTGATAAACGAGCTGAAAATTTAAAATGGGCTGTCAACGGAGTACTTACAGATTTAGCGTTTGCCATACCGAAACGCTCTAAAACTTTCTTAACATATCGTTGTTGAGACAAGGATAGATTTCCTCCTTTGCGATCTCACCTGATCTACATACCAAGTAATTTTTTGGCCGCTTCCAAATTCTTGGTCTCAAACTTTCCTTTCAACCGTTGCTTCAAAATCTGAATATCAACCATATATCTTGTTGCTATCAACATATCATCAATATAGAGTAGCAAATATATGAAAGAACCATCAACGAGCTTTTTCGAATATACACAACTGGCACCCATACTTCTCATAAACTCAATTTCTTTCATGAAGGAGTCCAACTTTTTATACCAACGCCTAGATGACCGTTTCAAATCGTATAGAGACTTCTCTGGCAAACAAATGTGGTCTTCTTTGTCTTCAACTTCAAAACCTTTGGGCCGTTGCATGTATATTTTCTCCACCAAATCGCCATGCAAGAATGTGGTCTTCACATCGAGCTGCTCAAGCTCCAAATCTTGCATAGCTACCAAACCGAGTAAGACACGTATAGAAGTGTGTTTAACAACCGGAGAAAATACCTCTGTGAAGTCAACTCTCCGCACCTACAAATAGCCTTTAGCTACCAACCGCGCCTTGTACCCCGTACCAACCGTCCCTTAGTCACCTTCTTTCTTCTTGAAAACCCACTTGCAGCCAACAATCTTCTTTCTTCTTTTGGGCTTTACGAGCTTCCAAGTTTTGTTATTGTAAAGAAACCCAGTCTCTTCATTCATAACGACTAGTCAACGAGCTGCTTCATCGAATGAGATAGCATCTTTATAGCTTGTCGGCTCGCTACTATCAACTATCTCTGCAACAGACAGTGCATACGCCATTAGGTCATCGTAGCCATATCTCTGTAGCCGTCTATTGTCCCTTCTCTGTCGGTTATGAGCGAGCAAATACTCATCATCATCGGACTGCTCAACTTGAGCTTCTTCAGACAATGGTGAAGGAGAGATCTCCTGCTAACCCGAGCTATCACTGACCTCAATATCAACCCTCGGCTCATCCTTCTTCGAATCGTCTTCAACTGGATATTCCTTGTTATTCGGCAATAACATAGCAGATTCATCAAAAGTCACATCTCTGCTAATCATAAATTTATGCGACTTTGGATCCGAACACCACAATCTATAACCTTTAACGCCGGTAACATAACCGAGAAATATGCATTTTTTTGCTCGAAGATCCAACTTACCTTCACGGCAATGTGCATAAGCGGGGCAACCAAACACCTGCAAGTGTCGAATAATCGGCGTGTTTTTCCGACCATACATGCTCCGGCGTCTTACAACCTAGCGATGTATGAGGTGACCGATTCACAATATAGCACGCCGTATTTACCGCTTCTGCCCAAAACTCATTTCCGAGCCCTACGTTGGATAATATGCACCGCGCTTTCTCCAAAAAAGACCGGTTCATCCGCTCCACAACTCCATTCTGCTGTAGTGTGTAGACAACGGTATGATGCCGAACTATGTCTTTGTTTTTGCAAAAATTGTTAAAATCTCCACCGCAAAATTCTAACCCGTTGTCCGTCCTAAGTCTTTTGATATGCTTTCCTGTCTGCTTCTCAAGCAACGTCTTCCATTATTTGCATATAGTAAACACATCACTTTTGTTTTCAAGAAATAGACCCAAACCTTTCTCAAAAAATCATCAATGAAGGTAAGCAGATATTTGGCACCGCTTCCTTTAAAAGGAACTGGAGAGGATCCCCAAAAATCCGAATGGATATAATTTAGAATACCTTTCATGTTGTACACCGCCGAACTGAAGCTAACGCGTTTTTGCTTTCGAAAGACGCAATGTTCACAAAACTTCGGTTTCGTCGTACTCTTTTCACTAAGTAGATCCTGTTTCGACAACTCGGTCAATCCTCTCTCACTCATATGCCCGAGTCTCATGTGCCACAATCTAGTAGTTTCTGAATCTGTCATAGATTTGGATGATGAAATCGTGGCCGATCCGGAAGTCGTCGAACCCTTCGATGAATACAAGGACCATTTTTTCAAGCCCTTCATCACAACGAGAGTACCTTTGGTTACCTTCAAAACTCCATCTTCAACGGAAAATTTGCAACCCTTGTCATCGAGTGCACCTAAAGAGACGAGGTTTTTCTTCAAGTCAGGTACGTGCCTGACTTCCGCCTATGTCTTTACAACACCATCGAACGTCTTAATTTGGATTGTATCTTTGCCAATAGCTCAGCATGAGCTATTGTTGCCCATCAATACCACTCCACCATCAACGGACTCGTATGTGGTGAACAACTCCCTATTGGGACACATGTGATAAGAACAACCCGAATCCATAATCCACTCATCCTTGGATTACTGTGTGTTGTCGAAGATCACAAGATCTCTTTCTACTTCCGCTATACTCGCTTCAGCTGAAGACTCCTTTGATTTGTCTTCCTGCTTTTGCTTATTCCATAGTTTAAAGCAATCGGCCTTAAAGTGTCCCTTCTTACAATAATTGCAGGGCACGTTCTTAGCCTTGGACTTTGATAGCAACTTCTTCCTATTTGCTTCCGGATCTCTCTTATCTGCACGCCCTCGAACAAATAAACCAAACGACGAACCATTGGCTTCGGTAGAAGTCAACTTCTTATCGATCTTCTTTTTGTTCATCAAATTCTCCTTGATATCCTTGATTGAGATCGTGTCTCGTCCATAAATCATGGTGTCACGGAAGTTCTTATAAGAGGGTAGCAACGAACACTAAGAGAATAGCCTGATCTTCATCATCGGTCTTAATATTTATCTTACCCATATCTGTAATGATTGAATTAAACTCACCAACGTGAGATTTTATTGGAGAGTCTTCTGACATACGAAGTGTGTAGAGACTCTGCTTCAACTGGAGTCAATTCGTGAGAGATTTCCTCAAATATAACTCCTCCAACTTATTCCACAAATCAGCCATTGTCTTCTCCACCAAAACTTCTTATAGTAATTCGTTAGTCAGACACAAGTGATTAGCAGTTAAGGCCTTCTCATCCATCTCCTCCCAAGCTTCCTCCGTCATAATAGAAGGCTTCTTCTCCTTCCCATGAATTGCCTTCTTCAAATTGTTTTGAGTCAAAATGGAAACCATATGAACTTGCCACAAACACTTACCACAAACAGAAAATCATATTCCCATCGAAATTCTTGATATCAAACTTCATAATTGTCGGAGACATGATATGGGATCAAAATACCTTGAATAATAATGAACCCTAAACTTCAAAATCACGATCTAAAAAAGTGGGGAAGAGAATGTAGTTGTCATTACCCACCGTTGACCTAGATCACAAAATCAAAAGACCTAACGGTTCAACCAAAAATCCCACAATAACGCAACAATATCTCTGATACCAGTTTGTTGTGAATAAGGTAATCACATAGCACAAAACAATCGATATAGAGAAGAGTATCAAACCACAGGCAAGATAAAAATATGAATACTAACCAACGAAACAAATAGGCAAAGGTGAAACTTTACTAATTATCAAATGCGGAGGAGTACAAATCGATGGAGAATACAAATCTCTTTCAAAACCCTAGCTCTCTCAAAATAACAATGGGTTCTCACCAAATAATCAAATTGCTATCTCAAAGGCTTCAATCTGGGGTTGCTACAATCTTTCTTATTTATAGCATACAAAAGATATTCCCAAAAAACTAATTTCCTAACTTAGGAAATCTGCGCCCGGCCCGACGACAGACGTCTGCCCCAGAGATGGGCAGACGTCTGTCAGAGCATATCCCGAAACTTCAACTCTTTGTCCAGTCCTACAGACGTCCGCTATAGAGGGGCAGACATGTGTCAAGGTATTTACCGAAACTCCAGAAAAGTGACAGAGCTATACCAGACGTCTGACTTGAAGATAACCGTAAATCTTCGCTTCGTGATAACGCCGGATCATTAGGGAAATCTTTAGGGATGAATGTGAGGCACACATAACACATGACCTTGTCAACTCGTGACTTCCGATTGTACATATTCATGATCCAATGATTTTGTTCTGTTGTCCTATGGACATTTTTTTTTACATCCTGAAGTCAGGAAATTTTTAGTAACATTAAGACCACCAGAAAAGTTCTCTGTTGTTTCCGTCTCTGTATCAAACCTTAAATTTGAATCCTCCAGAATTTGTTTACCTTTATTATATAACTGTTGAAAATGTCCTGATATAAAGATCCTTTTTTTGTTGCTGATGTTACCCAAGACCCGAGAAAAACCAGTTTGAAAAGCAATATAGCTAACTTTAGAAAAAATCAGTCTTGGGCTCCATAATACAGAAGAGAGAGAGAGAGAGAGAGAGAGATTTTTCTGAGTTAGCTTTTTCACTCTATGCTGAGTCTGAGGTTGGCAATCCCTGTCAAGTTCCAAAAACATATATTCATTATTAAGAAGATTCATAAATCACTGGACTTTTGAAACCTCATCAGCAGATGCCTATTATCCAATAAGGTAAGTGCAAAGTCTCCTTTGAAATTCATTTTTTGAGACAAAAGAGTTTTGAACTCAGCAAGTGGAGGCCTCCCATAGGCACACTGAGCAATTAAGGCTAGATTTAAAGCAAAGGCTGATTTATCAATTTCATCTTGAGAAAAGTTTATTGCAGGGTCTCCATTGTCATCAAAGCCATTTTCTTTTTCTGCAATTTGCATCCCAGGTTCTGAAAAAATGGGCTTCACTGCAGGTACAAAAGATCCTTTTGGTATCTGAGCATCATTTTTGACAATTTCTGCAAAGGTTTTATTCATTGCTTTAGTTCTAATTGCCTCTGATTCCAGAATTTGAGAATTATTCCAAAACTTATTTTCTCAGTGGCAGCGTTTTGATTTTGCCGAATATTCATGCAACACCCAGAATTCAATGGAACGGTAAAAGAATCCAATAGAACAGTAGAATCTTGCTGACATCAAGGCAAAGAAACATAGCAAGCACAATCCATAGGATTGAGAGATCAATCGATCCTATGAAAACTCAACAAAGGATCAATGCAACATCGCAAACCACAGGAGTTACAAGAATTGAGAAATCTATACGATGAATCTAAACAAAATGATCAAAATTAAGAGCTCAAAGGAGATCAAGAAGAGGCGACTCACAATCGTAAAGAATTGGAGGTGACTGAGCCAATTAGGGTTGGATAGCCCTAATTTTCCACCAGTTCAATAGGATTAAATTTCTAAATCTATTTTCTTACTATTCCTATTTTCAAATGCACCCTAAAATTGTTTCAAGCTTTTTCACTTGTCTCGTTCCTTAATTGGATTTGAAGTTATTTTTCTTAAATTTTAAATTTCTAAATATTTTTCCTTAATTTTGTCATTTTTAAATGCATCATAAAGTTATTTCAAGCCTTTTCACTTGTCTCATTTTTTAAAAAGATTGAAATCTATTATTTAATCTAAATTTTAATTTCTGAATCTATTTCCCTAAACAACTATGAAATTTCTAAATCCATTTCCATAAGCACCTATCATTAATTCTCTGTCTATAATTGTGTTAACCCTGATTCGTTATTGATTTATCTTTCATACAGGTTTAATTATCGTCTTTTTATAATGTCCTCTAATTTATGTCCACAACAATATGCACATACCATTGATTCTCTTTCTATAACCGTCCTCGTATGGACATTTGCCGATAGTCATTCAGGATCAAGTCCTCTCCATTATTAGATCAATCTGAATATGTTGACCTGTGGCTCTTTCTATTGTATACATTCGTGATTGTGGCTTTCATCAAATTTACTTTGCACACATGACCAATCATTCACGATACCTTATTTTTTTTTTTTCATCATCTATCCTTTTTTCGATACAACATCGCATATCACTTGTCTCTTTCATAAAACAATTGGAAAATTGTCTTAATTTTTAGATATTTGACTTTGTGATGTTATTAATATTAAATGCATCATAAAGTTATTTTTAGACCAAAAACAATTTTCTATAGTATATTTTTGTTAGAACTGGAAGGTTTTTCGTAAAGATTTTTAATAATATGTTGAAATTAATTTTATATAAAACCTACTTTTGATAAATGACCTTTTAGAAAGCTACGAAATGTTCATGAACCATAAGCAGCTTTTAAAGCAAATTTCTCAAGATTTCAAAGACTTTACATCATTTTGCATTTCAATTTTATTTTATTTATTAGAAAGGTTGTTGAAAAAAACTTCAATTGTATTAAATTTCTAAATCTATTTTCTTAACATTAATACTTTCAAAGGTACCATTAATTTTCACTTGTTTTGTTAAAGGATTTGAAGCTACTTTTCTTAAATTTTAAATTTCTTAATCTTTTTCCTGAATTACACTATTTTTAAATGCGTCATTAAGTTATTTTAAACATTTTCACTTGTCTCGTTCTTTATAAGGACTTGAATCTACTTTTTTATCGAAATTTTAAATTTCTGAATCTATTTACTAAACATTACTGCTTTCAAATCTTTAAATCTATTTTCATATGCACCCATCATTGATTCTCCTGTCTATAACTGTCTTAACCACAATTCCTTAATGATTTAATCTCCTTACGGGCTTAATTTATTGTCTATTTATAATGTCCTTCAACCCGTGTCCACAACAATATACACCTACTATTAATTATGCTCTTATAATCGTACTCTTATGGACATTTATCAATAAACATTCAAGTTCAAGTCCCATCCATTATTTGATCGACGTGAATATGTTAACCCGTGACTTTTCACTTATACACATCCATGATGCATTGATCTTGGTGCTATAACTGCCATCCTCCGGACATTTATCAAAAGGCGTTCAAGTTCAAGTCCTTTCCATTTTTAGATCGATGCATATATGTCAACCTTGACTCCTTCGATTGTACACATGTTTTCCATTAGTTTCACCATTATTAAATGCACTATAAAGTTATTTCAAACATTTTCACTTGTCCCGTTCTTTCCTTTATTATTACTGCTTCCAAATTTCTAAAGCATTTACATATGAGATTTTTTAATCCATTTTAAATTTATAAATTTATAAATCCATTTTAAATATATGAGATTGTAGAAAATTTTCAAGATTTTTGTGTTCTATACCATATATAATATTGATAAAAGTAAGAAAATGGAAAGATATTTTGATTATCGTATCTCTACTATTATAAGGCTAAACTAAGGGGGTCATTTAATTTTGAAATTGATTGATGATGTGGCTTCCTAGTTTTTTTATAGAAATCAAACAAAATAACACCATTGTTTTATGTGCAATGCACGTAATTAAATGCTACGCCATTATTATTTTACAAGTACGATGCATATAATTAAATTGTAATGTCGTTATTATTTTACAAGTACGATATACGTAGTTAATAAAGAAATTTATTGTAAAAGTTCCTCAAATTACGTGCAACCCACATGCCAAAAAGGCTAGTGCTATATAATAAGCAAATTATTGAAAAGCAAGAAAAAGGAAAACACAGAATTATGAGATATTTGAAAATTTAAAAATTCTTATGTGCTACAGTGTGCAAACTATTTGAAACTTGAAGAAAACAAAAAACAATTAGGATTTTTAAAAATTTCCTAATTTTTCTGCGTTCCACGAGTTTCCAGTCACTAGATTTTTGAAAATTCAGTGATTTTTTTTTTGGATTTTTAAAATTTTATGATTTTTGTGTGCTATATAGTATGAAAAAATGAAGATTTTGTTTGGAGATATATGAAAAATTTTGCAATTTTCATGTGCAACGTAAAATGTTGAGAAAGTGAAGAAGATAGGAAATTTTTCAGATTTTATGAAAATTTTGCAATTTCGATTGTGAATGTTAAGCAATCGGAAAAACATAAAATTTTAAGATTTTTAAAAATATTAGCAGGCAAATTAAGAAAAAAAAACATGAAGAAAACATTAAATTTTTGAAAATTCATGATTTCCGTATGTTATATATAGCATACAAAAAATTTTAATACTAAAGAAAGCAAAAAAGAATTTGAGATTTTTTAGAATTATAGCTTTTCTTGTGTTCTAAGTGCCAAAATATTTTTAAAAGAAAGAAAACAAAAAAAATTGATATTTTTGAAAAGTCCGCTATCTTTTGTTTTTTATATAGTATGCAAAATATTGAAAAACTAAGTAAAACATAAAATATTAAGACTTTTGAAAATTTTGTGACCCTCGTGCAAAGAAAGCAAAATACTAAAAATTTGAAGTAAACGGAAAATTATTCTAATTTTTAAAAAATTCGCAATTCTCATGTGTTAGCAAAATATTAAAAAACCAAATAACACAGTAAATTTTGATATTTTCGTATGAAATCATGATTTTTGAAATTTTCACGATTTTCATTTGCTAAAGAATACTAAATATTGAAAAATCGAAGAAAACTGATACTGTGTGAGATTTTTAAAATTTTCGCAATTTTCGTTTTTTAGATCATGCAAAATATCGAATAGCCTAAGAAAATAAAAAAGTTTGAGTACGTAATTTTCATCTTCTGGCATGTAAAATATTGTAAATTTGAAGAAAAAAATAACTATAGGATTTTATAAGTTTCGCGATTTTTCTATGCTTTAGAATGCAAAATATTAAAAATCCATGGAAAGTAAAAATATTTGAGATTTTTGTTATTTCATGATTTTTTTACCATGTATAATATTGAAAAAAGGAACAAAATGGAAAATTTTAAGATTTTTGAAAATTCTACGTTTTTCTCTGCTAGAATGTAAAATAAAACAAAGAAAGCTTTTGCGATTTTCATGGTCTAAAAGAAGCCAAATATTTAAAAAAGAGATTTCTGAGACTCCTAGAAATTTAGTGATTCTCATGTGTTACATCATGTAAAATATTGGAAATTTGAAGGAAAAAATATATTTAGGATTTTCTAAAATTTCGTGATTTTTTTGTTACTAGGGGTTCCCAGTCACTCTATCATTCAGACTTAATCTTTTTGTTCTATTAAGTTCTTAGCGGCAATCTGCGAGCTTTTCTTCTATTACTTCACATTGGTTTTTGTCTTTTGGATCGAAAGTTCTTTAAAAGTATGCGCAAGTAAAATATTGGAAAACCGAAGGAATTTTTTTTTGAGATTTTTGAGATTGTATGGTTTTTGTGTGCCATATAGCATGCAAAATAATAAAAAAAGAAGATTTTGTTTTTGGAGATTTATGTAAACTTTTTGATTTTCATGTGCTTCTTGCAAAATATTAAAAATGCAATGTAAACAAAAAAAAATAGATTGCGTAATTTTTTTGAAAATGCGAAACAAAAAATAACAAAAATCAGAAGAAAATATAAAATTTCATGATTTCGTTTGTTCTATATATCATTCAAAAAATTGTACAACCGAAGAAAACAAAAAATTTAAGATTTTTTAAAATTTAGTGATTTTTTTATTCTATAAGCAGCAAAATATTGAAAAACTGGAGAAAACAAAAGTTTTTGATACATTTGAAATGTCGGCAATTTTTTAGTGTTATAGCAAGCAAAAAATTATAAAATGGAATAAAACATAAATCTGAAATTCTTGAAACTTCACCATCCGTGTTCTAAATAATGAAAATTTGAAGAAAACATAAATTTTAGAATTTTAAAAAAAACATGATTTTCGTGTGGTATAACAACCAAAATATTGGAAAAACAGAGTGCCCAAAAAAAAATTAAAATATTCGTATGATATGCACTTTTTGAAAATTTCACGATTTTCGTTTAATATATAGTAAGCAAAATATTGAAAAACTAAAAGTTTGTGAAATTATGAAATTTTCATGTTGTAGTGAGTAAAATATTGTAAATTCTTAAAAAAACAAATAATTTTTGGAATTTATAAATTTTGTGATTGTCGTATGCATATATTTTCAATAAACGTTGGGTCGTATGCTATAACATGTCAAGTATTAAAAAATCGAAGATAGTAGAAATATTTGAGATTTTTTAATTTTTCACTTTTTAATATTGAAAAAGGAATAAAACAAGAAACAATTGGAATTTTTGAAAATTTTGGGATTATCTTATTTTATAGCATGTAGAATATAAAAAACGAAAGATTTTGTAATTTATATATGCTATAACAAGAAGAAGAAAAATTTAAAAAAAACAAAATAAATAAGAGAATTTTTAGTTTTCTAAAAATTTAGCGATTCTCACGTGCTAATGTGCAAAATATTGGAAATTTGAAGAAAACAAAAAGGATATGATTTTTTAAAATTTCGCGATATTTCTGTGTTACCAAAAGTTTCTAGTCACCCGGAATCTCAGTCTCTTAGACTACATTTCTCTGTTCTGTTAAGTTCTTAATAGCAATTGGCGAGTATGTTTTCTATTCCTGTACATATGTTTTTGTCTTTTTATATCCGAAAGGTCTCCAAAAATATGAGTGAGCAAAATATTGGAAAACTGAAGAGAGGAAAAATTTGAGATTTTTAAACTTGTTTCAGTTTTGTATGTTATATAGCATGTAAAATAATGTGAAAAGGAAGATTGCTTTTTTGTAGATTTATCAAAATTTTGCGATTTTCATGTGCTACCATCCAAAATACTGAAAAAGTGAAAAAAAAATAGAAATTTTATGAGATTTCTAGCAATTTTGTAATTTTTGTTTGCGAATGTTAAGCTATCGAAGAATACGTAAAATTTTAAGATTTTTCAAATTACTGCAATTATCATGTTCTATATAGGAAGCAACATAAGAATTAAATTTTTGAAAAGTCATGATTTTCGTGTGCTATATATAGAAAACATAGTAAGACCGAAGAAAACAAAAAAAATCTAAGATGTTTTAAAATTTATAGATTTTCTTGTATTACAAGCAGCAAAATATTTTTAACAGGAAGAAGACGGAAAATTGTAATATTTTTCAAAAGACCGTGATCTTTGTTCGCTAGAAACCAAAATATTGAAAAACCGAATAAGACATAAAATATTAAGAACATCCGCGATCCTTGCGCTATAGCACAAGCAAAATACTGAAAATTTACAGAAACGGAATTTCGAATTTTTAAGAAAATTGAGATTTGCATGTGTTATTCGATATATTGAAAATTCGGAGGAAACATAAAATTTTGAGATTTTTAAAAATATCATGATTTTTGTGTGCTATACTAAGCAAAATATCGAAAAAACCAAAAAACACAGAAAGTGTGGAAATTTTCTTGTGATATTGCGATTTTTCACGATTCTTTGTTTTCCAAAACCTAAAAAAATATATTGAAAAATTGAATAAAACTGTATCTTTACGAGATTTTTGAAAATTTCATAATTTTCCTTTTTATATATGATGCAAAATATCGAACAACCGAAGATAACATAATAGTTTGAGAATTTTGAAGTTATGCAACTTTCATGTTGTATCATGTAAGATATTGTGAATTTGAAGAAAACAATTAATTTTAGTAAAAATTTCGCGATTGTCATGTTTATGTAAAACATTAAAAACCCTGAAGAAAGCATAAATATTTGAGATTTTGAAAATTTCATGAATTTTGTGTTCTATACCATTTATAATATTTAAGAAACATAGAAAAAAATTGAGATTTTTAAATTTTTATGATTTTCTTTTGTTATAGCATTTAAAATATAGAAAAATAAAAGATTTTGCTATTTCATATGCTATAAAAAAACAAAATATTGAAGAACCAAAAAACACAGAGATTTTTGAGATTTTTAAAATTTTGCAACTCACGTGCTACAACATGAAAAATATAGGAAGTTTGAAAAAAAATTTAAAAAACAAGGATTTTTTTAAAATATCATTATTTTTATGTGTTGTCAGTGGTTCCCAGTCACCCGGAGTCTCTGCTACTCAGACTGGTTTGTTGGGGTCAAAAATTACACCTGGTTGACCAAGTTAAAATCAAAGTCAACCCCAAGCCAATTGGGCTCAAGCCCAGGCCAAGTGGGCCCATGCTCAAATCAAGCCCGAAAATGAAGCGACCAGCCTCTCCCATGCCAAAATGAAAATTATGTAATAAATAATTTTGATGTAATTTTTATGAATAAATGTAAGGAAAATTGGCATAAAGCCAAATTTTTGTAAAGTCCATGGCTCATGTGCAAAAAAAATGAGCACATGATGCATGGGATAGGCAAAATGCCATTTTGTAAAGCTCAAGGGGCTATGTGTAAATTTGTAATCCTATAAAAGGCAACATGATGATGAAATGAAGGACAATAATTCATTCCGCCTAAAAAAATAGGGTTTCTCTGCCTACTCCTTCCTCAAGGTTCTAAACCTTCTTATCTTTTTTTTTGAATTAAATCAAGAGTTTAACTCTTCCTTTTCCAAAAATAAATAGTTTTTCACCATAAAACTATTGAATGGGAGCTCAGACCTGCCATCAAATCCCTAAAAGGGGAGATTTTTAAGTCTCACCCTTTTTTCCCAAGATCCAGCAAACAGAGAGGAAGAAGAAGAAGACTCGTCTTCAAAAAATCCCATTCCGGGAGGATCCGAAGCTCAAAAGAAGATTCAAGGCTAAAGGGGAGAAGAAAGGGGTCTCCTTCAATCATCTCCAAAGATTTCTAGGAGTTTAACTCCATTCAAGATCTGTTGGAGTTTAACTCCATAAATCAAACCCTTTTTTAGGTGTTTAACTCCATTCAACATCTTTCGGAGTTTAACTCCATAAATAAAAAAATCCTCTTTCGGAGTTTAACTCCTAATTTCGGGGTAGAAGCCCCTTCTTTCCGTGGACGCCCAGCGCCCACGTGCCGGGCGCGTGAGGCGCTGGCGCCCAGTGCACACGTGCCGGGCGCCGCGTGAGACGCTGGCGCCCGGCACCAGCATCTAGCGTCCAGCGCCCACGTGCCGGGTACGTGAGTCGCCAGCATTCAGCGCCCAGCGTCCGAGTGCCAAGCACGTGAGGCACTGGCGCCCACGCGTCTTTTGGACGCTATTCACCCCGCTTTTCCCATGCACTCCACACTAAAAATACCTCCCCCGTTAGAAAAAAAATTCTAACGGGGTGCTGCCCCGTATCCCGCAAGGGGACTGCTAGCCTCCTTAACCCCTAGCCCGCTATCCGGGTAGCGGGACCCCCATAAACTTTGCGAGGCCCCGGATATCTCTAAAACCCCTCAAGACATATACGCACACTGCACATTGAGTTTGTATGACCAGTTTGACCCGTCAATCGGAGGTTCTCTCGCTCCAAAGGTGATGGGTAATTAACGGCATCTTAGTCCGCGGCTGCTGGAGATTCGGATTCCCATAATCAATAAACCCCCACCTACCCTAGGCAGGAGGAATCTGTAGTACGCCTGAGAAGCGACGCGTATTCGCATCTCAATGGGGTGACGAAAAACACCCTACAGATTCTGGCACGCCCGGTAGGACCTTTTCTCTCCTCCCATATTTCGGGTTAAACGTTCATGCGAACTCAATCAACATACATATCGATGTTTATACTGAAATAATACTCTTTCATGCAGGATTTCAAGCGATCAAGCCCCAACAATTTCTCTGAGGACCAGCTCAACTCTCGACACAACTCCCATCTCCTGCACGATGAAGATGGATGCCAGGTCGGTCCTCCCGGCCAGTCTCGGGCAACAGTGGGGGAGCCGCTGCTACAGTTCGGCCCTATTCTGTTCATGCCAGCTAACACCATCTCATCTCCTCAAGCTCCGGTGGCAGACAAACCGGCCTCGAAAGGCAAGAGGCTAAATGTGGTGGTCTCGAAGGCGTCCCAACCCAAACGTAAGTCAGTGTTTGAACGACTTTCCTTGGCCCCAGCTGGGGGCAAGGCCATCATCACCAACAAAACAACAAGGCATCTTGGGCAAACGCTAGCGGTGTCCTTGATAACTGCTCAATCGGGTATCTTCTCTAAGCTCCCCGTCAATCGACTCACGATGGCTTCCTGGATGACGGATGCCTGTCAAGCCCTCAAAATTGAGAAGCTAAGGCAGAAAATGCTCAGATATAGAGCCAACAAAAGGGCTAGGGCTCCTGCTAGGTTGAACTTCATGAGGTTCCAAGAACAGGGTTATCCCTCCAAAGATAAAAGAGATGGCTGGACATGTGGTCCACACTGTCTACATGGTAGGCACGCGCAGCACGAGCAAGGACGAGACCACCACATCTCAAATCCAATCTGGTATGAATGTGGCTGCCACTTTCCAAGACCGGCATCCTCTGGAAGGTAATGAAAACCCTTCCAGTGAGGCTGATAAGCAGAGAGATCCCTCGGTTCATGAGGAGTCGGGCTCGGAAAGTGAAGAGGAGCCAATCTTCCGTCCCAAGACCGCAGAGCGGTAAATTCTCCAAGAGCTCCAAAAGCAGCTCAGAAACAAAGACAAGGAAATGACCAAGCTATACTCAAAGATCAACGACTTGACAAACGTCATCTTACAACTCACGACCCAAGTTGCCTCTCGATCGCCCAATCAAGCACAGAGTTCTGCTCATGAATTGGAAAACGGTGTCCCGAGGCAGCCGACGCCTATTCCCTCAAATCCAAAGGTGGGCGAGCTGCATGAAAGTTGGCCGCATTCTATCTCGAAAAATGTCTTGACTACTGATGACAGCAACCCGCTAACGCAAGATCAAATTATGGATTTGGTCGCCAACAAAGTCAAAACATTAGTAGCCGAAGCTGAAGCGCAAAAAGATATCAGCAGTAGTAGGAGACCATATCCTGCTCGATATGATCTGGTAGAGTTTCCTGGTGGCTATGTCATCCCCAAATCCGGAAGATTTGATGGGACAGGAAATACGAATCAGCACATCACCCACTTTAAAGCCTCATGCAGGAATACTGGGGGCAATGATGCGCTTCTCCTCCGCCAGTTCGTTAATAGCTTAACCGATGTCGCTTTCGACTGGTACATGAGCATACCGGATGGCTCCGTTACTACTTTCGTCCAAATGGAATCTCTATTCCGACAAAGGTTCAAGAGTGTCAGCAATAAGATCACCATTGCCGACCTTGTAAGGACCAAGCCAAAGAACAATGAAAGAAGCACAGATTTTATAACCCGATGGCGTAATCTCTCCGTCAAATGTGAACCGCCAATAGAGCAGGACCAATCTGTCAGCCTCCTTGTCAGAAATCTCAACAATTGGATGGTCCCGTTTCTATACACCGCGGGTCTTAAAACATTCCAAGAGCTGGCCAGGAAAGTTCAGATGTTGGAGCGCTTAAAGCATGAGTCCTCCTCTGATTCCCAAAATAACAATAGGTCCTGGAGAAACCGAAAGGACGATAATAGCAAAGGCGGAAATTCCAACGATGCTGAATCTTTTAAAATTTTGGCTAACCGAAATAAGCAAAGGATGAGCGGGCTTAATGCCAACCGGCCTCGAAAGCCAGTGTTCGGAGAGGGAGGAGAATCTCTACTGAAAGAGAAGCTGGATAAGGTCTATTCCTTCAGAAGGGACAAAGTCCGTAAAATATTCAAGGATGCCCTAAGAAACGGTCTACAATTGCCAGAATCAAAAAGATCTCAAGAAGCGAATATGACCGACGACCCCAAATATTGCCCCTATCACAGAATGATAGGTCATGCCATTGAGGACTGCTTTGTCTTCAAATATTGGGTCGAAAAGCAATACAAGGCAGGAGAGATAGAACTGTCTAAACGTGTGTTAACAAACAGTCAAGTTGTGACCGCCAATTTCATACAAACGGAGACCGAAGCCCTTCAGGAACCTGATTCTCTCAGACATCTGCCTTTCTATGAAAGGAGCAGACCAAGGTGACAAGCTAAGAGCCAAACGGGCAACATTGCCAACGAAGAAGCGATGAACAGGTACACAACCTATACGGTCTACATGATGGAGCTCAGAGGAACAAGTCCTCGTACGCCTTATAGCCATGATGATGACATGGTTGTTGCCATCCAACACCGGCTCGATCTAGATGACGAAGAGCCCGCTTATGCAATTAAGCCAAAGAAGCCCGTGGTTCCTGCAGAATCGAGCCTAGGCTCCAACAGTTGACCACCACGTCGTTAAACTGGGAGCTATCAACCCCTAAGTCGTTAAACTGGGGATGTAAAAAAATGTGTAAATAAATGGAAAAAAAGCCGAAATGATGGGGCAACTTGCAATAAAAATCAGCGAGTAAAATAAAAATGAAAATAAAGCCAAAATGATTGGGCAACCGCGAATAAATAGCCGAAATGATAGGGTAATCGCAACCTTCGCGATAAGAAAAGATGAAATGATAGAGCAATCGCATAAAAAAACCCTCCAAATGGTGAATGATGAGTCGCTCCTGGTACTATATTCCAGTGCTGGGATGCAGACGCCAACCAAAATTCAAATTCCCAATGGCGAATGATGAGTCGCTCTTGGTACCATATTCCAGTGCAACAATGCAGACACCTACCAAAATTCAAATTCCCAAAATTCTCCCTGCCCTATGGGTGGTCCCTAAATTGACTACCGTATACAATCTACGGGCTCAAATAATTCTCATCACACCCATGCCCTACCGCAATCACCAGCCCAGCGGCCAGTCTCCGCCCTCGGAATTATGCTCCATTTGAGAAGACCCACTCATGTGTCCTCACAATACATGAGGAGAACAAAGCTTGCGAGATCCTCTCGACTCGTACGAAAACACCTTCGTGGGATCCTTACGACTCACAAAGGAAAAACACACTTGGGGATCCCCATGACTCCTAAAGAGAAAATATACCTACTAGATTCTTTCGACTCATATGGAGAAAATTCTTTTATGGGACCCTTACGGCTCATAAAATTGAAAAGCCTTAGCTGATAGGGACCTGAACTTGTCTCCTAAGTCATCGCTCCCTAACAGGTAAAGGCAAATGATGAATTTCTTCTAGCACCTGTGCTTCAGTGTTAGCAACGCTGATGCCGACCCTAACCCCAAAAATTCTAAACTTTCGATCCAATAGACCCTTAAGTCTTTAAACTGGGAATAGATGACCTCTAAGTCGTTAAACTGGGAACAGATGACCCCTAAGTCGTTAAACTGGGAATGAAGCAAATCCTCTCACGTCAAATGATGATTCGCTCCTGGTACCATATTCCAGTGTAGCAGTACTGATGCCAAACCAAAACCAAAATCCCTAAATCCTCTCATGGAAAATGATGATTCACTCCTGGTACCATATTCCAGTGTAGCAGTGCTGATGCCAAACTAAAGCCAAAATCCTCAAATCCTCTCATGGAAAATGATGATTCGCTCCTGGTACCATATTCCAGTATAGCGATGCTGATGTCAACCCAAAATGTCAAGTCAGCAAGACGACTAACGACCTCCCAGTCGGAATTATGCTCTGTCTCGGAATCAAGTCAACCAACGACCTCCCCATCGGAATTATGCTCCGTCTCGGAATCAAGTCAACCAACAATCTCTGCGGCAGAATCATGTTTCGTCTCAGAGTGTACCCCGTGTCGAAATCATGCTTGGCCTTGGAGTACCTGTGTCACGACCCGAATATTTCGACTCGAGACCGGCACTTAACCACGCAACGTCTACAGGCGTAACGCGACTAAATAAGCCGAACCCAGAAATCAAAACCATTTAAAAGTAGCGAGTGTTGAAAACATTTAATTAAGACATTTAGAAAACCTTAAATAGTTCAATAAGTTCTTTTAAAGTTACGTAATCATTTAAATAATTTTGGCAGCATTTCCTTTGTAAAAGTAATCCCGAAATCGGGTATAAAACAGGATATGAGTGAAAATGAGATATAATGAAACCAAAACATTCCCAAACTGAAGCAATCACGCCCACCGGCGGAGACCATCATCACAAGAGTAATATACGACGCCGTAGCGAAAAATGAGCAATAAGTAAACATCAAAGAATAAAAACTGCATAAATAAACCGTCGGCTCCCACGAGCTCGACACCAGAATACAAAATATACATCATCGTCCTCACACAGTATCTAAGTCCAGTACATATATGGTAGATGGAGAATACTAGATACAAAAAAAAGGGTACAATAAAAGTAATCAGATACCACAACCCACCTAAAAGCAAAACAGCTCTCGCACCAACTGTAGTGGTATCTGTAGCCAAAAGATGCAAAAGGCAACCTGCCGCGACTACTCTGAAGGGCAACCTGCAAATACTGTGGCACAACGGGGGTGAGTTGCCAACTCGTGAATAGAGGTAACATATAAAGGTAATCGCGAGCATCCACGTACTGCGCTACTCTATCAAATGCCAGCAGATGATATCAATGCGTGATAAGCAGTATGTGCAATAGTCATGCAAGTGCTCTATCGGGTAAAATAACTACAGGTTGAGATACATGATAATCAATGCTGAGCATGGGATAAATAACATCTACACTGAATATCAACGTGGAAAAATAATCGGTGCCCCAAGCTGCACCCAAATCCTAAATAAACTCAGGCGCCGGCACTCCCATCGGCCCTCAAATCCTGTAAATCTCTGAGAATCGCGAGTGCCCAACATCAGCACTCAAAATATCATAAAATACTCGTGTCCAGCATCGACACGCAAATCCTCATATATCGGGTTCCGTCAGTCCGGATCAGCCCACGGGCTCCGTCTGCGGTATTGGCCCTCGGCCCCGGCAGTACGGATCATCCCGCATCCATCTCTCGACTCTGGTCAGTATCCTCCGGATAACCGCCAGGTCCAACTAATCGCCGGTAGGTACTCGCCACCCTGCCAGGCTCATCGTCTACTCCACGAAAAACATTTCTCGCCCCGGGGAACCAAACCGGGTCCACCACGAACCCGCAAACGGATCATCCAACTCCTCGAATCGGGTTTCAAGCACACGTCTCAGCACCGAGAAAACGCGTGGTGGACACACCAAAATATCATATCACGAGGAACCAAGTTTTCAAATAGTGCATCTTTTCTTAAATAATTCCACGGTCCTCAAAACCAGAAATCACATGGAAATCCAACACCAATGAGTAAATCAAATGCGATATGCTATGTACATCAAGCCATAATGTAGGTACAAGGGGAAACCGCTTTTAAAAATAGTTTCCGTTTTTAAAGACATCATGCGGCTCCCAATTTCTATGAAAATCATATCGAATCATATGTGAAATGAACTACAGCAATATAATCATGGCAGTTCTACAGTGAGTGTGTCATGGCACTTACTAACGGTGTGTGTGTAACATGCAGATTAGTGCTCGTGCAACATGAACCGTTAGTAATAGTGCGGTGTTCTATCAATTCTAGGTCATATATCCATATAGCATGGAATGCAGTATGCAACAACAGTATCCATGACAGTCAAAGTAGGTAAATACAACACATAGCTATAAGGTCCTATCAGCCCTGACGCATAACGCCATGCTGGCGATATCCCCGTAGATGTTAAATCTACTCACCGAAGTCTCATGCTAAGTGTAGCCGACAACTTGCTTCCCCTTCTTCGCAGCGTCCGTCTCACTCGCCTGCGAACCTAGAATCACACAATATATTACACATAAGCTCAAATCCACAAAAACATGATATTAAGGTCAAACTAGAAACCCGTGTCGCAAACCAAGCGCGCGTGTGCACGATACGCTAAAACGTGTGATTACGCGCCTGAAACTACCCCGACGCGTCGCGATACGCAGAAATCCCAAACCACATGCGTATCACGCGTGTCGTGAAGGTTTAAAATACGAGAAATAGGGTAATTAGCTCCAGATTTTCCTACAGCAAGAATCACACAAAATTGCACATGCCATGAGTCTAAGGATAGCAGCAGACACCTATAGGGCCAAACCCCAACCCAAACCCTCCCCATCTGGCCGCAATTTGCGGCCAGAATCAATATTTCGGCGGCCACTGTACGGAATTTGGGGGTCGGGTTCTACCTGGGGGATCAGCACCTAACAACTATACTGCAGTCATCTCAAAATTATTCTGAACTCACTGGGTCGATAGCAGATTACAGAAAGTCAAAATTTGCTTAAAAACGATGAATTTGCATTAAATAGGGATCTGGTGGTATTTTAGTGCAATTGGGGGCTAAGCTGGGTTAACATGGCCCTAACAACACTCCATCAACTTACTGAAACCAATTCATACATCACTTGGTCATGGTTCTCACTAATCACCACATATCGCACTAAAACGCACCAATAAACACTAATCGAAGCTAAGCCACACTAAATAAGCAAACTAGGGGGTAGGTTCAGGAAATATACCCCACACTCGACACTAGGGAGCTGGAGGAAGAAGAAGGGGTAGAGGGAAGGAGCTGCAGCTGGAGTTGTTGCTGTTGCTGCTGCTCACTACTGCTGTTGCTGCTCACTGTTGCTGCTGCTGTGCTGCTTGCTGCTGCTGTGCTGCTTGCTTCTGCTGCTGTGCTGCTGCTGAGATGGTAAGTGTGTGAGTGTGAGAGTGAGGTTGAGAGAAGTGAGCACAAGAAGGAGAGGAAAAGAAAAGATAATCCCTAAGGTCAACCCCTCCACTCTCTCTTCAATAATGCAAGCATGGCTTTTGCCATGATGCATTCTCTCTCTCTCTCATTCTCACCAAGTCAACACCCAAAAGAAAATTCAAATTAAAGCAACCATCAATTAACTAATTAAACTTAATTAAAACCCAAAAGACTTAATTCCCATGATTAAACCCACCATGGTTGCTAATCATGGTATTACCTCAATTTGAAACCCTAGTTTACATGCACATGTGTGTGCAAGCCTAGGAAAATTCTAGAAAAATATTTATTAAATTTGAAAAAAAAAAATTTGAAACCCAATTTTGTAAACTCTTTTATTAAAAACCCTTTATTTAAATATAAATAGCCACAAAACACCTCCTAAGGTGTTACAATCTCTCCCCCTTAAAGAAATTCGTCCCCGAATTTCAAAATCTAACTACGCGTACCTTCGAAAAGACGGTGTAACGTTTCAAAATAATAAAATATGATTTTTAGGAATTTTTATAATTTAATATTATTTTAATGAATATTTTAATATTCGGGTATAATTAAATACAAATAAATGGGGAAAAATTTAGGAAAATTCTAAAATAGGGTATTTTGTGGAATTATGCCATTTTAAAGTCTTTATGATTAGTTATATGCTAATTTAGTGCTACTCGCGATTAAAAATTGCTAATCGGATTTTTGGCATTTTTGTGCAAAAATGTGCACATATCATTTTCCACACTTGTTACACTTGTGTTACATTTCTATTGCCATGGTTGTTCTTTTGGGTTCACTATTGGAGTGAGAAGAAAAGAAAAGAAAAAGTATGATGATGATGAGAGAGAATGTCTAGGTCAAACCTCTTTTGACCCATGCCCCCCCAATCATTTTCCCTTCTCATTTTCTCTCCCCTCTTCAAAAAAAAAAGAGCTGCTGCTGGTCCTGCTCCTCCCTCATCTCCCTCCCCTTCACTCCATAGATCCCTCTCAATTCCCTCACCAAAACCCCATTCCCACTTCACAAAAAATGGTCCCGAGCTCACTAGCTTCACATTGAACCGAGCAAGATTGGATTTGGAGGACTTTGAGCAACTCAAGAATTTTCTTGAGTTGCCAAAGGAGGTAATTTCTGCACCTATTAGAGTAGTACCTCATTTCCTTGTGCATCAATTCTAGTTTCATATCGATATTGTGTCGTTTTGTGGACTTTGTGAAACTTCAAGTTAGGGTTTATGTGAGACCTGAGATTAAAGATGAAATTGAGGATTGTGGTGACCTTAGAAACCCTGGTGTGATGTTATTTTAGACCCAAACCTGGAACTAGAACCAGAATACGGATTTATGGAATGGATATCGGGAAAAATTGGAAATCTGTCACTGATTTTAGGAATCTGCTATCACCCCGAGACCCCAAAAATAAAACTGAGTTGACAGTGAGATGTGCAGGCACCATAGAACCACCACACCAAACCCGAGCCCCCAACTCATTTCCTTGGCCGCAGATTTAATCCCTCTGGCCGCAATTTGCGGCCAGAGCAGGGGTTCTGGTGCTCGTTTTGGTTCTGTAGCCTTATACCCTGTAGACTTGACCCTGGGTATGTCTAGTTTTGACTGATTCCATCTAGGGTGAAATCTGGGTTGATTTTCCTATGTTGGCGCATGATTTACGACTTGTTTTAGCAAGGATTTTGGTATTTGGTGATTCGTTTCTGTCGGGTGGCGTTTGGACGTCAACGACGAGTGGATATTGATCGTGTTTACATGCGAGACGATAGGTTTTTACCTATGCGAGTAGCGTGTGCTATTTTGGTTTTCCGATGTGATTTTCATGTGCTTTAGCGTTGTGATATACTTGTAGGTACCCTACGTGATGTTGAGGCGAAGAAGATGAAAATGGCGACATCGGCGTTGGCACACGAGAATCAAGGTGAGTAGATTTATATCTACGGGAAGAAGTCGGGTGGATGGCATATAGCACCCCCGCAATCTGTGGTGATGTATATGAATACGTTTACACACACATATTTATTATGTGTTGTTTAGATTATTGATGGTAATAATGGAATTATCAATGATAAGGATGTATTGGTTTAGTATAGTGCGAACCCTAGAGTAGTGGTTGCACTCACACATACACGCACACATATACTTGCATACATTCATTCTTTTACCTGTGCGCATTTGGAGATGTGTATATCTACACATGGGTATGGGACTATGTGTTCATATACGGGATTTGAGGATGATACGTGGGATTGAGATGAGATTTGATTTGAGGCCGTGAGATCGGCAATATGACAGAGTCGTATTTGAGATGTGATATGATGGTAGTGATACCTGATATGTGATGAGATAAATGTGATATTGACCCGTACCCAGCTATTGGGATGTCGTGCGACGATTTACCGTACGAGCTTTATATTGATGTTAGATCCGCACTCACGACTCGAGGATGTTATATGATATACTGTATCGTACGTGATACTATTGAGGCGAGATCACCGACTATTATATATATGTACATCGACTCAGATTTAGGCGGTTCCCTTACCCCTCCCAATTGACTTGATAATTGGGTCCGTAGTTCGCATAGTAGGCGTTAGACTAGACCCGAGTCATACCTATTTCAAAACTAACGAATCGGGGATATTTTAAAGATAGGCAAAAAGGGATTCTACGGATATTTTCAAACGACGCATCTTTTCTTAAAAACACGTAGCCTTATTTTACCAAAAACCCCGATTCGTCTTATTTCAAAAGGCAAGGCTGCATGATATAGTTATTGAGACAGGTTCTTTACTGTTGCGCTGATTATTCGATTCCGCATACTCATGCTATTCGCATTGCATTGCTTGTGTTTATTGATATATTACAGTCATGCTGCTAGGACACCAGCACCATTATCGATGATGCGTATGTTCCACGTACACTTGTTTGCTGGCTCACGCACTTCATCATCGATAATTGCCATATCACTACACTGTAGTACTATTGCATTCAGGATATGACCCTTGCATGACATATTGATATGCTTACCTTTCTGCTATATGTCGCATACATGCTGCTTTCTGATTATACGCATTGAGATATGTTGTTTCCATGATATTTCGGGTTTTGGGAACCGTGGGTGTTTCAAAGAGAATATGTAATTGTTTTAAAAACCCGGTTACGCTTGATATGATATTTCAGTGCGTCCACCATGTGTTTTCTCGGTGCTGAGAGCAGCATATGAAACCCGATTCGAGGAGGCGGATGAGGCCGATTGCGGGTACATTGTGGACCCGGTATGGTTCCCCGGGGCAAGAAATGTTTTTCGTGGAGTAGACGATGAGCTTGGCAGGGTGGCGAGTACCTACCGGTGATTGGTTGGACCTGGCGGTTATCCGGAGGATACTGACCAGAGTCAATAGATGGATATGCGCGTACTGCCGGGGCCGAGGGCCGATACCGCAGACAGAGCCCGTGGGACGATCCGGACTGACGGAGCCCGATATATGAGGATTTACGTGCCGATGCTGGGCACAGTTTTCATGATGTTTCCGAGTGTCGATGCTGGGCACTCCGGTTCCATGATTTTGACGTGTCGCGAGGGATACAGGTGGTTTATATCATCATATTTCCATGCATATGCTGATGATATTTACATGCATGATGGTTATTGTCATTGGGTGATGAGTGGACGGGATCCACGTACATGCAGATTGATTTCATTGATTGTACCTCACATTTATGTTATGCTATTACCTGAGGCACTGGCACGAGCACTTGGCACTACACTCATGTATAGAGATTACATTGCCAGTTTAGCATGCTTCAAACTTATTCATATTGAGGTTTATTTATATCTGATCGTACTGACCTAGGATGGGTCATACATTCGATCTCTGCTTGTAGATATTTTCTACTCATGAGTTGGCTGTAAGTGCACGGCGGCGCCCCGGCCGTCAATCCGACGGCCAAATGCGGAAGCGGTGATAAACTTTAATTTTGCGAACTTAGCAAACCGGCACCACCGCGCACTAAACACCCGGATCGGACCATTAAACTAGTTCTAGCTAACTACAAGACGGGTTAGAGATATACCGAGTGATCCGAGTCCTCCGGTCTTCTCGTCGTTGTCCCGATCTCTTGCGGAATGTTCGATCGTCGCCTCCTCGCCGGAAGGGCACCACATCGCCTGTATCTTTTACGGGCTCCCACCTCAATACCGAGGCAACTCGGGCGCGAAGCTGGCAAGTCGACGCGTCCAAGATTTGCTGTAGGCTGTGTAGGGTTGTGTCTCTTTTGGGGTTTTGTTGCCTTTGTAGATGGAGGAATGAGGTTAAGAAAAATGGTGCTTCCATTTTTTTCATGCAAAGGAATTGAGATGAAGAATAATGCCACAAGCTCAAAATGAAACTCTCTTCTTCTCTTCTCTCAAGTGAAGCCTCTCTCATCTAGTGAGAATGGTGGAGGAATGAATATATGAAACATAACAAGAAGGGAGGTGAGTGTAGTAAAAGCAAGGGGGTGACCACAACCCTAAAGAAATGATCACCATCTCAAATCAATATCAAATCCACTCTAATCACCATAAAGCAAGTGATAAGAAGGAAAAAGAATCTCATCATGAAAAACTATCATGATGCCACCAATATGCAAGATACCCCCTCCACAAATGTTATTTGCAAACTTGCAAATAACCCCCTCCATCGGAAAAGTCCGGCCGAGAAAGAACAAAGGAAAACCGGCCGGAACGGAATGCAAACTGGCAACTCCAGAAAACTGGTCCCGTAATAAATTACAGGAAAACCCCGATACTGTGCATACACACCCGCATCTGTATTCCGACCGGATACAAATGCAATGAGACAAAATCTACACTGTACTATACTAGGATCCGGCTTAAACCAAAACCGGCTTGTATGATCCGTCCGATCCTGATCCGTGCAATACCGCACGTATCTGACCGAACCCTGCCATATATCTATACGGCTACTAGTACAAACCGTCCGATCCTGATCCGTGCAATACCGCACGTATCTGATCGGACCCTGCCATATCTCCATACGGCCTCTACAGCGTTTCGCCCGAAACTTGAGTAACTGTAAGTGTGGTGGACTCTAAAGACTCGTCAATACTATGGCTGTGGATTTAACCACTAGCACGTCAGAGGTATAAGCCAATACGTGATGGGCCACCAGCTATTGACCAAAAGGGACGTCGATGAGCGAACTCATCCTGACACCCTACTGAGCCTGTCAGTGACAATATCCGTACAGTCCGGTCCGTTCGTCTATGAGCATCGCATGTCGGGCCTAGGGGGTTGGTAAAAGTCAGACCCCCAAAAGCGGTACAAGTCGTGTCGGAGTGTAGCCCAGAACACCCTGAGATACTACTGGAATACCTACCAGTAAATCTCCTGCCTTGGCCAAGGACTTCTTGTAATGGCTCTCCTAGACACAGCGCGATCTCACCCCCAATACCGGGAGAGACGAACCCCTGAAGATCCGCTCACTGCCTCCATGTGGCTCGGGACTGTACCCAACTATAACCTGTTTGCACGACTCCTTTGAGCCGTGGTAGGGTAGTAATCAAAGCACAGTGGGAACTCACACGAGACAAATGACGATCCCCAGGTCGATGAACTAACCTGTACACATGTCACCTGGGAACTGCTATCTGACGTCAGGTATAAGACCAACTAGCATGTTCCCGGCGAGTCCTGTCCGGTGTACTCATAACCCAATGAGCACCTGTATACATCTTAGGTGAACCTACTGACACCAGTGGCTTGTGAGACCGGCCACCGCCCCTCGTCGGGGTCTCGACTGTATACACTAGTCTACTCTGGAGAATCGATGCCCTGTCTCGAAACTCCCACGACTAGGGACCTTTTAAGGATGTGCTTATAGACTCCAGCTCTCACTTATATGATCGCCCTCATACTGCTGGCAGTCAAGCAAGAATCCTAGGGGCTCTATCAACGTGCAATAGCGACCTGTCAGGTCACCTAAAGCAGTGCACGATGATAAAGGTAAACCAGATAGCGTACTATCATCTCGAGTAAGACTGTCCTACCGGGATAGGTCCTCCCTCAATCATTGCAATCACGTGCCTGTGATCCAATAATTGACTCTGAGGGCACTATCTCCAACAATCTCCCACTTGCACTCAAGGCTAATTATTGCGATGTCGCATACTCACAGCCTGTGTGATACCGAACACCCAACTCCCCTACTAGTCAGTCTCACAAAATCCGTTTGTGAAACTATTGCGTTCGAGGAATAGCCTCAGTGAGTGGATCCGCCTTGATGTTTCTTTCTATGTCTCTCTCTATCTCAAGTTCGCGGAGAAAGCCATCTCCCGAAATGAGCAATACCTGTCTTAGAATGTCTGGATGCCTGATGGGACCTAGCTCATAAATGAACTCCAAATCCAAACTTCTTAGACCGTATCGTCAACTGAACTTAATCAGTATCCTGGGTCATGCCACCCTCAGTATTGCCTTGGACCACCTGTCCAAAATACTGCCCCTCGTCAGAAGGAAAACTATAACTCTGACAACCTCCTTGTCGTCCATGTCACCTTGGAAGCCTGGAATGATAACTGTCTCCCAAATAAGGCTGTCGTTATCATATCCCTAGAACATCTACTTATGTTCTAAAGTTGCTCCCGACTGTTTCTCCAGGATTGGATCAATATCAACTTATTGCATCTAGTGCAAGAACAACATCTGGTGTGGTACTTGACATCTCATGATTGACTCAATTGCCTAAGCAAGTGATCTGCCAATCATGCACATCCCTATCTACTTTAGTCTATAAGACACCTTTAGAGAGGGTGACTCCATCACCTGCAGGTACACTACCATGCCAGGAGTCGTCCATTCTAAATACTCTTAGAATGCTGTCAAAGTACCCTGATTGGGAAACCACCCAAATCTAGATCAAAAAACCATAGATCTAGTAACCAGTATGTCTGATGTAACGTCCAAGTCCCTTATGGAGAAACCATTGTGTGACGACCAAAGTATAACCGATCGTAGTATAGGAATATCACTTCCTACTTTATGTATGTCATCCAAAACCCGGATATCACACCCTACTACCTTCTTAACAGATCTATCCCCTATTTTGATGACGTCAAACCCATGACTGTCACATCAGAAATAGATGATCTATCTCCGCTATATCTGCTTTGGTCTATAAATAGACATAAGCCTGATGTCCACCAATGCTTCCGCTGCTCCCACTGACTACGACAACCCTCTGGCAGAGTCATATAGATGTGCACTTCTAAAGCTAGTTTAGAACGACGCTATACTCATCCTCCTGCCGGGTCTCGCAGCCTGGAACAACAACAATGGCAAGTGTGGGTAAACAAGAACTTCCCTGTCACCGTCCTTGAGGCTACCAGAGTACCTCTCGGGTGCCTGAAGTTACCCACCTTATCTGCGGAGTGGCCAATAGAATGTCAAATCAGATTGAATCTTTAGGTTCCTTATCAAATCTTCAGTAATCGTTTGCGGTTCTGGAATCACTTCCAGTTCTACCATACTCCCACTACTGTTTTCTGAAAAATCCATTTTTAACAAAACTGTGGCGAGTCTAGAACAATATTTCTATTGATCTGCCAGATGGTAGAAAATCAACCCTCGTCATAGCCTGGGTCAACCCACAAACAGCCATTACAGAAACGTGCCTTGAGTTGTCCAGTGTCTGGTTTTAATCATAAGCCGGACAACTCCCCGTACCTTAACATCGTTAAGATATGAACTGTTCTATATCCAATATAGAACCAGAGGCACTGATTTAATTTAACCAGATTCAAATCATGCAGCTATCTCCAGTGCATGTCAACTAAATGGAAGGAGGCCGATCAGCGTTACTCAACTTAGGAATGCTTCCTAATTATGAGTAACCTGAAAGAGAAGCAATTTCTCTTTATCATTACTATCAACTGAATACCATACACAAGTATCTATATCTTCGATCACTTTGAAGAATCCCGATACTTGCTACTCCTGGTTCTCTACTCTATTCAAATACCTATAACTCCTCAAAACTTAGACCCTGTGTTTCTACGAAACACATGTCTAAGAACTAGAGAAGTTAAAAGTAAACAGAATACAGTACGAGGACCAACCCCTCTGTCCTAATGGACACTGGACAGTATACAATACTCTGTATAAGTCCGCTGAGTCTAACAACTCTTTCACTGTGTGTCGTAGGTTGAAAACTGTATTTATGGCTAAGAAGAATTACACCGCTGTTTAATGCTCCTTACCTAACCATCCACTGATATAGGTAAATGACATCGACATAATATCAAAAGGTATATCTCACTCTATGAAAATAGACATACAGATATATCAATTTGAAATTGGTGCATAACGACGGATATTCAAAGCCAAATATTTGCCGACCGGCAAACAGCCCAGGTGATCTCCTCAAATATCACCAATTACAACGAATCCCGATATAATGAGGATGGTCACCTAATTCCCAATAACTTACTCCCACTCATCATCTGTAAAACCATACAGATGTGAGAATCAAACCTGGTAAATACATACCCTGGAGCAAGTGTCCAATCGGGAAATCAGTTTTCTTTTAACAGTACACAGTGAAACTGAAACATTAAAATGTATCGATGGGGTATCCTGGTATTCCTAGTAATGCCTCTTCCATTATCCAGATTCACAACTATAACCGTATAATTCTTTGCCACTTCTCCAAATCCCTTTATATGTCTTTAGTCATTACCTTCTGCACACCCCTTTAGGCCAAATGGTTTTCTTCCTTCCCTACCGTTCGGCACCAGCCTATGGTTTGGAAGAAGACTATCCAATAAGCATAATGGGTGTACTGTCCTAGTCCTAGGAGCACTCGCAATGCGAGAGAAGGTGAAGATAAAAGACAACCGAATAAACCTTATTCCTATTTCTCCTGGACCAGAATCCATCCCCGAACTGGAACAAGTTCCTTTCGAGTTCGTATATAACCATACGATGGAGTATCCAATAAACTGTGGATCTTCGTAGTGATACGGAGTGTCCTGGAGAAATACAATGGTGATTTAGGATTGGCGAAGAAATACTTGGTTTGGTCGTGAATATCAGTCGCAATTTACTTTGCCCTCTTACTAATCCCTTGCTTTGTCTTAATCTTAATACCTTCTGCACACCGTTTAGGCTAATTGGTTTTCTTCATTCCCTACCGGTCGGCACCAGCCTAAGGTTTGGAAGATGACTATCCAATTTGCGTAATAGGTGTACTATCTCCTAAACCAAGGAGTACTCACAACTTGAGAGAAGGTAAAAGGGAAAAGACAACTGAATAATCCTATCCGTTTTCTCCAGAACCGGAAACCATCCTCGAATTCCTTCGAGTTCGTATCTAACCATACGATGGTTTTGTCCAATGGAAGTGGATGTTCGTAGTAATACGGGGTGTCCTGGAGAAAAGGGTAAAAGTAGGAGTGGCAATGAGGTCTGCAACTCTGACAATCCAAAAGCCAGTGTTAAGAAGGTTCGGTCAACTTGGTCACTGAGTCATAGTCTTAGGGTCGGGTCAATGGTCGCTTCCAGAGAGAGAGAGAAAAGAAACACTCAGCGTGCACTCTATCCTAGATCAGAATGGTTACCAATTTATCTAATCAGGAAACCTCCCACTGTACCTCAAAATCTCCTCCAAACCTGAAAGAAGATTTAGTCGGGGTCACCCGAGGAGTAAACTAACTCATCAGTGGGAATCGGGATCCAACTATCATCGCATGACAACGTGACGGAACCCGCTCACGGTATCACACTCCAGAAGGTATGCGCATATCTGGCAAGTTTCAGTTCTTTTGAAACTCCCGATGTGGATTTTTACCCCATGCTCTTATGACCTTGACTTTGGCCAACAAATCATAAGTCACATGTCAAGTTCTGCCCGTCATTCTCCAGGTTAATTTGAGCCCACCCGTACAAGCCCTTGACTTTGGCCAACAAGGCTATACGACTGCCCCAAACCAACGCATCTATCTATGCTGCATATGAATAACCAACAGCTACCAAACACTGTGCCTTGACTTTGGCCAACAAACACAGCTTGAATACTATTGACTACCCATATGAAACGACGGAGGGCTACGAATGGTTTCTGGCGAAAACCTTTAACGTAATGAACTTGATATCGTTGAAGGAACGGATAGCTTTTTAGAAAATATAGTGACGAAAACCTTTACTAAAGAGGTCACTCCCGGTGAAGGGATCTCGGCTCTTTCCCCATAGAATGGGGCGCTGGATATTCATAACCGAATATCACTGTGCAAAGCAAAAGTAATCGGCTATAGTGAAGTTAAAGCCCCGACGCAAACTTCTGTCCAAGGGGTCACTCCCGGTGAAGGGATCTCGGCCCTTGCCTCGTCGACTGAGGAGCAGGATATTCCAAATGAATACCACGATGCAAAACAAAAGTAAACGTCCTTGCAATAACAGCTTTTTGAAAAGTGTTCCAACAACATCAGAATAGGTTTGTTTTAACTTGCATTGATCCGAATCAACGCAGTCCCATCAATTGATCACACCACAAAGAACGAAAATATACTGATGTACGTATATGCCATCCGCATTCGCCACTGGGTCCCGTCATTACCCGTTAGGTTAGCTAACTAACGACAGAGCGGGGACTGGACTAGCGCGGATGTAAAACATATACAACATCTACTAATATATATACCAATATATTATATTCGCTCAAGACGTGATAAAAAATGCAACATCACAGAAATGTACAGCATCACAGAACAATACAGATATCTGGGATCCCCGGGTTTCACAGAGCCACTACTGAAACCCGACGTTCCCCTGGTCGTGTGGATAGCCTGTGCAATGAAATCCTAGACCCCTACGGGCGCGGCAAGTCACCAGCCAAAATCTGAAGCGAGGCAGCCCCCTTCAACACCGTGAATGGACCACCCAGCACTTCATGGAATCCGGTAACTTGGGCACCCCTCCTGGGTCAACCTGTACCCCCTACGAGTGCGGCGAATAGCCCGCCAATTCTAGAGTGAAGCCCCCTCCGTCCCAATGCCATGAGATGCGGGCTTGTTGCCCTCCAGAACCCGGCTATCCGTGCACCCCACCGCGGGGTAATCCTAGTACAGAAAGTAAAATATACATACAACGGGTACATCGACCGCAACCTGGTCGTGCCCCAAAAAAATAATACAAACAAGCAGTGACGGTAGTCCACATGTCGGACGCTCGCCCCGCAATATCAACTGTACATAATACAATAAAACTGTACTAGCATTGCATCCAGGCTATCCCCCACGACCGGTCCGCAACATCACAGCAAAATCACAAAACATCAACGTGAAAGTCACGTTCGCAAATCCGTCTAACCGGGCTATAGCAGTTAGACCGGATTTACCGATCGAGTGACATTCACGGTCGCAGATATAATGTAAATACTGTGAAATAATGTGTTTAAAATATCCGATCGATCAAAAATTAACAAGTGGGCCCCCAAGCAATACTGTAGCACTCACAGAAATTCTGGGCCCAATTTTAATATTCCAAAACCCCTATTTTTAGCCCACAAGCCCACTGGAAAGAAACGACGACACGATCCCACATTCCTGCGGCGGAACCGCGGCCAAAAAGGGGTTATGGCCGCGGTTCCGCGGTCGTACGGAGGGATCGTGTTGTCGAATTTTTCCAATGTTCTTAGAACTCCCTGCACATCATTCTGAGACAACCTGAAAAAATTTTGGACTCCAAAAAATTTCGACAGAAACTGATAGTGCTTGAAAACGCGGTTTCGGGATTTTGTTCGATCGGAAACGTAAAACATATCAAACAAAGCTAGACGAAGTTAATGGCGAGGCTCTGATACCACTGTAAGTGCACGGCGGCGCCCCGGCCGTCAATCCGACGGCCAAATGCGGAAGCGGTGATAAACTTTAATTTTGCGAACTTAGCAAACCGGCACCACCGCGCACTAAACACCCGGATCGGACCATTAAACTAGTTCTAGCTAACTACAAGACGGGTTAGAGATATACCGAGTGATCTGAGTCCTCCGGTCTTCTCGTCGTCGTCCCGATCTCTTGCGGAATGTTCGATCGTCGCCTCCTCGCCGGAAGGGCACCACATCGCCTGTATCTTTTACGGGCTCCCACCTCAATACCGAGGCAACTCGGGCGCGAAGCTGGCAAGTCGACGCGTCCAAGATTTGCTGTAGGCTGTGTAGGGTTGTGTCTCTTTTGGGGTTTTGTTGCCTTTGTAGATGGAGGAATGAGGTTAAGAAAAATGGTGCTTTCATTTTTTTCATGCAAAGGAATTGAGATGAAGAATAATGCCACAAGCTCAAAATGAAACTCTCTTCTTCTCTTCTCTCAAGTGAAGCCTCTCTCATCTAGTGAGAATGGTGGAGGAATGAATATATGAAACATAACAAGAAGGGAGGTGAGTGTAGTAAAAGCAAGGGGGTGACCATAACCCTAAAGAAATGATCACCATCTCAAATCAATATCAAATCCACTCTAATCACCATAAAGCAAGTGATAAGAAGGAAAAAGAATCTCATCATGAAAAACTATCATGATGCCACCAATATGCAAGATACCCCCTCCACAAATGTTATTTGCAAACTTGCAAATAACCCCCTCCATCGGAAAAGTCCGACCGAGAAAGAACAAAGGAAAACCGGCCGGAACGGAATGCAAACTGGCAACTCCAGAAAACTGGTCCCGTAATAAATTACAGGAAAACCCCGATACTGTGCATACACACCCGCATCTGTATTCCGACCGGATACAAATGCAATGAGACAAAATCTACACTGTACTATACTAGGATCCGGCTTAAACCAAAACCGGCTAGTATGATCCGTCCGATCCTGATCCGTGCAATACCGCACGTATCTGACCGAACCCTGCCATATATCTATACGGCTACTAGTACAAACCGTCCGATCCTGATCCGTGCAATACCGCACGTATCTGATCGGACCCTGCCATATCTCCATACGGCCTCTACAGCGTTTCGCCCGAAACTTGAGTAACTGTAAGTGTGGTGGACTCTAAAGACTCGTCAATACTATGGCTGTGGATTTAACCACTAGCACGTCAGAGGTATAAGCCAATACATGACGGGCCACCAGCTATTGACCAAAAGGGACGTCGATGAGCGAACTCATCCTGACACCCTACTGAGCCTGTCAGTGACAATATCCGTACAGTCCGGTCCGTTCGTCTATGAGCATCGCATGTCGGGCCTAGGGGGTTGGTAAAAGTCAGACCCCCAAAAGCGGTACAAGTCGTGTCGGAGTGTAGCCCAGAACACCCTGAGATACTACTGGAATACCTACCAGTAAATCTCCTGCCTTGGCCAAGGACTTCGTGTAATGGCTCTCCTAGACACAGCGCGATCTCACCCCCAATACCGGGAGAGACGAACCCCTGAAGATCCGCTCACTGCCTCCATGTGGCTCGGGACTGTACCCAACTATAACCTGTTTGCACGACTCCTTTGAGCCGTGGTAGGGTAGTAATCAAAGCACAGTAGGAACTCACACGAGACAAATGACGATCCCCAGGTCGATGAACTAACCTGTATACATGTCACCTGGGAACTGCTATCTGACGTCAGGTATAAGACCAACTAGCATGTTCCCGGCGAGTCCTGTCCGGTGTACTCATAACCCAATGAGAACCTGTATACATCTTAGGTGAACCTACTGACACCAGTGGCTTGTGAGACCGGCCACCGCCCCTCGTCGGGGTCTCGACTGTATACACTAGTCTACTCTGGAGAATCGATGCCCTGTCTCGAAACTCCCACGACTAGGGACCTTTTAAGGATGTGCTTATAGACTCCAGCTCTCACTTATATGATCGCCCTCATACTGCTGGCAGTCAAGCAAGAATCCTAGGGGCTCTATCAACGTGCAATAGCGACCTGTCAGGTCACCTAAAGCAGTACACGATGATAAAGGTAAATCAGATAGCGTACTATCATCTCGAGTAAGACTGTCCTACCGGGATAGGTCCTCCCTCAATCATTGCAATCACGTGCCTGTGATCCAATAATTGACTCTGAGGGCACTATCTCCAACATTGGCGACTCACCCCCGTTGTGCCACAGTCCTTGCAGGTTTTTGTCGTACAGGTTCCATAGCGGCATTTCTGGCACGCTGCTTTCTTTGCTGGTGAATTGCATTTGGTAGGTGGGTTCTTTTGCATCAAAACTGCCATTGTACATGTATTATTCTTTTGTATCTAGAAAGTTCCATCAACCAAAACTTGTATATTGTTTCAGACTTAGACACTAGTGATGTATTATTTTGACCTTAGAGTCGCGTGTAGCAGTATTTACGGCTTTCATGTTATTTGAGTTTTCTTTCTGAGTTTTGATCCTCGCCTTTCGGCGTTGTATATTATATTGCTTGCGTGGTTGTGACCGTCGATTGACGAAGAGCTAGCTCCCGCTTAGGGATGCCTTTTATCATTGCATTTATATATTGTTCTTGTTGTACCCTATTCGGGGCCAGTTTTTACAAAGGAAACTCTGCTGAAATTTTTAGAAAAGATCTTACACTTTAAAAATGCATATTCGGCTTAGTTATTTAAAAACTTTGATTTTCAAAACATGTTTTCTTTACTTCTTAAAACCAGTTTTCCTTATTTACTCCTTAAAATGGTTTTAGATTTCTGGGCTTTTGTCTTACTTGGATCAGATGGGGTCCTATAGGCTTCATATGGTTCAAGGGCCAGTCACGTGCTCTTTCGGGTCGTGACAAAATTGGTATCAGAGCGCTAGGTTAACCTTGGTTCGAGTCTAAGTTTGACTATGTGGAGCCTAGGGCGTTTATATATATACGGAAGTTAGGCTTGACCTTACGAAACTTAGACTTAGTCGAGGGGGTATTATACCCGAACTTTCGTCGTGTAGGATGACCCTTGGTTGATGGAGTAGGTAGATTGAGTAGAGGGACGTACCGTACATATGTTCCGCGACATACTTACGACACGCCACTCCGCTTAAGAAACCTTAGGATGTATATTTCCTTGCACAGTATTATATTCATTCCTATGATCTATCCTCATCGATATTGGTTATGATTTTGCTGCCACGATTGCACGGACAGAGTGAGCTACGGCTCGAGTTGGGTCAACATGAGCTCTTCGTGGACGAGGACTGACCAGGGCATGAATCCAGAGATGTACGATTGCATATAGAGGTGTCGTCTTATTGTGTTTTCGCGCCATGGGCGTTTGACAGATCACTTCACGAGATTTCCCGGATGTGCTGATTGGCACCAGAGGATTGAGCCACTGATAGAGACCAGCCAGGATGTGATGACCGTTGATATATCGCTTATTCATGATGATTGAGGCGCTGTTTAGCGTATAGACGAATGAGCCAGTTGTTGCTGCGAATGATGAGATATCGCCCAGATGATTAGAGCTACTGCAGCATGAGCATATACTTAGAGACGTGATGGTGAGTCGCTAGTCACCGAGAATGAATGACTAGGACATGTGGTTCGTTCGCTTACCCCGATGCGAGGTCATCAGGTAGATTGATTCCAGCTAGAGGCGACTTCACGCAGATTCGTTGAGAGTCGATTGAGACGATCGAATGTCAGGAATCCATTTTCCAAGTTTAAAGTATTTGGAAAGACATGCAAGCGATTCTATGGACCCTCTAGAAGAATGAAACCCTAACTCGACATAATGACCGTGTGAAAGCCTTTGAACCTTAGGGTTTGCGGCAGTTCCGCGGCGCCATTAGTGAGGCTTGGGTTTGCCCTTCTACGGCTGGACCACCGATGCTGTGGTATGTACTCGATATTATTAAACTGTACCCAAGATGCTGAGCTCTTGGGGGATTGTGAAGTTCTGACGAGCCGATCGGACGATTCGACATCATTCGGATATCAAGTGATGGGACACTGCTTGGGAGACTCCAGATACGAGCATAACCGTTGGAGCGCAGTCCGTGTAGCCACGATGAGATGAGTTCGAATCAGTCGATATTGAAGCAGAGTGGAGTAAAGAGTTCGCATGAGATTTCGACGAGATGACGTTCCACTCCGCTGACATCAGAGATGCGATATGCACGCTGAGGACGTGTTCGGCTAGATATCTTCTACTGAGTGATGAAGATACCGGGTTCGTGATTTCAAGTCCGTGTGAAGGACTTCGAATGGACCGTAGCCGAGGGCATTGCAGTGCACAGATAGAGACACAACGTCGAAATGGACGATGATACAGACAAGCGAGACAAGAGGTTCATGCGAGACGCTGATATGCTGTCTTTACTTCCCTTCGAGACCAGAGGCCTGATATGCTTACAGAGGCGTTGGGATGCGACCAATTTATGAGGAAATGCTGTGCTGAGGACACAGATGTCCATTGAACGAGAAGAGATTATGCAAGAGTACTAGCCTCCGTACAGATCGGCATAGGCAAGATCGGCAGAGACCTTGAGCAGGATTCCTTCCAGGACACTGCTGCAATGATGTTTGCACCCAGGATCAGACGTGTGATGTGCATTCAGAGAGCCGGAGGCCGACGCCAGTGACTTACTTCTTTACGAGTGGTCGTGAGGATTGACCGAGAGATGACCAGGAAAGTGCCAGAACGGAATCGTTCCTGTCAGCACACCTGACCGGGCCGATGAGCCGATGGATTGCGAGATTGGTAATCCACAGGGAAGATAAGGAACCAGAGGCAGATGACGCCAGCCGCGAGCAAGAGGCAAGTAGAGATGTTGCGCCGCTAGCTGTAAGCCCGCGGGGGCGCCCCGGCCGTCGATCGGACGCCGGAAACGCGGAAGACAAAAACTTTGCGAACTTTGCAAAACGGCACCGCCGCGGACTTTTCACCCGGATCGGGCCATTAACCAAGCTAGCTAGCGAAAAGAAAAGAGTAGAGATGCTATACCAAACGATCCGTGTCCTTCGGTCTTCGTCTCCGCTCCGATCTCCCGCGGAATCTCCGTCACCTCCTCGCTCGTCGGAAAGGGCACCACGTAGCCGGAATCTTTTACGGGCTCCCGCCTCTTGACCGAGGCAACTCGGGCGCGAAGTTGGCTAGCCGACGCGTCCAAGGCTTGCTATAGAATAGTGTAGAGGCTTGTCTCTTTGGGGTTCTTGAAGTTGCCATGATGGAGAGATTTGAGGAGGAGAATGAATGAATGAGAGAAGCTTGGGATTATTGCAAGCACAAAAGCATGAAATGAGATGAAGAATTAATCTAACACCAATCAACCTCTCTCTCCTTCTAGCCAAAGTGGCCGGCCCCTCTTTTGATGAAAATAGATTGGAGAGAGAAAAACAATATGTGTAGATAATATAAACCTCACAAATCAATCCTTTTTCACTCATCTCACAAAACAATCCCTTTTTCTAAACCATCAAATGAAAAGCAAAGAAAGGGACAAGAAAGGCATCTCATGATTATGAAGCCACACTTATGCAAAGAAACCCCTCACAAAATGTTAATTGCGAACTTGCAATTAACACCCTCCAACAAGAAAGTCCGACCGAGAAGGAATGAAGGAAAACCGGTCGGAACGGAATGCAAACTGGCAACTTCAGAAAAACTGATCCCGTAATAAAATACGGGAAAACCCCACTACTGCAAATACATGCCCGCATTTGTATTCCCACTGAACACAAATGCAAAGAGACAAAACTACACTATCAAATACTAGTATCCGGCTTAAGCCAAAGCCGGCTAGTAAAAACCGTCCGATCACGATCCGTGCAATACCGCACGTATCTGATCGAACCCTGCCATATCTCCATACGGCCTCTACAGCGTTTCGCCCGAAACTTGAGTAACTGTCTGTGTGGTGGACTCTAAAGACTCGTCAATACTGTGGCTGTGGATTTAACCACTAGCACGTCAGAGGTATAAGCCAATACGTGACGGGCCACCAGGTATTGACCAAAAGGGACGTCGATGAGCGAACTCATCCTGACACCCTACTGAGCCTGTCAGTGACAATATCCGTACAGTCCGGTCCGTTCGTCTATGAGCATCGCATGGCGGGCCTAGGGGGTTGGTAAAAGTCAGACCCCCAAAAGCGGTACAAGTCGTGTCGGAGTGTAGCCCAGAACACCCTGAGATACTACTGGAATACCTACCAGCAAATCTCCTGCCTTGGCCAAGGACTTTTCATGTTCTGGCTCTCCTAGACACAGCACGACCTCACCCCCAATACCGGGAGAGACGAACCCCTGAAGATCCGCTCACTGCCTCCATGTGGCTCGGGACTGTACCCAACTAAAACCTGTTTGCACGACTCCTTTGAGCCGTGGTAGGGTAGTAATCAAAGCACAGTGGGAACTCACACGAGACAAATGACGGTCTCAGGTCGATGAACTAACCTGTACACATGTCACCTGGGAACTGCTATCTGACGTCTGGTATATCCCAACTAGCAGGTTCCCGGCGAGTCCTGTCCGGTGTACTCATAACCCAATGAGCACCTGTATACATCTTAGGTGAACCAACTGACACCAGTGGCTTGTGAGACCGGCCACCGCCCCTCGTCGGGGTCTCGACTGTATACACTAGTCTACTGTGGAGAATCGATGCCCTGTCTCGAAACTCCCTCGACTAGGGACCATTTAAGGATGTGCTTATAGACCCCAGCTCCCACTTATATGATCGCCCTCATACTGCTGGAAGTCAAGCAAGAATCCTAGGGGCTTTATCAACGTGTAATAGCGACTCGTAAGGTCACCTAAAGCAGTACACGATAATAAAGATAAACCAGATAGCATACTATCATCTCGAGTAAGACTGTCCTACTGGGACAGGTCCTCCCCTCAATCATTGCAATCACGTGCCTGTGATCCAATAATTGACTCTGAGGGCACTATCTCCAACAATCTCCCACTTGCACTCAAGGCTAATTATTGCGATGTCGCATACTCACAGCCCGTGTGATACCGAACACCCAACTCCTCTACTAGTCAGTCTCACAAAGCTCGTTTGCAAAACTATTGCGTTCGAGGAATAGCCTCAGTGAGTGGATCCGCCTTGATGTTTCTTTCTATGTCTCTCTATATCCCATGTTCGCGGAGAAAGCTATCTCCCGAAATGAGCAATACCTGTCTTAGAATGTCTGGATGTCTGATGGGACCTAGCTCATAAGTGAACTCCAAATCCAAACTTCTTAGACTGTATCGACAACTGAACTTAATCAGTGTCCTGCGCCATGCCTTCCCTCAGTATCCACCTGGACCACCTGTCCAAAATACTGCCCCTCGTTAGAGGGAAAAACTATAACTCTGACAGCCACTCTGCCATCCAGGTCACCTTGGAAGCCTGGAATGATAACCGTCTCGTAAAGGAGGCTGCCGTTATCAATTCCCTAGAACATCAACTTATGTTCTAAAACTGCTTCCGACTGTTTCTCCAGGATTGGATCAATATCAACTTATTGCACCTACTGCAAGAACAACATCTGGTGTGGTACTTGACATCTCATGATTGACTCAATTGCCTAAGCAAGTGATCTGTCAATCATGCGTATCCCTCTCCCCTTTAGTCTGTAAGACACCTTTAGAGAGGGTGACTCCATTACCTGCAGGTACACTACCGTGCCAGGAGTCGTCCATTCTAAATACTCATAGAATGCGGTCAAAGTACCCAGATTGGGAAACCACCCAAATCTAAATCTAAAACCATAGATCTAGTAACCAGAATGTCTGATATAATATCCAAGTCCTATGTGGAGAAACTACTGTGTGACGACCAAAGTATAACCGATCGTAGTATAGGAATATCACTTCCTACTCCGTGTATGTTATCAAATACCAGGACATCACACCCTACTACCTTCTTAACAGATCCATCCTCTATTCTGATGAAGTCATACCTATGACTGTCACATCAGAAATAGATGATCTATCTCCGCTATATCTGCTTTAGTCTATAAATAGACATAAGCCTGATATCCACCAATGCTTCCGCTGCTCCCACTGACTACGACAACCCTCTGGCAGAGTCATATAGGCGTACACTTCTAAAGCTAGTTTAGAATGACGCTATACTCATCCTCCCGCCGGGTCTCGCAGCCTGGAACAACAGCAATGGCAAGTGTGGGTAAACAAGAACCTCCCTGCCATCGTCCTTGAGCATACCGAAGTACCTCTCGAGTGCCTGAGGTTACCCACCATATCCGCGGAGTGGCCAATGGAATGTCAAACCAGATTGAATCTTTAGGTTCTTATCAAATCTTCAGTAATCGTTTGCGGTTCTGGAATCACTTCCAGTTCTACCATACTCCCACTACTGTTTTTCTGAAAAAATCCATTTTTGATAAAACTGTGGCGAGTCAAGAACAATATCACTATTGATCTTCCAGATGGTAGAAAATCAACCCTCGTCATAGCCCGGGTCAACCCACAAACAGCCACTACTGAAACGTGCCTTGAGTTGTCCAGAGTCTGGTTTTAAGCATAAGCCGGACAACTCCCCGTATCTTAACAATGTCAAGATATGAACTGTTCTATATCCAAGAAACAGAGGCACTGATTTAATTGAACCAGATTCAAATCATGCAGCTGTCTCCAGTGCATGTCAAGTAAATGGAAGAGAGGCCGATCAGCGTTACTCAACTTAGGAGCACTTCCAATTATGAGTAACCTGAAAGAGAAGTTAGTTCTCTTAATCATTACTATCAACTGAATACCATTCACAAGTATCTACATCTTCGATCTCCTTGAAGAATCCCGATACTTGCAACACGTGGTTCTCTACTTTATTCATATACCTATAACTCCTCAAAACTTAGACCCTGTGTTTCAACGAAACACATGTCTAAGAACTAGAGAAGTTAAAAGTAAACAGAATATAGTATGAGGACCAACCCCTCTGTCCTAATGGACACTGGACAATATACAATACTCTGTATAAGTCCCCTGAGTCTGGTGACTCATTCACTGTGTGTCGTAGGTTGAAAACTGTACTTTTGGTTAAGAAGAATTACACCGCTGTTCAATGCTCCTTACCTAGCCATCCACTGGTATAGGTAAATGTCATAGACATAATTTCATAAAGGTATATCTCACTCTATGAAAATAGACGTACAGATATATCAATTTGAAATTGGTGCATAACAGCGGATATTCAAAACCAAAAATTTGCCGACCGGCAAACAACCCAGGTGACTTCCTCAAATATCACCGATTACAACGAATCCCGATATAATGAGGATGGTCACCTAATTCCCAATAACTTACTCCCACTCAGCATCTGTAAAACCATACAGATGTGAGAATCCAACCTGGTAAATACATACCCTGGAGTAAGTGTCTAATCGGGAAATCAGTTTTCTTTTAACAGTACACAGTGAAACTGAAACATTGAAATGTTTCGATGGGGTATGCTGGTATTCCTAGTAATGCCTCTTCCATTATCCAGATTCACAACTATAACTGTATAATTCTTTGCCACTTCTCCAAATCCCCTTTACATGTCTTTAGTCATTACCTTCTGTACACCCCTTTAGGCCAAATGGTTTTCTTCCTTCCCTACCGTTCGGCACCAGCCTATGGTTTGGAAGAAGACTATCCAATAAGCATAATGGGTGTACTGTCCTAATCCGAGGAACACTCGCAATGCGAGAGAAGGTAAGGATAAAAGACAACCGAATGTACTTAATTCATAGGTGATTTAGGATTGACAAAGAAGTACATGGTTTGGTCGTGAATAGCAGTCGCAATTTACTTTGCCCTCTTACTAATCCCTTGCTTTGTCTGAACTTAATACCTTCTGTACACCGTTTAGGCTAATTGGCTTTCTTCATTCCCTACCGGTCGGCACCAGCCTAAGGTTTGGAAGAAGACTATCCAATTTGCGTAATAGGTGTACTACTCCTAAACCAAGGAGTACTCACAACCTGAGAGAAGGTAAAAGGTAAAGACAACTGAATAGTCCTATTCGTTTTCTCCAGAACCGGAAACCATCCTCGAAGTCATTCGAGTTCGTATATAACCATACGATGGTTTTGTCCAATGGAAGTGGACGTTCGTAGTAATACGGGGTGTCCCGGAGAAAAGAGTAAAAGTAGGAGTGGCAAAGAGGTCTGCAACTCTGACAATCCAAAAGCCAGTGTTAAGAAGGTTCGGTCAACTTGGTCACTGAGTCATAGTCTAGGGTCGGGTCAATGGTCGCTGCCAGAGAGAGAGAAAAGAAACACTCAGCGTGCACTCTAACCTAGATCAGAATGGTTACCAATTTATCTAATCTGGAAACCTCCCACTGTAACGTCAAATTCTTCCCCAAACCTGAAAGAAGAATTAGCCGGGATAACCCGAGGAGTAAACCAACTCATCAGTGGGAATCGGGATCCAACTCTCATCGCATGATAACGTGACGGAATCCGCTCACGTTATCATACTCCAGAAGGTATGCGCATATCTGGCAAGTTTCAGTACTTTTGAAACTCCCGATGTGGATTTTTACCCCATGCTCTTATGACCTTGACTTTGGCCAACATATCATAAGTCACATGTCAAGTTCTACCCGTCATTTTCCTGGTTAATTTGAACCCACCCGTACCTACCCTTGACTTTGGCCAAAATGGCAGTACGACTGTCCCAAACCAACGCATCTATCTATGCTACATATGAATACCCAACAGCTACCAAACACTGTGCCTTGACTTTGGCCAACATACACAGCATGAATACTATTGACTATCCATATGAAACGACGGAGGGCTACGAATGGTTTCTGGCGAAAACCTTTAACGTAATGAACTTGATATCGTTGAAGGAACTGATAGCTTTATAAAAATATAGTGACGACAACCTTTGCTAAAGAGGTCACTCCCGGTGAAGGGATCTCGGCTCTTTCCCCGTAGAATGAGGTGCAGGATATTCCAACTGAATACCACGGTGCAAAGCAAAAGTAATCGGCTATAGTGAAGTTAATGCCCTGACGCAAACTTCTGTCCAAGGGGTCACTCCCGGTGAAGGGATCTCGGCCCTTGCCTCGTCGACTGAGGAGCAGGATATTCCAACTGAATACCACGATGCAAAACAAAAGAGAACGCCCTTGCAATAACAGCTTTTTGAAAAAGTGTTCCAACAACATCAATTAGGTTTGTTTTACTTGCATTGATCCGAATCAATGCAGTCCCATCAATTGATCACACCACAAAGAACGAAAATATACTGATGTACGTATATGCCATCCGCATTCGCCACTGGGTCCCGTCATCACCCGTTAGGTTAGCTAACTAACGACAGAGCGGGGACTGGACTAGCGCGGATGAAAAACATATACAACATCTACTAATATATATATACCAATATATAATTTTCGCTCAAGGCGTGATAAAAGAAACACAGAAATGTATAGCAACACAGATCAATACAGATATGTAGGATCCCCGGGTTTCACAGAGCCGCTGAAACCCGACGTTCCCCTGGTCGTGTGGATAGCCTGTGCAATGAAATCCTAGACCCCTACGGGTGCGGCAAGTTACCCGCCAAAACCTGAAGCGAGGCAGCCCCCTTCAGCAACGTGAATGGACCACCCAGCACTTCACGGAATCCGGTAACTTGGGCACCCCTCCTGGGTCAAACCTATACCCCCTACGAGTGCGGCGAATAGCCCGCCAATTCTAGAGTGAAGCCCCCTCCGTCTCAATGCCATGAGATGCGGGCCCGTTGCCCTCTAGAACCCGGCTATCCGTGCACCCCTCCGCGGGGTAATCCTAGTACAGAAAGTAAAATATACATACAACGGGTACATCGACCGCAACCAGGCCGTGCCCCAAAAGAATAATACAAACAGGCAGTGACGGCAGTCCACATGTCGGACGCTCGCCCCGCAATATCAAATGTACATATAAAACAGAACTGTACTACCACTGCAACCAGGCTATCCCCCACGACCGATCCGCAACAACACAGTACAATCACAGAACATCAACGTGAAAGTCACGTTCGCAAATCCGTCTAACCGGGCTATAGCAGTTAGACGGGATTTACCGATCAAGTGACATTCACGGTCGCAGATATAATGTAAAAACTGTGAACTAGCATGTTTAAAATATCCGATCGAACAAATTTATCAAAGTGGGCCCCACACACTACTGTAGCACTTACAGAAAATCTGGGCCCAAAGAAAATGTCCCAAATACCCTATTTTCCACACACAAGCTAACTGGGAAAATATGGTGCCACGATTCCTCTTTTCCGCCGCGCAAGCGCGGCCAAACCAGGGTTTTGGCCGCGCTTCCGCGGTGGAACTGAGGAATTAGTGGATCGTATTTTCCCAGATTTCTTATAATTGCTTGTACATGCCTCTGAAACAACCTGAAAAATTTTAGGAGCTCAAAAAATTTCAACAGAGAACACATGTGCTAAAAAATACGGTTTTTGGGGATTTTGTTCGATCGGGTTCTAAACGCGCTAGAGCAAGCTAGGGAAGGTTAACGGCGTGGCTCTGATACCATTGTAAGCCCGCGGGGGCGCCCCGGCCGTCGATCGGACGCCGGAAACGCGGAAGACAAAAACTTTGCGAACTTTGCAAAACGGCACCGCCGCGGACTTTTCACCCGGATCGGGCCATTAACCAAGCTAGCTAGCGAAAAGAAAAGAGTAGAGATGCTATACCAAACGATCCGTGTCCTTCGGTCTTCGTCTCCGCTCCGATCTCCCGCGGAATCTCCGTCACCTCCTCGCTCGTCGGAAAGGGCACCACGTAGCCGGAATCTTTTATGGGCTCCCGCCTCTTGACCGAGGCAACTCGGGCGCGAAGTTGGCTAGCCGACGCGTCCAAGGCTTGCTATAGAATAGTGTAGAGGCTTGTCTCTTTGGGGTTCTTGAAGTTGCCATGATGGAGAGATTTGAGGAGGAGAATGAATGAATGAGAGAAGCTTGGGATTATTGCAAGCACAAAAGCATGAAATGAGATGAAGAATTAATCTAACACCAATCAACCTCTCTCTCCTTCTAGCCAAAGTGGCCGGCCCCTCTTTTGATGAAAATAGATTGGAGAGAGAAAAACAATATGTGTAGATAATATAAACCTCACAAATCAATCCTTTTTCACTCATCTCACAAAACAATCCCTTTTTCTAAACCATCAAATGAAAAGCAAAGAAAGGGACAAGAAAGGCATCTCATGATTATGAAGCCACACTTATGCAAAGAAACCCCTCACAAAATGTTAATTGCGAACTTGCAATTAACACCCTCCAACAAGAAAGTCCGACCGAGAAGGAATGAAGGAAAACCGGTCGGAACGGAATGCAAACTGGCAACTTCAGAAAAACTGATCCCGTAATAAAATACGGGAAAACCCCACTACTGCAAATACATGCCCGCATTTGTATTCCCACTGAACACAAATGCAAAGAGACAAAACTACACTATCAAATACTAGTATCCGGCTTAAGCCAAAGCCGGCTAGTAAAAACCGTCCGATCACGATCCGTGCAATACCGCACGTATCTGATCGAACCCTGCCATATCTCCATACGGCCTCTACAGCGTTTCGCCCGAAACTTGAGTAACTGTCTGTGTGGTGGACTCTAAAGACTCGTCAATACTGTGGCTGTGGATTTAACCACTAGCACGTCAGAGGTATAAGCCAATACGTGACGGGCCACCAGGTATTGACCAAAAGGGACGTCGATGAGCGAACTCATCCTGACACCCTACTGAGCCTGTCAGTGACAATATCCGTACAGTCCGGTCCGTTCGTCTATGAGCATCGCATGGCGGGCCTAGGGGGTTGGTAAAAGTCAGACCCCCAAAAGCGGTACAAGTCGTGTCGGAGTGTAGCCCAGAACACCCTGAGATACTACTGGAATACCTACCAGCAAATCTCCTGCCTTGGCCAAGGACTTTTCATGTTCTGGCTCTCCTAGACACAGCACGACCTCACCCCCAATACCGGGAGAGACGAACCCCTGAAGATCCGCTCACTGCCTCCATGTGGCTCGGGACTGTACCCAACTAAAACCTGTTTGCACGACTCCTTTGAGCCGTGGTAGGGTAGTAATCAAAGCACAGTGGGAACTCACACGAGACAAATGACGGTCTCAGGTCGATGAACTAACCTGTACACATGTCACCTGGGAACTGCTATCTGACGTCTGGTATATCCCAACTAGCAGGTTCCCGGCGAGTCCTGTCCGGTGTACTCATAACCCAATGAGCACCTGTATACATCTTAGGTGAACCAACTGACACCAGTGGCTTGTGAGACCGGCCACCGCCCCTCGTCGGGGTCTCGACTGTATACACTAGTCTACTGTGGAGAATCGATGCCCTGTCTCGAAACTCCCTCGACTAGGGACCATTTAAGGATGTGCTTATAGACCCCAGCTCCCACTTATATGATCGCCCTCATACTGCTGGAAGTCAAGCAAGAATCCTAGGGGCTTTATCAACGTGTAATAGCGACTCGTAAGGTCACCTAAAGCAGTACACGATAATAAAGATAAACCAGATAGCATACTATCATCTCGAGTAAGACTGTCCTACTGGGACAGGTCCTCCCCTCAATCATTGCAATCACGTGCCTGTGATCCAATAATTGACTCTGAGGGCACTATCTCCAACACTAGCATTGGATGTACCGGCACCATCTCGACTTCGAAGGAGGATATACCGACGACGGTATTTATGATTTGTGATTTTGTGATTCGACTATCACGTATCCGTCACTTTGGGATTTCGGTATTTTGGCGATCTATTTGCATGATTGGTTTTGATGACTGGGTTCTATGATTTCTGTTTTCGTGCACCATGGTTGCACTTACTGGGTATTTATACCTGGCGCATAGTTATTATTCTTGAGATATTGATTGTGATTTCATGCCTATTATATGCCGGTGATTTGATTTACGCTTCCAGCATAGTTTTCATGCACTTCTAGTGTTTTGATTTGATTTGTGCACGCTGATGCATGCGGTTGTGAGATTTTCCATCGCGGTACACCTGATTTTGATTGAGCCGCATTATATCGTCGATTTTGACCCTGATATTGATAATTGATTCTTGCACTCCGTGCTTTTGATTGGACTTACGCATGTTTGGCGTTTGCTATTGGATTTTATGATTCCGTGCATGTTGAGTGCGCAGGGTTTAGATTTTCATTCGTGCACGATGGATGCACCGATTTAGATTTTCGCGCATGCTGGGCACATGTTTTGAGATACGATTTTGGTGCACACCCGATGCACTAAATCGAGATTCTTCGTGCATGTCAGATGCACCTGATTTTGGCTGTCAGGCACACACGTTGCCTATGACAGATGCTTCGTGCACACCCGTTGCACCTAGATGTTGTTTCTGTGCACATGTATGGCACATATATGGATTTTGATTTCCGTGCGCACCAGACGCACAGGGTGGTGTTATGTACATTTTTGGGGTTTATTCCTTTTGGAGCAGTACATTTATATGATATTGGATATTTATTTTCATACCGAGCAGGACTAGTCAGAGGACAGTACCTGGATATATTTTGCATGCATTGATAGTTATCGAAGGTATTTCCAAAGAGCGAGCTATGGTCTCGGTATATATATACCTACGTGTCCGATATGACACGAAACGTTTTAAAAACAAGGAAACCCTTCTACATTGTTTTCAAAACGGCGGAACGTACATAGTAAACAAATGATATATATACATATATGGTTATTTTCTTATCAAAAACGTCCTCCACTATGCAGTGTTATGCGCATCGCATAGCGACTTAAAAAGATTTGGCATACATTTACATCAGCTATTCACATTTATAGATTGGATGTCTACATGTATAGTTCTGGTCTATATCATATTGGTTTTGTATTGGATTTGACATTTGTGTCTTAACCATGACTCCAATGATTGCGGGATGCTTGACGGAGTTTTGCTTTTGAGTTATCTGCTCAGTACTCATGCGCATGCATTGCGCTATGATGTTTTATGTATTGAAGATTTAGGAGGCCCGATGACTTGGAATTTGTATTGAAATATTTTAGTATTTGGGGGTTTAAATTTAAATTCGGGGACCGAATTTCTTTAAGGGGGGTAGATTGTAACGTTTCAAAATAATAAAATATGATTTTTAGGAATTTTTATAATTTAATATTATTTTAATGAATATTTTAATATTCGGGTATAATTAAATACAAATAAATGGGGAAAAATTTAGGAAAATTCTAAAATAGGGTATTTTATGGAATTATGCCATTTTAAAGTCTTTATGATTAGTTATATGCTAATTTAGTGTTAATCGCGATTAAAAATCGCTAATCGGATTTTTGGCATTTTTGTGCAAAAATGTGCACATATCATTTTCCACACTTGTTACACTTGTGTTACATTTCTATTACCATGGTTGTTCTTTTGGGTTCACTATTGGAGTGAGAAGAAAAGAAAAGAAAAAGTATGATGATGATGAGAGAGAATGTCTAGGTCAAACCTCTTTTGACCCATGCCCCCCCATCATTTTCCCTTCTCATTTTCTCTCCCCTCTTCAAAAAAAAAAGAGCTGCTGCTGGTCCTGCTCCTCCCTCATCTCCCTCCCCTTCACTCCATAGATCCCTCTCAATTCCCTCACCAAAACCCCATTCCCACTTCATAAAAAATGGTCACGAGCTCACTAGCTTCACATTGAACCGAGCAAGATTGGATTTGGAGGACTTTGAGCAACTCAAGAATTTTCTTGAGTTGCCAAAGGAGGTAATTTCTGCACCTATTAGAGTAGTATCTCATTTCCTTGTGCATCAATTCTAGTTTCATATAGATATTGTGTAGTTTTGTGGACTTTGTGAAACTTCAAGTTAGGGTTTATGTGAGACCTGAGATTAAAGATGAAATTGAGGATTGTGGTGACCTTAGAAACCCTGGTGTGATGTTATTTTAGACCCAAACCTGGAACTAGAACCGGAATACAGATTTATGGAATGGATATCGGGAAAAACTGGAAATCTGTCACTGTTTTTAGGAATCTGCTATCACCCCGAGACCCCAAAAATAAAACTGAGTTGACAGTGAGATGTGCAGGCACCATGGAACCACCACACCAAACCCTAGCCCCCAACTCATTTCCTTGGCCGCATATTTAATCTCTCTGGCCGCAATTTGCGGCTAGAGCAGGGGTTCTGGTGCTCGTTTTGGTTCTGTAGCCTTATACCCTGTAGACTTGACCTTGGATATGTCTAGTTTTGACTGATTCCATCTAGGGTGAAATCTGGGTTGATTTTCCTATGTTGGCGCATGATTTATGACTTGTTTTAGCAAGGATTTTGGTATTTGGTGATTCGTTTCTGTCGGGTGGCGTTTGGACGTCAACGACGAGTGGATATTGATCGTGTTTACATGCGAGACGATAGGTTTTTACCTATGCGAGTAGCGTGTGCTATTTTGGTTTTCCGATGTGATTTTCATATGCTTTAGCGTTGTGATATACTTGTAGGTACCCTACGTGATGTTGAGGCGAAAAAGATGAAAATGGCGACATCGGCGTTGGCACACGAGAAGCAAGGTGAGTAGATTTATATCTATGGGGAGAAGTCGGGTGGATGGCGTATAGCACCCCCGCAGTCCGTGGTGATGTATACGAATACGTATACACACATATATTTATTATGTGTTGTTTAAATTATTGATGGTAATAATGGAATTATCAATGATAAGGATGTATTGGTTTGGTATAGTGCGAACCCTAGAGTAGTGGTTGCACTCACACATACACGCACACATATACTTGCATACATTCTTTCTTTTACCTGTGCGCATTTGGAGGTGTGTATATCTACACATGGGTATGGGCCTATGTGTTCATATACGGGATTTGAGGATGATACGTGGGATTGAGATGAGATTTGATTTGAGGCCGTGAGATCGGCGATATGATAGAGTCGTATTTGAGATGTGATATGATGGTAGTGATACCTGATATGTGATGAGATAAATGTGATATTGACCCGTACCCAGCTATTGGGATGCCGTGCGACGATTTACCGTACGAGCTTTATATTGATGTTAGATCCGCACTCACGACTCGAGAATGTTATATGATATATTGTATCGTACGTGATACTATTGAAGCGAGATCACCGACTATTATATATATGTACATCGACTCAGATTTAGGTGGTTCCCTTATCCCTCCCAATTGACTTGATAGTTGGGTCCGTAGTTCGCATAGTAGGCGTTAGACTAGACCCGAGTCATACCTATTTCAAAACTAACGAATCGGGGATATTTTAAAGATAGGCAAAAAGGGATTCTACGGATATTTTCAAACGACGCATCTTTTCTTAAAAACACGTAGCTCTTATTTTACCAAAAACCCCGATTCGTCTTATTTCAAAAGGCAAGGCTGCATGATATAGTTATTGAGACAGGTTCTTTACTGTTGCGCTGATTATTCGATTCCGCATACTCATGCTATTCGCATTGCATTGCTTGTGTTTATTGATATATTACAGTCATGCTGCTAGGACACCAGCACCATTATCAATGATGCGTATATTCCACGTACACTTGTTTGCCGGCTCACGCACTTCATCATCGATAATTGCCATGTCACTACACTGTAGTACTGTTGCATTCAGGATATGACCCTTGCATGACATATTGATATGCTTACCTTTCTGCTATATGTCGCATAGATGCTGCTTTCTGATTATACGCATTGAGATATGTTGTTTCCATGATATTTCGGGTTTTGGGAACCGTGGGTGTTTCAAAGAGAATATGTAATTGTTTTAAAAACCCGGTTACCCTTGATATGATATTTCAGTGCGTCCACCATGTGTTTTCTCGGTGCTGAGAGCGACATGTGAAACCCGATTCGAGAAGGCGGATGAGGTCGATTGCGGGTACATGGTGGACCCGGTATGGTTCCCCGGGGCAAGAAATGTTTTTCGTGGAGTAGACGATGAGCCTGGCAGGGTGGCGAGTACCTACCGGTGATTGGTTGGACCTGGCGGTTATCCGGAGGATACTGACCAGAGTCGATAGATGGATATGCGCGTACTGCCGGGGCCGAGGGCCGATACCGCAGACAGAGCCCGTGGGCCGATCCGGACTGACGGAGCCCGATATATGAGGATTTACGTGCCGATGCTGGGCACAGTTTTCATGATGTTTTCGAGTGCCGATGCTGGACACTCCGGTTCCATGATTTTGACGTGTCGCGAGGGACACAGGTGGTTTATATCCTCATATTTCCATGCATATGCTGATGATATTTACATGCATGATGGTTATTGTCATTGGGTGACAAGTGGACGGGATCCACGTACATGCAAATTGATTTCATTGATTGTACCTAACATTTATGTTATGCTATTACCTGAGGCATTGGCACGAGCACTTGGCACTACACTCATGTATAGAGATTACATTGCCAGTTTAGCATGCTTCAGACTTATTCATATTGAGGTTTATTTATATTTGATCGTACTGACCTAGGATGGGTCATACATTCGATCTCTGCTTGTAGATATTTTCTACTCACGAGTTGGCTACTCACCCCCGTTGTACCACAGTCCTTACAGGTTTTTGCCGTACAGGTTCCATAGCGGCATTTCTGGCACGCTGCTTTCTTTGCGGGTGAATTGTATTTGGTAGGTAGGTTCTTTTGCATCAGAACCGCCATTGTACATGTATTATTCTTTTGTATCTAGAAAGTTCCATCAACCAAAACTTGTATATTGTTTTAGACTTGGACACTATTGATGTATTATTTTGACCTTAGAGTCGCGTGTAGTAGTATTTACGGCTTTCATGTTATTTGAGTTTTCTTTCTGAGTTTTGATCCTCGCCTTTCGGCGTTGTATATTATATTGCTTGCATGGTTGTGACCGTCGATTGACGAAGAGCTAGCTCCCGCTTGGGGATACCTTTTATCATTGCATTTATATATTGTTCTTGTTGTACCCCATTCGGGGCCAGTTTTTACAAAGGAAACTCTGCCGAAATTTTTAGAAAAGATCTTACACTTTAAAAATGCATATTCGGCTTAGTTATTTAAAAACTTTGATTTTCAAAACATGTTTTCTTTACTTCTTAAAACCAGTTTTCCTTATTTACTCCTTAAAATGGTTTTAGATTTTTGGGCTTTTGGCTTACTTGGATCAGATAGGGTCCTATAGGCTTCATATGGTTCAAGGGCCAGTCACGTGCTCTTTCGGGTCGTGACAGACGGGGATACCTCTTCCTCATCTCGCTTTCGGTCTCCCAAGTGACCTCCTCACTGCCCTGACTACGCCAAAGTACCTTGACTGAGGGGATGTCTTTCGATCTCTATTTCTTCACTTGTCGATCCAAGATAATCACCGGGTGCTCTGCATAGGAAAGGTCGCGCTCAAGCTGGATCGTCGGGTGCTGAATCGCATGCGAAGGATCATGGAGATATCTGCGGAGCATCGAAACGTGAAATACGGGGTGCACATCTGGAAAACTGGGCGGAAGGGCTAACCGGTATGCAACTGCACCAACACGCTCGAGGATCTCGAAGGGGCCCACATATCTGGGACTGAGCTTCCCCTTCTTTCCAAACCTCATCACACCATTCATTGGGGAGACCCTCAAGAAAACATGATCACCAACAGAAAACTCAAGTCTGCGTCGCCGACGGTCCGCGTAAGATCTCTGCCTACTCTGGGCTGCTCTCATCCTATCGCGAATCAACTGGATCTTTGCGGTCGTCTCCTCAACAATCTGTGGCCCTAAGATACTGCTCTCACTGAGCTCTGTCCAATAGGTGGGCGATCTGCATCTCCTCCCATAAAGAGCCTCAAATGGTGCCATCTGAATGGTCTCCTGGTAGCTGTTATTGTAGGAGAACTCTACTAAGGGTAAGTGATGATCCCAGCTACCTCCGAAATCTAATGCACACGCTCTGAGCATGTCCTCGAGAGTCTGAATAGTCCGCTATGACTGTTCGTCGGTCTGCGGATGAAATGCTGTGCTGAAACTCAAGCGAGTGCCCAAAGCCTCCTGAAGCCTCTGCCATAGTCGGCTGGTAAACTGGGTGCCTCTGTCGGACATGATACACGTCGGAACTCCATGCAGTCGTACAATCTCGTCGATGTAAATCTGGGCATACTGAGCAAATCCGAAAGTCGTCTTCACTGGTAGGAAGTGAGCCACTTTCGTCAAATGATCCACGATCACCCAAATGGAGTCATACCCTCGCCTAGTCCTGGGTAGACCTACAACGAAATCCATTGAAATTTGCTCCCATTTCCACTCCGGAATGGGTAACGGCTGTAGCTCTCCCGCGGGCCTCTGGTGGTCAGCCTTGACCTGCTGACAAGTCAGGCATCTCGACACAAAATCTGCGATGTCTTTCTTCATTCCGTCCCACCAGTAAACACCTTTCATGTCATGGTACATCTTGGTGGAACCGGGATGAACACTATATACCGATCGATGTGCCTCCTCAAGAATCTCGCGCTGCAGTCCCTCAGCATTTGGTACGCACAGTCTAACCCCAAATCGTAGTATCCCCTGATCATCGATCACGAACTTAGAAAATTTGCCCTGTCCAATCTGTGCCATGATCTCTGAACATCGGTCATCACTGTGTTGTGCCTCATGTATACGGTCAAGCAACTGTGGGTGTGCACGAACATGCGCGATCTGTCCTCCAATCGGCGTGAACTTGAACTGTATCCGGCTGTTGCATAATATCTGCCAATCTGCCGATGACTGCCCCTGTACCGCGCTCAAACAAGATAGACTACCCCCGGGCCTCCTGCTCAAAGCATCCGCCACCACATTCGCCTTGCCCGGGTGATACAAGATCTCGCAGTCGTAATCCTTCACTAACTCCATCCATCGGTGTTGTCTAAGGTTCAGGTCTCGCTGCTGAAATATATACTTTAAACTCTTGTGATCAGTGAATATCTGGCACGACTCGTCGTATAGGTAATGTCGCCAGATTTTAAGTGCAAAGACCACTGCAGCCATCTCCAAATCGTGAGTGGGGTGGTTCTATTCATGTTTCTTCAATTGTCGCGAAGCATACGCAATCACCCTGTCATGCTGCATCAATACGCACCCTAGCCCCACCCGAGAAGCATCACAATAGACCACAAATCCGCCTGATCCTGAAAGCAATGATAACACCGGTGCCGTAGTCAGCCGAGTCCATAGCTGCTGAAAACTGTGCTCGCACTCCTCCGTCCAATCGAAAGGAACTCCCTTCCGGGTCAACCCGGTCAAAGGTGTAGCAATACTGGAGAAGTCCTGCACAAATCGCCTGTAGTAACCGGCCAACCCCAAAAAGCTGCGAATCTCCGTAACTGATGTTGGTCTGGGCCAACGCTGAACGGCCTCGATCTTCCTCGGGTCTACACATATCCCGTCTCATGAAATCACATGCCCCAAGAAGTCTACGCTGTCCAGCCAGAAGGCACACTTAGAGAATTTCGCATAAAGCTGGTGCTCCCTCAAAGTCTGCAGTGTAATCCGCAAGTGCTGCTCGTGCTCCTCACTACTCCGGGAATACACCAAGATATCGTCAATGAATACTATGATGAACAGATCCAGATATGGCCGGAAAATACGGTTCATCAAGTCCATGAATGCTGCTGGCGCATTGGTGAGCGCGAACGACATCACCAAAAACTCATAATGGCCGTAGCGCGTACGGAAAGCTGTCCTAGGAATGTCCTCCTGTCGAACCCGCAGCTTATGATAGCCCGATCGTAAATCGATCCTCGAAAAGTATCCTGCCCCCTGAAGCTGGTCGAACAAATCGTCGATACATGGCAAGGGATATCTGTTCCGCACTGTCACTCTGTTCAGCTGGCGGTAGTCGATACACAGACGCAAACTGCCATCCTTCTTCTTGACGAACAGGACTGGAGCACCCTAAGGAGAAACACTGGGTCGAATAAGTCCCTTATCCAGCAAATCTTGCAACTGACCCTTCAATTCTCGAAGTTCCGCCGGGGCCATCCGATAAGGTGGTATGAAAATAGGCCCCGTGCCAGGAACCAAATCAATACAGAAAGAAATGTCGCGCTCGGGCAGTAGCCCAGGAAGCTCGTCAGGGAACACATCAGGAAACTCGCTAACAACCGGAACCTGATCCAATGGAACCTCCATAGCGCTAGCATCGCAAACATAGGCGAGAAATCCCTGACATCCCTTCCTCAAAAGCTGTCCAGCGCGAAAAGAAGAAATCACACTGTGAGGGGCAGCACCACGGTCCCCCAACACAACAAAAACCGACTCGCCGGGAAAACAGAATCTAACTGTCTTCTCGCGGCAGTCCACAGAAGCATAGCACGTGGCTAACCAATCCATGCGCAAAAGAACGTCGAAGTCCAACATCTCAAGAAGGATCAAGTCGACAGGTAACTCCCTCTCGCCAATACAGACGGTACATGATCGGAACACGTGCCTAGCAACAAATGACTCTCCCACAGGAGTGGTCACAACAAGCGGCTGATCAAGCAAACCGGACTCTCTACCCAAACTCGGCATAAAGTGTGTGGATACGTACGAGTGCGTGGATCCGGGATCGAACAACACGTGTGCATCAACAGAACATACTGAAAGGATACCTGAAACCACCACATTGGACGCCTGTGCGTCCTGATGCGTCAAAGCAAAGACCCGCGCCTGTCCCCCACCTGTGACTGACTGCCCTCTGCCTCGGTCATCCCGTCCTCTCTGAGCAACTCCTCCACGCCCACGACCTCTCTGAGTATGAGTCTGACGCGGAACAACGGTAGGTACAACAGGCAACGCCCTCTGGGGTGGTGAAGGTGGTAGAGTAACACGCGGTGCTGCCGCCTCCCTCCGGTGTATCTCAGGACAATCTCTAACGAGGTGAAGTAGACTGCCGCATCTAAAGCAACCCCGCGACGACTGCTGACTCTCCCGGGGATACGAACTAAACATCTGGCCTCGTCCCGAACCTCTACCACTCCCCGTACCCGAACGATACCTATCGCGGCGTCTGAATGACTGTCTCCGTGCGGATATACTAGTACGAACTCTCTTCGGCTCTGGAACTACCGAAGTCTCAGCAAAGCGCTCCTCGACTAATAGGGCTGCGTCTACCGCTGCTGCATATGTCTCGTAATGCTGCGCGCTGATCGCAAGGAACAGTGGTGTAAGCAAGCCTCGAACAAATCTCTTGACTCGCAACTCCTCGGTAGCCACTAAATACGGGGCATAAACTGCTAGCTCTGTAAACAGCACGTCATACTCTGCCACTGTCATCTCTGGCGTCTAGCGCAAGGACTCAAATCTGCGTGCTCGGGCATCCCTAACACTCTAGGGAAGGAAACGGGCTAGAAATACTGTCACAAACTCCGTCCAGGTCATAGGAGGAAGACCTGCCGCTCTGCCCTTCTCAACTGAATCACACCACTTCTGCGCAAGACCTTCCAGGCGAAAGCTCGCGAACTCAACCCATCTCGCATCTGCGCATCTGAGGGAACGACATATCCGGGCCATCCTATCAATGAAAGACTGTGGGTCCTCGGCTGTATCGGTGCCTGTGAAGACCGGAGGCTTCAGCCTCATAAACTCTGATAGCGATACTGTAATCACTTCCGTGGCTGCAGGGGCAACTGGCTGTACGGTCGGTACCATCGCGGTCCCTGTGACGGGTGGAGCTACCTCTAGTCGCAGTGCTCGAAGTGTCTCAACTAGCGATCCTATCATCTGGCGCATCTCCTGCATGCCGGATCCCACCGTCTGGCGCATCTCCTGCATACCAGCCCCTAGCGTGGCGATCTGATCTGTCACGGGAGGAACAACCTGCTCGGGAACAACCGGTGTACTGCCCGGATCAGTCCTCGTCTCAGATGAATCAACTCGAATCTCGGCCCTCGCGGCCGCTCTCTGCGCCCTCGTAGTCTTTGGCGGCATAATGGCTGAAAAGAAATTAGGATTCGATAAGAATACGGAAATCGAATCACAAGAATATATATACTCAAGAAGGAATTTAAATCAATAAGTCCTAAGGTCGCCTTGGCGGAGTACCGTGTCGTGAGTATGCCGCGGAACATACACACGCTACGCCACTCTGCTTCAGCTATCTACTCCATCATACCAAGGTCATCCCACACTCCGAAAGGTAAAACCTACACTCTGATACCAACTTTGTCACGACCCGAATATTTCGACTCGTGACCGGCACTTAACTACGCAACGTCTACAGGCGTAACACGACTAAGTAAGCCGAACCCAGAAATCAAAACCATTTAAAAGTAGCGAGTGTTGAAAACATTTAATTAAGACATTTAGAAAACCTTAAATAGTTCAATAAGTTCTTTTAAAGTTACGTAATCATTTAAATAATTTTGGCAGCATTTCCTTTGTAAAAGTAATCCCGAAATCGGGTATAAAACAGGATATGAGTGAAAATGAGATATAATGAAACCAAAACATTCCCAAACTGAAGCAACCACGCCCACCGGCGGAGACCATCATCACAAGAGTAATATACGACGCCGTAGTGAAGAATGAGCAATAAGTAAACATCACAGAATAAAAACTACATAAATAAACCGTCGGCTCCCATGAGCTCGACACCAGAATACAAAATATACATCATCGTCCTCACACAGTATCTAAGTCCAGTACATATATGGTAGATGGAGAATACTAGATACAAAAAAGGGGTACAATAAAAGTAATCAGATACCACAACCCACCTAAAAGCAAAACAGCTCTCGCACCAACTGTAGTGGTATCTGTAGCCAAAAGATGCAAAAGGCAGCATGCCGCAACTACTCTGATACGCAACCTGCAAATACTGTGGCACAACGGGGGTGAGTTGCCAACTCGTGAATAGAGGTAACATATAAAGGTAATCGCGAGCATGCACGTACTGCGCTACTCTATCAAATGTCAGCAGATGATATCAATGCGTGATAAGCAGTATGTGCAATAGTCATGCAAGTGCTCTATCGGGTAAAATAACTACAGGATGAGATACATGATAATCAATGCTGAGCATGGGATAAATAACATCTACACGGAATATCAACGTGGAAAAATAATCGGTGCCCCAAACTGCACCCAAATCCCAAATAAACTCAGGCGCCGGCACTCCCATCGGCCCTCAAATCCTGTAAATCTCTGAGAATCACGAGTGCCCAACATCGGCACTCAAAATATCATAAAATACTCGTGTCCAGCATCGACATGCAAATCCTCATATATCGGGCTCCGTCAGTCCGGATCAGCCCACGGGCTCCGTCTGCGGTATCGGCCCTCGGTCCTGGCAGTACGGATCATCCCGCATCCATCTCTCGACTCTAGTCAGTATCCTCCGGATAACCGCCAGGTCCAACCAATCACCGGTAGGTACTCGCCACCCTGCCAGGCTCATCGTCTACTCCACGAAAAATATTTCTCGCCCCGGGGAACCATACTGGGTCCACCACGAACCCGCAAACGGATCATCCAACTCCTCGAATCGGGTTTCAAGCACACGTTTCAGCACCGAGAAAACGCGTGGTGGACGCACCAAAATATCATATCACGAGGAACCGGGTTTTCAAATAGTGCATCTTTTCTTAAATAATTACACGATCCTCAAAACCAGAAATCACATGGAAATCCAACACCAATGAGTAAATCAAATGCGATGTGCTATGTACATCAAGCCATAATGTAGGTACAAGAGGAAACCGCTTTTAAAAATAGTTTCCGTTTTTAAAGACATCATGCGGCTCCTAATTTCTATGAAAATCATATCGAATCATATGTGAAATGAACTACAGCAATATAATCATGGCAGTTCTACAATGAGTGTGTCATGGCAATTACTAACGGTGTGTGTGTAACATGCAGATTAGTGCTCGTGCAACATGAACCGTTAGTAATAATGCGGTGTTCTATCAATTCTAGGTCATATCCATATAGCAGGGAATGCAGTATGCAACAACGGTATCCATGACAGTCAAAGTAGGTAAATGCAACACATAGCTATAAGGTCCTATCAGCCCTGACGCATAACGCCATGCGGGCGATATCCCCGTAGATGTTAAATCTACTCACCGAAGTCTCACGCTAAGTGTAGCCGACAACTTGCTTCCCCTTCTTCGCAGCGTCCGTCTCACTCGCCTGCGAACCTAGAATCACACAATATATCACACATAAGCTCAAATCCACAAAAACGTGATATTAAGGTCAAACTAGAAACCCGTGTCGCAAACCAAGCGCGAGTGTGCGCGATAGGCTAAAACGTGTGATTACGCGCCTGAAACTACCTCGACGCGTCGCGATACGCAGAAATCCCAAACCACATGCGTATCACGCGTGTCGCGAAGGTTTAAAATACGAGAAATAGGGTAATTAGCTCCAGATTTTCCTACAGCAAGAATCACACAAAATTGCACATGCCATGAGTCTAAGGATAGCAGCAGACACCTATAGGGCCAAACCCCAACCCAAACCCTCCCCATCTGGCTGCAATTTGCGGCCAGAATCAATATTTCGGCGGCCACTGTACGGAATTTGGGGGTCGGGTTCTACCTGGGGGATCAGCACCTAACAACTATACTGCAGTCATCTCAAAATTATTCTGAACTCACTGGGTCGATAGCAGATTACAGAAAGTCAAAATTTGCTTAAAAACGATGAATTTGCATCAAATAGAGATCTGGTGGTATTTTAGTGCAATTGGGGGCTAAGCTGGGTTAACATGGCCCTAACAACACTCCATCAACTTGCTGAAACCAATTCATACATCATTTGGTCATGGTTCCCACTAATCACCACATATCGCACTAAAACGCACCAATAAACACTAATCGAAGCTAAGCCACACTAAATAAGAAAACTAGGGGGTAAGTTCAGGAAGTATACCCCACACTCGACCCTAGGGAGCTGGAGGAAGAAGAAGGAGTAGAGGGAAGGAGCTGCAGCTGGAGTTGTTGCTGTTGCTGCAGCTCACTGCTGCTGTTGTTGCTCACTGTTGCTATTGCTGTGCTGCTTGCTGCTGCTGAGATGGTAAGTGTGTGAGTGTGAGAGTGAGGTTGAGAGAAGTGAGCACAAGAATGAGAGGAAAAGAAAAGATAATCCCCAAGGTCAACCCCTCCACTCTCTCTCTTCAATAAATGCAAGCATGGCTTTTGCCATGATGCATTCTCTCTCTCTCTCTCATTCTCACCAAGTCAACACCCAAAAGAAAATTCAAATTAAAGCAACCATCAATTAACTAATTAAACTTAATTAAAACCCAAAATACTTAATCCCCATGATTAAACCCACCATGGTTGCTAATCATGGTATTACCTCAATTTGAAACCCTAGTTTACATGCACATGTGTGTGCAAGCCTAGGAAAATTCTAGAAAAATATTTATTAAATTTGAAAAAAATATTTGAAACCCAATTTGGTAAACTTTTTATTAAAAACCCTTTATTTAAATATAAATAGCCATAAAACACCTCCTAAGATGTTACAACCTGCTTTCCCCGTCGGAATTATGCTTCGCCTGGGAATTGACCTCTGCGTCGGAATCATGCTTTTGGATAGCCGCTCGTATCCATATCATTTGTCACGCCCCGCTTCCCAGAGTGCGCTAAGATCGGCACGTGACAGAGCCAATCATGCTACCTGTGGCTAGGAAACATCCCTCCACAGTCATATTACGGCTGTCTATAGATATCAAGAACAGTAGAAATAAAATAAACTATCTAGTACATGTCCATATGCCAGGATATACGAGTCAAGAAATAATATGCGGAAGCAATAAATCCAATAAACAATAACAATCTGGAAAGTACGTCCCAAATACGGGCTCACATCAGGAAATGAAAATACGGAAAGAAACTAAACTAAACTGGATACTAACAAGATCCTCACTGCTCGGCCTGTTGGCTGAAATACTCCTGAACGGCCTGCAACAGAGATAGAGGATCTGGGCCATGCAAAACCCAGACGTCAGTGCGTCATAATATCAACAATAATATAATCAGGAAGTAATAAGATATGCAGGCATGAGTATGAGCAGTAATAAGAGTATGACAATAACACGAATATGGAACAGTGAAGTGTATACGTGCAGGTGAAGTGCGGTGAGTAATCTAAACTATACTACTGGGTTATCTATTCTAAAGTCTTCAAAATCAATTAATGCAATCCTTGTCATAACCAATCGGTCTATGCCCCGTTCATTCCCCACAGGACCACGGCAACAGGATTATTCCGTAACGCCCGGAAAAACGGCAAACAATATATTCCGTAACGCCCGGAAAAACGGCAAACAATATATTAAGTAACGCCCGGAAAAACGGCAAACAATATAACAGCCCTTTGAGTTACGTTCAGTTACATTCTTGATTTCCCCTTACCCCCAAGGTTATGTGTTCAAGTCGGGTATTGCTAATCAATATCTAATACCAACACAAGATCAAGCAGATACAAATTTTGTCTATGCAGACAACAGTAACGTCCATCAGGACAACATGTCAGGATTGTCGGCATTAGAAACAGGATCAGGTAACATGTCAAGTAGTGGTATATCAGGTCATGTCAGGTAGTGTACATGTATCACGTGGATGCCCAACAGTAAAATGTAGCAAGTATCGAATCACAGTAAAAGTACGGATGTATTGTAGAAGCATGTGTGCACAATTATCGATCAAGGGTTACATCATGACTATGTAGGATGCACATTATCAAGCATGGGGTACTAATGTAACAGTAATATGAATTAATATGGCATGGCATGCAACTAGATATATAGAATTAATGGTATGGGTACACAATAAAACATGGATGCACAATATGTATTATAGCATGTAGTAAGATAAACTTGCATGCGACTTGATATGCAATAAACTGTACGGATGCGAACGGATATTATAAAACTGTAAAACTGTAACATTAGATGCATAACTAAACAATATGTAATATTATTATTCGCATGAATGCAAAATATAGTAATATAGCATGTAGCAAGATAAACTTGCATGCGACTAGATATGTAATAAACTGTACGGATGCAAACGGATATTGTAAAATTGTAAAACTGTAACATTGGATTCATAACTAAACAATATGTAATATTATTATTCGCATGAATGCAAAATATTGTAGTATAGCATGTAGCAAGATAAACTCGCCTCAGAACAGTAGTCAATATGCAGGCGGCCTGGTGCGACACGACACGATACGGTGTGTGAAACGGCACGACACGGTGCTGGGTCTTACGGTGACACGGGACTGGGGCGATGGTGGCACACAAATGGCATGGGCTGAGCACGAAGCGGGCATGACGTGGCACAGGAGCAGGGCACATGGCGTAACACGGTCCGAGTACGGTGATGACACGGTCTGGGTACGGTGCATGGTCTGGTCGCGATCTGGTGCATGGTCTGGTGGTGGTCTGGTCGCGATCTAGAGACAATCTGGTGCATGGTCTGGTCATGATCTGGACACGATCTGGTGCATGGTCTGGTCACGATCTGGCCGTGACACGGTCGTGACATGGAAGTGGTGATGGTATAATTTTGGTATTATAGCGGTACTGTGGTGATGGTATGGTTCGTCCGGATCGTCGGCGGCGGCATGGCTCTGGCGATGACCAGAAAACAAGAATTCAAGAAAGAGAAAAGAGAAGAAGAAGAAGGAGAAAGAGAAGAAGATGAAGGTGCTGCTCTGGAATTGGTGTTTGGGGACAGAGGCGAGGCAGCGGAGACGACGACGACGACGAGCCGTCGACGGCGAGGTCTACGTCAAAAGGCAGTGGGTTTTGGCGAGGGCTATAGGTGTGGTTGCAGTGGGCTCAGAAGAAGAGAGGGGTTGAAGGGAAGAGAGAAGGAGGTGAGGAGACAGGGATGGTGACGAGGGGTTGAGACGAGGTGGTCGGCGATGAGGGCGACGGCGACCGAGGAGGTGGCCGCAATAGGTTCTCGGGTGTGTAGGGTTGGCTTGGGTTGGGTTGTAGGTGATAGTGGTGATGATGGTGTCAGGATTCGAATGTGGTGATGAGGATGACGGGGTACGGTCGTCGACGGGGTTCCGGCGGTGGAGGTGATGGGTGTCCGGTTGGGTTCCTGGTGCGGTGGATGTGCAGGGAAGGAAAAAGAGAAGGACGAAAGAGAGAAAGGTGAGGTGGTGGTCGAGGAGTCGACGATGACGAAGGTGGAGGCGGCGACGGCGTCGCACGGAGGGAAGGCGGCGACGAGCGCGAGCGAGGGCAGAGGCGGGAAAAATTTAGAAGAAGAAGGAGGTGGGGAAGACGTGAGTTTAAAATGGGTTTGTGAAAATTTTGAGATTAAAAAATAAATAATTATAGTGAAAGAGAGAGAGAGAGAGGAGAGAGACAGAGAGAGTTTCTGTTAATTAGATTTTTTTTTAAAAATCCTTTTAGTTAAATAAAAATTTTAAACAGTTAGAATTATTTACAAATATAATATTAGTAAATTTTGAGTTTTTGGCTAATACAAAAATAGTCCAAAACACGCCCAGGTCGGGTCTAAAAATCTAGTTTTAAAATACGGATAATATACGTACCAACCAAAACCAAAGTAGGATACCCGGGCCACGAAAAAGCATACCCCCAAGAATGGATACACGTAGCGTGCACGTAGCTATCCAAACGAGTCTGTTTCACTGAACGGGACGAGAACAAGATGCACGGATGCTACGACAGGGTTAGGGGTATCATGCAGGCCATGCTAGATAATTTTAAAAAAATTTATTCGACTTTAAATGTTATATTAAAATGCAGATGCCAGATAAAATGCCAGTATGCAGTATAAAATATGAAAGTGCACGGATCCACGTAACAAGCCAGGATAAAAGATAAACAAGAATCAAAACTGGTTTTCAGTAAGCAGGTCGGGTCGGATGCAATATGAATGCCAATTACACTATTCGTATCCAAAACACAATAAATCAAGAAATAACCATAAATAAAGAAATACCCAAAATAGAACTGATATAAATGAACTGGGATGTTACATTATACCCAACTACAAAAAGAATTTCGTCCTCGAAATTCCCAAAACAAGAAAAGATAAACAAACATGAAACTACAGGAAGATATCTGGAAACTTCTGTCGAATCTCGTCTTCTCGTTCCCAAGTCGATTCTCCGTGTGAGCGATTCCTCCATGAAACAAGTACGAGCGGGATAACCTTATTCTTGAGGACCTTTTCTCTTCGATTAACAATCGACATCGGTCGTTCCTCAAAGGTCAAATCCTCCCTTATAGTCAGCTCCGAATGATCTAGAACGTGCGTCTCATCTCAAACATAATTACGGAGTTAAGATACATGAAACGCGTCATGAACATTCGCCAAAAATGGTGGTAACGCCAATCGATAAGCCACTTCTCCAACACGCTCCATAATCTCGAAAGCCCCCACGAATCGAGGACTAAGCTTGCCTCGACTCCCAAAACGAATAACTCCTCTAGTCGGTGATATCTTCAAGAATACAAGATCACCAACAGCGAATTCTAGAGGTCTTCTCGATGTGTCGGCCCAACTCTTCTGTCGATCCTGCGCTGCATTCATGTGATTCCGGATAGTATTAACCTTCTCTACTGTTTGCACGATCAAATCCGGTCCCAACAATCTTCGTTCTCCAACATCATCCCAACAAACAGGTGAACGACACTTGCACCCATATAATGCTTCAAATGGAGCCATCTAAATAGTCGCCTGAAAGCTGTTATTGTACGAAAACTCCACCAAGTGTAGATGATCCTCTCATGAACCTTTTAAGTCTAACATGCAAGCTCTCAACATGTCTTCAAGAGTTTGGATCGTTCTCTCCGAATGGCCATCGGTCTAAGGATGATAAGTGGTGCTAAACTTCAATCGTGTCCCCAAACTTTTCTGTAAACTCCTCCAGAAGTGCGATAAGAATCGAGTATCACGATCGGAAGCGATGCTCACAGGTACTCCATGCAATCTCCCAATCTTCTGCATATACCGTTCTGCTAACGCTTCCGTTGACTGATCAACTCGAAATGGTATGAAATGAGCTGCCTTGGTCAAATGATCAACAATCACCCAAACTGCATTGTTGCCCTTTGAACTCCGCGATAAAGCTGTCACGAAATCCATGGTTATATGTTCCCACTTCCACTGAGGAATCGGAAGTGGTTGCAATAAACCAGCTACTCTTTGATGTTCAGCCTTAACTTGCTGACACACCAAGCACTTCGCTACAAAGCGAGCAATCTCCCTTTTCATGTCTTCCCACCAGAAATGCTGTCTTAGATCACGGTACATCTTCGTGCCTTCTGGATGTACGGAATATGCGAAACTGTGTGTGTCATGACCCGAAATAGCACGTGACTGGCCCTTGAATCATATGAAGTCTATAGGACTCCATCTAATTCAAGTAAGCCAAAAGCCCAGAAATCTAAAACCATTTTAAGGAGTAAATAAAGAAAACTAGTTTTTAAGAAGTAAGGAAAACATGTTTTAAAAGCAAGGTTTTTAAATAAGTAAGCCGCATATGCATTTTTAAAATCTATAGTCTTTTCTGAAAATTTCGGCAGAGTTTCCTTTGTAAATACTGGCCCAAACGGGGTACAACATGAATAGTATATATACAATAATAAAAGGCATCCCCAAACGGGAGCTAGCTCTTCGTCAATCGACGGTCACAACCACGCAAGCAGTATAATATACAACGCCGAAGGGTGAGGATCAAAACTCAAAGGAAAACTCAAAATCAGCATGAAAACCATAATACTACAACGCGCGACTCTAAGGTCGAAATAATACACAGCTGGTTTTCTAAGTCTGAAACAATATACAAGTTTGGTTGATGAAATTACTAGATACAACTGAATAATACATGTACAATAGTGGTTCTGATGCAAAAGAACCCACCTACTAAAGCAAATCACCCGTAAGGGAAGCAGTGTGCCAGAAGCCGCAACGGAACCTGTACGGCAAAACCTGCAAGAACTGTGGCACAACGAGGGTGAGTTGCCAACTCATGAATAGAAAACATCACAGAGCATAAATCGTATCTATGACACAATCCTAAGTCAATACGATCAGATATATATATATATATATAAACTTCAAATGAATAAGTCTGAAGCATGATAAAGTGGCAATGTAACATCTATACATGAGTGTAGTGCCAAGTGCTCATGCCAATGCCTCAGGTAATAACATATCATAAATATGAGGTATGATCAATGTCGACTATATCATGAAGTCTATGAATATGTGGATGTCATCCAACTATGTGATCAATGTCATCAATGTCAACTATATGTATGTGGATATCATCCAACTATGTGATCAATATCGTCAATGTCAACTATATGTATGTGGAAATCGTCCACGTGTCACCCAATGACAATAAGCATCATGCATGTAAATATCATAAAGCATATGCATGGAAGTATGAGGATGTAAATCAACATGTGTCGCTCGCGACATATCAAATCATGGAACCTGAGTGTCAAGCATCGACACTCGAAAACATCCTGAAACCTGTGCCTAGCATCGGCACGTAAATCCTCATATACATAGGGCTCCGTCAGTCTGGATCGGCCCGTCTCATCTCTCAACTCCGGTCGGTATCCCCCAGATATCCGCCGAGCTAAAAAACAATCACTGGTAGGTAGTACTCCCCTGCCAGGCTCACCGTCTAGCATATACGAGTCTTCTTGCCCCGAGGTACCTCACCGGGTCCACCATGTACCCGCAGACGGTGCCTACCTCTCCTCGAATCGGGTTTCACATGTCACTCTCAGAACCGAGAAAACACATGGTGGACGCACTGAAATATCATATCAAGGGTAACCGGGTTTTTAAAACAATACATACTTTCTTTTGAAATACTCACGGTTCCCAAATCCAGAAATATCATGGAAACAACATATCTCAATGTGTATAATCATAAAGCATGATATATGCGACATAATAAAGAAATGTAAGCATATCAGTATATCATGCAGCATGGAATAGTAATATGCACATATTGAGGGAAACCGCCCTTTTAAAATGAATCAGTTTTAAAGAGTATCTTGCGGTTCCCAATTCTCCAAATCAAGCCAGAATCAACTATGTATGTGCAATTACGTATGTATACAAGTATGAGTGTACAACAGGTAGGTGCACAAGTATGAGTGTACAATATGTAAGTACACAAGTATGGGTGTACAATTGGTATGTGCACGAGTGTACAGTATGTAATTACACAAGTATGAGTGTACAATATGTAGGTGCACAAGTATGAGCGTACAATATGTAAGTAAACAAGTATGAGTGTACAATAGGTATGTGCACAAGTATGAGTGTACAGTATGTAAGTACACAAGTATGCCATGCAAGGGATCATATCCTGAATGCAACAGTCCTACAGTGTAGTGACAAGGCAATTATCGATGATGAAGTGTGTGAGCCGGCAAGCAGGTGTACGTGGAATATACGCATCATCGATAATGGTGCTAGTGTCCTAACAGCATGGTTTTAATATAACAAATAACATATTTAACATGCAATGTGATGCAAACAGTAAGAATATGCGGCAAATGAATAATAAACACAACAGTGTAGAATCTACATCAATGTATCCATGTCATACTGTTTTGCCATTTGAAAGAAGACGAATCGGGGTTTTTAGGAAAATAAGGGCTACGGTGTTTTTATGAAAAGGTGCGTCTTTTGAAAATATTCGTAGAATCCCTTTGCCTGTCTTTAACTACTCCCGATTCGTTAGTTTTTGAAATAGGTATGACATCGGTCTAGCTTAACATCTACTAAGCAACTACAGATCTAACTAACAAGTCAATCGGGAGGGGTATGGAAACCACCTAAATCTGAGTCGATATATACATATATATAAATATAATAGTCGGTGATCCCGCCTCAAAGGTACCGCGTACGATACAATATCATATGACATCCTTGAGTCATGAGTGTGAATCTTATCATCAAATAAAGCTCGTACGGTAACTCATCGTACGACATCCCAAAAGCTAGGTACGGGTCAATATCACATTCATCTCATCAATTATCTGGTATCCTTATCATCATATCTCATGATCTGGGGTACTGATCTAAGTCTAGTACAAATCGATACCATCTATATAAATATAAATGCGTGTGTTAAACACACGTCCAAAGGCCCGCTAAAATCTCATGTCGTATCCCGAATACGAATCACATTATATCACCGATCTCATGGCACTATGACCAATCTCATCGACTCATCTCCAAATATCATACACTATCATCATCATCCAGGTATAAGTATAACAAGCATGTGTGTGGGGGGGGGTGTAAACCTATTCTAGGGTTTGCAACTAGAAAACTATACTAGTTTACTTCTAAACCCTAATCTATCCATAGTACACCTAATCACATCTAGAATATCCAAGTCACACATAACGCTATCATATTTATATATGTAGTATATATATAGTATACTAAATATCGAACTGCGGGGGTGCTATACGCCATTCACCCGACTTCCCCCGTAGATATAATCTACTCACCTTGCATCCTACGTGTCGGTGTCGATGTCGCCTTCATCTTCTTCATCGTATGAAGCCCTCGAGAAGGTACCTACAAGATAACACAATCGCAAATGCACCTTAAAATCACATCGAGAAAACCAAACGACGCGCTAAGGCCTATAGGTTAGAACCTATGGACTACGCTTTCAAAACCATCAAACAATCCTCGATATCGTCGTACAAACGTCAAAAGATCGAGGTAAAACACAATACTAGAAATCCAGAATTCAAAATACGCAAAACGAAACTCCGAATCAAAATAGCAACTTAGGAAAAAAGTCCCAGATTTTACCCTAGGTCAAATTGGTCAATTTTGTATATGCCAAGGGTCTAGTTTACATAAGATAAAGCTACAGAACCAACACGGATCAAAATGGTGGGACCCAGGCCGCAATTTGCGGCTATACAGATTAAATCTGTGGCCAGAATTGGGAGATAGGGGCTAGGGTTTTGGGGTTAGCTTCCTGGGTGCCTGCATGTATCATTGTCCTTGCAAAATAATTTTCAGAGGCTCCGGGTGTTAGCAGATTCCATTTAGACCTCACAGATTCCACAATTTCCCGATATCGGCTTTTCTAAATCTGTATTCCGGTGTTCTAGTCTCTGTTTTAGGCCTGAATTCTAGCACTAGGGGGTTTGTGTGTCCTTTATTGAGCTCAATTGCACATTACTACCCAAAATTTCCCTAAACCCTAACTAGAGTTTTCAAAGTTCACCCAAACCACACGATATCGGTTCTAATCTAACATGGGGGTAAAAGTAATGGAAATACCAAGCTAAAGGTTCAGAAAATACCTCATTTGGCAACTCAAGAATTTTCTTGAGGTGCCCAAAGTCCTCAAAATTTGATTTTTCTTGGTCCAATGTGCTTCCCTTGAGCCTGTGCATCTTTTTAATGAAAAGGGACTTGGGTTTTGAGGTGATTAGCATGGAGTTTTGGGGGATTTTGTGGAGAAGGAGAGGAGGGGCAGCAGCAGCAGCAGAAAGAAGAGGAGAGGGGAGAGGAAAATGAGTGCAATAATGATGGGGATGGCTCAAGACCAAGTCAACATAAACCCTCACCTTTCTCTCTCTCACCCATACCTATTTCTTTATTCTTTTCTTTTCTATTTTCCCTCTCTTAACTTAAAAACAACAACCATGGTAAAAAGAACATAAAGTCAAGCCATGGAAATAAATGTAACAAGTGTAAAATGATATGGTGCATGTTTTGCACAAAATATGCTTAAAATCCGATTAGCGATTTTTAATCGTGATTAGCACTAAATTAGCATATAATTAATAATAAAAACTTAAAATTTGCATAATTCACATAAAACACCCGTTTTAGTAATTTCTATAATTTTTCAAACTTTTTCCCAATTTATCGGTATTTAATTATACCGCCTTATTAAAATATTCAATATTTTATTATTAAATTATAAAAAATCCCTAAAAATAATATTTTATTTTTTTGAAATGTTACAGTGTGCCTCCTTCATAACTTCTTCGCGAATATCTCCTTTCGGCACACACAAACGGCCAGCATATCGCAACGAACCATTTTCATGAATCAACAAATCCGTTCGAAGTCCCGCTTCAACCTGTTCTCGAAACTTTTGTAATCTTGGGTCCTGTGACTGCGCTGCTATAGTATTATCGATCAACAACGACTGTACTTGCAGCTGCATCAACTGTTCCAAAGAATGCGGTAACACGATCTCCAACTCGAATCTCCGAAAATCCTCGATAAGCTCCTTCTGTGCAGTCAACATTCGAATTTCTGGCAACCGACTAAGAGCATCCGGCACTACATTAACTTTTCCCGGATGGTACTTAAGATCAAGATCGTAGTCAGCCATCAGCTCCAACCATCTACGCTACCTCATGTTAAGCTCTTTCTACGTGAACACATACTTTAGGCTTTTGTGATAGGTGATTACTTCGACCCTTTCGCCCAATAAGTAGTATCTCCAAATCTTCAAAGCAAAAATCACTGTTACAAGCTCCAAATCATGGGTTGGGCAATTCTTCTCATGGGTCTTCAACTGTCGTGATGCGTAAGCTATAAATTTCCCATGCTGCATCAAAACACATCCCAAATCTTTCCCAGACGCGTCGCTGTGAATCACCAATCCTCCCGAACCGTCTGGTACGGTCAAAATAGGAGCAGTTATCAATCTTTACTTCAACGCCTCAAAAGCTGACGCACAACCATCTGTCCATATGAACTGTACTTCCTTTCGCGTAAGCTTGGTCAAAGGCTCATCCAATCGAGCAAAATTCTCCACGAACTTTCTGTAATATCCGGCAAGTCCACGAAAAATTCTGATCTCTGCTACGTTCTTCGGAATCGGCCAATCCTAAACTGCTACAATATTCTCAGGGTCAACGGCGATTCCATCTCCGGATACGACATGCCCCAAAAACTTCACTTCTTCAAGCCAAAACCCGCACTTGCTCATCTTTGCATACAATCTTTCATGCCTCAATGTCTGCAATGCGATCTTTAAGTGTTCTGCATGCTCTTCTAGGCTCCTCGAGTAGACCAGAATATCATCGATGAACACCACTATAAACTGGTCCAAGAACGGTGAAAAGATTCGGTTCATCAAGTCCATAAATATCGCTGGTGCATTCGTGACTCCGAATGGCATCACTAAATACTCGTAATGTCCATATCGAGTTCGGAACGCGGTCTTGCAAATATCTTCTGATTTAACTCGAACTTGATGATATCTGGATCGCAAATCCAGCTTTGAGAATACCCTCTCTCCACTGAGTTGCTCAAAAAATTCGCCAATGCGAGGAATCGGGTACTTGTTCTTAATAGTCATACGGTTTAATTCTCGATAATCGATGCACATCCTCCTTGTGCCATCTTTCTTCTTGACTAGAAGAACTAGAGCTCCCCAAGGTGAATTACTGCTGCGAATCCAATCCTTCTCTAGCAATTCGGTAACCTGCTTCTTTACTTCTTCCAACTCCACTGGTGCCATCGAATAGTACACCCTTGAAATTGGCGCTACACCAGGAACAAGACCGATCGCGAACTCCACATCTCGTTTTGGCGGTAAACCCGAGATGTCCTCGAACATGTCCTTGAACTTTCGAACTACAGCTGGCGCTTCCTCCTTATCAACTTCCATCGACGAAAGAACACTGTTTGTCGGCCTAGCCCTAAACTCGACTGGCCCGACAGAACTGCTTCCTCCAGCAAAAACAAACTCCGGATGTCCGAGAATCTGGAAAATCACTTTCCTTGCCCTATAATCAATGTGAGCGTGGAAAGTGCCAAGAAAATCCAATCCCAAGACAACATCAAATAATGGGATGCACCTGAATCAATTAATGCTAATGCGGGAAAATCATGAACAAGTAGGATACCCGAAAACAACTTCATCTGAAGCCAAGATGCTGAAGAAGATTAGCACGATAAACAGGATCCAAGCTTGCGATAAAACATAAACTGGTAAGCAATGAAGCCGAGAGAAGCAAGGTAATATAATGACCACGAAACAAAGAATTGAATCAAGACCAGGACTCCAAGTTACTTAAATAGAGTACCGTATTGTAACCATGCTGCAGTTCATAGGTAAAATTACATAACTCCGTTTAAGTCGCCCAAATCCTAGTATCAGAATCAAAGTAATAAGACAGGAGAAACAATAGGAAACCAAAAGATTTCAACCCGAGATGCAAAGTTGTTTGCATATCGTCAAGACAAAGGGTCAAGAGAAAGATAAGATTCAAGAATCGCGAGAACAATGTGGCGGGACATGTTCCTAATTACGGGTTTTCTGATTCGTGTATTGGGTCCAATACCCAACTACAAAAGAACCAAACCCGATTAACCTAAATCCTATCGCTCTGATACCAAACAAACCCTGTCACGCTCTACTTCCCAGAGTGCGCTAAGATCGGTACGTGACAGAGCCAACCATGCTACCTGTGGCTCGAAAACATCCCTCCACAGTCACATTACGGCTGTCTATAGATATCAAGAACAGTAGAAATAAAATAAACTATCTAGTACATGTCCATATGCCAGGATATACGAGTCAAGAAATAATATGTAGAAGCAATAAATCCAATAAACTATAACAATCTGGAAAGTACATCCCAAATATGGGCTCACATCAGGAAATGAAAATACGGAAAGAAACTAAACTAAACTAGATACTAACAGGATCCTCACTGCTCGGCCTGTTGGTTGAAATACTCTTGAACAGCCTGCGACAGAGATAGAGGATCTGGGCTATGCAAAACCCAGACGTCAGTGAGTCATAATATCAACAATAATATAATCAAGAGGTAACAAGATATGCAGGCATGAGTATGAGCAGTAATAAGAGTATAACAGTAACTCGAATATGGAACAGTGAAGTGTATACGTGCAGGTGAAGTGCAGTGAGTAATCTAAACTATACTACTGGGTTATCTATTCTAAAGTCTTCGAAATAAATTAATGTAATCCTCATCGTAACCCATCGGTCTATGCCCCGTTCATTCCTCACGAGACCACGGTAACAGGATTATTCTGTAACGCCCGGAAAAACGGCAAACAATATATTCCGTAACTCCCAGAAAAACGGCAAACAATATAATAGCCCTTTGAGTTACGTTCGGTTACATTCTTGATTTCCCCTTACCCCTAAGGTTATGTGTTCAAGTCGGGTATTGCTAATCAATATCTAATGCCAATACAGGATCAAGCAGGTACAGATTTTGTCTATGCAGACAACAGTAACGACCATCAGGACAACATGTCAGGATTATCGGCATTAGAAACAAGATCAGGTAACATGTCAAGTAGTGGTATATCAGGTCATGGCAGGTAGTGTACATGTATCACGTGGATGCCCAACAGTAAAATGTAGCAAGTATCGAATCACGGTAAAAGTACGGATGTACTGTAGAAGCAAAGGTGCACAATTATCTATCAGGGGTTATATCATGACTATGTAGGATGCACATTATCAAGTATGGGGTACTAATGTAACAGTAATATGAATTAATTTGGCATGGCATGCAACTAGTATATAAAATTAATGGTATGGGTACACAATAAAATATGGATGCACAATATGTATTATAGCATGTAGCAAAATAAACTTGCCTCAGAAACAATGGTCGATATGCAGGCGGCCTGGTGCGACATAACACGATACGGTGTGTGAAACGGCACGACACGGTGCTGGGTCTTGTGGTGACATGGGACTGGTGCGATGGTGGCACATAAGTGGCATGGGCTGAGCACGAAGCGGGCATAACATGGCACAGGAGCAGGGCACATGGCGTGACACGGTCCGAGTATAGTGATGACACGGTCATGGCACGGTCTGGGTATGGTGCATGGTATGTTGCCATCTGGTGTATGGTCTGGTCGCGATCTGGAGATGATCTGGTGCATGGTCTGGTGGTGGTCTGGTCGCAATCTGGACACGATCTGGTGCATGGTCTGGTCGCGATCTGGACACAATCTGGCCGCGACACGATCGTGACATGGAAGTGGTGATGGTATAATTTTGGTATTGTAGTGGTACTGTGGTGATGGTATGGTTCGTCCGGATCGGCGGCGGCGGCATAGCTCCGGGGATGACAGGAAAACAAGAATTCAAGAAAGAGAAGAGAGAAGAAGAATTTGAAGGAGGAGAAAGAGAAGAAGATGAAGGTGCTACTCTGGAGTTAGTGTTTGGGGACAGAGGCGAGGCAGGGGAGACGACGACGACGACGAGCCGTCAACGGCGAGGTCTACGTCAAAAGGCAGTGGGTTTTGGCGTGGGCTGTGGGTGTGGTTGCAGTGGGCTCGAAAGAAGAGAGGGTTTGAAGGGAAGAGAGAAGGAGGTGAGGAGACAAGGATGGTGACGAAGGGTTGAGACGAGGTGGTCGGCGATGAGGGCGACGGCGACCGAGGAGGTGGCCGCAATGGGTTCTCAGGTGTGTAGGGTTAGCTTGGGTTGGGTTGTAGGTGATGGTGGTGATGATGGTGTCAGGATTCGAAGGTGGTGATGAGGATGACGGGGTACGGTCATCGACGGGGTTCCGGCGGTGGAGGCGATAGGTGTCGGGTTGGGTTTCTGGTGCGGTGGATGTGCAGGGAAGAAAAAAGAGAAGGACGAAAGAGAGAGGTGAGGTGGTGGTCGAGGAGTCGACGATGACAAGGGTGGAGGCGGCGACGGCGTCGCACGGAGGGAAGGCGGCGACGAGCACGAGCGAGGGCAGAGGCGGGAAAAATATAGAAGAAGAAGGAAGTGGGGAAGACGTGAGTTTAAAATGGGTTTGTGAAAAATTTTGAGATTAAAAAATATATAATTATAGTGAAAGAGAGAGAGAGGAGAGAGACAGAGAGAGTTTCTGTTAATTAGATTTTTTTAAAATAATCTTTTTAGTTAAATAAAAATTTTAAACGGTTAGAATTATTTACAAATATAATATTAGTAAATTTTGAGTTTTTGGCTAATACAAAAATAGTCCAAAACACGCCCAGGTCGGGTCTAAAAATCTAGTTTTAAAATACGGATAATATACGTACCAACCAAAACCAAAGTAGGATATCTGGGTCACGAAAAAGCATACCCCCAAGAATGGATACACGTAGCGTGCACGTAGCTATCCAAACGAGTCCGTTTCACTGAACGGGATGAGAACAAGATGCGCGGATGCTACGACAGGGTTAGGGGTATCATGCAGACCATGCTAGATAATTTTAAAATATTTTATTCGACTTTAAATGTTATATTAAAATGCAGATGCCAGATAAAATGCCAGTATGCAGTATAAAATATGAAAGTGCACGGATCCACGTAACAAGCCGAGATAAAAGATAAACATGAATCAAAACTGGTTTCCAGCAAGCTGGTCGGGTCGGATGCAATACGGATGCCAATTACACTATTCGCATCTAAAACACAATAAATCAAGAAATAACCATAAATAAAGAAATACCCAAAATAGAACTGGTATAAATGAACTAGGGTGTTACATTACACCCAACTACAAAAATAATTTCGACCTCGAAATTCCCAAAACAAGAAAAGATAAACAAACATGAAACTACAGGAAGAGATCTGGAAACTTCTGTCGAATCTCGTCTTCTCGTTCCCAAATCGATTCTCTATGCGACCGATTCCCCCATGAAACAAGTACGAGCGGGATAACCTTGTTCTTGAGGAACTTTTCTCTTCGATCAACAATCGACATCGGTCGTTCCTCAAAAGTCAAATCCTCCCTTACAGTCAGCTCCGAATGATCTAGCACGTGCGTCTCATCTCGAACATACTTACGGAGTTAAAATACATGAAACGCGTCATGAACATTCGCCAAAGATGGTGGTAACGCCAATCGATAAGCCACTTCTCCAACACGCTCCATAATCTCGAAAGGCCTCACGAATCGAGGACTAAGCTTGCCTCGACTCCCAAACGAATCACTCATCTAGTCGGTGATATCTTCAAGAATACAAGATCACCAACAGCGAATTCTAGAGGTCTTCTCGATGTGGCGGCCCAACTCTTCTGTCGATCCTGCGCTACCTTCATGTGATTCCGGATAGTATTAACCTTCTCTACTGTTTGCATGATCAAATCCGGTCCCAACAATCTTCGTTCTCCAACATCATCCCAACAAACAGGTGAACGACACTTGCACCCATACAATGCTTCGAATGGAGCCATCTGAATAGTCGCTTGAAAGTTGTTATTGTATGAAAACTCCACCAAGTGTAGATGATCCTCCCATGAACCCTTGAAGTCTAACATGCAAGCTCTCAACATGCCTTCAAGAGTTTGGATCGTTCACTCCGACTGGCCATCGGTCTGAGGATGATAAGTGGTGCTAAACTTCAATCACGTCCCTAAACTTTCCTGTAAACTCCTCCAGAAGTGCGATAAGAATCGGGTATCACGATCGGAAGCGATGCTCAGTTTTGGGGGTAAGGGGAAATCAATGATGAAACTTGACTTATAACTCAACAGTTCGACGCTTATACTGATCAGTTTTGGGGGTAGGCCAGTCCTGGGATAATGCTGCTGACATCATTCATCTGTACATGTTTCCTGTTTTGTGCTTAGCGGCACGTCTCGATTTTAGCCTGAGAATCTGGACCGTGGTCCCGGGCATGCACGGGATACTATTGAGTTACATCAATGATTCATTAAATTTATTTCAAAGACTTGAGAGTAATTAACCCAGTAGTTTAGTTCAGATTACTCACCGCACGTCACGTGTGCTTATACACTTCATTGTTCCATATTCGTATTACTGTTATACCCTTATTACTGTTCATACTCATGCCTGCATATCTTGTTTCCTCCTGATTATATTTTATTGTTTGATATTATGACGCACCGACGTCTGGGTTTTGCATGGCCCGGATCCTTTATCTCTTTCGCAGGCTGATTGGGAGTATTTCAGCCGTCAGGCCGAGCAGTGAGGATCCTGTTAGTATCTAGCTTAGTTTAATTTATTTTCGTACTTTCATTTCCTGATGTGAGCCCGTATTTGGGACGTACTTTCCAGATGTTATTATTATTTAGATTTTGTTGCTTCCGCATATTATTTCTTGACTCTTTATTCTGGCAGATGGACATGTACTATATAGATTATTTATTTCTACTGTTCTTGATATCTTATAGACAGCCGTGATGTGACTGTAGAGGGATGTTTCCTAGCCACAGGTAGCATGGTTGGCTCTGTCACGTGCCGATCTTAGCGCACTCTAGGAAGCGGAGCGTGACAAAGAGTACCGCATATCGGGCCTAGGGGGTGGTAAACATCAGACTCTAATTAGCGTGACAAATCATGTCGGTGTGGAACCTAATACAACTTAAGAAACTACTGGTGTATCTACCAATAAATCTCACTTGTTTTGGCTAAGGATCTGTAGTATCGGCCAACCATACACAGCGCGATATCAACTCCCTATACCAGGAGAAACGAATCCCTTCTATCACTTACTGCCACCAAGTGCTTTGGACTGCACCCAACTACTACCGGTTTGAACGACTCTTTAAAGCCGTGGTAGGGTAGTAATCTATGTATAGTGAGAACACACTCGAGACTAATCGTGATGTCAAGTCATCGGACTAAGTTGTACTTATGTCACCAGAGAATTGCTATCCGACGATAGGTATAATACTAACTAGCAGTTCCTAGCAAGTCCGTCCAGTGTAACTCATAACCTAATGAGCACATGTATACTCTCTTTAGTACCATTTACCAATGGCTGCGGGACCGGCCATCTCCCATGACAGGGATAAGAAACATATACACTAGTCTACTCTGGAGTATCGATGCCCAGTCTTAATAATCCTAAGACTAGGGACAATTTCAAGGATGTGCTTATAAACTACCCAGCTCCCACAAGTATGATTGCTATCATAACGATGGTAGTCAAGCAAACATCATAAAGGCTCTATCAACATGTATTAACGATATGTAAAAAGAACATATACACATGTTAAGATAGATACAAACAAGATAGCAAACTATCATATTGAGCAAGACTGTCTTATACATTTACATCCCAAGCTCCCAAAATATAATATACAATCATGTACCATACAATAATGGCATCTAGGGCATATATACCTAACAATTCCCACTTGCACTAAGGACATGTATTGGTATATCGCGGACCTATCATCTCGAATAGCCTCTCGAACTGTGTCTGAGGGATGACATTTGTGAGTGGATCTGCAGTGCCGTCCTTCGTGTCTTCTCTCCGCACCTCGATCTCCTGGCGATCCACAAGCTCCCCTGATCATGTGATACTACCTCAAGATGTGTCTAGATCTCTGATGGGACCATGGTTCGCTAAAACCATAGCCCCGTTGTTGTCACAATACAAAGGTATTGGGTCAACAATGGACTGAACCACTTGAAGTTCTGAAATGAACTTTCTCATCCAGACAGCTTCTTATGCGGTGTCACAAGCAACGATATACTTTTCCTCCATTGTCGAGTCGGCTACGGTGTCCTGTTTGGAACTCTTCTAACAGAATGTCCCTCTATTGAGGGTAAATACATAATCCGACATGGATTTGGAGCCATCTTTGTCACTTTGGAAGCTGGAGTCAACGAAGGCCTCAATCCGGAGGACTTGAATGTTCCTTCTCATGTACTTGAGAATGTTCTTTACTGCTAACCAGTGCTTCTCCCCGGGTTTGACTGATACCTGCTTACCACGCTCAATGCATAAGCTACATCCGGTCTGGTACATAACATCGCATATATTATAGATCCTACCGTTGAAGCATAGGGTATAATACTCATGCGGTCTCTCTCCAAATCAGTCTTGGGAGACATCACTTTAGAGAGGCGATTCCATGACAAGCGGGTAAATTACCGCGCTTAGAATCTTTCATACTAAATCTCTTCAGTATGGTGTCAATGTACCTGAAATGTGAAAGTCCCAACATCCTCTCAGATCTATCACGATAGATCCCGATCCTCAGAATGTAGGAAGCATCATCCAGGTCTTTCATGGAGTACTTCTGTGACAAGAAACTTTTGGCCGATTGTAGCTTAGGAATGTCATTTCCTATCTAGAGAATGCCATCTCCTATCAAGAGAATGTTATCCACATACAAAGCGAGGAATACCATAATTCTTGCTACAATTTTCTTATAAATACATAGTTCATCTATATTTTTGATAAAGTCAAATTCTTTGACCATCTCATCAAAATAAATGTCCCAATTTCGCGATGCCTGCTTTAATCTATAAATGGATTTAAGCAACTTGCACACTCTTCCGCTGCTCTCACTCTCTATGAAGCCCTCTGGCTGATCCATATAAACTCACTCTTCCAAACTTCCATTTAGAAAAGCGGTCTTTACGTCCATCTGCCAGATTTCATAATCATGGAAGGCAGCAATGGCAAGTATGGTCCGGATGGATTTAAGCATAGCCTCTGGAGAAAAGATTTTATCATAGTCCAAGCCAGGTCTTAGACGAAAACCTTTTGCTACAAGTCTAGATTTATAGGTTTCAACCTGTCTATCTGCACCAATCTTCTTTTTGAAGATCCATTTGTAGCCTACGAGTTTTACTCCTAAAGGTGCAACGTCCAAAATCCAAACTTTGTTGGTGTAGATGGATTCCATCTCGGACCGTATAGCATCCAACCACTTTACTGAGTCTCTGCTCGTAATGGTCTGCTGAAAACTAGTAGGCTCATCATCATCGATGATGCAATCCTCTCTATCCCTGGCTACGAGAAAACCATAGTATTTCTCAGACAGATGAGACTACCTACTAGATCTGCGGATGGTGCAGCTACTCCAGTTCTTTTGAAACTTCGGGTTCTACTAAAGTTTCAGTGATAGACTGTGGTTGATACTTTTTTCTGTTTGTTTTTCCATTTCATTCTTGTACTCCTAGAATTTCTTAAAGGCCTCGTATTTACGTTTCATCAAAAATACATGTCCATACCTAGAGAAATCATCGGTAAAAGTAATGAGGTAGGAAAAACCACTTCTTACATGTGTAGACATTGGACCTCACACGTCGCTGTGTATGAGTCCCAAGAGCTCGGTAGCTTTTTCTCCGTGTCCAGTGAGCGGAGTCTTTGTCATCTTCACTTTGATACATGATTGACAAATTACATAAGATAGATACTCAAACGGATCCAAATATCCATTTTTATGTAACTTCATCGACCGTGTTTCATTGATATTATTTAGTCTACAATGCCATAAGAAAACTTGATTTAATTCTGGAGTCTTTCTTTTAAGTGTGTTATGGACATTGAAAACTTGATGTTGATCTAATACGTTTATACCGTTGTCTAGTGTACCAGCCCTAATCAAGCTATGATTAAGTTAAATGTTAACAGCATCACTTACAAATGTAAAATAATAACTTTTTTTAGATAGTAAAGATACAAAAATGATATTACATGTCATAGCAGGTACAAAAAACAGTTGCGCAAAATAAAAATGTTTCCACTTATCAATCCTAGATGATATTCCCCTACGGAAACAATATCCATACTCGCTCCGTTTGCAACCCTGAGGGTCATATCACCGGCCTTCAAAACTCTACGGCTTCTCAGTACCTGTAAAGAATTATAGATATGAGATCCTAAACCAGTATCCAATACCCAGAAAGTAGAGTTTATTGACAAACTGTTCTCAATCATAAACACACCTGAAGCTGAAACCACAACTTGCTTCGAATCCTGGTTCTTGGCTTTCCAAGCCCTGCAGTCCTTCTTCCAAATGACTTTTCTTGTGACAATAAAAGCATTCCTCCTTTGCCACTATTGGCCCCTCAACTTTTGCCTTGCCTTTCTCCTGTACCTTAACGACACCACCTTTCGGTTTGGTGGGGGCTTTCTTCTTCTTCCTCTTGGCTTTCACCTTGGATTTAAAGGAAGAAGGTTCCCCAACAAGCAGAGCGGGTCTTTCTAGATTTCTTTAGGGTGCCCTCTGCACTTAATATGTTGAGCAGCTCTGAAATTGTAACTTCCTTTCTTTGTATATTGAAATTCAATATAATCTGGGCATAGGTAGAGGAGAGGGACTATATAATCAAGTCCGTGTACAACTCATTCTCCAACGTGGTCCCAAGGTCCGTGAGCTCATCAATGAGGCTGATCATCTTAATGACGTGGTCTCCTACATATGACCCGATAGCCAATCTCGCTTAAAAAATCTTCTTCAAGGTCTCGTATCTTGTGATACGAGATTGATCTCCATATAAATCTTTGATATGGAGGAAGATGGAAGCTAAGTCCATCTTCTCATGCCGCCTCTGGTGTTTATTATCCATAGAGGCCAGCACGAGACACTTCGCTTTTGCACAGTCAATATCCTAAGTCTTACGGATCTCAATGTCCGCGACAGTGGAATTTGGACCTGAAACGGCGGGAGCATTAGTAGTAAAGAGGTAGCCCAGCTTATCATAAGCAACGGCCATTTGGACATTCTTTAACCAATCTTTATAGTTCGGCCCCATCAATATGTTTTTATCTAATAGTAACTTAAGCTCGGCCATCTTGGTCGCTGCAATTAGGAGAAAGAAGAAACACAGAGAGAAGGAACACTCAGCATAGATACTCTTGCAAGTTTAGATTGTTTTTTAGTTTATCTAAACAAGATGTATCCTACTGTTTTCTTGAATTCTCCTTCAAACCATAAAAGAAGAATTGGTCGGGATTAATCCCACGTTACAATTCTTGCTTTAACCTTTTGGCCAGGTGAGTGTCGGTATTTCGAGGGAGGTTTTAAAACGCTTTCGTGATATTCCTTAATTAAATAACCTCCTTTTCCTGGAAGCGTTACCCTGCTAACACCTTTTTAGACACCTACGTGTTGTTGTATTGATCGTAAAGTGAAAAAATCTCCCGAAAAGTAATAATAATTAGTCACCATGGGATCGGGATCAAACTATCATTGTGTGATAACTTTGAAGGAATCCTACCAAAATCATTGCACTCCGGAAGGTATGCAAAACTAGCAAGTTTCCTTTTCCTTTGAAACTCCCGATGTGGTTTTTGCTCCAAGCGCTTATGACCTTGACGAAGGCCAAAATATCATAAGTCGCAAGTCAAGTTCTACCTGTCATTGTCCTGGTTAACCTAGACACATTCGTACAAACCCTAACGAAGGCCAAAATGGTTGTACGCCTGTCCTAAATTAATGCATCTATCTATACTATAGATAAATATCCATTAGTTACCAATCACTATACCTTGGCGAAGGTCAAAATACATAGCTTGAATACTAGTGGATACCTATCTGAAATGACGGAGGGCTACGACTGGTTTTGGCAAAAACCGTGAACATAATGAACTTGATATAGTCAAAGGAACCGAATGGCTTTTAAAAGGAGTGGTTTAGGATCCATATTTAAAAGTTGTTTTTAAAGAAACCTGAGTGGTTTTTAAATTATTCTAACGACTTTAAACTTTTGGTTTGTTTCTTTGCACTAATTAGAATTAATGTGGTCCCATCAATTAACCCTATCATTGCAGAAGAAACGTAAATAGAACGTACGTTTATGCCATCCGCATTTGCCATAGGGTCCCGGGTATTCACCGTAAGGTTACTTAACTTACAGTAAGGCGGGGACAGGACTAGCACAAATGCAAAACATAAGCAACGCTTATTATATATAATCTATATATAGCCATTCGTCTCACGCAATGATAAACATCAAAGATCACAGCAGAAGCAACACAAATGAGAATAGTGGATATACTAGGATTTCCGTATTTCGTTTTAGCCTCGAACGAAAAATAGATTCCACGGTCGTGATGAATATGCTAACCCGTGATTTATCAGTAGACTTTCAAATCCACGTCCTCTCCATTATTTGATCGGAATGAATATGTCAACCCGTGATTTTTTCGATTGTACACATTCATGATCCAAAGGTTCTGTTCCAATAACCGTTATCTAATGATCATTTATTTAAAGTCATTCAAGTTTATGTCCTCTCCATTTTTAGATGGACGTGTATATACTAACACGTTACTCTTTTGATTATACATATATTTTTCCTTAGTTTCACTATTTTTTAATACATTATGAAGTTATTTTAAGCCTTATCTCTTGTCTTGTTCTTTAAAATGACTTAAATTTAATTTTTTATCTAACTTTTAGATTAACGAATCTATTTCCGTATAATTACCACCAAATTTCTAAATCTATTTCCATATGCATTTATCATTGATTCTCATGTCTATAGCCATCTTAATCTTGATTCTTTACTGATATAATCTACCTACATGTTTAATTATTGTCTTTTCATAATGTGCTCGTACTCGTGTCTACAAAAAATATGCACATACTATTAATTCAGTTCCTATAACCGTTCCTCCTATGGACATTTATGAATAGACATTCAAGCTCAAGTCCTCTCCATTATTTGATCGACGGTACTATGTCAACCCGTGACTTTTCAGTTGTACACATTCATGATCACTAATCATGTTCCTATAACCGTCGTCCTATTTTCATTTACCAAAAGGCATTCAAGTTCAAGTCCTCTCCATTATTTGTTCAACGTGTGTATGTCAACCCACGACTCTTTCGATTGTACACATATTTTTCCTTAATTTCTCTATTTTTAAATGCACTATTACCACCATCCTATGGACATTTATCAATGGACTTTCAAATCCACGTCCTCCCCATTATTTAATCGATGTGTATACGTCAGCGCATGAACTTTTCAATTGTAGACATATTTCCCCTTAATTTCACTATTTTTAAATGCACTATTACTGCCATCTTATGAACATTTATCAATAGACTTTCAAATACATATCCTTTCCATTATTTGATCAACGTGAATATGTCAACCCGTGACTTTTTAATTTTATATATTCATGATCCAGTGGTTCTGTTATAGTAACCACTGTCTTATAAACATTTAATCTTCCTACGGGATTAACTAATTCCTTTTTCTAATGTCCTCTAACTCGTGTCCAAAACAATTTGCACCAACGGTCGATTCTGTAATTCTTTTCCTATATTCGTCCTTCTATGGACATTTATCAATAAACTTTCAAATCCACGCCCTCTCCATTATTTGATCAACGTGAATATATGAACTTGTGACTTTTCGATTGTACACGTTCATGATCCAATAGTTCTGTTGCTATAATCGCTGTTTTATGAACATTTATCTAAAGGCATTCTAGTTCAAATTCTTTCCATTTTAAGATCAACGTGTATATGTCAACATGTGACTCTTTTAATTGTACACATATTTTTCCTTAGTTTCACTATTTTTAAATGCACTATAAAGTTATCTAAAGCTTTTTCATTTGTCTTGTACTTTAAATTGACCTAAATCTATTTTTTAATCTAAATTTCAAATTTATGAGTATATTTCCTTATTATTACTGCTTTCAAATTTCTGAATCCATTTCCAAATGCTTATATCATTGATTTGCCAGTCCATGACTGTCGCAATCCTGATTCCTTAGTGATTTAATATATCTACAGGCCTAATTATTGTCCTTTATAATGTTCTCAAACTCGTGTCCATAAAAAATATGCATCTACTATTGATTTGGTTCTTATCCGTTTCTCCTATGGATATTTATGAATAGATATTCAAGCTCAAGTCCTCTCCATTATTTGATCGACGTGACTGTCAACCCGTGTCTTTTCGATTGTACTCATTCATGATCCACTGATTATGTTCCTATAACCGTCATCCTATTGACATTTAACAAATGGCATTTAAGTTCAGGTCTTCTCCATTATTAGTTCGACGTGTATATGTCAACCCATGAATCTTTCGATTGTACACATATTTTTCCTTTCACTATTTTTAAATGCACAATTACCGCCCTCCTATGAACATTTATCAATAGACTTTCAAATCCACGTCCTTTCTATTATTTAATTGACGTGTATATATCAGCCCGTGACCTTTTCGATTGTACACATATTTCCCTTTAATATCATTATTTTTAAATGCACTATTACCACCCTCTTAAGAACATTTATCAATAGACTTTCAAATCTATGTCCTCTCTATTATTTGATTGACGTGAATATGTCAGCCCGTGACTTTTCCATTGTGCACATTCATGATCAAATGGTTATATTCTAATAGTTGTTATGTTATCAAAATTTAATCTTCCTACGGGATTAACTAATGTCTTTTTCTAATGTCCTCCAACTCGTGTCTACAATAATTTGCACCAACTATCAATTTTGTAATTTTGTTTCTATAACTGCCTTTTTTGCACATTTATCAATGGACTTTCAAATCCACATCCTCTCCATTATTTGATCGTGTATATGTCAACCCATGACTCTTTTGATTGTACACATATTTCCCCTTAATTTTACTTTTTTAAATGCATTATTACCATTATTTGATCGACGTGAATATGCCAACCCGTGACTTTTTCGATTGTAGACATTTATGATCTTATGGTTCTATTCCAATAATCGTTTTCTTATAAATATTTATCTAAATACATTCAAGTTTAAGTCCTCTCAATTTTTAGATCGACGTGTATATATCAACCCGTGACTCTTTTGATTATATAAGTATTTTTCCTTAGTTTCACTATTTTGAATTGCACTATAAAGTTATTTTATGACTTTTCTCTTGTCTTGTTCTTTAAAATGACTTAAATCTATTTCCGTGTTATTATTACTTCCAAAATTCTAAATCCATTTCCATTTTCACCTATCATTGATTCTTTTACTATGACTATCTTAATCTTGATTCCTTACAAATTTAATCTGGAAGTTTAATTATTGTCTTGTCACATTGTTCTCAAACTAGTGTCAACTAAAAATATGCATTAACTATTGATTCGCTTCCTATAATCGTTTCTCTTATGAACATTTATAAATAGACATTCAAGCTCAAATCCTCTCCATTATTTGATCGACATGACTATGTTGACCCCTGACTTTTCGATTATACTCATTCATGAGCCACTGATTATGTTTTTATAACCGTCATCCTATTGACATTTATCAAAAAGCATATAAGTTCAAGTCCTCTCCATTATTAGTTCGACATGTATATGTCAACCTATGACTATTTCAATTATACACATATTTTCCCCTTAATTTCACTATTTCTAAATGCACTATTACCGCCATCCTTTAGACATTTATCATTAGACTTTCAATTCCACGTCCTCTCCATTATTAGATCGACGTGTATATGTCAAACCATGAATCTTTCGATTGTACACATATTTCCCTTTTAATTTAACTCTTAATAAATGCACTATTACCGCCATCTTTTAGATATTTATCAATAGACTTTTAAATCCCCATCCTCTCCATTATCAGATCAACGTGAATATGTCAACCTGTCACTTTTTCGATTGTACTCATTCATGATCCAATGGTTTTGTTCCAATAATCGTTGTCTTATGAAAATTTATCTAAAGGCATTCAAGTTTAAGTTCTCTTCTTTTTAAAATCGACGTGTATAAGTCAACCCGTGACTCTTTTGATTTTATACGTATTTTTTCTTAGTTTCACTATTTTTAAGTGCACTATAAAGTTATTTTAATCATTTTCTCATCTCGTTCTTCGAAATGACTTAAATCTCTTTTTTAATCTAAATTTTAGATTTCCGAATTTATTTCCGTATTATTAATACTTCTAAATTTCTGAATCCATTTCCATGTTCATCTATTATTGATTCTTTTTACTATGACCGTCTTAATTTTGTTTCTTTACTAATATATTCACCCTGCATGTTTAATCATTGTCTTTTCATAATGTCCTCAAACTCATGTCTACAAAAAATTTGCACCTACAAATGATTCGCTTCCTATAACCATTCCTTTATGGACATTTATAAATAGACATCCCAGCTAAAGTCCTCTCCATTATTTGATTGACGTGACTATGTCAACCCGTGATTTTTCGATTGTCCACATTCATGATCCACCGATTATGTTCTTATAACCGTCATTCTATTAACATTTATCAAAAAAGGCATTTAAGTTCAAGTCCTCTCTATTATCAGTTTGACGTGTAAATGTCAACCATTGACTCTTTCGGTTGCATATATAGTTCCCCATAATTTCACTATTTTTAAATGCACTATTATCGCCATCCTTTGGACATTTATCAATAGCCTTTCAAATCCATGTCCTCTCCATTGTTTGATCAACGTGTATATGTTAACCCATGACTCTTTCGATTGTACATATTTGCCCTTAATTTCACTATTTTTAAATGCACTTATACTGCCCTCCTATGGTCATTTAACAATAGACTTTCAAATCCACGTACTCTCCGTTATTTGATCGAGGTGACTATGTAAACCCGTGACTTTTTCGATTGTACACATTCATTATCTAATAGTTTTGTTCCAATAATTGTTGCCTAATGAACATTTATGTAAAGGCATTCAAGTTTAAGTCCTCTCCATTTTAAGATCGACGTGTATATATCAAACCACGTCTCTTGTTGATTGTACACGTATTTTTCCTTGGTTTCACTATTTTTAATTGCACTATACAATTATATTAAGCCTTTTATCTTGCCACGTTCCTTAAAATGACTTAATTCTATTTTTTAATCTAAATTTTAGATTTTCGAATCTATTTTCGGAATATTATTACTTCCAAATTTCTAAATCCATTTCTATATGCGCCTATCATTGATTCTCCTGCTATGACCATCTTAATCGTGATTCCTTACCTATTTAATCTATAATAAAGTTTAATTATTGTCTTTTTATAATGTTCCAATATCTGTTGTCTTATGAACATTTAATCTTCTTACGGGATTAACTAATGCCTTTTTCTGATGTCCTCCAACTCGTGTCTACAACAATTTGCACGAACCATCGATTCTGTAATTCTGTTCCTATTACCGCCCTCTTATGGACATTTATCCATAGACTTTCAAAGCCATGTCCTCTCCGTTATTTGATCGACGTGAATACGTAAACCCGTGACTTTTTCGATTTTACACATTCATGATCCAATGGTTCTGTTCCAATAACCGTTGTCTTATGAACATTTAATCTTCCTACGGGATTAACTAATGTCTTTCTAATGTCCTCCAACTCGTGTCTACAACAATTTGCACCAACCATCGATACTGCAGTATTGTTTCTATATCCGCCCTTCTATGGACATTTATAAATAAACTTTCTAATCCACGTCATCTCTATTATTTGATCGATGTGAATATGTCAACCCATGACTTTTCGATTGTACACATTCATGATCCAATGGTTTTGTTGCTATAATCGTTGTTTTATGAACATTTATCTAAAGGCATTCAGGTTAAAGTCCTCTCCATTTTTAGATCGATGTATATATGTCAACCCATGACTCTTTTGATTGTACATGTATTTTTCATTAGTTTCACTAATTTTTAAATGCACTATAAAGTTATCTAAAGCTTTTTCACTTGTATTGTTCTTTAAATTGACCTAAATCAATTTTTAATCTAAATTTTAAATTTCTAAGTCTATTTCCTTATTATTACTACTTTCAAATTTCTAAATCCATTTCCAAATGCACTTATCATTGATTCTCCTGTCTATGACTGTCTTAACCCCGATTCCTTAGTGATTTAATGTACCTACTTTCTTAATTATTTTCTTTTTATAATGTTCTTAAACTCATGTACATAAAAAATATGCTCCTACTATTGATTTAGTACTTATCCTTTTCTCATATGGACATTTATGAATAGACATTCAAGTAAAGTCCTCTCCATCATTTGATCGACGTGACTATTTCAACTCGTGACTTTTCGATTGTACTCATTCATGAGCCACTGATTATGTTCTTATAACCGTCATTCTATTGAAATTTATCGAAAGGCATTTAACTTTAGGTCCTCTCCATTATTAGTTCGACGTGTATATGTCAACCAATGTCTCTTTCGATTATACAAATATTTCCCCTTAATTTCACTATTTTTAAATGCACTATTACCGCCAAATTTTGGACATTTATCAGTAGGCTTTCAAATCCACGTCCTCTCCATTATTTGATCGACGTGTATATGTCAGCCCGTGACTCTTTCGATTGTACACATATTTCCTTTTAATTTCATTTTTTTAAATGCATTATTATCCCTCTCCTATGGACATTTATCAATAGACTTTCAAATCCACGTCCTTTACATTATTTGATTGACGTGAATATGTCAACCCTTGACCTTTTTGATTGTACACATTCATGACCCGATGGTTCTGTTCCAATAATCTTTCTCTTATGAACATTTATCTGAAAGCATTCAAGTTTAAGTCCTCCCCATTTTTAGATCGACGTGTATATGTCAACCCATGACTCTATTGATTGTGTACGTATTTTTCCTTAGTTTCACTAATTTTAAGTGCACCATAAAGTTATTTTAAACCTTTTCTCTTGTCTCGTTGTCTGAAATGACTTAATTCTATTTTTTATTTATCGAAATTTTAGATTTACGAATCTATTTACTTATTATTAATACTTTTAAATTTCTGAATCCATTTCCATATTCACCCATCATTGATCCTTTTAATCTTGATTCCTTACTAATTTAATCTACCTACAGGTTTAATTATTGTCTTTTCATAATGTCCTAAAACTCATGCCTACAAAAAAATTGCACCTGTTATCAATCACTTTCTATAACCGTTCCTCCTATGGTCAAGTCCTCTCCATTATTTGATCGACGTGACTATATCAACCCTTAATTTTTTTATTGTCCTCATTCATGATCCAGAAATTATGTTCTTATAATCGTCATTCCATTGACATTTATCAAAAAGGCATTTAAGTTCAAGTTCTCTCCATTATTAGTTCAACGTGTGTATGTCAACCCATGACTTTTTCGACTATACACTTATTTCCTCTTAATTTCACTATTTTTAAATGCATTATTATCGCCCTCCTTTGGACTTTTATTAATAACCTTTTAAATCCACGTCCTTTCCATTGTTTCATCGACGTGTATATGTTAACATGTGGCTCTTTCGATTGTACATATTTCATCTTAGTTTCACTATTTTTAAATACACTAATCCGTCCTCCTTTAGACATTTATCAATAGTCTTTCAAATCCACATCATCTCCATTATTTGATAGACGTGAATATGTCAACCCGTGACTTTTTCTCTTATACACATTCATATCCAATGGTTCTGTTCCAATATTTGTTGTCTAATGAGCATTTATTTAAAGACATTCAAGTTTAAGTCTTCTCCATTTTTAGATCGACGTGTATATGTCAAGCTGTGACTCTTGTTGTTTGTACATGCATTTTTCTTTAGTTTGACTATTTTTAATTGCACCATAAAGTTATTTTAAGGCTTTTCTCTTGTCTCGTTCTTTAAAATGACATAATTCTATTTGTTTAATCTAAATTTTAGATTTTCGAATCTACTTCCGGATTATTACTACTTCCAAATTTCTGAATCCATTTCTATATCACCTATCATTGATTCTCCTTTCTAAGACCGTTTTAATCTTGATTCCTTACTGATTTAATTTACACAGGTTTAATTAGTCTTTTCCTAATGTTCTCAAACTCGTGTCTATAAAAAATATGCACATACTATTGATTTGGTTCCTATAACCGTTCCTCCTATAAACATTTATGAATAGACATTCGAGTTCAAGTCCTCTCTATTGTTTGATCGACGCGACTATGTGAACCCGTGACTTTTCAATCGTACACAATCATGATCCACTGATTATGTTACTATAACCGTCGTTCTGTTGACATTTATCAAAAGGCATTCAAGTTCAAGTCCACTCCATTATTATTTCATCGTGTGTGTGTCGACCTGTGACTCTTTCGATTGTATACATATTTCCCCTTAATTCACTATTTTTAAATTCACTATTCCCACCCTCCTATGGACATTTATCTATAGACTTTCAAATCCACGTCCTCTCCATTATTTGATCAATATGAATATGTCAACCGGTGACTTTTTAATTGCACACATTCAATATCCAATGGTTCAGTTTCAATAACCGTTTTCTTGTCAATATTTAATCTTCCTACGGGATTAACTATTGTCTTTTTCTAATGTCCTCCAACTCGTGTCTACAACAATTTGCACCAATCATCGATTCTGTAATTCTGTTCTTATAACCGCCCACCAATAGACATTCATCAATAGACTTTCAAATCCACGTCCTCTCCATTATTTGATCAATGTGAATATGTGAACCCATGACTTTTTTTCTATAATCGTTGTTTTATGAACATTTATCTAAAGGCATCCAAGTTCAATTCTCTCCATTTTTAGATCAATGGGTATATGTCAACGCGTGATTCTTTTGATTGTCACATACTTTTTCTAAGTTTTACAATTTTTAAAAGCACTATAAAGTTATCTAAAGCCTTTTCACTTGTCTTGTTCTTTAAAATAACTTAATTCTATTTTTTAATCTAAATTTTAAATTTCTGAGTAGATTTCCTTATTATTACTGCTTTCAAATTTCTGAATCCATTTCCAAATGCACCTATCATTGATTCTTTTGTCTATGACTGTCTTAACCTTTATTCCTTAGTGATTTATTGTACATACAATCTTAATTATTGTCTTTTTATAATGTTCTCAAACTCGTGTGTATAAAAAATATGCACCTACTATTGATTCGGTTCTTATCCATTTCTCCTATGGACATTTATGAATAGACATTCAAGCTTAAGTCCTCTCCATTATTTGATCGACGTGACTATGTCATTCCATGACTTTTTGATTGTACTCATTCATGATCCACTGATTATGTTACTATAACTGTCGCCCTATTGACATTTATCGAAAGACATTTAAGTTCAAGTCCTCTCTATTATTAGTTCGACGTGTATATGCCAACCCATGATTCTTTCGATCGTACACATATTTCCTCTTAATTTCGCTATTTTTAAATGCCCTATTACTGCCCTCCTTTGGTTATTTATCAATAGACTTTCAAATCCACGTCCTCTTCATTATTTGATCGTCGTTTTTATGTCAACCCGTGACTCTTTCGATTGTACACCTATTTTCCCGTAATTTCACTATTTTTATATACCCAATTACCTCCCTCTTATGGATATTTATCAATAGACATTCAAATTCACGTCCTCTCCATTATTTATCGACGTGAATATGTCAACCCGTGACTTTTTCGATTGTACGCATTCATGATCCAATGGTTTTATTGTAATAACCGTTATCTTATGAACATTTATCTAAAGGCATTCAAGTTTAAATCCTCTCCATTTATATATCGACATGTATACGTCAACATATGTCTCTTTTGATTGTATACGTATTTTTCCTTTGTTTCACTATTTTTAAGTGCACAGTAAAGTTATTTTAAGCCTTTTCTCTTGTCTTGTTCTTTAAAATAACTTAAATCTATTTTTTAATCTAAGTTTTAGATTTCCGAATCCTTTTCTGTATTATTATTACTTCCAAATTTCTGAATCCATTTCCTTATTCACCTGTCATTGAATTTTTTGACTATGACTATTTTAATCTTGATTCCTTACTGATTCAATCTACCTGCAAGTTTAATTATTGTCTTTTCTTAATGTCCTCAAACTCGTGTCTACAAAAAATATGCACCTAGTATTGATTCGCTTTCTATAATCGTTCCTCCTATCGACATTTATGAATAGACATTCAAGCTCAAGTCCTCTCCATTATTTAATCAACGTGACTCTGTCAAGCTGTGACTTTTCGATTGTACACATTCATGATCCACTGGTTATGTTCCTATAACCGTCGTCATAATTGACATTTATCAAAATTCATTTAAGTTCAAATGCTCTTCACTATTAGTTCGACGTGTATATGTCAGCCCATGTATCTTTCGATTGTACACATATTTCCCTTAATTTCACTATTTTTAAATGCGCTATTATCGCCCTTCTATGGACATTTATCAATAGACTTTTAAATCGACGTCCTCTCCATTATTTGATCGACATGTATTTGGCAACCCGTGACTTTTTGACTGTACACATATTTTCCCTTAATTTCACAATTTTTAAATGCACTATTACCACCCTCCTTTTGGACATTTATCTATAGACTTTCAAATCCACACCCTCTCCATTATTTGATCGACGTGTATATGTCAACCTGTGACTATTTCGATTGCACACATTGTTCCCCTTTCACTATATTTAAATGCATCATTACCGCCCTCCTATGGACATTTATCGTTAGACTTTCAAATCCACGTTCTCTCTATTATTTGATCAGCGTGAATATGTCAACCCGTAAATTTTTAGATTGTACACATTCATGATCCAATGGTTCTGTTCCAATAACGTTGTCTTATGAACATTTAACCTTCCTACGGGATTAACTAATGCCTTTTTCTAATGTCCTCCAATTCATGTCTTCAACAATTTGCACGAACCATCGATTCTATAATTATGTTCCTATAACTGCCCTCCTATGGACAAATCCATTATTTGATCGACGTGTATATGTCAACCCGTCACTCTTTTGATTGAATACGTATTTTCCCTTATTTTCACTCTTTTTAAGTGCACTATAAAGTTATTTTAATCCTTTTCTTTTGTCTCGTACTTTGAAATGACTTAAATCTATTTTTTAATATAAATTTTAGATTTCCGAATCTATTTCTGTATTATTAATACTTCTAAATTTTTGAATCCATTTCCATATTCACTTACCATTGATTCTTTTGACTATGATGTGTATATGTTAACCCGTGACTCTTCCAATTATTTTCACTATTTTTAAATGCACTATTATCTCTCTCCTTTGGACATGTATTAATAGCCTTTCAAATCCACGTCCTCTCCATTATTTGATCGACGTGTATATGTTAACCCGTGACTCTTTCGATTGTCCACATTTCCACTTAATTTGACTATTTTTAAATGCATTAATACCGCCTTCCTATGATCATTTATTAATAGACTTTCAAATCCACGTCCTCTCCATTTTTTAATGGACATGAATATATCAACCCGTGACTATTTCAATTGTACGCATTCATGATGCAATGGTTCGGTTCCAATAACCGTTGTCTAATGTACATTTAATTAAAGGCAATCAAGTTTAAGTCCTCTCCATTTTCAAATCGACGAGTATATGTCAACCTGTGACTCTTGTTGTTTGTACTCGTATTTTTCCTTGGTTTCACTATTTTTAATTGCACTATAAAGTTATTTTAAGCCTTTTCTCTTGTCCCGTTCTTTAAAATGACTTAAATCTATTTTTTAATCTAAATTTTAGTTATTCGAATCTATTTCCATATTATTACTATTTCCAAATTTCTGAATCTATTTCCGTATTATTACTATTTCTAAATCTCTGAATTATCTTGATCCTCCTGTCTATGACTTTCTTAATCTTGATTCCTTATTGATTAATTGTCTTTTCATAATGTCCTCAAACTCGTGTCTACAAAAAATTTGCACTTACTATTGATTCGCTTCTTATAACCGTTCTTCCTATGGACATTTATGAATAGACATTCAAGCTTAAGTCATCTCCATTATTTGATCGACGTCATTATGTCAACCCGTGATTTTTTTATTGTCCACATTCATGATCTACTGATTATGTTCTTATAACCGTCATCCTATTGACATTTATCAAAAGGCATTTAAGTTCAGCTCCTTCCCATTATTAGTTCGACGTGTATATTTCAACGCATGACTCTTTTGATTATATACATATTTCCCCCATAATTTCACTATTTTTAAATGTGCTATTATCGCCCTCCTTTGGACATTTATCGACAGCCTTTCAAATCCCCGTCCTCTCCATTGTTTGATCATTGTGTGTATGTTAACCCGTGACTCTTTCGATTGTACATATTTTCCCTTGATAGCACTATTTTTAAATGCACTGATACTACCCTCCTATGGACATTTATTAATATACTTTCAAATCCACGTCCTCTCTATTATTTGATCAACGTGAATATGTCAACTCGTGACTTTTTCGATTGTACATATTCATGATTCAATGATTCTGTTCCATTAACCGCTGTCTAATAAACATTTATTTAAAGGCGTTCATGTTTTAAGTCCTCTCCATTTTTAGATTGGCGTGTATATATCAACACGTGACTCTTGTTGACTGGACACGTATTTTTCCTTAATTTCACTATTTTAATTGCACTATAAAGTTATTTTAAGCATTTTCTCTTGTCTCGTTCTTTAAAACAACTTAATTTTATTTTTTATCTAAATTTTAGATTTTCGAAACTATTTCCGGATTATTACTACTTCCAAATTTCTGAATCCATTTCCATATGCACCACCTATCATTGATTCTCATGTCTATGGCTATCTTAATCTTGATTCCTTATTGATTTAATCTACATACAAGTTTAACTATTGTCTTTTCATAATGTCCTCAGACTCGTGTCTACAAAAAATATGTACATATTATTGATTTGGTTCCTATAACCATTCCTCCTATGGACATTTATGAATAGACATTCAAGTTCAAGTCCCCTCCATTATTTGATCGATGTGACTATAATAATTAGGGGTGAAAGTCGGGTTGGGTTAATCCAAACCTGACCTGACCCGGTTTTTCAAGGTATTTTGGATATCCAACACCCATCCGAACCCGATCGGGCGGGTTGAAAATTAGATAAAATAATTTCGGGTTGGGTATGGGTTTAGTGTTAAACCCGTCAGCTCCCCCTAAACCCCTGCCTGAACTAAACCCGCTTCATATATCCAATCCAACTTGATATATTACAGACATCTATTTTTAAATGCACTATGACCGGGCATTTATCAATAGACTTTCAAATCCACATCCTCGCCATTATTTGATCGACGTGAATATATGAACCCGTGACTTTTTGATTGTATACATTCATGATCCAATAGTTCTATTGCTATAATCGTTGTTTTATGAACACTTATCTAAAGCATTCAAGTTCAATTCCTCTGCAATTTTAGATCGATGTTTATATGTCAACCCGTGACTCTTTTGATTATACACGTATTTTCCCTTAGTTTCACTATTTTTAAATGCACTATAATATTATCTAAAGCTTTTTCACTTGTCTTGCTCTTTAAATTGACTTAAATCTATTTTTATCTAAATTTTAAATTTCTGAGTATATTTCTTTATTATTACTACTTTCAAATTTCTGAGTATATTTCTTTATTATTACTACTTTCAAATTTCTGAATCCATTTCCAAATGCACCTATCATTGATTCTCTTGTCTATGACTATCTTAACACTAAATCCTTATTTATGTAATGTACCTACATGCTTAATTATTGTCTTTTTATAATGTCCTCAAACTCGTGTTCATAAAAAATACGCTCCTACTATTGATTCGGTTCTTATCTTTTTCTTTTATGGAAATTTATGAATAGACATTCAAGCTCAAGTTCTCTCCATTATTTGATTGACGTGACTATGTCAACCCATGACTTTTCGATTGTACTCATTCATGATCCACTAAATATGTTCCTATAACCGTCATCATATTGAAATTTATCAAAAGGCATTTACGTTCAGGTCCTCTCCATTATTAGATTGACTTGTATATGTCAGCCCATGACTCTTTCGATTATACACATATTTCCCTTTAATTTCACTATTTTTAAATGCACTGTTACCGCCCTTCTTTGCACATTGATCAATAAACTTTCAAGTCCACGCCCCCTTTATTATTAGATCGACGTGTATATGTCAACCTGAAACTCTTTCATTTGTACACATATTTCCCCCTAATTTCACTATTTTTAAATGCATTATTACCGTCCTCCTATGGACATTTATCAATAGACTTTCAAATCTACGTCCTCTCCATTATTTGATCGACGCGTATATGTCAACCTGTGACTTTTTCGATTGTACACATTCATATCCAATGGTTCTGTTCCAATAACCGTTGTCTTATGAACATTTATCTAAAGGCATTCAAGTTTAATTCTTCTCCATTTTTAGATCGACGTGTAAATTTCAACCCATGACTCTTTTGATAGTATACTTATTCTTCCTTAGTTTCACTATTTTTAAATGCATAATTAAGTTATTTTAAGCCTTTTCTCTTGTCTCGTTCTTTAAAATGACTGAAATCTATTTTTAATCTAAATTTTAGATATCTAAATCAATTTTCGCATTATTACCACTTCCCAATTTCCGAATCCATTTCCATATGCACCTGTCATTGATTCTCCTGCCTCTGACTGTTATATTCTTGATTTCTTACTGATTTAATTTACCTACTTGTTTATTTTCTTTCCATAATGTACCAAACTCGTGTCCATAGAAAATATGCAACTACTATTGATTCAGTTTCTATAACCGTTCCTTCTATAGGCATTTATGAATAGGCATTCAAGCTCAAGTCCTTTCCATTGATCGACGTGATTATGTCAACCCGTGTCTTTTTGATTGTACACATTCATGATCCATTGATTATGTTCCTACAACCGTCGTCCTATTGACATTTATCAAAAGGCATTCAACTTCAAGTCCTCTCCGTTATTTGTTCGACGTGTGTTTGTCAACCCGCGAGTCTTTCGAATTGTACAAATATTTCTTTTTAATTTTACCTTTTTAATATACTATTACTGCCCTCCTATGGTCATTTATCAATAGACTTTCAAATCTGCGCCCTCTCCATTATGCGATTGACGTGTATATGTCTGGTCGTGACTCTTTCGATTGTACATATATTTCTCCTTTATTTCACAATTTTTAAATGCACTGTTACCGCCCTCCTATGAACATTTATCAATAGACTTTCAAATCCACGTCCTCTCTATTATTTGATTGCACATTCATGATTTAATGGTTTTGTTTCAGTAACCGTTGTCTTATGAACATTTATCTAAAGGCATTCAAGTTCAAGTCTGTTTTATTTTTAGATCGACGTGTATATGTCAACCCGTGACTCTTTTGATTATACACATATTTTTCCTTAGTTTCACAATTTTTAAATTCACTATAATGTTATTTTAAGCCTTTTCACTTGTTTCGTTTTTAAAAACGACTTAAATCAATTTTTTTATCTAAATTTAAAATTTCCAAATCTATTTCCGTATTATTACTACCAAATTTCCGAATCCATTCCCATAACTATTATCGATTTTCCATTTATAACTGTCTTATTCCCGATTCTTTACTGATTTAATCTATCTACGGACTTAATTATTGTCTTTTAATAATGTCTAATTTTTCCACGTTAATATGCACTTATCATTGATTCTCTTCTTATTATCATCCCATTATAGACATTTGTTAATAAGCATTCAATTTCAAGTTCTCTCCATTATTAGATTGACCTGAATATGTCAACCAGAGGCTCTTTCGATTGTACACATATTCGTGATTGTGGCTTTCGCCAAATTTACTTTGCTTAAGTAACCAGTCATTCATGGTACCTTGATCTTTTCATCTAGCCTTTTTGGATACATCACATTCCTTTGTTTCGTTTATAAAATATTTGAAACCTTCTCAACTTTTAAAGCAAATTTCTCATGATTTTAAAGACTTTTCACCATTTTGCATTTCGGTATTGTTTATTTATTTGAAAGGCTGCATTTTGAAAATGCTTCAATTGTATTAAATTTCTAAATCTATTTCTTAACATTATTGTTTTTAAAGGGACCATAAATTTTTACCTGTTTCGTTACTTAAAGCAATTGAGGCAACTTTTCTTAAATTTTAAACTTCTAAATCTCTTTCCTTAATCAAACTATTTGTCATCGGTGTCTTTTAGAAACCAAATAATTCTTGTGTCTAATGATACAGGTTCCTCAAGCATCAGCCGGGGCCCTCAAGCATCAGGTCTTGGGTTGTTTTCTGGGAAAGGAAGCTTCGGACCCAAGGTTCAAGAGCTCGGTTTCTGTTCCAGTCTCTCATAATTTTATTAGTTTCGCTGGGTTTCGGCTAAGTTTCGATAATCCCGGTTCGGGTTTCGATTTCGACTGTAATACAACATACAAAGTGTAGATATATTAAATACTTAAATTTATGCTTCTATATTACAAGATAATGATCCTAGTATTTAAAAATCTAGCAATTATGCAAAATATATTGAAAAGTGTACTTAAATAAGTATTAATATAGGGTTTGAGTTCACCTTTTTGCGGATTTCCAACAACAAAGACCTACAATGATTACAATCACAGTAAAAATGGTATAAAAATAAGTTTTTAGAGGTTTTGGCCGAAACACAATATAGTTTGGTTTGTTTCGTATCGGTCTCGGTTGGTTTTGTATCGGTCTCCACCGAAACCGATACGAAACCACCACGTATCGGTAGTTTCAGCCGAAATCTTGAATCTTTCTCGGACCAGAGAGGCATCGTGCCTTCTCTGTGATAAGTGAAAGTCGCGCAAGTGATATATGTTTACGAATTTTTGATACTTTCGAAACATAAAAAGTAAGGAAAATCCTTAGATTTATTTAGTTAGTTTTTGCTTTTTACTTTTTTACTGATTCATGTTAGTTATTATTAATGTTTCATGTATTTACCTACTTTAGATAATTTACTAACATACTGTATTACTATAGCTAACCTTCTAAAGGTTCAACTTTTGTTAGGAAAGTAGGCTTATCAGTTTGACTTAAAGGATATCAAGTATGATCATGAATTTCTTCATATTTTGATGTTCTATCAAATAGAAAATATTAGAGATAATGTGTGATAAAGTAGTTGGACTTTTGATATTAGATCCAAACCCGTATCCGTAAACTCTAGTATATATATATATATATATATATATATATATATATATATATATATATTCCTCCATGAATTAGCTAAGGAAAGAATTTTATTTTTCCTCAAATTCCTTATCATGGTATCAGAGCGATTTTTCATCAAGTACAAATAAGTGATACAAGAGAAATCATCCACAAATATGACAAAATATTTAAAACCTTGATATGATGGCCCATTGAAGAGACCCCAAATGTCTGAATGCACTAAATAAAAATGGTTCAACATGCGACTCTCAGAAATAGGAAAAGATACACGATGATGTTTACCAAATTGATATGATTTACAATCAAGTGATTTTATTGACCTAAGATGCAAGAATAAACTCTGAAGAACCTTCAAATTGGGATGATCCATCTGACAGTGGAGCTGAAGAGGAGAAACTGATGAACGCAAAGCTGCGGAACCCGAAGAAAAAATATCATCCTTGTTCAGATAATAAAAGCATTATGATTCATGCCCGCCACCAATTAACTTTCTGTTCTGCAGATCCTGAAAGATAAAATGTGAAGGATAAAATGTTACAGAACAATTCAACGATCACGTAAGTTTGCTGATGGACAATAAGCTAATAGGGAATCCAGGAACATGATAAATAGATTAAAACGAAAGATCCTTAGATAGATGTACCGACCCACCTCTGGTGACAGAGGAGGAGGATCCATCGGCTAAGGTGATACGAGATTTTTGAGGAGACGGTGTGAAGGAAATAAAAGAATAATGATTTATTGTCATATGATCTGTAGCACCTGAATCAATGATCCAGAGCATGTAGCACTAAAAGCTATAAGAGTACCTGAAGCATGGGTTACTGTCGTAACAGAAGCAGACTGCTGAGTAGAGAGGAGCTTGTGATACTCATCGTCATAAATAAACATCATCTTTAAGGCCGAAGATGCCGTATCAGATAGAGCAGTGGGATGTGAGTACTCCAATATATCACCCTGAGAGGATGCATGATTAGCGGAAGGTCTGCGATGTAGATCTCAACAAAAGTTAAAGAAATGTCTCGATTTCCCACAGTGTGTGCACAACTTTCTACCTTGACCACCACCATGACCGTGTCCTCCATCACGACTACCACCACGAAAATAGACACGACCACGACTACGTGTATTGCCGAATGTGGTCACTAATGCAAACTTATTCACACTACTATCACCACACATATTAGACAAGGGATCTAACACACGAGAACGGCGTAACATGGAGAATACCTCATAAAAGGTCGGAATCTCTGAACTCTCTAAAATAGCAGATTGAACGGACTCATACTCCGGGGGAAGACTTGATAAAAATCGCACAACATTCAGCGTCTCACGTTGCTTATTCATCTCCGCAACATCACGTTGCTTGTTCATCTCTGCAACGTTGGAAGAAATGGGCTGATACAACTTCGATTCCTTGTCATGGTATTCAAGCCATGTTTCGCCAAACCCTAACCATCGTCAACACCAAACCCTAGCCGCCGCTAACCTTTACCATCAAACCCTAAGTTCAAAACCAATTTGGCATGTCGTTGAAAATCCTACGTACAGATAATGAAAAAGAATGTTTCTGATTATTTCGATAAATATCTTGCTGATAATGGGATTGTACATCAGGCGTCTTGCTTATATGCCCCTCAACAAAATAGGGTTTGCTGAACGGAAAATGTGTCATTTATTGGAAATTGCTCGTTTTTTGTTGTTTCATATGCATGTTCCAAAAAGTATTGGAGTGATACTGTTTTAACGACATGTCTTGCTTAATTTGCAGCTTGGCCATAAGTTAAGATACATTAAAATTGCTTCAGAATATTTGGATTTTAATTTCAGACATTCTTGCAAAACTCAAAACAAATCTCCAAACTCTTCTAGAAAATCTTCACCTATATAATGATAATTTCTTTGTCGATGTTTATTTTTGGAAACAAATGTTTGATTTCCATCCTATCTTATCTAATTAAAGAGAAGATAATGAACCATAGAAATATCATACAATCATATATCTTAGCTCCCCATCTAATTGCTCCCATTCCAAAATAGAGATAAAATTGAAATAAACACAATATGCAAACATCATCAAGGCACAAACATTGCTCCTGAATCTGAACTTAATTACATTTCCTATACTAAGAATAACATTGTTGAGCAATAATCAAAGATAATTCTTGAGTTTGCAGAACCCTTAACAGCTAAATCTTAGAGCACCGATCTCTACCGACCTAATTTCTCATTTATCCCTTTGTGTTTGCATAAAATATAGTTCATGGATGTTGAAATATCAGAAGTTTTTCCAATCTGATATTACACATTCATTAAGGGATATATAAGAAATATGACTAAAACCACAGGTGTAGAACTGCTTCAATTTAGTGAAAACCATGTTGATATAGTTGTACTTTAGAGAAATTTGATTGCAATTCCAGGAAACTATACCCCTGGCACATTTGAGAAGGTAAGGCTCCGTTATGCTCATGCTGAGACTGTTGCGCCATTCACCCGTCTTCTTGGTCTTTTTCTTGAAGGTTTAGGTGAATGAATCTATCACAATCACTTTTCTTTTTTCTTTTTCCCTTTTTGATGAGAAGAGCAGGGCTCCAATTGGATGTCCGTCCCATGACAATTTAATTTAAAGGGAAAAAACGACTGTACAAAATACAAAAAGTGGTTTGCCCCTGTCAAAGCAAAGAAAATCATAGCAGCGGCATTATCTTTTTTAATGGTGAGGACATTCCCCCCAAGTCCAGAACTCTCATAGAACAGGATATAAAAACTGGAAACAGGATGCACACATCAAGATAAAAGAAGTGATACCAATAGATTTCAACAATCAAAAAAGGAATAAAATGTTTAGGCTATTAATCAAAATCGAGTGCCAATAATGTGTACAACATTTTAAAAGCTTCAGTTAACAAGAGTTTACTGAAATATACCCTTTTACGGCATCCACTTTTATTCAGCATCTATACATACCTCATGCATAACTAGCAATCATGTATTTTTTTGCTCAGGTGGAGATGTATATTAAAGACAAACTCCATACTATTGAAACCTGCTCAGGAGTATATAAAAATGTTGTAACATATCAAAGGTATGTACCAGTAGCCAGGAAGAGAGTAACTCAAGAACAGAGAGTTTTGTAAATTTTATAGAAAAAGCTTTCAGGGGATAACAAGGTTCCAGAGAGCAAACAGCTGGATCACCCTCAAAAACCTATGTTGTAATAACCTTCCCCGTTTTCTGATAGATTATCGGTTGATGGTATACATTTGATATCTTACAAACAAGCCATATTTTAACTTAAGGATGAAGAGTATATAGCAGTCATGCTGAAAGGGGAGCAAATAATGCAACATTATGTATGATGAGATTAATATATACTGTGGCATAGGAGGTCTAGGGATAAAGCAAACCAACAACACCATCAGGGATTGTAACTCCTATGAATAAGAGCATCCACATCCCCTGAGTACATTGCCTTAGATTGTTGAATTCAAAAGAATTGATGGTAAAATCTTTTATCATAGATGGCGTAAACCCACCCCCCCCAGTTAAGGAAATGATAAAGAATGTTGTTCAGAACTTGTACATGGGAGTAATCTTTATCATTAAAAATTTTGTTATTTCTTACACCCCAAATATTCCAGCAAGTAGAATAAAGCGGCAGAAGCCACATATGACTAAGATTGGAATGAATGTTTGTATTTTTCCAGTTGGTAATAGCATCAATAAAGAAATAAGGAGGAGGATGTACCTTAATAGCTTTCAACAAGTCTCTCCAAATGAATTTGGCCGCTTTACACTATAAAAAGATGATTAGAAGCTTCAACCACACAATCATCAAAATTACAAGCTGCAATATTAAACCAACCTTTCTTGATCAAATTTTCCTTAGTTAGAATTCTATCTTGGGCTAACAACCATGCAAAGATTTTAACTTTAACAGGAGTAGAGAATTATCCAAATAGAATTATGCACATGGAACTTGATGTTAGTACTGTTGATTGCCTTATAAGCTGGCTTAACACTAACAGTATCTACTGCTAGATTGAAGAGGAGAGGAGACAAGGGATCCCCTGTTTTAAGCCTCTTCTATATTTGATGATTTTACCCAATTTGCCATTCATAAGGACTTGTGAATTAGAAGAATTAATGTAGTATCATGGAAATCCATTTAATCCATTTGTCACCAAAACCTCTAACCTTAAGCAGATCAAGAATATAATCCCAGTTCATGGAATCAAAAGCTTTGTGGAAGTCAATTTTAAGCATCACAGATTCAGATTTAACTTTGGCACAAACATTAACTAATTCAGGTGCAACTGAGAAGCAATCACGAGTGGACTTATTTCTCAAGAAGGCAAATTGAGTCTTACTTAATAGGTCATGCAGGAATTTTCCCAATCTATTAGCCATAATCTTAGTAAAAATTTTGAAAATACTATCTAAAAGACTAATAGGCCTGAAGTCTTGGGGGACACTATCAAAAAAAATGCGCGAATCCACTGCCTGTTGATGACAATACATCTACAATTGATTTCAATATTGCTTCTACAAGTAGAAGAACAAAGAAAAAGAAACAAAAAAGTTAATATAAAAGACTTCTTTCCAATTCTATAGTTAATTGACTTAACTCCAAGTCTACTTTATTAATTATTTTCACATGACTGCGTGCATGCCAAATTCAGTTAGGACGCAAGAAAGGATAGCTCAACCTCAAGATGGACTACAGGGCATCAACCAATATGATTTCCAGGACGTCAACCACTATGACTTACATGGTATCAACCAGTATGATTTTGAAGATAAATATTGCCAATTTAATATAAATTAGCTCATGCAATTAATGTATTCAGGATATGGACTAGATATACAAGGCATGAACCAAGGAGTGGAGGCATATGGAAGTGTGCAAGTGACGAGGCAACAATCTGTGCAGATAATGGAAAGAAATGCGACTCAAGAAGATACTGGAATATCTGAAGATGAAATGCAAGAAAAGGTACAAGAATCATATGATAATTTTGAAGCGGACTTTCTTTTCTCATCACCAAGGTATGGAAGTCCACCCCTGACTACTACAAGAGGAAGGATCATTTCCATTAGAGGAAGAGGTCCTATTAGAGGGGGGAGAGCACATGTGAATAGAGCACCATAGAGGCTATGAGGTAATTTTAAAGTAAGTTACAAACTTAATGTTTATAACCAAGCAAAGTTCTTATAATATTTCAAATGTTGATTTCACAAGCTCATGGACTACTCATCCATCTTATATATTGTTGTTTCATGTACATAGGATTTGTTAGCATACAACATTTTGGAGCAAGAAGCAGCAACATCAGCATTTTGTAGTGGTTAATAGCGGCGGCGGCGGCATATTATAGCAACTATTTGTAGCAGTTATTAGCAGCAGCAGCAGCAGCATTTTGGAGCGGCAATTAAAAACTTGAACTATGTTATTTAGATGTGTTAGTTTATTGTAACTAGGATATGTTAGTTAATTTGGTGTTATTTGGATAAGTGATATGTATGGATTTGGTTGTTATATAGATGTGTTACCCTTATCAATAGAATTGATATCTTATATATTGATATGTTATATCTTGCATCTTTTTGGATAGTCTCTTTTCATATATGCAATCTGGATGTGTGTGTATTTTTTTAATTTGTTGTTGTTGTAATATTTGGATTTGCTGATTGATATTCATTATGTATGGAGCTAGCTTCTTATATAAGTGTGTTATTTTCTTTCTAAGCAAATTATTTTCCTCCTGTTTACTTATTGTTCAAGGTTGCAAGAAGCATTTGCCAGGTTTTTCCACTTTCAAGTATTTATACCATGATTTTTTGTACAAGGTTTTCTCAGTTTGGCACTCGTATTATTCTCATCCTTATTAGTTCAAGTTTGCAAAAAGCATTTGCCAGGTTTTTCCACTTCCAAGTATTTATACCATGATCGTTTCCAGGTTTTAGATGAGTGCAATATGGGTAAGGGCAACTTACACTAAAATACCTGCAATTTTTCACTAAAATACCTTGATGATTTTTTATTACATTGAAACACCTTAAACTATGCATTGAAGGGATTTTTTCACTAAAATACCCTCGAAAACAGCAGCTAAGGTTTTTACTGCAATAGAATAAACTACAATGTATTTTACTGAAAAAGGTAATTAAGGTATTTTTAGAGTAATTCATCCTATGGATAAATCTCATTATTTCTGTTTTTTAAAACACAAATTTACAGTATTCTAGCTTCCAAGCAAATCCATATTCAAATCGAGATTCAATTTATAAGCTATCATCACAGTGCAAACCAAAATTATATTACTTTCAATAAGTTGCATACAACATGATAATTAAAGTACATATGAGGTTTAAGGCTATAAGAATAACAATAACTTCAATTTGAAACTTCACATTTGCAAAGAGTTTTTCAATTGAGTAATACTTTTCCTACTGGTGCGGTGGAATCTATATAGGCTACATGGATTCCACCGCACCGGTATGAAAAGCATTACTCTTTTCAATTTTCTCCATTTTGCCATCAACTCTTTATCCTAGATCATTAAGCTCAGGATAAATCATAAACATGAATCAAAACTTGTAATGTCCAGTATGCAAAATAAACAAAAATGAAAATGCACGGATCCATATAACAAGTCAGGATAAATCATAAACAGGGATCAAAACGGGTTTACATGCTCCATAAATATCGCCGGCGCATTCGTGACACCGAATGGCATCACTAAATACTTGTAATGTCCATACCGAGTTCTGAACGCAGTCTTGCAAATATCTTCTGATTTAACTCGAACCCGATGATATCCGGATCGCAAATCCAGCTTCGAGAATACCCTCGCGCCACAGAGTTGCACGAATAATTCGCCAATGCGAGGGATCGGGTACTTGTTCTTAATAGTCACCCGGTTTAATTCTCGATACTCGATGCACATCCTCCTTGTGCCATCTTTCTTCTTTACTAGAAGAACTGGAGCTTCCCAAGATGAATTGCTGCTGCGAATCCAACCCTTCTCAAGTAATTCAGTAACCTGGTTCTTGACTTCTTCCAACTCCACTGGTACCATTGGATAGTACGCTTTAAAAACTGACGCTGCACCAGGAACAAGATCAATCGCGAACTCCACGTCTCGCTTCGGCGGTAAACCTGATATGTCTTCAAACACGTCCATGAAATCTCGAACAACAGCTGGCGCTTCATCTTTAGCAACCTCCATCGACGAAAGAACATTAGTTGTCAGCCTAGCACTAAACTCGACTGGCTCGACAGAACTGCTTCCTTCCGCAAAAACAAACTTCGGATGTCCGGGAATCTGGAAATTCACTTTCTTTGCTCTACAATCAATTTGAGCGTGGAAAGTGCCGAGGAAATCCATTTCCAAGACAACAGCAAACAAAGAGATGCACCAGAATTGAAAAATTCTAATGCGGGGAAGACATGATGAAATAGGACACCTGAAACGATTTCACCTGAAGCCAAACACTGAAGAAGATAAGCACGGTAAACAAAATTCAAGCTTGCGATAAACATGAACTGGAAAGCAAGAGAAGCAAAGCAATATAACTGCCATGAGACAAGGAAGTGAATCAAGACTAGGACTCCAAGTTACTTAAATAGAGTACCGTATTGTAACCATGCTGCAGTTCATAGTTACAATCACATAAATCCACGCAAGTCGCCCAAATCCTAGTATCAGAATCAAAGAACGGGGAGAAACAATAGGGAACCAAAAGGTTTCAAGCCGAGATGAAAAGTGGTTTGCATATGGTCAAGGCAAAGGATAAAGAGAAAGATATGGTTCAAAAATCATGATATCAACGTAGCAGGACATGCTCCTGATTACGGGTATTCTGATTCGTGTATTGGGTCCAATACCCAACTACAAAAGAATCAAACCCGATTAACCTAAATCCTATATCTCTGATACCAAACAAACCATGTCATGCCCCGCTTCCCAGAGTACGCTAAAATAGGCACGTGACATAGCCAACCATGCTACCTGTGGATAGGAAAAATCCTTCCACAGTCACATTACGGCTGTAGAGATATCAAGAACAGAAAAGTAAACTAAACTATCTAGTACATGTCCATAAGCCAGAATAAATGAGTCAAGAAATAATATAATATGCGGAAGCAAAAGATCCAATAAATAAAACACCTGGAAAGTAAAACTGGATACCAAAAGGATCCTCACCGCTCGGTCTAACAGCGGCAGTACTCCTGATCAGTCTGCAACAAAGATAGAGGATCTGGGCCATGCAAAACCCAGACGTCAGTGCGTCATAATACTAAGCAATAAAATAAACAGGGGTAGCAAGGTATGCAGGTATGTGTATGAACAGTAAAACAGGTATAACAATAATATAAATGAGGACAGTGAGGGTAATGTGTAGTGAGTAATCTGGATTGGTCTATTGGGTTAACTACTCTCAAGTCTTTGAAATCAATTTGATGAATCATCAATGTAACTCAATAGTATCCCGTGCGTGCCCGGGATCACGGTCTATGACTCTCGGGCTGAATCCGAGACGTGCCGCAAGACAGTAAAAGGGTAGTAGGTAATGACGAGTGATGTCAGCGGCATCACCTCGGGGCTGGCCTAGCCCGTAAGACTGATCAGAAAAGGCATCGAACTGTCGAGTTACAAGTCAGGTTTCATCATTGATTTCCCCATGCCCCCAAGTTATATATGTTCAAGTCAGGTATTGAATAATCTGGAGCTAATGCCAACACAGGATCAGGCAGGTACAGGTTTGTCTGGATAGACAACAGGAAATGTCAGTAGGGACAACAGGTCAAGTTTGTTGGCATTAGTAACAAGATCAGGTAACAGGTCAAGCTACGGTACATCAGGTCAAGTCAGGTAGTATATAGGTATCATGTCATGTCAAGAAGTGCACGGTATCACGTCGTGTCAAATAATAGGTGTATCAAGTCATGTGAGGGGTGCACAACATGTCACGTGGATGCTCATAATCAAACTAAAAAATAAGCATGGGTATACAAAACAAGTATGGGGTACTAATGGAACAATAAAATGGAACATTATAATGTGGTATGCAAAAAGGTACAAATTAAAACATATGGATGCACGGTTATCGATTTGAGTTTGGGTTATGGTTCCAACACTAAGTAAAATACACTTGATCAAATATGAAATGTTAAAATCTCGTTAATATGTATTAAATGATCTAGGGATGCAATTGTATATAAAATAGGCTAAATGGATGCAACTAGGTATCCGAAAGTTATAAACTATTTAAAATGATACTATAGGCTATGCAAATAATCATTATGTGGTTCAAATACGGATATGGGTATCTTGTATCGTAATCTAATATGCAATATGAAATGTTTCAGGTTCTAGATCTGCACGTGATATAAATGAAACATCGGAATATCAACATGGAACATGCGATATTAGATTTAATCTACAGGTTCACTATGCAATTAAATAAGTATAAAATAATATGAATAGCATGTAGCAAGTTTTACTTGCCTCGGGGATCACGAAACGGATATGTACGGCACGTCTGACGTCGGTAAAATGTCGCGATGTGTCCACGCGAGCACAGAACAGAACCAGGTAAGACAAGAACACGACCACGCTGGATATGGACGTCTACTGGGTCGCTCGGATCATCGGCGATGAGCACGGCTCCGACGATGGTCGGAAACCGAGAACCAAGCGAAGAAGAGAGAAGAAGAAGAAGAGAAATGAAAGAAGAGGGAGAAGGGTTGGTTGCTCTGGGTTGTAGGAGTTGCAGGGAAAGGAGAAGGGGAAGACGACGACGAGGGGTCGTCGGCGTGAGGATGTGCGGCGATGGTTTTCCGGCAAGGGCAGCTAGGGGTTATGCTCGGTTGTGAGGTGTAGCTGAGGTTTTTGGGGAGAAGGGAAGAGGAGAGGAGAAGAGGAGAGGAGACGAGGGCGAGGTGGTGGTGATGCAGGGACGGTCGCTGGCGACGACAAGGCGTGGCGGTGACGAGGAGGTGGCGGTGGAAGTGGGTGTGCAGGCTTAGGGAAAAAGAGGGAGTGGGCTCTGGGGTTGAGAAGGAGGTTGAGGAGAAGGTGAAGACGAGGGTGAGGAGGTGGTGGTTTAGGCGGCGACGGAGGCGACGACGAGGGTGCTGGGTTAGGGTTCGCGAAAGCTTCGCGTGAGGAAGGCGGCGAAAAAATGAGGGAGAGAGAGAAGAACGTGAGGGGAGAATAGGGTTTAAAATAAAGGAAATAATTATAATATAAAATTTATATATATGCAAAGAGAGGTAGAGTGGAGAGAGAGGGAGAGAGAGGGAGAGAGACGGAGAGAGGGGAGAGAGAAAGATTTGGATTGGTTATATAAAAAATATATAGAAAATATATTTTGGTTTTAAAGAATCGTAATAAAGAAAACAAACTTATATTTATATTTAGAATAAAATATTAATATAATATTAGTACGTTTTGAGAATTTGGCAAATACAAATTTACTCCAAAACACGCCTGGGTCGGGTCTAAAAATTCAGATTTAAAATATGAAAAATATGTACGACTTTCAAAATTCAAAATGAATGCTCAGGTAACGAAAAAGCATACCCCCAAGAGTGGACGCGCGTACGTGCGCGTAGCCATCCAAACACGTCCGTTTCACTGAACGAGACGAGAACAAGATGCGCGGATGCTACCACGGGATTAGGGGTATCAAGCAGGCCATGTTATGCAATTTTAAATTATTTTCTGTGACGTAAAAAAATGTTATATGATAAAAGATGCAATGCTAGATGAAATGCCAGTATGTAATATTCATGAGATGCACGTGTCCATGCAACAAGTCAGAGTAATCTATAAATATGAATCAAACAAGTTTCAAGCAAGCGAGTCGGGTCGAATGCAATGTAAAATGTGAAATACCATCCGCACCCAAACCCGATAAATCAATAAAATGCCACAAATAAATAAATACGGGAACTGAAATGGTATAATGAACTAGGTTGTTACATTATACCCAACTACAAAAAGAATTTCGTCCTCGAAATTCCAAGAACAAGAAAGGATAAACAATCAACAAACTACAAGAATAGATGTGGAAGCTTCTGCCGGATTTTATCTTCTCGTTCCCAAGTCGACTCTCCATGTGAGCGATTACCCCAAGAAACAAGTACAAGAGGGATAACTTTGTTCTTAAGAACCTTTTTCCCTTCAATCCACAATCGACATCGGTCGCTCCTCAAAAGCCAAATCTTCTCGTACAGTCAGCTCCGAATGATCCAGCACGTGTGTTTCATCTCGAACATACTTACGGAGTTGGGATACATGAAACGCGTCATGAACATTCGCCAAAAATTATGGTAAAGCCAATCAGTAAGACACTTCTCCAACACGCTCCATAATCTCGAAAAGCCCTACGAATCGAGGACTAAGCTTGCCTCGACTCCCAAAACGAATCACTCCTCTAGTCGGTGATAACTTCAAGAATACCAGATCACCAACAGCGAACTCTAGAGGTCTTCCCGATATACCGGCCCAACTCTTTTGCCGATCTTGTGCTGCCTTCATGTGATTCCGGATAGGATTAACCTTCTCTACTATTTTCACGATCAAATCCGGTCCCAACAATCTTCGTCCTCCAATATCATCCCAACAAATGGGTGAGCGACACTTGCGACCATACAACGCTTCGAATGGAGCCATCTGGATAGTCGCCTGAAAGCTGTTATTATACGAAAACTCCACCAAGTGTAGATGATCCTCCCACGAACCCTTGAAGTCCAACATGCAAGCTCTCAACATATCTTCAAGAGTTTGGATCGTTCTCTCCGACTGGCCATCTGTCTAAGGATAATAAGCTGTGCTAAACTTCAACCGTGTCCTCAAACTTTCCTGTAAACTCCACCAGAAGTGTGATAAGAATCGGGTGTCACGGTCGGACACGATGCTCACAGGTACTCCATGCAATCTCACAATCTCCTGCATGTACCGTTCCGCCAATGCTTCCGTTGATTGACCAACTCGAAATGGTATGAAAGGAGTTTCCTTGGTCAATCGATCAACAATCACCCAAACTACATTGTTACCCTTTGGACTCCGCGGTAAAGCTGTCACGAAATCCAAGGTTATATGTTCCCACTTCTATTGAGGAATCGGAAGTGGTTGCAATAAACCAGCTACCCTTTGATATTCAGCCTTAACTTGCTGACACACCAAGAATTTCGCTACAAAGCGAGCAATCTCCCTTCTTGTGCCTTCCGACCAGAAATGCCATCGTATATCTCGGTACATCTTCATGCCTCCTGGATGTAAGGAATATGCTGAACTGTGCGCCTCCCTCATAAGTTCTTTGCTAATGTCTCCTTTTGGCACATACAAACGGCTACCACATCATAACGAACCATCTTCATGAATCAACAAGTCTGTTCGAAGTCCCGCTTCAACCTGTTCTCGAAACTTCTGAAATCTTAGGTCCTGTGATTGCGCTGCTTTAATATTATCGATCAACGACGACTGTACTTGCAACTGCATCAACTGTCCCGAAGAATGCGGTAGCACGATATCCAAATCAAATCTCCGAAAGTCTTCAATAAGTTCCTTCTGTGCAGTCAACATCCGAATTGCTGTTAACCGACTAAACGCATCTGGCACTACAATAACTTTTCCCGGATTGTACTTAAGATCAAGATCATAGTCAGCCATCAGCTCCAACCATTTACGCTGCCTCATATTAAGCTCTTTCTGTGTGAAAACATACTTTAGGCTTTTGTGATCGGTGAATACTTTGACCCTTTCGCCCAATAAGTAGTGTCTCGAAATCTTCAAAGCGAAATCACAGCTGCTAGCTCCAAGTCATGAGTTGGGTAATTCTTCTCATGGGTCTTCAACTGTCTCGATGCGTAAGCTACAACCTTCCCATGCTGCAACAAAACACATCCCAATCCTTTCCCGGATGTATCGCTGTGAATCACCAATCCTCCGAAACTGTCTGGTACGGTCAAAATAGGATCGTTTATCAATCTCTGCTTCAACACCTCAAAAGCTGACGCACACTTATCCGTCCACACAAATGGTACCTCCTTGCGCGTAAGCTTGGTTAAAGGCTCAGCCAGACGAGCAAAATTCTCCACGAACCTTCTGTATTACCCGGCAAGTCCAAGGAAACTTCTTATCTCAGCAACGATCTTCGGAATCGGCCAATCTCGAACTGCTGCAACCTTTTCGGGATCAACGGTGATTCCATCTCCAGACATAATATGCCCCAAAAACTTCACTTCTTCCAGCCAAAACTCGCACTTGCTCATCCTTGCATACAATCTTTCTTGCCTCAATGTCTGCAGTGCGATCTTCAAGTGTTCTGCATGCTCTTCTATACTCTTTGAGTAAACCAGAATATTATCAATAAACACCACTATAAACTGTTCTAAGAACGGCGAAAAGATTCGGTTCATCAAGTCCATAAATATCGCCGGCGCATTCGTGACTCCGAATGGCATCACTAAATACTTGTAATGTCCATACCGAGTTCTGAACGCAGTCTTGCAAATATCTTCTGATTTAACTCGAACCCGATGATATCCGGATCGCAAATCCAGCTTCGAGAATACCCTCGCGCCACAGAGTTCCTCGAATAATTCGCCAATGCGAGGGATCGGGTACTTGTTCTTAATAGTCACCCGGTTTAATTCTCGATACTCGATGCACATCCTCCTTGTGCCATCTTTCTTCTTTACTAGAAGAACTGGAGCTCCCCAAGATGAATTGCTGCTGCGAATCCAACCCTTCTCAAGTAATTCAGTAACCTGGTTCTTGACTTCTTCCAACTCCACTGGTGCCATTGGATAGTACACTTTAGAAACTGGCGCTGCACCAGGAACAAGATCAATCGCGAACTCCACTTCTCGCTTCGGCGGTAAACCTGATATGTCTTCAAACACGTCCATGAAATCTCGAACAACAGCTGGTGCTTCATCTTTAGCAACCTCCATCGACGAAAGAACATTAGTTGTCGGCTTAGCTCTAAACTCGACTGGCCCGACAGAACTGCTTCCTTCAGCAAAAACAAACTTCGGATGTCCGGGAATCTGGAAATTCACTTTCTTTGCTCTACAATCAATGTGAGCATGGAAAGTGCCGAGGAAATCCATTCCCAAGACAACAACAAACAAAGGGATGCACCAGAATTGAATAATTCTAATGCGGGGAAGACATGATCAAGTAGGATACCTGAAACGATTTCACCTGAAGCCAAACACTGAAGAAGATAAGCACGGTAAACAAAATTCAAGATTGCGATAAACATGAACTGGAAAGCAAGAGAAGCAAAGCAATATAACTCCAATGAGACAAGGAAGTGAATCAAGACCAGGACTCCAAGTTACTTAAATAGAGTACCGTATTGTAACCATGGTGCAGTTCATAGTTACAATCACATAACTCCACTCAAGTCGTCCAAATCCTAGTATCAGAATCAAAGAACGGGGAGAAACAATAGGGAACCAAAAGGTTTCAAGCCGAGATGAAAAGTGGTTTGCATATGGTCAAGGCAAAGGATAAAGAGAAAGATATGATTCAAAAATCATGATATCAACGTGGCAGGACATGCTCCTGATTACGGGTATTCTGATTCGTGTATTGGGTCCAATACCCAACTACAAAAGAATCAAATCCGATTAACCTAAATCCTATGTCTCTGATACCAAACAAACCATGTCACGTCCCGCTTCCCAGAGTACGCTAAAATAGGCACGTGACATAGCCAACCATGCTACCCGTGGATAGGAAAAATCCTTCCACAGTCACATTACGGCTGTAGAGATATCAAGAACAGGAAAGTAAACTAAACTATCTAGTACATGTCCATAAGCCAGAATAAATGAGTCAAGAAATAATATAATATGCGGAAGCAAAAGATCCAAAAAATAAAACACCTGGAAAGTAAAACTGGATACCAACAGGATCCTCACCGCTCGGTCTAAAAGCGGCAGTACTCCTGATCAGTCTGCAACAAAGGTAAAGGATCTGGGCCATGCAAAACCCAGACGTCAGTGCGTCATAATACTAAGCAATAAAATAAACAGGGGTAGCAAGGCATGCAGGTATGTGTATGAACAGTAAAACAGGTATAACAGTAATATAAATGAGGACAGTGAGGGTAATGTGTAGTGAGTAATCTGAACTGGTCTATTGGGTTAACTACTCTCAAGCCTTTGAAATCAATTTGATGAATCATCGATGTAACTCAATAGTATCCCGTACGTGCCCGGGATCACGATCTATGACTCTCGGGCTGAATTCGAGACGTGCCGCAAGGCAGTAAAAGGGCAGTAGGTAATGACGAGTGATGTCAGCAGCATCACCTCGGGGCTGGCCTAGCCCGTAAGACTGATCAGAAAAGGCATCGAACTGTCGAGTTACAAGTCAGGTTTCATCATTGATTTCCCCATGCCCCCAAGTTATATATGTTCAAGTCAGGTATTGAATAATCTAGAGCTAATGCCAACACAGGATCAGGCAGGTACAGGTTTGTCTTGATAGACAACAGGAAATGTCCGTAGGGACAACAGGTCAAGTTTGTTGGCATTAGTAACAAGATCAGGTAACAGGTCAAGCTATGGTACATCAGGTCAAGTCAGGTAGTATATAGGTATCATGTCATGTCAAGAAGTGCACGGTATCACGTCGTGTCAAATAATAGGTGTATCAAGTCATGTCAGGAGTGCACAACATGTCACGTGGGTGCTCATAATCAAACTAAAAAATAAGCATGGGTATACAAAACAAGTATAGGGTACTAATGGAACAATAAAATGGAACATTATAATGTGGTATGCAAAAAGTTACAAATTAAAACATATGGATGTACAGTTATCGATTTGAGTTTGGGTTATGGTTCCAACACTAAGTAAAATACACTTGATCAAATACGAAATGTTAAAATCTTGTTAATATGTATTAAATGATCTAGGGATGCAATTGTATATAAAATAGGCTAAATGGATGCAACTAGGTATCTGAAAGTTATAAACTATTTAAAATGGTACTATGGGCTATGCAAATAATCATTATATGGTTCAAAAACGGATATGGGTATCTTGTATCGTAATCTAATATGCAATATGAAATGTTTCAGGTTCTAGATCTGCACGTGATATAAATGAAACATCGGAATATCAACATGGAACATGCGATATTAGATTTAATCTACAGGTTCACTATGCAATTAAATAAGTATAAAATAATATGAATAGCATGTAGCAAGTTTTACTTGCCTCGGGGATCACGAAACGGATATGTACGGCACGTCTGACGTTGGTAAAACGTCGCGATGTGTCCACGCGAGCACAGAACAGAACCAGGTAAGGCAAGAACACGACCACGCTGGATATGGACGTCTACTAGGTCGCCCGGATCATCGGCGACGAGCACGGCTCCGACAACGGTCGTAAACCGAGAACCAAGCGAAGAAGAGAGAAGAAGAAGAAGAAAAATGAAAGAAGAGGGAGAGGGGTTGGTTGCTCTGGGTTGTAGGAGTTGCAGGGAAAGGAGAAAAGGACGACGACGACGAGGGTGTTTCCTGATTTAAAATCAGGAAAGCTTACGAAGGAGGCATCACGTGCTAGCACGTTACCAGCAGTCACGTGTTGGCACGTGACATTTGAAAACAGCGGCAAAGACAGATTCAATTCCCTGATTAAATTAAAGAAAAGGCTTCAGAAAGGGACACGTGCTCACACGTCACCGGGGGTCACGTGTTGGCACGTGACGGTTGAACAGCAGCCAGAAGACAGAGCGCAGAAAGAAGAAGAAAGCTCGTTCCATGGGGTCACGTGCCTATACGTGACCAAGGGTCACGTGGCCACACGTGACCGGCTTTCAAAGCCTATTTATTTAACAGAATTAAATTCTGAAGAGATCATTCAAATCTTTCTAAAGGAAAATGATTATTTGGAACCGATTGGACTAAAGATTTAAAGGTGATTAAATATCATCTATTTATGGAAAAATCTTGAACTTGGAAAGATTTCTCCTTAAAATCTAATCGAAATAACAAAGCAAAATCTTTGGATTTAAAATCCAATGGTGAATAAAATTCACCTAATAATCCAAAGGTCCAAACGAATGGTGAATACAAATCGAATCTTTCAATGAAAGATTCACCAAAACTAATTGATTCTGCTTCTTCTCCTATAAATAGGAGCCAAGAGACACAGAGAGGGATATACAGAGAGAAGGAGACAGATAGAAAGAGAAAATAGAGCCCTAAGACTTTGGAAGAATTGGATCTTCTGCAGAAGAAAACCTTAGGTAAGAAAGGGAAGTCCTCTAAAAGAGAATTTAATTCTCAAAAGAGTTTAACTCTTATATTAAAAAGAAGAACTTAGTTCTCTCTTTAGTAGAGGATCTGCAAAGTGCACATCTCCCCATAAATGGAGAATTTAATTCTCATTGGGTTGAGATCCTGCCATGCAGATCCAAAACATAGAGAGGGAATGAAAGTTTGAGGATTTAATCCTCGCAGAATTATAGGAATTTAATTCCTTTGAGATGAATTAGGGTTTAACCCTATGTTATAGGAATATAATTCCTTCAGAATGAACAGAATCAGGGTTTAACCCTAGTTAAGAATTTAGTTCTGTTAAAATAACAGGAATTTAATTCCCTTAAGAAAGAAGAAATTAGGGTTTCGCCCTATGACAGAATCTAATTCCTCAGAATATAAATTAGGGTTTAACCATAACTAAGAGTAATTCTCTAAAGAAAGAAGGAATTTAGTTCCTTTAAAGTTATTATTAGGGTTTAACCCTATGACAGAACTCAATTCTTCACATATATGAGGAATTTAATTCCTACAAGAAAATCAGAGTTCAACTCTATCAGAGAATATAATTCTTCAGAAGACAATGGGGATTTAATGAAGAATTTAATCAGAAATTGCAAAGAGGCAGGGTCACGTGCTACCACGTGACCCCTGGAAAGATCCACAGAGAAGGGCTTTTGAGGCAATGCCTCACGTGACCCACATGACCCTTGACAGAAGCTTTAACACACAAACACTTAAATGCCCATCACGTGACAGCACGTGATGCTCCAAAGTATTCAATACTCTCGGCAGAACAAATAAAGGGGGAGGGTGCCCTCACGTGCTACCACGTGACCCCTCTTACATTAGTGTTTAACACTAAATTGGAACCTCTGAATCCAGTGTTTAACACTGTTTTGCTTTAGTGTTCAACACTAATCGAAGAGCTTTTCATGCAGTGTTTAACACTGAATTTCTTAGTGTTTAACACTAAATTAAATCTCTGTTAACAGAGTTTAACATTAATTTTTTTAGTGTTCAACACTAATTTGAAATCTCTATCACCAGTGTTTAACACTGATTATCTTAGTGTTTAACACTAATTTGAGATCTCTGTTGCCAGTGTTTAACACTGATTTGTTCTAGTGTTTAAACACTAATTGAACCCCCTGTTGCTGGTGTTTAACACCAACTTTCTTTTAGTGTTAAACACTAACTTGTTCCCAGTGTTCAACACTGCTGGTCTTTAGTGTTTAACACTAACTTTAGCCCAATTGGCTAAGTGGCTAGAGGCAAAGCCTCTCCTTCAATGAACCAACAGAAACCCAATGTTCCAAACATGATTGGACTTAGCCCAAGATGGCCATAAGTCCTCAATTCAAACTTAACTGGGCTGATGGGCTCATAACATAATTAATTGGTCCTAGTCCCAAACTGGGCCAGAGACTGTTTAATCCATCTTGGTTTAAGGGTACATCTCTTCACTCCTTTGATATTTGGCGTTGTAATTCCTCAACGTCTTCAAAGAGGTGACGGGTCCCGATGACCATACATTGATACGGACTGTGGGGTCCTTAAACTCATAGACTATGAGGTCCTTAACCTTGACCGAGATGTCTTAAAACTAACTCTGGACTGTGGGGTCCTTAAACCCATGGACTATGACGTCCTTAGCCTTGACCGGAATGTCTTAAAACTAACAACGGACTATGACGTCCTTAACCTTGACCGAGATGTCTTAAAACTAACTTTGGACTGTGGAGTCCTTAAATCCACGGACTATGACGTCCTTAACCTTGACCGCAACGTCTTAAAACTAACATTGGACCGCAATGTCCTTAAACTACCTATTGACCGCAACGTCTTAAAACTAACATTGGACCGCAATGTCCTTAAACTACCTATTGACCGCAACATCTTAATACTAACATTGGACCGCAATGTCCTTAAACTACCTATTGACCGCAACGTCTTAAAACTAACATTGGACCGCAATGTCCTTAAACTACCTATTGATCGCAATGTCATTAAACTAAACAACAGGGCTCCTTTAATTGCTTTCTTGTTGGATCTAAACGATCCCGTTAAGTTGATCTTAGTCTAAAAGCTAGACTGACGTATCCTTAACAAACGTTTAAGTTGATCTTAGTCTCAAATGAGGCTAACGTATCCTTAAACCCAAACCCCCAAACCCAAATCTAAGATAAATACGGATTTGGACTAGTCCACGCCCTACGGGCGACGACATAACTCAGTCTCCGTATACAATCCACGGGCAACTAAACACAAAATAAACACACACGACACGAAGTGACCATCTGGAGAAGGAGAAAGTGGTTACCGCAGTGCGGTAGCGTAATTAACTGCAGGGGCTTGCGCCTGCAGGGAAGAGCATCCCCACAATCAAAAACCCCTCAAGTGAGGGGGAATCTGACGAAGTCTGCTACATCGGACGCATCCGTTTAAACCTTCGATACACGGTGCCATAAATCAACTTGGCATCTTCAGAGAGGTAAACGGATAGCACCAATTAGCATCTGCCCCGAATCTCAGGCAAGACGAACCTATACGGTCGCGTCTCTGTATTCGGAGGGGAACAGATTCTGGCACGCCCGGTGGGACCTTTTCCTCTTTCCACTCCACACTTCGTGTGTCTTGTTTGCGAACCCAAACACGGTTCTCTAATGGTTGCCCTTGGGTTTTAAGGTACTAAGATTCAGCGTCTTGCTTATTGCAGAAGGCAAAGAATCAATGGCTTCCACTTATGCGACATGCTCCAACTGCAATAGCAACCAACGCTCTGCCTCGCCAAGAGGTATAGCCTACGGACCCCAAGCTGCTTCGCTATTCACAATGCCCGTGGAACAGGTCACTCGAGCCACCACAGGGTTGTTTTTTGGGACCATGCTCCCGCCGACAAGCTTCACCGCTCCTGTGCTGACACCGGAAGCTCCCAAGAAGTCGGTCTTTGATCGGCTTACCCCCACCGCAACCCCTTTTAACGGGTCGCCCAACACCAGCGCCTCGGTCTTCTCCAGACTAGGCCAAAACTCCTGTGGAAGCGCAATGGGGCCTGCAATCCCAGAGAAGGCTGCTCCTGAGAAAATAACCAGTCCTGCTCCTGAAGTCGTCAAGGCGGCTTCTCCTGCCAAAAAGTCGGTCTTTACAAGATTGACTGTTCCAGCTCCCGCTCTTGCTACCCAAAGGACATCAGTCTTTAAAAGGATGACACCAGCAGCGAACCCCTACCTACACAGGGGGCGAGATGAGAATATCACCATCACCGAGCAGATTCCATCAGCACGACACGCTCGATGTCGCTACTGGCGCCGAGTGAGGAAGGCCGGAGGCAACTCCCCTTCTGGGCTAACTCCTCCAGCCCCGACGACAGAATTCAATGTTGTTGTTCCAACTGGGAACAGCTTCGAGATGCTAAATAAGGTGCGAAGGAATTCTCCTACTGCGGTGCTAAAGAGGTCTCCCCCTCCACTGAAAAAGGCTGCGGAAATAAAGCCAGAACAGCCCCGATCCCCTCAACGGCTGTCTTCCAAAATCTATAAAGTCTGGCGACAGACCCGAGACTCGGTGATCGATCCAAATTTCTCCCGCCAGCACAAGAAGCTGAAAGTCCAACAGGAAGTCAGTCAGTACGCTAAGCCACAGAAAGCTGTCTGGGTGCCCACCCCAACGGCCCCCTCAACTTCCACTACTCATAAAAAGAGGAGGCTGGAGAAGATCCTCGGGCCTCCAACGAAAGCTAAAAGTGTTGGGTCCAGACGCCCTAAGGCTGGGGGCAGGATGGTCCACACTGTATACATGGCGTCAGGGAAAGAAGACAGACGCATATCAATAGGTCATAGACCGCACACGCGGTCAGTGACCAAAGCTCAGGAGCAACATCAAAAGCTCCAAGAGATGATGAACGCTATGGCCGCACTCACTGGGCCAAAAGAAACCCCTGAAACATCCTCGGATCAGCAACAAGAACAGGAAACCGACGCCGAGTTCCTCTGGAGGATGTTGGAAAATAAAGATAAAGAGGCTGCGGAACAAGCGGCCAATATAAAGCAAATAGACCACTTATTTCAAGACATGGTTGGAATGATGATTCAACAAGATCCTCCTGCTGAAGATCCCCCGACCATACTTGAAGACGATAGGGGAGAAACGTCGAATCCTCCACCGGCTCTCTCAACGGCCAAGGAGGAGGCAATCTCTAAAGCTGACTTGAACGACTATATAGCCCAGCAGATCCGGGTTCATCATGCGACTGGGGCAGCTGGTCAAGTCGTAAAAACGGGACGACCGTATCCGAGCTGGTACGACCAAATCAGATACCCGCCAGGTTATACAATACCGAAATTCCACGTGTATAAGGGGACCGGCAATCCCCACCAACATGTTGCCCAGTTCAGAGCCCTTTGCGGTAACACCGGCGGTGACGATAAACTGTTGCTTCGCCAGTTCGTGGGCAGCTTATCAGAAACAGCGTTCGAATGGTATTCGGAACTCCCGAACGATTCCATCAAGACGTTCGCTGAAATGGAGTTGCTATTCACTCAGCGATTCGCAAGCGCCAGCGAATGCACTCTAACAACGGCATTGATTAATGCCAGGGTGAAATCAGGCGAAACGTGGGTCCAGTATGCTATACGCTAGCGAAATTTGTGGTCGAAATGCAAACAACGCATTGAGGAAGCGCCTGCGGTGGGCATGTTCGTGGGAACCCTAGACCCTCATACAACTATCTCCCAGTTCATGATGTTCTTTAAGCCGACCACATTTCAGGCTTTAATCGACAAGTTGGCCCAGATGGACCAGATGGGTCACAGACCGTCTCCCCCGAAGCCAGAACCCCGAAATGACAAGGGTAAAGGGAAGGCAACCTTCGTTGCGAATGCGCAGCAGCAACCTAGTGCCCCAAAGCTGGCGGATCAGCTGGAAGAAAGACGGAGGTATTACAATGAGAAAATGAAGCGCCCTTACTCATTCCCACGGGATAAGACAAAATGGTTATTCGAGCTGGCAGTACGCAACAGACTTATAAACTTGCCAAATCCAAGGCGACCGCCACAACCCACTGAGCTGAATAACCCCAATTATTGCCCCTACCATCAAACGGTAAACCACCCGATTGAGGATTGCTTTGTCTTCAAAGGATGGATTGAGGATCAATACCTCCAGGGAAAGTTTGCGCTGTCCGAAAAGCGGAAGGTGAATCCGCCACAGCCGCATACTCCTAAGAAAGCGGACACACCGGGGGCAACCTATTCTTTCATCGAGGAAGCTCCATGGGAAGTCGTGCTATCAGCTAAAACCAAAAGAATGCTGAGTGATCTTCATGCGTGCCCGGCAGTCGAATGGAAGGACCCGCTTGAACCTCAAATCATCGAAGGGATGTTGAAGCCGCGCCCAACTACAAAGATTCGTGGTGATAGCCCAAGTGCTCACACCCAGCCGTCAAAATCTTCGAAGAAAAAGAAGAAGAAATCTAAGAAGTCCATGAAGCCTGAAGACAAGCGCACGGATTTACAGAAACAGATCGACGCGCTGGAAGAGTACAACCAAAAAGCGCGGACTCCCGTCACACTACAAGAGTTCCTCAACCACGTCTTTCAGGAGGAAGATGATGGAGAGAGCTCGTCGGATGAATCCGAGGGATATGTGGCAAGTTGTCATATGATTTCCCACTCGTTTACGGACGATGAAAGAACTCCTGGCACTGAGAAACTGGGGGCACAGCCTGAGCCAGAACTTGTATGGCCAACAGATGAAATGATCGACGCCTTTCTAGACGAGATTCGTTTGAAGAGTAAAGCCGATCAGGAGCGTGAGATGGCTGCATCGGAAGGAGCCAAGCGCAGGTGACTAAACGAAAGAGGCGAAACACTCCCGCCAGATCAAAAGATATCCGATGCGAATAAAAACGTGTTCAAAACGAGAAAAAGGTTTGCCAAAGCCATGTCAATGGGGATGAAGCTACCACCCTCGGAAGAGAACACGTTCAATGGGGCGGAGAGGCACCCTAATTATTGCTCATACCACCGGAAAATTTCGCACCCTACGGAGGAGTGCGACGCTTTCAGGGTATGGTGGCAGGGATATGTTGCTCACCGGCAACATTTTAAGCGCATGAAACGCAAAACTCGTCGGGAGCAAAAAGGTACGGCCGAAGGACACAAAAGAACTGCCGGCAATTGTTACATGGTCGATGCCGGAGGATCACAAGTTCTCACTTTTGGGAGCGACTCCGATGAGGAAATGGCTTTGGGCCCTCTCTTTAAAGAATCTGTTTTAGGGAAAGAAGAATCGGAAGCCTGCGAAAACATTCAGCTGCGCAATCGCACGCTCCCGGAAAAGAATCTCGGGCCCGCAAATAGAAAAGATAAGGGAAAGGAAAAGGTCACTGAGGATATCGCCTTAGATGACCAAGTCATGAAAGAGTTGGCTGCCAAAGATCCTCCCAGGAAGGGTAAAGTGGACTACAACATCCTAGCGCACCTAAAGAAGCTACCTTCTCAGCTCAGCATTCTCGTCACCCTCCTATTATCAAAAGAAGCGCGAGATTTATTAATCAAGGCGTTACAAGAACCCGAGCAATTCCAAGCCTTCCTCGCCGAAGAAAGGATGAAGGATGAACTGGAAGAAGTGCACACGGCCGACATCACTTTCGGTGACGAAGACCTTCTCCTCGGGACGTGCGACCACAACCGTCCCCTATATGTCTCTGGATACTGCCATGATATCAGGATAGGCAAGATCCTGGTGGATAATGGATCCTCCGTCAATCTCCTTAATGTTCGGGTGCTGAAGGAAATCTGCATGAGCGTGCAGCACCTCGCTCGTGACAAAATTACCATCTTCGGTTTCGACTCCCAGTCGTCACGAACCCTCGGATCTGTAATACTAACATTACGCTTCGGGCTGCTCGTCACGGACATCAAGTTTCACGTCATTGACGCCAAGACCTGCTACAACGCCTTGCTCGGTCGTCCTTGGTTACACGAGTACAACATCATCCCTTCTACACAGCATCAGTGTATGAAGTACATTAAGGATGGTTTCGAGTATACCGTAACAGGTGAGCGGAACCCATTTTCCGTGAATGAAGTCCGCAAGTACGAAGATGCGAAATACTTTTTGCCAGACTTTGAGGACACAGAAAGATGTCGCAAGCCGGAGAACAAAGCCGCCGCCACCATCCCTGTTTTCGGGAGCGATACCGAAGAAGAAGAAGAGATAGTTTATGCTGGTCCGTCTCGACGCAACAACCCGGGATCATCCGCCCCCATGTTGATCTTCGGAAGTGACTCGGAAGATGAGGTTAATGCCGTGTTCTCCAGTCGGCCGTCAATACAAGCATCCCCTGGCGATGATCAGAGTTTGCAAATCACCATGGTGCCGCAGGAACACTACAAGGATCTCGACACACTTCAAGCTTACAATGTGAAGGACCTGCAGACATTTTACGTCCCTCCCAGGCGAAAGGGTGAGAAGGTGATCCTTTTCTATCGATCCTCGGAAACGAGAGTAGAGAAAGAGATCTGGCATGGCGCGGATTCTACACTCGACAGACTCCAACCCATCCGTTTGCCCAGATATTACACAAACGGACTAAAAAGGCTATTGAAGCGCTAAGGGGTACCCTTAAAACAGACTGTTTGATAAGCTCGATTCTACAACAGGATTTGGGATGTCCCTGGAACTCAGCGCAAATTGCCCAACGGGAGAATGGAGACACTTGGGCTTGGATATGTGAGATCCGGGAAACAGGAGCGAGTCCACGGTAGCTACGCCATATATAACTTCGATGAGGAGGAAAACGCATTGTCAAGCAACGCTAACCCTTCGTCAAAACTGGAGCCCGCGAGCGAAGTGCCGAGTCCGTCGTTTGAAGAACGAATGGACAAGTTTATTAGGAAAGCGGGTCAAACGGCTCGGGAAGATCACAACCGCGAGATAGCCATCTATGAGAAGGCCAGGACGCAACGTCTGTTTCAACAGGCTGCAAAAGACGAAGATACTCCTCCCTGTCAACCCGTTGTACAAAAGGCCCGACGCAGAGGCAGAAGTAAGTCAAGAAGCGGAAAAAGGAGTCGACAACAACGACGCAGGATTAGAGAGTCATGTGATCGGGCATTGCGCGGTCCGGATTTGTCCCTTATGAAGAAAATGAGACGGGCGTATTCCTTCCCTCGAGACAAGACGAAGAAGTTACTCGAGCTCGCTATAAAACATCAAATGATCGCACTTCCGGAGTTTAAGCACCCTGAGCAAGCTAACAAAGTTTCTCATCCGGGCTATTGCTCTTATCACCGAGCTATAGGACACCCTATCGAAGACTGCTTCACCTTCAAGAACTGGGTCGAAGACCAGTACCAGCAAGGCAGATTTGCTTTATCCAGCAGCTGGAGGGTAACGCCGCCACAAAAGCACGAACCCAAAGCCACAAGAGCAGAACCAGAGCAACATCGGTCTCGGAAGCGGAGTCGCACTTGTCACATAATAACGATATTAAAAGAAGAGCCCGAGAACATGGATGTCATCCCCTGGTGCTTTGAGAACAGCAATGACGAGGTGATCTCAGAATTTCCACCAGCTCCGAAAGAACTGGAAGATGGCATACATACTACCGCAGATAACCTCAAGAGGATTGAGTTGGGATCGGCAGACGATCCGCGACCGACATTCGTTAGCGAGCTGCTATCTGAGGAAAGGGTGGCGGCATTAAAAGACGTGCTTCTACAGCATAGAGATTGCTTCGCGTGGAACTATTCCGAGATGCCAGGATTAGATCCAGAGATTGCGGTGCATAAATTAGCAATATCCCCGGATATCAAGCCAGTCAAATAGGCGCCGAGAAGGATGCGGCTCGAGCTTGAGATGAGCATTAACGCCGAAGTCAAGAAACTGATTGATTCTGGGTTTATCCAGGAGGTACAGTATCCTGACTGGGTCGCCAACATCATCCCGGTGATGAAGAAGAATGGGACAGTGCGGATATGTGTGGACTTCCGAGATCTCAATAAAGCCTGCCCGAAGGACGATTTCCCAGTACTGGTCACCGAACTGATGATAGACAATACGTCCACTCATGAGGTTTTCTCCTTTATGGACGGTTCATCAGGGTACAATCAGATAAGGATGCATCCCGATGACCAGAAGCACACCGCTTTCCGGACTCCTTTAGGTATATTCTGCTACAAAGTTATGCCTTTCGGTTTAAAGAATGCCGGCGCCACCTATCAAAGGGCCATGACAAAGATCTTCGATGATCTCATACATGAAATCGTCGAGTGCTATATCGACGACCTCGTAGTGAAGAGCATGTCATACGAAGAGCATTTAGAGCATCTGAAGACTGTATTCCAACGCCTTCGGCAATATAATTTGAAAATGAATCCCCTCAAATGCGCGTTCGGAGTCTCCTCGGGTAAATTCCTGGGATTCGTCATCCGACACCGAGGTATCGAAATAGATCCGTCCAAGATCAAGGCGATTATGGAAATGCCACCCCCAAGGACTCTCAAATAGCTGCGGTCTCTCCAAGGGAAGCTCGCGTACATCCGGCGGTTTATCGCCAACCTGTCAGGCAAGTGCCGTCCTTACAGCCACCTGATGAAGAAGGGAACCCCGTTTGTCTGGGACCAAAAATGTCAGAGCGCGCTAGATGAGATCAAGCAGTATCTGCAGAACCCGCCGGTGTTAGCTCCTCCAGTCAAGGGAAAGCCTCTCATTCTTTATACAACCGCCCTAGAAGATTCTTTAGGCGCATTATGGGCACAAGAAAACGACCAAGGGAAGGAGAGAGCGCTCTACTATTTAAGCCGAGTCCTTCTGGGGGCAGAAAGCAATTACTCCCCGATCGAAAAACATTGCCTGGCGTTAATCTTTGCGATAACAAAACTCAGGCACTATGCATTGGCGCATGAAGTCCGTCTTATATCAAGGGTGGACCCCCTCAAATATCTAATGTCAAAGGCCATATTGATAGGGAGACTCGCTAAATGGGCCTTGCTCTTGATGGAGTTTTCAATAACCTATCAGCCTCTTAAGGCAGTGAAAGGCCAAGCCATCGCTGACTTCCTTGCTGAGCATCCAATACCCGCCGGTTCTCCTCTAAATTGCAAGTTGCCGGACGAACATGCATTTGACGCGATTGATGGTGGTGATACCCGATGGGAACTTTATTTCGATGGAGCGTCCTCGGTAAAGAAGCACAAACAAAGTACCCCAATGATCAAATCGGGGGTAGGCCTCATCTTCGTAACTCCACAAGGAGGGATAATGCGCTTTGCTTTCTCCTTAACGGAACCGAGGATGAACAATGAAGCCGAATACGAAGCTTTGATAGCAGGCCTCGAGATCGCCATTGACATAGGAATTGAAAACCTCCTCATATACGGGGATTCTCAACTGGTCGTTAGCCAAGTAAACGGCGACTACCAAACGTGCAAACCGGAGTTGGTGAAGTACGGTGAAAAGGTGCAACAACTGTTGACCCAAATTCCCTCCTATACTTTGGAAAGCATACCGCGCGCGGAAAACAGCAAAGCAGACGCGTTAGCTAAGCTCGCTAAAGAACTGGCTGACGAGAACCTCGATGACGTTAAAATCGTGGTACAAAGCCGTCGAGTGCTCGCCCCAGCAGAAATATCTCCGGAATCATCCGAAGAAAAGGGAGCGACTGAGCAGACGACTCTACAAATAAAAGACCGTAAGAAGGCTGAGGACTGGAGGGAAGTCTTCATAGACTACTTTAAGTCCCACCGAACGCCCGTAGAAGCGTCCTCAAGACATCAGCTCATGAAACGAGTTCTATCTTTCGCTTTCGTCAATAATACTCTGTACAAAAGGTCATTTGACTCTCTGTGGTTGAGATGCCTGGGACCTGACGAAGCAGAAAGAGTCGTTCAGGAAGTTCATGACGGAATCTGTGGTTCTCATTAAGCAGGCCCGAAGATGAAGTTAAAAATTAAACGGATGGGTTACTACTGGCCCACGATGATCCAGGACTGCCTCGAATATGCGAAGCAGTGCCACTCATGCCAAATCCATGGCGATTTCATCCACCAGCATCCGAATCCACTACATCCGACGGTGGCTAGCTGGCCGTTCAAAATGTGGGGAACTGACATAGTCGGCCCCATCGAACCGGCATCGTCTAGGGGACATCGTTTCATCCTGGCGACGACTGATTACTTCTCCAAATGGGCAGAAGCAGTACCGTTGAGGGAAGTGAAGACGGAGAATATCCTCCACTTTTTCAAGACGCACGTCATTTATCGGTTTGGAACTCCACGGCGGATTATCTCCGATAACGGGCCAGCCTACAGAAGCCATAAGATTAGCCGCTTCGCGCAACAGCATAATATAGACTGGAGATACTCCTCAGTTTATAATCCACGAGCTAACGGTCTGGCCGAAGCCTTCAATAAGACCTTGACAAAGATCATAAAAAAGACGGTGTCCCGAAGTAAGAAGGACTGGCACGAGAGACTGCTAGAGGCTCTTTGGGCATATCGGACTACGTTCAAGATGGCCATGAACACGACGCCATACGCATTGGTATTCGGTATGGAAGCGGTACTCCCCCTTGAGATAGAGCTACCTTCTCTATGAGTGGCAGTTCACCACGAGTTGACAGACAAAGAAAATGCTCACCTTCGGCTTGAGGAGCTTGACGCCCTCGATGAAACCCGGCTCATAGCGCAACAAAATCTGGAAGCTTATAAAGCAAAGATGACGCGCTCATATGAAAGATTAACCCGACCGAGGACATTCCGCCAAGGCGAACTCGTGCTAGTGGTCAAGAGGCCTATGATCCCCAATCGCGCCAAGCGGGGAAAATTCGAGCCGAACTACGAAGGCCCGTACATTATAGACAAGGTCTATCAGGGTGGAGCCTATATACTCATGGATATGCACGGTGAAAGGCCTTTCAGGCCAATAAACGGCCGCTTCCTAAAGAAATACTACGCTTAAGGAGCCACAGCCTGGGTCAATGATAGATGACGGCGACTATGTCCGCTCGCTATCTTCCTAAGCTCAAGCTCTATAAGTAGTAGCTGGCCTTCTCAACGACGGACCGAAACGTCCTTAAACTAATAGCGGACCGAAACGTCCTTAAACTAACGACGGACCGAAACGTCCTTAAACTAACGACGGACCGAAACGTCCTTAAACTAACGACGGACCGAAACGTCCTTAAACTAATAGCGGACCGAAACGTCCTTAAACTAACGACGACAGCATCCTTAGGCTGACGAGATAAATAAAAAAAAGAGAAATAAAAAAAATATATATAAAAAAAACGGTATGTCTATAAGCAAAAAAGGGCACGAATGAAAACCCGAAAGGGCTCCGTGAGTAAAAACAGCAGGGCTACCGGCGAGTGTTCGTGAAAACCCGAAAGGGCGCGACCTCGTAAAACAAAAGAATAAAATAAAAAGAAAAAAAAACGGTATGTCCATAAGCAAAAAGGGCACGGATGAAAACCCGAAAGGGCTCCGTGAGTAAAAACAGCAGGGCTACCGGCGAGTGTTTGTGAAAACTCGAAAGGGCGCAACTTCGTTAAAGGACACTTGCAGGGTCCTCACGACCCTGTAAGGAGAAACCACCCGCGTGAGATCCTTACGACTCATAAGGGAGCAACACACTTAGGGATCCCCACGATTCCTAAGGAGAAAATACACTTGCGAGATCCTCACGACTCGCAAGGAGAACTCTCTTATGGGACCCTCACGGGTCATAAGACTTGAAAGTCTTAAGTTACAGAGACCTATACCTGTGCTTAAGCAAAATCCCCCATAACCTTCGACAATGCCCTACAAGCGGCTCATATTGACCCTTGTATACAATCCACGGGCGCGGATAAACATTTCCTCAACAAAGTCCCGCCCGCGACTAGGGATACGTCCATATGATAAACAACCCTTATGAGTCCTCTCGACTTATAAGGAGAAAACCCTCTTGTAGGATCCTTACGACTTACAGAGGAACATACACTTAGGAATCCTCACGATTCCTAGGGAGAAAGTACACCTACAAGATCCTCACGACTTGTAGGGAGAAATACCTTTGTGAGACCCTTACGGCTCATGAAGTCAAAAGCCTTAGTCGACAGGACCCTAACCCTGTTTGCTAAGCCACCTTTGTTCAACATCGACAGAGGTAGATGATGATTTGCTCCTGGCCATATCCCAGTTGTAGCGGTGCTGATGCCGAAATCGGTGTCTAATTTCAGGTTTATGGCGAAAAGCCAGTAGGCCGCACGTGCACACGAAATAGCCGAAATGATGGGGCAACTTGCAATAAAAACAGCAAGTAAAAATGTATGCACGCAAAATAGCCAAAATGATGGGGCAACTCGCAATAAAAGGCAGCGAGTAAAAATAAAAAAAATAGCCGAAATGATTGGGCACCGCGAAAAATAGCCGAAATGATAGGGCAATCACGACCTTCGCGATATAAAAGCTGAAATAATAGAGCATCGCGGAAAAAGAAATAATTTTTTTTTTATGCCCTACAGGTGATGTTCCATCACACCCTGTATACAATCCAAGGGCGTAAACAAAGAAGCGATCATACTCCCCCCCAGGTTTCATCAAAGAAAGAAGCTAAATCTCGACGGGCCGCAAGCGACCTAGAGATCATCCCAACACTCGTCTCGTAACGATGAACACAACTTCAAACAAAGCGGAGCAGCAGCAACCCCTAGTTCCATGGCTCGGCGATATACATATCACCAACAGTCAAACCTCCATCTCGTGAAATGCAGATATAATCAGCAAAATTCCTAGTTATGTGGAACGCGGATAACGTCACTCTTTGATCCCGTGGAAAACGTCCAGAGCGGATCCTGGTCCTCGTAGAGCACGGCAGTGAACCCGTGTGAAGCATCCAGAGCGGAGCCTAGTCCTCGCCGAGCACGGCATTGAACCCGTGTGAAGCATCTAGTGCAAATTCCTGGTTACGTGGAATGCGGATAACGTCACTCTTTGACCCCATGGAAAACGTCCAGAGCGGAGCCTGGTCCTCGCAGAACACGGCAGTGAACCCGTGGAAAGCATCCAGAGCAAATTCCTGGTTACGTAGAACGCGGATAATGTCACTCTTTGACCCCGTAGAAAACGTCCAGAGCGGATCCTGGTCCTCGCAGAGCACGGCAGTGAACCCGTGTGAAGCATCCAGAGCGGAGTCTAGTCCTCGCAGAGCACGGCAGTGAACCCGTGTGAAGCATCTAATGCAAATTCCTGGTTACGTGGAACGCGGATAACGTCACTTTTTGACCCCGTGGAAAACGTCCAGAGCGGATCCTGGTCCTCGCAGAGCACGGCAGTGAACCCGTGTGAAACATCCAGAGCGGAGCCTAGTCCTCGCCGAGCACGGCATTTAACCCGTGTGAAGTATCTAGTGCAAATTCCTGGTTACGTGGAACGCGGATAACGTCACTCTTTGACCCCGTGGAAAACGTCCAGAGCAGAGCCTAGTCCTCGCAGAGCACGGCAGTGAACCCGTGTGAAGCATCTAGTGCAAATTCCTGGTTACGTGGAACGCAGATAACGTCACTCTTTGACCCCGTGGAAAACGTCCAGAGCGGATCCTGGTCCTCGCAGAGCACGGCAGTGAACCCGTGTGAAGCATCCAGAGCGGAGCCTAGTCCTCGCCGAGCACGGCATTGAACCCGTGTGGAGCATCCAGTGCAAATTCCTGGTTACGTGGAACGCGGATAACGTCACTCTTTGACCCCGTGGAAAATGTCCAGAGCGGAGCCTGGTCCTCGCAGAACACGGCAGTGAACCCGTGGAAAGCATCCAGAGCAAATTCCTGGTTACGTGGAACGCGGATAATGTCACTCTTTGACCCCGTGGAAAACGTCCAGAGCGGAGCCTGGTCCTCGCAGAACACGGCAGTGAACCCGTGGGAAGCATCCAGAGCAAAATTCCTGGTTATGTGGAACGCAGATAACGTCACTCTTTGATCCCGTGGAAAACGTCCAGAGCGGATCCTAGTCCTCGCAGAGCACGGCAGTGAACCCGTGTGAAGCATCCAGAGCGGAGCCTAGTCCTCGCCGAACACGGCAGTGAACCCGTGTGAAGCATCTAGTGCAAAATTCCTGGTCACGTGGAACGCGGATAATGTCACTCTTTGACCCCGCGGAAAACGCCCAGAACGGAGCCTGGTCCTCGCCAAGCACGGCAGTGAACCCGTGTGAACCATCCAGAGCAAACACCGGACTGTGGAGTCCTTAAAATCCACGGACTATGATGTCCTTAACCTCGACCGTAATGTCTTAAAACTAACGATCAACCATCCTGATTCTATATTGATTCCACCTTGGTTTAGGGGTACATCTCTTCACTCCTTTGATACCTGGCGTTGTAATTCCTCAACGTCTTCAAAGAGGTGACGGGTCCCCGCAACCACACATCGGACTGTGGAGTCCTTAAATCCTCGGACTATGATGTCCTTAACCTTGACCGTGATGTCTTAAAACTCACATCGGACTGTGGAGTCCCTAAATCCACGGACTATGATGTCCTTAACCTTGACCGTGATGTCTTAAAACTAATATCGGACTGTGGAGTCCTTAAATCCTCGGACTATGACGTCCTTAACCTTGACCGTGATGTCTTAAAACTAACATCGGACTGTGGAGTCCTTGAATCTACGGACTATGATGTCCTTAACCTTGACCGCGACGTCTTTAAACTATGATGCCTTGAGCAACCCCTGACCCCGTGAAACACGGATAAGGGCGACCACATCCAGCACTTGCAGGTCCTCACGACCTGTAAGGAAGAAAACTTTCTTGTGAGATCCTTACGACTCTCAAGGGAAAACCCGCTTAAGAATCCTCACAATTCTTAAGAAGAACTTACACCTATTGGATCCTCTCAACCTGTAGGGAGAAAAACTCTTTATGAGACCCTCGTGGCTCATAAAGCGCGAAAGTCTTAGGAAGCAGATCTTAACCCTGAATCCTAAGACATCGCTGCCTTGCAAGGAGATCAAGATAAATTGTCCACAAAACACATTCAAAGAAAAGAGACACACCATTGAGAAGAAAAAATGTATCTTTTATTCATAAACTAAAATGGATACAAAGTACAATTCACGAAAGAACAAAAAGGAAATACTCTCATTCAGGAGTATGTACAGAAAAGGAAGGAAAAGATACAAATGTTTCAAGCCGATGGGCGATTTAGCAGCTTGGTCGGCTCATCCTGCTTTTGTTGCGCCACGGCCTCATGATTTAAGATCGCCAGAAGACGGGCCTCCGCCTGAGCCTGCTGGGCCTGATACGAAATGAGCCGGCCTTCAAGCTCTTTCTCGGTGGCCTTATGAGCCTCGACCCTCTCACGAGTGAACGTAGCAGCTTTATCAAGAGTCACCACCTCCCTGATAGACTCTTGAAGCACCCGCCAGAGTTCATACGCTTTGTTGGCCTTGGCGGTAAGATTAGCTTGAAGCTCGCCCAGCGCCTTAGAAGCCAACTCCCTCTCCGAGAATTTGCGGCCGAGCCTCTTCTCGCACGACGTCATGTTTGCCGCGCACCGTGCTATCAGCCCCCGTAACTCCGCCTTTGCAGCCACAGCTTCCGAGGAAAGGTGGGAACATTCAAGGGCATGCAAACAAGCCTCCACCTTCCGACAGAACTCCACCCAGACCCGCACCACCTCTTCACTATGATAGGTGGCAAGAAAAGGGAGAAAGCCGTTAGCTTCAGCGGCAAACGCTTTGGCTGTAGTCGCGCTACCAGCACGGAGCTCCTCGATAAAAGATGATAGGGAGACAAGGCTTAGTTGGGCCAAGCGTTCTGAAGCCCGCAAAGCATAAGGGCTGGGCGGCATCACGATGCGCGATTCCAACGCCATGGAGACTGGCAGGGCTGTTCAAATTTGAAAGATGTCAATAAAATTCTTAAGCAAAGAACGAATGGGATTATAATGAAAGGTCGCTTACCGACAGTCATGCAAGCAGGAGCTGAAGGCTCCCCTGGCCCTTCAACGACCTCGACCTCGTCATCAGCTTCCAAAACTATAAGAGACATCAACGTCATTTCGCAAAATGGTAACAATGCTATGGTAAAAGGAATGGTGAATAACGCTAACCTTGCCCAGACAATACGCTAAGGGGAGATCGCCTGCGGAGCTGCCATCTCCAATAAACGCTGAAATGACTGTCGAGGCAACAGATCAGCGATAGTGGCCACCAAACCGCGCAATTCTGGGAAGGATAAAAGAGTTCAGACCATGGAAGGGTTGCTAATTTAAAATGCAGAGGGTTACCTTCAACACTTCTCCCGTTCTGAGTCGGGGGGTAGCGGCTTCGACAGCCTCTGCCGGAACCTCGGGCTCCAACAAAGGGAGGGTAGTCCCGACTACCTCCATTTCAGCCCCCGGGCCGCCTTCGGGAAGAGCCGTGGGAGCGGTGACCTCCAAAGGAGCCTCCCCCAAAGGGGCAAGCACTCCCTAATCAAGAACCGCCGCTGGAGGCTCTAACATAAGAGGAGCAGCCTCATCAGCCCCTCCACATCGAGCAATGCTTCACCGGGAATCTCGGCAGGCTTTAACTTCAATGAGCCTGTAAGGAGCTCCCCCGGCGTCGAAGATTCTGCACAATTCAAATAAGAATAAGGATACATATGTACGGGCATAAATAATCTGAAGAACTACAACAAGAACCACAACGTACCAATGCGCAAAGAAGCCTTCAATATGGCCTCTTCAAGCCGCTGCTCCTTCTCAAGGAGGCGTGCTCGCCGGGGTTCAAGGGTAGACTCATGACCGTCGGTCCACAAAGAAAGTGCGTCCGCTACGTCCTCTGAAGCGGCCTGCTTCAGGGCCCTTTCCCCCCATTCCTCCAAAGGACCGATAAACCGCCGCCGAATCCACGAGGGGTCTTCGTAAAAGATTACAGCGGGATAAGGCTTCTTCGGAACCCTGGCATTATGAGACGCGTCTTTGGAACGCCGTATGGCCTCGGCCAACTGTGCGGCCTCCTCATCGGCCGAACTCGGGAAGAGAAGTCCAGCGTCTGACTCTTGCAAGGCCAATGGTTCGTCTTCAAGAATAGGCTCAGACTCCGCCAAAGAATCGAGCAAATTGGTGGCCACTTTCCTCCGCTGCTTGGACCCAGAGCCGGTCGCCGAAGATGACCGCTTTCTCCCCCGCGGAGCCTTAGGGCGGCGCCGACCCACATTGCCCTCGACGCCCTCATCCCTATTACCTTCGCTCGGTGCCACAATCGAGGATGACACCGCCATTGTCGACGCCACGGAGGGCGGTGCTGCCGCAGGCGGTGGTGCTACTACTGGGGCCCGTCTACCCCGTGATCGGGAACCCAAGGGCATACCAGCTATTGGAGTAAGGTCCATCCCTGACTCCCCCGGAATGAGCGCGGTGCCAATCTCCCTCAGAGGAAAGCGGACTGGAGCCCTCGGTCGCAGCTTAGTTCCCGGAACCTGAGGAGGGGTGTCATGACCAAGAAGCACCCTCCTTTCCTCAAGAATAATTGGGCTGATCCGATGAAGATACCAACGCGTAAACGAGCCCAAGCACCGGGGCATGTACTCAGCTTCAGGGACCATGAAGAGGGAGCCGGTGTTCAGCCTCACGAAATGATGAGCGGCATCGCGAACGGCATCAAGCGAAGGGACCGGTGCGACTATGAAAGCCTCAAAAGGAACACCCTGGTCGTATCCAAGCTGTCGGGCAAAGCCATGCGGGTTGTACCGCATGAAAAGAGCCGCACTGTCCTGGCGAAACACCAGGTAGCCTGGTCTAATTGTATACAAGTGCGCGGCCTCCTGGGGCTTCAAAGAAGGTACGTTGTCTTTTGACCGGTCCCAGAGTTGTTGAACTGGACCTGAGGGAGTAGACAAGACTCGATCATTAAAAACCAGCTCGACAACGGCAGCGTAAGGAGAAATCAGCACCCGAATAGCCCCAAATTGGGTCGGGTCGGCGGCAGAAGCATTCACTAATCGCATAAGTCGCGGGAAGGGGTAGGCATCGTAAAATGTGAGCCTCTGATGCATAGCAAAAGCCCCCAACACGTGCATTTCGATCCAGGATGTGAAGTAATGAAGCGAAAAATTCACCACGTCTACGCCGGGGCTGGAAGTGTTGGCCGCAACGCCCAACCCGTGGTAAAGATGCGCCAGCGCCAGGATGCCGATAGCCAACCGCGTCCCCTCAGCAATATAATGAGCCGGGTAGATAACCGAGGCTCTCATGAAGCGGCGATGCATGGGAATAACAAACCAACTGAGCCAGACACTGACAAACCCCACGAAGAATGTCTCCTCATCCATACCGGGTGCTGCAATGGACTCAAAAGACATCGGCGACATGATGGGGATATAGTATTGAGGTAGATCCGATTCAGTGGTCGGCAACTTCTTCGGACCAAACCCAAAGGGGTCTTTGATGTTGGCAAACTTCGGAGCTGCCTTCGACACGACGTCTTAGCGAAGGAAGCAAGCAATGAAGCTCTTAAAAGTAACGCCTTGCTCCTCAGATTCGGTGAACAATCGGTCAAAAATACCTAGCGCCTTGATCAAGCTGGGACGCTTGTGGCGAACGGCGTTCTTAGCAGACAAGCCGTCAACCGGTGCAGGCTCGGGCTCAAAGACGTACTCGTCAGGAGGAAACAACTCTTCATACGGGGTACCCCTGATTGGCAATCCCGAGATTTCATAAAATTCTGCCAGAGAAATCGAGACCTCGCGATCTCCTAGAATAAAAGTGTTGGTGGGGAGATTCCATTGATTCAGGAACGCCCTAACCCACCAGACATGCGGGGACTTATAATGGAAGAGTGACGCGTATATTGCCTGGTAAAGCCCGACCTTCTGTAGCCGCACACGATGGGTGGCAAGGATATAGCGAGCCCAGAGAAGGTAGCCCGTGGGGTGTCGAGGAGTAAGCCCTATCTTATAAATCTGCCCCCATGGGTGGGCCTCACCCTAACAAATGCGACGCCCCAGGATATCTATAGCGGGGACCGGATGGTTCGGGATACCTGTTGTTGAAGGCTCGAGTCGTCCCGTTGGAATCCAGTTGGGCATCTCCACAGCAAAAACCGTTCTCGGAGGGTCCATCGGCAAGAATGGGAAAGTAGGCTCTGTCGGTACTGCACAGAGGAAACTCCGGCGACCCCGGATAATATGGTTATACCAAGTTCCCCATAGAAGCAAGTTGGTGCAGTTCGGGTCATGAGCCCGGATCATCGCCATCGCTTCCTCGTCAGATGGTGATTGAGGGAAAGCGGCCTCCGAACGAGTGAAGGGAAAACACGGAACAAAAGACATCGCACATGAAATTGAATAAAAGAAGACTGTCAAAAGCAAAGCCAGCAATATGTGTATATACATGCATGAACATGAAGACTAGTTAAAGAAAGCAACAGCAGACTCTTTTTATGGGGCCATTGGCTACAAAACATATGGGCCCCATAGAATCAGGATGACGGCTTGTTAATAATGAGACCAAACAGTTATAATAAAACAAAAGGAATATCCTCATTAGATAAAAGAGCGGGTTTCAAGTAACCCTACGCATTTCCCCTAGAGGACAAATTCGCCTTGGGCTCTACAACAGATCAAACAAGATCATGGGAATTAAATTCCCACATGAGACATCATTACAAAGCCTCTGTTCCATTAATCACAGAAGGACAGCCTAGGGCAAGGAGACCCTAAAGAAGCCTCCATGTGAAGAAACCGAGTTCTTCATAGGAATTAAATTCCTTATTAAGAAAAGGGAATTAAATTCCCAAAAGCATTTTTTCTGTGAACGGAGTTAAACTCCATGGATTATCGTCTAAGCCCTAAGAGATCTACAGTTCAAAGGTTAGGTGGTTTTCTATTCTTGTGAAAAACTTGAAGAAAAAATGGGTTCATAGTAAAGGAGTGAAACCCTTGTTTTGGATTTAAAATCCAGAGGAATGTGAGAGTTCATCGTTCATTCAAGAGCATTACCTAAAGAAAAGAGTCTTTTTCGAACAGAGTTAAACTCTGAAAAGGTTTCAAGGCAGAGAGCTAAGCTCTAGAAACGAGAGTTAAATTCTCAAGGGAAAAAGTTCTCAAAGGAATGTGAGAGTGAAACCCTTGTTTTGGATTTAAAATCCAGAGGAATGTGAGAGTTCATCGTTCATTCAAGAGCATTACCTAAAGAAAAGAGTCTTTTTCGAACAGAGTTAAACTCTGAAAAGGTTTCAAGGCAGAAAGCTAAGCTCTAGAAACGAGAGTTAAATTCTCAAGGGAAAAAGTTCTCAAAGGAGGAAGACAGGCAAAGTGGAGGCGTCTCTGAAATGACCCCTATATTTATAGGATGTGATGGAAACGCTTCATCTACCCGAGTCCCTAGAGGAAACCAACGGTCACCAAAGTGACAGCGTTGCACTCACGTGCAAACACGTGAGAACAACGCTGTGGGGGCATTTGTTTCCTGATTTAAAATCAGGAAAGCTTACGAAGGAGGCATCATGTGCTAGCACGTGACCAGCAGTCACGTGTTGGCACGTGACATTTGAAAACAACGGCAAAGGCAGATTCAATTCCCCGATTAAATCGAAGAAAAGGCTTCAGAAAGGGTCACGTGCTCACACGTGACCGGGGGTCACGTGTTGGCACGTGACGGTTGAACAGCAGCCAGAAGACAGAGCGCAGAAAGAAGAAGAAAGCTCGTTCCAGGGGGTCACGTGCCTACACGTGACCAAGGGTCACGTGGCCACACGTGACCGGCTTTCAAAGCCTATTTATTTAACAGAATTAAATTCTGAAGAGATCATTCAAATCTTTCCAAAGAAAAATGATTATTTGGAACCGATTGGACTAAAGATTTAAAGGTGATTAAATATCATCTATTTATGGAAAAATCTTGAACTTGGAAAGATTTCCCCTTAAAATCTAATCGAAATAACAAAGGAAAATCTTTGGATTTAAAATCCAATGGTGAATAAAATTCACCTAATAATTCAAAGGTCCAAACGAATGGTGAATACAAATCGAATCTCTCAATGAATGATTCACCAAAACTAATTGATTCTGCTTCTTCTCCTATAAATAGGAGCCAAGAGACACAGAGAGGGATATACAGAGAGAAGGAGACAGATAGAAAGAGAAAATAGAGCCCTAAGACTTTGGAAGAATTGGATCTTCTGCAGAAGAAAACCTTAGGTAAGAAAGGGAAGGCCTCTAAAAGAGAATTTAATTCTCAAAAGAGTTTAACTCTTATATTAAAAAGAAGAACTTAGTTCTCTCTTTAGTAGAGGATCTGCAAAGTGCACATCTCCCCATGAATGGAGAATTTAATTCTCATTGGGTTGAGATCCTGCCATGCAGATCCAAAACATAGAGAGGGAATAAAAGTTTGAGGATTTAATCCTCGCAGAATTATAGGAATTTAATTCCTTTGAGATGAATTAGGGTTTAACCCTATGTTATAGGAATATAATTCCTTCAGAATGAACAGAATCAGGGTTTAACCCTAGTTAAGAATTTAGTTCTGTTAAAATAACAGGAATTTAATTCCCTTAAGAAAGAAGAAATTAGGGTTTCACCCTATGACAGAATCTAATTCCTCAGAATATAAATTAGGGTTTAACCCTATCTAAGAGTAATTCTCTAAAGAAAGAAGGAATTTAGTTCCTTTAAAGTTATTATTAGGGTTTAACCCTATGACAGAACTCAATTCTTCACATATATGAGGAATTTAATTCCTACAAGAAAATCAGAGTTCAACTCTATCAGAGAATATAATTCTTCAGTAGACAATGGGGATTTAATGAAGAATTTAATCAGAAATTGCAAAGTGGCAGGGTCACGTGCTACCACGTGACCCCTGGAAAGATCCACAGAGAAGGGCTTTTGAGGCAATGCCTCACGTGACCCACGTGACCCTTGACAGAAGATTTAACACACAAACACTTAAATGCCCATCACGTGACAGCACGTGATGCTCCAAAGTATTCAATACTCTCGGCAGAACAAATAAAGGGGGAGGGCGCCCTCATGTGCTACCACGTGACCCCTCTTACATTAGTGTTTAACACTAAATTGGAACCTCTGAATCCAGTGTTTAACACTGTTTTGCCTTAGTGTTCAACACTAATCGAAGAGCTTTTCTTGCAGTGTTTAACACTGAATTTCTTAGTGTTTAACACTAAATTAAATCTCTGTTAATATAGTTTAACATTAATTTTCTTAGTGTTCAACACTAATTTGAAATCTCTGTCACCAGTGTTTAACACTAATTTGAGATCTCTGTTGCCAGTGTTTAACACTGATTTGTTCCAGTGTTTAAACACTAATTTGAACCCCCTGTTGCTGGTGTTTAACACCAACTTTCTTTTAGTGTTAAACACTAACTTGTTCCCAGTGTTCAACACTGCTGGTCTTTAGTGTTTAACACTAACTTTAGCCCAATTGGCTAAGTGGCTAGAGGCAAAGCCTCTCCTTCAATGAACCAACAGAAACCCAATGTTCCAAACATGATTGGACTTAGCCCAAGATGGCCATAAGTCCTCAATTCAAACTTAACTGGGCTGATGGGCTCATAACATAATTAATTGGTCCTAGTCCCAAACTGGGCCAGAGACTGTTTAATCCATCTTGGTTTAAGGGTACATCTCTTCACTCCTTTGATATTTGGCGTTGTAATTCCTCAACGTCTTCAAAGAGGTGACGGGTCCCGATGACCATACATTGATACGGACTGTGGGGTCCTTAAACTCATGGACTATGAGGTCCTTAACCTTGACCGAGATGTCTTAAAACTAACTCCGGACTGTGGGGTCCTTAAACCCATGGACTATGACGTCCTTAACCTTGACCGGAATGTCTTAAAACTAACAACGGACTATGACGTCCTTAACCTTGACCGAGATGTCTTAAAACTAACTTTGGACTGTGGAGTCCTTAAATCCACGGACTATGACGTCCTTAACCTTGACCGCAACGTCTTAAAACTAACATTGGACCGCAATGTCCTTAAACTACCTATTGACCGCAACGTCTTAAAACTAACATTGGACCGCAATGTCCTTAAACTACCTATTGACCGCAATGTCTTAAAACTAACATTGGACCGCAATGTCCTTAAACTACCTATTGACCGCAATGTCACTAAACTAAACAACATGGCTCCTTTAATTGCTCTCTTGTTGGATCTAAACGATCCCGTTAAGTTGATCTTAGTCTAAAAGCTAGACTGACGTATCCTTAACAAACGTTTAAATTGATCTTAGTCTCAAATGAGGCTAACGTATCCTTAAACCCAAACCCCCATACCCAAATCTAAGATAAATACGGATTTGGACTAGTCCACGCCCCACGGGCGACGACATAACTCAGTCTCCGTATACAATCCATGGGCAACTAAACACAAAATAAACACACACGACACGAAGTGACCATCTGGAGAAGGAGAAAGTGGTTACCGCAGTGCGGTAGCGTAATTAACTGCAGGGGCTTGCGCCTGCAGGGAAGAGCGTCCCCACAATCAAAAACCCCTCAAGTGAGGGGGAATCTGACGAAGTCTGCTACATCGGACGCATCCGTTTAAACCTTCGATACACGGTACCATAAATCAACTTGGCATCTTCGGAGAGGTAGACGGATAGCACCAATTAGCATCTGCCCCGAATCTCAGGCAAGACGAACCTACGCAGTCGCGTCTCTGTATTCGGAGGGGAACAGAGGGGTCGTGGGCGTGAGGGTGTGCGGCGATGGTTTTTCGGCAAGGGTAGCTAGGAGTTATGCTCGGTTGTGAGGTGTAGCTGAGGGTTTTGGGGAGAAGGGAAGAGGAGAGGAGACGAGGGCGAGGTGGTGGTGATGCAGGGACGGTCGCTGGCGACGACAAGGCATTGTGGCGACGAGGAGGTGGTGGTGGAAGTGGGTGTGCAGGCTCGGGGAAAAAGAGGGAGTGGGCTCTGGGGTTGAGAAGGAGGTTGAGGAGAAGGTGAAGACGAGGGTGAGGAGGTGGTGGTTTAGGCGGTGACGGAGGCGGCGACGAGGGTGCTGGGTTAGGGTTCGCGAAAGCTTCGCGTGAGGAAGGCGGCGGAAAAATGAGGGAGAGAGAAAAGAACGTGAGGGGAGAATAGAGTTTAAAATAAAGGAAATAATTATTATATATATATATATATATATATATATATATATGCAAAGAGAGGCAGAGTGGAGAGAGAGGGAGAGAGAAAGAGAGAGAGATAGAGAGGATAGAAAGAGAGAGAGAGACGGAGAGAGGGGAGAGAGAAATATTTGGATTGGTTATATCAAAAATATATAGAAAATATATTTTGGTTTTAAAGAATCGTAATAAAGAAAACAAACTTATATTTATAGTTAGAATAAAATATTAATATAATATTAGTACGTTTTGAGATTTTGGTAAATACAAATTTACTTCAAAACATGCTCGGGTCGGGTCTAAAAATTCAGATTTAAAATATGAAAAATATATACGACTTTCAAAATTCAAAATGAATGCTCAGGTAACGAAAAAGCATACCCCCAAGAACGGACGCACCTACGTGCGCGTAGCCATCCAAACACGTCCGTTTTACTGAACGGGACGAGAACAAGATGCGCGGATGCTACCACGGGGTTAGGGGTATCAAGCAGGCCATGTTATGCAGTTTTAAATTATTTTCTGCGACCTAAAAAAATGTTATATGATAAAAGATGTAATGCTAGATGACATGCCAGTATGTAATAATCATGAGATGCACGTGTCCATGTAACAAGTCAGGGTAACCTATAAATATGAATCAAACAAGTTTCAAGCAAGCGGGTCGGGTCGAATGCAATGTAAAATGTGAAATACCATCCGCACCCAAACCCGATAAATCAATAAAATACCACAAATAAATAAATACAGGAACTGAAATGGAATAAATGAACTAGGTTGTTACACTCTTGCCTCTTGCCATTGATGAGCAGCTTCCTAATATTGATGACTCTTGGCCCAAGCAAAAGTAAAAAAATACCTCCATCGCATAACAAAATCTCGGTGAGGAGTTGTTTCAACATCCGGCTCCGTTGTCTTGGTTGATCTCGTCTTCGTTCTTCCTCGCTCATCTCCGCTCATCTCCGTTACCGACGATGCTCTCTTAGACCGTTTTGCTACTCTTGTCCTCGCTTGTGGTTTAGACAACTTTTATTCTCTTCCTCTCGAGATCTATTTTGTACCGGTTATCATGGATTCTTATTTGGTCTCTATTCGACATGAGGCGTCGCGTGGACGTTCCCTACCTACGCGGTTACATTCTTGCATTGCCTGGTTCTGTTCCGTATTTGTGCGCGCAAGGTGTTCGACGAAATGCCCCAATGGAGATTTTCCGTCGTTTTATCGCATTCTTGCTGCGTGCCGCGCATCTGTAGATCCCCGAGGCAAGTAAAACTTGCTACATGCTATTTAAATTATTTTATACTTATTTAAATACGTATTAAGCCTGTTGTTTAAATCTAGTGCCCCATATTCCATTTTAACATTTCGATGTCCCGTTTATATCATTTTAGATCTAGAACATGAAAACATATCTTGTTGCATATTAGATTACAATGTACTGTACCATATCCGTAGTTATATCACACAGTGCTTAGTTTGTATAGTCCATAGTTCCATTTCAATAGTTTATAACTTTTCGGATATCTATTTGCATCCATCTTGTCTAGTATATATACAATTACATCCATAGATCATATAATACATAATAATGTGATTTTAACATTCCATATTTGATAAAGTGTATTTTAATTAGTGTTGGAACTATAATCTTAACCCAAATCGATAACTGTGCATCCATATGTTTTAATCTGTACCTATTTGCATACCTAATCACAATATTCCATTTTATTGTTACATTGATGCCCCATACTTGTTTTTGTGAACCCATGTCTATTATAGTTTGATTATGAGCACCCACGTGTCATTTGTGCACCCCCGACATGATTTGATACACTACTACTTGATAAGACTTGATACCGTGCACTTCTTGACATGATTGGATTTATATACGTTACCTGACTTGACCTGATGTACTATAGCTTGACATGTTACCTAATCTTGTTACTAATGCCAACAACCTTGACATGTTGTCCCTACGGACATTTCCTATTTTCTATTCAGACAAACATGTACCTACTTGATCCTGTGTTGGCATTAGCCCCAGATTTATTAATACCTGACTTGAACACATAACTTGGAGGTATGGGGAAATCAATGATGAAACCTGACTTGTAACTCGACAGTTCGATACCTTTACTGATCAGTCTTACGGGCTAGGCCAGCCCCGGAGTGATGCTGCTGACATCACTTGTCATTACCTACCACCCTTTACTGTCTTGCGGCACGTCTCGGATTCAGCCCGAGAGTCTTAGACCGTGATCCCGGGCATGATCGGGATACTATCCACCCTTTACTGCCTTGCGGCACGTCTCGGATTCAGCCCGAGAGTCTTAGACCGTGATCCCGGGCACGCACGGGATACTATTGAGTTACATCGATGATTCATCAAATTGAATTCAAAGACTTGGGAGTAGTTAACCCGATAGACGAGTTTAGATTACTCACTGCACATCACTTATGCCTTATCCTGCACTGTTATTATTGTTTACCGTTCATACTCATACCCGCATGTCTTACTACCCCCTGATTATATTATTATTGATGTTATGACGCACTGACGTCTAAGTTTTGCATGGCCTGGATCCTCTATCTTTGTCGCAGGCTGATCAGGAGTACTGCCGCTGTTAGACCGAGCAGTGAGGATCCTATCGGTATCCAGTTTTACTTTCCAGGTGTTCTGTTTATTGGATCTTTTTGCTTCCGCATTATTTTATTCTTGACTCGTTTATTCTGGCTTATGGACATGTGTTAAATAGTTTATTATTGTTCTTGATATCTCTACAGCCGTAATGTGGCTGTGGAAGGATATTCCCTATCCACAGGTAGTATGGTTGGCTTTGTCACGTGCCTATCTTAGTGTACTCTGGGAAGCGGGGCGTGACAGGGTTTGTTTGGTATCAGAGACATAGGATATAGGTTAATCGGGTTTGATCTTTTTTGTAGTTGGGTATTGGACCCAATACACGAATCAGAAAATCCGTGATTAGGAACATGTCCTGCCATATTATTATCATGATTCTTGAATCTTATCTTTCTCTTGATCCTTTGTCTTGACGAAATGCAAACAACTTTGCATCTCGGCTTGAAACCTTTTGGTTCCCTATTATTTCTCCATGTTCCTTTGATTCTGATACTAGGACTTGGGCGACTTGAGTGGAGTTATGTGATTGTAACTATGAACTGCAGCATGGTTACAATGCGGTACTCTATTTAAGTAACTTGGAGTCCTAGTCTTGATTCACTTCCTTGTTTCATGGCCGTTATATTGCCTTGCTTCTTTTGCTTTCCAGTTCATGTTTATCGCAAGCTTGAATTCTGTTTACCGTGCTTATCTTCTTTAGTGTTTGGCTTCAGGTAAAATCGTTTCAGGTATCCTACTTGTTCATGTTTTCCTCGCATTAGAATTATTCAATTTTGGTGCATCCCTTTGTTTGTTGTTGTCTTGGGAATGGATTTTCTCGGCACTTTCCACACTCACATTGATTGTAGGGCAAAGAAAGTGATTTTCCAGATTCCCGGACATCCGGAGTTTGTTTTTGCTGGAGGAAGCAGTTCTGTCGGGCCAGTTGAGTTTAGGGCTAGGACGACAAATAGTGTTCTTTCGTCGATGGAAGTTGATAAGGAGGAAGCGCCAGCTGTAGTTTGAGATTTCATGGACGTGTTCGAGGACATCTCAGGTTTACTGCCGAAACGGGACGTGGAGTTCGCGATCGATCTTGTCCTTGGTGCAGCGCCAATCTCAAAGGCGTACTATCCAATGGCACCAGTGGAATTGGAAGAAGTCAAGAAGCAGGTTGCCGAATTATTTGAGAAGGGTTGGATTTACAGCAGTAATTCACCTTGGGAAGCTCCAGGAGGATGTGCATCGACTCTCGAGGATTAAACCGGGTGACTATTGAGAATAAGTACCCGATCCCTCGCATTGGCGAATTGTTCGAGCGGCATAGTGGCGTGAGGGTATTCTCAAAGCTGGATTTGCGGTCCGGATATCATCAGGTCCGAGTTAAATTAGAAGATATTTGCAAGACTGCGTTCTGAACTCGGTATGGACATTACAAGTATTTAGTGATGCCCTTCAGAGTAACGAATGCACCGGCGATATTTATGGACTTGATGAACCGAATCTTTTCACCATTCTTGGACCAGTTTATAATGGTATTCATCGATGATATTCTGGTCTACTCGAGGAGTATTGAAGAGCATGCGGAACACTTGAAGATCACACTGCAGACATTGAGGTAAGGAAGATTGTATGCAAAGATGAGCAAGTGCGAGTTTTGGTTTGAAGAAGTGAAGTTTTGGGGTATGTCGTAGCTGGAGATGGAATCGCCGTTGATCCTGAGAAGATTGCAGCAGTTCAAGATTGGCCGATTCCGAAGAACGTTGCAGAGATCAGAAGCTTTCTTGGACTTGCTGGGTATTACAGAAGGTTTGTGGAAAATTTTGCTCGTTTGGCTGAGCCTCTGACCAAGCTTACGCGCAAGAAAGTACCATTTATGTGGACAGATAAGTGTGCGTCAACTTTTGAGGCGTTGAAGCAGAGTTTGATAACCGCTCCTGTTTTAACTGTGCCATAAAGTTCCGGAAGATTGGTGATTCACAACAACACATCTGAGAAAGGATTGGGATGTGTTTTGATGCAGTATGGGAAGGTTATAGCTTACACATCGAGACAGTTGAAGACCTATGAGAAGAATTACCCAACTCATGACTTGGAGCTAGCAGCTGTAATTTTCTCTTTGAAGATTTGGAGACACTACTTATTGGGCGAAAGGGTCGAAGTATTCACCGATCACAAAAGCTTGAAGTATGTGTTCATGCAGAAGGAGCTTAATATGAGGCAGCGTAGATGGTTGGAGCTGATGGCTGACTACGAACTTGATCTTAAGTACCATCCAGGGAAAGTTAATGTTGTGCCGGATGCGCTTAGTCGGTTGCCAGCAATTCAGATGTTGACTGCACAGAAGAAACTTATTGAAGTCTTTCGGAGATTCGATTTAGAAGTTGTGCTACCGCATTCTTCGGGACAGTTAATGCAACTGCAAGTACAATCGCCGTTGATCGAGAATATTAAAGCAGCAAAATTGCAGGACCCAAGTTTTGCAAAAGTTTCGAGAACAGGTTGAAGCTGGACTTCGAACAGATTTATTGATTCATGAAGATGGTTCATTGCGATATGGTAGTCGTTTATGTGTGCCAAAGGGAGACATTCTCGAATAAGTTATGAAGAAGGCGCACAGTTCCGCATATTTCGTACATCCAGGAGGCACGAAGATGTACCGAGATCTACGACAGCATTTCTGGTGGGAAGGCTTGAAACGGGAGATTGCACGCTTTGTAGCGAAGTGCTTGATGTGTCAGCAAGTTAAGGCTGAATATCAACGGGTTGCTGGTTTATTGCAACCACTTCCGATTCCTCAGAGGAAGTGGGAACATATAACCATGGATTTCATGACGGCTTTACCACGGAGTCCAAAAAGGCAACAATGCAGTTTGGGTGATTGTTGATCGATTGACCAAGGCAGCTCATTTCATCCCATTTCGAGTTGGTCAATCAACAGAAACTTTGGCAGAACGGTACATGCAGGAGATTGTAAGATTGCATGGAGTACCGGTGAGCATCGTGTCCGACCGTGACACCCGTTTCTTATCACACTTCTGGAGAAACTTACAGGAAAGTTTGGGGACTCGATTGAAGTTTAGCACAACTTATCACCCTCAGACAGATGGCCAGTCGGAGAGAACGATCCAAACTCTTGAAGACATGTTGAGAGTTTGCATGTTAGGATTCAAGGGTTCATAGGAGGATCATCTACACTTGGTAGAGTTTTCTTACAACAACAGTTTCCAGACGACTATTCAGATGGCTCCATTCGAAGCTTTATATGGTCGCAAGTGTCGTTCACCTGTTTGTTGGGACGATGCTGGAGAACGAAAATTGTTGGGACCGGATTTGATCGTGTAAACAGCTGAGAAGGTTAACACTATCTGGAATCATATGAAAGCAGCACAAGACCGACAAAAGAGTTGGGCAGAAATATCAAGAAGACCTCTAGAGTTCGCCGTTGGTGATTTGGTATTCTTGAAGTTATCACCGACTAGAGGGGTGATTCGTTTCGGAAGTCGAAGAAAGCTTAGTCCTCGATTCGTTGGACTTTTTGAGATTTTTGGAGCGTGTTGGAAAAGTGGCGTATCGATTGGCTTTACCGCAATCCTTGGCGAATGTTCATGACGTGTTTCACGTATCTCAACTCCATAAGTATGTTCGAGATGAAACACACGTACTGGATCATTCGGAGCTGACTGTACGAGAAGATTTGACCTTTGAGGAACGACCGATGTTGATTGTGGATCGAAGTGAAAAGGGTTCTTAAGAACAAAGTTATCCCTCTTGTACTTGTTTCTTGGGGAAATCGCTCGCATGGAGAATCAACTTGGGAACGAGAAGATGAAATCCGACAGAAGTTTCCACATCTATTCTTGTAGTGTGTTGATTGTTTATCCTTTTTTGTTCTTGGAATTTCGAGGACGAAATTCTTTTTGTAGTTGGGTATAATGTAACAACCTAGTTCACTTATACCAATTCCAGTTCCCGTATTTATTTATCTGTGGTATTTTATTGATTTATCGTGTTTGGGTGCGAATGGTATTTTACACTTTACATTGCATTCGACCTGACCCGCTTGCTTGAACTTGTTGATTCATATTTATAGTTTAACTTGACTTATTACGTAGACTGTGCATTTTCATGTTTAGTACATACTAGCATTTTATCGGGCATTGCATCTTTTGCCATATAACATTTTAAGCCACAGAAAATATTTTAAAATTACATAACATGGCCTGCATGATACCCCTAACCCCGTGGTAACATCCGCGCATCTTGTTCTCGTCCCGTTCAGTGAAACAGACGTGTTTGGATGGCTACGCGCACGTACGTGCATCCGTTCTTGGGGGTATACATTTTCGTTACCTGAGCACTCGTTTTGAAATTTGGAAGTCGCATATATTTTTCGTATTTTAAATCTGAATTTTTAGACCCAACACGGGTGTATTTTGGAATATTTTATATCCCACCAAAATTCAAATTTATTTAATATAATAATATATTTAAAATTTTCTTAACAGCTTCAAAGTTTTAGTTAACAAACGAAATCTTTTTAAATCAAATCGTAGCTTTTAAAACAACCATATATCTCTTTCTTCCTCTGGCCCCACCGCACTCAACCTCTCGTTCTTTTCTTCTATTTCTCTTTCTCTCTCGGTCTCTCTCTCGCCGTCTCTCTCCTCTCTCCTCTTTCTTTCTCTTTCTCTCTTTTCTTTACCCCTCTCTCCCCTCCCCTCTTCCTTTCTCTCTCCCCCATATAAAAACAAATCCATCTCTCCCCACTGTTTACCTCTCTCTTTCTCTCACCTCTCGATCTCCTCTCTCTCTCTCAGAATCTCTCTCTCTCTCTCCTCTCGCTTATTCTCTCTCTCCCCTATATATTATTTCTTCCTCTCTTCCTCTCATTTTTCTTACTCGCGAACCCAAAACCCCGGCTTTCCTCCTTGTGGCCGCCGTCGCTCCCATCGCCGCCTCGCCATCTCCACAACATCATCACCCTCGTCTCTACCTCCACTTCGACACCAACCGTGAAACCCCAACACCTTTCCTCGTCACCTCGACATTTCCTCCGCCTCCTTTCCTTTCTCGGCCAACCCATCACACCCTAACCACAGCACCTTCCTCATCTCGCCGTCGATGTCTCTGCAAACCTAAGAACACCCTCGCCCCGTCTCCATCTCCTGTGCAATAAGACTCCAGCCGCCAACACCGCCATCGTCATCTTTGAGAAACCCGTGCAACCGTGGTCACCTTCATCGAGCCCATCTCCAATCAACCGCTCGGGAATCCAAGCCCTCACCGATGCAACCACCTCCTTCCCTCGACCCAATCACAAAGCCGAGACCCCCTAAACCCAACACCGTCACCTTCGACTTGTCGTCATCTTGAAACTGAAACCTATCGCATGCCCTCCATCCCTCTCCAGCAACACTTTCGAGCCTTCCAGCACCCTCGCCTACCCTCTAGAACCCCTCTAGACCTCTTCGATCAAACAACGCTCCGCGCCTTCAAATCCCCTCCAGCAACCCTACCATGGCTCTAGACCAGCACCTGCACCATGTCTCGCTGGCCTGCATCAGCATCAGCACTGCATAAGCACCCGCATCGGCTCCAGCTTCCCGACTTGATGGTCAGCTTCAAGTAAAAATAATAATAATAATAATGATGATAATAATAATAATAAAACTGTTGATGGTTGCCTCTTGCCTCCTGCCGTTGATGAGCAGCTTCCTAATATTGATAACTCTTGGCCCAAGCAAAAGTAAAATACCTCCATCGCATAACAAAATCTCGATGAGGAGTTGTTTCAACATCCGGCTCCGTTGTCTTGGTTGATCTCGTCTCCGTTCTTCCTCGCTCATCTCCGCTCATCTCCGTTACCGACGATGCTCTCTTATACCGTATTGCTACTCTTGTCCTCGCTTGTGGTTTAGACAACCTTTATTCTCTTCCTCTCGAGATCTATTTTGTACCGGTTATCATGGATTCTTATTTGGTCTCTATTCGACATGAGGCGTCGCGTGGACATTCCCTACCTACGCGGTTATATTCTTGTATTGCCTGGTTCTGCTCCGTATTTGAGCGCGCAAGGTGTTCGACGAAATGCCCCAATGGAGATTTTCCGTCGTTATATCGCATTCTTGCTGCGTGTCATGCATCTGTGGATCCCCGAGGCAAGTAAAACTTGCTACATGTTATTTAAATTATTTTATACTTATTTAAATACGTATTAAGCCTGTTGTTTAAATCTAGTGCCCCATATTCCATTTTAACATTTTGATGTCCCGTTTATATCATTTTAGATCTAGAACATGAAAACATATCTTGTTGCATATTAGATTACAATGTACTGTACCATATCCGTAGTTATACCACACAGTGCTTAGTTTGTATAGTCCATAGTTCCATTTCAATAGTTTATACCTTTTCGGATATCTATTTGCATCCATCTTGTCTAGTATATATACAATTGCATCCATAGATCATATAATACATAATAATGTGATTTTAACATTCCATATTTGATAAAGTGTATTTTAATTAGTGTTGGAACTATAATCTTAACCCAAATCGATAATTGTGCATCCATATGTTTTAATCTGTACCTATTTGCATACCCCATCACAATATTCCATTTTATTGTTACATTGATACCCCATACTTGTTTTTGTGAACCCATGTCTATTATAGTTTGATTATGAGCACCCACGTGTCATTTGTGCACCCCCGACATGATTTGATACACTACTACTTGTACGACTTGATACCGTGCACTTCTTGACATGATTGGATTTATATACACTACCTGACTTGACCTGATGTACTATAGCTTGACCTATTACCTAATCTTGTTACTAATGCCAACAACCTTGACATGTTATCCCTACGGACATTTCCTGTTGTCTATTCAGACAAACCTGTACCTACTTGATCCCGTGTTAGCATTAGCCCCAGATTTATTAATACCTCACTTGAACACATAACTTGGGGGTATGGGGAAATCAATGATGAAACCTGACTTGTAACTCGACAGTTCGATACCTTTACTGATCAGTCTTACGGGCTAGGCCAGCCCCGGGGTGATGCTGCTGACATCACTCGTCATTACCTACCACCCTTTACTGCCTTGCGGCACGTCTCGGATTCAGCCCGAGAGTCTTAGACCGTGATCCCGGGCACGCATGGGATACTATCCACCCTTTACTGCCTTGCGGCACGTCTCGGATTCAGCCCGAGAGTCTTAGACCGTGATCCCGGGCACGCACGGGATACTATTGAGTTACATCGATGATTCATCAAATTGATTTCAAAGACTTGAGAGTAGTTAACCCGATAGACGGGTTTAGATTACTCACTGCACATCACTTATGCATTATCCTGTACTACTATTATTGTTTACCGTTCATACTCGTACCCGCATGTCTTGCTACCCCCTGATTATATTATTATTGATGTTATGACGCACTGACGTCTGGGTTTTGCATGGCCCGGATCTCTATCTTTGTCGCAGGCTGATCAGGAGTACCGCCGCTGTTAGACCGAGCAGTGAGGATCCTATCGATATCTAGTTTTACTTTCCAGGTGTTTTGTTTATTGGATCTTTTTGCTTCCGCATTATTTTATTCTTGACTCGTTTATTCTGGCTTATGGACATGTGTTAGATAGTTTATTATTGTTCTTGATATCTCTACAGCCGTAATGTGACTGTGGAAGAATATTTCCTATCCACAAGTAGCATGGTTGGCTCTTTCACGTGCCTATCTTAGTGTACTCTGGGAAGCGGGGCGTGACAGCCGACAATCCTGACATGTTGTCCTGATGGACGTTATTGTTGTCTATATAGACAAAACCTGTACCTGCGTGATCCTGTGTTGGCATTAGATATCAATTGGCAATACCTGACTTGAACACATAATCTTGGGGGTAAGGGGAAATCAAGAATGTAACCGAACGTAACTCAAAGGACTATTATATTGTTTGCCGTTTTTTTCGGGCGTTACGGAGTATATTGTTTGCCGTTTTTCCGGGCGTTACGGAATATATTGTTTGCCGTTTTTGCGGGCGTTACGAAATAATCCTGTTACCATGGTCCTGTGGGGCGTGAACGGGGCATAGACCGATGGGTTACGATGATGATTACATTAATTGATTTCGAAGACTTTAGAATAGATAACCCAGTAGTATAGTTTAGTTACTTACTACACTTCACTGTTCCATATCCATGTTTACTGGTTATATTCATGTTATCGTTTATACTCATGCATGCATATCTCGTGTATCCTGTTCATGTATTATTGTTTGATATTATGACGCACTGACATCTGGGTTTTGCATGGCCCAGATCCTCTACATTTGTCGCAGGCCGATCAGGAGTACTTTAGCCGACAGGCCGAGCAGTGAGGATCCTGTTAGTATCCAGTTTAGTTTAGTTTCTTTCCGTACTTTTATTTCCTGATGTGAGCCCGTATTTGGGACGTACTTTCCAGATTGTTATTGTTACTTGGATTTATTGCTTCCGCATATTATTTCTTGATTTGTTTATTCTGGCATATGGACATGTACTAGATAGTTTATCTTATTTCTACTGTTCTTGATATCTTATAGACAACCGTAATATGAATGTGGAGGGATGTTTCCGACCCACAGGTAGCATGGTTGGCTCTGTCACGTGCCGATCTTAGCGCACTCTAGGAAGCGGGGCGCGACAATTTAAAATTCAAAAGATTAAGAGAACCTAATATATATTTAACATATCATCCAACTTTTAATTCTCGTAACCTAAAAATTAAAAAGGATAAAAACCTAATTCCACTCCATTACTTTGAATATCTTAAGCATGAATACAAACTTGTACAATTGAAAATTAATTACCGCTAGGTTTTGCATTATTTTCTTAAAATTTTAAACAATTTAATCTATGTTTTATTAATGGTTTTTTTTATTTTGGACCCTCCAAACTTGGTATTTTCATAAAAGACACGCAAAACTTGGTATTTTCAAAATGGACAACCCAAACTATTTAAGTTAACTAAAAAAGACCCTCCCATTAATTCCCATCCAAGTTTTGTTAAATAAAACAGTTTTGGAGGCTGTAATTGACCGATATACCCCTCCATGGTTTAAAAATGTCCACTTATCGTCTATTGCTCATTTTTAACCTCTCACTCTCTCGCTCGTTCCCTCTTCTCGGCGAGTCCCTGCGATATCGATGAGAACGAGAATGGAATGAAGAGGGAGAGAAATGAGAGAGAGGATGAGAGTTTTCATGGGGAGTTGAGAGATGTCGATGAAAATGGGTTCGGGATCAAGCGAAGATTGTTGTTTGCGCAAGCCGCCATTGATTGCGTGGAAGAAGAAGAAGAAGAAGCAAAAGGGTTGGTGCAGGTTAGAAGAAGAAGATGAAGAGGAGGAGGAGGAGAAGAAGAGTGGTAGTTTTGTCTTTATACTTAGAATTTAACCATTCAAGTTGACGGAGGGTCTTTTTTAGTTAACGTTTAACTTTGGGGCGTCCTTTTTGAAAATATGAAGTTTCGCGTGTCTTTTTTGAAACTATGAAAGTTTGGACGTTCTAAAATAAAAAAAAAACCTTTATTTTTATGGCTAATTTAGATATATTGTAATTTAGTACGAGTAAATATAATTATCAAAATAATTAATAATAATCCATATAGTTTATGCTTTGCGCACTACACATTTTGCGATTTTCACTTTTAAGAGACAGCACTAAATTTTCGCTACTGCTATTTTTCAAAATTGGTTAGAACTTATAAGCTACAAATGCCACATCTTATAAGTGTATACACATGTTGATGTGTGTCACAAGTGCGTCCTATGCTCGTCGTCTAGTAGTTTGTCTAAATGATAACATGGAGAGAGCCGATTGCGGAAGGAGGACAGCGGCAACTGACGTTTTTCGGCGAGCACTTGTAGGCAGCGGTCGTTGTGGACAGTTTTTGATAGCGATTGGTAAAGGGGTATATATGAACACGTAAAATTTGAAGGGGCATATAAAAAAAACCATATTTTATGTTCATTTGGAAACCAAAACGGTTTATTAATTATATATAGAAAAAACCCCATAATTTATCAAAATTTGGAAACCCCATTTAGACTAAGTCTAAGGCTGTTTGAATATATTAATATTAATATTACATTCCTAAATTAGATCTTACCCGTTTATAATATCGTTCTTTATATTTCCCTTTTTTAATATCGTTCTTTAAACTTCCCTTTTTTAATTCCCTCAAAATAAACCACACGCTGTCGCTGAGATTTCATCTCTCGATGTGATCTTTCGAAACCCTAACCTCCTGGAGTCCGAGGAGCCGCCGCCGATCTAAAGTCGGCGATCTTTCCCTTCAAAACCCTAACCGTAAGGCTCTGTCTCTCTACCATCTCTCTAAAAATGACCGTGGCCAACGCGTGGGCCCCACCCTCTCCCCTCCTCCGCCTCGATCCCCCTTCCTCCTCCTCCCCTTCCTCCATCCATCACCGGCGGTGCGGTCTTCCGCAGGAGCATCGTAAGGACTTCCAAGGGCCCCACAACCCTAGCAAGAGCAGGAAGAAGAAGAAGTGCGGGACGACGATTCTATTCTCATCGGAAGTCACCTAGATTGCCACATCGTGATGGATCATCCGTTTCCATCTCGAAATCCAGAGCCTCTCCGTGACCGATCTGGATTCGGGTATTTATTGTTTCTTGGATTGGTTCATAAATTTTTTTTTGTGTTTTTCTTTTTTCATCAATTTGAAATTTTGTTTTGCAGTTCATGGCACCTGGGTTTCAGGGGAAAAGATTGGGGCTTAGATTGCTGCTGTTGATTTAGTGGGAGGATGATACGGTGAAGCTCAGGGCGTCTACAAGGGTTTATGAGCTGCATTGGGTGCCTTTGAGTAGTGCTTTTGAGATGGAGAATCCGAGGAAACCCAACAGGTAAGATTTTGGAAAAAAGGTTCAATTTTTTTTTAATTCGTATTAATTTATCTAGTCAAAATTTCAGTCAGTTTAATTCATTATGTCTTAATTTAGATTATTGTTCCTATATTTGATATTGATTTGTGATGGATTGATAGATTATGATACCAAATAATATAGATCATGCCCTTTTTTTTATCTGATTGAGATGAGACTAAATAGATTTTAGACCTAAGCTGAAGATTGATTAAAATTGGCACTACAGTAATCATGCACTTGAATTTATAAGAAGCCATAGGTTTCATCAGTGAAACTCTCGAAACGCATAGAAACATATCTATTGAGTAGTCTCTAACTACATTTCTGCTCCTTAACACCTGAAGGCTACCGTTTACATTTGCAAGAAAGAAGAAGAAAAAGCTAAAACCGACGACCGCTTGATCAACCAATCATTTAGGAATAAGCGTCGGATTACACTACCCTTAAATAAATTAATGTGATCTATGCGAACAATATTAAAGACTGATATCACAATTCTTAAATTAGATCTTACCGTTCTTTAAACTTTACTTTTTTAATTCCGTCAAAAGAAACAACACACCGTCGCTGTGATTTCATCTCTCGATGTTGATCCTTCGAAACCCTAACCTTCAAAACTCTAAATTTTTAATTTCCTATTCTATTTCCTTATTTTTCACTACTTCCAAATTTTGGAATCCATTTCCATATGCACCTATCCTTGATTCTCCGTTATTAACCGTCATAACCCTGGTTCATTATGGATTTAATCTATCTATGGGCTTAATTATTGTCTTTTCATAATTTCCTTTAATTTATGCCCACAACAATATGCACCTACCATTGATTCTCTTCCTATAACCGTCCCATATAGTAATATGTCAATAGACATTCAAGTTCAAGTCTTCGCCATTTTTAGATCGACCTGATTATGTCAACCCAAGGATCTTTCGATTGTACAAATCCGTGATTGTGAATTTTGCCAAATTTACATTGTACACGAAACCAATCATCCATGATACCTTGACTTTTATTTTATCATCGTCTAGCCTTTCTGGATTCAACATCGCATTTCACTTGTCTCGTTTATAAAATATTCGAAAACGTCCATAACTTTTAAAGCAAATTTCTCAGGATTTCAAAGACTTTACACCATTTGGCGTTACAACCTTTTTGAAAAATGCTTCAATTGTATATAATTTCTAAATCTATTTCTTAACATTACTGGACAATCTTCCTATAGGATTAACTAACGTCTTTTTATAATGCCGTCCAACTCTTGTCCATAATAATATGCATCTACTATTGATTATGTAATTATGTTCCTATGAACATTTATCCAAAGGCATTCGAGTTCATGTCTTCTCCATTTTTAGATCGACGTGTATAGGTCAACTCGTGACTCTTTTGATTGTACACGTATTTTCCCTTAGTTTCATTATTTTTAAATGCATCATAAAGTTATTTTAAGCCTTTTCACTTGTCTCGTTCTTTGAAACGACTTAACTCTATTTTTTTAATCTAAATTAAAAATTTCCGAATCTATTTTTGTATTATTATTACTAAATTTTTGAATCCATTTCCATATAGTGCTATCATCGATTTTCTGTCTATAACTGTCTTAATTCTGATTCCTTACCGATTTATTCTACCCACGGTCTTAATTATCGTATTTTTATAATGCCCAATTTTTGCCTATGTTAATATGCACTTACCATTGATTCTCTTCTTATAACCATCCCATTATGGACATTTGTTAATAGGAATTCAAGTTCAAGTTCTCTCCATCATTAGATCGATTTGAATATGTCAACTCGGGGCTCTTTCGATTGTACACATTTGTGATCGTGGCTTTCGCCAAATTTATTTTACGTACGTAACCAATCATTCATGATACTCTGTTTTTTATCTAGCTTTTTTGGATATATCACATTTCACTCGTCTCGTTTATAAAATATCCCAAACCGTCTTTAACTTTTAAAATAAATTTCTTTAGATTTCAAAGAATTCACACCATTTTGCATTTCAGCATTTTTTATTCATTAGAAAGGCTGCATTTTGAATATACTTCAATTGTATTAAATTCCTAAATCTATTTCTTAACATTACTGCTTTTAAAGGGAGCATACATTTTCACATGTTTCGTTACTCAAAGAAATTGACGCCGATTTTCTTAAATTTTAAATTTCTAAATCAATTTCCTTAAGCACACCATTTTTAAATGCGCCATAAAGTATTTTCAAGTTTTTTCACTTCGTCTCGTTCTTTAAAAGTACTTGAATCTTATTTTTTAATCTAAATTTTAAATCTCTTAACCTATTTCCTAAACTTTACTACTTTCAATTTTCTAAATCTCTCCATTCTCTATAACTATCTAAACTATGATTTCTTAGTGATTTAATCTTCTTATGGGTTAATTATTCTCTTTTTCTTATGTCCTCTGTTCCTTCGTATAAAAAATTATTATTGGTTAAATATAAGGCAGTGCCTCATGTAAAACACACGTGAGCGCTGGTTTTAGTCTTTAATAGGATTAAATTCTATGGCAACGCCTCACGTGAAACACATGTGAGCGCCGGCGTGCAAAGCACGTGGGTGCCTATTGTAGTAAAAATTAAATTCTTCGGTTATGACCCAAATTAAAGCGGGTCTGCATGGGTAGAATTAATTTCTATGTTGAAAATATTTCCATAAATATTTTCCATTAAACAAATCTATTGGATCAAAAGATCCAATGATGACTAAAAATCATCAAAAGATAGAATTAAATTATATATGGGAAAATATTTTCCTAATCTTTCTAAACAAGAAAGATGTACTATGTTAAACAGAGAACTCTTGGATTAAAAATCTAATGGTGACTAAAAAATCACCGTTTGAATTAAAAAATAGAATTAAATTCTATGCATAGGAAAATATTTCCCTAATCTTGTTAAAAACAGAAAAATATATTCCGTTAAACAGAAAATCACTGGGTCAAATCCAATGGTGGATAAAATTTCCCGAATAATTTTTGAGACTTATTAAATCAATTGATATCTCTCAATAAGAGATTTTCTTAAAACCGATCAACAGTTTGCCTTACCTATATAAAGAACCTGAGACTTTAACTCTCAATGAGACTAGGTATGTCTCCTTACAGACTAGTGTTTGGAAAGGCTTGTCACCTTCCGATCGAGATTGAGCACAAAGCAATGTGGGCAATTAGAGAACTTAACTTTGACTTAAATCAAGCCTGCAACTTTCGGAAGCTGCAATTAAACGAGCTAAGCGAACTCCGCGATGAAGCTTATGATAATGCTGTAATTGTAAAGAACCGGACTAAGGTATTTCACGATAAAAACATTTTGAGAAAAACTTTTACACCTGGTTAACAAGTCCTTTATGATTCACGACTCCATCTTCATGCGGGTAAGCTACGATCTCGGTGGAAAGGACCTTTTGTTGTGCGGTATGTATACCCGCACGGGGCAGTTGAGGTTGAAATGTTGAAAACGGTACATTTTTCAAAGTAAATGGACATAGATTAAAACCGTATTTTCCACTGACCCCACGGAGGAGCTCCTATTTTTACGGGAGCCACTTTATCTTGATTAAAATTCCCCCGTCTCACCTCCATGTCTTGTAAATTACTGTATCATCTTTTAGAATGGAGGTGAGTGAAAAGAATAAGTTTGGGGGAGGATCTTTCACGATCATATCTATTGCCTCCATTAATAAATTTCCTCCCAGGCTTACAGGTTTTTGTGTTCAAACAGATGGCAACAGTGAGGACACTCTTGAAAACAAGTTTGGGGGAGGTTTGTGCTTATTCGCGCATCATTTGTATATCACTTTGTATAAGCACAAAATTTTTAAAACATATAAAAATTAATTTTTTTTAAAAAGAAAAATATATTTAATATTTAATTTGATAATAAAAGATTAGATAGTGAAAAATTACATCCAAAAGATTAGAAAAATATAAGAAAACTAAGAAAATTAGAAGTTTTCTTAAACGAACTAGTAATAAGTAGTTATGAGCCGTTGTCCCAAGAGTTAGTAAGATGAAGGAAGCCACTAATCTGAGGATAAAAATAAGTCTAAAAAATAGTTTCTATTCTGGAAGCCAAACATTTGAACGTTGATACCCTACTATATGCACTTACACACGTCTTAAAACTCGGGATAGTAGAGCATACCTTGAAATGCTCTTGTCTAGAAGCCAAAGTATGAAGGAAATAATAAATGAAGAAAATATAAAATGGTGTAGAAAAATGAACACCGGTTTTGTTATCGCCAAGGCAGCATAAAAAAATATAGCGAGGGTGCTTCATCACCTAGTGCCTTAGACCAACTGGTCTGGGAGTCACTGCTAAGCCTTAGGTGGTGCAAGACGAGGAAGATACTAATACACCTAATAAGCAAGCACATGAGTAATCGGTCGGTTAGTACCTCAAGAAGTATTAACGGTCGCATGAAAAATGTGAGCAATCTCATCTAAATATTCATCGATTAAAAAGTACCGAGGCAGATGGATAAGGGTATGATAGCTTGAATTGAATTCTCCGAGTGTAGGGATATTTTTTACACACACGTAGGGTTATATGGTCGTTGTTTGGAAGAAAGGTAGGGATGAAGAATAAAGGCGATGTTTTATTGAGAGATGTGATTTCTAATATCTTTTCATGACTATTAAGATAGGGCTCATGACAACCGAAAAGCTAGTATTAGTTGGAAACTCTAAATTTTCAAAGTCTTTCTTTTATAATTCTGATCTTTATATGTAACTTTCACAGTCTTCCTTTTATTATTGGATTTTGTGGGTGCAATCCGCTGAAACCCTCAGGAGACAACACTCCTCCTACCAGGGACACCCAGAGGTTTAAAGGCTTATTGCACGTGCTCAGTGCAATCGTGTTGCCTACGAAAGTGTGCTAGTTAGTTTTTTTTTCTTTATTTTCTTCTCTTTCTAATAAAACAAGTTTGCTCGAGACGACCAAAATTAATTAAGTTTAGGGGAATTTGATTAGTCGAAAATATTGCATTTTTAACACATCAATTTCCCTACTATTTGCAATCATCTAAAAGTGTTCGGTATGAATATAGCATATATTAGCAATTTGTCTGTAAAATATCAAATAATATGTGTTATACATTATAACCGGTATTTTGAGGGAAATTGTGTGTTTATTATTTCACGCATGATCTTTGTATATCGCAACACTTGTCTCGAGATTTTGTGCAGGAAATTCCAGGTAAAAGAGCCGGAACGGCTAAAAGTGCTGATAAAATACGTCAAGTCCAAGACTTGTGATCTGGCAGTAAACAAGAAAGTATAAAAATATTCCAGATATCAGGAAACGACCCTAAAGCCAACACAAATAAACCATGGTCCAATAACCTTTTGCGATATACAAAATCCAATAAAACCCAGAACGGCTAAAGTACGTAAAACTAACGTGAGCGCCAAAAAAACCTTTTGTGAGCACCGAACACCCGTGAAACCCAGAATACGGTCCAATAACCTAAACTAGCTAATTAAGAGTGCAAGGGTTGAGAAACTACAATCTTTGTCGCGTATCCACCCAGTTGTGGAAGACCCCTCCATGCTCGTAGTCGTCGGGACCGCGCTTGAAAATTGACCACCCACGCCGAAGACGATCCACCCGAGGGAAACCGGAAGAGGCTCTAACCGATGATCCAGACTTGCTAGGTGTGGATGGTCGGTGATGTAGGAATATTTCACTAAAGTTTTCTCTCTAGAATCCATGCTAAAAAATAAGAGCAAGAAGAAGGAGAAGGAGGTGTGTATGAAGCTCATGAAGCAAGAAGAGAATGAAGCATCAGAAAACAAAGAATGAAAAAGAGAATGGCTATGTAAATCACAACCATGATGCAATAGTGCACCAATGAATGCACATCACTATCTAAGCCATTCCTCTTTATTTTTGTAGCCATGCTTCATGCCACCTCATTACCATTTCATTTTCCATTTATTTTTCTAAAAAGAAAAACAAATATGAGGTGTTATTCTAGAAGCATTCCCGTATAAATACGGAATACTTCACCTGGTATATGTATCGTTACATATACGTGTATCCGTATAAAAATATGGATAGCACCAAAGAGAAAATGAATAGTGAACAATAATACCGAAATATATGTATCAAAATACATATATAAATTATTAAATTAAAACTTGATTTAATAATCCGGCTTAATCGTAAGCCGGCTAGTATTATCAATCATCCGATTAAAGTCCGTGTATCCCGTACACGTATAAAATCGGACCCCTGCACGAACCAACGTACGGCTCCTACATCTGTCGCCTGAACCTGGAAAACCCTCTGTGTGGGACTCTAAAGACTCGATAATACGCTGGCAGTGGGTTTAACCACAAGCACCTCAGCGGCACTAGCTGTACGTAATGGCTATCCAGGTACTTGTCAAAAGGGGGGTCGACAATCAAGTGCGTCCTTACCTTACCGAGCCTGAATATGACAATCTCCGTACAGTCCGGTCTCTTCGTCAAAAAGTATCGAATGTCGGGTCTAGGGGTGGATAACGTCAGACCCCTACTAACCCGATAAGTTGTGTCTGAGTCAAGCTCATCACCAACAGAGATACTACCGATCAACTATCAACAAATTTTGTTCAAAAAGATACCAAAGTGGATGATTGACTCATTCCATACTAGAAATAATCGTAGGAAATCCTTTGATAACACGGATTCCTATTTCTCAATGATATCCCACGATCGAGACAATTGGCTGAATCCCGTGAAACCATTTCATAGAAGTTCATTGATATCTTCTTTTTATAACGCAAATCGACTTCGATTCTTGAATGATCCACATCACCTCTGGTTCTAGACGAATCCCTGACAGTCGACCACTGCCTCCATATGGCTCGGGACTGAACCAAACTAAAACCTGTTTGCATGACTCCTTTGAGCCGTTGTATGATAGTAATCAAAGTACAGTGAGAACTCACACGAGACAAATGACGACTTCAGATCAAAGGACCAACCTATACTCATGCCACATGAGAATTTCCATCTGACGATAGATATTATACCATATCTAGAAGTTCTTGGCGAGTCCGTCCAGTGTACTCACTTCCAGTGAGCACCTGTATACTATCTTAGGTGACACAACACAAATTGCTTGTGAGACCGGTCACCGCCCCCTTATCGGGGTCTAGAAGCGTATACACCAGTCCACCCCGGAATATCGATGCCAAGTCTCGATACTCCCACGACTAGGGACATTTAAGGATGTGCTTATGGACAACCCGGTTCCCACATATATGTCCGTCATCATAATGCTGGTTGTCAAGCAATAATCCTATGGGCTTTATCAATGATAAAGACAAACCAGATAGCATACTGTCATCTTGAGTAAGACTCTACCTGTATAGGTCCTCCCTCAATTATCATAATCATTACTTGCGATCATAATAATTGCCTTGATCCAACTCGTGTCCACAACAATATGCACTTATCTTTGATTCTGTAAATATGTTCCTATCACTGTCCTATGGACATTCATCAATAGACTTTCAAATGCACGTCTTCTCCATTATTTGATCGACGTGAATATGTCATCCAATGACTTTTCGATTGTACACGTTCATAATCCAATACTCCTGTTCCTATAACCGTTGGTCCTTTGAACATTTATCTAAAAGCGTTCAAGTTCAAGCCATCTCCATTTTTTGATCGACGTGTATATGCCAACTCGTGACTCTTTTGATTATACACGAATTTTTCCTTAGTTTCATTATTTTTAAACGCACAATAAAATTATTATAAGCTTTTCTCTTGTCTCGTTCATTAAAATAATTTAAATCAATTTTTTATTTTAATTTTAAATCTTTGAAACTATTTCCTTATTATTACTACAAAATTTCTAGACTCATTTCCGTATGGACCTATCATCGATTCTCCCATGTATAACCATTTTAACCCTAATTCCTTAGTCATTTAATCTTTCTACATGCTTAATAATTGTCTTTTTATAAATGTTATCAAACTCGTGTCCACAACAATATGCACTTACCATTGATCATGTTTTTATAACCGTTCCTCCTATGGACATTTATCAATAGACATTCAATCCGATTTTGTTCCCGTAACCGTCGTCCAATAGACATTTAAACTCATGTCTTCTCCCTTATTTGATGGACGTGACTGTTAACCCGTGACTTTTCGATTGTCCACATTCATGATTCTTTGATTCTGTTCTTATAAAATGTTGTTTAATAGACATTTAAAGTCAAGTCCTCTCCATATTAGATTGATGTGACTACGTCAATCCGTGACCTTTCGATTGTACACATTCATGATGCACTGATTCTGTTCCAATAACCGTTGTCTTATGAACATTTATTTAAAGGCATTCAAGTTTAAGCTTTCTCCATTTCTAGACCGACGTGTATATGTCAACCGGTGATTCTTTTTATTGTACACGCATTTTTCCGTAGTTTCATTTTTTAAGTGCAGTATAAAGTTATTTTAAGCATTTTCTCTTGTCTCATTCTATAAAATGACTTAAATCGATCTTGTATCTAAATTTTAGATTTCCAAATCTATTTCCGTATTATTCCTACTTCCAAATTTCTGAATCCATTTCCATATGCACCAATCATTACTAATTTACCCTACATGCATGTTTAATTATTGTATTTTCATAACGTCCTCAAACTCGTGTCTACAAAAAATATGCACTTACTATTTATTCACTTCCTATAAGTGTTCCTCCCATGTACATTTATGAATAGACTTTCAAGCTCAAGTCCTCTCCATTATTTGATCGACGTGACTATATCAACCCATGACTTTTCGATTGTACACATTCATGATCCACCGATTATGTTCCTATAACCGTTGTCCTATTTACATTTATCAAAAGGTTTTCAAGTTCAAGTCCTCTCCATTGTTAGTTCGACAAATGCAGTATAATTGATTTACTTTTAAAGGTCATGGATTAATCGTACGAATGAAGCAGGAAAGAGTCATTATTCGGTCGCGAAACCTTTATTTATTGGATTACAATATTTTCTTGATTCAATAAGAGTAAAAAAAAGGATTCGTTATAATATAAAAAAGAAGCATTATATAGAAATACACACATATGGCCATATATACAGCTTCCTATGTAATAAATGAATATCAATAAATCCCATTACTTAGTTTAGTGTATTAGTTGTTAAATACATGTGTATCTGTAATATTGTCGAATCCTTTCATTCGCGAGGAGTTGGATGAGAAGAAACTCTCATGTTCAGTTCTCTAGTAGAGGTGGGATTAAGAAAAAACCAAGCTATTTCACTTGTCTTGTTCTTTAAATTGACTTAAATCTATTTTTTAATCTAAAATTTCCGAGTCTATTTTCATATGCACATCGTTGACACTCATGTCTATGACTGTCTTAATCCTGATTCATTACTGATTTAATGTACCTACGGGCTTAATTATTGTCTTTTTATAATGCCATCAAACTCGTGTGCATAAAAAATATGCACCTACTATTAATTCGGTTCTTATCCGTTTCTCTCGTGGACATTTATGAATAGACATTGAAGCTCAAGTCCTTTCCATTATTTGATCGACGTGACTGTCAACTCGTGACTTTTCGATTGTACACATTCATGGTCCACTGATTATATTTCTATAACCGTCATCCTATTGACATTTATCAAAAGGCATTTAAGTCCAAGTCGTCTCCATTATTGGTTTGACATGTATAACCATGACTAATTTGATTGTACACATATTTCTCGTTAATTTCACTATTTTTAAACGCACCATTACTGCCCTCCTTTGGACATTTGTCGATAGACTTTCAAATCCACGTTCTCTCCATTATTTGATCGACGTTTTTATGTTAACTCGTGACTCTTTCGATTGTACACATATTTCCCCTTGAGTTCATTATTTTTAAATGCACTATTATTTCCATCCTATGGACATTTATCAGTAGACTTGCAAATCCACGTCCTCTCCATTATTTGATTGGTGTGAATATGTCAACCCGTGTTCTTTTCGATTGTACCTATTCATGATCCAGTTCTGTTCAAGTAACCGTTGTCTTATGAACATTTATCTAAACGCATTCAAGTTTAAGAGCTTTCCATTTTTAGATAGACGTGTATAACATGTGACCCTTTTGATTGTACTCATATTTTTCCATAGTTTCACTATTTTAAGTGCACTATAAAGTTATTTTAAGTCTTTGATCTTGTCTCGTCCTTTAAAATGACTTAAATCTATTTTTATCTAAATTTTAGATTTCCGAATCTATTTCCGTATTGCTTTCAAATTTCTGAATCCATTTCCATATGCACCTATCACTGTTATGTTTATGACTGTCTTGATCTTGATTCCATACCGAATTAATCTACCTTCTGGTTTAATTGTCTTTTTCACAATGTCCTCAAACTCGTGCCTACAAAAAATATGCACCTACTATTGATTCGCTTTCTATAACCCCGTCTTTTATGAATATTTATGTATGGATATTCAAGCTCAAGTCCTCTCTATTATTTGATCGACGTGATTATGTCAACCCGTGACTTTTCGATTGTACACATTTGTAATCCATTGATTACGTTCCTATAACCTTCCTATTTATCAAAAGGCATTCAAGTTCAAGTTCTCTCCATTATTAGTTCGAAGTTTGTATGTCAACCCGTGACTTTTTCGATTGTATAAATATTTCCTCTTAATTTCACTATTTTAAATGCATTATTACCGTTCTCCTATGGACATTTGTCAATAAACTTTTTAAATCCACACCTTCTTTATTATTTGATCAACGTGTATATTTCAGCCCGTGATTCTTTCGATTGTACACATATTTCCTCTTAATTTCACTATTTTTAAATGCGCTATTTCCGCCATCCTATGAACATTTATCAATATACTTTCAAATCCACGCCCTTTCCATTATTTGATCGACGTGAATATGTCAATCCGTGACTTTTCGATTGTAATCCAATGGTTCTGTTCCTATAATCGTTGTTTTATGAACATTTATCTAAAGGGATTCAAGTTCAAGTCTTCTCTGTTTTTTGATCGATGTGTTTAAATCCGTGACTCTTTTAATTGGACACATATTTCCCTTAGTTTCACTATTTTTAAATGCACTATAAAGTTATCTAAAGCTTTCGCTTGTCTTGTTCTTTAAATTGTCTTAAATCTATTTGTTAATCTAAAGTTTTAATTGCTGAGTTATTTCCTTATTATTACTACCTTCAAATTTCTGAATCCATTTCCATATGCATTTATCATCGATTCTCTTGTCTATGACTGTCTTAACCCTGATTCTTTGGTGATACATACGGGCATAATTATTGTCTTATAATGTCCCGTGTCCATAAAAAATATGCACTTACTATTGATTCGGTTTTTATCCATTTCTCCTATGAACATTTATGAACAAATATTCAAAGCTCAAGTCCTCTTCAATATTTGATCAACATAACTATGTCAACCCAGGACTTTTCGATTGTACACATTCATGATCCACTGATTATGTTCCTATAACTGTTGTTCGCACCTGTTTAAGTGCATATCCAAATCAAGTGCGCACTTGAGGGACTTAGAATAAGTCTAAAGGCATGTGTGTGCATCATTGACATTCGAATTTTGCAGAAATTCCAAAGTGTGAAGTGCACGCGCAAAGCACGTGCGCATACACTTGTTATATTTGTTATATACACGTGCAAAGCATGTGCGCATATGCAAGGTGTGCGTATGTTTAAACGAGCAGTCAGTGGAAGGACATTCGTTGGATGTGAAATATTCATTAGACAACAATAAAAAACATGTATTTAAATAAACATTTTATTCCATGGGAAAAAGATCATCAAACACGGGATCGACACTACAGGGATTATTGAAACAATATACAAAATTCTTTAATTCTCTCTCGACCCTCTCTATCATGTCAAAACGACGATTCTCGTGAAAAGTGGCTCCCCACCTATCAGCGTCGTGCTCGTCGGGAAAAGAAGACATGGCAGCCCACTAAGCCCGTAACTGACTCAACAGGTGGACGAAGCGGTCCCTTAAAGGCTTCGTGACCAGACCTGCCTTCTGGAAGCAGTCGATCTTGTCTTCCGCCGCGTCGAGCATCGCTGAAGTAATCTCCGCCGGGTGAGAAGGAACGTTGTCGAGAACGGCGAGAAAGATCATGCGAAGGTATATAGAGTCGGCGGGAAGAGGAGATCCCTTGCGGGCCATAAGCTCGTACATCATTGTGTCACACTGAGCATCTGTGAGATCAGGAGGGTTCACTAAGCGTGCAGCAAAACAGGGAATGATTTCTTCAATTGGTACCTCCTATGGCTGTCGAAGAATATACAGGCGATTGCAAGCTATGTTCCTTTCTCCGTGGATGTGAAGGGGAAGGGGGTACTTTAATTTATAAGGAGAAGCGTTCAAGTCTTGGCACATAAAATATTGCATGTCATTAAAATGAGAACAATTCTCAAACCTTTGACCGATGAAAAGTGCTGAAAAAGAGGTTGACAACCCTGAAAATCACGAGTCATTGGTTCGCGCATCATAGCAAGTGTGCACGTGAATAATTCTGAAGGCATGCGCGTTTGTATATGTACGCGTATGAAGGTTAATGAATTACACGTGAGCAGCACATGTGTGCATCATTGCCACTCATACTTGACGGAAGTCATTAAGTACGATATGCACGTTCAAAGCTCGTGCACATATGCTACCCACAGGCACGTACAAAACACGTGCGCATATGACAAGTGCGTGTATGTTTGCCATATGCATGTGCAACGCACGTGCACATTGCACACTTAACCAATAAATTTGGGATCTTCCTGTCAGGAATAAAATGCAACCGATTCTTAAATAACAGGAAAATATTCTGTTGGTCAAAGACCTTAACAAACTGATCTGTGGATCAAAGATCCAACGGTGCACATGTCACCCTTAATTGATATAAATCAATTAAATCTTTTAAATCAATCTAAAATCAAATTGGAATCGAAATAAAATCAAAACAAATCAAACAAACCCTAATTTCTTCTCTTCTATAAATGGGAGCCTCATATGAAGAAATTAGAGTCTCGAAAACCCCCATAAGTTTTGGAAAAATTTCAAGTTTTTATCCGTGCGCAAGGTAGAAATAAAGAGAAACTTTTCTGTTCCTCCATTAAAAAAGGCTTTTACTTTTATACAGAAGCTTTTGCTTCTTTTCGAATCCATTGATTCGCTACAAAAGATCAAACGATCTTAGGGTTCGTCTCTTGTTCATAAAGTTTATACCTTTGCGAGAGATTAATCTTAAGATCCAAGAAAATAAGACGCGCGCCATAAAACGCATGCATATGACTTGAAAATAGATAAAAATCAAACTTTTGCTTCTTGGAAAAATAAAAGAAATGAAAATAAAACAGAAACCATTGTTTCTTGGTAAAAGCTTCTGGTTTCTGATGGAAACAATCTCAAAGGCAGTGTTGGAACACTATATCGCCGAACAAATCAAGGCTTGTCAAGCCAACGAGGCTGCAAATCTGCTTGTCAAAACTGGCCGACCATATCCAGCCTGGTACGACCAGATGAAATACTCACTGGAATATACGATCCCGAAATTCCATATATATAAAGGAACCGGTAACCCCCATCTTGTCGCGTAGTTCAAAGCTTTGTGTGGTAATACCGGAGGCGATGATAAATTGCTGCTTCGCCAATTCGTTGGAAGTCTATTAGAGACGGCTTCCGAATGGTACTCGGAGCTCCCAAGTGACTCCGTAAAAACCTTCTCTGAGATGGAGCTATTATTCACTCAAAGGTTTGCCAGCGCGAGTGAGCGCACTCCAATCACTGCGCCGATCAATTACAGGGTCAAGCCAGGGAAACATGGGTTCAATACGCGATCCGATGGTGAAATTTGTGGTCCAAATGCGAACAATGCATTGAAGAGTCCCCCAGCTGTAGGGATGTTCATTGGGACTATCGATTCCTAATCGACCATATCCCAATTTATGACCTTCAAGCCCACTACATTTCGGGCGCTGATTGATAAACTGGCCCAGATAGATCAGATGTGCCATGTCTTTCCTCTTCAAGCAAGGATCCCCGAAAAAATAGGGTAAAGGGAAAGCAACCTTTGATACCAGTACACAACAAAGGAAAGCTGCCTTTGATGCCAAGCGGTCTGAAAGCAGCCGTACATGTCCGACCCTAGAAGAAAGGATGGGACGTGCATATTCATTCCCTTATGATAAGACCAGAAGATTGTTCGAGCTAACTATGCGAAATAATCTGATTATATTGGTAGAACCATGGCGACCCGCACAAGCTAGTGATGTTAATAACCCCAGCTACTGCCTCTATCACCGAGTAGTGAGCCACCCAATTGAGAACTGCTACGTATTCAAAAACTGGGTAGAAGACCAATACCAGCAGGGCAAATTTGCATTGTCAGACAATTGGAGGGTAGATTCGTCCCAAAAGCCTGCTCCCAAGAAAGTGGATATGCCGGGGGCATCCTGCTCGTTCGTGGAAGAAGCTCCATGGGAAGTGTTCTTTCGGTAAAAACCAAAAGAATGCTGAAAGATCTACAAACATTCCCGGCGATTAAGTGGAAAATCCCGTTTGAGCCCGAGATTATAGAAGGGTTGCCGAATCCGTGTCCCGCACCGAAAATCGCTGACAAGGGGAAAAGCCCCCAAGTCAAGTCTTCGAAATCTTCTAAGAAAAAGAAGACTAAGAAGCCTGTGCAGCCTGCTGAAAATGTCGACAGACGCACATACCTTCAGAAGTATATAGACGCGCTGGAAGAATACAATCAGAAAGCGCGAACACCAGTGACACTCGAAGAATTTCTCAACCATATTTTTGAGCACAAGGACAATGACGATGATGAGGAAACTGACTCCTCAAGGGAAATGGAAGAACGTGTAGCAAGCTACCATATGGACTCCCATTCATTCCTATATGATGACTCCCATTCATTCATATATGATGAAGAAGTCCCGCCGGTGTTGGAAAGCGACATGGACGAGCTGGAGCAGAATCGGCATCAAAACCCCCAGAACTGCCAGAGGAAGACCTGATTGAAAGGCTGCTGAAACAAGCTTTTCAGAAGAGCAAAAATCAGGAATGCGAGATGGCCAATATGAAAAGGCCAAATAACAGCGTTTGAACAAAGAAGTGGCGGCAAGGATGAATCATAAAGCTCTCCGACCAAACCGAAGCATGCCTGCAAAGAATAAGATCAGGAACAAAGATGAGAAAATGTTTGCCAAGGTCCTATCCATAGGGATGAAACTGTCACCCCTCATTATGTTTTACTCCTGGGGTTCCGTACTTCAATGGTGGAGAGGGACACCCAAAATACTGCTTGTATCACCGGAGAATCGCTCATCCCATTGAGAAATGTAACGCCTTCAAGAAGTGGTGACGAGGATATGTTGCCCATAGAAAACACTTTAAGAATGAGAAACGCGAGGCTCGCACTCATCGATATGAGAGCAGCGAGACGACGGTGCATAAAGCGATTGGTAGCTATCATATGGTTAGTACTAGTTCAAAAGGGGGGAAATCTCAGGTTCTCACGTTCGGGAGTGATTCTGAGGATGAAATGCCCCTCAACCCTCTTTGAAATCTTCGCATTGGAAAAAGAAAAGGAAAATGAGTACTGGAACATCCAGTTACGTAACCACTCTACCTGAAAAGAACCTTGGACCCGCAAACAAGGGTTCGAAAACAGACAAAAGGTAGGGGAAAATGCCCAAAGAGATCGCCCTTGATGAAGGGGATAGCCAGAGAGCTTGCTGCCAAGGACCTACCTAAGAAAACCAAGGTGGGCTATAAAGTTCTTGCGCATTTGAGGAAGATACCATCACAGTTGAGCATATTGGACGCCCTTCTCTGATCTAAAGAGGCACGAGACTTCTTGATCAAGGCCTTGCAAGAACCTGATCAGCTTCAAGCTTAGCTCGCGGAAGAGAAAATGGACGGATTTGCAGAGGTCTACACGGCTGATATTACGTTCAACGAGGAAGATCTACTTTTTGGTACATGCGAGCACAATCGACCGTTGTTTGTTACCGGGTACTGCCATGACATCAAGATATGGAAAATTCTCGTCGATAATGGATCCTCCGTCAATCTCCTCAATGTGATAGTGCTGAAGGAGATATGTATGAATGTTCAGCATCTTGCCCGAGACAAGATTACTATCTCGGGGTTCGAATCGCAGTCATCACGGACGCTTTGGTCCGTAATATTGACGCTCCGCTTCGGGCAGCTCATCACTGACATCAAATTCCATGTCATTGACGCTAAGACTTGTTATAATGCTCTACTCGGCTGGATGTGGCTAAACGAGTACGTCATTCTTTCTACGCAACATCAACGTATGAAGTATTTCAAGGATGGCCTACATCAACGTATGAAGTATTTCAAGGATGGCCTACAGTATACCGTCAAAGGAGAACTCAATCCTCGATAAATGAGGTGCGAAAGTATGTATATGCAAAATATTTTCAACCTGATTTCGAAGATACTGAAAGGTGCCCACAAGCCGAAAAATAAGTAAAAATCCGTGGCCACCATCCCGGTCTTCGGAAGTGATACCGAAGAAAATGAACAAAAAGTCTACTCGGGACAATCTCAGAGAGAACAATAAAACCAGGCCTTGACCCCTATCCCGGTCTTGGGCAGCGATTCCGAAGACTAGACTAATGCAGTGTTCTCTATTCGCCCATTCGTCCATCGACGCAGACTCTTGCCGAAGCGGATCAGAGTCTACATATTATGATCGCTCCATCTCGACATTATAAAGAACTTGACGCCCTCAATACATATAGCGTGCTAGAGTTGAAAACTTTCTACGTGCCAGAGTTGAAAACTTTCTCCATGCCTTATAGGTGAAAAGGCGATCCTCTTTTATAAATCCAAGGAGACCAAGGTAGAAAAGAAAATCTGCTATAGAGTCGATCCAAATCATGACAAGTTCCAGCCCATCCGTCGGCCAAGATATTATGCGGAGGGATTAAAGGAGCTATTAAAGCGCCAAGGTGTGCCTCTCGAACTGTTCGCCAAGCCTAATTCTATAAATGGATTTAGGATATTTCCAGGACTCAACAAAAAAGCCCAATGAGAAGTTGGAAACAACTGGGCTGAGATATGTTCAGTCTAAGAAACGGGAGCAAATCTACAGCTGTCACGCTCGAATGGAGAAGAATATGCTTTTCCAAGTAGCTATGTCATCGAACAAGAGGAATCGCTCTGAGAACCTCAAGTCCGTCGTTCGAAGAGCAGATTGACAGGATAATAAAGAAAGCTTGTCAAGCGAGCCAAGACAACCACAGTCGTGAAATGGCATTATATGAAAATGCTAGAAAGCGGTGTTTCAGTGAGCAATCAGTGGAAGTATTATGATACTCTCCATCCACAGCTCGCTGTGTATTCCCGTGAAGAAGGAAAATCCCAAAGCAGAGACAAGAATAAGGTAACGATCGCAAGCAATGCTCAAGGACAACAAAGCAGGTTTAAGATGCCTTTTAAACGAGGAAAGTTCGGTCGGAGCCTGACTCTCATAAAGAAGATGGGTCAGAGTATTCGTTCCCTCGAGACCAGACAGGGAAGATCTTCTGCCTTGTCATGAAAGCACCATATCATGGCCCTTCCGGAGTCTCAACACACTGGACAGATAAATGAAGTCCATCTCCGGATTATTGCTCCGATCTCCGAGCAATCAGTCACCCTTTTGAAGACTGTTTTCACTTTCAAGAACTGGGTGGAAGACCAATATCAATAAGTCAGGTTCATGCTATCTCATAATTGGAGGATAAGCCCGCCACAAAAGCATGAGCCGAAGAAGACCTATACCATCAGGATGGGATCGGCTCGACCGCGGAAACGAAAGCGGACTCGTACCTGTCATATAATAAATGATTCAGATGCTTTAGAAACGAAGACGATGACGAGGAGATTTCAGAATTCCCACCGGCACCAAAAGAGCTAGAGGATGGGATACGTACCACGGCGGACAACCTAAGCAAAATCGACTTGGGAACGGAGAATGATCTGAGACTGACGTTCGTCAGTTAGCTGCTATCTGAAAAACAAATAGCCACATTAAAAGATATGCTTATGCAGTATAGAGATTGCTTCGTTTGGAACTACTCTGAAATGTCGGGTTTAGATCCAAAGGTACCCAAACTGGTAATTTCACCAGAGATAAAGCCAGTCAAGCAAGCACAAAGAAGAATGTGAACTTGAAATAAGTATCAATGCCGAAGTCAAGAAATTAATCGACTCCGGTTTCATTCAAGAAATTCAATATCCCGATTGGATCGCTAATATCGTTCCGGTGATAAAGAAAAATGGGACGGTTTGGATCTACGTGGACTTTCGGGACCTCAACAAGGCATGCCCGAAAGATGACTTCCCAGTGCCCGTTACCGAGCTAATGATCGAAAACACATCCACCCATGAAGTCTTCTATTTTATGGATGGATCTTCAGGATACAACCAAATAAAGATGGATTCTGAAGACCAGAAGCATACCTCCTTCTAGACACTGTTGGGCGTGTTTTGCTACAAGGTGATGCCCTTCAGTTTGAAGAACGCCGGAGCCACGTACCAAAGGGCTATGACGAAGATATCCGATGATCTCATACACAAGATCGTCGAATGCTACATCGATGACCTCATGGTCAAAAACAAATCTCATAATGTTTTAGTTAAGGTCAAAGTCAAATTGTCCACAAGTGCGCAAATGACGAGCTAAGGGCAAACGCGCAACCCATAAATACGCACTAAGCAAATGGATCAAGGGTAGAGGTGCGCAACACACTTACCGCTCGAAATTTAAAGAAGCAAAGGCTTCTGAAAGTAAGCAAAAGATTCGAACAAGTGCGTATGCACTGGAGAGACAAGTGTGCAAAAAGAACTGTTCTTAAACTGCGCAAGTTAGGCACTTCAGAGAATGGGGTGCGACCCTTTTTATAGGGGTAAAAAATGGTTTGAATCCCGGGGTGCGACCTTCTCAAGGCAAATCCGACGGTGGACTCCTTGGCACCATTCGCACCCATGTGCAGATCACATGCATGCAATCGGTGGGTGGGGCATTTGTTCGCACATGTTTATGGGCATATCCACGTGCTGACACGTGGGGCGCTAGCTCTCAAAGCGCTAGTGCTCAAAGCGCTAGCACCCAGAACGCTGGTGCTTTTCCCCACCCATCCTTTGGATGCCCTTTCACTTTTTTTTTATTTTATATATATGTACACACACATACTCTACAGCACTATCCCTCTCAAAAAAATTTAGGCCGGGGCGCTGCCCCGCACCCCGCAAGGGGGCTGCTAGCCCTCTTGATCCACCAGCCCGCTATCCGGGTAGCAGGACCCCGTAAAAACTCTGCGGGGCCTCCGATATATCCAAAACCTCTTTTAAAACACAACACACGCACACTGCACATTGAGTTCGCATGACCAGTTTAACCCGTCAATCGGAGGTTCTCTCGCTTCAAAGGCGTAGGGTAATTAACGACAGCTTAGTCCGCGGCTACCGGAGATTCGGATCTTCACAATTAATAAACCCCATCCTACCCTAGGCAGGGGAAATCTGTAATACGCCTGACAAGCGCGTGTATTCCCATCTCAATGGGGTGATGAAAAACACCCACCAGTGCTATTCCTATAACCGTCGTCCTGTGAACATTTATCAAAAGTCTTTCAAGTTCAAGTCTTCTCCATTGTTATATCAACATGTATATGTCAACCCGCGACTCTTTGGATTGAATACGTATTTTCCCTTGATTTCACTATTTTTAAATGCACCATAACATTATTTCAAGATTTTACACTTGTCTTGTTCTTTAAAAGGACTTGAATATGTTTTTATAATATAAATTTCAAGTTTCCGAATCTATTTCCTTATTATTACCACTTCCAAATTTCTGAATCCATTCCATATGCACCTTATCTTTGATTTGTTAGTGATATATGCCCTAGAGGCCATTATTGTAAAGCTGGATTGTATATTACATTTTGGAAGATTGGGATATTCACAGATATAATAACAGTCTTGCTCAAAATGGTAGTATGCTACTTGGTTTGATTCTACCTCAATATGTGTATATGTTTCTTTTAGCACATCGCTAAGACATATTGGTAGAGCCTTTAAGATCTTTGCTTGACTACTAGCGTTGTGATGGCAGTCACATTAGTGGGGATTGGGTAGTCTATAAGCATATCCTTATAAAATGTCCTTAGTCGTAGGATTATCGAGATGAGGCATCAATACTCCAGAGTAGACTAGTGTATATGCTTCTCATCCCAGCAGGGGAGATGGTCTGTCCCACAGCCATGGTATGCCGTACCGGAGATGGTATACAGGTGCTCATTGGGTTATGAGTTACACTGGACAGACTCATTAGGAACTGCTGGTTGGTTTTATACCTATTGTCAGGTAGCAGTTCCCGGGTGGCATTAATACAGGTTAGTCTGTTGACTTGACATCACTATTCGTCTCGAGTGTGTTTCCACTGTATTTAGATCACTACCCTACCACGACTCAAAGGAGTCGTGCAAACAGATAGTAGTTGGGTGCAATCCCGAAGCACTTGGAAGCAATAGCGGTTAGATAGGATTCGTCTCTTCTGGTATTGGGGGTTGATATCGTGCTGTGTTCAGAAAGCAATTACCCAAAGTCCCTGGCCATAGCAAGCGAGATTTAGTGGTAGGTACTCCAGTAGTTTCTCATGGTGTATTGGGCTCTATCCCGACACGACTTATTGCGCTATTAGGGGTCTGACGATTACCATCCCCATAGGCCCGATATACGAATATCTTAGACGAACAGACCGGACTGTACGGAGATTGTCACAGATAGGCTCAGTAGAAGTTCGGATTAGTTTGCTCATCGGCCTTCTTATCGACAGATACCTGGGTAGCCGTTACGTGCTGCTAGTACCGCTGACGGACTTATGGTTAAACCCACTGCCAGCGTACTGTCGAGTCTTTAGAGTCCCACACATAGGGTTTCCCTGCTTCGGGCAACACGATGTGGAGGCCGTACGGTTTTACGACAGGGTTCCAATCATATACGTGTATTGGCTGCACGGATTTTGTTTGGACGGATAATACTAGTGGGCTTTGGTTTAAACTGGATTTTAGTATTATATTATTGGATTATTATTATCTCATTGCATTCGTATTTTTCGGAATACGAATACGGGTATGTATATACGGTGAGGGCATTCTTGTAATTTCACAAGAGATGTTTCTAGAAGGGGACACCTCATTATTTTGTTTATCTATTTTTAGAAATAGATTAATGAGGTGGAAAATGGAGATATTTGTGGCATGGAGTGAAGCATGGCTCATTGGTTTATTTTGTTGGTTTGGACTCAATATTCAAGTATGGTTGTTATTTCAATTAGAAAATATTGCATACTTGAGTGAGGTGAGTGTAGGAGCCATTCTTCACTTGTCAGAACCTTAGCTCATTTGCATTTTAACTTTCTCTTTCCTTCTTCCTCAAGACCTAAAACCTTCACATGTGTTGTGAGCCATTAGGTCTCTTGAGATAAAATACTCCATTAGATACTCTACATCTTCTAAACTACCTAGCTTAGCGAACTAGGTACCTTAGTTAACTCTGTTTAGAGGTTGGAGCTTGAAGTATAGACTCTCGGGTGGATCATCTTCGACACGAGGAGGCCGACGATCAAGTGCGATCCGGATCTTCGAGGAGCTCAAGGAGAGGAGGAGAAGACCCGAAGGACTTGTAAACAAGGAGGTATAAACCCTAACATAGTAGTTAGAACCTCCTAGTAGATATAGCTAGTTAAGGTTTCCGTAAAGATCATGGAGTTAAAGTCGGTGTTGCAAAGTAAGAAAAACCGTTTTTTATAAATTCCATCTCCCCACAAGTGCATGGGGTGCGCGACATCGACTTACAGTGGTATCAGAGCCTACTAAACCTTAACTAGCTTGTTAGCAAGTGATTAGAACTTTGATCGACGAAAAAGTACCCGAAATTAAATTTCCGAGATATGCTTGCTGTCGATTTTTTAAAAACTGTTCAAAAATTATTTCAGTGGCCTTAAAAATACGCGCAAGCATTTCTAAGACCTAGAAAAAAATCTGAGCACTTAACTCATCAACTTTGCGGTGGAACCGCCGCCGAGTTGTGGCCGAGTTGCTTCCAATTTTTTCTGTGGTTTTGGTTCTTGGAATTATGATTTTTGGTATATTTGGTTTTTACCCAGATTGTTTGTGTATTAGTTTGTGCATGGGGTAAACACGGTAAGTATTATCGATCGAAATTTTAAGTTCTTGGCTAATCGGTGTTTCTGTGTTTGTATATGTGTTGCTCAACGTCTGCTAATTGTTATATGTCAATCAGTAAGGGTTGCACATATTATTATGTTGATGGTTTGTGTATATGAAGTATTGGATCGTCGTGGATGAATAGCCAAGGGATGTGAGAAGAGTGTTTTCTTTTCTTTCATTCATGTAAATTTGTAATTGATATAATATTATTTTTGCGGGGCACATCCGGGTTGAGGTTGGTGGCAACTTTGTATTATTTCATTTACTTTTTCTTGCATCTAGGATAGACCCAAGATGGGGTGCACCAACTACTGGGTTCTTGAACTGCCGAGTGGCCTACTCATTTTATTGAGGGAGGTTGCTTCACTTCGGAAATTTGGCGGGTAGTTTGCCGCACCCGTAGGGGTTTAGGGTGGGGTTTGGCTATTCATCACGACCGTGGAATCTGTCTTTCGTTTTAGGTTAAAACGAAACACAGAATTCCTAATATATTCATCTGTGATCTGTGATGACTATTATTGCGTGAGACGAATGGCTATATATATTATATATAATAAACGTTGCTTATGTTTTACACCCGCGCTAGTCCAGCCCCCGCTCTGTTGTTAGTTAAGTAATCTAACGGTGCATGACGGGCCCGGTGGCGAATACGGATGGCATAAGCGTACGTTCTATTTTCGTTTCTTTTCTGCAATGATATGGTTAAATGACGGGACCGCGTTAATATTGATTAATGTAAGGAAAACAAACCAAAGTTTAAATCGTTGGAACAATTTCAAAGCCACTCAGTTTTCTTGAAAAACAACTTTTAAATGCGGAGCCTAAACCACTCCTTTTAAAAGCTATCATCGTTCCTTCGACTATATCAAGTTCATTACGTTCACGGTTCGCCAAAACCATTCATAGCCCTCCGTCATTTCAGATGAGTATTCAGTAGTATTCAATCTATGCATTTTGACATTCGCCAAGGCATAGTGATTGGTAGCTGCTGGGTATTCATCTGTAGCATAGATAGATGCGTTGATTTGGGATAGTCGTACAGCTATTTTGGCATTCGTCAAGGGTTTGTACGGATGAGTTCAAATTAACCTGGATAATGACGGGGAGAACTTGACTTGCGTCTTATGATATGTTGGCCTTCGTCAAGGTCATAAGCGCCTGGGGCAAAAAGTCCACATCAGGAGTTTCAAAGGAAAACGAAACTTGCTAGTGTTGCATACCATTTGGAGTGATGATTTTGGTAGAATTCTTTCAAGGTTGTCACACGATGATATTTGGTGAGCATCCGCTACTCTTCGGGAGATTTTTCAACTAAACAATCAATGCTATAAACCAAGTAGGTGCCTAGAATGGTGTTAGCGGGGCTACGCCTCCAGGGAAAAGAGGTTATGCAATTAAGGAACTTTGCGAAAGCTTTGGAAAACCTCTCTCGAAGTTCCAACACTTGCCTGGCCGAAGGTTAAGCAAGAATTGTAGGGTGAGATTAATCCTGATTAATTCTTCTTTTATGATTTAAAGGAGGATTCGAAGAACAGTGCGAGCCATTCTTCTTTTATTGTTAGTGATATATGCCCTAGATGCCATTATTGTAAAGTACTGGATTGTATATTACATTTTGGAAGCTTGGGATATTCACAGATATAATAACAGTCTTGATTAAAATGGTAGTATGCTACTTGGTTTGATTCTACCTCAGTATGTGTATATGTTTCTTTTAGCATATCGCTAATATATATTGGTAGAGCCCTTAGGATCTTTGCTTGACTACCAGCATTATGATGGCAGTCACACTAGTGGAGGCTGGATAGTCTATAAGCACATCCTTAAAAAATGTCCCTAGTCGTAGGATTATCGAGACGGAGCATCGATACTCCAGAGTAGACTAGTGTATACGCTTCTTATCCCAGCAGGGGAGATGGTTTGTCCCACAGCCATTGGTATGTCGTACCGAAGATAGTATACATGTGCTCATTTGGTTATGAGTTACACTGGACAGACTCGTTGGGAACTGCTGGTTGGTATTATACATATCGTCAGGTAGCAGTTCCCCGGTGGAATGAGTACAGGTTAGTCCGTTGACTTGCCGTTGACTTGACACCACTATTCGTCTCGAGTGTGTTCCCACTGTACTTATATCGCTACCTTACCACGGCTCAAAAGAGTCGTGCAAACATGTAGTAGTTGGGTGCAGTCCCGAAGCACTTGGAGATAGTAGCGGTTAGATATGATTCGTCTCACCCGGTATTAGGGGTTGATATCATGCTGTGTTTGAAAAGCCATTACACAAAGTCCCTGGTCAGAGCAAGTGAGATTTACTGGTAGGTACTCTAGTAGTTTCTTAGAGTGTATTGGGCTCTACCCGGCACGACTTATTGCGCCATTAGGGGTCTGACAGTTACCATCCCCTAAGCCTGATATGCGAGTATCTTAGACGAACAGACTGGACTGTATGGAGTGTCGCAGATAGGCTCATTAGGAGTTCGGATGAGTTTGCTCATCGGCCTTCATATCGACAGATACCTGGGCAGCCGTTACATGCAGCTAGTACCGCTGACAGGCTTGTGGTTAAACCCACTTCTAGCGTATTGTCGAGTCTTTAGAGTCCCACACAGAGGTTTCCCTATTTCGGGCGAAACGATATAGAAGACATGATTTTACGGCAGGGTTCCGATCATATACGTGTACTGGCTGCACGGATGTCCGAACAGATAATACTAGTGGGCTTTGGTTTAAGCCGGATTCTAGTATTATATTATTGGATTATTATTATCTCATTGTATTCGTAATTTTCGAAATACAAATACGGATATGTATATACGGTGAGGGCATTCTTGTAATTTCACAAGAGATGCTTCTAGAAGGGGACACCTCATTATTTGGTTTATCTATTTTTAGAAATAGATTAATGAAGTGGAAAATTGAGATATTTGTGGTATGGAGTGAAACATGGCTCATTGGTTTATTTTATTGGTTTGGACTCATTATTCAAGCATGGTTGGTATTTTCAATTAGAAAATATTGCATGCTTGAGTGAGATGAGTGTAGGAGTCATTCTTCACTTGCCATAACCTTAGCTCATTTGCATTTTCACTTTCTCTCTCCATTTTTCTTTCCTTCTTCCTCAAGACCTAAAACCTTCACATGTGTTGTGAACCATTAAGTCTCTTGAGATAAAATATTCTATTAGATACTCTACATCTTCTAAGCTACGTAGCTTAGCGAACTGGGTACCTTAGTTATCTCGGTTTAGAGGTTGGAGCTTGAAGTATAGACTCTTGGGTGGATCATCATCGACATGAGGAGACCGACAATCAAGAGTGATCCGGATCTTCGAGGAGCTCAAGGAGAGGAGGAGAAGAAGACTCGAAGGACTTGTAAATAAGGAGGTGTAAATCCTAACATAGTAGTTAGAACCTCCTAGTAGATATAGCTAGTTAAGCTTTCCGTAAAGATCCTGGAGTTAAAATTGGTGTGGCGAAGTAAGAAAAATCATTTTTTGTAAGTTTCGCCTCCCCGCAAGTGCGTGGGGTGCGCGCCATCGACTTACATGATTCTCTATATATAACTGTCTTAATTCTGATTCATTACCGATTTAATCTAATTATGGACTTAATTATTGTTTTTTCATAATGTCCTCCAATTTTTTGTGCATGGGAATATGCACCTACCATTTATTCTCTTCTTAAAACTGTCCAATCATTGATGTTTTTCAATAGGCATTCATCTTCAAGTCCTCACCATTTTTAGATCGACCTGAATATATCAACCCGAGGCTCTTTGGATTGTACACATCTATGATTGTGGCTTTTGCCAAATTTACTTTCCACACGTAAGCAATCATTCGTGATAACTTGATTTTTATCCTCATCTAGCCTTTTTGGATACAACATCGTATTTCAGTTGTCTTGATTATAAAATTTTCGAAATCGTCTCCAACTTTTAAAGCAAATTTATCAGGATTTTAAAGGCTTTAAACCATTTTACTTTTCAGCATTTTTTTATTTATTAGAAAGGTCGTATTTTGAAAATTCTTCAATTTTATTAAATTTCTAAATCTATTTTCTTAACATTACTTATTTCAAAGGCACCATAAATTTTCACTTGTTCCGTTACTAAAAGCATTTGAAGCTATTTTTCTTAAATTTTAAATTTCTAAATCCGTTTCCTTAATAACACTGTTTTTAAATTCATCATAAAGTTATTTCAAGGTTTTTTACTTGTCTCAATCTTTAAAAGGACTAGAATCTAATTACTTAATCTAGATTATAATTTTCTGAATTTATTTTCGAAACATTACTACTTCCAAATTTCTAAATATATTTCTATATGCACATAACCCTAATTTCTTAGTGATTTAATCTTTCTACGAGCTAATTATTGTTTTTTATTTAGTCCTCTAACTCGTTTCCACAACAATATATACCTACCATTGATTTTATTCGTATAATCGTCCTCATATAAACATTTATCAATAAACTTTCAAATCCAAGTCCTCTCCATTATTTGATCGATGTGAATATGTCAACCCATAACTTTTTAATTGTACACATTCATGATCCATTGCTGCTGTTATAGTTCCTATAAAGTCGTCATATGTACATTTATCAAAAAGTAATCAAGTTCAAGTTCTTTCCATTTCTAAACATTACTCCTTTCAAATTTCTAAATCTATTTCCATATGCATCTATCATTGATTCTCCTTTCTATAACTGTCTTAACCCTGATTTCTTTGTGATTTGATATTCTTATTATCCTCCAACTCGTGTTCACAAGAATATGCACCTACCAATGATTCTATTACTCTAACCATTCTTCTATGGATATTTATCAATAGACATTCAAATCTAAGTCCTCTCTATTATTTGGTCGACATGAATATGTAAATTTTTGACTTTTTGATTGTACACGGTCATGATTTATTGGTTTTGTTCCTATAACCGCCGTCCAATGAAAATTTATCAAAAGGCATTTAAGTTCAAGTCCTCTCCATTTTTAGATCGACATGAATATGTGAACGTGTGACTATTTTGGTTGTACATATATTTTTCCTCAGTTTCATTATTTTTAAATGCACTTTCGACTTATCTCATTCATTAAAATGACATAAATCTATTTTTTATTTAAATTTTAAATTTCTGAGTGTATTTCCTTATTATTACTACTTTCAAATTTCTGAATCCATTTCCATATACACATATAATTGATTCTCCTGTCTATAACTGTCGTAAACCTAATTCTATAGTGATTTAATTTTCCTATGGGCTTAATAATTGTCTTTTTATAATGTCCACAAACCCGTGCCATAAAAAATATACACCTACCATTGATTATGTTCCTATAACCATTCCTTTTATAGACATTTATAAATAAACATTCAAGCTCAAATTCTCTTTATTATTTGATCGACGAGATTATGTCAACCCATGACTTTAAATATACACCTACCATTGATTATGTTCCTATAACCATTCCTTTTATAGACATTCAAACTCAAGTTCTCTCCATTATTTGATCGACGAGACTATGTCAACCTATGACTTTTCGATTGTACATATTCATGATCCACTAGTTCTATTCCTATAACTGTCGTCCTATGGACATTTAGCAAAAGGCTTTCAAGTTTAAGTCCTCTCCATTTGTAGATCAACGTGTATATGTCAACCGGAGACTCTTTCGATCGTACATGTGTTTTCCCTTAATTTCACCATTTTTAGATGCATTACGAAATTATTGTAAGCATTTTCACATGTCTCGTTCTTTAAAAAGACTTGTATCTATTTCTTGATATAAATTTGAAATTTCCGAATCTGAATCCATTTCCATCTACACGTATCATTGATTCTCTGTTTATAACTGTCTTAATCCTGATTCATTACTGATTTACTCTACCTTTGGGCTTAATTATTGTCTTTTGGCTTTCAAGTTATAGTCCTCTATATTTTTAGATCAACGTGTATATGTCAACCCGTGAATCTTTTAGTTGTACGTATATTTTTTCTTAGTTCCACTATTTTTAAGTGCACTATAAAGTTATTTCAAGTCTTTTTACTTATCAAATTCATTAAAATGGATTAAATCTATTCTTTTATCTAAATTTTAAATTTCTGAGTCTATTTCCTTATTATTACTCCTTCCAAATTTTTGAATTCATTTCCATATGCACCTATGATTGATTCTCCTGTCTGTAACTGACTTAACCCTGATTCCTTGGTGATTTAATCTTCCAACGGGCTTTATTATTGTCTTTCTATAATGTCCTCAAACTCATGCCACAAAAAATATACACCCACCATTGATTATGTTTCGATAACGATTCCTTTTATGGACATTTATGAATAGACATTCAAGCTCAAGTCCTCTTTATTATTTTGACCGACGTGACCATGTCAACCCGTGACTTTTCTATTGTACACATTCATGATCCACTAGTTCTATTCTTATAACCGTCGTCCTATGGACATTTAACAGAAAGCTTTCAAGTTCAGTCCTTTCCATTTGTAGATCGACGTGTATATGTCAACCGGCGACTCTTTCGATTATACATGTATTTTCCCTTAATTTCACTATTTATAAATGCACTATAAAATCATTTTAAGTTTTTTCGCTTGTCTCGTTCTTTAAAACGATTTGAATCTATTTTTTGATATGAATTTCAAATTTCCAAATCTATTTCTTTCTTATTACTACTTCCAAATTTCTGAATCCATTTCCATATGCACATATCATTGATTCTCCGTCTATAACTGTCTTAACCCTAATATATTCCTGATTTAATCTACATTTGTGCTTAATTATCGTCTTTTGGCATTCAAGTTCAAGTCCTCTTCATTTTTAGATGGACGTCGATATATCAACACATGACTCTTTTGGTTGTACACATTTTTGCTTAGTTTCACAATTTTTAAATGCACTATAAACTTATTTCAAGCTTTTTCACATGTTTCGTTCATTAAAATGACTTACCCCTGCTGGCTGACTGATTGCAAGGAGAGCAGGCCGCGTGATTCATCAATGAACTTCCTCGCTATGACCACCTCCTGTAAGGGGCCTAAACTTTGTTACCCAGCAGCCAGGCCCTCGGCAAGTGTAGCGAAGGAAAGAACTGACAAAGCGAACGATAAAGGAGTGAAGCGAGTTTTACAAGCGAAACGTCGTAATCGGTAAACTTATCTTAATAAAAACTTGAGATAATTCTCCAAATGGGGACCTCCGAGCGTAACGACGGTTGTCTGAGGCATGATGCCCACCATTGAGACAAATCTATTTTTTTTAATCTGAATTTTAAATTTCCTTGTTTATTTCTTTATTGCTGCTGCTTCCAAATTTCTAAATCCATTTCCATATGCACATAATTGAGGCTCTTGTTTATAACTGTTTTAACCGTGATTCTTTAACGATTTAATCTTCCGGGCTTAATTATTGTCTTTTTATAATGTCCTTAAACTCATGCCGCAAAATATGCACCTACCATTGATTATGTTCGTATAACCATTCCTTTTATGGACATTTATGAATAAATATTCAAGCTCAAGTCCTCTCCATTATTTTGATCGATGTAACTATGTCAACCTATGACTTTTCGATTGTACACATTCATGGTCCACTAGTTCTATTTCTATAACCGTCGTCCAATGAACATTTAGCAAAAGGCTTTCAAGTACAAGTCCTCTCCATGTAGATCGACGTGTATATACCAACCAGCGACTCGTTCAATTGTACACTTAGTTTCCCTTAATTTCACTATTTTTAAATACACTATAAAATTATTTTAAGATTCTTCACTTGTCTCGTTCTTTAAAAAGACTTGAACCTATTTTTTTGATATAAATTTCAAATTTCCGAAATTATTTTCTTTTTATTACTACCAAATTTCTTAATCCATTTTCATATGTACGCATCATTGATTTTCCGTCTATAACTGTCTTAACCCTGATTCAGTACTTATCTATTCTACCTTTGAGCTTATTTATTGTCTTTCCATAATGTACTCCAATTTTTGTCCATGACATAATGCATGTACAATTTTTGTCCACGACAATATGCACCTACCAACAATTCTCTTCCTAGAAGCATCCCATTACGGACAATTGTCGATTGGCATTCAATCTTCTCTCCATTATTAGAATGACCTGAATACGTCAACCCGGGTCTCTTTAAATTTGTACACATCCGTGAGTGTGTCTTTTGCCATATTTACTTTCCACACATAACCAATCATTCATGATACCTTATATTTTTTATCATCGTCTTTCCACTTAGGATAAAACATCGCATTTCACTTGTCTCGTGTATAAAATATTCGAAACTGTCTCCATTAAAGCAAATTCCTCGAGATTTCAAAGACTTTTCCCCATTTTGCATTGTAGCATTTTTTTATTTATATTAGAAAGGCTGTATTTTGAAAAAACTTCAATTGTATTAAATTTCTAAATACATTTTCTTTACATTACTACTTTGTGTTGTCGAAGATCACAAGATCTCTTTCACCTTCCGCTATACTCGCTTCAGCTGAAGACTCCTTTGATTTGTCTTCCTGCTTTTGCTTGTTCCATAGTTTAAAGCAATCGGCCTTAAAGTGCCCGTTCTTACAATAATTGTAGGGCACGTTCTTAGCCTTGGACTTTGATAGCAACCTCTTCCTATTTGCTTCCGGATCTCTCTTCTCTGCACACCCTCGAACAAATAAACCAGACGACGAACCATTTGCTTCGGTAGAAGTCAACTTCTTGTCGATCTTCTTTTTGTTCATCAAATTCTCCTTGACATCCTTGATTGAGATCGTGTCTCGTCCATAAATCATGGTGTCACGGAAGTTCTTATAAGGGGGTGGCAACGAACACAATAAGAGAATAGCTTGATCTTCATCATCGGTCTTAATATTTATCTTACCCATATCTGTAATGATTGAATTAAACTCACGAACGTGGGATTTTATTGGAGAGTCTTCTGACATACGAAGTGTGTAGAGACTCTGCTTCAACTGGAGTCAATTCGTGAGAGATTTCCTCAAATATAACTCCTCCAACTTATTCCACAAATCAGCCGTTGTCTTCTCCACCAAAACTTCTTATAGTAATTCGTTAGTCAGACACAGGTGATTAGCAGTTAAGGCCTTCTCATCCATCTCCTCCCAAGCTTCCTCCGTCATGATATAAGGCTTTTTCTCCTTCCCATGAATTGCCTTCTTCAAATTGTTTTGAGTCAAAATGGAAACTATATGAACTTGCCACAAACACTTACCACAAACAGAAACTCATATTCCCATCGAAATTCTCGATATCAAACTTCATAATTGTCGGAGACATGATATGGGATCAAAATACCTTGAATACTAATGAACCCTAAACTTCAAAATCACGATCTAAAAAAGTGGGGAAGTGAATATAGTTGTCATTATCCACCGTTGACCTAGATCACAAAATCAAAAGACCTAATGGTTCAACCAAAAATCCCACAATAACGCAACAATATCTTCGATACCAGTTTGTTGTGAATAAGGAAAGCACAAAACAATCGATATAGAGAAGAGTATCAGGCAAGATAAAAATATGAATACTAACCAACGAAACAAATAGGCGAAGGTGAAACTTTACTAATTATCAAATGCGGAGGAGTACAAATCGATGGACAATACAAATCCCTCTCAAAACCCTATCTCTCTCAAAATAACAATGGGTTCTCACCAAATAATCAAATTGCTATCTCAAAGGCTTCTGCTACAATCTTTCTTATTTATAGCATACAAAAGATATTCCCAAAAAACTAATTTCCTAACTTAGGAAATCTGCGTCCGGCCCGACGGCAGACGTCTGCCCCCCAGAGATGGGCAAACGTCTGTCAGAGCATATCCTGAAACTTCAACTCTTTGTCCAGTCCTACAGACGTCCGCTATTGACGTCTGTCAAGGTATTTACCGAAACTCCAGAAAAGTGACAGAGCTATACCAGATGTCTGACCTGAAGATAACCGTAAATCTTCGCTTCGTGATAACGCCGGATCAATAGGGAAATCTTTAGGGATGAATGTGAGGCACACATAACACATGACCTTGTCAACTCATGACTTTCGATTGTACATATTCATGATCCACTGATTTTGTTCTGTTGTCCTATGGACATTTTTTTACATGCTGAAGTCAGGAAATTTTTAGTAACATTAAGACCACCAGAAAAGTTCTCTGTTGTTTCCGTCTCTGTATCAAACCTTAAATTTGAATCCTCCAGAATTTGTTTACCTTTATTATATAACTGTTGAAAATGTCCTGATATAAAGATCCATTTTTTGTTGCTGATGTTACCCAACACCCGAGAAAAACCAGTTTGAAAAGCAATATAGCTAACTTTAGAAAAAATCAGGCATGGGCTCCATAATACAGGAGGGAGAGAGAGGGAGAGAGAGAGAGAGTATATTTTTCTGAGTTAGCTTTTTCACTCTATGCTGAGTCTGAGGTTTGCAATCCCTGTCAAGTTCCAAAAACATATATTCATCATTAAGAAGATTCATAAAATCTTTTAGGGACTTTTTTTGTCCTAAGACCAGGCTACCTTGGATCACCATAATTCTTTTTATGTGGCCTTGAAGGTTTATTCTTGACTTTTTTATTCTGCAGAACATCTGTTCCAGCTTCTTTATCTTTGAATTGAGCCAAGTATTCTTCTGTTTTTTCTTTCGTATTATCTCTCTTCCTTCTACTAGAAATAGATGTTTCAATGAAGACATGTGCTCAAAGGAGAAGAAAGGATAGTGATTTTCATTTGCATCTTCATTAGTAAGTGCGGCAGTTCTAATCTCAGGTTTTCATTTTGGAACTTCAACTGATTTTGAAGTCTCTGGAAGGTTTTTACTTGCTGGAGTCAGGAAATTTTTAGTAACATTAAGACCACCAGAAAACTTCTCTGTTGTTTCATTCTTTGTATCAAACCTTAAATTTGAATCCTCCAGAATTTGTTTGCTTTTATTATATAGCTGTTGTCTTTGAAAATCAGATAGTGATTGCCTGTGATTATCCTGGTCCTGAGCAAGTAGTTGTGCGTGTGAGCTATCCTCAATAGAGAAAATCTCTTTATTACTCTCAGCAATTTTGTCTGATCGTTGAACCTTACAAGTGTAACCAGTCTATTCTCTTTTTTCCTCCAAACATTTTTAGTCTTCACTTGAGGGAAATGTTTCTCAATTTTCTCCACCTTCCGAGTGTTGTCGATTTTCTTTATTTTGCTTCTCCACGTTTCGAGTGTTTCTCAATTTTCTCCAAACATTTTTAGTCTTCCACAACATAAACAGCTCGAATGGAGAAGAATATGCTTCTTCAAGTAGCTATGTCGTCGAACAAGAGGAAAATCTCGCTCGAAGAACCTCAAGTCCGTCGCTCGAAGAGCAGATTGACAGGATAATAAAGAAAGCTTGTCAAGCGAGCCAAGACAACCACAGTCGTGAAATGGCATTATATGAAAATGCCAGAATGCGGCGTTTCAGTGAGCAGTCATTGGAAGAAGTAGATTATGATACTCTCCATCCACGGCCCGCTGTGTATTCCCGTGAAGAAGAAAAATCCCAAAGCAGAGACAAGAATAAGGTAACGATCGCAAGCAACGCTTATGGACAACAAAGCAGGTCTAAGATGCCTTTTAAACGAGGAAAGTTCGGTCGGAGCCTGACTCTCATAAAGAAGATAGGTCAGAGTATTCGTTCCCTCGAGACCAGACAGGGAAGATCTTCTGCCTTGTCATGAAAACACTAGATCATGGCCCTTCCGAAGTCTCACCACGCTGGACAGATAAATGAAGTCCATCTCCGGATTATTGCTCCGATAACCGAGCAATCAGTCACCCCTTTGAAGACTGTTTTCACTTTCAAGAACTGGGTGGAAAACCAATATCAATAAGGCAGGTTCATGCTATCTCATAACTGGAGGATAAGCCCGCCACAAAAGCATGAGCCGAAGAAGACCTATACCATCAGGATGGGATCGGCTCGATCACGAAAACGAAAGCGGACTCGTACTTGTCATATAATAAATGATAAAAGCAAGCTTCACAAACGAAGACGATGACGAGGAGATTTCGGAATTCCCACCGGCACCAAAAGAGCTATAGGATTGGATACGTACCACGGCAGACAACCTAAGGAAAATCGACTTGGGAACGGAGAATGATCTGATACCGACGTTCGTCAGTTAGCTGCTATCCGAAAAACAAGTAGCCGCATTAAAAGATATGCTTATGCAGTATAGAGATTGCTTCGTTTGGAACTACTCTGAAATGTTGGGTTTAGATCCAAAGGTACACAAACTGGTAATTTCGCCAGAGATAAAGCCAGTCAAGTAAGCACCAAGAAGAATGTGAACTCGAGATAAGTATCAATGCCGAAGTCAAGAAATTAATCGACTCCGGTTTCATCCAAGAAATTCAATATCCCGATTGGATCGCTAATATCGTTCCCGTGATAAAGAAAAATGGGACGGTTTGGATCTGCGTGGACTTTCGGGACCTCAACAAGGCATTCCCGAAAGATAACTTCCAGTGCCCGTTACCGAGCTAATGATCGATAACACATCCATCCATGAAGTCTTATCTTTTATGGATGGATCTTCAGGATACAACCAAATAAAGATGGATTCTGAAGACCAGAAGCATACCGCCTTCCAGACACTGTTGGGCGTGTTTTGCTACAAGGTGATGCCCTTCAGTTTGAAGAACACCGGAGCCACGTACCAAAGGGCTATGATGAAGATATTCGATGATCTCATACACAAGATCGTCGAATGCTACATCGATGACCTCATGGTCAAAAAAAAATCTCATGAGCACTGGGAGCATCTATGGATCGTGTTCGTGCACTTCGGCAATATAATCTGAAGGTGAATCCTTTAAAGTGCGCATTTGAATCTCGTCTGGCAAATTCCTAGGCTTCATCATCCGCCACCGAGGTATCGAAATCGATCCCTCAAAAATCAAGGCAGTTATGGAAATGCTCTCGCCAAGAACCCTCACACAACTGCGATCTCTCCAAGAAAAGTTTATAGCCGACCTCTCCGGAAAATGTCGCCCCTATGACCATCTGATGAAGAAGGGGACCCCATTCGTCTGGGATCAGAAATGTCAAAACACATTGGAGGAAATCAAACAATACCTGCAAAATCCGCCGGTATTTGCCGCTCCGGTTAAGGGAAAACCCTTTATCTTATATACAACAGCTCTTGAGGGTTCATAGCGCTATAGGCACAAGAGAACGATCAAGGAAAAGAGAGAGCTCTTTACTATCTAAGTCGAGTTCTCCTGGGGGCAGAAAGCAACTACCTCCCATCGAAAAGCACCGCTTGGCGCTGATCTTCGTAATAACGAACTCAGACACTACGCCTTGACGTATGAGGTCCATCTCATATCAAAGGCGGATTCTCTGAAGTATCCGATGTCAAAGGCTATACTGACGGGAACACTTGCTAAATGGGTCTTCTTACTGATGGAGTTTTCGATAACATATCGACTTCTCAAAGCGGTGAAAGGACAAGCCATCGCCGATTTTCTTGCGGAACATCCGATACTAGCCGATTCTTCCCTAAACTGCGAGTTGCCGGATGAACACGCATTCGACGCAGTCGAAAAAGAGAAAGAAGAAAATGAGTCTTGATGGGAGCTCTACTTCGATAGAGCATCTTCCATAAAACAACGAAAGAACACCCCTTTAATTAAAGATGGGATGAGCCTTATTTTCGTGAACCCGCAAGGAGAAATATTGCGTTATGTTTTCTTCTTGACGGAGCTCAGGACTAATAATGAAGCTAAATACGAAGTTTTGATAGCTGGTTATGAGATCGCTATCGATATGAGAATCAAGTAAATGATGTCTATCAGACATGCAAACCAGAACTGATAAGGTATGGCGAAAGAGTGCGGCAGTTGCTGACCTAATTCCTTTCATATATCCTGAAAAGCGTTCCGCGAGCGGAAAACAGTAAGGCGAATGCGTTAGCCAAGTTGACTAATGAATTGGCCGATGAAGACCTTGATGACATAAGGATCATTGTCCAAAACCGCAAGATCCTGGCGCCAGCAGATATACCTCCGGTAGTTCTGATGGAGCTACTCGAAGAAAAAGATGTTCTCCAAATAGAAAACGAAGAAGTTGGGGATTGGAGGGGAGCCTTTATTGACTACTTCAAATCCTAATGCACACCTGAAGATGCGTCGTCTAGAAACCAGCTCATGAAACGAGCTCAGTCGTTCGCCTTCATCAATGATACTTTGTACAAAAGATCCTTCGACCTCGTATGGTTAAGATACTTGGGACCAAAGGAAGTAAAGAAAGTCGTCCAAGAAGTACACGACGGACTTTGCTGCTCCCATCAAGCAGATCCAAAGATGAAGCTAAACATAAAAAGGATGGGCTAGTACTGGCCCATGATGATCCAATACTAACTTAAATATGCGAAGCGGTCACTTGTGCAAATACATGGGGACTTCATACATCAGCATCCAAATTCACTGCATCCGATAGTAGCTAGTTGGCCGTTCGAGATATGGGGAATGGATATAATCAGGCCTATCGAACCAGCGTCATCCAGAGGACATCGGTTTATACTAACAACAACCGACCATTTCTCTAAGTGTGCAGAAGCGGTACCGCTAAGGGAGGTGAAGACGAACAATATTCTCCACTTTCTCAAAACTCATGTCATTTACCGGTTCGGAACTCCATGACAAATAATCTCGGATAATGGACTATCCAACAAAAGCCACAAAATAAGCCATTTCGCACAGCAACACAAGATAGACTAGAGATACTCCTCGATCTATAATTCTCGGGCCAAATGGTCTAGCTGAAGCATTCAACAAAAGATTATAAAGAAGACGGTGTCCAAGAACAAGAAAGACTGGCACGAGAGGCTGCATGAAACTCCTTGGGCGTACTAAACAACATTCAAGATGACCATAAATACAACACCATATGCGTTGGTGTTTGGCACTAAGGCGGCACTTACGAGTGGCAGTTCATTACGAGTTGATGGACGAAGAAAATGCTCATTTTAGGCTCGTGGAGCTTGATGCTTTCGATGCAACCCGTCTTATACCACATCAAAATCTGGAAGCTTATAAAGTAAGGATGATGCAATCATATGAAAGACTAATCCGGCCGACAACATTTCGCCAAAGAGAACTCGTGATGGTTGTTAAAAGACCGATGATTCCCAATCGTGCAAAATGGAGGAAGTTCAAGCCAAACTATGAAGGCTCGTACATCATAAATAAAGTCTACCAAGGTGGAGCTTACCTGCTCATGGATATGAATGGAGAAAGGCCATTTCGGCCAATAAACGACCGACTCATCGAAAAGTACTTTGCTTGAATAGTCGCGACTTAGGTCAATGATAGATGACGACGCATGTGTCCGCTCGCTATCTTCTTGAGTCAAAATTCTGAAAGTCGTATGCACCGCATTATACGATATTGGACCACTACGTCCTTAAACTAATATCTGTCCCAAACACGAGAATGTTGGACCATTACGTCCTTAAACCGGTATTGGACCGCAACGTCCTTAAACTGGTATTGGACCGAAATGACCTTAAACTAATATCTATCCCAAACAAGGGAACGTTGGACCGAAACAGCCTTAAACTAATATGTTACTTTACATATTCTTCATAATATACATGACGATGGACCGAAATGTCCCTAAACAAATGTTGGACCGAAATAGCCCTACGGTATTGGTTATATAACCGGCCGTATACAATCCACGGGCATAAACAATCCCTATCTCTCTCAGGTCCCATCGGCAAGGCTATGCCTGAAGTCCCCATAGGCTTGGAAGCTCTACTAATGATGTAGTCTTTAAAACAAAATGAGATGAGATAAATATCATTTCTCATGAAAAGTGCTTGAATAAGGGTAGAGGAAATATACTGGTCACCGCGAGCACCCGTATCTTTCTTCTCTTTCAGCCAACTGTTCGGAGGTAGATAGCGCCGCCTGAAGAATATCATAGTCATCCTCGGCTGCTAACTCTACCATGGCTGCCACAACATCAACATCTTCCGCAGCTTGTGTTTCTAGGAAGATGGTATCCATGTTCGTCCCATGCTCTAAAATGTCGTCCGTCATAGAGACTTGGTCGTCTTGGCCTGACACGGTCTTTCGTCAGCTTGAAGGACCCTCTTCTTTCTTAATGGTGCTCCCGGCCGGCGCTTCCCGATTTCTGAATTGGAGAGTGAGTCAGCTGCGGTGACATCTCCGATGGATGACCTTGCTTCCGGTTCAGGGAAAGGACTATCAGCAGGCAAAATGCCGCCAGTATGACGTGACCTGCTGGAAGATCCAGAGGCAATAGGCGATGAAGCTCGCTTCCTACAGGCGACTATCCTCTTCCTGGTGCCAGGAATAGTTTCTAGTTGCACGCCTCCGAAAGCTCAAGCTGAAGATGCGTCGTCTAGACACCAGCTCATGAAACGAGCTCAGTCGTTCGCCTTCGTCAATGATACTTTGGACAAGAGATCCTTCGACCTCGTATGGTTAAGATACTTGGGACTAAAGAAAGTAAAGAAAGTCGTCCAAGAAGTACACGACGGACTTTGCTGCTCCCATCAAGCTGATCCAAGATGAAGCTGAAGATAAAAAGGATGGGCCAGTACTGGCCCATAATGATCCAAGACTACCTTGAATATGCGAAGCGGTCACTCGTGCAAATACATGGGGACTTCATACATCAGCATCCAAATTCACTGCATCTGATAGTAGCTAGTTGGCCGTTCGAGATGTGGGGAATGGATATAATCAGCCCTATCGAACCAGCGTCATCCAGAGGACATCGGTTTATACTAACAACCACTGACCATTTCTCTAAGTGGGCAGAAGCGGTATCGCTAAGGGAGGTGAAGACGAAGAATATTCTCCACTTCCTAAAAACTCATGTCATTTACCAGTTCGGAACTCCACGACGAATAATCTCGGATAATGGACTATCCAACAAAAGCCACAAAATAAGCCGTTTCACACAGCAACACAAGATAGACTGGAGATACTCCTCGATCTATAATCCTCGGGCGAAATGGTCTAGCTGAAGCATTCAACAAAAGATTATAAAGAAGACGGTGTTCAAGAACAAGAAAGACTGGCACGAGAGGCTGCATGAAACACTTTGGGCGTAACAAACAACATTCAAGACGACCATAAATACAACACCATATGCGTTGGTGTTTGGCACTAAAGCAGCACTTACGAATGGCGGTTCAATACGAGTTGATGGATGAAGAAAATGCTCATTTTAGGCTCGAGGGGATTCATACTCTCGATGAAACCCGTCTTATACCACAGCAAAATTTGGAAGCTTATAAGGTAAGGATGACGCGATCATATGAAAGACTAATCAGGCCGACAACATTTCACCAAAGCGAACTCGTGATGGTTGTTAAAAGACCGATGATTCCCAACCGTGCAAAACGGGGGAAGTTCAAGCCAAACTATGAAGGCTTGTACATCATAGATAAAGTCTACCAAGGTAGAGCTTACCTGCTCATAGATATGCATGGCGAAAGGCCATTTCGGCCAATAAACGACCGACTCATCAAAAAGTACTTTGCTTGAAGAGTCGCGACTTAGGTCAATGATAGATGACGGCGCCTGTGTCCGCTCGCTATCTTCTTGAGTCAAAATTCTGAAAGCCGTATGCTCCGCATTATACGATATTGGACCTCTGCGTCCTTAAACTGGTATTGGACCGAAATGTCCTTAAACTAATATCCGTCCCAAACACGGGAATGTTGGACCATTACGTCCTTAAACTGGTATTGGACCGAAACGTGCTTAAACTGGTATTGGACCGAAATGTCCTTAAACTAATATCTATTCCAAACACGGGAACGTTGGACCGAAACAGCCTTAAACTAATATGTTACCTAACATATTCTTCATAATATACATGATGATGGACCGAAATGTCCCCAAACAAATGTTGGACCGAAATATCCCTAAACCAATATGTTTAGCCCTACGGTATGGGTCATATAACCGGCCGTATACAATCCACGGGCATAAACAATCCATATCTCTCTCAGGTCCCATCGGCAAGACTACGTCTGAAGTTCCCACAGGCTTGGAAGCTCTACTAATGATGTAGTCTTTAAAAAAAATGAGATGAGATAAATAATATCATTTTTCATGAAAAGTGCTTGAATAAGGGTAGAGGAAATATACTAGCCGCCGCGAGCGCCCGTATCTTTTCCGCTTCTCTTTCAGCCAACTGTTCGGAGGAAGATAGCACCGCCTGAAGAATAGCATAGTCATCCTTGGCTGCTAACTCTACCATGGCCGCCACAACATCAACATCTTCCGCAGCTTATGTTTCTGGGAAGATGGTATCCATGTTCGTCCCGTGCTCTAAAATTCCGTCCGTCATAGAGACTTGGCCGTCTTGGCCTGACACGGTCTTTCGTCAGCTTTAAGGACCCTCTTCTTTCTTAATGGTGCCCCCGGCCGGCGCTTCCCGATTTCTGAATTGGAGAGTGAGTCAGCTGCGGTGACATCTCCGATGGATGACCTTGCTTCCGGTTCAGGGAAAGGACTATCAGCAGGCAAAATGCCGCCAGTATGACGTGACCTGCCGGAAGATCCAGAGGCAATAGGCGATGAAGCTCGCTTCCTACCGGCGACTATCCTCTTCCTGGTGCCAGGAACAGTTTCTGGTTGCACGCCTCCGAAAGCTCAAGCTGTCCTGAGTTCCCGGACAGCGGGAGAAACTGACGGCATCTTTTCTCGAGGCAAGAAAGGACGAATGGCAGACCTTGGTCTCTAGGGAAAGCCAGGTTTCGTTGCCTTCATCGCACCTCGACGACCAAGGAAGACATGCTTCTCGTGGTCGATGACCCCGGCCATAGATGATGATTACCATGATCGAAAAGCCAATAATAGTCAAGGAACACAGTCCGGATCGGGAATTGCGAAGCGAGATCCAGTGTTCAGTCTCATAAAGTGGTGAATGACGTTCTTCGCAGACTCCTTCATAAAAGCGGGTTAGCAATGGAAAGCTTGGAGTGGAACGCCTTGGTCATACCCAAATTGCCAGGAGAAGCGATGAAGGCTATATGGCCTGTAGGCGACATCGTTGCTCCGTCTGTACACCAAGAAACCGGGTCGGATCGAATAAAGATAAGCGATAACCCTATTTGACAAGCTCAAATTACCCTCTTGATATATCTAGCAGGGGTTGACCAATGGAGTTCTCTCCGTCGACAAGATGAACCTGGCCTAGCCGACATAGCCGGCCAAATATTTTGGGATCCCACATGATAAGGTATTCTCCACAGTCTGGCCGCATCCTGGCTCATCCGACGTCCCAGAAGATCGACCGGTGTCGTTGTCGTCACTCCTTCTGTGGATGGCTGCAACCTATTGCAAGCTGTCTAGGTTTCCACCTCCGCCGTGAAAGAAGTCGTTGAAAGCTCTGTGTACTGGATAGACCCCAAAGGATTAGAGGGCGCCTCACATTGAAAGCTAACCCGGCCCTGTACTATTATACCATCCAGCCCATAGATGTAGATATTGTTGTGGAGCATCGTGAGCTCGTATCATTTGAAAGATCTCTTGCTTTGTCTGTTCATCCGGACGCAAATTCTCTTGACGCTCATAACCAAAGTCTGATGGATATGCCATTGTACCTAAAAGGCTAAAAGAGAAAAGGTGCGTTAAAATCGCAATCATGAAGTATCTCGTGAATGACGAACTGTGGGAGTCTTAACTACATAGTTAAGAAACTCCACGAGAATTCTTGGGCAAAATTGTTTAAAGTTTCTTTAAAATACTTAGACTAAAATGTTTAAGTTAAGGTCAAAGTCAAATTGTCCACAAGTGCGCAAATGACAAACTCAGGGCAAGCGCGCAACCCATAAATGCACACTAAGCAAATGGATCAAGGGTAGAAGTGCGCAACACACTTACCGCTCGAAATTTAAAGAAGCAAAGGCTTCTGAAAGTAAGCAAAAGATTCGAACAAGTGCGTATGCACTGGAGAGACAAGTGTGCGAAAAGAACCGTTCTTAAAGTGCGCAAGTTAGGCACTTCAGAGAAGGGGGTGCGACCTTTTTTATAGGGGTAAAAAATGGTTTGAATCCCGGGGTGCGACCTTTTCAAGGCAAATCCGACGGTGGACTGCTTGGCACCATTCGCACCCATGTGCAGATCACATGCATGCAATCGGTGGGTGCGGCATTTGTTCGCACATGTTTATGGGCGTATCCAAATCAAGCGCGCACTTGAGGGAAGAATAAGTATCAAGCCATGTGTGTGCATCATTGACATTTGCACTTCGCAGAAATTCCCAAGTGCGAAATGCACGTGCAAAGCACGCGCCCATATGCTTGCCATATGCACGTGCAAAATATGTGCGCACATGCAAGGTGCGCATAAGTTTAAACGAGCAGTCAGTGGAAGGACATTTGTTGGAGATGAAATATTCATTAATCAACAATAAAAAACATGCATTTAAATAAACATTTTATTCCACGGGGAAAAGATCACCAAACACGGGATCAGGACTACAGGAATTGGTGAAACGAATTACAAAATTATCTAACTCTCTCTCGGCCCTCTCTGCCTTATCAAAACGACGATTCTTGCGAAAAGTCGCTCTCCACCTATCAACGCCGTGCTCTTCGGCAAAAAAAGACATGACAACCCGTCGAGCCCGTATCTGACTCAACAGGTGGACGGAGTGGTCCCTTAAAGGCTTTGTGATCAGACCAGCATTCTGGAAGCAGTTGACCTTGTCCTCCGCCGCGTCGAGCATCGCTAAAGTCGTCTCCGCCGGATGAGGAGGAACGTCATCGAGAACGGCGAGAAAGATCGTGCAAAACCATATAGAGCTGGCGGGAAGAGGAGGCCCCTTGCGGGCCATAAACTCGTACATCACTGTGTCACACTGAGCATCCATGAGATCAGGGTTCACTAAGTGTGCAGCAAAACGGGGAATGATTTCTTCAACGGGTACCATCCGCAGTGGGTAGCTTCCTGCCCAACAACGTTGTGGAACTAAAGCCCTCGTGAGGCGACCGAGTAGCTTCCTGCTCGGTCCATCTGCAGTGGGTAGCTTCCTTCCTGACTACGCTGTGGATCAAAAGCCCTCCTTACGGGGCCACCGAATAGTTTCCTGCTCGGTCCATCCGCAGTAGGTAGCATCCTGCCCAACTACGCTGTGGATCAAAAGCTCTCCTCATGAGGCCACCGAGCAGTTTCCTGTTCGGTCCATCCGCAGTGGATAGCTTCCTGCCCGACAACGCTGTGGATCCAAAAGCCCTCCTCACGAGGCCACTGAGTAGCTCTTGCTCGGTCCATCCACAGTGGGTAGCTTCATGCCCATAAATGCTGTGGATCTAAAGCCCTCCTCATGAGGCCACCGAGTAGCTTTCTGCTCGGTCCATCCGCAGTGGGTAGCTTTCCACCCAACTACGTTGTGGATCAAAAGCCTCCTCATTAGGCCACCGAGTAGTTTCCTGCTTGGTCCATCCGCAGTGGGTAGCTTTATGGCCATGTAGCTTCATGCCCATCAATGCTGTGGATCTAAAGCCCTCCTCACGAGGCCACCGAATAGCTTCCTGCTCGGTCCATCCGCAGTGGGTAGCTTTCTGCCCATCAATACTGTGGATCCAAAGCCCTCGACATCGAGGCGACCGAGTAGCTTCCTGCTCGGTCCATCTGCAGCGGGTAGATTCCTGCCCTGCAAAGAAACGGATCTAAAAGTCCTCACGAGGCCGCCGATCAGATTTTTGCTCGGCCCATCAATTGGTTCATACTCGATGCACGATCGCCACCTCGACTCGGGGGAAAGAGAGGATACCGACCTTCCTACACTTGGCTATCGTTCGACTCGATGCGCGATCGCCACCTTGACTTCAGGAAAAGGGAGGACACCGATCTTCCTACACTTGGCTATCGTTCGACTCTACTCGATGAACGGTTAGCAAGTGCGGGAAAGGTGGACATCGGCCTAGCACTTGCAAGATAAAGATACTTACGAGCTAAAAGTACTTGCAAGATAAAAAGACCTACGAGCTAAAAATACTTGCAAAATGAAAGATTCGAACAATGAAAAGTATATTAGCTAAAAGTACTTGCACGACGAGACGACACGTGGGCCCGAAGATCGAAACGACGCAACCGAAAAACGCCATGTCATTCCCGCGCGATCCACATTCTCTCGGTGCCAAACTGAGCCAAAGAAAAACCGAGCAGGCCACTCTCGACCCGACCCATAAATAGATCGGAACGAGAGTGGGGGCTAATAATGATGCTCACAAGTGGTATTTCCTCAGATTACGACACGTGGCGGATGACATGTCCCGAAGGCTACGGAGGTGGAATAAATGAGTTACATTAGGGGCATTCCTCGGGACCTCGTCTCGAGAAAGTATCCGACCTTTCAGGAGACCTCCCTGAGTACTTTCCACCTTCACCTAGCAAACTACCAATAGCTCGTCTCCGAGCTTCCTCAGTCTTCTTGCTCGTCTCCGAGCCATCTGACATGCCAAGCTTCCTCGGCCTCCCGGCTGGTCTCCGAGCTCCTGACATGCCGAGCTTCCTCGGCCTTCCGGCTCGTCTCCGAGCTCCTAACGGACCGAGTTTCCTCGGTTTCCCCGATCAATCAAGAGCACGGATCCCATGCATCCCCGCAACGGCTCCGCGTATATCGCCAGGGCGAGATATCCGCCTCCCTACATTCCGCGTCCCATGCTAGCGTATCCTCCCGTTAATGGGCGCATCCCGCCATTAAATGCGAGGTTAATGCTGGGGCGTAATTGACGGCGATGATCTCGTTCCTGCTCGCTCCACGCGACCACTATATATACCGTTGTCAGACGAATCAGGTAACTCGAACTCATTCCAATACGTCGTTACTCTGCACTTATTCCCCGACACTAACTTGATCGTCGGAGGGTCCTACGGCGGTCATCCACTCCGGGACTTCTTTTGCAGATAGCTCGGCATCAACGCCAACCCATTGAGTTTCACACGCTCAACAACTCCCAAACCAAATCTCAACCATCAAAGACCGCCATCACAGGATCGACAGAGGATGACATCTGAAGGAGATCACAGTCTCCATCAGACATGTTTAGAGATAGATAGTTATATTATTGTTCTTGATTTCTGATTGACAACTGTAATGTGACTGAGAATATTTCCTTATGGTAGGTAGCATGGTTGGTCGAGTTACCTCCTAAAATTTTGGTATCTTGGGAAGCGAGACGTGACACAACATCAAGCAGCATAGCATTATGAGTGATAGTCAAGAAGTCATACTTAGTTTTGAGTGAAGTAAATGTGGAAGTAAGTCTCTCACTTTTGAAATTAGCATCATCGAGAGAACTAGTTAAAGAAGCAATTTTACTTGAAAGTTTTTCGTTCTCGGATTTTAAACTTTCACAACCACAAGATTTAATAGAAAAACTTTTTTTTTCAATACTAGCAATTCTTTGTTTAGCATTAGAGTACTTTCCCACGGACTTAAGAGGTGGCCCCCACGGATTCAATAGGTGGCCCCCGCCCACTTAAACATGACACTTGGGGTGGCACTTTGTTCCGTGAGCAAGAACCGGGTCCCGACATTCTCCCCACCTTTGAACAATGGTTCGTCCTCGAACCACAGACCAACTATTGAGGGACCAGCTCTGATACCATTCTGTCACGTCCCACCCCCAATACAAAGAGTATTGTCCGCTCTAGCCAAAGCCGCACGGTTTTGTCCTTCGGGACGAACCGGACCCGACCAGGGGCCACTTCCCAGGAGGTCACCCATCCCAGAACTTCCCTGGCTCAAGCATGCTTAACTGCGGAGTTCTCAAGCTCCTGTAGTGCCGGTTCACTTAAAGGCGCCTCTGTATTGAATAGTGGTATCATTCCATTTATAGTATAGATCTGCTCTCTTTCGGAATGTATTCCGAAGATTCCCCATTGTTCTACAGTGGGTCCCACGGACTCAAGAGGTGGCCCCTGCCCACTTAAACATGACACTTGGCGTGGCACTTTGTTCCGTGAGAAAGAACCGGGTCCCGACAAGAGTAGTCTCCTTTATTTGCTATTTCTTGGTGAGTGGTCGAAGTATCTTCCTTACCTTTTCTTCATTCTTCATGGGATCATCTAACAAAGAGTCCAGAGTATTAATGATGCAAATAAAATGACTAAGCATATCATCAATATTTTCATCGGGCAACATTCGAAAATTTTCATACTCCGTTTTCAAAAGATCAATTTTGGCCCTTTTAACATTGGAACTCCCTTTATGAGCAACCAATAAAAATTTTCGCATAGAAAATGCACTTTTACATTTTATAACTTGAGTCAAATCATTTTCGTTAAGGCAAGAAAAGAAAGCAAACTTGGCTTTATGATCATCTTCATAAGCCTTTTTATCTACTATACTCCAACTATCCTCATCGATGGTGGGTAATTCATACTCCTTCAAAAAGGTGTGTCTTTACACATACCTTGTGATTCTAAAAATGACTCCATCTTAACTTTTCAAATGGTAAAGTTAATATCATCAAAGTATCGTGGTTTAGTGATGGATTGGAAGTGTCTCATGCTATATGAATAAGATGAGGCCATATGATCTCTCTAGGTTTTTAATCCTAACAAAAAAGAGCACCTTGCTCTGATACCAATTGAAATAATCCTATAGGGGGTGAATAGGACTATACTAACAATTCCCACAAATTAATAAACTACTTGCAAATAAAATTAAACGCAATTATAGCTAGCAAATATAAGAGATAGTTAGAGATAATCAAACGCAAACAATAGCGATTTTATAGAGATTCGGGAGATCTCTTAGTCCTCTTTCTTTAGTTGTATAAGCCCGTTCCACTTAATCACGTCTTCGATGAGACAAATATGTTGCGCACTCGTAACAACACGTCACTCGACACACGAGAGACTTCTTCACAAGATTTCTCCTCTCTTACAAGAACTTTCTTGCACTTAAGAGATTTCACACCAAGAGAGAAAAAGAAGAAGATTACAATTCAAGATACTTTCTCAAAAGTTTACAATCAAAACTCTAGAATACTTCAATGAAGTATTTGATTTTCAATTAAAGCTCAAATATTTTCTTTTTCTTTTGTTGGGTGAAGATGAACTCAAGAAAATGAATGCAATTTTTCAGAATTGTTGCTATGCAATAACTACACAAGAGTCCCTTTTAAACACCACACAAAAACATTCAAGTACATCCATTTATTACGGCTTAGGCAGAAGAACAGACATCTGAAGGCAAAATAAAACTAGTCGTAATAGCATTAAATGCACTGTAACGGTAAAATTTTCATACAAAAATAGTCTCTGACGTTTGTCGTCATGAGCTTCAGACGTTCGCCATGGTTTTCAAAATATGGCCAAAGAAAGTACAGAGAATGAACAGACGTCTGAAGAACAAGTGACACACGTCTGAAGAAGAAAAGATTTTCAAAGATTTTAACCTTCAGACGTTTGTGCCCAATAGGTTCAGACGTTTGTTCCCTCAAAAGTTTTAAAGCAATGAAAATACAAAGAACAATCAGACATCTGAAGAAAATTGACAGAAGTTTGTTCTATCAAAAAAATTTAAGGCAATGAAAACACAGAGAATAACCAGACGTCTAAAGAAGTATTGACAGACATTTGTTCTTGTAAGCTTCAGATGTTTGTTCTGAAGTAAGAAACTGACATTTTAAAACTTATGCACGTTTTGCAATAGTATACAGACGTCTGAATAAGACTTGGACAGACGTCTGAAGAAGGAATGCACTAAAAAATTTTAACTTGAAATTGAAAATCGTTTTGAATGAAAAGCTTTACCAAGTTTTGCCCAAAAGTTTCATGCATGCAAAAGTGTGTGTGTTTGAGCTTTTTCATGCTAATATCATAAACCACGAAGTACTTACATCGATTTCCTAGAGATTACACTTGTAGCTCGAACTCTTGATTTCTTCGATTCTTGAATTCTTTAAGCTTGGACTTTTGGCTTCTTAACTTCTTGAGCTTGAATTTGTTCATTGAGTGGCTCTAGTCCATTATCCTCCAACCTCTAATAGATTTGCCGTTTAGCTCAATATCCTCCATCTTCCATGATAGGCTTGTGTCGGTTGATATCCTGAAATATTTCTCAAACACAACCAAGCTCATATACAGTATTATGAAATATGCAATATGAAACACATCTATATATCTATTAATATTGTGTAATATCATCAAAACTAAATAGTATGATTTTGAAAATTCATAAGCCATCAACTGTCAACCAGTGACTTTTTGATTGTACACATTCATGATTCACCGGTGCTATTCCTATAACCGTCGTCCTGTGAACATTTATCAAAAGGCTTTCAAGTTCAAGTCTTCTTCATTGTTATATCAACATGTATATGTCAACCCACGACTCTTTGGATTGAACACGTATTTTCCCTTTATTTCACTATTTTTAAATGCACTAACATTATTTCAATCTTTTACACTTGTCTTGTTCTTTAAAAGGATATTGTTCTTTAAATGCACTATAACATTATTTCAAGCTTTTACACTTTGGCTCCTTAACTTCTTGAGCTTGAATTTGTTCATTGAGTAGCCCTAGTCTATTATCCTCCAACCTCTAATAGATTTGCCGTTTAGCCCAATATCCTCCATCCTCCATGATAGGCTTGTGTCAGTTGATATCCTGAAATATTTCTCGAACACAACCAAGCTCATATACAGTGTTATGAAATATGCAATATGAAACACATCTATATATCTATTAATATTGTGTAATATCATCAAAACTAAATAGTATGATTATGAAAATCCATAAGCCATCAACTGTCAACGAGTGACTTTTTGATTGTACACATTCATGATTCACCGGTTCTATTCCAATAACCGTCGTCCTGTGAACATTTATCAAAAGGCTTTCAAGTTCAAGTCTTCTCCATTGTTATATCAACATGTATATGACAACCCTCAACTCTTTGGATTGAACACGTATTTTCCCTTGATTTCACTAATTTTAAATGCACTATAACATTATTTCAAGCTTTTACACTTGTCTTGTTCTTTAAAAGGACTTGAATATGTTTTTATAATATAAATTTCAAGTTTCCGAATCTATTTCCTTATTATTACTACTTCCAAATTTCTGAATCCATTTCCATATGCACCTTATCATTGATTTGTTAGTGATATATGCCCTAGAGGCCATTATTGTAAAGTACTGGATTGTATATTACATTTTGGAAGCTTGGGATATTCACAGATAATAATAACAGTCTTGCTCAAAATGGTAGTATGCTACTTGGTTTGATTCTACCTCAATGTGTATATGTTTCTTTTAGCATATCGCTAATACATATTGGTAGAGCCTTTACGATCTTTGCTTGACTACCAGCGTTGTGATGGCAGTCACACTAGTGAGGACTGGGTAGTCTATAAGCATATCCTTATAAAAGGTCCTTAGTCATAGGATTATCGAGATGAAGCATCAATACTCCAGAGTAGACATAGTGTATACGCTTCTCGTCCCAGCAGGGGAGATGGTCTGTCCTACAGCCATGGTATGCCGTACCGGAGATGGTATACAGGTGCTCATTGGGTTATGAGTTACACTGGACGGACTCATTAGGAACTGCTGGTTGGTATTATACCTATTGTTAGGTAACAGTTCCCGGATGGCATTAATACAGGTTAGTCCGTTGACTTGACATCACTATTCGTCTCGAGTATGTTTCCACTGTATTTAGATCACTACCCTACCACGGCTCAAAGGAGTCGTGCAAACAGGTAGTAGTTGGGTGCAGTCCCGAAGCACTTGGAAGCAATAGCGGTTAGATAGGATTCGTCTCTCCCGGTATTAGGGGTTGATATCGCGCGGTGTTCGGAAAGCAATTACGCAAAGTCCCTGGCCAGAGCAAGCGAGATTTAGTGGTAGGTACTGCAGTAGTTTCTCATGGTGTATTTGGCTTTACCTCGGCACGACTTATTGCACTATTAGAGGTCTGACGATTAGCATCCCCCTAGGCCCGATATATGAGTATCTTAGACGAACAGGCCAGACTGTACGGAGAATGTCACAGATAGGCTTAGTAGGAGTTCGGATTGGTTTGCTCTCGGCCTTCTTATCGACAGATACCTGGGTAGCCGTTACGTGCTGCTAGTACTACTGACGGACTTGTGGTTAAACCCATTGCCAGCGTACTGTCGAGTCTTTAGAGTCCCACACATAGGGTTTCCCTTCTTCGGGCAAAACGATGTAGAGCCCGTATGGTTTTACGACAGGGTTCCGATCATATACGTGTACTGGCTGCACGGATTTTGTTTGGATGGATAATACTAATGGGTTTTGGTTTAAACCGGATTCTAGTATTATATTATTGGATTATTATTATCTCATTGTATTCGTATTTTTCGGAATATGAATACGGGTATGTATATACGGTGGGCACTCTTGTAATTTCACAAGAGATGCTTCTAGAAGGGGACACCTCATTATTTGGTTTATCAATTTTTAGAAATAGATTAATGAGGTGGAAAATGGAGATATTTGTGGCATGGAGTGAAGCATGGCTTATTGGTTTATTTATTGGTTTGGACTCACTATTCAAGCGTGGTTGATATTTTCAATTAGAAAATATTGCATGCTTGAGTAAGGTGAGTGTAGGAGCCATTCTTCACTTGCCAGAACCTTAGCTCATTTGCATTTTCACTTTCTCTCTCCATTTTTCTCTCCTTCCTCAAGACCTAAGACCTTCACATGTGTTATGAGCCATTAGGTCTCTTAAGATAAAATACTCCATTAGATATTCTACATCTTCTAAGCTACCTTGCTTAGCGAATTAGGTACCTTAGTTACCTCAGTTTAGAGGTTGGAGCTTTAAGTATAGACTCTCGGGTGGATCATCTTCGACACGAGGAGGCCGACGATCAAGCGCGATCCGGATCTTCGAGGCGCTCAAGGAGAGGAGGAGAAGAAGACCCGAAGGACTTGTAAGCAAGGAGATATAAACCCTAACATAGTAGTTAGAACCTCCTAGTAGATATAGCTAGTTAAGGTTTCCGTAAAGATCATGGAGTTAAAGTCGGTGTTGTAAAGTAAGAAAAACCGTTTTTTATAAATTCCATCTCCCCACAAGTGCATGGGGTGCGCGACATCGACTTACAGTGGTATCAGAGCTTACTAAACCTTAACTAGCTTGTTAGCAAGTGATTAGAACTTTGATCGACGAAAAAGTACCCGAAATTAAATTTCCGAGATATGCTTACTGTCGATTTTTTAAAAACTGTTCAAAAATTATTTCAGTGACCTTAAAAATACGCGCAAGCATTTCTAAGACCTTGAAAAAAATCTGAGCACCTAACTCATCAACTTTGCGGCGGAACCGCCGCCGAGTTGTGGCCGAGTTGCTTCCAATTTTTTCTGTGGTTTTGGTTCTTGGAATTATGATTTTTGGTGTATTTGGTTTTTACCCAGATTGTTTGTGTACTAGTTTGTGCATGGGGTAAACATGGATAAGTATCATCGATTGAAATTCTAAGTTCTTGGCTAATCGGTGTTTCTGTGTTTGTATATGTGTTGCTAAACGTTTGCTAATTGTTATATGTCAATTAGTAGGGGTTGCACATATTATCATCTTGATGGTTTGTGTATATGAAGTATTGGATCGTCGTGGATGAATAGCCAAGGGATGTGAGAAGAGTGTTTTCTTTTCTTTCATTCATGTAAATTTGTAATTGATATAATATTATTTTTGCGGGGCACATCCGGGTTGAGGTTGTAGCCACCGTTGTATTATTTTATTTACTTTTTCTTGCATCTAGGATAGACCCAAGATGGGGTGCACAAACTACCGGGTTCTTGAAGTGCCGAGTGGCCTACACATTTTATTGAGGGAGGTTGCTTCACTTCGGGAATTGGCGGGTAGTTTGTCGCACCCGTAGGGGTCTAGGGTGGGGTTTGGCTATTCATCACGACCGTGGAATCTGTCTTTCGTTTTAAGCTAAAACGAAACACAGAATTCCTAATATATTCATCTGTGATCTATGATCTGGAATGACTATTATTGCGTGAGACGAATGGCTATATATTATATACAATAAACGTTGTTTATGTTTTACACCCGCGCTAGTCTAGCCCCCGCTCTGCCGTTAAGTAATTTAACGGTGCATGACGGACCCCGTGGCGAATGCGGATGGTATAAGCGTACGTTCTATTTTCGTTTCTTTTCTGCAATGATATGGTTAAATGATGGGACCGCGTTAATATTGATTAGTACAAGGAAAACAAACCAAAGTTTAAATCGTTGGAACAATTTCAAAGCCACTCAGTTTTCTTGAATAACAACTTTTAAATGCGGAGCCTAAACCACTCATTTTAAAAGCTATCATCGTTCCTTCGACTATATCAAGTTCATTACGTTCACGGTTTCGCCAAAACCATTCATAGCCCTCCATCATTTCAGATAAGTATTCAGTAGTATTCAAGCTATGTATTTTGACCTTCTCCAAGGCATAGTGATTGGTAGCTGCTGGGTATTCATTTGTAGCATAGATAGATGCGTTGATTTGGGACAGTCGTACAACTATTTTGGCATTCGTCAAGAGTTTGTACGGATGAGTTCAAATTAACCTGGATAATGACGGGGAGAACTTGACTTGCGTCTTATGGTATGTTGGCCTTCGTCAAGGTCATAAGCGCCTGGGGCAAAAAGTCCACATCGGGAGTTTCAAAGGAAAATGGAACTTGCTAGTGTTGCATACCATTTGGAGTGATGATTTTGGTAGAATTCCTTCAAGGTTGTCACACGATGATATTTGGATCCCGATCCTACTGTGAGCATCCGCTACTCTTCGGGAGATTTTTTCACTAAACAATCAATTTTATAAACCAAGTAGGTGCCTAGAATGGTGTTAGCTGGGCTACTCCTTCAGGGAAAAGAGGTTATGTAATTAAGAAACTTTGCGAAAGCTTTGGAAAACCTCTCTCGAAGCACCAACACTAGCCTGGCCGAAAGATTAAACAAGAATTGTAGGGTGAGATTAATCCTGACTAATTCTTCTTTTATGGTTTAAAAGAGGATTCGAGGAACAGTGCGAGCCATTCTTCTTTTTTATTGTTAGTGATATATGCCCTAGAGGCCATTATTGTAAAGTACTGGATTGTATATTACATTTTGGAAGCTTGGGATATTCACAGATATAATAACAGTTTTGCTCAAAATGGTAGTATGCTAGTTGGTTTGATTCTACCTCAATATGTGTATATATTTCTTTTAGCATATCGCTAATATATTTTGGTAGAGCCTTCAGGATCTTTGCTTGACTACCAGCGTTATGATGGCAGTCATATTAGTGGAGGCTGGATAGTCTATAAGCACATCCTTAAAAAAGACCCCTAGTCGTAGGATTATCGAGACGGGGCATCGATACTCCAGAGTAGACTAGTGTATACGCTTCTTATCCCAGCAGGGGAGATGGTTTGTCCCACAGCCATTGGTATGTCGTACCGGAGATAGTATACATGTGCTCATTTGGTTATGAGTTACACTGGACGGACTCGTTAGGAACTCCCGGTTGGTATTATACCTATCGTTAGGTAGCAGTTCCCCGGTGGAATGGGTACAGGTTAGTCCGTTGACTTGACATCACTATTCGTCTCGAGTGTGTTCCCACTGTACTTAGATCGCTACCCTACCACGGCTCAAAGGAGTCGTGCAAACAGGTAGTAGTTGGGTGCAGTCCCGAAGCACTTGGAGGCAGTAGCGGTTAGATAGGATTCGTCTCTCCCGGTATTGGGGGTTGATATCACTCTGTGTTTGGAAAGCCATTACACAAAGTCCCTAGTCAGGTCAAGTGAGATTTACTGGCAGGTACTCCAGTAGTTTCTCAGGGTGTATTGGGCTCTACCCGGCATGACTTATTGCGCTATTAGGGATCTAACAGTTACCATCCCTAGGCCCGATATGCGAGTATCTTAGACGAACAGACCGGACTGTATGGAGATTGTCACAGATAGGCTCATTAGGAGTTCGGATGAGTTTGCCCATCGGCCTTCATATCGACAGATACCTGAGCAGCCGTTATGTGCAGCTAGTACCGTTGACAGGCTTGTGGTTAAACCCGCTGCCGGCGTACTGTCGAGTCTTTAGAGCCCCACACAGAGGGTTTCCCTGTTTCGGGCGAAACGATATAGAGGCCGTATGGTTTTACGGCAGGGTTCCGATCATATACGTGTACTGGCTGCACGGATGTTGTTCGAACGGATAATACTAGTGGGCTTTGGTTTATGCCGGATTCTAGTATTATATTATTGGATTATTATTATCTCATTGTATTCGTATTTTTCGGAATATAAATACGGGTATGTATATACGGTGAGGGCATTCTTGTAATTTCACAAAAGATACTTCTAGAAGGGGACATCTCATTATTTGGTTTAGCTATTTTTATAAATAGATTAATGAGATGGAAAATGGAGATATTTGTGGCATGGAGTGAAGCATGGCTCATTGGTTTATTTTATTGGTTTGGACTCACTATTCAAGCATGGTTGATATTTTCAATTAGAAAATATTGCATGCTTGAGTGAGATGGGTATAGGAGCCATTCTTCACTTGCCATAATCTTTAGCTCATTTGCATTTTCACTTTCACTCTCCATTTTTCTCTCCTTCCTCAAGACCTAAAACCTTCACATGTGTTGTGAGCCATTAAGTCTCTTGAGATAAAATACTCCATTAGATACGATACATCTTCTAAGCTACGTAGCTTAGCGAACTAGGTAACTTAGTTATCTCAGTTTGGAGGTTGGAGCTTGAAGTATAGTCTCTCGGGTGGATCATTTTCGACACGAGGAGACCGACAATCAAGAGTGATCCGGATCTTCGAGGAGCTCAAGGAGAGGAGGAGAAGAAGACCCGAAGGACTTGTAAATAAGGAGGTATAAACCCTAACATAGTAGTTAGAACCTCTTAGTAGATATAACTAGTTAAGGTTTCCGTAAAAATCCTGGAGTTGAAGTCGGTGTTGCGAAGTAAGAAAAATCGTTTTTTGTAAATTTCGCCCCCCCCACAAGTGCGTGGGGTGTGCGGCATCGACTTACATGATTCTCTGTCTATAACTGTCTTAATTCCGATTCATTACTGATTTAATCTAATTATGGACTTAATTATTGTTTTTTCATAATGTCCTCCAATTTTTTGTGCATGGGAATATGCACCTACCATTTATTCTCTTCTTAAAACTGTCCAATCATTGATATTTTTCAATAGGCATTCATGTTCAAGTCCTCACCATTTTTAGATCGACCTGAATATATCAACCCGAGGCTCTTTGGATTGTACACATCTGTGATTGTGGCTTTCGCTAAATTTACTTTCCACACGTAAGCAATCATTCGTGATAACTTGATTTTTATCCTCATCTAGCCTTTTTGGATACAACATCTTATTTCAGTTGTCTTGATTATAAAATTTTCGAAATCGTCTCCAACTTTTAAAGCAAATTTATCAGGATTTTGAAGGCTTTAAACCATTTTGCTTTCCAGCATTTTTTTATTTATTAGAAAGGCCGTATTTTGAAAATTCTTCAATTTTATTAAATTTCTAAATCCATTTTCTTAACATTACTTATTTCAAAGGCACCATAAATTTTCACTTGTTCCGTTACTAAAAGCATTTGAAGCTATTTTTCTTAAATTTTAAATTTCTAAATCCTTTTCCTTAATAACACTGTTTCTAAATTCATCATAAAGTTATTTCAAGGTTTTTTACTTGTCTCAATTTTTAAAAGGACTAGAATCTAATTACTTAATCTAGATTTTAAATTTCTGAATTTATTTTCCAAACATTACTACTTTCAAATTTCTAAATATATTTCTATATGCACATATCATTGATTCTACAGTATATAACTGTCTTAACCCTAATTTCTTAGTGATTTAATCTTTCTACGAGCTAATTATTGTTTTTTATTTAGTTCTCTAACTCGTTTCCACAACAATATATACCTACCATTGATTTTATTCGTATAATCGTCCTCATATAAACATTTATCAATAAACTTTCAAATCCAAGTCCTCTCATTTATTTGATCGATGTGAATATGTCAACCCATAACTTTTCAATTGTACACATTCATGATCCATTGCTGCTGTTATGGTTCCTATAAAGTCGTCATATGTACATTTATCAAAAAGCAATCAAGTTCAAGTCCTTTCCATTTTTAGATCGATGTGTATATGTAAACCCGTGACTCTTTTAATTGTACTCGTATATTCCCTTAGTTTAACTATTTTTAAATGCACTCTAAATTTATTTCAAACTTTTCACTTCTCTCGTTCTTTAAAAGGACTTAAATCTATTTTTTATCTAAATTTTAAATTTCCGAGTCTATTTCCTTATTATTACTATTTCCAAATTTCTGAACCCATTTCCATATGCACCTATAATTGATTCTCCTATCTATAACTGCTTTAACGCTGATTCCTTAGTGATTTTATCTTCATACGGGCTTAATTATTTTCTTTTTATTATATCATCAAACTCGTGTCCACGAAACATATGCACCTACTATTGATTTTGTTCATGTAATCGTTCATCCTATGGACATTTATGAATAGACATTCAAGCTCAAGTCCTCTCCATTATTTGATCGACATGACTATATCAACCCGTGAATTTTCGATTGTAAACATTTATGCACCACTGATTTTGTACCTAAAACTGTTGTCCGATGGGCATTTATCAAAAGGCGTTCAAGTTCAAGTCCTCTCCATTATTAGTTCGGAGGTGTATATGTCAACTCATGACCCTTTCGTTTGTACACGTATTTTCCCTTAATTTCGCTATTTTTAAATACACTATAAAATTATTTCAAGCCTTTTCACTTTTATCCTTCTTTAGAAGGAATTGAATCTAACTTTTTATCTAAATTTTAAATTTCTGAATGTGTGTCCTAAACATTACTCCTTTCAAATTTCTAAATCTATTTCCATATGCACCTATCATTGATTCTCCTTTCTATAACTGTCTTAACCCTGATTTCTTTGTGATTTGATCTTCTTATTACCTAAATATTGTCTTTTTCTAATATCCTCCAACTCGTGTTCACAAGAATATGCACCTACCAATGATTCTGTTACTATAATCATTCTTCTTTGGACATTTATCAATAGACATTCAAATCTAAGTTCTCTCTATTTTTTGGTCGACATGAATATGTAAATTTTTGACTTTTTGATTGTACACAGTCATGATCCATTGGTTTTGTTCCTATAACCGTCGTCCTATGAAAATTTATCAAAAGGCATTTAAGTTCAAGTCCTCTCCATTTTTAGATCGACATGTATATATGAACGTGCGACTATTTTGGTTGTACATATATTTTTCCTCGGTTTCATTATTTTTAAATGCACCATAAAGTTATTTCAAGCCTTTCGACTTGTTTCATTCATTAAAATGACATAAATCTATTTTTTATTTAAATTTTAAATTTCTGAGTGTATTTCCTTATTATTACTACTTTCAAATTTCTGAATTCATTTCCATATACACCTATAATTGATTCTCCTGTCTATAACTGTCGTAAACCTAATTCCATAGTGATTTAATTTTCCTATGGGCTTAATAATTGTCTTTTTATAATGTCCACAAACCCGTGCCATAAAAAATATACACCTGCCATTGATTATGTTCCTATAACCATTCCTTTTATAGACATTTATAAATAAACATTCAAGCTCAAATTCTCTTTATTATTTGATCGACGAGATTATGTCAACCCGTGACTTCAAATATACACCTACCATTGATTATGTTCCTATAACCATTCCTTTTATAGACATTCAAACTCAAGTTCTCTCTATTATTTGATCGACGAGACTATGTCAGCCTGTGACTTTTCGATTGTACATATTCATGATCCACTAGTTCTATTCCTATAACTGTCGTCCTATGAACATTTAGCAAAGGCTTTCAAGTTTAAGTCCTCTCCATTTGTAGATCAACGTGTATATGTCAACCGGAGACTCTTTCGATCGTACATATGTTTTCCCTTAATTTCACTATTTTTAAATGCACTGCGAAATTATTGTAAGCATTTTCACATGTCTCGTTCTTTAAAAAGACTTGAATTTTCTTGATATAAATATGAAATTTCCGAATCTAAATCTATTTCCATATGCACGTATCATTGATTCTCTGTTTATAACTGTCTTAATCCTGATTCATTATTGATTTACTTTACCTTTGGGCTTAATTATTGTCTTTTGGCTTTCAAGTTATAGTCCTCTATATTTTTAGATCGACGTGTATATGTCAACCCGTGAATCTTTTAGTTGTACGTATATTTTTTCTTAGTTTCACTATTTTTAAGTGCACTATAAAGTTATTTCAAATCTTTTCACTTATCAAATTCATTAAAATGGATTAAATCTACTTTTATCTAAATTTTAAATCTGAGTCTATTTCCTTATTATTACTGCTTCCAAATTTCTGAATCCATTTCCATATGCACCTATTATTGATTCTCCTATATGTAACTGACTTAACCCTGATTCCTTGGTGATTTAATCTTCCAACGGGCTTAATTATTGTCTTTCTATAATGTCCTTAAACTCATGCCACAAAAATATACACCCACCATTGATTATGTTTCTATAACGATTCCTTTTATGGACATTTATGAATAGACATTCAAGCTCAAGTCCTCTCTATTATTTTGATCGACTTGACCATGTCAACCCGTGACTTTTCTATTGTACACATTCGTGATCCGCTAGTTCTATTCTTATAACCGTCGTCCTATGGACATTTAACAGAAGGCTTTCAAGTTCAAGTCCTTCCCATTTGTAGATCGACGTGTATATGTCAACCGGCGACTCTTTCGATTATACACGTATTTCCCCTTAATTTCACTATTTTAAAATGCGCTATAAAATCATTTTAAGTTTTTTCGCTTGTCTCGTTCTTTAAAAAGATTTGAATCTATTTTTTTGATATGAATTTCAAATTTCCAAATCTATTTCTTTCTTATTACTACTTCCAAATTTCTGAATCCATTTTCATATGCACATATCATTGATTCTCTGTCTATAAATATATTACTGATTTAATCTACATTTGTGCTTAATTATCGTCTTTTGGCATTCAAGTTCAAGTCCTCTTCATTTTTAGATGGACGTGGATATATCAACACATGACTCTTTTGGTTGTAGACATATATTTTCTTAGTTTCACAATTTTTAAATGCACTATAAACTTATTTCAAGCCTTTCCACATGTTTCGTTCATTAAAATGACTTACCCCTGCTGGCTGACTGATTGCAAGGAGCGCAGGCCGCCTGATTCATCAATGAACTTTCTCGCAATGACCACCTCCTGTAAGAGGCCTAGACTTTGTTACCCAGCAGCCAGGCCCTCGGCAAGTGTAGCGAAGGAAAGGACTGACAAAGCGAACGATGAAGAAGTTTAAGCAATGTTTAAACTTAACAGCTGAAAGAGACTTCGTCGGCTTGTCGGCCGGATTGTCCGCTGTGCCAACCTTTTCCATAATAATCTCTTCTTTCTTAATGATCTCCTGTACGAACCAATACTTCACGTCAATGTGCTTCGTCCTATCATGATCCATCTAATCTTTCGTTAAATGAATAACACTTTGGCTATCACAGTAGACTATTATGGTATCTTTTGGAATACTAAGTTCCGAAAATAGCCCCTTCCACCAAATCGCCTCCTTAACGTCCCCAACAATGGCTATATACTCTACCTCCGTCGTAGACAACGCTACCGTAGGCGGTAAAGAAGTACGCCAACTGATGGCACATCCTCCCAAGGAAAACACATAACCGGTTATCGATCTGCGTCTGTCAAGATCTCCCGCATAATCGGAGTCGCAAGAATGTGGTCTTCACATCGAGCTGCTCAAGCTCCAAATCTTGCATAGCTACCAAACCGAGTAAGACACGTATAGAGGCGTGTTTAACAACCGGAGAAAATACCTTTGTGAAGTCAACTCTCCGCACCTACAAATAGCCTTTAGCTACCAACCGCGTCTTGTACCCCGTACCAACCATCCATTGGTCACCTTCTTTCTTCTTGAAAACCCACTTGCAGCCAACAATCTTCTTTCTTCTTTTGGGCTTTACGAGCTTCCAAGTTTTGTTATTGTAAAGAAACCTAGTCTCTTCATTCACAACGAGCTGCTTCATCGAATGAGATAGCATCTTTATAGCTTGTCGGCTCGCTACTATCAACTATCTCTGCAACAGACAGCGCATACGCCATTAGGTCATCGTAGCCATATCTATGTAGTCGTCTATTGTCCCTTCTCTGTCGGTCATGAGCGAGCAAATACTTATCGTCATCGGACTGCTCAACTTGAGCTTCTTCAGACAATGGTGCAGGAGAGATCTCCTGCTAACCCAAGCTATCATTGACCTCAATATCAACCCTGGGCTCATCCTTCTTCGAATCGTCTTCAACTGGAAATTCCTTGTTATTCGGCAATAACATAGCAGATTCATCAAAAGTCACATCTCTGCTAATCATAAATTTATGCGACTTTGGATCTGAACACCACAATCTATAACCTTTAACGCCGGTAACATAACTGAGAAATATCCATTTTTTGCTCGAAGATCCAACTTACCTTCACGGCAATATGCATAAGCGGGCAACCAAACACCTGCAAGTGTCGAATAATCGGCGTGTTTTTCCGACCATATATGCTCCGGCGTCTTACAACCTAGCGATGTATGAGGTGACCGATTCACAATATAGCACGCCGTATTTACCGCTTCTGCCCTAAACTCCTTTTCGAGCCCTGTGTTGGATAATATGCACCGCGCTTTCTCCAAAAAGACCGGTTCATCCGCTCCACAACTCCATTCTGCTGTAGTGTGTAGACAACGGTATGATGCCGAACTATGTCTTTGTTTTTGCAAAAATTGTTAAAATCTCCACCGCAAAATTCTAGCCTGTTGTCCGTCCTAAGTCTTTTGATCTTATTTCCTGTCTGCTTCTCAAGCAACGTCTTCCATTATTTGAATATAGTAAACACATCACTTTTGTTTTCAAGAAGTAGACCCAAACCTTTCTCGAAAAATCATCAATGAAGGTAAGCAGATATTTGGCATCGCTTCCTTTAGAAGGAACTGGAGAGGATCCCCAAAAATCCGAATGGATATAATTTAGAATCCCCAATGTGGGATTTTATTGGAGAGTCTTCTGACATACGAAGTGTGTAAAGACTCTGCTTCAACTGGAGTCAATTCGTGAGAGATTTCCTCAAATATAACTCCTCCAACTTATTCCACAAATCAGCCGTTGTCTTCTCCACCAAAACTTCTTATAGTAATTCGTTAGTCAAACACAAGTGATTAGCAGTTAAGGCCTTCTCATCCATCTCCTCCCAAGCTTCCTCCGTCATAATAGAAGGCTTCTTCTCCTTCTTATGAATTGCTTTCTTCAAATTGTTTTGAGTCAAAATGGAAATCATATGAACTTGCCACAAACACTTACCACAAACAGAAACTCATATTCCCATCGAAATTCTCGATATCAAACTTCATAATTGTCGGAGACATGATATGGGATCAAAATACCTTGAACACTAATGAACTCTAAACTTCAAAATCACGATCTAAAAAAGTGGGGAAGAGAATGTAGTTGTTATTACCCACCGTTGACCTAGATCACAAAATCAAAAGACCTAACGGTTCAACCAAAATTCCCACAATAACGCAACAATATCTCTGATACCAGTTTGTTGTGAATAAGGTAATCACAAAGCACAAAACAATCGATATAGAGAAGAGTATCAAACCACGGGCAAGATAAAAATATGAATACTAACCAACGAAACAAATAGGCGAAGGTGGAACTTTACTAATTATCAAATGCGGAGAAGTACAAATCGATGAAGAATACAAATCTCTCTCAAAACCCTAGCTCTCTCAAAATAACAATGGGTTCTCACCAAATAATCAAATTGCTATCTCAAAGGCTTCAATCTAGGGTTGCTACAATCTTTCTTATTTATAGCATACAAAAGATATTCCCAAAAAACTAATTTCCTAACTTAGGAAATCTGCGCTCGGCCCGACGGCAGACGTCTGCCCCAGAGATGGGCAGACGTCTGTCAGAGCATATCCCGAAACTTCAACTCTTTGTCCAGTCCTACAGACGTCCGCTATAGAGGGGCAGACATCTGTCAAGGTATTTACCGAAACTCCAGAAAAGTGACAGAGCTATACCGGACGTCTGACCTGAAGATAATCGTAAATCTTCGCTTCGTGATTTACGGTTATCTTTTAGAACTTTTTCACTCTATGCTGAGTCTGAGGTTGGCAATCCCTGTCAAGTTCCAAAAACATATATTCATTATTAAGAAGATTCATAAATTCTTTTAGGGACTTTTTTAGTCCTAAGACCAGGCTACCTTGGATCACCATAGTTCTTTTTATGTGGCCTTGAAGGTTTATTCTTGACTTTTTTATTCTGCAGAACATCTGTTCCAGCTTCTTTATCTTTGAATTGAGCCAAGTATTCTTCTGTTTTTTCTTTCGTATAATCTCTCTTCCTTCTACTAGAAATAGATGTTTCAATGAAGACATATGCTCAAAGTAGAAGAAGGGATAGTGATTTTCATTTGCATCTTCATTAGTAAGTGCGGCAGTTCTAATCTCAGGTTTTCATTTTGGAACTTCAACTGATTTTGAAGTCTCTGGAAGGTTTTTACTTGCTGGAGTCAGGAAATTTTTAGTAACATTAAGACCACCAGAAAACTTATCTGTTGTTTCATTCTTTGTATCAAACCTTAAATTTGAATCCTCCAGAATTTGTTTGCCTTTATTATATAGCTGTTGTCTTTGAAAATCAGATAGTGATTGCCTGTGATTATCCCGGTCCTGAGCAAGTAGTTGTGCATGTGAGCTATCCTCAATAGAGAAAATCTCTTTATTACTCTCAGCAATTTTGTCTGATCGTTGAACCTTACAAGTGTAACCAGTCTATTCTCTTTTTTCCTCCGAACATTTTTAGTCTTCACTTGAGGGAAATGTTTCTCAATTTTCTCCACCTGCCGAGTGTTGTCTAGATTTTCTTTATTTTGCTTATAAAAATTTGGAAAAACCTGAACAAGTAATCCTTGATATATATCATATCCTTTGTCCTTAGTTTTTTATGAAATCACTGGACTTTTGAAACCTCATCAGCAGATGCCTATTATCCAATAAGGTAAGTGCAAAGTCTCCTTTGAATTTCATTTTTTGAGACAAGAGAGTTTTGAACTCAGAAAGTGGAGGCCTCCCATAGGCACACTGAGCAATTAAGGCTAGATTTAAAGCAAAGGCCGATTTATCAATTTCATCTTGAGAAAAGTTTATTGCAGGGTCTCCATTGTCATCAAAGTCATTTTCTTTTTCTGCAATTTGCATCCCAGGTTCTGAAAAAATGGGCTTCACTGCATGTACAAAAGATCCTTTTGGTATCTGAGCATCATTTTTGACAATTTCTGCAAAGGTTTTATTCATTGCTTTAGTTCTAATTGCCTCTGATTCCAGAATTTGAGAATTATTCCAAAACTTATTTTCTCAGTGGCAGCGTTTTGATTTTGCCGAATATTCATGCAACACCCAGAATTCAATGGAACGGTAAAAGAATCCAATAGAACAGTAGAATCTTGCTGACATCAAGGCAAAGAAACATAGCAAGCACAATCCATAGGATTGAGAGATCAATCGATCCTATGAAAACTCAACAAAGGATCAAATGCAACATCGCAAACCACAGGAGTTACAAGAATTGAGAAATCTATACGATGAATCTAAACAAAATGATCAAAATTAAGAGCTCAAAGGAGATCAAGAAGAGGCGACTCACAATCGTAAAGAATTGGAGGCGACTGAGCCAATTAGGGTTGGAAAGCCCTAATTTTCCCCCAGTTCAATAGGATTAAATTTCTAAATCTATTTTCTTACTATTCCTATTTTCAAATGCACCCTAAAATTGTTTCAAGCTTTTTCACTTGTCTCGTTCGTTAATTGGATTTGAAGCTATTTTTCTTAAATTTTAAATTTCTAAATATTTTTCCTTAATTTTGTCATTTTTAAATGCATCATAAAGTTATTTCAAGCCTTTTCACTTGTCTCATTTTTTAAAAAGATTGAAATCTATTATTTAATCTAAATTTTAATTTCTGAATATATTTCCCTAAACAACTATGAAATTTCTGAATTCATTTCCATAAGCACCTATCATTGATTCTCTGTCTATAATTGTCTTAACCCTGATTCGTTATTGATTTATCTTTGATACAGGTTTAATTATCGTCTTTTTATAATGTCCTCTAATTTATGTCCACAACAATATGCACATACCATTGATTCTCTTTCTATAACCGTCCTCGTATGGACATTAGCCAATAGTCATTCACGATTAAGTCCTCTCCATTATTAGATCAATCTGAATATGTCGACCTGTGGCTCTTCCTATTGTATACATTCTTGATTGTGGCTTTCATCAAATTTACTTTGCACACATGACCAATCATTCACGATACCTTGATTTTATTTATTTATTTCATCATCTATCCTTTTTTCGATACAACATCGCATATATATCACTTGTCTCTTTCATAAAACAATTGGAAAATTGTCTTAATTTTTAGATATTTGACTTTGTGATGTTACTAATATTAAATGCATCATAAAGTTATTTTTAGACCAGAAACAATTTTCTATAGTATATTTTTGTTAGAACTGGAAGGTTTTTCGTAAAGATTTTTAATAATATGTTGAAATTAATTTTATATAAAACCTACTTTTGATAAATGACCTTTTAGAAAGCTACGAAATGTTCATGAATCATAAGCAGCTTTTAAAGCAAATTTCTCAAGATTTCAAAGACTTTACATCATTTTGCATTTCAATTTTATTTTATTTATTAGAAAGGTTGTTGAAAAAAACTTCAATTGTATTAAATTTCTAAATCTATTTTCTTAACATTAATACTTTCAAAGGTACCATTAATTTTCACTTGTTATGTTAAAGGATTTGAAGCTACTTTTCTTAAATTTTAAATTTCTTAATCTTTTTCCTGAATTACACTATTTTTAAATGCCTCATTAAGTTATTTTAAACATTTTCACTTGTCTCGTTCTTTATAAGGACTTGAATCTACTTTTTTATCGAAATTTTAAATTTCTGAATCTATTTACTGAACATTACTGCTTTCAAATCTCTAAATCTATTTTCATATGCACTCATCATTAATTCTCCTGTCTATAACTGTCTTAACCACAATTCCTTAATGATTTAATCTCCTTACGGGCTTAATTTATTGTCTATTTATAATGTCCTTCAACCCGTGTCCACAACAATATACACCTACTATTAATTATGCTCTTATAATCGTACTCTTATGGACATTTATCAATAAACATTCAAGTTCAAGTCCCATCCATTATTTGATCGACGTGAATATGTTAACCCATGACTTTTCACTTCTACACATCCATGATGCATTGATCTTGGTGCTATAACTGCCATCCTCTGGACATTTATCAAAAAGCGTTCAAGTTCAAGTCCTTTCCATTTTTAGATCGACGTATATATGTCAACCTTGACTCCTTCGATTGTACACATGTTTTCCATTAGTTTCACCATTATTAAATGCACTATAAAGTTATTTCAAACATTTTCACTTGTCCCGTACTTTCCCTTATTATTATTGCTTCCAAATTTCTAAAGCATTTACATATAATATTTTTTAATCCATTTTAAATTTATATATTTATAAATCCATTTTAAATATATGAGATTGTAGAAAAATTTCAAGATTTTTGTGTTCTATACCATATATAATATTGATAAAAGTAAGAAAACGGAAAGATATTTTGATTATCGTATCTCTACTATTATAAGGCTAAAGTAAGGGGGTAATTTAATTTTGAAATTGATTGATGTGGCTTCCTAGTTTTTTATAGAAATCAAACAAAATAACACCATTGTTTTATGTGCAATGCACGTAATTAAATGCTACGCCATTATTATTTTACAAGAACGATGCATATAATTAAATTGTAATGTCGTTATTATTTTACAAGTACGATATACGTAGTTAATAAAGAAATTTATTGTAAAGGTCCTCAAATTACGTGCAACCCACGTGCCAAAAAGGCTAGCGCTATATAATAAGCAAATTATTGAAAAGCAAGAAAAAGGAAAACACAGAATTATGAGATATTTGAAAATTTAAAGATTCTTATGTGCTACAGCATGCAAACTATTTGAAACTTGAAGAAAACAAAAAACAATTAGGATTTTTAAAAATTTCCTAATTTTTCTGCGTTCCACGGGTTTCCAATCACTAGATTTTTGAAAATTCCGTTGTTTTTTTTTTTGGATTTTTAAAATTTTATGATTTTTGTGTGCTATATAGTATGAAAAAAGGAAGATTTTGTTTGGAGATATATGAAAATTTTTGCAATTTTCATGTGCAACGTAAAATGTTGAGAAAGTGAAGAAGATAGGAAAATTTTCAGATTTTATGAAAATTTTGCAATTTCGATTGTGAATGTTAAGCAATCGGAAAAACATAAAATTTTAAGATTTTGAAAATATTAGCAGGCAAATTAGAAAAAAAAACATGAAGAAAACATTAAATTTTTGAAAATTCATGATTTCCGTATGTTATATATAGCATACAAAAAAATTTAATACTAAAGAAAGCAAAAAAGAATTTGAGATTTTTTAGAATTATAGATTTTCTTGTGTTCTAAGTGCCAAAATATTTTTAAAAGAAAGAAAACAAAAAAAATTGATATTTTTGAAAAGTCCGCTATCTTTTGTTTTTTATATAGTATGCAAAATATTGAAAAACTAAGTAAAACATAAAATATTAAGACTTTTGAAAATTTTGTGACCCTCGTGCAAAGAAAGCAAAATACTAAAAATTTGAAGTAAACGGAAATTTTTTCTAATTTTTAAAAAATTCGCTATTCTCATGTATTAGCAAAATATTAAAAAACCAAATAACACAGTAAATTTTGATATTTTCGTATGAAATCGTGATTTTTGAAATTTTCATGATTTTCATTTGCTAAAGAATGCTGAATATTGAAAAATCGAAGAAAACTGATCTGTGTGAGATTTTTAAAATTTTCGCAATTTTCGTTTTTTAGATCATGCAAAATATCGAATAGCCTAAGAAAATCAAAAAATTTTGAGTACGTAATTTTCATCTTGTGGCATGTAAAATATAGTAAATTTGAAGAAAAAAATAACTATAGGATTTTATAAATTTCGCGATTTTTCCATGCTATAGAATGCAAAATATTAAAAATCCGTGGAAAGCAGAAATATTTGAGATTTTTGTTATTTCATGATTTTTTTACCATGTATAATATTGAAAAAAGGAACAAAATGGAAAATTTTAAGATTTTTGAAAATTCTACGTTTTTCTCTGCTAGAATGTAAAATAAAAAAAAGAAAGCTTTTGCGATTTTCATGGTCTAAAAGAAGCCAAATATTTAAAAAAGAGATTTATGAGACTTCTAGTAATCTAGTGATTCTCATGTGTTACAGCATGTAAAATATTGGAAATTTGAAGAAAACAAAAATATTTAGGATTTTCTAAAATTTCGTGGTTTTTTTGTTACTAGGGGTTCCCAGTCACTCTGTCATTCAGACTTGATCTTTTTGTTCTATTAAGTCCTTAGCGGCAATTTGCGAGCTTTTCTTCTATTACTTCACATTGGTTTTTGTCTCTTTGATCGAAAGTTCTTTAAAAGTATGCGCAAGTAAAATATTGGAAAATCGAAGAAATTTTTTTTTGAGATTTTTGAGATTGTATGGTTTTTGTGTGCCATATAGCATGCAAAATAATGAAAAAAGAAGATTTTGTTTTCGGAGATTTATGTAAACTTTTTGATTTTCATGTGCTGCTTGCAAAATATTAAAAATGCAATGTAAACAAAAAAAATCGATTGCGTAATTTTTCTGAAAATGCGAAACAAAAAATAAAAAAAATCAGAAGAAAATATAAAATTTCATGATTTTCATTTGTTCTATATATCATTCAAAAAATTGTACAACCGAAGAAAACAAAAAATTTAAGATTTTTTAAAATTTAGTGATTTTTTTATTCTATAAGAAGCAAAATATTGAAAAAATGGAGAAAACAAAAGTTTTTGATACATTTGAAATGTCAGCAATTTTTCCGTGTTATAGCAAGCAAAAAATTATAAAATGGAATAAAACATAAATCTGAAATTCTTGAAACTTCACCATCCGTGTTCTAAATAATGAAAATTTGAAGAAAACATAAATTTTAGAATTTTAAAAAAAAACATGATTTTCGTGTGGTATAACAACCAAAATATTGGAAAAACAGAGTGCCCAAAAAAATTTAAAATATTTGTATGACATGCATTTTTTGAAAATTTCACGATTTTCGTTTAATATATAGCAAGCAAAATATTGAAAAACTAAAAGTTTGTGAAATTATGAAATTTTCATGTTGTAGTGAGTAAAATATTGTAAATTCTTAAAAAACAAATAATTTTTGGAATTTATAAATTTTGTGATTGTCGTATGCATATATTTTCAATAAACGTTGGGCCGTATGCTATAACATGTCAAGTATTAAAATATCGAAGATAGTAGAAATATTTGAGATTTTTTAATTTTTCACTATTTAATATTGAAAAAGGAATAAAACAAGAAACAATTGGAATTTTTGAAAATTTTGGGATTACCTTATTTTGCATGTAGAATCTAAAAAACGAAAGATTTTGTGATTTATATATGCTATAACAAGAAAAAAATTTAAAAAAACAAAATAAATAAGAGAATTTTTAGTTTTCTAAAAATTTAGCGATTCTCACGTGCTAATGTGCAAAATATTGGAAATTTGAAGAAAACAAAAAGGATATGATTTTTTAAAATTTCACGATATTTCTGTGTTACCAAAAGTTTCTAGTCACCCGGAATCTCAGTCTCTTAGACTACATTTCTCTGTTCTGTTAAGTTCTTAATAGCAATTGGCGAGTATGTTTTCTATTCCTGTACATATGTTTTTGTCTTTTTATATCCGAAAGGTCTCCAAAAATATGAGTGAGCAAAATATTGGAAAACTGAAGAGAGGAAAAATTTGAGATTTTTAAACATGTTTGAGTTTTGTATGTTATATAGCATGTAAAATAATGTGAAAAGGAAGATTGCTTTTTTGTAGATTTATCAAAATTTTGCGATTTTCATGTGCTACCATCCAAAATATTGAAAAAGTGAAGAAAAAAAATAGAAATTTTATGAGATTTCTGGCGATTTTGTAATTTTTGTTTGCGAATGTTAAGCTATCGAAGCATACGTAAAATTTTAAGATTTTTCAAATTACTGCAATTATCATGTTCTATATAGGAAGCAACATAAGAATTAAATTTTTGAAAAGTCATGATTTTCGTGTGCTATATATAGAAAACATAGTAAGACCAAAGAAAACAAAAAAAAAAACTAAGACGTTTTAAAATTTATAGATTTTCTTGTATTACAAGCAGCAAAATATTTTTAAAAGGATGAAGACGGAAAATTGTAATATTTTTCAAAAGACCGTGATCTTTGTTCGCTAGAAACCAAAATATTGAAAAACCGAATAAGACATAAAATATTAAGAACATCCGCGATCCTTGCGCTATAGCACAAGCAAAATACTGAAAATTTACAGAAAACGGAATTTCGAATTTTTAAGAAAATTGAGATTTTCGTGTGTTATTCGATATATTGAAAATTCGGAGGAAACATAAAATTTTGAGATTTTTGAAAATATCATGATTTTTGTGTGCTATACTAAGCAAAATATCGAAAAAACCAAAAAACACAGAAAATGTGGAAATTTTCTTGTGATATTGCGATTTTTCACGATTCTTTGTTTTCCAAAACCTAAAAAAATATATTGAAAAATTGAATAAAACTGTATCTTTACGAGATTTTTGAAAATTTCATAATTTTCCTTTTTATATATGATGCAAAATATCGAACAACCGAAGATAACATAATAGTTTGAGAATTTTGAAGTTATGCAACTTTCATGTTGTATCATGTAAGATATTGTGAATTTGAAGAAAACAATTAATTTTAGTAAAAATTTCGCGATTGTCATGTTTATGTAAAACATTAAAAACCCTGAAGAAAGCATAAATATTTGAGATTTTGAAAATTTCATAAATTTTGTGTTCTATACCATTTATAATATTTAAGAAACATAGAAAAAATTGAGATTTTTAAATTTTTATGATTTTCTTTTGTTATAGCATTTAAAATATAGAAAAATAAAAGATTTTGCTATTTCATATGCTATAAAAAACAAAATATTGAAGAACCAAAAAACACAGAGATTTTTGAGATTTTTAAAATTTTGCAACTCACGTGCTACAACATGAAAAATATAGGAAGTTCGAAAAAAAAATTTTAAAAATAAGGATTTTTTTAAAATATCATTATTTTTATGTGTTGTCAGTGGTTCCCAGTCACCCGGAGTCTCTGCTACTCAGACTGGTTTGTTGGGGTCAAAAATTACACCCGGTTGACCAAGTTAAAATCAAAGTCAACCCCAAGCTAATTGGGCCCAAGCCCAGGCCCATGCTCAGTGGGCCCATGCTCAAATCAAGCCCGAAAATGAAGTGACCAGCCTCTCCCATGCCAAAATGAAAATTATGTAATAAATAATTTTGATGAATAAATGTAAGGAAAATTGATATAAAGCCAAATTTTTGTAAAGCCCATGGCTCATGTGCAAAAAAAATGAGCACATGATGCATGGGATGGGCAAAATGCCATTTTGTAAAGCTCAAGGGGCTATGTGTAAATTTGTTATCCTATAAAAGGCAACATGATGATGAAATGAAGGACAATAATTCATTCCCCCTAAAAAATTAGGGTTTCTCTGCCTACTCCTGCCTCAAGGTTCTAAACCACCTTATCTTTTTTTTGAATTAAATCAAGAGTTTAACTCTTCCTTTTCCAAAAATAAATAGTTTTTCACCATAAAACTATTGAAGGGGAGCTCGGACCTGCCATCAAATCCCTAAAAGGGTAAATTTTTAAGTCTCACCCTTTTTTCCCAAGATCCAGCCAACAGAGAGGAAGAAGAAGAAGACTCGGCTCCAAAAATCCCATTCCGGGGGGATCCGAAGCTCAAAAAAAGATTCAAGGCTAAAGGGGAGAAGAAAGGGGTCTCCTTCAATCATCTACAAAGATTTCTAGGAGTTTAACTCTATTCAAGATCTGTTGGAGTTTAACTCCATAAATCAAACCCTTTTTTAGGTGTTTAACTCCATTCAATATCTTTCGGAGTTTAACTCCATAAATAAAAAATCCTCTTTCGGAGTTTAACTCCTAATTTCGCGGTAGAAGCCCCTTCTTTCGGTGGACGCCCAGCGCCCACGTGCCGGGCGCGTGAGGCGCTGGCGCCCAGTGCCCAAGTGCCGGGCGGCGCGTGAGGCGCTGGCGCCCGGCACCAGCATCTAGCGTCCAGCGCCCACGTGCCGGGCACGTAAGTCGCCAGCATTCACCGCCCAGTGTCCGAGTGCCAAGCACGTGAGGCGCTGGCGCCCACGCGTCTTTTGGACACTATTCACCCCGCTTTTCCCATGCACTCCACACTAAAAATACCTCCCCTGTTAGAAAAAAAATTCTAACGGGGTGCTGCCCCGTATCCCGCAAGGGGACTGCTAGCCTCCTTATCCCCTAGCCCTCTATCTGGGTAGCGGGACCCCCATAAACTTTGTGAGGCCCCCGATATATCCAAAACCCCTCAAGACACACATACGCACACTGCACATTGAGTTCGTATGACCAGTTTGACCCGTCAATCGGAGGTTCTCTCGCTCCAAAGGCGATGGGTAATTAACGACATCTTAGTCCGCGGCTGCTGGAGATTCGGATTCCCACAATCAATAAACCCCCACCTACCCTAGGCAGGGAGAATCTGTGGTACGCCTGACAAGCGACACGTATTCGCATCTCAATAGGGTGACGAAAAACACCCTACAGATTCTGGCACGCCCGGTAGGACCTTTTCTCTCCTCCCATATTTCGGGTTAAACGTTCATGCGAACTCAATCAACATACATATTGATGTTTATACTGAAATAATACTCTTTCATGCAGGATTTCAAGCGATCAAGCCCCAACAATTTCTCCGAGGACCAGCTCAGCTCTCGACACAACTCCCATCTCCTGCACGATGAAGATGGATGCCAGGTCGGTCCTCCCGGCCAGTCTCGAGCAACAGTGGGGGAGCCGCTGCTACATTTCGGCCCTATTCTGTTCATGCCAGCTAACACCATCTCAGCTCCTCAAGCTCCGGTGGCAGACAAACCGGCCTCGAAAGGCAAAAGGCTAAATGTGGTGGTCTCGAAGGCGTGCCAACCCAAACGTAAGTCGGTGATTGAACGACTTTCCTTAGCCCCAGCTGGGGGCAAGGCCATCATCACCAACAAAACAACAAGGCATCTTGGGCAAACGCTAGCGGTGTCCTTGATAACTGCTCAATCGGGTATCTTCTCTAAGCTCCCCGTCAATCGACTCACGATGGCTTCCTGGATGACGGATGCCCGTCAAGCCCTCAAAATCGAGAAGCTAAGGCAGAAAATGCACAGATATAGAGCCAACAAGGGCTAGGGCTCCTGCTAGGCTGAACTTCATGAGGTTCCAAGAACAGGGTTACCCCTCCAAAGATAAAAGAGATGGCTGGACATGTGGTCCACACTGTCTACATGGTAGGCACACGCAGCACGAGCAAGGACGAGACCACCACATCTCAAATCCAATCTGGTATGAATGTGGCTGCCACTTTCTAAGACCAGCATCGAAGGTAATGAAAAACCTTCCAGTGAGGCTGATAAGCAGAGAGATCCCTCGGTTCATGAGGAGTCGGGTTCGGAAAGCGAAGAGGAGCCAATCTTCCGTCCCAAGACCGCAGAGCAGTAACTTCTCTAAGAGCTCCAAAAGCAGCTCAGAAACAAAGACAAGGAAATGGCCAAGCTCTACTCAAAGATCAACGACTTGACAAACGTCATCTTACAACTCACGACCCAAGTTGCCTCTCGACCGCCCAATCAAGCACAGAGCTCTGCTCATGAATTGGAAAACGGTGTCCCGAGGCAGCCGACGCCTATTCCCTCAAATCCAAAGGTGGGCGAGCTGCATGAAAGTTGGCCGCATCCTATCTCGAAAAATGTCTTGACTACTGATGGCAGCAACCCGCTAACGCAAGATCAAATCATGGATTTGGTCGCCAACAAAGTCAAAACATTAGTAGCCGATGCCGAAGCGCAAAAAGATATCAGCAGTAGTGGGAGACCATATCCTGCTTGGTATGATCTGGTAGAGTTTCCTGGTGGCTATGTCATCCCCAAATCCGGAAGATTTGATGGGACTGGAAATGCGAATCAGCACATCATCCACATTAAAGCCTCATGCAGGAATACTGGGGGCAATGATGCGCTTCTCCTCCGCCAGTTCGTTAATAGCTTAACCGATGTCGCTTTCGACTGGTACACGAGCATACCGGATGGCTCCGTTACTACTTTCGTCCAAATGTAATCTCTATTCCGACAAAGGTTCATGAGTGTCAGCGATAAGATCACCATTGCCGACCTTGTAAGGACCAAGCCAAAGAACAATGAAAGCAGCACAGATTTTATAACCCGATGGCGTAATCTCTCCGTCAAATGTGAACCGCCAATAGAGCAGGACCAATCTGTCAGCCTCCTCGTCGGAAATCTCAACAATTGGATGGTCCCGTTTCTATACACCGCGGGTCTTAAAACATTCCAAGAGCTGGCCAGGAAAGTTCAGATGTTGGAGCGCTTAAAGCATGAGTCTTCCTCTGATTCCCAAAATAACAATAGGTCCTGGAGAAACCGAAGGGACGATAATCGCAAAGGCGGAAATTCCAACGATGCTGAATCTTTTAAAATTTTGGCTAACCGAATTAAGCAAAGGATGAGCGGGCTTAATGCCAACCAGCCTCGAAAGCCAGTGTTCGGAGAGGGAGGAGAATCTCTACTGAAAGAGAAGCTGGATAAGGTCTATTCCTTCAGAAGGGACAAAGTCCGTAAAATATTCAAGGATGCCCTAAGAAACGATCTACAATTGCCAGAATCAAAAAGATCTCAAGAAGCGAATATGACCGACAACCCCAAATATTGCCCCTATCACAGAGTGATAGGTCATGCCATTGAGGACTGCTTTGTCTTCAAATATTGGGTCGAAAAGCAATACAAGACAGGAGAGATAGAACTGTCTAAACGTGTGTTAACAAACAGTTAAGCTGTGACCGCCAATTTCATACAAACGGCGACCGAAGCCCTTCGGGAACCTGATTCTCTCAGACATCTGACTTTCTATGAAAGGAGCGGACCAAGGAGACAAGCTAAGATCCAAACGGGCAACATTGCCAACGAAGAAGCGATAGACGGGTACACAACCCATACGGTCTACATGATGGAGCTCAGAGGAACAAGTCCTCGTACGCCTTATAGCCATGATGATGACATGGTTGTTGCCATCCAACACCGGCTCGATCTAGATGACGAAGAGCCCGCTTATGCAATTAAGCCAAAGAAGCCCGTGGTTCCTACAGAATCGAGCCTAGGCTCCAACAGTTGACCCCCACGTCGTTTATCAATAGACTTTCAAATCCGCGCCCTCTCCATTATGTGATTGACGTGTATATGTCTGGTCATGACTCTTTCGATTGTGCATATATTTCCCCTTTATTTCACAATTTTTAAATGCACTGTTACCGCCCTCCTATGAACATTTATCAATAGACTTTCAAATCCACGTCCTCTCTATTATTTGATTGCAAGTTCATGATTTAATGGTTTTGTTTCAGTAACCGTTGTCCTATGAACATTTATCTAAAGGCATTCAAGTTCAAGTCTGTTTTATTTTTAGATCGACGTGTATATGTCAACCCGTGACTCTTTTGATTATACACATATTTTTCCTTAGTTTCACAATTTTTAAATTCACTATAATGTTATTTTAAGCCTTTTCACTTGTTTCGTTTTTAAAAATGACTTAAATCAATTTTTTATCTAAATTTAAAATTTCCAAATCTATTTCCGTATTATTACTACCAAATTTCTGAATCCATTCCCATAACTATTATCGATTTTCCATCTATAACTGTCTTAATCCCGATTCTTTACCGATTTAATCTATCTACGGACTTAATTATTGTCTTTTAATAATGTCTAATTTTTCCACGTTAATATGCACCTATCATTGATTCTCTTCTTATTATCATCCCATTATAGACATTTGTTAATAAGCATTCAATTTCAAGTTCTCTCCATTATTAGATTGACCTGAATATGTCAACCAGAGGCTCTTTCGATTGTACACATATTCGTGATTGTGGCTTTCGCCAAATTTACTTTGCTCAAGTAACCAATCATTCATGGTACCTTGATCTTTTCATCTAGCCTTTTTGGATACATCATATTCCTTTGTTTCGTTTATAAAATATTTGAAACCTTCTCAACTTTTAAAGCAAATTTCTCATGATTTTAAAGACTTTTCACCATTTTGCATTTCGGTATTGTTTATTTATTTGAAAGGTGCATTTTGAAAATGCTTCAATTGTATTAAATTTCCATATCTATTTCTTAACATTATTGTTTTTAAAGGGACCATAAAATTTTACCTGTTTCATTACTTAAACCAATTGAGGCAACTTTTCTTAAATTTTAAACTTCTAAATCTCTTTCCTTAATCACACTATTTGTCATCGGTGTCTTTTAGAAACCAAATAATTCTTGTGTCTAATGATACAGGTTCCTCAAGCATCAGCCGGTGCCGGGGCATTTGGTCTTGGGTTGTTTTCTGGGAAAGGAAGCTTCGGACCCAAGGTTCGAGAGCTCGGTTTCTATTCCAGTCTCTCATAATTTTATTAGTTTCGCTGGGTTTCGGCTAAGTTTCGATAATCCCGGTTCGGGTTTCGATTTCGACTGTAATACAACATACAAAGTGTAGATATATTAATACTTAAATTTATGCTTCTATATTACAAGATAATGATCCTAGTATTTAAAAATCCAGCAATTATGCAAAATATATTGAAAAGTGTACTTAAATAAGTATTAATATAGGGTTTGGGTTCACCTTTTTGCAGATTTCCAACAACAAAGGCCTATAATGATTACAATCACAGTAAAAATGGTATAAAAATAAGTTTTTAGAGGTTTTGGCCGAAACAATATAGTTTGGTTTGTTTCGTATCGGTCTCAGTTGGTTTTGTATCGGTCTCCACCGAAACCGATACGAAACCTCCACGTATCGGTAGTTTCGACCGAAATCTTGAATCTTTCTCGGACCAGAGAGGCATCGTGCCTTCTCTATGATAAGTGAAAGTCGTGCAAGTGATATATGTTTACGAATTTTTGATACTTCCATGTCGAAAGCGATATAACGGACGTAACATGGAGAATACCTCATAAAAGGTCGGAATCTCTGAACTCTCTAAAATAGCAGATTGAACGGACTCATACTCCGGGGGAAGACTTGATAAAAATCGCACAACATTCAGCGTCTCACGTTGCTTATTCATCTCCGCAACATCACGTTGCTTGTTCATCTCCGCAACGTTGGAAGAAATGGGCTGATACAACTTCGATTCCTTGTCATGGTATTCAAGCCATGTTTCGCCAAACCCTAACCATCGTCAACACCAAACCCTAGCCGCCGCCAACCTTTACCATCAAACCCTAAGTTCAAAACCAATTTGGCATGTCGTTGAAAATCCTACGTACAGATAATGAAAAAGAATGTTTCTGATTATTTCAATAAATATCTTGTTGATAATGGGATTGTACATCAAGCGTCTTGCTTATATACCCCTCAACAAAATAGGGTTTGCTGAACGGAAAATGTGTCATTTATTGGAAATTGCTCGTTTTTTGTTGTTTCATATGCATGTTCCAAAAAGTACTGGAGTGATACTGTTTTAACGACATGTCTTGCTTAATTTGCAGCTTGGCCATAAGTTAAGATACATTAAAATTGCTTCAGAATATTTGGATTTTAATTTCAGACATTCTTGCAAAACTCAAAACAAATCTCCAAACTCTTCTAGAAAATCTTCACCTATATAATGATAATTTCTTTGTCGATGTTTATTTTTGGAAACAAATGTTTGATTTCCATCCTATCCTATCTAATTAAAGAGAAGATAATGAACCATAGAAATATCATACAATCATATATCTTAGTTCCCCATCTAATTGCTCCCATTCCAAAATAAAGATAAAATTGAAATAAACACAATATGCAAACATCATCAAGGCACAAACACTGCTCCTGAATCTGAACTTAATTACATTTCCTATACTAAGAATAACATTGTTGAGCAATAATCAAAGATAATTCTTGAGTTTGCAGAACCCTTAACAGCTAAATCTTAGAGCACCGATCTCTACCGACCTAATTTCTCATTTATCCCTTTGTGTTTTCATAAAATATAGTTCATGGATGTTGAAATATCAGAAGTTTTTCCAATCTGATATTACACATTCATTAAGGGATATATAAGAAATATGACTAAAACCACAGGTGTAGAACTGCTTCAATTTAGTGAAAACCATGTTGATATAGTTGTACTTTAGAGAAATTTGATTGCAATTCCAGGAAACTATACCCCTGGCACATTTGAGAAGGTAAGGCTCCGTTATGCTCATGCTGAGACTGTTGCGCCATTCACCTGTCTTCTTGGTCTTTTTCTTGAAGGTTCAGGTGAATGAATCTATCACAATCACTTTTCTTTTTTCTTTTTTCCGTTTTGATGAGAAGAGCAGGGCTCCAATTGGATGTCCGTCCCATGACAATTTTATTTAAAGGGAAAAAACGACTGTACAAAATACAGAAAGTGGTTTGCCCCTGTCAAAGCAAAGAAAATCATAGCAGCAGCATTATCTTTTTTAATGGTGAGGACATTCCCCCCAAGTCCAGAACTCTCATAGAACAGGATATAAAAACTGGAAACAGGATGCACACATCAAGATAAAAGAAGTGATACCAATAGATTTCAACAATCAAAAAAGGAATAAAATGTTTAGGCTATTCATCAAAATCAAGTGCCAATATGTGTACAACATTTTAAAAGCTTCAGTTAACAAGAATTTACTGAAATATACCCTTTTACGGCATACACTTTTATTCAGCATCTATACATACCTCATGCATAACTAGCAATCATGTATTTTTTTGCTCAGGTGGAGATGTATATTAAAGACAAACTCCATACTATTGAAACCTGCCCAGGAGTATATAAAAATGTTGTAACATATCAAAGGTATGTACCAGTAGCCAAGAAGAACCAACAGAGCATGGTTTGTGCTTCTTACAAACATAAAATTTGAAGAGAGTAACTCAAGAACAGACAGTTTTGTAAATTTTATGGAAAAAGCTTTCAGGGGATAACAAGGTTCCAGAGAGCAAACAGCTGGATCACCCTCAAAAACCTATGTTGTAATAACCTTCCCCGTTTTCTGATAGATTATCGGTTGATGGTATACATTTGATATCTTACAAACAAGCCATATTTTAACTTAAGGATGAAGAGTATATAGCAGTCATGCTGAAAGGGGAGCAAATAATGCAACATTATGTATGATGAGATTAATATATACTATGGTATAGGAGGTCTAGGGATAAAGCAAACCAACAACACCATCAGTGGAAAAAAAACCATGGCACTTGATAAAGAATGGCACAACCATCTTATAAAACTAAAAAGGGATTGTAACTCCTATGAATAAGAGCATCCACATCCCCTGAGTACATTGCCTTTAGATTGTTGAATTCAAAAGAACTGATGGTAAAATCTTTTATCATAGATGGCATAAACCCCCCTCCCCCGCCCCCAAGTTAAGGAAATGATAAAGAATGTTGTTCAGAACTTGTACATGGGAGTAATCTTTATCATTAAAAATTTTGTTATTTCTTACACTCCAAATATTCCAGCAAGTAGAATAAAGCAGCAGAAGCCACATATGACTAAGATTGGAATGAATGTTTGTATTTTTCCAGCTGGTAACAGCATCAATAAAGAAATGAGGAAGAGGATGTACCTTAATAGCTTTCAACAAGTCTCTCCAAATGAATTTGGCCACTTTACACTATAAAAAAAGATGATTAGAAGCTTCAATCACACAATCATCAAAATTACAAGCTGCAATATTAAACCAACCTTTCTTGATCAAATTTTCCTTAGTTAGAATTCTATCTTGGGCTAACAACCATGTAAAGATTTTAACTTTAACAGGAGTAGAGAATTATCCAAATAGAATTATGCACATGGAACTTGATGTTGGTACTGTTGATTGCCTTATAAGCTGGCTTAACACTAGCAGTATCTACTGCTAGATTGAAGAGGAGAGGAGACAAGGGATCCCCTGTTTTAAGCCTCTTCTATATTTGATCATTTTACCCAAATTGCCATTCATAAGGACTTGTGAATTAGAAGAATTAATGTAGTATCATGGAAATCCATTTTATCCATTTGTCACCAAAACCTCTAACCTTAAGCAGATCAAGAATATAATCCCAGTTCATGGAATCAAAAGCTTTGTGGAAGTCAATTTTAAGCATCACAGATTCAGATTTAACTTTGGCACAAGCATTAACTAATTCAGGTGCAACTGAGAAGCAATCACGAGTGGACTTATTTCTCAAGAAGGCAAATTGAGTCTTACTTAATAGGTCATGCAGGAATTTTCCCAATCTATTAGCCATAATCTTAGTAAAAATTTTGAAAATGCTATCCAAAAGACTAATAGGCCTGAAGTCTTGGGGGACACTATCAAAAAAAATGCGCGAATCCACTCCCTGTTGATGACAATACATCTACAATCGATTTCAATATTGCTTCTACAAGTAGAAGAACAAAGAAAAAGAAACAAAAAAGGTGATATAAAAGACTTCTTTCCAATTCTATAGTTAATTGACTTAACTCCAAGTCTACTTTATTAATTATTTTCACATGGCTGCGTGCATGCCAAATTCTGTTAGGACGCAAGAAAGGATAGCTCAACCTCAAGATGAACTACAGGGCATCAACCAATATGATTTCCAGGATGTCAACCACTATGACTTACATGGTATCAACCAGTATGATTTTGAAGATAAATATTGCCAATTTAATATAAATTAGTTCATGCAATTAATGTATTCAGGATATGGACTAGATATACAAGGCATGAACCAAGGAGTGGAGGCATATGGAAGTGAGCAAGTGACGAGGCAACAATCTGTGCAAATAATGGAAAGAAATGCGACTCAAGAAGATACTGGATTATCTGAAGATGAATTGCAAGAAAAGGTACAAGAATCATATGATAATTTTGAAGCGGACTTTCTTTTCTCATCACCATGGTATGGAAGTCCACCCCTGACTAGGAAGGATTATTTCCATTAGAGGAAGAGGTCCTATCAGAGGGGGGAGAGCACATGTGAATAGAGCACCATAGAGGCTATGAGGTAATTTTAAAATAAGTTACAAACTTAATGTTTATAACCAAGCAAAGTTCTTATTATATTTCAAATGTTGATTTCACAAGCTCATGGACTACTCATCCATCTTATATATTGTTGTTTCATGTACATAGGATTTGTTAGCGTACAACATTTTGGAGCAAGAAGCAGCAACATCGGCATTTTGTAGTGGTTAATAGCGGCGGCGGCGGCATATTATAGCAACTATTTGCAGCAACAATATTTTGTAGCAGTTATTAGCAACAGCAGCGGCATTTTGGAGCGGCAATTAAAAACTTGAACCATGTTATTTAGATGTGTTAGTTTATTGTAACTTGGATATGTTAGTTAATTTGGTGTTATTTGGATAAGTGATATGTATGGATTTGGTTGTTATATAGATGTGTTACACTTATCAATAGAATTGATATCTTATATATTGATATGTTATATCTTGCATCTTTTTGGATAGTCTCTTTTCATATATGCAATCTGGATGTGTGTGTATTTTTTTAATTTGTTGTTGTTGTAATATTTGGATTTGCTGATTGATATTCATTATGTATGGAGCTAGCTTCTTATATAAGTGTGTTATTTTCTTTCTAAGCAAATTATTTTCCTCCTGTTTACTTATTGTTCAAGGTTGCAAGAAGCATTTGCCAGGTTTTTCCACTTTCAAGTATTTATACCATGATTTTTTGTACAAGGTTTTCTCAATTTGGCACTCGTATTATTCTCATCCTTTTTACTTATTAGTTCAAGTTTGCAAAAAGCATTTGCCAGGTTTTTCCACTTCCAAGTATTTATACCATGATCGTTTCCAGGTTTTAGATAAGTGCAATATGGGTAAGGGAAACTTACACTAAAATACCATTAACTACTGCAATTTTTCACTAAAATACCTTGATGATTTTTTATTACATTGAAACACCTTAAACTATGCATTGAAGGGATTTTTTCACTAAAATACCCTCGAAAACAGCAGCTAAGGTTTTTACTGCAATAGAATAAACTACAATGTATTTTACTGAAAAAGGTAATTAAGGTATTTTTAGAGAAATTCATCATATGGATAAATCTCATTATTTCTGTTTTTTAAAACACAAATTTACAGTATTCTAGCTTCCAAGCAAATCCATATTCAAATCAAGATTCAATTTATAAGCTATCATCACAGTGCAAACCAAAATTATATTAATTTCAATAAGTTGCATACAACATGATAATTAAAGTACATATGAGGTTTAAGGCTATAAGAATAACAATCACTTCAATTTGAAACTTCATATTGGCAAAGAGTTTTTCAATTGAGTAATACTTTTCCTACTGGTGCGGTGGAATCTATATAGGCGACATGGATTCCACCGCACCGGTATGAAAAGCATTACTCTTTTCAATTTTCTCCATTTTGCCATCAACTCTTTCTCCTAGATCATTAAGCTCAGGATAAATCATAAACAGGAATCAAAACTTGTAATGTCCAGTATGCAATATAAACAAAAATGAAAATGCACGGATCCATATAACAAGCCAGGATAAATCATAAACAGGAATCAAAACGGGTTTACATGCTCCATAAATATCGCCGGCGCATTCGTGACTCCGAATGGCATCACTAAATACTTGTAATGTCCATACCGAGTTCTGAACGCAGTCTTACAAATATCTTCTGATTTAACTCGAACCCGATGATATCCGGATCGCAAATCCAGCTTCGAGAATACCCTCGCGCCACAGAGTTGCTCGAATAATTCGCCAATGCGAGGGATCGGGTACTTGTTCTTAATAGTCACCCGGTTTAATTCTCGATACTCGATGCACATCCTCCTTGTGGCATCTTTCTTCTTTACTAGAAGAACTGGAGCTCCCCAAGATGAATTGCTGCTGCGAATCCAACCCTTCTCAAGTAATTCAGTAACCTGCTTCTTGACTTCTTCCAACTCTACTGGTGCCATTGGATAGTACGCTTTAGAAACTGGCGCTGCACCAGGAACAAGATCAATCGCGAACTCCACGTCTCGCTTCGGCGGTAAACCTGATATGTCTTCAAACACGTCCATGAAATCTCGAACAACAGCTGGCGCTTCATCTTTAGCAACCTCCATCGACGAAAGAACATTAGTTGTCGGCCTAGCTCTAAACTCGACTGGCCCGACAGAACTGCTTCCTTCCGCAAAAACAAACTTCGGATGTCCGGGAATCTGGAAATTCACTTTCTTTGCTCTACAATCCATGTGAGCGTGGAAAGTGCCGAGGAAATCCATTCCCAAGACAACAACAAATAAAGGGATGCACCTGAATTGAATAATTCAAATGCGGAGAAGACATGATCAAGTAGGATACCTGAAACGATTTCACCTGAACCCAGACACTGAAGAAGATAAGCACGGTAAAGAAAATTCAAGCTTGCGATAAACATGAACTAGAAAACAAGAGAAGCAAGGCAATATAACTACCTTGAGACAAGGAAGTGAATCAAGACTAGGACTCCAAGTTATTTAAATAGAGTACCGTATTGTAACCATACTGCAGTTCATAGTTACAATCACATAATTCCACTCAAGTCGCCCAAATCCTGGTATCAGAATCAAAGAACGGGGAGAAACAATAGGGAACCAAAAGGTTTCAAGCCGAGATGAAAAGTGGTTTGGATATGGTCAAGGCAAAGGATAAAGAGAAAGATATGATTCAAAAATCATGATATCAACGTGGCAGGACATGCTCCTAATTACGGGTATTCTGATTCGTGTATTGGGTCCAATACTCAACCACAAAAGAATCAAACCCGATTAACCTAAATCCTATGTCTCTTATACCAAACAAACCATGTCACGCCCCGCTTCCCAGAGTACGCTAAAATAGGCACGTGACATAGCCAACCATGCTACCTGTGGATAGGAAAAATCCTTTCACAGTCACATTACGGCTGTAGAGATATCAAGAACAGGAAAGTAAACTAAACTATCTAGTACATGTCCATAAGCCAGAATAAATGAGTCAAGAAATAATATAATATGCGGAAGCAAAAGAACCAATAAATAAAACACCTGGAAAGTAAAACTGGATACCAACAGGATCCTCACCTCTCGGTCTAACAGCGGCAGTACTCCTGATCAGTCTGCAACAAAGGTAGAGGATCTGGGCCATGCAAAACCCAGACGTCAGTGCGTCATAATACTAAGCAATAAAATAAACAGGGGTAGCAAGGCATGCAGGTATCTGTATGAACAGTAAAACAGGTATAACAGTAATATAAATGAGGACAGTGAGGATAATGTGTAGTGAGTAATCTGGACTAGTCTATTGGGTTAACTACTCTCAAGTCTTTGAAATCAATTTGATGAATCATCGATTTAACTCAATAGTATCCCTTGCGTGTCCGGGATCACGGTCTATGACTCTCGGGCTGAATCCGAGACGTACCGCAAGGCAGTAAAAGGGTAGTAGGTAATGACGAGTGATGTCAGCAGCATCACCCCGGGGCTGGCCTAGCCCGTAAGACTGATCAGAAAAGGCATCGAACTGTCGAGTTACAAGTCAGGTTTCATCATTGATTTCCCCATGCCCCCAAGTTATATATGTTCAAGTCAGGTATTGAATAATCTGGAGCTAATGCCAACACAGGATCAGGCAGGTACAGGTTTGTCTGGATAGACAATAGAAAATGTCCGTAGGGACAACAGGTCAAGTTTGTTGGCATTAGTAACAAGATCAGGTAACAGGTCAAGCTATGGTACATCAGGTCAAGTCAGGTAGTATATAGGTATCATGTCAAGAAGTGCACGGTATCACGTCGTATCAAATAATAGGTGTATCAAGTCATGTCAGGGGTGCACAACATGTCACGTGGGTGCTCATAATCAAACTAAAAAATAAGCATGGGTATACAAAACAAGTATGGGGTACTAATGGAACAATAAAATGGAACATTGTAATGTGGTATGCAAAAAGGTACAAATTAAAACATATGGATGCACGGTTATTGATTTGAGTTTGGGTTATGGTTCCAACACTAAGTAAAATACACTTGATCAAATATGAAATGTTAAAATCTCGTTAATATGTATTAAATGATCCAGGGATGCAATTGTATATAAAATAGGCTGAATGGATGCAACTAGGTATCCGAAAGTTATAAACTATTTAAAATGGTACTATGGGTTATGCAAATAATCATTATGTGGTTCAAATACGGATATGGGTATCTTGTATCGTAATCTAATATGCAATATGAAATGTTTCAGGTTCTAGATCTACACGTGATATAAATGAAACATCAAAATATCAACATGGAACATGCGATATTAGATTTAATCTACAGGTTCACTATGCAATTAAATAAGTATAAAATAATATGAATAGCATGTAGCAAGTTTTACTTGCCTCGAGGATCACGAAATGGATATGTACGGCTCGTCTGACGTCGGTAAAACGTCGCGATGTGTCCACGCGAGCACAGAACAAAACCAGGTAAGGCAAGAACACGACCACGCTGGATATGGACGTCTATTGAGTCGCTCGGATCATCGGCGACGAGCACGGCTCCGACGACGGTCGGAAACCGAGAACCAAGCGAAGAAAAGAGAAGAAGAAGAAGAGAAATGAAAGAAGAGCGAGAAGGGTTGGTTGCTCTGGGTTGTAAGAGTTGCAGGGAAAGGAGAAGGGGACGACGACGACGAGGGGTCGTCGGGGTGAGGATGTGCGGCGATGGTTTTCCGGCAAGGGCAGCTAGGGGTTATGCTCGGTTGTGAGGTGTAGCTGAGGGTTTTGGGGAGAAGGGAAGAGGAGAGGAGACGAGGGCGAGGTGGTGGTGATGCAACGACGGTCGCTGGCGACGACAAGGCGTGGCGGTGATGAGGAGGTGGCGGTGGAAGTGGGTGTGCAGGCTCGGGGAAAAATAGGGAGTGGGCTCTGCGGTTGAGAAGGAGGTTGAGGAGAAGGTGAAGACGAGGGTGAGGAGGTGGTGGTTTAGGCGGCGACGGAGGCGACGACGAGGGTGCTGGGTTAGGGTTCGCGAAAGCTTTGCGTCAGGAAGGCGGCGGAAAAATGATGGAGAGAGAGAAGAACGTGAGGGGAGAATAGGGTTTAAAATAAAGGAAATAATTATAATATAAAATATATATATATATGCAGAGAGAGGCAGCGTGGAGAGAGAGGGAGAGAGAAAGAGATAGAGAGGAGAGAGAGAGAGACGGAGAGAGCGGAGAGAGAAAGATTTGGATTGGTTATATAAAAAATATATAGAAAATATATTTTGGTTTTAAAGAATCATAATAAAGAAAACAAACTTATATTTATAGTTAGAATAAAATATTAATATAATATTAATACGTTTTGAGATTTTGGCAAATACAAATTTACTCTAAAACATGCCCGGGTCGGGTCTAAAAATTCAGATTTAAAATATGAAAAATATATATGACTTTCAAAATTCAAAATGAATGCTCAGGTAACGAAAAAGCATACCCCCAAGAGCGGACGCACGTACGTGCGCGTAGCCATCCAAACACGTCCGTTTCACTGAACGGGACGAGAACAAGATGCGCGGATGCTACCACGGGGTTAGGGGTATCAAGCAGGCCATGTTATGCAATTTTAAATTATTTTCTGTGACCTAAAAAAATATTATATGATAAAAGATGCAATGCTAGATGAAATGCCAGTATGTAATAATCATGAGATGCACGTGTCCATGCAACAAGTCAGAGTAATCTATAAATATGAATCAAACAAGTTTCAAGCAAGCGGGTCGGGTCGAATGCAATGTAAAATGTGAAATACCATCCGCACCCAAACCCGATAAATCAATAAAATGCCACAAATAAATAAATACGGGAACTGAAATGGTATAAATGAACTAGGTTGTTACATTATACCCAACTACAAAAAGAATTTCGTCCTCGAAATTCCAAGAACAAGAAAGGATAAACAATCAACAAACTACAAGAATAGATGTGGAAACTTCTGCCGGATTTCATCTTCTCGTTCCCAAGTTGACTCTCCATGTGAGCGATTACCCCAAGAAACAAGTACAAGAGGGATAACTTTGTTCTTAAGAACCTTTTTCCCTTCGATCCACAATCGACATCGGTCGCTCCTCAAAAGTCAAATCTTCTCGTACAGTCATCTCCGAATGATCCAGCACGTGTGTTTCATCTCAAACATACTTACGGAGTTGGGATACATGAAACACGTCATGAACATTCGCCAAAAATTGTGGTAAAGCCAATCGGTAAGACACTTCTCCAACACGCTCCATAATCTTGAAAAACCTTATGAATCGAGGACTAAGCTTGCCTCGACTACCAAAACGAATCACTCCTCTAGTCGGTGATAACTTCAAGAATACCAGATCACCAACAACGAACTCTAGAGGTCTTCCTGATGTACCGGCCCAACTCTTTTGCCGATCTTGTGCTGCCTTCATGTGATTCCGGATAGGATTAACCTTCTCAACTATTTGCACGATCAAATCCGGTCCCCACAATCTTCGTCCTCCAACATCATCCCAATAAATGGGTGAGCGACACTTGCGACCATACAACGCTTCGAATGGAGCCATCTGGATAGTCGCCTGAAAGCTGTTATTGTACGAAAACTCCACCAAGTGTAGATGATCCTCCCACGAACCCTTGAAGTCCAACATGCAAGCTCTCAACATATCTTCAAGAGTTAGATCGTTCTCTCCGACTAGCCATCTGTCTGAGAATAATAAGCTGTGCTAAACTTCAATCGCGTCCCCAAACTTTCCTGTAAACTCCTCCAGAAGTGTGATAAGAATCGGGTGTCACGATCGGACACGATGCTCACAGGTACTCCATGCAATCTCGCAATCTCCTGCATGTACCGTTCCGCCAACGCTTCTGTTGATTGACCAACTCGAAATGGTATGAAAGGAGTTGCCTTGGTCAATTGATCAACAATCACCCAAACCGCATTGTTGCCCTTTGGACTCCGCGGTAAAGCTGTCACGAAATCCAAGGTTATATGTTCCCACTTCTATTGAGGAATCGGAAGTGGTTGCAATAAACCAGCTACCCTTTGATGTTCAGCCTTAACTTGCTGACACACCAAGCACTTCGCTACAAAGCGAGCAATCTCCCTTCTTGTGCCTTCCCACCAGAAATGCTGTCGTATATCTCGGTACATCTTCGTGCCTTCTGGATGTAAGGAATATGCCAAACTGTGCGCCTCCCTCATAAGTTCTTTGCTAATGTCTCCTTTCAGCACACACAAACGGCTACCACATCTCAACGAACCATCTTCATGAATCAACAAGTCTGTTCGAAGTCCCGCTTCAACCTGTTCTCGAAACTTCTGAAATCTTAGGTCCTGTGATTGCGCTGCTTTAATATTATCGATCAACGACGACTGTACTTGCAGCTGCATCAACTGTCCCGAAGAATGCGGTAGCACGATCTCCAAATCAAATCTCCGAAAGTCTTCAATAAGTTCCTTCTGTGCAGTCAACATCCGAATTGCTGGTAACCGACTAAGCGCATCTGGCACTACAATAACTTTTCCCGGAGTGTACTTAAGATCAAGATCATAGTCAGCCATCAGCTCCAACCATTTACGCTGCCTCATGTTAAGCTCTTTCTGTATGAACACATACTTTAGGCTTTTGTGATCGGTGAATACTTTGACCCTTTCACCCAATAAGTAATGTCTCCAAATCTTCAAAGCGAAATCACAGCTGCTAGCTCCAAGTCATGAATTGGGTAATTCTTCTCATGGGTCTTCAACTGTCTCAATGCGTAAGCTACAACCTTCCCATGCTGCATCAAAACACATCCCAATCCTTTCCCGGATGCATCGTTGTGAATCACCAACCTCCGAAACTGTCTGGTACAGTCAAAATAGGAGCGTTTATCAATCTCTGCTTCAACACCTCAAAAGCTGACGCACACTTATCCGTCCATACAAATGGTACCTCCTTGCGCGTAAGCTTGGTTAAAGGCTCAGCCAGACGAGCAAAGTTCTCCACGAACCTTCTGTAATACCCGGCAAGTCCAAGGAAACTTCTTATCTCAGCAACGTTCTTCGGAATCGGCCAATCTCGAACTGCTGCAATCTTTTCGGAATCAACGGCGATTTCATCTCCAGACACGACATCCCCAAAAACTTCACTTCTTCCAGCCAAAACTCGCACTTGCTTATCCTTGCATACAATCTTTCTTGCCTCAATGCCTGCAGTGCGATCTTCAAGTGTTATGCATGCTCTTCTATACTCTTTGAGTAAACCAGAATATCATCAATAAACACCACTATAAACTGTTCCAAGAACGGCGAAAAGATTCGGTTCATCAAGTCAATAAATATCGCCGGCGCATTCGTGACTACGAATGGCATCACTAAATACTTGTAATGTCCATACCGAGTTCTGAATGCAGTCTTGCAAATATCTTCTGATTTAACTCGAACCCGATGATATCCGAATCGCAAATCCAGCTTCGAGAATACCCTCACGCCACAGAGTTGCTCGAATAATTCGCCAATGCGAGGGATCGGGTACTTGTTTTTAATAGTCACCTAGTTTAATTCTCGATACTCGATGCACATTCTCCTTGTGGCATCTTTCTTCTTTACTAGAAGAACTGGAGCTCTCCAAGATGAATTGTTGCTGCGAATCCAACCCTTCTCAAGTAATTCGGTAACATGTTTCTTGACTTCTTCCAACTCCACTGGTGCCATTGGATAGTACGCTTTAGAAACTGGCGCTGCACTAGGAACAAGATCAATCGCGAACTCCACGTCTCGCTTCGGCGGTAAACCTGATATGTCTTCAAATACGTCCATGAAATCTCGAACAACAGCTGGCGCTTCATCTTTAGCAACCTCCATCGACGAAAGAACATTAGTTGTCGGCCTAGCTCTAAACTCGACTGACCCGACAGAACTGCTTCCTTCCGCAAAAACAAACTTTGGATGTCCGGGAATCTGGAAATTCACTTTCTTTGCTCTACAATCAATGTGAGCGTGGAAAGTGCCAAGGAAATCCATTCCCAAGACAACAACAAACAAAAGGATGCACCTGAATTGAATAATTCTAATGCGGGGAAGACATGATCAAGTAGGATACCTGAAACGATTTCACTTGAAGCCAAACACTGAAGAAGATAAGCACGGTAAACAAAATTCAAGCTTGCGATAAACATGAACTGGAAAGCAAGAGAAGCAAGGCAATATAACTACCATGAGACAAGGAAGTGAATCAAGACTAGGACTTCAAATTACTTAAATAGAGTACCGTATTGTAACCATGCTGCAGTTCATAGTTACAATCACATAACTCCACTCAAGTCGCCCAAATCCAAGTATTAGAATCAAAGAACGGGGAGAAACAATAGGGAACCAAAAGGTTTCAAGCCGAGATGAAAAGTGGTTTGCATAAGGTCAAGGCAAAGGATAAAGAGAAAGATATGATTCAAAAATCATGATATCAACGTGGCAGGACATGCTCCTAATTACGGGTATTCTGATTCGTGTATTGGGTCCAATACCCAACTACAAAAGAATCAAACCCGATTAACTTAAATCCTATGTCTCTGATACCAAACAAACCATGTCACGCCCCGCTTCCCAGAGTACGCAAAAATAGGCACGTGACATAGCCAACCATACTACCTGTGGATAGGAAAAATCCTTCCAGGTCACATTACGGCTGTAGAGATATCAAGAACAGGAAAATAAACTAAACTATCTAGTACATGTTCATAAGCCAGAATAAATGAGTCAAGAAATAATATAATATGCGGAAGCAAAAGATCCAATAAATAAAACACCTGGAAAGTAAAACTGGATACCAACAGGATCCTCACCGCTCGGTCTAACAGCGGCAGTACTCCTGATCAGTCTGCAACAAAGGTAGAGGATCTGGGCCATGCAAAACCCAGACGTCAGTGCGTCATAAAACTAAGCAATAAAATAAACAGGGGTAGCAAGGCATGCAGGTATCTGTATGAACAGTAAAACAGGTATAACAGTAATATAAATGAGGACAGTGAGGATAATGTGTAGTGAGTAATCTGGACTGGTCTATTGGGTTAACTACTCTCGAGTCTTTGAAATCAATTTGATGAATCATCGATGTAACTCAATAGTATCCCGTGCGTGCCTGGGATCACGGTCTATGACTCTCGGGCTGAATCCGAGACGTACCGCAAGGCAGTAAAAGGGTAGTAGGTAATGACGAGTGATGTCAGCAGCATCACCCCGGGGCTGGCCTAGCCCGTAAGACTGATCAGAAAAGGTATCGAACTGTCGAGTTACAAGTCAGGTTTCATCATTGATTTCCCCATGCCCCCAAGTTATATATGTTCAAGTCAGGTATTGAATAATCTGGAGCTAATGCCAACGCAGGATCAGGCAGGTACAGGTTTGTCTGGATAGACAACAGGAAATGTCCGTAGGGACAACAGGTCAAGTTTGTTGGCATTAGTAATAAGATCAGGTAACAGGTCAAGCTATGGTACATCAGGTCAAGTCAGGTAGTATATTGGTATCATGTCATGTCAAGAAGTGCACGGTATCACGTCGTGTCAAATAATAGGTGTATCAAGTCATGTCAGGGGTGCACAACATGTCACGTGGGTGCTCATAATCAAACTAAAAAATAAGCATGGGTATACAAAACAAGTATGGGGTACTAATGGAACAATAAAATGGAACATTGTAATGTGGTATGCAAAAAGGTACAAATTAAAACATATGGATGCACGGTTATCGATTTGAGTTTGGGTTATGGTTCCAACACTAAGTAAAATACACTTGATCATATATGAAATGTTAAAATATCATTAATATGTATTAAATGATCTAGGGATGCAATTGTATATAAAATAGGCTAAATGGATGCAATTAGGTATCCGAAAGTTATAAACTATTTAAAATGGTACTATGGGCTATGCAAATAATCATTATATGGTTCAAATACGGATATGGGTATCTTGTATCGTAATCTAATATGCAATATGAAATGTTTCAGGTTCTAGATCTACACGTGATATAAATAAAACATCGGAATATCAACAAGGAACATGCGATATTAGATTTAATCTACAGGTTCACTATACAATTAAATAAGTATAAAATAATATGAATAGTATGCAGCAAGTTTTACTTGCCTTGGGGATCACGAAACGGATATGTACGGCACGTCTGACGTCGGTAAAACATCGCGATGTGTCCACGCGAGCACAGAACAGAACCAGGAAAGGCAAGAACACGACCACGCTGGATATGGACGTCTACTGGGTCGCCCGGATCATCGGCGACGAGCACGGCTCCGACGACGGTCGGAAACCGAGAACCAAGCGAAGAAGAGAGAAGAAGAAGAAGACAAATGAAAGAAGAGGGAGAAGGGTTGGTTGCTCTGGGTTGTAGGAGTTGCAGGGAAAGGAGAAAAGGACGACGACGACGAGGGTTCGTGGGTGTGAGGCTGTGCGGTGATGGTTTTCCGACAAGGGCAGCTAGGGGTTATGCTCGGTTGTGAGGTGTAGCTGAGGGTTTTGGGGAGAAGGGAAGAGGAGAGGAGACGAGGGCGAGGTGGTGGTGATGCAGGGACGGTCGATGGCGATGACAAGGCATGGCGGCGATGAGGAGGTGGCGGTGGAAGTGGGTGTGCATGCTCGGGGAAAAAGAGGGAGTGGGCTCTGGGGTTGAGAAGGAGGTTGAGGAGAAGGTGAAGGTGAGGGTGAGGAGGTGGTAGTTTAGGCGGCGACGGAGGCGGGGACGAGGGTGCTGGGTTAGGGTTCGCGAAAGCTTCGCGTGAGGAAGGCGGCGGAAAAATGAGGGAGAGAGAGAAGAACGTGAAGGGAGAATAGGGTTTAAAATAAAGGAAATAATTATAATATAAAATATATATATATATATATGTAGATAGAGGCAGAGTGGAGAGAGAGGGAGAGAGAAAGTGAGAGAGAGATAGAGAGGATAGAAACAGAGAGAGAGACGGAGAGAGGGGAGAGAGAAAGATTTGGATTGGTTATATAAAAAATATACAGAAAATATATTTTGGTTTTAAAGAATCGTAATAAAGAAAACAAACTTATATTTATAGTTAGAATAAAATATTAATATAATATTAGTACGTTTTGAGATTTTGGCAAATACAAATTTACTCCAAAACATGCCCGGGTCGGGTCTGAAAATTCAGATTTAATGTCACGCCCCGCTTCCCAAAATACGGAATACGAGGGGTTGACAAGGCCAGCCATGCTCCTACGGTCAAGGAAATATCCTGCCGTAGTCACACTTCGGCTTCTAGCTTTACGTGGTAATCAGTAAACAATGCGCAGGTAATGAGAAATGCAGTAACTGAAACAAAACAAATACAAGGACTGGCCTGATGGAGGTCAAAAGAGTATAGCTCTGAATGGCCGATCAAAAGGTCCGCGATGTATGTCTGGTCCTCGTCCAAGCTAGACCCACCTCTCACTCTGAGCATGCATACTCAGGTCGTCAGAGCGACACGATAGAAATATATATTTGTAGATGCAAGTGGTAACTCGAGCAGTGACAATAGATATATAACAGTAAATCAAGATAGTAGAGATATGAACATGAAGTAGCCAATGCGGGTGTCTAAAAGGGCAGATGAACAGTAAAGCAGTAAAATAGTATGTCAGGTGTGTCAATACAGTAAATAATGCATGTCAATGTCACTATCCCTATCAGTTTTTAAGTCTCACTGTACAGGTCACTAAGCCTATCGTCAGTCCAAGTGTGAGAGTCAACCACTCGTGAGTGTCCTCCACCCAAGGGTAGGACCCAAGGGCAAAGGACCACGGGCCCAAACTATAACTCACGGTAATAATCATGTACCCTGTAAATCTCCATATATCTCCATATATATAAGCCAGCGTGTGACTCCCGAGATTCTGTTGAACTCACACTCAAACTACCCTACACCCCGTGGTCTACATCAAACGCCAACCACAACCTCAAATACCGGTCGGTCCGTGATAAGTCTGCGCGAGAACTGGAGACAGGATCTCCATCAAGCACGTCCCGACTGATACCCAAGATAAATGGGCAGTGTCTGGTGCCTTACCTGTGACACCCATATAAGTACTTCCATAAGTGTCCCATACCACTTATAGTCACACTTATACGCGCCCCACAGACGTCGACAATGCAATAAAACAATAGGGTCCAGTGATTGTGTACAAGTACGTGTCAATTTCACTTATCCACTCATGCACGAACACTAACGTACTTGCCACAATCACCACTGAAACCTAACACTGGATAATGCACATGATCACTAGGTTATCAATGCAATGACATATATGATGTGGTGAGAAAGCAGTGTCTAAGGCAAGTTTAAGATGCCATATGTCGGTATACTACCACTTGCATAATTTATCATAAATCATACATGCCAAATTTAGCGAAACAATGAACAGGGGATAAGTAGTATATTTGATTATCTACACAGCAAATTTGGTTTCACGTCAAACGGGTTTCAGGATCACTAGATATGGACATTTCATTTTAAGCGTTCACTGCTGGAAGTCCGGTTTCAGAATCGGAAGTCCGTTTCGCAACGCATTTTAATCCCGGTTGGGATCAGATTTTAGCGATGCTACAGTTTAATGAAATCTAGGGTTTCCAGTAAGGTTTTCAACGCAACATACGGATTCTCAATCACATCTGTACGTCAGGAGTTATACACTATTCAACATTGGGGTGCCCGTTCTGGTTCTGTTTGGGACTGCTATACGTCCCGGTCTTTTAAATTACAAATTAAATAGCAAACGACGATGAAACGGAATGAAACCACTTGTGTTATTTATCTAACAGATTCAACTTTAATAAACTGCAGAGTTCCGCAACATACGAGTTCAGGAAATAAGGTGGCACACATTACGGAACAGTAAACAGTAACCAGAGTCGCTCTGGACTGCAGTCCAGAGCTGCACTCCGACCCAATTATCGACACAATTTCAGTACAGAAACCAATAGAAACTTGCATAGGAGTACAGTTTGTCGAGTCGGCTTCGATTTGAGACCTCGAACGCAACATTTCAATATGTACATAATTTATGGTGATTTTAACAATATTCAGACGCGGGGAAAATCCCAGCTTTACGGGTGTTTTTGGGGGTATTCGTTTTAGTCATTAACGGTCATATTTTCCAATGAAATTTACACACTAGGTTTACTGCCTTACGGGCCAGACTATGCAAATGAGTTCCGTCAAATTAAATGAAGATTTCCATTGAGATCATGCATCGAACAGTTACGTCATATAATTTATCGGGAATAGTAAATATGGAATCTATACGATTATAGTTTGTAACAAACATAAATTAGCATGTAGCAAGTAGGGAACTTGCCTGGAAACGTTTTGGGCAATGTACGACAGCAGCAACGTCACGAGCGCGCGACGAACGGCGCGGTTTGGTTTCACGGCCTCGGCTCGCGATTCGGGTGCTACGTCGGAGTTGTCCGGAAACGGCTTGTGCTTGCTGGAAGCGGAGGGGGTGCTCAGTGCTGCTGATACAGAGAGAGAGAGAGACCTTTAGAGCAACAGGGAGAGAGATTTAGAGAGAGAGAGGTTTAGAGAGAGAGAGACATAGAGAGAAATAGAGAGATAGAGAGAGGGGAGAGAGAACCAGAGCGAGAGTGAGAGAGAAACAGAGAGAGATAGGGAGAGGGGAGAGAACCAGAGCGAGAGTGAGAGAGAAACAGAGAGAGATAGGGAGAGGGGAGAGAACCAGAGAGAAACAGAGAGAGACAGAGAGGGAAACAGAGAGAGAGGGAGAGAGAGATGTAGAGAGAGGGAGGCACTGAAAGAGAGATTTCACCTGGTGACGACGGGGTCAACGGAGGCGCCGGCGAGGGGAGCTCGCTGTGGTGCTCAGAGGGGCATCGAAGAAGTGGTGATGGCATTGGTGGGGGTCGCCGGCCGGAGGTGGAACAGAGAAGGGTTGCTCGAGGTGCGGCAATGGAGTTGCTGGAGGAGGTGAAGCAGTGGAGGGAGACGGTTGTTGGTGTTGCGGTGGTTCTTGTGGTGGCTCCGGTGAGGTCGTCGTTGACGGTGGGGCTTTGAGAGGGGTTTTCTGTGGAGAGAGAAGTGAGTTCGAGGGTGTGAGGGAGAGTTTGAGAGGGAGAGAGAAGGAGCGGATCTCGGGCGAACGTTGGGAGGGAGAGCGAGCCGTAGGGGGGTGTGCGTCGCAGGGGTCAGTTGGCAAGAGACGTGGGCGCGCGCGAGAAACGGCCGCGAGGGGGACGTGGGAGCAACGGGAATGAGCGGGAAAAGGCTGTGGGGAGGAAGAAGGGATGGAGCGGGCCGGGTCGGGTCAGTGGGCCAAGGAGTTTTAATAAAAAAAAGAGGGGAAATAAAATGGGCTGGGTTTAAATTTTAATAGAAAAAGGGGACGGCTGCTGGGGGAAAAATTGGGTCGGGGAGTTCTAATGGGCAGGGCTGGAAAATGAGGTTATAAATTAAATTCGAATTTCCTTTGGGCTGAGGGGAAAATGTTGGGCCGGCGATTTCTAAATAAATTTGGAGGAAAAGAGAGTGGCCCAGAGATTTAAGGTTTAGCTAAATTAATATAAATTAGGCTGAAAATTTAGGGAGTTTGGGCTGATTTTAAAATAAAAGGATTGGGATTTGGGTGTTAAAAGGGGTGTGGGCAGCTAGGCCGAAGGGGAGTTGGGTTTTAGTTTAAAAAGAAATTAAATTATTTTGTATGGGAAAAGAAAGGGGTTGGCCGGCTGAGAAAAATTTAGTGGTTTCAATTAATAGTAAGGGAATGAACGGGAAGTGGGCCGGCCAAAGATTTAGGGATGGAAAAATATATAAGAAATAGATAATGGGGTTTTGGGTTGGTTTAGGGAAAAAGAAAAGGGTTTAGGGTCTTAAGATAACAAATAAATAATAGTCCTAAAATAAGTAATTTAAGAGTAACAAAATACGGATGTTGATATACAAACGGACTGGGTATTACATCATAGCACCCTTACAAAAATTTCGTCGTCGAAATTTAAAAGAAGCGATAAGCTACAAAAATAACATGCGAAAAGTTACCACATCGAACATTAGTGCATAGTGGTTTACAAAAAGGTCAGATAGAAGAATTTTGATGATCTATATGTGTATAAGAATAACACAACAAAAAGGGTAGTATAATGCCGGAAAAACTATAAGGGTAACCTATATGTACAAAAGAATAAAATAGCAATAACGAATAATAGTATTCGAGGCGTACTAGAAAAAATCGAAATCCTAAATATGTGCACACCTATATATATCAAAAGTAGCGCGGCTAAAATAATAAGTATAAGACACAACCAAAATGAAATAGTGGAAGATTTGTCGGTAGGTTAAAACATTTTAGAATAACGTATCAATCAACCAATTTTAACATAACTTAGAAATCCACATGGTGAAAATAAGAAACATAGCGCAAAATAATATGTGCAATATATGATTGCGCTACCACAAAAATGAGAAGAATAGTAGCGTACTTAAAATACATAAGACGGAGTAGTCAATAACACGCACTTTTCGATAAATACAAAATAATGAAAACTAAATCTTCGAATAACGATGTCCCTAAATATAGTTAGGGTAAAAGGAAAATAGCACAAAAAGTATAGGGCTAGTTAGGGTAGGGGCTACAATGGAGTATGGCTCACTCCAAAAGCTCGGGGTGTGACGGCTTTAGACTGAAGGTCAAAGAGATTGGGGTCGGGTCAGCACGGGAAGTACGAGTGAGCAGCAAAGGACCACATGGGGAAAAAGGGATGTATGGGAAGGAAAACGGTCGTTACATCATGTGAATCAAAAATCCGAAGGGTCAGCTAACTCGGAAATTTCACTATCAATTTCCCCTCCCAGACGGATCTCAAACAAGGCCTATACGAAGGATGAAGGGTGGCTCGTTCAAAAGATCAGGGTGCGGTACTTTAATCTAAGTGAGGGTCGACACAGTACAAGGTGTAGGGGTGGACAGTCAGGGATCTCAGGAGGAAATAAATGTATAGGGGAAAAGTCAAAGCATCAAGTGAACCAGTAATCAAAAGATTAGCGAACTCAGAAATTTTATTTCATTCCAGAAAATTCTAAACAAAGCATTCTCAAAAAGTGAAAGATGGCCCTAAACTAAACATAGATTTATTTGGCCAGGGGAGACAACAGCTAAAAAAATCCCGTCAGTCGCGGTTGTGGAGGTTCAGCAGGTTACGGTAGGCTCGCGCGCTCAGGTAGGGGCGTCCATTTCCATAGCGCCTCGCAGGGACCGCCATTGGGAGTCCTTCCACAGCAGGGTCTTGTTCTTCCAATCCTTCTTCCTCGGCTGGAGCTTCTTCATCGAGATCTGCTTCTATGTGATTCTCTTCTTCTGGATCCTCTCCTATGGGAATTTCCTCCACCGGATTTTCTTCTATCGGGCCCTCCTCGGGATCTTCCTCTATCGGGTTCTCTTCAGGGTCTCCTTCCTCCTCGTCGGAATCGCCAATCATGAAAACCTCTGGGGCGGCGGCTCCTTCGTCCTCGGAATCGCTGTTTCCGAAAATGACCTGGGGGCCGTTTATCTCATCGTCCGAACTCACCAGCATGCGATCTAAGGAAACGCATGACTGAGCATCCTCATCTAGATGCGGCGTTGCTCCAGGGTGAGCCATGGCCTGAAAAGAAAGAGTCATGATTAGACAGTAGAATACATTAAGAAAATAGCTCAGGATACGGAGTACAGGAAAATATGCGGTAGGCAAGGACTGAAAAACAAAATCTAGAATACTGATGCAACGAATAGTATAAGTAAAGTGAGGGGGAGGGGACGATACATACATCACAACTCAGGATTTTATTACATTCAGCCAAAAGTTTAATGGATACAGGATCTCAAACGAAAAGAGAAATATTTACAAGTGACAACATTTTATTAAAAGCAGAAAACGTGATAACTCTTCTTCGATTTTAGACCGCTGCATTCTCGTCACGCGAGTTGAATCCTGCGCTGGGTCCGCCCTAGCCTCGAAGCTCGAACCACGAAATAACCATCACTTGGCAGAAGTGGAGAGTGTGGACGAATCTCCTCCTTGTAGCTCCTTCCTTTTGGGGCAACCGTTGATAAGATGTTCGCTGGATCCGCAAATCAGGCATTTCCCCTGGGCGCGGCGACAATCCCTCTAAAAATGTCCTGGCCTCTTACAGTACCCACAACATTGGGTCTTCTGCTGCTTCTGTCGCGGGGAAACAAATGGGCGCTTCATCTTCCCCTCTTTTCCTCGTCTAACAGGGATCCCTTTACGATTGGAGACTTCCGTTGGTGCCTGATTCACCTGCCTTCTCAGTCCTTCAGCTAACAGGTCGTTTGTTCGCTCCTGGGCTTCCTTCAGACTTTGCAGTGCAGTCAGGATCTCTACGGCCTGATTCTGGGGAATGGAGATAGAGGAAGAGTCGTTGGAAGACATGGTCCTGAAACAACAATTTTGAGGACGATATACGGCACAATCTATAAGAATCAAAACATAATATGGATTAGGCAAGGAATCGATAAATATAGGATGTGATGAAGTTTATTACAAGTGGAAATCAACTGTTGAACTCCAAGTCACTCAACCCTAGCAGATAGATCAAAATGCACAGCGATTGTCAAACACTACACGGAACTGCAATCCCAATCGAAGCAAAACCTGGCTCTGATACCAACAAAACCATGTCACGCCCCGCTTCCCAAAATACGGAATACGAGGGATTGACAAGGCCAGCCATGCTCCTACGGTCGAGGAAATATCCTGCCGTAGTCACACTTCGGCTTCTAGCTTTACGTGGTAATCAGTAAACAATGCGCAGGTAATGAGAAATGCAGTAACTGAAACAAAACAAATACAAGGACTGACCTGATGGAGGTCAAAAGAGTATAGCTCTGAATGGCCGATCAAAAGGTCCGCGATGTACTTCTGGTCCTCGTCCAAGCTAGACCCACCTCTCACTCTGAGCATGCATACTCAGGTCGTCAGAGCGACACGATAGAAATATATATTTGTAGATGCAAGTGGTAACTCGAGCAGTGACAATAGAAATATAACAGTAAATTAAGATAGTAGAGATATGAACATGAAGTAGCCAATGCGGGTGTCTAAAAGGGCAGATGAACAGTAAAGCAGTAAAATAGTATGTCAGGTGTGTCAATACAGTAAATAATGCATGTCAATGTCACTATCCCTATCAGTCTCTAAGTCTCACTGTACAGGTCACTAAGCCTATCGTCAGTCCAAGTGTGAGAGTCAACCACTCGTGAGTGTCCTCCACCCAAAGGTAGGACCCAAGGGCAAGGGACCACGGGCCCAAATTATAACTCACGGTAATAATCATGTACCCTGTAAATCTCCATATATCTCCATATATATAAGCCGGCGTGGGACTCCCGAGATTCTGTTGAACTCACACTCAAACTACCTCACACCTCGTGGTCTACATCAAACGCCAACCACAACCTTAAATACCGGTCGGTCCGTGACAAGTCTGCGCGAGAACTGGAGATAGGATCTCCATCAAGCACGTCCCGACTGATACCCAAGATAAATGGGCAGTATCTGGTGCCTTACCTATGACACCCACATAAGTACTTCCATAAGTGTCCCATACCACTTATAGTCACACTTATACGCGCCCCACAGACGTCGACAATGCAATAGAACAATAGGGTCCACTGATTGTGTACAAGTACGTGTCACTTTCACTTATCCACTCATGAACGAAAACTAACGTACTTGCCACAATCACCACAGAAACCTAACACTGGGTAATGCACATGATCACTAGGTTATCAATGCAATGACATATATGATGTGGTGAGAAAGCAGTGTCTAAGGCAAGTTTAAGATGTCATATGTCGGTATACTACAACTTGCATAATTTATCATAAATCATACATGCCAAATTTAGCGAAACAATGAACAGGGGATAGGTAGTATATTTGATTATCTACACAGCAAATTTAGTTTCACGTCAAACGGGTTTCAGGATCACTAGATATGGACATTTCATTTTAAGCGTTCACTGCTGGAAGTCCGGTTTCAGAATCGGAAGTCCGTTTCGCAACGCATTTTAATCCCAGTTGGGATCAGATTTTAGCGACGCTACAGTTGAATGAAATCTAGGGTTTCCAGTAAGGTTTTCAACGCAACATACGGATTCTCAATCACATCTGTACGTCAGGAGTTATACACTATTCAACATTGGGGTGCCCGTTCTGGTTCTGTTTGGGACTGCTATACGTCCCGATCTTTTAAATTACAAATTAAATAGAAAACGATGATGAAACGGAATGAAACCACTTGTGTTATTTATCTAACAGATTTACCTTTAATAAACTGCAGAGTTCCGCAAAATACGAGTTCAGGAAATAAGGTGGCACACATTACGGAACAGTAAACAGTAACCAGAGTCGCTCTGGACTGCAGTCCAGAGCCGCACTCCGACCCAATTATCGTCACAATTTCAATACAGAAACCAATAGAAACTTGCATAGGATTACAGTTCGTTGAGTTGGCTTCGATTTGAGCCCTCGAACGCAACATTTCAGTATGTACAAAATTTATGGTGATTTTAACAATATTCAGACGCGGGGAAAATCCCAGCTTTATGGGTGTATTTGGGGGTATTCGTTTTAGTCATTAACGGTCATATTATCCAATGAAATTTACACACTAGGTTCACTGCCTTACGGGCCAGACTATGCAAATGAGTTCCGTCAAATTAAATGAATATTTCCATTGAGATCATGCATCGAACAGTTACGTCATATAATTTATCGGGAATAGTAAATATGGAATCTATACGATTATAGTTTGTAACAAACATAAATTAGCATGTAGCAAGTAGGGAACTTTCCTGGAAATGTTTTGGGCGATGTACGACAGCGGCAACGTCACGAGCGCGCGACGAATGGCGCGGTTTGGTTTCACGGTCTCGGCTCGCGATTCGGGTGCTACGTCGGAGTTGCCCGGAAACGGCTTGTGCTTGCTGGAAGTGGAGGGGGTGCTCAGTGGTGCTGATACAGAGAGAGAGAGATCTTTAGAGCAACAGGGAGAGAGATTTAGAGAGAGAGAGAGAGAGACAGAGAGAGTGAGAGAGAAACAGAGAGATAGAGAGAGGGGAGAGAGAACCAGAGAGAGAGTGAGAGAGAAACAGAGAGAGATAGGGAGAGGGGAGAGAACCAGAGAGAGAGAGAGAACCAGAGAGAGACAGAGAGGGAAACAGAGAGAGAGGGAGAGAGAGATGTAGAGAGAGGGAGGCACTGAAAGAGAGATTTCGCCTGGTGACGACGGGGTCGACGGAGGCGCCGGCGAGGGGAGATCGCCGTGGTGCTCAGAGGGGCGTCGACGAAGTGGTGATGGCGTTGGTGGGGTCGCCGGAGGTGGAACAGAGAAGGGTTGCTCGAGGTGCGGCAATGGAGTTGCTGGAGGAGGTGAAGCAGTGGAGGGAGACGGTTGTTGGTGTTGCGGTGGTTCTTGTGGTGGCTCTAGTGAGGTCGTCGTTGACGGTGGGGCTTTGAGAGGGGTTTTCTGTGGAGAGAGAAGTGAGTTTTAGGGTGTGAGGGAGAGTTTGAAAGGGATTGAGAAGGAGCGGATCTCGGGCGAACGTTGGGAGGGAGAGCGAGCCGTAGGGGGGTGCGCGTCGCAGGGGTCAGTTGGCGAGAGACGTGGGCGCGCGCGAGAAACGGCCGCGAGGGGGACGTGGGAGCAACGGGAATGAGCGGGAAAAGGCTGTGGGGAGGAAGAAGGGATGGAGCGGGCCAGGTCGGGTCAGCGGGCCAAGGAGTTTTAATAAAAAAAAAAGGGGAAATAAAATGGGCTGGGTTTAAATTTTAATGGAAAAAGGGGACGGCTGCTGGGGGAAAAATTAGGCCGGGGAGTTCTAATGGGCAGGGCTGGAAAATGAGGTTATAAATTAAATTCGAATTTCCTTTGGGCTGAGAGGAAAATGTTGGGCCGGCGATTTCTAAATAAATTTGAAGGAAAAGAGAGTGGCCCAGAGATTTAAGGTTTAGCTAAATTAATATAAATTGGGCTGAAAATTTAGGGAGTTTGGGCTGATGTTTAAAATAAAAGGATTGGGATTTGGGTGTTAAAAAGGGGTGTGGGCAGCTAGGCCGAAGGGGAGTTGGGTTTTAGTTTAAAAAGAAATTAAATTATTTTGTATGGGAAAGGAAAGGGGTTGGCCGGCTGAGAAAAATTTAGTGGTTTCAATTAATAGTAAGGGAATGAACTGGAAGTGGGCCGGCCAAAGATTTAGGGATGGAAAAATATATAAGAAATAGATAATGGGGTTTTGGGTTGGTTTAGGGAAAAAGAAAAGGGTTTAGGGTGTTAAAATAACACATAAATAATAGTCCTAAAATAAGTAATTTAAGAGTCCTAAAATAAGTAATTTAAGAGTAACAAAATACGGATGTTGATATACAAACGGACTGGGTATTACATTTAAAATATGAAAAATATATACGACTTTCAAAATTCAAAATGAATGCTTAGGTAACGAAAAAGCATACCCCCAAGAACGGACGCACGTACGTGCGCGTAGCCATCCAAACTCATCCGTTTCTCTGAACGGGACGAGAACAAGATGCGCGGATGCTACCACGGGGTTAGGGGTATCAAGCAGGCCATGTTATGCAATTTTAAATTATTTTCTGTGACCTAAAAAAATGTTATATGATAAAAGATGCAATGCTAGATGAAATGCCAGTATGTAATAATCATGAGATGTACGTGTCCATGCAACAAGTCAGGGTAATCTATAAATATGAATCAAACAAGTTTCAAGCAAGCGGGTCGGGTCGAATGCAATGTAAAATGTGAAATACCATCCGCACCCAAACCCGATAAATCAATAAAATGCCACAAATAAATAAATACGGAGACTGAAATGGTATAAATGAACTAGGTTGTTACACTCTTGCCTCCTGCCGTTGATGAGCAGCTTCCTAATATTGATGACTCTTGGCCCAAGCAAAAGTAAAATACCTCCATCGCATAACAAAATCTCAGTGAGGAGTTGTTTCAACATCCAGCTCCATTGTCTTGGTTGATCTCGTCTCCGTTCTTCCTCGCTCATCTCCGCTCATCTCCGTTACCGACGATGCTCTCTTAGACCGTTTTGTTACTCTTGTCCTCGCTTATGGTTTAGACAACCTTTATTCTCTTCCTCTCGAGATCTATTTTGTACCGGTTATCATGGATTCTTATTTGGTCTCTATTCAACATGAGGCGTCGCGTGGACGTTCCCTACCTACGCGGTTACATTCTTGCATTGCCTGGTTCTGTTCCGTATTTGTGCGTGCAAGGTGTTCGACGAAATGCCCCAATGGAGATTTTCTGTCGTTTTATCGCATTCTTGCAGCGTGCCGCGCATCTGTGGATCCCCAAGGCAAATAAAACTTGCTACATACTATTTAAATTATTTTATACTTATTTAAATACGTATTAAGCCTGTTGTTTAAATCTAGTGCCCCATATTCCATTTTAACATTTCGATCTCCCATTTATATCATTTTAGATCTAGAACATGAAAACATATCTTGTTGCATATTAGATTACAATGTACTGTACCATATCCGTAGTTATATCACACAGTGCTTAGTTTGTATAGTCCATAGTTCCATTTCAATTGTTTACAACTTTTCGGATATCTATTTGCATCCATCTTGTCTAGTATATATACAATTGCATCCATAGATCATATAATACATAATAATGTGATTTTAACATTCCATATTTGATAAAGTGTATTTTAATTAGTGTTGGAACTATAATCTCAACCCAAATCGATAACTATGCATCCATATGTTTTAATCTGTACTGTTCCCCTCCGAATGGCGGCGCACAGGACCGCGATGTCCTGACGCTGAGATTCGGGGCAGATGCTGTTTGGTTTTATCCGTCCACCTCTCCGAAGACGCCAAGTTGATTTATGGCACCGTGTATCGGAGGTTTAAACGGATGCGGCCGATGTAGCAGACTTCGTCAGATTCCCCCTCGCTTGAGGAGTTTTTGATTGTGGGGACGCTCTTCCCTGCAGGCGCAAGCCCCTGCAGTTAATTACGCTACCGCATCGCGGTAACAACTTTCTCCTTCTCCAGAATTTCACTTCGTGTCGTGTGTGTTTGTTTTGTTTGTGGTTGCCCGTGGATTGTATACGGAGACTGAGTAATGTCGTCGCCCGTAGGACATGGATTAGTCCAAATCCGTATTTACTTAGATTTGGGTTTGGTGTTTTTAGTTTAAGGATGCATTAGTCGCGTTGCGGCTAAGATCAACTTAAACGTTCGTTAAGGATACGATAGTCCTGTTTGAGACTAAGATCAACTTAACGTGATAATCCATTTAATATCCGGCCATCGGGACTCGTCACCTCTCTAACGTCGTTGAAGGATTACAACGGCAGATGTCAGAGGAGTTCAGAGATTTCCCTTGAACCAAGGTTGATTTGGAGTTTTATAGTCTGTTTGAATGTTTAAGGATACGTTAGCCGCATTTGGGGCTAAGATCAGCTTAAACGGGACCGATTAGATCCGAAAAAGAGCATTTGGATGCTCTATTGTTCCAGTTTAGGGACGTGGTGGTCCACCGCCAGTTTAGGGACGTGGTGGTCCAATATTAGTTAAGGGACGTTTCGGTCGGATATTAGTTTAGGGACGTTTCGGTCCGATATTAGTTTAGGGACGTTTCGGTCTGATATTAGTTTAAGGACGTTTCGGTCCACAAGTTTAAGGACCCCGCAGTCCATATTGATGTGTGGTCGTCGGGACCCGTCACCTCTCTGACGTCGTTGAAGGATTACAACGATAGGTGTCAGAGGAGCTCGGAGATATACCCTCGAACCGGATATAAATTGATTTAAGGGAGCAATCTTGCTCAGTCAATTTAATTTGAGGACTTACGGCCATGATTGGGCTAAGTCCAGTTGAAAAATATTCAACGCCTTTTATTTGTTTTTGGTCTGTTAGACCTGTGCTAGGGCTTGGCCCATTTTTAAATAATGCATTGCATTATTTTCTATTTTTTTGTTTGGGCTCTGCCCATAAAAGATACAGAGCATCAATTTATTTTGGGCTTTGCAAGGCATCTGCATAGCATTTTTATTATTTTGTTTGGGCTCTGCCCATTTATAAATGATGCAGAGCATCAATTTAATTAGGCATGTTTGGTCTTTTGACTTGGGCTTGGCCCTTTGAGAAATGCATTGCATTTTCAGGCGCTTTGTGCCAATCAGAGAGCGCAAGCGCTTGTAGTACGTGTCGCGCAAGCGCAGTGCGCTGCGCTAGTGCTCTGCGCTAGTGCGCTGCGCTTGCGCTGCTGACACGTGGCGCACTCTGGTGAGTTGCGCCAATCACAGAGAGCAAAGCTCTATCTTAAAGCGCATGGCGCAAGTCGTTCAGATGCTGACACGTGGCGCTCTCCCAAGAGCGCAACAGCGCAGTTTGCAAGTGCAAAGCACTAAGAATCTTTTAGATTCAAGAACAGAAGTGCAAAGCACTATTTGATTTCTTGATCTAGTTTAGATCAAAGAAAAACAATTTTTTCTTTTTATTTCAAGAACCAGAGGTTCATAAAAGTGCAAAGCACAATTTTATTATTATTATTTTTTATTTTGTTGTTTTCTTGTTTTAAAGAACCAGTGGTTCATAAGAAGTGCAAAGCACTGTTTATTATGTGAAGATCATTGATCTGGTTTTTAGATCAATGATTTATTAAAAAGGATTTCTTCTCTCTCGTGAAGGTTTTTTACCTTTTTCTTTGAAATTTTCTCAGAGTTCTCTCTCTGTTTGAAGCTCTTGACTTTTTTCAAGAAAAATGTTGATGCTTTGAATTGAGGCCTAGAGTCCTTTATATAGTGCCCATAAATTAGTTAAATTTGTTAAAGAGATTTTTCTCTGAGTGATTTGGGGAATTTTCCCCACCGTTGGATCTTTAATCCAAGGGCTTCTGTTTTACAGAAGAAAATCTTCTTGTTTTAATAAGAACAGAAAATATTTCTTTAGAATTTTAATTCTGTTTGGCGCAGATGGCCCAGCTCGTGACACGTGTTACGCAGCGCACAGCGCAGCGCAACTGCGCTAGCGCATCTGCGCTGACACGTGTCGCGCAGCGCACAGCGCAGCGCAACTGCGCTAGCGCATCTGCGCTGACACGTGTCGCGCAGCGCACAGCGCAGCGCAACTGCGCTAGCGCATCTGCGCTGACACGTGTCGCGCAGCGCACAGCGCAGCGCAACTGCGCTGAACACGTGTCGCGCAGCGCACAGCGCAGCGCAACTGCGCTAGCGCATCTGCACTGACACGTGTCGCGCAGCGCAGTGCCTGCGCAACCGAAGCGTTGCTTCCCTTAATTTTGTTTAAAACAGAGCTTTGCTCTGATTGGGTGCGCTGCCTTGGGCGCTGCGCTGATGCATCTGCGCCTGACACGTGGCGCGTTGCGCCCGGAATTTGAAGCGTTGCTTCAAAATTTGAATTTTGAATTTCCAGCAGAGCTTTGCTCTGATTGGGGGAAACATGTACCTATTTGCATACCCCATCACAATATTCCATTTTATTGTTACATTGATACCCCATACTTGTTTTTGTGAACCCATGTCTATTATAGTTTGATTATGAGCACCCACGTGATATTTGTGCACCCCCGACATGATTTGATACACTACTACTTGATACGACTTGATACTGTGCACTTCTTGACATGATTGGATTTATATACACTACCTGACTTGACCTGATGTACTATAGCTTGACCTGTTACCTAATCTTATTACTAATGCCAATAACCTTGACATGTTGTCCCTACGGACATTTCCTGTTTTCTATTCAGACAAACATGTACCTACTTGATCATGTGTTGGCATTAGCCCCAGATTTATTAATACCTGACTTGAACACATAACTTGGGGGTATGGGAAAATCAATGATGAAACCTGACTTGTAACTCGACAGTTCGATACCTTTACTGATCAGTCTTACGGGCTAGGCCAGCCCCGGGGTGATGCTGCTGACATCACTCGTCATTACCTACTACCCTGTACTGCCTTGCGGCACGTCTCGGATTCAGCCTGAGAGTCTTAGACCATGATCCCGGGCACGCATGGGATACTATCCACCCTTTACTGCCTTGCGGCATGTCTCGGATTCAGCCCGAGAGTCTTAGACCGTGATTCCGAGCACGCACGGGATACTATTGAGTTACATCGATGATTCATCAAATTGAATTCAAAGACTTGAAAGTAGTTAACCCGATAGATGAGTTTAGATTACTCACTGCACATCACTTATGCCTTATCCTGCACTGTTATTATTGTTTACCGTTCATACTCATACCCGCATGTCTTGCAACCCCCTGATTATATTATTATTGATGTTATGACGCACTGACGTCTGAGTTTTGCATGGCCCGGATCCTCTACCTTTGTCGCAGGCTAATCAGGAGTACTGCCGCTGTTAGACCGAGCAGTGAGGATCCTATCGGTATCCAGTTTTACTTTCCAGGTGTTCTGTTTATTGGATCTTTTTGCTTCCGCATTATTTTATTCTTGACTCGTTTATTCTGGCTTATGGACACGTGTTAGATAGTTTATTATTGTTCTTGATATCTCTACAGCCGTAATGTGACTGTGGAAGGATATTTCCTATCCATAGGTAGTATGGTTGGCTCTGTCACGTGCCTATCTTAGTGTACTCTGAGAAGCGGGGCGTGACAGGGTTTGTTTGGTATCAGAGACATAGGATATAAGTTAATCGGGTTTGATCTTTTTTGTAGTTGGGTATTGGACCCAATACACGAATCAGAAAATCCGTGATTAGGAACATGTCCTGCCATATTGTTATCATGATTCTTGAATCTTATCTTTCTCTTGATCCTTTGTCTTGACGAAATGCAAACAACTTTGCATCTCGGCTTGAAACCTTTAGGTTCCCTATTATTTCTCCCTGTTCCTTTGATTCTGATACTAGGATTTGGGCGACTTGAGTGGAGTTATGTGATTGTAACTATGAACTGCAGCATGGCTACAATGCGATACTCTATTTAAGTAACTTGGAGTCCTGGTCTTGATTCACTTCCTTGTTTCATGGCCGTTATATTGCCTTGCTTCTTTTGCTTTCCAGTTCATGTTTATCGCAAGCTGAATTTTGTTTACCGCGCTTATCTTCTTCGGTGTTTGGCTTCAGGTGAAATCGTTTCAGGTATCCTACTTGTTCATGTTTTCCCCGCATTAGAATTATTCAATTCTGGTGCATCTCTTTGTTTGTTGTTGTCTTAGGAATAGATTTTCTCGGCACTTTCCACGCTCACATTGATTGTAGGGCAAAGAAAGTGATTTTCCAGATTCCCGGACATCCGTAGTTTGTTTTTGCTGGAGGAAGCAGTTCTGTCAGGCCAGTCGAGTTCAGGGCTAGGACGACAAACAGTGTTCTTTCTTCGATGGAAGTTGATAAGGAGGAAGCGCCAGTTATAGTTTGAGATTTCATGGACGTGTTCGAGGACATCTCAGGTTTACCGCCGAAACGGTACGTGGAGTTCGCGATCGATCTTGTCCCTGGTGCAGCGCCAATCTCAAAGGCGTACTATCCAATGGCATCAGTGGAATTGGAAGAAGTCAAGAAGCAGGTTGCCGAATTGTTTGAGAAGGGTTGGATTCACAGCAGTAATTCACCTTGGGAAGCTCCAGGAGGATGTGCATCGACTCTCAAGGATTAAACCGGGTGACTATTGAGAATAAGTACCCGATCCCTCGCATTGGCGAATTGTTCGAGCAGCATAGTGGCGCGAGGGTATTCTCAAAGCTGGATTTGCGGTCCGGATATCATCAGGTCCGAGTTAAATCAGAAGATATTTGCAAGACTGCGTTCTGAACTCGGTATGGACATTACAAGTATTTAGTGATGCCCTTCGGAGTAACGAATGCACTGGCGATATTTATGGACTTGATGAACCGAATCTTTTCACCATTCTTGGACTATTTTATAATGGTATTCATCGATGATATTCTGGTCTACTCGAGGAGCATTGAAGAGCATGCAGAACACTTGAAGATCACACTGCAGACATTGAGGTAAGGAAGATTGTATGCAAAGATGAGCAAGTGCGAGTTTTGGCTTGAAGAAGTGAAGTTTTGGGGCATGTCGTAGCTGGAGATGGAATCGCCGTTGATCCTGAGAAGATTGCAGCAGTTCAAGATTGGCCGATTCCGAAGAACGTTGCAGAGATCAGAAGCTTTCTTGGACTTGTCGGGTATTACAGAAGGTTCGTGAAAAATTTTGCTCGTTTGGCTGAGCCTCTGACCAAGCTTATGCGCAAGGAAGTACCATTTATGTGGATAGAAAAGTGTGCGTCAGCTTTTGAGGCGTTGAAGCAGAGTTTGATAACCGCTCATGTTTTAACTATGCCAGAAAGTTCCGGAAGATTGGTGATTCACAACAACGCATCTGAGAAAGGATTGGGATGTGTTTTGATGCATCATGGAAAGGTTATAGCTTACGCATCGAGACAGTTGAAGACCCATGAGAAGACTTACCCAACTAATGACTTGGAGCTAGCAGCTGTGATTTTCGCTTTGAAGATTTGGAGACACTACTTATTGGGCGAAAGGGTCGAAGTATTCACCGATCGCAAAAGCTTGAAGTATGTGTTCACGCAGAAGGAGCTTAATATGAGGCAGCGTAGATGGTTGGAGCTGATGGCTGACTACGAACTTGATCTTAAGTACCATCCGGGGAAAGTTAATGTTGTGCCGGATGCGCTTAGTCGGTTGCCAGCAATTCAGATGCTGACTGCACAGAAGGAACTTATTGAAGTCTTTCGGAGATTCGATTTGGAAGTTGTGCTACCGCATTCTTCGGGACAGTTAATGCAACTGCAAGTACAATCGTCGTTGATCGAGAATATTAAAGCAGCAAAATTGCAGGACCCAAGATTTGCAAAAGTTTCGAGAACAGGTTGAAGCTGGACTTCGAACGGATTTATTGATTCATGAAGATGGTTCATTGCGATATGGTAGTCGTTTATGTGTGCCAAAGGGAGACATTCTCGAAGAAGTTATGAAGAAGGTGCACAGTTCCGCATATTCCGTACATCCAGGAGGCACGAAGATGTACCGAGATCTACGACAGCATTTCTGGTGGGAAGGCATGAAACGGGAGATTGCCCGCTTTGTAGTGAAGTGCTTGATGTGTCGGCAAGTTAAGGCTGAATATCAACGGGTTGTTGGTTTATTGCAACCACTTCCGATTCCTCAGTGGAAGTGGGAACATATAACCATGAATTTTGTGACAGCTTTGCCGCGGAGTCCAAAAAGGCAACAATGCAGTTTGGGTGATTGTTGATCGATTGACCAAGGCAGCTCATTTCATCCCATTTCGAGTTGGTCAATCAACAGAAATTTTGGCAGAATGGTACATGCAGGAGATTGTAAGATTGCATGGAGTACCGGTGAGCATCGTGTCCGACCGTGACACCCGTTTCTTATCACACTTCTGGAGAAACTTACAGGAAAGTTTGGGGACTCGATTGAAGTTTAGCACAGCTTATTACCCTCAGACAGATGGCCAGTCGGAGAGAACGATCCAAACTCTTGAAGACACGTTGAGAGCTTGCATGTTATGCTTCAAGGGTTCATGGAAGGATCATCTACACTTGGTGGAGTTTTCTTACAACAACAGTTTCCAGGCGACTATTCAGATGGCTCTATTCGAAGCTTTATATGGTCGCAAGTGTCGTTCACCTGTTTTTTGGGACGATGTTGATGAACGAAGATTGTTAGGACCGGATTTGATCGTAAACAGTTGAGAAGGTTAACACTATCTGGAATCATATGAAACCAGGACAAGACCGACAAAAGAGTTGGGTAGATACATCAAGAAGACCTCTAGAGTTCGCCATTGGTGATTTGGTATTCTTGAAGTTATCACCGACTAGAGGGGTGATTCGTTTCGGAAGTCGAGGAAAGCTTAGTCCTCGATTCGTTGGACCTTTTGAGATTTTTGGAGCGTGTTGGAGAAGTGGCGTATCGATTGGCTTTACCTCAATCCTTGGCGAATGTTCATGACGTGTTTCATGTATCTCAACTCCATAAGTATGTTCGAGATGAAACACACGTATTGGATCATTCGGAGCTGACTGTACGAGAAGATTTGACCTTTGAGGAACGACCGATGTTGATTGTGGATTGAAGTGAAAAGGGTTCTTAAGAACAAAGTTATCCCTCTTGTACTTGTTTCTTGGGGAAATCGCTCGCATGGAGAATCAACTTGGGAACGAGAAGATGAAATCCGACAGAAGTTTCTATATCTATTCTTGTAGTGTGTTGATTGTTTATCCTTTCTTGTTCTTGGAATTTCGAGGACGAAATTCTTTTTGTAGTTGGGTATAATGTAACAACTTAGTTCACTTATACCAATTCCAGTTCCCGTAATTATTTATCTGTGGTATTTTATTGATTTATCGTGTTTGGGTGCGAATGGTATTTTACATTTTACATTGCATTCGACCCGACCCACTTGCTTGAACTTGTTGATTCATATTTATAGTTTAACTTGACTTATTACGTAGACTGTGCATTTTCATATTTAGTACATATTGGCATTTTATCTGGTATTGTATCTTTTGCCATATAACATTTTAAGCCACAGAAAATATTTCAAAATTACATAACATGGCCTGCATGATACCCCTAACCTCGTGGTAGCATCCGCGCATCTTGTTCTCGTCCCGTTCAGTGAAACAGACATGTTTGGATGGCTACGCGCACGTACGTGCATCCGTTCTTGGGGGTATACATTTTCGTTACCTGAGCACTCGTTTTGAAATTTGGAAGTCTCATATATTTTTCGTATTTTAAATCTGAATTTTTAGACCCGACCCGGGCGTATTTTGGAATATTTTATATCCCACCAAAATTCAAATTTATTTAATATAATAATATATTTAAAATTTTCTTAACAGCTTCAAAGTTTTAGTTAACCAACGAAATCTTTTTAAATCAAATCGTAGCTTTTAAAACAACCATATATCTCTTTCTTTCTCTGGCCCCACCGCACTCAACCTCTCGTTCTTTTCTTCTATTTCTCTTTCTCTCTCAGTCTCTCTCTCGACATCTCTCTCCTCTCTCCTCTTTCTTTCTCTTTCTCTCTTTTCTTTACCCCTCTCTCCCCTCCCCTCTTCCTTTCTCTCTCCCCCATATAAAAACAAATCCATCTCTCCTTACTGTTCACCTCTCTCTTTCTCTCACCTCTCGATCTCCTTTCTCTCTCTCAGAATCTCTATCTCTCTCCTCTCGCTTATTCTCTCTCTCCCCTATATATTATTTCTTCCTCTCTTCCTCTCATTTTTCTTTCTCGCGAACCCAAAACCCCGGCTCTCATCCTCGTGGCCACCGTCGCTCCCATCGCCGCCTCGCCATCTCCACGACATCATCACCCTCGTCTCCACCTCCACTTCGACACCAACCCTGAAACCCCAACACCTTTCCTCGTCACCTCGACATTTCCTCCGCCTCCTTTCCTTTCTCGGCCAACCCATCGCACCCTAACCACAGCACCTTCCTCATCTCGCCGTCGATGTCTCTGCAAACCTAAGAACACCCTCGCCCCGTCTCCATCTCCTGTGCAATAAGACTCCAGCCACCAGCACCGCCATCGTCATCTTTGAGAAACCCGTGCAACCGTGGTCACCTTCATCGAGCCCATCTCCAATCAACCGTTCGGGAATCCAAGCCCTCACCGGTGCAACCACCTCCTTCCCTCGACCCAATTACAAAGCCGAGACCCCCTAAACCCAACATCGTCACCTATCCTTGTCGTCATCTTGAAACTGAAACCCATCGCCTGCCCTCCATCCCTCTCCAGCAACACTTTCGAGCCTTCCAGCACCCTCGCCTACCCTCTAGAACCCCTCTAGACCTCTTCGATCAAACAACGCTCCGCGCCTTCAAATCCCCTCCAGCAACCCTACTATGGCTCCAGACCAGCACCTGCACCATGTCTCGCTGGCCTGCATCAGCATCAGCACTGCATAAGCACCCGCATCGGCTCCAGCTTCCCGACTTGATGGTCAGCTTCAAGTAAAAAAAAAAAAAATAATAATAATAATAATAATAATAATAAAACTGTTGATGGTTGCCTCTTGCCTCCTGGCGTTGATGAGCGGCTTCCTAATATTGATGACTCTTGGCCCAAGCAAAAGTAAAATACCTCCATCGCATAACAAAATCTCAATGAGGAGTTGTTTCAACATCCGGCTCCGTTGTCTTGGTTGATCTCGTCTCCGTTCTTCCTCGCTCATCTCCGCTCATCTCCGTTACCGACGATGCTCTCTTAGACCGTTTTGCTACTCTTGTCCTCGCTTGTGGTTTAGACAACCTTTATTCTCTTCCTCTCGAGATCTATTTTGTACCGGTTATCATGGATTCTTATTTGGTCTCTATTCGACATGAGGCGTCGCGTGGACATTCCCTACCTACGTGATTATATTCTTGTATTGCCTGGTTCTGTTCCGTATTTGTGCGTGCAAGGTGTTCGACGAAATGCCCCAATGGAGATTTTCCGTCGTTTTATCGCATTCTTGTTGCGTGTCGCGTATCTGTGGATCCCCGAGGCAAGTAAAACTTACTACACGCTATTTAAATTATTTTATACTTATTTAAATACGTATTAAGCCTGTTGTTTAAATCTAGTGCCCCATATTCCATTTTAACATTTCGATGTCCCGTTTATATCATTTTAGATCTAGAACATGAAAACATATCTTGTTGCATATTAGATTACAATTTACTGTACCCATATCCGTAGTTATATCACATAGTGCTTAGTTTGTATAGTCCATAGTTCCATTTCAATAGTTTATAACTTTTCGGATATCTATTTGCATCCATCTTGTCTAGTATATATACAATTGCATCCATAGATCATATAATACATAATAATGCGATTTTAACATTCCATATTTGATAAAGTGTATTTTAATTAGTGTTGGAACTATAATCTTAACCCAAATCGATAACTGTGCATCCATATGTTTTAATCTGTACCTATTTGCATACCCCATCACAATATTCCATTTTATTGTTACATTGATACCCCATACTTGTTTTTGTGAACCCATGTCTATTATAGTTTGATTATGAGCACCCACGTGACATTTGTGCACCCCCGACATGATTTGATACACTACTACTTAATACGACTTAATACCGTGCACTTCTCGACATGATTGGATTTATATACACTACCTGACTTGACCTGATGTACTATAGCTTGACCTGTTACCTAATCTTGTTACTAATGCCAACAACCTTGACATGTTGTCCCTACGGATATTTCCTGTTGTCTATTCAGACAAACCTGTACCTACTTGATCCTGTATTGGCATTAGCCCCAGATTTATTAATACCTGACTTGAACACATAACTTGGGGGTATGGGGAAATCAATGATGAAACCCGACTTGTAACTCGACAGTTCGATACCTTTACTGATCAGTCTTACGGGCTAGGCCAGCCCCGGGGTGATGCTGCTGACATCACTCGTCATTACCTACTACCTTTTACTGCCTTGCGGCACGTCTCAGATTCAGCCCGTGAGTCTTAGACCGTGATCCCGGGCATGCACGGGATACTATCCACCCTTTACTGCCTTGCGGCACGTCTCGGATTCAGCCTGAGAGTCTTAGACCGTGATCCCGGGCACGCACGGGATACTATTGAGTTACATCGATGATTCATCAAATTGATTTCAAAGACTTGAGAGTAGTTAACCCGATATACGAGTTTAGATTACTCACTGCACATCACTTATGACTTATCCTACACTATTATTATTGTTTACCGTTCATACTCGTACCCGCATGTCTTGCTACCCCTTGATTATATTATTATTGATGTTATGACGCACTGACGTCTGGGTTTTGCATGGCCCAGATCCTCTACCTTTGTCGCAGGCTGATCAGGAGTACTGCCGCTGTTAGACCGAGCAGTGAGGATCCTATCGGTATCTAGTTTTACTTTCTAGGTGTTTTGTTTATTGGATCTTTTTGCTTCCGCATTATTTTATTCTTGACTCGTTTATTCTGGCTTATGGACATGTGTTAGATAGTTTATTATTGTTCTTGATATCTCTACAGCCGTAATGTGACTGTGGAAGAATATTTCCTATCCACAGGTAGTATGGTTGGCTCTGTCACGTGCCTATCTTAGTGTACTCTGGGAAGCGGGGCGTGACGGCCGACAATCCTGACATGTTGTCCTGATGGACGTTATTGTTGTCTGTATAGACAAAACCTGTACCTGCGTGATCCTGTGTTGGCATTAGATATCAATTGGCAATACCTGATTTGAACACATAATCTTGGGGGTAAGGAGAAATCAAAAATGTAACCGAACGTAACTCAATGGACTATTATATTGTTTGCCTTTTTTTCGGGCGTTACGGAGTATATTGTTTGCCGTTTTTCCGGGCGTTACGGAATATATTGTTTGCCATTTTTCCGGGCGTTACGGAATATATTATTTGCCGTTTTTCCGAGCGTTACTGAATAATCTTGTTACCATGGTCCCGTGGGGCATGAACGGGGCATAGACCGATGGGTTACGATGATGATTACATTAATTGATTTCGAAGATTTTAGAATAGATAACCCAGTAGTATAGTTTAGTTACTTACTACACTTCACTGTTCCATATCCATGTTTACTGGTTATATTCATGTTATCGTTTATACTCATGCATGCATATCTCGTGTATCCTGTTCATGTATTATTGTTTGATATTATGACGCACTGACGTCTGGGTTTTGCATGGCCCAGATCCTCTACCTTTGTCGCAGGCCGATCAGGAGTACTTTAGCCGACAGGCCGAGCAGTGAGGATCCTGTTAGTATCCAGTTTAGTTTAGTTTCTTTCCGTACTTTTATTTCCTGATGTGAGCCCGTATTTGGGACGTACTTTCCAGATTGTTATTGTTACTTGGATTTATTGCTTCCGCATATTATTTCTTGACTCGTTTATTCTGGCATATGGACATGTACTAGATAGTTTATTTTATTTCTACTGTTCTTGATATCTTATAGACAACCGTAATGTGATTGTGGAGGGATATTTCCTACCCACAGGTAGCATGGTTGGCTCTGTCACGTGCCGATCTTAGCGCACTCTAGGAAGCGGGACGCGGCAATTTAAAATTCAAAAGATTAAGAGAACCTAATATATATTTAACACATCATCCAACTTTTAATTCTCGTAACCTAAAAATTAAAAAAGGATAAAAACCTAATTCCACTCCATTACTATGAATATCTTAAGTATGAATACAAACTTGTACAATTGAAAATTAATTGCCGCTAGGTTTTGCATTATTTTCTTAAAATTTTAAACAATTTAATCTATGTTTTATTAATGGTTTTTTTTTTATTTTGGACCCTCCAAACTTGGTATTTTCAAAAAAGACACGCAAAACTTGGTATTTTCAAAATGGACAACCCAAACTATTTAAGTTAACTAAAAAAGACCCTCCCATTAATTCCCATCCAAATTTTGTTACATAAAACAGTTTTGGAGGCTGTAATTGACCGATATACCCCTCCATGGTTTAAAAATGTCCACTTATCGTCTATTGCTCATTTTTAACCTTTCACTCTCTCGCTCGTCCCCTCTTTTCGGCGAGTCCCTGCGATATCGATGAGAACGAGAATGGAATGAGGAGGGAGAGAAATGAGAGAGAGGATGAGAGTTTTCATGGGGAGTTGGGAGATGTCGATGAAAATGGGTTCGGGATCAAGCGAAGATTGTTGTTTGCGCAAGCCGCCATTGATTGCGTGGAAGAAGAAGAAGAAGAAGCAAAAGGGTTGGTGCATGTTAGAAGAAGAAGATGAAGAGGAGGAGGAGGAGAAGAAGAGTGGTAGTTTTGTCTTTATACTTAGAATTTAACCATTCAAGTTGACGGGGGGTCTTTTTTAGTCAACGTTTAAGTTTGGGGCGTCCTTTTTGAAAATATGAAGTTTCGCGTGTCGTTTTTGAAAATATGAAAGTTTGGAGGTTCTAAAATTTTAAAAAAAAACCCTTTATTTTTATGACTAATTTAGATATATTGTAATTTAGTATGAGTAAATATAATTATCAAAAATAATTAATAATAATCCATATAGTTTATGCTTTGCGCACTACACATTTTGCGATTTTCACTTTTAAGAGACATAGCGCTAAATTTTCGCTATTGCTATTTTTCAAAATTGGTTAGAACTTATAAGCTACAAATGCCACATCTTATAAGTGTATACACGTGTTGATGTGTGTCACAAGTGCGTCTTATGCTCGTCGTCTAGTAGTTTGTCTAAATGATAACATGGAGAGAGCCGATTGCGGAAGGAGGACAGCGGCAATTGACGTTTTTCGACCAGCGCTTATAGGCAGTGGTCGTTGTGGACAGTTTTTGACAGCGATTGGTAAAGAGGTATATATAAACATGTAAAATTTGAAGGGGCATATAAAAAAAACCATAATTTATGTTCACTCATTTGGAAACCAAAACGGTTTATTAATTATATATGGAAAAAAACCCATAATTTATCTTAATTTGGAAACCCCATTTAGACCAAGTCTAAGGCTGTTTGAATATATTAATATTAATATTACATTCCTAAATTAGATCTTACCCGTTTATAATATCGTTCTTTAAATTTCCCTTTTTTAATATCGTTCTTTAAACTTCCCTTTTTTAATATCGTTCTTTAAACTTCCCTTTTTTAATTCTCTCAAAATAAACCACACGCCGTCGCTGGGATTTCATCTCTCGATGTGATCTTTCGAAACCCTAACCTCCTGGAGTCCGAGGAGCCGCCGCCGATCTAAAAATGACGGTGGCCAACGCGTGGGCCCCACCCTCTCCCCTCCTCCGCCTCGATCCCCCTTCCTCCTCCTCCCCTTCCTCCATCCATCTCCGGCGGTGCGGTCTTCCGCAGGAGCATCGTAAGGACTTCCAAGGGCCCCACAACCCTAGCAAGAGCAGGAAGAAGAAGAAGTGCGAGACGACGATTCTATTCTCATCGGAAGTCACCCAGATTGCCACATCGTGCTCGATCATCCGAGCATCGGCCGTTTCCATCTCGAAATCCAGAGCCTCTCTGTGACCGATCTGGATTCGGGTATTTATTGTTTCTTGGATTGGTTCATAATTTTTTTTTTGTGTTTTTCTTTTTTCATCAATTTGAAATTTTGTTTTGCAGTTCATGGCACCTGGGTTTCAGGGGAAAAGATTGGGGCTTAGATTGCTGCTGTTGATTTAGTGGGAGGATGATACGGTGAAGCTCAGGGCGTCTACGAGGGTTTATGAGCTGCATTGGGTGCCTTTGAGTAGTGCTTTTGAGATGGAGAATCCGAGGAAACCCAACCGGTAAGATTTTGGAAAAAAGGTTCAATTTTTTTTAATTCGTATTAATTTATCTAGTCAAAATTTCAGTCAGTTTAATTCATTATGTCTTAATTTAGATTATTGTTCCTATATTTGATATTGATTTGTGATGGATTGATAGATTATGATACCAAATAATATAGATCATTCCCTTTTTCTATCTGATTGAGATGAGACTAAATAGATTTTAGACCTAAGCTGAAGATTGATTAAAATTGGCACTACAGTAATCATGCACTTGAATTTATGAAGAAGCCATAGGTTTCATCAGTGAAACTCTCGAAACGCATAGAAACATATCTATTGAGTAGTCTCTAACTACATTTCTGCACCTTAACGCCTGAAGGCTACCGTTTACATTTGCAAGAAAGAAGAAGAAAAAGCTAAAACCGACGACCGCTTGATCAACCAATCATTTAGGAATAAGCGTCGGATTACACTACCCTTAACTAAATTAATGTGATCTATGCGAACAATATTAAAGACTGATATCACAATTCTTAAATTAGATCTTACCGTTCTTTAAACTTTACTTTTTTAATTCCGTCAAAAGAAACAACACACCGTCGCTGTGATTTCATCTCTCGATGTCGATCCTTCGAAACCCTAACGTTCAAAACTCTAAATTTTTAATTTCTTATTCTATTTCCTTATTTTTCACTACTTCCAAATTTTGGAATCCATTTCCATATGCACCTATCCTTGATTCTCCATTATTAACCGTCATAATCTTAGTTCATTACGGATTTAATCTATCTATGGGCTTAATTATTGTCTTTTCATAATTTCCTTTAATTTATGCCCACAACAATATGCACCTACCATTGATTCTCTTTCTATAACCGTCCCATATAGTAATATGTCAATAGACATTCAAGTTCAAGTCTTCGCCATTTTTAGATCGACCTGATTATGTCAACCCAAGGATCTTTCGATTGTACACATCCGTGATTGTGAATTTTGCCAAATTTACATTGTACACGAAACCAATCATCCATGATACCTTGACTTTTATTTTATCATCGTCTAGCCTTTCTGGATTCAACATCGCATTTCACTTGTCTCGTTTATAAAATATTCGAAAACGTCCATAACTTTTAAAGCAAATTTCTCAGGATTTCAAAGACTTTACACCATTTGGCATTACAACCTTTTTGAAAAATGCTTCAATTGTATATAATTTCTAAATCTATTTCTTAACATTACTGGACAATCTTCCTATAGGATTAACTAACGTCTTTTTATAATGCCGTCCAACTCTTGTCCATAATAATATGCATCTACTATTGATTATGTAATTATGTTCTTATGAACATTTATCTAAAGGCATTCAAGTTCATGCCTTCTCCATTCTTAGATCGACGTGTATAGGTCAACTCGTGACTCTTTTGATTGTACATGTATTTTCCCTTAGTTTCATTATTTTTAAATGCATCATAAAGTTATTTTAAGCCTTTTCACTTGTCTCGTTCTTTGAAACGACTTAACTCAATTTTTTTAATCTAAATTAAAAATTTCCGAATCTATTTTTGTATTATTACTACTAAATTTTTGAATCCATTTCCATATAGTGCTATCATCGATTTTCTGTCTATAACTGTCTTAATCCTGATTCCTTACCAATTTAATCTACCCACGGTCTTAATTATTGTATTTTTATAATGTCCAGTTTTTGCCTATGTTAATATGCACTTACCATTGATTCTCTTCTTATAACCATCCCATTATGGACATTTGTTAATAGGAATTCAAGTTCAAGTTCTCTCCATCATTAGATCGATTTGAATATGTCAACTCGGGGCTCTTTCGATTGTACACATTCGTGATCGTGGCTTTCGCCAAATTTATTTTATGTACGTAACCAATCATTCATGATGCCCTGTTTTTTATCTAGCTTTTTTGGATATATCACATTTCACTCGTCTCGTTTATAAAATATTCCAAACCGTCTTTAACTTTTAAAATAAATTTCTTTAGATTTCAAAGAATTCACACCATTTTGCATTTCAACATTTTTTATTCATTAGAAAGGCTGCATTTTGAATATGCTTCAATTGTATTAAATTTCTAAATCTATTTCTTAACATTACCGCTTTTAAAGGGAGCATACATTTTCACCTGTTTCGTTACTCAAAGAAATTGACGCCGATTTTCTTAAATTTTAAATTTCTAAATCAATTTTCTTAAGCACACTATTTTTAAATGCGCCATAAAGTATTTTCAAGTTTTTTCTCTTCGTCTCGTTCTTTAAAAGTACTTGAATCTTATTTTTTAATCTAAATTTTAAATCTCTTAATCTATTTCCTAAACTTTACTACTTTCAATTTTCTAAATCTCTCCATTCTCTATAACTATCTAAACTATGATTTCTTAGTGATTTAATCTTCTTATGGGTTAATTATTCTCTTTTTCTTATGTCCTCTGTTCCTTCGTATAAAAAATTATTATTGGTTAAATATAAGGCAGTGCCTCATGTGAAACACACGTGAGCGCCGGCGCTAGTCTTTAATAGGATTAAATTCTATGGCAACGCCTCACGTGAAACACATGTGAGCGCTGGCGTGCAAAGCACGTGGGTGCCTATTGTAGTAAAAATTAAATTATTTGGTTATGGCCCAAATTAAAGCGGGTCTGCATGGGTAGAATTAATTTCTATGTTTAAAATATTTCCATAAATATTTTCCGTTAAACAGATCTGTTGGATCAAAGATCCAATGATGACTAAAAATCATCAAAAGATAGAATTAAATTATATATGAGAAAATATTTTCCTAATCTTTCTAAACAAGAAAGATATACTATGTTAAACAGAGAACTCTTGGATTAAAAATCTAATGGTGACTAAAAAATCACCGTTTGAATTAAAAAATAGAATTAAATTCTATGCATAGGAAAATATTTCCCTAATCTTGTTAAAAACAGAAAAATATATTCCGTTAAACAGAAAATCACTGGGTCAGATCCAATGGTGGATAAAATTTCCCGAATAATTTTTGAGACTAATTAAATCAATTGATATCTCTCAATAAGAGATTTTCTTAAAACCGATCAACAGTTTGCCTTACCTATATAAAGAACCCGAGACTTTAACTCTCAATGAGACTAGGTATGTCTCTTTACAGACTAGTGTTTGGAAAGGCTTATCACCTTCTGATCGAGATTGAGCACAAAGCAATGTGGGCCATTAGAGAACTTAACTTTGACTTAAACCAAGCCTGCAACTTTCGGAAGCTGCAATTAAACGAGCTAAGCGAACTCCGCGATGAAGCTTATGATAATGCTGTAATTGTAAAGAACCGGACTAAGGTATTTCACGATAAAAACATTTTGAGAAAAACTTTTACACCTGGTCAACAAGTCCTTTATTGATTCACGACTCCATCTTCATGCGGGTAAGCTACGATCTCGGTGGAAAGGACCTTTTGTTGTGCGGTATGTATACCCGCACGGGGCAGTTGAGGTTGAAAATGTTGAAAACGGTACATTTTTCAAAGTAAATGGACATAGATTAAAACCGTATTTTCCACTGACCCTACGGAGGAGCTCCTATTTTTACAGTAGCCACTTTATCTTGATTAAAATTCCTCCGTCTCACCTCCATGTCTCGTAAATTACTGTATCATCTTTTAGAATGGAGGTGAGTGAAAAGAATAAGTTTGGGGGAGGATCTTTCACGATCATATTTATTGCCTCCATTAATAAATTTCCTCCCAGGCTTACAGGTTTTTGTGTTCCAACAGATGGCAACAGTGATGACACTCTTGAAAACAAGTTTTGGGGAGGTTTGTGCTTATTTGCGCATTATTTGTATATCACTTTGCATAAGCACAAAATTTTTAAAACATATAAAAAATAAAAAAATTTTAAAAAGAAAAAAAATATTTAATATTTAATTTGATAATAAAAGATTAGATAGTGAAAAATTACATCCAAAAGATTAGAAAAATATAAGAAAACTAAGAAAATTAGAAGTTTTCTTAAACGAACTAGTTATAAGTAGTTATGAGCCGTTGTCCCAAGGGTTAGTAAGATGAAGGAAGTCACTAATCTGAGGATAAAAATAAGTCTGAAAAATAGTTCCTATTCTGGAAGCCAAACATTTGAACGTTGATACCCTACTATACGCACTTACACACGTCTTGAAACTCGGGATAGTAGAGGATACCTTGAAATGCTCTTGTCTAGAAGCCAAAGTATGAAGGAAATAATAAATGAAGAAAATATAAAATGGTGTAGAAAAATGAACACTGGTTTTGTTATCGCCAAGGCAGCATAAAAAAATATAGCGAGGGTGCTTCATCACCTAGTGCCTTAGACCAACTGGTCTGGGAGTTACTGCTAAGCCTTAGGTGGTGCAAGACGAGAAAGATACCTAATAAGCAAGCACATGAGTAATCGGTCGGTTAGTACCTCAAGAAGTATTAACGGTCGCATGAAAAATGTGTGAGCAATCTCATCTAAATATTCATCGATTAAAAAGTACTGAGGCAGATGGACAAAGGTATGATAGCTTGAATTGAATTCTTCGAGTGTAGGGATGTCCTTTACACACACGTAGGGTTATATGATCGTTGTTTGGAAGAAAGGTAGGGATGAAGAATAAAGTCGATGTTTTATTGAGGGATGATGTGATTTCTAATATCTTTTCATGACTATTAAGATAGGGCTCATGCCAACCGAAAAGCTAGTATTAGTTGGAAACTTTAAATTTTCAAAGTCTTTCTTTTATAATTCTGATCTTTATATGTAACATTCACAGTCTTCCTTTTATTATTGGATTTTGTGGATGCAATCCGCTGAAAACCCTAAGGAGACAACACTCTTCCTACCAGGGACACCTAGAGGTTTAAAGGCTTGTTGCACGTGCTCAGTGCAATCGTGTTGCCTACGAAAGTGTGCTAGTTAGTTTTTTTCTTTTTCTTTATTTTCTTCTTCTCTTTCTAATAAAACAAGTTTACTCGAGACGACCAAAATTAAGTTTAGGGGAATTTGATCAGTCGAAAATATTGCATTTTTAACACATTAATTTCCCTACTATTTGCAATCATCTAAAAGTGTTCGGTATGAATATAGCACATATTAGCAATTTGTCTGTAAAATATCAAATAATATGTGTTATACATTATAACCGGCATTTTGAGGGAAATTGTGTGTTTATTATTTCACGCATGATCTTTGTATATCGCAACACTTGTCTCGAGATTTTGTGTAGAAAATTCCAGGTAAAAGAGCCGGAACGGCTAAAAGTGCTTATAAAATACGTCAAGTCCAAGACTTGTGATCTTGCAGTAAACAAGAAAGTATAAAAATATTTCAAATATCAGGAAACGGCCCTAAAGCCAACACAAATAAACAATGGTCCGATAACCTTTTGCGATATACAAAATCCAATAAAACCCAGAACGGCTAAAGTACGTAAAACTAACGTGAGCGCCAAAAAAAACTTTTGCGAGCACCGAACACCCGTAAAACCCAGAATACGGTCCAATAACCTAAACTAGCTAATTAAGAGTGCAAGGGTTGAGAAACTACAATCTTTGTCGCGTATCCACCCAGTTGAGGAAGACCCCTCCAAGCTCGTAGCCGTCGGGACCGCGCTTGAAAATTGACCACCCTCGCCGAAGACGATCCACCTAAGGGAAACCGGAAGAGTCTCTAACCGATGATCCAGACTTGCTAGGTGTGGATGGTCGGTGATGTAGGAACATTTCACTAAAGTTTTCTCTCTAGAATCCATGCTAAAAAATAAGAGCAAGAAGAAGGAGAAGGAGAAGGAGGAGGTGTGTATGAAGCTCATGAAGCATGAAGAGAATGAAGCATCAGAAAACAAAGAATGAAAAAGAGAATGGCTATGTAAATCACAACCATGATGCAATAGTGCACCAATGAATGCACATCACTATCCAAGCCATTCCTCTTTATTTTTGTAGCCATGCTTCATGCCACCTCATTACCATCTCATTTTCCATTTATTTTTCTAAAAAGAAAAACAAATATGAGGTGTTATTCTAGAAGCATTCCCGTATAAATACGGAATACTTCACCTGGTATATGTATCGTTACATATACGCGTATCCGTATAAAAATATGGATAGCACCAAAGAGAAAATGAATAGTGAACAATAATACCGAAATATATGTATCAAAATACATATATAAATTATTAAATTAAAACTTGATTTAATAGTCCGGCTTAATCGTAAGCCGGCTAGTATTATCAGTCGTCCAATTAAAGTCTGTGTATCCCGTACACGTATAAAATCGGACCCCTGCACGTACCAACGTACGGCTCCTATATCTGTCGCCTGAACCTGGAAAACCCTATGTGTGGGACTCTAATGACTCGATAATACGCTGGCAGCGGGTTTAACCACAAGCACGTCAGCGGCACTAGCTGTACGTAATGGCACCCAGGTACTTGTCGAAAGGGGGGTCGACAATCAAGTGCGTCCTTACCCTACTGAGCCTGAATGTGACAATCTCCGTACAGTCCGGTCTCTTCGTCAAAAAGTATCGAATGTCGGGTCTAGGGGTGGATAACGTCAGACCCTTACTAACCCGATAAGTCGTGTCTGAGTCAAGCTCATCACCAACAGAGATACTACCGATCAACTATCAACAAATCTCATCCACTGTGGCTATGGATTTCTGGTGATAGCCAACTGAACACAGCGCGGCATCGATTCCTAATACCAGGAGAGACGAATCCCTGACAGTCGACCACTGCCTCCATATGGCTCGGGACTGAACCCAACTAAAACCTGTTTGCATGACTCCTTTGAGCCGTTGTAAGATAGTAATCAAAGTACAGTGAGAATTCACACGAGACAAATGACGACTTCAGATCAAAGGACCAACCTATACTCATACCACATGAGAATTTCCATCTGACGATAGATATTATTATACCATATCTAGAAGTTCTTGGCGAGCCCGTCCAGTGTACTCACCTCCAGTGAGCACATGTATACTATCTTGGTGACACAACACAAATTGCTTGTGAGACCGGCCACCGCCCCCTCATCGGGGTCTAGAAGCGTATACACCAGTCCACTCCGGAATATCGATGCCAAGTCTCGATACTCCCACGACTAGGGACATTTAAGGATATGCTTATGGACAACCCGGTTCCCACATATATGATCGTCATCATAATGCTGGTTGTCAAGCAATAATCCTATGGGCTTTATCAACGATAAAGACAAACCAGATAGCATACTGTCATCTTGAGTAAGACTGTACCTGTATAGGTCCTCCCTCAATTATCATAATCGTTACTTGCGATCACAATAATTGCCTTGATCCAACTCGTGTCCACAACAATATGCACTTATCTTTGATTCTGTAAATATGTTCCTATCACTGTCCTATGGACATTCATCAATAGACTTTCAAATGCACGTCCTCTCCATTATTTGATCGACGTGAATATGTCATCCAATGACTTTTCGATTGTACACGTTCATAATCCAATACTCCTGTTCCTATAACCGTTGGTCCTTTGAACATTTATCTAAAAGCGTTCAAGTTCAAGCCATCTCCATTTTTTGATCGACGTGTATATGTCAACTCGTGACTCTTTTGATTATACACGAATTTTTCCTTAGTTTCATTATTTTTAAACGCACAATAAAATTATTATAAGCTTTTCTCTTGTCTCGTTCATTAAAATAATTTAAATCAATTTTATATTTTAATTTTAAATCTTTGAAACTATTTCCTTATTATTACTACAAAATTTCTTGACTCATTTCCGTATGGACCTATCATCGATTCTCCCATGTATAACCGTTTTAACCCTAATTCCTTAGTCATTTAATCTTTCTACATGCTTAATAATTGTCTTTTTATAAATGTTATCAAACTCGTGTCCACAACAATATGCACTTATCATTGATCATGTTTTTATAACCGCTCCTCCTATGGACATTTATCAATAGACATTCAATCCGATTTTGTTCCCGTAACCGTCGTCCAATAGACATTTAAACTCATGTCTTCTCCCTTATTTGATGGACGTGACTGTCAACCCGTGACTTTTCGATTGTCCACATTCATGATTCTTTGATTCTGTTCTTATAAAATGTTGTTTAATAGACATTTAAAGTCAAGTCCTCTCCATATTAGATCGATGTGACTACGTCAATCCATGACCTTTCGATTGTACACATTCATGATGCACTGATTCCGTTCCAATAACCGTTGTCTTATGAACATTTATTTAAAGGCATTCAAGTTTAAGCTTTCTCCATTTCTAGACCGACGTGTATATGTCAACCCGTGATTCTTTTTATTGTACACATTTTTCCGTAGTTTCATTTTTTAAGTGCAGTATAAAGTTATTTTAAGCATTTTCTCTGTCTCGTTCTATAAAATGACTTAAATCGATCTTGTATCTAAATTTTAGATTTCCAAATCTATTTCCGTATTATTCCTACTTCCAAATTTCTGAATCCATTTCCATATGCACCAATCATTACTAATTTACTCTACATGCATGTTTAATTATTGTATTTTCATAACGTCCTCAAACTCGTGTCTACAAAAAATATGCACTTACAATTTATTCACTTCCTATAAGTGTTCCTCCCATGTACATTTATGAATAGACTTTCAAGCTCAAGTCCTCTCCATTATTTGATCGACATGACTATATCAACCCGTGACTTTTCGATTGTACACAGTCATGATCCACCGATTATGTTCCTATAACCGTTGTCCTATTTACATTTATCAAAAGGTTTTCAAGTTCAAGTCCTCTCCGTTGTTAGTTCGACAAATGCAGTATAATTGATTTACTCTTAAAGGTCATGGATTAATCCTACGAATGAAGCAGGAAAGTCATTATTCGGCCGCGAAACCTTTATTTATTGGATTACAATATTTTCTTGATTCAATAGAGTAAAAACAAGGATTCGTTATAATATAAAAAAGAAGCATTATATAGAAACATACACATATGGCCATATATACAGCTTCCTATGCAATAAATGAATATCAATAAATCCCATTACTTAGTTTAGTGTATTAGTTGTTAAATACATGTGTATCTGTAATATTGTCGAATCCTTTCATTCGCGAGGAGTTGGATGAGAAGATGTTCAGTTCTCTAGTAGAGGTGGGATTAAGAAAAAAACAAGCTATTTCACTTGTCTTGTTCTTTAAATTGACTTAAATCTATTTTTTAATCTAAAATTTCCGAGTCTATTTTCATATGCACATCGTTGACATTCATGTCTATGACTGTCTTAATCTTGATTCATTACTGATTTAATGTACCTACGGGCTTAATTATTGTCTTTTTATAATGCCATCAAACTCGTGTGCATAAAAAATATGCACCTACTATTAATTCGGTTCTTATCCGTTTCTCCTGTGGACATTTATGAATAGACATTGAAGCTCAAGTCCTTTCCATTATTTGATCGACGTGACTGTCAACTCGTGACTTTTCGATTGTACACATTCATGGTCCACTGATTATGTTTCTATAACCGTCATCCTATTGACATTTATCAAAAGGCATTTAAGTCCAAGTCGTCTCCATTATTGGTTTGACATGTATAACCATGACTAATTTGATTGTACACATATTTCTCGTTGATTTCACTATTTTTAAACGCACCATTACTGCCCTCCTTTGGACATTTGTCGATAGACTTTCAAATCCACGTTCTCTCCATTATTTGATCGACGTGTTTATGTTAACTCGTGACTCTTTCGATTGTATACATATTTCCCTTTGAGTTCATTATTTTTAAATGCACTATTATTTCCCTTCTATGGACATTTATCAGTAGACTTGCAAATCCACGTCCTCTCCATTATTTGATTGGTGTGAATATGTCAACCCGTGTTCTTTTTGATTGTACCCATTCATGATCCAGTTCTGTTCAAGTAACCGTTGTCTTATGAACATTTATCTAAACACATTCAAGTTGAAGAGCTTTCCATTTTTAGATAGACGTGTATAACATGTGACCCTTTTGATCGTACTCATATTTTTCCATAGTTTCACTATGTTAAGTGCACTATAAAGTTATTTTAAGTCTTTGATCTTGTCTCGTTCTTTAAAATGACTTAAATCTATTTTTATCTAAATTTTAAATTTCCGAATCTATTTCCGTATTACTTTCAAATTTCTGAATCCATTTCCATATGCACCTATCACTGTTATGTTTATGACTGTCTTGATCTTGATTCCATACCGAATTAATCTACCTTCTGGTTTAATTGTCTTTTTCACAATGTCCTCAAACTCGTGCCTACAAAAAATATGCACCTACTATTGATTCGCTTTCTATAACCCTGTCTTTTATGAATATTTATGTATGGATATTCAAGCTCAAGTCCTCTCTATTATTTGATCGACGTGATTATGTCAACTCGTGACTTTTCGATTGTACACATTTGTAATCCATTGATTATGTTCCTATAACCTTCTTCCTATTTATCAAAAGGCATTCAAGTTCAAGTTCTCCCCATTATTAGTTCGAAGTTTGTATGTCAACCCGTGACTTTTTCGATTGTATAAATATTTCCTCTTAATTTCACTATTTTAAATGCATTATTACCGTTCTCCTATTGACATTTGTCAATAAACTTTTTAAATCCACACCTTCTTCATTATTTGATCAACGTGTATATTTCAGCCCGTGATTCTTTCGATTGTACACATATTTCCTCTTAATTTCACTATTTTTAAATGCGCTATTTCTGCCATCCTATGAACATTTATCAATATACTTTCAAATCCACGCCCTTTCCATTATTTGATTGACGTGAATATGTCAATCCGTGACTTTTCGATTGTAATCCAATGGTTATGTTCCTATAATCATTGTTTTATGAACATTTATCTAAAGGAATTCAAGTTCAAGTCTTCTCTGTTTTTTGATCGACGTGTTTAAATCCGTGACTCTTTTAATTGGACACATATTTCCCTTAGTTTCACTATTTTTAAATGCACTATAAAGTTATCTAAAGCTTTCACTTGTCTTGTTCTTTAAATTGTCTTAAATCTATTTGTTAATCTAAAGTTTTAATTGCTGTGTTATTTCCTTATTATTACTACCTTCAAATTTCTGAATCCATTTCCATATGCATTTATCATCGATTCTCTTGTCTATGACTGTCTCAACCCTGATTCTTTGGTGATACATACGGGCATAATTATTGTCTTATAATGTTCCGTGTCTATAAAAAATATGCACTTACTATTGATTCGGTTTTTATCCATTTCTCCTATGAACATTTATGAACAAATATTCAAGCTCAAGTCCTCTCCAATATTTGATCAACATAACTATGTCAATCCAGGACTTTTCGATTGTACACATTCACGATCCACTGATTATGTTCATATAACTGTTGTTCGCACCTGTTTAAGTGCATATCCAAATCAAGTGTGCACTTGAGGGACTTAGAATAAGTCTAAAGGCATGTGTGTGCATCATTGACATTCGAATTTTGCAGAAATTCCAAAGTGCGAAGTGCACGCGCAAAGCACGTGCGCATACACTTGTTATATTTGTTATATACACGTGCAAAGCATGTGCGCATATGCAAGGTGTGCGTATGTTTAAACGAGCAGTCAGTGGAAGGATATTCGTTGGATGTGAAATATTCATTAGACAACAATAAAAAACATGTATTTAAATAAACATTTTATTCTATGGGAAAAAGATCATCAAACACGGGATCTACAGGGATTATTGAAACAATATACAAAATTCTTTAATTCTCTCTCGACCCTCTCTATCATGTCAAAACGACGATTCTCGTGAAAAGTGGCTCCCCACCTATCAACGTCGTGCTCGTCGGGAAAAGAAGACATGGCAGCCCACTAAGCCCGTATCTGACTCAACAGGTGGACGGAGCGGTCCCTTAAAGGCTTCGTGACCAGACCTGCCTTCTGGAAGCAGTCGATCTTGTCTTCCGCCGCGTCGAGCATCACTGAAATAATCTCCGCCGGGTGAGAAGGAACGTCGTCGAGAACGGCGAGAAAGATCATGCGAAGGCATATTGAGTCGGCGGGAAGAGGAGATCCCTTGCGGGCCATAAGTTCGTACATCACTGTGTCACACTGAGCATCTGTGAGATCAGGGTTCACTAAGCGTGCAACAAAACGGGGAATGATTTCTTCAATGGGTAACTCCTATGGCTGTCGAAGAATATACGGGCGATTGCAAGCTATGTTCCTTTCTCCGTGGATGTGAAGGGGAAGGGGGTACTTTAATTTATAAGGAGAAGCGTTCAAGTCTTGGCACAGAAAATATTGCATGTCATTAAAATGAGAACAATTCTCAAACCTTTGACCAATGAAAAGTGCTGAAAAAGAGGTTGACAACCCTGAAAATCACGAGTCATTGGTTCACGCATCATAGCAAGTGTGCACTTGAATAATTCTGAAGGCATGCGCGTATGTATATGTACGCGTATGAAGGTTAATGAATTACACGTGAGCAGCACATGTGCGCATCATTGCCACTCATACTTGACGGAAGTCATTAAGTACGATATGCACGTTCAAAGCACGTGCACATATGCTACCCACAGGCACGTACAATACACGTGCGCATATGACAAGTGCGTGTATGCTTGCCATATGCATGTGCAACGCACGTGCACATTGCACACTTAACCAATAAATTTGGGATCTTCCTGACAGGAATAAAAGGCAACCGATTCTTAAATAACAGGAAAATATTCTGTTGGTCAAAGACCTTAACAAACTGATCTGTGGATCAAAGATCCAACGGTGCACATGTCACCCTTAATTGATATAAATCAATTAAATCTTTTAAATCAATCTAAAATCAAATTGGAATCGAAATAAAATCAAAACAAATCAAACAAACCCTAATTTCTTCTCTTCTATAAATGGGAGCCTCATATGAAGAAATCAGAGTCTCGAAAACCCCCATAAGTTTTGGAAAAATTTCAAGTCTTTATCCGTGCGCAAGGTAGAAATAAAGAGAGAAACTTTTCTGTTCCTCCATTAAAAAAGGCTTTTACTTTTATACAGAAGCTTTTGCTTCTTTTCGAATCCATTGATTCGCTATAAAAGATCAAACGATCTTAGGGTTCGTCTCTTGTTCATAAAGTTTATACCTTTGCGAGAGATTAATCTTAAGATCCAAGAAAATAAGACGTGCGCCATAAAACGCATGCATGACTTGAAAATAGATAAAAATCAAACTTTTGCTTCTTGGAAAAATAAAAGAAATGAAAATAAAATAGAAGCCATTGCTTCTTGGTAAAAGCTTCTGGTTTCTGATGGAAACAATCTCAAAGGCAGTGTTGGAAGACTATATCGCCCAACAAATCAAGGCTTGTCAAGCCAACGAGGCTGCAAATCTGCTTGTCAAAACTGGCCGACCATATCCAGCCTGGTACGACCAGATGAAATACTCACTGGAATATACGATCCCGAAATTCCATATATATAAAGGAACTGGTAACCCCCATCTTGTCGCGTAGTTCAAAGCTTTGTGTGGCAATACCGGAGGCGATGATAAATTGCTGCTTCGCCAATTCGTTGGAAGTCTACTAGAGACGGCTTCCGAATGGTACTCGGAGCTCCCAAGTGACTCCGTAAAAAACTTCTCTGAGATGGAGCTATTATTCACTCAAAGGTTTGCCAGCGCGAGTGAGCACACTCCAATCACTGCGCCGATCAATTACAGGGTCAAGCCAGGGAAACATGAGTTTAATACGCGATCTGATGGTGAAATTTGTGGTCCAAATGCGAACAATGCATTGAAGAGTCCCCCAGCTGTAGGGATGTTCATTGGGACTATCGATTCCTAATCGACCATATCCCAATTTATGACCTTCAAGCCCACTACATTTCGGGCGCTGATTGATAAACTGGCCCCAGATAGATCAGATGTGCCATGTCTTTCCTCTTCAAGCAAGGATCCCCGAAATAATAGGGTAAAGGGAAAGCAACCTTTGATGCCAATACACAACAAAGGAAAGCAGCCTTTGATGCCAAGCGGTCCGAAAGCAGCCGTACATGTCCGACCCTAGAAGAAAGGATGGGACGTGCATATTCATTCCCTTATGATAAGACCAGAAGATTGTTCGAGCTGACTATGCGAAATAATCTGATTATATTGGTAGAACCATGGCGACCCGCACAAGCTGGTGATGTTAATAACCCCAGCTATTGCCCCTATCACCGCGTAGTGAGCCACCCAATTGAGAACTGCTACGTCTTCAAAAACTGGGTAGAAGACCAATACCAGCAGGGCAAATTTGCATTGTCAGACAATTGGATGGTAGATTCGTCCCAAAAGCATGCTCCCAAGAAAGTGGATACGCCGGGGGCATCCTTCTCGTTCGTAGAAGAAGCTCCATGGGAAGTGTTCTTTCGGTAAAAACCAAAAGAATGCTGAAAGATCTACAAACATTCCCGGCGATAAAGTGGAAAATCTCGTTTGAGCCCGAGATTATAGAAGGGTTGCCGAATCCGTGTCCCGCACTGAAAATCGCTGACAAGGGGAAAAGCCCTCAAATCAAGTCTTCGAAATCTTCTAAGAAAAAGAAGAAGACTAAGAAGCCTGTGCAGCCTGCTGAAAATGTCAACAGACGCACATACCTTCAGAAGTATATAGACGCGCTGGAAGAATACAACCAGAAAGCACGAACACCAGTGACGCTCGAAGAATTTCTCAACCATATTTTTGAGCACAAGGACAATGCCGATGATGAGGAAAATGACTCCTCAAAGGAAATGGAAGAACGTGTAGCAAGCTACCATATGGACTCCCATTCACCTATATGATGACTCCCATTCATTCATATATGATGAAGAAGTCCTGCCGGTGTTGGAAAGCGACATGGACGAGCTGGGGCAGAATCGGCATCAAAACCTCCGGAACTGCCAGAGGAAGACCCGATTGAAAGGCTGCTGAAACAAGCTTTTCAAAAGAGCAAAAATCAGGAACGCGAGATGGCCATATATGAAAAGGCCAAATAACAGCGTTTGAACAAAGAAGTGGCGGCAAGGATGAATCATAAAGCTCTCCGACTAAACCGAAGCATGCCTGCAAAGAATAAGATCATGAACAAAGATGAGAAAATGTTTGCCAAGGTCCTATCCATAGGGATGAAACCGTCACCCCTGATTATGTTTTACTCCTGTGGTTCCGTACTTCGATGGTCGGGAGGGACACCTAAAATACTGCTTGTATCACCGGAGAATCGCTCATCCCATTGAGGAATGTAACACCTTCAAGAAGTGGTGACAAGGATATGTAGCCCATAGAAAACACTTTAAGAATGAGAAACGCGAGGCTCGCGCTCATCGATATGAGAGCAGCGAGACGACGGTGCATAAAGAAGCGATTGGTAGCTATCATATGGTTAGTACCAGTTCAAAAGGGGAAAAATCTCAGGTTCTCACATTCGGGAGTGATTTTGAGGATGAAATGCCTCTCAACCCTCTTTGAAATCTTCGCATTGGAAAAAGAAAAGGAAAATGAGTACTGGAACATTCAGTTACGTAACTACACTCTACCTGAAAAGAACCTTGGACCCGCAAACAAGGGTTCGAAAACAGACAAAGGGTAGGGGAAAATGCCCAAAGAGATCGCCCTTGATGAAGGGGATAGCCAGAGAGCTTGCCGCCAAGGACCTACTTAAGAATACCAAGGTGGGCTATAAAGTTCTTGCGCATTTGAGGAAGATACCATCACAGTTGAGCATATTGGACGCCCTTATCTTATCTAAAGAGGCACGAGACTTCTTGATCAAGGCCTTGCAAGAACCTGATCAGCTTCAAGCTTAGCTGGCGGAAGAGAAAATGAAGGACGGATTTGCAGAGGTCTACACGGCCGATATTACGTTCAACGAGAAAGATCTACTTTTTGGTACATGCGAGCACAATCGACCGTTGTATGTTACCAGGTACTGCCATGACATCAAGATATGGAAAATTCTCGTCGATAACGGATCCTCCGTCAATCTCCTCAATGTGATAGTGCTGAAGGAGATATGTATGAATGCTCAGCACCTTGCCCGAGACAAGATTACTATCTCGGGGTTCGAATCGCAGTCATCACGGACGCTTGGGTCCGTAATATTGACGCTCCGCTTCGGGCAGCTCATCACTGACATCAAATTCCATGTCATTGATGCTAAGACTTGTTATAATGCTCTACTCGGCAGGATGTGGCTACACGAGTACGTCATTCTTTCTACGCAACATCAACGTATGAAGTATTTCAAGGATGGCCTACAGTACACCGTCAAAGGAGAACTCAATCCTCGATAAATGAGGTGCAAAAGTATGTATATGCAAAATATTTTCAACCTGATTTCGAAGATACTGAAAGGTGCCACAAGCCGAAAAATAAGTAAAAATCCGTGGCCACCATCCCGGTCTTCGGAAGTGATACCGAAGAAAATGAACAAAAAGTCTACTCGGGACAATCTCAGAGAGAACAATAAAACCATGCCTTGACCCCTATCCCGGTCTTGGGCAGCGATTCCGAAGACGAGACTAATGCAGTGTTCTCTATTCGCCCATTCGTCCATCGACGCAGACTCTTGCCGAAGCGGATCAGAGTCTACATATTATGATCGCTCCATCTCGACATTATAAAGAACTTGACGCCCTCAATACATATAGCGTGCTAGAGTTGAAAACTTTCTACGTGCCAGAGTTGGAAACTTTCTCCATGCCTTATAGGTGAAAAGGCGATCCTCTTTTATAAATCCAAGGAGACCAAGGTAGAAAAGAAAATCTGCTATAGAGTCGATCCAAATCTTGACAAGTTCCAGCCCATCCGCCGGCCAAGATATTATGCGGAGGGATTAAAGGAGCTATTAAAGCGCCAAGGTGTGCCTCTCGAACAAACTGTTCGCCAAGCATAATTCTATAAATGGATTTAGGATATTTCCAGGACTCAACGAAAAAAGCCCAATGAGAAGTTGGAAACAACTGGGCTGAGATATGTTCAGTCTAAGAAACGGGAGCAAATCTACAACTGTCACGCTCGAATGGAGAAGAATATGTTTCTCCAAGTAGCTATGTCGTCGAACAAGAGGAATCGCTCTAAGAACCTCAAGTCCGTCGCTCGAAGAGCAGATTGACAGGATAATAAAGAAAGCTTGTCAAGCGAGCCAAGACAACTACAGTCGTGAAATGGCATTATATGAAAATGCTAGAAAGCGGTGTTTCAGTGAGCAATCAGTGGAAGAAGTAGATTATGATTCTCTCCATCCACAGCCCGCTGCGTATTCCCGCGAAGAAGGAAAATCCCGAAGCAGAGACAAGAATAAGGTAACGATCGCAAGCAATGCTCAAGGACAACAAAGCAGGTTTAAGATGCCTTTTAAACGAGGAAAGTTCGGTCAGAGCCTGACTCTCATAAAGAAGATGGGTCAGAGTATTCGTTCCCTCGAGACCAGACAGGGAAGATCCTTGTCATGAAAACACCATATCATGGCCCTTCCGGAGTCTCAACACACTGGACAGATAAATGAAGTCCATCTCCGGATTATTGCTCCGATCTCCGAGCAATCAGTCACCCTTTTGAAGACTGTTTTCACTTTCAAGAACTGGGTGGAAGACCAATATCAATAAGTCAGGTTCATGCTATCTCATAATTGGAGGATAAGCCCGCCACAAAAGCATGAGCCGAAGAAGATCTATACCATCAGGATGGGATTGGCTCGACCGCGGAAACGAAAGCGGACTCGTACCTGTCATATAATAAATGGTTCAGATGCTTTACAAACGAAGACGATGACGAGGAGATTTCGGAATTCCCACCGGCACCAAAAGAGCTAGAGGATGGGATACGTACCACGGCGGACAACCTAAGCAAAACCGACTTGGGAACAGAGAATGATCTGAGACTGACGTTCGTCAGTTAGCTGATATCCGAAAAACAAATAGCCACATTAAAAGATATGCTTATGCAGTATAGAGATTGCTTCGTTTGGAACTACTCTGAAATGTCGGGTTTAGATCCAAAGGTACACAAACTGGTAATTTCGCCAGAGATAAAGCTAGTCAAGCAAGCACAAAGAAGAATGTGAACTCGAGATAAGTATCAATGCCGAAGTCAAGAAATTAATCGACTCCGGTTTCATCCAAGAAATTCAATATCCCGATTGGATCGCTAATATCGTTCCGGTGATAAAGAAAAATGGGACGGTTTGGATCTACGTGGACTTTTGGGACCTCAACAAGGCATGCCCGAAAGATGACTTCCCAGTGCCCGTTACCGAGCTAATGATCGATAACACATCCACCCATGAAGTCTTCTCTTTTATGGATGGATCTTCAGGATACAACCAAATAAAGATGGATTCTGAAGACCAGAAGCATACCGCCTTCTAGACACTGTTGGGCGTGTTTTGCTACAAGGTGATGCCCTTCAGTTTGAAGAACGCCGGAGCCACGTACCAAAGGGCTATGACGAAGATATCCGATGATCTCATACACAAGATCGTCGAATGCTACATCGATGACCTCATGGTCAAAAAAAAATCTCATAATGTTTTAGTTAAGGTCAAAGTCAAATTGTCCACAAGTGCGCAAATGACAAGCTAAGGGCAAACACGCAACCCATAAATGCGCACTAAGCAAATGGATCAAGGGTAGAGGTGCGCAACACACTTACCGCTCGAAATTTAAAGAAGCAAAGGCTTCTGAAAGTAAGCAAAAGATTCGAACAAGGGCGTATGCACTGGAGAGACAAGTGTGCAAAAAGAACTGTTCTTAAAGTGCGCAAGTTAGGCACTTCAGAGAATGGGGTGCGACCCTTTTTATAGGGGTAAAAAATGGTTTGAATCCCGGGGTGTGACCTTTTCAAGGCAAATCCGACGGTGGACTGCTTGGCACCATTTGCACCCATGTGCAGATCACATGCATGCAATCGGTGGGTGGGGCATTTGTTCGCACATGTTTATGGGCGTATCCAAATCAAGTGCGCACTTGAGGGAAGAATAAGTATAAAGCCATGTGCGTGCATCATTGACATTCGCACTTGGCAGAAATTCCTAAGTGCGAAATGCACGTGCGCATACGCTTGCCATATTCACGTGCAAAACATATGCGCACATGCAAGGTGCGCATAAGTTTAAACGAGCAGTCAGTGGAAGGACATTTGTTGGTGGTGAAATATTCATTAGGCAACAATAAAAAACATGCATTTAAATAAACATTTTATTCCACGAGGCAACATGATGAAAATATTTAAGATACTTTTTCATTCCCCTCAAAATCTAGGGTTTGTGCCTCTTTCCCCTTTCTGAAGGTTCTAAACCTTCTCCTTTCTTTTGAATTAAATCAAGAGTTTTACTCTTCCTTTCCCAAAACTAAATAGTTTTTCACCATAAAATCTACAAAGGGAAACTTGGATCTGTCATTGGATCTCAAAAAGGGGAGATTTTTAAGTCTCACCCCTTTCTCCAAGATCCAGCCAAACGACAGGAAGAAGGAGACTCATCTCCAGAAACCCCACTTTGGGGAAGAACTAGGGCTCAAGGGGAAAAGCCCCTTCATCAGCTTCAAAATATTCTAGGAGTTTAACTCTTTATATATATATACACAAAATAATAAGTGCTCATTTCTGGGAGTACAACTCCCATTGCAGGGACCAAGTCCCTTTTGCTTCCGAGCGCCCACGTGCTGACACGTGGGGCGCTAGCGCTCAAAGCGCTAGCGCTCTTGCGCTCAAAGCGCTAGCACCCAAAATGCTGGCGCTTTTTCCCACCCATCCTTTGGATGCCCTTTCACTTTTTTTTATTTTATATATATGTACACACACACATACTCTACAACACTATCCCTCTCAAAAAAATTTGGGCCGGGGCGCTGCCCCGTACCCCGCAAGGGGCTGCTAGCCACTTGACCCCCCAGCCCACTATCCGGGTAGCAGGACCCCCGTAAAAACTCTGCGGGCCCCCCGATATATCCAAAACCTCTTTTAAAACACAACACATGCATACTGCATATTGAGTTCGCATGACCAGTTTAACCCGTCAATCGGAGGTTCCCTCGCTTCAAAGGCGTGGGGTAATTAACGGCAGCTTAGTCCGCGGCTGCCGGAGATTCGGATCTTCACAATCAATAAACCCCAGCCTACTCTAGGCAGAGGGAATCTGTAATACGCTTGACAAGCGCGCGTATTCCCATCTCAATGGGGTGATGAAAAACACCCTACAGCGCTATTCCTATAACCGTCGTCCTGTGAATATTTATCAAAAGGCTTTCAAGTTCAAGTCTTCTCCATTGTTATATCAACATGTATATGTCAACCCGCGACTCTTTGGATTGAACACGTATTTTCCCTTGATTTCACTATTTTTAAATGCACTATAACATTATTTCAAGATTTTACACTTGTCTTGTTCTTTAAAAGGACTTGAATATGTTTTTATAATATAAATTTCAAGTTTCCGAATCTATTTCCTTATCATTACTACTTCCAAATTTCTGAATCCATTTCCATATGCACCTTATCTTTGATTTGTTAGTGATATATGCCCTAGAGGCCATTATTGTAAAGCTGGATTGTAAATTACATTTTGGAAGATTGGGATATTCACAGATATAATAACAGCCTTGCTCAAAATGGTAGTATGCTACTTGGTTTGATTCTACCTCAATATGTGTATATGTTTCTTTTAGCACATCGCTAATACATATTGGTAGAGCCTTTAAGATCTTTGCTTAACTACTAGCGTTGTGATGGCAGTCACACTAGTGGGGATTGGGTAGTCTATAAGCATATCCTTATAAAATGTCCTTAGTCGTAGGATTATCGAGATGAGGCATCAATACTCCAGAGTAGACTAGTGTATATGCTTCTCATCCCAGCAGGGGAGATGGTCTGTTCCACAGCCATGGTATGCCGTACCGGAGATGGTATACAGGTGCTCATTAGGTTATGAGTTACACTGGACGGAATCATTAGGAACTGCTGGTTGGTTTTATACCTATTGTCAGGTAGCAGTTCCCGGGTGGCATTAATACAGGTTAGTCTGTTGACTTGACATCACTATTCGTCTCGAGTGTGTTTCCACTGTATTTAGATCACTACCCTACCACGGCTCAAAGGAGTCGTGCAAACAGGTAGTAGTTGGGTGCAGTCCCGAAGCACTTGGAAGCAATAGCGGTTAGATAGGATTCATCTCTTCCGGTATTGGGGGTTGATATCGTGCTGTGTTCAGAAAGCAATTACCCAAAGTCCCTGACCATAGCAAGCGAGATTTAGTGGTAGGTACTCCAGTAGTTTCTCATGGTGTATTGGGCTCTACCCCGACACGACTTATTGCGCTATTAGGGGTCTGATGATTACCATTCCCATAGGCCCGATATACGAGTATCTTAGACGAACAGACCGGACTGTACGGAGATTGTCACAGATAGGCTCAGTAGAAGTTCAGATTAGTTTGCTCATCGGCCTTCTTATCAACAGATACCTGGGTAGCCGTTACGTGCTGCTAGTACCGCTGACGGACTTGTGGTTAAACCCACTGCCAGCGTACTGTCGAGTCTTTAGAGTCCCACACATATGGTTTCCCTGCTTCCGGCAACACGATGTGGAGGCCGTACGGTTTTACGACAGGGTTTCGATCATATACGTGTATTGGCTGCACGGATTTTGTTTGGACGGATAATACTAGTGGGCTTTGGTTTAAACTGGATTTTAGTATTATATTATTGAATTATTATTATCTCATTGCATTCGTATTTTTTGGAATACGAATACGGGTATGTATATACGGTGAGGGCATTCTTGTAATTTCACAAGAGATGTTTCTAGAAGGGGACACCTCATTATTTTGTTTATCTATTTTTAGAAATAGATTAATGAGGTGGAAAATGGAGATATTTGTGGCATGGAGTGAAGCATGGCTCATTGGTTTATTTTATTGGTTTGGACTCAATATTCAAGCATGGTTGTTATTTCAATTAGAAAATATTGCATGCTTGAGTGAGGTGAGTGTAGGAGCCATTCTTCACTTGTCAGAACCTTGGCTCATTTTCACTTTCTCTTTCCATTTTTCTTTCCTTCTTCCTCAAGACCTAAAACCTTCACATGTGTTGTGAGCCATTAGGTCTCTTGAGATAAAATACTCCATTAGATACTCTACATCTTCTAAGCTACGTAGCTTAGCGAACTAGGTACCTTAGTTAACTCTGTTTAGAGGTTGGAGCTTGAAGTATAGACTCTCGGGTGGATCATCTTCGACACGAGGAGGCCGACGATCAAGCGCGATCCGGATATTCGAGGAGCTCAAGGAGAGGAGGAGAAGACCCGAAGAACTTGTAAACAAGGAGGTATAAACCCTAACATAGTAGTTAGAACCTCCTAGTAGATATAGCTAGTTAAGGTTTCTGTAAAGATCATGGAGTTAAAGTCGGTGTTGCGAAGTAAGAAAAATCGTTTTTTTTATAAATTTCATCTCCCCACAAGTGCATGGGGGTGCGCAACATCGACTTACAGTGGTATCAGAGCCTACTAGACCTTAGCTAGCTTGTTAGCAAGTGATTAGAACTTTGATCGGCGAAAAATTACCCGAAATTAAATTTCCGAGATATGCTTGCTGTCGATTTTTTAAAAACTGTTCAAAAATTATTTCAGTGGCCTTAAAAATATGCGCAAGCATTTCTAAGACCTAGAAAAAAATCTGAGCACTTAAATACAACTTTACGGCGGAACCGCCGCCGAGTTGTGGCCGAGTTGCTTCCAATTTTTCTGTGGTTTTGGTTCTTGGAATTATGATTTTTGGTATATTTGGGTTTTACCCAGATTGTTTATGTACTAGTTTGTGCATGGGGTAAACACGGATAAGTATTATCGATCGAAATTCTAAGTTCTTGGCTAATCGGTGTTTCTGTGTTTGTATATGTGTTGCTCAACATCTGCTAATTGTTATATGTCAATCAGTAGGGGTTGCACATATTATCATCTTGATGGTTTGCGTATATGAAGTATTGGATCGTCGTGGATGAATATCCAAGGGATGTGAGAAGAGTGTTTTCTTTTCTTTCATTCATGTAAATTTGTAATTGATATAATATTATTTTTGCGGGGCACATCCGGGTTGAGGTTGGTGGCAACTTTGTATTATTTCATTTACTTTTTCTTGCATCTAGGATAGACCCAAGATGGGGTGCACCAACTACTGCGTTCTTGAACTGCCGAGTGGCCTACTCATTTTATTGAGGGAGGTTGCTTCACTTCGGAAATTTGGCGGGTAGTTTGCCGCACCCGTAGGGGTCTAGGGTGGGGTTTGGCTATTCATCACGACCGTGGAATCTGTCTTTCGTTTTAGGCTAAAACGAAACACAGAATTCCTAATATATTCATCTGTGATTTGTGATATGTGATGACTATTATTGTGTGAGACGAATGGCTATATATATTATATATAATAAACGTTGCTTATGTTTTACACCCGCGCTAGTCCAGCCCCCGCTCTGCCGTTAGTTAAGTAATCTAACGGTGCATGACGGGCCCCGTGGCGAATGCGGATGGCATAAGCGTACGTTCTATTTTCGTTTCTTTTCTGCAATGATATGGTTAAATGATGGGACCGCGTTAATATTGATTAATGTAAGGAAAACAAACCAAAGTTTAAATCGTTGGAACAATTTCAAAGCCACTCAGTTTTCTTGAAAAACAACTTTTAAATGCGGAGCCTAAACCACTCCTTTTAAAAGCTATCATCGTTCCTTCGACTATATCAAGTTCATTACGTTCACGGTTCGCCAAAACCATTCATAGCCCTCCGTCATTTCAGATGAGTATTCAGTAGTATTCAAGCTATGCATTTTGACATTCGCCAAGGCATAGTGATTGGTAGCTGCTGGGTATTCACCTGTAGTATAGATAGATGCGTTGATTTGGGACAGTCGTACAGCTATTTTGGCATTCGTCAAGGGTTTGTACGGATGAGTTCAAATTAACCTGGATAATGACGGGGAGAACTTGACTTGCGTCTTATGATATGTTGGCCTTCGTCAAGGTCATAAGCGCCTGGGGCAAAAAGTCCACATCGGGAGTTTCAAAGGAAAACGAAACTTGCTAGTGTTGCATACCATTTGGAGTGTGATGATTTTGGTAGAATTCCTTCAAGGTTGTCACACGATGATATTTGGTGAGCATCCGCTACTCTTCGGAAGATTTTTTCACTAAACAATCAATGCTATAAACCAAGTAGGTGCCTAGAATGGTGTTAGCGGGGCTACGCCTCCAGGGAAAAGAGGTTATGCAATTAAGGAACTTTGCGAAAGCTTTGGAAAATCTCTCTCGAAGTTCAAGCCTGGCCGATGGTTAAGCAAGAATTGTAGGGTGAGATTAATCCTGATTAATTCTTCTTTTATGGTTTAAAAGAGGATTCGAGGAACAGTGCGAGGCATTCTTCTTTTATTGTTAGTGATATATGCCCTAGAGGCCATTTTTGTAAAGTACTGGATTGTATATTGCATTTTGGAAGCTTGGGATATTCACAGATATAATAACAGTCTTGATTAAAATGGTAGTATGCTACTTGGTTTGATTCTACCTCAGTATGTGTATATGTTTCTTTTAGCATATCGCTAATATATATTGGTAGATCCTTTAGGATCTTTGCTTGACTACCAGCATTATGATGGCAGTCACACTAGTGGAGGCTGGATAGTCTATAAGCACATCCTTAAAAAATGTCCCTAGTCGTAGGATTATCAAGACGGGGCATCGATACTCCAGAGTAGACTAGTGTATACGCTTCTTATCCCAGCAGGGAGATGGTCTGTCCCACAACTATTAGTATGTCGTACCGAAGATAGTATACATGTGCTCATTTGGTTATGAGTTACACTGGACAGACTCGTTGGGAACTGCTGGTTGGTATTATACCTATCGTCAGGTAGCAGTTCCCCGGTGGAATGAGTACAGGTTAGTCCGTTGACTTGACACCACTATTCGTCTCGAGTGTGTTTCCACTGTACTTAGATCGCTACCTTACCACGGCTTAAAAGAGTCGTGCAAACATGTAGTTATTGGGTGCAGTCCCGAAGCACTTGGAGGCAGTAGCGGTTAGATAGTATTCTCACCTGGTATTGGGGGTTGATATCACGCTGTGTTTGGAAAGCCATTACACAAAGTCTCTGGTCAGGGCAAGTGAGATTTACTGGTAGGTACTCCAGTAGTTTCTTAGAGTGTATTGGGCTCTACCCGGCACGACTTATTGCGCTATTAGGGGTCTGACAGTTACCATCCCCTAAGCCCGATATGCGAGTATCTTAGACGAACAGACTGGACTGTATGGAGTGTCACAGATAGGCTCATCAGGAGTTCGGATGAGTTTGCTCATCGGCCTTCATATCGACAGATACCTGGGCAGCCGTTACATGCAGCTAGTACCGCTGACAGGCTTGTGGTTAAACCCACTTCCAGCGTATTGTCGAGTCTTTAGAGTCCCACATTGAGGGTTTCCCTATTTCGAGCGAAACGATATAGAGGACATGATTTTACGGTAGGGTTCCGATCATATACGTGTACTGGCTGCACGGATGTTCGAACAGATATTACTAGTGGGCTTTGGTTTAAGCCGGATTCTAGTATTATATTATTGGATTATTATTATCTCATTGTATTTGTATTTTTCGGAATACAAATACGGATATGTATATACGGTGAGGGCATTCTTGTAATTTCACAAGAGATGCTTCTAGAAGGGGACACCTCATTATTTGGTTTATCTATTTTTAGAAATAGATTAATGAAGTGGAAAATGGAGATATTTGTGGTATGGAGTGAAGCATGGCTCGTTGGTTTATTTTATTGGTTTGGACTCATTATTCAAGCATGGTTGGTATTTTCAATTAGAAAATATTGCATGCTTGAGTGAGATGAGTGTAGGAGTCATTCTTCACTTGCCATAAGCTTAGCTCATTTGCATTTTCACTTTCTCTCTCCATTTTTCTTTCCTTCTTCCTCAAGACCTAAAACCTTCACATGTGTTGTGAGCCATTAAGTCTCTTGAGATAAAATACTCTATTAGATACTCTACATCTTCTAAGCTACGTAGCTTAGCGAACTGGGTACCTTAGTTATCTCGATTTATAGGTTAGAGCTTGAAGTATAGACTCTTGGGTGGATCATCATCGACATGAGGAGACCGACAATCAAGAGTGATCCGGATCTTCGAGGAGCTCAAGGAGAGGAGGAGAAGAAGACTCGAAGGACTTGTAAATAAGGAGGTGTAAATCCTAACATAGTAATTAGAACCTCCCAGTAGATATAGCTAGTTAAGGTTTCCGTAAAGATCCTGGAGTCAAAATCGGAGTGGCGAAGTAAGAAAAATCATTTTTTGTAAGTTTCGCCTCCCCACAAGTGCGTGGGGTGCGCGACATCGACTTACATGATTCTCTATATATAACTGTCTTAATTCTGATTCATTACCGATTTAATCTAATTATGGACTTAATTATTGTTTTTTCATAATGTCCTCCAATTTTTTGTGCATGGGAATATGCACCTACCATTTATTCTCTTCTTAAAACAGTCCAATCATTGATATTTTTCAATAGGCATTCATCTTCGAGTTTCACCATTTTTAGATCGACCTGAATATATCAACCCGAGGCTCTTTGGATTGTACACATCTGTGATTGTGGCTTTTGCCAAATTTACTTTCCACACGTAAGCAATCATTCATGATAACTTGATTTTTATCCTCATCTAGCCTTTTTGGATACAACATCGTATTTCAGTTGTCTTGATTATAAAATTTTCGAAATCGTCTCCAACTTTTAAAGCAAATTTATCAGGATTTTAAAGGCTTTAAACCATTTTACTTTTCAGCATTTTTTTATTTATTAGAAAGGTCGTATTTTGAAAATTCTTCAATTTTATTAAATTTCTAAATCTATTTTCTTAACATTACTTATTTCAAAGGCACCATAAATTTTCACTTGTTCCGTTACTAAAAGCATTTGAAGCTATTTTTCTTAAATTTTAAATTTCTAAATCCTTTTCCTTAATAACACTGTTTTTAAATTCATCATAAAGTTATTTCAACGTTTTTTACTTGTCTCAATCTTTAAAAGGACTAGAATCTAATTACTTAATCTAGATTATAATTTTCTGAATTTATTTTCGAAACATTACTACTTCCAAATTTCTAAATATATTTCTATATGCACATATCATTGATTCTACAGTATATAACTGTCTTATCCCTAATTTCTTAGTGATTTAATCTTTCTACGAGCTAATTATTGTTTTTTATTTAGTCCTCTTAACTCGTTTCCACAACAATATATACCTACCATTGATTTTATTCGTATAATCGTCCTCATATAAACATTTATCAATAAACTTTCAAATCCAAGCCCTCTCCATTATTTGATCGATGTGAATATGTCAACCCATAACTTTTCAATTGTACACATTCATGATCCATTGCTGTTGTTATAGTTCCTATAAAGTCGTCATATGTACATTTATCAAAAAGTAATCAAGTTCAAGTTCTTTCCATTTCTAAACATTACTCCTTTCAAATTTCTAAATCTATTTCCATATGCATCTATCATTGATTCTCCTTTCTATAACTGTTTAACCCTGATTTCTTTGTGATTTGATATTCTTATTATCCTCCAACTCGTGTTCACAAGAATATGCACCTACCAATGATTCTGTTACTCTAACCATTCTTCTATGGATATTTATCAATAGACATTCAAATCTAAGTCCTCTCTATTGTTTGGTCGACATGAATATGTAAATTTTTGACTTTTTGATTGTACACGGTCATGATCCATTGGTTTTGTTCCTATTACCGCCGTCCTATGAAAATTTATCAAAAGGCATTTAAGTTCAAGTCCTCTCCATTTTTAGATCGACATGAATATGTGAACGTGTGACTATTTTGGTTGTACATATATTTTTCCTCAGTTTCATTATTTTTAAATGCACCATAAAGTTATTTCAAGCCTTTCGACTTGTCTCATTCATTAAAATGACATAAATCTATTTTTTATTTAAATTTTAAATTTCTGAGTGTATTTCCTTATTATTACTACGTTCAAATTTCTGAATCCATTTCCATATACACATATAATTGATTCTCTTGTCTATAACTGTCGTAAACCTAATTCCATAGTGATTTAATTTTCCTATGGGCTTAATAATTGTCTTTTTATAATGTCCACAAACCCGTGCCATAAAAAATATACACCTGCCATTGATTATGTTCCTATAACCATTCCTTTTATAGACATTTATAAATAAACATTCAAGCTCAAATTCTCTTTATTATTTGATCGACGAGATTATGTCAACCCATGACTATAAATATACACCTACCATTGATTATGTTCCTATAACCATTCCTTTTATAGACATTCAAACTCAAGTTCTCTCCATTATTTGATCGACGAGACTATGTCAACCTGTGACTTTTCGATTGTACATATTCATGATCCACTAGTTCTATTCCTATAACTGTCGTCCTATGGACATTTAGCAAAAGGCTTTCAAGTTTAAGTCCTCTCCATTTGTAGATCAATGTGTATATGTCAACCGGAGACTCTTTCGATCGTACATGTGTTTTCCCTTAATTTCACTATTTTTAAATGCACTACGAAATTATTGTAAGCATTTTCACATGTCTCGTTCTTTAAAAAGACTTGTATCTATTTCTTGATATAAATTTGAAATTTCCGAATCTGAATCCATTTCCATATGCTCGTATCATTGATTCTCTGTTTATAACTGTCTTAATCCTGATTCATTACTGATTTTACTCTACCTTTGGGCTTAATTATTGTCTTTTGGCTTTCAAGTTATAGTCCTCTATATTTTTAGATCAACATGTATATGTCAACCCGTGAATCTTTTAGTTGTACGTATATTTTTTCTTAGTTTCACTATTTTTAAGTGCACTATAAAGTTATTTCAAGTCTTTTTACTTATCAAATTCATTAAAATGGATTAAATCTATTCTTTTATCTAAATTTTAAATTTCTGAGTCTATTTCCTTATTATTACTTCTTCCAAATTTTTGAATTCATTTCCATATGCACCTATGATTGATTCTCCTGTCTGTAACTGACTTAACCCTGATTCCTTGGTGATTTAATCTTCCAACGGGCTTAATTATTGTCTTTCTATAATGTCCTCAAACTCATGCCACAAAAAATATACACCCACCATTGATTATGTTTCTATAACGATTCCTTTTATGGACATTTATGAATAGACATTCAAGCTCAAGTCCTCTTTATTATTTTGACCGACGTGACCTTGTCAACCCGTGACTTTTCTATTGTACACATTCATGATCCACTAGTTCTATTCTTATAACCGTTGTCCTATGGACATTTAGCAGAAGGCTTTCAAGTTCAGTCCTTTCCATTTGTAGATCGACGTGTATATGTCAACCGGCGACTCTTTCGATTATACATGTATTTTCCCTTAATTTCACTATTTATAAATGCACTATAAAATCATTTTAAGTTTTTTCGCTTGTCTCGTTCTTTAAAACGATTTGAATCTATTTTTTTGATATGAATTTCAAATTTCCGAATCTATTTCTTTCTTATTACTACTTCCTAATTTCTGAATCCATTTCCATATGCACATATCATTGATTCTCCATCTATAACTGTCTTAACCCTAATATATTCCTGATTTAATCTACATTTGTGCTTAATTATCGTCTTTTGGCATTCAAGTTCAAGTCCTCTTCATTTTTAGATGGACGTGGATATATCAACACTTGACTCTTTTGGTTGTACACATTTTTGCTTAGTTTCACAATTTTTAAATGCACTATAAACTTATTTCAAGCTTTTTCACATGTTTCGTTCATTAAAATGACTTACCCCTGCTGGCTGACTGATTGCAAGGAGTGCAGGCCGCGTGATTCATCAATGAACTTCCTCGCTATGACCACCTCCTGTAAGGGGCCTAAACTTTGTTACCCAGCAGCCAGGCCCTCGGCAAGTGTAGCGAAGGAAAGAACTGACAAAGCGAACGATAAAGGAGTGAAGCGAGTTTTACAAGCGAAACGTCGTAATCGGTAAACTTATCTTAATAAAAACTTGAGATAATTCTCCAAATGGGGACCTCCGAGCGTAACGACGGTTGTCTAAGGCATGGTGCCCACCATTGAGACGAATCTATTTTTTTTAATCTGAATTTTAAATTTCCTTGTTTATTTCTTTTTTGTTGCTGCTTCCAAATTTCTAAATCCATTTCCATATGCACATAATTGAGGCTCTTGTTTATAACTGTTTTAACCGTGATTCTTTAATGATTTAATCTTCCGGGCTTAATTATTGTCTTTTTATAATGTCCTTAAACTCATGCCGCAAAATATGCACCTACCATTGATTATGTTCGTATAACCATTCCTTTTATGGACATTTATGAATAAATATTCAAGCTCAAGTCCTCTCCATTATTTTGATCGATGTAACTATGTCAACCTATGACTTTTCGATTGTACACATTCATGGTCCACTAGTTCTATTTCTATAATCGTCGTCCTATGGACATTTAGCAAAAGGCTTTCAAGTACAAGTCCTCTCCATGTAGATCGACGTGTATATACCAACCGGCGACTCGTTCAATTGTACACTTAGTTTCCCTTAATTTCACTATTTTTAAATACACTATAAAATTATTTTAAGATTTTTCACTTGTCTCGTTCTTTAAAAAGACTTGAACCTATTTTTTTGATATAAATTTCAAATTTCCGAAATTATTTTCTTTTTATTACTACCAAATTTCTTAATCCATTTTCATATGTACGTATCATTGATTTTCCGTCTATAACTGTCTTAATCCTGATTCGGTACTTATTTATTCTACCTTTGAGCTTATTTATTGTCTTTCCATAATGTACTCCAATTTTTGTCCACGACAGTATGCATGTACTCCAATTTTTGTCCACGACAATATGCACCTACCAACAATTCTCTTCCTAGAAGCATCCCATTACGGACAATTGTCGATTGGCATTCAATCTAAGTTCTCTCCATTATTAGAACGACCTGAATACGTCAACCCGGGTCTCTTTAAATTTGTACACATCCGTGAGTGTGTCTTTCGCCATATTTACTTTCCACACGTAACCAATCATTCATGATACCTTATATTTTTTATCATCGTCTTTCCACTTAGGATAAAACATCGCATTTCACTTGTCTCGTGTATAAAATATTCGAAACTGTCTCCATTAAAGCAAATTCCTCAAGATTTCAAAGACTTTCCCCATTTTGCATTGTAGCATTTTTTTATTTATATTATAAAGGCTGTATTTTGAAAAAACTTCAATTGTATTAAATTTCTAAATACATTTTCTTAACATTACTACTTTCAAAGGCACCATAAATTTTCACTTGTTCCGTTAAAGCTTTTGAAGCTACTTTTCTTGAATTTTAAATTTCTAAATCCTTTTCCTTAATCTCACTATTTTTAAATGTGTCATTAAATTATTTCAAGATTTTTCACTTGTCTCGTTCTTTAAAAGAACTTGAATCTAATTTTTTATCTAAATTTTACATTTCTAAAGCTATTTCCTAAACATTAATACTTTCAAATTTCTAAATCTATTTCCATATGCCCTTATCACTGATTTTCCTATCTATAACTGTCTTTACCCTGATTTCTTAATGATTTAATCTTCCTATTGGCTTAATTATTATCGTTATCTAATGTCCTCCAACTCGTTTCTACAATAATATGCACCTTCCATTGATTCATTTCCTATAACCGTTCTCCTATGGACATTTATCAATAGACATTCAAATCCAAGTCATATTCATTATTTGATCGGCATGAATATGTCAACCTGTGACTTTTAGATCGTACACATTCATTAACCGTTTGTTCTGTTCCTATAACCATCGTTCTATTGACATTTATCAAAAGGCATTCAAGTTCAATTCCTCGCCATTTTTAGATCGTATATATCAATCCTTGACTCTTTTGAGTGTACACATATTTTCCCTTAATGTCGCTATTTTTGAACTTTTTCACTTGTCTTGTTATTGTTTTTTTATTATGTCTTCTAACTCGTGTACACAAAAAACATACCATTGATTGCGTTCGTATAACCATTTCTCTTATGGACATTTATGAATAGACATTCACGTTCATGTTCTCTCCATTACTTGATTGACATGATGTTGCGAATAAGGCAATCACAAAGCACAAAACAATCGATATAGAGAAGAGTATCAAACCACGGACAAGATAGAAATATGAATACTAACCACAAAACAAATAGGTGAAGACGAAGCTTTATTAATTATCAAATTCGGAGAAGTACAAATCGATGGAGAATACAAATCCCTCTCAAAACCCTAGCTCTCTCAAAATAACAATGGGTTCTAACCAAATAATCAAATTGCTATCTCAAAGGCTTCAATCTAGAGTTGCTTCAAACTTTCCTAACTTATGAAATCTGCGTCCGGCCCGACGGCAAACGTTTGCCCCATAGATGGGCAGACGTCTGTCAGAGTATATCCTAAAACCTCAACTCTCTGACCGGTCCTACAGACGCCCACTACAAAGGGGAAGATGTCTGGTATTTACCGAAACTCCAGAAAAGTGACAGAGTGAGGCAGACGTTTGTCCCAAATGTCTGTCCAGACATCTGGTACAGACGTCTGACCTGAAGATAACTGCAAATCTTTGCTTCTTTATAACGCCGGATAAATAGGAAAATCTTTAGGGATGAATGTGAGACACACATAACAAATCTCCACCTTGTTTCGCATTCCACAAAACTCCATCAAAAAAATAACAGCTCCACCTTCCACAAAATCCCTCAAGGGCTCAATGAGTGCTATGCACTCCAATTAAGTTTAAGCAATGTTTAAAATTAACAGCTGAAAGAGACTTCGTCAACTTGTCGGCCGGATTGTCCATTGTGCCAACCTTCTCCATAATAATCTCTTCTTTCTTAATGATCTCCTGTACGAACCAATACTTCATGTCAATGTGCTTCGTCCTATTATGATGCATCTAATCTTTCGTTAAATGAATAACACTTTGGCTATCACAGTAGATCATTATGGTATCTTTTGGAATACTAAGTTCCGAAAATAACCCCTTCCACCAAATCGCCTCCTTAACGGCCCCAACAATGGCTATATACTTCTCCTCCGTCGTAGACAACGCTACCGTAGGCTGTAAAGAAGTACGCCAACTGATGACACATCCTCCTAAGGAGAACACATAACCGGTGATCGATCTGCGTCTGTCAATATCACCCGCATAATCGGAGTCGCTGAATCCAACTAAATTGTCGTCGTTCCTTCCAAACACCAACCCCACGTCAGACGTACCTCGAAGGTATCTAATATCCATTTCACCGCTTGCAAGTATAGATTTCCTCCTTTACGATCTCACCTGATCTACATACCAAGTAATTTCTTGGCCGCTTCTAAATTCTTGGTCTCAAACTTTCCTTTCAACCGTTCCTTCAAAAGCTGAATATCAACCATATATCTTGTTGCTATCAATATATCATCAATATAGAGTAGCAAATATATGAAAGAACCATCAAAGAGCTTTTTCGAATATACACAACTGTCACCCATACTTCTCATAAACTCAATTTCTTTCATGAAGGAGTCAAACTTTTTATACTAACGTCTAGATGACAATTTCAAATCGTAGAGAGACTTCTCTAGCAAACAAATATGGTCTTCTTTATCTTCAACTTCAAAACCTTTGGGCCGTTGCATGTAGATTTTCTCCACCAAATCGCCGTGCAAGAATGCGATCTTCACATCGAGCTGCTCAAGCTCCAAATCTTGCATAGCTACCAAACCGAGTAAGACACGTATAGATGTGTGTTTAACAACCGGAGAAAATACCTCTGTGAAGTCAACTCCCCGCACCTACAAATAGCCTTTAGCTACCAACCGTGCTTTGTACCCCGTACCGACCGTCCCTTGGTCACTTTCTTTCTTCTTGAAAACCCACTTGCAGCCAACAATCTTCTTTCTTCTTTTGGGCTTTACGAGCTTCCAAGTTTGGTTATTGTAAAGAAACCCAGTCTCTTCATTCATAACGACTAGTCAACGAGCTGCTTCATCGAATGAGATAGCATCTTTATAGCTTGTCGGCTCGCTACTATCAACTATCTCTGCAATAGACAGTGCATACGCCATTAGGTCATCGTAGCCATATCTCTGTAGCCGTCTATTGTCCCTTCTCTGTCGGTTATGAGCGAGCAAATACTCATCATCATCGGACTGCTCAACTTGAGCTTCTTCAGACAATGGTGAAGGTGAGATCTCCTGCTAACCCGAGCTATCACTGACCTCAATATCAACCCTCGGCTCATCCTTCTTCGAATCGTCTTCAACTGGATATTCCTTGTTATTCGGCAATAACATAGCAGATTCATCAAAAGTCACATCTCTGCTAATCATAAATTTATGCGACTTTGGATCCGAACACCACAATCTATAACCTTTAACGCCGGTAACATAACCGAGAAATATGCATTTTTTTGCTCGAAGATCCAACTTACCTTCACGGCAATGTGCATAAGCGGGGCAACCAAACACCTGCAAGTGTCGAATAATCGGCGTGTTTTTCCGACCATACATGCTCCGGCGTCTTACAACCTAGCGATGTATGAGGTGACCGATTCACAATATAGCACGCCGTATTTACCGCTTCTGCCCAAAACTCCTTTCCGAGCCCTGCGTTGGATAATATGCACCGCGCTTTCTCCAAAAAAGATCGGTTCATCCGCTCCACAACTCCATTCTGCTGTAGTGTGTAGACAACGGTATGATGCCGAACTATGTCTTTGTTTTTGCAAAAATTGTTAAAATCTCCACCGCAAAATTCTAACCCGTTGTCCGTCCTAAGTCTTTTGATATGCTTTCCTGTCTGCTTCTCAAACAACGTCTTCCATTATTTGAATATAGTAAACACATCACTTTTGTTTTCAAGAAGTAGACCCAAACCTTTCTTGAAAAATCATCAATGAAGGTAAGCAGATATTTGGCACCGCTTTCTTTAGAAGGAACTGGAGAGGATCCCCAAAAATCCGAATGGATATAATTTAGAATACCTTTCATGTTGTGCACCGTCGAATTGAAGCTAACGCGGTTTTGCTTTCGAAAGACGCAATGTTCACAAAACTTCGGTTTCGTCGTACTCTTTTCACTAAGTAGATCCTGTTTCGACAACTCGGTCAATCCTCTCTCACTCATATGCCCGAGTCTCATGTGCCACAATCTAGTAGTTTCTGAATCTGTCATAGATTTGGATGATGAAATCGCGACCGATCCGGAAGTCGTCGAACCCTTCGATGAATACAAGGACCATTTTTTCAAGCCCTTCATCACAACGAGAGTACCTTTGGTTACCTTCAAAACTCCATCTTCAACGGAAAATTTGCAACCCTTGTCATCGAGTGCACCTAAAGAGACGGGGTTTTTCTTCAAGTCAGGTACGTGCCTGACTTCCGCCTATGTTTTTACAACACCATCGAACGTCTTAATTTGGATTGTATCTTTGCCAATAGCTCAGCATGAGCTATTGTTGCCCATCAAAACCACTCCACCATCAACGGACTCGTATGTGGTGAACAACTCCCTATTGGGACACATGTGATAAGAACAACCCGAATCCATAATCCACTCATCCTTGGATTACTGTGTGTTGTCGAAGATCACAAGATCTCTTTCTACTTCCGCTATACTCGCTTCAGCTGAAGACTCCTTTGATTTGTCTTTCTGCTTTTGCTTATTCCATAGTTTAAAGCAATCGGCCTTAAAGTGCCCCTTCTTACAATAATTGCAGGGCACGTTCTTAGCCTTGGACTTTGATAGCAACTTCTTCCTATTTGCTTCCAGATCTCTCTTCTCTGCACGCTCTCGAACAAATAAACCAAACGACGAACCATTTGCTTCGGTAGAAGTCAACTTCTTATCGATCTTCTTTTTGTTCATCAAATTCTCCTTGACATCCTTGATTGAGATCGTGTCTCGCCCATACATCATGGTGTCACGGAAGTTCTTATAAGAGGGTAGCAACGAACACTAAGAGAATAGCCTGATCTTCATCATCGGTCTTAATATTTATCTTACCCATATCTATAATGATTGAATTAAACTCACCAACGTGAGATTTTATTGGAGAGTCTTCTGACATACAAAGTGTGTAGAGACTCTGCTTCAACTGGAGTCAATTCGTGAGAGATTTCCTCAAATATAACTCCTCCAACTTATTCCACAAATCAGCCGTTGTGTTCTCCACCAAAACTTCTTATAGTAATTCGTTAGTCAGACACAAGTGATTAGCAGTTAAGGCCTTCTCATCCATCTCCTCCCAAGCTTCCTCCGTCATAATAGAAGGCTTCTTCTCCTTCCCATGAATTGCCTTCTTCAAATTGTTTTGAGTCAAAATGGAAACCATATGAACTTTCCACAAACACTTACCACAAACAGAAACTCATATTCCTATCGAAATTCTCGATATCAAACTTCATAATTGTCGGAGACATGATATGGGATCAAAATACCTTGAATAATAATGAACCCTAAACTTCAAAATCACGATCTAAAAAAGTGGGGAAGAGAATGTAGTTGTCATTACCCACCGTTGACCTAGATCACAAAATCAAAAGACCTAACGGTTCAACCAAAAATCCCACAATAAGCAACAATATCTCTGATACCAGTTTGTTGTGAATAAGGTAATCACACAGCACAAAACAATCGATATAGAGAAGAGTATCAAACCACAGGCAAGATAAAAATATGAATACTAACCAACGAAACAAATAGGCGAAGGTGAAACTTTACTAATTATCAAATGCGGAGGAGTACAAATCGATGGAGAATACAAATCTCTCTCAAAACCCTAACTCTCTCAAAATAACAATGGGTTCTCACCAAATAATCAAATTGCTATCTCAAAGGCTTCAATCTAGGGTTGCTACAATCTTTCTTATTTATAGCATACAAAAGATATTCCCAAAAAACTAATTTCCTAACTTAGGAAATCTGCGCCCGGCCCGACGGCAGACGTCTGCCCCAGAGATGGGCAGACGTCTGTCAGAGCATATCCCGAAACTTCAACTCTTTGTCCAGTCCTACAGACGTCCGCTATAGAGGGGCAGACATGTGTCAAGGTATTTACCGAAACTCCAGAAAAGTGACAGAGCTATACCAGACGTCTGACCTGAAGATAACCGTAAATCTTCGCTTCGTGATAACGCCGGATCATTAGGGAAATCTTTAGGGATGAATGTGAGGCACACATAACACATGACCTTGTCAACTCGTGACTTCCGATTGTACATATTCATGATCCAATGATTTTGTTCTGTTGTCCTATGGACATTTTTTTTTACATCCTGAAGTCAGGAAATTTTTAGTAACATTAAGACCACCAGAAAAGTTCTCTGTTGTTTCCGTCTCTGTATCAAACCTTAAATTTGAATCCTCCAGAATTTGTTTACCTTTATTATATAACTGTTGAAAATGTCCTGATATAAAGATCCTTTTTTTGTTGCTGATGTTACCCAAGACCCGAGAAAAACCAGTTTGAAAAGCAATATAGCTAACTTTAGAAAAAATCAGTCTTGGGCTCCATAATACAGAAGAGAGAGAGAGAGAGAGAGAGAGATTTTTCTGAGTTAGCTTTTTCACTCTATGCTGAGTCTGAGGTTGGCAATCCCTGTCAAGTTCCAAAAACATATATTCATTATTAAGAAGATTCATAAATCACTGGACTTTTGAAACCTCATCAGCAGATGCCTATTATCCAATAAGGTAAGTGCAAAGTCTCCTTTGAAATTCATTTTTTGAGACAAAAGAGTTTTGAACTCAGCAAGTGGAGGCCTCCCATAGGCACACTGAGCAATTAAGGCTAGATTTAAAGCAAAGGCTGATTTATCAATTTCATCTTGAGAAAAGTTTATTGCAGGGTCTCCATTGTCATCAAAGTCATTTTCTTTTTCTGCAATTTGCATCCCAGGTTCTGAAAAAATGGGCTTCACTGCAGGTACAAAAGATCCTTTTGGTATCCGAGCATCATTTTTGACAATTTCTGCAAAGGTTTTATTCATTGCTTTAGTTCTAATTGCCTCTGATTCCAGAATTTGAGAATTATTCCAAAACTTATTTTCTCAGTGGCAGCGTTTTGATTTTGCCGAATATTCATGCAACACCCAGAATTCAATGGAACGGTAAAAGAATCCAATAGAACAGTAGAATCTTGCTGACATCAAGGCAAAGAAACATAGCAAGCACAATCCATAGGATTGAGAGATCAATCGATCCTATGAAAACTCAACAAAGGATCAAATGCAACATCGCAAACCACAGGAGTTACAAGAATTGAGAAATCTATACGATGAATCTAAACAAAATGATCAAAACTAAGAGCTCAAAGGAGATCAAGAAGAGGTGACTCACAATCGTAAAGAATTGGAGGTGACTGAGCCAATTAGGGTTGGAAAGCCCTAATTTTCCCCCAGTTCAATAGGATTAAATTTCTAAATCTATTTTCTTACTATTCCTATTTTCAAATGCACCCTAAAATTGTTTCAAGCTTTTTCACTTGTCTCGTTCGTTAATTGGATTTGAAGTTATTTTTCTTAAATTTTAAATTTCTAAATATTTTCCCTTAATTTTGTCATTTTTAAATGCATCATAAAGTTATTTCAAGCCTTTTCACTTGTTTCATTTTGTAAAAAGATTGAAATCTATTATTTAATCTAAATTTTAATTTCTGAATCTATTTCCCTAAACAACTATGAAATTTCTGAATCCATTTCCATAAGCACCTATCATTGATTCTCTGTCTATAATTGTCTTAACCCTGATTCGTTATTGATTTATCTTTCATACAGGTTTAATTATCGTCTTTTTATAATGTCCTCTAATTTATGTCCACAACAATATGCACATACCATTGATTCTCTTTCTATAACCGTCCTCGTATGGACATTTGCCGATAGTCATTCAGGATCAAGTCCTCTCTATTATTAGATCAATCTGAATATGTCGACCTGTGGCTCTTTCTATTGTATACATTCGTGATTGTGGCTTTCATCAAATTTACTTTGCACACATGACCAATCATTCACGATACCTTGATTTTATTTATTTTTTTCATCATCTATCCTTTTTTCGATACAACATCGCATATCACTTGTCTCTTTCATAAAACAATTGGAAAATTGTCTTAATTTTTAGATATTTGACTTTGTGATGTTACTAATATTAAATGCATCATAAAGTTATTTTTAGACCAAAAACAATTTTCTATAGTATATTTTTGTTAGAACTGGAAGGTTTTTCGTAAAGATTTTTAATAATATGTTGAAATTAATTTTATATAAAACCTACATTTGATAAATGACCTTTTAGAAAGCTACGAAATGTTCATGAACCATAAGCAGCTTTTAAAGCAAATTTCTCAAGATTTCAAAGACTTTACATCATTTTGCATTTCAATTTTATTTTATTTATTAGAAAGGTTGTTGAAAAAAAACTTCAATTGTATTAAATTTCTAAATCTATTTTCTTAACATTAATACTTTCAAAGGTACCATTAATTTTCACTTGTTTTGTTAAAGGATTTGAAGCTACTCTTAAATTTTAAATTTCTTAATCTTTTTCCTGAATTACACTATTTTTAAATGCGTCATTAAGTTATTTTAAACATTTTCACTTGTCTCGTTCTTTATAAGGACTTGAATCTACTTTTTTATCGAAATTTTAAATTTCTGAATCTATTTACTAAACATTACTGCTTTCAAATCTCTAAATCTATTTTCATATGCACCCATCATTGATTCTCCTGTCTATAACTGTCTTAACCATAATTCCTTAATGATTTAATCTCCTTACGGGCTTAATTTATTGTCTATTTATAATGTCCTTCAACCCGTGTCAACAACAATATACACCTACTATTAATTATGCTCTTATAATCGTACTCTTATGGACATTTATCAATAAACATTCAAGTTCAAGTCCCATCCTTTATTTGATCGACGTGAATATGTTAACCCGTGACTTTTCACTTATACACATCCATGATGCATTGATCTTGGTGCTATAACTGCCATCCTCCGGACATTTATCAAAAGGCGTTCAAGTTCAAGTCCTTTCCATTTTTAGATCGATGTATATATGTCAACCTTGACTCCTTCGATTGTACACATGTTTTCCATTAGTTTCACCATTATTAAATGCACTATAAAGTTATTTCAAACATTTTCACTTGTCCCGTTCTTTCCCTTATTATTACTGCTTCCAAATTTCTAAAGCATTTACATATGAGATTTTTTAATCCATTTTAAATTTATAAATTTATAAATCCATTTTAAATATATGAGATTGTAGAAAAATTTCAAGATTTTTGTGTTCTATACCATATATAATATTGATAAAAGTAAGAAAACGGAAAGATATTTTGATTATCGTATCTCTACTATTATAAGGCTAAACTAAGTGGGTCATTTAATTTTGAAATTGATTGATGATGTGGCTTCCTAGTTTTTTATAGAAATCAAACAAAATAACACCATTGTTTTATGTGCAATGCACGTAATTAAATGCTACGCCATTATTATTTTACAAGTACGATGCATATAATTAAATTATAATGTCGTTATTATTTTACAAGTACGATATACGTAGTTAATAAAGAAATTTATTGTAAAAGTTCCTCAAATTACGTGCAACCCACATGCCAAAAAGGCTAGTGCTATATAATAAGCAAATTATTGAAAAGCAAGAAAAAGGAAAACACAGAATTATGAGATATTTGAAAATTTAAAGATTCTTATGTGCTACAGCGTGCAAACTATTTGAAACTTGAAGAAAACAAAAAACAATTAGGATTTTTAAAAATTTCCTAATTTTTCTGCGTTCCACGAGTTTCCAATCACTAGATTTTTGAAAATTCAATGATTTTTTTTTGGATTTTTAAAATTTTATGATTTTTGTGTGCTATATAGTATGAAAAAATGAAGATTTTGTTTGGAGATATATGAAATTTTTTGCAATTTTCATGTGCAACGTAAAATGTTGAGAAAGTGAAGAAGATAGGAAAATTTTCAGATTTTATGAAAATTTTGCAATTTCGATTGTGAATGTTAAGCAATCGGAAAAACATAAAATTTTAAGATTTTTTAAAATATTAGCAGGCAAATTAGGAAAAAAAAACATGAAGAAAACATTAAATTTTTGAAAATTCATGATTTCCGTATGTTATATATAGCATACAAAAAATTTTAATACTAAAGAAAGCAAAAAAGAATTTGAGATTTTTTAGAATTATAGATTTTCTTGTGTTCTAAGAGCCAAAATATTTTTAAAACAAAGAAAACAAAAAAAATTGATATTTTTGAAAAGTCCGCTATCTTTTGTTTTTTATATAGTATGCAAAATATTGAAAAACTATGTAAAACATAAAATATTAAGACTTTTGAAAATTTTGTGACCCTCGTGCAAAGAAAGTAAAATACTAAAAATTTGAAGTAAAAGGAAAATTATTCTAATTTTTAAAAAATTCGCAATTCTCATGTGTTAGCAAAATATTAAAAAACCAAATAACACAGTAAATTTTGATATTTTCGTATGAAATCGTGATTTTTGAAATTTTCACGATTTTCATTTGCTAAAGAATGCTGAATATTGAAAAATCGAAGAAAACTGATACTGTGTGAGATTTTTAAAATTTTCGCAATTTTCGTTTTTTAGATCATGCAAAATATCGAATAGCCTAAGAAAATAAAAAAGTTTGAGTACGTAATTTTCATCTTGTGGCATGTAAAATATTGTAAATTTGAAGAAAAAAATAACTATAGGATTTTATAAGTTTCGCGATTTTTCTATGCTTTAGAATGCAAAATATTAAAAATCCGTGGAAAGTAAAAATATTTGAGATTTTTGTTATTTCATGATTTTTTTTACCATATATAATATTGAAAAAAGGAACAAAATGGAAAATTTTAAGATTTTTGAAAATTCTACGTTTTTCTCTGCTAGAATGTAAAATAAAACAAAGAAAGCTTTTGCGATTTTCATGGTCTAAAAGAAGCCAAATATTTAAAAAAGTGATTTCTGAGACTCCTAGAAATTTAGTGATTCTCATGTGTTACAGCATGTAAAATATTGGAAATTTGAAGGAAAAAATATATTTAGGATTTTCTAAAATTTCGTGATTTTTTTGTTACTAGGGGTTCCCAGTCACTCTATCATTCAGACTTGATTTTTTTGTTCTATTAAGTTCTTAGCGGCAATCTGCGAGCTTTTCTTCTATTACTTCACATTGGTTTTTGTCTCTTTGATCGAAAGTTCTTTAAAAGTATGCACAAGTAAAATATTGGAAAACCGAAGAAAAATGAAAAATAATGAAAAAAGAAGATTTTGTTTTTGGAGATTTATGTAAACTTTTTGATTTTCATGTGCTTCTTGCAAAATATTAAAAATGCAATGTAAACAAAAAAAAAATCGATTGCGTAATTTTTTTGAAAATGCGAAACAAAAAATAACAAAAATCAGAAGAAAATATAAAATTTCATGATTTCGTTTGTTCTATATATCATTCAAAAAATTGTACAACCGAAGAAAACAAAAAATTTAAGATTTTTTAAAATTTAGTGATTTTTTTATTCTATAAGCAGCAAAATATTGAAAAACTGGAGAAAACAAAAGTTTTTGATACATTTGAAATGTCGGCAATTTTTCAGTGTTATAGCAAGCAAAAAATTATAAAATGGAATAAAACATAAATCTGAAATTCTTGAAACTTCACCATCCGTGTTCTAAATAATGAAAATTTGAAGAAAACATAAATTTTAGAATTTAAAAAAAAAAACATGATTTTCGTGTGGTATAACAACCAAAATATTGGAAAAACAGAGTGCCCAAAAAAAATTAAAATATTCGTATGATATGCATTTTTTGAAAATTTCACGATTTTCGTTTAATATATAGCAAGCAAAATATTGAAAAACTAAAAGTTTGTGAAATTATGAAATTTTCATGTTGTAGTGAGTAAAATATTGTAAATTCTTAAAAAACAAATAATTTTTGGAATTTATAAATTTTGTGATTGTCGTATGGATATATTTTCAATAAACGTTGGGTCGTATGCTATAACATGTCAAGTATTAAAAAATCGAAGATAGTAGAAATATTTGAGATTTTTTAATTTTTCACTATTTAAAATTGAAAAAGGAATAAAACAAGAAACAATTGGAATTTTTGAAAATTTTGGGATTACCTTATTTTATAGCATGTAGAATATAAAAAACGAAAGATTTTGTGATTTATATATGCTATAACAAGAAAAAAAAAATTTAAAAACAAAATAAATAAGAGAATTTTTAGTTTTCTAAAAATTTAGCGATTCTCACGTGCTAATGTGCAAAATATTGGAAATTTGAAGAAAACAAAAAGGATATGAATTTTTAAAAGTTCGCGATATTTCTGTGTTACCAAAAGTTTCTAGTCACCCGGAATCTCAGTCTCTTAGACTACATTTCTCTGTTCTGTTGAGTTCTTAATAGCAATTGGCGAGTATGTTTTCTATTCCTGTACATATGTTTTTGTCTTTTTATATCCGAAAGGTCTCCAAAAATATGAGTGAGCAAAATATTGGAAAACTGAAGAGAGGAAAAATTTGAGATTTTTAAACTTGTTTCAGTTTTGTATGTTATATAGCATGTAAAATAATGTGAAAAGGAAGATTGCTTTTTTGTAGATTTATCAAAATTTTGCGATTTTCATGTGCTACCATCCAAAATATTGAAAAAGTGAAAAAAAATTAGAAATTTTATGAGATTTCTGGCAATTTTGTAATTTTTGTTTGCGAATGTTAAGCTATCGAAGAATACGTAAAATTTTAAGATTTTTCAAATTACTGCAATTATCATGTTCTATATAGGAAGCAACATAAGAATTAAATTTTTGAAAAGTCATGATTTTCGTCTGCTATATATAGAAAACATAGTAAGACCGAAGAAAACAAAAAAAATCTAAGATGTTTTAAAATTTATAGATTTTCTTGTATTACAAGAAGCAAAATATTTTTAAAAGGAAGAAGACGGAAAATTGTAATATTTTTCAAAAGACCGTGATCTTTGTTCGCTAGAAACCAAAATATTGAAAAACCGAATAAGACATAAAATATTAAGAACATCCGCGATCCTTGTGCTATAGCACAAGCAAAATACTGAAAATTTACAGAAAACGGAATTTCGAATTTTTAAGAAAATTGAGATTTGCATGTGTTATTCGATATATTGAAAATTCGGAGGAAACATAAAATTTTGAGATTTTTAAAAATATCATGATTTTAGTATACTAAGCAAAATATCGAAAAAACCAAAAAACACAGAAAGTGTGGAAATTTTCTTGTGATATTGCGATTTTTCACGATTCTTTGTTTTCCAAAACCTAAAAAAATATATTGAAAAATTGAATAAAACTGTATCTTTACGAGATTTTTGAAAATTTCATAATTTTCCTTTTTATATATGATGCAAAATATCGAACAACCGAAGATAACATAATAGTTTGAGAATTTTGAAGTTATGCAACTTTCATGTTGTATCATGTAAGATATTGTGAATTTGAAGAAAACAATTAATTTTAGTAAAAATTTCGCGATTGTCATGTTTATGTAAAACATTAAAAACCCTGAAGAAAGCATAAATATTTGAGATTTTGAAAATTTCATGAATTTTGTGTTCTATACCATTTATAATATTTAAGAAACATAGAAAAAATTGAGATTTTTAAATTTTTATGATTTTCTTTTGTTATAGCATTTAAAATATAGAAAAATAAAAGATTTTGCTATTTCATATGCTATAAAAAACAAAAAATTGAAGAACCAAAAAACACAGAGATTTTTGAGATTTTTAAAATTTTGCAACTCACGTGCTACAACATGAAAAATATAGGAAGTTTGAAAAAAAATTTAAAAAATAAGGATTTTTTTAATATATCATTATTTTTATCTGTTGTCAGTGGTTCCCAGTCACCCGGAGTCTCTGCTACTCAGACTGGTTTGTTGGGGTCAAAAATTACACCTGGTTGACCAAGTTAAAATCAAAGTCAACCCCAAGCCAATTGGGCCCAAGCGCAGGCCAAGTGGGCCCATGCTCAAATCAAGCCCGAAAATGAAGCGACCAGCCTCTCCCATGCTAAAATGAAAATTATGTAATAAATAATTTTGATGTAATTTTTATGAATAAATGTAAGGAAAATTGGCATAAAGCCAAATTTTTATAAAGTCCATGGCTCATGTGCAAAAAAAATGAGCACATGATGCATGGGATAGGCAAAATGCCATTTTGTAAAGCTCTAGGGGCTATGTGTAAATTTGTAATCCTATAAAAGGCAACATAATGATGAAATGAAGGACAATAATTCATTCCCCCTAAAAAAATAGGGTTTCTCTGCCTACTCCTTCCTCAAGGTTCTAAACCTTCTTATGTTTTTTTTTTGAATTAAATCAAGAGTTTAACTATTCCTTTTCCAAAAATAAATAGTTTTTCACCATAAAACTATTGAAGGGGAGCTCAGACCTGCCATCAAATCCCTAAAAGGGGAGATTTTTAAGTCTCGCCCTTTTTTTCCCAAGATCCAGCCAACAGAGAGGAGGAAAAGGAAGACTCGTCTTCAAAAAATCCCATTCCGGGAGGATCCGAAGCTCAAAAGAAGATTCTAGGCTAAAGGGGAGAAGAAAGGGGTCTCCTTCAATCATCTCCAAAGATTTCTAGGAGTTTAACTCCATTCAAGATCTGTTGGAGTTTAACTCCATAAATCAAACCCTTTTTTAGGTGTTTAACTCCATTCAATATCTTTCGGAGTTTAACTCCATAAATAAAAAATCCTCTTTCGGAGTTTAACTCCTAATTTCGGGGTAGAAGCCCCTTCTTTCCGTGGACGCCCAGCGCCCACGTGCCGGGCGCGTGAGGCGCTGGTGCCCAGTGCCCACGTGCCGGGCGCCGCATGAGGCGCTGGCGCCCGGCACCAGCATCTAGCGTCCAGCGCCCAGCGCCCACGTGCCGGGCACGTGAGTCGCCAGCATTCAGCGCCCAGCATCCGAGTGCCAAGCACGTGAGGCACTGGCGCCCACGCGTCTTTTGGACACTATTCACCCCGCTTTTCCCATGCATTCCATACTAAAAATACCTCCCCTGTTAGAAAAAAAATTCTAACGGGGTGCTGCCCCGTATCCCGCAACGGGACTGCTAGCCTCCTTAACCCCTAGCCCGCTATCCGGGTAACGGGGCCCCCATAAACTCTGTGAGGCCCCAGATATATCCAAAACCCCTCAAGACACATACGCACACCGCACATTGAGTTTGTATGACCAGTTTGACTCGTCAATCGGAGGTTCTCTCGCTCCAAAGGCGATGGGTAATTAACGGCATCTTAGTCCGCGGCTGCTGGAGATTCGGATTCCCGCAATCAATAAACCCCCACCTACCCTAGGTAGGAGGAATCTGTAGTACGCCTGACAAGCGACGCGTATTCGCATCTCAATGGGGTGACGAAAAACACCCTACAGATTCTGGCACGCCCGGTAGGACCTTTTCTCTCCTCCCATATTTCGGGTTAAACGTTCATGCAAACTCAATCAACATACATATCGATGTTTATACTGAAATAATACTCTTTCACGCAGGATTTCAAGCGATCAAGCCCCAACAATTTCTCCGAGGACCAGCTCAGCTCTCGACACAACTCCCATCTCCTGCACGATGAAGATGGATGCCCGGTCGGTCCTCCCGGCCAGTCTCGGGCAACAGTGGGGGAGCCGCTGCTACAGTTCGGCCCTATCTGTTCATGCCAGCTAACACCATCTCAGCTCCTCAACCTCCGGTGGCAGACAAACCGGCCTCGAAAGGCAAGAGGCTAAATGTGGTGGTCTCGAAGGCGTCCCAACCCAAACGTAAGTCAGTGTTTGAACGACTTTCCTTGGCCCCAGCTGGGGGCAAGGCCATCATCACCAACAAAACAACAAGGCATCTTGGGCAAACGCTAGCGGTGTCCTTGATAACTACTCAATCGGGTATCTTCTCTAAGCTCCCCGTCAATCGACTCACGATGGCTTCCTGGATGACGGATGCCCGTCAAGCCCTCAAAATCGAGAAGCTAAGGCAGAAAATGCTCAGAAATAGAGCCAAAAAAAGGGCTAGGGCTCCTGCTAGGCTGAACTTCATGAGGTTCTAAGAACAGGGCTACCCCTCCAAAGATAAAAGAGATGGCCGGACATGTGGTCCACACTGTCTAAATGGTAGGCACGCGCAGCACGAGCAAGGACGAGACCACCACATCTCAAATCCAATCTGGTATGAATGTGGCTGCCACTTTCCAAGACCGGCATCCTCTGGAAGGTAATGAAAACCCTTCCAGTGAGGCTGATAAGCAGAGAGATCCCTCGGTTCATGAGGAGTTGGGCTCGGAAAGTGAAGAGGAGCCAATCTTCCGTCCTAAGACCGCAGAGCAGTAAATTCTCCAAGAGCTCCAAAAGCAGCTCAGAAACAAAGACAAGGAAATGGCCAAGCTCTACTCAAAGATCAACGACTTGACAAACGTCATCTTACAACTCATGACCCAGGTTGCCTCTCGACCGCCCAATCAAGCACAGAGTTCTGCTCATGAATTGGAAAACGGTGTCCCGAGGCAGCCGACGCCTATTCCCTCAAATCCAAAGGTGGGCGAGCTGCATGAAAGTTGGCCGCATCCTATCTCGAAAAATGTCTTGACTACTGATGACAGCAACCCGCTAACGCAAGATCAAATTATGGATTTGGTCGCCAACAAAGTCAAAACATTAGTAGCCGAAGCCGAAGCGCAAAAAGATATCAGCAGTAGTGGGAGACCATATCCTGCTCGATATGATCTGGTAGAGTTTCCTGGTGGCTATGTCATCCCCAAATCCGGAAGATTTGATGGGACAGGAAATACGAATCAGCACATCACCCACTTTAAAGCCTCATGCAGGAATACTGGGGGCAATGATACGCTTCTCCTCCGCCAGTTCCTTAATAGCTTAACCGATGTCGCTTTCGACTGGTACACGAGCATACCGGATGGCTCCGTTACTACTTTCGTCCAAATGGAATCTCTATTCCGACAAAGGTTCCAGAGTGTCAGCGATAAGATCACCATTGCCGACCTTGTAAGGACCAAGCCAAAGAACAATGAAAGCAGCACAGAACCCGGTGGCGTAATCTCTTCGTCAAATGTGAACCGCCAATAGAGCAGGACCAATCTGTCAGCCTCCTCGTCGGAAATCTCAACAATTGGATGGTCCCGTTTCTATACACCGCGGGTCTTAAAACATTCCAAGAGCTGGCTAGGAAAGTTCAGATGTTGGAGCGCTTAAAGCATGAGTCCTCCTCTGATTCCCAAAATAACAATAGGTCCTGGAGAAACCGAAAGGACGATAATCGCAAAGGCGGAAATTCCAACGATGCAGAGTCTTTTAAAATTTTAGCTAACCGAAATAAGCAAAGGATGAGCGGGCTTAATGCCAACCAGCCTCGAAAGCCAGTGTTCGGAGAGGGAGGAGAATCTCTACTAAAAGAGAAGCTGGATAAGGTCTATTCCTTCAGAAGGGACAAAGTCCGTAAAATATTCAAGGATGCCCTAAGAAACAGTCTACAATTGCCAGAATCAAAAAGATCTCAAGAAGCGAATATGATCGACGACCCCAAATATTGCCCCTATCACAGAGTGATAGGTCATGCCATTGAGGACTGTTTTGTCTTCAAATATTGGGTCGAAAAGCAATACAAGGCAGGAGAGATAGAACTGTCTAAACGTGTGTTAACAAACAGTCAAGTTGTTACCGCCAATTTCATACAAACAGAGACCGAAGCCCTTCAGGAACCTGATTCTCTCAGACATCTACCTTTCTATGAAAGGAGCGGACCAAGGTGACAAGCTAAGAGCCAAACGGGCAACATTGCCAACGAAGAAGCGATAAACAGGTACACAACCCATACGGTCTACATGATGGAGCTCAGAGGAACAAGTCCTCGTACGCCTTATAGCCATGATGATGACATGGTTGTTGCCATCCAACACCGGCTCGATCTAGATGACGAAGAGCCTGCTTATGCAATTAAGCCAAAGAAGCCCGTGGTTCCTGCAGAATCGAGCCTAGGCTCCAACAGTTGACCACCACGTCGTTAAACTGGGAGCTATCAACCCCTAAGTCGTTAAACTGGGGATGTAAAAAAATGTGTAAATAAATGGAAAAAAAGCCGAAATGATGGGGCAACTTGCAATAAAAATCAGCGAGTAAAATAAAGATGAAAATAAAACCAAAATGATTGGGCAACCGCGAATAAATAGCCGAAATGATAGGGTAATCGCAACCTTCGCGATAAGAAAAGATGAAATGATAGAGCAATCGCAGTAAAAAAACCCTCCAAATGGTGAATGATGAGTCGCTCCTGGTACTATATTCCAGTGCTGGGATGCAGACGCCAACCAAAATTCAAATCCCCAATGGCGAATGATGAGTCGCTCTTGGTACCATATTCCAGTGCAACAATGCAGACACCTACCAAAATTCAAATTCCCAAAATTCTCCCTGCCCTATGGGTGGTCCTTAAATTGACTACCGTATACAATCTACGGGCTCAAATAATTCTCATCACACCCATGCCCTACCGCAATCACCAGCCCAGCAGCCAGTCTCCGCCCTCGGAATTATGCTCCATTTGGGAAGACCCACTCATGTGTCCTCACAATACATGAGGAGAACAAAGCTTGCGGGATCCTCTCGACTCGTAAGAAAACACCTTCGTGGGATCCTTACGACTCACAAAGGAAAAACACACTTGGGGGTCCCCACGACTCCTAAGGAGAAAATATACCTACTAGATTCTTTCGACTCATATGGAGAAAATTCTTTTATGGGACCCTTACGGCTCATAAAATTGAAAAGCCTTAGGTGATAGGGACCTGAACTTGTCTCCTAAGTCATCACTCCCTAATAGGTAAAGGCAAATGATGAATTTCTTTTAGCACCTGTGCTTCAGTATTAGCAACGCTGATGCCGACCCTAACCCCAAAAATTCTAAACTTTCGATCCAATAGACCCCTAAGTCTTTAAACTGGGAATAGATGACCTCTAAGTCGTTAAACTGGGAACAGATGACCCCTAAGTCGTTAAACTGGGAATGAAGCAAATCCTCTCACGTCAAATGATGATTCGCTCCTAGTACCATATTCCAGTGTAGCAGTACTGATGCCAAACCAAAACCAAAAATCCCCAAATCCTCTCATGGAAAATGATGATTCACTCCTGGTACCATATTCCAGTGTAGCAGTGCTGATGCCAAACCAAAGCCAAAATCCTCAAATCCTCTCATGGCAAATGATGATTCGCTCCTGGTACCATATTCCAGTATAGCGATGCTGATGTCGACCCAAATCATGTCAAGTCAGCAAGACGACTAACGACCTCCCAGTCGGAATTATGCTCTGTCTCGGAATCAAGTCAACCAACGACCTCCCCGTCGGAATTATACTCCGTCTCGGAATCAAGTAAACCAACAATCTCTGCGGCAGAATCATGCTTCGTCTCAGAGTGTACCCCGTGTCGAAATCATGCTTGGCCTTGGAGTACCTGTGTCACAACCCGAATATTTCGACTCATGACCGGCACTTAACCACGCAACGTCTACAGGCGTAACGCGACTAAGTAAGCCGAACCCAGAAATCAAAACCATTTAAAAGTAGCGAGTGTTGAAAATATTTATTTAGAAAACCGTAAATAGTTCAATAAGTTCTTTTAAAGTTACGTAATCATTTAAATAATTTTGGCAGCATTTCCTTTGTAAAAGTAATCCCGAAATCGGGTATAAAACAGGATATGAGTGAAAATGAGATATAATGAAACCAAAACATTCCTAAACTGAAGCTATCACGCCCACCGGCGGAGACCATCATCACAAGAGTAATATACGACGCCGTAGCGAAGAACGAGCAATAAGTAAATATCACAGAATAAAAACTGCATAAATAAACCGTCGGCTCCCACGAGCTCGACACCAAAATACAAAATATACATCATCATCCTCATACAGTATCTAAGTCCAGTACATATATGGTAGATGGAGAATACTAGATACAAAAAAAAGGGGTACAATAAAAGTAATCAGATACCACAACCCACCTAAAAGCAAAACAGCTCTCGCACCAACTGTAGTGGTATCTGTAGCCAAAAGATGCAAAAGGCAGCCTGCCGCGACTACTCTGAAGGGCAACCTGCAAATACTGTGGCACAACGGGGGTGAGTTGCCAACTCGTGAATAGAGGTAACATATAAAGGTAATCGCGAGCATGCACGTACTGCGCTACTCTATCAAATGCCAGCAGATGATATCAATGCGTGATAAGCAGTATGTGCAATAGTCATGCAAGTGCTCTATCGGGTAAAATAACTACAGGATGAGATAAATGATAATCAATGCTGAGCATGGGATAAATAACATCTACACGGAATATCAACGTTGAAAAATAATCGGTGCCCCAAACTGCACCCAAATCCCAAATAAACTCAGGCGCCGGCACTCCCATCGGCCCTCAAATCCTGTAAATCTCTGAGAATCACGAGTGCCCAACATCGGCACTCAAAATATCATAAAATACTCGTGTCCAGTATCGACACGCAAATCCTCATATATCGGGCTCCGTCAGTCCGGATCAGCCCACGGGCTCCGTCTGCGGTATCGGCCCTCGGCCCCGGCAGTACGGATCATCCCGCATCCATCTCTTGACTCTGGTCAGTATCCTCCGGATAACCTCCAGGTCCAACCAATCACCGGTAGGTACTCGCCACCCTGCCAGGCTCATCGTCTACTCCACGAAAAACATTTCTCGCCCCAGGGAACCATACCGGGTCCACCACGAACCCGCAAACGGATCATCCAACTCCTCGAATCGGGTTTCAAGCAAACGTCTCAGCACCGAGAAAACGCGTGGTGGACGCACCAAAATATCATATCACGAGGAACCGGGTTTTCAAATAGTGCATCTTTTCTTAAATAATTCCACGGTCCTCAAAACCAGAAATCACATGGAAATCCAACACCAATGAGTAAATCAAATGCGATGTGCTATGTACATCAAGCCATAATGTAGGTACAAGGGGAAACCGCTTTTAAAAATAGTTTCCGTTTTTAAAGACATCATGCGGCTCCCAATTTCTATGAAAATCATATCGAATCATATATGAAATGAACTACAGCAATATAATCATGGCAGTTCTACAGTGAGTGTGTCATGGCAATTACTAACGGTGTGTGTGTAACATGCAGATTAGTGCTCGTGCAACATGAACCGTTAGTAATAGTACGGTATTCTATCAATTCTAGGTCATATATCCATATAGCAGGGAATGCAGTATGCAACAACAGTATCCATGACAGTCAAAGTAGGTAAATGCAACACATATCTATAAGGTCCTATCAGCCCTGACGCATAACGCCATGCGGGCGATATCCCCGTAGATGTTAAATCTACTCACCGAAGTCTCGCGCTAAGTGTAGCCGACAACTTGCTTCCCCTTCTTCGCAGCGTCCGTCTCACTCGCCTGCGAACCTAGAATCACACAATATATCACACATAAGCTCAAATCCACAAAAACGTGATATTAAGGTCAAACTAGAAACCCGTGTCGCAAACCAAGCGCGCGTGTGCGCGATACGCTAAAACCTGTGATTACGCGCCTGAAACTACCCCGACGCGTCGCGATACGCAGAAATCCCAAACCACATGCGTATCACGCGTGCCGCGAAGGTTTAAAATACGAGAAATAGGGTAATTAGCTCCAGATTTTCCTACAGCAAGAATCACACAAAATTGCACATGCCATGAGTCTAAGGATAGCAGCAGACACCTATAAGGCCAAACCCCAACCCAAACCCTCCCCATCTGGCCGCAATTTGCGGCCAGAATCAATATTTCGGCGGCCACTATACGGAATTTGGGGGTCGGGTTCTACCTGGGGGATCAGCACCTAACAACTATACTGCAGTCATCTCAAAATTATTCTGAACTCACTGGGTCGATAGCAAATTACAGAAAGTCAAAATTTGCTTAAAAACGATGAATTTGCATCAAATAGGGATCTGGTGGTATTTTAGTGCAATTGGGGGCTAAGCTGGGTTAACATGGCCCTAACAACACTCCATCAACTTGCTGAAACCAATTCATACATCACTTGGTCATGGTTCCCACTAATCACCACATATCACACTAAAACGCACCAATAAACACTAATCGAAGCTAAGCCACACTAAATAAGCAAACTAGGGGGTAAGTTCAGGAAGTATACCCCACACTCGACCCTAGGGAGCTGGAGGAAGAAGAAGGAGTAGAGGGAAGGAGCTGCAGCTGGAGTTGTTGCTGTTGCTGCAGCTCACTGCTGCTGTTGCTGCTCACTGTTGCTGTTGCTGTGCTGCTTACTACTGCTGTGATGCTTGCTGCTGCTATGCTGCTTGCTTCTGCTGCTGTGCTGCTGCTGAGATGGTAAGTGTGTGAGTGTGAGAGTGAGGTTGAGAGAAGTAAGCACAAGAATGAGAGGAAAAGAAAAGATAATCCCCAAGGTCAACCCCTCCACTCTCTCTCTTCAATAAATGCAAGCATGGCTTTTGCCATGATGCATTCTCTCTCTCTCTCTCTCATTCTCACCAAGTCAACACCCAAAAGAAAATTCAAATTAAAGCAACCATCAATTAACTAATTAAACTTAATTAAAACCCAAAAGACTTAATCCCCATGATTAAACCCACCATGGTTGCTAATCATGGTATTACCTCAATTTGAAACCCTAGTTTACATGCACATGTGTGTGCAAGCCTAGGAAAATTCTAGAAAAATATTTATTAAATTTGAAAAAAATATTTGAAACCCAATTTGGTAAACTTTTTATTAAAAACCCTTTATTTAAATATAAATAGCCACAAAACACCTCCTAAGGTGTTACAATCTCTCCCCCATAAAGAAATTCGTCCCCGAATTTCAAAATCTAACTACACGTACCTTCGAAAAGACGGGATACCTCTTCCTCATCTCGCTTTCAGTCTCCCAAGTGACCTCCTCACTGCCCTGACCACGCCAAAGTACCTTGACTGAGGGGATGTCTTTCGATCTCAATTTCTTCACTTGTCGATCCGAGATAATCACCGGGTGCTCTGCATAGGAAAGGTCGCGCTCAAGCTGGATCGTCGGGTGCTGAATCGCATGCGAAGGATCATGGAGATATCTGCGGAGCATCGAAACGTGAAATACGGGGTGCACATCTGGAAAACTGGGCGGAAGGGCTAACCGGTATGCAACTGCACCAACACGCTCGAGGATCTCGAAGGGGCCCACATATCTGGGACTGAGCTTCCCCTTCTTCCCAAACCTCATCACACCTTTCATTGGGGAGACCCTCAAGAAAACATGATCACCAACAGAAAACTCAAGTCTGCGTCGCCGACGGTCCGCGTAAGATCTCTGCCTACTCTGGGCTGCTCTCATCCTATCGCAAATCAACTGGATCTTTGCGGTCGTCTCCTCAACAATCTGTGGCCCTAAGATACTGCTCTCACTGAGCTCTGTCCAACAGGCGGGCATCTGCATCTCCTCCCATAAAGAGCCTCAAATGGTGCCATCTGAATGGTCTCCTGGTAGTTGTTATTGTAGGAGAACTCTACTAAGGGTAAGTGATGATCCCAGCTACCTCCGAAATCTAATGCACACGCTCTGAGCATGTCCTCGAGAGTCTGAATAGTCCGCTCTGACTGTCCGTCGGTCTGTGGATGAAATGCTGTGCTGAAACTCAAGTGAGTGCCCAAAGCCTCCTGAAGCCTCTGCCATAGTCGGCTGGTAAACTGGGTGCCTCTGTCGGACACGATACACGTCGGAACTCCGTGCAGTCGTACAATCTCGTCGATGTAAATCTGGGCATACTGAGCAAATCCGAAAGTCGTCTTCACTGGTAGGAAGTGATCCACTTTCGTCAAACGATCCACGATCACCTAAATGGAGTCATACCCTCGCCTAGTCCTGGGTATACCTACAACGAAATCCATCGAAATTTGCTCCCATTTCCACTCCGGAATGGGTAACGGCTGTAGCTCTCCCACGGGCCTCTGGTGCTCAGCCTTGACCTGCTGACAAGTCAGGCATCTCGACACAAAATCTGCGATGTCTCTCTTCATTCCGTCCCACAAGTAAACACCTCTCATGTCATGGTACATCTTGGTGGAACCGGGATGAACACTATATACCGATCGATGTGCCTCCTCAAGAATCTCGCGCCGCAGTCCCTCAGCATTTGGTACGCACAGTCTAACCCCAAATCGTAGTATCCCCTAATCATCGATCACGAACTCAGAAAATCTGCCATGTCCAATCTGTGCCATGATCTCTGAACATCGGTCATCACTGTGCTGTGCCTCATGTATACGGTCAAGCAACTGTGGGCGTGCACGAACATGCGCGATCTGTCCTCCAATCAGCGTGAACTCGAACTATATCCGGCTATCGCATAATATCTGCCAATCTGCCGACGACTGCCCCTGTACTGCGCTCAAACAAGATAGACTACCCCCGGACCTCCTGCTCAAAGCATCCGCCACCACATACGCCTTGCCCGGGTGATACAAGATCTCGCAGTTGTAATCCTTCACTAACTCCATCCATCGGCGCTGTCTAAGGTTCAGGTCTCGCTGCTGAAATATATACTTTAAACTCTTGTGATCAGTGAATATCTGGCACGACTCGCCGTATAGGTAATGTCGCCAGATTTTAAGTGCAAAGACCACTGCAGCCATCTCCAAATCGTGAGTGGGGTAGTTCTGTTCATGTTTCTTCAATTGTCACGAAGCATATGCGATCACCCTGTCATGCTGCATCAATACGCACCCTAGCCCCACCCGAGAAGCATCACAATGGACCACAAATCCGCCTGATCCTGAAAGCAATGATAACACCGGTGCCGTAGTCAGCCGAGTCCGTAGCTGCTGAAAACTGTGCTCGCACTCCTCCGTCCAATCGAAAGGAACTCCCTTCCGGGTCAACCCGGTCAAAGGTGTAGCAATACTGGAGAAGTCTTGCACAAATCGCCTGTAGTAACCAGCCAACCCCAAAAAGCTACGAATCTCCGTAACTGATGTGGGTCTGGGCCAACGCTGAACGGCCTCGATCTTCCTCGGGTCTACACATATCCCGTCTCGTGAAATCACATTCCCCAAGAAGTCTACGCTGTCCAGCCAGAAGGCACACTTGGAGAATTTCGCATAAAGCTGGTGCTCCCTCAAAGTCTGCAGTGTAATCCGCAGGTACTGCTCATGCTCCTCACTACTCCGGGAATACACCAAGATATCGTCAATGAATACTATGATGAACAGATCCAGATATGGCAGGAAAATACGGTTCATCAAGTCCATGAATGCTGCTGGCGCATTGGTGAGTCCGAACGACATCACCAAAAACTCATAATGGCCGTAGCGCATACGGAAAGCTGTCCTAGGAATGTCCTCCTGTCGAACCCGCAGCTAATGATAGCCCGATCGTAAATCGATCCTCGAAAAGTATCCTGCCCCCTGAAGCTGTTCGAACAAATCGTCGATACGTGGCAAGGGGTATCTGTTCCGTAGTGTCACCCTGTTCAGCTGGCGGTAGTCGATACACAGACGCAAACTGCCATCCTTTTTCTTGACGAACAGGACTGGAGCACCCTAAGAAGAAACACTGGGTCGAATAAGTCCCTTATCCAGCAAATCTTGCAACTGACCCTTCAATTCTCGAAGTTCCGCTGGGGCCATCCGATAAGGCGGTATGAAAATAGGCCCCGTGCCAGGAACCAAATCAATACAGAAAGAAATGTCGTGCTCGGGCGGTAGCCCAGGAAGCTCGTCAGGGAACACATCAGGAAACTCGCTAACAACCGGAACCTGATCCAATGGAACCTCCGTAGCGCTAGCATCGCAAACATAGGCGAGAAATCCCTGACATCCCTTCTTCAAAAGCTATCCAGCGCGAAAAGAAGAAATCACACTGTGAGGGGCGGCACCACGGTCCCCCAACACAACAAAAACCGACTCGCCGGGAAAACAGAATCTTACTGTCTTCTCGCGGCAGTCTACTGAAGTATAGCACGTGGCTAACCAATCCATGCCCAAAAGAACGTCGAAGTCCAACATCTCAAGAAGGATCAAGTCGACAGGCAACTCCCTCTCGCCAATACAGACGGTACAGGATCGGAACGCGTGCCTAGCAACAAACGACTCTCCCACAGGAGTGGTCACAACAAGCGGCTGATCAAGCAAACCGGACTCTCTACCCAAACTCGGCACAAAGTATGTGGATACGTACCAGTGCATGGATCCGGGATCGAACAACACGTGTGCATCAACAGAACATACTGAAAGGATACCTGAAACCACCGCATTGGACGCATGTGCGTCCTGATGCGTCAAAGCAAAGACCCGCGCCTGTCCCCCACCTGTGACTGACTGCCCTCTGCCTTGGTCATCCCGTCCTCTCTGAGCAACTCCTCCACGCCCACGACCTCTCTGAGTATGAGTCTGACGCGGAACAACGGTAGGTACAACAGGCAACGCCCTCTGGGGTGGTGAAGGTGGTAGAGTAACACGCGGTGCTGCTGCCTCCCTCCGGTGTATCTCAGGACAATCTCTAACGAGGTGAAGTAGACTGCCGCATCTAAAGCAACCCCACGATGACTGCTGACTCTCCCGGGGATACGAACTAAACATCTGGCCTCGTCCCGAACCTCTGCCACTCCCCGTACCCGAACGATACCTGTCGCGGCGTCTGAATGACTGTCTCCGTGCGGATATACTAGTACGAACTCTCTTCGGCTCTGGAACTACCGAAGTCTCAGCAAGGCGCTCCTCGACTAATAGGGCTGCGTCTACCGCTGTTGCATATGTCTCGTAATGCTGCGCGCTGATCGCAAGGAACAGTGGTGTAAGCAAGCCTCGAACAAATCTCTTGACTCGCAACTCCTCGGTAGCCACTAAATACGGGGCATAAACTGCTAGCTCTGTAAACAGCACGTCATACTCTGCCACTGTCATCTCTGGCGTCTGGCGCAAGGACTGAAATCTGCGTGCTCGGGCATCCCTAAGACTCTAGGGAAGGAAACGGGCTAGAAATACTGTCACAAACTCCGTCCAGGTCATAGGAGGAAGACCTGCCGCTCTGCCCTTCTCAACTGAATCACACCACTTCTGCACAAGACCTTCCAGGCGAAAGCTCGCGAACTCAACCCATCTCGCATCTGCGCATCTGAGGGAACGGCATACACGGGCCATCCTATCAATGAAAGATTGTGGGTCCTCGGCTGTATCGGTGCCTGTGAAGACCGGAGGCTTCAGCCTCATAAACTCTGATAGCGATACTGTAATCACCTCCGTGACTGCAGGGGCAATTGGCTGTACGGTCGGTACCATCGCGGTCCCTGTGACGGGTGGAGCTACCTCTGGTCGCTGTGCTCGAAGTGTCTCAACTAGCGATCCTATCATCTGGCGCATCTCCTGCATACTGGATCCCACCGTCTGGCGCATCTCCTGCATACCAGCCCCTAGCGTGGCGATCTGATCTGTCACGGGAGGAACAACCTGCTCGGGAACAACCGGTGTACTGCTCGGATCAGTCCTCGTCTCAGACGCATCAACTCGAATCTCGGCCCTCGCGGCCGCTCTCTGTGCCCTCGTAGTCTTTGGCGGCATAATGGCTGAAAGGAAATTAGGATTCGATAAGAATACGGAAATCGAATCACAAGAATATATATTGTAACAACCGAGTTCATTTATACCAATTCCAGTTCCCGTATTTACTTATCTGTGGTATTTTCTTGATTTAACGGGTTTTGGGTGTGAATGGTATTTTTACATTTTACATTGCATTCGACCCGACCCGCTTGCTTGAACCTGTTTGATTCATATTTATAGATTAACCTGACTTGTTACATAGACACGTGCATCTCATGTATACTGCATACTGGCATTTTACCTGGCATTGCATCTTTTACCAAATAACATTTTAGGTCATGTAAAATAATTTAAAATTGCATTTCATAGCCTGCATGATACCCCTAACCCCGTGGTAGTATCCGCGTATCTTGTTATCGTCCCGTTCAATGAAACAAACGTGTTTGGATGGCTACGCGCATGTACGTGCATCCGTTCTTGGGGTATGCATTTTCGTTACCTGAGCATTCATTTTGAATTTTGAAAGTCGCACATATTTTTCGTATTTTAAATCTGAATTTTTAGACCCGACCCGGACGTGTTTTGAAATATTTTTGTATCCCGCCAAAATTCAATTTATTTAATTTTAAAATTTAGTTTAAATATTTTCATACGATTTCTTTAACAAACTGAAACCTCTTATCTAAAATTTTAAATCTAAAAATCTTTTAAAATTTTAAATCTAATTTCCTAACAAACCAACAACCCTTTTCTCTCTCTCTCTCCTCTACATATATATATTTATATATTTTTTTTATTTATTTAATTTTCTTTCCTTATTGAATACACAACATCTTCTTCTTCTTCTTTCTTCTTTCTTTTTCTTGATCTTGTTTCTTGATTCCGGTGATCACGGCCGGAGCCGTGCTCGTCGCTGACGATCTGAGTGATCCAGTGAACATACCTGACTTGCGTGATCACCCTCGTGCGTTGTTTGGAACCGTTCCGTGTACCGTGCACGCGTCGCGACATTTCGCCGACGAAAGACGTTCCGTACACATCCGTTCTTGTTCCGTCTAGGCAAGTTAATCTTGCTACATGCTATATAATTCATTTTATACCTATTTAAATAAATACCATACCTATAGTTTAAATCTAGTACCCCATGTTTAATTTATAACGTTTCGATGTTCCGTTTGCATCCGTTTATATCATTTTAAATCTAGATCATGAAAACTTATCTTGTGACATACTAGATTACATTATACTGCATCCATATCATTTAAAATATATATCGTCGTAATATTTCTTATTATTATATTTAATTAGTTTATAATCTGTATTTTTTAATGTTATACAAAATATAGTTTGAAAATATTATAGTTTACACATGAAACGTCGTTGAAAAAGCTGATACGACAAATCTGAAATTTACTGTACACCTTACCTTATAAAATTCATTATAAATCATAGAAAAATCATTAGTATACCTTCTTTAGTTCGTTACGAAGCTAACTCATAATACTATAACTATATGAAATATTTACTTGCAAAATAAATTATTTAAATAACGTAAAATACAAATGAATATGTCTTTAAACTGCTGTCCAGGGAAATTCCAGCAGCAAACTTTCAATTTCGGATGTTTATAGCTTTTTGTAGGGACAACATGAGATGTTTATACTTATAAAAATTAAAACCTTATTTAATTATCTTTGTTTTGGTATAAGACACGTCCCTTTTGGAGAACGTTTGTTATTTTTAAGCTATTTTACAAATCAGGATGATGCTGAATTTCTGAACAGAACTTTCTTGTGCATGGTTAATCAATACCACTTTTATAGTTATTAATCGGCTTGAATATGTTATCCATGTTAATATTATTATATCAATATCTATTTAATAAATAATAGTGCTTGTGTTTTAATATTCAGCAAATTTTACCGATTTACAGTTTTATAGTATCCGTCTGTATCCGTACGGTTTATTACATATCTAGTTGCACGTCGAGACCATATTATGTCATTTTACTGTTACATTAGTATCTCATACTTCATCTTGTGCATCCTACATAGTCATGATGTAATCCCTGATAAATATTTGTGCATCCATGCTTTACTGTGCATCCGTACTTGCTACAGTTTTAGTATGAGCATCCGCTTGACACATATGCACTACTGTTATAACCTGACATACCACTGCTTCACTTGATACCTGATACACCACTACTTTACAAGACTTGATATATGTACACTACCTGACTTGACCTGATGTACCATAGCTTGACCTGTTACCTGATCTTGTTACTAATGCCAACAGCCTTGACATGTTGTCCCTACGGACATTTCCTGTTGTCTATCCAGATAAACCAGTACCTGCTTGACCCTGTGTTGGCATTAACTCTAGATTATTTAATACTTGACTTGAACATATTTAACTTGGGGGTATGGGGAAATCAGTATTGTAACCGAACGTAACTCAAAGGGCCATCCTATTGTTTGCCGTTTTTCCGGGCGTTACGGAATACCTATTGTTTGCCGTTTTTCCGGGCGTTACGGAATACCTATTGTTTGCCGTTTTTCCGGGCGTTACGGAATACCTATTGTTTGCCGTCTTTCCGGGCGTTACGGAATAATCACCGACGAGTTACGATGAGGATTACACTACTTGGTTTCGAAGACTTTAGAATAGATAACCCCGTAGCATAGTTTAGATATCTCTGCACGTCACTTATACTGACACATCCACGGTTAGATATTCTCATTATATTCTTGCTCATACTCATACCTGCATGTCTTACTACCTCTGTTTATATTATTGCTTGATGTTATGACGCGCTGACGTCTGGGTTTTGCATGGCCCAGATTCTTCTACCTTTGTTGCAGACTGATCAGGTGTATTGCCGCTGTTAGACCGAGCGGTGAAGTTCCTGTCGGTATGTAGTTTTACTTTCCAGGTGTTCATTTATTGTATCTTTTGCTTCCGCATATCATTATTTCTTGACTCATTCATTCTGGCTCATGGACATGTACTAGATAGTTTAGTTTACTTTCCTGTTCTTGATATCTCTACAGCCGTAATGTGACTGTGGAGGGACTTTTCCTATCCACAGGTAGCATGGTTGGCTATGTCACATACCTATTTGAGTATACTCTGGGAAGCGGGGCGTGACATATATACTCAAGAAGGAATTTAAATCAATAAGTCCTAAGGTCGCCTTGGCAGAGTACCGTGTCATGAGTATGCCGCGGAACATACACACGCTACGCCACTCTGCTTCTGATACCAACTTTGTCACGACCCGAATATTTCGACTCGTGACCGGCACTTAACCACGCAACGTCTACAGGCGTAACGCGACTAAGTAAGCAAACCCAGAAATCAAAACCATTTAAAAGTAGCGAGTGTTGAAAACATTTAATTAAGACATTTAGAAAACCTTAAATAGTTCAATAAGTTCTTTTAAAGTTACGTAATCATTTAAATAATTTTGGCAGCATTTCCTTTGTAAAAGTAATCCCGAAATCGGGTATAAAACAGGATATGAGTGAAAATGAGATATAATGAAACCAAAACATTCCCAAACTGAAGCAATCACGCCCACCGGCGGAGACCATCATCACAAGAGTAATATACGACGCCGTAGCGAAGAATGAGCAATAAGTAAACATCACAGAATAAAAACTGCATAAATAAACCGTCGGCTCTCATGAGCTCGACACCAGAATACAAAATATACATCATCGTCCTCACACAGTATCTAAGTCCAGTACATATATGGTAGATGGAGAATACTAGATACAAAAAAAGGGGTACAATAAAAGTAATCAGATATCACAACCCACCTAAAAGCAAAACAGCTCTCGCACCAACTGTAGTGGTATCTGTAGTCAAAAGATGTAAAAGGCAGCCTGCCGCGACTACTCTGAAGGGCAACCTGCAAATACTGTGGCACAACGGGGGTGAGTTGCCAACTCGTGAATAGAGGTAACATATAAAGGTAATCGCGAGCATGCACGTACTGCGCTACTCTATCAAATGCCAGCAGATGATATCAATGCGTGATAAACAGTATGTGCAATAGTCATGCAAGTGCTCTATCGGGTAAAATAACTACAGGATGAGATACATGATAATCAATGATGAGCATGGGATAAATAACATCTACACGGAATATCAACGTGGAAAATTAATCGGTGCCCCAAACTGCACCCAAATCCCAAATAAACTCAGGCGCCGGCACTCCCATCGGCCCTCAAATCCTGTAAATCTCTGAGAATCAAGAGTGCCCAACATCGGCACTCAAAATATCATAAAATACTCGTGTCCAGCATCGACACGCAAATCCTCATATATCGGGCTCCGTCAGTCCGGATCAGCCCACGGGCTCCGTCTGCGGTATCGGCCCTCGGCCCCGGCAGTACGGATCATCCCGCATCCATCTCTTGACTCTGGTCAGTATCCTCCGGATAACCGCCAGGTCCAACCAATCACCGGTAGGTACTCGCCACCCTGCTAGGCTCATCGTCTACTCCATGAAAAACATTTCTCGCCCCAGGGAACCATACCGGGTCCACCACGAACCCGCAAACGGATCATCCAACCCCTCGAATCGGGTTTCAAGCACACGTCTCAGCACCGAGAAAACGCATGGTGGACACACCAAAATATCATATCACGAGGAACCAGGTTTTCAAATAGTGCATCTTTTCTTAAATAATTCCACGGTCCTCAAAACCAGAAATCACATGGAAATCCAACACCAATGAGCAAATCAAATGCGATGTGCTATGTACATCAAGCCATAATGTAGGTACAAGGGGAAACCGCTTTTAAAAAGAGTTTCCGTTTTTAAAGACATCATGCGGCTCCCAATTTCTATGAAAATCATATCGAATCATATGTGAAATGAACTACAGCAATATAATCATGGCAGTTCTACAGTGAGTGTGTCATGACAATTACTAACTGTGTGTGTGTAACATGCAGATTAGTGCTCGTGCAACATGAATCGTTAGTAATAGTACGGTGTTCTATCAATTCTAGGTCATATATCCATATAGCAGGGAATGCAGTATGCAACAACAGTATCCATGACAGTCAAAGTAGGTAAATGCAACACATATCTATAAGGTCCTATCAGCCCTGATGCATAACGCCATGCGGACGATATCCCCGTAGATGTTAAATCTACTCACCGAAGTCTCGCGCTAAGTGTAGCCGACAACTTGCTTCCCCTTCTTCGCAGTGTAGTCTCACTCGCCTGCGAACCTAGAATCACACAATATATCACACATAAGCTCAAATCCACAAAAACGTGATATAAGGTCAACCTAGAAACCCGTGTCGCAAACCAAGCGCGCGTGTGCGTGATACGCTAAAACGTGTGATTACGCGCCTGAAACTACCCCGACGCATCGCGATACGCAGAAATCCCAAACCACATGCGTATCACGCGTGTCGCGAAGATTTAAAATACGAGAAATAGGGTAATTAGCTCCAGATTTTCCTACAGCAAGAATCACACAAAATTGCACATGCCATGAGTCTAAGGATAGCAGCAGACACCTATAGGGCCAAACCCCAACCCAAACCCTCCCCATCTGGCCGCAATTTGCGGCCAGAATCAATATTTCGGCGGCCACTGTACGGAATTTGGGGGTCGGGTTCTACCTGGGGGATCAACACCTAACAACTATACTGCAGTCATCTCAAAATTATTCTGAACTCACTGGGTCGATAGCAGATTACAGAAAGTCAAAATTTGCTTAAAAACGATGAATTTGCATCAAATAGGGATCTGGTGGTATTTTAGTGCAATTGGGGGCTAAGCTGGGTTAACATGGCCCTAACAACACTCCATCAACTTGCTTAAACCAATTCATACATCACTTGGTCATGGTTCCCACTAATCACCACATATCGCACTAAAACGCACTAATAAACACTAATCGAAGCTAAGTCACACTAAATAAGCAAACTAGGGGGTAAGTTCAGGAAGTATACCCCACACTCGACCCTAGGGAGCTGGAGGAAGAAGGAGTAGAGGGAAAGAGCTGCAGCTGGAGTTGTTGCTATTGCTGCAGCTCACTGCTGCTGTTGCTGTGCTGCTTGCTGCTGCTGTGATGCTTGCTGCTGCTATGCTGCTTGCTTCTGCTGCTGCTGAGATGGTAAGTGTGTGAGTGTGAGAGTGAGGTTGAGAGAAGTAAGCACAAGAATGAGAGGAAAAGAAAAGATAATCCCCAAGGTCAACCCCTCCACTCTCTCTTTTCAATAAATGCAAGCATGGCTTTTGCCATGATGCATTCTCTCTCTCTCTCATTCTCACCAAGTCAACACCCAAAAGAAAATTCAAATTAAATCAACCATCAATTAACTAATTAAACTTAATTAAAACCCAAAAGACTTAATCCCCATGATTAAACCCACCATGGTTGCTAATCATGGTATTACCTCAATTTGAAACCCTAGTTTACATGCACATGTGTGTGCAAGCCTAGGAAAATTCTAGAAAAATATTTATTAAATTTGAAAAAAATATTTGAAACCCAATTTGGTAAACTTTTTATTAAAAACCCTTTATTTAAATATAAATATCCACAAAACACCTCCTAAGGTGTTACAACCTGCTTTCCCCGTCGGAATTATGCTTCGCCTGGGAATTGACCTCTGCGTCGGAATCATGCTTTTGGATAGATACTCGTATCCATATCATTTGTCACACCCCGCTTCCCAGAGTACGCTAAGATCGGCACGTGACAGAGCCAATCATGCTACCTGTGGCTAGGAAACATCCCTCCACAGTCACATTACGGCTGTCTATAGATATCAAGAACAGTAGAAATAAAATAAACTATTTAGTACATGTCCATATGCCAGGATATACGAGTCAAGAAATAATATGCGGAAGCAATAAATCCAATAAACAATAACAATCTGGAAAGTACGTCCCAAATACGGGCTCACATCAAGAAATGAAAATACGGAAAGAAACTAAACTAAACTGGATACTAACAAGATCCTCACTGCTCGGCCTGTTGGCTGAAATACTCCTGAACGGCCTGCGACAGAGATAGAGGATCTGGGCCATGCAAAATCCAGACGTCAGTGCGTCATAATATCAACAATAATATAATCAGGAAGTAATAAGATATGTAGGCATGAGTATGAGCAGTAATAAGAGTATGACAATAACATGAATATGGAACAGTGAAGTGTATACGTGCAGGTGAAGTGCGGTGAGTAATCTAAACTATACTACTGGGTTATCTATTCTAAAGTCTTCGAAATCAATTAATGCAATCCTCGTCATAACCAATCGGTCTATGCCCTGTTCATTCCCCACAGGACCACGGTAACAGGATTATTCCGTAACGCCCGGAAAAACGGCAAACAATATATTCCGTAACGCCCGGAAAAACGGCAAACAATATAATAGCCCTTTGAGTTACGTTCGGTTACATTCTTGATTTCCCCTTACCCCCAAGGTTATGTGTTCAAGTCGGGTATTGCTAATCAATATCTAATACCAACACAGGATCAAGCGCATACAAATTTTGTCTATGCAGACAACAGTAACGTCCATCAGGACAACATGTCAGGATTGTCGGTATTAGAAACAGGATCAGGTAACATGTCAAGTAGTGGTATATCAGGTCATATCAGGTAGTGTACATGTATCACGTGGATGCCCAACAGTAAAATATAGCAAGTATCGAATCACAGTAAAAGTACGGATGTATTGTAGAAGCATGTGTGCACAATTATCGATCAGGGGTTACATCATGACTATGTAGGATGCACATTATCAAGCATGGGGTACTAATGTAACAGTAATATGAATTAATATGGCATGGCATGCAACTAGATATATAGAATTAATGGTATGGGTACACAATAAAACATAGATGCACAATATGTATTATAGCATGTAGTAAGATAAACTTGCATGCGACTTGATATGCAATAAACTGTACGGATGCGAACGGATATTATAAAACTGTAAAACTGTAACATTAGATGCATAACTAAACAATATGTAATATTATTATTCGCATGAATGCAAAATATAGTAGTATAGCATGTAGCAAGATAAACTTGCATGCGACTTGATATGTAATAAACTGTACGGATGCAAACGGATATTGTAAAATTGTAAAACTGTAACATTGGATTCATAACTAAACAATATGTAATATTATTATTCGCATGAATGCAAAATATTGTAGTATAGCATGTAGCAAGATAAACTTGCCTCAGAACAGTAGTCGATATGCAGGCGGCCTGGGGCGACACGACACGATACGGTGTGTGAAACGGCACGACACGGTGCTGGGTCTTGCGGTGACACAGGACTGGTGCGATGGTGGCACACAAGTGGCATGGGCTGAGCACGAAGCGGGCATGACGTGGCACAGGAGCAGGGCACATGGCGTGACACGGTCCGAGTACGGTGATGACACGGTCTGGGTACGGTGCATGGTCTGGTCGCGATCTGGTGCATGGTCTGGTGGTGGTCTGGTCGCGATCTAGAGACGATCTGGTGCATGGTCTGGTCGTGATCTGGACACGATTTGGTGCATGGTCTGGTCACGATCTGGCCGTGACACGGTCGTGACATGGAAGTGGTGATGGTATAATTTTGGTATTATAGCGGTACTGTGGTGATGGTATGGTTCGTCCAGATCGTCGGCGGCGGCATGGCTCCGGTAATGACCGGAAAACAAGAATTCAAGAAAGAGAAAAGAGAAGAAGAAGATGAAGGTGCTGCTCTGGAATTGGTGTTTGGGGACAGAGGCAAGGCAGCGGAGACGACGACGACGACGAGTCGTCGACGGCGAGTCGTCGACGGCGAGGTCTACGTCAAAAGGCAGTGGGTTTTGGCGAGGGCTATAGGTGTAGTTGCAGTGGGCTCAGAAGAAGAGAGGGGTTGAAGGGAAGAGAGAAGGAGGTGAGGAGACAGGGATGGTGACGAGGGGTTGAGACGAGGTGGTCGGCGATGAGGGCGACGGCGACCGAGGAGGTGACCGCAATAGGTTCTCGGGTGTGTAGGGTTGGCTTGGGTTGGGTTATAGGTGATAGTGGTGATGATGGTGTCAGGATTCGAAGGTGGTGATGAGGATGACAGGGTACGGTCGTCGACGGGGTTCCGGCGGTGGAGGCGATGGGTGTTGGGTTGGGTTCCTGGTGCGGTGGATGTGCAGGGAAAGAAAAAGAGAAGGACGAAAGAGAGAAAGGTGAGGTGGTGGTCGAGGAGTCGAAGATGACGAGGGTGGAGGCGGCGACGGCGTCGCACGGAGGGAAGGCGGGGACAAGCGCGAGCGAGGGCAGAGGCGGGAAAAATTTAGAAGAAGAAGGAGGTGGGGAAGACGTGAGTTTAAAATGGGTTTGTGAAAATTTTTGAGATTAAAAAATAAATAATTATAGTGAGAGAGAGACAGAGAGAGGAGAGAGACAGAGAGAGTTTCTGTTAATTAGATTTTTTTTTAAAAATCCTTTTAGTTAAATAAAAATTTTAAACAGTTAGAATTATTTACAAATATAATATTAGTAAATTTTGAGTTTTTGGCTAATACAAAAATAGTCCAAAACACGCCCAGGTCGGGTCTAAAAATCTAGTTTTAAAATACGGATATTATACATACCAACCAAAACCAAAGTAGGATATCCGGGTCATGAAAAAGCATACCCCCAAGAATGGATACACGTAGCGTGCACGTAGCTATCCAAACGAGTCCGTTTCACTGAACGGGACGAGAACAAGATGCACGGATGCTACGACAGGGTTAGGGGTATCATGCAGGCCATGCTAGATAATTTTAAAATATTTTATTCGACTTTAAATGTTATATTAAAATGCAGATGCCAGATAAAATGCCAGTATGCAGTATAAAATATGAAAGTGCACGGATCCACGTAACAAGCCGGGATAAAAGATAAACAAGAATCAAAACTGGTTTTCAGTAAGCGGGTCGGGTCGGATGCAATATGGATGCCAATTACACTATTCGTATCCAAAACACAATAAATCAAGAAATAACCATAAATAAAGAAATACCCAAAATAGAACTGGTATAAATGAACTAGGATGTTACATTATACCCAACTACAAAAAGAATTTCGTCCTCGAAATTCCCAAAACAAGAAAAGATAAACAAACATGAAACTACAGGAAGATATCTGGAAACTTCTGTCGAATCTCGTCTTCTCGTTCCCAAGTCGATTCTCCGTGTGAGCGATTTCTCCATGAAACAAGTACGAGCAGGATAACCTTATTCTTGAGGACCTTTTCTCTTTGATTAACAATCGACATCGGTCGTTCCTTAAAGGTCAAATCCTCTCTTATAGTCAGCTCCGAATGATCTAGCACGTGCGTCTCATCTCAAACATAATTACGGAGTTAAGATACATGAAACATGTCATGAACATTCGCCAAAGATGGTGGTAACGCCAATCGATAAGCCACTTCTCCAACACGCTCCATAATCTCGAAAGGCCCCACGAATCGAGGACTAAGCTTGCCTCGACTCCCAAAACGAATCACTCCTCTAGTCGGTGATATCTTCAAGAATACAAGATCACCAACAGCGAATTCTAGAGGTCTTCTCGATGTGTCGGCCCAACTCTTCTGTCGATCATGCGCTGCCTTCATGTGATTCCGGATAGTATTAACCTTCTCTACTGTTTGCACGATCAAATCCGGTCCCAACAATCTTCGTTCTCCAACATCATCCCAACAAACAGGTGAACGACACTTGCACCCATACAATGCTTCAAATGGAGCCATCTGAATAGTCGCCTGAAAGCTGTTATTGTACGAAAACTCCACCAAGTGTAGATGATCCTCTCATGAACCTTTTAAGTCTAACATGCAAGCTCTCAACATGTCTTCAAGAGTTTGGATCGTTCTCTCCGAATGGCCATCGGTCTGAGGATGATAAGTGGTGCTAAACTTCAATCGTGTCCCCAAACATTTCTGTAAACTCTTCCAGAAGTGCGATAAGAATCGGGTATCACGATCGGAAGCGGTGCTCACAGGTACTCCATGCAATCTCCCAATCTCCTGCATATACCGTTCTGCTAACGCTTCCGTTGACTAATCAACTCGAAATGGTATGAAATGAGTTGCCTTGGTCAAATGATCAACAATCACCCAAACTGCATTGTTGCCCTTTGGACTCCGCGATAAAGCTGTCACGAAATCCATGGTTATATGTTCCCACTTCCACTGAGAAATCGGAAGTGGTTGCAATAAACCAGCTACTCTTTGATGTTCAGCCTTAACTTGCTGACACACCAAGCACTTCGCTACAAAGCGAGCAATCTCCCTTTTCATGTCTTCCCACCAGAAATGCTGTCTTAGATCACGGTACATCTTCGTGCCTCCTGGATGTACGGAATATGCGGAACTGTGTGTGTCATGACCCGAAATAGCACGTGACTGGCCCTTGAATCATATGAAGTTTATAGGACTCCATCTAATTCAAGTAAGCCAAAAGCCCAGAAATCTAAAACAATTTTAAGGAGTAAATAAAGAAAACTAGTTTTTAAGAAGTAAGGAAAACATGTTTTAAAAGCAAGGTTTTTAAATAAGTAAGTCGCATATGCATTTTTAAAATCTATAGTCTTTTCAGAAAATTTCGGCGGAGTTTCCTTTGTAAATACTGGCCCAAACGGGGTACAACATGAATAGTATATATACAATAATAAAAGGCATCCCCAAACGGGAGCTAGCTCTTCGTCAATCGACGGTCACAACCACGCAAGCAGTATAATATACAACGCCGAAGGGCGAGGATCAAAACTCAAAGGAAAACTCAAAATCAGCATGAAAACCATAATACTACAACGCACGACTCTAAGGTCGAAATAATACACAGCTGGTTTTCTACGTCTGAAACAATATACAAGTTTGGTTGATGAAATTACTAGATACAACTGAATAATACATGTACAATAGTGGTTCTGATGCAAAAGAACCCACCTACTAAAGCAAATCACCCGTAAAGGAAGCAGTGTGCCAGAAGCCGCAACGGAACCTGTACGGCAAAACCTGCAAGAATTGTGGCACAACGGGGGTGAGTTGCCAACTCATGAATAGAAAACATCACAGAGCAGAAATCGTATGTATGACACAATCCTAAGTCAATACGATTAGATATATATATATATATATATATATATATATAAACTTCAAATGAATAAGTCTGAAGCATGATAAGGTGGCAATGTAACATCTATACATGAGTGTAGTGCCAAGTGCTCATGCCAATGCCTCAGGTAATAACATATCATAAATATGAGGTATGATCAATGTCGACTATATCATGAAGTCTATGAATATGTGGATGTCATCCAACTATGTGATCTGTCATCAATGTCAACTATATGTATGTGGATATCATCCAACTATGTGATCAATATCATCAATGTCAACTATATGTATGTGGAAATCGTCCACGTGTCACCCAATGACAATAAGCATCATGCATGTAAATATCATAAAGCATATGCATGGAAGTATGAGGATGTAAATCAACATGTGTCGCTCGCGACATATCAAATCATGGAACCTGAGTGTCAAGCATCGACACTCGAAAACATCATGAAACCTGTGCCTAGCATCGGCACGTAAATCCTCATATACATAGGGCTCCGTCAGTCTGGATCGGCCCGTCTCATCTCTCAACTCCGGTCGGTATCCCCCAGATATCCGCCGAGCTCAAAAACAATCACTGGTAGGTAGTACTCCCCTGCCAGGCTCACCGTCTAGCATATACGAGTCTTCTTGCCCCGAGGTACCTCACCAGGTCCACCATGTACCCGCAGACGGTGCCTACCTCTTCTCGAATCGGGTTTCACATGTCACTCTCAGAACCGAGAAAACACATGGTGGACGCACTGAAATATCATATCAAGGGTAACCGGGTTTTTAAAACAATACATACTTTCTTTTGAAATACCCACGGTTCCCAAATCCAGAAATATCATGGAAACAACATATCTCAATGCGTACAATCATAAGGCATGATATATGCGACATAATAAAGAAATGTAAGCATATCAGTATATCAAGCAGCATGGAATAGTAATATGCACATATTGAGGGAAACCGCCCTTTTAAAATGAATCAGTTTTAAAGAGTATCTTGCGGTTCCCAAATCTCCAAATCAAGCCAGAATCAACTATGTATGTGCAATTACGTATGTATACAAGTATGAGTGTACAACAGGTAGGTGCACAAGTATGAGTGTACAATATGTAAGTACACAAGTATGGGTGTACAATTGGTATGTGCACAAGTATGAGTGTACAGTATGTAATTACACGTATGAGTGTACAATATGTAGGTGCACAAGTATGAGTGTACAATATGTAAGTAAACAAGTATGAGTGTATAATAGGTATGTGCACAAGTATGAGTGTACAGTATGTAAGTACACAAGTATGCCATGTAAGGGATCATATCCTGAATGCAACAATCCTACAGTGTAGTGACAAGGCAATTATCGATGATGAAGTGTGTGAGCCGGCAAGCAGGTGTACGTGGAACATACGCATCATCGATAATGGTGCTAGTGTCCTAACAGCATGGTTTTAATATAACAAATAACATATTTAACATGCAATGTGATGCAAACAGTAAGAATATGCGGCAAATGAATAATAAACACAACAGTGTAGAATCTACATCAATGTATCCATGTCATACTGTTTTGCCATTTGAAAGAAGACGAATCGGGGTTTTTAGGAAAATAAGGGCTACGGTGTTTTTAAGAAAAGGTGCGTCTTTTGAAAATATTCGTAGAATCCCTTTGCCTGTCTTTAACTACTCCCGATTCGTTAGTTTTTGAAATAGGTATGACATCGGTCTAGCCTAACATCTACTAAGCAACTACAGATCTAACTAACAAGTCAATCAGGAGGGGTATGGAAACCACCTAAATCTGAGTCGATATATATATATATATATAAATATAATAGTCGGTGATCCCGCCTCAAAGGTACCGCGTACGATACAATATCATATGACATCCTTGAGTCATGAGTGTGGATCTTATCATCAAATAAAGCTCGAACGGTAACTCATCGTACGGCATCCCAAAAGCTAGGTACGGGTCAATATCACATTCATCTCATCAATTATCTGGTATCCTTATCATCATATCTCATGATCTGGGGTACTGATCTAAGTCTAGTACAAATCGATACCATCTATATAAATATAAATGCGTGTGTGAAACACACGTCCAAAGGCCCGCTAAAATCTCATGTCGTATCCCGAATACGAATCACATTATATCACCGATCTAATGGCACTATGCCCAATCTCATCGACTCATCTCCAAATATCATACACTATCATCATCATCCAGGTATAAGTATAACGAGCAAGCATGTGTGGGGGGGTGTAAACCCATTCTAGGGTTTGCAACTAGGAAACTATACTAGTTTACTTCTAAACCCTAATCTATCCATAGTACACCTAATCACATCTAGAATATCCATGTCACACATAACGCTATCATATTTATATATGTAGTATATATATAGTATACTAAACATCGAACTGCGGGGGTGCTATACGCCATCCACCCGACTTCCCCCGTAGATATAATCTACTCACCTTGCATCCTACGTGTCGGTGTCGATGTCGCCTTCATCTTCTTCATCATATGAAGCCCTCGAGAAGGTACCTACAAGATAACACAATCGCAAATGCACCTTAAAATCACATCGAGAAAACCAAACGACGCGCTAAAGCCTATAGGTTAGAACCTATGGACTACGCTTTCAAAACCATCAAACAATCCTCGATATCGTCGTACAAACGTCAAAAGATTGAGGTAAAACACAATACTAGAAATCCAGAATTCAAAATACGCAAAACGAAACTCCGAATCAAAATAGCAACTTAGGAAAAAGGTCCCAGATTTTACCCTAGGTTAAATTGGTCAATTTTGTATATGCCAAGGGTCTAGTTTACATAAGATAAAGCTACAGAACCAACACGGATCAAAATGGTGGGACCCAGGCCGCAATTTGCGGCCATACAGATTAAATCTGCGGCCAGAATTGGGAGTAAGGGCTAGGGTTTTGGGGCTGCATGTATCACTGTCCTTGCAAAATAATTTTCAGAGGCTCCGGGTGTTAGCAGATTCCATTTAGACCTCACAGATTCCACAATTTCCCGATATCGGCTTTTCTAAATCTGTATTCCGGTGTTCTAGTCTCTGTTTTAGGCCTGAATTCTAGCACTAGGGGGTTTGTGTGTCCTTTATTGAGCTCAATTGCACATTACTACCCAAAATTTCCCTAAACCCTAACTAGAGTTTTCAAAGTTCACCCAAACCACACGATATCGGTTCTAACCTAACATTGGGGTAAAAGTAATGGAAATACCAAGCTAAAGGTTCAGAAAATACCTCATTTGGCAACTCAAGAATTTTCTTGAGTTGCCCAAAGTCCTCAAAATTTGATTTTTCTTGGTCCAATGTGCTTCCCTTGAGCCTGTGCATCTTTTTAATGAAAAGGGACTTGGGTTTTGAGGTGATTAGCATGGAGTTTGGGGGGATTTTGTGGAGAAGGAGAGGAGGGGCAGCAGCAGCAGCAGCAGAAAGAAGAGGAGAGGGGAGAGGAAAATGAGTGCAATAATGATGGGGATGGCTCAAGACCGACTGTACTTGCAGCTGCATCAACTGTCCCAAAGAATGCGGTAACACGATCTCCAACTCGAATCTCCGAAAATCCTCGATAAGCTCCTTCTGTGCAGTCAACATCCGAATTGCTGGCAACCGACTAAGAGCATCCGGCACTACATTAACTTTCCCCGGATGGTACTTAAGATCAAAATCGTAGTCAGCCATCAGCTCCAACCATCTGCGCTACCTCATGTTAAGCTCTTTCTACGTGAACACATACTTTAGGCTTTTGTGATAGGTGATTACTTCGACCCTTTCGCCCAATAAGTAGTATCTCCAAATCTTCAAAGCAAAAATCACTGTTACAAGCTCCAAATCATGAGTTGGGCAATTCTTCTCATGGGTCTTCAACTGTCGCGATGCGTAAGCTATAACTTTCCCATGCTGCATCAAAACACATCCCAAATCTTTCCCAGACGCGTCGCTGTGAATCACCAATCCTCCTGAACCGTCTGGTACGGTCAAAATATGAGCAGTTATCAATCTTTACTTCAACGCCTCAAAAGCTGACGCACAACCATCTGTCCATATGAACTGTACTTCCTTTCGCGTAAGCTTGGTCAAAGGCTCAGCCAATCGAGCAAAATTCTCCACGAACTTTCTGTAATATCCGGCAAGTCCACGAAAACTTCTGATCTCTGCTACGTTCTTCGGAATCGGCCAATCCTGAACTGCTACAATCTTCTCAGGGTCAACGGCGATTCCATCTCCGGATACGACATGCCCCAAAAACTTCACTTCTTCAAGCCAAAACTCGCACTTGCTCATCTTTGCATACAATCTTTCATGCCTCAATGTCTGCAATGCGATCTTCAAGTGTTCTGCATGCTCTTCTAGGCTCCTCGAGTAGACCAGAATATCATCGATGAACACCACTATAAATTGGTCCAAGAACGGTGAAAAGATTCGGTTCATCAAGTCCATAAATATCGCCGGTGCATTCGTGACTCCGAATGGCATCACTAAATACTCATAATGTCCATATCGAGTTCGGAACGCGGTCTTGCAAATATCTTCTGATTTAACTCGAACTTGATGATATATGGATCGCAAATCCAGCTTCGAGAATACCCTCTCTCCACTGAGTTGCTCGAAAAATTCGCCAATGCGAGGGATCGGGTACTTGTTCTTAATAGTCATCCGGTTTAATTCTCGATAATCGATGCACATCCTCCTTGTGCCATCTTTCTTCTTGACTAGAAGAACTAGAGCTCCCCAAGGTGAATTACTGCTGCGAATCCAATCCTTCTCTAGCAAATCGGTAACCTGCTTCTTTACTTCTTCCAACTCCACTGGTGCCATCGGATAGTACACCCTTGAAATTGGCGCTGCACCAGGAACAAGACCGATCGTGAACTCCACATCTCGTTTTGGCGGTAAACCCGAGATGTCATCGAACACGTCCTTGAACTCTCGAACTACAGCTAGCACTTCCTCCTTATCAACTTCCATCGACGAAAGAACACTGTTTGTCGGTCTAGCCCTAAACTCGACTGGCCCGACAGAACTGCTTCCTCCAGCAAAAACAAACTCCGGATGTCCGAGAATCTGGAAAATCACTTTCATTGCCCTATAATCAATGTGAGCGTGGAAAGTGCCGAGAAAATCCATTCCCAAGACAACATCAAACAATAGGATGCACCTGAATCAAATAATGCTAATGCGGGAAAATCATGAACAAGTAGGATACCCGAAAACAACTTCATCTGAAGCCAAGATGCTGAAGAAGATTAGCACGATAAACAGGATCCAAGCTTGCGATAAAACATAAACTGGTAAGCAATGAAGCCGAGAGAAGCAAGGTAATGTAATGACCACGAAACAAAGAAATGAATCAAGACCAGGACTCCAAGTTACTTAAATAGAGTACCGTATTGTAACCATGCTGCAGTTCATAGGTAAAATTACAAAACTCCGTTTAAGTCGCCCAAATCCTAGTATCAGAATCAAAGTAATAGGACGGGAGAAACAATAGGAAACCAAAAGATTTCAAGCCGAGATCTAAAGTTGTTTGCATATCGTCAAGACAAAGGGTCAAGAGAAAGATAAGATTCAAGAATCGCGAGAACAATGTGGCGGGACATGTTCCTAATTACGGGTTTTCTAATTCGTATATTGGGTCTAATACCCAACTACAAAAGAACCAAACCCGATTAACCTAAATCCTATCGCTCTGATATCAAACAAACCCTGTCACGCCCCACTTCCCAGAATGCGCTAAGATCGGTACGTGACAGAGCCAACCATGCTACCTGTGGCTCGAAAACATCCCTCCACAGTCACATTACGGCTGTCTATAGATATCAAGAACAGTAGAAATAAAATAAACTATCTAGTACATGTCCATATGCCAGGATATACGAGTCAAGAAATAATATGTAGAAGCAATAAATCCAATAAACAATAACAATCTGGAAAGTACGTCCCAAATATGGGCTCACATCAGGAAATGAAAATACGGAAAGAAACTAAACTAAACTAGATACTAACAGGATCCTCACTGCTCGGCATGTTGGTTGAAATACTCCTGAATGGCCTGCGACAGATATAGAGGATCTGGGCCATGCAAAACCCAGACGTCAGTGCGTCATAATATCAACAATAATATAATCAAGAGGTAACAAGATATGCAGGCATGAGTATGAGCAGTAATAAGAGTATAACAATAACACGAATATAGAACAGTGAAGTGTATACGTGCAGGTGAAGTGCAGTGAGTAATCTAAACTATACTACTGGGTTATCTATTCTAAAGTCTTCGAAATAAATTAATGTAATCCTCATCGTAACCCATCGGTCTATACCCCGTTCATTCCTCACGAGACCACGGTAACAGGATTATTCCGTAACGCCCGGAAAAACGGCAAACAATATATTCCGTAACCCCCAGAAAAACGGCAAACAATATATTCCGTAACGCCCGGAAAAACGACAAACAATATAATAGCCCTTTGAGTTACGTTCGGTTACATTCTTGATTTCCCCTTACCCCTAAGGTTATGTGTTCAAGTCGGGTATTGCTAATCAATATGTAATGCCAATACAGGATCAAGCAGGTACAGATTTTGTCTATGCAGACAACAGTAACGACCATCAGGACAACATGTCAGGATTGTCGGCATTAGAAACAGGATCAGGTAACATGTCAAGTAATGGTATATCAGCTCATGGCAGGTAGTGTACATGTATCACGTGGATGCCCAACAGTAAAATGTAGCAAGTATCGAATCACGGTAAAAGTACGGATGTACTGTAGAAGCATGGGTGCACAATTATCTATCAGGGGTTATATCATGACTATGTAGGATGCACATTATCAAGCATGGGGTACTAATGTAACAGTGATATGAATTAATTTGGCATGGCATGCAACTAGTTTATAAAATTAATGGTATGGGTACACAATAAAATATGGATGCACAATATGTATTATAGCATGTAGCAAAATAAACTTGCCTAAAAAACAATGGTCGATATGCAGGCGGCTTGGTGCGACATAACACGATACGGTGTGTGAAACGGCACGACACGGTGCTGGGTCTTGTGGTGACACGGGACTGGTGCGATGGTGGCACACAAGTGACATGGGCTGAGCACGAAGCGGGCATGACGTGGCACAGGAGCAGGGCACATGGCGTGACATGGTCCGAGTACGGTGATGACACGGTCATGGCACGGTCTGGGTATGGTGCATGGTATGTTGCGATCTGGTGTATGGTCTGGTCGCGATCTGGAGATGATCTGGTGCATGGTCTGGTGGTGGTCTGGTCGCAATCTGGACACGATCTGGTGCATGGTCTGGTCGCGATCGCGATCTGGACACGATCTGGTGCATGGTCTGGTCGCGATCTGGACACAATCTGGCCGCTACACGATCGTGACATAGAAGTGGTGATGGTATAATTTTGGTATTGTAATGGTACTGTGGTGATGGTATGGTTCGTCCGGATCGTCGGCGGCGGCATAGCTCCGGCGATGAAAGGAAAACAAGAATTCAAGAAAGAGAAGAGAGAAGAAGAATTTGAAGGAGGAGAAAAAGAAGGAGAAAGAGAAGAAGATGAAGGTGCTACTCTGGAGTTAGTGTTTGGGGACAGAGGCGAGGCAGGGGAGACGACGACGACGATGAGCCATCAACGGTGAGGTCTACGTCAAAAGGTAGTGGGTTTTGGCGAGGGCTGTGGGTGCGGTTGCAGTGGGCTCGGAAGAAGAGAGGGTTTGAAGGGAAGAGAGAAGGAGGTGAGGAGACAGGGATGGTGACGGAGGGTTGAGATGAGGTGGTCGACGATGAGGGCGACGGCGACCGAGGTGGTGGCCGCAATGGGTTCTCGGGTGTGTAGGGTTGGCTTGGATTGCGTTGTAGGTGATGGTGGTGTCAGGATTCGAAGGTGGTGATGAGGATGACGGGGTATGGTCATCGACGGGGTTCCGGCGGTGGAGGCGATAGGTGTCGGGTTGGGTTTCTGGTGCGGTGGATGTGCAGGGAAGGAAAAAGAGAAGGACGAAAGAGAGAGGTGAGGTGGTGGTCGAGGAGTCGACGATGACAAGGGTGGAGGCGGCGACGGCGTCGCACGGAGGGAAGGCGGCGACGAGCGCGAGTGAGGGCAGAGGCGGGAAAAATATAGAAGAAGAAGGAGGTGGGGAAGACGTGAGTTTAAAATGGGTTTGTGAAAAATTTTGAGATTAAAAAATATATAATTATAGTGAAAGAGAGAGAGAGGAGAGAGACAGAGAGAGTTTCTGTTAATTAGATTTTTTTAAAATAATCTTTTTAGTTAAATAAAAATTTTAAACGGTTAGAATTATTTACAAATATAATATTAGTAAATTTTGAGTTTTTGGCTAATACAAAAATAGTCCAAAACACGCCCAGGTCGGGTCTAAAAATCTAGTTTTAAAACACGGATAATATACGTACCAACCAAAACCAAAGTAGGATATCCGGGTCACGAAAAAGCATACCCCTAAGAATGGATACACGTAGCGTGCACGTAGCTATCCAAACGAGTCCGTTTCACTGAACGGGACGAGAACAAGATGCGCGGATGCTATGACAGGGTTAGGGGTATCATGCAGACCATGCTAGATAATTTTAAAATATTTTATTCGACTTTAAATGTTATATTAAAATGCAGATGCCAGATAAAATGCCAGTATGCAGTATAAAATATGAAAGTGCACGGATCCACGTAACAAGCCGCGATAAAAGATAAACAGGAATCAAAACTGGTTTCCAGCAAGCTGGTCGGGTCGGATGCAATACGGATGCCAATTACACTATTCGCATCTAAAACACAATAAATCAAGAAATAACCATAAATAAAGAAATACCCAAAATAGAACTGGTATAAATGAACTAGGGTGTTACATTACACCTAACTACAAAAATAATTTCGACCTCGAAATTCCCAAAACAAGAAAAGATAAACAAACATGAAACTACAGGAAGAGATCTGGAAACTTCTGTCGAATCTCGTCTTCTCATTCCCAAGTCGATTCTCTATTCGACCGATTCCCCCATGAAACAAGTACGAGTGGGATAACCTTGTTCTTGAGGAACTATTCTCTTCGATCAACAATCGACATCGGTCGTTCCTCAAAAGTCAAATCCTCCCTTACAGTCAGCTCCGAATGATCTAGCACGTGCGTCTCATCTCGAACATACTTACGGAGTTAAAATACATGAAACGCGTCATGAACATTCGCCAAAGATGGTGGTAACGCCAATCGATAAGCCACTTCTCCAACACGCTCCATAATCTCGAAAGGCCTCACGAATCGAGGACTAAGCTTGCCTCGACTCCCAAACGAATCACTCATCTAGTCGGTGATATCTTCAAGAATACAAGATCACCAACAGTAAATTCTAGTGGTCTTCTCGATGTGGCGGCCCAACTCTTCTGTCGATCCTGCGCTCCTTCATGTGATTCCGGAAAGTATTAACCTTCTCTACTGTTTGCACGATCAAATCCGGTCCCAACAATCTTCGTTCTCCAACATCGTCCCAACAAACAGGTGAACGACACTTGTGCCCATACAATGCTTCGAATGGAGCCATCTGAATAGTCGCTTGAAAGTTGTTATTGTACGAAAACTCCACCAAGTGTAGATGATCCTCCCATGGACCCTTGAAGTCTAACATGCAAGCTCTCAACATACCTTCAAGAGTTTGGATTGTTCACTTCGACTGGCCATCGGTCTGAGGATGATAAGTGGTGCTAAACTTCAATCACGTCCCTAAACTTTCCTGTAAACTCCTCCAGAAGTGCGATAAGAATCGGGTATCACGATCAAAAGCGATGCTCAATTTTGGGGGTAAGGGGAAATCAATGATGAAACTTGACTTATAACTCAACAGTTCGACGCTTATACTGATCGGTTTTGGGGGCTAGGCCAGTCCTGGGATAATGCTGCTGACATCATTCATTTGTACATGTTTCCTGTTTTGTGCTTAGCGGCACGTCTCGATTTCAACCCGAGAATCTGGACCGTGGTCCCGGGCATGCACGGGATACTATTGAGTTACATCAACGATTCATTAAATTTATTTCAAAGACTTGAGAGTAATTAACCCAGTAGTTTAGTTCAGATTACTCACTGCACGTCACGTGTGCTTATACACTTCACTGTTCCATATTCGTATTACTGTTATACCCTTATTACTGTTCATACTCATGCCTGCATATCTTGTTTCCTCCTGATTATATTTTATTGTTTGATATTATGACGCACTGACGTCTGGGTTTTGCATGGCCCGGATCCTTTATCTCTTTCGCAGGCTGATCGGGAGTATTTCAGCCGTCAGGCCGAGCAGTGAGGATCCTGTTAGTATCTAGCTTAGTTTAGTTTATTTCCGTACTTTCATTTCCTGATGTGAGCCCGTATTTGGGACGTACTTTCCAGATGTTATTATTATTTGGATTTTATTCCTTCCGCATATTATTTCTTGACTCTTTATTCTGGCAGATGGACATATACTATATAGATTATTTATTTCTACTGTTCTTGATATCTTATAGACAGCCGTGATATGACTGTAGAGGGATGTTTCCTAGCCACAGGTAGCATGGTTGGCTATGTCACGTGCCGATCTTAGCGCACTCTAGGAAGCAGGGCGTGACAAAGAGTACCGCATATCGGGCCTAGGGGGTGGTAAACATCAGACTCTAATTAGCGTGACAAATCATGTCGGTGTGGAACCTAATACAACTTAAGAAACTACTGGTGTATCTACCAATAAATCTCACTTGTCCTGGCTAGGGATCTGTAGTATCGGCCAACCAAACACAGCGCGATATCAATTCCCTATACCAGGAGAAACGAATCCCTTCTATCACCTACTGCCACCAAGTGCTTTGGACTGCACCCAACTACTACCGGTTTGAACGACTCTTTAAAGCCGTGGTAGGGTAGTAATCTATGTATAGTGAGAACACACTCGAGACTAATCGTGATGTCAAGTCATCGGACTAAGTTGTATTTATGTCACCAGAGAATTGCTATCCGACAATAGGTATAATACTAACTAGCAGTTCCTAGCAAGTCCGTCCAGTGTAACTCATAACCTAATGAGCACGTGTATACTCTCTTTAGTACCATATACCAATGGCTGCGAGACCGGCCATCTCCCATGACAGGGATAAGAAACATATACACTAGTCTACTCTGGAGTATCGATGCCCAGTCTCAATAATCCTACGACTAGGGACAATTTCAAGGATGTTCTTATAAACTACCCAGCTCCCACAAGTATGATTGCTATCATAATGATGGTAGTCAAGCAAACATCCTAAGGGCTCTATCAACATGTATTAACGATATGTAAAAAGAACATATACACATGTTAAGATAGATACAAACAAGATAGCAAACTATCATATTGAACAAGACTGTCTTATACATATACATCCCAAGCTCCCAAAATATAATATACAATCCTGTACCATACAATAATGGCATCTAGGGCATATATACCTAACAATTCCCACTTGCACTAAGGACATGTATTGGCGTATCGCGGACCTATCATCTCGAATAGCCTCTCGAACTGTGTCTGAGGGATGGCATTTGTGAGTGGATCTGCAGTGTCGTCCTTCGTGTCTTCTCTCCGCACCTCGATCTCCTGGCGATCCACAAGCTCCCCTGATCATGTGATACTACTTCAAGATGTGTCTAGATCTCTGATGGGACCATGGTTCGCTAAAACCATAGCCCCGTTGTTATCACAATACAAAGGTATTGGGTCAACAATGGACTGAACCACTTGAAGTTCTGAAATGAACTTTCTCATCCAGACAGCTTCTTATGCGGTGTCACAAGCAACGATATACTTTTCCTCCATTGTCGAGTCGGCTACGGTGTCCTGTTTGGAGCTCTTCTAACAGAATGTCCCTCTATTGAGGGTAAATACATAATCCGACATGGATTTGGAGCCATCTTTGTCACTTTGGAAGCTGGAGTCAACGAAGGCCTCAATCTGGAGGTCTTTACTGCCATATACCAAGAACATCTCCTTAGTCCTTCTCATGTACTTGAGAATGTTCTTTACTGCTAACCAGTGCTTCTCCCCGGGTTTGACTGATACCTGCTTACCACGCTCAATGCATAAGCTACATCCGGTCTGGTACATAACATCGCATATATTATAGATCCTACCGTTGAAGTGTAGGGTATAATACTCATGCGATCTCTCTCCAAATCAGTCTTGGGAGACATCATTTTAGAGAGGTGATTCCATGACAAGCGGGTAAATTACCGCGCTTGGAATCTTTCATACTAAATCTCTTCAGTATGGTGTCAATGTACCTGAAATGTGAAAGTCCCAACATCCTCTCAGATCTATCACGATAGATCTCGATCCTCAGAATGTAGGAAGCATCATCCAGGTCTTTCATGGAGTACTTCTGTGACAAGAAACTTTTGGCCGATTGTAGCTTAGGAATGTCATTTCATATCTAGAGAATGCCATCTCCTATCAAGAGAATGTTATCCACATACAAAGCGAGGAATACCATAATTCTTGCTACAATTTTCTTATAAATACATAGTTCATCTATATTTTTGATAAAGTCAAATTCTTTGACCATCTCATCAAAATAAATGTCCCAACTCCGCGATGCCTGCTTTAATCCATAAATGGATTTAAGCAACTTGCACACTCTTCCGCTGCTCTCACTCTCTATGAAGCCCTCTGGCTGATCCATATAAACTCACTCTTCCAAACTTCCATTTAGAAAAGCGGTCTTTACGTCCATCTGCCAGATTTCATAATCATGGAAGGCAGCAATGGCAAGTATGATCCGGATGGATTTAAGCATAGCCTCTGGAGAAAAGATTTTATCATAGTCCAAGCCAGGTCTTAGACGAAAACCTTTTGCTACAAGTCTAGATTTATAGGTTTCAACCTGTCTATCTGCACCAATCTTCTTTTTGAAGATCCATTTGTAGCCTACGGGTTTTACTCCTAAAGGTGCAACGTCCAAAATCCAAACTTTGTTGGTGTAGATGGATTCCATCTCGGACCGCATAGCATCCAACCACTTTACTGAGTCTCTGCTCGTAATGGTCTGCTGAAAACTAGTAGGCTCATCATCATCGATGATGCAATCCTCTATATCCCTGGCTACGAGAAAACCATAGTATTTCTCAGACGGATGAGATTGCCTACTAGATCTGCGGATGGTGTAGCTACTCCAGTTCTTTTGAAACTTCGGGTTCTACTAAAGTTTCAGTGATAGACTGTGGTTGATACTTTTGTCTGTTTGTTTTTCCATTTCATTCTTGTACTCCTAGAATTTCTTAAAGGCCTCGTATTTATGTTTCATCAAAAATACATGTCCATACCTAGAGAAATCATCGGTAAAAGTGATGAGGTAGGAAAAACCACTTCTTGCATGTGTAGACATTGGACCTCACACGTCGCTGTGTATGAGTCCCAAGAGCTCGGTAGCTCTTTCTCCGTGTCCAGTGAGCGGAGTCTTTGTCATCTTTACTTTGATACATGATTGACAAATTACATAAGATAGATACTCAAACGGATCCAAATATCCATTTTTATGTAACTTCATCGACCGTGTTTCATTGATATTATTTAGTCTACAATGCCATAAGAAAACTTGATTTAATTCTGGAGTCTTTCTTTTAAGTGTGTTATGGACATTGAAAACTTGATGTTGATTTAATACGTTTATACCGTTGTCTAGTGTACCAGCCCTAATCAAGCTATGATTAAGTTAAATGTTAACAGCATCACTTACAAATGTAAAATAATAACTTTTTTTAGATAGTAAAGATACAAAAATGATATTACATGTCATAGCAGGTACAAAAAACAGTTGCGCAAAATCAAAATGTTTCCACTTATCAATTTTAGGTGATATTCCCCTACGGAAACAATATCCATGCTCGCTCCGTTTGCAACCCTGAGAATCATATCACCAGCCTTCAAAACTCTACGGCTTCTCAGTACCTGTAAAGAATTACAGATATGAGATCCTGAACCAGTATCCAATACCCAGGAAGTAGAGTTTATTGACAAACAGTTCTCAATCATAAACACACCTGAAGCTGAAACCACAACTTGCTTCGAATCCAGGTTCTTGGCTTTCCAAGCCCTGCAGTCCTTCTTCCAAATGACTTTTCTTGTGACAATAAAAGCATTCCTCCTTTGCCACTATTGGCCCCTCAACTTTTGCCTTGCCTTTCTTCTGTACCTTAACGACATCGCCTTTCGGTTTGGTGGGGGCTTTCTTCTTCTTCCTCTTGGCTTTCACCTTGGATTTAAAGGAAGAAGGTTCCCCAACAAGCAGAGTGGGTCTTTCTGGATTTCTTTAGGGTGCCCTCTGCACTTAATATGTTGAGCAGCTCTGAAATTGTAACTTCATTTCCTTGTATATTGAAATTCAATATAATCTGGGCATAGGTAGAGGAGAGGGACTGTATAATCAAGTCCGTGTACAACTCGTTCTCCAACATGGTCCCAAGGTCCGCGAGCTCATCAATGAGGCTGATCATCTTAATGACGTGGTCTCCTGCATATGACCCGATAGCCAATCTCGCTTAAAAAATCTTCTTCAAGGTCTCGTATCTTGTGATACGAGATTGATCTCCATATAAATCTTTGATATGGAGGAAGATGGAAGCTAAGTCCATCTTCTCATGCCGCCTCTGGTGTTTATTATCCATAGAGGCCAGCACGAGACACTTCGCTTTTGCACGTCAATATCCTAAGTCTTATGGATCTCAATGTCCGCGACAGTGGAATTTGGACCTGAAACGGCAGGAGCATTAGTAGTAAAGAGGTAGCCCAGCTTATCATAAGTAATGGCCATTTGGACATTCTTTAACCAATCTTTATAGTTCGGCCCCATCAATATGTTTTTATCTAATAGTAACTTAAGCCCATTAATCTTGGTCGCTGCAATTAGGAGAAAGAAGAAACACAGAGAGAAGGAACACTCAGCATAGATGCTCTTGCAAGTTTAGATTGTTTTTTAGTTTATCTAAACAAGATGTCTCCCACTGTTTTCTTGAATTCTCCTTCAAACCATAAAAGAAGAATTAGTCGGGATTAATCCCACGTTACAATTCTTGCTTTAACCTTTTGGCCAGGTGAGTGTCGGTATTTCGAGGGAGGTTTTACAACTCTTTCGTGATATTCCTTAATTAAATAATCTCCTTTTCCTGGAAGCGTTACCCTGCTAACACCTTTTTAGGCACCTACGTGTTGTTGCATTGATCGTAAAGTGAAAAAATCTCCCGAAAAGTAATAATAATTAGTCACCATGGGATCGGGATCAAACTATCATTGTATGATAACTTTGAAGGAATCCTACCAAAATCATTGCACTCCGGAAGGTATGCAAAACTAGCAAGTTTCCTTTTCCTTTGAAACTCCCGATGTGGTTTTTGCCCCAAGCGCTTATGACCTTGACGAAGGCCAAAATATCATAAGTCGCAAGTCAAGTTCTACCTATCATTGTCCTGGTTAACCTAGACACATTCGTACAAACCCTAACGAAGGCCAAAATGGTTGTACGCCTATCCTAAATTAATGCATCTATTTATACTATAGATAAATATCCATTAGTTACCAATCACTATGCCTTGGCGAAGGTCAAAATACATAGCTTGAATACTAGTGGATACCTATCTGAAATGACGGAGGGCTACGACTGGTTTTGGCAAAAACCGTGAACATAATGAACTTGATATAGTCAAAGGAACCGAATGGCTTTTAAAAGGAGTGGTTTAGGATCCATATTTAAAAGTTGTTTTTAAAGAAACCTGAGTGGTTTTTAAATTGTTCTAACGACTTTAAACTTTTGGTTTGTTTCTTTGCACTAATTAGAATTAATGTGGTCCCATCAATTAACCCTATCATTGCAGAAGAAACCTAAATAGAACGTACGTTTATGCCATCCGCATTTGCCATAGGGTCTCGGGTATTCACCGTAAGGTTACTTAACTTACAGCAAGGCGGGGACAGGACTAGCACAAATGCAAAACATAAGCAACGCTTATTATATATAATCTATATATAGCCATTCGTCTCACGCAATGATAAACATCAAAGATCACAGCAGAAGCAACACAAATGAGAATAGTGGATATACTAGGATTTCCGTGTTTCGTTTTAGCCTCGAACGAAAAATAGATTCCACGGTCGTGATGAATATGCCAACCCGTGATTTATCAGTAGACTTTCAAATCCACGTCCTCTCCATTATTTGATCGGAATGAATATGTCAACCCGTGATTTTTTCGATTGTACACATTCATGATCCAAAGGTTCTGTTCCAATAACCGTTATCTAATGATCATTTATTTAAAGTCATTCAAGTTTAAGTCCTCTCCATTTTTAGATGGACGTGTATATACTAACACGTTACTCTTTTGATTATACATATATTTTTCCTTAGTTTCACTATTTTTTAATACATTATGAAGTTATTTTAAGCCTTATCTCTTGTCTTGTTCTTTAAAATGACTTAAATTTAATTTTTTATCTAACTTTTAGATTAACGAATCTATTTCCGTATAATTACCACCAAATTTCTAAATCTATTTCCATATGCATTTATCATTGATTCTCATGTCTATAGCCATCTTAATCTTGATTCTTTACTGATATAATCTACGTACATGTTTAATTATTGTCTTTTCATAATGTGCTCGTACTCGTGTCTACAAAAAATATGCACATACTATTAATTCAGTTCCTATAACCGTTCCTCCTATGGACATTTATGAATAGACATTCAAGCTCAAGTCCTCTCCATTATTTGATCGACGGTACTATGTCAACCCGTGACTTTTCAGTTGTACACATTCATGATCACTAATCATGTTCCTATAACCGTCATCCTATTTTCATTTACCAAAAGGCATTCAAGTTCAAGTCCTCTCCATTATTTGTTCAACGTGTGTGTGTCAACCCACGACTCTTTCGATTGTACACATTTTTCCTTAATTTCTCTATTTTTAAATGCACTATTACCACCATCCTATGGACATTTATCAATGGACTTTCAAATCCACGTCCTCCCCATTATTTAATCGACGTGTATATGTCAGCGCGTGAACTTTTCAATTGTCGACGTATTTCCCCTTAATTTCACTATTTTTAAATGCACTATTCCTGCCATCTTATGAACATTTATCAATAGACTTTCAAATACATATCCTTTCCATTATTTGATCAACGTGAATATGTCAACCCGTGACTTTTTAATTTTATATATTCATGATCCAGTGGTTCTGTTATAGTAACCACTGTCTTATAAACATTTAATCTTCCTACGTGATTAACTAATTCCTTTTTCTAATGTCCTCTAACTCGTGTCCAAAACAATTTGCACCAACGATCGATTCTGTAATTCTTTTCCTATATTCGTCCTTCTATGGACATTTATCAATAAACTTTCAAATCCACGTCCTCTCCATTATTTGATCAACGTGAATATATGAACTCGTGACTTTTCGATTGTACACGTTCATGATCCAATGGTTCTGTTGCTATAATCGCTGTTTTATGAACATTTATCTAAAGGCATTCTAGTTCAAATTCTTTCCATTTTAAGATCAACGTGTATATGTCAACATGTGACTCTTTTAATTGTACACATATTTTTCCTTAGTTTCACTATTTTTAAATGCGCTATAAAGTTATCTAAAGCTTTTTCATTTGACTTGTACTTTAAATTGACCTAAATCTATTTTTTAATCTAAATTTTAAATTTATGAGTATATTTCCTTATTATTACTGCTTTCAAATTTCTGAATCCATTTCCAAATGCTTATATCATTGATTTGCCAGTCCATGACTGTCGCAATCCTGATTCCTTAGTGATTTAATATATCTACAGGCCTAATTATTGTCTTTTATAATGTTCTCAAACTCGTGTCCATAAAAAATATGCATCTACTATTGATTTGGTTCTTATCCGTTTCTCCTATGGATATTTATGAATAGATATTCAAGCTCAAGTCCTCTCCATTATTTGATCGACGTGACTGTCAACCCGTGTCTTTTCGATTGTACTCATTCATGATCCACTGATTATGTTCCTATAACCGTCATCCTATTGACATTTAACAAATGGCATTTAATTTCAGGTCGTCTCCATTATTAGTTCGACGTGTATATGTCAACCCATGAATCTTTCGATTGTACACATATTTTTCCTTTCACTATTTTTAAATGCACAATTACCGCCCTCCTATGAACATTTATCAATAGACTTTCAAATCCACGTCCTTTCTATTATTTAATTGACGTGTATATATCAGCCCGTGACCTTTTCGATTGTACACATATTTCCCTTTAATATCACTATTTTTAAATGCACTATTACCACCCTCTTATGAACATTTATCAATAGACTTTCAAATCTACGTCCTCTCTATTATTTGATTGACATGAATATGTCAGCCCGTGACTTTTCCATTGTACACATTCATGATCAAATGGTTATATTCTAATAGTTGTTATGTTATCAAAATTTAATCTTCTTATCGGGATTAACTAATGTCTTTTTCTAATGTCCTCCAACTCGTGTCTACAATAATTTGCACCAACTATCAATTTTGTAATTTTGTTCCTATAACTGCCTTTTTTGAACATTTATCAATGGACTTTCAAATCCACATCCTCTCCATTATTTGATCGTGTATATGTCAACCCATGACTCTTTTGATTGTACACATATTTCCCCTTAATTTTACTTTTTTAAATGCATTATTACCATTATTTGATCGACGTGAATATGCCAACCCGTGACTTTTTCGATTGTAGACATTTATGATCTTATGGTTCTATTCCAATAATCGTTTTCTTATAAATATTTATCTAAAGACATTCAAGTTTAAGTCCTCTCAATTTTTAGATCGACGTGTATATATCAACCCGTGACTCTTTTGATTATATACGTATTTTTCCTTAGTTTCACTATTTTTAATTGCACTATAAAGTTATTTTATGACTTTTCTCATGTCTTGTTCTTTAAAATGACTTAAATCTATTTCCGTATTATTATTACTTCCAAAATTCTAAATCCATTTCCATTTTCACCTATCATTGATTCTTTTACTATGACTATCTTAATCTTGATTCCTTGCAAATTTAATCAGGAAGTTTAATTATTGTCTTGTCACATTGTTCTCAAACTAGTGTCAACTAAAAATATGCATTAACTATTGATTCGCTTCCTATAATCGTTTCTCTTATGAACATTTATAAATAGACATTCAAGCTCAAATCCTCTCCATTATTTGATCGACATGACTATGTTGACCCCTGACTTTTCGATTATACTCATTCATGAGCCACTGATTATGTTTTTATAACCGTCATCCTATTGACATTTATCAAAAAGCATATAAGTTCAGGTCCTCTCCATTATTAGTTCGACATGTATATGTCAACCCATGACTATTTCGATTATACACATATTTTCCCCTTAATTTCACTATTTTTAAATGCACTATTACCGCCATCCTTTAGACATTTATCATTAGACTTTCAATTCCACGTCCTCTCCATTATTAGATCGACGTGTATATGTCAAACCATGAATCTTTCGATTGTACACATATTTCCCTTTAATTTAACTCTTAATAAATGCACTATTACCACCATCTTTTAGATATTTATCAATAGACTTTTAAATCCCCATCCTCTCCATTATCAGATCAGCGTGAATATGTCAACCTGTGACTTTTTCGATTGTACTCATTCATGATCCAATGGTTTTGTTCCAATAATCGTTGTCTTATGAAAATTTATCTAAAGGCATTCAAGTTTAAGTTCTCTTCTTTTTTAAATCGACGTGTATACGTCAACCCGTGACTCTTTTGATTTTATACGTATTTTTTCTTAGTTTCACTATTTTTAAGTGCACTATAAAGTTATTTTAATCATTTTCTCATCTCGTTCTTCAAAATGACTTAAATCTCTTTTTTAATCTAAATTTTAGATTTCCGGATTTATTTCCGTATTATTAATACTTCTAAATTTCTGAATCCATTTCCATGTTCATCTATTATTGATTCTTTTTACTATGACCGTCTTAATCTTGTTTCTTTACTAATTTATTCACCCTACATGTTTAATCATTGTCTTTTCATAATGTCCTCAAACTCATGTCTACAAAAAATGTGCACCTACAAATGATTCGCTTCCTATAACCATTCCTTTATGGACATTTATAAATAGACATCCCAGCTAAAGTCCTCTCCATTATTTGATTGACGTAACTCTGTCAACCCGTGATTTTTCGATTGTCCACATTCATGATCCACCGATTATGTTCTTATAACCGTCATTCTATTGACATTTATAAAAAAAGGCATTTAAGTTCAAGTCCTCTCTATTATCAGTTTGACGTGTAAATGTCAACCATTGACTCTTTCGGTTGCATATATAGTTCCCCATAATTTCACTATTTTTAAATGCACTATTATCGCCATCCTTTGGACATTTATCAATAGCCTTTCAAATCCATGTCCTCTCCATTGTTTGATCAACGTGTATATGTTAACCCATGACTCTTTCGATTGTACATATTTGCCCTTAATTTCACTATTTTTAAATGCACTTATACTGCCCTCCTATGGTCATTTAACAATAGACTTTCAAATCCACGTACTCTCCGTTATTTGATCGAGGTGACTATGTAAACCCGTGACTTTTTCGATTGTACACATTCATTATCTAATAGTTTTGTTCCAATAATTGTTGCCTAATGAACATTTATTTAAAGGCATTCAAGTTTAAGTCCTCTCCATTTTAAGATCGACGTGTATATATCAAACCACGTCTCTTGTTGATTGTACACGTATTTTTCCTTGGTTTCACTATTTTTAATTGCACTATACAATTATATTAAGCCTTTTATCTTGCCACGTTCCTTAAAATGACTTAATTCTATTTTTTAATCTAAATTTTAGATTTTCGAATCTATTTTCGGAATATTACTACTTCCAAATTTCTAAATCCATTTCTATATGCGCCTATCATTGATTCTCCTGCTATGACCGTCTTAATCGTGATTCCTTACCTATTTAATCTATAATAAAGTTTAATTATTGTCTTTTTATAATGTTCCAATATCTGTTGTCTTATGAACATTTAATCTTCTTACGGGATTAACTAATGCCTTTTTCTGATGTCCTCCAACTCGTGTCTACAACAATTTGCACGAACCATCGATTCTGTAATTCTGTTCCTATTACCGCCCTCCTATGGACATTTATCCATAGACTTTCAAAGCCATGTCCTCTCCGTTATTTGATCGACGTGAATACGTAAACCCATGACTTTTTCGATTTTACACATTCATGATCCAATGGTTCTGTTCCAATAACCGTTGTCTTATGAACATTTAATCTTCTTACGGGATTAACTAATGTCTTTCTAATGTCCTCCAACTCATGTCTACAACAATTTGCACCAACCATCGATACTGCAGTATTGTTTCTATATCCGCCCTTCTATGGACATTTATAAATAAACTTTCTAATCAACGTATTTGATCGATGTGAATATGTCAACCCATGACTTTTCGATTGTACACATTCATGATCCAATGGTTCTGTTGCTATAATCGTTGTTTTATGAACATTTATCTAAAGCCATTCAGGTTAAAGTCCTCTCCATTTTTAGATCGACGTATATATGTCAACCCATGACTCTTTTGATTGTACATGTATTTTTCCTTAGTTTCACTAATTTTTAAATGCACTATAAAGTTATCTAAAGCTTTTTCACTTGTATTGTTCTTTAAATTGACCTAAATCTATTTTTAATCTAAATTTTAAATTTCTAAGTCTATTTCCTTATTATTACTACTTTCAAATTTCTAAATCCATTTCCAAATGCACTTATCATTGATTCTCCTGTCTATGACTGTCTTAACCCCGATTTCTTAGTGATTTAATGTACCTACTTTCTTAATTATTTTCTTTTTATAATGTTCTTAAACTCATGTACATAAAAAATATGCTCCTACTATTGATTTAGTACTTATCCTTTTCTCATATGGACATTTATGAATAGACATTCAAGTAAAGTCCTCTCCATCATTTTATCGACGTGACTATTTCAACCCGTGACTTTTCGATTGTACTCATTCATGAGCCACTGATTATGTTCTTATAACCGTCATTCTATTGAAATTTATCGAAAGGCATTTAACTTTAGGTCCTCTCCATTATTAGTTCGACGTGTATATGTCAACCAATGTCTCTTTCGATTATACAAATATTTCCCCTTAATTTCACTATTTTTAAATGCACTATTACCGCCATCTTTTGGACATTTATCAGTAGGCTTTCAAATCCATGTCCTCTCCATTATTTGATCGACGTGTATATGTCAGCCCGTGACTCTTTCGATTGTACACATATTTCCTTTTAATTTCATTTTTTTAAATGCATTATTATCCCTCTCCTATGGAAATTTATCAATAGACTTTCAAATCCACGTCCTTTACATTATTTGATTGACGTGAATATGTCAACCCTTGACCTTTTCGATTGTACACATTCATGACCCGATGGTTCTGTTCCAATAATCATTCTCTTATGAACATTTATCTGAAAGCATTCAAGTTTAAGTCCTCCCCATTTTTAAATCGACGTGTATATGTCAACCCGTGACTCTATTGATTGTGTACGTATTTTTTTTTAGTTTCACTAATTTTAAGTGCACCATAAAGTTATTTAAACCTTTTCTCTTGTCTCGTTGTCTGAAATGACTTAATTCTATTTTTTATTTATCGAAATTTTAGATTTACGAATCTATTTACTTATTATTAATACTTTTAAATTTCTGAATCCATTTCCATATTCACCCATCATTGATCCTTTTAATCTTGATTCCTTACTGATTTAATCTACCTACAGGTTTAATTATTGTCTTTTCATAATGTCCTCAAACTCATGCCTACAAAAAAATTGCAGCTGTTATCAATCACTTTCTATAACCGTTCCTCCTATGGTCAAGTCCTCTCCATTATTTGATCGACGTGACTATATAAACCCTTGATTTTTTGATTGTCCTCATTCATGATCCAGAAATTATGTTCTTATAATCATCATTCCATTGACATTTATCAAAAAGGCATTTAAGTTCAAGTTCTCTCCATTATTAGTTCGACGTGTGTATGTCAACCCATGACTTTTTCGACTATACACTTATTTCCTCTTAATTTCACTATTTTTAAATGCATTATTATCGCCCTCCTTTGGACATTTATTAATAACCTTTTAAATCCACGTCCTTTCCATTGTTTCATCGACGTGTATATGTTAACCTGTGGCTCTTTCTATTGTACATATTTCATCTTAGTTTCACTATTTTTAAATACACTAATCCGTCCTCCTTTAGACATTTATCAATAGTCTTTCAAATCCACATCATCTCCATTATTTGATAGACGTGAATATGTCAACCCGTGACTTTTTCTCTTATACACATTCATATCCAATGGTTCTGTTCCAATATTTGTTGTCTAATGAGCATTTATTTAAAGATATTCAAGTTTAAGTCTTCTCCATTTTTAGATCGACGTGTATATGTCAAGCTGTGACTCTTGTTGTTTGTACATGCATTTTTCTTTAGTTTCACTATTTTTAATTGCACTATAAACTTATTTTAAGGCTTTTCTCTTGTCTCGTTCTTTAAAATGACATAATTCTATTCGTTTAATCTAAATTTTAGATTTTCGAATCTACTTCCGGATTATTACTACTTCCAAATTTCTGAATCCATTTCTATATCAACTATCATTGATTCTCCTTTCTAAGACCATTTTAATCTTGATTCCTTACTGATTTAATTTACACAGGTTTAATTAGTCTTTTCCTAATGTTCTCAAACTCGTGTCTATAAAAAATATGCACATACTATTGATTTGGTTCCTATAACCGTTCCTCCTATAAACATTTATGAATAGACATAATTCGAGTTCCAGTCCTCTCTATTATTTGATCGACACGACTATGTGAACCCGCGACTTTTCGATCGTACACATTCATGATCCACTGATTATGTTACTATAACCGTCGTTCTATTGACATTTATCAAAAGGCATTCAAGTTCAAGTCCACTCCATTATTATTTCATCGTGTGTGTGTCAACCTATGACTCTTTCGATTGTATACATATTTCCCCTTAATTCACTATTTTTAAATTCACTATTACCACCCTCCTATGGACATTTATCTATAGACTTTCAAATCCACGTCCTCTCCATTGTTTGATCAATATGAATATGTCAACCCGTGACTTTTTAATTGCACACATTCAATATCCAATGGTTCAGTTTCAATAACCATTTTCTTGTCAATATTTAATCTTCCTACGGGATTAACTATTGTCTTTTTCTAATGTCCTCCAACTCGTGTCTACAACAATTTGCACCAATCATCGATTCTGTAATTCTGTTCTTATAACCGCCCACCAATAGACATTCATCAATAGACTTTCAAATCCACGTCCTCTCCATTATTTGATCGATGTGAATATGTGAACCCACGACTTTTTTGCTATAATCGTTGTTTTATGAACATTTATCTAAAGGCATTCAAGTTCAATTCTCTCCATTTTTAGATCGATGGGTATATGTCAACGCGTGATTCTTTTGATTGTCACATACTTTTCCTAAGTTTCACTATTTTTAAAAGCACTATAAAGTTATCTAAAGCCTTTTCACCTGTCTTGTTCTTTAAAATAACTTAATTCTATTTTTTAATCTAAATTTTAAATTTCTGAGTAGATTTCCCTATTATTACTGCTTTCAAATTTCTGAAGCCATTTCTAAATGCACCTATCATTGATTCTTTTGTGTATGACTGTCATAACCTTTATTCCTTAGTGATTTATTGTACATACAATCTTAATTATTGTCTTTTTATAATGTTCTCAAACTCGTGTGTATAAAAAATATGCACCTACTATTGATTCGGTTCTTATCCATTTCTCCTATGGACATTTATGAATAGACATTCAAGCTCAAGTCCTCTCCATTATTTGATCGACGTGACTATGTCATTCTATGACTTTTTGATTGTACTCATTCATGATCCACTGATTATGTTACTATAACTGTCGCCCTATTGACATTTATCGAAAGACATTTAAGTTCAAGTCCTCTCTATTATTAGTTCGACGTGTATATGCCAATCCATGATTCTTTCGATCGTACACATATTTCCTCTTAATTTCGCTATTTTTAAATGCCCTATTACTGCCCACCTTTGGTTATTTATCAATAGACTTTCAAATCCACGTCATCTCCATTATTTGATCGTCGTTTTTATGTCAACCCGTGACTCTTTCGATTGTACACCTATTTTCCCGTAATTTCACTATTTTTATATACCCAATTACCTCCCTCTAATGGATATTTATCAATAGACATTCAAATTCACGTCCTCTCCATTATTTATCGACGTGAATATGTCAACCCGTGACTTTTTCAATTGTACACATTCATGATCCAATGGTTTTATTGTAATAACCGTTATCTTATGAACATTTATCTAAAGGCATTCAAGTTTAAATCCTCTCCATTTATATATCGACATGTATACGTCAACATATGTCTCTTTTGATTGTATACGTATTTTTCCTTTGTTTCACTATTTTTAAGTGCACTGTAAAGTTATTTTAAGCCTTTTCTCTTGTCTTGTTCTGTAAAATAACTTAAATCTATTTTTTAATCTAAGTTTTAGATTTCCGAATCCTTTTCTGTATTATTATTACTTCCAAATTTCTGAATCCATTTCCTTATTCACCTGTCATTGAATTTTTTGACTATGACTGTTTTAATCTTGATTCCTTACTGATTCAATCTACCTGCAAGTTTAATTATTGTCTTTTCTTAATGTCCTCAAACTTGTGTCTACAAAAAATATGCACCTAGTATTGATTCGCTTTCTATAATTGTTCCTCCTATGGACATTTATGAATAGACATTCAAGCTCAAGTCCTCTCCATTATTTAATCAACGTGACTCTGTCAAGCTGTGACTTTTTGATTGTACACATTCATGATCCACTGGTTATGTTCCTATAACCGTCGTCATAATTGACATTTATCAAAATTCATTTAAGTTCAAATGCTCTTCACTATTAGTTCGACGTGTATATGTCAGCCCATGTATCTTTCGATTGTACACATATTTCCCTTAATTTCACTATTTTTAAATGCGCTATTATCGCCCTTCTATGGACATTTATCAATAGACTTTTAAATCGACGTCCTCTCCATTATTTGATCGACATGTATTTGGCAGCCCGTGACTTTTTGACTGTACACATATTTTCCCTTAATTTCATAATTTTTAAATGCACTATTACCGCCCTCCTTTTGGACATTTATCTATAGACTTTCAAATCCACACCCTCTCCATTATTTGATCGACGTGTATATGTCAACCCGTGACTATTTCGATTGCACACATTGTTCCCCTTTCACTATATTTAAATGCATTATTACCGCCCTCCTATGGACATTTATCGTTAGACTTTCAAATCCACGTTCTCTCTATTATTTGATCAGCGTGAATATGTCAACCCGTAAATTTTTAGATTGTACACATTCATGATCCAATGGTTCTGTTCCAATAACGTTGTCTTATGAACATTTAATCTTCCTACGGGATTAACTAATGCCTTTTTCTATTGTCCTCCAATTCATGTCTTCAACAATTTGCATGAACCATCGATTCTGTAATTATGTTCCTATAACCGCCCTTCTATGGACATTTATCAATTGACTTTCAAATCCATTATTCGATCGACGTGTATATGTCAACCCGTGACTCTTTTGATTGAATAAGTATTTTCCCTTATTTTCACTCTTTTTAAGTGTACCATAAAGTTATTTTAATCCTTTTCTTTTGTCCCGTACTTTGAAATGACTTAAATCTATTTTTTAATCTAAATTTTAGATTTCCGAATCTATTTCTGTATTATTAATACTTCTAAATTTCTGAATCCATTTCCATATTCACTTATCATTAATTCTTTTGACTATGATGTGTATATGTTAACCCCTGACTCTTCTAATTAATTTCACTATTTTTAAATGCACTATTATCGCTCTCCTTTGGACATTTATCAATAGACTTTCAAATCCACGTCCTCTCCATTATTTGATCGACGTGTATATGTTAACCCGTGACTCTTTCGATTGTCCACATTTCCACTTAATTTGACTATTTTTAAATGCATTAATACCGCCTTCCTATGAACATTTATCAACAGACTTTCAAATCCACGTCCTCTCCATTTTTTAATGGACGTGAATATATCAACCCGTGACTATTTCGATTGTACTCGTTCATGATGCAATGGTTCGGTTCCAATAACCATTGTCTAATGTACATTTAATTAAAGGCAATCAAGTTTAAGTCCTCTCCATTTTCAAATCGACGTATATATGTCAACCCGTGACTCTTGTTGTTTGTACTCGTATTTTTCCTTGGTTTCACTATTTTTAATTGCACTATAAAGTTATTTTAAGCCTTTTCTCTTGTCCCGTTCTTTAAAATGACTTAAATCTATTTTTAATCTAAATTTTAGTTATTCGAAGAGGTTAATGGAGGAAAGAAGCCATAGGTGAGAATTTCCTCCTATGGCGTCGACAAAATACACCCTCCCTTATTTTTTCTGACGATTGGCACCCACCATCTTCATCGTTATCATCTAAGATGTGGGTACACCAAATTTCATGTGATTCTACAACCTTTTCACCGTTGATTTAGTGGGTTCAAAATTAATGGTTTACCAAAAATAGAACTTTTTACATCGCTAAATCAACGGTAAAAAGGTTGTAGAATCACATAAAATTTGGTATACCCACATCTTAGATGATAACGATGAAGATGGTGGGTGCCGATCGGCGGAAAAAATAAGGGAGGGTGTATTTTTTCGACGCCATAGGAGGAAATTCCCTCCTATGGCATCTTTCCTCCATTATTCTCTTATTCGAATTTAAATCCATATTATTACTATTTCCAAATTTCTGAATCTATTTCCGTATTATTACTATTTCTAAATCTCTGAATTATCTTGATTCTCCTGTCTATGACTGTCTTAATCTTGATTCCTTATTGATTTAATCTACCTATAGATCTAATTATTGTCTTTTCATAATGTCCTCAAACTCGTGTCTACAAAAAATTTGCACTTACTATTGATTCGCTTCTTATAACCGTTCTTCCTATGGACATTTATGAACAGACATTCAAGCTTAAGTTCTCTCCATTATTTGATCAACGTCACTATGTCAATCTGTGATTTTTCGATTGTCCACATTCATGATCTATTGATTATGTTCTTATAACCGTCATCCTATTGACATTTATCAAAAGGCATTTAAGTTCAGCTCCTTCCCATTATTAGTTCGACGTGTATATTTCAACCCATGACACTTTCGATTATATACATATTTCCCCTTTAATTTCACTATTTTTAAATGTGCTATTATCGCCCTCCTTTGGACATTTATCGACAGCCTTTCAAATCCACGTCATCTCCATTGTTTGATCATTGTGTATATGTTAACCCGTGACTCTTTTGATTATACATATTTTCCCTTGATAGCACTATTTTTAAATGCACTGATACTACACTCCTATGGACATTTATTAATATACTTTCAAATCCATGCCCTCTCTATTATTTGATCAACGCGAATATGTAACTTGTGACTTTTCGATTGTACACATTCATGATCCAATGGTTCTGTTTCATTAACTGTTGTCTAATAAACATTTATTTAAAGGCGTTCATGTTTTAAGTCGTCTCTATTTTTAGATTGACGTCTATATGTCAACCCGTGACTCTTGTTGACTGGACACGTATTTTTCCTTAATTTCACTATTTTTAATTGCACTATAAAGTTATTTTAAGCATTTTCTCTTGTCTCGTTCTTTAAAATGACTTAATTTTATTTTTTATCTAAATTTTAGATTTTCGAATCTATTTCCGGATTATTACTACTTTCAAATTTCTGAATCCATTTCCATATGCACCGCCTATCATTGATTCTCCTGTCTATGGCTGTGTTAATCTTGATTCCTTATTGATTTAATCTACAAACAAGCTTAACTATTGTCTTTTCATAATGTCCTCAAACTCGTGTCTACAAAAAATATGTACATACTATTGATTTGGTTCCTATAACCATTCCTCCTGTGGACATTTATGAATAGACATTCAAGTTCAAGTCCCCTCCATTATTTGATCGACGTGATTATAATAATTACGGGTGAAAGTCCGATTCGATTTAATCCAAACCTGACCTGACCTGGCCCGGTTTTTCCGGGTATTTTGGACATCCAACACCCATCCGAACCCGATCGGGCGGGTTGAAAATTAGATAAAATAATTTTGGGTTGGGTATGGGTTTAGTGTTAAACCCGTCAGCCCGACCCCTAAACCCCAGCCCGAACTAAACCTGCTTCATATATCCGATCCAACTTGATATATTACAGACATCTATTTTTAAATGCACTATTACCGGGCAATTATCAATATACTTTCAAATCCACATCCTCGTCATTATTTGATCGACGTGAATATATGAACTTGTGACTTTTCGATTGTATACATTCATGATCCAATAGTTCTGTTGCTATAATCGTTGTTTTATGAACACTTATCTAAAGCATTCAAGTTCAAGTCCTCTACAATTTTAGATCGATGTTTATATGTCAACCCGTGACTCTTTGGATTATACACGTATTTTCCCTTAGTTTCACTATTTTTAAATGCACTATAATGTTATCTAAAGCTTTTTCACTTGTCTTGCTCTTTAAATTGACTTAAATTTATTTTTATCTAAATTTTAAATTTCTGAGTATATTTCTTTATTATTACTACTTTCAAATTTCTGAATCCATTTCCAAATGCACCTATCATTGATTCTCTTGTTTATGACTATCTTAACATTGAATCCTTATTTATGTAATGTACCTACATGCTTAATTATTGTCTTTTTATAATGTCCTCAAACTCGTGTTCATAAAAAATATGCTCCTACTATTGATTCGGTTCTTATCCTTTTCTTTTATGGATATTTATGAATAGACATTCAAGCTCAAGTTCTCTCCATTATTTGATCGACGTGATTATGTCAACCCATGACTTTTCGATTGTACTCATTCATGATCCACTAAATATGTTCCTATAACCGTCATCATATTGACATTTATCAAAAGGCATTTACGTTCAGGTCCTTTCCATTATTAGTTCGACTTGTATATGTCAACCCATGACTCTTTCGATTATACACATATTTCCCTTTAATTTCACTATTTTTAAATGCACTGTTACCACCCTTCTTTGCACATTGATCAATAGACTTTCAAGTCCACGCCACCTTTATTATTTGATCGACGTGTATATGTCAACCTGTAACTCTTTCGTTTGTACACATTTCCCCCTAATTTCACTATTTTTAAATGCATTATTACTGTCCTCCTATGGACATTTATCAATAGACTTTCAAATCTACGTCATCTCCATTATTTGATCAACGTGTATATGTCAACCCATGACTTTTTTGATTGTACACATTCATATCCAATGGTTCTGTTCCAATAACCGTTGTCTTATGAACATTTATCTAAAGACATTCAAGTATAATTCCTCTCCATTTTTATATCGACGTGTAAATTTCAACCCGTGACTTTTTCGAATCTACTTCCGGATTATTACTACTTCCAAATTTCTGAATCCATTTCTATATCACATATCATTGATTCTTCTTTCTAAGACCATTTTAATCTTGATTCCTTACTGATTTAATTTATACAGGTTTAATTAGTCTTTTCCTAATGTTCTTAAACTCGTGTCTATAAAAAATATGCACATACTATTGATTTGGTTCCTATAACCGTTCCTCCTATAAACATTTATGAATAGACATTCGAGTTCCAGTCCTCTCTATTATTTGATCGACGCGACTATGTGAACCCGCGACTTTTCGATCGTACACATTCATGATCCACTGATTATGTTACTATAACCATCGTTCTATTGACATTTATCAAAAAGCATTCAAGTTCAAGTCCACTCCATTATTATTTCATCGTGTGTGTGTCAACCTGTGACTCTTTCGATTGTATACATATTTCCCCTTAATTCACTATTTTTAAATTCACTATTACCACCCTCCTATGGACATTTATCTATAGACTTTCAATCCACGTCCTCTCCATTATTTGATCAATATGAATATATCAACCCGTGACTTTTTAATTGCACACATTCAATATCCAATGGTTCAGTTTCAATAACCATTTTCTTGTCAATATTTAATCTTCCTACGGGATTAACTATTGTCTTTTTCTAATGTCCTCCAACTCATGTCTACAACAATTTGCACCAATCATCGATTCTGTAATTCTGTTCTTATAACCGCCCAGCAATAGACATTCATCAATAGACGTTCAAATCCACGTCCTCTCCATTATTTGATCGATGTGAATATGTGAACCCACGACTTTTTTGCTATAATCGTTGTTTTATGAACATTTATCTAAAGGCATTCAAGTTCAATTCTCTCCATTTTTAGATCGATGGGTATATGTCAACGCGTGATTCTTTTGATTGTCACATACTTTTCCTAAGTTTCACTATTTTTAAAAGCACTATAAAGTTATCTAAAGCCTTTTCACCTGTCTTGTTCTTTAAAATAACTTAATTCTATTTTTTAATCTAAATTTTAAATTTCTGAGTAGATTTCCCTATTATTACTGCTTTCAAATTTCTGAAGCCATTTCCAAATGCACCTATCATTGATTCTTTTGTGTATGACTGTCTTAACCTTTATTCCTTAGTGATTTATTGTACATACAATCTTAATTATTGTCTTTTTATAATGTTCTCAAACTCGTGTGTATAAAAAATATGCACCTACTATTGATTCGGTTCTTATCCATTTCTCCTATGGACATTTATGAATAGACATTCAAGCTCAAGTCCTCTCCATTATTTGATCGACGTGACTATGTCATTCCATGACTTTTCGATTGTACTCATTCATGATGCACTGATTATGTTACTATACCTGTCGCCTTATTGACATTTATCGAAAGACATTTAAGTTCAAGTCCTCTCTATTATTAGTTCGACGTGTATATGCCAACCTATGATTCTTTCGATCGTACACATATTTCCTCTTAATTTCGCTATTTTTAAATGCCCTATTACTGGCCTCCTTTGGTTATTTATCAATAGACTTTCAAATCCACGTCCTCTCCATTATTTGATCGTCGTTTTTATGTCAATTCGTGACTCTTTCGATTGTACACCTATTTTCCCGTAATTTCACTATTTTTATATACCCAATTACCTCCCTCTTATAGATATTTATCAATAGACATTCAAATTCACGTCCTCTCCATTATTTATCGACGTGAATATGTCAACCCGTGACTTTTTCAATTGTACACATTCATGATCCAATGGTTTTATCGTAATAACCGTTATCTTATGAACATTTATCTAAAGGCATTCAAGTTTAAATCCTCTCCATTTATATATCGACATGTATACGTCAACATATGTCTCTTTTGATTGTATACGTATTTTTCCTTTGTTTCACTATTTTTAAGTGCACTGTAAAGTTATTTTAAGCCTTTTCTCTTGTCTTGTTCTTTAAAATAACTTAAATCTATTTTTTAATCTAAGTTTTAGATTTCCGAATCCTTTTCTGTATTATTATTACTTCCAAATTTCTGAATCCATTTCCTTATTCACCTGTCATTGAATTTTTTGACTATGACTGTTTTAATCTTGATTCCTTACTGATTCAATCTACCTGCAAGTTTAATTATTGTCTTTTCTTAATGTCCTCAAACTTGTGTCTACAAAAAATATGCACCTAGTATTGATTCGCTTTCTATAATCGTTCCTCCTATGGACATTTATGAATAGACATTCAAGCTCAAGTCCTCTCCATTATTTAATCAACGTGACTCTGTCAAGCTGTGACTTTTCGATTGTACACATTCATGATCCACTGGTTATGTTCCTATAACCGTCGTCATAATTGACATTTATCAAAATTCATTTAAGTTCAAATGCTCTTCACTATTAGTTCGACGTGTATATGTCAGCCCATGTATCTTTCGATTGTACACATATTTCCCTTAATTTCACTATTTTTAAATGCGCTATTATCGCCCTTCTATGGACATTTATCAATAGACTTTTAAATCGACGTCCTCTCCATTATTTGATCGACATGTATTTGGCAGCCCGTGACTTTTTGACTGTACACATATTTTCCCTTAATTTCATAATTTTTAAATGCACTATTACCGCCCTCCTTTAGGACATTTATCTATAGACTTTCAAATCCACACCCTCTCCATTATTTGATCGACGTGTATATGTCAACCCGTGGCTATTTCGATTGCACACATTGTTCCCCTTTCACTATATTTAAATGCATTATTACCGCCCTCCTATGGACATTTATCGTTAGACTTTCAAATCCACGTTCTCTCTATTATTTGATCAGCGTGAATATGTCAACCCGTAAATTTTTAGATTGTACACATTCATGATCCAATGGTTCTGTTCCAAGAACGTTGTCTTATGAACATTTAATCTTCCTACGGGATTAACTAATGCCTTTTTCTAATGTCCTCCAATTCATGTCTTCAACAATTTGCACGAACCATCGATTCTATAATTATGTTCCTATAACCGCCCTCCTATGGACAAATCCATTATTTGATCGACGTGTATATGTCAACCCGTCACTCTTTTGATTGAATACGTATTTTCCCTTATTTTCACTCTTTTTAAGTGCACTATAAAGTTATTTTAATCCTTTTCTTTTGTCTCGTACTTTGAAATGACTTAAATCTATTTTTTAATATAAATTTTAGATTTCCGAATCTATTTCTGTATTATTAATACTTCTAAATTTTTGAATCCATTTCCATATTCACTTACCATTGATTCTTTTGACTATGATGTGTATATGTTAACCCGTGACTCTTCCAATTATTTTCACTATTTTTAAATGCACTATTATCTCTCTCCTTTGGACATTTATTAATAGCCTTTCAAATCCACGTCCTCTCCATTATTTGATCGACGTGTATATGTTAACCCGTGACTCTTTCGATTGTCCACATTTCCACTTAATTTGACTATTTTTAAATGCATTAATACCGCCTTCCTATGATCATTTATTAATAGACTTTCAAATCCACGTCCTCTCCATGTTTTAATGGACGTGAATATATCAACCCGTGACTATTTCAATTGTACGCATTCATGATGCAATGGTTCGGTTCCAATAACCGTTGTCTAATGTACATTTAATTAAAGGCAATCAAGTTTAAGTCCTCTCCATTTTCAAATCGACGTGTATATGTCAACCTGTGACTCTTGTTGTTTGTACTCGTATTTTACCTTGGTTTCACTATTTTTAATTGCACTATAAAGTTATTTTAAGCCTTTTCTCTTGTCCCGTTCTTTAAAATGACTTAAATCTATTTTTTAATCTAAATTTTAGTTATTCGAATCTATTTCCATATTATTACTATTTCCAAATTTCTGAATCTATTTCCGTATTATTACTATTTCTAAATCTCTGAATTATCTTGATCCTCCTGTCTATGACTTTCTTAATCTTGATTCCTTATTGATTAATTGTCTTTTCATAATGTCCTCAAACTCGTGTCTACAAAAAATTTGCACTTACTATTGATTTGCTTCTTATAACCGTTCTTCCTATGGACATTTATGAATAGACATTCAAGCTTAAGTCATCTCCATTATTTGATCGACGTCACTATGTCCACCCGTGATTTTTTGATTGTCCACATTCATGATCTACTGATTATGTTCTTATAACCGTCATCCTATTGACATTTATCAAAAGGCATTTAAGTTCAGCTCCTTCCCATTATTAGTTCGACGTGTATATTTCAACGCATGACTCTTTTGATTATATACATATTTCCCCCATAATTTCACTATTTTTAAATGTGCTATTATCGCCCTCCTTTGGACATTTATCGACAGCCTTTCAAATCCCCGTCCTTTCCATTGTTTGATCATTGTGTGTATGTTAACCCATGACTCTTTCGATTGTACATATTTTCCCTTGATAGCACTATTTTTAAATGCACTGATACTACCCTCCTATGGACATTTATTAATATACTTTCAAATCCACGTCCTCTCTATTATTTGATCAGCGCGAATATGTCAACTCATGACTTTTTTGATTGTACATATTCATGATTCAATGGTTCTGTTCCATTAACCGCTGTCTAATAAACATTTATTTAAAGGCGTTCATGTTTTAAGTCCTCTCCATTTTTAGATTGGTGTGTATATATCAACACGTGACTCTTGTTGACTGGACACGTATTTTTCCTTAATTTCACTATTTTAATTGCACTATAAAGTTATTTTAAGCATTTTCTCTTGTTTCGTTCTTTAAAACAACTTAATTTTATTTTTTATCTAAATTTTAGATTTTCGAAACTATTTCCGGATTATTACTACTTCCAAATTTCTGAATCCATTTCCATATGCACCACCTATCATTGATTCTTATGTCTATGGCTATCTTAATCTTGATTCCTTATTGATTTAATCTACATACAAGTTTAACTATTGTCTTTTCATAATGTCCTCAGACTCGTGTCTACAAAAAATATGTACATACTATTGATTTGGTTCCTATAACCATTCCTCCTATGGACATTTATGAATAAACATTCAAGTTCAAGTCCCCTCCATTATTTGATCGACGTGACTATAATAATTAGGGGTGAAAGTCGGGTTGGGTTAATCCAAACCTGACCTGACCCGGTTTTTCAAGGTATTTTGGATATCCAACACCCATCCGAACCCGATCGGGCGGGTTGAAAATTAGATAAAATAATTTCGGGTTGGGAATGGGTTTAGTGTTAAACCCGTCAGCCCGACCCCTAAACCCCTGCCCGAACTAAACCCGCTTCATATATCCAATCCAACTTGATATATTACAGACATCTATTTTTAAATGCACTATTACCGGGCATTTATCAATAGACTTTCAAATCCACATCCTCGCCATTATTTGATCGACGTGAATATATGAACCCGTGACTTTTTGATTGTATACATTCATGATCCAATAGTTCTGTTGCTATAATCGTTGTTTTATGAACACTTATCTAAAGCATTCAAGTTCAATTCCTCTGCAATTTTAGATCGATGTTTATATGTCAACCCGTGACTCTTTTGATTATACACGTATTTTCCCTTAGTTTCACTATTTTTAAATGCACTATAATATTATCTAAAGCTTTTTCACTTGTCTTGCTCTTTAAATTGACTTAAATCTATTTTTATCTAAATTTTAAATTTCTGAGTATATTTCTTTATTATTACTACTTTCAAATTTCTGAGTATATTTCTTTATTATTACTACTTTCAAATTTCTAAATCCATTTCCAAATGCACCTATCATTGATTCTCTTGTCTATGACTATCTTAACACTAAATCCTTATTTATGTAATGTACCTACATGCTTAATTATTGTCTTTTTATAATGTCCTCAAACTCGTGTTCATAAAAAATACGCTCCTACTATTGATTCGGTTCTTATCTTTTTCTTTTATGGAAATTTATGAATAGACATTCAAGCTCAAGTTCTCTCCATTATTTGATCGACGTGATTATGTCAACCCATGACTTTTCGATTGTACTCATTCATGATCCACTAAATATGTTCCTATAACCGTCATCATATTGACATTTATCAAAAGGCATTTACGTTCAGGTCCTCTCCATTATTAGATTGACTTGTATATGTCAGCCCATGACTCTTTCGATTATAGACATATTTCCCTTTAATTTCACTATTTTTAAATGCACTGTTACCGCCCTTCTGTGCACATTGATCAATAAACTTTCAAGTCCACACTCCCTTTATTATTTGATCGACGTGTATATGTTAACCTGTAACTCTTTCATTTGTACACATATTTCCCCCTAATTTCACTATTTTTAAATGCATTATTACCATCCTCCTATGGACATTTATCAATAGACTTTCAAATCTACGTCCTCTCCATTATTTGATCGACGCGTATATGTCAACCCGTGACTTTTTCGATTGTACACATTCATATCCAATGGTTCTGTTCCAATAACCGTTGTCTTATGAACATTTATCTAAAGGCATTCAAGTTTAATTCCTCTCCATTTTTAGATCGACGTGTAAATTTCAACCCATGACTCTTTTGATAGTATACTTATTCTTCCTTAGTTTCACTATTTTTAAATGCATAATTAAGTTATTTTAAGCATTTTCTCTTGTCTCGTTCTTTAAAATGACTGAAATCTATTTTTAATCTAAATTTTAGATATCTAAATCAATTTTCGCATTATTACCACTTCCCAATTTCCGAATCCATTTCCATATGCACCTGTCATTGATTCTCCTGCCTCTGACTGTCATATTCTTGATTTCTTACTGATTTAATTTACCTACTTGTTTATTGTCTTTCCATAATGTACCAAACTCGTGTCCATAAAAAATATGCAACTATTATTGATTCAGTTTCTATAACCGTTCCTCCTATAGGCATTTATGAATAGGCATTAAAGCTCAAGTCCTTTCCATTGATCGACGTGATTATGTCAACCCGTGTCTTTTTGATTGTACACATTCATGATCCATTGATTATGTTCCTACAACTGTCGTCCTATTGACATTTATCAAAAGGCATTCAACGTCAAGTCCTCTCCGTTATTAGTTCGACGTGTGTATGTCAACCCGCGAGTCTTTCGATTGTACAAATATTTCTCTTTAATTTTACCTTTTTAATATATTATTACTGCCCTCCTATGGCCATTTATCAATAGACTTTCAAATCCGCGCCCTCTCCATTATGTGATTGACGTGTATATGTCTGGTCGTGACTCTTTCGATTGTACATATATTTCTCCTTTATTTCACAATTTTTAAATGCACTGTTACCGCCCTCCTATGAATATTTATTAATAGACTTTAAAATCCACGTCCTCTCTATTATTTGATTGCACATTCATGATTTAATGGTTTTGTTTCAGTAACCGTTGTCTTATGAACATTTATCTAAAGGCATTCAAGTTCAAGTCTGTTTTATTTTTAGATCGACGTGTATATGTCAACCCGTGACTCTTTTGATTATACACATATTTTTCCTTAGTTTCACAATTTTTAAATTCACTATAATGTTATTTTAAGCCTTTTCACTTGTTTCGTTTTTAAAAATGACTTAAATCATTTTTTTATCTAAATTTAAAATTTCCAAATCTATTTCCGTATTATTACTACCAAATTTCCGAATCCATTCCCATAACTATTATCGATTTTCCATCTATAACTGTCTTAATCCCGATTCTTTACTGATTTAAACTATCTACGGACTTAATTATTGTCTTTTAATAATGTCTAATTTTTCCACGTTAATATGCACCTATCATTGATTCTCGTCTTATTATCATCCCATTATAGACATTTGTTAATAAGCATTCAATTTCAAGTTCTCTCCATTATTAGATTGACCTGAATATGTCAACCAGAGGCTCTTTCGATTGTACACATATTCGTGATTGTGGCTTTCGCCAAATTTACTTTGCTTAAGTAACCAATCATTCATGGTACCTTGATCTTTTCATCTAGCCTTTTTGGATACATCACATTCCTATGTTTCGTTTATAAAATATTTGAAACCTTCTCAACTTCTAAAGCAAATTTCTCATGATTTTAAAGACTTTTCACCATTTTGCATTTCGGTATTGTTTATTTATTTGAAAGGCTGCATTGTGAAAATGCTTCAATTGTATTAAATTTCTAAATCTATTTCTTAACATTATTGTTTTTAAAGGGACCATAAATTTTTACCTGTTTCGTTACTTAAAGCAATTGAGGCAACTTTTCTTAAATTTTAAACTTCTAAATCTCTTTCCTTAATCAAACTATTTGTCATCGGTGTCTTTTAGAAACCAAATAATTCTTGTGTCTAATGATACAGGTTCCTCAAGCATCAGCTGGGGCCCTCAAGCATCAGCCGATGCCGTGGCATTTGGTCTTGGGTTGTTTTCTGGGAAAGGAAGCTTCGGACCCAAGGTTCGAGAGCTCGGTTTCTGTTCCAGTCTCTCATAATTTTATTAGTTTCGCTGGGTTTCAGCTAAGTTTCGATAATCCCGGTTCGGGTTTCGATTTTGACTGTAATACAACATACAAAGTGTAGATATATTAAATACTTAAATTTATGCTTCTATATTACAAGATAATGATCCTAGTATTTAAAAATCTAGCAATTATGCAAAATATATTGAAAAGTGTACTTAAATAAGTATTAATATAGGGTTTGAGTTCACATTTTTGCGGATTTCCAACAACAAAGACCTACAATGATTACAATCACAGTAAAAATGGTATAAAAATAAGGTTTTAGAGGTTTTGGCCAAAACAATATAGTTTGGTTTGTTTCGTATCGGTCTCGGTTGGTTTTGTATCGGTCTCTACCGAAACCGATACGAAACCACCACGTATCGGTAGTTTCGGCCGAAATCTTGAATCTTTCTCGGACCAGAGAGGCATCGTGCCTTCTCTGTGATAAGTGAAGGTCGCGCAAGTGATATATGTTTACGAATTTTTGATACTTTCGAAACATACAAAGTAAGGAAAATCCTTAGATTTATTTAGTTAGTTTTTGCTTTTTACTGATTCATGTTAGTTATTATTAATGTTTCATGTATTTACCTACTTTAGATAATTTACTAACATACTGTATTACTATAGCTAACCTTCTAAAGGTTCAACTTTTGTTAGTAAAGTAGGCTTATCAGTTTGACTTAAAGGATATCAAGTATGATCATGAATTTCTTCATATTTTGATGTTCTATCAAATGGAAAATATTAGAGATAATGTGTGATAAAGTAGTTGGACTTTTGATATTATATCCAAACCCGTATCCGTAAACTCTAATGTGTGTGTGTGTGTGTGTGTGTGTGTGTATTCCTCCATGAATTAGCTAAGGAAAGAATTTTATTTTTCCTCAAATTCCTTATCATGGTATCAGAGCGATTTTTCATCAAGTACAAATAAGTGATACAAGAGAAATCATCCACAAATATGACAAAATATTTAAAACCTTGATATGATGGCCCATTGAAGAGACCCTAAATGTCTGAATGCACTAAATAAAAATGGTTCAACATGCGACTCTCAGAAATAGGAAAAGATACACGATGATGTTTACCAAATTGATATGATTTACAATCAAGTGATTTTATTGACCTAAGATGCGAGAATAAACTCTGAAGAACCTTCAAATTGGGATGATCCATCTGACAGTGGAGCTGAAGAGGAGAAACTGATGAACGCAAAGCTGCGAAACCCGAAGAAAAAATATCATCCTTGTTCAGATAATAAAAGCATTAAGATTCATGCCCGCCACCAATTAACTTCCTGTTCTGCAGATCCTGAAAGATAAAATGTGAAGGATAAAATGTTACAGAACAATTCAACGATCACGTAAGTTTGCTGATGGACAATAAGCTAATAGGGAATCTAGGAACATGATAAATAGATTAAAACGAAAGATCCTTAGATAGATGTACCGACCCACCTCTGGTGACAGAGGAGGAGGATCCATCGGCTAAGGTGATACGAGATTTTTGAGCAGACGGTGTGAAGGAAATAAAAGAATAATGATTTATTGTCATATGATCTGTAGCACCTGAATCAATGATCTAGAGCATGTAGCACTAAAAGCTATAAGAGTACCTGAAGCATGGGTTACCGTGGTAACAGAAGACTACTGAGTAGAGAGGAGCTTGTGATACTCATCCTCATAAATAAACATCATCTTTGAGGCCGAAGATGCCGTATCAGATAGAGCAGTAGGATGTGAGTACTCCAATATATCACCCTGAGAGGATGCATGATTAGCGGAAGGTCTGCGATGTAGATCTCAACAAAAGTTAAAGAAATGTCTCGATTTCCCACAGTATGTGCACAACTTTCTACCTTGACCACCACCATGACCGTGTCCTCCATCACGACTACCACCACGAAAATAGACACGACCACGATTACGTGTATTGCCGGATGTGGTCACTAATGCAAACTTATTCACGCTACTATCACCACGCATATTAGACAAGGGATCTAACACACGAGAACGGCGTAACATGGAGAATACCTCATAAAAGGTCGGAATCTCTGAACTCTCTAAAATAGCAGATTGAACGGACTCATACTCCGGGGGAAGACTTGATAAAAATCGCACAACATTCAGCGTCTCACGTTGCTTATTCATCTCCGCAACATCACGTTGCTTGTTCATCTCTGCAACGTTGGAAGAAATGGGCTGATACAACTTCGATTCCTTGTCATGGTATTCAAGCCATGTTTCGCCAAACCCTAACCATCGTCAACACCAAACCCTAGCCGCCGCCAACCTTTACCATCAAACCCTAAGTTCAAAACCAATTTGGCATGTCGTTGAAAATCCTACGTACAGATAATGAAAAAGAATGTTTCTGATTGTTTCTATAAATATCTTACTGATAATGGGATTGTACATCAGGCGTCTTGCTTATATGCCCCTCAACAAAATAGGGTTTGCTGAACGGAAAATGTGTCATTTATTGGAAATTGCTCGTTTTTTGTTGTTTCATATGCATGTTCTAAAAAGTACTAGAGTGATACTGTTTTAACGACATGTCTTGCTTAATTTGCAGCTTGGCCATAAGTTAAGATACATTAAAATTGCTTCAGAATATTTGGATTTTAATTTCAGACATTCTTGCAAAACTCAAAACAAATCTCCAAACTCTTCTAGAAAATCTTCACCTATATAATGATAATTTCTTTGTCGATGTTTATTTTTGGAAACAAATGTTTGATTTCCATCCTATCTTATCTAATTAAAGAGAAGATAATGAACCATAGAAATATCATACAATCATATATCTTAGCTCCCCATCTAATTGCTCCCATTCCAAAATAGAGATAAAATTGAAATATACACAATATGCAAACATCATCAAGGCACAAACACTGCTCCTGAATCTGAACTTAATTACATTTCCTATACTAAGAATAACATTGTTGAGCAATAATCAAAGATAATTCTTGAGTTTGCAGAACCCTTAACAGCTAAATCTTAGAGCACCGATCTCTACCGACCTAATTTCTCATTTATCCCTTTGTGTTTGCATAAAATATAGTTCATGGATGTTGAAATATCAGAAGTTTTTCCAATCTGATATTACACATTCATTAAGGGATATATAAGAAATATGACTAAAACCACAGGTGTAGAACTGCTTCAATTTAGCGAAAACCATGTTGATATAGTTGTACTTTAGAGAGATTTGATTGCAATTCCAGGAAACTATACCCCTGGCACATTTGAGAAGGTAAGGCTCCGTTATGCTCATGCTGAGACTGTTGCGCCATTCACCCGTCTTCTTGGTCTTTTTCTTGAAGGTTCAGGCGAATGAATCTATCACAATCACTTTTCTTTTTTCTTTTTCCCTTTTTGATGAGAAGAGCAGGGCTCCAATTGGATGTCCGTCCCATGACAATTTAATTTAAATGGAAAAAACGACTGTACAAAATACAAAAAGTGGTTTGCCCCTGTCAAAGCAAAGAAAATCATAGCAGCATCATTATCTTTTTTAATGTTGAGGACATTCCCCCCAAGTCCAGAACTCTCATAGAACAGGATATAAAAACTGGAAACAGGATGCACACATCAAGATAAAAGAAGTGATACCAACAGATTTCAACAATCAAAAAAGGAATAAAATGTTTAGGCTATTAATCAAAATCAAGTGCCAATAATGTGTACAACATTTTAAAAGCTTCAGTTAACAAGAGTTTACTGAAATATACCCTTTTACGGCATCCACTTTTATTCAGCATCTATACATACCTCATGCATAACTAGCAATCATGTATTTTTTTGCTCAGGTGGAGATGTATATTAAAGACAAACTCCATACTATTAAAACCTGCTCAGGAGTATATAAAAATGTTGTAACATATCAAAGGTATGTACCAGTAGCCAGGAAGAACCAACAGAGCATGGTTTGTGCTTCTTACAAACATAAAATTTGAAGAGAGTAACTCAAGAACAGAGAGTTTTGTAAATTTTTTAGAAAAAGCTTTCAGGGGATAACAAAGTTCCAGAGAGCAAACAGCTGGATCACCCTCAAAAACCTATGTTGTAATAACCTTCCCCGTTTTCTGATAGATTATCGGTTGATAGTATACATTTGATATCTTACAAACAAGCCATATTTTAACTTAAGGATGAAGAGTATATAGCAGTCATGCTGAAAGGGGAGCAAATAATGCAACATTATGTATGATGAGATTAATATATACTGTGGCATAGAAGGTCTAGGGATAAAGCAAACCAACAACACCATCAGTGAAAAAAAAAACCATGGCACTTGATAAAGAATGGCACAACCATCTTATAAAACTAAAAAGGGATTGTAACTCCTATGAATAAGAGCATCCACATCCCCTGAGTACATTGCCTTAGATTGTTGAATTCAAAAGAATTGATGGTAAAACCTTTTATCATAGATGGCATAAACCCCTTCCCCCCCCCCCCCCACCAGTTAAGGAAATGATAAAGAATGTTGTTTAGAACTTGTACATGGGAGTAATCTTTATCATTAAAAATTTTGTTATTTCTTACACCCCAAATATTCCAACAAGTAGAATAAAGCAGCAGAAGCCACATATGACTAAGATTGGAATGAATGTTTGTATTTTTCCAGTTGGTAATAGCATCAATAAAGAAATGAGGAGGAGGATGTACCTTAATAGCTTTCAACAAGTCTCTCCAAATGAATTTGGCCGCTTTACACTAAAAAAAAGATGATTAGAAGCTTCAACCACACAATCATCAAAATTACAAGCTGCAATATTAAACCAACCTTTCTTGATCAAATTTTCCTTAGTTAGAATTCTATCTTGGGCTAACAACCATGCAAAGATTTTAACTTTAACAGGAGTAGAGAATTATCCAAATAGAATTATGCACATGGAACTTGATGTTAGTACTGTTGATTGCCTTATAAGCTGGCTTAACACTAACAGTATCTACTGCTAGATTGAAGAGGAGAGGAGACAAGGGATCCCTGTTTTAAGCCTCTTCTATATTTGATGATTTTACCCAAATTGAAATTCATAAGGACTTGTGAATTAGAAGAATTAGTGTAGTATCATGGAAATCCATTTTATCCATTTGTCACCAAAACCTCTAACCTTAAGCAGATCAAGAATATAATCCCAGTTCATGGAATCAAAAGCTTTGTGGAAGTCAATTTTAAGCATCTCAGATTCAGATTTAACTTTGGCACAAGCATTAACTAATTCAGGTGCAACTGAGAAGCAATCACGAGTGGACTTATTTCTCAAGAAGGCAAATTGAGTCTTACTTAATAGGTCATGCAGGAATTTTCCCAATCTATTAGCCATAATCTTAGTAAAAATTTTGAAAATGCTATCCAAAAGACTAATAGGCCTGAATTCTTGGGGGACACTATCAAAAAAAATGCGCCAATCCACTGCCTGTTGATGACAATACATCTACAATTGATTTCAATATTGCTTCTACAAGTAGAAGAACAAAGAAAAAGAAACAAAAAAGGTGATATAAAAGACTTCTTTCCAATTCTATAGTTAATTGACTTAACTCCAAGTCTACTTTATTAATTATTTTCACATGACTGCGTGGATGCCAAATTCTGTTAGGACGCAAGAAAGGATAGCTCAACCTCAAGATGGACTACAGGGCATCAACCAATATGATTTCCAGGACGTCAACCACTATGACTTACATGGTATCACTCAGTATGATTTTGAAGATAAATATTGCCAATTTAATATAAATTAGCTCATGCAATTAATGTATTCAGGATATGGACTAGATATACAAGGCATGAACCAAGGAGTGGAGTCATATGGAAGTGAGCAAGTGACGAGGCAACAATCTGTGCAGATAATGGAAAGAAATGCGACTCAAGAAGATACTGGAATATCTGAAGATGAAATGCAAGAAAAGGTACAAGAATCATATGATAATTTTGAAGCGGACTTTCTTTTCTCATCACCAAGGTATGGAAGTCCACCCCTGACTACTACAAGAGGAAGGATTATTTCCATTAGAGGAAGAGGTCCTATTAGAGGGGGGAGAGCACATGTGAATAGAGCACCATAGAGGCTATGAGGTAATTTTAAAGTAAGTTACAAACTTAATGTTTATAACCAAGCAAAGTTCTTATTATATTTCAAATGTTGATTTCACAAGCTCATGGACTACTCATCCATCTTATATATTGTTGTTTCATGTACATAGGATTTGTTAGCATACAACATTTTGGAGCAAGAAGCAGCAACATCGGCATTTTGTAGTGGTTAATGGCGGCGGCGGCGGCATATTATAGCAACTATTTGCAGCAACAATATTTTGTAGCAGTTATTAGCAGCAGCAGCAGCAGCAGCATTTTGGAGCGGCAATTAAAAACTTGAACCATGTTATTTAGATGTGTTAGTTTATTGTAACTTGGATATGTTAGTTAATTTGGTGTTATTTGGATAAGTGATATGTATGGATTTGGTTGTTATATAGATGTGTTACCCTTATCAATAGAATTGATATCTTGCATCTTTTTGGATAGTCTCTTTTCATATATGCAATCTGGATGTGTGTGTATTTTTTTAATTTGTTGTTGTTGTAATATTTGGATTTGCTGATTGATATTCATTATGTATGGAGCTAGCTTCTTATATAAGTGTGTTATTTTCTTTCTAAGCAAATTATTTTCCTCCTGTTTACTTATTGTTCAAGGTTGCAAGAAGCATTTGCCAGGTTTTTCCACTTTCAAGTATTTATACCATGATTTTTTGTACAAGATTTTCTCAATTTGGCACTCGTATTATTCTCATCCTTTTTACTTATTAGTTCAAGTTTGCAAAAAGCATTTGCCAGGTTTTTCCACTTCCAAGTATTTATACCGTGATCGTTTCCAGGTTTTAGATAAGTGCAATATGGGTAAGGGCAACTTACACTAAAATACCATTAACTATTGCAATTTTTCACTAAAATACCTTGATGATTTTTTATTACATTGAAACACCTTAAACTATGCATTGAAGGGATTTTTTCACTAAAATACCCTCGAAAACAGCAGCTAAGGTTTTTACTGCAATAGAATAAACTACAATGTATTTTACTGAAAAAGGTAATTAAGGTATTTTTAGAGTAATTCATCGTATGGATAAATCTCGTTATTTCTGTTTTTTAAAACACAAATTTACAGTATTCTAGCTTCCAAGCAAATCCATATTCAAATCGAGATTCAATTTATAAGCTATCATCACAGTGCAAACCAAAATTATATTAATTTCAATAAGTTGCATACAACATGATAATTGAAGTACATATGAGGTTTAAGGCTATAAGAATAACAATCACTTCAATTTGAAACTTCACATTTGCAAAGAGTTTTTCAATTGAGTAATACTTTTCCTACTGGTGCGGTGGAATCTATATAGGCTACATGGATTCCACCGCACCGGTATGAAAAGCATTACTCTTTTCAATTTTCTCCATTTTGCCATCAACTCTTTCTCCAAGATCATTAAGCTCAGGATAAATCATAAACAGGAATCAAAACTTGTAATGTCCAGTATGCAATATAAACAAAAATGAAAATGCACGGATCCATATAACAAGCCAGGATAAATCATAAACATGAATCAAAACGGGTTTACGTGCTCCATAAATATCGCCGGCGCATTCGTGACTCCAAATGGCATCACTAAATACTTGTAATGTCCATACCGAGTTCTGAATGCAGTCTTGTAAATATCTTCTAATTTAACTCGAACCCGATGATATCCGGATCGCAAATCCAGCTTCGAGAATACCCTCGCGCCACAGAGTTGCTCGAATAATTCGCCAATGCGAGGGATCGGGTACTTGTTCTTAATAGTCATCCGATTTAATTCTCGATACTCGATGCGCATCCTCCTTGTGCCATCTTTCTTCTTTACTAGAAGAACTGGAGCTCCCCAAGATGAATTGCTGCTGCGAATCCAACCCTTCTCAAGTAATTCAGTAACCTGGTTCTTGACTTCTTCCAACTCCACTGGTGCCATTGGATAGTACGCTTTAGAAACTGGCGCTGCACCAGGAACAAGATCAATCGCGAACTCCACATCTCGTTTCGGCGGTAAACCTGATATGTTTTCAAACACGTCCATGAAATCTCGAACAACAGCTGGCGCTTCATCTTTAGCAACCTCCATCGACGAAAGAACATTAGTTGTCGGCCTAGCTCTAAACTCGACCGGCCCGACAGAACTGCTTCCTTCCGCAAAAATAAACTTCGGATGTCCGGGAATCTGGAAATTCACTTTCTTTGCTATACAATCAATGTGAGCGTGGAAAGTGCCGATGAAATCCATTCCCAAGACAACAACAAACAAAGGGATGCACCAGAATTGAATAATTCTAATACGGGGAAGACATGATCAAGTAGGATACCTGAAACGATTTCACCTGAAGCCAAACACTGAAGAAGATAAGCACGGTAAACAAAATTCAAGCTTGCGATAAACATGAACTGGAAAGCAAGAGAAGCAAGGCAATATAACTACCATGAGACAAGGAAGTGAATCAAGACTAGGACTCCAAGTTACTTAAATAGAGTACCGTATTGTAACCATGCTGTAGTTCATAATTACAATCACATAACTCCACTCAAGTCGCCTAAATCTTAGTATCAGAATCAAAGAACGGGGAGAAACAATAGGGAACCAAAAGGTTTCAAGCCGAGATGAAAAGTGGTTTGCATATGGTCAAGGCAAAGGATAAAGAGAAAGATATGATTCAAAAATCATGATATCAACGTGGCAGGACATGCTCCTAATTACGGGTATTCTGATTCGTGTATTGGGTCCAATACCCAACTACAAAAGAATCAAACCCGATTAACCTAAATCCTATGTCTCTAATACCAAACAAACCATGTCACGCCCCGCTTTCCAGAGTACGCTAAAATAGGCACGTGACATAGCCAACCATGCTACCTGTGGATAGGAAAAATCCTTCCACAGTCACATTACAGCTGTAGAGATATCAAGAACAGGAAAGTAAATTAAACTATCTAGTACATGTCCATAAGCCAGAATAAATGAGTCAAGAAATAATATAATATGCGGAAGCAAAAGATCCAATAAATAAAACACCTGGAAAGTAAAACTGGATACCAACAGGATCCTCACCGCTCGGTCTAACAGCGGCAGTACTCCTGATCAGTCTGCAACAAAGGTAAAGGATCTGGGCCATGCAAAACCCAGACGTCAGTGCGTCATAATACTAAGCAATAAAATAAACAGGGGTAGCAAGGCATGCAAGTATGTGTATGAACAGTAAAACAGGTATAACAGTAATATAAATGAGTACAGTGAGGGTAATGTGTAGTGAGTAATCTGGACTGGTCTATTGGGTTAACTACTCTCAAGTCTTTGAAATCAATTTGATGAATCATCGATGTAACTCAATAGTATCCCATGCGTGCCCAAGATCACGGTCTATGACTCTCAGGCTGAATCCGAGACGTGCCACAAGACAGTAAAAGGGTAGTAGGTAATGACGAGTGATGTCAACAGCATCACCCCGGGGCTGGCCTAGCCAGTAAGACTGATAAGAAAAGGCATCGAACTGTCGAGTTACAAGTTAGGTTTCATCATTGATTTCCTCATGCCCCCAAGTTATATGTGTTCAAGTCAGGTATTGAATAATCTGGAGCTAATGCCAACACAGGATCAGGCAGGTACAGATTTGTCCGGATAGACAACAGGAAATGTCTGTAGGGACAACAGGTCAAGTTTGTTGGCATTAGTAACAAGATCAGGTAACAGGTCAAGCTTCATGTCAAGAAGTGCACGGTATCACGTCGTGTCAAGTAATAGGTGTATCAAGTCATGTCAGGGGTGCACAACATGTCACGTGGGTGCTCATAATCAAACTAAAAAATAAGCATGGGTATACAAAACAAGTATAGGGTACTAATGGAACAATAAAATGGAACATTGTAATGTGGTATGCAAAAAGGTACAAATTAAAACATATGGATGCACGGTTATCGATTTGAGTTTGGGTTATGGTTCCAACACTAAGTAAAATACACTTGATCAAATATGAAATGTTAAAATCTCGTTAATATGTATTAAATGATCTAGGGATGCAATTGTATATAAAATACGCTAAATGGATGCAACTAGGTATCCGAAAGTTATAAACTATTTAAAATGGTACTATGGGCTATGCAAATAATCATTATGTGGTTCAAATACGGATATGGGTATCTTGTATCGTAATCTAATATGCAATATGAAATGTTTCAAGTTCTAGATCTACACGTGATATAAATGAAACATCGGAATATCAACATGGAACATGCGATATTAGATTTAATCTACAAGTTCACTATGCAATTAAATAAGTATAAAATAATATGAAGAGCATGTAGCAAGTTTTACTTGCCTCGGGGATCACGAAACGGATATGTACGGCACGTCTGACGTCGGTAAAACGTCGCGATGTGTCCACGCGAGCACAGAACAGAACCAGGTAAGGCAAGAACACGACCACGCTGGATATGGACGTCTACTGGGTCGCCCGGATCATCGGCGACGAGTACTGCCGCTGTTAGACCGAGCAGTGAGGATCCTATCGGTATCCAGTTTTACTTTCCAGGTGTTTTGTTTATTGGATCTTTTTGCTTCTGCATTATTTTATTCTTGACTCGTTTATTCTGGCTTATGGACATGTGTTAGATAGTTTATTATTGTTCTTGATATCTCTACAGCCGTAATGTGACTGTGGAAGGATATTTCCTATCCACAGGTAGTATGGTTGGCTCTATCACGTGCCTATCTTAGTGTACTCTGGGAAGCGGGGTGTGACAGGGTTTGTTTGGTATCAGAGACATAGGATATAGGTTAATCGGGTTTGATCTTTTTTATAGTAAGGTATTGGACCCAATACACGAATCAGAAAATCCGTGATTAGGAACATGTCCTGCCAAATTGTTATCATGATTCTTGAATCTTATCTTTCTCTTGATCCTTTGTCTTGACGAAATGCAAACAACTTTGCATCTCGGCTTGAAACCTTTTGGTTCCCTATTATTTCTCCCTGTTCCTCTGATTCTGATACTAGGATTTGGGCGACTTGAGTGGAGTTATGTGATTGTAACTATGAACTGCAGCATGGTTACAATGCGGTACTCTATTTAAGTAACTTGGAGTCCTGGTCTTGATTCACTTCCTTGTTTCATGGCCGTTATATTGCCTTGCTTCTTTTGCTTTCCAGTTCATGTTTATCGCAAGCTTGAATTCTGTTTACCGCGCTTATCTTCTTTAGTGTTTGGCTTCAGGTGAAATCGTTTCAGGTATTCTACTTGTTCATGTTTTCCCCGCATTAGAATTATTCAATTCTGGTGCATCCCTTTGTTTGTTGTTGTCTTGGGAATGGATTTTCTCGGCACTTTCTACGCTCATATTGACTGTAGGGCAAAGAAAGTGATTTTCCAGATTCTTGGGCATCCGGAGTTTGTTTTTGCTGGAGGAAGCAGTTCTGTCGGGCCAGTCGAGTTTAGGGCTAGGACGACAAACAGTGTTCTTTCGTCGATGGAAGTTGATAAGGAGGAAGCGCCAGCTGTAGTTTGAGATTTCATGGACCTGTTCGAGGACATCTCAGGTTTACTGCCGAAACGGGACGTGGAGTTCGCAATCGATCTTGTCCTTGGTGCAGCGCCAATCTCAAAGGCGTACTATCCAATGGCACCAATGGAATTAGAAAAAGTCAAGAAGCAGGTTGCCGAATTGTTTGAGAAGGGTTGGATTTGCAGCAGTAATTCACCTTGGGAAGCTCCAGGAGGATGTGCATCGACTCTCGAGGAATAAATCGGGTGACTATTGAGAATAAGTACCTGATCCCTCTGTTTCCCCAATCAGAGCAAAGCTCTGTTTGAATTTAAAAAATTCAAAAATTGAAGCAACGCTTCAAATTCCTTGCGCTGCGCGCAACGCGCCACGTGTCAAAATCTGACACGCCAGCGCTGCGCCCAAGACAGCGCACCCAATCAGAGCAAGGCTCTGTTTTAAAATAAATATATATATATATAAGAAAGCAACGCTTCAGGCGACTTGCGCTCTGCGCTGCGCGACACGTGTCAGCGCAGTTGCGCTGCGCTCTGCGCTGCGCGACACGTGTCAGCGCAGTTGCGCTGCGCGACACGTGTCAAACGCAAGTGCGCTTGCGCCAGCTGTGTCAGCATTTAAACAGAAAAATTCTGGAAAGATCTTTTTAAATCTTATTAAAACAATAAGATTCTCTTCTGTAAAACAGAGCCCTTGGATCAAAGATCCAACGGTAGGGAAACATCCCTAAATCAATCAGAGAAAGATCTCTTTAACTGATTTAACAAATCAATTGGCACTATATAAAGGCCCCTAGACTCCAAGTCTAAAACACACAGAAATAAAGATACAGAGACCTTCTCAAAAACTTTGAGAAGAATTCAGAGAGAAAGAATAAAGGTAAAACCTTTGAAAAAAAAGAAGAATTTCTTCTAAAAAGATCAATGATCTAAGAACAAGATCAAGATCTTTAATAAAAAATAATAATAAAGAAGTAATCTACTTCATGATTAGATCTTTTGATCTATATAAAAGCATTGTCTTTTGATGAACCACTGGTTCTTGAAATTTGAGGTAGAACCTCTCTGGAATAAGAAAAACTTGTTTTCTTTGATCTAAATTTGATCAAGATATTAAACAGTGACTTGCACTTTTGAAATCTGCACCGTTGCGCTCCTTGGATTGGCGCAAGCCACCAGAGAGCGCCACGTGTCAATCACAGAACAACTGCGCCTTGCGCTTCTAAAAACAGAGCACTGATCTCTTGGTTTGGCGCAAGTCACCAGAGCGCGACACGTGTCAGCAGCGCACTGGCGCAGCGCACGACGCTAACAGACTTGCGCTCACCAGAGCGCGACACGTGTCACCTCCACATCAGTTTACGCCTTGCGCTCCTCAATCAGTGCAAAGCACCTAACAGGCCACGTGGCGCACTGTCAGACTATTAAATGCTGCGCATTATTAAGAAAGGGCAGAGCCCAATTAAAAGGCCTAACAGGCCTAATAAAAATGCAGTGCATTATTAAATGCAGTGCAGAGCCCAATTAAAAGGTCCAACAGACCAAGACAAATGCTATGCATTATTAAACAGGGGCAGAGCCCTAGTAAAGGCCTAACAGGCCAAATGCAAATAAAATGTTGAACATTTTCAACTGGACTTAGCCCAATTCTGGCCGTAAGTCCTCAAATTAAATTGACTGAGCACGACTGCTCTCTCAAATCAATTTATATCCGGTTCAAGGGTACATCTCCGAACTCTTCTGATATCTGTCGTTGTAATCCCTCAACGTCGTCAGAGAGGTGACGGGTCCCGACAACCACATATTAATACGGACTGTGGGGTCCTTAAACTCATGGACTAATGCGTCCTTAAACCAATATTCGTCCCCAAAATGGGAATGTGGGACCACCATGTCCCTAAACTGGTAATACGGACTGTGGGGTCCTTAAACTCATAGACTAATGCGTCCTTAAACCAATATTCGTCCTCCAAAATGGGAATGTGGGACCACCATGTCCCTAAACTGGTAATACGGACTGTGGGGTCCTTAAACTCATGGACTAATGCGTCCTTAAACCAATATTCATCCCCAAAATGGGAATGTTGGACCACTATGTCCCTAAACTGGTAATACGGACTGTGGGGTCCTTAAACTCATGGACTAATGCGTCCTTAAACCAATATTCGTCCCCAAAATGGGAATGTTGGACCACCATGTCCCTAAACTGGTAATAGAGCACTATGTCCCTAAACTGGAACAATAGAGCCCCCAAATGCTCTCTTTTCGGATCTAAACGATCCCGTTAAGTTGATCTTAGTCTCATATTAGACTAACATATCCTTAACAAACGTTTAAGTTGATCTTAGCCTCAAATATGGCTAACGTATCCTTAAACCAAAACCCCAAACCCAAATCTAAGAAAATACGGATTTGGACTAATCCACGTCCTACGGGCGATGACATAAATTAGTCTCCGTATACAATCCACGGGCAACCACAAACAAAACAAACACCCACGAAACGAAGTGAAATTCTGGAGAAGGAGAAAGTTGTTACCGCGATACGGTAGCGTAATTAACTGCAGGGGCTTGCGTCTGCAGGGAAGAGTGTCCCCACAATCAAAAACCCCTCTAACGAGGGGGAATCTGACGAAGTCTGCTATATCGGCCGCATCCGTCTAAACCTCCGATACACGGTGTCATAAATCAACTTGGCATCTTCGGAGAGGTGGACGGATAAAACCAAATAGCATCTGCCCCGAATCTCAGGCAAGACGTCCAGTCTTGGCCGCCATTCGGAGGGGAACAGATTCTGCACGCCCGGTGGGACCTTTTCCTCTTTCCACTCCACACTTCGTGTGTCGTGTTCGCGAACAAATCGCGGTTTGCTGTGGTTGCCTGTGGATTTGAGGTACTTAGATTTGGTGTCTTGCTCCGTGCAGAAAACAGAAGATCAATGGCTTCAAACTGCACTACCTACAACTGCAACTCTTGCTCTATCCCTGCTGGAGGAGTGACTTATGGGCCCCGAGTGGCCTCCCTTTTTAAAATGCCAGTGGAGCAGGTAACTCAAGCCACAACTGGACTATTCTTCGGGACCATGCTCCCACCGATGAGCTTCAATGCCCCAATGGCGTCGCAAGAAGTTCTAAAGAAGTCGGTCTTTGATCGGCTTACCACTGCCGCGGCCCCTCTCAATGGGTCGCCCAACTTCACTACTTCAGTTTTCAACAGACTAGGCCAGAATGTCTACAAGCCCACGATACTCGAAGTTGCCATCCCAAAGCGGATAGCCATCCCGGCTCAAGCGGGTGAAATCATTGGAAAGGCTTCTCCTTCCTGGAAGTCAGTTTTTACAAGAATGGCCATTCCGGTTTCTGCTCCAGGCGAGGTCCTCAAAGCTGCTTCCCCTGCCCAGAGGTCTGTCTTTGATAGATTAGACATTGCTTCTCAACGAGTGTCAGTCTTCAACAGGCTAGCACCAATAACAGTATCTCCTCAAAGCAGTGGGTATGATGAAGTCACCTTTATAGCTGAAACAACTCCATCCGCACGACACGCTCGACGTCGCCATTGGCGCCGAGTAAGGATGGCTGGGGCAACTCTCCCTCTGGATTTACTCCACCAGCTCTAACGGTGGGGATCGAGGCTGCTGTTCCAACCGAGAACAGCTTTGAACTGCTCAACAAGGTGCGCAGAAACTCTCCTACTGCAGTGCTGAAGAGAACTCCTTCACCTGTGAAGAATGCTACAGAGAAGAAGCCGGAGCAACCTCCTCAACGGCTATCCTCTGAAATTCACAAGGTTTGGCGTCAAGTCCAAGACTCCGTGATGGATCAAGACTATCTCCGCCGACAGAAAAAGATGAAGGTCCGACAGGAGAAGGACTACTATGTCAAGCCATAAAAAGCGACGGCTACCTGGGTGCCCACTGCAACGGCTCCCTCAACGTTAATCACTCAAAAGAAAAAGTGGCCGTAAAAAGCCCTTGTGAACATGGTGAACCGTAAAAGCGCTGAACACAAACTCCCCAAGTCTGGGGGCATGGTGGTGCACACTGTTTATATGGCTTCCGGAAAGGAGGAAGGCCATGCTTCGACGGGTCACTGTTCAGACCATAATATTGCATTTATCATTCCCCTATTCTTAGCCTTTTTATAAATAAACAGGTACTCTTGACGCACGTTTGTTGCATATTACAGGATACAGGTTTCTGGAGCAAATACAGTGAAAAAGACACAAAACAACAGAAAAAGGGACTTTTGACCAACAAGCAGACCGATACTAGTCACGCCTAGTCAGAGAACAGTGCAAGGTCCAAAATGTCATGAGAACGGTTGAAAGATCGCTACGAATATTCACTGAAATATCTGGAGAATACCTAGAAGCCTAACAGAGAAAAGGACTATAGAAACAGAAAGCCAAGAAGCCCAGAAGAAAGCCCACAAAATCTCACAGCCCAAGTCCACAGTTTGGCCGCGGATCCGCGGCCAAACCCATGCTGGCGCCGTGGATCCGCGGCCGTCTAATACACGTGTCGGTGGAGATTTCTTCTGTTGCTGCGACTGTTCTGGTGTTGGGATTCTCAGGGGTCAAATCTGTAATTTTGCATATGCGAGAGTCTGTAGCCCTAGGTTTTCTATTTTCCTATAAATTGTAGTTTTAGATCTGAAAAATGTATGCCTCTTTTCAATAAATAAAATTCAGAAATTCTGGAAGTGACATTCAGATCTGTTCTTTATCGCTTGGAGGGAGCCATCACCATTAGTAAGTATTTTTCTTTTATTCTTATAATGTCTTCTCATCCCCTAATGAGCGAGTAGTCTCCTCGCTTGTTAGGGTTAGCCTTAGGGAAAGGGTTGAGAGATGAGATCTCTCACCCCTTTCAATGCCTAACCCATTAAGAACTCCATGCATGCGCGCACAACCGCTCCCTGCGGCACCCTACCCCTCGAGGTAACGGTGAACCGCAGTATAAAGGGCCGGTTGCGCGCGTTTTCCATGGGGGTTAGGGTAATTAACGATAAAGGAAGGATACGAATCTAGAGGAAGAAAACATCTTCCCAAAAGAGTCGTATCCACTTTATCGATAATTACTATAACACCTAATGGATCTAAAATACGGCATTGAAAGCGGTGAGGAAACATCAATCTCCAAAACTTCCTCTAAGCCTAACCCTAGCAAGAACTTAAATTAGATTAATTAAGTTTTAGATCTAGATTTTTATAAAACCAAAACTACAAATAGAATCAACTCGTTAAGACACACTAAAGAAATTTACCCGTCTCTGTGGATCGACCCGCACTCACCGGCTAGCTGCGAAGCGACGCCGTTTCTGATTGCGGTAATTATATTTTTGATCGTGAAATCCCTATCAATCAAATGGCGCCGTTGCCGGGGACGGCGTAATCTTTCTTTTTGTGAATTTTCGGGTTGATATAAATTTTAAAAATTATAAAAATCTGAAAATATAAAAAAAATACAAAAAAATTATCAACTTTGATCTGTTTGAAGGGTATATCTTTTGAATCTTGCAGGAACAGCGAAGAATTGAGGATCTGGAATTTTACAGAGGGCAAATCAAAATTTGGTACATAAAAACAGAGAGGAATCACAAGTACAGAGCAGCACAAAATTTTCCAGAGGCTGAACCCACCAAGGCGCCGCGCTTCCGCCGCAAAAGATGCCATCCGCCGCGGATCCGCGCTCCTCTGGCCACGTCAGCACCTGAAAATTTGCTGGTTTGCTTTCTTTTCTTCCCCTCTGCAACCTACAATATATCTCTCTGTAAAAAAGTTTCTGCAAGAATTCTTTGCGTAAAGAGTCTTTCTCCCCCTTCTAAATAACAGATCTCTGCAGGTTTCTTTGCGCCGCGCTAAAAAATTTTGATTGCAAGTGAAATTTTATCTGTTTTGCATAATTTAACCGGACTCTAAGGGGCTATTTGACCAAACTCAGATTGGGTGGGGATTTCATCACCCTTCCCAGGACCCCAGAAAACACCTAAGCATTTTGCATCGACCACCTTTAATTAAAAAAAAAAAGATTAGACTCAGACCTAAGGACAGCGAGCTCAATAGGAAAAGGACTAGGGTAGGCATCGGCCGTTTATCCTAACCGACATTGCGGTGTCTAGGCTAGTGGTTATTAATTAGGCCCACTGTAGTGGTGGTTCCTTCCCACTTACCTGGCCGTACTTGTCTGTGAAGAGGCGGTTCGAGGTCTATTTCTAGCCCTAGTTAGGAGCTGTCTAGTAGACCTAGGCAACCCTAGATCTAGGTCTGATGGTGCATGTGTGGTTGACACATTGGTGTCAAGAGTCCCATTTTCTAAAATCTTCTTGCAAAACTCTCCAATAAAAAATTAAAGAAAAATCTTTTTTTAAAGAAAAAAAAAACTTGCAAAAATTTTGTCGCTAAGAAATCCTTGCATTCTTCTATCATGGGTACCCCATATCATAAATCTCTTGCCGAATCTTGGTATCCCGAACCTAACTTTGCGTCGTTCGTCAATTGTTTCGGTCAATTTAAAAACGATCCTTCCTTGCCAAAAATTTCGTTGAAAGATCAAATAGAGGCGTCTAGGAGAAATAGTTTGACTTTTCAACCCACTTCGTGTCAACCGAGTCAACCTTTACAACCTACATATGTTGATACCACTTCTTCAAGTCCTTCTGTCACTCCTAGGCCGATGTCCATTGCTGAGCATATTGCTCAATCTCGCAGTCGATCTTTCACCCCTCTCCACTCATCTAGTTTTAGGGATCCACACGATTATTCACCTTCTTATCCATATGTTGACCCTACTCCTGTCTTACCACCCACTTCCTACCAGTCATACCCGACCTTCCCACCTTCACTAGACACTGTTTCGACACAGCCATTAGGGAGTTTCACATACCCAACTAATTTTGAATCTTTTACTGAAACCCCCTCACCTCCTAAGTCTAGTTTGGAAAAGTCGTTGGAAGCATATATTGCTGTAACAAATAAAATAATGAGGAATGTGGAAGCATCCATGGCCGCCCTTATGCAACCTAGTGAACCGGTAGCTAGTGTCCCGCTAGCTCCGAATTTTTCAATGTATAAGGCGGCAGTTGGACAGAGTGAGAATGAGAGAGGATTTTCAAATCAAACCTACCCTTACCCAATTGAAACCCACAACTCCGGTTTTCCATCGATTGTTCCAAATGATTCACCAGTTGAAAATAAAAATGAGTTGTGCGATTTTGTAGTGTTTTATTTGCCAAATTGTGAGGAACCCCTTTCAAGTGAAACCGCACCTAATCCTTTCGATCTTTACACCTCCACTCTAGAACCTACATTGATAAATATCCATGCTGTGGATGAAGTGTCTAAAGAAATTGATTTTCACTTGATTGAGGATATAGACGCCGGGAATATTTCGGATGATGAACCTGTCGATTTAATAGAAATTTTATGTTCAAATCATCATCCTGAGTTATTAAATGTTTCTCCCGAATCTCATATGCGTCTAGATTTTGATGATAATGGCATGGATGAATTAAATATTGAGGATAGTACTGAGGAGAGTCTTGAGGATAATATCGAGGTTGAACCATTTTTATTTGATGTGTCGGATTTTCCAATTCAGCCTCCTGAACTTTTGACTGTTATATCACCATCCCTCCTTCCTACTGTTCCGACCGAACAAATGACCGTTACGCTTTCATCTCCTATACCAAGTTCGGCGTACCCATGTTTTCTTGCGAATCTTGAGGGATTTGACCCCATTGCACGACGAGTTCATAGGTTAGCGCAATCGCTTTTAACACATCGGTCATCACAAATTGCGCTAATTTATTCACTCAATTTACACCCTCAAGATCGCACTCCACTTCTTTCTTCTTTCCATCTTTCTTCTCCCCCACCGAGACCATATTCTACCATTCTTCTTTCCACACGGTCTCGCGTGCTTTTCATCTCTTTTCTTTCCATCCCATCTTGCACCAACTCTACCATTATCATGATAAGATCTTTGAATGGTTGGTGCTAACCTTTGGCTTGTGTAAGGCCAAGCTTAAGTTTGGGGGGAATCTTGTTGTATATATGTATATATCCTTTTGTTTTCTTTTTCTATAAAAATATATAAATAAAAAAAAGAAAAAAAAATTTCAAAACATAAAAAAAAAAAATTTATAAATAAATAAACAGGGGAGTATCGGTATTTTGACCCTCTTGGTTTAGCATGACAGTGAGGACACTGTCAAGTTCAAGTTTGGGGGTATGCTCGGTACGTCTTCTTCCTTCGCATTCATTTGTACATATTTTTGCATTTGCATACCTATTTGAAAACCCATAAAAATTGAAAAATTTCAAAAATTATAAAAATTATTGTATTCAATTTTGGCTTATTTGACTAGAGTTTGATAAATAAGTTAACTATTTAGGAACAACTAGATCTTAGACTTAGTGAATTAAAAACCCTAAAAATAACATTCCTTAAAGTTTAACGGTATAAAGTATATGCCTTGTAGTTTATTTAGAAATAGGCAAATTTTGGGTTCACTTCTTGGGCTAAGTCGAAACAAGGGAAGAGTATTGATGTTCTTATTAGAGTACAAGTTTGAAAAATAGTTCCTACCTTAAGTCTAAATTCTGAAAATGTATACCCTACAATTTGCACATTCACGCACCTTGAAACTTGGAATAGTAGAAGAGACCTTGAAATGCTCTTGTCTAAAGTCCTTAGTACGAAGAAAATAAAAGAAAAAGTGTGAATAAAGAATAAAAAAAAAGTGGACACTGGTTTTTGTGATTACTTAAAGCTGCAAAAATAGAAAAATATTTAGCGAGGGTGCTTCATCACCTAGTGCCTTAGACCAACTGGTTTGGGAGTCACTGCTAAAGCCTTGGGTGTTGCAAGGACTAGGAAGTACGCTTTAAAGTGCAAACGCATTTTGTAATCGGTCGTTGGTACCTCAAGAAGTATTAACGGTCGCATGAAGGATGTGTAAGCAAATTTCATTCACCAATTAATAAGTACTTTGGACAATGGACAAGGGCATGATTGCTTGAATTGAATTTCCAAGTGTAGGGGTGATCTTTACACACACGTAGGGGTATGTGATTGGAATTTAGATAAAAGAGAGGAATGAAAGATAGAATTTGTATCTTTAATGGAGTTGATAGAAAATTCCTAAGTAGAGATGAAACCCTAGAAGGAAGACTTAAAAGATTCCGAAAGCTAAGTAGGTCTACATAACATATATAATCTTAAGTTAGATGATGAGGAAGCGTGAAGAATGTGGGTGGATAATTTGCAAGTAAAAGATAATAGAATTCCTTATTAGAAGACCTAATTGGAGAACAAAAGTCAATGGGCCGAGTTGATAGGATTTTGTGGGTGTAATCCGCTGAAAACCCTCAGGAGACAACACTCCTCCTACTAGGGACACCTAGAGGTTTAACGGCTTGTTGCACGTGCTCAGTGCAATCGCGTTTCCCTGCGAAAGTGCGGTTAGGATTTTAGTGAATAAAATAATAAGTTTGCTCGAGGACGAGCAAAATGTAAGTTTAGAGGTATTTGTTCAGACCATAATATTGCATTTATTATTCCCCTATTCTTAGCCTTTTTATAAATAAACAGGTACTCTTGACGCACGTTTGTTGCATATTACAGGATACAGGTTTCTGGAGCAAATACAGTGAAAAAGACACAAAACAACAGAAAAAGGGACTTTTGACCAACAAGCAGACCGATACTAGTCACGCCTAGTCAGAGAACAGTGCAAGGTCCAAAATGTCATGAGAACGGTTGAAAGATCGCTACGAATATTCACAAAAATATCTCGAGAATACCTAGAAGCCTAACAGAGAAAAGGACTATAGAAACAGAAAGCCAAGAATCCCAGAAGAAAGCCCACAAAATCTCACAGCCCAAGTCCACAGTTTGGCCGCGGATCCGCGGCCAAACCCATGCTGGCGCCGCGGATCCACGGCCGTCTAATACACGTGTCGGTGGAGATTTCTTCTGTTGCTGCGACTGTTCTGGTGTTGGGATTCTCAGGGGTCAAATCTGTAATTTTGCATGTGCGAGAGTCTGTAGCCCTAGGTTTTCTATTTTCCTATAAATTATAGTTTTAGATCTGAAAAATGTATGCCTCTTTTCAATAAATAAAATTCAGAAATTCTGGAAGTGACATTCAGATCTGTTCTTTATCGCTTGGAGGGAGCCATCACCATTAGTAAGTATTTTTCTTTTATTCTTATAATGTCTTCTCATCCCCTAATGAGCGAGTAGTCTCCTCGCTTGTTAGGGTTAGCCTTAGGGAAAGGGTTGAGAGATGAGATCTCTCACCCCTTTCAATGCCTAACCCATTAAGAACTCCATGCATGCGCGCACAATCGCTCCCTGCGGCACCCTACCCCTCGAGGTAACGGTGAACCGCAGTATAAAGGGCCGGTTGCGTGCATTTTCCATGGGGGTTAGGGTAATTAACGATAAAGGAAGGATACGAATCTAGAGGAAGAAAACATCTTCCCAAAAGAGTCGTATCCACTTTATCGATAATTACTATAACACCTAATGGATCTAAAATACGGCATTGAAAGCGGTGAGGAAACATCAATCTCCAAAACTTCCTCTAAGCCTAACCCTAGCAAGAACTTAAATTAGATTAATTAAGTTTTAGATCTAGATTTTTATAAAACCAAAACTACAAATAGAATCAACTCGTTAAGACACACTAAAGAAATTTACCCGTCTCTGTGGATCGACCCGCACTCACCGGCTAGCTGCGAAGCGACGCCGTTTCTGATTGCGGTAATTATATTTTTGATCGTGAAATCCCTATCAATCAAATGGCGCCGTTGCCGGGGACGGCGTAATCTTTCTTTTTGTGAATTTTCGGGTTGATATAAATTTTAAAAATTATAAAAATCTGAAAATATAAAAAAAATACAAAAAAATTATCAACTTTGATCTGTTTGAAGGGTATATCTTTTGAATCTTGCAGGAATAGCGAAGAATTGAGGATCTGGAATTTTACAGAGGGCAAATCAAAATTTGGTACATAAAAACAGAGAGGAATCACAAGTACAGAGCAGCACAAAATTTTCCAGAGGCTGAACCCACCAAGGCGCCGCGCTTCCGCCGCAAAAGATGCCATCCGCCGCGGATCCGCGCTCCTCTGGCCACGTCAGCACATGAAAATTTGCTGGTTTGCTTTCTTTTCTTCCCCTCTGCAACCTACAATATATCTCTCTGTAAAAAAGTTTCTGCAAGAATTCTTTGCGTAAAGAGTCTTTCTCCCCCTTCTAAATAACAGATCTCTGCAGGTTTCTTTGCGCCGCGCTAAAAAATTTTGATTGCAAGTGAAATTTTATCTGTTTTGCATAATTTAACCGGACTCTAAGGGGCTATTTGACCAAACTCAGATTGGGTGGGGATTTCATCACCCTTCCCAGGACCCCAGAAAACACCTAAGCATTTTGCATCGACCACCTTTAATTAAAAAAAAAAGATTAGACTCAGACCTAAGGACAGCGAGCTCAATAGGAAAAGGACTAGGGTAGGCATCGGCCGTTTATCCTAACCGACATTGCGGTGTCTAGGCTAGTGGTTATTAATTAGGCCCACTGTAGTGGTGGTTCCTTCCCACTTACCTGGCCGTACTTGTCTGTGAAGAGGCGGTTCGAGGTCTATTTCTAGCCCTAGTTAGGAGCTGTCTAGTAGACCTAGGCAACCCTAGATCTAGGTCTGATGGTGCATGTGTGGTTGACACATTGGTGTCAAGAGTCCCATTTTCTAAAATCTTCTTGCAAAACTCTCCAATAAAAAATTAAAGAAAAATCTTTTTTTAAAGAAAAAAAAAACTTGCAAAAATTTTGTCGCTAAGAAATCCTTGCATTCTTCTATCATGGGTACCCCATATCATAAATCTCTTGTCGAATCTTGGTATCCCGAACCTAACTTTGCGTCGTTCGTCAATTGTTTCGGTCAATTTAAAAACGATCCTTCCTTGCCAAAAATTTCGTTGAAAGATCAAATAGAGGCGTCTAGGAGAAATAGTTTGACTTTTCAACCCACTTCGTGTCAACCGAGTCAACCTTTACAACCTACATATGTTGATACCACTTCTTCAAGTCCTTCTGTCACTCCTAGGCCGATGTCCATTGCTGAGCATATTGCTCAATCTCGCAGTCGATCTTTCACCCCTCTCCACTCATCTAGTTTTAGGGATCCACACGATTATTCACCTTCTTATCCATATGTTGACCCTACTCCTGTCTTACCACCCACTTCCTACCAGTCATACCCGACCTTCCCACCTTCACTAGACACTGTTTCGACACAGCCATTAGGGAGTTTCACATACCCAACTAATTTTGAATCTTTTACTGAAACCCCCTCACCTCCTAAGTCTAGTTTGGAAAAGTCGTTGGAAGCATATATTGCTGTAACAAATAAAATAATGAGGAATGTGGAAGCATCCATGGCCGCCCTTATGCAACCTAGTGAACCGGTAGCTAGTGTCCCGCTAGCTCCGAATTTTTCAATGTATAAGGCGGCAGTTGGACAGAGTGAGAATGAGAGAGGATTTTCAAATCAAACCTACCCTTACCCAATTGAAACCCACAACTCCGGTTTTCCATCGATTGTTCCAAATGATTCACCAGTTGAAAATAAAAATGAGTTGTGCGATTTTGTAGTGTTTTATTTGCCAAATTGTGAGGAACCCCTTTCAAGTGAAACCGCACCTAATCCTTTCGATCTTTACACCTCCACTCTAGAACCTACATTGATAAATATCCATGCTGTGGATGAAGTGTCTAAAGAAATTGATTTTCACTTGATTGAGGATATAGACGCCGGGAATATTTCGGATGATGAACCTGTCGATTTAATAGAAATTTTATGTTCAAATCATCATCCTGAGTTATTAAATGTTTCTCCCGAATCTCATATGCGTCTAGATTTTGATGATAATGGCATGGATGAATTAAATATTGAGGATAGTACTGAGGAGAGTCTTGAGGATAATATCGAGGTTGAACCATTTTTATTTGATGTGTCGGATTTTCCAATTCAGCCTCCTGAACTTTTGACTGTTATATCACCATCCCTCCTTCCTACTGTTCCGACCGAACAAATGACCGTTACGCTTTCATCTCCTATACCAAGTTCGGCGTACCCATGTTTTCTTGCGAATCTTGAGGGATTTGACCCCATTGCACGACGAGTTCATAGGTTAGCGCAATCGCTTTTAACACATCGGTCATCACAAATTGCGCTAATTTATTCACTCAATTTACACCCTCAAGATCGCACTCCACTTCTTTCTTCTTTCCATCTTTCTTCTCCCCCACCGAGACCATATTCTACCATTCTTCTTTCCACACGGTCTCGCGTGCTTTTCATCTCTTTTCTTTCCATCCCATCTTGCACCAACTCTACCATTATCATGATAAGATCTTTGAATGGTTGGTGCTAACCTTTGGCTTGTGTAAGGCCAAGCTTAAGTTTGGGGGGAATCTTGTTGTATATATGTATATATCCTTTTGTTTTCTTTTTCTATAAAAATATATAAATAAAAAAAAGAAAAAAAAATTTCAAAACATAAAAAAAAAAAATTTATAAATAAATAAACAGGGGAGTATCGGTATTTTGACCCTCTTGGTTTAGCATGACAGTGAGGACACTGTCAAGTTCAAGTTTGGGGGTATGCTCGGTACGTCTTCTTCCTTCGCATTCATTTGTACATATTTTTGCATTTGCATACCTATTTGAAAACCCATAAAAATTGAAAAATTTCAAAAATTATAAAAATTATTGTATTCAATTTTGGCTTATTTGACTAGAGTTTGATAAATAAGTTAACTATTTAGGAACAACTAGATCTTAGACTTAGTGAATTAAAAACCCTAAAAATAACATTCCTTAAAGTTTAACGGTATAAAGTATATGCCTTGTAGTTTATTTAGAAATAGGCAAATTTTGGGTTCACTTCTTGGGCTAAGTCGAAACAAGGGAAGAGTATTGATGTTCTTATTAGAGTACAAGTTTGAAAAATAGTTCCTACCTTAAGTCTAAATTCTGAAAATGTATACCCTACAATTTGCACATTCACGCACCTTGAAACTTGGAATAGTAGAAGAGACCTTGAAATGCTCTTGTCTAAAGTCCTTAGTACGAAGAAAATAAAAGAAAAAGTGTGAATAAAGAATAAAAAAAAAGTGGACACTGGTTTTTGTGATTACTTAAAGCTGCAAAAATAGAAAAATATTTAGCGAGGGTGCTTCATCACCTAGTGCCTTAGACCAACTGGTTTGGGAGTCACTGCTAAAGCCTTGGGTGTTGCAAGGACTAGGAAGTACGCTTTAAAGTGCAAACGCATTTTGTAATCGGTCGTTGGTACCTCAAGAAGTATTAACGGTCGCATGAAGGATGTGTAAGCAAATTTCATTCACCAATTAATAAGTACTTTGGACAATGGACAAGGGCATGATTGCTTGAATTGAATTTCCAAGTGTAGGGGTGATCTTTACACACACGTAGGGGTATGTGATTGGAATTTAGATAAAAGAGAGGAATGAAAGATAGAATTTGTATCTTTAATGGAGTTGATAGAAAATTCCTAAGTAGAGATGAAACCCTAGAAGGAAGACTTAAAAGATTCCGAAAGCTAAGTAGGTCTACATAACATATATAATCTTAAGTTAGATGATGAGGAAGCGTGAAGAATGTGGGTGGATAATTTGCAAGTAAAAGATAATAGAATTCCTTATTAGAAGACCTAATTGGAGAACAAAAGTCAATGGGCCGAGTTGATAGGATTTTGTGGGTGTAATCCGCTGAAAACCCTCAGGAGACAACACTCCTCCTACTAGGGACACCTAGAGGTTTAACGGCTTGTTGCACGTGCTCAGTGCAATCGCGTTTCCCTGCGAAAGTGCGGTTAGGATTTTAGTGAATAAAATAATAAGTTTGCTCGAGGACGAGCAAAATGTAAGTTTAGAGGTATTTGTTCAGACCATAATATTGCATTTATTATTCCCCTATTCTTAGCCTTTTTATAAATAAACAGGTACTCTTGACGCACGTTTGTTGCATATTACAGGATACAGGTTTCTGGAGCAAATACAGTGAAAAAGACACAAAACAACAGAAAAAGGGACTTTTGACCAACAAGCAGACCGATACTAGTCACGCCTAGTCAGAGAACAGTGCAAGGTCCAAAATGTCATGAGAACGGTTGAAAGATCGCTACGAATATTCACAAAAATATCTCGAGAATACCTAGAAGCCTAACAGAGAAAAGGACTATAGAAACAGAAAGCCAAGAATCCCAGAAGAAAGCCCACAAAATCTCACAGCCCAAGTCCACAGTTTGGCCGCGGATCCGCGGCCAAACCCATGCTGGCGCCGCGGATCCACGGCCGTCTAATACACGTGTCGGTGGAGATTTCTTCTGTTGCTGCGACTGTTCTGGTGTTGGGATTCTCAGGGGTCAAATCTGTAATTTTGCATGTGCGAGAGTCTGTAGCCCTAGGTTTTCTATTTTCCTATAAATTATAGTTTTAGATCTGAAAAATGTATGCCTCTTTTCAATAAATAAAATTCAGAAATTCTGGAAGTGACATTCAGATCTGTTCTTTATCGCTTGGAGGGAGCCATCACCATTAGTAAGTATTTTTCTTTTATTCTTATAATGTCTTCTCATCCCCTAATGAGCGAGTAGTCTCCTCGCTTGTTAGGGTTAGCCTTAGGGAAAGGGTTGAGAGATGAGATCTCTCACCCCTTTCAATGCCTAACCCATTAAGAACTCCATGCATGCGCGCACAATCGCTCCCTGCGGCACCCTACCCCTCGAGGTAACGGTGAACCGCAGTATAAAGGGCCGGTTGCGTGCATTTTCCATGGGGGTTAGGGTAATTAACGATAAAGGAAGGATACGAATCTAGAGGAAGAAAACATCTTCCCAAAAGAGTCGTATCCACTTTATCGATAATTACTATAACACCTAATGGATCTAAAATACGGCATTGAAAGCGGTGAGGAAACATCAATCTCCAAAACTTCCTCTAAGCCTAACCCTAGCAAGAACTTAAATTAGATTAATTAAGTTTTAGATCTAGATTTTTATAAAACCAAAACTACAAATAGAATCAACTCGTTAAGACACACTAAAGAAATTTACCCGTCTCTGTGGATCGACCCGCACTCACCGGCTAGCTGCGAAGCGACGCCGTTTCTGATTGCGGTAATTATATTTTTGATCGTGAAATCCCTATCAATCAAATGGCGCCGTTGCCGGGGACGGCGTAATCTTTCTTTTTGTGAATTTTCGGGTTGATATAAATTTTAAAAATTATAAAAATCTGAAAATATAAAAAAAATACAAAAAAATTATCAACTTTGATCTGTTTGAAGGGTATATCTTTTGAATCTTGCAGGAATAGCGAAGAATTGAGGATCTGGAATTTTACAGAGGGCAAATCAAAATTTGGTACATAAAAACAGAGAGGAATCACAAGTACAGAGCAGCACAAAATTTTCCAGAGGCTGAACCCACCAAGGCGCCGCGCTTCCGCCGCAAAAGATGCCATCCGCCGCGGATCCGCGCTCCTCTGGCCACGTCAGCACCTGAAAATTTGCTGGTTTGCTTTCTTTTCTTCCCCTCTGCAACCTACAATATATCTCTCTGTAAAAAAGTTTCTGCAAGAATTCTTTGCGTAAAGAGTCTTTCTCCCCCTTCTAAATAACAGATCTCTGCAGGTTTCTTTGCGCCGCGCTAAAAAATTTTGATTGCAAGTGAAATTTTATCTGTTTTGCATAATTTAACCGGACTCTAAGGGGCTATTTGACCAAACTCAGATTGGGTGGGGATTTCATCACCCTTCCCAGGACCCCAGAAAACACCTAAGCATTTTGCATCGACCACCTTTAATTAAAAAAAAAAGATTAGACTCAGACCTAAGGACAGCGAGCTCAATAGGAAAAGGACTAGGGTAGGCATCGGCCGTTTATCCTAACCGACATTGCGGTGTCTAGGCTAGTGGTTATTAATTAGGCCCACTGTAGTGGTGGTTCCTTCCCACTTACCTGGCCGTACTTGTCTGTGAAGAGGCGGTTCGAGGTCTATTTCTAGCCCTAGTTAGGAGCTGTCTAGTAGACCTAGGCAACCCTAGATCTAGGTCTGATGGTGCATGTGTGGTTGACACATTGGTGTCAAGAGTCCCATTTTCTAAAATCTTCTTGCAAAACTCTCCAATAAAAAATTAAAGAAAAATCTTTTTTTAAAGAAAAAAAAAACTTGCAAAAATTTTGTCGCTAAGAAATCCTTGCATTCTTCTATCATGGGTACCCCATATCATAAATCTCTTGTCGAATCTTGGTATCCCGAACCTAACTTTGCGTCGTTCGTCAATTGTTTCGGTCAATTTAAAAACGATCCTTCCTTGCCAAAAATTTCGTTGAAAGATCAAATAGAGGCGTCTAGGAGAAATAGTTTGACTTTTCAACCCACTTCGTGTCAACCGAGTCAACCTTTACAACCTACATATGTTGATACCACTTCTTCAAGTCCTTCTGTCACTCCTAGGCCGATGTCCATTGCTGAGCATATTGCTCAATCTCGCAGTCGATCTTTCACCCCTCTCCACTCATCTAGTTTTAGGGATCCACACGATTATTCACCTTCTTATCCATATGTTGACCCTACTCCTGTCTTACCACCCACTTCCTACCAGTCATACCCGACCTTCCCACCTTCACTAGACACTGTTTCGACACAGCCATTAGGGAGTTTCACATACCCAACTAATTTTGAATCTTTTACTGAAACCCCCTCACCTCCTAAGTCTAGTTTGGAAAAGTCGTTGGAAGCATATATTGCTGTAACAAATAAAATAATGAGGAATGTGGAAGCATCCATGGCCGCCCTTATGCAACCTAGTGAACCGGTAGCTAGTGTCCCGCTAGCTCCGAATTTTTCAATGTATAAGGCGGCAGTTGGACAGAGTGAGAATGAGAGAGGATTTTCAAATCAAACCTACCCTTACCCAATTGAAACCCACAACTCCGGTTTTCCATCGATTGTTCCAAATGATTCACCAGTTGAAAATAAAAATGAGTTGTGCGATTTTGTAGTGTTTTATTTGCCAAATTGTGAGGAACCCCTTTCAAGTGAAACCGCACCTAATCCTTTCGATCTTTACACCTCCACTCTAGAACCTACATTGATAAATATCCATGCTGTGGATGAAGTGTCTAAAGAAATTGATTTTCACTTGATTGAGGATATAGACGCCGGGAATATTTCGGATGATGAACCTGTCGATTTAATAGAAATTTTATGTTCAAATCATCATCCTGAGTTATTAAATGTTTCTCCCGAATCTCATATGCGTCTAGATTTTGATGATAATGGCATGGATGAATTAAATATTGAGGATAGTACTGAGGAGAGTCTTGAGGATAATATCGAGGTTGAACCATTTTTATTTGATGTGTCGGATTTTCCAATTCAGCCTCCTGAACTTTTGACTGTTATATCACCATCCCTCCTTCCTACTGTTCCGACCGAACAAATGACCGTTACGCTTTCATCTCCTATACCAAGTTCGGCGTACCCATGTTTTCTTGCGAATCTTGAGGGATTTGACCCCATTGCACGACGAGTTCATAGGTTAGCGCAATCGCTTTTAACACATCGGTCATCACAAATTGCGCTAATTTATTCACTCAATTTACACCCTCAAGATCGCACTCCACTTCTTTCTTCTTTCCATCTTTCTTCTCCCCCACCGAGACCATATTCTACCATTCTTCTTTCCACACGGTCTCGCGTGCTTTTCATCTCTTTTCTTTCCATCCCATCTTGCACCAACTCTACCATTATCATGATAAGATCTTTGAATGGTTGGTGCTAACCTTTGGCTTGTGTAAGGCCAAGCTTAAGTTTGGGGGGAATCTTGTTGTATATATGTATATATCCTTTTGTTTTCTTTTTCTATAAAAATATATAAATAAAAAAAAGAAAAAAAAATTTCAAAACATAAAAAAAAAAAATTTATAAATAAATAAACAGGGGAGTATCGGTATTTTGACCCTCTTGGTTTAGCATGACAGTGAGGACACTGTCAAGTTCAAGTTTGGGGGTATGCTCGGTACGTCTTCTTCCTTCGCATTCATTTGTACATATTTTTGCATTTGCATACCTATTTGAAAACCCATAAAAATTGAAAAATTTCAAAAATTATAAAAATTATTGTATTCAATTTTGGCTTATTTGACTAGAGTTTGATAAATAAGTTAACTATTTAGGAACAACTAGATCTTAGACTTAGTGAATTAAAAACCCTAAAAATAACATTCCTTAAAGTTTAACGGTATAAAGTATATGCCTTGTAGTTTATTTAGAAATAGGCAAATTTTGGGTTCACTTCTTGGGCTAAGTCGAAACAAGGGAAGAGTATTGATGTTCTTATTAGAGTACAAGTTTGAAAAATAGTTCCTACCTTAAGTCTAAATTCTGAAAATGTATACCCTACAATTTGCACATTCACGCACCTTGAAACTTGGAATAGTAGAAGAGACCTTGAAATGCTCTTGTCTAAAGTCCTTAGTACGAAGAAAATAAAAGAAAAAGTGTGAATAAAGAATAAAAAAAAAGTGGACACTGGTTTTTGTGATTACTTAAAGCTGCAAAAATAGAAAAATATTTAGCGAGGGTGCTTCATCACCTAGTGCCTTAGACCAACTGGTTTGGGAGTCACTGCTAAAGCCTTGGGTGTTGCAAGGACTAGGAAGTACGCTTTAAAGTGCAAACGCATTTTGTAATCGGTCGTTGGTACCTCAAGAAGTATTAACGGTCGCATGAAGGATGTGTAAGCAAATTTCATTCACCAATTAATAAGTACTTTGGACAATGGACAAGGGCATGATTGCTTGAATTGAATTTCCAAGTGTAGGGGTGATCTTTACACACACGTAGGGGTATGTGATTGGAATTTAGATAAAAGAGAGGAATGAAAGATAGAATTTGTATCTTTAATGGAGTTGATAGAAAATTCCTAAGTAGAGATGAAACCCTAGAAGGAAGACTTAAAAGATTCCGAAAGCTAAGTAGGTCTACATAACATATATAATCTTAAGTTAGATGATGAGGAAGCGTGAAGAATGTGGGTGGATAATTTGCAAGTAAAAGATAATAGAATTCCTTATTAGAAGACCTAATTGGAGAACAAAAGTCAATGGGCCGAGTTGATAGGATTTTGTGGGTGTAATCCGCTGAAAACCCTCAGGAGACAACACTCCTCCTACTAGGGACACCTAGAGGTTTAACGGCTTGTTGCACGTGCTCAGTGCAATCGCGTTTCCCTGCGAAAGTGCGGTTAGGATTTTAGTGAATAAAATAATAAGTTTGCTCGAGGACGAGCAAAATGTAAGTTTAGAGGTATTTGTTCAGACCATAATATTGCATTTATTATTCCCCTATTCTTAGCCTTTTTATAAATAAACAGGTACTCTTGACGCACGTTTGTTGCATATTACAGGATACAGGTTTCTGGAGCAAATACAGTGAAAAAGACACAAAACAACAGAAAAAGGGACTTTTGACCAACAAGCAGACCGATACTAGTCACGCCTAGTCAGAGAACAGTGCAAGGTCCAAAATGTCATGAGAACGGTTGAAAGATCGCTACGAATATTCACAAAAATATCTCGAGAATACCTAGAAGCCTAACAGAGAAAAGGACTATAGAAACAGAAAGCCAAGAATCCCAGAAGAAAGCCCACAAAATCTCACAGCCCAAGTCCACAGTTTGGCCGCGGATCCGCGGCCAAACCCATGCTGGCGCCGCGGATCCACGGCCGTCTAATACACGTGTCGGTGGAGATTTCTTCTGTTGCTGCGACTGTTCTGGTGTTGGGATTCTCAGGGGTCAAATCTGTAATTTTGCATGTGCGAGAGTCTGTAGCCCTAGGTTTTCTATTTTCCTATAAATTATAGTTTTAGATCTGAAAAATGTATGCCTCTTTTCAATAAATAAAATTCAGAAATTCTGGAAGTGACATTCAGATCTGTTCTTTATCGCTTGGAGGGAGCCATCACCATTAGTAAGTATTTTTCTTTTATTCTTATAATGTCTTCTCATCCCCTAATGAGCGAGTAGTCTCCTCGCTTGTTAGGGTTAGCCTTAGGGAAAGGGTTGAGAGATGAGATCTCTCACCCCTTTCAATGCCTAACCCATTAAGAACTCCATGCATGCGCGCACAATCGCTCCCTGCGGCACCCTACCCCTCGAGGTAACGGTGAACCGCAGTATAAAGGGCCGGTTGCGTGCATTTTCCATGGGGGTTAGGGTAATTAACGATAAAGGAAGGATACGAATCTAGAGGAAGAAAACATCTTCCCAAAAGAGTCGTATCCACTTTATCGATAATTACTATAACACCTAATGGATCTAAAATACGGCATTGAAAGCGGTGAGGAAACATCAATCTCCAAAACTTCCTCTAAGCCTAACCCTAGCAAGAACTTAAATTAGATTAATTAAGTTTTAGATCTAGATTTTTATAAAACCAAAACTACAAATAGAATCAACTCGTTAAGACACACTAAAGAAATTTACCCGTCTCTGTGGATCGACCCGCACTCACCGGCTAGCTGCGAAGCGACGCCGTTTCTGATTGCGGTAATTATATTTTTGATCGTGAAATCCCTATCAATCAGTCACCAACCGCTCACCCGATCCGTGACAAAACCCAGGAGCAGCAACAGAAGCTTCAGGAAATGATGACTGCAATGGCCGCACTTACTGGGCCAAAAGAAATCCCGGAGGCATCATCAGAACAGCGTCACGAGCAAGAAACCGATGCCGACTTCTTACGTAGAGTCCTCGAAAAGAAGGACAAAGAAGCCGTAGAACAAGCGGCTAACATAAAGCAAATAGCGCTTCTCTTCCAAGAGATGGTAGGGATGATGTTACAGCCGGACCCTCCAGCTGAAGACCCTCCGATCATTATTGGAGACGACGGAGTGGAAGCATCTAATCCTCCGGCCCTTTCAGCAGCCAAGGAGGAAACCATTCCCTAAGCTGCACTAGACGACTATATAGCTCAGCAAATACGAGCTTATCAGGCGAATGAAGCGGCTGGGCAAATTGTTAGAACCGGACGACCCTACCCGGGCTGGTATGACCAAATCAGTTACCCGCCAGGATGTATGATCCCTAAATACCAGGCCTTGATCGACAAGTTGGCACAAATGGATCAGATGGGACATAAGCCATCCCCTCCAAAGCCAGACTCTCGAAATGAGAAAGGAAAAGGGAAAGCTATCGTCGTCGCCAATACTCAACAACAGCCGAGCAACTCAAAGCCGGTTGTTCGCCAAAGCAACGTGCGTCCATGCCCATCCCTTGAGGAGAGACTGGGATGTCCTTACTCGTTTCCTCGGAATAAAACAAGGAGACTGTTCGAGCTGACAGTGCGCAACAGACTCATCAATCTTCCGTGTACAAAACGTCTGTTGCAGCCAGTCGATGTCAATGATCTTAATTATTGCCCTTACTACCAAGCGGTAAGCCATCCAATCGAAGATTGCTTCGTTTTCAAAGGCTGAATTGAGGACCAATACCAACAAGGCAAGTTCGCATTATCCGAAAGTTGGAAGGTGAGCCCGCCCCAACCTCGTGCTCCTAAAAAGGTGGACACGCCGGGGGCATCGTGCTCTCTTATAAAAGGAACTCCATGGGAGGTTGTGCTATCCGCCAAAACCAAAAGGATGCTGAGTGATCTCCAGACGTACCCGGCGATCAGATGGAAGAACCCGTTGGAACCTGAGATCATCAAAGGGATGCTGAAGCCGTTCCCAACTGCAAAGATCAGTAGTGATAGCCAAAGCTCGCACACCCAGCCGTCGAAATCTTCAAAAAAGAAGAAGAAATCCAAAAAGCTCGTGAAGCCTGGCGACAAGCGCACGGACCTGCAGAAACAAATCGACGCGCTGGAAGAGTATAACCAGAAAGCGCGGACTCCCATCACGCTCCAAGAGTTCCTCAGTCACGTCCTTCAGGAGGAAGATGATGGAGAAGAATCGTCGGACGAATCTGAGGATTACGTAGCAAGTTGCCATGTGATCTCTCACTCGTCGATAGACAGTGAAGAAACTCCTGACGCAGGGAAACCGGGGGCAAATCCTGAGCCTAAACTTCTAGGACCATCAGACGAAGTGATTGATGCATTCCTAAACAAGGTCCGTCAGAAAAGCAAAGCCAATCGAGAGCGTGAACTGGTTATATTTGAAAGACCAAACGCCAACGACTGGTGGAAAAGGTCGAGACGCCTCGAATGGAGCAAAGCACCTATCACCAGCGAAAGCAAGCTTAAAGTAAGGAATCAATTCACTAGGGCCCTAGCAATAGGAATGAAGTTGCCCTCTCTCAAAGGAAACTCCCCTGGCAATATATGTCTTGATGCAGTGGAAATACATCCTAACTTCTGCCTATACCATCAGAGGATTGCACACCCTACCGAGGAGTGCATAGCCTTTAAAAACTGGTGGCAGGGATATGTTGCCCATCGACGACACGTTCAACGAGTGAAGCGCAAGGCTCGTCGGGAACGGAAAAGCATGAAAGATGAGCGCGAAAGAGCTGCTGGCAACTGTCACATAGCCGACACCAAGGGATCGCAAGTTATCACCTTTGGAAGCGACTCTGACGAAGTAATCGCCCTCGGTCCTCTCTTCAAGGAATCCACCTCCGGCACAGAACATGCGAAGATTTGTGACAAAATATAGCTGCGTAATCGTGCGTTGACTTATGACCGAAACGTCTTTAAACTACTACCGCAGCATCCTCAGGCTGACGTGATAAAAAACGGTATGTCCATAAGCAAAATGGGCATGGACGAAAACCCGAAAGGGCTCCGTGAGTAAAAACAGCAGGGCTACCGGCGAGTGTTTGTGAAAACCCGAAAGGGCGCGACCTCGTTAGAAAAAAGAATAAAAAGAATAAAAAAAGAAGAAGAAAAACGGTATGTCCATAAGCAAAATGGGCACGGATGAAAACCCGAAAGGGCTCCATGAGTAAAAACAGCAGGGCTACCGGCGAGTGTTTGTGAAAACCCAAAAGGGCACAATCTCGTTAAAAGACGCTTACAGGGCCCTCTCGACCTTGTAAAGAGAAACCACCCACGTGAGATCCTTACGACTCATAAGGGAGCAACACACTTAGGGATCCCCACGATTCCTAAGGAGAAATTACACTTGCGAGATCCTCACGACTCGTAAGGAGAACTCTCTTATGGGACCCTTACGGCTCATAAGATTTGAAAGTCTTAAGTTACAGAAACCTGAACCTATTCTTAAGCAACCCCCACAACCTTCGATCATGCCCTACAAGCGGCTCATACTGACCCTTGTATACAATCCACGGGCGCGAATAAACATTTCCCTAACAAAGTCCCACCCGTGACTAAGGATATATCCATATGGTGAACAACCCTTGTAAGTCCTCTCGACTTATAAGGAGAAAACCCTTTTGTAAGATCCTTACGACTTACAGAGGAACATGCACTTAGGAATCCTCACGATTCCTAAGGAGAAAACACACCTACGAGATCCTCACGACTTGTAGGGAGAAATACCTTTGTGAGACCCTTACGGCTCATGAAGTTAAAAGCCTTAGTCGACGGGATCCTAACCCTGTTTACTAAGCCACCTTTGTTCAACATCGACAGAGGCAAATGATGATTCGCTCCTGGCAACATCCCAATTGTAGCGGTGCTGATGCCGAAGTCAGCGTCCAATTCCAGGCTTACAGCGAAAAGCCAGCAAGCCACACGTGCATACGAAATAGCCGAAATGATGGGGCAACTTGCAACAAAATCAGCAAGTAAAAATGCATGCATGCAAAATAGCCGAAATGATTGGGCAACTCGCAATAAAAGCAGCGAGTGAAAATAAGATAAATAGCCGAAATGATTGGGCAACTCGCAATAAAAAGCAGCGAGTAAATAATGAAATAAATAGCCGAAACGATTGGGCACCGCGAAAAATAGCCGAAATGATTGGGCAATCGCGGCCTTTGCGATATAAAAGCTGAAATGATAGAGCATCGCGGAAAGAAATAAAATGAAAAATATATATAATGAAATTTATGCCCTACAGGTGAGATCACATCGATCCCTGTATACAATCCAGGGGCACAAACAAAGAGGGAACCATACCTTCCCAACAGGCTCCACCAGAAAGCGAAGCCAAGTCTCGACGGTTCATAGATAACCTAGAGAAAACCTCGACATTTGTTGCAATATTGCAGACACAATGTCAACAAACGAAGCGAAGGCCAAATTCCTAGCTTCACGGTCTTGACGGTAAGTCATATAAAGCCTGAAAGACAATCGGAGATCATCTCACACCAGTGCGGAGTGGTCACCACCTCGACGTTCGTCTCGACACAACAGACGCAACATCATCAAAAGGAGCCACGGCAAAATTCCAAGTTCTAAACTTCGACGGTTCACCAGCAACCTAGAGACAACCGCGACATTCGTCTCGATATAGAGGACGCAATGCCAGCAAACGAAGCAAAGGCCAAATTCCTAGCTTCAGGGTCTTAACGGCAAGTCATATAAAGCCTGAAAGACTATCGAAGATCATCCCACACCAGCGCGGAGTGGTTATGACTCATCGGGGCTCTCCAAAATGAGCCTAACCTCAAGTAAAAAGTGACATGGAATATCCCTACGCTTGCTCTTTCGACGGTAATATTACCTGGAAGATTACTTGAAGACGTATTGTCCAACCCCTGAAGGGATCAGAGACACGACATTCGCAAGGCTACTCGAACAGCAAGATTGCCTACCGAGGAATACATCAGCCAACGCGACGGTACGACGGACAAAACCCTAGGTACCACAGACCCTAACGGACCTTTGTCATAAAGAGCAGAGGTTAACTGTGACGTTAGGATACTCTTATGAGAAATGCTCGATTCGTCTCGACTCGTGAGGAAATTAGTGTCTTTACGAGAACTACTCGATATGTTTCGACTCGTGAGGAAAAGCCTTAGGCAGCGGGGATTAACAAAAAACCTGTTTCCTAAGCACTGGGACCGTGCAAGTCGGTCCAAATGGACTCTTGCATACTATTCACGGGTCACACTCTCCAAAGTCGAATCTCGACAAGGAGGGAAACAACCGCTTACGGGTCCTCTCAACCCGTAAGAGGGAAAATCCTTTTATAAGATCCTTACGATTTATAAGAGAAAACGCACTTAGGAATCCTCACGATTCCTAAGGAGAAAATACACCTACGAGACTCTCTCGATCCGTAGGGAGAAAAGTCTCTATGAGACCCTCACGGCTCATAGAATTGAAAAGTCTTAGGTAGCAGATCTGAACCTGCCTCCTAAGCCATCACTACCTCTTGAAGAAGCCAAGACATGATGCTCGCTCCATCATCTGTCGACCATGCTTACTAAGGTAACATGCTGATAATAAAAGAAAGAAGAAAGCGGAGCGATGACACAAGACATTATGAAGAATGTATATCTTTTATTCATAAATTTGATTGAGTACAAGATACATTGTGTTAAAGAATAAAAGAAACAAATACATTTTTATTTACAAGTACAAATGATACAAAATGGTCATGGAGAAAGAAGCGTCTTCAACAAATCCATGAGCTGCTCTAGCACTTCCTTCAACGCCTCCTCCTGAGCGGCTGCCGCGGCTGCTTCTGCTTCCACCTGGGCCCGCTGCTGCAGGTAGGATGAAAGTTGCTCCTCAACTGCCTGCTGGGCCGCCTCCTGATTTGGTGCATCCCGCTTGACGACGTCAAGCTGCTGCCTCAGTGTTAACCCTTCGGAGATGCATCGCAGAAGGCCTTCAAAGATAACCTTCAGCTGTGCAGCGTTTGCATCCACCTGAGCATGCAGTTGGGCAGATTTGCTCGAAGTCTCGCCGCGCTCCTTACGCCTTAAAGCAACTTCTTGTTCGAGATGGCGGAAGTAAGGAGCGCTTTGCTCGATCCATGCCGCCCGTTGAGTGCTCGCGGCCAAGATCTCGGGGGCAGGACTTATAGACTCCAGCTGATGCAGGCGGGCCTCGATCTCCCTGCAGTGATTAACCCAAGACTCGACGATGCCTTCATTATGAAAATTTACAAGCGTCGCCAGCATCGGATTAACCTCCGCAGCGAAACCTGCGGCAGATGGGGGAACGTCTGCGTCAAGCTCTTCGACGTATCCGCTCAGCATGCCCAAACTCATCGCAGCACCCTTTGAAGATGGACGTCTCAAGAAGGGGCCTGCCGGCATTATGATGTGAGGCTCGAAGGGGGCCGGAACCAGAATGACAGCTGAAAAAACAAAACACAATCAGATAACGATTCAAAAAATATAAGAAAGTTATCAATGAGGGAGTTTACTATACCAGCTGCAGCAGGCGGCAAAGCTGGGAGGACCGGTGGCGCAACCGATCCCTTATCTCCTTCTTCGATCTGTAACACTGCAATCAGGGCAGGGAAGAATCAGAAATAATTCCATCACTGAAAAAAGGAAGGGTATTAATTGAAAACCATACTCACCAGCGCCGCTAGAGGAAGCAAGCTCCGGCGGGAAGGAGAAGTGTGGGTGCAGCACCTAGTAGAGGTGATCAAAAAGCACTCCTGCAAAGATGCAATAGTACGACATTAGTACATAAATTATGCGGCCGAAAGATAAAACCAATGGGTTACAAATCCATACCTTCCAACATTTGCGATGGCGCGAGAGAAGGTAGAGAAGTAGCCACCGTCAAGGCAGTAACTGACGGCGCTCCCTCGAGCAATGGAGCATCAGCACTGGCCGCACCTGCGTTAAAAACAAAGATAAACCTGTCAGGAAAGGTTGCAGAATAAAAGAAGGACGGTAACCCGAAATTTACCTGATGATGATCCAGCCGAAACGGCGGCGTCTCCCTCCATTGACATGAGTCCACCTCCCGAAGCCTCATCACCAGACTTTACAGGAGCCGTCGTTGTGCTCGCGAGGCCAGGAGACGGCGGAGGACCGCAGGCGGGGAGAGCAATGATCGGAACATTGCCAGACTCTTGAGAAAGAGCGGCCGGCTCGTCCTCGGGAATCATGCCCGTCTTATCCACTACTCCCTCGGGCTCAACGGTCATGGTTGTCTCGTCCACCGTTGCCATAGGGTCGTTGGTCTCAGCCGCTCCATCCGCTGCTGCCCCAGACCCGGCTGTAGCAGCCGGGTCATCCTCCGCTACCTCGGGCTCGGCATCGGCAACCTTCTCAGGCATAGTAGGCATGACCGTTTCGTCAGCCACTAGCTCGGGCTCGGCAACTACGGCCGCACCGCCTACCGTCGGCTCAGTTTCGGCTGCTACCTTCTCTACCGTCCCCTCAGGCTCGACGGTTTCCGCCGCCCCTTCGGTTAGACTTGGCCCTACAGGACAAGATATATAAGAACTTATAGGTTTACAATTCTTACAACAAAGTCTCGAAAGACACATTACCTGAGGTGGATCGATCGTTGGCCTCCCGAACTGCACGCACCGCCTGTCTATGAGCAGTAGACAAGGCGACCGGGGGCTCCTCGGAAGGAGAAGCAACGGGAATAACGGCGCTTGGGCCCGCTCCCACGGCCAAAGCAGCTCTGCACTCCTTCGCCTCGCGTCTCAAGCGCTTTCTCTCCTCTCGGGCCATCATGACGGACCTCTTGGAAACCTCCAACAAGGCGTTGACGTGCGCGTTTAGAGTTGCCTCCAGAGCCTTCAAGGCATCCCTTATCGTCTTTTTGAGTTGAGTCTCTCGCAGCAGCCCCGAAGAGGTCGGGACTTCAGTAGCTGGCCCAGGAAGAGTCCCCGCACCGGCTCGCGCAGTAGATCCTGCGGCCCCTGCAAAGAGACAAAGAGAAGATTAGGTTGGCTATAAAAAAAAGAGAATAAAGACTCAGTGAGCCGAGACATACCAACGCCCGACAGAGCGTATTTCCTTTCCTCCTCCTGGAAAGTTTTGAGGGAAGCAGCGATAGCTTCTTCGGTGGTAATGCCTGTTAAAAAAAAGAGGGAAAAGCATTAGTCAAACACAATGATAAAAGTACGATGCAATCACGGAAGAATACAACTAGTCGTTACCCGATTGCGCGAGTTTGGCCAACCACGCTTTAAGCCCTGCCGATCGCTCAGAAGCCGCGATGGCGGCCGCCATATCGGTGTCTGCTGGATCTACGAAGAAACCTTTGTTGCTCCTGTACTCGCTTAGGCCTTCGGTGAGAGGGGCTGAGGCTCTAAGCCAAGGATGGCATCAAGAGAAAGAACAAACTTCTTCTTCCTCTTCTGCGAGCGGACCCCGGTCGCCGCCAAAATCATCTTACGCTTCGCAGGCACCTTAAGACGGCTGGTTCCGATGTCCGAGCCCACGCCAGACTCGGGCGAAACTACATTCACCGTCTCCACTGGAGCATGGGGCACTGGACGCACATCCACGGTATCACGAGGCGGCAATCCGCGTGGAGGGCTCAGCACGCACGGTGGTTCAGCTCCAGCATCTCTCAACGGAGGAACTACAGGGGTCCTTGGCCTCAGGAGAGCTTTGCGATCGCTGCCGGGAGGCACACCCTTGCGGTCAACCAACAATCGCCTTTCTTCCTTAATAACAGCACCCGTCGAATGCTGGTACCACGCCGTTTATGTATTAAGGATCTGTGGGGCGCAAGCCGGCTCGCTGATGAAAAAATGAGAGCCCGTATTCAAACGCATGAAGTGATGCAGCGCGCTCCGCATCCCTTCTTCAGTGGCAGCAGGTTCCAGCAAGAAAGCCTCCAACGACACCCCTTGATTGTAGTTCAGTTGCTGGGCAAAACGATGCGGGTTGTATCTCATGAAAAGTGCCGCATCATTTTGCCTAAACACCAGGAAACTCGGTCTAATGGAATATAAATGGAGGGTCTCCCGGGCTGTCAGAACTGAGGCCCCATCTTTGAAAATATCTTGCAATGGCCGCACTGTGGTAGTAGAAGCCTTTCCAATGGTTAACACTTTGTCAGTGAAGGACATCCCGTCTCCAACTGTGCGGGGACGAAGGAGCAAACCTCTGGCATTCCGTGGCGATGGAGTTACAATTGAGGCGCCGACCAATCACATAATTCGAGGGAAGCTGCACCTGTCGTAGAACGAAGGCCTTTTGTGCATACCAAAAATGCCAAGTGTATGTAGCTCAAGCCATGATATGAAGTAATGCATCGAGAAGATCACGTGCGGTACTCCAGGTTCATTAGCATCCGCCGCTTGACTAAGGTCGTGATACAGGTATGCTAAGCCGGTGATCCCGACGGCCACTTTTACCCCAATGGTCATCCGGTGAGCTGGGTAAAAGACAGATGGCCTCATACGGCGAAGGTGCATCGGGAGCGCAAACAAGCTCAGCCATAGCCCAAGAAATCCTAAGAAGAATGCTTCCTCATCCATCCCAGGGATTGCAACCTCCGAAAAAGAGACAACCGGGGAGTTAGGAAGGAAGAAACCTTTCTGATCTATCTCCGTCGCGGGCAGGTTGTCCAAACCTAAACCGAAAGGGTCATCAAGTATAGCGAACTTAGCAGCTTCCGTCGAGAGGACATTTGGGTGAAGGAAGCGAGCGATAAAATCCTCGAAACTAACCCCGCGGCTCCCAGATTCAATAAAAAGGCCCTCGTAGATATTTAACACTTTGATCAAACTAGGAAATTGGGGTTGAATGGCATTCGCTGGAGTAAGACCCATTATCACTGGCTTAGCACCGAACACATATTCGTCCGTGGGGAGCAGCTCCTCGTAATGCTCCCCTATGACCGGTAAGCTGGAGACTTCTGTGAACTCCTCTAAAGAAATCGACACTTCCCGGTCTAATGCAAGGAAAGTGTGAGTAGGGATATTCCATTGCTCCAAAAAAGCCTTAACCCACCAGGTAGGGAGCGTAGGATATTGGAAAAGGGAAGCTTAAACATCGGTGTACAACCCAAGCCTCATCAACTGCGACTTCTTTGCTGACAAGATGTAGCGAGCCCACGGCAGATAACCGATCGGATGACGGGGGATCAGACCTATATTATATGGTTGCCCCCAGGGTCGCGCCTCGCCTTGACAAATACGGCGTCCCAAGATATCCAAAACCATGGGAGGCTGAACGGGAATTGCATCTATAGCAGGATGAAGAAGGCCCTCTGAAGTCCAATCGACCATCTCCACGGCATACTTCACCGGGGGAGAGTTGGCGTAATGGATCGCCGTGATAGGCTCCGAAGGCGTCGCGCAAGAAAAGCTTTGTCGACTCCTGATAATCTGATTGTACCATGATCCCCAAAGGTGAAGATTCTTATGTTCCGGATCATGGCCTCTGATCAAAGCTAAGACCTCCCGATCTACGGGTGCTCCAGGGAATCCTCCCTCCGAGCGAACGAATGGGAACGAGGTATCGAAAGACATGTTACCTGCAAAAAGAAGGAGGACAAAAGTCAACCGTCGGTGCTATAATTTAAATTCTGACACTTGGTACTTTAAAAATTTGTACCATACTGCAATGCAGTGGGAAGGGGACCAAAAGTGGACCCACAAAATCCAGATGACAATGCATCAGTTAATAAGACAGCCCCATCATTGGATGGGACTGTCAATTAATGAGGAGATCCTCAAAAGAATATTCTCATTAAATGAGAAATCCCTAGAGACAAGGAGAAAATCTCCCCTTTCAGAGCAAAGCTCTGTCACAGAGTGACACTTATCAAACTTTGGTCTCAAGAGAATAAAATTCCTTAAAAAATTTAAAGAGCCTAGCTCTGTGACAATGATGGAAATATCCATCAAAGGAAAATTAATTTCTAAAAAAAAAATTAATTAATTATTATTAATCAAAAAAATTGGGATCTTAAAGATCCATGAAAACTCTTATGAGTTCTTCATTTTTAGATCAAAAAGATCTATATTTTGTCCATGAGCAAAGCTCTGTTCATAGGTTAAAAACCCTGAAACAAGATCTCTTTAGATCTATGGATTCTTGAGAGCAAGGCTCTGTTGGTAAAACCCCAAAGGGGTTTTCTTTAGATCAAAAGATCTATGAGAGCAAGGCTCTATTAATTAAAATTAATTTAATTTAAGATTGATTTTTACCTAAAGTTTTTCTAAAAAGTTCTAACTTTGTAAATGAGAGCAAGGCTCTAAAGTTCTTGAAAGCAAGAGTAAGGCTCTGAAAATCAAAATCTTGAAGATGATAAACATCTGTGGAGGACCAAGGGTCATATTTATAGGCGCTTAAGCGCCCCTTCAATTCCTGAGTTGATCTGACGGTTGGGATCTTGCCACCGCTGCACTCACGTGTGCGCCACGTGAGCGCAACGGTGGGGGGGCATTTGTTTCCCCAATCAGAGCAAAGCTCTGTTTGAATTAAAAAAATTCAAAAATTGAAGCAACGCTTCATATTCCTTGCGCTGCGTGCAACGCGCCACATGTCAAAAGCTGACACGCCAGCGCTGCGCCCAAGACAGCGCACCCAATCAGAGTAAGGCTCTGTTTTAAAATAAAAAATATATATAAGGAAGCAACGCTTCAGGCGACTTGCGCTCTGCGCTGCGCGACACGTGTCAGCGTAGTTGCGCTGCACTCTGCGCTGCGCGACACGTGTCAGCGCAGTTGCGCAAGCGCAGGTGCGCTGCGCTCTGCGCTGCGCGACACGTGTCAAGCGCAAGTGCGCTTGCGCCAGCTGTGCCAGCATTTAAACAGAAAAATTCTGGAAAGATCTTTTTAAATCTTATTAAAACAATAAAATTCTCTTCTGTAAAACAGAGCCCTTGGATCAAAAATCCAACGGTAGGGAAACATCTCTAAATCAATCGGAGAAAGATTTCTTTAACTGATTTAACAAATCAATTGGCACTATATAAAGGCCCCTAGACTCCAAGTCTAAAACACACAGAATTAGAGATACAAAGACCTCCTCAAAAACTTTGAGAAGAATTCAGAGAGAAAGAAAAAAGGTAAAACCTTTGAAAAAAAAGAAGAATTTCTTCTAAAAAGATCAATGATCTAAGAACAAGATCAAGATTTTTAATAAAAAATAATAATAAAGAAGTAATCTACTTCATGATTAGATCTTTTGATCTATATAAAGGCATTGCCTTTTGATGAACCACTGGTTCTTGAAATTTGAGGTAGAACCTCTCCGGAACAAGAAAAACTTGTTTTCTTTGATCTAAATTTGATTAAGATATTAAACAGTGCCTTGCACTTTTGAAATCTGCACCGTTGCACTTCTTGGATTGGCGCAAGCCACCAGAGAGCGCCATGTGTCAATCACAGAACAACTGCGCCTTGCGCTTCTAAAAACACAGCACTGCTCTCTTGGTTTGGCGCAAGTCACCAGAGCGCGACACGTGTCAGCAGCGCACTAGCGCAGCGCACTGGCGCAGCGCACTGTGCTAACAGACTTGCGCTCACCAGAGCGCGACACATGTCACCTCCACATCAGTTTGCGCCTTGCGCTCCTCAATCAGCGTAAAGCACCTGACAGGCCACGTGGCGCACTGTCAGACTATTAAATGCTGCGCATTATTAAGAAAGGGCAGAGCCCAATTAAAAGGCCTAACAGGCCTAATAAAAATGCAGTGCAGAACCCAATTAAAAGGTCCAACAGACCAAGACAAATGCTATGTATTATTAAACAAGGGCAGAGCCCTAGTAAAGGCCTAACAGGCTAAATGCAAATAAAATGTTGAACATTTTCAACTGGACTTAGCCCAATTCTGGCCGTAAGTCCTCAAATTAAATTGACTGAGCACGACTGCTCTCTCAAATCAATTTATATCCAGTTCAAGGGTACATCTCCAAACTCCTCTGATATCTGTCATTGTAATCCCTCAACGTCGTCAGAGAGGTGACGGGTCCCGACAACCCCACATTAATACGGACTGTGGGGTCCTTAAACTCATGGACTAATGCGTCCTTAAACCAATATTCGTCCCTAAAATGGGAATGTGGGACCACCATGTCCCTAAACTGGTAATACGGACTGTGGGGTCCTTAAACTCATGGACTAATGCGTCCTTAAACCAATATCCGTCCCCAAAATGGGAATGTTGGACCACCATGTCCCTAAACTGGTAATACGGACTGTGGGGTCCTTAAACTCATGGACTAATACGTCCTTAAACCAATATTCATCCCCAAAATGGGAATGTTGGACCACTATGTCCCTAAACTGGTAATACGGACTGTAGGGTCCTTAAACTCATGGACTAATGCGTCCTTAAACCAATATTCATCCCCAAAATGGGAATGTTGGACCACCATGTCCCTAAACTGGCAATGGACCACTATGTCCCTAAACTGGAACAATAGAGCCCCCAAATGCTCTCTTTTCGGATCTAAACGATCCCGTTAAGTTGATCTTAGCCTCAAATATGGCTAACGTATCCTTAAACCAAAACCCCAAACCCAAATCTAAGAAAATACGGATTTGGACTAATCCATGTCCTACGGGCGACGACATAAATTAGTCTCCGTATACAATCCACGGGCAACCACAAACAAAACAAGCACCCACGACACGATTTGAAATTCTGGAGAAGGAGAAAGTTGTTACCGCGATGCGGTAGCGTAATTAACTGCAGGGGCTTACGCTTGCAGGGAAGAGCGTCCCCACAATCAAAAACCCCTCTAACGAGGAGGAATCTGACGAAGTCTGCTACATCGGCCGCATCCATCTAAACCTCCGATACACGGTGCCATAAATTAACTTGGCATCTTCGGAGAGGTGGACGGATAAAACCAAATAGCATCTGCCCCGAATCTCAGGCAATACGTCCAGTCTTGGCCGCCATTCGGAGGGGAACACCCTCGCATTGGCGAATTGTTCGAGCAGCATAGTGGCGCGAGGGTATTCTTAAAGCTGGATTTGCGGTCCGGATATCATCAGGTCCGAGTTAAATCAGAAGATATTTGCAAGACTGTGTTCTGAACTCGGTATGGACATTACAAGTATTTAGTGATGCCCTTCGGAGTAACGAATGCACCGGCGATATTTATGGACTTGATAAACTGAATCTTTTCACCATTCTTGGACCAGTTTATAGTGGTATTCATCGATGATATTCTGGTCTACTCGAGGAGCATTGAAGAGCATGCGGAACACTTGAAGATCACACGGCAGACATTGAAGCAAGGAAGATTGTATGCAAAGATGAGCAAGTGCGAGTTTTGGCTTGAAGATGTGAAGTTTTGGGGTTGTTCCCCTCCGAAAGACGGCGCGACGTGAAGACATCTTGCCTGAGATTCGGGGCAGATGCTATTTGGTTTTATCCGTCCATCTCTCCGAAGATGCCAAGTTGATTTATGGCACCGTGTATCGGAGGTTTAGACCGATGCGGCCGATGTAGCAGACTTCGTCAGATTCCCCCTCATTTGAGGGTTTTTTTTATTGTGGGGACGCTCTTCCCTGCAGGCGTAAGCCCCTTCTGTTAATTACGCTACCGCATAACGGCAACAACTTTCTCCTTCTCCAGAATTTCGCTTCGTGTCGTGTGTATTTGTTTTGTTTGTGGTTGCCCGTGGATTGTATACGGAGACTAATTTATGTCGTCGCCCGTAGGACGTGGATTAGTCCAAATCCGTATTTACTTAGATTTGGGTTTGGTGTTTTGGTTTAAGGATACGTTAGCCATATTTGAGGCTAAGATCAACTTAAACGTTCGTTAAGGATACGTTATCTGATTTGAGACTAAGATCAACTTAACAGGATCGTTTAGATCCAACAAGAGAGCATTTGGGGGCTCTATTATTCCAGTTTAGGGACATAGTGGTCCGTCGCATGTATGGCCGTCGGTACCCATCACCTCTCTGACGACGTTGAAGGATTACAACGACAGATGTCAGAGGAGTTCAGAGATGTACCCTTGAACCAAAGTTGATTGGGGGATCTATAGTCCACTTTGGGACTAAAATCTGTTTGAAGGTTTAAGGATACGTTAGCCATATTTGAGGCTAAGATCAACTTAAACGGGATCGTTTAGATCCGACAAAAGAGCATTTGGGGGCTCTATTGTTCCAGTTTAGGGACATAGTGGTCCATCGCCAGTTTAGGGACATGGTGGTCCATTGGTTTAAGGACGCTTAAGTCCGTGAGTTTAAGGACGCTTAAGTCCATGAGTTGGTTTAAGGACGCTTAAGTCTATATGTTGGTTTAAGGATGCTTAAGTCCATAGGTTTAAGGACGCTTAAGTCCGTAGCAATGTGTGGTTGTCGGGACCCGTCACCTCTCTGACGACGTTGAAGGATTACAACGACAAATGTCAGAGGAGTTCAGAGATGTACCCTTGAACCGGATGTAATTTGATTTGAGAGAGCAGTCGTTCTCAGTCAATTTAATTTGAGGACTTACGGCCATGATTTGGCTAATTCCAGTTGAAAATGTTCAACATTTTTATTGCAGTTGGCCTGTTAGGCCTTTGCTTGGGCTCTGCCCCTTGTTAAATGATGCACAGCATCTTTATCAGGCCTGTTAGGCCTTTTTAATTGGGCCCTGTCCCTCTTTTAAATAATGCAAAGCGATAACTCTTCTGACAATGTGCCACGTGGCTTGTCATGCGCTTTGTGCCAATTAATGAGCGCAAGCGCATGTGGAGGTGACACGTGTCACGCTCTGGTGAGCGCAAGCGCAGTGCGCTGCGCTGTTGCACTGCTGACACGTGGCGCGCTCTGGTGCAGTGCGCCAATTTATGAGAGCAGTGCTCTGTTTTAGAAGCGCATAGCGCAGTTTTTTCTGGGGCTGACACGTGGCGCCCTCCGGTGGCTTGCGCCAACCCAAGAGCGCAACAGTGCAAATTTTGCAAGTGCAGGACACTGTTTAATATCTTGATCCAATTTTGGATTAAAGAAAAGAATCTTTTAAGATTCCAGAACCAATGGTTCATCAAAAGGCAATGCCTTTATGTAGATCAAATGATCTGTGAAGTAAAACTTCTTTTAATCTTTTTGTGATTGGATCTTTTTTATCTTTTTTTCCTTTTTAATTGAAGATCTTGATCTTGTTCTTAGATCATTGATCTTTATAGAAGAAAATTCTTCTTTTTATTCAAAGGTTTTTACCTTTTTATCTATCTGAGTTTCTTCTCAAAATTTTAGAGGAGTTCTCTATCTTTTTCTCTGTCTTTTAGACTTGGAGTCTAGGGGCCTTTATATAGTGCCAATAGATTTGTTAAATTAGTTAAAGAGATCTTTCTCTGAGTGATTTAGGTATTTTTCCCCACCGTTGGATCTTTGATCCAAGAGCTTATGTTTTACAGAAAAGAATCTTATTGTTTTAATAAGATCAGAAAGATCTTTCTGGAATTTCTCTGTTTGGCGCAAGCGCACCTACGCCTGACACGTGTCGAGCAGCGCAGAGCGCAGCGCAACTGCACTGACACGTGTCGCGCAGCGCAGAGCGCAGCACAACTGCGCTGACACGTGTCGCGCAGCGCAGAGCGCAGCGCCACTGCGCTGACACGTGTCGCGCAGCGCAGAGCGCAGCGCAACTGCGCTGACACGTGTCGCGCAGCGCAGAGCGCAAGTGGCCTGAAGCGTTGCTTCCTTTATTTAAAATTTGAATCTTAAACAGAGCCTTGCTCTGATTGGGTGCGCTGCCCCGGGCGCTGCGCTGGCGTGTCTGATTCTGACATGTGGCGCTCTGCGCATAGCGCAAGAAATCTGAAGCGTTGCTTCAATTTATTAAAATTTAAACTTTCAAGGTAGAGCTTTGCTTTGAATGGGGGAAACAGAAGCGTTGCTTCATTTCCCGCCTTGGAATTTGAACAGAGCTTTGCTTTGATTTGGGTAAACAAATGCCCCCCCACCGTTGCGCTTACGTGGCCCCAAACGTGAGCCAGCGGTGGCAGAATTCCAACCATTGCGACAACTTTTGGAAGTTGAAAGGGTTCTCAATGCCTGTAAATAGGACCTTTGGTCCCTCAACAGATGATTATCATGTTCAAAATTTTTACTTTCAGAATCTCAGAGCCCTGCTCTTTATTTTCAAGTACTCCAAGAGTTAGACTCTTAAAGCTTCTAGGTAAAAATTTAAATTTAAATTAAATTAAATTAATTTTCATTGACATAGCCTTTCTCTCAATAGATCCATGATCTAAAGAAAACCCATTTAGGGTTTCACTTAGCAGAGCTTTGCTGTATAGGTCTAAAGGGATCTAAAGAGAACTAAAGGGGACCCTATTAGGGTTCCATTAATAGAGCTCTGCTCTCTAAAAGATTTTCCTTGTATTCTCTTAATTCATTAATGGAGCTTTGCTCCTTCCAAATCATATAGAAGAACTCTTAAGAGTTTTTCATGGATCTTGGAGGTTTTAAGATGGAATTTTATTTTTGATGAATTATATCATCTTTTTAAAGCAGAGCTCTTCATGTTCTTGGGGGATTTTCTTCAAATTCTCCTTATAATTGATTTTGACAAGTGTCACTCCTGTCTGCAGAGCATTGCTCTCGAGGAGTTTAACCCCCTGTGTTTTTTTATTGCTAATTTTCCAATGATGTTTCCTTCAGGCATTATGGCTGTTCATCTATACAGTCTGCACGAATTCATCACTTACGAGGATATCCGCGTACAGGGCCGTCAACAAAACTAAGAGTTTACAGATGCCCAGTGTGCGGAGGTTATGGGTCGTCTGAATGCACGCGTTGGTTGGCTGCTTCCTCGCCGTTCTGCTCTCTTGAAAGTCGTGCTGGGAGCAATTTGGAGAGCACTTCCGGGGTTTCACGAGGCCATGCCGCTTAATGCGCTGGATGATGCCGAAGACAAGGTGCATTCAGTGTACCTGTCGGGGCTGATCTCGAAGAAACGGCGAGATAGCCTCATCGACATTCTGCATCAAATTTTTCAACAGACGACGATAATTGCTGCTTATCGAAGGATGGGGGGCCTTGCCGAAGACCTTGGCACACGTGAGCACGAGAGGCTGCGCACGAGAATAATCAGAAAGGCCAGAAAGACTCTAGATAGCCTTACTTTTGAATTCCTTAATCCGTGCCCTGGATCTGAGGTTATACCGTTGTAATTATTTGAATAATGCCTTTGTTTATTTCTTTATGATTGTAAGAACCCTTGGCAATATGAACGGATTTTTTTTTATTTCAGCTTGTCTTATTTCTCGTTCTGGGTCTTTTGCTCATGCATGAATGAGTGTGTCTCGAACGCTTGATCAAATGCAAATCGTATGTTCTTTCTGTCGCTTTCTTCTTTCTTTTATTATCAGTATGCTGCCGTAGTAAACATGGTTGACGGATGATAGAGCGAGCATCCTGTATTGGCTTCTTCAAAAGGCAGCGATGGCTTAGGCCGCAGGTTCAGATCTGCTGCCTAAGACTTTTCAATTCTATGAGCCGTGAGGGCCTCATAAAGAATTTTCTCCCTACGGATCGAGAGGATCTCGTAGGTGTATTTTCTCCTTAGGAATTGTGAGGATTCCTAAGTGCGTTTTCTCTTATAAGTCGTAAGGATCTTATAAGAGAATTTTCCCTCTTACGAGTCGAGAGGACTCGTAAGCGGTTGTTTCCCTCCTTGTCGAGATTCGACTTTGGAGAGTGTGACCCGTGAATAGTATGCAAGAGTCTATTTTGGACCGACTTGCAGGGTCCCGGTGCTTAGGAAACAGTTTTTTTTTAATCCCCGCTGCCTAAGGCTTTTCCTCACGAGTCGAGCCGAAGCGAGCGCTCCTCGCAAGAATATCCTAACGTCACAGTTAACCTCTGCTCTTTGCGACAGAGGTCCGCTAGGGTCTGTGGTACTTAGGGTTTTGGCCGTCGTACCGTCGCGTTAGCTGATATATTCCTCGATATGCAATCTTGCTGTTCGAGTAGCCTTGCGATTGTCGTGTCTCTGATCTCTTCGGGGGCTGGACAAGACGTCTTCAAGTAATCTTCCAGGTAATATTACCGTCGAAAGGGCAAGTGTAGGGATATTCCATGTCAGTTTTTACTTGAGGTTAGGCTCATTTTGGAGAGCCTCGATGAGTCATAACCACTCCGCGCTGGTGTGGGATGATCTTCGGTAGTCTTTCAGGCTTTATATGACTTGCCGTTAAGACCCTGAAGCTAGGAATTTAGCCTTTGCTTCGTTTGCTGACATTACGTCCTCTATATCGAGACGAACGTCGCGGTTGTCTCTAAGTTGTTGGTGAACCGTCGAGGTTTGGAACTAAGGACTTTGCCGTGGCTCCGCTGTTTGATTGTCGCGTCTGAATCCTGTTGGAGGAAGAACGCTATTATCGACATCTCGTCTGCTGTATCGAGACGATCGTCGAGGTGGTGACCATTCCGCGTTGGTGCAAGATGATCTCCGATTGTCTTTCAGGCTTTATATGACTTGCCGTTAAGACCGTGAAGCTAGGAATTTGGCCTTCTCTTCGTTTACTGGCATTGCGTCCTCTATATCGAGACGAATGTCGCGGTTGTCTCTAGGTTGTTGGTGAACCGTCGAGGTTTAGAACAAGGGATTTTGCCGTGGCTCCGTTTGGTGATGTTGCGTCTGCTATATTGAGATGAACGTCGAGGTGGTGACCACTCTGCATTGGTGCTAGATGATCTCCGATTGTCTTTCCGGTTTTATATGACTTGCCGTCAAGACTTTGAAGCTAGGAATTTGGCTTTCGCTTCGTTTGCTTTGTCATGTCCGAATCCCGTTGGAGGAAGGACATTGTTGTGACATCTCGTCTGCTGTATCGAGACGAATGTTGAGGTAGAGTTGGGATTTTTGTAAGTCCACGGTAGGGCCCCGGCCGTCTAACAGACGCCAAATGCGGAACAAAAACTTTTACAACTGGCGCTATCATGTACTATAACCCGGATCTACCATTAAAGCTAAACTAACAAACTATAGAGTAGGTAGAAATGTTATACCGAACGATCCGAGTCCTTCGGTCTTCAACCATCATCCCACGCTTTGTTGCGGCTGCTCCGATCTCCTGAATCTCCAGTCTCCTCGTCCAGGTGGCACCACGTCGACGGATCTTTAAACGGGCTCCCGCCTCTGAACCGAGGCAACTCGGTCATCAAGTTTGCTAAAAGAGATGACCAAGATTGATGTAGAGAGTGAGTATAACACTTTGTCTCACTTAGTCCAAAGCCATGGACGAACGGTTAATGAAGTTGCCTTTTGGATCGGGTGAAATGAGAAATGAGGCTATCTAATTTCCATGAATCCAAAACTATAATCTTTTTCAAATCAACAACCATCTTGAATTTCTAAGAGGGGCCGGCCATTTTCAAGAGGGGAAGGAGGTGAGTGTAGGAGCAAGGAGTGGTAACCATAAGATAAAGATCAATCATCAAAAGAATGAGTCACCTAAACACCTTGCAACATATAATTAATGCAACAATGAGTCATGAAAACACATCACCAAATCATTAAATGCAATAAGTGACTCGCTAATCCTAGTCACCTCTTCTAGAAGCTTCCACACACATCACCCTCATGACTCACCCAAGTGACGAAAAGATAAATCCGCATTTAACCGAATGTTAAAAGCGGGCGATGGAAAACTGGAAACTGGCAACTTCCAAAAGTGATCCTGAAATGAATTTCAGGATAACCCCGTATCAGTATAAACATACCCGCATTTGTATTACGACCGAATACAAATGCAACTGAGACAAAGATATTATATCTACACAGTATAATACTCGGATCCGGCTTAAACCAAAGCCCACAAGTATTATCTGTCCGAAATATGACACGTGTGTAAACGCACGTGCATTTTCCGAACCCTGCCATAAAACCATACGGCCTCTACAACGTTTCGCCCGAACTTGGGAAACTATCTGTGGGGGACTCTAATGACTCATCAACACACTGGCACTGGGTATAACCACTAGTACGTCAGAGGTACGAACTGTACGTAACGGTTGCCTATGTATTGATTGGAAGAGAAGCTAACAAGCGAACTCATCCAGAAACCCTACTGAGCCTGACAGTGACAATATCCGTACAGTCCGGTCCGTTCGTCTAAGAGTATCGCATATCGAGTCTAGGGGGTGGATAAAGTCAAACCCCTAATAACGCGATAATTCGTGTCGGTATGAAGCCCATCACCTCCTGAGAAACTACTGATCCAAATCAGTAATTCTCCACTACCTCGGCCGAGGATTTCTAGTGATGGCCACCCGTGCACTGTGCGACATCAACCCCCAATACCAGGAGAGACGAATCCCCGACGATCCGCTCACTGCCTCCATGTGGCTCGGGACTGTACCCAACTAAAACCTGTTTACACGTCTCCTTTGAGCGTGGTAGGGTAGTAATCAAAGCATAGTGGGAACTCACACGAGAAAAATGACGATCTCAGGTCGACAAACTAACATGTACAGATGTCACCAGGGAACTGCTATCTGACGATATGTATAATACCAACTAGCATGTTCCCGGCGAGTCCTGTCCGGTGTACTCATAACGCAATGAGCACTTGTATACATCTTAGGTGAACCAACTGACACCAATGGCTTATGAGACCGGCCATCGCCCCTCGTCAGGGTCTCGACTGTATACACTAGTCTACTCTGGAGTATCGATGCCCTGTCTCGAAACTCCCACGACTAGGGACACTTTAAGGATGTGCTTATAGACTCCAGCTCCCACGTATATGATCGCCATCATACTGCTGGCAGTCAAGCAAGAATCCTATGGGCTTTATCAACATGCAATAGTGAACTAAAGCATGTATACGATGATAAAGACAAACCAGATAACATACTATCATCTCGAGCAAGACTGTTATATCGGTATAGGTCCTCCCTCAATCATTGCAATCACGTATCTGCGATCCAATAATTGACTTTGAGGGCACTATATCCAACAATCTCCCACTTGCACTTAAGGCTAATTATTGCGATGTCGCATACTCACAGCCCGTGTGATACCGAACACCCAACTCCTCTACTAATCAGTTTCACAAAGCTAGTTTGTAAAACTCTTGTGTTCGAGAAATAGCCTCAGTGAGTGGATCCGCCCTGATGTTTCTTTCTATGTCTCTCTTAATCTCAAGTTCGCGGAGAAAACCATCTCCCGAATCGAGTAATAGGTGTCTTAGAATATGTCTGGATATCTGATGGGACCTAGTTCATAAATGAACTCCAAATCCAAACTTCTTAGACTATATTGATAACTGAATCTAATCAGTATCGCGCACCATGCCTCCCACAGTATCCTCTTGGACCACCTGTCCATAATACTGTCCCTTGTCAGAGGGAAAACTATAACTCTGACAATCACTCTGTCATCTTGTCACCTTTGAAGCCTGGAATGATAACCGTCTCCCGAAGGAGGCTGCCGTCATCAAATCCGTAGAACATGCACTTATGTTCTTAAACTGCTTCCTTATGTTTCTTCAGGATTGGATTAATATAAATTTATTGCATCTAGTGCAAAAACAACATTTGGTGTGGTACTTGACATCTCATGATTGACTCAATTACCTAAGCAAGTGATCTGCCAATCATGCACATCCCTCTCCTCTTTAGTCTGTAAGACACCTTTAGAGAGGGTGACTCCATCACCTGCAGGTACACCACCATGCCAGGAGTCATCTATTCTAAAATACCTTTAGAATACTGTCAAAATACCCATATTAGGAAACTACCCAAATCTAGATCTAAAACCATAGATCTAGTAACCAGAATGTCTGATATTATATCCATATCCTTTGTGGAGAAACAACTGTGTGACGACCACAGTACAGCCGATCGTAGTATAGGAATTTTACTTCCTACTCTGTGTATGTCATCTAAATACCAGGACATCACACCCTACTACCTTCTCAACAGATCTATCCTCTATTCTGATGAAGTCAAAGCCATGACTGTCACATCAAAATTAGATGATCTATCTCCGCTATATCTGCTCAAGTCTATAAATAGACATAAGCTACCTGCCCACTATGCTTCCGCTGCTCCCACTGACTACGACAACCCTCTGGCAGAATAATATATACGTACACTTCTAAAGCTAGTTTAGAACGACGCTATACTTATCCTCCTGCCGGGTCTCATAGTCTGGAACAACACTAGTGTCAAGTTTGGGTAAACTAGAACCTCCCTGTCACCATTCTTGAGGCTACCGGAGTACCTCTCGGGTGTCTGAGGTTACCTACCATGTCTGCGGATTGGCTATTGGAATGTCAAACCCGATTGAATATATAGGTCCTATTAAATTTTCCGTAATCGTTTGCGGTTCTGGAATCACTTCCAGTTCTACCATACTCCCACTACTGTTTTCTGAAAAAATCCATTTTACTAAAACTATGGCGAGTCACGAACAATATCACTATTGATCTTCCAGATGGTAGAAAATCAACCCTCGTCAAAGTCAGGGTCAACCCACAAACTGCTATTACAGAAACGTGGCTTGAGTTATCCAGTGTCTGGTTTTAAGTATAAGCATGACAACTCCCCATATCTTAACATCGTTAAGATATGAACCATTCTATATACAATATAGAAATAGAGGCACTAATTTAACTGGAACCAGATTCAAACCATGCAACTGTCTCCAGTGCATATCATCTTAATGGAGAGAGGCTAATCAACATTACTCAACTTAGGAATACATCCAATTATGAGTAACCCGAAAGAGAAACAAGTTTCTCAAAACCATTACTATCAACTGAATACCAGTCACAAGAATCTATATCTTCGATCTCTTTGAAGAATCCCGATACTTGCGACACCTGGTTCTCTACTTTATTCTTATACCCACAACTTCTCAAAACTTAGACATTGTATTTCTACGAAACACTTGTCTAAAAACTAGAGAAGTCACAAGTAAACAGAACATAGTACGAGGACCTACCCCTTTGTCCTGATGGACACTGGACAACATACAATACTCTGTATAAGTCCGCTGAGTTGAATAACTTAAAACCTGTGCATCGTAGGTTGAAAACTGTACCCAAGCGATTTCCTCAAATATCACCAATTACAACGAATTCCGATATAATGAGGATGATTACCTAATTCCCAATAACTTACTCCCACTCATCATCTGTAAAACCATACAGATGTGAAAATCATACCTGATAAATACATACCCTGGAGTAAGTATCTAATCGGGAAAGCAGTTTTCCTTTAACAATGCACCGAAACATGAAAAATGTTTCGTAGGGGTATCCTGGTATTCCTAGCAATGCCTCTTCCATAATCCAATTCATGACTTTAACCGTATATTTCTTTGCCACCTCTCCAAATCCCTTTATTTGTCTTTATTCATTACCTTCTGTACACCATCGTTAGGCTAAGTGGTTTTCTTCCTTCCCTACCGTTCGGCACCAGCCTATGGTTTGGAAGAAGACTATCCAGTAAGCATAATAGGTGTACCCTCCTAAACCAAGGAGTACTTGCAACTTGAGAGAAGATGATGATAAAAGACAACTGAATAATACCTTATTCTATTTCTTCCGAACTGGGGAAAAAAGCAAAGGTGAAATAGGAGTGACGATGAAATACGCGGTTTGGTCGTGAATGATAACAGTCGCAATTTACTTTGCCCTCTTTCTAATCCCTTTATTTTGTCTTTAGTTATTACCTTCTGTACACCCTACTTAGGCTAATTGGTTTTCTTCATTCCCTACCTTTCGGCACTTGCCTATGGTTTGGAAGAAGACTATCCAATAAGCGTAATAGGTGTACCCTCCTAAACCAAGGAGCCCTAGCAACCTGAGAGAAGGTGATAATAAAAGACAACTGAATAAACCAATTCTATTTCTCGTGAACCTGGATCCATCCTCGAAGAAGTCCCTTCGAGTTTGTATATAACCATACGATGGATTTATCCAATGGAAGTGGATGTCCGTAGTAATACGGGGTGTTCAGAGAAATTCAAAAGGTAAAAGAAGGAGCGGCAATGACTTATGCAACTTAGACAATCCAAAAGCCAGTATTTTAAGAAGGTTCGGTCAACTTGGTCACTGAGTCATAGTCTAGGGTCGGTCAATGGTCGCTGCCAAGAGAGAGAGAAAAGAAACACTCTGCGTGCACTCTAACTTAGATCAGAATGGTTATCACTTTATCTAATCAGGAAACCTCCCACTGTAATCTCAAATTCTCCTCCAAACCTGAAAGAAGAATTAGTCGGGATCACCCGAAGAGTAAACCAACTCATCAGTGAGAATTGGGATCCAACTATCATCGCATGATAACTTGATGGAAGCCACTCAAGTTATCATACTCCAGAAGGTATGCGCATATCTGGCAAGTTTCAGTTTATATTTGAAACTCCCAATGTGATTTTTGCCCCATGCTCTTATGACCTTGGCGTTAGGTCAAAATATCATAAGTCATGTGTCAAGTTCTAGCCGTCATTATCCAGGTTAATTTGAACCCGCCCGCACATGCCCTTGGCGTTAGGTCAAAATGGCAGAACGACTGTCCCAAACCAACTCATCTATCTATGCAACAAATGAATACCCAGCAGTTACCAAACACTATGCCTTGGCGTTAGGTCAAAATACATGGCTTGAATACTATTGAATACCCAAAAGAAATGACGGAGGGCTACGGCTGGTTTTTGGCGAAAAACCTTTAACGTAATAAACTTGATATCGTTGAAGGAACCTGATAGCTTTTTATAAAAATATAGTGGCGAAAAACTTTTGCTAAAGAGGTCACTCCCGGTGAAGGGATCTCGGCTCTTTCCTCGTGGAATGAGGTGCAGGATATTCCAACTGAATACCGCGATGCAAAGCAACTTGTAATCGACTATAGTGAAGTTATTACCCTGACGCAAACTTCTGCCCAAGGGGTCACTCCCGGTGAAGGGATATCGGCCTTTGCCTCATCGAATGAGGTGCAGGATATTCTAAACTGAATATCACTTTGCAAAACAAAAGGAAACGTCTTTGTAATAACACTTTTTAAAACTGGTTCCAACAACATCAAATATAGGTTAGTTTTCCTTTGCATTGATCAGAATCAATGCAGTCCCATCAATTAATCACACCAGAAAAGAACGAAAATATAATGTACGTATATGCCATCCGCATTCGCCACTGGGTCTCGTCATCACCCGTTAGGTTACTTAACTAACGACAGAGCGGGGACTGGACTAGCGCGGGTGTAAAACATATACAACATCTAATATTATATATACCAATATACAATAATCGCTCCAGGCGTGATAATATGCAACATTACAGAAAAGTAATAAGCATCACAGAACAATACAGATAATCTGGGATCCCCAGGTTTCACAGAGCCGCTACTGAATCCCGACGTTCCCCTGGTCGTGTGGATAGCCTGTGCAATGAAACCTAGACCCCTACGGGCGCGGCAAGTTACCCGCCAAAACCTGAAGCGAGGCAGCCCCCTATAGTATAGTGAATGGACCACCCGGCACTTCACGGAATCCAGTAACTTGAGCACCCCTCCTTGGGTCAACCTGTACCCCCTACGAGTGCGGCGAATAGTCTGTCAATTCTAGAGTGAGGTCCCTCTGCCTCTCAAAGCCATGAGATACGGACCCGTTGCCCTCCAGAACCCGGCTATCCGTGCACTCCGTCGCGGGGTAATCCTAGTACAGAAAAGAAAATATATACAACGGGTACATCAACCTCAGCCCGGTCGTGCCCCAAAAGAATATTATACAAACAGGCAGTGACGGCAGTCCACATGTTGGACGCTCGCCCCGCAATATCAAAAGTACAAATAAATCCAAACAGCACTACCATTGCACACTGCTATCCACCACGACATATCCGCAACATTACAGCACAACACAGAACATCAACGCGAATGTCACGTTCGCAAACCAGACTAAAAGGACTATAGCAATTAGACGCGGTTTACCGCTCGAATGACATTCACGGTCGGAGATATAAAGTAAGTACTGTAAACTAACACGTTTAAATTTTGATCGACAAAATTTCCCGAAGTGGGCCCCACGTACATCTGCTGTACAGTAACAAAAACTGGGCCTAAAAGAACAGTTCCAGAAATCATAATTTCCAACATAGAATCACCTGTAGAAAAATGACCAACTGAAACACCAAGACAGCCGCGGTTCCGCAGTCAAAGCTAGGCTATGACCGCGGTTCAGCGGCCGTACGGTCAATTAAGTTGATCGTTTTTCTCCAGTATTCTTTAAAAAGCCTGCTTGGTTTTCTGTGATGCTCAAAATAATTTTTAGACCCCTTTAAAAATCGACAGAAACTTTAGTGCAGAAAATTATAGTTTCGGAAATTCCGTTCGATCGATCTTTTAAACGCGTTAGCATAAGTTAGTAAAGCTTAATGGCGATGCTCTAATACCACTGTAACTCCACGGTAGCGCCCCGGCCGTCTAACAGACGCCAAACACGGAACAAAAACTTTTACGACTGGCGCTATCGTGTACTATAACCCGGATCTCCCATTAAAGCTAAACTAACAAACTATAGAGTGGGTAGAAATGTTATATCGAACGATCCGAGTCCTTCTGTCTTCAACCATCATCCCACGCTTTGTTGCGGCTGCTCCGATCTCCTGAATCTCCAGTCTCCTCATCCAGGTGGCACCACGTCGATAGATCTTTAAACGGGCTCCCGCCTCTGAACCGAGGCAACTCGGTCATCAAGTTTGCTAAAAGAGATGACCAAGATTGATGTAGAGAGCGAGTAGAACACTTTGTCTCACTTCGTCCAAAGCCATGGACGAACGGTTAATGAAGTTGCCTTTTGGATCGGGTGAAATGAGAAATGAGGCTATCTAATTTCCATGAATCCAAAACTATAATCTTTTCCAAATCAACAACCATCTTGAATTTCTAAGAGGGGCCGGCCATTATCAAGAGGGGAAGGAGGTGAGTGTAGGAGCAAGGAGTGGTAACCATAAGATAAAGATCAATCATCAAAAGAATGAGTCACCTAAACACCTTGCAACATATAATTAATGCAACAATGAGTCACGAAAACACCTCACCAAATCATTAAATGCAATAAGTGACTCACTAATCCTAGTCACCTCTTCTAGAAGCTTCCACATACATCACCCTCATGACTCACCCAAGTGATAAAAAGATAAATCCGCATTTAACCGAATGTTAAAAGAGGGCGATGGAAAACTGGAAACTGGCAACTTCCAAAAGTGATCCTGAAATGAATTTCAGGATAACCCCGTATCAGTATAAACATACCCGCATTTGTATTACGACCGAATACAAATGCAACTGAGACAAAGATATTATATCTACACAGTATAATACTCGGATCCGGCTTAAACCAAAGCCCACAAGTATTATCTGTCCGAAATATGACACGTGCGTAAACGCACATGCATTTTCCGAACCCTGCCATAAAACCATACGGCCTCTACAACATTTCGCCCGAACTTGGGAAACTATCTGTGGGGGACTCTAATGACTCATCAACACACTGGCACTGGGTATAACCACTAGCACGTCAGAGGTACGAACTGTACGTAACGGTTGCCTATGTATTGATTGGAAGAGAAGCTAACAAGCGAACTCATCCAGAAACCCTACTGAGCCTGACAGTGACAATATCTGTACAGTCCGGTCCGTTCGTCTAAGAGTATCGCATATCGAGTCTAGGGGGGTGGATAAAGTCAAACCCCTAATAACGCGATAATTCGTGTCGGTATGAAGCCCATCACCTCCTGAGAAACTACCGATCCAAATCAGTAATTCTCCACTACCTCGACCGAGAATTTCTAGTGATGGCCACCCGTGCACTGTGCGACATCAACCCCCAATACCGGGAGAGACAAATCCCCAACGATCCGCTCACTGCCTCCATGTGGCTCGGGACTGTACCCAACTAAAACCTGTTTGCGCGTCTCCTTTGAGCGTGGTAGGGTAGTAATCAAAGCACAGTGGGAACTCACACGAGACAAATGACGATCTCAGGTCGACAAACTAACCTGTACGCATGTCACCAGGGAACTGCTATCTGACGATATGTATAATACCAACTAGTATGTTCCCGGCGAGTCATGTCCGGTGTACTCATAACGCAATGAGCACCTGTATACATCTTAGGTGAACCAACTGACACCAATGGCTTGTGAGACCGGCCATCGCCCCTCGTCGGGGTCTCGACTGTATACACTAGTTTACTCTGGAGTATCGATGCCCTGTCTCGAAACTCCCACGACTAGGGACACTTTAAGGATGTGCTTATAGACCCCAGCTCCCACGTATATGATCGCCATCATACTGCTGGCAGTCAAGCAAGAATCCTATGGGCTCTATCAACATGCAATAGTGAACTAAAGCATGTATACGATGATAAAGACAAACCAGACAGCATACTATCATCTCGAGCAAGACTGTTATATCGGTATATGTCCTCCCTCAATCATTGCAATCACGTATCTACGATCCAATAATTGACTTTGAGAGCACTATATCCAACAATTTTGTCGTCACTCCGCTTTACTGACCATGGGGTCTTTTGCTGACGTTGCATTTACATCCTGCTGGACTGCGAAGGAACGTCGTTGTTGACATCTCGTCTGCTATATCGAGACGAATGTTGATGAGGTGATCACCCCATGTGAGATGATCTCCGATTGTCTTTCCGGTTTTATATGAGTTGCCATCAAGACTTGGCTCAGTTTTCTGATGGAGCATAGGGAAGGAAGATGTGATTCCATATTTGTTTGTGCCCCTGGATTGTATACAGGGATTGCTGTGATATCGCCTGTAGGGTAAAAGTTTCATTCATCATCATTTTTTATTATTTTATTTCCGCGATGCTCTATCATTTCAGCTTTTATATCGTGAAGGTTGCGATTGCCCAATCATTTCGGCTATTTTTCGCAGTGCCCAATCATTTCGGCTATTTTTTTATTTTTACTCCCTGCTTTTTATTGCGAGTTGCCCAATCATTTCGGCTATTTATTTTATTTTCACTCGCTGCTTTTTATTGCGAGTTGCCTCATCATTTCGGCTATTTTGCATGTGTGGCTCGCAGATTCTTTTTTACCGCGAGTGTGGAACTTGGAATCTGGTGCCAATCCCAGCATCAGCATCGCTACAACTGGAATATTGCCAGGAGCGAATCATCATTTTCCATGAAAGGGCTTGGAATTTTGATCCCGGTTTAGGCATCAGCATCGCTATAATTGGGATATTGCCAGGAGCGAATCATCACTTACCATGAAAGGACTTGGAATTTGATACCGGTTCAGGCATCAGCATCGCTACAACTGGGATATTGCCAGGAGCGAATCATCATTTGCCTCTGTCGATGTTTGAACAAAGGTGGCTTAGTAAACAGGGTTAGGGTCTTGTCGACTAAGGCTTTTTGACTTCATGAGCCGTAAGGATCTCATAAAGGTATTTCTCCCTGCGAGTCGTGAGGATCTCGTAGGTGTGTTTTCTCCATAGGAATCGTGAGGATTCCTAAGTGCGTGTTCTCCTATAAGTCGTAAGGATCTTACAGGAGTGTTTTCTCCTTATAAGTCAAGAGGGCTTACAAGGGTTGTTCACTGTGCGAACATATCCCTAGTCATGGATGGGACTTTGTTAGGGAAATGTTTATTCGCGCCCGTGGATTGTATACAAGGGTCAGTATTGAGCCGCTTGTAGGGCAATATCGAAGGTTGTGGAGGTTGCTTAAGAACAAGTTCAGGTCTCTGTAACTTAAGACTTTCAAATCTTATGAGCCGTGAGGGTCCCATAAGAGAGTTCTCCTTACGAGTCGTGAGGATCTCGCAAGTGTGATTTCTCCTTAGGAATCGTGAGGATCCCTAAGTGTGTTGCTTCCCTGTGAGTCGTAAGGATCTCACGCGGGTGGCTTCTCCTTACAAGGTTGAGAGGACCCTGCAAGTGTCTTTTAACGAGGTTGCGCCCTTTCGGGTTTTCACAAACACTCGCCGGTAGTCCTGCTGTTTTTACTCACGGAGCCCTTTCGGGTTTTCATCCGTGCCCATTTTGCTTATGGACATACTGTTTTCTTCTTCTTCTTTTTTATTCTTTTTATTCCTCTTTATTTTATTTTTCTAACGAGGTTGCGCCCTTCCGGGTTTTCACAAACACTCGCCGGTAGCCATGCTGTTTTTACTCACGGAGCCCTTTCGGGTTTTCATCCGTGCCCATTTTGCTTATGGACATACCGTTTTTTTACTATCATTTTTTTTTCTTTATTATTTTTTTTATCTCGTCAGCCTGAGGATGCTGCGGTAGTAGTTTAAAGACGTTTCGGTCGTCAGCTAGTTTTAGGACATAGTGGTCCGTCGTTAGTTTAAGGACGTTTCGGTCCGCCGTTGCCGTATTTGAGGCGAATATATAGTTTACTGACTTTTCGGTCTATGGGGCTTTCCCTATGAATGAGCATGATGCCCCCGGCATATCCATCTTTCTCGGAGCATGTGGTTGTGGCGGGCTCACCTTCCAGTTTTCGGACAACGCGAACTTGCCCTGTTGGTATTGGTCTTCAACCCAGTTTTTGAAGACGTAGCAGTTTTCAATCGGATGGCCCAATACTTGGTGGTAAGGGTAGTAATTAGGAGTGTTGACATCATTCAGTTGTAGTTGGTGTTTTGGCTCCGGTAGAGTGATAAGCCTGTTGTGCACTGCCGCTTCGAACAGCCTTCTTGTTTCATCCTGGGGAAATGTGTAAGGACGTTTCAACCTCTCACAGAGGGGTTGCCGCTTGCTGCTTTGGCGAACAACCGGTCTAGGGCCACTCGATTGTTGTTAAGTGTTGGCGATAAAAGCCGTTTTCCCCTTTTCTTTATCCTTTTTGTTCACTCCGTTGTTTGTGGATCCGAGATTCTCTCCGGGTATCGCGAAATTGCACGGCTGAATGTTCTCGCAATTTCTTAATTCTTCAGAGATGGACTCCTTGAAGAGAGGGCCGAGGGCTACTTTTTCGTCGGAATCGCTCCCGAAGGTGAGAACTCGTGATCCCCCGGGACCATCCCTATGACAATTGCCGGCAACTCTTTTATGCTCATCTGTCGTATTTTTCGCTGTCTACGAGCTTCACACTTTGTCCTGTTGAAGTGTTTCCTATGAGCGACATACCCTTGCCATCAACACTTAAAGGAGTCGCGGTCTTCAGTGGGATGTAGGATCTTCTGGTGATATAAGCATTAATTAGGATGCATCTCTACTCCACCGAGAGTGTTTTCTTCAGAGGGTGGTAGCTTCATTCCCATTGATATGGCTTTAGCGAACCTTTTCCTCGTCTTGAATTTGTTTTTATCCGCAGCGGATGACTTTTGATTTGACGGGAGTGCCTCGACTCTTTCGTCTAGTCGCCGGTGTTTGGCTCCTTCCAACATGGCCATCTCACGCTCCTGATTGGCTTTAACTTTCAGACGAATCTCATTCAGGAAGGCATCGATCATCTCGTCTGATGGCCACAGAAGTTCCAGTTTAGAATCCGCCCTCGGTTTCTCGGTGCAAGGAGCCTCTTTATCATCTACCAATGAGTGAGAGATCACATGACAGGTTGCCCCCGGTGTGTCCGTCTTCTTTAGAGTGTGCGGCTGTGGTGGGTTTACTTTCCACTTTTCAGACAGCGCAAACTTACCTTGTAGGTACTGATCCTCGATCCATCCATTAAAGACGAAGCAATCCTCGATCGGGTGACTTACCGTTTGGTGGTAAGGACAATAGTTGGGATTATTCACCTCGCTGGGTTGCAGTGGTCTCCTTGGATTCGGGAGATAGATAAGCCTATTGCGCATCGCCAGCTCGAACAGCCTCTTCGTTTTATCCCGCGGGAATGAGTAAGGACGTTTCATTTTCTCATTATAATACCGCCGTCTTTCTTCCAGTTGATCCGCTAATTTTGGGGCACTGGGCTGCTGTTGGGTGTTCGTAATGAAGGTCGCCTTCCCTTTACCTTTGTCGTTTCGGGGTTCCGGCTTTGGAGGAGACGGTCTGTGACCCATTTGATCCATCTGGACTAGCTTATCAATTAAAGCCTGGAACGTGGTCGGTTTGAAGAACATCATGAATTGCGAGAGGGTTGCTTGCGGATCAAGAATGCCCACGAACATGCCTACCGCAGGTGCTTCTTCGATCCGTTGTTCGCATTTCGACCACAGATTCCGCTATCGTATTGCGTATTGCACCCACGTTTCGCCTGGCCTTATCCTGGCGTTGGTCAGTGCTGTTATCGGGGTGCGTTCACTAGCACTTGCGAATCTTTGTGTAAACAACAGCTCCATCTCCGCAAACGTTTTGACAGAGTCATTAGGTAGCTCCGAATACCATTCAAAGGCCGTTTCTGTTAAGCTGCCGACGAACTGGCAAACCAGCAGTTTATCATCGCCTCCAGTGTTGCCGCATAAGGCCCTGAATTGAGCGACATGCTGATGCGGATTCCCTTTCCCTTTATATACGTGGAACTTAGGGATCGTATATCCTGGAGGGTAACTGATTTGGTCATACCAGCTTGGATAGGGTCGTCCGGTCTAACAATTTGCGCAGCTGCTTCATTCGCCTGATAAGCTCGTATTTGCTGAGCTATATAGTCGTCTAGTGCAGCTTTGGAAATGGTTTCCTCCTTGGCTGCTGAAAGGGCCGGAGGAAGATTAGATGTCTCCCCTCCGTCGTCTCCGACAATGATTGGAGGGCCTTCAGCTGGAGGGTCCGGCTGTAACATCATCCCTACCATATCTTGGAAGAGGAGCGCCATTTGTTTTATGTTAGCCGCTTGCTCTGCAGTTTCTTTGTCCTTCTTTTCGAAGACTCTACATAAGAAGTCAGCATCGGTTTCTTGTTCGTGACGCTGCTCTGATGATACTTCCGAGCTTTCTTTTGGCCCGGTGAGTGCGGCCATCGCAGTCATCATCTCTTGAAGCTTCTGTTGTTGTTCCTGGGCTTTTGTCACAGATCGGGTGAGCGGTCGGTGACCCGTCGAAGCACGGCCTTCCTCCTTTCCAGAAGCCATATAAACAGTGTGCACCACCATGCCCCCAGACTTGGGATGTTTGTGCTCAGCGCTTTTACAGTTCGCCATGTTCACAGGGGCTTTTTGCGGCCTCCTTTTCTTTTGAGTGATCGACGTCGAGGGAGCCGTTGTAGTAGGCACCCAGCCAGCTGTCGCCTTTTGTGGCTTGACAGGACGGTTTTCTTCTCACTGAACCATTATCTTTTTCTGTCAGCAAGAGTAATCTTGATCAATTACCGACTCCTGGACATGTCGCCAGACTTTGTAAATTTTGGAGGACAGCCGCTGAAAGGGCTGCTCCGGCTTCTTCTCTGTAGCAGTCTCCATAGGTGGAGGGGATCTTTTCAGCACAGCGGCCGGAGAGTTTCTGCGCACCTTGTTGAGCAGTTCAAAGCTGTTCTCGGTTGGAACAGCAGCTTTGATTTCCATCATTGGAGCCGGCAGAGTTATCCCAGAGGGGGAGTTGCCCCCAGCCTTCCTTACCCGGCACCAGTGGCGATGTCGAGCGTGTCGTGCAGATGGAGTCGTTTCAGCTATAAAGGTGACTTCATCATGCCCCCTCTGGGCAGGGGAAGCAGCTTTGAAGACTTTGCCTGGAGCAGAAACCGGAATGGTTAGCCTTGTAAAAACTGACTTCTTGGAAAGAGAAGCATTTCCAATGATTTCGTTCGCTTGAGCCGGGATGGCTATCCGCTTTGGGATGGCAGCTTCGGGTATCGCGGGCTTGTAGACGTTCTGGCCCAGTCTGTTGAAAACTGAGGTAGTGGAGTTGGGTGACCCATTGAAAGGGACTGCGGCAGTGGTAAGTCGATCAAAGACCGACTTCTTTGGAGCTTCTTGCGACGACATCGGGGCGAAGCTCATCGATGTGAGCATGGTCCCAAAGAATAGGCCAGTGGTGGCCTGAGTTACCTGCTCCACTGGCATCTTGAAAAGGGAGGCCGCCTGGGGCCCGTAATTCACTCCTCCAGTAGGGACGGAGCGAGAGTTGCAGTTGCAGGTAGTGCAGTTTGAAGCCATTGATCTTCTGTTTTCTGCACGGAGCAAGACACCAAATCTTAGTACCTCGAATCCACAGGCAACCACAGCAAACCGCGATTTGTTGCGAACACGACACACGAAGTGTGGAGTGCAAAGAGAAAAAGGTCCCACCGGGCATGCCAGAATCTGTTCCCCTCCGAAAGACGGCGCGACGTGAAGACGTCTTTCCTGAGATTCGGGGCAGATGCTATTTGGTTTTATCCGTCCACCTCTCCGAAGATGCCAAGTTGATTTATGGCACCGTGTATCTGAGGTTTAGACGGATGTGGCCGATGTAGCAGACTTCGTCAGATTCCCCCTCACTTGAGGGGTTTAGACGGACACGTGTCGCGCAGCACAGAGCGCAGTGCAACTGCGCTGACACGTGTCGCGCAGCGCAGAGCGCAGTGCAAACTGCGCATCTGCGCTGACACGTGTCGCGCAGCGCAGAGCGCAAGTGGCCTGAAGCGTTCTTCCTTTATTTAAAATTTGAATCTTAAATAGAGCCTTGCTCTGATTGGGTGCGCTGCCCCGAGCGCTGCGCTGGCATATCTGATTCTGACACGTGGCGCTCTGCGCACAGCGCAAGGAATCTGAAGCGTTGCTTCAATTTATTAAAATTTAAACTTTCAAGGTAGAGTTTTGCTCTGATTGGGGGAAACAGAAGCGTTGCTTCATTTCCCGCCTTGGAATTTGAACAGAGCTTTGCTCTGATTGGGGTAAACAGGGGCATGTCGTAGCTGGAGATGGAATCGCCGTTGATCCTGAGAAGATTGCAGTAGTTCAAGATTGGCCGATTCTGAAGAACGTTGCAGAGATCAGAAGCTTTCTTGGACCTGCCGGGTATTACAGAAGGTTCGTGGAAAATTTTGCTCGTTTGGCTGAGCCTCTGACCAAGCTTACACGCAAGGAAGTACCATTTATGTGGAAAGATAATTGTGCGTCAGCTTTTGAGGCGTTGAAGCAGAGTTTGATAACCGCTCCTGTTTTAACTGTGCCAGAAAATTCCGAAAGATTGGTGATTCACAACAACGCATCTGAGAAAGGATTGGGATGTGTTTTGATGCAGCATGGGAAGGTTATAGCTTACGCATCGAGACAGTTGAAGACCCATGAGAAGAATTACCCAACTCATGACTTGGAGCTAGCAGCTGTGATTTTCGCTTTGAAGATTTGACACTACTTATTTGGCGAAAGGGTCGAAGTATTCACCGATCACAAAAGTTTGAAGTATGTGTTCACGCAGAAGGAGCTTAATATGAGGCAGCGTAGATGGTTGGAGCTGATGGCTGACTACGAACTTGATCTTAAGTACCATCCGGGAAAAGTTAATGTTGTGCCGGATGCGCTTAGTTGGTTGCCAGCAATTCAGATGTTGACTGCACAGAAGGAACTTATTGAAGTCTTTCGGAGATTCGATTTGGAAGTTGTGCTACCGCATTCTTCGGGACAGTTAATGCAACTGCATGTACAATCGTCGTTGATCGAGAATATTAAAGCAGCAAAAATGTAAGACCCAAGATTTGCAAAAGTTTCGAGAACAGGTTGAAGCTGGACTTCGAACGGATTTATTGATTCATGAAGATGGTTCATTGCGATATGGTAGTCGTTTATGTGTGCCAAAGGGAGAAATTCTCGAAGAAGTTATGAAGAAGGCGCACAGTTCCGCATATTCCGTATATCCAGGAGGCACGAAGATGTACCGAGATCTACAACAGCTTCTGGTGGGAAGGCATGAAACGGGAGATTGCCCGCTTTGTAGCGAAGTGCTTGGTGTGTCAGCAAATTAAGGCTGAAAATCAACGGGTTGCTGGTTTATTGCAACCACTTCCAATTCCTCAGTGGAATGGGAACATATAACCATGGATTTCGTGACGGCTTTGCCGCGGAGTCCAAAAAGGCAACAATGCAGTTTGGGTGATTGTTGATCGATTGACCAAGGCAGCTCATTTCATCCCATTTCGAGTTGGTCAATCAACAGAAACTTTGGCAGAACGGTACATGCAGGAGATTGTAAGATTGCATGGAGTACCGGTGAGCATCGTGTCCGACCGTGACACCCGTTTCTTATCACACTTCTGGAGAAACTTACAGGAAAGTTTGGGGACTCGATTGAAGTTTAGCATAGCTTATCACCCTCAGACAGATGGCCAGTCGGAGAGAACGATCCAAACTCCTGAAGACATGTTGAGAGCTTGCATGTTAGGCTTCAAGGGTTCATGGGAGGATCATCTACGCTTGGTGGAGTTTTCTTACAACAACAGTTTCGAGGCGACTATTCAGATGGCTCTATTCGAAGCTTTATATGGTCGCAAGTGTCGTTCACCTGTTTGTTGGGACGATGTTAGAGAACGAAGATTGTTGGGACCGGATTTGATCGTGTAAACAGTTGAGAAGGTTAACACTATCCGGAATCATATGAAAGCAGCACAACACCGACAAAAGAGTTGGGCAGATACATCAAGAAGATCTCTAAAGTTCGCCGTTGGTGATTTGGTATTCTTGAAGTTATCACCGACTAGAGGGGTGATTCGTTTCGGAAGTCGAGGAAAGGTTAGTCCTCGATTCGTAGGACCTTTTGAGATTTTCGGAGCGTGTTGGAGAAGTGGCGTATCGATTGGCTTTACCGCAATCCTTGGCGAATGTTCATGACGTGTTTCACGTATCTCAACTCCATAAGTATGTTCGAGATGAAACACACGTACTGGATCATTCGGAGCTGACTGTATGAGAAGATTTGACCTTTGAGGAACGATCGATGTTGATTGTGGATCGAAGTGAAAAGGGTTCTTAAGAACAAAGTTATCCCTCTTGTACTAGTTTCTTGGGGAAATCGCTCGCATGGAGAATCAACTTGGGAACGAGAAAATGAAATCCGACAGAAGTTTCCACATCTATTCTTGTAGTGTGTTGATTGTTTATCCTTTCTTGTTCTTGGAATTTCGATGACGAAATTCTTTTTGTAGTTGGGTATAATGTAACAACCTAGTTCACTTATACCAATTCCAGTTCCCGTATTTATTTATCTGTGGTATTTTATTGATTTATAATGTTTGGGTGCGAATGGTATTTTACACTTTATATTGCATTCGACCTGACCCGCTTGCTTGAACTTGTTGATTCATATTTATAGTTTAACTTGACTTATTACGTAGACTGTGCATTTTCATGTTTAGTACATACTGGCATTTTATCTGGTATTGCATCTTTTGCCATATAACATTTTAAGCCACAGAAAATATTTTAAAATTACATAACATGGCCTGCATGATACCCCTAACCCCGTGGTAGCATCCGCGCATCTTGTTCTCGTCTCGTTCAGTGAAACGGACGTGTTTGGATGGCTACACGCACGTACGTGCATCCGTTCTTGGGGGTATACATTTTCGTTACCTGAGCACTCATTTTGAAATTTGGAAGTCGCATATATTTTTCGTATTTTAAATCTGAATTTTTAGATCCGACCCGGGCGTATTTTGGAATATTTTATATCCCACCAAAATTCAAATTTATTTAATATAATAATATATTTAAAATTTTCTTAACGGCTTCAAAGTTTTAGTTAACCAACGAAATCTTTTTAAATCAAATCGTAGCTTTTAAAACAACCATATATCTCTTTCTTCCTCTGGCCCCACCGCACTCAACCTCTCATCCTTTTCTTCTATTTCTCTTTCTCTCTCAGTCTCTCTCTCGCCGTCTCTCTCCTCTCTCCTCTTTCTTTCTCTTTCTCTCTTTTCTTTACCCATCTCTCTCCTTCCCTCTTCCTTTCTCTCTCCCCCATATAAAAACAAATCCATCTCTCCTCACTGTTCACCTCTCTCTTTCTCTCACCTCTCGATCTCCTCTCTCTCTCAGAATCTCTCTCTCTCCTCTCGCTTATTCTCTCTCTCCCCTATATATTATTTCTTCCTCTCTTCCTCTCATTTTTCTTTCTCGCGAACCCAAAACCCCGGCTCTCCTCCTCATGGCCGCCGTCGCTCCCATCGCCGCCTCGCCATCTCCACGACATCATCACCCTCATCTCCACCTCCACTTCGACACCAACCCTGAAACCCCAACACCTTTCCTCGTCACCTCGACATTTCCTCCGCCTCCTTTCCTTTCTCGGCCAACCCATCGCACCCTAACCACAGCACCTTCCTCATCTCGCCGTCGATGTCTCTGCAAACCTAAGAACACCCTCGCCCCGTCTCCATCTCCTGTGCAATAAGACTCCAGCCACCAACACCGCCATCGTCATCTTTGAGAAACCCGTGCAACCGTGGTCACCTTCATCGAGCCCATCTCCAATCAACCGCTCGGGAATCCAAGCCCTCACCGGTGCAACCACCTCCTTCCCTCGACCCTATCACAAAGCCGAGACCCCCTAAACCCAACACCGTCACCTTCGTCCTTGTCGTCATCTTGAAACTGAACCCATCGCCTGCCCTCCATCCCTCTCAAGCAACACTTTCGAGCCTTCCAGCACCCTCGCCTGCCCTCCAGAACCCCTCTAGACCTCTTCGATCAAACAACGCTCTGCGCCTTCAAATCCCCTCCAGCAACCCTACCATGGCTCTAGACCAGCACCTGCACCATGTCTCGCTGGCCTGCATCAGCATCAGCACTGCATAAGCACCCGCATCGGCTCCAGCTTCCCGACTTGATGGTCAGCTTCAAGTAAAAAAAAAAAAAATAATAATAATAATAATAATAATAATAATAATAAAACTGTTGATGGTTGCCTCTTGCCTCCTGCCGTTGATGAGCAGCTTCCTAATATTGATGACTCTTGGCCCAAGCAAAAGTAAAATACCTCCATCGCATAACAAAATCTCAGTGAGGAGTTGTTTCAACATCCGGCTCCGTTGTCTTGGTTGATCTCGTCTCCGTTCTTCCTCGCTCATCTCCGCTCATCTCCGTTACCGACGATGCTCTCTTAGACCGTTTTGCTACTCTTGTCCCCGCTTGTGGTTTAGACAACCTTTATTCTCTTCCTCTCGAGATCTATTTGGTACCGATTATCATGGATTCTTATTTGGTCTCTATTCGACGTGAGGCGTCGCGTGGACATTTCCTACCTACGCGGTTATATTCTTGTATTGCCTGGTTCTGTTCCGTATTTGTGCGTGCAAGGTGTTCGACGAAATGCCCCAATGGAGATTTTCCGTCGTTTTATCGCATTCTTGCTGCGTGTCGCGCATCTGTGGATCCCCGAGACAAGTAAAACTTGCTACATGCTATTTAAATTATTTTATACTTATTTAAATACGTATTGAGCCTCTTGTTTAAATCTAGTGCCCCATATTCCATTTTAACATTTCAGTGTCCCGTTTATATCATTTTAGATCTAGAACATGAAAACATATCTTGTTGCATATTAGATTACAATTTACTGTACCCATATCCGTAGTTATATCACACAGTGCTTAGTTTGTACAGTCCATAGTTCCATTCCAATAGTTTATAACTTTTCGGATATCTATTTGCATCCATCTTGTCTAGTATATATACAATTGCATCCATAGATTATATAATACATAATAATATGATTTTAACATTCCATATTTGATAAAGTGTATTTTAATTAGTGTTGGAACTATAATCTTAACCCAAATCGATAACTGTGCATCCGTATGTTTTAATCTGTACCTATTTGCATACCCCATCACAATATTCCATTTTATTGTTACATTGATACCCCATACTTGTTTTTGTGAACCCATGTCTATTATAGTTTGATTATGAGCACCCACGTGATATTTGTGCACCCCCGACATGATTTGATACACTACTACTTGATACGACTTGATACCGTGCACTTCTTGACATGATTGGATTATATACACTACCTGACTTGACCTGATGTACTATAGCTTGACCTGTTACCTAATCTTGTTACTAATGCTAACAACCTTGACATGTTGTCCCTACGAACATTTCCTGTTTTCTATTCAGATAAACCTGTACCTACTTGATCCTGTGTTGGCATTAGCCCCAGATTTATTAATACCTGACTTGGGGGTATGGGGAAATCAATGATGAAACCTGACTTGTAACTCGACAGTTCGATACCTTTACTGATCAGTCTTATGGGCTAGGCCAGCCCCGGGGTGATGCTGCTGATATCACTCGTCATTACCTACTACCCTTTACTGCCTTGCAGCACGTCTCGGATTCAGCCCGAGAGTCTTAGACCGTGATCCCGAGCACGCACGGGATACTATCCACCCTTTACTGCCTTGCGGCACGTCTCGGATTCAGCCCGAGAGTCTTAGATCGTGATTCCGGGCACGCACGGGATACTATTGAGTTACATCGATGATTCATCAAATTGATTTCAAAGACTTGAGAGTAGTTAACCCGATAGACGAGTTTAGATTACTCACTGCACATCACTTATGCCTTATCCTGCACTATTATTATTGTTTACCGTTCATATTCGTACCCGCATGTCTTGCTACCCTCTGATTATATTATTATTGATGTTATGACGCACTGACGTCTGGGTTTTGCATGGCCCAGATCCTCTACCTTTGTCGCAAGCTGATCAGGAGTACTGCCGCTGTTAGACCGAGCAGTGAGGATCCTATCGGTATCCAGTTTTACTTTCCAGGTGTTTTGTTTATTGGATCCTTTTGCTTCCGCATTATTTTATTCTTGACTCATTTATTCTGGCTTATGGACATGTGTTGGATAGTTTATTATTGTTCTTGATATCTCTACAGCCGTAATGTGACTGTGGAAGGATATTTCCTATCCACAGGTAGCATGGTTGGCTCTGTCATGTGCCTATCTTAGTGTACTCTGGGAAGCGGGGCGTGACAGCCGACAATCCTGACATGTTGTCCTGATGGACGTTATTGTTGTCTGTATAGACAAAACCTGTACCTGCGTGATCCTGTGTTGGCATTAGATATCAATTGGCAATACCTGATTTGAACACATAACCTTGGGGGTAAGGGGAAATCAAGAATGTAACCGAACATAACTCAAAGGACTATTATATTGTTTGCCGTTTTTTTCGGGCGTTACGGAATATATTGTTTGCCGTTTTTCCGGGCGTTACGGATTATATTGTTTGCCATTTTTCTGGGCGTTACAGAATATATTATTTGCCGTTTTTCTGGGCGTTACGGAATAATCCTGTTACCATGGTCCCGTGGGGCATGAACGGGGCATAGACCGATGGGTTACGATGATGATTACATTAATTGATTTCGAAGACTTTAGAATAGATAACCCAGTAGTATAGTTTAGTTACTTACTACACTTCACTGTTCCATATCCATGTTTACTGGTTATATTCATGTTATCGTTTATACTCATGCATGCATATCTCGTGTATCCTGTTCATGTATTATTGTTTGATATTATGACGCACTGACGTCTGGGGTTTGCATGGCCCAGATCCTCTACCTTTGTCGCAGGCCGATCAGGAGTACTTTAGCCGACAGGCCGAGCAGTGAGGATCCTGTTAGTATCCAGTTTAGTTTAGTTTCTTTCCGTACTTTTATTTCCTGATGTGAGCCCGTATTTAGGACGTACTTTCCAGATTGTTATTGTTACTTGGATTTATTGCTTCCGCATATTATTTCTTGACTCGTTTATTCTGGCATATGGACATGTACTAGATAATTTATTTTATTTCTACTGTTCTTGATATCTTATACACAACCGTAATGTGATTGTGGAGGGATGTTTCCTACCCACAGGTAGCATGGTTGGTTCTGTCACGTGCCGATCTTAGCGCACTCTAGGAAGCGGGGCGCGACAATTTAAAATTCAAAAGATTAAGAGAACCTAATATATATTTAACACATCATCCAACTTTTAATTCTCGTAACCTAAAAATTAAAAAGGATAAAAACCTAATTCCACTCCACCACTTTGAATATCTTAAGTATGAATACAAACTTGTACAATTGAAAATTAATTGCCGCTAGGTTTTGCATTATTTTCTTAAAATTTTAAACAATTTAATCTATGTTTTATTAATGGTTTTTTTTATTTTGGACCCTCCAAACTTGGTATTTTCAAAAAAGACACGCAAAACTAGGTATTTTCAAAATGGACAACCCAAACTATTTAAGTTAACTAAAAAAGACCCTCCCATTAATTCCCATCCAAATTTTGTTAAATAAAACAGTTTTGGAGGCTGTAATTGACCGATATACCCCTCCATGGTTTAAAAATGTCCACTTATCGTCTATTGCTCATTTTTAACCTCTCACTCTCTCGCTCGTCCCCTCTTCTCGGCGAGTCCCTGCGATATCGATGAGAACGAGAATGGAATGAAGAGGGAGAGAAACGAGAGAGAGGATGAGAGTTTTCATGGGGAGTTGGGAGATGTCGATGAAAATGGGTTCGGGATCAAGCGAAGAATGTTGTTTGCGCAAGCCGCCATTGATTGCGTGGACGAAGAAGAAGAAGAAGAAGCAAAAGGGTTGGTGCAGGTTAGAAGAAGAAGATGAAGAGGAGGAGGAGGAGAAGAAGAGTGGTAGTTTTGTCTTTATACTTAGAATTTAACCATTCAAATTGACGGAGGGTCTTTTTTAGTTAACGTTTAAGTTTGGGGCATCCTTTTTGAAAATATGAAGTTTCGCATGTCTTTTTTGAAAATATGAAAGTTTGGAGGTTCTAAAATAAAAAAAAAAACCTTTATTTTTATGACTAATTTAGATATATTGTAATTTAGTACGAGTAAATATAATTATAAAAAATAATCAATAATAATCCATATAGTTTATGCTTTGCGCACTACACATTTTGCGATTTTCACTTTTAAGAGACATAGCACTAAATTTTCGCTATTGCTATTTTTCAAAATTGGTTAGAACTTATAAGCTACAAATGCCACATCTTATAAGTGTATACACGTGTTGATGTGTGTCACAAGTGCGTCCTATGCTCGTCGTCTAGTAGTTTGTCTAAATGATAACATGGAGAGAGCCGATTGCGGAAGGAGGACAGCGGCAACTGACGTTTTTCGGCAAGCACTTGTAGGCAGCGGTCGTTGTGGACAGTTTTTGAGAGCGATTGGTAAAAGGGCATATATGAACACGTAAAATTTGAAGGGGGCATATAAAAAAAACCATATTTTATGTTCACGCATTTGGAAACCAAAACGGTTTATTAATTATATATGGAAAAAACCCCATAATTTATCTTAATTTGGAAACCCCATTCAGACCAAGTCTAAGGCCGTTTGAATATATTAATATTAATATTACATTCCTAAATTAGATGTTACCCGTTACCGTCTAGGGTTATAATATGGTTCTTTAAATTTCCCTTTTTTAATATCGTTCTTTAAACTTCCCTTTTTTAATTCCCTCAAAATAAACCACACGCTGTCGCTGGGATTTCATCTCTCGATGTGATCTTTCGAAACCCTAACCTCCTGGAGTCCGAGGAGCCGCCGCCGATCTAAAGTCGGCGATCTTTCCCTTCAAAACCCTGACCGTAAGGCTCTCTCTCTCTACCATCTCTCTAAAAATGACGGTGGCCAACGCGTGGGCCCCACCCTCTCCCCTCCTCCGCCTCGATCCCCCTTCCTCCTCCTCCCCTTCCTCCATCCATCTCCGGCGGTGCGGTCTTCCGCAGGAGCATCGTAAGGACTTCCAAGGGCCCCACAACCCTAGCAAGAGCAGGAAGAAGAAGAAGTGCGAGACGACGATTCTATTCTCATCGGAAGTCACCCAGATTGCCACATCGTGCTCGATCATCCGAGCATCGGTCGTTTCCATCTCGAAATCCAGAGCCTCTCCGTGACCGATCTGGATTCGGGTATTTATTGTTTCTTGGATTGGTTCATAAATTTTTTTTTGTGTTTTTCTTTTTTCATCAATTTGAAATTTTGTTTTGCAGTTCATGGCACCTGGGTTTCAGGGGAAAAGTTTGGGGCTTAGATTGCTGCTGTTGATTTAGTGGGAGGATGATACGGTGATGCTCAGGGCGTCTACGAGGGTTTATGAGCTGCATTGGGTGCCTTTGAGTAGTGCTTTTGAGATGGAGAATCCGAGGAAACCCAACAGGTAAGATTTTGGGAAAAAGGTTCAATTTTTTTTAATTCGTATTAATTTATCTAGTCAAAATTTCAGTCAGTTTAATTCATTATGTCTTAATTTAGATTATTGTTCCTATATTTGATATTAATTTGTGATGGATTGATAGATTATGATACCAAATAATATAGATCATGCCCTTTTTCTATCTGATTGAGATGAGACTAAATAGATTTTAGACCTAAGCTGAAGATTGATTAAAATTGGCACTACAGTAATCATGCACTTGAATTTATGAAGAAGCCATAGGTTTCATCAGTGAAACTCTCGAAACGCATAGAAACATATCTATTGAGTAGTCTCTAACTACATTTCTGCTCCTTAACACCTGAAGGCTACTGTTTACATTTGCAAGAAAGAAGAAGAAAAAGCTAAAACCGACGACCGCTTGATCAACCAATCATTTAGGAATAAGCGCCGGATTACACTACCCTTAAATAAATTAATGTGATCTATGCGAACAATATTAAAGACTGATATCACAATTCTTAAATTAGATCTTACCGTTCTTTAAACTTTACCTTTTTAATTCCGTCAAAAGAAACAACACACCGTCGCTGTGATTTCATCTCTCGATGTCGATCCTTCGAAACCCTAACCTTCAAAACTCTAAATTTTTAATTTCCTATTCTATTTCCTTATTTTTCACTACTTCCAAATCTTGGAATCCAGTTCCATATGCACCTATCCTTGATTCTCCGTTATTAACCGTCATAATCCTGGTTCATTACGGATTTAATCTATCTATGGGCTTAATTATTGTCTTTTCATAATTTCCTTTAATTTATGCCCACAACAATATGCACCTACCATTGATTCTCTTCCTATAACCGTCCCATATAGTAATATGTCAATAGACATTCAAGTTCAAGTCTTCGCCATTTTTAGATCGACCTGATTATGTCAATCCAAGGATCTTTCGATTGTACACATCTGTGATTGTGAATTTTGTCAAATTTACATTGTACACGAAACCAATCATCCATGATACCTTGACTTTTATTTTATCATCGTCTAGCCTTTCTGGATTCAACATCGCATTTCACTTGTCTCGTTTATAAAATATTCGAAAACGTCCATAACTTTTAAAGCAAATTTCTCAGGATTTCAAAGACTTTACACCATTTGGCATTACAACCTTATTGAAAAATGCTTCAATTGTATATAATTTCTAAATCTATTTCTTAACATTACCGGACAATCTTCCTATAGGATTAACTAACGTCTTTTTATAATGCCGTCCAACTCTTGTCCATAATAATATGCATCTACTATTGATTATGTAATTATGTTCCTATGAACATTTATCTAAAGGCATTCAAGTTCATGTCTTCTCCATTTTTAGATCGACGTGTATAGGTCAACTCGTGACTCTTTTGATTGTACACGTATTTTCCCTTAGTTTCATTATTTTTAAATGCATCATAAAGTTATTTTAAGCCTTTTCACTTGTCTCGTTCTTTGAAACGACTTAACTCTATTTTTTTAATCTAAACTAAAAATTTCCGAATCTATTTTTGTATTATTACCACTAAATTTTTGAATCCATTTCCATATAGTGCTATCATCGATTTTCTGTCTATAACTGTCTTAATCCTGATTCCTTACCGATTTAATCTACCCACGGTCTTAATTATTGTATTTTTATAATGTCCAATTTTTGCCTATGTTAATATGCACTTACCATTGATTCTCTTCTTATAACCATCCCATTATGGACATTTGTTAATAGGAATTCAAGTTCAAGTTCTCTCCATCATTAGATCGATTTGAATATGTCAACTCGGGGCTCTTTCAATTGTACACATTCGTGATCGTGGCTTTCGCCAAATTTATTTTACGTACGTAATCAATCATGCATGATACCCTGTTTTTTATGTAGCTTTTTTGGATATATCACATTTCACTTGTCTCGTTTATAAAATATTCCAAACCGTCTTTAACTTTTAAAATAAATTTCTTTAGATTTTAAAGAATTTACACCATTTTGCATTTCAGCATTTTTTATTCATTAGAAAGGCTGCATTTTGAATATGCTTCAATTGTATTAAATTTCTAAATCTATTTCTTAACATTACTGCTTTTAAAGGGAGCATACATTTTTACCTGTTTCGTTACTCAAAGAAATTGATGCCGATTTTCTTAAATTTTAAATTTCTAAATCAATTTCCTTAAGCACACTATTTTTAAATGCGCCATAAAGTATTTTCAAGTTTTTACACTTCGTCTCGTTCTTTAAAAGTACTTGAATCTTATTTTTTAATCTAAATTTTATATCTCTTAATCTATTTCCTAAACTTTACTACTTTCAATTTTCTAAATCTCTCCATTCTCTATAACTATCTAAACTATGATTTCTTAGTGATTTAATCTTTTTATGGGTTAATTATTCTCTTTTTCTTGTCCTCTGTTCCTTCGTATAAAAAATTATTATTGGTTAAATATAAGGCAGTGCCTCACGTGAAACACACGTGAGCGCCGGCGCCAGTCTTTAATAGGATTAAATTCTATGGCAACGCCTCACGTGAAACACATGTGAGCGCTGGCGTGCAAAGCACGTGGGTTCCTATTGTAGTAAAAATTAAATTCTTTGGCTATGACCTAAATTAAAGCGGGTCTGCATGGGTAGAATTAATTTCTATGTTGAAAATATTTCCATAAATATTTTCGGTTAAACAGATTCGTTGGATCAAAGATCCAATGATGACTAAAAATCATCAAAAGATAGAATTAAATTATATATGGGAAAATATTTTCGTAATCTTTCTAAACAAGAAAAATATACTATGTTAAACAGATAACTCTTAGATTAGAAATCTTATGGTGACTAAAAAATCACCGTTTGAATTAAAAAATAGAATTAAATTCTATGCATAGGAAAATATTTCCCTAATCTTGTTACAAACAGAAAAATATATTCCGTTAAACAGAAAATCACTGGGTCAGATCCAATGGTGGATAAAATTTCCCGAATAATTTTTGAGACTAATTAAATCAATTGTTATCTCTCAATAAGAGATTTTCTTAAAACCGATCAACAGTTTGCCTACCTATATAAAGAACCCGAGACTTTAACTCTCAATGAGACTAGGTATGTCTCCTTACAGACTAGTGTTTGGAAATGCTTGTCACCTTCCGATCGAGATTGAGCACAAAGCAATGTGGGCCATTAGAGAACTTAATTTTGACTTAAATCAAGCCTGCGACTTTCGGAAGCTGCAATTAAACGAGCTAAGCGAACTCCGCGATGAAGCTTATGATAATGCTGTAATTGTAAAGAACCGGACTAAGGTATTTCACGATAAAAACATTTTGAGAATAACTTTTACACCTGGTCAACAAGTCCTTCTTTATGATTCACAACTCCATCTTCATGCGGGTAAGCTACGATCTCGGTGGAAAGGACCTTTTGTTGTGCGGTATGTATATCCGCACGGGGCAGTTGAGGTTAAAAATGTTGAAAACGGTACATTTTTCAAAGTAAATGGACATAGATTAAAACCGTATTTTTCCACTGACCCCAAGGAGGAGGTCCTGTTTTTACAGGAGCCACTTTATCTTAATTAAAATTCCTCTGTCTCACCTCCATGTCTTGTAAATTACCGTATCATCTTTTAGAATGGAGGTGAGTGAAAAGAATAAATTTGGAGGAGGATCTTTCACGATCATATTTATTGCCTCCATTAATAATTTTCCTCTCAGGCTTACAGGTTTTTGTGTTCCAACAGATGACAACAGTGAGGATACTCTTGAAAACAAGTTTGGGGGAGGTTTGTGTTTATTTGCGCATCATTTGTATATCACTTTGCATAAGCACAAAATTTTTAAAACATATAAAAATTAAAATTTTAAAACATATAAAAATTAAATTTTTAAAACATATAAAAATTAAATTTTTTTTAAAAAGAAAAATATATTTAATATTTAATTTGATAATAAAAGATTAGATAGTGAAAAATTACATCTAAAAGATTAGAAAAATATAAGAAAACTAAGAAAATTAGAAGTTTTCTTAAACGGACTAGTAATAAGTAGTTATGAGCCGTTGTCCCAAGGGTTAGTAAGATGAAGGAAGTCACTAATCTGAGGATAAAAATAAGTCTGAAAAATAGTTTCTATTCTGGAAGCCAAACATTTGAACGTTGATACCCTACTATACGCACTTACACACGTCTTGAAACTCGGGATAGTAGAGGATACCTTGAAATGCTCTTGTCTAGAAGCCAAAGTATGAAGGAAATAATAAATGAAGAAAATATAAAATGGTGTAGAAAAATGAACACTGGTTTTGTTATCGCCAAGGCAGCATAAAAAAATACAGCGAGGGTGCTTCATCACCTAGTGCCTTAGACCAACCGGTCTGGGAGTCACTGCTAAGCCTTAGGTGGTGCAAGACGAGAAAGATACTAATACACCTAATAAGTAAGCACATGAGTAATCGGTCGGTTAGTACCTCAAGAAGCATCAACGGTCGCATGAAAAATGTGTGAGCAATCTCATCTAAATATTCATCGATTAAAAAGTACTGAGGCAGATGGACAAGGGTATGATAGCTTGAATTGAATTCTCCGAGTGTAGGGATGTTCTTTACACACACGTAGGGTTATATGGTCGTTGTTTGGAAGAAAGGTAGGGATGAAGAATAAAGGCGATGTTTTATTGAGGGGTGTGATTTCTAACATCTTTTCATGACTATTAAGACATGGCTCATGACAACCGAAAAGCTAGTATTAGTTGGAAACTTTAATTCTGATCTTTATATGTAACTTTCACAGTCTTCCTTTTATTATTGGATTTTGTGGGTGCAAACCGCTGAGAACCCTCAGGAGACAACACTCCTCCTACCAGGGACACCGAGAGGTTTAAAGGCTTGTTGCACGTGCTCAGTGCAATCGTGTTGCCTACGAAAGTGTGCTAGTTAGTTTTTTTCTTTTTCTTTATTTTCTTCTCTTTCTAATAAAACTAGTTTGCTCGAGACGACCAAAATTAAGTTTAGGGGAGTTTGATCAGTCGAAAATATTGCATTTTTAACATATCAATTTCCCTACTATTTGCAATCATCTAAAAGTGTTCGGTATGAATATATCACATATTAGCAATTTGTCTGTAAAATATCAAATAATATGTGTTATACATTATAACCGGCATTTTGAGGGAAATTGTGTGTTTATTATTTCACGCATGATCTTTGTATATCGCAACACTTGTCTCGAGATTTTGTGCAGGAAATTCCAGGTAAAAGAGCCGGAACGGCTAAAAGTGCTGATAAAATACGTCAAGTCCAAGACTTGTGATCTGGCAGTAAACAAGAAAGTATAAAAATATTCCAGATATCAAGAAACGGCCCTAAAGCTAACACAAATAAACCATGGTCCGATAACCTTTTGCGATATACAAAATCCAATAAAACCCTGAACGGCTAAAGTACATAAAACTAACGTGAGCGCCAAAAAAACTTTTGCGAGCATCGAACACCCGTAAAACCCAGAATACGGTCCAATAACCTAAACTAGCTAATTAAGAGTGCAAGGGTTGAGAAACTGCAATCTTTATCGCGTATCCACCCAGTTGTGGAAGACCCCTCCAAGCTCGTAGCCGTCGGGACCGCGCTTGAAAATTGACCACCCTCGTAGAAGACGATCCACCCGAGGGAAACCGGAAGATGCTCTAACCGATGATCCAGACTTGCTAGGTGTGGATGGTCGGTGATGTAGGAGCATTTCACTAAAGTTCTCTCTAGAATCCATGCTAAAAAATAAGAGCAAGAAGAAGGAGAATGAGGTGTGTATGAAGCTCATGAAGCATGAAGAGAATGAAGCATCAGAAAACAAAGAATGAAAAAGAGAATGGCTATGTAAATCACAACCATGATGCAATAGTGCACAAATGAATGCACATCACTATCCAAGCCATTCCTCTTTATTTTTGTAGCCATGCTTCATGCCACCTCATTACCATCTCATTTTCCATTTATTTTTCTAAAAAGAAAAACAAATATGAGGTGTTATTCTAGAAGCATTCCCGTATAAATACGGAATACTTCACCTGGTATATGTATTACATATACACGTATCCGTATAAAAATATGGATAGCACCAAAGAGAAAATGAATAGTGAACAATATACCGAAATATATGTATCAAAATACATATATAAATTATTAAATTAAAACTTGATTTAATAATCCGGCATAATCGTAAGCCGGCTAGTATTATCAATCGTCCGATTAAAGTCCGTGTATCCCGTACACGTATAAAATCGGACCCCCGCACGTACCAACGTACGGCTCCTACATCTGTCGCCTGAACCTGGAAAACCCTCTGTGTGGGACTCTAAAGACTCGATAATACGTTAGCAGTGGGTTTAACCACAAGCACGTCAGCGACACTAGCTGTATGTAATGACTACCTAGGTACTTGTCGAAAGGGGGGTCGACAATCAAGTGCGTCCTTACCCTACTGAGCCTGAATGCGACAATCTCCGTACAGTCCGGTCTCTTCGTTAAAAAGTATCGAATGTTCGGGTCTAGGGGTGGATAACGTCAGACCCCTACTAACCCGATAAGTCGTGTCTAAGTCAAGCTCATCACCAACAGAGATACTAGCGATCAACTATCAACAAATCTCATCCACTGTGGCTATGGATTTCTGGTGATAGCCAACTGAACACAACACGGCATCGATTCCTAATACCAGGAGAGACGAATCCCTGACAGTCGACCACTGCCTCCATATGGCTCGGGACTGAACCCAACTAAAACCTGTTTGCATGACTCCTTTGAGCCGTTGTAAGATAGTAATCAAAGTACAGTGAGAACTCACACGAGACAAATGGCGACTTCAAATCAAAGGACCAACCTATACTCACGCCACATGAGAATTTCCATCCGACGATAGATATTATACCATATCTAGAAGTTCTTGGCGAGTCCGTCCAGTGTACTCACCTCCAGTGAGCATCTGTATACTATCTTAGCTGACACAACACAAATTGCTTGTGAGACCGGCCACCGCCTCCTCATCGGGGTCTAGAAGCGTATACATCAGTCCACTCCGGAATATTGATGCCAAGTCTCGATACTCCCATGACTAGGGACATTTAAGGATGTGCTTATGGACAACCCGGTTCCCACATATATGATCGTCATCATAATGCTGGTTGTTAAGCAATAATCCTATGGGTTTTATCAATGATAAAGACAAACCAGATAGCATACTGTCATCTTGAGTAAGACTGTACCTGTATAGGTCCTCCCTCAATTATCATAATCGTTACTTGCGATCACAATAATTGCCTTGATCCAACTCGTGTCCACAACAATATGCACTTATCTTTGATTCTGTAAATATGTTCCTATCACTGTCATATGGACATTCATCAATAGACTTTCAAATGCACGTCCTCTCCATTATTTGATCGACGTGAATATGTCATCCAATGACTTTTCGATTGTACACGTTCATAATCCAATACTCTTGTTCCTATAACCGTTGGTCCTTTGATCATTTATCTAAAAGCGTTCAAGTTCAAGCCATCTCCATTTTTTGATCGACGTGTATATGTCAACTCGTGACTCTTTTGATTATACACGAATTTTTCCTTAGTTTCATTATTTTTAAACGCACAATAAAATTATTATAAGCTTTTCTCTTGTCTCGTTCATTAAAATAATTTAAATCAATTTTTTATTTTAATTTTAAATCTTTGAAACTATTTCCTTATTATTACTACAAAATTTCTTAACTCATTTCCGTATGGACCTATCATCGATTCTCCCATGTATAACCGTTTTAACCCTAATTCCTTAGTCATTTAATCTTTCTACATGCTTAATAATTGTCTTTTTATAAATGTTATCAAACTCGTGTCCACAACAATATGCACTTACCATTGATCATGTTTTTATAACCGTTCCTCCTATGGACATTTATCAATAGACATTCAATCCGATTTTGTTCCCGTAACCGTCGTCCAATAGACATTTAAACTTATGTCTTCTCCCTTATTTGCTGAACGTGACTGTCAACCCGTGACTTTTCGATTGTCCACATTCATGATTCATTGATTCTGTTCTTATAAAATGTTGTTTAATAGACATTAAAAGTCAAGTCCTCTCCATATTAGATCGATGTGACTACGTCAATCCGTGACCTTTTGATTATACACATTCATGATGCACTGATTCTGTTCCAATAACCGTTGTCTTATGAACATTTATTTAAAGGCATTCAAGTTTTAAGCTTTCTCCATTTCTAGACCGACGTGTATATGTCAACCCGTGATTCTTTTTATTGTACACGCATTTTTCCATAGTTTCATTTTTTAAGTGCATTATAAAGTTATTTTAAGCATTTTCTCTTGTCTCGTTCTATAAAATGACTTAAATCGATCTTGTATCTAAATTTTAGATTTCCAAATCTATTTCCGTATTATTCCTACTTCCAGATTTCTGAATCCATTTCCATATGCACCAATCATTACTAATTTACTCTACATGCATGTTTAATTATTGTATTTTCATAACGTCCTCAAACTCGTGTCTACAAAAAATGTGCATTTACTATTTATTCACTTCCTATAAGTGTTCCTCCCATGTACATTTACGAATATACTTTCAAGCTCAAGTCCTCTCTGTTATTTGATCGACGCGACTATATCAACCTGTGATTTTTCGATTGTACACATTCATGATCCGCCGATTATATTCCTATAACCGTTGTCCTATTTACATTTATCAAAAGGTTTTCAAATAACGGATTTACTCTTAAAGGTCATGGATTAATCCTACGAATATAAGCGTTCAAGTCCTCTCCATTGTTAGTTCAACAAATGCAGTATAATTGATTTACTCTTAAAGGTCATGGATTAATCCTACGAATGAAGCAGGAAAGAGTCATTATTCGGCCGCGAAACCTTTATTTATTTGGCAACCGTGACTATTTTGATTGTACACGTATTTTCCCTTAGTTTCACAATTTTTAAATGGACAACCTTTTTTCTCGTCATGTTCTTTAAAATGACTTAAATCTATATTTTATCTTAATTTTAGATTTTCGAATCAATTTCCGTATTATTAACTTCCAAATTTCTGAATCCATTTTCATATATCATTGATTCTTCTTTCTTTGACTGTCTTTATCTTGATTCCTAACTGATTTAATCTATCTATAGGTTTAATTATTGTCTTTTCATAATATACCCAAACTCGTGTCTTCAAAAAATATGCGCATACTATAGATTCGGTTCCTATTACCGTTCATCCTATGGACATTTATGAATAAACATTCAAGCTCAAGTCATCTCCATTATTTGATCGACGTGACTATGTTAACCCGTGACTTTTCGATTGTACACATTCATGATCCACTAATTATGTTCATATAACCGTCGTCCTATAGGCATTTATTAAAAGGCATTCATGTTCAAGTCCTCTCCATTATTAGTTCGACGTGTGTATGTCAACCCGCGACTCTTTCGATTGTACACATATTTCCCCTTAATTTCACTATTATTAAATACACTATTACCGCCTTCCTATAGACATTTATCAAAAGACTTTCAAATGCACGTTCTTCCTATTATTTGATCGACTTGTTGTAAGTCCATAGTGCCCCTTGCCATGACAACTACAGCGTTGCGGATTCGAAAAACTTTAGTTTTAACTTGAGCATTACAAACTTTAACCCTAGAATTCAAGCCCAAACACTAAACTAAACTAGGCTAAAGAGTTTAACTATTATGTAAGGACTATAACCTTTGAAGTTGTGTCCTTCAGGTCTTGTGCAGTCCTCTCCTTGAGCTCTTAGGTCCTTTGATCGAGCTTTCGAAGTCGTCTCTACATGTTAAAGAAAATGAGGAAGAAGAAAATGATGGCTCTCCAAAAACGATAATGGTCATGATAATGATAATAATAATAACCACACTTTCTCTTATTATCTCTTCAAAAAAAAATAGTCGGTGGGTTTATAACTCACTAGTGTGAGTCACAAGCCCATACACACCTAGAAGAGATAAGAACAAGAGAGAGAGGCCACCTCACCATGGTACACATGTACACACATATAAATGTATGTATATAATCAAGTATACCAAAATACCCGTATATATAATAAATACATATACCTGTATTTCTACCAAAATACGAATACCGTATTTGCATCGAAAATACAAAATACGCGTTCTTATCTGCGAGTCGGCGGGAAGAGGAGATCTGTAACACCCTAGTTTATTTATACCAATTCCAGTTCTCGTATTTCCTTAATTGTGGTATTTTCCTGTTTTAGTGCCTAGCGGCATGTCTCGGTTTCAGCCCGAGAGTGTGTAGACCGTGGTCCCGGGCATGCACGGGATACTATTGAGTTACATCGATGATTCATCAAATTGATTTCAAAGACTTGAGAGTAGTTAACCCAATATACCAGTTTAGATCACTCACTACATACTACCCACAGTCCTCACTTAGATTACTGTTATATCTGTTTTACTGTTTATGTACATACATGTATGTCTTGCTACCCTGTTTATGTTATTGCTTGATGTTATGACGCTCTGACGTCTGGGTTTTGCATGACCCAGATTCTCTACCTTTGTTGCAGACTGATCAGGAGTATTGCCGCTGTTAGACCGAGCGGTAGGGATCCTGTTGGTATCCAGTCTTACTTTCCAGGTGTTTATTTGATTTTTTTTGCTTCCGCATACTATATTATTTCTCGACTCTTTTACTCTGGCTTATGGACATGTAATAGATAGTTAATTTACTTTCCTGTTCTTGATATCTCTACAGCCGTAGTGTGACTGTGGAAGGATTTTTCCTATCCACATGTAGCATGGTTGGCTATGTCACGTGCCCATCTTAGCGTACTCTGGGAAGCAGGGCGTGACATGGTTTTTTTGGTATCAGAGCCACGGGATATAGGTTAATCGGGTTTGATTCTTTTGTAGTTGGGTATTGGACCCAATACACGAATCAAAATACTCGTGATTAGGAACATGTCCTGCCACCTTGATTATCGTGATTGTTGAATCATATCCTTCTCTTGATCCTTTGTTTGGGCGATATGCAAACCACTTTGCATTTCGACCGGAAATCCTTTTGGTTCTCTATTGTTTCTCCCCGTTTCTTGAAGTAACTTAGAGTCCTGGTCTTGATTCACTTCCATGTTCCATGATCGTTGTACTACCTTGTCCCTCTCGGTTTCATTGCTTACCAGTTATTGTTTCATCGCCAGCTTGAATCATGTTTACCGTGGTTAACCCTCTTCAGTATCTTGACTTCGGATGAAGTCATCTTGGTATCTTACTCGTTCTTGTTTTTCCCCGCGTTAGGATTATTCAATCCTGGTGCATTTCCTTGTTTGTTGTTGTCGTGGGAATGAGATTTCGCGACACTTCATATTGTAAGGAAGGGAAAGTGATTCTCCAGATTCCCGGACATTCGGAGGTTGTTTTGCTGGAGGAAGCAGTTCTGTCGGGCCAGTCAAGTTTAGGGCTAGGCCGACAAACAATGTTCTTTCGACGATGGAAGTGGGTAAGGAAGAAGCGTCGGCAATATTCGAGAGTTTCATGGACGTGTTTGAAGACATATCAGGTTTACCACCGAGGCGAGACGTGGAGTTCGCACTTGAACTTGTTCCTGGTGCAGCGCCAATCTCAAAGGGCATATTACCCGATGGCACCAGTAGAGTTGAAAGAAGTCAGGAAGTAGGTTGCTGAATTATTCGAGAAGGATTGGTTTCGCCGCAACAACTTAACTGGGGAAGCTCCAGTTCTTCTAGTAAAGAAGAAAGAAGACACAGGGAAGGCGTGCGTTGATTATTGAGAATTAAGCCGAGTGATTATTATGAACTAGTACCCGATCCCTCGCATTGGCGAAGTGTTTGAGCAGCTTAGTGACGCGAGGGTATTCTCGAAGCTGGATTTGCGGTTCGGACATCATCAGGTCCGAGTTAAATCAGAACATATTTGCAAGACTGCGTTCCGAACTCTGTATGGACATTACGAGTATTAGTGAGGCCTTCGGAGTAACGAATACACCGGCAATATTTATGGACTTGATGAACGGAATCTTTTCACCATTCTTGGACCAGTTTTAGTAATGGTTATGGAAGATATTCTGGTCTACTCGAGGAGCATTGAAAAGCATGCGGAACACTTGAAGATCACACTGCAGACTTGGAGGCAAGAAAGATTATATGCAGAGATGAGCAAGTGCAAGTTTTGGCTTAAAGAAGTAAAGTTTTGGGACATCGTAGCTGGAGATGGAATCGCCGTTTACCCAGGGGAGATTGCCGCAGTTCAAGACCGGCCGATTCCGAAGAACGTTGCAAAGATCAGAAGTTTCTTGGACTTGCAGGATACTATAGAAGGTTTGTGAAGAAAATTTTGCTCGTTTGGCTGAGCCTCTGACCAAACTTACGCACAAGAAAGTACCATTTGTGTGGACGAATAAGTGTGCGTCAGCTTTTGAGGCGTTGGAGCAAGAGTGATAACCGCTCTTGTTTAAACCGTGCCAGACAGTTCCGGAGGATTGGTGTTTCGCAGCAACGCATCTGGGAAAGGATTGGGATGTGTATTGATACAGTATGAGAAGGTTGTAACTTACGCGTTGAGACAGTTGAAGACCCATAGAAGAATTACCCAACACATGACTTGGAGCTTGCAGCAGTGATCTTCGCTCTGAAGATTTGGAGACACTACCTATTGGGCGAAAGGGGTCGAAATATTCACCGATCATAAAAGCCTAAAGTACGTGTTCGCTCAGAAAGAGCTAGTTGTGAGACAGCGAAGATGGTTGCAGCTTACGGCTGACTACGATTTCGATCTTAAGTACCATCCGGGGAAGGTTAATGTCGTACCGGATGCACTCAGTCGGTTACCAGCAATTCAGATGTTGACTACGCATAAGGAACTCATTGAGGACTTTCGAAGATTTGATTTGGAGGTTGTGCTACCGCATTCTTCGGGACAGTTGATGCAGTTACAAGTATATTCGTCATTGATCGAGAATATTAAAGCAGCACAACCACAGGACCCTAGATCGCAAAAGTTTCGAGAACAGGTTGAAGCCGGAATATGAACAGATGTACTAATACATGAAGATGGCTCGTTGAGGTATGGTAGCCGTTTGTGTGTGCCAAATGGAGATATTCACGAAGAGCTTATGAAGGAGGCACACCGAGACTTACGACAGCATTTCTGGTGGGAAGGTTTGAAACGGGAGATTGCTCGCTTTATGGCAAAGTGCTTGGTGTGTCAGCAAGTTAAGGCTGAACATCGAAAGGTTACTGGTTTATTGCAACCACTTTCGATTCCTTAATGGAAGTGGGAACATATAATCATGGATTACGTGACGGCTTTACCGCGGAGTCCAAAAGATAACAGTGCAGTTGGGTGACTGTTGATAGATTGATCGAGGCAGCTCATTTCATACCTTTTTGAGTTGGTCAATCAACAGAAACTTTGGCAGAATGGTACATGCAGGAGATTGTAAGATTGCATGGAGTACCGGTGAGCATCGTGTCCGACCGTGACACTCGGTTCTTATCACACTTTTGGAGGAGCTTACAGGAAAGTTTGGGGACTCGATTGAAGTTTAGTACAACTTATCATCCTCAGACAGATGGCCAGTCGGACAGGACGATCCAAACTCTTGAAGATATGTTGAGAGCTTGCATGTTGGACTTCAATGGTTCATGGGAGGATCATCTACATTTGGTGGAGTTTTCTTACAATAACAGTTTCCAGGCGACTATTCAGATGGCTCCATTCGAAGCTTTATATGGTCGCAAGTGCCGTTCACCTGTTTGCTGGGATGATGTTGGCGAACGAAGATTGGTGGGACCGGATTTGATCGTGCAAACAGTTGAGAAGGTTAACACTATTTGGAACCATTTTAAAGCAGTACACTACCGACAAAAGAGTTGGACAGATACATCGAGAAAACCTCTAGAGTTCGCCGTTGGTGATTTGGTATTCTTGAAGATATCACCGACTAGAGGGGTGATTCGTTTCGGAAGTTGAGGAAAGCTTAGTTCTCGACTCGTTGGACCTTTGAGATTTTGAAGCGTGTTGGAGAAGTGGCGTATCGATTGGCGTTACCGCAATCTTTGGCGAATGTTCATGACGTGTTTCATGTATCTCAACTCCGTAAATATGTTCGAGATGATGAAATCTGGCAGAAGTTTCCACATCTATTCTTGTAGTTTGTTGGTTGTTTATCCTTTTTTGTTCTTGGAATTTCGAGGACGAAATTCTTTTGTAGTTGGGTATAATGTAACACCCTAGTTCATTTATACCAATTCCAGTTCTCGTATTTCCTTAATTGTGGTATTTTCCTGTTTTAGTGCCTAGCGACATGTCTCGGTTTCAGCCCGAGAGTCTGTAGACCGTGGTCCCGGGCATGCACGGGATACCATTGAGTTACATCGATGATTCATCAAATTGATTTCAAAGACTTGAGAGTAGTTAACCCAATATACCAGTTTAGATCACTCACTACATACTACCCACTGTCCTCACTTAGATTACTGTTATATCTGTTTTACTGTTTATGTACATACATGTATGTCTTGCTACCCTGTTTATGTTATTGCTTGATGTTATGACGCTCTGACGTCTGGGTTTTGCATGACCCAGATTCTCTACCTTTGTTGCAGACTGATCAGGAGTATTGCCGCTGTTAGACCGAGCGGTAGGGATCCTGTTGGTATCCAGTCTTACTTTCCAGGTGTTTATTTGATTTTTTTTGCTTCCGCATACTATATTATTTCTCGACTCTTTTACTCTGGCTTATGGACATGTAATAGATAGTTAATTTACTTTCCTGTTCTTGATATCTCTACAGCCGTAATGTGACTGTGGAAGGATTTTTCCTATCCACATGTAGCATGGTTGGCTATGTCACGTGCCCATCTTAGCGTACTCTGGGAAGCGGGGCGTGACAAGATCCCTTGCGGGCCATAAGCTCGTACATCACTGTGTCACACCGAGCATCTGTGAGACCAGGGTTCACTAAGCGTGCAGCAAAACGGGGAATGATTTCTTCAATGGGTACCTCCTATGGCTGTCGAAGAATATACGGGCGATTGCAAGCTATGTTCCTTTCTCCGTGGATGTGAAGGGGAAGGGGGTACTTCTTTAATTTATTAGGAGAAGCGTTCAAGTCTTGGCACAGAAAATATTGCATGTCATTAAAATGTGAACAATTCTCAAGCCTTTGACCAATGAAAAGTGCTGAAAAAGAGGTTGACAACCCTGAAAATCACGAGTCATTGGTTCACGCATCATAGCAAGTGTGCACTTGAATAATTCTGAAGGCATGCGCGTTTGTATATGTACGCGTATGAAGGTTAATGAATAACACGTGAGCAGCACATGTGCGCATCATTGCCACTCATACTTGACGGAAGTCATTAAATACGATGTGCACGTTCAAAGCACGTGCACATATGCTACCCACAGGCATGTACAAAACACGTGCGCATGACAAGTACGCGTATGTTTGCCATATGCTTGTGCAACGCACGTGCGCATTGCGCACTTAACCAATAAATTTGGGATCTTCCTGACAGGAATAAAAGGCAACCGATTCTTAATTAACAGGAAAATATTCTGTTGGTTAAAGACCTTAACAAACTGATCTGTGGATCAAAGATCCAACGGTGCACATGTCACCCTTAATTGATATAAATCAATTAAATCTTTTAAATCAATCTAAAATCAAATTGGAATCGAAATAAAATCAAAACAAATTAAACAAACCCTAATTTCTTCTCTTCTATAAATGGGAGCCTCATATGAAGAAATCAGTCTCGAAAACCCCCATAAGTTTTGGAAAAATTTCAAGTCTTCATCCGTGTGCAAGGTAGAAATAAAGAGAAAAACTTTTCCGTTCCTCCATTAAAAAGGGCTTTTATCTTTACAGAAGCTTTTGCTTCTTTTCGAATCCATTGATTCGCGAGAGATTAATCTTAAAGATCCAAGAAAATAAGACGCGCGCCATAAGACGCATGCATATGACTTGAAAATAGATAAAAATCGAACTTTTGCTTCTTGGAAAAATAAAAGAAATGAAAATAAAACAGAAGCCATTGCTTCTTGGTAAAAGTTTTTGGTTTCTGATGGAAACAATCTCAAAGGCAGTGTTGGAAGACTATATCGCCCAACAAATCAAGGCTTGTCAAGCCAACGAGGCTGCAAATCTGCTTGTCAAAATTGGTCGACCATATCCGGCCCGGTAAGACCAGATGAAATACTCACTGGAATATACGATCCCGAAATTCCATATATATAAAGGAACCGGTAACCCCCATCTTGTCGCGTAGTTCAAAGCTTTGTGTGGCAATACCGGAGGCGATGATAAATTGCCGCTTTGCCAATTCGTTGGAAGTTTATTAGAGACGGCTTCTGAATGGTACTCGGAGCTCCCAAGTGACTCCGTAAAAACCTTCTCTAAGATGGAGCTATTATTCACGCAAAGGTTTGCTTGCGCGAGTGAGTGCACTCCAATCACTGCGCCGATCAATTACAAGGTCAAGCCAGGGGAAATATGGGTTCAATACGCGATCCGATGGTGAAATTTGTGATCCAGATGCGAACAATGCATTGAAGAGTTCCCTGCTGTAGGGATGTTCATTGGGACTATCGATTCCTAATCGACCATATCCCAATTTATGACCTTCTAGCCCACAACATTTCGGGCGCTGACTGATAAACTGGCCTAGATGGATCAGATATGCCATGGTCTTTCCTCTTCAAGCAAGGATCCCGAAATAATAGGGTAAAAGGAAAGCAGCCTTTGATGCAAATACACAACAAGGGAAAGCAGCCTTTGATACCAAGTGGTCCGAAAGCAGCCGTATATGTCCGACCCTAGAAGAAAGGATGGGACGCGCATATTCATTCCCTTATGATAAGACCAGAAGATTGTTCGAGCTGACCATGCGAAATAATCTGATTATATTGGTAGAACCATGGCGACCCGCACAAGCTGGTGATGTTAATAACCCTATCTACTGCCCCTATCACCGAGTAGTGAGCCACCCAATTGAGAACTGCTACGTCTTCAAAAACTGGGTAGAAGACCAATACCAGCAGGGAAAATTTGCATTGTCAGACAATTGGAGGGTAGATTCGTCCCAAAAGCATGCTCCCAAGAATGTGGATACGCAGGGGGCATCCTGCTCGTTCGTGGAAGAAGCTTCATGGGAAGTGTTCTTTTGGCAAAAACCAAAAGAATGCTGAAAGATCTACAAACAAGCCCTGTGATCAAGTGGAAAATCCCGTTTGAGCCCGAGATTATAGAAGGGTTGCCGAATCCGTGTCCTGCACCGAAAATCGCTGACATGGGGAAAAGTCCCAAGTCAAGTCTTCGAAATCTTCTAAGAAAAAGAAGGCTAAGAAGCCTGTGCAGCCTGCTGAAAATGTCGACAGACGTACAGAACTTCAGAAGTATATAGACGCGCTGGAAGAATACAACCAGAAAGCACGAACACCAGTGACACTCGAAGAATTTCTCAACCATCTTGAGCACAAGGACAATGACGATGATGAGGAAAATGACTCGTCAAAGGAAATGGAAGAACGTGTAGCAAGCTACCATATGGACTCCCATTCATTCCTATATGATGACTCCCATTCATTCATATATGATGAAGTAGTCCCGCCGGCGTTGGAAAGCGACATGGACGAGCTGGGGCAGAATCGGTATCAAAAACCCCGGAACTGCCAGAGGAAGACCCGATTGAAAGGCTGCTGAAACAAGCTTTTCAAAAGAGCAAAAATCAGGAACGCGAGATGGCCATATATGAATAGACCAAAAAACAGCGTTTGAACAAAGAAGTGGCGGCAAGGACGAATCATAAAGCTCTCCGACCAAACCGAAGCATGCCTGCAAAGAATAAGATCAGGAACAAAGCTGAGAAAATGTTTGCCAAGGTTCTATCTATAGGGATGAAATCGTCACCCCTCATTATGTTTACACCTGGGGTTCCGTACTTTGATGGTGGAGAGGGACACCCAAAATACTGCCTGTATCATCGGAGAATCGCTCATCCCATTAAGAAATGTAACGTCTTCAAGAAGTGGTGGCAAGGATATGTTGGCCATAGAAAACACTTTAAGAATGAGAAACACGAGGCTCACGCTCATCGATATGAGAGCAGTGAGACGACAGTGCATAAAGAAGCAACTGGCAGCTATCATATGGTTAGTACCGGTTTAAAAGGGGGAAAATCTCAGGTTCTCACGTTCGGGAGTGATTCTGAGGATGAAATGCCCTTCAACCCTCTTTGAGATCTTCGCATTGGAAAAAGAAAAGGAAAATGAGTACTCGAACATCCAGTTGCGTAACCGCACTCTACCTGAAAAGAACCTCGGACCCACAAACAAGGGTTCGAAAAAAGACAAAGGGTAGGGAAAAATGCCCAAAGAGATCGCCCTTGATGAAGGGGATAGCCAGAGAGCTTGCCGCCAAGGACCTACTTAAGAAAACCAAGGTGGGTTATAACGTTCTTGCGCATTTGAGGAATCTTGCGCATTTGAGGAAGATACCATCACAATTGAGGATATTGGACGCCCTTCTCTTATCTAAAGAGGCACGAGACTTCTTGATCAAGGCCTTGCAAGAACCTGATCAGCTTCAAGCTTAGCTCGCGGAAGAGAAAATGAAGGACGGATTTGCAGAGGTCTACACGGCTGATATTACGTTCAACGAGGAAGATATACTTTTTGGTACATGCGAGCACAATCGACCGCTGTGTTACCGGGTACTGCCATGACATCAAGATATGGAAAATCCTCGTCGATAACGGATCCTCCATCAATCTTAATGTGATAGTGCTGAAGGAGATATGTATGAATGTTCAGCACCTTGCCCGAGACAAGATTACTATCTCGGGGTTCGAATCGCAGTCATCACGGACGCTTGGGTCCGTAATATTGACGCTCCGCTTCGGGCAGCTCATCACTGACATCAAATTCCATGTCATTGACGCTAAGACTTGTTATAATGCTCTACTCGGCAGGATGTGGCTACACGAGTACGTCATTCTTTCTACGCAACATCAACGTATGAAGTATTTCAAGGATGGCCTACAGTACACCGTCAAAGGAGAACTCAATCCTCGATAAATGAGGTGCGAAAGTATGTATATGCAAAATATTTTCAACCTGATTTCGAAGATACTGAAAGGTGCCACAAGCCGAAAAATAAGCAAAAATCCGTGGCCACCATCCCGGTCTTCGGAAGTGATACATAAGAAAATGAACAAAAAGTCTACTCGGGACAATCTCAGAAAGAACAATAAAACCAGGCCTTTGACCCCTATCCCGGTCTTGGGCAGCGATTCCGAAGACGAGACTAATGCAGTGTTCTCTATTCGCCCATTCGTCCATCGACGCAGACTCTTGCCGAAGCGGATCAGAGTCTACATATTATGATCACTCCATCTCGACATTATAAAGAACTTAACGCGTTCAATACATATAGTGTGCTAGAGTTGAAAACTTTCTACGTGCCAGAGTTGGAAACTTTCTCCGTGCCTTATAGGTGAAAAGGCGATCCTCTTTTATAAATCCAAGAAGACCAAGGTAGAAAAGAAAATCTGCCATAGAGTCGATCCAAATCTTGACAAGTTCCAGCCCATCCGTCTGTCAAGATATTATGCGGAGGGAGTTAAAGCGCCAAGGTGTGCCTCTCGAACAAACTGTTCGCCAAGCTCAATTCTATAAATGGATTTAGGATATTCCAGGACTCAACAAAAGAAGCCCAATGAGAAGTTGGAAACAACTGGGCTGGGATATGTTCAGTCTAAGAAACGAGAGCAAATCTACAGCTGCCACACCATAAACAGCTCGAATGGAGAAGAATATGCTTCTCCAAATAGCTATGTCGTCGTACAAGAGGAAAATCTCGCTCGAAGAACCTCAAGTCCGTCGCTCGAAGAGCAGATTGACAGGATAATAAAGAAAGCTTGTCAAGCGAGCCAAGACAACCACAGTCGTGAAATGGCATTATATGAAAATGCCAGAATGCGGCGTTTCATTGAGCAGTCAGTGGAAGAAGTAGATTATGATACTCTCCATCCACGGCCCGCTGTGTATTCCCGTGAAGAAGAAAAATCCCGAAGCAAAGACAAGAATAAGGTAACGATCGCAAGCAACGCTCATGGACAACAAAGCAGGTCTAAGATGCCTTTTAACTGAGGAAAGTTCGATCGGAGCCTGACTCTCATAAAGAAGATAGGTCAGAGTATTCGTTCCCTCGAGACCAGACAGGGAGATCTTCTGCCTTGTCATGAAAACACTAGATCATGGCCCTTCCGAAGTCTCACCACACTGGACAGATAAATGAAGTCCATCTCCGGATTATTACTCCGATCTCCGAGCAATCAGTCACCCCTTTGAAGACTGTTTTCACTTTCAAGAACTGGGTGGAAAACCAATATCAATAAGGCAGGTTCATGCTATCTCATAACTGGAGGATAAGCCCACCATAAAAGCATGAGCCGAAAAAGACCTATACCATCAGGATGGGATCGGCTCGACCGCGAAAACGAAAGCGGACTTGTACTTGTCATATAATAAATGATAAAAGCAAGCTTCACAAACGAAGACGATGACGAGGAGATTTCGGAATTCCCACCGGCACTAAAAGAGCTAGAGGATGGGATACGTACCACGGCAGAAAACCTGAGGAAAATCGACTTGGGAACGGAGAATGATCTGATACCGACGTTCGTCTGTTAGCTGCTATCTGAAGAACAAGTAGCCGCATTAAAAGATATGCTTATGCAGTATAGAGATTGCTTCGTTTGGAACTACTCTGAAATGTTGGGTTTAGATCCAAAGGTACACAAACTGGTAATTTCGCGAGAGATAAAGCCAGTCAAGTAAGCGCCAAGAAGAATGTGAACTCGAGATAAGTATCAATGCCGAAGTCAAGAAATTAATCGACTCCGGTTTCATCCAAGAAATTCAATATCCCGATTGGATCGCTAATATCGTTCCGGTGATAAAGAAAAATGGGACGGTTTGGATCTGCGTGGACTTTCGGGATCTCAACAAGGCATGCCCGAAAGATGACTTCCCAGTGCCCGTTACCGAGCTAATGATCGATAACACATCCACCCATGAAGTCTTCTCTTTTATGGATGGATCTTCAGGATACAACCAAATAAAGATGGATTCTGAAGACCAGAAGCATACCGCCTTCTAGACACTATTGGGCGTGTTTTGCTACAAGGTGATGCCTTTCAGTTTGAAGAACGCCGGAGCCACGTACCAAAGGGCTATGGCGAAGATATTCGATGATCTTATACACAAGATCGTCGAATGCTACATCGATGACCTCATGGTCAAAAACAAATCTCATGAGCACTGGGAGCATCTATGGATCGTGTTCGTGCGTCTTCGGCAATATAATCTGAAGGTGAATCCTTTAAAGTGCGCGTTTGAATCTCGTCTGGCAAATTTCTAGGCTTCATCATCCGCCACCGAGGTATCGAAATCGATCCCTCAAAAATCAAGGCAATTATGGAAATGCCCTCGCTAAGAACCCTCACACAACTGCGATCTCTCCAAGAAAAGTTCATAGCCGACCTCTCCGGAAAATGTCGCCCCTATGACCATCTGATGAAGAAGGGGGCCCCATTCGTCTGGGATCAGAAATGTCAAAACGCATTGGAGGAAATCAAACAATACCTGCAAAATCCGCCGGTATTTGCCGCTCCGGTTAAGGGAAAACCCTTTATCCTATATACAACAGCTCTTGAGGGTTCATAGCGCTATAGGCACAAGAGATCGATCAAGGAAAAGAGAGCTCTTTACTATCTAAGTCGAGTTCTCCTGGGGGCAGAAAGCAACTACCTCCCATCGAAAAGCACCGCTTGGCGCTGATCTTCGCAATAACAAACTCAGACACTACGCCTTGACGTATGAGGTCCATCTCATATCAAAGGCGGATTCTCTGAAGTATCCGATGTCAAAGGCTATACCGACGGGAACACTTGCTAAATGGGTCTTCTTACTGATGGAGTTTTCGATAACATATCGACTCCTCAAAGCGGTGAAAGGACAAGCCATCGCCGATTTTCTTGCGGAACATCCGATACTAGCTGATTCTTCCCTAAACTGCGAGTTGCCGGATGAACACGCATTCGACGCAGTCGAAAAAGAGAGAAGAAAATGAGTCTTGATGGGAGCTCTACTTTGATAGAGCATCTTCCATAAAACAACGAAAGAACACCCCTTTAATTAAAGATGGGATGGGCCTTATTTTCGTGAACCCGCAAGGAGAAATATTGCGTTATGCTTTCTTCTTGATGGAGCTCAGGACTAATAATGAAGCTAAATACGAAGTTTTGATAGCTGGTTATGAGATCGCTATCGATATGAGAATCAAGTAAATGATGTCTATCAAACATGCAAACCAGAACTGATAAGGTATGGCGAAAGAGTGCGGCAGCTGCTGACCCAATTCTTTTCATATATCCTGAAAAGCGTTCCGCGAGCGGAAAACAGCAAGGCGGATGCGTTAGTCAAGTTGGCTAAAGAATTGGCCGATGAAGACCTTGATGGCATAAGGATCATTGTCCAAAACCGCAAGATCCTGGCGCTAGCAGATATACCTCCGGAAGTTCTGATGGAGCTACTCGAAGAAAAAGATGTTCTCCAAATAGAAAACGAAGAAGTTGGGGACTGGAGGGGAGCCTTTATTGACTATTTCAAATCCCAATGCACACCTGAAGATGCGTTGTCTAGACACCAGCTCATGAAAAGAGCTCAGTCGTTCGCCTTCGTCAATGATACTTTGTACAAAAGATCCTTCGACCTCGTATGGTTAAGATACTTGGGACCAAAGAAAGTAAAGAAAGTCGTCCAAGAAGTACACGACGGACTTTGCTGCTCCCATCAAGTAGATCCAAAGATGAAGCTGAACATAAAAAGGATGGGCTAGTACTGGCCCATGATGATCCAATACTACCTTGAATATGCGAAGCGGTCACTCGTGCAAATACATGGGGACTTCATACATCAGCATCCAAATTCACTGCATCCGATAGTAGCTAGTTGGCCGTTCGAGATATGGGGAATGGATATAATCAGCCCTATCGAACCAGTGTCATCCAGAGAACATCGGTTTATACCAACAACAACCGACCATTTCTCTAAGTGGGCAGAAGCGGTACCGCTAAGGGAGGTGAAGACGAAGAATATTCTCCACTTCCTCAAAACTCATGTCATTTACCGGTTCGGAACTCCACGACAAATAATCTCGGATAATGGACTATCCAACAAAAGCCACAAAATAAGCCATTTCGCACAGCAACACAAGATAGACTAGAGATACTCCTCGATCTATAATTCTCGGGCCAAATGGTCTAGCTGAAGCATTCAACAAAAGATTATAAAGAAGACGGTGTCCAAGAACAAGAAAGACTGGCACGAGAGGTTGCATGAAACTCTTTGGGCGTACCGAACAACATTCAAAACGACCATAAATACAACACCATATGCGTTAGTGTTTGGCACTAAGGCAGCACTTACGAGTGGCGGTTCATTACGAGTTGATGGATGAAGAAAATGCTCATTTTAGGCTCGAGGAGCTTGATGCTTTGGATGCAACCCGTCTTATACCACATCAAAATCTGGAAGCTTATAAGGTAAGGATGATGCAATCATATGAAAGACTAATCCGGCCGACAACATTTCGCCAAAGCGGACTCGTGATGGTTGTTAAAAGACCGATGATTCCCAATCGTGCAAAACGGAGGAAGTTCAAGCCAAACTATGAAGGCTCGTACATCATAAATAAAGTCTACCAAGGTGGAGCTTACCTGCTCATGGATATGAATGGAGAAAGGCCATTTCGGCCAATAAACGACCGACTCATTGAAAAGTACTTTGCTTGAATAGTCGCGACTTAGGTCAATGATAGTTGACGACCCATGTGTCCGCTCGCTATCTTCTTGAGTCAAAATTCTGAAAGTCGTATGCTCCGCATTATACGATATTGGACCACTACGTCCTTGAACTAATATCTGTCCCAAACATGGGAATGTTGGACCATCACGTCCTTAAACTGGTATTGGACCGAAACGTCCTTAAACTGGTATTGGACCGAAATGTCCCAAACACGGGAACGTTGGACCGAAACAGCCTTAAACTAATATGTTACCTTACATATTCTTCATTATATACATGACGATGGACCGAAATGTCCCTAAACAAATGTTGGACCGAAATATCCCTAAACCAATATGTTTAGCCCTACGGTATGGGTTATATAACCGGCCGTATACAATCCACGGGCATAAACAATCCCCATCTCTCTTAGGTCCCATCGGCAAGGCTACGCCTGAAGTCCCCACAGGCTTGGAAGCTCTACTAATGATGTAGTCTTTAAAAAAAATGAGATGAGATAAATATCATTTCTCATGAAAAGTGCTTGAATAAGGGTAGAGGAAATATACCGGTCACCGCGAGCACCCGTATCTTTTCCGCTTCTCTTTCAGCCAACTGTTCGGAGGTAGATAGCATCGCCTGAAGAATAGCATAGTCATCCTCGGCTGCTAACTCTACCATGGCCGCCACAACATCAACATCTTCCGCAGCTTGTGTTTCTAGGAAGATGGTATCCATGTTCGTCCCATGCTCTAAAATGTCGTCCGTCATAGAGACTTGGTCGTCTTGGCCTGACACGGTCTTTCGTCAGCTTGAAGAACCCTCTTCTTTCTTAATGGTGCCCCCGGCCGGCGCTTCCCGATTTTTGAATTGGAGAGTGAGTCAGCTGCGGTGACATCTCCGATGGATGACCTTGCTTCCGGTTCAGGGAAAGGACCATCAGCAGGCAAAATGCCGCCAGTATGACGTGACCTGCCGGAAGATCCAGAGGCAATAGGCGATGAAGCTCGCTTCCTACAGGCGACTATCCTCTTCGTGGTGCCAGGAACAGTTTCTGGTTGCATGCTTCCGAAAGCTCAAGCTGTCCTAAGTTCCCGGACAGCGGGAGAAACTGCCGGCGTCCTTTCTCGAGGCAAGAAAGGACGAATGGCAGACCTTGGTCTCTAGGGAAAGCCAGGTTTCGTTGCCTTCATCGCACCCCGACGACCAAGGAAGACATGCTTCTCGTGGTCGATGACCCCGGCCATAGATGATGAATACCATGATCGAAAAGCCAATAATAGTCAAGGAACACGGTCCGGATCGGGAATTGCGAAGCGAGATCCAGTGTTCAGTCTCATAAAGTGGTGAATGACGTTCTTCGCAGACTCCTTCATAAAAGCGGGTTAGCAACGGAAAGCTTGGAGTAGAACGCCTTGGTCATACCCAAATTGCCAGGAGAAGCGATGAGGGCTATATGGCCTGTAGGCGACATCGTTGCTCCGTCTGTACACCAGGAAACCGGGTCGGATCGAATAAAGATAAGCGATAACCTTATTTGACAAGCTCAAATTACCCTCTTGATTTATCTAGCAGGGTTGACCAGTGGGCTGATGCCTCATAAGCACCCAATCATCAAAATAGATTTGCCTATGCTCTCGGATATTGAAGGGGTAGAGGCACAGCCGACAGATGTCTTTGTTTGGTTTGATCCTTGCAGCCTCGACGAGTTTCATCACCATAGGAAATAGACCCATGTCAAAGAACATCGGTTGTACACGCTCACTGTACGTCCCGTTTACATGCAGGTGGATCCATGCGCCGAAATAGTGTAACGACATATACACATGCTCCTCCTCTGGGTCTGAGGTGGCCAATTCGGTGAGTCCCTGATATAAGAATGTAACCCGGCGATACCGATGGCCAGCTTTGCACCGGAAGCTATGCGATCGGCGGGGTAGAAAACAGAGGACCGCATCAGTCTAGGATGAACAGGGATCGCGAACCAGCTTAATCATAGGCTTATGAAAGCTATAAAAGAGTTCCGATCGATCCCTGGAGCGGCAGTGTCCTTAAAATCATAAGAGGATGCGCTAGGACGGAAGTAGTCCTCTATCGCCATGGAATCTTTCCCCTGCATGCGTAGACTAAAAGGGGTTTCTCATGTTTGCGTGCCATTCGTATCGGCCCTAAGGACATTTAGGTGCACAAATCTAGCGATAAAAACTTAAAAGTAACCCCTTCTTGTCCAGAGGCATAGTGTATCTCCTCAAAAATGGCTCGCACCTTCTTAAGACCCGGTCGTAGGAGAGCTATTGCATTGTCGTCTGTCAAATCCGCAGCAGCCGGGCTTGCAGCAAAGACAAATTTATCGCGGGGTACTACCTCCTCGTCATGTTCTTCCATGATTGGCAGCCCAAATATATGCTGGAATTCTAACAAAGAGATAGATGCCTCCCTGTCGGACATCATAAAGGTGCTTGTCTGAAGGACTTCACCCACCGGGGCCCAGTCTTGGGGTACTCTAACAGTGAAGCATAGACCGCTCCATAAAGCCCGGTGCGCTCCTATAGAGTTCTCTCCGTCGACAAGATGAACCTGGCCTAGCCGATATAGCCGGCCAAATATTTCGGGATCCCACATGATAAGGTATTCTCCACAGTCTAGCCTCATCCTGGCTCATCCGACGTCCCAAAAGTTCTACCGGTGTCGTTGTCGTCACTCCTTCTGTGGATGGCTGCAACCTATTGCAAGCTGTCTCGTTTTCCACCTCCGCCGTGAAAGCAGTCGTTGAAAGCTCTGTGTACTGGATATACCCCAAAGGATTAGAGGGTGCCTCACATTGAAAGCTAACCCGGCCCTATACTATTATACCATCCAGCCCATAGATGTAGATATTGTTGTGGAGCATCGTGAGCTCGTATCATTTGAAAGATCTCTTGCTTTGTCTGTTCATTCGGACGCAAATTCTCTTGACGCTCATAACCAAAGCTTGATGGATATGCCATTGTACCTAAAAGGCTAAAAGAAAAAAGGTGCGTTAAAATCGCAATCATGAAGTATCTCGTGAATGACGAACTGTGGGAGTCTTAACTACATAGTTAAGAAACTCCACGAGAATTCTTGGGCAAAATTGTTTAAAGTTTCTTTAAAATACTTAGACTAAAATGTTTAAGTTAAGGTCAAAGTCAAATTGTCCACAAGTGCTCAAATGACAAGCTAAGGGCAAGCGCGCAACCCATAAATGCGCACTAAGCAAATGGATCAAGGATAGAGGTGCGCAACACACTTACTGCTCGAAATTTAAAGAAGCAAAGGCTTCTGAAAGTAAGCAAAAGATTCGAACAAGTGCGTATGCACTGGAGAGACAAGTGTGCAAAAAGAACTGTTCTTAAAGTGCGCAAGTGAAGCACTTCAGAGAAGGGGGTGCGACCTTTTTTATAGGGGTAAAAAATGGTTTGAATCCCAGGGTGCGACCTTTTTGAAGGAAAATCCGACGGTGGACTGCTTGGCACCATTCGCACCATGTGCAGATCACATGCACGCAATTGGTGGGTGGGGCATTTGTTCGCGCCTGTTTATGGGCGTATCCAAATCAAGCGCGCACTTGAGGGAAGAATAAGTATAAAGCAATGTGTGTGCATCATTGACATTTGCACTTCGCAGAAATTCCCAAGTGCGAAATGCACATGCAAAGCACGTGCGCATACGCTTGCCATATGCACGTGCAAAACATGTGCGCACATGCAAGGTGCGCATAAGTTTAAACGAGCAGTCAGTGGAAGGACATTTGTTGGAGGTGAAATATTCATTAGCCAACAATAAAAAACATGCATTTAAATAAACATTTTATTCCACGGGGAAAAGATCACCAAACACGGGATCAGGACTACAGGAATTGGTGAAACGAATTACAAAATTATCTAACTCTCTCTCAGCCCTCTCTGCCTTGTCAAAACGACGATTCTTGCGAAAAGTCGCTCTCCACCTATCAACGCCGTGCTCTTCGGCGAAAAAAGACATGACAACCCGTCGAGCCCGTATCTGACTCAACAGGTGGACGGAGCGGTCCCTTAAAGGCTTTATGATCAGACCAGCATTCTGGAAGCAGTTGACCTTGTCCTCCGCCGCGTCGAGCATCGCTAAAGTCGTCTCCGCCGGATGAGGAGGAAAGTCATCGAGAACGGCGAAAAAGATCATGCAAAACCATATAGAGCTGGCGGGAAGAGGAGACCCCTTGCGGGCCATAAACTCGTACATCACTGTGTCACACTGAGCATCTATGAGATCAGAGTTCACTAAGTGTGCAGCAAAACAGGGAATGATTTCTTCAACGGGTACCATCCGTAGTGGGTAGCTTCCTGCCCAACAACGCTGTGGAACTAAAGCCCTCGCGAGGCGACCTAGTAGCTTCCTGCTTGGTCCATCCGCAGTGGGTAGCTTCCTTCCTGACTACGCTGTGGATCAAAAGCCCTCCTTACGGGGCCACCGAGTAGTTTCCTGCTCGGTCCATCCGCAGTAGGTAGCATCCTGCCCAACTACGCTGTGGATCAAAAGCTCTCCTCACGAGGCCACCGAGCAGTTTCCTGTTCGGTCCATCCGCAGTGGGTAGCTTCCTGCCCGACAACGCTGTAGATCCAAAAGCCCTCCTCACGAGGCCACTGAGTAGCTTCTTGCTCGGTCCATCCACAGTGGGTTGCTTCATGCCCATAAATGCTGTGGATCTAAAGCCCTCCTCACGAGGCCACCGAATAGCTTTCTGCTCGGTCCATCCGCAGTGGGTAGCTTTCCACCCAACTACGTTGTGGATCAAAAGCCTCCTCATGAGTCCACCGAGTAGTTTCCTGCTCGGTCCATCCGCAGTGGGTAGCTTCATGGCCATGTAGCTTCATGCCCATCAATGCTGTGGATCTAAAGCCCTCCTCACGAGGCCACCGAATAGCTTCCTGCTCGGTCCATCCGCAGTAGGTAGCCTTCTGCCCATCAATACTGTGGATCCAAAGCCCTCGACATCGAGGCGACCGAGTAGCTTCCTGCTCGGTCCATCCGCAGCGGGTAGATTCCTGCCCTGCAAAGAAACGGATCTAAAAGTCCTCACGAGGCCGCCGAGCAGATTTTTGCTCGGCCCATCAATTGGTTCTTACTCGATGCACGATTGCCACCTCGACTCGGGGAAAAGAGAGGATACCGACCTTCCTACACTTGGCTATCGTTCGACTCGATGCGTGATCGCCACCTTGACTTCAGGAAAAGGGAGGGCACCGACCTTCCTACACTTGGCTATCGTTCGACTCTACTCGATGAACGGTTAGCAAGTGCGGGAAAGATGGACACCGGACTAGCACTTGCAAGATAAAGATACTTACGAGCTAAAAGTACTTGCAAGATAAAAAGACCTACGAGCTAAAAATACTTGCAGAATGAAATATTCGAACAATGAAAAGTATATTAGCTAAAAGTACTTGCACGACGAGACGACACGTGGGCCCAAACATCGAAACGACGCAATCGCTAAACGCTATGTCATTCCCAGGCGATCCACATTCTAACTCTCGGTGCCAAACTGAGCCAAAGAAAAACCGAGCAGGCCACTCTCGACCCGACCCATAAATAGATCGGAACGAGAGTAGGGGGCTAATAATGATGCTCACAAGTGGTATTTCCTCAGATTACGACACGTGGCGGATGACATGTTCCGAAGGCTACGGAGGTGGAATAAATGAGTTACATTAGGGGAATTCCTCGGGACCTCGTCTCGAGGAAGTATCCGACCTTTCAGGAGACCTCCCTGAGCACTTTCCACCTTCACCTAGCGAACTACCAATAGCTCGTCTCCGAGCTTCCTCAGTCTTCTTGCTCGTCTCCGAGCCATCTGACATGCCGAGCTTCCTCGGCCTTCCGGCTCGTCTCCGAGCTCCTGACATACCGAGCTTCCTCGGCCTTCCGGCTCGTCTCCGAGCTCCTAACGGACCGAGCTTCCTCGGTTTCCCCGATCAATCAAGAGCACGGATCCCATGCATCCCTGCAACGGCTCCGCGTATATCGCCAGGGCGAGATATCCGCCTCCCCACGTTCCGCGTCCCATGCTAGCGTATCCTCCCGTTAATGGACGCATCCCGCCATTAAATGCGAGGTTAATGCTGGGGCGTAAATGACGTCGATGATCTCGTGCCTGCTCGCTGCACGCGACCACTATATATACCCCTCAAACGAATCAGGTAACTCGAACTCATTCCAATACGTCGTTACTCTGCACTTATTCCCCGACACTAACTTGATCGTCGGAGGGTACTACGGTGGTCATCCACCCCGGGACTTCTTTTGCAAATAGCTCGGCATCAACGCCAACCCATTGAGATCCACACGCTCAACAACTCCCAAACCAAATCTCAACCGTTAAAGACCGCCATCACAGGATCGACGGAGGATGACATCTGAAGGAGATCACAGTCTCCATCAGACATGTTTAGAGATAGATAGTTATATTATTGTTCTTGATTACTGATTGACAACTGTAATGTGACTATGAGAATATTTCCTTATGGTAGGTAGCATGGCTGGTCGAGTTACCTCCTGAAATTTTGGTATCTTGGGAAGCGAGACGTGACACAACATCAAGTAGCATAGCATTATGAGTGATAGTCAAGAAGTCATACTTAGTTTTGAGTGAAGTAAATGTGGAAGTAACTCTCTCTATTTTGAAATTAGCATCATCGAGAGAACTAGTTAAAGAAGCAATTTTACTTGAAAGTTTTTCGTTCTCGGATTTTAAACTTTCACAACCACAAGATTTAATAGAAAAACTTTTTTTTCAAAACTAGCAATTTTTTGTTTAGCATTAGAGTACTTTCCCACGGACTCAAGAGGTGGCCCCCACGGATTCAAGAGGTGGCCCCCACCCACTTAAACATGATACTTGGGGTGGCACTTTGTTCCATGAGCAAGAACCGGGTCCCGACATTCTCCCCACCTTTGAACAATGGTTCGTCCTCGAACCATAGACCTACTATTGAGGGACCAACTCTGATACCATTCTGTCACGCCCCACCCCCAATACAGAGAGTATTGTCCGCTCTGGCCAAAGCCGCACGGTTTTGTCCTTCGGGACGAACCGGACCCGACTAGGGGCCCCTTCCCAGGAGGTCACCCATCCCAGAACTTCCCTGGCTCAAGCATGCTTAACTACGGAGTTCTCAAGCTCCTGTAGTGCCGGTTCACTTAAAGGCGCATCTGTATTGAAGAGTGATATCATTCCATTTATAGTATAGATCTGCTCTCTTTCGGAATGTATTCCGAAGATTCCCCATTGTTCTACAGTGGGTTCCACGGACTTAAGAGGTGGCCCCTGCCCACTTAAACATGACACTTGGCGTGGCACTTTGTTCCGCGAGCAAGAACCGGGTCCCGACAAGAGTAGTCTCCTTTATTTGCCATTTCTTGGTGAGTGGTCGAAGTATCTTCCTTACCTTTTCTTCATTCTTCATGGGATCATCTAACAAAGAGTCCAGAGTATTACTGATGCAAATAAAATGACTAAGCATATCATCAATATTTTCATCGGGCAACATTCGAAAATTTTCATACTCCGTTTTCAAAAGATCAATTTTGGTCCTTTTAACATTGGAACTTCCTTTATGAGCAACCAATAAAAATTTTCGCATAGAAAAAGCACTTTTACATTTTATAACTTGAGCCAAATCATTTTCGTTAAGGCAAGAAAAGAAAGCAAACTTGGTTTTATGATCATCTTCATAAGCCTTTTTATCTACTATACTCCAACTATCCTCATCGATGGTGGGTAATTCATACTCCTTCAAAAAGGTGTGTCTTTACACATAGCTTGTGATTCTAAAAATGACTCCATTTTAACTTTTCAAATGGTAAAGTTAATACCATCAAAGTATCGTGGTTTAGTGATGGATTGGAAGTGTCCCATACTATGTGAAGAAGATAAGGCCATAGGATCTCTCTAGGTTTTTAATCCTAACAAAAAAGAGCACCTTGCTCTGATACCAATTGAAATAATCCTATAGGGGTGAATAGGATTATACTAACAATTCCCACAAATTAATAAACTACTTGCAAATAAAATTAAACGCAATTATAGCTGGAAAATATAAGAGATAGTTAGAGATAATCAAACGCAAACAAGAGCGATTTTATAGAGATTCGGGAGATCTCTTAGTCCTCCCGTTCCACTTAATCACGTCTTCGATGAGACAAATATGTTGCGCACTCGTAACAACACGTCACTCGACACACGAGAGACTTCTTCACAAGATTTCTCCTCACTTACAAGAACTTTCTTGCACTTAAGAGATTTCACACCAAGAGAGAAAAAGAAGAAGATTACAATTCAAGATACTTTCTCAAAAGTTTACAATCAAAACTCTAGAATACTTCAATGAAGTATTTGATTTTCAATTAAAGCTCAAATGTTTTCTTTTTCTTTTGTTGGGTGAAGATGAACTCAAGAAAATGAATGCAATTTTTCAGAATTGTTGCTATGCAATAACTACACAAGAGTCCCTTTTAAACACCACACAAAAACATTCAAGTACATCCATTTATTACGGCTTAGGCAAAAGAACAGACATCTGAAGGCAAAATAAAACTAGTCGTTATAGCATTAAATGCACTGTAACGGTAAAATTTTCATACAAAAATAGTCTCAGATGTTTGTCGTCATGAGCTTCAGACGTTCGCCATGGTTTTCAAAATATGGCCAAAGAAAGTACAGAGAACGAACAGACGTCTGAAGAACAAGTGACACATGTCTGAAGAAGAAAAAAATTTCAAAGATTTTAACCTTCAGACGTTTGTGCCCAATAGGTTCAGACGTTTGTTCCCTCAAAAGTTTTAAAGCAATGAAAATACAAAGAACAATCAGACATATGAAGAAGATTGACAGAAGTTTGTTCTATCAAAAAAATTTAAAGCAATGAAAACACAGAGAATAACCAGACGTCTAAAGAAGTATTGACTGACATTTGTTCTTGTAAGCTTCAGATGTTTGTTCTGAAGTAAGAAACTGACATTTTAAAACTTATGCACGTTTTGCAATAGTATACAGACGTCTAAATAAGACTTGGACAGACGTCTGAAGAAGGAATGCACTAAAAAATTTTAACTTGAAAATCGTTTTGAATGAAAGGCTTTACCAAGTTTTGCCCAAAAGTTTCATGCATGCAAAAGTGTGTGTGTTTAAGCTTTTTCATGCTAATATCATAAACCACGAAGTACTTACATCGATTTCCTAGAGATTACACTTGTAGCTCGAACTCTTGATTTCTTCGATTCTTGAATTCTTTAAACTTGGACTTTTGGCTTAACTTCTTGAGCTTGAATTTGTTCATTGAGTAGCTCTAGTCCATTATCCTCCAATCTCTAATAGATTTGCCGTTTAGCTCAATATCCTCCATCTTCCATGATAAGCTTGTGTCGGTTGATATCCTGAAATATTTCTCAAACACAACCAAGCTCATATACAGTGTTATGAAATATGCAATATGAAACACATCTATATATCTATTAATATTGTGTAATATCATCAAAACTAAATAGTATGATTATGAAAATCCATAAGCCATCAACTGTCAACCAGTGACTTTTTGATTGTACACATTCATGATTCACTGGTTCTATTCCTATAACCGTCGTCCTGTGAACATTTATCAAAATGCTTTCAAGTTCAAGTCTTCTCCATTGTTATATCAACATGTATATGTCAACCCGCGACTCTTTGGATTGAACGCGTATGTTCCCTTGATTTCACTATTTTTAAATGCACTATAACATTATTTCAAGCTTTTACACTTGTCTTGTTCTTTAAAAGGATATTGTTCTTTAAATGCACTATAACATTATTTCAAGCTTTTAGACTTTGGCTCCTTAACTTTTTGAGCTTGAATTTGTTCATTGAGTAGCTCTAGTCCATTATCCTCCAACCTCTAATAGATTTGCCGTTTAGCTCAATATCCTCCATCCTTTATGATAGGCTTGTGTCGGTTGATATCCTGAAATATTTCTCAAACACAACCAAGCTCATATACAGTGTTATGAAATATGCAATATGAAACACATCTATATATCTATTAATATTGTGTAATATCATCAAAACTAAATAGTATGATTATGAAAACCCATAAGCCATCAACTGTCAACCAGCGACTTTTTGATTGTACACATTCATGATTCTCTGGTGCTATTCCTATAACCGTCGTCCTGTGAACATTTATCAAAAGGCTTTCAAGTTCAAGTCTTCTTCATTGTTATATCAACATGTATATGTCAACCCACGACCTTTTGGATTGAACACGTATTTTCCCTTTATTTCATAATCTTTAAATGCACTATAACATTATTTCAATCTTTTACACTTGTCTTGTTCTTTAAAAGGATATTGTTCTTTAAATGCACTATAACATTATTTCAAGCTTTTACACTTTGGCTCCTTAACTTCTTGAGCTTGAATTTGTTCATTGAGTAGCCCTAGTCTATTATCCTCCAACCTCTAATAGATTTGCCGTTTAGCCCAATATCCTCCATCCTCCATGATAGGCTTGTGTCGATTGATATCCTGAAATATTTCTTGAACACAACCAAGCTCATATACAGTGTTATGAAATATGCAATATGAAACACATCTATATATCTATTAATATTGTGTAATATCATCAAAACTAAATAGTATGATTATGAAAATCCATAAGCCATCAACTGTCAACGAGTGACTTTTTGATTGTACACATTCATGATTCACCGGTTTTATTCCAATAACCGTCGTCCTGTGAACATTTATCAAAAGGCTTTCAAGTTCAAGTCTTCTCCATTGTTATATCAACATGTATATGTCAACCCTCGACTCTTTGGATTGAACACGTATTTTCCCTTGATTTCACTATTTTTAAATGCACTATAACATTATTTCAAGCTTTTACACTTGTCTTGTTCTTTAAAAGGACTTGAGTATGTTTTTATAATATAAATTTCAAGTTTCCGAATCTATTTCCTTATTATTACTACTTCCAATTCTGAATCCATTTCCATATGCACCTTATCATTGATTTGTTAGTGATATATGCCCTAGAGGCCATTATTGTAAAGTACTGGATTGTATATTACATTTTGGAAGCTTGGGATATTCACAGATAATAATGACAGTCTTGCTCAAAATGGTTGTATGCTACTTGGTTTGATTCTACCTCAATGTGTATATGTTTCTTTTAGCATATCGCTAATACATATTGGTAGAGCCTTTACGATCTTTGCTTGACTACCAGCGTTGTGATGGCAGTCACACTAGTGGGGACTGGGTAGTCTGTAAGCATATCCTTATAAAAGGTCCTTAGTCGTAGGATTATCGAGATGAGGCATCAATACTCCAGAGTAGACATAGTGTATACGCTTCTCATCCCAGCAGGGGAGATGGTCTGTCCTACAGCCATGGTATGCTGTACCGGAGATGGTATACATGTGCTCATTGGGTTATGAGTTACACTGGACGGACTCATTAGGAACTGCTGGTTGGTATTATACCTATTGTCAGGTAACAGTTCCCGGGTGGTATTAATACAGGTTAGTCCGTTGACTTGACATCACTATTTGTCTCGAGTATGTTTCCACTGTATTTAGATCACTACCCTATCACGGCTCAAAGAGTCGTGCAAACATGTAGTAGTTGGGTGCAGTCTCGAAGCACTTGGAAGCAATATCGGTTAGATAGGATTCGTCTCTCCCGGTATTGGGGGTTGATATCGCGCGGTGTTCGGAAAGCAATTACGCAAAGTCCCTGGCCAGAGCAAGCGAGATTTAGTGGTAGGTACTGCAGTAGTTTCTCATGGTGTATTGGGCTTTACCCCGGCATGACTTATTGCACTATTAGAGGTCTGACGATTAGCATCCCCCTAGGCCCGATATATGAGTATCTTAGACGAACAGACCGGACTGTACGGAGAATGTCACAGATAGGCTTAGTAGAAGTTCGGATTAGTTTGCTCATCGGCCTTCTTATCGACAGATACCTCGGTAGCCGTTATGTGCTGCTAGTACCACTGACAGACTTGTGGTTAAACCCACTGCCAGCGTGCTGTCGAGTCTTTAGAGTCCCACACATAGGGTTTCCCTGCTTCGGGCAAAACGATGTAGAGCCCGTATGGTTTTACGACAGGGTTCCGATCATATACGTGTACTGGCTGCACGGATTTTGTTTGGACGGATAATACTAATGGGTTTTGGTTTAAACCGGATTCTAGTATTATATTATTGGATTATTATTATCTCATTGTATTCGTATTTTTCGGAATATGAATACGGGTATGTATATACGGTGGGTATTCTTGTAATTTCACAAGAGATGCTTCTAGAAGGGGACACCTCATTATTTGGTTTATCTATTTTTAGAAATAGATTAATGAGGTGGAAAATGGAGATATTTGTGGCATGGAGTGAAGCATGGCTTATTGGTTTATTTATTGGTTTGGACTCACTATTCAAGCATGGTTGATATTTTCAATTAGAAAATATTGCATGCTTGAGTGAGGTGAGTGTAAGAGCCATTCTTCACTTGCCAGAACCTTAGCTCATTTGCATTTTCACTTTCTCTCTCCATTTTTCTCTCCTTCCTCAAGACCTAAAACCTTCACATGTGTTATGAGCCATTAGGTCTCTTGAGATAAAATACTCCATTAGATATTCTACATCTTCTAAGCTACCTTGCTTAGCGAACTAGGTACCTTAGTTACCTCGGTTTAGAGGTTGGAGCTTGAAGTATAGACTCTCGGGTGGATCATGTTCGACACGAGGAGGCCGACGATCAAGCGCGATACGGATCTTCGAGGAGCTCAAGGAGAGGAGGAGAAGAAGACCCGAAGGACTTGTAAACAAGGAGATATAAACCCTAACATAGTAGTTAGAACCTCCTAGTAGATATAGCTAGTTAAGGTTTCCGTAAAGATCATGGAGTTAAAGTCGGTGTTGCGAAGTAAGAAAAATCGTTTTTTTATAAATTCCATCTCCCCACAAGTGCATAGGGTGCGCGACATCGACTTACAGTAGTATCAGAGCCTACTAAACCTTAACTAGCTTGTTAGCAAGTGATTAGAACTTTGATCGACGAAAAAGTACCCGAAATTAAATTTCCGAGATATACTTACTGTCGATTTTTTATAAACTGTCCAAAATTATTTCAGTGACCTTAAAAATACGCGCAAGCATTTCTAAGACCTAGAAAAAATCTGAGCACCTAACTCATCAACTTTGCGGCGGAACCGCCGCCGAGTTGTGGTCGAGTTGCTTCTAAATTTTTCTGTGGTTTTGGTTCTTAGAATTATGATTTTTGGTATATTTGGTTTTTACCCAGATTGTTTGTATACTAGTTTGTGCATGGGGTAAACATGGATAAGTATCATCGATTGAAATTCTAAGTTCTTGGCTAATCGGTGTTTCTGTGTTTGTATATGTGTTGCTAAACGTTTGCTAATTGTTATATGTCAATTAGTAGGGGTTGCATATATTATCATCTTGATGGTTTGTGTATATGAAGTATTGGATCGTCGTGGATGAATAGCCAAGGGATGTGAGAAGAGTGTTTTCTTTTCTTTCATTCATGTAAATTTGTAATTGATATAATATTATTTTTGCGGGGCACATCCGGGTTGAGGTTGTAGCCACCGTTGTATTATTTTATTTACTTTTTCTTGCATGTAGGATAGACCCAAGATGGGGTGCACAAACTACCGGGTTCTTGAAGTGCCGAGTGGCCTACTCATTTTATTGAGGGAGGTTGCTTCACTTCGGGAATTTGGCGGGTAGTTTGTCGCACCTGTAGGGGTCTAGGGTGGGGTTTGGCTATTCATCACGACCGTGGAATCTGTCTTTCGTTTTAAGCTAAAACTAAACACAGAATTCCTAATATATTCATCTGTGATCTATGATCTGGAATGGCTATTATTTCGTGAGACGAATGGCTATATATATTATATATAATAAACGTTGTTTATGTTTTACACCCGCGCTAGTCTAGCCCCCGCTCTGCCGTTAAGTAATCTAACGGTGCATGATGGACCCCGTGGCGAATGCGGATGGTATAAGCGTACGTTCTATTTTCGTTTCTTTTCTGCAATGATATGGTTAAATGATGGGACCACGTTAATATTGATTAGTGCAAGGAAAACAAACCAAAGTTTAAATCGTTGGAACAATTTCAAAGCCACTCGGTTTTCTTGAAAAACAACTTTTAAATGCGGAACCTAAACCACTCCTTTTAAAAGCTATCATCGTTCCTTCGACTATATCAAGTTCATTACGTTCACGGTTTCGCCAAAACCATTAATAACCCTTTGTCATTTCAGATAAGTATTCAGTAGTATTCAAGCTATGTATTTTGACCTTCGCCAAGGCAGAGTGATTGGTAGCTGCTGGGTATTCATTTGTAGCATAGATAGATGCGTTGATTTGGGACAGTCGTATAACTATTTTGGCATTCGTCAAGGGTTTGTACGGATGAGTTCAAATTAACCTGAATAATGATGGGGAGAACTTGACTTGCGTCTTATGGTATGTTGGCCTTCGTCAAGGTCATAAGTGCCTGGGGCAAAAAATCCACAACGGGAGTTTCAAAGGAAAATGGAACTTGCTAGTGTTGCATACCATTTAGAGTGATGATTTTGGTAGAATTCCTTCAAGGTTGTCACACGATGATATTTGGATCCTGATCCTACTGTGAGCATCCGCTACTCTTCGGGAGATTTTTTCACTAAACAATCAATTTTATAAACCAAGTAGGTGCCTAGAATGGTGTTAGCTGGGCTACTCCTTCAACGAAAAGAGGTTATGTAATTAAGGAACTTTGCGAAAGCTTTGGAAAACCTCTCTCGAAATACCAACACTAGCCTGGCCGAAAGATTAAGCAAGAATTGTAGGGTGAGATTAATCCCAACTAATTCTTCTTTTATGGTTTGAAGGAGGATTCGAGGAACAGTGGGAGCCATTCTTTTTTTATTGTTAGTGAATATGCCCTAGAGGCCATTATTGTAAAGTACTGGATTGTATATTACATTTTGGAAGCTTGGGATATTCACAGATATAATAACAGTTTTGCTCAAAATGGTAGTATGCTAGTTGGTTTGATTCTACCTCAATATGTGTATATATTTCTTTTAGCATATCGCTAATATATTTTGGTAGAGCCTTCAGGATCTTTGCTTGATTACCAGCGTTATGATAGCAGTCACATTAGTGGAGGCTGGATAGTCTATAAGCACATCCTTAAAACAGGCCCCTAGTCGTAGGATTATCGAGTCGGGGCATCGATACTCCAGAGTAGACTAGTGTATACGCTTCTTATCTCAGCAAGGGAGATGGTCTGTCCCACAGCCATTGGTATGTCGTACCGGAGATAGTATACATGTGCTCATTTGGTTATGAGTTACACTGGATGGACTCGTTGGGAACTGCTGGTTGGTATTACACCTATCGTCAGGTAGCAGTTCTCCGGTAGAATGAGTACAGATTAGTCCGTTGACTTGACATCACTATTTGTCTCGAGTGTGTTCCCACTGTACTTAGATCGCTACCCTACCACGGCTCAAAGGAGTCGTGCAAACAGGTAGTAGTTGGGTGCAATTCCGAAGCACTTGGAGGCAGTAGTGGTTAGATATGATTCGTCTCTCCCGGTATTGGGGGTTGATATCACCCTGTGTTTGGAAAGCCATTACACAAAGTCCCTGGTCAGGCAGGTGAGATTTACTGGCAGGTACTTCAGTAGTTTCTCAGGGTGTATTAGGCTCTACCCGGCATAACTTATTGCGCTATTTGGGTTCTGACAGTTGCCATCCCCTATGCCCAATATGCGAGTATCTTAGACGAACAGACCGGACTGTATGGAGATTGTCACAGATAGGCTCATTAGGAGTTCGGATGAGTTTGCCCATCGGCCTTTATATCGACAGATACCTGGGCAGCCGTTACGTGCAGCTAGTACCGTTGACAGGCTTGTGGTTAAATCCACTGCCGGCGTACTGTCGAGTCTTCAGAGCCCCACACAGAGTTTCCCTGTTTCGGGCGAAACGATATAGAGGCCGTATGGTTTTACGACAGGGTTCCGATCATATACGTGTACTGGCTGCACGGATGTTGTTCGAACGGATAATACTAGTGGGCTTTGGTTTATGCCGGATTCTAGTATTATATTATTAGATTATTATTATCTCATTGTATTCGTATTTTTCAGAATACAAATACGGGTATGTATATACGGTGAGGGCATTCTTGTAATTTCACAAGAGATACTTCTACAAGGGGACACTTCATTATTTGGTTTAGCTATTTTTAGAAATAGATTAATGAGGTGGAAAATGGAGATATTTGTGGCATGGAGTGAAGCATGGCTCATTGGTTTATTTTATTGGTTTGGACTCACTATTCAAGCATGGTTGATATTTTCAATTAGAAAATATTGCATGCTTGAGTGAGATGGGTGTAGGAGCCATTCTTCACTTGCCATAACCTTAGCTCATTTGCATTTTCACTTTCTCTCTCCATTTTTCCTTCCTCAAGACCTAAAACCTTCACATGTGTTGTGAGCCATTAAATCTCTTGAGATAAAGTACTCCATTAGATACTCTACATCTTCTAAGGTACGTAGCTTAGCGAACTAGGTATCTTAGTTATCTCAGTTTAGAGGTTGGAGCTTGAAGTATAGTCTTTCGGGTGGATCATCTTCGACACGAGGAGACCGACAATCAAGAGTGATCCGGATTTTCGAGGAGCTCAAGGAGAGGAGGAGAAGAAGACCCGAAGGACTTGTAAATAAGGAGGTATAAACCCTAACATAGTAGTTAGAACCTCCTAGTAGATATAACCAGTTAAGGTTTCCGTAAAAATCCTGGAGTTAAAGTCGGTGTTGCGAAGTAAGAAAAATCGGTTTTTGTAAATTTCGCCTCCCCACAAGTGCGTGGGGTGTGCGACATCGACTTACATGATTCTCTGTCTATAACTGTCTTAATTCCGATTCATTACCGATTTAATCTAATTATGGACTTAATTATTGTTTTTTCATAATGTCCTCCAATTTTTTGTGCATGGGAATATGCACCTACCATTTATTCTCTTCTTAAAACTGTCCAATCATTGATAATTTTCAATAGGCATTCATCTTCAAGTCCTCACCATTTTTAGATCGACCTGAATATATCAACCCAAGGCTCTTTGGATTGTACACATCTGTGATTGTGGCTTTCGCCAAATTTACTTTCCACACGTAAGCAATCATTCGTGATAACTTGATTTTTATCCTCATCTAGCCTTTTTGGATACAACATCTTATTTCGGTTGTCTTGATTATAAAATTTTCGAAATCGTCTCCAACTTTTAAAGCAAATTTATCAGGATTTTAAAGGCTTTAAACCATTTTGCTTTCCAGCATTTTTTTATTTATTAGAAAGGCCGTATTTTGAAAATTCTTCAATTTTATTAAATTTCTAAATCCATTTTCTTAACATTACTTATTTCAAAGGCACCATAAATTTTCACTTGTTCCGTTACTAAGCATTTGAAGCTATTTTTCTTAAATTTTAAATTTCTAAATCCTTCTCCTTAATAACACTGTTTTTAAATTCATCATAAAGTTATTTCAAGGTTTTTTACTTGTCTCAATCTTTAAAAGGACTAGAATCTAATTACTTAATCTAGATTTTAAATTTCTGAATTTATTTTCCAAACATTACTACTTTTAAATTTCTAAATATATTTCTATATGCACATATCATTGATTCTACAGTATATAACTGTT